>JAWIIG010000024.1:0-5000000 GCA_033557465.1 Ichthyophis bannanicus | reverse complement strand
TAGTTTTGACAAAAGTCTCGGATGAGGGACCTTGCTGGGTGGCTGGTGGACGTGAGGATCACCTGGTAATATGCCTGTCTGGTTCAAAGGTAGTGGACCTCATGCGCCACCTAAACAAGGTCTTAGATAGTGCTGCGGAGTAGTCTGCTGTTGTGGTACATGTTTGTACTAATGACATAGGAAAGTCATTAGGGAGGTTCTGGAGGCCAAATTTAGGCTTTTAGGTAGGAAGTTAAAGTCCAGAAATTCCAGAGTAGCATTCTCTGCAATGCTCCCCATTCCACATACAGGATCCAAAAGGTAGGCAGAGCTCTGGAGTCTCAATGCGTGGATGAGACGATGGTGCAAGGATGAGGGTTTTGGATTTGTGAGAAACTAGACAACATTCTGGGGAAAGGGGGTGCTTTTCTGAAGGGATGGGCTCCTCCTTAACTGGGATGGAACTAGCTGCTGGCATTAACCTTTAAAAAAAAGAGAGCAGCTTTTAAACTAGATAATAGGGGGAAAACTAACTGTCGCCCAAGAGCGCTTGGTTCAGAAGGATGTATCCTTCAAGGACACTAGCAAAAGACTGATGTTACAGCATACCGACAGACAAAAGTAACCCAAATGCTCTTAAGTACAGAGAAGACAGAACTTAAAGATTCCAAATTACCATTGCATACCAGTAACCAGATTAATATGGAGTGGAGGAGTAGCCTAGTGGTTAGAGCTCTGGCTTGGAAACCAAGAGACCAGGGTTCATTTCCCATTAGCACTCCTTGTGGCCTTGGGCAAGTCACTTAACTCTCCATTGCTCAGAAAAATCCAAGTTATCAATGTCCCTGTTTAATGTACATTTACCAAGTTTAAGTTACAATAGAAACCACTTTGATATAAAAAACTGTTAAATAAAATATGAATAAAATACAGACTCTAAAATGCTTGTATGCAAATGCTAGAAGTCTAAAAAATAAGATGGGAGAGTTAGAATATATAGCATTAAATGAGAAGTTAGATATGATTGGTAGCAGAGACATGGTGGAAGGAGGACAACCAGTGGGACACTGATACCTGGGTACAAATTATATCACAATGATAGAGTAGATCAAATTGGTGGAGGGCTTACAATCTGTTAGAGAGGCATTGAGCTACACAGGATTAAAGTATTGCAGGAAACAAAATACAATGTAGAATCTCTCTGGATCAAAATTCCAAGTAAAAAGGGGAAGACGATGGCAGTGGGGGTGTACTACTGACTGCCTGGCTAGAATGAACAAATGGATGATGAAATGCTCAAAGAAATCATAGAAATATAGAAAGACTACATGGCCCATCTAGTCTGCCCTTTTATATCAACCACTACAACAGTCCAAAAAACTGCCAGAATGGTTTAAAGATGCGGTCAGAGGCTGTTGCAGCCAAAAAAAAGCATCTTTCAGGAAAAGGAAAAAGGAGCCAAATGCCAAAAACTGGAAACAATATAAGCACTGGCAAGTTAGATGAAAGGCATTGATAAGGCAAGCAAAGAATTTGAAAAAAAAAGCTTGCTGTGGAAGCAAAAACGCTTAATAAAGACTTTTTCATGTACGTTCATAGCAAAAAAACCTGAGCGAGTCAGTTGGACCATTAGATGATAGGGGGTAAAAGGGGCACTAAGAGGGGACAAGGCCATAGTGGAGAGATTGAATGAACTCTTTGCTTCAGTCTTTACAGAAGAAAATATAGGGAAGTTACTCATGACTGAAATGGTATTTAAAGGTGATGCCGCAGAAGAATTGAAAGAAATATGATAAACCAGGAAGATGTATTACAACTGTTTGATAAACTGAAGAATAGCAAATTACCTGGATCAGAAGGTATACATGCAAGGGTGTTGAAAGAATTGATATATGAGAGAGTTCACAGATTAGTAAAAGGTCTACAATCATTAAAATCATCAGTAATACCTGAGGATTGGAGGATGGCCAATGTAATGCCAATTTTTAAAAAGTGTTCCAGTGGGGATCTGGGAAAATGCAGACCGGTGATCTTGACATCAGTACTGGGAAAAATGGTAGAAACCATTATTTAAAACAAAATTTCTGAACATGTAGATAGTCATGGTTTAATGAGAGATGGACAACATGGCTTTAACCAGGGAAGCTCTTGTCTTAATAATCTGTTATATTTTTTTGAAGGTATAAATAAAGAGGTAGACAAAGGTGGGTTGGTCGATGTAGTATATCTGGATTTTCAGAAAGCCTTAGACAAGGTCCCTAATCAGAATCTTGGTGAAATTAAAGTCATGGGATAGGGTGCAGTGTACTATTGTGGATAACGAACTGATTAAAAGATAGAAAGCAGATGGTAGTGCTAAATGGCCAATTTTCCCAATGGAGAAATTTGAATAGTGGAGTACCCCAGGGATCTGTGCTGGGTCCGCTGCTTTTTTAACATATTTGTAAATGATCTGGAAATGGGAATAACGAGTGAGGTAATCAAATTTGCAAATGGCACAATTATTCAAAGTTGTTCAAACCCAAGAGGATTCAATGTAACAAGTTCTGTTTCATTGTAAACTAGTGGAGGAGTGGCCTAGTGGTTGGGGCAAGGTACTTCAGGCCAGAAGGTCAGGGGTTCAAATTCCACTAGAGGACAGCAACCTGGGTCTGGAAGGACTGGGTGCTGCTTGTGGTCTTGGGCAAGCCACTTAACCCTCCATTGTCCATATTCCCTGTAAGTATTAGTGTATGTGTCTCATCCCCTTGTGTTAAATATATCCCCCAATTGTGTTGTGACCACTTTGATTGAAGGATAAGGTGGAATACAAAAACTGTCTTAAACACCTTTGATCATTGGAAATGGCAGTATAGAAAAATGAATAAATACAATTCTGAAAAATTGCAAGAGGACCTTAATAAATGGAAGACTGGCCATTCAAATGGCAGATGACATTTAATGTGGACAAGTGCAAAGTTATGCACCTAGGAAAGAACAACTCAAACTCTGGTTACATGATGCCAGGTTCCACATTAGGAACCACTACCCAAGAAAAAGATTTAGGCATCATCGTGGGTAACATGTTGAAACTCTCTGCCAAGTGTGCAGTAGCGGCCAAGAAAGCAAATAGAATGCTAGGAATTATAAGGAAAGGAATGGAGAATAAAACCGGGGATATTATAATGCCTCTGTATCGCTCCATGGTGTGACCACACCTTGAATATTGTGTGCAGTTCTGGTCACTGTATCTTAAAAGGTATATAGCAGAATTAGAAAAGGTACAGAGAAGAGCCACCAAAATGGTAAAGGAGATGGAAGAATAGCCCTATGAGGAGAGGCTAAAAAAGTTAGGGCTCTTCAACCTGGAAAAGGGACAGCTCAGGGGAGATAGGATAGAGGTCTATAAATTAATGAATTGAGTGGAACAGGTAAATGTAGATTGTTTATGCAATCAGTATGTAGAAAGATCAGGGGACATGCAATGAAGCTATCGTGTAACCTATATAAGACTAATTTGTTACAGGAGGATGTAGGAAAAGCTCTTAGTGTAGCTGGGTTTTAAAAAAGATTTGGACAAGTTTTCTGGAGGAAAGGTCCATAAACCATTATTAAAGGGGACCCGGGAAATTCACTGCTTGTCCCAATGTAAGCATTGTGGAACCTGAGACTTCTAGGGAAATTGCTAGGTACTTTTGACCTAGATTGGCCACTCTTGGAAACAGAATACTGGGCTTAATGGATCTTGGTCTGACCCAGTATGGCATACCTTATGTTCTTATGTCATGGTTTAATTGGAGAAAGACAACATGGCTTTAGTCAAAGAAGGTTTTCTCTTACTAATCTGTTATATTTTCAAGGTGTGAAGGTAGACAAAGGTGAGCCGGTCAATATAGTATATCTGGATTTTCAGAAAGCCTTTGACAAGGTCCCTCATGAGAGACTCTTGGCGAAGATAGTCATGGGATAGGACGCAGTGTACTATTGTGGATAACGAACTGGTTAAAAGGTAGAAAGCAGATGGTAGGGCTGAATGGCCAATTTTCCCATTGGAGAAAGGTGAGTAGTGGAAAATCCCAGGGATCTATGCTGGGTCTGCTGCTTTTTAACATATTCGTAAATGACCTGGGAATGGGAATATTGAATGAGGAATCAAATTTGCAGATGACACAGAAGTTTTCAGAGTTGTTAAAACTCAAGAGGATTGTGAAATTGCAAGAGGACCTTGATAAATTGGAAGACTGGACGTCCAAATGGCAGATGGAATTTAATGTGGACAAGTGCAAAGTAATGCTTCTAGGAAAGAACAACCCAAACTATGGTTAAGCTATGCATGGTTCCTCATTAGGAACCACCCCCCAGGAAAAGGATTTACGCGTCTTTGTGGATAACACGTTGAAACCCCCTGCCCAGTGTGCAGTGGTGGTCAAGAAGGTAAATAGAATGCTAGGAAACATAGAAAGGAATGGAGAATAAAACAAAGGATATTATAATTCCTCTGTATTGTTCGATGGTACGATAGCACCTTGAATATTGTGTACAATTCTGGTCACCATATCTTAAAAAGGATATAGTGGAATTAGAAAAAGTACAGAGAAGAGCCACGAAAATGATAAAGAGGATGGAAGGATACCCCTATGAGGAAGTTAGGTCTTTTCAACCTGGAAAAGAGACAGCTGAGGGGAGATATGATGGAGGTCTATAAATTAATGAATAGTGTGGAACTGGTAAACATAGATTCTTTATGCCATGAAAAATAGACTAGGGGACACCCAATAAAACTACACTGTAACCCATTTAAGACTAATTACAGAAAATATTTTTTTTCACTCAACGCATAATCAAATTCTGGAATTCATTACTGGAGGATGTATAAAAGCTGTTAGTGTAGCTGGGGTTAAAAGGTTTAGACAAGTTCCTGGAGGAAAGGTCCATAAACTACTATTAAAGAGTACCCAGATAATTTACTGCTTGCCCCAATACAAGCATTATGGAACCTGTGTGTCTTTGGGGAAACTACTAGGTACTTGTAACCTGGATTGGCCACTGTTTGTTTGAAACAGGATACTGGGCCTAATGGACCTTTGATCTGACCCAGTATGGCATTTCTTATATTATGTTTTTATGGGGTTGAGATGTTAGACAGGGGACTTATTCCACCTTGGAGGTAGAATAATTCCTCCCAAGAGTGCAGAGCAGCAGCAGAGGACCCCCAACCCATGTGACTGGCAGTGGGAGATTCCCTGCAACCCGACCCTGCCTCGGCAGGCCCCTCTGGAGGTCAGGCGGCAGGGAACAGCTTCTTTGGATTTCTGCTGGGAATCAAAGCTCCTGTATGGTATCCTGGTGCCATGGCGACGGAACACCATGGCACCGGGGCTCCATGCAGGAGCATTGGGAGGGGTGGATGGGGAGGGAGACAGATGTGCAGCAGGTCTGAATGTCCTGCCCTTTGCACCCTATTCTACTACTGCAGGAATGTCTAGCTCCCATGGGTGCAGAATTGGGTGCAAATCCGGCTCGTCTAGATTTTGGATGGGCTGGACAGGCGCCAATCAGAATGAGTCCCTGAGTATATAGATGTCCCCAGCATGAGAAAGTCCATGTGGCACAGTGGCGAATAACAAAAGCTTAAGTAAAATCACAGGCTTTACATGGATTACCTGTAGAAAGGCTCATACGTCTAAGAACTCACAGATTGCCAACTATTTTGTTTACCAGAGAACCCCTAAAAGTTTTATCTCCTAACCAAGAGAGATGATTGAACGTGGTAATAAGAAGGCACGCACCTTTATGTGATTCAGATGCGGGCATATTCTGGGGTGGAATTTGGGCGGAGCTAGAATTTCTATATTTTACAAATATGTATGTGTATTAGGGTACTTTGTGCATTAGCATTTACACCCGCTCCCAAGTTTTGAATTTATTTGAAAACATGTCTATCTTACTGCAGGTTAGTGAATCAGCATCTGAATGTATACGCAACTTGCAACACGTACACAAAAGCAAAGAATGTTCTCTTTCTCCCACTTATTATAAAATGAAAAGAGATCAAGCCTTAGGAGGCCGTTTTAGGACACTTCTGCAGCACGAGCAAGTGTAGAAGCAGCTATGACCCTGCTGCTATTTATATGCAGAAGAGCACATAAAGACATTCTAGAAATACCATCTAGGTGCAGCTTAGGGCGTCCAAGCCAATATGTATTAAAGGCTAGCCACATGCAAGCTTTGGCCCAATTTTACACGTGTTTGAAATGGACGGCAGCAGTCACAGCCACATAGATATCCAGGTGACAAATGTTTAGGATGGGGAATGTCTGTCCAGTGCTGCATGCATGTCCCTGTCTGCTATTTTGTAATCGGAGACATGCATTGGACTGCTGACCAGAACGCAAGTGACGTCATTTCCATTTAGTTTTCTTTATGATTGTGAAAATTATTGGGGATGCCATAGTACCTTCTGCTGTACTCCCTCCAGGTGTTTAAGTGGCAGAACGAGACATTTTTTGCTGTCTGTTTTTACCCTGGAGCAGGAATAGGTATGGATATTGCAACTGGTGCTCGCCGTTTCTGTAATCAGGTGTGCAAGTCTAGCTTTATCACAACCGCCGTAAAGGTCTATGCCGCGCCCCTATGAGCGATGGACTTTCTCACACTGGAGACGTCTATATACCAGAGTTTCTAAGATAGCTCCAGGGACATCTCCATGGTTTGCATTTCAGAGTGCCCGTTTTCAGATGTCCAACGCACGGATCTAAAATGACCCACCATAGATTCGAACAGGGTATGTTTTGAGTGTGGTTTGGGAACGCCAAACAAAATTATGAGGGGGATAGTCAAAGTGATAAACATGGTTGGCATACCTGCCAACTGTGTTAATTGCCTTGGCTGGGATGTTCATTGGCACTAATATGGTTAGTGCCAGTGAATATCCTCGGGTGCTGCCGCTGCATACCCCGAAACTAACTGACTAACATCAGGGTGTTCGGGGGGTGATACCTGTTACAGTAATCGGGCAGTGGTGATATTGAGCCACTGCCAGTTATTGACACATGGTGAAAGTCAGGCACGGTAAAGCTGCCTTAACTTTCACCGTAGAAGCTAACCGAGCTGTTGCCTGGTTAGTAGCTTCATATCAATCCAGGCAACTTAGATATTCAATGTCGGGGCTGGTAAAGGCTCTGGCGTTGAATATCTGGGTTTAAAGTTCAGCAGCGATGGCTAGCTGTATTAGAACAGCTGAATAGCCCTCCTGTTTGTATATTCCTGATGCATTAGATTACAAATATATTTTTAAAAATTCCCCATCAGCTTTTAAATCTCCTCCGAAGACTGTTTCAGCCAGTGCTTTATAGGAGTGACCGAGGGGGCAATTGCACGTCTGGTATTTAAAGGGACCCAATGTAAATGTAATAAATGGACTTTAGGAGCTTGCTTTCTTAATTGGCGACTGTTACACGCATAGTTTTGTGAGTCTGACACTTAGTTATTTACACATGTAGGTCGCACATACAAGCCGCTGAGTGATATCTCTTTTTGTCCATGTTTTCTTGTAAAATGGCTGTTTTGCTATATGTGCTCACAAATACATCTGTATTCCTGCACACTCTTATGCATATTTAGCAAAAGGCTCCATGTTCAGCAGGCCTTTTGTAAAATAGGGTGGAAATGGTGCACATCCTAAGTGCTCTGTGTAGAATGGGGCTTCATGCATCCCAGCCAGAAGACATAAAATACGGGAGAAATGTGGAGGCTCGGCAGTATTTCATCCACAGCACCCATTCGGCAGGAAACTGCAACCTGGGTACAAACGTAGTCTGTAAGCACTCCAGGGGCAGAATGTAACTTGACTTGAACTACCACTGAAAAACACATGACCGCTGTAAATTGAACCCGGATATTCATTTCCAGTGTGATTTCCAACCACCGGCATTGAATACTCGGGTTGGTTAACTAGTGAGTTAGTTCACCAGTTAGTTGAGATATTCAGCTGCTGACTGGTTAGCTTAAGCAGCTAAAGTTAAGTCTCCATTGAAGTTCCTAACTTTAGCCGCTTTAGGATAATAAGGCATTTTTATAGGATTGTGGTGGGGGTGGTGATGCGATGTTCTCGGGGTGGGGGCAGGAATAATAAAGTTGAAGGTTTGCCTAGGACACCCACTTGCCTTGCACCAGCTTTAGCATCAAGTCCAGCAAAGTGATTCACTGCTTAGTATTGATTTCAGGGAGATTTGTTCTTGGGTACGAACACCAATGCTGCTAAGAGAGATCACCTCTTGTAGAAATGCCTGTGTGCATCTCATATCTGAAACACAAACACAACACTCTCTCTTAAAGCAAACGGGCATTTCTGAAAGATTCTCACCCTCTGTATGATACGAAAAAGAAATCTCACCGAACTGACAGAGGTTCCAAACTAGCACAGATGGCAATTATGCGTACATGTACCATAGCTTGACTGCTACTTGTCTTTACTTTCTGTAACAGTGGGTTTTATTTTCTTTCTAGCTGGTGGCTTTTCAAATGGTCTGACAATCCTTCCTCACCCCACCTCTCCCTCCCTCCATGCTCTTCTCTCAGCCTGTCATCTTGGAAATTATTTGGGCATTCTGAACAGGGGTCCTTGAAAATATCTCTGCAGCACTGCCTGGAATCTCCTTCACTGATTTTCTCCGAATCCCTTGTAGTTTATTTGTACAGGAGGTTCTAGTTCTCTTAGGTGGCAACAGTTGCTACAATACTGGGGGATACACAGGTTTCCCCTTTCACGTCTCCCAGCTTCACCCCATTCCTGCACTCAATCAGCAATAGAATAGGTGGCATCAGGGGCCTAGACTCTTCTGTGTGAAGGGTGGAAAATTCCAAAGATAAGGAAAAGGAATTCTGAGGCCAGCCAGGGCGCATATCACAGTATGTCAGTTCTTTGAGCCCAATCAGCTTTTTTTTGTATCTTTTTTTCTTAAGACATTTGTGAATGTACAACCACAGTCCACTCCTCGTCTTATACAAAGCTGAGTCAGCCATCCCGGCCAGGTTGGAATGAAGAATACAATTACATGCATACATTTGGATTTCTGAAAGTATGCATCTAAGTTTTCATGGAAACAGTATACCACATATAGCAAGTGCTAATCTGTTTGCCTAAATTCCCCAAGTCAATAGCCGAAGTGAGATCCTCCTTTTATATTCATACACCCCTTAGTCAAATTTATAAGCCCATAAAACGCTCTTCTACACGCTCCAGTTGCTTACACACTTATTCTCACCGTTTCTGTCTATGCCCCCAAATATTCCATCCTCCCCCAACAGTTACTTCCTCTGTATAGTTAAATTTACATACATTGTTAAAGTGCATGTGTATTTTTAAGCAACTGAAAATCCACTTATATGGATTTGACTAAACCCTTGAAAACGGCCTCCATTTTGTTGGCAATGTGCCATATTTAATTGTCTGACGTGAGCAACATTATCCTGTATATGTTCATCCAGTCTGTTACCTGCTCACAGTACAATAACATGATCACCTTAACTTTCTGGCCTTGTGGTGCTGGAACTTGCAGCGGGGTATGGAAGAGGACAAACAGCATTTGCACAGGGGTATATTTCCATAAATATACATATTTTCATATTCCCTAGGTACGGATTTTACAGTAGCTATGCGTCTTGTTAAATGCATGGTATGTCGGGATGACAATTTACTGGCTAAGCATCCTCTGCATCTGCTAGCACTCTGTTTTCCTCGCAGACATGGCTTGTGAAAAAAGCCTTCGTCAATCAGACAATCTCAGTAAATTAGGCTTGGGTTTTCCATTTTTCACCTACAACAGGTCAGAAAGAAAACTAGATGAGAACACATTTGGTTCCTCCCTTGAAACATGTCGCCGCATCTGAACAAGGAACCTGTGTGAACTCATTACGTTTGAGCCGATAGAAGGTTTCATACCTGGGAAGCTGGTGAATAGTCTCAGTCCCTCTTAAAACATGTCATTACCTTAAGATGACGTATTGTTTTCCTCTGTTTCTGGCCTCCCTCACTAATTCTCTAACTTTCTAAGTGGCATTTTACAAATGAAGTTCAAATGCAATCTGGGACGACCAAGCCAAAACGTCTGGGGAAAAAAGCAGACACATTCAAGCTCTGGTATGACTTCACAAACGTGGATGTGCTCAATATGGACATCTGCAGGGGTATCTACATAAACACCCCCTGAACAGCATCCCAGAACCTGGACATCCAACCTAATTAGAGTAGTGGGCTAGGATCAGGGAGACCAGGGTTCAGATCCCACTGTTGCAGAGTACTGGGAATGAGGGAGTGAATGTCTTATGGACAAATAAGCATTTTTGCAATGATTATTCATGCCTGGAGCAGATATGTTAGACACAACTCCAGACATCCAGGGCATTTCTGAGATCAGGTTCTTGGGAACGTCATGCCTCCACCATGCCCCTGTTCAGACATGGACGTCCTCATGCTGGGGACATCCACAGACCTGATTTCTAAAAGGCTCTGGAGATGTCTCTGTGCTTTGGACATCTCTATGCCCATTTTCAGACATCTGAAGCACAAATAGGGCTTCTAAAAAACTCCTTCATGTCCTCATTCCAACACAACACAGTCTGAATTTTCCCTTAAAAAACATGCTTTAAAAGTGTGTGTAAGGGGGTAGAGAGATTGTGCCAAAAGCCTGAAATAATGAGACAAAATCCATAAGAGACAATGTCCACTGTATTTCAGTTAAAAACAAATGATCTGATTCACACTTGAGTTGCAGATAGAAGTTCTGGTGATGCACTTGCTCTGGATAAGTTTTGGATCAAGACTATCTAGAACCTAGAGCTATGTTTGTTAAATTTTAATAACACCTATCTCTAGAATAGGAGTTCTCAACCCAATCCTCAAGACACACTTGGTCAGTCAAGTTTTCAGAATAGCCACAATGAATATCCACGAGAGGTTTGCATATAATGGAGGCAGTGCTTGTGAATCTCTCTCATGCATATTCATTGTGGTTATCCTGATAATCTGACTAGTTAGGTGTGTCCTGAGGACTGGCTTGAGACCCCCTGCTTTAAATATGCTTGCAAGCCTCAAGACTCTGGTTTAAGTCTCCTATCTGCTCTTCGAGCTGTGATCTTGAACAAGCACCCTCTGCTCCTTGCACTAAAGAACAGATTGTAAATTCTGTGAAGCTGCTGGAGAGAATTCCAAACTATACCATACACATACTAAAACTGTTACTCATAAAAGCTGAGTGCCTAGGTTCCCAAGACCTGCACCTATTTGAAGTCGCTTAAAATTCACCTAAATTTAGCAGCCTAAACTTAGATCTGAAAGTCATTTGCCTAGACTTAGGGGTCTGTTTAGTGAACAGTGATAGTGGCAATCATGCAAAATCGGTGCCGTGGTCCAATTTTATTCAATGGGGCTGCGGCACTGATTCTGCATGACCATCGCTATTGCTGTTTAGTAAACAGACCCCATAGAATTCTAAGTTAAGTGCTAAGGTCCAAAAATCTACTTTTCTCTAAATCTACCTCATAGCCATCCACTTTTTAGGCTTCTAAATTTTGGTTCCTAGTGAAACTGAGAACCTATATTCATCTCTTCTGTGGGCTCCATATAAGATGCAGGGCACCAACCTGGGACATTATTTAAGGAAGAAAGCAAAAGATTGAATATTATTAAAGGGGATGGAAGCCACCAAAATGGTAAAGGGGATGGAAGGATACTCCTATGAAGAAAGGCTAAAAAGGTTAGGGCTCTTTAACCTGGAAAAGAGACGCCTGAGGGGAGATATGATAGAAGTCCATAAATTAATGAACGGAGTGGAATGGGTAAACGTAGATCGATTGTTTACCTTATCAGAATATAGAAAGACTAGGGGACATGCAATGAAGCTACAGGGTAAACTATTTAAGACTAATAAAATATTTTTCCACTCAACGTGTAATCAACTCTGGAATTTTGTTACCGGAGGATGTAGTAAAGGCTGTTAGTGTAGCTGGGTTTAAAAAAGGTTTGGATAAGTTCCTGGAGGAAAGGTCCATATATCATTATTAAGAAGGGACACAGGATATCAATGCTTGACCCAGTACAAGCACTGTGGAACCTGTGTCCCTTGGGGAAACTGCTAGGTACATATGACCTAGATTGGCCACTGTTGGAAACGGGATACTGGGCTTGATGGACCTTGGTCTGACCCAGTATGGCATATCTTATGTTCTTATTTCTTGGTGGACTGATGGATCCCTAGGAAGGCACTCTCCCTGAAGCAGATGATTATCAAAATATCACGCCACATCGGAGTTCGAGATAAGTGGATGAATGTATTATTGGGAATGTTTGTGGCACTATAAATTATAATAGACCGAAAATGAGAAAATAAGACAACAGATATACGCCGCTATTGTACTCTTTGGGATTTCTGATCTGACAAAATTATTTTAAAAAATATTTAAGACTATGAACGAGTTGTAAAAGATTTCTTTAAGAAGAGTCTTCAAAATTTGGATTGATTGGGAAAAGGTGTTGAACTTTTGAACACTGTTTTTTTTTTTTTTACCAACCATTGTTAGTTTGTGTATTATATAACGTATGCATAAAAGTCCAGCCCCACCCCTGCAAATGCTGACATTAAAGTAGGATAAACTTACATGAACACAGGGTATATGCAGATAGGTTTGTGCATAAACTCCAGGCAATTTTAGAAAAGGTCGTTATGCATGTAAAATTTGCTTTACCCACAGAAATGACATTTGAAATTAACCCTATTCTCTGATCAGTTTCCAAAGAGCCAATTTAGGTTTCCAAAGTTAGGATCCTAAATCCTTTGAAAACTGACCTCCAAATATTCATATTAAAACCCTTTTAATACGTTGTTTGTTTGTTTTTTCCACAACAGCACAGAAGGCCAGAGCAAGAAACCTAAATTATGACTGACTGGGTAATGACAAAAACAGATCAATTTTTCAGTTCCATTTGAGATTTTGCTGTCATATTCTAGCAATACTGACTTCCGAGTTTACCATGCTGTGCATATTACGTATCCCGCTAGGATATTTATATGCAGCAAAAAGCATATCAATCATTACTGCATAATTTATTTTTTATTTAGCTCACTCCTTTCCAGTAGTTCAAGGCGAGTTAAATTCCGGTTTGCCAGGCACGTCACATTTCATACAATGAAATGGAAACAAACTGAAGATGAAAGGCACCCGATCATAGGCACGTGCATTCGTCAGAACACTCTGTTCATTTAGGAGCCCAAAAATGGAACGTGTGCATAAATCACTTGTATTCAAATACATACATCTATTAATTAATGTGTGTGCTATTGATTTATGCACTGTAAGCAGATAATTTCATAATCCTTTTATTTTGGATCTAAAAAGATCAAGCCTAAAAGTATGTGCAGTCCAACTAGACATGTATTTTTACACCAGATGTGCTCAGGAGTTTGGCATGATTTCTGCTAGTATTTTACAAAGACATAAAAGCAAATCTTAGAGATTACCTGGAGATCAGCATTAGGTGTATAGGTCAGGACGTACACAGTTCAGATGGTATTTTAGAAAAGTCTCTACCAAACATGGAGCCTTTTCTAAAATGTGTATAAGGAAGGGCAGGAGTGCAGGTGAATCTACTGATATATAGAGCCAAAGAAGCCATTTTACAAATTTACATGTAGGAAAAATCAATGGAGGCAACTTGGCAACGTCCACATGCAAGTTTGTATTTTACAACTTAGATGTGTAAGTTGGTTGTTTGCAAACCTCTATTTTTAAAGGCTGCCAGTTAACTACAGAGGCTGCTATCTTTAATTCATTTCAATTTGGAGGGGGAAATTAACAATGAGAGATTAAGGAGAATATCTACATGAATCCTTTATGTAAAGGGCTGGCCAAACTGAGCACTTTTGAAAAATCTATACATGCTAGGGAGCAACTGTAAATCCCAACGTGGACAATTTTGATTCTATATATGCATTCCCTTTATTAAATAGGGAATACACATGAAGATTATTGATCACCCAGATCATAGTCTAACCATGTCCTAACACGTCATCCCCTTGCAATTTCTACATATTATGGACATCTATTGGTGCAAATTTAGGCCTTTATAAAATCATGAGGATGTAATTTCCATTTGTAAGAAGCCAGATTTTCCTTGTGGAAATTATGAATAAGGCTTCTAAAATAACCCATATAGATGCCTATTGGGGGCATTTTCAGCAGCAGCAGCGAGCCCGGGTAAAGTGGTTGGCCCTCGCCACTTTAAATTAGACTCAGGTCATATTCAGTCAAACAGCCAATGTTCAAAGAAAGATAAATTTATTCAAGGACCTGACCCATCTGAGTTTTAGCAAACTCGTCTACATTAGGGGTCAGGGTAGGTATTCACCAATAATTTAAATAAGTAAACATAAGGGTTCTTCTAGGTAAAAGCCATTTCTTCCATGTGACTGTCTTTAGTTGGAGCCCTATGGACACCTTCTGGGCTACAGACCCTTTTCTTAGGCACAGATAATTCCAGCTCCTCTTCTCCCTATTCCATAACTTCCCTCTTCAGCTTCCTGTGCTTCTAACCAGAGGTTCTCTTCTAAGGATCTGTAGCCCAGAAGGTTTATGCAGGGCTCCAACTCACGACAGTCACATGGAAGAAACGTTTTTTACCTAGAACAACTCATGTTTGTTTGTTTGAATTATTGTTGAATACCTACCCTGACCCCTGATGCAGGCGAGTTTGCCGAAACTGAGCTGAGTAAGGTCCTTAAATAAACATTGTTCAACGCAAGAGAGAAATTTAGCTCCAATTCTTGTTTGGTTTGTGCTTAACTGAAAAGGGAACAATCTTTTTTGAGGCTGTGATAAAACTATTTATGTTCATTAAATATAATTTATTTTTATGTTGCAATGTTACCTGCATGTTGATAAAAGGTAAGTCTATTAAATGTTCTGTCCTTCACATAAAATGCGTTGAATATGTAATGATTGAAAAGATTGTCATATGAATAGATGTCATAAGAGGTAGGCAGAATTCCCAAACGACATTATAATGCTGTGTTTCTCAAGGCGGTCTTGGTATACCACCTAGGCAGTCTGATTTTGTGACTATCCACAAGGCATATGCATGAAGGAGGCAGTACATGCATATTTATCTCAAGCATATTCATGATGGGTATCCTGAACACCAGAACAGCTAAGGAGTACACCACGAGCTTGAGAAAAACTGTTATAATGGATGATCCATTGGTAGACTTCCCAGGACCTTGATCCTCAGTTCCAGTCTACGAGGGCTGCCAACAGGTCAGATTTTCAGGATATCCCTAATGAATATACATGATAGAGATTTGCATATGCATTACCTTCATTATATGGAAATCTCTCTCATGATCTACTAAAGTGTTACAGTCTTTAGTATGTGTATTAGTAAATAAATTCTATTGGAACTCCTTGTGGTCTTCAAGTCACTTAATGATCTATTGCTTCTGGTACAAACTTAGGGGAGATATTCAGCAGTGCCGGCTAGCGCTAATAAAGTGGCCAGTGCTCACCACTGAACTCTAAACCTATATATTCAATGCTAAGACCATATCTGACCACCAGCATTGAATATCTGGGTCAGCCGGATAATACCAAATCTAACCAGCTGCAGATATTCATCTGCTGTCGGGTTAGCTTCAGTGGCAAAAGTTAGGTGAGTCTTTCTTTCGGGTGCCTAACTTCCACCGCATAGGGAAAACTGGCTAGCAGCTGAATATCACTGTTAGCTGGTTATTCCCGAGTGCCACCTCAGATCTGCCCCTAGAATACCCTGATGCTAGTTGGCTAGTGTTGGGGCAGTCAGTGGGGCACCCACTTGCCAAAATTAATACAGTTAGGTCTTCTAACTGCGTTAATCACTTTTGAAAATCCACCCCTTAGATTGTAAGCCTTCCAAGGGCAGGGAAATAACTTGGTATCTGACTGTAACTCACCTTGAACAACTACTGGAAAATCATGAGCTAAATACTAAAGAAAAAAGTCTCACTATACAAAATGGAGACTGTGGCAAATAACACTTAGAGAGTCTTTTACTAATGGGCGTTACCTGGCATCAAATGTTCTGGCATACGCTGAAGGTGCAATGGGACATATGTTGCTAGGTAGCATAGGGCCATGACAGCATAGCATAGTTACTCACCTGTAACAGGTGATCTCCAGGAACAGCAGGCATCAGTTTTCACCTATGGGTGACGTTGGTTTCGACTGAACCCGTGCGGGAATGCTCCCCAGCGTCCAATAGGAAAGTCTTTGGGAGCAGTCCACTGCACCTGCGCATTTGCCTTCCTGTCTTCCCAACTCCTCTCCTCAGTTGAGTTTTTAGCTGAGCGATAAAACTACCCTACAACTCCTGAGGGAGGAGGATGGGTTGTGAAGACTGATTCCTGCTATTCCCAGAGATCACCTGTTACAGGTGAGTAACTACGTTATCTCCAGGAACAAGCAGGAATGCAGTCTTCACATATGGGACTCACCAGCTTCCAGGTACCAGACTGGCATGGGGAGAGCATTGTGATCCCTGAGGCTAACACATAGAGCTGAAGAGTGTGGACACAATGTGGCCCACAGAAATCTATTCCAGTCTGCTATACCACCTCTAATGGAAGTTCAGACATCCGGGACAGAGGGTAGGAGTTGAGATTAAATCCCAAAAAGGTGCTGGAGTACAGCTTGGCCAAAGACAGCATCCTGGCGGGAGTCCTTGTCCAGACCATAATGTGCGGCAAACACATGAATGGAGACTCAGATAGCTGCCCAACAGATCTCATCAATGGATACTAAATGGAGGTGAGTAACTGAGGTTGCCATGGCGTGCACATTATGAGGAGTGACATGACCCTCCAGGGAGAGTCCCGCTTGTGCATAAGCAAAACAAATACAGTCTGCTATCCATCTGGATAGAGTCCACCTTGTTACTGGTAGACTAAGGTAACTTGGATCAAAGGAAATGAATAATTGAGGACTTTCCGTGAACTTTAGTTCTAGCTAAGTAGTAAGCCTGTGCTCGCTTGCAGTCTAAGGTGTGTAGCGCTGCTTCCGCTCGAGATGTATGTGGTCTCAGGAAGAAGATTGGTAGGATCACCGACTGGTTGAGAAGGAAGGAGACCATCTTTGTAAGGGAGTGTGGATGGTGTCATGATGCCAGCCCTCCGCCTAGGGCTAAGAGGGTTGGAGCTGCCATTATGTCGTCTGATAAAGAGTAGTTGTGAGTCGAGTAGTAAGGCAAAAATGACAAGGAATTTATTCCCAACACAAAAAGAATTCAGTGCAGAACAAAATAGGACAATCTTCAGGTGTTTGCTCAATTATTTACAGAAAATTAAAGTAACTGCATTTCTCACAGTCTCTGCTCCAAACATGTGCAGTGCATATCCTATGTAATCAAAACAGCTTAACAAAAACAGTTTCTGCTTCCAAAGGAAAATACCTCTTTTTCTTGGCTTTCACTCAGCTCTTTTATATGGATTTAGCGCAGGGACTCAACATCATCTGCCACACAAAACGTGCAATCCATAGGAACTTCCCCTAGGTCAATATCATTACTGTCCCATTGCATTTCTTCAAACTCGGGGCTTACTGAGTTTGGCTTTAAATTGTTAGAGCAGGGTTTCTGGTAACCTCCCTCTGCTAACTCTGGTATTTCCCCTGGACACAATTCTGCACAGTAAGGTTTAGAAATACCTTGGGCTGTGGAGACTCCTCTATGGCTCTCAGCTAGTTCTCTCCAGCTGTGAAGAATTACTTTCTGCTCTTCTGTTTGCACTGCCTGCGAGAGCACTGCCCGGCCCTCTGCTCCTGGGTGAGTTTTTCAAACTCCTTGCTTTAGAGCTGAGTTCCCCCCTAGGCAAACTCTGAAGCCTTTCATCCAGCCCTGAGGACTGAAGGATTCTCTGCTCTTTCTCCCTCAGCGGGTTCCTGACAACAGGCTGTACCTTCTCTCCTTCTGTTCTGATGGCTTCAATTTCAGACCTGCAGATAGGTTCCTTACAAGGTCTCCAACTCTGGGAAGTTTCTGAGCCTCTCCAACCACGTCTCCTCCTATCTAGAGTGCTTGGCCTTTTCTCAGAAGCTTTTTCTCTCTTCCTCCCTTCGGAAGCTCTGCAAATTCCCCTGCTCTCCTCCCAAGCTTCTAGCTGGGGTTTAAATTTCTGTTCCCTGAGGCTTGGCTCTGCCTTCCTGCACAGGTGTGAGTAATCAAGATCCAAGCTTGCTGCTACATCAGAGCTTGGGTGTGTCAACTCAGCTCCTTTGTCTCTCTGCTTGCCTCTCTTGCAAATACTGAGATGTGTGTGCTGGCTGACTATCAGTATCTTTAAAGGTAAAATCCTTCTTTTCCTTCTATTTCCATAGGCTCTGCATGGGCTTCTACATCACAATGGGTACAGAGGTCCACCTTGTCTTGATGGAACTGGGTATAAGATGTGTCCACCACAATAGCCTGCAGTTCACTGATGCGGTGAGCTGACGTGATGGCTATGCGGAAGATTACCTTTCAAGAGAAACTTCAGAGAAGCAGTTGCTAAAGGCTCGAAGGGAGGCTTTAAAAGTTGAGCTAAAACCACATTGAGGTCCCAGGCAACTGGAAGCGGCTTAATGGGTGACTTGGACAGGAGACCCCGCATGAAGCGTGCTACTAAGGGGTCTGAGGAGATAGGTTGTCTGCCCAGTTGTTTGTAATAGGCCGCAATGGCACTAAGATGAAATCTGACGGAGTTGATCTTAAGACCTGCTAAGGATAAGTGGAGGATATATTCAAGAGATTTCACCAGGCAGGCAAAGGAGTCAACGCCTTTTGGGGAGCACCAGAGTGCAAACCTTTACCATTTAAAGGCATAAGATCGCCTGGTGGACTACTTGCATGATGCAAGCAGGATATCCTTGACCTCCTGTGGCAGGTCAAGGTAAGCAAGCCCTATCCCTTCAGTAGCCAGGCAGTGAGGCAAAGGACATGAAGATTGGGATGAAGAAGCATCCCTTGCTCCTGGGAGAGGAAGTGGGGTGCACATCCAAGACTGAGGGGTTGAGACTGCGCCAGGCGAAGAAGCAGAGGGAACCATCGTTGACAGGGCCAAAGAGGGGCATTGAGGATCATGGAGCCCTTGTCAGCTTGTAGCTTGAAGATTGTTTTCGGTATCAAGGGGATGGGTGGAAATTATTATTAATGAGCATTTATAAAGCGCTACCAGGCGTATGCAGTACTGTAGAGACACAGAAAAGACAGTCCCTGCTCATCAAGCTTACAATATAAAAGGACAGACATACAGTAGTACGAGAGGGACAAAAGAGGCAATACTCACCTGAAAAATAAGGATGGGGATTATGAGTCAAAGGCGGTCTCATAGAGGTGTGTCTTAAGCCTAGCCCTGAAGAGTGTGAGGGAAGGGATTTGACACAGGGAAAGGGGTAGTTAATGCCGAGCAAAAGGGGTAGAAAGGTCAAAGGACCAAAGTCAAGAGTTAACAGAAGTAGAATGTGGCATGGAGAGAAGAAAAGCAGATGAGATGTAGGGAGAGAGGAGAGGTAAAGAGGAGCAGCAGAGTGAATGCACTTATGTGTTTATGTTTATTGTTTATTCAGATTTGATATACCGCTCAGGCCCAAAGGCATTAGAGCGGTTTACAATACTATATCATTCAAGGAAATAGGAAAAGAACGCCATTTATATGATAGGACAGAATAAAGGACAGAGACAGTCATACAGGTAAAAGAAGGAGAAATACACAGAACAGCAAGTTACCATAATAAATAAGCACGAATAATCCAGCCGAAGCCATCAGTGTAACTTCCAACAACTGACGCCACGGACCAACGCCTAAGGGCCACGCCAAAGGGCCCTCTGGCGAGGCCCGCAAGGCGCGGGCGCGCCTCCGCAACAGCAGATTTTGTGCCGTTCTTCATGGCTGCTGATTGGCAGCTTAGGGAGGAAGGGGGAGCTCCTGCTCTCACCCCCGACGAAATTGCTGTTCTCCTCGCGCCTCCGCAATGGCAGATTTTGTGCCATTCTTCATGGCTGTGTGAGGGTAAGTAGTTTGAATTGAATACGGCAATGAATAGGGAGCCAGCGAAGGGACTTTAAAAGAGGAGTAATGTGACAGTAATGAGCTTGGAGGAAGATTAGATGCATAAAGCAGGTCCTGTACCCAGTGGAGAAGGAAGACATCCAAGGCCTGTCGGTGCAGGTACAGAAGCTGTGAGAAGAACAGTGGAAACTATATGTTTATGTTTATTACATTTGATATACCGCTCAGGCCAAAGCATCAGAGCGGTTTACAATATTGCATAAATGATACTGAAAAAAGGAAAAGAACGCCATTAATAAGATAGGACAGAATAAGAGATACAGTGATAGTCAAGGAAATAGAGATAAGAGGAAAGGCTCATTATAACATCCAGAGAGGCAGAATATCGTACCACCATAGCTCAGTCCTTCCAAATAGACTTGACCATATTCTTTTCTCATCACAATTCAAGCCAGGCAGGAATACGCCGCAGAAATGGCTGCTTGTAAACCGCTGCTGCCTGGATGTACTTGACAAAAGCAGGTGATGAGGCAGAACTCTCACTCACAGCCTCCAACACCGGCTTCATCTGTTCAGTGGTGAAGAGATCTATGAGTGGGGTCCCCCCCCATTTGGAAGATTCATTTGGCCATCATCGTATGTGGATGAAGGATATGGCTGAGTCTGTCTGCAAGGACATTGAGTTCACCCAGGAGGTACACCACTCTGAGGTGAATGCGGTTTGCAATGGCAAAAAAACAGAGGCAAAGCGCTTTGACAAAGGGAATAGGATCCAGTTCCCCCGTTTGTTCACATAGAACATGGCCACCTGGTTGTCTGTTCTGATTAATACCTGTTGGCCTGAAAGGTGGGGTTGAAAAGCTCAAAGAGCATTTGTTAGTGCATGCAGCTCCAGGAGGTTTATCTGCAGTGTAGACTCCTGCGGCATGCACAGACCCATGTGGTCAGATCATTCAGATGTGCTCCCCAACCTAGTTTGGAGGCATCCATAGTCAGGGTGCATCAAGGTGAAGGCATCTGAAAAGGTGATCCGCCGAGTAGGTTCTGTGGGAAACACCACCAGTGAAGAGATCTGATCAGTTGAGGGGTGACGTGTATCTTGTCTTTGAGAAGCCCCTTTGCCTGGGTCCATTGGGCTTGCTGTATGTGTAGGGGAGCATAGGGGACAACATGGACTGTCAAGGCCATGTGCTCCATGATGCGAATCATCTTTTGAGCTGTTACCAGCCTTTGTTGCTGTATGTGTTTTACAAGCTTGATGAGGCAGAAAGAAAGTTTGGGCCTGCTGAGTGTCCAAGAGTGCTCCATTGTTCCTTTGGGTTGGAACGATGTGTGACTTTGGGAAGTTTAGGACAAATCCTAGATGTTGGAGCATGGTGATGGTACAATGCAGGGAGAGATTTTTACCTCCTGAGGAGAATCTCTTGATTAGTCAGTTGTTTAAAGGAAGATGAAGATTCCCAAAGTGCGGAGATAGCCTCCACACTGAGTGTTCACAAAATGCATGACAGTAGTTGCAGCCTAAGTCGAAGGGCAGTACCTGGTACTGGTAGTGGTTTTGCTGAAACCTGAAATGCAGATACTGTCTGTGCTGGGGATGGATCAGTAAGTGTGTGTATGCCTCCTTTAGCTCTAGAGAACATAGCCAATCATACCTCTGGAGGTATGGGAAAAGAGTTCCTAGAGAAATCATTTTGAATTATTCTCAGATCAGAAATTTGTTTAGGTCCCTGAGATCCAGGATGGGCCTATATCCTGTTTTCTTTGGAATGAGAAAATATGGGGAGTAGAAAGCCCATCCCTTCCTGAGGTGGAGGAACTCTTTCTATGGCACCTTGAGATAACAGGGTGGACAACTCTTCCTTCAAGAGTGTGTCTTTTAAAGGGGGTTTGTGGGATAGTCAATTGTGAAGCTGGTGGGGGGTAGGAAGTGAAACAGATATCCCCTTTGGATGATGTTGAGAGTCCACTGCTCTGAGGTGATGAGCTGCTACTTGTGGGCATAGGACTAGAGTTTGCCTGCTAGGTTTAGGGGCTGGGGATCCTGCAGAGGCAGAGTGGCAATGCTCTCTAGGAAGCAGTCAAACTAGGTGCAGGTTGTGCCTGCACCACTGGTTAGTGCTTAGGGGCCTTAAACTTCTTGAGTTGGCGAGGGCCCTGCTGGTGCTGCTGTTGCTGCTGAGGTTGGTAAGCAGCTGCAGGTGTATAGGAAGGATAATCTCTTCTTCTTAGATTAGAAAAGCTTCTTTGGAAAAACCTCCGTTTTGGAGGGATCAGCCATCTTCCTGGAGAGGTATTTTAAGGGTGATATCATCTGTCTCAATCTCACCTTCCTTCTCTCCACAACCTTTTCCAAAAACCTTCTCTCCAGTACATGGGATATTAGCTAATTTGTCCTGGACCAACTGTTCAAGATCTGAGGCCTGTAACCAGGCCATCCTTTGAGCCCCAGTGCAGACTGCTGAAACTCTGCTGGTTGATTCAAAAGCATCAAAAGATGACCTGGTAAGGAATTTAGAGGTATTTTGACCTTGTCTGATAAGGGCTTGGAATGCACTCCTCTTATCAGTATGCATGCCTGAAAACATCGAGTCTCTACCTGGAGGCATGAAAGAGTGATTCTTTGAACTCTTTATTTGGCACATGGCTGATTCTACCACCATTGAGTGGTAGGGGAGTTGAGGCTTTTGAAAGCCTGGACTCTCTGGAACCCGGTACATGGTATCAAGTCTTTTACTGATGGTGGAACCATGAGAGGAGCCTCTCTCACATGTGGAGCATGAGATCCTGTAAGATGCAATGCACTGGTAAAGTAGCCGCTTCCTTAGGTGTAGGAGAGTATTGGAGGATCTCGAGTTCCTGCATCCTCAGTTCCTTCTCAGAGGTCACGGTGGTTTGCAGCCATGCTGCCATGTCTCGGATGAACTCTTGAAAGACATGTTCTCTGGTGGAGTCCTGCGCTGGTCTTGAGGAGGGGACAGGTTCGAAGGAATGTCGGAAAGGTCTTGGGAATGGTGAGTCTCTTCAGAATCAGATGAAAAGGAGTCAGAGTCTGACAAGAAATAGAAGTATTGGTAGTCATGCTTTTGACTTCAATACTTCATCAATGTCGGGTCTATGCCGACACATGCTCCGAGGTATTAGAATCAGAAACCCTGGTAGTCTGTTGGGTACCGGTGTTGGCAGGCAGTTCCAACTG
The DNA here is from genome assembly GCA_033557465.1 of Ichthyophis bannanicus. Taxonomy (NCBI): domain Eukaryota; kingdom Metazoa; phylum Chordata; class Amphibia; order Gymnophiona; family Ichthyophiidae; genus Ichthyophis; species Ichthyophis bannanicus. The sequence goes on along the minus strand of JAWIIG010000024.1, from coordinate 4,976,777 downwards.
AGGAATTGGTGGCAAGAGGTCCACTGATACAAGTTCAAGGACTGGCAATGATGACAATACCTTTGACTGTTGACAGAGTACCGAAGCCTGCACTGCTGCCAGGAGTGCGGCCAGACTCCTTTCGAGAGCCAGCATGCATTGGTCCAGGGAGCTGGCCAATGTCTGGGTGGATACACCTATGGAGCTTTGTGCCACTATCCCAGAACACAGTACTGGTGGCTTTCCAAAGGTCAATTCCTCAGGAGCGTTCCTGAGCCCCTTTTGTGCTTTGTAGGACAACTTCTCCTGCCAGGGCTGTTTGGCTGGCCGGTCTACATCAGAAGCACCCTTCGGTGAGTCACGATGCTAATAGTGGGACTTTCCTCTTGACTCGATATGGTCTTCGATGCCGATGTCTTAGACTTTTATTTTTGGACATTGACGAGACCTGAGACCCATGCAAGTAGGCTGATGCTCTCAATGACGTGGAAGCCACTGAAATAGAGTTTGGGGCGAATAGTAAACCATACTGTTTGGCTCTATTCTGTAGGCCTATTTGTCATTTGTTAGCACAAAAGTCAAGATTTTGGTAAATGGTCAGAGCCCAAACATTTCAAACATCAGTCATGTTTATCTGAGACTGATATTGTACTAGAACATTTGGTACATTTTTTATACCCAGTTTCTCCATGTTTGAGGTTCTCTTCAGAAACAGAAAAAAAGTAGGCCAAAGGGTGCGCTCTGAGCATAGTTTGGGCAGGGCTGAGAAGTATGCATGCATTTCCTATTCTGCAATAGCAATCCTCGTGCATTTATACCTTCTCTGAATCACACATAAATGTCGCTAAGTGCATATTTAAAGTCCAGGCTTTGGGATTCATTTGAGTCTAGTACTGATTGTTCTTAGCTTTTATGATGTTTAAAACCATTGCAAGAATCCAAAACTTTTACTTCTGTAGCTTGGCTCCTTAATTGGCTCCCCTTGGACATCCAATTATGTGCATTCTGGAACTTGCACGTGTAAGTGGACAGATTTTGCAACCTACTTGTAAAGTCTTGTCATTTACATGTGCAGGTCCCCGAGGGATGCAATTGTTTATTCAGATATGTTTTTTTCATAAAATGGCTGCTGTCACTATGTGTGCTGCAAAATATTTATTTCCCATGGATTTATAGGTAGTTTCCAAAAGTCTATATGCTCAGCGAGCCTTTTAGAAACATAGGCCATGTGGTCTTTTTCTGTCATCATATTTCTATCTAGTTTGTCCTTCCATATCAACAACTACAACAGTCCCCTTTTTACCTTTAGAGATCCTCTGTATTTGTCCCATGCTTTTTTGAATTCAGATACTGTCCTCATCTCTACCACCTCCACTGGGTAACACACTGCAAATGGGGAATGTCTAGACTTTGACATTCCTTTCCCTGCCTGTATGATCTATACAAAATCAGGTTTTGGTCTTTCTTCTCTTCTCTCTCTTTACACCCCGCCTGAGGACCTCCAGTCTTCTGGCAAATCGCTTCTCTCTGTGCTCTTCTCTTCTATTGCTAATTCCAGACTCCACTCCTTTCACCTTGCTGCTCTTATGTCTGGAACCAACTACCTTTGTCTGTACACCGGGCACCTTCTCTGACCCTTTTCAAATCCAGGCTGAAAACTCACCTCTTCGCTGCTGCTTTTGGATCTTGACTCACCTGAACTCTTTGTTTCTTTACCTTTCCCCCTTGTTTTATCCCTGTCTACACCTGTGCTGTCTGTCTTGACTAGATTGTAAGCTCTGATGAGCAGGGACTGTCTCTTACATGTCTGTGCAGCGCTGCGTATGTCTTGTAGCGCTATACAAATGCTCAGTAGTAGTAATAAATTTGCTCACTCTGGAGCACTGTCCAGTGGGTTAACTTTAGCTGAGCATATTCTGTGGCACTTTAACTGGATAATCGTACTGAACAGACTGGAGAGAATTCACCTTCCTTCTCAACAGATGCTGTTGCCTTTACCTCTCACCACAGGTGTTTCAGCCCTGGTGTTTCCGGTGTTATAGAACATTAGCATTACACCCACAGACATGACTCGTCAGTGACAGACATGTGATGGTGCCATAATAGAAAACATCTCTCTGCAAAAATGACAGTATGGGAAGTGGGAATTAGGGTGACACTAGGCAAGCAGCTGTCCAAGTCACATATACTGCTAAATGCCAAAAGTAGGTGGCAGAACACTCCTGGAATCAGTCGCATACACTTTTAATTAATTATTTACCTGTTTCTACATGATAATTTTTCTTCTGGAGTTTTCCTTCCACAGAAATTCACTCAGCATGTCAATACTGTGTAAGACAGTGAGCAACGATGCATGTCTATGGGATTACTGACTATTCACTCTCCTCTAAGCTTCCATAGCAAGCCACAAGAATCACACATTAAAAATACAGCCAGGTAAACATGTCTCCACAATCTCCACCACAAATCCATTCAACATGTGTTTACGGTGTAAATGGCTAAACAAGAATGCAGATGTTTGATGTTATGACTGCTGACCTGTGACTAAGACACCAAAGACAGAGCACAGCAAAGCTGGACCTAGTCTAAGCCTAGGTCCTGCTGTCAGTAGCACCGGTCTGGCCCAATCCTTTCAATGAGGTGTGTGCAGCAGGGACCTCCATGCCTCCGTGAGAAACACCTAGGGCCCAAACTTAAGTCCAGCTGAGTCCAATGTTCGGTGACACTATCCACCTACTGCTGTTGACTATTTCCTTTGACCACTGCAGTGTTATCCGGTGAGTGCCAAGGCAGTGGCAGGCGGAGCTGGGGAGGAGCCAGCCCTTATCAGGATAGTGACAATGTTCAGTGTCCACATAACTTAGAAGAGGTAAACAGCTGGCCTACGTCTACACAGATAGGGCTATCTGGATGGCGGTTGAATATAGCAACCATCCAGCTAGCTGCAGCATTGAGCACAAACCCTGATCTATCTGGATACTACCACTGAATATTCAGATTTGCTGTATTTTACCCCTGGCAACTGGCAATTTTAGAAAACACTGATCACCGTGAACTAAATATGATCTCGTTACTGTGAAGGAGGAAACAGCACACTTCAGTGATTGTATGTAAGGAACTTGGGATGAAAAAGTAAGAAATATTATATACATGATGAAATGGCTCTGTATAAAGAAATTTAATTCTCTCAGCAAAGAAGCAGCAATGTCACAATAGTCACACTTAGAGGAGCAGCAGGAAATGACTGAGCATGTAGCCTACCTAAGCTGAGCGACATGCAGGATGGCCCAGAATGATTCCTCTGCATTAAGGTCCTGGTTTGGTGCAGTGCCCTGTTTCCTGATGCTAGGCACAGTAGAGCGGGTCACCATACCTGGGGCTAGGTGACAGCAGTGCTACAAGCACTGGCTCCATTTGCGATGCTGCATGTTCAGATCTGCCACTCGTCAGCCTGTCGAGGGTAATTCAGATTAGACAAGCAGGGTCAAGCCTTCCTTTGCACAATGAACGCCATCACCCTGGGGTATCAGTGAACCAAAGATGAATGTAACAAAAATTGACCTAGATATGGCCAGCATCTGAAATATATCCCAATGGGAAGAAAAATAACGAGGCATCCTAGATGGGCCATTTGATGTTGGTTTAGGTTGTGACCATTTGATCTTCTGCCATCTTCAGTGTTGCTATAGTTATTACTGTGTCACAGTTTGCAGCAAACTGCAAAACGAGCTGCAGGTGCCCACTGAATGGCAACCTAAAATAGTCTCACATGCAAGATCTTCTACTGCTATGCAGTACTGATGGATGTGGAACTGTCGCCTCCTTTCCTTTGCGTCCTCCTCCATACTCATCTCATCTGTCTCCAACTTATTCTTCTGTCTTCTCCATCAGAAGTTGTGCCCAAAGGTACAGGTAGTAGTGACTTCCTGGCAGTGTCAAAATCATGACAACTGAGGGAAAATTGCAGCCAGCCATCCTATACTTCATCACTGCCAACATTACTCTCTCCCCAATGCTCATGAATAATCATAAAACACACACAAATTGAAAAAAATCCCCACCCCTTATTCATTCTTTCCCCTTTGTCTAGCTGTGACCTCTGTCCACCCACTTCTCACAAAACACAACTCCTGGAGACAGCCCCTCTTAAAGGTCTGTGATAAATGTTCTAAAAATGTCCTTTGAATTTGGAAGGCCATGGATCCTTTTGCGTGAGGCGTCACAGCCTCATGCAGTTAACAATTTAATCCCTTTCTTAGGGGGGGGGGGTGTGCCCTTGAGTTATGCCAGTGGAGGTAGAAAGTTCTAGAAGAAGTGATAGGAGGAGCTAGCTGCAAAATGTAGTTGAGAGAGGAGTGAGATTTTCTTCAGAAAATAAGTGGCAACAGGCATCGATTCCAATATCTCCTAACTCTGTGAAGAGAAACTATTTCACAGCTGTTGCCTATCATGGGAAACCAGGAGAGTGACAGGTTCTCTGGAAACAGACTCTAGTGTCCTGGAATAGAAGAGGTGTCGGGTATTGAGACACATTGCCCATAGTATTTCTTCCTATATAGCACCTCTTTTCCATAATTCTGAATACAACTGAATGGTACTACACTGCCAACCATAAGGTTTATTACCTTAGGGTTATTTTTCCAATTTTCCTCTTCTTTCTTTTCCCCTATACTAAGCTAAATATTTTTTCTTTCTTGGTGAAAACTTTGACAGTTTGCTGGCACCTGTTTTCAGAAAGTCCGATCAGTTTGCCCTTATTTTCAGTGAGGCTCGAGTTTGAGGAGAGGAGATGACTAGAAGAATAAAGAAAACGGAGTTTCTTAAATACATTGTTATTTTATTGTTTAGACCTATTTTTCATTATGTTGTACATCAATTTGGGGTACACATGGGGGAAGAGGTTTATAAATTTGATAAGATAATCAAATAATATCTATCAGCGGTGGTGATAACTTTTATACTGCCCTGTGCAAATTGCCCTATGCTGCACCCCACTCTACCTCTGTGGATTTTCACAAGCTTCTCTACTGTCCCAACAATACCTTAGACCAGGTGAGGGGGGGCTCTATAATGAGGCAGAGTGAAGTGGCTGCCTCAGGTGGCAAACCTTTGGGGGTGGCAAAAATGCTCCCAAAATAGCCGCCTCATTCCACCTTTGAAGTTTGCTTCTCGGCAGGGGTAGATTCAACCCCTCTGCCCCCTGCCACTGTCCCAGGAGGCCCCACACTTGCCTGACTGGCTTCAGAGGGATCCGGGGAGCAACGAAGCCTAGCAACCTGGCTCACCTCTGGAAAGCCATGAGAAAGAACAGCATTTCCCTTCTTTCCTGCAGCTCTGTTAAAGTTGAGTAGTGATTGGAAATAGACTGGGATTGGAAATCGACTGATAGGAGGGTTAGGAATGGAAATGGGCTGATGGGAGGGGGGGAGGCGAGAGCTGCTGGCCTGGAAGAAGACTGGGGGCTAGAACAGGAAATGGGCTGATGGCAGGGAGGTGAGAAGAGAATTGTTGGCCCTGGAAGAAAACTGAGGACTAGAAATGGGCTGATGCGGGAGAGGGGGGATGGGAGAATGGAACTTGAAGGGAGTGGATGCTGAGAGAGGCTGCCAGGGGAAGGAGGAGGCAGAAAAGGAGATGACATGGGGGGGGGGGGCAGGAAGGGAGCTGACACAGGGGAATGGAGGGACTGAAAGGGAGCTGATACCTGAGGGTGGGACTGGAAGGGTGATGACACTAGGAAAGGGAATAGGAGTATGGAAGGGAGCTGACACCTGGGGATGGTACTGGAGGTGCACTGGAAGGGAGCTGACACCTGGGGGTGGGACTGGAGGGGGATTGGAAGGGAGCTGACATCTGGATGTGGGACTAGTAGGTGGCTGAGTAATGGGGAGGAGGCTGGAAGGGAGGGTGCACTGGAGCTGGAAGGGAGCTGACACATGGGAATGGCACTGGAAGGGGGATGGACAGAGGGTAGGGTGACTTGAAGGGACCTCACAGAAGAGGAGGTGGCACTGGGAATAGAAGTGAGCTGATACCTGCGATGATATTTGGACTAGAAGGGGCTGGACAGTGGGGAAAGACGGGGACTGAAAGGGAATGGACACAGTGGCAATTCTAGGAATGCAAAAGGGTTGACATTGGGAGGTACTGGGAGGGGAGGAATAGAAAGGAGGCTGATACAGGGTAGGGTTACTAGGACTGGAAGTAGGCTGATGGAAGGAAGTGAAGAAAACAAAAGAAGAGATAAGGAATGGCAGATGGACTATAGACCATAGAAAGAGAGCTAAGAGAAGACAGGAAAGCAGAAGCCTCAGATCAGGACCAGCATGATCAGAGAATAAAATTGTCAGACAAAGGTCAGGCCGGAAGGTCAGGGGTTCAAATCCCACTAGAGGACAGCAACCTTGGGCCGGAAGGACTGGGGTTTCTAGTCCCACAGGTGCTCCTTGTGGTCTTGGGCAAGCCACTTAACCCTCCATAGCCCATGTTCCCTGTAAAATAGTTATCTCCAAGTTATAATGCCCTGTTCAATGTAATTTCAGTTTGTTCAATGTAAACCGCACTGATGCAGAATAGCGCGGTATATAAGAGAATGTAAATAAATAAAATAAAATAAATAAATAAAATTTATTTTCATTTTAGCGCAAAGTACAATCACTATCTTTATATTTTACACAGTATGAAAAACTTCATCTCTTATCTGATGTTGCACTGCATGCGGATTCTGGCTTCTTTGAGTTTGTTTAATTTTTGTCTACATATTTTTAGTTTTACATTAGGTTGTAGTCACTTATTCTGTACTTGGTGAGGGTCTGTGTGTGATTGAGGTCAGGTATTCTGTTAAGATGGAGTCTTCAGCTTTTCAAATAGGTGTACAGATGTTCTAGGGACCGCTACAGTATTTATAGTGCTGTTTTCTTTTTCTGGATATGCCCCTTGTATGAGTTTTGGAAGTTTATGCTGGTATGGTATGGTAGATTTGGTCTTGTAGATCTTAGATGACATTTGTAGGATTTTATATTAGTTCCCAATATGCCTGGTACTGGAAAATATTTGTTAGTGAGATGACAAGAATTGGATTTTTTTTTTAATATATTGAGTTCTGTGGGTATATGTCCTACTTCTGCTCTGCACTCATTGTCGAGAGAGAGGTTTCTGTGGATGCAGAATTATATATTCAAAAAGTGAGAACCATAACAGAATAAAATGAATTATAATTTGGTCTTATAAACTGCTGTGGTTCTCACTTTTTCTTTTAGAAACATAGAAACATAGAAACATGACGACAGAAAAAGACCACATGGCCTATCTAGTCTGTCCTTCCATAACAACAACTACAACAGTCCACTTTTTACCTTTAGAGATCCTCTGTGTTGGCCCCATGCTTTTTTGAATTCAGTTACTGTCCTCATCTCTACCACCTCCACTGGGAGACTATTCCACGGATCCACTACTCTTTCCGTAAAGAAATATTTCCGCATATCACTCCTGAATCTATCCCCCATCACCCTCATCCCATGTCCCCTCGTAGCAGAACTTGCTTTCAATTGAAAGAGGCTCTCTCCCTGAACATTTATGCCACGGAGGTATTTAAACATCTCAATCATATCACCTCTATCCCGCCTTTCCTCTAAGGTGTACATATTAAGATCCTTAAGTCTGTCCTCATATGCTTTATAATGAAGCCCATTAATCATTTTAGTAGCAACCCTCTGCACCGACTCCATCCTGTTCACATCCTTTTGAAGGTGCGGTCTCCAGAATTGCACACCATACTCCAAATGAGGTCGCACCAAAGACTTATACAGAGGCATTATCACCTCCTTTTTTCTGCTAGCCATTCCTCTCCGTATGCACCCAAGCATCCTTCTAGCTTTTGCCGTCGCCTTTTCTACCTGTTTAGCTACTTTAAGATCATCAGACACAACCACTAGGTTCACTAGGAATGCAGAAACCTCACATTGGGACTTACATGATCAGAGAATAAAATGGTCAGACAACTAAGTTAGAAGAGAATTTTATTTTCAACTTAATGATCGGACTTGGTGCTATCATTATGAAGTACAGGGAAATGCATCTCCTTCTATTTCTCTAGTGTTGCATTGTATGCAACATCTGGCTTCTTGGGGTTGCAGTTTAATTTTTATCTACATATGTGGGGGGGGGTTTGTTTGTTTTTTTACATCAAGAAGGTTGTATTGGAAGAAAGCGATAAGTCACTACATAAGGTGAAAAAGCTAAAACGGCCAAAATGGATGACTGAAGAAACTCTGAAAATTGTCCAGACAAGCAGAGAAGCTAAAGCCAGAGGAGAGAGGCAATTGCAGAACTCAGAGATTTCCAATGTGCAGAAAGACAGGACAAGAAAAAGTACTACAATGACACATGCAAGGAAATAGAATCAGAAGCTATTAGAGGAAGAACAAGATTGACTTTTCTAAAGCTATGAGAGTTAAAGAGAAAATTCCAACCTCGAATTGGAATGCTACAAGATGCTCAAGGATCCATGCTGAATGATGCTGAGAAGATCTGGAAAAGGTGAAAAGTATGTACATAGTCATTATACCATAAAAATCAAATGGACCAAAAGCCATTTCAACCTATACCTTATGATCAGGAACCATTGGTGATGAAAAAAGAAGTTGAAGCAGCATTGAAAGTCTTATCAAAGAACAAAGCACCAGACCTTGATGGCATTCCCACTGAGTTATTACAGCAGTCAGATGAAGCTGTTACCATACTTAAAGGCTCTGCCAGGAAATTTGGAAGACAAATTCATGGCCAACTGACTGGAAAAAGATCAGTGTTCATACCAATACTGAAGAAAGGTGACCCGATTGACTGTGGAAATTATTGCACAATCGCTCTGATCCCACATGCCAGCAAGATTCTACTTGAGATCATTCAGCAGAGACTACAACCATACCTGGAACGAGAACTGCCTAAAGTGCAAGCAGGGTTCAGGAAAGGAGAGACATTATGGCGGATGTGAGTTGGATCCTTGAAAAGACAAAAAATACCAAAAGGATATCTGTTTTATTGACTACAGCAAGGCTTTTGACTGTGTAAACCATGATAAACTCTGTGCCACATTAAGAATCATGGGTATACCAGACCACCTGATCGTTCTCTTGCACAACCTTTACATTGATCAAGAAGAAACAATTCAAAAGGAACTAGGAGAAACAGAATGGTTTAAAATCAGTAAAGGTGTATGACAAGGCTCCATACATTTTCCCCTACTTATTTAATTTATATGCAGAACAAATCATCAGAGAAGCAGGACTGTATGAAGAAAACAGAGGTGTGAAGATTGGTGGAAGACTCGTCAACAACCTTAGCTATGCTGATAATACCACTTTACTAGCTGAAAGTGAGACTATCTGAAACATTTACTTCTCACAATCAAAGAACATAGTCTGTAGTCCATCTTCCATTTCTTGTCTCCTTTTCTTTTCGTCACTTCCTTCTATCGGCCTGTTTCCAGTCCTAGTGCCCCCTCCCCATTACCCAGTCACTTACCAGTACCATTCCCTGGTTCAGTACCATTCCCAGGGTACTGGACCAGGGAATGGTACTGGACCAGTACCCTGGCATTTTTAAAATATACCTTACTGGTCCATCCCATTTCCAGTCCCAGTGTCCCCTCCCCATTACCCAGTCACTTACCAGTACCATTCCCAGGTGTCGGCTCCCTTTCTCATTATAAATATGGATGTTCTAGGGCCCACTGCAATATTTATGGTGCTGCCCTTTTCTTGATATCCTCCATGTTGTGTGAATTTTGGAAGTTAGTGTTATGGAATAGTGGATTTGCTCTATGGGTCCTATACTCTGGGTTCTTCGTGAGGTCAATTGTAGGGTGTTGGTTGGGGAGGGGTGAGGGGTACTGGGCTATGTAATTGTTTGAAAAGAAGGAAGTTAATATTCAGCTGTCCATCGACTGCATAAACATATAAAGAGGCCCTTTTGCTAAAGTGAGTTAGGGTTCGGCAACTAATGCACATTTAATGCTAAAAATTATGCAAGGATATTGCAACTGCTGTGTGCTAAATGCCAAGGGTGGTACCAGGCATTGAAATCTCTTTGAAAATTGGCTTTCAACTGATAAAAGGTAGGGACTGCAATCCGGAATTATGAGTGTGTACGTCAATAAACTGCCAAGCCAATATTCGAAGGAAGATGAGGACTGCATGATGTTTCTATCCATGGGTTTTCAGAGCTCACTTTATCAAGCTGACTATATGAGTGAACAGCCCGATACTATCCATAGAGGTGAATGGGTTTAGGGCAGAGCAGGAGAGGGCCAAAACATTATCCAGCTAACGGCAATATTTAGCCACTATCCAGGTAACTTATTCCTCTGCAGGCATATTTTAAAAATGACATCTAGGTGCAATCTGGAACGTCCAGAGACTGGTACTGGAGGCTGGGAATGGTACTGGTAAGTGCCTGTGTAATGGGGAGGGGGCACTGGGACTGGAAATAGGCTGATGGAAGGAAGTGAAGAAAAGAAGAGACAAGAAATAGAAGATGGACCAGGGTAAGATGTACCATTCTTACCCCCTCTGTCAGCTCCTTTCCAGCCACCTCCTTCCCCTCTTTCAGCCCTCACCTTCCACCTGTCAGTTCCTTCTGCCACCTCTTTCCCATTGCAGCCACTGCTCCTGCTTCTTACAGAGCAGCGGCTGCAATAAAGTTAATTTGAAAAGAAGAGAACCTGTGAGGAGGCTTCCGCCCCCCCCCCCCCCCGCATTTCCTTTTGCACTGAACAAAATACAAAGACATCAGTAATGTGTTTCTGATTCTCCCTTTTTTAATACCTCCCGAGCTCTGTTTCCATCCATCCCTCTCTCACTCATCTTCTTGCCACCCGCTATGGCTTTTCCCACAATCTCCCCTCTCTCCATACCCTCCTAGTCCAGTATCTCCCCTCTCTCTTCCTCTTCCTCTCTCCACAGCCCAGCATCTGCCCACCCCCTTCATCCCCATATTCCAGAATCTGCCCTTCCTTCCCTCACAGTCCAACATCTTCCCTCTCAGACTCCGCTACCAGTATGTCCCTTCTCTCCCTCATTCCATCACAGTCCAGCATCCCCTGTCCACTCTCCCTTCCTCTCCATCTGCCTCATACAGTAGCTCCCCATTCCCTCCTCCTCCTCTCTCCCTTGCAGTCCAGCATCTGCACTCTTTCTTTCCCTTCTGTCCGCAATCAAGCATCTCTCTATCCCTTCCGTTCCTCCCTACCCCTATGGTTTAGCATCTCCCTACCTTCTCTCACTTCCCCTTAATACCCCTGCAATTCAGCATCTCTCTCTCTCTGCTCTCTCCGCAGCATTGTCAAGCAGCCTCTTTTTCGTCCTTCCCTGGAGTTCAGCATCTACCCCTTCGCTTTCCCTTCCCCTCCCTTGTCACTGCCGTTTAAAGAAGTATGGGGTCCTTGAGGCCATTTATGCACTGAATTTCTGATGTGCCCTCACAGGAAGTTGTCAGAGGGGGCAGAGACACGTCAGACCTTCAGCATTCAAATGGCCTCAAAAGGCCTATGTGTCAGCTGAGTTCTGAGTGTCTTGCCTGACTGCCTGCCACCGCTACCTGCTGGACCAAGGTCTGGCTGACTCACTGTGCCGTGCCATGTTCCCAGATCTGCCGCCTGATGCAAGTGCACTGTTTGCACAGTGGGTTGCGCTGACCCTGCCCTTGGTCTGCAGACATCCTTACTCACTGGGACAGTTGCATTCAGAAACTTTGTACGCTATAGTATCCTTTTTAGTATACTGAACCAAAAAAGGTAGGAGATACATGTTTTATATTTCAGATATCCATGGATAAATAATCCCAATCCTTCCCACAGAAAGTTGATTTTTTACAGATGGGCCAGATGGTAATCATCTTATCATATGAAGGGAGCTTACAGAGGTTCTGGCCCATCTGTAAGCAATCCACTGACAGTTCTATCCAAAAATATTTTGGAAACAGAAGTGGTTCTGAAGGATTATAAGAACATAAGATGCCCTGTACTGGATCAGAGCACCGATCCATTTGAGGTCGGCATGAAAAAAATATATTCAGCATAAGGGGATTCTACTCAAACCCCTCCTTGAATGTACAGTACTTGACATTATCCAATGCATAAAACATGAAGAAAGATGCTACAATAGTGAGAATCAAAAGTCAGAATTCATCATAATACCTCATTACCTTCTACCTTTCCTGCAATCTCCTTTGTCTGTGTTCTCACTGCTTTCAAAACATTTGCCACCTCCCACAATACATCACCTGCAGAGACATGATATCCTGAACCTTGCTCAGCGGCCAAATACATCAAAATGGACATCAGCACAAAAAAAAAGTATATTCAGAAAACTTGGAAGCAGAAGTAGAAAATGACCCCAAATTAGCAGGGTTTCTTAGGTCGGGAGTCAAACTGTTCCATGAGCAGGAACAAAGAGCTCATCTTTCATAACAATTTTTGGCAGCTTCGGAGTTACAAATTTAACATGCTAGCCTTTCTTACCTAGAGTTTAGAGAAATAACTTTTATGACAAATTATGGGCTGTCATATATATTATTAACACATTTAAAAACTGTTTCTAAATCAATTAATGTCTCCTACCCACACAGGGGAAAAGGCACTTTTACTTCAGTAGCAGAATGCTGTGATGGATACCAGCTGTTTTCCACAGGCTGGACAAAGGAAAGGGGATTAAGAAGGCTCGTCGACTGGGACACAAAATTACTATTTGAAACACAAAACATGATATGAAATCCAGGTGTTTAAAGCAATAGAATCCCCGTTGCTAAAAGCCAGAACTGCGGCTCTTTGAAGCATCCGCTGCACATTGAAGCTGGTACCACAGTTGGCTGGCACGGTCACCCACTGGGGGCCAGCTAGACCATACATACCGAAGATTTCCTGATATCCCTCAGGAATATATAGAAACCCAGAAGCTGTCTGAAAACTCTGGGTTCACTAGCAGCAGCAGCCTGTAGCTTTGGTTCAAAAGGAACTGGCTGGGACGGTAAAGAGAGATCTTTACCAATGGGCTATTCCTTGCAGGCCGGCCAGCAGCTCTTATTAGTCTTTCTTAGAAACAAAACTAAACCCTTTTGGGTTTTCAAACAAAATGTTGATTTGTGCATTTTGATTCTTTTTCTTGAAAAAAACACTACAAGGTAACTTTTAATTCGACTAACTTTTTATGACTAGCTTTCGAAGGTTAAAACATTCTTCCTCAGGTTAAGACAGTATAAGCAAAAATGATAACACCAGAATATAAGAGCCATTAAAGCAGACTAATATGGCAACCCACACTAGTTTTTCCTTTTTGGGTCATGGTCATTAATAGCAGAAATGATCATTTGATGTGCAGCTTTTAGATGGGATTGGTGTATTTGCATGATGTGCAATGTGCCTTCTTAGACTAACAAGTAATATCTAATAAATGCCTGAAATAGAACTCCTTTACAAAGCTATATTAGAATTCTATTGGGCTCAAACCTAGGTGAGAAACCATAATTCAGCATCCTTTTGTACATTAGAACCAGCACATCATCCAGGGCCGGCGCAACAGTCAGGCAAACCAGGCAGTCATCTTCAGCATCCGTTTCTGGGGGGTAGCAATGAGCAGGGCGTTCAAAGTGAAACTATAGATTGTGACAGTCAGGGGAAGCAAAAGGCTTAAGGTTTGCCTTGAATGCCAACACCTGAACCAACTCTGGGGTTGCCCCTGACATCATCTTATACTTTAAGAGACAAAAGCGGTTAGAATTGTTTCTCATTTCCATGTCCCCCTTGTATGTTTCTGACTTTGGATCGGTTGTGCAGTTCTAACAGTTCCTGATTGTTCATTTCTGGCATATGTTTGGATTCTGGACTCTTTCTAGGACCATGTTCTGTGGTTGACCTGCTCGCCACAGAAAACCAGTGTCGTTTCACCTTGCAACATCTTGATGGCCCCAGGCTCAGCTCAATCTTGCAGTTTATTCAGCATAAGCAGCCGGAACAAGATAACAGGAACTTTTTATGGCTAGTGGCTTGCTCGCCCCTGTAATGATATCGGTAACTGACAAGAACACCAGTGTACGAGGGGGGGGGGAAGCTGGGGGAGGGGGAAAGAAGCAGAGAGACCAGATAGGAGGCTATAAAAAGGTAGAGCAAAACAAAAATGTGAAGCAACTTCAGGTCTGTTTATCCGGACAATTTTTATATTCTAAGAAAATAACATAAGATATGCCATACTGGGTCAGACCAAGGCCCATCAAGCCCAGTATCCTGTTTCCAACAGTGGCCAATCTAGGTCATACGTACCCAGCAGTTTCCCCAAAAGACACAGGTTCTGCAATGCTTGTACTGGGTCAAGCATGGATATCCTGGGTCCCTTCTTAATAATGGTTTATGAACCTTTCCTCCAGGAACTTGTCCAAACCTTTTTTAAACCCAGCTACACTAACAGCCTTTACTACATCCTCCAGTAACAAATTCCAGAGTTTGATTACACGTTGAGTGAAAAAATATTTTCTTTTATTAGTCTTAAATAGTTTACCCTGTAGCTTCATTGCATGTCCCCTAGTCTTTCTATATTCTGATAACGTAAACAATCGATCTACGTTTACCCGTTCCACTCCGTTCATTCATTTATAGACTTCTCATATCTCCCCTCAGCCGTCTCTTTTCCAGGTTAAAGAGCCCTAACCTTTTTAGCCTTTCTTCATAGGAGTATCCTTCCATCCCCTTTACCATTTTGGTGGCTCTTCTCTGAACCTTTTCTAATAACGTTATATCCTTTTTAAGATACGGCGACCAGAATTGCACACAATATTCAAGGTGTGGTCTCACCATGGAACGGTATGGAGGCATTATAATATCTTTTGTTTTATTTTCCATTCCTTTCCTTATGATACCGAGCATTCTATTTGCTCTCTTGGCTGCCGCTGCACACTGGGCCAAGGGTTTTAACATGTTATCCACAATGACGCCTAAATCTTTTTCCTGGGTGGTGGTTCCTAATGTGGAACCTTGCATTGTGTAACCATAGTTTGGGTTGTTCTTCCCTAGGTGCATAAATTTTGCACTTGTCCACATTAAATTCCATCTGCCATTTTGAATCCCAGTCTTGCAATTTTCCACAATCCTCTTGGGTTTTAACAACTTTAAATAGTTTTGTGTCATCTGAAAATTTGATAACCTCACTCGTTCCACTTTCCAGGTCATTTATGAATATGTCAAAAAGCAGCGGACCCAGCACAGATCCCTGGGGTACACCACTATTCACCTTTCTCCACTGGGAAAATTGGCCATTTAGCCCAACCCTCTGCTTTCTATCTTTTAACCAGTTCCTGATCCACAGTAGTACACTGCCTCCTATCCCATGACTCTTTAGTTTTGCCAAACGTCTCTGATGAGGGACCTTGTCAAAGGCTTTCTGAAAGTCCAGATACACTATATCAACCGACTCACCTTTGTCCACCTGTTTATGCACACTTTCAAAAAAACATAACAGATTAGTAAGACAAGATCTTCCTTTATTTATTTATTTAACACTATTTCTATACCGCCTTATCCTACAATCAAGGCGGTGTCTAAAGCCATGTTGGCTGTCTCCCATTAGGCCATGACTATCTACATGCTGAGTAATTTTATTCTTTATGATGGTTTCTACCATTTTTCCGGTACTGACGTGAGGCTCACCGGTCTGTAGTTTCCCTGATCACCCCTGGAACCCTTTTTAAAAATTGGTGTTACATTGGCGATCCTCCAGTCTTCAGGTATTACAGATGATTTTAATGATAGTTCACAGATTACTAATAGCAGGTCTGCAATCTCATATTTCAGTTCTTTCATCACCCTTGGATATATACCATCCGGCCCAGGTGATTTGCTACTCTTTAGTTTATCTAATAGTTGTAATACATCTTCCTGATGTATCGATATTTCCTTCAATTCTTCCACACCTTTAAATACCACTTCAGTAATGGGTAACATCCCTACATCTTCCTCAGTAAAGACCGAAGCAAAGAATTCATTCAGTCTCTCCGCTATCGCCTTGTCACCTCTTAGTGCCCCTTTAATTCCTCTATCATCTAATGGACCAACTGACTCTCTCACAGGTTTTTTGCTACGAATGTACTTGAAAAAATCTTTATTTTGCATTTTTGCTTCTGCAGCAAGCTTCTTCTCAAATTCTCCTTTTGCCTGCTTTATCAATGCCTTGCATTTGACCTACCAGTGCTTGTGCTGTTTCCAGGTTTTGTCGTTTGGCTCTTTTTTCCATTACCTGAAAGATGCTTTTTTGGCAACAACAGCCTCTCTGACCTCACCTTTAAACCATGCTGGCAGTTTTTTGGACTTCCTTCCACTTTTCTTAAAGCGTGGAATACAGCTGGTCTGGGCTTCCAAGATAGTATTTTTCAACAACACCCAAGCTTGATGTAAGTCTTTAACCTTCGCAACTGCTCCTTTTAGTTTTTTTTTAACTATTTTCCTCATTTTATCATAGTCTCCCTTTCGAAAGTTAAAAGGTAGCACTGTGGATTTCCTTACTATCCCTCCTCCACTAATTAAATCAAAGGCGATCATGCTATGATTACTATTGCCAAGTGGCCCCAACACCCTTATCTCTTGCACTAGATCTGGTGTTCCACTAAGGACTAGGTCTAATATGGCTTCCCCTCTGGTCGATTCATGAATCAGCTGCTCCAAGAAGCAGTCATTTATGTCATCTAGGAACTTTATCTCCCTAGCATGTCCTGCCGTGACACTGATCCAGTCGATACTAGGGTAATTGAAATCACCCATTATTATTACCACGCTGTAACTTTTGTTAGCTTCCTTGATTTCTTTGAGCATTTCATCATCCATTTGTTCATTCTGGCCAGGCGGTCGATAGTACACCCACACTGTCATCGCCTTCCCCTTTTTACATGGAATTGTCTTTTTTGCTAAGTTCTTTGAACTCCTGGTACCTTTGGAAGAGTAAAGAAATACTTATACAAAAAAGGAGAGCAAGATTTTACCCCAAGTAGTGGCATCATGCCGTATGGATGGAAAAGAATGACAAGAAATCGCAGAAAGGGGGATATGTAAATGTTTGAAAATAAGGAAGTTAATATTCAGCTGTCCAACGACTGCATAAAGATATAAAAAGACCCTTTTACTAAAGCGAGTTAGAGCTCGGTAACTAACGCACATTTAATGCTAAAAATTATGCATGGAAATTGCAACTGCTGTGTGCTAAATGCCTAGAGTGGGTACCAGGCATTGAAATCTCTTTGAAAATTGGCTTTCAACTGATGAAGGGTAGGGACTGCAATCCAGAATTATGAGTGTGTACGTCAATAAACTGCCAAGCCAATATTCGAAGGAAGATGAGGACTGCATGATGTTTCTATCCATGGGTTTTCAGAGCTCACTTTATCAAGCTGACTATATGAGTGAACAGCCCGATACTATCCATATCAGAGGTGAATGGGTTTAGGGCAGAGCAGGAGAGGGCCAAAACATTATCCAGCTAACGGCAATATTTAGCCACTATCCAGGTAACTTATTCCTCTGACGGCATATTTAAAAAATGACATCCAGGTGCAATCTGGAACGTCCAGGTCAAAATGCATGTACAAAAAGCCTTCCGTGTGTGAGTTTTGGTAGTGTAGATCTATTTTATTATGTGTGTTGTTGTACTTTTTCCTAGGTTGTAGTCTGAAATACAAATTTTTAAACTAAATAAACTTGTACCTGCTTGATATGGACGGCGGTGGCGGCGGTGGCCACAGTCACATAGATGTCTTCATGACAGTAGTTCAGGATGGGGACATTTGTCCTATGCTGCATACATGTCCCTGCCTGCTATTTTGCAAATGGAGACATGCATCGGCACGCCAACCTCAAAGCAAGCATCCTTGTCTCCACTTTTCTTTACGGCTGAGAAAAGCACTGGAGAGAACGGAGTATCTTCTCTGCTACTCCCTCCATGTGTTTTGCTGGCAGAGCGAGAGCGTTTTTGATACCTATTTGTGCCCTGGAGCATGTGCTGGTTGTTTCTGAAATTGAATGCACATGTGTATCTTTTTGGGAACACCGTGAACATGCCTCCGCTAGTTCCCCATGTGCTCTACCCGCAGATTTCCATATATCTAGCTTTCCAAAAGGGCTCTGAGGCCATCTTTGTGATCTGCAGGTCTGAATGTCCATTTTCAGGCATCCGAATCATGAATAGAGCTTCTAAAAGGACCCCCTTTGTTGAGGACAATAGCAGCACTAAACTGCATGGATAGTTATCAGCACAGTGAGCATACTACCTGTACATTCAGTGGTACTGTCTATATGGCTAGCAGCACTAATTATACAGGGTGGCCCAAAAAAAGTCAGAACATCTCATAGCATATAAGTTATTTAAAAATTCCAAAAGACAGATGTAAACGATTGACAAATTTAAAAAGCAAAGATGGCAACTGGAAATTGTCGAAATAAAGATGTTATATAGCTAATAAAGGTAAATAAGTAAACTATTTAAGCTTTTAATTTACGAGATGTTCTCACTCTTTTTGGGCCACCCTGTATATATGAATTTAACCAGTAGCACATAAATTAATACAGTTGCCATAACAGCTCAATATTGGCCCCTGTTTGAATGGTCTTTTATAAAGACAGTATAAAATAATGATTCAGGTTCCTAAAGATGTGGAAACCTTAAGGTAGTATCCTTTGCTTTTTGCTCTTTTGACAATAGAGGCATTGACTTTCAGGATACCCCCAATGCATGAGATAAATTTGCCTGCCTTCTACCTACTCTACATACACCTCTGTCTTATGCACCTTTATTAGAATATCCTTAAAACCCAAGCCCTTTGTGGCCTTTGAAGACTAAAAGACCACTGAGTTGAGGTCTTTGCCCATGGACCAACTATGAGGAAAAAAGCTTTAATGAATCCCACCATAAAATTTTAAATTTCCTTACACTGGGTTGCAAATACATCTGACAAAATGGACTGCGGTCATCCAAAGCTCCATTCGTATGCCTGAATAAATGCGGCAATAAACCATACGGTGCATCTAGCCTCTGTGTCCTTTTTTTTTAGTCAAGATAATAACGTAATGCAATAATAATCCATTCAACATATGCTTACGGTGTAAATGGCTGAACAAAAATGCAGATGTCTGTGATTTTATGACTGCAGACCTTTGCCTAAGACACCAGAGAGAGAGCACAGCAGAGCTGCATCTAGTCTAAGCCTGGGGCCTGTTGTCAGAGTAGCACAGCAGAGCTGCACCTAGTCTAAGCCTGGGGCCTATTGTCAGAGCAGCACCGGTCTGGCCCAATCCTTTTGATACTGTTCTGGAGAAAGAGGCAGAAAGTCACAGAATAATTTTTATGGATGATATCAAGATGAGAAAATAGTGCAAAATTTCAATGTGACTTAGAAAATAGACTGTAACAAGCCAAAAAATGAACTATAATGTGAAAATGTGCAAAGTAAGATTCACGGGTCAAAAACACAGGCTTGGACTTTAGAGCTTGGGTGAAGAACATACACTTACTTGTTTCATACTTAGCCTGCCATGGGTTTTGGGAAAGAAGAAATAGAAACTAGATTTCTGTGTTGACCAGACCGATCACTGCAATTTCACCATTCCAACTGCTCTTTTTTATATTTGTTCAGTCTGATTTGTATAAAACTATATTAAATAGACTTTTGTTTATACATTAAAGCAGTATTTCAAAACAGCTGGCCTAAAAGTTATCCATTAGGAAATTCTGGCCCCAGGGTGCATTGTGGTTGTAGAAATATTACTTAAAAAATAAAAAGTTACTTTCTTCTGTGCTTTGGAATTTGCACCTGCCAAGAATTGGGTTTTTTTTTCTCTAAAGGGCACACTAATAGGGACTAGCAGAGACTTCTTAAAAGCTATCCAGAAACAGCCTTAAAAAGCAAGGGTGTTATAAATAGCTTCTTTTTATCATTAAAAACATGAAAGTAAATTACCTGGGACCAAGCTCATCTTCACATCTCCAGGTGAATTCGCCGAAAGTCTCATAATGCTGGTTGTAGTGGTACAGGACACGATGGAGACTTGGAGAGCCCAGGTCCAGCAGAGTGTTATAGGCCGTTTGCTGCTCCTTCCCGCTAGTGTAGCCATTAAAGAGGTTGTAGATTTTGTCAGCTATTTCTAGATATACAACAGACATAGGACAGAAAGAGCCATAAATTGGAGCAACTATTTGGCACACACATGCACTGATCTGGAGCATGGAGCCACCAGGTGGAAAGCACAGTACTTCTGGCTTCAACCACCCATGAAGTCAATGGCAAGGTCAATGTTCAGCAGCAATTATCCAGTTAGCACCACCTGCTATTCAGATAGGTGCCTCTGGCTGGGATAGTACATGGTAATAGGCAGATTGTGCCACTTAATATCATTAAGATTGCCTTGGCACTCTCTGGATAATGCCGGGCAGTTCATGGGAAGAGCCGGGGTGGAGCCGACAATGATCTGTATAACGGTGATATTCAATGCCATTATATGGATACTATATACATAATCTAGGACAGGAAAAAGCTTCCTGAAGGCTATCTGGATAGGCTATCCATAGAGCAGCACTGAATATCGCCACACAATCTAGATGTTCAGCATCAGTCACAATCTGGATACTGGTGGTCAATATCAAGATTTCTTTTAGCCGTGGGGCCAACATTTACAAAACACACCAAACTGCCATGACTAAACATTGACCTGATGATGTTTGAGCTATTGTTGCATCTGCAAATAATTCTTTTGTAAATACAAGTTTAGGAGCATGAAGCAGGATTCTTAAGTGATGGACTAGCTGCGAGTTCATTGCTAATCACTACCCTTCTGGTTCCCTTGCTAACCACAGTAAATCTAAATGCTGCCTATAGTCTTTGTTGGAAGAGAGCAGAAGATAAGAATGCCATTTTATGTTCTTTGGATTGCCAAAATTGCTTTGCTTTTTGGGAGATTAAGTGTGGGGGTGAAAGACCAGACCTGATTTTCTTCAGCTAGCTTGGGATGACAATAGAATACATGAAAAACTGCTTGAATAGACTAGGCAAAATACATTATGAAAACATTAAACACATACAATGCTGGGGTCTTGTTTTTTAATATGATTAGTTGGACAGAATGCACATCTTAAAGCAGGAAACCTGGGGGGGCGGAGCCTGATGTCCAGCGGGTAAGACGCTTCGCGTTGAAGCTCCCGAGAGGCCTACTTAGAATCCTGACTTAATACCTATACAAACTTACTATTTCGCTCCGAGCTGACCGGGGTACCTCGGGGGGGATGGCGGCCCATAAACCAGCGCGCTTGGACTTCGGGTCTCCTTCTTCTTCTCACGGAAAACGCTCCAAAACAGAGGTGTCCTCCCCACAGAAGATGGTTCCATTTCGTGAAAACCCCGAAATGCACCTGGAGATTTTGGAGGAAATACGCGGCGTGAAGGAATTGGTGCAGTCCAATGGAGAAGCGCTTCGAGCCATGCGAGAAGACTTTGGAGTGCTCCAGGACCGACTAGAAAGTCTTTCATTACGGCAGGACAACATGGCGGGGGTCCTCGACTCGCACGCGGTGCGCTTGGGCAAACTGGACAAGGCTGAGCGCCAGATACAGAATCTTCAAAAGGAGTTAGAAGATAGCAATAATCGAGCCCGTCGCAACAATGTGAGGCTCCTCGGAATGCCGGAGGGGGTGGAAGCAGGAGATATAAGAGAATTCTTGCTCAAAACTCTTCCCTCCTTGCTGAAGATCACTTTTCATAGAGAACTGGAAATCGATCGTGCACACCGTGTTCCTACCCACATGGCGCTCAACCGAACGACCCCCCGGCCTATTATCTTTAGCTTGCTACGATATCAACAAGTGGAACAAATTTTAAATGCTGCCCGGGCGAATCATCATTTGGAATTTGAAGGTCGCAAAGTCTCCTTCTTCCCTGATTTGGCAAAGCCTACCGTTGACCGTCGGAAGAAACTCCTTGCTTTTCGCCCTCGACTTCAACAGCTACAGGCTCGCTTTGGCCTGTTGTATCCAGCGAAGCTCCGAGTGACTCTCCACAACCAAACCAGGACGTTCGAAGATCCTGATCTACTATCAACATTTTTAGACTCCAAAGAAGCAGAGCAGATGCGCTAATCCCAAAACTTGGACTTTTATCTGCCGGCTCTGTCCGCCATATTGAAGGGCCCGATGCGGCGGTCATAGCCAAGCACAGAGACTACCTGGACTTTCTTTCTTTCTCTATATGACTTTTTTGTTTTTTGGTCTCCTATCCCTCCATGATGTGTGCCTCGGTCGGATTCGGAGCACGCACAGTCCTACAGGTTATGTGTTTTTCAATTTCGGCCTTCTCTGGGGTTTCTCCCCGCAGACACATGGTCGCCAGTAATTTTGGGGTTTTGCTTCTCCTCTACCGCACTGCGGTTTTCTTTGTTAATGTGGGGCGCTTCATTGTATTATATTAGCTTATTTTTTTATGTCATGTGTACAGCCAGATACAGTCAATATGAGGGATATAGTGAAATTATGTCTGCTATCATGCTCAGAATTTTTAACTTTTCTGAATGGCCTTATGTAAAATCTTATCACTCAACGTAAAAGGCATTAATAGTCCACTCAAAAGAAAGAAAATCCTTAGCTACCTTAGCCATGAGCATGCTGACTTAGTGTTTCTTCAGGAAACGCATCTAAACTCTGCTGAAACACTGAAACTCAATGCTAAGTCTTACATGGTGGCTGCCTATTCTCCCACCGTTTCCAAACGGTACGGGGTAGCCATTCTGGTTAAGAAGTCTTTGTACGCTACTGTAATTGATACTAGCGCTGACAAGGAGGGTAGATGGGCCCGTGTACACCTAGAGGTTGGAGATAGTGAATTCACGTGTATTTGCATTTATGCCCCGAATGTGGACAACCCTGCTTACTATGCAAGTATTGCGCAGTTGGCATAGGCCTCTGCCAATGCTCCATTAATACTTGGTGGTGATTTTAATCAAGTGTTCCATCAATCTTTTCTTCTCAAACAAGGCGCTCGTTGGCTGGAAGATCCAGTACCGAGTAGACCTGTGTGGCTAGATATAGAAGAGGACCTTTGCAAACCGATTCCTCTTACTTTTCTCCCTGGTATGACTCTCCCATCAGACTCCCACTATCCACCAATGCTTTTAGACACTTTAGGTGCCTTTAATACTCTTATGCAATCTTTAGACTCCCGACTCTGGTCGGTGCAACTTCAGCATTGCCTTCGGAGTGCTAGGGTACTCCCGCCATCGGCATCCTCTACATAAGGTTGATCGGAGACTTTCCGATCTATCGGTAGTTCACCGGGTGTAGCATCCAATTTTTACAACACCTTATGTAATGCTATAACCAGAGATACCCCTATAGCGCAGAAAGCATGGGAGAGAGAATTGCATGTGACTTTGACCTCGGAGCAATGGAGCCTTATCTGGAGTAGAGGGACACGGGATCCCGATCCGCCTCACTCACTCAGACCCTCTTCTTTCTAGCCCACCGGTGTTTTTACACTCCTGACAGATTAGACAAATGGAACACTACTCAGGGCAATAGTTGCTGGACATGCCCTGCGGCCATTGGTTCACTGCCTCATGTTATGTATGAATATCCCGCACTACAGTATTACTGGCGTCGGGTCTGGGGTCGTATCCAGTCTATTTTGCACTTTCAAGAGCCCCTTTCTTGGAGGATAGTGGGACTTCGCCCAGTTGCGGGGATCCCCTCTCTTCCAAAAACGGCTTATCTCCTTTTGGACTTTATGCTTGGCATTGCTATTTCCCTAATTAAGTAATACTGGAAAACTAGCTCCCATCTGAGCCCCAATGAATGGTGGAATCATGTCTGTCTTTACAGTAAATATGAACAAATACCTCGTATGTTCGCTTCCCCCGTTCAGACTCCTTATCATTGGTCTCAATGGAAGATGCTCAATGACTATGTACATTCTGTTAAATGCCCTCATCTGACTGTCTAAATTTGTATATATCTCTGTCCCATGATCATGCTGTATCGTAGATACTCTTTTGATCGTTTTGATGTATAATCATTGTTAATTGGAAGCGCTTACATGCTGACATAATCGGTTAGAGAAGAAGCATCGGGGTGGGGGGTAATTGGGTTTACTTTTCCTTATTGTATACTTGTTTTATTTATTTATTTATTTATTTATTTATTTAACAGTTATTTATATACCGCTCTTTCCCATGTTTCAAGTGCGGTTTACATGTAACAGTAGGTTAATTGGTATGAGATATACCAGGACATTTTACATAGAACAGATAATTATAAATTACAAGGAAAATTGTAACATTACAAGTATAACATATTAGAACATATATACATTGCTAGTTAAATTATTAATCATCATGTAAATGAGTGTGTAGTATGGTTAAATTAGTGTATTAGTGTCGTTTATTTTTGAAAATAGGGTATATAATATTAAAAATAAATGTTAGCCTGTATCCCTTTGAGAATTCTGTTTTGGGAGTGTATTATAGTGTAATGTAAATAAGTGAGTTTTTAATTTTTTTTTAAATTCTTTTATGTCAGACAGTAGGCGAATGTTGTCAGGTAAATTGTTCCAGAGTATTGGAGCAGAGTGTGAGAAAGCTCTCTTATTGGTTTGTTTTCTGGCTTTTGTAAAATCTTTTGGTATTGTTAAAGTATTTATGTTTCTGCTCCTTTGAGATCGTTTATCAATGTCAATGTTAATCAGTGTATTTAGTGCAGATGGTGCAAGTTTATTTATAAGTTTAAATGTAGTGACAAGAATTTTATATTTGATTCGGGAGTAAATTGGTAGCCAATGAAGTTCAGCTAAAATTGGTGTAATATGTTCAAGTGGGCTTATATTCATAATCGTTCTAGCAGCTAAGTTCTGAGTTATTTGTATCTTTTTAATATTTTGTTTCGAAATACCATTAAGTATTGTATTTGCAAAATCGAAATGTGGGGTAATAATAGCATGAATTATGTTAATAAAATCTTGTAGAAGAATCAAAGGTCTTAGTTGTTTTAGTGTTTTGAGTTTGTAATGTATATTTTTAGTTAAATATTTATATGTGAATCCATATTTAGATTATTGTCAAGTATCACACCTAAATATTTTACTTCTTTTTTTATATTAATTTCATGAGTATCTAGTGTAATCGTGTTTGGGGGTATATATGTTTGATTTTAGTGATAAATAAAATATCTGTTTTAGTAAAGTTGATAAGTAGATTTTGTTCTTTGAGCCACTCAGTTAGTTCATTAAAACATTCTGTTATTTTTTGGAGAGGTGGGTGTGGGATTTCAAATGGGAGGTAGAACATTATATCATCGGCGTAAATATGATAAAAGACATTGTGGCGTTTAAAGATGTTACAAACTGGTTGTAAGTAAATGTTAAATAATAGTGCAGATAAAGCAGATCCCTGCGGAAGACCTTGAGTTTGTTTGAAGGTGTTAGATATTTGGGTGTGGATTCTTACATTTTGGGTTCTGTTTGATAGATAGGATTTGAACCAATTATAAACAGTAGATGTTATACCAATTTTTTGAAGTCTGTTTAACATTGTTAAGTGATCAACACTGTCAAAGGCAGCTGATATGTCAAGGAAAACAAGAATAAAGGCTTGTTTAGTATTATCAATACCTCTTAATATTGTGTCATAAAGGATCGTTAGTAAGGTTTCTACTCCATGGAAGGGTCTAAAGCCATATTGATGTTCATCAAGAATGTTTAATGTGTCAATAAAATCTTGTAGTTGAATTTGTACAATTTTTTCAATAAGTTTAGCCATAAAAGGAATACTGATATAGGTCTGTAAGATTTTGGGGATAGTTTATCTAATGTGTTATTTTTAAGTATAGGACGTATTTGAACATGTTTGAGGGATGGTGGTAAATAGCCTTTTTGCAAGGATAGATTCACTAAAGGTAGAATGAAAGAAGAGAGTATTGGGAAAGTCTTCTTTATCCAATCAACTGGGCATGGATCAAGGTATGAAGTTGTTGTATTAATGTTAGTTATTGTAGTTTTGAGAGTAGTTTTTGATATTAAGTTGAAGTCTCCTTTGGTGTGTTGTTTCTTTTGCTTGTTGCAAAATGAAAATAAAAGTTTAAAAAAAAAAAAAAGCAGGAAACCTGAACATTTTATAATTGAAGGCGAGGAGCCTGATTCAGGTAGAGGCACATCCAGGCCATCCGGATGGCCCCAAGCCAGACCGGGCTCATTTGGACCTGATTCTGGACCGTGGGAACAAAATATTCCCGCAGTAACCAGAATCTGGCTGGAGGATGGCTCGATGTGCCCTGCTGCTTGCGGGGACATCCTCCCCACAGGCACTGCTGACTCCCATGGCTCTGGCTCCCGGGGTGGAATAAGCAGCAGGTCCCTGGCACGATGTACAGGGCCGTGACCTGAATCGGCCCTGTACGTACTGCTGGGCTGGCTTGCCCCCACTCTACCTCAATTCCACCTCTGCAGGCTCTCCCCATCCTGATGCACAGGACGTATGGGGAGAGCCGGAGGGGAAATCGGGCTCAGATGACTTGCGAAGCTGCATGTCCCACTGGGATGTGCAGCCTCGCAACCTGCTTCCCGGAATTGGGCCCATAATGAAAAACTAGGAAGGTGCAGGCCAAAATATTTCATTTCATTTTGTTTCATTTTATTTTTATTTTATTTTTCATCTTCGTATCATTTTTTTCAATAGCATTTATGTTTAAAACCTACGATACCGCTCTATGCTACAGGGTACCAGAGCTGTTTACAAGTGTGTGCTATTGCACAATAGTATACTCAATAGGACATTCTTATTGCCACTTTCGTTTCAAAACAAAAGCACATCCCTATGAAAAACTCTTCCATAATCCAAATCCTCAGTGTCAGTCATTCATGATAGCTATAGGTCCGCAAACCCTAGCATCACGCTACATGAATAAACTAAAACTGAATGGTATATAACCATTTAGATGATAATGATATGTACTCTAAAAAAAAATGGCAAACATTCCACAGTATTGACCTAAAACACATTAAGAATATAATCTCAAAAATTAATACAAAAATCAATTGTTTAAGCAGCCAGACTTACACTACAATGGCTTACTACAGGAAGAACATTTCTTCCAAAAAGGTACCCAAGTAACACTCCCAAAAATTATAGACCAATAACTTGTCTACCTGCAATCTATAAGATGTTCACTGCAATAGATTTAGACAGAATATATGATCATATTGAGTCCATTAACATAATGGCAATAGAGCAATAGGGCAACAAGAGAGGAGCATATGGCACCAAAGACCAGTTAAGGTTGAATAAGGCCATTAAGGCCAGCACTAAGAAAAGTAGAAATCTCAGTACAGCATGGATTGATTATAAGAAGGCTTTTGACATGGTCCCCCACTTGGATAATAAATTAACTTGACATGTATAAAATAATGTACTCTATCAAACAAGGATTTAAGTTCACCATGACAATGTGGCAAACCACACTCTTTTCGAAATATGAAGATGGTCGGTACATCATTCCTAACATCAGGATTCAGTGAGAAATATTTCAGGAGACTTCACCCCTTCTGTTTTGTGTGGCACTTAATCCAATAAGTACTCTCATCAGCTCTTTGGGATATAGATTTATCCTGAATCCTAAAGAAAGTAACAACCCAGAAACAACATCTCATTTATTATTTGTAGATGATCTGAAACTCTATATTTCCAGTGACCAACAATTAGCAGAGCAACTCCATCTGGTAAAAAGCTTTTCTGATGACATCAGGATAACCTTTGGCCTTGACAAATGTGCCAAGGCAACATTTTTTAGAGGAAAATTGAACTAAATGGCCAAAATCTCCTTAGCTGAAGGCTGTAACATCAAGAACCTTGAACAGGAAGGCATGTAGAGGAAGGAACAACACTCAAGCAGAAATTACTGAGCGAAAAGATCAGTAAAGAATACTACAGGAGATTTAAAATCCATTATTGAAAAGTGTTTTAATATCACAGAATTCATCAATCAGCTGGTAATTCCTATACTTTCATACAGCTTTAGGATTGTGGACTATCCTCTTAAAGATCTTGAAAACTGGAGGTGCAAACACGAAAACTCCTCTATGTCCATGAAGTGATTTGCAAGAATCAGTGTATGCCAAGACTGTACATCCCTAGAGCTGAAGGAGGCCTAGGACTCGGAGATTGATTACACATACTGAACTACTATCATAGGTCACCAGGCCTGCTCAACTGCATCATCGGATCCAAATATGCAAAAAATGCTGAAATAGTAAATATCCAGAATCTGTTCCATTATCAAACTTTGACAAGCGTTCTGATAACTAGAAGGAATGAGTGAATCCACAAGCATACACAGGGAAGGAAGTAACAATTTTCAAAACAAGAGGAAAAAACTCTTCAAAGCATTAGATTAGCAAACAAGGAAAAACAAGTGGCAAATCCACAAATATACTGGTGAATATACATGAATGGTTAAGGAGAGGTGAATTGAAACTGAAGGATGAGAAGTTGATAGTTGCTGCCCAGGACAGTGGCTTATGGATGAGATGGTTTACAGCAAGTACTGAAAAACTGGCAAAACAGACATATGTCAATTCTGTGGGAAAACAGCTGCAAACGGCGACTCTCCTCATAGCTGGCTGTGAAGTTCTGATGGCAGAAAATGTCTACATAGAAAGACACAGTAAAGTAGGAAACATAGAAACATGATGACAGAAAAAGACCACATGGCCTATCTAGTCTGTCCTTCCATATCAACAGTCCACTTTTTACCTTTAGAGATCCTCTGTGTTGGTCCCATGCTTTTTTGAATTCAGTTACTGTCCTCATCTCTACCACCTCCACTGGGAGACTATTCCATGGATCCACTACTCTTTCTGTAAAGAAATATTTCCGCAATCACTCCTGAATCTATCTTCCTTCACCCTCATCCCATGTCCCCTCGTAGCAGAACTTGCTTTCAATCGAAAGAGGCTCTCTCCCTGAACATTTATGCCACGGAGGTATTTAAACATCTCAATCATATCACCTCTATGCCGCCTTTCCTCTAACGTATACATATTAAGATCCTTGTCCTCGTATGCTTTATAATGAAGGCCACTAACCATTTTAGTCCCCTGTGACAGTTGTATTACTTGTCCAATTATTTATTATAAAAAAAAAAATTGTCTTCTGTACTGTATGATTCAATTTTTAATTATGAACTTTATCTGTTCATTTAGATCTTTTCTTTGTGTTTTCCTGGTCCAATCGTTTGTTCGTTCTGGGTTTCCTATTATTTATAAAGGTTATGTTTGAATGCCATCCTCTGTGCTAATTATGATATTATAATTTTTAGCTCAATTACCATAGGATTGATTCATTTCTATGCAATTGTTCCCTTCTGTGTGCTCCGTCATTTTAATGATATCTATAACCGTAAGTACTTTTATAAATTAATATATCTTGGGATGATACTATTCTCCCCTTTTGTTTGTCCTTCTTTTTATCTCTGTATTTATTTATTTTTTAACTTTAACTTTTGTTCATTATCATTTTTATACATTCATTTATTATATTTTGTTGCACATATTGTCATGGGGTAGAGCAGTCAGAGCCTATGGAGATAGCTCTGTTTTGCTCAGAGTTTCCTAACACTGACAGCTCAGATCTGCACATGGCTCAAGGTTGCTATAAGCAATGTACACAAGCTGCTTCACGAGGTGTGAGGGAACGCCCAAACAGTAAGCTAGCTCATAGCTCATTAGGGAATGAGGGGCAGCTGGGAAGGGGTGGAGCCCAAGCAAACACCAGAACACATGCAGTTAAAAATCACTTACCGGAGGGTAGTGAAGAGAGACCACCAGGGAATTCAAGAACCGTTGCTAACAGAGAGAGAGCACCGGGGAATTCAGGAGCCGTTGGTAACAGGAAGAGACTACCAGGGAAGTACAGAGCTGTTGAACCCACGAGGAACTGCTTTGGAAAGCAGTGCACAGCTGAACAGTATCCCAGGGAACCTTGCTACGGAGGGAGCAGAGGAGGTAGTCCTGGAACCAGGCTGAGGAAAGCCAAGTTGCCCAGCATCAGGTACCAAGGGGGAGAGAGCTTCTATCCTGAGGATAGTTTTATGCCAAGAGGAAAGCTGAAAGAGAAACATAGTAAAAGGCTTCCGTACGGGCAAAGATCTGCTCGGCTGAGAAACTCTGAAGAGAGAGTGCTGGAAGGTAGGCTTATTGATCCTAATAGAAGAGGAATAGAGTATAACGAATTGCCCTGTACTTATCAAGAGTTGTGTGGCTCTCCTAAAAGAAACTACAGAGAATATGGTAATTATCCATTCCACTCGAGCCGGGAGGAGGAAAGGAACTCTCTGAGCTGTAGGGAGGAACTCTGTAACAATAACGGAAGTTTCAGTCCAAGGGAAACTTACTCCGGTGTTGAAGAAATGCAGTGTGATTCCTATGAGGAACCTGCTTATGAAAATTGCATGGACTGTACGTTTACCATGTCTGATGCCAACACTTCTTTGTGCTGAAGTGCTGTAAAAAGTGTTTGTAAAGAAAACAGGAAGAAAGTTATTTGGTTTGAAAGAGACTGTTTTCTTTTCCTTTTTGTCCGTTGCAAAGCTGAAGTTAAGCAGAGTTTTTGTTCCAGTGTTTCTTTAATTTGGTACCAGACGAATGGTCTTTATGTTCCTTTGTTTCATTGTGCTTGAAATCCAACCCCGGGAAAGGGAATAAAAAGTCCTGTCTTAAAGCCTTACCACTTGACTGCAACTACATTCTTTTGCTAGTTTGTGGAACCACAACTCCCAGGGGGCACTGCAACGCCTTTCTATAACACTCCACAGCTACTGAAGAACATGCCCCGATGAATTACCCACGCTTCTGGCCTCTGGGGCCCTTCACGGGTGACAATATGTACTTTTATTTTTGATATTTTTAAGGTTGTTTTTATAATTTTGGTTATGTAGATGTTTTTATCTATTTATTACAGTTTGTTTGCAGTTCTCAGCCCCCTGATGAAGGCGTTGCCGAAACGCGTTGGGGCGTTTCTTTACTAATGAAGCGCATGTGACCACCTTACTCCTTGCTTTTTGTATCTCTGACCCCACACATTGTGCAATAATTCCAGGAAAGATAATGCCTACAGGCATGGAGGAAGAATCCCACCCTCCAGAGGAGCCCATTGGATTGACACAATGTGTGTCTTTTCAGTGACCATATAAAAGGAGATCCAGACAGATACACCATTGCTGATTGCTAATTCAACAGTTTTTGGTGGGTCTGTCCTACATCTACTGCTAACACAGCTCCTTTCTCTTTCCTAGTGTTTCCTTCCAAGTCTTCACCTTCTTTCTCCTGCTTGCTGACACATTTTCTGGACCTGACACTTGCCTGGTTCCTGTTCCTACTACTCCCTGCTTATGACGCTTAGGCTCTGATCTTCACCTGGTTCCAGTTCCTGCCTGGCACCTGCACTATTTTGCCTTTGGCTTAGTCTCCCCATTCATACTGCCACTCAGAGTAGCCCCTGACAGTGATAATGCTGAAGAAAAATGAATCAGTCAAATGCAGGCCAAAGTGCAATCAAGAACATATGAGGTGTGACAAAAAAGAAACGAGACTGTCCCATAAATGTTTTATTACAAAATCTACAGAGAAATTACGCATTGTCTCCTTCAAAGTAATCCCCCCCCCCCCCGCCCCGAGTTAATGCACTTCTGCATTCACTTCTGCCATGTACGGAAGCACTGGTAAAGTCCTCCTCCTTGAGGTCCCTCATCACAGTGGCCTTGATCCCTTCTACAGAGGCAAAATGAGTTCCTTTTGAGCACAGTCTTCAGCCTGAGGGAGAGCCAGAAGTTGTACGGTGCGAGATCGGGGGAATAAGGAGGATGGTCAAGAGCTGTGATCTGTTTGTTGGCCTCATACTGCCTCATACTGAGCGCAGTGTGTGCGGGCGCATTGTCACGACTTGTCTCTCCACAGAGCCTGCCTGCTGCGCCGAACCTGGTCATGGAGGCGATTGAGGACCTGCTGGTAGAAGTCTGGTTGACTGTCTGACCCTCAGGAACAAACTCATGATGGACCACTCCCTTCTGGTCGAAGAATTTGATCAGCATGACCTTGATCCTTGATTTGGACATGCATGCCTTCTTGGGTCTGGGTGACAGTCGAGTCTTCCACTGCAGGCTCTGTCTCTTGCTTTCAGGGTTGTATTGGAAGACCCAAGTCTAGTCTCCTGTGATGACTCAGCCAACAAACTCTGGATCTTCTCTGACAAGTCATGACAAACATTGACCTGGTGCTCCTTCTCGTCATCCCATAAAAGCTTGGGCACCATCTTGGTGCACACCTTCTGCATCCCCAGCTCCTGCACCAAGATGGTCCACACTGACTCCCTGTTCAGGCCGAGCTCCTCAGCTATCATCCGCATCGTCAATCTGCGATCACTCCACACCAGCTGGTTCACTCTGTCAATGTTCTCAGCCGTCTTTGTCGTGGAAGGCCATCCTGACTTGGGGTTATCCTCTACCTCCTCGTGGCCAGTCTTGAAGCATTTGTGCCACTCGAAGACTAGCGGCCTTGACATTGCATCTTCTCCATAAGCCTTTTGGAGAAGTTGGAGACACTCAGTTGGGCCCTTCTCCAACTTAACCAGAAATTTCAAGTTGATTCTTTGCTCCATATTTCTGCCACCTCCAGTTGCGTGACAAAGCAATGGAGCAGTGTGCTACAAAAAAATCTGAAAAAGAGAGTGAGAGAGATGAAAAATATTATAGCAGAATAATGGTGAGATGTTGCACAACACAGTGACATAAGCGGTTAGCCAATTGGCATTGAGCCTTGGGTGTGGCTGCCACAATCTCGTTTCTTTTGTCACACCTCATATACCACTAGAATTCAAAGACAACTTAAATCAGTTCATTGCTCTGTATTTGAATGAGAGAGTACCAGCAGAGCTATGGAAAGAGAAGTCATTACGAAAATTCAATACCACAAGTCACTGCACAAAGTAAAATAAAAAAATGGCCAAAATGGAAAACAAAATAAACCAAAGTCAAAGGACAAAGAATCAAACTACGACTTTCAACATGCTGTATGACATGACAAGGGCATATAGTATGACCACATATGCAAAGAAATGGAGACTGACGATACTGAAGGAAAGACATTTCTGTATTCATGAAAATAGGAGAGATTAGGAGAGCGTTCTGTTCTCAAATCGGAATGCTGAAAGATGCACAAAATGCCAAGCTAAAGGAAGCTGAAAAAAATCAAACCAAGATGTAGAACACACAGAATTACTATTTCAAAAATATTAGGATAAGCAGGAGCTATATGAAGAGGTGCCCTATGATTAAGAACTGATGATTTTGGAAGATGACGTTCGAGTAGCTCTGTATGTTTAATCAGGGGCGGCTCTGTAATGAGGTGGAGCGAGGCGGTTGCCTCAGGCAGCAAGTTTTGAAGGCGGCAAAAATGCCTTCAACAGCCGCCTCACTCCACCTTCAAAAATTAAAAAAAAATAAAAACAAACACTCAAGTTGCTTCCGCTGCTGAGTACGCTTCTCGGCAATGGCAGATTCACCCTCTCTTTTCTCTGGCGGCGGCTGCGGTTGCAGCTGTGCGAATAATCTTCAGTTTATTTATTTTATTTATTTATTTACATTCTCTTATATACCGCGCTATTCTGCATCAGTGCGGTTTACATTGAACAAACTGAAATTACATTGAACAGGTCATTATAACTTGGAGATAACTATTTTACAGGGAACATGGGCTATGGAGGGTTAGGTGGCTTGCCCAAGACCACAAGGAGCACCTGTGGGACTAGAAACTCCAGTCTTTCCGGCCCAAAGTTGCTGTCCTCTAGTGGTATTTGAACCCCCGACCTTCCGGCCTGAAGTACCTTCAGTTTAAATAAAAACCAAGCTGGTGCAGACTAGAGCCTTCCGTCTCTGTGAAGAAGCCCGTGCAGATGTGACCCGCCCCCAAAGGAAGTTACATTAACTTCCTTTGGGGGCGGGACACATCTGCACGGGCAGCTCCTCAGAGGCGGGAAGGCTCTGCACCGGCTTGGTTTTTATTTAAACTGAAGATCACTCGCACAGAGCAAGAGTGTCTGCTGCTCCTCAGGTTCTTCACCCCCCCCATCCTTTGGATGGGACTTGGGAGTATTCCTGGTCTGCATCAACCCCTCTGCTTCCTATTAGACAAAATGAAAAGTGACCAGGACCAGCAAAGTGGTAACAAAACTCTTTTAAAGTTTATTTTAATGAGACATTCTTTTTATTTTCTATTTGTATGTGTGTTTTGTGTTTTTCCATGGGTTGTCAACCACACAGAACATAACTTGTGCAGTTAATGCATTTGATTGAAAGCTCTCTCTTGCACATAAAAGGTATCAAACATCTGCAAAGCCAAGAGTGGCTGCTGGGCTCATTTTTATTTTAAGAATTGCACAGTTACTGAGCTCACTCTGTGTGGAAGAAGGAGGGGAGTGGAGGTGGCAAGGGAAGGATTCATCCACCATGAGCTTATCTAGAACATAGCACCAGGAAGAAAGCTTAGCAGTTATCCATAGGCATTCGGTTCCAGATTGGGGGGGGGGGGGGAGTGATGCAGAGAGAAGGGGGAGATGGTTTTCTTTTTGTAGCAGTTGTACTTGCTTGAAATCACTCTGGCAGAAGCTGAGGTCAAAAATGAAACAAAAGCATGACGCTGTTTATTTCATGACTGAGGAGAATTAATTTTTGCCTTCCCTGTAAACACTTTTCTTACCTAGTCACTTTTTCTATTATGATACATGGTGGGGTCGCTTAAGGTTAGCAGTGCTATGCCTGCCAGTACATAGGGTACACGTCTAAGAATCATATTGGCACTAGAAAGAAACTGGAATCTTGGTACGAGGTGAAGCCTGCCATTTAGAACTGCAGGCTGGGAACCAGGGTTCAGATCTTGCTTCTGCCATAGGTAAGTCACTTCACCCTCCATTGCCCCTGAAATTCAAAATTTAAGGCTTCTAGGGCAGGTTTTGCCTCAGAAGAAAAGGCTGGCAATCTACTTCCGGTGATACGTTGCCAAGAAAACCCAGAGGTAGCTGGGTCGCTATGAGTCAACACTGACCTGATGGCACAAAAAATAAATTATGCAAATAATACTGCAATGAATCTGTGCACATGGCTCTGCATCATGCTCATGCCGCCCCTGGGAGGAAGTAGATGGGTGGGGGGGGGGCATTAGGAGGTGAAGGAAAGCAGAAAACTCCGTTGGGACCAGCATGATCAAGAAGAAAATGGTCAAAGGTAGAAAAGAATTTATAAAGTACAAGAAAATGCATCTCTTTCTATTTCTCTGGCATTGCATTGTATGCAGAATCTGACTATTTGGGGTTTCAGTTTAATTTTTATCTACATATGTTTATTATTTGGTTATGGTCACTTATTCTGTACTTTGGTGAGGGTCTATGTTTTGAATGTGTGACCAAGGCCAGGTGTTCTGTTAACATGGAGTTTGTATGTAGGGATCTGTGCTGTAGTGATCTGAATTGTTCAGCTTTTCAAATAGGTGTTTGGATGTTCCAGGGCCCGCTGCCATATTTACAGTTATGCTTTTTTTGGTGGGCTCCTTATGTGAGTTTTGGAAGTTGGTGCAGATATGGCATGGTATGGTAGGTTTGCTCTACAAATCCTCAGTGACTTTGTTGTAGGGTTTTGTATTAATTCACAATATGCCTGGTACTGGAGAATGTTTGTTAGTGAGATGATCGGAATTGGATTTTATTTTATTTTTTTTTAAGAAATTGAGTCCTGGGGATGAATGTCCTAGTTCTGTTTTGCACCCATTGTTCAGGGAGGGGGTTCTTTGGATGCAAAATATATGTTCAAAAGTAAAAAAGCTAGAACCTTAACGCAGTTTATCACAACAAAATAAAAATGAGTTAGAATTTGGTGTTATAAACAGTGCTGTGGTTCTCGCTCTTTCTTTTAGTTCCTTGGTGTGCAAACATCTTGCATTTCCTCCACATTATCTAATCAGCTTTTTGGTTTGGTTCAGTCCCTGACTGGAGTTTTGAGAGAGACACCCCCCTTCCTCTGGAGGGGTGGGGGGGCGCCATCTCATCCCTCACCTCAGGCAGCAGATTGCCTTGAGCCACCCCTGTGTTTAATCAAAGATTAAACCTCCAGGAGTCAGCGGTATTCTATTTGAATTGTTCCTAGACAGAAGAACGTATTAAAGTCCTCACTAATCTATTACAGCAGATTTGGAAGACAGCAATATGGCTGACCAACTAGAAGAAATCAGTATACATACCATTGATATACATACTGAATGACTTATTTGATTTCACATCACATCTGAGCAAGTTACCTGGAGAATTTTCAATAGAGATTACAACTATATTTGGAAAGAGAATAACCCAATGTACAAGCTGGTTTCAGGAAAAGGTGAGGTACTAGAGATATTATCACAGGCTTGAGATGGATTGTGGAAAAGACAAAAGAATATCAAAAAGATGTTCATATCTGTTTTGTTGATTACAACAAGGCATTTGATTGTGTGAACTATGAGAAACTTTGGACACTATTGCGAAAAATGAGAATACCAGAACACCTTAATATTCTTATGCATAAAATGTAGGTAGGTCTAGAACAGAAAGAAATAGAATGATTCAACATTGGCAAAGGTGCATGAGAAGAATGTGTATTTCTTCTCCATATCTTTTAAATCTTTATGAGAACCAGGTTTATAAGATAAAAATTGAGGTAAAACTTGGTGAATGAATTATCACCAGACTACGACATGCAGGTGACACAATATTGTTTGCAGAAAAAGGTCTTAAGTACCTAATTTTGAAGATAAAGACCAGAATCTAAAGATAGAATTACACTTGAATATAAAAAAAAAAACCAAGGGTTTTGACTACTGACAGTATCAGTAATTTCACAATCAATGGAGGAAAAAAATTTAAGCAGTTGAATGTTTTAGCTTACTTGGATCAACGATCACCAATCAAGCAAAGAGTAGTGAAAAAATTCAATGAAGAATCAGAGAAGACTGCTATGAAAAGACATTAATAAGATATTCAGATTCAAGGATGTGTCAGTAAACACAAAGATACATCTTGTTCATGTCTGCACATGTCTTGTTCAAACTGGACAGTGAAGAGGCAAGATAGGAGAAAGATCAATGCCTTTGAATGATGATGTTGAAGAAGATTACTATGAGCAAAGCTTTACCAAGCCATAAATGTGTCCTGTGTGACTTTGCAAACCTGGCAAGCCCTCCCCCCAACATCAGACGTTTGTCATGTGCCCCATCCTCTCATGCCCAGCATCTACCCATCTTACCCCACACCTCTTCATGTCCAGTTGGCTCCCCTTGTGCTGACTGCCTGGCCTGTCCTTGCCCCACCGCCACTTTTCCTGTTTCCTTCGCGATGGCGATGGTAGTAGCGGTAGCGGAGCGGACCTCCAATTTAAAAAAAAAAAAACCACGTGGGTCTTTCCAACTCTGTGTTTGCATGGCTGGTCTGATCCCTCCCTCCTCTGATGTATGCTTGCATCTGAGGAGGGAGGGATCAGACCAGCCATGCAAGCGAGGAGTTGGAAAGACCTGCATGGATTTTTTTTAATTGGAGATCTGGTCCACTGCTGCCACCATCGCTGCTGATGCTGTCGCCACCGCCAAGGGAACAGGAAAAGCAGCAGTGGGGCAAGGACAGGCTGGGCAGGCAGCATGGGGGAAGCCAAGGCTGGTGGTCAGCAATCCTAAATTCACCCCTATTTTTTTTTTGCTCCCTGTGCAGCTGCAGCACTTGCACAGGCCTAGGTACAGCAGTGACTATGAGTACCATTGGCCAAAGCTACTATGAGTACCTTTTGGCCAGATCAGCTGATTTTGAATGAGATTAGCCAGAATGCTTCCTAGAGGCCCTAATGACTAAACTTCGACTTTCATATCATGAGAAGAAAAGATTCACTAGAGAAGGATATTATACTGGGAAAGGTGGAAGGAAAACATATAAAAGGAAGACCAGCAGTCAGATGGATCAAGTCAATAACAAAGAGGAACACCACCTTAGCAACAATCAAGCACATCACAGGAAAACAAATGCTCCATCAGAGAACTGACTAGGGAATTGCTATGGGTTGCACTTGAATCAAAGGCACTTAATTATCAGTCCATCATATATGTAGGGTAGTTTTATAACAGGTCAGCCCTGTATGTCGGGGGCCAGCAAACTAGACAGGGAACTTTATTCTACCTCTGAGGTGGAATAAGTTCCCCTAGACTTCGGGGGACGGCAGGCCCAGGGAGCGACAAAGGTAGGAGGGGGTGCTGGAGATTCCCTGCAGCCCAACCCTGGCCTTGTGAGGCCAGATTGAGAGTCAGGCTGCGGGGAAAGAACAAAGTCATCAGCGGCCGGGGATCACGGCTCCTGAATGGAGCCGGGGTGCCATGGCAACCGGACGCCATGGCGTGCCATGTCTCCATTCAGGAGCCTGACTGAGTTAACTGAGCAGAGGCCTGTATGTGCAGGCCATTGGGAATCTGGTCCTGGCCTGCACATACAGGCCTAGACGAGATTCTGATCCCACAGGGGCTAGACGTGTCCTGTGGGATCAGAATCCAGTCTACCTCTGTACATCCTGTTCCCACTGAACACACAGAGGACCAGGATGTACTCATTGGAATAGGCCTCTATACGTTAACTACTTGGGAGTTTCTAGAATTAGCATTTTAGTGTCTGTCACACTTACTCAGGCAAAGCAAACAATATAAAACACTTCAGAGTGGAGGAGTGGCCTAGTGGTTGTGGCAAGGTACTTCAGGCCGGAAGGTCGGGGGTTCAAATCCCACTAGAGGACAGCAACCTTGGGCCGGAAGGACTGGGGTTTCTAGTCCCACAGGTGCTCCTTGTGGTCTTGGGCAAGCCACTTAACCCTCCATAGCCCATGTTCCCTGTAAAATAGTTATCTCCAAGTTATAATGCCCTGTTCAATGTAGTTTCAGTTTGTTCAATGTAAACCGCACTGATGCAGAATAGCGCGGTATATAAGAGAATATAATAATAATAATAATATAGCTCTTTCCTCAGCATTAAACTTGTCCAAGGAATAGGCAGGGGGTTTTGCAACTCTACCCAACTACAGTTGTGTCAGCTCCTGACTGCAACCTTTTGCTCAATGCTACTATCCCAATGAAGACAAAGAGTAGCTGAAAGAAAATGTCTCAGCACCCTGTTGTCATAGTCTTTAACTTACTTACAAATTCCATCTGTTTCTTTGCATCATAGTTAAGCAGGCTGAGGCTGTCGGCTCCATATTTTATTCACTCAACTGAGTTCTCCGCCACAGACAGCTGGAGGGCAAACCCTCCCCTTACATAGCTCTAAGAAATAC
This sequence comes from Ichthyophis bannanicus, assembly GCA_033557465.1. Classification (NCBI taxonomy): domain Eukaryota; kingdom Metazoa; phylum Chordata; class Amphibia; order Gymnophiona; family Ichthyophiidae; genus Ichthyophis; species Ichthyophis bannanicus. Next base: position 4,937,373 of record JAWIIG010000024.1, on the reverse strand, counting down.
TTTAACCATTCCCAGGGGAGCTCCTCTTCCTCCTGCTCTGTCGAAATCTGATATTATTGGAAGGGCTATTTTGCTCTCCACAATCTGGCTCAGACTTTTCGACTGACCTGCCCTACCAAATATCTTTTTTTTTTCTTTACTGAAATTTTTAATAATATTCCAAGAATAAGTCTTGTACAGAAAATGGTGGCATAAAAAAAAACAATTATTAAAGAAAACAAGAGTAACAACAAATAATTGTCATGTCATATAGGCCAATAAGCTCACATCAAGGAAAAGATAGGAATAATTCCCCAACAAAAGGCAGGATATAAGCTATGCTAGGAGTACTAAATACATGAATGCGGAATTACACAGCGACAGTACCAGATACCTCAACAGGTAGAGAGAGAACCAGCGGAGTTCTTGCTGTAGTCAATTGTTAGTCCTCAATGGTTGGGACAGCAATGATTCATGGCCTACTCCCTGGGGTCTTGGCAGTAGCCCCACAACAATCTATGCACCCACACTGTAGTGGCTGTCCATGGCAGCAGCATATTGATACTGGGCACTAACCTGCACTGTTGTCGGAGGTTGGTGTCCAACATGGGTAGAACATAGGGCCGAGCTGTTGCTGTTGTCTACAGTATGCTACAAGCATGCAGGAAACAAGGAGAAAAGCATAACACTGCAGACAATACCTGCCACACATTAGCAGTGATGTGAACTTGCAGAATGGCCAGCAGAGGACATCTCTAACAGTGCAGGTTCAGTGAACCCATCTTCACCATCAGGGTGACAGCTGACACTACTCTGCATCATGGCTTGCAGTTCTGTGCATGTAGCACATGTAGCCAGTGCATCTTACTGAGCTGATATGCTGGATCAGTGCATTCTCCATTGGCTCTTCAGCTATAGACCGCTGTTTTGCATGTGCAGTGCCTCATGGGTAGTGGAGGGCCCAACCTATACCGACACACATAGCAAACAGTTTGATCAGAGACCTGCAGGCTCTACACAGCTGTGTAGAGTTGTGTGGAGGTGTAGGTGCAATGTCTCCATGGTCAAAGGTCCAGGGTTTGATTACCACTTGTTCATTTTGTGCCTGGGTGCTAATGAGATCACTTGCCCACCTCGCACAATCTTGGTTCTGCTATGACCTGCAGATTATAATTTTTCTATGTTTCTGTGCATTATGACCACATGTTGGGTTGCCCAACATGGCATTCCCCATCATGAACATCTGAGCATGGCTTTAGTGGCTCTGCCACGGCGCATTGCAGCAGGTATGTGATGTATATGCAGCAGATATCTGGGACAACTGGTATGGATGTGTTTTCTTTCTTTCACTGTGACCTCCCAGCTTTACGTAAAGAAGTTATATCTCCTACATTCAGGCACATAACACTCATTGCATAGCCATCCCCTGCACAATTCTGCCATCATTACTTGCCCCGCATGGGGCAAATGGGTTCAACTTGTCCCTTTCTATCATGTATTGTCTTGTGTATTGTCTTGCAGTTGTACAGGTTGAGGCACCAGTCCCACCCGCACAACTGATGTTTCATGTACCCCATGACTCTGCTACTTTTGGTTCAAACACACCAAATGCTTTTGGCCTGTATGATCCCATACATCCACCTACTACAGACATTGCAAACTCACTACTTGGAAAATCCATGGAACAGCCCTGCACCCACCATTTGGCCGTCAGGGGGATTCATGGTGGGGCAGTTTACTGGCAGTAAGTTGCCCTACATGGCCATCAGGGGTCATTTGCAGCAGTTGGCCATATCATGCACACATCTCCTGTGACTGCTCCACATGGGCACTCGTGGACAATCCTCCCTTTGCTGCCCACATCAGGAACATGCTACTTCCACCCAGACACTGTCCTGGCCTATGGCATGCCACACACTGCCAATACTTCTGGATACATGTCCACACTTCACAGACACTATAATGTAGCTTACAGCACAGTGTATGCTTTCAGGAGTATCTAGGACTGCACGCCTGTCACAGCACCCCCTGCTGCTGCATCCCCTCTGCAGACTCTGTTGCCGCCACCACCCACCCATGACATGGCCAACACCCACACTGACCAACATGACTAGGCAGCTGCCTATCTCAACTTGTCAATAGCATAAGCCTGCTGTACGGTCAAACATGCTCATAACATATACTGCCACATAGCCAGGCATCGTGAGTCAACACCATCAGCTACCAATTGTGCTTCCATCCATATCTTCTCCAATGGCTTTCCTGCCCCCCTTTCACCTTTTCAGTGGCTTTCCTGTGTTAAGCTGCATGCCAGACACGTTAACACATGGTAACCCCTCATCACTGTCACGTTAACCCCTTATCACTGTCTAATGCATAGAAAAGACTGCTCCTTTATCGCCGTTTAGCAAACATACCCCTAAGGATCTTAATATGTATACGTTAGAGATAACATAACATAAGATATGCCATACTGGGTCAGACCAAGGTCCATCAAGCCCAGTATCCTGTTTCCAACAGTGGCCAATCTAGATCATACGTACCTAGCAGTTTCCCCAAAAGACACAGGTTCTACAGTGCTTGTATTGGGTCAAGCATTGATATCCTGCGTCCCTTTTTAATAATGGTTTATGGACCTTTCCTCCAGGAACTTGTCCAAACCTTTTTTAAACCCAGCTACACTAACAGCCTTTACTACATCCTCCGGTAACAAATTCCAGAGTTTGATTACACCTTGAGTGAAAAAATATTTTCTCTTATTTGTCATAACTATTTTACCCTGTAGCTTCATTGCATGTCCCCTAGTCTTTATATATTCTGATAACGTAAACAATCGATCTACGTTTACCCAATCCACTCCATTCATTAATTTACAGACCTTTATCATATCTCCCCTCAGCCGTCTCTTTTCCAGGTTGAAGAGCCCTAACCTTTTTAGCCTCTCCTCATAAGGAGTAGCCTTTCATCCCCTTTACCATTTTGGTGGCTCTTCTCTGTACCTTTTCTAATAACGCTATATCCTTTTTAAGATACGGTGACCAGAATTGCACACAATATTCAAGGTGTGGTCACACCATGGAATAATACAGAGGCATTATAATATCCTTTGTTTTATTTTCCATTCCTTTCCTTATGATACCTAGCATTCTATTTGCTCTCTTGGCTGACGCTGCACACTGGGCGGAGGGTTTTAACACGTTATCCACGACGACGCCTAAATCTTTTTCCTGGGTGGTGGTTCCCAATATGGAACTTTGCATCATGTAACCATAGTTTGGGTTGTTCTTCCCTAGGTGCATAACTTTGCACTTGTCCACATTAAATTTCATCTGCCATTTAGATGCCCAGTCTTCCAATTTATCAAATCCTCCTGCAATTTTCCACAATCCTCTTGGGTTTTAACAACTTTAAATAGTTTTGTGTCATCTGCAAATTTGATAACCTCACTCGTTATTCCCTTTTACAGGTCATTTATGAATATGTCAAAAAGCAGTGGACCCAGCACAGATCCCTGAGGTACACCACTATTCACCTCTCTCCATTGGGAAAATTGGCCATTTAGCCCTACCCTCTGCTTTCTATCTTTTAACCAGTTCCTGATCCACAATAGTACACTGCCTCCTATCCCATGACTCTTTAGTTTTGCCAAAAGTCTCTGATGAGGGGCCTTGTCAAAGGCTTTCTGAAAGTCCAGATACACTATATCAACCGACTCACTTTTGTCCACCTGTTTATTCACACCTTCAAAAAAACATAACAGATTAGTAAGACAAGATCTTCCTTGTCTAAAGCCATGTTGGCTGTCTCCCATTAGGCCGTGACTATCTACATCAGGGGTCTCAAACACGCGGCCCGCGGGCCGCATGCGGCCCGCGAGAGAAGGTTGTGCGGCCCGCGACGGAGGGAAATAAAAAAAGCCTTGCTTCTGCCGTTGCCGCCGTGGCAGCGGCAGAATCGACTGTCAATTTTTTTTTTAAAACGGGCTTCTGCTGCTCAAGCAGCAAAATCAGCTGTGCTGCGGTACCTTCCTCTCTGCCTGGAGATCCTTCATTGTGCTCCATCAGCGTGTGCTTTTCAAGCCGCGAAGAGAGTATTCCCCTCTCGCGAGGCTTGACAAGTGAATAGGCTTAAGCCGCGCGAGAGGGAAATACTCTCTTCGCGGCTTAAGAAGCACACGCTGATGAAGCACAATGAGGGATCTCTGGGCAGAGAGGAAGGGGCCGCGGGACAGCTGATTTTCTGCTGCAGCAGCAGAAGAAGCCAGGGGTTTTTTTTATTTACCCGGGGGGGGGGGGGGTAGGACTGGAAATGGGCTATTGGCAGGGGGGGGGGTTGTAGGACTAGAAATGGGCTATTGGCAGGGGGGGGTGTAGGACTGGAAATGGGCTATTGGCAGGGGGGGGGTGTAGGACTGGAAATGGGCTATTGGCAGGGGGGGTGTAGGACTGGATATGGGCTATTGGCAGGGGGGGTGTAGGACTGGAAATGGGCTATTGGCATGGGGGGTGTAGGACTGGAAATGGGCTATTGGCAGGGGGGGTTATGACTGGAAATGGGCTATTGGCGGGGGGGGGGGAGGACAGGAAAAGTGCTAAAGGCAGTGGGGGTGGGGAAGCACTGGAAATGGGCTATTGGCAGGGGGGGTAGGACTGGAAATGGGCTATTGGCAGGGGGGGAGTAGGACTGGAAATGGGCTATTGGCAGGGGGGGGTAGGACTGGAAATGGGCTATTGGCAGGGGGGGTGTAGGACTGGAAATGGGCTATTGCCAGGGGGGGTTATGACTGGAAATGGGCTATTGGCAGGGGGGGTTATGACTGGAAATGGGCTATTGGCAGGGGGGGGTATGACTGGAAATGGGCTATTGGCGGGGGGGGGGTTATGACTGGAAATGGGCTATTGGCAGGGGGGGTATGACTGGTAATGGGCTATGGTGGGGGCTAGGACTGGAAATGGGCAGGTGGGGGTTAGGAAGGACTGGAAGGGGGATGATGGGGGGAGTTAGGACTCGAAATGAGCTATGGAGGGGCTGACTGAAATGGGGTAATGAGGTTAAGGCCAGGAAGTGGGCTATTGGCAGGGGGGGGGTTATGACTGGTAATGGGCTATGGTGGGGGCTAGGACTGGAAATGGGCAGATGGGGGTTAGGACTGGAGGTGGGCTGATTGGAAGGGGGGCTTGAACTGCAAATGGCTGATGGGGAGGGGGCTTGGAATGGAAATGGGCTGTGAGGGGAGGGAGCTAGGATTGGAAATGGGCTGATGGGGGGCTAGGATTGGAAATGGGCTGATGGGGGGCTAGGATTGGAAATGGGCTGATGCAGGGACTAGAAGGGAGCGTATGCTGGGTGGGGCTGGAACTAGAAGGGAGCTGATGTTGGGGGAGGATTAGAATGGGATGGAGCTGGGAAAGTGAAATGGAGAGGGGAAAAATATTTTGTCTGGGAGAGAAGACAAATCTACAATTGGCCAGGTATTGGGAGAGTAAGTGGGGATTGAGGATGGAGGGGTAAAATTTGAGTGGATGAAATAGGAATGAGGAAAGAGAAAAAGGAGAAAGATTAGTATGTTAAAGCAGATGTAGAGAGAGAATGGAAAAAAAAAACTAGGAGAGAAGAAAGGGCAAATGGACAGCAGACGATGGAGAGTTAGCAGAAGACATGAAGAAACCAGAAGAAAGTGGCTGGAACAATTGCAACTGAAAAAAAATGCACAAAAGGTAGAAAAATATCTCTTTATTTTGAATTTATTAACTGGAATATGTCAGCTCTGGGAAATGTGCATCATTAATGTTTGCGCTTTGTTTAGTACAAGAGGAAATTAATTTATAGTTTTATTTCTACAGTGTTGTTGTACATTCCAAGTTTGGCTTTTGGGGTTCCCAGTTTAATTATTGTCTTCCTGTTTCTAAATCTTTTAGTCTTTCTTTATCCATGCACTCATTAAAGAGGCATGTTTACTAAAAGTTAGTGCATGGTAACATTATGCAAATATTTATGCAAATGAGGCCCCTTATGCAAATGAGGCCCCGCATCTTATGCGGCCCCCGGGTTACTTTACAAGTCCTCATTCGGCCCTCAAAGCAATTTGAGTTTGAGACCCCTGATCTACATGCTGTGTAATTTTGTTCTTTATGATGGTTTCTACCATTTTTCCCGGTACTGACGTCAGGCTTACCGGTCTAGTTTCCTGGATCACCCCTGGAACCCTTTTTAAAAATTGTCGTTACATTGGCGATCCTCCAATCTTCAGGTATTGCAGATGATTTTAATGAAAGTTCACACATTACTAACAGCAGGTCTGCAATCTCATATTTCATTTCTTTCAACACACCTTGGATGTATTCCATCCGGTCCAGGTGATTTGCTACTCTTCATTTTATCAAATAGTTGTAATACATCTCCCCGGTGTAGCGATATTTCATTCAATTCCTCTGCAGTATCACCTTTAAATACCACTTCAGTCATGGGTAACATCCCTACATCTTCCTCAGTAAAGACTGAAGCGAAGAATTCATTCATTCTCTCCGCTATAGCCTTGTCCCCTCTTACAGCCCCTTTTACACCTCTATCATCTAACGGTCCAATTGACTCTCTCACAGGTTTTTTGCTGCGAATGTACTTGAAAAAGTCTGTTACGCGTTTTTGCTTCTATAGCAAGTTTCTTCTCAAATTCTCGCTTTGCCTGCCTTATCAATGCCTTGCATTTAACTTGCCAGTGCTTGTGCTTTTTCCAGTTTTTGTCATTTGGCTCTTTTTTCCATTTCCTGAAAGATGCTTTTTTTGGCAACGGCCTCTCTGACCTCACCTTTAAACCATACTGGCAGTTTTTTGGATTTCCTTCCACTTTTCTTAATGCGTGGAATACAGCTGGTCTGGGCTTCCAAGATAGTATTTTTAAACAATGCCCAAGCTTGATGTAAGCCTTTAACCTTTACAACTGCTCCTTTTAGTTTTTTCTCAACTATTTTCCTCATTTTATCATAGTCTCCCTTTCGAAAGTTAAAAGATAGTCCTGGGGATTTCCTTACTATCCCTCCTCTACTAATTAAATCAAACGCGATCATGCTATGATCACTACTGCCAAGTGGCCCCCAACACCCTTATCTCTTGCACCAGATCTGGTGTTCCATTAAGGACTAGGTCCAATATGGCTTCCCCTCTGGTCGGTTCATGAACCAGCTGCTCCAAGAAGCAGTCATTTATTTCTTCTAGGAACTTTATCTCCTTAGCATGTCCTGCCGTGACACTGACCCAGTCGATACCGGGGTATTTGAAATCACCCATTATTATTACTGTGCTGTAACTTTTGTTAGCTTCCTTGATTTCTTTGAGCAGTTCATCATCCATCTGTTCATTCTGGCCAGGCGGTCGATAGTACACCCCCACTGCCATCGCCTTCCCCTTCTTACATGGAATTTCAATCCATAGAGATTATACAGCAAATATTTTTTCCTGCAAAACTTTAATCCTTTGTGACTTATTGCCCTCTCTAACATAGAGTGCAACCCCTCCACCAATTTGATCAGTTTTATCATTACAATATAGTTTGTACCCAGGTATCAATGTCCCACTCGTTGTCCTCCTTCCACCATGTCTCTGAGATTCCAATCATATCTAACCTCTCATTTAGTGCTATAAATTCTAACTCTCCCATCTTATTTTTTTTTTTATTGAATTTTCCAATCGGTTACATGATCAAGAAATGATAAACAGGTCAAACAAGGTAAACAATACACATGGCAAGCCATTAACAGACTTGAAAAAGAAAAAAAGCAAATATACATGATATAGTCCACATCAAGAGAGAGCATTTTAGAACAAAGGAAAATAGAAACCCCTCCACCAATTTGATCAGCTCTATCATTACGATATAGTTTGTACCCAGGTATGACAGTGTCCCACTGGTTGTCCTCCTTCCACTATGTCTCTGATATTCCAATCATATCTAACCTCTCATTTAGTGCTATATATTCTAACTCTCCCATCTTATTTTTTAGATGTCTAGCATTTGCATACAATCATTTTAGAGACTGTATTTTATTCATATTAATTTGACTATTGGTATGCATGGGTAATTTGGAATCTTTAAGCTCTGTCTGCACCATACTCAAGGGCATTTGGGCTACTTTGCTCTTTTTTGGAACCTCTCTGCTTTTGGTAGTATCCTTCAAGGATACCTTCTTCCGGACTATGCGCTCTTGGGCGACTGTCGGCTTTCCCCTATCTCCTTTTTAAAGATTAATGCCAGCAGCCTGGTTCCATCCCAGTTAAGGTGAAGCCCAACCCTTTGGAAGAGCCCCTCCTTTCCCCAGAATGTTCCCAAGTTCATAACAAATCCAAAACCCTCATCCTTGCACCATCATCTCATCCACGCATTGAGACTCCGGAGCTTTGCCTGCCTTTTGGGTCCTGCGCGTGGAACGGGAAGCATTTCGGAGAATGCTACCCTGGAAGTTCGGGATTTCAACTTTCTACCTAAAAGCCTAAGTTTAGCTTCCAGATCCTCCCTACCACATTTTCCTATGTCATTGGTACCAACATGTACCAAGACAGCACTATCTAAGACCTTATCTAGGCAGGATAAAGGAGATATGATAGACGTTTAAATACCTCCATGGCATAAATACCCAGGAAGCAAGCCTCTTTCGACTGAAAGCAAGCTCTGCTACAACGGGACATAGGATGAAGGTGAAAGAGGATAGACTCAGGAGTAATATGAGGAAATATTTCTTTACAGAAAGTGTGGTAGATGAATGGAATATTCTCCAGGAATAAGCAGGAAGTCAGTCCTCACATATGGGTGACGTCAGCGCCGACAAAGCCCTCATGTGGAGCAATTCCCCAGCTTTCAAAGAAAGCCTTTGGGATTGCCTGCGCATGTGCAGTCCTCTTCCCGCCCAAGGGTGCCATCTTGCTCAGTCTCCCTTTTTCTGCAGAGCCCAATGGATGTTGTTTTACTATCCTTGGAAAAAGTGCATCAAAACTTTTGAAGAATCATTTCTTCGACCTGGTTCGATGCCGGTTCCCCTTCCCACCTTCGGCTTGGAACACCAGTATCGAGTCCGGATACGTTTTTCATTTTTGTCCTTAGTGACTAGCGTTTGCGCTTTTTCTTCATTTTCACTGGCAGCCTGGTCATTTGACCTTGTAGGGGCCCTTTTTCCCCCGATGGCTGCCAGCAGGTTCAAGAAGTGTGATCGGTGTAAGAAGTTGATGTCCCTTACCGACACACATGAGTGCTGTCTCCAATTCCTCAGGCCCGACCATGACCCGGTGGTCTGTGGCTCGTGTGGCAAGTTGTCTTCTAAGGCACTGAGGAGTAGGCAGCATCAATGTGAGAGGATTTTCTCGGAGTCCGGAACCCTTCCGAGCCCGGACCTCGTCAGAGGCCTCAACGTCTCGGGAGTTGTCCGACACCGAGCGTCAAGGGTCCTCTGAGCGGGAGTCTCCCTCCCGTGAACACCGCAGGAAGAAGAATCTCATGAGGGCAACATCGTTAGAGGCCTCTGACCGGCCTTAGCCCTTGGGTTCCAGGACGCAGAGCCCCGACTGTCGCCCCAGGTCCTCGGAGTCGGAGCGGCCAGCCAAACTACCTCATAATGAGCTGGAGACTCTGAGTCAGGTAACACCTGTTGTCCTCATGGACTCTCCTCCAGTAGAGCCGGTGTCGGGCCCGACAGCGTCGGGGCCCGAGCCGGAGGCTGCAGAGCCTTCTGAGCTCGGTCTCAGGATGGCGGCCCTAGAGAGCAGCATGGCTGCCTTCATGGAGCAGCAGTGGGCGCTGATAGCCGGTCTCACCAGTCCATCCGCCCCGACCATGTCCAAGTCGACACCGGAGGCCGAGCCGATCCTCGAGTCAATCAGAGCTCGAGTTGATCCTTGGCCAAGGTCTCCCTCAATCTCCCATTCGGGGCCGAGGTCATCGACGCTGGTGCCCTCGGCGTCAGGGCGGTCAGGCTCGAAGCCCTCATGGCCGGAGCCACTCGATTCCTCCTCGGAGGAATCGGCGTGGGAGATGGACAATGAGGAGTCTCCAGACACCCACCGTACCCGGTGTATCCCATCGGACTCACCAGGTTCGGAGCCTCAGAGAAGGTCCCCCCCCCCAGAGGACACCAGATTCTCAGACTTCGTTAGGGACATGGCGAAGTCTTTGACATTCCCTGCGAAGTCCGAGGAGGTGCCTCGAGCCGAGGAGCTCAAGGCCCTCCAGTATGACTTCCCCCGAGGGAAGCCCTTACTGTGCCGGTGCCTCCGATGCTGGAACGGCTAATGCTCCACATGTGGGAGTCCCCGGTCTCGATGCCAGTTCTCAGCAAGTGGGTCGATTCCATTTATCTAGTCCGCAAGAGCCCCGGGTTCCAGAAAGCACAGCTGCCGCACAACTCCATGGTTGTGGAATCAGCCATGCAAATTCTCAAGAGCCAAAAGATGCACTCCTTGGTGCCTCCTGGCCGGGAGGCCCGGAACCTGGATGCCCTCAGCAGAAAGTGCTTCCAGGGCTCGATGCTGTAATGCCGGGTCCAGACCTACCAGCTGTACATGGGCATGTACTTGTGGGACCTGGCAAAGGAGATTGCTGGGTTCTCAGCTGGCCTCTCCAAGGAACACTTGCAGTGCTTCAAGGCCTTGTCAACTGGGATTCGAGAGTGCTCAAAGTTTGTCTCGAGCAGCCTACGACTGCTTCGAGGCTTCAGCCCGAGTAGCTGCAGCCGTCATTGTTGCACGCCGTCAGGCCTGGCTAATGTCATCGGACATGTTGGTTGATGTCCCTTGCTGTGGTGACAACCTATTAGGCAAACCCATGACTGAAAAGGCTGTGGAGATCGAGTCCGAGTACTTAACCCGGACAAGGCTCTCCAAGAAGACTTGTGCCCCTAATCACAAAAAGAAGGGCTCATGTAAAAAGACCTTTTTCCCAAGGAAGGGTAATGCCTACCACAACTACCCCACTTACCAGGCCACCCCAGCTCCCCAACAGGGGCAGCAGGCCAAGGGACAGGGGCACGGCCCGCATAGGCAGAAAACCCCCGAGCCTCCAGCTCCGGTTCCCACCCAGCCGGGAGGGGGTTTTTGACTCCCACAGCATGGCTTCTCTCCCATCTCTGGTATGGCCCTGCACAGGAGGAAGGCTGACCCTGTATGCCTACAGGTGGCCAGCCATTACCACTGATACCTGGGTCCTGCAAATAGTGCAGAAGGGGTATCTACTCCATTTCTACCAGTTACCACCCTCCTTTCCAGGAGAGCCTCTAAGGTCCCCTCTTCACAGGAACCTCCTTATACAGGAGTTGGCAGGTCTTTTGAAGGACGAGGCGGTGGAACCAGTGCCCCATCACCTGGAAGGGCGAGGCTTCTACTTCAGGTATTTTCTCATACCAAAGAGAACAGGAGGCCTCAGGCCCATTCTCGGCTTGCGGAATCTGAACAAGTTCCTGGTAAGGGAAAAGTTCAAGATGCTCTCTCTTGGAATATTGCTGCTATACTTCCAGCAGAGAGACTGGCTATGCTCCTTAGACCTAAAGGATGCTTATACACACATCCTCATACATCCAGGCCACAGACAATATCTCAGATTTGTGGTGGGAGGAAACCACTTCCAGTACAGGGTACTTCCCTTTGACCTAGCATCCGCTCCCAGGGTATTCACCAAATGCCTGGCTATGGTGGCGGCCTTCCTCAGGAGCCAAGGTATTTTTGTTTTCCCATATTTATTTATTTTATTTATTTAACACTTATTTCTATACCGCACTTTCCCAAGTATCAAGTGCGGTTTACAATGAACAGTAAATTATATGGTATGTGGAAGTACATACCTAGTCATTTTACATAAAACAGGTAGAACTATTTACAAGTAACAATATAACATTTGAACGGTAAAAAGTTAGAACGTATTTACATTATGGGTACTTACAAATTATATCATCAAAATTGTGATGGGTAAATATATTTTGTGTGTTTTGTAATATTGTGGTATGGTTGCTAACCTGTGTCTCTTTGTGTATTCTGATTAGGTAGTGTATTATGGTGTAGAGAGAATAAGTGGGTTTTTAGTTTTTTTCTAAATTCTTTTAAGTCTGATAGTTGGCGAATGTTGTCAGGCAGCGTATTCCATAGAAAAGGTGCCGAATGGGAAAAGGCCCTCTTGTTGGTTTGTTTTCTGGACGACTGGCTGGTCAGAGGCCAATCTATCGTGCAGTAAACATGTTACAGCATCTGGGTTTTGTCATAAGTCTACTTTGCTCCGCAATCAGAACTTGGAGTTCATAGGGGCAAGACTAGACACCCTCCGGGCAAGGGCCTACTTGCCGGAGGACAGGGCAAACTGGCTGCAAACGATAGATCGCCAGATCAGTCAGCAATCTCAGATTTCTGCAAGAAACTTCCTCCGCCTACTAGGCCATATGGCCTCCACGGTGCATGTAACACTGAATGCTCGTCTGCACATGAGAACAGCTCAATGGTGTCTCAGAGACCAGTGGACACAGTCCACAAGCCACCTCGGAGACAGAATAGTGGTGTCCAATCGACTCTTGAAGTCATTGCAGTGGTGGCTTCAGCCATTCAACCTGCTAGGGGGAGTGCCTTTTCAGCCTCCCTTGCACACAAGAGTTCTAACAGATGCGTCCCTGCTGGGCTGGGGAGCCCAGTGCCAGGGTTCCTGCACTCAGGGGCTGTGGCATCCTCAGGAGGCTGTGCACCAAATCAACCTCTTAGAGCTACGAGCGATTCGCTTGGCTCTTCGAACCTTCTGTCAGGTTCTCTCAGGTCAGTCTGTCTTAGTACAGACAGACAACCAGGTAGCAATGTTCTATGTGAACAAACAGGGGGGCACAGGGTCTTGCCTCCTATGCCAGGAGACTCTGGACCTCTGCTCATTTGCAATCAGGCAGGGTATGTCGCTCAAAGCAATTTATCTGCCTGGTCAGGAGAATGTTCTAGCAGACAAGCTAAGCAGGGTTCTCCAACCTCACGAATGGCAACTGAACCCGGACGTGGCACAGCGGATTTTCCACAGCTGGGGGTACCTGTCCATAGATCTCTTTGCCAATCCGCAGAATCACCAGTTGCCCAGGTTTTGCTCCAGACAACCACACCCTCAGAGGGTGGCTGCGGATGCGTTTCTCCTTTCTTGGTTAGTGGGCCTCCTGTACGTTTCCTCCCACGCCTCTGGTGGCCCGAACATTGTTCAAGATCCTTTGGGACAGGGCCTCGGTCATCCTGGTAGCCCCCAGATGGCCAAGACAGCCTTGGTTTCTGCTCCTCCTACAGTTGGCAGTGGAGACCCCACTCCCTCTGGGGACGCAGCCTGACCTGCTGTCTCAGGAGCAGGGTTCTCTCTTGCACCCCAACCTCAGGTCCCTCAAACTGATGGCATGGCTGCTGAAAGAGTAATTTTGGCCCCTCCACTCCTTCCTAAAAATGTGGAAGAAGTGTTACTGGCCTCCAGAAGGCAATCCACTAGGAAATCCTACGCCTTCAAGAGGCGTAGGTTTGCAGAGTGGTGTATGCAACACAAGGAAAACTTTCTCTTGCCTTGTACCGGTGGTGTTGCATTACTTGCTACATCTCTCAGATTTAGGTCTTAAGTCTAACTCTGTCAGGGTTCACCTGAGTGCTTTGTCAGCAAACCACTATCCAGTGGAAAGGCAACCTCTGTCGGCTCACCCATTGGTGTCCAGATTCCTCAGAGGTCTGCTTCTTCTAAAGCCCCCGGTTCGTCCTCCGGCAACTAAGTGGGACTTGAATGTGGTCTTGCAGCAGCTTACTCGTCCACCTTTTGAGCCGATGTCTACTTGTCATCTGCGCTTTCTCTTCCAGGCATGTGAGTGAGCTGCAAGCTCTGGTATCTGATAGACTGTATACACGGTTTTATGGAAACAGGGTGGTCCTTCGCACTTGTCCCAAGTTACTTTTGAAAGTGGTCTCCTCGTTCCACCTCAACCAGGACGTGGTGCTTCTCACCTTCTTTCCCAGGCCGCATGCCAGCCGGGTAGATGTGGTACTGCATACCCTGGACTGTAAGAGGTCGCTCGCTTTCTACCTGGAGCATACGTGGGGACATAGGAGGGCTTCTCAGCTCTTCCTTTCTTATGACCCCAGTAGGCTGGGTCTACCTGTCTCCAAGCACACGTTATCCACTTGGGTGGCAGACTGCATCACCTGGGCGTATAGGGCAACTGATCTCCAGCTGCAGGGTCGAGTCACAGCCCACTGTGTCAGGGCTAAGGCTGCATCAGTGGCTAACCACCACTCTGTTCCATTGACAGACATTTGCCGGGCCGCAACTTGGTCTTCAAGCCAGACTTTTGCAGCCCATTACTGCCTGGAGAGAGAGTCCCAGCGGGACAGTGTTTTCGGCCAGGCAGTACTCCGTAACCTATTTGAGGTTTAGGCAACTCCTACCCTCCATCCCTTTTGTGTCAGGCTACCGTGGGGGTTGTGTTCTCGGAGAAAATCCTTTTACAGCTGCTGCGGCTCTTCTAGAGGGAGCCATTTTTCAGCTAAGGTTTTCGGTAGCCTATAGCTGGGGAGACCCATATGTGAGGACTGACTTCCTGCTTGTTCCTGGAGAAAGCGTAGTTACTCACCAGTAACAGGTGTTCTCCAGGGACAGCAGGAATCAGTCCTCAAGACCCTCCCTCCTCCCCTGGAGTTGCAGTCCTATAATTAGAATTTTTATTTTTTTGCCATCTTTTTAGCTATGTCATCTGACTGAGCAAGATGGCACCCTTGGGCGGGAAGGGGACTGCACATGCACAGGCAATCTCAAAGGCTTTCTTTGAAAGCTGGGGAATTGCTCCGCATGAGGGCTCCATCGGTGCCGCCGTCACTCAAATGTGAGGACTAATTCCTGCTGTCCCTGGAGAACACCTGTTACAGGTGAGTAACTACGCTGTCTCCCAGTGCAGATGGTAGAGATGACAATATCTGATTTCAAAAAAGCATGGGACAAACACAGAGTATCTCAAAAGGAAAAAGGGGGACTACTGTATTGGTTGATATGGAAGGGAAGAATAGATAGGCCATTGGCCTTTTTTTGCCATCATGTTTCTATGTTTCTATGTTTCTAAAGAGGCACTGGCACATCCAGCAGGAGCTCCTAATGCCTGAACAGAGAACTACCATTTCCTTGCCGCCTGACCCTCAGACGGGGCAGCCAGGACCGGGATCGAGTGGCAGAACACCTACCGCAGTGGCACGTTGACATCTAGGGGGCTGCAGGGCCTGATGCCCCCCACGCTTGGCACTTATTCCTTATCTTTATCTTTATTTAATACTTGGTATACCACTTTACGAAAAGACACCAATGTGATTCACAATAGACTAAAATAACTGCCAGAAAACGAAAAGAACGCCATAGTCAACAGGAAAGAGGAGATAGGAAAGAGAGGAGCAGAAGGAAGAGGGACTAAGGAGAGAGAAGGGGGAAAGAACCCCAGCTAGGAGCAGCAGGAACAGGGATGTTGAAGGCGGAGCAAAAGAGGTGTGTCTTGAGAAGAGATTTTAACCTGCTTGAAGGAGAGTTCCAGCCGGAGATCTGGGGGAAGAGAGTTCCAGAGTTTAGGGCCTAGGTAGAAAAAGGCAGAATTCCGGGTAGACTCCAGGTGTGCAACAGAGGGAGGAGGAAGGAACATGCGATTGACATGGATGTGACGAAGTGTACGGTGGAGAGTATGAAGACAGAGCAAATTAGCAAGGTACTGGGGGGAACTGGAGTGATTAGCCTTGTGGACAAGAATGAGGACCTTATATTGAATATAGTAAGTAATTGGGAGCCAGTGAAGGTGGGTGAGAAGGGGGTGATATGGTCAGTGCGGGATGCATGAGTGACAAGACAGGTGGCAGTGTTTTGTAACAGTTAACCCACTCAGGAATATCCCTGGCTCTATTATAATCGTATTTTATACATTTGGTATTACATTCTTGAAATAAAAGTGGAATAAGCTGGGCGTCTAAGTGGCTGCTGACAGACATACAAGGCCCTAACCTGAATAGGCCCTGTTTATCTGGGTGCTTTGACCCGCCTCCATCCCACTCCCTGTCCAGTGCTGCCTGCACAAACTCTCTATACGTGCAGAAAGCAGCTGGCATAGAATATAGTCCCGGCAAATAACGGGGGATGCACGTCTAACCCAGACGTACGACCCCAGGGATGAGAATCTACCCCATAGGGCCTAATATTCAACCCATGGCCCAGCTGCTGCAGGCAAAAATGAAACCGGATACTTGGCACTGGCTGCCGGATATCCAGTGGTGCTGAATATCCAGTTTTGCTGCCAACTGCAGTTTAATTTAGGCCACCTAAAAGGTTTTCCTAAATTAATCTGCTTAGCTATATGGCTAGAGGAGAATATTGCCGCAGTATGTAGCCACAGGAGATGCTGCTGGTCAGCTATTCAAACTGAATTTATGGATTTTTTTTTAAATTTTTTATTTTGTAATCATAATTCCAAAGTACATAATAAAAAGAACAGCAAGAAAACAAAAACTATAAGAAATAACTCTACAATGTCAATAGTCCACATCAAGGAGGCGTCAAAGTACAAACACAAACACAAAACCCCCAGTCGTAACCTGTGATAAGTTCCACTAAGTCAAAAGGCAAATATAATTAAGAAATCAAATCCTTCCCCTTCAAAAACTCCAACAATTGTTCAACTTCAACAAAAATATATTTTTTCCCCTGAAAAATTATAAAAATCCGCTCTCCGCTGCCATTGAACATTGACCAAATAATTGCTATAACTCTATTTAGTGCATTTTTCCTAGGAAAAAGGGTACTAGCACTCATATGCAGGGCTATTTCATTAATACTCCCGATAATGAGCAGAATAAAATATAAAACAATCACCACGTTCAAACTACTCAATAACACAATAACATCTCACCCTCCTTCCTCTCATCTAAAATTCACACACAAACAGATTCTAGGAACAGAAGAAAGAACAACTCGAACATACTTGCCATTCCGTCCATAATCCATAAAACAAAGCAAATAACCAGTAGCAGAGCCTTTACTTACACTGCTCCGACACTATGGAGCTCTCTGCCAGACAATAAAAGACCTCCAGCCATTCCAGAAAGAGCTAAAAACACTTCTCTTTGTTGAACACTTTAACAATGACTAATGCACAATTGTTCACCCTGTTTAGATGCAACCCTTATCCACATGTATAGAGTTGTTGATATCCTCCTGATTGTCCGGAGGCAAGACGGTACATTGTATATAGTTGAATGCTTTTTCATGTAACTGTACATAGTTATCTCATGTTCTCTGTAAAATGGTTTGTTTAATGTAAACTGCCCCTGATCTCGTGAAGGGGCAGTATAGAAAAACTGCTTAAATAAATAAAATAATACATGAGGACCATGAGTCAATTTTAGCAGGCAATGAAAAAGGTGCCCTTACTACATGCTTCTGTGACCCACTCAGGAATATCCCTGGCTCTCAGGACTGACTAAAAGGCACACATTGCATTATAATCAGTTTTTATAATTTGGCATTAAATTCTTGAAATAAAACTGAAACACTGGTCTACTATTTTTTAAACATTGTCAGCTTCAGAGACAAAATTTGCCAATTCTTATGGATTTTGATGTGCTGAATTCAAAAATGGCAATTAAAACTGCTGATTGGCTACTGTTTCCAAGATCTCTAAGCTTTTGCATTTTAAACGTATGTATAGCGTGTTGGTAGAGTTTTAATCACAAATTATTATAAACCTAAGTCTTTTCATGTGTTTATAGTTGCCATATATATGACCTTGATAATGTTTCATCTGTTGTCTTTATTTCAAAGTTTAAAAATCAGCCAAATGGTTATTTAAATATAATTTATTTAAAAAGTTAATATGAAACAGAAAACAAGAAATGACTATGGGGTATGTTTACTAAACTGTCTTAATGTGCGCTCTGTGACGTTATCGCGCAATAAGGTACCTTATCACGCGATAATGGTGCTTTTTAAGGCGCACCGGTACCTTATCGCGCGATAACGCGCGCAGCGGCCCAAACAAGCGCTGAAGGCGGGGAAAGGCTCCCGGAGGGCGGAGGAAGGCTCCCCAGGGGCGTAGAGAAGGGGGTCAATGGGTGGAGAGTGGGAGGGGAGAGGCTCTCTGCACACTAACGCTGTGAAATCCGAGGCTGAAAACTAACGCCAGTGAAACCCTGGCGTTAGAGCTGATTTAAAGGGAAGAGAAACCATTTCTGTCAGCAATGTACAGCAAAATCAGGGAAACCTACAAAAAAGTGATAAGTGTGATAAATGTGCACGGAACAAAAGTGCAAATAAACATTGAAAATGACCTCAACAAAATATAAAAAAAACATAACCAAGCTTGGCAATAGTGATATGAATGGGAAACATTGAAAAACACTCCCAAGAAAGCTCCAAAAAAAGGATATGAATTTTGGAAGGGTCTACGCTCCATCCCCATACGAGGTGAATGATCCCACAGTGAAGTAGCGCTGATCAGGGTTTCCCTCTCCATTGGACAGGTTTCCTATGGCATGCACATGTTCCACAACAGCAGGGCGGGCATGTCGGAACGGGCAACTGGACAGATGCTGGGAAAGGGGACACAGAGGGTTGCAGACGGCACATGCTGTGCTGCAGCTGGGCCACAGTGCGGACTAGGGTGATGCCTAGGTGGCCCATAGGAATGCTGAAACAGAGCAGCCAGACAGCAACTGATGAGGGCCCAGCATGGGCACGAGTGTGCTTCCCACAGTGTCACAGAGGATAGTACCCAGCAGGTACTGTGGGACCTGGCACTGCAGTACAACCAAGGGCAGAGAACATTGGCAGGCAGTGCTGGGGGGAAGCGTGGACAGCTATGCTGGCACCCCTACCCCAGAACCCGCACCATAGGCAGCTGCCTACCCGCACAATGGATGGCCTGAGACTGCACTCCACCAGCAGCACCAGCAGACAGGCATGTCAGCAGGGTGGCAGTGGGGTACTGGTGGTGGAGGGGACAGTGGCAGCTGCCCAGAGCAGACCGTGGCCTAGCCTTGTGTAGGTGGGTGCCATGCACTGCAACAGACAGGCCCTGTCTGACGAACAGTCATGGTATCCCCAGGGAATGCACTGTCTCTGTGGCAACACGATGGTGCAGTGCACACAGCCAGTGTGTTCAGGAGCAGAAGGTCACAGGTTTAAGTCCCAGCTGTGGTTCCTGCCAACCCAGCCCCCATATTTTACCCACTACTACAACGTGCTAATACAGACAGAACCTGTAGTGCAGATGACGTAGACATGCCCAAAACACCTACATTTTACCCTACAGAGCACAGACACCATAAACATACGTATTACCTAGAGCAGAGTCTCCCAAATGCAGTCCTGGAGGGCCAAACACCATTCAGGTTCCATGCTGCCTCTAATAAATGTGGCTGTGCTACATTGCTATGCCCCGCCCCCATGGTATGCAGATGTATCTCATGCATATTCATTAGGGACAGCATGAAAACCCAAACAGTGTTTGGCCCTCCAGGACTGGAGTTGGGAACCTCTGCCCTAGAGCAGCGGCCAACAGGGGCAGACACACCTGCACCCACAGGGTCCATTATCCCAAGCCTCCTGGAGAGGCAGGATGTTGGGCCCTGCGTGCATCTCCCCATACTAGCACTTGCATACCTTAGCAATGCCACCCTAAACATGGGAAAACTGTACACAGCTATCAAAAGGTTGCTGTGCTAACTGGCAGATAGCAATTTCTACATTAAGCACAATTGGCTGATTGAGCTGCATCATAGCAACCTTTCTGATGTCTGTGGAGTGTGCCTCATGTCTGGTGTCTGACAGAGTGACACCAACAGTATTGCGTACCATAGCCATGCCTGCACTGTGCCCAGGATTGGTGTGGTGGCCAGGGCTCCCAAACACCTCTATAGTTGCACAATGCTGGAATAGGTGTGTGGAGTGTGTGTCTGTCTATCCAGTGTGTGGTGGCTGCCAACACCCTCCACAGCCCACACTGCTAGCACTGTTGCCAGTATTGGCCTGCCAATGTGCATAATGAGGAGCAAGGTACTGTGAAAATAGTCTGGATAGAGTGGCCTGGCCTGGATGCATCTGCACAGGGCATAGGGCAATGGCTCGGACATTGCAGTGCCCGGCCACCACCTGCACAGATAGCATGGCCACAGCATGTCCTGCTGGGAGGTCACTCTCACCCTGACTGAACAGTGACCACGGCATGGCTAGGTTCCCCCATAGTGCTATATAGCATTTCTCTCATGTGATATTTATGGGTCCCTTTTGGGGCCCAATCACTGACTTATCTGCTTGGTGTGTATGCTGACATCCCAGTTCTGGGTACATGCATCTCCTCCAGGACCATGCACTATGGACTAGCTAGCAGACTGTCTGCAGCTAGTATGTGTCTTGCTGGAACACCTTGCAGGGTGCAGCGGCAGGAGGCTTGCTGCTGGCGAATGTCAGATAGTGGTGGGGGCAGCTGAACATTTCCAGGCCTACTGTCTGTCTGCTATTGCTTTATGGATGTGTACAGCTCTGCATTGCCTGCCCTGTAGGGTGTCTGTTTCCCCAGCAGGGCTGGGGTTGATGGTCCCCTCTACTGCTACCATTGCAGGGAGGTAGAATGTGGATCTATTGGTGGGTGATCCTGTTTCCCACCCTGAGCCCCAGCGGGTGGGTTGTGTGGTGGTACATAATCTGCCTATGGGTCCAAACACCCCCCCCCCCTTCACCTACATCATGTAACCATGGCACCAACACAGGATATGCACTATTCTGGGTGCATTATAGACCATAAGGGCTAGACATGACTAAGAAATACAAAAGGACACAGATGTAACCTAGGTGTGTCTGCAGGAACTACCTATCACACACAGTAGCACTGATGGGGACCTGCAGCATGACATATTTCAGCCATGAAAGGTGCTGTGGACCTGGTGCTGGGCGCCCCACCTCACACTCAGGGTGAGCACAGTACCCGCACAATGTGACGGTCTGTGGCTACTCTGTGCCAGTACCACACAAGGTCAGTTCCCCCTACCAGGCCAAGGTGCTGTGTTTTAAAAGTATAAATATATATATTTTTATATATATATATATTTTTTTGTTGATATATTTTTTGTTGTTCTTTTTTAAACATATTTTAAATGTATGTTTCTTTTATATGTATTATTTATACTTTTAACACATTTTGATTTTAAAGACAGGTAACATCAAATGTGATGCTATTGTTTATATGGTTCCCTTATTCGCTCCTGCTACGTTCCTATCCCTTGCTCCTTTAGAGAGATATACATATATATTTTTTGTTGATCCTTTTTAAACATATTTTAAATGGATGTTTCTTTTATTTGTATGATGTTTTGATGCATTTTATCGTTCATGTTAATTTATATGTTTATTGGTCATCATTATAGTTTTACATCAAGGTTGATTCATATTAGTCACATCCTGGAGGTGTTCTCCATATGTTATATTGAGGTAATTATTGCTTTTACATTATGTCCATCTGTCACACTCTTATACGTATTTTATTTATTTTATTTTTTTAAATAATGTTTTATGATATGATTTTAAGTCATATTGTTTATATATACATAATTTGATACTATTTGTTATATACATATATTTCTGTATATGCATTATATTATTTTAACTTCTTAGCATCTGTTCTTAATTTGGCTTTTTATTCATTTGATTTTAAATGTATGTTTTTATGTTTGTAGTGTGTTTACCAGCTCCACCCCTGACAAAGGGTAATCGAAACACGGCCTGTGTCGGGTGGCCGATTATAATAAACTTGTCTTTCCTACAATAATAATCACATTTTGGACTGCTTTTCCTGATGAAATCGCTTGCCATGCTCATCACTCACTGCTCCATAGTTCGGTGGAAAAAAATCAAGATGAGAGTGCAAAAAATGTATCTTTAGTGACATGTTGCAGCCAAGACTTTTGTCTGTATTGAGTTTTTCCACCAAGTCCCTGTAGTTGTCTTCCTCGTTTCCAAGAAAATTTGTTGCCACTACCTGGAAGGCTTTCAATGCCATCCTTTCTTTGCCATGTAGTGCACAGTTAAATGCATCATCTCAAAGTTTCATGATTCTGAGGACCAACAAAGACAACTTCCTTTATCTTAGCTTCACTTAGAAGCAGATTCCATATAGGCCGGTTATCTCCAGTGTGGACACTTAAATTGGGCACAGGCGTGATTCAGTCCTAATTCCACATCCATGGGTATAGATGCACCTGCATTTATGAAATCAGCATGTAGACATGTCTGGCACAGCATGCCCAACATGCTGTTCATCCAGCCCATGCATACAGTCAAAGTGCACGGGTGCAGGCACGGGTCATAGAATGAAGCGGAGAAACCAGTACCCGCTAATATTATAGGAGATCAGTAGGTGTTGAAATGGTTTTGGATGTCCCCACGCTTACCGTATTCTGGACAGCTGCACGTTTCCGGTCATGAAAGTCCCTACAATATACCCCTGGATGCCTTTGATGGTCATGCCTCCTCAGTTAAAACATGCATCTCCTAAGCTGCTGTTCTCACTGACAGTATTTCGCTGATCAAACTGGACATAGATACTAATGATAAATGAATGCTTATACAAACTAGACTATATACTAGTCATTTTTATGCCCTAAAACGGACTAAGTAATCTCAGTGCACTCCAATATATTTTATTTTAAGAGAAAGTACATATTAACATGTTTGTCATAACATACCTTGCATCAAAAAGAACTTGGCAGTATAAAAATGTTTCAGTTATTCTTGTATTGATCATCTCTAAAAATACTCTTTAAAATGCCAAGTACAGACCTTCACTAAGTTCACAAAAACCTTAACTAACTTTGCAATTCCCCAAAGGATGCATAATATTGCTGAGCTATACAAGTATGCTCTTTTGGTGACTATGGTCTTCTGGCAATGGCATCTGTTTCCCACATATCTGGGTACTGGCATTTCTTACAGCAGCTTCTTACATGTTGCTACACCTGTCCCATTTGTGGGGCAACTCTGTCTGCCTTCCCAAGTCTGCTTTGTGGCAATGCTTCCCTGGTCAGGCCTGTGTGGGCATGGGAGGAGGGATCCCTGTACCATCATACCAAGTAGCCAGCTTCCAGATATATCACCATTCTTGCAACTTGCATAGATCCTGGACTGGGTAAGGATATAGGCCTCATGACACAATCTGGGGAATGTTGGCACAACATCAGTCATGTCTCACAGTGCCTGGCAAAGCTGATGTATCACACTGGCACCTGGTGGCACTGTGTTCATCCGTACGGTCTAGGTACTGGCTAGACATTCATGTCCTCCATGAATTGAAGAAGAGCACATTGGATCCACCTGTCCAACCCTCAAACCACACACACACACTCGTACACACACACACACTCTCGTATACACACACACACACACACACGTACACACACACACTCGTTCTAAGTCCTGTCCTTATTCCTCATCTCTGGCGGGACTAATGGGCACATCTGCGGGAAAGTAAAGAAATCATACAGGGGGCTTTCCGAAATACGTTATACACATCTCCGCAGCAAACCATGGCCCTGTTCTGTTCCTCTCAGCCACAGGCTTAGATCCCCGTGCAAGTGCTGTGAACATCCCTATACACCATATACCAGAATACACCCATAGATAGATATTTTCACGAGATACAAGTCTCCCATGCATGTGCAGTTACACATTCGGGTTCAAAAATGACCCCCTTAGTCTTGGAAATTTCCCACTGAGATACTTGAAAGCTGGTTTTGTTTTGTCCATGGCCTTGACAGACTTTTTTATTAGACCCAGCTTAATGTGTAAGGCTGGTAACAAAATCTTCCTTGATTCAACAAGTGGTGATACTTCACACCTTTTTCTTTCCAGGCTCCAATGACTGCCATAGTGGCCAATTTCTCTTGGTGTAGTGAGAATCTTTTGCACAACTATCCCATTCACAGAGAAAACAGTAGTACTTTGTGTATCCAGTCTGCAGACCAAGCAACAGACCAATGATTTTCAAGTCACCACAAAGCTGCCATTGATGTTTGTCATAGTTTATGTATCTCAACAGCTGTTTTTATATTGTCATAGGTTTCCTTCATATGGACTGCATGACCAACTGGAATCAATTGTAAAACTGCCAGATTCCAGAGGAGGAGGATGGGAGAAATCTGGATCATGTGACATTGATGGTTCAGGACCAGCAGTTTCATTCCCTTCCTCCTCCTCATCTGACTCAAGTGAAAAGGATTCTGGAGCATCAGGAACTGGTGGTCATTCTCCGTGGGTACTGGGCATATAGCTGATGAAATGTTTGGATACTGCATTGTCCACTTTTTCTTCTTCAACAAACCTTTCACAACAGGAAGCACCATGCAGAAGTAACAATTGCTGATATGATCTATTGGCTTTCTCCAAATCATTGGCACTGCAAAAAGCATGGATTTCCTTTTTCTATTTAACCACTGGCAAAGATTTGTTGCACAAGTGTTGCAGCATATGTGTGGGGCCTAGCTCTTGTCCTGATATCCAATTTTGCAGCCAAAGTAAAGATGATAGACTGAAATTTTGTGATGCAAAAGTCACTTCATCACAAATGTAGCAGAAGTGATCTGTATTGTTCAAACAATTATGAGGCATCTCTCACTTTGATTAAATGGAAAAAATCAAGCACTGAGAAGACCAAAATACTACAGCCAAAATACTACTAACACGGTCTACAGCCAAAATACTACTAACACGTCATGTTCATTAAAAAAAAATGTTGCACATTTTGTTCTGCAGAGTGTTGTAATTAAGCTGAGTTAGGACTGCATCATCTATGACTTCTAGGAATAACATGATGTAATTCATATCATGTATGATGCAATAGCACCTTCAAATTGCATCATTCATTAATTGTTTTGCCTGAAAAAAACAAGTACTAGCCAAACAAAAATACAGATTTATCACAAATCCAGTCAAAGATGTGCATGAATTTTAGTAATTTATGGTTTAAATTTAGATCCCTTCCCATTATAACTTGCGTATCCTTAGCACTTCCAAAGTAGAGGTTGTGTACTGACCCACTAGTGTAAATTGAAAACTAGAGCCAATACACCATTGTAAGCATCATTTTCATTCTCAGTGACTCAGACTTAGTAAAGTGTGACTGCATGTTTCGGAAGCATTTTGACTGTAGAACAGTGAAATCAAAGCAGCTACAGCAAACAAGCACCACCCGAAAGTGCCCCTTCACAGAGAGTGACGTGTGTATGCTTGCATATATTTTTACAGCTCTCTATCTTAATAGGCAGACATGTTACTAGACATGCTTAAGATGTACACAATTTTAAACATATTTTCAAGATCCCTGGTAATACCCATTTGAAAGGAACTTAATAGAAACACAGAGCCCGATAATCAGCAGCAGTGGAGGAGTGGCCTAGTGGTTGGGGCAAGGTATTTCAGGCCGGAAGGTCGGGGGTTCAAATCCCACTAGAGGACAGCAACCTTGGGCCGGAAGGAATGGGGTTTCTAGTCCCACAGGTGCTCCTTGTGGTCTTGGGCAAGCCACTTAACCCTCCATAGCCCATGTTCCCTGTAAAATAGTTATCTCCAAGTTATAATGCCCTGTTCAATGTAATTTCAGTTTGTTCAATGTAAACTGCACTGATGCCAAATAGTGCAGTATATAAGAGAATGTAAATAAATAAATAAACTTGATAGTGTCGGGATGGTCTTTGGAGATTCAGCGGTGCTGTCCAGGATATTGCCATTGAACCTATCTCTCAGTGGCCTTATCTGGATAGCTCCTCCTGGGCTATTTGGATATGGGTTTTGAATATCGGGCCCTCAGTCTTTTTACCTTGTGATTTAATGTCATCCACTACTGGACAAGGTGTTTTTACTGTGACATCACTTGGTCTGGTCCGTCTACCTGTGTTATCCATGCCCCATAGCGTGAACCTACCACAAATGGAAAGAAAAGAGTTACTCAGTGGGAGGGAGGAGAAAGGACACAAGGTGTAGTGGATAGATAAATTAGGTTTGTCTGCCTCCCAATTACCCCTGTCCTCTTCTCCAGTTTCTGCATACATACCTGGGATGTGGAAAGGCTCTATTCAGATGCAATTTGCTGAAGGTAGACTTTATTAACAGTGATAAAAATGATTCCGGCTACTTCTTCAGAAAACGAGGAACAGACAATCAGGATAACTCACATGTAGGTGGTATCAGGCTCTAGACAGCGAATGATTAGAGAGATTGTGCTGGACTGTTTGCTAGGGACTTGAGATGGCATTGCACAGGGGGATTTGGCTCCTGAAATGATGTCATCTACAAAACTCAAAACTGTTTCTGCGGTGGGGAGAAGAGGGGCAGAAACAAAGGAAAGAAATAAGCAATTACATTATATGGAAAGCTGCTTTCAGTACACTGGGCAGCAGCATTAAGATCACATCAAAGTTCTAAACAAGACACTCTAATATAGCAAGTGCTCAGCCTCTGTTAGTTCACTTATGTAAGTTGTAGCTAGTTATATAACCACTTTTGAACAAAGTATGGAGGAGCTCGGGGGTTATACTGGAAAAGAAAGACAATCCTGCGCCCCATAACATAACATGAACTAGTTCCAGTGTTTCAGAGTACTCTGTAGCATTTCTCCTGCATACAGGAACATAGACACAAATTGAAGAAGTAAATAGCTATGAAAACTATATTGCCGAATAATGATTGATAGTCCTTAGCATTAGTCACAGATTCCTACACAGAACTTACTGGGTTAGTGGTGCCAAGCTCAGCTATAGGGGGACCCCTAGTTGGTCTGTTTTTTAGGATATCTATAATGAATATGCATTAAACATATTTGCATATATCAACCAGGTTCATTTACCAAATGCATGCAATATCTGCATAATTATAATGAAGCACTACAAATCAGATCAGCCAAGGTATTCTGGATAATTGGTCAAGGACCAGTGCACGAGACAGAGTTCATTTCTATTTTTTTCATCACCTGAGTAAAATAGGGAAATAGGACTTTAAAATATAGGTACAAGTTGGGAAAAATGATAATGGTGTTTTGTTGATCAACGTCTCTAACTCTGAACCTTCCTGATTGGGCACATTCTTCTGTTAGCCACAAGGCTAATACATAAGGAGTATCTCAACGCACTCACCAGTCTCCACTTTGGAATGATCCAGTCTATCTGTGACTCTCTCCTGAGTAATGAGATAGTCAATAATCCGCACTCCAATAGGTGGTTCTGAATGATCCCATTCCAGTACTACCAGGGAGCTGCTGGGCTCATACTCCGTGGATAGCTTTAGCCTGAAGAATAAGAAATGGATAAGGTCTATTGATGGCCACCATTCCATCAGGTTTTCTTCCTGGCTGGACCCCAATGATGCGCAAGTCTGCAATGCCATTATTCATGAGAATAGCGAAGTGGAAAAAAATAACCCAAATAGGAATCAATCTATGTGGGATCATGGTCTTTCATGTAAAGGGGAGATATGGCCATTATCTCGTTTTGGCCTACACAATGGGGGTAACTGCCTATGGTGCTGGATTTTGAAGGCATCGAGTTATCATCCTGGGCTGCAGCTTGTACTGTCTTCAGTCGCTGCATGTTCATACATCCTGCAGTGGCCGTGCCCCTTCTACCAGTTCCCTTGGTAACAGGAAGCTAGCACAGAAGTGGTGTGACCACCCAGGCCCCATGTTGACTTTCTTTCTATTGTTACAGCTGCTATGGAGATCACCATCTGAAGTACGGAGGATCTAGCTGGAATGCATTCTTCCTCCTTCCCCGAGCTCTCTAGTCTCTCGTGGTCCCCCTTTTCTCAAACTCTAGTGGGACACTCCTGCTCCCACAGAAACTATTTACACTGAAATTTTACATCTATTACAACACCTAAAGATATTTTGTATTTAGAATATCCTGTATCCAGTGTTGATTGCTTTGACTCAATGTCAAGTTTCCACAAAATGACTTCAGCTTTGAATCCTGATATACTCTGGCAGTGCTCTGAACAGCTAAGCCTTATATCTTTTTAAAAAGACCTCTTGATTAACTTTTAGACTACAACCACCATAGTTTCTCTTTCAATATTGTGGATCTTTTTATTTTTAATTACCGGCCTTTTTCAAATACAAGTTCAAGGCGAGTGACATTCAGTGCATCAGTTATTTCCCTATCCAAGTGGGCTCACAATCTAAGTTGCACCTAAAGCAATGGAGGGTGAAGTAACTTACAGAAAGCCAGAAGAGTGTTGGTGGGAGAAGCAGGATTTGGACCTTGGCTTCTCTACTAGGCGACTCCATTGCTTAATAATACAGTATCATCTGATAAAAAGTGAGTGTGTCAATAAAAATTCTTGTTGGTGCTAGTGAAAGGCTTTGGATTTGCTGCAAATATGTACAGATTCCTGTCACTACTTTATGATTTTACTTGAGAGGTCTTATTCAAGAAAGGACGTTTTCCATTTCCATGCCTATGGAAAAAATCTTTACTGAATAAAGCCCTGTATGCTATAAAATTCAACTTATTGTTCTTATATATGTTTTGTTTTCTGAACTGCTTCTATTGGTGTTTGGTCATTGATGTGCAACACAATGAATATGGGACCCTCTCCACACCATCTTCTCCCATCCTGTGTTGTTTGGTTGCATACAAAACCTTACCTTTTGGAGGTAATGCAATTATTTTCCTTTTCTATTCTAGTAATAACTCTATACCATCCTTTTCCTCAAGGGTCCCAAAGCAGCTTATATTATTCTATTATTACTAGAAAAGAATTATTCATTACAAAGCAATATGATAAGTCAAATATAAAATGAATACAATTAATCACTGATACTGACCTAGTCCATCCTCTACTCTCACCATCCTGGAATGGCCCATCCCTAAAGGTGGCTCTCTCTAGACAATGGCTGCAGATGATGTCACTGGAGGGGGCAGGCTAAAAGCAGTAGATATGACGGGGATCAGCAATTGGCTCAGAAGCACCATCTGTCAGGCAAAGAGGGACTCTATGGACGCTCCTATGAAAACAACTCCTTACTGGGGTAGTCCTCAGTTTTTCCTAATTGCATGGAGTCAAGTTCCTTAAGGGATTAATATTTAAAAGATTTGCCCAAGTAACTTTCACAGTTGCTAGGACAGACCTTAGTATTTCAATGTCCCCCACCCCCAACCCTTGTAAATTTGGTTATGTTTGTGGGACGCTTGGGACATTTCAGGGGTGGGGCTTTAATTCATCCAAGTAGTGTTGAAAATTAGCACTATCCAGTTAAACCTATTTGCTTAAGTTAGGTCACACAACTATTTGTCCTAAAACTAGCCAGAAAAGTTTGCCCAGTTAACTTTAGATAAGTATATTTAGTGGCCCAGCTGTAAACATAGCCAGATACGTCTGCTGAATATCCCATTAAAGTTAACTAGCTTGTTAACTTTAACCAGATACTGGGCTGCTGAACACTGTTATCATAAGAACATAAGAGATGTCATACCGGGTCAGACCAAGGGTCCATCAAGCCCAATATCCTGTTTCCAAAAGTGGCCAATCCAGGTCACAAGTACCTGTCAGGTTCCCAAAAAGTAGACAGATTCCATGCTACTTATCCCAGAGGTAAGCAGATTTCCCCAGTCTTCTTTAATAATGCTTTATGGACCTTTCCTCCAGGAACTTATCCAAACCCAGCTACACTAACAGCTTTTACTACATCCTCCGGAAACAAATTCCAGAGTTTATTTCTTTTTTACTTTGTCATTCTTAAAACTTCCCACAGTTCCAAACAGTAGGAAATCATCTGCTTCGCCATTCTCCTTAACTATCATTCTTGCGATTACCCTGCAAAAGGAATAAGAAGAAAAGTAGAAAAGGTAGAAGGAGAAATAACGGGAGGAGAAAACAAAAGAAAATGACGTACACAGGCTGAGGAAGTGGAGCACAGGTAGGAAGCCCATCTACACCAAAAGCGCTTGAGTCACACCTACACCAGTCTTCAATGACATCACCACTTCCTGAACACCAAAGGGAGCTCTGCATGGCTTCCTGTAACATCTGAGCAGAAGAAAAAAGGCAATTTAGCCAGCTTAAGCATAGCCTCTAACTAAAGCAATAATTTCAAAACTGTGAAAATAAATTAAATAAAAAGCTGAAAATAATTAACTATAGATTTTTCTGACCAGAAATGCAATGCTCCCTTCCTAAGTAGTTTTCTAGTTTTCTGACCCTCATCACCATCACATTCATCATCACCATGGAGTCTTCTATTCCATATGCCTATCAGTAAGGGAACCCAACCACACTCAAAGCTAGGAGCAAAGAAATACAGAATGGTGGAAAATCTATGGCAGGTAATTTATCATGTTTAGGTCAATCTTCCTCTAAATTAGTGGTCCCATCCACATAATACCGCACAGAAAAACTGAAATTATCCAGTTGTTTACTTAAAGTGCCTACATATTTGCTCTAATTTGGTTTGACTGTCACAAGAAAGGTCTCCCATATAGTATTCAAACATCCACAGGTTTACATACATAAATTACAGGTAAAAGTCTAGAATGGCCAGAGTTCTTTAATTACTAGGATGATAGTTACCCAAATTGACCTCAGGTGGTCAAAGTTCCCACACTGCGGCCAATAGGGGGAGGTGCTGATCCTTGCAAATAAAAAGATGATATTGCAGCACCTCCCCTTTGGCAGCAGCGCAAGTGGGGGACTCCTACGCAGCCTTGCAGGAACATTGCAGGTGGCTTGTTAGCTTGTCAGCTTAATTTTTCCTTTCTGTGGATTAAGATGCAGGCCTGTTTAGTAAGTTGTCAGTAAAAGCAGAGCGCTCAGCTGCAGTGGTAGCAAGCTGCAATTCACAGAGGCATCAAATATAATACTTGCATTTCAAGTCGCCAATTAAACCTCCAGAACAAAAATACAAAGGATCTCCTTTAGGGCAGCTACTCCAGCCTCTACATGGTGCAAAACTAGATTAAGATTATTTCAGCACTGGGCTGATTCCCTGGCTCCCAGGATAGCCAGTCCCTCCTTTTATTATATTGCTCTAATGGAAGAGTCCCACTGTATTCATGATCAGATAAGGAGACAAATTGTTGTCTTCCAGAGAGAAACTGGTAACTTTCACTTTGAGCTGCTTCTACCTGGTACATGCAGGGGCGGCTCTATAATGAGGCCGAGTGAGGCGGTGGCCTCAAGCGGCAACTTTTTGGGGGTGGCAAAAATTGCCCCCAAAAAGCCCGCCTCACTCGGCCTTAAAAAAAAAAAATGAGGAGAGGAGCCGCTGCCACTGAAGTGCCCCGCGGCCGCCCCAGCATAGCCCTCCTCTCTCCGCGGCTTTTCAGAGCTGCAAAGGGAGAGTTCCCGTTTCTCGCGGCTCTGTTAAGCCCACGGGCGCTGATGGGCTTAACAGAGCCATGAGAAAGGGAGAGGGTCTGCCAGGGGAAGGAGGGGGCACAAAGGGAGCTGACATTGGGGAAGGAGGGGACTGGAAAGGAGCTGACACCTGGGATATACTGAAAGGGGACTGGAAGGGAGCTGACACTTGGGGTTGGGAGTTGTAGGTGGTTGGGTAATGGGGAGGAGGCTGGAAGGGAGTTGACATGCAAATGGCACTGGAAGGGGGATGGACAGAGGGTAGGGTGACTGTAAGGGAGCTGACTGGGGGGTTGCACTGAGATTGGACGTGAGCTGATATCTGGGATGGTATTTGGACTAGAAGGGGCTGGACAGTGGGGAAGGAGGGGGACTGGAAGGGAATAGACACCAGTTGCAGTCATGGGAATGCAAGGCGGTTAACATTGGAAGGTACTGGGAGGGAAGGACTGGAAAGGGGGCTGATACTGGGGAGGGTTCCTGGAACTGGAAATGGGCTGATGGAAGGAAATGAAGAAAACAAAAGAAGACATAAGAAATGGCAGATGGACCATAGACCACAGAAAGAGAGCTAAGACAGGAAAGCAGAAGCCTCAGATCAGGACCAGCATGATCAGAGAATAAAACGGTCAGACAACAAAGGTAGAAAAAAATACTTTTATTTAATTTTAGTGACTGGATTTTGTGCTATTTTTATATTGTACACAATATTGGGGAACTGCATCTCTTATTTATCTGATGTTGCACTGCATGTGGACTCTGGCTTCTTGGGGTTTCAATTTAAATTTAGTCTACATATTTTTATTTTTACTTTAGATTGTGGTTACTTCTGTATTTGGTGAGGGTCGATGTTGTAAGTGTGTGACTGAGGTCAGGTGTTCTGTTAACATGGAGTTTGTATATAAAGATCTATACTGTACTGTAGTAATTTGACTTGTTTAGCTTTTCAAATAGGTGTATGGATGTTCCAGGGCCCACTGTAGTATTTGCAGTGATGCTTTTTTTGGATGGGCTCCTTATGTGAGTTTTGGAAGTTTGTGCTGATATGGTATGGTATGGTAGGTTTGCTCTTTGTTGTAGGGTTTTGTATTAGTTCACAATATGCCTGGTACTAGAGAATAGTGGTTGTTGTTGTTGTTTGTTAGTAAGATGATCAGAATCAGATTTCTTTTTTAAATATTGAGTTCTGTGGGTGAATGTCCTGATTCTGCTCTGCACCTACTGTGGATACAAAATATATGTTGAAAAGGAAAAAGCAAGAACCATAACGCAGTTTATAACAACAAAATAAAAATGAGTTATAATTTAGTTTTATAAACTGTGCTGTTGGTTCTTCCTGTCTTTTAGTTACTTGGTGTGCAAACGGAACCATAACTAGCCCTGAGCAAGCGGTGCAGCTGCACAGGGCGGAAAGGCTTGGGGGCCACATTTTGGCTGTCTGCTGTTGCCCTGCCACCGCTGGCAGGACAATAACAGGCAGCCGAAATGCACTCCCCAAGCCTTCTCGCAGTACTTTACGCAGGTCTGGTCCCTCCCTCCTCCAACACGATGTCAGAGTAGGGAGGGACAGATCTACTTAAAGTGCCGGTGCTTTTCAGATCGGGCCCATGCCCCCCTCCTCCTCCCCATACCTCTGTCCAGCGCTGCCTGCTTTTTCCCTGCTGCTGGCGCCTCCGTGAAAAAAACAGAAGGCGGCAGCAGTAGGGAACGAGCAGGCAGCATTGGATGAAGGTATGGGGGAAGTGGGGGGGCATGTGCCCGAGCTGCAAATCACACAGAGTGTGATTGCAGCTCAATATGGCCCTGTGTGCAAACATCTTGCATTTCTTCCATATAATCTAATCGGCTTTTTGGTTTGGTTCAGTCTCTGAGCGGATTTCTGAAAAAGCCCCGCCCCCTCTAAGGTGGGAGTGGGGATGCCTTTTCATACTTCTCCTCAGGCAGCAGATTGCCTTGAGCCGCCCCTGGGTACATGGTACTGACTTGACCATTCTTTGAGCTTCGCTAGATCCCACCTTACTTTATCCACAGCTTCCTGGTCATCTTGCCCATCACAAATACTGGTATCATATACAAAGACATTTTTTTGTTAGAGCTGTGTCCTAGCAACCCAGCTACTTCTGGGTTTTCTTGGCAGTGTATCACTAGAAGTAGATTGCCAGATCTTTTCTTCTGAGGCAATGGAGGGTAAAGTGACTTGCCCAAGGTCACAAGGAGTACCTGTGGGAATCAAACCCTTGATCTTCTGGGTAATAGGCTATTCCTCTACCCTTACAAAGAGACATACCTTTCCTGAAAGATCTTTTGCAATATCGCTTACAAATCAGTTAAAAAGAACAGGACAAGAAACTGATCCCTGCAGCACATCACTAGTAATATCCCTATCTTTGGACTGAACTCCATTTACTAGTATCCTCTGTCATCGCCCATTCCACCATTTTCTAATAGGGATGTTCAGGCAAAATGTATTTTGTCTCGTTTCCTATATTGTTTGTAGTTTTTTTTTTCTTTTATTTATTTTTAATACAGTTTCATCGTGCTTCATTTTGTTTTTATAAGATTTTAATTTCAGGGCAATTTTGTTAATTAAAGAGGTAGCTGTGGCTGCTGCCCAAATGAAAAACATAACTGAACGGTTACTAGAGGTTTTAGGCAAATAAAAAGCCTACCTGTTTTTTACCTTCCTCACAGCCAGAAACTGATCTCAAACCATTGACCTTTGGGTTACAAGGTAGACAGCTCATGGAACAGCCATCACATCTTTCTTAAATCATGTATTGCTTATGATCTTCCTTTCTGTTTCCAGATTGACACAAAGTTTGTCTGGTCTGCAGCTGTATGGAGAACACTAACTGGATCTTTTGCTTTGTGAATCTATTGACTCCTGCTGTGGAGATTTTTCTTTTGCCATGTTCTTGTGCCAGAAATTCTGTGAAACCATGTCTAAGTATACTATCAGACATTTATCAAGCCTAATCCAGATGCCGTTTATTTATTTAACAGATTATGCTATACAGTTTTTCTACCAGCCAAAATAGTTTGCATAAAACTAGGCAAAACCTAGAACTCTAGCATTCACTTGGGTTACATGGAACATTGATATGAACAGGAGTTTATGATAGCTTAATATATAACTTATCTTATAGATAGTTACATTGATATCTGGGATTGATAGTAGTTGGTGCGATCTGGTGGAGAGCTGAAGGAAGGCTAATAGGGTGTTTTAGGTGAGGAGCATTTCATCTGGGGTTGGAGGACTGTGTCAATTGTGGAGGATGTCTGAGATATTTCATCATAGGAGTTTCAGGGAGGAGGGGAGAGAGATATCCTGTGGCCCTACAATGGGTTGTGTTACATTATGTTCGGTTGGGAGTCAGCACCAAAGTGCTCTTGAAAGAGATGGGTTTTTAAAGTCTTCTGAAAGTCATCAGTTGACTTGATGTTTCTTAGTGTGTGAGGTGGTGAGTTCCAGAGGGTAGAGGCACAGAGTGAGAATACTCTGTGGTGTGTGTTTTGCTTACTCTTGCAAAACTGGGGTGGGAGACTGAGAAAATATGTGTGCTGTGTCTTCTCAGTTGTTGGTCTTGGGTTTATTTATTTGTGTTTATATGTGTTCAGAGGGGAGGTTATTCAGTATCTTGTGGAGAGTGGTGATGACTTGGTGTTGATTCTTGAGGTGATGGGTAGCCAGTAGAGATGTTTAAGGATGGGCGTGATGTGCATCTGTCTTGATGCACGGCAGATGGCTTGTGCGGTAGTGTTCTGGGCAAGTTGTAGTGGGAGAAGTGTGTGCTTGGGTAGACCTTAATATATTCAGTTGCAGTAGTTGAATGGGGGTGATGGTGGCTTGAGAAACTGAGTGGAGGTTTTCTGTGGTGAGGAGCGGGCGGAGGTTCCTCAGGGTTCTGAGCTTGTAGTAGACAGACTTGGTGGTGTTCTTGGCTTGGGCTTAGAAGTTCAGTTGTTGATCCAGTATGAGTCCCTGGTATCTGATTTCAGTTTTAACATGGAGGTCTGTGTTGCTAGCATTGATATATGGGGGGAGGAGTGAAGTAAGGGTCTCTGTTTGATCATCACTAACTGGACAACCAGGATCTGTTTTGCCCAAATCGCCGCTTTTGTTAAAAATGAAAGCACATCCTTAATAGACACCCTGGAAGGCATAGATAACATAAGTAGGGATATAGTGAAGCTTGAAGAATGGTCTAGAATTTGGCAACTATGATTTAATGCAAAAAATGAATGGTCATGAATTTGCGCTGCAAAAATCAAAGTGAAAAGTACAGGAAAGGGTGTGGAGTGCTTCTGAACATGAAAGAAGTGTGGGATCTGGGGGAAATCAGATTTGATGATGCAAAGGTGAAAAAAAAATAAGGTAGAAAAGGCAACAGCAAAATCAAGAAGGATGTACTGTATGGGTGCATAGGGAGTGAAATAACCAGCAGAAAAAAGGTGATAGTGCCTCTGTACAACTCTCTGGTGAGACCTCGTCTTGAGATCGCACCTTCATAAAGTATAAACAAGATTTATTTGATGCAGAGGGTGGATATTAAAATGGTCAGTGGT
Source organism: Ichthyophis bannanicus (assembly GCA_033557465.1). Lineage (NCBI taxonomy): Eukaryota > Metazoa > Chordata > Amphibia > Gymnophiona > Ichthyophiidae > Ichthyophis > Ichthyophis bannanicus. The sequence continues at coordinate 4,901,456 of JAWIIG010000024.1, read as the reverse complement.
CTTTCTCATTAAGCATATGGGGACAAGCATAATGATCTCAATATACAGGGTGGCCCAAAAAAAGTGAGAACATCTCATAAATTAAAAGCTTAAATAGTTTACTTATTTACATTTTTTAGCTATATAACGTCTTTATTTCAACAACTTCCGGTTGCTATCTTTTTTTTTTTTTTTTTTTTAATTTGTCAATCGTTTACATCTGTCTTTTTGAATTTTTAAATAACTTATATGCTACGAGATGTTCTCACGTTTTTTGGGCCACCCTGTATATACTTTGGAAGAAAGGCAGGAGAGGGGAGATATGATAAAGATGTTCAAACACATTTGTGGCATAAATGTACTGGCATTTTGCCTCTTTCAATTGTAAAGAAGCTCTGGAATGAAGGGGCAGAGGATGAGAGTGAAAGGGGATAGACTCAGGAGTAAGAGTGATGAGTGCATGAAATAGCCTTCCATTGGAGGTGGCAGAGATGAGGACTGTATATGAATTCAAGAACGTATGGGACAAGCACAGAGGATCTATAAGGAAGAGGAGAGGATTGAAGAGCTTAGAATTTGGTATGAATGGGCAGACAGGATAGGCCATATGGTTTTAAGCCAACATCTTTTTTTAATGTTTCTAAATACTGGCGCCCTTAGAGATTCAAGGAAATTAAGGGAAAACAGCTTAAAATGTCTCCTTCAGAGGGGTATGTTCACTAATGTCTGTCAGGGTTGAGCACCTAAGGGCAAACTATTAGTGTAGGACGAGTGTTCGATCTGTGCAAACATCAGGGGCATTCTCGTCATGTCCGCATACAGTTATTGCAGTATGAAGGACCTTTCCATTTTAAACTAGCAGCCGCACTTAATGCGGGTGCATTTTTCATAGCTGCAGCAATCATGATCAGTACATGCCAATGACGTCCACATTAACTTCAATGTGCAGTCAATGCTTACTCTCTGCTTTAAACTTGCTGAGTTCCCCCTTTGCATGCTAAGCGGTTGGCTTGGGAACAGGGGCGGCCTAAGGGGGGTGCGAGGCCATGTGCAGAGACTCATTGTGGGCCTCATTTGCATAACAATTTGCATGATGTTAGCATACGCTAACGTTTAGTAAACATGCCTCTTAATGAGTGTCTGGATAAAGAAAGACTACCAGATTTCTACATTACTATACTCCAGTGCCAACCGCCAGGCACATTAGGAAGTACTATAAATACTGCCCATTTAGAACCCATAGCAAATCTGCCGTATCATAACAGCACTACCAGGACTCACAGAGCACCAAACTCTACCTATCAAACAGCAACACTGCAAATATTAAACCAATACATTTCAAAACACCAATACATCTCCTACTGGGAAAAGAGAACAAGTGGTACTATCAAACAGAAACTGCATGAACGGAACACCTCAGCTTGGTTACACATGCAGAATCATAGACCATCACCAAACAAAGAACAAGGGATCGCAATTTAGAAATAGGAAGACAGTAATTAAATTGGGAACCCCAAAAGCCAAACTTGGAATGTACAACACTGGAGAAATTAAGTTCCTCTTGTACTAAACAAACACGCAAAGACGTTAGCAATGCACATTTCCCAGAGCTGACATATTCCAGTTAATAAATTCAAAATAAAAAAAGTGTTTTTCTACCTTTTTTTGTTTGGGCATTTTATTTTTCAGTTGCAATTGTGCCAGTCACTTTCTTCTGGTTTATTTGTGTCTTTGGCTAGTTCTCCATTGTTTGCTGTCCTTTCGTCCTTTCTTCTCTCTTCTAGTTTTTTCCCATTCTCTCTCTACAGCTGCTTTAACGTGCTGATTTCCCCTTTTGCTTTTTCCTCCATTTCTTTTTCATCTGCTTAAATTTCACTCTTCTGTTCTCAATCCCCACTTATTCTCCCAATACCCAGTCAATCGTAGATTATTCTTCCCTCTCATACAGAATATCTTTTCCCCTCTCCATCCTCACTCCCCCAGCCCCATCCCCATCCCTTTCTAGTCCTCCCCCAACATCAGCTCCCTTCTAGTCCCATTCTCCCACCCCCCCGCATCAGTGCATTGCCAGTCCTAGAAACCCCTATTAGTCCATTTCCAATCCTAGCCCCCCATCAGCCATTTCCAGTCCTATTCTAGCCCCCAACCCCACCCCAAAGAGCCCTGCGCCTGTCTGAGCTGCTTACAAGGGAGCCGATTATGCCAGAGGTCCCGGCTCGCCTCTGTATATTGCTGAAGAGCAGCGTGCTCTTTCACTCGTGCTATGTTCACATGATGCCCACTGAGTTCGGGGAAAGGTTAAAGGTCATATCCTGTTTCCTGGCACTCCGCGGACTTCACATGAACACAACGCGAGCGAAGGAGCATGCTGCTCTTCACTCCAGCGCTGTGCAGAGGTGAGCTGTGGCCTCTGGCGTCCCCGGCTTCCTCTGAAGCCGGCCCTGCAAACCCCGCGGAATGAAGTTTGTGCAGGGCCCCCTGAAGCGCAGGGCACTGTGCGAACAGCATTCTCGTTCAATGGACGGGCTGGCCTGCTTGGGACTTGCACCAGGATGCCTTTTTTTAGCTCATACTAATGGATGTTGCGACCCCACGCTAACTGCTTAGCCTAGGTTTTAGCATGCAGTATCTGTTGCTGCGCTTTAGTAAACATGCCTCAGAATGACTTTATTGCTTTGTAATGAACGCAGCGCGATCATTACCGCTTGCTATATGTATTTCTGATATATTGAACCATGCACAGAAAGAAGAACCTCAACTCTGCCTCTACGGCTGCTACATGTCACACTAGACATAGCAGTACACTGCACCCCCCCTCTTGCTCTTCTTCCTTCTAACTATCCTCTTGGCTCCAAAATTACACGAGATATAGTACAAAAACCATAGCAATGGTTCGGGGACACAGTCTCATTCAGCACATGTTTATCACACGTTTCAGTGAGAACATAAGGTATTACATTGCCCATATGTCTTTGTTTATCACGTAGAGGTGACCGATTTCCTGCCACCTGCCACTCACTAATGGTGAAAAAGAAAGGGTGGAAAGAAAATCCACTTTGCATCCATCATTTAATCTGCTTGAGAAGTGGCCCCGACCATATTAGTGACTGGTCCTTTACCTTTTGAGTGGCATTGTTGGACACTAGTTCGTAGATAGGTACTGCCTTGGCGACGTCCAAGAGAATGGGCTCGGCAGGGGCATCGGGACTGGAGGTGACGTGGCACAGCTGGCAGTAGGAAGAGCAGCGTCCTCGGCTCTGGCACGCCATGCGCACTCCCGCTGCCATCCGTTTTGTGCCTGAATCCAGCAGGCTAGTGACATACTCAGGAAAGGTGAGGACCTTGGGATCCCGCTCTCGCTCTTCAGACTCATCTGAGGGGGAATTGCCTGCAAAAAAAAGAGGCAGAAGAAAGGAGAGGGAGCAGGATACTCATCACATCGGTTGAAACCCCAAAGTTTAATCTTTGCAAGTAAATGAAGCTTGGTTTGTCTCGCTTTAGATCCTTGCAATATATTAGTAGAGCTGAGAAGAAATGATGGGTAATGCTTAGGAATGTGTACTCGTTTGACCCGAAACGGAAGTAAAAAGCCTGAAATTTCATCACTTTCCATCTGTTGTAATTAGTGCACATTGACGAATAGTACATTCTGTAGCTTAATAGGGAACACTATTTACCCTTAGCATGTACTACTGAGTTTGATACTTTGATACATGTGTGTTTTAATAACAGTTCTCCCCAAAATAAACTTTTAAAAAGGCAAAACAAAACAAAATGAAAAAGTGTGCAAATGAGACTGGGAACTAAACTAAACAAACCGTTTCAGCTGCAAACCTCTAGCAATGCTGAAGGTCGTCATTAAATGAATGTGGTAATGCTAGGTGAAGGACGAGTGCTGGAACAGCACAGGGTACAATAAATCATGATGAAGACACCCTATCGAGCATTCATCACGAATCCACAGCTAGACCCTGATCCTTAATGATAGGAAATTGTGACTCTTGCCATCACAGGATTAAGCCCATCTCTCTCAACACTTGAACCCCTTCTTCACAGCTAGCGCAATTTATTAATTTTTTTCTTTCACACTGGTTACTCTTTATTTAAGTCCAAACATGCAGAGCTGCCAAGTTACCCAGTTCCAGGAGCAGGATTTTTTTTGCCAGTTCTGGTTTTAAATTTGCATTGCAATGCAGTATGGTATTTGTAGTCCCTGATTTTACCCATTGGAATCAGTGCTGCATATCTGATAATGCATGTGAATGAGCTTGTCAGAAATCCAGGACTGACTTCATCTCCCTTCTGGAACGGGGCAGCTTTGCAACTCTGATACATACCAGGTTTTGGACGCAAGCTGAGGCCTGCTTTCCATTGTTTCCATTTGTAAATGCTAAAGGCTTAAAAAAATGTGCAGCTTTCATGCACACCTCTGGAATAGGAGGAGGCTAGGCAAAGGTCATTAATGGGGAGGCACAGGTAGGGGCAGTTGAGGCGAGAGCAGAGAAATGGAAGGGTAATGAGGGTAGCGGCTGCCTTAACATCCAAGCTCAATGAAAGAGCATGAGGTGGACTTTATTTATTGTCTTTCCCCTTCTCACCCCAGTGAACCTCCTCATGGAATGAGAGAAGTAGCAGAGCTCAGCATGAGAACTAAGGGTGCAGGGGAACAAAATAAAGTCCAGATGAGACATGTTTGCAGTCCCAGCACAGCAATGGGCAGAGTTCCAGGAAATGCCATGTGCATTTATCAGCACTGCCACTTTCCAATAAAAGGAGGGACGAGGTGCAGGGCCTCCCACCCCACCTTCCTCACACATTCTCTCTCTCTGTAGCTCCTCTTCATCTACTCTTCTTTCCCTTCTGAGGAAAACCTTGTGTGAAATGCATATTTGAGGCCTGAGACACTGGGGAACAGTGTGCTGGTATTCTATTCTGCTAGCCTGAGATACAATACATATGGATTGTTTTTCTTGGAAATCTGCTTTGGAAGATCCACGCGTTCAGAACATGCATACTTAATTTATTAATTTAGTTATGTATTCATTTTGCCATTTACATGGACATGTTAAGCTATTGTGCTGCCGTGCTAGTCCCTGCCCAAATGACCTAACCATCTAAGTAGGTTCCTGGGGTAACAGGAGGCACATTGGCTTGCCCATGGTCAAGTTCTTTGGCTAAAGGGTGACTTTTATTTATGCATTTATTTGTTATATGCCTAAAGGTCAGGACACTGTAAGCATGATACAATATTAAAATACTTCAAAAAATTTGCATTACTAAAGGCTTTTCTCTCTTTCTCTGTGTAGTAAGATACCAAAATGTCCTTTGCACTGGATAATATACAGAGCATTCTGGCTTCCTGCTCCAGATTTGTGTCCATCAAAGGTCTAAAGAGTACAATGGAAGCAGTAAGAGTTCCTAAAATTTGGGAAGAGAAGAATAAAAGGGGATATAGGGAGTGGCACAGTACCATCCCCACAAGAGACTGGAAAGATGTAGGCGGAGAAGCCTGGCCTTCCTCAAAGGAAGAGGAGGCCTGTTAGAGGGACTTTCCCCAGTGCCCTACTGGAGAAGGGAGAAGGGTACAATGGTACCTGCAGCTTGCTCAAGGTGGAGCACAATGACTTGGAGAAGAGATCAGAGGAGGAGAGATCCCACTAAGAGGAATTACAGATTCCAGAGCAGACGGCGAAAGGAAAAAGCAACTCAAGAGGAGTAGGATCTTAGGAGAACCTCCAAATCCAGCCCTGATGGGAAAAGGAAAAGGATATTGAGGAACAGAGCTGAAGAGTACTGCGTAGAAGTGCACAGAAGCAGGTAGGCCAAAGTCCTGTGTGCATCCTTCTGACTTTCAGCTTGAAGGAGTCACAGTTGACAAAAGACTGACAGGAGTAATTGGAAAACAGATTGAGAGGGATTTCTATCTGGTGTGGAGACTGTCTAGGCCCCAGTTTGTGATTATTATGTTTGAGAGAGGAGGAGAGAAGTATTCTGCCCAAAGTCCCACAAAAGAGACTGGCTGCAAACAAGAGGAGGAGGTAACCAAGAGGAGTCCTTCATAAGTATTTCAATACATGCGATACTCGGAGGGTTCTTCACCCTTACTGCCAAGGAGATGCCTGAGAAAGCAGGGAGCAATCAAAAGTTGTAAATAAATGTTAGACTTTATGTGGATTTTGTGCATTAGATTTACTGCCCTTCTTGTATATATTTTTTATTTATTTTATTTATTCTTGTATTCTTGTATATTTTATTTATTTTATTTAACAGATTTTTGATATACCGCTTTTCTACCAATCAAAGAGGTTTACATAGAACTTTGTTTTTACAAGGAACAAATTTCAAATAGCATAACTTGTACAGTAAATATGGGGAACTCATAATAAAGAACGTTTTTAAGGCTGCTAACAAATGAAATTATATACAATGGGATGAGAGGTTGGCAAGTGTTAGGACTAGGGCTGTTAGAATCCATTCAAAGGCGAGGATCTTAGACTTTAGGAAGACTAACCTTGCCAAGATGGACCAATACCTCAGGGAGTCGTTAGTGGGATGGGAACAGCTGGGGGATGTAGAAAAACAGTGGGCAAAACTGAAAGGGGATATTTTAAGGGCAACCAACCTTTTTGTTAAAATGGTAAATAAAGGTAAAAGGAAAAGGAGACCGCTATGGTTTTAGAAAGAAGTAGCTGAAAAAGTGAAGAAAAAGAGGGAGGCCTTCATGAAATACAAGAGATCACAGAGAGAGGAAGACAGGCATCTGTATTTGGAAAAACTTAAGAGAAGCTAGCAAAGTCGTCAGGAAGGCAAAGATTCAAAAGGAGGAGGAAATAGCCAATGCAATAAAATGGGGGGATAAGACATTTTTCAGATATATTAGTGAGAAGAGGAAGGGCAAAAGTGGTATTGTCAGACTCAAGGGTGCAGGGGAGGAATATGTAGAAGCTGATAAGGATAAAGCGGAATTGCTTAACAAATATTTCTGTTCTGTGTTCACAGATGAAGAACCAGGAGCAGGACCTCAGAAGACACCCACAAACAGGAACAGAAGCGAGGGACATCTTGAACAATTTTCAGAAGACTGTGTTCGTGAGAAACTAGCTCAACTTAAAGTAGACAAAGCGATGGGACCGGATGGAATACACCCTAGAATACTGAGGGAACTTGGGGGCGTTCTAGCAGCTCCACTGACTGACCTTTTCAATGCCTCCTTGGAGTCGGGAGTGGTGCCAAAGGACTGGAGAGAGGCTCATGTGGTGCCTTTACACAAAAGCGGAAGTGAGGATGTGGTTGAAAACTACAGGCCGGTTAGTTTAAATTTGGTGGTGAGTAAGTTATTGGAAATGCTGCTGAAAGAGAAAATACTGAGGTTTCTGGAGTCCAGCGAATTACAGGATCCGAGGCAGCATGGATTCACGAGAGGCTGGTCTTGTCAGAAAAATCTGATTTCTTTGACTGGGTGACCAGGGAGTTGGACCGAGGGAGAGCCCTAGATGCGGTGTATTTAGATTTCAGTAAAGCCTTTGACACTGTTCCTCACAGGCAACTTATAAACAAACTGAGCACCCTAAGGATGGACCTCAAAGTTACTGCTTGGGTTATAAATTGGTTGGGTAGGAGGCGACAAAGAGTACAAGTAAATGGAGCTCACTCTGAGGAGAAGGATGTTACCAGTGGTGTGCCCCAGGGATCTGTCCTTGGTCCGATTCTTTTTAATATCTTTGTTAGTGACATAGCGGAAGGGCTGTCGGGTAAGGTTTGCCTCTTTGCAGATGATACCCAAATCTGCACTAGAGTAGACACCCAAGAAGGTGTAGATAACATAAAGAGGGATCTAGCTAAGCTTGAAGAATGGTCTAGAATTTGGCAGCTGGGATTTAATGTTAAAAAATGTAAGGTCATGCATTTGGGCTGCAGCAATCCAAGGGAGCAATATAGTATAGGGGGTGAAGTACTTTTGTCCGCTAAAGAAGAGCGGGACCTAGGTGTGGTTGTGTCTGATGATCTTAAACAGGTAGAAAAGGTGACAGCAAAAGCTAGAAGGATGCTTGGGTGCATACGGAGAGGAATGGCTAGCAGAAAAAAGGAGGTGATAATGCCTCTGTATAAGTCTTTGGTGTGACCTCATTAGGAGTATAGTGTGCAATTCTGGAGACCGCACCTTCAAAAGGATGTGAACAGGATGGAGTCGGTGCAGAGGGTGGCTACTAAAATGATTAGTGCTCTTCATTATAAAGCATATGAGGACAGACTTAAGGATCTTAATATGTACACCATAGAGGAAAGGCGGGATAGAAGTGATATGATTGAGATGTTTATATACCTCCGTGGCATAAATGTTCAGGGAGAGAGCCTCTTTCAATTGAAAGCAAGTTCTGCTATGAGGGGACATGGGATGAGGGTGAAGGGAGATAGATTCAGGAGTGATATGCGAAAATATTTCTTTACGGAAAGAGTAGTGGATCCATGGAATAGTCTCCCAGTGGAGGGGGTAGAGATGAGGACAGTAACTGAATTTAAAAAAGCATGGGACAAACACAGAAGATCTCTAAAGGTAAAAAGGGGACTGTTGTAGTTGTTGATATGGAAGGACAGACTAGATAGGCCATGTGGTCTTTTTCTGTCATCATATTTCTATGTTTCTGTGTTTCTAAGTGTGGGGACATATGGATTTTGAGAGGTTGGTTGGGATTGGGGTCATAGGGGTTTTATGACGATAGGGTGAGTGGGGTCAACTGGGTTTCATATTGTCAAAATGCTTCTGAAAGAGGTGAGTCTTGAGTTGTTTACGGATTTCTGTGGATAATGCATTCCAGAGGGTGGGGGCATATAATGAGAATGTTCTTGATCTTGTAGCCTGTTTGCAATTGTGAGTCCGTGGTGGGATACTGAGGAGGTTCTGGGTGCTTTTTATCCTTAGTCTAGTAGAGTTTGAGGTATGAATTAAAGCAGAGCAACTACATGCTTTAATTCATACCTCAAACTCTACTAGACTAAGGATAAAAAGCACCCAGAACCTCCTCAGTATCCCCCACCCTCTGGAATGCATTATCCACAGAAATCCGTAAACAACTCAAAAGAGTTTTGTGGATGAGGGTTAAGACCTTGTATTGTATTCTTGAGTTGATGGGGAACCAATGGAGATGTTTGAGGATGGGTGTGATGTGGGTGTGCCGTGAGGTTTGAACAATAGTTCTAGCAACTGTTTTTTGGGCGAGATGAAATGGAAGGATTGTGTACTTAGGTAGTCTTTGATAAATGGAGTTACAGTAATCAAAAACAGGAGTGATGGTGGCCTGGCAGACTGTACGGAATGTATCGGTGGATAGGAGGGGCGCAGGTTTCAGATGTTTTTTAGCTTGTAGTATATCGCTTTGGTGATGCTGTGAATTTGTTCCTTGAAGGTCAGTTGTTCGAGTATGATTCCAAGGTACTTTATATGGGAACTGACTCAGATCTCAGTGTTGCCAAGTTTGACAGAAGCGGGGGGGGGGGGGGGGGGGGGGAGGGGAAGGGTGAAGTTGAGGTTCTTAGTTATGTGGAGGAGCTCTGTTTTACTGAGATTGATGGAAAGGTTATTATGGTGAGCCATTTGATGGTTTCAGTAAGGCAGCTTGAGAGTGTAGAGTAATATGGAGTGGAAATGGAGAATGGTGTGAAAATCATTATATTGTCGACCTATATCAGAAACAGGACTGGGAATTGTTGGAGAATGTTGCATAGAGGCCGAGTGTATATATTAAATAGTAGAGAGGAGAGAGATGATCCCTGCGGTACACCCTGGTTAAGGGTGAATGGAGTTGAGGTGTGAGTTTGAATCTTTATATGCTGAATGTGGTTAGTGAAATATGATTGGAACCAATTGGGGGTACTGTGGACTCCAATGTGGTGGAGCTTGTTAAGGAGAAGCTGGTGGGATATGGTGTCAAAGGTGGCAAAGATGTCCAGAAAAAGCAGCCTTGTGTGAGTGATTCAATGCCTGTGATAAGAGAGTTTAAAAGGGTGGTCAAAAGGGTTTCTATGCCATGGTTGGGTCTGAATCCATGTTGCTGTGCCTTTAACTGTGCATGAATGTCTGTGATCTTGGAGTTGTGTTTGTATGGCTTTTTCAAAGATTTTGGAGATGAAGGGTATACTGGTTATGGGTTTGTAGGAGGATGGAGAGTGTGGATCCAAATCTGATGATTGCTTGAGGAGGGAAGAAGGAGTCCTTAGTTAAGGGAGGAGTGGACAATGTCTGATATGAATGGTAGGAATTGTTCCTTGGTGACTTTCAGCCAGGAGACTAGACATGGGTTGAGCAAGGAGGTGGTGGTATTGAGGTTCCTGATAATTTTGAGCTTGTCATGTGAGAGAGTGTTAAAGGTAGTCCAGTGGTGAGTGATGAGCTTCCTCATTTGAAGTTGGGATGTGGAGGATGGTTGATGGTATCTGTTTGTTCTTGGCTAGTAGGTGTGAAACCATGTCTTGTGGATTGAGAGAACAGTCCCAGTTTGATTGAGATGGATCTTTGGTGGGTGATTTGATGATTTTGAAGAGGTCTCTAGGTTTGTTGATGGAGCTTGTGAGAAGGTTATTGTAATATTCCTGTTTGGTCTGGATGAAGGATTCATGGTATAGCTTGAGATCTTGTAAATATTGAGATTTAAGTTGTGAGTTTTGTTTTTTTCTCCAGAGATGTTCAAGATGACATAGGTTGTGTTTCTGTGTTCTAAAGGCTGAGGAATACCAGAGAGCATGTGATCATTTGGTTCTCATAGAGACTTTTGGTGGGGCCATAGTGGTGGCTGAGATGGTTACATTCCATGAGCATATTTTGGTTTCGAGGTCCTTCTGTGCTGTTAAGGAGGTTAAAGCTGGGACAGTTTCTTGGATGAAGGCTTAAGCGTTCGTTAAATGAGAAAGATTTCCGAGTTGTTGGAGGTAAGCTCTGAGGTCCTGTTCATAGGCAGAAGTTAGGTATAATGAAAGAGATTAAGTTGTGATCAGGCTAGGGGATGGGGATCATTGATGGTGGGGTATATCCATGATCATTTAGGAGTCAATTTGAGAAGAAAATTATGTCTAGGATGCCACCCTTAGCATGGGTAGAGATGGATATGATCTGTGTGAATTGTAGATCTGTCATGGCTTCAAGGAAGGCTGATGAGTGGGTGGATGATGCAGATGGTAGGTTTAGATCACCGAGTCGAATGAAGTCTTTGTGTATGGACAAGTGGGAGCAGATTTCCTCTAGTAAAGTGGCGAGCTCTTCAGTGTTGGTGTGAGGGGGGTCTGTAGGAAAGATAAATGGAAAGGTGGTGGTTGGAGATATACTATTGTTTATCTTGAAAGAGCCAATTAAGCTGGTGTATTTTTCTTCACATTAGACACAGTCCAAAACGTGATCTGAGTGGAAAAACACTTTATTTAGCAAAAACACTTGTCAACCCGACACAGGCCGTGTTTCGCAAACCTTCGTCAGGGGTTGATCTGGTAGAATCCTACAAACATGGAAAACACAAACATCTGACACTCAAACATACTTAAAATAATGTGAATAGAACAGAACAATAAATATAATATGTAGAATCTATGAACATACTTAGACACTAATCATAAATAATTTAAAAAAAAAACTAAAACCATAATATAGTGGATTTTTGCCCAGCATCAACGATTTGTTTTTAACGCGGGTTCTGCAAGTTTTTGAGTCTACGGCTCTTCTCCGGTTTTAGTAAACACCACGACAGATTATTTCACTATACAATATATTATACCGTTGGTATATAGTTATCCAATTTATGTAGAGCAGAAGACAGCACTAACATTTTTTTCTCATTGGTTGCTCAAGGTCCAGAGCCTGCCGTTTTCGGTACGGCCTGTCTCTGGTTTTATTAAACATCGTGACAAGTTTGCCTTAGGTATGGGACTGTCTAGAGTAATATTCCTCTGTACAATTTCGCTCCTGCTGCGTTCTTCTTGGTTCTCCAGTTACCATGTCCCCAGTTTTTTATATATTTATTTATTTTTTACCATTTGATGTTGTAATGATGATATTTTGTATTTTAAAAGTTGATGCTATATTTATTTATATTTTATATAGTTTGTCCCCAATGTTTTTCTTTGGTTTCTATTCTGCTTTGAGCTGTATTTATTTATTTGTCCATAGGATTGTAACCTATGATAGATTCTATTGTTGAGTGTTATCTATAGCTATTTATTTCTCTGCGGCTTTTTCCATTTTTAGCTTGACGAGTACAATTTCCTCTAAAGGCCACCATTGATGGGTTTTCCTGGAGAGGTACTCCTTGTTTGTCACATTTCTGGTTTGCTTTTATCAGTGTATACTGATCATGATATTTATTTGTTATATTTGTACAGTATGCTTTTATCTTATTATTTATAGTAGCATATCCATGTTTCCCTTCTTTCTTTTTATTGGTTTTATACTATATATATATTATGGTTTTAGTTTTTTTTTAATTATTTATGATTAGTGTCTAAGTATGTTCATAGATTCTACATATTATATTTATTGTTCTGTTCTATTCACATTATTTTAAGTATGTTTGAGTGTTAGATGTTTGTGTTTTCCATGTTTGTAGGATTCTACCAGATCAACCCCTGACGAAGGTTTGCGAAACACGGCCTGTGTCAGGTTGACAAGTGTTTTTGCTAAATAAAGTGTTTTTCCACTCAGATCACGTTTTGGACTGTGTCTTTGGTGTTGACGTGATTTCTTGCCTTGTTGTTGGACTTTTTCTTCACATTATCCATAAACTCCCATGTGATTTTTCCTACTTGGGCTGCTGTTCCTGACCATGAGGAGAGGAAAGCAGGCAGAAGAAGTTTGGTATGGCCCTTTATTAGGGTGCGGCGCAAAGGGGGAAGGACACATGTGGAAAGGAGAGAGACATATTAGTACACACCCACACAATTCTTATTGTACCCACCCTCAGTGCTACCCTCAGTCCCACCTGAAAGCAGCAAACAACAGCTATGGGGTGGGGGCTTAGTAGATCCATGGCTAAAGCATGTGCCTTCCAGTTCTCCTCATTTGTCTCCTGGGCTGATGATTATCCCTCTTTTGGAGGAACAAAGCAACATGGAAGGGTTCTCTTTTCTGTTTCTTTTTTATGAGGACGTTATCATAATAGAAACATTTCAGATAATGATAGGATGGTACCACTGCTGAAATATTAGACCGAGGCAAGCAGGGAAGCCAAGTGATACAAAGAAGGCAGAGAGACATGAAGGCAGGGCAGGAAGGGCAAGGCAGTGAAGTTAGCAAGCAATTATGGAGGAAGTGATGAGGTAAAGAGGGACAGATGTAGATGGGACAGCGAGGTATCTGTGCTGGCAGCTAGGGCTTTGCTTAAACAGGTAGACTTCAGCTTCAAATTTGTCCCCTGAAATCTGTGAGTAAAATCTTCCAAGTTTTGTGATGCTGATCCCTTGAGGGAAAACTATAGCCCTTCATGTGTGGTGCTATTACTCAGTCCCATGGATCCGCACATGCACTGTAAACTTTGCCAACAATGGTCTTTTCTTTAAAAAGAAAATGTGTAGACCAGTTGGACAAACTCTTGGATTTAACATGGATTCATTGAATCAGGTTGTGAGTCTTTCTTAAAGAGGTTTGTACATCCCTGTGTGCAGACCAACTTTCCCTTTAGCAGAGAATGTCTGACTTATCACAGAAAAGTGGAGAAGCAGATACTGAGATAGGCAGGGACAGGTCCAAGCACAGGTTCTGACTGACCCTTGAGAACTGCATGATTCAGAGCTAGCACTAGCTTGGAACCATTGCAATGAAGACACTTATCCTTATGCAGCCTATCAGAAGGAAGTCCTTTGCCTAAATGCTAAGTGCCAGCCAATGGTAACTGTGCATTTTCACAATGGCTGACGACATCACTAGAGTGCAATGCTTTGGTAAATGCCAGCCCCAATTGAGCTGCTGAACTGCACATAAATGATTTTCTGTTGGATCTTAAGAGTTAATTTGTAAATGCTTTCCTTTTAAAAGGAAGCTGTAGAAGCAAAACAAATTCCAGGTTTAACAAAGCCTGTTGCAAAAAAAATCAGATATCACATGAATAGAACATCTGAGTCTTATTTTTCACACATGAGTCATGGACTCCTCTCACCACTTGTTCCCGAGTCTCTTAGAATGACCCAAAGTCATGGTTTGTAAGTAGAAAACTCATACTTTCAACAGCTCCTTGGATATTTTGCATTTATACAACATATGTGGTTACCCCCTAACATCTCTCAAACTCTGTAACAGATTTAAAACCGTGCAATCAAATGATCTCGTGATGGATTTGTGGATACCAAAGAATGCCCAGAACACCCTGGAACTCTCGACTGTGCTGGCAGTCTATAGTATAATTAACTGCTGCATCTAAGCAACAAGAAGAAATTCCAAACCCCCTTTCCACTTAATTCCACATTGCTTTTCATGTGGCATAAACAGAATAGGCATGGGAGGAAGAGTAGGGCTTTTTTTTGTTGTTTTACTTATTAGGTTTTGCTATATATATAAATAAACACTGACCACATCCCTATCTATTGACAATGTCCCATTCTATTCCATACTCCATGGTCCATTTAAAGACCTTTAACTCAATATTGCTCAAAATATCCTTAGGTATCTGACCTACATATGGTAAGAATGTGAACTGAATGGCAAGTAGTAGGAAATGTCCTGATGTGGAATGACTAAGGGGTATGTTTACTAAAGGGCAGTAACGTTATCATATGTAATGTTAACGCGCGTTAACGTTACCAGATGCAATGTTAACACGCGTTAACGTCTCTGGCCGCGGTTACTCCCTCAGAGGGTGGAGAGAGGGCGGAGAGAAGGGGTCAATGAGCGGGTAGTGGGCGGGGAGAGCCTCCTGCTGCACTAACGCGGGGACATGAAGGGCTGAACATTACCGCGAGTGAAAACCTGTCGATAGATGCACATTTGCAGGAGAGAGAAACCATTATAGTGTCAGCAATGTACAACACAGGCAGGGAGCCCAAGTAAAGTGATAGTAGTGCTCCATTTGCAGCAACAGCATAGTGCCCAAGTATGAAAGGCCACTATGGTGATGGTGTAAATGGGGTACAGGGGGCTGCAGGCGGGACATGCAGTGGTGACAACTGGGGCACAGGGTGGACTAGGCTGTCGCCCAGGTGGCACATACTGTAGGAACACAGAAACAGGAAATCAGCATGACAGTGTCTGAGCAAGATCAATATGCCCAGTACACTGTGTACCACAGTGTCCCATCCAGGGGACACGTACCCAGCAGATACCCCAAACATCACACAGGAAGCACAGTGCCCATAATGGGGCAAGCAGTGCACATCTGGGAACCACTCTAACAAGGGTCTACGGACCTTCCCCAGGATAAGTCCCAAACTGTCCGTAAACCCAGATAAATGAACACCCATTATCACAGCTTCTGGTAAGGCTGTACAGGGTGTGACCACACATTGGGTGAAATATGTAAAGACCCAGTAGTCCACAATGGATACACTGGACCTGCATTGTATGCCCCAGCCTGACAGAACACAATCAATCAACCACTAAGGAGGAGTGGCCTAGTGGTTGGGGCAAGGTACTACAGGCCGGAAGGTCGGTGGTTCAAATCCCACTAGAGGACAGCAACCTTGGGCCGGAAGGACTGGGGTTTCTAGTCCCGCAGGTGCTCCTTGTGGTCTTGGGCAAGCCACTTAACCCTCCATTGCCCATGTTCCCTCTAAGTATTAGTGTATGTGTCTCATATCCCCTTGTGTTAAATGTATCCCCCCAACCGCTTTGACCCGGTGAAAAGCGGGATATAAATGCAGCTAAATAAATAAATAAATAAACCAGGTCCACCCTAGCCAATTGTTGCCAGATCACACACTGCACAGCCATCTCACCCCCATGTGAAAGTGACAGACCAGTGGCAGGCGGTGATGGGGGGTTGTGTGGATGTCCATCTGTGCCACCACACCCAAGACCCTGAACCCAGGCACCCGCCTACCTGCACAATGGATGGCCTTGGACTGCACACAACCAGCACCGACAGTATATGGGCATGTCAGCATGGCAGGGGGGGGGTGTCGGTGGCTCCTGCCTGCAGCAGATCAAGGACATGACCTGCCCCAGTGTGCTGTGTGCAGTGCAATAAACAAGGTCTGTCTAAGAAAGAGCAAATGTAGCCAAATGGACTGCACTGCCTCTGTGGCAACAGTGTGGTGCAGTACACATAGCCAGTGTGTTCTGGAGCAGAGGGTCACAGGTTCAGGTCCCAGCTGTGGACCCTGCAATACATGTCCCTACATTTTACCCTCCATTGCAGATACAACAGCAACATGTGCAGTCCCAAAAGCTACAGCCAACAGGAGTACAAACAGCCACACACACAGGCCCCACTATCCAAGGCTCCATGGAGAGTCAGGCTGTTTGAACCGGCTTGAAGCAGCAGTTATCAGCAGAGTCCACACCTAGCTCATGCACCCTTTAGCACGGCCTGAACTGTGATCGGGACCAGTGTGGCGGTCAGGTTTGCCAACCATCCCTATCTTTGCACAATGCTGCAATAGGGGTGGGTGGGTGCATGTCCATCCATTGTAGTGTGGCACCCTACTCTGCACTGGGCCCACAGAATGTACACTGTTGCCAGTGCCAGCCTGAAAATCTGCATACTGAGGAGCAGGGTATTGTGGGTATGGACCAGAGAGGGTGGATCAGGCAGGATGCGTCTGCAGTGGGGATAGGGCAATTACCGGGACATTGTAGTGCCCACCCACCACCTGCATGGACAAGGTGGCCACAGCACATCTTGCTGTTAGGACACTCTCACACTGACCGAACAGTGACCATGGCACGGCTATGTACCCACATAGTACTACATAGTATCTGTCTCAGGTGATTTGTGTGCCCTCTTTTCTGGAGGGCCAATCACTGGGGCACCTGCCAGGTGCCTGTGCCGTACAACCCATGTCTGGGTGTGCATAGTTCCTCTGTGAACATGCAATATAGACTGACTAGCGGACTGGCTGCAGTTAGTTTGTGCATGGCTGGAACACCTGGTGTGATGCAGCAGGTACAGTCTGACTGTGCCTGCTGCTGGTGAATGTCAGACCATGGTTGGGGGCTGCGGAGGCTCCTAGTACAACCGTTGGTCTGCCAGTGGCCTAGCAACAGGCCCAGATCTGGTCTGACCTCCTGATGACATCCACAGCCTAAGGCACCTTAGGTCTAGGGTACTCCCAAGGACTGTATGATGCATCAGGTTGACAGGCATGAGCTGGAAGGCAGAAGAACAGGGCAATGGACAGCTAGTAAGGTGCCTCATCCTGTCTACTGTAGTGTGCGCAGTACTGTGGCGCTACGCACGTTGCAGTGCCGCAGACATTGAGTGCTCACAAATAACGCGTGTAGCGTTTGTTTGGGGCGTGCGTTGTTACGTGCCATAACCTGCCCACATAATCTAAGGTGCCTAAACGTATCTCATAAGGCACATAGGAACATTTGTTACATCATGCACGTTATTGTGCATTCTGTGCGTCAGCGGCTCTGCAACATGCTTTGCGGCATATGCATGTTCTCCGCAATGCGCGTACGACACAACATGCGTACGCCACAATACAGCTTCATAAAGTACCGTGTATAATATAGCAGACACGATGGCCAGTTGGTGGAACATATTTGCATTGTGGTTGTTTGGGATAGTGGCTGCAGACATGTGTTGAAACACCATAGGTTGTGGGTTTGATTCCCACATGTTCCTTTTCCTTTCTTTTCTTTTGTTCTGCTAACCTTACTGTACAATGGCTGCAGCTTCATCACTTCTCCACACACCCTTCCCTCTCTTCACTGTGCACTACAGTGTTCCCTCCATGCAGCCTATCCATCACCTATTAGCTGTTACATATGGCCCCTTTCTTTGGGCTGTCTGGGTGGGCATTTGGTTCAGTGGTTTGGGAGTGGTGTTGGTGAGCTGTGTTTGGACTCTTCAGTGTACCGGTTCAATTCTCACATACTCCTTTTTGGGGCTCTTGCCCATTTTGCCCTTGTACACACACCATCCACACAGCTAGCCCTTCACACCATCCCATGACACCTTTTCAGTTTAATTTGCTTACTCTTCTGCATTCTGTTTTCACGGTGTGTTTTCATGGTGTGTGTGCATGTATTTCTATGTGGCTCACGTCCCACTGCGATATCAGCTGCCTGTGGTCTACAGCCTTAGACCTACAGCTCCGTTTCTTATGTGGCACCATGTCTGCACTTCCCTCAGCACGTCTTCTACTGTCTGCGTGCCTTTGATTGCAACCCCTTTGGACACACTACTGCTTCCCATCGGCTGTGACGTTAAAACGCGGTAATCCAGGTCACCCTGTACTGCACATTAGATGGCCAGGGCGCCCTGTACCATGCATTACCAGACCAGGCTTTCCCTAACGCCGCACCGCCTACTTCTTTATATGGGCATCCGTAACATTAGCACGGCACTTATCGACGGTAACATTACCGCACTTTAGTAAACATATCCCTAAGTGACTTCATGAGCAAGTAACATTCTCACTGCACCTAGAGTTTCTAACTCTTGATAAAGTATTCTGACCCAAAAGGTAAAATATTGGGTACGCATAGCCTAGAGAGGACAGAAGGTAGAGAGGTCAAAAGCACGGAAGATGTGCCATGCTACGTTAGGCCAAAGGTTCATTGCATCCAGCATCATGCCCCCAACAGTGGCCAATCCGGGTCTCTATTCGGCTTCGTGACTGCTGGGTTTTCTTCTCCAAAATGGCGTTTGGCTCTTAGATTTCTGCAACCCAAATACATGATTTTGCACAGTTTTGGAATCCTTAACCATCCCTACAATTTTGGGGTGAATTTTCTTAATCAATAATGTCTGTAGGGAGTCTGTCTGTCCAGCCATCCATATGCTTCTGTTTGTTTGTGCATGCATAGATGCGCATGGACAAAGTGAGAACCACAAGAAAGAACCAATGGATGGTAGGGATGTCCGACCCTGCCATTCGATCAGGGAAGGAGCCAATGAGAGGGTGATTTCAGGAGCTGTGGTGGTGAGACCAGGCTTCACCATATAAACAGTAAAGAAATTGATTGGGTTATAGAAGAATCACTGTTAGTGGGGGCAGTTAAGCTACACCACTCAAAGAGGAGCAAAGTCACCATGAGTAATGGCACAACATGCTGGGGGGCCGAACCTTCACTGGCACAGGAAGAAGAGCCAATCTGTGGTATTGGTGACATAACGAAGATGCTAGAGAGCTAAGATGGGGTCATGCAAAGGGAGGCAAGAAGAGGGGGGAGTGTGGTGAGTACAAAGGGAGGGAGGGAAGGAAAGAAAAAGTGCAAGGGTGAGAGTACAAAGGGAAGAAGTGTGCAAAGGAGGAGTGAAAGGATGGAGAAGTGTAAAGAGACAGGAAGGGGGAGGGAGAGGGAGTGCACAAGGGGAAAGAAAGCCTACATGCTTACAGCCACAAACACATTTCCTGACCCACACATAGCCCTCAAACACACACAGACACGTCTAGGAAAGGTGCTGTATTCTGGAGTCTGTTCTTTAATTTTTACTGTACTACTTCTCTTTCCGGTACTAGTTTTTTTTTTTTTTTAACCAGACAATATAAACAATACACACGCACTCTGACAAACACCCTTCCCACCCCCACTAATATCCCACCTACATGTCCCCACTAAATCTCCTCATAGAGATGCTCTGCAGCAACAAGGGAGGAAACATTACCTAGCTCCATCAAGGGGACTGATGGAGGGGATCAGAAGCAGCACAGCATAGGGGATGTTGGTTCATTTGAAATGAAATGTGAAATATCAACATTTCCTATTTCTATTTCATATCATAACCGAAAAGGACATGGAAAAATCCAAAATTCATTGTTGTCATAGGCTGGCTTCAAACCAGTAACCTTGGGGTTAGAAGAAAAGCATCTTGCAGAACAGCCATCACATTTCCATAGTGTTTGGTTCTAGCTAGCCTACTTTTAACTCTGCTAGTGATCGTCCTTCCTGTTTTCTGACTGGCCTAAAGTTTGTCTGGTCTGCAGCTCTATGGAAAATGCTAACTGGATGTCTTATGCCTTGTGAATCTATTGACTCGTACTGACTCCAAAGATTTTTCTTTTGCAATGTTCTTGGGCCAGAAATTCTGTGAAACCATGTCTAAGTTTACTATCAAAGACATTTACCGAGCCTAATCTAGATCCTGGTTGTCCAATTAATGATGATCACTTACATTAGCCCTACAGCTAGTGTACATGCCCATGTCTAGATTTCTAAAAAATGTGCATTAATTATAGTATTTTATAATCAGCTGTAACTTGGCATCCCACCCACACTAGAACAAAATTCCACCTCTGTGCACATTCACAGCCAAAGTATGGGCCATTGTGTTTTCACAAGTGGCCGCATATGCACATAACTTCCTCAAATACCCCCATTTCTGTACATTCTTGCTCCCTAAACCTAGGTGCTCCATATGAAATTATCCACTTAATGTCTGTCATGTTATTTAGATTTATTAAGTACCTCAGTAAATTGTTTTCTTGTGGAGCAACCCTGTCCTGTGTGACCATGTAGTTCTTTGTACTGGGTAATTTCAGCAAACCTCCAGAAATCTAAGGCCCTTGCAAGCCATCTTTTCCCCATCAGGAAAGCAACTGGGAGCATGGGGAAAAGGCGGGGTTAGAAGCCTTACAGCTGCCACAGGTGCCCTGATATCCAACCAGAGGGTAGAGCAAGAGTCACATTAACATCAGCCCTTCTTTGGATGGTTTTTATCATGACTATGTTTACCTCTTCCCTTTCTGGGTGTGGTCCATATATTGCATTCACAGAGATTTCTTCATGACAGCCCACAGCAACTAAGCCGCTCCTTGCTCACTTTAACACTCAATGACTTTTATTTTCTCCCTTCCTCCCTTTGGATCTGTGCTCATTCTATCCTTTCTAACAAGACGATATTCTGATGCATTTCTCTTTTAGTCCTGATTAATCACTGCAATCACATCAAAGTCCTCTTTAACAATATGACTTCTATGTCATGATATTGGCCGATAGATTGCAAGCATTAGGACACATGCCTTTCCACACTGTTTTCTACCTGCCTCTGTCCCCTCTGGAAAGAGTGATTGCATGTCGTCTTATACTGCTTAATGGACTGCTAGAACTGACCAGTACCCACATTGTATTAATGTTAACCTACACCTTTGCGGTCTTGTGATCTATTTACATATGCTATGGTCTGGGGGGGAGGGGGTGTTCGAGGCTATGGGGGAATGTGGGAGGAAGGGAGGGAAGGGGCTATGCTTGTGTTGGGTTAAAACAGGAGGACAAAGGGAATACATTTAAGCATTTCACAGAGAAAAGGGCAATGCAGCATCTTGTCCCTGCTCAGTTTTTTCACATGGAGAAATAGTGCCCCCTAGTGACCAGTGAGGGGAATCAGATCTATGGATTTGTTTCTTGTTCTCATGCAGGAGAGGTGCCCTCATGCCATTCTTTGCCTTTGGGAAACATCTTGGATTTCATTTTTCCTCCTCAGTATCTTTCTGTATAGAAGACAGCACAGCGTGCCATGAGACCGTGCAGTAGCCGTCGCCCTGTTTCAAGAAACTCACTAGAACAGTTTTGCTGTTTCTTGGTGGTAATGCAGCAATCACAGACATCTTATGTATCTTAAAGGATGAATGATAAGCATTCCAGACTATTTATCATTAACCCTATCTGTTGCCTCTTGGCAAGCTGTGGGACACACATATACCCTGCCATGGATCTGGCCCTGTGGCGCTGGAGTCAGGATGCTCCTGCAGACACCGCAAAACACTCGGGAAAGCTTCAGCCTTCATGCGGCACCTGAAGCGCATCATCAACGGTCTTGCTCTCCCCTTCCTTGCACTATTGCGATAGAGCTGTTTCCTGGATCTGCTGTCCCACTCAGGATGGAGGTGACAGCGATAGGAGCACAGCAATGGCAGGATGAATGAGAGAGCAGCACCGGTCAGGGAGAGTTCTGGCATCGCCTGCCACGGTTTATCATGCTACATGCATGCTGAAATTCATCGAGTATACGTAAAATATAAGATGAGTTAAACGTGCTTTCTACAGAATGGGGTAGACCTATTTCCTGGAACCGGGGAATTCTAGTCTTAGACTGGGCCCTGCTGTTCTCTGTAACCTTGTAAAGTCATTTTAATCCTGCCGTTATATAATTAATTATGTAACTGCTTTCAAGGAAAAGCAACATCTGCCTATTCAGATCAATCCTCTTCAAGTTACTTATGTCTGACACAGAGGGAAAATACTACAGATGCACCACCAATCATGTTCGCCCTGTAGTTGCATTTTAAGCATGTTTACTAAAGTGACTAGCTGTTCTCAGTCAGCGGTGTAACTGCTTTCAAGGTAAAGAGCCCTTTCTTGCACTCTCACCATGACAAATAGATCATTATTCTTTCTACAGGGCTGAAAGTGATTATCTCACCACCCCTCACCCCACCTCCTGCCCCTGTTTCTTTTAAATTCCTTTCCTATATGTGTATAGCACAGTGAGATCACCTCTGTTCCCAGGTTTATCCCATCCCTTCAGTACTGCTAGCAGCCACATACAAACACTGAAACTAAAGTTAATAGCCAGGAATATTTTTGTAACAAGTTATGTAAAGTTATGCATCATCCATGCGTGTAAGTCATGTATTTTCCATGAGTTACACATGTGGATGAGCACTTATTTCCCTACTTTGGGCAATTGCTATTCTATAACCACGTATGTCAGGTCAATGGCATGTACTTTCTGAGTGCACAAGCACTTACATAAATTGTTCCACCTGTTCCGGTGCTCAACTATGCATTAACTACCAAAACCTTGGGCATACCCCAGACAACTAGTGCACAATGGTGACACTTTCTATGCGTTAGATTTGACCATGAGAGAATTGAACAGAAAGGTGATCAGAACTAAAAACTAGTGATTTTAATATTTATTTCAGATTAATTATTTTCCAGAAAAACTGTGAGTTCAGTATGAGAATATATCCTCCTCGGTCCCCTCTTCCCTCTGCATTTCATTTAATGACTTGATATATCGTATTGTCATTTGAGGGGTTTACAATAATATAAAACAATTGAAAAATAAAATACTTTCACATTGACTTGGTAAATCTCTCTTGTTCTTTTGTGATGTCATAATGATGACACAATGGCTTTTTATAAAGGGCTGTGTTACCTGGGAGCAGCAGCATTTCAGAGGAAGACTTATAGACCTGAGGCTTCTAGGACAATTATAGACTTCACCTCTTTACTCTATCCTCCTTTATTTCCCCCTTTTTCCTTGATCTCCTTCTTTCCATTCCCCTGTCTCTCTTTTCTGTTTATGAGGTCTTCTTTTTGTCTTTTACCGTTTTTCTTTCTCCTTCTGCCCCTCTGGGTCACTGTTTCACTTTTTATTCTCTTTTCCCCTTCCTTTCCACATCCTTCTTTCCCCCTTCTCTTTTCCTTCACTATTATTTTATCTCTCCCCCCCCCCTCTCTTCCTTCTTACCATCTCCACTCTTTTCCTTCCCTTCCTTGTCCTTACTCCAGCTGAATAAGAAACAAGCGTATTGGTGCCATCTAGATTGCGCAACTGACCTCACTGAGAGATTTGGTATGTAATATAATTATAAATTGGCCTCTGTACTGTATAATGTATGGAAGATGTTAATCATGTTGTTTTGGTGAGATAGAATAATTTATTTATTGGTCAATTTATACCATGGGCCCAATAGTCAAAGCAATTAACGTGGTTAGCAGAGCTGCTAATCGCGTTAATCGCAGTGAACGGGATATTCAACAGCACTAACATGGTTAGTGCGCTGAATATCTGTGGCTGCTAGCTCTACATGCTCCCATGCTAGCCTCTTAGCATTGGGACGTGTTGGGAACATTCCGGGGAGAGCGCAGGTGGCACTGATTGCTAACCGGGCAGCAGTGATATTGAGCCGCTGTCTGGTTACCGACATGTGGCAAAGTGAGGTGCAGGTAACCCTGTCCTAACTTTCGCCGCATATCGCTAACCAAGCAGTGGCTCAATATCGGCCTATGCAGTGAACCTGAATATTCAATGCCATGGCCAGATATGACCCCAGCGTTCAAAAATCTGGGTTTAATGTTCAGCACCGGCGGCTTCCTGCATTAGCAGCGCTAGACACTGGCACTGAATATCGGGCCCCATGTGTTTGTTTTTTTTAAACATTGACTGCAACATTTAAATAATTTATGGATATTCAACGTAGTGTGGCAATACTAGCTTTATCTGGAGAACGACAATAGTTACCCGGATACTGGGCTGATAGCTTAGGGCAAATTTTTGCAGTGCTTAGATAGCAGCGACTACGGCATTTATCCAGATATCAGACTTATTAGTTATTTTACGTGTTTTCCTCCTGTTTTCCTTCATGGGTTTATGGGGTGGGATTAGTGTTTGGGTATTTTAGTTTTGTAATATAATCTATAGTGAAGGTGGGGGAGAGGAGTCAGTGTAGGGATCGTATAATTATGTATTTTGCATTTATATTTGAAGCTGTACCTTATGATACTGTAAGTGATACTTATATGGTCAGGAGGTGAGTAAAGTGAAATTACATTGCCTTACAATGGTGAGCTGCTTTGTTCTCCTCCCCCTCCTCCCTGGTTTTATCTAATCTACCTGTTGCCTTGTGTTAATATATTTACTCCTAATCTAGAATCCTGAACCTAGAGGTGCAGTTCCTGTCAGGGATGTGCACAGGGACAACATTTTCAGTTCAGTTTTAGTTTGTTTGAGCTTTTTTCCAGATGTTCAAGCTTTTGTCCCGTTTGTTTTACACATTGAATTTGTTTTTAATGCATGATAAATCGATTTAGTGTGCACTAGGGAATGCATATCCCTAGGTCCTGGACAGACAATTTGTACCTACAATTGTAGGGCTAATGTGCTTTAGATTCATGCAAGAGGACCCTGGATACTCTTATCAACCTTGAACTGTGAGTGATTGTGCTGACGGCAGAAGCCCGATGGTAGGAGAACCAATGAGGAAGAGAGACAGACAGACATACCTTGTGAGTTTGGAGGTATATAAAGATGGTGAACAAGCCATGGGGAGAGGGAGGATTTCCCCACCAGCTTGGATGTTGTGACGCAAATATTGAAAGTCACTTAACTGGACAGTAGCATTTGCTATTCATGTAAGTGCTGCTGGCCACGGTTATCTGGGAGTATTTGGCGGAAGTCTCTAGATAGTGCTGCTGAATACCTGGCAGACCACTTCGGCACTATTTGATAGTGCTGGGGCAGTGCAGGGGTGGAAAGGCGAATTATCCAGATAGGGCCTGATTCTCTGCCATGAATAGCAGGGATGGATGTCCCAATGGGACGTCCATCCCTGCTATTTGTGCCTTCCCCTGCCGGCGTTTAACCTCCTCGCCGGTTGTGTGGGGAAATTAGACAGGGGCGGGGAAAAGGCGGCTTGGGATGGAGTCCTGGCGGGCAGTGGGCAGTCGCCAGCCCTGGACATACAGGGCCGATTCTAATGTCGACTCTATGTCCAGGGCTGGCAACATGTGCGGGGAAGTTATTCTACCTCCAAGGTGGAATAACTTTCCTGGACTTATTTTTTTTTTTTTTTATGCTGGGGCGCAGATGGGACAGGGGGGCCAGAGGACATTTCCCGAAGCCCCACCCTGGTCTTAGGAGGCCAGATCAGGGGTTGGGCTGCAGGGAATAAGCACTTTTATCCAGCAGCTGGCATCATGGCTTTTAATTGGAGCCATGGTTCCATTAAAAAGCCCTGACTGAGTTAGTTGGGCTTGTCATGTGCATGCAGGCTGGACTGAATCGCAGTCCTGGCCTGCATGTACATGATTAATTGCGATTCTGATCCCACAGGTCTAGACGTGCCCTGCGGGATCAGAATCGCAAGTCCCTCTGTACGTCCGGCTCAGACCGGATGTAGAGGGGTTGGACATCCAGGATGGAATGAGCCCTATAGTGATGATATTCAGTCCATTATTTGAATAAACTATCTAAATAACTTTGGACAAGAAAAAAGCTGTTCGAGGTAGGGAAAAATCAGCTAATATTAACTCAGTTTAGAGCTTTTCTACTTGTTCAAAATAAGGCACATTTTAGAAGGACGTGGAGATCGGAATTGAGATGTTGAGGTCAGGGCATACTAAATTCTGGCACTATTTCTGAAATGGCTGTGCTAAAGGTGGATCTAAATAAAGAACTCTGGCATTAACCTCCGTACATTCAGGCTAAATTAAATAAACATGCATATGAAAAAGCTGAACTTATTCTACTTTCTTTTTTGTTGGAGTGACCATACAAAAGGGGAAGGAACTCCAGCCCGCCCCTCGCCGTGGTCACTCCGGTTTAATCATTTAAATGCTTGAAAAAAACTTAACTCAAGTCAGCCATTGCAGAATTCATGAAACAAGCACAACGTGCCACGTTTCGGGCCAGCAAAAATCCGATGACCCTGCTTCAGGTGGAGAAGACGAAGTCCCAAAGTAATGGCTTCTATATGTGAAAAAACCCCAAACGGTCAGGTTTAAAAGCACAGCGTGTGACGTAAAATGCAAAATCTGGAGAACATCAGCCAATAAGCAATCAAAACGTTGCAAGCATTAGTAGATGGGGAAACCCCACAGACAAGGGAGCCCCCTGCAGCAATGAACAGTCCATAAAAGGAGATCCAGCGTCACAGCAGAGTGTGCCACTCAACTGAAGCATTTAAACCCCGAGGGGAGACAGTCTTCAAACGGAATATCCAGCGCTGCTCCAAGCGCTGCAATTTAGCTATTCAGTCACCCCCTCGGGGGTCCAAAGGAACAAAATCCAGAACCCGCCAATGTAACTGATGAAAGGAATGCGCTACTTGTAGACAATGTTCGACCATGGGTGCCGTCAAAGTTTTTGTCCACAACCGGAAGGCATGCTCACCAAGTCGCACCTTTACACAAAGAGTAGTACGGCCAACATAAAATAGTCGGCAAGGGCATTGAATCAAATAAACTACAAAGGAAGATTCACATGTAGTATGCCAATGAGATGTGTAAGTCATGGACGTATGGACATCTACCAAACCGGCCCAGTAAGAGCCATGTCACAATAGCTGCAAGAGCCGCAGATGTAATGACTGGGATCGGCATGAGCAGTAGGGGGGCGATCTAAAGATGAAGTTGACTTCACAACCTTATCCCACAAATTGGATCCCCTAGAATATGCCACCCAAAGCCTCTTACCAGCAAAACAAGAATGCACCGCTAATACCGGCCAATAGCGGCACAAAATATGAATAACCTTAGGGACTCCTGCCAAATATGGGAAAACCCCAGTAAACTCCTCCCCATCAGAGCCTGATGTGGTATTAGACATAGACCCTGGAGACAGCAACCATTCCCGATGTAAAAAACAAGCTCGCTTAAAAGCCTTCTTCAACAATGAAGGGGGATATCCCCTATGTAGCAGCCGGTCCTGTAAATCAGCAGCCTGCTTCTGAAATTCCTCCAACGTCGAGCAATTCCGGCGAAGCCATAAGAATTGCCCGAATGGTAAGCCCCGTTTTAACAACGCTGGATGATAGCTGGAAAATTGCAACAATGTGTTCCTTTGCACCAGTTTCCTAAATAACGTAGTGGCAATCCCGTCAGGGGACAGATGGATAGTAAGGTCCAGAAATTGTATTTTCTGACGATCAAACATCACTGTAAACTGGATATTAGGAGAATGAGTATTCAATGAAGCCACAAACAGCTGTAAATCCTCCAATGTCCCAGACCAAAGAAAAAAGATGTCGTCCAGAAACCGGTGCCAAAATGGTACATGTTGAAAAAACGGAGAGATATAAATATAGGTCTCCTCAAAAATAGCAATATAAATCGTAGCAATGGAGGGAGCCACCGTAGCCCCCATCGCTATACCAAAAATTTGTCGGTAAAAACATTGATCATGTAAAAAATAATTGCTATTGAAGACCAAATCCAGCATATTAAGCAAAAAGGAACGAGGAATCCGCGATGGAAGATCAAGCGGAAAAGTAGAGACAGCGGAGCACTTCATTCTGATCAATATTAGTGTAGAGTGCTTGCACATCCAAAGTCATCAAAAAAGTGTACGATGAAAAATCACTGCATGATGATAACTGTACAAGGAAGTCTCCGGTGTCACGGATGTAGGAAGCAACCTTGACCGCTGCTGGCTGTAAAAACACATCACAGAATTTCGAAAGAGGCTCCAAGAGAGAATCACAGCACGAAACTATGGGCCGTCCCGGAGGTTTATGTAAACTCTTATGGATTTTGGGAACCAGATAGAAAACTGGAATCTTTGGGTTTTTATTCACCAAAAAATTGAACTCCCGACTGGTGATCCAGCCCTTATGCAAAGCGTCCTCCATCAAAAGTTGTATCGTCTGCAGCAGTGCTAATGTAGGATCCGCTGGTAAGAGTTGATAATGTTGGCGGTTCTGAAGATGAATTTGAATTTGAAAAAGAAAGTAGAATAAGTTCAGCTTTTTCATATGCATGTTTATTTAATTTAGCCTGAATGTACGGAGGTTAATGCCAGGGTTCTTTATTTAGATTTACTTTTTCACCTTGTGCTGGGCTTTCTTATTGATTGTGCTAAAGGTGGAGCAAAAAGGCTGCCCTAAGTTTATCCAGATAGTGCCCTGATTATCACGGCTCTCTGGATCGCATTGACACTGTCCACTCCATCTGCATATTCATTGCCAGCATACCACCAGCACTGAACATCTGCGTTATTTTGGCCACCATGGCTACTTAAAAAAAAAGTTGACTCTGGCACCTTAATATTGGCTCCTGAACGTTTGGTGGACTAGTCTGCACCATTAACTCTTGGAACAAGCTTTGGCTTCCTTCTCGGAGGAATGGAAACCCGAATGTGTTCGCAGCAAGACTAAAGGTGTTTCTATTAGGAATGTGCATGGCTTAAAAAAAAAAGGTTAGGGTTCATACTCTCCAAACCTTTTCCAGTTTTCATGCGCCTTTTTGGATTTTTGTGCTCATTCATTTTAAATGCGCACCATGTATCCATGCCAAAACGTTTTTGTGTGCACAAATGGATTCTACACATTTTAATTCGGAGTTATGAGCATGCACAAGCGATTTGTGAGTGAAAATTCTTTTAGGGGCTCAAACAAACTGAATATGTGCTGACAAATGCGCATCCCCTCTCAGAACCTTCTTTTGAAAAGGAAAACAATTCAGAACCTGAACAACACAAGATCGATCAGCCCATGACGGGTAGAACTAACACTTTTCATTCCGTTCCTTCGAGGCCTTTATCATCGACAGAAAATGTGTCATCTGTGAGGTGTAGTTGCAGTAGCAGCAAGGCCAAAAAGAAGAGGCTTTTGTAAGCTGAGAAAGGAAAGCAATTAAAATGTAACACAAGAGCATCTGGTGCGAGGCTAGAGTAAGCACCCAAGTGCTAACTGAAACCCCCTTAAATTTCTGCTCCCTCTGTTCACATGAAGGCAAAAATATGTCCATAGAGACAATGGCTTTGATGTCTCATTACAAAGCTGTGCTTATCAGACGTATCAGTGACCTGCTAGTCAATAGAATAATATGAGTAATATCCGTCAGTGTGAATGAATGTTGCAAGGGGTCTCTTTTGGTAGGATCTTTTTGCCTACCTCAAAAAGCCCTGTCAATGTGCATCCCCTTGACACATACATACCAGGCCAGCTTTCCTTTTGTACTTCTGATGCGTTAATAAGCAAGGGGGAGGGGAAAGGCAGAAATAAGGAGGAAGGCTCTGTGGTGGAATGGTATGGTAAGTCTGAACCCAGTCAACATATTACGCTAATTATACGAAACAAATCAGAACAGTGACATCGAGGTTGGAATGTATTCGTTTTCTGGTGGTATTTAAGAAATGGATCCACTAAAGGTGGAGCTATTTCTAAAATGCCCAGAAGGAAGTGCAGGATTGCCTGGGGATTGATATCCTCCTGCAGTGGGAGGAGAAATGTCACCAATATACATGTGGGAAAAATTGACAGAGGAAACTAGGCAAATTACGGTGTAAGGGTTAGCATTACACAACGAACATGTGCAAATGTCAGCACCTACATGCTTATTTGAACCATTTTGCAAACCTAGATGTATAGATACTGCTAATTAACTACTGAAGACTCGGGGGAGGGGGGAAATATTCTGCGGCGGTGGCTAGCACTGATAAAGCAGTTTGCCATTGCTGCTGAACTTTGAACCTGTGGACATTCAATGCCTGGGTCTTATCCAACCTGTAAATAGTTACCCTAGCGATGTCCAAGTTACAGCACCTGTTTCATTGTAAATACAGCGCAGCCTAGGCCGCACCGTATAAGTTACTGTTGTATGTAAACCGCACAGATTTAAATAGCACGGTATAAAAGAGACACTAAATAAATAAATAATAAATAAATATCCAGCCTCCGGCATTGAATATTCAGTTTGGCCGGATAGTGCCTTGGCTAAATGGCTAGAAGCGACATTCAGCTGCTGGCTGCTTCAATAATCCAACTATATGCAAAAAAATCTCAAGGAGCCAATGATCATCGAAAAAACAAAAAGACCCCAAATAAGGCACTATAGAAAAATCCAAAACAAAAACGATAACATAAACGTGAGGACAAAAAGCTATGGATGGACTCTGGTGACCGACTGTTCGCCAGTAAAGAGGAAAAAAGACCTCAGCAGCCCTCCAGCCAATAACATGGAGAGATCAAGTCTATCAAAAGACAAACAATGCCATAATGGCTGCTGAGGTCTTTTTTCCTCTTTACTGGCGAACAGTCGGTCACCGGAGTCCATCCATAGCTTTTTGTCCTCACGTTTATGTTATCGTTTTTGTTTTGGATTTTTCTATAGTGCCTTATTTGGGGTCTTTTTGTTTTTTCGATGGCTGCTTCAATAAAGCAGCGAATGTTATGTGAGCCTTTCAGGTGTCCAACATTTGCCACCTTCGGTTAACTGGCTAGTGGCTGAATATCGGCTAGTGTTGTGGTGCTCAGGTGCCAAAACCGTGTTAGTGTCGCTGAACATCCTGCTGTGTCATTTAGGTGGTTTATAGACCTGCAAACCACCTAAATAGCTTTGAATATCCCCCTCCCCCCGCGCCTCTATCTTTAGCTCATTTCATTATGTAGGGGGGAATAAACAGTAGGGGATCAAGGGAGTTATTCCCGTTTTATCCCTCCTGTAAAGGGATGGCTAAACAGATTACTTTTTTAAAATATGTTTATTTATTGCAGTATTTGTACCACCTTTCAAAAAAATTCCATCAGATCAGTTATTATATATTTATTGCAGTATATGTGGCAGGGAGCGGGTGTAATTCTGGACGTGTACAATTTTGGGCTTGCATGTGCATTCCTTATATGAAATGGGGAGTACACATGTAGAGATTTTGTCTTGCCCTGGCGATGCCCCCAACATGCCTCCTTGAAATTTCGATGTAGACATCTACATATATAATGGGCTTTTGTAAAATGTCTATTTATACCTGAATGCAATTTACTTGTGTTAGTAGCTGTATTTACACTTGTAAATTGTGAGTAAGACTTCTGAAATAACCCCCAGGTGTAAAAATATCCATAAAAGAAAAGGAACAGAAAAAACAAATTCACAGTGAAAAAAATTATGTTTTCTTACTGTTATAAACAATAGGGATTGTTTACTTCATTTTCTAAGCCATGACCTTAAGAAATGATCTACACAACACGTTTCACTGGCATAGAGGCTCCGTAACTCCAGCAAGAAGCATCTCGGTTCTTTCATTGATTTTTTTTGAAGAGTTTCCTTTTCTCTGCTTATTTTCTTTTCTCTTGCTAAAGGGGGATGCAACTTTTACTAGTGTTAAGATCACATTCAAAATCCCAAACAAGTCAGCCTAATATTACTGCCATCAAGCTGAGTACTTTCCAGAAATGCAGCCGCTTTGCAAAAAAGAGTTCAGGAAAGGACCTTGGCACTCTTGGACATGGTCGACCCAACCATTAGGCAAACTAGGCAGTTGCCTTGGGGTGGCAGCTTCTGGGATAGCAGTAAAGAGCAGGGTGTCAACATCTTGAACCAACTTTGGGACAACTCTTAACAAGGAGTTACCTGTCTGCTTCCCCTCCTTAATCTTGCATATATCAAGAGAATAGCTCCCACCTTTACTGATGTCTTCGTACTCCAGCCAGAGTTGTCTCTGGACTTGTTTGTTCGGGTACCAGATGGAGCAAGACTCCTCAAATCCATATAGCGCCTCTTGGATATAGTAATTCCCAAAACTGTCCAGCAGGGCCACGAAATCTCTTCGAGAGGTGGCTCCATCCAGAGAATGGAGAGCATGACTAAAGGCTGCAAAAGAAAACATCCAACTATTTTTGTCTCTTTCTAGAACAGGCTGAAAGCGCATTATGAAAAAATGTTGAAGAATAAATCGCAGAGTGGATGGAATACATGAGCCCAGTTCCCACAGGAGAGAAACCGTTGGAAACAAACAGCAAATATTTAATCCACCCTCTTTGCTGAATCAGGCTAAGAACAGAAGAGCGCAACAGTAAAAGGCATTAGCTGTAGAAGAATTGCAGCTCCCACCCACACATATCTAGGGCCTTGTTAACTGATAAGCTTTTCACATACAAGAGGTATAGTTTGGCGTTTGAGAACAGAAGTTAAAATGGTAGGGGTCATTATTCAGTGGCAGTGGTCAGTGCCTTTAAAGTTCTTGGCCATCATCAGTGATTCAGCACCAGAACCTATCTGGCATTTGATGCTAAATGTCTGGTTTTGCAAGCTAGAAGTTTGCTATCCGGTTAGCAGTGATATTCAGCCAGTAACTGGATAGCAAAACCGTAAAAAAATATCAGGACAGCCATTGACATGTACTAACTTTCTTTGGTTTAGCTGTCCGGTTACTGGCTGGATATCACCACTAACCGGATCGCTGCTAGAAACACCTCACTTCTGGCTACAGAATGCTCCAGAATTAACTGCGGCCTGTGGGGATAGTCAGCAATTCTATTCATATAGTGCCGCTGAATATCAGAATTGCCAGAGTTTATGCAGTTTGCAGGTATGCAGGTACTTTGTGTCTGAAAACGTCCTTGTTCTGTGAAGGCCTATCAGGAGGTGCTTAGCTTTGCAGATTTAAAAACCAAAAAAC
This sequence comes from Ichthyophis bannanicus, assembly GCA_033557465.1. Taxonomy (NCBI): domain Eukaryota; kingdom Metazoa; phylum Chordata; class Amphibia; order Gymnophiona; family Ichthyophiidae; genus Ichthyophis; species Ichthyophis bannanicus. The sequence goes on along the minus strand of JAWIIG010000024.1, from coordinate 4,868,274 downwards.
GCCAATGCTTAACAGAGTGAATTCCCACCAAAAATCAATACAATTTTTTGTCGGACTGAGTCAATGTGAGGATTCAACCCCTATCGTTGACATTGTCCATTTTGATCAAAATTTGCAGTAGAACAACCAACAGTCTGACTTATAACTTTAGAATAACAACTTATTTGAGTTCGTTTTCACAAAACATCTCCTGTCTGGGTGTCAACTATCAACTAGGTTAATGCTTAATTAGTGTGGCAATTATATTGTTCTGTGCCTCCTAAATTAACCTTGCAGTAAGCAATCTCAGCTGTTGGTATGAAGTCAGCCGCCGGTATAAAGAACGTTTCTGCTTTGTATTGCTGAGTGAGAGTTTCTCCTGGCAAGACTGTATTAAATGAGGATCATGTGGCTGATGCAGGGTCTTTTGAATGAACTGTGGACCCGAAACGCAGTGCTGTGTTGTGAAGGATCCCTCAGTGCTTTCAACATTGGGACAGAAGATGTTTGTGAAAGCGAACTCAAATGTTGGTATAAGCCAGACTGTTGGTTGTTCTACTGCAAATTTTGATCAAAACGAACATTGTCAACGATAGGGGTTGAATTCTCACATTGCCTCAGTCCAACAAAAAATTGTGTTGATTTTTGGTGGGAATTCACTGTCAAGGGTTGGCATTTTTTGGTTTTTCAGATTGTTTATGGCATTTTGCCCTTACCCTTTGTGCCTAGAGGGAGCTTTTGGTTTTATAGTAGCATTGCAGTTTGACAACTTATTGAAAATATACTGTACCTGACAGATGAGAGCCAGATTCAACAAAAAAACGAATTCTATAATTTCTGAACAAAGGTTGACCCTGGTTTTTCTCTCTAAGTCAGGACACCTGCTGTGGTTGAAAACATGTTGGAATGCCAGCCCTGAGAAAAGGGATCCTGGCTAGTCCATGGTTCCTTGATCTGCAAGGAGCAGCAATCAAAATGTGTTACTGCACTGCATGGGTGCAGATGAAAGGGAAGTGGGTTCAGTTTTCTACAATGCCTTTCACATAGTTTTTAAAGACATGGAAAGGAAAAGACTGCATGCAGTCACTTCTGACATGATAATAAATGGGATGAGGGCACAGGGCACACAGTTTTAAGAAAAACAGAGGAAAAATAACTCAGAGGTTCAGCAACATTGTCCAGATCATACATGACAGAGATAAAACTTAAACTAAGGTCTTTGGATATCATAGATCTGTGCTTTCTAACTTTGATCGCACTTCTTCGGATGTCAATTATGTCACAATGCAGGGAGGGACCAGAGTCATTTTTCATCTGTAATTCTAAAAGGAAGTTGCAGAGGTTCAGAAGAATCAGACTTTCCATTAATTACATACACACACCCCAATTCCTTACACTGTGAAATAGTGGCTTGGTTCAGGCGCACGTGATACATTACGGAACGGACTTTCCAAAGCTGCAGTAAAGGATAGCCAGACACTTCACTGTAGTTCACCATACCTGTGTGAAATATGGGAGAGAGATCAGTCTATATATGGAGATGGAAAGCTACTACTGTAGAGTAATATCTGAAGAAAGAGGGAAAAACACTATGAGATTGGCAGGATTCTCCACCTACTAACCAGCCCAGAGGAATAGTAAACTTCCATATCCATAGTACTGGAACTTCTGCTTTCCTGGTTCTCGGCCCACTGCTCTGTCTATTCCACCCCAGGCTGGGTAGGAAGGGAGAGTATTTAGGAATAATAAAGAAGCTAAACAAAAAGATAATGGAAGAGGAAGGGGTAGTTATATGTGTTGCATTGTATAATTGTCGTTGGTGTGTATGTTATGACATAGAATAATTGTGTTTCATTGTGTCACTGTGTGGTGTAGTGTGATGGGAGGAGTAATTGTGCTTGGTTGTGTACCCATTCTGGTTTATAAATGAAAAGGGACAAAAGAAGAGATTAGATAGAAATAGGTAGGAGTTTAGCTAAATCTTCAAAGTTTGATGTTTATTCCCTTATGTGAATCTGAATACACATCTATAAATTAGTTTAATATCTCAACATTCATCTCATCCAGCAGCGAATGCAAGTAGTAATTAGCCTATTTTGCCAAAAGACCAATCCCAGCAGTATACTTAGTAGTGTTAATTGACCACTTAATTAAATTCTATAATCTATTTTTTCTTCCCATTTCCTATTAATTAATCCATGTCAAAGCACTGTATTGTCTACAGGAGAGAAGGGAATGGAAGTAGACAGTAAGCAGGAGGGCAGAGATTAGCATCTGCTTGTCAAATGTGGACCAGGCAGACACAGGCAACAGGCTGTGAGTATATCAAAGACACACAAAGCCCTGATCTGTGCCTATGAATGATAAAAAAAATAGTAGATTGTATCATATTCTGACACCTATCAAAACTTCAGCAGTGCTAATATGAATCCTCTCACTCAAATATGGCCATTAAAGTCTAGGATGTTTGATGGTTCATAAACCCTAGAGATGAAAGTAGTAAATAGGCAAATACAATAGATGGGAATGAAAACTGCATGTGCTCATTGTACCATAAATCACTAAGACATTGTACAGATAGCATTATGAGGAAGAGCAGGGATAAGTAGCCCTACTCCTCCAGAACCACTATAGGTCTTACTTGCAGTATAACAATAATGAATATTCATCAATGTGCTTGTATGTGACTGGTCTGAGACTGGTTATTATTTTTATTAAGTGCAATCCTGGCAATCCTATAGATACAGAAGTTGTCCATGTTGCAACTTCCTCCTGGGTTTTCTTGGCAAGGTGCGACTAGAAGTAGATTGCCAGGCCTTTCCTTAATGCAGTAAGCCTGCAGCACCTGGTATTCCAAAGTAGCTTGACCCTGCTTAGCTTCTAAGATCAGAAGCCTATGCAAAAATTGAGGAAACTGGTTAAGAAAAAAATAAAAGGAGCAGCTACAAAGAGTAAGAGTTTACGTCAGGCCTGGACATCGTTTAAAAAATACAGGCACATTTCAAGCTAAAAGTGTGTGAGGGAGGCAACTGGAGCATTAGATGATAGAGGAGTAAAAGGGACACTAAGGGAGGACAAAGCCATAGCCATAAACTTTGATCTTTACTTCAGATGTTGTAGGGAAAATGCCCACAAGAGAAATCATATTTAAAAGTAATGAATCAGAGGAATTTAAACAAATTTCTCTGAATCTGGAAGATTTAATAGGGCAATTTGACAAACTAAAGAGTAGCAAATCACCTGGATCTGATAGCACCAAGGTGCTAAATGAACTGAAAAATGAAACTGCGGACCAATTAGTAATCCGTAAACTATCATTAAAATTTCCATAGTGCCTGAAGATTGGAAAGTGGCCAATGTAATACCTATTTTTAAAAAGGGTTCCAGGGCTAAACCAGGAAACTACAGATGGCTAAGCCTGACATCGGTGCCAGGCAAAATGGTAGAAACCATTAATAATGAACAAAATTACTGAGCATATTGATACGCATGCTTTAATGAGACAAAGCCAACATGGATTTAATAAAGGGAGGTCTTGCTTCTCTAATCTGCTATATTTTTTGAAGGTGTGAATAAGCAGATAGATAAAGATGAGCCAGGTAATATATTATATTTGCGTTTTCAGAAAGCCATTGACAAGGTTCCTCATGAGAGACTCTCAAGGAAATTAAAAGACATGAGATAGGAGGCAGTGTCCTACTGTGGATTGGGAACTGGTTAAAAGATAGAAAACTAAGAGTTAGGGATAAAGATCAAATTTCTCAACGGAGAAAGGTAACTAGTAGAATACTTTAAGGATCTGTGCTGGGTCAATACTTCTTAACATATTTATAAATGACCTGGAATTGGGAACAATGAATGCAATGATCAAATGTGCAGATGAGACAAAATTACTCTAAGGAACCTTTTTACTAACACTTAGCATGTCCAGAGCCCATAGGACTAAAATGAGCCATGCAGCAGATAGCACATGCTAAGTATTTAGTAAAAGGGGTCCTAAGTTAAATCACAAGTGAATTCTGAAAAATTGCAAAAGGACCTTGAGAAATTGGGAGAATGGAGAATAAATTTAATGTGCACAAGTGCCAAATTATGCACTTAGGACAGAACAACCCAAACTATAGTTACATGATAGTAGTTTCCATATTAGGAGCCACCACCAAGAAAAATAATCTAGGCATCATTGCGGAATATATGTTGAAATCTTCGACTCAGTGTACAGAGGTAGCCAAGAAACTTAATAGAATGCAAAGAATAATAAGGAAAGAAATAGAGAATAAGCAAAGAATATTGTAATGCTTTTGTCTTGCTTCATGGTGCGACCACACCTTGAACATTGCATGAGTTCTGGTCATCATAGCTAAAAAAAAAAAAAAAAAAAAAAAAAGATATAGCATAATTACAAAAGTTACAGAGAAGTGCGACCAAAATGATAAAAAGAATGGAAGGATATCCCTATGAGGAAAGGCTTAAAAGATTAGAGCTCTTCATCTTGAAGAAGGGATAACTGAAGGGAAATATGAAAGAGGTCTATAAAATAAAAGGCGGAGTACAATGAGTTGATGCGACTCAGTTGTTTACTCTTTCAAAAAGTATGAGGACTAAGGAACATGTAATGGTCAAGTTCCTGGAGGACAAGACTGGAGGAAATCCACTGCTTATCCCTGAGATAAGCAGCATGCAATCTCTTTACTTTTTTGGATCCTGAGGTACTTGTGACCTGGATTTGCCTCTGCTGGGAAACAGAATACTGGACTTGATGAAACACTGGTCTCACCCAGTATGGCAAATCTGATATTCATGTGTTCTTACTCAGGGGTGCATGGGCATATCTTAAGACTGGTACATTTGTATAATTTACTTATCCTGAAAACATGTTTGCAGATTGTTCAGACAAAAGCAAACAATGGGTCTAATTCACTAAAAAAGTGATGTTCAGAAGTGTTTTAACTGGTTAACGTTAGTAGGATGTCATGTGCATTTTGGAATGCATATTTTGTCTCCAGTAAACTTGCCTTCATTCATTACCTCTTTATCTCTAATATTCTACATCTCCTGGCTCTTACTGAATTTTAGCTCCCATCTGAAGATTCAGCTTCAGTCGCTGCCCTCTGTCACAGAGGCTAACTATTTTCCCATATGCCTTGGCCCATTGGCCATGGTAGCGGTATTGGGTTCCTAATCTCTCATTCCTGCCAATTTCAGCCCCTCCTATCTCTATCTAATTCCTTTGCTTCCTTTGAAGTCCATGTCATCTGCCTATTTCCTCCACTACCTCTCCAGGTAGCTGTCATTTATTGACCCCCTAACAAGTCCACCTCTATCTTCCTCACCAACTTTGACTCCTGGCTCTCCTCCTTTCTGGATGTGTCTTCCCCTTCCCTTATTCTAGGAAATTTTAACATTCATGTTGATGACCCTTCTGACCCTTATGCCTTAAAGCTCTTTTCCCTAACCTCCTCATTCAACCTCCAGTTGTGCTCTACTGCTCCTACTCACAAGCATGGCCACTGCCTTAACCTTGTCTTCTCCTCTAACTGCTCACTCTTAAAATTCTCCATCTCAGTTCTGCCCTTATCTGACTATCCCTGCTAAACTTCATCCTTAACTACCCCCCCGTCCCCCAACTTGGTCTCGTCCAATGTTCATCAACATGTTTAGGAATCTTCACTTTGTCGACCCTTCATCTCTTTCCTCCACTATGTCATCTGAGTCCGTTGATGGGGCAGTATCCTCCTATAACACTATACTCTCCTCTGCTCTGGATGAACTTGTTCCTCCCATTCCATGCCTCATAAGGCATACCATACCTCAACCCTGGCTGTCCTTGACAACCCGCTACCTATGTTCTTGTGCCTGCTCAGCTGAGCGCCTTTGGCTTAAATCACCTTGCTGACTACCTACATTTCAAATTCATGCTGACCTCTTTCCAGTCAGCCATAGCACTCACCCAGTAAGAGTACAATGTCAATCTGACTAATTCTCTTGCCTCTGACCCTCACCATCTCTTTGCCACACTCAACTCTCTCCTCCCCCAATCCCTCCTTCACTGTCTGCCCAGACCTTGGCTGACTACTTTTATGACAAAGTCCAGAAGATTGCGTGTTTAATTAAGTATTAAATTTTATTGTATTGGTTTATATGTTTTTAGCTGTTTACCCCCTGAGGAAGGCGGTAACACCGAAACGCGTCGGGGTTTGGTCAATAAACATTGTTATCATCCTTGACGACTCGTCTCTTCCTCAAAGTCCAGAAGATTAGCCTTGAATTCTCTTCAGGGTCGCCTCCATCTCATCTTTCCCCTCTTCAATCCCAAATCCTTCCCCCACCTTCAGTCACCCTTGCTTCCTTTTCTGAAGAGGAAACTGCAAATTTTCTCTCATCCTCCAAACTGACTACCTGCTCCTCTGATCCTATCCCCACTCATCTACTAAGCTCTGTCTCTTCCACCGCCATCCCTTCCATCTGTCATATCCTTAACCTATCGCTTTCCACTGCAATTGTTCCTGTGGCTTTCAAACATGCTGTGGTTACATCTCTCCTCAAAAAGCCTTCACCAGATCCTACCTGTCCTTCCAGTTATCAACCTATCTCTCTCCTCCCCTTTGGTTCAAAATTACTTGAACAAGTGGTGCACTGCCACTGTCTCAACTTTCTTTCCTCTCAAGACCTCCTGGACCCACTGCAATCTGGATTTCGCTCTCTACATTCTGCAGAAACAGCTCTCCAGCAACTTGTTCCTTGCCAAATCCAAAGGCCTCTACTCAATTATCATCTTTCTTGACCTTTCTGCTAACTTTGACACTGTTGATCACTACCTTCTCTTCGATACCCTGTCCTCGCTTGGATTTAGGGGCTCTGTTCTGTCCTGGTTTTCTTCTTATCTCTCTCATTGCACTTTTAGTGTGTGTTCTGGTGGATCCTCTACTGCCATCCCGCTTTCAGTTGGTGTACCTCAGGACTCTGTATTAGGACCTCTCCATTTTTCTCTCTACAATCAGTCCCTTGGTGCACTTGTTTCCTCCTATGGTTTTCAGTACCATCTTTATGCTGATGACTTGGATCTACCTTTCTGTACCTGAAATCTCTCCAGGAATCCAGGGCCAGATCTCTTCCTGCTTATGCGACACTGCTGCCTGGATCTCTCACCGCTGTCTGAAAATGACCATGGCCAAAACTGAGCTCCTTATCTTTACCCCTGAACCCACCTCCCTCCTCTATTTCTGTGGATAACATTAAACTCCTCCCTGTTTCCTCATCTCACAACCTTGGGATCATCTTTGACTCTACTGTCTTTCTCTGCATACATCCAACAGATAGCTAAAAGCTGTCACTTCTTTCTCTCTAACATTGGTAAAATTCATCCCTTCCTTTCTACACACACTAAGGGGCTTGTTTACAAAGCCGCGGTAGCGGTTCGCAATCGTTATCGTAGCCGCGGCCCCATTGATTTCAATGGGGCCGCGGCTCCGATAACGATCGCGAATCGCTACCGCGGCTTTGTAAACAAGCCCCTAAGACACTTATCCACTCTTTAGTCATCTCTCATCTAGGCTATTGCAACCTCTTCCTTGCTGGTCTCCCTCTCAATCATCTCTTTCCCCTTCAATCTGTTCAAAACTCGGCTGCGCAGCTAATCTTCCGCCAGCCTTGATATGCTCGTATATGGAACAGAAGTGATGAGGATCTTGAATGATTTTCAGAACACTGTGTTTGCGAGGAGCTAGCAAAACTAAAAGTTGACAAAGTGATGGGACCAGATGGGATACATCCGAGAATATTGAAGGAACTTGGATGTCCCAGTGGCTTCACTGACTGACCTTTTCAATGCTTCTTTAGAGTTGGGAGTGGTCCCAGAAGACTGGAAAAGGTCACATGTGGTCCCTTAACACAAAAGTGGAAGTAAGGATGAGGTTGAAGGATACATGCCAGTTAGTTTAACCCAGTGTTTCTCAACCCAGTCCTCTGGGGCCCCCAGGCCATTCAGTTTTTCAGGATATCTAAAATGAATATGCATGCGATAGATCTGCATGCACTGCTTCTACTGTATGCAGATCTATCTCATGCATATTTATTGTGGATATCCTCAAAACCTAACTGGCCTGGGGGTCCCAGAGGACTGGGTTGAGAAGCACTAGTCTAACCTCTGTGGTGAGTAGATTATTCGAAACGCTGCTAAAAGGGAGGATAGTGAGGTTTCTGGAGTCCAATGGTTTGCAGGATCTGAGGCAGCATGACTTTACCAGAGGCAGGTCTTGTCAGACAAATCTAAATGATTTCCTTGAAGGGGTGACCAGGAAGTTGGACTGAAGGAGAGCCCTAGATTTGGGGTACTTAGATTTCAGTAAAGCTTTTGAACACATTCTGCACAAGTGACTTATAAACAAACTGAGCACCCTAGGGATGGATCCTAAAGTGACTGACTGGGTTAGGAATTGGTTGAATGGGAAGCGACAAAGGGTAAAGGTAAATGGAGCTCATTCTGAGGAGAAGGAGGTTACCAGTGATGTGCCATAAGGATCTGTCCTTGGTCCGATTCTTTTTAACATCTTTGTTAGTGATATCGTGGAAGGGCTGCGGGTAAGGTTTGTCTCTCTGCAGATGATACCAAAATCTGCAATAGAGTAGACACCCAGGAAGGATTAGATAAGATGAGGAGGGATCTAGCTAAGCTTAAAGAATGGTCTAGAATTTGCCAGCAGTAATTTAAAACTAAAAAATGCAGGGTCATGGCATTTAGGCTGCAAAAATCCAAGAGAGTGGTATCGTTTAAGGGATGAAGTACTTCTATCCATGAAAGAAGAGCGGGCAGGGGCGGTTCTTCCATTAGGCCATCTGAGGCGATCGTCTCCGGTGGCATTCTGATGGGGCGGCACTGCCAATGCTGGCAGCACTCCGGCTCTGTTTTAATTTTAGATTTCGCAGCCTCTGGCCTGCCTCTGATTTCCTGCGTGGGAAGGCAGAGGCAGGGCAGAGGCGGTAAAATGTAAAATCAAAACTGAGCTGGAGTGCCGCCGGCATTGGACAAATAAGCCTGATCACTTGCAACTGCAAGCGATCAGGCTGATTTGTGTGGCAGTGGCGGCAGCACTCCAGTTGTTTTAATTTTAGATTTTGCCGCCTCTGCCCTGCCTTTGCCTTCGTGCCGCCTTTTTTTTTTTTTTTTTGCTGCAAGCATTTCTTGAGGAAAAAAACTTCGGTGGGAAGGCAGAGGCAGGGCAGAGGCGGCAAAATCTAAAATTAAAACAGCCAGATTGCCCCCACCGCTGCCGGATCAGAGGTGCAGGTGAGGGAAATGGGGACAGAAGGAGGACAACAAGGAGAGACAATGGTTAGTGACAGGGAGGACAAAGGGGGAGACAGGGGACATGATGCTGGACAAAGGGGGAGACAGGGAAACAAGTGCTGGACAAAGGGGGAGATGGGGACATGCTGGACAAAGGGGGATACAGGGGACATGATGCTGGACAAATGGGGAGACAGGGGACATGCTGGACAAAGGGGGAGACAGGGGAACAAGTGCTGGACAAAGGGGGAGATGGGGACATGCTGGACAAAGGGGAGAGACAGGGGGATAAGTTGTAGACAAAGGGGAGAGACAGGGGGACATACTGGACAGACAGGGGAAAAATGCTGGACAGACAATGCAGGTTAGGATTATAATGGGCTGATGGGGGGGGCTAGTACTGGTAATGAGCAGATCAAGGGGGGGGCCAGGACTGGTAATGGGTTGATTAAGGAAGGCTAGGACTGGGAATGGACTGATCAAGGGAGGGGCTGAGACTGGTAATGGGCTGATTGGGGGGCTAGCACTGGTAATGGGCTGGGGGGGTAGCACTGGAAATGAGCTGATTAGGGGAGGCTAGGACTGGTAATGAGCTGGTGGGGTAGGACTGGTAATGGACTGATGGGGGGGCTACCATTGGAAATGAGCTGATCGGCGGGGGGGGGGGGCTAGGACTGGAAATGGGCTGATTAGTGGAGGCTAGAATTGGTAATGGGCTGATGGTGGAGTAGGACTGGTAATGGGCTGATTAGGGGAGGCTAGCACTGGTAATGGGGTTGAGGGGGGACTAGCACTGGAAGTGAGCTGATTGGCGGGGCTTCTACTGGGAATGGGCTGATGGTGGGAAGGAGAGGATATTGCTGCTGGCCCTGGAAGAAAACTGGGGGCTAGGGCTACAAATGGGCTGATGCGAGGGGATGTTAAAATGGAACTGGAAGGGAGTGGATGCTGAGAGGGGCTGCCATGGTATTTGGATTAGAAGGGACTGGACAGTTGGGAAGGAGGGGGACTGTCGGGGAATGGACACCAGTGGCAGTCTTGGGAATGCAAGTTGGCATTGGAAGGTACTGGGAGGGAGGACTGGAAAGGGGCTGATATTGGGAAGGGTTACTGGGACTGGAAATAGGCTGATGGAAAGAAGTGAAGAAAACAAAAGAAGAGATAAGAAATGGCAGATGGACCATAGACCAAAGAGAGCTAAGAGATGATAGGAAAGCAGAAGCCTCAGATCTGGACCTGCATAATCAGAGAATAAAATGGTCAGACAACAAAGGTAGAAAAAATAATTTTATTTCATTTTAGTGATTGGACATTATCTTTATATTTTATACTGTATGGGGGAACTGCATATCTTATTTATCTAATGTTGCACTGCTTGAAGAGTCTGGCTTCTTGGGGTTTCAGTTTAAAATTTGTCTACATATTTTTATTTTTACTTTAGATTGTAAGTCACTCATTCTGTACTTGGTGAGGGTCTGTGTTCTGAGTGTGTGACTGAGCCCAGGGGTTCTGTTAACATAGAGTTTGTACATAAAGATCTATACTGTACTGTAGTAACTTGACATGTTCAGCTTTTCAAATAGGTGTATGGATGTTCCAGGGCCCACTGTAGTATTTACAGTGGCGCTTTTTTTGGTGGGCTCCTTATGTGAGTTTTGGAAGTCGGTGCTGATATGGTATGGTATGGTAGATTTACTCTATAGATACTCAGTAACTTTGTTGTAGGGTTTTGTATTAGTTCACAATATGCCAGGTACTGGAGAATGTTTGTTGTTGTTAGTGAGATGATCAGAATCAGATATTTTTGTTTTTTTAAAGATATTGAGTTCTGTGGGTGAATGTCCTGGTTCTGCTCTGCACCCACTGTTGAGGAAGGGGGTTCTGTGGATGCAAAATATATGTTGAAAAAGAAAAAGCAATAACCGTAACACAGTTTATAACAACAAAATAAAAATGAGTTATAATTTAGTTTTATAAATTGTGCTGTGGTTCTCACTCTCTTTTAGTTCCTTGGTGTGCAAACATCTTGCATTTCCTCCATATCTAATCAGCTTTTTGGTTTGGTTCAGTCCCTGATTGGAATTTTGAAAAAGCACCGCCCCCCCCCCCCCTCTACGGGGGGTGGGGGCCACCATCTCATCCTTCGCCTCAGGCAGCAGATTGCCTTGAACCTCCCCTGAGAGCGGGACCTGGGTGTGATTGTTTCTGATGATCTTAAGGTGGTTAGACAGGTAGATAAGGCGACGACGAAAGCCAAAAGGATACTTGGGTGCATAGGGAGAAGAATGGCCAGCAGAAAAAAGGAGGTGATAATGCCTCTGTATAAGTCTCTGCTGTGACCTCATTTGGACTATAGTGTGCAATTCTGGAGACCGCTCCTTCAAAGGATATAAACAGGATGGAGTCAGTACAGAGGGTGGCTATTAAATTGTTAGTGGTCTTCATTATAAAGCATATGAGGACAGACTTAAGGATCTTAATATGTACACCTTAGAGGGAAGATGGGATAGGGGAGATATGATAAAGATGTTTAAATGCCTCTGTGGCATAAATGCACAAGAGGAGAATCTCTTTCGATTGAAAGCAAGCTCTGCTATGAGGGGACATAGGATGAAGGTGAAAGGGGATAGACTCAGGTATATTAAGCATTTTAATAAACATAAATAAGGGTTTTTATTCCCCACCAGCAGAGAAATAATGGTTCCTGTGGTTTAGCACAAACTGAGTACACATGGATACACAAGGAGAAGCAGGGCCTCCTGCAGGTAGTCCAGGCAAACACAAGAAGCAGGAGACGTTGGATGAACCAATGAGTCTTTATTACTGAAGGAGGAACCCCAACGCGTTTCGGCAATGCCTTCCTCAGGGGGAATAGCACCAGTGGTGCACGTATTAAACGTGTTTGTTTGAAGTAACCGTTACTTATGAGCCGATGACAATGTGTCAAACCAGATGAGGTGAACGATGTACGATGAGAGATGTACTGCGCGGAGCGCATTTAGTGCAAGCAGCACATCTCTCAACGGATCTAATGTCCAGACGGTTTGCTCTTATAATCGTACATCGTTCACCTCATCTGGTTTGACACATTGTCATCGGCTCATAAGTAACGGTTACTTCAAACAAACACGTTTAATACGTGCACCATTGGTGCTATTCCCCCTGAGGAAGGCGTTGCCGAAACGCGTTGGGGTTCCTCCTTCAGTAATAAAGACTCATTGGTTCATCCAACATCTCTTGCTTCTTGTGTTTGCCTTAGCACAAACTGAGGCCATAGGTGGCAGACTTGCTTGCTCCACCCACCCAAAATGTCAAGCAGGTGATGGTGGCTGAGCAGTGAGAGGAACCGGGAGAAGAGTACAGGAAGTGTGGCTGTGGGAGGAAGGAGGAAAATTGAGAAGGTGAGAAATAATGAGAAAGGGACTAGCCTTGGTCTTCATGCACAGTCCTTGAAGGCCAGTAATGGACCAGATTTTCAGGACATTCCCAATGAATATGTATGACAAAGATTTGCATACAATGGGGATAGTGGGCATGAAAATCTTTCATGTATATTCACCTGGGATATCCTGAAGACCTGATCTGTTGGTAGCCCTCAAGGACTGCGAGTAAAGAAAAAGAGGCTAGAGAGGGAGAAGGGAGGGAGAGAGAGAGAGAAGAGGAAGAAAAGGGTTTAGGAGGAGACTTAAAAGGGGGGAAGGGGAAGGGGATAAGGGCAGGGCCGTTGCTAGCATTTCTGGTTCCCCCCCTGCAACCTATAGATTGGTGCCCCCTCATTATTATTAATGCTGGCTATACCCCACCCCTCTCCATAAGGAGCCTCCTCAAAAAAACAGCACTGTAAATACTGCAGCAGGCCCTGGAATATCCAAACACCTATTTGAAAAGCTGAACAATTTAACCTCCAGGAATTCAGCGGCGCCAGTATCTGTGACTTTTCACAGCCATGGGAGTAAAGGAAAACCCCCTGTTTACTCCCACGGCTGTGCAGAGGTGAACCGGGGTGCTGGGCTTCGAGACTCACCGGCTTCCTCTGAAGCCAATCAGATGCACGCGGGGCCTTTCACACCTGCACATGCCTAGGGCCAGCCCTGCTCGAGGAGTGGGGCATCTAGCGACGGCACCCCCTGGAGGATGGCACCCTCCTGCCATGCTTATCCCACTTATCAGGTAATGCCAGCCCTGAGGAGGGGTAGGATGAAGTAAGGAGTTAATAAGAGGAAAGATGAGGAATAGAGAGAGCAACATTCAAAAGATTTGATCACATAAATCTAACCATTTGAAAATTCACCCTCCCTTCTTCCTTCCCCTTTTCTGTTTCTGGATAAAATCTGTCCTCATGAAATAACTGTGTGCACAACCTAGATTGATAAAAAAAGGGGCCAGGCCGGGGCGTACTAGAAGTATAGCTAGTTAGAGGGATATTCAGGATTAACTGGCTAAAATTCTCCACACAAATTCCTATCTTATACGAGTGTAACTACATATCATCTTAAATTGAACCAGATATTTAACTGGCATTTTATCTTTTTAATTTAAATGTAAACCGTTTTGTGTTATGCTGAAAAAGTGGCATATCAAGTTAATATGCTGCAAACTATTTCTGGACAAAGTTTATTGGTAAAAATTAAAGGCCCAATTTTTGAAAGGCATTTACATGGTTTACAGTCCATTCAACTTGCACCCCAATGCAATCCGGTTAGCATCAGGCTATGTTGGGGCGTTCCGGGGCGAGCAGTTGTATTGCATACTGCCCAGGTAGCGATCTGCGCCAAAAGGATAGGCGAGAAAAACCTTTGCCTATTTTTAAGGCGCAGGAGTTAACCGGGCAGCATGCAATATCACTGTGTGTGTGGCGATCCCCAGATATTCAATGCCGTCACCACTGTTGAGGCGCATAGCCCTTCGAAAATGAGCCTAGCTGAATATCAGGCCCTAACTGATTAACTTTGCCTTTCAGTGGCTCTTTGAAAATCTACTTAATTGTCATCAGCTCGTGGGTTTTTTGGATGCTTGAATGTCTCCAATATCAGATATGACGCCTGGGTCAACCCTTTGTTCTCCAGAGATCATATGGGAGACAGATCTGATATAGGCAGAGTTTCCTAGTTACCCAGTTCCAGTGAGATTTTTTTTTTTTACCGGTTATGGTTTTAAATATGGTATTTGTAGTCCCTGATTTTACCCATTGGAATTAGTGCTGCAGGTCCCATAATGCATCAGGATGAGCTTGTCAGAAATCCTGGAACTGGGTATCTTGGCAACTCTGTATAGGGAATTCTCGATCGATTACAGGACCTACAGAGCTGGTACCTATGGCCCAGTGAGAGGAAAGGAAAGGGGCAGATATTATAGAGACACTCAAATATGTCAAATATGTGGAGGAGTGGCCTAGTGGTTGGGGCAAGGTACTCCAGGCCGGAAGGTCGGGGGTTCAAATCCCACTAAAGGACAGCAACCTTGGACCGGAAGGACTGGGGTTTCTAGTCCCACAGGTGCTCCTTGTGGTCTTGGGCAAGCCACTTAACCCTCCATAGCCCATGTTTGTTCAATGTAAACTGCACTGATGCAGAATAGCGTGGTATATAAGAGAATGTAAATAAAATATAGGGAGGTAGTAATAATAAACAAGAAGGAAACTAGAGGCCATTTTTTTTCTCACTGGAAGGGTGGATTATTAGATTGCCCTCCCGGAATAGAAGGTAGAAACTAAAACTGTAATGGACTTTATAAAATTATGAGATATAAAGTTGAGGATCCTTCCTTACAAAACAAGAAATGATAGAAACAGTCTGACCTAGTGGCCCCACTACTGATGAGGTAACCCGCACAGAGAGTGCTTACATCACTAACAGCAGTGGAATGTGGCATCTGTAGATCAGAGATTCTCATATGACCAATCCATGCAGGCTACCCCTAGTGCCTTCTCGGAAGCCCAATAAAGCCTAATCATTGTTAGTCATAAGCACCACTCTGTGGAGGTTATCCCTGCGTTCTGTGACGCACTTGGCGCTGGACTATATAACATGACATACCTACAGTGGATTCAGATCTTGACTTGCATCTCAGTTCTGTCCTGCATCGGAAGTATATATTTGATTCCCCTTGTAGATGTGGTAATAAAATACCAACCTATCCTACAGCAACCCCCGTTATCCCAGGTGCCCTCCTCTTTCTCTCATTCACCGCTTGCTATTCCAGTAGTGAACTGCTATTAACCATTAAGTCTTGGGGTTTCTTCAAAGCTTTCTCTCTGTTCACAAACACGGCAGCCTTTTAAACTTCTGCCCAATATTTTTCTTTTTTTTTTTTCTAATGTGGAGTCTGAATTATGGACCTGTCAGAAAGTCTGGATCTGGCACAGGCTCCGAGATCTCTTCTTGGCACTGGTTTTCCAGAGGGACGGTCACCACCAACAAGCCATCCGGTAGCTGCTGTTCCAAACCCTGGGCAAAGTTGTTCTGCCTGAAAGAAAAGCCTCACAGTTTAGAAATATTTATTAAGGAAGCCGCCTGGCCCAGCCTAAGCTGGAACAGCCACAAACTGAAAACTAACAAAGAAGAAAAGCAAAGCATGGGAAGCATTCGATTTTTTTTCAGACTGCACTAGCTGTTTTCCAAGCTTTATAGGAATAACCCGCCTCCCCCATATCTTAAATCTTCCATCTTCCATTCCTTATTCCAAGTACCTTTCTCCATAATTTAGAAAGGACTGTAGCAGCTATCCGAATGTCATTAAGCATTAATGTGCTTTTCATGTTCACGGTTGATTGATCTTTTTAAATATTTTTTACTCGCAAGGTACACATCAGGGAAGTGAAAGGAAACGTCAGCTGACAATAAAATAATATAAATTATTACTCGCATCTAGTCATACACATCAAAAAATATAGGGTGCATTTGCGTGGTTTACAAACCTGCAAACTGTGAATGCCGTTCGGCAAGATATTCAGCTGAACTATCGCTGAGCGGCACTGTGGTGGTAGTGCATCTGCACCAGCTGCAACATTGATGATTAATGCACGCTATTCACCACCACACTAACTGCAATATGCAGTAAACGCCCACTCTCAACCCCATCACATGCTAAGTAGTTAGTGGGGAATTTTTACCACGCTGGCTGTTGTATCATGCAACAGCAGTTACCATGGTGCACTTAGAACCTGGTAAAACCCAGGCAAACCGTTAGCACACTTTAGTAAACGTGACCCAAAATAAAAATATACAGTAAAACAAAACAGCAGATAATCAATCTAGGCACTAAGAACTTATTATGTGTCAATCATCAATTTTTGTTATTTCAGATTGCCCATTATTTAACAGTAATCGTTTTCCCTTCTTAGTGAATATAATTAGGTGTTTTAATTAACAAGTCTGCCTTACTGCAATTGTTATACCTTGCAATTACAATTACTGTCCTTTGTTCATCACTTAGAAATTGCTGATTATTTGCACTTCATAATATGAAGTGCTGATGATGATTGCAGATAAAAATGTCCACATGCAAAGTGCTGTGGAATTACAGTATAGAGCTGAAAAGGCATTTGGCCAGGCTAATCATAAAAATGGTTGTGTAGACACTTGCCTGGTGGTACCTTTAACAAATAAAAACCATGCTTTCCTTTAAAACAATGAAAACGCAAAAAAATTAAGCTTAGCATCCATGTTTTGCTACAAGTATTCTATAGGCACTGGAGGTTAAAGGTATCATCAGGGACACATCATTGATGAATTCACTCGGAATCACCACCCTGGCAGAGAGCAGCTGAGCAGCAATGCGCCGACACTAAACACTCTTTAAGAAGCTTTGCCCATTGGTCAGTGTCTCATCAGCATGCAAATTAGAGCTGTTAAGGAGTTAATGGGGTTATTACAGCACATTACCATTCATCATGTACATTACTAACTATGCAAAATGAATAATTATCCAAATCGTTAGCAAACAATGAAGTACCATACCTCCCAAGGATGCACACCACTCCAAAACAAATCCAAGGGCATTAGAGCCATCAGAAAATATGAGTTAAAAAAAGGGCCCTTCCCAGCGTCAAGGGGAATGGATCCATCTCTCCCCTTCAAGTGTGATTGAATTGGGAATGAATGCAGTGTTACCTGAATGTGCCTTTCAGCACCTGCCCCTTGGTCACTTCTTTGCTGTGGTTGTTGTAGCCAAAGAATAATTCTCCAAAGAGGCTCTGATTCATAGGGATTTCTCTGCTGTCACCACAGTCACTCCCCGTGGGGCAGGATTCTGAGATGAGCTGGCATGAATGCCCATCCACTCCTAATTTGTAATCATCAATGCAGCTACAATACAAAGTGCTTGATAAATACATAGGATTCCGAGAACCAGTCTGAGTCCTACATGATACTAAATTATATAAATTCTGAATCAAGAAGAAAAATAGCAATTAAATTTTAGTGTAATATTTGGCTTGAGCGATCTATTGTTACATATTACCTCTTTCATGTTTCTCAGTCAATCATCAGATAGTGGGCAATTTATGTTTAGACCGGGGTTCTCAATCCAGTCCTCAGGACACACCTAGCTAATCAAGCTTTCCGGATAACCACAAGGAATATGCCTGAGAGAGAGCTACATACAGTGGGGGCAATGCATGCAAATATATCTCATGCCTATTCATTGTGGTTCTCCTGAAAGCCGAGGGCTGGGTTGAGAACCCCTGCTTTAGAAGTCTAGACAGCCACCATGAATATCTCTTATCATAAAGGTGAATCTTCAGTGGCTTTTTGACATATTTTTGAGGAGCTAAAAATGTAAATCAGGTTAATCCGAAAAAAGCTATTTGGAGCGCATAAGAGACAGAACCAGTCTATAATGCCCATTGTTGCCTTCCATGGGGATGGCGACATCTAGAAGAGAGGGCTGTAGTTAGGCATCTACATAGGGGCCTATGTAGCTGCTATTTTATAAAGAAAAGTAGGTGCATATGTGGCAGAGCGGGCCTTAAATGTAGGTGTGATCACTTACACCTAACATGAACAGGCATAAAGGAACATGTCTACTTTATGCACATGCATGGGTAGATTTGGGCATTTCATAATCTGCATATGTATGTGTGATCTCTGTCCATGCACTGCCCAGGCTACGCCATCCAGCTAGGCCTACCTGCAAAATTAGCATTTTAATGCCAAAGTGTATACTTTTACACAGGTCGTTATTTTATGAGTAAGAGGTATCTGTCCACAACTAGGTGGGAATTACTTTATTGAATGGTTTCCCTAATGACTAGATTTATGGCTCATGATTGTCGGGTTCCAGATAAAGTGTGGTAAAAGGCTCCTGGCTAAGGAATAGAGGTGCAAAGCTGAAGGGAGATGAAAGGAAATGCAAGGAAAAGCCCCATATAGTTGCAAATAAAGGCTGATAGTACTAGATCCCAGCACTGGTTTCAATCGAGCTGGAAGCCCACAGGAGGAAATGTACAAGCTGAAAAAGAATAATTTGCCCTTAATAATCTACTCACATGATTCTTTGGAACTGTAAGTTCGAATGCAGGGTGGACAACTGTGCTTTTATTTAGAGTAATATATTTTTGTGCAATTTTTAAAAAGGTTATGAATCCAAAGATGGCGGAGGAGTAAGACATTGACAAGGGAGCCTTGCCATGCCTTCCCCTCGCATTGACGATGGGGAAGAAGAGAAAGCAAAAGAGCCGACCCTCGGGCTTTGTGTCTATTCCGGCTGGTCTGATGCAGCAGTCTATTGCGCAATTTTATCTCTCTGTGGCATCTGACATGGCCTCGGCAGGCCCGCTTTACTCTACAGCAGACAGGAGCAGTGGGGTGGAATTCAGCCCTGACCAGGTGTCACCGCCATAACCCAGAAACAATCTCATGGCTGAGGAGGAACAGCTTGGTGCGCTCCTGAGGATTGGGGCTCACAGCATGACCGAGGGTGCCCAGCCAAAGCAGGTGTTGGTTGAATCGGTGGCTGGGAGTGGAACCCTGGGATTTTCTCCAAGGGGTGCTCCTCCCAGCTTGCACGGGAAGATCTGCACATCAGTTGCCCCGAGGTTTGGTGAACTGGAAAAGCTGGTGCTAGTAACATTAGATAGCTAGGGGAAACTACTCTTCATTTCAGCACTTTCTTCTACCCATGTTGGGAACATTAAGTCAAGAGATTTCATCTATTAATGGACAGTTTGTGTGTGTGTGTGGGGGGGGGGGGGGGGGGTTGGAGGCAGAATTGGCTTAGTACTCTTCACGGGTGACCTGAATAGAAACCCAGGTTTGAGGACTAACAGACAATTGGAGGGGCTTTCATCAGGGAGTGTTCTGTCCAAGCCCGGAAAATCGAATTCATGGAAAATCAGTTACGACAGAACAATTTGAGGTTTTAAACTTTTCCTCGGTCACCTTTACTGGTTCGTAAGTACTTTTGTAGATGTCCTTAAAATGCCTTTTAATGCCTTGCCTCCCACTGTAAGGTCACAGTATGTGGCGGCTATGTCATAGGCTCCTGGCATTGGTTTGGACTCTGAAGGTTCTGTCGTACTAGGGCATTTGGACCATTCTAGTTTTCTTGAAAGCTCCCTGGAGGTGGTGACCGGTTGTGCCACCCTGTTGGTGGGCTTTGCCTTTGAGTCAGACCATAACTCTGTCCTACAGCTTTGTTTCTGCACTGTGTCTTCACAGTTTATGGGGTCAAAAATATCTATATTTCCTGATTTGGCTAGAGATACCCAGAAAAGGCAGAGAGACTTCCTGTTTATTCAGAGTTTTTGCTGGATATATTTATAACAATTTTAACAATCATATCCAGCAAAATTACTGAACATATAGATAGTAATGGTTTAATGAGACAAAGCCAACATGGATTTAACAAGGAATTCTTGCCTCACATATCTGCTCCATTTTTTGAAGGTGCGAATAAAAAGGTAGATAAAGATGAGCCAGTTGTTAACTGTATCTGGATTTTCAAAAAGCCTTTGACAAGGCTTCTCATGAGAGATTCTTGAGGAAATAAAAAGACTTGAGATCGGAGTCAGTGTCCTACTGTGAACTGAGAACTAGTTAAACGAAAACAGAAAGTAAAGCTAAATGGTCAATTTTCTCAGTGGAGAAAACTAAATATTGGAGTACCCTGCTCTGCTTTTTAACAGATTTATAAATGATCAGGAAATAAGAACAATGAGTGAGGTAATTCAATTTGCAGATGACATAAAATTATACAAAGTTGTTAAATTACAACAGGACTGTGAAAAATTGCAAAAGGATCTTGAGAAATTGGGAGAAAGGGCATCTAAATGGTAGATTAAATTTAATATGGACAAGTGTATAGTTATGCATGAAGGGAAGAACAACATAAACTATGGCTACACAATGCAAAGCCTCACATTAGGAGTTGCCACCCAGGAAAAAGATCTAAGCGTCATTGTGGATAATGTGGTGAAATCCTATGCTCAGTGTGCAGTAATGGACAAGAAAATACGGTAAATAAAATGCTAAGAATTATAGGGAAAAGCATGGAGAATAAATCAAAGGATATCATAATGTCTATGTATCACTCCATAGTGTGACCACACCTTGAATATTGTGTGCAGTTCTGGTTGATGCATTTAAAAAAAGATATTGCTGAATTATAAAATATACAGAGAAGGGCAAAGAAACGATAAAGGGGGATGGAAGGATACCCCTATGAGAAAGGTTTAAAAGGTTAGGACTCAGCATGGATTAGAGACAGCTGAGGGGAGATTTGATAAAGGATTATAAAATAATAAGTAAACGTGAATAGGTTGTTTATTCCTTCAAAACGTACAGAGATTAGAGGGCATGCAATGAAGGTAAAAAGTAGAACATTTAAAACCAATTGGAGAAAACATTTTTTCTCGCCATGTGTAATTAAGCTCCGGAATTCATTGCTGAAGGATGTCGTAAAAGCTGTTAGTGTTGTTGGGTTTAAAAAGGTTTGGGTAAGTTCCTGGAGGAAAGGTCTATAGGCCCATTATTAAAGTGGACTGGGGAAATTCACTGTGTATCCCTTGGATAAGCAGCGTGGAATCTGTCTACATTTTGAGATCCTGCCAGGCACTTTTGACCTGGATTGGCCACTGTTAGAAATTGGATACTGGGTTTGCTGGACCTTTGGTTTGACCCAATATAGCACATCTTAATATTATATATTCGTAGTAATGTTCTCTTTTCCTGTTCCTACAATCCCCCAAGCCCTTTGTGACTCCTGCTTCTCCCTGAGACTTGACCCCAGTGATCACTGTTTCTCTCTTCTTGGGGAGATCTGTGAATTGCCATTTACTGCCTCCTTTTGGGACCCAAGCTAAGAAAGCCTGCACCAGCATTGTGATCACTTTTACAGCAGCTGATGTCGTATCTGACAAACAAATCTTAGGTTCATTTTTTGACCATGCTTCACTTTTTCCATAGACACACTATTTTTGGCATAGTTATGCCATTTACTGTTTCCAAACACACCTTAAATCTGCCTAAGGCAATGAGAAGTGCTCTAACAAGGCATCTGCAGAAACAGGATTAGTTTTGGTAAGAGTTATCTAGAATTTAGGGTTTCTTTGAAAAGCACCTGGTTAACATATAGGCTTTGAAAGGAAAAGAACCTTGAGCGTATCTGGAGGCTGTGAAGCAGTGCTATTTTTTTCCCTCGACTGGTGTGAGTGATCGCTGGCCTGCAGTGCCATTAAGGAACCACCAGAGTTACTTAAAGAAGACCCAGCTGTAAGACCTTTGAGGGAAACAAACCCTCTATGCACCTGGAAGCTGCGAGAGCAGTGCTGACTATTTTCTACCTCTACCAGCTTAAGTCACCTCTGACCTATAGTCCCACTGGTAACATCAGAGCAGGACTTTTGAGTTTCCTTAAAGAAGGCCCACCTGTGGCTCATGGCTGCAGGCGTGTAGCCATAGGGTCATGACCCCAAGGGGTGCGACCAAAGGCATCCTCCCCCTTTAGAGCCCCTTCGGAGGCTAAGAAGAGTCAAAGGCTTTTTGGAAGTGTGTTAAGATCCCAGTACTATCCAAAGGGCCTACGGATAAACATGTTATTTGTTAAGGGGGGATGTCGTCTCCCTTGTCCTCTTCAGCACAGATTTCTCCTGCATCAGGAGCTTCTATGAGTTCTGGGGGCCGTATCATTAAAGATTGTTTGATTCATCTGTAATTTGAGGCTCTGGAAAATAGTTATCATGTTAGAAATGTTCCCTTTTTGAATTTTTTTATTACTTATTTGTTGGCCCCAGAGATTCTATTTAGAAAAAATTTTAAGGAAGTTTTGTCTGTCTAATGGAGATGATCTTTTATTCATTGTTATCATATTTCTAGAAATATATTTAGGAAAGACCAGGCAGGGAGTTCTATGGATAAGAATGAATCTCCTTCTGATGATTTTACTGCCTATTTCGAGCCAGCCCCAGGGCCACTTTTACCTATAGGCAAAAGGGGCAGCTGCCCTGGGCCCCTGCACAATGGGGCCCAGCTGCCCTGCTGTCCGTGGGTAACAGCGGCCCTGCTTCTGCGCCCATGCCCATTGCCAGCACTGCCGCCCCTCTTCAGAATGTGCAGCGACAACAATACATAAAAAAGGCACAGCAGTGCCAGAGAAGAGTCAGGTTCCCTTCTTTTCTGGCGTTGCGGTGCTGTTCATGCTTTTGGGGGGGAGGGGGCAGAGGTGGAAGCACAAATGGCACTTTGGTGTCAAAAAAGAAGGTATTCTGGTGCCACGCTGCCTTTTTTTATGTATTGCTACCACTGTATGTCGCAAAGAAAGGCAGCAGCGGGAGGGGGGCCCGTGGATAAGGGGGGCTGCCGCCAGAAACATTTGCCCTGGGCCTCTTAAGGGGTTGAAGTGGCCTTGGCCATCCCAAGAAAATATAACTGTGCAGACTAATTTATTGGCTATGTGAAGGCACATTTCACAATGGGACGTCCAAGTGCAATCTGAGATGTCAGCGTCGGAAGGTCTGAAGAAAAGCAGACGCATGCAAGTTCAGGCATGATTTCGGAAGCATGGAGGTGCCCGATACTGATGTCTATGAAATGTCTAAAAAGATGTCCCCAGGATAGCCTTCCAGAATTGAGATATCTAATATTATAATGGTTAGAGTAGTGGCTTAAGAACAGAGTATCTGGGGTTTGAATCTGTGTGGGCCTTTGTGATCTCTATCTTTACTTCCAACTCGCTATACCTCCCTTCGCAAGCATCAAGGCAGTTTACAATTTTAAAAAAATGGCTACTGCCAAAACCTGCAACAGTAGAGAAAAGGAAATCCATTAAATTGGCAGGAAAGAAAGAGAGATCAAGCACATAGAGGTGACAACAGCTGGGCCTGGAGGGGTGGGAAAGGAGATCAGAGTCTAGGATGGATGGAGTAAAAAGGCTGCATGGAACAAGTGGGTTTGAGTGAGGATGTAAGGCTAGTTACTTATTCTCCATCTTCTCGAACTCTGTGGATATTCTAAAGTGAAAACAAACTCTTTCCTGATGCCTATTTGTGCCTGGAGCAGGTAAGAACATAAGAACATAAGATATGCCATACTGGGTCAGACCAAGGTCCCTCAAGCCCAGTATCCTGGTTCCAACAATGGCTAATCTAGGTCACAAGTACCTAGCAGTTTCCTTAAAAGACACAGGTTCCACAATGCTTGTATTGGGGCAAGCAGTGTATAAACATGGATGTGTCTTCAGATGTCTCTGACATTACTGAGATCGAACGGGACATGTAAGTCCATTTCTCCTCCCTGGACATGCCTCTGCCCCCCCCCCCCCCTGCTTACTTGGATGCCCCTGCAATGGAGACATCTGTGAATGTTATTTGTGGAATGGCTACAGAGATGTCTCTGTGATATTTGATGTTCAAATCATGATTCAAACTTTTGAAATGACTCTTATTATCATCCGACTTGGGCAATGCTTTAATTTTGCAGCATTATTGTAAGATGAGAGAATTTCTTTTGTGGGGCTTGAGGGTTTGCTGATGTCTCTAAGGCTGCTAAGCTTAGGAGGATGTCTCTTCTTCAGAGGTAACCTGCTGTGTGACGCCCTCAGGTACTTCTGTGTTTTTTTAAGAACACTTGTAAATGTTTAATTTCTTTTCAAGGGCAAAACTATATTTTTTATGATTCCTTACAGATGGAACAATTTATTCTAGCTAAGAAGGACCAGGATAAATTACATTTGAAATTGTCTTCATTTTCTTTTATTTAGACAGGGTATATAATTACTGTAAGGAGGTACTAACTCTTGGCTGTGTGCCAGGGAACGTTTAGTGCTGGATTTAATACTCATCAAGGGGGATAGGGTGTTGAATGTCCAGGTGGGTGTCCACATGAGCAGCAGTGATCGTCATATGGTGTGGTCTGATCTAATAGAAAGGAAGAGTCCAATTACAGCAAGCTCAAAGTCCTAGACTTCAAAAACACTGACTTCAGTAAAATGGCCAAGTGCCTAAAGGAAGAATTGGCAGGGTGGGAGGAGGTAAGGGAAGTAAAATTGCAGTGGGATAAAGAAAAGGAGACAATAAAAGGGGCAACAGATACATATGTAAGGAAAGTCCAATAAAAACAAGAAGAAAAGGAAACCTATATGGCCTCCAAAGAAGTGGCTGCACAAATAAAGGCAAAAAACAGCTTTCACAAAATTCAGAAGTTCGCAAACAGAGGAACACAGAAAAAAAAATATGGGATAAAGCTAAAAGATACCAAAAGAGAAATAAGGATAAGCAAAGGCAGAAGAAAAGATGGCTAAAGATCTGAAGGGTGGTGACAAAACCTCTTCACGTATTTTCGGGAGAAGAGGAAGATCAGAGGTGTGATTGCAAGACACAAAAGTGCTGAGAACGGATTCATAGAAAGTGACATTGAAAAAGCAAAAATGCTAAACAAATACTTCTATTCTGTTTTTACTAAAGAAAATCCTGGAAAAGGACCATCATTCACAGAAGATGATGTGTTTGAACAACTTGCAAAACTGAAATTGGACAAGGCCATGGGACCAGGTGGGATACATCCAAGGATACTGAAAGAGCTCAAAGAGGTTCTTAAAGGATGTTTTTAATAGATCCTTGGAGACAGGAGAAGTTCCATAGGACTGGAGAAGGGCTAAGAACATAAGAACATAAGACATGCCATACTGGGTCAGACCGAGGTCCATCAAGTCCAGTATCCTGTTTCCAACAGTGGCCAATCTAGGTCATACGTACCTAGCAATATCCCCAAAAGACACAGGTTCCACAATGCTTGTACTGGGTCAAGCATTGATATCCTGGGTCCCTTTTTAATAGTGGTTTATGGACCTTTCCTCCAGGAACTTGTCCAAACCTTTTTTAAACCCAGCTATACTAACAGCCCTTACTACATCCTCCGGTAACAGATTCCAGAGTTTGATTACACGTTGAGTGAAAAAATATTTTCTCTTATTTGTCTTAAATAGTTTACCCTGTAGCTTCATTACATGTCCCCTAGTCTTTCTATACTCTGATAGCGTAAACAATTGATCCACGTTTATCCGTTCCACTCCATTCATTAATTTATAGACCTCTATCATATCTCCCCTCAGCCGTCTCTTCTCCAGGCTAAAGAGCCCTAACCTTCTTAGCCTCTCTTCATAGGAGTAGCCTTCCATCCCCTTCACCAATTTGGTGGCTCTTCTCTGTACTTTTTCTAATAACGCTATGTCCTTTTTAAGATACGGTGACCAGAATTGCACACAATATTCAAGGTGCGGTCGTACCATGGAGCGATACAGAGGCATTATAACATCCTTTGTTTTATTCTCCATCCCTTTCCTTATGATACCTAGCATTCTATTTGCTTTCTTGGCCGCCGCTGCACACTGGGCGGAGGGTTTTAACATGTTATCCACGATGACTCCTAAATCTTTTTCCTGGGTGGTGGTTTCTAATGTGGAGCCTTGCATCGTGTAACTATAGTGTGGGTTGTTCTTTCCTAGGTGCATAACTTTGCACTTGTCCACATTAAATTTCATCTGCCATTTGGATGCCCAGTCTTCCAATTTATCCAGATCCTCCTGCAGTTTTCCACAATCCTCTTGGGTTTTAACAACTTTAAACAGTTTTGTGTCATCTGCAAATTTGATAACCTCACTAGTTATTCCCTTTTCCAGGTCATTTATGAATATGTCAAAATGTGGTACCTCTTCACAAAAGTGGTAATAGGGAAGAAGTGACAAAGTACAGGCCAGTAAGCCTTACCTCAGAGGCGGGAAATATACTGGAGGCGTTCCTGAAAGAGCAGACAGTGGACTTTCTCAAAACCAACAGGTTGCATGATCCGAGGCAACATGGTTTTACCAAAGGACAAACTTGCCAAACAAATCTGATTGAGATCTTTGACTGGGTGACCAGAGAACTAGATCAGGGGCATGCGATGTATGTGATCTACATAGATTTCAGCAAAGCCTTTGATACTGCTCCTCATAGAAGGCTTATCAATAAAATGAACGGCTTGGGGATGGGTTCCAAGGTGGTAAATTGGATCAGAAATTGGTTAACTGACAGACAGCAAAAGGTGATGGTAAACGGAACTCACTCGGATGAGAGGAAGTGTCCCAAGGATCAGTCCTGGGACCAGTACTGTTCAATGTATTTTTAAGTGATATTGCTGAAGGATTGAATGGAAAAGTCTGTCTTTTGTAATGAAAATTTGCAACAAGTGGACTCCTCTGAGGGAGAGGAGAACATGAGGAAAGATCTACAAAAGCTGGAAGAATGGTCTAATGCTTGGCAGTTGAGAAATCCAAGGGAATTGTATGCGATAGGGAGCGAGAGAATGGTGTGTACGGACCAGGAGAAGGACCTCGGAGTGATTGTTTCTGAGGATCTCAAGATGGTGAAACAGTGTGACAAGGCTGTGGCCAAAGCCAGAAGGATGCTGGGTTGCATACAGAGAGGAATTACCAGCAGAAAGGAGGAGGTACTAATGCCACTGTACAAGTCGCTGGTGAGGCCTCACTTGGAATGTTGTGTTCAGTTTTGCAGACCATATTTCACAAAAGATATAAAAAGACTGGAAACGGTTCAGAGGATGGCAACCACAATGATTTCGAGTCTGCACCAGAAAATGTATGAAGAGACTTGAAGACCTAAATATGTATACGCTAGAGGAGAGGAGGGAAAGGGGAGATATGATACAGACCTTTAAATAATAATTAATGAACAAACAAACCTTTTTCAAAGACGGGGAAACTGTAAAACTAGAGGGCATAACATGAAGCTGCAAGGGGGTAAACTGAAAGGCAGTGTCTGCAGGGGTGGCTCAAGGCAATCGGCTGCCTGAGGCGAGGGATAAGATGGCGCCCCTGCCTCCATAGTGGGTGGAGGGAGGCTTTTTCAAAACTCCAATCAGAGACCGAACCAAACCAAAAAGCTGATTCGATTATATAGAGGAAATGCAAGAGGTTTGTACACCAAGGAACTAAAAGAAAGAGTAAGAACCACATCACAGTTTATAAAATTAAATTATAACTCATTTAATTTTGTTGTTATAAAATGCATTATGGTTCTTGCTTTTTCTTTTTGAACATACAATTTGCATCCACAGAACCCCCTTCCTCAATAGTGGGTGCAGAGCAGAACCAGGACATTCACCCACAGAACTCAATATCTTAAAAACAAAATCTGATTCTGATCATCTCACTAACATAAGAACATAAGATATGCCATACTGGGTCAGACCAAGGTCCATCGAGCCCAGTATCCTGTTTCCAACAGTGGCCAATCTAGGTCATACGTACCTAGCAGTTTCCCCAAAAGACACAGATTCCACAATGCTTGTATTGGGTCAAGCAGTGATATCCATTCTCCAGTACCAGGCATATTGTGAACTAATACAAAACCGTACAACAAAGTCACTGAGAATCTATAGAGCAAATCTACTATACTATACCATAACATACCAGCACCTACTAGCGGTATATCAAGACACAAATAAAATAAGCAGAAACTTCCAAAACTCACATAAGGAGCCCATCCAAAAAAAAGCATCACTATAAATTCTACAGAGGGCCCTGGAACATCCAAACACGTATTTGAAAAGCTGAACAATTCAGATTACTACAGTACAGATCCCTACATACAAACTCCATCTTAACAGAACACCTGGTCTTGGTCACATACTCAAAACACAGACCCTCACTAAGTACAGAATAAGTGACCATAACCTAAAAATAGACATATGTAGATAGAAATTAACCTCAACCCCAAGAAGTCAGGTTCTGCATACAGTGCAATACCAGAGAAATAAAAAGAGATGCATTTCCATGTACTGTATAAAATATAAAGATAGCACCAAGTCCGATCATTAAATTAAAAATAAAATTCTCTTCTGACTTTGTTGTCGGACCATATTATTCTCTAATCATGTAGGTCCCAATCTGAGGTTTCTGCTTTCCTCTGTCTCTTAGTGCACCCTCCTGTCTACTTTCCCCCAGGGATGGCATGAGGGTGATGCAGGTCCATGTGCGGAGACTCACTGCAACATCATTTGCATAAATTTAGTATACTTTATTTTAAAATGTATATGCCACCCATCTAAAATCCTAGTGGCTTCTAAACATACACATGTAATTTAGTAAAACAGATGTTACAATAAAACAAGCATAATAAAAGATGAAATTTGATTAATGAAAAGCCACTTACACAGCCCTCCCCCCAATCGAACCAATAAATCTGCACATCAGATTTATTTTGCTATGCCCAGATTATTGATGAGGAGGGAAGATATAAAATGAGTAACTAATCCTGGTAGCCATGACAGGAAATGCCCTCATTTACCCTCAGCATGCTGCCGGGCTCAACTTTAACAGAGCGATGGGAAAGAAGGGAAACACTGTTCTTTTCTTGCAGAGGTGAGCTGGGGCGTCGGGCTAGTCAGGCAAGTGTGGGGCCTCCTGGGGAAATGGCAGGAGGGGGGGGGGGAGCTTGAATATGCCACTGTCAAGAAACATCGGCAGCAACTTGTCCACCCTTTTTTCTTTTAACTTTTAAGGTGGAGTGAGGCAGCTGTTTTGTGGATATTTTTTGCCACCCCAAACGTTTGCCGCCTGATGCGACCTCCTCACTCCACCTCATTATAGAGCCACCCCTGAGTGTCTGGAAATACTTTTTGACTAAAAAGGTGATGGATGCTTGGAATGTCCTCCCAGTGGAAGTGGTGGGGCAAATATAGTGACAGAATTCAAAATGGCATGGGGCAGATACAGTGGATCGCTTTATAGCAACAGGATAAAATCAAAATAAACTTAACTATCTCTTATATCTCAACAAATAGGCGTGACCTGCATGGAGTGGTGGGTACACCCCTAAACAAAGGCATGTGGAGGGGTGACCTGCATGGAGCGGCAGGTGCACTTACTCTTGCTACCTTGCTGGGCAAATTGGATGGACTATGCTGATCTTTATCTGCCATCATATACCATGTTACTATGTTTGGTCCCTTCAGAATAGTTTATTTTTAATTGTTTTCTTTTAGTCAGAATGATGTCTAAATTGTTTGGGTATTTTTTTAGGGTTTATCTCTACAGCTCGCTAGTGCTCCTCCCTCACTGTACAGAGAAAGTGGTAAGTTCCAGCCAATGGAAAGGCTGTACTAGTCACAGGAAGGGTGGGCTGATTTTCTGCACAGGTTCTGGGAGAAAGTCAGTGGAATAAGTGGGTTTCTTGGTAGGGATGAGTGGAGTTGCTGAGAAAGGGTAGAAATGTAAGAGGAATGGGGTAAAATGTGAGGAAGCCATTGCAGGCTGAGAATAAGAACTGTTAGCAAAAGCAACAACTGGGGGCATTGAAGTAGAGGAGTTCAGAAGCAGCACAGCACCAGTAGACAGCAACAGAATCTATCTGACAAGTGCTAGTGTGCATATATGTACCTGATTTGGGGGGAGGGGACGTTGGATGAATGCATGTGTATGGGTATGTGACTGAAGTACAACAGAATGCTGACAAGATCAACATCTTCAATCACAGGGTAACATAACATGTGTGAAGATGTCCCCCTCGAAATGTATCAATAAACAGCTCATGAGTGGCATAACCATATGTAACTTCAATAAAAGTGAAAATAGATTACTTTGTGATTGAAGATTTACTGATCTTTGGTCTCTCTCTGTTTAAGCAGGTAGGATCATCCGATGCATGTTGATCTTGTCGGCAAATTCACATTTTGCACCGTATGAGAAAAGTTTGTTTTTGAGGTTCTCAACGATGCCTTTTTGATGTTATAGTTTTTAAATTTTATACGATGTCAAATTCTAAACG
This sequence comes from Ichthyophis bannanicus, assembly GCA_033557465.1. Classification (NCBI taxonomy): domain Eukaryota; kingdom Metazoa; phylum Chordata; class Amphibia; order Gymnophiona; family Ichthyophiidae; genus Ichthyophis; species Ichthyophis bannanicus. Next base: position 4,837,750 of record JAWIIG010000024.1, on the reverse strand, counting down.
ATGCTTTTTTGATGTTATATTTTTCTACTGTGATGGTTGGTTTCCTTTTTATCGGCATTTTTTTAGATAGTCTTCCTTTTATTCTTCATTTTTTTACTATGTTAATGTTTACACGCTGCTCATCAGATTCAACATGGTTTCATTATTTATTTGTTTATTTTTTAGGACAGTCCACGGTTTATCCGTTTTTTTATCGCAATGATAAGCTGTACTTTTTGATACATTTTTTAGCCATCTAGGTTGCATGACCTAATGTTCATTTAAGTTTTATGTTTTGTTTTTTCCACTGACTCACTCATGCAGCTACACAAGTAGCGGTCCTGACACACTCTTGTCATAATGGAGTTACTATTGTTACAATGTTTTGAGTTTCTATTATGATGGGTGGTCTCCTTTTTATCAGCATTTTTTTAGATGGTCCTTCTTTTATTCTTCATCTTTTTTTACAATGTCAATGTTTACACGCTGCTCATCAGATTCAACATGGCTTTATTATTTATTTTTTAGGACAGTTCACGGTTTATCCGGTTTTGATCGCAATGACAAGCTGTACTTTTTGATACATTTTTTTAGTCATCTGGGTTGCATGACCTAATGTTTATTTAAGTTTTATGTTTTGTTGTTTTTTCTACTGACTCACTCATGCAGCTACACAAGTAACGGTCCTGACACACTCTTGCCATAATGGAGTTACTATTGCCACAATGTTTTGAGTAAGACTTTTATATCCAATATGCCAGATCCTGTCTCCTCTCTCTCTTTGTTTTTATTGCTTGTTTTAATTATTTATTTATTTATCTATTTATGCTGGATATTATCTTAATCTGTATTTGATTTTAACCTATTGTTTGTGTTTTTTAGTGAGCATATTCACCTAGACAGTTTTATAACCACATGATGTAAGAGTTTTCTAATAATCCTCAACGGAGGTTGGTATTCATATGCATGTATTCTTTTATATATTCACATTTTTTTATATATATGCATCAGGTCCCGAGCACATTAGTTCCTTTATATGATTTTATATGTTTATATGATATTGGTATTTATGTATTTATTATCTTATGGTATTTTTTGATGGTGTTTATTGCTTTTATTTATCCACTTGCCGTCTGTTCATTTACTATGATTTTAATTGGTTTGTATATTTATGTTTTTAGTTTCTGTGACTGGCTAGCCCCTGACGAAGGGTGACGAAACACAGCCTGTGTCGGGCAGTCCAAGTCTAATTAATAAAGAATTGTCTTTCCATCTTTATCACGCCTTGGACTGGTTGTCTCTGCTCTGCGTGGTTTGCTGCTTTTGTAGTGTTGCTCAAAAAAAGTGAGAACATCTCGTAGCATATGTTATTTAAAAATTCAAAAAGACAGATGTAAACGTTTGACAAATTTTAAAAAAAAGATGGCGACCGGAAATTGTCAAAATAAAGACGTTATATAGCTAATAAAGGTAAATAAGTGAACTATTTAAACTTTTAATTTACGAGATGTTCTCACTTTTTTTGGGCCACCCTGTGTGTGTGTCTGTGTCTCTCTGATGGAAATAGTCTCATATAAATAGAGTTTCCCTTTGAAAATGTCAGTGGGAGTGGAGAGGTCCACTGATACAAATGTGGAGTATAGGAGTGGGTCATGTGTTTTAGAATAGGGGACATTGAGGTGTCCCGACCAAAGTAATATGATTCCAGGCACAAAGCCTTAAAATACAGGACTGTCCCATATAATACGGGACTGTTGGTCACTTTACCCAGTGCCTCTGCCATGCTTCCAACTCCATCTTGACATAACTGGACAAAATTTAGGCAGTGAACTGGGGCAATTCAAGATTTCTCCAAGTAACAAGCATGGGGATAATATAGAGTGGCATTTGCATGTGTTGATTACATACACATGTTAACGTTGATTTCAGAAAGTTGCTGTTTACACATGTAGAAGGGCAGGATGCAGTGTACAGTTGCAAAATCACTGCTCCAATTATTTGTACCAGCCATTCCAAATGTAATTGTCAATATCCTTATACATATTTTACAAAAGGCTCTGTAATTGGCACTTTCTTTTGTAAAACACTCAGGAAATGTGAACATGCTGACCTGAACATTACATATCCTCCAGGGCAGGCCCAAGGGTTTCTGCTGCCCTAGGTATACCTATTGTAAATTTTACACTGTCCTTTCCCTTCTTTCCTATCTTACCATGGCGTTCCTTTTCTCTAGTCAAGTAGCGTAGACTTTTTATTTATTGGAAACCGCTTTTATGTCTCGGCCAAAGCGGTATATAAAATTTTGAAATAAAGATAAAGATAGCCTTTAAAAAGGAGATAGAGCAGCTTTTCAACTAGATAATAGGGGAAAGCCGACAGTCGCCCAAGAACGGATGGTTCGGAAGAATGTATCCTTGAAGGATACTACCAAAAGCAGAGAGGTTCCAAAAAAGAGTAAAGTAGCCCAAATGCCCTCAAGTATGGAGCAGAGAGCTTAAAGATCCCAAATTACCCATGTCTACCTATAGCCAAATTAATATGAATAAAATACAGTCTCTAAAATGCTAGTATGCAAATGCTAGAAGTCTAAAAAATAAGATGGGAGAGTTAGAATATATAGCACTAAATGAGAGGTTAGATATGATTGGAATATCAGAGACATGGTGGAAGGAGGACAACCAGTGGGACACTGTCATACCTGGGTACAAACTATATCGTAATGATAGAGCTGATTAAATTGGTGGAGGGGTTGCGCTCTATGTTAGAGAGGGCATTGAGTCAGAAAGGATTAAAGTTTTGCAGGAAACAAAATTTGCTGTAGAATCTCTATGGATTGAAATTCCATGTAAAAAGGGGAAGGCGATGACAGTGGGGGTGTACTATCGACCGCCTGGCAAAATGAACAAATGGATGATGAAATGCTCAAAGAAATCAAGGAAGCTAACAAAAGTTACAGCGCAGTAATAATAATGGGTGATTTCAATTACCCCCGTATCGACTGGGTCAGTGTCACGGCAGGACATGCTAGGGAGATAAAGTTCCTAGATTAAATAAATGACTGCTTCTTGGAGCAGCTGGTTCATGAACTGACCAGAGGGGAAGTCCTATTATACCTAGCCCTTAGTGGAACACCAGATCTAGTGCAAGAGATAAGGGTGTTGGGGCCACTTGGCAATAGTGATCATAGCACAATCGCCTTTGATTTAATTAGTGGAGGAGGGATAGTAAGGAAATCCACAGTACTACCTTTTAACTTTCGAAAGGGAGACTATGATAAAATGAGGAAAATAGTTAAGAAAAAACTAAAAGCAGCAGTTGCAAAGGTTAAAGACTTACATCAAGCTTGGGTGTTGTTGAAAAATACTATCTTGGAATCCCAGACCAGCTGTATTCCACGCTTTAAGAAAAGTGGAAGGAAGTCCAAAAAACTGCCAGCATGATTTAAAGGTGAGGTCAGAGAGGCGGCTGTTGCCAAAAAAGCATCTTTCAGGAAATGGAAAAAGAGCCAAACGACGAAACCTGGAAACAGCACAAGCACTGGCAAGTGAAATGCAAGGCATTGATAAGGCAGGCAAAGGGAGAATTTGAGAAGAAGCTTGCTGCGGAAGCAAAAACGCGAAATAAAGACTTTTTCAACTACATTCGTAGCAAAAAACCTGTGAGAGAATCAGTTGGTCCAGTAGATGATAGAGGGATTAAAGGGGCACTAAGAGGCGACAAGGCGATAGCGGAGAGACTGAATGAATTCTTTGCTTCGGTCTTTACTGAGGAAGATGTAGGGATGTTACCCATGACTGAAGTGGTATTTAAAGGTGCGGAAGAATTGAAGGAAATATCGATACATCAGGAAGATGTATTGCAACTATTAGATAAACTGAAGAGTAGCAAATCACCTGTGCCGGATGGTATACATCCAAGGGTATTGAAAGAATTGAAATATGAAATTGCAGACCTGCTATTAGTAATCTGTGAACTATCATTAAAATCTTCTCTAATACCTGAAGATTGGAGGATCGCCAATGTAACACCAATTTTTAAAATTGTTCCAGGGGTGATCCGGGAAACTACAGACCGGTGAGCCTGACGTCAGTACCGGGAAAAATGGTAGAAACCATCATAAAGAATAAAATTACTCAGCATGTAGATAGTCATGGCCTAATGGGAGACAGCCAACATGGCTTTAGACAAGGAAGATCTTGTCTTACTAATCTGTTATGTTTTTTTGAATGTGTGAATAAACAGGTGGATAAAGGTGAATCGGTTGATATAGTGTATCTGGACTTTCAGAAAGCCTTTGACAAGGTCTCTCATCAGAGACTTTTGGAAAAACTAAAGAGTCATGGGATAGGAGGCAGTGTACTACTGTGGATCAGGAACTGGTTAAAAGATAGAAAGCAGAGGGTAGGGCTAAATGGCCAATTTTCCCAATGGAGAAAGGTGAATAGTGGTGTACCCCAGGGATCTGTGCTGGGTCCGCTGCTTTTTGACATATTCATAAATGACCTGGAAAGTGGAATAATGAGTGAGGTTATCAAATTTGCAGATTGCACAAAACTATTTAAAGTTGTTAAAACCCAAGAGGATTGTGGAAAATTGCAAGAGGATCTTGATAAATTGTAAGACTGGGCATCAAAATGGCAGATGAAATTTAATGTGGACAAGTGCAAAGTTATGCACCTAGGGAAGAACAACCCAAACTATGGTTACACGATGCAAGGTTCCACATTAGGAACCACCACCCAGGAAAAAGATTTAGGCGTCATTGTGGATAACATGTTAAAACCCTCGGCCCAGTGTGCAGCGGCGGCCAAGAGAGCAAATAGAATGCTAGGTATCATAAGGAAAGGAATGGAAAATAAAACAAAAGATATTATAATGCCTCTATATCGTTCCATGGTGAGACCGCACCTTGAATATTGTGTGCAATTCTGGTCGCCGTATCTTAAAAAGGATATAGCGATATTAGAAAAGGCTCAGAGAAGAGCCACCAAAATGGTAAAGGGGATGGAAGGATACTCCTATGAAGAAAGGCTAAAAAGGTTAGGGCTCTTTAACCTGGAAAAGAGACGGCTGAGGGGAGATATTATAGAAGTCTATAAATTAATGAACGGAGTGGAACGGGTAAACGTAGATCGATTGTTTACATTATCAGAATATAGAAAGACAAAGGGACATGCAGTGAAGCTACAGGGTAAACTAAGACTAATAAAAAAAATATATTTTCACTCAACGTGTAATCAAACTCTGGAATTTGTTACCGGAGGATGTAGTAAAGGCTGTTAGTGTAGCTGGGTTTAAAAAAGGTTTGGACAAGTTCCTGGAGGAAAGGTCCATAAACCATTATTAAGAAGGGACACAGGATATCAATGCTTGAAGCAATACAAGCATGTGGAACCTGTGTCCCTTGGGGAAACTGCTAGGTACGTAAGACCTAGATTGGCCACTGTTGGAAACAGAATACTGGGCTTGATGGACCTTGGTCTGACCCAGTATGGCATATCTTATGTTCTTATGTTCTCTTTCGGAAAGCATTTGACCTCCCCCCTTGTGGTCCCCCCTATTGACTTTTGACTCCCTTCCTTTCTCCCCTATCCTTGAATGTGTGAATGACTTTCCTTTTCTATCTGTATTTATGGAATTCCTTTTCCTCTCCCCTTCTCCTTTTGTTGATTTTTTTTGTACACTACTCTGATGTGCTTGTAAAGGGTGGTTAATCAAATAAAATAAACATAAACATTCTCCCCTAGGTGTCTCTTATAAAATTTCCTCTTCATGTGCCCCCAGGGTCTACTTTTATACACATATACCCCCAAGGAAATTGTATAAATGCTTACATCAGCACATAAAGTCACTTATAAAATTACTTTCAATGAGGGCATTTTCAAAAAGTCACGTACCTCGGTAAATGGATTATTTATAAATTGCGTATCTCCCTGCAGAGAAAAATACGCACGGATGGTTCTTCGAATTGGCGTAGCTGCCAGGACCTACTGCTTGGTTTGCTGGAAGCTTCTCTTTGCTGCCGTTCTTCCCCTAGAAGCTACCACTCTAGCCTTCACCTTGTTCGCCTAATAGATTATGTCTGACCATTTCTAAGTAGAAACCGATCATTCTTCATACTTTCAATATAATGGAGGGTTCAAAGAGATTTCATGTGGTGGTAGAAAATCTTTTTTAAAAATTAAATGATGGTAAATGAAATAGTCACTTGACTACTTTATTGATATTTATTTCATTTCTTGCATTTCCTGAATATATCTAAGATCGGGGGTTCAAATCCCACTAGAGGACAGCAACCTTGGGCTGGAAGGACTGGGGTTTCTAGTCCCACAGGTGCTCCTTGTGGTCTTGGGCAAGCCACTTAACCTTCCATAGCCCATGTTCCCTGTAAAATAGTTATCTCCAAGTTATAATGCCCTGTTCAATGTAATTTCAGTTTGTTCAATGTAAACCGCCTTGATATCATGAAAGGCGGTATATAAGAAATGTTAAATAAAATAAATAAAATAAAATATCTATAAGAGACATCTTCTATCATGTACAAAAGTCACTTTGACCACTAGGGCAGTCGGACTATTCTGTTGTTTTTGTCCAGGCTGCTTGGAGAACCATTCTCTGAGTTCTACAGTCAATGACACCTATGAATAGGATTCAGAGTGCACATGTATTGAGTTATTGAGGAAACAACTGGTGGACACAAAAGAACACCTACAACACCTTAGTTTCCAACCTTTTCCCACCCCAGGGTAGTGGGCAGCATCAGACATTTGATGCATATCTTTGGGCAATAACTATAGTATTGTCCAATCATGCCATTTTCAGGCACATATTTCACTTTCAACACACGGTAGCTGAGCATTTATCAAGGGCCAAGTGTACTAAAGCTTTTTTTCTATTTGATATCTGGAAAAAATGTTTAGTACATATGAGTGTGCTAAATGTTTTCTAATCAGTAAATTACACAGATTCAAGGTAAAAGGTCACACAGATTTCATTTTTTTTAATAGAGGGCCAATATGAAGAACTTGGGGCTTCCTATTAAATTAGTTTTCCTGTAATACATTGCACGTCTTTCCTGAGAAAGCAATAACCAAGCTACTCACCCACAGAACATAAGGATATTATAAAGGGAGGATTCCTCCAGCAGAGGTACCATTTTCTGGAGGCACAGTTGCTCACAACCACCATTGAAGCCATCTGAGCAGTCAACACCAACATGCCGATCATAGCAACCAGTGGCGTCCTTCATTGGGCTAAGTCCCAAGGGGCACTGTAGGAAAAGGTAAAGCAATGTCAGGTTAATGATAAGAATAAGAATAATCGCAATGCATCTCAGAGGGTTAAGGTTGCAGTTGGAGGAGCTCATAGAGAGGAAGATGAAAATACATTTCTAATTTCCATCTTGAGAGATGTGCTATCTGTCTTTGGATCCCCACTTGTCTACTATTTTGCATCCCAACAGTTTCCATTTTTTCCTTGTGTCTAAATTACTGTGTGATTGGATATGGTACAGTACAGATAGAAACTTGTGATGCTACCCCAATCAGACATCTTCAGCACCAGTGTATGACCTCATTATTAAGCAGGAATTGTTTATTATAATAGCATAAAACTCTGAGGGCAAAGGTACCACTGTATTGTCCATAGACCTCACAGCAACAATCAGGAATGTTTCAGCAACGGAACATACTTGCACAATAATCAACTCTTGTGTTCCTCATCATAGATTTCATAAAAATAAGCTGATTAGCTCCACTCCTTGAGAAATACCAATAATTACTCGGTCTCTCTGCTCTCTTCTTATAGACATATTTTTTCAGACTACAGTACTGTAAAGTCTACCGTTTTGTCCACCATATACTAGGTTGAATAATGGTTTGAAATGTTTTGTACAGAAACATTGAATCCACACCCAACAGTTATTATTTCATTTATTGAATTTATGAATCACTTTACATTTTATCCAAAGCATTGTATATTACATATAAACAAATGAGAGCCGCACCAAGCTATAAATGTGCCTTGCGTGACTTGCAAACCTAGCCCCCCCCTCCAATGACAGACTTTTGTCATTTGCCCATCCCCCATGCCCAACATCTCCCCATCTTACCCACCTCTTCATGTCCAGTCCGCTCCTCCCCTGCACGGCCTGCCCTTGCCCTGCCATCGCTTTTCATGTTCCCTTGGCGGCAGCAGACCTCCAATTAAAAGAAAATGAGGGTCGTTCCAACTCCGCGCTTGCACGGCTGTTCTGATGCCTCCCTCCTCTGCTGTATGCTTGTGTCAGAGGAGGGAAGGGGCGCATCAGCCATGCCAGAGTGGAGATGCAAAGACCCGTGTTAGTTTTTTTTTAAATCGGAGGCCCTCTGCTGCCACCAGAACAGGAAAGGGAGCAGTGGGGCAAGGGCAGACAGCATGGGGGGAGCCAAGTCTGCCGGATGGAAACCCTCTAATGCGCCCCTATTTTTTTTCACCCTGTGCGGCTGCACCACTTGCACAGACCCAAGTACAGCACTGAAACAAACATAAATAAAAGCATACATTTTCTACAATATCATATATAATAAAACTCTAGAAACTAAAGCCAGTAAGTAAAGCATCTTTTTAAAAAGAGGATATTATCTCTACTACTGTGTGTTTGAGTCCGATCACAAACACCACATAATAAATCCCACATAGAATCCTAGCACATACTAGTCTGCTGGGATTCTATTTATAGAGCGGGGTTATCAACCCAGTCCTCGGGACACACCTAGAAAAACAAAATGAATATGCATGAGAGATATTCACAGGCACTGCCTCCATTATATGCAAATCTCTCTCATGCATATTCATTGTGATTATCCTGAAAACCTGTCTGGCTAGGTATGTCCCAAGGACTGGGTTGAGATCTCCCGATATAGAGATATCTAGAGTCTCAACTAGAACCTTTCAGGATTGGGAAAGTTCAGAAAAGGTGATGTTGGAGAGCATGCATCTTCCCATTTGCAAAAAAAAAAAGCTGAAAGCCATGATATAAAAGGACTCCATGAACTGGAGTGTATTGTTGACCCAGAACATAGTGGGAGACTTTCTAGTGCTCCACAAAGAGAACCCAGAGAGACAAGGGGGACGGCACTCTTGAGTTATTCCATTAATGGGGAAAAGGAAGCCCTTCTCTCCTTGAGGAGAGTCAGAAGGAAACTTCACAAAGCTGAGGTCCAGGATGTTGAGGATCCCAAACTCAAAGAGAAGGAGAATTATCCAGGGACCTGTCACAAATATCTATCTATTTAACATTGATAAAGTGCTTCAAAAGTACGAAGCACTGTACATACATGAAGAAAAGACAGTCCCTGCTCATCAGAGCTCACAATCTAGTCAAGAAGATCACAAAATACAAATACAATCAAGTAAGACAAAGTATACAATAAACAAGAAGAGCAAAAACAAGAATCAAGAACAGAAAGCAATAGAGAAGAGATGGGTTTTCAATCTGGACTTGAAGAGGTCCAGAGAGGGAGCACTGCGCACAGACAGAGGTAGATTGTTCCAGGCAACGGTGTAGCCAGGTGAAAGCAGCGAAGTCTAGAATTAGCAGTACGAGTGGAGGGCATAGATAGATGAAGGCTGTTCAAAGAGCGAAGAACGCGAGAGGGGATGTAAGGAGAAATAAGAGATGATAGGTAGTGGGGAGCTGAAGAGTGAATGCATTTATAGGTCAAGAGGAGGAGTTTGAATTGGATCCGGAAGCGGATGGGAAGCCAATGAAGGGACTTGAGAAGAGGAGTGACATGGCAAAAGCGATGCTGACGGAAAATTAGTCGAAAATTAGTCGAATGTTGAATAGATTGAAGGGTAAAGAGATGGATTGCGGGAAGGCCAGCAAGGAGAATATTGCAGTAATCAAGACGGGAGGTGATCAAGGAGTGGATAATCATTTTAGTAGTGTCATCAGAAAGGAAGGGGCGAATTTTGTTAATGTTATAAAGGAAGAAACGGCAAGTCTTAGCTACAGAAGTATTGGTGATTTTTCGTCTTTGTGAAGAGATGATAAAGAACCTTCCTGAAGTTTCTGGGCCTTGAGAGGAGAATAAAAGAATTATAGGATACATTGGGAAGCCCCAGGTTTTTTGATAGAGATTGATCAGGGGGCTTTAACTGATGCAACTTTCTACGCTCATTGCTAGGCACTTGACAAAGCATCAACTGTGACTTTGGAGATTTTGTACTGTGAGCTATTATGCTATTTTTCTGCTTGGCCTATTTGTCTTATGGTTTTTCAGTAACATTTTTCTGGTTTGGAACAAAAATTCCAGACTGGTCTTGGATTGTTTTGGAGTGGAGTGTGAAAAGAGTAAGTGATCCTTTAAGGAATAAGGCTTCCCAGCCAAAATAATTTGTTTCCATGTGTTGCCGAAACAAGCAATTGCTGCAATCTCTGAAAAACCTCCGCTTTTAATTTCTACTTGGGGTGTGACTAGGACCGTACCTAGCCCTGTGCAAGCGGTGCAGCTGCACAGGGCGCAAAGGCTTAAGGGGCGAATTTTAGCTGTCTTCGGTTGCCTGCCGCCGCCACTTTTTCTTCTCTCAGTGGTGGCAGGCAATGGCAGGGCAGCTAAAATGTGCCCCTTAAGCCTTCGCGGCTCTTGCAGGGAGGGACAGATCTGCTTAGCATGCCGGTGATATTGCCGGTGACTTGCACATCGGGCGCGCCTTTTGTCTCCTGCCAAGGGGGGGGGAGGGAGCACGCGCCCGATGTGCAAGTTGCACAGGGTGCAATCTTCACTCGGTACGGCCCTGGGTGTGACTCCCCCCAAGATGTGAAGAGAGGATTACATATAAACTGTACAGTAGGAGCCACAAGGTTTTATTTAAAGAATTTGGGCCCAAAATTCAACTAGGCAGGCTATGCGCCGCTACAATTCATAGCCCTGCCAACTCACCCGTAACCCTGGATATTCAATGCTGCGGCGACGCAATGGATATCTGGGTTTGGCACACAAGGGAAACAGCAGGAGAGCTTAACCAGGTAATGGCGATATTGCACCCACTGTTCCCTCTAAGCTGTGCGCGTGTGGCGCGCACACACCTCACCGAGTGAGCGCACATACTTTACAACAGAGCGCACAAAAATTACGGTTCTGATTCTGATAGAAAAACAACACAGACGTTCTTAAAATTGAAAAGTTGTTGTGTATTTATGGTTTTCACAAGTTCTACAATATTTTCTAGTGCAATCAATGTGGTATACATACTGTATTCTGACGTGTAGTCAAATTTTAAAGTATACAACTCCGAGTGTCGTTATGTGGCGCACAAAAATTTAACCTTCCTTCAAAAGCTGCACAGCTGATATTTTATGCACACACAGCCTACAGAAAATTAGAGGGAACATTGATTGCACCACCACCCAGTTAGCATCCGCAGCTAAAACTAGGTAACCAAAAGCTGGCCTACTTTTAGCTGGGGATCGCTAAACATGTAGCAGTGCAATATTGCCGCTATCCGGTTAGCGGCAATCTCCGCCTCGGAAAGCCCCCAACATGCCCCAGTGCTAACCAGATAGCATCAGGGGGTGTAAGGGACTTAGGAGGGGATATTCAATGGTATTAACTGTCTAAATGCCATTGAAGATCCCCCTTTAATGCATTTACATGGTTTACTGGGTTATAAACCGTGTAAATGCCTTTACAATATCAGGCTCTTTCTTCATTATTATTTATTATTTAAAGAATTTGATATACTGTACCTGAATGTAACTCACCTTGATCATCTCCTGGAAAGGCATGAGCTAAATACTGTAATTAAAATTATATACATCAGAGAAGTTTACAAAAAAACCCTGGTGCATCACCATCCCCAAAGTGTGCATGTTCGTGCCAAAAATACGTACATATAAGGAGCATGCACAGATTTGTCTTGTGTGCACTCGTTTCTACAGGACATGTGTGCTGACAACCAGCAAAACGTCCGTTAGGGCCAGGAAGCTTCATTTTGATCCCAATGACACGCTCCTCCTGGCCTAGCTAATAGCAGGGAGGTAGAAGCTTTTCCCTACCCAGGGAAAGAGAAGGGACGAGTAAAAACTGAGCCACCTGCTGTGGAAGTTTAATTATCATACCTCCTCTACGAGAAAGACAGGAACCTGCAAGAACGAGCACTGAAGTAGCGCAGCGCAGCCAAACAGCAGGGAGGCCCGCATAAGGTTACAGCTCTATAGTATTAGCTAGGATGTTGTGCTAGTAAAGACCCAGATTAAACCACTGTCCTGCCTAGGCATCGGGCTGACATGTTCGCATATTTCATAAAATATGTATGTGTATAAAGTATGTGCTCACATTTCTGCTCTCTGCTGAACAGGTGCAATGTCCACGCCTTCAATCTAGACATGATTTCTGCAGAAATTGTGCTAGTATTTTATAAAGATCCATAGGCGCCTCTGCGTCTTTCTGAAAAAGGTGAAGACTTTGCGTCTTCTCCCTCTCCAGCTTAGTGCTATAAAATTACCCTCTAAGGGGGTAATTTTATAAGCTGCCTAAATTTACATATGTATCAGTCAATTTGACAGAGGGTAATTATGGGCGAAACAATACAAATGTCCCTCCAATAAATTAGCTAGGCTATGCACTTAAATTATTGCCCCTTCTGATTCTTAACTAATTATCTTCTTGAGGTCTCAGACCTGGCTGACCAGCGCTGGCTACACCGGACAAAGTCCTCAGCCTCAGCACTATATTGCATCAACGACCTCTAGCAAGTAATGTATCAATGTAGGCAATCTTGTTTTCTATTCTTCTAAATATTTAAATTATAATTTCCTTTGACTTTTCAATATTCAAATTTTGTGCTTCTTTAGTATATATTAAAATTTTAGTTACAGCTGAAATGAGAAGGAGAATGCATAGGGCATTACTTATAAAGAATGTGGTTTCCATGTTTGTAAACTGTAATAGAGGGAGTTTGGATTTTAAAGAAAATAATATCTGAGGGGGAGTTGACAGAGCAGTAGTGAGAGTGGAGAGGGGTCTGTGAAAGTGAGAGATGCAAAGTAAGCACCATCAGATAGGCTACAAGTGCACCCCAGAGTGCTCAATTAGATACATATGCCTCTAGGGGTTGATAGTGGCCGCAAGCAGTATTTTTACATAGTAACGTGGAGGCACATTCCATAGTGTGCGCCCATGCCTCTGTGTGGAACGGGACACACAGAGGCAGACCTGATTCTGATCGGGTCTAGGGTCTGTATGTGCAGGCTGGTCCGTATTCCAATTGGCTTGCATGTACTGAGCCAAGCTCGGCTAACTCAGTCAGGCTCCTGAATGGAGCTGCAGTGCCATGGAATATGGTTATCATGGCACCGTTGCTCCATTCAGGAGCCATGATCCCCGACCACCGACCACTCTGTCCTTTCCCCGCAGCCTGACTCCCTATTTGGCCTCCCATGGCCAGGGTCAGGCTGCAGGGAATCTCCTGTACCCTCTCACCTGTTTGATGCTGGCCAGGCCTCCCATCCCCCGATGTCTAGGGGGACTTACTCCACCTTTGAGGTGGAATAAGTCCCCCGACCAGTCTGACAACCCCGGACGTACAGGGCTGACCTCAGAATCAGTCCTGTACGTGCCGGGTAGCGGACTTCCCACTGCCCACTCTAACTCCGCCTCCGCACTGCCCCCTCCTGCCCCAGTCTAAGCCTCTCTGTACAAACTCCTTGTTTATATTGGGAGGCTTAGTCAGGGACAGCAAGGGGGATGAATAGTGGGGATGGACGTCCTAACGGGACGTCCATCCTCGCTATTCGCTGGACAGAATAGACTCTGTACTATATGATGGCAGATAAAGACCAGTATGATCCATCTAGTCTGTCCAGCAAGGTGACAAGAGTAGATGGACCTGCTGCTCCGTGCAGGTCACCCCTCACAAGGCCTTAGAGGGTGTACCCACTGCTCCATGCAGGTGACCCCTGATTGTTGAGATATAAGAGAGTTAAGTTTATTTTCATTTATCCTGTTGCTATAAAGGGATCCACTGGGTCTGTCCAATGCTATTTTGAATTCTGTCACCGTATTTGCCACCACCACTTCTATTGAGAGGGCATTCCAAGCATCCACCACCCTTTCAGTGAAGAAGTTTTTCCTGACATTGCCCTTCAGTTTACCCCTGTATCATATCTCCCCTGTCCTTCCTCTTTTCTAGCGTATACATATTTAGGTCTTCAAGTCTCTTTTCATACATCTTCTGGCGCAGGCTCCAAATCATTTTGTTTGCCCTTCTCTGAACCATTTTAAGTCTTTTTATATCCTTTGTGAGATATGGTCTCTAAAACTGAACACAATACTCCAAGAGAGGCCTCACCATTGACTTCTACAGTGGCATTAATATCTCCTCCTCTCTAGATGCAACCCAGCATCATTCTGGCTTTGGCCACCGCCTTGTCACACTGTTTTGTCACCTTGAGATCCTCAGAAACAATCCTTCCGCAGTCCTTCTCCAGGGTCCGTGCACACCAACCTTTCGCCCCCTATCGCATACAATTCCCTTGGATTTCTGCATCCCAAGAACATGACCCTGCACGTATTAAATCTTAACTGCCTAGCATTAGACCATTCTTCCAGTTTTTGTAGATCTTTCGTCATGTTATCCACTCCTCAGGGGAGTCCTTTCTGTTGGAAATTTTTATGTCATCTACAAAAAGACAGACTTTTCCATTCACTCCTTCAGCAATTTCACTCACAAATACATTGAACAGTATTAGTCCCAGGACTTATCCTTGGGGCACGCCACTACTCACCTTCACTAACAGGGCCATACCGAGTGTAAATCGCACCCTGTGCGACTTGAACATTGGGCACATGCCCCCCCCCCTCCACGGCGGGAGAGAAGAGGCGCGCCCGATGTGCAAGTCGCTGGCATGCTAAGCAGATCTGTCCCTCTCTAGGGAGGGACAGATCTGCTTAGCATGCCGGCAAGAAGGCTTAAGGGGCGCATTTTAGCTGTCTTCCATTGCCTGCCGCCACTGAGAGAAGAAAAAGTGCGGCAGCAGGCAACGGCAGTCAGCTAAAATGCACCCCTTAAGCCTTTGTGTCCTGTGTAGCCGCACCGCTTGCATAGGGCTAGGTATGGGCCTGTTCACTAATAACCCTTTCATCCGAGTGAGTTCTGTTTACCATCACCTTCTATCCTCTGTCAGTCAACCAATTTCTGATCCAGTTCACCACATTGGGACCCATTCCCAGGCTGTTGAGGTTATTGATAAGCCTCCTATGGGAAACAGTATCAAAGGCTTTGCTGAAATCTAGGTAGATCACATCCATTGCATGCCCTTGATCTAGTTCTCTGGTCACCCAGTCAAAGAACTCAATTAGATTTGTTTGGCATAATAATCCTCTGGTAAAACCATGTTGTCTCGGATCATGCAACCTACTGGTTTTGAGAAAGTCCACTATTCTCTCTTTCAGGAGCACCTCCATTACTTTTACCACCACCGAGATAAGGCTTACTGGCCTGTACTTTGTCACTTCTTCCCTATTATCACTTTTGTCAGGAGGTACCACATTAGCCCTTTTCCAGTCCTGTGGAACTTCTCCTGTCTCTAAAGGTTTCTTAAAACATCCTTTGAAGGCCCTGCAAGAACCTCTCTGAGCTCTTTCAGTATCCGTGGATGTATCTCATTCAGTCCCATGGCCTTATCCACTTTCAGTTTTGCAAGTTGTTCAAACACATTATTTTCTGTGAATGGTGTAGTATCTACTCCATTCCCCTTTGTATATTTGTCAATCACAGGTGGTCCTTCTCCAGAATTTTCTCTAGCAAAAACAGAAGTATTTGTTTAGCATTTTTGCTTTTTCAATGTCACTTTCCACAAATCTATCCTTGGCACTTTTGAGTCTTGCAATTCTACCTCTGAAATTTCTCTTCTCTCGAATATACCTGAAAAAGTTTGTCTCCATGCTTCAGATCTTTAGCTATCTTTCTTTCTGCCTTTGCTTGTGCTATCCTTATTTCTCTTTTTGTCTCTTCTACCTTTATCCTGTATTCTTTTCTGTGTTCCTCTGTTTGCGAATTGCTGAATTTTGTGAAAACTGTGTTTTTTGCCTTTATTTGTGCAGCCACTTCTTTGGAGAACTATAAAGTTTCCTTTTCCTCTTGTCTTTATTTACTTTCCTTACATATGTATCTGTTGCCCCTTTTATTGCCTCTTTTTAGGAAATTTAGCCCACTGCAAGTCCACTTTCCCTGGTCGGTTCCATCACCATTTGTCTAAGCAATGCTTCTCGGAAGGCATCTTGAATCTTTTTACTTTCCAGATTTGCAGAAGGAATAGTCCAACCCACATCAGGTAGATGAAAGTCACCCAATATGATAACTTACCCCTTCATGGCTTCCTCTACAATATCAATAATCAAGTCTTTACCCATTTCTTTAGTTTGAGTTAGAGGCCTGTAGACTACACAAGTATGGATGATAGTGCCATCTTCTCTTTCCAACAGAATTCACAGTGTTTCTTCTTTTCTCCATCTCCTTTGCATTTTAGCAGCTTTAATATTGCTTTTGACATATAGGTCTACGCCTCCTCCTTTTCTGCCTTCTCCGTCTCTTCTAAATAAATTATAGCCAGCTATCGCTATATCCCATTCATGCGACTCGTTAAAACATGTTTCTGTGATGGCCACAATGTCCAAGTCCACTTCTACCATTAGGGCTTCAGGTCAAGAAATTTGTTGGCTAGGCTTCAAGCATTTGTACTCATTGGTTTCCAGCATTTGTTGATTGGCTTGCCTATATTTTGCAAGCATTTTGTTCTATATTCCTTTTCCCATTTGTCATTAATGTAAGGGTTAATAGTGTGGCTATTTCCAATGTTGTTATATTTTTTCTGGGAGTGACATCCTGAACTTGTTCTTTTCCATTTGTCACCCCCTTTACCTAATTTAAGTGCTTGTCCACATATTGCCTGAATTTTATACTTAGGATATTTTTCCCTGCGACAGAGAGATGTAGGCCATCAACACAGTATAGCCTCATGTTGTTCCATCTATTTCTCCAATCACCTATATCTAAATCTTTCTTGTTTGCACCAGGTTTGGAGCCATGTATTAAAGTTGATTATGTGATGCAGCCTTTCTGCTCCCTTACCAAGAAGAGGTAGAACTTCTGAGAATGTTATAGTGTTAACAATGGGTTTGAGTTTCTCTCCCAGAGTCTGGAAGTCCCTTTGAACTGTAGAGGCACTGTTTATAGCCAGGTCATTTGTACCCAAGTGGATGATAACATCAGTTTTGGAGTGCTCACTTTCTGCACTAACTATGCCAACAATTTGGTTTGTATTCCTGCTGGCTGAAGAGTCTGGGAGACATTTGACCATCTTTTGTCCTTTAGACTGTGTTCCCACGTTGGCGCCTCCAATGATGTTATCTCCAAGTAGTAGTAGCAGTTTCCTGTTTTGTGATTTTTTTTTCTTCATATTTGGTGCATTATCAGTAGATTGGGCATTAACCTTCTTATTTAAGGGCACTTCAGTTTCCACTAGTTGGGCACTCTCATTTTCCCAGGCAGAGAAGGCATTATGCAAGGATATCTCTTGATGGAGAGGGTGTCTCCGTGTCACAGGTTGCAACCTAGATTGTAAGTTCTGATGAGCAGAGACTGCCTTTTACATGTGTCTGTGCAGTGCTGCGTACATCTTATAGCGCTATACAAACATTCAGTAGTAGTAGTAGTAGTAACCTATAAGAGCCCATTGGGATCCATTTGTTCCTGGGCTGTTTGATGCTTTGTGGGAGCAGTGGTAGATTTCTTTCAATTTCTACCCTAGAGGAGGTGTGTTTAATTGCAGCTAATTCTTCCCTTAATAGAATAAATTCTTTGTGCATAGCAGATAGCTTGAGCTATATAGGGCAAGCTCGTAGGCTCCAAATGATTCTTATTAGAATGAAGGCACCAGAGCTACTGCATGGAATACACGACATGCTGATTAAGACGGTTATAAAGCAGTTCTAGGACAAGGAGAAAAGGTGGGTGTTACACCTAATTGGAGGACAGATGTAAATCTATGATAAGACGACCAAATAGAAACATAGAAAAATGACGACAGTAAAAGACCCCATGGCCTATCTAGTCTGTCCTTCCATAATGGCCAAATGTTTCCTAAAACTACCTTTCCCACTTCACTGTGAACACTAACACCAGCTCTGCTTTGGTGGGATTTGAAACCACATCCTTGAGGTTAACCACATTCCCAACCACTGGGCGGGTGGGTTGAGAGGTAGGTGGGTGGGAATTTAAGTGTCCCTGGCCAGTAGACCTTATACGAACTGAGGGCATGCTCAGATTTCTGTTTTAAAAAGGCTATGCAAGGAACATAGGCAAGCTAAATTCCCTAAACTTATAACCAAAATTTAGGTTGTTTGCCACTAGATTGTAGATCAAGGTGGCTGTGAACAGATAGAAATTTTAGAGACAGACAGGAAGAGCAACGTTTTGGGTTTTTTTTGGGAGGGGGGTTGTGCTTGTCTTCCTCCCTTGGAATAGTTACCCTAGCACACCACAGTCCCTAAGTAGCACTATACGAGAATAATTTTTAAAACATCTGGCTACCACAGCTAAAATAAAAACCAGATATTCAGCACCAGAGTCTATCCGGTACCTGGTCTTGCCACCCACAGTTTTGCTATCCAGTTAGTGACAATATTTAGCAGCTAACCAGACAGCAAAAACCACATAAAGTTAGGAAAGCCATTGACCTGCCCTAATTTTATATGCTTTGCCTATCTGGTTAGCAGCTGAATATTGGCATTAATCGGATAGGTCCCGGGACCTCCCCAGCTCCACCCACAGACCACCACAAAACAAACTTCACATTTCTATAGTGGTCTGTGGTTATATTCAATGGCACTAACCAGTTAATACCACTGAATAATGGACAGAGCGGGGTTTAGCTGGGTAGCAGGTTCTGCTGAGGGAACCCTTTTGAATATAGACCCCCTGTTTTATAAGCATGTGCACCTATTTGCTGCTGAGTATATGTAGAATGGCTACCAAGAGAGGCGCTTCTCAGGAAGGCCAGCTTTGCACTAGAAAAGGTTGCCCTCCTGGTGAAGAACATGGCCCACAGAATTCATGTCCTATCACAAGTTAAAATTCTGGTAGAGCAATTTTCATAAAGTGAACGAAATCTTCCAAAATATCTGGGATTGTAAGGACCTCCAGAAGACATAAATACACCTCAGGAAGAAAAGCCAAATCTAAGCAAGTGACAAGAGTCAGAGAGGGAACTTTGTAAGCTCTGATGAGCAGGAACTGTCTCTTACATGTCTATGCAGCGTTGCGTACGTCTTGTAGCATTATACAAATGCTCAGTAGTAGTAGTAGTAGATCTTTTATTACCCCCATCTCCTGACCCTAGGGGACTACAACGTTCATGTTGACTTCACTCTACCTCCCGGGATCTTGCTTTTCTCACTTTCTTGTCAGATCTGTCCCTCCGTCAATTTGTTACTTTTCTTACTCATTCCACTGGTTATTCCCTTGATCTTCTGATCTCTTCCGTCTCTACCCCCTTCCCCCCCCCTCCCTTTCTTCTCTTTCCCTTCCCTGGTCTGATCATTCCTGTCTTTTCTTTTCCCTCCACTTTCCTTCTCTCTCTCCTTTCTCCTCATCAGGACCCCCCAACACTCTTTCTACTAGTACTGATCCTTCAACTTTCACGGGCCACATTACTGCTAATACTCTCCTCCAGTTTCCCTCTTCTGATTCCTTGTTTCCAACTGATTTTCACTCACTCTCGGTTGATGTCCAGGCCCATCTTTGGAGCTCTTCTCTCTCCGCTGCCCTTGATAATGTCGCCCCTCTCCAGCCCCGCCCCTCACTACATCGTCACCCCCGGCATCCCTGGTTTCATCATGTTCTTTTCCTCCACCGTAGGTATCTTCGTCATGCAGAACGCCTGTGGCGTAAACATCTCTCCCCTTCCAACCTGCAACAATTCCGCCTTTGTCATCATCACTATCATTCCCTTCTTCATTCAGCTAAGCGTGACTATTATTCTAACCTCATCTCTTCCTCTTCAAATTCTTCTCGTCAACTCTATTCTGTCCTCCGCACCCTCTGCACCTCACTCCTCCTCATCTCTCTTTCCTTCCCCCTCCTCTTCTCCTGATCCCTCCTCCATGGCTTCTCACTTTACCTCCAAGGTTCTTTCCCTTCACCTTTCCTTTCCTTCCTGTCCTCCTCCCCTCTCTCCCCCTCCCACATCACCTTTTACCCCCCCCCGTCCCCTTCTCTCTCCCCCTCCCTCGCCCATTCCCTCACTTTCTCATCTCTGGTCTACCTTTGAACCTCTCTCCCTCACAGCTGTATAACACTTTCTCTTCCACCCGGAAAACAACCTGTCCTGCAGACCCTATCCCTTCCCGTTGGCTCTTGGTACCCTCTCTAGCTCTTTCTCCTTTTATTCTCTCCCTCTTTAATTCTAGTCTCTCCTCTGGTGTCTTTCCCACACCCTGGAAGCATGCCTTTGTTCATCTGAAACTGAAAAGTAGTTCCTCTGACCCCTCCTCTCCTTCTAACTGGCGTCCCATTTCTAACCTCCCATTCCTTTCAAAGCTCCTCGAAAAGTTGGTCTTCTCCCAACTTTCCTCTCACCTCGAAGCTTCCCTCTCTCTTCACCCACGGCAATCTGGTTTCCATCCTGGTCATAGCACTGAATCTGTTCTTCTCTCTCTTCTTAATGAACTACACTCTGCTCATGATCATGGTCTTTTCACTCTTGCTGTTTCTCTCGATCTCTCTGCTGCTTTCGATCTGGTAGATCATCGCACTCTTCTAGTACATCTTCAGGAAGCTGGCCTCTCTGGCACGGTACTTCAATGGTTTCGTTCTTTCTTTTCCTGTCGGTCTTTCTCAGTTGTCTCTGGGTCTTCCTCCTCTTCCCCCACTCCTCCCTCCTGCAGTGTCCCACAGGGATCTGTACTCGCTCCCCTCCTATTTAATGTTTTCCTTGCCTCCCTCGCCCTTCTAGTTCAACAACATGGCATCTCTGTGTATTACTACGCAAATGATATATTTCTCCTTCATCACACAGATTCTCACACCCCTGATATCACTCCCCTGAATACCTGTCTCTCCACTGTAGCCTCTTGGCTCTCATCAAATTTTTTACGTTAATCTCTCTAAGACCTCTGCTATCTGGTTCACTTTTGGGAATCCCGCCCCTATTTATGCCCCCTCATTGTCTTTCCAGCCCATCTCTCTTGTCTCTTCTCTTCGGTATTTGGGTGTCATCCTTGATTCTTCTCTCTCTTTCAAAGAGCATATTTCCTCGGTCCAAAACACTGCTGCCCGTATCCTAACTCACGCTTCCCGCTTTGATCACATCACTCCCCTCCTTCTTCGTTTACATTGGCTCCCTATTTCCTTTCGTATCCAGTATAGGTTTCTTATTTTTTTTCACAGATCAATTCACACAGGCACTCCCCTTTACCTTGCTGACCAGGTTCATTTGCACACATCCCACCGTTCACTCCGGTCTACTCATGTCAACCGTATGTCCCTCCCCTCCCCTCCCCCTCACAAGCTCACTTGGAATCTACCCGCTCATATGCTTTTTTCTTTCTGGGCCCAAGACTCGAACTTGCTCCCCT
The DNA here is from genome assembly GCA_033557465.1 of Ichthyophis bannanicus. Classification (NCBI taxonomy): domain Eukaryota; kingdom Metazoa; phylum Chordata; class Amphibia; order Gymnophiona; family Ichthyophiidae; genus Ichthyophis; species Ichthyophis bannanicus. The sequence goes on along the minus strand of JAWIIG010000024.1, from coordinate 4,816,151 downwards.
CCACCCTCCGCCTAGAACCCTTGCTTAAGTCTTTCAAGGCTAAATTAAAAACCCACCTCTTCTGTCTAGCATTCGACCTCCCCCTCCTTCCTCGCCCCTTTCCCCTCCTCCTCGCTGATACATATGTTACCTCTTTTAATCTTTTCTGTCCTACTCTAATTTTTGAATGGTGTTCTTTTTCTATTTCTCGGCAGCTGTGATTTTTAATTGTAAACCGCCCAGAAGCGTATGTTATGGGTGGTATAATAAGTTTTTAAATAAACATAAACATAAAACATAAACTTCCAGCCAGGTCGCTCTGTTCACAAAATACCTTTTGGCAAAACAGTGATCCAGGCCCGGGTAATTCTCACCCTCCTGTGATTGCTCCATGAAGTATCCTCCAGTCTCTTTTCAGCATTATGCAGAGACTCTTTCTCCTCGGAAGAAAAGGCCTCCTCCTTCTCCTGACTGCTTCCCATAACCTCCTCAGATCAATGATGCCCTCTGATTCATGGATTCCTCCCTTTATACTCTGGACCCATCCTTCTGGAGAAAGTGGCAACACCTCTCTCTGACCACACATCACTGAACCCTCCCCAGCCTTTAAAGTTCCTCAGTCCAGCTACCCGCGGGCTCGATCCAGGGCGCGTTGGGTAGGATTGCGTGCCTTGTGGAGGGGGCCCGGTGGCGCGAAAGTCAGTTTAAAAGTATTCTTCGAGCCCATTTTTCGCCGCAAAGAGCACTGAGAAGCTGTCTTACAACACATGGGGGGTGTCCCAAATGCTCCTGTGGCCTGGCGGACTTGGGCCACATGTGGTGGGGGTGCCCAGTCATCCGCAGGTATTGGCTTCGGATCGGTGAGTACCTGGGTGGCCTGCTACATCAGCGGATCAGCTGGTCCGGGCTGTCGGTAATCTTGGATCAGATGGGACCACTCCACCCTAAGGGCAGATGGGAAGGTTTATTGGTGCGAAAGGCCTGTCTGGTGGGTAAGGCTCCTATCCTTCGCCGGTGGAGGGAACCTACGGGCCCTACGTTTTGGGAATGGCGCAATACCCTGCATCAGTTTATGCTTTTGGAACGGCGGAGTGCGCAGCGGCACCCCCGGAGATGGGCCACCTTCTTATTAATTTGGATGCCTTATATACAATCACTGGAGCCCAAAATCCGCAGCGAGATACTCCGGGTAGCATAGTGCTGTGGGAGGAATAAAGGGGGGGGCTCCATAGCTAGGACTGCACCGGTGACCTTGCGTTGGGGGGGGATAAGGGGGGGGGGTAAGAGGGGGATAATTGGGTGCCCTTGATGTGATACCTTACTGTATCTGTTGCTGCTGCTATGCTCCCAGGGTGGTGGACAAGACACAGCCCTACCCGGGAGGTGCTATGGAATAGGCCGCTTGTACCTAGTTGGATATTGTTTGGTTGTTTGCTTGTTATTGTCTTTTTTACTATCAATAAACAGATTTTTCAAAAAAAAAAAAAAAGTTCCTCAGTCCAATATCACCCCTTTATCTGGGAGCCATTAGAGGTCTCTGCACATGCCAACTTAAGAACAGGGCATCTAAATGGAGCTGGATGGCTCGATGGACTGGTATAAGGATAAAGTGTCTCTTACCTCTAGGTAGCCAAATTTAATCCCAGGACAGAAGTAACCAAACTTTATTCCCATTTGACATGGACTTGCTTCTTGTGCATGTGGAATTAATGTAGGATCTGTCTCTCATTCCCTCGCCCAGCTTGGAAATTAAGCATTACTATACAGCATGGAGACAGCAGCAGATACTATGTCTTTCTTTGGAAATTAAACTGTGTGAGAATTATGATGGAAGAAATATGGTAAAAATTATAATCTGGAAGATGTAGCCCTGCTTCTTTCCATGTCTGACCAAGATTACAGGAACCGAAAGGGAATAGGCAGTAGGTATCAATGAGTCAGGACTAGTCTAAAATCTTTCTCCAGGCCCTCTCCAGGCCCTGGATCACTTGTCAGCGCTGGTCACTCCTGTCTAGGTTTCAAGGTCCATACTTGCATTATTTCAAATCGGGGCAAAACCCTGAACACAGGAAGGAAGCTGAAGGCTTAAAAATAGCTATGCTCGAATTAGGGCAATCTAATAAAAAAAATGATATCACCTATGCTTTATTTTATGACTTTCAGTTCTCTAGAAATTAAAAGGGAAAAGATCGGAATGGCTTTAAAAACCTGGCCCCCGCTAAGCTAATGATTCTGCTGGCAGGAGTCATTGGAAATCAGCAAGTGTAGCGCTCTGTTACACACCTCTCTTCCTTTCCCCCCACAGAAAAGAATTCCGCAAGGCACACAAACACTTCTCTGCGAACAGCTTTGCAAATGAACTGCACCCCAGTGGGATCACCCAAATCAGTTTCCTTTCCCGGCCAGCTGGAGCGCAGAGGTTATGGCTCTTCAGGTGGGTTTATGAGGTTTCCACGCAGCGTGCCAACCCAGATGCTTGAGATGAAAGCAAACAAACAAATGAGACAACTGGGGATCTGGTCCAGCAGCCTCCCCCTCCCTGGGCATTTGCTCTCCAGCTGTTCTACCAGATGTGCTACCAAGGGAAGACCTCCTGTAAACTAAAGCAGCAGATCAGTTTTACTGACAAGAAACGGTAATGCCTATTGAGGTAGGAAGCGGTGAACTATGCTTCAGAGCCAGCTGTTCCCAGAGCTCAGAATTTAGCTGAAGCAGGTCTTCTACCACTAATTTCTTATGCATTTCCAGCTATGAAGCAGAATTTTGAGGTCAAAAGACAAGAGAGTGTCATATACATAGCTCCTAAAGTAATGTTGTCTTTTGCAAAGTCTAAAAGTCCTGAAATAATACTTCATATATTTTGTTAATACAGAAATTCTAACACAAGCTGATGACTTAGAAAAGCAACACAAGCCAGAGTCCTCGAATCCCACTGCTTGGTTATACTGGTTTCCCTTTTGGTCTTCTCTCTAGGTCTCGTTTCTTTTAACTTGCTTCTAAAATCTCTTGGCTCGGACTCAGTTTTCAACATCTCATCGTTGTTTTATAGTTGGCATGCGTGATCAATGAAATCCCTGCTTTGGCTTCCAGTAAATCAGTTCTACAGGCCCAACCCGTCCCCTCCCCCCAGGACCATCCCATCCACTAGGCAAGCTAGGTGGCTGCCTAGAATGGCAGACCTCTGTGGGCAGCATGGCAGGGTGCCCGCGGCAGGCCATTTGCTTCGGCACACATGGCCTGCTGTTTCTGACACCACCCCTTTTCCGACAGGAAGTTGTGTTAGAGGGGTTCAGAAGCAGAAGGACATGTCCAGCCACTGCTGTGCCAAACTGAGCCATCCCTCCTCCCTACCGATGGAATCAGCAGCAGCAGAGGATGGTGGCATGGCTACTTGACATGGGGGGGACGGGGTGGCGAGTCTCTGAAAGGGGGAGCAGAAAACCTTGGGCCAGGCCTGCCTCCCCCCTTAGATTACTACAGGGGTTGTCATTCAAGTCCTGGGGACCTACCCAGCCAGTCAGGTTTTCAGGCTAACCACTGTGAGTATGCATGAGAAAGATTTGCATGCACTGCCTGCAATTAATGCAACTCTTTGGTTATCCTGAAAACCCTGACTGGCTAGGTATGTCTGAGGACTGGGTTGAGAACTACTGGGTTAATAGAACATGGAAATTGTTAAATCTCAATCTGCAAACATTATTATTTCTCCAGGGATGCAATACTGGAGCAAAATAAGGGAGTCATTAAGATTTCTTGCTATTTCCAAAGTAGTTATCTAAGGTCCATTTTGCTAGTTTGATGTTATTACATTTTTTGCCATTGCTTACCGGATTCATTTTAAGATATCCTTAAATGATTTTCAAACTACAGCAAGGATTGCAATGCCTGGGACAATGGTAATCTGCTTCTCGGCCCACTAGAGCCGCACAGCAAAATATTTTAGTGTTACTATCTTTGAAAAATAGGTAAATTGTAGCAGAGCCGTATCAAGCCATAATTGGACTTGTGCAATGTGTACATCTGGTGCTCCCCCACCCTCCATCTCGCTCATACCTCCGTCCAGCCGGCTGCCTGCCCTTGTCCTACTGCCACCAGGCAGCACCAGGAGCAGACCTGACTTCAAATTTTAAAAAACCAAACAATCATGCGGGTCTTTCCTCCATGCTTGTGTGTGGATCTGATTCCTCCCTGCTCTGACACAGGTTTGTGTCAGATGAGGGACCAGTGCAGCCATTCAAACGCAGGTCTTTGCAACACTGTGCTTGAATGACTGGCCTGGTCTCTCCCTTCTCTGATGCAAACTACATCAGAGAAGGGACCGAGGGGCCAGATTTGCATACAAGCATGGAGTTGCAAAGACCCACGTGTTTTTGTTTTTTTTAAATTTGAAGTCAGGTCTGCTCCCGGTGCTGCTGCCGCTGAGAAAACAAAAAGTGGCAGTGGCAGGGAAACAGCAGGCAGCGTGGGGGACAGCCGAGGTCGGTAGCCCGAAATGCACCCCTAATTCTTTGCACCCTGTGAGACTGCACCACTCACAGAGAGCTAGGTACAGTGCTGAATTGCAGATTACACTTCAAAGAACGTTTGGCCTGATATTGAATTGAGCTGGCTATGCGCCGCTACAGAGCTCAGCCATCCCTGCCGACCTCTAACCCCAGATATTCAATGCTGGGGTCATATGTGGCCCCAGGATTGAATATCCAGGATCACCACACATGCCCCAGAAGCTAACTGAGTAGCAGCAATATTGCACCGCTGCCCATTAGCTCCCACTGGTAACACTAGGCCAGTTTTTGCTTCGCCTAGTTTTACCCGCAGGTCGCTAACCGAGTAGCAGTGCAATATCGCCGCTACCCAGTTAGCAACTGTCGCTGCCTCTGCTCTGCCTTGGAACAGTTAGCATAGGGGAGGTAATTGGGGATATTCAGCAGTACTAACCATGTTAGTGGCATTGAATACGAGTGTATCCCGTTCAGCGGCACTTACACGGTTTACAGGTCCGTAGACCATGTAAATGTCTTCTGAATGAGGCCCTTTGTTTTAAAATGTTATTGTATCGTTGTGCATAGTATAATTTAGTGCCCCTTTTACTAACGCTTAGCGCACGCTATCTGCCGCGTGCATAGCTAATGGGAATAAAATGGGCCATGAGAGCGAGAAAAGGGGCCCTTAATGTGTATATGTCCTGCATTGCCACCTTAAATTATAAGGGCCCGATATTTATTTGCGACGGCAATGCACCTCTACAGCGCATAGCCATCGCTGCCTAACTTTAACCCTGGATATTCTATCTGGGGCCATATCTGGCCGCTGGCATTGAATGTCCAGGGTCGCCGCACAGCCACACATGTCACTGAAGCCAACCGTGCAGCGCCAATATTCATCTTTAGCTGCACCAAACTTTCGCCACTGAGGGATAACCGGGCAGCGGCTGAATATCACCGCTGAACAGTTATCCCTGAGTACCACCCCCAGAACACAGGAGGCAAATCTGTTTTAGCTTTGTTGTAAGTAGTTCCAAAAGATTCTAGAACAGAGCTCCGAGTTCTAATACAGAACTGGAGATTCAATAGATTCTAATTACCCAATAAAGGATATTGTAACGAGGGAGGGTGTCTGCTGGCTAAGGATCAGCAAGAGTTTGTTAATGAATAAGGCACTGACAGGAGTGTTTCCTTCTCTCTATTTCCCTAAAGCACTGCAAGCAAAAGCTCTGTACTCGCGCACAAGGAATTTATTGGGATACAGCTGGATGCCATTCTTTTATTAAAATACCGTTAAAGCAGCATTATTTCAACTTTTAAAAGGTTCTAAACTGCAGCACATACATTATCCATTCCCAGAGCGGAAAATACACCGTGAACTGTTTACACCGGAAGGCCATTATCAGTGCAGTAATAAATCCCTAAATTCAATAGGCCCTGCTGCTGAGGCTTGCGGCTTTGCTATATTATAAACAAAGTCAAGGAGGCTACTCATTCTGACTTTTTCTCAATAAATGCTGGACATCTTTTATTACCATGACACAGGCATATGCCATCACTAGAATAATATATGTCTGCTCTTCTCATCTGTACGCAGGATTATTCCAAACGCAGGAATCTGGAGAGCCATTCATATTTGCTGAGGCAGCTTATTAACCCGCTGTCAGGTACACTTGATACATTAGTATAATCCGTCCCCATTGTCATACGCTAGGCAGAGGAATTGCCATTCAGCTTTTCCTTTGAAATTCTAATCTGCTGCTCTGTCTTGTGCTTTATCACAGGTACAGTGGGATCACATTATGTGAACCTCGGGTGAAGAGAATCCCCTAATAGAGTAAACATTGCCTAAACTCATCTCTCTTTCCATAGCATTTCAGCAAAGAATAAAATCTGCCCTGTTGAAACCTGTGTTAGAAGAAAGAACCTTTCCAGCAACACAAGAGGCGTTAACGACAAGATAGTTCCAAAACCTTCAGATGTCTGTTTTCCATAGTACAGCACTTGCAAAGACAGAAAGTAGGGCATGTATTCATCTATCTCAGGGATTCTCAACCCCATCCTCGGGACACACCTCACCAGTCAGGCTTTCAGGCTAACCACAGTGAATATGCATGAGAGAGATTTGCATGCATGCCCTGCCTCCATTATATGCAAATCTCTCTCATGCATATTCATTGTGGTTATCCTGAAAACCTGAGTGGCAAGATGTGTCCTGTGGATTGGACTGAGAACCCCAGGTCTATTCGATGATGATTCCATGCAACAGACACAGGGTTTTATTTATCAAAGAGCATTAAAATCCGGCCTTAACGATCAATTTCAATTCTTGCTTTGTTTCTGTTTTTTAACACCCAGTTTATGAGAGGGCATTGAAGCCACTAGTGAAATCGGTGTGAACGCCAGAAATAATACAGCTATATTAGCACAGCCAGTAATGGAAGCACAGATGGGGACTCCAATCTCTCTCTTTCCCTTGTGAGTTATACAACCTCAGCTTAATCTACAAAAGAATTCCAGGCTTCCTGATGCTCTAGAGGCAGAAAGAAGACAGCTGCTGCCTCGTAAGAGACAGCCAGGACTTTGGCCCCATTGGGCCAAGTGGAAAGAGAATGCTATAGCATAAGAAGAGAGAGAGAGGGCTGGAGGTGGAGAATGTGAGGTCAAGGGAGGTGGTCTGTGGGAGAGAAGGAGTAGGGGAAAGGGGCGAGCGAAGGAATGAGCAGAGCCGATGTGGAAGTTAGGGTGGCTGAAAAGGAGAGTATAGGGTGAGTGGATTGGTGAGGGAGGAAAAAGAGGCTAATGGGGAGATGACTGCACCTAGGGGTTGAGTGTGCAGAAAGAGCTGTTTGTGGGTGAGATGAGAGTATGTACTTTACTTAGAAAGCACTCTTCAAAATAAATCATTGGGAGGGGCAGTAATAGTGGTAATAGTGAGAGTATGTGGTGGGTGAATTTCATCGTTAACGAGCAGGTGCCTAGAGGTAATGAACACCTTTTGAAAATCTAAACAGAACCTGTAGGCAGGTTCTATTCAGGTTAAGGTGAAACCCATTTCATTGTTAAAAGCTCTCCTGCTTAAAACATTTCCTAGTTTCTAATAAAGCTTTCCTCTCCCCTCCCCCTTCCCCCCTCCTTCCTCATTATCATCTGACCAATACATTGAGACTCCAAAACTCGGCCTGCCTCTGGGGTCCTGCATGTAAAATTTGGAGCATTTTTGAAAATGCTAGCCTGGAGGTTCTGAATTTCAATCTTCAATCCAGAATCTTAAGTTTGACATCCAGAACCTCTTCTTCCATGTATTTCTATTTCATTGGTAACCCACATGTGTCATGATAGCTGGGTCCTCCCTAGTACTCTAGGTGACATGTGAGATCTGCTACCTTCACAACAAGCAATAGGACTGGCTCCAGAGCTGGTGCTAGGTATTGGGTGATCTAGACAAACCTTCAGCCTTTCACTCCTCTGAGATTTTGATACTAAAAACTCAACCATCATGATTATCTGAACATCACCCTTCAACAACAGTCATGTAAAAACACATAATGATATGTGCCCGCTCTTCCTGCCGATGACTCTTTGCGTTTATGTGGCTTCAAAATCTATTGTTTGACTGCTGCTGCTCATTGCTGCCCCTCCCTCCCCAACGCTGCTGCCCTAGGTGACTTTCTAGTCTTGCCTAATGGTTGGGCTGGTCCTATCAGGTGGACAAGTTATCAAGTTCTCCCCATGGTCACCAGTTTCCCAGATATGTGCATTCCTAAAGATGTATATCAAGACACATTCTTGATGTAGGAAGATAATGCATCACTTGGAAGGTAGATTCAGCATCAGGGTCACTTCCTGCCTTTTCAAAGTTCTGATATTCTACCTGGTCATCATGCTTCTCCACAAAAGCACTGGGGTTGCCAGAGTGGAGGGTGGGATTGCTTTACCATGGATCCGAAGGTCTCCTTTCTGTGCTTTTCTGTCTGCCTCAACTCTTTCATGTCAGTCACTGAAGCCTCCAGAAACCATATAAATTCTCTGAGAGCTAGTGGGTGCGCGTATAGAACCTTTCTTGCTTCAACAGCTAGCTAATTGTACATATAACCCCCGTTACACTGCTAACTGCTGTCTTCATCTTGCTCCTGCCCATACTTATTAAATGGAGTTGGAAAAAAGTTTAGGTTCCTTAAAATACTACACTGTAGTCTTACAGGTTAGGTTAGGAATACGTTAATAGGAATACAATTAGAGGGTTCTTCTAGAAGCTTTATTCATGATTTATATGTGCATAATCGGGCATATACATGTGTAAATGGCCATTTCAGAAAGGACTTAGTCAGGGACATGGTTAGGGAGTAGCCAGAGAGGGTCAAAAATCTGCACATATTTTCCCCATTTCAGATAGGGAATACAGGTGTATGGCCAAAATTGTACACATGGTATTTGTACCTGCTCCCTGGTATATGTAGGTTTTTCAAAAGTGTGCGTTTAGGCCAGCACTTTATGGGAGGGATTAAGAGAGTTATCTTCCTTAACCGCCCTAGTTAGTTTCTCACTCAAAATTTAACTCGGATAAAAATAGCCACCGTTGATTTTTCCAACAAGTAGGTTTGTAAATTGGCTGCTCTGGCCCAGTGTATCAGCACATACATGTCCCCTCCTGCACCCCTGTATTTTAGAAAAGGCTCCATGCTTAGTGGGGCCTTTTCTAAAATTTTCCCCGAATTGTAAACGTTGCCATTGCGCTGTCTCACTTCCAACCTCTATATCATTTCTAAAATAGGCCCTTTAGCGATCCTTTTGAGGCTGTTGGGTTTTAATTGCCTAGTGCCTGGCCTCTATCTATCTATCTATCTATCTATTTAACATTTATAAAGTGCTTCAAACGTACGAAGCGCTGTACATACATGAAGAAAAGACAGTCCTTGCTCATCAGAGCTCACAATCTAGTCAAGAAGATCACAAAATACAAATACATTCAAGTAAGACAATGTATACAATAAGCAAGAAGAGCAAAAACAAGAATCAAGAACAGAAAGCAATAGAGAAGAGATGGGTTTTCAATCTGGACTTAAAGAGGTCCAGAGAGGGCGCATTGCACACAGACAGAGGTAGATTGTTCCAGGCAACGGGTGTAGCCAGGTGAAAGAAGCAAAGTATAGAATTAGCAGTATGAGTGGAGGGCATAGATAGACGAAGGCTGTTCGAAGAGCAAAGAACGCGAGAGGGGATGTAAGGAGAGATAAGAGATGATAGGTAGTGGGGGGCTGAAGAGTGAATGCATTTATAGGTCAAGAGGAGGAGTTTGAATTGGATCCGGAAGCGGATGGGAAGCCAATGAAGGGACTTGAGAAGAGGAGTGACATGAGAAAAGCAATGCTGGCGGAAAATTAGTCGAGCAGCAGAATTTTGAATAGATTGAAGGGGGAAAAGATGGTTTGCGGGAAGGCCAGCAAGGAGAATATTGCAGTAATCAAGATGGGAGGTGATCAAGGAGTGGACAATCATTTTAGTAATGTCATCAGAAAGGAAGGGGCGAATTTTGTTAATGTTATAAAGGAAGAAATGGCAAGTCTTAGCTACAAGTTGGATATGAGTGGATAAAGAAAGAGAGGAGTCAAAGATAACACCCAGGTTATGGGCCAAAGAGACAGGAAGGATTAAAGAGTTATCCACAGAGACTGAAAAATGGGGTAGAGGAGGGGAGGCATTGGGGGGAAAGATAAGGAGTACAGTCTTAGCCATATTTAATTTCAAGCAGCGGTGAGACACCCAAATAGCAATGTCTGAAAGGCAAACAATGATCTTTCATGGATTGCTGGAGAGATATCAGGCGAAGAGAGGTAGATTTGAGAGTCATCAGCATAGAGATGGTAATGAAAGCCATGGGAAGAGATAAGAGCACCAAGAGATTGGGTATAGAGAGAGAAGAGGAGTTGTCCCAGGACAGAACCCTGGGGAACACCAACTGGGAGCGGGTGGCAGAGGAGGAGGAGCCACCAGAACACACACTAAAAGAGCGATGGAAAAGATAAGACGAGAACCAAGACAGTACAGAGCCTCTAAAGCCGAGTGATGACAGGGTGATAAGAAGAAGGTTGTGGTCAACAGTGTCAAAAGCAGCAGAAAGATCAAGAAGGATGAGAACAGAATAAAGACCTTTGTATTTTGCTAGGAACAAGTCATTTGATACTTTAGTGAGAGCTGTTTCAGTGGAGTGCAAGGGACGGAAGCCAGACTGTAAAGGATCAAGAAGGGCATGAGATGAAAGGAAATCGAGACAGTGAAGGTGGACAGCACGCTCAAGTAGTTTAAAGATAAAGGGAAGGAGAGAGATGGGTCGATAGACTGACAGGTAGGATCAAGTGAGGGTTTCTTGAGGAGGGGTGTGACTATGGCATGCTTGAAGTCAGTAGGGAAGGTAGCAGTGGAGAGGGATAGGTTGAGGATATGAGAAATGGAAGGGACAATAGAGGATGAGATGAGGCATAAGAGACGGGTTGGAAAGGGGTCGGAGGAGCAGGTGGTGGGTTTGGAGGAAGAAAGAAGGAGTGCTGTTTCATCATCAGAGACCACAGGGAAGGAGGTGAGGGTAGCAGAAGTTAGTGGGAAGAGATGGGAGAAAGGTGAGGTAGAAGGGGTAATGGGGAATTGGAGAGTAATCTTATGGATTTTGTCATGGAAGAAATCAGCTAGTGTTTGGGCAGGAAGAGAGGGAGGAAGCAGCGGTGGAGGCACATTGAGGAGAGAATTTATTTATTTACATTCTCTTTTATACCGCGCTATTCTGCATCAGTGCAGTTTATATTGAACAAACTGAAAGTACATTGAACAGGGCATTATAACTTGGAGATAACTATTTTACAGGGAACATGGGCTTTGGAGGGTTAAGTGGCTTGCCCAAGACCACACCTGTGGGACTAGAAACCCCAGTCCTTCCAGCCCAAGGTTGCTGTCCTCTAGTGGGATTTGAACCCCTGACCTTCCGGCCTGAAGTACCTTGCCCCAACCACTAGGCCACTCCTCCACTCCTTGAGAATTGAGAGTATTAAAGAGATGATGAGGATCAGAGGCGAAACAGTTAGTAAGATGGGTGAAGCAGGCTTGTTTGGCAAGTGCTATGGCTGATTGGAATGAGAAAAGCATGAATTTAAAAGGAAGAAGGTCAGCATGGCAGCAGAATTTAAGCCAAAGACGCTCAGCAGAACGGGTACAGGAACGCAGATATCAGGCAGTGGGTGTGAGCCAGGGCTGGGGAGAAATACGCCTTACAGGGCGTGGGGTAAGGGGAGCAGGAGTATCCAGGGCAGAGGAGAGTGCAATATTATAGGATGTCACAGTCTCATCAACGGATTTGGATAACAGAGAGGAGGAAAGGGGAGAAGAAATGGAGGAGGAGAGGGCTAAGGGATTAATAGCAAGAAAGTTTCTGAATAGATTAGTGGAGACAGGACGAGGCTGAGATGGGGGATGATGAATAAGAAAACTTAAGAGGTGGTGGTCAGATAAGGGAAAGACTGAGTTGCAGAAGTTGGAGGGTGAGCAATTAGAGAAGAAAATCAGGTCAAGGCAGTGACCAAGTTGGTGAGAGGGGGCGGTGGAGCAAAGATGAAGATTGAATGAGGAGGTAATGGAGAGGAGCTTACGAGCATGGGGATCAGAGGAATTGTCAACATGAATGTTAAAATCGCCGAGGATAAGAGTAGGGCAGGAGGGGACTAAAAACATAGATAGCCAGGAGTCAAAATCAGAAAGAAAAGTGGAAACAGACAAGGCAGGAGGCCGATAGATTACTGCAACCCAAAGGGGGAGAGGAGAGAATAGGCGAATGGAATGGGCCTCAAAAGAGAGAGAGGAGTGAGACTGAGGAAGGATGAGGAGTCACTCACAGTCACTCACAGAGCATTGCAGATGGGTTCTCAGTATCTAGCCGATTCTATTCATCTTCAACCTTCTCCACGTCTTCTACGGTCAGCACATGGCTATCGCCTCTACCTTCCTGCCCCATCCTCTGCGCACCTGGAAACAACACGCCACTCCGCTTTCTATTTCCTGGCCCCTGCCCTCTGGAACTCACTCCCGTTTGCCATTCGTACCGAGTTAGCCTTTCCAAAATTCAAATGCTTACTTAAGACTCATCTGTTTCAGCAGGCCTTTGAACTCCCAGACCCTTAGAACCGGTATCTCCACAAGTAACTATCTTAACTTCTTTTCTTGCCCTTGTCTTTTCTGTCTCTCTCTGTCCTGTCCAAAATGATGGCGTTCCTTTCCTTTCTTCCTGTTTGTATTTGATTGATTGTACACCGCTCTGACGCACATGCTTGGGCGGTATATCAAGTGACAAATAAAGATAAAGATAAAAGGAGTTGGAAGTGACAAAAGGGAGAAAGTAGAAGCCCAACACCTCCGCCATGGCCAGTGGGGCGAGGAGTGTGGGAGAACTAATAGCCGTCGTGACAGAGAGCGGCAATAGATGCGGTGTCATCAGGGAGAAGCCAGGTCTCTGTTAAGGCAAGGAGGTGGAGGGCATGAGAGATAAACAGGTCAGGAGTAAAGGCAAGTTTGTTAGAGACAGAATGAGGGTTCCATAAGGCACATGAGAAGGGGAGCACAGAAGGTGAAAGGAGAGGAATGTGATCTCCTGTAGCTTAACTCTCATGGTATCTCACCCTCTCGGCATCACGTTTCACCAGACTTTATTTGCTTGATTTTGATTTTTGGACATGTTTGTAACGGAGCCTTCATTTGGCCGATGGGTTCGTCCCTTGACTAAAACATTATAGTTATACATGTGATCCTTAACTGAAATAATAAAAAATGAGAGTTCTTCGAATCTCTTGATATCATTACTTTCCTTTCTGATTCAGTGTTTTCTCTTCCTTTCTTTTTCTCTGTATGTATACGCCTTGTTTTTGTCCTTTGCCCACTATTTCAGCGTTTCACTTCAGCACTCAGTATTCTCTACTTACACTCTCACCTTCTGGAAATTTAAATACTTTTTAAACACAATTTAAAATCTGCTGTCAGCTCTAGGTTGGTGCTCCTTATCTGAAGTTGATAAGTTCTTGGGGGCACAACCTATGTTCCCCAGCCCTGTTAACACCTTTGGTTTCAATGCAATGTTCTCTTTTAAGGGAACAGGTGCTGAGGAAAATGAGTGTGAACAAATGCTAAAAAAAGCACTTCATTTTCACAAGTGCTTTCAAAACCAATCTTTGTGTCTTTTAGATTCCTTATAGGGATGAATGTGTGTGGGCGTAGGGAAGATGGGACTGTTAAGTTGACTGTTCTACCCCTGACAATAAATATGTTTTAATTGCCCACAAAGCAAAATAGAATCAGATCGAGATGAAGATATTGGGTGGTTATGGCTTAGGCATTATGGACTAAATTTCCAAAGGGCTGGCCAGAGTCTACACAGATAAAAAATGCGAGTTTACACGGGGAGAATAGGTGAAAGCGCCTAAGCAGCGTGGTCACCCAGGGTGCTCCACAACTCCCCCTGATTTCAATCTTCTCCTTCTCTTTTCCATAATATCCTCTCAGACTTTCTTTTTGATGTTCGCCCTGCTACTCTTTTATTCTCTTGCTAATCTTACTCTCATATCTCATTTCCTTTTCTGTCATTGTCATGTTCGTTTCTACTTTTATTTCTCTGTCTTTATTATATCTTATAGTATTGATCACATTCTTCCCTTCCCCCTCACCCCTCCTTCTCTCACACACGCATTTCATTTCACAAGCTTTTTCATCTCATACAACTCACTCCCCTCTCACTAACATAATACATAGCCAAACCCAAATCTCACACATACACAGCTAACTCCCCTCCCAGAACACACAAACAATTTCTCCCCAGTTCTCTCACACTTAGTAACATAGTAAATGAAGGCAGATAAAGACCAGCATGGACCATGTGGTCTGCCCAGTAAGGTAGCCAGAGTTGTATCTACCCCTCTGTGCAGGATAGCCCCCTTCTATGCCTTACTGCCCTCTACTCTTGCACGCTGCTCACCTGCTTCTCTCTTACATATACACCCCCTTCTTTATATCCCCACCTATCTCCCTCTTCCACACCTCTCTTCACCACTTCTCTCTCCTTATACCTGTCTTCCACCACTTCGTTACCTCTCTCCTTATCCTCACACATTCTTTTCCTCCCTCATCCTTGTACCCTATTCCTCCTCCCTCTCCCATCTGCTTCGTTCTAGTTCTCCTCTCTCCTCCCATCTTCCTTTTCTTCCCCCATGCACTTAGCCCATCCTCACTTAAAGTGGCATTTTTGAAAGGACATTTAGGAAAAATCTGGGACATTCAGTGCAGAACATCCAAAAACCAGGGGGATGGCAGGCATGTCTTCTGAAAGCTCTCTATCTCCATTCCAAAAAATGAACGTCCCAGTAGTCAGGTCTGGAGACAGACCCTGCACAGAGCAAGGCTGGGTACACGCATGAGTATAGGCCAATTTCCAAATGCGGATGTCCCTGAAATGCATGCCTGCAGAGCCTGGTACTTGGAGGCTCCGGTCTGTGTAGGTCAGAAGGGGGGCGTCTATGTTATGGGACTAGCACATCCTGTCCTGCCATTTCATATATCAGGCATGTGGCAGTGGGCCGATGATATGTTTGGCGTATGTATTTACAGGCAGGTGTCTTTGGCCAGGAAATATTAACCACTGCAATAAAAGTACATTTTGCTCTTCCCCCTGGAAGCATTGCAGCCGTTAGATGAGGACTTTTTTGCCCCTTATTCATGTTCAGGAACCTCAACAAGCAGGGCCTGAGATGCCTGTGCGCTCTGAAATTGCACCATGATGTGCCCAGGACACATCTCCACCCTGCCCCCATGCCAACTGGATGTTCTCGCACCAGGATGTTTATAGACCCGGCTTAATAAAATGGCTCCAGGGCCATCTCCAGGATTTGGACATCTACAGGGTAGCCCAAAAAAAGTGAGAACATCTCGTAGCATATAAGTTATTTAAAAATTCAAAAAGACAGATGTAAATGATTGACAAATTTTAAAAAAAAAGATGGCGACCGGAAATTGTCGAAATAAAGTCATTATACAGCTAAAAAAGGTAAATAAGTAAACTATTTAAGCTTTTAATTTACGAGATGTTCTCTTTTTTTTTTTTTTTTGGGCCACCCTGTATATACCCATTTTCAGATGTCCAACTCACAAATAGGGCTTCTAAAATGACCCCCTTAGACTTCAGTTCTGCTTTGCATCGCCTTTCTTCCCCCCATCCACATATTTGTCAGGTCTTCCTTGATGACATGGTCCTTTCTTTCTCCCTGTGCTGCCCTCCCAAGGCTAAGCTCTCCTGGGCCATGGAGTCTCTAATGGCTGCAGCACTAATTTTTTGTTTCACGTATAGTCTGTTTGGTATAATGATGTTTTGCCTGGCATTCAGATCTATGTGTATGTATGTGTGTATATTGCCTTTTAATTATTGACTGGACTTTATTTAACTTGGGGCTTACTGTATATTAATTACCTGTTGCTTTGACTTTATTCCTTTTTTACCCTTTGATATATCTCATGTGAGACAGTATAATAAGATCAGTCATAAACTAAACTGAACTAAGCTCCGCCCCCCGCAGCCGCTGCCTCCTCTGAACAGGAAGTGTGCCTATAGAAGGCAGGGGTAGCCTTGGGAGCAGAAGCAGCACTGCGACCATCAGAGACTCTATTGAAGACAGTTCTAAAGTATAAAATTTTTCTGTGGGGTAAACAACTGTTTCCCTTGCTGCTGTCTGTTTCATTTTCCATGTAAATGTGTTGTTAAATTTCATGGTGACCTGTCCATATCCTATGAGCCAGAACAACTTAGAATTTCTTTCGATGCTAATGGGTCAATACCTAAACATCACAGCTGGTTAAATATTCAGCATTGCTATCCGCAGTGAATAAATGTATAGAGCAGGGTTTTTTTTGCTGTCCTAAATATAAGAACATAAGATATGCCATACTCGGTCAGACCAAGGTCCATTAAACTCATTATCCTGTTTCCAATCCAGGTCACAAGTCCCTGTCAGGTTCCCAGAAAGGTATACAGATTCCACGTTGCTTATCCCAGTGTAAGCTGTGAATTCCCTGGTCCTCTTTAATAATGGTTTATAGACTTTTCCTCCAGGAGCTTGTCCACACCTTTTATAAACCCAGCTATAATAACAGCTTTTACTACATCCTCTGGTCATGAATTCCAGAGTTTGATTATGTGTTGAGTGAGAAAATATTTTATCCTATTAGTCTTAAATGGGCTACATCGTAGCTTTATTGTGTGTCCCCTAGTCTTTCTACTTTTTGAAGGAGTAAACATCCGCTATTCAATCAGCGGACTGGATATCGTCACTGTCCGTATAGGTAGATGGAATGCCCACACTCCGCCCTGGCACTATCTGGATAGTGCTGGAGCAACCTGTAATAGTTTTCAGTATCACTCGCCAGCACTAACAATTGACAGATGAAGGATTTATCTGGCTATCAGCTGCCACTATCCAGAGAAGTTCTTTTGAATATCGACTCCTAGGAGCAGCTCTTCTCAAGGGGAGGAGAAAGAAGGCTCACAGGATGGTTAGGGTTCTTACGTTACTGTTTATTAGCAGTTCCCTTTAAATAGGGCAGCATTACCCTGGGATTATTTTTATGTGTTAATTTTTCCAGAGCTTTCTAATGATGCATTTATCATGGGGTAAATGTCTGCCCTGTGTTCCAAACATGCTGTATAGTTCTTGGATTTTTCCCTGGACTCCATGTCAAATCCATGCACAGGGATGGAGTGAAAACAGTTAGCAAAGTTGGGAATAAAAAGGGGTTTTGACAAGTTCCTGCAAGAAAATCCATAAAGAGTTATTTGTCATGTATTGTAGATATGGGAAAGCCACCTGAGTATGCGTGAAAAGGACTGGATCTTGTGATCTTGATTGGCCACGGTCAGAGACAAAATGCTGGACTCGATTGAACTTATGTTCATATAGCGATGGGGAGGGACTCCTGCTAATATGGCTCTAAGAAACATCTAGGGGCATGCATTCAATAGTACGTTTTCACTTTGATTGGGCACCTCAAATATTTTGTGTGTGAAAATGGCTTATGCACATGTTTATCTATGAATTAGCATGTGTACAATCAATTTGCACATGCAAAAACGTTTTACTTGAATAGAAGACACACATTTAAACAGGGCTGGCCAGTCCATTAGGCAAGTTAGGCGGACCTCTGCGGGTGCACGGCACCCATGGCAGGCCATGTGCTTCGGCACACATGGCCTGTCACTCCCTCTCCCCCCGCACACCAAGCTGCACTGCCCTTCTCTCCCAAGCTGAGCCATGCCACCTCTCCCCCACCTCTGCTGCCGTTGATTCTGATGGCGCCCCATGGCAGGCCATGTGCTTGAGCACACATGATCTGCCACCGCCACCAATCCGAGTCACCACACCCGACCCCACCACCAGAATCAGTGGCAGCAAGGGGCAGCAGCGCACGCAGTGGGGGCGGCACAGCCAGGGCTTCTGCCTGGAGTGGCAGAAACCCTTGGGTCGACTCTGCATTTAAATATGTGCAAAAGCATGACAAAAAAATCCTCTAGAAAGGCAGGAAAAATGTGGAAAATATGAACACTAGCCAAACGTTTTTTGGCCATGCACATCCTTAGGAATGCTACAGCAAAATGATATACTCCTCAAATCAGCTTTATTTGGTATGCTCCTGCTACTGGAGCACAATATTTTGATAAGGATCTAAAGAGACCTTACAGTTCTAATAAAAATACAATAAAATTGCAGTGCGCACAAGGACAAGAGCAAAGTCACACTCTCCCTCTGTTCTCCCACCTCTTGGAGACACACTCACTCTCTGCGACACATGCTTTCCCCTCTCCGATACACTCTCTCTGCCAGACACACACTCTCAGAATCTCTTTCAGACACACAAAACACATACAAACAGCCTTTCTATTAAACACACGCTCTCTCTCGGTCTCAAACTAACACCTTCTCTCAACCAAATAAACACAGCTCTTCTCTCTGACACATGTTTTAAGCCAGCGTTTTTCAACCACTGTGCCGCGGCACACTAGTGTGCCGTGAGATATTGTCTGGTGTGCCATGGGAAAAATTCCAATTTCATCCGTAACATGTGGCCTCGGCTCACAAATTAGGGTTGCCAACCGGCCGGTTTTCAGCCGGCCTGGCCAGTTTTTCCATGGCCAGGCCGGCTGCCGGCACAGTTGTAAAACCGGCCATTGAAAAGCCGTTTTTTTGCTCTGGCCGCAAGATCGGGAGCGGCCAGAGCAAAAAACCGGCTTTTGTGCCGAAGTCCGCGGCGCGAACGCGATTCCCTATAGCAGTGCAGCCGCTAGTTCTGCTTTGTACAGAGCAGCGGCTGCACTACACTTACATTGAAAAGTAAAGAGAAACTGTGTCAGGAGCCCTCCGATCATGCAGAGCCCGAGGAAGTGATGTCATGGAGGCGGGCTCCTCACAGGCTGTCTTTCCTTTTCAAATTAACTTTAGCTGCAATAAAGTTAATTTGAAAAGGAAAGACAGCCTGTGAGGAGCCCGCCCCCATGACATCACTTCCTCGGGCTCTGCGATGACCAGAGGGCTCCTGACACAGTTTCTCTTTACTTTTCAATGTAAGTGTAGTGCAGCCGCTGCTCTGTACAAAGCAGAAGCAGCGGCTTGGGCAGAGGGGGGTGTGTGAGTGAACCAGCAAGGGGGGGGGAGTGTGAGTGAACCAGCAAGGGGGGGGAGTGTGAGTGAACCAGCAGTGGAGGGGGGGTGGTGTGAGTGAACCAGCAGGGGAGGGGGGGTAAGTGAGTGAGTGACCCAGCAGGAGGGGTGAGTAAGTGACAGGGGGGTGGGTGAGTGAACCAGCAGTGGAGGGGGGGGTGGTGTGAGTGAACCAGCAGGGGAGGGGGGTTGGTGTGAACCAGCAGGGGAGGGGGGTTGGTGTGAGTGTTTGATTCCTATTCAAGAGAATTACTTTATATATAGTCAATATAGGCACAGAGGTAAATTTTTTTAACATTTTCTAATGGTGGTGTGCCTCGTGATTTTTTTCATGAAAAAAGTGTGCCTTTGCACAAAAAAGGTTGAAAAACACTGTTTTAAGGGTTCCATGCAATCAGCGGTCAGACAGATGATGTAGAGAACTGGTGGGGTGACCCCCTTAC
This sequence comes from Ichthyophis bannanicus, assembly GCA_033557465.1. Classification (NCBI taxonomy): domain Eukaryota; kingdom Metazoa; phylum Chordata; class Amphibia; order Gymnophiona; family Ichthyophiidae; genus Ichthyophis; species Ichthyophis bannanicus. Next base: position 4,796,516 of record JAWIIG010000024.1, on the reverse strand, counting down.
TTAGTCAGACTGACCAATTACTGTGCCTAGAATTAGCTTAATAGTGCAGATTCCCTTTCCAGCAAGGTAAGTTGTCAAGAATGGCTAAATTCCATAGCTCCATGAGCTTAGCCAAGTCCCCGTCAAACACTTTGGGGGTGATTTAAAAAAGCATTTTCCATGGTTGAAAACATGTTTTACATGCAGAAAATGGCTATTTTAAAATTGTACAGGGGTAGACAAACATAAAATGAGGTACAGGGAAAGACAGTACCTCAGTGCCGGTGGATGTGGTACAAACAGGTAGTGTAGATGGGTTTAGAAAAGGTTTGGACAGATTCCTGGAGGTAACATTCATAAACCCTTATTAAGGTAGTCCAAGAGAGAACCACAGCTTATCCCTGGGGATATGTAGCATGGAATTGGCCACCTTTGGGATTTGCCAGGTACTTGTGGCCTGGAATGGCAACTGGGTTTGATGGACCTTTGGTCTGACCCAGTATGACAGTTCTAATGTTCTTATGTACTTTCACACAGTCTGCACCTAGGCATTTCAGGGAGCATAGATTGGGATGAGCCAGGGAAAAGTTGTTTATGTATGGATGCACATATTTCCTAAAATATAAAGGGCATGCACGCATTTACACCTGCCTCAGAGAGAATTTGTGCACTGCTAGAAATAGTCCTGGGTGCCTAATTTACAAAGGCACATGGGTGCTTATTTCAACTTTATAAAATACCAGCATTCAACATCCCTTCTGATCATACTAATATAGGGAGGTGATATTCAACGACGGTGGCTAGCACTTGTTAAGCAGCTAGCCATCGCCGCTGAACTGCAACCACGGATATTTGATGCTGGGGTCATATCTGGCCACAGGCATTGAATATCTGGGGTGGCTGCAGAATCCAGGAGCTAACCCGGCAGCATTTACTTTACCCATGTGTCGGTAACTGGGCCGTGACTCCACATCGCCGCTGCTCAGTTAACAATGGGTGTGGTCTCTGCTCCGCCCCGATGCTAACTGCTTAATATTGGATATACCCTTACTCTTCAGACATATGCCTTTTTCCTCTCAGATATGTTCTCTCTGCCTCTCTCCTTGTTATGCAATTACCCCCCCCCCCCCCACCAGTCACAAATATTCTTCTAGAGGATGCTGGAGCAACCTAGTTTTTCACTTAAGGGAGACTGGTTACTCACAGTCCTCAAGTCCCAATGCTCTAGATGTCTCCATAAAAAAAGGAGAGACATCCAGATTGGTTTGCACGAACATCTCAGGAAAGTCCAGGCTAAGATTCTGTTGAGAGGCTAAAATCTTCCATGATGTTACAGAAGCCGTGCAGTGAAGATGTTTTCAGCTCAGCACAGTCCTGCAGAATCACACAGAACCAAGTCTAGCAGCCTCTGGGTTTCCTGAGCTGTCAGACAGGGGCTTAAAGGAACATGCACACCACTTCAAAGCATGCCTCAGGAAGACATGGGGACATCCGGTCATACTGTGCACATGCTGCTGCTCTTGTATTCACTTCAGCAAAGCCTTACTGCCCCCTCCCCCGCCCCCTTATGTGAGCTGGCTTAATGAATCATCGTGTAAACTCCTTGCCTTTGCAGATAGACCTTCCACGGAACTTCATCCTTTTACTAAGGCCTAGGCGCTTTCTCCCTTCCTCTTTGTACTAAATTCCTTAGATGGAACCTTGGTTACCTTTTCCAGGGCATTTTGGGAAACTGTTCCTAAGACAGCATCACAGAGAAGCAGAAATGGTATGTTGTGGGTTCTGAGAGTTTGGATGGACGCACCATGCAACCACTGGAATCCAACTTGCGGTCAGCAATACAGCGAAAGTTCTTACTGCAGCCACCGTTGTCTTTGGCACAATCACGGACTGGTCCAAAGGAGTCCAGAAGAACCTCCAGGTTGTCAAAGGAGGATGAGGTCATCAATTCCTCCCTATAACAGGAACATGGACAACAGAAACATGATATGCAAGAGAATAAACCTACCCAAGACAGCAAGCATGTCAGAGAAATTATACATATGGTATCCCTACAATCACTTCAAAAGTAATTTTAAGACAAAGCAAAATTCAGACATTGAGAAGAAGTCCAAGGTAAATAGCTGGAAAATCTGTTCTGTAGGTTGCTAAACCTTGTACATGGTAATTGCTGTGATGTTAGTGACACAAACTATAACCAGGGGTGTGAAACTATCAAATAGTTTCAACAATTTTTTTTATGTTAGGTGAGACAAAGGTTAAATGAATTCAGTGAATCGAGATACCACTCCTCAACCACAGAACAAAATTAATACTTTTCTAGAAATACTGTAACATAGTAGTTCACAGAAGAAAAATATAACGGACCTATCCAATCTGGCCTGTTATTCAGTCTCCATGGTGAAGGTTATATCATAGCTGCCAGCCATAGATTTGATTTCTTATCCAGGATAGTGCTGTTTGGCACCCTTTCCTGAAGTAATTCTCTAGTCAGGGCAGGCCCGTCCATTGTGCGGGAATATTGTTTGCACAGGGCCCCGCCCTTCAGGGAGTGCCCCATGCCAACATGCCACACATGGTGTTTGGCTCCCAAGTCCCGATTGTTTGCAGGGCTGACTTCAGAGGGAGCCGGGGAGGGCCAAGGGTAAAGGCGGAGGCAGAGAAGCTTGCATCCTGGCGATAAATGTATGGCTGCGTGGATAATGTTATCGAGAGCATTTTGGTTTCCTGGACCATGGGATGATGTTCCAAGAGCTAGAGAGCAGAGATGGTATCCATCTATCCAAGAAGGGTCAACGTGTCTTCAATAGCAGATTGGCTAACCTACTGAACAGGGCATTAAACTAGATTTATTAGAGATGGGTGAAGAATGCCCCCACGTAAGTAAAACATTAAATAACTCTATAGAAATGGGTAAAAGGGGCAACAGCTGGAGAGCAGTGTGTATAAATGCCCGTAGCATGGTAAATAAGATCCCAAATATTGAGGTTTTAATGGAACAGGCTGACTTGGATTTAGTGGCGGATAGAGAGACATGGTTCATGGACAGCCTTGTCTGGGATGTGATTATATCAGGCTATACTTTATTTATTCAGGAATGATAGGGGAGGAGGAATGGCACTATATGTAAAAAATAATGTTAAAGCTAGAGAATTACAGGACTTAAAATGGAGAGAGGAGGCACTGTGGGTTAAAATAGGAAGAGGAAAAAAGAAAGAAATGGTTGATGAAATGCTCAAAGAAATCAAGGAAGCTAACAAAACTTACAGCACAGTGGTGATTTAAATTACTCTGGTATCGACTGGGTCAGTGTCACGGCAGGACATGCTAGGGAGATAAAGTTCCTAGATGAAATAAATGACTGCTTTTTGGAGCAGCTGGTTCATGAACCAACCAGAGGGGAAGCCATATTGGACCTAGTCCTTAGTGGAACACCAGATCTGGTGCAAGAGATAAAGGTGTTGGGGCCACTTGGCAATAGTGATCATAGCATGATCGCATTTGATTTAATTAGTGGAGGAGGGATGGTAAGGAAATCCACAGTACTACCTTTTAACTTTCAAAAGGGAGACTATGATAAAATGAGGAAAATAGTTAAGAAAAAACTAAAAGGAGCAGTTGCAAACGTTAAAGACTTACATCAAGCTTGGGTGTTGTTGAAAAATACTATCTTGGAAGCCCAGACCAGCTGTATTCCACGCTTTAAGAAAAGTGGAAGGATGTCGAAAATACTGCCAGCATGGTTTAAAGGTGAGGTCAGATAAGCTGTTGTTGCCAAAAAAGCATCTTTCAGGAAATGGAAGAAAGAGCCAAACGACGAAACCTGAAAACAGCAAAAGCACTGGCAAGTTAAATGCAAGGCATTGATAAGGCAGGCAAAGGGAGACTTTGAGAAGAAGCTTGCTGCGGAAGCAAAAACGCGTAATAAAGACTTTTTCAAGTACATTCATAGCAAAAAACCTGTGAGAGAGTCAGTTGGTCCATTAGATGATAGAGGGGTTAAAGGGGCACTAAGAGGTGACGAGGCAATAGGGGAGAGACTGAATGAATTCTTTGCTTCGGTCTTTACTGAGGAAGATGTAGGGATGTTACCCATCACTGAAGTGGCATTTAAAGGTGTGGAAGAATTGAAGGAAATATCGATACATCAGGAAGATGTATTACAACTATTAGATAAACTGAAGAGTAGCAAATGACCTGGGCTGGATGATATACATCCAAGGGTGTTGAAAGAACTGAAATATGAGATAGTTCACAGATTACTTATAGCAGGTCTACAATCATTAAAATCATCTGTAATACCTGAACATTGGAGGATGGCCAATGTAACGCCAATTTTTAAAAAGGGTTCCAGGGGTGATCCTGAAAACTACAGACCGGTGAGCCTGATGTCAGTACCGGGAAAAATGGTAGAAACCATCATAAAGAACAAATTACTCAGCATGTAGTTAGTCATGGTCTAATGGGAGACAGCCAACATGGCTTTAGACAAGGAAGATCTTGTCTTACTAATCTGTTATGTTTTTTTGAAGGTGTGAATAAACAGGTGGACAAAACTGAGTAGGTTGATATAGTGTATCTGGACTTTCAGAAAGCCTTTGACAAGGTCCCTCATCAGAGACCTTTAGCATAACTAAAGAGTCATGGGATAGGGGGAAGTGTACTATTGTGGATCAGGAACTGGTTAAAAGATAGAAAGCAGAGGGTAGGGCTAAATGGCCAATTTTCCCAATGGAGAAAGGTGAATAGTGGTGTACCTCAGGGATCTGTGCTGGGTCCACTGCTTTTTGACATATTCATAAATGACCTGGAAAAGGGAATAACTAGTGAGGTTATCAAATTTTCAGATGACAAAAAACTATTTAAAGTTGTTAAAACCCAAGAGGATTGTGGAAAATTGCAAGAGGATCTTGATAAATTGGAAAACTGGGCATCAAAATGGCAGATGAAATTTATTGTGGACAAGTGCAAAGTTATGCACCTAGGGAAGAACAACCCAAACTATGGTTACAAGATGCAAGGTTTATGTTTATGTTTATTAAAACTTTATATACCGCCCATAAATGATTAGCAGCTGTGAAAAGGAAAAGGAATGCCATAAAATCTTTAAAAGACAAAAAGAATAGAATCAGAGATAGTAGGGGGGGCAAAAGTGGATAACAAGGGGGGAGAGGGAAACACATTAACATTGTAAAAGGGGGGATAACAGAGGGGGGGGGAAGGAAGGGATAGGAGAGCATGAGCAGCTAGCAAAACGGTGGGGGAGAAGGGGGGAGAGGGATAGGAAGCTAACACACTAACGCGGTGGAAGGGAGGAGGGTGAGGCGGGGAAGGGGAGATTGAAGGCGGAACAAAAAAGATAGGTTTTCAGTTTAGATTTGAAGGACATACAGGAGGTTTCTAAGCAGAGGGAGTGAGTTCCAGAGTCTGGGACCAAGGAAGAAGAAGGCTGAGGACCGAGTGGATTCCAGGTGAGCTTGGGAAGAGGGGGGGGAAGAAACATACGGTTAGCGTGAATAGAGCGAAGGGATCGGTGCGGGGTATTGAGGTGGACCTGGTCGGCGAGATACAGGGGGATACCAGAGTAGATCACCCTGTGCACAAAGATAAGAACTTTAAACTGAATACGAGAGACAATGGGAAGCCAGCGGAGGTGTATTAGAAGGGGGGTAACATGGTCAAAGCGTGAAGCATCAGTTAGAACACGAACGGCAGAATTTTGAACACGTTGGAGACGAAGAGGTTGGGATTGGGGGACGCCGGCAAGACAGACATTGCAGTAGTCGAGACGAGACATGACAAGGGATATAATGAGGGTGGTCATAGAGGAGGAGGTGAGAAAAGAACGTACGGTGCAAAGTTGTTTTAAAGTGAAGAATGAGTGTTGGATGACTGAGGAGATGAGTTCTTTGAAAGAAAGAGAAGAGTCAAGGATTACACCCAAATAATGTAAGGAGGAGACAATGGGGATGGGTGAAGAAGAGAACAGAGGGGTTAGGGGAGGAGGGGGGTTACCAAAGGTGAACCGGATAGCGGACGTTTTAGAGAGATTGATGTGAAGGAAGTTGGAAGAGAGCCAAGAAGCAACAGAGGAAAGACAAGTATTGAAAGTAGTGATATCTGGTGCAGCAGAGTCAGTGTGGTAAAGAAGGAAAATATCATCAGCGTAGTAATAAGCAGAAACACCGTGTTGCTGTATAAGAAGAGCAAGGGGAGCCAGGAATACATTAAAGAGAAGAGGAGCAAGGACAGAACCTTGAGGAATACCACAGGGAAGAGGAGTAGAAGTTGAAGACCCTAATCCAGTTTGAACTGAGAAAGTGCGGCCGGACAGAAAGGAGTGAAACCACATTAGGAACCACCACCCAGGAAAAAGATTTAGGCATCATTGTGGATAACATGTTAAAACCCTCGGTCCAGTGTGCAGCGGCGGCCAAGAGAGCAAATAGAATGCTAGGTATCATAAGGAAAGAAATGGAAAATAAAACAAAAGATATTATAATGCCTCTATATCGTTCCATGGTGAGAAGCACCTTGAATATTGTGTGCAATTCTGATCGCCGTATCTTAAAAAGGATATAGCGTTATTAGAAAAGGTTCAGAGAAGAGCCACCAAAATGGTAAAGGGGATGGAAGGATGCTCCTATGAAGAAAGGCTAAAAAGGTTAGGGCTCTTTAACCTGGAAAAGAGACGACTGAGGGGAGATATGATAGAAGTCTATAAATTAATGAACGGAGTGGAACGGGTAAACGTAGATCAATTGATCACGTTTTCAGAATATAGAAAGACTAGGGGACACGCAATGAAGCTACAGGGTAAACTATTTAAGACTAATAAAAGAAAATATTTTTTCACTCAACGTGTAATCAAACTCTGGAATTTGTTACCGGAGGATGTAGTAAAGGCTGTTAGTGTAGCTGGGTTTAAAAAAGGTTTGGACAAGTTCCTGGAGGAAAGGTCCAGAAACCATTATTAAGAAGGGACCCAGGATATTAATGCTTGACCCAGTACAAGCATTGTGGAACCTGTGTCTTTTATTTATTTATTTATTTATTTATTTAACAAGTTTTTATACCGCCTTTTCCTTCAATCAAAGCGGTTACAAGAAACACAAAGGTTATAAGCAAGGGAAACATACACAGTATAAACATAACAGGACAGTGGTAATATAGGAAAAATAACAAGGGTTAACAATATAGCAAAATTATTTATATAATAGATACAATAGATGATAACTAGTCAATTGTTGATCCATAGTGTTCAATGAAAAGTGTAGTTTTTAATTGCTTACGAAAGTCTTTTAAATTATCAATTGAACGTAAATCAGGAGGGAGAGAGTTCCAAATTAAAGGGGCAGCCAAAGAAATTGCTCTTTGTGAAGTAGTTTCTTGGGGTGTTGAGGGTGTTTGAAGTGGATAACCTTTTTGGTCTACTGCTGTTATCATGGAGTAAGAGGGCATGGAGGCTGATTGCAGAACTCTTGTGTTTCATTTTGAAAATATTTATGATTAACTTATACTTTATGCGAAGGGTTATCGGGAGCCAGTGGAGTTCTTTAAGGATGGGGGTAATGTGGTCATAATTAGTTGAGCCATTGATTATTTTTGCTGCTGTATTCTGTGCCATTTGGAGTGACTTGAGAGCATGTTTTGAAAGACCATTGTAGATAGGGTTGCAAAAATCCAGAATGGGAGTAATAAGTGCCTAGCAGACTGTACGAAAGTGTTCATAAGAGATAAGAGGCTTGAGGCGTCTAATTATTTTCATTCTGTAGTAGGCATTTTTAACAGTTTTTCTTATGTGAGATCGTAGGTTTAGCTTATTATCGAGGGTTACTCCGAGGTATCTTACTTCGTCCTTAATTGGAATCTTTGTGTTGTTGCATGTGATGTATGGTGGGGGATTAAAGCTAGTGTTTCTAGTTACAATAAGTGCTTCAGTCTTGTTCAAGTTTAATGCAAGGTTGTTATTTGTCAGCCAAATGGAAATGCTGGTAATGCAGTTTGAAATCTTGTTGAAATCGTGTAGTCTATTTGATGAGTTGCTCAGCCAGGCGACCAGCATGAAAGCCTCGGGTCACTACCCCGCCCTGCCTCCCCCCCCCCCTTTTTCCCCGACCCCTTACCCCCCCCCCCCCCGCGAGAGTCACTGCACTTACACGGAATTTGCAACAAAGAACTCATTATTTTATTTAGCTAACAACATATTCTTGGAAATTACAGTACAGAAACTGTTGGCCACAGCATGATCCTATTGCATAATTATTTACAAAATCCTTTATCACAAAGTCCGCTCTAGGGTTGTTCCCGCCCATCGTTTTTGTAAAGAAAGTGATCGCAGCCAATTGCGCTTGCACCGCTGATTTTTTCGCGCCCATGCTCTTTTGCTGCAGGATCCACCGTATAATGGATCCCGTGTTAGGGCAGACTTCGGGGATCGCGTTCATCATACAGAAAGCCCGGAACTTCTCCCAGGCCGTGAGGTATCTTCTCCTTGTCCTCTCGGATAGTGAGCCTAGTACCAGCTCCCATACTTCGGTGGACCAAGATCCCATGCCCGATCCGGGACGGCTGTTTTTGCTGCGTCGGCGTTGGGCGCAAGGGATCTGAAGAGTGAGATCTTGGAACGAGAAAGAGCATCGGCTAGGTTATTGCAGGTACCTGGTATGTGCTTCGCCCTGACAGTTACATTATGCGTCAGGCATGCCCACACTATATTCCTCAGGAGTGCTATTACCCCTTGAGTATGCGCACGCATCCCGTTCAAGGCATACACCACTGCCATATTGTCAGAGTGAAACGTGATGGCCTTATCGTGGAGCTGCGGGGCCCATATGGCTAATGCCACGGCTATGGGAAAGAGCTTGAGAAATGTGATATCCCTGGTCACACCTGTCGCGTGCCATTCGGGGGGCCACTCCTCCACGCACCACGCCCCTTTGAAGTAAATCCCAAATCCCGCACTACCGGCGGCATCGGTGAACAGATCAATATCCACGTTTGACACGGGCAGTTCTTGCCAAAAGGTTAGCCCGTTGAAGGATTGCAGGAAGAATTCCCACATGCGCAAATCCTCCTTTATGCCTTTCGTGATCCTGACCTTATGGTGTTTCCTCCGAATCCCTTTCGTCGCCATTGCTATGCGGCGGCAGAAGACCCGCCCCATAGGCATGATTCTGCATGCGAAACATAACAGGCCCAGCATTGATTGAAATTGCTCCAAGGTCGCCTTTTTGCGGGCCTGATAGCCCGAATAGCGGCTCTCAATTTTTTGATTTTGTCGTCTGGGAGGCGTGACTGCTGCTTTGCCACATCTAGCTCAATACCCAAGAAGGTGATGGTCTCCACAGGCCCACAGGTCTTGTCGCCCGCCAGCGGAATGCCGAAGCTCTCGGCTACTCACTCGAAGACCCTGAGGACTCTTTGGCAGTCCTGCCGGTCACTTCCAATGAAGAGGAAATCGTCCAGGTAGTGCACCAACGCACCTAACCCCGCGATATCCGCTACCACCCAGTGTATAAATGTGCTGAATTGCTCGAAATATGCGCACGATATCGAGCAACCCATGGGCAAACACTTATCAAAGTAATAGTCGCCATTGAAAGTGAATCCCAACAATAGGAAGGACTCAGGGTGGACCGGCAGAAGTCGGAAGGCTGATTCGATGTCTGCCTTGGCCAGTTGCGCCTGACGTCCCTGTCTCTTTATGAGGTCTATAGCGTGGTCGATTGTTGAATATCTCACCGAGCATAGCGCCGGATCGATTTGATCGTACACTGATCTTCCCTCGGGGTATGACAGGTTATGTATCAGGCGGAACTTTCCCGGCTCCTTCTTGGGCACAATTCCAAGTGGGGACAGCACTAAATCCACCATTGGTGGGGTCTTAAATGGGCCTGCCACCCTCCCTAGCTCTCGTTCCTTTAGTAATTTTTGTTGGACTACATTATTGAATTTATTTACTGATGGTGCATTGCGTATTCCTTGCGCCATTGGGTTGGCGGCAACCGGGATCCTGAAGCCGTAGGTGAAACCGCTCTCGATGCTGAGGGCATCGTCGCGGCGCGGGTACGCGCGTAACCACGGTCGCATGAGGTCAAGCCTGATGGGGGTTGGGGCCAAGGCCATCGCCTCCTCGCAGCTGCCCTGGATGAAAGGATTTATTGTCTTTGCCGGTGCGACAGACAGTGACTGGGTGGTTTCCCCCGCGCCGAAATTTGCAAGGCCGCCATGTGCAGCTTCCCGCATTGAATTGGCGGCATGCTCTGCGCCCGCCCGTCTGGGGGGCCGTTCGCCACTGCGGCACCTGAAAGGACTGAAAGGACCCTTCCTGACAGTACGGTCTGTTGGGTGACATCTCCTCGAGCCATAGGTCCACGATCCTGTGCTGCCAGGTCATGGTTGGGTCCTCGGCTAAGCTTTGCCTGAACTTGACATCGTAGTTCAGCCAAGCCCATCCCCCTAGCTGCTTGTGTGCCTTTGTCATTGTATCCAGATATTTAATTAGATACTGGTTCAGTTCCGGCTCACGCTCCAAGACCACGCTCATAAAAATATGGAAGGCCGAAACCCAGTTATTTATGGACTTTACAATTTTCGGCTTCCTCTCCCATTTTTTGTCTTTTTCCCTGCCCTCCATTATAGCTCCGTCCTGATCCCTGATCAGTAATTTTCAACCTTCTTGCTATTACCAATTTCATAAAAAGGAACAATATCTGCCTTTCTCCAATCCATTCTCAAGGAATCACCAGAACCTATCTAACATCCCTTAATATCCCTGAATGCACAGAGATGTGCATAGACAGAATTGATTGTTTATAAATTTCATTTATTTTTGCTTCATTTTCGAAAGATATCTCTTTTTTATTTCATTTCTTTTTAGTGCATGCCATTATTTTTTTTTTACAGTGCATACTACTATTTACAATATGTGCTGTTTTTTGAATGTCATGCATTGAAACTCTTTAGTTCATGCTAAACATTTTGTGACTGTGTCTGCAAGTCAATACTGACTCCTGGTGACCCAGTAGCACCTGGGATTTCTTGGCAGTGTGACCAGAAGTAGATTGCCAGGCCTTTCTTCCTAGACAATGGAGGGTTAAGTAATTTGGCCAAGGACACAAGGGGGCTTGTTTACAAAGCCGCGGTAGTGGTTTCCGATCGTTATGGGAGCCGCGGCCCCATTGAAATCAATGGGGCCGCGGCTCTGATAATGATCGGAAACTGCTACTGCGGCTTTGTAAACAAGCCCCAAGGAGTGCTAGTTGGAATCAAACCCTGTTCTCTAGGTTACCAAGCTAGTGCTCCAACCACAAGGTTACTCCTCCATCCTCCTGCTAAACACTTTAGCATGCACTAAATTACATGATCAACATCAACATTATTGTGTTGGGTATTATGTGCAGTTTGACTGAAAAATGACACAAACTGATAAAGCAAATTTAATTAATGCTTTCATGTTGCATTAAAATGACAATATATCCCTTAGGATGCATCCGTCCGGTCATATAGCTTTGTCCATCTTCAATTTTTCATGTTCCAAACAAATACCCTTTTTAGCAAATGATTTGCCATCTATCCCATGCCCATAAATATGCTGCTCATTAGGGCAGCCCTTCTTCAATGAATACCGAACAGGAGTATTTGTTTAGCATTTCTACTTTTGTCTTGTTTTCCTCCCTATATTTCTCTTTGTCTCAGCCTTTATAATACCACCTATGCCTTTCCTACTTTCATTGACACACCTGAAAAGGTTTTTTTTCCTCACTTTACATCTTTGGCTATCTTTTCTTCCATTAATACATTTCCCATCCTGACTGTTTTCCCTGCCTTTTTAAGTTTAACCATAGATTCTTCCCTTTGTTCTTCTTCCTACAATCTCTTATATACTTTGAATGCTAATCCTGCTAATCGTTATGTCCTTATATTTTCATCCATCTTTTTTGAAAACTACATTGGTTCTTGTTTTCATTTACTTTTGTAACATAAAGAGCTGTTATTCTTTGCATAGCTCATTTTAATTTAGCTTACTGTTCCTTCTACTTCACCTATATCCTCCCACCCTTGAGGCATATTCCCATTTAATCAAGGTTGGTATTTTTGAAATCCAGGACTTTTATGTGACTATCAAACTATATTATCTCATAATCATCAGTGTTCAGATTGCCACCTACGTGCACATTAGAAACATTTTTCTCCCTTCAAAGGTACAAAACTCTGTTTCAGCTTTTTCCTCATGGGTTTCACTACCACTTTTGGTCCTTTCCCTGTGGAAGACACATATAGGTGGGCTCATCAGCAGCCAGAAAGGGTAGCTAACACAGAAAGAAAGTGCAAGACTTTTAACCTGACATGCTGGAGGGCTGTCTTGTCCCCTGCTCACTCTAATGCAAACTTCCTGTTATGAAATAGCCAAGGATACGGCAGTCCTCCAGCACAATATAGGCTGAAAGGTCCTGAGTTTCCTTTCTGTTTTAGCAACACTTGCTACTGATGAGCACAGGACTGGCTCCCAACTACAGTGATAAGGTACAGGAGAAACTGCTGGGGATTGAAAACAGGGAGATGCTAGATTATAGTATGGAGAAGAGAGGGGGAAGGGAGATTCTGGACTGTGGTAGCAATGTGGGGGTGTGGAGGAAAAGAGAGTACAGGGAGTTGCTGGACTATTGGGATGGGGGAAAAGAGAGGCAGCAGATGTTGGATTGCATGGGGAAGAAACTGGGGAGAAGCTGGACCACTGGGGAGGATATGAAGGTATTAGATTGTGGGATAAGGGAGAAGAGAGAATGGAGATGTTGGACTGTAGTGGAGAACTGAGAGGGTGGAGAGAGAATAAGCAGCTGCTGAGCCATCAGAGTGGAGGTGAAAGAAAAAGAGATAAGGAGATGATAGACTAGGAGGAGAGAAAGAGAAGGGAGAGATGCTGGACTAGGAGAGGGGAAAAGAAAGAGACAGATGTAGGGCATGGTGAAACCGTGAGGGAGAGGTCAATGGGCAAAGCGCTAGCAAAGATAAATAAAAAAAAAAGATAGAAGTATAGCTGGGAAGGTGATAAAAGCAGATAATCGAAAACTGGACGTGGCTAAGGGCAGGAGAAAAGGATTGGAGAGGACAACCAATAGGGAAGGATCTGGAACTGGTAAGGGGATGAGAGACAGATGAAAGTCAATGAGAGCTGGGTGTGGGATGAGTACTGAGTTTGAAATGTGGTAACTGAGAATAAGAAACTGAGGAAGGAGTGAGATCAGAGAACTGGAAGGGCCAGGGAAAGGGTTAAAGTGGAGACAAACTGGAAAGGAAGTAAGAAAAGGGGAAGGAACGTTGAAGATCTATGGAAAGTAAAAAGAGAGATTGAGAACTGGAGGGTGAGAAGCAGGGTGAATTTTGAGTAGAGAGACAGAAAAGCACACGATTAAGGACACAGCTGAAAGGACAGGTCAACATCAGAGACAGATATGGAAGAGGAATGGAAGAAGACAGGAGGAGAGAAGAGAAATGGCAAATGGACAGCAGACCCTGAAAAGAGAGTTAAGAGATATGGAGAAAGAATAGTAGAAGTTAGAAAAGAGACACAGTGACCAAAGCAATTGGAAAAATAAAATACCCACACAAGAAAGGTAGAAAAAGGTATTTTATTTTGAATTTATTAATTAGCATATATTAACTTTAAGAAATGTGCATTTCTGATGTGTTTGTATTTTGCTCAGTACAAGTTGAACTGCAGTTTGTTTGTTTCTATCGTTGTACATGCAGGGTCTGACTTTTTGAGTTTTCCAGTTCAGTTTTACCTTCATATCTCTATTACTAATATGCAGTCCCTTGTTTTATATTTGGTGAGGGTCTGTCTGTGTTTTGTATGAACTAGGCCACTCCTCCCTCCAGTGAGGGAGGAGTGGCCTAGTGGTTGGGGCAAGGTACCACAGGCCAGAAGGTCGGTGGTTCAAATCCCACAAGAGGACAGCAACCTTGGGCCGGAAGGACTGGGGTTTCTAGTCCCACAGGTGCTCCTTGTGGTCTTGGGAAAGCCACTTAACCCTCCATTGCCCATGTTCCCTGTAAGTATTAGTGTATGGGTCTCAAATCCTCTCGTCTTAAATGTATCCCCCAACTGCTTTGACCCGGTGAAAAGCGGGATATAAATGCAGCTAAATAATAAATAATAATAATATTATAAAGTTGATGCATAAAAAAGCTGACCAAAGAAAAAGAAAATCAAAAAGTTGAGAAATTAAAAGTTGACCAAAAAGAGAAAAAGGGACTATTAAGCTAGAAGCAGCTTCTGATAGCGGCTTTGATGAACATAGTCCGACAAAAAAGTTTTTGAAGATGTAGTGAGCAAATGTTAGTGAGGTATAGATTTTAATCATATGTGATGTGGTGTTACCCTGCATGGGTTCCAGTTTGTGTCATTTGGAACCCATAGCAAGCTCGCCGTATCATAAAAGCACTATCAGGACTCACAAAGCACCAAACCCTACCTATCAAAAGGCAACACTGCAAATATTAAACCAATACATCTCAGAGAATACCAATGCATCTCCTACTGGGGAAAAAGAGCAAGTGGCACTGTCAAATAGAAACTACATGAACAGAACACCGCAGCTCGGTTACGCATGCAAAACGTAGACCGTCACCAAACAAAGAACAAGGGATCACAATTTAGAAATATGAAGACAATAATTACACTGGGAACCCAAAAAGCTAAACTTGGAATGTACAACAACACTGGAGAAATAAAACTATAAATGTATTTCCTCTTATACTAAACAAAACACAAAGAAGTTAGCAATGCATATTTCCCAGAGCTTCCATTGTAATAACACAATCCAAAAGTTGTCACTTCCTGAGTGAGTTATAACTCTTAAATCCCAGAAATCACTCCACTGAACGTATAGACATTTCATCACATTCAACACAACATTTCCCAGAGCTGATATATTCCACTTAAGAAATTCAAAATAAAGTATTTTTCTGCCTTTTGTTGTTTGGGCATTTTATTTTTCAGTCACAATTGCTCCAGTCATTTTCTTCTGGTTTCTTTATGTCTTCTGCTAACTCTCCATTGTCTACTGTCCATTTGTCCTTTCTTCTCTCTTCTAGTTTTTTTCCATTCTCTTTCTACATCTGCACTAACATACTGATCTTTCCCCTTTTTTCTCTTTCCTCCATTTCTTTCTTTATTCCTTTTTCATCCACTCAAATTTCACCCTTTCATCCTCAATCCCCACTTACTCTCCCAATACTCGGCTAATCGTAGATTTTTCTTCCCTCCCACACAAAATATTTTTTCCCCTCTCCATCCTCATTCCCTCAGCTTCTTTTTTTCTCTTGCCAGCCCCATACCCTTCTAGTCCTCCCCCAACATTTGCTCCCTTCTTGTTCCAGCCCCTCCCAGCATCCACTCCCTTCCAGTCACATTCTCCAATCCCCCTGCATCAGCCCATTTGCTTTACTAGCCCCAGTCTTCTTCCAGTACCAGCAGCTATCTTCTCCCCCCCCCCATAAGCCCATTTTTAGTCCTGACCCCTCAGTTTTTTTCCAAGGCCAGCAGCTCTCTCCCCCCTCATCACCCCATTTTCAGTGCTAGCCCCCCATCAACCCATTACCAGTCCTACCCCCTCCGATCAGTCCATTATCAGTCCTTGCTCCCCCATCAGTCCATTACCAATCCTAACCCCCCCTGATCTGCCCATTACCTGTTCTAGCTCCCCTGATCAGCCCATCTCCAGTCCCAGCCTAGTTCCAGTCCTAGCCCCACTACATCAGCCCTTTTCCAGTCCTAACTCCCCTGATCAGCCCGTTGCCAGTCCTAGCCCCCCAAATCAGCCCATTTCCAGTCTTAGCCCCCCCCCAACCCCCTCCCCAGAAGAACCCTGTGTCTGCTTGACCAGCTTCAGAGGGAGCTGGGGAGCCCGGTGCCCTGGCTCACTTCTGCACAGCCACAAGAAAGAACAACATTTTCCTTCTTTCCCACTGCTCTGTTAAAGTTAAGCCCGATTCTGTGAATGGGGGAAATGTGCCAACGTGTCGCAACACAAGTGTACATTCTTCAACCTGTTTCTTTTACATTTCTAATTCACATATAAATGAAACTAGGCAGAGTGCAAAGAAACATTTGAAATATTCAAATAACGTGGCAAGCAGCCCTTACACAGAATACATCCAAACACTAAGCAAAACATAACAAATGTAGAAAAGCACATCGACCATGTGTCACACAAGATCGCACAGCAAATCAGTAGCAACAAGGCAAAATTTAGACATGCCGAAGCACAAAAATCAGCTAGACCGAAAAACTTGCATAAACAAATATGCCTTCAACTGCTTTCTAAAAAGTAATAAATCATTCTCTGACTTAAAGGGCAACAGTAAGGAATTACAGAGGCTTGTGCCATCGATAAAGAAACCTCTAAAACAAGCATCGGCACATAGCGATATAATAAATGATTGCAGATGAAAACCAGTAATGTCTAGCTGCCGCACAGTGCAGGTTCTCTCTCCATGCCTTTGTTTGGGGAGATGACTGCCCTCCTTGCAGGTTATCCCCTCTTCTGTTTAGTGTGGTAACTGCAGCTCAGTGCCGGTTAACCCCTCTATGCCTTTTTTGCAGTGTGAACGTCATTTACGTTTTCCTTTCAGAGGAAAGGCAATATACTTTTATTCCATCTTCTTGCTACATATGGATCCTCTGTGTCTGTCCCATGTCTTTTTGAATTCCATCCTTGCTTTTTGTCTCCACCAGGAGGGCATGCCAGCCATCCACCACTCTTTCCATGAAAAAATATTTCTTGATCTTGCTTTTTATGTTTTCCTCTTTTCCGCTTTATCTCATGTCCTCTAGCTTCCGCTTCTTTCAAAAAGGTTTGTTTGTTCATTAATAATTTTCAGATATTTAAACATCTCTATCATGTCTCCCCTGACTACACTTTCCTCTAGAGCAGGGGTTCTCAGCCCAGTCCTTGGGACACACCTCGCCAGTCTGGTTTTCAGGATAACTGCAATGAATATACATGAGAGAGATTTGAATGCACTGCCTCCATGGTATGCAAATCACTCTCATGCACATTCATTGTGGTTATCCTGAAAACCTGACTGGCTAGTTGCGTCCCAAGGACTGGATTGAGAACCCCTGCTCTAGGGTATACATTTTGAGGTCTTCAAGTTTTAGTTTCTTTGTTCTTAATAAAAGAATATTATTCAGAGGCGCCGGAAAAGGGTGGGCCGCCCAGGCCCCACCAAAACTGTGCTGCTGTGATCACCAGTCTTCTTCTCTTGTTTACCCATGGGCAGACAGGAGGGGAAGGCTGTGACGGCTGCCCATGGGAAACCCATCCGCAGTGGGCAGTAGAACACAATGATCTGAGCAAAGAACCCTCCTTTCTGCCCATGGGAGATTGAATCACCGCAGGCAGACAGGAGGAGGCCAGGGATCGCGGCAACGCAATTTGGCTGGTTGAGGGGTGGAGATGCCCCCCCCCCTCCCCAAGAGAGTGGCATTCAGCTGCCATAGAGATTATTTATTTAAAATATGTATACCACAAGTTAATAAAGAATAAAATGAGTATATATAATTTACTGTTCATTTTAGGAATGGTCTTTCGATCTTCTATTTTTTGCTTGTTGAGAAGCCCACCTTCCCATCCTCTTCATTTCTTTCTGAAATGAGTAAGGCCATTACCTCGATCCTTCCGGTAGATAAAGGTGATGTAGTGGAAGAATTGAAAGAAATATCAATAAATAAATAATAAATAATAATAATAAATCAATAGCCGCCCTCTTTCATTCATCTCTCCCTATAATCCGGGTTTCCTCCCCTCTTCTGCAATATCCTTAATCTCTCCTCCAGTGTCTTCAGTCCTCTCCTCCTCTCCATATTCTTATCTTTTATTCTCCCCCTTCCCTTCCAAGCTTCCTCTGTGATGCACTTTTTCATACCATTACCAACGTCTCTTTGCAGTACCCTCACTTGATTATACTCGGAGACCTCAATATTCACTTTGATTGTCCCACCTCCACTAAAGATCTATTCTTCATTTCTCTTCTGCATGATCTTTCTCTCCAGCAGCTTGTTTGTTACCTCCACCGTTGAGACCATGGTGGAGCGGAAAACTGCTGCCCATGTGACGGCAGTATGCAAATACAAATCCCTTCCACAGTCAGATCAACTCATATGAGAAAAAAATGGCCTCCTTCATTACAAAGGCAAATTTTTCCTTAAAAAGGGGGGAATGAGGTAGAAATCCAGGCAGGGCTGAGAGCTGAAGGGGTTAATAAGAACTGAAAAAGGTACTGAGACATCTCTCTCTCCTCTATGCTGTGTGAAAAGGATACACCCTCCTTGGTGAAGTCATACCCTGATGCATACTTGTCCCTCCCCTATTCCTTTGTCCTGCGGTTCTCTCTGCTTGCTAGAGATAACTTCTCTTCCTCTGCTTCACTAGAGATAAGAGTACAGTAGACTTTCTCCAATCAGGACTACACTGTAATAAAGTAGGACCTATCATAAAGAAATGCTGTGATGAATTGATAACATGTCTATATAGTTTGGATTATTTCTCTGAGCTGGGCTCAGACTTTGAAAATTATTTCTCTGAGCCTGTGTACACATTAAAGGCTTGCTTCCTAATAGAGACTCCTCACTCGTTTTCCCATTGTCACCTCCTTTCTCAATCTCTCAGCTCTCAGTACAACCTCTCCCTTGGACTGATCACTATTGCCTGTCATTTCTGCTTCACCCTCCTCCCCTTCAGTCACTTCCGCCACAGGTTTCTCCCTCCTCTGTCCCACTCGCTGCCCCTCCATGCCGCCGTATCACCCCCCTTACCCTTCAGCAGTTCCCTCCTGCTCATCAGCTCTTTCCAGATGCCTTCTCTACTCTTTCTCCAAACACACAGGTTTCACTTTGGACTTCCACCTTATCTTCCACTCTTGATCAGATCGCACCCCTTCAGCCAGCTCAGTTCAAACACTCCTCTGTTAGATATCCCTGGTATCATTCCGGCTTGCGTCTTTTGCATTGTCATCTAAGACCTGCTGAGCGTGCTTGGCATAAACACCCCACTCCTCATACTCTGGCAAAGTTCCACGAGAATCATCAGCATTACCGTTCCTCCGTTCATCAAGCTAAACACACCTTTTTCTCAAACTGTATCTCTACAGCCACTAACCCCTCTAGATAGCCCTTCTCTGTACTCTGTACCCTTACTTCACTTAATACTGATCCTTCCTCCGCTTCATCCCATTCCTTACCCTCTCCTTCCAGTCTTGCTCTATATTTTAGATCTAAGATCTCGGATTTACGAGCTGCCCTTCCATCTTGCCCTCCCCCACTGTCTTCCCCCTCCCCCATTCCCCCCTCCTCCCCTCCTTCTCTCGCTCATTGTTGGTCATCCTTCTATTCCATTACCTCACCAGAACTCTTAACTCTTATCTTCTCAATGCGAAAGACCACTTGCCCCCTGGATCCTATCCCTTCTGGTTGGTTTATTGAACCTTCTCTTGCTCTCATACCTTACATTCTCACCATAATCAATACCTCTCTCTCTTCTGGATCCTTCCCTTCCCTCTGGAAACACGCTTTGGTCCGTCTTGAAAAAGCCCACTCTTGATCCACTCATCCCAGCCAGTTACCATCCTGTCTCCAACCTACCCTTCCTTGCAAAAATCGCAGAAAGAATTGTCGTCTTTTCCCAACTCTCCCAACACTTACTCTCTATAAACTTGCTACATCCAAGACAGTTGGGTTTTCATCAGGGTCACAGTACAGATACAGTTCTAGTAGCACCTCTTAATGATCTCCATTCCTCACATGACAAAGGTGATATTTCTGTGGTGGTTTCGTTAGATCTTTCGGCTGCTTTTGACCTAGTTGATCACTCTCTTCTCCTCTCTTGTCTTTGGGATGCTGGGCTTCAGGATGCAGTTTATCATTGGTTTCATTCCTTCTTATCCTCCTACTCTTTCTCTGTGGTTTCACCCTCTGGTCCACACTGCTCTTCTGCTCCCACCTCCCACCCACCTCCCTTCCCTGTAGTATTCCTCAGGGTTCAGTTCTGGCACCCCTTTTGTTTAACCTTTTTCTTGCACCCCTTGCCTTCTGCATTCACCAATCCGGTCTTTCTGCCTTCTTCTATGCAGACGACATTATCATTTTACATCACACTACTCCTCTTCATCCTGATCTCTCTCCTCTAAATTCTTGTCTCGCTCTTGTATCTAAATGGCTCTCTATTAACTGCCTTCATCTCAATCTGACCAAGACCTCCTGTACCTGGTTCACTTTTGGGAACCCTTGCCCTGCATTTGCACCCTCTATTGATGGTTCCTTCATTCCTCTGGTCTCTTCTTTCCGGTATCTTGGGGTTCAGCTTGATTCAACTCTTTCCTTCAAGGACCATATCTCTTACCTTACAAAAACCTCCTACTTCTTCTTACGCCAAATATGTTCTATATGTCCTTTTCTCTCTCCCTCTGCCCTGACTACCCTCACCTTATCTACTGTACTTTCTTGTCTTGATTATTGCAACTCCGTTCTCACAGGTATCACCCACTCTCAGCTACGTCGCCTACAATTATTACAGAACACCGCAGCCCAGATTATCACCTGTTCATCCCATAGGGATCATGTCACACCACTTCTGATCCACCTGCATTGGCTTCCCATTGAGTTCCATATTCACTTTAAAATTCTTACTTTAGTTCACCGAGCCATCTATACTCATACACCACAGTACCTCACCGAACTCATTCAGTTTCAAACCCCCACTCGTTTCCTCCGCTCAATCCATGTCAATCGCCTTCATCTCCCCTCACCTTCACATGTTCACCTTCAATCTACCCGACACTCTGCTTACTTCTTCCACGGTCCAGCCCTGTGGCACTCCCTGCCCACCCCACTCCAACTCGAAACAAACTATTCCTCCTTTAAGTCACAGTTGAAAACCCATCTCTTCAGCACAGCTTACAATCTCCCAGTCTCTCAAACATGACTTGGCTTATTTATGTTTGTCTAAATCTTCTTATGTCCTATCTTTATGCTCTTTATTATGTCCTCTTTTCTGTCAAAAATTGTAGTTCTTGTCCCTTTTCTGGTCTTGTGCCTCTTTCTGATTGTTAAATATTTGTGAACCACCCTGATGTAAGATAGGGCGGTATATCAAATGCAAATAAACGAAACTAATAAACTGAGATGTATAACAACTGTTTGATAAACTGAAGAGTAGCAAATCATCTGGACCATTGTTGAAGGAACTGAAATATGAGATTGCAGACCTACTATCATTGAAATCATCTATAGTACCTGAGGATTGGAGAGTGACCAATGTACTGTAATTCCAATTTTTAAAAAGAGTTCCAGGGATGATCCGAGAAACTACAGACTGATGAGCCTGACGTCAGTACTGGGCAAAATGGCAGAAACCATTATAAAGAATAAAATTACTGAACATGTAGATAGCCATGGTTTAATGGGAGAAAGTCAACATGGATTTAGCCAAGGAAAGTCTTGGCTTACAAATCTGTTATATTTTTTTGAAGGTATGTCTATCTGGATTTTCAGAAAGCCTTTGATAAGGTCCCTCATGAGAGACTCTTGGTGAAATTAAAAAGTCATGGGATAGGAGGCAATGCACTATTGTGGATTGGGAACTGGTTAAAAGACAGAAAGTAGAGAGTAGGGCTAAATGGGCAATTTTCTCATTAGAGAAAGGTGAATAGTGGAATACCTCAGGGATCTGTGCTGGGCCCGCTGCTTTTTAACATATTCATAAATGACCTGAAAATAGGAATAATGAGTGAGGTGATCAAATTTTCAGATGGCACAAAATTATTCAAAGTTGTTAAAACTCAAGAGAACTGCAAAAGATTGCAAGAGAACCTTGAAAAATTGGAAGACTGGACTTTCAAATGGCAGATTAAATTTAATATGGACAAGTGCAAAGTTATGCACCTAGCAAAGAACAACCCAAACTATGGTTACACAATGCAATGTACCACCATAGAAACCACCACCCAGGAAAAAGATTTAGGTGTCGTCATGGATGATACATTGAAACCCTCCTCCCAGTGTGCAGCAGCGGCCAAGACTGCAAATAGAATGCTAGGAATCATAAGGAAAGGAATGGAGAATAAAACAAAGGATATTATAATGCCTCTGTATCATTCCATGGTGCGACTGCACCTTGAATATTGTGTGCAATTCTGGTCACCATATCTTAAAAAAGGATATAGCTAAATTAGAAAAGATACAAAGAAGAGTGACAAAAATGGTAAAGGGAATGGAAGGATACCTCTATGAGGAGAGGCTTAAAAGATTGGGGCTCTTTCACTTGGAAAAGAGACAACTGGGGGGGATATGCTAGAGCTCTATAAAGTAATGAATGGAGTGGAACGGGTAAACATAGATCGGTGGTTTACATTATCAAAAAGTAGAAAGACTAGAGGACACACAATGAAACTACAATATAGCCTATTTAAGACTAATAAGAGAAAATATTTTTTTACTCGACGCATTATCAAACTCTGGAATTTATTACCAGAGGATACAATAAAAGCTGTTAGTTTAGCTGGGTTTCAAAAAGGTTTGGACAAGTTCCTGGAGGAAAGGTCCATAAACCATTATTAAAGAGGACTCAGGAAATTCACTGCTTGCCATGGACAGGCACTGTGGAAGCTGTGTGCCTCTTTGGGAAATATTTGTGGCCTGGATTGACCACTGTTGGAAACAGGATACTGTGCTTGATGGACCTTGGTCTGACCCAGTGAGGCATTATGTTCTTATGTTCTAATGATCCAAAACCTAGGACTTATTTCCATTACTCCTGAAAATTTTTAGGACTATTAACTGTTTTTTTAGTCATTTTCTAATTTCCTTATTGCACTGCAGGTGCCCTTTTTTAAATGTTGCTACAGTATTTTTGTACTAAGCAAGAGTCATAGGACTGGAACTAGTAACCTCTTGACTTTAATCTATAGATTCTCCCAGTAGGGTAAAAACTGAATTATTAGAATCTGCTGGTTTCTTGTCTCACATTCCTTATCATGGAGACGTTTGGGCTGCATAAAAGTGTCTAGTTGATTTATTATTTTCATATTTCCTCCATTCCCTAGCCACGTTTCCATAACAGGTTACCATATTCTGCAAAAAAGGTGTGAAAGTTATAGAGAGGACAAATGTTTTAAGGAAGTTGTCAAGGAAACTAAGAAATTACCCTGTGGCCA
The DNA here is from genome assembly GCA_033557465.1 of Ichthyophis bannanicus. NCBI lineage: Eukaryota > Metazoa > Chordata > Amphibia > Gymnophiona > Ichthyophiidae > Ichthyophis > Ichthyophis bannanicus. Next base: position 4,773,317 of record JAWIIG010000024.1, on the reverse strand, counting down.
AATCTAGCTGGTGAGTTTAACAAGGTAGCTAGAGGGTAAAAGTAATGTTTCTGCTGCAGATGACAGAAAGGTAGAATGCTTGGCAATCTGAATTTCATATCTCTGTGCTTACTTGTTAGCATGGAATTTGATTTTCAAATTTCCATTTGTATTTGTCTGCGCAGACCATGTAAAGTCCATGGGTGCTTTTATACCCATGGACCTTGGAGAAAAAGACTTTCAAAGGGAAACTACTATAGTAGAGGGAAGGGGAAGTACATCCATTTTAATTTTAGTTTGGGGTATGTTTCTATTTAATTTTTGTGTGTTTGTGTGTTGTGATTTATGTTGTTTTTTTAAATTGTAAACCACTCTATTTAAAATATTTATAACCTATCCATCCACAGTTCTCAGTGGGGAACAGTACAACATTGAGAAGCCAAAGCAGAAACCCTGTGCGAGAGCCCAAAATTAAAGGTCTAGAGCAAGGTTTCCTAATACAAGTTTAATAATGACTCTTTGCACAGCGATTCTGTAAGCAATCATCATGTAAATCAGTTGTGCACAAAAAGTCAGTGCTAAACAAGGGGAGCAAGACAGACACATGTGCATAGGGGTCCGTGTTGTTGGGCACCTGTGCACATGTTGAATTGATTTTAAAAAAAAAGGTCATCTGAGGTGAAGTTTGAAATTTCACCTCAGATGACCAGACTGCTGATCATATTCCTTCCAGTCCCCCCAATTGTGGTGTTCCCAAACCAATAAAATAACATGGTGGCCCAGTAGTCCAGTGGCCCCTACACCCCATCCTCCCTAATCCTCACAGAAAGATTGGGTCTCACCCTGGTATCTTAAAATCATGGGGCAGGAGCGATGGCCACAGGTTCCCACCCCTATGCTACCACCTTGAAAAATGGTGGCACCTGGCCCTGTGCGGTACAACCTGGGATGCACCAGGTGGGGTTGGACTGCCATATAAGGCAAAAATTCCTTATACAGCACAGCAACTCCCCTGGAGTGCATCCTGGGAAGTACAACACGGGCCATCTGTCCCAGGATGCATCCCGGGGAAAAGTTACTCTGCTATACAAGGCAATTTTTGCCTTATATGGCAGACCGACCTGCTCACTGCATCCCAGGATGCACTGTGTGGAGCCAGGTGCTGACATTTTTCAAGATGCTGGTGCTGGATTGGGAACGTGTGGGCATCTCTCCCACCCTCTGATTTTTAAGATTCTGGGGTGGGTTCTGATCCTTTTGGGAGGTAGGGGCTAGAGGCCACTGGGCCACCAGACTGTTTGGTTCAGGTGGTGGGAGTAGAGGCCAGTGGGCTGCCAGATTATTGCTGGTTTGGGGGGAAGATGGGGGAGACCACGATCAGGAGGTATCAGGGTGCTGATAGGGGAGGACCATGATTGGAAGGTCTGGTCATCTGAGGTGGAGGGCCAAACTTTATCTTAGATGTTCTTTTTTGCTTTCAATGCATCATTACGCCTGCCTGAAGCTGGCATAAAGGTTCAGCATTTAAAGGAGAGTAAAAACTGTGCTAGGTTTCAGTGCACTTTTTAATTTGGAAGCAATTAAAACTTCATTATTTTCCATGCAATTAGCATGCCCACTGCACTATGCTTGTGATTTTCCCACACTAACTTGTCTGCTTCGGAGAGCAAGACTAGCACAGCAAAATCGCTAGGAAAATTCTGCGCTAAGGCATAGTGCAGTTTGCTGCATTGAGTCCTGAATGTTCTCAGAAATTGCAACATATTTATTTGAAAATATTTAGCAAAGAGACTGAACAAATTCTTTGCTTCAGTCTTTACTAAAGAAGATGTAGGAAACTTACCCATGCCTGAAATGATATTTAAAGGTGATGTATCAGAGGAATTGAAACAACTATTTGATAAAGAGCAGCAAAACACCTGGACTGGATGGCATACATCCCAAGGTGCTGAAAGAACTGAAATAGAGATTTCAGACCAAATTTTAGTAATCTGTGAACTATCATTACAATCAATTAAAAAGAGTTCCAGGGATGATCCGGGAAACTACAGACCAGTGAACTTGATGTCTGTACCTAGCAAAATGGTAGAAACCATTATAAAGAACAAAATTACTGAACATGTGGATAGTCATGGCTTAATGGGAGGTAACCAACATGGATTTAGCCAAGGAAAGTCTTGTCTCACTAATCTGTTATATTTTTTTGAAGGTGAGAATAAAGAGGTAGATAAAGGTTGATATAGCCTATCTGTATTTTCAGAAAACATTTGAGGAAATTAAAAAATCATGGGATAGTGGGCAGTATACTATTATAGATTAGAAACTGGTTAAAAGATAAAAAATAAAGAGAAGGGCTAATTGGATAATTTTCTCAATGGAGAAAGGTGAATAGTGGATCTATACTGGGCCTGAAGCTTTTTAATGTCTTTATAAATGACCTGGAAAAGAGAATAATGAGTGAGGTCATCAGATTTTCAGATGACAGAATATGAATCAAAATTGTTAAACATAAGAGGAATGTGAAAAATTGCAAGGGGATATTGAAAAATTGGGAGACTGGGCGTCCAAATGGCAGATGAAATTTAATGTGAACAAGTGCAAAGTTATGCACTTAGAGGCTTATTCTGGTCCCAGCACACTTGGCAACTTAGCCTGTCCAAGATGTGGACAGGGCAGAGAAAGATCCAATTCTGCCACCGTGGGGCCCGGAAGTACCCGTGAGGGCGGAATCAGGGAGATGCATGTTCAGGTATTACCCGTATGATGAGCAGATCAACGTATGGGGTGCTGCCCGTTCCACTCTAGAACACCACTGCTGGAGCAAGGGAGCAGTGATGTTCTCACACCACAGCAACGAGCCGTCCACGCTGGACTTCAGCCCCTGCAGACCACTGTCCAGGCTGTACCGGCAGCTCCTATGGCCCAAATCGTGGCTGCAGGGGCATAGCAAGGCCACAGAAATGGTATGTGGGGGTGTGAGGAGCGCTAGGGGGAGGACCCCAGGACTTATTCCACCGTTGGGGTGGAATAAGCCAGACATGCTGCTTGATGCCAGGGAATGTACAGGGACCTGTCCTGAATAGGCTCTATATGTTCTGGAAGTTGGCCACCCCCCTGCTCTGCCCCCGCACTATGCCCTCCTGCCCATGTACAGTACTCCCCGTACAAACACTATGTACATGCGGGGAGTGCTGGCATCACAATCAGGGTAAAGAGACGAATGCGGGTTGGATGTCCATCCCGGGCATCCAACCCCAGTATTCACGACTCCAAATGCCCCCCATAGGGAAGAACAACCCAACTACAGCTAAACGATGATGGGAATTAGGAATCACCACTCAGGAAAAGGCATCATTGTGGATAGTATGTTGAAACCCTCTGCCCAGTGTGCAGTAGCGGCCAAGAAAGCAAATAGAATGCTGGGACTAAAACAGAATGGAATGGAGAAGATAATGAAGGATATTATAATGTGTCTGTATTGCTCCATGGTGCGAACACACTTTGAATATTGTGTTCAGTTCTGGTCACCATATGTAATAGAATTCGAAAAGGTACAGAGAAGAGCCACCAAAATGGCATAGGGGATGGAAGGATATCCCTGTGAGGAAAGACTTAAAAGGTTAGGGCTCTTCAACTCGGAAAAGAGATGGAAGAGGGAGATATGGTAGAGATCTATAAATTAATGAATGGAGTGGAATGGGTAAACGTAGATTACTCCTTCAAAAAGTAGAAAGACTAGGGGAAACACAATGAAGCTACAATGTGGCACATTTAAGACTAATCTGAGAAGATATTTTCTCACGTAGCCCGTAAATTAACTCTGGATTTCATTACCAGAGGAAGTAATAAAAGCTGTTAGTGTAGTTAGGTTCAAAAAAGGTTTGGATGAGTTCCTGGAGGAAAGGTCATTATTGAAAAGAACAGCAGAAATCCACTGCTTACCCCTGGGACAGGCAGTATGAAATGTGTATTTCTTTGGGAACCCGACAGGCAACTGAGACCTGGAATGGGCACTGTTGGAAACAGAATACTGGGCTTGATGGACCCTTGGTCTGACCCAGTATGGCATATCTAATGTTCTTATGACTTAGCAGGAAAAGGATAACCAATGGGACATTGCAATTTCTGAGTACAATCTATATCAAACTGACAGCCAGACCAAATTGGTGGAGAGGTGGTACTAGATTTTAAGGCTGCCATATAGTCAAACAGGACAATATTTCTGCAAGAAACAGAATGCACTCTGGAATCATTACGAATAAAAACTCCGTGTGTGAGGGGAAAGAACAGAGCAGTGGGGAAAACTACCCTTGCATGGCCAGGATGAAGAAACAGACTGTGTAGCATGCTAACAGAGAATAGACACATTAATAAAATTGGCAATAGAATAATATTGAGAGATTTCATCAGCATATGCTACAAAAGTCAATTTCCTAGATGCCCTTAATGCCTGCTTCATGGAGCAGGTCCCATTTTTGAAGTGACACTCGCTGATTCAGGAGCGAATGGAAAAGTACTGCAATAGTAAATAGGGGCCAAAGGGGGCCATTTACTAACACTTATTGCATGCTAACACCATTATTGCACGTTATCTTCCACAGGGCCCATTTTATTCCTGTAAGCCCTGTGGCAGGCATTAGTTCATGCTGTTAATAAATTACCCTTTAATGAGCTATTTGTTTCTTTGCTGAGGAGGATGGCAGATAGTTTTTGGTGTGACTATCTTTGAAAATGATGATTCAGAGGAACTGAAGCAAATAACTGTGAAAATGGAAAATGTAATAGAACAGCAAATCACCAGAGTTCTAACAGAACTTAAATATAAAATTGCAGGCCTATTACTTGTAATCTGTAGCCTACCATTAAAGCCAGAACGGTTTCTAAAGACTGGAGAGTGGCCAATAAAATGCCAGTTTTTGAAAAAGGCTTCAGGGGTTATCTAGGAACCTGCAGACCAGTTAGCCTAATGTTCATGCTGGGAAAATAGTAGAAGTATATTTTTAAGAAAAGCATTGCGAAGCCTATGAACAGACGTGACTTAATGGAGAAAAGCAAACATGAATTTAGCAAATATATTAGCATTTTTTGAAAGTGTGAATAAACATTTAGAATGGTCAAGTCAGTCAATAGAATTGTCAGAAGACATTCCTCTTCCTTGATCTCTCTCTTACTCTGCTGAGTCATTACGTGTTTGGACTACTGTAACACTATTTACGCCAGTCTTCCTCTTTTCACCTTGAAGTGACTTGAAGCAGTCCAATATACAACTGTCCATATCTTATCTTCTGCAGGTAAATGTGATCATGTCACCCCACTTCTGAAAAATCATCACTGGCTGCCTGTCTCAGCTCGCATTCAATTCAAGCTTCTTACCCTTGCTCATAAAATTCTCTTTGCTGACTGTCCCTCTTATTTTACTTCCCACACCCCACCTAGGACATTGCATTCTCTGCTCAACAGCAGGCTCTACATTCCTCCTCTAAGACTAGATTAGAGTCTATCCATCGACTGGAATTTTTTTTCAGTGTCCCTCTGCCTTGAATCGTCTTACCTTATCTTTAAAGCCTAGCTCAAAACCCATTTATTCACCCAGTCCTTTGAGGCCTAGGTTGCCTGTCGGAGACCTGTAGATTCCACTCTCTACCGCTGAACCATTTTATCTGCTTTTCTTTGCTTTCTGTCATTATTTGGCATTACATTCACCACTTTCATTGGTTTTTAGTTTTGTAAGCTGCCTTGCCTTTATTAGAAAGGCGCTATATGAAGTTTTTAATAAACGTAAATATAAATATTTGACAAAGTCCTTCATGACAGACTCCTTAAGAAATTAAATAGCCATAAGAGAGGAGGCAATGGTTAAAGAGAGTGCTAAATGGCCAATTTTCTCAATGGAGAAGTGTAAATTGGGGCGTACCCCAGGCATCTGTTCTAGGCCCACTACTTTTCAACATATTCATAAATGACCTAGAAAATGGAACAAGTGAGGTGATCGGATTTGTAAATGACACAAAATTATTCAAAGTTGTTAAACACAAGAGGAACGTGAAAAATTACAAGAGGATCTTGAAAAATTGGGAGAATGTATGTCTAAATGGCAGATGAAATTTAATGCGGACAAATGCAAAGTTATGCACTTAGGGAAAAACCACCCAAACTACGGTTCCATGATGCAAGGTTCTACCTTAGGTATCACCACTCATGGAAAGGTTCTGAGCATCATCATGGATAATATGTTGAAACCCTCTGCCCAGTGTGCAGCAGTGGCTAAAAAAGCACATAGAATGCTGGTAATCATAAGGAAAGGAATGGAGAATAAAACCAAAGATAATGTAATGCTCCATGGTACGACCAAATATTATGTGCAATTCTACTCATCATACCTTAAAAAATATAGAGCAAAATTAGAAACTCTACAGAGAAGAGAGACCAACATGATAAAGGGGATGGAAGGATACCCCTGTGAGGCAAGGCTTAAAACGTTAGGGCTTTTCAACTTGAAAAAGAGATGGTTGAGGAAAGATATGATAAAGGTCTATAAAATAATGAGTGGAGTGGAACGGGTAAACAGAGATTGCTCATTTACACCTTTAAAAAGTAGAAAGATTAGGGGACACGCAATGAAGCTACCCTGTAGCACATTTAAGACTAACTGTAGAAAAATATTTTCACCCAAAACATAAACTCTGGAATTTGTTACCAGAGGATGTAGTAAAAGCAGTTAGTGCAGCTGGGTTTAATAGAACTTTTGGCAAGTTCCTGAAGGAAAAGTCCATATGCCATTATTAGAGTGGACTGGGGAAATGCACTGCTTACCCCTGGGATAAGCAGCCTGGAATCTGTCTACCTTTTGTGAATCTGACAGGTACTTGTGACCTAGATAGGCCACTGTTGGAAACAGGATATTGGGCTTGATGGACCTTGGTCTGACCCAATATGGCATAAATTATGTTTTTTATATTCTTAACTTAGTAATACTATATGGTTTGTTTTCTCAATAGAATGCCGCAAAGATCTCTACTAGGACCAGAGCTGTGTAATAATTAAGTAGCTGTATGGAAAAGAGAGCAATGAGTGAGGTGATTGAATCCACAGATGATACAAAACTACTCAAACTGTTAAACATGAGTGGATTGTGAGGAACAGCAAAAGGACCTTTCCTGACTGGGAGATTTGTTATAAGAACATAAGAAATGCCATACTGGGTCAGACCAAAGTCCATCAAGCCCAGTATCCTGTTTCCAACAGTGGCCAATCCAGCTCATAATTACCTGGCAGGATCCCAAAAAAGCACACAGGTTCCACAATGCTCATCCCGGGGTAAGCAGTGTATTTCCCGCGTCCTCTTTAATAATGGTTTATGGACCTTTCCTCCAGAAACTTGTCCAAACTATTTTTAAACCCAGCTACAATAATAGATTTTACTACATCCTTCAGTAACAATTATGTGTTGAGTAAAAAAATATTTTCTCTTATTAGTCTTAAATTGATTACATTGTAGCTTCATTGCGCGTCCTCTAGTCTTTCCAATTTTTGATGGTGTAAACAACCAATCTACGTTTACCCATTCTACTCCATTCATTAATTTATAGACCTCTATCATATCCCCCATCAGCCGTCTCTTTTCCAAGTTGAAGAGCCCCCCAACCTTTTAAGCCTGTTCTCATAGGGTATCCTTCCATCCCCTTTACCATTTTTGCTGCTCTTCTCTGTATCTTTTCTAATTCTGCTATGTCCTTTTTTAAGATATGATGACAAGACCTGCACACAATATTCCAGGTGCAGTCGCACCATGGAACAATACAGAGGCATTATAATAACCTTGGTTTTATTCTCCATTACTTTCCTTATAATTCCTAGCATTCTATTTGCTTTCTTGTCCACTGGGTGCCTACTGGGTGAAGGGTTTCAAGGTATTATCTACAATGATGCCAAAATCTTTTTCCTGGGTGGTGGCTTCTAAGGTGGTACCTTGCATCGTGTAACCATAGTTTGGGTTTTTCTTTCCTAGGTGAATAACTTTCACTTGGCCACATTAAATTTAATCTGCCATTTGGACATCCAGTCTTCCAATTTATCAAGATCCTCTTGTGATTTTTCCCAATCCTCTTGTGTTTTAACAACTATGAATAATTTTCTGTAATCTGAAAATTTGATCACCTCGCATGTTATTCCTATTTCCAGGTCATTTATGAACATGTTAAAAAGCAGCGGGCACAGCACAGATCCCTGGAGTACTCCACTATTCACATTTCTCCAATGAGAAAATTGTCCATTTAGCTCTACTCTCTGTTTTTTATCTTTTAACCAGTTCCTGATCCACAATACTACACTGCCTCCAATCCCATGACTTTTTAATTTTGCCAGGACCCTCTCATGCCAGGACCCTCTCATAATTTTGCCAAAGGCTTTCTGAAAATCCAGGTACGCTATATCAAATGGCTCACTTTTGTCTACCTATTTATTCACACCTTCAAAAAATATATAAAAGATTAGTAAGACTTTCCTTGGCTAAATCCATGTTGGCTTTCTCCCATTAAAACATGACTGACTACGTGTTTAGCAATTTTATTCTTTATAATGGTTCCTAACATTTTGCCTGGTACTGACATCAGGCTCACCAATCTGTAGTTTCCTGGATCAGTCTTGGAACCCTTTTTAAAAATTGGCATTACATTGGCCATTCTCCAATCTACCAGTACTACAGATGATTTTAATGATAGTTCACCAATTACTAGTCTGCAATCTAATATTTCAGTTCTTTCAACACCCTTGGATGTATACCATCCAGTCCAGGTGATTTGATACTGTTCAGTCTATCAAATAGTGTAATACATCTTCCCGGTTTAACAATATTTCTTTCAATTCTTCTGATACATCACCTTTAAATAACATTTCCGGCATGGGAAACTTCCCTACATCTTCTTCAGTGAAGACTGAAGCAAATAATTCATTCAGTCTCTCTGCTATCCTCCCTTACTGCCACTTTTACCCTTCTATTATCTAATGGTCCAACTGACTCATGGGTTTTTTGCTACGAATGTACTTGAAAAATATTTTATAATATGTTTTTGCTTCCACGGCAAGCTTCTTTTCAAATTCTCTCTTTGCCTGCCTTTTCAATGCCTTGCATTTAGCTAGCCAATGCTTATGTTGTTTCCTGTGTTCGTCATTTGGCTCCTTTTTCCATTTCCTGAAAGATGCTTTTTTGGCAACAACAATCTCTCTGACCTAGCCTTTAAACTATGCTGGCAGGTTTTTGGCCTTCCTTCCACTTTTCTTAGAGCATGGAATACATCTGGTTTGGGCTTCCAAGATTGTACTTTTAAACAACGTCCATGATTAATATAAATCTTTAACCTAAGCAGCTGCTCCTTTTTAACTATTTTCCGTAGTTTATCATAGTCTGCCTTTTAAAAGGTAGTACTGTGGATTTCCTTGCCGTCCTTCTTCCATTTATTAAATCAAATGTGATCATGCTATGATCACTTTTGCCAAGTGGCCTAATACCTTTATCTCTTGCACCATATCCTGTGTGCCACTAAGGACTACATCCAAAATAGCTTCCCCTCTTGTCAGTTCATGAACCAGCTTCTCCAAGTATTTATTTCATCTAGAAACTTTCTTTCTAGCATGTCCTGCTGTGACATTAACCCAGTTGATATGGGGGTAATTGAAATAACCCAATACTACTATGTTGTAACTTTTGTTAGCTTCCATAATTTCTTTCAGCATTTCCTTATCCATCTTTTTATTCTAGTCAGGCGGTCAGTAGTACACCCCCACTGCCATCGCCTTCCCCTTTTTCCATGGAATTTCTGTCCATAGAGATTCTATAGTGTATTTTGTTTCCTGCAGAACTTTAATTCTATCTGACTCAATGCCCTCTCCCACATAGAGTGCTACCCTTCCACCAATTTGATCTACCCTATCATTATGATGTAGTTTGTACCGAGGTATCACAGTGTCCCATTGTTTGTCCTATTTCCACCAGGTCTCTTGAGATGCCAATCATATCTAACCTTTCATTTAGTGCTATATATTCTAACTCTCCCATCTGAATTTTTAGACTTCTAGCATTTGCATACAGACATTTTAGAGGTTGTATTTTATTCATATTAATCTGGTTATCAGTTGATAGGGATAATTTGGAATCTTTATCTGTATACTCAAGGACATCTTGGTTATTTTTATCTTTATTGGAACCTCTCTGTTGGTATGGCCTAACTTCCTTCTTGCTAATATCCCTCAAGGATACATCCTTTTGAACCATGCACTCTTGGATGACTCTTGGCTTACCCCTATTATCTAGTTTAAAAGTTGCTCTGTCTCCTTTTTAAAAGTTAATGCCAGCAGCCTGGTTCCATCCCGGTTGAGGTGGAGCCCTCCCTTTGGAAAAGCCCCTCCTTTCCCTAGAATGTTGCCAGTTCCTAACAAATCCAAAACCCTCTTCTTTGCATCATCGTCTCATCCATGCATTGAGACTCTGGAGTTCTGCCTGCCTTTTGGGTTCTATACGTGTAACGTGAAGCATTTGAGAGAATGCTACCCTGGAAGTTCTGGATTTCAACTTCCTACCTAAAAGCCTAAACCTGGCCTCCAGAACCTCCCTCCCACACTTTCCTATGTCATTGGTGCCAAGATGTACCAAGAGAGCAGACTCCTCCCCAGCACTATCTAAGAACTTGTCACCATGGTGCATGCGGTCTGCTACCTTTGCACCAAGCAGGCATGTTACCAGACAATCCTCATATCCACCAGCCACTCATGTATCTACATGCCTAATGATCAAATCACCAACTATAACAGCCATCCTAACCCTTCCCTTATGGGCACATGGCCCTGGAGAAACCTCCTCAGTATGAGAGGGTTTTACAACTCCTGATGGGCATGTCCTAGCTACCAGATCACTTCCTGCCACACCAAGATGATGCTCTCCTTTCACATGACCTCTCTCCTCCATGGCAACTGAGAGGTTGCCAGACTGGAGGTGGACCTTCAGTACTACGTAAAGTAGGTCTCGTCTATGTACATCTCTGTCTTCCTTATATCATACAAGTCTGCTACTCTAGCCTCCAGAGATCAGACTTGTTCCCTAAGGGCAAAGAGCTTCTTGCACCTAGTGCACACAAAAGACCCCTCACCAAGTGGGAGAAAATCAGACATGTGACACTCAATGGAAAAGACTGGATAGCCTCCATCATGCTGCTGGACTGCTGTTTGCATCTTAGTTTTAAGGTTTTGTTTAGTTATTTGTTTACATAAAGTTGATGGGGATACAACTATATCCATTAAGTTTAAGGGGCTTTGTTCACCTCAAGATTAATTAATTTCAGGGCCTTCATTTATCTATTCCTGGTGAGGAACCAGCTCAGCCTGAAACTGAATATGCATACCTCTCCTCCTTTAATAGGTTTAAGAGCCTATAAAGCTAAGATTATGCCTGGGGTGGGTGGGAAGGACTTAACACTTAGTAAGGCTGGCTTGCTACACAGGTCCCAGACCTATGCTTCTAAGGTACTACTACTACTATTAATCATTTATATAGCGCTACAGGGTATATACAGCGCTATACAGATACATATAAAGATGGTCCTGCTCATTAGAGTTTACAATCTAAATGACAGATAATAGGGTATACACAGCCAAAAACAAATTAGGTCCATACTCATTTTAAACAAAATTATCCTAATTTTGAGGCTTTTTTTCATGTTCATTTCATATATCCGATCTTTGCAGACATATTATATGTCATATTACATGTGAACTAGAACTTTATGAAGTGTTCAAATCAATTGTATGCATATTAATTAATAGAATCTTAAGTGAACCAAATACATGCTCATCAATATACATCCCTAGCAGATGAAATTTAATATGGATAAGTGCAAAATGATACATATAGGGAAAATAATTCATATTAGGTCTCACCACCACCAGAAAAACATCTCGGTATCACTGTGGACAAAATGGAGGTATTCATGCTTAGGAAGTCTGAAAAATGGGCCTAGAGATATCCAAAGCAGATATGTCTCCAGAGTCATTTTAGAAGCTTGTCTGTGGACATCCCCAGTGTGAGGACATCTAAGTCTGAACAGGGGCATGGTGAAGGCCTAGCTGGGGCATTCCCAGGAGCCTAGACGTTCTCGCCTAATCTCAGAAATGTCCTGATGTCCAGCGTCACATCTAAGTTTAGAGCTGCTCCAGGCATGAACAAGCATCTGAAAAGTGCTCATTTTGGCTGAAAAATATCCAGAGGGTATAGAAGCGAAAGAGCCCCATCATCCCCAGTACTCAGCACAGTTTCAATGATAGCAGCAGTGGGATTTGAACCCTGCCTTCCCCATTCCTAGCCCACTACTCTAACCAATAAGCTATTCCTAAATGTTCGGGTTCTGAAATAGTATTCTGGGGATCTCCATGTAGATGCCCCTGTGGATGTCCATATCGGGCACTTCCACATTTGTGAAATCGTGTGTGCATCTGGAAATGCCTACATTTCTTTCAGACATTCTTGCTTAGATGTCCCAGATTGCACTTGGGCATCCTTTCTAAAATTCCCCTCTATATTTTTAGATTCTGGAGGGACTTCATTTCAAGCACAGTAATTCTGTGTCTGTTTACTACAAACATTTCATAAAGGGGGTTATTTTTATTATATAACACTTTTTTTTTTTTGCTGTTTCAATTCCTAGTTTATTTTTTATAATTGCTTGCAGAATGTGATTTTTCTGTTTTAGGCAAAGCTGTTTTGTTGCTATTTTTGTTCATTTCCTCTAGCCGTTAAGTTCAAGAAGGCACTCTGTAAAGCCACTGCACTGCTCAGGTGTACATGTTCTTAACTGACTTGCCTAACAGTCAAGTTGTTGAGTGTTATATAAAAGTCTACATTACCTTTAAGCTCTGCTATTCCTGGAGGGGCTTCATTTCAAGCAAAGCAATTCTGTGGCTTTTACTACAAGTTCTTTACCTGAGAGTTCTTAAAAGAGGGGGCTATTTTTATTATCTAACATTTTTTCTGCTTAAGGTACTAGTTTATTTTGTGTAGCTGTTTGCAGCAGGAGATTTTTCTCTTTTTAGGCAAAGAATTTTTACAGCTGCTGTTTGTTTGTTTGTTTTTTTAATTCCTCTAGCCTTCAGTTTTGAAAGAGGAAAGACGACTCTCTTTGAAGCCACTGCACTGCTGAGATGTTAGATCCCTTCTACCCACCCCATGTGAGAAATCTTGCTGTATAGCACCTCTCACCAATTAGCTTGTTAATTAAGATAGAAGTGTTTGGCTTTAGTTAGAAGGAAACATTTAGGAAGTAAATAGTTCCACATTTGGATATCTGCTAAAAGTAAACAATTAGTTATATTTCAAGGATAGTTGATTAGACACTTCAACAAAGGGAGCATTTTAGACTATATGCCTCAGACACACAAATCCAATTTTAGTAGCTTGAAGGGATAAGAAATTGCTCCAAACCCCAAGAACAGGTAAGCAGCAAGCATATAGGGAATCAGAACAGAGGTGTTTGGTCTCACATAAGAGGCTAGCTGTGTTTTGTCTTAAAGGACACCTGAGGAAAAGCTAGTAGTTTTGATAAGTCTTTTTTTCTTATTTCCTTCAACAGGTACCGAAGCACCTACAACTGAACTATGACTGGGAATAACTGTGTCACCACAGCTGTTGTCCCATCACAGCTTCTGCCCCATGCAAACATACAGCCTGATCTCAGGTGAGGGAATGGTTCAATGTGCCAGATGCCTACAAGTTGAATCCGTTATGAATCAAGTGAAGGAACTGAGAGAGAAGGTGGCAAGGCTGAGAAGCATCCATGACAGCAAGAGCTACATAAATGAAATGCTTCTTGAGGCGTCAAAAATCTCCAACAGAGGTGAATATGGCATGGTACTGAAAGAAAACAGCTGGACATGGATCACCAGAGCCTGCAGAATCAACAAACTAATGCCACCATCCCTCATACTCAAGAGCCGGTATGTAGCCTTGGAAGTTGAGGAGGCAAAAACATCCCAGGAACAGGAGGAAGCAAAGCTAAAAACCCCAAAGTTGATGTATCAGTGACCAAAAGGAAGCAAGGTGGTGGCAAGTGACTCCTTTCTGAGGGGTACAGAGATATCTATCTGCCAGTTTGATAACATGTCCTTGGGGGGTGTGCTGTGTGCCAAGTGTGAAAATCTGAGACATTATGAAGAGTTTGCCAAGATTCATCAAGTCTGCTGACTATTATCCGATGCTACTCATTCATGCTGGCGCAAATAATACTAATAGGTATCCCTCCAAGCATATGAAGTATGGCTCTGGAAGACAGGGTGAAGCAGATGGTTGTGTAGGTGGTGTTCTCTTCATTTCTCTTTGTTGAGGGTGAAGGTCGAGGCAGCAAAGCTCACATACTAGAGACGAGCGCATGGCTTCATGGATGGTGTCAATGAAAGCATTTTGGTTTCTTGGTCCATGGGATGATTTTTCAAGGGTTCCTAAGCGGAGATTATGTCCACCTATCCAAGAAGGGTTAAAGTGTCTTTTGCAACAGACTGGCTAACCTACAGGAAAGAGCATTAAACTAGGTTTGTTTAGGACAGGTGAAATAATCCCCAGGTAAGTAATAGCCCTCACGTAAGTAAAGCATTAAATACCTCTGTAGAAATGGGAAAAAGGGGCACTATCCGGAAAACGGTGTGGAAAATATTTCTTTACAGAAAGACTGGTGAATGCATGGAACAACCTCCCAGTGGAGGTGGTAGAGCTGAGAACTGTATCTGAATTCAAGAAAGCACCGGACAAACACAGAGGATCTCTAAGGGAAAAGAAGAGATTGTACAGCTTAGTAGTTGGTATGGAAGGGCAGACTGGATAGGCTGTATGGTCTTTATCTACGGTCATGTTTCTCTGTTTATATTTTTCTATCCATGTCTATGACTGAGATCAGCATGGATAGACATCCTCCAAACCCTGTAGCCACTAATCCAGATTCCAGGATACCCTAATGAATGTGCATGAGTTAGATTTTTATGTAAACTGATGGGTTGGATTGATGTTAATAGGGACTGGAGTTTCCCTATCCATGGGGATCAGAACCAGGAAGCTTTACGAACTCACCGCCAACATCCCAGCCAAAAACCACACTCTGGGAGATAGAGCTATTGCCTCAAGGGAGTCCGAGGACATCTCCAGTACTGCTGCAGACCCCAGCAAGGCCTGTCCAGAGGAATCCGGTGTAGTAGTCTCTTTTACAAAAAAGGAGGTAATGGAGGACTGTAATGGTGTCAGTATTCTCTCTGTGTCCGAGCCTTTAACTTTGGCCGGGACAACACGGGTTTTCACCTTTCTCTTCCCCATGTTCAGGGAGAGACTCTTCCGGCATGCCAACTTGCTGCCACCATCTTACCACACCCCAACAACAGTTTGGGCTCCAACAGCAAAAGAAGCATAGAATATTTCAGAACTCTATTATCAATTGTATGGGCTGCCCCTGAATTAAGGAACTTCATCATCACAAAACACATAAACTCAGATAATCTTCATGGCAACGTATAATGGTGCTGCCAAGCCACAGGGCTAGCCATTTTGAGAAGTTTCAATGTTTGCTTAAGCTGAAAGGTATTTTAGGGGGAAATATTCAGCGGCGGCTGCTAGCGCTTGTCGCCGCTGAAGTCTAACCCGAGATATTCAGTGCTGGGGACATATCTGGCCACTGGTATTGAATATCTGGGTTTGCCACAGGACCTGAAAGCTAACCAGGCAATGGCAATATTGAAATGCTGCCCGGTTAGCTTCAATAGGCAAAATAAGATCAGCATTTACCACGCATTAGTTTACCTGCGGGTCGCTAACCAGGCAATGGCTTAAGATCGCCACTGCCCAGTTAATGGTGGGTGCCTCCCCCCAGAATTCCCCAATGCTAACAGCAGAGGCACCCGCGGATATTCAGTTGCACTAACAGCTCAGCAGCATTTACATAGTTTTCGGGTCTGCAAACCATGCAAATGCCATTGAATATCCCACCCCAATACTCCCATGAACCACCAACAAGCTTGCTTGCAGTATGTAACCATACATGCCTATGCTTCTGTGTACATCGTCAAAGAATGGACTAAGAAGAGAGAAAGTATTTGTTCTATAACAAATATTTTTACTGTCCACAATCTGTAAGTCAGCATCTTATAGACTAGCTAGTTTATTGAGACATGAACGCTCAAGAACAAGAGTCAATGTGATATCGATGCACACTGCACTCTTTGTGAAGTCCCTAAAGATGGCAAGCTCCTTTTAGAACAAGTTGGCAAAGTGTTTTGAAATCCCTAGTATAATGTCCCTGCCATACAGTAAATCAAATATTAGCAGTCGTTTGACATGCTTGGTGCAAAGCAGCGAGGGGGGCACCCCAAAGCTGGCATGATCCCGATTGTGCATGGAGAGCAAGGGCAGCTGGGTCAGTACATGACTGAATTTGAAATGATGACCAGATGCAACTCGTAACCTTTGAAACTCATTTGGAATATTAATGGGCTGTGCATCTCCATTTTATGCTGCTAATAAGGTGCAAGCAGCAGGAAGACTACTCAGAACAAGGACAGCTGGACAGAGAACTGTATCTAATGAGGAAGAGGGATAAAGGAGGCATGTGTGAGGAAAGGAGCCGGTAGTAAGAGACAGACACTCAGAGAGTAAGGAATAAAAGAAAACAGTAGGAAGTAAAGTGAATAAAAAACGTAGTCGATATAAAAGAGAAAATAATGACTTGTTGAAAGAGAGATAGCGATAGGAGGATAAACTTAAGAAAAAAAGACCTAGGAAAATCAAGAGGGAAATAGGATGCCTCCGAAATGAGCAGGGGTGGCGAAAAAGAAAGAGGGGAATAACAAAGGGCAGGGAGAAAGAGAGAGAGAGACGGGGCATTTCCTTCTAACTTTCTACAATACTACACTTATGAGCTTATTCACTAGCCCATTCTAATGCATTAACAAATTTTAACTGCCATTTGGTGCTTAATGCACATTAAAAACCTATCAGCAGATGTTATCAGTAATACTTATGAAAGTCTTCTTGATAAGGCAAAATAATTTGGCTTAATATGAAGAAAATATTAATGATTGTGTCATATGCAAATGCATGCAAAGTGGCTCATTAATATTAAACTGTCATATTGCAGATCACAATAAACATTGCAGTCACAATAATAAGCTGAGAAAAGATTTCCTTGAACATCAGCAGGCTAATATACCGGACAATGCTCTTTCGCGCTGGATGTTTAAAGGAGCAGCTCTCCAAGTTACAACGCCAGTATGATGCTCTCCAAACTTTGTCCTTCTTTCTCCCCCAGATATCTCCCAGCCCCATGCCCAACAAAAGCCCCCCCTGGTAGCCAGGCCATAAACTCTGTCATAACCTGAATAGTCCAGCAGGAGAGAGGAAAATGATCATAGCCACACCAGTTCAATCTTCACAAACACAAGTTTTATTAAAAAGACCTGATTTGGCAAAGTTTTGGCATCGAAGCCTGCGTCGGGGGTCAGTCGCAATGTAAGTCAACTCCAACTTTGATGACAATGCAAGCTAAATAGTAAAGTGTGCAATAACCAGAACAAAGGCTGGTCAATGAACTGTTTACTTTTCACCCGCGCTTTGCCCAAGGATAAGGCAATGCAGTTCTTTGACCAGCCTTTGAACTGGTGTGGCTGACGTCATTCTTCGCTCTTCTGCTGGATTGTTGTATACTGTGGAGGATCTCCTCTTCTCTGTTCTCCATAACCTGAATAGCTAAAAATCACCTTTCTGCCATTCCGAAGCTCATCTCCTTCTGGACCTCCCCTGACCTGCTATCAGGAGCTTCCAGGGTCCCTGATCAGGCAGCGATCCTCAGTCACTCCTGCCTGCCAGCATCAAAAAACTTTTTAAGGCATGCTAATGAATAGAATGCATGCTAACAAATACGCATCCTTAATTAATTTTATTTAGCAAATTTTCTATACCACTTTATCTGCTAGCCAAAGCTGTGTACATGGAACATAATGTGGAACATTTACATATAATATAATTAACCAAGCAGTATTAACATAAGTTGGATGAAAATTGGAGTGAACTATTTACAGTGCCATTAGGATTACTGATTAAGACTTCTATGGACATGTGATGACTTTATTCATTCAGTTGTACAAGATTAAGCATCAGGGTTGAGTTATTTATTTATTTATTTGATGTCTTTTTTTTATACCGCGCTCTTTGGAATCAGTGCGGTTTACAGTCAACAACATTTGAACAGTACAGGCGGGCCTGCACTGAACTTACAATGAACAAGGGATGATAACTTGGGATTAACGGGGGTAACTATCTACAGGGTATATACACTTAGCGTCTATTACCTGGTGCCATCTTACAGTATTACATCAATATTCACAGCAGTAGGTCACTATGTACACATTCTTTAGACTGGGGGTATTGTTGAGCTAGGAGCTGCGCTCGTGTGGCATTGGTGCACTGGGGGTGAGGGCCTGGCTTGCGAGAGGGTCTGGTTGAGATATGTCATTTGTATGAGAGTAATACTGGAGGAAGAGGTGGTGCTTTAGTGCCTTCCTAAATTGGGCAAGGTCGGTGATGGCCTGGAGGGCAGGCGGAAGCGCGTTCCAGCATGTGGGTGTGTAGAGGGCAAAGGCTCTGTTTCTGGATTCTTGTGAACATTTTGTTATTTCCTTTGGGATTCTCAGGGTGTTGGCAGCAGATGATCTCCTGGCTCTGTTGGAGGGGGCGGGGTGGATGAGGTCTGTGAGGGAGGCGGAAGAGCACTTGTTGATGGCCTTGAATGTCATCAATAGTGTTTTAAAGGAGATTCTGCAGTGGACTGGCAACCAGTGAAGGTGCTTTAGAATTGGGGTTATGTGTTCCCTCCTGGAGGCTCCATGCAGTATCCTTGCAGCTGCATTCATT
Organism: Ichthyophis bannanicus; assembly: GCA_033557465.1. Classification (NCBI taxonomy): domain Eukaryota; kingdom Metazoa; phylum Chordata; class Amphibia; order Gymnophiona; family Ichthyophiidae; genus Ichthyophis; species Ichthyophis bannanicus. The sequence goes on along the minus strand of JAWIIG010000024.1, from coordinate 4,754,413 downwards.
GCAAGCTGCAGTGGGTTCAGTGTGCTCTTAGGGAGCCCTTGCAGAATTGTGTGGAGGAGTAGCCTAGTGATTAGAGCAACTGCCTAGTACCCAGAAGATCAAGGGTTCAAGTCCCACTGGCACTCCTTGTGACTTTGGGCAAGTCACTTTACCCTCCATTGCCTCAGAAGAAAAGGCTGGCAATCTACTTCCGGTGATACATTGCCAAGAAAACCCAGAGGTAGCTGGGTCGCTATGAGTCATCACTGACTCAATGGCACTAAAAAAAAAAAAAAAAATCAAAGTGAGGGATTACTAGAGCCTGGTAGATTGTTCAGAAGTCATCTGGCTCAAGTAGGTGTCGGGTTGTCCTGATCTTGTGGTAAACTGCTTTGACTAGGTTGCTTATATGGACCTTCATATCCAGCCACTGGTCTAGCATGACCCCAAGGTACCGTACTGTAGGCTTGCTGAGGAGCTTACAGGTCTGGCTTGTTTTGGACTGGAGGTAGTCCGCAATTTTCTGTGGGTCGGGCAAACTTGGTTGGGTTGGAGAAGGATCTTTTGTCAGGGTCTTGACTAGGCTGAACAGCTCATGTGGCTTATTTAGGGAGCGTTGAAGAATTGCTGCATGGTATTGCTTCATTCTTGCTGCAACTGCTGCGTGGTGACTGCTTAGGTGAGAGGTGTATGTTCTCTGGTCTTCAGTGGGGTGCAATCGACGCCATCGTCTTTCAAGCTTCCTTAGGTGGAAGAGTGATGTCCGTAGCTCTGGGGAGTACCATGGCGCGTTCCGTCTTCTCCCTCGTGGTTTATTAGAGGGTGGTAGGTGAGCGATGGCACCCAGGCTAGTGTTCCATTTTGTCGAGGCTGTGTGTCAGCGGATTGAGGAGAGGCTGGGAATTGTTTAGGATTTCCTCTTTGTTGAAGGGGCGGAAGCGTCTTGATGGTGCTGCAGGGGCCTCTGCTGGGGTCCGGGCGGTGTTGTGGTTAGGGTGCGATGGTATCTGGAATCTTATCAAGCTGTGGTCTGACCATGGGACTGCGGTAATGGATAGCATGAGGTCATGTCTTGTGCTATGGCTGACAGAGGGGCGAATATCGGGTCCAGCTTGTTTCCTTTTATGTGGGTGAGGGCGTCAATTATTTGTTGGTAGCCCAGTTCCTTAAGTACCTCAAGGAAGGCTTTGGAATCAGTGCGGTTTACAGTCAACAACATTTGAACAGTACAGGCGGGCCTGCACTGAACTTACAATGAACAAGGGATGATAACTTGGGATTAACGGGGGTAACTATCTACAGGGTATGTCCTGGAGAGCAGGGAGATTGAAGTCGCCTAGTAACCAGTTTGGTTTGCGCGAGGTCTTGGGGTTGCAGGCGAGGTTGATTTATTGTTGATAAATCCTCTGAGGAAGGGGAGGGGGCTCTGTATACCAAGTTGATGAAACAGTGCTTATTGGCTATGGTGATTGAGTCGCGGTGCGTTGTGCTGGTGGCAGAGGCCAGCTGGAACTGTAGCTCCGTTTTGGTCATGATGAGTGTTCCTCCGCCTCTACGGTCCGTCCTGTGACAGGTGTGGATAGAAAAGCTGGGGGGGGGGGGAATGAGCTGGTGGAGGAGGACTGTCTGCATTGGACAGCCATGTCTTGGTGACTAGGAGGATGTCCAGGTTATGGGTGGACACCAGGTCAGAAACAGCTAGCCATTTCTTGAGGACCGAGCGTGCATTTATGAGAGCACACTTCAGGTTACTGGGATAAGGGTGTTTCTCAATCTGAGGTTTCTGGATATGCTGAAGGGAAGCATAGAGTAGATGTGGTCGCAGCATGTGCTTAGCATCAGCTGCTGGTTGGCGGGGGGAACCCGACCATCTCCTTCCCGAGCCTTGTAGGATTGGTATGGAGTTGTAGACGGTGGTGAGGGAGAGGACACTGTGTAGTAGGCCTATGACCGTACTGCAGCTGGTTGATACCCGGGGGCAGAGTGCCATCTTGGCTGTTTTACTCTGTGGTACCAGGCAACAAGCTCTACCAGGGCTAATCAAATAGGTCCTGTTGTGGGTCAGTATGTTAGATAGTGTATTTGGCAGGACATCAGGCAGGGCAGTACAGAATATCAATCAGCGTAGCAGGAGGTTCAAGAATAAGACAGCATATCAGACAATTCAAGACTATCAGGTAGTTTAAACATCAGACAGCATATCAGGCAGTTGACGTATCTTACTGTGGATGTGTCTTTGTTTCGGCCGCTTCTCGTTTGCTGTGCTGTCTGGGAGGCTCGCTGGCAGTAAGTATGCCTCGAGATTTGGCCTCCATCTAAGGGCCACGCCAAAGGGCCCTCTGGCAAGGCCTTCAGGTACGGGCCTGCCAGGCACGGGTGTGCCCGAGGGCGCTCCTTTTGAAGTTGGCGTCGGCTGCCTCAATTAGGCAGAGCAGAGGCGGGTGGATGGCCGGCTCGGGCTGGCTGGAGGCGGAGCTGGCTCGATCCGCGAATGGAGAGCTGCTGCTGGGCCGGGCTGCGAGGTGTCTGGCTGCTGTGCTTCTATGGACATGTGATGACTTTATTCATTCAGTTGTAAAAGATTAAGCATCGGGGTTGTTATGTGAGCCATAGTGTCGTATTGTGCTGCTGCCATTAAGTGCCAGTGCCAAAATGGTCTTGAACAGGTGTGTCTTGAGGTTTCATCTGAATCCTATAATAAAGTCAGAGTCGCAGTTGCAGGGGTAGAGAGTTCCAGAGGTAAGATGCGAATAATGAGAAGGCACGTGAGGATGTGGACTGCTTGCATTTGATTATGAGTTTGGGCACTCTTAGCACATTCTGCGACACTGTTCTTCTTGTTCTGGAGCAGTGGTCTTTCTGAATGAAGGATTGATTACTGAGCACGGACGTGCTGTGGAATATCTTGAACGTGGTTTGTAATACTTTATATCTTACTCTCCTATGTACTAGAAGCCAGTGTAGGTGTTGTGATGTGGGTGTGATGTGGTTTCTTCTAGGAGTACCTGTTATACTTCTGGCAGCTGTGTTCTGTGCTATCTGCAGGGGGTGTAGGGCTGTTTTTGGAAGTACTTGGTATACTATGTTACAATAATCAAGGATTGGGGTGATAAGAGCTTGGCAAACATCTCTGAAATCTGTATGATTAAGAAGTGGGCAGAGATTGTGCAGGGTCCTCATTTTATGGTAGACTGTTTTGAAAACATTTTTTTTTTATGTGGGCATGGAAGTCTAGGCCTTGATCGAGTGTAATTCCTATGTACTTTACTTGATTCTTGATTTGAAGTGTCGCTCCTGCTAGGGTTAGTGTTGTTAGTGGAGAGAATGATTGGTTTCTTGTAATGTGTAGGGCTTCTGTTTTGTTGTAGTTGATGCATAGGTCATGTCACGTGATCCACTGTGAAATTGCTTGGAAGCATTGTCCTATCATTGTGTCGTCCAGGTTGTTTATAGAGAATGTTCTATATATAAGGATCTCAGAAAAAACAAAACACCCCCTCAAAACACAAAACAATTGTGCAAAATACTGTTTTTGTCGGAATATGCCAACAAAGTACCGGGAATTCAGTCCAAGTACCACTGTGGCAGTTCCTTTTATTAAAGATACAGATAAAAATTTCAAAATCCAGAACTTAGCTTATGTATAGTGCTGCTCTCCGCACTGCAAAAATATGCCAGCAAACACAATGACGACGTGGCTCCACGTTTCGGGTGTATCATCAGATATGAAAACCTTGAACACCCTGCTTCAGGCCCATCCAAACTGGCAAAAATTCAGAGCTTGAATTTTTGCCAGTTTGGATGGGCCTGAAGCAGAGTGTTCAAGGTTTTCATATCTGATGATACACCCGAAACGTGGAGCCACGTCGTCATTGTGTTAGCTGGCATATGTTTGCAGTGCGGAGAGCAGCACTATACATAAGCTAAGTTCTTGGACTGAATTCCCGGTACTTTGTTGGCATATTCCGACAAAAACAGTATTTTGCACAATTGTTTTGTGTTTTGAGGGGGTGTTTTGTTTTTTCTGAGATCTTTTGCTTTTGGGCTTTTAGATTGATTTCAGGGGGTTTTGTGTATGGGATTCTATATATAAGGATGTCAGCATAGAAGTGGTATTGGATCTTGTATTTTTGGATTATAGTACACAGCGGTTGTATAAATATATTAAAGAGGAGTGAGGACAGGGCTGAACCTTGTGGTAGGCCTTTTGCTTGAATGGAAAGGAGCACCGTGGTACTACTTTTACTTGCTGGCGACGATCTTGGGGATAAGATTGGAACCATTCTAAGGTTATGTGCTGGAGACCAATCACTTGGAACTGTGAGAGAAGTTTATGGTGGTCTATTGAATCAAATGCAGCAGAAATGTCCAAGAATATGAGTATGAATCCTTGTGTTAATTGTTCTGTTTCTTTGATGAGATTATCTAACACTGAGGTAATTAGAGTCTCGACTCCATGGAGTGGTCTGAATCCATGCTGCTGCATGTCTAGAGGTGTGTGGGATTCTATGTAGTCTTGCAGTTGTATTTGCACAGTTTTTTTCTATGATTTTTGCAACAAATGGTTTGCCGGAGATAAGTCTATATGATGCTGAGGACTTTGGGTCTGATGTGGGGTTTTTTTAGCAATGGCCTGATGGAGGAGCATTTAAGGTTCTTGGGCATGTATCCCAATTTGAGGGAAAACTGTATGACTTTGAGGAGAAGAGCTCCTGCCTGGCTATTTTAATCCATGAGACTGGGCATGGGTCAAGTGGGGAGGTCATGGTGTTAATGTTTGAGATTATGATGTCTAGCTGTTCTGCTGAAATATTATCAAAGATGTCCCAGGTGGTTTTGGGAGTAATTGTGGCTGGCTCTGTTGGTTGTAGATCTTTTGTGAGTGTAGTGCAACTTTGTCCTGAAGGAATTTGGCCATTTCATTTGGACATAGGTTGGGTTCATATTTAGTGAGGTGGGGTCTTTTAGAAGGTACCTAGCTATCTCAAAGAGTTCTCTTGGGTGATTTAAGGTGGATCTGATGAGTTTAGTGAGATAGTCCTTTTTCTGTGTGTTGGTTAGGGAGCAGTAGTCATTTTTGACAGTTATATTCCAGTTGGTGGGTTGGGTCTTTAGTATGTCTCCATTTACGTTCCAGTCTTCGTAGTTGGCATTTGATCACTCTTAAGTCAGGTGAGTAGCATGGGGCTTTGTATTGTTTCCTGGATATGTTTATGAAGTATTAGAGCATAGGACGAAATTGTGGTGTTCCAGCTGTTGATTATGGATTCAAGGTCTGGCATGTTGGAGTTTACAAGTGGTGTGATTTTGTCTAGGAATGTTTTTGTCATATGAGTGGGAATTTGCAGGAGCTGTATGGTGGGGTATTGTTGGTACCTTGACTGGCTATTTGGAGGAGAGAGAATTTTATTATGTTGTGGTCTCACCATGGTATAGCTGTTACTTGCAGTTGAGGGACGGAATGTAGTTGTGGCCAATTGGTGGGTGTGAAGATAAGGTCCAGGATTTTCCCCCTTGTGTGGGTTAAGGCATTAATTTGTTGTTATTGAATGGCTTGCATAACATCCAGGAAGGAAGAGGATTGTTTGCCGGTTGTTTGTCATCTAGTAGGATGAAGTATTTGCTGTTGGAACTATGTATGCATGTTTCCTGAATTAGTGGTGAAAGGTCTGTATCTTTGAGGCTAGTGATCTGTAGACCAGACAGATTGTAATGTTCTTGCTGGTGATAGTGAGGCGGTTGGGTTTGTCTGCTGTACTGGTTTTTCCAATTTGAAAATGAAGAGTATCTCTGCAGCTAAAACATCTCCTCCTCTTCTGGAAACCCTGGGGCAGCTGTATGTTGGGATGGAGAGTTGGTTAAGCAGCACATTATCTGTCCCTTTGATCCATGATTCGATAATACATATTATATCGATTTGGTTGTCTGTGATGTAGTCCACTATAGTGGGGATTTTTTTGCGGGAGGAATGTGTATTGACTAAGGTGCATTTGAGTGGAGGGTAAGGAATTGTTTCTGGGGAGGGTCTGTGTCCCAGGATGAGTGGTTGAATCTGGATTAGATGTGATAGGTGTCTGTGGCATGGAAAGTTACAGTGTTGGCAGGAGCTGATGTATCTGGGTCGATGTATGATGGGTATTGAGGTTGCAGCGGCAGCTGTCCTTATTATTGTCATTAGGGTGCTAGTGAGTAGTAATGAAGGTTCAGTGGCCTGCCATGGCATCTGGTTGTAGTAGAGCTGCTTTGTTTCTTTTGTATAGGTGAGGTGGACTAGCAAGCAATTGCTATCTCAGAGGCATTCGCTAAGGTGACTGTGTGAAGGGAGTTGTTCTGCGAACAACATGAGGTGAATCTGTATGGGGCCAGTCAAAGGGCCACATCTAAGGGCCCTTTGGCATGGCCCTTAGGCGTGGACGTGCCTGCAGTGCGTTGCTTTTAAAGCCAGCAATCAGGCCCGGGGAATGACGCAATGATCAGGGTGGATGCGATGAGAGTGTGCCGGGAAACTGGTGTACCTCTGCTCCCCTGAAGTGTCCCAATGCGGCCGGAGAGATGAAGGGGGGTTATGCCTGCAGTGCGTTGCTTTTAAAGCCGATGATCAGGCCCGAGGAATGATGCGATGATCAGGGTGGAGCTCACCACCATGTGCAGCCTCCTTGCTGCTCCTAACATCAGGCCTGCTGTGGATCCAGTGAGGGTGATTACACTGGGAAACAAGTTGCCTCTACTCTCCCAAAAGGTCCCGATGCAGCTGGAGAGATGACGAGTAGTCATCATTTGAAAATTTGCTTCTGCAAAGTTCATGGGTGCAATGAAATGGAATGGTCTGCACAGGAAAGTAAATCGAAATGGAGCTGGCTATCCCAAGACAGCCCTGCATGCAAAATCCTTATGATTTTCTTGCATTTATTTCATGTATTCATTCACTTAATGTACTGCCATTTTGCCTGAGTACATCACAGGAGTTTACAATTTCAAATAAAAGCAACAGGGCGGAAAGTGAGGCTGGTGCAAGAGGACACTTCAGACAGGGGCCGGATTTTGAGCAACGGAAAGCGGTGGTTTAATTCAAATGCTGGCCATGGTGTTTAAATAAATAGGTATATTCAGAACCACTATATCCATAGTCTGTGGCGCTGAATATGCAGGTCTGCCCTTGACTGCTGCTGCCACTATCTGTAATATAGCTGAAGAATGCCACTATATAGATAGGAGTCGATATTCAGTCCATGGAGGCCAACACGGCTAAAGTGTCAGATATTTAACGCTGGAGCCTGTCCAGTGCCTGTATCTGGTATCGGCAGCAATTGGCATTGCTATCTGGTTAGCGGTGATATTCAATCGCTAACTGTACAGCAACAACCGCATAAAGTTAGGACAGTCATTAATTGACGTGACCTAACTTTATGCAGTTTGACTATTGCCGCTAACCTGATAGGTACTGGGAAAGCCCCAGCTCTGCCCACAGACCACCCTGAAAACAATTGCATGTTTCCAAGGCAGTCTGTGGTAATATTCAGCAGCGCTAACCAGTTATTGCTGCTGAATATTGGGCAGAGCGGGAGTTTAGCCGGTTAGCAAGTCCTGTTAACCGGTTAAAACCTTTAGAGTATTGATTCCATAGTTTTTGGTTCCCGCCCTTTCTCCATTCTTGCTCCACCTCGGTTACTAAGTATCTGTGGATAAGGAAGTTATACATTAACTGATTGCTGGTAAATGTATAACTTCTTTTAAAAATTGTGTCTAAATCTTGGGTGAGAGCTTTCATCCTTGAGTGACTGGGGAAGGGAGTTCCATGAAAAAGGTGTACGGAGTTAGAAAGCAGCGTTCAGGCAGCTTCCAATCTGATTTGTGAGGCCAGAGGGATGGAAAGAAGATTACACTGCAACGATCTCAGAGAATTTGTGGGAGAGTATGGAATAAAAAGAGATGCGAGATACAGTGGGATACTGAAGTGTACCACCCAGTGGGCTATCATAAGAATCATAAATTTAATTTCAGACAGAACAGACATCCAATGCCAGTCTTTTAGGGGTGAATAACCTGCAGAGCCTAGATAGCTGAATGAAAGTGAGAAGTGTTCAGGTTTTAGTTTCAGAGCAGCATTGCCCCCTTAGGAAGCATTGGCAAAACGCCAGAGATGGCATCATAAGTTGGGGTGTTGGGGAACTCTCAGTGTATCCAGATAAGTATTGCTGAAACCTGTTATTTCTTATACTATCAGAGGCTTCACTCATTCAGCGTAGGATCTAGACAAGCTCTGTGGAATGAAAGGCACTCAAGTAATTCCAAACAAATGAGATAAAACATTCTTCAAAATGTATGTTAAAAATTAGAAAACATGTTCCAAAGGAGTTTTTCAGGATCGCTGATGTATTGAGTGTAAGTCTAGGGCCCAGGTATGGTGTCATAACGGTCAGCTCGAAGCATTCTGAGATCCTTCTCTCCTTCAATTTTGAGCCCATTGGATATTTGTGGAATGAAGTTTGTGATTTTGATGTTGACATCTTTCTTCATTCTGGCAATTTGTGGAGCTGATCTTTTAGGGGTAACATTATTAAATCTTTTGGCATCATACAGAAGTTTCACTGTCATGCTGTGGATGAGCCGGAGACGTATGATGTTGGGGACAGTTAGGTCAAAGTAAAGGTAATTACAAAAGTTAAGGCAATTCATTATTAAGGGTGCACAAATTACTCATGATAAGAAATGCTCTCATATAGCACCCTCAGAAGCTGTAGCCATTAGTCAGTGCATAGGACATGCTAGGGAGATAAAGTTTCTAGATGAAATAAATGACTGCTTCTTGGAGCATCTGGCTCATGAACCGACAAGAAGGGAAGCTATTTTAGACCTAGTCCTTGTTGGAACAAAGGATCTTGTGCAAGAGATAAGGGTGTTGGGGCCACTGGGCAATAGCGATCATAGCATGATGACATGTGATTCAATAGATGGAGGAAGTCCACAGTACTACCTTTTAATTTTCAAAAAGGAGACTATGATAAAATGAGGAAAATAAGTAAAGAAAAAACTAAAATGAGCAGCTGTAAAGCTTAAAGATTTACATCGAACATGGGCGTTGATTAAAAATACTGTCTTGGAAGACAAGACCAGACCAGCTGTATTCCATGCTTTAAGAAAAGTGGAAGGAAGGCCAAAAAACTGACAGCATGGTTTAAAAGTGAGGTCAGAGAGAATGTTGTAGGCAAGAAAGCATCTTCAAGAAATGGAAAAAGGAGCCCAACGACGAAAACGGGAAACAACATAAGCACGGGCAAGTTAGATGTAAGGCATAAGGCAGGCAAAGAGAGAATTTGAAAAAAAGCTTGCTATGGAATTAAAAATACATAATAAAACCTTTTTTCAAGTACATTCTTAGCAAAAAACGTGTGAGAATCAGTTGGACCATTAGATGATAGAGGGGTAAAAGATGCGCTAAGGGAGGACAAAGCCTTAGCAGAGAGATTGAATGAATTCTTTGCTTTGGTCTTTACTGAAGAAGATGTAGAAAAGTTACCCATGCCTGAAATGGTATTTAAAGGTGTTGCATCAGAAGAATTGAAAGAAATATCAATAAAGCAGGAAGATGTATTACAACTACAGTATTTGATAAACTGAAGAGTAGCAAATCACCTAGATAAGATGGTATACATCTGAGGGTGATAAAAGAACTGAAATATGAGATTGCAAACCTACTATTAGTAATCTGTGAACTATCATTAAAATAATCTGCAGTACCTGAAGATTGGAGAATGGCCAATGTAATGCAAATTTTTAAAAAGAGTCCAGGGTGATCCAGGAAACCACAGACTGTTGAGCCTGATGTCGGTACCAAGTAAAATGGTAGAAACCAATATGCAGATTGAAATTACTGAACATGTAGATAGTCATGGTAAATGGGAGAAAGACAACATGCATTTAACCATGGAAAGTCTTGTCTTACTAATCTGTTATATTTTTTCGAAGGTGTAAATACACAGATAAAGGTGAGCCATTTGATATAGGGGTAGATTCTGCCTGCAAATAGTGGGGATGAACATCCAGTTTAGACATTCATTCCCTGATATTCGCAGGGACTGTATTCAGTACGTACAGTTCCCCACACATACATCAGCTTTGTGTGGGGAGCTCTGGAAGAGGGCGGGAAGTGGTGGCCCGGAGGAGGAGTGAGAATGGGGCAGATGTGGGACCCTGATCCCAGACATATAGGGCCGATTCCGGTCTCAGCCCTGTACATCTGGGGGCTGAAGATTAGACAGGGAACTTATTCCACCACAGAGGTGAAATAAGTCCCCCCGACTTTGCCATCCAGACACAGAGGACACCCAAGGCAGGTGGACGGCAGCATAGGTTCACCCGCAGCCTGATCCCGGCCATGGCAGGCCCCTTCCGGGGCCGCACAGTGGGAAAAAGCACTTTGTTAACCCAGGTGGCAGATCGAGGCTCCTGCATGGCATCCCGGTGCCATAGCGATTTGGACAACAGGGCACCGTGCACCATGCAGGAGCATAGGGCAGGCTATATAGGGGGGTTGCTAGGCATTCATCGGGCTTGAATCAGGGCATGTCTTAGACGTCCAGGCCTTGTGCCCCAATTCTGCTCCTGCGGGAATGGCAAGCTCCCACAGGTGCAGAATCGGAGGCCAGATCCGGCCCGTCCATATTTTGGACATCTGGATGGCCCGAATGTGCCCCGATCAGAATTGGCCTCATAGTGCATCTGGATTTTCAAAAAGCCTTTGACAAGGACCCTCATGAGAGACTCTTGTCAAAATTAAAAAGTCATGGGATAGGAGGCAGTGTACTGTTGTGGATCAGGAACTGGTTAAAAGATAGAAAGCAGACAGTAGAGCTAAATGGCCAGTTTTCTCAATGGAAAAGGGTGAATAGTGGAGTACCCCAGGGAGTTGCGCTGGCCCCACTGACCTGGAAATGGGAATAACGAGTGAGGTGATCAAATTTGCAGATGACACACAATTATTTAAAATTGTTAAAACACAAGAGGATTCTGAAAAATTGCAGGAGGACCTTGATAAATTGGAAGACTGGATATCCAAATGGAGGATGCAATTTAATGTGGACAAGTGCAAAGTTATGCACCTAGGAAAGAACAACATAAACTATGGTTACACAATGCAAGGTTCCACATTAGGAACCACCACCCAGGAAAAAGATTTAGATGTGATTGTGGATAATATGTTGAAACCTCCGCCCAGTGTGCAGTGGCGGCCAAGAGAGCAAATAGAATGCTGGCAATCATAAGGAAAAGAATGGAGAATAAAACAAAGGATATTATAATGTCTCTGTATCGTTCCATGGCGCAACCGCTCTTTGAATATCGTGTGCAATTCTGGTCGCCATATCTTAAAAAGGATATAGTAGCATTAGAAAAAAGGTACAGAGAAGAGCCACCAAAATGATAGAGAATGGAAGGATACCGCCATAAGAAAAGGATTAAAATGTTACGAATCTTCAACTTGGAAAAGAGACCGCTGAGGGGAGGTATGATTGAGGTCTATAAATTAATGAATGGAGTAAAACAGGTAAATGTAGATCTGTAGCTTACTCCATCAAAATGTAGAAACACTAGGGGACGCACAAATGAAGCTACAATGTAATCCATTTAAGAGTAATAAGTGAAAATATTTTTTCACTCAACGCGTAATCAAACTCTGGAATTCGTTACCGGAGAATGTAGTAAAAGCTGTTATTGTAGTTGGGGGTTTAAAAAAGATTTGAACAAGTTCCTGGAGGAAAGCTCCATAAAGCATTATTAAAGGGGACCCAAGAAATTCACTGCTTACCCCCAGACAAGCATTGTGGAACCTTTGTACCTTTTTGGGAACCTGCCAGGTACTTATGACCTGGATTGGTCACTGTTGAAAACAGGATAGTGGGTTGATGGACCTTGGTCTGATCCAGTATGGTATTTCTTAAGTTCTTAAGATGAGTTAGTTGGTATTGTAAGTGCCACTGTTTTCAATTTTTGATGGAGGGGTAGAAACGCAAAAGTTTGCTTGGGGTACCACAATTCCCTTGAGCCATACCTGTCCCTGGTGGCTAATATCCTGCTCTCTGGTAAGGCCATGGGCTAGAGGGGAGAGAGAGTGCAGTCGGGGATAAAGAGATGGTAGGGATAATTTGAAGAGGACAGAGAGAGAGAGAGATTGAGAAATTGGGGATGGTGTGTGAGGAACAGAAAAGTGGGAGAGACAATGGACAGTGGCCATGCTGGTAGTTTCTGTGTAGAAGTCTGCCATAGCCTGGCTTGTTCTATTTTCCCAGTAGGAGGTGTATTCGTGAATCTGGACCTGGTATAATATATACAGTGCTATGTAAGTGATGGATGTTACTGCAATTTTGGTACTATATATTTTCTGCATAGATGCTGAGGGGGTCATTCCAAGCTGCGTTTAGCGGGGATAGATGTCCGGCTTGGACGTCCATTCCCGCTAACGCTGGGACAGTATCCCCTACCCAAAGCTCTCCACTCATACATAGGAGTTGTACGGGGAACTCTGGATGGAGGCGGGAGGGAGCGGATTGAGGGAGGAGCAAGGGCGGGCGGTGGGTGAGGATGCAACCCCAGATATACAGGGCCGATCCTGAGGCTGGTCCTGTATGTTTGGGGTCGCCAACATGGATGAGGGACGACGGTGCAGGGCCAGGTCAATGGGGCAAGGGGAAGGATGCATCGGGGGTTGGGCTGCGGGGAAAGAACTTTTTGGTGGCGGCGGGGATCGCAGCTCCTTAATGGAGCCATGGTGCCATGGTAACAGGACGCCACAGCACAACGGCTCCATGCAGGAGCCAGGCAGGCCTGTGTGGGGAGAAGTGTGGACATCCAGCAGCACAGAATCGGGGAATGGCCTGCCCGTCCAGGCATGAGCCAGCCATTTAAACCCAATTCTGATCCCGCAGGAACGTCTAGTTGCCACGAGCTCAGAATCAAGGTCTAGATCGGCCTGTCCAGATCCTGGACATCCGGGTGGGCAGGGTGTTCCCCATTCGGAATCAGGCCCTGAGTGTTTTTTGCGAGTTATTAGTAATTATTTTGGTTGTTACCATGATAATGCATGTGAATATAATATTCATATCACAGTGAATGATGCCTCTAAGTCAAAATCTGTTTTTTGAAGTCTCTTTTTAATATTTAGTTATAGTATAGCTTTGTAATGTGAAATAAATCAGTATACATGCAAAATATGTATTCAGGCTAATATCCAAAATTAATTTTCAACAGTTCATTGCATACATATATATATGTATATGGGAAGGCTGCAAGTGCTTGTGATAATCAATGCTGGGCATAGGGTGGGAGAGTGGATGCTGTAGGGTATGTGTAGATGCAGAAGTGCCATGGGGAGGGAGGAGTAGGAGTAGGGGGGATGGAAGAAGAGAGAAGGAGGGCAAGCTGGGAGGGAGGTGGGTTTGTGTGCAGTGAAAAGGAAGCGAGCTGTATGTGTGTGTACCGGAGGGGAGGAGAGAGAGAGCTGGGGGGTTTCAGCTATGTGAGTATGTATACCTTGGAGGGGTGGTGATTGACAGAACGCTATGGTAGGGTTTCTAGGGCAGGGGAATTGAGTGAGAATCATGGTGTGGTGTATGTTGGTTGGGGTTGCAAGAGAGCTTTGTGTGTGTGTATCTCTCTACATGGCCCGCATCCCCCTCGTGACGCCCCTGCCTCCAGACCATCAGAGCCAGGAGCTCTGTGGAGCAGGTTCGGGGGCCTGCATCTACAGAAGCCACTAGCTTTCAGGTAGAAAGGAACCCAAGCATGCCTCATACACCAGCGACACCAGATCCTGGAATGAGTTCAGCACAATACCGGGAACCTGTGTCTGCACCACCAGCAGCTTCAGGTGCATTGGGAAAATTACTAGAAACAAGAGAGAGGGGTGTCCACTCAGGGAAGTCTAGGGTCGATGAAGTAACATCTGTGCATATTTTTTTATGTGCCACATTACAGAAAGGGGATTGGTGCGAGCATAATCGCTGTGCAGATGCCAACAGAGCTACCAGCACACACCCCATGTAAATGTATTCAAATTAGTATGATAATTAAGCAATTATCATGCTACCTGGATGCAGAGACGTGCACAGAAAAATAGAAGGGTGAGCTCAACACTGGGACTTTAACGTCAGGTTGAGGAGATGCGAGGGATCTGTGCTCAGTGCTGAGGAGGAGTTTATGCCTGTGTCTTGAGCAGACAAACCCCTCAGCTTCTTTTGGGCTTTGCTGAAGTGAGTGAGGCCTGAAATAAATGGCAGAGAAATAATGCTAGAACATGTATACGCTTGTGTTGGATTGCTATGTGGCTTATAGAGCAATCATTCCACTCAGAGGTTCTGCTCTAAATAATATCAGTGTTCAAGGATATTCAGAGCAGAACGTCTGAGCGGAACGATTACCCATGTGCCACATAGCATTTAAGCACATGCACACAAGTGCTTTCTATGCGCAGAACATAGGTGCTGCTAATGCAAACACCTGTGCGCATGTGCCTGGCTTTTATCTCCGGATTTAGCACAGACGTTTTGTGCACAGCTCAATTGCATGCTGTTTGCTTGCTACAAGCCCTTGCAAAATGTCTGCGCTAAACCTGTGTTTGGAAACCCTGTGCTAGAGCTTTAACTTCGGGCTCTAGTGCAGGGTTTTTGCAGTAACAAAAGTGCAGGAGTGGGGAAGAGTGGAGTAACTGTTCAGCTTAAGATAAAGAGTGATTGAAGGGGGTGTGGTAACATGCCTAAATGAGAAGAGAAAGAAGTAATCTGCCTGTAATCATTTTCATGAAGAAGAACTTAACTGTTTGTAACATCGTTCATGTTTGTTGCTTCTGCCAATTGTTGTTGTTATGGCTCAGTGACTTGGGGCTTTACCAAGGGCTGTGTGAGCGGTGCAGCCACACAGTGCGCAAGTATGGAAAGGGGTGCTGATATCATCACTGGGCTTCCAGGAAGCTAAAAAAATGTGAGTACCTGCATGTGGTTGGGGGGAGGGGTGCATTTCTAGCTTGGTACAATCCTGACTGTAAGTAAACCCTTGGTTCAGAACACAGTTTCTGGCCCAGACTCTTTGATTTGAGGTGTGAGAGTGTCAAGTGCCAATGGCCTCCCGGTGTATGCCGGTCCCCACCAAGGAACCCTGATATTTAATTCCTTGAGCCCAAGACTAAAAGACTATGAAAAGGCTCTTGGATTAGTGTTCCCCCTTGTCTGCCAAGCTGCTAGAATCAGCTGTGAGGACCATACAGTAAGGGAGATTCCTATTTATTTGGTATTATTTGATATAGTGCCATTCAACTAGTGATAGACATTAGAGCGGGTTACAATACCAGAATCAATGGATGTGCTTTTGTTTCAAAGTTTTGTTCACATTTCATTTTGATTCATTTACAAACCTGTCCCCTTGCTGACTAACTGTACCCCTAAATGTTAAAAAAAGGGTTTCTTTCCCATCTTCCAGACCCCCCACCCCCTTCCTGCAGATTTCAAAGGGAGTGTGAACAATACCCAGCCCTTCCGGTCTCACAGGTGCCATACTCCAAAATGGTGTATATTGAAAAAAGAACAAAACAAAACACTTCATCCGTTCACAAACTTCTACATATCTGTTTGGGGAATCATTGGGAAAACACATGCTAAAGTGTGCTTTGTTAAGATGTCAGAGCTGTCCTACTGTACGACTGTAGGGGTGGGTTCATTAGAGTGCTGTATGAGGTATATTTGTGGATGGTATTGTTTGTATATTTGTGTCTACTTTATAATGTAAAGGTATGTTTGGGGTGGATGGACTGTGGGTATGTCTAGGATAGATGGATGTGTATGTGTGTGAGAGAGAGAATAAGTGGGGAGTTGGGTTGTGTGTGTAGGAATATGTGGAGAGATGGGGGTTTACGAAGGATAGGTGAATGGGTATGTAGGGTTAGGGATAGGTGAAGAGTAAAGAATGTATGAGTGTGATAGAGGGATAGATATATGAGTGTCTATGTTTCTGTCAATCTCTTTCAACTCTTCCTTTTGTTGCTAAGGTTGTTTGCAACTTCTCTCTTTTTCAGAATCTTCCGATTTCCTTCATGTTAAGCAAACAGGTCTTCGGGCTCACCATTCTACTGAAAAAAAACTCTCTTGGTTTTGGTGAATTATGTTTGCCTATAGTTTGCCGCTGGTTCTGATGTTTTGCTTATTTCTTTGGATTTGAGTTCTGCTTTTGAATTGATTGATCATTCTATACTTGATCGTCTGGCTTCTTTTTCCATTTCTGATACTGTTTTGTATTGGTTTCATTCTTACAGTATGTTTCTCTTGTACATTTTCAGTTTACTGGCAGGGGGTTATTTCCCTGTCGTTTCTTTCTGTCTCTGGGTTCTGAAGGGCTCTGTTATGAGCCAAATACTTTTTAACATCTATCCTGCCCCTTTGGCCTACTTATTAGACTCTTTGGGCATTACATTTTTTATTATGCAGATGACATTCAGCTTCTTTTGCCATTCACTTCCTTTTCCTCCGTATGTATTTTGGAGGTTTCCTCTAAGCTGGATGTCATTTTTAATGGTTAAACTCCAATGCCCTTTGGCTGAATATAAACAAATCTAAGATATGCCCTACTGGGTCAGATCAAGGATCCTTCAAGCCCAGTATCCTGTTTCCAAAGGTGGCCATTCCAGGTCTCAAGTACTACTGTGTTCCCAAGGGCATCCACATTCTGTGCTGTTTATCCCAGGGGTAAGAAGTGTATTTCCCCAGTCCTCTTTAAAAATGGTTTATGGACTTTTCCTCCAGGAACTCGTCCAATCCTGTTTTGAGCCCAGCTACACTAACAGCTTTTGTTACATCCTCCAGTAATGAATTCCAGAGTTTGATTGCATGCCGAATGAAAAATATTTTCTTTGATTAGTTTTAAATGTGCCACTTTGTAGCTTCTTTGCGCGTCTCCTAGTCTTTCTACTTTTCAAAGGTGTAAACAACTGATCTATGTTTACCTGTTCCACGCCAATCATTATTTTATAGACCTCTATCATATCTCCCCTCAGCCGTTTTTTTTCCAAGTTGAAGAGCCCTAACCTTTTAAGTCTTTCCTCATAGGGATATCCTTCTATCCCTTAGTTGCTCTTCTTTGTATCTTTTCTAATTCCCCTATATCCTTTTTAAGATACAGTGACCAGAATTGCACACAATATTCAAGGTACAGTTGTATCATGGAACGATACATGGGCATTATAATATCCTTGATTTTATTTTCCATTCTTTTCCTTATGATTCCTAACATTTTATTGAGTTTCTTGGCTGTGGTTGCACATTGGGCAGAGGGTTTCAATGCATTTTCCACGATGACGCCCAGATCCTTTTCCTGAGTGGTGAATCCTAATGTGGAACCTTGCATTGTGTAACTGTAGATTGGATTATTCTTTCCTAAGTGCATAGCTTTGCAATTATCCACATTAAATTTCATCAGCCATTCTGACACCTAGTCTTACAATTTTTCATGGTCCTCTTGCAATTTTTCACAATCCTTTTGTGTTTTAATAACTTTGAATAATTTGGTATCATCTGCAAGTTTGATCTTTTCTGTTTTTAAGTTTCTTATTTGCCCTCTCGGGATTTACCTTCTTCCCAGCATAATTTGTTGGTTGTCCCTTTTTACTCGGATGTTCATCTGCAGCGTTGGTGTGGTTCTTTTTTCTCTGTTGTTGATCCGTCACTATGGAATGCTCTCCCTCAATATATTTGTTTGGTGTCCTAGCCCTTAAGACATTTTATTTTATTCAGAATATTCTGTCTAGCTAATTTGTAGGTGTTTCTTTTGTTGGATATTGGCGGCATTTTCCCCTTATAGCCCAATGCAGGAAGGAGCATGTCCGGGCCATCCAGATGTCCTTGAACAGAATGGCCTCATTAGTACCTGATTCTGCCCAATGGGAGCTAGATGTTCCTGCGGGTGCAGGATCAGACACTGAGGTGGCCAGGCGTGACCCTGCAGCCCTGTGGGAAACATCCTCGCCATCTCACCACCAGCCTGCTGCAGTGCTGACCTCCAGTCCCCACCACCCGACCCTCAATGGGGACAGCCAGGGCCCAGATTGGGCAGCAGGGCCTCAACAATTGTGGCTCCATTGCTCATGGGGGGCTGCCTGGCCGATGTTGAGGGCCACCCTGTGCTTATGCATTCACCGAGGTCGAATAAGCTGTGCATCCTTCCTGTGCTCCCCAGACGTACAGGGCCGTGACCTGAATTGGCCTTATATGTCTGGGTGTCTGTCACGCCCAGGGCCGGATTTACGTATACGCCATGTACACCATGGCGTAGGGCCCACAGCTGGGAAGGGCCCACAAAAAGAGAACAAGTTAGGCTTTTTTTAAAAAATAAAATTAAAAAAAAAACCTGCTGGCTGCCGCCGCGGGGCCCCCTCTGCTGCCACGGCAGCATGGACTGACCCGCGGGGGCCCCCTCTGCAATCTCGATCCCTCCGTGCCTCCCTCCCTCCCTCCCTCCGTGCAGGCTGTGAGAGACGCGAAGGCAGACTGTCTCCTTCGCGTCTCTGTTAAGCCCGCAGGGGCTGATGGGACATTTCCCATCAGCCCCTGCGGGCTTAACAGAGACGCGAGGGAGACAGTCTTCCTTCGTGCCTCTCACAGCCTGCACGGAGGGAGGCACGGAGGGATCGAGCTTTCAGAGGGGGCCCCCGCGGGTCAGTCCATGCTGCCGCGGCAGCAGAGGGGGCCCCGCGGTGGCAGCCAGCAGGTTTTTTTTTTAAATCAAATTATACTTTAGGCCGGGGGAGGGGGAGGGGGAGGGTAGGACTGGTAATGGGCTATTGGGGGGGCTGGGACTGGAAATGGGTTGGGGGATTAAGGCTGGAGGTGGGCTGATGAGGTTAGGACTGGTAATGGGCTGTAGGCTGTTGGGGGGGTTAGAACTGGTAATGGGCTTTGGGGGGGGGTTAAGACTGGTAATGGGCTGTGGGCTGATGGGGGCTGTCTGGTAATGGGCTATGGGGGGGCTAGGACTGGAAATGGGCTGGGGGGTTAAGACTGGAGGTGGGCTGATGGGGTTAGGACTGATAATGGGCTGTTGGGGGGGTGTAGAACTGGTAATGGGCTTTGGGGGGGTTAAGACTGGTAATGGGCTGTGGGCTGATGGGCTGTCTGGTAATGGGCTATGGGGGGGCTAGGACTGGAAATGGGCTGGGGGGGTTAAGACTGGAGGTGGGCTGATGGGGTTAGGACTGGCAATGGGCTATGGGGGGCTGACTGGAAATGGGTTGATGGGGTTAGGACTGGAAGTGGGCTGATGGGGGGGGTTAGGACTGGCAATGGGCTATGGGGGGCTGACTGGAAATGGGTTGATGGGGTTTAGGACTGGAAGTGGGCTGATGGGGGGGGTTAGGACTGGCAATGGGCTATGGGGGGCTGACTGGAAATGGGTTGATGGGGTTAGGACTGGAAGTGGGCTGATGGGGGGTTAGGACTGGTAATGGGTTATAGGGGGGGCTTAAACTGAAAATGGGGTGATGGGGGGTTAGGACTGTAAGTGGGTTGATGGGGGGCTAGGACTGGTATTGGGTTGGGGGTTGCTAGGACTGGAAATGGGCTGATGGGTGGCTAGGACTGGAAATGGGCTGATGCAGGGACTAGAAGGGAATGGATGCTGGGTGAGGCTGGAACTAGAAGGGAGCTGATGTTGGGGGAGGATTAGAATGGGATGGGGCTGGAAGAGTAAAATGGAAAAGGGAAAAATATTTTGTGTGGGAGGGATAAAAAATCTACAATTGGCCGGGTATTGGGAGAGTAAGTGGGGATTGAGGATGGAGGGGTAAAATTTGAGTGGATAAAATAGGAATGAGGAAAGAGCAAAAGGAGAAAGATTAGTATGTTAAAGCAGATGTAGAGAGAGAATGGAAAAAAACTAGAAGAGAGAAGAAAGGACAAATGGACAGCAGACGATGGAGAGTTAGCAGAAGACACGAAGAAACCAGAAGAAAGTGGCTGGAGCAATTGCAGCTGAAAAAAATGCACAAAAGGTAGAAAAATATCTCTTTATTTTGAATTTATTAATTGGAATATGTCAGCTCTGGTAAATGTGCATCATTAACGTCTGCGCTTTGTTTAGTACAAGAGCAAATTAATGTATAGTTTTATTTCTACAGTGTTGTACATTCCAAGTTTGGCTTTTGGGATTCCCAGTTTAATTATTGTCTTCCTGTTTCTAAAATGTGATTACTTGTTTGATGGTCTATGTTCTGCATGTGTAACTGAGCTGAGGTGTTCTGTTTATATAATTCCTATTTGACATTGCCACTTGTTCTCTTTCCCCAGTAGGTCATGTATTGTTGTTCTCTGAAATGTATTGGTTTAATATTTGCAGTGTTGCCTTTTGATTGGTAGAGTATGGTGCTTTGTGAGTCCTGGTAGTGCTGTTAGGATACGGCGGGTTTGCTATGGGTTCTAAATGGGCAGTGTTTGTAGTAGTTCCTAATGTGTCTGGCAGTTGGCACTGGATTATAGTAATGTAGAAATCTTTTAGTCTTTCTTTATCCATACACTCATTAAGAGGCACGTTTACTAAAAGTTAGTATATGGTAACATTATGCAAATATTTATGCAAATGAGGCCCCTTATGCAAATGAGGCCCACACCCCCCTTGGGCCGCCCCTGCTGGGGGCCCACAATTTTTGTTGGCGTAGGGCAGGGGTCTCAAACTCAAATTGCTTTGAGAGCCAAATGAGACTTGTAGAGTAACCCGGGGGCCGCACAAGACGCAGGCCTCATTTGCATAAGGGCATCATTTGCATAAATATTTGCATAATGTTACCATACACTAACTTTTAGTAAACATGCCTCTTAATGAGTGTATGGATAAAGAAAGACTAAAAGATTTCTACATTACTATAAACCAGTGCCAACCGCCAGGCACATTAGGAACTACTAGAAACACTGCCCATTTAGAACCCATAGCAAACCTGCCATGTCCTAACAGCACTACCAGGACTCACAAAAGCACCATACCCTAACTATCAAAAGGCAACACTGCAAATATTAAATCAACACATTTCAGAGAATAACAATACATGACCTACTCGGGAAAGAGAACAAGTGGCAATGTCAAATAGGAATTACATAAACAGAATACCTCAGCTCAGTTACACATGTAGAACATAGACCATCACCAAACAAGGAATCACAATTTAGAAACAGGAAGACAATTAAACTGGGAACCCCAAAAGCCAAACTTAGAATGTACAACTCTGTAGAAATAAAACTATAAATTGATTTCCTCTTGTATTAAATAAAGTGCAGACGTTAAAGATGCACATTTCCAAGAGCTGACATATTTCAGTTAATAAATTCAAAATAAAGAGAGATTTTTCTACCTTTTGTGCATTTTTTTTTCAGTTGCAATTGTTCCAGCCACTTTCTTCTGGTTTCTTCGTGTCTTCTGCTAACGCTCCATTGTCTGCTGTCCATTTGTCTTTTCTTCTTTCCTAGTTTTTTTCCATTCTTTCTACATCTGCTTTAACATACTAATCATTCTCCTTTTGCTCTTTCCTCATTCCTATTTCATCCACTCAAATTTTACCCCTCCATCCTCAATCCCCACTTACTCTCCCAATACCCGGCCAATTGTAGATTTTTCTTCCCTCCCACACAAAATATATTTCCCCTCTCCATTTCACTCTCCCAGCCCCATCCCATTCTAATCGTCCCCCAACATCAACTCCCTTTTAGCTCCTGCCCCACCCAGCATCCGTTCCCTTCTACTCCCGGCATCATCAGCCCATTTCCAGTCCTAGCTCCCTCCCCTCACAGCCCCTTTCCTTTCCAAGCCCCCCTCCCCATCAGCCCATTTCCATTCCAAGCCCCCTTCCACTCAGCCCATTTCCATTCCAAGACCCTGTCCCCATCAGCTATTTGCAGTTCAAGCTCCCCCTTCTACTCGGCCCATTTCCAGTCATAGCCCCCCCCTCATCAGCCCATTTCCTTTCCAAGCCCCCCTCCCCATCAGCCCATTTCCATTCCAAGCCCCCTTCCACTCAGCCCATTTCCATTCCAAGACCCTGTTCCCATCAGCTATTTGCAGTTCAAGCTCCCCCTTCTACTCGGCCCATTTCCAGTCCTAGCACCCCCCCCCAGTCCATTACCAGTTCTAGCCCCCCCCCCATAGCCCATTATCAGTCCTAAGCCCCCCCAACAGCCCACTTCCAGTCCTAACCCTTCCATCACCCCATCTTCATTCTTAGCCCCCCCCCCATAACCCCATTTTCAGTCTTAGCCCCCCAATCAGACCACCTCCAGTCCTAACCCCCATCTGTCCATTACCAGTCCTAACCCATCACCCCATTTTCAGTACTATCCCCCATCACCCGGGGATGGGGGGATAGTACTGGATCTGTTTTCTAAGTCCTCCAGCTTCAACTGCACTTACTCAAACCACTCCTTTTCCTTCCTTTTCATTTCCCTCTCTTCTTGCCATACCTCCAGCAGGTTCTCGTGGTCCCCCATGCGGAATGTCAGCTCTGCCACCTCCTCCTTTATTCCAGCCAGCATCTACCCAGCTCGGTTTTTGCAGAGTGTACCTCAGCCTTCAGCTCCTCTATCCACTCTCGCAGCTCTCTGGTCACCGTTGCCCCTGCTGCTCCATTCCGCTCCTCCTCCGGGCCTCCACTCGCTCTCCCCTCTTTCTCCACGTGTTCTGCCTGCACGTTGTCCATCTGCGCCATTCTCCTTTCCCCCGCAGCTACATTCAGGCCGGCGCACGCATAGTCGCAGATGTCCGTGGCTTTTTTCCGGGTTGCCATTCTCCGGTCCCTCTCTGTCTGCTTTCCTGCACTAGGAGATGCCACAAAACCCCTCTGCAGAGTTTTGTTGCTGTTTTGCTGCAGGCTGGCCCTGGAGTTCTCCACTTAAGCCACCATCGCGGTGGGTGACGTCACTTCCTCCCACCCACCTCTGTTCTAACGGCTGTTGCAGGTGTCGGTAATATGTCGGCAGCAGAAGCCGGGGGGAGGTTTTTGTTTCTTCGGCATCGCGGGCCGCACAAAGGTCTTTCGCGGGCCGCATGCGGCCCGCGGGCCGCGTGTTTGAGACCCCTGGCGTAGGGCCTCACTCAAGGTAAATCCGGCCCTGGTCACGCCCATGCTCTGATCACTCTTTGCCCCCATCCTGCTCTCTCCCCGCACAACAACTCTGTGCATGCGGGGACAGAGGCTTTTGACATTCAGGCAGAATGGCTACTGGGGCTGTACGTCCCACTGGGCTTATGTGTCTTACATTGATTATTGTAAACCTCTTTAGTTTTAACCTTCTCTTCCCTTGTACTGTAGTTATTTGTTTTCTTTTTCCTTGATTTTATTTTTTATTAACTGCATTGATGCTTTTTATGTTATTTGAGGTATACCAATTAAATAAACTATAAACTATAAGATGGGGTAGTTTTCTGCATCTGTTTGAAAGACGGGTGGAAGGGTGTATGTGAAGGAGGTAAGGGTGTGTGTGTCTGAGGGATAGTTGGATGGATGGAGGACTGGGTGTGTGGCAGGAATGAGGAGGTGGAGTGTATATGTGTGTGTGAGGGGTAGGGATTTGTGAGGATATGTGGATGGAAATGTGTTGCTGCGTGTGAGGGTAGGGATAGGTAGATTGTATGTGATGGAGAGGGGATAGGTAGGATGGGGGTATGTGTATGAGAGAGGGATAGGTGGATTGTATGTGCTGGAGTGGGGATAAGTAGGATGGGGGTATGTGTATGAGAGAGGGATAGGTAGATTGTATGTGCTGGAGAGGGGATAAGTAGGATGGGGGTATGTGTATGAGAGAGGGATAGGTAGATTGTATGTGCAGGAGAGGGGATAAGTAGGATGGGGGTATGTGTATGAGAGAGGGATAGGTAGATTGTATGTGCAGGAGAGGGGATAAGTAGGATGGGGGTATGTGTATGAGAGAGGGATAGGTAGATTGTATGTGATGGAGAGGGGATAGGTAGGATGGGGGTATGTGTATGAGAGAGGGATAGGTGGATTGTATGTGCTGGAGTGGGGATAAGTAGGATGGGGGTATGTGTATGAGAGAGGGATAGGTGGATTGTATGTGCTGGAGTGGGGATAAGTAGGATGGGGGTATGTGTATGAGAGAGGGATAGGTAGATTGTATGTGCTGGAGAGGGGATAAGTAGGATGGGGGTATGTGTATGAGAGAGGGATAGGTAGATTGTATGTGCTGGAGAGGGGATAGGTAGGATGGGGGTATGTGTATGAGAGAGGGATAGGTGGATTGTATGTGCTGGAGTGGGGATAAGTAGGATGGGGGTATGTGTATGAGAGAGGGATAGGTGGATTGTATGTGCTGGAGAGGGGATAGGTAGGATGGGGGTATGTGTATGAGAGAGGGATAGGTGGATTGTATGTGCAGGAGAGGGGATTAGTAGGATGGGGGTATGTGTATGAGAGAGGGATAGGTGGATTGTATGTGCTGGAGAGGGGATTAGTATGATGGGGCATGTGTATGAGAGAGGGATAGGTGGATTGTATGTGAAGGAGAGGGGATAAGTAGGATGGGGGTAAGTGTATGAGAGAGGGATAGGTGGATTGTATGTGCAGGAGAGGGGATAAGTAGGATGGGGGTATGTGTATGAGAGAGGGATAGGTGGATTGTATGTGCATGAGAGGGGATAAGTAGGATGGGGGTATGTGTATGAGAGAGGGATAGGTGGATTGTATGTGCTGGAGTGGGGATAAGTAGGATGGGGGTATGTGTATGAGAGAGGGATCGGTGGATTGTATGTGCTGGAGAGGGGATAAGTAGGATGGGGGTATGTGTATGAGAGAGGGATAGGTGGATTGTATGTGCAGGAGAGGGGAATAAGTAGGATGGGGGTATGTGTATGAGAGAGGGATAGGTGGATTGTATGTGCTTGAGAGGGGATACGTAGGAGGGGGGCTTGTGTATGAGAGAGGGATAGGTGGATTGTATGTGCTGGAGAGGGGATAAGTAGGATGGGGGTATGTGTATGAAAGAGGGATAGGTGGATTGTATGTGCAGGAGAGGGGATAAGTAGGATGGGGGCATGTGTAGGAGAGAGGGATAGGTGGATTGTATGTGCTGGAGTGGGGATAAGTAGGATGGGGGCATGTGTAGGAGAGAGGGATGGGTGGATTGTATGTGCAGGAGAGGGGATAAGTAGGATGGGGGTATGTGTATGAGAGAGGGATGGGTGGTTTGTTTGTGCAGGTGAGGGGATATGTCGGATGGGGGTATGTGTATGAGAGAGGGATTGGTGGATTGTATGTGCTGGAGAGGGGATAAGTAGGATGGGGGTATGTGTATGAGAGAGGGATAGGTGGATTGTATGTGCAGGAGAGGGGATAAGTAGGATGGGGGTATGTGTATGAGAGAGGGATGGGTGGATTGTATGTGCTGGAGAGGGGATTAGTAGGATGGGGGTATGTGTATGAGAGAGGGATAGGTGGATTGTATGTGCAGGAGAGGGGATAAGTAGGATGGGGGTATGTGTATGAGAGAGGGATGGGTGGATTGTATGTGCAGGAGAGGGGATAAGTAGGATGGGGGTATGTGTATGAGAGAGGGATGGGTGGATTGTATGTGCTGGAGAGGGGATAAGTAGGATGGGGGTATGTGTATGAGAGAGGGATAGGTGGATTGTATGTGCAGGAGAGGGGATAAGTAGGATGGGGGTATGTGTATGAGAGAGGGATAGGTGGATTGTATGTGCTGGAGAGGGGATTAGTAGGATGGGGGTATGTGTATGAGAGAGGGATAGGTGGATTGTATGTGCAGGAGAGGGGATAAGTAGGATGGGGGTATGTGTATGAGAGAGGGATAGGTGGATTGTATGTGCTGGAGAGGGGATTAGTAGGATGGGGGTATGTGTATGAGAGAGGGATAGGTGGATTGTATGTGCAGGAGAGGGGATAAGTAGGATGGGGGTATGTGTATGAGAGAGGGATGGGTGGATTGTATGTGCAGGAGAGGGGATAAGTAGGATGGGGGCATGTGTAGGAGAGAGGGATGGGTGGATTGTATGTGCTGGAGAGGGGATAAGTAGGATGGGGGTATGTGTATGAGAGAGGGATGGGTGGATTGTATGTGCTTGAGAGGGGATAAGTAGGATGGGGGTATGTGTATGAGAGAGGGATAGGTGGATTGTATGTGCTGGAGAGGGGATAAGTAGGATGGGGGTATGTGTATGAGAGAGGGATAGGTGGATTGTATGTGCAGGAGAGGGGATAAGTAGGATGGGGGTATGTGTATGAGAGAGGGATAGGTGGATTGTATGTGCTTGAGAGGGGATAAGTAGGATGGGGGTATGTGTATGAGAGAGGGATAGGTGGATTGTATGTGCTGGAGAGGGGATAAGTAGGATGGGGGTATGTGTATGAAAGAGGGATAGGTGGATTGTATGTGCTGGAGAGGGGATAAGTAGGATGGGGGTATGTGTATGAAAGAGGGATAGGTGGATTGTATGTGCAGGAGTGGGGATAAGTAGGATGGGGGTATGTGTATGAGAGAGGGATAGGTGGATTGTATGTGCAGGAGAGGGGATTAGTACGATGGGGGTATGTGTATGAGAGAGGGATAGGTGGATTGTATGTTCAGGAGAGGGGATTAGTAGGATGGGGGTATGTGTATGAGAGAGGGATGGGTGGATTGTATGTGCAGGAGAGGGGATAAGTAGGATGGGGGTATGTGTATGAGAGAGGGATAGGTGGATTGTATGTGCTGGAGAGGGGATAAGTAGGATGGGGCATGTATATGAGAGAGGGATAGGTAGATTGTATGTGCAGGAGAGGGAATAAGTAGGATGGGGGTATGTGTATGAGAGAGGGATGGGTGGATTGTATGTGCAGGAGAGGGGATAAGTAGGATGGGGGTATGTGTATGAGAGAGGGATAGGTGGATTGTATGTGCTGGAGAGGGGATAAGTAGGATGGGGTATGTGTATGAGAGAGGGATAGGTGGATTGTATGTGCTGGAGAGGGGATAAGTAGGATGGGGGTATGTGTATGAGAGAGGGATAGGGGGATTGTATGTGCAGGAGAGGGGATTAGTAGGATGGGGGTATGTGTATGAGAGAGGGATAGGTAGATTGTATGTGCAGGAGAGGGGATAGGTAGGATGGGGGTATGTGTATGAGAGAGGGATAGGTGGATTGTATGTGCTGGAGAGGGGATTAGTAGGATGGGGGTATGTGTATGAGAGAGGGATAGGTTGATTGTATGTGCAGGAGAGGGGATAAGTAGGATGGGGGTATGTGTATGAGAGAGGGATGGGTGGATTGTATGTGCAGGAGAGGGGATAGGTAGGATGGTGGTATGTGTATGAGAGAGGGATAGGTGGATTGTATGTGATGGAGAGGGGATAGGTAGGATGGGGGTATGTGTATGAGAGAGGGATGGGTGGATTGTATGTGCTGGAGAGGGGATAAGTAGGATGGGGGTATGTGTATGAGAGAGGGATAGGTGGATTGTATGTGATGGAGAGGGGATAGGTAGGATGGGGGTATGTGAATGAGAGAGGGATAGGTGGATTGTATGTGCTGGAGAGGGGATTAGTAGGATGGGGGTATGTGTATGAGAGAGGGATAGGTGGATTGTATGTGATGGAGAGGGGATAGGTAGGATGGGTGGGGGTATGTGAATGAGAGAGGGATAGGTGGATTGTATGTGCTGGAGAGGGGATTAGTAGGATGGGGGTATGTGTATGAGAGAGGGATAGGTGGATTGTATGTGCAGGAGAGGGGATAAGTAGGATGGGGGTATGTGTATGAGAGAGGGATGGGTGGATTGTATGTGCAGGAGAGGGGGATAAGTAGGATGGGGGCATGTGTAGGAGAGAGGGATTGGTGGATTGTATGTGCTGGAGAGGGGATAAGTAGGATGGGGGTATGTGTATGAGAGAGGGATGGGTGGATTGTATGTGCTGGAGAGGGGATTAGTAGGATGGGGGTATGTGTATGAGAGAGGGATAAGTGGATTGTCTGTGCAGGAGAGGGGATAAGTAGGATGGGGGTATGTGTATGAGAGAGGGATGGGTGGATTGTATGTGCTTGAGAGGGGATAAGTAGGATGGGGGTATGTGTATGAGAGAGGGATAGGTGGATTGTATGTGCTGGAGAGGGGATAAGTAGGATGGGGGTATGTGTATGAGAGAGGGATAGGTGGATTGTATGTGCTTGAGAGGGGATAAGTAGGATGGGGGTATGTGTATGAGAGAGGGATAGGTGGATTGTATGTGCTGGAGAGGGGATAAGTAGGATGGGGGTATGTGTATGAGAGAGGGATAGGTGGATTGTATGTGATGGAGAGGGGATAGGTAGGATGGGGGTATGTGTATGAGAGAGGGATAGGTGGATTGTATGTGCAGGAGAGGGGATAAGTAGGATGGGGGTATGTGTATGAGAGAGGGATGGGTGGATTGTATGTGCAGGAGTGGGGATAAGTAGGATGGGGGCATGTGTAGGAGAGAGGGATAGGTGGATTGTATGTGCTGGAGTGGGGATAAGTAGGATGGGGGTATGTGTATGAGAGAGGGATGGGTGGATTGTATGTGCAGGAGAGGGGATAAGTAGGATGGGGGCATGTGTAGGAGAGAGGGATAGGTGGATTGTATGTGCAGGAGAGGGGATAAGTAGGATGGGGGTATGTGTAGGAGAGAGGGATGGGTGGATTGTATGTGCTGGAGAGGGGATAAGTAGGATGGGGGTATGTGTATGAGAGAGGGATGGGTGGATTTTATGTGCAGGAGAGGGGATAAGTAGGATGGGGGTATGTGTATGAGAGAGGGATAGATGGATTGTATGTGCTGGAGAGGGGATAAGTAGGATGGGGGTATGTGTATGAGAGAGGGATAGATGGATTGTATGTGCTGGAGAGGGGATAAGTAGGATGGGGGTATGTGTATGAGAGAGGGATAGGTGGATTGTATGTGCTGGAGAGGGGATAAGTAGGATGGGGGTATGTGTATGAGAGAGGGATAGATGGATTGTATGTGCTGGAGTGGGGATAAGTAGGATGGGGGTATGTGTATGAGAGAGGGATAAGTGGATTGTATGTGCTGGAGAGGGGATTAGTAGGATGGGGGTATGTGTATGAGAGAGGGATGGGTGGATTGTATGTGCTGGAGAGGGGATTAGTAGGATGGGTGTATGTGTATGAGAGAGGGATAGGTGGATTGTTTGTGCTGGAGAGGGGTTAAATAGGATGGGGGTATGTGTATGAGAGAGGGATGGGTGGATTGTATGTGCAGGAGAGGGGATAAGTAGGATGGGGGTAAGTGTATGAGAGAGGGATAGGTGGATTGTATGTGCAGGAGAGGGGATAAGTAGGATGGGGGTAAGTGTATGAGAGAGGGATAGGTGGATTGTATGTGCAGGAGAGGGGATAAGTAGGATGGGGGTATGTGTATGAGAGAGGGATGGGTGGATTGTATGTGCTTGAGAGGGGATAAGTAGGATGGGGGTATGTGTATGAGAGAGGGATAGGTGGATTGTATGTGCAGGAGAGGGGATAAGTAGGATGGGGGTATGTGTATGAGAGAGGGATGGGTGGATTGTATGTGCTTGAGAGGGGATAAGTAGGATGGGGGTATGTGTATGAGAGAGGGATAGGTGTATGGCTGTGTGGGGCAGAGGCATAGCCAAGGGTGGGCCTGGGTAGGCCATGGCCCTTCCTCTTTGGCATTAGGTCCACCCAGTCAGTGGCAGCAGAGCTGGCAAAGGCGCGGAGAACTGGAGGTGGTGTCAGCATTCACATTGCCTTGTGCCCACCTATCCTAAACCCAAGCCCCACTAAAGTCAGTCCTGGATTCACCACTTTATGGATTGGAGTGATGAAGGACAGTCCTGTCTCATCGATCCCCTCTGTCACTCTCCTTGCACTCTATCTTCACCTCCCCATTCCCTGCTCCCCTTTCAAACCCCTTCCCTCCCTCCTTTTATTCCTCCTTCCCTCCCCTCTAAATAAGTGAAACATTTCTTACCAGGGATTCTGCAGGAACTTTGGCTCAGAAAGGTTGTGTGTCAGTGCTGGAGGAGGGTCCCACACTGTCTCTGACCCAGCAAAGTACAAACCAAGCAGAACGGCATTGATTGCTGCTATGCTAAGGAGGATGGTGCTGGACTCGACCGCGAGGGCGGCAGTGCAGCTCAGACCAATGTGGTCACCAAGGTACTTGTTTCATCGTGTGCCAACGGAGACTGGGACCTTATCAGTAGTCACGGCAGCAGCTTGCGCTCTGTCTGCCAATGGGGGATGGGTCCCCACTGGCAAATACTGCAGCTCTTCGCCACCACCATGGCTCTTTTTCTTATTGTGCAGGTGGGGGTTGGGCCTGCGCCAGCACATTCTGGAGTTGCCGTTCCTGCCTTTAGCAGAACGTCGAGATCTGTTTGCACAAGCAAAAACAAACGTATGCATACTGACAGGCAGACAGACAGAGGGATGGAGGCTCCATAACAGGAGCTATCGCTAGAATGAAATGCATCAAAAATGAAACAGAATGTAAAGGAAATGAAAAAAAAAACCCAAAAACGTTGTACACTCCTGCTCTGTACTATTTAGTTTACGATTATGAATTGTTAATTAGCACAATTGGTATGTGTAATAATTCATATCTTATCAGAGTCTATAAGAGTAGCAGTTAGTAGTCTCATACAGAAAAGGTTGTCTAAACATAAGAGCTGGGAAGAGCAGTGTGAACAGAGGTGAGAACAGCAAGGTGAAGGTTCTGGCAAGTTCTAGCAAAGCAAATCAGAACTATAGAGGAAGAAAATGAGCAACCAAAGCTTCATACAACCACCAAATATAAAGATACAAAACATTACTATACCAATAAGGTCAGAAGTAAGATACCTCGGGGTTACGCTGGACAATAAACTCAATCTCAAGCCACACATAGACAAAACAATACAAAAAGCCTACTACAAGATGCGAATCATCAGGAGACTGAAACCACTCCTCGCCCCAGAACACTTCCGTACCGTCTGTCAAGCACTGATAACCCCTCTACTGGACTTCTGCAATCCGATATACCTTGGACTACCGAAACAAGCCATCAAACCACTCCAACTGGCACAAAACACCGCAGCACGAATCATATCCGGAACTGCAAGACAGGAGCACATCACACCCACCTTAAAGGACTTACACTGGCTACCAATCGATGCACGCATCAGATACAAAACTATTATAAACCTATTTAAGATAAAACAGCAAACATCAGCCAACAGCCTGCACACCCTCATACAACCAGACACCAGCACACGTCCTAGAAGAAAACAAACACACAACCGAGTCAGCACCCCAAGTGAATACAAACACACACGCAAGGACACAACAGACAGAGCACTCTCCATGGCTGCTCCAACAATATGGAACAAACTACCGGACGATTTGAGGGCAACTACAGAGCTCAAGGACTTCAGAAAACAGCTGAAAACCATACTGTTCATAGAACACTTTGGACACATCACATAAACTAAGGAACTGTATAGCAGCACACGTTACCGCCTAACACTAGATGTATATAAAATGATTTTAGCACCACTGTAAATAGCCCACATTGTACATAGCTCACACCAATCTAGCAAACAAGACAACACACACCCAACGAAATTTCCACCCTCACTGCATGTATCAACACTCACACTACCAGATTGTTTGCTGTGATACCACCTTGATTATTATGATAAGGCGGTTTAGAAATACTGTTAAATAAAATAAATAAATAAATAAATAAACGTGGAAGTTAAGCAATGACAAACCTCAAAGCAGAGGGTGTATTAGGAACTAGTTAACAGATTAGGACAAATTATATGTCCGTGCCTGATCACTGCCACAGCTGTGGTGAGACCAGCCGATCCCATGCACCGTGGATAAACTCTCAGGCCTTTCACTTCTGAGAGTTTCTGTTAGCATATTAAGTGTGGATCATAAGGGTCTCAGTTATATAATAAACTGATCACTGCCATTATATCATACACAACACGGAGGTGAAAGTGCACAGCTGCTCAGAGATGTCCTGTATGAAGAGACCTGAAGACACAAAAAAACACACCCAGGGATCTCTACTGGGAGCTGGATGGAAGCCACCAACTCATTTCATATGGACTGAAGTATTGATAGCGGGTGGTAAAAACTATCAGTTACTTGCTCAATGATAAAGAAAAAGGACTTGGTCATTCCCAAACACTCTTGAGTTTAGATGTCGCTCTACATTATATTATACCAGTCCCATTCTCCAAAATCACTAAATAATATCTTTTGGACCTCAAACTGAAATTGCTCTAAAATGAGTATAATTAGTGAAACTTTCCAACTTAATTTTAGCCTCGCCCTTAACTAGTACAACTACATTAAATACAAAACTGTGGTTCTAATAACCTAAAGAAACAACTGTTATTAAGGCTGGTTATTCCATTAGACAAACTAGGGAGTCACCCAGACCATGAAAAGCGATGGGGGCAGAAAGAGCATTGCACAGGGGCACCATCAATGACTCTTTGGTAAGAACAATGCTGCCCCTCTACCCCACCCTTCTGGACAGGGCCACCGGTTGACACTCCCTTGTGCAGGAGCCTGAGCATAGTAGTTACTGGGTGACATACTGCAACTTTTGGCAAACCCAGGTCTCACCTTCTAAAGAGATTTGGAGTCACTTGCAAGAGGACAAGTACAAGCCTGTCTCTTCTCTCCCTGCTGTTCCATCTTCTGCCAGCAACGCATGCACATTTGAAACTATAGGGAGGGCTTCCTGTTATGTTCTTGCAAAATAAACAGCGGGAAGTACTTGTCCATGAGTTTTGAAGGTGTTCACAGTACCAACAATGTGATGGATGAGGCACAGGGGAGCAGTAGAGAGATGAAGGGACAGGCTGCCACCACAAGAGAGGAAGGGGCAGACTGAAAACCACTGGTGAAGGGAGAACTTACTTCAATTTGGGACTGAGGGGGAGGAGAGACAGGAGCTACTGGGTCTGAGAGGTTAGACAGAGAGGACAACTTCTGGGGGTGGCAAAGAGGGGCTTCAGGGAAGAGAGAGACAGGGCTGTTGGGAATGGGAAAGGAGAGGGGTTCACGTGAGATGGAGGAGAAGAGATAGAAGGATGCAGGAGGCGGGTGAAAAGAGAAACAGCTGTTGGGTTCAGGAGTGGAGAGGGAGACAGTACGTCAGAGCTGCCATGGTAGGTAGTTGTGTAATGGGGGAAGGGACAGAAGACTGAAGGATCACCCAGGGCATCTAATCTCCTTGCACCAATGTGGGCTGTTGTCCTTTATCTCTAGAGGTTACTGAACACATTATTCGGCAGTACTCACCGGACCTCTACTGCATCCTCCATGACTGTCATGTCTGTCTTGCACTTGGCTGAAGGGTTGATTGCCAGTTCAGCTGGTGGGATCACAAAGCTTTTGCTGAGAGGTAGCCACATGCCCTCTCCCAGAGTGTAGGTGAACCTAGCAGGAGAAACACAAACCCAAGTATCACCATTCCTTCTCCCAAAAACGATAGAAAGTGACATATTTCAGTCAAGAATCAGAGTGTGGTGAAGTTATGTTTTCACTATAGCACAATATGGGCCTGCTGTATCAATTATTTTGTGTAAGTAAAAAAGGGGAGACAATCTGTGATAATCAGACTTCATGAAAGTAATTTTAGGAATCCAGAACGGGTCTATCTTGAGACTATTTATAAAGAAATTCAGGCACCTACTTTTCTTTATAAACTAGAGACATAATTGTCTGAAAATACATGGTAAATCTAGGTATGGGCAGTTACATCTATTTATTTTATTTATTTATTTATGTATTTATTTACATTTCTTCTATACCACTCTATTCAACATCAGTGCGGTTTACATTGAACGTAACACATACACAATGCCTTTACAGGACTGTGTTTACAATGAACAGGTATGAGAACTTGGATAACTTGGGAAACTATTTACATTTTTACAATTTTAACAGTTCTACATTTTCTTCATAGATGGGATATTTCGCTAGTGATATTCATTGGTGCTTTGTATGGGCGGAGTCGAATGTGTGGCCTAGTCTACATCAGTTTGCACCAAGATTTCTAAAGAAAATGCGTACTGTATTTTATAACTTATGTGAGTAAATTTGCGCTCTGCCCTTGTGCACACCCACCATGAAAGTATGCACGATCAGCCTTGCATGCATTCTTACAGAGTAGCAATTGGCAAAAGTACCCAGATATGAAAGTCCTTGAAAATAGGAGATTTACATGCCTAAATGCCAAGAGGCCAATTCCATAACATGCACGTCTAAACTAAAAATGGGCCCCATTTGAACCAAATTCCACATTCGCAGATCGAAACATGCCTATGGATCCGGAATCAGGGAGATAGATGTGTTTGGTGTGGCACGGGAAAAGTGCAATTCAGCCGCCTCGTGCACGCATCCTGCGTGCACCTGCACAAGGATGCAGGCACGGGCCATGAGATAAAATAGATAAACCTGTCCCCCATCAATATTATTGGATACAGGTAAACATTGTGGACATCCCTGCAGCTGTTGTATTCTGAAAAATTACACGTTTCGAATCCTGCCTGTATCCGTGATGTACCCGTGCATGCCACGCCCCTCAGGAAAAACATGCACCTCCTAAGCTGCTCTTCACACTGACAGTAGTGTGCTGATGCAAACTAGACATAAATACCAATGAGAAATGACTGCTGCTGCAACCTAGACCATATAGCAGTCCTCTACAGGCCCTGAAAAATGCTAGGTAATCCCCGTGCACCCTAATACGGTATAAGAGAATATAAATATGAACATGTATGTCAGGATATACCTTACCCCAATTTGGACCAGCGTATGTTTTACATACATAAGGTTTCCATACTTACTACTCAACCGTTTACTAATTAATGGTTATAAATTCAATGGAACTACGTTTAGCTATTATCGTTATGTCAAAAAGAGTTATATACAGATTTTTTATCTGAGATCTAGTTAGTTTAATAGCTATTCAAACTTTGCTGATTTTGACGGTACTGGTGGCTCAACATAAAAAGATCACAAAAAATAGTAAGTAGCTTATAATGCTGTAATAGCTACTATTTTACAAATAAAAGTATTTGTAGACTTTAGAAAATAGGTTTAGATAACTGTAAGCTACTTAGTGTCAGAGTTATTGGTGCTTATATCAGCCTTGTATGTTTTTCATACTCTAGGCTAATATGTTGTCGAAACTAACTAGTGTCAAGCATTCTGTTCTAGGTGTTTCAATGGTGCAATATTGACGCACTGCATCAGACGTGTGTTCACGTGTATCATATTCCGCCATCAGAATGGACTGTTGACAAACTATATTATATCATAATAAAGTGTTTTAAATGAAAACTGCAGTTTCAATAGTATCATACAGTATGTTTATGTCAATGAATATTGGAACTGAATCCTATCTTTTCTGAAGACAGACAATATACTATATTGGACCAGTGTATGAAAAACATACACTATGTGAAACTTCTATTTTCTGCAAAGTTTTAATATTTTTTATTATTGCCGGTATTTCATAGTTGTTTGAGTGTAACAAATCTAATAAATCATCCAGAACAGAGAAAGAATATGTGAGCTGTCCAAAACAGGTTATATCAAATGGTATTTGGCAGTAGGAATCAGCCCCAGTGATTCCTGCCTTGGTCATCCCTACAAACACGCTTTAAACTGCTTAGGATGGACCCTTACCAAGTGTACCAAACACAAAACTAACATTGCAGTTCCCCAAAGGATGCATAATATTGCCGAGCAATAAATGTATGACCTTTTCCTGCCTATGGCCTATAAGTTCACTCATTCTGCTGCTCCACACTACCTTTCCCTTCTTATCTGTCCCTACACTCCTCCTCGGGAACTCCGCTCATCTGTCCAATTGCTTCTATCTGTGCCCTTCTCTTCTACTGCCAAATCCAGACTTTGCTCCTTTCGCCTTGCTGCTCCCTATGCCTACAACAAATTACCTGTGTCTGTACTTCAGGCTTCTTCTCTGGCCCTTCCCAAATCCAGGCTGAACACTCACCTCTTCGTTGCTGCTTTTGGATCTGATCCATCTAAACTCCCTTGTATGTCCTTACCATTCCCCCTAAATGTATCCTGTCCACAGCTGCTGTGTTGTCTGTCTTCGCTAGATTATAAGCTCTGCTGAGCGGGAACCATCTTGTATGTGTGTCTGTGCAGCACTGTAAACACCTTGTAGTGCTATAGAAATTATCAGTCGCAGCAGTAGTGGTAGTAGTATGGTCTTCTGGCTATGGCATCTGATTCCCACATATCTGGATGCTGGCATTTCTCACAGCAGTTACACCTGTCCCATCGTGGTCTACGTCGGTCTGTACACATCCACTATCTGTGGGGCAACCCTGTCTGCTTTCCCACAGTCTGCTTTGTGGCACTGCTCCCCTGATCAGGCCTGTGTGGGCATGGGAGGGGGGATCCCTGTGCCATCAAACTCAGGTAGCCAGTCTCCAGATATCTCACCCCTCTCACAGCTTGCATAGAACCTGGACCGGGTAAGGATGTAGGCCTCATGGCACAATCTGGGAGATTTTGGCACAACATCAATCATGTCTCCCAGTGCCTGGCACAGTTGATGTATGGCTACCCTATTACACTGGCACCCGGTGACTCTGCAGTCCAGGTACCAGCCAGTCATTCATAGCCTCCATGAATTGCAGAGCAGCACATCAGATCCTCCCGTGCTACCCCCCACACCACACACTCATTTGCAGTCTGAAAAAGACATCATTCTGCCAAACCAAATCTATGACTATTAGCTGCTATGCCATAATGGCATGACGTCCCAGGACTACACATTTTATCTCCCTTTTTCACTGCAACATGATTTGTTTCCAGACTCACTCACATACTCTTACATCAGCAGTCTCAGTTTTCAGAACAAAGGATTTGGAAGGTCACCTGTATCAGCTGTTTTAGGACAAACAGCACATTTCAACATAGCTTGAATAAACAATATTGTTTTTCTTAACATTTCTGCGAGGGTATTTATATATGTTTCTTTACCTTATAACATTCCCACACTTCTGCTTTCTGTTCTTTCTTACTGCGTCTTGTATTTTTCCAAACGGCAGTCACACCAGTTCAGCACATACTTGTCACAACCTTTCTTCTATATGTGCTGAATTGCAGAGCACAGAAGAATATTTTCTAAGTCCTTGCCTTATTCCATGTTTCAGCAGGAATAACGTGGATGTTTCCGGGAAACACCTAAAACGTACACGGGCTTTTCCTGAATATGCTTTATACATTTCCACCCCTGTTCTGCTCCTTCTGGGCATGTTCTGAGATCCTCATGCTAGCGCCATGTACACGTATGATAGCAGTGCTTCAGAATAAGGTTGAGGATATTTTTGGCACATAAACATCCCCGCCGCATGTACAAACCCTTTATTCGTATTCTGGAATGACCCCCCCAAGTTGTTTGCAGCTTGTCGTGCTGTGAGGGCTTGTGTGCAACAGTGATGCTGAGAGCTAAGCTATCAGTAGCTTAACTACTGGCAGGGTCTCCCAAGATGGATAGGTCTCAGCTGAGGTGCCTGGCCACTCATTTGTGCAGCAGCAGAATGGGACAGTGCTGGCAGTGGAGGATCACTTTTCTGTGACAATGGCAATGCACTAGAATTAACTATGCAGAAGAAAGGCCTGGCAATCTACTTCTGTTATCTAGCCATGAAAACCCAATGGATAGTCACCACAAAACTAATTGCACTATAGTGCTTAAAGATGAGACCCCCAGGTAGGAAGGCACTCAACTGGCTAGTGGTGAGGAGCTGAAGACTTTTCAGAGTAAAACCAGCCATTTATGATGTAGTTGGATCAAAGCCCTTGGGACAACTGACTGCTGATGTAGCTGCGCAAAAAATGAGAGTCAGAAGCTGCAAAGATGTTTTACATACTGGGACATGGAACAGATGAAGCATGAACCAAGGGGAGTTGTTGGTGATCAAGAATGAAATGGAATGTGTTCAACTCCATCTGTTGAGTGTCAATGAACTGAAATGGACTGGTCTCGGGAACTCTGCATCTGATGATCACATGGTCTATTATGCTGGAAATGAAAGGCAAAGAAGAAATGGTGTTGCATTTATAATCAAGAAGAAACTTACAAGAGCTGTAATGAAGTACAATGCAATCCATGAACATTTAATTTCTATTCATCTACAAGGAATGCCCATCAAAACAACTATAATTTAGGTATATATTCCAACAATAGCTGCAGAAGAGGACAAAGTTGATGAGTTCTATGAGCAAGTACAAGCTGAAATTGACAGAACATGCAAACAGGATATCCTGATAGTCATGAGTGACTGGAATGCAAAAGTTTACAACAAAGAAGGCAAAGTGATTGGAAAATATGGACTTGGCAACAGAAATGAAGCTGGAGAAAGACTGATAGAATTCTGCAAGACCAACAATCTATTCATCTCAAACACCTTCTTCCAGCAACACTAGCAGCAACTGACATGGACTTCACCCAATGGTTTGTATAGAAATCTAATTGACTTCATCTCTGGAAGTCAACATTGGAAAAAATCTACCTCGCATAACATCAACAAAGACAAAACATGGAAGTGACTGTGGTACAGATCACCAACTACTAGTATGCAAACTCAAGCTGAAGTTGAAAATGAGCAAGCCACTCATGAATGTAGGAAAATATGACCTTGAGAATATACCACCGGAATTTTAAAGTGCCTGCAAAATTGATTTGCTGCTTTAGATACAAATGACAGAGCTCCAGAAGAGTTATGGGATGACAGCAAGAAAGTTGTGTTGGAAGATAGTGAGAAGTCTCTACAAAAGGTGAAAAAGCAAAAATGGCCAAAATGGGTGACTGAAGAAACTTTGAAAATTGCTCAGAAACATAGAGAAGCTAAAGCCAGAGGAGAAAGAGAGGCACTTGCAGAACTCAACAGAGATTTCCAATATGCAGCAAGAAAAGACAAGGAGAAGTATTACAGTGGTGCATACAAGGAAATAGAAGCAGAATCTATTCGAGGAAGAACAAGATCAACTTTCCTAAAGCTACGAAAGTTAAAGAAAGTCTTCCAGCCTTGAATTGGAAAGCTAAAAGATGCTCAAGGATCCATGCTGAATGATGCTGAGAAGATCAAGAAAAGGTGAAAAGAATATACAGTCATTATACCATAAAGATCAAATGGACCAACAGCCATTTCAACCTGTACCTTATGTTCAGGAACCATTGGTGATGACAGAAGAAATCAAAGCAGCATTGAAAGCCTTATCAAAGAACTAAGCACCGGGCATTGATGGCATCAATAGGATGAAGCTGTTACCATACTTACAAGGCTCTGCCAGGAAATTTGGAAGACATCATCATGGCCAACTGACTGGAAAAGATCTGTGTTTATGCCAATACTAAAAAAAGGTGATCCAACTGACTGTGGAAATTATCACACAATCACTCTGATCCCACATGCCAGTAAGAGTCTACTGAATATTATTCAGCAGAGACTCCAACCATACCTGAAACAAGAACTGCCTGAAGTGCAAGCAGGTTTCAGGAAAGGGCGAAGAACAAGAGACATCGCGGATGTGAGATGGATCCTTGAAAAGACAAAAGAATACCAAAAAGATATCTTTATGTGTTTTATCAACTACAACAAGGCTTTTGACTGTAAACCATGAGAAACTCTGGGCCACATTAAGAAGCATGGGTATACCAAAACACCCAATAGTTCTCTTGCACTACCTTTACATTGATCACGAAGCAACAGTTCGAACAGAACAAGGAGAAACAGAATGGTTTAAAATCAGCAAAGGTGTATGACAAGGCTGCATATTTTTCCCCTACCTGTTTAATTTATATGCAGAAAAATTTAACAGAGAAGCAGAACAGTATGAAGACAACTGAACTGTGAAGATTCATGAATAACCTCTGCTATGCTGATGATACCACATTGCTGGCTGAAAGTGAAGACGATGTGAAACATCTGCTTCTCAAGATCAAGAAACATAGTCTTAAAATTGGCCTGTAAAGAAGAAAAAGATCCTGACAACTGACTAAATCAATAAGTTCATCGTTGATGGAGAAGAAATTGAAATAGTTGACAACGTTAACTTACTTGGATCAACTATCAATAAAGAAATGGCAATAAATCCAATAACACATTGCTCTTGGTAGAATGGCTATGAAGGACCTAGACAAGACTCTCAAGAGCAGAGATGTCTCTCTCCATAGAAAGATTCAACTTGTTCAAGCCTTTGAGGCCTTTGAATTATGGTGCTGGTGACGAATACTGTGTATGCCATGGACTGCCCGAAGAACAAACACGTCAGTACTAGAGGAGATCAAATCTAAGCTTTCCTTAGAAGTGCAGATGACAAGACTGACTTTCATACTTCGGAAACATCATGTTAAGAGAGAGATCATTAGAGAAAGACATCATGCTTGGTAAGGTAGAAGGTCAACGCGAGAGAGGAAGGCCAGTAATGAGATGGATCAATATAATAACAGCAGCTATGGGTGTCACTCTATCAATAATGACCGTCTGACCAAAAACTGAAACCAGTTTAGGACAACTATCCAAAAGGTCGCCATGAGTTAATAATGACTCAGCACTTAACTACAACAACAAAAAATCCACCCCACCCCCCTCCATGTGTATCTCTTAGACTTTTCATGAAGATATAAGCTTTCACTTGTGGGTGAATTCAGAATTGTCCATTTTCAATTAACAGAACCTACTATTGCACCAGTACTCTGCAGTCTCCCACTTTGATATATGGGAGACTGGGAGCATGGAAATGTGACATTGGAGCTGATATTCAGAAGCCTTAGCTTGTCGGCCAATGGGAGGCCATCCAGATAGAGTGCTGACCGTCATATTCATAGGCACCATCTAGTTAGTGTAGGGGCGGTCCATGGTGGAGTGAGGGTGTGTCAGCACTATCCAGACAAGTACGGCAGCAAATTTGGTTGTGCAATATTCATCTATCTAGACAACTTGGCCTGCATTAAAAGTAGGCCTAAGCTGCAATCCAGATAAGTGCCAACTGAATATCACGCTGACTGGCTAAGTGCTGGCACTTATCTAAATAGCTCTACTCAGCCCAGATATTCAGCGGCAATTCCTATCTGGGTACTGTCGCTGACTATCTTGCCAAGATTTAAGTGTCACGGTTGATCGCCATGATGTTTGAATATTGGCCTTTTTGAATATTGATTCCATTGTATACTGTGATTGACTAAATTGAGTTTCATGCCTTGTAATACTCTTAACATTTTCCCTAGTTTGGCATGGGATTTTAATTAATTGCTTATTGCTTAGCGCACTGTTCTTGCAAATGTTTATTTTTCAGGATACTAACCCGAGGAAAGAAAAGGAGACGAATGACTTAGCAAAAATTCTGAATAATGACCTCTATGAGTGTGATTTATTATTTAGCATCAGTCGCACCTTTGTGCTCTCTATAAATGACTTCTAACCCCAGCAGGAAGGTTTGATCACATGTTATAGTACAACGAAAACATTTTACATAAGGCTGGAAAAATTAATGAGAGAGACAGAAAGAGAGCACTTCACTGTACCTTCACTAATGCACACCACTTCTTACTGGGTTCTGCTGATCAGGCAAATTAGAAAAAGAACTGAGATAAGACGCCGATCGCAATAATTTAATAAAGATATAAAGTCTCAAAATGAACTGAGACACAAAGTTCCACCTGTGTCAGACTGTATATGAAGGAGGTAAAATCTGATCATTGTAATTATCGGGAGCTCCTCCTCACCTCCATTGCCTGCCAATCAGCATCCCTTTTCAATGGCTCCAACACCGCTACTTCTGAGGCGCGCCCGCACCTTGCAGGCCCGCGCCTGAGGGCCTCGCCAGAGGGCCCTTTGGCGTGGCCCTTAGGCACGGGTCCGTGGTATGTGAGTAAAACTTATATTACATTATAGCTTTGGTCTTAACTGTCATGCTGCTATATCATGGTTGTAATCTGCTGTTTCCCTTCCCTCTTGTCTCTGCTACTCCTTTAACTATCACTGTATCTCTTACTCTGTCCTATCTTATAAATGGCGTTCTTTTCGTATTTTCTGTAATATTATATTGTATTGTAAACCGCTCTGATGCTTCGGCCTGAGCGGTATATCAAATGTAATTAAACATTAAACATTAGTCACTTGTCTTTATCAAACTATGGTCAGCATTCTAGCTTTGTGCAGAATAAGTCTATTAAGACTAGCTGTGGTCCAGAGATTCTTTCAAATGAGTTTAACCAGAGAGACACAAAAGCTAAAAATGCAGCCCTTTGAAAAATAAGGCCTTTATCGTTTATTAAATTCTATAATATGCCCTCCAGAACTCCCTGTTGGCAGTATGTATTCCAGCATAACCTGTATAAGAGCTATTTTGACATGAACCGATTTCAAAGCTCTTATAACAACAGTTGGTGATGACACTGGAAAACAGGTGTATACTCCCATCTGCAGTGCGTAGATGCTGAAGAAAAAAAAGATTTAACCACAGAAACAGTAGAAGGCACATTTTAGAAAAACCATTTAGGTGAAATCTGGGACGTCCATGTCAAAACATCTGAAATTGAATTGGAGGGACAGCAGTGGACGTTGGCACATGTAAATACTGTCTGAAATTGCCCTGTCTCTGCCCCAAAAGATAAACGTGTCTGTTGAGATAGAGAGCGAGCCGGTGACATGCAGAGTAAGGGAGCAGACGTGCAGGAAACCAGCTGATTTCAGAAATATATACATGCGAGAAATAGACGTTTGTGGTATCGGCCACATAGACGTGCCAGCACCGGTATTTTCGGGAACCCACATGCATATATTACCACATACATGTCCTGGCCTGACACTTTAGAAAGGCGACATGGCGTAGCACGGTAGCAGAACATAAGGCCTTGCTATGTACCCATGAGGTCTTTTTGACGAGGTGAAAACTATTGAGGAGTGAGGGGGCATTCTCCTTTTCTTTCTCCTGTTGATAGCTGGCAGAAACGAGAATTTTTCATATGTCTATTTGTGCTCAGGAGCACATATAGACATGAATGTGTCTGCCACTGGTTTTAAAAGTGTAATTCTGTTCTGAAATCAGCATATTTTTACAGAACACCCAGGACATTCCTCCACTACACCCCCGTGCAACATGGATGTGATCGTACCGGACACATATAAGCTCGGGGTGTTCTAAAATAGCTCTTGGGAAATAGATATAATTGGGATATCTGAATAACCATTTTCAGACACCCAAATTACTAATAGGGCTTCTCAAATGACTCTTTATATTTTGCTATTCAAGCAAACGCTTTTAATATTGGGCAAACTGCAAAAAACGTGACATTATAGACAGCCTGTGTTCCCCTTCGCTGTAACTTTGCCAATGCTTAAAAGGCTCAGTTCTCCAATCAAGACATATCTGAAATCATTTCTACCTCTGGTGCACTAGCCTTCCCTTAAATGTGCTTCTCTCATACTGTTCACGTTGTTTTCTGTCCAGATACCGAGTTTCAGTCAGATCAGCCCAGTGGTTCTGTAAATCTATGGTCAAAATGACCCCTTTACCCTCCCTTCTTGTGTGCTCACCCCTCAAATCACTCCCCAACTGGACATTTCACGCCATAGTAATAGTTTCTCATCGGATTTGAAATTGGAAAAGGACAGGGTATTATCTTGGGTTACACTCTTTCTAATAAGTGTATCTTCCAAGTCAGTGACTAGAAAATCAAGGGCAGGTGTCTTAAGCGAACATAAACAAGAATGAAGTTGGAAAGACTGTGCTTCAGAGATTTTGATGGTCTGTGATTGGACAACTCAAACCATAGGAAAAAACGCAATAGATACTTTAGTCATAAAGCCTGATTTTTTACAGGGCAGTTAGGTCAGAAAAGGGACAGATGTTCACAATTTCCACATGTTTTGCAAAAGGCCCATTGAATGTGAAGCCGTTTCTAAATATGTATAGAGACACAAGAATCATTCTATTGTCAGAGAAAACACTGAAATGAGTGGCACCTCTTGATGGCTTGAGAGTGGAAGCGTTGGTGCTTATACATGTAAATGCTGATTCAGCAACCTACATGTGTAAGCACTGACGTTAATCTGTGTAAGCATTAAATTTCAGAAAACTCAAGTATAGCAATTAAAAAGCTACTGCAAGTATAGCTACTTAAAGAGCCAAGTTCTTAACATCATACTGGTACATATTTTGGGTCATTTGAAAGACTGGAACACAATTGTCTCCTCAATCACTCCAATGATGCCCTGGCCAAAATGAGTAGTTTGCCAACACTTCTGCCGGCCTCAGAAGAGGCACAAAACTGGATGAGGAAAGTTTTTGAAGTGTGTTTTTTTTTTTTGCACCACCCAAACCATGCACAGAAAAAGCGCCCTTAGAGTCAATGGGGGGCATATTCAGCAGGGAAGGCCACTTTCAACTATCCCCTGATATTCTATGCTCAAGCCGTATCTGGCCAGCAGCACGGAATATCTGATTTTGCTCATCAGTGGTGATATTCAACCTGTATCTGAATTCAAGAAAGCAGGGGACAAAGACAGAGGATCTTTAAGGGAAAAGAAGACTGTAAAGCTTAGTAGTCGGTACGGAAGGGCAGACTGGATGGGCTGTGTCATCTTTATCGGCCATCATTTTTCTATGTTTCTCTCTTTCTATACCCTATTTTCACTTTGATTTCGGGGCTCTGTTCTGTCTTCCTATCTCTCATATCGCGTATGCTCTGGTGGATCCTCCTCCACTGGTATCCCAGTTGGTGTACCTCAGGGATCTGCCTTGGGACCTCTTCACTTCTCTCTTTACGCTCATTCCCTT
This sequence comes from Ichthyophis bannanicus, assembly GCA_033557465.1. Classification (NCBI taxonomy): domain Eukaryota; kingdom Metazoa; phylum Chordata; class Amphibia; order Gymnophiona; family Ichthyophiidae; genus Ichthyophis; species Ichthyophis bannanicus. Next base: position 4,709,577 of record JAWIIG010000024.1, on the reverse strand, counting down.
GGTGCTCTGATCTCCTCCCATGGTTCTCAGTACCTTCTTTATACATAACATTCAGATTTACCTCTCTACCCCAAAAACCTCTCCAGGCCCGAATCCCAGCCTGCTTCTCTGACATTGCTACCGAGATGTCCCACTGCCATCTGAAACTTAAAATGGCCAAAAAAGGCTTCTCATCTTTCCTCCTAAGCCCACCTCCTCCCTTCTGTGGGTAACACTGTCATCCTCCCTGTCTCCTCGGCGCGCAACCTTGGGGTCATCTTTGACTCTTCTCTCTCTTTCAATGCACATATCCAACAGATAGCTAAAACCTGATGTTTCTTTCTCTATAATATCAGCAAAATTAGTCCCTGTCTTCAATAGACTATAAGCTCTGAGGAGCAGGGACTGTCTCTTACATGTATGTGTTCAGTGCTGCATATGCCCTGTAGTGCTATTCAAGCACAGTTTGGTAGAGAGAGCTAAGCCCACTTACTATAAAAAAGATCATCATAACACAGCATAGTAGCCCTAGACTGTAGGAGTTATGTACCTAGGGCCCGATATTGCGTTAGGAGGGCTATGCGCTCCTTCGGCACATAGCCATCCCTGCTGACCTCTAACCGCAGATATCTAATGCCGGTGTCATATGTGGTCCCAGCATTGAATATCTGGGACTGTTGCACTATCTCTCAGCTGCAGTCGATAACGGGGCAGCAATGATACTGCATGCTGCCCGGTGAGCTCCTGTGCTTAAAAATAGACTCGCTTTTGCCTCGCTCATCTATTAGCCGCAGGTTGCTAACCGGGCAGCATGCAATATCGCTGCTGCTTGGTTATCGATTGTCACTGCCTGTGCTCTTCCCTGGAATGCCCGCAACACAGCCCGATACTAAGTGGTTAGCATCGGGGCATGTAAGGAAGGAGATTGAATATATTCAGCTGCATGAACCGTGTTAGTACCTTTGAATATCCCGGTTAGAGGCATTTACATGGCTCACAGGGCTGTAAACCATGTAAATGCCTTTCGAATATCGGGCTTCTAGTTCTCAGTTGATGTTACGTAGAGTTAGAACAGTACTTTGCATTTGTATTATTTTTATGTTACATTATAACGTTAATGTTCCAGTTAACCTGCAAAGCACTTTGACTTTCAGATAAAGCGATATACAAAAGCAGCTAAATGAATAAATAGGTAGCAGTTGTAGCATCTGTAAATTTGATCAGCTCATTCCTTGCTCCTTTTTCCACATTATTTATGAATATATTAACCAACACAGATCCCAGTACTAACCCATAGGCTACTCTACTATGAGCTCTTTTCCATTTGAAAACTGATCATTTACTCCTATTCTGCGTTTCCTGTTTTAGCTAATTTCCAATAGGGGATTACCTCCTCTTGGATGGCTTTTTAATTTTCTGAAAAGCCTCGTATAAGAAAATTTATCAAACGCCTTCTGAAAAACCAAATACACTGAATCAACCTCTTCACTGATATCCACGTGTTTGTTTAAACTTTTTAAAAATCAAATAATATGATTCCGTTCCTAGACATGGTCGTTCCCTGGATTTCTCCTGCATGATTTGCAATGAAATGGAGCAACATTCCAACCAACAAGGTCCTTACCTGAATATCTTGTCTGACGGCTGCTCACCTAGGACCAAGTCGAAGCCACGCTGGAAGATGGTATAAGGCCATGGACTGCATGAAGAGAATAAAAGATGAAGAAACATGATCAACTGGCCAAAGGTGAGTATGTACATAAAGGAATACATTTCAGAAAGGATTTTTAGCTTATAAAGGGCCTTTTATAAGATTATCCCCGGGATTATGCATGTAAAAGAATGTGCGGTGCCAAGAAGATCTGTACTTGTAAGCAGCTCATCTATAGGCATATTTTTGGGCAGATTCAATGCCTGCTTCCGCAAAGGTGTTAATGCCCATGACTTCAGTTTAGGAATGATTACTGCAGCGCTGGACTTGATACATGTGTAGCCTCAGTCTAGATGGAACGCATTTGTGAGAAAAGAAATGTCTAGGTATCAACATAGTGGCAGGGGGCAGTGTTTTGCAAAAGACGGGGAGCCTTTTGTAAAATATGTATAAAGGTGCAAGTGTGCATGTGGATTTGCACCATGCACAGCGGAAGGAGCCATTTCACAAATCTACGTGTGGGAAACCAAGGATCACAGGGACGCCACTTCCCAATGTAGCTGGGGCATTTTGCAAACCTGTATGTATGTAAATGCCACCAATTAAGTACTCTGGCTCGATTATTTTTATTTACATTTTGGAGGAGGAAATAAACAATGGGGGATTAAGGAGAATAACTCCCTTAATCCCTCATGTAAAGTCCTGGCCTAAAGGAACATTTTTTAAAAATCTTTACATGCCAGAGATGCAAAACCCGAGATAGAAATATTTGCCACCTCTGTGGATTCTTTTTGCAACATGGGAAATACATGTGTAGATGTTTTGCCCGCTAAAACCACATCCAAGTCACGCCACCACCACACCCCCTTGAGATCATTGTGTGGTATAGATCTCCATGTGTAAATAGTGGCTTTCTGAAATCACTTTTGCATGTTTATTCCACTCTACATGTGTAATTGCCACGCGTGTCACACCGAGATGCTTCTAAAATAACCCCCTTCATCTGATATCCTGCCTCTAACAAATAAATTACTTTTGCCCAAGTATTTTATAAAGATGCTTATGTGTTTTTATAAAACAGGCTTAAAGTAGGTGGCTTTCACATACAGGTAGCCTGTTATAAAATTTCCTAAAATGCCAGTTATTTGTCGTCTTTCATTATTTTTATTCATTGCCCTATTGGTTATAAATTCACCTCTGCTTTTAAGACTGATGTACTGTAACACAGAAAACTCCAAAAATGATGCTTCATAAACTAAAATACAAATTAGCATGTGTGACTGCATGAACTATTTGGCACATTTGCAAGAACTAAAGTTTAATACATAGATTTCTGCATGCAAATTCATGAAAACGCTCACCACGGTCTGCACCGAAGGGAACGTAACATAAAATTCATTAGAAGCGGCTGGTCAATTACTGTGCATCTCTTAGTTGAAGAGAATAAAGTCTCCTCCTCAAGTCTTGCGGAGTTCCTTCATGTGGTGAACCCATTTTATAAAAACGATACTCAATCTCATCAAGACAACACTACAACTGAAGTATGGTAAGAAACAAAAGGAAGAATACCTACTGGCTGCAGGTCGCTCAGGATAAAAAGATGTCCACCCATAACGAACCCACTAGAACTAGAAATGGTGGTAGTGATAGCACAGATGAAGGCAGCATGCTAGCCATAGATAAAGGTTGCTACTACCACTACTACCATTACTCAAAAGATACAGGTAGTTTGTTCCAGGCATAAGGAGCAGCAAGGTGAAAGGACTGAAATCTGGAATTGGCTGCTGAAGAGAAGGGCGCAGAGAGACGCACGCTAGAAGATGAGCGGAGTTCACGAGGAGGGGTGTAGGGAGAGAGAAGAGAGGAAAGGTAGTGAGGAGCAATAGAATGAATGCACTTATAGGTCAGAACTAAAAGTTTTTGTATTGGATTCAGAAACAGAAGAGAGGCCAATGAAGTGATTTGAGAAGAGGGGCTATACAAGTATATTGGGGCTGGCGGACGATTAGCCTCGCAGCAGAGTTTTGAACAGACTGAAGGGGAGAAAGATGACTCAGAGGGAGCCCAGCAAGGAGGAGATTGCATAGTCGAAGCGAGACGTGACTAAAAAGTGGATAAGTGTTTTAGCAGTGTGTTCAGAAAGGAAGGGGTGAACTTTCTTAATGTTGTATAGAAAGAAATGACAGGTTTTTGCTATCTATTGGATATGTGTGGAGAAGGAGAGGGAGGAGTTGAAGATGACTCCGAGATTGCGGGCTGAGGAAACAGGAAGCAGAAGAGTGTTATCAACAGTGATAGAGAAGAAAGGAAGGGGGAAGAGCATTTGGGGGGAAAAATAAGATGATCAGTTTTGGCCATGTACAATTTCAAACGGTGGTGAGACATCCAAGCAGTAATGTCAGATAGGCAGGCTTGGAGTGTAAGAGAAATATCAGGTATAGATAGATAGATCTGAAAGTCATCAGCATAAAAACAATACTGAAAGCCATGGGAGGAGATGAGAGCACCAAGGGACTGGGTATAGAGGAAGAAAAGGAGAGGGCCTAGGGATAGCAGTAGAGGAGGAACCAGCAGAATAGACACTGAAGGAGTGACGGGAGAGATAAGAAGAGAATCAGGACCATACAGAGCCCCTAAAACCAAGTGAGGACAGTGTATCAAGAAGAAGGTGGTGGTCAACTGTGTCAAAAGCAGCAGAAAGCTCAAGAAGAATGAGGACTGAGTAAAGGCCTTCGTATTTAGCCAGGAACAAGTCACTGGGGACTTTAGCAAGGGTCATTTCAGTAGAATGTAAGGGATGAAAGTCAGATTGAAATGGACTGAGGTGGGCTTGAGAGGAGAGAAATTCAAAGCAATTGCAGAGAACCGCACATTCAAGAATTTAAGAAATGAAGGGAAGAAGTTAGATGGGTCAATAAGTAGAAGGACAAGTAGGGTCAAGTGAAGGTTTTTTGAGGAGAGGTGTGACCAGAGCATGCTTGAAGGCTGCAGGGAAAGTTGCAGTAGAGGAAGATAGGCTGAGAATATGTGTTATGGGATGACAGAGGAGGAGATGGAGTTAAGGAGATGGGTGGGGATAGGATCAGAGGAACAAGTAGTAAGTTTAGAGGATGTAAGAAAATGAGGTTTCCTCTTTGGAGATCTTACAAAAGGAAGAAAGGGTAACGGAGATTGAGGGAAAAAGTTGGTATTGAATAGGGGGGAAGAAGGGATGTAGCTGATCTTAAGAGGAATTGGAGTGTAATCGTTATCGACTTTGTCATGGAAATAAGGAAGTGGTGAATTTGTTCATGGACCCACTGTGGCAGGAGATAAACCACAGTAGTTAATGAAAACGTTAGGAGGACTCCTGCAGATAAAGCAGAGATAATGTACTGCTACTTTTATGCTACAAATCTATATTTAAATCAAGAGGATATATGTAAATAGAATCCACCAAAACCGGAAGAAAGAGGAGTAGCTCCACAAGTCTTTAAGATCGCTAACTTCACAGTTCAAAGTAAAGTATGTGAGTGATAACATCTTAAAACTATGGAGGGCTTCTGTGGAAAAGAGATGAGAAAGAAAGAGGTGGTATGAGCACCAGAAGAAAGAGAAAGAGCGGCCTTAGAAAGAAACAACTGAAAAAAAGATGGTTCAGAAAGAGAAAGAGGGACTAGACAACAGTGTCAGAAGAAAGGATGGAGAACAGGCAGAAAGAGGGGATTTGGAAAAGAGAACAAGAAGAACTGAAGCACTGAGAGATAGAAGAGATCCGGAAACGAACTCCAGAAAAAAAGGTTGATGATTAGAAAGAAAGAGGAGACTCGGAACTGAGTACCAGAAGGAAGACGGATGTGGAGATGAGGAAAGGAGATCCAGAAACTCTGGAAAGCAAGCCTAATGAAGGACTGGCCATGAAGTCAACTGAAGAGGAAGAAGAAATGCAGGGCAATGGCCAAGAAGTGAAGGAATTCATGACCAAGCTTCTAGTTTATGTGGAAAGAGATGAATATGCTGGGGTCCAGGTGAGGGAAATATTAGCCAAGCCAAATTTAACACCTAAAGTAAAAAGTATGTTTAAGGATTAACATCATCAATGATAATGAGAAAGATCCAAAATACCAAACTGAAACATGCTGCATTGACAAAAGAAGATCTTAAATTCACGTGCTCCAACAATAAATTGAAAGTAGCAATGGAAATGCAAAAAGTGAAGAGGTATGAAAATGGCAGAAAATAGACATATCAAAATAAATTATATAGAGAGAACCCCAAACAGTTCTACATGGAATTGGGAAAGAGCATAAGTATAGTAAAAACACCACTAAGCAAACCTTCATCTAAAATAGTTAATATTACTCCACCAAGACCTGGCAAACTGTAACATCACCCTTATTGTGTAGATGAACTGAAGCTTTACAGCTCAAGTGACCAGCCGTTAGTGAAACCACATTGTGTAGTGAAAAGCTTATCAGATGACATTGAGATGACTTTGGGCTTTGACAAATGTGCTAAGACTTAGAAACATAGAAATATGATAGCAGATAAAGGACATACGGCCTATCCAGTCTGCCCTTCCATACCAACTATTACAGTCCTTTCTTTTCCTTTACAGATCTTCTGTGTTTGTCCCATGCTTTCTTGAATTCAGATACTGACCTCATCACTACTGCCTCCACTGGGAGACTATTCCATGCATCTACCACTCTTTCCATAAAGACATATTTCCACATATTACTCCTGAGTCTATCCCCTTTCACCCTCATCCTATCCCCCCTCATTGCAAAGCTTTATTTCAAATGAAAAAGGCTATCCTCCTGTGCATTTATGCCACGGAGGTATAGCCCCTCTCCCGCCTCTCTTCCATAGTATAAATATTTAGATCTTTAAGTCTATCCCATATGCCTTATGATGAAGCTCACTGACCATTTTGGTAACCACTCTGCACCGACTCCAACCTGTTTATATCCTTTTGAAGGTGTGATCGCCAGAATTGCACACAATACTCCAAATGGGAGGTCTCACTAAAGATTTATACAGAGGCACTTCCTGCTGGCCATTCCTCTCTATGCACCCAAACATCCTTCTGGCCTTTGCCATTGCCTTACCTACCTGTTTAGCCACCTTAAGATCGTCAGAGGCAATCACGCTGCTCTTCTTCCATGATCAAAAGTACTTCACCCCCTATACTGTACTGCTCTCTTGGATTTTTGCAGCCCAAATGCATGACTCTGCCTTTTGAAGTATTAAATCTATGCTATCAAATTGTCAGTCATTCTTCAAGCTTAGCTAGATCCTTCCTCATGTTACCTATTCCTTCCTGGGTGTCTGTTCTATTGCAGATTTTGGCATCATCTGCACAGACGCAAAAGTTACCCGACAGCCCTTCCACAATATCACTAATAAAAATGTTAAAAAGAATCAGACCAAGGACATTAGTGTGCTTTAGCTCTCCTAGGAGATTGTCAAACTAGCAACAAAACTGGTTTCATTATGAGTTATAGTTATTTTTTGTGAAATTTCCTGTGAAGGAAAGAATATTATTTTTCTTCTGGGAATATCTGCATATATTTCAGAAAATGTGCACTAAATTTGCTCAGTTTAACAAATCAGCATCTTTGCAACTATTTGGATATATTTTTATGTTGTTTCTAGTAACAGATGTGCACTTTTAAACACAGTCACAATATTAATTATAATTATTAATTATATAATCCATTATAAACCGCATGTTCAAACAAACATAAGTATATGCTAAGAAATACAAAAGTGACTCCCCTATGCATGGTCAGAGATATAGGTCCAAGAGTCAAAACATCAAGGCACAAAGACACGCCTTATACCCCTATGCAGTGATCTTGACTTTCTCACTCATTCACATACTCACATCCCTCCGTACAAATCAATCATCTTAAGCTAACGTTTCAGCACAGCAGTGGTTTCTGCTAATAAACATCAGGAAGGACCAATAATGGAATTTAAAAGCACCTTTTCTGCTACAACCCTCACAGGTTCAATGTAGATTACACACACTCATCAGGAAAAAAATAATACATTTACCTCAGAGTAGCATAAAATATGAGACCCTAAGAAGGGCCATGCTGGGTCAGACCAACAGCCCACCAAGCTGAGCATCCTGTCTCTGAGTGGTTAGTCCAGTCAATAACAATCCCCAGCAGCTGTTAATGGGGAAAGCCATTTGTGGTCGTTCACTTCATGAAGTAAGGGCTGGCAATATATAATTCTGCCTAACTTATTTCATTGAAAGAATCTGCATGTTGGAAAGAATCTGAAGAAGATGGAAAAATGTTGGCAAATGCCAACTGAGTTGCATTAATGGACGAATATTGAAAATGTAGTGATTTATTCATGTTATTATAAAATGACAATTAGAATCCCTGAGAGATGATTATCTTTTTAAGGCATGACCTGTACTAACATCCCAGTTAACAGTATGGTCAGATTCTTAATTAGCCCTCTCATGCTACAGGGATCTTACCTCTGAAGCCTCCCCAATTAGAAGAAAATATATCTAACCAGGGAAGGATGCTTCCCAGAGCCAGCTCCAGAGTTGGTTCAAGAGTCAGGAAATACTTTTTCACTGAAAGGGTGGTGGATGCTTGGAATGCCATCCCGATGGAAGTGGTGGGGCAAATACAGTGACAGAATTCAAAATAGCATGGGACAGACACAGTGGATCCCTTTATAGCAACAAGATAAAATCAAAATAAACATAACTATCTCTTATATCTCAACAAATAGGGGTGACCTACACGAAGCGGTGGGTACACCCCTAAACAAAGGCATGAGGTGGGGTGACCTGCATGGAGCGGCAGGTGCACCTACTCTTGCCGCCTTGCTGGGCAGACTGGATCTGCCGTCATATACTATGGTACTATGTTACTATGTAAGTGGTTGGTACCCTAGGCAAACCTTAAGCCTTATGCCTCCCCTGGATGTCAAAATCTATTGTTTAGCTTTGAATGCCTTGCTCTTTGCCAACCCTAAGAAGCTGCTGCCCAAGGTGACTGCCTAGTTTGCCTAGTGGTTGGGCCAGCCCTGATGTTTTCTCATACCAATTTTTTTTAACCTGATGAAAGGAATATAGCTCCCTAGTCATTTACAAAAGTGCACTATGGTGTTAGCATGTGACAACGGTCTTAATGTGCATTAACGTATAGCAGGTTCCATTTTTTCAGTGGGACTTATTTTTTAATGTCACAGTTTAACAGTGTTGGTGCACACTAACTAGTTAATGTCATACTATCCTTATGTAAATGAGGCCCAGTAACTAGGGCATGGTAAGGAGGAGGAGAAAGCAGCTCATGGAGTAATAGTAAATCAACATCAAGAGTAGAGACAAGAGAAAAAAGGCAATTGGAAAACTAAAACGTTATATTCATTATTAAAGTTACTATATTATCTTGGGGAAGATTCCCACTTTTTTCATTTTTATTAAGTTGGCTCTGACAAGTGGGGTGCAATCTTTATCATTCCAAAAGGAACTCTCTTTTTAGTGGAAGGATATCACACATTTTCAAAATCTTTTGAAAATGTAATTGTATTTCATAAAACAGCATTTAAAAGAAACATTTTAGAATCGCACAATGCTCCAAGGGTTGTAATGAGATTTTGACTTTTCTTAGATAGTTGAAGACAATCAACCTTTATAAGAACATAAGATATGTGTACTGGATCATATCAAAGGTCCGTCAAACCCAATATCCTGTTTCCAACAGCAGCCAGTCAGTCACAAGTACCTGTCCGGTTCCCAAAAGGTAGACAGATTCCATGCTGCTCGGGGCTCTGTGATTGGTGCGGCCTCACAGAGGGCAAGTACAGAAAGGACACCGATATCATCACTGGGATTCCAGGAAACTCAAAAAGAGTGAGTTACTGCATGTGGCTGGGGCGGAGGGGTGCACAAGATTCGTTAGTTACACAAGGCACGGCTTGGTAAGGTCCTGATGCTGCTTATCCTAGGGGTAAGCAGTGGATTTTCCACTCCAGTTTAATAATGGTTTCTGGACTTTTCTTCCAGGAACTTGTCCAAACCTCTTTTAAGCCCAGCTACACTAACAGCTTTTACTACATTCTCCAATAATGAATTCCAGAGTTTGATTATGCACTGAGTGAAAAAATATTTTCTCTGATTAGTCTTATATGTGCTATATTGTAGCTTCATAGTGTGTCCCTAGTCTTTCTAGTTTTTGAAAGAATAAACAACCAATCTATGTTTACCTGTTCCATTCCATTTCCCTCATTATTTTGTAGACCTCTATCATATTTCCCCTCAGCCATCTTTTTTCCAAGTTGAAGAGCCCTAACCTTTTTAGCCTCTCTTCATAGGGGATCCTTCCATCCCCTTTACCATTTTGGAGGCTCTTCTCTGTACTTTTTCTAATCAGCTATATCCTGTTTAAGATATGGTGACCATTATCTAGCACTATCACACCACAACATAAGACATTCAGTTATGCCCTACTACTTTATTGATATGTTGTAAGCTTTATATATATAATAATTAACAAAGCTGAAAAATGAGCTAACACCTTCCTATGAACATTTCCAAAATTTTACTAGCTCTGCATTATTGTGTATGTAGGGGTTAATTTTATCACAGGCCACCTATGTGTGAAGACCAAGAAGGTACCTATTTTGAAGTTATTTTGTACGGACAGATAGGTGCCTGTGTATTTTAATAAAATACTAGGGCAAAGCAGCAGAAACTGTGCCTAGATTGCGGGCGCAGATATTTATGCCTGCTTGTATGTATTTTATAAACAATGCATGAGGCACTTAAAGTCCCTCCCTCCCTATCCCTCACCCACCCGCCCCAGGGCCATATTTACCTATATGGTCTTCCTAAAACAGGAAGCAGTGCTAGCATATGTTCAATCCCACAGATTAGCGCAGGGGCCAGTGAAGTGTCTGCATGTCTCCCTGCCATTATTAGTTTTGCACTGCGCTAAATACATGTGGGTATATTTACCACCAACGATATCCAAACTAAAGGCAATGTTCCACCAGTGCCCATGTTTCACCGCTAACTCGTGTTATGCGGTTAGTACGGGACTTTTACCACGCTGCCTCATGCTGACTGACATTGCACAGTGCACAGCCATCTTTAATATGGAGCTCTAAACCTGTTGTAAAAGATACATAAGGAGCTGGGCAGTTGATGGAACAACAAGAGGATATACTGTACATCTTAAAATCCTAAGAGAAACATTCAGCCAATATGGTAACAGGCATGTAAACTAGAGAAACAGGATGAAGTTCAGATATCACTTCCAACAAAAGCATCACAGTAATGCTGCAAAAAGAAAGAAACATCATCTTAACTCCTTGTGGTCTTGGGCAAGCCACTTAACCCTCCACAGCCCATGTTCCCTGTAAAATAGTTATCTCCAGGTTATAATGCCCTGTTCAATGTAATTTCAGTTTGTTCAATGTAAACCGCACTGATGCAGAATAGCGCGGTATATAAGAGAATGTAAATAAATAAATAAAACTCAAACATCAATAAGAGTCGGGAATAAATATTAGGGAAAATACAAGCAAGCCAACCAAAAAGCCCTGAAAGGAAATGAGCAGATATGTTCATGGTCTAGGCAACAAAGTTCCTGAACTGAAAGCCCTGATGGTGGAAATGGACTTGCACATTCTGGTCATTATGGAAAGATGGTTCAATGAGTCTCATGAATGCGGTATCAGCATACCTGGCTGTAATCTATTTAGGAGAGATAGATAAGACAGAAAAATAGAAGTAGACATCCTCTATGTCAAAAACCATCTTAAAGCAGCTGAAATGCAGGAGACCTGGGGAAAAGAAGAAAGGTTGTGTGTTTTGGAAAAAGAGGATGGTTCTATCATTCTCCTAGGACAAGCAGGATGAGTCAGCCGCACTTGGTGACGTCATCCGACGGCGCCGAGACGGAAGTACTCTCTATAGCTCTATAGCATGAGCCGACTGGCCCCACCCCCCAGCCCGCCCCTAGCTAGCCAGTTTTCAGTTCTTCCGCCTTGCCAACAAGACGGACATCTCTACTCTCCACCGAAATCTAACCTCCTTAAAACAATTAAGAATAATTATCATTTACTCTCTACCCAATCGCATCAGAAGCAACACAAACCCAGCATCTTTCAAGAAACAACTTAAAACTGCACTATTCCAAGAATTCCTCGGACCAGAAACAAGCATCCACCACTGACTCCCTCCCAACCACCATGTCTCATCCCCTGAACATATGTCCTATGTAACCATAACACAATGTCTATGTCTCTGTCCCAACTAACTGTGAAAAAAATCATTATTGTTGGCCACCTGGTGACGGCCCCAAACCCTTCTAATTGATTATTGTATGTTCCACCGCTTTGACCCAGTGAAAAGCGGGATATAAATACAGCTAAATAAATAAATAAAAATAAATAATGCGTGTATATATAAAACTTGCCATTAATGCTTGTTCAAAATTTCTCATTTCAGATCTGCTCCAGTGGCTTTTGGCACTCCTCTGACTAAGGGGCTGAGCTTTGAGCTCCTAGACCTACCAGCCATGTGCTGTCAGCCAGCGGCATAAAATTCCTATCGGGTCCCGTGGCCCAGGGAACACGGCTCATGTACCTCCGAGGGACACCGCCGCCAGCTTCCACCTCTGCTCAGGGTGTGCCTAAGGGCCTCCACCCCCAACCGCAGACTCTAAACATTGGATGTGACTCCTAAGTCACAGCTTTCGAGGACTCCTCTCTGGATGAAAAAGCACTCGCGGCAGCCCAGGACGTGCCTAAGAAGGCCTCCGTCCCTTCTGTCCCTCTGCTTCCTCTCTGGGACCATCCTCTCATGTGTAGACCATGGGGGCAGCCACCTTGCTCCAGCCGTGCTGCTCTGCAAGCCGCTGCCCCCTCTGCAGGATTGGGCAGCATCACAAGCACACAAGCACTCCGGCAGCGCCATTGGCTGGCGCCCCGTCAACCCTGCCCCACGGCTCCATTGGCTGGGCATCATCATCAACACGGACGTTGGCTTGAGCCGCACCAATGGCTCCATGCTGACATAGAAAGCAAAGTCACACCCTCACCCATGGCCCCATTGGCTGGAGCCATGACGAACAGCACCATTGGCTCTTTCCTCAAATTGGGCTCCACCCCCACAGCATGAATGGTGCCATGACAACAGGGGAATACAGAGGCAGTGACTCACCCATCTGTGAGCCCTGTCGGTGCAGAGAAACGTCACCGTGCCGGAATCACCCGAGGGCAAGCTTCCTTTCGACACCACTGGTGCTACATAATAACGCGGACATGAGACAGGTCCACGGATGATCGTTGCACCCGAATCCAGTCAGCTATGACTTCATACAGCCAGGATTTTCCCTCAGATTGGATGAGGCCGCACTAATGGGGCTCCGCTGCACCTAGAGCCGTTATGATGGCCCAGGACTTTCCCTCAGATATCCAAGGACTTTCCCTCAGATTGAAGGAGGCTGCCTTCCCTCCGGCATTGAGGTCACACTTGCTGTTTGCCCCAGTGGAAGGCGGTTGCCTTCCTTGACACTTGCCGCTTCATGGGTGGTTCCACAGCAACGTGATCCTTTTCCAGCCCGATGCCTGCACCTTTGCCCTCGCTTCAGCGTCCCTGCTGAGAAAGCACATGTCTTAGGTACTGTAAAGGTATCGACATTAGAACACGGGGCTAAGAACCAGGAAAGCCAGGTTCAAACCTTGTCTTTCCTGAGGCTGAATAAAGCGTCTAACTCCCTGGGGTGCTTCTGCGAGTACAAGCTGGAGCCCGTCTTCAGTAGCCTCAGACGGGGTATCAAGCCGACATGGGCAGGGTCCTACTGAATCTGCTGGTGCCAAGGGAAGTCTCAGAGATGCCGAGTCAACTTTAGGGGCAACCAAGCATCAGTGGACTCCATCCTATTGAGGAGTACCCTATGTGCCTCCATGGGAAATGTTCTTGGCCATCTGAGCCATCACGGCTTCAGCTACGCAAGAGAGTGATCATGCTATCCATAAGGGATTGTCCCTGAAAGGAGCTCGGATATCATCACTGCTGGTACCTTGGAGGTGAAACCCACCAGCTTAGGCGCCTGTAGTTAAGAGAAACAGCCTGGCTTGGAAACCAAGAGACCTTGGGCAGGTTATGCTCTCTCCTGATAACTGGGAAAGACCATATGGTCTATCATCCCCCTCATCCGATATCCCCTTGTTGTAGAGCTAAGGTGCTCTCCTCCCTCCCATGGAGGCATATCACTGCTTGACCATTACAAGCATTGCGGAACCCTACTAGGTACTTGACCTAGATTGGCCAACTGCCATCATAAAACTGGGCTTCATGGACCTTGTGCTGACCCAGTATGGCATATCTTACTTCTGCGTTCTTATGCTTGTATCATATCGATCTCTGGGGGATATGCAGTGCATCACTGCCTTCACCAATGCATACCACCTGGGGGCCATGGAAGCCCCGATCCATCAGATCAAGGATTCGGCAAGCCCTGGATCATGGGATCCATGACACCTCTGCCTATACCCATACAAGCATGTATACTCATGGACTGAGTGGTCACCAAGAGTCAGCACTGACCCACATTGACAGGAACTGGAAGGCAGCCTCGTAGTTAGCGCTCTGCCCTCTCACATGGAGCATCGCTGGAGCATCGCTTCAACTCCCAGCAGCGGTACAATTCATGCAGACTGTTTAACCTCTGGCCTCCAAAGCATCATTGCCTCCGAAGCGTGGCACAAAGCATGGCAAACTCCACACAGAACACCATGTACATGAAGAAGGCAACCTGGTGGCCTTCCTTCATGTCCATATACTACTACTACCACTATTCAGTGCTTATAAAGCGCCACACACGCAACGCTGCACAGCTAGCCTACACGAGGTAGCCAACATACAAGAGACAGTCCCTGGCCGTCAGAATCATGCTCATCGGAGCTTACAATCTAATTTTTAAAAAAAAGCATATATTCCCATCACTAAGAAATGTAGCCATTCAGATCATCCTGAGGGAATACTGCCTCAACTCGCCTACATGACTACTCAAATGCTGTCTCGCCTGGTGTCTAGACTGATCAAACTGGGTTTGACTCCTAACTTTCTGATTCCCTGAAAATCCGGAGAGATGGACCGGCAGGAGGCATACACATACATCCCTATCCAACAGCCTCCGGTACCTCCAGGTGTACCTTATCGATACAGACTTCTTCCCCTCGGCTTCATGATGTTCGCCTGGTGCGGACAACTAGCTACTCTCCCCATCATCCCAGCAAGAGGCTCGAGCGGCGGTTCAGCAAGGCAGCACTGTGGTGCACCTCAGCTGCAGTCGGCAAACCATCACCCTTCAGAAGTCACACTATGTTTGCCCCTCAAACCCAGGAATTCGCTGGACCAGACATCGACACTGCTGGGACTAATGCCTCATTGCGCTTCAGACCCTACGCCGTAAGCCACAGGGTCTGCCTCTCACAAGTCAAACCTCCCCTCCATCTACACCTCGTGTGGAATGGGAGGAGCACTCCTGCTGTGGTGATGCACCCTTTTCTCACCGACCGAGTCTCTGAGGCTCAGGATGCCCCAATGGCACCTATCTTATAGCAAGAATAACCTGATCCACTTGGACAACCAGTCATCCTTGCTTGATGCCAACGAGCAGGAGGAATGGGCTCACACATTCCCAGCAGGAAAACACTTAGCATCCACCAATACGCAAGTACCCGCTTCCAAGGGCGCAGGGAAAAAAAAATTCTGCACGTCCCCTCCTGTCCAGGAATGCAGATTGAGCTGACAGGCAGACTACAGTGGACACACAAGGGTGAGCAGGTGACAAAAACCCTTCTGCTCTGACCCCCCTCTGCCCAAAGAGTTCTTCCATCGCAGCACCTCCGCAGATGCCTTCGATGTATCCCACCACAGCGCTTCCACAGATGCCTTCCATGTATCTGGGTAGCGCCTCCTGGGTAGCGCCTCCGCAGATGCCTTCCATGTATCTGGGTAGCGTGGTCTCTAGTTCATGTCCCCATTCTTATCTGAGACACTCCAACAGATCACCAGGCAGGCCACCCTCCTCACCGTGCCACCTACGCTTTTTCTGCAGAGGCCCAGAATCCTCACTCTTTACGCAACACTCAGCTTGTCCCCCCCCATGGAGATTCGGCGATTAGTACCATGGCAAGCACATCCACAATCCTGCAGCGGAGACATCCCAAGGCATGACATGTACCTCAGAACTGAATCCTCTCTTCAGGACCTGGAAAACCGCGGCCTTCCGATTCAAGCCTAGCACAGGTGACTGCCCTTCATAAAAGGGCCTGACCATCCTCTGGGACCTGCACTCCTCGTACAGAACTCCTGATACATGTACATTGTCCTTGCTTAGCAGCAGTGTGGCCTCTGCCTCTTAGTGATTGCTTAGCGAAATAGAGCAGTGAACCGTAAAACAAGAACCTATCCCCTGGCGACCGCTTCGGCCATGGAGCATCGAACTGCACACCCTGCTAGCTCCCCTACTAGCACATACGAATTGGTGGAGGTGGCATCGTCCCTCCACCAACCAGGCATTCGAACCACTGACCCTCTATCTGGAGCCACCCAGTGGTGCTATGACTCTGACTGAATCAGGGCCTCGAACGCCCACCAACACTGAACAACAACTGCATGCCCAGGACATACACGAAACAGTGCACCAGCAACAAGGGACCCAACTCTTCGTCACATGTGACCCCAATAAACCTTACCACCCGGTCCCATTCTGCATACTCCTTCTCCTGCCTGGATCGGCCAGGGGCAAAAGCAGAGGCTCGAGCCATGCCAAGGACAAACACAGGGCTCTAGCTGCTCCATAGGGTCCATTGCCGGACGGCAGCCTGTACTTGTGGCAGGGCCACCTGCTGACACTACACGCAACCGGGGCGAGCGCATCGCCTGGCGGGCTCAAGGTCTAGACCGTCACCCCCTGCCTGGTCACTCCTGACCAGGCCATGAACACACCTGACCAGGCCACGGATTGACTCATGACTCAGAGCCGTATGCTTCAATTTGCATCACGCTTGTAACACCATCAATATTGACGCTACTCTCCACTCCCATCGTGCTTCCAATATTGATACTGCAGCTATCCTTGCTCGCAGTGGCTACCTCAACGCTACTGCTTGATAGGACTCCATCTCATGGCTCAGAGCCTTTGCGGTGTTAATGCTTCAATTTGCATCACTCTTGTAGTACCGTCGATATTGACGCTGCTTGCCACTCCCGTAGTGCTTCCAAGCTCGCCACTCCCATAGTGCTTCCAATATTGATACTGTGGTTATCCTTGCCCACAGTGGCTACCTCAATGCTACTGCTCGATGAGGCTCCATCCCTACTGCCGGGACTTACCTCTAACAAGGGTTCTCTGTGGACAGCAGGATAAGTCAGCCACACATACCCGCCCACCTCCCCTGGAAAGGGGGTCGGCCTCTGACCGGTGCCTGCCTCCTAGTGGCTACGGCTCAGCTAGTGACGAACTGGCTAGCTAGGGGTGGGCTGGGGGTGGGGCCAGTCGACTCATGCTCAGAAGGGCGAAAGCCCTTCTGAGCTATAGAGAGTACTTCTGTCTCGGTGCCATCGGATGATGTCACTAAGTGTGGCTGACTTATCCTGCTGTCCATGGAGAACCCTTATTACAGGTAAGAAACTTTGCTTTCCCCCGGTGTAATTTACAGACCTCCAACTCAAAGAGAGGAAATGGACAGACTTCATCAGTGATATTGCAAAGGTGGTAATGAAGGGAGAAGTGATGATATTGGGTGACTTTAATCTACCAAATCGGGAAAGAAGTAGAAAGATCTTGGATGCCTTTCAGGAAATACTGATCAGACATATTATGATGGAACTCACCAGGAAAGATGAGGCTGGATTTAGTATTCATCAGTGGAGACAGCGTGTCTAATATCCATGCGAGTGCCCACTTGAGGAGCAGTGATCACCACACTGTAAGGGCCAAGGCCATGTCCAAACGCAGCAACTCAAGATCCTAGATTTCAAAAATGCTGACTTCAGTAAAATGGGAAAGTACCTGAAGAAAGAGCGGGCAGGGTGGGAGGAGATAAGGGCAGTGGAAAGGCAGTGGACTAAACTGGAAAAGACTATAATAAAAACAATAAATCTATTTGTAAGGAAAGTAAATTAAGCAAGAGGAAAACCTGATATGGTTCTCCAAAGAAGTGACTACAAAAATAAAGGCAAAAAAGTGGTGTTCACAGGATTCAAAGATCACAAAAAAAGAGGCAAAGAAAGAAATCAAGACGGCAAAGGCACATGCAGAAGAAAAAATGGCTAAAGATGTAAAGCAAAGTGAAAAGACGTTTTCAGGTACTGGGGAGAGGAGGAAAGCCAAAGGTGGACTTGCAAGACTCCAAGGTGCTGAGAACCAATTTGTGGAAAGCAGCAATGAAAAAATAGAAGGGTTAAGCAAATACTTCTGGGCTCACGAAAGAAAATCCTGGAGAAGGACCACGTATGACTGACAAATATACAAATAGGAATGGCATAGATACCACATCATTCATGGAAGAAAATGTGCAGCAACAGCTTGCAAAACTGAAAGCGGACAAAGCCATGGGACTGGATAATATAGATCCCAGGATACTGAGAGAGCTCAGAGGGGTTCTGGCTGGGGCTTGAAGGATATGTTCAATAGATCATTGGAAATGGGGGAGGTTCTGCTGGATTGGAGAAGGGCTGATGTGGTTCCTCTTCACAAAAGTGGTAACAGAAAAGAAGTGAAATAGTTTGCAAGATCCGAGCAAAATGGTTTTGCCAAAGGAAGATCATGCTAAATAAATCTAATTGATTTCTTTGACTGGGTGAGCAAGAAAACTGGATCAAGAGCAAAGTCTTTGATAGTGCTCCTCATAAGAGGCTTATGAATAAACTGAATAGCCTGGGAATGAGTCCAAAGCAGGGCCCAGCCCGTCCACTAGGCAAGCTAGGCAGCTGCCTAAGGCGGCCGACCCAGATAGGCGGCTTGGTTGCAGCACTTCGTTGCCTGCAGCAGACCATGGCCCTCATTCTAGAAATCTGCCTAAATGCTATTCCCCCCACTGGCTCTCGCCATATGTCCTGTGCTTCAGAACGGGGAGAGCCGTTGGGGGGCAGAGCATGGGCGGAGTGTTAGCAGGATGTCCGGCAGCATGTATAGGGCCAATTCAGGTCATGGCCCTATACATGCTGCCAGGCCTGCTGAGCTCTACTGCTTTTACCACCCCAGAGGTGGTATAAACAGTTTTTTGAGGGGAATCAGGACAGGGGAGCCATCTATAGGGCCGGGGCCGGGTGTGGGGGGTTCCCCGCTGCCCAATCCAGGCCATGAGAGGCCATCTGTGGGTCGGATGGCAGGAGTCTGGGGTGCCTGAGGGGAGGATGTTCCTGCAGGCAGGGGGGCACGCCAGGCTTTCCTCAGGCCCAATTCTGGCTCCCAAGGGAACATTTTGTTACGTGGCCCAGAATCGGGTCCTAAACGCCCCGTCTTCAGCAGGGACATCTGGACGGCCTGGACAGAATGGGGCTCTAAGTGTTTCTGCCGCTTCTGATCCCCCTCAGATGCATCTTACTGTCGGAGCAGGATCAGAAGCGGCAGGTCATGTGAGTTGAAGCACATGGCCTGTCACAGGCAACAAAGCGGCAGCACAAAGCTGCTGCTTTTAAAATGCTGCCACCATCACCCGCCTCTCCCCCCAGAAGGAATCGGGCAGCAGGGGCCGGCACGGAAAGGGTTTCTGCCTGAGGCGGCAGAAATCCTTGAGACGGTTCTGGTAACAAGATGGTGAACCTGATCAGAAATTGGTTGACTGACAGACTACAGAAGGAATTGACTGAGAAATGGAATTGACTGAGAAAAAAGGAAAGTGAGTAATGGAGAGCCCCAGGAATCAGTCCTGGGCTCACTGCTGTTCGGTGTCTGTGAGTGATATTGCCAAAGGGCTAAAAGGAAAAATTTGCCTTTTTGCAGATGACATGAAGATATGCAACAAAGTGGACAGCTTGGAGGGAGTAGACAATATGAGAAAAGATCTACAAAAATTCTAAGAATGATCTAATGCTTGGCAGTTAAGATTTAATGCGAAGAAGATTCGAGTGATGCACTTGGGATGCGGAAATTCAAAGGAGCAGTATGCAATAGGGGGTGAGAAGGTGGTGTGCCCAAACCAGGATTTCAAGGTGGCAAAACAATGTGACAAGTTGGTGACAAAAGCCAGAAAGATGCTAGGCGGCATAGAGACTGGCATAACCAGCAGAAGGAAGGAGGTACTGATGCCCCTGTATGGCCGTTAGTGCGGTCTCACTTTGAGTATTGTGTTCATTGTTAGAGCCCAAGTCGCGCAAATGATACAAAAAGATTTGAAATGGTTCAGAGGAAGGCAACCAATATGATATGGGGTCGGCACCAGAAGATGTATGAGAAGACACTTTGTATACCCTGGAAGAGAGGAGGGACACAAAATATATGATACAGATGTTTGAATACTTAAAGATAGGGAAGATGGAAGATATGAAATGAAACTGCAAGGAGGTAAACCCAAAGGCAACTTCAGGAAATACGTTTTCACAGAAAGGATGTAGATGGCTGGAATGTCCTCCCAATGGAGATGTCGGGGAACGGGGGGAGGGAACCAACGGAATTAAAAAAAGTATAGGACAGACACAGAGGATCCCTTTATAATAAGAGGATGGAATCAAAGCAATTAAAGAACTTTTACACCTCAAAAAAATAGAATGTGGGTACAACCATAAACAAAGACATACAAGAGGTAATCTGCATGGAGTGGAGGGTGGGGAGGGGGTACAACTCTAACCACTTCACTGGGCAGACTAGATGGACCATGTCGGTCATTATGTGCTATCATATACTACAGTATGCCCAGGGCCGGCCCAATCATCAGGCAAACTAGGGGGTTGCCTAGGGTGGCAGATTCTAGGGGGTGGCAAAGAGCAGGACATTCAAAGCTAAACAATAAATTCTGACAGCCAGGGGGGCATAAAGCTTAAGTTTTGCCTAGGGTGCCAACATCTTGAACAAACTCTCAGGTTGGCCCTATGTTACTATGTGACTTCATCTATGCTGTCCCCAAACTCTGTTTCTGAACACACCTTCATGCGGAATGTGTAAAATGTCTGCCTTCTTGGCATTTTTATATGCATAACCCCCAGCATAATTTTATAAGAGCCCTTTTAATATTCTGCACAGCAGTGAAATTTCAAAATGTGATGCCATCATTCAGTTGAAATTGATAAAGTCATCCAGACTTAGGGCCCCTTTTACCAAAGCCCACTAAGGTTTTGTACTTGACATAGAAACATGACGGCAGAAAAAGACCACATGGCCTATCTAATCTGCCCTTCCATATCAACTACAATAGCCCTCTTTTTTCCTTTAGAGATCTTCTGCATTTATCCCTTGCTTTCTTGAATTCAGATACTATCCTCACCTCTACTACCTCCATTGGAATACTATTCCATGCATCTAGCACTCTTTCCATAAAGAAATATTTCTGCATATTACTCCTGAATCTATCCCCTTTCACCTTCATCCTATGTCCCCTTGTTACAGAGTTTTCTTTCAATTGAAAGAGGCTCTCCTACTGTGCATTTCTGCCACGGAGATAAAAACATCTCTATCATATCTCCTCTATCCCGCCTTTCCTCTGAAGTATACATATTGAGATCTTTAAGTCTATCCTATATGGCTTATAATGAAGACTACTGACCATTTTGGTTGCCACCCTCTGCACTTATTCCATCCTGTTTATGTCCTTTTGAAGGTGCAATTTCCAGAATTGCACATAATACTCCAAATGAAGTCTCACCAAAAACTTATACAGAGGCACTATCACCTCCTTTCTTCTGCCGGCCCTTCCTTTCCCTATGCACCCAAGCACCCTTCTATCTGTTTAGCCACTTTAAGATCATCAGAAACAATCATGCCCAGGTCCCGTTCCTCTTTCATAGACAGAAGTAATACTGTACCTCTCCCTTGAAATTTTGCAGCCCAAATGCATGACCCTGCATTTTTTAGCATTAAATCTCAGCTGCCAAATTTTCAATCATTATTCAAGCTTAGCTAGATCCTTCCTGATGTTACCTACTCCTTCCTGGGCGTCTACTCTATTGCAGATTTTGGTATCATCCACAAAGAGACAAACCTTACCTGAGAGCCTTTACGCAATATCAATAACAAAAATGTTAATCGGACCAAGGATCGATCCCTGCGGCACACGCAACATCCCTCTCCTCCAAGTGATCTCATTTACTTGTACCTTTGTTGCCTCCCATGCAACCAATTTCTAACCCAGTCATTTTAGTTTCCATCCCTAGGGGTGCTCAATTTATTTATAAATCGGCTGTGTGGAACAGTGTCAAAGGCTTTACTGAAATCTAAGCACACCACATCTAGAGCTCTCTTTCGGTCCAAGTCTCTGGTCAACCAGTCAAAGAAATCAATCTGATTTGTCTGACAAGACCTGCCTCTAGTAAGCCTTGCATCCTGCAATCCATCGGACTCCAGAAACCTCACTGTCCTCTGTTTTAGCAACATTTCCATTAATTTACTCACCTCAGAGGTCAGACTTACCGGTCTGTAGTTCTCAACCTCATCCTTACTTCCGCTTTTGTGTAAAGGGGCCCACATGGGCCTTTTTCCAGTTCTCTGTTGACCACTCCTGATTTCAAAGAAGCATTGAAAACATCAGACAGTGGAGCTGCTAGAACTTCCCCAAGTTCCTTAAATACTCTCAGATCTATCCCATCCAACCCCGTTGCTTTGTTTACTTTTAGTTCAGCTAGTTTCTCATGAACACAATCTTCTGAAAATCGTTCAAGATCCCTGTCACTTCTGTTCCTATTTGTGGGTGTTTCTGAGGTCCTGCTCCTTGCTCTTCATCTGTGAGCACTAAACAAAAATACTTGTTAAGCAATTTTGCTTTATCCTCATCAGCTCCTACATATTCCTCTTCTTCACCTTTGAGTCTGATAGTATCACTTTTGCACTTCTTCCTCTCACTGTCATATCTGAAAAATGTCTTGCCCTCCCATTTTATTGCATTAGTATCTTTTTGTATCTTTGCTTTCCTGACTATTTTCCTAGCTTCTCTAAGTTTTTGCAAATATTGATGCTTGTCTTCCTCTTTCTGTGATCTCTTGTATGTTTTGAAGGCCTCTCTCTTTTTCTTCACCTTTTCAGCAACTTCTTTCAAGAACCACAGTGGCCTCCTTTTCTTTTTAAATTTATTTACCTCTCTAACAAACAGATTTGTTACCCTTAAGATATC
The DNA here is from genome assembly GCA_033557465.1 of Ichthyophis bannanicus. Taxonomy (NCBI): domain Eukaryota; kingdom Metazoa; phylum Chordata; class Amphibia; order Gymnophiona; family Ichthyophiidae; genus Ichthyophis; species Ichthyophis bannanicus. The sequence continues at coordinate 4,686,647 of JAWIIG010000024.1, read as the reverse complement.
CCCTTTCAGTTTTGCCCATTGCTTTTCTCCTTCCCCAGCTGTTCCCAACCCCCTAAAAACACCTTGAATAGATTTTGTCAGCCCTAGTCCCAATACTGAACCACACCATCCGGTGATCACGGAATGCGTGATGATCTCCCACTCTAACATCAGAAACACGTTCCCCATTGGTAAGCAATAGCTCCAGTATGGCCCCTTTACGTGTGCATTCTGTTACCAGTTGCCAGAATAGTTCTCCCTGTAGAGAATCCAGGATCTCCTTACTTCTAGATGACACTGTAGCAGGAATGTGCTAATCGACATCCGGCATATTGAAATCACCTATCAGTAACATTTCTCCTTTCATGGCAATGCTGCGTATATCTTCAATTAAATCTCTGTCCACTTCTGCCTATGAAGGAGATCTGTATAACACAACAGTGCAAATGATTTCCCACTCCCTCTTTCTAGTTTTACTCACAGTGCCTCCTTGCTCCCCCTTATAAGCCCTGTAATTCTGTAGCTTTAATATTATTTATATATATAGTGCCACTCTTCCTCCTCTTCATCCTACCCTATCCTTCCTGAACAAAGTATAGCCTGGTATAATTACATCCCAATCATGGTTGTCCATGAACCATGTTTCCGTAATGGCCACTAAATCCAAGCCAGCCTCTTCCATTAAAACCTCAACATCTGGGATATTATTTCCTATAGTATGGGCATCTATGCACACTGCTTTCCAGATGTTGCCCCTTTTACCCATTTTTACAGAGATATTTAATGTTTTACTTACCTGAGGGCTTTTACTTACCTGTGATGCAAATGCATATTGAGTGCAAAGCATCCATGTTAGGTGTCGGGGACATGACCAGAATGTTCCTGGCAGTTAACGTGGGATGGGTTACCTTAATGTGCAACGCACTCAACGCAAGTGCACCTAACGATACTCATAGAGGTGTTGTTAGGTGCACTCACGCTAACTGCCACATTGCCACTGATCGTGCAGCAATTATCCTCACACTAGTATCAATGTGCTGTCCACACCCACGCTCTTCACATTCCCTGCACCATCGTGCGATGGCTAATTACCATGTGCTTTACCACGCAGCCGCTGGCATGCCCCCACATTAATGTTCCCTGCTCCCAGTTGCTGCACATTAAAATGCACAGTAACCAGTTACCGGGTCTCTTAATTACTTGTCTTTCCAAACTTTAAGCTGAAGGTGAAGTATAATTCAGTTTCCTCCCTGCTCCTGAGGGACTTGCAATCTAAGCCGTATCCAAGGTAGCAGAGGGTGAAGTGATTTCCCAGAGTCGCAAGGAGTCTCAGAAGCATTTGAACCCTAGTGTACAGCCTAATTAGTGGTAGACTGCTCCTCCACTCATGGCTGCGGTGCTGACAGATAACGGAGACCATGCATAATCAGTAAGGAATGGTACTGGACAACATGCTCCCCTTTTGCTCTTGGAGGGCCAATTGTTTATAGCCACCACTGCTGACTTTACTATTAGTAATATTTAGATGGACACAGAAAAATGCCAGTACAGGAATTAGGGACCATGGCGGGTGAGGCTACCATTGGTCAACTTTTCTCAATTGACTGATGCTTTAAGGCTGTGTAATGACACTATAAAACATCCCTGCAGCCCACTTTCTCGGAAGCTGTTATTTAATAATTCAAAACATTATTCAGTGTTTGAGGGTGAAGTTAAAGTGTGACTCACCTCTTTATGAGAGATAATCAGTAGGAAAATAGAAAGGGCACATAATAAAAAGAGAAACAAAAGAAGATTTTTTTCTTTTTAATTGATAGAATACTATACACAATTAAACCCCATTCCCAGACCAATAATCATGGGAGCTAATAAATGGCGCCTTCAAAAAAAGGCACTGAATCTATTCATTTTTCTGTTCTGAATCTCCTGACAAAGAAACGTAGGATCTAAAAAGAACTCGAGAAAGAGAAAAGGATTGTCCTGAGGCATTAGACGTCCCTTCTATTCAGAACACAAAGCAAAGAGAAAAAAAGACATTATAGGGCTATAATTTACTAAGCAATGGTAATTTCAGTTCACTTGTTCAAGGGAGAAGGAAAAGGCAGTGATAGAGGAAGAGAGGCTAGATAACAGGAAAAGAATAAAGGAAAGGCATGAGAGAAGGGAGTGAAGTAAAGAAAAATGCAAGGGGGAAAATGGTAAAATTGGGGCAGAAAAGAGATGAAGGACCATAGACTACAAAAGAGAAATCTCTCTCTCTGGTATTTATTGCAGAGGCCTGAAAAATGCATCTCACTGACCGAAACCAGTTCCACCATCGTACCAGAAGTTTGAGATTTAAGGAACATAGAAAATATGACTGCAGAAAACTTAGAAATTCTAGAACAACAATAAAAAAAGCAGCAATGTTTTGCTTCCTGGGTAGCCCCGTACACCTGCCAAGTTGAGGAAACCCATCCAGGGCATGTTAATCTGAGTTAATATGTAAAAGAATAATAATCCTTTAATGATGCTAACTCAAATCAGATTTGTTTTAAAATTATGAAGCTGTAGGGATCAGTTGCCTTCTGGAGGTGTTGGAGCCCAGTCATCGGTCCACAAGCTGCCGTGCCATTTTGCTGAGAGGTTTCTTCTCCCTCCCCTTGTCATCGGGCAGGCACTGCTGGGGCAGCCCTCCCTGCGGGGTCTTCTGGCGGGGATTTAATCGTGCCGGCTGGAGTGAGTCCTTGGATCAGTTGCCTTCTGGAGGTGTTGGAGCCCAGTCATCGGTCCACAAGCTGCCGTGCCATTTTGCTGAGAGGTTTCTTCTCCCTCCCCTTGTCATCGGGCAGGCACTGCTGGGGCAGCCCTCCCTGCGGGGTCTTCTGGCGGGGATTTAATCGTGCCGACTGGAGTGAGTCCTTGGATCAGTTGCCTTCTGGAGGTGTTGGAGCCCAGTCATCGGTCCACAAGCTGCCGTGCCATTTTGCTGAGAGGTTTCTTCTCCCTCCCCTTGTCATCGGGCAGGCACTGCTGGGGCAGCCCTCCCTGCGGGGTCTTCTGGCGGGGATTTAATCGTGCCGGCTGGAGTGAGTCCTTGGATCAGTTGCCTTCTGGAGGTGTTGTAGCCCAGTCATCGGTCCACAAGCTGCCGTGCCATTTTGCTGAGAGGTTTCTTCTCCCTCCCCTTGTCATCGGGCAGGCACTGCTGGGGCAGCCCTACCTGCGGGGCCTTTGGGACTATTTCCTTGGACTTCCTTTTCAAGCGCGGAGCCTGTGTGCGGGGCGTGCGTCGAAGTGGTGTGGTCAAAGGGGTCTGATGTGCCCCTTAGACGCCCCTTCAACGCCACAGAGACACTACCCTTTTATAATGTTATATTTTGTTTCCTTGGTTTCGGTCTAGCTAGTCGGGTGTATTAGTGATTTATCTTGCTTTGTTTTGGTTACCTTATTTTATATTTGTTTTCATTATGGGGAAGCGCAAGGGTAAGTCTGAGGCTAAGGCCTCTCGGACTGCTGCCGGTGAGTCCAAACCGGTGGGTCCGATTGACAAGCATTTCGCTCCCCTCCCCCTAGCTCAGTCGTCTCCTGAGGGAGTGTCTCTCAGCCCTGATAGTAGACCTCCACCGGTTTCTCCTGCTCCAGGTAATTTTTCAGCCCTTTCTAAAGTTGTCTTAAGTGCACCGTCGAAGTTATTGTCTATAACTTTACCTTCCCCTGTACCGCTGTTAGAAGCAGGTGGCTCTTCGGAACTTCCTGCTTCTTTGTCGGATTCAGAAATTACATTGAGGGATATTTGGACTGCTCTACAGTCCATTGATAGTAAAATGATGGTCTCACTGAATTCCCTGTGCACTTACTCGCACGCTGCTATGGAATCTCTTGGGCAGCTTGATGAGAAAATTGTACAGGTTGATTCTGTTGTTACTAAATTAGAAGCGCAAGTGTCTTCTTTACATGCTACAAGTGTTGCGGCTATTAAAGATTCTTTGTCTTTGCATGCTAAGATAGAAGCGTTGGAAAACTCTTCTCGTAGCTGCAATTTGAGATTTCTTAATTTCCCACAATCTAGTTTACTTTCCCATAGGATTTTGCTTGAAAAATTCTTTAAAGAAGTATTGGCTTTCTCTGAGTCAGTGTTGGTTTCGCATTTGTATTATATTCCCTCTACTGTTAAAAAATTAAATAAGGCTGAAGGGGGTTTTGATCAAGTTGCCTCTACGATTGATAATTTGACGGCGTTCCTTGAAGACTCTCAGGATAACATCTCTACCCGTGCCACCTTGTTAGTAACTCTTCCTTCTGTGGAAGTTAAGCAACGTATCCTCAGGTCTTTTTTTAAACTTAAATCTGCTAAATTTTGTGGGCAAATGGTTAGCATTTTTCCTGATGTTTCACGGAACACTCAAGTTGCAGCGGAGGCAATTTTTACAACTTAAGCCCCGTGTATTGGCATTGGGTGCTTCTTTTTTCCTCCGTTTCCCATGCAAATGCCTTATTGGCCTTGAGGATGCTTTGTATACATTCACAGAAGTGTCACATCTTGAAAATTTTCTGAAAGAAAGGCAGGTTGTTGTTAGGTCTGATAATTAATGTATGTTGCCTCCAATTGTTGAGATATTGTTCTCTTGATTGCTATTTTGTATTTACTTTATGATGGATTTTGCTGATCCCATAATGTGGACTTTATCCTGGATATCTTTTCTTTTTTAGTTTATTGTTTTCCTTATTCTTGTATATTCGGATTGACCTTCCACTGTATTTTTGGTTTTGTATATTTGACTGAAAACGCAATAAAAAAAAAAAAATTATGAAGCTGTAGATGCTGATGGTGGTTATTTGGTTATTATAATTGGAAAGACATCAGTACACAAGAATTTGCAAACAGAATTAATGGGGATCTGCTTTCTGGGATATGCATACATGCAAGCATCCTTGGATATATTTGGATCCCTTTCCCCAAAAAATACACCTTGGAACCATGACATATTGAAAAGCTGGTGTAGGTAAGACGCGTGGAGGTTAATTTTCTATCCTCCCATGCAGACAGCGCATCTAGATCAGTGACCTGATGTGTGTGTAAGTTATAGTATTTTATAACTAATGTGCGTCAGCAGAGACCATGCACCGCCCCGCGCACACCCCTATGGCTCTTACACATGGTGACACATATGCGCGCACTTACGGTGATCACTATTCTGTAAACACGTTGGTAAGCACAAATTCACGCAAGTAAGTTCTTTAAAATAGGGATTTACATGCTTTTCTTGCATGTACCATCCTGCGCGCCCCATATAAAATTTCCCCCTTTGAAGGGTAGTTATTAACCTGCGGTAACTGAGCATTAGTTTTCCTGGCTGGGAGCACTGGGTTTTTAACATGGTGGCGCCGTAGGAATAAAACATGTAGTCCGCAGGTCCCTTTCCCCAGCACTACCAATGGCACAGCTACCTCTTGTGTAAATAACTCCCCCCCTCCTCAGTGCCCCCAAGTCCCAGGACAGCCACCCCTCCCCCCTCCCCCCAGAACCCCTCATCTTGACAGACAACCCTCCAAAGATCCCCTCCCCCACCCCCCGATGAAAGCCAAAGGGGCCTACCTTTGAAGTTCCTAGTAGTCTGGGGGTGTAGGCCTGCAGGAGCATTTCAAAATGACACTCGGGGTCCTCTAGTGGTAGTCTTACAGTACTACCACTAGGGTTGAATGCAAACTGCATTATTTGAATAATAACATTATTTTCCATGCATTGCAGTGAAAAATTGTGTATTTTGGTAAAATAGTGCACATTTTTGCCCTATACCATGCAGTAAGAGGCAAAAACCATGCATTATTCCCCCCTTAGGGGGCTAGTTACTAAGATGTCCTAATATTAAAATGTCTGAATTCACTGTTAATGTGCATTATTAGTAACTAGATCCCACCAAATAACATAGGGCCTATGCTAAAATAACAAGCATTATGGTAACATTACCTTAGTGCACCTTAATAAGTAGCCCGCTAAATACCAAAGTAAATGGTGGGGAACACACGGACACACAAACACATACACTCATATGAGTGATCTCAAACTTTCTACCCATATCCTACAATAAAAGAGGCAATTGAAGTAAAAGGAAGATAAGAAAGAAGAAAGATAAAATAAGGAAAGACTGAGAAAGGAAAGAAAATGTTAAAAAAAAACAGAGGGGACAGTAGGAAAAGAGAAAAGGGAACATGAAGAGAAAGTATAGACATGGGAGAGAAAAGAAGGATAAAAATAACAGGGGATTATACAGAGATGTACAAAAGCTTTCATGACAATAGAATAACAAGAGAAAGTTGCAGCACTTTGAACAAAATGTAGAATGAAAACATGGCTCTAGGTTGAATGGAACAGATGAGTTTGTCCTGGGCTTTCAACTCCTGTTTATACAGAAATAAGGATTAACAAACAAATCATAGGTGATACCTTTTTACTGAACAAACTCACTACTTCTGTGATTAATGTTTTGAGAGCTATTCTGCCTTTATAAGTCTTAAAAGACAGACACAGACGTACTGAGTTCGTCCAACAAAAAGTATCATCTATAATTTGTTTGTTGCCTCTTATTTGTATGTATTCGAGTGGACTAATGTGGCGATCTTCAAACTCTGCTCTTGCTTAGAAGAGGCTTTTTTAAACTGAGAAAACTCTTAGAATGTACCCGAAGCAGGAAATTTAAAAAAAAACAGGACTAGCTCACCTGAGGCCAGGTGGCCAGTCTTATAACATTATCTTGTCCATCAAATCTGTCTTATGCAAACATAATGCATTAGCTATGGGGTCGATTCTGAGGCCCAAATAGTGGGGTTGTACATCCGACATGGACGTACAACCCACACTCAGCTGCTGCCCCCGATTCCAGCCTTTGTTCTCCCCGCGCATACAAGGCTTTTGGGCAGGGAGCGCTGGACAGGGCGGGAGTGGGTAGCACAGAGGTGGAACGGGGGTGGACCAAAGCACCCAGACATACAGAGGCCATTTAGATCAAGCCTCTGTACATCTGGTGGTCCCAATTTGGATGTCTGCCTTATTCCACCTCGAAGGTGGAATAAATACCAGGCGCCTGTGCGATTGGGGCATGCAGCCCCCCAAACCAACAGGGCTGCTACAGGACAGCCCCCGCTGCCCAATTCTGGCCCTGGCTGCCCCCAGCAAAGATCAGGAGACAGGGAAATGGTTTGTATATGCGGGCAGCCTTTGGGCTCTCAGGCTGGATGTGCCAGTGTCCTGGCGACAGGACACCACGGCACACCGGCACACCAGCTGGAGCCGGAGCCTTGAGCAGTGGAGACAGGTAGGCACTTGGACATATCCCAGCTCAGAATGCTGTGCACGCCAAGCCATCCAAGCGCCCTTATTCTGCAACCGCAGGAACGTATAGCTCCCACGGTTGCAGAGTCGGGTACAACTCGGCCACGTGCATTTTCTGCACGTCCTGACGGCCCGAACGGGCACAGTTCTGAATCAGTCTCCACATGCACAGAGCACAAGCTTTGCATTTTGCTAATGTGATCATTTCACCATGGTTTTATAATATTTGCACTTTCACTGAAGGAAACTGAGCAAGAAAAGTGTGCACACAGGCACACGTACGCAGAGCTAAAGGGAAAGATGGATGAAGGTATGAAAACAGATACAGAGGGACTGAAAGAGAAAGCAACACACAGAGATCCTGCGAGGATGCTAATTAAAAAACCTTACACAGCCCTGGGTTTTTAGCTTCCAGAGAGCAGAACTCAGCTAACACAGCATTTCTCCATCTCAAGCTATTCTGCCTTACTCACACCTCCAATTATCAGTCTCAGCATATGCTTTAACAAGCTTTTTTTTTTCCTCTGTCTCTCAATTTATCTTACCTCACTCTGGTTCGCTTTTCTCTTCTCTTATTCCTCTCCGTCTCTGTCCAATCTCACTCTCTCTTTTTGTCTTTTTCTTCCTTAATTGTCTACCTCACCTCAGTCTCTCATTTTTTATCTCGTGCTCTTTTCTGTTGTTCATTGGCTCACCTCTTTGGGTTCATATTTTCTGTCTTATATCTCTACTAATCTTTTGCCATCTCTTTTTCCTTCATTCTCTTCCTATGCTTTCATTTGTCTTTTTGCTTTGCCCATCCCTTCCTTTTTATGTTCTTTTACGGTCTCATCAGATTCCTTCTCTTTCTCTTCTAAAGCTATAGCTTCTTTATCTCCATACCTGTCCCTTTTTTTCATCTCTGTCCTCATTACAGTTCTTGTTCACCTGGCTCGCTGCTCTCTTTTATTTATTTTATTTATTATTTATTTATTTATTTTATTTACATTCTCTTATATACCGCGCTATTCTGCATCAGTGCGGTTTACATTGAACAAACTGAAATTACATTGAACAGGGCATTATAACTTGGAGATAACTATTTTACAGGGAACATGGGCTATGGAGGGTTAAGTGGCTTGCCCAAGACCACAAGGAGCACCTGTGGGACTAGAAACCCCAGTCCTTCCGGCCCAAGGTTGCTGTCCTTTAGTGTCCTTTTCTTCTCTTTGAACACATTGCTCTCATTTTCTCTCTTTCCTCCTAGCACTTTTTTCTCTCTCTTTGACATAAGAAAGTTCTAGAAAGCTGATGCTACCCAATAGCTCATTATAAATAATAATATTGACCTATCCTTTCCCTGGGACGATCCTGAGCGAGAATACAGTGCAAGAAAGGTTTGTGGAAGAAGAACACTGGTCAACATTGAAATCGTTACTGACTTTAAAAAAGGTCCTAATCTGTAGTATCTTGGTGAGCTGAACATGAATATAACATTTAAAACATTTTATTGGCTTTCATTTTGAAGATATTGCGTGTAGTTCATTTTTGACATTTCACCGTGTAAATTTATCCAGTAGGACATCAACAACATCCCAAATAAGCCTTGAATGATGTAATATTGCATCACATTGCATAATACCAGCATGCACACATCATCCAGAGTTGATTGCATCGTTTTATTTATTTTATTTATTTACATTCTCTTATATACCGCGCTATTCTGCATCAGTGCAGTTTACATTGAACAAACTGAAATTACATTGAACAGGGCATTATATCTTGGAGATAACTATTTTACAGGGAACATGGGCTATGGAGTGCAATGCAATACTATTGCCAGACGGCTGCTGAAGCCATCTGATGTCAGCAGTGTACTATACGCAGTCGGAAAGGAAAGTTATCTGGTATTCTGTTCCGATATTGAAAGCCTCATGAATGCCTTAAAAAACACTCATGACCCACAAGACTGGAGACTATTTATAGACTCTTCGAAACTGAGTCTGAAGGCTGTGCTTTTGAACAATGGACACCGTCTTCCATCTATTCCAGTAGCGCATGCCGTCCACATGAAAGAGACATACGATAACTTAAAGCATCTACTGACTTCCATTAACTATAACAAGTACAGCTGGCACCTCTGTGGTGACTTGAAGGTAGTTGCCCTTTTAATGGGACTGCAGCAGGGATATATAAAATGCATGTGTTTCTTATGTGAGTGGGATAGCCGAGCAAAGGATTGGCACTACTTGCGGAAGGAATGAAATCGCAGACAAAATGTAAACGTTGGAGAGAAGAATATCCAGCACCCAGCTCTGGTTGAGGCTCACAAAATCCTGCTACCACCCCTTCACATCAAACTAGGTTTGATGAAAAACTTCGTGAAAGCCATGGACCGCACTTCGCCAGCTTTCCGATACCTGCATGAAAAGTTCCCTCGACTCAGCGAAGCAAAGATTAAAGAGGGAGTTTTTGTGGGTCCTCAGATTTGAGAGCTCTTCAAAGATGACAGATTCAACAACTTGCTGCAGGGTGATGCGAAACAAGCATGGAATGCTTTTCGCCTAGTGTCAACAAACTTTCTTGGGAATGTTAGGGCAGAAAACTACAAGGAACTAGTAGAAGACATGCTGATGCAGTATCAGAAACTTGGCAGCAATATGTCTCTAAAGATCCATTTCCTTGATTCCCATCTCGATTTCTTTCCTGACAACTGTGGTATGGTTAGTGATGAACAGGGCGAATGTTTTCACCAGGATATCGCAATGATGAAGCAAAGATACCATGGAAAATGGTCCACTACAATGCTGGCTGACTACTGCTGGACACTCCCCAGAGAAGCTCCCGAAGAGCTGTACAAGAGACAGGCCAAAAAAATCTAAGAAGTAGTCTATGACTTGGTTTTTTACAGGTATTAACCAAAGGCCTATTATATTTACTATTGACATGCATTTTGTGATATAAACATTAATTCTTGTAGATTACAAAAAAACTAGAGCCAACTTTGCAATTTAACTGTCATATTCGTGTTCAGCATATAAAAATTGATAAGAAATGACTATTTTTATTTCAGTAACATGAGTTTTGTAAAAATTTGTTGACCAGTGGAATCGGACAAGGGCAGAGGTTTTTATTTGGCATGACTTTCAACCCTTTAATCCAGCGACTACAAAGAATGAGAAAATGCAGATGGGTATAAACAACATGAAAAAATACGCCGATGAGAAAAATAATTGGGTCAGTTGATACAAACTTCCTGTTCTCCGTATTTTCCGAAGTCTTTATACTTGACAGTTTTTATTTTTTCCAAGATGCCATTTCAGTGAACTGAAGCATTATTACAGGATAATTATTTCCACAATGTGGGTAACATGTCATGAATCTCTATTTCTCTCTGTATATTAAGGCCGAGAATCATTCAGTAGAACTCCTGGACTGAATTTCTTGTTATGTCCAGCCCTTTGTTGTTGTGAAACCATTAGACACACTTCTATACTTTGTGAAATCTTTTTGTACTGCACCCCTGCTATGTCCTAGAGATGTGCTTTCATTTTAAATGAAACTGTGATTTTGGTGAAATAGGAAGTGACGAGGTTGTCATCATTTCCTGTTTCCCGTTAACAGCGCAGACTCTTTCACAATAGCATGCACTCCTCATGCATGCACGGATAGCGCGCGCTGTTGCATAATAGTGCACACTCTTGTGAAGGAGTGTGTACTATTGCTCAATAGTGTGCACTATTGAGGGCAAATGATACAATACAAAAAAAAAAGAAAAACAAACAAAATGCAATGAAACAAACATTTTTGGGCTTCATACCACTATTATGTCCTATTCTCAGCTAACCCCTTTCAGAATAACTTCTCTGTTGTAACATGTCCCAAACCCAAATGCAATCCTTAAAATACACCCATATTAAGATGGTTCATCTACTAGTGAACCCATTTTACAACAATTCTCTGTTCTACTAGATCCTCCGTTAGAGCTAATAACCTCTGCCAAACAGGGAATATATCATCATATCCCCTTGTCCCCCTCAGTATCCAAAGGGGCTAAATTAGAATCCCCATCCTCCTGCCAGCACCACCTCCCTCACCTACTACAACTTGTCTTAGCCAAAATTGAAAAACATTCCATCCCCTACCTCTAGGACCTTTTCTTGCCATTTGAAACCCCTGAGGTGGTCAAGGAGCACAAGTGATCTCCTGTTCCTATTTCCTTGCTGATACTGTAATCCAAACTGGTGCCAGATGACCTGAGGTTCCTCTCCATCTCACACACGGAGGTGATATTGTTAGGAACCTCTTATTTCTTTCTCTTCTCCTACCTCCATACCAAGGAAACAGAGCCAGTGAACCAGGCCAAACAGCACTAACATAAATGGCAAATTAGCTTTATTAGACAGTCCCCCAAAGACGCCAAGGGGAGGAACCGTGAAACTTCGGTCAAATTTTGAGCAACGTTTCCCTCATCAGCAGTCAAAGGTCCTCCAGATTCTCCTTGAAGCATCAGGTTCTCGTCTGGTCAGGGATCTCCACAGCCACACCTACCCCCACAGCCATCCTGAGCTCCCCCACAAGGAGGAAGTGAATATCTAAGGTTAGAAGTCAGGATACTGTGAGGTGTTTCAGAGATTTTTATAACCAGCTATGTAGTCTGTAAGTTCCCTTTCACACTCCCTCCTTCTACCCTGACTAAAGATGATAAATCTCTCCTGGATAAAGCCACCCATCTGCAGGACATGCCAGATGCCATTCAGCCTCTCCAGAAACATACAGCTCCAGGCCCAGATGAACTTACAATAAAAGTCTATCAGCATTTCAGGGGTTTTACCCACAGAGACAACGATTATTGTTTTAGAAAAACACAATAAAGACCCCTTATACCCACAAAACTACAGCCTTCCACCCTGCCATCTCCCCCCCCCCCCCCCCCCAGCTTCCATCCCCATGCTCATTGCCACCGCTGTCGCCTCTCTCCAGTGCAGGAAGCCTGCATTGAATGGGGTGGAAGCGCAGGAAGAACAGCACAGCACCGGAGAGTTCTGGTCAGCGCTGCATTGTGGCAGCAGAATGTCCTGGAGATGATGGGCTGTGGAAGCAACGGGTGCCTTGGGAATGTTGGTGCTGTAGATGACCATCTAGTGCACCTATTGGGTTGTGCTGGCCCTGCAACAGGCTCAATCTCTCCTTAACACCGACCGTAATGCTTCTGTGACAAATTTGGCTGCCAGGTTGGCTTTACAAAAGGGAGATACTCATCATACAACATAAGAAGTCTTATTGTAGCCATATAGTGGACTACCCAGTGCTAAAGTTTTTAGCAGGATAGAATAGAAGTATTTGTTCCATGTTCTAAAATGCGTGGGCTTAGATGCCGATGGATACATACGCCATACCAATGTATGGCCCGGGAATATTTTGTTCCCATGGTACAGAATCAGGTCCTAATAGACCCACCGTACTCTCCGGACAGCCTGGATGTGGCCCTTTTGGAATCAGGCTCCATGGGCCCAGTATTCAAAAGATTTATGCTCCAAACTTCAAAAGTTATGCTCCTAAATTGGCCTTTTTGAAAATTTACTAGGGCTGAGTGCCTAAATTTATATTCAAATTTCAAAATGTCATTAAACTCCTAAATTTAGTAGGATAAAAAGTGGATGCCACAGAGATGCATTTAGGGTGAGTTTAGCACTGATTGTTAGCCCTAGGATCATAAATTAGGTTCCTAAATCTAGGCCAATGAATAGCAGACCTAAATGCAGGAGCACAGAGGCCAATATATTCAAAGGGGCCAATATTCAAACACCATGTGGACTAACTGCAGCTCTTAAATATCTGCAGAATATTCAGTAGCAGTGTCCAGATAGGAGCTGCTGCTGGAAACTGGGATGTTTCTGTATTGCAACTTAGGCCTGTTTTTTGTGCAGCCTCGGTTGCCAGCTCAATATCACCCTAACTGGATGAGTGCTGATGCTATCTGGAGAGCCCTGACACGTCCTTGTTCTGCCCATGGACCACCCCCACACTAACTGGATAGTGCTGGGATGGTCTGAGGAGATAGTCAGTGGCAGTATCTTGATAGTGCCACTGAAAATCGTGGTCTGCCACCTTGGTCGGCTAGCTAAGGACTTTGATATCAACCCGACAACATTTCAGCTCCAAAATTAAGATGAATTTTCAGCTGAAAACTTAGGCTCCTAAATTTGGCTGAAAATAGAAACATTGAAACAAGATGGCAGAAAAAGACCACATGGCTTATTTAGTCTGTCCTTCCATATCAACAACTATAACAGTCCCCTTTTTTCCTTTAGAGATCCTCTGTGTTTGTCCCATCATTTTTTGAATTCAGATATTGTCCCCATCTCAACCACCTCCACTGGGAGACTATTCCACGCATCTACCACTCTTTCCGTAAAGAAATATTTCCACATATTACTCCTGAGTCTATCCCCTTTCACCCTCATCCTATGTCCCCTTGTGTTAGAGCTTGCTTTCAATTGAAAGAAGCTCTCCTCCTGTGCATTTATGCCATGGAGGTATTTAAAAGCCTCTATCATATCTCCTCTAACCCGCCTATCCTCTAAAGTATACATAGTAAGATCCTTAAGTCTGTCCTCATAAGATTTATAATAAAGACCACTGACCATTTTAGTAGCCACCCTCTATACTGACTCCAGCCTGTTTATATCCTTTTGAAGGTGCGATCTCCAGAAATGCACACAATACTCCAAATGAGGTCACACTAAAGACTTATACAGAGGCACTATCACCTCCTTTTTATCCTGGCCATTCCTCTCCCTATGCACCCAAGCAACCTCCTAGCTTTCACTGTTATCTTTAGAAGCCTAACATATGAGCCTAAATTTATGACCTTAGCTTTTTTTGAATATCAGACATTATGAATCTAAAATATTGCCATATGAAGACCATGTCTTACGTTTCATAAATGAGCCATTATCTTCTCTTTCTGTCCTTTTTAACTTTATGTTAAAATTCAAAAAAAAAAAAAAACGTGGCTCAATGCGGGTTCACCTAAGGACTCTTTCATAGGAGTCTGACATAGTGGAGCACATGTTAGGAAAACCCTTCGCATGTTCGTTGCCGGGGGATGTGGAGACTGATTCTGCACTAGGCATGTCTGGACCATCCAGACGCCCAAAATATGTACGGGCCAAATTTGCAACTGATTCTGCAACCGCGGGAGGCATACTTTCCAGCAGCAGCAGAATTAGAGCACTTAGACGGTCAGGCATGCCCTCAATTCCGCAGCTGGAGATGTTCTGTGCTTTGCCTGGCCAGCCCCCTCAATACTCCAGCTGGTGTGCTGATGCTGTGGAGTCTTGTCACCAAGGCACTGACAAGTCCAGCAGTAGCCTCTGATACCCTGGACAACGTACGGCTCCATTTCCCCACCATCTGACCTTCGGTGGGTGCTCTCACAGCTGGGATCGGGCAGTGGGTGGCCTGCTACTGTGGCATGATTAGGTAGGGGGGCTGCAGCCTGCAACTGGGGGACACCTGCCATTTATTTATTTATTTGGCTGGGTTTATATACCCTTTTCACGCAGGTCAAAGCAGTTTACAGCAAACAAAAGATAATACAAGGAACGTTTACATTGGAACATAATAATTTAGTACAATGAACAAGGCTAGGGCAATTGTGAAGGTTAACTATGTGCAAGGTTAATTATGCACAGATATCTAAATTGACTGTGCATTCATGTGATGCTTGATAAGTTTGTTACCTGTGTGTTTGTGTTTTGGGAGCAGCATGAGATGGGTGTTTAGTTGTTGAGCTGTTGGTGGGGGGTGAAGTGCAGGATGAAAAGGTGAGTTTTGAGAAGTTTGCGGAAGGTTAGGAGGTCTGTGGTGTTTCTTATGTTGTCTGGGAGGGTGTTCCCAGTGGTTGGGGCATAAAATTCAAAGGCTCTAGCTGAGGCTTATTGGGTACTCTTTGTTATGGATTGGGAGGTAGTTAGTGTGCTCATGATGGAGGTTCTCTGGGATCTGTGTGATTGTTGAGGGGTGATGAGAGTACTGAGGTAGGTGGAGGAATGATGGAAGAGGGCTTTGTGTGTCATTAGCAGGATCTTGTAGAGTATTCTACTTTGCAGTGGGAGCCAGTGGAGTATTTGAGGATGGGGGTGATATGCTCATATTTAGGTGCATTTGTAATGATTCTTGCGATGGTGTGTAATGCCATTTGAAGGGGGTGGAGCGATGATTTGGGGAGTCCGCAGCATATTGAGTTGCAGTAGTCGACATGGGGTGTTGTGAGGGCTTGTAAGACTTATTGGAAGTCAGAGGGGATGAGGAGGGGGCATAGGTTTTGTAGTGTGCGGGTTTTGTGATAAGAGTGCTTTTGCTGTTTGCTATTTATGATTTTAGTGTAAGATGGTGGTCGAGGGTGATCCTCAGGTATTTAACTTCTGGTTTGATTATAATTTGAGTGTTGTTGAGAATAACAGAGTAAGGGGGGATGAAGGAGGTGTTCCTGGTGACGAGTAGAGCTTCCGTTTTTTTCAGGTTTATGGATAGGTGTTTTTTGGGTAACCACTGAGATACCTCTGAGAAGCATTGTTGAAGCTTGTGGTATGATGCATTATTGAGATTGAGTGGTGTGTAGAGCATAATATTGTCTGTGTAAATGTGGTATTTGACATTGTGAGTTTGAATGATGTTACAGAGGGGTTGTAGGTAGATGTTAAAGAGGAGGGCAGAGAGGGTGGGACCTTGGGGGATGCCTTGAGTTTAAATGTAGGGAGATGAGGATACTGATCCAATTCTTATCAGCTGCATTCTCTTGTAAAGGTAGCTCTTGAACCATCTTAATATGGTGTCCTGGATTCCGATTGACTGGAGGCGATGTAGGAGGGTGTTGTGGTTGATGGTGTCAAAAGCAGCGGAGATGTCAAGGAAAATCATGATGAAACCTTGGTGGATGTTCTGGGTTCCCTTTATGAGGTTGTTGAGCAGAGAGATTAGGAAGGTTTCACTCCGTGCTGTGGTTGGAAGCCATGTTATTGTTGAGTCAAGTGGTGCGTGTGTGTCAAGGTGATCTTGTAGTTGGTTTTGGACTGTTTTTTCTATTATTTTGGATAGGAATGGTAAGCTAGCAATAGGGCTCTAGGAGGATGGGTCTAAGGGGTAAAGGTGGGGCTTTTTTAGAAGAGGGCGAATTGAGGAGGTTTTTAGGTAGGCCGGTAGATAGCCATGTAATAGTGAGGTTTGAGTGAGTTTGGCTAGGAACTCTGCAAGTTTGGGTAGAGTGGCTTTGATCTAGCTGAGCGGACAGAGATCAAGGGGGGAGGTAGTGTTGTTAAGTGAGGAAATGATGTTCTGGATATTTTCGGGAGAGATTGCTTCAAAGGTGATCCATGAGTATGTAAATTTGGTAGGAGGTAAGGGTAGGTCGGGTTGGGCAGATGGTTGTGGGTGGCGAGTTGAGAAGAAGTCTGCCAGCTGTTGAGGGGTGATAGGGTAGTTTGTGGGGTTGTTGGTGAGTGTTGCTGTGAGGTTTTTTTACGAGAGAGAATAGTTTGCGTCGGCGATTGAGGGATCTCTGTATTAGTTTTGTATGGTTGCTTTGTTTTGCGAGGTTGGCAGCTTGGCTATATTCTCTTAGGACAGGGGTGGGCAATTCCGGTCCTGGAGGGCCACAGACCAGTCAGGTTTTTATGATGTCCCTAATGAATATTCATGAGATCTATTTGCATCCACTGTCTTCCATTGTATGGAAATAGGTCAATGAATATTCATTAGGGACATCATGAAAACCTGACTGGTCTTGGCCCTCCAGGACCGGAATTGCCCACCCCTTTCTTAGGAGGTTCATGCACTGAGTTTGATCTGTGGGCAGTCGTGATTTTCTCCATCTGTGTTCTTGTTTCCTTAGATGGGATTTGAGCTTGGGGGTCTGTTTGTGGGTGGGGTTGTGAGGCTGGGTGGAAGTTGGTAAGGAGGAGGCTTTGTTGAGGAGGTCATTCCATGTGTTGATGGTGGAGTCAAGATCATGGGGTTCTATAGTAGTAATTGGGAAGATGTGGTTGAGGAAGGAGTCTTTGTGGAACTGTTTGAATCTGTTCATATGCAGTTTAGGAGTTGTAGACTTGCAGAGGTTTTTGAGGTGTAGTTAGAAAGCTACTATTTTGTGGTCAGACCAGGGTACTGGGATGGTTTGGACTGTGAGTGGGGAGGCGATGTGGATTGGTTTGTTGCTGGTGAAGATGAGGTCTAGGGTGTTGCCTTTGGAATGGCTGGGGGAGTTTACCATTTGCGAGAGGTCTATTGCCATCATTGCTTCAATGAAGACTGTCAACTGGGTGGGACTGAATAGAGGTTAAGGTCTCCCATTAGGATGAGGTTCTTGTACTTTGTGTTGTTTTCGAGGGTAGTGTGGATCATGTCAAAAAGGTTGCTGGCTTGTGCTGATGGGGAACGGTAGACAAGGCAGATGGTAAATTGCTTGTTTGTGATGGTGAGTGTGTCAAGGGTAGTGGTGGATTCAGCAGATTTCTTGGCGAAGTTTAGGTCGTCTTTGGTGAGTATGAGGATGCTTCCTGCTTTTTTTTTGATGCACAGAGAGTGGAAGAGACTATAATTTGGGGGTTGAATTTGATTTAAAAAGACTGTGTCA
The DNA here is from genome assembly GCA_033557465.1 of Ichthyophis bannanicus. Classification (NCBI taxonomy): domain Eukaryota; kingdom Metazoa; phylum Chordata; class Amphibia; order Gymnophiona; family Ichthyophiidae; genus Ichthyophis; species Ichthyophis bannanicus. The sequence goes on along the minus strand of JAWIIG010000024.1, from coordinate 4,668,738 downwards.
GTTTCTGCTAGCCATGACTCAGTGATGCAAAGTATGTCCAGGTTGTAGGTGGAGAGGAGATCTCTTATGGGTGTTGTTTTGTTCTTCACTAAGAGTGCGTTGATAAGGGCAAAGCTGAGGGGTGATGGGGTAGTGGGTTTGGTTCCAATGGGTTTGGTTCCAGTATTGTGGGTAGAGATGGTGATGAGCTGTTTCGAGTTGCGGGTGCAGAGTGGAGGGGGATTAGCTGTTATGTAGATGTGAATAGGGGCTCTGGTGTGGGATGGGGTGTGATGAGAAGAGAGTGAGATAGCAGGAGAGGGTTTGGGGAGGGGTATAGGAAAGATTTTATGAGATAGGAAAATATAAGTAGGGCTAGGAGGGAGTAGATGAGAGAGCGTAGTGGTAGCATATTGTTTGGTAATGAGAGAGGTTGCTCCCGGTAGATAGCAGAGTGTTAGTGTTGTAGGTTGTTGCACTAGTGAGTGGTTAGGGATACAGCATACATATGTACAGTGTACAGCGTATATATCATAGAGACTTATATATTATGGCTAAGAATTCTGGATACAGCATACAGTATATGGCATATATAGCATAGAGATTTACATATTATGGCTGAGAGTTCTGGAGTCCAAGTAGGTTAGCAGGCAATGCGACTTGCAAGTTTGTGGCTGAATGTTCAGGTGACTGAGTGGTTTCTTAGGTGACTTGGCTTGCTAGTTTGAGGCAGACTGTTCAAATGATCGAGTTGGTTCTAGGGCAAAGTGACTTACAGGTTTGTGGCTGAGGTGTCTAGGTGTCCGGTAGTTTTCTTTCAGGCTCCAAGGTTTGGAGGGATATGTTGCGTGCTTATGTTATTTTTGGAAGGCTGGCCTACGGCCCCCACCTAAGGGCCACACCAAAGGGCCCTCTGGCGCGGGCCCACCAGGCACGGGCGCATCTTCCAGCACAGCATTTAAGCTGCTGGGGTGTGCTGGGCCTGATCGGGCCTCTTGGAGGCGATCGGGGAGGGGTTATGCTTCCAGCTCGCCTCCCCATTGCCAATCTGGGTGCTGGGTGGAGAGTGTGGAATAAGTGCCACCTCGAAGGTGGCACTTATTCTACTTTTGAGATGGAATACTCCGGGCATCCAAGTAGATGCCGGCAGACATACAGGGCTCTGACCTGAATAGGTCCCTGTACGTCCTGCCACCATACCATTCCCTGCTCCGCTTCTGTTCTGCCCCCTCCCGTCCCCATCTAGTGCTCCCCGCACAATGACTCTCTATGTGTGGGGAACCTAAGGAGCAGAATAGCAGAGGTTTTATGTATAACCCAGATGTACAACCCCGCTATTCGTGGTCCGTGGCGTCGGTTTCTGGAGGCTAGATTGATGTCCTGCTTATTTATCTGGGTAATGTGCTGTTCCATGTCTCTCTCCTCTTATCTGTTTGACTGTTTCTTTACTCTACTCTGTCCTATCTTATAATTGGCGTTCTTTTCTTTTTCACTAAATGATGTGGTATTGTAAACCTCTCTGATACCTTTTTGGTCTGAGCGGTATATCAAATTCAAATAAACATAATAAACATAAACATAACATATCCCCAACAGCTACCTGCGGCCTTTGCTATTAGCCCAAATGAGATTGACACATTAATGGCAAATCCTTAACGGCCATTAGTAAAAGGCATCCTTAGTTTGTGTGCCGCCCTCTTCAGTCAGAACCAAAACTGGTGACTCTTGAAAATAGGTATCACCACATGACACCTACACACACTCCACTGTGTGGCCTCTCCCTTGGCCTTTTTAACTGCAGAGCCCCAACTTCAAAGTCCTCTTTAGTGAAGGATCTTACTTCTTTCTACCCATTAGATATTCTGTCTCACTGAAACATTACTTAAAGTAGGGGAAGATCCAAATCTCAACCAATGCCTGCCCCCAGGATATCCTGCTCTATCTGTTCCTCACTCTTACTGTGCTGGAGGGACTTTACAAGATGTCCTTAGCTTTTACTGAGGTTTTCCCAATTCCTTATTGTATCCTGAGACTCTTATTGCTTGGTCTAATATCATTACTGGTGCTTCTTCACCTACCTACATAGTTTTGTTCTATTGCTCTCCTTCATTAGCGGCTACTACTTGGGACTCCTTTCAACAGACCCTCGAACTGACGGTCACCTCCTTCACCAATGCACTTATTTTAGGTTAGGGGATTTCAATATACATTATGACATTGTCAAGATCCTGAGATACATCTTTTGTAGTCTTTCTCTCCAATTTACATCATACACAATACGTTAACTTTCCTACCTATGCTGCCTGGGCATACCTTAGATCTCATCCTAAAAGACAATCACTCGAATATTCCACCTCATAACCTTCATCAATATGCCTTGCCTTGGTCAGATCATGCCTGAATAATATTAAGATAAGAACATAAAATCATAAGATATCCCATATTGGGACAGACCAAAGTCCATCAAGCCCAGTATCCTTTTTCCAACAGTGGCCAATCTAGGTCATAAGCACTGTACCTAGCAGTTTCCCCAAAAGACACATAGTAACATAGTAACAGCAGATAAAAACCAGTATGGTCCATCTAGTCTGCCCAGTAAGATGGCAAAGAGTAGGTGCACCTGCTGCTCCGTGCAGGGCACCCTTCCCCCTGTCTTTGTTTAGGGGTAAACCCACCGCTCCGTGTAGGATACCCCTGTTTGTTGAGAAATTAGGTAGGTAAGTTTATGTTGATTTTATCCTGTTGCTGTAAAGGGATCATGTAAAGGTTCCTCAACGTATTGGGTCAAGCAGTGATATCCTGTGTCCCTTTTAATAATGATGTATGGACCTTTCCTCCAGGAACTTGTCCAAACCTTTTTTAAACCCAGCTACACTAACAGCTTTTACTACATCCTCTGGTAACAAATTTGAGAGTTTGATTACATGTTGAGTGAAAAAATATTTTCTTTTATTAGTCTTAAATAGGTTACCCTGTAGCTTCATTGCATGTCCCCTAATCTTTTTATATTCTGATCACGTAAACAATCGATCTACGTTTACCCGTTCATGTAGAACATAGCCACTTGGTTGTCCATTTGGATCAGGACTGACCTGTGGTCCGGATACTGCCTGAAAACCTTCAGGGCGAGATGGATGGCCCAGAGCTCCAACAAGTTGATCTGTTGGGCAGTCTCCTCCAGGGACCACACCCCCTGTGTGCGGAACCCCTGGCAATGGGCCCCCCAGCCTAGCAAGGAGGCATCTGTGGTGAGGACACTCGAGTGTGTAAGGGCCTGAAAAGGCATACCTACCTTCAAGTGCTGGGGCGAGAGCCACCAGGCCAGGGACTGTACCAGGCGCCTGGTCACCTTGATCCTGTCCTGGAAGTGTCCCGTGGCCTGGGACCATTAGTCTCTGAGGCACCACTGCGCAGTTCGCATGTGGAGGTGGGCATCTGGAGTGACATGGATTGTGGAGGCCATGTGCCTGAAGGAGGCGCAACAGTTGCCTCGCTGGCACTGAGGAGCTGTGGCACACTTTCCCTGCCAGGGCTATAAGCCTGCCTGCCCTGTCTTCAGCCAGGTAGGCCTTTGAATTCAGGATATTGAGCCTTGTCCCAGTGAAGTCTAACTCTTGAGATGGACAGAGGCTGGATTTGGGGTAGTTGATTACAAACCCCAAGTGCTGCAGAACCTGGATGGTGCGAGCTGTGGCCTGCTGCACTTCTGCGGCCGAAGTGCCCCTGATGAGTCATGCATCTAGACAGGGGAAGACGAAGATCCCTTGAAGCCTGAGGAAAGTGGTGACCACCGCCAGGCACTTTGTGAACATCCTGGGAGCCGAAGCAAGGTCAAAGGGGAGCACTCTATACTGGTAGTGGTTGTCTCCCACCACAAAGCGTAGGTATTGCCTGGGGCTTGGGTGGATTAGGATGTGTGTTTAGGTATCCTTTAGGTCTAAGGAGCATAGCCAGTCTCCCTGGCAGAGGTAGGGCAGCAATATTCCAAGGGAGAGCATCTTGAACTTTTCCCTCACTAGGAATTTGCTGAGATTGCGCAGGTCAAGGAAGGGCCTTAGGCCCCCTGTCCTCTTTGTGATGAGGAAGTACCTGGAGTAGAACCCCTTGCCCTTGAGATGGTGGGGTACCGGTTCCACCGCATGGTCCCCGAGAAGACCTGCCAATTCCTTCAGAAGAAGGGAAGACCTCGGAGGGACTCCTGGGAAGTAGTGTGGAGGCACTTGGGCTAGATGGAGGAGGTATCCCTCCCTGACCACTCTTAATGCCCATGAATTGGTGGTGATGGTTTCCCACCTGTGGGCATACAAGGCGAGCCGACCTCCTATGGGTGGTCCAACTGCGGCTGGGAGAGGGTCCATGCTGCAGGAGTCAAAACCCCCCACCAGGCTGGGCTGGAGCTGGAGCCTGGGGTTTGGGGGATTTCTGCTTACGCGGGCTATGCCCCTGTCCCTTGGCCTGCTGCCCCTGTGGGGGAGCTGGGGAGGCCTGGTAAGGGGGTTAGTTTCAGTAAGCAGCTCCCTTCCTCGGGTAAAAGGGCTTTTTACCCAAGCCCTTCTTACGAGGAGAAGCAGAGGTATTTTTAGAGAGTCATGTCCTCGTCATGAGCTCGTCCAACAGACCCCTTGAATGAAATATCTCCCACAAAAAGAAAATGTTATATATATATATATATAGGGTGGCCCAAAGAAAGTGAGAACATCTCATAGCATATAAGTTATTTAAAAATTCAAAAAGACAGATATAAACGATTGACAAATTAAAAAAACAAAGATGGCGACCGGAAATTGTCGAAATAAAGACGTTATATAGCTAAAAAAGGTAAATAAGTAAACTATTTAAGCTTTTAATTTACGAGATGTTCTCACTTTTTTGGGCCACCCTGTGTGTATATATATATAAATATATATAAATGGACCTCAAGTGTAAAGAACTTATATTGCTTCCTGCAATAGGGACAAAAGAAACCTAAGGCTACACAGCCACGATGGCTCTAATGTCATCAATGGTCCATCATAAGGTCCATCATCCAGAGCTGGAATAAATTTGTAGCTATTTATATCTTTTTGAATTTTTTTGTAAAGCATATTAATAACATCCTAACTGCATTTGCATTCAAAGTTCATTCAGAAAAACCCCAACTGCAGTAACATTCGAACAGAGTTCATTCAAAAAAACTTGACACAATATTGTTTCGAAAAACTTATCTGCATCAGGGATTCACAAAAACCTGGAGATATTAGGCTCCAGTGTAGATCCATTTGCATTCAAACTTTAAACGACTGTGAATGGCTGTATCCAGCAAACAGCTCACTCCATTACAGAAGTGTCTCACACAACACAAAGAAGAAAAAAGGTTAATAAGGTTTGTTAATAAGGGTTAACCCCATCATATTGTTACCCGCACTTACCAGTGAGCTAAATACTCTATGTCCAGCATGATCTATTATTGCATTTTAAGCAGCAACAACAAGATGACCAACTGGTATCTGTTTTGTTTTTTTCTACTGCCTTTCATCATAGTATCAAATCTATGAGGAAGCATCGGGCTATTCTAAGTTTACATCCTACTCTCGCTGAATTCCCTCAGATAACATATAAATGAGGGAGGAATCTGTGGGAGATGGCTACCAGATTTTCCATACCAACTGCTGAGAGTCCATCTGTTCGGGGTCATTTTGCCTGTGGGCATTGCTATTGGTACCAGTATGCATTGACTCGGAGGATCATGGACCCATACCAATGAGAAGTTGTACAAGAACCAGGGTTTTACTAATTATGACCCCACATGGGTAGTATACTTGATTATGTGCCCTTGTTCACTGGTGTGAAATGTTCGTGTGCATCTCAACGACCACAAAAGTCAGATTGAGGCCAATTCCGAAAACATGCATGTCCGGGCAGCAAGCATATCCAAATGGAAACGTGCAGGAATAGAACCCGATTCCACACACATGGGGATAGACACAGCCGCGTGCACAGAATCGACCACATAGATGTGGTAGCAGTGCACACACACACATCACAACATTGTACAAAGATGGGCATACCCCGACAATAGCTTTGCATGTCCCCATGCTCACCGTATTCTGAAAAGATGTATGTCTGCGACCCTGCCCATCTCCCCAATATACCCACCAATGGCCATGCCCCCTCCCCTCTTTAAAATGTGCAGCTATCGAGCCGCTGTGGGCATGGACAGTGCTGTAATGAGGTTGATTGACCATGAAAGTTGGCGATACTTACAGGTGGATGCAAGTTATCCAATAGAAACTAATCTGCAAAGCAATTGCAGTGCATGGTAATATAGCAGGAAAACACGTAGAGAGTGAAACTATTGGCACACTACATTGCAGCACTACATACATGGCAGTAGACGACCTCCTGATGTATGCACGCCATAAACATATCAGGAACACGACTGTACAATGCTAATAAAGGACATGAACCCAGCAAAACCAGCCCCCCATAGAGAACTACCCCAACACTTCCCATCCACTACTAAAGGGCCATTGGAATGACAGCAGTCAGCAGTGCAGCATCACACAGACATGCCCAGAGGCACCATCGTTGCTCCCTACAACTGTGCACATTTGTCGAGACCAATGCTGGTGCACCTGGGAATGGCATATTACATTTTGCACTGTTGCACGCCCTACCTCTGAGGTCCCCAGATTAGTGACAGGGAAGTGTCTGGACAGGAAAGTGATTGCAGAACCATTCTGCTCACCCCTGCGTGTATGCACTGGCACCTGGTGATGCTGCAGACATCCCTATGGTCAAGGAACCTGCCAGGCATACCTGTCCTGCCGGATATGAGGATGAGCAATCTAGACCCCCCCCCCCCCCATGCAGCCCTCCAAACACACACACACACACACGCACCCTCACTTGTTGTCCTACAGAAACAGAATGCCCTGCACTGAATGTCTTAGCTGATGGAAAGGAAACCATAGCATAGCAATCAGTACTTCCAGCCCAGCATCATATCTGCTCACTGCATTTCTATTTGGCTATGTATATACACGATAACAACAATAGCAGACCTCTAACAGATACAGAGCTGTAGTAGGCTCAAACAGCCCTTCCAGTATATCATCCTCAAGGGTCAAAGTCCATATGCGTATTGCACATCATAGGCCCACATATGTAAACAACCGCAACAGTAACTTGTGCACAAGATATGTGCTATATAGCCACCAGCGTAAGATATCCCCAATATAATGTTCCGATAGGATTCACATATGCTCTCATCTGCATCAGGGGACTGTACATACTGCATAGAGCATATTGTAAAACTCCACTGTGTGGAGCGCAACACTCCAGCTGGCTGGGTGCTACACATAGCACCAATGGCTGGGCTTACATGTTCACATGGGGTGCTATGATTCTGTCACTAGTAGCATTGCCAGGACGTGGGCATTGTTAGGGAGCCCTTGCTGTGCTCCTTTAGCTCACATAGCAAATGCCAGCATGACTAGATTGAGCACCAGTGCTCTACTGCATACATTTGTGGGGGTGTTTATTTCTGCTGCTTTGACTTACATCCTCCCTCTCCTCTGCTTTCTGTTCTGTAACACTGCCTGCTGTGGTTTTCCGAACTGCAGTCACACCAGGGCACAGCGTAGGTTAGACATTCAGTCACCACTATTGGCTGCATTAGGGTGTGGAGCAGTAATATTTCTACCTTTATTCCACGGTTTTGCAGGTATAACCTGGATGTCTGTGGGGCTGACTGCAGAAATACATGGGTGTGACCGGAATACACTTTATACATTTTCATGACTGACCATGCCCCCATTCCACTTCTCCATGCCCACGTTCTGCGATCCCTCTGTATTTTTGTTTTACTGTAAAGCGCTGATATCGAATAGTGCGGTATATAAGAAATTGTAATAAATAAATAAATAAGTGCAGGGCCACGGAGTTTGAGAATACAGTTCTGGACGTTTTTGCGAGATAAACATTTATCTCATACATACAGGCAACTTAGTCATGGTTCAGAATAACCCCCATTGTGAATAAAGTGGAGTTCGCCCCCCTCGTGAACCATTGGATACAATATAATCATGCTGTCATGGTATATGCTTGACCAGAAGTTACGATCATGGAGAGTCCTGAAGGACTACAAAAAAGGACAGCTACTTCTGGAGAGAGGTCTGCAATTGTAAGTATTTACTTCTGGGAATTTTTCTAAATCTTGATGAAAAAAGAATTCTTTAGATTAAAGCTGATGAATCTGTGAATCCAGTGTGTTTGTTAAATCAGTCAGGGAGTAGTATCAGCAAAAGGTTTTTAGTTAAATTAAAAACTCAACAGGTAGCTTTTAGTTTAAGTTTAAAACCCAGCAGAGAGCTTTTAGTTTAAATTTAATACTCAGTCAGGGTCTAATAGCAGCAAAGAGCTTTCAGTTTAAATTTAAAACATAGCAGAGAGCTTTCTGGTTACATTTAGAACCCAAAACTCCCTCAATCCAAGCAAGGGCTGTGTGAATCACCCAGGAAATTGGTCACAGATTACCTTAGAAGCACAGCACAGGGTACTGTGTAGCAGCCAGTTTTTAATGTCTTCTTTCCCTCCCTCCCTCCCTCCCTGACACCCACCCACCCCTGGTATAATTGTAGCTTTATAGGTGCTTAAAACTAAGAAGCAGACAGCAGTCCAGCAGCGAGATGGGGAGTTTTCCAGTCTTTTGCATCGAGTGTCACATGTATGATTTTCTCCCAGTTGGTAATGGGTCTTACGTGTGCACTAGCTCCAAAGAGCTCTTTGCTCTCAGGGAGCGAGTCTGATCTCTGGAGGCAAGAGTAGCAGACTTGGAAGACATAAGGAAGACAGAGAGGTACATAGATGAGACCTACAGGGATACAGTCCTGAAGTCCCACCTCCAGTCTGGCAGCATCCCTGTTGCCTTGGAGGAGAGAGGTCACGCGACAGGAGAGCATGGTGTGGCAAAAAGTGATCCTATAGCTAGGACCTGTCCTTCAGGTGATGTAAAACCCTCTTGCACAGAGGAGGTTTCTCCAGGACCGGGTGCCCACTAGGGAAGGGTTAGGACAGCTGTTATAGCTGGTGATTCGATCATTAGGCATGTAGATAGCTGGGTGGCTGGTGGACGTGAGGATCGCCTGGTAACATGCCTGTCTGGTACAAAGGTAGCAGACCTCACGAGCCACTTAGACAGATAGTGCGGGGGAGGAGTCTGCTGTCTTGGTACATGACAGTACCAATGACATAGGAAAATGTGCTAGGGAGGTTCTGAAGGCTAAATTTAGGCTTTTAGGTAGGAAGTTGAAATCCAGAACTTCCAGGATAGCATTTTCAGAAATGCTTACCGTTCCACGTGCAGGACCCAGAAGGCAGGCAGAGCTCCGCAGTCTCAATGCGTGAATGAGACGATGGTACAAGGATGAGGGTATTGGATTTGTTAGGAACTGGGGAGAATTCTGGGGAAAGGAGGTACTATTCCAAAGGGATGGGCTCCACCTTAACCGGAACATAACCAGGCTGCTGCATTAACCTTTAAAAGGAGCTTTTAAACTAGATAATAGGGGAAAGCCAACAGTCGCCCAAGAGTGCATGGTTTGGAACAATGTATCCTTGAAAGATATGAGCAAAAGAATGACATTACGGCATATCAGTAGAAGGTTCCAGTAAAGACAAAAGAAGCCCAAATGCCCTTGAGTATGGAGCAGACAGAACTTAAAGATTCCAAATAGGATGGGAGAGTTAAAATATATAGCACTAAATGAGAGGTTAGATATGATTGGTATCTTAGAGACATGGTGGAAGGAGGACAACCAGTGGGATACTGTGATACCTGGATACAAACTATATCGTAATGATAGAGAAGATCAAACTGGTGGATGGGTTGCACTCTATTAGAGAGGGCATTGAGTCACAAAAGATTAAAGTTTTGCAGAAACAAAATTCATTGAATAATCTCTATGGATTGAAATTCCATGTAAAAAGGGGAAGGGAAAGGCGATGGCAGTGGGGGTGTACTATCGACTGCCTGGCCAGAATGAACAAATAGATGATGAAATGCTCAAAGAAATCAGGGAAGCTAACAAAAGTTACAATACAGTAATAATAACACAGGTACACTAAAAAAATTTTTTTTTAAACTGCCTCTAATGTTTCGATTGATTTTTACGTTTTTTGGTGCGCTGAATCCAAATCTGGTAACCAATTTGCTCCATCACGTACAGATTTTTTGCTACATTGGGTTAGCAGTTTGAGGTGAACGTTTCAGATTGAGTGCGATCGAGATAAAAGTTTCTTGGATGAATTCTTTATACTAATTGTTTAGTAGTTATTCAAATAAGAATAAAGAAAATTGTAACAAGGCAGCACATATTGTCTGCACTTAAAACAGCCACATACATGTGCACAAACATTGAGCATATAAGAGCGAGGTTAGACACAAAGCAAAGCAAAGAAATGTGCAAAAAATGTTGTACAGGTATGTATGTAAGAATAGAAAACGCAAACCGCACCATTGCAATACATGAAGACAAACACCCGATGGTGCGAAAATAAAATTCTAATAAATGAGATCCGACACTGTGGTAATAACTAGCAAATTTTTATTTCAAAGTTTAGTAAAAACACGATATTTGTCAACACAGTTTAGATTTTAAAGTCATTCTTGGGTCAATCAATCTCCTGGTGGGCCCGTTTCTTCTTCCCCCGAATGCTTCTCTTGGTGCGCTGCTTGGCGTATTTTTCATCTGGGGTTTCCCGCAGCAGCAACCAGCAGAAATCAGCCATCATAGTGGTGTTCCATCTTCCTTGGTACCTTCTCTCTGCGTCCTTGATGTCCTGGTGAAACCTTTCACCTTGTTCTTCACTGTACGCCCCCATGTTTTCGGGAAAGTAGTTCACATGCGAGTGCAAGAAATGGACTTTCAGGCTCATGTTACAGCCTTGTTCTTTGAAGGCATTGAACATCCTGGCAACAATATCCTTATAGTTCTCATCCCGCCTGTTCCCCAAGAATTTGAGAACAACATCCTTGAAGGAATCCCAGGCTTCTTTTTCCTTCTCAGACATCGTTTCAGCGAATGCTCCATCTGAAATGAGTTTCCTTATATCAGGGCCAACAAACACTCCTTCCTTTAGCTTTGCTTCAGAAAGTCGGGGGAACTTTGAGCAAAGGTACCGAAAGCACTCACCATCTTTTGGAAGGGACTTAATGAATTGCTTAATGAGACCCAACTTAATGTGGAGAGGTGGTAATAGAATTTTATCACGAGGTACCAAGCTCTCATGAAGAACATTTTTCTCACCGGGTCTCAAATACTCCCGAATTGGCCAGTCTTTTTTCCCCAGTGTAGGTCGCGGGCCCGGCTATCCCACAAGCAAAGGAAGCAGGGATATTTGGTGAAACCGGATTGCTGCCCTAATAGCATGGATAGAATTTTAAAGTCTCCACAAATCATCCACTTATGCTCATCATAACGAATCTTCTGAAGAATCAGGGCCAAATTCTCGTATTTTTCTTGGAGAATAACAGAGTGAGCAATAGGAACTGAAGCGAATGTGTTGCCATTATGAAGAAGAACACCTTTTATGCTGTCTTTTGACGAATCAATGAACAGCTGCCATTCAGCAGGATCATACTTGAGTGTAAACTTTTCCATCACTCCGTATATATCGTTTCAAAATACCAAATCTTCCTCTTTGCTGAAATACTTCAAAAATTGTGTCTCGCGGTTGCGGTACCAATAAAAAGTTGTTCCTGGTGACAATAGATTTTTCTGTTTAAGCCGAGAACCTAGCAGTTGGGCAGCATCTTTTGGGAGTCCTAAATCCCGGACTAAATCATTCAATTCAGCTTGAGAGAAAAGTTCAGGTTTCGGATCTGGTTCAGTTTCAAACTCGGAAGTACTGGACTCATCGGGAAAAGCCATCTGATGAGTCTCATCATGATCAGAACCGTCCACACAAATATGATCCAAAGATTTTGGTGGTTCAGGCACAGGTACTTCGTTGCTATGAGGCATAGGCCTAATTGCTGAGGGAAGGTTGGGGTAACTTATTACGTTCTTATTTTTTAAGTTGTATCCCTTCACAATGCAAGAGCAAAAATAGCAGTCACTGCTGTGATCTCTTTGTTCACGCCACATCATAGGTATTCCGAAACGAAATGCTTGTTTTTTACCTTTCATCCATAAGCATAGATCTTCCTCACATGTCTTGCACACTTTGTGAGGAGCCCACGGTTTGTCTTGATCGCCTAACTTCAAACCGAAATAGGCGAAATATACTTTTTAATAAATGCAGAAATGTTCCTCTGCCGCTTTTTCACGGTATATTCCCCACAAATAAAACAAAAACTGTCCGGAGAGTTGACGCAACCTCTGGCTCTGTGAGCCATCACAAATACACAGCACTGCAAACTACAACTGTAGTGAACCACTTCGGAATAAAGCTGGATTACGACTGAGCAAACAAAAGGTAATAATGAACTTGCAAGAAACTGAAATTTGACAGGAACGTTCATGTCGCAACCACCGTGTTTGAGCGAGCGAACGAGGCGAGGCGAACAGGAAAGAACATGCGCCAGCGCGAGTACTGGATTTAGCCCCCCGCCTCCCAATTGTCCTGTTAATGTATAAAATGAATACAAAACACTCTAAAATATCATGAGGGAGTGTTTCTAGTTAGTTAACCATTACAACCTCTATTTTGGGCCAAGAAAATAAACTGCAGTCGGCTAAAAAGAAATTATGTGAACATTCCTTATATGGGTAAGAAATCTAATTTTGCAAGAAAACGTGACGTGATGGAACATTTTGGCTATTTTTCCTGGATTCAGCACCCCAAAATCTATAGGAATCAGTTGCAAAACTGGAGGCAGTTTTTTGGTAGTGTACCTGTGTAATGGGTGATTTCAATTACCCTGGTATGGACTGGGTCAGTGTCAGAGCAGGACATGCTAGGGAGATAAAGTTTCTAGATGAAATAAATGATTGTTTCTTGGAGCAACTGGTTCATGAACCAACCAGAGGGGAAGCCATTTTGGACTAGTCCTTAGTGGAACACAGGGTCTGGTGCAAGAGATAAGGGTGTTGGGGCCACTTAGCAATAGTGATCACAGCATGATCGTGTTTGATTTAACAAATGAAGGAAGGACGGTAAGGAAATCCACAGTACTACCTTTTAACTTTCAAAAAGGAGACTATGATAAAATGAGGAAAATAGTTAAGTAAAAACTAAAAGGAGTAGTTGCAAGGTTTAAAGATTTACATCAAGCTTGGGTGTTGTTTAAAAATACTATCTTGGAAGCCCAGTACAGCTGTATTCCGCGCTTTAAGAAAAATGGATAGGAAGTCCAAAAAACTGACAGCATGGTTTAAAGGGTGAGGTCAGAGAGGTTGTTGTTACCAAAAATGCATCTTTCAGGAAATGGAAAACTGGAAACAACACAAGCACTGGCAGGTTAGATGCAAGACATTGATAAGGCAGGCAAAGAGAATTTGAGAAGAAGCTTGCTGTGGAAGCAAAAACGCATAATAAAAATGTTTTCAAGTACATTTGTAGCAAAAAACCTGTGAGAAAGTCAGTTGGAACATTAGATGATAGAGGGGTAAAAGGGGCACTAAAAGGGGACAAGGCCATAGCGGAGAGACTGAATGAATTCTTTGCTTTGACTGAAATGGTATTTAAAGGAGATGCTGCGGAAGAATTGAAAGAAATATCAATACACCAGGAAGATGTATTACAACTATTTGATAAACTGAAGAGTAGAAAATCACCTGGACTGGAAGGTATACAACCAAGGGTGTTGAAAGAACTGAGATATGAGATTGCAGACCTACTATTAGTAATCTGCGAACTATCATTAAAATCAACTGTAATACCTGAAGATTGGAGGATGGCCAATGTAATTCCAATTTTTAAAAAGGGTTCCAGGGATGATTCAGGAAACTAGAGACCAGTGAACCTGCTGTCAGTACCAGGAAAAATGGTGGAAACAATCATAAAGAACAAAATTACTGAACATGTAGATAGTCATGGCTTAATGGGAGACAGCCAACATGGCTTTAGCCAAGGAAGGTCTTGTCTTACTTATCTGTTATGTTTTTTTGAAAGTGTGAATAAACAAGTGGACAAAGGTGAGTTGGTTGATATAGTGTATCTGGACTTTCAGAAAGCCTTTGACAAGGTCCCTCATGAGAGACTTTTGGCAAAACTAAAAAGTCATGGGATATGAGGCAGTGTACTATTTTTAATCAGGAACTGATTAAAAGATAGAAAGCAGAGGGTAGGGCTAAATGGCCAATTTTCCCAATGGAGAAAGGGGAATGGTGGAGTACCCCAGGGATCTGTGCTGGGTCCGCTGCTTTTTAACATATTCATAAATGTCCAGGAAATGGGAACAACAAGTGAGGTTATCAAATTTGCAGATGACACAAAACTATTCAAAGTTGTTAGAATCCATGAGGATTGTGGAAAATTGCAAGAAGATCTTGATAAATTGGAAGACTGGATAACATGTTAAAACCCTCCACCCAGTGTGCAGCGGCAGCCAAGAGAGTAAATATAATGCTAGGTATCATAAGGAAGGAATGGAAAATAAAACAAAGGATATTATAATGCCTCTGTATCGTTCCATGATGTGACCGCACCTTGAATATTGTGTGCAGTTCTGGTCGCCATATCTTAAAAAGGATATAGCGTTATTAGAAAAGGTACAGAGAAGAGCCACCAAAAATGGTAAAGGGGATGGAAGGATACCCCTATGAAGAAAGGTTGAAAAGGTTAGGGCTCTTCAACCTGGAAAAGAGAGGCTGAGGGGAGATATGATAGAGCTCTATAAATTAATGAATGGAGTGGAACGGGTAATTGTAGATCGATTGTTTGTGCCATCAAAATATAGAAAGACTAGGGGGCATGCAATGAAGCACGTCCAGGCCAGTATACCCGATTCTGATCCCACGCGGCTAGATGTGCCCATGGGATCAGAATTGGGTCTACCTCTGTAAGCCCTGATTCTGATCGGCCGTACTGGGTCTGGACAGCAAATACAGAATCAGCCTCTAAGTGCATAACTTTGCACTTGTCCACATTGATTTATATTAGCATAAGAAAGATGGGGCTGTGTGTGGACAGGGATTGATGTTGTATGACATGTTTATGTTTTATCTGTTTGCGTGGATCTTGTTTTATTATAAACTGCTTTAGGGTCTTTATTGATCCTATGTGGGATATCCCTGAACAACTCCACCCAACACATGGCAGATGAGAGTATAACCAGGTGATATAGAGCCTTCAATAAAGACTCATTCAATCATCCCACAACTGCAGCAAGAATGCGAGACCCTTGACATAAGCATAGAGAAATGGAACTCCATGATATCCAATGCAACATCAGCCTCTACGAATACAAAACCACAAGCACAAAGGAGACCCAATGCCCCCTGGTACTCAAATGATATCAGAAATGCAAAGTGAACTCTCCGAAAACTGGAGAGAAAATGGAGGCAGAACAAGTCACATAACTCCCTGAATCTATACAGAGCTGAGCTACTTGAATATAACAATCTGATAAATGAGCGCAAACAGCATCACCACACCAACCTAATCATGAAATCTGTCAACAAACCAAGAGAACTCTTTAGCATTGTCCAAAAGCTCACTGGGGATACCACACAGCACTATACCCACCATCTTGACCCACAGGAATTTGCGGACTACATGAGAACGAAAAATACCACCCAGACATGCTCCATCACACTACAGATGACCATGAAATGAAAGAGCAACATCAAACCTGGGAAGACTTCAGCATACCATCAAAACAGCAAGTAGAGGACATAATTCATGGACTCAACACAACAACTTCACCATCAGACCCTTGCCCAGTGGCTTGGATCAAAGTCACAAGAAACCATCTCCCAGCACATTCACAAAATCATCAAAGATTCACTCCAACAGGGCACATGCCGCAATCCCTCAAGCACGCCATGATACTACTGATACTTAAAGGCAACAACCTAAGTCCATCTGAACCAAAATCATACTGTCCTATCTCCAGCCTACCATTCCTTGCAAAAAATGTTGAAAAGACAGTGCAAAGACAACTTCAGGACCACATTGACTTGAATGCTCCTCTGGACATACATCAGCATGGCTTTAAACCCCAGCATGGTGTGGAAACGCTACTAACGTCCCTCTTTGACAACCTCATAAGAGGTATAGATAGTATAAAAAATGGATTCCTGCTAGTGTTCATGGACAGCTCGGCAGCCTTTGACACAGTGTCCCACGCCAGATTATTGCAGTGCCTGCAACAGATAGGACTACACAAGAACACTCTGAAATGGTTCACCTCATACCTGGAAGATCGAACGCAACAAGTCAAATGCGCCCAAAAGAAATCATTGCAGTTCCCCGTCACACAGGGAATACCTCAGGGATCAGCCCTGTCATCAATGCTCTTCAATATTTATATCCAACTCATATGCAACATCATCAAACGACACAAAATCTACTATCACATCTATGCTGACGACATCATGGTGTATGCTCCAATCAACCTACTAGCACCTAACACCATAACAATAACCAAATGCCTTGAAGACATGACTGCCTGTCTCACAGCCAATAACCTGATGGTCAACTACGATAAAACCAAGGCAATGTTCGTCACCCGAAACCCTACCTTCATTCCACCACAGACTATCAGCATTCTGTTACCATTGCTAATGTTCATACTGGTTGTTTATACTGCTACTATTGTGCTGCTATTGTTTGTTTATACTGCTACTATTGAGCTATTTGTTTATACTGCTACATAGTGTTGCTACATAGTGCTGCTACATAGTGCTATTTGTTTATACTGCTACATAGTGCTGCTAATGTTCATACTGTTTGTTTATACTAGGCTACATAGTGCTGCTAATGTTCATACTGTTTGTTTATACTGCTACTATTGCTAATGTTTATACTGTAACTGATACTGCTACATATCCCTGAAACAGCACTGAAAAGTTACTTTACTGAAAAGTTACTTTACATAGCTATAAAATGAAGACGCTAATCTTATACATCGGTATCTGCCTGTTCACGCTAATCCATGCCTACACATTCAATCCAAACCTATATCAATCACACCTATGCACAACACTCTACCTCCTCTACACCATACAAATGCCACAACCTCTCCTACTCGCACCATACTACCACACCAGAGACACAGTAACACACACACTCAAACACAGGGCCTACACTAACAATCCTACAAGAAATTGGAGGCACCTCAGGCCTAAAGCATCATTGGCCCACACGCACAACCAACCACCGACACAAACCACTAACAAACAGGCTACACAAGAGCTGCATGAAACCTGTAATATCACCCTCATCAATGCTCGCTCAATCAGGAACAAGACCCACATAATCCACGACATCATCACAGACGAGAAACCAGACATCCTATGTATAACTGAAACATGGGTCACCGACACCGATGCAGCCATATTAAACCAGATCAGCAAACCTGGATACAACCTATACAACTGTCCCCGAGCCCACAAGAAGGGTGGAGGGATCCTCATAATAGCTAAAGCCAACCTGCAACTCATAAGCACATATCAGAACTCAAACGCAGACATAGACCTACTAAAGGTAGAAAACACTGCGGTATCCATCTGCCTGATATACAGACCCCCCTCGCCAAAGCATGAGATTCTTGCCTCGGCATTAGAAAACATATCCTCAACGCAACCAAAAAAATTCCAGATCATACTAGGGGACCTAAACCTAACATCAACGACAGCCACACATGCAAACACCTTCCTGGAGGCTATGACCCAGCTAGGGTATCAACAACAAATAACAGAGCCCACCCATGAAAAGGGACACACACTGGACATGGTTTTCACACCCACAGGAGAGCAGGACAACGTTGAGAAGCCCCTGATAGAGATCATCCCATTACCCTGGTCAGACCACCACCAAATCAATATGCGGATAAAGCTTCCTACCTTATCTAAAGACACAAAGGCAAAAAGAGTAACACTCCAACAAAGAAGATTTAACAAACCAAATATGGAAGGTCTCATCAAAACCATCAAATCCCACATAGACCTGGGAAAAACAGACCTCAATGAATTAACAAGTAGCTGGGATTCCGGAATTCAGGCCATGGCAATCCCTAAAGAGAACCATACACCAAACGCATCCAAACACAAATCAGAACCTTGGTATAACATAACGCTGACCAGAATGAAAAGAGACCTTAGAAAACATGAAAGAAGGTGGAAACATACAAAATCCATCAATCTCAGGTCTGTGTACCTCAACCTCCTCTCAAAATACAAGGAAGAAGTAAACACAGCTAAGAGGATACACCATACCAACATTCTAAGCAAAGCCATCAACAAACCACGTGAACTCTTTGCACTAGTTAAATCATTAACCAAAACAGCCCCACCGGAACATCAAGATAGCCCCATACATCCACAAACGCTTGCAAACCACTACGCAAGCAAGCTTACTACCACCAACCCCACTCTCTATATAGACACACCATGCCAAGGAACAGGGATGGAGCATAAACAGGCATGGAGTATTTTCCGCAACATTGATGTGCAACAAACCATCAACATACTAACCTCCATAAATACCACCACCTCCCCACTCGACCCCTGACCAACGGCATGGATCAAAGCAGCAAAAAAAGAGATCAACCAGCAAATATCCCACATCGTAAACCAGTCACTAAGTCAAGGAATAATGCCTGACCAACTGAAGCAATCTATAATAAGGCCAATCCTAAAGAATAACTCGCTCAATAAGGAAGATCCGACATCATACCGCCCCATCTCCAGCATTTCATTCCTCGCAAAGATCATTGAAAAAGCAGTGCTCATACAACTTCAAGAACACCTTGATGACTGTGATACCCTAGATAAACAGCAATACGGGTTCAGAAGAAATCATGGAGTTGAGACACTTTTGATAGCGCTAATGAACAACCTCCTCAAAGGCCTAGAGGACAGAAAGAAAATGTTTATACTCATTTTCATTGACATCTCTGCCGCCTTTGACACTGTACACCATGGGATCCTCCTTAACAAACTGGAATCTATAGGAATTGTGGGAACCCCCCTCAAATGGTTCACCTCATACATAACGAACAGAAGGCCACAAGTACAATTCAATGGTGAGAAAGCTGAACCTTTCTCTCAAACGCAGGGCATACCCCAGGGTTCGGCCCTCTCGGCACTACTGTTCAACATTTACATGCAACCCCTCTGTGACATTTTCAAAAGGCATAATATCAAATACCACATCTATGCAGATGATATTATGCTTTACACACAACTAGATACCGCGGACCCTCAATATACACTGCTCGAAAATTGCCTGGATGAGATGTTAAGTTGGCTGCAGAAAAACAACATGACAATTAACCATAAGAAAACAGAAGTCATGTATATATCCAGTAAACCAAACTTCAACCTCCCCCCCCTACAATCACTCTGTGCAACAACACGTACAACACGAAAAATGAAATCAAATATCTAGGAGTCACACTCGACTGCAACCTAAAAATGGAGACACACCTACGCAAAACGAATAAAGCCATCTTCCATAAACTTAGAGTGATACAACCACTAAGGAAAATAATAGAACCCAGTGATTTTTGGTCGGTAGCGCAAGCTCTCATTATGCCACACCTAGACTACTGTAATGCCATCTTACAAGGTCTGCCTAAAAAATCACTAAATATCCTTCAGATGGCCCAAAACGTGACAGCCAGGATCATAATGGGAACAAGCATTGCTGAACACATTACCCCCATTTTAATAGAGCTACATTGGCTCCCAATTGCAGCTAGGATACAATACAAGATGTTAGTGACCACCTTCAAACTAATAAACAACGTATCCCCATCATTCCTATCCTCACTTATCAGCACACACCTACAAATAGGGACAGAAGAACCATCAACTCGGGCACCCTGCAAGTCCCCACCAACTTCAGAACAGTGAAAGCAAGTACGAGTCGTAGAGCTTTCTCATTCTCTGCGCCAACTATCTGGAATCAACTCCCGTGTGAGCTGCGTTTAACTAAGGACATCACCAAATTCAGGAAGGAGCTAAAAACTCACCTATTCCGATGTCATTACAATCAGCTATGACCAACAACTGCGAGAGAGTTTAAAACTGCTAATATGTATAAATATGTATATATAGATGTAAGAATGTATAATTCATCCCCTAAGACGCTAACCATGTGTGCTGTGACCTCAGTTCTATGTATATACCACCCCCCCCCCCCAAGTCTTGATTGACAATCCCCCAAAGATGAATCAAACCGCTGCTGATCGCTGGAAGTAGCGGTATATAAGTGTGTAGTAAATAAATAAATAAATAAATAAATTCTAAACAAACACATAGTAGTCAAATATGAAGTTAAGTACCTGGGCATCACAATGGACAGAGCCCTGAACCTGAAATATCATATCAACAAAACCGCAAACAAGGCCTATCAACGTTTGAGGACCATAAGAAAGATCAAACCACTGCTCCGCCAAGACCACTTCTGCACAGTGTGCCAAGCACTCATCACACCTCTCCTTGATTACGGAAACTCGTTATATCAAGGCCTCCCCAGCATACTCTGCACCCACTCCAAATGGTGCAAAACACTACAGCACGCATCATTACTGACACTCCAAGATCTGAGCACATCACCCCCGTCTTACAACAACTACACTGGCTCCCAATGGTGGCCAGAGCAAAATTTAAAACAATCCTGATTATCTACAAAATCATCCACCATCTATTGGCAGATGCACTACAAGAAATCATAACAAGAGATATCAGTAATAGACCAAGAAGGAACAATAATGACAACATGATCGGCACACCTGCAGGATATCACAATACTAAACAAAATACTTCAAGAAGAGCTCCATCACTACTGGCATCCATACTATGGAACTCCCTCCCAATGAGCCTAAGAGCATTAGAAGACATCACAGACTTCCGCAAGGACCTTAAAACTCTGCTCTTTACAGAAACCTATGAGCAGATAGACAATAGTACCCACCTGAGCGGTATTGCAGCTACCACCGCCAACTCAATACCCAATCAGCTCAACTAGACTCACGAAGATACCCTCATGCTAAATGTAACCCTCCAATTGTGCTGTCTAAATGTTGTTAAATACCTTCATGTTAAATGTTGTAAAGCACCCACATGTTAAATGTAACCCCAATTGTGATGTCATGTAACCACTTTGATTGTAGGATAAGGTGGTGTCTAAATAAAAAAATAAATCAAGCACATCTAAATAAATAAATAAATTACTTGATGGCAGTGCTGTGTTGTGAGACGCAGAGGAACTTTGGTTTGATTCTTTGCTCCCTGGGTCATCCAGTACAGAGAATGCATCAGAAGTACATTTCATGGTCTCTAGTTGGGATAGAGCCATAGTTAGAGTCAGTGGTGACACCTAGTGGCCAGATTTAGGGCTAATGATTTCAGCATTTCAAAAGCATCCATAGTGCCTGTCCCCCCACCAAAGACGATTGCTACAATGAATGAACTAACAAGTAACTTTGTTGTTGTTAAGTGCCGTCGAGGCGGAGTCGACTCATGGCGACCCTCTGGATAGCTATCCTAAATTGTGTTCGGTCTTCAGTCAGGTGGCTCATTGTTGACAGACTGGTACCCGTAGCTGCTGTTATTGTATCGATCCATCTCATTGCTGGCCTTCCTCTTTTGCGTTGACCTTCTATCTTGCCAAGCATAATGTCTTTCTCTAATGATCTCTCTCTTCGCATGATGTGTCCAAAGTATGAAAGTTGAAGTCTTGTCATCTGAGCTTCTAAAGAAAGCTTAGGTTTGATCTCCTCTAGTACCGACTGGTTTGTTCTTCGGGCAGTCCAGGGTATACACAGTATTCGCCGCCAGCACCATAATTCAAAGGCATCAATTTTCTTCCTGTCTATCTTTTTCACTGTCCAGCTTTCACATCCATATGAACAAGTAACTTTAGGGGGGGATAAAAGTAGGAAAAGTTCCCCAGGTAATTGTGAATGAAGGATCCCTGCACAAGGATCACCTCCCGTCTAGACTATTGCACCTCCTCTTTGCTGTGGTCTTCCTCTGAGTCATCTCTCTTCCCTTCAATCTATTTAGAACTCTGCTGCGCGGCTAATCTTCTGCCAGCCCCTATATACTCATATAACCCTTCTTTTCAAATCACTTCATTGGCTCCCCCCTTTGTTTCCGTATCCAATTAAAATGTCTCCTTCTGACCTATAAATGCATACATTCTAATGCTTCTCACTACCTTTTCTCTCTCCTCTCTCCCTACACACCTCCTCATGAACTCCACTCTTCTACTGGTTTGTTTCTCTCTATACCCTTTTCTTCTACTGCCAACTCCAGAGTGGAACGGGAGAAACTATATTCAAGTCTGAGGGTTGCCAGAGACCAATAAAAGATATCTATATGCAGGTGAAAGGGTGTTTCTAGGCAGGTTCATAAGCACAAAAGATCTGCCTCTTGCATGATCTAAATATCTTTTCTTCCCAGGCTGTGATAAGTGTTTTCATTTCTTGCTAACTATCTCTAAAAGATCTGCATTTGCAAAAATTACTTTGTTTTTTTTCGCCCACTATTTATTGTCCATGGTCCAAAAATAATTTGAGTGAATTGAGTCTTTAGCAATTTACATGCCGAATACAATTAAAATACAAAAGTCACAACTCCATTCTAATAATTACAGAAACTAGCTGTGAGAATTCATTAGTGATTTCATTGTTTATTAATGGGAATTCCTGGCTGTTCAAGACACCCTGTAGCTGTCCATTAGTTTCATATGATCAACAGTGGAGAAGGAACACAGGTTAAAATTAAAGGCCCTGTGCCTGCAAAAATGTAGCCAAAATGGTGGATGATCAAAAATTGTGTGTTCACTCACCCAAAAGATGTAATTTGGGTATGCTACTTATCAAAATCCCCTATACCAACTTGCCCAAAGTAAGGGGATAGCTTAGCACAGAGGCTATACTTTAATGATTGACTGATTGTTTGATTTCACCACTACCCACTGACACAGGTAGCCAGGCCCTTCAGTGGAACAAAATACTTCTCTTCTTGGACACCAGCCTCATGGGCTTCCAGGAGCTCAAACTATCTACTCTTGCCCCATCCTCCCAGACATTAGCATTAAGGAACCTTTGTGCACACTCACTCACACCCCATCCTTTTATACTCTCAGACACAAAATCAAAGGGCATCGACTGCCCAAAATATACTCCACCCCATGACGGTCATAGCAAGGTGCTTCCATGCGCTTCTTTATTCTCTACTCCCAGATGCAAGACCAAAGAGTCTCAGTGGGAACTCAATCCCTTCCTCCCATTTCTGTCCTCTGGGAGGTCGCTGGCCCTTGTCTCTGCTAACGTCATTGGGGATCTGTTGGTATGCTCAATTCGGAGCCCGATTCAAGTAGGTGCACGTCCAGGCTGTCTGGATGGTCCCGAACCGGACGGGCCCTTTAGAACCAGATTCTGCACCGCGGGAGCCAGATGTTCCTGAGGGTGCAGGATCGGGACCTGGGAGACAGCCCGGCGTGCCCCTGAATCATTGCGGGGACATCCTCCCCATGGTACAACCTGCACACTGCCTTGGAGCCCCTGTTTCTTCACTGCCCGACCCCAACAGGGGCAGCTGGGGCCCAGATCAGGCAGCGGGGACTCACTCTGCTCATGGCTGTCGCTGCTGGGGGACTTGCTGGCCTATCCAGGGGGGCAGCCAGCATTTCTCCAGGACCAAGCAGGAAGTCAGTCCTCACATATGGGTGACATCGACGTCGATGGAGCTCCCATGCGGAGCATTTCCCCAGCTTTCTAAGAAAGCCTTTGGGAATACACCCATGCATGCGTGGTCCCCTTCCCGCCCAAAGGTGCCATTTTTTATTTTTATTTATTTATTTAACATTTCTTATATACCGCCTTTCATGATATCAAGGCGGTTTACATTGAACAAACTGAAATTACATTGAACAGGGCACTATAACTTGGAGATAACTATTTTACAGGGAACATGGGCTATGGAGGGTTAAGTGGCTTGCCCAAGACCACAAGGAGCACCTGTGGGACTAGAAACCCCAGTCCTTCCGGCCCAAGGTTGCTGTCCTCTAGTGGGATTTGAACCCCCGACCTTCCAGCCTGAAGTACCTCGCCCCAACCACTAGGCCACTCCTCCACTCCATCTTGCTCAGTCTTTCTTTTTCCGTGGAGCCCAACGGACGTGAGTCTGTGTCACCACGGAAAAGTTTGATTTTTTTTCTACGATTTTCTCTCTTTTGTCCGGTTCGACGCCAGTTCCCCTTCCCGCCTGGGTTCGGTACACCGGTATCGACCCGATCCCTATTTTTCGTTCTTTTGCCCTTCGTGGCACACGTTCGCGCTCTTTTTCCTTTTCCCTGGAAGGCCGGTCTTTTGACCTCGCAGGGGCCCTTTTTTCCCTGATGGCCTCCAGTGGTTTTAAAAAGTGTGATCGTTGTAAGAGGCTCATGTCTCTTACCGACACACACGACTGCTGCCTGCATTGCCTCGGGCCAGACCATGATCCCAAGGTCTGTGTCCCGTGTGGAAAGATGTCCACCAAGGCACTCAGAAGCCGGCAGCATCAGAAGGAGAGAATTTTTTCTGACTCTGCCTCCGGCCGAGCCCGGACCTCATCAGAAGCCTCGACATCTTGGGAGTCTGACCCCGAGCTTTGTCAGGGTTCCTCTGAAAGAGGGTCCCCTAGTCGGGAGCATAAGAGGAAGAGGAAGCTTGTGAGGGCGGCATCGGAGGATACCCCTGGTTCCTCGAGGGCCAGGTCCCGGACCCCTGACCGCTGCCCCGGGCCTTTGGAGCTGGAGAAGCCGCCTAAGGTGCTTCGTATAGAGCCGGAGTCCATCGAGCACGTAAGTCCTGTTGTCCTCGAGGACTCTCCTCCCAGGGAGCCAACGTCGGGCCCGGCGCCGCCAGGGCCCGAGTCGGTGGCTGCTGAGTCTCCTGAGCTTGGACTCAGGCTGACAGCCTTGGAGTGCAGACTGTCTGCCTTCATGGATCAGCAGCAGGTACTGATGGCCAGCTTGACTGGTGCATCTGCCCCGACCACTGGGACGTCGACGTCTAAGTCGACCCCGGAGACCGAGCCGGTTCTCGAAGCCATGAAGGCCCGAATCCGGACTCGATCACAGTCCCCCTCGACCTCCTGTTCGGGACCGAGGGCATCGACGCCGATGCCCTCGGCGTCAGGGCGGGTGCTACCGGAGCCCGCATGGTCGGAGCCCCTCGACTCTTCCTCGGATGGGTCTGCGTGGGAGACGGAGGACAAGGAGTCCCCCGATACCTTTCGGACTCGGTGTGTCCCTTCGGACTCACCACAGTCCGAGCCCCGGAGTAGGTCCCCACCAAAGGACACCCGGTTCTCGGAGTTTGTGAGGGACATGGCCAAGGCTTTGGCTATTCCTGTGGATCCCAAGGAGGAGCCTCGAGTCGAAGACCTCGATGCCCTGCAGTATGACTCTCCCCCCAGGGAGGCCTTTACTGTGCCGGTTCCTCCGATGCTGGAATGGCTCCTCTTCCGAATGTGGGAGGCACCGGCCTCGGCGCCGGTTTTGAGCAAGCGGATCGATTCCATGTATCGAGTCTGAAAGAGCCCTGGATTCCAGAAGGCGCAGCTGCCGCACCATTCTATGGTTGTGGAATCAGCCATGCATCGTCTGAAGAGCCAGAAGATGCACTCCGCAGTGCCCCCCGGTAGGGAGGCCTGGAACCTGGATGCCATCGGCAGAAAGTGCTTCCAGGGCTCGATGCTTGCTTGCTGTGTCCAGTCCTACCAGCTGTACATGGGCATGTACTTGCGGGACCTGGCTAAGGAGATAGCCAGGTTCTCTGCTGGCCTTTCCGGGGAACCTTTGCAGAGGTTCAAGACCTTGTCCTCCGGGGATCTGGGAGTGCTCCAAATTCATCTCCTGGGTGGCCTATGATGGCTTCGAGGCTTTGGCCCGAGTAGCGGCGGCCGGCATCGGTGCTCAATGCCAGGCATGGCTACAGTCATCAGACCTCGAGCCATGGGTGCAGGACAAGTTGGTCGATGTCCCATGCCGAGGTGAAAACCTCTTCGGCAAGCCCATGGCCGAAAAGGCTGCTGAGCTCGAGACCGAGACTCTGACAAGGACAAGGTTGTCCAGAAAAACTTCTGCCCCTACTCATAAGAAGACGGACTCGGGGAAAAAGGCCTTTTACCCGAAGAAGTCATCTGCCTACAAACTTTTCCCTCACTATCAGGCCTCCCCAGCTCCCCAGCAGGGTCAGCAGGCCAAGGGGCAGGGACATGGGCCCCGTAGGCAGAAAGCCCCCAAGCCTCCGGCTCCTACTCCTACTCAGCAGGGAGGGGGTTTTGACTCCCACTGCATAGCCTCTCCACCTCTGCTGGCCCATCTCAGCACAGGAGATCGGTTGGTCCTGTTTGCCCACCAGTGGCCACTCATCACAAGGGATGCTTGGGTACTGAGCATAGTCCAGAAGGGCTACCTGCTCCATTTCCATCAAGTACCCCCCTCCTACTTTCCAGGGGAGCCTCCAAGGCCTACTCTGCATCGAGAACTCCTTCTCCAGGAACTGCACAGTCTCCTTCAAGACAGGGTGGTGGAGCCTGTACCCCCCCCCCCCCCCCCACCTGCTGCGTCAGGGCTTCTACTCTAGGTACTTTCTTGTGCCAAAGAGAACTGGAGGTCTCCGGCCCATTCTGGACTTGAGAAATCTCAACAAGTTCTTGGAAAAGGAAAAGTTCAAGATGCTTACTCTTGGAACACTGCTGCCCTACCTCCAGCAGGGAGATTGGCTATGCTCCTTAGATCTGAAGGATGCATACACTCACATCCTTGTTCATCCAGACCACAGAAAATACCTAAGGTTCGTGGTGGGAGGAAACCATTTTCAGTACAGGGTACTGCCCTTTGGCCTAACCTCCGCCCCACTGGTCTTCACAAAGTGCCTGGCAGTGGTGGCGGCCTACTTAAGAAACCAGGGTATTTTTGTCTTCTCCTACCTGGACGACTGGCTCATCAGGGGTCAGACTCTCCAGGAGGCCAGGCAAGCCACCCTCCGTACTGTCTCTCTCCTTCAGCAACTAGGCTTTGTCATAAACTTCGCAAAGTCCACTTTGCTTCCCTCCCAGAACCTGGAGTTCATAGGAGCACGGTTAGACTCCCTGCAAGCAAAAGCTTACTTGCCAGAAGACAGAGCGGGAAGGCTGATGGACTTGACCAGCCAGTTTTTAGATAACCCACTGGTTTCCGCCAGACTCTATCTAAGGCTACTGGGCCACATGGCATCGACAGTGCATGTGACCCCCAATGCCCGCCTGAATATGAGGCCTGCACAGTGGTGTCTCAGAACTCAGTGGAGGCAAGCCACAGGAAGCCTCCGAGACAAAGTAAGGGTGTCCAAACCATTCCTGAACTCCCTGCAGTGGTGGCTACACCCCCCCCCCCCCCCAACCTTCTAGAGGGAATTCCTTTTCAGGTACCTGTTTCCACTGTGGTACTCAGAACCGATGCCTCCTTGCAGGGCTGGGGTGCACATTGTATGGACAAGTGCACACACGGCCTGTGGTCTCCATGGGAGGCCACGCAACAAATCAACCTGCTGGAATTCAGGGCGATAGCCCTCAAAGCCTTCTCTCACACCCTGGCCCACCAGTCTGTCTTGGTGCAGACAGACAACCAGGTAGCGATGTTCTATGTGAACAAACAAGGGGGCATAGGGTCCAGGCTCCTGTGTCAGGAGGCACAGGCCCTTTGCTCTTTTGCTCAGGGCAGTCTATCTTCCTGGCCAGGAAAATTTCCTGGCAGACAGATTGAGCAGAGTTCTACAACCTCACGAATGGCAACTGCACCCTTTGGTGGTTCAGAACATTTTCCTGAAATGGGGACTTCCATCCATCGACCTCTTTGCCAATTCCCTGAACCGGCAGCTGCCCCAGTTCTGCTCCAGGCAACTGCATTCCACGAGATTCACAGTGGATGTCTTCCTGATCTCATGGTCCAGGGGCTTTCTGTATGCGTTTCCTCCCACGCCCCTGGTGGCCCAAACCTTGTTCAAGATTCTAAGGGACAGGGCCTCGGTCATCTTGGTAGCCCCCAGATGGCTGAGGCAGCCCTGGTTCCCGCTTCTATTACAGCTGGCAGTGGACACCCCACTCCTTCTGGGGTTGCAACCCGATCTTCTTTCTCAGGATCAGGGTTCCCTTCTGCACCACGATCTCAAAACTCTCAATTTGATGGCCTGGAGGCTGCAAGGGTAGTGCCAGCTCCCTGGGGCCTGCCTCAGGAAGTTGAGGAGGTGGTCTTGGCCTCTAGGAAGCAATCCACCAGAAAGACCTATGCCCTGAAGTGGAAACAGTTCTCCTTGTGGTGTGACCAACACCAGGAGAATCCTTTCTCCTGCCCTGTGCCAGTGGTGCTTCAGTATCTGCTGCACTTGTCTAATCAGGGTCTTAAGTCCAATTCTGTTCGGGTACACCTTTCTGCTCTGGCAGCCCACCACTCAGTGGTGGAAGGGCACTCTTTATTGGTTCACCCCTTGGTGTCCCGGTTCCTCAGAGGCTTGCTCTTGCTAAAGCCTCCTCTCCGTTCACCAGCCCCTGAGTGGGAGTTGAATGTGGTCTTGCAGCAGCTTACTTGCCCTCCCTTTGAGCCGATGGCTACGTGTCCTCTCCGCTTCCATTCTTGGAAGGCTCTTTTTCTAGTGGCACTGACCTCGGCCAGACGAGTGAGTGAACTTCAAGCCCTGCTCTGTGACAGGCCATACACTCGTTTCTATAGAAACAGGGTAGTCCTTAGGACTCATCCTAAGTTCCTCTCGAAGGTAGTCTCCTCTTTCCACCTCAATCAGGAGGTGGTTCTTCCAACATTCTTCCATAGGCCCCATGCCAGCCGGGCTGAGGAAGTCCTGCATACCCTGGACTGTAGAAGGGCCTTGTCTTTCTACATTGATCATACTAAGGGTCATAGGAGGGCTACTCAGCTCTTTGTCTCCTTTGACCCAAACAACTTGGGGTTGCCTGTCTCCAAGCGTACCTTGTCCATATGGGTGGCGGACTGTATCATCTGGGCTTACAGGGCAGCAGACCTTCCCTTGCAGGGTCGAGTCACAGCCCACCGTGTCCGGGCAATGGCTGCATCAGTAGCTCATCTCCGTTCTGTACCGTTGGCAGACATCTGTAGGACTGCAACTTGTTCCTCAAGCCAGACTTTTGCAGCCCATTACTACCTGGAGAGGGAGTCCCGTAGGGACAGTGCTTTTGGTCAGGCAGTACTCCGGAATCTCTTTGAGGTTTAGGCAACTCCTGCCCTCCAGCCTTCTTGTTGGGCTACAGGTGGGATCTCATCTCAGTAAAATTCTTTCCCTGATGCTGGGGCTTCACAGAGGGAGCTCTCTTTTTTCAGCCTGGGTTCCTGGTAGCCCAGAGCTAGGGAGTCACCCATATGTGAGGACTGACTTCCTGCTTGGTCCTGGAGAAAGAGTAGTTACTCACCTGTAACAGGTGTTCTCCAGGAGCAGCAGGAATCAGTCCTCACAACCCTCCCTCCTCCCCTTGGAGTTGTATATAGTTCTTTTGTGTTTTTGTGCTGTCTTTTAGCTATGTCATCTGACTGAGCAAGATGGCACCTTTGGGCGGGAAGGGGACCGCGCATGCGTGGGTGTATTCCCAAAGGCTTTCTTAGAAAGCTGGGGAAATGCTCCGCATGGGGGCTCCATCGACGTCGATGTCACCCATATGTGAGGACTGATTCCTGCTGCTCCTGGAAAACACCTGTTACAGGTGAGTAACTACTCTTTATTCCATTTCCAGAGGTCGGTCCCGCCCAATTTCTGCCCCATCCCCCACAATAGACACAGTGGCTCTGTGCGCACAAAGGGGCCCGGAGGCAGCATATGGTTCAGGCAGCAAGTGGGGCTGGAGATCCCACTGGAATGTACAGCCCTGCTAGTCTCCTTGCAGAATCCAACCCTTGGGCTTTAGTTCACAGCACGCCATACAAGTACACGCTAAATAGCCTTAGTGTGCCCCTAAACCTTTGTTTGGAGGCCCTTAAAAAATCAAATTAAGTAGGTGTATTTTTTGTCAACATGTAAAGAAAAGATCATGCTAAATTTCATCTACTACGGGATAATAAGACAGACACTATGGGGGTTATTCTGTACTGGCTGTCCCCCACCTGTACGGCCTGCCAAAATCAGAGCGTGCAGTGATAGACCTGATTCTGATCCCGCAGGGGCTAGATGTTCCCATGGGATTAGAAGCGTGTCTACCATCCTGGACATGCAGGCTGTGGCCCTATTTTGTCCAGCCAGACATCCTGCAATTCCCTGATTAGCCCGGCCTGGCTCCTGGAGCGGCGGTGGCATGGCATCCTGTTGCCATGCCACCATTGCTCCATGCAGGAGCTGCAATCACCGGCCTAACCCCAGAATCTCCTTTCCCTACAGTCCAACCCCTGATTGGGCCTTCCATGGCCAGGGTCAGGCAACGGGGATCTCCTTGCACCCCTTACCTACTTTTCCCGGCCCCATTTCCCACACCTGCTGCTGTACTGGAGAACCTATTCCACCTCCGAGGTGGAATAAGTCCCCCATTTATATGGCTGACCTGAACATACAGGGCCAACCACGAAATCGGCCTTGTACATCTGGGGCATGATGCCGCCCACTGCCAGTTCTTGCTCCTCCCTCGGTATGTCCCCTCCTGCCCACGAACAGAGCTCCCCAAACAACTCGTATCTACGTGCGGGAGTTCTGTTTTTGCCAGCATGATCCAGGTATTTAGCAAGTCTGGATGTCCGGATCAGACATCCAGACCCACTAAACGCAGTTCAGAATGATCCCCTATAGATTACAGCCCTTTACACCTGGCCCTGCAACAATTCACATGACTCAACATTCAGAAACATTTATCTGTATAGCAGTAGCTGCTCTATGGGTAAGTGTCTTATTCATGATTTTTCAGTGGCACTATCCACATAATGCTGCCGAAAATCTTTCTAGACCATCCCGGCTATATGAAGATAGTGCCAGGGCAGAGATAAGGCACAGCAGGACATTCCCCATAACTTGAGAGATAGCTGGAGATATTCAGCTACTATCCTTATAGTTATGTGGTTTAATTTAGGACAGCTTTTTTCTACCCTGAATTAAACCACTTAGCTAAAACGGATAGTGGTTGAATATGGCTGCTATCTATAGAGTGATGGTGGTCATCACACTCCATGTACACTCATTATATGGGTGATAGCGATGAATATATGATTTAAAGACCATAGCCAGCTTATAAAAAAAGGCTGACCATCGCACTTGAAGATTGTTTTGATTTGGCAGTTTCTTCCTGCTCCTTTGACAACATCATAGCTAGGATCCTGGATCCATGAGTCTTTATTTACAACTACCTGAGAATATTTTCTTCTGTTTTAAATCCCATCACGCTAATGTAGTTGGTCTTGTCTTTGAAGATCATGATTAGAGGTCATTTACCAAAGTTCCGTCTGAAGCCCTGCAATCATGGACCCTGAATCTAGCCACAAGGTGTTATCCTTGAGGGATGACAATGGCTACTGTACCTCTCCTTCCCTCCCCCCCCCCCCTCCTCTTCTGCAGCATCCCCAGCTCCATCCAATCAGGGCAGAAGAAGACCTGGCTTGGAGACCAAACCAAAGACCTTCCACACTGCAATGTACAGCCCTGCCACCAAGTCACCATGCCCGTTCACAATATGCAAAACCCTTAAATTGCTCATCACTAATTCATGGCTTACACGTCCTGTCTCCTCAGTTCATTAATTAAGGTCTCTTGTTTTCACACAGTCCTTGCACAAATGGAAATGTTTTGTGCTGTGTACAGCATCATATGGCTTTTTTCATTAGCAAATATTATTTGACTGCTGGGCTTGTAAGAGCATGTTTTATACATGAAAGCAAGAGACTGGTGATATGTCAAAAAATTATAGAAAACAATTGCTAGACAATGGAATGGAAGGGAATAGTACAGGGAATAATGGCTCACTGCAGGGTGATAAAGGCAATGCAATTTAAAAATGAATTCCCATTTTTTTTAGCTAGCACCCTAAAAGCTCTACTTATAGTACTCCCACAGCACATATCCAATGCATTCTTTGGTCCTTGCAGTTAGGTTTAATATTGAAAAATATATCAAGTAGAGCCAATGGGCCGTCAGAAACCTGAGTCCTTGAAAATTTATAAGAGGCAGCAGATTTGCAACTGTAAACAAAATGCAAATGAGCTTCATGCTTACATTTGACAGCAATGTGACCTTGTGCTATATAGTTTATGTCAGGCTACTTGTGACTACAACTTTT
Source organism: Ichthyophis bannanicus (assembly GCA_033557465.1). Taxonomy (NCBI): domain Eukaryota; kingdom Metazoa; phylum Chordata; class Amphibia; order Gymnophiona; family Ichthyophiidae; genus Ichthyophis; species Ichthyophis bannanicus. The sequence continues at coordinate 4,636,351 of JAWIIG010000024.1, read as the reverse complement.
ATAGTGCATTGAGCTACACAAATGTAAGAGGGCACCATCAACTTAAATAAAACAGGGATGTGAATATTTTTAAAAGATAAATCCAGTCACCTTAGTGATAGTTGTTCAAATCTATTACTGTATGGGGCATGTTTACCAAAGTGCACTGTTCGCATGGGGTTTGAGGCACAATGCACTAAAAATTAACATTGGGCCCCTGCAGTAAAAACCCCTCGCTGAAAGAGTGAAGGGGAATGTTAGAAAGGACATCCAAGTGCAATCCGGGACGTCCAGGTGAAAAATGCAGAAAAAACATTGGAGACATCTATGTTTCAGCTGAATTTTAGACATCCCCGAAGTGAACTTCCGCAGCCCCATCCACATAGACATCCCGGCTACAGAATAGTGGGGTGGGGGCATCTAGTGCATGCAAGGTTGCATATAAGGACATCTAGCTCTGTGGCAAACTGGAAATACGATCTGCCATTCCCCTGCAGAGTTTGTTGGCAATGTAGGATGTTTGGCAGGCGAAATGAGCACTTTTCGCTGCTTATTCATGCCTGCAACAGGTTTGGATTTGGACGCGGCATGGGATGTACGGGGCATTTTGGCAATCGGGCAAGGGCATCCAGATTCTTGGTAACGCACTGGACATGCCTACACCACGCCCTTGTTCTGATTTAGACGTCCTCATGCTGGTGACATCCACAGAACTGACTTCTAAATAGCTCCAGGGACATCTCCATGTTTTGGATGTCTCTATGCCTACCGTATGTGAATCTAATTTGCCTGGATCTTCTCCTTGGAATGTGCGAGCCAAATAATAAATATACGTAAATTGGGTGGGCTGGGGTGGACTGGTGCAGATATGGTGCATCACAGCTGTTACAGGCATGCACTAACTTCAAATGTTGCTGTTAACATACGTATACTTTACACCACTTCAATAGATTGCAAAGTGCCACTCATTAGGAACATGCCAACTTCAGGGGGATGGATGTACATGCCCCACGAGGTTGGCACAGTCCTCCACATTAATTTCATGGCCCTATTGCACGCTACCGGTGTGCTTTTTAGTAAATATGCTCCTATGGGTGTTTCTTCTTTACATTTTAAGGGGGGCCATTTACGAATACTTCTTGCGTGCTTAGTCACAGAACCCATAGATATAAAATGGACCCTGTAGCAGATAGTGCCCAGTTAAAGTTTTAGGGCCGCAGTGCATGACATAGCAATGGGTGATGCTTTTTCACAGCTAAAATGGAACAGTAGAGATATGCCTGGAAAGTCCATTCCATATTACTCACTTTCAGCAACTAAGACAGCCTAGCACCTCAGCGTCTAGTTGAGCCCATCCTGAAGCCTTTGTATATATTTCTATCTAACTGTCAGTAATCTTCAAATACGCAAGCAGCAGCTGATCGGACTTACCCCTGGTTAGTCCCCCATTCATTCCTGATGCAGAGGTGTTTATGCACTGGATCCTTTGTGTAACCTTCATAGCAAAGACAGTCTCCTAAGAAAGAAAACAAGGATAATTAAAACATGATTTGATAGATCAATGCACTAGATTGTCTAGAAAGATCAAATGATTTCTAGGAGATAAGACGTGATCAACCAGCATTCACGTATATCTGCACATCTTAGACATTTTCAAGGACTCAGTCTTCTGACATTTATCATTTTCAAGTTGAAAGTATAATGGAAGTGTATATTCATTTTATCCTTTGAGTAAAGAGGTCTTTAAGTTCATTTGTAACCTTCTCCATGGAGGAGGAGATTGTATTTATTCCCTCTGGTTGGGTTATGGTGCAGTCTGCTCGTACTGTGAATTATTATTGTAACTGTAGTTCCCGTAAGACTCTTGTTATTTCAAGTTTTGGCAGCAGACTGTCAGGAGATATTATAACCAATCCTGAAAGGCAAGTAACTCGGCGCCAGGACCGTACAAGCTAGAAATGTGCCCTGTGCGACTAACGGATCTTGCACCCCCCTCGCCCCAGCCACATGCAGTAACTCACAATTTTTGAGCTTCCTGGAAGCCACGTAATGATATCGGTGCCCCTTCTATACTTACGCACTGTGCAGCTACATGGCTTGCACAGCCCTGCTTGGCACTTAGAGAAGAGAGTTCAAATACCGCCTCTCTTGCTGACACTCTTTGTGACCTTGGTAGCTCTCGACACCCTCCATTGTGTGAGTAGTATGTGAGGTCATTTGGACAGGGAAATAACTCAATTCCTGAATATGTAGCTCACTTTTAAGCTCAGATATGGAAAAAGAAAGTACTAAATCCGAATCCAAAATCCAATGTTTTGTGATAAGAAAGACAAGGGCAGTACTGCTTGTGATTTCTAACATACTGAGGTTAGGAGTGTGCCTTCATTAGGCTCATTGATACTCCTTAAGAATATAGGAGTCATTATTCTGAACCATTAGCTGGTCAGCCAAAGAGAGGTCAACCGGCTAAGGGTCCTGACCCTGATAATCAGTGCTGCTGAATGTCTCCACAGACCGCCCCAGCACAGACCATGGGTGAAGCAGAGCAGTGCCAATGCTAAAGGGTAAGAGCTGACACTTATCCGATTTTCAGCAGTCCCTCTCCAGAAAAATTAGGTCACATGAAAAGCTGGCCTAAATTGCAATCCAGACAAGAGCTGTCTGAAAATCACGCTAACTGGGTCAGTGTTGGTACTTAACGGGTTAATGCTGCTGAATCTGGATAATCAGTGCCAACTCCTATCCAGATACCGTCACTGGATATCCCGTCGATATTTAAGCACCAGGGCTGACTGCTGTGCCTTTAAATATCGGCATTTTTGAAGATCAGCCAGGTAGTGTGCACTAAACTGATTGAAGGCGCATTAATTGACATAACATTTATCTATTTAAAGGAATTTCTATTCCAGACTATGAGGGTCGTTTTAAAAGGTTTAGTGGTGATTTGGATGTCTGAAGACGTGCACGTGGATGTCAAAATCATACAGACGACGTTTGCAGATGTCTCTGGTGCAGGGACGTCCAAGCAGGCATGAGGGTATGGTGGAGGCTTGTCTGGGGAGGGGCGATGGACTTAAACATCCTGTTTGTCCAATCTCGGAAACATTGGAAAATGCCAGCTTTGGATTATTGTCCAAATCTTGAACCAGAAGATTTTCGGACAATTTACCAGGCTCTTATCATACCACACCTTGATTATGCCAACGCCATATTACAAGGTCTCCCCCAATCCACCTTGAACCCCTTGCAACTTGCCATGAACAGTGCTGTGAGAGTTCTCCAGGGTGCATCTAAGAGGGACCAAATGACGCCCCTTCTAAAGCAGTTACACTGGCTACCTGTACAAGCCAGGATTTTCTTCAAAACAGTGCTGCTGACATTCAAAGCAATAAATAAACCTCTCTTCATCTTCAATATCTGACCTTATCCAAACAGCTACTAATAGACCAAGAAGATCCACAGCGATAAATATGCTAGATGTGCCGAGAGAATTAACAAGATGCACCTCAACAACTGCAAACAGGGCCTTCAGACTCTGCACCCCAAGATTCTGGAATTCATTACCATCAAACATCAGGGCAATCACTAACCTAACCCAGTTTAGGAAGGCCCTTAAACACTTCCTTTTCATAAAATTCTTCCCTGAGAGTAGTGAAACTAATCCCCATCCAAATATATTCAACTGTGCCACCACACCCTATCAGCTAGGCAACCACACAAGGAGTCCCTGACTATTAAATCACCCTTTTACTATGTCTTGATATGACACTGTTGTGTAAATAGTTATCTTGTTATCCAAGTTCGTTCTCCTATTAATTGTAAACTCAGACTTATGTACCCTGTCTGATTGTTATGTTCCATGTAAACCGCGCTGATACTGAATAGTGCGGTATAGAAGAACTTGTAAATAAATAAATAAAATAAATTTATTTTTATTTTTACTGCATATAGTCCCTTTTTATTAAATGGTAACTCTTATAGTTTGCCCTTGTGAGTGTGAATGTTAGTTTTGAGGCACTCCTCCTCATCTCTCCTTTGCATGCTCCCTCAGGGAGGAGTGGTCTGTGGTTAGGACAAGGTACTTCAGGCCAGAGGGCCGGGGGTTCAAGTCCCACCTGGGGACAGCAATCTCAGGCCGGAGGGACTGGGGTTTCTAGTCCCACAGGTGCTCCTTGTGGTCTTGGGCAAGCCACTTAACCCTCCATTGCCCATGTTCCCTGTAAGTATTAGCGTATGTGTCTCATATCCCCTCGTGTTAAATGTATCCCCCAATTGACCACTTTGACCCAGTGAAAAGCAGGATATAAATACAGCTAAATAAATAAATATGGGTTTTGTATGTATTCAGTGTAATACATGGTGTTCCGCTTTATCTTTTAATTTTTACTATTATTGTTTTTAACCTTTTTATTTACTTAATTAAATTTATACTTCTGTTTTTGTTGCTGTTTGGATTTATTGCATTTATGTACTTTATTGTTTGTATTTACATTCTTGTTTTTATTATTTACATTGTAGGGGTTTCCATTGAATAAAAGCGCCCGTGACCTCCGCACGCCACGCTTGTTGTGTGTCCATCCTCAGAATGCACTTGGACATCCCTCTGTGAAATGTGCCTCTATATCACTCGATGGATTTCATTAGAGCATACCTTTATTTGATGGTTAGTGCAAGTTAATTCAATTTAGTGTATATTAAAAATTCCCTATTAAATGAAATGTGCTAAAGTTACCAAAAACACACTCAAAAATTGGGAAAATGTGTGAAACCCCTCCAAAACTAATCAATATCATTTCAGCCTGTGCACATCCCTAATACTAATAGGTGTAAAGAAAAATATACAAATCACCTTCGTACCACAAACAGATTTATTCTTATTTATAGGTATCAGAACACATGACTATCATTTTCATTTCCAGATGCCGTGGTGACTTTCAGACCAATGGAGCAAAGCTTTCTTCACAATCAGAGCATGCCAGAAACTCAACACAGTCAAATCTGGTTTGACACTTCGGGACCAATTTTAAGGCGGCCCAGTTTGGGACGAAGCTTGCAAGTTTTTGTACTTGCGGATTTTGAACTGGGTTTGGATGAAAAAGTCTGCATGCCCTTCCCTTTGAAATATGCCTCAGGTACAAAAGAATATGCAACTCTATACCTGCCTATTGCATGGGTAGATTCTATCAGGAGAATAACACATGTAGGCTTACATATACAATATAGAGCATTTTTTCTCATCCTATGTAAAAACAGAATATTTTCTGCTAAAAGCAGCTAAAATAACATGCACTGTTCCACAAAGCTCAGACCTTTAGATGTACTGAGTGAAGGCAATTTTCACAAAGCCAGTCTGCTCATGTAAATCACTATTTCCCTAAATAAATGGCTTTGAAAATTGTCTCCTTTATGACCGATTCCAAGATTGAGACAAGCCATTGTAGGGCATGATAACTAACACATGCTACCAGGGTGCCGCGGGGTCAATGTGGGCCTTTGACTCTACACTAAAAAGCGTAGGACCATGCACTACCCCCCTCCCCCCCACCACTGCTTCTCTGGTAGTATGCATCAGTGCAGAGACTGGGCGGGACGGGGCATTCCTGGCACGATGCCTAGCAAAGACGTTGTGGCATTAGTTGCTCCCCATTGAAGTGCGGAGCTGCAGGGGGACAGATGTACACACCTCCCTTGCAGTTAGCAAGTAGCCCTGCACCAGTAACACGGCCCACATATGCATCACCGGTGGGGGTTTAGTTAAAATTCCCCATCATTATTCATATTTAACAAATTACAGATGAGCAATTTGAGCCATAATAACAGGACATCACTTGGCTATTAGGGACATGTATTTGTTAGGGCGCATTCGATTAATTAAAGAATGCAATGCATGCTAAATTGATTTTTTTTTAATACACGTTAAATCAATTTGCGTAAGTTAAAAAGATCTGATGCATGTGAAAAATATTTTTCGAAAGCAAATGTGCATAATGAACTGAAACATGTGTCTGAAAACAGAGAAGAGGCCCAAACAACCCAAAATCCTTATTGGCAGTGACCACAGACAGAACCAGCGATAAGTCTGGAAGAGAAATCAGGAAATTCTTTTAAGGGACAGGTTCAGTTTCTAATCAGTATATCTCATAGTGAAAGTCATAAATATTAAATAACCTAACATTACTATACATGCAGTAGAAAAATATACGATGTGCCATACTGGGTCAGAACAATGGTTCATCAAGCCCAGTATCCTGTTCCCAACAGTGGTCAGTCCAGTTCACAAGTACTTGGCAGGATCCCAAAGGTACGTATATATCGTTCCACGTCACTTCGTCCCGTGTCATCTAGTCCCTCTGCTATGATTTTGGAGTGATCAGTTCTCCTCCTGATTTTTGATGGTTGGGATGTACTTGCCATGATTACATATGTTTTCACTTTATTGTATACATATATTTATGTTTTAGACTAAAAGTTGTTACCCGTATTATGTTTTGTTATCAGTGAATCTCATGTAAGTTTTTCTACATTAGATTTATGAAATCTTTAAAATGTTTTGCATATTACCTTAAGGTAGTAATTAATGTCAAAACACCAACACCTTCAAATTCAATTGCTTCATGAGTCGTGTAAATTGGTTATTCTCCGTACTATACTTTTTATGTTACGGAAATAGGGTTAATTTCTTTCTAACATTAATGAGAATTCCTAGTAAGAGGTTGTCTCTATGTCAGTGATAAGATGCCGATTCTAAATACAGAACCCTCAATTACATTCCTCGTATTTCTAAAAATAAATAAAAGTGTTTCAAAATAAAACTCAGAGCCCTGCAAAACTAGGTTGTAAGATCCGGATTATGGATATAAAGTTCCGAGTTCCGTCAACACTCTAACCTTTTGCCAGAGCAGCATGCAAAATTTAAAATCATCAAATTGTCTCGTACGTTCTCAGATTTTGTTATTCCAAATTCTTTAAATATCCCTTTGCGCAACCAGAAAGATCAAGGTTTAGCCCCAGGCATAAAACTTGAAAACAGGTTTTCAAGTCTGTCCGAGGCGATGAAATAAGATGAGCACCAAAGAAAAACAGGATCATTTTCACAACATTTAAGTTGCAAGCTAGGGGTAACAACTTTTAGTCTAAAACATAAATATATTTATACAATAAAGTGAAAACATAGGTAACCATGGCAACTTCATCCCAACCACCAAAAATCAGGAGGAGACCTGATCACTCCAAAATCATAGCAGTGTGCAGGTGAATTTACGTCATACTTTAAATTTTAGGTCCAAAGCATGTCCGGAGCGTCGTCTCCATTCTTCACGGGACAAAGTGACGCGGGATGAAGTGACACCAAATTATATATATATAATGTGTGTGTATGTACCGTATACACTAATGCTAATGAGAAAGTTTTAGGACTGCAATAAGCCCTTAATGAATTCAGAGGTCGCACTGGACATGTCACTATGGCAACAAATTGCTATATTATGCTTTTAAAGGGGCACCGACACAAGGCAACCTGTTAGAGGAATCATTTGCTGTGAATTTTAAAGATGCCACAGGGGTATAGGCTGCCTTGCTAAGCAAACGCTGTTGTAGCAGATGCATCTGCTGTGACAGATGGCGGAGAAGACATGGAGCAGCAGGTCTGCAGAGATGTGCCCAGGCACCCAACAGGGGAGGTTTTATTATTGTAAAAGAAGGAGAATAAAAAATACAATAGAGGAAGTAGATAAATGTGATATTCTAGATGGGGAGAGGGTGACGAATGGGAGAGGCGGGATAGAAAGCAAAACAACTAGCTATATCCAAAGTTCTCTTTGACATGGAAGCTGCAATTAGAAACTCTCTATGGGCGATCTATTTTAAATAGACTTAAAATAAAAATGCATCCTAATGCACAGTTTTATTATTACGGAGCCACTTATTAGTGTGAGGTTCTCTTTACTTACAGATGCATTCGATGACTGAACAAACAAGACATACCAATATTGGAAATATAGTACAATAGTTAGGGAAAGTATTTTTTTCATTAAAATTTTTCCAATGAGTGTCCAGTGGATTTCGCTCTGCCAAAAGCTGCTAGACCATGGAAACGGGCGATCCCCATTAATGCACCAGGCATGGGGCAATATCACAAGAATATCAGAAGACAAGAAATCCTGGGTCAGAAATGGGATGGACCATTTTCCATCGAGCTAGCATCCTGTCTCTGACATTGGCCACACTGGGTCACTTGCAGGTACTTGGAATAGACCAATAGGAAAGTCTGTTCCATATTGCTTAGTTCCAAAAATAAATGATGGAGATGGCCAAGTTTAGCTGACTAATGTTTAGGGCTATGCATTTATGAGCACACATTCAGTTCATTTGAGTGCCTACAAATTTCAAGTGCACACAATCTCTTGCATATGCATATACCTAATAATGAATATGCACACTATTAATTTGCATGTGCAAAAAAGCCCTAACCCACATTTAAATCAAATGCATGAAAAAACAGAAACAGACCCAAGAAAAATGGGAAAAATTCAGAAAATCTGCAAATGAACCAAACTTTCTTTGGCTGTGCACATTCCTACTAACGATTATTTAAGTAGCTGTTCTCTAAAAACATGCCCAAGCCTTTTTTAAAACACAGTTACACTATTAGCCTTGACAATATTCTTTAGCAGCAAATTTCACAGCTTAATTGTACATTACCTGATAAAGCACTTTCTTAAATTTTGTTTGTCTGCTATGAATCTGTGTCATGGATAACCCTCTAGTCCTAGTGTTATTTGATAGAATAAATAGCCGTTACCTATTAAGTTGTTTCATACTGAATGCAGTAGATGTAAAAATATGAAAACATTTCCTACTGAGTGTATTCTGCTAGAATGTTTCTTGTTTTTTTTTAAATGTAATATTCAGGGCCGGATTTACCTTGAGTGAGGCCCTATGCCAACAAAAATTGTGGGCCCCCAGCAGGGGCGGCCCAAGGGGGGTGTGGGCATCATTTGCATAAGGGGCCTCATTTGCATAAATATTTGCATAATGTTACCATATACTAACTTTTAGTAAACGTGCCTCTTAATGAGTGTATGGATAAAGAAAGACTAAAAGATTTCTACATTACTATAATCCAGTGCCAACTGCCAGACACATTAGGAACTACTACAAACACTGCCCATTTAGAACCCATAGTAAACCCGCCGTATCCTACCAGGACTCACAAAGCACCATACTCTACCAATCAAAAGGCAACACTGCAAATATTAAACCAATACATTTCAGAGAACAACAATACATGACCTACTGGGGAAAGAGACCAAGTGGCAATGTCAAATAGGAATTATATAAACAGAACACCTCAGCTCAGTTACACATGCAGAACATAGACCATCACCAAACAAGTAATCACATTTTAGAAACAGGAAGACAATAATTAAACTGGGAATCCCAAAAGCCAAACTTGGAATGTACAACACTGTAGAAATAAAACTATACATTAATTTGCTCTTGTACTAAACAAAGCGCAGACGTTAATGATGCACATTTACCAGAGCTGACATATTCCAATTAATAAATTCAAAATAAAGAGATATTTTTCTACCTTTTGTGCATTTTTTTCAGCTGCAATTGCTCCAGCCACTTTCTTCTGGTTTCTTCATGTCTTCTGCTAACTCTCCATCGTCTGCTGTCCATTTGTCCTTTCTTCTCTCTTCTAGTTTTTTTCCATTCTCTCTCTACATCTGCTTTAACATACTAATCTTTCTCCTTTTGCTCTTTCCTCATTCCTATTTCATCCAGTCAAATTTTACCCCTCCATCCTCAATCCCCACTTACTCTCCCAATACCCGGCCAATTGTAGATTTTTTTATCCCTCCCACACAAAATATTTTTCCCTTCTCCATTTTACTCTTCCAGCCCCATCCCATTCTAATCCTCCCCCAACATCAGCTCCCTTCTAGTTCCAGCCTCACCCAGCATCCATTCCCTTCTAGTCCCTGCATCAGCCCATTTCCAGTCCTAGCCACCCATCAGCCCATTTCCAGTCCTAGCAACCCCCCAACCCAATACCAGTCCTAACCCCCCATCACCCCATTTTCAGTTTAAGCCCCCCCTATAACCCATTACCAGTCCTAACCCCCCATCAGCCCACTTCCAGTCCTAACCCCATCAACCCATTTCCAGTCAGCCCCCCATAGCCCATTGCCAGTCCTAACCCCCCCCATCAGCCCATCAGCCCACAGCCCATTACCAGTCCTAACCCCATCAGCCCACCTCCAGTCTTAACCCCCCCCCCAGCCCATTTCCAGTCCTAACCCCCCCCATAGCCCATTACCAGACAGCCCCCATCAGCCCACAGCCCATTACCAGTCTTAACCCCCCCCAAAGCCCATTACCAGTTCTAAACCCCCCCAACAGCCCATTATCAGTCCTAACCCCATCAGCACTCCTCCAGTATTAACCCCCCAGCCCATTTCCAGTCCTAGCCCCCCATATCCCTTTTCCAGTCAGGAACCATCAGCCCACAGCCCATTACCAGTCTAAACCCCCCAAAACCCATTTCCAGTTCTAAACCCCCCCCAACAGCCCATTACCAGTCCTAACCCCATCAGCCCACCTCCAGTCTTAACCCCCCCCAGCCCATTTCCAGTCCTAGCCCCCCCCATAGCCCATTACCAGACAGCCCCCATCAGCCCACAGCCCATTACCAGTCTTAACCCCCCCAAAGCCCATTACCAGTTCTAACCCCCCCCAACAGCCCACAGCCCATTACCAGTCCTCCTAATCAGCCCACCTCCAGCCTTAATCCCCCCAACCCATTTCCAGTCCCAGTCCCAACCCATTTCCAGCCCCAGTCCCAGCCCCCCCAATTACCAGTCCTACCCCCTCCCCCTCCCCCTCCCCCGGCCTAAAGTAAAATTTATTTTTAAAAAAAAAACCTGCTGGCTGCCGCCGCGGGGCCCCCTCTGCTGCCGCGGCAGCATGGACTGACCCGCGGGGGCCCCCTCTGTAAGCTCGGTCCCTCCCTCCGTGCCTCCGTGTCTCCCTCCGTGCAGGCTGTTAGAGACACGAAGGCAGACTGTCTCCTTCTGCCTTCGCGTCTCTGAGACGGGAAGGCAGAAGGAGACAGTCTGCCTTCGCGTCTCTAACAGCCTGCACAGAGGGAGACACGGAGGCAGGGACCGAGCTTACAGAGGGGGCCCCCGCGGGTCAGTCCATGCTGCCGCGGCAGCAGAGGGGGCCCCGCGGCGGCAGCCAGCAGGTTTTTTTTTATTTTATTAAAAAAAAAAGCCTAACTACTTCAATTTTTGTGGGCCCTTTGCAGCTGTGGGCCCTACGCCATGGCGTACATGGCGTATAGCTAAATCCGGCCCTGGTAATATTTATTGAGTTTTACAAGGCATTACTTAAACAAAAATGTCATATAGTACTTTCAATTACTAGGGAAAAGTAGGAATATAGATACAATAATTCTCAAAAGTCCAAAAAACAAAGTATCATTCGCCTATAAAAAAAACAATATAGGAGAGGAGGAGGCACACCTAAAAGAAAGCATCGAAATACATAACAGAGAAGCAATACATCAATTAATATCCCTAATTATCCCTAGCTTCTGAATCTAACCCACCATTTCCTATTGTCAACTACCCACTGAATCCTCTTGGGCGTGCAAAACGGCCGTGACCTGAGAGAGATCAAGAAAAACAGAATCTTTCCCAGAATGCCTAATTAGTCATTTTTGGGAAATTTCAAAAAGAACACCATACCCAGAGATAAAATCCTGGGCTTTAACTGTAGAAAAGCTCTCCTGAACTGCTGAAATATTCTGAAACACTGTCATCATAGTTCCTCTATTGGTGGACTCCTGTTCGGATGTCTTCAAGATAGAAGTAAAATCAAGGGAATGATTTTGCGCAGAATGAGTCTCTCCAATATATTTTAAAGACCTCTTAACATAATATGCTTTAACAATTACTAGGAGAGAACCACGATCAATAGACAAAATATCTGTACAATATCTTTTTAAGGAGTCTTTCGCAATGAGTCCCCCTAAAATGGTTACTAATTTAGAAATGTGGAGGGTAACAGTAAACATGGAAGGGGTTCTGTCTGGTTGCCTTTCTCAGTTATGTAACTTCTCAAGTGAGATTGTTAATAAGTTATCACTATGGGGAGTGATAAATGATCTCAGGAGAGAGCACTTGAAAATTATTCTAAGAAACTGAAAACTTGGACGCAGCAAGTGAGTTTCTAGCGAAGAGTAATTTGCCACTCGAGAATAGGTTGGAAAGGGAGGAAAATTCTTTAAGGGCCTGTAATTTGAACTTTTTGAATTTTCTATATTGTTTATCAATTTTGGCTAAAGAAATGTCTCTTGTTTTTAATTTGACTCAATGTGTTTTGGATGCGCTTTTGAACTAAATTCCATCCTAACAGTTAGCGACGGGGACCTTAAAGGGGGTAATTTTATAAATAATTTTTCCTGTATAAATCATGTTCTATATGTGGCAAATATCTGTTTTAAAATTTGACTGTGAAATACACATGTCTAAGTATACATGTGGAACAGATGGCATGTATGTATATGATTACCACATATATTCCTGGGGCCAGGGTTTGGGTGGAGTTGCAATGTACATGTGCATTTTAGAAAATATGGGAGTACACACACAGAGTACACACAAATTTGCACCAGAGTAGAAGGTGGTCTAAATGTCTGCTACTAGAGGCAATTGTAAGCCCTCCAAGGACTGAAAAATACCTACTGTACCTGATTGTAACTTGCCTTGAACTACTAGTAGAAAGGCATGAACTAAATACCACAAAATAAACATAAATAAAATATAATTGCAGGAGCCTATTTTATAAAGGCACATGGGCGCCTATATTGTCTTTATAAAACAGGCATCTTTCTGGGCTTTTCACCTAGGCGTGTTCTCATAACATTATCCTCCAGGGGGCAGGCTCTCGGGGCTGTGTGTTACAGTAAATAACCAGACGTTCTTATTCCATTTGTACAGTTTTGTTTCCTAATATGAAGTTGTACTAAAGAAAGCCAAAGAGTATTTTGTTGTTTTAAACATGGGTAATTTGTTGGGGGAATTACCCCTGTTCTCCCCCCCCCCCCCCCATGCTTCCTTCCTCTTTCTGTCCCCCTTTCTTATGTTGCTTGGATCAGAGGTTTTTAAGAAATTCTGACTAGGTAAGATGGGTTATTTCTCTTTGCTATTTTCCTAAATATAAAGAGCACTGGAAATGCACTTTTTCTCCAGTCTGCCTAAGCCTGCTTGCCTTTAGTTCTGGCTTACTAGCCCAGGGAGTGCAGGCTGCATCCCTATGGTCTTATTTGCAAAGGAAATGTACTGCAATTTGTTTTCCTTTGTTGTGTAACCTTATATACTAGAAAAAATCATTTTACAATCAGTTGCTGCATTTTCCAGTAAATAAATGTTGATGCTTGTTACTAAGAAGTTTGTTCTGACTTTTGACCAGATTACAGCTAATAAAAACCTGTGGACTGTTATTGGAACTGGCCTGGGGGTTGTGCGAGTGAGGAGCGCTACTGGTCACGTTGCATGATTGCCACTGGAAAGAAATTGAGAAGCACACTGTGGGATCCGGCCTGAATTTTGGCAGATGAATGTCCTACAGTAGATTTTGCGGCAAGCTTTGCATGTACAATTTTATTTTCTCCTTAAGATCCTGCAGGAAATTAAGGTCTTCGGCAATGATGTGCTAGTTCAAAAGCGTGTAATCAAGTTGACATGTGAATTTTACAGAAGTCTCTTTGCATAATCCTTAAATTTGGATCATGTAAAAATATTAGATTATCCAAGGATAAAATGAAATGACTAATCTGAACAGAGCATTCAGCAGGACATAAAGGTAATAAAAATGTTATCCTTTCCTAGTCAGCTTACCAGTTTCTGGGTCACATTGGTGTTCGCAGGGATCAAGAAGCCGCCGGGCACATAGGTCCATAGCCCAGGGCCCACTGGAATTCTGCTGAGAAAAGAGCACGACTTGAGCAGGGTTCAGCCAATCACTTGCATCCAGCTGACTGCCCTCCAGTAAGATAAAGCGACTTCCTGAAAGACGGCAGAATAAGAATCAGAGAATATCTGGGCATGTCTGGAAGGGATTCTTTCTACAATAACTAGAAAAATTGTGACATCAGCGTTCATCTGCTGAGTACAAGCAGTCACAGTCAGGCCCGATAACATAATTAATTTGTGTCAGGAATACCCAAACTTCAGATCAACTATGCATATGTGTGTTCACTGAACAGGGATAATTCTTTTCACTTTGGTTCAGCGCCATCACAATGTGGGTTTCAGCAAGCCAGTAAACGAGAATGTTCCTTTCACATCCGAAAATCTATTTGGTACTTCTAACAACATCTAAACCTTAAACTGGAAAAGCAGCTAGCTAAATTAGGGCTGCAATTGTAGGCATGTTTTTATCCTCTCAGAGCTTGTCAGCACAGTGCAGCTTCCCAGCTAGACCTTTCTGCAGTATCACGGTACTGGAATAAATGAGAGAAGGGTTCTTAACAATAGGAGTAATTAATATCTAGCAATTTGTAAACTGAAAAATAGTTTCTGTACAGTCTCCATTTGCTGCATGACTACTTGAATACAGCAATTTTTCAAAAGGACACAATATTTAGAGGGCAACGTCCCCGATGAAGCCTGTGATGTGTTTGACAAGACAGGAAGAACATTGCAGGCAACTTCCCCGATGCATTGTGCAGAGGGAAATGAAATAAGGTGCTGAGAACCCTTCTTGTACAAAGCACCTCTCAGTGGTTCTCAACCCAGTCCTCTGGGACCCCCCAGGCCAGTCAGGTCTTCAGGATATCCACAGTGAATATGCATGAGAGAGATCTGCATGCACTGCTTCCATTGTATGCAGATCTATCTCATGCATATTCATTGTGGATACCCTGAAAACCCGACTGGACTAGAGGTCCCAGAGGACTGGGTTGAGATCCACTGATGGAAGTAACTTCGTAAAAACTGAGGTCTTTGGTCTGCATAGTCGTCTGTGGTCCGGGGCTTCCAGTTCACAAGTGCCAAAAGTATTATTTTAAATCATTTTTCCTTTTTTTCATCATCCAGCAGCCTTTTAGGCCTGTGGGGAATACATGTAAGTCCCAATCCTTAATGGATAAGGATTACTTGCACTTACTTATGTTATTGTGTTAATTTTTAAAAAATTCTTTTACATCAACCACATTATTCTCTAAGACTTACAGATAAAACAGATGGTATATAAACCTGACAAACATACACTACATTAAAACATAGTTAGCATCTTCTTTTCTTCTACTGATAATAAATGATTAACCCTTTTCATGATATCCACTAAGCACTAAAATTATACCTTATCTGCAGGTTCCCCACTATAAAGTCCCTCATGCTTACCTATCAATTTTAAATACAGCATAATAAACTAAAATATGTTGAATACTAAGGATGATTCATGTACCTTTTATTTCATTCTTACTAATACTTAAGAAGGACGTGGTTGACTAGTACAGTGTTTTAATGGCAGACTTGAGCATCCTAGTGTGACTGCATTTACTCAGTAAGAGAAGGCAATAAATCCCCAAATATTTTGGGATCGGAACAAAAAATCTAGTAAGAATCAAATTCTCATAGAATTAACCAGTTGCCTAAATTTTGCCCATGCAATAACAGGTATGTGATATAAGTCCTAAGTGAAACCATTGGGTGCAAAATGATCTGACAGATTCATTTCCCCTGAGATAACAACGAGGTTGGTTTGCCCTGTTCAGATGTACCTGCAGAGAACCACTTTTGGTCACAGCTAGAATATTTATATCCCACCAGTCCTAAGCCCTTACAGTTTGCTGATTATAGTTTTAATATCACAACGGTAGAAGAAATATTTGCAAAGTAACAGCATAAAAGAAAGATTTTTTTAAAAAAATTGGCAAAATTGCTTTACCATCAGCGATGAGGTGCTCAGGAACATGAAGAGTGATTTTGACGATCAGTGGACAGCTCATGTGGGTTGAGCAAACCATGCTGATGACGCAACTGGTGACACTGATCAAGGTAAGCGTTGTTTTGTTTACGGGACTCCGAGGTGAACCCACTGTAGTGAAACATCAAACCAATATGGGTTTTGCAGGTCAGTTCCATTATCAAATTGCTAATTATGAGCAAGATTTGTCAAGGGTTTTCCCCTTCATAAATCTGGTCTTAAGATGATATTAAAGTAGATTCCGGTGAAGGTTGGGCAGTGTAGGCAAAGACTAGTTCATCAGTGCTCAGTTCTCATGTAACTTTTACTGTTTTCTGCATCAGTTTACAACAAAAACCCCTTGGTTTTATTCTTCAGAAGCCTTCACTTATACAGTTTGAATAACTGGTTTTTAAGTCCTGGGGTAATTACTTCATTATTTCAATTAAGGTCTTTATCCCTGGTGATCTCCGTCCATACATAGACTTGCCTTGAGGAAAGCGAGTTTATAGCTGCACATATGCAAAAAGTCCTTATTTCTACCCTACCCTACCACTAGCGGTTACACTAAACAAAGTGCCCATGCTCCAGGTATGACGAATTGTGACTTCTCTCCACATCATCGCAGGCTGTTGGATGTGTAGTGCCGCTCTCAATGAGACTCTTTAGAGGCCATGCATGTTTAAAGAAACTAGGATGTATAAGGCTGTCCTCTGGTGAGAAAATTAATAACAGAGGTATCCAGGTGGTCTTGTGGAAGAACAATAGGAGCTTGAAAAGGGAAAAGAGAGAGGGTATGACTATGAGAGAATTAGCATGGGAAAAGCTGAAGGAGAGCGGGAGAGAATTACTGTACAAGAATATGAGAGCATGGGAAAAAGAGGAGAGAATGTGAGAGAATTAGAAGGTGAGAAAGCATGGGGAAAGGGGAAGGAAAGAGTGTAGAAGGGGGGAGAGTAGATTGCAGTAGAAAATGTAATAGCTCCTTTTTTTTCATATGTGTTCTGATCTATGGATCGCCAAGCCCTGCATAGAGGAGTACAGCTCATAGGCTTCACTCACTGGCTGCCATGTTCTCACTGACCACAGCAGCCTCCAGAGAAATAACATCTTAGAGGAGGGGCCCAAGATAACGCCTTAAACAGTGATACCCCATAAATCCTGATCTAAAGACAGTACCTCCTCCTTTCATCTCTGTGCCACAGAGTCTACTCTAGCCCCTGCAGTTTAGTAGCTGAAGACAATGGGGGTCATTTTAAAAGTCTTGGTTGTGATTTGGATGTCCAACCATGGAGATGACCCTGGAGTATTATACAATTGGTTTTGAAGATGTCTCTGGTGTGGGGAAGTCCTAGGTAGGGGGTGTGGTCAAATCATGTCTGGGGCAGTGTAATAGACTCAGACACCCCTGCTGTATTTTAGAAGCACTGGGGATGTCTGCGACCCCATCCAAATTTGAATAGGCATTGTTTTGGCCATAACATAACCAGAGGGTGTAAGGAAGATGGCACTCTGCACAGTCACAATGAGACCAGCAGTGGGATTTGAACTCTGGCTTCCCTGATCTTAGCCCAATATTCTAACCATTGCACTAGACCTAGATGTCCCTGGTCTTGAATACTATTCTGGGGATGTCTATGTAGATGCCTGCAGCTGTCCAAATTGGGCACATCCATGTTTGTGAAATCATGCCTGGTTATATTTTCAGATATTATATCTTGAGCATCCCAGATTGCACTTGGACATCATTTGTAAAATGTGTCGTAATCTGTCTAACCCTTGCCTGATAACTCTGAGCCCACAGGGCACTGACATAAGAGAAAACACTTAGGGCCTGATTCCAGCCAAGACGTAGATCCCTTCTGTGCGTCTGGCTGTGTGTCTGGTCTGAACCAGACATACAGAGGGACTTGCGATTCTGATCCCGCATGGCACGTCTAGCCCCATGGGATCAGAATTGTGAACAGTCATAAGAACATAAGATATGCCATACTGGGTCAGACCAAGGTCCATCAAGCCTAGTATCCTGTTTCCAACAGTGGCCAATCTAGGTCATAGCAATTTCATAGCAGTTTCATAGCAATCTAGGTCATAGCAGTTTCCCCAAAAGACACAGTTTCCATAGTGCTTGTATTGGGTCAAGAATTGATATCCTGGGTCCCTTCTTAATAATGATTTATGGACCTTTCCTCCAAGAACTTGACTGCGATTCAGTTTGGCCTGCACGTGCAGGACTGTCCCCGGGTAACTCAGTCAGGGCTTTTAAATGGAGCTGCAGGACCATGGCGTCATGTTGCCATGGCACAACGGCTCCATTTAAAAGCCGCAGTGCCGGCCGCCAGCAAAAGGGGTTTATTCCCTGCAGCCCAACCCCCAATGTCACAGCCATGCCCTGGACCATCAAAAAAAAAAAAAAAAACATCCAGGGAAGTTATTCCACCTCGGAGGTGGAATAACTTCCCTGGACATTTCGCCGGCCCTGGACGTACATGGCCGACATTAGAATCGGCCCTGTACGTCCATGATCGGCTACTGCCCACTAGCCGCCCAGACTCTGCCCTGGGGCTGCCTATTCCCCGCCCCCATCTAACTTCCCTGCACAACCGGTGGGGAAGTTATTCGGAGGCAGGAGAAGCCACGAATAGCGGGGATGGATGTCCCCCTCAGGGAAATTTCTCTGTGAATCGCTTTCCTCGTCTGGTTTGGTATGTCACCAACCTCGATTCATTGATTCTTTTTTTCTAAGCATCCTAATGGCACTCAGCAAACATCCTCTTCTAAGGAAAACATTCTTATAAGTGCAATTATCATTAGAGGAAGAAATGCTTTTTTGATTTGGAAAGTACATCTGTACAACATGCAAAAGAATACACTTTGGGATTATTGTACCTTTTGCTAGAGACATGGGAAATGATCTAGTTTTGTCTACCACCAAAACCACAATGTAACAGTTAGCTATCTAAGGCCATACACTATGTCACGGAATTTAATGCAAATAAAGTGGATACCAAATGATCAAAACATGGCACTTATTACATATCTCTATTACAAAATTGTTTATTTTCCAAGTAGTATCAAAAGATATAATTACACTTTATACTCATATTTTATTCTACTTACACATAATTTATTTATTTGTATAAATCCTAATAACTATAAAACTGATATACAAATTATCCCCCTCACGCATATAAATTTACTAATACACATCACACATACCAACACCACTTAAAATACCACCTAACCCCAGCTACAAGCTCTAACCAGATTTAAGCCTCACAGCACGGACAGCACATTAAGCATGGGAGAGTGAGATATATTGGAGAGTCATAGGATGCATGCTCTGGCATTTTTGTCACGCTGATTTAGATGGTGCCGGTGATACATGGAGTACAGATACCCTGACGAAGCCGCTAGTGGCGAAACTGTGGGCCATGGTTGGTAACTGATGGTGTGAGAGTTGCTCCAGTTTTTTGTGTGGTGGTGATTCCACCTTTTGTGACGGAGCCTCCTGCGATGTTTGATCACAGGAGTTCCATCAGAAACGTTCGTAGAATGGTTAAGACATCTTACATTTGACATCTGAGGAATCAGAGCCTTGAAAGATTTTTCTGATCTGTGAACAGTGGTATGTGGTTAGTGAGGAAGTGCAGATTATACCCCCCTTCCTCCCCCCCCCTCCGTTTGGCCACTTTGAACTCTTTTGATATCACCTATTTGAGTTATTCAGTGTGCTGTCCTGGACGCGCTACTGTACATTAGGGTTGCCAATTGACTCCAGATGCACCAACAAGCTTGATCCAGTCATGGGTTTACTCCATTGAATGCAGGGACATGTAGTTCAAGATTGCAAGTCCCTGCATGCAATGAGGGAAACCCAGGACTGGATCAAGCCTGTAGGGTGCATCTGGAGCCAGTTGACAGCCCTACTATATACATTCTGCTGTTAAAAATCTGAAAACAAACAGCAGCATAAGTAAGGAATGTCTCACAAGCATATTGAATGGAAGCTCCATGATTTATTTGTATATCGACAGATCTCTCTCTCTCTCTATTGAATCTATATTGTGACAGGCACCAGGTTGAGTCCCCGCAGGAGGGAGCACTTCCTAGTACAGGCCTCCAGTTTCTCAGGATACAGGGCAGAACTTCCCTGAAAGGATGGGAGAGAAGTTCTGCTCAGAAATTTCAGAGTTTCACAGAGTTGCCAAGTTATCCAGTTCCAAGAGTGAAATTTTGGCCAGTTCTGGTTTTAAGTTTGCCTTGCCATGCACTATGGTATTTTTAGCTCCTAATTTTAGCCATTGAAATCAGGGCTGTAGCTGCAGGTCTGATAATGCACTAGCATTAGATTGTCAGGAGTCCAGGACTGGTTTAAAATCTCACTCCTGAAACCGGGTAATTTAGCAACTCAGGTTTCATCCCCTGAGGGAGAACAATACGATCCAAACATCCAGAAGAAGGCTAGACTGGGGCCCAGGGGCATGACATGTAAGACAGTCCCTAAAGGAGAAGCAATCCCCAGCTCAAGGGGGGAGGGGTTAATGGCCTAACCATCTCCCCAGAGCAGGGAGGGTGCTGCACATGTTCCTCCCTGGGAATATAATCAGCTCAGAGAGGTGAAGAACTTTGCACTGTGGAGCTTGCCTGATCACCAGCAGTTACCTAAATCCATGGAAAGGCAGCCTTGTGAGAAACCAAAGGTAAATTCAGAAGGAATGGAGTATCTAATAAATGATTTACTCGTTTTGTTTGAGCAGTCCAGCAGCAAACCAGGTCAGAAAGGAGTTGCCACTGTGAGAGGAAGATGGCCACTGAGCAGCCCATTTTTGTCAGAGGTGGTATCCCTCCCCAGCATTTGCTCAGTGATCTCCCAGTTAAAGAAGGGAGAGGGAAAACCACAAGCGTTTGCTTGTGTTTGGAGAGAGCTGGTGTTTAAAGATTTCTGGTTCTGACTTTTTTTTCTGCAGATATAAAATGGTTTTGTTAAAAGGACTTGTTTAAGCAGAGACTATTAACCTTGGCAAGAGAGGAAGGAGAGGGTATATCTTCCCTTTCTAGACTTAGTGAACCCAGAGTTGCCAAGTTATCTAGTTCCAGGAGAGAAATTTTTAAGTCATTCCTGGATTTCTGACAAGCTCATCCTGGTGAATTATTGGGCCTGCAGCACTGATTCTTTCCAATGTGTAAAATCAGGGATTACAAATACTATACAAATTTAAAACCAGAAATGGAAAAAAATCTCAGTCATGGACCTGGGTAACTTGGCAACTCTGTGTGGTAACAAGGAAAACCAGGACTAGCTCAGTTTAGAGCTGTAGTGGCTAAAGAGCTATTGGGACTTGGGAAAAAGATTTGTTTCACTTTTTCTCTTTAATGCTGACCTTTTTGCCCTAGGCTGAGGGGACTGTGAACTGGTGTTTTTGAAAACCAAAACACTGTAAGGCTCTTGGACGTGCTGAAGTCTGCATATTGTACTTATTCCTTTCTTTCATACAAGGAGTTGGGGAAACCTACTACTTTTTTTTTTCTTGCACCTTTTTTGACTCCTTGGGAAAGCTGGCAAGCACAGAGATTATAAATACTGTTCATTATTGGTGCTGCTTCAGCTCTCTAAAAGTGGAGGAGTAGCCTCCAGCCTGGTGGCCAAGAGAGTGGGATTTAGTTCCCACAGGCATGCTTTGGGCAAGTCGTGTTACTCTCACGGCCTGGGAAGAAAGGCCTGACAATCCACTTCCTGTCATATCTTGCCAAGAAAACCCAGAGGCTGCTGGGCTGCCAGGAGTCTGCTTTGACTCAACGGCACATATTTTGTATTTGTTTTCTCTTGAGAAACCTTGAGACCCCTGCTGTTTTCTTCTTCTTGTGCCAAAAACATTGCTACAGAGAGTGGACTGAAGGGCACAAGTCATACCTGGAAGCAGTCCCCTAGGTCTCACAACCTCATGCAGCCCCTGCTCCCGACAATATACTGTATATAATCCACTTTGGTTATGTGACAGGGCTGCGTACACATGTATATCCCACCATAAAGACTCTGGCAGATGCAGGGCCTTCCACTGGCAGTGTGGCAGAGGAAACTAGAGAGCCTCAGGGCCAAAGGAAACAAGACCACAGAGCCAGAGTGTCGCTGAAAGCAAGATAGGCGGGTAGGAAAGAGAATAGTAGAAGATTCAGGTCTGTTTGGGTGTAGTCAGGGATGAGAGTGCTGGGTATTAGCAAGGGCAAGAGAAATGAAGATAATATTCTGGTGAATTTCATCAGATACAGGCCTAGATATATAGGGTGGCCCAAAAAATGTGAGAACATCTCGTAGCATATAAGTTATTTAAAAATTCAAAAAGACAGATGTAAACAATTGACAAATGAAAAACAACACAAAGATGGCGACCAGAAATTGTCGAAATAAAGACGTTTTATTTATGTTTTTTAGCTATATAACGTCTTTATTTCGACAATTTCTGGTCGCCATCTTTGTGTTGTTTTTCATTTGTCAATTGTTTACATCTGTCTTTTTGAATTTTTAAATAACTTATATGCTACGAGATGTTCTCACATTTTTTGGGCCACCTTGTAGACAGAGAGGCAATGATCCATGCCTGCCATGTTTGGAAGATTGCCCCGCAACAGCAGCTCTTATTTGGTAAGTAAATTCAGCACAGGGCCTTCCAGTACTGAAATGCTGAAAGCCCTGCACAGCTATGACCCAATCCTCTCCTCTAGCACTGACTTCCTTCTAGCATGGAAACCCATACCATGGAGGGGCATCACAGGGCCTATTGGCATGCGAGAGCTGGAAGGCCCTATGCAGAAGTTAGAGCATCGAAGGTAAGGGACACAGTGAGAAGAGAGGATTAGGGAAAGGCTAATCAGAGGATGAGACACCTCTTCCCTTAGGTTGGTTTTAGGAGGGGAACCATTCTCCTCTATTGCCTGTGGGAGCCAATATTTGAAATCTGGTACTGATCTAGAGTTAGCTAGTACTAATACATTTCTTTAAAAAGACCCTCCCACCCCCCAGTGTAGGTCACAAATCTGATATTTTCCTTTTCTCTGAACCTCAGTTTGCTATGGATGTGTGTCTGCTATGTGCTGGATGTGTGGGATAACAGTGTAGCCTGCTGGTGGTTGGATTCCATGGGGCTTGTAGTAACGATGCTGTCCTTGTAATTTACTCATCAAGACCTAGCTTTCAGAGCAGGAAGAATTTAAAGCAAATACTTTCAGAAGGAGAACAAATCAAAAAGAAACCTGGTGTGTTTCCAGCTGAGGAACAATAAAATGCACCGGCACAATGAAGGTCATTTTTACGCAAAATCTAGGGCATTTTAGAAGGTTGTTCTCAATGCCAATTGAGCCCTGTAATTAATGTCATTTACTTTTTTAATGCTCGTTATGCTAGGAAAAATATACATGAAAGGAATTTCCTTTTATGAAAAGAAAATGCATTATTGCGATCCTTTTTCCCACAGATCAAATCTGGGTTGCAAGACATTTGTTTCTGGTTTGGCTTCCCATTCTCCTACAAACACGGTCCGTACATGACTAAAGTGCCACCATGAAAGATATCCTTAGCATACCGGACCTATTGGTAATGCTATATCTCGGATATGTGGATACTGGCCATTGACAATGATCATCTCAGATTCACCCATGTTGAGACCTAACACTTGAAAGGCAAAATGAACTTTGCATTTGAGAATCTCATTCTCTCTAATTCTTCTCTAGCACTCTGTGTCGAAACAAAATGCAACTCTAGCCTCTCACATTCACAGCTAATTATTCTGGCATTTTAGACACTTCTGGGACATGTTGGACTGCACAGAGTCATTACGGCATCCTATATCGGCGAGTTATCCCCTGCATCCTCAGGTTACCTTAAACATGCAGACACGTGCTTATCGGTTTATGGCCCTGGAAGCCAGTAGTACCCGGTGTTTCTGACAATTGTCTCAGTATCCTGAAAGGACAAGATGGTCCTGGGGGGAGAAGGGATCCGTTTAAAACGGCAGCCAAAAAAGATGATACGCAAAAATATTTAGAGCACTAAAAAAAGGGAAATCAAGACAAGAAATGCGTTTCTCAGTTAATATAACCACATGAGCACTCTAGATTTCTCCATCAGTCCTTTTTTTTAACTCCTTAATATCTCTGTCAATTCTTTTCATACCAAATCCATCCAAAAAACAATGTTCAACCTATAAACTTGTTCATCTTATTCATTCAAATATAATTGATTTGGTGTATTAAATAAGGCACGGTTCTCATGCCACAAAAAGACATTTTAGCAAGATCCTATTCTTTTTATTTCACATAAACTGCACAGTCCCGACAAAGCATAGATCTATCTTTCTGCTTCAGGGAAAGTTGTATTTTCACACGATAGTCCGTCCTTCAATCTGTATACTGAATTCTAATTTTCTCCTAAAGCAGAAAGATAAGTTATTTGGCTCTTTCAAAATATAGATCTATGTCAGGTCTGTGCAGTTTACCAAGACTGCGCAATTTATCTGAAATGAAATGAATGGGATTTTGCTAAAATGTTTTTTTGTTTTGAGCAATGAGAAACTATCATTTATTTAATAAACCAAATTTATTATATTTGAATGAATAAGATGAACAAGTTTTTTAGCTTGCAAATTGTTTTTTTTGGATGGATTTTGTATGAAATGAATTCACATAAGGATATTAAAGGGCTAAAAAAAAAGGACCGAAGATTAAACCTGGACTGCCTATGCAGTTATTTTAATTGAAAAAAAAAATTGTTTTGATCTGCAAAAATATTTAGAGCTTTATGTGGGATGTCTTGATTGGATGATATGAGCTACTATTAATTGAGACATTTTTTGGCAACAGCATAGTGCCCAAGTATGAAAGGGCACTATGCTGATGGTGCGATTGGGGAAAAGGAGGCGGCATGTGGGTCATGCATTGGGGGTTGCTGGTGCACAGGGCGGACCAGGCAGCTGCCCAGGTAGCACATAAGATCATAAAATATGCCATACTGTGTCTGACCATTATGCCCAGTATCCTGTGGCCAATCGAGACCACAAGTACCTAGTGGTTTCCACAAAAGACCCACAGGATCCAGAATACTTGTATTGGGGCAAGCAGTAGATAATCCTGAGTCCTCTAATAATGGTTTATGGACCTTTCCCCAGGAATGTGTCCAAAGGTTTTTTTTTAAACCCAACTACACTAACAGCTTTTACTACATCCTCCGGGAATAAATTGCAGAGTTTGATTATGTGTTGACTGAAAAAATATTTTCCTTTAGTAGTCCTAAGTGGGTTACACTGTAGCCTCATTGCATGTCTCCTATTCTTTCTACATTTTGCTGGCGTAAACAGTTGATCTATGTTTAAGCATTCCACTCCAGGCATTAATTTATAGACCTCTATCATATCTCCCCTCATCTTTCTCTTCCCCAGGTTGAAGAGCCCCAACCTCTTTAGCCTCTCCTCACAGGGATAGCCTGCCATCTGCATTACCATCTGTGATGTCTGTCGTGATCCCACAGTGACAGTGACAGCACAAAGACATGCTACTGCTGCGGAAAGGAGATGTACCACATGGGGCGGTCCAAGAGTCCTGGCACCCCAGGCAGAGATCCCAGCTGGCCCCTCCCTGCTGCTGCCGCTAAAGCCAGCTGTAGGGGAAGAGGCTGATAGTGCCAGCAGCTGTAGCCCTCCAGACAGCTGTAACATGCAGGTGCCCAGGGGACTTCCACAGCAGTGGCTGTTATCCTCCCCCCCCCATCCCCAAGACGTAACGTTGGAGGCGGTGATAGGGTCCCTGCAGAGGCAGATGGTTGTTAGGGGGCTGTGTGGCCATCCATGTATGCCTCTGCTGCCCCCATTCGGACCTTGTGCTCTAGGTACCCACCAACCCGCATGTAGGATGGGCTCGGACTGTGATATGAGTGTGTGCGTGTGCGTGTATGTCTCTCCGTTGTTTTGTGGCTTTCTACACCGCAATGCGCCTCGTATTGGCTAAGTTGTTTCCAGTGTTAATCTGCAAATGTTCATGATGAGGAGCACAGTATTGTGGGTATGGCCTGAAACAGGGCGGATTGGCCAGGATGTGTCTGCATTGGAGTTAGGGTCAATGGTTGAGACATCGTAGGGCCCATCTGCCATGTGCACAGACTGGGTGGCCACAGCATGTCATGCTGGGAGGGCACTCTTATTCTGACCGAGCAGTGACCATGGCACAGCTATGTATCCACGTAGTGCTATATAGTGTCTGGCTCCAGTGATGTGGGTGCACTTCCTGTCCTGGGGACCTGATCACTGAACTAAATGCTGGGTGTCCATGCCATTTATTCCAAGCCTGGGTGCACATGGTCATTCTGTGCACATGCAATGTGTGCTGACCAGCAGACTGTCCATAGTTGGCATGTGCATGGCTGGAAAACCAAGTGGTGGGCAGCAAGTGCAGTCTGACTGTGCTTGCTGTGGGTGATTGTTAGTCCTAGGAGGTTGGGACAGGAGGTGTTCCAGGCCCACTCCCTGTGGATAATGGTAGGACCAGCAGGACTCTAGTAACAATCTCATGCAAGCCTAGATGCCCTGACGGCAGTTGGCGTCCATGGCATCATCAGTTTAACACTGGGTGTTGACAAGCACTGTTCAAGGAGGGTTCTTGTCCAATAGGGGCAGGACACAGTGCCAGATGTGAATGTGCAGGAAACAAAGTGACTAGCATAACACACTGCAGAGAATACCTGCCACACACAGGCAGTGATGGGGATCTGCAGGACGGGCAGCAGAGACCATCTCTAGCACTGCAAGTTCTGGGGACCAGGTGATGGGTGCCCATCCTTGCCCTCAGGGTGACCGCTGAACTGTGTAGTAGCACAGTTTGTAGCTGTTATGTGATTGAAGCGCACACTGTCAGTGCATCATACTGAGCTGATGTAATGGATCAATCCATTATCCATTTGGTGATCAGCTGCAGACTGATGTTCTGCGTGTGCATTGCATCATGGGTACTGGAGGGGTAACCTATACTGGCACACACAGCAGGCAGTTCAGGCAGAGACCTGCAGGCTCTTTGACTCTAGACATTGCAGTTTAGAGAGATGTGGAGGTGCAGCCTACTGGTTAATGCAATGTCCCCATAAGCAGGGGACAAGGGTTTGAATCCCACTTGTTCATTTTGTGCCTGTGTGTTACTCGGGTCATTTCCCTGCCTGTAACAGTCCAGGCACTGCTGTGACTTGTAGACACTCATCCTTCTACTTTGTTATGCATTCTAGCCACGCTTTGGGTCAGCAAACATGCTATTCCCCATCATGACCCTCTGAGAACATGGCTTTATTGGCTCTGTTGCAGCCCATTGCAGAGGGTCAGACATGTTCACCCTGTTAGATGTTAGGCCCCTGCTTCAAGACATGGCGTGATGGTCATGACAGTGGCTTGAGGGCCAAGATACCAGGGTTTGAGGCCAATTATCACTCCTTATGTGACATTTTGGAATGTGTTTCTGTCGTATTTTATGTCTGACACAACCTTCCTGGACTGACAACACCTTGTGACCTTGAGCTTATCACTTAACCCACCAATAGCTCAGCTGACTGCAGGTCTGTACAGTCCCTGTTTTATCATCAGACATTGCCAATTGATGGTAAGATGTACCCCGGTGTGACTGTACTGTTACAGCGCTATAGTAACAGGCAGTTCCATGCATATAGCTGTAACCTACTTGGGCAACATGAGTCAAGTAAGAACATAAGATATGCCATACTGGGTCAGACCAAGGTCCGTCAAGTCCAGTATCCTGTTTCCAACAGTGGCCAATCTAGGTCATAAGTACTTAGCAGTTTCCCCAAAAGACACAGGTTCCTCAATGCTTGTACTGGGTCAAGCAGTGATATCCCGGGTCCCTTTTTAATAATGGTTTATGGACCTTGTCCAAACCTTTTTTTAAACCCAGCTACACTAACAGCTTTTACTACATCCTCCGGTAACAAATTCCAGAGTTTGATTACACGTTGAGTGAAAAAATATTTTCTCTTATTAGTCTTAAATAGGTTATCCTGTAGCTTCATTACATATCCCCTAGTCCTTTTATATTTGGATGACGTAAACAATTGATCTACATTTACCTGTTCCACTCCATTCATTAATTTATAGACCTCTATCGTATCTCCCCTCAGCCGTCTCTTTTCCAGGTTGAAGAGCCCTAATCTTTTTAGCCTCTCTTCATAGGGGTATCCTTCCATCCCCTTTACTATTTTGGTGGCTCTTCTCTGTACCTTTTCTAATAACGCTGTATCCTTTTTAGATACAGCGACCAGAATTGCACACAATATTCAAGGTGCAGTCGTACCATGGAACGATACATAGGCATTATAATATCCTTTGTTTTATTTTCAATTCCTTTCCTTATGATACCTAGCATTCTGTTTGCTCTCTTGGCCGCCGCTGCACACTGGACGGAGGATTTTAACATGTTATCCATGATGACGCCTAAATCTTTTTCTTGGGTGGTGGTTTCCAATGTGGAACCTTGCATCGTTTAATCATAGTTTGGGTTGTTCTTTCCTAGGTGTATCAGTATTGTTACTGTAGAGCTTTGGCTCCATTACATCTTTACATACATGTGGACACATCCCACCCCTCGGATAGCCATCTGCAGGTATCATCTCATGTCTGTACATGCCCCATTTACCCAGTTTGGATGACACCTGTGCAGTTATGTGCACATTTGTCTGAGCTGTTGTATGATGGCTGTGTGGCTGGGACAGGTGTGAGTCTCAATTGTCTGGTATCAGGCCTTCCAAGTGGCACTGGTGCACATTTTAGGCACCTATGGCACATCAGTTCTGCCAGCCCATACCACCTTCTCCTCAGCCGCCATCCTTCCTTCAGCTCATCCATCCTCCTCTGTCAGATGTGTGCAGTCATGTCTTCTTGTGCAAGCTGCACAGGACACAAAGGTCCACCGTGGAGGCACAATTTATTTCAACTGAAAATTATCCAGCAGAGAGAGAAGCCCAAATCAGTTTTCTGCTTAGATGTACATATCAAGAAGATCATTAGGTCCAGTGAACATTTATTCAATATGGCATTCCAATTACTGATACGTTTTATCATCTAAATACATCCCGGGGCCATGTACGTTCTGGGGCCCCTTGGTATCACCTTAGCCTTGCAACAATCAAGAAAACATGCAGCATGCTTCTCTTCACTAATGTTTTTTTTTGGGTGAGGTAGACTGCAAAGAGGTAAAGGTCATCTTTGTTAGCAACATCATCTTCTTTTCCTTTCGCATGCACGCGTCCTGATGCTTCTGGCTCTGCTGGGAGACACGTTTTCCCCATCCTATGCCACGCACTAACATTGCACCATTTTACATTGCCATCCCCCTCCCCCCGTGCATCAGTACAGCTGCATCCTATATGCTCATCCACTTCACTGGCTGCCACGTAGGGTGTCCACAGATATGGCAAGTCCATCAGCTCCCACCTGTCCTTCCATCCATCACCTTTACATTTACTTTCCTTGGTGCTCGTTTAGGGTTACAGCCATTTTTGGACGTTAAGGTGCATGCTTGACATCTTAACTCCCGATGTCCTGTTAATGCGCATTAAATGGCCCATAGCACCCTTTACGCCAGAACACCCCCTACCCGCCCAGTGCTCTTTACACAAGTAACACACCTTATTGCTGCCATTAATGCCTGTTACCTTAACGCGCTTTAGTAAATTTACCCCTTAGTGTTCACTAACTATCCATGAAAGCACAGTAATGATCACTGCACTCCTATCCTAACAGTGTGCTAATTTACACCCCTAATTGATTAGCACACTTGACCATATCACCTTAGAGTAGTGAGGCAGTATAGTTCATTAGCTACAGCATCCCCCATCTTGGTTTGCTCAAATGGTTCTGCCTGAATCTTAATCAGCCAGTGACTCCTTATATTGCATGATATTTTTGCACGTTTTTGTATCACACAGCCTGTGTTTTTTTTTGTTTGCAAGTAATCCCCCCTTAAGTCTTAATGTGAAGTATTTGTGTGGAGATAAACCTATACCCACCCCTCTAGTTTTTTTTGATGAAGGCGTGAATATTCTAGCATGGTACATGAGCAAAATAGTGAAGAAGAGTGGGAGTCCCTAATGGAGCTCAACAAAAGGAGAAAGGTACGATGTGTGGGAAAAATCTCAGTTGAATATTTTGTGTGCTAAAGTTGCAGGACTGGGGCAGCCCCACTGTGCAAGCCATATGCTTGCATAGGGTGGTGGGGGAAAGGGCATTGTTTATTCGGTGGTGACCTCCTCACGCCACCAGCTGCCACCGCTTTTCTTGTTTCTGCGATGGTGACAGATCTCCAACTATTAAAAAAAAAAAAAAAAAAAAAAAAGCTTGGATCTTTGTGACTCTGTGCCTGGAAGACTGGTCCTAGTCCCTTCTTCCTCTGACGCAAGTTAATGTTTAGAGGGGGCAAGACCAGTCTGCCAAGTGCAGTCAAAGATCCATTCTTTTTTTTTTTTTTTTTTTTTTTTTTAAATTTAAGTTGGAGATTCACCATCAGAACAGGAAAAGAGGTGGCAGTGGCAGAACAGAGGTGAGCATATTCTATGGGCCTGTCCGATGTTGAGGGGGGGGGGGGGTGGCAGAGGCAGGTGTCTGATAGGAAGTAAGGAGGGAAGAGGACAGATGCTGGACACAAAAGAATGGGTGGAGGGATATAGCGCACACAGCGGACAGAAGGCAGATGATGGATAGGAGTTGGGGGTTAGATGTTGGGGTGGAGAGCAGAGGCTGGACATGATGTGATCAACTTAGTCTCCTATGTGTTTGTTTACCACTCCCCTAGATATATCCTTGTCCTCAGCTGTTGTATTGTCTGTCTTGATTAGATGGTAAGCTCCGATAGGCAAGAGCAGTCTTTTGCATGTGTCTATACAGCCCTGCATATGCTTTGTAGCACTTTACAAATAATTAGTAGTAGTAGTGTGAGGACATAAGGTGAAGGGGAGCAGATAGTGAATATTGGGTGGAGAGCAAATGATGGACATGGGATAGGGGATGAAGGGCAGATACTGGACTCGGGCTGGGGCATAGGGGGATTGAGAGCAGATGGTAGACATGGGGTGGAGAGCAGAGACTGGTCACTGGGTGGGGGCATACTGAATGCAGGGTTGGAAGACGTGGGGTAGGGGGTCATAGAAGATGGAGGGCACATGTTGGACACAAAGGAGGAGGTGGAAGGGTAGAAAGCAGACACAGATTGGGGGACACAATGGGAAAGAGGGCAGATCTTGGATAGGAGTGGGGTTTAGATGGGGAGATGATGGACATGGAGTGAGGGGTAATGCAGGACATGGTAGGGATAGGAAGAGAAAAAGGAAAGAGACATGAGATTTGGGGGGATGGGGAAACAAGACAGGAGAGAAGGGGGAGATGCTGAATACAGGGAGGGTGGAAGAGCGAAAGAGGAAAGAAGTGGTGGCTGGGGAAGGATAGAGAGAGAGAGGGAGTGAGTGAGAAGGTTGTGTTAAACGTTGAAAAGTGGTACATTGAGAGTTTGATGTAAGAAGGAGAAATGAAATTGAAGTTGATAGATGAAAGGAAAAAGATGAATGTCAGAGATGGAAAAAAGTGAAGAAGGCTGAAAGGGAGGGAAGTGGCAAATGGACCAGAGACCAGAGACCCTGGAGAGTGAGTTAAGAGAAGATGAGGAAAGCAGAAACCAGAGACTGGGATCATCACAATTAGAGGATAAAATGACCAGATAGCAAAAGGTAGAAAATGTAACTTTATTTTCAGTTTAGTGATTGGACTATATCTGTCTCTGATCACAGAGCCCACAGGGGTGAGAAAATAAAAGGACCCTTTACTGTTAGACCCCTACATGACCACGTTTCGGCACAGCCTTCATCAGGGAGTGCTCAAAATTTATTTATTTATTTATTTAACAGTTTCTTCTATACCGCCCCTTCCAGAGATCAGGTGCGGTTTACATTGAACAAAGATTAGCATACTTCCGTATGTCTTACATGGAACAAGTTTTAACTATGTACACATTTTGTTACATGGAACGTATTTTAACATTAACAATAGTACTTTTTTTTTTTTTTTATACTTATATACAGGTTAATTATATTGAGCGTAACTTATATACAGGTTGTGGAACAATGAGCATGACAGTTAATTAACATAAGTTATTTACATTATAGAAGTAGATGTCGGTTAGGGTAAATCGTTTTGGGTGTTGTGTGTCTTAAGTTAAGTATCTTTCTTGTGTTCTTCTTGTGTTAATCATTTGTTCTGTCTTGAGGACTGTGGATATTCTTTTGAGATTGTCTAGGAGAGGTTTTTTGTTGGTAGGGGATCTCAAAGTGTTTTGTAAACAGGTATGTTTTTAATTCCTTTTTGAATTGGTGGAGGTCCTTTATCATGCGGAGGGTTAAAGGAGTTTCGTTCCAGAGGGTCGGGGCGGCATAGGAGAAGGCTCTGTCGCTTGTTGTTGCTTTAGTTTTTCTAAAGTTTGTCCTTATGTTGAGGGAGTGGGTTGCATTCTGTCTGCGCATTCTGGTTTCTGATGGGGGTTGTATTAGTGTTGATAATTGTGAGGGAGAGATGTTATTGATGATTTTAAAAGTAGTTAGGAGGATTTTATATTTTATTCGGCTGCATATGGGGAGCCAATGTAAGTCTAAGAGTATTGGGTCACATGGTCAGTTAATTTAGCTTTTGTAACCATCTTGGCGCATATGTTTTGGGCCCTTTGGAGGAGGTATATGCTTTTTAGTGGTAAGCCGTTTAGGAGACTATTGCAGTAGTCGAAGTGGGGGGTGATGAGAGAGTTGACTACTGATCTAAAATCATTTGTGTTGAGTAGGGGTCTCAGGTGTTGTATTGTCTTGAGTTTATAGAATATTGTTTTTACTGTATGTTTTATGTGTGGTAGCATGGTGAGTGATTGGTCCAGGATTATACCCAGATATTTTACCTCGTTTTTAACAGGTATTGGTGTGTTACTTATTGTGATTGTAGTAGGGTAGTTATAGTCAGTGTCAGGTTTTCTTGTTATGAACATTGCCTCTGTTTTTTTGAGGTTGATGCTTAGGTGATTGTTTTCAAGCCATATGGTAGTCTCACTCATGCACTGGAGTAAGGCATCATATTTGGGGTTGTTGGTGTTTATGGGGATGGCAAGCATGATATCATCCGCATATATGAAATGGTTGATTTTATACTTCTTGAATATGTTTGTGATTGGCTGGAGGTATAGATTGAAGAGGAGGGCGGAGAGGGCTAATCCTTGAGGGATACCTTGACCTTGAGGGAAAGTTTCTGAAGTTTCTTTGCCTAATTGTATCCGTATTAATCTGTGTGAAATGTATGATTTGAACCATTCTAGGACTGTCCCTCCTATTTTTAAGTTTTCTAGTCTGTTGATGAGTGTTTTGTGGTTGATGCTGTCAAATGCAGCAGATAGGTCTATGAAGAGGAGAAGGAAACCTTTGCTATTATCATTAGTGCCTCTGATGAGGAGGTCTGTTAGAGCGATTAGGAGGGTTTCAACTCCATGGGAGGGACGGAATCCAAATTGATGTGCATCAAGGAGTTTGTGCTCATCTATGTAGTCCTGTAGTTGGAGTTGTATGTTTTTTTCTATTATTTTAGCGATTAGAGGTATGCTAGCTATTGGCCTGTAAGAGTTGGGATCCTTTGGGTCAAGCTTATTGTTTTTTATTACGGGACGGATCGAGGAGAGCTTTAGGGCGTTAGGCATAGTTCCTTGTGAGAGTGATTGGTTTACTATGTGTTGGATGTTTTCTGCAAGGAAGTCCTTAGTATGCTTGATCCATGACACCGGGCATGGGTCAAGTGGGGAGGCTGTAGTGTTGATTATTGTTATGATATTAAGGATGTGTTTTTCGTTCAGCCCTGTGAAAGGTTGTCCATTCATAGTTACTATTCTGAATGTATTCTGTCGTGGTGGTCGGGGGGTAAGGTTTTTCCTTTAGTTTTTCAGCAAAATGAGATGCTAAGGTTTGTATGCTTATAATGTCTTGGTTCGGTTCTGGGTTGTATGGTTTAGTTAGTGTTTTTACGATTGAGAAGAGTTCTCGTGGTCGGTTGAGAGCAAGGTTTATTAATTTGGAGTAGTATTCTCTTTTTGAGTTGTTGATTGCATCCTTATATTTATTAAGTAAGGTAATATATTTGGTTTTGTTATCTTGCGATTTTGTTTTTCTCCAGGTTTTTTCTTGTTTACGTAATAGCTTTTTTAGCAGGGCGATGTCTTTAGTGTACCATTTTTGTGATTCTTTCTTTTTCTTCTGGGTTGCTTGGGTAGGTGTGGCTGCTTCTTGGATTGTTTGGTTCCAGTTCTCTATAGTTAGGTCAATATCAAATAGGTTTGTGGTGAGCTTAGGTAGTACTTTATCAAGGAAAGTATCATTGTCGAAGCGGGTAAAACGTGAGTGGTGTGATGTTGTGTTTAGGGACTGTGATATAGTTGTGCCAGTAGTTGAAAGGTTATCAGGTACCATGGTACCTCTGTAGTTATTGGGGGAGAATATAGTTGGTGTGAGTTGAAGGGGGTAGGGAGGAAAATTAGGTCTAGTGAGTTTCCTTTATTATGTGTGGGGGTAAGGACTATCTGGTTATATCCCATGTGGGTCATTGAGTCTATGAAGTTATCTCTTTGGTATTGGTTTAGGGATGGGAGGTTAAGGTCACCTAGGATTATGCGGGGTTTTCTCTGGGATGATGTGCATGCGAGTTCAAGGATAGAGGAAAGATTTTTGTGATCTGTTGATGGGGTCTATAGATTAGGGAGAATGCCAGTGTTCTGTTTTCAATGTTTATTATGTCCATACTTTCAACATTGTTTGAGTTTGTTAGGGTGTATTGTAAGGCTTTTTTAGTGAGTATAAGTGCACCACCACCTCTTTTTATGTCACGGTGGCAGTTGAAAATATCATATTGTGATATATGGAGTTGGTTTAATAATATTGTGTCTGTAGGTGTTAGCCATGTTTCAGTAATGAATAAGATGTCAGGTTGTTTGTCTTTTATTATGTCATTTACAATTGGTATTTTGTTCCATATTGAGCGAATGTTTATTAGGATCAGCTTTAGTTTAGTGTCTTCGGTGGGGGAGGTATTTTTGTCATTGTGGTTTTTGCAGTTTATCTGAATTACTCTAGTGTGATGTCTGTGGGTGTTGTTGAGTGGTGGCAGGTTGAATGGGTGATTGTGTAGTGGGGGGCGTGTTAGATTGCGGTTGGGGTTGTGAATGATAGGGATGCTATTGCAGGGGGGATTGTTGAGTTTGTATGTGTAGATTTGTTGCAGTAGGAGGACTATGAGTAAGAAAGTGGTTGGCAATGTTTTTGTTTTTAGATCGGCCATTCTGTTTTGCGTGAGAGACTGATATCGGTGATAGAGAAGGGGTAATATATGGGAGGGCTTTTGATGACAGTAAGGGGTATTGTAGGGGGATGGTACTGACTACAGTGGTTAAATATATTACTGGCAACAGTAGCAGAATTAGGCTGAGTGTTGTAAATCAGTGCTAGTATTAATATGGTTATTATTATATTAGGGGTAAAATACTTGGACCTCTTGGAATAAAACGTCTCTGCAGTAGAAATGTAAGTGCAGTCCACTGAACAATCACAGCATAGAGGTATGGATTCTTGCACAGTGCTGGAGTGAAATGAGATATTCAGTGCCAGCGTCAAAATCTGTATTTCCTCTAGTACTGAAGATGCAGTTGCAGCGCTGACCAGCACAGCTATCCAGACAGCGGAGCACCCTGGAACTGTCCGGACAGTGCCGTGGTGTTTACAGGGGAATTCAGCAGCACCGGCCAGTTAGCGCAACTGAATATCCCTCTCGGCAGAATTTATTGGGTTGACAGGTTCTGCTAACTGGATAAATCCCTTTGAATACTGCGCTGGTCATGCATGCTTTATCTTTATATGCTTCACAGTACAGGGACATATGCAGCTCTTTCTATTCTCTGCATGTAGAATCTGGTTTATTGGGGTTTCATTTCATTTTTGTGTATATAATTTTATTTTTAGTTTGTAATTTATTCTATACTTGATGAGGATCTGAGTGAGTGGCCAAGGCCAGGTATTCTGTTGTCATGGAATTTCTATGTAAGGACTGTCTGCTCCTATTGTAAAAGGTTCTTTACCATATGTTGTTTAGTTCTCAATCATTCTCTTGTTCCTTAAATGTTATGCATGTTGACATTCAATGCTCCATGTAAATAACTTTTTCTTCCATGGTTAATTAATATTGCATATTTATTCCAGCTCTATGTAAAGTTAACTTAAATTGTTCCTTGTAAACGGTATTGACCTTAGGAAATACAGTATATAAAACTTTCTAAATAAATAAGGATCTGTAGTAATCCGGCTTGTTCAGCTTTCCAAATAGCTTTATGGATGTTCTAATGTCCACTGTAATATTTACTGTTCTGCTATTTTCTGATTCTCATGCACCCATTTAAGGGACATGCTTACTAAAGATTAAAGTGCAAATCACAAATGTTAAGGTGTGCTAAGCGCAGCAGCACCCATTTATTTTTAAGCGTGCAGAGGCATTTAACACATGTTAATGTTCACTAAACGTACCCCTAAGTCATTGTTGGGGACAATAAAAAGGCTTGTGAAGGGATTTGGATTGAATGGGGGGAGAGGAAGGGGGGCATGGGGCGCACAGTAATTTTTCACACAAGGCAGCAAAAAAGGTAGAAGCGGCTCTGTGAAGAGGATCCCAGTGTAGTGGGAGGGGAGTCCTCTGTGATAATGAAATTTAAATCCTATTTCTAGGGAATAGGTTTGCCCAGCATCTGTGAAACTTAGATAACTGGAGAAACTGAAGGGATAAGGGATCACAGACGCAGACGAAGTAGCGTGTTATAGTTAGAGGAAGAAACGGTGTTTAGTCAATGCTGTACGACTAAGGAAAATGGCTATGTTAGAAGTACAAATCGGTTGGAGGACTCCACATGTAACTGGTGAGTCTAGGCAAGATGCTTTAGGCCTTGAAGAGAGACCTCTTGAAATAAACCCTGGAGTAGAGTGCATGTTACTGAGTAGAGATAAAACCCAGGGAAAATACATTTTTGTGCATTCCCCATGGGCATATGAAAATATCCCCAGACTAAGGTTACACATTATTGCCAGAAGGTATTAGATTCCAGTAAAGAGACATGCAAGAGTGAGCACTTAGTACCTCTGCTACGACGGCGGCTCCTGGATGGGTCCGTGTAAAAGGTCAGCTGAGGTTCATTGTCTGCCTCCGTCCCAGAGTCTCCTTCTGGGTTCAGAAAAGCTGAGCCAGCTAGGATAAAAATCATATGTCCATAAAAATAATCCGTGCAACATTTACAACACAGCTGAAAAACAGGACGTGGACATGGTGTAAATATAATCTTTGAAATAGGAACTTAACACAGATTTTTAGGTTTTTCCAGGGCAGCCATTAAAGGAGAGTGGAAAATAGAGACCTCTAGGATCAGCAGAACAGATGCTGTCAGTTTGGCTCCACGCCAGTGTCCTATTTCCAGGAAGAGTCCTAGGGGGTTCTGACTTCCTAATGATGGATGCTACACGTTTGTGGATCACCAGAAATAATATTTATAGACATTTCACTGTTTCATACCCTATGTAGAAACTCTGGGGGCAATTTTCACTAAGTTGCCTAGTGGCAAAATACTTTGTATTGATGAAATTTTTAATCTGTCATTAAGTGCCACATGACTTGTGATAGTCGCTTGAAGACGCCTTTGCATGAGTGGAATTGTGTCCATGATACATATTTGAGAATGTATCTGAAATTTCTGTACTTCATGTCTCCCAATCAAAGCTAAACACACTACAGAAACCTGCAAACACAACATCCCAGTCATTGATCCCTGCTTCAGAGAAATTTAATTCTCCAAAATTTGTCAAGCCTGAATTACCCAGCTTCAATTCATGGGTTGACTTGCACCAGTTACATAAAATGGCATCCTAACCAATAGGATGTGTTGAAAAAATGTCAGATTTGATAGTCATTCTTGATGAACTAAAAAGCCTCCTACTGCCAGGAGGGGAAGAGAATGAAAGTCTCTTTTTCCCTTTAGCCTGGGTTCATGGAAGGAGAGCCCAATATTGGAAAAAGTTGTTTTCCGGTTAACAGGGTCTGCTAAATGCACAAACTGCTGAGAAGGGTATTCAGCGACATTAACTGGACAGTGCCACTTAATATTCCCTCTCACCACGGTGACACTGTCCGAATAGTGGGGGTGGCCCATGGGCAGGTAAAGGGCTATTCAGCACATATCCGGTTAACAACAATTTTCAGTTCACTAAACGGATAAGTGCCTGCATAAAGTTCATCTCAATGGCATTCCTCACTTTATGTGGTTTGGCTCTCTGGAGAGCTGCTGAATATCTCTGCTGGCTGGATAGCCGTTCAAGTCAATGGTGAAACTGGATAATTGACACCAGAGGATATCTGTATTCCAGGGCTGAATATCAGCTTTAAAATCTGAATATCTGTTTTAAAAACACTAACTGCTACGAGCTATTGGATCCTTTGTGCATGCTAAAGTGATTCGATGTGCATTAATTGACAATATGCCTTATTTAATTGGTGGTGGTGGTGGTTGAGTGCCGTTGAGTTGATGTCTACTAATGGTGACCCTCTGGATAGCTGTCCTAAACTGTATTCGGTCTTCAGTCATGCAATACGTTGTTGATGGAGTGGCATCCATAGCTGCTGTTATTGTATAGATCCATCTCATTGCTGGCTTTCTTCTTCTGTGTTGACCTTCAACCTTGCCAAGCATTATATCTTTCTCTAATGATCTCTCTCTCTTTGTATGATGTGTCCAAACTATGAAAGTCGAAGTCTTTTCATCTGTACTTCTAAAGAAAGCTTAGGTTTGATCTCCACAAGTACTGACTCTTTTTTTGGCATTCTGTGGTATACACAGTATTCTTCACCAACACCATAACTCAAAGGCATCAGTTTTCTTCCTGTCTATCTCTTTCAATGTCCAATTTTGCATCCATAAAATGTTATTGAAAATACCATGGCTTGGACAAGTTGAATCCTTGTACGGAGAGAGACATCTCTGCTCTTGAAAATCTTGTCTAGCCAATAACAATGCGTCATCGGATTTCTTGACTGCTTGTTGCTTCTCTATTGATAGTAGACAATTTTTAACCTACTTGGATCAAATATTTCAATTTCTTCTTCTCCTTTGATGAACTTATTGATTTTTGCCAGTTGTCAGGATTTTTGTCTCCTTTACAATAAGGTGCAGGCCCATTTTAAGACTGTTCCTTGATCCTGAGAAGCAAATGTTTGATTGTTTGTCTTTTTCTTTCAGCCAGTATTTGTGGTATCATCAGCATAGCGAAGGTTGTTGAGTCTTCCACCAATCTTCACACCTTGGCTGTCTTCATACAGTCCTGCTTCTATGATTTGTTCTGCTTATAAACAGGTAGGGGGAGAGTTGCAGCCTTGTTGTACATCTTTGCTGATTTTTAAATCATTTCTTTTCTCCTTGCTCCATGTCCGTGCTTCTTAATGTGGCCCAGAGTTTCTCATTCCAGGTAGTCTTTGATGGATGATCTTGCTGGCATGTGTAATTGGAGCTATTGTGTGATAATTTCCACAGTCAGTCAGATCACCTCTCTTTAGTATTGGTATAAACATAGATCTTTCTCAGTCAGTTAACTATGAATTTGTCTTCCAAATTTCCTGGCAGAGCCTTGTAAGTATGACAACTGCTGCATGCAATTGCTGTATTACTTCAGTGGGAATGCCATCAATGCCTGGTGCTTTGTTCTTTGATAATGCTTTCAATGCTGCTTTGACTTCTACTTTCATCACCAATGGTTCCTAATCATAAGGTACAGATTGAAACTGCTGTTGGTCCACTTGATCTTTATGGTATAATGATTCTGTGTATTCTTGCCACTTTTTCTTAATCTTCTCGGCACCATTCAGCATAGATCCTTGATCATCTTGTAGCATTTCAATTCGAGACTGGAATTTTTTCTTTAACTCTCATAGCTTTAGGAAAGCTGATCTTGCCCTTCCTCCAATATTTTCTGCTTCTCTTTCCTTGCATGCATCATTGTAATACTTCTCGTCTCATCTTGCTGCACATTGGAAATCCAAGTTCTGTGATTGCCTCTTTCTTCTCTGGCTTTATCTTCTCTGCATTTCTGGGCAATCTTCAGAATTTCTTCGGTCATCCATTTTGGCCATTTTTGCTTTTTCACTTTTTGTAGAGACTTCTCACTTTCTTCAAGCGCAACTTTCTAGATGTCATCCCATAACTCTTCTGGTGCTCTGTCATTTGTATCCAAAGCGGAAAATCAATTTCACAGGCAGGCTTTATATTCCAGTGGTATATTCTCAAGGTCATATTTTGCTACATTCATGAGTGGCTTGCTCTTTTTCAGCTTTAGCTTGAGTTTGCATACTAGTAGTTTGGTTATCTGTACCACAGTTGGCTCCAGGTTTTGTCTTTGATGTTGTTGAGCTTTTCCAATGTTGACTTCCACAGATGTAGTCAATTTGATTTTTGTACAATCCATTGAGTGAAGTCCATGTGTACAGTCACCGCTTGTGTTGCTGGAAGGTGTTAGAATTCTGCAAGACCAATGATCTGCTCATCTCATTCAGTTGTTCTCCAGCTTCATTTCTATTGCCAAGTCCATACTTCCAACCACTTTGCTTTCTTCTGTGTTGCCAACTTTTGCATTCCAGTAACCCATGACTATCAGGATATCCTGTTTGCTTGTTCTGTCAACTTCTTCCTCTTCTGCAGCTGTTGTTGGGGCATGTACCTGAATAATTATTATGCTGATGGACATTCCCTGTAAACGAATAGAAATTAAGGGGCTTGTTTACAAAGCCGCGGTAGCGATTCGCGATCGTTATTGGGGCCGCGGCTCTGATAACGATCGCGAACCGCTACCGCGGCTTTGTAAACAAGCCCCTAAGTGTTCACTGATTGTGTTGTATTTCATTACAAGTTTTACAAGTTTCTATTTAATTATAAATGCAATACCATTGCTGCTTTGTCTTTCATTGCCAGCATAGTATAACATGTGATTATCAGTTACAAAGTGCCGATGCCCACCGCCATCTTCCTTTGGTTCATGTTTCATATGTTCCATGTCCCAATATGTAAGACATCTTTGCAGCTTCTGATTCTCATTTCATGCTCAGCTACATCAGCAGTCAGATGTCCCGAGGGCTTTGAGCCAACCATATCATAAATGCTTTACTCTGAAAAGTCTTCATCTCAACCCCAATAGCCAGTTGAGTGCCTTCCAACCTGGGAGTCTCATCTTCCAGCACTATAGTGCAATTTGTTTTATTGTGACTATCTATTGCGTTTTCGTGGAAAGATACGGAAGTAGCTTGCCAAGCCTTTCTTCCACACAGGTAATGCTAGTGGTGTCATCACAGGAATGAGATCCTCCTCTGCCAACACCATCCC
The DNA here is from genome assembly GCA_033557465.1 of Ichthyophis bannanicus. NCBI lineage: Eukaryota > Metazoa > Chordata > Amphibia > Gymnophiona > Ichthyophiidae > Ichthyophis > Ichthyophis bannanicus. Next base: position 4,594,894 of record JAWIIG010000024.1, on the reverse strand, counting down.
ATTCTGCTGTTGCCTAGATGGGTGGTTTGTCTTAGTCTGCCACTTCAGTTGAGATCTGTCCATCTTGGAAGACCTTGCCAGTAGTTACTGTACCAATAGCTTAGCTCTCAACATCACTGATGCACACAAGCACTCACAGTACGACAAGCAGCAAACCAAGTGAGGGAATTCATTGGTTAGTATGTATGTGAAACTAACCAAAAACCACCTGAAAACTGGGAACAATTTGTAGGGGAAAAAACCCTAAAACTAATCAAAAATGTCTTGCTTATGCACATGCCTATCTGGAAGAGTTTGGGGGAAAACAGAATACTACACTTAGATGAGAGTACCCTCTTCACGAGTACTAGGACAGCAGTGACTGGTACAATACCTCGAGACTTGTTGTTGATCCGCTTCCGCTGTGTACTCGATGTGTGGGATAGCAGCGTGGCCTGCTGGTGGTTGGAGTCTATGGGGCTGGTAGCAATGATGTTATCCTTGTATTTATTCATCAAGGACAGCTTGGCATTGTCACTTCCTGAGCAGGAAGAATTTAAGGCAAATACTTTCAGAAGGAGAAAAAAAGAAGAAAAGGTTAATGTTTAAATTTGGTTTAACAAAATCGGTTGGGTGAAAGCATAAAGATGATGGTCTTATCGTGCTTCCTAAAGGACTAGTGGACCAGAGATATAGAAGCTGCAAGGCACTTTAAACACATCTTAGGAGAACTAAACCTTAGCAATAACGTTTCGTATCATAGTAGCACAATAGTATTATAACATAGTTGTGGCAGAAAAAATAAGGTCAAGGGAAGCGAAGTGCATGAGTAGATAACATTTTCAAATCTTTGCACATACTTTTCTGGCTAAAATCTACTTGCAGGAAAGTCAGGTACAGGTGGGACCTACTGTATAGTACATTTCATGATAAAACTCCACAAGTATTCTAACTTTGAAAACAGGTGAAAAGCTCATGTCCCGATTTGGACAGTTTACAAACTGCCGCTTATGTCTGTCCCAAGCAGGATTGAATTCTGTCACAGTACTGGTTTCCATCTCCTCTGTTAATAGATTATTCTAGACATCTCACTCTTTCATTAACTGATACTTTCTTATGTTTTCTCTGAACCTACGCTTCTTTCTAACTTTATATCAGAATCCTTTTGTCCTTGAAATTCCTGTTGTATGGACAAATTTTACCTTCCTATGATTTATTGAAGCTTGTCAAATACGTTAAAGTGTTTTTTTTATCATATCCCTCTTCACCCTCCCCCCTTCCTCTTGAAAGTACAATTTGAATATCTCAAGTCTGTCTTTGTAGGTTTTATATTGCAGGCCCTCTAACATGTTTATGAATTGACTAGCTATCTCCAGATCATCTGAAACTATTACTCTTTGACGACTTGTTTGGCAGTTGAGAGTTCTTCTCCTTCTAAAAGATTTTTTGCTCTCCAGGTGCATACTATGGAGAAGAGCTGAACCCACTTTATAATGGGGAAGATTTTAGAGTAAGGGGGTTCCCATGGGTGATGTGCAGTCCAACACGGAAGCAAATAGGACACCTGCAAGAACTCAACCAGCAAACAGGAGTGAGGCGTCAGATGAAAGATCAAAATCTTTATTCAGGGGTATAGTACAGCCATACCAGACACGGCCGTGTTTTGGCACCTGCCTTCCTCAAGGGTGTACCGGTGCTACAATGGACAATTGAACTAATTAAAACAAACATATATAAAAGCAACAAGTAAATCAATACAATATCACATAAATGTAAAATAATTTAAACAATAATCCACATTCAAAACTGAACATAAATAGAAATAAACTAATAAACCATTGTATAAATAAGAATACTATATAAATACATCACTAAAAATCATTGGTCGCCATTCACAAATCATATGCAGCTTGTAATGCAAAATCAATCACAAATTGCAAGCAAAATAAACATGAACATCTATGAATAATGAACTAGGTAAAAACTATGTAATATGTCATGAATTAATAATAGTAATAATAATAAGCATTACACATCCAAATAGAAGCAAAGATAGAGCAGAATCATTCAGTAGGAGAGAGGGAAATCATGCGGGACAGCAGAAAATATTTTTTAGGACCGCACGTTTCCAAAAACCTGCAGCACTGAGCTCAATCTTCTTGCAGGGATGCACTGTTGCCAAAAGAAGTTTTTGAATGCAATATTACCATTATGTCAGAAATTGCTACTTTCTAAAGAATTTAAAAAGGGGCACTATAGAGCAAAGCAAGCTTCCTTCTGTACACCAGGGGCTAAATTATAGCCTGTGTTCCAGAACTGATGGCTTCAATTAATATATTTTCAATTGTTTTATTCTTTACTTTTCATTACCTTTATCTCACATTTTTTTACTGTACTGTACCCCTGAATAAAAAATTTTGATAATTCATCTGACACCTCATTCCTATTTGCTGATTTTAAGTGATTTTTTTTTATCACATCCCCAAAGGTGGATTCCATATATCAGAAGTTACTTAGGTGATTCTAGTAGTCACAGCAAGGCAGGCATCATCCAGTAAGCAACAGGGGAAATGAGCTGCTCATAGCTCTCTAGGACTCTGCAGAGCAAATGAGAAGAAGCTTTGGGATCTGCTCTCCAAAGATCTTGGAAGGAGAAAGAAGGTTGTGAGTTTTCTCTCTGAGGTTGTAAGTAGGGACCCGACAATCCATTGTAGGGATGGTTGAAGATGGTTGTCCCAAGTCATTGGGTTAAAGTAGTCTATCTAGAGATGGATACCTATTGGCACTGTCTAAATGTTTTGTTTGAAGGAGTGTAATCTAGTGATTCAAGAGAGGGCCGAAAGAGAGGAAGAAGCTCCAAAGGAAGCCAAGGGAAATTCTTGTTTTTCTAGTAGGTTACTCAAGGTGCATGAAAAGCTGTGTGTTGAACTTTTCCTTTACATTAGCACTTCAATGTGTAGGTTTTGTGAAATTTTAAATTTGTTTTCCTGTCTTTTCGTGGATTTGTGGAGGGTAATCTTTTTATACTGTAAATGGGCGCCTAGTTTAAGGCAACCAGAATGCACCTATTTTTAGCCTATGTTATAAAGAAAATAGGCATCTACGTTTTCTTTATAAAATGCTAATGTAAGTTGCTGTATATGTGTCTCAAGTTAACCACTTATGCCAACATGTAAATGCACGTGCCTAGATCTATAAATCACATGAAGACTACTACTACTCCTCATTTATATAGCGCTACAAGGCATATGCTGTGCCGCGCATAAAGATGTACGATACAGTCCCTGCTTAGCAGTGCTTACAGATCTGATCAAGATGAAAAGAAAATCACAAAACTGGGGACTAGAGTATGCTAAGATACACGTAAGTAGTGAACACGAGTGTGAGGGGCATCAGGATCCAAAAGCAGCAAAGAGGTGTTTTTTTTAGCCTGGATTTGAATAGGGCCAGAGAAAGATCCCAACGCACTGACCCAGGTAGTTTGTTCCAGGCATAGGAGCAGCAAGGTGGAATGGCTGAAGTCTGGAGTTGGCAACGGCAGAGAAGGGCACAGAGAAAGGGTTCTGCCAGGGAAGTGTAGAGTGAGATAAGAGAGGAAAGGTAGGGAGGAGCTGCAGAATGAATGCACTTGTAGGTAATGTCAGACGGCTGCCTGGGTGAGAATCTTCACACTCTTGGCAAGTGCATATTTCTATATGATTTGCAAGGTATTGTGGGCAATGTAGTTCACACCAGACACAGCTGCTGACAATAATTTAGTTGTGCTCTTGGGTAAAGCCAATAAGATATTTATTTATGGGGTTATTTCTCCCAACACAGATATGCTTGGTAGCACATAAATTAGGTTACTTGCTTTCAGTGTTAACTTGGAAAAACAAAGTTAAAATCAGGAAAACAACAAATGAAAAGTCACAAAGCAAGAAACAAACTGTTCTTTTCAGGTTAACTTCTGATTACTTCCCACATAGATACAGAAGTGATTCTCTCCTAGCTCACAAGCAATTAGGTAAGGCTTACTTGCTAACAGTCACCAGCTGAAACCTCTTAGCTGGCTTGCCTTCCACTGTGTGGGTCAAATCCTGCTTCAGGAACTTTTCTGAGTAGATTAAAGAACAAATTTGTATTTCTTTATGATGGTTGCTGTACTTTATAACAGAAAGTTACCAACGGAGTTTAGACAGAGAACAGTCCATATAAACAGGATCCTCATCTGCTATTATTCCCCCTTGTTCAACAAGCATGGGTTCAATATCATGGATTGGCACAGATGAATCTCTCAATGGAGCATTTTCAGGAGAATACTTGTTTCCCTGCTGTCTTTCAAGGTTATAGCTAGGGCATAGATCAGTGTTCATACCTGAGCTTCCATCGCTGCTAGAGTTCCTCTCTATATAGCCTGGCCAGTATGTAGTCCAGTTCTTATGTCCAGCCTTCCAATCCAGATCCCTGGACACTGGATCTCTCTTCACATACCTTCTGGCACAGGTCTTAGGGTCCCTTCCACGTGCAGCCGTCTCCCTCACAGGTAGCCTCTGGTGATTCCTAGCTCTGCAGAACCATTCTTCTGGCTTTCCCCAGTCCAATGGTGTATGCTGGCCCTTGGAATACCTCCCAGTATACGTACTGCTTTGGACTCTTCTAGACCTCTCAAAGGCTTTTCTCCTCTTTCTTCCAGAGGGTTTCTTTCCCTCTCTGTCCGTCCGGTTTGGCTTCTGCTTCTGATGATCCTTCAGATGAAACTGATGATCAAACTCAAGCTGATTCTCAGGATACTGAGGACAATTCTCTGGATATCCAAGGTGATCATGAAGATGGTCATCTATAGAATAAACTCTACTCTTATTCTGCCTTGATGAGTGCTCCTCCCTAACACAGCGCAGCTGTGCTGAATCAGGCCCTGCCCTTTGAGATGAGTGCTTAGGGATTACGGTACCTCATAGCCCTCCTGATTGAACACACGTTTCCTCACTTCAGCTCCTCTCATGGCTGTTGGAAACCTGGTGCATTCTGGGACTGGTAGTCTTTTATGGCAAAATTCTGTTTTCTCATTTCTACCAGCACTGACAGGTTGCTTGTTCAGAGACACTTCACCTTTTCTATAGCCCCTTCCTGAGCTATGATAAGCTTCCTTATCACAGTAAGTAGATGTTTGAACTGGATGCAGACATGGATAGCGAGTCGGTGAAGTGGCCTGAGAAGAGGGGTTACATGAGCATAGTGGCACTGGCGGAAGATAAACCATGCAGCTGAGTTTTGAACAAATTGAAGGGGAGAGAAATGATTCCGTGGGACACCAGCAGGTTACAATAGTCAAGATGAGAGGTGACTAGTGAGTGGATGAGGGTCTAGTAGTGTGTGAAGAAAGGAAGGGGACATAAATCGCATGCAAGCTTTTGGAGAGAGAGGCCTTCTTGTGAATATTGTTTATAAAGCCTATAAAAGTGCACTGTATATTGCTGTGAACTATTATTGTAGTTTACAAGTATAGATGAGAGGCTGACGATAGATTAACCTGTGCTTTTTCGATTCTCGCCTCTGTCATTTAGGATATCAGCAGTAATTAAGAAATACTGGAAAATTTTAGAAATATATCCATGTTTAAAATCTCTAAAACTTAAAAGATTTATTCTGTTTAGAGATACCATGGGCCCTGATATACAGTATTGTAAAGATAATCTGGTTGGCCATTTTAAAAGTTGCAAATGTCGAATCTATAATATGACTATTGAAGGTTCTGAGTTTTTATTTGATAATCGTTTGAATAGAGTGAGACATTTTACCACATGTATTTCTACACATAGTTTATGTAATCTGGTGCCTATGCAATAGAATTTACATTCGGAAGACATGTCGGCTTCATATATGATTGACCGACTGAGCACATGAATTCTGTTGATAACAAAAACGTTAGAGCACTGAACATTGCTTGCAGGAGAATCGTGAGTTTGCCTCCCTGCAATGTATCTATAAATTCAGAGAGACACACAACATAAACAAATTTTTGTCGGAACCAGTACCTTGACGGGGGAAACCCCTTCTCGCGGTACACCGTTCCTTTTTATTCTTTAAATTGGGGACTCGACCCCATTCAAGGGTTCAAAGGGGACACAACCCCTCGATACCAAACAATTATCACTTGATGTCCAAAACTTTCTCCTTAATCATCCATATAATGGGTAAATATTCAACAAGTTACTTATCTGGATGTAGGAAAGCATCTTCACCCTGAAAACGTCCAGCAAACATACTGCAAAACACAGTGGAGCATATCAGCAAAGCAAACCCCCATCAGTCAAAAGACGGAAGTAGCAGATCTTCAAAAGATTCTCAGTTAGAAGCTTTCACTCCTTTGCAGGATGCTGACAGATGTAAAGCCCATCCAAAATAATGTTGAATATAAGTCTTTCAATGGCAACTCCAACGAGGTCCTCACCCCGTTCCAGTAACCAACGTTGACGATGTTTCAAGCCACTGTAGCTTCCTGGCTCTTTCTCAAACCATGTTGGGCAACCATGTTTACGAAACCATGCAAATGGTTAGTGTAGGGTTTACCGTGTGCCAAGCCCACCATGGGACCTTAGCAAAAGCTAAAAATCTGACTGCGTTAAAGATCTGGTGCGAACATAAAATCAGATCTACAGTACCCACAGTAGACTATGCCTTTTTCTATCTAACTTCTTCCTCTGCTCATTTCCAATCCGAAATCCAGTCCCACGGAAAACATTTAAATGTGGTTCATATTGTGACTTTTATATAGCCAAAGATTAAGTGTTAGGGAGATAATTCTATTAAGGATTGATTGCGTGGAAAGGACTTTTAATACATATAAAAGAGCGCCTATAAAATGAGCCCAGGGGGGGGGCACTCGTGAGCCCGCTGAGAGATGGCCGCATTGTAAGTGAGCTCCGTCCCCGCTACCCTGAAACATCAGCAAATATGAGATAACAGCTGCACATTTCGTCTCCCCTACCTGCCCTGGGTCTACCAAAGCGAGCGGTGCCTTCCGGAGTCGGGCTGGACGGCTTTCTTACAAGCCGGGGCGCCGTGGAGCTCATTCGCGAAGTCCGGCCTGCTGCCACGTGTCTCTCCTCGCTGACTGCTCTGGGCCCGACTGACCCCCTCGCTGCCTTCGGTGGCCCGCGCGGTCCGGGCGACACTTGTGGGGATTCCCCTTGGGCTGCGCTGTTGGGCCCCTGCTACTGGACCGGAGGCTGCGCAGCGGCCCGCTGACGAGTGGAGCATTGTCCCCAGGGCTGGAGCGGCGGTGCAAGAAGCCGGAGTTCTGCTTCTGGGACTGGGAGGAGGGCCTGGAATCCTCGTGGCTCTCGCTGGTGCCTGATCCCTCCTCTCGACAGAGTGACTCCCCCCGAGGGGGGTAAGTATAGAGGCTAAACTCTCTCTCTTTATGCCTTCATGCCTCTGGTCGGCTGAACAGTGCTGGAGTCTGTAGCACTTATTAACTTATTGGTGCCTTGCTGAGGCCTTGGCTCCGCGGTGTGGATTTTGGGCGCCCTGTCAGCGTGCTCCAGCGCTTCATCTGGCTTCAGGTCCCTTATTGGAGCCTAATTTCAGGAGGCTGTGGATTTTGTGTGCTCTACCCTCCCATAGCACTACAGACCACCTTGAGCACTGCCTTTAACAGCTTATTTATTTATTTTATTTATTTTATTTTAGTTTCTTATATACCGCACTATTTAGTATCAGCGCGGTTTACATGGAACAGAGAAACATAATGAACAAACGTTAGTTTTACAGAATGCTCATGGGCAGAGCCCTGGCCATTAGGCAACACCTGTGTGCAGGGTCTACAAGTGTATCAAGCGGATGTTGCCGGGCTGCTAGGCTGACCAATTCAGCTGAGGCTGCCAGCTGGTTCCAGGCAGCTTCTGTTTCAGGGCCCTGCTCTCTCTCTGATCCCCTGGGTCTTGCGGACATAGATAGAATCAATCTCCTAACACTGTGTGGAGGTGATTGCTTTGCGGGACTGTGAGGATTCGCGCACCGCTCTCTCCCTGCTATCTCTGCTTTTGCTGACATTGACTGTAACCCTCTCCTAACACTGTGCGACACAAGTGACCCTAGGGGATGGCGGCTACAGCTAAAAGTTCTGAAACTCGGGAGGGGGTGCGTTCCTCTCAGCGACTGCAGCGTAAGTCTGGGGCCCCGAGTAGCCCGCGTGGACAATCTCCTCCGTCAGGTACTGATGATGAGACTGTAAGTGAAGAGGAATTGGACTCCCATAGGCAACTCTCCTCTGCTCAAATCAAGCAAGAACTCCGTAGAGGTTTTGCGGAGCTAGCCAATGAGTTTCGTTCGCTACGTGAGGAGTTGCTGAAAGATGTTGCAGACCTACGGACTGATATGAAAGAGCTGGGAGCCCGAGTAGAGGATGTGGAGACCAAACTGGTTGATCATGACGGGACCCTGATGGATTTACAATGTGCATTGGATCGGCAGCAAGCGCAAGCTATGGAACTGACTTACAAAATTGATGACATTGAAAACCGCTCCCGCTGCAATAACGTGCGTTTTCGTGGAATACCAGAAGCGGTAGGGGGCGGAGAAGATTTGCCAACTGTGCTTAAGCTGTTGATAGCAGAGTTGCTCCCGGCGGACGAGCTGGCTGCGCGGGCCCCCGGGATGGAAATAGAACGAGTCCATCGGGCCCTGGGAAAACCTCCCAACAATCAACCTCGTGATGTCATTGCGAGATTTCTATGATATTCTGATGCTGAGCTTCTCATACGGCGAGGCCGGGAGAAAAAAGCGGTCCGCTTCCAGGATGCGACAGTGTCCATCTACCAAGACCTCTCGACGTTCACTTTGGCGCGTCGAAGAGAGATGAAACCAGTGACAACGGTCCTGAACAGCAAGGGGATTCGTTACTCGTGGTCCTTTCCATTTCGGATGAACTTCCTTTTGGGCAACAAAAAGATCTCAGCAAAGGACCATACTGAAGCTTGGCGAGCCTTGCGCCATGCGGGACTAGTTGATGATAATGCTCAGCCTCATCCGCCGCCCCCTAAGTCCCAACATCCCAAGTGGACTCGGGTGGGCAAGTCCGCTTGATTTTTGACCTTTGTGTACACTTGAGGAGCTTTCCTTACCCCTTAGGGAGTCTTACTGGGTGGGTCTCCTGAACTTTGGATAACTGATGGAAGTAATATTTATCATTGTGTTATTGGCCACTGATAAGGTTTGATCTGGGCCCACACTACCCTACATGTAGGGGGCGGTGGATGCTCTGCAAGTGTTTTGATGATGATCCTGTTTTGATGGGGAGGCATGGGGAAAATGCTGACTCGGGGTGGGTGGGGGAGTAGTGTGGGGAATGTTTTATATATGTTTAGGTTGACTTTCTGCCTCATGGGGTATTGGGGGAAACGGGGTCTGTGGTCAATTTACCGTGTCCTGTGTTAACCTTGACAGGCAGGTGGTATTGACGGGAAGGGGGGGGGCTCTGGGTTGGGGGGGGGTTTCATCTGGAACTGGAGGGCATGTTTGGGCTTGGGGGGAGGGTCTATGGCTTGTGCTTCTGGAGGGTGGAATGGGTGGGCCTGGATAACTAACTCCCTGGGCTTGCTGGCGGGAGGATGTCCCTGGGATGTCCCGGGTAGCTGAAGGATAAGAGGGTTTAGACTGTAATTACCCATGGTGCGCTTTATCTCTTTAAATGTTAAGGGACTTAACTCCCCAAGGAAGCGGTCGCTGCTGTTCTTGGAATTGCGCACGTTGCAGGGGGACATTGTTTATCTACAGGAAACCCATTTACAGACTTGCAAGCAGGGTTGGCTAAAGAGGACCCCATATACTGAGGTGCGGGTGGCCTCAGATACGCAGGGCCAGAAGAAGCGGGGAGTAGCCTTACTATTTCATCAGAGCCTCTCTCTAAAGATTGAGGAGGTACAACGGGATCCCCTGGGGAGGTGGCTTTTTTTGAATATTCGTCTGGAGGGGCGCTTGCTAACCTTGGCTAATGTTTATGCGCCCAACACGGGTCAGGGGTCCTTTTTTACGCGATTGAAGGCTTTACTGGCGGATTTTGCACGGGGTCCCATTGTTTTGGGTGGGGATTGTAACACCCCTCTGGTGCCCCACTTGGATTCCACAGGCCGTGCGGGGGGGGGGGGAGTGGGGGGGTCAGCAAGAGCCCTTCAACGTTTCATGCTAGATTTGGGTTTACGGGATGTTTGGCGGGACGTCCATGAGGGAGAGAGGGGTTATACGTACTACTCTCCGGCCCATCAGGTTCATACCCGCATTGACTATTTTCTATTGGATCAGCGCCTGATGGACGGGAGAGTGACGGCTGGACATGGAGCGTTGACTTGGTCGGATCATGCCCCGTGCTGGCTTGCCCTTCCAGCCGGGTTGTATAGCGAGCATCAACGTCTTTGGCGCTTAGATGTGAGGTTCCTACGGCGGCAGGGTGCCGTGCAGGATCACGTCCGCTTTATCACTGAATTTTTTGAGCTTAATGGCTCTGGGGATGTTCCCCTCCCCACGGTGTGGAATGCTTACAAGGCGACGGCTCGAGGCCAACTTATGACTGAGGCAGCCCGCACGCGCAAAATGTGGACGCATGACCGTGATCGGTTGGTGCAGGAGTCTTCCCAGTTAGGTTTGGAACACGCCCGAACTGGCTCGCGGCAGGTTCTGCGTCATTGGCGGACTGTTCGAGCCAATTTGGATGCGTGTCTGCAGAAAGAATTAGATAATAAACGCCGGAAATTACGGCAAACGTTTTATGAGCATGGGAATAAAACCGGCCGCTTTCTGGCTTTGCATCTTCGACAGCAGCAGTCCGCGCGAGTGGTTCGTGAACTACGTGACTCTGGGGGTCGGAAGAGGGTTATTTCCTGGGAGATACGCAATCTCTTTGCTGACTACCTGGAGCGGCTCTACACGGCAGAGCCCTTTGACCGGGAACGTGTGCAGGACTATTTGCAGAGGACCGCACTGCTGCGTCTCTCGGATTCTGATCGAGCTCAGTTAGATTCTGAATTAACGGTTGACGAAGTGGAGAGTGCGATCCGGCGACTGAAAACTGGCAGTGCGCCGGGTAGTGATGGTTTCCCAGCGGAATATTATAAGAAGTTTCGGGCACACTTAGCGCCTACCTTGACTATCCTGTTCAATGAGGTCTTGGGGGGGGGGCTTCTCTTCCTCCGTCCCAACGTGAGGCCGTGATAGTGATGATACCCAAACCTGGCAAACCATTGCATGATGCAGCGTCCTATCGCCCCATTTCCCTGTTAAATGTCGATGTTAAAATATTTGCTACTGTGCTGGCTGCGCGTCTTAACCGAGTCCTTCCGGGCTTGGTTCATCCGGACCAGGTTGGCTTTGTGCCGGGTCGCCAGGCTGCGGATAACATTAGGCGTATGTTGCAGATCATACACGTGGCATAGCGGGAACCGCAACCGACTTTGCTGGTGGGGATTGACGCAGAGAAGGCCTTCGATCGGGTTGATTGGGAATATCTTTGGAGCGTTCTGGAGACCATGGGCTTTGGCTCTAACTATATCCGTTGGGTTCGTAGCCTTTATCAGTTGCCCCAGGCGTGCGTTCGGATTAATGGGGGACACTCGAGACATTTCTCTCTGGGGAGGGGCACGCGACAGGGTTGCCCCCTTTCGCCTCTGCTTTTCGCACTCGCGATGGAACCCCTGGCTCAGAGCTTTCGCGCACATTCAGGCTTGCAGGGGGTCCATATCGGTCTTGCAGACTATCGGATTGCGCTCTTTGCGGATGACATCATACTGTCCCTGGTGGATCCGTCTGCTTCCTTTCCAATTGCGATGCAGCTGTTTGAGGATTACTCTCGGGTATCTGGTTTCAAAATTAATTATGCTAAATCGGAGATCTTGAACGTTGGGGTTCCTGGGGCGATCTGTGCGGAACTCCAAGGGGCTTATCCTCTTCGCTGGGTCTCCGGAGCCCTGCGTTATTTAGGGGTGCACTTGACTGTGTAGCGGGCGGACCTCTTTAAAGCCAACTATGATCCCTTGCTTCGTCAGGTTCGGCGGGACTTAGAGATTTGGAATGGCCTGCTCCTTTCCTGGTTCGGGCGTATAGCCGTAGTTAAGATGGTGGTTGTCCCCCGCTTTCTTTATCTTTTTCAAGTTCTACCGATTCCCATTACACGGGCCACTTTGGCGACCTGGCAGCGGCTGCTTATGAAGTTCATATGGCATTAACGTCGTCCGCGCTTGGCGCGACCTGTTCTTTATGCTCGTACGCGCTCCGGAGGTATGGGCATGCCCAATTTGCTCTGGTATTATGCGGCGGCCCAGTGTCGGGTGGGGGTGGAGTGGATGATTGCGGATAGCACCAAGCGATGGGTGCAACTGGAAATGAGCTTGGCGGGGGGAGCGGGACTGGGAGACTGGCTGTGGCTTGGTCCCAAACTTCGGTGTGGTAAATGCACCAATAATCCCTATGTCCTTCATACCCTCCGATGCTGGGACCAGCATTTTCGGTCCCGAGATGCGGATTTAACTCCGTTGGCCCCTATAGTGCGTAATGCTTCTTTCCCGCCGGGGCAAAGTGACACAGTCTTTCGGCAGTGGGGACACTTAGGCCTTAGCCGAGTCGGACACTTCTTTGAGGACGGCCGGATACGGTCTTTCCGTGCGTTACAAGATGAATTTGACATTCCGGCTAGGCATCTCTATCAATACATGCAAGTGACACATTGGGTTCGATCTAGGCTGGTACGCCCCCAGGTTGCTCGGGACCTGACCGATTTGGAACGCTATTGTGAGGGGTGTACTACTACTAGGGGACTTGTGGCCACCCTCTATGCCCACCTGCAGGGCTCTCAATTGCGCTCTGCGAGGCATAGGGAGCTTTGGAACTCTGATTTGAATCTTTCCTATACCAAGCAACAGTGGGAGACGGCGGAAACGCACTTGTGGAAGAGCTCGGTAGCGATTAATGCCCGTGAAACTAATTATAAAATACTGTACCGTTGGTACATGACCCCGGCGCGGATCGCACGTATATATCCTGGGGCTGTGGACCTTTGTTGGCGTAATTGCAGGCAGCAAGGTACCCTGGGGCACATTTGGTGGACCTGCCCCCGCATTCGTGCTTTTTGGAGGGGTGTGCAATTCCGGCTACAATTACTTCTGGGAGTGAGCATACCTTGGGACCCGGGGATCTTCCTCTTTGGGGCCTCGGTGCCGGGTGCACGGACTCTGCAACTTGCTCTATTACGCCATGGCCTGAATGCGGCACGCTTATCTCTTGCGGCAGCTAGGAGGCGTGCTCTGGCCCCCTCCTTTCGGACTTGGTTGGAACGGATGTGGGATATGTATACCATGGAGCGGGGGTGGCTGTCAGCAGGATGCGCTTGGCGCGCTTTGAGTTGGTGTGGGCACCTTTTTGTCTCTCGTTATGGTGCGGGCACCTTTTTGTCTCTCGTTATGGTGCATGAATGCTTTGGACAGGAGGGGGGGAATATGCGTACTTTACTGGGAGTCTGCCCCTTGTGTGTATTTTCCCCTATTTATTTTTGCTCACCGTCTTTCCGTGCTTAACGAATGCTAAGCCATAGTCGGGGATACTGGGAGGTTGGGGGGTGGGGGTCCGGGGCTAGGGAGGTTCTGGGGAGGGGGGGGGAGGGAGGTTGGGGGGGGGTGGTTGCTCCCCGATTCCTTATTCTAAAACTATAAAAATGAAGGCATATTGCAGAATATTATTGTGACCTGAAGTTATGCTGTTACTGTTGCAATTTTTTTTGTAGTTCTATATGGTTCTTATTTATATGTATCTTTTGGAAGCCTTTCAATAAAAAAAAAAAAAAAAAAAAAAAAAATGAGCCCAGGGATTATGTGTGGTGACAAAGTGTATACTCTTATGCAATCTGTGTGTAGGCGTGCTCTGGGGCAGTTACAAGCGGGCAGACTCGATGAGCTGTTTGATCTGTTTGTGCTGTCAGGGCAAACTACTGTTTGCTGGACAAGTATTCTGGAGATTGTTATCCTCTTATAGCAGGACTACTAAAATTACTTTTCAAAACTCCTTAGGTTAGGAACGAAGAAAGCAAGACTTGTTCAGATGAACAACAGTCTGAAGGTAAGTAAATATTACTTTTCATCAAACACGGAAAACTACAAGACGTGAAACCTCGACATGCTATATTTTTCAAACTTTTGTACTCTACAGAGATTATACTTTGAATCTATCAATGCCTATATAAATATCCCTAAAACAGGGGAGACAATATTTAGAATTTATGTGAAGTGTATCCATTAGAAAATTCATGTTCCAGTGATGATGCAAATACTACTTTGCATAAATTACGCACAGGGATTACAAAATTAAATCCCCCAAGAATTTTCTGCTGTTTCTACCTTCCCTCTAAGTACCCTCCCACACTTTTGCAGCATATCCATGCCACCCCCTGCAAAAGCAGAACAACATCAGAAACAGCCACACTTTTAAACCACACATCAAAAACAAGTGGGAAGAAGTAGGTAGAACAAAATCAATGCAAAATACACACAAGCCAGGTAAATGCTGGAAAGCAATGAGCACAAATGCTCGAAGCTTAGCCAACAAAATTCCGGACCTGGAAGCCCTAATGGTGGAAACGGATTTGGACATTGTGGCCATTACAGAAACATGGTTTAATGAATCGCATGATTGGGATATAGCCATAGCTGGCTATAATCTATTCAGAAGAGACAGAGAAAATGGAAAAGGAGGGGGAGTAGCCTTGTATGTCAAAAGCAATATTAAAGCTACTGAAATGCAGGGAACATGGGGAAAAGAAGAAGCGCTCTGGATTGCGTTGGAAAGAGGAGATGGCACTGTCATCCATATTGCTGCAGTCTACAAACCTCCAACTCAAATTGAAGAGAGAGATAACGAATTGATTATAGATATTGCCCAGATAGCAACAAAGGGGGAAGCGATCATATTGGGTGACTTTAATCTACCTGATGTGGATTGGATTACTCCTTCTGCACATCTGGAAAGAAGCAAAAAAATTGTGGATGCTCTCCAAGATGCATCACTTAGACAAATGGTGATGGAACCAACCAGGGAAAGCTCAACGTTGGATTTAGTGCTCACCAACGGTGATAGCGTGTTGAATGTCTGCATGAGTGCCCTTGTGAGCAACAGCGATCATCTCACAGTGTGATTTGAGATAAAAGCCATGGTATAGGCCAATCATAGCAAGCTCAAAATCCTAAACTTCAAAAACACTGACTTCAATAAAATAGCCGAGTACCTAAAGGAGGAGATGACGGGGTGGAAGGAGATAAGGGAATTGCAATGGGCTAAACTAAAGGTGGCAATAAAAGGGGCAACAGATAAATATGTAACAAAAGTAAATAAAAACAAGAGGAGAAGGAAACCTATTTGGTTTTCCAAAGAAGTGGCTGCTCAAATAAAGGCAAAAAACACAGCTTTCACAAAATTCAAAAGCTTGCAAACAGAAGAACACAGAAATGAATACAGGATCAAGCTCAAAGAGCCTAAAAGAGAAATAAGGATAGCAAAATCAAAGGCAGAGGAAAAGATGGCTAAAGATGTTAAGGGTGGCGACAACTTTCTTCAGGTATATTCGGGAAAGAAAGAAGATCAGAGTTGGATTTGCAGGACTCAGAAGTGCTGGGAAAGGACTCGTGGAAAGTGACATTGAAAAAGCAAAATTGCTAAACAAATACTTCTGCTCTGTTTTTACTAAAGAAAATCCTGGAGATGGACCACCTGTGACTCCCAAATATAAAAATGGGAATGAAGTAGATACCACACTATTCACAGAAGATGAGGTGTTAGAACAACTTGCTAAACTGAAAGTGGACAAAGCCATGGGACCGGATGGGATACATCCCAGGATAATGAAAGAGCTGAGAGAGGTTCTTGCAGGACCGTTAAAGGATGTCTTCAACAGATCCTTGGAAACAGGAGAGGTTCCTCAGGACTGGAGAATGGCTGGTGTCGTACCTCTACACAAAAGTGGTGACAGGGAAGAAGTGACAAACTACAGGCCTGTGAGCCTTACCTCGGTGGCGGGAAAAGTAATGGAGGCGCTCCTGAAAGAGCGAATAGTGAACCTTTTTCAAAACCAACAGGTTGCAAGATCCGAGGCAACATGGTTTTACCGAAGGATGGTCTTGCCAAACAAATCTGATTGAGTTCTTTGACTGGGTGACCAAGGAACTAGATCAGGGGCATGCAATGGATGTCATCTACCTGGATTTCAGCAAAGCCTTTGATACTGTTCCTCATAGGAGGCTTGTCAATAAACTCAGTAGCTTGGGGATGGGTCCTAAGTTGGTAAACTTGATTAAAAATTGTTTGACTGACAGACAACAGAAAGTGATGGTACATGGAGCTCACGCGGATGAGAGGAAGGTGATTAGCAGGGTGCCCCAGGGTTCGGTTCTGGGCCCGGCACTGTTCAATGTATTTGTGAGTGATATTGCTGAAGGACTGAATGGAAAAGTCTGTCTTTTTGCAGATGGCACAAAAATTTGCAACAGAGTGGACTCCCCCGAGGGAGTGGTTAACATGAGGAAAGATCTACAAAAGCTGGAAGAATGGTCTAATGCTTGGCAACTATGATTTAATGCGAAAAAGTGCAGTGTCATGCACTTGGGTAGCAGAAATTCAAGGGAAATGTACACAATAGGGGGCGAGAGGTTGGTGTGCATGGTTCAGGAGAAAGACCTTGGTGTGATTATCTCTGATGATCTCAAGGTGGCAAAACAGTGCGACAAGGCGGTGGCAAAAGCCAGGAGGATGTTGGGCTGCATACAAAAGAGGGATTACCAGCAGAAAGGAAGAGGTACTTATGCCACTGTACAAATCACTGGTGAGGCCTCACTTGGAATACTGTGTTCAGTTTTGGAGACCATATCTTACAAAAGAAGTAAAAAGACTGGAAACTATTCAGAGGAAGGTGACCAAAATGATTTGGAGCCTGCGTCAGAAGCCTTATGAGAAGAGACTTGAAGACCTAAATATGTACACTTTGGAGGACAGGAGGGATAGGGGAGATATGATTCAGACCTTTAAATACTTAAAGAGAAATGATGAACAAACAAACCTCTTCCAAAGACGGGGAAGCTGTAAAACTAGAGGGCATAACATGAAGCTGCAAGGTGGAAAATTGAAAGGCAATGTCGGGAAATATTTTTTCACTGAAAGGGTGATGGATGCTTGGAATGCACTCCCGATGGAAGTGGTGGGGGCAAACACGGTGACGGAATTCAAAACGGCATGGGACAAACACAGTGGATCCCTTTACAGCAGGGGTCTCAAACACGCGACCCGTGAGAGAACTTTGTGCAGCCCGCGACAGAGAGGAAACAACCCCCCCCCCCCCGGCTTCTGCCGCTGCCGCCGTGGCAGCAGCAGAATCTGCTGTCCCACGGCCCCTTCTCGTCTGCCCGGCAGAGCCCTCAGTCAGCTCCATCAGTGGCGGGCTTTTCAAGCCGCGAAGAAAGTATTTCCCTCTCGCGCGGCTCTGTTAACAGAGGGAAATACACTCTTCGTGGGCGGCCCTGAAAGCTGCCGCTGATGGAGCTGACTGAGGGCTCTACCGGGCAGACGGGAAGGGGCCGTGGGACAGCTGATTCTGCCGCTGCCACGGCGGCAGCGGCAGCAACAGAAGCCAGGGTTTTTTTTAATTTTACCTGGGCTGATAGGGGGGGAGGGGGGTAGGACTGGAGCTGGGCTGATGGGGGGGAGTTAGGACTGGTAATGGGCTATGGTGGGGCTAAGATTGAAAATGGGGTGATGGGAGGGTTAGGACTGGAAGTGGGCTGATGGGGGGGTTAGGACTGGTAATGGGCTATGGGGGGCTGTCTGGAAATGGGGTGATGGGGGGTTAGGACTGGTAATGGGCTATGGGGGGGTTAGGACTGGTAATGGGCTATGGGGGGGCTAGGACAGGAAATGGGCTGATGGGGAGGGGTTAGGACTTGAGGTGGGCTGATGGGGTTAGGACTGGTAATGGGCTGTGGGCTGATGGGGGGGGGGGGGGTTAGGACTGGTAATGGGCTATGGGGGGTGTCACCCTCACGGTGGCCAGCCCAACGCCTAGGGCGCTGAGACTTGGTCTGCCTGTGGTGTTTCTGCCTCAGAGAGCGTGGGCTTGCTTTAACTCTGCAAGGCCTTCTGGGGATGTGAGTCCCTTTACCCTTTGAGCACAGATGAGTTGCAGTCGAGTGGTTTCAGGCAATGACAAGAATTTATTTTCTCCTTCCCAGCGGATTAAATGCAAGTGAATAACTCAGGACAAAACATGCCATACAATTGGCTTGAGGAAATTATACATGAACTCAGGTAAGTTAGCCTTGTCAGCTTCAGGCTTTAAACGTGCAGTGCTTGTTACAAAACAAAACCACAACAGCTTCAATTAGCAAAGAAAATGTTCCCTTTTCTTCTGCTGCTTTTACCGTCTCTCACAGACACTGTTCAGCATAGGGAATTCACATTGTCAGCCAAAGATAATGTACAGTCCATCCGATCATCCACTATTTCATTATGGTCAGAGTCTATCTGCATTTCCTCAGCATCAGGAATAGAAGGGTGTGTCCGTAAGCTGCTATCCTGATCTTTGAAACAAACGGTTTCTCTGACCTCACGTGGTTTCTCTCTGTAACACTCTCCTGAGCAGGGTTGTAAACTACCATATATGCTGTAGTTTTTGTCCAGGGAGTTTGCTACTTTCTGGTAACTACAGGGAACTGCTTTATAGCTAGGTTCAACCTTGTACAAATTATTAAGCCTACCTTTTGGCTTTGAAAGGGAAGGAACTCTCCACTCTGCAGGGTTAGACTGGTTCTCAAACACAGCTTGTGTTTGCTTGCCTTTCAGCCTATTGTCTTTCCCGTCAAACATACCGGTATTCTCCTACCAGTCTGTCTCTCTCCTCGGAGCGTGTGAGCTTTGCCAAGCCTTCCTCTCAGGAAGATTCTTCTCTCTCCTGCCTTTACCAGACAACCCCCGTCCTGGATTGCTTCCTTCTGGCCTCAGGAATATGGCTCCCTTGGTTCTCACTCCTCCTTGACTCCTTCTAGTCAGCGTGCTCCTTTGCTGGCTTAGTTTCTGGCTCTCTTCCCAGTTCTGCTTTTGGCTCTGACTCTGGCTCTCGTTCTGCTTCTGCTTCCAGTTCCCCCTCTGGCTCTTCTTGGTCCAAGCTAATGACCACTTTTTATCATTGTAACTCTCAGGGCTTAGCTGTGTCCTGCCCTGAAACAGGTGAACCTCATTACCTCCTGAGTTAGGGAATACGTCACTGCAGGGGCGTGTCTCTCCAGCTCGTGACTCTTTGTTTACTTCTTCTTTGAAAACACTGAGTCATGTGCTCAGACTGCCTGTCAGTTTCTGAAAGCAAAACCTCATCTTGCCCTACCTCCAGAGGCTCAGAAGCGTCTTCTTCATGACAGGGGCTAATACTGGAAATGGGCTGATGGACTTATGGTTTATGGTTTAGGCATTTGATATACCGCCCTTTACTTACATCAGAGCGGTTTACATGTATATACTAACAGGTACTTTTTATTCCCTTGTCCCCGAAGGGCTCATAATCTAATTGTACCTGAGGTAATGGAGGGTTAAGTGGCTTGCCCAAGGCCACAAGGAGCAGCCATGGGACTAGAGACCCCAGTCCCTCCGGCCTGAGGTTACTTGTCCCCGTGCGGGAATTGAACCCCCATCCCTCCGGCCTGAGGTAACTTGTCCCAACCACTGAGCCACTCCTCCCTAGGACTAGGCTTAGGACTGGAAGTGGGCTGATGGGAGGTTAGGACTGGTAATGGGCTATGGGGGGGGGGCTTAAACTGAAAATGGGGTGATGGGGAGGTTAGGACTGGAAGTGGGTTGATGGGGGGGCTAGGACTGGTAATGGTTGGGGGGGTTGCTAGGACTGGAAATGGGCTGAGTGGAAGGGGGGGTTTGAACTGCAAATAGCTGATGGGGAGGGGGGCTTGGAATGGAAATGGGCTGTGAGGGGAGGGAGCTAGGATAGGAAATGGGCTGATGGAGCAGCTAGGATAGGACTGGAAATGGACGTTTGGAGGGAGCTAAGATTGGAAATGGGCTGTGGTGGGGGCTTGGATTGAAATGGACTCATGGAGGGGCTAGAAATGGAAGTAGGCTCATGGGGGGCTTGGATTGGAATTGGGCTGAGTGGAGGGGAGCTAGGATTTGACATGGGCTGATGGTAGGGCTAGGAAATGACTAGAAATGGGCTGATGGGGGGCTGGGATTGGAAATGAGCTGATGCAGGGACTCGGATAGGACTGGAAATGGATGGGGGAGCTAGGACTGGAAATGGGCTGATGCAGGGACTAGAAGGGAGCGGATGCTGGGTGAGGCTGGAACTAGAAGGGAGCTGATGTTGGGGGAGGATTAGAATGGGATGGAGCTGGGAGAGTGAAATGGAGAGGGGAAAAATATTTTGTATGGGAGGGATGAAAAATCTACAATTGGCCGGGTATTGGGAGAGTAAGTGGGGTTTGAGGATGGAGGGGTAAAATTTGAGTGGATGAAATAGGAATGAGGAAAGAGCAAAAGGAGAAAGATTAGTATGTTAAAGCAGATGAAGAGGGAGAATGGAAAAAAACTAGAAGAGAGAAGAAAGGACAAATGGACAGCAGACGATGGAGAGTTAGCAGAAGACACAAAGAAACCAGAAGAAAGTGACTGGAACAATTGCAACTGAAAAAAATGCACAAAAGGTAGAAAAATATCTCTTTATTTTGAATTTATTAACTGGAATATGTCAGCTCTGGGAAATGTGCATCATTAACGTCTGCGCTTTGTATGGTAACATTTTGCAAATATTTATGCAAATGAGGCCCCGCGTCTTACTTTTACAAGTCCTCATTTGGCCCTCAAAGCAATTTGAGTTTGAGACCCCTGCTTTACAGCAACAGGATAAAAACAAAATAAACGGTACCATCTAACTTTTTAACATCTTTGTTAGTGATATAGCGGAAGGGCTGTCGGGTAAGGTTTGCCTCTTTGCAAATGATACCAAAATCTGCAATAGAGTAGACACCCAGGAAGGTGTAGATAACATGATGAGGGATCTAGCTAAGCTTGAAGAATGGTCTAGAATTTGGCAGCTGGGATTTAATGTTAAAAAATGTAAGATCATGCATTTGAGCTGCAGCAATCCAAGGGAGCAATACAGTATAGGAGGTGAAGTACGCTTGTCCACTAAAGAAGAGCGGGACCTAGGCGTGGTTGTGTCTGATGATCTTAAAGTAGCTAAACAGGTAGAAAAGGCGACGGCAAAAGCTAGAAGGATGCTTGGGTGCATACGGAGAGGAATGGCTAGCAGAAAAAAGGAGGTGATAATGCCTCTGTATAAGTCTTTGGTGCGACCTCATTTGGAGTATAGTGTGCATTTCTGGAGACCGCGCCTTCAAAAGGATGTGAACAGGATGGAGTCGGTGCAGAGGGTTGCTACTAAAATGATTAATGGGCTTCGTTATAAAGCATATGAGGACAGACTTAAGGATCTTAATATGTACACCTTAGAGGAAAGGCGGGATAGAGGTGATATGATTGAGATGTTTAAATACCTCCATGACATAAATGTTCTGGGAGAGCCTCTTTCGATTGAAAGCAAGTTCTGCTATGAGGGGACATGGGATGAGGGTGAAGGGTGATAGATTCAGGAGTGATATGTGGAAATATTTCTTTACGGAAAGAGTAGTGGATCCGTGGAATAGTCTCCCAGTGGAGGTGGTAGAGATGAGGACAGTAACTGAATTCAAAAAAGCATGGGACCGACACGGAGGATCTCTAAAGGTAAAAAGTGGACTGTTGTAGTTGTTGTTATGGAAGGACAGACTAGATAGGCCATGTGGTCTTTTTCTGTCATCATGTTTCTATGTTTCTGAACCATCTAATGTCTCATCAAATAGGGGTGTCCTACATGGAGTGGTGGGTTCACCCCTAAACAAAGACATGGGGAGGGGTGGCCTGCACAGAGCGACAGGTGCACCTACTCTTGCCATCTTGCTGGGCAGACTAGATGGACCATGCTGGTCTTTATCTGCTGTCATTTACTATATCGTTCCAAAGCGTGGGTGCTTTTACCCACATAGGGGATAGTAATTTTCAGCCTCTGATTTTAAATTTTATTTAATCTAATTCCAGTATTTATAGCTTGCCGTTTCAATTAATATGAGAGGACAAGATGAGTAACAAAATTTAAACTACAATACCATATATAATACAGATGTAAATAGAAAAAAAGCAAATAAAAATTAAGGGGCTGATATTCAAAATCATTAGCAGGTCAGCTAATCGCGTTAATTGTGGCAACCAAGATACTCGGCGGCACTAAGGCAGTTAGTGTCTTTGAATGTCCCCAGGTGCCACCATTGAATGCTCCGGTGCTGGCTGGCTGGCGTCAGGGCATTTTGTGGGCAGAGCAGAGGTGGTAGCAAAGGATAACCAGCCAGCTATAACATTCCACCACTAGCCAGTTATCCCATGGTGCTGAAAGTGAGGCACCTGAAAAGCTCAATTAACTTCCACCTCTGTGGCCAAGTGGGCAGCAGCTGAATATCATGAGAACATAAGAGATGCCATACTGGATCAGACCAAGGGTCCACCAAGCCCAGTATCCTGTTGCCAACAGTGGTCATTCCAGATCTTAAGTAGCTGTCAGGTTCCTCAAGGTATACACGTTCCATGCTGCTTGTCCCAAGGGTAAGCAGTGGATTTCCCCAATCCTACTTAATAATGGTTTATAGACGTTTCCTCCAAGAACTTGTCCAACCTGTTTTGAACCTAGCTACACTAGCAGCCTTTATTTTATTCTCTGGTAACAAATTCCAGGGTTTGATTATGCGCTGAGTGGAAAATATATTTTCTCCAATTAGTCTTAAATGTGCCACATTGTAGCTTCATTGTGTGTCCCCTAGTCTTTCTACTCTTTTTTTGAAAGAATAAACAACTGATCTATGTTTACAGTATGCATTCCGCTCTATTCAATATTTTATAGATCTCTATCTTATCTCCCCTCAGCCATCTCTTTTTTCCAAGTTGAAGAGCTCTAACCTTTTTAAGCCTTTCCTCATAGGGATATCCTACAGTTGCAGAATCAGGCACTTGGATGGGTCCTGTTTTCTGAAGCATGGGCCATCTAACTGTTTTCCCATCCATCCCTCCGTATGCTCCTGCTAGAGCCCCAGTGCTGTGGTGTCTCATTGCCATGACAGTAGGACGTCCCAGCAGGAGCCCGGCAAGCCCGAAATCCTGTTTTTCCCCATTGCCCTACCCCGGAGGGGCCTGCCGGGGCCAGGATCAGGCAGAGGGGAACTTATTGATAATGCTGAGCTCGTCGTGGACATTCTCTGGTGCCGATTGCCGGCCTTGGTGGGACTTACTCCATCTCAGAGGTGGAAGAAGTGCCCCGTCCGTCTTTTCCCTGGATGTACAGGGCCATGACATGAATAGGTCCTGTATGTCCGGGATCATGGGCCTGCCTCTGCTCTGCCCACTCCTCACCCTGCCCCCATCCAAAGCTCTCCGCAAAACAGACTTGTATGTACTGGGAGCTCTAGTGCCAGAATCAGGTCACTGCGATTAGCGGGGGTTTGACGTCCAAGCCAGATATCCATCCTCACTATTCATGGTTCGGAATGACCCCCTAAGTCAGGGGTGGGCAATTACAGCCCTCGTGCACCACAATCCAGACTGGTTTTCATGATGTCCGTAATGAATATTCATGGGATCTATTTGCATCCACTGCCTTCCATTGTATGGAAATAGGTCCATAAATATTCATTAGGGCCATCATGAAAACCAGGCTGGATTGTGGTGCACGAGGGCCGGAATTGCCCACCCCTGCCCTAAGTGGATAACTTTGCACCTGTCCACATTAAATTTCATCTGCCATTTTGATACCTAGTCTCCCAATTTTTCAAGGTCCTCTTGCAATTTTTCACAATCCTCTTGTGTTTTATCAATGTTAAATAATTTTATGTCATCTGCAAATTTGATCACCTCAGTTGTTGTTCCCATTTCCAGGTCATTTTATAAATATGTTAGAAAGCAATGGACCTAGCACAGATTCCTGAGATGCTCCACTATTCACCTTTCTCCATTGAAAAAATTGTCCGTTCAGCCCTATTCTGTTTCTATCTTTTAACCAGTTCCTAATCCACAATAGTACACTGCCTCCTATCCCATGACTTCTGCAGAAATGAAAAAGTTCCTCGTGAGGGGCCATGTCAAAGGCTTTCTAAAAATCCAGATACTCTATATCATCCAGCTCACCTTTATCTACCTGTTTGTTCACACCTTCAAAAAAAATAGCAGATTAGTGAGACGAGACTTTCCTTGCCTAAATCAGTTGACTTTCTGCCATTAAGCCATGACTATCCGCATGTTCACTAATTTTGTTCTTTATAATTGATTTTACCATTTTACCCGGTACAGACATCAAGCTCTCCAGTTTGTAGTTTCCTAGATCACCCATGGATAGTTCACAGATTACTAATAGCAGCTATCTGACTGACTGTGATATTCAATGTCGGTGGCCTGAGATGGCCCCAGGATTGAATATTTAGGTTTAAAATTCAGCGGCGATGGCCAGCCACTTTACAAGGGCTTGTTGCTGCTGCTGCTGCTGCTGACTATCTTTCCGCTAAAAATATTTTCCCTCCCACCCCAATCAAACTCCCTCAGATAGTCATAGAAACAGAGGAAATGACTGGATAAGTCCTTTGTTCTTTATTTGCAATCTGCTCATCCATAGGAACTCTTAAGTTCTATAATCCCTTCCACTCTCGGAGATGCTTTGTATTTTTCCCTTGCTTTCTTGAACTCAGACACACTTCTCTTCTCCACTGCCACCACTGAAAGGATATTCCACACATCCACCACCATGTCCATAAAGGCTTATTTCCTGTGATTACTCCCAAGTCTATCCTCTTTCACCTTCATCTTATGACCACTTATTCCAAAGCTTCCTTTCAACTGGAAAAGGGCCATCTCCTGTCCATTTATTCCATGGAGGTATTCAAATGTCTGTTATATCGCCCCCTCCAAAATTATCTCCAAAGTATACATGTAAGGAATCCCTCCAGGACCTTTACCAATCCTTCATGCTTTCTGTGCAGGATCATTTGGTTTCTAGCCTTAGCAGTAAGTGCATGCCATCAAGAGCCACAGGACACCTCTTTTAATGGGAGGAGGGAAAGCTCCACCTTGGCTCCACCCTAACTCTGCTCCTAGCCCCCCACGGCCTTCCCCTCCTGTTCTGCCCATGGGGATCCCATCTTCTGTGATCGTGGCAGACTCCTGTGTGCCCAAAGAAGATAGGATCCTCACAGGCAGGAGGGGAAGGCTGCTGCGATCATGGCAGAGACTGTTTGCCTGTGAGGATCGGATCTCCTTTGGGCAGACAGTCGAAAGCGCTCTCCTCTCTGTTGGTGGCAAAAATTTGGTGGGGCCAGGGCATGTGTGGTCCACCCTGTTATGATGCCTTTGGATATCATCTACTTGTAACATCTCCATCTAGGGATGGCAGCTTTTTGTTCTAACTGCCCTCTATGTAACGTCAGTGCACAGGATATAAGGCACGGTGGTCTGAGGCTTGTGCTTGGTTTTGGTTTGCAGTGCTGTGTTCAGAGGTCCACTATTGGGCCTATCTTTTATATTTTACTTGTCTGTGTGGATTCACATCCTTGATGTTTAAATTAAGTCAGTGCATGGAAATCGGAGAGCCTGACGGAGGTTTTAGCCACCCATCTGCCCAAGTAGAGAGAGAGAAAAGGAGTTGGCTTGTAATAAAACCCAATGTACCTTTCTGCAGTCCAGCGGATTACAGGATCCGAGGCAGCATGGATTCACCAGAGGCAGTTCTTGTCAGACAAATCTGATTTCTTTGACTGGGTGACCAGGGAGTTGGACCGAGGGAGAACCCTAAATGGGGTGCATTTAGATTTCAGTAAAGCCTTTGACACTGTTCCTCACAGGCGACTTATAAACAAACTGAGCACCCTAGGGATGGACTCTAAAGTTACTGCTTGGGTTAGAAATTGGTTGGGTGGGAGGCGACAAAGGGTACAGGTAAATGGAGCTCACTCTGAGAAGAAGGTTACCAGTGGTGTGCCCCAGGGATCTGTCTTTGGACCGATTCTTTTTAACATCTTTGTTAGTGATATAGCAGAAGGGCTGTCGGGCAAGGTTTGCCTCTCTGCGGATGATACCAAAATCTGCAATAGAGTGGACACCCAGGAAGGTGTAGATAACATGAGGACTGATTTAGCTAAGCTTGAAGAATGGTCTAGAATTTGGCAGCTGAGATTTAATGTTAAAAAATGCAAGGCCATGCATTTGGGCTGCAGCAATCCAAGGGAGCAATATAGTATAGAGGGTGAAATACTTTTGTCCCCCAAAGAAGAGCGGGACCTAGGCATGATTGTGTCTGTTGATCTTAATGTAGCTAAACAGATAGAAAAGGCAACAGCAAAAGCTAGATGGATGCTTGGGTGCACAGGGAGAGGAATGGCCAGCAGAAGAAAGGTGGTGATAGTGTCTCTGTATAAGTCTTTGGTGCGACCTCATTTGGAGTATTGTGTGCAATTCTGAAAATCGCACCTTCAAAATGATATAAACATAATGGAGTCAGTACAGAGGGTGGCTGTTAAAATGGTTAGTAGTCTTTATTATACAGCATATGAGGACAGACTTAAGGATCTTAATATATACACCCTAGAGGAAAGGTGGGATAGAGGTGATATGATTAAGACATTTAAATTTCTCCGTGGCATAAATGCACAGGAGAGCCTCTTTTGAAAGTTACGAGGGGACATGGGATGAGGGTGAAGGGAGATAGATTCAGGAGTGATATGCGGAAATATTTCTTTATGGAAAGAGTGGTGGATCCATGGAATAGTTTCACAGTGGAGGTGATAGAGATGAGGACAGTATCTGAATTCAAAGAAGCATGGGACCAACACAGAGGATCTCTAAAGGTAAAAAGTGGACTGTTGTAGTTGTTGATATGGAAGGACAGACTAGATAGGCCATGTGGTCTTTTTCTGTCATCTATGTTTCTTCAGTATTGCAATCTCCTTTTAAGGCTTAGCTGTGAATACAGTACCAGAAGAGTTAGAGGAAATAGGATCCCATGGAGGAGGGAATAAGGACTCTTTTTCTGCTGATTGTAAAGGAGCCCTAACCCAGGATCCTAATGGTTACGTATTTAATTTGGGATCACAGACTCAAATAACTCAGGAAAGAAGACCACTACCAGTGTTAACAAGGACTGTTATTTGTGAACAAAAAATCAATTTGTTTGTTGTGGAATTGGACACATTTTTGTTGCACCCAATCCTCAGTTGAAACCTCTTTGATTCATGTGCCAAGGACTTTGAAAGATTTTCCTTTTCTCTGTAGAGGATCTACTCCCTGAAGATATGTCTGTGCTAGCTGAGTAAAAGGATAGGGAAAGAGAGCTCAAGACAAAATTAGTCTTTAAGCTGCCCTGCAGGACTATCCTGCTGTCTTTAGGAAAGGGGGAAGAGGGGTTATATACATATTGAGATCTTTAAGTTTATTTCTACATGCCTTTATAGTGAAAATCACTGACCATTTTAGTAGCCACTCTGTGGACCAACTTCATCATGTTTATATCTTTCTGAAGATGAGGTCTCACCAAAGGCTTTTACAACCTTCTTATTCTTGCTAGTTGTTCCTCTCCCTATGTACCCAAGCATCCTTCTGGATTTTGCTGTCTCCTTTTCTACTTGCCTGGCCACTTAAAAATCATCCGATAGATCACCCCCATGTTCTTCTCTTCTTTTGTGCACTGAAGTACTTTACCCCATACCAGAATGCTCTCTTGGTTCTTTTCAGCTGAAATGCATTGTTTAGCATTAAATCTTAGCTGCCAAATTCTCAAATCATTTTTTTCAAGCTTTGCTTGATTTTGCCTCATGTTATTCACGTCTTCCAGAGTGTCTATCTTGTTGCAGATTTTGTTATCATCCACAAAGAGGCATACCTTTCCTGATAGGACTTATGCAATATCACGTATTGTATAAAAATGTTAAAAATAGCAGGAGCATGGACCGAACCATGAGTCACTCCACTGGTAATACCCCTATCTTCAGAGAGAACACCATTTAAGTCTATCCTCTGTTGCCTCCCACTTAACCATTTTTTATCCAGACACTTCAGGATCCATCCTAAGGGTAGTCCTTTTATTTATATGTAAACCCCTCTTCCTTGCTGTAGGATGGCAGGGAGTCCAGCAGGGTAGGTCACAGCAAATTTTTATCCTGGTTCTTTCACTCACTAAGCATACACTCTTATCTTCAGGAAACAGGTTCTCTGCAGGGGAAGGGAAAATCCTTCATGGACCTTGGCACATGAATTAAAGAGGCTTGTCCAGTTCCATAACAAATAAATGATTCTTCAACAATTACACAGTCTTTGTTATCAGTGGTTGTGTTTTTCCCTGAGTTATTTGTGTCTGTGATCCCAAATTAAATTGTAACCTTTTCTGCTTCTACACCTGGTACAAGTACTAACTTGCACAGATGACACACATCCAACAAAGAAACCAGTTAATGAGGTGGGTAATATGCGTGGAGTGTATCTCTTTAGTTATCCCACAGAAACATTAAAATGAGTTACCAGGGAATTTTTTGCTTCAAGAAGATAAAATACATCCAAAATACCTTCATCCATTCAAATTTGGTAGCTCTTGCAAACATGAAGAATGCTAGATTAAATGCCGCTCTCCTACTAAAGGTTTCTTGATGATGTCTAATACTTGCTGTTATGATCTTCCCCAGAGCCTCCTTGCTAGTAGTTTCTCATATCTTCATAACTTAAATACATGCTGGATGCATGGCTCTAGAATCGGCATACCTAATAACAAATTGGCATTGGGTGGCGATTTAGGACAGAAGGAACTCAAATTGGGTAGTGGTATAATCAGGGTCTGGGGATGTGATTTGGGGAGTAAAAGATGAAAAGTGGGAAGAGGCTGCTGAAGAAAGAGACAGAAGAAGGGAGTTGGGGTACAGCTGTAGAAAAAGGAATATTGAGACTGGGAAAAGAAAATGGGGGAAGAGGAGAGTAGAATAGGATGGAGGCATGAGACACGGATAGACGAGAGATATGAGTGGAGGAGTGGCCTAGTGGTTGGGGCAACGTACTTCAGGCCGGAAGGTCAGGGGTTCAAATCCCACTAGAGGACAGCAACCTTGGGCTGGAAGGACTGGGGTTTCTAGTCCCACAGGTGCTCCTTGTGGTCTTGGGCAAGCCACTTAACCCGCCATAGCCCATGTTCCCTGTAAAATAGTTATCTCCAAGTTATAATGCCCTGTTCAATGTAATTTCAGTTTGTTCAATGTAAACTGCACTGATGCAGAATTGCGCGATATATAAGAGAATGTAAGTAAATAAATAAATAAATATGCAAAAGTGGTGGCAAAGAGGGGAGAGGGAGAGTGAAAAAGAGTGGGAGGGCTCCTTGGGCTTAAAATAACCCCTCTTCGTGGAAGCTCAGTACTCTGGGCTATGGATTTTCCGTCCTCTGGTGGAACACGGAAACACTGTCGTCTTCCTCAGGTGCTTGGAAAAGCCCATCGACGATTCAGGAAGGTCAGCCAAATCCACAGAACAGGGAATCTAGCAGGTGCAGTATAGAGGAACCCAGAACCCTCACCACCTGCACAAAAGCACTGCAGGAAGACAAAAGGCAGCTTTAACAAGGGAGAACCAGACAAGCAGCCTACTATAGATCTTCTACAGCTCAGGACTCTACATAGGCTCTACAGTATGTTTACTATTTCCAAACACAAGGCCGTTGTGTGCTACTAGCAGATATTAATGGCATCCTTTTTCCTGTATTATTTAGGAGTGCAGGCCATACATTTTTGTTTTTGTTTAATCTCCCAAGTCATAGCCAGGATATCTTGTTTTGTTTCTTTGAAATTTTGTATTTGGAAGGAGATGTTATCCACAGCACACACCATCGTGCATTAGCATACACTATTGCTCAATAATGTGCACCATTAACCACAGATAGGCAGTGACAACATTTTTTCCTTCTGTTTTATTTCGGAAATGACATGAAATTTAGGCCTTGTCATTGACATTTCTTATGTCATTTCAAAGGATTGCACATCAGGTCATGGGTATATGCTTTTCTTACTGGTTTTGAATGCCATGATAAATGTCGTGATTCTGTGAGTTACTCTATGGTTAGATATCCTCCTGTTTTTAAGGCCTTACTCACTGAAACTTTAACCCTATTCTGTGCTATGGGAATTTTTAAAATCGGGTCTTTGTAAGAAAAAAATGGCTCAAGTTGTAGTTCTGCAGCAACCAAAGAGTGCTTATCGTTCCTCCAGTCCAGTCCTGCACTTGTGGGTACTGTCACCTCATCAGCAGCTTGCAGACTGAGCATGTCATGATTGATGACATCAGTCTATACATACCGATAGCACCTCCCACCAGAGCCAATATCTGTCTCCAAGCAACAGGGGTGAGCTGATTCTATAGGACAAACTTACTAAAGGAACTGATAAAGAACGAAATCTAAGAAAGAATAAAAATATAAAGACCATGTCAGAGAGTCTGTTAGGAAGGTGCCATTTGTTTGCTGAGCTCTTAGTAAGTGCCTTAAGTACCTGCAGGTGCCAACACTTTAAACTCTTGGAGGTGAGTGTACTGTCATGGGGCAGCTTCGGGAGGCCAAATCTAGGCGGTAAAAAATCTTGACAGCATTTATCCTGCTCAGGGCGGGAATGGCCGCCATTTTAGATCCTTTCTTTTGCTTGCTTTTTCCTTTCTTTTCATTTAAAGCCAGCTTTGTCTTTGATTGCAAGGAAGAGCAGGCGATGAGGCTTTAGCTGGGCTCCAAGGCAGCTGCATTCGTTTGGTTTTTTTTTGTTTGTTTGTTTTTATTCGGTCTTGGGCTGTGTTTAGAAAAAAAAAAAAGAAAAAAAGAATATGCCAGTAGTTGGTTTTAGGATTTGCTGCTGTTTTTTTTTTCTCAAACAAAATAATTAAAAAAACAAAACAAAAGGTTGCAGGCAGGGGAATCCTCTAAGAGCACGTGTCTGGTGTGCAACTCACGAAGAGGCTCAGTGTGCAGTTCTGGGCTCTGCCGCAACTATGAAGCAGAGGCCAGGTCAGCGGAGGAAGGCTTCCTCGAGAGAAGGGAGACAGTGTGCCGGGCCCTTTTATCCAATTACAGATGCCTACGCGCTGCCCGTCCCCATAGTGCAAACCAGGGCAGAGGGGAGCTCTCAAGCCCCAACTCCCACGGCACAGGGCACAGAAAAGAAGTCGGGGGAAGTCAGCTAAGCCCTCAAGGTGCTCTCCAGGTAAGAACCAGTGGGGAGGCTTGCTGGGCGCATTTTCAGTAGTTTGTTCTCCTCATGCCCAAGGCTTTTTGCTTAAGGAAGCGAGGAGATGAGCTGGAAAGCTGTCAAGTGAAGGGGCCAAAACAGGTTTTGCCAGGGTCACTCTCAGAAGGCGGGTCACAGGGTGAACTGGGCCCTGGCAGGAGAAGAATGGAGGAGGATCCTTGTGGGGTGGGAGGGGAGGGGGAGATGGGCTCCCTCCAGGCCGAGGAGGAAGAAGACTTCGAAGTTGAACAAGAGGCGGGAGCAGAGGAGATGGAGCTTGAGGAAGGAGAGATTCCTGAAGAAGAGGATTCACACAAAGTGTGCATCTTTCTGAGAGAAGAGCTTGCAGCATTGATTACTCACTCCTTGAAGGCCCTTAATATGGACACACAAGCTCTGCTAGAGGAGGAGCCTCTGGAGGATCCTCTCTTCCAGGCCATCAAGAACGCGCAGAAGGTGTTCCCTATGTACTGTGTGATCAGGCAGATGATCCAGTATGAATGAGACGTGCTGGAGGCCGTGTTAAA
The DNA here is from genome assembly GCA_033557465.1 of Ichthyophis bannanicus. Lineage (NCBI taxonomy): Eukaryota > Metazoa > Chordata > Amphibia > Gymnophiona > Ichthyophiidae > Ichthyophis > Ichthyophis bannanicus. Next base: position 4,563,018 of record JAWIIG010000024.1, on the reverse strand, counting down.
GGGAACACAAACTATGGCATGTCTGTATCCACTTCCAGAAAAGGACAGAGACATCCTACAGTCCCCGAAGGTGGATGCAGCAGTGTCAACGGTGACTAAGAAAACTACCATTCCAGTGGAAGGTAGTTCGGTGCTTAAGGATGTTCAAGATAGGAAGGTGGAAACACTGCTTAAGCAGGCTTTTGATATCACTGCCTTCTCCTTGCAAGTGTCAGTCCATGGCATCTTCGTAGCATGTGGATGCTTAAGATGGACACAAGGGATTGAGTCCATGGGTACTTCTCAGCCACTACTAGCAGAGGTGGCCAAATTGGAATCAAGCGCAGCTTATTTGGCAGATTCCTTTTATGATTTAATAAGAGGTTTGTCCAAAGGTATGGCAGCAGTGGTAGCAATGCATCACAACCACTGGCTCAGAAGTTGATCAGGTGATGTCTCAGCCAAGTCACATTTGAGCAAGTTGCCCTTCTGGGGAAAGCTTTTATTCAGGGATGACCTCAATAAATTGGTGAATCACTTTCTTTATCTTTATCTTTATTTGTCAGATTTGATATACCGCCCATAACCAGAGTATTAAGGTGGTGTACAACACAAAATTATCCTGGCTGCAGAAAAGAAAGATAGAAAGGAACACCATTGGGTGGATAGGAAAGAAGTCAAGGAGAAAGAGAGAAAAGGACAGCAAAAGTGGCATAGACAAAACAAAATTAGACATCACGACAAACGGGGAAAAGCATAATGAATACGAGACAAGGTGGCAAAGGGCTGATAGCATAGAAAATGACAAGGCACATAGCAGAAGACGGGCAATACCACAGAAACAGTTATGACACAGTGGAAACATCAAGGGAGAGGAACACAAACAAGGACAAGCAGCTCAAAAAGGGAGGGGCTGACCCAGGTAAGTGTAGGGATGTTCTAACTCTCTAGTGGATTGCTGGTGGGTAATGTAGTTGACGGGCTGGAGGTGGATAGAAGGAAGGGAAGATCAAAGGCCTGGCAGAAGAGAGAGGTTTTGAGCAAAGCTGTGAAGCGAGGAAAGGACAGCTCGGTGCCGATAACATGCGGGAGAGAGTTCCATAAGGCGGGACTAGCAAAGAAGAAGGCGGCGTGACGGGTGAATTCAAGGTGGGCCTGAGTGGGGGAAGGCAGGAAAAGGCGATTACCATGAGCAGAACGTAACAGGCGAGGAGTAGGTTGGAGAAAGATAAGGTCGGCTAGATACTGAGGTGTGTTAGTGTAAAGTACTTTATGAGTGATAGTAAGAAGTTTGTAGACCTAGCGAACTTTAATAAGGAGCCAGTGAAGAGAAAGTAAGCAGGGAGTGACATGATCACGATGAGAAGAAAAGGTGAGGAGACGGACAGCTGTGTTCACTTGGGAGAATCCTAAGGCAGTCGCCTTCCAGAAGACAAACAGGTCCACTGTGCTGCAGCAGGGACAATTGTTGAACTTTCGGTGGTTTAGAGTGGTATGCTTTGTGGCATATCAGAGGGGCAGGTTCCCTTCCAGGGGCAGTCCTTTTGGAGGTTCAGGGGAACAGTAGAGGTTTCTTCTCTTCCACTCCCACGGCTCTTAAAATAGCAAAATGTTGCGAGGATCACCCACACAGGGGTGTTACCTGTCAGAAATCAGCTGCGGGACTTTTATCCTGTGTGGGCGCAGATTACATCCGACCAATGGGTATTAGAGGTGATCAGGGAGGGCTACACGTTGGAGTTAAGAGCCCTCATGTGGATGACTTCATCCTCTCGCTATGCAAGACTTCTTGAAAGTGAGAGGCAGTGCAGGACTCCTTGAAAAGACTCCTGGACCTTGAAGCAGTGAGGCAGGTGCTGGACGACCAATGCGGTTATGGTTGATGCTCTTTCCGGTCCATTCTAAGTCTCGAGCACTTTAATCGGTGTCTCGGGGTGCCTCGATTCCACATGGAGACACTTCTGTCAGTGATTGTGGCAGTTGGGGAGGGGGAATTCTTGACTTCCTTAGTAGTTCTGCAGCAACCAAAGATTTTTTTGGGACTCTCTCTTATAGGCATGGGGCCCGATTATACAGCTGCACTGGCTATGAGTCTCTAAGGCGCACAGCCGTCGCTGCTTAACTTTTACACTGGATATTCAATCCAGGGCCATATTCCAGCGCTAGATTTGAATATCCAGGCCTTCTGCCATGCGCTGAAATGCTCCGCAAGCCACAGAAGCTAACTGGACAGCAGCGATATTCAGCCGCTGCCTGATTAGCTCCCACAGGTAAAGATAGAGGCAAGGTTTTCCCACGTCTTTCTTTACCTGCGGGTCACTAACTGCGGTTCAATATTGCCAATACCCAGTTAGCAACGGTGCCACCTCTGCTCTGCCCCAGATCACCCATGACACACCCCTCAGGGCATGTGTGGCGGACCCGGGGGATATTCATCGGCACGAACTGTTAATGACAATGAATATCATAGTACAGTGGTATTTACATAGTTTTATAGGATTTCTAACTGCATAAATGCCGTTGAATATTGGGCCTGTGGTGATCTAGCAAGCCATTTTCAGGAAAAATATAACAAATTAGAAGGCGCAATCAATGTCAAAGTTCTTTATTTAGATCTGTCAAACGAATTCCTGTCTGTTTTCTTCTCTACTTCAATTAACTGCAGTCTGGGAGCTCTATGTGAGTCAGACTAAAATATCACTTGAGCAATGGTGGTGAAAAAAATGAACTTGCCAAAAAAACAACTTGGTCAAGAGCTTGATACAGTTCCCACTTTCAACCACACTGGACAAAGTCACGGCCCTTCAGTGTCTCAGTAGCAGGCAAGGCTTGTCTTTTAAATGCATGCTGTGTCACCGAGAGCTGGCTTGTGGACATCAGGGATAACAAGATATCCGCCGTCATCTGTACAGTGAAATACACCACAAAAATAGTAGCGCAGAATCTTCATAGCCGTAAGTAATTCCTTTAGTAGCCATTGCACATCCTCTCACTGAAAAAGGAAGTGGAAAGTATACATAGTAGTTTTTTTAATCACTTGCTCGGTTTTCCATTTTCTGGCCCTGGTTAAATGTATCCTGATAATACGCCTTTCTTGTATCCCGTGATCCTCCCAAGGGCTTTTCCTCCATAGGAAAAATATGTGACGCCACCGGCTTCTCCACCAGCAGGCGCTGCACATGTCCCTCTTTGCCTCATGAATTGTCATAGATTGCATCACCGTGGCTTAAAGTCATACACCCTTTGCTCATTGGATAGTTTCTGCAGAGGCTACGGCACTGCATGTTGATACCAGCCTCATATAGATCTACTGAAGTTTTTGGTTCCCACAGTTGACCCATGCAGAAGTGAACATCGCAGCTATGCCTGCACAGCCATGGCTGGCCCATCCGCTAGACAGCCGCCTAGGGCAGCAGACCTCTGTGGGTGGGCCCACATGGCACTCGTGGCAGGCCATGTACTTCGACACACATGGCCTGCTGCCTCTGAGCCCCCCCCCAACAGGAAGTTGTGTGAGAGGGGGATGAGAAGCGGCAGGCCGCTACCTCCCCCCTGCTGCTGGAATCCACGGCAGCAAGGGGTGGTGGCATGGCTCAGTGTGCGGAGGGGGGGGGGAGGTAGCTCAGTGTGGCAGAGAGGGCAGCATGGCCCTCCCCCGCCACGCTGCCTGGGGCAGCAGAAACCCTTGGGCCAGTCCTGTACTCGCCTTTCAACAGATGGTCTGCATTCCCAAGAGATCGTCCCTGACAGCCAGATCACTTACCATTATGAGGGTACTTTTATAATGGGGCACCATGAGCAGGCGCCTACTTGTCTTTATAAAATACTAAAAAATACAATAAGCCCAATTCAAAAGAGTGCTGCAGAAAATACAGTCCAAACAAATGAAGCATACACTCTCAAAAAACTGAGGGAAAAAACCCTCTTAAAACATATATCCTTTAATTCTACTCAAATTTAAAGCAGATAAACATTTATACAAGTCTTCATCAGCAGGTAAAGAAGTCTTCCACACACATAAAAAAAAAATCTCTTATACAGAGATTTTTTTAACAAATCTTCATTATAGGTCATTTAAACTGATCTTCATCACAAAAATAATGTCTTCCTTCAGTGTGGCATAAAAATACAGGCCAATCCGGCGCATATACAGGTGCCCCATGCATTCACTCCAACCAGGAGTTTCTTCAGGGAAAAACTAAATCCTCTATTTAACTCTGTCAAAAAGAACCATCAGGAAAGCTACATATTGAATCCAGTAATGGTACTTCTTATATTACCAAACATATCTTCTAAGTTCCAAGCAGATACATATTGGGGGTTATGCTGACGTGCATTTTATGCTCATAGGTGCATAGAGTGAGGTATTTTATAATTTAAGCGTGGGCATTAAAACTCTGCCCATGCTGTACCCAGACCACGCCCCCAGTTATGCTTACAGGCAAAATAGGCACCTTCATGCCAAAGTACATACTCTTATGCCGCCAATAATTTATAAAAGGTCATTCTGGAACTAAAGCCCTTGCTAAGTTACAATGACTTCAGAATGGTCCTATAGACCATAACGAGACCAGTATTGGACTTTTGTAACTTAATTTAGCAAGGTCTGCCAGCAGCCACAATCTGCTCACTGCAGATGGTACAGAATACCACTGCTCACATTCTCACAGGAACAAACAACTGTGAACCCATAACAGCAATCTCGGCACAACCGCAATGGCTCTCATTCAGGAGTCGTGCGAGATTCAAGGCTACTATTAAAATATTCAAAATACTCCAGAATGAATCGTCTGAATCACTCCAAGGCCTAATAAAAATATACCCCAAGAACCGTACGTCAAGAACAAACAATAAAAACACTTTAACCACGCCAAAGGAATTGTCCAAAGCGAAGCAGTGCACTTCACATAGAGCCTTTTCACTATATGCGTCAAATCTATGGTGAACACTCTACCGAACAATATCAGATGCACGAATGACGCTAAAGCGTCCAGGAAAATGCTGAAGACATTCCTAGTCATTGATCATTTCATCAACATCACACCAGACCTGGACAATGACTACTGAACAATGTCCACGATCATACAACATGACCACAAACTGTAGTTTACTGAGGTAAATAAGTTTTGGAAACATACTGTTATGACACAATGATGACTACAAGTATAGAGTTTTTAAAACACCTTGTTACGATGTAAATAGTTGAGTTCAGTAATGGAGTTTAATGTAAACCTCCTTGTTTCACAAAGTAAAAATTGAGCTCAGTGTAAACCACCTTATTCAAGGAAAAGGTGGTGTATAAATACCGTTAGATGTCCACACAAAATGTATTTTTATTTATTTAAGTGTGGAATGACTCTCTAATAACCTCCTATGCGTCTGCAAGAATCAAATTGGCATTTTTGTTGAATGGTACCACTGTTCCCTCCTTCCAAGAGTGTTTTTGTGGCACAGGAGACTGAAGCCTTTTCTCTTCCTGTTGATGAGCTCAATGACACAGGCTTAGAAATGATGAATCCGCTTACAGTCAGAAACTGTGATATTCAGAAACAGCTTGTAACAACAACACAATTACTTGATATTTGCCTCATGATGAACAGTCACGCAGGCAACGTGAAGGCAGTAATTTTCCACACTTGATGAGAGAATAAGGTTAAATGAGATTCCATGGGAAAACCAATTTCACTAAAAGATGCAAATAGTAACATGGGCAAGAATAATTCAGTTAAAACACACAAAATAAGAGTGCAGGTGTGCTGTCCATAACACATCTTCCACAATCCCGTTGCTGCAGTTGCTGTACAGCTTTCTAATTGTAAGGATGTGATGATGATTTATGCATTGAAGGCTGCTATTACTTTGACAAAAGCACAAGATGAAAGTCCTTTCTTAAAGGAGTTTTGCACTTTCTGAGATGTATACAGATATTTTCAAACGATGTACATACTGGATAGCTTAGCTTAAAAATACCACCATTTTTTTTTCAAATTATTGAATATTCACATATTAATTTTCAATTAAATTTTAAATCAAAAGGGGAAAAGACCTCAGAGATTGTCCTTGCTTAAAGCAGTAAACCATCGAATATGCACTATTGAAGTGTTGCTTGGCTTACAGCACTCTTCCGGCATAAGTCATAAAAAGCCCTTTTAAACATTTAATTCTTGACCGTTTTTTAATATTTTTCACATTCCAACATTTAGATTTCTTTATTCCAAAACACTTACTTATCTTATAAAATCTTCCTGCCAACTTACACGAGACGTGGCCGCTGTCCGCATGTGAGAAGCTACCTTGGGGTGACGAAACATTAAAGCTGGCAGCGTTCGTGAACTTTGAAAACGAGGCCTATTGCACTTTAGAGCACACTGAAATGTTTTACTGCACGATATTATCGTACAATCAGTGTCTTTCTCACCACAGATAAAGCAGTGGCAAGAGGAGTTTGCTGATTACCAATTTATGCTGAGATCGGACAACCTAGAGTCCTGGAAAAGGCAGTACTACAAATTCACCTAAACAGCAGTACTGTACAGGATGGGATAGACACTAAGGGGGTCATTCCGGAACAGGAATAAGCCCTTGGATCTGCAGCAAAGGTGGTTTTTCTAGCGAAAATGTCTGACCATATCCTGATACACCCATGGTCTTCCACGTATGCAGCGCTAGCATAGGGCTCTCAGAACATGGACGGGAGGGGGGAGAATGGAACATGATCAGCAGTAGAGATGTGCAATGCATATTCAGGAAAGGCCCATGTACGTTCTGCGTGTTTCTCATGGACATCCACGTTATACCAGCGGAAATGGGGAATAAGGCCAGGACTTAGAAACATTTCTGCTCTGCATTGTGTCCCATAGAGATGAATGACTGTGACACAATGAACTGGTGTGTCTGCAGTCTGGAAGACCACAAGATGCAGTTCTAAAGAATAGAATGCAGAGGTGGGGGAAGGTTGTATGGTTAAGACACATTACTAAACACCCATACAGAAACATTCAGAGGTGCAGTGGTGATTATTCCAGCTATGCTGACAATTGCTGTGTGAGCTAGAGGAGGTGCTCTAAGACACCCTAACAATCTCTGTCATCCGAGAAGTGGGACTGCTGATGTAGGGATTGTATGTAGGTGAGTATAGGACGGATGCAAATGTGGGTGAGAAATGCAGATCAGATCAGTAGTCCTGGGACCCCCATGCCATCATCTTATACCAGCTGTTTTCTAGAGGTGCAGGGCATCTGCACTGCAGATGTATGTTGTGTGACTGCAAGTGAGAATGTGTGCGCGCGTGTGTATGTGGTTATAGCGATGCATGGGGGGACCTGGTGTGTACAACTGCAATTTTGGGGGGACATCTGTGCCTGGCCAGTACCTGGTCCATAAGGTTTATCGCAGTGTGACTAGGTGCCAGTGTGATCAGCCAGGATATAGCAGTACAGGGTCTTTATGGCTAAATGTCAAAGCCTATCCCTGTCAGCGATAAGGGACCCTCAGAATGAATGTATGCAACAGGGTACACAGCACTATCGGCGGTCTCACAAATGTGCACATTTATATAGACAGATGTTGGTGCTCTTGGGTGTCTAGTACCGTAGTGCTGTTTGCACTGGTGCATGCACTCAATCTGGGGTCCTTATTTAATGTCAGGGATATGCTCTGATGTTTAGCTGTAGAGAAACATTTCTGATTTCTTCTGGTCCATATGGACATAGCATTGTACAGACTGTTGTCAGAGATGACCGATGCAAGCACAACTAAAATGTTCTCTTACTGCCATGTATGTTTTGCTGCAAGGTGTGTCAGAACAATCATGTCACTTTCTACTTGCTGTTGTTGTGGCAGGTGCAGGCCTGTGACCCACGGTGTCTGACATAGGCAGGCCAGCATGGCTAGCTTGACCTGTAAATGAGGCCTGTGGAGAGGCATATAGGATTGCACATCCCCCAATATGCTGCTATTGTAAGATAGAACTCAGTAGAAGTATTGAATTAGCTTAGGTAAGCAGAACTGCAGAACTAAGAAATGGAAAAACACAGAAAGACATGTTTAAAAGTTACTGATAAGAAAAAGTACATCTGCAAAGAAATAATGAGGAGTGCTGACAGATGAGTTACAGAACCTTGCTCTTCTGCACGCACAAATTGGTCCCATAACCTTGAGAGTGTGAAAGTAACAAGTTGATGAACTGACCATTGTAATTGGGACTAGAAGGGGGGCAGGCAGGTGTCATGCCCACAGAAGGGACATAATTGGAGAAACTTATCAGTACCGGGACCAATAGAAGAGGTACGGGAGGTTACCGGGACCAATGAAATGTTTTTCTATACCTAGAATGGAACAGAAGTCTATAAAAGTTATTGTAATGCTTGAAAACTTTGCTCAGCCATTTTGAAATTGACTTGCTTGAGACTTGTGCACAAATAAATGATTTGGACCTTCTGAACAGACTCCTGGTATCATTGGTTTGTCTGCGCTTTGCTGCTACATATTCCTTGGTGCATTGGCCGGGAAGTTGTGGAATCAAAGTGTATATAGGGCAATATACCACGACTTTCCGCCTCTATAGGCTTGGTCCTGCCGGGATCGCGCCCTTCCGACGAGGGCCGCTCCCTGGCGCCACTGGTCCCTTGTATCGGAGGGAGCTGGTCGGACCTCGGCGGGTGCCGGGCCCGGTTGGAGCCAACGCCTCGAACCCGAGTGAGGGGAGTCCGAGGTCCAACTCATGCGCCTGCTTGGGAAGTTTGAGGACCGGATCCGGTGAGTATAGTTTTGATTTTGTTTCTAGACAGAAATAGAAAGAGCAGTACTGCCATTGGAATTTGGAATTTGTAATCTCGAGATATTGGGAATTGGTAAGAGAGCATGATCAACTCTCAAGGAAGAGCCGAGTAGCCTGGCATGGGAATTCGCTGGGTGAAACCCTCATCCTTTTTGTAATTGGGAAAAGACTAGTCAGAACAGATAGAAACGAATGCATTCTGGGATACGTTGCTAGCATGATTGTGTGAACGAAGTGTGAATGAGAGGTCTGGCAGCACGGACCAAGTGAAGGCGGACCCCTGATTAGCGCATTTCCTGACCGGGCGACCGCGTTCAGGTCGCGAAAAGGGGGAAGCGATTGTCGTCTTGTCTTGTTATTTGTACTCCTTATACGTTTCCAGGGCCGTGAGGACCCCTTACCCACGGTCCGCTCTCCTTTTCCCTTCTGTCTGTTGTTGCGCGCACACATCGAAATGGGAGGGGCGGAGTCTACTAGAAACACTCCATTAGAATGTATGATCGCACATTTTAAAGAGGGATATTCAGGAGATTATGGTATTAAAATGACAGCAGCCCGTTTGCAGATTTTGTGTACTAGGGAGTGGCCCGATCTAGACCCCATCTGGCCCCGAGAGGGAACGTTCACTGTAGAGATTATTCAGTCAATACATCGTAGAGTGCGGGTAGCGCACCCCGATCAGTACCCCTATATAGACTCTTGGTTAAGTATTTGTGAAGATCCGCCCTTCTGGGCGCAGCGCTGTTATGAGGAACAGTGCAGAATAATGTTAGCTAAAACAGATTCTAGACAGAAAACGGAACAGCCTAGAATGAAAGAGCAGGATAAGAAAGCCAAGAAGAAACCCATCTTGGTAGATCCTGATTCCCCAGAAATAGTCCTCAGGCAGCCCCGAACCCCAGGTCCAGTAAGAGTAGCCCGGCGTCGTCCTGCCCCAGAACCCCAGAGACGGCCGGAGCTGAGGCGGGACCCAACCCCTGACCCCCCTCCTCCTGGAGAAGAGAAAGAGGAAGAATTAGTGGAAAGAGAAGTGGAGGACGTAAAAAGTGAGTCAGAAGCGGAGATGGAAGAAGGAGAAAGAGAAAATTCCCCAGAAGAGGAGGAGGACAGTGTACAAATAATCGAGAAAGCCAGCGCTAGCACTAGCACGCCAGTGAAAGAGAAACCCAAAGCAAAACCTGTTGAGAAAAAGAAAGCGACTCCTGCAAAGGCAACGACAATAACCCTTAGATCCCAAACGACGCCTGGGACAGCCAAACTGTTTCCCTTAAGGCAAGTCCCGGGAGTGCCCGTAAAGAATGATAATGATGAAGTGGTAGCGGGACCCCTAACTTATGTGTATATCCCTTTCTCTACAACTGATTTATTAAATTGGAGGTCGCACTATGCCTCCTATACTAGCAAGCCCCAGGAGCTGACAGAATTAGTAACTAGTATTATGGAAACTCACCAACCCACTTGGCCAGATTGCCGTCAGCTCCTGACCACCCTATTCACGACAGAAGAACGAGCGAGAATTAGAAAAGCAGCTATTGAATGGATGGCAGAAAACCCTGCAGCTCCGGCACAGGGGCAGAATATAATAGACCGTAGGGAAGCAGCTCAGAGAGAATTCCCGAATGAAGACACCCAATGGGATCCAAATACAGATGAAGGATCCACAGCCCTAGCCCGTTTTCGCCAAGGCTTTTTACAAGGCCTGAGAAGGGGGGGCCAAAAAGCTATGAACCTTTCCAAAGTCACAGGAGTTATCCAAGGGATAGATGAGAGCCCAGCAGATTTTTATGAGAGATTAACTGAAGCTTACAGAATGTATACTCCCTATGATCCCGAGGCACCAGGAAGTTTATGTATGGTGAATTCTGCTTTTGTAAACCAGTCTCAACCAGACATTAGACGTAAATTACAGAAATTAGAAGGGTTTGCGGGCATGAATGCAACACAGTTATTGGAAGTCGCTCATAAAGTGTATGTGAATCGTGATACTGAAAGACAGAGAGAATGTGATAGAAAGATGAAGAAGAAAGCTGATTTTTTGGCTGCGGCCATAGTTGAAAAGAAAAGGGGAGGTGTCCCTAGTCGAAGGAGCAGAGGAAGAGGGCGGGGTCAAGGCGGAGGCCGGACCCAGAGACTAGGCGTGAACCAATGTGCCTATTGCAGAGAGGAAGGACATTGGAGAGATACGTGCCCGCAACTCGAAGACGCCCAGCAAGATGACGACAACGATCATCAGTGGCGAGAAGAAAGACGAGGCCGTCCCCGAGGCCGAGGAGGAGCCAATCAAGAACAATTCCAGCGAGAGAGAGGAGGAGGAGCCATTCAAGCATTGGCCACACAAGCCCATGATGAGGATGACGTGGATTAGGACAGACCGGGCTCCAAGTTTGCTTTAGGTCTCCAGGAGCCTATGGTCGGAATACAAATAGGAGACCAAATTATGAACTTTATGGTTGATACTGGAGCAGAGCATTCAGTAATAGACAAAAAGATAGCCCCATTCACTACAAAAGCAGTCACCATTATAGGAGCAACTGGTGCCAAAGCCACAAAGTCTTTTCTTCAAAACCGAATATGCAGTCTAGGAGGACAGCAAGTAACTCATCAATTCCTTTACATGCCCGAATGTCCAGTGCCACTACTGGGACGAGATATGCTAGCCAAGCTTCAAGCACAAATATCTTTCTCTGAACAAGGAGAAATGCAAATGACAGTAAATTCCCAAGCCAAGCCAGCAGGAGTAATGCTGCTGACAGTTCCCCGAGAAGAAGAATGGAGATATTACATTGATGATTCTGTCCAAGACACCTATTTTGAACAAACTTTAAAGAACATTCATGCACCACCTGGAGTATGGGCAGAAGGCAGTCCCCCAGGCCTAGCCAAGCATATAGCTCCAGTGATTGTAACCCTCAAGCCTAGTGCTACACCAGTGCACGTCAAACAGTACCCTCTCCCAAGAGCCGCAATTGAAGGCATCCATCGCCACCTACAAAGATTGCTCGAGTATGGCCTACTAAAAGTATGTCAATCCCCATGGAACACCCCACTTTTGCCAGTAAAGAAACCTGGGACAGATGATTATCGCCCAGTGCAAGATTTGAGAAGAGTAAATGATGCAGTTGAAACTATACATCCAGTTGTACCCAATCCTTACACTCTTCTAGGACTGATACCTGCTGAAGCTACCCATTTCACTGTACTGGATTTGAAAGATGCATTCTTTTGCATAAGATTAGCCCCTGTAAGCCAAATATTGTTTGCATTTGAATGGCAGGACCCCATCTCTGGAAGAGGGGGCCAACTCACCTGGACAAGATTACCCCAAGGGTTCAAGAATTCACCTACCATCTTTAGTGCTGCACTAAATCAAGACCTTTCAAGCTATCCAGTAGCCCGGTGGAAGAGAGTGCTTCTTCAATACGTGGATGATCTGTTGATAGCTGCCGTATCAGAAAGAGAATGTATATTAGCCACCAAAGATCTCTTGCAGTTACTAGATGAAGCTGGATACAAAGTTTCCAGAGCCAAAGCACAGCTATGTCAAAAAGAAGTGAAATACTTGGGTTTTCGTATTACCCAAGGAAGCAGAAGATTAGGCAGAGAAAGAAAAGAAGCAGTATGCAGAATTCCAACTCCAACAACCAGAAAGCAGGTCAGAGCCTTTCTGGGAGCGGCAGGATATTGCCGAATCTGGATACCCAACTTTGCCCAAATTGCCAAACCACTGTATGAAGCCACGAAAGGAGAAGAGAAGTCACCACTGGAGTGGGGACTTGAGCAGGATACAGCCTTCCAGAAGTTAAAAGAAGAATTGATGTCATCACCAGCACTTGGACTACCAGATGTCCACAAACCTTTCCACTTGTTTGTACATGAAGCACAGGGAAATGCCCTAGGCATGTTGACTCAGAAATTAGGAAATTGGGAGCGACCTGTAGCCTACCTATCGAAACAATTGGACCCTGTGGCCAAAGGATGGCCACCTTGCTTGAGAGCAGTTGCAGCTACAGCGCTACTAGTGAGTGAAGCAGACAAACTCACACTAGGACAGAACATACGAGTCACTGTGCCACATGCAGTCCTTGCCCTTATGGAACAAAAAGCAAATTATTGGCTCACCAATTCCCGAATGTTGAAGTACCAGAGCATGTTATGTGAAAACCCACAGATACAACTTGAAGTGAGCCATGCCTTGAATCCAGCTACCTTGATACCCATTAGTGAAGAACTCCCAGAACATGACTGTATCGAAGTCATGGAAACTGTGTTTTCCAGTCGACCTGACTTAACAGATGTGCCCATAGACAATCCCGACCAGATCTATTATGTTGATGGGAGCAGTCTCATCCTTGATGGACGACGCTGTGCCGGATATGCAGTCGTCACTCAACACGAAGTAGTTGAATCATCAGCTCTAGCCTCAGGCACATCAGCCCAGAAAGCCGAATTGATAGCACTCACCAGAGCATTGTTGTTAGGAGAAAAAACTTGTGCTAAATGTATATACAGATTCCAATATGCCTTCACTACCTTGCATGCCCATGGAGCTCTCTATAAAGAAAGAGGACTCATCACATCCGGAGGAAAATCAGTCAAATATGGTCCCGAGATATTGATGTTACTTGACGCAGTCTGGGCCCCAACACGTGTAGCTGTCATGCATTGCAGAGGACATCAAGCAGGGAAAGGAGAAGTTGCCCGAGGAAATAGATTTGCAGATGCCTCAGCACGACAAGCAGCTATGACAGGACAGATTGCCCCACAAGCTATGCCAATGCAAGCAGCATTGTTTCCAGTACCCTTGAATCTATGGACCCCACGATATACCACCAAAGAATTGGATTACTATTGTGACAAAGAAAATGGAGTACTGAAAGATGGATGGATTGAGCTGCCACCAGAAGAGGGCAGTCAACCTCCAGGACGAATAGTAATTCCAGAACTGTTAGGACCATCCTTTGTCAAAGCTTTCCACGAAGCCACCCACTATGGGAAGAGTGCTATGGAAAAAGCACTCAGACCACATTTCTACATCCCTCTGATGACAACCATATCAGCCTCAGTAGCACGTCAATGTGTAACTTGTGCCAAAAATAATGCCAAGCAAGGCCTTATTACAGCACCCCGAGTTCAGTCAGGAGGTGTCACCCCCATGCACAACCTCCAAGTTGATTTTACCGAAATGCCAAAAGCCAATGGATACCATTATCTACTAGTATTAGTTTGTACTTTCTCTGGGTGGGTAGAAGCATTCCCAACCAGAACTGAGAAAGCCCGAGAAGTTACCAAAGTCCTAATGAGAGAGATTGTTCCCAGATTTGGAATCCCCGCAGTAATAGGGTCAGACAATGGACCCTCATTTGTCTCTCAAGTTACTCAGCAGTTAGCAAAAGCTTTACAGATACAGTGGAAACTCCACACTGCATACAGACCCCAGAGTTCAGGGAAAGTTGAGCGAATGAATCGTACGTTGAAAGCCCAAATGTCCAAGCTTTGTCAGGAGACACACTTGAAATGGCCTCAAGTGCTCCCCATAGCTTTACTCAGAATACGCTCAGCCCCTGTAAAGTCAACAGGATTTTCCCCTTTTGAAGTTTTGTATGGTAAACCCCCACCAATAGTGCAGGGAGTCAAAGGAAGTTTAGCCCAGATTGGTTCAGAAGTAACCAGACAAGAACTCCTAGCTCTTAGTTTTGTTCTGCAGACTCTCCATACGTGGATCCAAGACCAGTTGCCTATCAACTTGACGGAACCCTTGCATCCCTACCAGCCTGGAACTTCGGTGTGGATCAAAGATTGGAAGAAGATACCGTTGGAACCCCATTGGAAGGGACCGTACACCGTCATCCTGTCTACCCCAACTGCAGTAAAGGTAGCCGAGATCGACGCCTGGATCCACCACAGCAGAGTCAAGCCCGCCGCCGATCCTGAACTAGAGCGGTGGACAGCAGAGCAGCACCCTGATGTACCCTTGCGAGTTACTCTGAGACGGCAACCAGCAGCATAGACACTTCATCACAAGTGCTTTGCAGTGGCCAAGTCTTTCGAAGAGGATTGCTGTTTTCCACGCAGCAACAGTTTTGTTTCAACGAACCCAATTTGTGTGTGATTTGACACACTACTTTGAGACTACATTGACTAAGCCAGACTTCACAAGCCAACTGAATTGCTAAGTTGGTTAATGTGTGCTGGACATCTTGAGGATCTTCAATCAACACTCAGCACCCGTTAAATTGCTTCATTAGCAAACGGGACGAAGAATAATAGACCGTCGTGATCAAGATCAGCAAGCTGAGGATTTAGAAGAACTCCAATCAACATCAACATGTATCTTTGTTTTTGCTTTGCCTTGGTTGCCTTCTTTGGAGGTTTTGAACAGACTTATGCTCTACCTCCATGCACTGCTTGCATTACTTCTACTAGAACTGGACTGAAAGTAACTCAGACTTTGCTTTACCATTCTTACTATACCTGCAAGGGAACAATAACTCGGTGTATCTATAACACCACTGAACTAAATGTTTGCACTCATGGCAAAATCAAAGCATGCTATAATCCGCATCAGAATCCATCCTATTACACGTTGGAAATAAGATGGAAGGATGCAGATGGACCTATATTAGCTGCTACACCACCACTTAAGGACATTACTAAACCTGCTGTTTTGAATTTTGATGCATGTAATGCTATTAATAGAGATAGTCAGTCCACCTGTGGTACATGGGAGAAAGCGTATCGAAATGACCATAAGTATATGTGTCCAGAAGGTGCCACAAATTGGTGGAAGTGTACAGGTAAAACGGGATCAGGCTATAGTACTGCTACAGCGGCAGATTACTATTGCCCGTATTGGGGATGTGTTTTTTATGCTACCTGGAACACTGGTATAACTAATGAGAAAATAGATAAGCGGATGGCTACTCTAACCAAGCCAACCACAAATGATAAATGTCAGAAAGATGCTTGCAACCCCTTACATTTGCGTGTACATAATCCCCATGCATGGAAACAAGGATATAAGTTTGGTTTACGTATTGCTGGAGGAGCAATAGATCCAGGGACCATTGTGTATATCAGATTGAATACCCAAGCCCACAAGTCATCTAAATATCATATTCATAATACCTTTTATGAAGCTATGCATGTAAATAAGTTTGAGATCCCTCACCCTTCACAGAATTTGTTTCTAGAATTAGCCGGAGCAGTAGTATCTAGTCTTAAGATCACAGATTGTTATTTCTGTGGCGGAACCCAAATGGGAGACCAATGGCCCTGGGAAGCCCAAGAATTGAATTATTCCATGACTTACAATCAGACTGAATTACATAAGACAACCAGTGAATGGGTGTTAGCGCACTCAATCGTTGGACGTCTTTGCTATGCCAGAACTGGACCCCAGTTCACCCAAAAGGTAGGACAGCTGGTCTGTCTTAGCCAGAAATACTATAATGCCACGACCAAAAAGACAGCATGGTGGTCAGGAATCAGACATCCTGAACCTCCTAACCCATTAGCTAGATTTCCTGAACTTGCAGGTCTATGGACTAACCTTGCCAAAGTCCAAGCCTGGCAAGCCCCACCTGGCCTATATTGGATCTGTGGAAACCGAGCATATGCACAACTCCCACCACACTGGGGAGGAGCATGTGTCTTAGGAACCATCAGACCTTCTTTCTTCCTGTTAAACACTGAACATGGAGAACAATTAGGATACCCCGTATATACTACCCACAAACACAAAAGAACATCAAGACAGAAAAGAGAAGCCTTACAGATAGGCAAGTGGGAGAAGTGGCGAGGTGATGATTGGCCACCAGAAAGAATTATTGAATATTATGGACCCGCCACTTGGAATGATGATGGTATGTATGGTTATCGTACCCCAATTTATATGATTAATCGTATTATCCGCTTACAAGCAGTAGTTGAAATAATAACTAATGAAACTAGTCATGCTCTCACGCTCTTAGCTAGACAAAGTACTCAGATGCGCACTGCTATATACCAGAATCGCTTAGCACTTGATTATTTGCTAGCAGCTGAAGGAGGAGTATGTGGTAAGCTGAATTTAACTAATTGCTGTTTGAAAATAGATGATAAAGGTCAAGTAGTTGAAGAAATTGCTAAAGATATGCAAAGACATGCTTATGTGCCAGTACAGACTTGGCACGCATTGAAATTTCCTAACTGGTTTGCTAACCTTTTCTCTTGGCTGGGAGGATTTAAGACTTTCATTGTTTTAGTACTAATCCTTGTTGCTGTTATCCTCTTATTACCATGTTTAATTCCATGTTGTATGCGTTCCATTCATAGTGCTATTGATAGTACAGTAGAGCGGAAGACCGCAACTAAAATAATGGCTTTATACAAAGCTAGTCCTAGTAGAAATCCTTCCATCATGATGTGATTCTTCTAAAAGTGATTTAATTCTCACACCTTATTGAGTAATAGGGTGAGATTAATCAAAGGGGGGAATGTGGCAGGTGCAGGCCTGTGACCCACGGTGTCTGACATAGGCAGGCCAGCATGGCTAGCTTGACCTGTAAATGAGGCCTGTGGAGAGGCATATAGGATTGCACATCCCCCAATATGCTGCTATTGTAAGATAGAACTCAGTAGAAGTATTGAATTAGCTTAGGTAAGCAGAACTGCAGAACTAAGAAATGGAAAAATACAGAAAAGACATGTTTAAAAGTTACTGATAAGAAAAAGTACATCTGCAAAGAAATAATGAGGAGTGCTGACAGATGAGTTACAGAACCTTGCTCTTCTGCACGCACAAATTGGTCCCATAACCTTGAGAGTGTGAAAGTAACAAGTTGATGAACTGACCATTGTAATTGGGACTAGAAGGGGGGCAGGCAGGTGTCATGCCCACAGAAGGGACATAATTGGAGAAACTTATCAGTACCGGGACCAATAGAAGAGGTACGGGAGGTTACCGGGACCAATGAAATGTTTTTCTATACCTAGAATGGAACAGAAGTCTATAAAAGTTATTGTAATGCTTGAAAACTTTGCTCAGCCATTTTGAAATTGACTTGCTTGAGACTTGTGCACAAATAAATGATTTGGACCTTCTGAACAGACTCCTGGTATCATTGGTTTGTCTGCGCTTTGCTGCTACATTGTAACATCTCTCTGTGCACAGAGATCACTTTGCAGTGTCGTAGTCATGCAGAGGACTAGTTTCTGTGGTCTGTTTTGCATCAGCACAACTGTCTCATCCCTTTTCATGGGTAGTTGGTATGGGCACCACATCAGTGTGAGGTGCGGCTTCAGGGATTAATTGAGACGGCGTAGCCGAACGGAGACGGACAGCAGCGGATCCATACATCTTTTTGGACTTCGCCAAGGGTAGGGACGTCCATGCCGCTTGCTGTGTATACTCATGTCCTGGGGTTTGGGTGTGCCACGCCAAACATGTCTCTGTCCTCGATTCCGAACCAGTAAGCACATCCAGATCTTTGCATGCAGAATTAGGGTCAAACGGGGCCCTTTTTTCATTTAGACATATCCGTGGTCCCTCTGTTATTTGCTACCCTTGAATGGAGTTATACTCTTGTTTGAAGTATAGTGTAACACTTCTTAGTATGCAAACACATTTAGGGCCGGCAGTACTAAAATGGGGAAATTCAGTTTTGTTTTTGTTTCTGGAATAGGAGAAATGATTTTGACATTTTGGCCTAAG
Source organism: Ichthyophis bannanicus (assembly GCA_033557465.1). Taxonomy (NCBI): domain Eukaryota; kingdom Metazoa; phylum Chordata; class Amphibia; order Gymnophiona; family Ichthyophiidae; genus Ichthyophis; species Ichthyophis bannanicus. Next base: position 4,544,569 of record JAWIIG010000024.1, on the reverse strand, counting down.
TTTGCCGAAGGAATTCTTGAAATAGCTACGACAGATTATTGCTACGGGATCCAGAAGTTAACACAATATCATAGAAAAAAGAATGGTCCAGGGGCTACATGAAGGTAGAGAAGAGGTTATCGATTTATCTTTGTGGTTATTCAACCAACTTACTGTATTTATATGAGCTAAACCACTGAATATTCAGTCCTTACATTATGCATAAAGGCAGTAACTTTATTTATTACATTACACAAGAACAAGCTAGTTAAAGAAAAAAGACTGAAAGGACATGAGGATATTGCATCATACCCCATAAAAGGGAACAAAAAAAGAGCCCATTAGTCCATCATAAGGGAAACAATACACAGGCAGTAATGCACAAAACAAGTACATTTAGTATGGTTAGACCGTAAGCTGTATGAGTAGGGATTGTCTTCTTTATATGTTTCTACAGCGCTGCGTACGCCTTGAAGCACTATATAAATGATTAGTAATAGTAGTAGAATTGCAGGGTGTGACATCTAAATTCAAAACTAATAAGAGCCCTAGATAAACCAGGAAGCCCCCCCCCCCTCCCTCCAGGATACCGGGCGCTTAAAGGTCACAAATGCGGAAAGTCATTGCAGTTCTAAACATATATAATGTTCCCAACAAATTTAACTAGACATTTACATGGGAACCGCAAAAGAGAGTCCCCTCAACTCAGTAATGGCAGTCTTCAATAATTGGTTCCTTCTTTTCTGCGTTACACGGGAAACATCCTCATTCTACAGTCCTAAAACGGAGGGGTTTTGCATTAAAAAAAAAAAGAAAAAAATCTTTAATAATCAGTCTGTGTCTAGATCCAATACTGCTATTGTTACCAATAACATAGCAGCTATCGGAGGCTCTGACTCCGATCTCTCAAAAAAGGCCGTAAGATTCAAGCTATCCGATGACATCAAAGGATACTGCCACAGGCAAATAAAAAACCTCTAGCAATATGGGGAATTGAATTGGGAGAAATTTTAGAACCTCAATGTAAAATCTTTTAAACAAGTCGAGTGCTGGAATCGTAGGATTTTTAGGAAAATTTAAGTCTGAGATTATGCTTTCTATTGGCGCTTTCCAGAGCCTTCAGTTTCTAATGAATTATCCCAAAGTCATTCATAAACGTCATTTGTGAAGAGGATGACTGTTCTACCTTATTCTGCAAAGCAGACATCTTATTCTTCAAGTCAAGTATCTCCTGATCATGTTCAACCAAGCTTTGGGTATTATGAGTAAGAGAAGCAGCAATGGGAATGTAACTGGCCAGAGAGAGAGTGTTCTAAAGGAGTTAAACTGTCCCAAATAGATTCAAGATTAAACGTCTTTGGTCTCACCAATACTGTCTTAGAAGCAGGAGAAATAACCTTCTGAGAGCCATCACAATCTATAGAGTCTAAGCCCACCACTCCAGGGTTCTGCAACATGGGCGCCTTCATTTCGGGAGCTTTGTGCAAACCAGACGTGGGCCCCAAGGCCAGGGACTCTTCCCCAACCCGGGACACTGACAGCAGAGGCAAAACAGTGACTTCTTCCTGTGGCGCAGTCCTAGCCGTACCTGCAGCACTCACGATCGCCGGTTGCTTAAGGGGGGTGCTCGTCACTCCGGGCTCAACAATGTTTCCTGTTCCAGGGTGAACAATGGGTTCTCTCCCACCCTCGCAACACCAATCAGATGCTTCGGAGTTCCCTCCATACTACAGGCTGAACAAAGGCATCCATTGGTCCGCCCGACTCCAGATTGCCGGCTGGAGCTAGTTGCTTAGCCTTCCTCTTCCTGGAGGAATACGGGCATAAAGGTAAAAAGGCAACAACAGGAAAACCTCAGCAACACACCCGCTCATGCGAATCTAGCATCAGCCATCTGGCTTCCTCATCCCAGAGGCACTATCTTTATTCACTTACATGTGATGTAGGTGCCTATTTTGTTGCTTTTTTTATAAAGACGACAGAAGCATTTGTGTGTGTTTCTAAAATAGTCGCACAAAAAAGCAGCAATAGCTGGTGAATGCGACCCTGCATATTAACGCCTGCTCCAGAGTTGGATTTTTAACAGACATGTAGGCATGTGAATTTAAGTTCATGCATACACACTATGGCTTTGGTGCCCCATCTCCTTGCCTGGGAACGCCTCCACTCAGATTGCATAACTCTTAGGGTAATTTTATAAGAAGTCTCTTCCTTATATAAAATGGGATTTACCCATGGAAAAAAACTTTTATAAAAATTATCACCATATAACCCAGTTTTCTGCAGGATATCCTATGTATAGTTTGAAATGTCTAATGTAGATGTTTTAAATTAAACCTAGATTTAGGAGTGCCATGCTTCATCAGCACCACTGAATACAGAATTATATGGAAATGCCCTGCTTATATATTTTTCAAAAGGGCTGCTAATTAAACACCATGGTGGTCAACTGTGGCACATTCACTGGATATTTAGCAGCAGTATCTGGATAGGAGCTGCCACTGGATATCCAGAGGCCGAAATGAAACCTTTTCTATTCTCCTGGGTGCCTATCTGACAAGGGTCTCCTTGGTGTGCTGGGGGGCCAGTGCAATTCCCGTTTGCTCCTGCCCTATTGGGCACCCAAGTTCAAAATAGCATTTTTTGCCCCTAGCAGTAGTCTCATGGTATTACCGCTTGGGATCAAGCTGCCAAATACGTGTGTGCTCCATATTTGGAAGCTTGACCTCTACCGGTAGCACCACAAGACTACCACTAGGGGTGAGAGGTGGCATTTTGAAACTGAGCACTCGATGGAGGGGCACTCCTGCCTCCCACTGGACATTAGGAGGATCTCAGGTAAGTTCTGGGGAGGTGGGAGCTGTTCATCAGGCGGATCAGCTCTTATTGGGACTATGGTGAGGTTTGGAGGGGATGGCTCTTGTCATGGAAAGCGGGGGGGGGGGGCGCATGTTTGAGGACCTTTGTGAGGGTATGGCTCATAGCAGGGGAAGGTGTTTTGGAGGGGTTTGGGGAGGACCTGGCTGAAGCTGAACCTAAGCAAAACATCTGCTGTTTGGTTGACTGGATCTATTTCATCGTCATCTGTTCATCTGTTTCTCCTGTACTTGGCGCATGTCCCATACCTCTCTCTTCTTCCATACGCTGACTTGGAGTAGTCTTAGATATTGCTTTTTCTTTTCAGGATCACATTAGCATGGTGGTGAAACTTTGCTCTTACACCATGCGTCAGATTTATTCAATCCGTTATTTTCTTTCGGACTCATTCTTATACACACTTCTTCTCATGTTAGTCATCTCAAAAACTGACTATTGTAATGGCATATATGCCAGCCTACCCCAATTTCAGCTTAAACGGTTGCAGTCTATCCAAAACACTGCTATTTGTCGTCTTCACCCTGCCTCCAAGTTTGATCACATTTCTCCGCTCCTTATCAGATCACACTGGCTGCCCCTTTACTATCGTATTCAGTCATCTTCACAAGCCCATTATGAGCGCACCAGACATCCGTTTTTTTACTTTCTTGGTTCCCATTTATGGAACTGTCTGCCAACTATTGAAGCATGAAAAAGACGTCTCTAAGCGTACAAGTTCTTGCTAAAGACTCATCTTTTTCATTCAGCATATGATTTGCCTCCTGCTCATTGTTTGTCCTGACCAATTAATTGTTCCCTGGAGCTGCAGTGTCCCTATATCTCTCCTTCCCTTTCTCTGCTCGCCCTTCCTCCCTCTTGCTTACTATCCTATTTTTAACTGGTGTCCTTTTCGGTTTTAAGTGTTTTTATATGTAAACCACTTTGTTCGAAAGGCGGTATATCAAGTTTTTAATAAATATAAACTATTATTTCCCCCACCCGTCCTTGCTGGGCTCTTTCAGAGACAGTAAGCCAGACTTTGGATTCACTCTCTCATTGCATCCACCAGGAACCACAGTGTTCCTGGCTGTAGCGATGCAATTAGAAGATCTCTGGACGCTGTCTTTTTTTTTTTTTTTTAAATGGCTACTCCTGCAGGGATGTGTTGATAAATGGACATGCAATCCTGCTTGTCTTTCTAGGTATTTTACAAAAGGGTCCTCATTCGGCAAAGCCGTTTTGGGTAATATTTATTTATTTAACATTTCTTCTGTACCACGTTTCAAGATTATCAAGGTGGTTTACATTGAACACAACTGAACTTACACAGAAGTTACATAAAATAATATAGGAGGAAGTGGGCACATCCTGATCTGGATGTTTCAGTTCTTCTCTCCATGACCTATCTAAAATGAGCTTTTAATGTTCTTTTAAACATATTTTAATGGAACATGCAGTTATATGCATTAAGCACATGATACGTTAGTATGCACTAGCTTTTTAATGCAGCAGATAGTGCCAGACATTTATCACTGTCTTGTGCAGAGGCGTTGGGTGTGCTTGTGGTAGCTGTACTCCATCTAATGTGCAGGGGAATGGGAAACCTTTCCCATTGGAGCACCCTACACATAAGTCGGTCAAATGTGCAACAGGCCTTTCCCCGTGCATGTCTCTAACATGGTGTTATTCCTGGTATGGTACCGATGGAAGCTGGGGTGCCAGTGGGTGAAGTTGGTGGAATGAGCCCCATACCGTCATTTCCTAACGTCTCCACCCGGTGCAATGGGTATGAGGAACCGGTTTAGGATTTATAGTTCTTTCCCTAATGACAGGAAAGTGGAGTCCTGGGGGGAGACTTTAAACATCATTGCTGACCTACCTAATGTGATGGGAGTTAGTGACTGTGCACATGTAGTGCTTATCACCTCTGATGGCAGGGAAGCTACCTTTTGCAACCATTAGTACTTTCATTTCCTGTCCGTGCAGTTGGTCTGTGATTCCATTACTCATAAAAGGTTTGCATGAGAGGCAAACTGGTAGAGTTGCAGGCTGAGGAAGTCCTAGGTGACCTTCTAGTGTCTCCTACTGATGCACCTTTTGGATATTTTTATCATCATTGCTATGCAGCTGTCCAAAATAGTATCTTTATCTTTATTCAAAAACTTAATATACCGCTCGAACCAAAGGCATAGAGAGGTTTACAAACTTGTAATAACAGGGAGGTACTGCTAGGGAAAGGAAATTAGAATGCCAAAAATTTAGATAGGAAAGAGAGAGAAGATTAAAGAGGGGGCAGTAACATTTCCAGTCAGCTGTTGGGGGAGGCCAACCATGCATCCTAAGCTCATTTATGGTCCATTATTATTATTCTAAATTTATTAAGCACTACAAGGCGTACGCAGTGCTGTACAAACACAAAGAAAGACAGTCCCTGCTCAAAGAGCTCACCGTCTAAAAGACAAACAGACGTGACAGTACAAGAAGCATGAGGGCAAAAGTAGAGGAGAAACAAAGAAAACAAAGATCCTGGTTCGAAAGCAGTCTCAAAGAAGTATGTTTTTAGCAAGGATTTGGAAAGGGAGAGAGAAGAGACTCGACATAGAGATAGGGGAAGCTTATTCCAGGCATAAGGAGCAGCAAAGTGAAAGGATCGAAGTCTGGAGTTAGCATTAGAAGAGGAGACCAGAGGAGGAGCGGAGTTCATGAGACGAGGAGTAGGGAGAGAGGAGGAAGGAAAGATAATGTGCACTACATGTGCACAGTCACTAATACCTACAAATACCTGGAATGAATTTGATCCCCTCCCACTTGAGAACATAACCAAGGTCATCAAAGATCTCAATGCCTCCACCTCTGCTATAGATCCATACCCTGTCTCTTGGATAAAGACCACAAAAGGCTCCACCAGCCCATACATACTTCACATAGTACAAGCCTCCCTCCAAACTAGCTCTGTCACAACACCTCTAAAATGTGCCTCAATCCGCGCCATCCTTAAAGGATCGAAACTAGACCCCTCTTTACCTACTTCATACAGACCCATCTCAAGCATCCCCTTCCTCGCAAAGATAACCGAAAAAATTGTCCAAACTCAACCTCAGAATTTCATGGATGATCATTCCCCCCTTGACCCGTTCCAACATGGCTTCAAAAAGAACCACGGAGTTGGAACCCTTATAACAACACTCTTAGACTCTGTGACCTTATACATTGTGACGCTGTAGCAGTGCCAGAAGCCATGGAAACAGATGGTGACCCGGTGGAAGGTCCGGGTACTGCAGGTAACTGCAAGATATTCCCTTCTCAGCACAAGATGCACATGGCTAATCAGCTAACACAGCTCACCTCGGGGGAGGGGAGAAGCAGAGTTGCTGATTGGGCACGCCCTAGCAGGAGGCGGGTTCCCCAGAGCAGAGGCAGCTTGTTAAACAGGAAGAAGGAAGACAGAACCAGCCGAGGAGGTGGAAGGAAATACAAGACACAGACGAAGCAGATGTGTGCTTTAGAGAAGGAGCAGAGCAAAGACAAAGGAAGCTACCTGGAAGGCAGGGAGTAGCCTTGGATGCCAGAGCCTTTGACTTGGAAGGAGAAACGCTCCCTAGCTGCAATTCCAGGAGAACGCTTGTAAAGCCAAGAAGCAGGTACCAGGGAGACTCAGTGCATGGAAGAACCTTCTGGGAGCAAGAGAAGGGCGAGGCACTGAGAGACCCAGGGGTAAAGCCTATGCTTTTGGAACAGAGAGCTGACCCGTGGAAAGAATGGCAGACTGCTAAAGAACATTCGGGCATTCCTCAACACAAGGTACAGGGTGTCTTTAATTCTGATAACAGCTTTTATGAGAAGCCAGACTGTATGAGTGCTTATTTTAAAACCCAGGACAAGCCCAGGTTTTATGAAAGCAGTTGGCTACAACCAGAAGCTCATTCAGATAAACCCAGCTTTCCTCAAACTGCTGACAGAGTTAGCAAGCAAGCTAGCTACAAGGACGTAGCGGATATATTTGCTAGAGATATATGCCAGAAGGCTTTAGGAGGTTCTAAGTTTGAATTGCTGTCTAAAAATCCTTCACCTGCAAATGAACTGACTTACCCAGCACTTGCTGACAGAGACAAGTGGGGGAGGGGTAACTCCAGTGCAGTGAATGAACATAGTAAGAGAGACGGCATTGTTTGTTTGCCTGAAGAAAAACCCACAAGCTATTACTCACCCCAGGAAGGAGTTAATTCCCCGCCTAACCCATATAGTAAGCAGGCTGAAGCACTCCTGAAAGAGTTTAAAGCTTTTCTAGACAAACGTACTATTCCTGGACAGAAAGTAGTTGAATCAGTGCAGAGCCCAGAAGCACAAGTGCCATTGGTTCATCCCTTACCAATGGTGGATTTGAATCAGCCAATGGACTGCTCAACCTGTCTCATAGACAAAGAATAGTCAAGCAAAGCTTGTGTGGTCATTCGTTATAATATACTGAAATGTATGCTGTTTAAGTTCCTTACCTGAAGAGCTTATGAAGAGATAAGAATAAGCTGAAGCATAACTTAGTTACAGTGCATGAACTTTATTGTTTGCTCTCTGTTTAAGTGATTTCAAAGTAAAGCTCACATGAAGGAATGTGATCTCCTGTGTTAAAAGACAGTTTTGAACACAGTGTTGGAAAAAGCCTGTTTTCCTTTTGTTCTTGTTTTGGCTATAAAATATATTCCTTTATGCTTGTTCCATTCCACCAAGGAGCGGGAGAAATAAATCCTTATGTAAAAAAATATTCTTTATACCTGCCTTGTCATTCGACCTTCACAACTACAACTTAACCTCAAGGCACACCCCTCCCCAAACCCTCAAGATTAGGGAGCGGGTGCTGGCTATAATATCCAGAATCCCACTCAAGGCTGTCTACTCATATTTCTCGATATATCCTCAGCCTTTGACTCACTTCCCCACCACCAACTCTTAGATAGACTCCACGAAATTGGACTCAGAAACACAACTCTGAATTGGTTCCATGTAAAACAGCTGTGACATGTTGTTGCGTTATGTTCAATGTAAACCGTCTTGAATCGAAGAAAGACGGTATATAAAAACTGTTAAATAAATAAATAAATGAGGGACCATAGGGTGAATGTATTTAAAGGTTAGGAGAAATAGTTTGAAATGAATATGGAACCAAAAGGGAAGCCAGTGAAGCGATTTCAATAGAGAGTCATATAAGAGTAATGCAGCTGGCATAGAATCAGTTGTGCCGCAAAGTTCTGATCAGATTGAAGAGGAAACAGATGGGACTGAGGAAGACTAGCAAGGAGGAGGATGCAATAGTCAGGGCAGGTGGTAATTAAGGAGTGAAAATGAGTCCCAGTAGTGTCTTCAGAGAGGAAGGACTGAATTTTGCTAATGTTAAACAAAAAAAACCCAACAGGTTTTAGCAACCTGTTGAATGTGAGAAGAGAAGGAGAGCAAGGAGTCAAAAATGACTCTAAGGTTACGGGCTGAAGAGACAGGTTGTAGTATAGTATTAACAACAGTGATGGAGGAAGTGGGGAGGAGGGCTTAGGAGGAAAGATAAGAAGCTCAGTTTTATCCATGTTCAATTTCAGATGGTGGAGAGACATCCAGGCAGCGACGTCAGACAAACAAGTGGAGATACGGGATTGGAGTACAGGAGAAATATCAGGTGAGGAAACATAGATTTGAGAATCATCGGCATAAAAATGATAGTGAAAACCATGGGAAGAGATGAGGGCACCAAGGGACTGGGTATAGAGAGAGAAAAGGAGAGATCCTAGAACAGACCCTTGAGGTGCACCAACTAAGAGGGGAATGGCAGAAGAGAAGGAACCATGTGGACAAACATTAAAAGAGCTATTCGAATGATAAGAAGCAAACCAAGACAGTACAGAGTCTCTAAAACCCAGAGAAGATAATGTGTCAAGGCGGAGAGAGTGATCAACAGTATCAAAAGCTGCGGAGAGGTCAAGAAGAATAAGGACAGAATAAAGGCCTTTGGACTTTGCTAAAAATAAATCACTAGAGACTTTGGTAAGAGCCATTTTGGTGGAATGAAAAGGACGAAAGGCAGACTGGAGTGGATCCAGGAGTGCATGAGAGATGAGAAATTTAAGGCAACAATGGAGGACTGCTCGCTCAAGAAGTTTAGAAATGAAAGGAAGAAGTAAAATAGGATGATAATTGGAAGGAGTTAAAGGGTCGAGAGAAGGTATTTTGAGGATAAGAGTGATCACATCATGTTCGTAGGCTGCAGGGGAGGTTGCAGTAGAGAATGAAAGATTAATTATATGTGATGGAAGGGGTAAAAGAGGAAGAGACGGAATTAAGGAGATGGGTAGGGATAGGATCAGAAGAACAGTTGATGGGTTTGGAGGTTGAAAAAAGGGAAGTTTATTCAGAAGATTATGGAAAAAGAAGAAAGGGTAGGGAAAGATGAAGGAAAAAGCTGATAATGGAGAGGAGAAAGGGGAGATGAGGAAGAAATAGGAGGGACTAGAAGAGTAATCTTAGAGACTTTGTCAAGGAAAAAGTTAGTTAGGGTTTGAGCAGAGAGGGAAGGTGGGATTAGTGGCAATGGAGGCATAAGAGATCCTTCTGCTCAGACATCAATGGGCCTGTCATTGACCTATCGGTGGCATATAGGTTTTTCCATGGTCTCTAGCATTATCTGAACAGGAAAGTTCAGGAAATCAATGCTGCATTGATTCTGCCACTTGCACAGTAGACCCACTAGAGACAGAAAGGTGGCTCTCAAGGCATTGAGATATTGTCTTTATACTCCCTCACTGCTTGCATGCCACCAGGACCGTACCTAGCCCTGTGTGAGCGGTGCAGCCGCACAGGGCACAAAGGCTTAAGGGGCGCATTTCGGCTGTCTGCCGTTGCCTGCCGCCGCCACTTTTTCTTCTCTCAGCAGCGGCAGGCAACGGCAGACAGCCGAAATGCACCCCTTAAGCCTTCTCGCGCCACACTAAGCAGGTCTGGTCATGTTCAGGGACCAGACCTGCTTAGCGTGCCGGCGACTTGCACATCGGGTGTACACCTCGTCTCTCCTGCCCCCATAAAGTGGCTAGATGGAGGTGCGGGGGGGAGGAGGGTGTATGCCCGATGTGCAAGTCGCACGGCGCATTTCACGATCGGTACAGCCCTGTATGCCACCCACACCTGTCACAGTACTGATACATGAGCTGAATCACTGAGCAAATTGTAAATCATTCTCTTCACTGCAGAAGCACACACTTGCACAGCTCAGAAGGATGCTGGCTGGAATGTGAGGGACCCTCCCTGCCTTCTTCTGGCTGCTGCCTGTCTCTTTGCCACTCTCAGCCTTCTTCCTCTCCCTGTCCTTCCATTGGCTTTTCTGTGGCACCTCCTGGACCCAACCTCCCAGCCCTGGTGTCTGGTGATCCTGTACACACTTCCACTCTCCATTTGTGTTCTTTTCACACTCAGCATGCTCCATGCATGTTGAAAAGCAAATGACCAAATCAAACATACAAAAATTAACATAATAGCATAGCACACTGAACTCCCATCCCCCACTCGTAATCTACTCCTGGTCAAAAGTAAAGAAAATGATGCCTCTCTGTCCCTCTTTCCAACTGGCCAGTACTCTCCACCCTACTCACAGCACAGACATTCATACAAAGGACAGCTCTTCTTAGATAGCATTTCCTGCCTTTGCCCTCCATCCTGTTAACATGCAATAAATTACAGTGTATAGCAAACTTGCCTCTAACATGCCTTATGGTAACCGTTAATACATGCTAAGCCATCTGTTATCATGCTCCCACTTCCTTGACACAAAAATGTTCCCATTCTGGCCAAAACCTTTTAGCGCAGCCAATTCCCCATTAATGGGCAGTAAATTTTGACATTAAAGTGTATAAAAATGGCAGGAAGTTCATGTACTTTAGAAAACAGGCCCCCTTGTGTGTTTCTTGTCCATTTTTTACATGGTATTGAAGAATTACACTTTAAAACAACCAAAAAAGGAGAAATTATACCTTACCTGCTAATTGTCTTTCCTTGAGTTCTCTCCGGGCCAGTCCAGGAACCATAGGGTATTCAACCTCCTTCAGTAGCTGAGGACTGAATTCTAAAATTCTTGCTGACAGCTTAACCAGCTTCCTCTGGCGTCCGAGACTCAGTCATCTTTTGTCCAAGCAGCCTAAAATATCTGAACACCATCAAACACAACAACAAGTAACACAACCAGCAAAACCCCTTCATAACCAAACCAAGTAACGTACTTCCATTAGGTCCTCTTTTTTTGGGGGGGTTCCATTATTTGAATGGAGCCCCCCCACAACCTCTGAAGGACCCCACAATCCACTCTCTGCTTACAAAACTCACCGCCATCCGACACAATAACAGCCGACCACTACTCTACCTCAGGAGTGCCGCCGCGACCATACTCCCGACCTACCACTAATAGTCGATCACTAGCCGGACCGACCACTCGCAGACAATCTGGGTGGGCCTCGGACTGGCCCGAAGAGAACTCAAGGAAAGACAATTAGCAGGTAAGGTCTAATTTCTCCTTCCTCTTCGTCTCTCCGAGCCAGTCCAGGAACCATAGGGCAGTACCAAAGCAGTTCCTAACCTCAGGAGGGTCCTGCGAGTCCTGCCGTAATAGCCGAGGCCCCGACCTTCGCGTCGTCTCTCGCCTGCACATCCAACCGATAGTGCCTTGCGAACGTGTGAAGCGACGACCACGTGGTCGCTCGACAAAAGTCCACTGGCGGCACCATCGCGAACTCCGCCCAAGAAGCCGCCTGGCTCTCGTAGAATGAGCCTTGAGCCCCTCTGGCAGAGACCTACCTTGCGCCACATACCCAGCTCCTATAGCCTGCTTCACCCACCAGGCAATGGAAGCCTTGGATGCCGCCTTGCCCTTACGGGAACCACCAAAAAGAACGAACAACCTGTCGGACCTCCGAAACGACTTCGTCCTCTTGAGATACTGTCGTAGCACACGCCCCATATCCAACTTATGAAGCGTCCGATGTAACTTCTCCCCTTCTCGCCCCTGAAAGGTAGGAAGGGAAACGGATTGGTTCAAGTGAAAACTGGAAACCACCTTTGGGAGAAAAGAAGGCACCGGCCTCAACGTCACTTTCTACGCCGAGAACTGAATGTACGGCTCCCTGCATGAGAGCGCTTGCAGGTCCGACACCCTCCTTGCGGAACACAACACCACCAGGAAGGCGGTCTTCCACGAGAGCTCTTTCAAAGTTCCTGATGCCCCCAGCTCAAAGGGAGGCCAAGACAATGCCTCGAGCACCAAGTTTAAATCCCAAGCGGGCACCACCTGCCTCACCGGCGGCCTGAAATTCCTAGCCGCCCTAAGGAAACATTGAACGTCCGGAAGCGACGACAACACCCCCACCCTGAACGCGGCCCCTAAAGCAAGCCAGAGCCGCCAGGTGAACCATGAGAGTGCTGAGGGCTAGCCCCTTCTCTAGCCCCCCCCTGCAGGAACAACAATATATCTGGCAAAGATGCAGAAAACAGCCTTACACTACGCTCCTCGCACCAAGCCTCAAAAATGCGCCATACACGAACATATGCTAGGGAAGTCGACCTCCTTCTCGACTTTAACATCGTAGCTATCACTGCTGCCAAGAACCCCCTGCGGCGCAGCCGTTCCCTCTCAAGAGCCAAGCCGTAAGCAAGAACCAATCTACCTGAGGCATTAGAACGGGTCCCTGACACAACAGGTTGATCCGACTGGGCAGCCGCCAAGGCCGATCCACTAAGAGCCGCACCAGATCCGCATACCAAGGTCGTCTGGGCCAATCCGGAGAAATGAGAATCACCTTGCCCCCGTGTCCCGCTATCCTTCGGATCACCCTGCCAAGCAGTGGCCACGACGGAAACACATAAAGCAGCTTGTCCTGCTTCCATGGCTGAACTAGCCCGTCGAGACCTTCCGACATGTGTTCCCTGCCCCTGCTGGAAAACTGAGCCGCCTTGTATTCTCAAGAGTAGCCATCAGATCCATCACGGGCTGCCCCTACCGCATCACAATGTCGTGAAAGACAGCCGCGTTCAGCTCCCAATCTCCTGGATCCAGGACATTCCGACTTAGGTAGTCGGCCTGCACATTGTCCTTTCCCGCTACATGCACCGCCGACAGCGCTTGCAGATGGGCTTCGGCCCACTCTAACAACTCCTGACTCTCTTCCAGCAGCGCTGCACTGCCTGTGCCGCTTTGCTTGTTGATATACGACACCATCACCACGTTGTCGGAGAAAACACGAACCGCTTTCCCCTCCACCAACGTGCTGAAATCCCGGAGCGCTAAACCCACCGCCCTGAGCGCCAACCGATCGATCGACCAGCTGCTTTCCACCATGTTCCAGCCGCCTTGCGTCACCTGAGAGAGACAGTGAGCCCCCCCATCCCGACAGGTTGGCATCCGTGGTGACCAACACCCATTCTGGATCTACTAAGGGCACCCCTGCATGAAGATCCCCTGAGTCCAACCACCACAGAAGACTGTCCCTCACGGCTTCCTGTAGCACCAGCCTCTGCGACAGAGGATGAGCCTGTGGCGACCATCTGGACAACAGCACTCGCTGGAGAGGGTGCATATGCGCCCTGGCCCACGGAACCAGATCCAACGCCGCCGCCATGGACCCCAGCAGCTGCAAATACCGCCATGCCATTGGTGCTTTCATCCGTAAGAACGCCCGTACCTGCCGTAAAACCTTTTGTGTCCGGTCCTCGGGCACGTAGACCGCCCCTACGCCTGTGTCGAATAATGCCCCGAGGTACGTAAGGTGCTGCACAGGCTGCAACTGACTCTTTGCTCGATTGATTACCCAAACGAGCCCTTCCAAGCACTGAACCACCCGCCGGGTAGCTGCTTCTGATTCCTCCGCCGATGCCACGCGGATCAACCAATCGTCCAGGTAGGGATGCACCTGAATGCCTTCCTTCTGTAAGGCTGCCACCGCCGCCACCACCACTACCACCACCACCATTACCTTTGTGAACGTACGTGGTGCGGTGGCCAGCCCGAACGGCAACGCCCTGAACTGAAAATGCCCCATGGGGACGGCAGAACGTAGAAACCTTTGATGTTCCGCTCTGATCGGGATTTGCAGATACGCCTCCGTGAGATCTATGGAAGAAAGCACCTCTCCTGGCTTTACAGCTCGAATTACCGATCTCAGGGTTTCCATCCGAAAATGTGGGATCCGCAAACAACAGTTTACATGCTTCAGATCCAGAATCGGCCTGAAGGACCCCTCTTTTTTTGGGGACCATGAAGTAAATCGAGTAGCAACCTAACCCGCATTGGTCCTGCGGTACCGGCACCACGGCCCGAAGCCTCAACAAGCGCTGCAGCATGTCGTTGACCACTGTCCTTTTCGCCTGGGACCCGCAGGGCAACACCACAAAAGCCTCCGCCAGTGGCTGAGCGAACTCCAGCACATACCCCTGACGGACGATCTCCAGCACCCACCGATCCGTAGTTATGGAGGCCCAGACGGAGAGAAACTCCTGCAAATGTCCTCTGATCGGAATCTCTACCTGGGCCTGCCGCCCGTCATTGCGGCTTTTTGCTAGAGGCCTGCTGAGTGTTGAAATATCCCCTGCCGAAGCCTCTAGCTCCCCGAAAGGACGGCCCTCTCGCCACAAACCGGCTTCTCTGGTAGGATGTAAATCGAGGCCCCCAAAATCTGCAGAAGTCTCTACCCTAACCTCTTTGCAGAGTTCCAGGCCTGGTACTCTTTGGCCGATCCTCTGGAAGGCGACCACCCTTGGAATCTCCCAAATCCTTTACTATTTTCTCCAAGGCCTCCCCAAAAAGCAACTTGCCCTTATAAGGAAGCTTGCTAAGACGAGTCTTAGAGAATGCGTCAGCCGCCCAATTCCTCAACCAGAGAAATCTCCTCGCAGCCACCACTGACGCCATGGATTTTGCTGAAATCATGACCAAATCATAAAAGGCGTCCACTAAGTAAGCTGCCGCCGATTCCAGCTTTGCTCCTTCTGATGAAGACCCGTCCTCCTTGTCCGGACCTGCCTCACATTGGAGCCACCGGATAGAGGCCCTTGCCACATATGCCCCACAAATGGAGGCCTGCAGAGAAAGAGCCGAGGAATCAAATGCCTGCTTTAGAAGCACCTCCAACTTCCTATCTTGCATATCTTTAAGCGCAGTACCACCTTCCACCGGGATCGTTGTCTTCTTTGTCACTGCCGCTACTAAGGCATCTACTTTTGGCATCCGCAACAACTCCTTCTCCTCCTGCAGAACCGGGTAAAGCCGGCCAATGGCATGGTTACCCCTCAGTGTAGCCTCCGGACATTCCTATTCCGACTCTGTCATCTGTTTAATTACTCTATGGACTGGGAAACAGCGCTGTTCTGTTTTAAAACCCTGAAGTAAGGGATTTTCCAAAGGTTCCTGAGACACTATAGGGAGGGCAATATTTAAGGCCGTCAGGGAGTGAACAAGAAGACCCCCTAACTCCTCCTTGCGAAAAACCCTGAACACATTTGGATCCTTGCCTGAGCCAATCTCTCCTTCCTCCAATTCACCTGCCCAGGAGTCCAAACCTGCCTCTGACAGGATTTCCCCGTCTTCCAATACCTGAGGGGTAGAGAGCTGCTGTCCAAACCCCTCATAACCTGCCCCTGGACTCTTTACTGCCTGAGAAGGGCCCTCTTCAGGGTCCAGTAAATTGCCCTCTTCCAACTGAGCCACATGCAAGATGGAAACTGCCGCAGTACTGACTGACTGGTCTTTTTGCAAACGAAAAGCCTTGTGCTGAGCCAAAATAAACTCTGGTGAAAAAAAAGGACTCCACACCATTCGGCACCTCCAGCAATGGCCCCTATACCTGGGAACTCTCTGGAGTCATCTTTTTAGATTTAACTTTTCTCTTCTTCGCCGAGCTCAGAAGCGCGGGAGAAACAGCTGCCTCAGACAACATGGCCACCGTTCCTGCCTTCTCTAACGTGTCCTGCGGTCTGCCAATCAGTTCCCCCGACGCCAAAATCAGGTCCATTAAACTGCCTAGCAGCCTCTCCAAACAAGTGCCCCATCTGCCACACGTCCTGCAGAGACCGAGCCCCGACAATCTGCGGTGATTCCCACACTGAAGACACGCCGCCGACGCCGGTAGCATGCGGTCCCTGATAAACCTAAACACACTGCTTCTCTGATAGCCCCGAACCGACAGCCTCACGATCTGACCCGCTCCCTCTGAAACCAACGATGCGCCGGAACCGATGAGCCCAACACTCCAACACCAAGTGCTCTTACCTCAGCAAAGGCCGTTCTGATGCCGGCTCCCGTTTGCACCGCTACCAGCGGGAAACGGAGCACAGGCGTCGGAGGGAAAGAGGTAGATTCTGGGGCCCCCAGCTCCTTTCTCTAACCCCTGATCCACGTATCTTCAAATCAGAGCAGGCTCTGCTCCCGCTGCTAAACTAGAGCCCTGATGGCAGCTGAGGCCCGCCGCACTGATTAGATCCTTTTTTTTTTTCTTTTTCAACACTTAAATGTCAAAGAGGGAATTTGAGAAGAAGCTTGCTGCGGAAGCAAAAACGCACAATAAAGACCTTTTCAAGTACATTCGTAGCAAAAAACCCGTGAGAGAGTCAGTTGGTCCATTAGATGATAAAGGGGTTAAAGGAGCACTAAGAGGCGACAAGGCGATAGCGGAGAGACTGAATGAATTCTTTGCTTCGGTCTTTACTGAGGAAGATGTAGGGATGTTACCCACGACTGAAGTGGTATTTAAAGGTGTGGAAGAATTGAAGGAAATATCGATACATCGGGAAGATGTCTTACAACTATTAGATAAACTGAAGAGTAGCAAATCACCTGGGCCGGATGGTATACATCCAAGGGTGTTGAAAGAACTGAAATTTGAGATTGCAGACCTGCTATCAGTAATCTGTGAACTATCATTAAAATCATCTCTAATACCTGAGGATTGGAGGATCGCCAATGTAACACCAATTTTTAAAAAGGGTTCGAGGGGTGATCCGGGAAACTACAGACCGGTGAGCCTGACATCAGTACCGGGAAAAATGGTAGAAACCATCATAAAGAATAAAATTACTCAGCATATAGATAGTCATGACCTAATGGGAGACAGCCAACATGGCTTTAGACAAGGAAGATCTTGTCTTACTAATCTGTTATGTTTTTTTGAAGGAGTGAATAAACAGGTGGACAAAGGTGAGTCGGTTGATATTGTGTATCTGGACTTTCAGAAAGCCTTTGACAAGGTCCCTCATGAGAGACTTTTGGCAAAACTAAAGAGTCATGGGATAGGAGGCAGTGTACTACTGTGGATCAGGAACTGGTTAAAAGATAGAAAGCAGAGGGTAGGGCTAAATGGCCAATTTTCCCAATGGAGAAAGGTGAATAGTGGTGTACCCCAGGGATCTGTGCTGGGTCCGCTGCTTTTTGACATATTCATAAATGACCTGGAAAGTGGAATAACGAGTGAGGTTATCAAATTTGCTGATGACACAAAACTATTTAAAGTTGTTAAAACCCAGGAGGATTGTGGAAAATTGCAAGAGGATCTTGATAAATTGGAAGACTGGGCATCAAAATGGCAGATGAAATTTAATGTGGAGAAGTGCAAGGTTATGCACCTAGGGAAGAACAACCCAAACTATGGTTACACGATGCAAGGTTCCACATTAGGAACCACCACCCAAGAAAAAGATTTAGGCGTCCTTGTGGATACCATGTTAAAACCCTTGGCCCAGTGTGCAGCGGCGGCCAAGAGAGCAAATAGAATGC
This sequence comes from Ichthyophis bannanicus, assembly GCA_033557465.1. Taxonomy (NCBI): domain Eukaryota; kingdom Metazoa; phylum Chordata; class Amphibia; order Gymnophiona; family Ichthyophiidae; genus Ichthyophis; species Ichthyophis bannanicus. The sequence continues at coordinate 4,526,952 of JAWIIG010000024.1, read as the reverse complement.
TAGGTATGATAAGGAAAGGAATGGAAAATAAAACAAAAGATATTATAATGCCTCTATATCGTTCCATGGTGAGACCGCACCTTGAATATTGTGTGCAATTCTGGTCGCCATATCTTAAAAAGGATATAGCAATTTTAGAAAAGGTTCAGAGAAGAGCCACCAAAATGGTAAAGGGGATGGAAGGCTACTCCTATGAAGAAAGGCTAAAAAGGTTGGGGCTCTTTAACCTGGAAAAGAGACGGCTGAGGGGAGATATGATAGAAGTCTATAAATTAATGAACGGAGTGGAACGGGTAAACGTAGATCGATTGTTTACCTTATCAGAATATAGAAAGACTAGGGGACATGCAATGAAGCTACAGGGTAAACTTTTTAAGACTAATAAAAGAAAATATTTTTTCACTCAACGTGTAATCAAACTCTGGAATTTGTTACCGGAGGATGTAGTAAAGGCTGTTAGTGTAGCTGTGTTTAAAAAAGGTTTGGACAAGTTCCTGGAGGAAAGGTCCATAAACCATTATTAAGAAGGGACCCAGGATATCAATGCTTGAACCAATACAAGCATTGTGGAACCTGTGTCCCTTGGGGAAACTGCTAGGTACGTATGACCTAGATTGGCCACTGTTGGAAACAGAATACTGGGCTTGATGGACCTTGGTCTGACCCAGTATGGCATATCTTATGTTCTTATGTTATGTTCTTATGTTCTTTTGCTATGTCTGCCCTGCTAGAGCCAGCAAAAAACTAAATTGGTACTACTCCGGGGTATGCTTTATCATCCATTCCTCTTCTTCTCTCCTAGGAGCCTGCCAGCCTACATCCTATTCAGCTGCTGAGGACTGAAAGACTGAGTCTCGGACGCCAGAGGGAGCTGGTTAAGCTGTCAGCAAGACTTTTAGAATTCAGTCCTCAGCTGCTGAAGGAGGTTGACTACCCTATGGTTCCTGGACTGGCCCGGAGAGACAAAAAGGAAATCTAAATATCATTTTGTTTTGTTAATTTCATTTGGAAAGCAATATAACATGCAAATATTTCCATTTTAAAGCCTATATGCACAGTGAGAAAAATCTTGCTCTCTGGGGTGGGCCACCCTTAGTGTCTGAGCTATCAGGGAAAAAGGCATTTGAAAACTGCCATCACACTGTTTAGAATTATAACATATCCATTTTAAAAAATACGCCACTTTGAAAAGCAGGAACATGCTTTGTAAATTTAAGGGGGTTATTTTAGAAGACCTATACATGCTTTGGACGTCTAAAAACAGGCATAGAGACATCCAAAGCACAGACATCCCTGGAGCCATTTTCGAAGATGGGTCTGTGGATGTCCCCAGTACGAGGATGTACAAGTCAGAACGGGGGCGTGTTGGACGTCTGTTGGGGCATGTCCAAGAACTTGGACATCCCCACCTGATTTCAGAAATGTCCTGGATGTCCGAGTCGCATCAAAGGTCATACCTGCTCCAGACATGATCAAACATCTGAAAGATGCTCGTTTTTGTCAGGCAAAGGTCTGTAGGATGTGGAGGAAGAGGTACACTCATATCCCCTTTATTTTACAATTTGTCATTCTATTCTGATGAGGAATAGAGGCACATTTTCATTTTGCCACACCACTGGATGTCCCCTATGAAACCTTGCTTGAGCTGGACGTTCCCACCCAACGGTTTCACAGCAGGGACTTCTATATGGATGCTGGCATGGGTGTCCATGTCAAGGATGACTATGTTTCTAAAATTGGACCGAATCATAGATGTTCCCAATGGTTTTTCTACACTTTCTTCCCTGGACGTCCAAGATCGCCCTTGGGCGCCCTTTCTCAAATGCCACTTCACGTGTTGTGAGCCATACCGTTCTTTCAGCTTCTCATCTGCTACAAGGCCACTTTCCTTACTCCCAACGTTTTCATATCAAAGCCATCAGGCAACATCTAGAATATTTATTTTATCTTCTTGTGTAGGTGTCCATGCTAGGAATGTCCATTCATTGTGTGTGCATTTGGTTCGTTAACCCGGGGGGGTTTTCACTATTTGTGACAGGCCCTTTCAGCTAGTGGTATCATTTTAAAAAAAATGTGGGTAGGTGTTAAAGCCAAGTGTTGGGGAAAGAAGTCTGAATTTGATTTGAAAGTATGCCCCAGGCTCCTCAAACTGGTGTAACTCATCTTCGCCTGTCTAGTTACACAAATTCATTTGGAAAATCACCAGCATTATTTTGTAGAGAAGCAATAATATTTGTCATCAAATAAGGAGAAATTAATTTCACTGCTAGCCATTTGTCCTTGAACTTGACTGGAAAGCCATGGCAACGCCACTGTGCACAGAAACCGCAATTAGGAACTGAGGATGCATGTGTTTCAAAAACAAACATTGAATCTCAAGGCCTCTGTAATAGGGCACCATAAGCATCTGTTGACGGTACTTACTAAGGTATTTTTTTGCAAAATCCATAACTTATTATGCCAGGCTTCCAGTAATGCAGCCCGAACCTCTCCCCACCCCCCCCCTACCCATTCCTCTTGTTTCTTTCCTATCATAAGGATAAAAATTATGATGAAAAAATAAACTGAGATCTAGTTATTACACAATAATATTGACTAGGATGATGTGAATCACGATTTTATAGAAGGAGGATATTTTTTACACACTGGAAGGCTGATGCAGAAAGAGTAGCGCGCCCTTTGCGTGCAGATGATGCAACTTATATGCACGAGTTCCATCACACCAAATGCAGAAAAGAGATTGAGGCACACATAAACAGCAAACGATAAGTGTGCACACACAGCAATGGCAAGTGTATTTAAATAATACACAAATGAGCTGCACATATTAAAATAGAATGCTAATAAGGTCTGTGCCCAATGCAGAGAAACACGTAGAGGATTACATAACCAGCAGGAGCGCCAATATCTCTACGCCTGCTCTGAGGCGACTTAAACGTCTTGCGCATGTAGGAAAAGACTATTTCAGGGTATGTACCTGTGAACAGTTAGTATCAACGTGAACATTTTCTGCGTGTATCTTTCAGTATATAAGCGAAAGTTCAGCATTCAAGAAGAAATATCTTTGGCTTCTTAGCCTTGTGAGGTTTTTGGACTCGCTCAGGGCCGGCCCGAGGCATGTGCAGGAATGTTGCCCACACATGGCCCACTCGACTAGAGGCCCTGCACCCAGCCACTCGCATGCTTTAAAAAAAAAAATCAGGACGCCCGAGAGACCCCATTAGTGCTCCTTCAACTGGGCAGGCAGCATAGCCACTCCTTATCCTTTCGCCGCTTTCTAAGATTGGGCCTCTGCGGCAGCGGCAAAGGAAACAAGCACAAACAGAGGGTGGGCCTTTCTTACTATCAGCATCACTGCAAGCTCTACTGGTCCTGCCCCTTTTTACTTTGACTTCCTGTTCTTTAGGGGATGGGACCTGCAAAACCCGCAGCAATGCTGACAGTAAGAAAGGCCCTGCGTCTGTTTTGTGCTTGTTTCCACTGCCACAGGGGACCGATCTTAGAAAGCAGCAGTAAAGGGAGTAATGACTAGAGCAAGATGCTGTGCTGGGGGGGAGGGGGAGGGGGAATGGTATTTATGGGAAGACACAGGATAGAAGTGCCGGGTCTGGGGGGGGAAGGGGGGTTGAGGGAAGGAGGTGCTAGTTTTGAGATTATGGGGGAGAAAAAGGCATGGGGTCTTGGAGATGGATACAGGAGCACAAGTAGGGTGGCAGAGAGGATATGCTGACTCGGGATAGGGAAAGGAAGGACAGGGAAACAATGAGTAGTACTAGGGTCAGAGAGGCTGATAAGGGTGACGGCATATGCTTGACATGGAGAGTGTAGAGAGATAGGGAAGATGCTGGACACATGGGGAAGTACTAAACAGAAGAAATGTCAGATGGAAAAGGGGTGGACAGTGAATAGATGTTGGGTAGAAAGCACGGCTGGCATTAGGGGGTGGCAAACAGAACAGTTACCCTGGACCCCCATACCACAGGGAGCCCTGAGCCTGCTTCAAGCTGAAGGGGCCATAGGCTGCAGGTGGGCTTTGGTAGCCCCCTCACCAGTTTCTACCCTGGGCCTCTGCATGTTTAACACCAACCTTGGTAGAAAGAATGGTGGAGAGAGAGACGAAGAGGAGATGTTGGGGAGGAAGGAAGAGAGGAGCTGCTGGATGGATGGAGGTGTGTGAGAGAGGTGAGGCTGGATAGAGAACAGAGTGAATGACTATAAGAGCAAGGAGAATAGGATAGTCAGGGTGACGGAAGGAGATGAAGAGTTGTAGATGCAGTAAAAAGAGGAAAAGTGAGGACGGGATAGTAAGAATGAATGAAATCTGAGTGGATAGAGAGGCAGAAAAACAAGTGGATGAAAACTGAAAGTAAAGTTCAGTGTCTGAAATGTAGTGGAAGAAACTAAGATGATACTAAGAGAGAGGAAAATGACAAACGGACAGAAGCCCTTGTCAAGAAAGCTAAGAGAAGACAGAATCCAAAGACTGGAGTCGCCATGAGTAGAAAAATTAAATGGCCAGACAACAAAGGTAAAAATAATAATTTTATCTTTAAATTTAGTGATTGTACTGTCAGTTTATGACTCTTCTGCCTTGCACAGTACAAGCAGAAATGTATCACTATCCTCGTATATCTCTGGTGCTGCACTACATGCAGAGTCTGGCTTCTTGGGATTTCAGTTTAATTTTTGTCAGCCTACTTTGTTTTGTAGTTTGTGGTCTTATTCTGTACTTGGTGAGGGTCTGTCTATATTCTAAAGTGTGTGACAGGCCAAGTTTTCTGTTTGGTATGGTGTTTCCATGTAGGAATCAATTTTCCCAGGGGTGTAGGATGTTCCAGGTTCTACAGTGCTGCCCTTTTCTGGATACGCTCCTTGTTGTGGGAGTTTTGAAAGTTAGTACTGTTATGGAATGGTAGATTTGCTCTATGGGTCCGGTTTTATGGGTTCTTGCTTTTTTTTTCTTGCTTTTTTTATATTTATGCAAATTATATAAAGTATCCAAGAAATTCATCTTGTACGGAAATTGAGCAATAATGCAAACAATTAAAGAACACTACTTTGAAAATACCAATATATTCCCCAGTCATCAAATTAGAAATGGTCACAGCCCACAAAACAGCAGGGTGTTAATGTCATAGAAATATAAACACTCAAAACGAAAAATGTAAGAAAACATTGCTGAGTTACAACAGGCACTGATATATTATCCACGAACCACCAGAGAGTCCATACAGACCTCCAGACGACAAGCATTCACGAAGGCCAGCAGCTGAGAGGGCTCATAGAAAACATAGGAAATTGAATGATACATAAGCATTTACAAGGGTGCTTAAGAAAGAAGAGCCCTCCCAGCTGCTGAACCCCAATCGAAGGAGGAGAAACTCACACCGTCGCTTTTGTGTCTCCCTTGACAAATCAGGATAAATTCTAACCATAAGCCCTCAAAACAAAACATTCCTCTTTTTTTTTTTTTTTTTTTCAATTTCAATTCCGTTTATTAAGAAACTTTAGAGAAAATACAGACATACCAGCAATAGCATCATATAACTATCACAAAGGAAAACCAACAACCGGACATCCGCAAGAAAGTCCACGTCAAGAGAAGCATGTAAGGAAACAGAGGATGCTAACTCAAAAATATAAACTCTTTTTCATACCAATCTACTACTGAAACACTCAATATTTCAAGAAATCAGCGGGCCCTTAGATTGGAGGAAAGATTCTAATGCCGAGGTTTCCAGAAAAACATACTTGGTGCTCTGAAAGGTAACTAAACACTTACATGGAAATTTAAGAAAAAAAGTGGCACCAAGGGCTAGGACGCGTGGCTTCAACATCAAAAAAGCCCGGTGACGTAGCTGAGTTTTCCTGGAGACATCGGGAAAGATACTCACCCTCCCCCCACAAAAAGCCGATGTCTTATTCAGAAAATATAAACGCATCACAGCATTCTTATCAACTTCTGAGGCGAAGGACACCAGAAGGGTAGCCCTAGTTGAAATGTTATCTTGAGAAGATTCAATAAACTCTGAAATATTAAGGGACTCCTGCAACCGAGGTGGGGCAGGCTCACCAGAGCCCCCCAGCTCGGAGGCCCCTTTAAAGGGAATATAATACACTTTAGTCAGAGGCGGTTTATTATCTTCTCGATATCCCAAAATATCTATCAAATACTTATCAAATAATATCTGAGGAGATAAAAACCGTGTGCAAGGAAAATTTAAACAACGCAAATTTAAAGCACGCAAACTATTCTCCAATAGCTCATGCTGAGTATGGAGAATAATGCTATCTTTCATAAAAGACAATGAAGAATTTTGTAATACAACAGATTGGGCTTCCAATTTCTGGCATCTCTCCCCCAGCACATCAATCTGAGAATCATGTTGGGTAAATTTAGCCACAGAGTCTCTGGTAAAGTCCGACATTTGCACAACGACGGAACTCAACGAAGACTCTATCCTGGTGAGAATAGACCAAACATCCAAAAGGGAAACATCCTTTGGGTCCGCAGGTGAAGAAACACCATCCCGTTGCATCAAAGCAAAGCTCTCAGGAACTGATAGTATCAAGGGCAGAGGAACTCTCCCGGTAACCACCACAGGACCGGGAACAGATAAAGCCGATGGTAAGGCTAATTGCGAGGATGCAACCCTCCTCACTGGAGAGGAAGTAACGGGAACAGCATTACAAACAGCAGCAGAGGGGGAAGAGGTACTAACCCCCAAAAAAGACGAGGAATCATAACTGGGGAGCTGAGTCGGGATTGCAGTAACGGCCTCTCCCTCCTTACCACTCAGAGTCACAAGATGACGATCCATAGGGCCAGAGATTTTAACAGCTTTAGTTGGATTCTCAAGTACTCACATTTAGAGGTTGTTTTCTCCGTCTACCCATGCTGCACAGCCACAAGCCAGCTCCCTATCTCCTTGAGCGCCCAAGGAGCGCATAAGGAGCAAGCCCCATAATAACGCGCCCCTTTAGAACGCGACCGCTTCTGCGTACCACTTAGCGATCAGATTTTAAACCCCCGGTGATGACGTCAGGGTTAGGGGCCGCCAAGGTGGACCGTGCACTCCGACGCGGCGAGGAAGAACACAGCGGGGCACAATGGTGAGCAACAGCCTCCTCTCCTCACACGCTCCCCAAAACATTCCTCTTTTTATAAAACAACTTTAAGAGCCATTCCGTATCTGAAAGCAACGTGAACATCACTAACAATGTAGATGGTGACACCACCTCTGATTCGGATTTTTCTAAAAAAAAAAAGGCAGTAGCACTTAAAACGTCCAAACGCTGATCACCAACAGCATGAGACACTGGCTGCTCCTTCCCTGGCAGTAGATAGTACCTTACCAGCGGCGGATGTGATTCTCCCGGAAGTGGTAAAACTTCAGTAAAATATTCTCTAAACATTTCACGAGCAGAAATCATAGCACACCAGGGAAAGTTAATCATCCTCAAATTCGCCACCCCTGAAGCATTTTCCAAGTGTTCAATCCTTGCATGCAGAACCTGATTCTCCAAAAATTCAGTTTTTTGTTGCAGTTCAGTGAGGGAAGACTGTATTGAAGTGACTTGAGTATTAAGAAGTTCAATCGCACTAGAGTTAGAAACAGCTTTAGCTGCCAAAATAGACATTTGAGGCAACAAAGCATTGCCTAAGGAGACTATAGTAGCCCAGATGGTCTCCAGCGTAAAGGTTTCAGGATGAACTGGAGTGAAACCAAGCCAAACCACTCCTGCAGTAGCCCCCTCCTCCGTACCACCCGGTGTGCTGTTCCTCTGTTCCAAAGCGGCAGCTCACACTGCAGTCCTCTCTCCAGATACACCTTCAAATGCCTTGTGCTGAGAGGACGTCAACATTCCAACCCCCGAGACTCCGGTGCCTGACCCTTGAGACTTAGCACTACTCCCGGACCAGAAGGCACTTCGCCACAGACTGTTCACAGAGTCCTGTGGAAAGCACTGCACTTTAGAAGGCTGCCGCAAACCAGGGGAGAGAGATGACAACCTCGAGGCAGACGCTAAACCTTCCAGCCCCAACATACCTGCAGCCGGGCTTACCTCCTCTGGAGTAGCCAGTTGGTGCAGCAGCCGAAAAAAAAAGTATCCAAAGGCCCTTGGGCCGTTGCGAGTAAAGGCGTAGAAGCCACAGGAGTGCAAGAGGACACCGTAACCCCCTTAGACTTGCGCTTCCTCCCCATGAAGAAAACAGCCGCCACACAAACAATTCAGCAGTCCGCCATCTTGGCATGCCCCCATCCTGAAAAAGGATTTAGTTTTTTTAAGGAAATTGGTAACTAATGATGAGATGTTAGTAAGAGGTTTGTTTGTGGGGGTTTTTCTTATTTTTTTTTAGGGTCATCAAGTTAGTGCTGACTCCTAGCAACCCAACTGCCTCTGGATTTTCACCAAAAGTAGATTGCCAGGCCTGTTCCTCCGAGGCAATGGAAAGTAAAGTGACTTGTCCAAGTTCACAAGGAGTGCAAGTGGGAATTGAACCCTTGATTTTCTGGGTACTAGGTAGTTGCTCTAACCACTAGGGGGCTACTCCCTTCTTGCTTTTCTTTTTATTTATTGCGTGATGTCAACAGTAGGGTGTTGGTGGTTGGTAGTGCAATATGGATTGTCTTTGAGATTTGCAGTTTTGAGCTTTTGATGCTACCAATCTGAAATTTTAAAATATTTTGTCACTTCAGATTTGAGGAAATCATACATTTTAAGAGAATGTCTCTTAATTATTTAGCAGCCTGATAGCTTCACTGCTGCTGATTTCTGGGCTTTTCCAGCTCTGGCGCGACCCAATCCCAACCTGGACACTATGATGTTGAATTCATGGCCACCTAGATATATTTTTCTCATTTTATATCTTCCTTCATCAATAAGCTGGTCATAACACTGACCAAATAAATCCAGTATACAGATATTTTTAATGGTTTGTTCTCTTTTTGGTTGTGTGAAAGTTAATTTTGATTCATGATTTTTATGTTTGTTCTATTGCAAAGGCTGTTTTAATAAACTGTGTATGCATGTATGTTTGGAAGCCACCTAAGTCTTTAGATGGGCAGCATATGAATGTTAAAATTATGCAAATGAGACCCTGCAGTAAGTCTCCGCACATGGCCCTGCATGACCCTCGGGCTGCCCCTGGACTCCCTTATAGTTATTAAATTTATTTATGCCATCTTATATACTGCTTCCTCAATCAAAGTGGTTTACACAGAACCAATAACAATTTGCATGTAACAATGAACAGGGATGGGTAGATGTACAGATGACCTTAATAGCAGGTAACAATTTACAGGTACTCATGAACATATTTATAGATAAGTGTTATAACACAGTGTGAATTTGGAGAAATACATTAGAATTTAGATATGTTGTGTTCTAGTTAGTAGTGGTGGTTACTACATAAACTAGGTTTATCTAGGGCCGGTTAGGAGATTAATAAGGTTCCGATTCCTCAAAGTATTCTTTGAAAAAATGTTTGTGGGTCCATAGTAGTTCTTATATTTTCTGGAAGTGAATCCACAGTCCAGGTGCATGGAGTGAGAAGGTTCTTTTGGATATAGAAGTTTTGCATTTTGTGAATTCTGGTGGTATAGCTAGGGCGTTCCTTGAGTCGCTTCTCCTTGCCCTGGTTTCTGGTGTAGTCTACAGGAGAGATATTAGGTCTGTAGTATAGTCATTCTGCAGAATTTTGAAGGTGGTGTGTAGGATTTTGAATTTTATCCTGCTGTATATTGGTAGCCAGTGAAGTTGTTTTGATATTGGGTTGATGTGTTCACATATAGGGGTTTGAGCGATGATTTGTGCAGCTGTGTATTATACCATTTGTAGACGGTGTCTGCCTTATTTTGGAAGTCCGGTTTGTATGCTATTACAGAAGTCTAGGTGTAGGAATACCATTGCTTGCAGCAGTGTACGGAAGTCATTCATGGATAGGAGGGGGCGTAGTTTGCAATTTAGTATAAGACTACTCTAGCAATATTGTTAATGTGTTCGTCAAGTTTAGTTGCTGGTCAAGCATAATTCCTAAGTATCTCACTTCCTTTTTTACTTCCAGACTTTCATCTATTACCTTTTAGTGTAGGGGGGGCGGGTGTTGAATGTTTTGTCCCTGGAGATATATAGAACCTCCTGTTTTGTTATAGTTCATGTTTAGATTGTGGTCAAATTGCCATGAAACAACCTCGTTGAAGGAGGTTACTATTTTAGTGGTTGGGTTTGTTAATGTTGCAGATGGGTTGTATGTAGAGATTAAATAACAGGGCTGATAGTATGGTCCTTGTGATATTCCTCATAGTTGTGTATATGGCTTGGATGCACTGGTACCTATTTCTACCTGTTTCTGGTCTGTTAGGTATGATTTGAACCATAGTAAAATTGTATCCTTAATTCCAGTCTCTTGGAGTCTGTTTAGAAAGATGTTGTAAAAGAAACTGAAACTCCTTAAATAAAGCCAACAATAGCATGATTCAGTCAGCGATGCTCTTGCAAACCTGATATCCAAAAATAGACTGTTCAAGTTCAGCAAAGAACACACAAAAAAACCAGGAAAATCAAACCATATGAACAGTACACGGTGCCAGCCCATAGCTGTGAATCCAGTGCTAAAGACAGAAAAAATGCTGTACATGAGTAGCTTAAGCAGAGTCTCCCATTGACGTCAGGAGCTGCATCACTCTCCGGGTCCATTTGAAGACTGACTTCAGAGCTATGAGCAATCCCCCAGGGTCTCACAAAACTATGATTTTTGTTTAGTGGTTGGGGCAAGGTACTTCAGGCCGGAAGGTCGGGGGTTTCTAGTCCCACAGGTGCTCCTTGTGGTCTTGGGCAAGCCACTTAACCCTCCATAGCCCATGTTCCCTGTAAAATAGTTATCTCCAAGTTATAATGCCCTGTTCAATGTAATTTCAGTTTCTTCAATGTAAACGGCACTGATGCAGAATAGCGCGGTATATAAGAGAATGTAAATAAATAAATCAATAAATCATAAATGATATAAAAAACTGCCCTGAAAAATTATATGTTGAACAGAAAGTTTGAAAAAAATTAGCTACATCATCCCACCCTGATATGAAATTGAACATCCAGAAAATCACAAAAAATCAAAATCAAAAATAAGCCTACCAATCAATGGATTCATTGTGTCCTGTAGATCTTCAAACATAGGATTCAAAAGTTGGCAATGCGTAACCAACTTAGAAAGATGTTGTGGCATAGGGAGTCAAAGGCAGATGCAATGTACAGGAATATAAGGATAAATTCCATTTTTTTTGTCTTGTCCCCTTGTGATCCTGTCCATGAGCGCAATGAGAAGCGTTTCTACGCAGTGTCCAATTTGGAACCCATGTTGGTATGGGTCGAGTGGAACATGCTTGTCTATATTTCTTGAAGTTGATGCTGTGCGACTTTTTCTATTATTTTTGATAAAAAAAATGGTAGACTAGAGATTGGTCTAAAGGAGCCTGGGTCTTTTCTGCTCAATGATGAGTTTTTTAGACTGGGGTGTATTGAAGCAGTTTTGAGCTCCTTGGGCATGTATCCTTGTAATAGTGATAGATGTACTAGCTTGAATATTATGGGGAGGGGGATTTCTCACATGATATCTTTACCCAGCTTACTGGGCAGGGGTCGATAACTGATGTAGTGTTATTCAGGTCTGTTATCTTCTCTAGTTGGTTTGAGATTAGCAAGAATGTTGTCCAGGAAGGAATTGTAGTGGTGAAGATGATTTGAGGGCTGATATTTGGAATAATGTATTTTCCTATTTTTCCCATATAGAAGATGGCCATTTACTGTGGACTAGGTGTAATGAGTGTCCCATCATGTTTTGGAGATTTGATTAGGGATTTTAACAATCTCAAAAAGCTCTCCCGGTTTGCTTAAAGAGGTTATTATGAGTTTTGAGTGGTACTTTTTCTTATTTCTGTTGATACTGTCACTATATTCACCTAGCTTTTTCATGTAGTTTATTTGGATGTCTAGTTGTTTTGTCTCAGTTCCTTTCAAGTTCACATAGTTGCTTTTTCATGTTCCTGAGTTCTTGTTTGTACCAGATTGCACTCTTTTATTTCTCCTGGGTATTCTCCATTTACTGTTTAAGTCTCTTTGTTAGTGATTTAATAAAAAAAAAATGTTTGGGCAACTTAGTGTTGATTATTATAGGCTGAGCACCAAAAGAACCTATATGTCCTATGTGCATAATCTGAGTGTTTGACACATGCGTGCATATATGGCCACTTGTGGTGCGTCTGTTTGCGCATGCATTGGCTCCCCCTTCTTTCAACTTTACAATGAAGTTTTGTGCACAGCTCATGCCTTTTGCTGCATACTGGCACTAAAGTCTTGTGCTATTGGCACACCTCGAAAACGCATACCTAGCCAGAGTTGAAGTCGTGTGCTATTAGCTTTCTGCATCGGCTTGTGGGTAAATGGAACTTCTTGTCAGATGTGACAAATCAAGAATTTTACTGGTTGGAAAATGATAGCCATGCATAGTTCTAGGCAACAGAAATATGCAACACCCTGGTTACTCCATCTGAATTCTGTAAAACTAAAAAATGCACAAGCAATAGAGCTTTCGAATATATCTCCCCTATGCTCTGGAATGCTTTACCAGCTAGCCTTCGAAACATCACAGATCTCGCCACCTTTCATTCCCACCTCAAAGCTCACCTCTTTACTGAACGTTTTGGTCAAAACTCACCACAATTCAGCACAGATCCTACATAAATAACTACTCTCCCCCTACTATTCAAACTATATGAACCCATAATATAAAAATCTCCCCTGCCAGTACCCCCTGAATTTACCCTTTTGCTTCATAACATTTCTTGTATATTAATTGTAAATAAATTTATTTTCTACTGAATCATGTAAATTATTGATTGCAGCACCAGTTATTCTGTTAACATGTTATATGTACTTGTTCAATTGTAAACCGCTATGATTACCTGATATAGCGGTATAGAAAACACTCAAATAAATAAATAAAAATGCAGGAGCTGATTCACTAAAGGTTTCTATCAAGTTATTATGCAAGACATAGCATGCAAAATAGATGGGGTCCTTGCCATTATAGCTTTAAGATACACGCTAAAGCACCCACTAATGTTTTAGTAAGAAGATAGTAAAATGTAAATGAAGGCATAACGGGTTCATGCAAACAACTGCTGTATTCACAAAACAAAAGATAACGGAGACTGCATGCTGTGCACCAAAACGTATCACCCTTTCTGGATTATACATTAGCTACTGATTGGAGTGTGGTCTTATCCAAGGAAATGGCTTTTGAAAGTTGTCTGTTTATGTAGCTGGTCCCTTGAGGGGCTGCGGGCCGCACTTCCAAGAGTCCACAAATGTGGGAGAGATCTAGTCTTGCCTCCAGTTGTTGGGTAGGGGCATTCTCTTTGGGTCCTTATTCAAATAAATGGTCACTTGCCACCTCCAGTGTTTGTCATAACAGTCACTCATCCCCAAGAAATATCATTGTCCATTCCAGTTGACTACTGTTAAAAATATATGGGTCACTATTTAAACTCTGTGGTCACTGTGCTGGGCTGTTTTTTTAACAGCCACAATGTTTAAATTTGTATATCTATAGAGCGGTCGGTGCTGTTCCCTATCCAGACAGCAATATTCAGCCCGTTCTTCAGATAGCTGCTGTTGTTGTTAAGTGCCGTCGAGTCGGAGTCGACTCATGGCGACCCTCTGGATAGCTATCCTAAATTGTGTACGGTCTTCAGTCAGGCGGCTCATTGTTAAGAACATAAGAACATAAGAACATAAGACATGCCATACTGGGTCAGACCGAGGTCCATCAAGCCCAGTATCCTGTTTCCAACAGTGGCCAATCTAGGTCATACGTACCTAGCAGTTTCCCCAAAAGACACAGGTTCTGCAGTGCTTGTACTAGGCCAAGCATTGATATCCTGGGTCCCTTTTTAATAGTGGTTTATGGACCTTTCCTCCAGGAACTTGTCCAAACCTTTTTTAAACCCAGCTATACTAACAGCCCTTACTACATCCTCCGGTAACAGATTCCAGAGTTTGATTACACGTTGAGTGAAGAAATATTTTCTCCTATTTGTCTTAAATAGTTTACCCTGTAGCTTCATTACATGTCCCCTAGTCCTTCTATATTCTGATAGCGTAAACAATTGATCCACGTTTATCCGTTCCACTCCATTCATTAATTTATACACCTCTATCATATCTCCCCTCAGCCGTCTCTTTTCTAGGTTAAAGAGCCCTAACCTTTTTAGCCTCTCTTCATAGGAGTAGCCTTCCATCCCCTTCACCAATTTGGTGGCTCTTCTCTGTACTTTTTCTAATAACTCTATGTCCTTTTTAAGATACGGTGACCAGAATTGCACACAATATTCAAGGTGCGGTCGTACCATGGAGCGATACAGAGGCATTATAATATCCTTTGTTTTATTCTCCATCCCTTTCCTTATGATACCTAGCATTCTATTTGCTTTCTTGGCCGCCGCTGCACACTGGGCGGAGGGTTTTAACATGTTATCCACGATGACTCCTAAATCTTTTTCCTGGGTGGTGGTTTCTAATGTGGAGCCTTGCATCGTGTAACTATAGTGTGGGTTGTTCTTTCCTAGGTGCATAACTTTGCACTTGTCCACATTAAATTTCATCTGCCATTTGGATGCCCAGTCTTCCAATTTATCCAGATCCTCCTGCAGTTTTCCACAATCCTCTTGGGTTTTAACAACTTTAAACAGTTTTGTGTCATCTGCAAATTTGATAACCTCACTAGTTATTCCCTTTTCCAGGTCATTTATGAATATGTCAAAAAGTAGCGGACCCAGTACAGATCCCTGGGGTACTCCGCTGTTCACCTTTTTCCATTGGGAATATTGGCCATTTAGCCCTACCCTCTGCTTTCTATCTTTTAACCAGTTCCCGATCCACAATAGTACACTGCCTCCTATCCCATGACTTTTTAGCTTCGCCAAAAGTCTCTGATGGGGGACCTTGTCAAAAGCTGGCACCTGTAGCTGCTGTTATTGTATCGATCCAACTCATTGCTGGCCTTCCTCTTTTGCGTTGACCTTCTATCTTGCCAAGCATAATGTCTTTCTCTAATGATCTCTAGCTATCTGGGGAAATTTAGAACAGCTTTTTGCCTGTCCTAAATTTATTCAAATAGTTATCTGGAGAGCAGACTAAATATCACTACTTTATGGATAACCAAACAGAAAGCCCTCAGTCCATCCTTGTTTAAATTCCTCTGGCATATATCACCAATTTGCTAGATGTCCTCTTCCCCAGTACCTTCATCATTGGTCATAGGCCTCTAGCACTTCTCCATGGTCTTTCGGTCTCCACTGGTCATAGGCCTTCACTGTCCAAACCCTTGAGTTTTCTTTTGGAGGAAAAGAAGGCAAAAAACACATCTCTCTACTTTTACTTTGTCCAGGGCCTAGCTCAGCATCCAAGATCCAGCTTCCTCAGGAGCCTCCCTGTTGATAGCTTCACAGAAAGGAGGCAAAGCAAATTTCCATCCAGAGCACTTCCTTTTATTAACTGTGTAAACCCCCTTGCCATATGGTAGCAGGGTAGTCCTGCTGGGGCAAGTTCTAGAATTATTTTTATCCTGGGCTCTCTCCCTCTCCTTTCATTCAGCTAGCACAGATTTTTATCTTCAGGTAGCAGGTTCTCCGCCGAGAGAAGGAAAATCCTTCAATTACTACTACTACTTCTACTATTTATCATTTCTATGGTGCCGCAAGGCACACACAGCGCTGTACGTATAAATGTAAGAGACAATCCTTGCTCATCAGAGCTTAGTTTAGTTTATTAAAACCTTGATTTACCGCTAAGATGAAAACAGCTAGGCGGTTTAAAATAAAAACAAGAAATGGGAAGCTAACTCCAGTTAGCAAAAGGAAAGTCACGTTCAGAGAGGCAGTAGGAGGGGGAAGAGGAAAAAATAGAGAAAGGAGAGGAAGAGAGAAAGTTCAAAAGGTTTAGGTCAGTCTGTTATCCATAAAAGGAAAAGCTTGAAGGAAAAGGTGAGTTTTTAGGGCATCTTTAAATTTGGGATAGGAAGGTTTCAGGTGAAGATCCCAGGGATTTGTGCTGGGTCCACTGTTTTTTAACATATTTGTAAATGACTTGGAAATGGGAATAACAAGTGAGGTAATCAAATTTGCAGATGACACAAAATTATACAAAGTTGTTAAAACCCAAGAGGATTGTAAAAAATTGCAAGAGGACTTTGATAAATTGGAAGACTGGACGTTCAAATGGCAGATAAAATTTAATGTGGAAAAGTGCAAAGTTACACACCTAGGAAAGAACAACCCAAACTATGGTTAGACGATGCAAGGTTCCACATTAGGAACCACCACCCAGGAAAAAGATTTAGGCTTCATTGTGGATAACGCATTGAAACCCTCTGCCCACTGTGCAGCGGTGGCCAAGAAGGCAAAGCGAATGCTAGGAATTATAAGGAAAGGAATGAAGAATAAAACAAAAGGATATTATAATGTCTCTGTATCATTCCATTGTACGACCGCACCTTGAATATTGTGTGCGATTCTGGTCGCTGTATCTTAAGAAAAATACAGCGGAATTAGAAATGGTACAAAGAGCCACCAAAATGGTAAAGGGGATGGAAGGATACCCCATGAGGAGAGGCTTAAAAGTTTAGTGCTCTTCAACCTGGAAAGGAGACAGCTTAGGGGAGATATGATAGAGGTCTATAAATTACTGAGAGCAATAGGTTAACGTAGATAGATTTATGCCATCAAAAAGTAGAGAGACTAGGGGGTATGCGATGGAGCTACAAAGTAATCCATTTAAGACTAATGAGTGAAAAAATATTTTCTCTTAATGCGTAATCAAACTCTGGAATTTGTTACCAGAGGATGTAGTAAAAGTTGCTAATGTAACTGGGTTTAAAAAAGGTATTGAAAAGTTCCTGGAGGAAAGGTCGATAAGCCTTTATTAAAGAGGACTTGGGAAAGCCGCTGCTCACCACATCTTAAAAAGGATATAGCAGAATTAGAAAAGGTACAGAGAAGAGCGACAAAAATGGTAAAGGGGATGGAAGCATACCCTATGAGGATAGACTTAAAAGGCTGGGGTTCTTCGACTTGGAAAAGAGATGACTGGGGGGTGGGGAGGGGATATGATAGAGGTCCTTAAATTAGTGAATGGAGTGGAATGGGTAAACATAGATGGGTGGTTTTACACCATCAAAAATTAGAAAGACTAGAGGACATGCAATGAAGCTACAATGTAACCCATTTAAGACTAATCAGAGAGTATTTTCTTACTCAAAACGTAATTCGTTATCAGAGGATGTAGTAAAAACTATTATTGTAGCTGGTTTAAAAAAGGTTTGAAAAGTTCCTGTAGGAAAGGTCCATAAACTACTATTAAAGATGACCTGGGAAATCCACTTCTTGCCCCAATTCAAGCATTGTGGAACCTGTGTCTTTTTGGGAACCTACTTAGATACCTGTGACCTGGATTGGCCACTGTTGGAAAGAGGGTACTGAGCTTGATGGTTCTTGGTCTGACCCAGTAATGATACATCTTATGTTGTTAGACAGAATCAATGAAAAGCCCAGTTTCAATGACATCACTCCCATGCCTCTGTTTGCCTCAGCCACCAGAGGTCCCTTTAGCACAGTATTTTTGTCTTCAGCAGATGATGGACAGATTTTCTCCACTCTGACGAAAATCTGAGTATTGAGAGGAAAAGATTGATTTGAATGCTCATGAACGACTACCTTGAGAAATAAAGGTGATTCTCACTTGAGAGCAACATGGGAGCTCCACTAGACTGCAGTCTTTTTGGTAGCCATAGGAGGAGGGAAAATAGGTTCATCTCCACACTTTTACCCTGGATAACAGCCTGTTGAGCAGTCAGAAAATTAGAAGGATTTGGAAGGATGGAAGAATTCAACAGCTTCACTCAACCTCAGTGCCCCCTTCCTCCTCCTCCTATCCCCCCTGCTTGCTCCCAAAGAGTGCAAAAGGATCTCGGAGGGATCTGCCTGCCAGTCACCTTAAACACAATGCTGCACAGCTAGCCAGTAACATTGTTTCAGGGGAGTAAAGCTGAGCCTGGCACGGATCCTCTGCCATGGGCTTTCAGGGAGTGAGTACCAAGGCTTGACCTCATCATTGCCCTTGTTTGGGGCTCCCATTTCCGTCATTGGACACATTGGGGTGGACCGCTGGTGACCATTTGGTGTGGTGTGGGTATTTCCTGCAATTTTCTGCATGTGTTAGTAGTGTTTTTACCTATTGTGCGCAGTCCTAACAAGTGTTCCACCCAAGAGGCTCCAACACTCAATCCTTTCCTAGCGCCTGTAATGTGCATTGCATAAAAGCACAGTTAACACACCTCTGGGTGCGGTGTTGTGATACTTGCCTTTTATATCTTCTTCCAGGAAACATTGTTTGACCTGTGGCAAGTGAGCTGCCTCCATCTCTGGATTCTGGACTCTGCTCTTCTGGCATGGCAGCTTCTGAGTCATCCCTGGAGGGCTTGTTTTCCCCCTCTTAGCCGGGGGATACAGTTAGTCCAACCTTGCCTGTCTCAGGGCAGGAGGTGATGTATGGCACTATGGGTAAGGCTATTCAGCCGGTTGAAGGATCCGATGACTGTGCTGTGAGACGCTCATCATTCTCTAAGGGGTCTATGGTGGCTGTGCCCACTGACATGGGGAGTCCATGTCCAAGAGGAAAGCTTCTGGCATGGCTCAATACTGGGCTGTCATATTTGTGAAGATGTACTCACCTTCAGAAGATTGTGCAGGGTCTGGAGTGATCCATTTATCCTCTAAGGAGGAGCCAGTGGAGTTAATTGCCAGAGTTTCATCCACCTTGAACTTGGCGGATGCGTCGGGCATGGAGAAGGAGCAGAAGGTACACCCATTCTTTCAAGGGGTATGGAAATCTACTACTGTCGTTCTGTTCCTGGATATGCTCAAGGATTTCATCTGGTCGGAGTGGGACTCTCCCGACACCCTGCCTAAGGGTATGTAAAAAGATCTGCACCCTCCTGGAGAATGAGTGGGTCGAGTGGTTTGGCATTCCCAAGGTCAATGTGCAGGTCACAGCGATTACCAGATGGACCACCATTTCTGTGGAAGGAGGATCAGCCTTAAAGGATTTTCTGGATCGCAAGATGAATTCATTGTTGTGGAGCCAGTTCACCATAGTGGATATTATCCTGCATCTGGTGGTATGTACCAGCCTGATGTCTTGAACCCTGCTCCAGGGGATTCAGTCTTTTCCGCTGGATGATACTGCTCCTCTTTTGGAGACTGCTATGGTCTTCCTTTCTGATGCCATGTATGATCTGGTATGTTTGACAGCCAGGGATAGTGCCTGATGACAGTGTCATGGTGTTGGATTTGGCTTGGGCACTAGGCAGTGGAAACATCTTCCAAAGCATGGTTGACCCAACTGGCCTTTAAGGGGAAGCTTCTGTTTTGAACCAATTTGGAGAAGCTAGTAAAGGACCTGGGCAAGACAAAGTCTTACTGCCTTTTTGAGGACAGGTCCAAAGGGCCTGTAAAACAGGCTGGTGCTCCTTTCTCATCAGCCTCTACCTATTCACTGAGGGCATGCTGGTCATATTCCTGGTGGTCTTGGGACTCAGCAATACCGACCTGAAAAACCTTTCTTCCCCTCTGCTTCTGGGCTTCGAGTTTGTTCTCAGTCCTTTCATGGAGCGCATGGGCCCAGGGACATGGTCCCTTCCAGAGGAGGACCCTTCCAGGCTGTGCAATAAAGGTTTGGGAGCCCATTCCCAGGCTCCTCCAGTTGGAGGCAGGCTTCACTGGATGCTAGACACCATTCGGTTCTGCTGTGTCTTGGTGTTCAGGGTGCCAGTTCCGGATGCCACCTTCATCTCCCCATGTGGGTCTGCAAGCAAAGTGCTGCTGTGTAGGCCACCTTGGATAAGTTGCTGCGCCTAAAGGCAGTGTTACCCTTCCTGGATGAGCAGGGCAAGGGCAATACTACATTTATTTCATGGTGCCCAGAAAGGACTGTTCCTGCCAGCCCATTCTGGACCTCAGAGATCAACGTGCACTTGTGCATTCTGTGCTTCTGGATGGAAATATTGTGCTCTAATTCAAGCAGGGCACCAAGGGGAATTCTGGACTTCCCCCAGATCTGGCCAAGGTGTATTTTCATATCCCGATCTGGGTGGATCAGTGGAAGTGTCCGCGTTTTGCTGTGCTTGGCTGTTGCTTTCAGTTTGTCGCCCTCTCAATATAGATCTGCCACCCCAAGGATGTTCTCCAGGGTCGCAGTCGCAGTGCTGTGGCACCAAGGGATCTGTGTCCATCCATGTCTGGACAACAGGCTCATCTGAGCCCATTCCCTTTCAGAAGTGTTTCGCGTGGTGGCCCGGGTGGTGTCCTTTTTGGAGACCCTCGGCTGGGAGATCAATCGGGAAGAGAACCAGCTCTTGCCTTCCTGGTCTTTGAAGTTTCTAGTACTGCATTTTGACACTTGAGTGAGCAGAGGCTTCCTGCCATTAGAGAAAGTCAAAAGACTGTTGGATTGCCTGGAGTTTTTTTGTGCGCAGCAGGCTCCCAGAGTCTGGTATTAACTTCAGATTGATGGCGGTGACCATAAAGATGGTGCATGGGCATGTGCTCACATGCAACTGCTTGGTGGTTGCCAGAGTTCTCAGGAGTTTGAGCGTAGGCTCCTACCCCCATTGATGGTGAGGTCCAGCCTGCAGTAGTGGTTGTAGCCCTGTCATTCAAGGAAGGACATGCTGCTGGACTATTTCTCCTTGATACTCCTAATGACAGATAACAGTCTCTCAGGATAGGGAGCTCATTGCCAAGACTGTATGGCCCAGGGCTGTTGGAGCTGCAGGGAAGCGGTGTGGTCCATCAACTGCCTCGGGGCAAGGGCCATCAGGTTGGTTCTTCTGCGTTTCTGGCCCCCTGGCTGGGGGCTGGGCAGTTTGAGTGTTAGAGACGACATGACTGTGGCTTATGTCAATCAGTAGTGTGGCGTGAGGAGTGCAGGAGTAGCTCTGGAGATGGCTCTCCTATTTGCCTGGGCAGGGAAGACCTTCCTAGCCTTGTCAGCTCAGCACATTGCTGGGGTGGATGGTGTGGTGGTGGACTTCCTCAGTCAGCATGCTCTGGATCTAGAGAGTGGAAGTTGAGTCAGGAGGCATTTCAATTGATTCTGAGCCACTGGGATTGCCCCAAAATGGTTCTGATGGTAACCCACGCTAATGCCAAAGTTTACCGCTTCTTCAGTTGCTGCCCTGCCCCAGCATTGTCCAAGTCAGCACCTGCTGTACATGTTTCCTTTGTGGCCCCTAGTGGGGCATATGGAATTGTGCTGTTGGTGCCAGATTGGCCAAGCAGAGCATGGTACGGAGACCTGATGTGGCAGCTCCTCTTTAGTTTCTTCCGTCTTGGGGCCTTTTGCAGCAGGGACCAGTCATCCCAGTGGACCCAGTTCCCTAATTGCTTGCGGCTTTGCTCTTGAAAGGAGACAGTTAGCACATAGGGACTACTCTTCTGCAATGGTCTCTACTCTGCTCAGAGCCCAGAGGAGTTCTTCCAAGCTGGCGTATCTAGTGCCTCTTTGAGTGATGATGGAACACTCGGCAGTTGGCTTCTGAGGCAGCCAAGGTGCCATCTTCGTTGGCCTTTCTACAGGATGGCTTGGAGAAGGGCCTTCCCTCAGCTCCTTGAAACTTTAGGTGGCAGCTTTTTTTTTTTTTTTTAATTTTTTAAAATTTATTTATTTTATATACCGCGCTCTTTAGAATCAGTGCAGTTTACATGTATACTAACAGGTACTTTTTATTCCCTTGTCCCCAAAGGGCTCACAATCTAAGTGTACCTGAGGCAATGGAGGGTTAAGTGGCTTGCCCAAGGCCACAAGGAGTGGCCATAGGACTAGAGACCCCAGTCCCTCCGGCCTGAGGTTGCTTGTCCCCATGTGGGAATTGAACCCCCATCCCTCTGGCCTGAGGTAACCTGTTCCAACCACTGAGCCACTCCTCCCTTCTTAATCCTTAATAGCTTAATCCTATTTCTGAGGTCTGGTGGCTGGTAAGTCTCTAGCCTTGCACCCGGTTGTCTTGTGCTTTCTCCAGGGGGTTTGGCATCTGCGTCCTCCCCTTTGATCTGTGATTCCTTCTTGGGATCTGTATCTGGTGCTACCTTAAAGGATTTGATGCTTCAGGATGGTCTTGGTCGCAATTTGTCCTGCAAGGCGGCTTTCAAAGCTGCAGGCTTTCTTGCCGAGATCCTTATCTATCTTTTTCAAAGGAGGCTGTTTCCATTCGGCTTTGTCTTTCTTCTTGCCTAAGGTGATTTTTCCCTTTCACGTGAACCAGGTGATCTGCCTGGCCTCCTTCTCAAAGGAGCAGTGTCGAGGAAAGGATAAGGATCTTTGCTTTATGGATGTCTGGAGGGTGTTTCTCCAGTATTTTGACATTACAAATTCCTTTCATAAGTCTGGATCATCTTTTTGTGCTCTTTGTTGGTCGTCCAAGGATAACATGGTGGCCAAGTCGACATTGGGGTGCTTGATTAAGGAGACCATTGCCTTGGCATATCTCTTAAAGAACCAGCTGGTTCCAGAAAGTTTACATGCCCATTCTATCCGAGCACAAGCGTCCTTGTGGGTGGAGCAGAGCTTGGTGCCCCCTGCAGACATTTGTCAGGCAGCAACGTGGGCATAACTTTCCAGTTTTGTCAAGCATTACCACTTGAATGTCCACATGCAGGTGGAGATGACCTTTGGCTCAAGGGTTTTGCAATCTGCTGTGTCTTCTTTCTGCCCAGTGGAGTTGCAGCTTTGGTATATCCCACGTCTGAACTGGTCTAGCAGAACGATATGGAAGGTGACATTTTACTTACCAGTTAATGTCCTTTCCTTGTGTCCTGCTAGACCAGTCCAAGGCCCGTCCCGAAAGCTATATTTGCTCTGTTCTGCTGCAGTACCCTTGGGTCCTCTATGATCACTCACTGTTGCGGTTGTGAGGCTTGCCATGTTTCTCCCATATGCTTTGGGATGAATACTGAAGGAACCTCTGGTGTCTGAGGTGAATAGAAGCATGGGAGTGATGTCATTGAACCCTGGGCTTTTCATTGGTTCTCTGTCTCCACCAATCTGCTGGTAGGGGAACACAACAACTTGTCTGGACTGGTTTAGCAGGACTCAAGGAAAGGATATTAACTGGTAAGTAAAATGTCACCTTTCTCTTCACTCTGGCAGAGGGGTGGATAAAACCTTTTCCAGGCTCTCAGATCTTTACACACACAGAAAACTTAAACATCAATGACATGAATCCATACAGACAAGTAAAATAAGGTATGGCCCAGCATGATTCCCCTGCCTTTATTTTCAGAACTCATTTCAGCAGAGCCCAGAAAATGCAAGAGGGAGGGGAGTTGTCTGCTCAGGAAACAAACATAAATTCCGTCTTGGTACTGAGAGCAGACCCCTTGCTGCTCTTTCAACTAGGCATTAAAGTTCCAGTGTTAAGTCAGTCTTTGCTCTTTTGCGCATTTTTCTGCATCCAGGCGGAATAGCTAATTGCCCGATCATCATGTAATTTGAGTGAATTTGCATGGGCTGTGCGCTTGCATTGGTGCTGGCTTCTGCGCAGTGATTACACTCACCCCGATCCCTTTTCTGCATTGCAGTGTGATGTCTGCGCATAAAAAATAAACACGGGTGTTTATTACCTATGCGTAGACTGTGTGCTAACATTTCTGCATTGGCTCTTTATCTAGATAGTCAACCATTTAGCAGACTGAATATCACTGCTAACCAGATAACTTTGGCTTCGTACAGGCAGTGATGATTAGGAAAGTGAAGAAAAGAAAATCCATTAATAAAAGTCACCTCTAGACAGTGTTAGGAAGTCATTGATTGAGTGAACTCAGTAAGGTGTTAGAAACAGCCGTGGTGAGATCCTTACAAAGAGATGGCGTGGACCCAAAATATTTCCCATGAGACAGAGGAGCTATTGCAAACAATTCACGCTCAGCCTGTATTCTTCTATTACTTCTCTTTTTTTCAGATCGTGCCTTATGTTTCTAGGAGAAGGCTCACGTTACTGCCAAGTGATTGCAGACCACTGGACATGAGCTAATCTAGTTCTGCCTTAAGAGGTCTATAGTCCTCCTTAATTGTAAAGGCAAGATTAAAAATGCAAAAATGATTTCCGAAGACAGATAAGCAACTCAGTTCTAAAAATCTAGAGAAAGTCGCATATTTTATACATCAATGAGCATTACAGTGGTTCACTGACCAGCACAGTTAGAAACAAAGGGTCAGCACTGGGGTAATGCAGGTGCCATTTGATGCAATGGAACCCAGTTACTAACACGTGTTGATGGTGTTAACACACAGCAATGCAGTAGCGTATGTTAGTAACTCCTGCTCTAAATGCCATTTAGTACAATATGATCTAGTGTCTTTTACCTTACCCATATGCTGAATACAGGAAACTGAAGAATTTGTTAAACTAACCCTTACTGATATTCTCAACACAAACCAAGAGAGAGCACAACTCTTCAGTAGACGGAACAAAAGCAGGGCAGCAGTGAATCCTAAACTATGTACAGCATGGCACAAAATATGTCACAAACCCCAAATAGATGGCAAATAATTTAGAAGGAATCTGTTTGCCCACCTGGTGTCAGATCCATAGCAGACTTATCATTACATCCTTGCAGGGAGTCCAAAGTTCTGGTCACCTGACTGGCAAAGTCTTCGCCGCCATTCATGCACTCTCGCTGGAGGTGATGTCTCAAGTCAGTGATGTCATACTCGTAACCATCCAGGATTGGCGTCTCTCGGATACTCAGGGTGCCGCTGGAGTTGTGCCCTTGCACACGAGCATTACGCAGGCTCTCCCGACCATGGCCACTGATCAGAACCGATGGGATGTAGTGAATCTCGTTGGCTGCCTCGGCACTTGCGCTTTTCTGAGGCTGAGGAACACGTCGTCGCTTGCACCAGCGCCGACGGGTGTAAAGAATCATAACCAGGCACAGAATGGACACCAGTAGGGCAATCATTCCTCCCTGTTCCAAGATGAAATGCACAGTTAGCAAAAAAAACATTAGCAGTGTCTGAAAAGTAACTACTCGGATGAATTAATCACAAAGAGGATGGGGGGGGGGAGAATAAAGGACTGATTTACCAAATGTTAGGGCTTATTAAATGTTATAGCCAAAAGATTTGTTTCCAGTGTTTAAAAAATGCAGCTTAAGGTCCCTGCTGTCTCTGAAATATCATACAAACACCTTTAGACGTCATTTTAGAACAGTTGCACAGCATCTGCACGTGTAAATGGCCTTCTTGTGCAAATGCTATTTCATAATGTCCTATTTACACATGCAGATGCTGTAGGATGCATAGAATTTAAGAGGATATGTTTGGGTAGTTTGGACAGTCCAGAAAAACTATACATGTTTGCCCCATGTCACATACATTTATAAACTTTCCCATGGCATTTATTCTTTCTCCGAGGGTCACGGATCAAGTTACATGCTTATTTAGACTTGGCTGGCCACCCATGATTTGGGGGTAATTATGTAACACCAACTCAAAAATTCAACAGAGTGATTTTACTCGGCTCCTTAATTGAGTCCTCTTATACATACAGATTTGTGAATCTGGCACCTACATGCCAGCAAATAAACATGTATGTTGCTAGATCAACACTTAAACATGTAGGTACTAGTGCTCACACATTTAAAGCTCTTTCATGCTACTCCTTTTTTTGAATGTATAGTTTTGTGAAATTGATGCTCCTCTTGTACATGCCTGCATTACACGTCTATTTGCTAGTGCCCTTATATGTATTTTACAAAAGGCTCCATGTTCAGCACAGCCTTTTGTAAAATACTTGGGGAATGGTGAACATCCTGAGCTGAACGTCCCAAATCCTACCTAAATTAGGGATTTTATGTGCATTTTTATACCCATGCATGCTTGTAATACACAAATATATTATTGAGATTATTATAATATACGTGACCTTGCTTATGACTTTCCCAACACAGAATTACTGTCCTGACATCACCAACATCTGGAAATGTGAGGAGGAAGTGAAAATAAACTTGCTGGTATTGTGATAGCACCATGAATTAGGGCCAAGAAGCCAAAAGCATGAATACGTACTTCGATCACCACACTGCCTTATTTGAATCTGTTCTAAATCACTTACACAGTCTCAACTCCATTGAATTCAATGGGAAACTAAACCACGATGTAGTAGTTTACAGATACTAGGAGTATGTCCTCAATGTTTTTGTTTCGTTTCATGTTATGCTTCAGAGCTTTTTTTTCATTTTGGTATAGATTTTATGAAAGGACATTAACTAATGCACGTTAGTAATTGGGTCACATGACATAAAATGGCACCCTATGGTACACTATGTATTGTAATACATATTTAGCATGTGCAGGACCGTACCTAGCCCTGTGTGAGCGATGCGGCCGCACAGGGCACAAAGGCTTAAGGGGCGCATTTCAGCTGTCTGCTGTTGCCTGCTGCCACCACTTTTTCTTCTCTCAGCGGTGGCAGGCAACGGCAGACAGCTGAAATGCACCCTTTAAGCCTTCTCACGGCACGTAAGCAGATGTGTCCCTCCCTGCTCTGACTTGCACATCGGGCGTGCCTCTTCTCTCCCACCATGGGGGGGTGGCGTGCGCCCAATGTGCAAGTCGCACAGCCCTGAGCACATGCTAGCATGATAGGGCACATTAATAAATCTAGCTCTTCATTTTTGGCTTGTTTAGTTTTTTATCTTAAACTTTCATTACTAAGAAAGTAGTAATATAAGAAAAGAGCCAGGCATGTATTTGTTCTCACAAGCTGCAGCATTCTGCTCTCTGGGAGTATCAGGCTGCGAGCTCATGGCTTGATGTTCCTGTGAGCCTCTTAAAGGGGCCGGTGTTGGCAAAAAGTACTGTGCAGATCCCCTTCCCTCTCCCCAGTCAATCCCCCAACTCTTCTACAGACCCTTTAGACTTCATGACAATCCCACCCTCTCAATGAACCCCATAGAACCTCACAGAGGATTTCCTGGTGTCTAGCAACTTGGGTAGGAGCATTCCCTGTGCCTTTATTTGGCAGTTTATTCCCTAGCAGTAGCAGTATGAGACTACTTCTAGGGGTCAACCAGCACCATTTTATACTCTGAGCCTGACAGGGTAGGAGTAACGGGGGATCCCAGCCTCCAGACACCAGGGAAACCATTGGTGGGTTCTTAGAGGGATCTTTTGGGGGTGGGTGGGATTGACTGGGGATTTGAGGGAGAGGGAATTGAGGGAAAAAATATTTCACATGGGACTTTTAACACCATACCCTTCAAGTAGGCACAATGAAGCATTGTACCAGGTGTCCAATGCTCACGGGAGGGAAAATAATACCAGCTAAAGTTATTATTTTTCCATGCATACAACAGCTTGCGAAGTTCACTACAAGCTGAATTATTCAATCCAAATAATAATGAGATGTTCTGCATGCATTTCCATGCCTTGCCTCTCAATATTTGCTAACCCACATTGCAGTAAAATAACACGTATTATGGTAAAATCATGCACAATTTTGGCATTTAATGCATGTTAAGTGACAAATATTGTGTGTTTTATTCCCTTAAGGGGATTACGTTTAGAAGCATCTCCATGTGTACATAGCAGAATTTACATATTGTGATCAGCTACAGATGCAAATAGCAAATTTAGAAAGACACTATATATAGTTGTGGTCAACGTTATTTGCACCCTTGCAGTTCAACCCCTTAATGTCCAATATCTCCTTTAAAAAAGTGACTTTGGACTATATATGCACACACATTTGACACATAAAAGAATCAAATAAAACAAGACCAATTAAAAAAGGAAATAGTATAAAAAGTGGGACATTGCCAGGACATGATTATTAACAATCTTCAAGGACCAAAATATAGGGCTGTAGACCATTGGGTCATTATGCATGTGGGATTGCCCGTTTTGTGATTCCACGATAGAGAGTGCAGAGTGACGAGATCCTGTATCTCAGAAATGTCTTCGGTCATTCGAGCATACCACTTGTGATACAACATATGTAGTGTGTTTAATTATGTGTCCGTGTTCAAAACTGTATATAGGTCATACACATTGGTCCATGAAGATATGGTTACGTGAGCACACATCTCGGCTGAAAACTAAAACACTGACCATACCACTAGTGGAACACTGTGTGCAATTTTGGCACACCTTTGACCAGTTGTATTGGTGCATTTTGTAGCATGTTGTGCCGTAGTGGTGCGGCGGGGATAGCGAAGCACCTTTAAATAAAAGGGAATAGTTTGTGATATTTTATTTGAATTCGCTTCATCCATGTTGGTTAAATGCACAGATTGACTGGTACACTATCTGCTGAAGGACCTCCACCGGTTGATGTCATACTGTGGGAGGGGCTGGTTCAGCTTAAAAGACACTGTGGCCATTTTTTTGCCTTAAGTCAACTGAGCTTCAGAATGGATTAGAGCAGGGGTCTCAAACTCAAATTGTTTTGAGGGCCAAATGAGGACTTGTAAAGTAACCCGGGGGCCGCACAAGACGCGGGCCTCATTTGCATAAGGGGCATCATTTGCATAATGTTACCATACACTAACTTTTAGTAAACATGCCTCTTAATGAGTGTATGGATAAAGAAAGACTAAAAGATTTCTACATTACTATAATCCAGTGCCAACCTCCAGGCACATTAGGAACTACTACAAATACTGCCCATTTAGAACCCATAGCAAACTCGCCATATCCTAACAGCACTACCAGGACTCACAAAGCACCATACTCTACCTATCAAAAGGCAACACTGCAAATATTAAATCAATACATTTCAGGGAATAACAATACATGACCTACTGGGGAAAGAGAACAAGTGGCAATATCAAATAGGAATTACATAAACAGAATTCCTCAGCTCAGTTACACATGCAGAACATACACCATCACCAAACCAGGGATCACAATTTAGAAAGAGAAAGACAATAATTAAACTGGTAATGTGCAACACTGTAGAAATAAAACTATAAATTAATTTCTTCTTGTATTAAACAAAGCGCAGACGTTAATGATGCACATTTCCAAGAGCTGACATATTCCAGAAAATAAAGAGATATTTTTCTACCTTTTGTGCATTTTTTTTTTCAGTTGCAATTGTTCCAGCCACTTTCTTCTGGTTTCTTTGTGTCTTCTGCTAACTCTCCATTGTCTGCTGTCCATTTGTCCTTTCTTCTTTCTTTTAGTTTTTTTTCCATTCTCTCTCTACATCTGCTTTAACATACTAATCTTTCTCCTTTTGCTCTTTCCTCATTCCTATTTCATCCACTCAAATTTTACCCCTCCATTCTCAATCCACACTTACTCTCCCAATACCTGGCCAATTGTAGATTTTTCTTCCCTCCCACACAAAATATTTTTCCCCTCTCCATTTCACTCTCCCAGCCCTATCCCATTCTAATCCTCCCCCAACATCAGCTCCCTTCTAGTTCCAGCCCCACCCAGCATCCGCTCCCTTCTAGTCCCTGCATCATCAGCCCATTTCCAGTCCTATCCTAGCCCCACCATCAGCCCATTTCCATTCCAAAACCCCGTCCCCATTAGCTATTTGCAGTTCAAGCCCCCCTTCTACTCAGCCCTTTTCCAGTCCTAGCAACCCCCCCAGTCCATTACCAGTTCTAGCCCCCCCATAGCCCATTACCAGTCGAAAGCCCCCCAACAGCCCACTTCCAGTCAAAACCCTTCCATCACCCCATTTTCATTCTTTGCCCCCCATAACCCCATTTTCAGTCTTAGCCCCCCAATCAGACCACCTCCAGTCCTAACCCCCATCTGCCCATTACCAGTCCTAGCCCCTACCATAGCCCATTACCAGTCCGAACCCCCCATCAGCGCATTTCCAGTCCTATCCCCCCCATCAGCCCATTTTCAGTCTTAGCTCCCCCCCATTACCAGTCCTAACCCCCCCCCCATCAGCCCAAGTAAATTTAAAAATTAAAAACAAAACTAACCCCTGGCTTCTGCTGCTGCCGCTGCCGCCGTGGCAGCGGCAGAATCAACTGTCCCGCGGCCCCTTCCCGTCTGCCCAGCAGAGCCCTCAGCTGTCAGCTCCATCAGCGGCCCTCAGCTGTCAGCTCCATCAGCGGCGGGCTTTTCAAGCTGCAAAGAGAAGAGTGATTTCCCTCTCGCGGCTCTGTTAAGCCCATCGTGAGAGAGAAATCACTCTTCTCTTCGCAGCTTGAAAAGCCCGCCGCTGATGGAGCTGACAGCTGAGGGCTCTGCCAGGCAGATGGGAAGGGGCCGCAGGACATTTTATTCTGCCACGGCGGCAGCGGCAGCAGCAGAAGCCAGGGGTTTGTTTTGTTTTTAATTTTTAAATTTACTTGGGCTGATGGGGGGGGGAGGGAGTTAGGACTGGTAATGAAAGCTGCCGCTGATGGAGTTGACAGCTGAGGGCTCTGCCGGGCAGATGGGAAGGGGCCACGGGACAGTTGATTCTGCCACTGCCACGGCGGCAGCATCAGAAGCCAGGGATTTGTTTTGAGTTTTTTTTGTTTCCTCTCCGTCGCAGGCAGCACAAAGTTCTCTCGCGGGCCGCATGCTGCGTGTTTGAGACCTGTCAGACGGCTGCCTGGGTGAGAATCTTCACAGTCTTGACAATGCATATATTTATATGATTTTTGCAAGGTATTGTGGGTAATGTAGTTCATTCACACCAGACACAGCTGCTGACAATAATTTAGTTGTGCACAAGTGTTAAAGCCAATAAGATACTTCTTTATTTATGGGGTTATTTCTCCCAGCACAGATATGCTTGGTAGCACATAAATTAGGTTACTTGCTTGCAGTGTTTAACTTGGTAAATCAAAATCAGGAAAACAACCTTCAAACTTGTCAGGCAATTAGCTAATGTTTTCTTAGCATATCTCTAACAAACGAAAAGCCACAAAGAAATAAATAAACTGTTCTTGTAAGGTTAACTTCTGATTACTTTCCACACAGATCCAGAAGTAATTCTCTCCTAGCTCACAAGCAATTAGGTGCAGCTCAATTGCTATCAGTTATCCAGCTGAAACCCTTTAGCAGGCTGGCTTTCTACTGTGTGAGTCAAATCCTGCTTCAGGAGCTTTTCTTAGTGGAATAAAGAACAAATTTATATTTCTTTGTGATGGCTGCTGTGCTTTATCACAGAAAGTTACCAACGGAGTTTGGATAGAGAACAGTCCATATAAACAATATCTTGATCTGTTATTATTTCCCCTTCATCAACAAGCATAGGGTCACTATCATGAATTGGCACAGATGAATCTTTCAATGGAGCACTTTCAGGAGAACACTTATTTCCCTGCTGTCTTTCAAGGTTATAGCTAGGGCATAGATCAGTGTTCATACCTGAGCTTCCATTGTTGCTATAGTTCCTCTCTATATAGCCTGGCCAGTATGTAGTCCAGTTCGTATGTCCAGCCTTCCAGTCCTGATCCCTGGACACTGGATCTCTCTTCACATACCTTCTGGCACAGGTCTTAGAGTCCCTTCCACGTGCAGCCGTCCCCCTCACAGGTAGCCTCTGGTGATTCCTAGCTCTGCAGCAACATTCCTCTGGCTTTCTCCAGTCCAATGGTGTATGCTGGCCCTTGGAATACCTCCCAGTATACGTACTGCTTTGGACTCTTCTAGACCTCTCAAAGGCTTTTCTCTTCCTTCCAGAGGGTTTCTTTCCTTCTCTATCCGTCCGGTTTGGCTTCTGCTTCTGCTGATTCTTCAGATGAAACTGATGATCCTTCTCTGCATATCCAAGGTGATCATGAAGATCATGAAGCTCGTCATCTGTAGAATAAACTCTACTCTTATTCTGCTTGGATGAGTGCTCCTCCCTAATACAGCGCAGCTGTGCTGAATCAGGCCCTGCCCTTTGAGATGAGTGCTTAGGGATTACCTCATAGCCCTCCTGATTGAACACACGTTTTCTCACTTCAGCTCCTCTAATGGCTGTTGGAAACCTGGTGCATTCTGGGACTGGTAGTCTTTTATGGCAAAATTCTGTTTTCTCATTTCTACCAGCACTGACAGGTTGCTTGTTCAGAGACACTTCACCTTTTCTATAGCCCCTTCCTGAGCTATGATAAGCTTCCTTATCACAGACCCCGGGATTAGAGTCTCCATGAAATACTGAATTGAGAATGGAAACCCATCAAAGATTGTATTTACCCTGAAGCAGAACGTTTACCAGATACCATCAATCTGGAGTGGTGGTTTCAACCTGCACCAGATACCGTGTACTAAACAATGAAGGGCTTCATGGGTGAAGGCCAATGAGGACCCCACCACTCGAAGACAGACATAAAAAGGCATGTCTGATTTTTGCCCAAACCCACCTTGAGAAACCACAATCCTTCGGGGGAAAATGTTCTGTGGACAGATGAAACCAAACTTGAACTCTTTGACAATGCAGGCCAGCGATACATTTACAGGTGACGAAATGAAGCTTACAAGGGAAAAAACACCCTTTCCACAGTTAAATATGGTGGAGGTTCCATAATATTGTGGGGCTGTTTTACTGCCTCAGGAACTGGAGACCTGAAACGTGTTAAAGGAATCATGAAGTCAAAGGACTACCAATGCATTTTGAAGTGAAATGTGCTACCTAGTGTTAGAAAGCTAAGTCTGGGTTGAAGGTCATGGGTCCTACAGCAGGACCATGGCACAAAACATATATTCAAAAGTACAAAAGAATGGTTAAAAAGGAACAAATGGATTGTTTTAAACTGGCCAGCAATGCGTCCTGATCTCAATGCAATCGGAACCTTTGAAAAAGAGCTGAAATCTGCCATTGGTAAAGGGAATCTTGGAAACATTCATATGCTGGAACAAATTGCAGTTCAAGAGTGGGAGAAACTACTAGCAGACAGATTTATTTATTTATTTAGACAGATTTATATACCACCTTATCCTACAATCAAAGTGGCCACATCACAATTGGAGGGTTACATTTAACATGAAGGTACTTAACAACATTATACAATGAACTCGTATGTCTAGCTGGGATGAGTGGGTATCGAGTTGGCGGAGGTAGTTGCATTACCGTTCAGGTGGAGACTGTTGTCTGTTTGCTCATAGGCTTTTGTGAAGAGCAGGGTTTTAAGGGCCTTGCGTAAGTCTATAATGTCATTTAATGTCCTCAGGCTCATTGGGAGGGAGTTCCAAAGTGTGGACGCCAGTAGTGAAGGAGCTCTTTTTGAAGTTGTTTGTTTAGTTTTATGATACCAATCATGTTGTCATTATTGGTCCTTCTTGGTCTATTGCTGATGTCCCTTGTTATGATATCTTGGAGTGCATCTGCCGAGAGATGGTGAATGACTTTAAAGATGGTCAGGACTGTTTTAAATTTTGCTCTGGCCATCATTGGGAGCCAGTGCAATTGCTGTAAGATGGGGGTGATGTGCTCAGTTCTTGGAGTGTCTGTAATGATGCGTGCTGCAGTGTTTTGCACCATTTGGAGTGGGTGTAAGGTCTACTGAGGGCAGCCTTGATATAATGAGTTTCCGTAATCAAGCAGAGGTGTGATGAGTGCTTGGCACACTGTGTGGAAGTGGTCCTGTCAGAGTATTGGCTTGATCTTTCTGATGGTCCTCAAATGTTGATAGGCCTTGTTTGCGGTTTTGGTGATGTGGGATTTCAGGTTCAGAGCTCTGTCCATTGTGATGCCCAGGTACTTAACTTCATCTTTGGCTACTATGAGTTTGTCTAGAATGTTGATAGTTTGTGGTGTAATGAAGGTGGGGTTCCTGGTGACGAACATTGCCTCAGTTTTCTCGTAGTTGACCGTCAGGTTATTGGCTGTGAGCCAGGCATTCATGTCTGCAATGCATCTGGTTATTGTTGTGGTGTTAAGTGCTAGTAGGTTGATTGGAGCATACACCATGATGTCGTCAGCATAGATGTGATAGTGGAGTTTGTGGCGTTTTATGATATTGCATATGCGTTGGATGTAAATATTAAAGAGCATTGAAGACAGGACTGAACCCTGTGGTATTCCCTGCACGACGGGGAACTGCAGTGATTTCCTTTGGGCGCATTAGACTTGTTGCATGCGATCTTCCAAGTAGAAAGTAAACCACTTCAGAGTATTTTTGCATAGTCCTATCTGCTGCAGGCGTTGCAGTAACCTGGCGTGGGACACAGTGTTAAAGGCTGCCGAGATGTCCATGAACACTAGCAGGAATCCTTTCTTTGTTATCCATTCCTCTTAGGAGATTGTCAAAGAGGAAAGTAAGTAGTGTTTCCACACCATGCTGGGGTTTAAAGCCATGCTGATGGATGTCCAGTGGGGCATTCATGTCAATATGGTCCTGAAGTTGCCTTTGCACTGTCTTTTCAATGATTTTTGCAAGGAATGGTAGGCTGGAGATGGGACGGTATGATTTTGGCTCAAAGGGGCTTAGGTTGTTGCTTTTAAGTATCGGTCATACCATGGCGTGCTTCAGGGATTGTGGCATGTATCCTTGTTGGAGTGAATCTTTGACGATTTTGTGAATGTGATGGGAGAGCTGACGTTTTGTGGCTGTGAGCCAAGACACTGGGCATGGGTCTGACGGTGAGGTTGTTGTGTTGAGTCCATTTATTATGTCCTCTACTTGAAGTGTTGATGGTATGCTGAAGTCTTCCCAGGTTTGATGCTGTTCTTTCATTTCATGGTCATCTGTCTGTGGTGTGATGGAGTATGTCTGGATGGTGTTTTTTTATTTCATGTAGTCCGCAAATTCCTGTGGGTCAAGATGGTGGGTACAGTGCTGTGTGGTGTCCTTAGTGAGCTTTTGGACAATGCTAAAGAGTTTTCTCGGTCTGTTGACAGATTTCATGATTAGGTTGGTATGGTGCTGCTTTTTACGCTCATTTATCAGATTGTTATATTCCAGTTGCTTGGTTCTGTATTCTCCAGTCTTCGGAGAGTGTGCTTTGCATCTCTGATATCACTTGAGTACAAGGGGGCATTGGACCTCCTGTGTGTTTGTGGTTCTGTACTCGTAGGGGCTGATGCTGCTTTAGGTATTATGGCGTTCCATTTTTCTATGCTTAGGTCAAGGGTGTTGTATTCCTGCTGGAGTTGTGGAATGATTTTGTCTATGAATGAGTCTTTGTTGAAGGCTCTAAAACACCTGGCAATGCTCTCATGTTCCATGTGTTGGGTGGGGTTATTCAGAGTCAAGGTGAAGTCAATCACATGATGATCTGACCTAGGGACCAATGGGATTGTTGGTGTTGTGGCCTTGCCCTGTTCCACCAAGTGCATTGGAATAAAGACCATATCCAGAGTTGTACCATGCTGGTGCATTGGGGCGTTGATTGTCTGACAATATTTTAGTGACTCCATGGCTTTTAGGAATGCTGCGGCTTCCATGGTGGGTGCGGAGGTTAGGTTGTAGTCTCCTAGTACAATGAGGAGTTTGTGTTTGCTGCTGTGTGCACATATTGCTTCAAGTACCGTGGAGAGATGTTTAGTTGTGGCTCCAGGAGGCCTGTAGGTGAGGGAGACGCTTAGGTACTTGTTAGATATGGTGATTGTGTTGGATTCGATCGTATTAGTGGTAGAGATTGTTTTAAATCTATATTCCTTTCTGGCCAGTATTAGCACACCTCCTCCTCTCTTTTGTGCTCTGATGCAATTGAATGCTGAGTAGCCTGTTGGGATTACTTGATTTAATATGACCTGGTCTGAGTCATCTGGCCAAGTTTTCGGTGATGCAGATTATATCCAGTTTTTTGTCGAAGATGAGATTGAGGATAGTATTCGGTTTGTTCCTGATTGATCTGGCGTTTAGTAAAGCACACCTAATGTTAGCCGTTATGATTGGGTTGGTGTGTACACTATTTGTGAAATGAGTGGACGTAGTACGTGTGGCATTGTGCGGTTTATGAACTGCAGGCTTAGTATGCTGGTGTTCTTTAGAGAAGGATGAGCCTGGTGTCCATACAGGTTGGGTGGTATGTAGGTGGAGCAAGGGGATTTGCTCGTTGTGTCCGATGCCCTGTGTGCAGGGTGCGAAAGTGTGGAGGAGAGTAAGGTAGGCAGTGAGGTAGTGGGGAGTGGAGTGCATTTTTGCAGTTTACTGACCTGGGATTGGCTTGAATTGTGGCCCAGTAGTGGTGGGTATTTGATCCTTCTCTTGTAGGTCTAGATGTATGAAACTCATAGATGGCTACAAGAACGTTTTGGAGGCTGTTATCGCTGCCAAGGATTGTGCAACCAAATATTAGAGAAGGGTGAAATGAATCCTGCCCAGGTCATATTTTGCTTTTTTCTCAGAAATAACTAAGTTGCAAAGACTTCTTTTTTTGTTGTTGTTGTATACCTTTGAACATATTATTAAAATATTATGATGACATACAGTTGGAATATTTCCAATTATTTCTTATGATATTGTACACCTCATACCTAAAACACAAGGATGCCAGTAATGTTGGCCAGAACTGTATATTTCTCCAGGAACAAGCAGGAAGTCAGTTCTCACATATGGGTGATGGCACCGACGGAGCCTTCATGGAAGCATCCCCCTAGCTTTCAAAGAAAGCCTATGGGAGATGCCACCACGCAAGCATGGTCCCCTTCCCGCCCAAGAATGCCATCTTGCTCAGTCTCCTTTTTTCCGTGGAGCCCTTCAGATGTTCTCTGCCTTGTCCCCGGAAAAAGTTGATTTTTCGTTCCCCGAGTTTTACACTCCTCTCCGGTATTGCATCGGTACTCTTCCCACCTATTGACTTCTGTGCCTCTGCGTCTGGCTCAGTGTAATTTTTGTAGTCTTTTCATTATTTTCTTCTTCTGGCACTTTTCGTGCCTTTTTTCTCCTGCTGGCAGCCCGGAGGGTCTTCGACCTCCAGGGTACTTTTTTTTTCCCTATGACTACCAGTGGTTTTAAGAAGTGTGATCGGTGCTCAAAAATCATGTCTTTTACTGACACACATGACTGCTGTCTTCATTGCCTCGGGCCAGACCATGACCCGGCGGCCTGCGGTCTCTGCAAGAGGATGCCCAGCAAGGATCTCAAGAGCCGCCAGCAGCAGAATGATAAGTTTTTTTCCCTGAGTCCCTGGTGCCTCCGAAAGCCAACAGACTCAGCAGAGTTCTCCAGCTGTACGAGTGGCAGCTGGACCCCAGGGTAGCCAGTCGGCTTTTCCGGCTCTGGGGGGAACCCGTGATGGACCTGTTCACCAGTCCGGACAACTTTCAGTTGCCCCACTTCTGCTCCCCCCCTCCAGGGTGGCAGCGGACGCGTTCCTGGTCTCATGATTGGAAGGCCTCATGTACGCCTTCCCTCCGACGCTGCTGATCGCCAAGACCTTGTTCAGAACCCTCTGCAACAGGGCCTCACTCATCCTAATAGCTCCTCTGTGACTCAGGCATCCGTAGTTCCTTTTGTGCTTCTGCAGTTGATGTCGGAGGCCCCCATCCCCTGGGGACCGCCCCAGGACTCCTTTCTCAGGAGGGGGGCTCTCTCCTGCACCCCAACCTCGAGTCCCTCTCGCTGACAGCATGGCTGCTGAGAGGGTGACTCTGGCCCCTCTCAACCTGCCGGTTGAAGGACATTCTGCTGGCCTCTCTCAAGGCCTCTACTAGAAAGGCTTACGCCCTTAAATGGCGTAAGTTTATTTATTTATTTATTTCACATTCTTATATACTGCCTTATCTGGTAATCAAGGTGGTTTACAATTAACAGAACAAGGTACATTAAAACATTAAACATACTTAACTATGTACAATAACAGCATAACTGTAAAACTATTTATATAATTTGGTCTGAGTGGGTTAGGGGATGTAATGTTGTTTAGGACTTGATGGGAAAGTTGAAAGGTTCTCTGCTTGGTGCACCCATCATGGGACTGATCCTTTTTCCTGCCCAGTGGCTCTGGTGTTCAAGTACCTTCTCCACCTTTCTCAGTCCGGGCTCAAGTCCAACTCCGTCTGAGTGCACCTGAGTGCCCTGGCGGCGCACCACCATCCGGTGGATAGTAAGCCTCTCTTGGTCCAACCATTGGTGACCCATTTCCTCTGGGGTTTGCTCTTATCAAAACCCTCAGTTCATCCTCCAGCAACCGAATGGGACCTCAACATTGTGTTGGGGCAGCTCACTCACCCACCCTTCACGCCTTTGGCTACCTGCCACCTTCGCTATCTCTCTTGGAAGGTGGTTTTCCTGGTTGCACTCGCCTCCACTCACAGAGTTAGTGAGCTCCAAGCCCTTGTAGTGGAGGCGACGCATACCAGGTTCTACAAGAACAGAGGGTGCTTGCACGCAACCCAGGTTTCTGCTGAAGGTAGTGTTGCCTTTCCATCTTAACCAGGAAATGGTGCTTCCTACCTTCTTTCCAAGACCACATTCCAGTCGGGCGGAGAAGGTCCTTCACACCTTGGATTGTAAGAGGGCTTTGTCCTTCTATATCCAACGCACTCAGGGCCACCGCAAAGCTTCTTAGCTTTTCATCTCCTATGACCCCAGCAGGCTGGAGGAGGTGGTGACCAAGAGTACGTTGTCCACATGGGTGGTGGACTGTATCGCCCTTGCTTTATAAGCAGGCGAGTCTCCCGCTGGAATGCAGCTTCATGGCGCACCATGTTGAGGCCATGGCGGCTTCGGTGGCAAACTTGCGCTCTGTCCCGATGGTCTGGACCACCACCTGGTTTTCAGTCCATACCTTTGCAGCTCATTACTGCTTGAAAAGAGAGTCCCAACGGGACAGTGCCTTTGGCCAGGCTGTGCTCCGGAAAAGGTTTTGGGATCTAGGCAACTCCTACCCTCCGACCCTTCTGTGTTCAGGCTAGTGGAGAGCTGGTTCATCAGACACATGGGTCCTACTGTGATCTGTGTACACACTTATTTACTGCTGCTTGCGGCTCCCTGTGAGGGAGCCCCTATTTTCGTTAATGAGCTTTCGGTAGCCTGTAGCTGGGGAGTCCCATATGTGAGGACTGACTTCCTGCTTGTTCCCGGAGAAAGCATAGTTACTCACTTGTAACAGGTGTTCTCCGGGGACAGCAGGAATCAGTCCTCACAACCCTCCCTCCTCCCCTTGGAGTTGCTCCTTTACCATATTTTATTTTTGCTGTCTTTTAGCTATGTCATCTGACTGAGCAAGATGGCACCCTTAGGCGGGAAGGGGACCCCACGCATGCATGGTGGCATCTCCCAAAGGCTTTCTTTGAAAGCTGGGAGGATGCTTCCACAAGGGCTCAGTCGATGCTGACGTCACTCATATGTGAGGACTGATTTCCTTTGTCCCCGGAGAATACCTGTTAGAGGTGAGTAACTACACTATACAAATCTAGAATGTCTACAGAGTCCAAGAAGACATAATTTAGCATGGATAGGGCATGGTTTGGGTGAGCTGACAATCTAGACAACTATTCCCCATTTTACAAAAAGAATACATGTGTAAACCTAAAGATGTCCATGTCAGCTTTTACTCCTGCTCTGAGGCATGCACAAGTGTCATCTTGAAGAAGCAAGTGCAAAGACCGACATTTAACCCCCTCCCAAATGCATCCACAAAGTATATAAGCTTTAGGATCTTATTTGGCAGCTTGACCTTCTAGATGTAGTACTGTGAGACGAGTTTTAGGATTAATAGGTGCCATTTTGAACCCAGGTCAGGACAGAGTTGGAGTGACTGGGGATCACTCCTGCTCCTATCTAGACCACCATGGATAGCCTCAGGTAAGGATTTGAGGTGGGAGTGGGGGTTCTTCACTGTCAGGTTGGGATTTGAGGTGAGGTTTACCTCTTAGAATGTACCACTTCCATAGGTTTTTGCAGCCCAAGTGCATGGCCCTACATTTTTTTAGCATTAAATCTTAGCTTTGCTAGATCTCTTTTCATGTTATCCAGATTCTACAGGATGTCTACCCTTTTGCAGATTTTGGCATTAGCTGCAAAACTGGCAAACCTA
Organism: Ichthyophis bannanicus; assembly: GCA_033557465.1. NCBI lineage: Eukaryota > Metazoa > Chordata > Amphibia > Gymnophiona > Ichthyophiidae > Ichthyophis > Ichthyophis bannanicus. The sequence goes on along the minus strand of JAWIIG010000024.1, from coordinate 4,486,956 downwards.
ACATGACAAATATCCCTTCCACAATATCACATAAAAATAGTTAGAGAACCAGACCAAGAACTGATCTCTGTGGCGCATCATTGGTAACGTCCTTATCTGCAAAGTGAACTTCATGAATGCTTCAGACGTCCACCACCACTTCAATCAAGTCCAAATTGTTGGCAAAAGCACTGGCATGGCACATAGGAAGGTGAAGAAACGTAAGCACCAATGGAAATAATGTGAATCATAGGTGATCTATAAGAGACAAACCCCTTAAAAGACCTCAAGGCTACGTTCAAATCTGTGTCTTATATGTCATATTGAATGACTAAATTAATATGTTGCAGTCGGGGCGAGCACATCTTAGATATGATGTTGAATATAATAGGAAAGGTATGTGCTATACAGCCCACCAAATATGTACTGAATTGACATACTATTTGTTAAGAGCATACTATGTGCTTTTCTTATGCAGGCGTGCATTAGTATGGCTCCTGCATACTGGGGATGCCACAGGGCAAGACTTACTCATCCTCCAAACAAACCTCAGCTCCATGAAGCAATTGAGAATCTTGTTTGAATCCTGGTATTAAGCTTTCCAGCTACAGCAAGATATATATTGTACATGTGCAGATTTTTGACCTGCCCAGGTTATACCCAAACTGCTCCCCCATTGTATGTATTATGGATATCCACATGTAAACGGATCTCTTTTCTAAAATTTCCATTTACACATAGATTCCATTTGCAAGTTTAAATGACAGAATTTCCATGTGGAAATTGTAAAGGCTTCCAAAATACAGTAGCCTTCATAGACTAGCAATTGATTAGGCCAAGAGGGATTTTGTTATAGATCAGTTAGATAAAGGAAGGTCAAAGAAAAGGCCCTCAAGATATAGAAAATAGACTAACATGCAAGGAGTTCCAGAAAAGCTTAGGGGTTCCTTGAAATTAACTATGAGACATTTTTCAAAATAAGAGGTAATTCAGATACTGCTTCTACTTGAGTCACTGAAGGTATTGGAGGTGATGCTCCAGCCCCATTTGGAGGAAGGGGGATGATGGAATCAGGACTTATAGATTTTGCAGAACTAACTGGTGGAGAGGTAGAACAGACACTGGATGTTTTTAAGCCAACAACTTGTTCTCTACATCCTATACTGACAAATTGGATGAAAAATTATGATACAGAGATTGTTCCTCTGCTAAAACAAATAGTGAAAAACTTCTCTAGCCCAGAGTATTGTACTTTTTTAGTTTTGAAACAAGGTGGGGGGGGGGGGGTGAAACTATTGTTGAAGAAAGGAGGACTTGCATCATCAGCCCAATAACTGATTTATCTTTCGTGGGTAAATTTATTGAGAAGCTTGTGCTTAAGCAGCTTTTGGAAGATCTTGAAAAGAGTGGTAGTGGTCATTCCTTGATGCTTAATTTTTTTTAGTCATGGTCATGGGATGGAGACAGTCTTGGTTTCTATGATTGGTGAAAATAGGCAAATGGTTTTCCTGGACCTGTCAGTTACATTCAGTGCTTTTATTGCAGGGATTAGCTGATAGGTATGCAAGGCATGGAGGGAATGGGTTTAATGAAAGTGGTTAAGATCTTTTAGAACAGGACCATCTCAGAGTAGTATGGAAAGGGTCATATTCCGGTTCTTTTGTTTTGAGCTTGCAGATTATTTAAGGTTCAGTTCGTTACCCACTACACTCATGTATATGTGTGAGTTCACTGAATCTGGTGATGGAATCATATGGTTTCTTATTCCATTTTGGCTGATGTACAGCTGATTGTTCATTGTAAGGATGGATCAGACTGATTCTGGTAAAGCTGGATCTGTTCCTATGTAGCACAAGCCTTGGAAGTGGCTTTTTCCACAGCTCAAAAGGAGAACCATTGGAGTCGTTGATCCTAAGTAGAGCTCTGGACAGTATGATATTATGAGGAAGGGACTATACCTGCTTCTGACTGTGAATAAGGTGAAAAGGTGCTTGTTTCATGGATGTAACTCTAAGGGGACGTGCATAATGCACTTTCATCGCCTCAAGTAGTATTTCCTGCCCAAAGAAACCTGCATGTAAATACCTGCTCCAAACATATTAATGGCTCGCTGCCACACCCCTGCATACCTGAAATAGCAGACCAGGATGTGTAAGTCCTATAACATAGCTGCCCCCTTCTGAAATACCCTTGTCAACATATTCATGTACAGAATTCTGAGGCCATGCAATTTGGGCATGTGACATTTATAAAATTGCCTGCAGCCATGCACGTATCCAGCCTTGCTATTTGTGCAGGGTCTGTCTTCAGAACCGGTTTCTGGGACATTCATTTTTTGGGGTGGAGACAAAGTGATTTCAGAAGGCACTTATACGCACCTCCCTTCATTTCTGCCACTCTCTACAGGGGTTTTGAACGTTCTGCTCTGGACATCCCAGATTCTTCCTAGACATTCCTTCTAAAATCCCAGTTATAATATCACTTACAAGGAGATCCACAAATCTGGGCCCTCAATCTGCTCAAATAAGTCTCCGCACTAGACTCTTTCCAAACCGTGGCAGTGATCTACGATGATCCAGACAGAAGAACCTCCATGGAAATGGCTCTGTCCTTTATTAAGGGAAATGCCCCTTTTGAAGAAAATACTGCAGACTAATCCAAATGGAATTCATGGGCTCTAATGAGACATTTCAAGATAGGCCATCATTAATGTTCTCATTAATGTCCTCCAATAGCCCTATCAAATTTTGTCGGATTGTAAGCTCTGATGAGCAGGGACCATCTTTTACATGTGTCTGTGCAGTGCTGCATACACCTTGTAGCAGTATACAAATGTTCAGTAGTAGTAATTTTGTAAACTCCCCAACCACACTAGACAGTTTAATTTCAGCTGGCTATCCAGATTGACTTACAGCAGAGGACATGTAGGGGGGAGAAAGCTAGTTCCTACATACTTATCTGGCTAACCACAGCAGTCTCTTTGCCCATTAAAATCTCTGTGACCATGTCCTCAAAGGATTCTATGCAAATTGTTGTCATAAGTTTATACCTTGAAAAGAGACTTTGGACAGAACCCTGGAACTTTGTTTATACTGTGATGACAATGAGCGTCAGGTTCAAAATTGCCTACAGAAAGCGCAAAAACCCCACACCTAGATGGGGTGAGGGAGACCCCCCTAGGTAGTAAGAAGTTCACTCCTTCACAACGCACTGCCCATTGAACTGGCACAGAAGTAAAACCTTTTTTTACAAAAAGATTAAAACCTGATTGCTTGACTTGGCTTTTCCTATAAATTAATGGCAGCATATACTTGACTAGCAGACTGAACATCTACTTTATTTAATGCTAATTGATAGGGGGTTTTAGGTTATAAAGGAGACCATGGTTTGATGAGCACCAAACTAAGACCATCTGCTTATGTCTTGTAGCACTGTTGTTGCTGTTAAGTGCCATCAAGTCTGAGTTGACTTATGGCAATCCTCTGGATAGTTGTTATAAACTGTTTGGTCTTCAGGCAGTTTATTGATAAAGTGGCATCCAATTCATCTCATTGCTGGCCTTCCTCTTTTTCATTGACCTTCAACCTTGCCAGGCATGATGTCTTTCTCTAATACTCTCTTTTTGCATGATGTGTCCAAAGTATGAAAGTCAGTCTTTTCATCTGAGCTTCTAAGGAAAGCTTAGGTTTGATCACTTCTAATACTGACTAGTTTGCTCTTTGGGCAGTCCATGATATACACAGTATTCTTCGCCAACACCATAATTCAAAGGCATCAATTTTATAATGTCTATCCTTTTTACTCTCCAACTTTCACATCCCATTTGATGCTTTTGAAAATACCATGGCTTGGATGAGTCGAATATGAGATGGTAATTCTTTTCAGCTATTTTTGACCAAAGGGAATTTTTGAACCATTAACCTAAAGAGAATTCTCCTGAATTCCTTTGCTAGATTAGTTGAGATGGCCAGACTCTCAGAAAGTTAGCTATTGGGTTATTGGTTTAATGGCGTATGACTGCCAGAACTGGCTCAGAAAGCCCAGCAAACCACGAACCACCCCCTTCTTCCTCAGCTGCCACCAAACCTCACTCTGAGCTGTTAGATTTTGTTTTTGGAATAGTCGAGAGAAGCTGATGGTCACCCAAGAGCACATGGTTAAGAAGGATGTATTCTTGATGGATACTAGCAAAAGAGGGAAGTTAGGGCATTCTGACAGAGAGGTTCCAATACAGCTAAAAGTAACCCAGATGCCCTTAAGTACAGAGCTGAAAGATTCAAAATTACCCATATCAACTGCTAACCAGATTAATACAAATAAAATACACCCTCTAAAATGCCTGTATGCAAGTGCTAGAAGTCTAAAAAATAAGGTGGGAGAGCTATAATATATAGCTCTAAATGAAGGATTAGATACGATTGGCAACCATTGGGACACTGTGATACCTGGGTACAAATTATATCGCCATGATAGGGTAGATCAAATTGGTGGAGGGGTTGCGCTCTATGTTAGAGAGGGCATTAACTCACACAGGATTAAAGTTTTGCATGAGACAAAATACACTGTAGAATCTCTATGGATAGAGATCCCATGTAAAAAGGGGAAGGTGATGGCTGTGGGGGTTTGCTACTGACCGCCTGGCCAGAATGAATCAGGGAAGTTAACAAAAGTTACAACACAGTAATAATGGGTGATTTCAATTATCCCAGTCACTGCAGGACATGCTAGGGAGATAAAGTTTCTAGATGAAATAAATGCTTCTTGGAGAAACTAGTTCATGAACCGACAAGAGGGGAAGCTATTCTGGACCTAATCCTTAGTGGAACACAGGATCTGGTACAAGAGATAAGGGTGTTGGGGCCACTTGGTTATAGTGATCATAGCATGATTGCATTTGTTTTAATAAATGGAAGGAGGATGGCAAGGAAATCCACTGTAATACCTTTTAACTTTCAAAAGGGAGACTAAGAGGAGCATTTGCAAAGATTAAAGATTTACATGAAGCATGGGGGTTGTTTAAAAATACTATGTTGGAAGCCCAGACGAGATGTATTACACGCTTTAAGTAAAGTGGAAGGAAGGCCAAAAAACTGCCATCGTGGTTTAAAGATGAGGTCAGACGTTGTAGGCAAAAAAGCATCTTTCAGGAAATGGAAGGAGACAAATGATGAAAATGGGGAAACAAACATAAGCACTGGCAAAGCATTGATAAGGTAGGCAAAGAGAGAATTTGAAAAAAAGCTTGTCATGGAAGCAAAAACACATAATAAAGATGTTTTCCAGTACATTAGTTGCAAAACTTCTGTGAGTCAGTTGGACCATTAGATGATAGAAAGGTAAAAGGGGTGCTAAGGGAGGACAAGGCCATAGCAGAGAGATTAAATTAATTCTTTGCTTCGGTCCTTACTGAAGATGTTGTAGGGAAGTTACCCAGGCCTGAAATGGTTATTTAAAGGTGAAATATTGGAAAAATTGAAAGAGATATCGATAAACCTGGAAGATATATTACAAGTATTTGATAAACTGAAGGGTACTAAATCACCTGGGCCAGATGGTATACATACATTATTATTAGCAATCTGTGAACTATCATTAAATCATCTGTAGAATCTGAAGACTGGAGTATGGCCAATGTAACGCCAGTTTTTAAAAAGGTACCAGGAAGGATCCTGGAACTACAGACTGGTGAGCCTGAATCTGGTATCGGGCAAAATGGTAGAAACCATTATAAAGAATACAATTAGTGAACATGTAGATAGTCATGGTTTAATGGGAGAAAGCCAACAGGGACTTATCCAAGGAAAGTCTTGTCTTACTAACCTATTATATTTTTTTGAAGGTGTGAATAAACAGGTAGACCAAAGTAAGCCAGTTGATACAAGTGTACCTGGATTTTCAGAAAGTCTTTGACGAGGTCCCTCATGACAGACTGTTGGCCAAATTAAAAAGTCATGAGATTGGAGGTAGTGTAATATTGTGGATCAGGAACTGGTTAAAAGATAGAAAGCAGAGAGTAGCGCTAAATGACCAATTTTCTCAGTGGAGAAAGGTGAATAGTGGAGTAGCCCAGGGATTTGTGCTGGGCCCGCTGCTTTTTAACATATTCATAAATGATCTGGAAATGGGAATAACATGAGGTGATCAAATTTGCAGATGACACAAAATTATTCAAAGTTGTTAAAACACAAGAGGATTGTGAAAAATTGCAAGAGGACCTTGAAAAATTGGAAGACTGGATGTTCAAATGGCAGATGAAATTAACTGTAATGTGGACAAGTTCAAAGTTATGCACCTAGGAAAGAACAACCCAAACTATGGTTACATAATGCAAGGTTCCACATTAAAAACCACCACCCAGGAAAAAGATTTAGGTGTCATTGTAGATAATACGTTGAAACCCTCCACCTAGTATGCAGCGGCAGCCAAGAAAGCAAATAGAATGCTAGGAATCGTAAGGAAAGGAATGGAGAATAAAACAAAGGATATTATAATGCCTCTGTATCATTGCATGCTGTGACTGCACCTTGAATATTGTATACAATTCTAGTTGCCATATCTTAAAAAGGATCTAGCAGAATTCGAAAAGGTACAGAGAAGAGACACCAAAATAGCAAAGGGGATGGAAGAATACCCCTTTGAGGAAAGGCTTAAAAGGTTAGTGCTTTTCACCTTGGAAAAGAGGAGGCTGCGGGGAGATATGATAGAGGACTATAAATTAACGAATGGAATGGAACAGGTAAACGTAGATCTGTTGTTTACACCATTAAAAAGTAGAAAGATTAAGGGACATGCAATGAAGCTACAGGGTAACCTATTTAAGACTAATAAGAGAAAATGTTTTTTTCACTCAAAACATAATCAAACTCTGGAATTTGTTACCGGAGGATGTAGGTAAAAGCTGTTAGTATATCTGGGTTTAAAAATGGTTTGAACAAGTTCCAGGAAGAAAGGTCCATAAATCATTATTAAAGAGGACCCGGAATTTCTCCAGGACCAAGCAGGAATTCAGTCCTCACATATGGGTGACGTCGGCGCCGACGGAGCCCTCGTGCAGAGCATTACCCCAGCTTTCAAAGAAAGCCTTAGGGAATTGCAGCGCACATGCGCGGTCCCCTTCCCGCCCAAGGGTGCCATCTTGCTCAGTCTTCTTTTTTCCGCGGAGCCCGACGGACGTAGTTCGTTTTTCCCCGAGGAAAAAGTTGATTTCCCTGTTTTTTCTCTTTTTTTCTTCGGTTCGATGCCGGATCCTTTTCCTGCCTTGCCCCGATACGCCGGTATCGAGTCCACTCTCTCTTTTTCAGTTTTTGTCCTTTGTGACTAGCGTTCGCGCCATTTCTCTTTTTTCACTGGCAGCCCGGTCTTTTGACCTTGCAGGGGCCCTTTTTCCCCCGATGGCTACCAGCGGGTTTAAAAAGTGTGATCGGTGTAAGAAACTTATGTCTCTTACCGACACACATGACTGCTGCCTCCGCTGCCTCGGACCCGATCATGACCCGATGATCTGTGGTCCGTGTGGCAAAATGTCCTCAAAGGCGTTGAGGAGTCGGCAGCACCAGAAGGATAGGATTTTCTCTGACTCCGCGTCCGGACGGGCCCGGACCTCGTCAGAGGCCTCGACGTCTCGGGACTCCGGCCCTGAGCAGCGTCGGGGTTCCTCTGAGCGGGGGTCTCCTTCGTGGGAACATCGCAGGAAGAAGAAACCCACGAGGGCGGCATCGGTGTATGCTCCTGGTTCCTTGAGGGCCAGGTCGCATAGCCCCGATAGCCATCCCGGTTCTTCGGAGTCGGAGAGGCCTGCCAAACATCCTCGTATCGAGATGGAGTCTCCTGGACACGTAAGTGCTGTAGTCCTCGTGGGAAGCCAACGTCGGGCCCGACGCCGTCGGGGCCCGAGTCGGGGGCTGCTGGGTCTCCTGAGCTCGGACTCAGGTTGACGGCCTTGGAGAGCAGCATCGCTGCCTTCATGGAACAGCAGCGGGCATTGATCGCCGGTCTCACCGGTGCATCTGCCCCGACCACCGGGACCTCGACATCCAAGTCGACCCCGGAGGCCGAGCCGATCCTCGAGTCCATGCGGGCTCGAGTCTATCCTCAGCCACGGTCTCCCTCGGCCTCCCGTTCGGGACCGAGGTCGTCGATGCCAGTACTCTCGGCATCGGGGCGGATGGCATCGGGGCCCGCCCGACCGGAGCCGCTCGATTCCTTCTCCGAGGAGTCGGGCTGGGAGACGGAGGACAAAGAGTCACCCGACACTTATCAGACTTGGTGTGTCCCATCGGACTCGCCGGAGTCCGAACCTCGGAGACAATCCCCACCGGAGGATACCCGGTTCTCGGACTTCGTGCGGGATATGGCCAAGGCCTTGGCCTTCCCCGCGGATCCCGAGGAGGAGCCTCGAGCCGAGGAGCTCGAGGCCCTCCAGTGTGACTCTCCCCCGAAGGAGGCCTTTACTATACTGGTTCCTCCGATGTTGGAGCGGCTGCTCTTCCGCATGTGGGAGACCCCGGCCTCGACGCCGGTGTTAAGCAAGCAGGTTGATTCCATCTATCGAGTCCGCAAGAGCCCCGGGTTCCAAAAGGCACAATTACCGCACCACTCCATGGTTGTGGAATCGGCCATGCATCGACTGAAAAGTCAGAAGATGCACTCCTTGGTGCCTCCCGGCCGGGAGGCCCGGAACCTGGATGCCCTCGGTAAGAAGTGCTTCCAGGGCTCTATGCTTGCTTGCCATGTCCAGACATACCAGCTCTACATGGGCATGTATCTCCGAGACCTGGCAAAGGAGATTGCCGGGTTCTCTGCTGGTCTCTCCGAGGAACCTTTGCAGAGGTTCCAGGCCTTGTCCACTGGTATTCGAGAGTGCTCGAAGTTTATCTCTCGAGCAGCCTACGATGGCTTTGAGGCTTCGGCCCGAGTAGCCGGGGCCGGCATCGGTGCCCGCCGACAGGCTTGGCTACAGTCATCCGACCTCAAGCCATGGGTGCAGGACAAGTTGGTCGATGTCCCCTGCCGAGGTGAAAACCTCTTTGGCAAGCCCATGGCTGAAAAGGCTGCAGAACCCGAGACTGAGATTCTTACCTGGACTAGGCTGTCCAGGAAAACCTCTGCCCCTTCTCAGAAGAAGAAGGGCTCGGGAAAAAAGACCTTTTACCCGAGGAAGTCATCTGCCTATAAACAATATTTATTTATTTATTTATTTAACATCTTTTATATACCGCGCTATTTGTTTTCAGTGCGGTTTACAAGTAACAGAAGCTGCACATTCAGAGGACACTGGTGTGCTTACATTATAACATTATACCCTCATTATCAGGCCTCTGCAGCTCCCCAACAGGGTCAGCAGGCCAAGGGGCAGGGTCATGGGCCCCGTAGGCAGAAGGCCCCCAAGCCACCTACACCGGCCCCTGCTCAGCAGGGTGGGGGCTTTTGACTCAGCAAGCATAGCCTTTTCTCCTCAGCTGCCTCACATCAGCACAGGAGGCCGGCTGGCCCACTTTGCCCACAGGAGGTCAGCCGTCACCTCAGATACCTGGGTGCTCCATATAGTCCAGAAGGGCTATCTTCTCCTCCATTTTCACCAGGTACCTCCCTCCTATTTTCCAGGGGAGCCTCCAAGACTCCCTCTGCACAGGGACCTACTCCTTCAGGAGTTAGCAAGTCTGCTAAAGGAACAGGCTGTGGAACCGGTGCCCCACCACCTGAGAGGTCACGGCTTTTATTCCAGGTACTTTATGGTACCAAAAAGAACAGGAGGCCTCAGACCCATCCTAGACTTGCGCAACCTCAACAAGTTCCTGGAGAGGGAAAAGTTCAAGATGCTTACCCTTGGAATCCTGCTGCCCTACCTCCAGCAGGGAGATTGGCTATGCTCCTTAGATCTAAAGGATGCTTATACTCACATCCTTATTCATCCAGACCACAGACAATATCTCAGATTTGTTGTGGGAGGAAACCACTACCAGTACAGAGTACTTCCCTTTGGCCTAATCTCCGCTCCCAGGGTGTTCACCAAGTGCCTGGCGGTGGTGGCGGCCTACCTGAGGCTTCAAGGTCTTTTTGTGTTTCCATACCTGGACGACTGGCTCATAAGGGGCCAGTCTTCCCAGGAGGCCAGTCAAGCCACCCTTCGCACTGTGGCTCTGCTTCAGCACTTGGGGTTTGTCATAAACTTCGCAAAGTCCACTTTGCTCCCGTCCCAGAACTTGGAATTCATAGGAGCAAGGCTAGACACTCTTCAGGCGAGGGCTTTTCTGCCAGTGGACAGGGCCCTCCGGTTGATGGATGTGGCCAGGCAGTTTCACAGCAATTCCCTGGTCTCTGCCAGGCAATTCCTGAGACTTCTCGGCCATATGGCTTCCACGGTTCATGTAACCCCCAATGCCCGCCTACACATGCGGCCTGCTCGGTGGAGTCTTCGAACTCAGTGGCATCAGGCCACGGGGAGCCTTGCAGACTCGGTGAGAGTTTCCACCCTGCTCGTCTCCTCTCTACAGTGGTGGCTTCATCTTATGAATCTGGTACTCGGGGTGGATTTTCAATCCCCCCCGCATTCTCAAGTGCTGACGACAGATGCTTCTCTTCTCGGTTGGGGAGCACATTGCCAAGGGGCATGTACTCAGGGTCTCTGGACTCCTTGGGAGGCTGCTCAGCAGATAAACTTCCTGGAGCTACGGGCGATACGCCTAGCTCTGAGAGCCTTCTCCCACCTCACGTCTCACCAGTCTGTACTGGTCCAGACGGACAATCAAGTTGCCATGTTCTACGTGAACAAACAAGGAGGCACAGGATCCTTCCTTCTCTGTCAGGAAGCACAACGTCTGTGCTCTTGGGCTGTCTACCTCCCCGGTCAAGAAAATTACCTGGCGGACAGACTGAGCAGGATACTGCAACCACACGAATGGAGATTGAATCCATTGGTGGTTCAGCAGATCTTTCTCAGGTGGGGACTCCCCACCATGGATCTCTTCGCCAGCCCTCTGAATCGGCAACTCCCGAGATTCTGTTCCAGACAACCGCATCCTCTCCGAGTAGCAGCGGATGCCTTTCTGATTCTGTGGTCCCAAGGCCTACTGTATGCGTTTCCTCCCACGCCACTAGTGTCTCAAACACTGTTCAAGGTCCTCAAGGACAGGGCCTCAATGATTCTGATAGCCCCCAGGTGGCCGAGGCAGCCGTGGTTCCCACTCCTGTTGCAACTGGCGGTGGACACTCCCCTGCCTCTGGGAATTCAACACGATCTCCTGTCTCAGGACCAGGGGTCTCTCTTCCACCCCAACCTCCAATCCCTTCATCTGATGGCCTGGCTGCTGAAAGGGTAGTCCTGGCTCCCCTACTCCTGCCTAGAGAGGTGGAAGACGTAGTCTTAGCCTCTAGGCGGCAATCCACCAGGAAATCCTATGCTCTTAAGTGGCGTAGATTCTCCACCTGGTGTGCTCAGCACAGCGAGAATCCCTTCTCGTGCTTGGTAGCGGTAGTATTGCAATATTTGCTTTACCTCTCCAATCTAGGCCTTAAGTCCAACTCTGTCAGGGTTCACCTCAGTGCTCTCTCAGCGCACCACTCGCCGGTGGACGGGAGGCCTCTTTCCAACCACCCTTTGGTGGCTCGTTTTCTCAGAGGTCTCCTCCTGCTTAAGCCTCCTTTACGTCCACCAGCCCCTGAGTGGGATCTGCATGTGGTCTTACAGCGGCTTACTTGTCCGCCATTTGAACCTATGACTACCTGCCCTCTCCGTTTTCTCTCCTGGAAAACCTTGTTTCTGGTAGCTCACCTCTGCTAGGCGAGTGAGTGAACTTCAGGCACTAGTGTCTGATCCCCCTTACACTAGGTTCTACAGGAATAGGGTAGTCTTACGGACTCACCCGGTTTCTTCCTAAGGTTGTCTCCCCTTTTCACCTCAATCAGGAGGTGGTTCTTCCGACCTTCTTTCCCAGGCCGCATGCCAAACGGGCTGAGATGGTCCTGCATATCCTGTACTGTAGGAGGGCGTTGTCCTTCTACCTTGACCGTACGCGGGAGCATCGGAGGGCTGTTCAGCTCTTCGTTTCTTTTGACCCCAATAATTTGGGGTTACCTGTCTCCAAGCGTACTTTGTCCACATGGGTTGCTGACTGTATTGCCTGGGCTTATGGGGCAGCCGGCCTCTCGTTGGAGGGTCAAGTCATGGCTCATCGTGTCAGGGCGAAGGCTGCGTTAGTGGCTCATCTCTGCTCTGTTCCGTTGGCAGACATCTGCCGGGCCGCTACTTGGTCTTCAAGCCAGACTTTTGCGGCCCATTACTGCCTTGAGAGGGAGTCCCGCAGGGACAGTGCTTTCGGACAGGCAGTACTCCATAATCTCTTTGGGGTTTAGGCAACTCCTACCCTCCGGCCCTGGTGTTGGGCTACCGGTCGGGGGCGTTCTCAGAGAAGATTCCTTCCTTACGTACTGACGAGCTAGAAGGAGCTCATTTTTTCTGCTTGAGGTCTCCGGTAGCCTTAAGCTGGGGAGTCCCATATGTGAGGACTGACTTCCTGCTTGGTCCTGGAGAAAGAGTAGTTACTCACCTGTAACAGGTGTTCTCCAGGAGCAGCAGGAATCAGTCCTCACAACCCTCCCTCCTCCCCTTGGAGTTGCAGTCATATGATTTATTTTGCTAATTTTTTGCTGTCTTTTAGCTATGTCATCAGACTGAGCAAGATGGCACCCTTGGGCGGGAAGGGGACCGCGCATGCGTGCTGCAATTCCCAAAGGCTTTCTTTGAAAGCTGGGGAAATGCTCCGCACGAGGGCTCCGTCGGCGCCGACGTCACCCATATGTGAGGACTGATTCCTGCTGCTCCTGGAGAACACCTGTTATTGGTGAGTAACTACTCTATCCAGTGCTTGCCCCAGTACAAGCATTGTGGAACCTGTTTCCCTTTTGGGAACCAGCGAGGTACTTGTGACCTGGATTGGCCACTGTTGGAAACGGTATACTGGACTTGATAGAGCTTGGTGTGACCACATATGGCATTTATATTCTCATGTTCTAATTTCAATAACACACAGTTTTCTTTCCAGGGAATATAATTAGCTGAGGATGGGCTGTTTCTGCTGATGCAGACTGGCTGTTTAATGAAGTTTGATCTAATGAGAATGCCAAGATTTCCCTGACTTTGATGCTGGAGGCAACGTTTTCCTCTCAATTTTTTATTTCTTCTCCTTGATTAGTCCCATAAAAAAACCACTTAGCCTCTTGGCCCGAGAGTTTCTCTTTCGGATTCAGTCAATGAGTTAAAAATGTTCGTATGAAGGCTGGTAGAGTGCAGATTGTGCAGTGGTCTTTTTTTTTCATCAGCTCGTTTCTTTCTTTCATTTCACGTGTCTACTCCTGATTATCCAATGCCATAATTTTGGTCTAAAGTAGCTCTTTGGTATTTCACCCCATGTTAATTGGAAGGAGTGAGTACTAGGGTTCACATGCCGTATTGCCAAAGGTAGAATAGGAAGACCTAATCATTTAAACTGCTGTAAAAGTAATTTGGATTTTAATAGGAGGTAGGAGTTGAGAGGGATGGTATAAGAGCAAAAGAATAAAAACCAAAGGGACACTTTCACAAAAAGCACAATTGCAAACAAAAAAGCAGGGGAACCAAAGAACTGGAACAGATTTTATTATGCCCATTTTAGAAAATGGCACCATGGGACAGAAACAAGTGGTGATCACTCCTGCCCTCCACTAGACCCCAGGGTGTGAAAAGTAGGCTTGAGGTAGCATGGGGATGGTGTCATATTAAATGAGGGCTCCTATTTTGACAGGACCATAAATTATTCAGAAAAATGTGGGAGTTAGGGGAATTTCTTTTCAGCCGATGGCTTCTTTCACAATCGCCCTGGGAGCACAGGCTCGTGCTTTTGCGTGCCGACGCTCCCAGGGACAAATTAACTATACCTCTGAAGGTATAGTTCCCTTTCCTTGGATAATTTAAGATGCAAAATGAATCGCAAGTCCACAGTATTTGACTTTCATAACAGGCTGTTTTACATGTGACGCTGCTCGTCGCACGTTCTAGGCTACATAAATGGGTTTTTAATATGTGTTAATGCTGTCGTACAACTTAGTAAACAGCCCCCTGAGATTGTACCTGATGGAGGGTGGAATGAGTTGCCCAAACAGGATTTAAATACTGTCATTACTGGCTCTCAGCCCGCCCCTCGAATCGCTAGAACATGCTTCCATTCAGCCACTTACAGGTGTTGCTTTCTCTAGCCACTACAGAAATGTAAACCAGGAAAGATACAGTATATGCTAAGCTAGAGGTACGCCACTGGTTGCACTTCATATCGTGTCGGGCATTTTTTCTCAATTTCATTTCATTCAGTGTTTGTTTTGTTAGCTATTTCCCTTTTTGTTTTTTAGTGCATGTTTTATGCAAAGAGGGGGCACACTATTTATGAATAATGCACTTTTTATTTTTATGAGCTTGTTTTAGTAAGCGTGTAACAATGGGGGTCATTTTGAAAGCCTTGTTTGTGATATGGATGTCTGAGGACGTGCACCTCCAAATCACAAAGACATCCCCACGTAGACGTCCAAGTAGGCAGGGGATGTGAAAAAGGCTTGTCTGGGGAGGTGCAATGGACTTATATGTTCCCGTTCCATTCAGTTTCAGACACCTCAGGCATCTCAAAGTTTAGAGCTGATCTAGGCCCGAATAAGCATGAGGAAAGGGTTTGTTTTGGCTTTAAAACAATGTAGAGAAACTGAAGAATTAAGTGATTAGCCTAAGATCACACAGGGGTTTGAACCCAGGCTACCCCACTGCTTTAACCGTTCTGCTATCGGCTATCCCTGTGCTGAACTGTTATTCTGGGGACATCTATGTAAACAGCTCCATCGACATCCATATCGGGCATGTCCCCATTTGTGGAATCGTGCCTGAACTTGCATGTGCCAGCTTTTTTACCAGACGTTCTGGCTTTGACGTCCCAGGTTTCACTTAGACGTCCTTTGTAAAATATGCCCTTCACATATGCACATCAAATGGTTCTGATAAAATTAGGCCAAGCATAAAAGTACATGGGCTGGCTAAACGTATGTATTTTTACTGTGGGCAGGGGATGAGTCATGAAGTACATGCGCTGATTATAAAATATGCTAAACTGTGCATGTATTTGCATATTCCACGTGTGGGTATTTACGCCTGCGCTCATAAAATATAGGGACACTGATGCTGGATTTGTGCTAATATTTGATAAAAACACGTAGGGGTTTATGTCTCTATAAAGGTGTGAAAATGCAAGTGTTGCCCTCTGAACCGAGGCACCAGGTTATAAAATTACTCTCCAAATTTGTAATTAACTTGGGCTAAAATGGAAATGAAACAAAAACAAAAAAGTGCTAAGAAATGCGAAAAACTGTGAATGCTAAGGCAATAGCTCCTCCGTCCATCTTTCTGTCCATCTGCAGTTACATATGTAAGAATGTTTGAAGGAATGCATGCTCATTTGAAACAATATGAGAAATGTAGACATTTCATATTGCTTTTAACCCAAAACAACAGTAAAAGAACTGAAGTGTTTTTTCCAGTGACGTGAAATTGTGCACTGTTGCTGAAGAGTGCCCCCTGCTGGCCAATAGATATCTGTTGAAGAACTCTGCAGGTGCCTATTACTTCAAAGCACCTACTGTATTGATCACTAGGTCTGTAATGCTTCAGTAGGCACCTAATGTGCCTATTGCAGTGCTCAATATGCGTCTGTTGAAGAATAGTGCGCACTCAGAGCCAGTACAGGAATATGAGGTGTCCAAAAGTTCTGGTACCCCCATGTCCCTGTCCCCATTGCCACCACCCTTCTCTGGGACCTGCAGCAGCAATGACTAAACTACACTACAGCGCTTACTAAAACCTCTGGCGCCGCATGCTGTTTATGCTTCAGGCGCCTCCAAAGCAGATTTCCTTTTACATAGGGACAGAAGTGACGGGTCCAGCCACTTCCAACCCTGTGCACACAGACAGTCTGCATCAGAGGAGGAGGAAGTATGAAGAGCACGAAGCACTAGAGATTTAGGTAAGCCCTGTGCTTCAGTTTAAAATAATCATTGCCACTGCAAGTTCCAAAGAGGTGGCGGTGCTGGCAATAGGCCTCTCTCCCACCATTGGGTGCACTAGATGAAAGCCTAGTTTGCCTAATGGTCGCACCAGCCCTGTGCACCACCTTGCAATACTGTGCACCCATTAATGAAATTCCCCTGAAATAAAAATTAAAACAAAACAATGAAGACACTCAAAACGATATGGAAAGCTGAACAAAACTAAATTATTATTGCCTGCATAAGAGTTTGTCAGTGTGTGGCTAGAAGAACAGGCAGATAAGCAGAGGAGCTCAAGAGGCCCTGCCAATCAACAAAGAGCAAAATGACTACTGGCGGCAGCCACTAAGAATCTCCCCCTCGTCCCCTGTCCCCTACTCCCACAGGTCAAACTTATCAAAACTGGGGCCTGTTCATGGACCGGTAGTTGTGATAACTGTAGGACCTTCATCTGCTGTCATTTTTCTATGTCTCTATTGTCACCAGTAACTTCCCCAGAGCCAGGGGCATGTAGGGTAGGTCAGCCTGGGAAATCCTAACTCAGGAAGTAGGGTAGTGCACTTGGTCATGCACTGCCTTCTGGGAGTTGTAGTCCCTCTTACTCTCTAAGCCAGGAATAATTGTAGTCGAGTGGTTTAGGCAAAAATGACAAGGTTTTATTTCCCCTTCCAGACGGATTAATGGCACATGAAACTTAGGACAAAATAGCCATACTTCTGGCATAAAGAAAACATTTCAGGAACTTATAACACAAAAACAGCTTCTTTGGCTTTCAGCTTCAAATATGCAGTGCTCAAAACAAACTCAAAAGTAACAGTCCCTTTTTCATACAAAGGAAACACTTTGCTTCTTTACTGCTGTTCAAACAGCCTTGTTAACAGCCAGGTCAGCAAAGTGATACGATGTGATCAGCTAGTGATAGCGTGCAGTCCATTTGCTCATCTGTTGTATCTTCACTAACAGACCCTGTCTGCATTTCCTCCAAATCACTCTCAGCTGGTTAAGTTTGTGCACAGTTATACGGCGTTTCAACATTCACTCCCTCTCTATTTCCCCGAGGCCTCTCTTCACAGCACTCTAAAGAGCAGGGTTGAGAATTACCGTATATATAGGAGTTAGCATAGGGAGAGTCCAGCAGATCTTGGCAATTACAAGGAAAACTTTTATACCTAGTTTTCTCTCTATCCAATTTATGCAGCCTACCTTTTGGCTTTTGCAAGGAAGACCTTCTCAGCACTGCTGGGTCAGCAAGGGTTCCAAACACTGGATGTGTTTTCCTGCCTTTTAGCTTCTCCTTTTCCTCAGACATACAAACGTCCTCTGGCCAGCACCTCTCTCTCTCAGGAGTTTCTGAATGCTCCCAAACCAGCCTCTCAGGCAGTCTCTCCCACTGGCTGCCTTCATGATAGGACCCCAGTCGAGGGCTGCTCCCACCTGGTTTTTGGGCACGGGCTCTTTGAGTCTTTGTTGCTGTGTCTCCCGTCCTCGTCTCTCCCTTCCTCGTCTCCTCCTCTCCGGTTCCGGTCCTCAATTCTAGTGAATACTTTTTATATCTCTGTTTCTTAGGGCTTAGCTGCGCCCCTCCCCCAACCAGGTGTTTTCCCTTAACTCCTGAGCACGGGGATACGTTGTAGCTTGGGCGTGTTTGCTCCTCTCATGACTCACTTTGTTTATGTCTCCCTTGGCAACCCTGGGCCATGTGCTCTGCCTGCCTGTCAGTTTCTGAAGCACTCTTCTGCTTCACTCAGCTCCATAGCCTCGGAAGGTTCTTCTACATGACACTATGTAATTGTGCTTAACTCTCTGGTGTTGATAACCACCACTTCAAGAAATTTTGAGGTTTAATATTTAACCGCGGCAGTTATAGTTTTTTTTAAATGCTCGCTGCCATGCTTCAATAAAAACAGGATATTCAGCACCACTATTCAGATACCGGAACTGATAACAATATAGGACAGCTTTGTTCTCTTCTAAGCTGCCATATGGATAATCTAACATGATGGCAGATAAAGATCATGTGGCTATCCAGCCTGCCCTTCCATACCAACTGCTACAGTCCCTCTTTTTCCTTTAGAGATCCTCTGTGTTTGTCCCATGTTTTCTTGAATTCAGCTACAGTCCTCGTCTCTA
The DNA here is from genome assembly GCA_033557465.1 of Ichthyophis bannanicus. Lineage (NCBI taxonomy): Eukaryota > Metazoa > Chordata > Amphibia > Gymnophiona > Ichthyophiidae > Ichthyophis > Ichthyophis bannanicus. Next base: position 4,468,794 of record JAWIIG010000024.1, on the reverse strand, counting down.
CCACCTCCACTGGGAGACTATTCCATCCATCTACCATTCTTTCCATAAAGACACATTTCCGTATATCAGTCCTGAGTCTATCCCCTTTTACCCTCATCCTATGTCCCCTTATAGCAGAGCTTTCTTTCAATTGAAAGAGGCTCTCCTCCTGTGCATTTATGCCGCGGCGATATTTAAATGTGTCTATCGTATCTCCCCTCTCCTGTTTTTCTTCCAAAGTATGCATATTGAGATCTTTAAGTCTGTCTCCATATGCCTTAGGATGAAGCCCACTGATCATTTTGGTAACAGAACATAGAAACTTCAGTACCTAAGCCAGTCCCACACTCTCCGGAGAGTGCTGAGGCAGTCAGAGGAAATACACAGCGGCACTGTCCATGGAGTACATTCCCGTCAGTGGCCCCTACCCGGGTCACAGGTGCTGTTAACAGAATGTGTGTCTTTGACCCCTATGTTTTCTAGCTTGGCTTCCCTTTGATGTGATGTTTTATGGATGTGGCGCTTACATGGTGCTGCCGCTGTTTATTTTAATGTGTTCCTTTGCAGAATGGCTGTATTACTGTACACCCTGCAGACCATGTTTATTAATGCCAGTAGCATATGATTGTGCTGTCAAATTAGCACGGAGGCCCACGCTAATATTTGGGGGTGTGGGCATCTGTTCTACAGCCGATAGTGTGGTGTTGATGCGCAGCACCATGCTAGATGCTATGCAGGTGCACTTAAAGCCACCCACTGGGGTGATGAGAAGGACATCTGGGCTAACAACAACATTCATGGTTAGCACATGCCAAAATAATACCCGTGCTAAGTGCGATGTACCGTCCGTGCCCATGTCCCACCCTGAACTCACCAGATTATGCACTAACCAATTAGGACAGGGTCAGGTGCCAACCAAATAACACAGCACCCTTAATGTGCAACACGTGGTGCACTAACAGCGAGATTTAGTAAACCTATCCCATGTGGTTTTCTCCCAACATTGCAGGTGCTTTACAAAAAAAAGTCCACATTCAGCAAGCCTCTTGTAAAATGTTCAGGAAACTCTGCATGTCCTAACTCAAATGTCCTTTTTCCTACCTAGACGGCCTATGCAAAATCAAGCTTCACTTGTGTTAAAATGTTGTATTCCCCCTTTCCCCAGCTATGTCCCCTTCCCTTTCTTGTTCGGAGTAACTTCTGAAAGCAGCAGGAGCGGTCTCTTTAAAAGCCTGGTGCCATCAGCTCACATTCCTCTGCCAAACCCATGTACTGCTGACAGCAGATGACGATCATATGGCCTATAGAGTTTGTCCACCCATTCCAAATACAGAGTTCTACAATCCCCTCTGTGCTTGTCCCATTTATTTATTTTATTGTAAATTTTTATACCGTATTTTTCCGGTGGATCAAAGCGGTTTACAGCAAACAACCATTTGAATATTACAGAGCAGGTAAATATTCAGTTACATAGAACATTTTCTTCTTAACTATGTACACTAACATTATTAACATAAAAGAGAGTGCGTGACGTGCCTCTTTGAGCATCTCTATATCGAACTATTTACAAGTTTTGAGGAGCATTCTGTATTCAGTTTGTCTGTTTTAGTATGTCATAGGCAGGTTTCAATATTTTCCATTTCCATTATGATTTAGTGTGTGATGGGGTGGTGTGCTGTGTGGTATTGATGTGAGAGGGGTTTGTGCAGTCATTTATGTTTTGTGTTCCAAAGTGGAGGGTAAATACGTGGGTTTTGAGTTGTTTTTGGAACATTTTGAGATCTTTTATTTCTCTTATGTGGTCTGGGAGCACATTCCAGAGGCTGGGGGCATTGTGGGAGAATGCTTTGTTGTTGGTTGTCTTTGTTGAGTTCCTGAAATCTGGTGGTATAGAGATTTTATTCTTGTTAGTCTCGTTGGGAGTGGGAGTTGGTTTCTTTTTGTATGAGCGTAGAGAGGTGTGAGGGGTGATATCATTGATTCATTTAAAGGTTGTGACTAGTATTTTGTAGTTTATGCGACTTTGTATAGGGAGCCAGTAAAGATCGTATAATATTTGGGTTATGTGTTCTGTTGGGTTGATGTTCATAGTTATCTTAGCTGCTGTGTGTTACGCTAATTGGAGTTGTCTTAGGGGCTTGTTTACAAAGCCACGGTAGCAGTTTCCAATTGTTATCGGAGCCGCGGCCTCATTGATTGAGCCGCTACCGCGGCTTTGTAAACAAGCCCCTTAGTGTTTGTTTTGTTATGCCCTGTAGGGTGGTGCTTTCTTGAACTCAAATATAGTATTCACCACCTCTACTGTAAGGCTGTTCCATGCATCCACTACTTCTTCACTAAAGAATTATTTCCTCTGAATATTCCCGAGTCTCTCCCCTTTCATCTTCTTCTTATGCTTCCTTGATCCAGAGATTTCTTTCAATTGAAAAACGTGGGAGAAGAGCCTCTACACCATTATTTAAACATTTCTTATTATATCTCTTCACTCTCTCGCCTTTCTTCCAAATGATGATGAGATCTTTGTCTATCAGCATACGCTTTTTGAAGATCTCTAACCATTTCAGTAGCCACCCTTTGCACGGACTCCATCCTGCAAACCCCAGATGCAGACAAGCAGATAGCTGATACTTAGGCATGCCTTGGAGCAGAGGAAAATGCCAACATCTAGAATTTGTTTTAAATTGTGTTTGTATTGCCATTTCTAACTAGGAAACTCGTGCATAGATTTCAGGAGCTGGCCAGATCCTGCCTCCATGGAAACTGTGCGTGCTGCTGTCGTACCTTTGTAAGTGTAGTGATGTTTCTAAATTCGCTATGTACACGCCTAGGGCACGTATCCTTGTAAATATGGCTATTTACACCACAAATGGCATAAAAGCATTCTCAAACGACTCCCAGATGCACATTTTCCAACTTGATCTCTAATCATTTTGAAGTTAAATCAGCCTTTTAGGTTGTGGATTTTTTTAAAATTGTATTTCATTTCACAATGAATGAACACCCCTAATCTAAAGCTAGATCATCATCAGGGTCTCTTTGTCAGAGATGAAGAGACTTTCCATCATTCACGGAAATGTCACCGTGACTGAAGCATCAGTTCAAAAGTGAACTAATATTCCATCATTTCTGCAAATGTCACAGCAGGGTCCTCTAACCCAGCCTTAGACATCCATTTCAAATATGATCTTGAGATTTGCCGTTATGCCACTTTCTGCTTTATCCAGATAATGGGTAGTCGTTCTCATTGAATGGGGCTTCGTAACTTCAGAAGACTTAAAGAGACCTACTGAGGGTGAGTCATACATGGCTGCGTGCTTTAGGCTGAAAGAGTCCCATCTAATATAGATACTGTAACTTTCGGGCTCGTTCATGCTCTTGGCATATCTCTGTATTATTTTCCCCACATGATGGACAGCAGGTGAGGTGCCCTGAAAGTGACTGATGTGTACGGAAAAAGTGAAAGGCAGTCAAGGAAAAGGATTGATTTTTCAGTAAGCCACCGAATAGTGACTTAACTGCCTGTATTATAGCTGGCTAATTTTAAGTGAATTTTCAATTGGCAAGATTGCAGCTGAAAATGTCCCTCTAAACTTCACTGGCGTGCTTGAGTTGTCTATTCTTACACATAGATAACTACTTAATTAAGTTGGCTAACTCTGAGACTTTGCGCTAGCTAGCAAGGTTCCTTCAGCCCCAACCATGTCTTTGAACGATTGACTTCTAAGTCAATCGTTCTTAGCAACTTAGCAACTCACCGCAAAGCAATCACAAACAAAAAGAAACAATTTCACACCGATATGCTCAAAAGGTCATTGAACAAACCTCGTGACCTTTTCAGTTTAGTCAAATCACTATCAAATGAACCATCCTCTGAACAAAAGGAAGATATTCACCCACAAGAATTTGCTGATTACTTGCAGTCAAAACTTCTACAGACAGATAAGCTCTCAACAACCAATGTACAAGAAACTACCTGCCTAATATCCCTGTCTGCACTTACCACACCTTCTGCTAAACACATTGAAGACATAATCACCTCAATCAATACTACCACCGCTCAAACTGATCCATGCCCAGCCTTCTGGATAAAGGATCTTCGAAGTTCATTTAGCCCTTTCATTGCAAGAATCATGAACCTCTCATTTACAACTGGCTCCTTCCCCTCTGCACTAAAGCTCACATCTATTAGACCACTGCTAAAAAACTCCATACTAGACCCAAAAAGGGCTGACTCATACAGGCCCATAGCCAGTATCCCCCTCTTAGCAAAGATATTTGAGAAAGAGGTGCAACGTCAAATCCAAGATCACATAGATTCCGCAGCTCCTCTAGACCATTTTCAACATGGCTTCAGAGAATATCATGGCGTTGAAACACTTCTTACCACCCTCTTTAATAATATACTCACTAGCATAGACAACATCCGGCAAGGCGTTGTGCTAATCTTCTTAGATATAGCAGCAGCGTTTGATTCAGTAAATCATGAGATACTCCTTGGACGACTGAAAGAAAAAGGCATCTGCAACTCTGCACTTGAATGGTGTAAATCTTACCTGGATACTAGAATGCAATACGTGAAATCTGCAACAGGAGAATCAAAACTCTTCCATCAAAAACAAGGCGTCCCACAAGGTTCATCTCTTTCATCTCTCATGTTTAACATATACATGCAGCCTATCTGCAATATCATCAGATCATTCAATGTGAAATGTATGATATATGCAGATGATATTCTACTTTACATGCCATTTTCCACAATGCAAATGGATTTATTGCCCATAATAAACTGCTTCGACACAGTCTCAGAATGGCTTCTGTCACAGAACCTCCGCATTCAGCACAAGAAAACTGAGGTTCTCTTTGTCACAAGAAACTCCAACTTCATACCACCATCACATATAAGTGTTAAGGGAGCTAATCTATACACTAAAGAAACAATAAGATACCTCTGAGTCACGCTGGACCACCGTCTAGATATGAAATCACACATAAACAATATTGTAAAAGCTGTGTACTTCAAGATACGCACACTCAGGCACCTACGTCCCTTACTAGATCCAGAGGACTTCAGAACCATCTACCAAGCACTAATCTTACCACATTTCGACTTCGCCAATGCTATTCTGCAAGGACTCCCACAATCCACCTTGAGCTCACTGCAGCTTGCCATGAATACTGCTGCAAGGGTCCTACAAGGAGCGTCCAAGAGTGAACACATTACACCTATCCTCAAGCAGCTCCATTGGCTCCCTATTCATGGCAGGCTTATGTTCAAGACCTTGATACTCACATATAAGGCCATCGAGGGTATATCATCCAACTCACTTACTGAGCTCATCCAAACTGTACCACCAAACAGATCTAGAAGACAGGTAGCCTTAAACTCTCTAATAACGCCAAAGACCATAACAACATCTAGTCACTCAACAGCGAACAGAGCTTTCATGCTTTGCGCCCCAAAATGCTGGAACTCGCTACCGCCTCAAATCCGTGCCATAACCGACCTAGCCCAATTCAGAAAGGCCCTTAAATTTAACTTATTTATCAAATACTACCCTTTATGAAGTGCAACATATTAATTCCACCAAAATCCTAGCATCCATGCTAATGTATCTATTCTATGTAAATAGTTCGATCATGTTTGATCATGTTATCTAGTTATCAGATTTTATATTCTATGTAAATAGTTCCCCCATGTTTTTTCCAAGTTGATTCTCCTGTTATATGTAACACCGAACAACCTGTCGTTCTGGTATTTTGTGTTATCTGTAAACCGCGCTGATGCCGAATAGTGCGGTATATAAAAAAAATTGTAATAAATAATAATAATAATAAAATAAGTGGTTAATATAGTCAACCACTGCATCTTTGCAGCTATATTTTAGCCTTTCTGTGGGGAAAGATCTTCAAGATGTTCAATCTAGTCAGCTAAATTTCAAAGTCAGCTGACTAAACCCTTTCAAAATAAACTCCTAAGCAGACAGTGAACGTGGAATACAAATGCAGCAAAATAGTTTCTTTAACCTAATGCTTAGCTAAAATAGCAACATAACATAGTAAATGACGGCGGATAAAGACCTGCATGGTCCATCCAATCTGCCCTCTATGTCTTTGTTTGGTGAATGCATTTCTGAATCATTTGTTACAAAATATGCTATAAAGTTATATATTATATCAAAAAGCTCTTTTGATACAGCAACAAATATGCATAATCGTTAATTGCTGATACGCACAATCATTTAGTTTCTGGCGCAAGTCATTTAATAAGCTCTATTTAATAATATATATTCTTGGTTTTTATCTAATGTAGCATAAGAACTGACAGGGCTAAAAATTATCGCTTATAATGGACATTTCTTGAATTACTTTCAAGGTGCAGAACTACAACATTAGGAACGAAGAGTACTCCTTTTTATTTAGTCATCCCTTGTCACAGGAGTAGGTTTTGGGATAGTTACTTGGGGGTAGGTTTCAGCGGTATGGGTTACTGCTTTAGTTAGTAATTAATTTAGTTAAACTTCAGCCTTTCCTTCCTAGTGAGAGAGATGGTTTGGGACACAATTATTTAGGTTATGTATCTTTATGTTGCATTGCAATGTATGGATTATAATAGCATAGGTTTTGCTGTTTTATTGTGTTATACAATGATGTGTTAGCATTGTATGAAATATTTGAAATATCTTTTGTCACATGTGCTTATAAAAAGGCATAACCCAACCATTAGATTAACCTTGCTTCCGGTACAAAGCAGAGGGCTAGATAGCGCTGACTGCTGCTGTCTGAATATTAGTGACTGACCGTCTCAGCCGAAAATGAAACCAGATACTTGGTGCCGGAGCCTGTCCAGGTTCCAGTGCTGAATATCTGGTTTCTTCGGCAATTAGTCTTGCTATCCGGCTAGCTGCAATATTCAGTGAAGGAGGCATCTAGTGGTTAAGGCAGCAGCCTAGGACCAGGGTTGATATCTTACTGGTAGTCGTCGTAGCTTTCGGCAAGTCACTTAACCCTCCACTGCCTAATGTACAAATTTACGGGCCGATGCAGAACAAGTTGCGCGTCCATTGCAAGCAGATAATGCAACTTATACGTACAAGTTCCGCCACGCCAAATGCAGAAAAGAGCTTGACGCACACGTAAAGACGGAGTACAAGTATGCGCGCACAGCAACCAAGCATATTTAAATTATATGCAAATGAGCTGTGAATTAAAATGAGATAGTAGTAATGGCAGTTTTCAGAAAAAAACTAAAAACCCACCCCTTCATTGGACACTTTACAGACCCAGCTTAACTGCTTAAGGTTTACTCCAGCGTCCTAGTGGTGCGCTATCTAATTGATTCAGTGTTGATTCGGTGGTCACAGTCCCCTGAAGAAGGCTTCTGCTGAAATACGTGTAGGGCTGACCCTTGCGACTACAAATAAAAGTTCTGTCTACCAGTGGTGTGGCTCTGCCTGCTCCCTTTTATATACTTTCAATGTTCTGCTGTTAATTCCCTTCCATTTATAATGTTATTATGAGACGGTTCTATGTAAAGCCCTGTCTGCCCCATTGTTATCATGTAAACCACTTAGAATTAGCGATACAGCAGTATAGAAAAACCGTTAAATAAATAAAATAAGGTCGGCACCTGATGCAGAGAAAAGCATAGAGGATTCTATAACGAGCAAGAGCGGCAGTGTCTCTATGCCTGGTCTGCAGTGACTTCAGCATCTTGGGCATGTACGGAAAGACTGTTTCAGGGCATGAACTGGTGAACAGTTACCTTCAACGTTATTTTCTGCATGCATCTTTCAGTATATAAGTGAAAGAACAAACGTCTCGCTTCTTATCCTTGTGTGTTTTTTGGATTCACTTATATCATTCTCTGTTTACTGTCTCTCTTATAACTTCATAAAAAATGTTCTTGGGTGAAATACTGTTTATTATGGGGCGCGTGCCAAAAGAACCTGTGCATACCGTATGCATAACATGAGCGTTTGACATTGACACGCATGCGCACACAGCCACTTGTAGAGAGTCTGTTTGCACATGCGTTGGCTCCCCACTTTTCAACTTTACGCCAGAGTTTTGCACACAGTCCATTTCCATAATGCCTTCTGCATACACAGCTAATAGCACATGACTTCGGCACCAGCTTCTGCATTGGTCCATAAGAGGGAATTACCTACTGTACCTGAATGTAACTCACCTTGAACTACTACTAGAAAGGCATGTACTAAATAAAGAAATAAATGGCAAGATTGGCGTAAAGTTAGGGCAGCCAATGACCTGCCCAGTTAGTGGCTGAATATCAGATGCTGGGACTGCCCCAGCCCCGCCGACGCACCTGACACTAATCACATGTTTCTAGGGCAGTCTGTGAGACTCTTTAGTGGCACTAACCCATCGGGACCACTGAACATCAGGCAGAGCGAGCTTTACGTGATTTGCAGTGTGTCTCACCTGGTGTCTGTCTCTCATAACCCCCCAGACCACCCAATCGTGCACTCATGCTCTTCCCTGGATTCACCCAACCTCTCTCTCACCAACTCTGCCTGCCTGTGTGTATCTATAACTGCTTGAGAGCAGGATGTGTGCATTTGCAATATACATGATCATGCGCATTATCTAAAGTACGTGAGTACATGACGCCGCATATGCCGCCCTTGAAATGCCTCCCCCAAAGTCATGCATGAGTATGCGCTTGTCGTCATGGGATTACTTTTATAAGAGGCGTTTAATGGTAGGTATCTGTGGAAATGTCTTTATAACATTACCTTCAGTATGTGTATTTAAAGTGCAAGAGGACTTAGCAACTATGTGGATTATTAAAACTTTCCCCTAATAAGTCAAGTCTAGATAAAGTCATACGTGGATACATCCAGGGCCTGTAAAGGTGACCACAAGAATCAACCTCCAGATGTTCAGATGTTGATTCTCTTAGGGTTGTGCGTTTATTAGCACACATCTGGTTCATTTGGGTGCTTAGAAAAAGTGTGTGAGAGAAATGGATTTCTTGTACATTAACCTACAAAGTAATGCCTGCGCAGCTGTAGTCAGTTTGCTGGCGTTCAAATCTAATGTGCATTAAAGTTTCCAAACCCAAAAATGTCAAAGTATCAAAAGTCCTTAAAAACAAAAAATGAAATGCATTGTTTGCATGGAAATAGAGTATGTAGAGCTAAAGCCATCTTATCTAGTCACCAGAACCTCCTGAAGGTAGCTTGTATTTTCGTCCCTCAAAAAAAAAAGAAAAAAAAAAAAGAACACAACTTTCCAACTTTTTGTTGGAAACATTGAGTCTCTCTTGCTCTGCCAATTCTTTAGCCTTCTGAAAAGAAGGTCATTTTAAGTCTTATTAAATGTCACTTTAAAACTTTGTTTAAGCAGGGTTCGCTGCACTGTGCTAGCAATTACAGGTGAGAACCTGATATAAGCAGTGTCAGGGTGACACTGACCCCCAGATTAAGAGATTTAGGACTGTAGCAGTTCCAGGATTCACTAGCTAAAGCCCTATTACAGGAGCTGTGGGAATACATTCATTACTAGTCCATTCGAGGTCAAAGCAGCAGAAGGGAGAAGTGGTAATCATGCCAATTTGTAGTCTATTCATGGCTCCTTAGCTGCAGCAATAAATTCTGAGATGGGTTAGTGCCGGGCAGGTGGATATTTAAAAACTGTTTGTGCCTGGCAGAGTCCCTGCTGGCACTTTGACACCACATTTTTAGCTGTCTCCTTTTTATCAGAGATCTCATAAAACATGTCAGTGGAAATGGAGGCGCTCGGAGCCTCTCCAGCCTGCCAAACCCACTGTCGCAGGACACAAAGAACATTCCAGACCCCTAAATCTTCTAAAAGAAGAAATCCATTGAGAGTATCAACCACTGGTTTATAAAAGTGATAGAACAGGAAACCATTATTCTACTTTTTAAATGCCCTCATGTTCACCTTCACAAGCTATTCTTTTTTATAATTATTATTATTTATACATATTTAATGAATTACAGTCAAGAGAAATTTGACTCGAAAACTAAAAATGGAGGGTAAGGGAGACCAGGGAATACTACATTCAGAAAATAAATAAAATACTGCAATATCACCATCCCAGATTGAAAACGAGCAAAAATCAGAGGAACAGTCCTACAGCAACAGAGTTAATACAAACCGAGGAAATGAAGAGCGGCAATCCTGAGCATACAAAACTTAAAGACGTCATTATTTCTTCCCAGAGCCAGCTTCAGTATGTACTAAATTTAAAGGCATATTATTGTACAGGAAATTTTTCAATTGCATGGAGTCATGATGATAAATAAGGCCAAGAATTTGAAATATAAGTACACATAGACCTAGAAAAATGGAGGATAAATGAAGCTCCAGAGGAAGTAACTCTCTGCCATCATGCTAGAAAGGCCCTGCGCCTTCCTTGAGAGGCTCTTAAATTATCAGGAAATACAGACACTAATGACCCCACAAATTTCTCCAACCGAGACTTTAAAGAGCAACTTCAGTGTCAAGACTCACAGTAGGCCTACCGGCCTTTACAGTTGCAAAAGCCAGAGTACTACAGACAGCTGTTCCAGCCTCTCTACTCCGTTCTAAACCTACCGCTGACATCTCTGCAACCACTAGTAGGGTATCGGAGGCTTTAAGTTTTGTCTTCTGCTTCTGATGCAATAAAAGCTGGAACCATTGGCAGCTGTGCCCAATGGTAGACCACAAAACCTTAGTGGGAATGAACTCTTTTGCCTCAATTGCACATGCAGCATTGAACCACTAGCACCAGGGTGGAACAGTATGATTCTCAGGACTTAAGGAGAATTCACTCTCTGATTGAGGGGCCCACCTCTTGCTCCAGCAGTCCAGGCACTTTAACCTCAATAGTGCAGACTGCAAAGCAGCGGATAATCATCCGTGAGGTATGTGCTGCTTGCAGGGTCTTGATCAGGGCGACAATTCTGTTACTCTAGGCCTTCTGCTTCCCCTTTCATATCGCTCACAGTTCACTGCACCGACACAGCTACTCAAGCACCATCTTGGGACTGCCCCGTTGGGACATATTTATTTTGTCACTTCAACTAGAACTTGTCTGGCTTGGGTGATCCTACTGGTAGGAATGCTACCGCCAGTTTAGCTCGTAGTATCTTCAGAGCACACAAGTCCTCCATCACATCAAAATAGTGCCCCATCAAGGGTCTTCACAAGCTATTCTGACTTAATTGAGGCACTCTCCTAAAGCTATAAATGTCTTACATGCAAGAGAGCATGTAGAGTTATAAGATGACTCTACACTGCAGGAAAATAGTTTGAGACATACGGAACCCGATGTTCAAAGCTGCTTGTGTGGCTGCAGGCAGCACTGGCTACATAAGTGATTTATAAAGAGTAATTAAGATTGGTTATATGGATAAATGCCACATCATAAATCTGTATGCAGCAACATCTATTGCTGCACAAAGTAGACAGAGCAAGGATTGAGCTAGAGTCAGAAAAACTTATAAGCAGAGCAACAAAACTCAGCCACGCTGCATGTGACCTCTACACATTAAGTTAGGCCATAGAACTAGCAGGGCTAACTTATGCACAAATGTATATTCAGTTGTTGTTGTTACGTGCCGTTGAATCTGTGCTGACTCATGGTGACCCATAGTTGACCTACACTGTGTTTGGTCTTCAATCAGGCAGCTCATTGTTGATAGCGTGGCACCCATAGTTGCTGTTATTGTATTGATCCATTTCATTGCTGGCCTTCCTCTTTTGCGTTGATCTTCTACCTTGCCAAGCATGATGATTGGTGCCATTGAATAGACACAAATTTAAGCCCCGGCCTTTAGCTTTAAATATTGGCTGGGCCAGCTGAATATAAGCCCCATCTTGATTGGAAACTCTGTACCATGGTCCCTTGTGGTCCTTCTTGTCCTGGAGAAATCAGATGTAGTAGTCGCTTAGAAGAAGTTCTCAGACTCCATTGGAAATAAAATAATGCTTTTATTTGAGTATCATTAGAAACATTAGGTCAGACCATCCTGATAGTTCAGTGATAGTGCTGTGCACTAAGGTCCTGGTTTGATCCTTTCCCAGGGTTGGCTGAGGATGGTGTGTCTTGTTCTGATGGTTTGCTAACCCTTTAAGTTACACTTGTAGGTTACATATATTTCGGAGAGTGTTCTCATCTGCTAGTATAGGTTGCCATCTCCTGAAGAAGGCCTTTGGCTGAAACTCGTACTGGGCTGACCTTGCAGTTTATGCATTCAAGCGTTCTGTCCATCCAGTGGTGGCGTCATCCTGCTTTTCCAGTAGCTATTGACACTGCAGATAGGGTGTTCCTTACTCAGCCAAAGGGCATGATGGCCATTGTTTCATGTTGACAGGAAGGGCCCAATATTCAAAGAATTTATGCCCCTTACTTTGAAATGTAGGGGGGTAGTTACTAAAGTATGTTACAGGAATAGCACACAATATTTGCCCCTTACGGTGCATCATTTTTGTACCAGAAGACAGTTTTTTACCCCCAACCACATGCCGAGTAAAATGAGATGCAAAGCTTGCAAAACACCACATTATTATTCAAATGGAATAACACAGCTTGCAGTGAACATCACAAGCTGTATTATAATTAGAAAAATAATGGCAGCTCAAAGCTTATTTTATTTTTCCTGGCCTGGAACATCATAGTAACATAGTAAATGAAGGCAGATTTCCTTTCAGTTTATCCCCTTGCAGCTTCATGTTATACCCTCTAGTTTACCGCTAACATGCGTCCCGATGATCCCAGCTGCCACCTTGGAGGGGCTGGGCCGATATTCAACAACAACAAACCTCCCCCCTCCCAAAGTCAGCTCCCGACCATGAAAAATAACTCCAGTATTGAGCTGTCATTTTTTCAAGAATAATGCAGCTTGTGGTGTTCAACACAAGCTGTGTTATTCCCTTGCTGTTGGAGTCACTAACCTGTAGTACTGAATTACCATAGTTTTGCGACTCCCGAAGAAAATGCAAGATTTTACTGTAGCTTAGTAACTAGTTCTCTTATGTTCTTAAATTGGCCTCATTAAAAACTTCTTGGGGCTGAGTGCCTAAATTTATACTCAGAATTAAGATGCCGATTTAAGGTGGGGAAAAAGTTAGGAGCTTAGCCATGATTTTCATAAATTAGACTCATAAATCTAGGCAAATGAATGGCAAGTCTGATTTTTTTTTTTTTTTTTTAATATGCTGCCATTTTACTAAAACAGTACATGCAAAGTCTCCATGGTAACTGTCATAGGTGTGGCCTGTGTGTTCCTGGTGGTTACCACATGGACACATACCCTAATATGTGGCAGCGGCATTTACATTAAATTCAGGTGCACTTAATGTCACCCATTGAGGTGTGTAAGGTGCGCACATGCTAATTACAACATGGACCGTGTGCGATATGTACCTCCACACTAACTACAATGTGCTCTTTCTACCCACTCCCTATCCCATCAAGCGATTTGTGGTTACCATGGGAATTAGCATGTGGTAACTGTTATGCCAGCACAGTAGCAATTATGGCGGCCCCGCACTGTCAGTAACCACCTGTTAAAATGCATGTTAACTGCTTAGTGTCATTTTAAAGGGCTGTCTTTTATTTTTATATCCATTTTCACATAATTACATCAAGAAACTCTTGAAACAGAAAATTGATAGCATTTGGGAACATTAAGTCTAAGAAAAAGGAAAAAAATGTATTGTGAAAATAAGCCACCATTACAGGAGGATCCCAAGATTAAAAAGGAGGAAAAGAGGAAATCGGTATAATAAGGAATACCAAAAAGCCCAGGAGATAGTCCATTCTATTCTAAATGTATTGCAGAAGATGAGTCGGTACTACAAATAATTGAAAAAACATAAGTAACATCCTTAACATTTTTCTGTAGATGTATTGTAAAATATAAGAAAAAGGCAGGTCTAAATTTATGCTGTATCTACAGTATAATAAACAGAACACTCTAGTTTATCACAATTTAAACTCACTGTATTATTGAACCCTTTTTAAATTTATAAGAGAAGCATCAAATTATGGTATGAATTCAGTCAATCGATCACCAGTTCACATGTTCAGTACCATATCTAGTTACCTTCCTCTAGCAGTGGTTCTATAATGAGGCAGAGTGAGGTGGCCACCTTAGGTGGCAAAGTTTTGGGGGTAGCAAAAAATGTCCCCAAAACAGCCAAGTGGCTGCTGCCTCACTCTGCCTTCTGAAGTTGAAAAATAAAATCAAACGGACCAGCTGCTTCTGCCGCCTCCCAGTCGGCAGTGGTAGAATCACACCCCCACCCCCGCTACCACTACCGCTGACCTTGTCCCTGCCACTGACCTCGCCCCTGCCCCAGATCAGAGGCAGCGGCTGCAGGAAAAAACCCACAAAATCTCTTGAAGTCTCCCTCACGCTGGTAAGACCCTGCTGGTTCCTCTCCCCTCTGATGCAAAAAGCATCATCAGAGGGGGGCAGGACCCATCAGCGCCTTACAAGCATGCCGGAGCCACAAGAACCAGCGCTTTTGTTTTCCCTTCTTTTTTTTTCTCAGCTCGCTGCACATATAAGCAGCAGTGAGCTATCAACTTTGGGGAAAAAGAACTGGAAAGCAAAAGCACTGGCTCTTGCTACTCTGGCATGCTTTTAAGATCCTGATGGGTCCTGCCTCTTCTGATGAGGGCTTTCACGTCAGACGGGGGGAGGAACCAGCATGGCCTTATCAGCATGTGGGAGTCTAGAAAACTGCACTTATGTTGAGGTGGACGGGCCAGGATGATAGATGCTGAACAATGGGGGACGGGGCAGGACAAAAGCTGGACAACAGGGGGGTGGGGGAGCCGGAGGACAAATGCTGGACAATGGGGGGGGGGGGGGGAAGAGCAGGAAGACAAATGCTGGACTGTGGGGAGAAAGCAGGAAGACTAATTCTGAACAATGGTCGAGGGGGGAGGCAGGAAGAGAAATGCTGGAAAATGATGGGGGGGGGGGAGCATTAAGACAAATGATAGACCAGGGCCAATGCTACCCAATAAGCTGAGAGAGCACGGCATTTGGGCGCTGACATCAGGAGGGGGGGCCATTGCTATCCACCAGCTCCCCATTCAGGATTGCCTGTGGAATACCGGTAGCCTATTGGAGAACCTGCTCGCAGGACACACTGCTCCCATGGGAGAAGGCTGTGAGAGGCTGCCATCGCTACTTGTAGCCTTCTGCCTGTGGGCAGGCTCTCCACTAGACCACCAGGGCTCCACAGATCATCCTGAATGGAGAATGAGGGTGAATGGCCAGTGACAGCGCACTTCTGACATTAACTCCTGCAGGCAGACTCTGTTTCTCTGCACCGCAGTGACAGCTTGCACAGCTCCTTTCCCGCCGTTTCTTTTACTACCTTCGTCAGATACATGACGTCCATCCTTTACTCTCCCTGAAAGCTCTAACTACTCTCCTCCTGACCTTGGTAATGTCTCATCTAGATTTTTGTAACCTGGCTTTCACTGGTATCTCTAAGACACAACTTCATTGTTTACAACTGATAACAAGTACAGCTGCTCAGATAATTTCCTACTCCTCCCGCCGAGACCATATCACACCTATTCTCATTAAACTACATTGGCTTCCTATAGTCTACCGTTTTCAATACAAAATCCTAACGTTAACTCATCATATTCTATATACCAGTACTCCACAATATCTGGCTGACTTATTGCAGTTTCACACCTCCTCTCGCAGCCTTCGCTCTATTCATATTAAGTGTCTGGTGCGCCCATCTCCCTCCCGTTCCCACCTCCAGTACACCTGGTACTCTGCTTTCTTTTACTGGGACCCTCCCTGTGGAATCCTCTTCCCTGTGCACTACAGCAGGTGTCAGTTTTTGTGAAATTTGTGTCTCTCTTAAAAACTAATCTATTCCAGTCCGCTTTTGATTTGCCATCCACCATCACCTAAACTCTGTCACCCAGATCCTCTATGGTGTCTACCTGCAATCTCCTCCTTCCCCTAATCCCCTTTTCTTTCCTATTCTTTTCTACTCTCCTTTTCCTCTTTCCCGTCATTTAATGGAGTTCTTTTCCCTTTCCCTGGCCTAAGGCCGCTGTTTTTACTATTGGTTGTGAACCACCCTGGTTTATTAAGGTGCGGTATATGAAGAATTTCTAAACATCATGGCCCAGAGAAGCAGAGCCTGACTGTGGGAGCAGCATTTTCTGCGGGTAGGGGCTGTGCAAGGCCAATTTAGCCCTGCCGCTCTGGGCTGGGATCATGGCTTGCACGCCCAGTCCATGGGACATGCTGTTCCGCAGGCAGGCTGTGCTCCTTTGACATACAAGGGGTGGACATGAGGAATCATTGGGAGGTGGAGATGGATGTGGATGAGCACAGGGAGTCGGAAGGGGGAGGATTGGGGAGGCAATGGGGATAAGATTGAGGTGGGGGGTTAGGGAGATACTGGACTAGGAAAGGAACATAGCGAGAAGGAAGGGAGGGGAGATAGAGTTGTAATGTTGGCCAGGGGTTATAAGGAGACTATGGGAAAATGCTGGACTTGGGGAGGGTAGACAGAGGGGAGATGCTGGAAACAGGATAATTAGGGGAGAAGGAAATGCAGTACATGGAGGTAATAAGGAGAGAAGGGAGAAGATGGGGTAAATAGACTGATAAAGAGTTGCAGAGATGTTGGACATGGGAGTAATAGAAAGGGGATGGTATGGCATGGAAATGGGGAAGATGCTTGTTGCAGGGGGGGATAGGAAAGGAGAGATCAGACATGGAAGGAAAGAGAGCGTGGAGGTACTGGATGGAGGGAAAGAGAAAGCCAGAGAGAGAGAGAGAGACACTGGATGGGGGGTGAGAGATGTTAGACATGGAGGGGGAGAGAGAGTGAGCAAAAGACTGGGGAATAATGGACCAGGGAAGAAGAGCTGGGGAATGGAAGGACTGGGGTGAAGGTTGAAAAGCATAGAAACATAGAAACATGATGACAGAAAAAGACCACAAGGCCCATCTAGTCTGTCCTTCCATAACAACAACTACAACAGTCCACTTTTTACCTTTAGAGATCAATTAAGCAGTAGGAAGATGGCATAAAAAAGAGGGAGATTGCGAACTAGATAACAAGGAGTAGTGAAATCCGGGTGGACAGAGAGAGAAATAAATGAAGAAAGCTGAAAGGGGAAAAAAATCCAATATTCAAATGGAAGGATGTAAAGAAACCCAAAAGGAGAGATAAGAAATAGCAAATGGACTAGAGACAGTAGAAAGAGAGCTAAGAGAAGACAGAAGAAAGGAGAACGCCTCAGATGAAGACCAGAATGATCAGAGAATAAAATGGTCAGACAGCAAAGGTAGAAAGAATAATTTTATTTTCAGTTTAGTGATAGCACAAAGTCCAGTCTTTATATTTTGCACAGTATGGGGGCTATTGGTGCCTTTCCCTGCCAGAGTCTAACCTCCCTGCCAGTTGTGTGGGGAAGTTAGACGGGGGCAGGGAAGGGGTGGCTCAGGGGCGGAGTCTGGGCTAGCGATGGGCAGTTGCCAGCCCTGGATGTACTGGGCCTGTTTAAATGTCGGCCCTGTACGTCCAGGTCCGGCGACATGTGCGGGGAAGTTATCCCACCTCGGAGGTGGAATAACGGCCCTGGACATGTTTTTTTTAATGCCAGGAAGCAAATGGGGTGGGGTGAGGGCCAGAGGACATTCCCCGCAGCCTGACCCTGGCCTTAGGAGGCCAGATCGGGGGTCGGGTTGCAGGGAATAAGCTTTTTTTTCCAGCAGCCAGCATCGTGGCTTTTAAATGGAGCTGCAGTGCCATGGCAACCAGACACCATTGCTCTGTGGCTCCATTTAAAAGCCCTGACTGAGTTAGTCAGGCTTGTCATATACGTGCAGACCAGACTGAATCGCAGTCCCAGCCTGCGCGTACATGACTGATCGCAATTCTGATCCCACGAGGTTAGACATGCCCCACGGGATCATAAACGTGAGCCACTCTGTAATCCGGCTCAGACCAGACATACAGAGGGGCTGGACGTCCGGGAAGGAATGAGCCGTTATATGGAGAACTGGATCTCTCTTATTTCTCTGGTGTTGCACCTCATTTGGAGTCTGGCTTCTTGGGGTTTTAGTTTAATTTATGTCAACATATTTTTATTTTTACCTTAGGTTGTAGTCACTTATTCTGTACTTAGTAAGGATCTGTGTTCTGAGTGTATAACTGAGGCCAGCTGTTCTGTTAACAAGGAGTTTGTACATAGGGATCTATACTGTAGTAATTTGACTTGTTCAGATTTTCAAATAGGTGTGTGGATGTTCTGTGGCCCGCTGCAGTATTATAGTGCTGCTTTTTTTGGGGGTAGGCCCCTTGTATGCTTTTGGGACATTTATGCTGGTATGGTATGGTAGATATTGCCTTGTGGATCTTCAGTGACTTCTGTGGGTTTTATATTAGTTCACAATATGCCTGGTAGTGGAGAATGTTTGTTAGTGAGATGGCCAAATTAAGATTTTCTTTTTAATATATCACATTCTAGGGATGAATGTCCTACTTCTGCTCTGCACCCATTCTCAAGGAAACGGTTTCTGTTAGGGTTGCCAACTGGCTCCAGATGCGCCTGACAGGTTTGATCCAATGCTGGATTTGCCCCATTCTATATAGAGATATTTAGTTCTCATTTCTTTATTGCACTCCATAGGAAATGCAAAATTACAAGGCCCTGCATGTAGTGGGATAAACCCAGGACTGGATCAAGCCAGTTGGCAATCCTAGTTTCTATGGATACAGAATATATATTCAAAAGAAAAAGTGAGAACCATAACTCAGTTTATAACAAAATACAGTGAGTTATAATTTTATAATTTGGTATTAAAACTGTGCTGTGGTTCTCACTTTATCTTTTAGTTCCTTGGTATGCAAACATCTTGCATTTCCTTTGTTTTTTTGCGAAATATATATTACATTAACACCATGCTGGTCCAGTGCGCAGTTTAAGGATTTATGTAGGGGTTGTCAAGCCCTTCTTGGTATTTGTGTCGGATTGGGAGGTATTATGTTGGGAGCCCCTCTTGTTTTTCAGAGGGTGGGAAGTACTCTGTTGGGATGCCAAGTTGCTCTTCTTTTTGTGGAAGTGGGAGCTGCTGCATGGGTGCTTTAAGCCCCTATTTTTCGGCATATTTAGCAGCATGTTTTCTAAGCACTGCACTAGTAACAAAAGAACATACAAAATGCCATACTGAATCAGACCAAGCTCTATCAAACTCAGTATCCTGTTTCCAACAGTGGCCATTCCAGATCAGAGGTACCTGGCAGGTTCCCATAAAGACACACAGGTTTCATAATGCTTGTCCCAGGGCAAGCAGTGGATTTCCCAGGTCCTCTTTAATAATAGTTTATGCACCTTTCCTCTAGGAACTTGTCCAAGCCTTTTTTAAACTCAGCTACACTAACAGCTTTTACTGCATCCTCAATTAGCTAATTCCAGAGTTTGATTATGAGGAGCCGTAGGCTAACTGCAGGGAGGCAGTTACACTCCGCTGCAGTTACTACATTTCAACATGGCAAAATGGCTGCCAGTGCAACTAAGGCCACCCTCTGAGGTGGCATTAGATGCACTCATGCTACTTGCGCTGAGCCATTATGTTAGTTTCTGCCAAAAATGCAGATGCCTGTGTGTAAAGTATAATCTGGAGTAAAGTATAATTTTTAGAAAGAATCCTGTAAACCTAAGAGTAATGGGGTAAAAGCATATTTTGCCTACGTATATCTGTTTTTAGTTTGTATTAGATCTTCGCCAAGTAGGGAATATATTATCTCTGTTCTGCATATGTGACTGAGGCATCATGTTCTACTAACATGGAGTTTCTATGTAGGGAACTGTAATAATCCTGCTTGTTCAGTATTCTGAATAGGAATATGGATGTTCAAGGGACCATCGCAATATTTATGGTGCTGCTCTTTTCTGGGTATACTCCATGTTGTGTGAGTTTTGGAATTTAGTGCTGATATGGAATAGTAGATTTGCTCTATGGGCTCTGTACTCTGGGTTCTTGGGTGTAGTCAACTGTAGGGTGTTGGTTAGGGAGGGAGGGGGATACTTGAAAATGGATTGTCTTTGTGATTTTCGATTTTGCATTCTTTATGCTACTAGACTGAAATTTTAAAATAATTTGTCAGTTCAGATTTAAGGAAATTTCAAATTTTAAGGGAATGTTTCAGTTTAATTTTGTTTAGTAGCCTGATAACTTCACCACTGCTGAGTTCTGGACTTTTCCAGCTCTAGCACAATCCAATCCAGCCTTTAAATTCATGGCTACCAGAATTAGTTTTTCTCATTTTATATCTTCCCTCCTCAACAATAATCTGGTCATAGCAAAATACATTTGATGTGCAGATACTTATAATGGTTTGATTTTGGGGGAGGGCTGTGTAAGTGGCATTTTCATTAATCAAATTTAATATGTTATTATTGTATTTGTTTTATCATAACATCTGTTTTACTAAATTGCATGTGTATATTTGGAAGCCACCTAGGAATTTAGATGGGTGGCATTTACATTTTAAAATAAAGTATACTAAATTTATGCAAATGATGCTGCAGTGAGTCTCTGCACATGGCCCTGCATCTCCCTCATGCTGTCCCTGGGGGAAAGTAGACAGGTGGGGGCAAGGGGAGACAGAGGAAAGCAGAAACCTCAGATTGGGATCTGCATGATCAGAGAATAAAATGGTCAGACAACGAAGTTAGAAGAGAATTTTATTTTCAATTTAATGATTGGATTTGGTGCTATCTTTATATTTTATACAGTAGAGGGAAATGTATCTCTTTTTTATTTCTCTAGTATTGTGTTGTATGTAGAATGTGACTACTTGGAGTTGCCGTTTAATTCTTATCCACATATGTATGTTTTTAGGTTATTGTCACTTATTCTGTTATATGGAGAACTGGATCTCTCTTATTTCTCTGGTGTTGCACCTCATTTGGAGTCTGGCTTCTTGGGGTTTTAGTTTAATTTATGTCAACATATTTTTATTTTTACCTTAGGTTGTAGTCACTTATTCTGTACTTAGTAAGGATCTGTGTTCTGAGTGTGTGACTAAGGCCAGGTGTTTTCTTAACATGGAGTTGTACATAGGGATCTGTACTGTAGTAACCTGAATTGTTCAGCTTTTCAAATGGGTGTTTGAATGTTCCAGGGCCTGCTGCAGTATTTACAGTGATGCTTTTTTTTTAATAGGCTCCTTTATGTGAATTTTGGAAGTTGGTGCTGATATGGTATGGTAGATTTGCTCTATAGATACTCAGTGACTTTGTTGTAGGGCTTTGTATTAGTTCACAATATGCCTGGTACTGGAGAATGTTTGTTAGTGAGATGACCAGGAGCAGATTTTTTTTTTTAGATATTGAGTTCTGTGAGGAATGCCCTAGTTCTGCTCTGCACCCATTATTGAGGGAGGGGGTTCTGTGAATGCAAAATATATGTTCAAAAAGAAAAAAAAGCAAGTTTTATAACAAAATAAAAATGAGTTATAATTTGGTTTTATAAATTGTGTTGTGGTTCTCGCTCTTTCTTTTAGTTCCTTGGTGTGTGAATATCTTGCATTTCATCCACATTATCTAATTGACTTTTTTGTTTTGGTTCAATTCCTGACTGGAGTTTTAAGAAAGCTTCCCCACACACATACACACACACTATGTGGGGGGTCGGGGGGGGGGGGTACACCATCTCATCCCTCGCCTCAGGCAGCAGATTGCCTTGAGCCTCCCTTGCCTTCCTCCATATCTACTTTTTAATGTTTCCACTGTGGATGTCCACTTAACAGAATTAATTTTGCTCTTGTGCTTGATTAAAAAGAAGATTTTTAGAAAATGTTAAAAATGATTAAAATGTGAATCTGAAGGCACATGATGAGATAAGGTGTTAGATATGTCAGCCGGTAATCAATTAACCGCATTCACACCATGGCTTGATGCCTCTTTTTTTTTAATGTAAAAATGTTTTAATAATGTAATAAGTTTAAATTGCTTTAAACTGGAGTGTAGTATTTATTATCAATATACTCGGTGCAGGCCTTAGTTTATAAGCATAAGCTCTTAAATCAAGATGAATTTTCAGCTGAAAATTTAGGCTCGTAAGTTTGTCTGAAAACAGGGCACAAATTTAGGAGCTCTGCATTTTTTGAGTATCAGGTTCCTAGTGGCCATATACAGGGTGCAAAAGTGCAAGGTTCTTGAAGGAGGTCTGGAGCACGGTCCGCAACCAGGAACAGTTTTGCACTGATCAAAGTAGATATGCTGGGGGGGGGGGGGAAGGTGGGAAGATGGTGGAAAAAAGAATATAAAAGGGGAGAAAAATCCCCGGGTACTTGCGAATGAAAGGCTTGTGGTGTGGTAGCCCAGCCCTGGTTCAGGCTGAGTTGGAAGTACAAAGAAGCAGGAAAAAGCTGCTGACACTTGAAGAATGTGAGATCATCCTTTACAGCAGACCAATTAAAAAGTCCTTTTTCCTCCTCATTGCAGCCCTAATGAAGCAGAAGTGACATGCATGAAAGGTTGTTTAATTGATCTGTTGCCTTATAGAGGCTGACTTAGTGCTCAATTCTGAAATTCACTTTAATTCTCTTCTGAAGCATAACCCATATTTCTTCTTAACATATAAAAGGGGAAGGCTTGGCAGAATGCGAGGACAGTGCAAAATGCTGTTCAAAAGTAAAATTTAGGGCTTCTCCGAGCCCCCATTCTGTCACCAGAATAGCTACTTCCTAGGTTGTCAAGAACACAGTTGGCCCCAGAACACTAGGGGAGACTTATGGGGCTGTCACAGTTGTCCAGTGGAACGTGAAGAGCTTCCCATGCCTCTGATTTCCTATCAATATGAGAAGCCCATTGTAAGAAAGAGCAGTCTTTAAAGAACAATCACAATGAATGTTTGGTCTATACATGATAACATGCTCTCATTAACTTTGGGCCCTATTCTGTCCCGGAAGTACGTCCCCTTTGTACGTCTGGTCTGAACCATTAGGCTATACCTCCACTGAGGTGCCATACATCTGCAGGGTGAACCTGTCTGACTCTCTGCAAAGGGCTACAGCAGAATCCATAAAGTCATGTTTTCAGAAAGGCATGATTGCGAATTGCATGTTTGCAGACCCAATGTGCTATCGGAACACATTAAAAAAACATACAAATGTATGTCTGCCAGTCAAAGCAGACCCTAACCTGTTCCTGGCATTAAAATGGATGGAGTACCCCACAGCCACAAAGAAAACAAGTGGGAATTGAATCCTCATCCGTCACTTACTGAGCCAGTGCTACACCTCCACGCAGTTATGCACATCTATGTCTAGAAACAGAGGGAATGTAGATGGCTGCCTGCAATGAGTGAAATCCAGAACATGAGACAACGTGGCTGAGCATATTCTGAGACTGTGGTAAACCACACCTGGGCCCCGCCTACACCAGCACATATGCAGCACATAATACACACGACATGGCGTACTATAGCTGCTAAACAGACACACTGCTGCAGGATACACCTCTTATCCAAAGTCCCAGGCACATGTGCGTTCAAGATGCCCACCCCTTCCCTGTTCCCCCAACAGCAAACAGTCGCAGGCAGGGGTCTGCTGCGCCGCAGTGTGGCACTAAACCATGAGGCAGCACATGTGGAGGCCATGCAGTTCCCTGTGACCTGCTGCACATAGTGAGATAGGTACACCGGTATATACACTGAATGCCAACCATATTAATGACCCATGTGATCCATTGCAGATCATCCTGGCCTCCCTGGGGGGCCATGCACACATTTCCCACCATCATAGATGACAAGTAGATACTGGACAATGCCCCAGTGATCAGTCGCCACTATGACTGCAATTTGTGCTTTGTGGGCCAGTATAAGTAAGTCCCTCCATTACCCATGACACACTGCACGTTCTGAATAGCTTTATGCAACTGATCACCAAATGGAGAATGCAATGATCCACCACATCAGCTCAGTAATCTGCATGGGCAATGTGTGCTTCCAGCACATAACAGCTGCAAACTGTGCTACAGACCCGTTTCAGCAGTCACCCTGAATGTGAGGGGGGGGGGGGCACACATCACCTGGCCCTCAGAGCTTGCACTGCCAGAGATGGACTCTCCATTTCCTGGAGCTGATCTATATCATTGCCAGTGTGCTGCAGGTATTCTCTGCAATGTGTGATGCTAGTCACTTGGTTGTCAGCACAATTGCAGCATGCCAGTGTGGCCTGTCATATCGGAACAAACTCATCTCTAGATCCGCAACAACATGGTGGAAACCACCTCACCTTCCTGTTCAACACCTTAATCAAAGACACTGAGTACATATCTAAGGATTTCATACTTATTTTTGTAGACTTTTCATCTGCTTTTGATTCATTCTCAACAACTTCTACTAAACAGGCTACACAATATGGTATCCAAGACACCACCTTAAAATAGTTTCAGTCCCACTTATCTGACTGCATACAGCAAATACAAATAAAGTGCCTTCTATTTGTCCTCAGCCAAGGCATGCCCCAAGGATCTGCATTGTCACCTATTCTATTCAGTATCTACATCCAGCCTTTATGTGAGGTCATTAGGAGTTACAACATCAAATATTTACTATATGCAGATGCCGACATGATCTTCACACCCTAATCCACCAACTCTCTGCAATACACCAGAATTTCTAACTGCTTTGCAGCATTCATTCAATGGCTTCAAATGCACAACCAAAACATCAACCATAACAAAACAGTAATCTTACACATCGCGAGAGACCCGAACTTAAGCCACCACCAACTATCACAACAAACAACATAGTGATCAGAGTCAAAACTGTGATCAATTATCTGTTTAGCAATGCTTATATATTGCTTTTCACCAGGTTAAAGCAGTGTACATTAAGGTACAGCATAAATTTCCCTTGTCCCCAAAGGGCCCACAATCTATGCTTTGTACCTGAGGCGACGGAGGGTTAAGTGACTTGCCCAAGGCCACCTGTGAGACTAGAAACTAGGTTGCTGTCCTCCAGGCATTACACTAGATCAAGAGCTCAATCTTCAAGAGCAAGTAAACCACACCACCAAATCGGTCTACCACAAAGAATCTACACAGACTCATAACCCCTATGGATTTCTGCAGTGTGTGCCAAGCCAACATCACCCCCATATTCAATTACTGCAACACAATCTATCATGGTCTCCCGACGGGCACACTATATCCTATGCAATTGGCTTAAAACACAGTAGCAAGAGTCATACTGAGAGAATCACGCCAAACCCACATCACTCCACTTTACAAACAGCATCACTGCCTACCTATTATGAGCAGAATCAAATATAAAGTTATCCTCATCACTCACAAGTTTATAAATAATCTATCAGCGGACAGTCTCGCATCATTAATAGCAAAACCCACCAGGAGGCAAAATACACTCAACTTGCTGGACATACCATCAGATAAACCCACAAGCAGCCAAAGGGCTAACAGCAGATCATTCCCACTATATGCTCCATCACTTTTGGAATTCCCTACCACCCCAAACAAGATCCATCGAACGTACAGGTGACTTCCGTAAGATGTTGAAAACCCTGCTATTCTTGGAGTACTACAGTTGAAAACCTCAATAGGAACCTCTTCTGACAACTAGCATTAATTCCTATCTCCATGTATATAGTTAAGTTTATTATCTCTTTCCACCCTTAATACCCGTTACATTACTGTTAAATGTAATGAGCACGTTTGGTTAAAATTTTCTGATGTTCAAGAACTGAGTTATATGTGAACCGTCTTGACTTTTGTAGAAAGACTATATAAAAAAATGATGTTAGATAAATTAAATTAAATTGTGTGCTTTTTTCCATGTAAAGCACACTTTTGCAAAGTGGCTTCATGCTTTAGCACATGACCATTAGAGAAATCAGGGGAGAATATTCAGTGTACAATGAGCAGGAAACTGAACTGGGGATCGTTATCTTTGTTCAGATGCTCAATGGCACTTTGGAGCCATGGAATATAGGCAGATAAAGCTAACCAGTATGGATGTGTATTTGCTTGAAATAAATGGTAAAGTTCAACAAATGAAGCAATTTTTTGTTCCCTCATAAACAACAAAAAACCCTCAATATCCATTTGTTTTTAACACCATTCCAGGATATGAAGCCAGAAAAAGTCACTTATTTTTCGCTTGGCAAGTGTACGGCTCAGAAGGGGTTTAACCCATGACCCTAGGGAACAGAGGCACTAGAGGAGAGGAGGGGCGGTCAAGTAGTTAGAGCAGCACCCTGTCAACCTGAGTTTGAATCCCACTGGCACTCGTTGTGGCCTTGGGCAAGTCATTTAACACTCCATTGCCTCAAGTACAAACCTAGAATGTGAGCACTTCAGGGACAGGGAAGAGCTGATTGTAACTTGCCTTGAAATACTACTGGAAAGGCATGAGCTAAGCAATAAATAGAGACTTATTCCTGAAGACATAGGTGCTGCCCTTATAAAATGGAAGTCAGTGAAGCGTTATCCTCTGGGCAGGAGGAGAAAAGAGGTGCCCAATAGACCAGCCTTTGGTCTTGATTAAACACCCGATGGGCTCAGTGCATGGGCACAGGGGTGGCTCTATAATGAGGCCAAGTGAGGCAGTGGCCTCAGGTGGCAACGTTTTGGGGGCGGCAAAAATTGCCCCCAAAAGCCCGCCTCACTCAGCCTTCAAAAAAAAAAACCCGATGAGAGGAGCCGCTGCCAGAGCCACTGGAAATGCCTGTTCCCATCAGCGCCAGCAGGCTTAACAGAGCCGCGAGAAAGGGAAACTCTCTCCCTTCGTGGCTCTGAAAAGCCGGTGCTGAGGGAGATAGGAGGGCTCTGCCGGGGAGGCCGCGGCCACAGGGCACTTCATTCTACTGTTGCCATGGCACTGGCTTCAGCAGCCAGGGTTTTTTTTCGAATTTCCCTGAGGTGGGGGTGGGGGACTAGGACTAGATATGGGCTGATGGGGATGTTAGGACTGGTAATGGGCTATGGCAGGGCTAAGACTGGAAATGGGCTGATGGGGGATTAGAACTGGAAATGGGCTGATTGGTGGGGTTGGGCCTAGAAATGGGTTGATTGGTGGGGTTAGGACAGGAAATGGGGTGATTGGGGGGAGGCTAGGACTGGAAATGGACTTATTGGGGTGGTTAGGACTGGTAATGGGCTGATTGGGGACTAGGACTAGAGTGGGCTGATAAGGGGGCTGGGACTGGAAATGGGTTAATGGGGGAGGGGAGGAGAGTGCTGCTGGCCCTGGAAGAAAACTAGGGGCTAGGGCTACAAATGGGCTGATGCGGGAGGATGGTAGAATAGGAATGGAAGGGAGTGGATAATGAGAGGTCTGCCAGGGTAAGGAGGGGGCAGGAAGGGAGCTGACACCTGGGGATGGGAGTGGTAGGTGGTTGGGTAATGGGGAGGAGGCTGGAAGGGAGCTGACATGCAAATGGCACTGGAAGGGGGATGGACAGAGGGTAGGGCGACTGGAAGGGAGCTGACTATGGGGGGGGGGCACTGAGAGTGGACCTGAGCTGATATCTGGGATGGTATTTGGACTAGAAGGGGCTGGACAGTGGGGAAGGAGGGGGGACTGGAAGGGAATGGACACCAGTGGCAGTCGTGGGAATGCAAGGCGGTTGACATTGGAAGGTACTGGGAGGGAAGGACTGGAAAGAGGGCTGATAATGGGGAGGGTTACTGGAACTGGAAATGGGCTGATGGAAGGAAGTGAAGAAAACAAAAGAGATACGAAATGGCAGATGGACCATAGACCACAGAAAGAGAGCTAAGAGAAGACAGGAAAGCAGAAGCCTCAGATCGGGACCAGCATGATCAGAGAATAAAATGGTCAGACAACAAAGGAAGAAAAAATAATTTTATTTAATTTTATTGATTGGACTTTGTACTATTTTTTATATTTTACACAGTATTGGGGAACTGCATCTCTTATTTATCTGATATTGCACTGCATGTGGACTCTGGCTTCTTGGGGTTTCAATTTAAATTTTGTCTACATATTTTTATTTTTACTTTGGATTGTGGTTACTTATTCTGTACTTGGTGAGGGTTGGTGTTGTGAGTGTGTGACTGAGGTCAGGTGTTCTGTTAACATGGAGTTTATACATAAAGATCTATACTGTACGGTAGTAATTTTTAATTTTTTCAGCTTTTCAAATAGGTGTATGGATGTTCCAGGGCCCACTGTAGTATTTACAGTGACACTTTTTTGGATGGGCTCCTTATGTGAGTTTTGGAAGTTTGTGCTGATATGTTATGGTATGGTAGGTTTGCTTTTTGTTGTAGGATTTTGTATTAGTTCACAATATGCCTGGTACTGGAGAATAGTGGTGGTTATAGTTAGTGAGATGATCAGAATCAGATTTTGTTTTTAAAATATTGAGTTCTGTGGGTGAACGTCCTTTATCTTTATCTCCTGGTTCTGCCCTGCACCTACAGTGGATGCAAATTTATTATTATTTATTTGTTTTATTTAATATTATGTTGGAAAAGAAAAAGCAAGAACCATAACACAGTTTATAACAAAATAAAATGAGTTATAATTTAGTTGTATAAATTGTGCTGTTGGTTCTTGCTGTCTTTTAGTTCCTTGGTGTGCAAATGGGTCTGTATCTAGCCCTGTGCAAGCGGTGCGCTGCACAGGGCGGAAAGGCTTGGGGAGCACATTTCGGTTGTCTGCTGTTGCCCTGCTGCCGCTGGCAGGACAATAGCAGGCAGCCAAAATGCTTGCATTTCCTCCATATAATCTAATAGGCTTTTTGGTTTGGATCAGTCTGATTGGATTTCTGAAAAAGCTCCGCCCCTTCTAAAGTTGGGGGGGGCGCCATTTCATACTTCTGAGCTCCCCCTGCATGGGCACATCTTTTGCCTTGAAAATTACTGTTCGGTGCCTTCAACTATAAAAATTCAGCTTCTGCTATTGAAGACCATGGATATCTTCTCTTCTCTTCCATATTTTTCAGCTTGGTTGGTTCAGATCAATTAAAGCCTCTTAGGCGCCAGTTTTAAGCAGTTTCCAGTAAAATAAATAAATAAAAACAAAAAAAAAACAAAAATGCAGAAAGACCACAGTTAAAAGAAAAACAGAATGCCAGTGAGCAACAAAAATGTTTTCTCTAAGTTGTAGCCTGGCTCTGCTCTCTGGCGACTGCTCGCTCTCATGCACTAGTAAGGTAGATGTTGTCCTTTCACCCTCTAACTTGCACCTAATCTCTCTGGACAGGCTCTTCTCAGGCAGAGCAGTGGGAGGAGAATCACTTCAACTGTATTCATGAATAGTCACTAGCTAGACAAATTTCACAGTGGACGTGTTCTCTTTGGGCTGTTTTAAAGGGAATTTGCTTCAGAGAAGGCAAGTCAACTGAACAGGAAGGTGCATGGGTGGCAATTTTTTTTCTGGAAAATCTGGCTTTTGTCTTCCCAATTTTTATTTCCAGGAACATTTCATGCATTTGTTTTCATAAAACCACTTTAACGTATGTCAGAATTTTCTAACACATTTAGCACATGAAACACGATTAGATATACATGCTGTTTCCTAGGTTAATGCGTATCAAAACCTATTTCTCAACTTGAAATTCCTTAAGGCATGCTAATGAAAGAATGTGAGCTAATAGATACACAGCCCTAAAATATATAATTAAATCATGTTAAAAAAACACCAGTACTCATAGGGATTTGTCATTCAGAAATTACCAAAATATTTATTTGAAATTTTTATCCTGCATTTTCCAGCAGATCAAATGCGGTTTACAAAGAACATCATTTAAATTGTACAAAACAGTACATATTCAATTACATGGAACAGTTACAACTATGTACATTAACATTATAACAATCTATGTAATTAGTAACTATATACTTATTGGTCCTGAGAGTGAAAGGATGGACATTGGGAGATGCATTCTAGGGGGTGGGGGGGAAGGCACACGCACATAGACTGATTATGTGATGGTATAGAAAAGCTCTGTGTTAATGATTACGTTACGGATCAAAAGTGTTGAGTGAACAGATGTGTGTTCAGTTTCTTTCGGAATGAAGAGAGGTCTTTTATCTCTCTTAAGTTGTTTGGGAGCTTGTTCCAGAAGGTGGGGGCGCAATGGGAGAATGCCTTGCTGTTTGTAATTTTTTTTAGCTTTCCTGTAGTCTGGTGCTATTGTGAGTTTATTTTTATTGCAATCTCATTGTGTATGAGTGTTTGTTTCTTTGGCAATGAGGGAGGAATGGTGTGATGGGGCTATGTCATTAATTTGTTTAAATGTAGTAACAAGTATTTTGTAGTGTGTGTGGCTTTGGATTGGGAGCCAATGCAAGCTGAATAAGATAGGGGTGATGTGCTCTATTGGGATGGTATTTGATGTTATCCTTGCTGCAATATGTTGTGTAATTTGAAGTGGTCTTAGGTAGGACTTGAAGTATTGAGTTGGAGTAGTTGAAGTGGGGGGTGATAATAGCATTGAGGACTGATTAGAAGTCGTGGGAATGAAGAAGTGGGAGGAGTTGTTTTAGCATTCTGAGTTTATAATAGATCGATCTTGTTTGTTTTATAAAAGAGGACATGTTAAGTGTGCAGTTTAGGAGGACACTGAGGTATTTTACTTCATTTTTGACGGAGATATTTGTATCTTGAATCCTGATAAATGGTGTGGGGGGGGGGAGTTTTGGTTCCTTGTTATATAGAGGGCTTTAGTTATATTGAAGTTAATCATGAGATCGTGGGATGATAGCTATTGAGCTACTTCTGTGAAGCAGTCGGTGATTTGTTGGATTGAAAGATTGGAGATGTCAAATGGGAGAGATATCATTATATTGTCCACATATATGTGGTAGAATACTTTGAATTTTTTGAAGATTGAACAGATAGACTGAAGGTAGATGTTAAACAAAAGGGCAGAGAGTGCAGAGCCTTGCGGGAGGCCTTGCTCTTGATTGTAGGGATTAGAAGTATTGTTTCCTATCCTTACTTGTTGGGTTCTTCCTGCTAGATATGAGGAGAACCATTGGAGTACTGTGCTTTTAATGCCTATTTGTTGTAATCTAGAGATCATGATGTGGTGGCTTTTTACACTGTCAAAAGCTGCGGAGATATCTAGGAATAGGAGGAGGAACACTTTTTTGGGGTTGTCCATGCCCCATATGATACGGTCAAAAAGGACAGTAAGGAGGGATTCAACTGCATGGTAGGGTCTAAAACCATACTGGTGCTCATCTAGGGGTGCGTATTTATCTATATGATCTTGAAGTTGGATTTGTACTGCCTTCTCCATTAGTTTGGCCATGAAAGGGAGGCTTGAGATGGGTCTGTATGAGGTGGGGGTATTTTTGTCCATAGTGTTATTTTTCAGGCTTGGACATATTATAGCATGTTTCAGAGCAGGAGGCATGTAGCCAAGCTGAAGGGTGGTGTTGACAATAGGAAGGATGAGTGGGGTAAGTTCTACTTTTGTTGCTTTTATCCAGCTAACTAGACAGGGATCAAGGTATGAGGTGGATGTGTTTACTTTGGAGATGATGTTCTTAAGCACATCCTTCGAGGTAGGGGAGAATGTTGACCAAGAAGAAGTTGATGTTGAGTATTGGGTGTTTTGCTCATTTAGGATTGGGGCTTGACGTGTTAGCTTGTCTTTGTAATAGTTGGTTAGGAGTTGGGGGGGGTCTATGACAGGATCATGCGTCTCATTGTTTGTATTGCTATTTGTTAAAGATTTTATGATTTCAAAGAGCTGTCTCGGACGATTGAGAGACTTTGAAAGTATAGTGGAATAATGTTCCTTCTTTATAGCGTTTATGATTTCTCTGTAATGTTTTAGTTTGGCCATATATGTAGAGATGAGGACAGTAACTGAATTCAAGAAAGCATGGGACCAACACAGAGGATCTCTAAAGGCAAAAAGTGGACTGTTGTAGTTGTTATGGAAGGACAGACTAGATAGGCCATGTGGTCTTTTTCTGTCGTCATATTTCTATGTTTCTATGTTTCTATATTGGACTCGATATGTTGTGGATTTTGAATAGCGCCATTTGCGCTCAGTTTTGCGCAGTTCACTTCTGAGTTGTTTGCGTTCGGGTCTGAACCATGCAGCACTGTGTTTTTTTGTGGCAGTAGGATGGATTACATGTAAGGTTGCTGCCTTAGATATGGTGTCGTTCCAGTTTGATATTGCTTCCTCTAGGTTGGAAGAAACTAGGATTATGTGTTGGGTCATTTGTTTCAAGAAGGTATCTCTATCAAATTTCTTGGGTTGTATTGTATGTATTGGCTGCAGATACATAGTATCATGGATGGGTATTTGGAGTTTTATGAGGTGATGGTCGGACCAGGGCACTGGTTGTACTTCAAATGTTGTTGGATTGTAGTTACTATAGCTTATATTAGGTAAGAACACTAAGTCAAGTGTGTTCCCTTTGATATGTGGTCTTGGGCAAGTGGTCTTGTGGTCTTGGGCAAGCCACTTAACCCTCCATAGCCCATGTTCCCTGTAAAATAGTTATCTCCAAGTTATAATGCCCTGTTCAATGTAATTTCAGTTTGTTCAATGTAAACCGCACTGATGCAGAATAGCGCGGTATATAAGAGAATGTAAATACATAAATACATATGGGTTCTGGTGTCAATTATTTGGTTTTAATTCATGTCATGTATGGTGGATAGGAAGGCAGAGGTATTATTGTGAGGTAACGAAGCAAGGTTAAGGTCACCTAATAGTATTAGGGATGTCTGTTGGTGGATGAGCATAGTATCTCTGAAGGAATTTCCAGATTGTCCAGATTTGAGTCTGGAGGTCTATAAGCTAAACAAAAATAGAGATTTTTTGTTCTTATAGTAAGTATATCTAAGTTCTCAGTGTTTGAGGCTATTAGGGTTGCCTTCAATTCTTCTTTTATTATAATGAGGACTCCCCCCTCATCTTTTTGTTGAGTGGTGGGAGTGAAGTAATTAGTAGCCTGGGGCCTTCAGTTGGTTGATTAGCACCTGGTCTGAGTCTGATAGCCATGTCTCAGTTATGCAAATAAAGTCAGGAGTATTGTCAGTTAGTATGTCTTGGAAGAGGGGTATTTTGTTTCGTATTGACCTTGCATTAATAAGGAAACATTTTAGGTTTCTATCTTTGGATGCGGTAGGGGATTTGTGTTTAGTTGGATATTGATAAGTCTGTTATACTTCGATTTAGAGGGGTAAGTCTGTTTGTGATTGTAGATTGTAGGGGGGGGGGGGAGCCTGATGGCAGTATAAATAGTGGGGATGAATTTATTGTGTGTGGGAGTGAGATTGTGGTTAAAGATTATGGAACAGATTAGTATGCATGTGAGAGAGTTTATCCAGAATGCTTTTTTCCTATCCATGTTAAAAGACCTGAGTGGTATAGACAGCATAGGAATGTTATCTGTTCTTAATTGGAAGGGGAGGATAGAGGAGTGACGTGTAGGATGAGTGGAACACAATGTAAAGGCATTGAATACACCAAAGAGACATCAATGACATAACAAATACTGAGTAAACAGCAGTGGTGGTTGATCAGTCAAGGGTAGAGCAATTATTGTTATGGGTTAGCAGAACAACCTGGATAATATAAATGATTGCTTTATATGGTTGGAGAGCCGACCATTTACATCTGTAAAACAGTGGTACAGTATGTTAAAAAGGATAATGGTTCTGTCTAATAGTGGTAGCAGTACCTTTGCAAACATGGGGTAGAAGTACTATTCTGAGTAAATGTACTGGCTAAATAGGGTTCTATATAGCGAGATTGGTATTTGACTTTATCAGTTTAAGAGTTTACTCGGAGCCAAAGGTATATTTACTACAAGGAGTGCAGAGCTTATCTACTTGCCTGAGTAAATTGTCAGGGGGAGGAAAGACACGCTTTATGGTCCCAAGAGTCTTGAGATGGATGGTTTCGTTGGCTATCTCTCCTGGGTTTTCAATGTGATGTAGGTTTCCGACGCCTAATTTCCACGCTTAAGGGCCCCACCAAAGGGCCCTCTGGAAAGTCCCGCCAGGTGCAGGTGCACCTGAAGGCGCCTCTTTTGAATGCTTGCTTGCTGCTCTTGATTGAGCCGGGGGCCGGCCGGCACGAACACATGCAATCCTGCTCTGCCCCGATCGGAGAGCAGAGGGAGAGTGGTGAGTCCGGGTTTGGCTGCTGCGCTCGATCTGTGGAGCAGGATGGAGAGTGGTAAGTCCGGTCTAGAGGGTGCAACTGGTCAGTACAACGCACTCATGGTCCAGAAGACTTCAGTGTATTCACAAGCAGCTCGAGGATCACAAGAAAAAAGAATTTGGAGTGGAATATTTACTTCTCCAAAGCATTGCTAAGATGACTTGCAGAAATGAAGTTGGTTTCTCACATTGAAACTGGGAGTAAATTCTTTAAGGGGTAGTTAACAAAGTCACTTAGAGGAGTCATTACTAAGCTGCAGTGAAATTCGCCATTTTACTGCAGCCAGATTTCCTGCATGAGTTCACTAACCTGCAGCACCCAATGCCACAGATCCATAACTCACATGGTAGATTCCATTTCGCATTGCTGCAGCCCGGAACATTGCGCGTTCCTGACTTCAGCAACACAAAGATAGCAGGCCAAAATTGGGCCCACCATCTTTTAAAGAGGTTGGTGCTATACGAAGCAACCCACCCACTACCAATCGCTCCCAACATGAGCCTCCCCTGGCACGAATCCCCTCAATGAGGGTGAAGGAGAGGAATAAGTGAAGGCTGATGAGGATAAAGCAGAACTGCTTAACAAATATTACTGTTCTGTATTCATGGAGGAAGGGCCAAGAATGGGACCTCAAAAAATAAAGGCAAAGACTGTGTTCATGAGGAACTAGCTAAACTAAAAGTGGACAAAGCGATGGGATCAGGTGAAGGTCATCCAAGGGTACTGAAGAAACCTGTGGAAGTACTGGCAGCTCCACTGATTGACCTTTTTAATGTCTCTTGAGGGGATGATCCCAAAGGACTGGAGAAGGGCAAGTGTGGCTCCTGTCCACAAAAGTGGATGTAAGGATGAGGCTGGTATTTATTTATTTGAAACATTTTGCTATCCCGCTATTCTAGCAGTGGCCTGACAGCATGGCAAAGGAACATAACACTATAACAAAATAAAAGCAATAAAAAGCAACATAAAATCAAAACACTGTGTGGACGTAAGTCCATTAACAATGTAAAATCAATAAATAAATGGACAAAGGTACAAAAGGTACTCCTCCTGGAATTCTGCACACAATTATTCAAGATTTTGTACTTTTTTGTGATACTTAATTTAAAATACAATACAGAAAAAATAACACTCAAAAACAAAATGCTTTTTTATTTGAAAAACAAAGCATGCAGAATGTTGCATAATTCAGACCTTTTGACACAGAAGTTTGAATTTTGTGTGCAAAATTCCAGCAGGAATAAAAAGGGATGGGGACGACCTAGTAATGCAACAATTCCAAACTGGCCAGTTAGTCTGACCCTTATGGTGAGTAAATTAATGGAACACTTCTAATTCAGAGGATGGGAAATGTTTTGATATTTTACATGTGTCAAAGGAATACAATTCCTACCATGCATAAGTATTCGCCATCTTCTTGACATACATCCTTAAATGGTATGGTATGCCTGTTTTAGGTTATATGTTATATGATGTGTGTATTCTTTCCCCTTTGTTATTTGCCCCCAGTGCTTACTGTTTGATGTAATGTAAAACCGGTGTTTGTTTCCTTTCCTTTGTATATCCTTTGTCTTGTATTTTACCGCTTTGATTGAAGGAAAAGGCGGAATACAAAACTTGTCAAATAAATAAATAAATATGCACATGTTCTGCCGTACGATTTTATGAAAAGTCTTTTCAGCTTGTTAAACAGAATTTACCTATGGAAATGTCTTTATTAAACGTAACCTCCCCCACATATTCAGCAGTCCAACTGATAATTTGGCTGTATTACTTAAAGATAAAAAGAAACCCTTTCTCTCTATATATTTAGGCAGATCTCCCCTCCTCTCCCATTTCTGCAGAATATCGGCCCCGCTGTTTCCTAGACAGAGTGAATCTTGATGAATTATAAAGAGAAACCTCTCCTATACAATAACATGAGCAAATTAGTATTATAGAGGTAACTTTATAATGAGCCGCACATAGTTACACATCTTCAACACAAGTCAGGGCTCCTTCTGCTAAAGCCCGCTAAGGTTCTGAACTTAACATGAGAAAAAAATGCACATTAAGTGCAAGCCTCCATGTTAGCTGTCAGGGGCATGACCAGCATGTCCTCAGCAGTTAATGCTTGTCATGCCCCTGACAACTAACATGGAGGCTGTTCACTACCTGCAGCACCCAATGCCACAGATCCATAACTCGCATGGTAGATTTCATTTCGCATTGCTGCAGCCCAGAATGTTGCACTCCCATAAAGCCTCGTCACTTAACAATTCCCACAGAAGTGTCATTAGGATGAGCTCGCATTAATTGCCGCACATTGCCACTGAGCATGCGTCAATGGCCCTTGCCCTAACAGCAAAGTGATCTCCATATCCACATGTTGTCCAGTCCCTGCTTTATAATGCCATGCCAGTCACTGAACATTTTACTATGTAGTCACCAGCTTGCTGGTATGTTAGTGTTCCCGGATGCTAGTTGCCATGCATTAAAATGCACATCTAACAGGCTACTCCATCCCCATAATCCATACTATAAGGCCCAAACCGCCTAAACCTTGGCATCCTCCCATAATACACCTTAATAGAAAGCCTAAACACTTCATCACAATTCAAACCAAACCTGTTACTGCCCTGCTTACTGCACACCCCTAACACCCTCGTCCCAACTTCTCCACCTGCGCTTTAATAAACGCATGCTCTGCACGCAACAAAATACAGATCCTTTCTGACTGTATCACAGACAACGAAATAGACACCATGTGCATTACCGAAACTTGGTTCACAGAAAATGATAATGTTTTACTCAACCAACTCAACACCTCCACGCACACCATCCACATCTGTCCCTGTAGAACCAATAGGGGAGGCAGCATATGCATGCATACAAAGAAAAAACTCAACTTTAACACCACAAATACAATCTTAACACAAACATTGGCATCCTCACCATAACAAGTAAACACCTTACCATCTGTCTAGCCTACAGAGCCCTTCATAACAAGGCCAAAGAGCTAGCCACTCTACTCGAAGAAATCTGCTCCCATACATCAACGCAAAAAAACGTCATCCTCCTTGGAGACGTGAACCTTTCTTCTGCTTCTAACAACTAATCCTCCACTTTCCTTGAAGCAATGGGCAGCCTCCACTACTCCGAGCTCATTTCTGCCCCAACCTACACCACAGATGGGATCCTCAACCTGATCTTCCTCCCCAACAGCCTGCTCAACACACCAGGATACACCCCACCAGCAATAACCCCAGTCCCCTGGCCAACCACAACCTCATAACCTTTGATACCCCATTCTCGTACAAGCCTTCCACCACAAAACTATTCCCACATAACGAGAAGATTCCTTTCATTTGATGAACAATCCTTCCTACAAAACACCATGACATCGGAGTTCAAGGCAACCCCCCCCCCTCAAATGGATCCACTCCTGCCTAGCAGACAGGAGTCAACTGATAAAAATCAGAACCCAAACATCTTCCCCTTACATCCTACCACAAGGCATACCCCAAGGCTCCTCACTCTCCTCATTTCTCTTCAACATTTACATTCAGCCCTTTTGCTCGACCATCCAATATCAACTACCTCATTTATACCAATGATATTATGGTTTACATACCTTTCTTCACATCTGCTTCCGACTACTCAAGAATCACAGCCTGCTTCACCGAAATAGTCAACTGGCTATAATTCCACAACTTATCAATCAACTTCAATAAAACAGAAATCCTATACATCACAAGGAACCCAATCTTTACCCTCCCCCTTCTCTATCATGATTGGAAACACAGACCTCCAGGTCAAGACCCATATTGGACCAACGCCTATCCTTCCAACACCAAGTCCAGTACACCACCAAGTCTGTCTACTACAAGCTCAGAACTCTGCGAAACTTACAACTCCTTCTCACCACAGAAAACTTCCGCTCTGTGTGCTTAAGCCACTGTCACTCCCCTACTTGACTACTGCAACTTGATGTACCAAGAACTTCCCACACTCTTCTCCCACTTCAACTCACCCAAAACACTGCTGAACAAACCATCCACCAGGCATCCAGACAGACTCACATCACACTCATCCTAAAATCCCTCCACTGGCTACCCATCACTTCAAGAGTTAAATTCAAAGTCCTCATCACAATCCACAAGGCACTATACAACCTCGCATCCAAACATCTTCAAGCATTAATCCACACCCCCAGCACCAGCAGACCAAGAAGACACAGCACATAGAATGTCCTCAGTCTTCCACCTCAAATCTGCAAGAGCAACTGAACCACATGCCTCATGGCCTTTTCACTTTACGCTCCTACCTTCTGGAACTCACTGTCTCATGCACTAAGGGACATCAAGTCAACCCAGGACTTCTGAAAGAGTTTAAAAACCTACCTCTTTCAGGAACGCTACAGTCCATACCCCCAGCATAACGCAATGCTACAGCACCACTTGCAGGCTCACAGGATCTCTCCCACTCCGCCTCCTTGAATCCCCCACATTAGGGGCTCATCCATCCCCTGTCATTATCCACCTCTCCCCCACCCCCTCTTGTTTCCTACCAACCCTGTAAATACATCTTAAGCATTGTACCCAAACTTTACTCATCAATGTTTATGTAGCCCAGTGTACCTGTTTTATACATCGTATCCTAGCCCTGCTCAACTATATTCATGTAACC
The DNA here is from genome assembly GCA_033557465.1 of Ichthyophis bannanicus. Classification (NCBI taxonomy): domain Eukaryota; kingdom Metazoa; phylum Chordata; class Amphibia; order Gymnophiona; family Ichthyophiidae; genus Ichthyophis; species Ichthyophis bannanicus. The sequence goes on along the minus strand of JAWIIG010000024.1, from coordinate 4,429,968 downwards.
CTAGTGCACCTAACAGTTTTATGCACTGTTTTGCAGTTTTTAATCCGTATGCTCATTAATGTCATGTTCTATGTAACCTAATACACCTCAAAGTTCTGTTTCACCCTGTTCCTTGTAAACCGTTTTGACCGGTAGAAAAACAGTATAGCAAAAACCAGTTAAATAAATAAAAGGGGCACTAAATCACCTATTTTACTGTTTTACAACCAAAATGCTTCTGAAATAAATTCAGTCACACTTTACTAACTCTGTGTTGCTGAGAACAATAACGATGCTTAAAATTGTTTGTTGGCTCTAGTTTTCAGTTTATACTACTGGGTGTATGTGAGTTATAATAGGAAGGGATCTCCTCAACCTAAACCATAAATTACTAAAATACATGCACATCTTCAGCTGGATTTGTGATAAATCTATGTTTTTGTATGGACAGTATTTGTTTTTCAGGCAAAAGAATTAATGAATGATGCAATTTGAAAGTGCTATTGCATCATGCATGATATGAATTACATCATGTTATTTCTTGAAGTCATAGATGATGCAATGCTAACTCAGCTTAATTACGTCACTCTGCAGAACAAATTGCACAAAATTTTTTTTTTTAATGAACACGATATCTCAGTAGTATTTTGGCTATAGACCAGTATTCTCAGTGTTTGATTTGTTCCATTTAGCCAAATTGTTTGAACAATGAAGATCACTTCTGCAACGTTTGTGGTGAAGTGACTTCTGCATCACAAAAACACAGTACAATTGTTTTGATTAAGGAAGCCTACCACCTTTACTTTGGCTGTAAAATTGGAGATCAAGACAAGAGCTGGGCCCCACATATATGCTGCAACACTTGTACAACAAATCTTCATCAGTGGTTGAACTGAAAAAGGAAATCCATGCCTTTTGCAGTGCCAATGATTTGGAGAGAGCAAACTGATTATATCAGCAATTGTTAGTTCTGCGTGGTGTCTTCTGTTGAAAAAAGTTTGTCAAAGAAGAAAAAGTGTTCCGTGCAGTATCCAAATATTCCATCAGCTATACGCCCAGTACCCCACAGAGAAGGACTGATGGTTCCTGATGCTCCAGAATTATTCTCACTTGAGTCAGACGAGGAAGAGGAAGGGGATGAAACTTATGTTTGTTTATTATGTTTATTGCTTACTTTATATACTGCACCTTCTAATAACAGGGCCGTGTACAATTCCAAAATTTATTCCAAAAATAGCTTCTGGTCGCAAACCATCAATGTCACATGACCCAGATTTTCTCCCATCCTCCTTCTTCTCTCAACCACACTTCATAACGCAAGGTGAACTGAATGACCTTGTCAAGGATTTGGAACTACCAAAGAACATAAGAACATAAAATATGCCATACTGGGTCAGACCAAGGTCCATCAAGCCCAGTATCCTGTTTCCAACAGTGGCCAATCTAGGTCATACGTACCTAGCAGTTTCCCCAAGGGACACAGGTTCCACAATGCTTGTATTGGTTCAAGCATTGATATCCTGGGTCCCTTCTTAATAATGGTTTATGGACCTTTCCTCCAGGAACTTGTCCAAATCTTTTTTAAACCCAGCTATACTAACAGCCTTTACTACATCCTCCAGTAACAAATTCCAGAGTTTGATTACACGTTGAGTGAAAAAATATTTTCTTTTATTAGTCTTAAATAGTTTACCCTGTAGCTTCATTGCATGTCCCCTAGTCTTTCTATATTCTGATAAGGTAAACAATCGATCTACGTTTACCCGTTCCACTCCGTTCATTAATTTATAGACTTCTATCATATCTCCCCTCAGCCGTCTCTTTTCCAGGTTAAAGAGCCCTAACCTTTTTAGCCTTTCTTCATAGGAGTATCCTTCCATCCCCTTTACCATTTTGGTGGCTCTTCTCTGAACCTTTTCTAAAATCGCTATATCCTTTTTAAGATACGGTGACCAGAATTGCACACAATATTCAAGGTGCGGTCTCATCATGGAACGATATAGAGGCATTATAATATCTTTTGTTTTATTTTCCATTCCTTTCCTTATCATACCTAGCATTCTATTTGCTCTCTTGGCCGCTGCTGCACACTGGGCCGAGGGTTTTAACATGGTATCCACAATGACGCCTAAATCTTTTTCCAGGATGGTGGTTCCTAATGTGGAACCTTGCATCGTGTAACCATAGTTTGGGTTGTTCTTCCCTAGGTGCATAACCTTGCACTAGTCCACATTAAATTTCATCTGCCATTTTGATGCCCAGTCTTCCAATTTATCAAGATCCTCTTGCAATTTTCCACAAAGCAAAGAATACAGCAGAGCTTCTGGGCTCCAGACTGCAGCAGTGGAATCTCCTGTCCAGAGATGCTAGGGTTCCACCTTTCGTGACTATCAAAAGGATCTTGTTAGATTCTTCTTCACAATAGGTGATCTTGGTCTGACGGCAGCCCTCAACATCATTCATCATCCAGATGAATGGAGACTGTTCATCGATTCATCAAAGACGAGTGTTAAAGCTGTTTTGCTGCATAATGGCAATGTTTTGCCATCAATTCCAGTTTGTCACACAGTCTATATGATGGAAACCTATAACAATATAAAACAGCTGTTGAGATGCATAAAGTATGACCAACATCTGTGGCAGCTTTGTGTTGATTTGAAAGTCGTGTTATTGCTCGGTCTGCAGACTGGATACGCAAAGTACTGATGTTTTCTCTGTGAATGGGTTAGTTGTGCGAAAGATTCCCACTTCATCAAGAGAGATTGGCCACTCCAACAGTCATTGGAGCCTGGAAAGAAAAGTGTGCAGTATCCATCACTTGTCGAATCGAGAGAGATTTTGTTTCCACCCTTATACATTCAGCTGGGTCTAATGAAAAGTTTTGTCAAGGTCATGGACAAAACAAAACCAGCTTTCAAGTATCTCAGCAGGACATTTCTAATACTAAGTGAAATTAAGATAAAGGAATGTGTCGTTTTTGGTCCTCAGATTCGAGAACTTTGAGATAATGCATTTAACCGTGCACTACATGGCAAAGAAAGGATGGCATGGAAAGCCTCCCAATTAGTGGCAATACCTTTTCTCAGAAACAACAAAGCAGACGACTATAGGGAGTTGGTGTAAAAACTCAATGCATGTAAAAGTTTCTCGGCTGCAACATGTCACTAAAGATACATTTTTTGCAATCTCATCTTGATTTTTTTCCACCAAACTGCAGAGCAGTGAGTGATGAGCATGGTGAGAGATTTCATCAGCACATTGCAATGATGGAGAAAAGATATCAAGACAAATGGAGCCCGTCAATGCTTTCAGACTGTTGCTGGACAGTGACAAGAGATACTCCATTTACAGAATACAAGAGACAAGCTAGGAAATGCGGAGTAGACACTGAATAAGGTCTGATATGAATACTAATGCATATATACTCGTTTCTTGCTTTCTATTTCATATTAACTTTTTAATTAAATTATATTTAAATAACACTTTGGCTGAAATATTATCAAGGTGATATATATGGCAACCATAAGCACATCAAAAAGACCTAGGTTTAAAATAATTTGGGATTAAAACTCTTCTACCAACATGCTATATATATGCATAAAATGAAAAAGCTTAGCTATCTTGGAAACAATAGCCAATCGGTGGTTTTAATTGTCATTTTTTAAATTCAGAACATCAGAATCCATAAGAACTGGCAAATTTTGTCTCTGAAGCAGACAACTTTTAAAATAATTGTAGACCAATGATATGGGAATAGGCACTTAAACTCATAGTTTAGGCAGGTACTATTCGGTAAGCATACATGTCAGAGCGATGACATGTACTTCTGAAGTGGGCAAGTACAAGGATGGCACATAGGTGGGCCCTAAATTTACATGCATAAGTTACAAAGTACTATAACTTTGCATAATTTCTACAAATCTAGGCATAGACATTTATACCAGGAATAGGATTGGTTTAAGTGGTTGTACCTAGATTTAGCACACATCTTGCCACTTATACCCCTACTTTATAAAGTACGGGTGTACTTTATAAAATTGGTGCTACATATGTGCCAGGCAAAGTCCGTTACACTAAGCGAACATTATAAAAATGATGACTTAGATGAATTGAAAGCATTCAGCTCTGCAGTCTGTGCAAGAATAACGTTTTATAACTCACACATACCAAGAGATGCAAAAAGAATACAACAATCTAATAAACAAACATAAACAACAATACCACACAAACCTTGTTCTAAAAGCCTGCAACAAACCCAAGGAACTCTTCAACATCGTTTGCACCCTTACAAATGACCCGACCATGAAAGATGAAAGCAAGATGCACCCTCAAACCTTTACTGATTATCTAATATCCAAGAACAGTCCCACCACACCCCATAAGAAAATCCCTCTAACGGCAATACCAACTACATATGCGGGCTCTACTATCACCAGTCAATGGAAGAACTTCAGCATCCATAGCCCATGTTTTCTGTAAAATAGTTATCTCCAAGTTATAATGCCCTGTTCAATGTAATTTCAGTTTGTTCAATGTAAACCGCACTGATGCAGAATAGCGCGGTATATAAGAGAATGTAAATAAATAAATAAAAATCCCATCAACTAAACAAATAGAACAACCATCATTGCTCTAAACACCACCACCTCTGCATCAGACCCCTGCCCAGTGACTTGGATTAAATCCACCAAAGAAGATTTCAGCACATACATCCAAAAGATAGTAAGCACCTCACTTACTCGGGGCTGCATGCCCAAAGCACTCAAACAATCTACTATTCTCCCTATTCGTAAAACCACCTCTACACATAGTACTGACCCCTCAGCCTACCGCCTAATTTCTAGCCTCCCATTCCTGGCAAAAATAACCAAAAAACTGTTCAGAAACGGCTCCAAGATCATATCAATGAAAATGCCCCACTAGATCCCCACCAGCACGGATTCCGTCCAAATCACAGTGTTGAGACACTCCTCATACATCTATTCGATAACATAATCAAAGGAATGGAAAAGATAAAGAAGGGCTTCTTACTAATATTTATTGAAATATCATCCGCCTTCGACACAGTTTCTCATCATATCCTATTGAAGCGCCTAATGGAGACTGGCCTCCAAGACACCACCATCAAATGGTTTCAATCATACCTGGAAGACAGACAGCAGCGAGTAACATCCAGTAACTTCACCTCAGCACCCTTCCGTACAACTCAAGGAGTACCACAAGGCTCCTCACTATCTGCTCTTCTTTTCAACAGTTATGTTCAACCCATATGCAAAATATTTAACAAATACAAGATACAATATGCCATATGCCATGATATCATCAGCATATATACCCCTATACACCTGGATGCCCCAGACTATACCACTATATCAACCTGTATTCATGAAATAATGGCCTGGCTTACTAACAACAACTTAAACATCAACATAAATAAATCTACCTCTATCAACATCTCAAATACACCGATTACAATAAGAGACAAAGTTCAATATCTTGGAGTGATTCTAGAGAAACAACTTACCCTCCAACCGCATATCAACAAGATATCCAAAACAGCCTTCTTCAAATTAGCAATGCTCCGGAGACTAAAACCTCTCCTCAATAAAGAACATTTCCGCACAGTATGCCAGGCCGTAACTACACCTGTGCTGGACTACTGTAATCTCCTCTACCAAGGTCTACCTAAACAATCCACTCGCACCCTTCAAATAGTCCAGAACACAGCTGCCCGTATCATCGCTGACTCTTCAATACAAGACCATATAACTCCCATACTACATGATCTGCACTGGCTACCAATCTCTGCACGGGCAAAATACAAATCAGCACTCACCATCTTCAAAATTAAAAACAACATGTCAGCAGGAATACTACAAGAGCTCATCGGAACCAAAGCAAGCAAAAGACCAGACAGAAACAGCACCAAAAACATTATACCAACCTCCAGTCTATTCACAAGAACCAATAAATCCACATTCATGTGAGCCTTCTCTCTTGCTGCCCCTGCTATTTGGAATGTCCTCCCAGAAAATCTAAGATCAACAACTGATATAAAAGATTTCCGGAAGTTGCTCAAAACCACTCTATTCATTGAACGATTCAACGAGGACACCCAATCACACTAACCATTCCACAAGCTGATTTACACAAGCAAAGCCATCTATACCAGTCAACCTCCCACAACACCTACTAAGATGTACACCTGTATATAGTTAAAGCATAATGTTCCTTGTAAATGTATACAGAAGTATACAATTGTTCTGTTTAATGTTCAATGTAAACCGCCCCTGATCTCTGGAAGGGGCGGTATAGAAAAGACTTTTAAATAAATAAATAAATAAATAAAATAAGTAGAGTTGATGCTACAAGAGAATGTTTAAGTTTTTCGAAGTTACGATGTTACTGCTAAAATTGCAAGTTCTCTGTTATTGTTTAAATTTGCAAGTTCTTTGTAAAAGTTAAAGTTATTGTAAACCGCCTTGATTAAATGAAAAGGCGGTATATAAAAATTGTTTAAATAAATAAATAAATACAAATGGGCATATTTTTAGCTAGGTCTCGAGCACCTAAGATATCTAGCTAAGTTTTAGGAGGCTATCTTGAACTAATTTTCAACCACTACCTAGGTTGATGGCACTTACCAACAACTACTGAGCCAGCTAATCTATAGTTCAAAGTGATCCTACATCTTAGAGAGCTAAATTTAGGCTTGCTATTTATACATTCAAGATTAGCTGATTAGCACTGGTTAACCTTATCTGGCTAAACTCTCCTCTAATCATGAGAATGCTTCCGGAGCCAGTTACATTTTGAGCTGCTTACCTCCTTAATTACCTAACTAGATCCCATTAAAAATCTACCCACTAAGGTAGGTCAGCAATAACAAAAATGTCATGCAAAAAATCAGTCCTTAGACAAAATTCTTCAAATATTTTTGAAATTGCACGTTGAAGCCCTTTTGAACTCATTGAAATATTCTGACATGCATTTTTTAAATGTGAACACTGGAAAGTGAAGTGGAACTGTTCTAACCATCAAAAGAGAGAATTTTTCATGCTAATAAATTGTCATAGCAGCAGGGCCGGCCCAAGGATTTCTGCTGCCCGAGTCAGAAACCCTGGCCATGCCACCACCCTCCCGCTGCTGCTGATTTCATCTTGGGGGGAGACGGGCGGTAGCGGCAGTATTTTAAAAGTGACAGCTTTGTGCCACTGCTTTGTTGGCCATGGCAGGCCACGTGCTTCAGCACACATGGCCTGCCACCTCTGACCTCCTTCCGACAGTAAATTGCATCAGAGGCAGCACATGGCCTGCCACAGGAAACAAAGCGGCCACACAAAGGCGGCCGCCTAGCTCTCCTAGTAGACGGGATGGCACGTATCCATTTATCTACCATATGGAGAGTATTCTAGTATACGAATCCCCATGACTAAGAGGATAGAAGGGGTACAGTTTCATCAGCTGGTGGTGGTTAGAATATGCTCCCATTTGAAGCCTCAGATCGCTTGTTCATCACTAAACTCTAAACTTGTAGGTTTCAAAAAGCTCTGAGGAAACTTAGAAAGGTCTACTGTGGAAAGTAAAGTATAGATTGCTGAGGAAAAACGAAGAGCAGTTGCATGCAGTTGTCTGTAAGGAGTGCCCTAAGGGTGAAGGGGAGAGATTCAAGGCAGAACTGTGGTAACTAACCATGACAGAGACGTGAAGGATTCTGAGCTCTTCCTCTGCTGACTCACTTTGTGGCTCCTCTGTAGATTCCAGACCTGGTAGATTCAGAGCACCATCTTGGTGATGTATATGGAAAAGTAGCGTTCCATTCTCCAACCACTGCTGCCGCCAACGCACAAGTGGGATATCATCCGTGCTCCCTACAATTTCTGTAGAAAAAAAAAAAAAGAAAAACATTACAAATAAGCACATTCAATAAGAACATAGGCCATGTGGTCTTTTTCTGCCGTCATGTTTGTCTATCTAGTCTGCCCTTCCATATCAACTACAATAGTCCCCTTTATTTCCTTAAGAGATCTTCTGGGTTTCTCCCATACTTTTTTTTATTTCAGATATTGTCCTCATTTCTATCATCTCCACTGAGAGAATATTCCATGCACCTGCCATTCTTTCTGTAAAGAAATATTTCCACATATTACTCCTGCATCTATCCCCTTTTGCCCCCATCATATGTCCTCTCATAGTAGAGCTTGCTTTCAATCGAAAGAGGCTCTCTTGTGAATTTATGCCACGGAGGTATTTAAATGTTGCAATCATATCACCTCTATCCCGCCTTTCCTCTAAAGTATACATATTAAGATCTTTAAGTCTGTCCTAATATGCTTTATAACGAAAACCACTAACCATTTTAATAGCCACCCTCTGCACCTACTCTATTCTGTTTATTTCCTTTTGAAGTGCGGTCTCTAGAATTGCACACAGTACTCCAAATGAGATCGCACCAAAGACTTATACAGAGGCACTATCACCTCCTTTCTTCTGCTGGCCATTCCTCTGCCTATGCACCCAAGCATCCTTCTAGCTTTTGCCGTCGCCTTTTCTACCTGTTTAACTGCTTTAAGATGTATATATTTATTTTTTTAACAGTATTTTTTTATACCACTTTATCATTTTAGTCAAAGCAGTTTACATTTTAACTTAAATTTGGTAATCTACATTAAACAGCAATATTGATGTTTTATGTATACGATGTTTTGTTCCATGTAAACCGCTTTGAGAATTTGAAAGACAGTAAACAAAAATTGTTAAATAAATAAATTGATAACTTGGATTCTTCTAAGGTACTGGAGGGTTAAGTGACTTGGCCAAGGCCACAAGGAGTGCTAGTGGGAATTGAACTCTGCTCTCTTGGTTCCTAAGCCAGTGCTCTTAACCACTAAGATCATTGGAAACAATCACACCCAGGTCCTGTTCTTCCTTTGTGGAAGGGTCTCATTCAAATATAATCCATCAACATAAAATACAGAGAAGTCCATATTCAAACCCTCATTTGGTTTGCAGTTTGTCGTGCTGTGAGGGCTTGTGTGCATTAGTGATGCCAAAAGCTAAGCTATGGGTAGCTTAACTACTGGCAGGGTCTACCAAGATGGGCAGGTCTCAGCTGAGATGCCAGACCAAGACAAATCTCCCATCTGAGCTGCAGCAAATGGATGTTGTTGGTGGCGGAGGATCACAGTTTTTGTGATAATGGCTAGAATTACCTGGCAATCTACTTTCATATCGTCTCACAAAATCCCAGTGGATAGTCACATGAAAACAAATTGCACTATAGTGCTGGAAAATGAGACCCCCAGGTTGGAAGGCACTCAACTGGCTAGTGGGGAGGAGCTGAAGACTTTCAGAATAAAGCCAGCACTTACGATGTGGTTTGATTAAAGCCCTGAGGATGTCTGACTGCTATGTAGATGCGCGTGAAATGAAAGTCAGAAGCTACAAAGATATCTTACATATTGGGACATGGAATGTACGAAACATGAAGCAAAATTAGTTTGAGGTGGTCAAGAATGAAATGGAATGTGTATAACTCTATCTGTTGGGTGTCAGAGAACTGAAATGAACTGGCATCGGGCACTTTGTATCGGATGATCACATGGTCTACTATGCTGGAAATGAAAGACAAAGAAGAAATGGTGTTGCATTTATAAAAAAGAAGAAACTTGCAAGAACTGTAATGAAATACAATGCAGTCAGTGAACACTTAATTTTTATTCGTCTATGAGGAAAGTCCATCAACACAATTATAATTCTGGTATATGCCCCAGAGACAATTGCAGAAGAGGATGAAGTTGATGAGTTCTATGAACAAGTATAAGCTGAAAATGACAGAACGTGCAAACAGGATATCCTGATAGTCATGGGTGATTGGAACGCAAAAGTTGGCAACAAAGAAGAAAGCAGAGTGGTTGGAAAATATGCACTTGGCAACAGAAATTAAGCTGGAGAAAAACTAATAGAATTCTGCAAGACCAATGATCTATTCATCTCAAACACCACCTTCCAGCAGCAGAAGCGATGACTGTACACGTGGACTTCATCCACAAACTTAAATCAAATTGACTACATCTGTTGAAGACAATGATAGAAAATCTCAGACATCAACAAAGACAAAACCAGGAGCTGACTGTGGTACAGATCACCAACTACTAGTATGTGAACTCAAGCTAAAGTTGAAAAAAAAAGCAAGCCACTCATGAATGTAGCAAAATATGGCCTCGAGAATATACCACTGGAATTTAAAGACTGCCTGCAAAATGGATTTGCTGCTTTAGGTACAAATGACAGAGCTCCAAAAGAGTTATGGGATGACATCAAGAAGGTTGTGTTGGAAGAAAGTAAGAAGTGTCTACAAAAGATGAAAAGGCAAAAATGGGCAAAATGGATGACTGAAGAAACTCTAAATATTGCGCAGAAATGCAGAGAAACTAAAGCCAGAGGACAAAGAGAAGCAATCATAGAACTCAACAGAGATTTCTAATGTGCAGCAAGACAAGACAAGGAGAAGTACTACAATGATGCATCCAAGGAAATTGAATTAGAAACTATTAGAGGAAGAACAAGATCGGCTTTCCCAAAGCTATGAGAATTAAAGAAAAAATTCCAGCCTCAAACTGGTATGCTACAAATGCTCAAAGATCCATTTTGAATGATGCTATGAAGATCAAGAAAAGGTGGAAAGAATATACAGAGTCTTTATACCATAAAGATCAAGTGGACCAACAACCATTTCAACCTGTATCTTATGATCAGGAACCATTGATGATGAAAGAAGTCGAAGCGGCATTGAAAGCCTTATCAAAGAATAAAGCAGCAGGCATTGATGGCATTCCCATTGAAGTATTACAGCAATTGGATGTAGCTGTTACCATACATACAAGGCTCCATCAGGAATTTTGGAAGGTAACATCATGGCCAACTGACTGGAAAAGATCTGTGTTTTTTAACAATACTTTAAAAAAGGTGATCCAACTGACTCTGGAAATTATCGCACAATCGCTCTGATCTGACATGCCATCAAAATTACAACAATACCTGGAACAAGAACTGCCCGAAGCGCAAGCGGGGTTCAGGAAATTGCGAGGAATGAGACACATCATTGAGGATGTGAGATGGATACTTGAAAAGACAAAAGAATACCAACAGGATATTTATGTATGTGTTATTGATCACAGCACGGATTTTGACTATGTTAACCATGAGAAACTCTGGGCCACATTAAGAGGCATGGGTATACCAGAACACCTGATAGTTCTCTTGCACCACTTTTACACTGATCAAGAAGCAACAATTTGAATGGAATTAGGTTAAACAGAATTGGTTTAAAATCAGCAAAGGTGTACAACAAGACTGCATACTTTCCCCCTACCTCTTTAATTTATATGGAGAACAAATCATTAGAGAGGCAGGACTGTATGAAGACAACCGAGGTGTGAAGATTGGTGGAAGACTCATCAACAACCTTTGCTATACTGATGATAACACATTATTGGCTGAAAGTGAAGACAATCTGAAACATTTGCTTCTCAAGATCAAGGAACATAGTCTTAAAATGGGCCTGCACCTTAATGTTAAGAAGACAAAGATCCTGACAACTGGCAAAATCAATAGGTTCATTGTTGATGGAGAAGAAATTGAAATGGTTGACAACTTCTAACCTACTTGGATCAGCTATCAATAAAGAAAGGACAAGCAGTCAAGAAATCTGATGACGCATTGCTCTTAGTAGAATGGTTATGAAGGACCTAGACAAGATTCTCAAAAACAGACATGTCTCTCTCCATACAAAGATCTGACTTGTTCAAGCTATAGTATTTTCAATAACGTCATATGGATATGAAAGTTGGACAGTGAAAAGATAGACAGGAAGAAAATAGATGCCTTTGACTTATGGTGCTGGCGATGAATACTGTTTTTACCAATGACTACTCGAAGAACAAACCAGCCAGTACTAGAGGAGATCAAACCTAAGCTTTCTTTAGAAGCTCAGGTGACAAGACTTTGACTTTCATATTTTGAACACATCATTGGAAGAGAGAGACATCATGCTTGGCAAGATAGAAGGCCAGCAATGAAATGTATTGATACAATAACAGCAATTATGGGTGTCACTCTATAAACTATTAGCCACCTGACTGAAAACAGAACATGGTTTAGGACAACTATCCAGAGTGTCACCATTAGTCAACGCCAACTTCATATCACTTAACTTAATTCTTTTGAATGTTGTTGTTGTTATCTGTTTCCTTAGCTGCATATATCATTCAGACTGACATGTATTTATTTTATTTATTTGTTTATTGCTTTTCTATACCGCACTATTTAAAATCGGTTTACATTATAACATAATTTATGCGTAACAGGTGCTCTGTTAAGCACCTACAGTGGAACGGGACAGTACAACTTGGAGCTCAACTGGGAGAAACTGTCTACAGCTATATACAGTTATATACAATATTCGCATGAGACTGTTTGCTACTTACTATTTCCGGTGAAGTATATGGTAGATGGGTTGAGATACTGGGTTGAGAGTAGTGTAGAAGAAAGAGGTGGTGTTTTAATGCTTTTCTAAACTGAGCAAGATCTGTAATTGCTCGTATGGAGGATTAGAGTGCGTTCCAGCAGCTGGGAGCGTAGAACTTGAAAGCATGGCTTATTGTTGCTTGGGTGCATTTTGTTATTTCTTTGGGGATCTGTAGGATATTGATGGCAAATATTCTCCTAGCCCTGTTTGTTGGAGTGGGGTGGAGAAGGTCGGTTAGAGAGGTGGAGGATATTTTGTTAATGGCCTTGAAGGTCATCAGGACCACCTTATAGGTGAGGCGGCAGTAAATTGGTAGCTAGTGCAGGTCTTTTAGGATTGGTATGATGTGCTCTCTTAGGGGCTCCATGTAGGAAGCATGCGGCTGCGTTCATTGCAAGTTGTAGGGAGTTTAACATGTTTTTGGGTAGGCCATGAAGGATCACGTTAGCATAGTCAAAGTGAGGGGTTATCATTGCCTGGAAAACTGATCTAAGTCCCTTGGCTGCAGTAGGGGTCGGAGGTGTCGCAGTGTCCATAGTTTGTGGTAAATTTGTTTGGTAGTGTTGCTGATATGTGTTTTGAATTCAAGCTGCTGGTCTAATGTAACGCCTAGGTAGCGGATACATGGTTTGGTTGTGAGTTCAGCATCTCTTGTCTTTAAAGTCGATGGTGGTGAGAAGGATTGATTTCTGGATATGAACAGGACGTCCGTCTTAGTGAAATTTATTTTGAGGCTCTGTGAGAGGAGCCAGTCAGTTACAGCCTCAAAGCATTTTCCTAGTGGGGAGAAGTCGGGATGATCGATCATGAAAGGGGTGTAGAGTAATACATTGCGTAGATCAGATATGCTATGTTGAATGAGCGAATTATTTCACATATCGGTTGCATATATATGTTAAATAAGAGAGCAGAGAGAGAGGAGCCTTGAGGTACCCCATGTTTTTGTTGGAACGGCTCGGAAGTCGTGGGTCCCTTCTGTACTTGCTGCCACCTGTCCATTAGATAGGATTTGTACCAATTCCATGCAGAGCCATTGATTCCCTTGTCGTGAAGCCTTATCAAGAGTTGCTCGTGGTTTACAGAATCAAATGCAACAGCAATGTCTAGGAAAATTAAGGCATATCCCTGCTTGATATTATCAATCCCTGTGATCAACGTGTTGATAAGTGTGGCAAGGAGAGTTTCAACGCCATGTGCTTCCCTAAAGCCATGTTGGCATGGGTCAAGGGGAGCTGTAGCATCAATGTGATCTTGTATTTGACGTTGAATGACCTTCTCAATTATTTTTGCTAGCAGGGGATGCTTGATATTGGATGGTAAGATTCTACCTTCTGGGGATTTAGCTTGGCGTTCTTCAGGAGGGGTCGGATGGACGTCTGTTTGAAGCATCAAGGGAACTGTCCTGTGGAGAAGGATAAGTCGATGATTTTGGTTATTATAGGGCTGATTTCCTTCCGTAATGATCTTTATCCAGGATGCTGGACAAGGATCATTAGGTGCAGTGGTGGCGTTAACAACAGCGATGATGTCCTCCATGCTAGTATCTGATAGTGTTGTGAGAGAGGTTAGTGGCTTAGGTGGGTTATTATTGGGATGGATAGTGTAGTTTTGGTAACATTTTTGGTTTTGGCCAGCAGATAGTCTGTGTAGTCCTGGGCAATGTTCCCTCTAATTTTCTGTAGGCTGTGTGCGCATAAAATATAAGCTGTGCAGCTTTTGAAGGAAGGTTAAATTTTTGTGTGCCACATAACGACACTCGGAGTTATATACTTTAAAATTTGACTACATGTCAGAATACAGTATGTAAACCACATTGACTGCACTAGAAAATATTGTAGAACTTGTGAAAACCGTAAATACACAACAACTTTTAAATTTTAAGACGTCTGTGTTGTTCTCTATCAGAATCAGAAACGTAATTTTTGTGCGCTCTGTTGTAAAGTATGTGCGCTCACTCGGCGAGGTGTGTGCGCGCGCACACGCACACAGTTTAGAGGGAACAGTGGTCCTGGGGGTGTATCATGGTCGGTTGTGAGGATGAGGGTTCCTTTGTCAGGGTCCTTACTATATTGAACAGCTCATGGGGTTTGTTCAGGGCTCGGTTTAAGAGTTCGGCGTGATGTTCCTTAATTTTTGTTGATATTAGATCTCGGTGTGTCTGCAGGCGGGAGTTGTAGGCCATCTGGTCTGTTGGGGATTGTGTTCGTCGCCATTTTCTTTCAAGTTTCCTCAGCATTTGTAGTGATGTTCGCAGCTTGGTGGTGTACCAGGGTGCAGATTTTCTCCTTCTTGGTTTCCTATTGGGGGTCTGAGGTTTGGCTTTATTCGCTATGCATGCGAAGGAGCTCAGGCAGTTGTTCCATGCAGCCATCGCCTCTTCAAGGTTCAGTGATGCTGTCGTGATATGGGGAGGACGTCTTTGATGATCATCTCTTTGTCAAAGGGTCTAAAACATCTTGAGGGTGTTGTTGATTTTTTGATTAGTTTCATTGTTCTTCCACTGTCTTGGTTTATGGAATTTGGAATTTAATTAGATTATGGTCGGACCATGGGACAGGGGATATAATTACGTCGGGTTTGTGGTTGGAGCTCACGTTTGGTCTGGGGGAGAAAATCAGGTCTAACATGTTCCCTTTTTGATGAGTGGGGGCATCAACTATTTGTTCGTAGGTTGTTGAGAGCCTCCAGGAAGGCTTTGGAATGATTATCCTGCATAGCTGCTAAGTTGAAATCACCTAGAATCCAGTTTGGCCTGCATGTGTTCGTGAGATTGGTGGCTAAATCGATTATTGTTGCAAGGTCTTCAGGGGGTGATGATGGGGATCTATAGACGAGGTTGATGATACTGCAGTTGTTGGATATGGTGATCACATCCAGGTGTGTTGAGCTAATGGAGCTGATTGTTTGGTACTGGAGGTTGGTGTTTGCAAGAATGAATGCACCACCTCCCCTGCAGTCTTCTCTGTGGCATGTATGGATTGAGAAGTCGGGGGGGGGGTGAGTTGGTTGATGAGGACTGAGTCTGAGATGGTGAGCCATGATTCTGTTACTAGCAGAATGTCTAGATGGAGGTGCGTTATAAGGTCAGTGAGCATTGGCCACTTTTTTCGCGGGCAGCAGCGTTCATCGCGAGTTGAAGTGGGTTGAAGGTGTTCTTGGGGAGACCATACAGGATTACATTTGCATAGTCAAAGTGTGGTAGTATGAGGGCCTGGAATATGGTTCTGAAATCGTTAGGGGGTAGCATGGGTCTAAGGTGCCTTAATGTTCTGATTTTATTGTATATGGTCCTGGTTGTGTTTCTTATGTGCTCCTTGAAGTCCAGATGCTGGTCCAGTGTAATCCCTAGGTAGCGTATGGTGAGTTTACTTGGAAGCTCCGCATCTCTTACTTTTAGAGTGGATGGAGGGGAGAACGTTTTGTTCCTTGAGATGAACAGGACTTCGGTTTTCTTGAAGTTTATGCAGAGATTCTGGGTTAGTAGCCAGTCTGTGATTGCGTTGAAGCAGTTGACAAGGTTGGTGAAGTCTGGGTGCTTGACTTTGAAAGGCGTAAACAGCAGGACATCATCCGCGTAAATTAGAGTAGAGATATTGTAGGATCGGATGATGTCGCATATCGGCTGCATGTAGATGTTGAATAGCAGCGCAGATAGAGAGGAGCCTTGTGGAACATCTTGTTGTTGGTGGAAAGGTGCAGATGTGTTGGACCCGACCCGGATATGTTGCCAACGATCCGTCATGCAACCTAACTTTTGGATGGGCATTTTTCATGTGATCATGTGTTGAGCAGGGCCAAAAAGATATGCAGACAGCATTGAATATCCATGTTATGAAATAACTTTATAGCAGATCACTTCTGTATGAAGGGAAAGTAGGCACTTACATTAGGCCTATTTTATAAAAGTTCATAGGCAGCTATGGTGGTTATTTGGACATCCCAGATTACACATGAACATCATTTGTAAAACGTGCCTTCATGTGTCTTTCCTAAACTGTCCTTCAAGAATTGCAGAAATAGGAGCTATATTGAAGCCACGTGCATTTATAGCAGCTTGGGAGCTGCTGTAAATGTACATCTCAACAAAATCCTTTTGAATATCCTGATCACAAGGCCATTGATGCAGCGCTTTGATCCTGGAAAGTGCTCCCTCACAGAAATATCACTTTGGTTTGCTTTGCAGCATCTGATCTTATGTCTTCTCATTCTGGTCTTTAACATATTAATGGTTATGCTGTCACTTGGTGCAAGCTGGCTTTATCATCGTCCTCTTTTCATTAGCTATAGTATAGGATGTGCCGTCACGCCCACACTCCGTCCTAACCCACTTCATAAAAATAAGGGAATTTTCACTAGTGCTGGGCTGAACTGCTCCATAGGTGTCTCTTAAATGGAGAAGTTAGCTATTGAAGTTAGGAAAGTCATTTATGCAATCCCCCTTGAATGGATAAAGTGGGAGGTAATTCTATTAAAGGCATTGTTGCATGTATATGCTCCGCATATAATTACTCGTGTATACATGATGGCCAAAATATGTGTATGAGCCCCTGACTCTGGCATAGACATGTTTGGGTGATGTGCAGGTGTTGATGGCACATTGCAGTTAGTGTGGCCAGCATTGGCATGTGCTCACTGCAATCACTGCCCTTAGCACGGGTGCAGTTACCAACTCCTCATTGGCTGGCACTAAGGGCACCTACCTTAAATGAGCTGGCCAGTCAGCACAGTGAGGTGCGTCTCCCCACAGTAACTGCAAGGGACATGCTGGGCATGCCCCCAACAGCGTGGGTCTACACCACCTCCCACACAAATTTTGGGGGCTTATCGTGTTTTGACTTTGCACATTTTAGTAAACATGCCCCTTAATACATTTTTGACCAGATTTAGGGAGCTATCTTCCCTTCATCAGATCAGGGCAAAATGAGCAAAACATAGCAAATGGAACTGAATCATGCAAGTATTCCAGTGATAGTCGGAAGAGGAAGGGTGTGGGAGGAGGTGACGAAACAATGGATGTGTGATCAGACTGTGACAGGGAGTAAATTGTTAATGGTTCATAAGGTATTTGAAAGCCCTGATCTTTAAGTCCTTTCTTATCATTTTCAAAGTATCTGATCATTCTAAATTCAAAACTCTTAGCTTCCTGGATTGCTGTAAAGCTTCTTTTGAATATCTTCATCACAAGGTCATTGACGCAGTGCTTTGATCCTGGAAAGTGCTCCCTCAGACATGTCACCTTGGTTTGCTTTGCGGTATCCAGTCTTATGTCTGTGTGAACTCATCCTTACTTTTAAGATATAAATGGTTACACTGTCATTTCGTTCAAGCTGGCTTTATCTTCCCCTTTTGATTAACAATAGTATAGAATAGTTGAGCATATGGGGTTACTACTTTGTCCAGCACCCAATAACCCCCTCTTTTCCCCTATATTTCCACCCACTCTTGCTTTGAACCCTTTAGATGTGGATCTTCTGCATTTTAGATTGCTTTACTTGCCTTTCCAAATCTGAGTTTAAGGCGAGTTACAATTTAGGTACTGTAGCTATTTCCCTGTCCCCAGAGAGTTTATAATCTGAGTTGTACCTGAGGCAATGGAGGATGAAGCGATTTTATCTAGGTGACAAACATCATCACTGGGGAATCTGAACCTTGCCTTCCCTGGTTCACAGCCTCCTCTCTAACTGATAGGCTACCTCCCCCTATTTCAGGCTACTCATCCACTTCTTTCTGGATCTGTCCCAAATGTGCTTCAATTCAATATTTAGTTGCAGAGATCATGTTGAATGTATAGAAAGGCTTCCGGGGGAAAATAGCAAAGATGAAGACAGTGCCAGAATACAAGGGACCGGGATAAGCAAAAAGAATTCCGGGTTATGAAGAAGTGAGGGGAACGCCAAAATCCAGCTGCGTTCTGTGGCATTGCAGCAGGGTTGACTCATCCATTCTCCAAAACTACATTCCAGGGACTCTGTCTGTCTGGCTTTGAACCACCTGCATATTATTCACACGTCTTTTCCTGATGCTTCAAGCATGGTGATTTCCCTCCAGTACAAAGGGATTTTTCGTTTCTGTCTCATGCGCATGCATCTGTACAGTCTATCACGATGCGCACTCTCTGACTAATTTATAACCAAAATATGTAGAGATCGGTGTAATCCTTCCCCTTTCTCCCCCACTCCACTGCACTTCACTTACATAAGCAGTGTAAGTTTTAAAGGATCACATGGCTGCCTATTGCTAAGAATGTGATTCAAGAACTTCTCAACTTCAAAGTATTCCTATAAGGTCATTGGAAAAAAAACGTGAAGAAAAGAGGAACATCCATTAAGGAGTAATTTTTAAAAGGTGTTTTGTGCGTAAAAAGGCCTCTTATAGAAGTACCCCAGGGGTTAGGTGCCTAAAGAATGTGTGCTGCCAAAAAAACATGTACTTTTATGGAACTCATATGTAAGCGTGTTCTGGAGCTGAGCCTGGACGGTATCACACATTGCACATGTTCTTTATAAAGTACAAACGTGCACATGAACTTTATACATGAACATTTACGCCTTCTCCCACAGCTTCAATCTAGGTGCAATTTCTGCTGCTTTTGCCCCCTAGTATTGTATAAAGACACACACAGGGGCCAATAACTTCTGTTCTCCTTTATAATTTGGAGGGAAGCTTTCCTCCTGAATTGAGCATCCCCATCCTCATCATTTTATGACCACAAAGGGAAACATCTGTATTCCCAAAGTGAAGTGTAGCCCTTATTGTAGGACGCAGGCTACTGTGTGGAAGAAGGTCTCTGCTTACTCCCTTATAGCTGAAGACATGTGGGAACAGTTGGGAGGGTTATTCCTGCTCCACCAGCCTGAGATGATAGACATTTACACCAGCGTTACTAGATGTTTCGCAGGCAAATCTGGGACACTTATCAAAAGTGTATGTTTGGCGGGGGAGGGTCGAGAGGGAGGAGGAAGAAGGGACACCTTAGTTGCAAATTTGAACAAGGCATAGAGGAGTGAAGAGTTGTCACTAACATCCCATCACAGCAACAATATCACTTTTAAACAGACAAAGCAACAGAGAAATAGAAACAGCGATGGATTTCCCCTATGCTGTCCAAAATAGAAAGATAACATCTTGATATCACTAAATTGAAAATTCTATTTTTTTCTACCTATTCTGTCCCCATTTCTGGAATTGGGGACAGGAGACTGCCAAGCAGGTGGAAGCTGGGGACACAGTTCTAAAATCGGAGACAGTCCCTAAAAATCAGGGACATCCAGTAACCTTGACATACACATTCCGAGGCACGACCCTGACTAACTTCCCTGCACGTTGTACGGGGAGATTAGACGGGGGCAGGAAATGGGTGTTGCGGGGGAGGAGTTGCAGTAGGCAGTCGGCAGCCCTGGACATAAAGGGCTGATTCCAATGTCGGCCCTATACGCCTGGGGCCAGCGGCTTGAACAGGGGGAACTTATTCCACCTATAAGGTGGAATAAGTTCCCCTAGTTAGCAGGGGACGGCAAGCCCGGCCATTGGAGGGGGAAGAGGGGATTCCCTGCAGCCCAACTCCAAAGCAAAAAGAAATAAGCATAAAAAGGTATATTAAAAATTCTAAAAGGCGGGACAATATGGCAGACACACGTTAGTTACTGATGGTTCGTGTTTGCTTTCCTCTTTTTTCCTATAATTTACCTCTGATTTGATGCCTCGCAAGGGGAAGGCTGAGCCTTGGGAGCTTCCCAAGCGCACGACGTCGGTGTCTACGGGGCCTCTCAATGCTTTCGTGAGGCCCGTTGGTGCAGTATCACTTTGGAGCAGAGTTCGTTGGGGGCGATGGAGGCGGAAGGAGGCCTAACTTGCCCCTCTGAACTGCAGGTCACTCTTAGCCCGGATGCCCAAATTCCGCCAGCTCAGCCTGCAGCACTGGATGTGGGAACAGCAGAGGCAGAGTCTCAGAGAGTGGAGAGACTCGACGCCGACATGTCAGTGCTGGTGGGGAACTCCGCGGAGGCGGCTGTTTCTTCTACGGAGTCAGTTGGCGTAGAGATAACTTCAGCTGCTACTGGTGAGCGCATGACAGCTGTGGATGTAGTGGTTGAATTGGGTGCTCGTTTAGCGGTACCTGCTCAATCCGTTCTTGTTCGCCCCGCTATTGTAACGTTGGATTCCTTATGGGAAGGTCTTAGGGCG
Source organism: Ichthyophis bannanicus (assembly GCA_033557465.1). Classification (NCBI taxonomy): domain Eukaryota; kingdom Metazoa; phylum Chordata; class Amphibia; order Gymnophiona; family Ichthyophiidae; genus Ichthyophis; species Ichthyophis bannanicus. Next base: position 4,409,276 of record JAWIIG010000024.1, on the reverse strand, counting down.
CTGGAAACCTCCTTTACCTCTGTTTACTGTTCTTTATGAAGTTCTTCCTTCCCCGGCTCAATCTATCAGTCAGAAGAAGCGGGAGGTCGCAGATATTTCTTCTAAGGTGGCCCAGTTGGAAGTAAAAATTGAGGACGCTGCTTCTATTCCAGGTACTGTTATGAAAGATTTATCTGTTATCCATGGAAAAATAGAGAAGTTAGAGAACTCAGTCTAGAAGAGAAATCTGCGCTTGTTGAATTTTACCCGGATTCCTGTTACCTCGCCGAAGGATTTGTTTAATACATATGCTACTTCTAGTTTGAAAATTCCTTTGGAATCCGTTCCTCCCTTGGCTAGGGTTTTCTATTTGCCAACAGCCAAGCGCAAGACCCATGGTGTTTCTTCGCCTGCACATTCTCCTCCTATAGACTCACTCGATCTGACTGGGTTTTGGAGACCACTGATCCGGGATATGTCCCGAGAGCAACCTTGACTGTAGCGTTTGAGTCTGATCATGACTTTCTTTTGAAATTATACTTTAAAGCCAGGAATGAGTCATTTATGGGGGTAAAGTTAGGATGTTTCCTGATGCCTCTAAATCCACTCAGAAACGTTGGCAGCAGTTTTTATTGCTTCGCCCCCAGTTTTGCAGCTCGGTGGGCTTTTTTTTTTTTTTGAGATATCCATGCAGATGTTTAATTAAATACCAGGATGTTAGTTACACTTTCTTTGAGCCTTCTGGTCTAACTCAGTTCATAGCCGGTAGAAGTGCTCCTCCAATTTAGCAATAGTTCGGGATTAATGTTATGCATCATTTGTGTCTTATTTCCTGAAAATGTTTCTTTGGATTTTTGTCTTGCTTGCTCCCCTTTTTTGTGGACTAGTGAATGTTAATTTCTTCATTAATGAATTGCTTAAGGGATTTTCTCTTATGCTGGATTGGCTTAATATTTTCCTTTGAACATTCTTTTCTGTAACAAGTGTATATCTTGCGGATTATTTTGAAATTGCATAAATAAATAATTAAAAGAGAAATCTACAGAATGCCTTATTTCAATTATGCAGAGCTTGCCATCCGGTTTAGGAGAAAGCACAGAGTTGGTTCTTACAGTTTATTTATTTAGCAGTGTACATTCAGGTACGATGTTCTTATGATCAGGGCCGGCCCATCCATTGAGCGAGAATGTTTTTTGCACAGGGCCCCGCGTTTCAGGGGGCCCCGCGCAAAAAACATTCTGATCTAAAAGTAAAATTAAAAAAAAAAAAAAAGCTGTCTGCTGCCGCTGCCGGGGCCGCTGCGGCAGAATCGAGTGTGCCGCGGCGGCCCCGGCAGCGGCAGCAGACAGCTTTTTAAAAAAAAAAATTTCCCTAGGCTAGGCTGGGCTGGGCTGGGGGGGGTTAGGAGTGGTGATGGGCTGGGGAGGGTTAGGAGTGGTGATGGGCTATGGGGGGGCTGGGGGGGTTAGGAGTGGTGATGGGCTATGGGGGAGCTAAGTCTGTATATGGGCTGATGGGATTAGGACTGGAAGTGGGTTGATGGGGGGTTAGGACTGGTAATGGGCTATGGGGGCTTAAACTAAAAATTGGGTGATGGGGGATTAGGACTGGAAATGGGCTGGTGGGATTAGGACTGGGAGTGGGCTGATGGGGAGGTTAGGACTGGTAATGGGGTATGGAGGGGGCTTAAACTGAAAATTGGCTGATGGGGGATTAGGACTGGAAATGGGCTGGTGGGATTAGGACTGGGAGTGGGCTATGGGGGGCTAGGACTGGTAATGGGTTGGGGGGGTTGCTAGGACTGGAAATGGGCTGGGGGGATTAAGACTGGAGGTGGGCTGATGGGGTTAGGATGCAAGATTAATGTATAGTTTTATTTCTACAGTGTTGTACATTCCAAGTTTGGCTTTTGGGATTCCCAGTTTAATTATTGTCTTCCTGTTTCTAAATTGTGATTCCTTGTTTGGTGATGGTCTATGTTCTGCATGTGTAACTGAGCTGAGGTATTCTGTTTATGTAATTCCTATTTGACATTGCCACTTGTTCTCTTTCCCCAGTAGGTCATGTATTGTTGTTCTCTGAAATGTATTGGTTTAATATTTGCATGTTTCCTTTTGACAGGTAGGGTATGGTGCTTTGTGAGTCCTGGTAGTGCTGTTAGGATACGGCGGGTTTGCTATGGGTTCTAAATGGGCAGTGTTTGTAGTAGTTCCTAATGTGTCTGGCAGTTGGCACTGGATTATAGTAATGTAGAAATCTTTTAGTCTTTCTTTATCCATACACTCATTAAGAGACATGTTTACTAAAAGTTAGTATATGGTAACATTATGCAAATATTTATGCAAATGAGGTTCCTTATGCAAATGAGGCCCCGCACCGAGTCTCCGCACATGGCCCCGCACCCCCCTTGGGCTGCCCCTGCTTATGATGTATATTTCCCTTGTCCGAAGGGCTCACAATCTACATTTTATACCTGAGGCAATGGAGGGTTAAGTGGCTTGCTCAAGGACACAAGGAGCACCTGTGGGACTATAAACCCCAGTCCCTCTGGCCTGAAGTTGCTGTTCTCCAGCGGGATTTGAACCCCCAGCACTCCAACCTGAGACAACTTGCCCCAACCACTAGGCCATTCCTCCCTGGGGGTTTAAAAAGAAAGTTTGGTGTGAAAAACACCGGAACACAAAATGTCACCATAGCAATTGCAGTGAACATTGGCATTTCTGATCAATTTGTTTAAAAATTGTGTAAATCAACTAAACTTAAAAGCAATGGTGTTCAAAAAACGTATTAAACGTTTTCTGAAAGGTAGAAATTAAAAGATAAAATAGGAAGTACATTTTATGAATAAAAATGAATTACATTAAAAAATATTAAATATCATCAATATAAGGTAGAACACTAAAAACTATCCATTATTTTCTTATGAATCGCTATAAGAAATAAAATAAATGAAGAAGATTGGTAAAAACTCAAAATAAAACCGGACTTACAGTAAAGAATAGAAGTATCTAAAAAGATTAAAGGCCACATAAACTAAAATATTAACCCAAAAGATTAAATATGTTTTGGTGTTAGCTTAAGAAGAAATCTAAGGGAAGGGTAGGGGAGGGGAAGGGTGAAAAAAGGGGGGGGGGGAGAGAAAGAAGAGAAGGGGAAGGAAGAAATTCATTTGCAGCAAATACCACCCTTCTGTCTTCATTCAGCCATCAGTATATGATTATGGAGATTGCTCAGACTTAAAATCAAGTTGCCATTATGGTATTAGAGCCATAGATATCAAATATTGATTACTAGTGTCAAAACAGTAAAATAATAAGTAAAACAGTAAAAATTGTAAAAAAAGATGATAAAAACCATATTAAGACATGATCGTAAACCTTAAAATAAAAACCTTAAAGTAAAATAAAACAGGAAGTAGTATAAAAGGAGTATAATAACCCGATGGTCAAACCAAGAAGTCGTCGTGCAGCTAAAAGTACGTGGGAAGAGAAACATGAATCTGTTACGTCCTTGGCCAAAACTTTTGAAATGGGATAAAAGGATAAAAAACAATGAAACACTGAATTACAGGGTTTCTTATGTGACTATTTAGTTTTGCATGATTTTTTCAATGATTTTCAAAATAAATACTGAGCTTCCCGATATAGTTCCCTTAGCCCCGATCGTGATGTCTCAAAGGAACATATATATATTTAGTTTTGAATCTTCCCATCATATGTTGGTTCATTTATTTGCATACAGGTTATACATCTATTTCATTCATAGTTTTATTGTGAAATCATCTGTGGATTTTTTACCTCTGGTTCACCCTTTGCTGACACGCTGCAATATGAGTGGTTTTATTATGCGTTTTTTGTCCTCTGAAATAAGTTAATTTTTATAACTCCACATGTGCCTCTTTAAGATTTCTTTTTTTAGTTATTTAAGTATTAGTTTTCAGTTAATGTATTCATTGTCTTATCAGGGTTTATGTCCAATAGGGTTTTCATCTCTTTAAGAAATATAGAAACATGATGACAGAAAAAGACCACATGGCCTATCTAGTCTGTTCTTCCATATCAACCACTACAACAGTCCCCTTTTTTCCTTTAGAGATCCTCTGTTTGTCCCATGCTTCTTTGAATTCAGATACTGTCCTCATGCCAACTGGGAAACTATTTCACGGATCCACCACTCTTTCCATGAAGAAATGTTTCTGCATATCACTCCTGAATCTATCCCCTTTCACCCTCATCCCATGTCCCCTCGTAGCAGAGCTTGCTTTCAATCAAAAGAGGCTCTCCTGTGAATTTATGCCATTGAGACATTTAAATACCTCTATCATATCACCTCTATCCCGCCTTTCTTCTAAAGTGTATATATTAAGATCCTTAAGTCTGTCCTCATATGCTTTATAATGAAGACCACTAACAATTTTAGTAGCCACCCTCTGCACTGACTCCATCCTGTTCACATCCTTTTGAAGGTGCGGTCTCCAGAATTGCATACAATACTCCAAATGAGGTCGCACCAAAGACTTATACAGAGATACTATCACCTCCTTTCTTCTGCTGGCCATTCCTCTCCCTATGCACCCAAGCATCCTTCTAGCTTTTGCTGTCACCTTTTCTACCTGTTTAGCTACTTTAAGATCATCAAACACAATCATACTTAGGTCCCGCTCTTCTTTAGTGGACAAAAGTACTTCCCCCCCACCCCCTATACTATATCGCTCCCTTGGATTGCTGCAGCCCAAATGCATGACCTTGCATTTTTTAACATTAAATCTTAACTGCCAAATTCTAGACCATTCTTCAAGTTTAGCTAGATCCCTCCTCATGTTATCTACACCTTCCTGGGTGTCTACTCTATTGCAGATTTTGGTATCATCCGCAAAGAGGCAAACCTTACCCGACAGCCCTTCTGCTATTTATTTATTTATTTAACAAACACTTTTATACCGCATCCTCCCAAGGATCGGATGCGGTTTACAAAGAACAAGTGATGCAAGGCATGACAGATGTGCTATATCACTAACAAAGATGTTAAAAAGAATCGGACGATGGACATATCCCTGGGGCACACCACTGATAACATCCTTCTCCTCAGAGTGAGCTCCATTTACCTGTACCCTTTGTTGCCTCCCACTCAACCAGTTTCCAACCCAAGCAGTAACTTTAGAGTCCATCCCTAGGGTGCTCAGTTTGATTGTCGCCTGTGAGGAACGGTGTCAAAGGCTTTACTGACATCAAAATACACCACATCTAGGGCTCTCCCTGGCAACCCTGTCAAAGAAATCAATCAGATTTGTCTGACAAGACCTGCCTCTGGTGAATCCATGCTGCCTCAGATCCTGTAATCCGCTGGACTCCAGAAACCTCACTATTTTTCAGCAGCATTTCCAATAATTTACTCACCACTGAAGTTAAACTAAGTGGCCTGTGGTTTTCAACCATATCCTTACTTCCACTTTTGTGTAAAGGGACTACATGAGCCTCTCTCCAGTCCTTTGACACCACTCCCGACTCCGAGGCATTGAAAAGGTCAGTCAGTGGAGCTGCTATAACGTCCCCAATTTCCCTCAGTATTCTAGGGTGTATCCCATCCGGTCCCATAACTTTGTTTACTTTAAGTTTTATAATTCCCCTTCTGGAAACGCACAGGGTAATCCTTTGTGTCATTAAACATTAGGCTGATTTGCAGTTGTAACTAATTGGTGTGTGATATATACACCATATACAGGACTAAGGCTTATACTCCAGTAGATGCTACATTGTTTTAGAGGTGCATTTGCAAAATTTTATTTGTCCTGTAGTTTATTTAGTATGTCATTTTTATTCTCTTGAATGGTCTTCTGCTATTTATATGGTTTTATTGTTTAATTATATATTTAATTTTATACATTTTTTAATACTGGTTTAAGAATATACATATATATGTGATTTTAACTTGCTATAATATGTTTTAGTATTTATTTTTTATGTTTACATAGGATGTATTCCAGTGTTTTTTAATGTAACAATTTGAGTATATCCCTTTTTGATTTTAATATTTGCTATTTGATTCATGTTTTTGTTTGATTTAATGTGGTTTGGTTTTCAGAGACCTGTACCCCTGATGAAGGCAGTGCTGAAACACGGCCGTGTCAGCTCTTCTAGCTTTTAGCAACCACCTCAATAAATTTGTTTTGTTTGTTACCACCTCGCTCCTATTTGGTCGCTGTTCTCTGCGAGAGTGTGTGCTTCTCTTTAGACTGCTACTATCACTGGACACTATAGCTACCCACATGGGAAAGATATTAAAAATAAAAGGCTGATATTTTTGCTTTTCTATGAATGTAGTCTATATGACTCAATGCATAAAAATGTGAAGACAGGTGCTATATCGGAGAAACAAGCTAAAAATTGACAACATGCATCAGTTTCATAGACATATCATAAGCTATTACAGAAAAAAAACCAGAACAGCAGCTCAGTGGGTGAATATTTCTCAAAGGAAGATCACACCCTTAACCTTAGAATAAAGGTACCTAAAGGAAACTTCAGGAAAGAAAATCGTTTGAAATTAGAATAATCAAACACTTCAAACCTAATACAAAAGTACCCAATAGAGACATTGGCTTTCTCACCCATTATCAGATCTAGGACCTTTGAATGGTAGTATCATTGTCTCCATTTGTCTATCCCCTACACCATTTCATTGATCTGTAAAGGCATATGCAAACAGCCTAAGATCAGATATAGAGCCTTGGTACTATAACATGTCAGTCTCATCACCTCAGTCGAAACCTCTATCCTCTTTCATTAAGCTGTAATGACCAATGCAAACCGCTTGAGTCCTAGATGAATTTGATACAGTTTATTCCAGCTTCTTCATGTACCTTATAAAGAGAGGATAACTCTCGAAAGCTTGCCAAAGATATATTACATTAGTCCAATAAAAAGATATCACCTACAGCTTGTTTGACCCTTATTTCCTGTGCAATTCCACAAATTTTTTTACTTGCCTTCACCCTGCTGCTATCCCAGCCCCTCTTTATGTGGACAGTATCGGATTTATGAGAGACTTAAATGGCCTTATACTAGCCATATAACTCTTAAAAATATATGGACAGTGGCCCTGTGGCCCATATATTTTTATTTATCAACAGATTGAAAAGGAAAATATTTGGAGCTTATATTGTTAAAAATGTATTTGGGTTAGTCTTTTGGTCTGGCTGTCTTGTAACATGCAGCCTCCTTGAATATGATGTCAACTTGCAAACCTATATGGATGTGCACAGACCAGAAAGTTTTTGGAAGGTTTTTTCCAAAACCTTTCTTGATTTTAGGTGTGTTTTGATTAGTTTCAAACATTTTGGAATAGGAAATCTATAGTTTGCACCAACCAACAAATTAAGACGCACTAAGATCTCCTTTTACTATAGCCAGCTAAGGTTTTGCACTTAATGTGCAAAACAAACACACCTTAAGCACAAAACCTCCGTGTAGTTGTCAGGGGCCTGACCAGCAAGTCCCTGGTAGGTAATGCTGAGACACAAACTCTAACATGTATTCCAGTAAGGCAGGTTCACCTAACGATTCCCATAGAGGTGTCGTCAACTTGCATTAAGAGCCACATTATCGCTGAGCACGCAGAAATTGCCGTGGCGCTAGCAATAATGCACTTGCAAGCCTATGCTCCACCCGTTCTCTGCCGTATTCTGCAACAGACGATTACTGTGCTGTTTAACATGCGATGGCTGGCATGCCTGTAAGTTAGTGTCAAGGTTTAGCAAAAGGGGGCCCTAGGTCAACTAACATGTATTAAATCAGTTTAGTGCACGCTAAATTTTGTAACGCACCATTAAGAAATGAGCAGCATGTTCAATAAAGCACACTAACCGTTGGCGTGGGGTTTACCGCACATCAGTTGTGCTGTGCTAAACATTACCACAGGCTAGCTTCGTAAAAAAATCCTGCACGAACCGTTTAGCACATGCTGGGGCTGTGATTGGGTGGGATAAGGTCAGAGTGTGAGCGCTGACGGCACATCATGATTCATGCAGGCAACGTTGTTATGCGCTAATGGAAAATGTTGCCATTAGCAGAGGTGAACATGTTGCCTCTTCAATGGGTTGGCAATAAGTGCACTCGCATTAAGGGCACTTGCAGTTTTGCTCTTTGAGATGCATCTCTCCATTGTAACTTCAGAGGGACATGCCAGACATGCCCCCAACAGTTAGCACAGGTCTACTTCACGTCCCAAGCTAATTTTGAGGGCTTAATACATATTGCGATAGTGCATTTTAGTAAGCATGACCCCTGAATGCACTTTAATAAATGCATGTCCCTATAATCCCATGACCCCCTCGCTTATGCCATTCTGGCCAATATGAAGAGTGCTCTGATGATTTCCTTATGTTTGACACATTTCAGATAAAAAAGAGAAGCAGAGAGAACTAGAGGCTGATACACTGGTTGTAGGTAATGTTTTATGATTGGTCCAGTCAAAAGATATCAGCCTCACCTTGTTTGTTGCATCCGGACATGTAGAAGGAAAAATTAGCATGGCAAACAGAATACTGTTTATTCAAAGAGGACATCTCAAAGTTGGGTCTACTTGTCCCAGGAAAAGCAATAAAACCGTGTGAAAAGGAGGAACAGTCATTCAAGTTCAAAGTCTGAAGGATATTAATGGCTGACCAAGTCCCTCGTGGTGACTTCTGTAAGATGTTAAGAGCGTGGCCATTAACACTGGTATTAACTTTATCTGATGGCCCCATATACATAATCTGCATATGTCAGGGGTTAATAGTTGTATGGTGCCAGTAATGACTTCCCTGGTTTTACCTTGCCTGGAAAGGTGCTAAACTTGTTCCCCAATTAATAACAGCAGCTGCTGATTGATGTTGGAACCATCTGTGAAATGCAGCCAAGAGAGACTAAAGTATAAAAGAGAGAGAATCTGACACTTGGGGTCGAAGGGAGAGAGAGAGTGAATCAAAAATACAAATAAGAAACCAAGAGACAAACTACAACTAGGGCAACAAGAACAAAACAGCATTGGAAAGAAGATAGTTAAAAAAGCAAGAACAAGAGAATAAAAGAAATTAAAGAAAACAATCAGAATATGTGATTGGCAACCGGTAGGAAAGAAAACAGGATGACCGAAAAGATAATAGAATGAAAGAACTGAAAGGAGCAGAGCAAAGGGTGACGGAAATAGCATAAACTGTTCGTTTCTACAAAAACAAAAGATTGGGATGGGACAGCAGTAGAGAAATTTTATAAATAAGAAGAGGAGGAGAAAAGAGAAAATGAGAGAGAATATAAGGAAAGGAGGAAATAAACAGTAAGAAAAGGCGAGTAAGTAAAAGTTGTTTGACAATCATTTTCCTCATGTCTGTCAGAGGACAGAGAGTACTCTGAAGTAAAACAGGGGTCAAGGGTCCCAAGCTGAAAATATCCCAGCCAGATGGAAGGAGGTCCCAAACCAGATGCTTGGTCCTTTTTAGCTTCCCTGCTGCTGATGGATGCTCAGCTGGTTGACACAGTGATTTGGAGCAGCACCTCCTTCACAGCTGGAGTCATTATAGCAGTAATAGCTGAAGGACAAAAAAGCAATCAACCCTGGCACAGACTGGAAGCCAACAGACTTCATCAATCAACCAATGAGGAGTTAGGGTCAACATTTTAGATAACTGGAACATTCCACTTAACAAGAAGAATTCATGTTTTTAAGCAATAAGGCATGGCAGGCAGTGATTTACTGAGGATTTTATCATAAAGCCGATGGGTTGTGTGACCAATGGCACAGTCTACGATTGGTACTACTTGACATTTCTATGGTTACTAGGCATATGCTGCACTGTATAGATGCATATCAGAGACGGTCCCTGCTTAAAACCTTGCAGAAACAGAGACAAGACATATACGCCTCCCCCTTAGTAGTTTCTGTTGGAAGTGGGAGGTGTGTTATATGTCTTTTGCAAAATAAATACATATGTACATGCAATTATTGTCATCATTTAACTGTTAGAACAAAATGGAGGGTCATAAGAACATAAAAACATAAGACATGCCATACTGGGTCAGACCGAGGTCCATCAAGCCCAGTATCCTGTTTCCAACAGTGGCCAATCTAGGTTATACGTACCTAGCAATATCCCCAAAAGACACAGGTTCCACAATGCTTGTACTGGGTCAAGCATTGATATCCTGGGTCCCTTTTTTAATAGTGGTTTATGGACCTTTCCTCCAGGAACTTGTCCAAACCTTTTTTAAACCCAGCTATACTAACAGCCCTTACTACATCCTCCGGTAACAGATTCCAGAGTTTGATTACACGTTGAGTGAAAAAATATTTTCTCTTATTTGTCTTAAATAGTTTACCCTGTAGCTTCATTACATGTCCCCTAGTCTTTCTATACTCTGATAGCGTAAACAATTGATCCACGTTTATCCGTTCCACTCCATTCATTAATTTATAGACCTCTATCATATCTCCCCTCAGCCGTCTCTTCTCCAGGCTAAAGAGCCCTAACCTTCTTAGCCTCTCTTCGTAGGAGTAGCCTTCCATCCCCTTCACCAATTTGGTGGCTCTTCTCTGTACTTTTTCTAATAACGCTATGTCCTTTTTAAGATACGGTGACCAGAATTGCACACAATATTCAAGGTGCGGTCGTACCATGGAGCGATACAGAGGCATTATAATATCCTTTGTTTTGTTCTCCATCCCTTTCCTTATGATACCTAGCATTCTATTTGCTTTCTTGGCCGCCGCTGCACACTGGGCGGAGGGTTTTAACATGTTATCCACAATGACTCCTAAATCTTTTTCCTTGGTGGTGGTTTCTAATGTGGAGCCTTGCATCGTGTAACTATAGTGTGAGTTGTTCTTTCCTAGGTGCATAACTTTGCACTTGTCCACATTAAATTTCATCTGCCATTTGGATGCCCAGTCTTCCAATTTATCCAGATCCTCCTGCAGTTTTCCGCAATCCTCTTGGGTTTTAACAACTTTAAACAGTTTTGTGTCATCTGCAAATTTGATAACCTCACTAGTTATTCCCTTTTCCAGGTCATTTATGAATATGTCAAAAAGCAGCGGACCCAGCATAGATCCCTGGGGTACTCCACTATTCACCTTTTTCCATTGGGAATATTGGCCATTTAGCCCTACCCTCTGCTTTCTATCTTTTAACCAGTTCCCGATCCACAATAGTACACTGCCTCCTATCCCATGACTTTTTAGCTTCGCCAAAAGTCTCTGATGGGGGACTTTGTCAAAAGCTTTCTGAAAGTCCAGATACACTATATCAACCGACTCACCTTTGTCTACCTGTTTATGCACACCTTCAAAAAAACATATCAGATTAGTAAGACAAGATCTTCCTTGTCTAAAGCCATGTTGGCTGTCTCCCATTAGGCCATGACTATCTACATGCTGTGTAATTGGTGTTACGTTGGCGACCCTCCAATCTTCAGGTATTACAGATGATTTTAATGAAAGTTCACAGATTACCAATAGCAGGTCTATAATCTCATATTTCAGTTCTTTCAACACTCTGGGATGTATACCATCCGGTCCAGGTGATTTGCTACTATTCAGTTTATCAAATAGTTGTAATATATCTTCCCGGTGTAGAGATATTTCTCTCAATTCCTCTGCAGTATCACCTTTAAATACCACTTCAGTCTTGGGTAACATCCCTACATCTTCCTCAGTAAAGACCGAAGCAAAGAATTTATTCAGTCTCTCTGCTATAGCCTTGTTTCCTCTTACTGCCCCTTTTACCCCTCTATCATCTAATGGTCCAATTGACTCTCTCACAGGCCTTTTGCTACGAATGTACTTGAAAAAGTCTTTATTTTGTGTTTTTGCTTCCGTAGCAAGTTTCTTCTCAAATTCCCGCTTTGCCTGCCTTATCAATGCTTTGCATTTAACTTGCCAGTGCTTGTGTTGTTTCCAGTTTTCATCATTTGGCTCTTTTTTCCATTTCCTGAAGGTTGCTTTTTTGGCAGCAACAGCCTCTCTGACCTCACCTTTAAACCATGCTGGCAGTTTTTTGGACTTTCTTCCACTTTTCTTAATGCGTGGAATACAGCTGGTCTGGGCTTCGAGGATAGTATTTTTAAATAACACCCAAGCTTGCTGTAAGTCTTTAACCTTTGGAACCGTTCCTTTTAGTTTTTTCCTAACTATATTCCTCATTCTATCATAGTCTCCCTTTTGAAAGTTAAAAGGTAGTACTGTGGATGCCTTTACTATCTGTCCTCCACTAATTAAATCAAACATGATCATACTATGATCACTATTGCCAAGTGGTCCCAAAACCCTTATTTCTTGCACCAGATCTGGCGTTCCACTAAGGACTAGGTCCAGTATGGCTTCCCCTCTGGTCGGTTCATGAACCAGCTGCTCCAAGAAGCAGTCATTTATTCCATCTAGAAACTTTATCTCTTTAGCTTGTCCTGCTGTGACACTGACCCAGTCGATACCGGGTCAATTTTCAGCCACTGCAGTCAGGCCCAAAAATGTTTGTATTGTTTTGTTTCATTTCAAAATTGTATTTTTGCATCATATTGTTTCTATTCAATAGTGCGTCCTATTGCACAGAATGCACACGGTCAAGCAATAGTGCGCACTAGTGATGGAAACGGGGGAATGACAGCAATTTGGTCATTTCCTTTTTTGCCCAGATCGCTGCTTACATCCCTACTGGAGTTATCTGGATAGCAGTAATATTCGACCCACCATCTGGATGCTGCCAAAGACTGATTTTTTTTTTTTAACCAGTTTTCTATACTGCCTTATCCTTCAATCAAAGTGGTTTACATTATGTAATTACTACAAACAGGTACTGGATATATCCCCTCATCCCCAAAGGGCTCATGATCTATGTGTACCTGAGGCAATGGAGGGTTAAGTGGCTTGCCCAAGGCCACAAGGAGTGTCTATGGCACTAGAAACCCCAGTCCCTCCAGCCTGAGATTGCTGTCACCAGGTGGGACTTGAACCGCTGGCTCTCTGGCCTGAGGTACCATGTCCTAGCCACTAGGCCACTCCTCCCCCACTGATACGTATATCAGAGTCCTTTTGACCTCCACTATCTGGGAGTGCTGTTGGGAATCTGAGCCAGTTAGTGTGAGGGGAGGGGGGGCTTTGGATGCATGCTGATTTATACGTTTGTGCCCCTCATTGTGACAGCAGACACCATTTCTATTGCCTATCTGATTTTCAAAGGGAGTTATTTATTTATTCAGTAGTATTTAACTCCTACATTTCCAATAGTATTTACAGGGCAAGTTACAATCAGGTAAGTCAGCCTACACACAGCTAAATTATCCATAATATTTTAAAAATTATACAGATAACATTGGGGTATTTAAATTGCTCAATAGCTTGATACTATCTGGGCCAGACTGGAGTGGGGAAAAGGTGGCCCTAAATATTAGCCAGACATTAGCGATAGTCAGCCTTTATATGGTTAAGTTATCCATTTAGTTTAGGCCTGCTGAATAGCAGCACCAGTGTGGTCCCTGCACTAGGGGATAATTTTATCAACATTTTTTGCATGTAAAACTCTATAAAAGTGTTTTCATAAAATGATCCTATGGGTGACTCATGTACAAGTACTCGCCATGCTTGGGAGGGGCACAGGGAGCGTTGCAGAGTATATACAGTACGTACAAGCTATAGCTGGGGTAAATGTCAGCAGCTTTAATCTAGCTGACATTTCTGCCAATTTGCCCCTACTGTTGTATGAAGACATACAGGTATCTATATGTTTTTATAAAATAAGCGCCTTCCTGCCCTCTTAACCTATAAAAAAATTACTCCCTATACTTATATCCAGTGCCACAAACTATACAGAGAGCAGTGCTGTGTATATACAGATTACATAAATCACTAGCATTTAACTTAGATGAAAATCCAGCACATTATGTGTATAGATGTTTTTAAAATGAGAAATCTAAATCCTGCCACTTTAACGTGGCCTGAGAGTGAACAAGACTCACCAATTGCAGGGGCTGTTCAGGCACGCAGTACAGCAGGATGCCGAGCGCCGGGTCTGAAATTAGCTGTGGAGAACTACCAGGACAAGTCAACAGACTCTGGAGTTTTAGAGAGACAGAGAAACATAATTGCTGTACAATTGTGTATTAAGTCACCTCCGCCCATCAGTGAGTACAGTTCTGACAATTCGCCACGACTCCACAGAGGTCAACCTCATTTCCTAGGTCTTCAGCTACACGACCACCTGCATTTCTATGAGAACTTTCAGTTCTAGTTACTGTTGTATTTCTAGCCAGTCAGTCAGGGCCGGCTGCTAATTGTTCCTTCGGCTTTCTCTGCCAGCCAGCTTCATTCTCATGGCTGGTAGGTCCCAAGAGACTATGACGCACTACACAGTTCACGTTGGCCGGGAGAGCATGTTTGAAGTCAAGATATGCTGGCTAGAGGCATTTGGGAAGGGGAGAGGTTCGCTGTGTTAATGGGTGCTTTACGTTTGGACCAGTTAGCAGGGGGGAACCTAGGGGATATGTACAGGGTGTGTGTGCTCTAATTGCTGGGCAGTGTTTTGACTGTGTGCATGCTGTGATTATTATTTTAGTACACTGGGCTCTAGAGCCCAGTGTTCTGCATGAGATTAAAAATGTCTTATAATTAGAATGGCCAATTTTACTTCATTTTTAATGCATAGGCTTCTATATGATATAATAGATATCAGCAGATAAGAATCACTCGGCTCACCCAGTCTGTGCAGAGCTGCCCCTGTCCCTACTGCTCTAATTGAGAATGTTCCTCATTATTCCTTATCCTTCCCCTATATCCATTTTACTAATGATATCTCCAGTCTTTTGCTGTAAAAATGAGACCATTTGCAAACCATCACTCTTTCTCCTTAGCTGGAAAGTATAGCCAAGTCAGCTAGCAGTCCATGCTAGAAAACGTGACACCTCGCTTTATAGTATCTAAGAATGTACCAAAGCCTTGCCACCCATTTCATGTTCCAAGGACCTTGATTCAACCATGATGCAATTCTATGCCAGCTGACTCGGTCTTCTTTCCTTTTAGTCCCTCTTCTGCTCCTTAGGATTGAGAATATGGGTTTCCATAACTAGTCCAATAGACGGTGTCCATTCCCACTGCTCAGATTTCATTACTGT
The DNA here is from genome assembly GCA_033557465.1 of Ichthyophis bannanicus. Classification (NCBI taxonomy): domain Eukaryota; kingdom Metazoa; phylum Chordata; class Amphibia; order Gymnophiona; family Ichthyophiidae; genus Ichthyophis; species Ichthyophis bannanicus. Next base: position 4,394,163 of record JAWIIG010000024.1, on the reverse strand, counting down.
TACCTCTAATGTCAGCTCATTCCAAGTATCTCCAACCCCCTCATATTTCCTCAGACTGAGCCTTCTTCCCTGCCACTTCACGTCATGACTCCCTCCCTGTCATGTGTTTTAGCTGATGGAAAATGCCCCCTTCCACTTTATTTAAAACTCTGTAAATATCTGAATGCTTATCATAACTCCCTTTCCATATTATCCCTTCTTCCATCACTTCTTGGAAGATACGAATATGATCAATGTCCTACAAGGAAATTGCCCTATGAATGATTCAATTGGGTTTCTGATGCTTTAAAATGCATAATGACACCACTCCAGAATTCAAATAGTTCTTGTGGGCTGTGAAAAAGCTACAGGAATAAAATTCAAACAAAAAATTTCAATTTTCATAATGTTATACAATACAGTATGATATAATCCAAATAATATAGAGGAAGCCATTTTGTTTAATAGCAATGTCATCAATGACACGTCGTAAGGACTGGAATGGGGGGGGGGAGTGGTGGCCCTGTCTGTCCACTCAGACCTTTCAATCTCCATCATGCCAGTCTCTCATTCATCTCACCATAGTTTGTATCTTCTCTTATCTTCATCACCTTTTCATTTCTCTTCATTTGCTTCCCTTCCTCTTACACTACATTTTAGCTTTCTGTCACCCTTTCTTTCCAAAATTTCTAACACAAGGCGTGCACTGGCATAGGATTAGCCCTGGTGGCTGGGAGTACATATGCTTGCCTGCCTACCTGCAGTTATCAGAGCTCTGACTTCCATGATGGAGAGTAGAGATGGAGGAAGAGATTTGTTCAATGGAATATGCTCTATTTTCTCACAACTGATTTTCTACCTTCTCTTCCTATGGATTGAGCAAGCAGAGAAAATTGTAGGCACAATGCACTAACCCTTAATGCTCCACTTTGACACCAACACATCATATCCTACCTCAGAATAAGTCCATTGCCAAAACTTAATTTGATATCTCACTCTTGTTCGTATTTCCGTTATAGGTCACAAACATATACAGCAATGAAATACCAATAAAATGGTGCTATTTCATGGACCTTACACTAAAGTGAGCTATAGCGTATTGCATTGATGAGATCATTTTAACTAAATAGCTTCTACCGTAGCATGATATGCTGAGTTATTGATTTTGCTGAATTCAGATATTACTTTTGCTGAAACTGGACTTAAGGAATTTGTCATCTAACCGCCCATTAAAGAACAGGTGCCGATACCCTTCCTCTTCCTAATGATGAAAGCCTACTTGAGCAAAGGCTCCTGATAGAAAATTTACTATTACAAAAGAAGATCGAGGGAAAACCGATAAGGGCTGAAACTAGGACAAAGAAACAGAAGTAAGAAAGAAACTCAGTTTGCATAAAGTGATCAAAATGTATTTCAGACTAATCAGAGTTATTGAAGACAATCATTTGGGGCCTGGCCAAGACAAAAGACAACTACCACCAGGTCTGAATATCTGCCTTGCTCTTTTGTGAGATGTTCATTAGGAGTTAAATATCAATCATCTCTGAGGTAGTCGTTGAAATATTCTTGTAGATGACAGTTGAACACCGAGCTTGCAAAGAAACGTGGTTTATGGCTTATTAAAATTCTTGATATACCGCCGTTCAACAATATGTCAGAGCGGTTTACAATAAAAACAATTGAAAGTAGGAAAGGAATGCCATAAAATAGTAGTATAAAGATCAGAGAGATCAAGGCAAGGAGGTAGAAGAAGCAGGGAGGGGATAGTAGAAATCCCGATGCTCCAGATGTTCCAGAATTGCAACTGGGAGTGCAGCAGCCAAATTATGGTGCACTATATTGGTAACCAAGCAACCAGGGTTCAATTCCCACTAGCACTCCTTGTGGCCTTGGGCAAGTCACTTAACCCTCCACTGCCTCGGAAGAAAGGCCTGGCAATCTACTTCCGGTGACACTGCCAAGAAAACCCAGGAGCTTCTGGGTCACCAGGAGTCAGGACTGACTCAAAGGCACACATTGCATTGCATATGGTCTCAAAGGAAAGGTGAAATGCTTGTTGGAAAATATATGTTTAAAGGGCTGTTTTAAATCTAGGGAGGGATGATTCAAGATGCACAGAGGTGGGAAGGGAGTTCCATACCGAGGGACCAAGAAAGAAGAAAGCAGAATTCTGGGTGCTATCAAGATGAGCCATGGAAGGAGATGGCAAATAAAGTTGGTGAGCATGCAAGGAGCAAAGAAAACATAGTGGTGCATATGGAATGATGCAAGAAGCGAGATAGGCAGGGACACCAGTACTGAGGATCTTATGTATAACAATGAGCTTATATTGCAAGTGGAAAGCCAAGAGAAGCCAATGAGGTTTAATGAGTAAGGGGGTGACATGATAAAATCATGATGAATGATAAAAAAGACAAATTGCTGTATTTTGAACTGATTGTAGCTGCTTCAATTGATATTGTGGCAAGGCAGAATGGACAGTATTGCAATAATCTAGTTAAGAAATAACCAAAGACAACAGTAAAGTGGTAATTGTGGGATCAAGCAAGTATGAGTGAATAGTGCGGGTTTGGCAGAGTGAGTAGAAACGGTGACAAACAGTGCTAATATGGGACTGAAAAGACAGTATGGAATCAAGAATGACTCCTAGATAGTTGTGTGTGAACTATGAGTATAGTGATACCCTCAACAGAAAGAGACATGGTGGGGGTGTAATTGAGCCAAAGAGACATAAAGCAGAGGTCTTTGCGGGATTCAGTTTTAAATTATTGTGATTTAACCATGAGGCAACGAGACTAAGACAAGAATTAATGGGGTTAGGATCAGGGCATGTGGATGCATGTGGAATAGCAGCAGGATGTCGTCCACATAAAAGTATGCGGAGACACCCTGCTACTAAATAAGCAGAGCAAGTGTTCAAGATAAATATTAAAGAGTAAGGGAGCCAAAACAAACCCTTGTGGACCCCACAGGAAAGAGACAAATTGAAAGGAATCAAAATAGGTACATGAAGAAAGGAAAGAAGAGAACCAATGAAGTACAGTGGCCTTCAGACCAGCCAAAGAAAGCCATGATAGAAGTAAAGAATGATGAACTAGATCAAAAGCACTTGAAAGATCAAGTGACGCCTCCAAAATATACTGCCATTTTCCCAGGAGATTCATGTTTCATTTAGAACTGATAGCAAGATAGATTTTGTGCTGTGACTCAATCTGAAACCCAACTGACGTGGGTGAAGAAAATTTGTTTGTTTGAGATGATGTGAAAGTTGAGAAAAACATGTTTTTCTAAGAGTTTTGATAAGAAAGGGACGATTAGAAACTGGACGGAAATTGCTGGGAGAGATAGGATCCAATGTAGGTTTTTTGTTTGTTTTCTTTGTCTTTTTAAGAGGGCCGAAACATTGCAGTTTTCCAAGAAAGGAAAAAATGCACCACACACGTTCTGCTCTTCGCAGTTGGCGACGGAAGCTTAGCTATCCTGAATGATACCAGGGATGAAAGTGGGGACGGCCTATGGGAATGGATGTATTTGAATGGACCAGATTATCCAGAGTTGCTTTAAAAGTCTGTTCCAAATAGAAACCTGATCGTTTGGGGAAAGATCAGAAAAATCAGGTGGAAATAATGAATCGGCAGGGGGAAAGTCCGAAAGAGTAGATTTGGGAATATGAAAATGAGATTGTTGTGTAGTGGAAGAAGTGACAGAGGATGAGGAGAAGATGGGAGGAGAGAAGCTGAAAAGTAGACGATAGTAGTCTGACCAAGAGAGGCTAAAGCTATGAAGCCCAGAAACATCTGCTCTTAAATCAGGAGTAAGAAGGAGATCTAGGGTATACCCTGCAATATAAGTAGGAAAGGAGACGTGTTGTATTAAAGATAAACAATTTCTTTCCCTCATTTCAGACTTATCTTGGGCTCAAATTCGGTGATCAATGTGGAAGTTAAAATCCCCTAGGATAAGGAGATCCGGGAAAGTAGTAACTGTTTTGATTAAAGTATCAGTAAATGGTTCCTATAAGGCAGATGAAAGGGAAGGTGGGGCATAGATCAGTAGGACATGACCTAAAGATGGAGGGGAGGTATCCGTAGGAGAAGTGGCTCAGGATAGAGGAGTATAAGGGAGCTAATATCACTAATCCCTAATGACTCATGAAACAAAACCACCACCCACTCTAGAGGAGCTTTGAGGTTGATAGTGTGGTAAGCCCAGGTGGAAGACAGCAACATAAGATAGGCTCTTCCCCATCTTTAAACCAGAACTCTATAAGAAACAGTACATCTAATTTGTGACAGACTAGAAAGTCATAGATCGGCGGTGTCTTGGACCGAATAGAGTGACAATTTAACAATGCATAGTTAGTGGGGAATGGTGGAGTATCAAGAGGGTTTGGATAAGCTGCGTACTGTGAGGTAAAGCTGTCGTGACACAGTATTACATTTCCTGAGGCTCTGGAATGCATTGGCCTTGCAGAGTGGGTAGGTAGATTTCCCCAGGATGGAAAACGGCATAGATAGTGATATAGAGATAGCAAATAGTACCTGGAAAAAGCGACACCGAAGTCCTGAATTAAAAAATGCTGCCCCGAAGTGAACGGAAAGCCACCCGAGCCGCCCCAAGGAGCGCACCCAAGGAGCATGAATCTTTGGCGTTCAGGAGACTCTCACCACGGCCTTTATTGAAACTAAAGTTGTACCTCAGTCAGTACTCACATGACAGGGGCAATGACATCAGCGAGCCCAGTAGCAACAGAGCTGAATTCTGAAGGACGACATGAGGTATACACAATAAGACAGCGTGTAACTAGCAGAGCCAATCAGAATTATCTTTTAACTCAGGCCTATATCTCAAAAACTAGTAAAAAAAAATAGTTTCAGCTCTTCTACTTTGAGTCAGTCTCTCTTTTGATGGGAGCTGCTCCCCACCTTTTCTGCAGACAACGATCTCTCCAAGCCAACAGAACATCTCTAGAACCTCCAAAGAAAGAAAGAAGCACTATGACCAGCAGTATTCATTGCAACCTAACCCTGGTCCAGCACAATTAATAATTTAAGATTTCACAATTTCTCTTCTTGTTGCATATTTCCCTTACATAAGAAATTAAGAACATAAGAAATATACCATACTGGGTCAGACCAAGGTCCATCAAGCCCAATATCCTGTTTCCAACAGTGGTCAATTCAGGTCACAAATACCTGGCAGGTTCCTAAAAAGGTACATAGGTTCCACAATGCTTGTCCCGGAGTAAGCAATGGATTTCCCCGAGTCCTCTTTAATAATGTTTATGGATCTTTCCTCCAGGAACTTGTCCAAACCTTTTTTAAACCCAACTATACTGACAGCTTTTACTAATGTTCCGGTAACGAATGAGTTTGATTACGAATTGAGTGAAAAAATATTTTCTCTTCTTAGTCTTAAATGGTTTACATTGTAACTTCATTGTGTGTCCCCTAATCTTTCTACTTTGTGATGGAGTAAACAACCAATTTACATTTACCTGTTCCACTTCATTCATTAATTTATTAGACCTCTATATTATCCCCCTTCAGTCGTCTCTTTTAAGTCTTTCCTCATAGGGGTATCTTTCCATCCCCTTTACCATTTTGGTAGCTCTTCTCTGTACCTTTTCCAATTCTGGCAACCAGAACTGCTCACAATATTTAAGATGTGGTCGCACCATGAAACGATACAGAGGCATTATAATATCCTTTGTTTTACTCTCCATTCCTTTCCTTATGATTCCTAGCATTCTTTTTGCTTTCTTTGCTTCTATTTGTATAAGATCCCAAAAGAAAATATAAATGCATAACATTTAGGGGTATGTTTACTAAACTGCGCACACGTGCGCGGTGCACAAGAGCGGACGCTAATGATGCATTTAAGAGCTCTTAAGCGCCGCGCACGTGTGCGCGTAACATTAATGGGCCGGCGCACGTGTGCGGGGCGCTCATGTGCGATAGAGGCGGGGAAACGCTTACGGAGGGCGGAGGAAGGCTCCCGAGGGGCGGGGGGACAGGGTCAATGGGTGGAGAGTGGGAGGGGAGAGGCTCCCCGCACAGGAGCGGGGCTGAATTTCGGCATGAAAAACACTGCGAGTGAAACCCTCGCGTTAGAGCCGATTTAAAGGGAAGAGAAACCATTTCCGTCAGCAATATACAGCAAAACCGGGGAAACCTGCAAAACGTGAGCAGTGTGATACATGTGCACAGAACAAAATAGCAAATATAAATTAAAAATGACCACAACAAATGTCAAATAAATAATAATCCAGCTGGGCAACAGTGATATTAATGGTCAACCATAAAAAACACTCCCAGAAAAGCTCCAAAAAAAAAGAAATGATTTTTGGAAGGGTCTACGCTCCGTAGACCCTTTTAAAAATCACTGCATGTCAATGGAGCTGTCCTGGGAGTGTTTTTCATGTTGCCCATTGATATCACTGTTGCCCAGCTTGGCTTTGGTTTTATTCCTCTTCTTTTAGAGGCCATTTATGAGGTTTAATTGCACCCCTGTCCCCATACAAGGTAAACGAGCCCACAGTAAAATTGTGCAGAGCAGGGTGTCTGACTCGTGCGGCCAGGTTTCCTATCTCCAGAGACTGCACTGTCTCTGTGGCCACAGTGTGGTGCAGCGGACACAGCCAGTGCCTGTAGGACCAGAGGGTCACAGGTTCAAACCCCAGCTGGGGCTCCTGCCAACCCAGTCCCCATAGTTTTACCCACCACTAAACAGTGATAGTACAGACACTCCTGTATGGCAGAGAACATAAGCATGGTTCCAACACCTATATTTTACCCTACACCGCACACAAACCATAACAATGGGCATTACCGACAGCCGAGTCCCCCAAATTCAGTCCTGGAGTGCCACAACTCAATCAGGTCATATGCTTTTTTCCAGATAGGGACATGTCTGCATGTTGGCGGAAGGGTACAGGTGGTGGAGGGGGCAGTGGCTGCAAACCACAGCAGACAGTGGCCTAGGCCTGTGCAGGCTGGCACCGTCCACCGTAACAAACAGCCTCTGTCGGATGTACAGTCATGGACTCCCCAGGGAGCACAGCACATCTGTGGCAACATGGTGGTTCAGTGCACACAGACAGCGTGTGCAGGAACAGAAGGTCACAGGTTCAAAGCCCAGATGGGGCTACTGCCAATCCAATCCACATATTTTTCCTACAACTAAACCGTGATAGTAAGGTGAAACCTTTATTGCTGAGAACATACGCATGGTTCACACGCCTACATTTTACCACACCACACACAGACACCATAAACAGCCGCATTACCCAGAGCAGAGTCACCCAAATGCAGTCCTGGAGGGCCCCACACCATTCAGGATCCATGCTGCCTCTACTAAAGATGCCTGTGCTGCATATCTATGCACCACCCCCATGGTATGCTGATGTAGCTCATGCATATTCATGAGGGACAGCATGAAAACCCGAACAGTGGTTGGAACACCAGGACTGGAGTTGGGACACTCTGCCGTAAAGCAGCAGCCAACAGGGCCAGACCCCCCCCCCAGGCCCCATTGGCCAATGCCTCCTAGAGAGGCAGGACATTGGGCCCTGCCTGTATCCCCCAATACTAGCAGTTGCATACCTTAGCACTGCCACCCTACACCTGGGTATATGGTACACAGCTACCAAACGTTGCCCATGATAACTGGCAGATATCAATTCCTACGTTGAGCACATGTTGCTCATTGATCTCCACCATAACAATCATTGTGATGTCTGCAGTGTGCGCTGCAGGTCTGGTCTCTGACAGTGTTTACCACCCTGGGGAGTGACCCCCAACAGTAGTGCATACCATATCCATGCCTGTACTGTGCCCAGGACTGGTGTGGTGGGTATTGCTGCTGGACCCTTCTATAGTAGCACAATGCTGGCATAGGTGTGGGGGTGGCTGTCTGCCTATCCAGTGTGTGGTGGCTGCAAACACCTTCCACAGCCCACACTGCCAGCAATGTTGCCAATATTGGGCTGCCAATGTGCATAATGAGGAGCAAGGTACCATGGGTATAGGCCGGACAGGGTGGCCTGGCCAGGGTGCATCTGCACAGGGCATAGGGCACTGACTGGGACATATTAGTGCCCGGCCACCACCTACACAGACAGGGTGACCTCAGTATGTCCTGCTGAGAGATCACTCTCACCCTGACTGTGCAGTGACCACAGCTTGGCTAGGCACCCCCATAGTGCTATATAGTATTTCTCTCATGTGATAGATATGGGTTTCCTTTTGGGGCCCAGTCACTGATTTAACTGCTTGCTGTGTATGCTGACATCCCAGTTCTGGGTGCACGCATCTCCACTGGGAACATGCACTGTGGACTAACTAGCACACTGTTTGCAGCTGGTATGTGTCTTGATGGAGCAGCTTGCGGGGTGCAGCGGCTGATGACCTGCTGCAGGAGAATAACAGATAGTGGTGGGGCGCAGCTTAGCATATCCAGGCCTAATGTCTGTCTGCTATTGTGTTATGAATGTGTACAGAGCTGCATTGACTGTCCTGTAGGGTGTCTGTTCCCCAGCAGGACTGGGGTTGGTGGTCCCCTCTACTGCCACCTTTGCAGGGAGGTGGAATGTGGATCTATTGATAGGAGACCCTGTTTGTCACCCTCAGCCCTGGAGGAGGAGGAGGGGAGGGGAGGGGAGGGGAGGGGGGGGTGGTGGTGGTACATAGCCCACCTAGGGGTCCATAGGGGCTACACCTGACTGAAACAGACAGAGATATCCAAGGTGTTTGTGCAGAAACTATCTCACACATTAACACTGCTTTGGACCTCCGGCATGGCCTCTTTCAGCCATGGAAGGTGTTGTGGACCTGGTCCTGGGCGCCTCATTGCACCCTCAGGGTGAGCACAGTACCCGCACAATGTGACGGTGTGTAGCTACTCTGTGCCAGTAAAACACACGGTCAGTACCCCCTACCAGGCCGAGGTGGTGTGTGGGTGCACATGGTCACTTCCCTCTACCGGGCAGAGGTGCTGTGGGGGTGCATTGCACAACTTGTGTTAATCTCTGGACAGCTGATTTGCATGTGCAGTGCATCATGGGTATGGGTAGGCTAACCCTATCCTGGTGACCACAGCAGACTGTCTGTGTGGTGACGTGCATGCCCTCTGCGGCCAGCCAGGGGCTTGCTAGCAGCTATAGAGCTGTAGCCCAATGGTTACTGCACTGCCTCTGAAGCCAGAGGTCATGGGTTCAAACCCACAGTGGGGTTATTTGATAGGGTTGTCCAATGCATTATCTTTTTTTAATGTACATATTTTGATGCCAGCAAAAAGACCCTCAGCGTACTGTACCCATAAGGTGCCTCTGAGGGTGCTTTATAGGGCGCCCTATAGGGCACCTTATGGTTCCCATCCATATAAGGTGCACTATACATTCTCTTGTGACGCAACCTATAGGGTGCCCTATAGGGGACATTTTAGGGTGCTGTGGCGGACAGTGCAATTTATAATGTGCCCTATGGAGTGCCTTATAGGGTGCCTTATACGGCACCTTCAATTACGGCACGTGAGGGCGTGTTTGCTGGCAGCAATTAATAACATAAATATAAAGTGCTGCAGGCCAAAATATGTACAATGCAAAGCTGATGCTACAGCAAGCCTTACGTATTAGGCACACTGGGGAGCAAACCCATGACCCCTGTATCAGCAGTCAGTGCCTTAACCATTGTGCTCCACTGCTGCTCCTCCTTGCCTGTCAGCGCACCTACGTATGCTTTTCATTCCTTAAACTGCACAGTGCTGCCATAAAAAACAGTACACTGACCTTGCGGTACCTCATACGGCACCCTCTAAAGCGCCCTATAAGCAACACTCTAGGGTGCCTTGGCTGACAGTGCACTTTAAAATGTGCCTTATAGGGCACCTGATGTTAACATGCTTTGGGAGTGCGTTTGCTAGTAGTGGCAATTAAAATATGACTGAAATGCCTCCTAAAGCAATCTGCCCCATAATATGTTATGCCTCAGCCAGCCTTGTTCATTGGGCACTTTGGGGGATTGAACCCCTAATCCCTGCACCATTGGTCAGTGTCTTAACCATTGTGCTGTGGTTCTGTTCCTGTGATTACACATCAGCGCGCCGCCTTATGCCGCCCAATATTAACATGCCTCCTAAAACATTGGCGCGCCGCCTTGTGCCCATCAGCGCACCGCCTTATGCCGCCCATCATTTATATGCCTCCTAAAATAATGCCTCAGCCAGCTGCCTCCATTGGGCACTGTGGGGGATTGAACCCCTGATCCCTGCACCGTTGGTCAGTGTCTTAACCATTGTGCTGTGGCTCTGCTCTTCTTCCTACACATCAGCACGCCACTTATACCGCCCAGTATTTTACTGCCTCCATAGACATCAGCGCGCTGCCTTAAGCCGCCCAGTATTAATATGCCGCCAAAAACATCAGTGCGCCGCACAGTATTTCTGCGACTCATAAATTACCGCCTCATTGGGCACTGTGGGGAATCGAATCCCTGATCCCTGCACCGTTGGTCAGTGTCTTGACCATTGTGCTGTGGCTCTGCTCTTCTGCTTGCCCATCAGCGTACCACATATGCCTCCCGCGCAGCCATCTGATGCGCTAAGGTGCGGGGCGTACAAGGGCGCCGCGCACCTTAGCGCATATTTAAATTCCGGCTTTTCTTTTTCAGGACGGAACGCCCACTCCTTATATGGCACCCGCACACTACCGGGGCCCGCACCTTACCGGGGTTTTAGTAAACATACCCCTTAGTGCTGTAATTACTGAATAAGTTTTATTTCTCTAAATCAAAAATGCTCTGCAACTTAAGAAGATAGCCTAGGCCTTAACTGTATTTTTTTTCAATATTATGTTGCAGTGCATGCTCTAAGTGAAAACTAGTGAATATTCCCCTATATATAAACTTCCCTTTCAGAAAAAAATTTTAGTCAGTTCATACTATATTTTTTCACTTCCACATTAGATGGATCGTATATGAAAGAGCTGCACAAGATGTGAAACTGAAAATTGTTTTTTAGTTTTGTTGCATACTAATGTGCCACCTCTTCAACCTCTGTGATCCTCTTTTATTTATTTTTATTTATTTATTTATAGTTTTTCTATACCGCACTATTTACCATCAGTGCGGTTCACAGGCAACAAAAATTGTACAATGAGGAATGATCTACATTGAACTTACATTAAACAGGGTGAATAACTTGGAGAACAGGTAAACTATATACAGAGAGGTAGACTATTTACAGATCGATAACAGTACACATTTGAATGTTATGGGCTAGGAGATTGCTCAACAATAGCCTGAGACAGCAGGGAGGGGGATTAACAGGGGGAAAGGAAGGCCTTGTGACGTGTGGTTGGTTATGTGATGTCATCTGAGTTGGAGACGTGCTGAAGAAACAGGTAGTGTTTCAGCGCTCTCCTGAACTGGGAGAGGTTGTTTATTGCACGAATGTTTGCAGGTAGAGTGTTCCAGCAGGAGGGGGCATAAAGTGCAAAAGCACAGTTCCCTGTGGCTTTGGAGCATTTAGTGAATGCCTTTGGGGGTCGCAGGGTGTTGGTGGCGGCAGATCTTCTCATTCTGTTGGGGGAGGTGCTCTGGATCAGCTCAGAGAGGGAGCTGGCTGTGCACTTGTTGATGGCCTTGAAAGTCATGGTTAATATTTTAAAGGTGATCCTACAGTGAACCGGAAGCCAGTGTAATGCCTTTAGGATAGGGGTAATGTGGTTTCTTAAAGGGCTTCATAGATGAAAACCACTGGAATAATAATGAGAATATATTTTTTTATTTTTTTCCATTTTCTCCTTCCCCAGTTTCTGTCATTCCCCCTTCTCCCTAGCTGGTTATGTTTGGGTAGCTCTGGGGAACCCTCGCTGGCCTAAGAATCAGAGAGATTCCCATTTGCAGATCAACGTTCTGTGTTATTCACTGTAGCCGCAACCCTTTTCCCTCACTACTGTGGCACACCCTTGTCCAACATCCAAACATGGATCTCCCACACCACAGCACAGTCCTTAATACTCATAATACTTATTTTTTCCAATATTTAAGACCGCCAGTTCTGAAAAGGAAAAAATGTCTGAGGATTTTGAAACCTTATTCTAGTTATATGTAATATTACATTTTCCTTTACATGTGGGCAGAGATCTAAGAAAACTATTTTCTATATTTCATGGAATCTATCTATGATGTTGTTAAGTGCCGTCGAGTCGATGTCGAATCCTGGCGACCCTCTGGATAGTTGACCTAAACTTTGTTCGGTCTTCAGCCAAGTGGCTCATTGTTGATAGAGTGGTATCCATGGCTGCTGTTATTGAATATCACATGAAATCTATAAATTTTATCTTTTTTCACCTATTAAATATACCCACTAGATAAATTCTTCACATTTATCAGCATACAAATATCTAAGCTCTAGCCATTGTATCTGTAAAAACAATGTCTGTCGGAATTACAGTAGGTTAATTACATATCAGTTTTCAGTTAATAGTCTTTTCCAGACTTTATGCTGAATCTTTCAGTGCTTCTTAGATCTTTTTTATCTTCTTCCCCCTCCCTTCCCATTTTATGTCCTTTTGTTTTATTCCCTCCCACACATGATCTATAAATATTTTAAAATAAATAAAAAGAACTACATCTAATTTAAGAAAAAAAAAGAGTAACCGATATTAATTTTAATTTAATAATTAAAATTGAAATTGAAAGCTGCTATTTTCTAGTTCCAGTACTGACATTTTTCATGTACCTCTTTATGGACCACTAAGAATGTCTTTGTCTACTTACAGTGCCATAGTACCTGTAGGCCAGTTCCTATTCAACTGGAAGCCCAGTAAGCAGAGAGGCTACTGAACCAAATCATTTTAAATTTTAGCTACCAAAAATATTGAAATCAATCTATAAGATTACCTAATAGCTTTCTGGGTAGGTAAAGGTCATCTATCTAGTTGATATATTGTGAACAAGTGCTTGCAATTGGATCATAAGTACATTAGTTGAAAAAAAAATTAGCACAGCAACTATCACCTTGAAAATGTAAAACTTCTGTTCCATAGACTGCCTTCCCTTCCCTTGCCTACACAAAGTCTGTTCCCTGTAAAGCAGTCAAAATGAAATCTCTCTACTGCACATTTTCATGGGCTACTGCGGCGTTTAAGTTCAGTAAGGACTATGATTGCAGACATTGACCAAGTCCTTTGACCTTGAAAAAGCAAACAAATGAACGGAACCACCCACAATGCACTGCGCTTCCAGCTAAGTTGAGTTACAGCCTCGGAACAACAGAAATACCAACATTCAGCAAAATAGCTTAAAATAAAAGAATGAACTATGAGAGAAGGGTGTGTGGGGGTGGCAAGGAAGAAATGAACAGAATGAGGAGACAGAGGGAATGAAAGGGAGATAAGAGTGAGAAAAATAATGAATGTAAGATGTACTTCACATCTTTTGGTAGGCTAATATGAGGACATGGATCCCTTTATCTTTACCTTACTGGTTCCAGTACAAAATACAGCTGCTAATAACAGAGTAAAACTGTTCGGCAGCCTATGTGCAAAGCCTTTGCCTCAGAATCTCTCATTTACATATTGTTTTATCTTCATAATGGGGTATACTGAAAGAATATGACTGAACATGGGTGCAAAAGCAAAAGGTTTTTAACTCGGCATAAATTTTACCTCAGTCTAGTTTAACATTCATATCAATGCACTGAACAGGCAGACAGATCCTGAGTATTTAGGGGTGATTTTACTGCTGCCCTCGTTAGTCGAAAGCACGCAAGTACCTTTTGTTATGGGGACTGCTGAATTTTCTTCTATGAAAGAACTAGCATCAAAGAACATTGGTGACTTTAAGGGCCAAAAAGAGGATATGAAGAGGATTTCAAAATACATAAGAACATAAGATACTGGGTCAAACCAAGGTCCATCAAGCCCAGTATCCTGTTTCCAACAATGGCCAATCCAGACGTAGCAGGTTCCCAAAAAGGCACACAGGTTCCACAATGCTCGTCCCAGGGCAAGCAGTGGATTTCCTGGGTCCTCTTTAATAATAGTTTATGGACCTTTCTTCCTGGAGCTTCTCCAAAACTTTTTTAAATCCAGCTCACTTCACACTTTTACTACATCCTCTGGTAATGAATTTGATTACATGTTGAGTGAGAAAATATTTTCTCATGTTACTCTTAAATGGGTTACGTTGTAGCTTCATTGCATGTCCTCTAGTCTTTCTACTTGTTGATGGCATGAACAGCCAATCTACATTTACCTGTTCCATTCCATTATTAATGGGGACCTGGCAGATCCACTGCTTGCCGTAGGACAAGCATTGTGGAGCTTGTGTGCCTTTTGGGAACCTGCCAGGTACTTGGGACCAGGATGGACCACTGTTGGAAACAGGATACTGAGCTTGACGGCATTTCTCATGTTCTTATGTAAAATAGTTTCCTCTCAAGTCAGTTCCTGAACTAGCTGCTCCGTGAAACGGTCATTTATTTCATCTAGAAACTTTCTCTCTCTAGTACGGCCTGATGTAATAGTGACCCATTCAATACCGGGGTAATTGAAATCTGCCATTATTGCTGTGTGTAAACTTTGCAAGCTTTCCTAATTTCTTTTAGTATTTCTTCATCTAGCTGTTCATTCTGGCCAGGTGGGTGATAGTACGCCCCCACTGCCATTCTCTTCCCCTTTTTTACATGGGATTTCTATCCATAAAGATTCTACAGTGTATTTTATTTCCTGCAAAACCTTTATTTTGTTGACTGAATCAATGCCCTCTTTAACATATAGCACCACCTGGTGGAGGGGGAGATCATAAGGCTGAGTGAGGTAAGGTGTGCTGGAGCTGTGCCGGGGCCCTCCAGAAGAACAGGATTGTGTACACGATGCTGGAGTGAAAGTTCACAAACTAATGGGCGTTTCTCAGAGCGATATATGTTGTCACAGTTAAATGTCAAAATCACTCTATATGTATCACAACCTTATTGTTATCAATGGGTAATTTTGATCCAAATGTCAATTTCACTTCACTTTACATTATAAACAACTTGAATTGCATCTGGGTCTCAGACTTATCGGCACAGGTTTACTGACTTTAAATTCGTCAGATCTATCAGTGCCTACTCGCATCAATGACCAATCCAATGCAATTATCATAAAGTCCTTCTGTCTTAAAAATATATGTTAACCTTAGTATTTCTTTTGCTTTTCCATATTCAGATATTGCTTCTATAAAAAGATGCTTATCTTAATGTGTGTTCTTTTTTTGTATTTTTTTCTTAGCGTGTCTTCTTTCCCGTGGCGTGTTTTCTTCCCCTGTATTGTCATACAGGGGAGTTGGGTTATCTGCCTCAAGTAATTGCAGTTGGAGCAACATTTTTTGTAAAGTTACCTTGTAAATGTCGTGACACTGGGAAAGAATGGTTATGTTTTCTTTGATGATATTCAATTGGAAAAGATTTAAAGATACGCATGGTGGTAACTGATCAGGCCATTATTTGAATTGTTTGTCAGATGAATATAATTGGGTTAATAAGATGTGCAGTGGCTGATTAAAGGGGTGTACACTTGTATGCTTAGTTTTCCTTTGTTCCTTGCATGGGTCTTCCCTACATGTGGACTGGTGAATTTATTGTTTTCTCCCCATGACATGAGTTGCTACTCTAACATTGTTAAATTATTGCTTTATGTATTTTCTTTTTCTTTGTGATTGCCCAGCTGTTGGAGTATTTCCTTTTGTTTTACTGCTTTTTATAGTTTGCAAAATTATCAATAAAGAAAAGAAAAGAAAACATATAGCACCACCCTGTCACCTATTTGATCTATCCTATCCTTGCGGTATAGTATCTCCAGGAACAAGCAGGAATGAGTCTTCACATATGGGTACGTCGGTTCCGACGGAGTCTGCATGGGAACGCTTCCCAGTGTCCAATCAAGAGCTTTTGGAAGCATCCCAGCATGCCTGCGTGCTGCCTTCCCGCCTTTCCCAACTGCCTCTCCTCAGTTTTCGTTTTTCCGCAGAGCCGGCAGGACGTCCTCCTGTCATCGCAGAAAATTCTTGTTATTATTTCTTAGTTTTCTTGTGGTCGCGGCTGTCTTCCCGACGCCACCGGTACCGCCGGTGTTTTCTTTTCTTTTCTTGTAAAATCTTCCTTTTCCACGGGATATTTTTTCCTCATAGTGTCCCACGGTCTCTTAGGCCTTTTAGGCCTCTTCTTTTTCCTTCATGGAACCGCCAGACACTTTCTCCAAGAAATGTTCAGACTGTAGCGTTACAACTTTATTTTTAGACCCTCGAAATCGGTGTCTAACCTGCTTGGGTCCTGACAACAGTTTGGTGAGAAGACGTCTTCAACATCGAGGTTCCCTCGATACACAGTTCCCCTCCAACTTCGGGGCACCGTCCCCTTCTTCTTCCACACAGGATCAGGTAACCCACAAACAGTCTGTTAAGACTAGCCAGTCCTCGAGTGGTAGGTCTCATGCACAGCATGTAGACGGCTCCGGCCTTGCCCTCGACGGGCCACTGTCTTCAAAACCCCGGTGGGAGTCTTTGGTCTCCAAAGCGTATAAGGGGTTTCAGGTTGTTCCTGGGGTTCACTCCCCACAGAACATACCTAAGCCGTGTACGGTGGTGGCATCCGCTTCGAGCGGTACTGATACCCTGGCATTGGCACTGGTGTTGGATGAAACACTCCTCACCAGGGATCGTCATCTGGCATCCTCGGTGCCTTCGGGACCGGTGGATACTCCCCAGATTGACTTTCCATTATCGGTACCAACACCGATACTACCACCTACGTCAGTACCCTCCAGATGTGCATCGACAGCCTTGCTTCCTTCGATGCCGAGTCTGGAATCGATCTCCAGTCTGGAGGACTGGGTACCGACTCGCCTTGGTACCGTCTCGCGGCGGTACCGAAGGCTCGGTTCCGATGACTCGGATCCGCAACTCTCGGTTTCCCCGAGGCCGATTGAGTTGCCACTGGTTGACCTTCATTCACCGGTATCAGACACGGTACCGAAGTCGGTACCGATGTCCTCATTACCCTTACGGTCGGTGCCTTCCATGCTTCGCTTATCAGGCTCTCTGCCCTCGATGCCGAGTTTGGAATCGATTTCTAGTCTGGAAGACTGGGTACCAATAGGTTTTGGTACCGACACCGATCGATACCGGTGGCTCGGTACCGAGGATAGTAGCCGAAGGTTTTCGGTTACCTCGGTACCGATTGAACTGTCACCGATGACTGCTCCAATGTCTTTGTCGGGCTCGACTCCGACATTGTTACCGGTATTGGCATCGGTACCGGTATCCTTAGTAGCATCATGGCCAACTCCTGCCATGCTTTTTTCAACAGGATCGCTCCATTCTATACCAAGCTTGGAGTCGATACCTGGCATGGACAATGTGCTAAGGACGGTTGCTGCTCCTGACAGCCAGTACCAGCAACCATCCCTTAAGCATTCCACACTGCACTCTGCAGGATCTTCTATTCCTATATATTTGGATAACTCTGTGGGTGCTCAGGCTAGTTCTTTAGAACTAACCTGTCCAAGGGAGATTCCTGTTTGGGATCCCTCTTTTCAGAGTTTCCTCCTGGATATAGCAAGATCCCTTGCCATTCCTATTCCAGGACATGATCCTGCACAAGGCTCTGTTTCTACCAAAGCAAGGGACAACATAATGCTTCCTTTGCATCTTTCCTTGCAGGATCTCCTTCTAGGAATGTGGGAAACACCTTTAAGGGTACCCCCACCTCCCAGGGCAACTGATCTCTTATATCAGGTGCCCCCCTCTCCAGGGTTTCAAAAGACTCAACTTCCTCATCATTCCATAGTAGTGGAATCAGCAATGAGGCGGGTAAAGAGTAAGAAAAAGCACTCTTCTTATCCGCTAGGTCGTGAGTCTAAGACACTAGATGCCTTTGGACGTCAAACCTTCCAGACATCTATGCTTTCTGCAAGAATTCTCTCATATATTTTCCATATGAGTCTTTCTCTTGAGGAGGTCACAAAGCAATTGCATCTTTTCACTCCTTTCCTTCCAGATTCCAGGAGTTCAGACTATTCCTCACTGCTTAAGCATATCCAGAATATCTCTTGGTTTCTTTCTCATGCTTCCCTAGACTCTTTTGAGTCTGTTAGCAGGACTTCTGCTATAGCTATAGGGGCACGACATAGAGCCTGGCTCCAAGCTTCAGACTTGGACAAATGGGCACAACGGCTGGAACATACTCCTTGCACTGGAGAAAATCTTTTCAACAAGGAGTCTTTACGTCAGGTTACTCAGTTGTCCACTGATTTACCTGTTCCTAAGGGTTGTTCTACACTTTCTTCTGTCCCAGTAGATAGGAAATGTCCTACCAAACTTTCTTCCCACAGGAGAAGAAGGTTTTATTCATCACTTGCCCATCATACAGATGTTCCCCAACAGGGGAAGCATCGTTCTGGTCTGAAGAATCCAACCTCTCACCAGGCTCAGTAAACCCAGCAGCTGCAGGGTTTCTGATCAATCATCATCAGATGCTTGTGACTCTTGGGGTTAGAATCTACAGTTGCTTCTTCTCAATAGAGGCAATCCACCACTTCATTCTAACCCCTACACATGGATCTCTTTCCAAAAGACATCCATTTTTTCTATATTTCTATGAGCTGTCAGGATGTTCATGCCTATAGGTCACAGGTTTCTCCTCTTTTTCCTGCTAGGGAAAGAGGTCTTACCACTATCAAATGATAGTTCCTGTGCCAGCATGTATTTTTTTCCTTTCTATGGACTTACTACTTGGTAAGTCTTCTTCAGCTCCATTCTCTTCACCCTCTTACCAAGTTTTTCCTCTGTAAGAGCGGATTTACTTCGCTGGGAGACTTTTTCTTCAGCCTCTCTAGTTTTTGTCACTTTCCAGTGCGGAGTTTTCCTCTCTGAGTTACCTCCCCTGTTTGAATCTTACTTTGAGGCAGCTTATCAGACATGTCCAGAGTTTTCTACTCCTGTTCTGTCTGTTCTTTCTGTTTTTGAACAGTAAGATTCTTTCTGCTGTCTTGCTAGCAGCTGCCTATGCAGGAGCCTTAATGTTTGGTCTACTGGTTCTTGTCCACAAACAACCAGATTTGTCCTCCACTAACATTCTGTCTAGTCTTAGTAGTGGCTCCAAGTCAGTGCTTTCATCTATCTTGGAGATTATCTCACTACAACCTTTCTGGATTGGTCTTCTATTTCTGCCATCTCCATTCCCCTGGGTTTGGCAGCATAGTTGGCAGAGATACTGGCTTTCTAGCAGCCAGTTTTATCTCCTCATTCTCCTACATCATGCTCTCTGCAATTCTACAGAGAAGCTTTCTACTATGGGCCCTTGCTAGAGAGCATGGCTTTTTTTTTCTCCAACAGCTATCCTAGATGGTTGGAAAAGGCTTTTCAGTCATGTCTCCCATGACTAGAAGGTTCTTTTGATATAAAGGACATAGGCCTTCTCTTACGTAAAGGCTTAAGGAGTTGCCAATTCCCTGCTTTGGTCCATAGCATTCCCAATCGGGGATATGCTCTTTCTCCTTGCAGCTCGTCCTCATGGTAAGAACGCATGATACTTTTTGCCCTTAAGCAGGTCAACATGGTATCTCATCTCTATGTGTCTTCTGTCTACTTAACATGCTAGAGTCCTGGAAGACTCGGGACTTCCTGGCTGCAGATTGATATTATCCTCTGTTTTTCATGTAACCATCCTGGTTATTTCACTAGCTAGCATCCTTGCAGATCATAACCAGGGGGAATAGATTCTCTGTATATCTTCTCAAGTAGGTTCCACCTCCTTGTTATTAGATGAATCTTTCCTCTCCACATATTCTATGTGACTACCATGCTGTAGGCATATCTCTGTCTGTTTAATTGCAGACACCCATATTTAAGCCTACATATTCATATTTATCTTTTGTGTGTATTTTATGCCCCTCCATATCTCACTATAGATATATTCTTATATGTCTATCTATATATCTATATGTATATATATATATATATATATATATATATATATTAGCGTGGTCCATAAAAATGAATTCCTGAATTCCTTTGCTCCCTGGCCTGATTCTGGTTCCATTTATGTAGAAAACACTGTGTACAAAGTTTGAAGCCAATCAAATAATATTTAGGGGTGGCTCAACAAGTCTTGAGATTTCCCCCTGGGAGCAGATGACGAAATGTTGCATCATCTTGTATCATCCACTCAGTTCCACGCTGATTACATTTGATTGCGTCATATTTGAACTAATCTTGTCTCTGAGAGGTGGCAAAGACATTGTACTATTATCTTTGTATCTTTATTCTTTTCAGATGGTGAAAAAACGTGGTTTTTATCTCATTGAAGAAATGTCCACCACAATTCTGGGGGCCAAGCTCCCCAGCAAGGAGCAAGTGTTAAGTGTATTTTTACATCACCATATGACATTAAACAAAGGCGTTAGTGAAAGTGCATCTATTGTAACAAGTGAAGTAGAAGCTTACTGGGAAAAGGCCAGGCTTCCTGTTCAAAGAAATGACAAAATTCAAGAAAAAGTAAAGAAAAATTCAAGAAAAAGTAAAGAAATTGTTCAATCAGTGGAAACCTTTGAAGGGAAACAAGAGGCAAATGAAAAAGAATTCCAGGTTGCAATGAAAAACCTATTTGTTGTGGCGCATGCCAATGCAATGTCTTTAATTCATATTCAAGAAGACAAAGAATTCTTAATAGCACAACGAGAACCAGGGCGCCGCAGCTCAATGTGCGCGATGGACAAGAAACTGGCCAACATGGAAGCAAGATCGCAACAGCAAGAAGAAGAACTGAAAAGGCGCAGACAAAAACATGTTGCCAAAGCCGAGGCAACTACAAGCCAAGTTCAGCTGGAAGGATCTTCTTCCTCAGCAGAGTCAGGTGAAGACTCGTCGACATCTGCGGATTCAGATAATGGACAGAAGAAAGCAACTCCACAAACGAAGCAGTATCAACCTAACAGTGTCTGGACCCCAGAGCTTACAGCAGCCCTGGATCGGACAGGGACAACGGATCGCAATGCTCTGTTTGTGGTAGCTGAAACCGCCAGAAGTCTGGGACATTATCCTGGGGAGCTCAATATCAGCCGCTCCAGCGTCAAGCGCCATAGAGAAAAGCACCGTCAGCAACAATGGACGGACCTGCACAACTCATTCAAAGCCAAAGGCAAAACATGCATTGTGCATTGGGATAGCAAGTTATTGCCATCTCTCCTCTGTTCAACCACATCCGTTGACCGCCTTCCAGTTTTGATAACGGCTGTCTCCACTGGAGAAACACAACTTCTTGGTTTACCAAAACTGACATCAGGAACGGGCGAGAATCAAGCTGCAGCAGTTTATGAACTGTTACAGGAATGGTGTTTGGATGAAAAGGTTGCAGGCTTCTGCTTTGATACAACTGCATCGAACACGGGACGTCGATCAGGAGCATGCATGCTTCTAGAACAGAGACTCCTTCGCACAGTCCTTCATTTGGCATGCCGCCAGCACATTTACGAAATAATTCTTGGTGCAGTATTCTCTACATGCTCTGGAGCTTCATCGGGTCCCGATGTCCAACTCTTTCGCCGGTTCCAAAAGAATTGGGGCTCCCTTGACAAGTCCAACTATCAAACTGGAAAAGACTTGGAGGTGCTGCAACCTGACAGGGATTGCATCATGAAGTTTGCGGAATCCAAGTTGGCACAGGGCAATCACCGAGATGATTACCTGGAATTCTTGGAGTTAACGATTGTCTGCCTTGGAGGGAATCTTCCTAGTTTCAATTTCAAGAAACCCGGAGCTTTCCATCATGCCAGATGGATGGCAAAAATTTTGTACTGTCTCAAGATTTGGATGTTCCGAGGACAACTCAAAGATCTTACCCAACGGGAGGAGTCCTGTGTTCGTGATGTGAGCATTTTCTCCATCCTGATTCATGTGGAAGCCTGGTTTTCTGCCCCTGATGCCGCAGTTGCTCCTCGAACAGATTTGGAGATGCTGAAGAAACTACACTCTTACCACAATGACCGTGTTGGAAGAGCGGCCAGAGACAAACTGCAACAGCATCTGTGGTATGTGTCAGAGGAGCTTGTGGCACTGTCACTGTTCGATGAAGCTGTTTCAGCACCGACAAAGCGGGCCATAGTGTCGGCCATGATCCCGGCAGAATCAGATGAAAGCGATGAGGATGATGACGAAGACGAAGATCCCCCAAAGCAGGTCGAATTGAAAAGTTCCATGATTCCACCACTTGAATCTTTTGCAATTCGCAAGTCAATCCGTTTCCTGAAACACCTCGACATCAACAGTGATTTTCTTAATGCAGACCCAGAAGACTGGGAAGAGAATGCATCATTCAAAGACGGTCTGAAGAAAGTAAAAAATCTTCCAGTGATCAACGATGTGGCTGAGCAAGGGGTCAAACTCATTGAGGAGTTCAATGGCCGACACACCACAAAAGAAGAGCAACTCCAGTTCCTTCTGGGTGTTGTCTCGCAACACCGTAAGATGTTCCCCACATCGTCAAAGTCCTTACTAGCATCTGGACCACATTGAGTGCTTGGCAAGCATGATACCCCCGTCTATGAGCAGATAATACCCAGTGGTCTGACGAACCCTGGGGGGATCCAGGGGCCTGATAGATAGGGACCTTGAGCCACCCCTAAATATTATTTGATTGGCTTCAAACTTTGCACACATTGTTTTCTACATAAATGGAACCAGAATCAGGCCAGGGAGCAAAGAAATTCCTACTTTTATTTTTTCCCCTATGCCAGTGGACCACCCTATATATATATGTATCTGTCGAGATATTTCATTATAGATAGATATGTCTCCACATACTTATCTATCTGACTGTCTATGCTCATATAGCTATCTGTTTCTGACAGAGGGGCTTTACCCATACCTATGCTATCTAGCAGGTTTGGGGTTCTACGCACACAACCACTCCTGTGGTAGTCAACAATTTTTATACCATAACCTAAGGGTTTAGGTACCTCTGAAGCTCTCCGTGCCCAATATCTCTCCTAGCTTTCCCCAGTTAGGAGAGACATTGTGGATCTTCAGTTAATCACAGGCTTTAACGCCTCAGGCATTTGTCCTCTCTTTTTGGGATACAAGGGGTTCCCATACCCTTTCTCCCCACAAGGACTGTGCCTGTTCGTCCAAATCGGTTAGCCTTTCTCTTTTTGCTCCTAAGAGTGAGCCACTCTGCCGCCAAAAGAGTTAGGTTTTTGTCATACAGCCTTCTGCTGAAGGCCCACCGTTTTTGTACTACCCCAGTTTTTCCTGCTGGGGTTACCTGTTACCTTTCAGAATTCTGACCTCCACTGTTTTCCTACAGGTTTATTACCTCCACTTTACAGTGAGGTCCTCTTCACGGTTCCTCTACTGGGTTCCCCAGTAGATCCATGAACCTCCATACTTCTGTGAAATCCTGTTAGGGGAGGTCCATATTGCAATATTATTTGCAATATCATTGATGACAATCATCATCCACACATGGACTCCTTCTCTGCAGTCCTGTGCTAGGTTAGCTGTTCCACAGCACCTTTCTTTCTTCAACTCCTACCCTCCATCCTCAGTATGCCTGGTGTTCTGGGAGATAGCATGTTCCAACCTATGACATGCTGGGACTCCAGGCATCTCAGCTTGGGAGTCCCCATATGTGAAGACTCATTCCTGCTTGTTCCTGGAGATAGCACAGTTACTTACCTGTAACAGGTGATCTCTGGGAACAGCAGGAATAAGTCTTCACAACCCACCCACCTCCCCAGGAGTTGTCTCTCTATCTATCTTTCCTTTCCTCTCTCTCTCTCTTTGTCTCAGCTTTAAAACTTAACTGAGGAGAGGCAGTTGGGAAAGGCGGGAAGGCAGCACGCAGGCGTGCTGGGATGCTTCCAAAAGCTCTTGATTGGACGCTGGGAAGCGTTCCCGCGCAGACTCCATCGGTACCGACGTACCCATATGTGAAGACTTATTCCTGCTGTTCCCAGAGATCACCTGTTACAGGTAAGTAACTGTGCTTTCTAGCCTGGTATCAACGTATCTCGTTTGTTATTCTCATTCCATCAGGTCTCTGAGATGCTAATTATATCTAATCTTTCATTCAGTGCTATATATTCTAACTCTCTCATCTTATTTTTTAGACTTCTAGCATTTGCATACAGGTATTTCAATTTGTTTTTTATTCATTTTAACACCCTGGCTATTGGATGACAGGGATAATTTGGGAATTTTTCAACTTGGTCTGGTTTTTACTTAAAGGCACCTGGGTTACTTTTACCTTTATTGGGATGTCCTAACTTCCCTGTTTTGCTAGTATCCTTCAAAAATACATCATTCCAAACCATGCGCTCTTGGGCAACTGTCGGCTTTCCCCCATTTTCTAGTTTAAAAGCTGCTCTATCCCCTTTTTAAAGTTAATGCAGCAGCCTGGTTCCAACCTGGTTAAGGTGGAGCCCATCCTTTCAGAAAAACCCTCCCTTTTCCTCAGAATGTTGCTCAGTACCTAACAAATCCAAAATTCAGTTCCTTGCACCATCATCTCATCCACGCATTGAAACTCCAGAGCTCTGCCTGCCTCACGGTCCTGTGTGTGGAAGGGGAAGCATTACTGAGAATGCTACCCTGGAAGTTCTGGATTTCAACTTTCCACCTAAAAGCCTAAATTTAGCTTCCTTTAGGTCTCGTTTATATACCTCTCTGTCTGCCTCAGCTGCTTCAAGATTGCCGCTCTAGCCTTCAGAGATTGGACTTATTCCCTGAGAGGAAAGAGCGCTTTGCACCTAGTGCACATATAAAAGTTCTCACCAAAAAGGAGAAAATCATACATGTAACACTTGGTGCAGAAGACTGGATAGCCCCTATTTCTCTGCTGGACTACTATCTGCATCATAAGATTTAAAGATTTATTTTTGTTCAGTTGTTTAAAGTTGCTAAGGGAATAGGGATACTTGAACCAATATAATTATACCTAATAAGTATAAGGGACTTTTAGTTTTTACCTAAGGTAAACTGCAACAATTTATTTAATCAACTCATAAGGCCTAATAACATTACAATAATCAGTTGAACCTGAATGTGAACTGGTTTAGGAGGCTATAAATCAAGGATTATGCCTGGGGTGGGTGGAAGCCGTGATGAGAGGGTGGGAGGGAGGATAAATACTAACTGAAACCTGGCTTGTAATAGTAAGCCCTTACTCTCTTTAATTTTAATGGAAGCTGGCTTGTTTTAGTATGCCCTAACTGACCTATCAAAAACACTGAATTTTAAAATACACAAATTCTATCAGCTTTAACCCAAAGAATTCCTTTTCCCCAAGATTTAGAGAATTTTCCAGCAGATAAATACAACTACAGAGTGGAAGAGTAGCCTAATGGTTAGAACACTGGCTTAGTAACCAAGAGACCAGGGTTCAATTCCCACTAGCACCTCTTGTGGGCTTGGGCAAGTCACTTAACCCTCCATTGCCTCAGAATAAAGGTCTGGTAATCCATTTCCAGTCACAGTGCCAAGAAAACCGAGGAGCTGCTGGGTCATCGGGAGCCAGCACGGACTCAAAGGCACACATTGCATTTTGCAAATGCAAGAGCAGAGTTCTTCCCAGTAGTAGCAGTCCCTCTTGGTAGTCCTTCAAGGTGATACCTATCACTGCAATAAGTGCTGCCACTGCAATTTAAGTGTCTTTAGTTGTGCTATCCACATAGCTAGCAGCACTGAATACACCTATAGCAGCGATTCTCAACCTGTGTGTTGCAGAACACTTGGGTTCTCAAGTACCTGGGCAATGTGCTGCGAAGCCGGCACATGATGGAGAAAGTAGATCTGGCTAATATCCGTGAGGTGTGTTGTGGAGCCAGGAGCAGGAGAGGCTAACACAGGTTAACCTTTATTAAACATGCCCCATAGTGCAATGTCCACACTGATGCTATCCATCTAGTTCAGTCTTGCTCTTCGGCAGACCTAAAGTAGGCATAGAAATGATTTGACTTGTGGATGAATATCGCTGCCCTATGGCTAATTTTCAGCCTGCTCTTGCCCAGCTCCTAATTTGGCCCCTTCTTATACGGATAGTATCAGGCCATTTAGCAATTTATACAGCCCGACAGCATTCATATAGGTTTTTAAAATATACGGATAGGAACGTTCAACCAGGCCGGTGAATATAGAACTTGTTTTTTTTAATATCACCCATCCATGTAATTTGGATGCATGGTCAACCTTATCTTTAAGTAAATATCTCAAATCCACTATCCAACTGATATGAATTGGCATGCTTCTCAATTATGTCATTCCCTGATGGGATAACTGATGAACTTTAAATAATTTTCCATTATCTTTGTATTGCAGAAATGTTTCCTGGTGTAAGGAACCTTATAAACACCAATGTAAAGTACGAAAAGTAGATGGCGCCAGACATTCCAAGCATTTTGGCAAAATAATTGGTTTAGACAGACAAGTGGGAGATCCGGAGGGATGTAGAGCCATGTTCAAGATTCATTGAAGGACTTCATTTGAGTTAGTCCATAAGGGCCAAAAAGCAGGACCATGTGTGAAAACCTCCATTGCTCTTTGGTAGGGCCGGCTCTGATCAAGAGTCTCTCTACAAGGCATCTTCCACTGACAAAAAAAAAAAAAGACAATGTAAACCAGCACGGAGGCTAAGATACTGTAAAAATAAAGATAATTAAGGGGCCCTTTCACTAAAGTGCAGTAAGCGGTTACCATGTGAACTAAGATGCAATAACTATTAGTGCATGGCGGCGGTAACAGTTACTGCACTGGCATGGCAATGTGTGCTAATTCACATGCGAACTGCATAGCCCAGTATGGGCAGGAGATGGGCGGATTGCAATGAGCACATGGCATCTTATTTTGCATTGTCACCAATGCATCTGCACAGTCGCCACCCTTCCCACGTAGTAAAGGGTATTTCTCTCTGACAACTGCATGGGCAGTGCTGGGAACACCCCCATTTACCACACTGTAGGTGTAAAACCTACGTTTTCTTTGGCATTACAAAACCTGACCCTCGATGGAAATTTACAGAGATTCCTTCATTTATGCACCACTGCTGCAGACTTGAATCCAGTGTTAAGATGCAAACCGTAACTCCTTCAGCGCTTGCTGTGCCTTCCGAATTCTGAGTCTGGAGAGATCAGCAGGACCGGATGAAGCAAGTCCCGGGACCACTCAAGTAGGACGTTTCAAAAGTGCAAAGCAGGACAGTGGTTTGTAAAGAGCATATGGCTGTAATACGATGGGGGCGTGGGGAGGGGGGAAGGTTTTAAAAATGATTTTATTAAAGCTTTTAAAGTCCAGGAAAATGCCTCAGAGACACTAATTTAAAACTTAAAGCAGTTTTCTGGAGAGATGCCTGATCCATCACTTAATATTGATGTTTCTTCTCAGAGATGCTTATATTGTACTCACAATGCCTTAAATGCTAGCTAACTGAGGCATCTGAAAGGGCTAATAACCAAAAAATATATAAATATTTTAGGACACTTTAGGTTTATTACCCAGTAGTAAGTGTCTGTCATAGATATATAGAATTTGATGGTGCATAAGAACCTTAGGGTCCATCTAGTCTGGCCAACTCCCTTTTTCCTGCAGGACCATAGAGCCCAGTTGATTTTTGGCTTTCCTTCATTCCAGAACATACGGAGCTCCAGTCTGTTTTTTTGACAGTCCTAGCCATGAAGAAATCCATTTATTGCTGGTGAATATCAAACAAACTGCGAAGTGGATTGTTGGCAACAAGTCAGAACCAAAGATTGGGAGTGAGTCAAGAGCAGATCTGGAGTTTAGCTTATCAGGAGTCACTGGTAGGACTCTTCTGAAGAGGTTTCACAGTCAGTACTGCACAGTAGGGTAGTTGACAGTATCTTACTCCATTAGCAGATATCCTATCACTGGTACAGAATGCAAACAGGATGTTGGCGTCGGGGGAGAGGGCAGAAGCAAATAGCCCTGCAGCGCTGACATTTTAAGGTAACCACCACAGGGCTCTTTAAGGCCATTCCCACTTCTGCAGGTCCCAGAGAGAGGGAGCAGCAGTGACAATGGACCACCCCTGGACCATTGGCGGTCCAGGCACCCCCCTAGTTTGCCAAATGGTTGTGCCGACTCCATCCTTAGATTCCTACGAAAGGAGACACATAGGAGGGTATTGTAGAAACCCTATTCATGAGTTGGACATTTGAAAATGGGCAGTTAGATGTGCCAAGCAGAGACGTCCTCGGGGCTATTTTAGAAGCCGAGTATGTAGATGTCTCCAACACAAGAACGTCCATGTGGTACAGGGGTGTGCTGGAGGCGTAGCCTGGGCAGAGCAAGGGAGATCCAAGTTCCAATGTGATTTCAGAACAGCACAAACATGTGGACCTTGATTGGTGAGATGCCCATGCCTGCTCCTGACCCTTGAATAAGATGGAAAAGAGTGTTCGTTTCATGGATGTGATGCTTCCACAGTGAAGTGCATTATGCTCTTACTTTGCCACAGTTATTTCCTGCCCAAAGAAACCTGAGCATAAATACAAACTGCAAACATATTTACTGGCCTATTGCCGCATGTCTGAATATCTAAAATGGAAGGTCAGGGCGTGCAAGTCTCATAGCATAGAGACACCCCTCATCTGGGATACCCTTGCAGGCATATCCAAGTACTTGGTTCTGAGGCTGCGCAAATAGGGATGTCCATATTTCCGAAATGACCTGCACCTGTTTACATACCCCAGCTTGCAACCTGCATGGGGCACGCCTCTATAACTGGTTACATGGATGTTCATTTTTTCAGGGTCAGGACGGAGCGATTTCAGAATTTAGTGAATTACCCCCACAGAGAAAAGTGGCAGGAACCAGGTTGGGAGGTCATATAAAAAATATGCAGGGCTATTGGTTTAAATATAGGATTTTGTTTTTCTTCTCAAAAGTGGTAGAGAACCAGAGTGGAAAGTGCAGTAATTGCACTGTTTGTGTGTTAGGGGAAATGCACCAAGGAAGGGGGACAAACACAGAAAAAAAACAGAAAAAAACAAGCCTTGCTCTCCCTATCTTTCTGTCTGTATTCCATTTCTATCTGTTAATAGCCACCTTGATCTACAGTCTAGTGGCAAACAACCTACCTTTGATTGTAAGTTTAGGAATATTTGGCTTGCCTACATTCCTTGCATAGCCTTTTTAAATTATAAATCTTAGTGTGCCCTCAGTTTTTATAAGATCTATTGGCCAGGGACACTTAAATTCCTGCCCACCCTACCCCTCGCCCCACCCACCCCAGGCTTGCATTGCCTATATAGTCATCATATAGATTGACATCTGTCCTCCAATTAGGTGTAACACCCACCTTTTCGCCTTTTTTGCCTTGTCCTAGCACTGCTTTATCATAGTCTTAATCATCAGGTCGTGTATTCAATGCAATAGCTGTGATGCCTTCATTCTAAGAAGAATCATTTGGAGCCTAAGAGCTTGCCCTATGTGTCTCAAATTATGTGCTATGCACAAAGAATTGATTTTATTAACAAAAGAATTAGCTGCAATTAAACACACCACCTCTAGGGTACAAATTGGAAAAAAACCACCACCATTCCCACAAAGAATCAAACAGCCCAATAACAAATGTATCACAGTGGAATCTGGTAGGCATAATGCCTTCTCTGTCCTGGAAAATGAATGCCCAATTAGTGGAAACTAAAATGCCCTTAAATGAGAAAGTTAATGCCCAATCTACTGATAATGCAGGAAACTACTACTACTTGGAGATTCCATCATCAGAGGCACCAACTTGGGAACACAGTTCAAAGGAGAGAAGATGGTCAAATGCCTCACAAGTTCTTCAGTCAGCACAAATATGAACCAAATTGTTGGCATAGTAAGTGCAGAAAGTGACACTCCAAACTTGATGTTATCATCCACTTGGGTGTAAATGACCTGGCTAGAAACAGTGCTTCTACAGTTTAAAGGGACTTCCAGACTCTGGGAGAGAAACTCAAACACATTGTTAACACTATAACATTATCAGAAGTTTTGCCTGTTGTTGGTAAGGGGGTAGAAAGGCTGCATCACAAAATCAACTTTAATACATGGCTCCAAACAAGAAGGATTTAGATTATATAGGTGACTGGGGAAATAGATGGAACAACAGAGGCTATACTGTGTTAATGGACTTCATCTCTCTGTCACAGGAAAAGGATCCTAAGTGAAAAATTCAGGCATTATGTGGACAGGCATTTAAACTAGGGAAAGGGGGTTATGGATGGAGAAGAACAAGCCCACGAAGTCACTCCTAGCAAAAACATAACATTGGAAACAGCTACACTATTAACTTACAAAGTGGGAAGAAGTGTGTAGAACAAAATCCATGCAAAGTACAGGAAAGCCAGTCGTCAAATGCTGGAAAGCAATGAGCACCAATGCTCAAAGCCTAACCAACAAAGTTCCTGACCTGGAAGCCCTAATGGTGAAAGCAAACTTGGACATTGTGGCCATTACAGAAACATAGTTTAACGAGTCGCGTGAATGGGATATAGACATAGCTGGCTATAATTTATTTAGAAGAGATAGAGAAGGCAGAAAAGGAGGAGGAGGAGGAGCCCTATATTTATTTATTTAACAATTTTTCTATACCGCCTTATTTAATCAAGGCAGTTTACAAAAAACTTCAACTTTTACAGAGAACTTGTATGTGGAAACAATAACATTGAAAACTTAAGTCACAGAAAATTTGTGTGTGTAACTAAGGAGTCAAGTGGAGGTTCTGACTCTAAACATTTATACATCGTAACAGGGATGGTGGATGGAAGAGAGGTGCTGACCGTGGAATGATTAGAGTGGCTATGGATCTTCATTGAATTGTTTGATGAATAGGAAGGTTTTGAGTAACTTCCGGAAGTCTTTTATGTCTGTTGTGGATCTTAGCTTTTCGGGTAGAAAATTCCAAATAGCAGGGGCAGTAAGTGAGAAAGCCCTCACAGAGGTGGGTTTATTGTTTTTTGTAAACAGGCTAGGGGTTGGTACAGTGTGTTTGGTGCTGTTTCTGTCAGGTCTTTTACTTGCTTTGTTGCTGATGAGCGGTTGTAGTATCTCTGCCAACATGTTTTTAATCTTGAAGGTGGTAAGAGCCAATTTATTTTTTGCTCGTGAGGAGATTGGTAACAGTGCAGATTATGTAGGATGGGAGTTATGTGGTCTTATTGAGAGGTGCCAATAATGATACGGGTTGCAGTATTTTGGACTAGTTGAAGGGGTCAAGTGTAGTGTTTGGGTAGTCCTTGGAAAAGGAGATTACAGTAGTCTAGCGCAGGTGTAATGATTGCCTGGCATACTGTGTGGAAGTGTTCCTTGTTGAGAGGCTTTAGTCTTTGGATCATTGCTAATTTGTAGTAGGCAGTCTTGGATGTCTTGTTGATATGCTCTTGGAGGGTAAGGTGTTTGTCTAGTATCACTCCGAGGTACCGAACTTCATTTCTTATTAAGATTTGTATATTTGCGATGTTGATTGTGGTGGGAGGGGTGAATGTAGTTTCCCTTGTAATGATAATTGCTTCAGACTTTGTTGATGTTCAAGTTGTTACTGGTAAACCAGGTCATCATTTCTTGTATGCAGGTAGATACAGTATGGTGGTATACTCTGGGGAGTCTAGATGGATTTGGGTATATGCCATAATATCGTTGGCATATATGGCATACTGTATCTTGTATTTATTGTATATCTTGCATATTGGTTGGATGTAGATATTGAAGAGAAGGGCTGATAGTGAGGATCCTTGGGGGACTCCTTGAGTTGTTTGGAATGGTGCTGAGGTGAGGTGGCCCGATGTTACTCTGTTGTCTGTCTTCGAGGTATGATTGAAACCATTTGATGGTGGTGCCTTGGAGGTCAATCTTCATTAGGCGCCTCAGTAGGGTGTGATGGGAAACTGTGTCGAAAGTGGATGAGATGTCAATAAAAATTAGTAAGAAGCCCTTCTTTATATTGTCTATTCCTTTGAGTAAGTTATCGAAAAGATATGTGAGAAGTGTCTCAACACTGTGATTTGGGCAGAATCCGTGCTGGTGTGGATCCAGTGGGGCATATTGGTCGATGTGGTTTTGTAGCTGTCTCTGGACAATCTTCTCTGTTTTTTCGCCAGGAATGGGAGGCTAGATATTGGGCGGTAGGCTGAAGGATCAGTGTTGTTAGCTGAGGTTGTTTTACAAATAGAGCGGATGGTGGATTGCTATATGTCAAAAGCAATATTAAAGCTGCCGAAATGCAGGGGAAGTGGGGAAAAGAAGATGCGCTGTGGTTTGTGTTGGAAAGAGGAGATAGCACTATCATCCATACTGGTGTAGTTACAGGCCTCCAACTCAAACTGAAGAAATGGATAGAGACTTAATTATTGATATTACAAAGGTAGCCATGAAGGGGGTAGTGATCATATTGGGTGACCTTAATCTATCCGATGTGGATTGGAGTATTCCTTCTACAAATCTGGAAAGGTAGCAAAACAAATTGTGGATGCCTTACAAGATACATTGGTTAGATAAATGGTGATGGAACTGACCAGGGAAAGTTTGATGCTGGGTTTAGTACTCGCCAATGGAGATAGTGTGTCGAATGTCCAGGAGGGTGCCCATTTGAGAAGCAGTGATAATCATATGGTATGGTTTGAAATAAAAGCCAAGGCAGAGTCCAATTACAGCAAGCTCAAAGTCCTAGACTTCAAAAATGCTAACTTCAGTAAAATGGCCAAGTGCCTGAAGGAGGAGTTGGCAGAGTGGGAAGGGATAAGGGAAGTGGAATTGCAGTGGGCTAAACTAAAGGAGGCAATAAAAGGGGCAACAGATTCATATGTAAGGAAAGTAAATAA
The DNA here is from genome assembly GCA_033557465.1 of Ichthyophis bannanicus. NCBI lineage: Eukaryota > Metazoa > Chordata > Amphibia > Gymnophiona > Ichthyophiidae > Ichthyophis > Ichthyophis bannanicus. Next base: position 4,361,327 of record JAWIIG010000024.1, on the reverse strand, counting down.
AAATAAAGAAAAGGAAACCTATTTGGTTCTCTAAAGAAGTGGCTACACAATTATAGGCAAAAACACAGCTTTCACAAAATTCATAAGTTTGCAAACAGAGGAACACTGAAAGTAATACAGGATAAAGCTAAAAGAGACAAAGAGAAATAAGGATAGCAAAATCAAAGGCAGAAGAAAAGATGTCTAAAGATCTAAAGTGTGGTGAGAAAACATTTTTTAGGTATATTCGGAAGAGGAAGATCAGAGGTGGAATTGCAAGATTCAAATTGCCGAGAACGGATTTGTGGAAAGTGACATTGAAAAAGCGAAAATGCTAAACAAATACTTCTGTTTTTACTAAAAAAAATCCTGGAGAAGGACCACCTGTGATTGACAAATTTATTTATTTATTTATTTAATTTTTTTTTTCTTCCGCACTCTTTAGAATCAGTGCGGTTTACATATATACTAACAGGTACTTTTTATTCCCTTGTCCCCGAAGGGCTCACAATCTAAGTGTACCTGAGGCAATGGAGGGTTAAGTGGCTTGCCCAAGGCCACAAGGAGTGGCCATAGGACTAGAGACCCCAGTCCCTCCGGCCTGAGGTTGCTTGTCCCCATGCGGGAATTGAACCCCCGGCCTTCCGGCCTGAGGTAACCTGTCATAGTAACATAGTAAATGATGGCAGATAAAGACCAGCATGGTCCATCTAGTCTGCCCAGCAAGATGGCAAGAGTAGGTGCACCTGTAGCTCTGTGCAGCCACCCCTCCCCATGTCTTTGTTTAGGGGTAAACCCACCACTCCAGGTAGGATACCCCTATTTGTTGAGAAGTTATATGGTTCAGAAGTTAGATGGTACCGTTTATTTTTTTTTTATCCTATTGCTGTAAAGGGATCCACTGTGTTTGTCCCATGCCTTTTTGAATTCCGTCACCGTGTTTGCCCCCACCACTTCCATTGGGAGGGCATTCCAAGCATCCACCACCCTTTCAGTGAAAAAATATTTCCTGACATTGCCCTTCAATTTACCACCTTGCAGCATCATGTTATGCCCTCTAGTTTTGCAGTTTCCCCGTCTTTGGAGGGAGGAGTGGCTCAGTGGTTGGGACAGGTTACCTCAGGCCGGAAGGCCGTGGGTTCAATTCCTGCATGGGGACAAGCAACCTCAGGCTGGAGGGACTGGGGTCTCTAGTCCCATGGCCACTCCTTGTAAGTCACTTAACCCTCCATTGTCTCAGGTACACTTAGATTGTGAGCCCTTCGGGGACAAGGGAATAAAAAGTAACTGTTAGTATATATATAAACCACACTGATTCTAAAGAGTGTGGTATAAAAAATAAATAACACACCATTCACAGAAGATGATGTGTTTGAACAGCTTGCAAAACTGAAAGTGGAGAAAGCCATGGGACCAGATTGGATACATCCCAGGATGTTGAAAGAGCTCAGAGAGGTTCTGACAGAGCCTTTAAAGGATGTTTTCAATAGATCATTGGAGCCAGGAGAAGTTCCACAGGACTGCAGAAGGGCTTATGTGGTACCTCTTCACAAAAGTGGTAATAAGGAAGAAGTAGCAAACCACAGGCCAGTAAGCCTTTCCTCGGTGGCAGGAAAAGTAATGGAGGTGCTCCTGAAAGAGAGAATAGTGGGCTTTCTCAAAACCAATAAGTTGCGTGATCCAAGGCAACATGGTTTTACCAAAGAACAATCATGCCAAACAAATCTGAGTTCTTTGACTGGGTGACCAGAGAACTAGATCAAAGGCATGAGATGAATGTGAAATAACTAGATTTCAGCAAAGCCTTTGAATACTGTTCCTCATAGGAGGCTTATCAATAAACTAAACAGCCTTGGGATGGGTCCCAAGGTGGTGAACTGGATCAGAAATTGGTTGACTGACAGACGACAGAAGGTGATAGTAAACGGAACTCACTTGGATGATTAGGTGCTTGACCCAGGGATCAGTCCTGGGACCAGTACTGTTCAATGTATTTGTGACTGTGAATGAAAAAGTTTGTTTTTTTGCAGATGGCATGGAAATTTGTATCAGAGTGACTCCTCTGAGGGAGTGGAAAACATGAGGAAAGATCTACAAAAGCTGGAAGAATGGTCTAATGCTTGGCAGTTAAGATTTAATGTAAAGAAGTGCAGTGTAATGCACTTGAGATGCAGAAATCCAAGGAAATTGTATGTGATAGGGGGTGAGAGGTTGGTGTGCACGGACCAGGAGAAGGACTTTGGAGTGGTTGTTTCTGAGGATCTCAAGGTAGCGAAACAGTATGACAAGGCGGTGGCCAAAGCCAGAAGGATGCTGGGTTGCATACAGAGAGGAATTACCAGCAGAAAGGAGGAGGTACTAATGCCACTATACAAGGCGCTGGTGAGGCCTCACTTGGAATATTGTGTTCAGTTTTGAAGACCATATCTCGCAAAGGATGTAAAAAGACTGGAAACGGTTCAGAGGAAGGCAACCAAAATGATTTGGTGCCTGCGCCAGAAGACACATGAGAAGAGAGTTGAAACCTAAATATGTATACCCTAGAGGAGAGGAGGGACATGGGAGATATAGTACTAATACTATATTGGGAGGAGGAGTAGCCTAGTGGTTGGGGCAAGGTACTTCAGGCCGGAAGGTCGGAGGTTCAAATCCCACTAGAGGACAGCAACCTTGGGCCGGAAGGACTGGGGTTTCTAGTCCCACAGATGCTCCTTGTGGTCTTGGGCAAGCCACTTAACCCTCCATTGCCCATGTTCCCTGTAAGTATTAGTGTATGTGTCTCATATCCCCGCGTGTTAAATGTATCCCCCAATTGTGTTGTGACCGCTTTGATTGAAGGATAAGGCGGTATACAAAACTGTCTAAATAAATAAAAAAATAAAATAATATTTTTCAAAGACAGGAAGCTGCAAAACTAGAAGATATAACACGAAGCTGCAAGGGAGTAAACTGAAAGGGTGGTGGATGTTTGGAATGCCCTCCCAATGGAAGTGGTGGGAGCAAATACAGTGACAGAATTCAAAATGGCATGGGACAGACACAGTGGATCCCTTTATAACAACAGGATAAAATCTAAATAACTTTAACTGTCTTTGCTATCTCAACAAATGGGGATGACCTGTCCCGAGCGGTGGGTAGACCCCTAAGCAAAGACATGGGGAGAGGTGACCCGCACAGAGTTACGGGAGCACCTACTCTTGCCACATTGCTGGGCAGACTAGATGGACCATGCTAGTCTTTATCTGCCGTCATATGCTATGTTACTCTGTACAGACTGGAGGAGGCCCACAGGCTGCTTTCTGCTATCATCTGCAATGATAACAGATACAGTATCAAGTTGCCGATTGTGTTCAGTAACAACTCGTAACTCATCAACAATAAACGAGGAAGTGTACAGGTTTTTGAGTTGCAAAAAGTGAGAATTCAAAATATTTGATTCGCTAGTACTAGTGGGCTTTATTTTATAGCAGGGAGCCAATGTGGAATGAGAAAAAAGAGTTGACTTTAAGCCTATTTTCTGTAAGCATCATGTGCTTTACTAGAACCCTTAGCATTACCCCTTTCCCACCCACCTTTCCCAGCATTAGCCCTCATCAGCCCCTTAGCATCAACCCTCTTCCAACCCCAGCCCCTTACCACCAGCACCTCCCCAAACGTCAGTACAGTTCCAGCACCAGCAGTTGGGGGGGGAGGGAGGGTGGGATGGGGAAAGAGACACAGTGTGTCTCCTCTCAAAGGTGGGTGTAGTTCCAAAAAGCTGAAATAAGTTTACTGATGTTTCTAATCAACAGGTGTAGTAAATACAGTACAAAACCATAATTGCAGATCAAATCAAAGAAATAGTCTATGTGCAAATGCGATCAACATTATTTATACTTTATATAAAAAGTAGTTTATTTCTTCATAAATATTGTTTATTGATTTATCTGTTTTTGTGAGAACTGAAAATTTAAGCTTTTTGATATGTTTACTATCTAGGAACAGACTCGTGCATCCTCCCAACCCTTAGAAGCTGTTTCCATGTTGGATACAAGTATAGTGATATGGCCAACAAGGGTCAGCTTCCTCGCTCTTCATTTTCCTTTTCTTAGGAAATTCAGATGACTTAGTATTGACAACGTCTGATGGGGGTCTGGTATGATTTAGTTTGGAGACGCCAAGGGTGAACCATTGCAAAGAAGGAGATTTACCGCCTCAGAGAGTGAGATTGAAGTCTAAAGAGTGAGATTTTTTTCAGATGGTGCATCCGGGGTATACATCTAGAAAGATTTAAATATAGTATTCCTTTGCCTTTCTAGATTTATACCCTAAAAAGATTGCCTTTCTTTGAAGCTCTGATAGGATACAGACATAATGGAGGCAATATGGGTAAATTCTCTGGGCTTAAAATTGCCCTCCGCTCAGTGCTTAAAGGCATATGCATAGGTTTCACAGCACCTGTAGTTGTAGATACAGGCAAAAGGGATGCTGTGAGGAGGGAGTGCACAGGATGGTGAGCTCGGATTTCTTCGTGCTGGTTAAGCCACATGGTTTTTCTTCTTTCAGGCTTGTCTCTCATGAATGCAGTGATCAGGATCAGTGCACTGGCACTGAGGCTCCATTGCTTGAGAGAAGAAGGGGCTCAATGAGTGTGAGCAAGATTGCTCTCAAATGAGTGTGGCACACTCCTAATGAGCGAGACTTGGGATCTGTTGGTTCTTCTTCCACGCCCAGTCTTTTCTCTTCACTCCTTATTCCCTCTGCTGGACATCTGACTTCTAGCAGAAGAAACAAGAAAATAGTTATAAATCCTGTGGATTAAGTTTCCCTCATCCCCTTAAACAAGAGCCCTTTGGAAGCTTTTACACTTCAGAACCAGTGGACCAAAAGTCCTTGAAGGCTCCTGCAGCTTCTGTTACGCCCATGTAGCACTGCCATCTGCTGGTGGAACAAATTACTACTGTTATACAATTTTTTTATCCCTAATCAGAGCAGGGGCACAAATTTCCCTATACATCTTTTCTTCAGGGACACCTGGAGGGTAATTTTTATAACAAGGCATCTAAATTTGGAGATGGAAAAAGTGCCTATTTTTAGCCAAGTTTACAAAGACATACAGATGCCTTTGGGTGTCATTTTAAAAGCTTTAGTTGCATTTGAACCTTCGAAAACATGCATGCGGACCTCCAAATCATGAAGACATCCCTAAAGCCATTTTAAAATATGGCTTTAAAGTTGTTTTTGCTGTGGGGGATAGCCACATAGGCAGGGGGCGTGGCAAAGGCATGTCTGGGGCAGTGTAATGGACTTAGGCGTCCCCACTTGACATGAATAGGCATTTGGAATGTGCTTGTTTTGTCTGTAAAACATCCAGACGATGTAGAAAACATGGCACTCCACCTCTCCCGTACTTTCCACAATCACAATGAGAGCAGCAGTAGGAGTCAAACTCTGGCCCTAGCCCACTACTCTAACCTAGACATTCAAGGGCTTGAATACCATTCCAGGGATGTCTATGTAGACGCTCTGGCAGACATCCGTGTCGGGCGCGCCCACATTTGTGAAATTGTGCCTGAACTTGGACGGTCCTGCTTTTTTCAGACATTCTGGCTAGGACATCCCAGATTGCACTTGGACATCATTTGTAAAATTTGCCTTCACTGCCTAGATGGTGAACGCTGATGTTTATGGCCTCTCAAAAGCAGGTGGAAATGTTAGCCTGTAAAGGAGGATGGAGAAATGGGAACGGCAATTATGTAGAATACTGAGGAAGGGCAGCTTTCAAAGGATTTTACAAGGACTCTTTACCTGTGCGGACTCTCCCAATAAAATGACCTACCTTACTTGTCGCTATGGGTAAAAGCACCTTATTTATTTATTTATTTATTTAACTGCATTTATATACCGCTTTTCACCTTGCTGATAATAGTGTGGGTACTTTTGCTCTCTGCTAAAAAGGGGCAAGTTTAGGGCGGTGTTAGATCAGGGAAGGAAAATATGTACAAATATTTGCAAGTACAATGTACCTGCTGTCTGTGACCATGCGCATGTTCAGAAGGAGCTCCAAGCTTAGAGTCCCAGAGTTTCAAAATGGCCTCATAAGTGACTTACAAAAGATACTGCTTTTGGAGGTTAGTTTAGAACTGGGTGCATAAGTGGATGCGGCTAGTATACGTGTAAAAAGCCATAATTTTAGAAACAGTAAGTATGTAAACACTATCTCCAGGAACAAGCAGGAATGAGTCCTCACATATGGGTACGTCGGTACCGACGGAGCCTGCGCGGGAAAGCTCCCCAGCTTCCCAAAAGGAAAGCTTTTGGGGCTTCCCACAGCGCATGCGCGCTGCCTTCCCGCCTTCCTGACCAACTCTCCTCAGTTCTTCTTTTTCCGCGGAGCCAGCAGGTCGTGTTCCTGTCACCGCTGAAGAATTTCTTGTTTTAAAAGTTGTTCTGACCGCGTATCTGCCTTCCCCGATTCCGAAACGGTACCGCCGGTCTTCTTTGTTTCTTTAAAAAAAAATATAATTTTTTTTTTCTTTTTCTTTTCAACACTTGGTGTATTTCTTTTTGTAAGGCCTACCGGCCTTTACAAATTCTCCCTCATGGAGAAACCATCTTCTGGTTTTAAAAATGCACCAAGTGCTCTGGTACTATTTCAGTCACAGACACCCATGAGTGGTGTCTTAAATGTTTGGGCCCTGACCATTCGGTTCCGGATTGTCCATCCTGCTCTCTGATGTCCAAATGGGGCTTACAGAACTGAGCAGCTAAATTTCATGTGCTGTTTTCTACGGATAATCCAGCATCAGCATCATCCAGGTCTTCATCTCCGGATGGATCTCAGGTAACCAAACATTCCTCGGGCAAGTCTTCAAGGGGCAAATCTCCCTCAAAGCAGAGAGAGGCCCTTGGGTTCGACCCTGAAGACCCTGCCCCAGCCAAACAACCCCGGCGGGAAGCTCCGGCTTCCAAAGCTCCTCCTATGGGGTTACAGGTTGACATCGATGGCACGGCCTCGACCGATCACCTGTTAGACTGCTCTGGGGTACCGGCTCAAACCGGTACCGACATCCAGGCAGTTGTGGCGTCAATGGGTACTACGGTACAATCCATGCAGCAGGCCATAATGGCTTTTATTAATGCTGCGACGCCCTCGGTACCGCAACCGTCGGTTCCGACCCCGGTTCCGGTACCACAACCGATACCGGTACCCAGAGCATCTACTTCCAGTAGAAGGCCGGTACCGGTTTTTGCTTCCCGCGATATTCTCGGTACCGACCCGGCTCCCGGTACGCCCGAGGTCGATACCGGTCGGTACCCGTATCAATCTCTGGAAGCAAGTAGGCGATACTTCGACTCTTCTGAGGATGCCGATTCCTCAGATGATTCTGATGAAGCATCCCTTATTCTTCCTGAGGAGCCTTCTTCCCCAAAGAGAAGAATGTCTCCTCCAGAGGACTTGTCCTTTCAGGACTTCATCTTGGAAGTTGCCAAGGGACTTTCCATTACAGTATCCTCTGAAAAGGAACCTAGAGCTCAAAAATTAGACATTTTAGGATACTCTAAGGTTCCCAAAGAGGCAGTCACCTTACCCATTCATAATATTCTCCAAGAACATATGATGGATTTATGGGAGGCTCCTCTTACACTATCTCCACATTCTCGTCGGTTGGATACCATGTATCGGGTCCCTCCTTCTCCTGGTTTTCAAAAAACCCAGCTTCCTCACCATTCTATTGTGGTGAAGTCTGCTATGAAAAAGATTAAGAGTACCAAAAGGCACTCTTCTACCCCTCCAGGAAGAGAATGTAGAACTTTGGATGCTTTTGGCAGGAAAATCTTTCAGGCTAGTATGCTTATTGCCAGAATCAACTCCTACAGCCTCTATATGGGCATGTTTTTAAAGGAGCTTGCTCTTAAAGTACAGGATTTTCTCCCCTTTATTCCAGAGGATAGAAAAGAGGAGTTCCTGCTTCTGTTAAAGCATATCCAAGATGTGTCAAAGTTCTCCAATAGGGCTGCCTTTGACTCTTTTGAGGGTGCTAGTAGAGCATCTGGCATAGCCATAGCTGCTCGTCGAATTGCTTGGCTCCAGGCCTCTGACCTGGAATCCTGGGTGTAAGATGGCCTAGGCAATTTACCTTGTACAGGTGAAAATCTCTTTGTCAAAGAATGGCAAGTCAAAGCTATTCAAATGGATGCAGAGAATGCTGCTTTGGATAGACTCTCTAAGTCTACTTCACTCCCTGCCAAAAAGAAGTCTTTTAAGAAATCTTTCTACAAAAAGCCTAGATTTGGTTCCAATGCTGGCCAGTCATCCGCTCAAGTTCGCTTTGTTCCTAAGCGACAGCAGACTAAACAGGCCAGAACAAAGCCTGCAGCAGCTGCTACGCTTCAACAGTCCCAACCCCCTCAGGGTTTTTGACTTACTTCTAGAGAACATACCCTTTCTGGCTCTGCAGCAACCAGAGCCTCTCACCATTCCAGGAAGGCTGACTCATTTTGCTCCCAGATGGGAACAGATTACATCAGAGCAGTGGACCCTCTCTATCATCAGAGAGAGATACAAACTGCATTTTTCCAGCCTTCCTATCTATCCCAGGGTGAGACATTTCATCTCTCCCCCATCTCTCCTACACCTGTTGGATCAGGAGGTGAATACCCTGCTTGCCCAAGGGGCAATAGAACAGGTTCCCCTCCTCCAACAGGGCTCAGGGTTCTACTCCCCCTATTTTCTAATACCAAAGAAAACAGGAGGACACAGACCCATCCTAGATCTGAGAGAATTAAACAAATTCCTGTGCAAGGAAAAATTCAAAATGCTCTCTCTGGGTATCCTCCTTCCTTACCTTCAGAGTCAGGACTGGCTTTGTTCTCTAGACCTAAAGGATGCGTACACACATATACTCATCCACCCATCCCACAGAAAATTCCTTCGATTTCTGTTCCAGGGAAAACATTTCCAGTACAGAGTACTCCCCTTCGGTCTAGCCTCTGCTCCAAGAGTGTTCACAAAATGCATGTCAGTAGTGGCTGCATTTCTACGCACTCAGGGAATCTTTGTCTTCCCATACCTAGACGACTGGCTCATCCGAGCTCCATCTCAGTCTCAGGCTCAGACTTCCCTAGACCACACCATCTGCATTCTGCAGTATCTGGGACTTGTCATCAATCTGCCAAAGTCTCAACTCACCCCTACTCAATCCCTAGAATTCATAGGGGCCTGGTTAGATACCACCACAGCAAGGGCCTATCTTCCCCAGGCACGTTGCCACCGGCTAGTGCACCTGGCCTCTCAGATTCAGTCCAGAACTCACTTGACTGCCCGAGAGATGTTACAATTGCTAGGCCACATGGCCTCCACAGTTCATGTGGTGCCTTATGCTCGCCTGCATATGAGAGCAGCTCAATGGACTCTGTCCACTCAGTGGACCCAAGCATCAGGAGCTCTCTCTGACCAAATAGAAACCTCCAAACGTCTCTTTGGGTCTCTCCAGTGGTGGATGTCCATTCAAAACCTGTTGCTGGGGTCCTCCTTCCAACCACTACCACCCCAGGCAACCCTCATTACAGATGCCTCCCAGACAGGCTGGGGAGCTCATCTTCAAGACCTCTCCACTCAAGGCCTTTGGTCTCCGCAGGAGACTGCCCTTCATATCAACCTTCTGGAGCTTCGAGCAATTTTTCTTGCTCTCAAGGTCTTTCATACCCTCCTCTACAACATGACAGTGCTTGTTCATACCGACAATCAAGTAGCCATGTTCTACGTAAACAAACAAGGAGGGACTGGCTCTCTGTTGCTTTGCAACGAAGCTCTCAGACTGTGGGCCTTCGCCAGAGAGCATCAAATCCATCTCCTGGCAGTATATCTCCCAGGAATTCAAAACTCTTGGGCAGATAAACTCAGCCGAGTTCTGCTTCCACACGAGTGGTCCCTGCACATGGATCAGGTACTCAGAATCTTTCAGAAATGGGGAACCCCGGACATAGACCTCTTTGCAAGTCCGTGGAATGCCAAACTTCCCCGGTTCTGTTCCAGAACTCCGTGTCAGGGGGTTCAGGCCAGGGATGCCTTCCTCCTTCATTGGGGTCAGGGCCTCCTATATGCCTTTCCACCCATTCCTTTGATTCCCAAGACTCTGTTCAAACTGCAGAGGGATCACGGATCTATGATCCTCATAGCTCCACGCTGGCCACGCCAAGTGTGGTTCCCTCTACTTCTGCATCTCTCCCAGGGTCCCTCCTTAGACCTGGGAGCTGCTCCAGACCTTCTGTCTCAGGAGGAGGGGACTTTGTGGCACCCAAACCCCAAGTCCCTCCACCTCAGAGCATGGTTACTGAAGGCCTAGACCTTCAAGACTTAAATGTCTCTCAACAAGTGAAAGATATCCTCCATGCTTCCAGAAAACCTTCCACAAGGCGTTCTTATGCTTTTAAATGGAAGAGATTTTCCATTTGGTGTGCTCAAAAGGATCTTGATCCTTTTGCTCTTCCTATCAATTCTCTATTGGAATATCTCCTGCATCTCTCCAATGCAGGCCTTAAAACGAATTCAGTAAGGATCCATTTGAGTGCTATTGCAGCATCCCTCAAGCCTCTCAATGGACAATCTATTTCCTCTCATCCTCTTATTGCAAGATTCATGAGAGGCCTAACTTTAACTAAACCTCCCATTAGGCCACCTCCGGTGGCATGGGACTTAAACTTGGTTTTTGGTCAGCTTATGAAGCCACCTTTTGAACCCTTAGCCACTACCTCCTTGAAATTTCTTTCCTGGTAGGTTATTTTCCTCATTGCAGTCACTTCAGCTCGTCGCATCAGTGAGCTGTAAGCCTTAGTGGCGAATCCACCCTATACAAGGTTCCATCATGATAAGGTAGTCCTTAGGACAAATCCACACTTTATGCCTAAAGTGGTTTCACCTTTTCATCTTAATCAAGAAGTATACCTACCTGTCTTCTTTCCAGCTCCTCATGCATCCAGTGCAGAGCGGAACCTTCATACTCTAGATTGTAAAAGAGCTCTTGCCTTTTACCTCCATAGGACTCAGCCACATCGAAAGTCTTCCCAACTTTTTGTTGCTTTCGATCCTTCTCATTTGGGACTTGCAGTCTCAAAACGAACACTTTCCAATTGGATTGCTCAGTGTATTTCGTTTGCTTACCAGAGTAAAAACATTTCTCTGGAGGGCCATGTCACAGCTCACAATGTGAGAGCCATGGCCACCTCTATGGCTCATCTTCACTCTGTATCCATAGATCAGATCTGTCGAGCAGCCACCTGGGCCTCGGTTCATACCTTCACAGCCCATTACTGCTTGGATAAGGACTCCCGCCGGGATGCCTTATTTGGTCAGGCTGTCCTCAAACACCTGTTCCATTCTTAAACAACTCCTGCCCACCTTCCCTTAATGGATGCCTGAGATCCATCGGAAGATGAAATACCTACGGAGGGGATCTCCCAGGCATCTCAGCTAGGGAGTCCCCATATGTGAGGACTCATTCCTGCTTGTTCCTGGAGATAGCACAGTTACTTACCTGTAACAGGTGATCTCTGGGAACAGCAGGAATAGTCCTCACAACCCACCCACCTCCCCTAGGAGTTGTATCTCTTTCTCTTCCTTTCCTCTCTCTATTGTCTCAGCTTTAAACTCGAACTGAGGAGAGTTGGTCAGGAAGGCGGGAAGGCAGCGCGCATGCGCTGTGGGAAGCCCCAAAAGCTTTCCTTTTGGGAAGCTGGGGAGCTTTCCCGCGCAGGCTCCGTCGGTACCGACGTACCCATATGTGAGGACTATTCCTGCTGTTCCCAGAGATCACCTGTTACAGGTAAGTAACTGTGCTTTCCCTTCTAATATTGCCAAAGGTACAACCAGTGGCAGCAAGCATGCTTGCATCTAAAAGAATTTTCAAGCACACCTTGATAAGTTGCATAGACACAGAACTGGTGTTAGACATGCAGGGAGCCACAGCAGGACCCACAGCAGGACCCTCAGCACTGCTGAGGGGGCCCCCAAACCCACCTGCAGGATATGCCTCCTTCAACTTAAGAGATGCTAGGGATCATGCAATGAAGCTACAGGGTAAACTATTTAAAACTAATAAAAGAAAATCTTTTTTCACTCAACGTGTAATCAAACTCTGGAAATTGTTACCTGAGGATGTAGTAAAGGCTGTTAGTGTAGCTGGATTTAAAAAAGGTTTGGACAATACACTTTAAGAAGCCAGTCTCTATCAGATGGAAGTGCTAAAGTCACCAATAGTGTAGAGAGCTTTCTTTCTTCCTCTGGAGGGGATCGCAACAAGGCTGACACATCCAGCGAATCCATTTGTATACCCACAACTACACATTCCCCCTCCTTTTTACTAATAGGCAAATAATATGCCTTTGCAACAGGAGGAAACAGCTCAGGTGAAATCATTAGAGACTCCTGCATATATTTCTTAAAAAGTTCCACCGGGGCCACCGCAGGAATTACAGGAAAATTCAATAACTGTAAATTAGAAACTCTAGTAGCATTTTCCAAGGCCTCTATCTTCACTTTAAGAAACATATTGTCCTTCATCAACGAGTCAGACAGACCCGACACTTGAGAAAGTCTCAAATCCATAGAAACAACTTGATTCTTCACATCCACAAGTTCCATGGACAACTTATTTGTAGTGGACTCTACTGCTGATAAATTGGTAAAAGATAAAGCCAACTGTTGATTCATTACCTGGGAAAGCTGACTTATAGCTTCCCAGATACTTGTTTATGGGAAGGAGGATTTCTATCTTCCCAGATATCTCTAGGGACACCCAGCGTAGACGGAAAGCTTTCCTTTTGATAAAACCTGGGGTTCTCCGACTAGGGTCCTCTTTTTTATTAAGATTTCCGTGTAAATGTGTAGTTTTGCATAATTTTGTTAAATATATATTCTTGCAACCTCGCGATTTATCCTCCTATATCAGTACTCATATGGCAATGTCCTCCCCTGGATAAGGATTATAGCGATCTGTAATTAGTACTCCTCGCTCTCTTTTGCTCTCTTGGCTTTCTGTGTATATGATTTCTTTATATAGGACTTAGGGGGTTCTCCACCCCTTGGTTCTTAATTTCCTTAGTTTTCACCCCCACTTATAGTGGACTAATGATGTATTACCCTAGGGATTGTTTTCTTTTTGTGATGGTTTTTGGAAATTTTCTGTGGTGTATATCTTTTCTGTACAAGTGTTTATGCTTGATTCTAATTTGAAAATGCATAAATAAAAAAAAAATAAAATAAAAAAAAAGGTTTGGACAAGTTCCTGGAGGAAAGGTCCATAAACCATTATTAAGAAGGGACCCAGGATATCAATGCTTGACCCAGTACAAGCATTGCGGAACCTGTGTCTTTTGGGGAAACTGCTAGGTACGTATGACCTAGATTGGCCACTGTTGGAAACAGGATACTGGGCTTGATGGACCTTGGTCTGACCCAGTATGGCATATCTTATGTTCTTATGTCCCTGTGGCATGGGGATCCGGGGCAGTTGCCTAGTTTTCTACCCCCTAACATCTGCCCTGCCTATACATATTTGGCCCGATATTCGAAGGGCACTTACATGGTTTGCAGCCTAGTAAACTGTGTAAATGCCTTAGATGGGGATATTCAACGGCACACGCATGGGTAGTGCTGTTGAATATCCCCATCTATGTCCCCTATGCACCCTGATGCTATCCGGCTAGTGTTGGGGCATTCCGGGGTGGAGCGGGGGCGGGGGCGTGAGATAACCAAGCAGAAGTGATATTGCATGCCGCCCAGTTATTGCTCTCCGCTGAAAAAATAGGCAAGGAACACCCTGGCCTATCTTTACAACGCAGGCACTAACCGGGCCTCATGCAATATCGCTGCTGCACAGTTATGTCCGGCAGCGTCTGGGTTGTGCAGCAATACCTGGATATTCAGTGCCGCATATGACCTCCCAGCATTGAATATCTGGTTTAAGGATTGGCCTGCCCAGAATAATATCGGACCCATTACCTCCTATGAACTCCAGATTCCTGAGGGGAATCTGAAAGCGGCAATAGCCTCTGCGGGAAAGTGAGCACAACTTTGCAGCAATCTTTTGCGACTTAGAGCTTAGGAAAGAGAGATTAAGAATTTATTTGGAATTCTGTATTTTAAATTCCTTAAAAACGTACATGAGTTATTGACTTGGCTTAAAGGTTTAGAATTAATTTGTCTTAGAGAAGGAGAAATGCTGAACATGGAACGCTTTTCAAGAAAAGAATCATATTCCCTCAATATCCTATTTAAAATATTTAAAATTTGATCTCCAGGGGGGATCCCCCTCCCTCTCACCTCCTGCCACAAGGGAATTTCTGAATTTAGCCTATGGGAGCAAAAAGCTTAAATCCAGCCCTGATCACTTCTGTAGCACTACAAGGCATAGGCATCACTGTACAGATATATGTAAGAGACAGTCCCTGCTTGACAGACTTTGTCATCTGTTCAAGACAGAATAAATGGGAACTGAGAGTTACATTTATAGGGTATGATTAAAACATGCATGGGTATTAAGTAGGAGACTAAGAGACCAAGATTTAAAAGCAGTCTCAAAAAGGCGAGACAAGCACTTCCTATATTTTCATGAGAAATAGGAAGTGCCTGTTTCTTGCTTGTAAAATCTGTAGTGGTGCCGGTGGCCAGAAAGAGGAACCTGCTTGAGACGCAAACAGCTGTTTGGTAAATGGATAATTGCAGCACCTTGGTTTGGGTGGGGGGAGGGGGGAGGAGAGAGGAGACATGGTGCGTTGGTGATGCTGGGAAAGATGGGTTGGAAAGTGGCAATTCTAAGGGCTAACACTAGGGCTGGAACAAGGGGGCTATGCTGGGGGGAGGGGGAAAGAGCTAGATGCTGGGGAGGGAGAAGGGAGAAGAATAAGAAAGGGCATATTCAAGGAGAGGTGAAGAAGGAGGGAGCATAAGGATGGTTACTGGGGTAAGGTGGATCTTGGAGAAGGAGGAAGAGGGCGAGTGCTGGGGAATGGGGAGCAGGTGGCAGAAGGGCAAATAATGGGGACACAGGGATGCGATATAGCAAGAGTTCAGACTCTGGGCAGAAGGCCAGAAGACAGCGTTTAAGATGATCTGAGTACTGGGAATGTAAGCAGAGACTTGGGTTCGGAAAGGATTATGAGTGAGGACTCAGGGATTGGTACAGCGGAAGAGTGGGGACTTGGGGATTAGCCGTGGGATATAAGGGGTTAAGAAAGTGATCATGGACAAGGAGAATAACGGGGACTAGGTGATTGTGTGAGGGGTGTTAGTGCTGTGAAGAATGAGTGCAGAAAGACTGGGTGAGGATATGGTTTGAAGGACTGGGAGGGTTTGGACAGAGATGTATGGAGAGGGTGAGAGGAAAAGAAAGGAGGCAGGTCTTTGAAGGATGTGAAAGGGGGAATAGTAGCCTGGGTAGGGGATAAGACAAAAAATAGACTGGAAGTGGCAAGGGGAAGGAGCTGGGGCTAGTGAAAGGATGAGAGACAGAAGAAGGGAGATGAGGCTGGGGAGAGAATGTGTATGGAAGGAGGAAATGGAGGGTTAGAAGGTAAGAGAAAGACGGGGAAATAGGAGGGTAGGGAACGAATGAGAGACATAGGTGGGGAATGGGAAGACTAGGGAGGTTAGAGTAGGAAATGGAAAGCTGGTAAATAGGTGAAAAGACTAAAGGAGGGAGAAGAAGAAATGAAATCTAGCTATAAGCATATAAAAAGGCAGATGAAAGAAATGGAGAAAAAAAGATTAAACAGAAGGATCAATGCCAGAGGGGTAAGGAAAGGAGAAGAGAGAGTGAAGAAACATAGAAACGAATCAAGATCGTGTTAGAAGACATAGGAGAAGACCAACAACAGGAAGTGGTAAAGAGAGACCAGGACAAATCCAACTGGAAAAATAAAATGATCAAACAACAAATGTATCAAAAAATTATTTTCCATTGTTAGTGAATGAAATGTATCGTCTTTGAAAATGTGCTTTTCTTTGTATTTTGTTCAGTGCTGGAGAAGATGCATTTCAGTTTCTTGCTCCAGTGTTTCTGGTTTCTTGGGTTTTCCTTTTCACTTCGTTTGCATGTTAGTTTCTAATTTGTAGTCTTATTTTTTTTAACAAGTGATGGTCTGTGTTCCTGGTGTAACCAAGATGAGGGATTCTGTTAAGATGTCGTAGGTTCTGTGTAGGAATCTCCGTAGCAATCTGGTTACTTCTTTCTTCAGCTGTATTGGTTTTCAGGAATATTTATAATGTGGACTTTTCATAGGTAGGATTTGTGCAATTTGAGTTCGTGGATATGGTGCTGGTAAATTTCCGAGTGTCTGTCTGCAAGGTTTTGGTAGTGAAGGACTGTGTTTCAGTCATTGATACAACACCCAGAATTTGAATAGAATGTTTTCTAATGTTGAACTGCAAAGTGAAACATCCTACTTCTGCTCTGCACTTGTTAGAGTGGTTTTATTGATTGTTCTGGGATGTTCCTTGTGCATGAATAATTATACTCTTTAGTGCTGTCAAGTCAGTGCTGCCTTTGGGTTTTCTTGGCAATGTATCACCAGAAGTAGATTATCAGGCCTTTTCTTCCAAGGCAATAGAGGGTAAAGTGGCTTGCTGAAGATCACAAGGAGTGCCAGTAGGAATTGAACCCTTAAACCTCTGGGTACTAGGCAGTTACTCTAACCACTAGGCTTCTCCTCCACGTACTCTATGAGCCCGATAATCAAAAGGTATTTACATGGTTTACAGACCTGTAAACTGTGTAAATGCCACTGAACGGGATACTTAACAGCACCAACACAGTTAATGCTGCTGAATATCCCCGACGATCTCCCCTACACTCCCCAAACTAACAGCTTAGCATCGGGTGTGTCATGGGCATTCTGCGGCAGAGAAGAGGTGGTGACAGTCGCTAACTGGGTAGCAGCAATATTGCACTGCTACCCGGTTAGTGATCTGGGGTAAAACTAGGAGGTTAAAAGTTGGCCTAGTTTTACCTGCG
The DNA here is from genome assembly GCA_033557465.1 of Ichthyophis bannanicus. Taxonomy (NCBI): domain Eukaryota; kingdom Metazoa; phylum Chordata; class Amphibia; order Gymnophiona; family Ichthyophiidae; genus Ichthyophis; species Ichthyophis bannanicus. The sequence continues at coordinate 4,344,357 of JAWIIG010000024.1, read as the reverse complement.
GGAGCTAACCGGGCAATGGTGCAATATCATCACTACCCGGTTAGCTTCTGTGGCCCTGGGGCATGTGCGATGATCCTGGATATTCGATGCTGGGGCCACACATGACCCCAGCATTGAATATCTGGGGTTAGAGGTTGGCAGGGATGTCTATGCGCCGTAGTGGTGCATAGCCGGCTCAATTCAACATCAGGCCTTACATGATTTATATTAAAAATGTATGTTGAGTGATATTAATTAACCAGGGAAGCCATGGTTCAAATCTCACTGCCGTTCCTTGTAATCTTGGGCAAGTCATTTAACCTTCCATTGTCTCAGGTACAAAGTTTTGATTGTAAGCCCTCTACAGATAGGAAACTACCTTCTGTACCTTAATGCAACTTGCCTTGAAAGTATGAGAAAGATGTGAGCTAAATTCAGTTCTTTAAAGAAATAAAAGTAGTTTTAGTAAGTGGCTGAAACTGTTTGGGGTTGGAATATAACCAGAAGTGGCCAATCAAGCTGGGTTTGCGTTTTCACTTCAGGTGCTGACTAATGCCCTGTGCTGCTTGCTGTCTGGGAGCTGCTGCTGGACTCGCTAGAGCAGTAAGGGGTGGGAGGGAGGGATGGTGGGAGGGTGCAGAGTTTGCACATGGGAGATAGAACATAGCAGCAACACTGAGAGCTGAAAAAGTGCTCATTTATGGAGGAGGAGCTCAGAGCACCACAACCCTCTACACCTGGCATTCTCAACCCCGTTTTTGGGACATGCCTAGCCAATGAGGTTTTCAGGGAAACCAGAATGAAATATGCATGAGAGAGATTTGCATTCAAATGGAGACAGTGCATGGAAATCTCTCTCATGCATATTCATTGTGGTTATTTGGAAAACCTGACTAGCTAGGCGAATCCCAAGGACTGGTTGAGAACCCCTGCTATACACCAAATGATTTCACTATCACCCCCATACTCCCCCCTTAAACAGTCAAATTACAACTAAGTCTGTAAACTCCACAGAGCTGAGCTAGGACTGGCTCTTCTATGTGTCTGTACAGTGCTGTGAACCCGGCCATGCTATATAAATGATTATCAGTAGTAGTGTCGTAGGCAGTCATTTAGAAGATGAGCACATATGACATCTAATAGATGGGACAATTTAGCTGTATGTTGGGATGTAAGAATGTATCCATGATATATCTAGCATGTAAACTGGATCGCCACACTCAAAGCAAAAAACAGTGTGTAAAACCCAAAGCAAAAGCACGGAGATCAACAGGATGCTTGCTCCAGAGAGCTCAAAAATACTTTCCCTTCAAACGTCTGCGTATTTATACTTCCACTAAGGTGCCTCCTAGTCCTTGCCCTTGGGCTGGGCTCCTACTGCTCCCAGACAAGTTCTCATGCCGGTTCCAGAGCCCAAACCTTTGTCTGTTTGTCCACCAGGGGTAGCGCAGTAGTGTTAAAAGGATTTAGTGATACATGTGTCACACATCTTACTGTGTTTTTGTACTAGAACAGTTGACCCCATATTCAAATTGTTTAGCTTTGTAGACGGCTCACATCTTTTTTTTCTCTAGCTTCAACCTTCCATTTAGCCTAGTCGCACCAGCGCGGGAAGGGCAGCTCTTCTCCACTTGTACTTTAGTCTGTCCTTGGCGCACAAATACTAGACTACTTGGAAGAACCAAGTCTCTGTTCAGAAGAATGATGCTGTCACGGTGTGTTCCCCTTGATGCCTGTACCATCAAGAGTTAGTTCAATTAATAATGGTTTTCCATTGCTGATTTGCACAGTGAGATGAGTCTTTGTTGGCCCTTAAGTGCGACAAAGCACCCTGAGTGCACTGCCGTGTATGGGTGGATAGCAAAGATGAGGTACTTGAGGAGAAATGGAATATTTCAATTTTCAGGATTGGCTGGTTCAAAACGAGATGACCTCCCAGAAGAAAATAGCAGCTCTCCAACAGAACGAACTATGAAGATGCGCTGTAAAATGAAACTATTATTTTTCTCTCTCATATTTTTATTGATTTGACTTATCAAATCGTATATACCTCACTTTTCTGTGCACCCTCAAAACAAATTACAATAAATCAACCTATGAACCACCTAACGTGTCATGTGTTGTCATTTCAAGAGAGCTGATTTAACTTTCCACTTTCCATTTTTTTAAAGGTTAAGGAAATGTCCAATGAAAAGGTGCATAAAAACTGGATAAAAATGGTTCTGAATTTGAAGTGAAAACGTCTTCAGCTGACACTTCTACATAGGAAGTTGACAGCAGTAGGCTGAACGGGATAGCTGTCTAAAGGACTGTGCCAAGAAATCACATAGCCAGCTTTCATCTGGTCATAGATCAGCCCCCTGCTATCTGAAAGTGACAAGGAATTGCACCTCGGAGCAAATTATGAAGGGACTCTGACTGAGATGCAATGGCCTTGACAATCCAATAACTAGGAAGCACCCTGCTGTGCGATGAAGCCAAGAGTGAAAGTGAAAACCTATTTTAACCTAGACACAAATGAAAAAGAGTGCTTCATCAGCAGAAGCGAAATGTTAGCAACGACAGTACAAGGGCTGAGAAAGACTATGTGCTCTGCTCCTACTCTGTGTGTGTGAGTCACCATATAAAGGTTAGACCCACAAAAAGAGCAATCGTTCAAAATATAAATTTTTAAATGTTGGACCATTTATGCTAAGAGAGAAATGATCTCTCAGGAGACAAACTTCCCTTTTTAATCTTTTTTTTTATTGTAAAGTTCAAATTAGAATCAATTTTCTTAACTCCAATCAAAGTACTCATTCTTAGAGCAAGCGTGCTTAGTTGACAAAGATGTAAGCTACCAAAGCTCTTTTTACAATTATTGATATCAGTAGTACAACATCCTATTGAACTCCCACAGTGGCTACCAAAATCTTTTTTATTACAATTTTTGGAGCTGATGCTAACAAAAAATTATTTTGTATATGATAGAGATTTTTTTTCTCCAAACACGGGATTACCATGGGTGCAACTGCCGCCCCTTCCATTGCGACAATCTATATGGCAGCAATGGAAGAATTCCTTAATTTATTCATGATGGTATGCCTTTATCCCGATATGGGTTTGGTTTTTGGATGATGTCTTTTTTTTCTATGGGAAGGTTCAATTGACAGTTTAAAAGCTTTTTTTCTGGGTTGGATAAACACATTCAGTTTACTGCCAAATATGACATTGATCAAATTGAATTCTTGTATGTCCTGGTCCTTAAAAAAGACATTTGTAAAATAGCTCCAGGGACGTCACCATGATTTGGATGTTCGCATGCATGTTTTTGGATGTCCAAATCATGTCTAAGCAATTAATAACCCTCATTGTGTATGACAAATGAAACATCCATTTCCAGTACCTCTATCGTTGGTGGCCTGCATGAAAGGGGACTGTGAAACTATGACAAGAATGCAAGGTACATATAAAGGAAATGGTGGGGCCAACAGCTAAAGGGTGCCCATCTCCACAACTGTGCCATAGGATGGAGGAGGGCCCTGGCTGGAGTTGGTTGAATGTGTGGGGGGGGAGGGCTATGGCAATAAGAGGAAGGGGGTTGAAACCGCACTCTCTCTTTTTACCCCGCATCGGCATTGCAGCAGCCACAATCAACTTACTCGTAGCGGCGAAGAGCTACAGCACATCTTGGTCTTCCAGTGACCCAGAGGGAGATGGACACTTGATCACCATGACATGTGGTCTGGAACCTGTAGGCGGGCATGGCATCGGCAAGTCAGCGGTGGCCGGAGTGGAGATATGCTGCACATGTCAGGATTCCTCCTATTGAGCTGGGCTTCAGACACATGGCTTCCTGAATGGCACACAGACCTTCCTGCAGCAGTGGAACCACCCAAAACTGTGGCATCCTCATGGCTAGGAATAGTGGGACGTCGTCTTCTCCGCACTGACCTGGAGGTCTTCTCTCCCACATCGACCTATAGTCGGAAGAAGGTACACTGGTGTTCTCCCCCCTCCCCTCTGATTTTCTACCCTCCGGCCTCTTGGAGGAGGGCTCTCCTGCGGGTTTACTGTGTGTTGTGGGAGAGTTGCCAGGGACGAGTGCACAACCTGCTGCACTGGGGAACTAGGTTCCTTTTCCCTGACACTCCTATGTTGCCTGGGTGAGTACCGGCCCTTAAGTGGGAGAGCGAGAGAGAGAGAGAGATGGGAGGAGAAGGCAGGGAGCATGGAGGAAGGAATAGCAAGAGGCACGCCACAAAGGGAGACATGGAACCAGCACAGGCATGGAAGGAGCCAGGGGAGCAGCAGTGAGGCAAGCAGAGGACTGCGAGCAGTGAGGGCAATGGTCAAACTACAAAGAAGGCAAAAACTGCCAGTGCACATATTATGCCAGGCAAGAAAAGCAGCAGCACCAAGACAAGCAAGGCGACAACAGAAACAGGGCATCAGAGCGTGCAGCGGAATGCAAGCCTCCCCAGGGCCCGAAAGGAACAGATCTAGGCAGGACGCAGGAGAGATGCCCCTGCCATGTGATAGTGACATGCTGGAGACACACAGCGTGTGTGACCTTGTGAACAAAGTGAGGGCCATGGCCGCAAACCACAGAATGGAACACTACAGGCTCTGCTGAGTTCACTTGATGGGCATGCAGGGCACAGGAAGGACACCTGAGATGGACTTGGGTGCAAGCTAGGCGGCTGCAACAGTCGAGCAGGCAAGGAAGAGCGAGTATGAACATTTTCTTCCTTCGGGGCAAGATAATGTGGTGGGGCTGAGGGAGGTGAGGAGTTGAGGGGCGTGGGGTAGGGACATGGCTGGCAAGTGCAAATGGGGGTCCGATTTGAAGGGGAGGAGGGAGTGGAAAGGGGGTCAGGTCAGGGGCTGGTGGCACCAAGCAATGAGCCATTTGAAGTGGGGAGAGTGGTGATCACGGCAGCAACCCAGGTTTGGGGGGTAGAGGAGTGGGGGAGGGATCGGGGGGACAGGCAGGCATTATGGGGTTGCTTCAGAGCCTGGTACAGCTAATAGTGAGCCCCAGAGCTGGTTGCTATGTGGCACAGATGGCAGGGCGTTCAGAAGGGGTGGTGGTGTAGGGAGCTCCACAACTGCCCCCCATGAGTGCCCCCCCCCAAGCTCTTTGGGAGCAGCTGGCAAATTCACTAAGGGACGATGGGGAGCTTCTAGCTGACTGGAAGCCAGTGGAATACATCTGCATACCAGTGCATTGGACAGCCATGTGCTCTTAGCACAGAAGGAGAAGATCTGGAAGGGTGAGTACATGAACATCTTCTCACTGCTGATTAGGCGGAACAACGATAGCTGTGACGTTCGGGCTGCCATAACAAATGCAAGCTGGCGTCTAAGAAAGCAGACAGCGTCTCGAGGACTATCATGAACTGGTGTGTGGCTTTTCATGTTCTGGCCAGCATGGTGGGCGAAAAGCACCCAGAGCAATGCCATGGGCTCTTCAAATACCAGGACAGAATTTGCGAAGCCTACAGGGTGTATGGCAGCACGGCATGGCTAGAATACGACAAGCAGTTCTGCAGGAATATAGCGGGTAATGTGGATCTCAGCTGGGATAGGAAGGATATGATCAGTTGATCTGGTTGATGGCGCAGGGGCAATGGGGCACCAGATCAGGTGGGGCCGCACCTGCGGCAGGGTCTAGCAGGGCCGCAGCTGCAGCCATTTCAGTGGGATGACAGACCCACCATGGGAGAAAGCAGCGGCAGCCCTTCCCTTCCTCCCCAGCCAAATGTGCAGGCTTTTCAATGGGGGTGGGGGGGGGGGGGAAGCTGCCAGTTTTAACGTGCTTGTGCAGTGAGGGGCACTCACAGTCTAGATGTGGGAAGAAGCTGAGGGGTGAACTCCAGCACCTGCAATGAGGTAGCCAGTCTGGATCTAGGGCGCCTCGCCTATCCAGACAGAGGCGTTGCAGAAGAATTTGGAAGAGTTTGACATGGAAAAAGCGCAATGGTTAATAAACGGCTTCACACAGGGCTTCTGGATTCCTTATGGGGGCCCATCTGGCCCACAGACAGTGGGGGATTTAAAATTGGCGCATGAACATAAGAGAGTGGTGCAGATAAAAATTGACAAGCAGCAGAAGCTGGGAAAGGTCCTTGGCCTTTTTGAGAGCTAGCCCATCCGAAATCTGATCATTTGACCCCTGGGACTGGTCCAAAGAGGGAACTGGAGAAGTACCGGCTCATACATCATTTGTCATATCCCAACGGGGAGTCTGTGAATGATCATTTGGACCCATCAGTGTGCTCAGTAAAGTATGCCTCCGTGGACCAGGTGCTGGCGATGCTACGGAGTCTGGGCCCAGGGGTATAGTTGGCAAAGATGAATGTAGAGGCAGCCTTCCAGCTGCTGCCCATACATCTGGATAACTTCCACCTACTGGGATTCTGCTTTGAGAGCCGGTACTATGTGGATAAGTTTCTCCCAATGGGATGCTCCATATCCTGCATTTCTTTTGAAGAATTCTGTTCCACCCTCCAATGGATGGTAGAAAAGGAGATCGCCCGAGGAAAAATCATACATTACCTGGATGATCTTTTACTCATCATAAGGGATGAGTGGGGTTTCCGACACATGTTAGAAAGGTTTCAGCTGAAGGTGACGAAGCTAGGGGTCCCACTCGTGGAGAAGAAAATGGAGGGACCAGCTCAATGGCTATCCTTTCTCAGGATCGAAATTGACATGAGTGAAATTGTGACCCGCCTATAGCGGGCACGGTGGCAGCCTTGAAAGATGCCATACAGGTGACAGCGGTAGCCAAGAAGGTCACTTTGAGACAGATGAAGTCTCTGGTGGGGCACCTGAACTTTGTCTGCAGGGTGATGCCCATGGGCAGGGCATCCATTCAGAGGCTGGTGGACTCTACAAAGGGGATTCGCAAAGGGTATCATTTTACGATGGAGGATTTGGCAGTGTGTCAGCAGTTCCTAGCTAAATATAACAGGAGCATTTGGAGGGCGGCCCCCACCTGCGAGACAGACCTGGAACTATTTACTGATGTGGTGGGGGGGATCGGTTTTTGATTTTATTTCTGGAAACAGTGGTGCCAAGGGAGGTGGCCAGCAGAGTGGCACCAGCAGGGTGTCATGTTCCTTGAGATGTTCCCAATTGTGGTCACCATGGTCATATGGAAGCCCCAGTTCACAAATAAAAGGTTAGTTTTTCAGTTGACAATGTGGCAGTCATTTTTGCCATCAACAAGCAAACAGCTCGAGCAGAGAGAGTGATGAGGTTGGTCAAGAAGTTAGTGTTCCTGAGTTTGGAGCTGAATGCATATATTACGGCCAGCCATGTGCTGGGGAAAAGCAGTGAAATTGCTGATGCTCTTTCTCATTTTCACCTTCAACGCTTCAGGCAGCTCGCCCCAACAGAAGCGCTCAGGCTGACACCCATTCCTACAGAGATGTGGAACCTTGGATGTGGAGCGCTGGCAGAATGCTGATGGCCTCATTATCCCATTAACCTGGAAGGCTTATGGGAAAGCCTGGTGGCGACTGCAGAGCCTCATAAGACAGTAGGGCTGCAACCTTCAGCAGGGTGTGACCACCAAGCTCTTATTGAAGTCCCTGATGTACCCCCAAGACGAGGGCACCTTGATAAATAGGGCTAAGATAATGCTGGTCGGGGTGAACTTCTTCACAAAACTGGGGGTGAGGGTGGAACAGGGATGTGACGGAGTTCATGGTGAGGAAGGTGGTGGAGTCTGGGCTAAGGAAGTTGTGCCGTGGCCAAACAGCTGCTGGCCGGTCTCCCTGCTCATGCTAGAGGGGATTATCAGAAAGGCAGCAGAGGTGGCCTGGGATGAGTATAAGGAAAGTCTGTTTAAGGTGGCGATACTGCTGATGCTCTTCGGTGCCTTCCGGATGAGCGAGGTGATACCTCAGTCCACTATGGACATGGCAGGCACCTGCTATGTGGGTGGAGTATGTAACCATAGTAGGGGATAGGGTACTCCTGTTTGTAGCCAGGTGTAAGACAGCACAGCAGTGCAGAACCTTTGCCCGGTAGCAGCTATGTGGGAGTATATACTTGTGTGGGTCATGCTTGTCACAATATCAGTTTAGGGCTCTGTGGTTGAGGGCAGTGAAAATGGTGGGTTTCGAGATCACAGGCCTGACACTACATGCCTTCAAGATCGGGGCAATATCGTTGGCCTTGTAGTAAAGAACGAGCCAAAACCACAATACTAGAAAAAATCGTTCTCTTTCACCTTTGGTAAGGATTAGAAATAAATATTGAGGTCTCAGTAAAAAAGAGCACTGCTATTTAAGACTCACGTCAAATTTATAGCAAAGTGCTTTGTCACATCAACGACCTCCAAACTGCATTTTAAACAGACTACCAGTCGTTTCTTTCCGATGAAAACTGACAAAAACTGTTAAAACTTACCTTATGCGACTAGGCAGCTGCATATTTTTAATTGATCCCGATCCCGACGTACACTACCGGTACCATCAAGACGTTTCACAGCAATGTTTCCTCAGGGGATCCATGAATGCTGAATCACACTTTGATGCAGCCCGCGTATAGTCAAACTATGGCTTCACTCTCTTCCCATCTCCAGAAGAACCTCAAAACCGCCACAGTGATGCACGGCGTTTTTTTTCAAAGGCTTTCTGAAAGTCCAGATACACTATATCAACCGACTCACCTTTGTCCACCTGTTAAATCACACCTTCAAAAATAACATAACAGATTAGTAAGACAAGGTCTTCCTTGTCTAAAGCCATTGTCTGTCTCCCATTAGGCCATGACTATCTACATGCTGAGTAATTTTGTTCTTTATGATGGTTTCTACCATTTTTCCTGGCACTGACATCAGCCTCACCGGTCTGTAGTTTCGCAGATCACCCCCTGGAAGCCTTTTTAAAAATTGGCGTTACATTGGCGATCCTCCAATCCTCAGGTATTACAGATGATTTTAATGAAAAGTCACAGATTACTAATAGCAGGTCTGCAATCTCATATTTCAGTTCTTTCAACACCCTTGGATGTATACCATCCGGCACAGGTGATTTGCTACTCTTCAGTTTATCTAATAGTTGTAATACATCTTCCTGATGTATCGATATTTCCTTCAATTCTTCCGAACCTTTAAATAACACTTCAGTCATGGGTAACATCCCTAGATCTTCCTCAGTAAAGACCGAAGCAAAGAATTCATTCAGTCTGTCCGCTATTGCCTTGTCGCCTCTTATTGCCCCTTTAAACCCTCTATCACCTAATGGACCAACTGACTCTCTCACAGGTTTTTTGCTACGAACATACTTCAAAAAGTCTTTATTTTGTGTTTTTGCTTCCGCAGCAAGTTTCTTCTCAAATTCTCACTTTGCCTGCCTTATCAATGCCTTGCATTTGACTTGCCAGTACTTGTGCTGTTTCCAGGTTTCATCGTTTGGCTCTTTTTCCATTTCCTGAAAGATGCTTTTTTGGCAACAACAGCCTCTCTGACCTCACCTTTAAACCATGCTGGCAGTTTTTTGGACTTCCTTCCACTTTTCTTAAAGCGTGGAATACAGCTGGTCTGGGCTTCCAAGATAGTATTTTTCAACAACACCCAAGCTTGATGCAAGTCTTTAACCTTTGCAACGGCTCCTTTTAGTTTTTCCTTAACTATGTTCCTCGTTTTATCATAGTCTCCCTTTCGAAAGTTAAAAGGTAGTACTGTGGATTTCCTTACTATCCCTCCTCCACTAATTAAATCAATTGTGATCATGCTATGATCATATTGCCACGTGGCCCCAACACCCTTATCTCTTACACTAGATCTGGTGTTCCAATAAGGACTAGGTCTAATATGGCATCTCCTCTGGTCGGTTCATGAACCAGCTGCTCCGAGAGCAAGTTATTTATTTCATCTAGGAACTTTATCTCCCTAGCATGTCCTGCCGTGACACTGACCCAGTCGATACCGGGGTAATTGAAATCACCCATTATTATTACTGCGCTGTAACGTTTGTTAGCTTCCTTGATTTCTTTGAGCATTTCATCATCCATTTGTTCATTCTGGCCAGGCGATCGATAGTACACCCCCACTGCCATCGCCTTCCCCTTTTTACATGGAATTTCAATCCATAGAGATTCTACAGCAAATTTTGTTTCCTGCAAAACTTTAATCCTTTCTGACTCAATGCCCTCTCTAACATAGAGCGCAACCCCTCCACCAATTTGATCAGCTCTATCATTACGATATCATTTGTACCCAGGTATCACAGTGTTCCACTGGTTGTCATCCTTCCACCATGTCTCTGATACTCCAATTATATCTAACCTCTCATATAGTGCTATATATTCTAACTATCCCATTTTATTTTTTATACTTCTTGCATTTGCATACAAGCATTTTAGAGACTGTATTTTATTCATATTAATCTGGCTATTGGTAGACATGGGTAATTTGGGATCTTTAAGCTCTGTCTGCTCCATACTCGAGGGCATTTGGGCTACTTTACTCTTTTTTGGAACCTCTCTGCTTTTGGTAGTATCCTTCAAGGATACATTCTTCCGAACCATGCGCTCTTGGGCGACTGTTGGCTTTCCACTATTATCTAGTTTAAAAGCTGCTCTATCTCCTTTTTAAAGGTTAATGCCAGCAGCCTGGTTCCATCCCAGTTAAGGTGAAACCCATCCATTCGGAAGAGCCCCCCCTTTCCCCAGAATGTTCCCCAGTTCCTAACAAATCCAGAACCCTCATCTCTGCACCATTGTCTCATCCACGCATTGAGACTCCGGAGCTCTGCCTGACCTTTGGGTCCCACGCGTGGAACGGGAAGCATTTCAGAGAATGCTACCCTGGATGTTCTGGATTTCAAATTCCTACCTAAAATCCTAAATGTAGCCTCCAGAACCTCTCTACCACATTTTCCTATATCATTGGTACCGACATGAACCAAGACAGCAGACTCCTCCCCAGCACTATCTAAGAACTTATCTAGGTGGCGCGTGAGGTCCGCTACCTTCACACTAGGCAGATATGTTACCAGGCGATCCTCACGTCCACCAGTCACCCAGCTATCTACATACCTAATGATCGAATCACCAACTTTGACGGCTATCCTAACCCTTCCCTCATGGGCACATGGCCCTGGAGAAACGTCCATGGTGCAAGAGGGTTTTACATCACCTGGAGGACAGGTCTTAGTTACAGGATCACTTCCTGCCACACCAGGGTGATGCTCTCCTGTCACGTGACCTCTCTCCTCCATGGCAACAGGGATGCTGCCAGACTGGAAGTGGGACTTCAGGACTATATCCCTGTAGGTCTCGTCTATGTACCTCAATGTCTTTCTTATGTTTTCCAAGTCTGCTACTCTAGCCTCTCGAGAACGGACTCGTTCCCTGAGAGCAAAGAGCTCCTTGCACCTAGTGAACACATAAGACGTCTCACCAACTGGGAGAAAATCATACATGTGACATTCAATGCAAAAGACAGGAAAGCCCCCATCTCGCTGCTGGACTGCTGTCTGCATCTTAGTTTTAAGCTTGTGTTTAGATCTTTAAGTTCTTTACTTACTAAGGGTTGTTATGAATATTTATACTAATAAAACTGTACCTAATACGTTTAATATTCCTTGTTCACCTTTATTAATCTCAGGTCCTTAGTGTATGACTGATTTGGATAACGAGCTTCACCTGAGAGCACCTCCTTTCCTTTAAGATACGTAAGTCCCTATAAAGCTATGATTATCACAGGGATGGGTGGGTGTTGGGGAAGGAGGGAGGGAAATAACACTTATTAAAAGAGGGATGCTACACAGTACTCTGTCCTGTGCTGCTGAGGTAAGCTGTGACCAACTTCCTGGGTGATTAACAGTCCTTGCTTGGATAGAAGGAGTCTTTCAAAATGGCCTTTTGATTTTCCACCTGGTGTTAACACCTATTGAAAATGTTTCACAGGTCTCTTGCCCCCTATGTAGAAGGCCTCTTTGTAAAGGTCTCTAGAAGACTTTATTTGTTGCTCAAAGAGTACTGACCTTGTTTTGCCCTTTATGCTAAGTTATATTCTGATTTGATTTAAATTACAGCTCTTTGCTGCTTCTAGGCTCTGACTTATTATGAAATTTAAACTACAAGCTCTCTGCTGGGTTCTAAATTTAACCAGAAAGCTCTCTTCAGTGTTTTAAATTTAAACTAAAAGTACTTTGCTGATACTAGACCCTGAGTGACTATTAAATTTAAACTACAAGCTCTCTGCTGGGTATGAAATGTAACCAGAAAGCTCACTTCTGTGTTTTAAATTTAACTTAAATTGCTGCTACTAGGCCCTGACTGATTTAACAAAAAACACTGGGTTCACGGATTAATTAGCTTTAATACAAAGAAGTCCTTTCAGAAAATTCCCAGAAGTATATATTCACAATTGCAGATCTCTCTGCAGAAATAGCAGTCCCTTTTTCTAGTCCTTCAAGATCTCATTATTAAGATGAAGGCAGACATGGCGTGGATATGCACTGAGCTGGGGGTGGGTATCATCTGGTCCCAGATCATCCCATGCCTGGAGTGGCTGGTGGCAATGCGTCCGAAGGGTATCGAGAAGAGCAGGAGAAAGTTGAAGGAGATGGGGAGTATCGTGCAGGCACTGGGGAGGGTTTAGTAATCAAACACGAAGACATTCTCGCAGGGGGGTTAGTAGTATACTTGGGGGATGGTGTCAACTTGAACAACTTTGGCTGGGAATTGTTCAATGTCTGCTTATGGCGGGCCATCAGTTCGATACTCACTATGGGGTGTGAGGCCACAGGCCCTTCTGGTGGTGGGACCTCACCAGATGGGGAGGGAGGGAGTAGAACCACAGATTAAAAGGAAAAAGGGGGTCCAGAGCTTGGTGACAGGGGAGGGCTGGTACCAGGAATGCCTGATACTGGTCACCAGGCCCCGGTTACCAGGCCTATAGAACACATGGGGGGGGATACCCGGGCGCCCACACAGAGTGGTGGGTGATGACAAAGAGGGAGCAGTCTTGACCACGGAATGGGCCACACCACAGAACCAGGCAATAAAAAGCATGGTACTCCCAGTCAGGATGCGGGATAGATTGGTTGGTGTTATGGTTGATATGTTCTGTAAGAAATATGGTTGCAGCAGTGTTTCGTTCCGTAAGCTGAGGCTATTGAATCCCACAAATAAATGTAAGTTATGGAACAAACCTGTGAGCCGGTTTATTGTATGAAGGGGCAGCGGCTTAGGTTTGGGAGGAGGAAGGGGGAAGCCAAAGGAAGAAGCAGAGCCTGGAAGCCAGTCCAGCGTGCCCCGGGTTGTGTGTGGAGCTAATGACCAGTGAATGCTGTCACTAAATGGACAGCCCAACTGCAAGTGAAGAATGCAGAATAAATATTATGTAGATGGGATGAAGGTTTTTTTAAATATTTGCATTCATGGGGATAATTTTATAAAGGCCTTTTGGGATGTATATGCTAGTATACATTCGTAAAACGCCACTTATAAAATTATCGCTGTGTAAAAATGTGCACAGTGACATGAATGCACGTACTTTCCACTTGGCTCTGGTGTAGGTGTGTTTGGGGAGATGCTGGGCAAAGTCGAGTATATTTGTGTTTGCTTTTATACCATCTCATGAGCTGCTGTAAATATATCTGGGTTTGTTATAGTCACTAGGTGTCAGTGGCAATGAATCGCTCCTTTCCCCATCATCCTCTGGACCCGTTGGGTGAGTCGGGGTCCTGGGAAGGGAGGAACTACAGGAAGTGCAGTGAAAGCCAGGCCAGACTAGCCTGGACTTTGGGCAAGAACTGCGGGGGAGGGGGACACATGACATTTTTGCCTCATGTTGGGGCTGTAAAGAGGAGCATCAGGGCCTGGAAGGTTCCAACAGGGCAGGGGGTTTTGGGTGCCTCCTATATAGGCAAGTGGGCCCTTTAATATGGCAGGCTGGCTGAGGCCACCACATGTGAAGGGCACCTACTTTCCTGGCAGCACTTGAAAAAATTACAGCTCTTGAGCAATAGTTTTATATTCTGTGGAAACACTTGCAAAGCCTTTTTTGCGTGCCGATTTTCACTTTTCTTTTTCATTAATGAGCTACTTTGCATGATTTTGCACTGCAAGCAGCTCATTAATGCAAGATTTACATAAACATTCTTACAAAATCGGTCTGGAGACATCGAGGTAAGGATGTACAATGTTTAGGACTGCTTTGATAGGTCCTTAAAAAGTCCGAGAAGGCGATATATCGAGCAATAAATTAAACTACATAGTTCCGGTGTTACTTTAGAAAAAGCTTTTCTAAATGTGCAGGACCTCAGTATATTCACGGACATGAAGAGACAGAGCAGCCAGTTCACAAACTACTGTACGTGTAGGAAAAACCAACACACACAAGCTGGCAACCGACAAGGTATAAGTGCCACACTTAAACATGTAAGTTTATATTTTGCAACTTGAACCTATAAGATGGTATTTTGCAAGCCTATATATTTAAATGCTAACAATTAACAACGGAGGGCGTTATCTTTTAATTAATTCTTGGCAACCCTTGACCGGAAGTAGATTGCCAGGCCTTGCATCCAAGGCAATGGAGGGTTAAGTGGCTTGCCCAAGGCTACAGGGAGTGTCGGTGGGAACTGAATGCTATTCTCTTGTTTACCAGACTGCTCTAACTAATAGGCTATTCCACCACTGCGTCACCCCGCCTTTAAAGGGCTGACTGAAAGGAAGGCTTCTTAAAAACCTGTACAAGCCAGGAAACAGCTATAAATTCTGACATGGACAATTGTAGTGTGCATTCCCTGTATAAAATACAGAACACATGCAACTTTTTGACCGCCCCCCTCTCACAATTTCTACACATTGAGGGTAATTTTAAAAGCTCCAACTTAGGCAAAGTGTATTGCCACATGAATTATTTGGGCCTGTTTTATTTTATTTATTTAACTTTGCTTATATACTGATTTTCTACAAGACAAAGCAGTGTACATTCAGGTACTGTAGATATATAATTTCCCTTGTCCCTGAAGGGCTCACAATCTGTGTGATGTACCTGAGGCAATGGAAGGCTAAGTAGCTTGCCCAAGGCCACAAGGAGCACCTGTGGGCAAAGAAACCCCAGTCCTTCTGGCCCAAGGTTGCTGTTCTGTAGCAGGATTTGAACCCCTGGTCCTCTGGTCTAAGGTAACTTTCCCCAACCACTAGGCCACTCCTCCCTCTAGGTGTAGTGTTTCACTTTAAAAAATACGGCTGTACAACGCACTTGCACCTGGCTGAGAGCAGAGATAGCTAGCTATGCCTAGATTAGCGCAGAGACACATGTAAATCATAGTATTCTATTACCTATGAAGATCAGTCGCCCAAGTGCCACCCCTATGCATGACCCAACAGAACTTATACTTGTGCTCACAGAATAATGACTGGCCGAAGCCCACATGTAAGTGGCACACAAGACCTTGAAAATAGGAACCTATGTACATAAATAGCACATAACTTTCCGTATGTCCTTTATAAAATCAGCCTCCTTATGGACATCCATGTGTAAGTTTAGCCCTTTATTTATTTATTTATTTATTTATTTACATTCTCTTATATACCGCGCTATTCTGCATCAGTGCGGTTTACATTGAACAAACTGAAATTACATTGAACAGGGCATTATAACTTGGAGATAACTATTTTACAGGGAACATGGGCTATGGAGGGTTAAGTGGCTTGCCCAAGACCACAAGGAGCACCTGTGGGACTAGAAACCCCAGTCCTTCCGGCCCAAGGTTGCTGTCCTCTAGTGGCATCCATGGAAATGGCATCCATGTCAATGATGATTATAAAATCATCATTGACATGGATGCCATTTCCACCTGTAAATACCAGATTTTTCATTGGCAAATTGAAAATAAAGCTCCTGAAATAACCTCCACAGTGTTCTTTGCATGAAAATTTACTGCTGTGATTTTGCCTGCACTTTGACATTTTTATGCATTTCCAGGCATTTTGCGCTATTTTTCTATGAAGTGCACTTTTGCAAGGTCACTTTGTACTTTAGTGCATAGGGCCCTTTATGCGGTTGAGTTATCCTGTTAAAAATATGTAGACTTTCAGTGATCTAATGGGGGTCATTTTACAAGCCTTAGTCGTGATGTGGACGTTCAAATCACAGAGACCTCCCTGGAGCCATTTTACAAATGACTCGTAAAAATGTCTCTGGTGTGGGGCTAGCCAAGTAGGCAGGGAATATGGAGGCATATCTGGGTCAGTGCAATGGACTTAAATGACGTCTGTGAACCCGTCCAAATTTAGACCTGCGGCAGTCATAAATAGACTTTGGGAAAGTGTTCATTTTAGCAGTAAAATATCCCAAGAAGAGAGCACTCTGTACTCCACAATCACGATGATAGCAGGAGTGGGATGTGAACCCTGGTTTCCTTGCTCCTAACTAGTAGATTATTTCTAGACATCTTTGGTTCTGAATGCTATTCAGGGGACATCTATGTAGACACCCTGCAGACATTCGTATCAGCACGTCCATATTTATGAAAACGTGCCTGAACATGGATGTGCCTGCTCTTTTTACAGGCATTCTGATTTGGACATTATCAGTAAAATGCGCCTTCACTTGATTGTCAGCTTGTTGAAAATACATGGATAAAATTATCTGGATAACTTATCCATATAAGGGACATGTTACTAAAAGTTAATGGGACATGCTTACTAAAGCCCACGCTGGTAACATGCATGTGAGCTGCATTCTCCGCGTAGGAATCCTGTATGTGTCCCCCCCCCCCCCCTTCAGTGAGCATGCTGTAAAGACTCAGAATTGCACAAGCCGGCATGTAATGACAGGGAGCATGGTTAACATGAGAATTTCAGTCAACCCCTATGTCCTGCCCCTGATTCTCTACGTTCCTGCCCCATCATGACCTACCTGGTTAGTAGGGGAATTTTAGTGGGGCCCAGTGCTACTTTTTAGCACAGTGCCCTTACTTTGTGCTAAAACCCACACTACCAGTTTGTGTACTTTAGTAAACATGAAATTTGTTTATTTATTTGATTTATTTAATAGTTTTTCTATACCGCTGTATCTCCAACTCTAAGCGGTTTACATAATAGCAATGTGGTCAACGGTGCTTTACGTAAAACCATATCAATATAACATTATAAGAGAACATGATATAACAGCATAACATTGTAACATAGGAACTATATTACATTATTTACAAGCTGTAAAACTAGAGGGCATAACATGAAGCTGCAAGGGGGTAAATTGAAAGGCAATGTCAGGAAATATTTTTTCACTGAAAGGGTGGTGGATGCTTGGAATGCCCTCCCGATGGAAGTGGTGGGGGCAAACACGGTGACGGAATTCAAAAAGGCATGGGACAAACCCAGAGGATCCCTTTACAGCAATAGGATAAAAACAAAATAAACAGTACCATCTAACGTCTGAACCATATAACGTCTCAACAAATATATAACGTCTGAACAAATAGGGGTGTCCTACATGGAGTGGTGGGTTTACCTCTAAACAAAGACATGGGGAGGGGTGGCCTGCACAGAGCGACAGGTGCACCTACTCTTGCCATCTTGCTGGGCAGACTAGATGGACCATCTGCCGTCATTTACTATGTTACTATGTTACATTCAATTGAGTGGGAAATTGGGGGGGGGGGTGAGCTTCTTAGGTTGTAGGGGGTCCATTTAGCTCTAGTGGTTAAGATGGGTGTGTAATGTGTCCAACATGTGTAAATTTTCCAAGTGAAGGTCCATTCAATTCGAGTGATTAAGTCGGGTCTGTGAAGTGTCAACTGAAAAATTGGGTTTTGAGCTTTTTTCGGAAATCTGTCAGGTCATTTGTGGCATCTAGATTATCTGGCAGTGCATTCCATGTCGGGGCGAATAATGAGAGCTCATCTGAAAGTTGCGTGATTTGTCTTAGTAATTGTTGAAGGGGTGTGTAGCATATTAAGCGTGTTTGATCTTCTGGCTCTGGTGTCTGGCGTGTTTTCAGTGAGAGATTGTAGATGTGTAGCTGACAGTTAATGGTTGATTTTGAATATAGTGAGGAGGGCTTTATATCTTATGTGCTCTGCGATGGGTAGCCAATGGAGTTGTTTGAGAGCTGGGGTGATATGTTCAGCTCTGGATGCTTTGGTCAGGATCCTTGTAGCGGTGTTTAGGGCAAGTTGCAATGGGTGTAGCATGCATTTGGGTAGGCCTTGCAAGATGAGGTTACAGTAGTCCAGGTATGGAAAAATAAGTGCTTGTAGTACCGAGGGGAAGTCAGGTGAATCAAGCAGGGGTCTGAGTTGTTGTAATGTTTTGATCTCGTAGTATATGGTTTTTGTTAGGTTGTTGATATTTTATTTATTTATTTAGACATATTTATATACCACCTTATCCTACAATCAAAGTGGTCACATCACAATTGAAGGGTTACATTTAACATGAGGGTACTTAACAACTTTATACATTGAACTTATATGTCTAGTTGGGGTGGGTATTGAGATGGTGGAGGTAGTTGCATTGAGGTAGTTGCATTACTGTTTGGGTGGAGTTTGTTGGTTGTCTGTTTGTTCATAGGTTTCTGTGAAGAGCAGGGTTTTAAGGTTTGAGGGCCTTTCGGAAGTCTTTGGAATCATTCATGGCCCTCAGACCCAGCGGGAGGGAGTTCCAGAGTGTGGACGCCAGTAGCAAAGGAGCTGCTCTTGAGGTTACTTGTTTAGTCTTGTGATATCCTGCAGGTGTGCTGATCCTGTTGTCATTATTGGTTCTTCTTGGTCTATTGCTGATATCCCTTGTTATGATGTCTTAGAGTGCATCTGCCAATTGATGGTGAAAGATTTTAAAGATGATCATGATTGTTTTGAATTTTGCCCTGGCCATCATTGAGAGCCAGTGAAGTTGCTGTAAGACAAGAGTGATGTGCTCAGTTCTTGCAGTGTCCGTAATAATACGTGCTGTAGTGTTTTGTATCATTTGGAGTGGGTGTAAGGTCTGCTGGGGAGGCCTTGCTACAGCGAGTTTCCATAATCAAGCAGAGGTGTGATGAGTGCTTGGCACATTGTGCGGAAGTGGTCTTGGTGGAGTATTGGTTTGAGCTTTCTGATGGTCCTCAAACGTAGATAGGCCTTGTTTGCAGTTTTGGCTATGTGAGATTTCAGGTTTAGGGCTCTGTCCATTGTTATGCCCAGGTACTTAACTTCATCCTTGACCACTATTGTTTTGTCTAGAATGTTGATGGTTTGTGGTGGAACAAAAGTGGGGTTCCTGGTGACGAACATTACCTCTGTTTTATCATAGTTGACCGTCAGGTTATTAGCTGCGAGCCAGGCACTCATGTCTTCAAGGCATCTGGTTATTGTTGTGGTGTCAGGTACTTGTAGGTTGATTGGAGCATACACCATGATGTCGTCAGCATAGAGGTGATCGTGAAGTTTGTGGCGTTTGATGATATTGCATATGGGTTGGATGTATATATTAAAGAGTATTGATGACAGAGCTGATCCTTGTGGTATTCCTTGCGTAACGGGAAACCGCAGAGATTTCTTTTGTGTGCATTTGACTTGCTACATTCGGTCTTTCAAGTAGGAGGTAAACCAGTTCAGGGTATTCTTGCGTATTCCTATCTGCTGCAGGCGTTGCAGTAACCTGGTGTGGGACACAGTGTTAAAGGCTGCCGAGATGTCCACAAACACTAGCAGGAATCCGTTCTTTATGCTATCTATGCCTCTTAGTAGATTGTCAAAGAAGGATGTGAGTAGTGTTTCCATATTGTGCTGGGGTTTAAAGCCATGCTGGTGGATGTCCAGTGGGGCATTCGTGTCAATGTGGTCCTGAAGTTGTCTGCACTGTTTTTTCAATGATTTTGGCAAGGAATGGTAGGCTGGAGCTGGGACGGTATGATTTTGGTTCAGAGGGGCTTAGCACGCTGCTTTTTAAGTACCGGACGTATCATGGCTTGCTTCAGGGATTGCGGCATATATCCTTGTTGAAGGATTCCTTTACGATTTTGTGAATGTGATGGGAGAGCTGGCTTCTGGTGGCTTTGAGCCAAGACACTGGGCATGGGTCTGACGGTGAAGTTGTTGTGTTGAGTCCATTCACTATGTCCTCTACTTGATGTGTTGATGGTATGCTGAAGTCCTCCCAGGTTTGTTGCGGCTCTTCCATTTCATGGTCATCTGTCTGCGGTGGGGGGGGAGCATGTATGGAAGGTGCTTTTTGATTTTATGTACTCCGCAAATTCTTGTGGGTCAAGATGGTGTGTACAGTTCTAGGTGGTGTCTTTAGTGAGCTTCTGGACAATGTTAAAGAGCTCCCTCGGTTTATTGACAGATTTCATGATTATGTTGGTATGGTGCTGCTGTTTCCGCTCATTTATCAGGTTGTTATATTCCAGTTGCTTGGCTCTGTATTGAGCTAGAGAGTCATGCGACTTGATCCACCTCCATTTTTTCTCAAGCCTTCAGAGAGTGTGCTTTGCATCCCTGATGTCACTTGAGTACCAGGGGGCGTTGGGCCTCCTGCGTGTTTGTGGTTCTGGTCTGTTGGGAGCTGATGCTGCCTTAGATATTATGCAGTTCCATTTCTCTATATTTAGGTCAAGGGTGTTGTATTCCTGCTGTAGGTGAGGCCTTGATCCAGTGTGACTCCTAAATATCGGATTTCTTGTTTGACCTGCAGTTTACAAGTTTACAGATGGTGTGAAGTTGTTTCTAGTTATATACAGTACTTCTGTCTTATTGTAGTTTATTTTCCTGTAGTGTTCGTATAGCTATTTCTTGATGGCTTTGAAGGCTCCCTCAGTGTGTGTGTTAATGCGCATTAAGGGCTGCAGTGGTCCTTTTATTTCTATGGGCCTCGGCAGCACTTAACACAGTTTAACTTTTAGATATCCATGTTATCTTCAAAAAAACATGCTCCTAGTCTTATCCCTGCTTCTTCTACAATAAAGCACAAACAAATAAGTTCTCCATATAGTAGTTTATTTAGCAATACTTCACCTCATCGTGTAAGCAGTTAATCTTAGCATATTACAATTAACATAAATGGCAACATCAGTGCTTTATGAAGCAAGGCCTGAAGTTATCTAAATTATGCCATGATTTGAAATGCATAATAACTCTGGCTGTGCAGCAAAATAGTCAGCCAAAGTTTTGCATATAATTGCCAAGAATTTAACAAAAAAAGCAGTTATATGGTTGGCAAATTGCTATTAGTTGTATAACTGCTTTTGAATATCTGCCCTAAAACTTTGTGGATAAAATAGATCCATCCGTGATATGTTTATATGTATTTTGAGTGTGGCTCTGATTCATCATAGACCTTATATATATCGTGTATATATATATATATATATATTTTTTTTTATTTTTTATTTTTTATTTTTTTACATTTAAATGATAAAGTGTTTCCCCAAATTATTACTTTAGCAGTTTCCCAAATAAAGAATGGATATTACAGTATTTTGGGCAGCTATAAGCCTTCTAATAATTCAGATCAATTTTAAAATGTTCACCCTTTAGCATGCAAGAAAGATTCTCCAGAGATAACCTGCAGACCTCTTAAACATCAAGTCATCCCAAACCACAGCACATGCTCAGAAACTATCAAAGGACATACTTCTGCCTTTGGAGATTCTAGGAAATGGAAAATGCCTGTCAAAATGTAATAAACCTTTGATTGGTTCTCATGAAGAGATAGATGAAGGATGATTCCTTCCATGCAATATTCTACAGCAGGGAAGAGCTCCTCAATTTGCCTCCCCCTCCATCCTCACTAGTATGCACATCATAGTTTTGTTTTGTTTTTTTGGCACTTGGCCAAAATATGGTGATCTAACAAACTGTATGCACAGAAAAATGACAATTTGTGCTTGCTTAAATTTAGGGGAATGTTTACGCTACTTAACGCGCATTAATGTTCAATAAAGATGCCCCTTAGAGTCTTGGGTCTGATGAGATGAATTGTTCATTCATTGCCAACAGGTAATATTCCAATGTTGAGCAAATATAATAGATTTGTTTCAGACCAAGAGGGTCATATACTAAATTGCCTAATTTTGCATGTACTGTTCAGGTATGTTGCATCCTATTTTTTGCTCGTTTGTCTTTGTCTGATTTCCGCATCAATGGAGAAAGAAAATTCTGATTCCAGAATATTTACAGTTTATGAAGTGGGAGACAGAGTGAAGTTTGATGTTTCACATCTATAACAGACTAGAAGAAAAACTTACTTGGACTAATACATTGTCATATAGATATGGCTGATAGCAGCCCAGCAATAGATTGGTAGCATCCCAAAAGGTATCTGGCAGGACCCCTAAGATGAGTTTTCTCCAGCTGATATGTGAACCCACTCAGTGTAAAAACATTACCATAGATTGCTTCTTTGGCATGAGAGCATTTTGTAGATGAAAACATGACCAACTGTTGATTAGAAAATTAGTTTGGTCCGATCCTTAATTTGCTATTTTTCTACTCTTGGCCAATGGAGCAACTACATTGTTCCTGCTTGGTGAGTGCATGATTATTGTGCAAAGAATACTCCAATGTCTACATAATCTGTAGAGGTTTTTGACCTATACCAATTAGGTAATGCTCATTCTGTCTGTTCTCTTTGACAAATGGAATTCCTTGGTTTCTCAAGTGATCGAACAGAGACAGCCCCTGTTGAAGAACATATTTTGCATGTAGATGAAGTGCCAATTCCCTAGTTTCCTTTAGAGCTGTGGGCCTTGAAACAAAGAGAGAAATTTGGGACATATCTGATATAGAATAAAAAAATGTTGATGCAGGTGTTAATTTTGGAGAACACCTACACCTTTACACTGCTAAGATTAAAGCAATCAGAACGTGATATAGGGGGGCGGAGCATATAGGGGGGGCGGAGCCTGATGTCCAGCGGGTTAGACGCTTCGCGCTGAAGCTCCCGAGAGGCCTACTCAGAATCCTGACTTAATACCTACATAAACTTAATATTTTGCTCCGAACTTACCGGGGTGCCTCGGGGGGGATGGCGGCCCACAAACCAGCGCGCTTAGACTTCGGGTCTCCCTCTTCTTCACACGGAAAACGCTCCAAAACAGAGTTGTCTTCCCCACAAAAGATAGTTCCACTTCGGGAAAACCCCGAAATGCAACAGGAGATCTTGGAGGAAATACGCGGTGTGAAGGAACTGGTACAGTCCAACGGAGAAGCGCTCCGAGCCATGCGAGAAGATTTCGGTATGCTTCAGGACCGGCTTGAAGGTCTTTCACTACGGCAGGACAACATGGCGGGGGTCCTCGACTCGCACGCGGTGCGCTTGGTGAAACTGGACAAGGCTGAGCGTCAGATACAGAATCTTCAAAAAGAGTTAGAGGATAGCAATAATCGAGCCCGTCGCAACAATGTAAGGCTCATTGGAGTACCGGAGGGGGCGGAAGCAGGAGATATAAGAGAATTCCTGGTCAAAACTCTTCCCTCCTTGCTGAAGATCACTTTTCACAGAGATCTGGAAATTGACCGAGCACATCGTGTTCCTACCAACATGGCGCTCAATCGGACGACCCCCCGGCCTATCATCTTTCGATTACTGAGATATCAGCAAGTTGAGCAAATTCTAAATGCTGCCCGGGCGAATCATCATCTGGAGTTTGAAAGTCATAAAGTCTCCTTCTTCCCTGACTTGGCAAAGCCCACAGTTGACCGTCGGAAGAGACTCCTTGCTTTTCGTCCTAGACTTCAACAGCTACAGGCTCGCTTTGGCCTATTGTATCCAGCGAAGCTCAGAGTGACTCTCCATAACCAAACTAGAACCTTCGAAGATCCTGATCTACTAGCAACATTTTTAGATTCCAAAGAAGCAGACCAGATGCGCTAATCCAACAACTTGGATCTGTAATCCGCTGGATCTGCCCGCCATTTTGAATGGCCCGACGCGGTGATCACAGCCTGGATCAGAGACTGCCTGGACTTTTCTTTCTTTCTATATATAACTTTCTTGGTCTCCTTTCCCTCCATGATGTGCACCTCGGTTGGATTCGGAACACGCACAGCTATACAGGTTATATGTTTCAATTTAGGCCTTCTCTGGGGTTTCTCCCCGCAGACATATGGTCGCCAGTAATTTCTGGGGTTCTGCTTCTTCTCTAATGCACTTCGGTGCTTATTTTTTTATATGGGGCGCTTCATTGTTTTTCATTAGCTTATTTTCTATCATGTCATGTGTACAGCCATATACAGTTAATATGAGGGACATTGTGAAATTATGTGCGTTATCATGTTCTTTCTCAGAATTTTTAACCCTTCTGAATGGCCTTATGTAAGATCTTATCACTGAACGTAAAAGGCATTAATAGTCCAATCAAAAGAAAGAAAATCCTTAGCTATCTTAATCATGAGCATGCTGATTTAGTGTTTCTTCAGGAAACGCATTTAAAACTCCGCTGAAACACTGAAACTTAATGCTAAGCCTTACATGGTGGCTGCCTACTCTCCCGCCGTTTCCAAACGGTGTGGGGTAGCCATCTTGGTTAAGAAGTCTTTGCAAGCTACTGTAATGGATACTAGCTCTGATAAGGAGGGTAGATGGGCCCGTGCACACCTTAAGGTTGGAGATAGTGAATTCACGTGTATTTGTATTTATGCTCCGAATGTGGATAACCCTGCTTACTATGCAAGTATTGCGCAGTTGGCACAGGCCTCTGCCAATACTCCATTAATACTTGGCGGCGATTTCAACCAAGTACTTGATCCTTTGATAGATAGACTGCCGCCTAGAACGAGTGGTCCACCCAAGAGTCTTGATACCCTTACAGCTCTGATGAAAGATCTTGCGTTGGTAGATATATGGAGGCTGCTTCACCCCTCCGACTTAGAGTTCACCTTTTTCTCAGCCCCCCATCACTCACAATCTAGAATAGATTTTTTTCTTATCTCCAAAGCACTGATATCCCAAGTGGACACGGCTAGGATTCATCCTCTCCATATTTCAGATCATGCTGCCATATCTTTCTCATTACATGTCACTACGCAAGGTGAACATCCCCGTGCTTGGTTTTTTGATAGATCCCTACTAGACCAAAAAGATTTTCAGGTTGACATAAAGGCCGCTATCCAAGACTACTTTCATTTTAATTCACCCCATGACACTGCGAGCTGGGCTTGGTGGGAGGGTTTCAAGGCGTCTATCCGTGCAACTATAACTAGCTATCAAATTCGACAGGGGAAACAAAGAAAGCAACATTTACTGATTCTAGAACAACAGATACAAGCTGGAGAGCATCTCCTCACGTCCCGTACTGACCCATGTATTTTACTTCGCTTACAACGCCTTCGTTTTCAATACAATCAGCTTTTATATACCGCTGCTGCTAAAAATATTGAATCACAACAAGGGATGTACTATTGGGAAAATAACCGTGCTGGCAAATTGTTAGCCAATGCCCTGAAAGGTCAAAAAGAAGCCAAGCGTGTTACCGCTCTCCGCAATCCGTCGGGGGGGAGCTTGGTCACTAAAGATACAGAAATATTAGAACTCTTTCGTGATTTTTATACTCGGCTTTATCAATCTGAATGTGACTTCGAGCCAGAAGCATTTGAACGATTACTATCAGGGGTACAACGGCCGACCCTATCTGACGAAGATAGAGAGGCCATGGACAAACCATTCACTTTATCAGAAATTCAATCTGCACTCAAGAGATGTGCCACAGGTCGAGCCGCAGGCCCGGACGGTCTCCCAGCTGAATTCTACAAAACTTTTAACGCTGACTTAGCTCCGTTTTTGAAACTTTATTTTTCTGCTCTGGCCGAGGAGGGATCTCCTTCTGGATCCTTCTCCATGGCAAATGTAGTAGTTTTTGAGAAAGAGGGGAGAGATCCGCAACTAACAGCTAATTATCGTCCAATTTCCCTACTAAACGCAGACTATAAAATATTTGCCACCATTCTCTCCACCCGGCTCTCTGACAAGATGTCTACTTTAATACACCCAGATCAATGCGGTTTCATTCCCGGGAGATCAACTGCTGATAATGCTAGGACTCTATGTCATGTACTGACTGCCGCAGTTAATCTTGATCGACCATTGGTTGGCCTCTCACTTGATGCTGAGAAGGCCTTCGACCGCTTAGAATGGCCCTTCTTGTTTGCAACTCTCCGCTGGTACGGATTCGGAGAAGGCTTTCTCCGTTGTCTCCGAATCATGTATGCACAGCCTACAGCTAGTATCTGTGCTAATGCTTTAAAGTCTCAGCCATTTCCCCTGCAACACGGTACTCGCCAGGGATGCCCACTGTCTCCACTTCTTTTCGATCTCGCACTCGAACCCTTAGCTTTACTAATCCGGCAATCCAAGGATATTCATGGAGTCCCCTTCTCTCATAGGGAAATCAAAATTTCAGCATATGCTGATGACCTTATGCTCTTTGTCTCCCTAGACTCAGTGCCGGCTGTCCTAGAGCAAATTGGTAAATATTCACAACTCTC
Source organism: Ichthyophis bannanicus (assembly GCA_033557465.1). Lineage (NCBI taxonomy): Eukaryota > Metazoa > Chordata > Amphibia > Gymnophiona > Ichthyophiidae > Ichthyophis > Ichthyophis bannanicus. The sequence goes on along the minus strand of JAWIIG010000024.1, from coordinate 4,317,949 downwards.
GGGCTATAAGATAAATTGGACCAAATCGGTAGCCTTTCCACTAAATCCTCTGATCCATCAGGCAGATATGCAATCCTTTCCCTTTTTATGGCAACCTCGCATGGTCAAATACCTTGGGGTGCACTACTGCTCTCCTTTGGAAGACACCATCACCTTTAATGCCAAAGACTTAACCTCTAAGGTCCGGGCGCTTACTCAACGCTGGACTCCTTTAACACTTACTTGGTGGGGCCGCCTAGAAACCATTAAAATGATGATTGTTCCCAAAGTGAACTACATTTTAGAAATGCTGCCATGTCTCCTACCTCGACGTACATATAAAGATTTAGAGGGTCTTCTGACTAGATACTTATGGCAAAACAAGACACCTAGGATAGCGAAACATAAGTTACAAGCAGATAAAGAAAATGGTGGTGTCAGATTCCCTGATTTCCTGAAATACCACCATTCTTTTCTTCTCAAACAAGGCGCTCGTTGGCTGGAAGACCTAACACCGAGTAGACCAGTGTGTCTAGATATAGAGGAGGACCTTTGCAAACCAATTCCTCTTACTTATCTCCCTGGTATGACTCTCCCATCAGACTCCCACTATCCACCAATGCTCTTAGACACTTTAGGTGCCTTTAATACCCTTGAGCAATCTCTAGACTCCCGACTTTGTCCGCTAGATAGACTCCCGCTTTGGCACAATGCTCGATTTCAAATACAAAATAAACCGATGGCGTGGAGCCCCTGGTACACTAGGGGCATTTGGATCCCTAACCAGCTGTTCTATGATGGTCGCTGGAAAACTTTTAGCGAATTACAAATTGAATTTGGTCTCCCAGCGAAACATTACTTTCAGTTGGTGCAACTTCAGCATTGTCTTCGGAGTGCTAAGGTGCTCCCGCCATCGGAAACCCATACCCAAGGATTGTCGGAGATAATCCGATCTATCGGGAGCTTATCGGGTGTGGCATCTAACTTTTACAAAACTTTATGTAATACTGTAAATAGAGGCACTCCTACAGCACAGAAATCCTGGGAGCGGGAAATGCATGTAACTTTGACCCCGGAGCAATGGAGCCTAGTCTGGAGCAAGGTGACACGGGTCTCTTGATCCGCCTCACTCACTCAGACACTTTTCTTTCTAGCCCACCGATGTTTCTATACTCCTGACAGGTTAGCCAAATGGAACGCCACCCAGAGCAATAGATGCTGGACATGCCATGCGGCCATTGGTTCACTAACTCATGTTATGTATGAATGCCCCGCATTACAGTATTACTGGAGTCGGGTCTGGGGTCGTATTCAATCTATTTTGCACTTTCAAGAGCCCCTCTCTTGGAAGATAGTGGGACTCCGCTCAGCTGCGGAGATCCCCTCTCTTCCCAAATCGGCTTACTTCCTTTTAGACTTTATGCTGGGCATAGCTATTTCCCTAATTACGAAATACTGGAAAAATAGCTCCCATCTGAGCCCCAATGAATGGTGGAATCATGTCTGTCTCTACAGTAAATATGAGCAAATACCTCGTATGTTAGCTTCTTCCGCTCAGACCCCCCACCACTTGTCTAAATGGAAGATGCTCAACGACTATGTTCAAACTGCTAAATGCTCTCATCTGACTGTTTAAATCTGTGTAAATCTCTGTCACATGATCATTCTGTATCGCAGATACTATTTCTGTTTGTTTTGATGTACAATTACTGTTGTTTGTAAGCGCTTATATGATGATACTTATCAGCTTAGAGAAGAAGCATAGGGGTGGGGGGTAATTGGGGTTGCTTTTTCCTTATTGTATGCTTGTATTTGTTTCCTTTGGTGTGTTGTTTCTTTTTGCTTGTTGTAAAATGAAAATAAAAGTTAAAAAAAAAAAAAAAAAAAAGCAATCAGAACGTCGTACCTTTTTTTAGGATGTTATTCTTAGAGGAAATTAAACAGCTATATTGACTCCCAATTGGAGCCAGAATGTCCTTGACCTTATATATTATTCATAGGGCCTTGATGGATGTTGAACAATGTTGATTTGAAAGAAATTGAAGGCCTATGTGCCAGCCCAGATCTTAATGTCACTAGATGATAACCTGACCATCTTTTCTAAGTTCAAATACTGTAACTAGGACCTGTCCTCCAGGTGATGTAAAACCCTCTCGCACTGAGGAAGTTTCTCCAGGGTCATGTGCCCATGAGGGAAGGGTTAGGACAGTCATTACAGTTGGCGATTTGATCATTAGGCATGTAGATAGCTGGGTGGCTAGTGGACATGAGGATCACCTGGTAACATGCAAGCCTGGTGCGAAGGCAGCGGACTTCACGAGCCACCTAGATAAGGTCGTAGATAGTGCTGGGGAGGAGTCTGCTGTCTTGGTACATTTCGGTACCAGTGACATAGGAAAATGTGGTAGGGAGGTTCTGGAGGCTAAATTTAGGCTTTTAGGTAGGAAGTTGAAATCCAGAACTTCCAGGGTAGCGTTCTCCAAAATGCTTCCTGTTCCACGCGCAGGACCCAAAAGGCAGGCAGAGCTCCGGAGTCTCAATGCGTGGATGAGACAATGGTGCAGTTAGGAACTGGGGAACATTCTGGGGAAAGGAGGGGCTCTTCCGAAGGGATGGGCTTCTCCTTAACCGGGATGGAACCAGGCTGCTGGCATTAACCTTTAAAAAGGAGATAGAGCAGCTTTTAAACTAGATAATAGGGGAAAGCCGACAGTCACCCAAGATCGCATGGTTTGGAAGAATGTATCCTTGAAGGATACTACCAAAAGCAGAGAGGTTCCAAAAAAGAGTAAATTAGCCCAAATGCCCTCGAGTATGGAGCAGACAGAGCTTAAAGATCCCAAATTACCCACGACTACCAATAGCCAGATTAATATGAATAAAATACAGTCTCTAAAATGCTTGTATGCAAATGCTAGAAGTCTAAAACAAGATGGGAGAGTTAGAATGTATAGCACTAAATGAGAGGTTAGATATGATTGGAATATTAGAGACATGATGGAAGGAGGACAACCAGTGGGAAACTGTGATACCTGGGTACAAACTATATCGTAATGATAGAGCTGATCAAATTGGTGGAGGGGTTGCGCTCTATGTTAGAGAGGGCATTGAGTCAGAAAGGATTAAAGTTTTGCAGGAAAGAAATTTTGCTGTAGAATCTCTATGGATTGAAATTCCATGTAAAAAGGGGAAGGCGATGGCAGTGGGGGTGTACTATCGACCGCCTGGCCAGAATGAACAAATGGATGATGAAATGCCCAAAGAAATCAAGGAATCTAAAAAAACGTTACAGTGCAGTAATAATAATGGGTGATTTCAATTACCCCGGTATTAAATGGGTCAGTGTCACGGCAGGACATGCTAGGGAGATTAAGTTCCTAGATGAAATAAATGACTGCTTCTTGGAGCAGCTGGTTCATGAACCGACCAGAGGGGAAGCCATATTAGACCTAGTCCTTAGTGGAACACCATATCTTGTGCAAGAAATAAGGGTATTGAGGCCACTTGGCAATAGTGATCATAGCATGATCGCGTTTGATTTAATTAGTGGAGGAGGGATAGTAAGGAAATTCACAGTACCACCTTTTCACTTTCGAAAGGGAGACTATGATAAAATGAGGAAAATAGTTAAGAAAAAACTAAAAGGAGCAGTTGCAAAGGTTAAAGACTTACATCAAGCTTGGGTGTTGTTCAAAACTACTATCTTGGAAACCCAGACCAGCTGTATTCCACACTTTAAGAAAAGTAGAAGGAAGTCCAAAAAACTGCCAGCATGGTTTAAAGGTGAGGTCAGAGAGACTGTTGTTGCCAAAAAAGCATATCTCAGAAAATGGAAAAAAAGAGTCAAACGACGAAACCTGGAAACAGCACAAGCACTGGCAAGTCAAATGCAAGGCATTGATAAGGCAGGCAAAGGGAGAATTTGAGAAGAAGCTTGCGGCGGAAGCAAAAACGCAAAATAAAGACTTATCTCCAGGAACAAGCAGGAATGAGTCTTCACATATGGGGTACGTCAGTACCGACGGAGCCTGCGTGGGAACGCTCCCCAGCGTCCAATCAGAAAGCTTTTGGGAGCATCCCACAGCGCCTGCGTGCTGCCTTCCCACCTTTCCAACTGTCTCTCCTCAGTTGTTCTTTTTCCGCGGAGCCAGCAGGTCGTGTTCCTGTCACCGCAGAAGAATTTCCTTATTTTTTCTTTATATCTTTTCTGTACGCGTCTGCCTTCCTCGACGCTACCGGTACCGCCGGTTCTTATTCTTTTCTAAAAAAAAAAAAAAAAAAAAAAAAAAGACCTTTCATTTTTCTTCAGGTGTACTTCAGTTTTGGGCCATAGGCCCAGAACCTTTTCCTTAAATATGTAAAAACCTGCCTCAGGATTTAAGAAGTGCACAAAATGTGGCGGTACTATATCCGTCACCGACACCCATGACTGGTGTCTCAAATGTTTAGGCCCTGACCATTCCATTAAAGATTGTATGTCCTGTTCCATGATGTCTAAGAGAGGTCGACAGAACCGAGCTGCCAAGCTCAGTACCCTGTTTCCCTCTGATGCGGCTTCGGTGGCATCGACGTCTTCCAGGGCTTCTTCTTCCTCACATGGATCTCAGGTAACTAAACATAAATCCAGCCGGTCCTCGAAGGGCAAATCTTCTTCCAAGTATCGAGATGCCCCTGGCCTTGCCCTCGAGGATTCTGCACCGGCAAAATTACCCCGGCGGGAGGCTTCGGCTTCGGCTTCTAAAGCATCATCATCGAGGTTCCAGGACGATCTAGATGGCGTGGCCTCAACAGATCTCCTGGTGCCATGCTCTGGGGTACCGGTGGCCTCCACCGGTACCGACTTCCAGGCATTGGCAGCGTCGATGGATCAGAGGATCCTGTCCGTCGAATGCAGTCTGGCGGCCTTCCTTGTGGCATCGACGCCCGTGGTACCGCAACAGACTATTCTGCAGGTACCGGCTCCGGTATCGCCATCGGCACCGATTCCGGTACCGGTGGCTTCGACATAGGCATCGGTGTCAGCCATGCCGGTACCCTGCCCTCTGCAGCCCTCCGGTACCGATACTTCCCGATACCGATCCCGGTCGGTACGGGTATCGGGCTTTGCAAGAGCATCCCGACAGACGATACAATTCCTCTGATGACTCTGAGGATTCTGAAGAGTCTGTCGATGCAGCGATGCTTCTTCCACAGGAGGAGTCCTCTTCTAAACGAAGGATGTCTCCTCCAGAGGACTTGTCTTTTCAAGACTTTATCAGAGAGGTGGCTCGGGGTCTCTCTATTACTGTAGCCCCAGAGTCAGAGCCTAGAGCTAAGGAGTTAGATATTCTACAATATCCTAAAACTCCTAAAGAGGCAGCTACCCTGCCTGTTCATGAGATTCTGAATGATCTCATGTTAAGGATGTGGGAAGCACCTCTATCCACCTCTCCTCATTCTCGCAGGTTAGACACCATGTATCGTGTCCCTCCTTGTCCTGGTTTCCATAAAACTCAGCTTCCTCACCACTCTATTGTGGTTGAGTCTGCAATGAGAAAGATTAGAAGTGCCAAGAGACATGCCTCTAATCCTCCAGGACGTGAATGTAGAACCCTGGATGCTTTTGGTAGAAGAATCTTCCAAGCTTCCATGCTGGCTGCGAGAATTAATTCCTATAGTCTCTACATGGGAATGTTCTTAAAAGAAGTCACTGACCATTTGCTGACTTTAAGTCCTTTTATGTCGGGCAGTAAAAGGCCAGAATTTCTCTCTGGGCTCAAACATGCCCAGGATATCTCCAAATTCTCCAACTGTGCAGCTTTTGACTCTTTTGAATGCATAAGCAGAGTCTCAGCTATAGCTATAGGTGCACATAGGATTGCTTGGCTTCAAGCATCTGATTTGGAGACCTGGGTCCAAGATGAATTGGGAAATATCCCTTGTACAGGTGAGAATCTGTTTAGTAAAGATTGGCAAGCAAAAGACAATCAAATGGATGCTGAAAATTCTGCTTTGGATAGACTATCCAAATCTACTGCTGCTCCTGCTAAGAAAAGGTTGTTCAAGAAAACACCTTTTTCTAAAAAAGGGAAGATCCTATCCTGCTTATAGTCAGAGAGCATCTTCTGCAGCTCAGTTTCCTTCCAAACGTCAGCAATCCTCCAAACAGACCAAGGCAAAGGCTGCGAGGCCTGCTCCAGCCCAGCAGTCTCAGCCCCCTCAAGGCCTTTGACTCTCTGCTAGAGAACTTAGCCTTCCTGGCTCTAGAAGGTCCAGAGCCCTCCACCATCTCAGGAAGGTTATGTCACTTTGCTCCCAGATGGGGGCAAATCACAGCAGAGCATTGGACACTCTCCATCATAAGAGAGGGGTACAAACTTCATTTTTCCAGTTTGCCCCCTCTCACAAGAGTGCACCAGTTCAATTCTCCAACCTCCTTCCTCATCCTGTTAGAGCAGGAGGTTGCCACTCTTCTAGCCCAGGGGGGCAATAGAGGAGGTGCCTTCTCAACAACAGGGCAAGGGGTTCTACTCCCCTTATTTTCTTATTCCAAAGAAAACAGGGGGCTTCAGGCCCATTTTAGATCTCAGAGAATTGAACAGATTCCTAGTCAAAGAGAAATTCAAGATGGTTTCTCTAGGAACTCTGCTGCCATACCTTCACAGTCAGGATTGGCTTTGTTCTCTAGATCTCAAGGATGCGTACACTCATGTTCTCATCCATCCAACTCACAGAAGGTTCCTTCGGTTCCTTTTCCAGGAGAAGCACTATCAATACAAAGTGCTCCCCTTTGGCCTGGCCTCTGCACCAAGGGTGTTCACGAAATGCATGGCAGTGGTTGCTGCTTTTATGCGCACCCTGGGAATATTTTTCTTCCCCTATCTGGACGACTGGCTCATTCGAGCTCCCACTCAATCAGAGGCCAAGACTGCTCTAACCTGCACCATGCGTATCCTTCAGTATTTAGGGCTGGTAATAAACATCCCAAAATCCAATTTGATCCCTACTCAGTCCCTGGAGTTTATAGGGGCGCTGCTGGATACCACAAAGGCAAGGGCCCATCTTCCTCAAGCCCGCTGCCTTCGCTTGATGCAGTTAGCTTCTCAAGCAGAGTCAAAACCCCTACTAACTGCTCGAGAAATGTTACAGTTGCTAGGCCACATGGCATCCACCGTTCATGTGGTACCATATGCTCGCCTTCACAGGAGAGCAGCTCAGTGGACTTTATCCACCCAATGGACCCAGGCATTAGGCTGCCTGTCAGACAAAATAGCAAACACAAATTGCCTCATTTTGTCCCTCCAGTGGTGGAAGTCACCTCAGAACCTGTTGCTGGGGTCTCCTTTTCAACAGCCTCTACCCCAGGCAACTCTCACAATAGATGCTTCCCCAATGGGCTGGGGAGCTCATCTTCAGGACCTCTCCACCCAGGGCATCTGGTCCCCACAGGAGACTTCTCTACATATCAGTCTCTTGGAACTCAGAGCAATCTTCCTTGCTCTGCGAGTTTTCCACACCCTGCTCAGCCACAAGACAGTCCTTGTCCACACGGACAATCAGGTAGCCATGTTCTACATAAACAAGCAGGGAGGAACTGGCTCTCTGTCGCTTTGCAACGAAGCTCTGCGACTGTGGACCCTCGCCAGAGAGCATCACATTCATCTTCTGGTAGTCTATCTTCCAGGGGTTCAAAACTCTTGGGTGGACAGACTCAGTCGAGTTCTGCTTCCACACGAGTGGTCCCTACATATGGACCAGGTGTCCAAAATTTTTCAACTTTGGGGAACCCCGGACATAGACCTCTTTGCAAGTCCGTGGAATGCCAAACTTCCCCGGTTCTGTTCCAGAACTCCGGCTCAGGGGGCTCAGGCAAGGGATGCTTTCCTCCTTCACTGGGGTCAAGACTTCCTGTACGCCTTTCCACCCATTCCCCTAATTCCCAAAACCCTGTTCAAGCTTCAGAGAGACAGAGGCCACATGATTATCATAACTCCACAATGGCCACGGCAAGTGTGGTACCCTCTGCTTCTACATCTCTCTCAAGCTCCCTCCCTAGAGTTAGGGTCTGCTCCAGACCTCCTCTCTCAGGAGGAAGGAAAGTTGTGGCATCCCAATCCCCAGTCTCTGCATCTCAGGGCTTGGTTGCTGAAGGCCTAGATCTTCAGGATCTTCCTCTTTCTCAACAAGTGAAAGATGTTCTTTATGCTTCCAGAAAACCTTCCACTAGACGTTCTTATGCCTTCAAGTGGAAAAGGTTTGCCATCTGGTGTTCTGAAAGGGGTCTTAACCCCCGGTCAATACCTCTAGAATCCTTGCTGGAGTATCTCCTGCATCTCTCTAATGCAGGCCTTAAGACAAATTCAGTAAGAGTCCATCTGAGTGCTATTGAAGCTTCCCTCAGGCCTCTAAATGGACAACCTGTTTCCTCTCATCCCCTTGTAGCAAGGTTCATGAGAGGCCTCCTTTTAACAAAGCCTCCCATTAGACCACCTCCGGTGGCATGGGATTTAAATTTGGTTCTTGGTCAGCTTATGAAGCCACCTTTTGAACCTTTAGCTACTACCTCCTTGAAATACCTTTCTTGGAAGGTTATCTTCCTTATTGCAATCACATCAGCACGCCGCATCAGTGAATTGCAAGCACTAGTAGCTAATCCACCTTATACAAGGTTCCATCATGACAAGGTAGTCCTTAGGACTAATCCAAACTTTATGCCTAAGGTGGTATCGCCGTTTCACCTCAACCAAGAGGTCTACCTACCTGTCTTTTTTCCAGGGCCTCATGCATCAAGTGCAGAGAGGAATCTTCATACCCTGGACTGTAAAAGAGCTCTGGCTTTTTACTTACAGAGGACACAGCAACATAGAAAGTCTTCCCAACTCTTTGTTGCTTTTGATCCTTCTCATTTGGGACAACCAGTCTCCAAGAGAACACTTTCCAACTGGATTGCCCAATGTATTTCTTTCACCTATCAGAGCAAGAACATTTCTCTGGAGGGCCATGTCACAGCTCACAATGTGAGAGCCATGGCAGCCTCAATGGCTCATCTCAACTCTGTGTCTATCGATGACATCTGTCGAGCAGCCACTTGGGCCTCAGTTCATACCTTCACAGCCCATTACTGCTTAGACAAGGACTCCCGCCAGGATGCCTTGTTTGGTCAGGCTGTTCTCAAACACCTGTTCCATACTTAATCAGCTCCTACCCACCATCCCTCAGGGGATGCCAGAGATCCAGGTGGGGAAGTGCAGCCCTGTCCCAGGGTCACACAACTTCTGGGCTCTCTCCCTGTCATCAAAAGCTAGGGAGTTCCCATATGTGAAGACTCATTCCTGCTTATTCCTGGAGATAGCACAGTTACCTGTAACAGGTGATCTCTGGGAACAGCAGGAATAAGTCTTCACAACCCACCCACCTCCCCTAGGAGTTATCTCTCTCTCTCTATCTCTCTTCCTTTCCTTCTCTTTCCCTCTTTGTCTCAGCTATAAAACTCAACTGAGGAGAGACAGTTGGAAAGGCGGGAAGGCAGCACACAGGCGCTGTGGGATGCTCCCAAAAGCTTTCTGATTGGACGCTGGGGAGCATTCCTGCACAGGCTCCGTCGGTACTGACATACTCCATATGTGAAGACTTATTCCTGCTGTTCCCAGAGATCACCTGTTAAGGTAAGTAATTGTGCTTTCCAATTACATTTGTAGCAAAAAACCTGTGAGAGAGTCAGTTGGTCCATTAGATGATAGAGGGGTTAAAGGGGCACTAAGAGGCGACAAGGCGATAGCGGAGAGACTGAATGAATTCTTTGCTTTGGTCTTTACTGAGGAAGATGTAGGGATGTTACCCATGACTGAAGTGGTATTTAAAGGTGCGGAAGAATTGAAGGAAATATCGATACATCGGGAAGATGTATTACAACTATTAGATAAACTGAAGAGTAGCAAATCACCTGGGCCGGATGATATACATCCAAGGGCATTGAAAGAACTGAAATATGAGTTTCCAGACCTGCTATTAGTAATCTGTGAATTTTCATTAAAATCATCTCTAATACCTGAAGATTGGAGGATTGCCAATGTAACACCAATTTTTAAAAAGGGTTCCAGGGGTGATCTGGGAAACTACAGACCGGTGAGCCTGACGTCAGTACCGGGAAAAATGGTAGAAACCATCATAAAGAATAAAATTACTCAGCATGTAGATAGTCACGACCTAATGGGAGACAGCCAACATGGCTTTAGACAAGGAAGATCTTGTCTTACTAATCTGTTATGTTTTTTTGAAGGAGTGAATAATCAGGTGGACAAAGGTGAGTCGGTTGATATAGTGTATCTGGACTTTCAGAAAGCCTTTGACAAGGTCCCTCATCAGAGACTTTTGGCAAAACTAAAGAGTCATGGGATAGGAGGCAGTGTACTATTGTGGATCAGGAACTGGTTAAAAGATAGAAAGCAAAGGGTAGGGCTAAATGGCCAATTTTCCTAATGGAGAAAGGTGAATAGTGGTGTACCCCAGGGATCTGTGCTGGGTCCGCTGCTTTTTGACATATTCATAAATCACCTGGAAAAGGAAATAACGAGTGAGGTTATCAAATTTGCAGATGACACAAAACTATTTAAAGTTGTTAAAACCCAAGAGGATTGTGGAAAATTGCAAGAGGATCTTGATAAGTTGGAAGACTGGGCATCAAAATGGCAGATGAAATTTAGGGGCTTGTTTACAAAGCCGCGGTAGTGGTTCGCGATCGCGATCGCAGCCGCGGCCCCATTGAAATCAATGGGGCCGCGGCTCCGATTACGATCGCAAACCGCTACCGCGGCTTTGTAAACAAGCCCCTTAATGTGGACAAGTGCAAAGTTATGCACCTAGGAAAGATCAACCCAAACTATGGTTACACGATGCAAGGTTCCACATTAGGAAGCACCACCCAGGAAAAAGATTTAGGCGTCATTGTGGATAACATGTTAAAACCCTCGGCCCAGAGATATTATAATGCTTCTATATCGTTCCATGGTGAGACCGCACCTTGAATACTGTGTGCAATTCTGGTCACCGTATTTTAAAAAGGATATAGCGTTGTTAGAAAAGGTTCAGAGAAGAGCCACCAAAATGGTAAAGGGGATGGAAGGATACTCCTATGAAGAAAGGCTAAAAAGGTTAGGACTCTTTAACCTGGAAAAGAGACGGCTGAGAGGAGATATGATAGAAGTCTATAAATTAATGAACTGAGTGGAACGGGTAAACGTAGATCGATTGTTTATGTTATCAGAATATAGAAAGACTACCCTGTAGCTTCATTGCGTGTCCCCTAGTCTTTCTATATTCTGATAACATAAACAATCGATCTATGTTTACCCTTTCCACTCCGTTCATTAATTTATAGACTTCTTTCATATCTCCCCTCAGCCGTCTCTTTTCCAGGTTAAAGAGCCCTAACCTTTTTAGCCTTTCTTCATAGAAGTATCCTTCCATCCCCTTTACCATTTTGGTGGCTCTTCTCTGAACCTTTTCTAACAACGCTATATGCTTTTCAAGATACGGCGACCAGAATTGCACACAATATTCAAGGTGCGGTCTCACCATGGAACGATATAGAGGCATTATAATATCTTTTGTTTTATTTTCCATTCCTTTCCTTATGATACCTAGCATTCTATTTGCTCTCTTGGCTGCCGCTGCACACTGGGCCGAGGATTTTAACATGTTATCCACAATGACGCCTAAATCTTTTTCCTGGGTGGTGCTTCCTAATGTGGAACCTTACATCGTGTAACCATAGTTAGGGTTGTTTTTCTCTAGGTGCATAACTTTGCACTTGTCCACATTAAATTTCATCTGCCATTTTGATGCCCAGTCTTCCAATTTATCAAGATCCTCTTGCAGTTTTCCACAATCCTCTTGGGTTTTAACAACTTTAAATAGTTTTGTGTCATCTGCAAATTTGATAACCTCACTTGTTATTCTACTTTCCAGGTCATTTATGAATATGTCAAAAAGCAGCAGACCCAGCACAGATCCATGGGGTACACCACTATTCACCTTTCTCCATTGGGAAAATTGGCCATTTAGCCCTACCCTCTGCTTTCTATCTTTTAACCAGTTCATGATCCACAGTAGTACACTGCCTCCTATCCCATGACTCTTTAGTTTTGCCAAAAGTCTCTGATGAGGGACCTTGTCAAAGGCTTTCTGAAAGTCCAGATACACTATATCAACCGACTCACCTTTGTCCCCCTGTTGATTCACACCTTCAAAAAAAACATAACAGATTAATGTGAAGAGTAAAAGCATATGCGTACTTTGCCTTTCTAAAACTGCCCCTATATGCATGTATACCAGTTGCGTCCAATGATGTGGCGAGTTGTAAAATTACCTTTCACACAATTCCTGATGCAATGGAAGACGAAGCAATTTACCCAAGGTCACTAGAACAAATCAGTGGAAAAAGCAGGACTTGAAGCCTGGCTTCCCTGGGGCTCAGCCCACTGCCAGGGCCAGCCCTAGAGTTGGTTCAAGCGTTAGCGCCTAAGCAAACCTTAAGCTTTACTCCTACCCTGGCAAAATCTAGCGTTGAATGCCCTGCTCTTTGCCTCTCCCCAGAAGTTGCCATCCTAGGCGACCCCTAGTTTGCCTACTTGTTGGGCCGGCCCTTCCCACTGCTGCAACCACCAGACTCCTCCTTCAGTCCAAATGTATACATTAGTAAATACAGCAAGGAGGTTATTTTAGAAGCCTTTTGCAGCTTCCACATGTAGAAATAGTGGCATTTACACGCATACATTACATTCATGTGCAAATTGCGATGTCAGAAGCCCGTTATTTCCATGCCCTGATTCAGAATGCATTTATAAAGGAGGCGTGATTGGTACCAAAAATTGTGCAAGTATTTTTCATGTTATGATGGGAATAAGCATATTTTCAAAAAATTCTCCACTGTTTTTTGCACCACCTCTGAGGCACACGTATGTTTCAGCTACATGAAATGAGTGATTGAGGGGGTAATGACGCTTAGTCCTCTGCTAATTTCCATCATCTATAAAATGTACAAACGTTGCCTATCGGGGGCTTTACCTTTTAACTGGCTGCACTTACTAGTGTCTAAAATATGGCTTTATATATAAAATTTCTGTATTTATACGTGGAAGCAGCAAAGTTGCCGCTTAACCGTGTAATCCCTGGACTATAGAAGCTATCTATAGGCTTCGCTTTTAGGGGTTTTTTGTAGTTGATTTGTTTCTATGTAGTGCTGTAATATGATTTTGTGAATGTTAATGTATGTATTAACATTTGTTGCATGCTGCGTAGGATGGGTTTTCAGTGGGATGTGTATGTTTCAGGTAATTAATCAGCAGCCTTTACACACAGAAATGACTGCGAGATGGGGCTCTCTTTCTGCATGTGCAGGCTTATGAAACTGATGCTGCTGCTGTACAGGCCAACCTTTTATGAAATAAATAGAAAAATGTAAATGGCCCAGCAAGGCAGGACTTTACATGCAGAGAGCAATTTCCAAAGCCATTTCTTTGAGTCAATGGACTCTGAATATAGCTAAAACGTATATGCCGGGCTCCACATGGCATTGATAATAGAGGTGTTGTTTCCAAGTGATTAGTCTGTGAACCACAGAAGATCCTGAAGTACCAAGAAAATGTGGCAGAAAGATAAGAAATGTTTCCCATTGTATTGGGAGCCACAGAATCGATAAAGAATTTCCAAGCACATCTTGACAAACTACCCATACATATTACATGTTACGAACTACTACTACTGAACACTGTGTAGCACTGTTTACACTTTGTAACTCTATAAAAGACGGTCCCTGCTCATCGGAGCTTACAATCTAATAAAAACAGACAACACAGTAGCTGTAGACATGGGCTGTGTCTAGGGAGAATGGTAAGAAAACACAAAGGACATCAGGTGAGTCAAGATCTGAAAGCGGCAGCGAATAGGTGAGTTTTCAGCCTGGATTTGAAAAGGGTCAGAGAAGACGCCTGACTTACAGACTCAGATAGTTCCAGGCATATGGAGAAGGGCACAGATAGAAGCGATTTGCCAGAAGAGCAGAGTTCCCGAGGAGGGGTGTAGGGAGAGATAAGAGAGGAAAGATAGTGAGGAGCTGCAGAGTGAATGCACTTACAGGTTAGCAGGAGAAGTTTGAACTGGATGCAGAAATGGATAAGAAGCCAATGAAAAGACTTGACAAGAGGGGTAATATGAGCATGACGAGACTGACAGAAGATTAGCCATGCAGTAGTGTGTTGAACAGATTGAAGGGGAGAGAGATGACTCAAAGGGAGACCAGGAAGGAGCAGGTTACAATAGTCTAGATGGGAGGTGACGAAGGAATGGGTAAGTGTCTTAGCAGTGTGTTTAGAAAGGAATGGGTGGATTTTGTTGCTGTTGTAGAGGAAGAAACAGAAGGTTTTAGCTATCAGTTGGATGTGTGTGGAAGAGGAGAGAGAGGAGTCAGACGATCCCAAGGTTGCAAGCTGAGGAGACAGGGAGGAGTAGAGAGTTATCCATACAAAGAAAGGAGGAAGGGGACGGTTTAGGGAGAAAAATAAGAAGCTTGGTTTTGGCCACGTCCAATTTAAAATGGCAATGAGACATCCAAGCAGCAATGTCTGAAAGGCAGGCAGAGATCTGGGCCTGGATGGCAGAGAGATTTCAGGTGTAGAGAGGTAGATCTCGGAATCATCAGCATAAAGATGGTACTGAAAGCCTTTGGAAGAGATGGGTTACACTCCTTTTTTCTCTCTATACCCAATCCCTTGGTGCACTCAAGACTGATCCTTGGGGTACACCAACTGAGAGTGGGATAGCAGTAGAGGAGGATCCACCAGCAGAAACATTGAAAGAGCGATGGGAGAGATAAGAGGAGAACCAGAATAGTACAGAGCCCTTAAAACCAAGCGATATTAAAGTATCAAGGAGAAGGTTGTGGTCAACAGTGTCAAAAGCAGCCAAAAGGTCAAGAAGGATGAGGATCGAGTAAAGGCCCGTGGATTTTGCCAGGAATAGGTCACTGGAAACTTTGACAAGAGCTTTTCCGGTAGAATGTAAAGGACGAAAGCCAGATTGTAGAGGATCCAGAAGGGCTTGAGAGGAGAGAAAGTCGAGGCAACGACTGTGAATCGCACATTCAAGTAGTTTCGAAATGAAGGGTGAAGAGGGAGATGTGTCGATAGTGAAAAGGACAGGTAGGGTCTAGTGAAGGTTTCTTGAGGAGAGGAATGACCACAGCATGCTTGAAGGCTGCAAGGAAAGTTGCAGTGGAGAATGATAGATTGAGAATATGAGAGATGGAAGGGACTGCAGTGGAGGAGATGGAGATAAGGAGGAGGGTGGGAATAGGAGCAGGTAGTGAGTTTGGAGGAGGAAAGAAGGTGAATGGTTTCCTCCTCAGAGATCATAGAAAAGGAAGGAAGGGTAGCAGAGGTGGGGGGGGGGGGAAGGTTGGGCGTGAAGAGGGGGGACGGGGAAGTAGCTGACATCAAGGGGAATTAGATTGTGATCTTGTGGATTTTGTCATGGAAGTAGTCAGCCAGGGTTTGGGGAGAAAGAGAGGGAGGGGTCAGAGGCGGAGGCACCTTGAGGAGAGATTTGAGAGTTGTAAAGAGACGGCAAGGGTCAGAGGCAAGAGAATTAGTCAGATGGACATAATAGTTTTGTTTGGCAAGTGCTATGGCTGACTGGATAGAGAGAAGCGTGAATTTGAAGTGTAGAAAGTCCGCAAGGGTGCGGGATTTGAGCCAGGAATGCTCAGCTGAGCGGGCACAGGAACTTAGATAGCAGATAGTGGAAGACAGCCAGGGTTGAGGTACATTATACTTCGCAGGACGTGGCATGGGTGGAGCAAGAGCATCCAGAGCAGAGGAGAGTGCAGCATTATAGGAATCTACTGCCTCATCAACAGATTCAGATGACATACTGGAGGAAAAAGGTGAAGAGACAGTGGAGGAGAGAGACAATGGGTCATTAGCATGAAGATCTCTAAAGAGGTTGGAGGAGACAGGGCGAGGGTGAGGCAGTGAGTGATGAAGAGTGAAGCTTAGCAGGTGATGGTCCAATAAGGGGAGAAGTGAGGTACAAATATTTGAGGGTAGGCAATTAGAGAAGAATACAAGGTCAAGGCAGTGGCCTTGCTGGTGAGTGGGGGCAGTAGAGCAAAGCTGGAGGTTGAATGATGAGGTAAGGGAGAGGAGCTTTAAAACATAAGGGGGGTCGGAGGGGTGATCAAAATGAATGCTGATCCCCGAGAAAAAGGGAGGGGTAAGATGAATCCAGAAAGAAGGAAAACCACAAGTCAAAGTGAGAAAGATAGAAGTGGGCTTATCAGGAGGTCAATAAATAACAGTTAACCGGAGAGGTAGTGGGGTAAAAAGCCGGACGGAATGGACTTCAAAGGAGGAAAAGGAGTGAGACTGAGGCAGAAGGGGGGAGGGGGTTGAAACTGACAGGAAGGAGAGAGGGGGATGAGGCATGTGGAAGAACTGATAGCCACCATGACCGAGAGCAGCGACTGAAGTTGAGTCCTCAGGGAGGAGCCAGGTCTCAGTTAGAACAAGGAGATGGACAGCATTAGAGATACAGAGATCATGAGTAAAGGCAAGTTTCTTTGAGATGGAGTGTGCATGCCACAAGGCACGTGAGCAAGGGGGAGAGGAGAAGGGATATGAATAAGATTTGAGCTCTTGCGTAATGATCTATTCTGGGAGTGTGACAGAAGTCTAGGGAGGCCAGGATTGGAGTTGATATCTCCGGAAGAGAGAGAGTAGAAGAGTGTGGGGTAGAGAGGAGACAGCACAGTGGTAACGAGGGTGAGGTGGTTTCAGAGAGAGAGAGAGGAGGTGGCTGAAGGAGAAGGAGAAAGTGGTGAAGCTCAAGAGCTGCTGATAGGGTAGATGACAAAATTGTGGCAGAAGCAAGGATGGTAAGGGGGAGGGGATTGAAAGTATTGGTAGGAGGGAAGACAATTAGGGAGTAGGAGCAATAGGAAGAGAGAGTGATGAGAAGCCATAAAATGGAGAGGAGCACAGAATCAGAGAAAGTAAAAGGATAGGTGGTAGAGATTGCAGGGGTTAAGGTGCACCTGTGAGGGATTGTGGTAATGAGCACAGGACAGCTATAAGAGACTATAAGCCACGGGGGGGAGGGTTGTGGGGAAGGACGGTGGGATAATAAGGAAGAGGAGAGAGACACACACAGCTGAAGACAGAGCTGAACAAGAGGGGCGAGGAAAATGCTGAATGCGAGCAAGTGACAGCAGCCAGAGTCCACAGAATGTGCCCTGGTAAAAAAAACAAAAACTGAGGACTTAAAATACCAACTAGAGAAGAATTGGGAGAAGGAGAGAAAAAAGCACACCAAACGTGCAGTCAGCTAGAACTAGTCAGGAAAGAGAGGCAGTAAAGTGGTGAGAAGGAAGGCACAGCACTACAGAGAGCAGAACACACACAGACAAAACAATAAATAAACAATAAGCTAGATACCCAACAGGCACCTGAACAGAGCATACAAAGTTAGCTGAAGCTTTTAATGAGGGTGTTCACAGAACCAGGAACCACCAGCAAATAGATCAGCAGCCCAGGTGTTCACAGGGTAGCTACTGAACAAACAAAGCCCCAGCAGGGGGAGGGGCGGCGTGGCGTAGAGCAAGTGAAAACAGCCGGAGTCCATCAGGGAGTAGCCATGTTAATCTGGAGAAGCAAAAATGACAAAAAGGCTGCTGTCAATTTATAGACTAACCAGCTTGTTTAGGCGTGAACGTTAGAGGACCAGAATCCACTGTCAGGTGAAATTGGTTAGTTGGCATCAGAAGGAAGTTCTCTTTAGCAAGATGGAAGTAGTACGCTGAGCATTAGCAGTAAATTTGAGAGACTGAGATCACACTCCACATACCCTGGCTTAGAAGTGAGGTTCATGATTGTCATGGTATATGCAAAACTGCTCCGAGACACACACTTTTAGCTGTAGTGAGGGGAAATGTTTGTGGAAGGCATTTTTGGGCAGGACTGGAAAACAACATAAATAGATTGTATTTCTGAATTTACAAAGATCAGGGACAACCCAGAGTAAAAACACTTTATTGAGCAGATGGGATGGACGATGCTGGTCTTTATCAGCCATCATTTACTATGTTAAACATATTATACTAGAAATCTTATCTGGACAGAAAACAGTGCAAGTCCACCGGTGCTTTCTTAGGGATAAGATCTGCACCTAGAGAGGTGTCTTTGCCTTTGCAGGCAGGGCCGGCCCGTCCATTGAGCAAGAATGTTTTTTGCCCAGGGCCCCGTGTAAACAACATTCTGCTTTAAAAGGAAATTTAAAAAACAAAAAAAAAGCTGGCTGCTGCCGCTGCCACCGCCACCGTTGCCGTGGCAGTGGCAGAATCGAGTCCTCCCTCCCTGCATCAGTCCCTTTGGCGCGGCTTTCAGAGCCGCAAAGGGAGAGTTTCCCTTTCACGGCTCTGTTAAGCCCGCCGGGGCTGATGGGAAACAAAGGGGCTGATGGGAAACAAAGGGACTGATGCAGGGAGGGAGGACCCAGGGGGGCCCCCCGTGGGACACTTGATTCTGCCGCTTCCACGACAGCAGCGGCAACAGCCAGCATTTTTTTTTTTTATATTTTAAACTTGCCATGGGCTGATGGGGGGAGGGGGGTTAGGACTGGCAATGGGCTGTGGGCTGATGGGGGGAGAGGGGGTATGACTGGTAATGGGCTAAGGGGGGGGTGAAGAGAAGACGGAAAATCGGGTGAGAGGGGGTTAGGACTGGAAGTGGGCTGATGGGGGGGTTAGGACTGGTAATGGACTATGGGGGAGCTAAGACTGAAAATGGGGTGATGGGGGTTAGGAATGGAAGTGGGATGATGGGGGGGTTAGGACTGGTAATGGGCTATGGGGGGATAGGACTGGAAATGGGCTAATGGGGGGGTTAGGACTTGAGGTGGGCTGATGGGACTAGGACTGGTAATGGGTTGTGGGCTGATGGGGGGTAGGACTGGTAATGGGCTATGGGGGGGGGGCTAGGACTGGACATGGGCTGATGGGGGATTAGGACTGGTAATGGGCTATGGGGGCTAGGACTGGTAATGGGTTAGGGGGGTTGCTAGGACTGGAAATGGGCTGAGTGGAAGGAGGGGGCTTGAACTGCAAATAGCTGATGGGACGGGGTGCTTGGAATGGAAATGAGGCCCCGCACCGAGTCTCCGCACATGGCCCCGCACCCCCCTTGGGCCGCCCCTGTTTGCACGAAAGCTAAACACTTTGGACACAGTTTTCCCCATGCAGCTTCCCATAGCACATGTTCTGCATTACATACTATAAATAATGTAGGTTAACTGTAAAAGTATTGAGGGCAGTGTAGGATAGCTTCCCGATGACAGCCAGATGAGAGAGAAATGTGCTGAGGCTTTGCAGAAGGGAAAGAGACACAGGTCCAAGCCGTCACATCTTCACAAAACAGCAGTCTTGCAGAAACAAATTCCCTGTTTAAGAGAACTTGCAGGGAGTAGCCATGATAATCTGGAGAAGGAAAAATGACAAAAGAGGCTGCTGTCAATTTACAGACTAACCAGCTTGTTTAGGCTTGAGGTTTAGAGGACCGGAATCCACTTTGTCAGGTAAAATTGCTTAGTTGGCATCAGCATCTGTGTCATATTTAAAAGAAGAAATTTTCTGCAGTAAATTCAGTTTGAATTGGCAGACATTAAAGCCGCCCTTGCGATTCAGAGTGTAGTGCCTTTTGTTTGAGAGTTTATTGTGTTCTGATTCAATTAGTTCAGATTTGGATTGTCGACCTTAACAACAAAGGCTTCTTGTTGGTTAACGCTGGAGAGATGCTGGTTGCCAGCTTTGGTATTGCATCCTCGGGGGAAGGGGGGGGGGGTGAAAAACGGTCTAGCAGCCATCTTCTGAAATAATCTCCCTGGGCGTCAGGGCTGGTGCTGTCTAAAAATGCATATTTCTGGGATTAGAAGTGATAGGGTCGCTTAAACTATCCACCAAGCCTCTGTAGAAGAGAAACGCAGCAACTCCTTGATACCAAACCAGACGACCTGCACTAGAGCAGACACACAGGAAGGAGTCGACAACATGAGGAGGGATCTAGCTAAACTTGAAGAATGGTCTAGAATATGGCAGCTGAAATTTAATGCTAAAAAATGCAGGGGCATGCATTTGGGCTGCAAAAATCCAAAGGAGCTGTACAGTGCAGGGGGTGAGGTACTTCTGTTCCACAAAAGAAGAGCAGAACCTGGGCGTAATTGTCTGATGATCTTAAAGTAGCTAAATAGGCAGAAAAGGCGACTGTGAAAGCCAGAAGGATGCTTGGGTGCATAGAGAGAGGAATGGCCAGCAGAAAAAAGGAGGTGATAATGCCTCTGTATAAGTCTCTGGTGCAACCTCATGTGGAGTATTGTGTGCAAATCTGGAGACCGCACCTTCAGAAGTATATAGGCAGATTGGAGTCGTTGCAGAGGGTGGCTACTAAAAGGTTAATGGTCTTCGTTATGAAGCATATGAGGACAGACTTAAAGATCTTAATATGTATACTTTAGAGGAAAGGCGGGATGGGGCAATATAATAGAGACATTTAAATACTTCCCTGGCATAAATGCACAGGAGGGTCTCTTTCAAGCTCTGCTATGAGGGGACATAGGATGAGGTGAAAGGGGATAGACTCGGGAGTAATATGTGGAAATTTTTCTTTACAGAAAGAATGATACATGCGTGGAATAGTCTACCAGTATAGGTGGTTGACATGAGGACAGTATCTGAATTTAAAAAAGCATGGGACAAACACAGA
Source organism: Ichthyophis bannanicus (assembly GCA_033557465.1). NCBI lineage: Eukaryota > Metazoa > Chordata > Amphibia > Gymnophiona > Ichthyophiidae > Ichthyophis > Ichthyophis bannanicus. Next base: position 4,297,184 of record JAWIIG010000024.1, on the reverse strand, counting down.
GGATCTCTAAAGATAAAAATGGGACTATTGTAGCTGATACGGAAGGGCAGATTAGATAGGCCATGTGGTCTTTTTCTGCCATCATGTTTCTATGATAGAAGTATTCAATATAGTAGATTCTGTTTGTTTTGCATGGGCTTTCATCTCATGTTGTTGTAAGTGTCATGAGCACGGAGTTAGTCCTATAGCTCTGTGAATACATTCATTTCATTTTAGACAGGTTGAGTGTTAACAAGTGAAATCATGCAAATGACATATCTCAGTTTTCATTCTCCATTATGTGGGGTCTAAAAATGCATATTCCAGTCTGAGTTGGGAGCCACTGTACTGGCTCCTAATTCAGAGTCACATCCAGTACAAAATTCTCATAACCACATTCAAAATCATCAAAGACATTGCCCCATCCTACCTAACCACCCTCATCACCAAAGATAACAAGACCACTGTGAGTGCAATAAACCAGTGTGAGTGCAATAAAAACAAGCTGACCACCCCATGGAAGTTAGAAAATCCATAAAGTTTACCAACAACAGAGCCTTTTCACATTTCTCACCTGTAATTACCTTGTAAATAGTTCTATCTTTATGCTTATTTATTTATAGACATGTTATATACATTTTTTACTTGGTTATATGTTCTATGTAAACAGTGGAAACACTCTATCTTAAATGTTCTATGTAAACCGTCTTGATTTGTAGAAAGACGGTATATAAATTCGGTTAAATAAATAAAACCTCCCAGACAGTTTATTTACATTCTCTTATATACCGTGCTATTCTGCATCAGTGCGGTTTACATTGAACAAACTGAAATTACATTGAACAGGGCATTATAACTTGGAGATAACTATTTATAGGGAACATGGGCTATGGAGGGTTAAGTGGCTTGTCCAAGACCACAAGGAGCACCTGTGGGACTAGAAACCCCAGTCCTTCCGGCCCAAGGTTGCTGTCCTCTAGTGGGATTTGAACCCCTGACCTTCCGGCCTGAAGTACCTTGCCCCAACCACTAGGCCACTCCTCCACTCCAGTAAGATCAATTGACAATCTCATCACACTCCGTAAAACAATCAAAACCCATCTGTTCACCTTACACTTTGGAAACAATAATGAAGAAACAACACCATCCACTAACACACCAAACAACGCAGATACTGAATCAATCCAAAATAATCCAGAACTGATATAACACTTTAGGAAACCCAGCACTCAAAGCATCCCAATGTATTGTAAATAGTTACTAATCGCCGCCTTGTAACTAATGACTGTTCATTATGTTAATATGTTACTTTGTTTGATTGTACTACCGCACACAATGTTACTATGTTACCCTGTTCTACTGTACATAGTTAAACGTTCCATGTAAAGAATATGTACCTCCCTGTACAATTCAATTTTCTGTTTAATGTAAACCGCATTTGAACCTCGGAAAATGCGGTATAAAAATGTTAAATAAAATAAATAAATGTGCAGAATGTTTGAGGAGACATGGGGGATGTTTACTGAAGTGCACTAAGCAGTTAACCTGAGCTTTAGTGCACATTAACCATTAGAACGGGCCTAAAAGCAGCCGTGTGATAATCTCCTTAAGATATACATGCTTTATTGCACTTGTGCTCCATTTTAGGAAGTCAAGCACAGGCATATTTAGCTTTATAAAACAGACTTAATGTACGTGGCGCAGTTTCTAAAATTACCTTTATACTGTGTAAAAGTAAGTGCTATGCAGAGCAGGTACAACCACCTGGCAAACTAGGCAGTCGCCGCGGGTGACATCTTCGGAGGGCGGGGGGGGGGGGGTGGCGGTAAAGAACAGGGCATGCAAATGTAAACAATAGATTCTGACAGCTGTGGGGGGGGGGGGGCCTTAAGGTTTGCCGATGGTGCCAAAACCTTGTGACAACTCTGGGGCTATGTTTTTATGTGTCTATTTTTTTGCCCATATATATGTACCTTTGGGCAATTCTTCACTTGACACGCTATTCTACACGCTCAATTCTCTTATAAAAATATCCTCTAACTAGGCAGATTAAACACTTCATAAAATATGACAGTCTTCTGAAATACTCACATGATTGGACTGTAGTGCATGTTTTACTTCTCTGGTCAAGAGAAGCCACCTTACTTCAAATTGTCTTGCATGTGAAGATGGCAAAGCATCCTCTGAATAAAGTAAAAGTTAATCTTACCAGTGATCCAGTCTTGGAGAACAGTCAGACGTTTGCTAGCAACTGATCGATAAAAGGCTAAGGGGCATGTTTACCAAAATGCAGTAGTTTACCGTGCATTAAGGCTAGCATGGGAGGCGGTATAGACCTGCGTTAAATGTTGGGAACATGCCCAGAATGTCTAGGGTTGGTTGGCAACTTTTTGAAAGAGAAAAACGCACTACCTGTGGCTTGCCATGTTCCGCCCCCTGCTCCTTCCTCTGCCCCTCTCACAAAAAATAATTATAGAGATGGCAATAGTGTAGGCTTTAGTTTCTGCAGGCTATATCAAGGGCTTGGGCGGGAGTTCAAGAGTTTGAACTCATCAGCACCTATTGTCATGAGGCTGGAGCTAGGGAAGAAACAGCTTTGAAAAAAACTCCTGATTTGCATAAATCTCAGAAAAGCCAGAGAGCGCAGTTCCAGTGTAGCTCAGCCAGAGGGCGCATGAACAGCTACACAGTGCCTGAACCCACGTGCTCAAGCTCTGAGCACCTTAATGATGAGTGTTTTCACCTGTCCTCAAACTCACAGCGTGCAAGCTGGAAATCCCTTTATAAGGGAAATCAGATGAGCAGAGAGAGAGACCAGGGAGAACAGGGAGAGTGGTATAGAGACCAGGAAGGGACCTCCGGTACCAGCTCGGGAGAGTGGGACGGAGACTGGTACAGAGACCAGAAAGGGGGCTCAAGAGACCCAGGTGTGCAGCAAGGACTGCAGCAAAGAGTCCAGCACAGAGACCGGGAAGAGAGCTCAGGTACCAGCACAGGAGTGCGGCAGAGAGACCAAGGAATCCAGCAAAGAGAGGCACCCAGGAGGGTAGCCGACAGACCAACCGGAAGGGTACCAGCGAGGGTACCAGGAATAGTAACAGGAGAAGGAAGGAGAAGAACGGATACAGACAGAGGCAAGTCTCAGTCCTGGGATAAGGCCCAGAGAAGCAGCCTGCCTGTTAAAAGAAGTTCTTCAAATAAAGACTGGAAATCCACGTCTGATTTTCCTAGCAGCCTTAATTGTGGAGCAGTACACAGGACAGAGGATCAACAAGAAAAGCTACAGAATAAGCTGAATCCTAGGCGTGGCACTCCACCGAAGATAAGGTATGAAAAGCCTTTTATACTAAAAGGGACTTTCAATGAAGACAGTTTTATGCAGGTAGATAAACCTCATTATCAGAGAAGAAGCAAAGTTAACTATTTAAAACCACTTTCCAAAAGGGTTCTACAGACGTTATATGAGAAGCCAAGGAACTTCTGTGAGGAACTAAGTAACACTGAGGATACTCTAAACATTGAAGAGTTTAGTGAGCCAGAATCAATGGACTTGGATTACAGCTCCAGCGTTCCCATGCCTCATACAGAACCTATGGAATGTAACTTGTGCTTAAGAGGTAATTGCCTGCCATGCTAATTGTACAGTGAAGAAATGAGTCGGAAAAAGGTGAAGTTGATAACCATTCTGTTCTAATTGTTTTTCTATTGTTTGGAAAATCCTTTAACCCAGCTAAACAGTCAATTGTACAGCCGACAATATTTAACTGTTTAGTCCATGGTGGAACTTTGTTATTATTTGAGGAAAGCCTTACCTCCACTTTAGGTTGTTGTCTCATTTGAACCTAGAGCATTAAGCGGGGAAATAAAGCCTTATTTACCCTCCATTTGGCGTAGTTATTCATTTCAGGGAGCACTACACTACAAGGACCACAATCCTTTGGATCCTGCAGCTCAAATACTCCCTGATACAAATTAAATGTCAGCAGACGCCCTTACTCTACTGCGCCAGTAGGGGCGCCGGGCGACACTATTCAGCCATAGTCCCCTTCTCAGGCCTTCTCCCAACACATATACTGTATACTCTCACATATGGCATTAAATCCAAACATATATTCTGCATCCAATGAACCCCTCCCGCAGCCCCTTTTCCCAACTATCAGAGCAGAGCTAGAACCTTCCCCAAAAACTTTACCATACAAAAATAAATAACATATTGTGAATTAATCAGGGCCAGCCCTAGAGTTGGTTCAAAGTGTTTGCCCCCTAGGCAAATCTTAAGTTTGCCCCCGACTGTCATAATTTATTGTTTAGCTTTGAATACTTCTACCCTCTGCCACCCCCAGAAGCTGTCACCTTGTCCCAATGAGGGGGCATAGCATGAAGGTGAAATAAGATAAACAGACTTGAGAGTAATTTGTGGAAATATTTCTTTATGGAAAGAGTGGTAGATGGATGGAATAGTCCCCCAGTGGAGGTAGTAGAGACGAGGACAGTATCTGAATTCAAGAAAGCCTGGGACCAACACAGAAGATCTTTAAAGGAAAAAAGGGACTTTAGAGCTTAGTGGTTGGTATGGAAGGGCAGATTGGACAGGCCATATGGTCTTTATCTGCGGTCATGTTTCCATGGTTGGGCTGGCTCTGGAATTTAAAACAAAAAAGTCTTTCAGGACCAAGAGCAAATCTGTCTTGCCAGTGCTAACTTCCAAAGCTCACACAAGGACCCTACCTAGAAAAAGGCAGCACCGTAAATATTGCAGTGTGCCTTGAAACATCAAGAAACCTATTAGGAAAGTTGAACAAGCCAGATTACTACACATTCTTAAACAGAAATTCTTTGCTAACAGAATACCCAGTCTTGATCACACACACACACACTACATGCAGTAAAACATCAGAGAATCCGAAATAAATACATTTCTCCCTGTGTTGTACAAAATACAACAATATAAGAACGTGAGATATGCCATACTGGGTCAGACCAAGGTCCATCAAGCCCAGTATCCTGTTTCCAACAGTGGCCAATCTAGGTCATACGTACCTAGCAGTTTCCCCAAAAGACACAGGTTCCGCAATGCTTGTACTGGTTCAAGCATTGATATCCTGGGTCCCTTCTTAATAATGGTTTATGGACCTTTCCTCCAGGAACTTGTCCAAACCTTTCTTAAACCCAGCTACACTAACAGCCTTTACTACATCCTCCGGTAACAAATTCCAGAGTTTGATTACACGTTGAGTGAAAAAATAACACTTATTAAAAGAGGGCTGCTACACAGTACCCTGTTCTGTGCTGCTGAGGTAAGCTATATTCTTATTTGATTTAAATTATAGCTCTTTGCTGCTGCTAGGCTCTAACTTATTATGAAATTTAAACTACAAGCTGTCTGCTGGGTTCTAAATTTAACCAGAAAGCTCTCTTCTGTGTTTTAAATTTAAACTAAAAGTACTTTGCTGATGCTAGGCCCTGAATGACTATTAAATTTAAACTACAAGCTCTCTGCTGGGTATGAAATGTAACCAGAAAGCTCTCTTCTGTGTTTTAAATTTAAACTAAAAGTACTTTGCTGATGCTAGGCCCTGAATGACTATTAAATTTAAACTACAAGCTCTCTGCTGGGTATGAAATTTAACCAGAAAGCTCTCTTCTGTGTTTTAAATGTAAACTTAAACTGCTGCTACTAGGTAGGCCCTGACTGATTTAACAAAAAATAGTGAGTTCACAGATTAATTAGCTTTAATAAAAAGAAATCCTTTCAGAAAATTCCCAGAAGTATATACTCGCAGTTGCAGATCTCTCTCCAGAAGTAACAGTCCCCTTTTCTAGTCTTTCAAGCAAACATCAGGATTAGCATAAGGAGGGATGCAACCAGGGCAATTGCCTTGGACCTCCAGGCCAGTGAGGGCCTCAGACCTGTCAGAAACCGAAGAAAGGCACAGTTTGCTAGTGGGCATTAGGGTCCCTTCTCAGATTTTTGCCTTGGACTGGGCCCCAGCTATGTCCAATGCCAGTCCTGTTTTTTAAAAAATATTTTACTATCACAAAATAGAAAATAAAATTATTTTTTCTACCTTTAGTTGGTCATTTTATTTTTCTAATTGTGTTGATCCCAGTCTCTGATTTTCTTTTTCTTTTCATGATCTCCTCTCCATTTGCCTTTATTTCTCTCTCCTCCTGTCTTCACATCCACCCTTACATCAGTTTTTATCCCTGATATCATCCTTTGAGTTTTCTTCCATTTATTTTTCTGCTTTCCTATCCAGATTTCACTCCTCCTTGCCGACCACTCCTCAATTTCACTCTTTATACTATGTTTAGCTATAGTTTTTAATTTCTTCCCCTCATCCCAGCCCTCCCATTTCCCTGCTGTCTCCTTCACCAGCCTCTTATTTCCTAATCTTTCACTAACTCCCCCCTCTCTCTCCCATGTCCAATATCAGCCCTTCTTCCTGCCCTGTTTCCCTTCCCCCATCCAGTATTTTCCTATCACTTCCTCCATGTCCACCATCTTCTCTCTCTGTCCCTATCACCTATGTCTAAAGTCTCTCCTCTTTGTCCCTTCCTCCTCCCCCATGTCCAGCAACTCCACCTGTGTGCATTTGGCTCTAATCCTGTACCCTTGCAAGCTTTCGACTGTTGAAGGTAACTTGAAGTGGGGTACCATGGCCCTCTGAAAGGGTTAATATGGAAAATGGCTTGGAATGTTGCTGACAGTCTGAAGCCTAGCAGTCTGGAGCAAGATGTGTTATAAAAGCCAAGGTTGTACTTTGTGATGACATTGTTTGTGAGAATGAGACAGAATGCTTTTATTTTAGAATTCTGGAGCTGAGAAATGTCTGGGCCCTAACCTATAGCATATAGATAAACAAAGCTTGGCGAAGAGCTGAATTTGTACCATGTAATGTTTTTTCACTAATAAAAAGAGGTGTCATGGGAACCTGTACAAATGTGCACACCTGTGAATTCCTTACTTAAGCTTAAGTTTTATATAACTCTGTGTCTGTATGTTTCCTTATTTGCAGTTGAATTTAGAGAACTGAAGTCCAAGGACTGAGGTTAAGTTTTGCTACCTGGTCAAAAGTAGGCCACAGGCTAAGAGAGTCATTCAGTGGTGCAGTACCAGGATATTCATTTCTCTTCATTCAAGGCAAGGCCGAGAGAACAGAGGATTGTGAGTTAGGGAGTACAGACCGTGTTTAAGAGAAGCAGCCTAGTGTAAACATGCTGATATTGCAAAGTTCTTTTGGAGGGACTTTTTCAGACGGGCTGCAATGTTTGAAAATAATGGTACATGTGCAAAATTGAAGGAAAAAATATAAGTTGTTTGTATTAGCAGAGAAAATGTATAATGATTCATTTGTTTGCTTTTCTGATGTGTTTTTCGTTTCAAATCTTTTTTATTGAATATAAAACACAACAATATTCACTTTATATCACAAACTTAAGAACAACTCAGTAGTACAATAACCTGCTATATCCCACTATTTCTTGTCCCACCCCTCCTTCGGACCTAGTCACTAACCCCAGGCTTTATCTTTGGTGAGACTGCTTCGGACGCAGCATATCAACATATAGGTTTGTATCAGACAAATTCACACAAGAGGCTTTATCCCTCAAAGATGGGACGCCCGGTACAAAACAAACATCTTATGGAAAGTGCAAAGAAAAACCTTCCCTGTTACCCTCTAACTCACCCTCCCACCCAGTAGTCCATCAACATAACACTCTTTCCATCATACTGACCATTCATACATCTCCACAAGCTCTTCCACTGAGGCAGTATTAAGCTAGGTATTCAGAAGCGAGCTCTGCATGGAGGGGAAGGCTGAAGTAATGAGCAGCTCCCAAAGGATAAGAAATTTTTCTGGGCCCTAGTACCCAATGCTACAGCTGTCTGGGATTCCAATTCCATAAGCTGATATAATGTGCGTTCCCATTGCTGTATCTCTCCAGCCTCCTCAGTCAGCCAGTGTTGAAAGATGACCCTCTTAGCCATTAAAAACCCTCGATCGCAGAATCCCTTGCAGAAAGCAGACTCAGCCCATTTCCCAGAGTAACATCCAAGCAGACACATCCCTGGAGCAGGGGTTTGCATCACAAGAAAGCCAGTCTCCGAGCTTAGTACAGACTCGAGACCAGAAGATTACTAACCGAGGGCAAGACTAAAATCAGTGTAATAATGATCCTGGGGACTGGGCACTAAGCCCACATAAGGCAGACATCCAAAGCCCTGCTTTATGTGCCCAAACATTGGGTACATAGGTCTGCCACAATAGTTTCTACTGGAGTTCTTGCAAGTACGCATTTTCAGAGACAGCAGTATGACATTCAAATGCTCTTGCTAGCAGAGGCACCGAGAGCACTCACGAGTCCATCATTATTCTATTGAAGTACCAAAGTCTCAAGATAGTGGTAGTTTGGTGTTGAATATACCAACCTCTTCCCTCACTGTGATCCCTATCCCTCCACCAATGCACACACCGCATTACATAGACCTTTTTGCTGGAAAATGCCAGGTTCTTTTTGCCGAAGTGTCCTGAGATAATGGCGCACTTGGAGATGGCAGAAAAAATCTGCCGTGGGAAGGCAAAATCGGTGAGAAACCTGACCAAAAGATTCCCTCTTCTCCATATGCTCCATTCACAAATTAACAATATACCTTAGACCTTACCAATATACCTGTGCAAACCAGCAGCGGAGAACTGATGTTGAAATCCCTGGAGGAAAGTCAGGATTGCCCACCAAAGGTAACAATCCTGTAGTTCTCCATGAAATGTGATACCTCAAACAAAGGTGCCACCAAGCCACTTGCATGGTTCTCAGATAAACACTTCTTCTCAACCATCCCACCAGATTGTGTGGTTCGGCATGTAGCACAAACTAGTGTTGTGGAGCACACCACCATTTTAGGAGAGATAATGGGATGGACTCCGCAGAGCCCCACTACCCAATTTTTAAGATGCTGAACCAAACACCTCAGATTATACTCGTTCATGGATGGCACCTCCAAAGCACACTCCTTCCTACTGCGCATCATAGCTTCCAGTGTATCATAGGATGCTTCCTTTGCCATAACAAAATTGCCCTAGATGCTGTTCCAGGGTACGCCAATCTCTTCTGGCTACCCATAGGGGGAGGTATCAAAGGACATAAAACCAGTGAGGACTAGAAAAAGGGACTGTTACTTCTGAAGAGAGATCTGCAACTGTGAGTATATACTTCTGGTAATTTTCTAAAAGGAATTCTTTGTATTAAAGCTAATTAATCTGTGAACCCACTATTTTCTATTAAATCAGTCAGGGCCTAGTAGCAGCAGTTTAAGTTTAAATATAAAACACAGAGGAGAACTTTCTGGTTACATTTCATACCCAGCAGAGAGCTTGTAGTTTAAATGTAATAGTCACTCAGGACCTAGTAACAGCAAAGTACTTTTAGTTTAAATTTAAAACACAGAAGAGAGCTTTCTGGTTACATTTGGAACCTAGCAGAGAGCTTGTAGTCTAAATTTAATAGTCACTCAGGGCTTGGCATCAGCAAAGTACTTTTAGCTTAAATTTAAAACACAGAAGAGAGCTTTTTGGTTAAATTTAGAACCCAGCAGAGAGCTTGTAGTTTAAATTTCATAAGAAGTTAGAGCCTAGCAGCAGCTAAGAGCTATAATTTAAATCAAATCAGAATTTAGCTTAGCACAAAAGGCAAAACAGGGTCTGTACTCTTTGAGCAACAAATAAAGTCTTCTAGAGACCTTTACAAAGAGGCCTTATACCTAGGGGGCAAGAGACCTGTGAAACGTTTTCAATAGGTGTTAACACCAGGTGGCAGATCAAAAGGCCATTTTTGAAAGACTCCTCCTATCCAAGCAAGGACTGCTAATTACCCAGGAAGTTGGTCACAGCTTACCTCAGCAGCACAAGAATAAATAGCTCAACCAGAGCTCTGTGATCCTCTGTCTTGAAGGACTAGAAAAAGGGACTGTTAGTTGCAGATCTCTCTTCAGAAGTGTGAGTATATACTTCTGGTAATTTTCTAAAAGGAATTCTTTGTATTAAAGCTAATTAATCTGTAAAGCCACTATTTTCTGTTAAATCAGTCAGGGCCTAGTAGCAGCAGTTTAAGTTTAAATATAAAACACAGAGGAGAACTTTCTGGTTACATTTCATACCCAGGAGAGAGCTTGTAGTTTAAATGTAATAGTCACTCAGGGCCTAGTAACAGCAAAGTACTTTTAGTTTAAATTTAAAACACAGAAGAGAGCTTTCTGGTTACATTTGGAACCCAGCAGAGAGCTTGTAGTCTAAATTTAATAGTCACTCAGGGCTTGGCATCAGCAAAGTACTTTTAGCTTAAATTTAAAACACAGAAGAGAGCTTTCTGGTTAAATTTAGAACCCAGCAGAGAGCTTGTAGTTTAAATTTTATAAGAAGTTAGAGCCTAGCAGCAGCTAAGAGCTATAATTTAAATCAAATCAGAATTTAGCTTACCTCAGCAGCACAAGACAGGGTACTGTGTAGCAGCCCTCTTTTAATAAGTGGACAACCAGTGGGACACTGTGATACCTGGGTACAAACTATATCGTAATGATAGAGCTGATCGAATTGGTGGAGGGGTTGCTCTCTATGTTAGAGAGGGCATTGAGTCAGAAAGGATTAAAGTTTTGCAGGAAGCAAAATCTGCTGTAGAATCCATATGGATTGAAATTCCATGTAAAAGGGGGAAGGCAATGGCAGTGGGGGTGTACTATCGAGCGCCTTGCCAGAATGACCAAATGGATGATGAAATGCTCAAAGAAATCAAGGAAGCTAACAAAAGTTACAGTGCAGTAATAATAATGGGTGATTTCAACTACCCCGGTATCGACTGGGTCAGTGTCACGTCAGGACATGCTAGGGAGATAAAGTTCCTAGATGAAATAAATGACTGCTTCTTGGAGCAACTGGTTCATGAACCGACCAGAGGGGAAGCCATATTAGACCTAGTCCTTAGTGGAACACCAGATCTAGTGCAAGAGATAAGGTTGTTGGGGCCACTTGGCAATAGTGATCATAGCATGATCGCCTTTGATTTAATTAGTGGAGGAGGGATAGTAAGGAAATCCACAGTACTACCTTTTAACTTTCAAAAGGGAAACTATGATAAAATGAGGAAAACAGTTAAGAAAAAACTAAAAGGAGCAGTTGCAAAGGTTAAAGATGTACATCAGGCTTGGCTGTTGTTGAAAAATACTATCTTGGAAGCCCAGACCAGCTGTATTCCACGCTATAAGAAAAGTGGAAGGAAGTCCAAAAAACTGCCAGCATGGTTTAAAGGTGAGGTCAGAGAGGCTGTTGTTGCCAAAAAAGCATCTTTCAGGAAATGGAAAAAAGAGCCAAACAACGAAACCTGGAAACAGCACAAGCACTGGCAAGTCAAATGCAAGGCCATTGATAAGGCAGGCAAAGGGAGAATTTGAGAAGAAGCTTGCTGCGGAAGCAAAAACGCGAAGTAAAGACCTTTTCAAGTACATTCGTAGCAAAAAACCTGTGAGAGAGTCAGTTGGTCCATTAGATGATAAAGGGGTTAAAGGAGCACTAAGAGGCAACAAGGCGATAGCGGAGAGATTGAATGAATTATTTGCTTCGGTCTTTACTGAGGAAGATGTAGGGATGTTACCCATGACTGAAGTGGTATTTAAAGGTGCGGAAGAATTGAAGGAAATATCGATACATCGGGAAGATGTATTACAACTATTAGATAAACTGAAGAGTAGCAAATCACCTGGGCCGGATGGTATACAGCCAAGGGTGTTGAAAGAACTGAAATACGAGATTGCAGACCTGCTATTAGTAATCTGTGAACTATCATTAAAATCATCTCTAATACCTGAAGATTGGAGGATCGCCAATGTAACACCAATTTTTAAAAAGGGTTCCAGGGGTGATCCGGGAAACTACAGACTGGTGAGCCTGACATAAGTACCGGGAAAAATGGTAGAAACCATCATAAAGAATAAAATTACTCAGCATGTAGATAGCCATGACCTAATAGAGACAGCCAACATGGCTTTAGACAAGGAAGATCTTGTCTTACTAATCTGTTATGTTTTTTTGAAGGAGTGAATAATCAGGTGGACAAAGGTGAGTCGGTTGATATTGTGTATCTGGACTTTCAGAAAGCTTTTGACAAGGTCCCTCATCAGAGACTTTTGGCAAAATTTAAAGTGTCATGGGATAGGAGGCAGTGTACTATTGTGGATCAGGAGCTGGTTAAAAGATAGAAAGCAGAGGGTAGGGCTAAATTGCCAATTTTCCCAATGGAGAAAGGTGAATAGTGGTGTACCCCAGGGATCTGTGCTGAGTCCGCTGCTTTTTGACATATTCATAAATGACCTGGAAAGTGGAATAACGAGTGAGGTTATCAAATTTGCAGATGACACAAAACTATTTAAAGTTTTTAAAACCCAAGAGGATTGTGGAAAATTGCAAGAGGATCTTGATAAATTGGAAGACTGGGCATCAAAATGGCAGATGAAATTTAATGTGGACAAGTGCAAGGTTATGCACCTAGGGAAGAACAACCCAAACTATGGTTACACGATGCAAGGTTCCACATTAGGAACCAACACCCAGGAAAAAGATTTAGGCGTCATTGTGGATACCATGGTAAAACCCTCGGCCCAGTGTGCAGCAGTGGCCAAGAGAGCAAATAGAATGCTAAGTATGATAAGGAAAGGAATGGAAAATAAAACAAAAGATATTATAATGCCTCTATATCGTTCCATGGTGAGACCGCACCTTGAATATTGTGTGCAATTCTGGTCGCCGTATCTTAAAAAGGATATAGCGATTTTAGAAAAGGTTCAGAGAAGAGCCACCAAAATGGTAAAGGGGATGGAAGGATACTCCTATGAAGAAAGGCTAAAAAGGTTGGGGCTCTTTAACCTGGAAAAGAGACGGCTAAGGGGAGATATGATAGAAGTCTATAAATTAATGAACGGAGTGGAACGGGTAAACGTAGATTGATTGTTTACCTTATCGTAATATAGAAAGACTAGGGGACATGCAATGAAGCTACAGGGTAAACTATTTAAGACTAATAAAAGAAAATATTTTTTCACTCAACGTTTAATCAAACTCTGGAATTTGTTACCGGAGGATGTAGTAAAGGATGTTAGTGTAGCTGGGTTTAAAAAAGGTTTGGACAAGTTCCTGGAGGAAATGTCCATAAACCATTATTAAGAAGGGACCCAGGATATCAATGCTTGAACCAATACAAGCATTGTGGAACCTGTGTCCCTTGGGGAAACTGCTAGGTACGTATGACCTAGATTGGCCACTGTTGGAAACAGAATACTGGGCTTGATGGACCTTGGTCTGACCCAGTATGGCATATCTTATGTTCTTATGTTCCATCATTTTAAACAGTGCTACTCCTGCCCTTAATGGTGAGAGGCAACCCCATCCACTTTTGCAAGCGTTGGACTGTTTGCACCAAGAGCGGTGAGATGTTACAAGCATAAAGTGCTGAAGGATCTGCTGGGAGTTGAACTGCCCAAACCAATGGAAAGATCTCTTTCCATGATGCCTGAACCTGACCACTTACATCCAGTGCCATATATTTACTCTGGTTAATACGCAAGCATGAAAGCTGCCATATTCTTCAATAATCTGTAGAGTGTGAGGAAGAGAGGAGAGTGGGTCTCGCAAGCACAGCAAAAGATCATCTGCAAAAGCACTAATCTCAATCTCTACAGTCCCCAAGAACACTCCCCGTACCCACTCAGAGGCAGTCCGGGGGCGGAGAGTGGGCGGGCAGTGGGTAGTTGCCAGCCCTGGACATACAGGGCCGATTCTAATGTTGGCCCTGTACGCCCAGGGCCGGTGAAATGGCCAGGGAAGCTATTCCACATCCGAGATGTAATAACTTCCCTGGAATTTTTTTTCTGAGCACTCTGGGACATGAAAGGGGCTGGGAGGGCCCGGGTTTATTCCCTGGGGGGGTCGGACTGTGGGGAATTAACCTTAATTTCTGGTGGCTGGCATCATGGCTTTTAAATGGAGTCGCGGTGCCATGGCAGCAAGACGCCATGGTGCCGCGGTTCCATTTAAAAGCCTGACTGAGCTATCCGGGCAGTGCTTGTACATGCAGACTGGAACTGAATCGCAGTCCCGGCCTGCACACACAGGTCTGATCGCGATTCTGATCTCGCGGGGTTAGACATTCCCCATGGGATCAGAATCGTGATCCCCTTTGTATGTCCCTTTGTATGCCCACAAGTACAGTCATGTCTAAATGAAATAATTGATTGGCTACACAATCACAATTTAAAAATTAACTTTAATTAAATGGAAGTGTGGAAGTGTTATTCCTAACTCGAAATCACAACTTCACTCCTCCATCAACATTCCGCATAAATAACTATAATCTTACAATAAAAAACAAAGTTAAATAGCTAGGAAACATGCTAGATCAGTCTCTAAACTTGGTCTCTCACATAAAAGCCATCACAAAAAACATATACAGTAATACCTTGACTTAAGAGTTTAATTCGTTCTGTGACCGAGCTCATAACTCAGTTTGCTCGTATATCAAATTATATTTCCCCATGGTCTATCGCTTAACTTAACTTACTCGCTACAACAAGATTATTGAAGTTTTTATTAAATACGTGACGTGAAAAGTTGAGAGAAAAACAAAGAACCATCTAAAAGATGTGCAGGTGCTACCCATGGAATGTTCTCTTTCATCAACAAAGATAACCACGTGAACTGAACGCTCGCTGATGGCAGGTGGCATAAGCTCGCTCGCTAGCTCGTAACTCAGATCTCGGCTCGCATCATAAAGCAAAAAATCGACCGAGCGACAGCTCGTATCTCCGAAAACTCCTAAGTTGATTCACTGTATTTTAAACTACAAATAGTGCAACATCTCAGACCCTTGCTAGACAGCTCAGACTTCAGAACAGTTTTACAGGCTCTCAGTATGCCCCTTCTAGATTACTGCAATAGCCCAAGAAAACCGTCCAACAACTCCAGGTAGCACAAAATCTAACAGCAGTTCGCCTAATTCATAAGGCTCACTACTTCGACCACATTACACCCCTACTCCATAACTTGCACTGGTTGCCAATTACATCCAGAACAAAATATAAACTCCTGATGTTAGTGTTCAAATTATACCACAAATATCTCCATCACACCTTAATTCTCTCATCAACTTATCCAAAAACACAAGAACCAGAAGAAACCACTCACAAAATACATACAATATACCTACCCACATTCGAAACACTAATCACACCACCAGCACTAGAACCTTTACATACATTGCCCCAACACTCTGGAAGGAACTCCCAGAAAATTTGAGAACAATAAAGGACTTACAATCATTCTGAAAGGAACAAAAAACTCAAATATTTATTGAATATTATGGTACATCCTATGACAGTCAACACCACCACATAACCTAAATAACTTTCCCTATCTATTATAACACCTACACAAGCGAGACCCTTCCTTCCTGTCCCCCCCAACCCTCCCCCCAGCTCACCCAAGCTGTATATATTTAATGTATTATAGTTTTGTTATAAACTCTGTTACTTGTGCATGTTGATCAATGTTCAATATAAAGTTCATTGTTCTGTTATATGTAAACTGCCATTGATCTCTGGAAGAGGTGGTATATAAAAGCTTTTAAATAAAAATAAATAAAATAGCGGAATAGGTATTGAATTTGTATCACTGACTGAGGTAGATTCGTTGTAAATAAATTTCCCTGTACAAGAGATTAATTGATCCTTTATTATTATGCTGTTTTATGCTGAGTAAAGTGTTAACAAAGAGAAGTTGAAGTTCTATGTTTTTGAAAGTTTTGTGGTTATGAATGCATTATCTTTTGTTGAGCACAATTTGTTTCTGTAATGACCCATGATGCATCTATTTCCTTTTGTTTTGTGTCCTGATGGTCTTCCTTTGTGAGCTGAGCTGTCTGACAATCCAATCAGACAATCTTCAGGATAATGTGAGTCAAACCATTAACTGAGATAAGACAGCTTTCCTAAGAATTTTTGGTGAATAGTTAAAATGAATTTAGTTTATTTGCTATAAACTGCCAGTTATGTTTTGATGTTTGTAACCCCTTAAGTAATAAGATTAACTACACTTCGCATATTGTCACGGTTGGAGAATAAATTACAAACATAATTAGTGATGTGCTTATGTACGCTGTGCACCTGATAAGAGAGGTGTGTCTATTAGGTCACATTCTAACTTTAATTTGATAGATAAAGAGAATAAATTAAAGAATGTAGATGTAAAATAGAAGTATGTTGCAAGCTAGCTTGGTATGCTTATATTCACATCATTTGTAGTAATTTAGTGCTAGCAGTAGATGTATTGTAATTTTAACATTAGATAAAATAATCTTGTTTAATAATTCTGTATTGCCATTAGCAGTGGTGCTTATTTGCAATTGTGAGGAATCGGAGGAATGTTGTAGTGGTGAGTTTTGGTTCTGCAAATTATATATTGTATGCACTGAATCCTACGGGCCCAAAACAATGACTACTGTGAATGAAAGGAAGTCTGCAATACTACTGAAAGCCAGACAGAAGCAAAGATCAGCAATTCCAGCACTGCTACAGAAAGATATATATGCAGTCATGAAGCTGGTTAGACAGTCACTGACGCTCTGTCCAAGATATGCATAGCACATCCCAGAGTAAAAAAGAGAATGCTGCTGGAAAACTTGCAGTTGTGACTAGTGTTGTGTTGTGAATGTGTGCGTAAAGATCTATGAAGAGCAGTTGGCCACTGTCAGCATATTGTTCTTGCAAGAATAATTGGTAAAGCCTTACTTGTGTACACATTCTTACTGAGAGTTAGCAAAGGCAAACAGTGTCACATAATTCTGGTTAATTTGCAGGATGCTTGTAATCATTTTTCTATTTTGTCAAATGGAGCATATATATAAAAAGACTTCTTCCAACCAGCAAGATGAAGTGTGCCTGTGAACCAGACGTGGTGCCTAAGACTCTGAAGTAAATGAAGAGAAAGTCATTCCCTACTATGGCAGAAGATACATTTTGAACTTGGATATGTTTGAGCTATCATTCATTTGTAGTGATTCTGTCCAGAATCAGAGGGGGGACTGTTGAATGAAAGTAACTTGAAGTAGGGTACCAGGGCCCTCTGAAAAGGTTAATATAGAGAATGGCTCAGAATGTTGCTGACAGTCTGAAGCCTAGCAGCCTGCAGAAAGATGTGTTATTAAAGCCAAGGTTGTACTTTAGGATGACATTGTTTTAGAATGCTGGAGATGAGAAATGTTTGTGCTCTGACTTATAACATGTAGATAAACAAAGCTTGACGTAGAGCAGAATTTCTACCGTGTAGCAGTTTTTCCCTAATGAAAGCAGGTGTGATGGCTTAGTTTGAGGAGAGAATCATGGGAACCCACGCGAGTGTGCATACCTGTGAATTCTTCACTTAAGATTAAATTGTACTGCTTTATATTACTCTTAATGTTTCCTTATTTGCAGTTGAATTTAGAGAACTTAAGTCCAAGGACCGATGTTAAGTTTTGCAACCTGATCAGAAGTAGGCCACAGCCTAAGAGAGCCATTCATCTACACTTCAAATTTATGCTTGCCTCTTTCCAGTCAACCAAAGCCCTTGCGAAACAAAACTATTGTGTCAACCTAACTCTCTTGCCTGTGACCTTCGCCGTCTCTTTACAACCAACTCGCTCCTCAAGATATCTCTGCCTCCGACCCCCTCCTTTCATTTCTGCCCAAACCTTAGCCAACTATTTCCATGACAAAATCCACCCCCCTCCATTCCAACGCCTATACCTTGAACTGAATGGCAATGGATTGTGGGAGCGATCAGCAGTCAGCAGAAAATCAGGCCTTCATTGACCGGTTTTATTGTCCTGCCAACTTCCAGGTTCTAAAACCAGCCGAGCCAACCTAAAACCAGTCGATTGGCAACCCTATGTCCCCTGCAGTTATTGCGGGGAGCTGCAGCTCACCTTGCTAAACCAGCAAACACACCTAATATGGGTGCACTTACCACTACCCACTGAGGTGGCAGTAAATGCACCCGCACCAATGGCAACAATCATACTAATGACACCCGTGCTGTGTATGTCCTTCACTGCTCACTCTCTGCTCCCATGTCTGCCCAGTATTTGCCTCATCACATGCTAAGTGGTATATAATGGCTAGATGCTCCTCTCCTTTAGATATACACATCATAAATCTACCACCTGACCTATAAATACCTACGGTTTACGAGAATAGATAACTCTATGTAAATACTTGTATATACCATGTGAATAGTTTTCCTTGTTATCCCAGTTTGATTATGCCATTGTTCTATGTAAGCACATGTTCCATGTAAGCCATGTTCTATGTAAACACATTGTGATATTTATGCATTGTTGCTTGTTCAGTTTTAATGTAAACCGAGCTGATTTCAATAGCGCGGTATATAAAAAATAAAAATAAATAAAATAAATAAATAAATAAATAAATAAGTGGTTAGTGAAAGACTTTGACCATGCCGCAGAAAGCATAGGGTAGGACTAAATGGCCAAATTTCCCAGTGGAGAAAGGTGAATAGTGGAGTACCCCAGGGATCAGTGCTGGGTCTGCTGCTTTTTGACATATTCATAAATGACCTGGAAAAGGGAATAATGAGTGAGTTTATCAAATTTGCAGATGACAAGAAACTTTTTAAAGTTATTAATGACGATTGTGGAAAATTGCAAGGGGATCTTGATAAATTGGAAGATTGGGCATACAAATGGCAGATGAAATTTAATGTGGACAAGTGCAATTTATGCACCTAGGAAAGAACAACCCAAATTATGTTTACACAATGCAAGTTTCCACATTAGGAACCACCACCCAGGAAAAAGATTTAGGCGTCATCGTGGATAACATGTTAAAACCCTCCACCCAGTGTGCAGCGGAGGCCAAGAGAGCAAATAGAATGCTAAGTATCAGAAGGAAAGGAATGGAAAATAAAACAAAGGATATTATAATGCCTCTGTTTTGTTCCATGGTAGTCCGCACCTTGAATATTGTATGCAATTCTGGTCGCCGTATCTTAAAAAGGATATAGCATTATTAGAAAACGTTCAGAGAAGAGCCACAAAAATGGTAAAGGGGATGGAAGGATACCCCTAGGAAGAGAGGCTAAAAAGGTTAGGGCTCTTTAACCTGGAAAAGAGACGGCTGAGGGGAGATATGATAGAGGTCTATAAATTAATGAACGGAGTGGAATGGGTAAACATAGATCGATTGTTTACATCATCACAATATAGAAAGACTAGGGGACATGCAATGAAGCTACGGGTTAAACTATTTAAGACAAATGAGAGAAAATATTTTTTCACACAATGTGTAATCAAACTCTGGAATTTGTTTCTGGAAGATGTAGTAAAAGCTGTTAGTGTAGCTGGGTTTAAAAAAGGTTTGGACAAGTTCCTGGAGGAAAGGTCCATAAACCATTATTAAAAGGGACCCAGGATATCACTTTTTGACCCGATACAAGCATTGAGGAACCTGTGTCTTTTGGGGAGACTGCTAGGTACTTATGACCTAGATTGGCTACTGTTGGAAACAACATACTGGGCTTGATAGACCTTGGTCTAACCCAGTATGGCATATCTTAGGTATTTATGTTTTTAGTTAAGAAAAATAACAGCTTGCAAGATAGAGTGCCAGTTACATTATTCATTTACTATGGAAGTTGCTGACCTGCAGTACTTAACGCAGGTTAGCGCCTCTTGCGTTAAAATGAAGTTGTGGTAACATATGATATTTTATTGCAGCTTAGTGTTTTCCCACTAAAATCCATGTTTTACGCTTGTCACGAAGCAATGGTGCCAATGGGGAGGTTCCAGTTCTCTGTCTGTTCATCTGCACACATAGGTTCCTTTGTGCTTGCGTTCTAAAAAGAATTCCAAGGAACATGGAAGAAATAAAGTATTTATTTTTATATTGTTTTTGTGTTTTGATGGGATATTGATTTTTATGTATATTGTAAATTGCTTTTATTTGTATTGTAAACTGCTTTTTTTTTCTTTTTTGCTAAAAGGCGTTATATCAAGTAGAGAGTAAACTAAACTTAACCAAACCCCACTGCCAGAGGAGAAGCTGGTGTCACTGGGAGCCGAAACCCTAGGGCACTAAAGAAGAGAGAAGCTTTGGGGCTGAAGAATGATGATGGAGACCCTAACCCCCACCATCAGTTAAAAAGTCACAGCTGCAGCTTTGAGCTGTACTCTCTACCGCCGAGGATTGAAGGTGGAAATAAGGAGGTGGTTAATTTTTTGTTATACACTTGTTCATTAACCCTTTCCAGGCCGAGCCCAAAACTCTCGGGATCCAAAATTCTGACTAAATATTCCTATCAAATGGTATATAATACATGACCATAGCAGAAGGAAATTCACTATTAGAACATATTGAATAAGGCGGGTACAATTTTCCTGAAATATGCAAAAATTAACCCGGCTGCAGAATGTGGATTAAAAATTTAAAGTAGGCCTTCAAAGGGTTAAGTTGCTGCTGCATAAGATGAGCAACAAACCAGTTTTCCATTTGTAAAACATACAATGATACAGCACATGGTAGGAAAAGGAAACCATCATCCACAAAACATATTAAAGGCAACTTAGAAAATGGATGTGTCTAAAATACCCACAGTGACAAAAAGGTGTGAGCTGCGTGTAGGTGTGTTCGGGGTATATTTTATGTGGAGCATGGGAGAGTTGCAACATACATGTGCACGTAGGAGAATATTTTATAACTTACGTATTTCATTTGTGTTCATTTATACAGTACCAACTGTCAAACTGATACAGATGCGCACTGCTGCCTTTTAGCTGCTCTTTGTGTTTGTTTTGTGCCCATATCTCGTTATAAAACAACCTCAGACTAGATGCCTACTGGGCCTCCGAACCTAAGTGACCTATCATGAAATGAGCCTCAAGAAGGGTCACAGCTGCAGTCTAGCTACCCCAGAAGCAGAAGATAAGAAAGAAAAGTTGTGGCTGCACGCCCCTCCTCCCTTCCCCCCTCTCCCCTCCCACCCCCCCATCCGGCAGCAGAAAAGGAACACTCTGTGGTCTGCCAGCAGGAACCCAACCTGCACCTGCAAATGAAGATAAGAACTAATGGGGGAGGGGGGTGGAAGAGAGGGAGAGGGAGCGGGCACGTGAGGGGAGACAGGAGACGGTGAAAGTATGTGGGGGAAGGGAAAGAGAGGGATTCTTGGGTATGGGGAGAAGGAAGTGATTGGGGGAAGAAGGGAGAAGGGGAAAAAATTCAGGGGGATGAGACGGGAGGACGGAGAGACAGTGGGGAGATGGGATGAAAGAGAGTGTTGGGGAAGGGAGATGAAAGGGAAGGGAAATGTGAGATGGGAGGATGGAGAGACAGTGGGGAGATGGGATGAAAGAGAGTGTTGGGGAAGGGAGATGAAAGGGAAGGGAAATGTGAGGTGGGAGGATGGAGAGACAGTGGGGAGATGGGATGAAAGAGAGTGTTGGGGAAGGGAGATGAAAGGGAAGGGAAATGTGAGGTGGGAGGATGGAGAGACAGTGGGGAGATGGGATGAAAGAGAGTGTTGGGGAAGGGAGATGAAAGGGAAGGGAAATGTGAGGTGGGAGGATGGAGAGACAGTGGGGAGATGGGATGAAAGAGAGTGTTGGGGAAGGGAGAGGGAAGGGAAGGGAAATGTGAGACGGGAGGACGGAGAGACAGTGGGGAGATGGGATGAAAGAGAGTGTTGGGGAAGGGAGATGAAAGGGAAGGGAAATGTGAGATGGGAGGATGGAGAGACAGTGGGGAGATGGGATGAAAGAGAGTGTTGGGGAAGGGAGATGAAAGGGAAGGGAAATGTGAGGTGGGAGGATGGAGAGACAGTGGGGAGATGGGATGAAAGAGAGTGTTGGGGAAGGGAGATGAAAGGGAAGGGGAAATGTGAGGTGGGAGGATGGAGAGACAGTGGGGAGATGGGATGAAAGAGAGTGTTGGGGAAGGGAGAGGAACGGGAAGGGAAAATGTGAGATGGGAGGATGGAGAGACAGTGGGGAGATGGGATGAAAGAGAGTGTTGGGGAAGGGAGATGGAAGGGAAGGGGAAATGTGAGATGGGAGGATGGAGAGACAGTGGGGAGATGGGATGAAAGAGAGTGTTGGGGAAGGGAGATGAAAGGGAAGGGAAATGTGAGGTGGGAGGATGGAGAGACAGTGGGGAGATGGGATGAAAGAGAGTGTTGGGGAAGGGAGATGAAAGGGAAGGGAAATGTGAGATGGGAGGATGGAGAGACAGTGGGGAGATGGGATGAAAGAGAGTGTTGGGGAAGGGAGAGGGAAGGGAAGGGAAATGTGAGATGGGAGGATGGAGAGACAGTGGGGAGATGGGATGAAAGAGAGTGTTGGGGAAGGGAGATGGAAGGGAAGGGGAAATGTGAGATGGGAGGATGGAGAGACAGTGGGGAGATGGGATGAAAGAGAGTGTTGGGGAAGGGAGATGGAAGGGAAGGGAAATGTGAGATGGGAGGATGGAGAGACAGTGGGGAGATGGGATGAAAGAGAGTGTTGGGGAAGGGAGATGAAAGGGAAGGGAAATGTGAGGTGGGAGGATGGAGAGACAGTGGGGAGATGGGATGAAAGAGAGTGTTGGGGAAGGGAGATGAAAGGGAAGGGAAATGTGAGATGGGAGGATGGAGAGACAGTGGGGAGATGGGATGAAAGAGAGTGTTGGGGAAAGGAGAGGGGAAGGGAAGGGAAATGTGAGATGGGAGGATGGAGAGACAGTGGGGAGATGGGATGAAAGAGAGTGTTGGGGAAGGGAGATGGAAGGGAAGGGGAAATGTGAGATGGGAGGATGGAGAGACAGTGGGGAGATGGGATGAAAGAGAGTGTTGGGGAAGGGAGATGGAAGGGAAGGGAAATGTGAGATGGGAGGATGGAGAGACAGTGGGGAGATGGGATGAAAGAGAGTGTTGGGGAAGGGAGATGGAAGGGAAGGGAAATGTGAGATGGGAGGATGGAGAGACAGTGGGGGGATGGGATGAAAGAGAGTGTTGGGGAAAGGAGAGGGAAGGGAAGGGAAGGGGAAATGTGAGGTGGGAGGATGGAGAGACAGTGGGAGATGGGATGAAAGAGAGTGTTGGGGAAAGGAGAGGGAAGGGAAGGGGAAATGTGAGGTGGGAGGATGGAGAGACAGTGGGGAGATGGGATGAAAGAGAGTGTTGGGGAAGGGAGAGGGAAGGGAAGGGGAAATGTGAGGTGGGAGGATGGAGAGACAGTGGGGAGATGGGATGAAAGAGAGTGTTGGGGAAGGGAGATGGAAGGGAAGGGAAAATGTGAGGTGGGAGGATGAGGAAGAGAGTGAGACGGAGTAGAGAAGAGTGATGCTGGTGAGGGAGGGGTCAGAGGGGACCTCTTCTGTCCCCGACATGGAGGACATTTACATTGGGAGGTAGGGGTGGCATTTGGCAGGCAGAAACCTAAATGCTGGGAGGCATATTCCCACCCCCTGCCATGCATGTACCCCACAACACACTCCACCACTCACCCACATGCTCAACACGCCCCTCACACACACACACACACACACCCCGTGGGCAGCAGACAATCGTTTTAGTTGGGGGGGGGGGGGTCAAACAAACTAACCTCCAGCCCCGCCCCAAGATCTCTAGTTGCTGATGCTGTTGGGAAAAATATTGCTCAGACCATGGCCCTCCCCATTCCACCGCCTATGCACGCATGCCTCTACATCCTGCCACACGTTTCAGAGTAATTAATAAAGTTGCACCTGGCTAACATACAGGTGGGCATGCATATGGCTGGTGTAAATAGCCACGCCTAGATTTTTCAAGAGCATGTACAAATTATACTGTTATAATTTCCATGGGTAAATTTGCACCCTGCCAAAGCTCCG
This sequence comes from Ichthyophis bannanicus, assembly GCA_033557465.1. Taxonomy (NCBI): domain Eukaryota; kingdom Metazoa; phylum Chordata; class Amphibia; order Gymnophiona; family Ichthyophiidae; genus Ichthyophis; species Ichthyophis bannanicus. The sequence goes on along the minus strand of JAWIIG010000024.1, from coordinate 4,273,270 downwards.
CCCACAGTGAAAGTATGCACAATTGTCCCAGTGCATGTACTTTCAGAATACTGACCATTTAAAGTACACATGTAAAAGCCCATCCACGTGTGTAAATCACCATCAATGGGTGATTTACACACACGGATGGCATGTAACTTTACATGGCTCTTTATAACATTGCCTCTACTTTGTGCCACCCCCACTCGAAACACACTCCTGCTTCAACCCCTCCCCCCTACTCCATTAACCTCTCGCACACACAACCCCACAGATACACGGCAACACACCTACACAAATGTTACCACTCGCCCCCCCCCAATAAAAGCCCCATACACCCACAGATCCCCCGCCGCCTACTGCAACATACTTCACCGTGTCTCTTCCCACCTGAGGCCCGCAGATAGACATGCGAGAGTTTGCAAATAGAGCAGAAAGAAGCACAGCATTGTGTCACATTTTGGGGTACCTTTTTTTTTAATTTTATTATTTATATTTAGCATTTTACAATAAATCCAAGCAACAACGCTTGAAATAGAAATTAGGGTACAGAAAGAAAACAGGTTAATAGAAACATAGAAACATAGAAATATGACGACAGAAAAAGACCACATGGCCTATCTAGTCTGTCCTTCCATAACAACTACAGCTTACAAGAACCATAGCTTACAAGAAATAGATTAGCACAAAATATTATGTTTACGTACCCTACTATAGCCCACTATTAGGAGGAGACTTCCAAGCACACATTAAATTCAAACCTACAGGAAAAGCAACTGAGGGAAAAACAGTCAGGCCAAAACCTACTGCGGTGGAACCTTAACCGCCTTGGAGGAGCGGTGAGCATTAATAAAAGCCAGCAACTGAAATGAATCAAAATGGATATAAGAAACAGAATTCAGCTTAATCATACATTTACAAGGAAACTTCAGGAAAAAAACTGACCCCCCAACAACAAAAACACCTGGACGAAGAACCAAAAATTCTTTCCTACTTTTCTGAGTCTCCATAGGTAGATCTGGAAAAACTCGGATAGTTAACCCTTGAAATGTTACATTCCGCTTCCGAAAAAACATTTGGAAAAAACAATCCCTATCCGAAGAGAGAGCAAAAGTTACAATTAAGGCAGAAGGAAAAACAGATTCAGTTAAAGAACCTTCTAAAATAGCAGAAACATCTAAAGAATCAACCTGATCCACTACAGGAATAATCGCACCACCCACCACCTTTTTCCTTATAGGAAGGTAATACTGTTTCACCATAGGGGGGTGGGATTCATTTGGGACCCCTAACACTTCAACCATATACTTCTTAAACATCTCTTTCGCACTAATACACTGGGACTTGGGAAAATTTACAAGACGGAGATTTGCATATCTTGATGAATTCTCCAACATTTCAATCCTTATCTGCATAGCCAATACATCCTTCTGATATGAGAAACTAGCATTTTCAACCCAAGAAACTTTCTGCTGGAGTTTAGTCACAGATGTTTGCACAGCGGAAATTTCCAAAGTGTGTTGCTGAAGGAGGACAGTATGAGACTGGAGCTGAGTAGTTAAAGTGGTAACCTGAGGAGCAAAAAGTTCCCCAAGTTTCACAATCGCAGACCATATGGACTCCAAAGTAAACTCAGCAGGTCTTTCAAAGGAGAAAATTAGCTTGTTCTGTACTTGTTCCGAGCCGGCCTCCATGAGTTGCCGCTCCAAAACCGAAGCACCAGAAGCAGGCAAGGCGTCAGCCAACCTGCCAGAAGACCACCTAGTTGTTGCAGGGCCCTCTGAAACACTGGGGGGAGACGAAGCAGCGTCACCACCACTTCCCCATGCAGCCAACGCTCTGCTCTCAACACCCCTCTCCGACCCGGGGGGGGGGGGGGGGATGCTTCCACCAGCTGTGCCAAGCTCGACACCAGTAGAGGTTCCTTAGGAGGGCACCACTGCTCCAGTGGTGAGATGTCGGGCCCGGAAGCTCCCGCTGAGCTGCCAAACTCTGCCGAGAGGTCCAAAGGGCTCTGAACCACCAGTTCACCCGACTGCTGCCGCGGCACCAGAAATTGATCAAGCGGTCCAACCATTTGAAGAGGTAAGGGGGATGAGGCTGCAGGGGCAAGAGAGGGTTTCTTAGCCCCTTTAGCCTTCCTTTTACCCATAAGGAAACAGACGCTGCCGCACAACGATCCCTTCAGTCCGCCATCTTGGAAGTCTCCTTTGGGGTAATTTTATAAGGAGGTGCCTACTTCCAGTGGGAGAGAATGTGCCTGCTTTGCAGCTATTTTAACAAATGGAAAAACAGAGAGGATGTTGTCATGTAACTAACCTCTGCAGACAGATGAAACTAAAAGTAAATAAGGCAGTCTCTAGGAAGTCTTAAAAAAAACATTTCATGTCAAAATGTGTGTAAGGGATCGGCTGTACACAACACATACTAAATTCATAGTATTAGTATTCATAATCACTCTCCTCCTCCTCCTCCTCTCTTCACAGATAACAAAAGCTCTTTTTTACAAAAAGAAACACACAATTATAATCCCATCCCAATCATACACAACCCCATCAGATATGATACACACCTTCAACCAAGACTCTATCATAACCATAAAACACACCAGAGTAACTATCAACACAGAAAAAGACTAATACAAATCCAAACCTCCCAGATAAATACTACCCCAGATGCCCTTAAACCCTCAGCAATGTGAGATCAGTATGAAATAAAATACCACTAATCAATGATCTAATTAAAGATGTCAATCCAGACATCCTTAAAAAGCTTGGTGGTCACAATTCAGAGTGTAAGATCCAATACAGCAAAAAGACTCTCTAGTAAAACACAAACTGCTCCATAACTCTTGGCAACTACAAAATGAATGTTTTCAAAAATATATAGCGTGGCTAGCCCCGTCGGTGGCCAATTTGTATATGGCTAGATATGAAGAAAAGTTGGTATATGCTTCTCCTTTTTCTGCACATTTGCGGTTATGGTGCAGGTTCATTGACGACGTGTTTGTTTTATGGCATGGCACAACTGTTGAATTTCAAGAGTTTGTGCTTTGGTTGAATGGTTGTGAGAGTAATATCCAGTTTACCTGTGTCTTTAGTTTTGCCCAGATCGTGTTTTTGGATGTGGTTGTGTGTAAAACGGGTGCTGGATGGGTTACCAGTGTTCATAGGAAGGCCACTGATAGAAATGCGTTATTGCACTATGGTAGTGCTCACCCGGTGGGTTTGCGTAATAGTTTACCGTTTTCCCAATTTATCCGCTACCGTAGGAATTGTTCTGATATTGCTGATTTTAAAAATCAATCCAGGTCTTTGGCCTGTGGCTTTTCTGCTAGGGGATATCCACGTGGGGTATTGTATAATAATCGGTCTCTTTTGTTAATGCCTAAAAACAAGGAAGATTCCTTGGATGATGAGGATCATGTGCATTTGATCTCGAAATATTCCCCTTTTAGCTTTTCTATTCAGCGAATTTTGCGGAGGCATATGGGGGTGTTGCAAACTCTTCCTGGGTTAGCAGATAAGAAAGTGCGATGTGTTTGGCAGCGTCAACGGAATTTGCGTGAAATATTGAGTCCTCCTGCTTTACGGGCAGTGTCTGGTGAGGTAGATCAGTCTCATGGTCATGTTCTTTGTGGCCATTGTTCAATTTGTGAGGTCTCTAGTGAGATCTCGCAGTTTGAGTATCATGGGGTACAATGCAAATTGAGGTATTTGACTTCTTGTGATTCCTCATTTGTAGTTTATGGGATTATGTGTCCTTGTGGTCTATTGTATGTTGGGAGTACATATAGACCGTTTCGTAAGCGTATCATCGAGCATAAAAACAGATTGAAATGTTTGGTACGTGAGGCTCCTTTAGTCCCACATTGTGTTGAATTTAAGCATCGCTTTAGCGATTTGCAGTGCTTTTGTTTTGATCGGGTATTGACTGGGCGAGATGGGAAGAGTCGGGAGCAATCTTTATTGATATGTGAACAGAAGTGGATTTTCAAGTTGCATACTGTGGTTCCTGAGGGTTTAAACCTCCGCATTGATTGGGCGGTATGTTTGTAACTGGGGGGTGGAGTCTACTTTGGGGATGCCCTCTACGTCAGCAGTAGGGTATTTCAGGGAGTACGTTGTTTCACGGTTGACTGAACATGCACAGCGTTTTTGTGAAGCAATGTTGAGGAGCTAGTTCGGCTGCCGCTCATAGTAAGTAGCATTTCTTTGTTTTATGTGCTGGTTCGGGTCCGTGGGTTGCTTTGTTCCTGCTTTTAAAAGGTTTGTTTTTGAATGTTTGTTTTCTGTTTTGTAGTGATTTCCCCTGATGCAGCGAGATTACTCGCGAAATGTATTAGAGCTCTGCAGTAACGTCGGGGAAGCGGCTTCCGATCAACCCTTCTAATTTTTTAAGTTAAGTGTTATCTTGGGTGTTGATGCAGTTTGCTTTGTAACAATAAGTGGCAGCAGGTCCTTGATGTTATTGGGCTTGTTTTTGTGGCATGATCTTGGCTTGATTCCGGCTCGTTTTTGCCATTGACCCTGGAAGCCGAGACCTTGCTAGCCACACTATATATTTTTGAAAACATTCATTTTGTAGTTGCCAAGAGTTATGGAGCAGTTTGTGTTTTACTAGAGTGAGTCTTTTTGCTGTATTGAATCCAGACATCCTTTGCATCACCGAGACATGGCTGTCACCAGCTGATAATATATTAATAAACCAATTACAATGCTACAGATATAACCTATTCAACTGCTACCGTAACTCCAAAAGAGGTGGGGGAATTCTTATTCTGAGTAAAATAGAACTTAAAACTTACCTCCTGTTATCTCCACCAACCTAGATGGAATGGACGTTCTTAAAGTAGAAAACAGATACATAGCCATTTGTCTTATTTACAGACCCCCCTCACATGATAACAACAACCTGACTCCAATCCTAGAAGCAGCTTGCTCGGTAGCACTCAACAAACTGATCGTACTACTTGGAGACCTAAATCTCCCATCCCTCAATCCCTCCCACGCTTCTAACTCCAGTAGGGAGCCAAATAAAATACAAGCTGCTAGCAACATTCAAACTGATCAACAGCCCCATCATACCTATCTACTCTCATACAAACCCAACCAGACTCCAGATCCCGTAGGCAAAATGCAAAACACCCACTGGTAACACCAACTTCTATACGCAAAACAAAACAGTCCACTAGTTCCAGAGCCTTCTCCTACATGGCTCCTAGTCTCTGGAACTCACTGCTGTTGTCAATCCATGCGACCCGAGACCTACAGCTATTCAGAAAAGAAATCAAAATATACCTCTTTACCAAACACTACAGTAACACCAATGATAACCCAATCTCACAAACACCTACCTCACCTCACCTTATGATCACCATCCAACCCCCTGTAACCTCCCCAATCAGTAACTCCCATTCATATCTAAACCCACAGAAATACACACAAACAGCAAACTGTAAATAATTACTAGTCGTCAGATCAGACATTAAATGTACCTATGGCTCTATGTAAATAGGTCAACCTCTGTTCTTTGGAATATGTTGTATTAAATGTAAACCGCACATGATCTCTGGAAGGGGCGGTATAGAAGAACAAAATAAATAAAAGCATTCCGGTGATTGGCTCAAGGGGAAAAGGGGTGTGTATGTGTGTGTGTGTGTGTGTGTTTGGGGGGTGGGGGGTGGGGGTTGAGGACGCATCAGAAGTTGACTAACAAGTAGAATTTTATGTTTTATTATATGACAGGAAACCCAGATTTTTGTTGAATCCTCTCATAGGTTTCAAAATATCTAATTAGTTAAACTTCAAGAGGGCATCGTTTAGCATTGGGGTAAATTCCACCCAAATAGCCCCCGCAATGGCAAGGACCTGAGCAGAAAGGGGGCCCACACAGCAGTGCGGCAAACTTACTTTATCATGTTTGCTGCACTACCCCGCTCTTGTAAGTCTGCCGCAGGGCTGGCGGCTGTTCCTCACCACGGTGAAGTCTTGCAATAACATCCTCCCCGCAGGTCTTCAGCCCAGTGGGGAACAGCCACCAGGCCTGCGGCAAACTTACAAGAGCAGAGCAGCGTGACAAACATGATAAAGTAAGTTCACCGTGCTGCTGCTTCCACCACTGAATGGGGTGCCGCACGGGAGTGGAGGAGGGGGCATGTCACTGCTGCGACAAGGGGGACCCTCAGCAAAATTTTGCTTGGGGCCCCTCATTGTAACTTATGCCACTGCCGTGTAGGCCCTATTTTATAAAAGCAGGTAGGTGTTATTTATTTATTTATTTATTTAACAATTATTTCTATACCGCTCTTTCCCAAGTATCAAGTGTGGTTTACAATGAACAGTAAGTTATATGGTATGTGAGATAGCATACCTAGTCATTTTACATAGAACAGGTGGAACTATTTACAAGTAACAATATAAGGTTTGAACAGTAAACTATTAGAACATATTTACATTGTAGGTATTTACAAATTATATCATAGATCAATTGTGATGCATAAATTATTTTACTTGACTGTAAAATTGTGATGCATAAATTATGTGTACTTGACTGTAAAATATTAGCGTATCTGGAAGAGAAGGCACCTTGAATGTAGGGCATTTTATAACGTATGCAGGAAACACTGCCCAGACTATGTCCCCAGCTGTATCTCCCAGCAAAGCATGGGCCTTGATGCCAAAGCACATACAAAATATGGTCCAGCAGAGAAATAAGAAGCCATTTGCCTCCTAAATGTCTTACATTCCTGGACTGTCTTAAAGTTCCTTTTTAAAATTCTAATCATAAGGTCATTGATGAAATGTTCTGGTCCCGAGAAACGTTGCTCCACAGTGTTGTCACCATGGTTGGCTTTGTGGCATCTGTGTGAACCAATTCTTGTCTTTCACAATAGGCCTACTTCCACCTTAATATTCTTGCATTGGATAATACGATATAGGCCCTTATGGAGCTTTGTGTTGTTCAGCAGGCATGCGCAGGGACAGCTTGGATGGAATGTGGGTGGAGTCACAATTCACGTGTACATTTTATACTTGACTTGCTAACACTGATGCTGGATTGGTGCTAGTCTTTCAGGAAGACGTGTGAAGGCCCATTTTAGATAGTATGTGGAGACCGGAATTGAGACGTCAAGGTCACAGGGTACGCATTTCCACCATTATCTTAGAAACAGCTCTACGAAACATGGAGCCTCTTCTAAAATATGAATAAAGAGGTGCAGAAGTACAATGCCTATGTGACGATACATGGAGACGAAGGAGCTATTTTACAAATCTACAGGCCAGAGGAAACACAGCAACTTGTATATGTAAGCACTGACACGCATGGAGTTGGAATTCCACAATTTTCACATATACGTGACAGCGCTTACACATATACGTGGCCATTTTGCAATCCTATGGATGTAAATGCCACCAATTAATGACTGAGGCGGCTGCCTTCATTCAATTAGAATTTGAAGGTGGAAATAACCAGCAGGGGATCGAGGAGGATAACTCCCTTCCTGCAAAGGGCTGGCCAAAATGAGTGCTTTTTAAGAAACTAAGGGGCTTGTTTACAAAGCCGCGGTAGCGGTTCGCGATCGTTATCGGAGCCGCAGCCCCATTGATTTCAATGGGGCCGCGGCTGCGATAACGATCGCGAATCGCTACCGTGGCTTTGTAAACAAGCCCCTAAATGTGCCAGGGGGCAGGTATAAATCCCGATATGGACCATTTTGGCCCTGCACATGTATCCCCTATATGACGTGGGGAAGCTAAACACATGTAAATTTGATATGCCCAGGCCACTCCCTCACCATGCCCCCACCCTGCCTCCTTGCAACCTCTACCTAGCAGGGACATCATCGTGTAAATTCAGCCTTTCCTAAAATGGCCATTTCCATGTTTAAATGACCGATTTTACAGATGAACATTGTGAATAGATCTTCTAAAATAATTCCCATAGGTACCTATCTGTCTTTATAAACTAGACTAAAAATAAGCACCTTCCTACCCTTTTACCCTAGGTAGCCCGCCTTAAAATTACCCCCTCTGTGCAAGTCGATAGATACAGAAATGCAAAATTTAAATCGAGATGTATATTTCCCCAAACCGACACATTCCAATCCTTCATGTTTAAAATATATTTGTTTGCTTTTCTGTTGTTCCTGTCAGGGTAGTGTGTTTTGTTAATCAAATTAGTCCCAGAGTCTCTTTTCCACTTTCCTTATATCAGCAACCCACTTATTCTTGGGTTTTTCTCCCTTCCTCCTCTACATGTTCCCTTTTCTCTTCTTTGTTTTTAAATTCTATCTTCACTGCCTCACCTTTCATAGTTAGGAAGCTGGGGAGGGGGCGAGAGAAGGGAAGAATGAGGGGTAAAAGCTATTTCCTCTTTATTTCCATCCTCTGTACTTACGCTCCCCCGAAACCTCATCTATCACCTTCTGATTTTCATTCCTTCCCCAGCCCCAAGTCCTTCCCTTTCACTCGACCCTCTACTAGCGTGCAGCTTCTCTTTCCTCTCTCTTACCTCCTACCAAGCTTTCTATTCCCGCGTCCCATTTCCATCCTCACCCCTCCCACAGCACCCTCTCTCCATACGTATTCTCTCAACCCCTTCCCTAACACCTCCCGATCCTTCACAGATCTTTATCCTTTCCATCCATCTCCAGAGGATCTTCCCCCTTCACTTTAGTCACTCGTTCCCCCTTCTTACTCCCACTTTCCATTCTTTCTTTTTGAACCTTCTTCTCGCCAGACACTCTTTCCCCTTTCGCACCTCTTCCGGGCTCCTTCCCTCCTTCTCTCTCTCTTTTTAAAAGCTTTTTCTCACTCTCTTCCTTCATTACAGGTTCCTGTATCCTCTTTCTTACCCCCTGCATCCTGAGGATATTCTTCTTCCCCCTTGACGAGGCTCTTCCCTTTTTCACGCTCCCTCTCTCCTACTGCTCTTTACTGCTTCCCCCCCCCCCACCTTCCTCTCTCCAGATGCTGTTCTCCCTGATCATACTGTCTCTCTCAGGCTCTTTCCCCATCTTTTTCCTCCCCCCCTCCTCTCTGCTCCCAGGCAGAGTAGAGTCATGCAGTTACTTAACCTTGGCGAAGCAGTATGAAAAAGTGGTGGCCAAAGTCAGAAGGATGTAAGGCTGCATACAGAGAAGAATAACCAGAAGGAAGGAGGTATTCATGCGCCTATACACAGGGCTGGCCCAAGATTTTCTGCCATCCCAAGCAGAAACCCTGGCCTCACCGCTGCCTCCAGCTACCCCAAATTCCATCTCGGGAGTGGGAGGCAAGAAGCAGCAGTATTTCCAAAATCGGCAGTATTTTGCCGCCACTTTTGGAAATACTGCCACTGTCCTCCTCCCCCTCCCAAGACTGTATCAGTGACAGCTTGGGGGTGGGTGTTGGCAACGGGGTGGGGGGTTGGCAGCGGGGGGGGAGTTGGCACGGCTGGTTATGTATGCCACTGCCACCGTCCACCCAGGCCGGCAGCCTAGGCAGCCACCTAGCTCACCTAGTAGACAGGCCAGCCCTGCCTGTAGAGGTCACTGGTGAGGCCTCACTTGGAGTATTGTGTTCAGTCTGGGAGACTGTATCTTACAAAGGATATAAAAAGACTTTAAATGGTTCAGAGGAAGGTGACCAAGATGACTTGGAGCCAGCGCTAGAAGGCATATGAGAAAAGACTTCAAGACCTAAATATGTGTACCTTAGAGGAGAGGAGAGATAGAGAGGATATGATGTTGTTGTTGTTAAGTGCCATTGAGTCGGAGTCGACTCATGGCGACCCTCTGGATAGCTATCCTAAATTGTGTTCGGTCTTCAGTCAGGCGGCTCATTGTTAACAGACTGGTACTGGTAGCTGCTGTTATTGTATCGATCCATCTCATTGCTGGCCTTCCTCTTTTGCGTTGACCTTCTATCTTGCCAAGCATGATGTCTTTCTCTAATGATCTCTCTCTTCGCATGATGTGTCCAAAGTATGAAAGTCGAAGTCTTGTCATCTGAGCTTCTAAAGAGAGCTTAGGTTTGATCTCCTCTAGTACCGACTGGTTTGTTCTTCGGGCAGTCCATTCGCTGCCAGCACCATAATTCAAAGGCATCAATTTTCTTCCTGTCTGTCTTTTTCACTGTCCAGCTTTTACATCCATATGATGCTATTGAAAATACCATGGCTTGAACAAGTCAAATCTTTTTATGGAGAGAGACATCTCTGCTCTTGATAATCTTATCTAGGTCTTTCATAGCCATTCTGCCAAGAGCAATGCGTCGTCTGATTTCTTCACTGCTTGTTGCTTCTTTATTGATAGTTTATCCAAGTAGGTTAAAGTTGTTCACGATTTCAATTTCTTCTCCTTCAATGATGAACCTGTTGATTATGCCAGTTGTCATGATCTTTGTCTTCTTTACATTAAGGTGCAGGCCCATTTTGAGACTATGTTCTTTGATTGTGAGAAGCAAATGTTTCAGATCATCTTCACTTTCAGCCAGTAATGTGGTATCATCAGCATAGCGAAGGTTGTTGATGAGTCTTCCACCAATCTTCACACCTCTGTTTTCATACAATCCTGCTTCTCTGATGATTTGTTCTGCATATAAATTAAACAGGTAGGGGGAAAGTATGCAGCCTTGTCTTACACCTTTGCTTATTTTAAAACATTCTGTTTCTCCTTGTTCCATTCGAACTGTTGCTTCTTGATCAATGTACAGATTGTGCAAGAGTACGATCAGGTGTTCTGGTATACCCATGCTTCTTAATGTGGCCCAGAGTTTCTCATGGCTTACACAGTCAAAAGCTTTGCTATAGTCGATAAAGCACAAATAGATATCCTTTTGGTATTCTTTAGTCTTTTCAAGGATCCATCTCACATCCGCAATGATGTCTCTCGTTCCTCGCCCTTTCATGAACCCTGCTTGCACTTCAGGTAGTTCTTGTTCCAGGTATGGTTGTAGTCTCTTTTGAATAATCTTCAGTAGAATCTTGCTGGCATGTGGGATCAGAGCGATTGTGCGATAATTTCCACAGTCAGTTGGATCAACTTTCTTTAGGATTGGTATAAACACAGATCTTTTTCAGTCAGTTGGCAATGATGTTGTCTTCCATATTTCTTGGCAGAGCCTTGTAAGTACGATAACAGCTGCATCAGATTGCTGTAATACTTCTATGGGAATGCTATCAATGCCTGGTACTTTGTTCTTTGATAAGGCTTTCAATGCTGCTTCAACTTCTTCTTTCATCACCAATGGTTCCCGATCATAAGGTACAGGTTGAAATGGCTGTTGGTCCACTTGATCTTTACCATATAAAAACTCTGTATATTCCTTCCATCTTTTCTTGATCTTCTTGGCATCATTCATCATAGAACCTTGAGCATCTTGTAAAATTCCAATTCAAGGCTGGAACTTTTTCTTTAACTCTCGTATCTTTAGGAAAGCCGATCTTGTTCTTCCTCCAATAGTTTCTGCTTCTATTTCCTTGCATGTGTCGTTGTAGTACTTTTCCTTGTCCTGTCTTGCTGCACGTTGGAAATCTCTGTTGAGTTCTGTGATTGTCTTTATTTTTCCTCTGGCTTTAGCTTCTTTGCATTTCTGAGCAATTTTCAGAGTTTCTTCCGTCATCCATTTTGGTCGTTTTTTCTTTTTCACCTTTTGTAGAGACATCTCGCTTTCTTCCAACAAAACCTTCTTGATGTCATTCCATAACTCTTCTGGAGCTCTGTCATTTGTATCTAAAGCAGCAAATTGATTTTACAGGCAGTCTTTAAATTCCAGTGGCATATTTTCAAGGTCATATTTTGCTGCATTCATGAGTGACTTGCTCTTTTTCAACTTTAGCTTGAGTTTGCATACTAGTAGTTGATGATCTGTACCACAGTCAGCTCCAGGTTTTGTCTTTGTTGATGTTATAGAGCTTTTCCATTGTTGACTTCTACAGATGTAGTCAATTTGATTTTTATACAATCCATTGGGTGAAGTCCACGTGTACAGTCGCCGCTTGTGTTGCTGGAAGAAGGTGTTTGAGATGAATAGATCGTTGGTCTTGCAGAATTCTATCAGTCTTTCTCCAGCTTCATTTCTGTTGCCGTCCATATTTTCCAACTACTTTGTCTTCTTCTTTGTTGCCAACTTTTGCATTCCAGTCACCCATGCCTATCAGGATATCCTGTTTGCATGTTCTGTCAATTTCAGCTTGTACTTGTTCATAGAACTCTTCAATTTCATTCTCTTCTGCAGCTGTTGTTGGGGCATATACTTGAATTATAGTTGTGTTGATAGGCATTCCTCGTAGACGAACAGAGATTAAGCATTTGCTGACTGCATTGTATTTCATTACAGTTCTTGCAAGTTTCTTCTTTATTATAAATGCAACACCATTTCTTCCTTGTCTTTCATTTCCAGCATAGTAGACCATGTGATCATCAGATGCAAAGTGCCCGATGCCAGTCCATTTCAGTTCGCTGACACCCAAGAGATCAAGTTGTACATGTTCCATTTCATTCTTGACCACCTCCAACTTCTCTTGGTTCATGCTTCGTACGTTCTATGTTCCAATGTGTAAGACATCTTTACAGCTTCTGACTCTCATTTCATGCACAGAGGATATAATACTGACCTTTAAATACTTAAATGGTATTAATGAACGAACAAACCTTTGTCAAAGATGGGGACGCTGTAGAACTAGAGGACATGAAATGAAACTAAAAGGAGGTAAACTTAAAAGCAACATCCGGAAATAGTTTTTCATGGAAAGGGTGATTGATGCCTTCCCGAAGGAGGTGGTGGGAATAAAAAGAGTGACAGAATTGAAAAAGGCATTGGACAGACGCAGAGGATCACTGCATAGCAAGAGGATGAAATCAAAGCACATGTAAGTAATGTTATAAATAGGGAGGGGTAACCTGCTTGGAGCGAAACATACAATCTTAAGCAAAGGCACAGGGGGGAGTAACCTGCATAGAATGGCAGGTGCAGCTCTACAACTCTAGCCACCTTACTGAGTAGATTAGATAGACCATGCTGGTCTTTATTTGCCATGATTCACCTCCCCGTCTGCAGCAGGAGAAGTGTTTTATCAGTTGTCCTATTATGCTGCTGCTCTGCCGGTCTTGCAATCAGAACTGTAAGATTTGGGGACTCCTGTCATGAGACTAACCCTGCAGGCAGCAAGAGAATATGCTGGTGCCAAACTGGGGGAGAGAGTGGGAAGGGGAGAGGGGGGGGTGGGTGTGGTAGAGAAGGAGATCTGAGCAGGCAAGGCTCCAGGGAGGAAAGCAGCCTGATGCCCATAGTCATGTGACACCTCATTTGCACACACACCCTCATTCCCTCTCTGTCCCAGCTCCTCAGGCTGAACACATCACTATCCTTTCCCTGAAAGGAGACTGTGCTGTCATCAGCATTGGAGATTGAACATCCGAAGAGAAAGCAAATAGGCAGAAAGTGCTATTTAGAAGAAATGTGTTTTTGCTATCCTTTCCAATCAGGAAACCCTCAGTATTGATAGAGAAAGTCATGAAGATAAAGTGAACGGCGTTTAAAGCAGGTTTAGGAAAAATGTAACTTTACGCTATGATGGTTTTCTACTGGTAGAATACAGTTTATTCAATATTATTTCTGTGTTTCCAGGGTCTCTACCGGATACTGTGGTGAGAAAGTAAGCCTCATTTAATCCATGCTGAGGTACTTAGAAATACCATTCTCCCACTGTTAACGATGAGCTGCTATAAGTAAAAACACTGATAAAACACCCCAGACAAAAATTGTGTTTTGGTTGTAATCAAAACATATCCTTAGCACTGACCTTCTGTGCACTGATGTCAGTCATAGTCAGAGTTTTTCTTCATCTGCCGTGGTAATGCAAAGAATTCCCAAGAAAGTCATCACGGATGATTCTCCTTGGAACTCTCCCCCATTCTCGGGAGAACAGCGGCATATTGGAAATCTGCTGCTCTTGCTTCCCCTGCTCCATTAACTTTTTTGTTCAAAAGAAAACAAAATCTTGCATTCTTTGAAAGTTAGCGTGAAAACCAAAGCAATTGTAGTTTGCATGTGTTTTATAATTTTCCATCTTGTATCTATGACAAGAAACTGCTTTCTTGATATGTGCAGTGATACTATTTTCATTTACTTCCATAAAATACTTTGTTCCATCTATGCTAGAGCAGTCATCCACTGCATCTAGTAAATACAGCAAAGTATTTTATGTGTTTATTTTGTTTAGCAGACTTTAAATTTAAAAAAATACATCAACAAACTAGAAACACAACCAACAAGCAATGAACCAAAAACAATCATACAAAGGCATATTATATTACATAGCCAAATGACTGAACATACAGAAAAGCTTCCAAACGCTGTTGGAAAGTCAAATAGATGCAACTCCAAGGTCTCAGGAAGGGCATGTCACAAGTCCTGTGACAGACAGTTGCAGCACGAGTCCTAGTCAGTCAAGTCGGTTCCATGGAAGGGACTACGAACTTATTAGTTCTGGCAGAATTAAGACATCATAAATTCAAAGCGTACAAGTATCTCTCTCATAAAATCCCAGCCATCTCCAGAGAGCTCTAAAAATTAGCAAGCACCTTTTAAACTTCATGTGCTGCTGAATTGCCAACAAAGAGCCAGAAGTTTAAGAGTTATCTTGCTTTCTTTTTCTCTCTTTCATCAGATATGCTTTTACTTTTACTTAATAGAAAAAGATGTGGAAAGTCTAACGGTTAAGAACACATTTTTAAGAGTGTCTAACTCAATGTTCCCTCTAATATTCTGTAGGCTGTGTGCGCATAAAATATCAGCTGTGCAGCTTTTGAAGGAAGGTTACATTTTTGTGCGCCACATAACGACACTCTGAGTTATGTACTTTAAAATTTGACTACACGTCAGAATAGGAGTATGTACACCACATTGATTTTAATCAAATTAAATGAAAATAGACGATTACTAAATGAAGCAGAACATTTCTAGTAATTACAATCACAACTTTTAAATTTTAAGATGTCTGTGTTTTCTATCAGAATCAGAACTGTAATTTTTGTGCGCTCTGTTGTAAAGTATGTGCGCTCGCTCGGCGAGGTGTGTGCGCACGCACAGCTTAGAGGGAACAGTGGTCTAACTGGGATAACCTGCACAAATGAAAATACCTCAACATAGAAAAAGCATTTGGCAAAGTCCCTCTTGAGAGGCTCCTTAGGGACTTAAAGAGTCATGAGATAGGAGGAATGACCTTTTGTGGATTGCAAACTGGCTAAAAGACAGGGAACATTGAGAAGGACTAAATGGAAGAGGGTTAGCAGTGGAGTACTCTCTAGGATCTTTCTTGGGACTTGTGCTGTTTAACAAACAACAATGTGTGTCTGAGTCAGTGCTGACTCCTGGCGACCCAGAAACTCCTGGGTTTTCTTGGTAAGGTATGACTGGAAGTAGATTGCCAGATCTTTCTTCTGAGACAATGGATGGTTAAGTGACTTGCCCAAGGTCGCAAGGAGTGCTAGTGGGAATCAAACCCTGGTTATTTGGTTACCAAACCAGTGCTGTAACCATTAGGCTACTCCTCCACATCCTGGTTAACATGTTCATAAATGATCCAGAGATAAAAGCAACGAGTGAGATGATGGAATTTGCAGATGACACAAAATTACTTAAAAGTAATTAAAATGGCAGAACTGTGAGGATTTGCGGAAGGATCTTGTGAGACTAGGAAACTTAATGTCTAAATGGCAGATGAAATTGAATGTAGACAAGTGCAAAGTGATGCACATAGAGAACAATAATCCCAACTGCAGATACAAAATGCTGGGTTCTGGGTTACAAGTCACGGCCCTAAAAAAAGATCTTAGAGAGTTACCATGGATATTAGGTTGAAATGTTCAGCCCAGTGCGTCACAGCTACCAAAACAGACAATAGAATGTTAGGGGAGGTTCATAGAGGGATGGAGAATGAAACTGTAAACCGCATCGCTGCTTTGGTTTTATGGTTGCAGGGCTATGTGGAGAGACTCATTGCAGGGCCTCATTTGTAGAAGTCAGTAAGGACTGAAAAGCAAGGCCATGTGCAAAACAGTTACTTTTCGGCAGGGCCAGTCCTGGTATAAATAGAAACGGTTCAAAGAAAGGTAGCAAAACTGATGAAAGGGTACAACACCATCCTTATGAAGGAAGGCTAAAGAGGTAAAGGATCTTCAGCTGCAGAAGAGACAACAGAGGGATATGATAGAAGTTTATAAAATAATTAGTGGGGTGGAAGGGTTAAAGGGGGAATGATTGCTGAACTAGTCAAACACAAAAGCAGGAGGACAAGCCGTGAAACTTATGACCAGAAGATTAAAAACAAAGTATAGAAATTGTTTTTCACAGAGCATGTAAATAACCCATGGAATCTGTCAAGGTGGTCCAAGCGACTAGTATAGCAGGTCTCAAAAGAGGTTTGGACAAGTTCCTGGAGGAAAAGTCCATGAAAAAATTGTTACATAGGCTAGGTAGAGGCATTGCTCTTTCCTAAAAATGAGACATGAGAAACATATCTATTTTTTGGGATCTGCAGGTATTTGTGACTCGGATTGGCCACTGTCGAAGACAGGATGCTGGGTTTGACTGACTTTCATCTGACCCAGCAAGGCTTTTTTCTGTCTTTTATTTTTTTTTTTATTAAGGTTTTATCAAACATACAAATGAAGTCAATACAATTCAAGCAAATCAGAAACAAAGCATAAGAATATCAACATAGATAGTAACACATTATGATTAAGTCCACATCACTGAGACCCAGATGTGAAAAAAAAATAAAGGAAAAGAAACAAGAAAAACCAAGGTTAACTAACCCACAGTATAGAGGCATATACTACTTAATTACTCATCCCGACTAACCTCAACCACACCCTGCCGCTCCAATACAAAATTCTCTAAATGTGTTACATCTGAAAATATATAAACCGCTCCCTCATAGTTCACTACACACTTGCAGGGAAACCGAAGAAAGAAAGTAGCACCCAACTTAAGGACCCGAGGCTTTAACGCAAGAAAAAGCCTCCTCCTAAGTTGGGTGCTACGGGAGACATCAGGAAAAATATTTATCTTGTGTCCACAAAAGAGAGTCGCCTTACACCTAAAAAAAGCCTTAAGAATACGCTGCTTATAGTCAATCGATGTCAGGGACACTACCAGAGTGGCACGCGAATTAATTACGTCAGAGGAGTCCTCCAAAAAATCAGTCAAATTTGTAAGCGAAGGCTCAATTACGTCCAATCCGCCCTCAGCCGGGTTGATACGTTTAGAGCTAGCGGGAATATAAAATAACTGAGACACCCCAATAGGATCTGAAAAAAGCAGTACCTCTTTAAAGTACTTGTCAAGGAGAATCTTTGGCGAGAAAAGAGGGGTACATGGAAAATTAAGGAAACGTAAATTTACAGCACGCAAGGTGTTCTCCAAAGCCTCCACCTTGCTATGCAAAATTAAAGCATCTTTCATCCCAGCTATATGTGCTGAGTGCAAAGAAGGGAGTTGCTGCTCAAGCTTAACATAAGCAGCATCTACCGCAGAGATTTTACTATCCAATTGCTGAAGAGAGGACACAGTTTGAGAGGAAAAATCACATAAAGAACTTAATGTTGAGGATACTTTAGCATCTATAGACTGCAAAACTTGCCAAAGATCTTTCAGGGTTATCTCAGATCCAACAGAAGAAACTGGTGGGCATAAAGCACTACCAGAATCAACCAAAGTAAAAGGTTTAGGCAATTGAACCGTCGCCAAAGCGGCGGCTCTCATTAACTCAGGGGACTTCTCTGACCCTACCAAGGACAAACAAGCAGCAGGACAGGGAGGAGGGGTCCTCCCACTAGAACTAAGGGAGGCACCCTCGGGAGAGGACTGCGCAACGGGGCGTGGGACCAGATGTTTGTCTAAGGAACCGACAACCGGAACATTGGTCGCCGATCCCTCCTCACCAAGCCCAGGTTTAGCTTTACGTTTCCCCATTAGTATAAAAAACAGTACAAAAGCAAACTCCCAAAACTCACTCTGTTCGCCGCTGTGACGCCGAAGGGGCGCCAAAGGGGCGTATCCCGCCCCTTTAGACACACCCCTTTGGATCACGCTCCGCGGTCACGCAAACAGCCCACAATTATACCAAACAGGGTCCTTGCACTCTGAAGGTGTCCCCACTGCCTGCCCGAAATCGGGAGAGAAGGCAAGTGCTGAAGGCAAGGTACACAACTCCCACAGTCTCAGGGCCCTCTACAAGCCCCTCACGCCTCCAAGAAATCACTCCGGGTCCACAGAGGATGACTGGAACAGAGATTTTATCCACTGCAGGGTCCTCGCACTCTGAAGGTGTCCCCACTGCCTGCCCGAAATCGGGAGAGAAGGCAAGTGCTGAAGGCAAGGTACACAACTCCCACAGTCTCAGGGCCCTCTACAAGCCCCTCACGCCTCCAAGAAATCACTCCGGGTCCACAGAGGATGACTGGAACAGAGATTTTATCCACTGCAGGGTCCTCACACTCTGAAGGTGTCCCCACTGCCTGCCCGAAATCGGGAGAGAAGGCAAGTGCTGAAGGCAAGGTACACAGCTCCCACAGTCTCAGGGCCCTCTACAAGCCCCTCACGCCTCCAAGAAATCACTCTGGGCTTTTTTCTGTCTTATGAATGACCTATTGCACTTTAAAGAAGATGGGGATAGCCAGCATGGACTGGCAGCAGGGCTGGGCCATCCATTAAGCAAATTAGGTGGTCACCTAGAGCAGCAACTTCTCAGGGGTTGGCAAAAACAGGGCATTCAAAGCTAAACAATAGATTTTGACAGCCAGGGGGGCTATAAAGCATAAGGTTTGTCCAGGGTGCTAACACCTTGAACCAGCTCTGGGGCTGGCCTTGGCTGGCCGTTAAAACTTTAAAGAAAGGCATGGGGATAACCTGCATAGAGCAGCAGTTACAACCCTAACTACTTTATTGGCAACATTAGATGGGCCATTTTGATCTTAATCTGCCGTCATTTCCTATATGATATGTAGAGCCTATGGCCGCCTACTAAGAGAGTATATGTCCATAAATTATAATGGAGAACCTGCTGGCAAGGAGAGGTTTCTCAAATGGTGATCTAACATTAAGGGAGGAAACAGTCCAATCTCAAGTCTGGGGAACAATGAACAGTTTAAAAAGGTCACTCCAGGGGCAGACGTTGGTGACATTCTCCATGGCGATGGAGAGGCAGCAGAGGGATGCAGCTTTCCAAGCTCCAAGGAGTTGAAGGTTCCCACTGAGGTGAGGTACTCGCTTCCATTCTGGAGGATGTTGTAAATGTCCCTGGAAGAACTCAGTTGATCGACATGGTCTGGAAACAAAGTATCTCAAGCCCCTGGGACACCATGCAGGTATTGTCTGAGTCTCTGTTTGTGGAGGAAGAGGATTTGGAAGTTTCCAAGAAGAATTTTGGAGAGGAGGCGGCCCATGGGAGGGCTTGAGGAATCCTATAACTCATGAAACTTACTCAAAAGGTTTAAGAAATGATGCCATTTGACTTTTCACTTTTCTATTCTTGAGCTTTGCATTTTTGTGAAGAGTTGGACTGCACAAAGCTACAGACTTGTTTCTTCTGTGCTGTGGATCTTTTTATATTGTTTTGCTCATGTTTGCTTCAGTAGAGATTTCTGTCTTGGAACAATGCTCAGCAAGTAAAGCTTTTTTTGAGAGACTGAGTAAACAATTCCCTTGGGTTTCCCCTTCCTAGAATCTATGTTACAGCCACTGTCACTAGTCTTTACTCCCCTCCCCCTCACCACTTAAAGAGCTTCTCTAGGGTAGGGAGTGTCCTACAAAGAAGGGGTTATATACAGTTTGCCTGAGAGTCACAAGGGCACTCTCAGCATTGATCTTAACATGAAAAATGAGGTAGTTTAAATACCTCCGTGGCATAAATGTTCAGGGGGAGAGCCTCTTTCAATTGAAAGCAAGCTCTGCTATGAGGGGACATGAGATGAAGGTGAAGAGGGATAGATTCAGGAGTGATATGCGGAAATATTTCTTTACGGAAAGAGTAGTGGATCCGTGGAATAGTCTCCCAGTGGAGGTGGTAGAGATGAGAACAGTATCTGAATTCAAAAAAGCATGGGACAAACACAGAGGATCTCTAAAGGAAAAAAGGGGACTGTTGTAGTTGTTGATATGGAAGGGCAGACTAAATAGGCCATGTGGTCTTTTTCTGCCGTCATATTTCTATGTTTCTATGATGATATACATTCTTCCAATATCATTAAATGCTATGGGGGTCATTTTATAAACACTATTCATGAGTCTGACGTCTGAAAAACAGACACTCAGATGTGTAAATCATAGAGCTGTTCCCAGAGCCATTTTAGAAAGCCATTTTAGATGTCGCCGGCGGGGGGCATGGAGGTTGTGTACCCTGGGTGGGCAAGAGAGAGGCAGGTCACAGTGCAATTTCAGAATGGCACACGCATGTCTGGCCCTGGTTGCTAAGGCATTCATGCCCACACTTGCTCCTAAGGGACCGTTTTATGGCTGCAATGTTTCCAGAGGGCAGAGCAAATGTGCCACAGTTAATAGCTTGCACAATTTAAGATTTCTAAACTTTCCCCATGCTCGTTTTCTTTCTCCTACGCTTCTTTTTCAGAAATATCTTAAGGGGTGCCTAGGATTAGATGATGTGGAAAGTAGCTTCCCTCGAGAGTTCTGTAGGCACTATTTCCATTCATGCCACATCGATTGTCTCCTTTTGTTCTCTTGTGGATCGCAATAATATACTGTATTTGTTTTTTCAGAAGAAAAATTCTGTCTTTTGTGGTCAAAAATTAGAAACATCAGGAAAAATGTCTAGAGATAGACAATTGAGGAGAAGGTCGTTCCTTGTGCTGAAGCTTTTGGTTTTGGCACTGGGGGCCATCTTCTATCTCAAAATGCTCTGTAAATGTATTATAATGTATCGGGATATGCAATGTGTATTTTTGAATCTACCCAGTTGGAAACCTTTCTTAAAGGCAATTGATGGTATGGTTTTCTTTTTTAATGATTTGTATGTTATTTTTCTGAATTGACTATGGGGGTTATTCTGAGCCACGAATAGCAGGGATGGATGTCCATCCCTGCTCTTCATGGCTTCTCTTGCCCCCAAATAGCTTCCCCACTGGTTGTGCAGGAAAGTTAGATAGCGGCGGGGAATGTGTGGCCCAGGGGCAGAGTCTGGGAAGCCAGTGGGCGGTCGCCGGCCCTGGATGTACAGGGCCAATTCTAATGTCGGCCCTGTACACCCAGGGCCGGTGAAATGTCCAGGGAAATTAGTCTACCTCCGAGATGGAATAGTTTTCCTGGACATTTTTTTTTGCTGCCCAGGGCACAGATGAGGCAGGGGGGGGGGGTCGGAGGACATTCCCCGCAGCCCGACCCTGGCCTTAGGAGGCCATATCGGGGGTCAGGCTATGGGGAATTAACTTTATTCTCTGGCAGCCGGCATCACAGCTCTTCAATGGAGCCATGGTTCCATGGCAACATGATGCCATGACCCCGCAGAATACTTCTCAGCCAAGTGTTTCAGAAGGGGGGTGACTATGTTGTGAAATACTTGGCTGGGAAGTCCAAATACCTGGTCCTGCGGGCATGCAATTCAGGGATGTCCACATTTGGGAAATGGCTTACACCCATGCATGGGCCTGGCCTTGCTATCTGCACAGGCCTGCTGCTGGAACCAGCTATTGGGACGTTTGCCTTCAGAGCAGAGACAGAGCGATTGCACACGACACTTATTCATGCCTTCCTTCACTGCTACCACTCCCCCAGATTTTTGGATGCTGTGCTCTGGATGTTCTAGTTTCTTCCTAGACATCCTACTTTATGTTTTTATAGGAGGCAATTGTGGTCTAATGGTTAGGGCAAAGAATTGCAAGTCAAGCAAACGGTTGATGTCCTTTTCTGTTCCTGAATGGTCACTGACAACCTTGTATCACCTTAGCCAAGTTGCTTACACTGCAGTATATTAATACATCTTATTCCTCATGACAAAATAATCACTGACTAAAACAATTTATATCACATGTGCATGTGGATACATATTGCCTGTTATATAAGGCCTTGATCTGAAATACAAAATGTAGGAAAAAATCCCAGAAGCCCACTAGGAAACTAGCTGATTTCCCACATGCTATTTCTTTATTGGGATCTGCCTGCAAATCATTTTGCTAAAACTTGCTAATACTGAAGTGCAGTATTTTTTTTTTGCAAAAACTGTTTTGCAAGGCCAATTCTCTATCAACAAGCAAGACTGAATCAGGCACACAATTAGGTATCACACTGAATGCTGCTAGAGTCCAGATCTAGTGTAAAGTTCTAAGCATGTACGTCTTTTCTTGCTTGTTAACACTCTCCTCAATCCTCTTGTTTTGGGGGGGGGGGGGGGTATTTTTTTGCTTTGCTGAAGGGATGTGAAACAAAGCTCTCTCCAGGGTCAGCGCAACCATTAGGCCCGACTAGGTTCTTGGCTAGAGCAACAGCTTAGAGGGGCAGTAAAAAAACAGCTATAGTCCCGACAGCCAGACAAAAATCAAATAGCCATCAGCACATTCTTTTACCAGCAAGGAGAACAGGAACACACAAAGAAAAGATCCATAATTTCCCCCACCTGCTTCACCAGTGGAGCGAGGATTGTTGTGAGATAAATTATGTTGGGATGATCACAAATTGTTGAAGTACATTATCAAAATCTCAAAGGGTGGGCATAAGGCCCTTGTTCTCTTAAAACGTTTCAAGAGTTTGATAGTCTTCCATTGTTACTTTTCACTATCTTTATTTCTTTTATGACTATTTCATTTTTCGAAAAGAATAATACATTTAGTATAGTTTATTCAATTTGGGAACCATGGATCATGGCATGGACAGAGCCAGGTGTTTCCAGCCTCATTAGGGAAGGACTGTAAACTTTTGACACCCATGTGAAGCGTTTTCATCTGTTTGGGTTCAGAGCTTTACAAGAGGAGTGCAAGCACTCGGGGTGCTGATCTCTGTGACCCCAAAGAGAGAGATTAAATTCACTTGGGATCCCTATGAGGTGGAAAAGAGGCTTTTCTTGCACAGAAGGCAAAGTTCAAGACCTCTTCAGTGCAGAGATCAGATGACTCATTCCAGTAGGTTCTCCTTTTCTGATTTTGCCTCCATTTCCTCATGCATGGGCTTCAGTAGGCCAGGCAAGCAGGGGTCTCTCTGGCGTAAATTCCACCAAGCAGCTCCTGCAATGCATGGGGGCTGGGGAAGAAAGGGGGCCCACACAGTAGCAGCGTGGCAATCTTACTTTATCATGTCTGCTGCACTGCTCGTCGTGGGGAACATGGGCCCTGCAGCTGTTCTCGTTGAGCCGAAGTCTTGTGATAAGATCCACAATGTGAGACTTCGACCCAGTGGGGAACAGTCGCTGGGACCGTGTTCCTTATAGCAAACTTACAAGACTGGAGCAGCGCGGCAGACTTGATAAACAACAATATGTTTGCCACACTGCTTCTGCTGCCACATGGGGGGGGGGGGGGCTCACTGCATGAAGAGGGCCCCTCATTGTAATTTATGGGGGGTGCACCACCACTGCAACAATGGGGGCCCCTCATTGTAACTTATGCCACTGAGGGGACAGTATCGTAAATCCTCTACTTTGGCACAGGTCTCAGCTGATACTTCTTTCTCTAAAGTGCAGACAACCCAGGGTAACTGTTTAAGGCAGTTAAGGTGCAACATCATCTCAGCACAGACATTTATGACGCTACCTCAAAGTTCAGGCAGATGTTCCTCTTGCACCATCAGCACTGTCTAAGAAATCTCAGCTAACCTCTGGCACAGACTTCTGTCTTGTACCCTCAGTGCATAAGCACAAGATTCACTGACCCTCTGGTGCAGGCCTCCCTAAAGCACTGTCAGGGCAGAAGCCGACCACCGTCAACATTCTGGTGCAGATGATACTTCTGCACTCACAAGTACAGTGCATCAGATTTGTGACAACTAAAGTCTCTGTGATTGGCAATTCGGGGCATTTTTCATATCTAAATTGCAGGTTTGTGAAGAGGCTATTAGTGGAGTAGCATCAACAGACACCAATATCAATAAAATACATATAACATCACACTGATTGTAATTCTACTCACAGGATGTATGTACGTAATTATATGTCTGTGTAATTTAATATACATCGTACTTGCTGAATATTGTTTGAGGCTAATGACTGACATTTTTGGCGTTAATAGTGCAATATTGTTTACATAAGGCCCATTCTTCTGGCTAACAAATGGCGAGTCATTAACTACAAACCAACGCCGTCTGAAACATGGCCAAAACTGAGCTTCTCATCTTTCCCCCTAAACTCACCTCCCCACTTCTTCCCTTTTCTGTGTCTGTGGATAATACTACACTCCTCCCTGTTTCCTCCGCAATCTTGGGGTCAGCTTTGACTCTACTCTTTCTTTCTCGCAAACACATCCAACATATAGCTAAAATCCATTGCTTTTTTTCTCTGTAACACTGGCAAAATTCATCCCTTCCTGTCTACACACATTACTCCCTCATCCACTCACTAGTCACCTCCCGTTTTGACTATTGTAGCCTGTTCCTCGCTGGTCTTCCTCTGAATCATCTTCTTCCCCTTCAATCTGTTCAAATCTCAGCTGCATGGCTATCTTCCACCAGAGTCGCTATGCTCATGTAACCCCTCTTCTCAAGTCATATCACTGGCTCCCTATTCATATCTGCATCCAATTCAAACGTCTCCTGCTTATCTACAACTGCATTCATTCTGTGGCTCTTCACTACCTTTCCTCTCTTATCTCACTCTACAGCCCTTCTCGAAAACACCACTTCTCTGACAGATCCCTTTATCTGTGCCCTTCTCTGCCACTGCCAACTCCAGACTTCATTCATTCCACCTTGCTGCTCCATATGCCTGGAACAAACTACCTGAGTAGGTGCATCGGGCTCCTTCTCTGACTCTAATCAAGTTCAGGCTGAAGACCCACCTCTTTGAGGCTGCTTTTGGATCCTGATGCTCCTCATTCTCCTGTCCACTACTTGTGTGTCATGACATACTCTAGTCCCCAGTTTTGCGATGCTTTTTCATCTTGATTATATTATAAGCTCTGATGATCAGGGACTTCATCTTACATCTATATGTAAAACACTGCATACACCTTGTAGCACTATATGTTTATGTTTATTAAGCTTAATATACCGCCCTTCACATTCGCAGCAGGGTGGTACAAATGATTAGTAGTAGACCACCAGATGGAGAGGAGGAGATTGGGGTGCAATATTGAATAAATGAGAGCAATATTGAATCATTAGGTTAAATGTGGTCTAATACCAAGATATCAATGTAGAAAGAGAGTCAATGATGTTGATATAACTAGTGTGGTGATTGGTTGCCATCAAGCATGTGATAGCATGAACAATATGCAAGTTATGGGAGTTCAGGTATGAAATACACCAAGTTGTAATGGACAGTGGCCATGCTTACAGTATTTATACATGGATTTGTAAAAATAGGCATGAGATGTGAAGATTCACTCTAGAAGATCTAGGCATAGAAACCAATGTACAAAACACAATGCTATGTTGGATATAAGGATATGAAGAGACAATTTTTGTGAAGTACTATAATTTCAATATACTGGTATTACGTATATTCTCAATATATTAGTTTTATATAAACATGGCATAGTATTAGATAACACGTTGCACATGGGAGGTAACATGGGTATGCCATTAAAAAGGACTGAATAGGTACAGTAGCGTGATACATCGAGCCCATCAACTATACTATACACATATATCGTTTTGGGTTTTTATCTTCCATCATTTTACTATGTTACTATATGAAAATGACTTGCTATGAAATGGACCAAAGTATATGGGATTAAAAATATGTGTAAAGCCATTTCATGCATACTATTGCCCACCATAGGCAGAAGCATTGCTGGTGGTTGTGTTGCAAGTAGTTGTTGGACTTACACATTCTCAAATTCTGTGCGAGACTAACTCAAACCTGGAGAACCCAGAAGGCTCCAATTCCAGATCTGATTTCCACTGGGGGAAATTTCTTCTGGTCAACAAACCACCATCCAACAACTTTTCACCTAACACACCAGAACTCATTGCAAACTTGACACATATCCCACGGGAACTTTTCTTAATGTCTCAATTGCAATAATTCAATGATCTCCAAAATGTTAATGGAAGGCATCTTTCCACACATTCTGGCTTCTATTTTGCTAACCCCTAGACTAAAAACGTTTTCAGCGGATCTGGAATTAGTATCTTATTACCTACCAATACTCGTCTGTCACTCCTGGCAAAAGATGGAAGTCCTTGTCTCCTCTCAACTGCAACATAACATTGATTTCCACAATTTCTTTGATGAATCCCAGTTGGGCTTTCATTCCTCCCACAGTACCACTCTTAGCCAGACTTGTTCATGACGTTCATCTTCTCCTAGACAAAGACCATCAAGTCCTAGTCCTACTCACCCTAATGAGTAAACAAGGATTATCAGGTCTGGTCCTAAATTGCTTTAGAGAATTCTTAACCAACCAATACTGAATGGCAGAAAGAAACTGCTACACCCTGGACCAGTCCTTACGGAGTCCCACAAGGCTCTTTTATAACACCAGAATCTTCCAAAAACAGACATCCAATACTTCTCTTATGCCGATGACATGTTCTATTCTGCGATCATATCCAGGCTGTACACACTTTACGAACCCACTGCTTTGAATATGTAGATAACTGGATTAATACTCATTGTCTTAAGTTCAATCACAGATAAACAACATCCTTTGGCTAGGCTGCTCCCTAAGTCTAGTTCCAAATCTCAGCTTCTCGCTGAAAGGATCCACTGTCTCTCCACCTCCTTGAAACTTCTAGAAAAATCTCTGCAGATAAAGACCATGCACCCTATCCAGACTGCACTTCCCTTCTTTTCCAACAACTAAGCTTTATAGTCCTTTTTCCCCTCTTAGAAATCCTCTGTGTTTGTCCCATGGCTTCCTGAATTCAGATACAATCCTCATCTCTATCTCCTCCACGGGGAGGATATTCCAGACGTCTACCATTCTCTCTCTAAAGATATATTTCCTCAGATTATTTTTGAGTCTCTCTCATCTCACCTTCATCCTATGCCACCTCGCCATGGAGCTTTCTTTCAATTGAAAGAGACTCTCCTCCTGTAATTTACAGTATGCCATGAAGGTATTTAAATGTCTCTATCATATCTCCCCTCTCCCGCCTTTCTTCTAAAGTATACATAGAAACATAGAAACATGATGACAGAAAAAGACCACAAGGCCCATCTAGTCTGTCCTTCCATAACAACAACTACAACAGTCCCCTTTTTACCTTTAGAGATCCTCTGTGTTGGTCCCATGCTTTTTTGAATTCTGTTACTGTCCTCATCTCTACCACCTCCACTGGGAGACTATTCCACGGATCCACTACTCTTTCCGTAAAGAAATATTTCCGCATATCACTCCTGAATCTATCTCCCTTCACCCTCATCACATGTCCCCTCGTAGCAGAACTTGCTTTCAATTGAAAGAGGCTCTCTCCCTGAACATTTATGCCACGGAGGTATTTAAACATCTCAATCATATCACCTCTATCCCGCCTTTCCTCTAAGGTGTACATATTAAGATCCTTCAGTCTGTCCTCATATGCTTTATAATGAAGCCCATTAATCATTTTAGTAGCAACCCTCTGCACCGACTCCATCCTGTTCACATCCTTTTGAAGGTGCGGTCTCCAGAATTGCACACCATACTCCAAATGAGATCGCACTAAAGACTTATACAGAGGCATTATCACCTCCTTTTTTCTGCTAGCCATTCCTCTCCGTATGCACCCAAGCATCCTTCTAGCTTTTGCCGTCGCCTTTTCTACCTGTTTAGCTACTTTAAGATCATCAGACACAACCACGCCTAGGTCCCGCTCTTCTTTAGTGGACAAAAGTACTTCACCTCCTATACTGTATTGCTCCCTTGGATTGCTGCAGCCCAAATGCATGACCTTACATTTTTTAACATTAAATCCCAGCTGCCAAATTCTAGACCATTCTTCAAGCTTAGCTAGATCCCTCCTCATGTTATCTACACCTTCCTGGGTGTCTACTCTATTGCAGATTTTGGTATCATCCGCAAAGAGGCAAACCTTACCCGACAGCCCTTCCGCTATATCACTAACAAAGATGTTAAAAAGAATCGGACCAAGGACAGATCCCTAGGGCACACCACTGGTAACATCCTTCTCCTCAGAGTGAGCTCCATTTATTTGTACTCTTTGTCGCCTCCCACCCAACCAATTTCTAACCCAAGCAGTAACTTTAGGGTCCATCCCTAAGGTGCTCAGTTTGTTTATAAGTCGCCTGTGAGGAACAGTGTCAAAGGCTTTACTGAAATCTAAATACACCACATCTAGAGCTCTCCCTCGGTCCAACTCCCTGGTCACCCAGTCAAAGAAATCAATCAGATTTGTCTGACAAGACCTGCCTCTGGTGAATCCATGCTGCCTCGGATCCTGTAATCCGCCGGACTCCAGAAACCTCACTATTTTCTCTTTCAGCAGCGTTTCCAATAATTTACTCACCACTGAAGTTAAACTAACCGGCCTGTAGTTTTCAACCACATCCTTACTTCTGCTTTTGTGTAAAGGCACCACATGAGCCTCTCTCCAGTCCTTTGGCACCACTCCCGACTCCAACGAGGCATTGAAAAGGTCAGTCAGTGGAGTTGCTAGAACGTCCCCAAGTTCCCTCAGTATTCTAGGGTGTATCCCATCCGGTCCCATCGCTTTATCTACTTTAAGTTGAGCTAAAGGAGGGGGGGGGGGGAGGAGGATATTCCAAGCTATTTATAGCTGATCTGGATATTCATATTTTTAATTTTTAATTTTAATTTTTATTTCTATTTTCATTTTTATTTTTATTTTCATTGTACGTACAGGCCCCCTTCTCCTCCCTCCTCCTCCCCTTATCCTTTTTCCCTGCAATTGACCCATGCCGGTGCTCCACAGCCCCCCAGACAGTTTTTGGGAACCACTGAATTATACAGAGGCACTATCGCTGCCCCCTTCTGCTGGCCATTCCTCTCCCTATGCAACCAAGCATCTTTCTGTATTTCACCATCACATTTTTTACCTGTTTAGCCATCTTAAGATCACCAGAAATAATCATGCCCAGTTTTCGCTCTTTTTTTCATGGACAAAGTACTTAACCCCCTATAAGGTACCATTCCCTTGAATTTTTGCGGCTCAAATGCTTGACCTTGCATTTTTTTAGTATTAAATCTTAGCTGCCAAAATCTTGAGTATTCTTCACGTTTTGCTAGTTTGCTCCTTATGTTATCTACATCTTCCTGGGCATCTAATCTATTATAAATTTTAATATCATTTGTAAAGAGGCAAACATTACCCGATAGCCCTTTTACAATATCATTAAAAAGATGTTAAGTAGAACTAGACCAAGGGAAGATCCCTGCAGCATAGCAATGGTAACATCCTTCTCCTCAGAGTGAGCTCCATTTATCTGTACCTTTGTTGTCTCATGCTCAATAAGTTTCTAACCCAGTCGGTCATTTTAGGGTCTATCCCTAGGGCACTCAACTTGTCCATGCATCATCAAATAAACTGTACCATCAATAAATGTTACTACAAACTATGTCTTCTAAGACAGATCAGACCATATCTTGATGATAGCCAGTTGAAACTATTAATCTATTGAATCATTACTGCTGAATTAGACTACTGTAACCTTCTTTACCTAGACTTTCCTATTAAAACTATAAATCATACAAAATACTGCAGCCAAAATAATCCTAAAAGGCACGGAATGGGATCATACAACACTCTTGTTAATAAAACTACACTGATTACCAATACACTGGATAATTGTCTTCAAACTACTATTCTTTGTATTCAAAATTTGGAATGGTACCTCTCCAGCCTACGTGATCAACATGCTGACATTCCCGCCAATCCCACAGACAGCTTTGGTCATCGAACATCAACAACTTAGGCCACCCCTCCTTGAAAAACTACAGCATAAAGAGCACCTTGGATGAATTATTCACCTATTATATCACTATTCACTAAAATGAACTTCCCATCACTTTAAAGCATGAGAACAGCTACATGGCCTCCAGAAAACACTTGAAAACCTTTCTATTCTGCAAATTCCTACATTCAGTTGCCACTCTTAACCTGAGAACTGATGGAATAGACAGTTTAAAATGATCCTGTGGTTCTCTGTTCCTGTTCTACTTTAGTCACCCCGTGATCCACCGTGAACATTTCTGTAAAGGCAGAATCGAAATACCAAAATTAAACTAAATCTCAGAAGGAATAACGAGTCCTATTGATATTGTAATGAAGCTGTTAATATATTATGTTTCTCAGTATGGCAGCCAGTCTACAATCCCTTCTAAGAGGTGTTTATGCAACTTATCCAACAAACCCTTTGTGGCATTTTTTAACATAGGATGTGATATATTTGTATTCAACAAAATAAGAAATTACTTTTCAGAAGAAAACACTTATAAATGCCAAGTCTGGGTAAATCAAGCCCAGTGGGGTTAAGTATTTATATTGGATGAAATAGAATCTTATTACATTAGGAATTAACTCAGGGATTGTTTGATGTTCAAATAATGCATTAGTCTAAGAAATATGCAGATATTTCTATAAGAAGAGAGGTTCCTTGACGTAGGGATGCTCTAATATAAAGGCAGATTTTAGAAGGGATGTTCAAGTGCAGTATGGGACGTCCAAGCCAGAACATATGACAAAAGGCAAGTATGTCCAAGCTCAGGCACAATTTCATATGGACATCTGTGGGACCATCCACATAGATGGTCCCGGAATATTATTCGATACTGGGGATGTCTAAGACTTAGGCAATGGTGGTTCAAACACAAAACAAGGTTCCCAATTACCACAAAAATAATCATTGTGCTTGTGGAAAGTACAAGGGGTGCTGGGATGCCATCTTCTCGACACTATACAAACGTGTTATGGACCAAACACTTTTCCTTTGCTTATTTATGCTGGGGAGCAGGTCTAAATTTGGACAAGGGCGCAGACATCTCAGATGTTTCTGAAATCGAGCAGGGATGTCTAAATCCATTGTAATGCCCCAGGCACACATCCACCATACCCCCTGCTTACTTGGACAACCCTGCACTGGGGACGTCTCCAGACCTAGCTTTCAAAATGGCTCCAGGGTCGTCTTCTAGATTTGGATGTCCATGTGCCCTTTTTCAAATGACCAAAGCATGACGAAGCCTTTTAAAATGACCCCATATTTCCCCCAGAAAGAAAGGGGGAACTGGATTTAGCTCATGCCTTTTTCAGAGGCTCAAGGTGAGTTTCATTCGGGTATAATATGTAGTTTCCTGACCCATGAGGGCTTACAATCTAAAGTTTGTATCTGAGGCAGTGGAGGGCTACGTGACTTGCCCACGATCACAAGGAAGAGCTGCGGGACTAAAACCTGGCTTCCCTTGTTCTCAGCTCACTGCATTAGCCATTAAGCTACAGTACTTCTTCACTCCTTTATGAGATCTTTAAAGCTGCTTTCTAGCTTACAGATAACGTAAGGATGGGCTTGCAAATATCAATAAAGGTTCCTATGAGGGCTATTATCTTTCATTCTTAATGGTTGAAGGAAGAGAATCCACAGACCATCTGGCTTCAGCAAATCTCTGTTTCAATACTGCACAGTTAGCAGATTTTAAGAAGTTGGAAAATGCACACTTGTGGAAGGTAATTGCTTAAGATGCTGCCTAGTTAACAGGGCTTTTAGGCATCTACTTAGCCACTGCAGTATTTAGGCACCTACTTTTCTTTATAAAATTCATGCACAAGAGGCAGAAAACACACCTTGAATGTAGGTACGAGCAGTTGTAAATGATTGCATCTGCTTTATACAGATTAGGTATTTTAGAATATATGTGTATAACTCTACCCCTATGTACATCAAATTAGCATGCATACCTTTACACTAGCCATTATTTTATAAGCAGCCATTTTCATGCATTTGTGGCCACCTATGCACAAAAATGACTAAAACAGCTGCAAATAAAGAAAACCCCACATCCGCCTTGACTAAATGAACAAATGGAAAAACAGAGAGGAAGTTTTCATGTAACTAACCTCTGCCAACAAATGGAACTAAAAGTAAACAAGGCAGTCTCTAGGAAGTCTTAAAAAAACATCTGATCTCAAAACGTGTGTAAGGGATGTGAAGCCTCAGACAGGGGGAACCAATTGTATACAACGTGTACTAAACGCAAACAGCAGCGACTCTGTTGCAGCTTTTTTTGGCACCTTTAGGAATCTGCCTCTCTTTGGGATTTCAAGTTTAAGATAAGTGTTGGTGGTAGTTTTTTTTGCTTCTTTAAATGCATTTAAAATTACAAAAAACGTACACCATGGAAGCCAATGAATGATTTATACAAAGGGTTTTTCAAGTGCTGTTATTAGCATTTAGTATTAGTATTCCATTGCAGTGGGATGGATGGCTTAGCGACGATTGAGGACTGTGTGGTAATGTAGTGTTTGATGTATTAGATTAGGATGCATGCAGTGAGAGGATTTAGTTTAAATTTGTGGGTCGGGGCTCAAGGCAGTTCAGTGGGCTGGGATAACAGATGTCTTTGCTATTCCTTTAAATTGCCACGAATTACAGAGTGAATGATACAGCAAAAATATGTAGAAAATGTGAATGATACAGCAAAGGTTATGCAGAAAATTAACAAGAGTGGTTACCATTGAACTTTGTGAAGTAGTCCTAATCAGTATTTTTTTCTTATGTGTGGATGTTTTGAAGTTTCGTGTTGAAGAGGGTGTTGTCGCGGGAGGTGAGGATAATTTCAGCAGCATTTTCACCTAAGTTCCCCACCTAAGGGCCACGCCAAAGGGCCCTCTGGTGAGGCCCTCAGGCGCAGGTGCGCCCATAGCTCGCTGGAATTTAAAGCTTTCCCCCAATGATGGTAGCTGATGCGGGAGGTGGAGCTAGGAGCACATGCTGCTCAGGGAAGTCTTTGGGGGAGAGGAATGTGGAGGATCATAGGGCTTTTGCTCACCTTGATGCTGGATCAAGCCGCTGTTGGTAGAGAGCAGAAACTAGCTTCCTCTCCCTCGGGGCTTTGCTGGTGTTGGTGCTGCTGCTGCCCCAGTGCGGACTTGAAAGAGGGATTCCCCATGTAGCTCGCTGGAATTTAAAGGCAATTATTTTGTCCTGGATTCATTTGGGGAGGAGCTTAGTGAGCTTGAAGATCACTTGTTATCAGCTTGATTGGATCTCCTTTCTCTGTGTATCATGGCTCAGAAAAGGGGGAAGGACCCCACACTGCAACAGTCTCCAAAAAGCTGGCTGAGGTGGATAGGAGGTTTGTTTTACCTGGAGAAGGTCGATTTAATGAGTGTTTATTTGTGCCTGAGCGCCTCCCCTAAGAGCCACGCCAAAGGGGCCTTCTGTCAAGGGCCCGCCAGATGCTGGCATGCCTGGAGGCGTGCTTCCTTTTTTTTTTTTTTTATTGATTTTTAAATTATTACAACCAATAACATAACACAAATAGACAATGAGTAATATGAATGGAAAAAAAAATAATAACTTACACCAATACAATTCAAAATACATATCACCACTTATCCCACATCATGGAGAGAAAGCATGAGAGGAAGACTGGAGCAAACTAAAGGCTACCTCACCCAACCAACCACATTGCCCATTATAACATATATTCTCACAGATAATAATATCTCTCAAACCTGCAATGAAACCAGGAGAGACTCCAACAATGAAGGATCAGAATAAACATAACTAACTCCTTGAATGGTGACCAAACATTTACAAGGGAACCTAAGGTAGAAGGTACCTCCTCCAGCCACTACCCTGGATTTAAGCTGGAGGAAGGACCTTCTACGGTTCTGCGTCTGCCTGGAGACATCGGGGAAAATAGAAAGCTTATGGCCATGAAAAAGAAAATCCTTTTTAGGAAAAAAGGCCTTCAAAATGGAAGCTTTATCCAAAAAATTGGCCAAAGTAACTACCAGGGTAGCACGGGTGGAGATAGATGTCTGAGAATTTTCCAAAAAATCAGTTAAATCCATAAGAGTACCCTCATCCTCCCGTGCTATACTGGGTTCCCCGGTGGACGTCCGGGCAGGCAGATAAAAGGTTCGATCAATCAGAACAGTATCGCACTAGGAAGCATCAATATCTCTTTACAATATTGCCTAAATAGCAAAATAGGTGATAATAAACGCGTTTTTGGAAAATTTAATATGCGCAAATTTTTTGCCCTGGAAGCATTCTCTAAAACCTCTAACTGCTGATAAAACACTAAAGTATCTTTCAGGGCTGATTCACTGGCTGACTGCAAAGAGACAACCTGAGCATCAAGCCTGTCAGTACGTTGAAATAGCTGTTGAACAGAAACTTCTACATTATATAATTTATGAGAAACTTGTTGAGAGAAAGCAGCAGTCTGAGACATAAATTTTGTTAACATTAAATTGGTAGCCGAAACTTGCTTCCAAATATCTGTAAGAGTTACTTCATCAGGATTTTCTAACTGAGGAAAAGAAAAACCTTCAAGGCCAGCAACTGCCGGAATAGGAACTATCGAAAGTACCTCATGAGAAAAAGCAGACATAGAAACAGGAATCTCCTCCTCCTCTCCTGAAGAAGTAGACACCACAAAAGAGGACGACGTTTCAGCAGAAACTTGAGAAGATCCTGGGTTGGGCGGAGGAGTCCTATCAATGGAACTCAGGGTAATCCCGGATCCAGGCGACGAAGAGTGTTGATCTACTGAAGCAAGTTGAGATAAAACCACCACATGCTGATCCATAGGACCAGTAACAACAGAGGGAGTAGAAGTAACAGCTGTTGACTACTTAACAGATTGATTCCCCTGCAACTTCTGCAACTGCTTACTCTTCCTTTTCACATGGCTTCGCGGCATACCCACTGCGACAGAAACTCTGAGCCCCGAATTGGCACCAAAGGGGCGTTCCCCCTTTGGTCACGCCCCCTTCGGGCACGTGCCCGCGGGCCGCAACTGCGGCCGCGAAAGCAACCGACGCTGTTATATGCTGCCGGGGCCAACCGGGACAATCAGGAGGGACCTGCTGCAGTCAATCAGGTGGATAAACGCTGCCGCTGAACTCCGGTCTCCAAAACAGCTGACTCTCACCTCCTGAAAGCAGCCGACGCTGTTATATGCTGCCGGGGCCAACCAGGACAATCAGGAGGGACCTGCTGCAGCCAATCAGGTGGATAAACGCTGCCGCTGAACTCCGGTCTCCAAAACAGCTGACTCTCACCTCCTGAAAGCAGCCGACGCTGTTATATGCTGCCGGGGCCAACCAGGACAATCAGGAGGGACCTGCTGCAGGCAATCAGGTGGATAAACGCTGCCGCTGAACTCCGGTCTCCAAAACAGCTGACTCTCCAGGCGTGCTTCCTTTTAAAATTGGTCTGTGACATGATCCTGCCTTGGAGGGGGGAGCGGGAGGGGCTTAGCTCCCGCTTCTACTCCTGATGCTGGATTGTGTCTGGTGAAGAGCAGGCGTGTTCAGATTCACTCATATATTCTGGTCTTACCATCTTTTGCTCATACTGTCTTCACCTGAATAAGGAAGTTTTAACCTCTGAATGCTAGTCAAAAAATGCTTTGTTAGTCCAAATAAAAAGGTATCACTTTATATTCTTTATTTCTGTTGGCTCAGTATTAAGCCTTTAAAGTGAACTAATAAAGGAGGAGTGGCCTAGTGTTTGAGGCAAGGTACCTCAGGCCGGAAGATCAGGGGTTCAAATCCCACTAGAGGACAGCAACCTTGGGCCGGAAGGACTGGGGTTTCTAGTCCCACAGGCGCTCCTTATTGTCCTTGGGCAAGCCACTTAACCCTCCATTGCCCATATTCCCTGTAAAATAGTTATCTCCAGGTTAATGCCCTGTTCAATGTAATTTCAGTTTGTTCAGTGTAAACCGCCTTGATATCAAATCCAGGCTGAAAACTCCCTTTGAGGCTGCTTCCAGATCCTGATGCACGTAGTCTCCTGCTCTCCAATGTGTTTCCTTACTATTCCCCTAGACACATCCTAGTCCCAGCTGTTGCATTGTCTGTCTTGACTAGATTATAAGCTCTGATGAGCAGGGCTGGCCTCTTACATGTCTTTGCACAGCGCTGAGTACACTTGTAGCACTATACTAATGATCATTATTAGTAGTGGTGGTGGTAATCTAAGAAATGTCCTGGACATCTGGAGTTGCATCTAAGGTTATACCTGCTCCGGGCATGAACCAGCATCTGAAAAGTGATCATTTTGTCAGGCAAATGTTGAGGGTATGGAAAAGAAGGTCTAGTAATATCCCTTTTATTACACAACAACGAACATTGATGGGGAATAGTGGCTCATGTATTCATTTTGCTATCCCTTTATCCTAGCTTGCATGAGATTAACGTCCCCACCCCACAGTTTTCTAAGTGGGACGTCTGTTGCTAATATCAGTTGGAGACATAGATGTTCCTGCATGTTCCACCCTCGACGTTCTGGATTTGACTTGGTGGTCCTTTCTAAAATGCCACTTCCCATCAATTTTATGTGCGCTAAAGTTTTTAAGGCGAACAATCCGAACAAATGCACACTGATGCTAATCCCTATTGAGGAATGTGGCGTGCGTGTGCATATTTTATATTGAGATTCTACCCCATCCTCTGTAGCATCCAGCCTCCACTCCCATAGAGAAGAATTAGTTGAAATTGCCTGGGGGGTTCTTTATAAGCCAAAAAGCCTCCATACAACCAATGATGCAAATAAACAATCCCAAAGTCATCAGTGGCGATCACTTCCAAAACTACGGCAGGAGTACACTTGAAGCAGGGTCCTTTGGGGGTCCCGAAACGTGCATGTCATGCAGTATTTATTCCAGCGTTGATTAAGAAGCGAGTTTTTCGCCACAGACTTAAGATAAGTGTGTTGTTCACACCACCTGTGCAGTATTTATTCCTGGCGTTCATCGAGAAGCAAATTATTCGCCACGGGTTCAAAGATAAGTGGTTTTCACACTATCTTACTTTACGGGGATAAGTGTTTACTCACTACTCCATTTGACTAAAAGGGTTCTTCAGACACCCGAGTGGAGAGCGTTCTTTCCCTCCGCTCTGGTCTGTTGGTCCCGACATTCATTTTCTAAGTTCAGTCTCATAGTTCATACTAGTGGTGGCTTGGCATATCTCACACTGATGACTTTATGATTTAGGATTGGGGGTTTCTTTAAGCATAGAAAGCCTTTGGGACATTTTCTTGCAGCATCTGTTTTAACTAGTTTAAAAGCAGGGGGCGGGCTATGACATGGTAGTGGGCACAATGTGAGCAAATGTCATTTTGGCTTGCCCCCTTCCACCACTGCCACCTCAAATACTTCTGTCTAGAGATGCTATTGGCCTGCAAGCTTTCCGTCCGCAGCTTGACTGGCAGATCAATCAGCCTTGGCAGGTCCTGAAGCGACCCAGCGCTGCTACTCCATGTAACCCCCTCCCCATTCCCCGCCCTCCACTCACACAACTAAATTGAGCTGAAAAAGAAAATGCGGTGCAATTCTAAATCTATACCGTAGGTGCAGAAAAATCTGGCCTCTGCTTTGCGAGCCTGCAATCTCACTAACGGATTTAGTGCCTATAAATAACACACCGCTCAGCTACATACGGTGAGTCTTTTGCAAGCTTGAATTTATCCCAAGCCCAGAAGATGCTGGACTAATCAAGGATTTTATTCCATTTTCTGCTTCTGCGAAATCTCTTGATGAATCAGGCTCTGTGTGAGGCAGAAAAACAGTCTAGTTTTCAACATGCCAAGGAATCAGGCAGCAAAGATGTGAATGTCAGTACTCAAAAAATGCAGACTGTAAAGGTCAGATTGGAATTTGGTTAAATACATTTTGATCATATAGCCTAAGTGCAGCCTG
Source organism: Ichthyophis bannanicus (assembly GCA_033557465.1). Lineage (NCBI taxonomy): Eukaryota > Metazoa > Chordata > Amphibia > Gymnophiona > Ichthyophiidae > Ichthyophis > Ichthyophis bannanicus. Next base: position 4,235,307 of record JAWIIG010000024.1, on the reverse strand, counting down.
GCTGGGGAGAGATTAAAATTCTGTGAGCGTAAATTAGAAATCTACAGATACATATGTGCTGCCTGCACCTTTATTACTAATTTAAACTTCCTGCCTTCTTTCCCACCTGAGCTGGTTGTCTATATCCCCTCGTTTGCAGTCTTTTCAGAGGAAAAACCCTGACTCGGTGAAGACAGCAACTCATTACTGACTCCAGCATTCTATCGCCCTTCATCCCTGCTCCCTGTCCTAGTCCCTTCATTCTCTGCCGTTACCCCATATTTAAAGGGGAGCAATCCTTACCCTTGCAAATTGGTAAGGAAAATAATTACATTTCTGTATGACGGTAAAAATAAATAGGTCTTAGAGTTAGTAAGAATATCAGTATAAGCACACTCGCATTTCAGCTGATTCAAGCATATCTTTTCAAACCGAAGAGAAAACCAATGTGAGGAAAATAATAGATTGCGCGAGATTTCTTTGCAGTTTCAGAATGAAGGAAGAGAGTTTGGAAAGACTCCGAGAAGTACTTACTAAACCACAGAGGTTTACCATTTGGTTAGCTCCAAAAACTTAGCGCAGGTCGGCACCAGACCCACATCTGTGAATAGGGGTGTTTACAGCAGGTCTTTATGCAGTTAATGTGGCCCCATCCCCCCTCACTAATCCTATCGCTGAGAGTTCCACGGGTGAATGTGCACAGAGACATTGACAGTGAGCGTGCGCTAATGATGGAATGGAGGAGTAGCCTAGTGGTTGGGGCAAGGTACTTCAGGCCGGAAGGTCGGGGGTTCAAATCCCACTAGAGGACAGCAACCTTGGGCCGGAAGGACTGGGGTTTCTAGTCCCACAGGTGCTCCTTGTGGTCTTGGGCAAGCCACTTAACCCTCCATAGCCCATGTTCCCTGTAAAATAGTTATCTCCGAGTTATAATGCCCTGTTCAATGTAATTTCAGTTTGTTCAATGTAAACCGCACTGATGCAGAATAGCGCGGTATATAAGAGAATGTAAATAAATAAAATAAAAAATGTCTGCGTTAACTGCACTGCGCAGGCAACACCACACTCTACCTCTACCCCCCTCAGTCTCCACACGAACTATCAGTATGGGATTTTTAGCCCATGCTAATGGTTACTGCATACATGATAAACCTTGTGTTAACCATTGGCGTATTTTAGTAAACATATCCCATTATTTTTTAAAGATTGTAAAGGGATATTATCAGCCTTTAGGTGACTGGTGAAAAATCGGTGAAAGTGTGTGTGATGAAGTCCATGCTGACTCCTGGCGATCCAGCCCTTGTGTTTTCTTGGCAAGGAGGTTCGTACAGCTGCGGAAATAAGAGGAACCATGTGTAGGGCTTCTACCAGCTGGATGGTGGTACCTGCTCTTTACACGGCTCCGCAGAGGTGGAATCGGCTACCTCCCTCTCGGTCTGCCCCACACTGATGTGGTCTTTTCTTGACAGCTCCTTATGGCTGCTCTAGCATTCCTGCCTTGTGAAGAGCTGCCACCGTTGCCTCTTTCCCTGAATTGCTGCACCTCCACCACAGTGCGATTCTGAAGGTGAGTGATCCGCTATCCAGACTTCACGCCCATAAAGAATCCATCGTACAATATCTTCAGTTATTATAGGGGAGGAGAGAGAAGAAAGGGGCAGGATGTAAGGGAAATTGAATGAAAGGAGCCCGAAGAGAAGTAGGTTGGGAGAGTGGTGAGAGAGAGGGGAAAAAAGGGAGGTGTGGGGGAAAGTTAGAGGGTGGAGGGCAAACAGGAGAAATGTACTGGGCATTTTTTTACATCGAGGAAAGAGAGAGGAATGGGCGGAGCACAGAGGTGATGGCTAAAGGGTAGAGTTGATTACAGCCAAAATATATTATGTTCATTTTCAGAAATGTTCTTGATTGCATGTGGTTTTGTTTTTTAGTTTGTTTTACATGGTCTGTTTAATTTTTTTTTAAAGTAGTAAAAGGATTCTTTCATAGGATAACATGCTCTTAGTACCCCTTAAAACTGTTTAATGCATGCAAAATGGATTTAATGCTTATTATCCTACAAATGAATGCACATAAAATTGATTTTGCATGCACTAAAATGTTTTATGGGCGCTAACAAATGGAATGTATGCCAACGAATGCTCATCTTTTAGTACAGGGGGTTAGGGGATAGAGAGGGGCTAGTGGTTGGGGCAAGTTACCTCAGCCCAGAGGACCAGGGGTTCAAATCCCACTAAAGAACAGCAACCTTGGGCTGGAAGGACTGGGGTTTCTAGTCCCACAGATACTCCTTGTGGCCTTGGGCCAAGCCACTTAACCCTCCATTGCCTCAGGTGCAAAAACATATATTGTGAGCCCTTAAGGGACAAAGGAAAAATATATATACAGTACCTGAATGTACACTGCTTTGACTGGTAGAAAAGCAGTATATAAGTCTAGTTAAATAAATAGTGGGGAATGAGGCAATGACAGGCAGGATGGAAATGGAGAGTGGGGGATAAAGTGGCAGGTGGGAGATAGAAAGAGAAGTAACACAGTAGAAAGAGACTACCTGAGTATCCAGTTTACCCAGATACCCTGTCCACAGTGATAAATATACATTTCAGCTGTCAGTCACAAAACATCACGACCATCTGCAAGCTTTTTGCTGTCCAGGAAAGTCTTTTATTTTTCGGAAACCCAGGAATTGAATGGATGAATGTCAGTATCAGGAGATTAAACAGTAGAGGCATCAAAAAATGTGGGCTGGTACTGAGGGGGCGTTCCAAAATGGCGGCAGCAGTCTTTGCCATGTGAGCACGTTTGCTATGGGGAAGAAGCGTAAGAGGAAACCAGGGCCGTTGCCCTCCCAGCCCTCTAATACCTCAACGCCAGTTTCCAGTTTGATTGTTGGTCCTTTGGATCCATTCTTGGTACGTACTGCCCGGGGTTCGGATGCAGCTGGTGGAGTAAGCCGGCTAACAGTATCGCTGGAGTCAGAGTGCTCGGCGGCTGTTTCGGCGTCATCTCTTTCCCCAGCTTTGAGCCTGGCGCCGAAAGTGCTCCACAGCCATCCTTTGCCAGAAGGCTTCCTGGAGTTGGCTTCTCCCTCGTTGCGGGCTGTAGCAAGTTTCTCAAGAGGGCCAGGAAAGGAAGAGCTGGAGGAGCCAGAGAGTGCTATCTGTCGAAAGTCCTACTCGATTCCATCTACAGCGTCATTTGGAGAGCTGTGTGCAGGGAAGGAGACCCCTGCTATACGCGGAAGTGAGCCGTTGGCGAGTATGGAGGCAGTGTCATCTGCAGTTGAATCAGAGGTGGCTTTTTCTATACAGCGACCTGCGAATTTCAATTTGGAGGCTATTTGGAATGCTATAGTTTTGTTGGGAGACGTTCTTTTGCCTCAGGTATCTTACCTAGCCATAAAGGTGAACAATTCTGTGAGTACAGTTTGTGAACTTGAAAGGAAAGTTTCAGACATGCAAGTGGAGGTGGAAGAAATGCGAAACAAGGTGGTTTATCTTGAGGAACACTCTGATATTTATAAAAAGAACTTTCTGTCACTTCAAGTTAAATTGGAACATCTGGATAATTTGTCTAGAGTTAATAACTTGAGAATTATTAACTTTCCAAGGTTGCTTTCAGTCTCAGCTAGAGACATGTTTAAACAATACTTGGTAGAGGTATTAGGAGTTTTTCCTGAAATGATGCCACCCTTGGTTAAAATTTATTATTTACCTAAGGCGAAGCTTGCTCCGACTGTGGGTGATTCGGGTGGGGATCAAGTACAGGGGAATATCTTGAATGTTACAGATTTGTTAGAAAATTCAGGGTATGAGTCTCAGGTTCCTTCCACATTGTTAATAATGTTTGCTCTGTTGTCTGATAAAGAATGGTTGTTAAAACTTTTCTTTCAGAAAAGGAAACTTCTATTTTGTGGTTTATCCATACGTATATATCCTGATTTAGCAAGAGATACCCAGAAACGGCGCAGGGAGTTTCTTCTGCTCCGCCCTGGGGTTATACAGTTGGGTGGGCTCTTTTTTCTCAAACACCCGTGTAAATATTTAGTGAACTATCACTCTGTTTCCTATATATTTTATGAGCCCTCCCAGCTGTTAGCCTTCATCAATGCTAGGCGACTGGAGTCTTCTATTGATCCCTGCTAATGCTGTTGTTAGTTATAGATCTGGACATTGGCTATCTGCTTTTGTTTCTTAACATATATTATTTAAAGTTTGAATAGGATACTTCCCCCTCAAAAATTGTGGGCTAGGGAGGGTTGACACTTTTATTTTCTGTTTGGGAATGCTTCATGATTTTTGCTTTTTATGATGTATTCTGTTAAAGAGTATTTTCTAAGTGTCTACTCTGTTGCTGCTAGAATGGTTTGTATAAACTTTCTTGATTTATTTGTAAAATTTCATAAATACAAAATAAAAGAAAAAAACAGTAGAGGCATCGACAGAGAAAAAGAGAGCTTCAAAAATTATCTGTTCTGTTAATATAGATTAATAAAAAAATGTATTTGCCAAAGTAGAAGCATATGTGCTATTTTGTCATATCACCATCACACGGCTTGTAGAACATATTGAAGGATATTCTGATATGTCCTTTGGTCAGATTTCAGTTACCTCCTGACATATATATTTATTTAGTAGTATTTTGCTCACACCTTTTCAGTAGTAGATTAAGGTTACAATTAGATTTTGGAGGTATTTTCCTATCTTGAGGGGCTTAAAATCTAAGATTGTATGTGAGGCAATGGAGGGTTAAGTGACTTCCCCAAGGTCAGTCAGTGGGAGTTGAACACTGCTTTTTTGGATCCTAGATTGCTGTCCTAACCACTAGGCTACTCCTCCACCCCTTAGCTCATACCTTTTCAGTAGCAGTTCAATGCAAATTGCTGTAGATGAACCCCTGAGTTGGGATCCTCCCCACTGAATAGATGAAGCCATCACAGAGGAGATAGATGTCGTCTGGGTCCTCTCCAGATATAACATGTGGGTAAGTCACTCGCAAAGACAAAATAAAATTTGCTTCAGGAAAACAATGATGACAAATAGAGAGAATTGTATTTTTTAAAATAGTTAAATTATTTAATCTCTATTCTCTTAAGATGTAATGTTAAGCCTTAGTTGATAAGCTTTGAGTTGATGTTAATAAACTATGTGGAAGTTGCTTTCTTGTAATAGTAAACTTTAAAACTGACAAAGCAATTTTCTTTTGGTTCTTTTTCAGAACATAACCGGCAACTTTTCACCAAATCAAAAAAAGAACATCAGATAAGTACTTCTACTACTACTATTGAGCATTTATATAGCGCTACCAGTCGTACGCAGCGCTGTACAGACATGTAAGAGACAGTCCCTGCTCGTCAGAGCTTACAATCTATTCAAGACAAACACAGAGCTAACAATCAATTCAAGACAAAACACGGTACATACAATCTAGTCACGACACAGAAGTCAAGATCTGAAAGCAACAGAGAAGAGGTGAGGTTTCAACTTATTATTTCAAGTAATAAGTAGTGTTATATTCTCCAAAGAAATCATTTGCATTTAAGCACTTCACTCCTCCAAAAGTATAGATACCTTGTGTAGCTGTTTCCTTTACAGATGGAGGAGGCACGTATACCCCTTGTCTGTATCTATGTCCCACACTCACAAAGCCAATTATTTTCTCCAAAAACTTAAATCCCTTTCAAGAGGAAAAGTGTTTGTTCCCTCAGAAATCTGAATTTTGTGCCAGGGTTGGATGCAGATGTACACTTATCTGAAGAGTTCTTCTGGTTTCACTTGTTGCAGCTCTCCATAGAAACATTTTGGTCAAGGTATGTTACTCTTCAATCATTCTCCGTTTCTGCCTCTCCTTGAAGTCGATCAACTACTATCCTATCGGGCCTAGTACAGCAGGGTAAGCTCAGTTTTATTTCTTTATACCCTGGTTGTCTGCTAATTTTCTCCAACCTGAGTAGCAGGTGTATATTTGATAAATGGTCCCTAGTAAAATAAAAATAATTATTTTTTCAAAACCTACAAAGACCATTCTCTGATTGTAGAGACCTTATAACATTGTCTTCCTCTCAGTACTCTCCTTGTGACAGCACTGTGCTCCTAGGATAGGCAGTCTCTTTAGCCCCTGTCAAATAAGCACAGAGACTGTGCCCATCTCCACCAATGTTGCCCCTCTCTCACGTCTGCCCTTCTTCACAGCATTGCGAAATAAATTCCACACTCCAAAGCTGCCAAGCTTCTCAGCTACACTCAATTGTACCACCACCCTTGGAAAGAACTCCTTATTCTATCAACATAGACGTTCTCAGTTACACTCTTTACTCTAGTGGCAAAAATTACTCGGACTGCTTTTATTTATTTATTTATTTATTAAACTGAAATCATGCCATTCTCTCTTCATTCGGACAAAGAAAACCAAATCTTTCCTACATCTGTGGATAAACCTTAGGCCTGGTCTCAAAGCCCCTCAGCTTCCTTGGTGATCTCTGATGGAAAAAAAATTGAAATTTCCCAGGTAATGGCATCCATTCCAGAATGCTGCTGTGGCATTGTGATATCGTTACCAGTGCTGTTGCAATCAGGTGTCGTAGTTTAGCTTCCTTGCTAGCGTAGGATTCTACAACTGTACTCACTAGAATGTTTGAGATTTTCAAAGATCTCTACAACAATGGCCATAGATTTCAATGCAAAGTCGTTTTTTAAAATCTATTATAATTTTAAAACACTTAAAAGAAAATTCACAATATATTTCTTGAGAATGCCCCCTTACACTTTCCCAATCACTAGTTCCAACCTTATTGCAGCACTACCATGGTTCCGAAGCAGTTTTATACTTTTTCTTTATGTTCAAATATTTTATTTTTATTTTATTTATTTAACAACTTTTTTTCTAACTGCTATATCTACAAGTCATAGCGATGTACAGTTAACTTAATTATATAATGTTCTACAACAATAGTGAGCAATTAACCTAAATGGGAGCTTGGATTAAACAAAGTGTAAATTAGCTATAAATAGCAACATATATACAGAAGAAGGAATTGAGATGCAGGGGGTAGAAGATATAATGGTGTGAGGGTACATTTAAGGAAATTTGTCCATGGGCAACAAAAATGCCTTTATGAATAAGGGTAACTTTGTGGTGACTCATGATAGCTTTTAGGTGTTGGATCTCTATTCTGTAAAGAGGTGCGTTTTTATTCCACGATGGAACTCTGCAATGGTACTGTAGCAGCAAAGCGCAGACAAACCAATGATACCAGGAGTCTGTTCAGAAGGTCCAAATCATTTATTTGTGCACAAGTCTCAAGCAAGTCAAATTCAAAATGGCTGAGCAAAGTTTTCAAGCATTACAACAACTTTTATAGACTTCTGTTCCATTCTAGGTATAGAAAAACATTTCATTGGTCCCGGTAACCTCCCGTACCTCCCGTATCTCTTCTATTGGTCCCGGTACTGATAAGTTTATCCAATTATGTCCCTTCTGTGGGCATGACACCTGCCTGCCCCCCTTCTAGTCCCAATTACAATGGTCAGTTCATCAACTTGTTACTTTCACACTCTCAAGGTTATGGGACCAATTTGTGCGTGCAGAAGAGCAAGGTTCTGTAACTCATCTGTCAGCACTCCTCATTATTTCTCTGCAAATGTACTTTTTCTTATCAGTAACTTTAAAACATGTCTTTTCTGTATTTTTCCATTTCTTAGTTCTGCAGTTCTGCTTACCTAAGCTAATTCAATATTTCTACTGAGTTCTCTCTTACAATAGCAGCATATTGGGGGATGTGCAATCCTATATGCCTCTCCACAGGCCTCATTTACAGGTCAAGCTAGCCATGCTGGCCTGCCTATGTCAGACACCGTGGGTCACAGGCCTGCACCTGCCACATTCCCCCCTTTGATAATCTCACCCTATTACTCAATAAGGTGTGAGAATTAAATCACTTTTAGAAGAATCACATCCTGATTAAAGGATTCTTACTAGGGCTAGCTTTGTATAAAGCCATTATTTTAGTTGCGGTCTTCCGCTCTACTATACTATCAATAGCACTATGAATGGAACGCATACAACATGGGATTAAACATGGTAAGCAGAGGATAACAGCAACAAGGATTAGTACTAAGATAATGAAAGTCTTAAATCCTCCCAGCCAAGAGAAAAGGTTAGCAAACCAGTTAGGAAATTTCAATGCGTGCCATGTCTGTACTGGCACATAAGCATGTCTTTGCATATCTTTAGCAATTTCTTCAACTACTTGACCTTTATCATCTATTTTCAGACAACAATTAGTTAAATTCAGTTTACCACATACTCCTCCTTCAGCTGCTAGCAAATAATCAAGTGCTAAGCGATTCTGGTATATGGCAGTGCGCATCTGAGTACTTTGTCTAGCTAAGAGCGTGAGAGCATGACTAGTTTCATTGGTTATTATTTCAACTACTGCTTGTAAGCGAATAATACTATTAATCATATAAATTGGGGTACGATAACCATACATACCATCATCATTCCAAGTCCATAATACTCAATAATTCTTTCTGGTGGCCAATCATCACCTTGCCACTTCTCCCACTTGCCTATCTGTAAAGCTTCTCTTTTCTGTCTCGATGCTCCTTTGTGTTTGTGGGTAGTGTATACAGGGTATCCTAATTGTTCTCCATGTTCAGTGTTTAACAGGAAGAAAGAAGGTCTGATGGTTCCTAAGACACATGCTCCTCCCCATTGTGGCGGGAGTTGTGCATATGCTCGGTTTCCACAGATCCAATATAGGCCAGGTGGGGCTTGCCAGGCTTGGACTTTGGCCAGGTTAGTCCATAGACCTGCAAGTTCAGGAAATCTAGCTAATGGGTTAGGAGGTTCAGGATGTCTGATTCCTGACCACCATGCTGTCTTTTTGGTCGTGGCATTATAATATTTCTGGCTAAGACAGACCAGCTGTCCTACCTTTTGGGTGAACTGGGGTCCAGTTCTGGCAAAGCAAAGACGTCCAACGATTGAGTGCGCTAACACCCATTCACTGGTAGTCTTGTGTAATTCAGTCTGATTGTAAATCATGGAATAATTCAATTCTTGAGCTTCCCAGGGCCATTGGTCTCCCATTTGGGTCCCGCCACAGAAGTAACAATCTGTGATCTTAAGACTAGATACTACTGCTCCGGCTAATTCTAGAAATAAATTCTGTGAAGGGTGAGGGATCTCAAACTTATTTACATGCATAGCTTCATAAAAAGTATTATGAATATGATATTTAGATGACTTGTGGGCTTGAGTATTCAATCTGATATACACAATGGTCCCTGGATCTGTTGCTCCTCCAGCAATACGTAAACCAAACTTATATCCTTGTTTCCATGCATGGGGATTATGTACACGCAAATGTAAGGGGTTGCAAGCATCTTTCTGACATTTATCATTTGTGGTTGGCTTGGTTAGAGTAGCCATCCGCTTATCTATTTTCTCATCAGTTATACCAGTGTTCCAGGTAGCATAAAAAACGCATCCCCAATACGGGCAATAGTAATCTGCCGCTGTAGCAGTACTATACCCTGATCCTGTTTTACCTGTACACTTCCACCAATTTGTGGCACCTTCTGGACACATATACTTATGGTCATTCGATACGCTTTCTCCCATGTACCACAGGTGGAATAACTATCTCTATTAATAGCATTACATGCATCAAAATTCAAAACAGCAGGTTTGGTAATGTCCTTAAGTGGTGGTGTAGCAGCTAATATAGGTCCATCTGCATCCTTCCATCTTATTTCCAACGTGTAATAGGATGGATTCTGATGCGGATTATAGCATGCTTTAATTTTGCCATGAGTGCAAACATTTAGTTCCGTGGTGTTATAGACACACCGAGTTATTGTTCCCTTGCAGGTATAGTAAGAATGGTAAAGCAAAGTCTGAGTTACTTTCAGTCCAGTTCTAGTAGAAGTAATGCAAGCAGTGCATGGAGGTAGAGCATAAGTCTGTTCAAAACCTCCAAAGAAGGCAACCAAGGCAAAGCAAAAGCAAAGATACATGTTGATGTTGATTGGAGTTCTTCTGAATCCTCAGCTTGCTGATCTTGATCACGACGGTCTATTATTCTTCGTCCCGTTTGCTAATGAAGCAATTTAACGGGTGCTGAGTGTTGATTGAAGATCCTCAAGATGTCCAGTACACCTTAACCAACTTAGCAATTCAGTTGGCTTGTGAAGTCTGGCTTAGTCAATGTAGTCTCAAAGTAGTGTGTCAAATCACACACAAATTGGGTTCGTTGAAACAAAACTGTTGCTGCATGGAAAACAGCAATCCTCTTCGAAAGACTTGGCTACTGCAAAGCACTTGTGATGAAGTGTCTATGCTGCTGGTTGCCGTCTCAAAGTAACTCGCAAGGGTACATCAGGGTGCTGCTCTGCTGTCCACCGCTCTGGTTCAGGATCGGCGGCGGCGGGCTTGACTCTGCTGTGGTGGATCCAGGCGTCGATCTCGGCTACCTTTACTGCAGTTGGGGTAGACAGGATGACGGTGTACGGTCCCTTCCAATGGGGTTCCAACGGTATCTTCTTCCAATCTTTGATCCACACCGAAGTTCCAGGCTGGTAGGGATGCAAGGGTTCCGTCAAGTTGATAGGCAACTGGTCTTGGATCCACGTATGGAGAGTCTGCAGAACAAAACTAAGAGCTAGGAGTTCTTGCCTGGTTACTTCTGAACCAATCTGGGTTAAACTTCCTTTGACTCCCTGCACTATTGGTGGGGGTTTACCATACAAAACTTCAAAAGGGGAAAATCCTGTTGACTTTACAGGGGCTGAGCGTATTCTGAGTAAAGCTATGGGGAGCACTTGGGGCCATTTCAAGTGTGTCTCCTGACAAAGCTTAGACATTTGGGCTTTCAAGGTACGATTCATTCGCTCAACTTTCCCTGAACTCTGGGGTCTGTATGCAGTGTGGAGTTTCCACTGTATCTGCAAAGCTTTTGCTAACTGCTGAGTAACTTGGGAGACAAATGAGGGTCCATTGTCTGACCCTATTACTGCTGGGATTCCAAATCTGGGGACAATCTCTCTCATTAAGGCTTTGGTAACTTCTCGGGCTTTCTCAGTTCTGGTTGGGAATGCTTCTACCCACCCAGAGAAAGTACAAACTAATACTAGTAGGTAATGGTATCCATTGGCTTTTGGCATTTCGGTGAAATCAACTTGGAGGTTGTGCATGGGGGTGACACCTCCTGACTGAACTCGGGGTGCTGTAATAAGGCCTTGCTTGGCATTATTTTTGGCACAAGTTACACATTGACGTGCTACTGAGGCTGATATGGTTGTCATCAGAGGGATGTAGAAATGTGGTCTGAGTGCTTTCTCCATAGCACTCTTCCCATAGTGGGTGGCTTCGTGAAAAGCTTTGACAAAGGATGGTCCTAACAGTTCAGGAATTACTATTCGTCCCGGAGGTTGACTGCCCTCTTCTGGTGGCAGCTCAATCCATCCGTCTTTCAATACTCCATTTTCTTTGTCACAATAGTAATCTAATTCTTTGGTGGTATATCGTGGGGTCCATAGATTCAAAGGTACTGGAAACAATGCTGCTTGCATTGGCATAGCTTGTGGGGCAATCTGTCCTGTCATAGCTGCTTGTCGTGCTGAGGCATCTGCAAATCTATTCCCTCGGGCAACTTCTCCTTTTCCTGCTTGATGTCCTCTACAATGCATGACAGCTACACGTGTTGGGGCCCATACTGCATCAAGTAACATCAATATCTCGGGACCATATTTGACTGATTTTCCTCCGGATCTGATGAGTCCTCTTTCTTTATAGAGAGCTCCATGGGCATGCAAGGTAGTGAAGGCATATTTGGAATCTGTATATACATTTAGCACAAGTTTTTCTCCTAACAACAATGCTCTGGTGAGTGCTATCAATTCGGCTTTCTGGGCTGATGTGCCTGAGGCTAGAGCTGATGATTCAACTACTTCGTGTTGAGTGACGACTGCATATCCGGCACAGCGTCGTCCGTCAAGGATGAGACTGCTCCCATCAACATAATAGATCTGGTCGGGATTGTCTATGGGCACATCTGTTAAGTCAGGTCGACTAGAGAACACAGTTTCCATGACTTCGATACAGTCATGTTCTGGGAGTTCTTCACTGATGGGTATCAAGGTAGCTGGGTTCAGGGCATGGCTCACTTCGAGTTGTATCTGTGGGTTTTCACATAACATGCTCTGGTACTTCAACATTCGGGAATTAGTGAGCCAATAATTTGCTTTTTGTTCCATAAGGGCAAGGACTGCATGTGGCACAGTGACTCGTATGTTCTGTCCTAGTGTGAGTTTGTCTGCTTCACTCACTAGTAGCGCTGTAGCTGCAACTGCTCTCAAGCAAGGTGGCCATCCTTTGGCCACAGGGTCCAATTGTTTCGATAGGTAGGCTACAGGTCGCTCCCAATTTCCTAATTTCTGAGTCAACATGCCTAGGGCATTTCCCTGTGCTTCATGTACAAACAAGTGGAAAGGTTTGTGGACATCTGGTAGTCCAAGTGCTGGTGATGACATCAATTCTTCTTTTAGCTTCTGGAAGGCTGTATCCTGCTCAACTCCCCACTCCAGTGGTGACTTCTCTTCTCCTTTTGTGGCTTCATACAGTGGTTTGGCAATTTGAGCAAAGTTGGGTATCCAGATTCGGCAATATCCTGCCGCTCCCAGAAAGGCTCTGACTTGCTTTCTGGTTGTTGGAGTTGGAATTCTGCATACTGCTTCTTTTCTTTCTCTGCCTAATCTTCTGCTTCCTTGGGTGATACGAAAACCCAAGTATTTCACTTCTTTTTGACATAGCTGTGCTTTGGCTCTGGAAACTTTGTATCCAGCTTCATCTAGTAACTGCAAGAGATCTTTGGTGGCTAATATACATTCTCTTTCTGATACGGCAGCTATCAACAGATCATCCACGTACTGGAGAAGCACTCTCTTCCCCGGGGCTACTGGATAGCTTGAAAGGTCTTGGTTTAGTGCAGCGCTAAAGATGGTAGGTGAATTCTTGAATCCTTGGGGTAATCTTGTCCAGGTGAGTTGGCCCCCTCTTCCAGAGATGGGGTCCTGCCATTCAAATGCAAACAATATTTGGCTTACAGGGGCTAATCTTATGCAAAAGAACGCATCTTTCAAATCCAGTACAGTGAAATGGGTAGCTTCAGCAGGTATCAGTCCTAGAAGAGTGTAAGGATTGGGCACAACTGGATGTATAGTTTCAACTGCATCATTTACTCTTCTCAAATCTTGTACTGGGCGATAATCATCTGTCCCAGGTTTCTTTACTGGCAAAAGTGGGGTGTTCCATGGGGATTGACATACTTTTAGTAGGCCATATTCAAGCAATCTTTGTAGGTGGCGATGAATGCCTTCAATTGCGGCTCTTGGGAGAGGGTACTGTTTGACGTGCACTGGTGTAGCACTAGGCTTGAGGGTTACAATCACTGGAGCTATATGCTTGGCTAGGCCTGGGGGACTGCCTTCTGCCCATACTCCAGGTGGTGCATGAATGTTCTTTAAAGTTTGTTCAAAATAGGTATCTTGGATGGAATCATCGACGTAGTACCTCCATTCTTCTTCTCGGGGTACTGTCAGCAGCATTACTCCTGCTGGTTTGGCTTGGGAATTCACTGTCATTTGCATTTCTCCTTGCTCAGAGAAAGATATTTGTGCTTGAAGCTTGGCTAGCATATCTCGTCCCAGTAGCGGCACTGGACATTCGGACATGTAAAGGAATTGATGAGTTACTTGCTGTCCTCCTAGACTGCATATTCGGTCTTGAAGAAAAGACTTTGTGGCTTTGGCACCAGTTGCTCCTATAATGGTGACTGCTTTTTTAGTGAATGGGGCTATCTTCTTGTCTATTACTGAATGCTCTGCTCCAGTATCAACCATAAAGTTCATAATTTGGTCTCCTATTTGTATTCCGACCATAGGCTTCTGGAGACCTAAAGCAAACTTGGAGCCCGGTCTGTCCTAATCCACGTCATCCTCATCATGGGCTTGTGTGGCCAATGCTTGAATGGCTCCTCCTCTCTCTCGCTGGAATTGTTCTCGATTGGCTCCTCCTCGGCCTCGGGGACGGCCTCGTCTTTCTTCTCGCCACTGATGATCGTTGTCATCATCTTGCTGGGCGTCTTCGAGTTGCGGGCACGTATCTCTCCAATGTCCTTCCTCTCTGCAATAGGCGCATTGGTTCACGCCTAGTCTCTGGGTCCGGCCTCCGCCTTGACCCCGCCCTCTTCCTCTGCTCCTTCGACTAGGGACACCTCCCCTTTTCTTTTCAACTATGGCCGCAGCCAAAAAATCAGCTTTCTTCTTCATCTTTCTATCACATTCTCTCTGTCTTTCAGTATCACGATTCACATACACTTTATGAGCGACTTCCAATAACTGTGTTGCATTCATGCCCGCAAACCCTTCTAACTTCTGTAATTTACGTCTAATGTCCGGTTGAGACTGGTTTACAAAAGCAGAATTCACCATACATAAACTTCCTGGTGCCTCGGGATCATAGGGAGTATACATTCTGTAGGCTTCAGTTAATCTTTCATAAAAATCTGCTGGGCTCTCATCTATTCCTTGGATAACTCCTGTAACTTTGGAAAGGTTCATAGCTTTTTGGCCCCCCCTTCTCAGGCCTTGTAAAAAGCCTTGGCGAAAGCGGGCTGGGGCTGTGGATCCTTCATCTGTATTTGGATCCCATTGGGGGTCTTCATTTGGGAATTCTCTCTGAGCTGCTTCTCTACGATCTATTATATTCTGCCCCTGCGCCGGAGCTGCAGGGTTTTCTGCCATCCATTCAATAGCTGCTTTCCTAATTCTCGCTCGTTCTTCTGTAGTGAATAGGGTGGTCAGGAGCTGACGGCAATCTGGCCAAGTGGGTTGGTGAGTTTCCATAATACTAGTTACTAATTCTGTCAGCTCCTGGGGCTTACTAGTATAGGAGGCATAGTGCGACCTCCAATTTAATAAATCAGTTGTAGAGAAAGGAATATACACATAAGTTAAGGGTCCCGCTACCACTTCATCATTATCATTCTTTACGGGCACTCCCGGGACTTGCCTTAAGGGAAACAGTTTGGCTGTCCCAGGCGTTGTTTGGGATCTAAGGGTTATTGTCGTTGCCTTTGCAGGAGTCGCTTTCTTTTTCTCAACAGGTTTTGCTTTGGGTTTCTCTTTCACTGGCGTGCTAGTGCTAGCGCTGGCTTTCTCGATTATTTGTACACTATCCTCCTCCTCTCCTGGGGAATTTTCTCTTTCTTCTTCTTCTATCTCCGCTTCTGACTCACTTTTTACGTCCTCCTCTTCTTTTCCCGCTAATTCTTTCTCTTTCTCTCCTCCAGGAGGAGGGGGGTCAGGGGTTGGGTCCCGCCTCGGCTCTCGCCGTCTCTGGGGTTCTGGGGCAGGACGACGCCGGGCTACTCTTACTGGACCTGGGGTTCGGGGCTGCCTAAGGACTACTTCTGGGGAATCAGGATCTGCCAGGATGGGTTTCTTCGTGGCTTTCTTATCCTGCTCTTTCATTCTAGGCTGCTCCGTTTTCTGTCTAGAATCTGTTTTAGCTAACATTATTCTGCACTGTTCCTCATAACAGCGCTGCGCCCAGGGGGGCGGATCTTCACAAATACTTAACCAGGAATCTATATAGGGGTACTGATCGGGGTGCGCTACCCGCACTCTACGATGTATTGACTGAATAATCTCTACAGTGAACGTTCCCTCTCGGGGCCAGATGGGGTCTAGATCGGGCCACTCCCTAGTACACAAAATCTGCAAACGGGCTGCTGTCATTTTAATACCATAATCTCCTGAATATCCCTCTTTAAAATGTGTGATCATACATTCTAATGGAGTGTTTCTAGTAGACCCCGCCCCTCCCATTTCGATGTGTGCGCGCAACAACAGACAGAAGGGAAAAGGAGGGCGGACCGTGGGTAAGGGGTCCTCACGGCCCTGGAAACGTATAGGGAATACAAATAACAAGACAAGACGACAATCGCTTCCCCCTTTTCGCGACCTGAACGCGGTCGCCCGGTCAGGAAATGCGCTAATCAGGGGTCCGCCTTCACTTGGTCCGTGCTGCCAGACCTCTCATTCACACTTCGTTCACACAATCATGCTAGCAACGTATCCCAGAATGCATTCGTTTCTATCTGTTCTGACTAGTCTTTTTCCCAATTACAAAAAGGATGAGGGTTTCACCTAGCGAATTCCCATGCCAGGCTACTCGGCTCTTCCTTGAGAGTTGATCATGCTCTCTTACCAATTCCCAATATCTCGAGATTACAAATTCCAAATTCCAATGGCAGTACTGCTCTTTCTATTTCTGTCTAGACCCAAAATCAAAACTATACTCACCGGATCCGGTCCTCAAACTTCCCAAGCAGGCGCATGAGTTGGACCTCGGACTCCCCTCACTCGGGTTCGAGGCGTTGGCTCCAACCGGGCCCGGCACCCGCCGAGGTCCGACCAGCTCCCTCCGATACAAGGGACCGGTGGCGCCAGGGAGCGGCCCTCGTCGGAAGGGCGCGATCCCGGCAGGACCAAGCCTATAGAGGCGGAAAGTCGTGGTATATTGCCCTATATACACTTTGATTCCACAACTTCCCGGCCAACGCACCAAGGAATATGTAGCAGCAAAGCGCAGACAAACCAATGATACCAGGAGTCTGTTCAGAAGGTCCAAATCATTTATTTGTGCACAAGTCTCAAGCAAGTCAAATTCAAAATGGCTGAGCAAAGTTTTCAAGCATTACAACAACTTTTATAGACTTCTGTTCCATTCTAGGTATAGAAAAACATTTCATTGGTCCCGGTAACCTCCCGTACCTCCCGTTTCTCTTCTACTGGTCCCGGTACTGATAAGTTTATCCAATTATGTCCCTTCTGTGGGCATGACACCTGCCTGCCCCCCTTCTAGTCCCAATTACAATGGTCAGTTCATCAACTTGTTACTTTCACACTCTCAAGGTTATGGGACCAATTTGTGCGTGCAGAAGAGCAAGGTTCTGTAACTCATCTGTCAGCACTCCTCATTATTTCTCTGCAAATGTACTTTTTCTTATCAGTAACTTTAAAACATGTCTTTTCTGTATTTTTCCATTTCTTAGTTCTGCAGTTCTGCTTACCTAAGCTAATTCAATATTTCTACTGAGTTCTCTCTTACAATAGCAGCATATTGGGGGATGTGCAATCCTATATGCCTCTCCACAGGCCTCATTTACAGGTCAAGCTAGCCATGCTGGCCTGCCTATGTCAGACACCGTGGGTCACAGGCCTGCACCTGCCACAGTACTGTATGCTCGTATTTCAAGTCAAAGTGAGTTCCATATTGGGGGTGCAAATAACGAAAAGGCGCATTTGGAAGTTGAGTGGTTACATTTGGTTTGGAGGATTGGGACCATTAGAAGGTCCTGAGTGATTTTCCATCTTGTCCTGTTGTCAGGAGTTCAGAATTAGAGATTAAAGATTCTGTGCCGATAGGCTGTGGAGTATCTTAAATGTGCTTGGCAGGACTTGATATTTGATTCTTATGTGAATTGGGAGCCAGTGCAGGTGGAATAAGATGGAGTACTGTGGTTTCTTCATGGTGTATTTGATAAGATGCTGGCAGCTGTGTTTTGCGTCATTTGCAATGGATGTAAGGTGGCCTTTGGAAGCCCTTGATATATTATGTTACAGTAGTTCAGTATTGGAAATATGAGTGCCTGACATATGTCTCTGAAGTCGGTTTGATTAAGCAAGGATCGGAGCTGGTGTATTCTTCTCATTTAGTGGTAAGCTGTTTTTGTGACTTTTTTGATGTGGGAGTGAAAAGTTAATCGTTGGTCGAGAGTTATTCCTGGATATTTCACTTCCTCTTTGACTTCAAGAACCACATCAGATAGGCTGATGATGGGTGGTGGGGTGAATGTTGGGTTTTTAGTTATATGGAGGGATTCAGTTTTACTGTTATTGATGGCTAGGTTGTGTTCAGAGAGCCAGCTGGACATTGCTTTAAAGCATCTTCCTATTGTCATGTATTCTGGGTTATTCGTAGAGAATGTTGTGTAGATTAGGATGCCATCAGCATATATGTGATAAAGTATCATCTAGATCTGTATGATTGAACACAGCGGCTGTATAAAGATATTGAAAAGTAGGGAGGATAGGGCTGATTCTTGCGGAAGACCTTGGTGTTTGTAGTACTGGGAGTTAATCAATCTTACTTTCACTTGTTGGTGCCATTCCTCCAGATAAGACTGGAACCACTTGAGCATATTGCGTCATCATAGGCCTATTGATTGGAGTCATGATAAGAGGTCATGGTGGCTTATAGAGTCAAATCCTGCAGAGATAACTAGGAAGATGAGTACAAATCCTTGCTTTGGTTTTTCTATTCCTTTAATTAGATTGTCTAGTAGTGAGGTAATTAGAGTCTTGACCCTGTGAAGCGGTCTGAATCTGTGGTGTTGCAGATCAAGAGGAGTGCGAGCATCTGTGTAGTCCTGCATCTGGAGTTGTACTGCTTTTTCAATGAGTTTGGCAATAAAGGGAATGTTGGAGATGGGTCTGTAGAAGGTTGGGGACCTTGGGTCTAGTGCAGGATTCTTAGGGAGAGACCTCAATGAGGCACACTTAAGGCTTTTGGTCATGTGCACTGAAAAGCATCAGAAAAATGGTTCACCAAAGAATTAGCTGATGCAAAAAAACATCTAAGAAAATGTGAATGCAGAGACACATCGTCCCCAGAAAACAAACACATATACAAGTCAACCTTGAAAAACTACAAGGACGCCACCCATAAAGCTAAAAAAGACTACCACACCAAAAAACTAACAGACTCCCTCAACCGACCACGTGAACTATTCGAAATTGTCAAATCTCTAATGAACACAACCCAAAATGACACAAACTCCTCAAACATAAATATACAATCCCTAGCCAACTACTTTCAAGAGAAATTAAAAATGAAGAACTCCAACACTCCACTCAGACAATTACACCACCCCTATAATAATACGACATTGAACACTCTTCACCCAATAGACAAACGACAACTCCTGAACATCATAACCAAAATAAATACCACCACCTCCCCACTAGACCCTTGTCCAGTCTCCTGGATCAAAGCAACTAAATCAGAGCTGGCTCCGCACCTACTCCAAATAATCAACCAATCCATTCAACAAGAAATAATGCCAAATGAACTAAAACAATCAATGATTCGGCCAATCCTGAAGAACAAAAATCTTGACAGCAAAGACCCCACTTCATATAGACTCATACCAATATACCATTTGTAGCAAAACTAATTGAGAAAACAGTCCAAAATCAATTACAAGACTTTATAGACACTGTTGCACCTCTAGATGAACAACAATTTGGATTCCGCCCTTTCCATGGTATCGAATCACTACTGCTGGTTCTCTTCGATGCCCTTATACATGGCATAGATGACATTAAGGGGTATGTTTACTAAACTGCGGTAATGTGATTCGCGTTAGGATCCGCGGTAGAAGCAGAAATCCCAAATAAGGACATGGGCGGTACATCGTTACCGATAATGCGCGTTACAAGGCGCCATAAATTAACGAGCGCTACATGGCACGTTACCGCGCGTTAATCTTAAAAGGCACGCAGGCATGCAAGCACAGCAACAGAACTGTAGCACAATGGTTACTACACTGACTGATGGTACAGGGGTCATGGGTTCGATTCTCCAGTGGGCCTAATGTATAAGGCTGGCTGAGGCATCACCCTTTACATTTAAGTAAAAATAAATAAAATAAATAAATAAATAAGTAGTGATTGTTGAGGCATTTGTATTTTAATTAGTGCTGCCAGCAAACACACCCTCACGGTGGCGTAACCTAAGGTGCCGCATAAGGCACCCCATAACTCACTCCATAGGGCACATTATAAAGTGTACTGTCCGCCAAGGGGATGTCAGCATACACACCAAGCAGATAGGTCAGTGATTGGGCCCCAAAAGAAAACCCATAAATATCACATGAGAGAAATACTATATAGCACTATGGGGGAACCTAGCCATGCCGTGGTCACTGCTCAGTCAGGGTGAGAGTGACCTCCCAGCAGGACATGCTGTGGCCACCCTGTCCGTGCAGGTGGTGGCCAGGCACTACAATGTCCAAGCCATTGCCCTATGCCCTGTGCAGATACATCCAGGCCAGGCCACCCTATCCAGGCTATTCTCACGGTATCTTGCTCCTCCTCATGTACATTGGCAGGCCAATACTGGCAACAGTGCTAGCAGTGTGTGCTGTGGAGGGTGTTTGCAGCCACCACACACTGGATAGACAGACACACACTCCCCACACCTATGCCAGCATTGTGCAACTATAGAGGTGTTTGGCAGCCCTGGCCACCGCACAAGTCCTGGGCACAGTGCAGGCATGGCTATGGTAAGCAATACTGTTGGGGTCACTCCCCAGGGTGGTAAACACTGTCAGACACCAGACCTGAAGCACACTCCACAGACATCAGAAAGGTTGCTATGCTGCAGCTCAATCAGTGATCATAGCAATCTTTTGATAGCTGTGTACCGTATTCCCAGGTTTAGGATGGCATTGCTAAGGTATGCAAGTGCTAGTATTGGGAGATGCACGCAGGGCCCAACATCCTGCCTCTCCAGGAGGCATTCGATAATGGAGCCTGTGGGTGCGGGTGTGTCTGCCCCTGTTGGCTGCTGCTTTACGGCAGAGGTTCCCAACTCCAGTCCTGCTGTGCCAAACACTGTTCGGGTTTTCATGCTGTCCCTCATGAATATGCATGAGATACATCTGCATACCATGGGGGTGGCGCATAGGAATGCAGCATAGGCATCTTTATTAGAGGCAGCATGGAATCTGAATGGTGTTTGGCCCTCCAGGACTGCATTTGGGAGACTCTGCTCTAGGTAATGCACATGTTTATGGTGTCTGTGCTCTGTAGGGTAAAATGTAGGTGTTTTGGGCATGTTTACGTCATCTGCAATAAAGGTTCTGTCTGTATTAGCACGTTGTAGTAGTGGGTAAAATATGGGGACTGGGTTGGCAGGAACCACAGCTGGGACTTGAACCTGTGACCTTCTGCTTCTGAATACACTGGTTTTGTGCACTGCACCACCATGTTGTCACAGAGTCAGTACATTCCCTGGTGATACCATGACTGTTCGTCAGACAAGGCCTGTCTGTTGCAGTGCACGGCACCCACCTACACAGGGCTAGGCCACGGTCTGCTGTGGGCAGCTGCCACTGCCCCCTCCACCACCAGTATCCCTCTGCCACCATGCTGACATGCCCTTCTGCTGGTGGTGCTGGTGGAGCGCAGTCTCAGGCCATCCAGTGTGTGGGTAGGCAGCTGCCTATGGTGTGGGTTCTGGTGTAGGGGTGCCTGCATAGGTGTCCACACTTCCCCCCAGCCCTGCCTGCCAATGTTCCGTGCCCTTGGGGGTAGCTGCTGGGTACTATCCCCTGTGACACTGTGGGAAACACACTCGTGCCCATGTTGGGCCTTCAGCAGTTGCTGTCTGGTTGCTCTGCTGTTTCAGCATTCGTATGGGCCAGCTAGGCATCAGCCTAGTCCGCACTGTGGCCCAGATGCACCATTGCATGTGCCGCCTGTGGCCCTCTGTATCCCCTTTTCCGGCATCTGTCCAGTTGCCATTCCGACATGCCCGCCTTGATGTTGCGGGACATGTGTACGCCATAGGAAACCTGTCCGATGGAGGGGAAAACCCTGATCAGCGCTATTTCACTGTGGGCTCATTCACCTTGTATGGGGACGGAGCATAGACCCTTCCACGATTAATATCTTTTTTGTGGAGCGTTCTCGGGGGGCAAGCTTGGTTATGGTTTTTTTCCAGTTTGTTGAGGTCATTTTCAATGTTTATGTGCCCTTTTATTCTGGGCACATGTATCACACTTCTCACTTTTTGTAGGTTTCCCTGCCTATGCTGTACATTGTTGACACTGAAATGGTTTCTCTCCCCTGCAAATGTGCATCTAACGGCAGGTTTTCAATCGCGTTAGGATTCAGCTCTTCAGATCAGCGCGTTAGTGTGAAGGGAGCCTCTTCCCGCCCACTCTCCGCCCATTGACCCCTTCTCTCCGCCCTCTCTCCACCTTCTGCGGTGTTTTACCGCGCCGCGGAACTTTACGATCATTAATTTACGTTAACGCACGTTATGTAACTTTACCGCAGTCTAGTAAACATCCCCCTAAGCAATCGTTCATACTCATTTTTCTAGTCATAACTGCTGCCTTTGATAATGTCAACCATAACAGACTACTTGCAAGGCTTTCACAAATTGGAGTAACAGGAATAGCACACAAATGGTTCCAATCATACATCACAGACCGCACACAAAAAGTCCAAATAGGTAACGAAATCTCTAACAAATTCAGACAGGAGCAAGGAATCCCCCAAGGGTCTTCATTATCCGCACTATTATTTAACATATACCTGCAACCAATATGTTTTCAAAAAATTTAAAGTAAATTACCACATTAATGTGGATGACATTATGATATACCTTCCCATAGATGCTCTAAACACTGCTCAACACATACTTGAATCCTGCATTTCGGAAGCGCAGGCGTGGCTAAACTTAAACAATCTGTCCATCAACTTTAAAAGAACTGAAATCCTATACATATCAAAAAACCCAAACTTTGCCCCCCCCCCCACATTCAAAATTCTTAACACAACCCTCCCTGTTAAAAAAGAAGTAAGATATCTAGGCGTCATACTAGATCAATCCCTAACATTACCTTCCCACATAAAACAAATAACGAAATCTGTCTACTTCAAGCTAAGAACAATACAACACCTCAAGACCCTTTTAGACACTCACGATTTCAGATGAGTAGTTCATGCACTGATCACCCCCCATTTTAACTTTTGTAACAGCCTCCTAAACGGTATCCCAAAAAAAGTATCTCAAACAACTCAAAACAGCACAAAATGTAACCACAAGAATTGTATGCATAGTCCGACTCTCTGCCCATATAACACCCCTACTATATACCCTTCACTGGTTACCAATAGCAGAATCCAATATAAAACAATAATGACAATATTCAAGATGATTAATGATATTGCTCCATCCTACCTTTCATCACTAATAACCCAATCCACCAACACTAGATCAACAAGACTATATTCCAGAACACACTTGCGTTCCCTCCCACCTACCGCAAAACTAAACAAGTTACAAGCAACCGAGCATTCTCACTAGGTGCACCCAGGTTATGGAATGACCTCCCGGCCTTTCTACACCCAACTAAAGACATAAAACTGTTCAGAAAAGAACTAAAAACATTTCTGTTCACCCAACATTTCAGAGATCATATGGAAGACACTGGTTCATCCCACGAAACAACATAAATACAACCCTCACAATGACACCCTTCACTGCGCCATCTGTAAATAGTATTACCTGCTGTAACTGTACATAGTTCTATAAGTTGATTATCCTCTAAGTACCCATCCTATCTTGTACATAGTTGCAACTGTTACAACCATATTATGTTAAATTGTGTTCTATGTAGAAATGTTGTTCATTGTACATCGCCCCTGATCTTGGGAAGGAGCGGTATAAAAATAACAAATAAATAAATAAAAATGTGGCCTAGAGAGAGGGACGATTGCGCAATCTTTAGTAATATTGGATATAACTCATGTTTGGTGAGTTTGATCCATGATAGTGGGCATGGGTAAAGAGGGGAGGTTGTAGAATTAAGATTTGAGATGATAGTTTCCAATTGTTCAGCTGAGATAATGTTGAAGGTGATCCATGTGTGACCAAGGAAGTCGTTATTTGATTCCTGTGTTTGTATGATTGATCCAGTGATGGATGTATTTAATTTGGCTTGGAGGAACTTTGACATGTCATAAGAGCATAGGGTATTGTCTGTTTTATTTGAGATGGGACTTCTTAATAGCTGCTGCACGATATCGAAGAGCTCTCTGGGGCGATTTAAGGATGACTTGATGAGCTTTGTATGGTACTTACTCTTTTTTTCTTCTTCCATGTGTTAGTCAACAAGCATTATTCAATTTGGGCTGTGATGTATGCTGCATGGTGAACTGGGTCCTTGTAGTGTCTCCATCTGTGCTCTAGCTATCGTAGCTTCCACTTAAGCTCTTTGAGATCATGCAAGCACCATGAGTCTTGGTGCTGTCTCCTGCTTGCTTTTGCAAGGTTGGGTATTGTGGCATAAGAGGATATGGTGCTGTTCCAGTCATAGATAAGGGAGACCAAATCTGTTGGGCTTGAGTGTGCGAGTGGAAGAATTTTGTTTAGGAAGAATCCTTATCAAAGTAGCAAAATCTGCGTGCGTTGTGTGTTAAGCTATGGATATTTTCTGAAGAGGAGGATTGTGGTAAGAAGGTGATCATGCTATGGTCTGACCATGGCACATAATTCAGAAACCAAAATTTGATTACACAGTAAGAAAAAAGGAGATACAAGATTATTCAAACACAATCTAAAGTGAAAAACAGAAAATTAACCAGCCTAACAAGAAAAACTTAATTATGAGTGACTAAGGGGCATGTTTACTAAACATTAACATGCGTTAATGAAATTATCTTGCATTCAGTGACACTGCACCCAGAGAAACAGAAATGTTCTGGGCACTTAACGTGCGTTAAATTTGTTAACACGTGTTAACTTTATTAACGGGCATTAAATCCTTTAGTAAACATGCCCTTAAGAGTCGGAGAGAGAATCTTTCTCATATCCTAATGAATACATTTTTAACTAATTTGGATGTATAAAGACAAACTGATCAGACTAATAATTAACTTTGCATTTACATGGATATTGTAACAAAATATTTGCACCCATAGCCAAAACGTGAACTTTCAAGGCAAAAACCTAATGCCTGCGTGATTAAGCTGGAAAAGGTCAGGATAAGCAATTTTATGCTTTCAAACCCTTTTCCCCCTGATGTCAGCCACTCCGCCTCAGGTCTGCTGCTGCTGTCCTACTCTCATTCTTCCTGAACAGCTGACTATTACTTTATTTTAATTTTAAACATGCCGTCAGTATTTTCCTTTTAACCAGGACATTGGCCCTTTAAAATTTTAGGTTGTCATCACAGGTATGTAGTTAGGTGGTTCATTGTCTCCTACACACACATCCTCCTACCTGACCTACATAAAATTTCCCTCCTAAAGACTACAAACAAAGCAAATTCTTGGTATGTCTATTTGCAAAGTCCGCACTTCATCAAGATATTAACAGCTCACAATTAGGATAATTATATATAAGGTGTCTAGCTCAGAAACTGGACTTTTAGATCCATGCATGCAAAGGTTTGCTGGATGCGCCATGAAAAAAATGTATGTTTGGTGCAATGCACATTGAGAATTTATAAAGAGAACAGCATCACTTGAGGCATTGTGCATGTAAATATCCCTATTTTCATGTACAAGCAGCAGTTTTACTGCTTACTTGTGAAAGTGGCAGATTCAGGAAATCTACATGACTATGAGCAACTTCAAAGCTCTAACTTTTGGCAATTTAAAGTGGTTTTGAATGCTGGAAAGGTAAGCCCTGTTCCCCACTCAAGCTCTCCTTCCAAGCTCGGGCCGAAATGAAGAGTTAGTTGACAGTTATTAGTGACTCAAAGCAGGTGTAAATGCCAATGGGAACATTTTCCATGTATTGCCATTCTTAAAATATAGAATAACGTACATGCATACAGAGCCGGTGTTACCCGGTAAGCTGGATTCACGCAGCAGGGAGCGCCGACAGCAGGAGGGTGCCGTTGCTAGCCATCCGCCCCACTCCCCATTCAGGATAACCTGTGGAGCGTCAGCAGCTTAGTGGAGAGCCTTCCTGTGGGGATGCTGCTCCTGTAGACAAAAGGCTGTGAGTAGTGACTGTGGCCTTTGACAGGCTTCTGCCTGTAGGAGCGGCATGTCCCATGGGCAGGGTCTGTGCAAGGCAGCGATTGTGCCTTGCCTCCCTGGTCTGGGATTGTGGCTTCCCCAGCCCCTGCACATGGAACAAGCTGCTCCGCAGGCAGGTTCTTCTCCTTGTACATACAAGGGGTGGACAATGGGAGGAGGAGTGGATATGGGGGAGGAATTGGGAAGGGGGGAGTTAACATGAAGGGGCATTGGGAGGTGCATGTGGATGGGCACAGGAAGTCAGAAAGGAGATGCTGGAAGCAGGAGGGGGAATAGGGAAGCAGCAGGGATAAGACTGAGGTGGAGGGCTAGGGAGGTAAAGGGAGATACTGGACATGGGAATGGGCACGGGGGAACGGGCATAAGAAGAAGCAAGAAGGGGAGATGGAGTGATGGTGTTGGCCAGAGGGTTATAGGGATACTGTGCGAAAATGCTGAATTTGGGGAGGGGGAATCAGAGGGAGACAGAGGGAGATGCTCAGCCTGGGTAATAAGGGCAGAGGGAAATGCAGGACATGGGGGTAATAAGGAGAGAGAGGGGAGAAGATGGACATGAGGCAAATGGCTCAAGGAGAGATGCTGGGCATGGGAGTAATAGGGAGGGGATGGTAAGGTATGGAAATGGTAGATGTTGGTTGCAGAGGGATAGGAAGGAAGAGGGCAGACATGGAAGGATAGGGGGAGAGAGAGCGGAGGTACTGGATGGAGGGAAAGAGAGAGAGAGAGACACTGGATGGGGGGTGTGAAATGTTAGATATGGAGGGGGAGAGAGAGTGAGCAAAAGACTGGGGAATAATGGACCAGGGAAGAAGAGCTGGGTAATGGAAGGACTGGACTGAAGGTTGAAGTGTTAGGTAGATGGTGTAAAAAAAAGAAGATTGAGAACAGGATAGTAATGAGCAGTGAAATCTGGATGGACAGAGAGAAAGAGAAATAAATAGAAGAAAGCTGAAAGGAAAAAAATCAATATCCAAGATGGAAGAAAACAAAGGCAGATGGCAGATGGACTAGAGACCATAGAAAGAGAGCTAAGAGAGGACAGAGGAAAGCAGAAGCCTCAGATCAGGACCAGCATGATCAGAAAATAAAATGGTCAGACAACGAAGGTAGAAAAAATAATTTTATTTTCAATTTAGTAATTGGACTTTGCGCTATCTTTATATTTTACATGCATAGTATGGGAAAATGCATCTCCTTTATTTCTCTGATGTTGCACTGCCTGCAGAAACTGGCTTCTTGGTGTTTTAGTTTAATTTTTGTCTACATATTTGTATGTTTACTTTCGGTTGTGGTCGCTTACTCTGTATTGGTGAGGGTCTGTGTTCCGAGTGTGTGACCGAGGTCGAGCGTTCTGTTAACATGGGGTTCGTAGTTTGCCTAATGGTCGTGCCAGTCCTGCTTGAATATCCACCTGAACCACACCTAGAACTCGCCTCCTTCAAATCTCTGCATGCTGCCAGCAAGTATGTATAAGGAAGGCCTCTTCTAAAATCACTTACACATGTAACTCAGCTTTTAGCACATGTTTGTAAATGGCATCTAACCCTTCTAAAATCTCCTACAGTATGTGTAGTAAGGAATGTTAAGTAAATCAATGCAACTTTAGGACTTTCAACTTGCAAGATCTATATCAAGACGACAGTTCATTACACACAGTTTATAGTTTATTACTTTTGATATACCGCCCTTTGTGGGGAATATACAGAGCGGTTCACAAACATATTTTGAAAACAGGTACAGAAAGGACCGCCAAATCAACACAGGAAAGGATAAAGATCAAACAGAACGGAGGAGTAAGAAGTGTAAAAGTACATAGTCAGCCCTCTGGGCCTGGTCCAACATCAAAGCCCTGCTCAAACAGATGGGCTTCTAAAAAGGAATTTATTAAAGGAAAGTTCAAGATAAATACAGTACTACTATTACTAATCGTTTGTATATTGCTACAAGATATATGGAGCGCTGTATAAAGACAGGTAAGAGACAGTCCCTGCCCATCAGAGCTTACAGTCTAATCAAGACAAAACACATAGCAAAGCTGGAGACTAGAATGTGGTAAGATACACTTATGTAGTGGACAAGAGAGTGAGGAGCATCAGAATCCAAAAGCAGCTTCAAAGAGGGAGGTTTTTAGCCTGGATTTGAATAATGCTAGAGACGGGGCCTGATGCACAGACTAAAGTAGTTTGTTCCAGGCATATGCAGCAGCGAGATGGAATGAACGAAGTCTGGAGTTCTCCTAGACCTCCCCTGGACAGTTGATTTTGCTGAATTTGCTGCTTTGCTGTGAGTTCTATCTGTCTGTTTGTCTCTACATATTTATTTATTTGTCATTATCAGTGTGTTGCCTTACCTCACTGCTCCCTCTAATTTGCACTGTTCAGCTTTTCTCAGCTGAATAACTTATCCTTTTCCATAACTAACTGCAACTTTCCTTTCTTCCTCCTTCAACTATCTGGCCTGTCTGTGTTGGCCAGGTTAACATTTAATTCCATATCTATCCTTGCTCTGTCTCCATTGCTGTAGAGTTTAAAACTATTTTCCTGTCCTTGTTCTTAGGGGTATGTTTACTAAACCGCGGTAATGTCACTCGCATTACGTTCCGCGGTAAAGGTACAGATGCCCATATAAAGGCGTGGGCGGTACATCGTTACAACAAGCCGCATCAACTAACGCATGTTACAAGGCGCCGTACACTTAACGCGTGTTACAAGGCGCCTAGTAAGGTGCCTCATAAGGTGCCTCATAAGGCGCCCTATAGGGCGCCTTAGGCTAAGCACAATATTACTCACATAGAAAACCCTGCTCAGAGTGTAATAAGCACCATATTTGGCACCCCTGGACAAGGCACTCTAGAAGGCACCCTAGGCTATGGAACCATAGGTTAAGGTGGCTTAACAAGGTTACGGTGCCCTAGATTAGTGTGCCCTAAGGGCTGCAAGGTGCCTCAGGACGACATGCATGACCTGTGAGGAACAGAGACAGATGTAGCCCCAACACTAGATAGAGCACTTAGGAAAGGTAATGAACAGGTGAGTGAAGGAGGGAGAGCTGGGAGCCGCTGGACCTGCCATATCTGCGGGCATCTCATGTGGCTGCCAGTACTGATGATAAACATGGTGGCGGCAATTGTACCACAGCACAGGGTGTTGTCAATGTAAAGTACTGGAAAGACAGTTGGTGGCAGACGATGGGAATACGTGTCCCCCAGTGGAGGTGGGGGTGGCAGGATAGTTACAATGATGGGTGGACAGAGGATTTGTGGTGCCATGCAGATCAGGCACAGGTGAGGCCCCAGCAGTGGGAACACAAAAGTATCACTGGAAGCAGATAGTGTAGAGCGCTATGTGGGAGCCTACACATGCCATGGTCACTGCTCGGTTAGAGTGAGTGCCCTCCCAGCATGCCATGCTGTGGCCACCCTGTCCATGCAGGCGGTGGTCAGGCACTACAGTGTCCCAGCCATTGCCCCACACCCTGTGAAGATGCATCCTGGCCAATCCGCCCTGTCCGGCCATACCCACAACACCTTGCTCCTCATTATGCACATATTCAGGCTAATGCTGGTAACAGTGGGACATTGTGGGCCCGGTGAGGTGTGGGCAGCCGCAACACAATGGATAGACATACACACACACACTCCTATTGCAGCATTGTGCATAGATAGGGGTGGTTGGCAACCCTGCCCGCCACACTGGTCCTGATCACAGTGCCGACACTGCTAAACTGTGCAGGAGGTAGTAGTACAGCCCTGGTGATAACTGCAGCTCAATGCTGGGACCAACAACCTGACTCTCCATGTAGCTTTGGATTGTGGAGCCTGTGTGAGTGGGTGTTTGTACCCCTGTTCGCCGCTGCGTTGGGCTTTGCACATGTTGCTGTTGTATCTGCATTGTAGGGTAAAACATAGGGACATGCTCTGCAGGAACTACAGCTGGGGCTTGAACCTGTGACCCTCTGCTTCTGGACAAACTGGCTGTGTGTACTGCACCACACTGTTGCCACAAATGCATGGTGGTCCCTGGGGCTACCTGTACTTTTCCTCAGCCAGACCTTTTATGTTGTACTGCACACCACATACTGGTACAGGGCATGGCCTAGATCCACTGCAGGCAGGTGGCACTGCCCCCTCCAGCACGGGCACCCCCCCTGCCATGCTGACATGACCATATGCTGTCGGTGCTGGTAGTGCGCAGTCCCAGGCCATCCACTGTGTAGGTAGGTGTTCGCCTAGGGTGCGGGGTCTGGGGCAGGGGGCATACATGAGCATCCTCACGTCCCCCCCATCACCACCTACCAATAGTATGTCCCTTCCGCTTGGGGGAGAGTTGGTTTGGGTGATGTCAGGTCAGTGCCCTGGCAACTGTTAGCTCGGGTGGATCAGGTAGATGTAGGTGGATTGTGTTTGGCCTTTGTCAGCTGCTGTCATGCTGATTTCCAGTTTCTATGTTCCCATGTGCCAACTAGGCATTCGCCTAGTCCACCCTGTGCCCCAGCTGCCCCCGCTACATGTCCCACCTGCAGCCCCCTATGCCCCACTTGCACCATCGCCATAGTGGCCTTTCATACTTGGGCACTATGCTGTTGCTGGAAATGCAGCACTACTATCACATTTCTTGTGCTCCCTGCCTATGCTGTACATTGCTGACACTGAAATTGTTTCTCTCTCCTGCAAATGTGCATCTAACAGCAGGTTTTCATTTGCGGTAGGATTCAGCCCTTCAGTTCAGCGCGTTAGTGTGCAGGGAGTCTCTCCCCGCCCACTCCCCGCCCATTGACCCCTTCCCCCCACCCTCTCTCCACCCTCTGCGGTGTTTACTGCGGCCGGGGACGTTAACGATCGTTAAGTAACGTTAACGCACATTAACGTTACATACCGTGCGTTAACATTACCTAACGATCGTTAACGTTACATAATGCGCGTTCTATAACGTTACCGCAGTTTAGTAAACATACCCCTAAAACAATAGAAACTGAAGAGATGCATTCATTAATTGCAGTACTACTACAAAAGGAAGGATGAATTTTAAACTTTGTCTATGAATCTAAATAGATTTGTAAACCGCTTTCACAAGGGGATGGAAAGTTAGTAAATGTGGCTTCACTTGGAAAAAAGCACCAGCAACCTGGGATGTCTGAATCAAATATCTACAATATCTGCTCTTTCCATCATGCTTTTGTAAATAAAAAGTCCTTCACACTCATTTGTCTTGCAAACCTAGGACGTCATTTTATAAGGAACCAGAGTACATATAAAACAGCACTTTATACCCTCAAGTGAACTCTAAAAATTTACAGGGGCAGGGCCAGATTTAAGATTTTGGCACCCCATAGGCAAAACGAGACAATAGATCCCAGAGAATGGAGGTTGAGAGGAAGAACGTCAGAGATCCTAAAGTTTGGAACCCGAAAAGGAGCAGGGGAAGTCTATAGTGCTACATTCCTTTGGTCTGGATATTTGGTGCCTTCAAAATGTGATGCCCTAGGCAATTGCTTGGGCTCCTAATACCTAAATACAGGCCTGTACAAGACAGGTAGACAGACACATAGGTTCCTTTTTGGCCATTTTACATAGATACCCTCTGATCAAATGAAGACCTATTTTAGGCCTACTTTTTTTAAAGACACTCGACTCATCTCATTGCTTCAGCTTGCTAGAAATATGAATCCCTGATGCAGATGACTCCCATGGACTATGGATTATATGCCATGGGAAGATATTCAAAAAGTGTGCTCATGAATATCTGTCTGGATGCCTTTTGTGTTGATTTAAAAGAGTCTTGTCATTGGAATTAATTCAAATGAAGATTGTTAAAGGACATAATTGTGGGACAATATTGAAACTACTATGGAGAGACATGAATGAACCGTGCCTCTCTACAAGGTTTTAATGGTCATAAGAACATAAGATATGCCATACTGGGTCAGACCAAGGTCCATCAAGCCCAGTATTCTGTTTCCAACAGTGGCCAATCTAGGTCATATGTACCTAGCAGTTTCCCCAAGGGACACAGGTTCCACAATGCTTCTGTATTTCTCAGTCATGTCTAGCCCTTATGGGCTATGATACACCCACAATAGTGCATATCCTGTGTTGGTGCCATGGTTACATGAGGTAGGTGAAGGGGGGGGGGGGGTTGGGACCCATAGGCGGATTATGTACCACCACACAACCCACCCTCTGGGGCTCAGGATGGGAAACAGGATCTCCCACCAAGAGATCCACATTCTACCTCCCTGCAATGGTGGCACTAGAGGGGACCATCAACGCCAGTCCTGCTGGGGAACAGACACCCTACAGGGCAGGCAATGCAGAGCTGTACACATCCATAAAGCAATAGCAGACAGACAGTAGGCCTGGAAATGCACAGCTGCCCCCCACCACTATCTGACTTTCTCCAGCAGCAAGCCTCCAGCCGCTGCACCCTGCAAGGTGTTCCAGCAAGACACATACTAGCTGCAGACAGTCTGCTAGCTAGTCCATAGTGCATGTTCCTGGAGGAGATGCGTGTACCCAGAACTGGGATGTCAGCATACACACCAAGCAGATAAGTCAGTGATTGGGCCCCAAAAGAGAACCCATAAATATCACATGAGAGAAATACTATATAGCACTATGGGGAAACCTAGCCATGCCGTGGTCACTGCTCAGTCAGGGTGAGAGTGACCTCCCAGCAGGACATGCTGTGGCTACCCTGTCAGTGCAGGTGGTGGCCGGCCACTACAATGTCCGAGCCATTGCCCTATGCTATGTACAGATGAATCCTCTCCCTGCTTTTTCCCCATCTCATCATTGCCGGTGACTTTAATCTCCACCTTGACTCTCCCTCATCCCCCAGAGAGCATGCATTCCTCTCCCTTTTGCATGACCTGGCCTTCCTACAGCATGTTTCTTTTCCCACCCACTCTGCTGGTCACACTCTTGATCTTCTTCTGTCTCCCTCCTCCTCCTCGCTCTCCCTTTCTAACCTGTCCTCCCGTGCACTCCCCTGGTCAGACCATCTTTGCATTTCAGCCTACTGTTCCCATTCGATCCCATCCCTCCCTTCTCCCGTTCTTCCCTCCACCCCTCGCCTCTCCCGCTCCATCACCCCATCACTGGCCCAGCAATTCCCTCCAGCTTCAGATTTGCTCCCTGCTGATTTTGCCTCTTTATCTCCTAACTCACAGGCCTCTACCTGGTTCTCTTCCCTCTCAGCTGCTCTTGATCTCATTGCTCCCCTTCGCCCGCGCCCTCCTCCTCGTCGCCCCTCTCACCCCTGGTACCATCCTGGTCTACTCTTACTACGTTCCCAACTTCGCAGAGCCGAAAGGCAATGGCGTAGGTCCCCCTCTCCGGACACCTTATTCCGCTTCAAAGCCCAGCACTCCCACTATCGTTCCCAGATCCACCTTCCCAAGTCCTCTTTTTTCTCTAACGCCATTGCTAATGCCCCCAACCAGACCCGTCATCTTTACTCTACCCTCAATTTTCTTACCTCCCTACACCCCTCTACCCCCTCCGCACCTTCCCATCCCATCCCCGCCCCTTCTCTTCTCGCCTCTGCCTTTAGCAACAAAATTTCTACCCTACATGCCTCACTGCCTTCTCATCCTCCGCCCATTCCCTCTCCCCCCCCATTTGCCTCCCCTCCCCCTGTTTCCCAACTGTCTCACACATGGTCCTCTTTTTCCCTGACTACCACCACTGAGCTTCATCACCTTATATCTGCGTCCAACAAAACCTTCTGTTCCCTTGACCCTGTCCCTTCCTCCTGGCTACTGACACCCTCGCAGTCCTTCCTCCCCCACATCCAAACCATCCTTGACAACAGTCTATCCACTGGAACTTTTCCCTCCCCCTGGAAGCACGCTCTCATTCGCCCCCTTCTTAAGAAACCCTCTCTTGACCCTCTTGACCCCAACAACTACCGCCCAGTTTCCAACCTCCCCTTTCTGTCTAAACTTCTAGAGAAGGTTGTCTTTGCCCAATTATCCCATCACCTTGACTCCACCAATTTCCTTCACCCCCGTCAATCCGGTTTCCGTCCTGGGCACAGTGTTGAGACTATCCTTCTTGCCTTTACCAATGCCCTGCATGTTGCCCACGACCGCGGTGAAATTTCGGTGGCGGTGGCCCTTGATCTTTCCGCTGCTTTCGACCTTGTAGATCATTCCCTTCTTCTCTCCCGGTTGCGTGATGCTGGCCTCTGCAGCACTGTTTTTTCGGTGGTTCCACTCCTTCCTTTCCTCCCGTTCAGGTGCTGTTCTATCCTCTTCCCCCTCTCACCCCTCCTCTGATTCCTCTCCCATCCCCTGTGGGGTCCCCCAGGGTTCTGTGCTGGCTCCCCTGCTCTTCAATCTCTTCCTGACTCCTCTCACACTTCTGATCCAACAATCTGGTATCTCAGCCTTCTACTACGCTGACGACATCCTCCTTCTTTACCATACGTCCCCAGCCTGTCCTGATCTCACTCCCCTCAACTCCTGCCTTGCTGTTATCTCAGATTGGATGACCCATAACTGCTTGCATCTTAACCCCTCTAAAACCACAGCCATCTGGTTCCCCCACGGTCATCAGCTCCCATCAATTGCCCCATCATTCCCTACCACTCCCATCTCTCTGGTCTCCACCTTTAGGTACCTTGGGGTAATTTTTGACTCAGACCTTTCCTTCTCTGCCCATGTCTCTCACGTGTCCAAATCCTCCTTTTTTTATCTTAGACAGATCCGTGCTGTTCGCCCCTTCCTCTCTCCCTCCGCTCTTGTCACTCTGCTCTTAGCCCTTGTCATCTCTCGGATCGATTTTGCCAACTCCATTCTCTCTGGCCTATCTAAGCTCCACCTCTCTCGTCTACAACGCATCCAAAACACCGCTGCCCGTCTCGTTTCTTCTTCCGCCTCCCACAGGGACCATGTCACACACCCCTTCTCCTTCGTCTCCACTGGCTTCCCGTCTCCTTCCGGATCCAATTCAAGCTTCTCACGCTCGTTCACAAGGTTCTTCACACCACCACGCCTCAGTACCTTGCTGACCTCATCCACTTTCACACCCCCCGGCACACTCCTCGTTCCTTTCACCTCAATCGCCTCACTCTTCCTCCCCCCTCACATGCTCACCTCCAATCCACCCGCTCCTCTGCCTTCTTCTTTGCAGGTCCGGCCCTCTGGAACTCCCTCCCCTCTACTCTCCGTCTGGAGCCCCACCATCCTACCTTCAAGCTCGCCCTGAAAACTCACCTCTTCTCCCTTGCCTTCAACCTCTCTCCTCCCTAGCCTCCCCTTTCCCCTTTTGATCTTCCTTTCCTGTACTCGCTTTTCTACTTTTACCAAGTTGTAACTTTCTTTTCCTTTTCCGGCCTTGTGCCTACTGCAATGAAGAAATGTTTTTGTAAACCGCTCTGCTTACCCACGAAGGGCGGTCAATCAAGTCAATAAACCTAAACCTAAACCTAATCCAGGTCAGGCCACCCTATCCTGGCTATTCCCACAGTACCTTGCTCCTCATTATGCACATTGGCAGGCCAATACTGGCAACAGTGCTAGCAGTGTGGGCTGTGGAGGGTGTTTGCAGTCACTACACACTGGATAGACAGACACACATTCCCCACACCTATGCCAGCATTGTGCAACTATAGAGGTGTATGGCAGCCCTGGCCACCGCACCAGTCCTGGGCACAGTGCAGGCATGGCTATGATACGCAATAATGTTGGGGTCACCCCCCAGGATGGTAAACACTGTCAGACAACAGAAAGGTTGCTATGATGCAGCTCACTCCGAAAATTGTACTTTACCTCGGAATTGCTATCTGCCAGTAATCATAGCAACCTTTTGATAGCGGTGTACCGTATTCCCAGGTTTAGGGTGGCATTGCTAAGGTATGCAAGTGCTAGTACTGGGAAATGCAGGCAGGGCCCAACATCCTGCCTCTCCAGGAGGCATTGGATAATGGAGCCTGTGGGTGCGGGTGTATCTGCCCCTGTTGGCCGCTGCTTTAGGGCAGAGGTTCCCGACTCCAGTCCTGGTGGACCAGACACTGTTCGGGTTTTCATGCTGTCCCTCATGAATATGCATGAGATACATCTGCATACCATGGGGGCGGCGCATAGAAATGCAGCACAGGCATCTTTATTAGAGACAGTATGGAACCTGAATGGTGTTTGGCCCTCCAGGACTGCATTTGGGAGACTCTGCTCTAGATAATGCGCATGTTTATGGTGTCTGTGCTCTGTAGGGTAAAATGTAGGTGTTTTGGGCATGTTTACGTCATCTGCAATAAAGGTTCTGTCTGTATTAGCACGTGTTAGTAGTGGGTAAAATATGGGGACTGGGTTGGCAGGAACCACAGCTGGGACTTGAACCTGTGACCTTCTGCTTCATGAACACACTGGCTGTGTGCACTGCACCACTGTGTTGCCACAGAGACAGTGCATTCCCTGGTGATACCATGACTGTTCGTCAGACAGGGCCTGTCTGTTGCAGTGCATGGCACCCACCTACACAGGGCTAGGCCACGGTCTGCTCTGGGCAGCTACCACTGCCCCCTCCACCACCAGTATCCCTCTGCCACCATGCTGACATGCCCTTCTGCTGGTGGTGCTGGTGGAGCACAGTCTCAGGCCATCCAGTGTGCGGGTAGGCGGCTGCCTATGGTACGGGTTCTGGGGTAGGGGTGCCTGCATAGCTGTCCACGCTTCCCCCCAGCATCACATGCTAATGTTCCATGCCCTTGGGGCTACCTGCTGGGTACTATCCCCTGTGACACTGTGGGGAGCACACTCGTGCCCATGTTGGGCCCTCAGCAGTTGCTGTCTGGCTGCTCTACTGTTTCAGCATTCCTATGGGCCAGCTAGGCATCACCCTAGTCCGCACTGTGGCCCAGCTGCACCACAGCATGTGCCGCCTGCAGCCCTCTGTGTCCCCTTTTCCAGCATCTGTCCAGTTGCCTGTTCTGACATGCCCTCCCTGCTGTTGTGGAACATGCGCATGCCGTAGGAAACCTGGCCAGTGGAGTCGGAAATCCTGCTCAACGCAATTACACTGTGGGGTCATTCACCTTGTATGGGGACGGAGCATAGACCCTTCCAAAATTCATATCTTTTTTTTAGAGCTTTCTTGTGAGTGTTTTTTGATGTTTTCCATTGATATCACTATTGCCCAGCTTGCTTATGTTTTTCTTACATTTTCTTCTGTTCATTTTTACTGTTTATTTACCCTTTTGTTCCGTGCACATGTATCACACTTATCACTTTTTGTAGGTTTCCCTGGTTTTGCTGTATATTGCTGACGG
This sequence comes from Ichthyophis bannanicus, assembly GCA_033557465.1. Classification (NCBI taxonomy): domain Eukaryota; kingdom Metazoa; phylum Chordata; class Amphibia; order Gymnophiona; family Ichthyophiidae; genus Ichthyophis; species Ichthyophis bannanicus. Next base: position 4,198,148 of record JAWIIG010000024.1, on the reverse strand, counting down.
AAATGGTTTCTTTTCCCTTTAAATCGGTTCTAACGCCAGGGTTTCACTGGCATTAGTTTTGAGCCTCGGATTTCACAGGTTTGTGTGCCTCTCCCCTTCCACTCTCCGCCCATTGACCCTCTCTCTCCGCCCCTGGGGAGCCTTCCTCCGCCCTCCGGGAGCCTTTCCCCGCCTTCAGCGCTCGTTTGTGCCGCTGCGTGCGTTATCGCGCGCTAAGGTACCTGTGCACCTGATAAAGTGCCATTATTGCACGATAAGGTACCTTATCGCGTGATAATGTCACAGAGTACACATTAAGACGGTTTAGTAAACATACCCCTATGTTTCTATAACAACAACTTAAAAATAAATTCTGACAAAACAGAAGCAATGTTCATATCTAAATGCCAGTCCTTAAAACTACCAATTGAAATTAATTTATTAAATAGAGAATAAAAATTAAAGCTGAATATATTTATTTTTAACATTATATAAATATTTAAATTTAAAATCTCATATAAACAAAATTGCTCAAAACTATACCATCGTTTAAAGATTATAAGAAGACTAAAACAATACTAAATACAAATCACTTTTGCACGGTATGTCAGGCAGTCATAACACCTCTACTTGATTTTGGAAACATCTTGTATCAAGGTCTTCCTAAACACTCTATCCATCCTCTCCAATTTGTTCAGAACACCATTGCGCATATTATAACTGGCTCCACTAAATTTGAACACATAACTCCTGTCCTCAAACAGTTACATTTCCTTCCGGTTATCGCAAGAGCAAAATACAAAAACCTAATGACTATTTTCAAAAATTTTCACCAATCCTCAGCAGTTATTCTACAATCTATAATTTCAAAAGACAAGAGAAGAAGACCAAGACGATCTCAAAATATCAATAAACGTAATACTCCTTTGAGCTTCAATAGATCAAAACAAATGACTTCTAAAAGAGCGTTTTCCTTTATGGCACCAGAGTTATAGAATTCTATTCCTGAAGACTTAAGATCTCAGGAAGACATTAAGGACTTTCACAAATCTTTAAAGACTTATTTATTTATAGAATCATTTGGTGAAATAACTTAAATTGACCATTATGAATATTTAGATATTGCATTATAACATACTGTTTTGTTTTGTATTTATATTGTAATGTATTGTTTTTTGTTTTCCCATACCCTCAATATGTAAGCCTGGTTGTCTTGTCAACCACTTTGATTGAAGATGGTATACAAAACTGGTTAAATAAATAAATATGTTACTATGGGTGGCCAGAGAGTTGATCGAGGGAGAGCACGAGATTTGATGTACTTAGATTTCATCAAAGCCTTTGACACAGTTATGCATATTAATAAACTGAGTACCCTTAGAAGAGTCCCTAAGGTAACTGACTAGGTTAGAAACAGGTTGAATGGGAGGCAACAGAGGGTAGTGATAAATGGAATTCACTATGAGGATAAGGGCATTACCAGTAGGGTGCTACAAGGATCGGCCCTCGCTCCAGTTCTTTTTAACATGTTTGTAGGCGATATTGCAAAAGAATTGACGGTTAAGGCTTGCCTCTTTGCAGATGATATAAAAATTTGCAATAGGATGGATACCCAGGAAGCCGTGGATAACATAAAAAGGGATCTTGCAAAGCATGAAGAATGGTAGAGAATTTGGAAACTAAGATTTAATGCTAAAATAATGCAGGGACATACGTTTGGATTGCAAAAACGAAGGGCAAGGTGCGGTTTAGGTAGTGAAGTACTTTGTGCATGAAAGAAGAGTGAGTTCTGGGGTGAACGTATCTAATGACCCTAAAGGTGGCCCAACAGGTACTGTAGGTAGAAAAAGCAGCAATAAAGTTCCAGAAGTGTGCTTGGGTGCATAGGGAGAGGAATATCCAGCAGGAAGAAGAAGGTGTTTGTTTATTACAAGTCTTTATACACTTTCATTCATGGACAATATCACAGCACTTTACAATCATTATCATTGTGTAATAAAAAATAAAGAGAGAAAGGAACCAAGAGTAGAAAGTGATAAGTCTTGGAGTTTCTGCATGACTGTTATTCCCTGCTACTCCTCATATTTTCAAAGAAGTCCTTAAGGTCAGATTGAACTTTGGTAGAGAGGTTTCTAGTTGGAGATATCTAGGTGAGGGATTCCTAAGAAATGCTATATTGTGTGGTTTTATGACGGGCTTAAGCGGGGATGGTATGTATTGATGGGCAGACTGGATAGGCTGTACGGTCTCTGTTTCTTTCCATTTGAATATGCAAAGTTGTCTTTAACACCAGCAGCATCGAGAAGGTGTGCAGGAAGTGCGCGAAGCATGCTCAGTTTGTGAAGTCAGAAGTATGACAAAGACATGAAAAAATGCACACCCACATTTCAGTCAGCCCACTGCCTGGTTTAAATAGTCTCTCAATCATGTAGCCAGACTCCATAAGAAATAATGATGTAAAGTAATCAGTAAGACTTGTATACAGAACCGTATTTTTTCCTATTTAAAAGTGGTAGTAGGATAGCAAGATATAAAGAACGTTTACTAGCTATCGGTTCCAAGGGATGGATATCCGCAAGTGCCTGGTTAAAAGAGAGAAAACAAAGAGTAGGGCTAAATGGACAATTTTCTCAATGGAGAAAGATGAATAGTAGAGTACCACAGGAATCTGTACTGGGCTTGCTGCTTTTTAACATATTTATAAATGACCTGGAAATGGGAATAACAAATGAGATGATTAAATTTGCAGATGACACAAAATTATTCAAAGTTGTTGAAACACAAAGGGGGGTTTCGTGCCAGCTGCATGCCTCGACTAACTTTCCCAAAGGTTGTGCGGGGAAGTTAGTCAGGAGCGTGGAAGAGGCGGCCCGGGGGTGGAGAGAGGGCAGGCAGCGGGCGGTCGCAGGCCCTGGATTTATAGGGCTGATTCTAATGTCGGCCCTGTACATCCAGGGCTGGCAAAGTGGCCGGGGAAGTTATTCCACCCCAGGGGTGGAAGAACTTCCCTGGACGTTTCTTTTTGGGGCACGGAAAGGGTTGGGGGGGCAAAGTTAATACCCTACAGCTCAACCCTGGCCTTAGGAGGCCGGATTGGGGGTCGGGCTGAAGGGAATTAACTTTTTTAGCAGCGGCCGGCATCGCAGCTTTTAAATGGAGCCGCGGTGCAAGGGCAACAGGATGCCATGGCGCTGTGGCTTCCATTTAAAAGCCATGGCTTAGCTGGGCTATGGCTGTACGTGCAGGCTGTGACTGAATCAGAGTCCTGGTCTGCACATACAGGCCTGTTTGTGATTCTGATCCTGTGGGGCTAGACATGCCCCGTGGGATCAGAATTGCAATCTCCTTTGTACATCTGGCTCAGCCCAGACGTACAAAGGAGATGGACGTTGGGATCAGCATCGGGCCAAAAAGGCTTGTGAAAAATGCAGTGGCTATACATTTCAAGTAAAGGTAAGAGTTTGTGGCTTTTTAAATTACAACTCTCTGCCTGGAAGCTCTTAAAAGGGTTTTAGTACATTTTTTAAAAAATGTTACATTCTTTTTGGTGCTTTAGTTTAAATGAGGAAATATTTTCTCTAGTGGGGTAGGTTTAAAACTCTGCTTTAGTATCTTTCTCAGCTCTTTTAAGCTACCGACACCTCATCGGGTGTTAGTTCCCTCCCTGCCCCGCCCCAACTCCCACCCACCCCTAGTGAGCAGTCTTGCTTTACAGGGCACCTCCCCATTTAACTACACACAGGGACTTGGAATAGCACATTTTGAACACAGTTAAAGAGATTTAACTGCTTTTTCTCAGAAAGGACAGCTGGGAAACTGGCTGATACATTGGTCGTTCTCTCTCTTTTGCTTTAACAGATACCTAAGATCCACTGACTGAACAATGGCTGGGAAAAATCATATCACCAAAGCTGTTGCCCCCGTTACAGCTTCTGCATCTGTCCAGACAGAGGTCCCAATGCCAGTTGAAGGACCAATTCCATGTGCAGGATGCCCGCAGGCAGAAGCTCGCAGAAAACAAGTTGAGGAACTCAGAGAGGAGGTGACGAGGCTGAGGAGCATTCAACAGAGTGAGAAGTACATTGATGAGATGCTTCTTGCAACATCTAAGCTCTCCAGCAAAGGAGAAGATGGGAGCCTACAGAATGACGAAGGTTGGACACAAGTCACCAGGGCCTGCAGAATCACCAATCCAACTTCTCCAGCTCTTGAATTGAAGAACCATTATGCAGCCCTGGAAGTGGAGGAGGTGAAAGCATCCCTGGAAAGGGAAGAACCAGAGCTCGAGCACCCCAAAACTGCAGAATCAGTGACCACAAGGAAGCAAAGGGTAGTGGTGTTTGGTGACTCTCTTCTGAGAGGTACTGAGGCATCCATCTGGCGACCAGACTTGAATGTCCAGAGAGGTATGCTGTCTGCTGTCTGCCAGGTGCCAAAATCCAAGATATTATGGAGAGTTTGCCGAGATTCATCAAACCCACTGACTATTACCCAATATTGCTAATCCATATCAGCACAAATGATACTGCCAGGTATCCCTCTGAGCATATCAAAAGTGACTTCATGGCTCTGGAACAGAGGGTGAAGCAGATAGGTGCACAGGTGGTGTTCTATTCAATCCTCCCTGTTGAGGGTAAAGGCCAAAGCAGAGAGGCTCGCATCCTGGAGATGAATGCATGGTTGCATGGATGGTGTCATCGAGAGCGTTTTGGTTTCCTGGACCATGGGATGCTATTCCAAGGGTTGCAGAGCAGAGATGGCGTTCATCTGTTCAAGAAAGGTCAACATGTCTTCACTAGCAGACTGGCTAATCTACTGAAGAGGGCTTTAAGCTAGATTCGTTGGGGATGGGTGAAGAAAGCTCCCAGGTAAGTGAAACATTAAATACCTTTATGGAAATGGGTAAAAGGGGCTACATATGGAAAGTGGTGTGTATAAATGCCAGTAGCAGGGAAATAAGATCCCAGATGTTGACGTTTTAATGGGAGAGGCGGACTTGGATTTAGTGGCAGTTACAGAAACATGGTTCACAGACAACCATAACTGGGATGTAACTATACAAAGTTATACTTTATTCAGAAAGAACAGGGTAGGAAGAAGGGAAGGAGGAGTGGTACTATATGTAAAAAATAATAATAAGGCTTTGGAACTACAGTGCTTAAACGGGAGAGAGGAGGCATTATGGGTTAAACTAGAAAGGGAAAGAGAAATCTATTTGCATTGGCGTGATAGACAGACCTCTCTCACAAGAGGAAGAGGTGGACAGAGTTAATTGAAGACATACTCAGCATTGCTAGGAAGGGGGAAGTGCTACTTATAGGGGATTTCAATATGCCAGATGTTGATTGGCACATTCCTGGTGCAGTATCATCTAGAAGTAAAGAGATTCTAGACTCTCTACAGAGAGAACTATTCAAGCAACTGTTAAGAGAACCCACACGCGAAGGGGCCATACTGTACTTGGTGCTTACCAACGGGGAAAGTATTTCTGATGTTATAGTGGGAAATCATTTTGCATACAGCGATCATTAGATGGTATGGTTCAGTATTAGGACTAGGGCTGTTGAAATCCATTCAAAAGCGAGGCTCTTAGACTTTAGGAAAACTAACTTTGCCAAAATGGGCCATTACCTCAGGGAATCATTAGCAGGATGGGAACTGCTGGGGGATGTAGAAAAACAGTGAGCAAAACTGAGAGGGGATATTTTAAGGGCAACCAACCTTTTTGTTAAAATGGTAAATAAAGGTAAAAGGAAAAGGAGACTGCTATGGTTTTCAAAAGAAGAAGCTGAAAAAGTGAAGTAAAAGAGGGAGGCCTTCATAAAATACAAGAGATCGTGGAGAGAGAAAGATAGGCATCTATATTTGGAAAAACTTAGAAAAGCTAGCAAAATAGTCAGGAAAGCAAAGATTCAAAAAGAGGAGGAAATAGCCAATGCAGTTAAATGGGGGGATAAGACATTTTTCAGATATGTCATTGAGAAGAAGAAGGGCAAAAGTGTTATTGTCAGACTCAAGGGTGAAGGGGAGGAATATGTAGAAGCTGATGAGGATAAAGCGGAATTGCTTAACAAATATTTCTGTTCTGTGTTCACAGATGAAGAACCAGGAACAGGACCTGAGAAACGCCCACAAACAGGAATAGAAGCGAGGGGCATCTTGAACAATTTTCAGAAGACTGTTTTCATGAGAAATTAGCTAAACTTAAAGTAGACAAAGCGATGAGACCGGATGGGGTACACCCTAGAATACTGAGGGAACTTGGGGACGTTATAGCAGCTCCACTGACTGACTTTTTCAATGCCTCGTTGTAGTGGGGAGTGGTGCCAGAGGACTGGAGAGAAGCACATGTGGTCCCTTTACACAAAAGCAGAAGTAAGGATGTGGTTGAAAACTACAGGCCGGTTAGTTTAACTTCGGTGGTGAGTAAATTATTGGAAGCATTGCTGAAAGAGAAAATAGTGAGATTTCTAGAGTCCAGCGGATTTCAGGATCAGAGGCAGCATGGATTCACCAGAGGCAGGTCTTGTAAGACAAATCTGATTGATTTCTTTGACTAGGTGACCAGGGAGTTGGACCGAGGGAGAGCCCTAGATGTGGTGTATTTTGATTTCATTAAAGCCTTTGACACCGTTCCTCACAGGTGACTTATAAACAAACTGAGCACCCTAAGGATGGACCCTAAAGTTACTGCTTGGGTTAGAAATTGGTTGAGTGGGAGACAATAGAGGGTACAGGTAAACACTCTGAGGAGAAGGAGGTTACCAGTGGTGTGCCCCAGGGATCTGTCCTTGGTCCGATTCTTTTTAACATCTTTGTTAGTGATATAGCAGAAGGCTGTCGGGTAAGGTTTGCCTCTTTGCGGATGATACCAGAATCTGCAATAGAGTAGACACCCAGGAAGGTATAGATAACATGAGGAGGGATCTAGATAAGCTTGAAGAATGGTCTAGAATTTGGCAGCTGGGATTTAATGTTAAAAAATGTAAGGTCATGCATTTGGGCTGCAGCAATCCAAGGGAGCAATATAGTATAGGGGGTAAAGTACTTTTGTCCACTAAAGAAGAATGGGACCTAGGTGTGATTGTGTCTGATGATCTTAAAGTAGCTAAACAGGTAGAAAAGGCGACGGCAAAAGCTAGAAGGATGCATGGGTGCATAGAGAGAGGAATGGCCAGCAGAAGAAAGGAGGTGATAGTGCCTCTGTATAAGTCTTTGGTACGACCTCATTTGGAGTATTGTGTGCAGTTCTGGAGACCGCACCATCAAAAGGATATAGATAGGCTGAGGTCTATACAGAGGGTGGCTACTAAAATGGATACTGGTCTTCATTATAAAGCATATGAGGACAGACTTAAGGATCTTAATATGTACACCTTAGAGGAAAGGCGGGATAGAGGTGATATGATTGAGATGTTTAAATACCTCTGTGGCATAAATGCTACGAGGTGACATGGGATGAGGGTGAAAAGGGATAGGTTCAGGAGTGATATGCGTGAATATTTCTTTATGGAAAGTGTGGTGGATCCTTGGAATAGTCTTCCAGTGGAGGTGGTAGAGATGACGATAGTATCTGAATTCAAAGAAGCATGGGACAAACACAGAGGATCTCTAAAGGAAAAAAGGGGAATGTTTTAGTGGTTGATATGGAAGGACAGACTAGATAGGCCATGTGGTCTTTTTCTGTCGTCATGTTTCTATGAGAGACTGGCATCCAAATGGCAGATGACATTTAATGTGGACAAGTGCAAGGTTATACACTTAGGAATGAACAACCCAAACTACAGTTACACAATGCAAAGTTCCACATTAGGAATCATCACTCAGGAAAAGGCTCTGGGTGTCATTGCAGATAGTACATTGAAATCCTCTTCACAGTGTGCAGCATTGGCCAAGAAAGCAAATAGAATGCTAGGAATCATAAGAACAGCAACAGAAAATAAAGCCAAGGTTATTATAATGCCTCTGTATCACTGTATGGTGTGACCACACCTTGAATATTCTGTGCAATTCTGGTCACCAAATCTTAAAAAGGATATAGCAGAATTAGCAAAGGTACAGAGAAGAGCACCAAAAGGATAAAGGGAATGGAAGGATACCCATCTGAGGGTTCTTGAACTTGGAAAAGGATGGTATATGATAGAGGTCTATAAAATATTGAATGGAGTGGAACGAGTAAACGTAGATCGGTTGTTTACTCCTTTAAAAAGTAGAAAGACTAGGGGAAACACAATGAAGCTACAATGTGGCACATTTAAGACTCATCAGAGAATTTTTTTTTCTCTTAGGGAGTCATTCTGAGGCACGAATAGCAGAGATGGGCGTCCCAACGGGACATCCATCCCCGCTATTCGTGCCGGTTGCCTGCCCCGAATAACTTCCCCTCCGGTTGTACGGGCAAATTAGTCGGGAGCAGGGAAGAGGCTGCCCGGGGGTGGAGAGTGGGTAGGCAGTGGGAGGTCACTGGCCCTTGATGTACGGGGCCAATTCTAATGTTGGCCCTGTATGTCTAAGGACGGCGAATTGTCCGGGTTTTTTATTCCACCCACAGGGTGGAATAACCTCCCTGGAAGGTTTTTTTTCACTTTGGGGCACAAAATGGGCTGGGGGGAACAAAGTTAATCCCGTGCAGCCCGACCCTGGCCTTAGGAGGCCGGATTGGGGGTCGGGCTGTGGGGAATTAACTTTGTGGGGCAGCAACTGGTATTGTGGCTTTTAAATGGAGCCGTGGTGCCATAGCAATGGGATGCCATGGTGCTGCAGCTCCATTTAAAAGCCCTGTCTGAGTTAGCTGGGCTAGCTCTATATGTGTAGGCCGGGACTGAATCGTTACATGCCCCGCGGGATCAGAATCGCGATCTCCTTTGTATGTCCGGGTCCGCCCGGACGTACAAAGGAGATCTACATTTGAATGGAATAGGGCCCTTAGCATATAATCAAACTCTTGAGTTCATCACCGGAGGATGTAGTTAAAGCTGTTAGTATAGCTGGGTTCAAAACAAGGCAGTGGCTAAAATATTGCTGCCGCCCAGTTAGCTTCCAGCTTCTGCAGCGACTCAGATATTCACTGCTGCTGGCTGGATATGGCCCCGGCATTCAATATCCAGGGTTAGAATTCAGGGGCGACTGCTGGGTTTGTATTTTCAAAGAAGTGGGCCTCCAAAACAAATCCCCATTCTCCTATGGAAAACTGTTAGAAGTTATAGAATATTGACTAACACGCCACTGTAAAAGCACCCTCTACTCCTCCACCCAACAAGGCAAGGTCAATACAGTCATTATTGACCAAAACTGTGGAATACCCTCCCACCACACATTAGGGCCATCTCTGATATCCCCCAGTTCAAAAAGGCCTTGAAGCATCACCTTTTCATCATATACTTTCCAGAGAACACAATAACACAAGTTCATCTAAACAGCTCCAATCCCATCCCTATCTAACATGATACTTTTTCAAGTAATATTACTATCATATGTATATAGTTCAAGTTCTATTATCCTTTGCTACAATTACCCCTGTTTTCCAAGTTTTTCTTCCTGTTCCATGTAAAAACAGATATATGTATCTTATCTTATCTGATGTTTTGTAGTTCTATGTAAACCGCGCTGATAATAAATAGTGCGGTATATAAAAATGTTAAATAAATAAATAAATAAATAAATTTATTGTGACTTTATAAAACTGCCTTAGCAGTCTGTGTAGGTTCAGTTGATGCAGCATAAACAGCAAACATTCTACAACAAAATTGCAAGCGCACAAAAAAAACCAGTTTGTAATATCTGAAGCAGCTGGTACAAAATGGAGCCAACATGTGTCTTCAAATCCACCTACCTTATATGTCCAGCGCCCCCTCTTTCTTTATTTATTGCTTGATATACACAGACACACACAAACAAATTCCTACCCGTTCACTTCTTATGCCTCCCACCCAAATGCCCCCACAGACCCTATACATACACTCCCTTCCATACCTGCCACACCCATATCCTTCAACCCATACTTCCTGCACACATCACCAACCCCCACATATACTTTCCACATCCCTAGACCTATACACACTCACAATCACCTGCACACACACCCCACACATATACTGCCAAGATATAGTCATACCCATAATAACCCCCCCCCCACTTCCTCAAATGCTCTACAATCGATATATCATCCATACAAATCACTACCCATTCTAAACCCCACACCCTTCATACATTCATTCACATATTATGTACCCCGCGTATACATACAGCCCAACCCGTACATCCCCAAGCATACACTTCCACCACACACAAATCGCCCCCTTCCGCACACAGCCTCTTCCAACCACACATGCACTCACACACGCCTCACCTCCCTGCCCCCCACACGCAGCTCATCCCAAACCATCCATAGAAAGAAGATAAATAGAACAGGATGCCATTTAAAATGAACTACACTAAGATGAAGGCAATGTAAATTACTGACCACTCAGTCTATGAATGTGACACCTATTATTCAGGGACAGTGGATTCTGTTAGTGTCCTCCCTGAAAGTACTGGGCTGTAAATCGGACTCCCAATTAATATCCAAACCCCAGATGGCAGATGTCCCTAAAGCATGCTTTCTAGCTCTATGCAGAATTTGATCAATTCACTCGTACTTTGATAAACAGACACTGTTCACTCTAATACATGCATCCGTTGCACTATGGATTACCACAATCATCACTAAAATGATTACAAACTAGCCAATCAATGGCCATCAAGGTAGTGACACATTCTAAAAGGTTTGATTGCATATCACCACTTTTGAAAGACCATCATTGGTTACCATCTGCTTTCAGATAGATCCTAATTTTAGCACATAATGAGCCCGATTCTTTGAGTCGAACAGTGAGGCTGCACGTCTCACCAGTATTCTGCTTCCGTCCCCTACTGCACACACAGAGCCACTGTGCATGCTGTGGGGAATGGGGGCATGATGGGGGCGGAGAGTGAGAGGGGCATGGGTGGAACCGACCCTGGATATATAAGGCAGATTCCTCTCATGGCCCTGTACGTCCAAAGGACACCAAGGAGACACCCTGCTTATTACAACCTCTGAAGTGGAATTAGAGTGGGGTGCCCCCCAAATATGGCTGGCAGCACCCCAGAGCCCAGGAGCCCCCCCCCCCCCCACAGGAGCACTGGGAGATGGAAGGTGAGTTGGGGTCGGGCAACAGGGAATCGGAGGTCTGGGATTGCGGGCAGATGGAGCCGCAGGGAGGATGTCGGGCCATCCTAGGGCTTGATTCTGACAGTCACAGAAACATTTTCCTCCCATGTTTCAGAATCGGATCCAAACGGGCCTGTCCTGCACGGGGTCGTCTGGACGGCCCGGACGTGCCCCTTCTAGAATCGAGCTCAAAGTGTTGTATGTAGGTCTTCCTCACTACCTTTCTAACTTATTAATACCATACATCCCATCCAGGACTCTCCAGTCCTTACAACAGAATAGACTTGTACTGCCCTCCAATTCCAGGGTGCATCTAGGTATTATACGACATGTCGCCTTTTACTATCTGGCTCCAGCTTTGTGGAAACTCCTAACCCATGATATTAGACTAGAAATAATGCATTTCAAATTTAAAATAGGGTTAAAAACCTTCTGCTTTGAACAGGCATTCCCAAACTCATAAAGGTCAGGGCTATTAACCTGGAAGGGGGCTGTAATCAGACAGCAGTATCTGAATGGAAATGCTATCCTATGCTTTTGGGACTGTATTCCCAACCAAAATTGTAACTTTTGATTTCTTACGTCTCACCCAGGACCGTACCGAGCCCTGTGCAAGTGGTGCGGCCGCACAGGACGCAAAGACTTAAGGGGCGCATTTCGGCTCTCTGCTGTTGCCTGCCGCCACCACTTTGGCAGCGGCAGAGAGCCGAAATGCGCCCCTTAAGTCTTCTTGCCGGCGCACTAAGCAGGTCTGGTGTCTCCGGGAGGGTCCAAACCTGTTTAGTGTGCCGGCGAGTTGCACATTGGGTGCGTGCTTCTTCTCTCCCGCCCCCATAAAGTGGCTAAATGGAGGTGTGGGAGGGGGGGTGCGTGCCCGATGTGCAACTCGCACAGGGCGCTTTTCACCGTCAGTACGGCCCTGGTCTCACCTATCTTATGTGGTGTTTTAATTATTGGAAATTGCTTTGAAAGGGAAATAAAGGATGATAGAGCAAATATAAACAAATATAAACAAATATGACAGTAAAAGACCATATGACCTATCCAGTCTAAACCAGCTGCCCAGTCTCTGCAATCATTTCCTTTTCTCAGAGATTTCCCTATGCTTGTCTCATGATTTCTTGAATTCAGATGCTGTCCTTTATGATATTCAGCTACTAACCAGATAGCAAGATCCACAGAGGACAGCCATTGACCTTTCCTAACTTTATGCAGTTCACCATTCCTGTTAACGACTGAATATGGCCGCTAACCGGATAGGCGCCAGGATTGTGGCAAGGCATTCTGCAGGGATATTCAGCGGCACTCTCCGGTAAGTGCTGCTGAATATTGGGATCACCGGGGTCTCCATGGATGGCCCTTGGAGCTCAGACAAGGACGACCAGTTTCTACAGGAGCGCAATGCTGCAATCATATGTAAGGTCAGATTCCAGATCCACAAGGTATTCACAGGAAAATTATGGAAGTGGGTATGAGTTGGGAATTGAGTGGATCCTGGGAGCCAAAGCTCCCAGCTAAGCTGGTCCTAACCTACAGTGTATGACCTTGAATCCCAGAGAAATAGACCTAATGAAAAAAGCGGTACCCACAGTTTACCCCTGGTCTCCCACATAGCAAAAGAAAAGCAGAGCCAGTGAAGGACCTCAGACCAGTAGAGGCCACAAGGCTTTGCAGACAAATCAACATTACGCATTAGTAATCTTCTCAGGAATAAAATCCAGAGCAAAAAGGCAGTTGAAATGTTCTTATTTGTTGTTGTTTTCCAAATGAACTGTTTCTCTACTCGTACCTCTGCTTTGAAACCCCATATGGAATTTGTAGGCCAGCTTATGTAAACTCCTTTCTGAGAATAAATAGCACAGAAATTGGAAAATATGTTTCAGCACTATGCAGCTAGATGCCTATGGGGTTCATTTTTCAGGCTTACACATTCATTTTAGTTGGCATAAATGTTCCAGAAGCCTCTGTGCTGTGTGGCAAAAAGCACACAACGCTTTAACTGTGTTTATGCTGAAGTACATAACAATAAACTAACATAGTAAATGAAGGCAGATAAAGACCAGCGTGGTCCATCCGGTTTGCCCAGTAAAGCAGTCAGGGTTGTAACTTGACGTTCTGTGTGGATTAACAACCCCCCTCCCCCCATGCCTATGTGTAGGGTTCTGCTTTGACGTGGCTGGGGGGAATTAGAGTACTGGCTAGGTTTTTAGTTAGTCTGATCCCTCTCCGAAGGTTACCAGCTGTTCCCAATTTCAGGGATTGTCCCTGATTCTAGAGCTGTGTCCCCGACTCCTACCTGCTTGGCGGCCTCCTGTCCCCAGTTCCAGAAATGGGGACAAAGGGGGTAGAAACACATTTTATTTTCAATTTCGTGATTTGGATATGTCAGTTTTTAGAATTTACATCCATTAGCTTTATACCCTGTGCAAACGCAGTACGGGGGGAATGTCTCACTGTTTTTATTTGTCTGCTTGGAAGTGATATTGTTGCTCTCATGGGATAGATGTGGGGGGATGTTTATGTTTATTTAAATCTTACTATACAACACCATGCCACAGGCTACCAGAGCAGTTTAAAATCTAAAAAAAAATATAAAATAAAACATACATTAAAAAGAAAAAGTAACTACAATAAAAAGAATGGAAAGAAAAGGACAGAGTGAGGAGAGGGTAAGGCTGTCCAAAGCCTACTCAAACCAGTCACAACACCCCCTAGAAAGCAATATTGAAGAGATGTCTTTTTTTTAACTCTATTTATTTATTGAAGTCCACAATAGTACAGACCATGCAAAACAAAATACATAATCGGGACTTCTAGTATGTCTCATCTTCCAATCTAAGTTTTCTCAGCAGATCAGTCATATAAATACAGCATTCACAATTTTCCCCCCCACCTCCCCCCTCCCAACATCCCCCATCAATCTCCTCCTCCCCGCAGCCCCTCCCTTTCTTATCCGACCCCCTTTAGTGAACATACAAAGTGATTACAACACCCTTCTTATTCCATTAGTATCTCATACCTCCTAACCCTTACCCCATGGGTCTGGAGAATGGAAGAGATGTCTTTAAAGATGCCTTAAATTTCTGAAGGGGGGACTTTAAGGGGAGTAGGCAGCACATTCCACAGATTTGGGGCTAAAAAATAGAAAGTTGCATGGCGTGATGCTTTTAGGCATGCCCATGAGACAGGTGGTATGACCATCAGATTAGAGTCCGTACTGGGCAACAGGGAACGAGTAAAGAAGAAAGGTAGAGGGGTAAGCCTGCATAAAAAGCCTTGTGGGCAAACACAAGTATTTTAAAGCGGAAAAGGTATGGAAGAGGGAGCCAATGGTGCTTAAAGAGAAGAGGAAACACGCGATCAAACCGAGTAGCAGTGTTCTTTATAAGCTGAATTTATTTTAAGATTAGAGGAGCAAAGGCCGCAGTACATGGGGTTGCAATAATTAATACATGAGATTACCATAACGTGAATGGGGGACTGCAAGGCGTTGGAAGAAAGAAATGGTTTTACTGAATGTACTGTATCTGACGCAGGGCAAAAAATACAGATCGAACCGTGGCTGCCACCTAATGATCAAAAGAGAGCCGAGCGTTGAATATAATTCCTAAATGCGATAAAGTGTTTCCAGCGGTACCGTAGTACTAAGTATTTTAGGCCCAAGGAATGGAACTTGAGAAATTTTGGTAATCCATAAAGCCCTGGGACAATAACCAAGCAGCGACTGAGCGGAGTCAGATTTGGGGGGAGAGGGATAGCGAAGTACTACGCAAGAAGAATGTAGTCTGCATAACAAAATGAAGTAATACCCAGATCGTGTAGTAAGGTGAGGAGGGGTGCAAGAAAGGTAAGTAGGGTAACGAATCTTCTTCTCTCCTTCACACTTTGTTGCTCAAACCTGGCATTCCCCCTTCCCCCCTCCCCCACCCACCCCAACACACACACTTTGGATAAGTGTCCCAGATTTACCTGCAAAATATCTGGTAACCTTGCCCTGTCCTCCACTCTTGCCCTATTTCATTCACGTCCCTTCTAGCCCTTCCCACTCCTCCCCTTTTATTTGCATTCATACCCTCTCACCCGCACTGCTGCAGTTCGACGTCTCTTTTTGCCTCTTGTGCTGATGGTCATTGAGGTCTGCAGCATTGCTCCTGCAATACGTTCTCAGGGATCTGGGCCTCTGCCTTCTCTGACCCAGTTTTCTGCAATCAATTATTTTTCAAATGTAAATCAACATTTCCAATTTTTGTATGTTTTTACTGCTGGAGAGGGATGAAAGAAAATATCCCCTTACTATAGAGCGTAGTAGAAATAAAATATTGGTTTGATAGTTGTCTTTCATACTAGCTGATTCACCTTTGTAAATAAGTGTTTGTCCATATTCTAAACAAGAAAGATGTATGAATTATTTCGAAAGAACATAACAAGCGCCAAACTGTTAGATAATAGGTTGAAATTTTCATTCCCTTTTAGGCGTGTTTCGCTTAGTGTAGCATGGGATCAGCAGGCTGTGCAAATATTGCGTATGATAGCCGCCCTCCTCTCCATCACAACCACCAAAGGAGGAAGATGAAGACCCCCGGGAGTTCCGGTCCCGCTGGCATAAAGTGGGGCTGAGGATGAGACTTCCTGGGTAGCACCAGTGAACAGAGGCAAGCATGAGACTCTGGGTCCCACTGACCTAAAGAGCAGGATTGCAGCCTGCAAAGGCCAGCGGGAGACCCTGCATCCCATTGACTGGAAGAGCGAAGATGTGGCCTGCAGAGACTCTGGGTACTACCAGCGTCAGAGAAGGAGAGAAGCAAGAGAAGGGATGGTGAGGGGGTGGAGCCTAGAAGGTGGGCGGGTGAGGGGAGGGGCCTAGGGGGAGGTGTGGGGTTAGGAGGAAAGAAAGGAATGGCCTAGGGGAGAGGACAGGGTTAGGAGGAAAGGAAGGGACAGGGCAAAAGGGAAAGGGCTATATCTAGAAGAGAAAAAGAGAACAGGGTTGGGGCATAAGGAAAGGGCTATATCTAGAAGAAAAAAAGAGAACAGGGATGGGCATAAGGAAAGGGCTATATCTAGAAGAGAAAAAGAGAACAGGGATGGGCATAAGGGAAAGGGCTATATCTAGAAGAGAAAAAGAGAACAGGGATGGGCATAAGGAAAGGGCTATATCTAGAAGAGAAAAAGAGAACAGGGATGGGCATAAGGGAAAGGGCTATATCTAGAAGAGAAAAAGAGAACAGGGATGGGCATAAGGAAAGGGCAGGGTTAAAGGAGAAGAGACAGTGAGTGCATTAAGATGGAAGGGAAAAGAAGGAAGTGAAAGATCTGAGAGAGTGCATGGTGGGCAGAAAGAAAAGAGGGCAGTAAAGGATGGGAAGGGAATAGGCAAGAGAGTGGGAGGGACAAGGAGTGGGTGCAGGAGGACAGGAGGAAGTGCATACACACGGCCACCCTCCCCACATACCCACCATCCTGAGAGACATGCACACACAGTCACCTTTCCCCACAGGCACACGCTAACATACGTGCATACACAGTCCCCAATACATATGCACATACACATCCTCGCACACACACACATATGCATGCACTCAGCTCTTGACACTTCTCATGATACACACACACATGCGCACACAGCCCCTGACACTCCCCACAACACACAAACATGCACGCACACAGTACCTCGACACACACACTTGCACATACCTCTAACATTCCCCATGACACACACGCATGTACCCAACCCTCAATACATGAACATATGCACACATCCCCTGACATACACACATTCCATGAACCTCCCCATGACACACACATACACACACGTGCAGCCCCTGACACACCCACACATACACCAGGATACTTCCTATGGCACACAGAGATGACCCCCCCCCCAAAAGAAATGCTCGATTCTGCAAATGGTGGAAATGCGCCATTGGGTCGCACAGCAAGTGTACACTTTTCAACTTGTTCTCCTGCATAACCTGGAATATTTGTGTCACTCTACCTTCTTCAGGATGTTCTATAGCTGGTCCTTAGGAGAATCATAGTTTTTAGAGCGTGCCCTCACCTCCAGTTGTTTGTCCTGAGGGGTGGGGGGATGGGCTATTTTTCTCCAAGGTTCTAGTTCAATGGATGGTTATTCACCAAATCATGCTTCTCTTTGACTTTCTTCAAGGCTCACAGCCACTCATACTCAAGAACTCCAGTGCTTCATGCTAGACATCTATTAAGTAAAAATGATCTTTACCCGGTAAATCATAAATTAAACTCAGTTCATCTTTTTAGTATTCTCAGGCATACAAAATAATACTTAGAGAAGCTTTGGAAGCTGAGACACTTGGCTGCACATTTGAATGCTTCCTCTTGAAGTCATTCTCTCCCTCTGGATTTTAGTCTTTCTCTTTGGGGCATCTGGCTTCCTTGAGATCCTTGTGAGAAGTATCATATTCCTCTTTCCTTTCTTTCCAGCAGTAAGTCTGCAAAATACCTTCCCACATATGGTTTCTCTAAGGGCAGGTTTCCTGAAACCAGGGGAAATTCCTGATTGGAAGATCTCCCAACTCCTCTCTTTTGACTAAGCACCAATTCTTTTAGGAGTACACTTAAACTGTAATCCCTCTTCCCCAGGGCCGTGGGACTTCAACTTGTCACACCAAGCTGTATGTCCACTGCTCATAGGCTGAGAAACACTGATACCTATGTTGTCCCTAATGACTCTCCGTCCTGGTCATAGACTAAATGAAGGAACTCCCTGAACTTTAGGCTAAGCTGAGCTCTCAGTCTGCTTTTGGGAGGCAGAGAAGCGGCAAAAGAAAAAGTGTTTTGGACAGAGAATTAAGACTTAATGGCTATCCGAATAGAAGTTGCAGTACCCTAATATCTAAGGTACTGCAACTTCTATTCGGATAGCCATTAAGTCCTAGAGAGCCATCCTGGTTGGGGCCCTTACATTTTCTGATCATTTTTCAGCTTTCATGAGGAAGTCTTTTATGCGTTGAGGCTTATCCTGTATTAGATCTTTTGCTGCCCACGGTTACTTTGGATTCTTATTCATGGTAGAATATTGAGTCATCTGGACTATTGTAAATCCCTTTATTTGGGGGTTACTCCATATCATTTATGCAGGTTGTAGCTTATACACAACACAGCTGTTAAGCTTTTGTTCAATGCTAAACATACAGACCATGCTTCTCCTCTGATGTTCCAGAAACAAATTTAGAAAAGAACAACTTTTCCAAGGACTTTAGAGATGAAAGGTGTGTTGGTAATTAGGTGATAGTTTGATAAGCACAAGGAGATCATTTTCAGAAGTGGGCGAATGATAGCCCCTTTCTATCACTGTGGAGATAGTCTTCTGAGAAGCTGTGGTTGATGAGATCAAGAATTGCTTGATAAAGACATAAGAACATAAGATATGCCATACTGGGTCAGACCAAGGTCCATCAAGCCCAGTATTCTGTTTCCAACAGTGGCCAATCTAGGTCAAACGTACCTAGCAGTTTCCCCAAAAGACACAGGTTCCGCAATGCTTGTACTGGGTCAAGCATTGATATCCTGGGTCCCTTCTTAATAATGGTTTATGGACCTTTCCTCCAGGAACTTGTCCAAACCTTTTTTAAACCCAGCTACACTAACAGCCTTTACTACATCCTCCGGTAACAAATTCCAGAGTTTGATTACACATTGAGTGAAAAAATATTTTCTTTTATTAGTCTTAAATAGTTTACCCTGTTGCTTCATTGCATGTCCCCTAGTCTTTCTATATTCTGATAACGTAAACAATCTGATCTACGATCAGACTGAGCTCTGGTTTTGGACAAGAAAAGATGGAATTGGATTAAGGCTTAATGTGGCAGCTGACATAGATGTCAGAACTGTAGTAAAATAAAAGGACAGAGACTGTACTTTTTTTTTACTACAGTAAATAAGGTACTCCAATGACTGAAGAACATACCAGGCTGACTGCTGTGCATATTCTCAGGTGTAGATAAGGTGGATAGTGGAAGGGGAGACTGTATGGATGCTCTTGGAGAAGTCAAAGAAGTAGCTAAAGATCCAGAAATAGACTGAAAACTTACTTTAGTCTAAAGAAATATTTCATAGTTGCCGGGTTCAATATCCTAAGTATACTTTGGAGCGGTTGGACTAGTCAGGGTAGTCAAAAGTCCGGAGAACGTTTTTGAGGGATTATCACAATATTTTGATACTTTTAGTATAGTACTTTGTTTTGGCCTGCTTAACGGCAAGGGTGTAATCTCCTTGCCTTTCTTTACAAATAAATAATATTTGGGAAGTTCCCTTTTTTGCTAATCCCTGTCTGCCTTACACAGTTGGTACTTTAGAAGACCGAGTCCATGATGATATCACCAATGGGGGTGTGCTGTTGAACGAGTGTTCAACATCACGGGGCAATTCAGTTCAGAGCCTTGGCAAGAGAGTTATGCCAGTGAGTGGCCTGCCAATCAAGTTAAGGTTCAGGTACATCAGCCAAGGCTCAGTGGCATTGAATGCTTGCTCAGCAAGGTCAACGTTAATAATGCACCTAGTAGGCTTGGTAATAGTTGTGGTAATAGGAGATTGAATAATACAGGACAGAGCCTTTAACTAATAAGGGATTGGGCCAAGAAATGGATATAGGAGAGTATGTTCTATCAGTTTGACTCAAAATGCCACGGGTAAATAGAAGATCAATAATGTGGCCCACCTGGTGGGTGGGATTAAAAATATGCTAGGTTAACCCTAGGGTGTCCATGAGAAGAAATTCTTTCTCTAGCAGTGGGTGGATCATTATACTGTATATTAAAATCCTAAATCTGAACCTGAACTGATAGCAGAGGAAGAGGACAATAACTGGAGAAAGCTAAGTGAGGTTAATTAAGCATTTAGCTACAGAGAACAGATTTTCTCTTTCATAAGGAGGAGGCTTGCAGGGAGGCAGGAATTGTGAGGGGCAAGGAACTGTCAAAGAGCACAGAGCAATTAGGAAACCAAGAGCTTCTTGGAGGAAGACTGGTAGGTTGAGAGGAAGAGTCCTGGGGAGCTTGTAGCTTAGCATCAACAAAGAGAGATGAGATGATCCTATAGACATTTGTTGCATAATAGGGTTCATTCCAGGCCGTATTTAATGCCTGAGGGAACTGAGCTATTTTATGTGACGTAACAGAGGCTATAGGAAAATGAAGACACTGCTGAATGTCTTGAGATTCCATGCAGCTCACAGGGTGTAAAAGGCACCTGTATGTTTGGATGAATCCGTCTTGGGATGCTGGCCTGGCGAACAACTAATTTGATAAAGCTAGTTATCAGGGAAAACAAAACATTTCTTTGCTATTCACCCTCTTTCTAGTAAAACAGAATTTGGGTGCATCACGACACATTTGTGTAACAGATGTTAAAGCCTCCTTCCAATCTGTTGAAACTAGAGTCAACATGCACGTTGCAATTTAAATATCATAGCCCTTTTCTTGTTTAAAAGATATGTCAGGTTGAAACCTAGGTGGAAAAGCAGAAAAATGCTATGCTTAATCATTGTTCAAATGCATCAGTATACTATACATTTGATTTGCATTACCAAAGGGTTGTTCTTGTTTTGTTCTGGATTTTCTTTTTTTAATAGGGGTTGACCTTAGATTTTATACCTTAATAACTTGTCCCTGGGTTATTGTCCCTTAAATCAGTCCAACCTGTGCATGGTTCCTTGTTAACATTAGAGCAGTCTATTGACTGATAGGCCCATAGAATCCTCATGTTAGCTTAAGGTGATCAGATAGTGCTGTCTTGATGGGCAGCCTGAGATAATCCTATCTTTTATCCCATTACATCTATGGACCATCCTCTAAATTTGCTTTGCAAAATTAGAAGTATCAGTCTATAAAACCAGAACCAGTATGTTCCTTATGATCCAGAGCCATCTAGTCATCTTAAGTTAGCTGCACAATTCCTTTTTGGTCTTGTTGCAAATTAATATTTAATTTAATTTCAAATCTTATATTCCACTTTTTCAAGAAGTGGAGTGGAGGAGTGGCCTAGTGGTTGAGTCAAGGTACTTCAGGCTGGAAGGTCGGGGGTTCAAATCCCACTAGAGGACAACAACCTTGGGCCGGAAGGACTGGGGTTTCTAGTCCCACAGGTGCTCCTTGTGGTCTTGGGCAAGCCACTTAACCGTCCATAGCCCATGTTCCCTGTAAAATAGTTATCTCCAAGTTATAATGCCCTGTTCAATGTAATTTCAGTTTGTTCAATGTAAACCGCACCGATGCAGAATAGCACGGTATATAAGAGAATGTAAATAAATAAATAAATAAACTTGCACAAAGCAGTCTTCAATACACATTAAAACAAAGTATTCAACATCACAATAATGTCTGCAAAATATCACATCAAAGGAAGCACAGGCAAATAAATCTATAAACCATCATACAATGTAAATAATAATAACAGCCTATTAATACATATATTCAAACTTAACAATGAAATACAATCATGATGACATAGGGACAGTAAAATTTCAGATAAATATGTTCTATTGAAACCAACAGTGCAGTCAACCCAGGAATCCAGTGGTGCATCCCCAAAATAAACCCAACACTATAACCACCCACCCCTTTTAGAACTATAAAACTCCTCCCATCAAAAACACTCATACAGGTTGCTATTTCAACCCTGCATTCAGCATATTTTTGACCACAGATATGATTCTACCGAAGAATCGCCCAACACTCGGCTAGAATTCAAAACTTCCTCTTAACCCTGGTTCCCCAGTGCTGAGTCCCTGCCAAAATTCGAGGAATATTTTAATGGGCAGTTCTTTGACAATAGGCCCCAAAAAAAGAAGAGTTACATTTACATTATGATCCAGTTCCTAAACGCCTTCAACTAGCCTCCTAAAATTTGAACAAAGATCATCATATTGTAACATATCAAACCAAACTGGTCAATCAATCTGTTTTGGCAAAAATCCGCTTGCCCATTCTCAAATCTGTAATAAAATAAATGAAAGCATGACCACCTGACAGGATCTGATGTGAGAAGGACAATGAACCTGATTTATCAAGGGTTTCCTATTTTCCTTAGGCATAAAAGGGAAAAGGCACTTGCTAGATGAAACCAATATTCAAAATGACTGCTTTAATTGTAAGAGCATTTTCTCACTAATATCCATTGCCTGGAGACAGTGAGCAGGACCCCTCTCTGTGCAGATGAGCATGTGAGGTATGACAGAGAGAAAGGGAGAAGGCTGCTTGGGCCTGTACAGGCTGCTGCAGGTTACCATGGCAACGTGATCTTCAGGGCTCTCTGTACTTGGTCTCTGCACAGAGGAGCTTATGTTACAGATGTTCATGTAGTCAGTATTCTTTATGATAAAATAATGTTCTGACAATCGTCAGCTTTTTATTTTTCATTTGATACCAAAAGAGGAGGAGAAATGGATATCTACTTGTGAAATTCTATAGCCCCATAGCTCTCACTTCTCATTACCCACATCCAGTGTTACATTTAGCATCAATATACAATATACCTGCATATATTTTAGGAAAACCGTACACATATGATTGTATACATATAATCCAACATTAATACACTGTATGTACAGTACTGTCTGTAATAGTTGTTTACCTGGGGGAGACATCGGAATTTAAATGAGGTATAAACATATATGTTTCTGTGCATATATAAACAGGGTATTAAAGTGGTAGTGGGTTTTACTGCATACTCTTTGTATACTTTAATATTTATATTACTATGTTCTACGCATAAATCCCTTCATATACCTTCCTCTCAGTGATACAGTTAAGGGAAAGGGCATAGTGAAAACTACAGTGCAAGCTTCCAGGAGCTCTTTAAGGAAATCTGCAGTCACAAGCTTCCCAGTTTCCTCCTGGGAGCCAGCCTCCCTCAATTCTTAATTATCTGCACTGATTATTTAACACGATGAAGGTGGCTGAGAAGAAGGTTCAGGGCTGTATACATACAGTACCTATTATCTACTAATACAGCAAAACATACGGTGGGGACTCACCCAACACAAAGAAGGGTAGCTCAGTGTTCTCCAAGTCATCGACCACTGCAATCTCCCCGGGAAAATCATTCCGGACGGAGAAGAGCAGCTTAGGCTCTGAGGCAGATGGACTGTGCATGATGCTCAGGTCGTTTTCTCGCAGGAAGGGGAGCGCTGACACGGTGATGCTTTTCATTTTACACTCCAGGTCCTTGGACTGATCGCCTTCCAAAGATGCGGCCAAAATCCAACAGGAAAAGAAGATGCTGAGAGACCCGGTGAAAGCCATCTTAAATCAGCCTTCCTGCCTGCCTCTCTCTCTCTCTCCTTCCTGCAGTGACAAGATCCCTCGGAACAGAGGCTGCCCAAAGACAGCAGGATCCTGGACTGTGGACAGCAATGGAGCCTGCTTACAATGGCAGCTTTGATTTCTTTGCGTAAAGACTGCAGGCATCTGAATTAAGATGAAGAGAGATGGAAGGGGAGAGGAGAGTAACGAGCGTGTGTTCATTCAGAATCAGAACAGCCCCCGCTGGCTAGCTCCAATTCTGCTGCTGCTCAGTCCACTTCCAGCATTGTGTGTCCCTCAACAGCCCTCACTTGCTACACACAGACACTCCAAGTCCCCCAGTTCATTCTTCATCCTTCAGTCAGACATCAGTGCAAACAAAATAATCCGGATACTGGACCAGAAATGGGGAATGTTCAACCTACAGAAGAGAAGAAACTGTTTTTGCCTATCTTCAGTTTAATTCCATTTGGTATTCCTAGCAGCCAAAATGCCTCATAAACTTACTCACCGGACACTGTCTGAATCGGTCAGAATTTGGTTTATGTTTACATTTATATTTTATATCCCATGTCAAATAAATACATCTGTGCCACAGAATAAATGTCAGGGAAATGATGTAGCTAGAAACCCATCATGCATCATAATCCGGTTTTGTTTCCTAATGCATGTGATATACAAGGAGAGGAGGATAGGCCTTGTTAGTTTATCATTAACTCTTGCAAGTAAGTCTACTGCACTAACACTTGTTAAACTAATAAAGTTCTTAAAGAAAATAAGTTAAACCTACACTCATAAAAAAGATTCTGAGCAACAGTGGCCAGCCAACTTGAATTGCTAGAACCCCCTCCCCTGAGTACTGTCTTAGCCTTTGACTCACAGGAGCTACTACTTACCACTATGCACCATAATAATTAAACATGCACACATACAGGCAAACATTCTTTATTTATAATTCGATCGTTTCAAATGCAAGAGGAATAATGTGTTGATGTGTGGTCTGTGGTACAAAACGGCGTGATCTGTGGATAAAAGCACACCATGGTAACGAATCAAAAGTGAGGTTTGCTTTTAGCACCATTCCACAGTCCCACTGATTAATCTTTATCGCATAATTGGCTAGCTACGTAGGATACATTTTAATCACATGGCCAACACATGCTCTAAAGTATAAGACCTGTTATCACATGCATTAGCTTTTTATATGTATGCCTTTGACATATCTTTGAAGGATCAGAATATTGAGGCTGTAGAGCAGCTTAGTGGTTAGAGCAGTGGCCAGGAGATCGGGGTTCATTTCCCACTGGCACTCCTAGGGGTATGTTTACTAAACCATCTTATTGCGCGCTCTGTGACGTTATCGCGCGATAAGGTACCTTAGCACGCGATAACACGTGCTGCGGCGCAAACGAGCGCTGAAGGCGGAGAAAGGCTCCCGGAGGGCGAAGGAAGGCTCCCCGGGGCGGAGAGAGAGGGTCAATGGGTGGAGAGTGAGAGGGGAGAGGCTCTCTGCACACTAACGCTGTGAAATCCGAGGCCAAAACTAACGCCACTGAAACCCTGGCGTTAGAGCTGATTTAAAGGGAAGAGAAACCATTTCTGTCAGCAATGTACAGCAAAACCAGGGAAACCTACAAAAAAGTGATAAGTGTGATACATGTGCACGAAACAAAAGGGCAAATAAACAGTGAAAATGACCAGCAGAAAATGGAAAAATAAACTAACCAAGCTGGGCAATAGTGATCTCAATGGGAAACATCAAACAACACTCCCAAGAAGGCACCAAAAAAAGGATATGAATTCTGGAAGGGTCCATGCTCTGTCCCCATACAAGGTGAATGAGCCCACAGTGAAATTGCGCTGTGCAGGATTTTCCTCTCCATCGGACAGGTTTCCTATGGCGTGCACATGTGCGGCAACAGCAGGGAGGGCATGTCGGAATGGCCAACTGGATAGATGCTTGGAAATGGGATACAGAAGGCTGCAGGCAGCACATGCTGTGGTGCAGCTGGGGCACAGTGCGGACTAGGCAGATGCCTAGGTGGCACTTAGGAATGCTGGAACTGTACAGCAGCCAGACAGCAACTGATGACGGCCCAACATGGGCACGAGTGTGTTTATCACAGTGTCACAGGGGATAGTACCCAGCAGGTACCTCCAAGGGCACAGAACATTCGCAGGCGGTGTTGGGGGGAAAGCGTGGACGTCTATGCAGGCACCCCTACCTCAGAACACGCACCATAGGCAGCCGCCTACCTGCACACTGGATGGCCTGAGACTGCGCACCACCAGCCCCACCAGCAGAAGGGCATGTCAGCATGGTGGCAGAGGTGTACTGGTGGTGGAGGGGGCAGTGGCAGCTGCCCAGAGCAGACTATGGCCTAGCCCTGTGTAGGTAGGTGCCATGCACTGCAACAGACAGGCCCTGCCGGATGAACAGTCATGGTATCACCCGGGAATGCACTGTCTCTGTGGCAACACGGTGGTGCAGTGCACACAGCCAGTGTGTTCAGAGGCAGAAGGTCACAGGTTCAAGTCCCAGCTGTGGTTCCTGCCAACCCAGTCCACATATTTTACCCACTACTAAAACGTGCTAATACAGACAGAACCTTTAATGCAGATGACGTAAACATGCCCAAAACACCTACATTTTACCCTACAGAGCACAGACACCATAAACATGCACATTACCTAGAGCAGAGACCCGCAAATGCAGTCCTGGAGGGCCAAACACCATTCAGGTTCCATGCTGCCTCTAATAAAGATGCCTGTGCTGCATTTCTATGCGCCGCCCCTATGGTATGCAGATGTATCTCATGCATATTCATGAGGGACAGCATGAAAACCCGAACAGTGTTTGGCACACCAGGACTGGAGTTGGGAACCTCTGCCGTAAAGCAGCAGCAAACAGGGGCAGACACACCCGCACCCACAGGATCTATTATCCAATGCCTCCTGGAGAGGCAGGACATTGGGCCCTGTGTGCATCTCCCAATACTAGCACTTGCATACCTTAGCAATGCCACCCTAAACCCGGGAATACGGTACACAGCTATCAAAAGGTTGCTATGATTACTGGCAGATAGCAATTCTGAAGTACAATTTTCTGATTGAGCTGCATCATAGCAACCTTTCTGATGTCTGTGGAGTGTGCTACAGGTCTTGTGTCTGATAGTGTTTACCACCCTGGGGAGTGACCCCAACAGTATTGCGTACCATAGCCATGCCTGCACTGTGCCGAGGACTGGAGTGGTGGCCAGGGCTGCCAAACACCTCTATAGTTGTACAATGCTGGCATAGGTGTGGGAGTGTGTGTCTGTCTATCCAGTGTGTGGTGGCTGCAAACACCCTCCACAGCCCACACTGCCAGCACTGTTGCCAGTATTGGTCTGCCAATGTGCATAATGAGGAGCAAGGTACCATGGGTATTGCCCGGACAGGGTGGCCTGGCCAGGATGCATCTGCACAGGGCATAGGGCAATGGCTGGGACATTGTAGTGCCCAGCCACCACCTGCACAGACAGGGTGGCCACAGCATGTCCTGCTGGGAGATCACTCTCACCCTGACTGAGCAGTGACCACGGCATGGCTAGGTTCCCCCATAGTGCTCTCTAATATTTCTCTCGTGATATTTATGGGTTCCCTTTTGGGGCCCAATCACTGACCTATCTGCTTGGTGTGTATGCATCTACTCCAGGAACATGCACTATGGACTAGTTAGCAGACTGTCTGCAGCTAGTATGTGCTGTGCTGTGCTGTGCTGTGCTGGAACACCTTGCAGGGTGCAGTGGCTGGAGGCTTGCTGCAGGAGAATGTCAGATAGTGGTGGGCTGCAGCTGAGCATTTCCGGGCATAATGTCTGTCTGCTATTGCTTTATAGATGTGTACAGAGCTGCATTGACTGCCCTGTAGGTTGTCTGTTCCCCAGCAGGACTGCGGTTGATGGTCCCCTCTACTGCTGCCATTGCAGGAAGGTAAAATGTGGATCTGTTGGTGGGAGACCCTGTTTCCCCACCCTCAGCCCCTAGAGGCTGGGTTGGGTGGTGGTACATAATCCGCGTATGGGTCCATAAGGGCTAAACCTGACTGAGAAATACAGATGTATCCAACGTGTGTCTGCAGGAACTACCTATCTCACACACTAGCACTGCTGGGGACCTGCAGCATGGCCTATTTCTGCCATGGCCGGTGCTGTGGATTTGGTGCTGGGAGCCCCACCTCACCCTCAGGATGAGCACAGTACCCGCACAATGTGAAGGTGTGTAGCTACTCTGTGCCAGTAACACACACGGTCAGTTCCCCCTACCAGGCCGAGGTGCTGTGTGGGTGCATACCCCATCTTGTGTTCATCTGTAGACTGCTGATTTGCATGTACAGTGCATCATGGGTACGGGTGGGTTGCCCCTAAGATGGTGATCACAGCAGACTGTTTGTGTGGTGACGTGCAGTCCTTCTGCAGCGAGGCAGGGGCTTGTTAGCAGCTATAGAGCTGTAGCCCACTGGTTACTTCACTGCCTGTGGAGCCAGAGGTCATGGGTTCAAACGCACAGTGGGGTTATTTGATAGGGCTGTCCAAAGCATTATCTATTTTTAATGTACATTAGTGCTGCCAGCAAAACCACCCTCAGCGTACTGTACCCATAAGGTGCCTCAGAAGGCGCTTTATAGGGTGCCCTATACAGCGCTTTCTGAGGCACCTTATGGTTACCGTCCATATAAGGTGCCTTCTAAGGTATCCTATGGAGCGCCTTATAGGGTGCCTTATGCGGCACCTTAGGTTACGGCACGTGAGGGTGTGTTTGCTGGCAGCAATAATTAAAATACAAATAAACTGCTGCTTTAAGACTGAAATGCCCACTCCTTTTATGGCAGCCTGCACACTATCGCCAGGCGCACAATAAGACGGTTTAGTAAACATACCCCCTAGTTTTTGGCAAGCCACTTTACCCTCCATTGCCTTGGAAAAAAAGGTCTGGCAACTTCTAGTCACAGGAGTTGCTGGGTCGCCAGGAATCAGCACTGACGCATTCCATTTGCGTGTTTCTTAAACTGCCAACGTCAGAAAACAACGTTGAATTCTCAGACACATACTATAACATACTATAACATAACCTATAACATACTATAACATAACCTGAACTAGAAAATTTGCCAGCCTGATACTCCTCCTGTTACCTATCCACTTCCATATTACAATGCCTGATTTGATGTCAATCTATTTACATAACAATGTACATAGTGTATCCCTGTTCATCCAAGTTTATATCCCTTGTTTATTGTAAACTCAATGTACATAGTTTATCCTTGTTCATCCAAGTTTGTATCCCTTGTTTATTGTAAACTCAATGTAACCGGTTACATTGCTGTATATTTTGTTCAAATGTAAACCGCACTGATTGAAATAGCGCGGTATATAAAAAATGCAAATAAATAAATAAATAAAATAAATAAATAATAAATACTAATGATAAAAAGTCTTGATAATAAAAGACACAAATGGTCTTAATTGGTCAGTTAGTTTGAGGTTTCATATGGACATATATCAATAACATTCAAAAAGGAATTACATCTTTGCACTAGTTTCTTAGAGTGAAATGTCAGTCACTCCCCTCTTCCTCCAAGGTCCGCCTCTAAGAGAGGGGGCACAGCACAAACTCAGGATCGAGTTCCTCTACAGGCCAGGGGTTCTCAACCCTGTCCTCGGGACCCACCTAGCCAGTCGGGTTTTCAGGATAACCACAATGAATATGTATGAGAGAGATTTGTATACACTGCCTCCATTATATGCAAATCTTTCCAATCCATATTCATTGTGGTTATCCTGAAAACCCGACTGGCTAGGTGGGTCCCGAGGACAGGGTTGAGAACCCCTGCAAGTCTACGCACTTGCAAACCCTGGCATCCGCCATGAGGCAAAGACGTTCCGTCAGAGGTCAATGCACTTAGCTGGAAACAATTCCAAAGAACCAATGCACATAATATTTATTGTTCCAAAAACAGTATACCAGGGAATTATTTTGAAACAAGAGTTGCAAGTTATAAAAGTCTGCTCCTTTTACTAAAATGTGTTAAAAAGTTAACATGAGAATCATCACATGCTGTTAGTGCACACTTAATATGGATATTATCGCACAATCACTCTGATCCCACATGCCAGCCAGATTCTACTCAAGACTTCAACAGAGACTACAACCATATCTGGAACGAGAACTGCCTGAAGTGCAAACAGAGTTCAAGAAAGGACGAGGAATGAGAGACATCATCGTGGATGTGAGATGGATCCTTGAAAAGACAAAAGAATACCAAAAGGATATCTATTTGTGCTTTATTGACTACAGCAAGGCTTTTGACTGTATAAGCCATGAGAAACTCTGGGCCACATTAAGAAGCATGGGTATATCAGAACACCTGATCATTCTCTTGCACAACCTTTACATTGATCAAGAAGCAACAGTTCAAATGGAACTAGGAGAAACAGAATGGTTTAAATCAGTAAAGGTGTACAACATGACTGCATACTTTCCCCTTACCTCTTTAATGTATATGCAGAACAAATAATCAGAGAAGCAGGACTGTATGAAGACAACCGACAACCGAGACGTGAAGATTGGTGGAAGACTCATCAACAGCTTTGCTATGCTGATGATACCACATTATTGGCAGAAAGTGATGACGATCTGAAACATTTGCTTCTCACGATCAAGGAACATAGTCTTAAAATGGGCCTGCGCCTTAATGTTAAGAAGACAAAGATCCTGACAACTGGAAAAATCAATAGGTTCATCGTTGATGGAGAAGAAACTGAAATAGTTGACAACTTTAACCTACTTGGATCAACAAATAATAAATAAAAAAAAAGGACAAGCAGTAAAGAAATCTGATGATGTATTGCTCTTGGCAGAATGGCTATGAAGGACATAGACAGGATTCTCAAGAGCAGAGATGTCTCTCTCCATACAAAGATTCAACTTGTTCAAGCCATGGTATTTTCAATAACATATGGATGCGAAAGTTGGACAGTGAAAAAGATAGACAGGGAGAAAATTGATGCCTTTAAATTATGGTGCTGGTGACAAATACTGTATATATCATGGACTGCCCGAAGAACAAACCAGTCAGTATTAGAGATGAAACCTAAGCTTTCCTTAGAAGTTCAGATGATGAGACTTCAACTTTCATACTTTGGACACATCATGTGAAGAGAGAGATCGTTAGAGAAAGACATCATGCTTGGCAAGGTAGAAGGCAACAAAAGAAGGAAGGCCGGAAATGAGATGGATCAATACAATAACAGCAGCAACAGTTGCCACTCTATCAACAACGAACATCCTGACTGAAGTTTAGGTTAACTATCCAGAGGGTCACCATGAGCTGACACCGACTCAACAGCACTTAACAACAGCAATGCGATGGCTCAACACAGTGTGTGCTAATTCCTACAGCATAGTGCAGAATGGATGTGGTCTGCACCTTGTAGTTAATGCACAGTATCTTACAGTGCATTAACTGTTAAAGCAGTAGATAACATGGAGAAGTTAATGACATCAAATGCATCCGCATTATCTGCACTACAGTTAATGCGTAATAGGTGTGTTGTCCTTGCGTTAACTGTATGGGAAGATGCTGGCTATTCCCCCCCCACACCCCCCCCCCCCCCCCCCCAGTTAACATAGAGGCTTTGTAGTTACTGCACATTAATTTTTGCAACTAATGCAGAATACCAGCAAACCTTTATCACAGCTTAGTAATGAAGGTCTTGGTGTTGCAGTTGTTAAGTTATGCATTTACAAGCAGACTAGGACTTTTTGATCCTTAGTGGCACACTCTTGGGACACCCTCACTTCCCTTCTGGACTTTAGTCTCCATTGGACTTGCATGGGGCTCCCTGGCTACCAAGGACCATTATTGTACCTGTTTCTCCAAATGTGTGACTCTCTTCTCCTTAGTCCCTTGTAATTTCTCCTCTGGACTCTTGGACACCTAGGCCAGGTTACCATATGAGGAGCTCTTTCCTTTCTTCTTTCCAGCTTTCCATAAAGCAGGACACCTCCGGATAGGCACTTGGCATATGCTTCTCAATACTCCTGTGAAGATCTTCATTCACTGCTGGAACTTAGAGCATAGTCCTTTTTTCCCATGAAAGACAGACCCAGAGTGAGAGGCTGAGTCCTTCAGAGAAACATACTTTCCATTCCACTGCTGGATCCCTCAGGAACAGCTTCTTGGAGAGAAATGTCAGAAGTACCACCACAGAGAATATGCTACGCACCCCTCTACCCCCACTGTAGAGACATGCAGGGCCGGTGTTAGGGGTGGGCAAGGAAGGCAGTTGCCCTGGGGCCCACAGCTGCAAGGGGCCCCCAACAGCAATTACTATTGCGCTGTATTGGATGCTGTTCAGGTTGCTTAGCCTTGCCTATTCTGTCATCTTCCATTGGCTGATTGTCAGTGGTATGGTGAAAAACTCATCATGGCTCAGCTGCAGGTAGCAACAGACCCTGGCCCATGGGGCACCCAGCAGTGTTTATCATAATTACATGCTCCTGACTTTGGACCTGGGAACATAAGGCATGGGGAGGAGGACGGGGAGACAGAGTGCAAAGGGAGCTTTGAATGTTTATATGTGCAACTATTTTTGCCTGAAATTATACCCCCTGCATGCTGCTTCAAGTCTTCAATCCAGGCACCCATATCTATTCAAATCAGGAGGACGGACTTGCAGCATGCATGGACTGGCTGTGTGCTGTGCTGGAGCTGCTTCAGACTGTGATCTGCTAACAGCTGTTTCCTACTGTGTTTACCCCATTGTATGCAGGGACTTGTAGTCTTACTTTTTTATGGAGTGCAATGGAGAAATCAGAACTACATGTCCCTGCATGCAATGGAGTAAATCCAGGACTGGATCAAGCCTGTCGGGCGCTTCTGGAGCCAGTTGGCAACCCTACTTGTGAATCTATTGACTCCTGCCAAGAGACTTACTCAAAATACTTTTTTTTTGTACCTGAAATTCTGTGATAGTATAAATAACTAGGAATTGCAAACAAGCAGCCCTGCCAGGTTTCCCAGTTCCAAAAGGTAGATGTTAGTCCATTGCTAGATTTTTGACAGTTTCATCATGCACTATGATGGGACTGTCAAAAAGCCTCCTGAATTCACTTCCTCCCCTACATCTATTTCTAACATCGATCTCTTCCTTCCAGCTTTCTTCTGTTCAGTTTTCTGCTTTTCAATCAAGATTTCATTCCTCCTTACCAATCATTCCTCAGTCTTTATTTTAAAAGCCAGCTAGGTAGACAAAGGACATGAGGATTCTGCAGCAGTACCATGAGATCAATACTATGGTTACTGGCAACATACCACCTTGTAAATAGTTGAAATCTTTTCCATACCACCTTGTAAATAGTGTTAAGGTTACCTCATGTTACGTAGACAGTTACAAATCCTGTTAGATGTACATAATTATAAACCCGTTATATGTAACTGTTCTGGTTGAGTTAAATGTTTAATGTAAACCGCTCCTGATCGCTGGAAGGAGCGGTATAAAAATGTTAACAAATAAATAAACATTTTGGAACCTAGAGCTGTAAGCACAGGAACGAGCGGATATTGGTCCTGTTTCCAATAGATACCAGGGACTCTAATAAGACCAGGAATGGGGATGGGGACTGGGACTGTGGGGTAGGGCATCTGCTAGGGGAGGCCTTAGGGCATTCCTGGCTGTTAGAGGGGAATGAGAAGCCTAGGAGGTAGGGTTGCCAACTGGCTCCGGATGTGCCTGACAGGTTTGATCGGTACTGGTTTGACCCCATTGCATGCAGGGGCTTGCAGTCTTTCTTTTCTTATGGAGTGCAATAGAGAAATCAGAAATGCATGTCCCTGCATGCAGTGCTGTAAACCCAGGACTGGATCAAGCCTGTTGGGTGCATCTGGAACCAGTTGGCAACCCTACTAGGAGGGTGGGGGGTTTGGAAAGGGATAGAATGTGTTGGGAATGATCAATGAAGGGTGACGGGGGGAGGGTGCATGATTGAGGTCAGGAGGTGATTGGGGTAGGGAACTGGGGATGCTGTAATGGATGTCCACGCAGATAAAGAACAAAGATTATTTTTAAAGCTTCTCCTATGCCAATGCAGGCATGGGTTCTTTTCCCATGTGCAGCTTTTTAAAATTGCTGCTCCTTCTAAATGTGGAAAGACCTGCATGTGCAGTCCTGCACCTATTTTATAAGAGGCTCTATGTTTGGCATAGCCACTTGTAAAATACTATGAGAATTTTCCATGTCTGACCTGGATGCATGAAATAACTTTTCTATGTCCTATCTAAAATCTGCCAGATGATGTTGAAGCCAGAGATTGGAAAAAGCTGAGATGTTACATGTTATTGTTACTAGTAATCTGCAATCTAAACTGGCCACAGTACCTAAAAACCGGAGGCGGGCAATATAAAGCTAGTTTTTAAAAAGTACTTCAGAGATGATCCAAAAAAACTATATACTGATGAGCCTGATGATGTTACCAGGCAAAATGATAGAAGCTATTCTAAAAAAAATCCCCCCCCCTACAGTTAGTGGCAATATTGATAGAGGCAGCTTAATGAGAATGAGTCAACATAAGGTTTAGCAAAGGTAACTCTTGCCCTATCAATTTATTCGATTTTTTTGAAGGTACAAACAAATATATGGATAAAGGAGAGCATCTGGATTTTCAAAAGGCCTTCAACAAAGTGCTATGCACCACTACAACACATAGCCCTGCCTGCCGACCCTTAACCCCGGATATTTAATGCCAAGGTCATATGTGTCCCTGGCATTGAATATCCAGAGATCGCCACACATGCCGGAAGCCGCAGTAGCTGCGTGATGAAATTTTGCATATCAGCCTGATGCAGGGTCGCAGTAGAAAGCCCCGAGTTGACAGCGCTATTCTGGGAGCGGCATTGGAGCAATTTATTGATTCAGATACGTGCTGATAGTTCCGTTTTTTGGAAAAATTTGATTAAAAGGCGTGGCTGTTTTTGAGAGGGGGTGGATGCTCTGGCCCCTCCTATTTAGCATTCTGACAGAAAAAGATTTATAAACCGAAGGTTTTTTGATGCCTGATTGAGAAGCTTCATATTATTTTTTGATATAGCAGTTTTTTGGTACAAGATCTTTTTGTGTTGTGTTTTTGTGTTGTCAGTAGCTAACCGGGCAGCAGCAATATTTCATGCTCCCTGGTTAGCTCCTGCACCTTAAAGATAGGCAATGTTGCCGCTGCCTGGTTAGCGACAGTCTCTGCCTCCGCTCCACCCCAGAACGCCTCCGACATGCCCTGATACTAACCGCATAGCATCGGGCCATGTAATAGGGTTAGAAGGGGATATTCAACGGCACTAACCATGTGAGTGCTGTTGAATATCCCGATTAAAGGCATTTACATGGTTTACTGGGCTATAAACCATGTAAATGCCTTTCGAATATCGGGCCCAATAGAGCTAAATGGTCACGTTTCAAAATTAGAAAAGAGTCAAAAGTGAAGTGCTCCAGAACCTCTGCTGGGATCTATGCTGTTCAACATCTTCATAAAGATCTGCAGAAAGAAGCATTGAGTGAGGTGATGAAATTTACAGATGACAAATGCATTCCTTTTTTTTGCTTTGTTTTTATTGAGAATTAACAAGAGAACAGAGTCATCACCACTACCTCGTGTGCATGCAACCCTTCACCAGCTAATGCTCTCACATATCATTTCCCAGCAAGTAAATCCTCCCAACTCTGAATACCATTAATATCAATCTCAAGAGTATTCTAAGCCATTGAAATGACAGGATTGTGAGGAAATGCACAAGGATTTTCTAAGGAGAATGGACATCCGAACGGCTGATGAAATTTAACGTGGACAAGTACAAAGTGTTACTCACGGATCCCGATTCCAGAACATGCACGTCCGGCCTGTGGACATGTCCAAATTGAAAATGGGCCTGATTAAAATATGATTCTGCAACTGTGGTTTTGCAATCAGGAACATAGACGCTTTCGGTGCTGCACGAACAAAGCACTATGGAGTACGAGACACGACTATACGCAGCGAGCGGCTTGGAACATCCCCATACTCGCCGTATTCTGAAACGATAGTCATTTTTGATCCTACCCGTCTCCGGTATGTACCCGTGAATGGCTACGGCCCTCTGGAAAACGTGCATCCCCTAAACTGCTCCTCTGACAGTGTTGTGCTGATGCAAACTACACATGAATACTGATGATACATAAATACTGATGCAAACTAGACTATATCTACCAGTCTGTTACATGCCCAGAAATCTGCAAAGTAATCTCAGTGCACTCTAAGATAGAATAAAAGCAGGTAGAAAGTGATATGTTTGTCATGACAGACCTTGCATCACACCATACATGGCAGTAGAGGACATCCTTAGTTTGCACTGGTCATCTCTGAAAACAGTCTGTACAATGCTAAGTATGGACCAGAAGAAAATCAGAAGAGGTTCTCAATGTCAAAACATATCCCTGTCACTAATAAGGGACCCTTAGACTGGGAGCATTCAACAGTGCAAAGAGCACTAATACCTGCCCAAAGGCACCATCATCGCTCTTTGTAAATGTCCATATTTTTAGAGACCAATGTTGGTGCTTCTGGGCATGTTTTAGTGCGTTTTGCACTGTTGACTGCTCTCTTTCTGAGAGTCCCTTACTAGTGACAGGGATATGTTTTGACATTTCACTACAGAAAACCTGTTCTGATTTATTCTGCCCGATCACTCTGGCACCTGACGATGCTGCAGTGATACCTACAGCCCAGGTCCTGGCCAGGCATTCATGTCCCCCCAGATTTGCAGATGAGCACACCAGATCCTCCCGTGCAACACTCGAACCGCATACACTCCCACACACT
Source organism: Ichthyophis bannanicus (assembly GCA_033557465.1). Lineage (NCBI taxonomy): Eukaryota > Metazoa > Chordata > Amphibia > Gymnophiona > Ichthyophiidae > Ichthyophis > Ichthyophis bannanicus. The sequence continues at coordinate 4,161,813 of JAWIIG010000024.1, read as the reverse complement.
CTCACTTGCAGTCGCAAAAAGCATACCTCTGCCAATACCATATCCTGCACCTATAAACAACTGCTGTGAAGACATAATGGCATGGCATCTCGGGACACCACCTCTGATCTGCATTTCTCAGCCGATTCTGCTCCATACCGCCTCACGTACCATCCCTACATCTACATTCCCATTTTCTGAGCACTGGAATTGTTAGGGACGCTGAGAATAGTCCTTTTAGCAATAACAGCAAATGGGATGCTTGGCAATGGATGCTTGGCAATTGAGATTTAATGTGAAGAAGTGCAGTGTCATGCACTTGGGAAGCAGAAATCCAAAGGAAATGTACACGATAGGGGGCGAGAGGTTGTTGTGCACGGAGAAGGAGAAAGACCTCGGTGTGATTATTTCTGTAGATCTCAAGGTGGCAAAACAGTGCGACAAGGCGTTGGCAAAAGCCAGGAGGATGTTGGGCTGCATTCGGAGAGGAATTACCAGCAGAAAGGAAGGGGTACTAGCACCACTGTATAAGTCTCTGGTGAGGCCCCACTTGGAATACCGTGTTCAGTTTTGGCGACTGTATCTTGCAAAGGATGTAAAAAGACTGGAAACTGTTCAGAGGAAGGTGACTAAAATGATTTGGAGCCTGCGTCAGAAGCCTTATGAGGAGAGACTTGAAGACCTAAATATGTACACTTTGGAGGAGAGGAGGGATAGGGGAGATATGATTCAGACCTTTAAATACTTAAAGAGAAATAATGAACAAACAAACCTCTTCCAGAGACGGGGAAGCTGTAAAACTAGAGGGCATAACATGAAGCTGCAAGGTGGTAAATTGAGAGGCAATGTCAGGAAATACTTTTTTACTGAGAGGGTGGTGGATGCTTGGAATGCCCTCCCAATGGAGGTGGTGGGGGCAAACAAAGTGACGGAATTCAAAGTGGCCTGGGACAGACACAGTGGATCACTTTACAGCAACAAGATTAAATCAAAATAAACTGAACCATCTAATTTCTCAACAAATAGGGGTGTCCTACATGGAGCAATGGGGGGAGGAGCAGTGGGTTCACCCCTAAACAAAGAAACAAAGATATGGGGAGGATGCACCTGCTCCTGGTGGGTACACCACTAAACAAAGACATGGGGTGCACCTACTCCCTAAAAGACATGGGAAGGGGTGCACCTACTCCTGCCATATTGCTGGGCAGACTAGATGGACCACACTGGTCTTTATCTGTCATCATTTACTATGTTAATATGTTACTATGCCAGCATACTACTTTTACTACTACTACTTGAACTTGAACATGACCAAAACTGAGCTGCTTATTTTTCCCCCTAAACTCTCCTTCCCCCTTCCTCCTTTCTCAGTCTGTGTGGATAACTCTCTACTCCTCCTTGTCTCCTCAGCTCGCAACCTTGGCGTTGTCTTTGACTCCTCTCTCTCTTTCTCCACACACATCCATCTGATAGCTAAAACCTGCCGTTTCTTTCTCTACAACATCAATAAAATTTGCCCATTCCTTTCTGAACACACTACTAAGACACGTATCCACTCCTTAGTGACCTCCTGACTAGACTATTGTAACCTACTCCTTGTAGGTCTCCCTCTGAATCATCTCTCTTCCCTTCAATCTGTTCATCACTCTGCTGTGTGGCTAATCTTCTGCCAGCCTCGTCATGCTCCTATTACCCCTCTTCTCAAGTCACTTCATTGGCTTCCTATTCGTTTCTGCATCCAGGTCAAACTTCTCCCGCTGACCTATACGTGCATTCACTCTGCAGCTCCTCACTACCTTTCCTCTCTTATCTCTCCCTACACCTCTCCTCGGGAACTCCGCCCTTCTGGCAAATTGCTTCTATCTGTGCTCTTCTATTACTAAATCCAGACTTCACTCCTTTTGCCTTGCTGCTCCTTATGCCTGGAACAAACTACCTGAGTCTGTACATCAGGCACCTTTCCTGACCCTTTTCAAATCCATGCTGAAAACTCACCTCTTCGTTACCGCTTTCGGATCTTGACTCACCTGATCTCTTTGTGTTTCCTTACCATCCCCCTAGCTGTATTGTATGTCTACAGCTACTGTGTTGTCTGTCTTGACTAGATTGTAAGCTCTGAGCAGGAACCGTCTTTAACATGTGTCTGTGCAGCGCTGCGTACATGTTGGCACGCTATACAAATGCTTAATAGTAGTAGTAGTAATAGAGACATAGCACAGCCATTCATCTCTATGGGACGCATTGAAGATCAGAGCAGAAATTTTTTTAAGTCCTGGCCTTATTCCATGTTGCTGCTGGTATAATGTAGGCATTCGCGGGAAACACTTAGAATGTACATGGGCCTTTCCTAAATATGCTTTCTATGTCTCTGTGGCTTGCCACACCCCCTTTACGCCTCCCCCCCCCCCCCACCCAGTTCTGAGATCCATGTCCAAGCGCCGAGTACATGCAGGGCGATGTGGTTTCAGAATACAGTCCTAGACATTTTAGCAAGGGAAACATCTATCCCGCATGTCTAACCGCCTTGTTTGTATTCTGGAATGACCTCCATAGGGAAAAACAGTCCTAACTACAGGCACAAAATGCTGGCTTATGAGTTAGGAGTCATCATCCAAGAGATTTTAAAGTCACTATGGATTTTTTGAAAAAGAATGGAGAACAAAGCTGAGAATATTCTGTCTTTCCATAGCTCCATGGTGTAATCACACCTTGAATACTGTGTACTGTTCTGGTCACCCCATCTCAAAAACAATATAGTGAAACGAGACAAGATTCAGAAAAAGGTGAAAAAAATGAAAAGAGAGAAATATGACTGCAAAAAAAGACTCTATGGTCTATCTAGATATTTAGATTTCAGTAAAGCCTTTGACACCGTTCTGCCCAGGCGATTTATAAACAAACTGAGCACCCTAGGGATGGACCCTAAAGTTACAGCTTTATTTTTTATTTGTCTCAGTAATGGGGGGAGCAGAGAATTGGTATGCAGCAGCAGCATCACCTGTAGGGGTGAGATGATTTGCCAGTGAAAGTGGAGAAGGGGAGGCCAGCAGGCCAGAGGCATCTCTAGGCAGAAGTACAGTTTTTGCTGTGGTAACAGAGAGGCAAGACGATCTGAAACATTTGCTTCTCAAGATCAAGGAACATAGTCTTAAAATGGGCCTGCACCTTAATGTAAAGAAGACAAAGATCAAGACCACTGGCAAAATCAATAAGATCATCGTTGATGGAGAAGACATTGAAATAGTGGACAACTTTAACCTACTTGGATCAACTATCAATAAAGAAGCAACAAGCAGTCAAGAAATCCGACAACACATTGCTCTTGGCAAAATGGCTACCTAGACAAGATTCTTAAGAGCAGAGATGTCTCTGTCCATACAAAGATGTGCCTTATTCAAGCCATGGCATTTTGATAACGTCATATGGATGTGAAAGTTGGACAGTGAAAAAGATAGACAGGAAGAATACTGATGCCTTTGAATTTATGGGGCTGGCAACGAATACTGTGTATACCATGGACTGCCCAAAGAACAAACCAGTCAGTACTAGAAGAGATCAAACCTAAGCTTTCTTTAGAAGCTCAGATGACAAGACTTCGACTTTCATACATTGGACACATCATGCGAAGAGAGAGATCATTAGAGAAAGACATCATGCTTGGCAAGGTACAAGGTCAACGCAAAAGAGGAAGGCCAGCAATGAGATGGATTGATACAATAACAGCAGCTATAGGTGCCACTCTATCCACAATGAGCCGTCTGACTGAAGACCGAACACAATTTAGGACAAGAGAGTTGCCATGAGTCGACACCAACTCAATGGCACTTAACAACAACAACATCAACATCAAATAATAAATACTCAAGAGCTTATATCCTAAAAAATATATTCTAGTTGAAAGCTGTTATTGAAATGAGTTTCTGTTCCTAAATGAAAGCAGAGAACAAGAGCGCTTTAAATCAGTTAAGTTTTTCCCTGTTGATAAAATACACCACCTGTCATGTTGTTTGACTCAGAACTGGTTTACAGCAGCTCCGTATGTATTCAGCTGATGTTTCAGGATACGAGCACCTCATCAGCCTCTGAGTTCTGGTTTGTTTTTCCACAGCTCTCTCCTTTCTCTGACTGCTCCCGCTTGATGTTCCTCCTCTCACAGGGGGGTAGCAGTGCCTCCACTATTTCACCTCCAGTCATTTTCAAAGGAGCTGCAGATAAATCATGCTGTTAATATTTGATGAGTGAAATACAAAGACTGAAATGATAAGAACCCAGAAAGAGTCCTCGCTCACAAAAACGGGCTTCTGTCGTAGCTTTTACAATTCTTTCTCACGAGCTCCGGTTTACGTCTGGTGAAATTATAGTCGGTGGAGGAGCAGACTAGTGGTTAAGACCACATGCCAAAAACTAGGGAAGGGACATTCAGCACCATCGTCACTGATACCTGAACCTGGATATTCATAGAGCCTTCTCTTTCTCTGCACCAACTATCTGGAATCAACTCCCCTGTGAGCTGCGCCTAACCAAGGACATCACCAAATTCAGAAAAGAGCTAAAAACACACTTATTCCGATGCCATTACAATCAAATATAACCTTCTACTGCTAGTGATTTGTAAAAACTGATATATGTTTAAATATGTTTTAAATATGTAAATATGTATATATAAATGTAAAAACGTATGATTTGTCCCCGAAGACGCCAATCATGTGTGCTGTGACCTCAGATCTATGTATATTCCCCCCCCCCCCAAGTCTTGATTGACTACCCCACGAAGATTAATCAAACCGCCGCTGATCGCTGGAAGTAGCGGTATATAAATGTGTAGTAAATAAATAAATAAAAATTACTGGGATCATATCCATCCACCAGCATCGAATATCCGGGGCGGCCGAATTGCGTTTTTGCACTCCGGTCAGTGGTGATATTCGACTGCTGGCTGGATTGAAAAACTGACTGAAGTTAGGACAACCATTTTGCTGTCCTCACTTCAGCCGCCTTAGGAACTAGCTGGTTATCCCTGGTTTCTGCCTCTGTTCCACCCCCAGAATGCCCTGCACTAGCCAGCCGGTGACAAGGCGCTTAGTAGCTGCACCTGGGAATAATCAGCGTTCGTGCTGTTGAATATCCCGCTGAGTGGCATTGAGGTGGTTTACAGGTCTGCAAACTGCTTCATTGCCTTTTAATATCCCCTCCCCCCTTCCACAGGGTTCACGCCCTGCTTCTACTGATGTCTTCACCTCTCTTGCCTCAGTTACAAACTTAGAGGCCGATGTATCAAGCTGTGATATTTTTTTAATGAATTATAGCAGAGTTGTATACAAAACATATTTAAGCTATTCATCAAAAGAAGCAAAAGAAATTACTATAATTCAAAACTAAAATGAATTCTTAACCTACATTACAGAGAGAGTGGGATATATTACAAAAGCAATTTAAAAAAAAAAGGAAAGAACAAACAAATGTTGTATTTATTAGTATTTAGCTCACACCTTTCCAGTAGTAGAACAAGGTGAGTAACTATCAGGTACTGCAGGTATTTCCCTGTCGCTGGAGGGCTTACAATCTAACAGGCTGATGATGCAAGACCTGGGCTGGAGCGCTTTTTAACGTTCCTGACAACACACACATTTTAACGTGTGATGCAGGAAGACTAGGGTATGCCAATGGCCGCTGCCATAACCATGCACATGCAAATGAGCCACCATAGCTTTAAAATGGGAGAGCAAGCCAAATGCATGCGCACAAAAAGTCTGCGCTAGTGTGACATGCTTTCCAGGCACCACGTGTCTAATTTGTATATCAGTCCCGATAGTATTTTGATGGCATCTGGGACGATTGCAGCATCGGGAAAAGCCCCCGATGCCATCAAAACACTGCCAGGGGCCGGTGCCTGGACAAAAAGTAATTACCTGGTGGTCTAGTGGCCCCTGAAACCCCTACCCAAAGTGAAAGTGAAGTCCTCCCCAAGCAAAAATAAATAAAGTAAAATTTACCTGGTGGTCTAGCGATTCTTGAACCCACCACCCCAAAACCCAAAGTAAAAGGAAATCATCCCCAAGTAAAAACAAATAAAGTAAAAATTACCTGGTGGTCTCGTGGACCCTAAATCCAAGTCCCCCCCATACCAAATAGGTGGGAGCACTGTCTACACGCTCCTGCTCTGGTCTGTCATCTTGTAAAATGGCAAACCTGTCCCCCCCCCCCCCCCCCCCCCGCAGTGCCAGGCGTGCCATTTTACAAGATGACAGACCAGAGCAGGAGCGTGTAGACAGTGCTCCCACCTATTTGGTATGGGAGGACTTGGATTTATTTAATTTTATTTATTTATTTTATTTATTTATTTAAAGGGTATTTCTATCCCGCCTTATCCTTCAATCAAGGCGGTGTACACATCAAACAATCAGTGGTAGTGGAGTGTGAGTTATTTTATGTACAGTGAGGGTGCGTGGGTGCAAGTGTGTTGATTAGCGTGATCTATTTACAACATGTGCTTTTTACAGTTATATACAAAGGGTTTGCTGTTTCTGCAGCTTGCTGTGGTTGATCTTCAATCGAGTCTGTGGTTCTGATCTGTGGTTGGTCTGAGTTTGTATGGTCTGGTTACTCGCTTGGACCATAGTATTCAGTGAAGAGCACTGTCTTTAGGTGTTTTCGGAAGTCCTTTGGATCTTCAGTTGACCATAGCTCATCTGGGAGTGTGTTCCATATTGTTGGGGGCCATGAGACCACCAGGTAATTTTTACTTTGTTTTTACTTGCTTGGGGGGTGATTCTACTTTTACTTTGGGTGGGGGTGGGGGGGGTCACAGGGGCTGCTAGACCACCAGATAAATTTTACTTTATTTTTTCTTGGGGGTGATTTCACTTTTACATTGGGTGGGGGGTTCAAGGGCCACTAGACCACCAAGTGATTACTTTCTGTCGGGGCACGGCCCTGACAGTATTTTGATGGCTTCAAAATACTGTCGGGGGGGGGGGGCACCGGGGATTCTTTATTTATTTAGCTAGTCTTATATGCCGCATATCTAATAGTCTATGAGGTTTACAATGAACAACAATTCCAATATGGCTTTACATAGAAAATAAAGTCAGAAAAAAAAGGAAAACATTGGATTAAAAGTATATTACATGAATTAATAAGTAAAGAGATTGATAAGTGGTAGTCAGGTATCAAGATTTGAAAATGCTCAAAGAACAGGTGTTCTTTAGCTTCATTTTAAAGTCCAGTAAGTCATTAATGGTGCGAAGTTCATCTGGAAGCATGTTCCAAAGAACTGGAGCAAAGAATGAGAAGGCTCTATTTGAGGTTGTAAGGGAAACCTTAATATACATTGATGGTATAAGTAAAGTGTTAAGGAAATTTGATGTTCGAGTTCTATTGTCAGGTGTTTTCTGGATAAGGGATTGCAGGTGGAAGGCAAATAATTCATGTAAGATTTTAAAGGTTGTGAGTAGAACTTTGAATTTGATTTGTTGATACATAAGTAGTCAGTGTAGTAGTTTGAGCAGTGGTGTTTTGTGCTCTGATCCCATGACATTAAAGAGTAGGCGAGCAGTTGTATTCGTTGCTAGCTGGATGGGTTGGATTGTATATTTAGGGAGGCCTTGAATCAAAAGGTTGCAGTAGTTGAAGTGCAAGAATATTAAAGCTTGTAGGACTCAGCAAAAATCATGTGGTTCAAGGAATGACTTGAGATGTTTTATAGTCTTGAGCTTGTAATTGATGTTTTTCACAGTGTGATGAGAGAGTTAAGTATCTATCTAGAGCGACACTTAAGTAACGTACTTCAGATTTGACTTGGAATTGAATGCCATCAAAGGAAATATTGGATAGTGGAGTAAATTTAGTATCCTTGGTGATATAGAGAACTTCAGTCTTTTTAAAGTTTATAGATAAGTTATGCTCAGTGAGTCAGTGTATGATAGAACTGAAACAGGTTCACAAGTGTGGGAATTCAGGATCAGTAGTATAGATCATAACATCATCAGCGTACAAGTGGTATAAGATGTTATATTTTGCCATAATGGAACAAAGTGGTTGAAGGAAAACATTGAACAATAAGGAGGATAAAGCAGATCCTTGCTCTTGTGTAAATGGGGACGTTTTTTCACATCCTATTTTGACTTACAGCTGTCGATTGGAGAGGAATGATTGAAACCAGTTTAGAGTGGCATCTGTTAGGCCTAGTTCATGCAGACGTCTAATGAGTAAGGTGTGAGAAACAGAGTCAAAGGCAGATGTGATATCCAAGAAAATGAGGATGAAGCACAAGTTGGGTTTATCCATACCTCTTATAAGATTGTCAGTTAGGGCTGTTAAGTGTTTCAGCTCCATGCTGTCATCTGAAACCATATTGATGCAGGTCAAGTGGATAATAGGTGTCAATATGATCTTAGAGTTGAATTGTAAACTATATAATAATAGACTAACACCCAGGGAAACTTCAATTGTATAACTTAATAAACAAATTCCCTACTTTCACCCCTACTAACATATGTAATTAAATAACTATTTTTGTCAGACTATTTGCCTTAAGAGGAAACCCTCTCCTGTAGCAAATATTCATTTTATTCATTTTAATGAGCTAAAATTTAACTCAATTTTCACCCAACCTGTAAATAACTGGGAAACTCGCATCCTAGCAAAGTGTCAGTATGAGTTTGGTAGTGACGGATCTAATGTAGCACCTTTTTGATTGGGCATATAGCTGTCATCTTATGTTGACGGGGCATGTAGCCTTGGGAAAGTGAGAGGTTAGTGATATATAGTATTGTTATTATGAGGTCCTTTTGAGCAGCTTTGATCCAACTGACTGGGCATGGGTCTAATAGGGAGGTGGTAGTATTAATTTCTGAGACGATTTTTTCTAGATGATCAGCAGTGATGTGTGAAAAGGAGTTCCAGATTTTCTGAGGAGTTGTAATTGTGAGACTTTGAAGGGTTGTTGTAGAGTGTATTTGTTGACCTGTGAGGCATGGCAGTGTTTGAAAGAGTTTGCCAATACTTGGGGTGTTATTTGAAGGTCGTCTTTTTGTTGGAAAGGATCCTTGGTTAATGTTTTAACTAAACTGAAGTTTTCTCTAGGGCAGTTCAAAGACGACTGCAGACATTTAGTATAATAATTCCTTTTTGCTTTATATATGGCTTTTTGATATGCATGAAGTTCAGTAAAGTATGTAGGGTAGTGAACTTGTGATTTAGAGCTTCTCCATCTTCTTTCTCGGATTCTGAGATTGCGCTCAATGGTCTTTAATTGAAGGTTTTACCATAGTGCTGCATCAAATTTGTGGAGAATTATTGGTGAGTGTGGCAATGAAGCTGCAGTACTAATGGTGGTGTTCCAATTTGAATGACTGTTTCAAGATCTTTAGAAGAGTGTGGAAGATGAGGTAGGACCTCATTGAGAAATTGCCCTCTCTCTAGATGGAGGAATCTACAAGAGGTTTCAATTATGGATGGGTGGTAAATGGCTGTTGCATCAGTTCAATGGCAGCCACTTGTGAGAAGTTTGAAGTTAAGTTATTTTTTGGGGAGGATAACACCACTTCCTTTACATTCTGCTCACGATTTAGTGATGCACAGAACATCCAGCAGAAAGGTGATCATTGAGCAGATGAATTTTATTTCTCGCGGAGTGAGCATTGAGAAGTAAGAAGTTTAATTGTGTAGTTCCATTCAGCGAATTTCTGTGCTCAGGTATTACTAAAGTCTGTGTTGTTTTGACATTTATGAGGTGCCTGTATGGTCTGTATCTAGTTTTAGGATGTATGTATGAGAACATTGAGAATGTATGAGTGCAAATGATGGGTATGTGTGGGGGTGATCGCTGCAATGGTCTGCAAAATCTGGGTGAAGCAGAGGAGCATAAATAGAACAGTAGTGGAAGTCATTGAGGATGTTTAGTGCAGTAAGCATTACTTTATAGAGATTGTATAATAGTATAAGCTTTATTGGTGTGATTTACTAGCATCTAGTTATTATGGCTAGGGATGATTGTGATGAGAGGTATAATTTACAAAGCTAATATATTCAGAATTGTTTTAAAATACCTTGCATGAGTTATGCTGATGGGTAGAAGCCTCTGATATATTGTTAATCAGTGTATCAGGGATCGTTGGTTATATTTGCTTGTGGTTTCCGGCATTGCTTACTGCGTAGTCATTGCCCACGCCTAAGAGCCATGTCAAAGGTCCTTCTAGCCATCTGGCAGGAGTTATGGTTTGAATGAGTTGAGAGGAGAACATAAGATATGCCATACTGGGTCAGACCAAGGTCCATCAAGCCCAGTATCCTGTTTCCAACAGTGGCCAATCTAGGTCACAAGTACCTAGCAGCTTCCCCAGAAGACACAGGTTACACATGCTTGTATTGGGACAAGCAGTGGATTCCTGGGTCCTCTTTAATAATGGTTCATGGACCTTTCCTCCAGGAACTTGTCCAAACCTTTTTTAGATCCAGCTACACTAATAGCTTAACCTTTTAGCCCCTCTTCATAGGTGTATCCTTCCATCCCCTTTACCATTTTAGTGGCTCTTCTCTGTACCTTTTCTAATAATGCTATATCCTTTTTAAGATACGGCGACCAGAATTGCACACAATATTCAAGGTGCGGTCACACCATGGAATGATACAGAGGCATTATAATATCCTTTGCTTTATTCTCCATTCCTTTCTTTATGATTCCTAGCATTCTATTTGCTTTCGTGACTGCCGCTGCACACTGGGCGGAGGGTTTCAACATGTTATACACAATGACGCCTAAATCCTTTTCCTATGTGATGGTGCCTAATGTGGAACCTTGCATCATATAACCATAGCTTGGGTTGTTCTTTCCTAGGTGCATAACTTTGCACTTGTCCACATTAAATTTCATCTGCCATTTGAACATCCAGTTTTCCAATTTATCAAGGTCCTTTTGCAATTTTTCACAATTCTCATGGGTTTTAACAACTTTGAATAATTTTGTGTCATCTGCAGATTTGATTATGTCACTCTTTATTCCCATTTCCAGGTCATTTACAAATATGTTAAAAAGCAGCAGACACAGCACTGATCCTTGGAAAAATTGACCATTTAGCCCTACCCTCTGCTTTCTATCTTTTAACTAGTTCCTGATCCACACTAGTACACTGTCTCCTAACCTATGATTTTTTAATTTCGCCTAGAGTCTCTCATGAGGGACCTTATCAAAAGCTATCTGAAAATCCAGATGCACTATATCAACCGACTCACCTTTGTCTGCCTGTTTATTCACACCTTCAAAAAAACATAACAGATTAGTAAGACAAGACCTTCTTTGGCTAAAGCCATGTTGGCTATCTCCCCTTAAGCCATGACTATCTACATGTAAAGTAATTTTGTTCTTTATAATGTTCTACCATTTTTCCCAGTACTGATGTCAGGCTCACAGGTCCTGGATCAACCCTGGAACCCTTTTTAAAAATTGGCATTACACTGGCCATCCTCCAATTTTCAGGTATTACAGATGATTTTAATGATAGTTCACAGATTACTAATAGTAGGTCTGCGATCTCATATTTCAGTTCTTTCAACACTTTTGGATATATACCATCTGGTCCAGGTGATTGCTACTCTTCAGTTTATCAAATAGTTGTAATACATCTTCCCAGTGTATCGATATTTCTTTCAATTCTTCTGCGGCATCACCTTTAAATACCATTTTAGTCATGGGTAACATACCTACATCTTCCTCAGTAAAGACCAAAGCGAATAATTCCTTCAGTTTCTCCGCTATGGTCTTGTGCCCTATTAGTTCCTTTTTACCCCGCTATCATCTAATGATCTAGGCATCAGGAAAAGCACCCAGTGCCATCAAACTACTGGCTGGGGCAAGCATTAGATGTTTACTTCTACTCAGACCCTGTAGTAAAAACTTTGGCGCTATGGCTGGTTGCAAAACCCTCTATACCTGTCTCTACATCGGGCGTAGCCATGATTTGCATACTGGCCCAGCTGATTAAAATACATTTAAATAATTAGGATTAATTTAAATAGATTTAAATACATGTGGCATTAATTGGGTGTCAGTTTTTCTGTCAGCATTTACATCTATTCCCTTGCATTTAAAAGATCATAAAATGTTTTTAAACATGGAATTATGAGTTCGTAAAGCCTGTGCAAGCTTTCTGCATTGGCTTGTAAATTTGTACCTGAGACAATGGGGAGGGTTAAGTGACTTGCACAAGGCCACAAGGAGAGTTAGGGAGATTTGAACCCTGGTCTTTTTGATTCCAGGTTGTAGTCCTAACCACCAAGCTACTCCTCCACCAGGTATACATCCAAGTGCAAGGCCACCCCATACCAAGCAGTATGTTCCTTTCCATACAGGTTATTAGGATGGGGCAGAGATGTTCATGAACACAGATGTACATGGCTATCAGCTTGTCCAATGGAGATCTCAAAAGAATTTCTGTTCATGAACTAGCAACTTTGCAATCAGCCACATATAGATTAGATTCACAGACTTCAGGTACTTGTGAAATGGCCATTGTACGTTTACCCCATACACGTGCCCAGCTGCAGGTCATTTTGGAAAGAACCACATCACAATGCAGACGAACTCGACACACTTCTTGAAGCTGCATGTTTTCACACCTCCCACCAACAACACTTTATCCTTCTTGGTGACGTCAGTCTCCCCTTAGCTAATGTCTACCAAAGCAATGCTTTCCTTCAATCCATGAATGATCTGCATTTCACACAGCTAATCAACACCTCAACTCATTTGAAGGGTGGTGCCCTTGATCTACTCTTCCTCCCTAATACCTACTCTCCTCTTCACATCCCCTTTCCTCCACCTCTACCCCGGTCCCATGATTTGATACCACCTAATAACATTTACACTACCTACCTCCCCACCCCCCGCCCAAACATCTCTACTCCCAAACCACCCTCAACGAGAAGATTCACAAACTTCAATGAGGCATCCTTCATCCAACAGCTATCCACTCCCTGAAGAAAGCATATCTTCACTCAGACCTCGATACACTCATACATTCTTGGAACATCACCATCACTGAAGCTGCTAAAGCTTGTGCTAAGGAAGCTTATCACGATCTAGGAGATAGGGATCAGAAGAAGGAATTTACCCTAACAAAAGCTCCTATTTTAAAAGGTCAAGGACATAAAGCCCCCATTGTACCTAGAAAACAGGTAATTCCTGGCTGCAATAAGTTACAGCATGCCCCTAGTGGTGAAAAGGTGAGGGAATGCAAGCCCAGGGTAGGGAACCCTTACGTCACTGCATTCCCTAATCATTCAGCTGCCACGAGGGAATTTGATCTTTCTCACCTGAGAGGAGAGAGGGTGGAGCAGGTCCCTGGGAGGTTTAAGTTTAGCTCCGTTTATCCAGAGAGGGACAGCAGAGAGAGCAGAACAGCACGAGAGGCAGCAGGGAAGCAGCCAGAGCAGAGAACAGCACTGGGCAGCAGAGGCAGCAGCAGCAGGAAGAGCAGAGACAGCACAGAGGACGACAGCACAAGGAGAGCTGCTGATGAGAGAGAAAGAGAAGGAAGGAGGAATGCTTTCTGGAGAAGGAATGGAACAGTAAGAACAGCCGGAACCTGGAACACAGGGTGGAGAACAGGATGAGGTGAATGGTGGCCAGAGCATGAAAGAGGGGAAGCTGATACAAGCTTTGACTAAGGTATGAGTCCTAGAAGCTTATCTAATAAGGAGCACTACAGAGTTGCTAGAGACAGCTTTAACCATAATGGAAAGCAGTCAGATAAGCTATCTCAGTCTGAGTCAGAGACTGAGCCAATGCAACTGGGTGACCCAGATTTACCTTTGGTAGAAGATGGTTTGTTCTGTATGCCAGTCTGCCAATTCAGAGGGGTTGAAAGGGAGTCAACCTTAAAGGAAAAACCTCCAACGTCCAATAGCCCTAAGAACTGTGTTCAGCTTGTGAAGGTTCTTAGTTCAGGAGAAGTGTTTTACTGTGCAAAGCTGAAGCAACTTAATTACACTTGAGAACAGCTGTGAAGAGTGCTGTGCTCTGTCAGAAGCAGTACCAACAGAGAAAGTAAGAAAGGTTTTATTTGCCTAAATATTGAGAAAACCTTGCTAAGTGATTTTTCTACCAGTGAGAGTTTAACTGCCTGTAAGAAGTTTTGCTGTGTTTAAGAAGACAAAGTTCCCAGGTATAGTTCTGGTCTGAAGGAAAAGAAACCTGGTTTAACGTTGTGTTCCAGTTTGTTTTGGACTGCACGGCAAGCCATGCCTGGTGGCATGTGCTGTTAGAAGTATTGAATATTTAAGCTGAAGAAAGCTGTTTTGTTTGGGTTCAAGTTGTTTCCTGTGTTGAAATACAAGAATCCTGGTGAAACATTAAAAAGGTGAAAATTTGGAACCTTAGCGTGTCTATTCAATGGTTAATTTCTGTCATTTGCCTACCACTCATCCCAACTACAAGAAGGTGTTTTTTTTCTTTACCTGAGGCCACATAACATCTAACTGAACTACCTTTCCCATAATGCATTAAAAAAAGCAACCAGTTAGGAAAAGGCCTTTAAAGGTGAAGCACTCCAATAAGAAGCGGGCCCCTCCATACTGATGTAAGGGGCTAAAGGCGTGACAAGCTCCACCTCGCATCTCCTCCAAAACCCATCGCTCTCATGCTGCCTGGTACTCCACCCTCCTCAGAGAGCAGAAACATTCCCTACGAAGACTGGAACGATGATGGAGAAAATCTAAGAACCCACAACTTCAAGCTATCTATCTAGACCAATGTATAGCATATTCCAACAACACCCTTAATGCCAAACTTGAATACCATGACAACATCTTACTACGTTCCATAAATAAGCAAAGGGAACTTTTCAACCTCATCAAATCCCTCATAAAGGATTCATCTCAACTTCTTCACAATGACATCATTCACCCTCAACTAATAGCTGACTTCCTAATATCTAAACACAAACATCCTGGCTCTTCCACCCTCATCATACCTCCCGCCTCTTCATCATCTTCCACCATCACTCCATGGATGACTTTCAGAGATGTTTCCCATGAAGAGCTCTTAAACATCAACTATATCAATGCCACCACCTCCCCTCTTGAACCCTACCCAATAACCTGGATCAAGCTAATGAAGACTACTATGCTACCATTCATTTCTACCATCCTTCAAACCTCACTTACCCAAGCCTATCTCCCACCTGCTCTCAAATAAGTCTCTGTGAGACCCCCACTCAAAAAATTCAATCTTGACCCTAACTGCCCTGCATCTTACAGACCCATAGCCAGCGTACCCTACCTCTCCAAAATTATTGAAAAAGCAGTTCAAATTCAGCTCCAGGAACATGTTGACAGATCTGCCTCACTTGACCACAGGCAAAATGACTTTCGACCTTACTACAGTGCCAAAACCCTACTTATCTCCCTACTAAATATACTCATCATTGGAACTGAAAAACCCCTCTGGATTCGTACTGCTATTCCTCGACATCTCCGCTGCATTTGCCATTGTATCCCACCAAATCCTACTCAACCAACTCAATGCTATTGGTGTCCAGGGTGCCCCGCTCAAATGGATTCACTCCTACCTCTCCCACTGAACCCAAACAGTAAGGTTCGGCAACCAATCATCATCGCCTTACACCCTTCCCCAAGGAGTCCCACAAGGCTCCACCCTCTCCTCCCTCCTATTCAACATTTACATCAGGCCTCTATGCTACATCATCCAGAAATTCAAGGTCTGTGCCAATGATATAATGATCTTCACCCCATTCCACACCTCCTCCCCTGACTACCCCTGTCTCACCGAATGCTTCAAACAAATCATCTCATAGCTACAGCATCATAACCTTGCAGTAAATTTCAACAAGACAGAGATTCTTCACGTTTCCAGAGACCTCAACTTCACACCTCTCCCAAGTATTAAGCTTGGACACTGTCACAGGGCCTACCTTGGCAGCGTACTGGAGCGAGGTAGGTGGGACATAAAAGCATTTAAGGTTGGGTTTGGCCAATATCAAACAGGGCCCAGGGACTTTCAGCCCTGGTAGCGTCCTTTGGTACCAAAATCCCACAGAAAACAATAGGTCCGAGTGGAGGGAAAACAAAAGGCATTTATTTCCCCTTTCATGCAAAAAGGTTCATCTCCAGGAACAAGCAGGAATGAGTCCTCACATATGGGTACGTCGGAACCGACGGAGCCTGCGCGGGAAAGCTCCCCAGCTTCCCAGAAGGAAAGCTTTTGGGGCTTCCCACAGCGCATGCGCGCTGCCTTCCCGCCTTCCTGACCAACTCTCCTCAGTTTCTCTTTTTCTGCGGAGCCAGCAGGTCGTGTTCCTGTCACCGCTGAAGAAGTTGTTATTTTAATTTATTTCTTTGGCCGCGTGTCTGCCTTCCCCGATTCCGAACCGGTACCCGCCGGTCTTTTTTCTTTTATTTTACAAAAAAAAATAAAAATAATAATCTTTCTTTTCTTTACTTGGTGTGTTTTTTTGTGAGGCCTTTAGGCCTTCACAAATTCTCCCTCATGGAGAAGCCAGCATCTGGTTTCAAAAAATGCACCAAGTGTTCTAGTACTATTTCAGTCACAGACACCCATGAATGGTGTCTTAAATGTTTGGGACCTGACCATTCTATTTCGGATTGTCCTTCCTGCTCTCTGATGTCCAAACGTGGCTTACAGAACCGAGCAGCCAAATTCCATATGCTGTTTTCCTCAGATAATCCAGCATCTGCATCCTCCAGGTCTTCCTCTCCGGATGGATCTCAGGTAACCAAACATGTTTCAGGCAGGTCCTCAAAGAGCAAATCTCCCTCTAAGCAGCGAGAGGCTCTTGGGTTCAACCCTGAGGACCCTGCCCCAGCGAAACAACCCCGGCGGGAAGCTCCGGCTTCCAAAGCTCCTCCTATGGGGTTACAGGTTGACATCGATGGCATGGCCTCGACCGATCACCTGTTAGACTGCTCTGGGGTACCGGCTCAGACCGGTACCGACATCCAGGCAGTCGTGGCGTCTATGGGTACTACTGTACAAACCATGCAGCATGCCATAATGGCTTTCATTAATGCTGCAACGCCCTCGGTACCGCAACCGTCGGTTCTGACCCCGGTTCCGGTACCACAACCGATACCGGTTCCGAGAGCATCTACTTCTCGTAGAATGCCGGTTCCGGTCCCTGGTTCCGGGGACTTTCTCGATACCAACCCGGTTCCCGGTACGCCCGATGTCGATACCGGCCGGTATGCGTATCGCTCTCTGGAAGCAAATAGGCGATACTTTGAGTCTTCTGAGGATGATGATACCTCAGATGATTCTGATGAAGCATCCCTTGTTCTTCCTGAGGAGCCCTCTTCCCCAAAAAGGAGAATGTCTCCTCCAGAGGACTTGTCCTTTCAGGACTTCATTCTTGAAGTAGCCAAAGGACTCTCAATTACAGTATCCTCTGAAAAAGAACCTAGAGCAAAAAAATTAGACATTTTAGGATACTCTAAGGTTCCCAAAGAGGCAGTCACCTTGCCCATTCATGATATTCTCCAAGAACACATGATGGATTTATGGGAGGCTCCTCTTACTCTTTCTCCACATTCTCGTCGGTTGGACACCATGTATCGGGTCCCTCCTTCTCCTGGATTTCAGAAAACACAGCTTCCTCACCATTCCATTGTGGTGAAGTCTGCTATGAAAAAGATAAAGAGTACCAAAAGGCACGCTTCTACCCCTCCAGGAAGAGAATGTAGGACTTTGGATGCTTTTGGCAGGAAAATCTTTCAGGCTAGTATGCTTATTGCCAGAATCAACTCATATAGTCTCTATATGGGCATGTTTCTGAAAGAGCTTGCTCTTAAGATACGAGCTTTTCTCCCTTTTATCCCAGAGGATAGACCAGAGGAATTCCTGCTTCTTTTAAAGCATACCCAAGATGTGTCAAAGTTCTCCAATAGGGCTGCCTTTGACTCCTTTGAGGGTGCTGGCAGAGCATCTGGCATAGCTATTGCTGCTCGTCGAATTGCTTGGCTCCAGGCCTCTGACCTGGAGTCCTGGGTACAAGATGGCCTAGGCAATTTACCCTGTACCGGTGAAAATCTATTTGGCAAGGAGTGGCAAGTTCAAGCCACTCAAATGGACGCAGAAAATGCTGCTTTAGATAGACTTTCTAAGTCTACTTCCATTCCTGCCAAGAAAAAGTACTTTAAGAAATCTTTCTACAAAAAGACAAGATTTGGTACCAATGCTGGCCAATTATCTTCTCAGGTTCGCTTTGCTCCTAAGCGTCAGCAAGCGAAACAGGCCAGAACAAAGCCTGCAGGGGCTGCTACCCTTCAACAGTCCCAACCCCCTCAGGGTTTTTGACTTACTTCTAGAGAGCATACCCTTTCTGGCTCTGCAGCAACCAGAGCCTCTCACCATTCCAGGAAGGCTGACTCATTTTGCTCCCAGGTGGGAACAGATTTACATCAGAGCAGTGGACCCTCTCTATCATCAGAGAGGGCTACAAACTGCATTTTTCCAGCCTTCCTCTCTATCCCAGGGTGAGACATTTCATTTCTCCTCCATCTCTTTCTACACCTGTTAGATCAGGAGGTGAATACCCTGCTTGCCCAGGGGGCAATAGAACAGGTTCCTCTTCTACAACAGGGCTCAGGGTTCTACTCCCCCTATTTTCTCATACCAAAGAAAACAGGGGGGCACAGACCCATCCTAGATCTGAGAGAATTAAACACATTTCTATGCAAGGAGAAATTCAAAATGCTCTCGCTGGGTACCCTCCTTCCATACCTACAGAGTCAGGACTGGCTTTGTTCTCTAGACCTAAAGGATGCGTATACACATATACTCATCCACCCATCCCACAGAAAATACCTTTGATTTCTGTTCCAGGGAAAACATTTCCAATACAGAGTACTCCCCTTTGGTCTAGCCTCTGCTCCACGAGTGTTCACAAAATGCATGTCAGTAGTAGCTGCATTTCTACGCACTCAGGGAATCTTTGTCTTCCCATACCTGGACGACTGGCTCATCCGAGCTCCATCTCAGTCTCAGGCTCAGACTTCCCTGGACCACACCATCTGCATTCTGCAGTATCTGGGACTTGTCATCAATCTGCCAACGTCTCAACTCACCCCTACTCAATCCCTAGAATTCATAGGGGCCTGGCTAGATACCACCACAGCAAGGGCCTATCTTCCCCAGGTACGTTGCCACCGGCTGGTGCACTTGGCCTCTCAGATTCAGTCCAGAAGCCACTTGACTGCCAGAGTGATGTTACAACTGCTAGGCCACATGGCATCCACAGTTCATGTGATGCCCTATGCTCGCCTGCATATGAGAGCAGCTCAATGGACTCTGTCCACTCAGTGGACCCAAGCTTCAGGAGCTCTCTCAGACCAAATAGAAACCTCCAAACATCTATTTTGGTCTCTCCAGTGGTGGATGTCCACTCAAAATCTGTTGCTGGGGTCCCCCTTCCAACCACTACTGCCCCAAGCAACCCTCACCACAGATGCCTCCCAAACAGGGTGGGGAGCTCATCTGCAAGACCTATCCACTCAAGGCCTTTGGTCTCCACAGGAGACCGCCCTTCATATCAACCTTCTGGAGCTTCGAGCAATTTTCCTTGCTCTCAAGGTCTTTCATACCCTCCTCTACAACATGACAGTTCTTGTTCATACCGACAATCAAGTAGCCATGTTCTACATAAACAAACAAGGAGGGACTGGCTCTCTGTCGCTTTGCAACGAAGCTCTCAGACTGTGGGCCTTCGCCAGAGAGCATCAAATCCATCTCCTGGCAGTATATCTCCTAGGAATTCAAAACTCTTGGGCAGACAGACTCAGCCGAGTTCTGCTTCCACACGAGTGGTCCCTGCACATGGATCAGGTACTCAGAATTTTTCAGAAATGGGGAACCCCGGACATAGCCCTCTTTGCAAGTCCGTGGAATGCCATACTTCCCCAGTTCTGTTCCAGAACTCCGTGTCAGGGGGTTCAGGCCAGGGATGCCTTCCTCCTTCATTGGGGTCAGGGCCTCCTATATGCCTTTCCACCCATTCCTTTGATTCCCAAGACTCTGTTCAAACTGCAGAGGGATCACGGATCTATGATCCTCATAGCTCCACGCTGGCCACGCCAAGTGTGGTTCCCTCTACTTCTGCATCTCTCCCAGGGTCCCTCCCTAGACCTGGTTGCTGCTCCAGACCTTCTGTCTCAGGAGGAGGGGACTTTGTGGTACCCAAACCCCAAGTCCCTCCACCTCAGAGCATGGTTACTGAAGGCCTAGACCTTCAAGACTTAAATGTCTCTCAACAAGTGAAGGATATCCTCCATGCTTCCAGAAAACCTTCCACAAGGCGTTCTTATGCTTTTAAATGGAAGAGATTTTCCATTTGGTGTGCTCAAAAGGATCTTGATCCTTTTGCATTTCCTGTGAATTCTCTATTGGAATATCTCCTGCATCTCTCCAATGCAGGCCTTAAAACGAATTCAGTAAGAGTCCATTTGAGTGATATTGCAGCATCACTTAAACCTATCAATGGACAACCTATTTCCTCTCATCCTCTTATTACAAGATTTATGAGAGGCCTAACTCTAACTAAACCTCCCATTCGACCTCCTCCGGTGGCATGGGACTTGAATTTGGTTCTTGGTCAGCTTATGAAGCCTCCTTTTGAACCTTTAGTCTCTACCTCCTTGAAATTTCTTTCCTGGAAGGTTATTTTCCTCATTGCAGTCACTTCAGCTCGTCGCATCAGTGAGCTGCAAGCCTTAGTGGCGAATCCACCTTATACAAGGTTCCATCATGATAAGGTAGTCCTTAGGACAAATCCACACTTTATGCCTAAAGTGGTTTCACCTTTTCATCTTAATCAAGAGGTATACCTACCTGTCTTCTTTCCAGCTCCTCATGCATCCAGTGCAGAGCGGAACCTTCATACTCTAGATTGTAAAAGAGCTCTTGCCTTTTACCTCCATAGGACTCAGCCACATCAAAAGTCTTCCCAACTTTTTGTTGCTTTCGATCCTTCTCATTTGGGACTTCCAGTCTCAAAAAGAACACTTTCCAATTGGATTGCTCAGTGTATTTCTTTGCTTACCAGAGTAAAAACATTTCTCTGGAGGGCCATGTCACGGCTCACAATGTGAGAGCCATGGCCACCTCTATGGCTCATCTTCACTCTGTATCCATAGATCAGATCTGTCGAGCAGCCACCTGGGCCTCGGTTCATACCTTCACAGCCCATTACTGCTTGGATAAGGACTCCCGCCGGGATGCCTTATTTGGTCAGGCTGTCCTCAAACACCTGTTCCATTCTTAAACAACTCCTGCCCACCTTCCCTTAATGGATGCCTGAGATCCATCGGAAGATGAATAACCTTGGAAGGGGATCTCCCAGGCATCTTAGCTATGGAGTCCCCATATGTGAGGACTCATTCCTGCTTGTTCCTGGAGATAGCACAGTTACTTACCTGTAACAGGTGATCTCTGGGAACAGCAGGAATAGTCCTCACAACCCACCCACCTCCCCTAGGAGTTGTATCTCTTTCTCTTTCCTTTCCTCTCTCTATTGTCTCAGCTTTAAACTCGAACTGAGGAGAGTTGGTCAGGAAGGCGGGAAGGCAGCGCGCATGCGCTGTGGGAAGCCACAAAAGCTTTCCTTCTGGGAAGCTGGGGAGCTTTCCCGCGCAGGCTCCATCGGTTCCGACGTACCCATATGTGAGGACTATTCCTGCTGTTCCCAGAGATCACCTGTTACAGGTAAGTAACTGTGCTATATGCTTGGATACACAAACGTCAAACACAAATTCCTTAATTCAGGTTAAAGAAAAAGAAAGCATTAAAGGAAAACTGTTATCTTTACAGTAAAATGGTATAGCAGGCAAACAAACAATCTCAACTCCCAAGACAGAGCTTAGTTGCTTAGTAAGGACTCCAAGCTTCCTGTCTTACAGAAGCTACAGTCCATCTCAGTGTCTGATGCAAATTCCACCTGCATCGGTTCCCCTTCTGAAGCCTCTGAGCCTCAGTATTTGTTGGTAAGTTGTAATAAGGCTTTTTATATAACTTCTGCACAACCTCCCAATGCTCAGGGTTGAATACAGGGCATCGGTCCTGCGCCCACAGATACTGGGAACTGTCTTCCTTTTGCAAGTGTTTTGTCTTAGCTTTCTGTAAAGCTTGGTTATTAACAGGTCTCTTGGTTGGTGCGTGTTTCTTGCACCTTATCTCATAAGCATTCTCACAAGGATAATATTCCTGTGCTCCCTGTACTCCCCATACATCAGCAGTTTGTACCCTGCTTTTAGTTAAATATGGGTTACCTTTTCTTCTCGGCTTGTCTGCTCCAGGTGAGGTTTGAGGCCTGCTCCAGTTGGGATCCTGCCTGGCCTGAGCAATAGGCCTTGTGCTCTCCAACCGTCTTGCTGTTGGCTTTAGACCACAGTCACAGCCACGCCTTTGCCTCTCTGTACAACAAACACTCACTCTGGCTGGAGGTGTCCCACCTTCTCCACGGGGTCTCCTTTCTCCAAGCCAATGCGGCTGCTGCTGCCTCCTGCGGAACCGTGGTTCAGGGATTACTGCTCCTTCTGGATATCTAGGCCATTCACTCGGATGTCCTGCCCAACCTGCTGGTTCTGCTGGTTCTCCTGGCAGTCCTCCTTTCTCAGGCCGTCCTGCCTGTGCCTTTCTCCAGGGCTGTCCTGTCTCCTCAGGATATCCTCCTTTCCAGGGTTGTCCTGCCAGTTCTCTTCCTGGCCGCTCTGCTCCTGATTCTGCTTCTCCTGACTCTGCCGGTTCCGCTCCTGGTTCTAATTCTGCCTTCCAACCTTCCCAATTCCCTTTAAGAGGCACTCCTCTCTTTCTTGATTGGAAGCTGGCTGGCATTACCTCATGACCTAGGAGGTGTGGTTCCTCTGTTCCTCGGAGGTCCCTCCTGCTCCCCCTATGTGGTTCCTCGCGATATTGCAGGTTGTGCTTGACTTTTCCTGCATTTAAAACATTTTCTTCCCCTCTCAGAGGGTCTGCAGCATCACAACACACAGACATACAAGTCAAATCTCAGACCAAATATCTTGGCATTATCCTGGACCAGCATCTAAGCTTCCCACCTCACGTTATGAATGTCACCAAAAGCATCTATTTCAAACTCCAAATTCTCCGCAACCTACGACGACTCCTATCACCAGATAGTTTCCATACAGTTTGCCAAACCTCCATGACACTACTGCTTGACTATTGTAACTCCATCCTCCATGGACTCCCTAAGGCCTCCATTGTCCCTTTACAGCTTGCTCAAAACACAACCGCCCGCATTATAGCTGGAGTTCCAAGATTCTCTCACATCACGTCCACTCTAAAATCTCTTCATTGGCTTCCCGTTGCATCCCGAATCAAGTTCAAGATACTCACCATCATTCACAAAGCCTTCTTCTATACTTCAGCTGAACAGCTCCAATCACTAATCAAACATCCTGATAATAACAGACTCCGCTGACAGAACGCATCCAATCTTCTCCTACCATCAATGCAAATCCGCAAGAAACCTCAACGAACATGCACCAGAGCATTTGAATTTTATGCTCCCACCACATGGAACCAACTCCCTCCCACCTTATGCTGCGTTCAATCTCACAATCTTTTCAAAAAACACCTTAAAATGTTCCTCTTCAAAGAACATTATGGTCCCTCCCCTACGATCATCCCTTACCAAGAACATCCTCTACTCCCACACACCATTCCCTTTTTCCCTCCCCCATAACCCCTTTACTTCTCTCTCTCATCTCATGCTTAATATATTGCAAGCTTTTCCTCCCCCCACCACCCTCCCCACCCCCATCCCTCCACATCTCTTAGCATTCTGTAATACAGAATCCAATTCATATTTCCTCTGTACTACTCCCACTCCCCATGCAGAACACTGTCACTAGTTAACTGCCACTCTTTATAGTTGCTTGTATTTGTTTTTTAACCTGTTCATTGTAAACTGTTCTGTCTCATAGAAAAACAATATAGTAAAACCAGTCAATCAATTAAATAAATAAATAAGGAACCTCTGAAACGTCTATTTTAGAAACAGATGGGAGGGTTACTAGCTTTGACAAACGCAGCAAAGGAAACATAAGACTGGGACTTGATACTCCTGGCAATATTAGATGGTAAAGATGGTCTCACTTCACTGGCACTGAAGCCAAAAAAGGAGGTGTGGGCATTTGCTGACCTGAACTCAGGGTAACTTCATTCAGGGCTTGCTAGGCCCTTATTGAAGATGTTTATCCATCAGTCCTGCAGTAGCCTTCTTTAGTTAAGGTTTGTTTTTGGTGGTGTCTTTCCTCTTCATACTTAATAGAGGACAATCAATCCAGCAGAGCTTCCTGGCTCTACCAGGCTTTTCCAGGCTCCAAAGGGATCCACAGAGGAATGCTCCTTTGGCCATGCCCTTTAGACCGCACCTTTCATAAGCATGCCTCCACAGCTCACACCACAGAGTTTAAGTTCTTATAGAGCTCATCCACTGCTTGCAAAATGACGTTCAAGTGCTAAGTAAGCTCCGCCCTCTTGAGCCAAGGTCAGCTTGTATCCACAATAATGGCCCAGTAGAAAGCTTCCTAGAGAGGAGAGAGTTTTTTCTGGTATTGCACAAGGACAAGGCAACACCAGCAACAAGAGGAAGTTTACCCAGTGTCTAAGAGACTGCTGCCAGTGTCATCAGGTGTGAGTCCCGCCCCCTCAGTGGTGTCATCAGTGTGAGCCTGCAGACCTGCTAAAATCAAGCTGCCAATCATTCAGTTGCGGGCATGTGGCAAAAGGGGCGTGCCCCTTTGGAGACACTTTGGTGCAGGTTTGGCGGGTTTCTCCTAAGCCTGTGTTTTAGTCTGCCTGGCAACGCTATGCCTAAAGGAGGCCTTTAAAAGAACAACAAACATAAGGCAGCTTCTTCTGCAGTATCTACTCCTGGAGGGGTATCAAGACCAATGGATAAGCACCTTGTTGTGTCATTCCTGATAATGAAAGTACAAGAAGTCCCTCAGGCCACACCTTCACCTCCTTGTCTGGTGCAATATAGTTTGAAATCCAGTATCCTCCTTCTGAATCTGCACATCCAAATAAGATATACTGGACATATCACAAACCATCTCAAATTGGATCGCTGGATTACATGAGTTCAAAAAGGCCAGAAACTCAAGTAGACACTCGTGCAACGGGGCTATCTGGAGGAGATCTTATGTAAAGCTTATCAAAGAGCTCGTTTTAACCACCAGGATTAGCTGATCACTCCATTATGTGATCAGTGCCCAGTTAAGAGTTTAGAGGATATGGTTACACGTGTTTCACAATATTCCTGGCTATCAGCTCGGATTGCTACAACGATCCATAAACATTGATTAATTTTTTAATACACACCCTGTATTGTCTAATTTGAAACCTTGAATAGCATATAGTAGAGGCAGGAATTTAAGTGATCTATTACGCCCAGAGATAGTGCAGCAGCCATCAGTAAATTTACATCGAGGGCATATGAGTTGTGGGAAGTGTTCCTTCTGTGCCATGATGGAAACTGGATCATCTTTTATGGTTAATGGTAAAACCTATCAGGTGCGAATCACTACTTCATGTGTTTTCAGTTTTGTTGTATATATGCTGCGTTGCCCTTGTCAACGGATTTACATAGAGAAAACTACCCGGCAGTTTTGAGTGTGGTTGTCTGAACATAAGTACTGTTTAGCCAAAAGTTAAGCCAACACCCCTTTGATTCCTCATTTTCAAGAATTTCACCATACGTTTGAAGAGATTCGTTGTATGGTTATTGACTATGTAGAGGAAGCCTCCAGAGGAGATGATTGTGGCAACTTCTTATTACAAAAAGAACCAAAGTGGGTTTACCGCTTAAATTCCTTTGAACCATATGGTTTAAATAGCAAAACTGAATGGAGTGTGTTCCTGTAAAAGCCACTAGGGGATATCCCTTTGGGAATGGATAGATGGTGGGTGTGTTTCTATGTTAGGACGTCATGTTGACATGGGTTTGAGCTATTGGTGTGAGTTGGCCTGTGCGTCTCTTTGATTGGTCAGATTTCTCTATTTATGTATTTATTTTACTTATTTAAAAGGATTTATATACTGCTTTATCCTGAAATCAAAGCGGTTTACACTTCAACCAAATCAATGTTCAGTGTCAGTGGGTGTGGGCATGCAGTGGTATCGCAAGAGAGTTTGTGTGTAAGTAATGTAAAATGATTTCTTGGTGAGCTAGTTACAGAGTGAGCTATGTACAAAGGACTATATATAGTGTAGGGTAGGGGAGGGAGGGGTAAAGAAGGGTCAGGATGTTTGGGGGTCGACCATGGAGCCGTTGGTCAGTTCACATGATATCACTATAGTGTTCAATGAAGAGTGTAGTTTTGAGCAGTTTCCTGAAGTCCTTAAGGTCCACAGTTGATCTTAGGTCGTCCAGGAGGAAGTTCCAGAGAGCGGGCGCAGCCAGGGATAGTGCTCTTCTTGAGGTGTCTTGCCTTACTTTAGTGAATGCTTTGGGGGTATTGATGGTGTCTGAAGTGCCTCTCCTTCTTAGTCTGGTACCTGGGTCAGATCTGATGAGGGGCTGCAGACTATTTGAGAGGTTCTGTTTTATTTTAAATATGCTTAGTAGTGTCTTATATCTGATGCGGGAGCTGATTGGGAGCCAGTGGAGGTGGTTGAGAATGGGGGTGATGTGATCGTGCCTTGATAATCCAGTTATTATGCGAGCGGCAGTGTTTTGTGCCATCTGCAAGGGCCGGAGTGTTTGTTTTGGGAGCCAAAGGTAAATGGGGTTGCAGAAGTCTAAAATGGGTGTGATTAGCGCTTGACAGATGGTGCAGGAGTGATCCTGTGAGAGAATTGGCTTGAGGCGTCGGATGGTTCTCATTTTGAGGTATGCGTTTTTGGTGGTTCTGCTGATGTGAGACTGTAGGTTCAAGTCTTTGTCAAGAGTCACTCCGAGGTACTTTACTTCGGGCTTTATTGGTATTGTAATGTTGTTCAGCTTGATAGAGGTAGATGGGGTGAAGGCAGCGTTTCAGGTGATGAGTAGTGCTTCTGTCTTGTTGTAGTTTATGGTCAAGTTGTTTTCTAGAAGCCAGCTTGTCATTTGTTGAAGACAGTCTGCCATGTTGGAGTAGTCTGGGCTGTCAAGGTTGATTGGGGTGTATATCTTAATGTCATCCGCATAGATAGTGTATTGTATTTTGTGGTTCTTGATGATAGTGCAGATAGGTTGTATGTAAAGGTTAAATAATAGAGCGGAGAGGGCAGAGCCTTGTGGAACACCCTGTTTGGTTCTTAGTGATTGGGAGGTGACAGGGCCACATTTGACTTGAGATGTCTGTCCGTGAGGTATGAGTTGAACCATTTCAAGGTGGTGCTGTATAGGCCACTGTCCTGTAGTCTTGACTGAAGCATGCCGTGGTCCACAGTGTCGAAATCTGAGGTGATGTCTATGAAAATCATGATGATGCCTCTCTTGATGTTGTCGATGATCTGGATCAGATTGTCAAAGAGGTATAGCAGTAGGGTTTCGACAACATGGTTTGGTCGGAAATCGTGTTGATTAGGGTCCAGAGGGGCATGGCTGTCAATGTGATCTTGGAGTTGATGTTGGACCACCTTTTCAATTACCTTTGCCAGTAGAGAGAGACTTGAGATAGGCCTGTAGGCAGCTGGATTGTTCTTTAGTGGGGATTTTTTCGGGATTGATTGTATTGTTGCTAGCTTTAGAGTTTTGGCATGATACCTAGGGTAAGGGAGTTGTGCATCATGTTGTGGATAATGTGGATAAGTTCCTCCTTTACCACTTTAATCCAGACCACAGGGCATGGGTCTGTTGGGGCGGTGCTGGTGTTGAGCGAGGCGATGATGTGTGAGATCTGATCTGTCGATGGGATGCTGAACTTGTCCCAGATTTGGTTGGATGGTGGTGGCTTGGCGGTGGTGCTCATGGTCAGTTGAGGTGAGTCAGTGAATTTTGTCTTGGAGATAGTCTGCGAAGGTCTGTGGATCTATTTGTTCAGATTTCTCAAGATTAGGTTCGTTGGTGAGGGTATTCACTATTTCAAATAGTTCTCTAGGTTTGTTGGAGGATTTGAGAATCAGATTTGTGTATTATTCTCTTTTCTTTTGATTGATGAGGTTGTTATATTCCCTTTGCTTTCATTGGTATAGGTCCTATGTGGTGACTGATTTGGTGCGTCTCCAGCGTTGTTCTATTTTTCTTAGAGCTCTTTTTACATTTTGGATTTCCTTTGAGTACCAGGGGGTGGAACAGGTTTTAGCGCGGTGAGCTTTGTAGATCTTGAACTCAGTGGCTTTGGCAGCAGATGTGATGGTACTGTTCCAGTTGTCGATTTGTTCGTTTGTCATCAGTTGTTGTGATCAGGTGGGGTAGAGTGTCCTGTTGGAATTGGTCCTTGTCAAAGCTTTTAAATCTCCTACATGTGGGTAGCTTGTCTTGATTGCCATTCGAGCCTGTCCGTTGTAGCTCTATTTTTATTATATGATGGTCCAACCAGGGCACTGGTGTAATCGAGGGATTTGTGATGCTGTCTCTTTCTAGTAGGTTGTTGGGAGTGAAGATGAGATCGGGTGATGATCCGTGTCTGTGTGTGGGGGCTCTGATCAGTTGAGTGTATTGTAGAGAGTCAATCGCTGTCAGAAAGGCTTCTGCATCTTTTGTCATGGCAGATTTGAGGTTAAAGTCTCCAAGCACCAGCAGGGGTTTGTGGGTAGTGTTGCCTGCACAGACAGATTCCAGTATGGAGGATAGTTCGTCCAGGGGGGCATGCGGAGCTCTATAGGTGAGACATAGGGCTAGGTTCCTTGTACTCAACAACGATTGTATTACATTGACTTGTATTTGTGGTGGCTCAGGATTTGAGCTTTAGGTTGTTTCTTGCGATGATCAATACTCCCCCTCCTTTCCTGTGTGTGCGTGGACAGTTGAATGCCGAGTGAGTGGGGGGTACTAAGTGGTTGAGGAGCACATTGTCCTTGGGGGTGAGCCAAGTTTCAGTGATGCAAAGAATGCCAGGTTGCTGTGTTTCTATGTGGTCTGCTAGGGTATTGATCTTGTTTCTTATTGACCTGGTGTTAATGAGTTCTATGGAGATGGGCATGTTGGGGGTTCCTACTGCCTTGTGTGAGTGGGTGCAGGTGCCTGCTCTAGCTTTTATGAGACCTCTTTGTCTGGTATTTTTGCATGTGTGCTGCATAGTTTCATGGAGGGGAGGAGTACATATGTGTTGTAGTGATGGTAACCACGGGGTGTTTGTGGGGATGTAGTGTGTGTGTGTGTGATAGGGAAGGAGTTGAGTGAGGAGGAGGGCTATGGGCAGGAAATGCGCTGCAGCCATAATTGTGTTTATGATGGTTACCTTGAGAGGTATTCAGATTATGGTCCTTCGATGGTTGATTATGTTCTTATTTCTGGCGTTCAAGTCTCGGTGGGTCATCGCCTTGAGGGTTGGAGGCTTCCGTCGAGGAGGCTTTGGTCTACTTGATATTGTTGGGGTGATGGTGCGCTCGCCTCCATGCCCCACTGAAGGGCCATGCCTAGGGGCCCTCTGACGAGGCCCTCTGGGATGGGCCTACCCAACACAGGCGTGCCTGATGGTGGCGTGACCTTTAAGGTCTGTCCTCTCTCCTCCCACAGCCCCGATTGGGCCAGAGCTTCTGAGCAAGAGGAAAGAGTTCCTGCTCAGGCGCTCAACCCCGATCAGGGAGCTTTGAAGATGGTAGCGTGTGTGGAAGGCCTGCTCCTGCTCCGGACCATGGTTAGTTGTAAGATATCATTATGTTAACCCTTTGAGGACAGTAACATTGTTTGCCCCTGACGAAGCCTCTTGGAGAAACAAAGATCTTTGCTGGGCATTTAACTTTGAATTTCATCGAGGGATTTAAGCACCATTGAAGTTAAGTACCTGGTTGTTCATTGAAGCTCTTTATGGCAAGATGGTCATGATATAACTGTTCTCTTTGTTCCAGATACTGATACTGGTAAGGTGGCATTGGCTGCCTGGAGTAATGGGTCTTATGATCTCAACGTAGTCTGGTATAATCATTTAACAGAATAGGTTGATTGGATTTTATGATAGAATATTATTGAATTTGTATGTTGATACCTGTGGAGCTAAGCTTAACTACCCAGTAGTAAGTTTTTGGCTAAAATTTAAATATAAATTAAATAAAGATTTAATAGGAATTTTTTAGATCACTCATGGTTACTAAGATCAGTCCCCTGTTGCTGGGTGACCACCTCTTAGAGGCTCTGATAACTTAAATGCTGTGATCTTTTCTCCTCATTTTCCAAATTGTGTAGGATTGAAATGGTAATGGTGTTGGACAACCCTCTTAGGAAAAAGGCTGTGTGATTATCCTAAGAGAATAATGCCAGATGTTGCTGCAGGCTCAGGAACCGTGGAAGTCTTCTCAGAGCATAGATTTATCTCAGTTTTTACGTCATCTAGGGATGAAATCTTTTCCAGAGCAACCTTGATCGTTACACTGGTGGCAGAAGTGAATAAGTTAAACATTTTCAAGACTTACTGTAGGAATAAGCAGGTAATGTTTTGGGGGCAGAGGTGTAACAATGTTTAAATGGTAACCCTTCTTTTCCAGACTTACTGTAACCCTTTTTCTTGTTATGATTATTTTTCTTTTTATTGCATATGGATTAATGAGGAGGTATTACCTGTTATATAGTGAATATTTGCAATCAGCTCCAATAACAGAATGTGCTGCCTTTTCTCCCTAAGATGTGGTTACTTAGGTTTTATTATTCTGTTTAGCTTTACTTCTTGTATGAAGAGATTGTATTTCAGTTATTGCCTTGAGCTTGTTTTGTGTGAATCATGAAAAAGGTCTTCCAGCTCTCAGTGTGCAGATGGGTGCAGTAAGTTCCTTCTTCCCCACTTTTGTACAATGGGGATAAGGTTTTTGTAGAGATCTTCTGGTTTTTGCAGAGTGACATTCAAGTTCCAAGTAAGCTCCCTCCATAATAATGGCCCAAGAGAAGGTGTACAAAAGGTTACAGGTGGAGGGGGGACGTCCAAATGCATTCTGGGACATCTAAACCAGATTCTCTTTAAAAAAATATAGATATGTCCACGTGCAGACACAATTTCACAAATGTGGATATATTTGATATGATGTCTGAGGGCATCTATATAGACCTCCCCAGAACCATATTTCAGAACCTGGACATGTAGGATAGCCTAATGGTTAGGAATCAAACAGTCAGGGTTCAAATTCCACTGCTGCTATCATTGACATTGTGCCGAGTACTGGGGATGATGGAGCTGCCTTCTTTCACCCTTTTCAGCCAAAATGAGCAGGTCTAAACTTATATGTGATGCAGGATGTTTCTGAAATGTGGCAGGGATAAACTTAGATGTGATGCAGGAAGTGTATGAAATCAGGCAGGGATGCCCGGGTTCCTGGGCATGCATTCACTGTGCCCCCATTCAAATTTATATGTGCTCTCTCTGGGGAAGTCCTCAGAGCCGGCTTCTAAAACGGCTTTGGCAACGTCTCTGTGCTTTGGACATCTCTCTGCCCATTTTCAGATGTCCAAAACATGAATCGGACTTCCAAAATGACTCCCCAAACTTCATCACAAAAGTGTCATATTCTTGGGCATGTTGCTACGTGACTTTGTATTTGTGATAAAATAAGACTGGTTGGTTGTCCACTAAATTTTCATGTGTAGTCCATAGTGCATGACAGTTCATTTTCATTTCATTTACTTGACTTCCACATTGGTTTGAAAATTCAAGCAAAGCCGCTCATTAATATGAAATTTTGCAAAAGCCAACACCTCTAAGAGATGTAGGTTTTTTTTTAGGATGTCCTAGAGCTACTTTTGCATAACAGTGGCATGTCATTAAAATGGTAACATTATATAGCATGTTTTACATGTGAAGAGGGCTATTACATAATTGTGCAGGGTTAGGCACACATACAAGAATGTGTGTCATCATGAAGACGTGCACTTTATGTGCTCCATGCACAGGTGTCTCGGGAGTATAGCTTGGACAGAGAGGGGTAGAGGCGTGATATACATGTCTACTTTATTAAATACATCTATACACACACAGGAGCACATTTACAAAAGTGCACTAACTGTTAGCACAGGATTTGACATGCTCTGTGCTAAAAATCCAATGCTAACCCGTTAGCATGTGATTGGGCGGGTTAGGGTATAACATGGGCATTGACGGTGCATCGCGGTTATCATGGACATTTTTTGGCACATGCTAACCGCACCTGTTGCCATTAGTGAGAGTGCACCTAATCCCACCTCAATGGATGGTGTTACTTGCACCTGCATGCTGGTTAGTGGGGTACTGTGCATTAGCATCATGCTATCAGTTGGAGGACAGATGCACATGCCCGCAAAAATTAGCAGGTGCCCCCATGCTAATCTGGCAGCACAACTACATGCTACCAGCACGCACCTTGGTAAACATGCCCCATGTAGTACAAATGCACATTTGCACTGCCTCAAAACAGGTATAAATTTGTGTGAGAGCATTGGTGTGCTGTTAGGGATAGTTTTGTTAGCCTATTTTATAAACACAAACAGGAGCCCATAATTCATGTCAACAACCGTGAATTAGTCTTCATGAATTTTATATCCTTATAAAAACAGATCTTCAGAATGGGAGCATACTAGTTCTTAAAATTTCATGTGATGCATCCACTCAAATCTAATTCAGATTCTTATATAGTATTCTGCTATATACCAATAGCTTGGTTCAAAGTGGATTACGTACAATAAATGACATGGACCAGAAACAGTTTTACTAATAATCTGAATTGCTGCATCCTGGGTTTGCGTATATAGAGAAGTGACAACCATGGTAACTAACTATACTGAATCATCAACATCAGTCGTTTCCAACAATTGTAATAAATGTGATGTTTCTTGAATAAAAGATTTAACCTTCTTAGCAGCTGGTTTAAAAAAAAAACACTTCACAAATTAAGATAATGGTTCTAATATGGAGCTTTTTGTGCACACAAGTGGATGACCCAATAGGTGTTGCTGACCTTTATGGATTTTAGGTAACATATACAGTAAATATTTGGAAAATATGTCTTCCTCCTTCTGTTCTGGTCAAAACAGGTGGAGTGGGTGAGTGTTCTGAATACGTCGCCTGTGCAAATGGCTGACTCCAGACACACAGGGCCAACCTCTGAATTGGCCCTGTATGTCCAAGGTCTTGGTGCTGCCCACAGCCCCGCCCCCACCCGCCCACAAACAGAACTGCCACACAACTCAGCTCTATGAGCGGGGAGCTTTGTTTCTCCAGCCCCGGCCAGGCAAATAGCTGGTCTGGATGTCTGGATTGGATTCCAGACCCGCTATTCGCTGAACAGAATAGAACCCATAGCAACCAATAAGAAAGCAGTACAAGTTGGTCAGTAGCTTTCACAATAGAAATAACAGCAAGGAAAATGAACTGTATATGTGAATAATTAAAAACGCAGTACATCACAACTAGGGAATCACTGCATCTGTGTGTGTGTGTTTTTGTATCTCTGTTGCATGTTGTATTTTGTGAATGTGTTGCATTTGCGGTGGGGTAGCTGAGGGTAGTGGGGCATTTATGGAGGGATCTGTGCTGGGTCCGCTGCTTTTTGACATATTCATAAATGACCTGGAAAGTGGAATAACGAGTGAGGTTATCAAATTTGCAGATGACACAAAACTATTTAAAGTTGTTAAAACCCAAGAGGATTGTGGAAAATTGCAAGAGGATCTTGATAAATTAGAAGACTGGGCATCAAAATGGCAGATGAAATTTAATGTGGACAACTGCAAAGTTATGCACCTAGGGAAGAACAGCCCAAACTATGGTTACACAATGCAAGGTTCCACATTAGGAACCACCACCCAGGAAAAAGATTTAGGCGTCATTGTGGATAACATGTTAAAACCCTCGGCCCAGTGTGTAGCGGCGGCCAAGAGAGCAAATAGAATGCTAGGTATCATAAGGAAAGGAATGGAAAATAAAACAAAGGATATTATAATGCCTCTATACCGTTCCATGGTGAGACCGCACCTTGAATATTGTGTGCAATTCTGGTCGTCGTATCTTAAAAAGGATATAGCGTTATTAGAAGAGGTTCAGAGAAGAGCCACCAAAATGGTAAAGGGGATGGAAGGATACTCCTATGAAGAAAGGCTAAAAAGATTAGGGCTTTTTAACCTGGAAAAGAGACGGCTGAGGGGAGATATGATAGAAGTCTATAAATTAATGAACGGAGTGGAACGGGTAAACGTAGATCGATTGTTTACGTTATCAGAATATAGAATGACTAGGGGACATGCAATGAAGCTACAGGGTAAACTATTTAAGACTAATAAAAGAAAATATTTTTTCACTCAACGTGTAATCAAACTCTGGAATTTGTTACCGGAGGATGTAGCAAAGGCTGTTAGTGTAGCTGGGTTTAAAAAGGTTTGGACAAGTTCCTGGAGGAAAGGTCCATAAACCATTATTAAGAAGGGACCCAGGATATCAATGCTTGACCCAGTACAAGCATTGCAGAACCTGTGTCTTTTGGGGAAACTGCTAGGTACATATGACCTGGATGGCCACTGTTGGAAACAGGATACTGGGCTTGATGGACCTTGGTCTGACCCAGTATGGCATATCTTATGTTCTTATGTTATGTTCTTATGACATACTTTGCGAGGCTGATGACAGTTGTGGGGAGGTGATTTTGAGAGTGGGGTTAGTTTGTAAGATGGTGGGGCAGTTACAATAGGGAGTTTTGGGGTGGGGCATTTGCATAGCAAATGTTTTTGAGAATGGGACAGTCACGAGGGGGATATTTTTGGTGGGTGGGGCAGTATAAAGGGTGATAGGACAATTGTGGGGAAGTAGTCTTGTGTGGTGGTAGGGAAATTGCAGGAGGTATTTTTTCTGGATGGGGCATTTTGTGAGGTAGTGGGACAATTGTGTGGTTATTGTTTAGGGTTGGGGCAATTTGAGGGGTGGTACAGTAGATGCAAGGGAGCATTTTTTAAGGGTGGAGCAGTATGCGGGTTAGTAGGGCAGTTGCAGCACGGTAGTTTTCGGAGGTGGGGTGTTGGCAGAGTGGTGGAGTATTTGCAGGGCAGTTTGTGGGATGGCAGGACGGTCGTAAGAGGGTATTTGGGGGGGTCAATTTATAAGTTGGTGGGGCAGTTGTGGGAGGTTGTTTATTGGGAGTGGGATAATTGGTGGTGTGGTGAGGAAGTTGCAGGGGCATACAGGGGCAGCTCTATAATGAGACAGCCACCGTGGGTGACAAAAAATGCCCCCAAAACAGCCACCTCACTCTGCCTTCAGAGATTTAAAAAAAAAAAAGAGGGCGCACAAGGTGCTTCCACTGCTTCTTGGCAGTTACAGAATCAACCCCTCCGCTGCCCCAGCAGTGGGGAGCTCTCACCAATGGCAAAAAAAGAAGTTATTGAAAAGCACAGATTTTCAAGCGTCTATCAGCTTGTAAGCCCCTACTGGATCTGCCGCCCCCCCGGACGCGAAAAGCATCTTCAGAGGTGGTGGGACCCATCAGAGCCAATGGAGGCTTGAAAACCCAGTGCTTTTCAATAGCTTTTTTTTTGTTTTTTGCCATCTGTGAGAGCTCCCTGCTGCTGCCCCAGTGCAAATCGATACTTTTGGATTACTGCCAGCAGGAAGAGATGTGCTGGTGGATGTGAATGGGGGCCAAATGCTGGACAACAGGGGAAGGGGGCAGGAGGATAAATGCTGGAAAATGGGAGAGGGGGATGAAGTCAAATGCTGGACAACAGGGGGGAGGAGCAGTAAGACATGCTGGACAATGGGGGGGCAGGATGACAAATGCTGGACAATGGGGGGGCAGGACGACAAATGCTGGACAATGGGGAGGGGGTAGGAAGACAAATGCTGGATGGGGGAGAGGGGCAGGAGGTAAAATTCTGGATAACAGGGGAGGGGGGAAGCAAGAAGAAGACAAATGCTGGACCAGGGTTGGTGCTACCCGGTACGCT
Organism: Ichthyophis bannanicus; assembly: GCA_033557465.1. Lineage (NCBI taxonomy): Eukaryota > Metazoa > Chordata > Amphibia > Gymnophiona > Ichthyophiidae > Ichthyophis > Ichthyophis bannanicus. The sequence continues at coordinate 4,125,805 of JAWIIG010000024.1, read as the reverse complement.
GTGTAAGAGCGGCAGGGAGGCGCTGATGCCAGGAGAGTGCTGTTGCTAGCTGCCCACACCCCACTCCCCGTCCATGGGACATTCTGTTCCACGGGCAGGCTTTGCCCCTTGTACATACAAGAGGTGGACATGAAGGGGCACTGGTAGGTGCACTTGAATGGGCACAGTGAGTCAAAAGGGAGATGCTGGGTTTATGGGGGAGGGGAATAGGAGGCAGCGAGGATAAGACTGAGGTGGGGGGCTAGGGAGATAAAGGGAGATACTGGACATGGAAAGAAACAAAGGGAGAAGCCAGGAAGGGAGATGGAATGGTGATGTTGGCCAGGGGGTTATATGAAGACTATGGGAACATACTAGACTTGAGGAGGAGGAACCGAGAGGAGGTGCTGGACAGAGGGCAATAAGGGGAGAAGGAGATGCAGGACATGGGATAAATACATTGAGAAAGATGGAGAGATGCTGGACATGGGAGTAATAGAGAGGGGATGATATGGAATGGAGATGGGGTAGATGCTGGTTGCAGGGGGGCTAGGGAAGGGAGGGGGCAGACATAGAAGGAAAGAGAGTGGAGGTACTGTATGGAGAGAAAGAGAGAGCCAGAGAGAGAGACACTGGATGGGGGTTGAGAGATGTTAAACATGGAGGAAGAGAGAGTGAGCAAAAGATTGGGGAATAATGAACCAGGGAAGAAGAGCTGGGGAATGGAAGGACTGGGGTGAAGGATGTAAAGCAGTAGGTAGATGGGGTAAAAAAGAGGGAGACTAAGAACTGGATAGAAAGGAGTAGTGAAATTTGGGTGGACAGAGAGAAAGAAAAATAAGATCGCAAAAATAGCAAAAACAATATTCCTCAAAGCAAAGATGGTACAACATCTCAGGCCACTCGTTGACCCTCAGTATTTCAGAATGGTCATGCAAGCAATGACGCTCCCTCACTTGGATTATTGTAATGCAATATACCTAGGACTACTGGTAACCCACACCGACCCCCTACGGGCAGCCCTCAACACCACAGCAATAATCATCCAAAGAGTCACGAAACATGATCACATCATGCCGGTCTTGAGAGAGCTTCACATCCTACCACTCGAAGCAAGGATCAAATATAAGACACTGGTGCTTATCCATAAAGCGCTCCACCAACTACAAACTTCTCAGCTCCGGACACTACTCCCCCAGCCAACCTCTGGTAGACCAACCTGCCAGGCCTCGAGCAATGCGCTCACCATGCCACATGAAAGAACAAAGTGCAATCAACAAACCTCTAACAGAGCATTTGAACTATACACCCCATTGCTCAGGAACTCCCTTCCTAACCAGATCCGAAACAACAAAGTCCTCTCCTCATTCAGAAAACAGTTAAAACCCCACCTATTTCGGGAACACCTCAGATCTGAACTGGACATCACTCACTAATGGCCTGTCCTTGGTGGTTCCACAATAGACTAAATCTGGATGAAAACCCAGACCTGAAGATAGTGTAATGGGGAAGACCCATCCCTTGATATGGAGCTAGATGAAACTGAGGAGGTTACGTCAGATTCTGACAGGCAAGCAAAACACATGGCTACAGGTTGCCAGGGGAGATGTAAACAAACTCAGTCACGAGTGCAGCAGCCCCGCCCAAGCTACAAATTATCCCCGTGCTCTGAGCTCAATAGTAGACACCTGGGTGGGGGAGGGGCGAAGCTAAGCCCTAAAGGAAAGGAAGATAAAAAGCACTCATTTGAATCAGGAACAGGAAGAAGGGGGACAAGAGAGAGAACAGGAACAAGTGGAGGCTCGAGAACAAGCCCGGGAACAAGAAGAGGAACAGACGTAAGAGAAAGAACGAGAGAGAGGGTGCAGAGGAGCAGAGCCATCAGCAGGTCTGAGAGCAGAGAAGCTGAGTCTGACTCAAGCAGCCACGAGGACAGAGCAGAGAATGCTCCAGCTAGGGAGTTACAGAGAGGCCAAGCCCAAAGACCACAGGGAAGCAACTTTCAGTTAAAGCCTTATATTGAGGGCCATTGGAGAGAGAAGCCAACCAAAAGGTCAGTTTGGGAGTGCCCAGAAACTCCGGTGAGAGAGAGGCACAGGCCTATGGACTTTGATAATGCTGAAGGAGCACTGCTAAGGAAACCTATTAGGCAGAAGCCTGAAGGTAAGCCCTTTAGAAGGGATAAGGAGAAAACTAGAGATACAAGTTTTCTCTGGGATTGCCAGGCTCTCCAGGACTCTCTCAGTAATAACGATACCTGTTTTAAAGCTCTGTGTGATTGTGTTCCTACGTACCCAGTGGGGGAAGGGCTGGAAGATATGCAAACAGAATCTGTAGATGAAAGTGTAATTGGTGAACCCATGGATTGTACACTGTCCATAGCAGATAACATAGTCTCTACGCTGACTTGGATATACAAAGCTATATGCACAGCATTGAAAGCAAAGTAAATCTTCGTGCCTTTAAAAGGAACTGTTTTGTGAATCCTGTGTTAAAGGATGGTGTGTTGAAAAGCTAGAAGAAAAAGAAGCTATTTTTCTTCTCTTCCTGAGTTAATTTCCTTATGCCAGAAAGTATGGATATTTTGTCTTAAGTTTGTGCTTACCAATCCCCCGGGAAGGGGAAATAAAACCTCATTTGCTTTAAAACCACTCGATTACATCTATTTCTGTGCTTGGGGAGTGTGTGGGACTACATCACCCAGAAGACAGAGCACTACTACGCCTGCATTGCCCCACTTCCCAGCCCAGGATATTCACCAGCTTAACCCTACTCTGCATGCCTTAGGACCCAGGGTAGACCACTGGTGACAATAGTCAATGTGAACGTCAAGTACTTGTCCCTACCATGTCAGGATCATCAATGTCGGCCCCCCGGTGATGGTTCCCCCCTTAATTGTGAGCTTATTAATGTACCCCGCTCCCTTTTTGTTATTGTAAACCGCTTTGACCCGGTGAAAATCGGTATATAAATACAGCTAAATAAATAAATGGAGGAAAACTGAAAGGAAAATAATCAATATCAAAGAAGGAAGGAAGTGAAGAAAACAAAATGAGAAACAAAAAATGGCAGATTGACTAGAGACTGTACAAAGAGAACTAAGAGAAGACAGAGGAAAGCAGAAGCCTCAGATCGCAATCAGCATGATCAGAGAATAAAATTGTCAGACAACAAAAGGTAGACAAAATAATTTTATTTTCAATTTACTGATTGGACTTGGTGCTGTCTTTTATATTTTGCATCTCTTATTTCTCTAGTGTTGCACTGCATGCAGAGTCTGGCTTCTTGGAGTTTCAGTTTAATTTTTGTCTACGTATTTTTATTTTTACTTTAGGTTGTAGTCACTTATTCTGTACTTGGTGAGAATCTTGTGTCCTGAGTGTGTGACCGAGGCCAGGCATTCTGTTAACATGGAGTTTATACGTAGGGATCTGTACTTTAGTAATTTGACTTGTTCAACTTTTCAAATAGGTGTTCTAGGGCCCGCTGCAGTACTTATAGTGCTGCTTTTTTCTAGGTAGGCACCTTGTATGAGTATTGGAAGTTTATGCTGGCAATGGTATGGTAGATTTGGTGACTTTTGTGGTGTTTTATATTAGTTCCGAATATACCTGATACTGGAGAATGTTTGTTAGTTAGATGACCAGAATCATGTATATATATTTTTTTAATGAATGCCCTACTTCTGCTCTGTACCCATTGTCGAGGGAGAGGTTTCTGTGGATGCAGTATACATTTTCAAAAAGAAAAAGTGAGAACTATAATGCAGTTTATAACAGAATAAAATGAGATATAATTTGGTGTTATAAACTGCTGTGGTTCTCATTTTTCCTTTTAGTTCCTTCATGTGCGAGCATCTTGCATTTACTTTGTTTTTTACGGAATATATATTTACATTAACACCATGCTGGTCCAGTGCGCAGTTTCGGTAGTTATGTGGGGTTGCTAAGTCTTTCTTGGTGTTTTTATTGGAGTGGGAGGTGTTGGTTGTGGTCACAAAGTCCCTCTTGTTTTTCAGAGGATGGGAAGTGCTGTGTTGGGCACCAAGTCGCTTTTGTTTTTGTGGAAGTGGGAGATGCTGCATGGATGCTGTTGAGCCCATCTTGTTTGACATATTTTTTCTAGGCTCTGCATTGGTAATATATGAATATAAAAACAAAAAAAATATGCCATACTGAGTTAGACTAAGGTCCATCAAGCACAGTATCCTGTTTACAAAAGTGGTCGTTCCAGGTCACAAGTACATGGCAGGTTCCACAATGCTTGTCCCGGGGCAAGCAGAAGATTTCCAAGGTCCTCTTTAATAATCCTTTCTGGACCTTTGCTCCAGGAACTTGTCCAAACCTTTTTTATACACAACCACACTAACAGCTTTTACTACATCCTTCATTAGCTAATTCCAGAGTTTGATTACGCAGGGCTGTAGGCTAAATGCAAAGAGGCAGTTTCATCTCCCTGCTGTTACCGCATTTCAATGTGGCAAAATGGCTGCCAGTGCAACTAAGGCCATGCTACTTGTGCTGAGCCATTACGTTAATTTCTTCCAACAATGCAGATGCCTGTGTATAAAAGCTCTTTCTCTCACCTCACTCTGCAGTAAAGTATAAGTTTGGGAAAGAAATCCTGTAAAACTAACAGTAATGAGTAAAAGCATTTTTTTAAACTACATATGTCTTTTTTTAGTTTGTATTGATATATTTCCCTGCTTGGTGAAGATTTCTCTCTGTTCTGCATGTGTGACTGAGGCTACATGTTCTGTTAGCGTGGAGTTTCTATGTAGGGAGCTGTAGTACTAGTTTGTTCAGTTTTCTGAATAGGAATATGGATGTTCTAGGGCCCACTGCAATATTTATGGTGCTGCCCTTTTCTAGGTATGCTCCATGTTGTATGAGTTTTGGAAGTTAGTGCTGTTATGGAATAGTAGATTTTCTGTATGGGTCCTGTACTCTGGGTTTTTGGTGAGGTCAACTGTAGGATGTTGGTTGGGGGGAGGTACTGGAATATGCATTGTTTTTGAGATTTGCAGTTTTGCATTCTTTATGCAGCTGGATCGAAATTTAAAATATTTTGTCAGTTCAGATTCAAGAAAATTTCAAATTTTAAGGGAACATCTCAGTTTAATTTTGTTTAGTAGCCTGATAGCTTCACCGCTGCTGAATTAAGGACTTTTCCAGCTCTAGCACAATCCAATCCAGCATTTGAATTCATGGCTACCAGGATTAGTTTATCTCATTTTATATCTTCCCTCCTCATCAATAATCTACTCATAGCAAAATAAATCTGATGCGCAGATACTTATAATTGTTTGATTGGGGTGGAGGAGCTGTGTAAGTGGTTTTTCGTTAATCAAATGTAATGTTTATTACTATGTTTGTTTTATTTGTAACATCTGCTTTACTAAATTGCATGTATATGTTTGGAAGCCACCTAGGATTTTAGATTGGTGGCATTTACATTTTAAACAAAATATACTACATTTATGCAAATAATGCTGCAATGAGTCTCCACACATGCTGCCCCTGGAGGGGAGTAGGTGGGGAGGGGCACTGGGAGGTGGAGGAAAGCAGAAACATCAGATTGTGACCAGCATGATCAGAGAATAAAATAGTCAGACAACAAAGGTAGAAGAGAATGTTATTTTCAATTTAATGTTCGCACTTGGTGCTATCTTTATATTTTATACACTACAGGGAAATGCAACTCTTTCTATTTCTCTGGTATTGTGTTGTATGCAGAATCTGACTGTTTGGGATTGCAGTTTAATTGTTATCTATATATGTTTATTTTTAGGTTGTGGTCACTTATTCTGTACTTGGTGAGGGTCTGTGTTATGAGTGTGTGATCAAGTTCAGGAGTTCTGTTAACATGGAGTTTGTATGTGGGGATTTCTATTGTAGTAGTCTGAATTGTTCAGCTTTTCAAATAGGTGTTGGATGTTTCAGACCCTCTGCAGTGTTTACAGTGATCCTTTTTTTGGCGGGCTCCTTATGTGAGTTTTGGAAGTTGGTGCTGGTATGGTATGGTAGATTTGCTCTACAGATCCTCAGTGACTTTGTTGTAGAGTTTTGTATTATTTCACAATATGCCTGGTACTGGAGAATGTTTGTTAGTGAGATGATCAGAATCAGATTTTTTTTAAAAAGATATTGAGTTCTGTGGGTGAATGTCCTAGTTCTGCTCTGCACCTACCGTTGAGGGAGGAGATTCTGTGGATGCAAAATAATATGTTCAAAAAGAAAAAGCAAGAACCATAATGCAGTTCATAACAACAAAATAAAAATGAGTTATAATTTAGTTTTATAAAGTGTGCTGTGGTTCTCACGCTTTCTTTCAGTTCCTTGGTGTGCAAACATCTTGCATTTCCTTCATATAATCTAATCAGCTTTTTGGTTTGGTTCAGTCCCTGTCTGGAGTTTTGAGAAAGCCCCCCCCCCCTCCTCCAACTATGTGGGGGGAGCGCCATCTCATTCCTCACCTCAGGCAGCTGATTGCCTTGAGCCGTCTCTGGGGCTTAGTTTTTGGGTGAGTGACAGTTTGCAAAATGGTGAGGTAGTTGTGTGTGTGGGGGGGGGGGGGGGGTTTGTGATGGCAGCATTTGGCAGGTTGGTAGGGCAGTTACGAGAGAGTATCTTTTGGAGGCTGACGTAGTGTAAGGGGGTTGGGAGTGTAGAGAACAGGAATGGGGAGTTTGAAAGGAGCAACTCCCTAACTGTTAGGTTTTGGTGAATGTAAGACTCTACGCCACAGAAGCTGGAATGCCTTCTCCCAGAGTAATACATCGGGCTACTTTTTTGGGGGAGTGGGGCTTATCCCTCTGGAACCCTTAGTTCAATATGGCCCATTTTTGAACTTAGAAAAAGTACCTCATTCAACCATTAACCAAATCAATCTTGCTCAGTAGTTCTCAGTTGTCACAACATAGCCTCAGAACTAACCGTTAGCACTAACAAATTCTGGGAATATTTGGTTGGTCTCCCAGACATGTGCCGGTTTAACATCAATGGCTTATGTAGATAACACATATTTTTTTATTTTATTTATTTATGCTTTTCTTCTATACCGCTTTTTCCCAAGATCAAAGGCGGTTTACAGTTAACATATAATGAACATGGTTTTACATGGAACAGCGTTTTTTCATAACTATGTACAATTAACTTTTCATGAACAATAACATGGAACATATACTTATACAATTTTACAATTAACATTAGCTAGTATGGTATCACAATATACATATGGTATCACAATACCACAATATACATATGGTATCACAATATACTATGAGCAAATTGCAATAAATAAAAAATGTACTTAGCTCATTCAAAGGTGTAATACTTCATGTGATACTCCATGGTTCTTATATATTTTTTTCAATTTTTTTTAGTGTTGTAAATTTTCTTCCACTTCCACTTTTTTAACTCAAATACATGTCCCAACGCCAACCTTTATAAGGCGCCCGTGCTTTTCTCCATAAAGGGCTTCTCAAGGGACTTGATCATAAAGTCATATTCCATTTTTGAACTTGACATGTCTGTGTCTTTTTACCAGTTTTCCCCACATGCCAAGTTTCATCCCATTTTGTTAAACCTTTGGAGAGTTGTTTTGGCCCCAGAGAGACAGAGAGACAGACAGACATTCTTGACTCCTTTTATATAATTCTCTCCAATGCCTGTTGGCTTGAAAACGATAAAAACAATCTACCAGTGTGCTTAGCAAACTGATCAGTATTACAGGTACGCAAGGTTAGCATGTATCAAAATAGAAAAGACTTGTTTCCATCTGTCCAATTTATCCTACATGCATCATTCTCAGTTGCCCTATCCAAGATCCTGTATTGTTGTCAAATCCCTTTCCACATGGTCTAGCAAAGCTACAGGCATTGACCACAAGAACTTCATTTGTCATGCACAGGGGTTCCATCATCACATTATCTATTCTATATCTTCAGCAGTCAGGCAGTAATAGAGAGGATTCTTCCTTCATAAATCACATTCTTACAAGCATTCTGTCATCTGCTCTAACATATACATCAGACACAGTGCCTTCTATAGTGCTTTTTAGGCTAGAATGCTCTGCATATCTCCTGTTATTAATGCTCTGAATTGGAATGTATGTCAGAGCCCATGGAGGAAACCAAACCATTTACAAATAAACTTACATTTCTGAAGACCAGTAAGTGAATGCTGACACTCCATCGACCTCTTCTCTAAAAATCAATATTGTTGTTGGCGGCGGAGGATCACATAGAATTATCTGCATGGAAGAAAGGCCTGGCAATCTACTTTCATATCATAAGAACATAAGATTATAAGATATGCCATACTGGGTCAGACCAAGGTCCATCAAGCCCAGTATTCTGTTTCCAACAGTGGCCAATCTAGGTAATATGTACCTAGCAGTTTCCCCAAGAGACACAAGTTCCACAATGCTTGTACTGGGTCAAGCATTGATATCTTCGGTCACTTCTTAATAATGGTTTATGGACCTTTCCTCCAGGAACTTGTCCAAACCTTTTTTAAACCCAGCTACACAAACAGCCTTTACTACATCCTCCGGTAACAAATTCCAGAGTTTGATTACACGTTGAGTGAAAAAATATTTTCTTTTATTAGTCTTAAATAGTTTACCTTGTAGCTTCATTGCATGTCCCCTAGTCTTTCTACATTCTGATAAGGTAAACAATCGATCTACGTTTACCCGTTCCACTCCATTCATTAATTTATAGACTTCTATCATATCTCCCCTCAGCCGTCTCTTTTCCAGGTTAAAGAGCCCTAACTTTTTTAGCCTTTCTTCATAGGAGTATCCTTCCATTCCCTTTACCATTTTGGTGGCTCTTCTCTGTACCATTTCTAAAATCGCTATATCCTTTTTAAGATACGGCGACCAGAATTGCACACAATATTCAAGGTGCGGTCTCACCATGGAACGATATAGAGGCATTATAATATCTTTTGTTTTATTTTCCATTCCATTCCTTATCATACCTAGCATTCTATTTGCTCTCTTGGCCGCCGCTGCACACTGGGCCGAGGGTTTTAACATGGTATCCACAAGGACGCCAAAATCTTTTTCCTGGGTGGTGGTTCCTAATGTGGAACCTTGCATCGTGTAACCATAGTTTGGGTTGTTCTTCCCTAGGTGCATAACCTTGCACTTCTCCACATTAAATTTCATCTGCCATTTTGATGCCCAGTCTTCCAATTTATCAAGATCCTCTTGCAATTTTCCACAATCCTCCTGGGTTTTAACAACTTTAAATAGTTTTGTGTCATCAGCAAATTTGATAACCTCACTCGTTATTCCACTTTCCAGGTCATTTATGAATATATCAAAAAGCAGCGGACCCAGCACAGATCCCTGGGGTACACCACTATTCACCTTTCTCCATTGGGAAAATTGGCCATTTAGCCCTACCCTCTGCTTTCTATCTTTTAACCAGTTCCTGATCCACAGTAGTACACTGCCTCCTATCCCATGACTCTTTAGTTTAGCCAAAAGTCTCTCATGAGGGACCTTGTCAAAGGCTTTCTGAAAGTCCAGATACACAATATCAACCGACCCACCTTTGTCCACCTGTTTATTCACTCCTTCAAAAAAACATAACAGATTAGTAAGACAAGATCTTGTTGACTGTCTCCCATTAGGTCATGACTATCTACATGCTGAGTAATTTTATTCTTTATGATGGTTTCTACCATTTTTCCCGGTACTGATGTCAGGCTCACCGGTCTGTAGTTTCCCGGATCACCCCTCGAACCCTTTTTAAAAATTGGTGTTACATTGGCGATCCTCAAATCCTCAGGTATTAGAGATGATTTTAATGATAGTTCACAGATTACTGATAGCAGGTCTGCAATCTCAAATTTCAGTTCTTTCAACACCCTTGGATGTATACCATCCGGCCCAGGTGATTTGCTACTCTTCAGTTTATCTAATAGTTGTAAGACATCTTCCCGATGTATCGATATTTCCTTCAATTCTCCCACACCTTTAAATAGCACTTCAGTTGTGGGTAACATCCCTACATCTTCCTCAGTAAAGACCGAAGCAAAGAATTCATTCAGTCTCTCCGCTATTGCCTTGTCGCCTCTTAGTGCTCCTTTAACCCCTTTATCATCTAATGGACCAACTGACTCTCTCACAGGTTTTTTGCTTCGAATGTACTTGAAAAGGTCTTTATTTCGCGTTTTTGCTTCCGCAGCAAGCTTCTTCTCAAATTCTCTCTTTGCCTGCCTTATCAATGCCTTGCATTTGACTTGCCAGTGCTTGTGCTGTTTCCAGGTTTCATCATTTGGCTCTTTTTTCCATTTCCTGAAAGATGCTTTTTTGGCAACAACAGCCTCTCTGACCTCACCTTTAAACCATGCTGGCAGTTTTTTGGACTTCCTTCCACTTTTCTTAAAGCGTGGAATACAGCTGGTCTGGGCTTCCAAGATAGTATTTTTCAACAACAGCCAAGCCTGATGTACGTCTTTAACCTTTGCAACTGCTCCATATCCCCTCATGTTAAATGTATCCCCCAACCGCTTTGACCCAGTGAAAAGCAGGATATAAATGCAGCTAAATAAATAAATAAATTATGATGTGGTTGGATCAAAGCCTTCAGGATGTCTAACTGCCAATGTAGCTGCGCATGAAATGAGTCAGAAGCTGCAAAAACGTCTTATATATTGGGACATGGAATGTACGAAGCATGAACCAAGTGAAGTTGGAGATGGTCAAGAACAAAATGGAATATGTATAACTCGATCAACTGAAATAGACTGGCATTAAACACATTGCATCTGATGATCACATGGTCTACTATGCTGGGAATGAAAAACAAAGAAGAAATGGTGTTGCATTTATAATTAAGAAGAAACTTGCAACCACTGTAATGAAATACAATGTAATCAGTGAACGCTTAATTTCTATTCTTCTATGAGGAATGCCCATCAACACAACTATAATTCAAGTATATGCCCTAACAACAGCTGCAGAAGAGGATGAAGTTGATGAGTAATGTGAACAAGTACAAGCTGTAATTGACAGAACATGCAAACAGGATATCCTGATAGTCATGGGTGATTGGAACGCAAAAGTTGGCAACAAAGAAGAAGGTAAAGTGGTTGGAAAATATGGACTTGACAACAAAAATGAAGTTGGAAAAAGACTGATAGAATTTTGCAAGATCAACAATCTATTCATCTCAAACACCTTCTAGCAACACAAGCAGCGACTGTACACATGGACTTCACCCAATGGATTGTACAAAAATCAAATTGACTACATCTGTGGAAGTTAAAGATTGAAAAGCTCCATAACATCAACAAAGACAAAACCTGGAGCTGACTGTGGTACAGATCACCAACTACTATTATGCAAACTTAAGCTAAAATTGAAAATGAACAAGCCACTTATGAATGTAGCAAAATACCACTAGAATATATCACTGGAATGTAAAGACTGTCTGCAAAATTGATTTGCTGCTTTAGATACAAATGACAGAGCTCCAGAAGAGATATGGGATGGCATCAAGAAGGTTGTGTTCGAAGAAAGTGACAAGTCTTTACAAAAGATGAAAAAGCAAAAACGGCCAAAATGGATGACCGAAGAAACTCTGAAAATTGCCCAGAAACACAGAGAAGCTAAAGCCAGAGGAGAAAGAGGGGCAATTGCAAAACTCAACAAAGATTTCCAACGTGCAGCAAGACAAAACAAGGAGAAATATTACAATGACGCATGCAAGGAAATAGAAGCAGAAAACTATTAGATGAAGAACAAGACTTGCTTTTCTAAAGCTATGAGAGTTAAAGAAAAAATTCCATTCTCGAATTGGAATATTATAAGATGCTCAAGGATCCATGTTGAATGATGCTGGGAAGATCAAGAAAAGATGGAAAGGAATTCAGAGTCATCATACCATGAAGATCAAGTGGACCAACAGCCGTTTCAACCTTTACTTTATGATCAGGAACTATAGGTGATGGAAAGAAAGTCGAAGTAGCATTGAAAGCCTTATCAAAGAACACCACACCGGACATTGATGGCATTCCCATTGAAGTATTACAGCAATCTGATGCAGCTGTTAGCATACTTACAAGGCTCTGCTGGGAAATTTGGAAGGAGACATCACGGTCAACTGACTGGAAAAGATACTAATACTAAAGAAAGGTGATCCAACTGATTGTGGAAATGATCGCACAATCGCTCTGATCCCACATGCCAGAAAGATTCTACTAAAGATTATTCAGCAGCGACTATAACCATACCTGGAACAAGAACTGTTTGAAGTGCAAGAAACAGTTCAGGAAAGGGCGAGGAATGAGAGACGATATCGTCGATGTGAGATGGATTCTTGAAAAGACAAAAGAATACCAAAAGGATATCTATATGTCTTTTATTGACTACAGCAAGGATTTTGACTGTGTAAACAATGAGAAACTCTGAGCCACATTAAGAGGCATGGGTATACCAGAACACCTGATCATTCTCTTGCACACCTTTACGCTGATCAAGAAGCAACAGTTTAAACAGAACAAGGAGAAACATAATGGTTTAAAAATAGCAAAGGTGTAGGACAAGGCTGCATACTTTTCCCCCTCCCTGTTTAATTTATATGCAGAACAAATCATCAGAGAAGCAGGACTGTATGAAAAGAAACAATGTGTGAAGATTGGTGGAAGACTGGCTGAAAGTAAAGACGATCTGAAACATTTGCTTCTCAAGATCAAGAAACGTAGTCTTAAAATGGTCCTGCATCTTAATGTGAAGAAGTCAAAGATCCTGGCAAAATCAGTAAGTTACATATAAACAGAGAAACATGATGGCAGAAAAAGACCACATGGCCTCTCTAGTCTGCCCTTCCATATTGACCACTACAATAGTCCTCTCTTTTCCCTTAGAGATTCTCTGTGTTTGTCCTATGTTTTTTTTTAATTCAGATACTGTCGTCATCTCTGCCACCTCTACTGGGAGACTATTCCACGCATCTACCACTCTTTCCGTAGAAAAAAATTACTGCATATTACGCCTGAGTCTATCCCCTTTCACCCTCATCCTATGTCCCCTCATAGCAGAGCTTGCTTTCAATCGAAAGAGGATCTCCTCCTGTTCATTTATGCCATGGAGATATTTAAACATCTCTATCATATCTCCTCTATCCTGCCTTTTCTTTAAGGTATATATATTAAGATCCTTAAGTCTGTCCTCATATGCTTCATAACAAAGACCACTAACCATTTTAGTAACCACCCTCTGCGCTGACTCCAACTTGTTTATATCCTTTTGAAGGTGCGGTCTCCAGAACTGCACACAATACTCCAAATGAGGTCACACCAAAGATCTATACAAAGGCACTATCACATCCTTTTTTCTGCTGGCCATTCCTCTTCCTATGCACTCAAGCATCCTTATAGCTTTCACCGTCACCTTTTATATCCGTTTAGCTACTTGTGTCTGACAATCTTAATCACGCCCAGGTCCTGCTCTTCTTTTGTAGACAGAAGTACTTCCCCCCCCCACCCCCCTCTACACTGTACCACTCCTTTGGATTTTTGCAGCCCAAATGCACAACCCTGCATTTTTTAGCATTAAATCTAAGCTGCCGAATTCTAGACCATTCTTCAAGCTTAGCTAGATCCCTCTTCATGTTATTTACTCCTTCCTGAGTGTCTACTCTATTGCAGATTTTGGTATCATCCACAAAGAGGCAAATCTTACCCAACAACCCTTGGCAATATCACTAATAAAGATGTTAAAAGAATCGGACCAAGGACAGATCCCTGCAGCACACCACTGTTAACCTCCCTCTCCTCAGAGTGAGCTTCATTTAACTGTACCCTTTGTCACCTCCCATTCAACCAATTTCTAGCCCAAGCAGTAACTTTAGGGACCATCCCTAGGTTGCTCAGTTTGTTTATAAGTCACCTGTGTAGAATGGTGTCAAAGGCTTTACTGAAATCCAAGTACACCACATCTAGGGCTCTCCCTCGGTCCAACTCTCTGGTCACCCAGTCAAAGAAATCCCCAAATTCCTTCAGTATTCTCGGATGTATCCCATCTGGTCCCATCGCTTTGTCTACTTTTGGTTTAGCTAGTTCCTCCTAAACAGTCTTCTGAAAATCGTTCGAGATACCTTTTGCTTCTGTTCCTATATGTAGGTGTTTTCTGAGGCCCTGCTCCTGACCCTTCATCTATGAACACAGAACAGAAATATTTGTTAAGCAATTCTGCTTTATCCTCATCAGCTTCTACATATTCCTCCCCTTTACCTTTGAGTCTGACAATACCACTTTTGCCCTTCCTCTTCTCACTAACGTATCGAAAAATGTCTTATCCCCCCCATTTTATTGCACTGGCTATGTCTTCATCTTTTAGTATCTTTGCTTTCCTGACTATTTTGCTAGCTCATCATTGATGGAGAAGAAATTGAAAATAGTGGACAACTTTAACCTACTTAGATCATCATCAATAAAGAAAAACAAGCAGTCAAGAAATATGATGACGCATTGCTTTTGGCAGAATGGCTATGAAGGACCTAGACAAGATTCTCAAGAGCAGAGATGTCTCTCTCCATACAAAGATTCAACTTGTTCATGCCATGATATTTTCAATAACGTCATATGGATGCGAAAGTTGGACCGTGAAAAAGATAGAGAGGAAGAAAATTGATGCCTTTGAATTATGGTGCTGGTGACGAATACTGTGTATACCATGGACTGCCCGAAGAACAAACCAGTCAGTACTAGAGGAGATCAAACCTAAGCTTTCTTTAGAAGCTCAGATGACAAGACATCAACTTTCATACTTTGGACACATCATGCGAAGAGAGAGATCATTAGAGAGAGACATTTTGCTTGTCAAGGTAGAAAGTCAACGCAAAAGAGGAAGGCCAGCAATGAGATGGATTGATACAATAACAGCAGCTATGGGAGCCACTCTGTCAATAATGAGATGCCTGACTGAAGACCAAAAACAGTTTAGGACAGCTATCCAGAGGGTTGCCATGAATCAACACTGACTCAACGGCCACTTAACAACATCAATGCATCACCTTAGCAGTGACACAAAACACAGTGTACAAATGCAGGCATTATCAGGGTATTTTTTATATGGAGCCACCAAGATATAGGCACCAAGTATGTGCACAAATGTTAGTATTTTAGTCATTTATGTGTGCTTGTATGCATAAATGATTTCGTATAAAATACCGACTAAGGTAAAGTATACATCTTGTTTTCATGGCACATGCTTTCACTGTGGATGTGCACAGTGGCAGAGTCTGGGTGGAGCACAGATAGAGTCCACACGCACATACTATAGATAATAAAATGTCATAATTTATATGTGTAAATGCAGAAAGTATGTTCCAACATTTACAGCAGCTTGTGGAGCTGCTTTAAATGCTAACGACCAAACGTAGTAAAGTTATTTTGTACTTAAGCTTGTATTTTTAAAAGTCAAGTGCACCTGATTATAAAATAGGTATAAAATAGGGGCGTGAGAATGTATGTTCACTAGGCTCAACTTTACAAAATAACTCTCCATATGCTCATGATCATTGCCTGAGAGGAAGGATGACAAAAATGGTCAACTCTTACTCCATGGTCGGCAACCACCACATAGCCAGATTCTTCCTTCTAATTCACTGGATCCAGTTCTGGAATGAGGACTATCTTGCCCTAATAGATGCCCCTCCCAACTCTGGTAAATCTCGTATGTCTTATCTCCTCTCTTTTTTTGTGTGAGAAGCCTGAGATTCACATACATGGCAGATGAGTTCAATGAGTGTTGCTAGAATATGAGCTTTTTCTTTAGGTGAATTATTTAATTTGCACTTGTACTTAGTCTACTAATGTATGTATTTGGGATATTTTCAGAATAATTTAGATTCTGTTTCTGGGCCAGAGGTCACAAGATGACCCTGTGCCTGCTGGGTACTGGAAGACAGACATGAAGAGCGCAAGGCTATGTTGATGATTGATGCAAGACCTTCAGTGATGCAAGGGACCAGAGTACCAGATATGACTAGGGGACGCCATCAGCTCCATGAACATTGCCCTGTGTACATCCATCATTATGCATCATGGAGTCAGATGCGTGTCTGCAACTATCTTTACATGTGGTGCCCGTCTCTGTCTGGCAGGCTGATCTCTCATCTGCTGTGCTCTACTGTCTTCCTTGTTTGTGCCATTTTAATTTTAAGACAGCAACTTTGATCACATGTTTTTATGTTTTCCCTGATAATGTCTGTCACACTACTTGTCGTCGTCTGCCTTGATTACTTTACATGTCTTTTCTCTTCTGTGCATCCTACATTTGTATTCTCTGTTCATGCTTGTTAGCCCATTTTATCTCTGTTTCTCTGCACTTCTTCTCTTTCCCCCTGACAACCAGAGCATGCAGCAAGCGCCCCAGATGGTCAGTATCCTGCAGCCGAAGCATGTTTCTAGTGGACGACTGCATGCGTTCCCTAGGGTTTGCTCTGGTAGTGAAGTGATGCCCTCTATTGGTGCATAATAGCACATGCTGCCTTCTTTTCGCTTTGCACCTGCTGATTTCCCATTTCTCAGGCTGCCACCTTGAGTGACTGTCCTTTTCCCCTCTTTTAGCCTCTCCCAGGCATGCAAATGTCCAGGAGCGGGAGGAGTGGAGGCCCCATGCAGAATCTCTAGAAGCGTGGCCCCCTCGTTTACGATTTATTCATGGAAAGGCAGCATATCAAACGAGCATCTATGTAATGTAATTCCTGCCTGCACCCCAGAAAAGGGGAGGACATTCAATTAACGTTCGTATTATTATGGAAATGTTATTGACATTTTCTCTCCTTTGTGGTTTGGCTATTTGTCATGCCCTATGCACACAAATGGTGGGTGTGAGTATCGATATGTGAACGTATGTCTGCCCATAGTGTGCAGTTGGTGGGGATGGTAGAACACGTGTGGATAATGTGCCGTGCAGTGGATATGGACTGTGAACCCCACAGACAAGCGCCACTATATGCTGAAACCATTACAGTGTTCTCTCTTTGCAGCCATGCTTAGCTGCTTTCAAAAGATATTTCTTTGCAATGATTTTCCTGGGCTTATTTTAAGAATTCCATTGTAGTGTAATTGTACAGAACAAAAAGAAATATGATGGCTTTGGTCAGTTACCATGATTTTCCGTGGAAGGAAAAAATATACATTTTCCTTCCTTTGGAAATGATGACAGCTAGGCAAAGAAAGAGGGGGGGGGGGAGGCTGGTCAGACTTACACCTGCTCTGAGACAGAGTGAAGCCGTTCTACACAGAAGCCTCAGAGAGGCAGATAGAAGTCCCACATCTATCTGGGTGAATCAGCATTGGTGTGTGGGAGAGAAGGTGGTAGAGATAACGGAAAGCTGCGCTTCCTTCATGCTAGGAATATCGGGGATGATTCAGTGAGCAGAACCTGCTAACCGGATAAGCCCTGATGAGCCCAGTATTCGGTGGTACTGTCTACACAGTGCCCAGGGCAGTCCATAGACAGAGCTGAACTGGCATTTACCTGGATGGCAGCGATGTTCAGTGTCACTGTGTGGATAACAGTCTGCATAACTTGGGACAGCAAAAATTCTATTCTCTGTTTGAAGACTGGCTATCCGTATAGTCACAGCCACAAAAATGACCACAAAATGTAGACACTCGGCAGCAGTCTCCCTCCAGACTGAATATCAGGATTTTCTTTGCCCATGGCAGTGAAAAACATTGACCACCGCAGGCTCAATATTACCCTGATCTTTTTCCACTTTGTGAGTGTGAAGACACACAATACGTGCTGTTCGCTTTCTGGGGGCCAAACGTGCAGCAGGAGACTTGACGTCTAAGGCAGCTGTGAAGGAGTATATAGGAAAACTCCTTGGTCCACTTTAAAGAACAACAGCCCAGCCCATAGGAATATAGCTGGGGAACCTGATTTAGAGGGTAGGGTTCAAGGGAGAAAGTTAAAATCCCAGGCCTTGAGAGAAGCGGGGAGGCCAGACCAGGAAGAGGGAGATTTCTATCCTACTTGTTCATGTTGTTGTTATTAAGTGCCGTCGAGTCGGAGTCGACTCATGGCGACCCTCTGGATAGCTATCCTAAATTGTGTTCGGTCTTGAGTCAGGCGGCTCATTGTTGACAGACTGGTACCCGTAGCTGCTGTTATTGTATCGATCCATCTCATTGCTGGCCTTCTTCTTTTGCGTTGACCTTCCATCTTGCCAAGCATGATGTCTTTCTCTAATAATCTCTCTCTTTGCATGATGTGTCCAAAGTATGAAAGTCGAAGTCTTGTCATCTGAGCTTCTAAAAAAAGCTTAGGTTTGATCTCCTCTAGTACCGACTGGTTTGTTCTTCGGGCAGTCCATGGTATACACAGTATTTGCCGCCAGCACCATAATTCAAAGGCATCAATTTTCTTCCTGTCTGTCTTTTTCACTGTCCAGCTTTCACATCCATATGATGTTATTGAAAATACCATAGCCTGAACAAGTCGAATCTTTGTATGGAGAGAGACATCTCTGCTCTTGAGAATCTTATCTAGGTCTTTCATAGCCTTCTGCCAAGTGCAATGCGTAGTTTGATTTCTTGACTGCTTGTTGCTTCTTAGTTGATCCAAGTAGATTAAAGTTGTTCACAATTTCAATTTCTTCTCCTTCAACGATGAACCTGTTGATTATGCCAGTTGTCATGATCTTTGTCGTCTTTACATTAAGGTGCAGGCCCATTTTGAGACTATGTTCTTTGATTGTGAGAAGCAAATGTTTCAGATCATCTTCATTTTCAGCCAGCAATGTAGTATCATCAGCATAGCGAAGGTTGTTGAGTCTTCCACCAATCTTCACACCTCTGTTGTCTTCATACAATCCTGCTTCTCTGATGATTTGTTCTGCATATAAATTAAACAGGTAGGGAGAAAGTATGCAGTCTTGTCTTACACCTTTGCTTATTTTAAACCATTCTGTTTCTCCTTGTTCCGTTCGAACTGTTGCTTCTTGATCAATGTACAGATTGCGCAAGAGAACAATCAGGTGTTCTGGTATGCCCATGCTTCTTAATGTGGCCCAGAGTTTCTCATGGTTTACACAGTCAAAAGCCTTTCTATAGTCGATAAAGCACAAATAGATATCCTTTTGGTATTCTTTAGTCTTTTCAAGGATCCATCTCACATCCGCAATGATGTCTCTCGTTCCTCGCCCTTTCCTGAACCCTGCTTGCACTTCAGGTAGTTCTTGTTCCAGGTATGGTTGTAGTCTCTTTTGAATGATCTTCAGTAGAATCTTGCTGGCATGTGGGATCAGAGCGATTGTTCGATAATTTCCACAGTCAGTTGGATCACCTTTCTTTAGTATTGGTATAAACACAGATCTTTTCCAGTCAGTTGGCCATGATGTTGTCTTCCATATTTCTTGGCAGAGCCTTGTAAGTATGGTAACAGCTGCATCAGATTGCTGCAATACTTCTATAGGCATGCTTTGTTCTTTGATAAGGCTTTCAATGCTGCTTCAACTTCTTCTTTCATCACCAATGGTTCCCGATCATAAGGTACAGGTTGAAACGGCTGTTGGTCCACTTGATCTTTATCATATAAAAACTCTGTATATTCCGTCCACCTTTTCTTGATCTTCTCAGCATCATTCAACATAGAACCTTGAGCATCTTGTAACATTCCAATTCGAGGCTGGAACTTTTTCTTTAACTCTCGTAGCTTTAGGAAAGCCGATCTTGTTCTTCCTCTAATAGTTTCTGCTTCTATTTCCTTGCATGTGTCGTTGTAGTACTTTTCCTTGTCCTGTCTTGCTGCACGTTGGAAATCTGAGTTCTGCGATTGTCTTTCTTTCTCCTCTGGCTTTAGCTTCTCTGCGTTTCTGGGCAATTTTCAGAGTTTCTTCTGTCATCCATTTTGGCCGTTTTTGCTTTTTCACCTTTTGTAGAGACTTCTCGCTTTCTTCCAACACAACCTTCTTGATGTCATTCCATAACTCTTCCGGAGCTCTGTCATTTGTATCTAAAGCAGCAAATCGATTTTGCAGGCAGTCTTTAAATTCCAGTGGTTTATTCTCAAGGTCATATTTTGCTGCATTCATGAGTGGTTTGCTCTTTTTCAACTTTAGCTTGAGTTTGCATACTAGTAGTTGATGATCTGTACCACAGTCAGCTCCAGGTTTTGTCTTTGTTGATGTTACAGAGCTTTTCCATCGTTGACTTCCACAGATGTAGTCAATTTGATTTTTATACAATCCATTGGGTGAGGTCCATGTGTACAGTCGCCGCTTGTGTTGCTGGAAGAAGGTGTTTGAGATGAATAGATCATTGGTCTTGCAGAATTCTATCAGTCTTTCTCCAGCTTCATTTCTGTTGCCAAGTCCATATTTTCCAACTACTTTGCCTTCTTCTTTGTTGCCAACTTTTGCGTTCCAGTCACCCATGACTATCAGGATATCCTGTTTGCTTGTTCTGTCAATTTCAGCTTGTACTTGTTCATAGAACTCTTCAATTTCATTCTCTTCTGCAGCTGTTGTTGGGGCATATACTTGAATTATAGTTGTGTTGATAGGCAATCCTCGTAGACGAATAGAGATTAAGCGTTCGCTGACTGCATTGTATTTCATTACAGTTCTTGCAAGTTTCTTCTTTATTATAAATGCAACACCATTTCTTCTTTGTCTTTCATTTCCAGCATAGTAGACCATGTGATCATCTGATGCAAAGTGCCCGATGCCAGTCCATTTCAGTTCGCTGACACCCAACAGATCAAGTTGTACACGTTCCATTTCATTCTTGACCACCTCCAACTTCCCTTGGTTCATGCTTCGTACGTTCCATGTTCCAATGTGTAAGACATCTTTACAGCTTCTGACTCTCATTTCATGCGCAGTTACGTCAGCAGTCAGACTTCCCGAGGGCTTTGATCCAACCACATCATAAATGCTGGCTTTACTCTGAAAAGTCTTCAGCTCTTCCCCAGTAGCTAGTTGAGTGCCTTCCGACCTGGGGGTCTCATCTTCCAGCACCATAGCACAATTTGTTTTGTTGTAACTATCCATTGGGTTTTCATGGCAAGATACAGAAGTAGATTGCCGGGCCTTTCTTCCGCGCAGTTTAAGTTTGGTGGTGTTGCCGTTGTCACAAAAAAATGTGATCCTCCGCCGTCAACACTATCCCATTCTGCTGCTGCCCAGATGAGTGGTTTATCTTGGTCTGGCACCTCAGCTGAGACCTGCCCATCTTGGGAGACCCTGCCAGTAGTTTAAACTACTGATAGTTTAGCTCTCAGCATCACTGATGCATGCAAGCCCTCACAGCACGACAAGCTGCAAACCAAGTGAGAGATGTGTTCATGATCTATATTTAAGTAGAGGATATAATGCCGTAAAGCCTGCCAGGGTAAGCCGGGCATTCTCTTTGTTTTCTTGTGCTGAATAAAGCTTTGCGTTGTGCTCTGAACCTAGCTCAGCTGGCTCTTATTGTTTGAAGGGCTTCATCACAGAGCCCAAACCCCTAAGTGACCCCGCTCGAACCCACAGAAGCTCTACTGAATGGTGTGGCAAGCGAAACCATTAACCAGATCTCTTTATCTGCTTAACTTTGGCTATTTAAAGGCACTTTAGGAAGATTAACTTTAGGACCATCCTCCTGCATAACCAAAGCTATGCAACTGCACCAGTAGCGCACATTTATGGCATTTAAACTAGCGCAGAGGACTACGCTAATTTTGGGAGGCATGCGCATCTGTTCCCCCACCATTAGTGGTACCCATTGAAGTTCACCCAAGCTAACAGCAACAGGCATGGTTAGTGCATGCCCAAAACACCCACACTAACCATGACGTGCTGTCAATGGCCATATTACACCCTAACCGGTGTAGTCTCCACCCAGTCATGTGCTAACTGGTTAATGCGGGGCCCCGCACTCTTCTCATGGCAGGCTTAATGCACAGCAATCCCCGCGCTAATGCACATTAGTGAACGTTCGTAAATATGCCCCTATCTGTGCCTCTGGAATATATCAAACGTTGCCTCTTTTGGCAGTGGCTAAATTATGCTCAGACAAAATTTAACCAGTCAGCAGGTGGTGCTGGTGGGAGGGGGGCTTTGAAATACAATATATCCTGGTAAGTCCCAAAATTATCTGGACAAGTCATCTGAGTATCACTTTCTCTCATTTCTTGCATTTAATTCTACCCAAAGAATGCTACAAAACAAGCATGAAATTAACTTTACCAAATCACGTCATGTGATATAGTCCTTTCCTTTCTTCCTGATCCACAGCATTCCCTATATTCGCCATCAGGTAGGTCTGTGAAAATTTTTATTTTTCATTTTTTTTATTTTTTTATTTTTAGCTGCTTCATTTTTTCTTTTATTTGCTATTTCATTTCAAGAGCTAGCCATTGTCATTCTGCGTAACAATGGTGCTGTACTTGTTCCTCTGGCACCATTTACTATCGCTTCACCAGCAGGGCAGAAGGGAGCAATAATTGCTCCAGACCCATTTACTGTTAGGGTAAGAGGGGGTTCGGGAGGATTGGGAGAGGGCCAGGATGACTTTTCTTGTGGTAGGGGGGCTGGTCCAAATTTTAAAATGAAACAAACAAAAATAAAGAATAAAATGAAGGGAAGCAGGAAATGTCAATACTTCTTCTTTTCTTCCAAGGAAATACATTCCTATCTTCTGGTGCAGTTACATTTCGCTGTTAGCTGTTGAAAGTTTGTTTCTTTCACGGCTTTTTAAATAGAGATAGCGAACGCTCATTTCAGCATATCCACACTGAATTATCACAAGGTGTACCTGCGCACCCTGCCCTAGTTTATGATACATTTCCTGGTTAGACTCTACAGCAGGTTGGTTTGTGGTACTTAAGGACCATAGTCATGAACTCTGTTGAAAAATGTCTCAAGAATCTTCACAGTCTAATATTTTGGGTTGCTTGGGGGTGGCTGCTCTTTGTTTTGCAATTTATGTCCACTTGACCGCTTGAAGAAAATAGGAATGGAAATGAGGCAGATCTTGAATGATTGTCTGAAGACATGCTCCTGAGGAGCTAGCTAAACTGGAAGCAAAACAAAACGTGAGATAGGATACGTCTGAAGGCACTAAAGGAACTTAGGGATATTCTAGCAGCTCTGCTGTCTGCCCTTTATAATACTTCTTTAGAGTTGACAGTTGTCCTGGGGGACTAGAGAAGGCCAGATGTGGTCCCTTTCCATAAAAGTGGAAGTAAAGAGAGTGTTAGGCACTACAGGCAGGGCTGGCCCATCCATTGAGCGAGAATGTTGTTCGCACAGGGCCCTGTGCGGACCACATTCTCGCTTAATGGACGGCTGCAGAGGGAGCTGGGGAAGCTTGCGCGAGGCCCCAGCTCCCTCTGCACAACCGCCAGCGTGAAGAGCATTGCCTTTAACCTTTCCTGGCATTCGCAGCTTCATTGAAACAGCCGCCAGCGTGAAGGAAAAGGCTCTTCACTCTGGCGGTTGTGCAGAGGGAGCCAGGGCCTCGCGTGTGCTTCCCCGGCTCCCTCTGCAGCCCCTTAGATGGCGTGGGGCTCTTCGGAGGGGGGGGGGGCGGCGGGGACTGGATGGGCTATGATGGTTGGGGGGGAACCAACTGGAAATGGGCTGTGATGGGGGGAAACAGACGGCACGTGGGCTGGGATGGTTGGGGGGGATAGGGACTGCAAGTGGGATGTGATGGTGGGGGGGATAGGAGGACTGCAAATGGGCTGTGATGGTGGGGGGGAACGGACTGCAAATGGGCTGTGATGGTGGGGGGGAAACGGACTGCAATTGGGCTGTGATGGGGGGAGGACTGCAAGTGGGCTGTGATGGTGGGGGGAAACGGACTGGAAATGGGCTGTGATGGGGGGAATGGATGAAATGGGCTGTGATGGTGGGAGGGGGGAACTTGGACTGGAAATGGGCTGATGAAGAGCTGGATTAGGACTGGAAATGGACTGATGGGGGCTGGAATAGGACAAAGTTGGCTGACGAGGGGGCTAGGATTGGAAATTGGCTGATGGGGGGAGCTTGGAGTGGAAATGGGCTGATGGGGGACTGGAATAGGACTAGAAATGGGCAGATGGGGGGAACGTGGACAGCAAATGGCTGATGGGCTGGAATAGGACTGGAAATGGGCTGATGGGGAGCTTGGAGTGGCAATGGGCTGATGGGGGGCTGGAATGGAACTGGAAAACAACATATGGGGGGGCTAGGACTGGAAATGGGCTGATGTGGAAGCTTGGGAGACTGGGACTAGAAGGGGGCAGATGCTGAGTAGGTCTAGAACTATAAGGGAGCTGATTTTGGGGGAGGACTAGAAAGGGATGGGGAATGAGAATGGAGAGAGGAAAAGATATTTTGTGTGGGAGGGAAGAAAAGTCTACGATGGGTCGGGTATTGGAAGAGTAAGTGGAGACCTGAGAATGGAAGGGTAAAGTTGAGTGGATGATAAAGGAATAAGGAAAGAAATGGGGGAAAGAACAAATGGGGAAAGATCAGTATGTTAAAGCAGATATAGAGAAAAATTTTGGAAAAAAATCTAAAAGAGAAGAAAGGACAAATGGATAGCTCGCAGAAGACATGAAGAAACCAGAAGAAAGTGACTGGAGCAATTGCAATTGAAAAAGAAAATGCACAAGCAACAAAAGGTAGAAAAATTATTTTTTATTTTGAATTTATTAACTGGAATATATCAGCTCTGGGAAATGTGCATTGTTAACGTCTTTTGTGTTTTGTTTAGTACAAGAGGAAATTAATTTATAGTTTTATTTCTCCAGTGTTGTTGTACATCCCAAGTTTGGCTTTTGGGGTTCCCAGTTTAATCTTCCTATTTCTAAATTGTGATCCCTTGTTCTTTGGTGATGGTCTATGTTCTGCATTTTAACCAAGCTGAGGTATTCTGTTCATATAGTTTCTATTTGACCGTGTCACTTGCTCTCTTTCCCCAGTAGGAGATGCATTGGTATTCTCCGAGATGTATTGGTTTTAATATCTGCAGTGTTGCCTTTTGATAGGTAGGGTTTGGTGCTTTGTGAGTCCTTTCAATTGAAGGCAAACTCTTCTATGAGGGGACATAGGATGAGAGTGAATAGGGATAGACTCAGGAGTAATATGTGGAAATATTTTTTTATGGAAAGAGTGGTAGATGTGTGGAATAGTCTGCTAGTGGTGGTGGTGGAGACGAGGACAGTATCTGAATTCAAAAAAGCATGGGACAAACACAGAGGATCTCTAAAGGTAAAAAGGGGACTATTGTAGTTGATATGGAAGGTCTTTTTCTGCTGTTTCTATGTTTCTATCGCGTCCATCGCACTTTCAGTGTTTATTCTGGTGTATCCTCCTCTACTGCTATTTCTCCTTGCTGCTCCTTATGCCTGGAACTACTGGAAAGAGACGGCTGAGGGGAGATATGATAGAAGTCTATAAATTAATGAACGGAGTGGAACGGGTAAACGTAGATCGATTGTTTACGTTATCAGAATATAGAAAGACTAGGGGACATGCAATGAAGCTACAGGGTAAACTATTTAAGACTAATAAAAGAAAATATTTTTTCACTCAACGTGTAATCAAACTCTGGAATTTGTTACCGGAGGATGTAGTAAAGGCTGTTAGTGTAGCTGGGTTTAAAAAAGGTTTGGACAAGTTCCTGGAGGAAAGGTCCATAAACCATTATTAAGAAGTGACCAAAGATATCAATGCTTGACCCAGTTACAAGCATTGTGGAACCTGTGTCCCTTGGGGAAACTGCTAGGTACATATGACCTAGATTGGCCACTGTTGGAAACAGAATACTGGGCTTGATGGACCTTGGTCTGACCCAGTATGGCATATCTTATGTTCTTATGTTCTTATGTACTGAAGTCTGTACATTAGACTTCATCTCTGACCCTTTTCAAATCCATGCTGAAGGCTCACCTCTTTGAGGATGCCTTTGGATCCTGTTCTGTTTGGTCTCTTTTCTACCTCCTTACCATTTCTTGGATATCTCCTTGTCCTCAGCTGTTGTCTTGTCTGTCTTGACTAGATTATAACCTCTTATGAGCAGGGATCTTCTTTTACAGGTTCCCGTGTAGTACTATGCATGCCTTGTAGCGCTATATAAATGATAAGTAGTAGTAATAATGATAAATTATAAGCACAGAATTACAATCTGTGTGAGCATAACGTTTAAAACTCTTTCATCATTTTGATGCCCTTCTGTCGTATAATGGGCACCAGTAACAAAGGCCACAAGTTGAATATTTCTTGTCTATTGACTCTATCCAAGGTGGGCAAAAAACGGAATGAGTTCCTCCCCCTATATTTCTTCGCCTATGATAAGCAAACATAGGGAATTCTGTAACATCATTCGTATTCTTAAAATGTGCCAGTGTTTCTTCATTATTTTAGATGAGGTTGAATATGACATTGTGCACACCATTCTGTCGATAGGCTTGCAGTTCCTATAATTCAATAGTATATCTCAAGGAGGATATTTAGTATGTTTAAAGGTTTTAGTAATGACTTCTTTTGGATAGCTTCTGGATGAAAAATGGTCTCTCAGAATTTTAGATTCCTAATTAAAACCTGCTTTAAAAGACCACCTCCACCGTACTCTTAAAAACGAGCTAATCGCTAAACTGGCTTTTAATTTGTCTGGATGACAGCTACAAAACGGAAGATAATTATTTCAGTCTACTTGCTTTCCATAAATTGTAGTATGTAATTAATTATTAGAATTAAAAGTTATCACATCCAAAAATTCTACCTTTAGTTTGTGACAGCTCATAGTAAACTGTGGGTCCAATATTGAGTCAGCTGCATTTTCGAAGGGCTGTGTGCGTCTCATCCGTGCATAGTCCTCCGCGCCGAACTCTAACCCGAATATTCAATGCCGCAGCATGGCATTGAATATCTGGGGATGGTCGCAGACACAGGAAGCCACCAAAGCTAACGGGGCAGCAGCAATATTGCATGCTGCCCGGTTAGGTCCTGCACCTTAAAGATAGGTGCGGATTTTCCTCACCTATCTTTTTGGCGCAGATTGTTAACTAGGTAGCATGCAATATCACTGCTGCCTGGTTCTCTCTTGTCGCTACCTCCGCTGCACCCCGGAACGCGTCGATGCTAACCGGATAGCATCGGGGCGCATAGGGGACTTAGAAGGGGATATTCAACGGCACTGACCATGTAAGTCCTGTTGAATATCCCCATTTAAGGCATTTACATGGTTTACTGGATTGTAGACTGTGTAAATGCCTTTCGAAAATCAGGCCCTAAATTTTCATCTAGAGTATTGAACCTTTGAATAAACTTATTCAAATCAGTGTGTAATCCCGCCCATAAAATAATCACATAATCCAAAAACCTCTTCTAGAGACGTACATGTTGATACTTACCAGAACAGTATAGCTATTGATTCTCAAACGCGACTACATATAAAAAAAGAAAAAGCTGCGGACCATGCTAGAGTAGCAGCCCTAGCGACTCCAGGGGTTTGTGCATACTGGGGCATATTTGCTATAGGTCCACGTATATTGTGAAATGTTAATATGGGATACTGCACCGATAGATATAAAAGCTCTGTGGGGGTACTTAAAACATGTTAACGTTCATTAGGGCACATCAACTTTTAGTAAAGATGCCCCAGTATGTGTCTTCAAACCAACAATAATTCTGTTTGAGTACCAATTCAGCCATAGAAGTTAATAAGTCTATAGAGACTCATTCAAGTCCCTGCTTAGTTTCTAACTTTTCTTTAATAATTTTCAAAACTGATTTCTTGAGGGATTTGATAAACACAAAATAGCTAATGTAACTAATCATGTTATTTCTTCTACGCTATTTATACCCTCTGATATTTTAAATAAATGGGCTGTATTTTGAATTTAAGAATTAATGGGCCTGAAATTCAACTAGGCAGGCTATGCGCAGCGTAACCCTGCTCGCTCACCACTAACCCCAGGTTTGGCGCACAAGGAAAACAGCCACAGAGCCTAACCAGGTAGCAGCGATATTTCACCGCTACGCAGTTAACATCTGTGGCTAACACTAGGTGAGCCAAAAGCTGGCCTAGTTTTTAGCCACGAATCATTAACCAAGTAGCAGTGCAATATTGCCGCTACCTGCTGAGCTCCAAAATCAACACACTAACTCAGAAAAATGGGAGGGTTTCAAATTCAAAAAACACATTCAATGCTCGGAAATGGTCTCAGACTATTCGGCTGCCATACTCTGGATATTGAATTTTCAAAATATCCAACGCCGCCGCCTGTTGGCATCAATGACTCTTTTCCGGCTTGACTTTTCAAATAATCTCAACACCCTCTCCCTACGGTGCTTCACATAAAACTGTATATCACTGTTGTAATGTATATTAATTGCACACTTAGCTTTTCGTGCAAAATGGATTTTCTCTAAGACTTATCAGCACAAGGTGATGACAGCACCCTTGGTCCCTCACTGTCAGGAATTTCAGCATAGTTTTGAAACACTGTATTGTTTTTGTGTGGAACAAGTAAAAATTACGA
Source organism: Ichthyophis bannanicus (assembly GCA_033557465.1). Classification (NCBI taxonomy): domain Eukaryota; kingdom Metazoa; phylum Chordata; class Amphibia; order Gymnophiona; family Ichthyophiidae; genus Ichthyophis; species Ichthyophis bannanicus. The sequence goes on along the minus strand of JAWIIG010000024.1, from coordinate 4,097,332 downwards.
TGAGTGGAAAATCACTAGCACAAACCCTTCTGTTCCGTGAACAGTGCTGGATTTTTCAGCTACAGACTCTAATACCTGATGGGTTAAATGCAGAAATCGAATGGGGCATTTGTTAAATGGGCCGCTAGTTAGCGGTGATTGGAGAGCTCTTTTTCTTGGAGCAATAGGAGGGACTATAAGAAGAGCTGACAGGGTATGTTTGCCCATGCGCGGCGTTTTTTTGGAGAACGATGATTAGAAATGCGTTAGACAAGAAGTGAAGAAGAACTTATACTTTTAAAAATAAGCTGTGCAGCACTTCGGTCAAGTTTGGGTATGATTTTTGTTTAAGGTTTTGATTGAGTTTGAAGTTTTATAATATTAAATTTGATCTAATGAAGTATTTAGGGTGGGAGCTTCACATTTTTTAATGGTGGTTTTTCTTACAGTTAAACACTTGGCTGTATAGAGAAAGATCCCCTGAAGAACCTCATGAAGTTGGGAGAAACGCAGTCACGACGTTGTATGTGAGGCGTTGGGAGAAAGAAGAAATCATTTTTTCTGATAAGCCTTAGAGAAAATCCATTTTGCACCGAAAAGCTAAGTGTGCAATTAATATACATTACAACAGTGATATACAGTTTTATGTGAAGCACCGTAGGGAGAGGGTGTTGAGATTATTTGAAAAGTCAAGCCGGAAAAGAGTCATTGATGCCAACAGGCGCCGTTGGATATTTTGAAACTTCAATATCCAGAGTATGGCAGCCGAATAGTCTGAGGCCATTTCCGAGCATTGAATGTGTTCTTTGAATTTGAAACCCTCCCATTTTTCTGAGTTAGTGTGTTGAATTTGGAGTAATAATTTTTTAATGTCTGATAATTAGATTACTCTATAAATTGGACCCGTATTTTTTGTATGGCTATTATTTATTATTTATTATTATTATTATTATTTATTATTACAGTTGCTTATATACCGCACTATTCGGCATCAGCGCGGTTTACAATATAACAAACTGACCAAAACACACATTTTGTTTGGTTTTACATCGAACAGGGGTATAAACTTGGATAACAGGGGGCTGAACTATATACATGAACTATTTACATGAAGTAGGCTATATACATGTGGTAATAGTAATAGTAGGCTATATACATGTGGCTACCTGCTGAGCGGCAGTCTCTGCCTCCCCTCTGCCCCGGAATCCCCCCAACACGCCCCGATGGTAACCGGAGAGCATCAGAGTGTGTAGGGGACTTAGGAGGGGACATGCAATGGGACTAACCATGTAAGTGCTGTTGAATATCCCCGTTTAAGGCATTTACATGGTTTACTGGGCTGCAAACCGTGTAAATGCCTTTCAAATATCGGGCCCATTATGTCTTACTTTCTGGTCTCATATAAATCTACAAATTTTGACAAGGGTTCAAGTACTGAACTTCAAGTTGAGACAATGGGATTACCAGGCGGACAAGTTAAATTTTGTATGGATTTTAGGTAAAAAATAAATAACTGAAACTAAAGGATGTTTTTCTATTAAAAATGCCAGTTCCCTCTATATCAAAATATGTGATTGCGGGTCTTCCGCAATCACAATTTAAACTTTCTTCCTGCAATTCTCTAGGTCAGTGCTTCCCAAACATTGAACCAATATGACTCCATTTTAGCAGTTAAAAATTCACATGACCCCAGATAATGATGAAAATAAAATAGCAGGTCTTTGTTCCTCTTCACGCTCTCATCTACATCCTCCTCTCCGTACTTATCCCAAAGCATGAAGGCAGCATCCGTGCCAGTGACACAGGTAGCAGGCAGTCACAAGACGGCTCCATGTGCTGCTACTGTGTCCTCACCCACCCGACAGAAAACCCACATAGGAGGAGGGGTCAGGGCTCGTGGCTAATCACCGACTTACAAGCCCCAGGCTGACCATCACTTCCGGGTATAGATCACAGTGGAGGCTCTGAGGGAGGGGGAACATCCCTCTTTCTGTGACCTATCTACTGATGATGTGACCCCATGTGGGTCTCAACCCGCATTTTGAAAATCACATGGCAGTTGCTATGAACAGAGATTGTTCCTTATATTTCAATACTCCTATAAACTTCTCAAACAACTGCAATTATTAATGAAAGTACACTTAAACTCCTTTCAAATCTTCATTAAGATGCCAAAATACTACTCTCCTTCGGCGCCCTTCTGCAAGCATGAGTAATGATTTACTCACATGACTAAATCACCCAATGAACGCTCAAATCAATGTCATCCAATCTATGCCTTGATATAAGCCTACTAGAGCTATGCTAGTCACATAAAAAACCATGATTTTACTTGAAGCAGATGAAATATTGAAAGATAATGTTATGTTGGACTTTGGGATAAGAACATTAATTTCATTGACGTAGAAATGTGTGGACTATTTTGCATTTTTGAATTGATATAACACATTGATAGGATATATGACTTTAAAATTTGAAGTTTTTATAATTGTATTGGACCAATGATAGTGATTAATACCTTCTGTCACAGTACTCTCAGAACTTGAGGTCTGTTATTGACTTAAAATTAGCACATGGTCAGGGCCCTTGTTAACTATTGGGACTGTGCCCGGCCTATCCCCCTGCAGTTAGCATGTTGCAGCCATAGACGCCGCAATAAGTGGTACGCAGGGGCACTTACCGCCGCGCCTTGAGGAGGTAGCACCAGCACTAACAGCAACGATGGTGGTCAGCATGAGGCAATGTGACCAAGCTGACCAAGATGGGCTGACTGCCCAGATTCCTCCCCTAACCCACCCAGTCGTCCCCCCCCCATCGTGCACTAAGGGGCATGTTAATTAAACTACAAAAGCATCAGGCCTGGCATGTGGTAAGGGCGCCATGCCAAATGTTACCACACAAAAAATTGCTGGCTATCAGGTTAGCATGCAAATCGGCAGACAAAGGTCAGGTTGGGGGCAGAATGTGGGTATTGACGGCTCAAGGCAGTTAGCATAGGCATGAGGAACGCACACCAATCGCAATTACTGATGTTAGTGTGCATACACGTAATGCCACCTCCATGGATGGCGTTAGGTGCACCTGTGTGCTAGGTTACTGCAGTGCCACATGTTAGCAACGTGCCAATGACGGGGGATGGATGCACACACCCCATCAAGTTGGTGTAGGCCTCCGTGTTGGTTTCATAGGCTGAGCACATGCTGCCAGTGTACAATGTCGTAAGCATGCCCCTAAGCTGATAGTGCGGGATTTTAATCATGGTGCCCTGCGCTAACACTTAGCCCAGTACTAGGCGCACAGTAAACCCCACCCTAACCCTTAATGCAGTTTAGTAAACATGACCCATACACAGGGCCGGCCCAAGGTTTCTGTCACCCTAGGTAGAAGCCCCGGCTGTGCTGCCCTGTATGCTAAGCAGTATTACCACCCCCCCCCCACCCCCTTGCTGCTGCTGATTCTGGCAGCGGGGTCAAGGAGGGCGCAGCTCAGCAAAATAGCAGGCCATGTGCTTCAGCACACATGGCTTGCCGCTTCTGACCCCCCCCAACATAACTTTGGGAGGGTCAGAAGCGGCAGGCCATGTGTGCCACAGCATATGGCCTTCCACCGAGCTGTCCCCAACCCTGCTGCCAGAATCAGCAGCAGTGGAGGCCAACAGTGTCCTGTGGGTCAGCACAGAGAGAGGGGGAGGATGGCTCAGTGGGCAGCAGTCCATGTGTGCCGAAGCACATGGTCTGCAGCCCATAGAGATTTGTCACCCTAAGTGGCTGCCTAACCCGGTTAGTGGATGGCCAGCCCTGCCCATACAATTAGTTTCAAAACATGGATTCTCCTTGTATTCTTTTGCAGTTTTTCTCTATTAAATCCCTGGTTAGGGACTTATATTGATATTTTAGAATGGCAACATAGATGCCTATGAGGCACATTCCAATGTGTGCGTCTAGGCCCCTGTGCATCTGATCAGAATTGGGATGCCAAGGTGTAGACCAGATTCTGATCCCACGGGGACTAGACATGCCCTGTGGGATCAAAATCAGGTCTAGGGCCTGTAAGTGCAGACCGGGATTCAATTCCAATTGGCCTGCATATACAGCCACCTGCTCAGCTACCTCAGGGAGACTCCTGAATGGAGCCGTAGTGCAATGGCATCCTGTTGCCATGGCACCACAGCTCCATTCAGGAGCCATGATCCCCAACCGCCAACCACAATCTTCTTTTCCCACAGCCCGACCCCCGATCTGGCCTTCCATAGCCAGGGTCGGGCTACAGGGAATCCCCTGCATCCCCTCACCTTTCCGACTCTGCCTGGGCTTGCCATCCCCTGTCCAGTTTACTGACCCCGGACGTACAGGGCTGACCTCAGATCGGCCCTGTATGTCTGGGGTCGTGGACCACCCATACCCCGCCCTCACTCTGCCTCCAGAATGCCCCCTCCCGCCCCCATCTATGCCTCCCAGTACAAACGCCTTGTTCGTATGGGGAGGTTTTTGATGGGGACGGAGGGACGGAATAGACCCCTATGTGTCTTTATAAATAAGCACTAGGGATATACGCAGGCAGAAACATTTTAGTTCATTTTCAGAAGTTTCAAAATTTTTCCCAAGTTTCAGGTTTCATACATTCATGTAATTTTTTTTTTAACATGTATTTAACAAGTTTTTAATGCATGCAAAATTGATTGCAAGTGTATTGATTTGTACGTTAATGTATATTTGATTAATGGTGCATGCACTAACAATATGAATGCATGCTAATGAATGTGCATCCCTCCCAGAACCACCCCTGACAATACACAAATGTCCATTCATCACTTTACCTCTGCTCTGGAAAAAGTATAAATGTGCGTGTGTGTGTGTGTGTGTGTGTGTGTGTGCGCAGATTCATAAAATATGCATCCTACATCACAAATCCATCTCGACCCTCCGAAGTTATGCTCCTGGGAAGCCTACATGCACATCACATAGAAGCAGGGCTGCTCTTTCCATGCGCCTACTTTTTACGCACATATATAATGTGATCATTTTTCTCATACTTCTTTTCTGCATGTAAAACAGGCTGTACATGCCAAAGAAACAGCTTTTAAAATTACCCCATTGCCACCACATGCCCCCTAAGAGAATGATATAAGCTAAAAATATACTCTACAGTTCCTTGCAGTTGATCCCTTTCACAATATCTCAAATAAGAATACCTCACAAGCGTAATATTTGCCAGCTTTGTCATTACAGGTTGAAAAAAGATGTCAGAGACGAGTCAATTTCCAGGCTTACTGCAGCTGACTTAGTAAAACTGAATTTGAGCATAGGCAGCAGTTGGAAACCATCATTCAGTGTTAACACAGCATAAGATGGCTGGCAACTGGTAATTTACATACATTATTTAGAATAGACGGGAAGACACTCAGAAGCTGAAACTCATAACCCACAGGATCAAAACCAAGGACCAAAACTCAGATACATTAGGACTTCAGCCTTATGCTTTCTGATTCACTCCCAACAGAAAGGTCAGTGCTTAAAGTTCCACTAGGCAGCTGAATAACATTAAATGCGGGTAGTCTGCAATATTCCGAATATCATTCGCTCCACTCCTATCTATAATGGAGTTGTAGTGCCCTTTAAAAGAGGGCTGAGGAGTGTGTGATTGAAGGCTATGTAGTGATGAATGGTGAATGGGCTGAGGAGTGTGTGATTGAAGGCTATGTAGTGATGAACGGTGCATGGGCTGAGGAGTGTGTGATTGAAGGCTATGTAGTGATGAATGGTGCATGGGCTGAGGAGTGTGTGATTGAAGGCTATGTAGTGATGAATGGTGCATGGGCTGAGAAGGAGTGTGTGATTGAAGGCTATGTAGTGATGAACGGTGCATGGGCTGAGAAGGAGTGTGTGATTGAAGGCTATGTAGTGATGAATGGTGCATGGGCTGAGAAGGAGTGTGTGATTGAAGGCTATGTAGTGATGAATGGTGAATGGGCTGAGGAGTGTGTGATTGAAGGCTATGTAGTGATGAATGGTGCATGGGCTGAGAAGGAGTGTGTGATTGAAGGCTATGTAGTGATGAATGGTGCATGGGCTGAGAAGGAGTGTGTGATTGAAGGCTATGTAGTGATGAATGGTGCATGGGCTGAGAAGGAGTGTGTGATTGAAGGCTATGTAGTGATGAATGGTGCATGGGCTGAGGAGTGTGTGATTGAAGGCTATGTAGTGATGAATGGTGCATGGGCTGAGGAGTGTGTGATTGAAGGCTATGTAGTGATGAATGGTGCATGGGCTGAGAAGGAGTGTGTGATTGAAGGCTATGTAGTGATGAATGGTGCATGGGCTGAGGAGTGTGTGATTGAAGGCTATGTAGTGATGAATGGTGCATGGGCTGAGGAGTGTGTGATTGAAGGCTATGTAGTGATGAATGGTGCATGGGCTGAGAAGGAGTGTGTGATTGAAGGCTATGTAGTGATGAATGGTGCATGGGCTGAGAAGGAGTGTGTGATTGAAGGCTATGTAGTGATGAATGGTGCATGGGCTGAGAAGGAGTGTGTGATTGAAGGCTATGTAGTGATGAATGGTGCATGGGCTGAGAAGGAGTGTGTGATTGAAGGCTATGTAGTGATGAATGGTGCATGGGCTGAGAAGGAGTGTGTGATTGAAGGCTATGTAGTGATGAATGGTGCATGGGCTGAGAAGGAGTGTGTGATTGAAGGCTATGTAGTGATGAATGGTGCATGGGCTGAGAAGGAGTGTGTGATTGAAGGCTATGTAGTGATGAATGGTGCATGGGCTGAGAAGGAGTGTGTGATTGAAGGCTATGTAGTGATGAATGGTGCATGGGCTGAGAAGGAGTGTGTGATTGAAGGCTATGTAGTGATGAATGGTGCATGGGCTGAGAAGGAGTGTGTGATTGAAGGCTATGTAGTGATGAATGGTGCATGGGCTGAGAAGGAGTGTGTGATTGAAGGCTATGTAGTGATGAATGGTGCATGGGCTGAGAAGGAGTGTGTGATTGAAGGCTATGTAGTGATGAATGGTGCATGGGCTGAGAAGGAGTGTGTGATTGAAGGCTATGTAGTGATGAATGGTGCATGGGCTGAGAAGGAGTGTGTGATTGAAGGCTATGTAGTGATGAATGGTGCATGGGCTGAGAAGGAGTGTGTGATTGAAGGCTATGTAGTGATGAATGGTGCATGGGCTGAGAAGGAGTGTGTGATTGAAGGCTATGTAGTGATGAATGGTGCATGGGCTGAGAAGGAGTGTGTCATTGAAGGCTATGTAGTGATGAATGGTGCATGGGCTGAGAAGGAGTGTGTGATTGAAGGCTATGTAGTGATGAATGGTGCATGGGCTGAGAAGGAGTGTGTGATTGAAGGCTATGTAGTGATGAATGGTGCATGGGCTGAGAAGGAGTGTGTGATTGAAGGCTATGTAGTGATGAATGGTGCATGGGCTGAGAAGGAGTGTGTGATTGAAGGCTATGTAGTGATGAATGGTGCATGGGCTGAGAAGGAGTGTGTGATTGAAGGCTATGTAGTGATGAATGGTGCATGGGCTGAGAAGGAGTGTGTGATTGAAGGCTATGTAGTGATGAATGGTGCATGGGCTGAGAAGGAGTGTGTGATTGAAGGCTATGTAGTGATGAATGGTGCATGGGCTGAGAAGGAGTGTGTGATTGAAGGCTATGTAGTGATGAATGGTGCATGGGCTGAGGAGTGTGTGATTGAAGGCTATGTAGTGATGAATGGTGCATGGGCTGAGAAGGAGTGTGTGATTGAAGGCTATGTAGTGATGAATGGTGCATGGGCTGAGAAGGAGTGTGTGATTGAAGGCTATGTAGTGATGAATGGTGCATGGGCTGAGAAGGAGTGTGTGATTGAAGGCTATGTAGTGATGAATGGTGCATGGGCTGAGAAGGAGTGTGTGATTGAAGGCTATGTAGTGATGAATGGTGCATGGGCTGAGAAGGAGTGTGTGATTGAAGGCTATGTAGTGATGAATGGTGCATGGGCTGAGAAGGAGTGTGTGATTGAAGGCTATGTAGTGATGAATGGTGCATGGGCTGAGAAGGAGTGTGTGATTGAAGGCTATGTAGTGATGAATGGTGCATGGGCTGAGGAGTGTGTGATTGAAGGCTATGTAGTGATGAATGGTGCATGGGCTGAGAAGGAGTGTGTGATTGAAGGCTATGTAGTGATGAATGGTGCATGGGCTGAGAAGGAGTGTGTGATTGAAGGCTATGTAGTGATGAATGGTGCATGGGCTGAGAAGGAGTGTGTGATTGAAGGCTATGTAGTGATGAATGGTGCATGGGCTGAGAAGGAGTGTGTGATTGAAGGCTATGTAGTGATGAATGGTGCATGGGCTGAGAAGGAGTGTGTGATTGAAGGCTATGTAGTGATGAATGGTGCATGGGCTGAGGAGTGTGTGATTGAAGGCTATGTAGTGATGAATGGTGCATGGGCTGAGAAGGAGTGTGTGATTGAAGGCTATGTAGTGATGAATGGTGCATGGGCTGAGAAGGAGTGTGTGATTGAAGGCTATGTAGTGATGAATGGTGCATGGGCTGAGAAGGAGTGTGTGATTGAAGGCTATGTAGTGATGAATGGTGCATGGGCTGAGAAGGAGTGTGTGATTGAAGGCTATGTAGTGATGAATGGTGCATGGGCTGAGAAGGAGTGTGTGATTGAAGGCTATGTAGTGATGAATGGTGCATGGGCTGAGGAGTGTGTGATTGAAGGCTATGTAGTGATGAATGGTGCATGGGCTGAGAAGGAGTGTGTGATTGAAGGCTATGTAGTGATGAATGGTGCATGGGCTGAGAAGGAGTGTGTGATTGAAGGCTATGTAGTGATGAATGGTGCATGGGCTGAGAAGGAGTGTGTGATTGAAGGCTATGTAGTGATGAATGGTGCATGGGCTGAGAAGAGTGTGATTGAAGGCTATGTAGTGATGAATGGTGCATGGGCTGAGAAGGAGTGTGTGATTGAAGGCTATGTAGTGATGAATGGTGCATGGGCTGAGAAGGAGTGTGTGATTGAAGGCTATGTAGTGATGAATGGTGCATGGGCTGAGAAGGAGTGTGTGATTGAAGGCTATGTAGTGATGAATGGTGCATGGGCTGAGAAGGAGTGTGTGATTGAAGGCTATGTAGTGATGAATGGTGCATGGGCTGAGGAGTGTGTGATTGAAGGCTATGTAGTGATGAATGGTGCATGGGCTGAGAAGGAGTGTGTGATTGAAGGCTATGTAGTGATGAATGGTGCATGGGCTGAGAAGGAGTGTGTGATTGAAGGCTATGTAGTGATGAATGGTGCATGGGCTGAGAAGGAGTGTGTGATTGAAGGCTATGTAGTGATGAATGGTGCATGGGCTGAGAAGGAGTGTGTGATTGAAGGCTATGTAGTGATGAATGGTGCATGGGCTGAGAAGGAGTGTGTGATTGAAGGCTATGTAGTGATGAATGGTGCATGGGCTGAGAAGGAGTGTGTGATTGAAGGCTATGTAGTGATGAATGGTGCATGGGCTGAGAAGGAGTGTGTGATTGAAGGCTATGTAGTGATGAATGGTGCATGGGCTGAGAAGGAGTGTGTGATTGAAGGCTATGTAGTGATGAATGGTGCATGGGCTGAGAAGGAGTGTGTGATTGAAGGCTATGTAGTGATGAATGGTGCATGGGCTGAGAAGGAGTGTGTGATTGAAGGCTATGTAGTGATGAATGGTGCATGGGCTGAGAAGGAGTGTGTGATTGAAGGCTATGTAGTGATGAATGGTGCATGGGCTGAGAAGGAGTGTGTGATTGAAGGCTATGTAGTGATGAATGGTGCATGGGCTGAGAAGGAGTGTGTGATTGAAGGCTATGTAGTGATGAATGGTGCATGGGCTGAGAAGGAGTGTGTGATTGAAGGCTATGTAGTGATGAATGGTGCATGGGCTGAGAAGGAGTGTGTGATTGAAGGCTATGTAGTGATGAATGGTGCATGGGCTGAGAAGGAGTGTGTGATTGAAGGCTATGTAGTGATGAATGGTGCATGGGCTGAGAAGGAGTGTGTGATTGAAGGCTATGTAGTGATGAATGGTGCATGGGCTGAGAAGGAGTGTGTGATTGAAGGCTATGTAGTGATGAATGGTGCATGGGCTGAGAAGGAGTGTGTGATTGAAGGCTATGTAGTGATGAATGGTGCATGGGCTGAGAAGGAGTGTGTGATTGAAGGCTATGTAGTGATGAATGGTGCATGGGCTGAGAAGGAGTTTGTTATTGAAGGCTATGTAGTGATGAATGGTGCATGGGCTGAGAAGGAGTGTGTGATTGAAGGCTATGTAGTGATGAATGGTGCATGGGCTGAGAAGGAGTGTGATTGAAGGCTATGTAGTGATGAATGGTGCATGGGCTGAGAAGGAGTGTGTGATTGAAGGCTATGTAGTGATGAATGGTGCATGGGCTGAGGAGTGTGTGATTGAAGGCTATGTAGTGATGAATGGTGCATGGGCTGAGAAGGAGTGTGTGATTGAAGGCTATGTAGTGATGAATGGTGCATGGGCTGAGAAGGAGTGTGTGATTGAAGGCTATGTAGTGATGAATGGTGCATGGGCTGAGAAGGAGTGTGTGATTGAAGGCTATGTAGTGATGAATGGTGCATGGGCTGAGAAGGAGTGTGTGATTGAAGGCTATGTAGTGATGAATGGTGCATGGGCTGAGAAGGAGTGTGTGATTGAAGGCTATGTAGTGATGAATGGTGCATGGGCTGAGAAGGAGTGTGTGATTGAAGGCTATGTAGTGATGAATGGTGCATGGGCTGAGAAGGAGTGTGTGATTGAAGGCTATGTAGTGATGAATGGTGCATGGGCTGAGAAGGAGTGTGTGATTGAAGGCTATGTAGTGATGAATGGTGCATGGGCTGAGAAGGAGTGTGTGATTGAAGGCTATGTAGTGATGAATGGTGCATGGGCTGAGAAGGAGTGTGTGATTGAAGGCTATGTAGTGATGAATGGTGCATGGGCTGAGAAGGAGTGTGTGATTGAAGGCTATGTAGTGATGAATGGTGCATGGGCTGAGAAGGAGTGTGTGATTGAAGGCTATGTAGTGATGAATGGTGCATGGGCTGAGAAGGAGTGTGTGATTGAAGGCTATGTAGTGATGAATGGTGCATGGGCTGAGAAGGAGTGTGTGATTGAAGGCTATGTAGTGATGAATGGTGCATGGGCTGAGAAGGAGTGTGTGATTGAAGGCTATGTAGTGATGAATGGTGCATGGGCTGAGAAGGAGTGTGTGATTGAAGGCTATGTAGTGATGAATGGTGCATGGGCTGAGAAGGAGTGTGTGATTGAAGGCTATGTAGTGATGAATGGTGCATGGGCTGAGAAGGAGTGTGTGATTGAAGGCTATGTAGTGATGAATGGTGCATGGGCTGAGAAGGAGTGTGTGATTGAAGGCTATGTAGTGATGAATGGTGCATGGGCTGAGAAGGAGTGTGTGATTGAAGGCTATGTAGTGATGAATGGTGCATGGGCTGAGAAGGAGTGTGTGATTGAAGGCTATGTAGTGATGAATGGTGCATGGGCTGAGAAGGAGTGTGCTTGAAGGCTATGTAGTGATGAATGGTGCATGGGCTGAGAAGGAGTGTGTGATTGAAGGCTATGTAGTGATGAATGGTGCATGGGCTGAGAAGGAGTGTGTGATTGAAGGCTATGTAGTGATGAATGGTGCATGGGCTGAGAAGGAGTGTGTGATTGAAGGCTATGTAGTGATGAATGGTGCATGGGCTGAGAAGGAGTGTGTGATTGAAGGCTATGTAGTGATGAATGGTGCATGGGCTGAGAAGGAGTGTGTGATTGAAGGCTATGTAGTGATGAATGGTGCATGGGCTGAGAAGGAGTGTGTGATTGAAGGCTATGTAGTGATGAATGGTGCATGGGCTGAGAAGGAGTGTGTGATTGAAGGCTATGTAGTGATGAATGGTGCATGGGCTGAGAAGGAGTGTGTGATTGAAGGCTATGTAGTGATGAATGGTGCATGGGCTGAGAAGGAGTGTGTGATTGAAGGCTATGTAGTGATGAATGGTGCATGGGCTGAGAAGGAGTGTGTGATTGAAGGCTATGTAGTGATGAATGGTGCATGGGCTGAGAAGGAGTGTGTGATTGAAGGCTATGTAGTGATGAATGGTGCATGGGCTGAGAAGGAGTGTGTGATTGAAGGCTATGTAGTGATGAATGGTGCATGGGCTGAGAAGGAGTGTGTGATTGAAGGCTATGTAGTGATGAATGGTGCATGGGCTGAGAAGGAGTGTGTGATTGAAGGCTATGTAGTGATGAATGGTGCATGGGCTGAGAAGGAGTGTGTGATTGAAGGCTATGTAGTGATGAATGGTGCATGGGCTGAGAAGGAGTGTGTGATTGAAGGCTATGTAGTGATGAATGGTGCAGTGGCTGAGAAGGAGTGTGTGATTGAAGGCTATGTAGTGATGAATGGTGCATGGGCTGAGAAGGAGTGTGTGATTGAAGGCTATGTAGTGATGAATGGTGCATGGGCTGAGAAGGAGTGTGTGATTGAAGGCTATGTAGTGATGAATGGTGCATGGGCTGAGAAGGAGTGTGTGATTGAAGGCTATGTAGTGATGAATGGTGCATGGGCTGAGAAGGAGTGTGTGATTGAAGGCTATGTAGTGATGAATGGTGCATGGGCTGAGAAGGAGTGTGTGATTGAAGGCTATGTAGTGATGAATGGTGCATGGGCTGAGAAGGAGTGTGTGATTGAAGGCTATGTAGTGATGAATGGTGCATGGGCTGAGAAGGAGTGTGTGATTGAAGGCTATGTAGTGATGAATGGTGCATGGGCTGAGAAGGAGTGTGTGATTGAAGGCTATGTAGTGATGAATGGTGCATGGGCTGAGAAGGAGTGTGTGATTGAAGGCTATGTAGTGATGAATGGTGCATGGGCTGAGAAGGAGTGTGTGATTGAAGGCTATGTAGTGATGAATGGTGCATGGGCTGAGAAGGAGTGTGTGATTGAAGGCTATGTAGTGATGAATGGTGCATGGGCTGAGAAGGAGTGTGTGATTGAAGGCTATGTAGTGATGAATGGTGCATGGGCTGAGAAGGAGTGTGTGATTGAAGGCTATGTAGTGATGAATGGTGCATGGGCTGAGGAGTGTGTGATTGAAGGCTATGTAGTGATGAATGGTGCATGGGCTGAGAAGGAGTGTGTGATTGAAGGCTATGTAGTGATGAATGGTGCATGGGCTGAGAAGGAGTGTGTGATTGAAGGCTATGTAGTGATGAATGGTGCATGGGCTGAGAAGGAGTGTGTGATTGAAGGCTATGTAGTGATGAATGGTGCATGGGCTGAGAAGGAGTGTGTGATTGAAGGCTATGTAGTGATGAATGGTGCATGGGCTGAGAAGGAGTGTGTGATTGAAGGCTATGTAGTGATGAATGGTGCATGGGCTGAGAAGGAGTGTGTGATTGAAGGCTATGTAGTGATGAATGGTGCATGGGCTGAGAAGGAGTGTGTGATTGAAGGCTATGTAGTGATGAATGGTGCATGGGCTGAGAAGGAGTGTGTGATTGAAGGCTATGTAGTGATGAATGGTGCATGGGCTGAGAAGGAGTGTGTGATTGAAGGCTATGTAGTGATGAATGGTGCATGGGCTGAGAAGGAGTGTGTGATTGAAGGCTATGTAGTGATGAATGGTGCATGGGCTGAGAAGGAGTGTGTGATTGAAGGCTATGTAGTGATGAATGGTGCATGGGCTGAGAAGGAGTGTGTGATTGAAGGCTATGTAGTGATGAATGGTGCATGGGCTGAGAAGGAGTGTGTGATTGAAGGCTATGTAGTGATGAATGGTGCATGGGCTGAGAAGGAGTGTGTGATTGAAGGCTATGTAGTGATGAATGGTGCATGGGCTGAGAAGGAGTGTGTGATTGAAGGCTATGTAGTGATGAATGGTGCATGGGCTGAGAAGGAGTGTGTGATTGAAGGCTATGTAGTGATGAATGGTGCATGGGCTGAGAAGGAGTGTGTGATTGAAGGCTATGTAGTGATGAATGGTGCATGGGCTGAGAAGGAGTGTGTGATTGAAGGCTATGTAGTGATGAATGGTGCATGGGCTGAGAAGGAGTGTGTGATTGAAGGCTATGTAGTGATGAATGGTGCATGGGCTGAGAAGGAGTGTGTGATTGAAGGCTATGTAGTGATGAATGGTGCATGGGCTGAGAAGGAGTGTGTGATTGAAGGCTATGTAGTGATGAATGGTGCATGGGCTGAGAAGGAGTGTGTGATTGAAGGCTATGTAGTGATGAATGGTGCATGGGCTGAGAAGGAGTGTGTGATTGAAGGCTATGTAGTGATGAATGGTGCATGGGCTGAGAAGGAGTGTGTGATTGAAGGCTATGTAGTGATGAATGGTGCATGGGCTGAGAAGGAGTGTGTGATTGAAGGCTATGTAGTGATGAATGGTGCATGGGCTGAGAAGGAGTGTGTGATTGAAGGCTATGTAGTGATGAATGGTGCATGGGCTGAGAAGGAGTGTGTGATTGAAGGCTATGTAGTGATGAATGGTGCATGGGCTGAGAAGGAGTGTGTGATTGAAGGCTATGTAGTGATGAATGGTGCATGGGCTGAGAAGGAGTGTGTGATTGAAGGCTATGTAGTGATGAATGGTGCATGGGCTGAGAAGGAGTGTGTGATTGAAGGCTATGTAGTGATGAATGGTGCATGGGCTGAGAAGGAGTGTGTGATTGAAGGCTATGTAGTGATGAATGGTGCATGGGCTGAGAAGGAGTGTGTGATTGAAGGCTATGTAGTGATGAATGGTGCATGGGCTGAGAAGGAGTGTGTGATTGAAGGCTATGTAGTGATGAATGGTGCATGGGCTGAGAAGGAGTGTGTGATTGAAGGCTATGTAGTGATGAATGGTGCATGGGCTGAGAAGGAGTGTGTGATTGAAGGCTATGTAGTGATGAATGGTGCATGGGCTGAGAAGGAGTGTGATTGAAGGCTATGTAGTGATGAATGGTGCATGGGCTGAGAAGGAGTGTGTGATTGAAGGCTATGTAGTGATGAATGGTGCATGGGCTGAGAAGGAGGTTCTGAATGAAGGCTATGTAGTGATGAATGGTGCATGGGCTGAGAAGGAGTGTGTGATTGAAGGCTATGTAGTGATGAATGGTGCATGGGCTGAGAAGGAGTGTGTGATTGAAGGCTATGTAGTGATGAATGGTGCATGGGCTGAGAAGGAGTGTGTGATTGAAGGCTATGTAGTGATGAATGGTGCATGGGCTGAGAAGGAGTGTGTGATTGAAGGCTATGTAGTGATGAATGGTGCATGGGCTGAGAAGGAGTGTGTGATTGAAGGCTATGTAGTGATGAATGGTGCATGGGCTGAGAAGGAGTGTGTGATTGAAGGCTATGTAGTGATGAATGGTGCATGGGCTGAGAAGGAGTGTGTGATTGAAGGCTATGTAGTGATGAATGGTGCATGGGCTGAGAAGGAGTGTGTGATTGAAGGCTATGTAGTGATGAATGGTGCATGGGCTGAGAAGGAGTGTGTGATTGAAGGCTATGTAGTGATGAATGGTGCATGGGCTGAGAAGGAGTGTGTGATTGAAGGCTATGTAGTGATGAATGGTGCATGGGCTGAGAAGGAGTGTGTGATTGAAGGCTATGTAGTGATGAATGGTGCATGGGCTGAGAAGGAGTGTGTGATTGAAGGCTATGTAGTGATGAATGGTGCATGGGCTGAGAAGGAGTGTGTGATTGAAGGCTATGTAGTGATGAATGGTGCATGGGCTGAGAAGGAGTGTGTGATTGAAGGCTATGTAGTGATGAATGGTGCATGGGCTGAGAAGGAGTGTGTGATTGAAGGCTATGTAGTGATGAATGGTGCATGGGCTGAGAAGGAGTGTGTGATTGAAGGCTATGTAGTGATGAATGGTGCATGGGCTGAGAAGGAGTGTGTGATTGAAGGCTATGTAGTGATGAATGGTGCATGGGCTGAGAAGGAGTGTGTGATTGAAGGCTATGTAGTGATGAATGGTGCATGGGCTGAGAAGGAGTGTGTGATTGAAGGCTATGTAGTGATGAATGGTGCATGGGCTGAGAAGGAGTGTGTGATTGAAGGCTATGTAGTGATGAATGGTGCATGGGCTGAGGAGTGTGTGATTGAAGGCTATGTAGTGATGAATGGTGCATGGGCTGAGAAGGAGTGTGTGATTGAAGGCTATGTAGTGATGAATGGTGCATGGGCTGAGAAGGAGTGTGTGATTGAAGGCTATGTAGTGATGAATGGTGCATGGGCTGAGAAGGAGTGTGTGATTGAAGGCTATGTAGTGATGAATGGTGCATGGGCTGAGAAGGAGTGTGTGATTGAAGGCTATGTAGTGATGAATGGTGCATGGGCTGAGAAGGAGTGTGTGATTGAAGGCTATGTAGTGATGAATGGTGCATGGGCTGAGAAGGAGTGTGTGATTGAAGGCTATGTAGTGATGAATGGTGCATGGGCTGAGAAGGAGTGTGTGATTGAAGGCTATGTAGTGATGAATGGTGCATGGGCTGAGAAGGAGTGTGTGATTGAAGGCTATGTAGTGATGAATGGTGCATGGGCTGAGAAGGAGTGTGTGATTGAAGGCTATGTAGTGATGAATGGTGCATGGGCTGAGAAGGAGTGTGTGATTGAAGGCTATGTAGTGATGAATGGTGCATGGGCTGAGAAGGAGTGTGTGATTGAAGGCTATGTAGTGATGAATGGTGCATGGGCTGAGAAGGAGTGTGTGATTGAAGGCTATGTAGTGATGAATGGTGCATGGGCTGAGAAGGAGTGTGTGATTGAAGGCTATGTAGTGATGAATGGTGCATGGGCTGAGAAGGAGTGTGTGATTGAAGGCTATGTAGTGATGAATGGTGCATGGGCTGAGAAGGAGTGTGTGATTGAAGGCTATGTAGTGATGAATGGTGCATGGGCTGAGAAGGAGTGTGTGATTGAAGGCTATGTAGTGATGAATGGTGCATGGGCTGAGAAGGAGTGTGTGATTGAAGGCTATGTAGTGATGAATGGTGCATGGGCTGAGAAGGAGTGTGTGATTGAAGGCTATGTAGTGATGAATGGTGCATGGGCTGAGAAGGAGTGTGTGATTGAAGGCTATGTAGTGATGAATGGTGCATGGGCTGAGAAGGAGTGTGTGATTGAAGGCTATGTAGTGATGAATGGTGCATGGGCTGAGAAGGAGTGTGTGATTGAAGGCTATGTAGTGATGAATGGTGCATGGGCTGAGAAGGAGTGTGTGATTGAAGGCTATGTAGTGATGAATGGTGCATGGGCTGAGAAGGAGTGTGTGATTGAAGGCTATGTAGTGATGAATGGTGCATGGGCTGAGAAGGAGTGTGTGATTGAAGGCTATGTAGTGATGAATGGTGCATGGGCTGAGAAGGAGTGTGTGATTGAAGGCTATGTAGTGATGAATGGTGCATGGGCTGAGAAGGAGTGTGTGATTGAAGGCTATGTAGTGATGAATGGTGCATGGGCTGAGAAGGAGTGTGTGATTGAAGGCTATGTAGTGATGAATGGTGCATGGGCTGAGAAGGAGTGTGTGATTGAAGGCTATGTAGTGATGAATGGTGCATGGGCTGAGAAGGAGTGTGTGATTGAAGGCTATGTAGTGATGAATGGTGCATGGGCTGAGAAGGAGTGTGTGATTGAAGGCTATGTAGTGATGAATGGTGCATGGGCTGAGAAGGAGTGTGTGATTGAAGGCTATGTAGTGATGAATGGTGCATGGGCTGAGAAGGAGTGTGTGATTGAAGGCTATGTAGTGATGAATGGTGCATGGGCTGAGAAGGAGTGTGTGATTGAAGGCTATGTAGTGATGAATGGTGCATGGGCTGAGGAGTGTGTGATTGAAGGCTATGTAGTGATGAATGGTGCATGGGCTGAGAAGGAGTGTGTGATTGAAGGCTATGTAGTGATGAATGGTGCATGGGCTGAGAAGGAGTGTGTGATTGAAGGCTATGTAGTGATGAATGGTGCATGGGCTGAGAAGGAGTGTGTGATTGAAGGCTATGTAGTGATGAATGGTGCATGGGCTGAGAAGGAGTGTGTGATTGAAGGCTATGTAGTGATGAATGGTGCATGGGCTGAGAAGGAGTGTGTGATTGAAGGCTATGTAGTGATGAATGGTGCATGGGCTGAGAAGGAGTGTGTGATTGAAGGCTATGTAGTGATGAATGGTGCATGGGCTGAGAAGGAGTGTGTGATTGAAGGCTATGTAGTGATGAATGGTGCATGGGCTGAGAAGGAGTGTGTGATTGAAGGCTATGTAGTGATGAATGGTGCATGGGCTGAGAAGGAGTGTGTGATTGAAGGCTATGTAGTGATGAATGGTGCATGGGCTGAGAAGGAGTGTGTGATTGAAGGCTATGTAGTGATGAATGGTGCATGGGCTGAGAAGGAGTGTGTGATTGAAGGCTATGTAGTGATGAATGGTGCATGGGCTGAGAAGGAGTGTGTGATTGAAGGCTATGTAGTGATGAATGGTGCATGGGCTGAGAAGGAGTGTGTGATTGAAGGCTATGTAGTGATGAATGGTGCATGGGCTGAGAAGGAGTGTGTGATTGAAGGCTATGTAGTGATGAATGGTGCATGGGCTGAGAAGGAGTGTGTGATTGAAGGCTATGTAGTGATGAATGGTGCATGGGCTGAGAAGGAGTGTGTGATTGAAGGCTATGTAGTGATGAATGGTGCATGGGCTGAGAAGGAGTGTGTGATTGAAGGCTATGTAGTGATGAATGGTGCATGGGCTGAGAAGGAGTGTGTGATTGAAGGCTATGTAGTGATGAATGGTGCATGGGCTGAGAAGGAGTGTGTGATTGAAGGCTATGTAGTGATGAATGGTGCATGGGCTGAGGAGTGTGTGATTGAAGGCTATGTAGTGATGAATGGTGCATGGGCTGAGAAGGAGTGTGTGATTGAAGGCTATGTAGTGATGAATGGTGCATGGGCTGAGGAGTGTGTGATTGAAGGCTATGTAGTGATGAATGGTGCATGGGCTGAGAAGGAGTGTGTGATTGAAGGCTATGTAGTGATGAATGGTGCATGGGCTGAGAAGGAGTGTGTGATTGAAGGCTATGTAGTGATGAATGGTGCATGGGCTGAGAAGGAGTGTGTGATTGAAGGCTATGTAGTGATGAATGGTGCATGGGCTGAGAAGGAGTGTGTGATTGAAGGCTATGTAGTGATGAATGGTGCATGGGCTGAGAAGGAGTGTGTGATTGAAGGCTATGTAGTGATGAATGGTGCATGGGCTGAGAAGGAGTGTGTGATTGAAGGCTATGTAGTGATGAATGGTGCATGGGCTGAGAAGGAGTGTGTGATTGAAGGCTATGTAGTGATGAATGGTGCATGGGCTGAGAAGGAGTGTGTGATTGAAGGCTATGTAGTGATGAATGGTGCATGGGCTGAGAAGGAGTGTGTGATTGAAGGCTATGTAGTGATGAATGGTGCATGGGCTGAGAAGGAGTGTGTGATTGAAGGCTATGTAGTGATGAATGGTGCATGGGCTGAGAAGGAGTGTGTGATTGAAGGCTATGTAGTGATGAATGGTGCATGGGCTGAGAAGGAGTGTGTGATTGAAGGCTATGTAGTGATGAATGGTGCATGGGCTGAGAAGGAGTGTGTGATTGAAGGCTATGTAGTGATGAATGGTGCATGGGCTGAGAAGGAGTGTGTGATTGAAGGCTATGTAGTGATGAATGGTGCATGGGCTGAGAAGGAGTGTGTGATTGAAGGCTATGTAGTGATGAATGGTGCATGGGCTGAGAAGGAGTGTGTGATTGAAGGCTATGTAGTGATGAATGGTGCATGGGCTGAGAAGGAGTGTGTGATTGAAGGCTATGTAGTGATGAATGGTGCATGGGCTGAGGAGTGTGTGATTGAAGGCTATGTAGTGATGAATGGTGCATGGGCTGAGAAGGAGTGTGTGATTGAAGGCTATGTAGTGATGAATGGTGCATGGGCTGAGAAGGAGTGTGTGATTGAAGGCTATGTAGTGATGAATGGTGCATGGGCTGAGAAGGAGTGTGTGATTGAAGGCTATGTAGTGATGAATGGTGCATGGGCTGAGAAGGAGTGTGTGATTGAAGGCTATGTAGTGATGAATGGTGCATGGGCTGAGAAGGAGTGTGTGATTGAAGGCTATGTAGTGATGAATGGTGCATGGGCTGAGAAGGAGTGTGTGATTGAAGGCTATGTAGTGATGAATGGTGCATGGGCTGAGAAGGAGTGTGTGATTGAAGGCTATGTAGTGATGAATGGTGCATGGGCTGAGAAGGAGTGTGTGATTGAAGGCTATGTAGTGATGAATGGTGCATGGGCTGAGAAGGAGTGTGTGATTGAAGGCTATGTAGTGATGAATGGTGCATGGGCTGAGAAGGAGTGTGTGATTGAAGGCTATGTAGTGATGAATGGTGCATGGGCTGAGAAGGAGTGTGTGATTGAAGGCTATGTAGTGATGAATGGTGCATGGGCTGAGAAGGAGTGTGTGATTGAAGGCTATGTAGTGATGAATGGTGCATGGGCTGAGAAGGAGTGTCTGATTGAAGGCTATGTAGTGATGAATGGTGCATGGGCTGAGAAGGAGTGTGTGATTGAAGGCTATGTAGTGATGAATGGTGCATGGGCTGAGAAGGAGTGTGTGATTGAAGGCTATGTAGTGATGAATGGTGCATGGGCTGAGAAGGAGTGTGTGATTGAAGGCTATGTAGTGATGAATGGTGCATGGGCTGAGAAGGAGTGTGTGATTGAAGGCTATGTAGTGATGAATGGTGCATGGGCTGAGAAGGAGTGTGTGATTGAAGGCTATGTAGTGATGAATGGTGCATGGGCTGAGAAGGAGTGTGTGATTGAAGGCTATGTAGTGATGAATGGTGCATGGGCTGAGAAGGAGTGTGTGATTGAAGGCTATGTAGTGATGAATGGTGCATGGGCTGAGAAGGAGTGTGTGATTGAAGGCTATGTAGTGATGAATGGTGCATGGGCTGAGAAGGAGTGTGTGATTGAAGGCTATGTAGTGATGAATGGTGCATGGGCTGAGAAGGAGTGTGTGATTGAAGGCTATGTAGTGATGAATGGTGCATGGGCTGAGAAGGAGTGTGTGATTGAAGGCTATGTAGTGATGAATGGTGCATGGGCTGAGAAGGAGTGTGTGATTGAAGGCTATGTAGTGATGAATGGTGCATGGGCTGAGAAGGAGTGTGTGATTGAAGGCTATGTAGTGATGAATGGTGCATGGGCTGAGAAGGAGTGTGTGATTGAAGGCTATGTAGTGATGAATGGTGCATGGGCTGAGAAGGAGTGTGTGATTGAAGGCTATGTAGTGATGAATGGTGCATGGGCTGAGAAGGAGTGTGTGATTGAAGGCTATGTAGTGATGAATGGTGCATGGGCTGAGAAGGAGTGTGTGATTGAAGGCTATGTAGTGATGAATGGTGCATGGGCTGAGAAGGAGTGTGTGATTGAAGGCTATGTAGTGATGAATGGTGCATGGGCTGAGAAGGAGTGTGTGATTGAAGGCTATGTAGTGATGAATGGTGCATGGGCTGAGAAGGAGTGTGTGATTGAAGGCTATGTAGTGATGAATGGTGCATGGGCTGAGAAGGAGTGTGTGATTGAAGGCTATGTAGTGATGAATGGTGCATGGGCTGAGAAGGAGTGTGTGATTGAAGGCTATGTAGTGATGAATGGTGCATGGGCTGAGAAGGAGTGTGTGATTGAAGGCTATGTAGTGATGAATGGTGCATGGGCTGAGAAGGAGTGTGTGATTGAAGGCTATGTAGTGATGAATGGTGCATGGGCTGAGAAGGAGTGTGTGATTGAAGGCTATGTAGTGATGAATGGTGCATGGGCTGAGAAGGAGTGTGTGATTGAAGGCTATGTAGTGATGAATGGTGCATGGGCTGAGAAGGAGTGTGTGATTGAAGGCTATGTAGTGATGAATGGTGCATGGGCTGAGAAGGAGTGTGTGATTGAAGGCTATGTAGTGATGAATGGTGCATGGGCTGAGAAGGAGTGTGTGATTGAAGGCTATGTAGTGATGAATGGTGCATGGGCTGAGAAGGAGTGTGTGATTGAAGGCTATGTAGTGATGAATGGTGCATGGGCTGAGAAGGAGTGTGTGATTGAAGGCTATGTAGTGATGAATGGTGCATGGGCTGAGAAGGAGTGTGTGATTGAAGGCTATGTAGTGATGAATGGTGCATGGGCTGAGAAGGAGTGTGTGATTGAAGGCTATGTAGTGATGAATGGTGCATGGGCTGAGAAGGAGTGTGTGATTGAAGGCTATGTAGTGATGAATGGTGCATGGGCTGAGAAGGAGTGTGTGATTGAAGGCTATGTAGTGATGAATGGTGCATGGGCTGAGAAGGAGTGTGATTGAAGGCTATGTAGTGATGAATGGTGCATGGGCTGAGAAGGAGTGTGTGATTGAAGGCTATGTAGTGATGAATGGTGCATGGGCTGAGAAGGAGTGTGTGATTGAAGGCTATGTAGTGATGAATGGTGCATGGGCTGAGAAGGAGTGTGTGATTGAAGGCTATGTAGTGATGAATGGTGCATGGGCTGAGAAGGAGTGTGTGATTGAAGGCTATGTAGTGATGAATGGTGCATGGGCTGAGAAGGAGTGTGTGATTGAAGGCTATGTAGTGATGAATGGTGCATGGGCTGAGAAGGAGTGTGTGATTGAAGGCTATGTAGTGATGAATGGTGCATGGGCTGAGAAGGAGTGTGTGATTGAAGGCTATGTAGTGATGAATGGTGCATGGGCTGAGAAGGAGTGTGTGATTGAAGGCTATGTAGTGATGAATGGTGCATGGGCTGAGAAGGAGTGTGTGATTGAAGGCTATGTAGTGATGAATGGTGCATGGGCTGAGAAGGAGTGTGTGATTGAAGGCTATGTAGTGATGAATGGTGCATGGGCTGAGAAGGAGTGTGTGATTGAAGGCTATGTAGTGATGAATGGTGCATGGGCTGAGAAGGAGTGTGTGATTGAAGGCTATGTAGTGATGAATGGTGCATGGGCTGAGAAGGAGTGTGTGATTGAAGGCTATGTAGTGATGAATGGTGCATGGGCTGAGAAGGAGTGTGTGATTGAAGGCTATGTAGTGATGAATGGTGCATGGGCTGAGAAGGAGTGTGTGATTGAAGGCTATGTAGTGATGAATGGTGCATGGGCTGAGAAGGAGTGTGTGATTGAAGGCTATGTAGTGATGAATGGTGCATGGGCTGAGAAGGAGTGTGTGATTGAAGGCTATGTAGTGATGAATGGTGCATGGGCTGAGAAGGAGTGTGTGATTGAAGGCTATGTAGTGATGAATGGTGCATGGGCTGAGAAGGAGTGTGTGATTGAAGGCTATGTAGTGATGAATGGTGCATGGGCTGAGAAGGAGTGTGTGATTGAAGGCTATGTAGTGATGAATGGTGCATGGGCTGAGAAGGAGTGTGTGATTGAAGGCTATGTAGTGATGAATGGTGCATGGGCTGAGAAGGAGTGTGTGATTGAAGGCTATGTAGTGATGAATGGTGCATGGGCTGAGGAGTGTGTGATTGAAGGCTATGTAGTGATGAATGGTGCATGGGCTGAGAAGGAGTGTGTGATTGAAGGCTATGTAGTGATGAATGGTGCATGGGCTGAGGAGTGTGTGATTGAAGGCTATGTAGTGATGAATGGTGCATGGGCTGAGAAGGAGTGTGTGATTGAAGGCTATGTAGTGATGAATGGTGCATGGGCTGAGAAGGAGTGTGTGATTGAAGGCTATGTAGTGATGAATGGTGCATGGGCTGAGAAGGAGTGTGTGATTGAAGGCTATGTAGTGATGAATGGTGCATGGGCTGAGAAGGAGTGTGTGATTGAAGGCTATGTAGTGATGAATGGTGCATGGGCTGAGAAGGAGTGTGTGATTGAAGGCTATGTAGTGATGAATGGTGCATGGGCTGAGAAGGAGTGTGTGATTGAAGGCTATGTAGTGATGAATGGTGCATGGGCTGAGAAGGAGTGTGTGATTGAAGGCTATGTAGTGATGAATGGTGCATGGGCTGAGAAGGAGTGTGTGATTGAAGGCTATGTAGTGATGAATGGTGCATGGGCTGAGAAGGAGTGTGTGATTGAAGGCTATGTAGTGATGAATGGTGCATGGGCTGAGAAGGAGTGTGTGATTGAAGGCTATGTAGTGATGAATGGTGCATGGGCTGAGAAGGAGTGTGTGATTGAAGGCTATGTAGTGATGAATGGTGCATGGGCTGAGAAGGAGTGTGTGATTGAAGGCTATGTAGTGATGAATGGTGCATGGGCTGAGAAGGAGTGTGTGATTGAAGGCTATGTAGTGATGAATGGTGCATGGGCTGAGAAGGAGTGTGTGATTGAAGGCTATGTAGTGATGAATGGTGCATGGGCTGAGAAGGAGTGTGTGATTGAAGGCTATGTAGTGATGAATGGTGCATGGGCTGAGAAGGAGTGTGTGATTGAAGGCTATGTAGTGATGAATGGTGCATGGGCTGAGAAGGAGTGTGTGATTGAAGGCTATGTAGTGATGAATGGTGCATGGGCTGAGAAGGAGTGTGTGATTGAAGGCTATGTAGTGATGAATGGTGCATGGGCTGAGAAGGAGTGTGTGATTGAAGGCTATGTAGTGATGAATGGTGCATGGGCTGAGAAGGAGTGTGTGATTGAAGGCTATGTAGTGATGAATGGTGCATGGGCTGAGAAGGAGTTTGTGATTGAAGGCTATGTAGTGATGAATGGTGCATGGGCTGAGAAGGAGTGTGTGATTGAAGGCTATGTAGTGATGAATGGTGCATGGGCTGAGAAGGAGTGTGTGATTGAAGGCTATGTAGTGATGAATGGTGCATGGGCTGAGGAGTGTGTGATTGAAGGCTATGTAGTGATGAATGGTGCATGGGCTGAGAAGGAGTGTGTGATTGAAGGCTATGTAGTGATGAATGGTGCATGGGCTGAGAAGGAGTGTGTGATTGAAGGCTATGTAGTGATGAATGGTGCATGGGCTGAGAAGGAGTGTGTGATTGAAGGCTATGTAGTGATGAATGGTGCATGGGCTGAGAAGGAGTGTGTGATTGAAGGCTATGTAGTGATGAATGGTGCATGGGCTGAGAAGGAGTGTGTGATTGAAGGCTATGTAGTGATGAATGGTGCATGGGCTGAGAAGGAGTGTGTGATTGAAGGCTATGTAGTGATGAATGGTGCATGGGCTGAGAAGGAGTGTGTGATTGAAGGCTATGTAGTGATGAATGGTGCATGGGCTGAGAAGGAGTGTGTGATTGAAGGCTATGTAGTGATGAATGGTGCATGGGCTGAGAAGGAGTGTGTGATTGAAGGCTATGTAGTGATGAATGGTGCATGGGCTGAGAAGGAGTGTGTGATTGAAGGCTATGTAGTGATGAATGGTGCATGGGCTGAGAAGGAGTGTGTGATTGAAGGCTATGTAGTGATGAATGGTGCATGGGCTGAGAAGGAGTGTGTGATTGAAGGCTATGTAGTGATGAATGGTGCATGGGCTGAGAAGGAGTGTGTGATTGAAGGCTATGTAGTGATGAATGGTGCATGGGCTGAGAAGGAGTGTGTGATTGAAGGCTATGTAGTGATGAATGGTGCATGGGCTGAGAAGGAGTGTGTGATTGAAGGCTATGTAGTGATGAATGGTGCATGGGCTGAGAAGGAGTGTGTGATTGAAGGCTATGTAGTGATGAATGGTGCATGGGCTGAGAAGGAGTGTGTGATTGAAGGCTATGTAGTGATGAATGGTGCATGGGCTGAGAAGGAGTGTGTGATTGAAGGCTATGTAGTGATGAATGGTGCATGGGCTGAGAAGGAGTGTGTGATTGAAGGCTATGTAGTGATGAATGGTGCATGGGCTGAGAAGGAGTGTGTGATTGAAGGCTATGTAGTGATGAATGGTGCATGGGCTGAGAAGGAGTGTGTGATTGAAGGCTATGTAGTGATGAATGGTGCATGGGCTGAGAAGGAGTGTGTGATTGAAGGCTATGTAGTGATGAATGGTGCATGGGCTGAGAAGGAGTGTGTGATTGAAGGCTATGTAGTGATGAATGGTGCATGGGCTGAGAAGGAGTGTGTGATTGAAGGCTATGTAGTGATGAATGGTGCATGGGCTGAGAAGGAGTGTGTGATTGAAGGCTATGTAGTGATGAATGGTGCATGGGCTGAGAAGGAGTGTGTGATTGAAGGCTATGTAGTGATGAATGGTGCATGGGCTGAGAAGGAGTGTGTGATTGAAGGCTATGTAGTGATGAATGGTGCATGGGCTGAGAAGGAGTGTGTGATTGAAGGCTATGTAGTGATGAATGGTGCATGGGCTGAGAAGGAGTGTGTGATTGAAGGCTATGTAGTGATGAATGGTGCATGGGCTGAGAAGGAGTGTGTGATTGAAGGCTATGTAGTGATGAATGGTGCATGGGCTGAGAAGGAGTGTGTGATTGAAGGCTATGTAGTGATGAATGGTGCATGGGCTGAGAAGGAGTGTGTGATTGAAGGCTATGTAGTGATGAATGGTGCATGGGCTGAGAAGGAGTGTGTGATTGAAGGCTATGTAGTGATGAATGGTGCATGGGCTGAGAAGGAGTGTGTGATTGAAGGCTATGTAGTGATGAATGGTGCATGGGCTGAGGAGTGTGTGATTGAAGGCTATGTAGTGATGAATGGTGCATGGGCTGAGAAGGAGTGTGTGATTGAAGGCTATGTAGTGATGAATGGTGCATGGGCTGAGAAGGAGTGTGTGATTGAAGGCTATGTAGTGATGAATGGTGCATGGGCTGAGAAGGAGTGTGTGATTGAAGGCTATGTAGTGATGAATGGTGCATGGGCTGAGAAGGAGTGTGTGATTGAAGGCTATGTAGTGATGAATGGTGCATGGGCTGAGAAGGAGTGTGTGATTGAAGGCTATGTAGTGATGAATGGTGCATGGGCTGAGAAGGAGTGTGTGATTGAAGGCTATGTAGTGATGAATGGTGCATGGGCTGAGAAGGAGTGTGTGATTGAAGGCTATGTAGTGATGAATGGTGCATGGGCTGAGAAGGAGTGTGTGATTGAAGGCTATGTAGTGATGAATGGTGCATGGGCTGAGAAGGAGTGTGTGATTGAAGGCTATGTAGTGATGAATGGTGCATGGGCTGAGAAGGAGTGTGTGATTGAAGGCTATGTAGTGATGAATGGTGCATGGGCTGAGAAGGAGTGTGTGATTGAAGGCTATGTAGTGATGAATGGTGCATGGGCTGAGAAGGAGTGTGTGATTGAAGGCTATGTAGTGATGAATGGTGCATGGGCTGAGAAGGAGTGTGTGATTGAAGGCTATGTAGTGATGAATGGTGCATTGGCTGAGAAGGAGTGTGTGATTGAAGGCTATGTAGTGATGAATGGTGCATGGGCTGAGAAGGAGTGTGTGATTGAAGGCTATGTAGTGATGAATGGTGCATGGGCTGAGAAGGAGTGTGTGATTGAAGGCTATGTAGTGATGAATGGTGCATGGGCTGAGAAGGAGTGTGTGATTGAAGGCTATGTAGTGATGAATGGTGCATGGGCTGAGAAGGAGTGTGATTGAAGGCTATGTAGTGATGAATGGTGCATGGGCTGAGAAGGAGTGTGTGATTGAAGGCTATGTAGTGATGAATGGTGCATGGGCTGAGAAGGAGTGTGTGATTGAAGGCTATGTAGTGATGAATGGTGCATGGGCTGAGAAGGAGTGTGTGATTGAAGGCTATGTAGT
Organism: Ichthyophis bannanicus; assembly: GCA_033557465.1. Taxonomy (NCBI): domain Eukaryota; kingdom Metazoa; phylum Chordata; class Amphibia; order Gymnophiona; family Ichthyophiidae; genus Ichthyophis; species Ichthyophis bannanicus. The sequence goes on along the minus strand of JAWIIG010000024.1, from coordinate 4,069,597 downwards.
GATGAATGGTGCATGGGCTGAGAAGGAGTGTGTGATTGAAGGCTATGTAGTGATGAATGGTGCATGGGCTGAGAAGGAGTGTGTGATTGAAGGCTATGTAGTGATGAATGGTGCATGGGCTGAGGAGTGTGTGTTTTAAGTCTTTTTAGTGATGAATGGTGCATGGGCTGAGAAGGAGTGTGTGATTGAAGGCTATGTAGTGATGAATGGTGCATGGGCTGAGAAGGAGTGTGTGATTGAAGGCTATGTAGTGATGAATGGTGCATGGGCTGAGAAGGAGTGTGTGATTGAAGGCTATGTAGTGATGAATGGTGCATGGGCTGAGAAGGAGTGTGTGATTGAAGGCTATGTAGTGATGAATGGTGCATGGGCTGAGAAGGAGTGTGTGATTGAAGGCTATGTAGTGATGAATGGTGCATGGGCTGAGAAGGAGTGTGTGATTGAAGGCTATGTAGTGATGAATGGTGCATGGGCTGAGAAGGAGTGTGTGATTGAAGGCTATGTAGTGATGAATGGTGCATGGGCTGAGAAGGAGTGTGTGATTGAAGGCTATGTAGTGATGAATGGTGCATGGGCTGAGAAGGAGTGTGTGATTGAAGGCTATGTAGTGATGAATGGTGCATGGGCTGAGAAGGAGTGTGTGATTGAAGGCTATGTAGTGATGAATGGTGCATGGGCTGAGAAGGAGTGTGTGATTGAAGGCTATGTAGTGATGAATGGTGCATGGGCTGAGAAGGAGTGTGTGATTGAAGGCTATGTAGTGATGAATGGTGCATGGGCTGAGAAGGAGTGTGTGATTGAAGGCTATGTAGTGATGAATGGTGCATGGGCTGAGAAGGAGTGTGTGATTGAAGGCTATGTAGTGATGAATGGTGCATGGGCTGAGAAGGAGTGTGTGATTGAAGGCTATGTAGTGATGAATGGTGCATGGGCTGAGAAGGAGTGTGTGATTGAAGGCTATGTAGTGATGAATGGTGCATGGGCTGAGAAGGAGTGTGTGATTGAAGGCTATGTAGTGATGAATGGTGCATGGGCTGAGAAGGAGTGTGTGATTGAAGGCTATGTAGTGATGAATGGTGCATGGGCTGAGAAGGAGTGTGTGATTGAAGGCTATGTAGTGATGAATGGTGCATGGGCTGAGAAGGAGTGTGTGATTGAAGGCTATGTAGTGATGAATGGTGCATGGGCTGAGAAGGAGTGTGTGATTGAAGGCTATGTAGTGATGAATGGTGCATGGGCTGAGAAGGAGTGTGTGATTGAAGGCTATGTAGTGATGAATGGTGCATGGGCTGAGAAGGAGTGTGTGATTGAAGGCTATGTAGTGATGAATGGTGCATGGGCTGAGAAGGAGTGTGTGATTGAAGGCTATGTAGTGATGAATGGTGCATGGGCTGAGAAGGAGTGTGTGATTGAAGGCTATGTAGTGATGAATGGTGCATGGGCTGAGAAGGAGTGTGTGATTGAAGGCTATGTAGTGATGAATGGTGCATGGGCTGAGAAGGAGTGTGTGATTGAAGGCTATGTAGTGATGAATGGTGCATGGGCTGAGAAGGAGTGTGTGATTGAAGGCTATGTAGTGATGAATGGTGCATGGGCTGAGAAGGAGTGTGTGATTGAAGGCTATGTAGTGATGAATGGTGCATGGGCTGAGAAGGAGTGTGTGATTGAAGGCTATGTAGTGATGAATGGTGCATGGGCTGAGCAGGAGTGTGTGATTGAAGGCTATGTAGTGATGAATGGTGCATGGGCTGAGAAGGAGTGTGTGATTGAAGGCTATGTAGTGATGAATGGTGCATGGGCTGAGAAGGAGTGTGTGATTGAAGGCTATGTAGTGATGAATGGTGCATGGGCTGAGAAGGAGTGTGTGATTGAAGGCTATGTAGTGATGAATGGTGCATGGGCTGAGAAGGAGTGTGTGATTGAAGGCTATGTAGTGATGAATGGTGCATGGGCTGAGAAGGAGTGTGTGATTGAAGGCTATGTAGTGATGAATGGTGCATGGGCTGAGAAGGAGTGTGTGATTGAAGGCTATGTAGTGATGAATGGTGCATGGGCTGAGAAGGAGTGTGTGATTGAAGGCTATGTAGTGATGAATGGTGCATGGGCTGAGAAGGAGTGTGTGATTGAAGGCTATGTAGTGATGAATGGTGCATGGGCTGAGAAGGAGTGTGTGATTGAAGGCTATGTAGTGATGAATGGTGCATGGGCTGAGAAGGAGTGTGTGATTGAAGGCTATGTAGTGATGAATGGTGCATGGGCTGAGGAGTGTGTGATTGAAGGCTATGTAGTGATGAATGGTGCATGGGCTGAGAAGGAGTGTGTGATTGAAGGCTATGTAGTGATGAATGGTGCATGGGCTGAGAAGGAGTGTGTGATTGAAGGCTATGTAGTGATGAATGGTGCATGGGCTGAGAAGGAGTGTGTGATTGAAGGCTATGTAGTGATGAATGGTGCATGGGCTGAGAAGGAGTGTGTGATTGAAGGCTATGTAGTGATGAATGGTGCATGGGCTGAGAAGGAGTGTGTGATTGAAGGCTATGTAGTGATGAATGGTGTATGGGCTGAGAAGGAGTGTGTGATTGAAGGCTATGTAGTGATGAATGGTGCATGGGCTGAGGAGTGTGTGATTGAAGGCTATGTAGTGATGAATGGTGCATGGGCTGAGGAGTGTGTGATTGAAGGCTATGTAGTGATGAATGGTGCATGGGCTGAGAAGGAGTGTGTGATTGAAGGCTATGTAGTGATGAATGGTGCATGGGCTGATGAGTGTGTGATTGAAGGCTATGTAGTGATGAATGGTGCATGGGCTGAGAAGGAGTGTGTGATTGAAGGCTATGTAGTGATGAATGGTGCATGGGCTGAGGAGTGTGTGATTGAAGGCTATGTAGTGATGAATGGTGCATGGGCTGAGGAGTGTGTGATTGAAGGCTATGTAGTGATGAATGGTGCATGGGCTGAGAAGGAGTGTGTGATTGAAGGCTATGTAGTGATGAATGGTGCATGGGCTGAGAAGGAGTGTGTGATTGAAGGCTATGTAGTGATGAATGGTGCATGGGCTGAGGAGTGTGTGATTGAAGGCTATGTAGTGATGAATGGTGCATGGGCTGAGAAGGAGTGTGTGATTGAAGGCTATGTAGTGATGAATGGTGCATGGGCTGAGAAGGAGTGTGTGATTGAAGGCTATGTAGTGATGAATGGTGCATGGGCTGAGAAGGAGTGTGTGATTGAAGGCTATGTAGTGATGAATGGTGCATGGGCTGAGAAGGAGTGTGTGATTGAAGGCTATGTAGTGATGAATGGTGCATGGGCTGAGGAGTGTGTGATTGAAGGCTATGTAGTGATGAATGGTGCATGGGCTGAGAAGGAGTGTGTGATTGAAGGCTATGTAGTGATGAATGGTGCATGGGCTGAGAAGGAGTGTGTGATTGAAGGCTATGTAGTGATGAATGGTGCATGGGCTGAGGAGTGTGTGATTGAAGGCTATGTAGTGATGAATGGTGTATGGGCTGAGAAGGAGTGTGTGATTGAAGGCTATGTAGTGATGAACGGTGCATGGGCTGAGAAGGAGTGTGTGATTGAAGGCTATGTAGTGATGAATGGTGCATGGGCTGAGAAGGAGTGTGTGATTGAAGGTTATGTAGTGATGAACGGTGCATGGGCTGAGGAGTGTGTGATTGAAGGCTATGTAGTGATGAATGGTGAATGGGCTGAGAAGGAGTGTGTGATTGAAGGCTGTGTAGTGATGAATGGTGCATGGGCTGAGAAGGAGTGTGTGATTGAAGGCTATGTATTGATGAATGGTGCATGGGCTGAGGAGTGTGTGATTGAAGGCTATGTAGTGATGAATGGTGCATGGGCTGATGAGTGTGTGATTGAAGGCTATGTAGTGATGAATGGTGCATGGGCTGAGAAGGAGTGTGTGATTGAAGGCTATGTAGTGATGAATGGTGCATAGGCTGAGAAGGAGTGTGTGATTGAAGGCTATGTAGTGATGAATGGTGCATGGGCTGAGAAGGAGTGTGTGATTGAAGGCTATGTAGTGATGAATGGTGCATGGGCTGAGAAGGAGTGTGTGATTGAAGGCTATGTAGTGATGAATGGTGCATGGGCTGAGAAGGAGTGTGTGATTGAAGGCTATGTAGTGATGAATGGTGCATGGGCTGAGAAGGAGTGTGTGATTGAAGGCTATGTAGTGATGAATGGTGCATGGGCTGAGAAGGAGTGTGTGATTGAAGGCTATGTAGTGATGAATGGTGCATGGGCTGAGGAGTGTGTGATTGAAGGCTATGTAGTGATGAATGGTGCATGGGCTGAGAAGGAGTGTGTGATTGAAGGCTATGTAGTGATGAATGGTGCATGGGCTGAGAAGGAGTGTGTGATTGAAGGCTATGTAGTGATGAATGGTGCATGGGCTGAGAAGGAGTGTGTGATTGAAGGCTATGTAGTGATGAATGGTGCATGGGCTGAGAAGGAGTGTGTGATTGAAGGCTATGTAGTGATGAATGGTGCATGGGCTGAGAAGGAGTGTGTGTGATTGAAGGCTCTGTAGTGATGAATGGTGCATGGGCTGAGAAGGAGTGTGTGATTGAAGGCTATGTAGTGATGAATGGTGCATGGGCTGAGAAGGAGTGTGTGATTGAAGGTTATGTAGTGATGAACGGTGCATGGGCTGAGGAGTGTGTGATTGAAGGCTATGTAGTGATGAATGGTGAATGGGCTGAGAAGGAGTGTGTGATTGAAGGCTGTGTAGTGATGAATGGTGCATGGGCTGAGAAGGAGTGTGTGATTGAAGGCTATGTAGTGATGAATGGTGCATAGGCTGAGAAGGAGTGTGTGATTGAAGGCTATGTAGTGATGAATGGTGTATAGGCTGAGAAGGAGTGTGTGATTGAAGGCTATGTAATAGCAATGGAGGACACAAGGGTATCAAAAAGTTCAGTAGAATGGTCCGATAAGAATTCAGTTCAAGGCAGGGTTTGATTGAGAACCTCTTTGGAGATATGGGTTGTACTGTGAACTCGCAGAAGTAAAACTAATTGTCCATCAGGATGAAGGAAACAGATGGTGTCCCAAGGAGCAGGTTTGGCAGCAATTATCTTGGTCAGCAACAGTTCATACAGGAAGGAAGTAGATCAAGCAGAGGTGACAGTTGAAGAAACCTTCAAGAGTCCAAGTGTCAGTATCATTCAAGTGGGCAACAAAGGGGGAAGTAACGGTGACAATGGTGAGCTGGATCACATATTCAAAAGTAGCCCTAAAGAGGTAAGCTTAAAGCATGGCTTAGAAAAGAGCAGAAATACAGCCTGATACACTAGCTTCCAGGCATAAAAAGGATTAAGTACAACAGCAGTGAAACTTTGATACATGACAGCATTTAAAACACAATGCAGCAAACACTTGCCATTCTTCAGAGAGAGCAGAAGGAGAGAACACACCATACTGTTTATACCATTATACCATTCTATATAAATTTCAATCAAGCTTGAACCAGTTCAAAAGGTCACACAAAAGTCAGCATTATGTAGTTGCAGTAGGGGTCGCTGTTGTCCACAGGTGTGCTGCATTAGATCTGAAATAACTTCTTATCAGAATGTCTGTCACTCGCTCCACCAATTCAGTTGCCTGAAATTCTACAGGTACAAACAAAAGAGAGAATGCTGTTTCCCCTCCCCCTTTCCTCTTCTTGGATTGCTTTCTGGGATTGCTGCTCGCACACAACAGCTAATCCTGCTTCTAAAACAATTGTTAAAAGTCAAACAAATGGGAGGCAGAAAATATAAATTTAGATTGTTAAACAGTGTCTCAGTCCCACTAACTTAATTGGTGTAGTTTTGAATGGATATATGTGCTCATTCTAAACCGCAACTAAAGACAGAACTCCTGGAACTGAAATTCAAAAGACTTACACAGTAATTCTTACAGTTCGGGGAAGCGAAACTGATACTCTTTTCATGAAAAGACTGGTGGACATCTAGAATGCAAACACTTCCCTTTTTTTAAGTTATTTCAATCACTGAGAGTTACAGCTAACCTCGACCTTGCCACAATATATAAAATCCCTGTTTAACTTTTAATTTTGCTTAATACAATCAGAACAAAATCCAAACATGGTTAACATTTTATTCATTCAGGATTTAAATCATTCTCAAGTTGCAATCTGCTCAGAATACCACATAATCCTGCAGGGATCTTAATCTCTACTTTGAAGGTCAAATGGAAAAAGGAAACAGTTTTCTTCTGTTGCACCAGTAGCAAAGAATTCTAAGCAGTTCAATTTCAGAGATCATAAAATCTAATTAAGAAAGCGTTGATTGCGTGAGTGTTATACAGAACTTCCAGAAGGGAAACGGCTGCACTGGTAATTTTTGCTTCAAAAGCAAAGTAACTTTTGAATCACACTCTGCAGATATCATAGCTGTTATTGTTCCTCTATTACTAATTTTGTTTCCAGAATATACCACAAAACAATAATCATATATCAAAGCATGGAAGATCTTCCCATTCATTCACAACAATTATAACTATCACACATAGAACAGAATCAGGTCCCTAAGTTTTTCTAAAAACAGTTTGTTTTTTTTTCAGTGTCATTTCCGTACCTAGAAAGCTAGCAAGCTAATTACAGAGGAAAAAATACTTCACCGAGTTCTGAACTTCAACTCCTGTCACACTGAATAAATCCTTTATTTAAACAAACAAGAAAGACTGCTCAATCGAGAGTTTCCTCTAGGTAATGCGTCCATCACCAGAAGAAAATCCCCCAGCAGTCCCAGTTTATAACAGCAAATTATTCTTACACTTTATGCATATAACAACAACAAAAATTAAACAACACATACCAAGCTTGGTTAAAAATATACTCACGACGCCATCATTACAGGCCGCCGTCATCCTAGGGAATCAATCACTCACTTCTTCTCCGGTCTTCACTCAGCACCGGGAACACACCTCCCTCAACCTTTTGAGGGGAATCCAAATCTTTACGTTTATATCTTGGCCATAAAGACCCACCCGTAGGCCAATCCCGGGTTTCGGCACAAATTTTGTACGGCCCTGTTTCGTACAAAAATAGACCACCACCTAATTATTATTATTACCTGAAATGATCAGATCCGAAAAGTCAGTACAGGTGCAATCAGAGTCTCTGTTTATTAGATAACTGATGACCAAATACAGGCAGCGAAGTGGGGAAGAGAGTTCTATCGGGCACTAGGCACCTCAAGAATGCAACTCTCCCCCTTAGAATATAGAAAGCATATTACAATTTATACCTTTTTCTCTTCCGCATTTTTACATACAGTCCAGTCCCCAGAGCTATTCCTTTGTGTTCTCTCCCCCCTCCCCTACCTTATTTCCTATTATTACCCTTTACTCCCCTTAGTTCCTGTTGCAAAATCCCCCTGGCCCCCCTCTTCCCATACTCACCATGATCCAGCTAATCTGCTTTCTTCAGAGCCGGGCCCAGCATATATGTTGGTAGCTTTGTGGTTTCCTGTGTATGCATTTCTTGACACATAGACCTTACAGGCCTATATCTGATATCCCCTTGCAGGTCCTAGTCTAGACTCTCCAGCCCAAACTGGCACCTCACAAGGCTCATGATATCTCCTTATATGGTTCTTTCCGGTGCTGGATCTCTTCTTGCTAAGGCCTGTATTCTTGGCTCACATGTTATAGCAGAATGACTGTGCTTTAACTATTTTGTGAGATTCAGGGCAGCCAGTAAGTGATTATGAATCAGGAACATTATTAATCCTTAGCACTTAAAAATTAAAAGCAAATCTATCATACTAAATCCCAAATGTATCATACTTAACCTCTACCTCTACAAGCACTTAACCCCTACAGCGCTTCTGTCCCATTCAGGTAGGAAAAAACGCTCTCACACAGGAACGGCAGCTGCCGCCATCTTCCCTTCCACTTTTCTTAAAGCGTGGAATACAGCTGGTCTGGGCTTCCAAGATAGCATTTTTAAACAACACCCAAGCTTGATGTAAGTCTTTAACCTTTGCAACTGCTCCTTTTAGTTTCTTCTTAACTATTTTCCTCATTTTATCATAGTCTCCCTTTCGAAAGTTAAAAGGTAGTAATGTGTATTTCCTTACCATTCCTCCTCCATTAATTAAATCAAATGCGATCATGCTATGATCACTATTGCCAAGTGGCCCCAACACCCTTATCTCTTGCAGCAGATCTGGTGTTCCACTAAGGACTAAGTCCAAAATGGCTTCCCCTCTGGTCGGTTCATGAACCAGCTGCTCCAAGAAGCAGTCATTTATTTCATCTAGAAATTGTATCTCCCTAGCATGTCCTGCCGTGACACTGACCCAGTCAATACCGGGGTAATTGAAATCACCCATTATTATTACCATTCTGTAACTTTTGTTAGCTTCCCTGATTTCTTTGAGCATTTCATCATCCATTTGTTCATTCTGGGCAGGCGGTCGATAGTACACCCCCACTGCCATCGCCTTCCCCATTTTACATGGAATTTCAATCCATAGAGATTCTACAGCGAATTTTGTTTCCTGTAGAACTTTAATCCTTTGTGAGTCAATGCCCTCTCTAACATAGAGAGCAACCCCTCCACCAATTTGATCAGCTCTATCATTATGATATAGTTTGTACCCAGGTATCACAGTGTCCCACTGGTTGTCCTCCATCTACCACATAAAGAAGACAGAGAAGTATACAGAAGTACGTCTCTGTAGGTCTCGTCTATAGTCCCACCTCCAGTCTGCAACCTCCCTGTTGCCATAAAGGAGAGAGGTCAAGTCACAGGAAAGCATCACCCTGGTGTGGCAGGAAGTGATCCTGTAGCTAGCACCTGTCGCCAAGGTGATGTGAAACCCTCTCACACTGAGGAGTTTCTCCTGGGCCATATGCCCATAAGGGGAGGATTGGGATGGCCGTTATAGTTGGTGATTCGATCATTAGGCATGTAGATAACTGGGCGGCTGGTGCGAAGGTAGCAGACCTCACACACCATCTAGGCAAGGTATTAGATAATGCCGGGGAGAAGTCTGCTGTCTTGGTGCATGTTGGTACCAATGACATAGGACAGTGTGGTAGGGAAATTCTGGAGGCCAAATTTAGGCTTTTAGATAGGAAGATGAAATCCAGAACTTCCAGGGTAGCATTCTCCATAATGCTTCCTGTTCCACGTGCAGGACCCATAAGGCAGGCAGAGCTCTAGAGTCTCAATGTGTGTATGAGATGATGGTGCAAGGAAGAGGGTTTGGATTTGTTAGGAAGAGCTACCTCCATCTCGTATGGCGATACATAGCATGAGACCAATTTTTCCTTTCTTGAAAATGACTATTCAATGACTACCATCCCTATTTGGTAGCCACAGGGCAGATCCATACAGTATGTGAAATCATGCAAGTCCAACTTCCCCTCAAATGCTCCAGGCAGGGGACTGGTGCCCCTGACAGAAACCAAATCCATGGTGGCCCAACGGATCTGATCCCCCACCCCTCCCATTAAAAACTAACCATGGTAGCCCTGTGATATCGAACCCCCTCCTGGGACCTTTACAAAGGAGTGGGAGCATTGTCCACATGCTACCGTTCCTGCACTGCCAGCTTGAAAAATGGTGGTGCCTGGCCCCAAGCAGTGCATTCTGGGATGCACCAGGCAGAGTCAGACTGCCATATAATGTAGAAAATGCCTTATATGGCAGGCTGATACCATTAAGTGCATCTCAGGATGTACCATGCGGAGCCAGGTGCCACCATTTTTCAAGATGGTGGTGCAGGAATGGGCATGCATGGTCAACACTCCCAGTCCTTTGTGAAGGTACCAGGAAGGTTGTGGGGTGGGTGTTCGGGGCTGCTGAACCACCCGGGATTTAGTTTCTGGCAGGGCACCGGCCCCCTGACAGTATTTTAATGGCAATGGGGGCTTTCCCCGATGCCTGGAGCATCTGAAGGGAAGTTTGATGCTTCACCTCCGTTGATCCAGATATTGGAAAAAGTCCCCAATGCCATCAAAATACTGTTGGGGGCATGTACAGGACATTTAAGCCACCTCAGACCCTGGTGCAGAGATGCTGCCGCTTCGGCTGGTTTCATAATCCTCTACTGGTGTCTCTGCATCTGGCACAGACAATATTAGTATGCCATTTTAATATGCGAAGCTCATTTGCCTATAATTTAAATATGCTTCACGTTACTGTGTGCGCTTGCTTTTCCTTTGCTGTTTACACGTTTTTTTGCATTTGGCAGGTCAGAACTTGTGCTTATAAGTTGCGTTATCTTCACGCAAAGAGCACAGTGCTCTTTTTGCATTGGCCCATAAGTTTGTATCTAAGGCAATGGAGGATTAAGTGACTAGCCCAAAGCCTCGACTAGTGCCAGGGCGATTCATCTCTTGATCTCAGGCTACTGCTCTAACCACTAGGCTACTTGTGCAGCAGTAGGAAGTGTAGGTGCTAGAGGGAAGAGTTGTTCGGCAATCCTCATGTTATATAGGGCTGGTCCAAGGGTTTCTCTCATTCCCCCCCCCTCTCTCCTGCATCCCAAGTTGCACTACCCCCTCCCCCCTGCTACCACTTATTCTGGCAGCGGGATGGGGGCGGCTCTACCACAGCCACAGACCATGTGCTTCTGCACACATGACATGCTGCTTTTGACCCTTCCCACACAACTTTGGAGGATCAAAAGCGGCAGGCAATGTGTGCTGAAGCACATGGCCAGCTGTGGACCACTGCCAAGGAGTCACTGCTGCAGCGCCTAGACAACCAGGGCATTGCCTTTAACCTTTCCCAGCATTCGCGGCTTCACTGAAACAGCCACCAGCGTGAAGGTTAAGGCTCTTCATGCTGGCGGGCTGTGCAGAGGGAGCCGGGGCCTCATGCGGGCTTCTCCCTCTGCAGCCCCTTAGACGGCGTGGGGCTCTTCGGAGGGGGGGGGGGCGGCTAGGACTGAATGGGCTGTGATGGGGGGGGAACAGACTGGAAATGGGCTGTGATGGTGGGGGAGGGGGAAATGGACTGCAAGTGGGCTGTGATGGTGGGGGAGGGGGAAACGGACTACGTGGGCTGTGATGGGGGGAATGGACTGGAAATGGGCTGATGGGGGCTGGAATTGGGCTGGAAATGGGCTGATGGGGGAGCTTGGCATGGAAATGGGCTGATGGGGGGCTGGAATGGAACTGGAAAACAGCATTTGGGGGGCTAGGACTGGAAATGGGCTGATGTGGAAGCTTGGGAGACTGGGACTAGAAGGGGCAGATGCTGGGTGGGTCTAGAACTATAAGGGAGTTGATTTTTGGGGGAGAACTAGAAAGGAATGGGGAATGAGAATGGGGAGGGGAAAAGATATTTTGTGGGGAGGGAAGAAAAGTCTACGATGGGTCGGGTATTGGAAGAGTAAGTGTAGATTGAGAATGGAAGGGTGAAATTTGAGTGGATGATAAAGGAATAAGGAAAGAAATGGACGAAAAGAGAAAAAGGGGAAAGATCAGTATGTTAAAGCAGATACAGAGAAAAAATTTGGAAAGAAATCTAAAAGAGAAGAAAGGACAAATGGATAGCTCGCAGAAGACACAAAGAAACCAGAAGAAAGTGACTGGAGCAATTGCAACTGAAAAAGAAAATGCACAAGCAACAAAAGGTAGAAAAATACTTTATTTTGAATTTATTAACTGGATATGTCAGCTCTGGGAAATGTGCATTGTTAATGTCTTTTGTGTTTTGTTTAGTACAAGAGGAAATTAATTTATAGTTTTATTTCTGCAGTGTTGTTGTACATTCCACGTTTGGCTTTTGGGGTTCCAAGTTTAATTATTGTCTTCCTATTTCTAATTTGTGATCCATTGTTCTTTGGTGATGGTCTATGTTGTACATTTTAAACAAACTGAGGTATTCTGTTCATGTAGTTTCTATTTGACCCTGTCACTTGCTCTATTTCCCCAGTAGAGATGCATTGGTATTCTCTGAGATGTATTGGTTTTAATATTTGCAGTGTTGCTTTTTGATAGGTAGGGTTTGGTGCTTTGTGAGTCCTGGTAGTGCTGTTATGATAGGGTGGATTTGATATGAGTTCTAAATGGTCAGTGTTTATAGTACTTCCTAATGGGCCTGGCGGTTGGTACTGGAATATAGTAAGGTAGAAATCTGTTAGTCTTTCTTTATCCAGACACTCATTAAGAAGCAGATTTACCAAAAATGCATGTTAACATTATGAAAATATTATGCAAATGAGGCCCCCTATGCAAATGAGGCCCTGCAATTAATCTCTGCACATGGCCCCTGTAGACAACCCTGCAGCCTGCTTCAGCAGCTGTGGGTGTGCCAGCACGCTATGGCTCGGCTCAGCACAGGGTTGGAGCTGCAGGCAATGTGAGCTGTGCTTCCCTAGATGACCCTGCTGATAGGACTATATTCAAGGAAAAGTAGCACTTTTTTTACAGTCTCAGCACTGGGATTGGTTTTTTTTTAACCCATTTCTGGAGCACGGGAGAGAAGGTCAGACCCAGGGAATCTGGTGGAAGTAACCGTATCTTGCTGATCTAATGGATCGTACTTCACTCCTCTCTTCTTGTTGCCCTCTTTGGAGGGGGATGGGCTTTCTTTAACCGTGCTTTTTGCTTCCACTGCCATTTCTGCAGAGACAGCATCTTTGTTAGCACTTTCCAGATCAGTACAGGTGGGGGAAAGTAACAAAGCAAAGCCATGCAGTGTGTGCTTCGGGGTCAATGCTAACTCCTGGCGACCGAGCAGCTCCTGGGCTTTCTTGGCAGTGTGACCGGAAGTAGATTGTCAGAGTTTAAAGTATGCAAACCCTTCAGTCTTTCGGACGCGGCGTTGCATTGCACTAGCAGGCTCCAGCCGTGAAAAATCTTTCAATAGACTTAGAGAATGGAGGAGACACAAATTCATTTTTTTCTGCACTATACTAAACAGCAGAAGAGGTCACTCATCCAGGTCTGTCCCTGCTTCGTGCAAATACATTAAATAAATAAATGAAGCACCCCAGCTCTCAGTGACCCCTGGCTGATGAAGCAGGAGGGTGTGAAAAGAAAAAATAAATAAATAAAAGGGGAAAACACGGCTCCTTCCTTTTGCTTAAAGAGCACAGGGGGGCAGGTGGAAGTGGCGAGGAAACGCTGCCTATTCAAGGCTGGAGGCAGGGAAGCGTTTAACGAGGAGGATCCGGGCAGGGGCAGTGTTAAAAGCCAATGGTCACCCATCCGCCGATTGTCCGAGGCTGTGTTCAGTGCAGCAGCAGCAGCGCGTTAAGGAAGGGGACCCGGAGGAGGGCTGGGGCGCCGCGTGGTAACGAGGAGGAGGAGGAGGAGCAGCAGCAGCATGTAAATAAGAGACTCGGGCAGCCCACCGAAGGCGCAGAGCAGCAGCGAGTAGGCGAGAGCCGGGTCTGTGCAGCGAGCGCTTCAGGTCGCCCAACTTGGAGCCGGCTTTGCCCTAGTGCGTCGCGGGGTGCGCGATCTGGGACACCCGCACGCTTTACCCCCGGAGCCCGAGAAGGGACATCTCACGGAGCCACAAACTTCGGCGATCTGGATAAGAGAGGAGGCTCCTTCGGAGCAGGGCTACTGGAAGCGATCCGGAGGAAAACTTGTACGGACGATGCCCTGAGAAAGTTCTCCTCTGATGCATCCCAAGCGTTGGTCTTTCCTTGAAGGTCAAGGGCTTTAGCAGGACATGGTCGGTGCCCCTGCCCGCTCCCTGGATTCTGTACTGCCGTGAAGTGGAGTGCCTGCTCCCTGCTGCCGCCGCGGGGGTAAGTCGTTTCAGGTTCCGACAGACTCTGTGTAACGTGTTGCCCTTTCGGTATTCGTTTATTCTCGACATGCACTGGCAAACGCGATGAAGTGATCATCGCTGTATTATTCGCCCGTGCATGGGATGCCCGTTTCTTGCATCTTTTAGAAGACCTTTTGAGGGAAATGGCATAAAGAAGGTATGATAACAAAGGGGGGTTGATAATCAAATTATATCACACTGGTTCCAGAAATAGTGTAAACCCCAAAAGCTAAAGGAGATAGGGAGAGGGAGAGGGGGACTACTTAATGGATCAGGAAGTCAATGGATAGAGCACCATAACATCAGGCATAAAGAGAGAGAGACAGATTTATTCATAATTATTCCCACAGACAAAAACAAACAACGGGGGAAAGCCATTAAGTACAAGAAACCCAGAATGTTTGAACCGCGAACGCTTGAAAGGAAAACGCCCGATGTACAGACTAGTGCTGGCGCTAATGTGGCGATTTGAATGGACGTAGCCTGTGTTAGAAGCATTTGCTAGCGCCGAGGAGGTTAAACGGAGAGCCGGGCGTGCACCGTCTGTAAGACCAGTAGAGTAACTCGAGGGTTGGTTTTCAGGGGAAAGATCTACAAATAATCACACTTCCCAAAATGTAATCCCATTACCCCTGAAAAAGAAAAACCCCGAGATTGGGAGGAGGGACGATTTCCGCTGTTTTTCCGAACCCCCTTCCCCCTCCCTCCAGCACCACGGATGGCTGAGAAGGAAAGTGTTCTCGGAGAGCTGACATTGACTTTTCCTCATTAGATATCTAAGGAATAACCGTGGCTTGTGTGATTTGCAGCCCTCCTGGGCCCCTCTGAGCCACTGTCAGTCTCTCCCCCACAAGGCGCCAGCCACAAAATCAGACAGTACCGTCAGTCCCACAGACAGGGAGAAGAGGCAGCCCGGTGGGCTTGGTAGCCAGACCCCGCACTTCGGAAAGACGAACCCCACTCGCCCAGTAGCCTTGAATAAATCACAACCTCTTTTTTCTCTTTTGGAGTGGAGATGGGGGGGGGGGGGAGATATTATGACTATCCTGAGTTGTAAGCATCATGTATGACTATGGCATTATGCAGGTTTTAACGGTGGGGGCGGGGTCTTCTGGATTATGAATACAAATAGGGAAAAAAGAAGATGATATGAAAACATTGCAGATAATTTTGCAAACCGGCAGATCGTACTCGGAACTTCGTAAAATTCCTTGGCATTTTTCTTTTTTTTCTTTTAATCTGAGATCACAACAAATCTCACCTGCTCAGAAGCTCATTTAGATAACGAGTGGTGTTATACATCATGATATGAGACTGCAATATGTGAATTCATCATATGTCCTCACTATGTCCTACAGCAACTAAAATCATAGATTTTTTTTAAGTGGCTTAAAATGTTTGAACCAAGTTGTCAAGGAAGTGTAATCAGCTATTACAGTTACTAATAGCGCCCTATGCTGGCTGGTAATTGAAGGGAATGGCAAAAGACCCGACTCCTATTAAAACAGAATGTTAGGGCTAGTGCTGCCATGCTGGGCACTGCTAAACACATCACAGGTCTTCTGAATCTAGACCATGAGACAGCCAGAGACGGTATTGTCAGCCCTTTGGGGGGAAAGAGTCAGTAGTCATTACACAGTGGCACCTCCTAGTGGCTGGATTTAGAGGCCATCATTGCAGGGTTCCAGAAGGAATTTGTGGTGCACGGACCCTGCCAATGACAGTCACTGCAATGACTGAGCTACCGTAAATTGGGAAGGATTATAAAGTTGGGAAAATGTCCAGATTCGCTAGCCCTTCTTCTAAGTGAGTTGGAAATGCAAAGTAGCAGATAAAAACCGCTAGGCCAAAAAAAAGAAACTTTATTTCTAAACAAACTGGAAAGGAATAAAAGCAAAGATATAGAGTATTAATGGTATCAATCAACAGGGCCATATGTTGGGTGCCCCCCCCCCCCCGAGATTTTCCATAACTAATAAGCAGGATCATCGCAACACCCCCTCCCACAGTAATCCAGTAAAAATGCATCATTGGACATCCTATTTTTAAATATTAACGTTTTTTTTTAAAAAATTTTATGTGCATGCCCGGGGCTAGCCCAAGGGTAGCTGCTGCCATAGACAATGCTTCGGCCACATGCTGCTACCCCCTCCCCCCTGGCCTCGGGGATTGCTCTGGGCGCTTCATCCTTCCCTCCCGATAGGGTCCTGCATTTCTCCTTTTCTTACTTCACCCCCTCCCCCCCTGGGGCTACCCAGCCTAGTCATTCCCCCCCCCCCCCCTCATTGCTGGCAGTCCTTCATCCTTGGCCCCAGTCAAGCCTGCGGAGAGAGTAAAAGCAGCATGGCAATGGGCCTTCAGGCACTGTATGCGCTCGTGGTGCTGCTTTTAATTTTGGTGACATCACTGAGCTGCCATTTTCTGAGGTCTGCCGCCCTAGGTGGACACCTGGTCTGCCTGGTGTTTGGGTCAGGCCTGGCAGTCCATCTACTATCAAAATTGAAAATGAGGCTAGAAAACTGAACTACGTTGGCTCCATAGCAGCCTTTTCTTCCAAGGCAATGGAGGGTAAAGTGACTTGCTCAAGGTCACAAGGAGTGCCAGTGGGAATTGAACCCTTGATCTTCTGGGTATGAGGCAGTTGCTCTAACCACTAGGCTATTCCTCCACTCATACAAAGTTAGAAGCAGGTAAAAGTGAATATACTACCTCTGGATAAATCCTTCTTTTGGTTCTGGTGACACTGACAGATTGCTGTCACTTGTGATTTCTGAGGCATAACATTTGGTAACATCCACACGTGACATCCAGCATACACAGGCCGAAGCAGAAAGCTAGCGCAGCCTTTAAGCACTGAAAACACCACATTTAAGCACATGTTAAATGCAAAAAAACAGACTGACGTGTGCATAAACACCAACAGAAAAATTAGCGCCCTGTTAACGCCACGAGTATTTAAATGTATTTAAATTGTTGGAAAATGAGCTGCACTTAATAGTCTGGTATGCAAATCATGGCTACGCCCAATGCAAAGACAGGCGTAGGGGATTTCGCAACCAGCCATAGCGCCAATATTTTTACTGCATGCTCCTGACAGTATTTTGATGGCACCAGGTGCTTTCCCAATGCCTAGATCATCTTCTCCTCAGATGATCAGGCAAAGCCGCTGATGCCATCGAAAGAGTGAAATCAAATCCCTGGTGGCCCAGCAGCCTTGATTTTCACCCCCCCCCCTCCCCCCCGCAAACACCTGACAGTAATTTGATGGCATCGGGGACTATCACGGCATCGGGAAAAGCCCCGATACCATCGGGGGCCAGTACTCTGACCAAATGTGGTCTAGTAGCTCCTGAAACCTCCACTCTCCACCCCAAATTAAATAAAAATAAAATAACCTGGTGGTCTAGCGACCTCTAAATCCACCACCATCTACCCAGTACCTTAAAATAAGCAGGAGTGCTGCCTACGTGCTCCTGCTCTGAGTCTGTCATCTTGAAAGGTGGCGGTGCTTGGCCCCACCCAATGCATCCTGGGATGCACTGGCAGGATTAAACTGCCATATAAGGCATAGTCTACCTTTTATGGCAGTCTGACCTCACCCACCAGGTAGCCACTGTCAGGACACTGGCCCCCCGACAGTAATTTGATGGCATCGGGGGCTTTTCCCTATGCTGTGATCATCCCCAAGGCCATCAAAATACTTTTGGGGCTGATATGCAAATTAGCCACACGCCCATTTCTCTGGGAGAGATGCCAAACTAGTGCCAACTTCTTGTGCGCATGTTTGACTTGCTCTCCCAGTTTAATGCCGCAGTGGCTCATTTGCATGCGCAAAGTTACTGTATTGTTCATTTCATACTATATCCTTGCTGCAATGCGCATTGAAATGTGTGAATTGTTGAGCGCATAAAAAGTAGATTCAGCGCGCGTATAGCACCGGTTTTCTGCATCTGCCTGATAGATAGATATAAACAGACAGGTCTCCGTATCTTAAAGGATGTAGCAGAATTAGAAAACGTACAGAGAAAAGCCACCAAAATGGTAATGGGGATGGAAGGATACTCCTATGAAGAAAGGCTAAAAAGGTTAGGGCTCTTTAACCTGGAAAAGAGACGGCTGAGGGGAGATACGATAGAGCTCTATAAATTAATCAATGGAGTGGAACGGGTAAATGTAGATCGATTGTTTACACCATCAAAATATAGAAAGACTAGGGGGCATGCAATGAAGCGACAGGGTAACCTATGACTAATAAGAGAAAATATTTTTTCACTCAACGTGTAATCAAACTCTGGAATTTGTTACTGGAGGATGTAGCAAAAGCTGTTAGTGTAGCTGGGTTTAAAAAAGGTTTGGACAAGTTCCTGGAGGAAAGGTCCATAAGCCATTAATAAAAAAGGACTTGGGACATCCACTGTTTACCCTGGGACGAGCATTGTGGAACCTGTGTGTTTTGGGGAAACTGCTAGGTACTTGTGACCTGGATTGGCCACTGTTGGAAACAGGATACTGGGTTTGATGGACCTTGGTCTGACCCAGTATCGCATTTCTTATGTTCTTAGTATGCACACTCATTACATGCAGAGCCGGTCCCAGAGTTGGTTAAAGTTGTTGGCACCGTAAAATTAAGCCGTATGTCTCTTGTCTGTCAGAATCTATTGTTTAGCTTTGAATGCCCTGCTCTTTGCCTCTTTCTCTCTCTTCTCCCCCCCCCCCCCAAGCTGCTCCCCTAGGCCACCACCTAGTTTGCCCGTTGGTTGGACATCCTTGATTGCATGGAGTGCATATAGCTATTTAATTGCTATGTTGAATTTTATTTTCAGATCAATTGCTGTTGCATAGGCCTCTAGTCTATGAAATTCAAAGTGTGCAAAAAGACGTCTGAAATCAATCACCGTCAGGACAAAGGCATATATATTTAATTTGCTACCGGTCAGCTGCCTCTAGCTATTCATCAGTTCCTATGAGCTCAGAAATGTTGCAGGACTGAGGCCTTAGTTTTCAGACTGAATAAAGACATTGGTCCTCATGGATCAGATGGTTTCCACTTTCTTTTTTTTTTTCTTCCTCCTCATATGACCTCTGCATTGATCAGAGAAGCAGATTGGCTCCTGGGGGAGGGGAGGTTTGCAGGGGAAAGGAGTCCTGTCTTGGTTACTCCGGTCACTTTGTGACCTCTGCAAGCCCTTTCAGCTTTCTGTCTGACAGCGCCCTGCTGAAAGGGAGATAAGTGAGAGAGCGTCTTTCACTGCGTAAGAAAATGGCATGAACGGTCCCCAGGATCAAAGTTGCAACACCTCAGAGCATCAGGACAGGTTGTTTACGGAACGCTGTAGAGAGGGTTAAAAAGAACAAAACATATTGTTGGCTCTTTCCTGCGTCAT
Organism: Ichthyophis bannanicus; assembly: GCA_033557465.1. Lineage (NCBI taxonomy): Eukaryota > Metazoa > Chordata > Amphibia > Gymnophiona > Ichthyophiidae > Ichthyophis > Ichthyophis bannanicus. The sequence goes on along the minus strand of JAWIIG010000024.1, from coordinate 4,050,442 downwards.
ACAGAGCTTTCCTGTCCTCACTCTCCACGGGATATTTCATTAATCAGAGAGTATGGAATAAAAATTAACAAAGTCCCTTATGGGCACCTCATCGCTCTGGAGCAGACAAACAAGAGGTAGTCTGGAGGGAAGGGAGGCAGCTGCTTGCATGGTAGGCCGTGCTGAGAGAGAGAGGCTTCTTTCCGGTTTCTGGTTCTGGGGGCCAGGACTATTAGATTTGTTCTCAGCTACTGATGATCTATGATGGCTATTGATATTGTGAGCCTGGTGTGAATCTGCGGTAGCCTGAAACTGACAGTAAAAAAGATGTCTTCCTGTTAGTTAGTTTTGATTGATTGAATGATAAACAGGGAAAGGGGCTGGCAATTTGTTCCTAAAATTCATAGACCTACTTTGTGGTTCTAATGGCTTTTGCAGGTGAAGTAGTTTTAGTGCTTTTGATAGTGAGGGATGGATTTTGCAGACTTTAGTCACCTATAGCGTAAGCTGCTGTCCTCGCCGCTGCCACGGCTCTTTGCTGTGTACAGCATCTCTTGCTTTTCCGATCTGCTTCCACTTTCCTTCTAGCGCCTGCAGTATCCAGTTCTTCCAGCCCTGATTCACAGCAGCCTTCTGTAATGGAATTTGACCTACAGTCTCCCCCCCCCCACCCCCAATCTTCCAGTCTTGTCCTTTTGTAACTCCCATCAGTGCATCTCCACACTGACCTGTGCACCAGACCACAGTCCCGTTGGGCTGCAGAACTTGCTCAGTCTTTATACCGGCGTTCTTCTGATATCCTTGCCAGCACATCGTACAATAATAACTTATGCACAGGTACAGGGAATCCCTGTCCCTGAGAGCTTAAAGTGGCAGACAGTGTCACCGAGAGTAGTAGTGGCAGAAGCAGGACTTAAACTCGGGTGTCCTACTTCCCAATCCAGCCTTTACACCATTCTGCTCCAATCCAACTGATGTAGTGAAAATGTCAGAGGCGCCTTGTAGACGGTGCGTTGAGGCGTGATCTCTCCAAGACCAGCGTGATCGTCATCAGAACGGGACAGCGAGAAAGCTGAAAACTGCCACTGTCCCAACAGTGCCAACCCCCGATATTCAGCAGCACGTACTATCCAGCTACCGGCACCAAAATCCCAGACTTTATTTAAATACTATGGCCAGTGTTTTAAAAAAATGCTAATTTAAGTACGGTCCAGATAGTAATTATTTTTGGGTTTCACTCGCACATTTTAAGAAGCAGCTCGAGGCAGGGCAGGTACTTTCTCTCCCCAGAGGGCTTACAGTCATAGGTGCATGTTTACTAAGGTGTTGTAACGGTTTAACACGAGGTTTAGTACGTGACAAGCAGGCCGCAGCAATTGCTACTGTGAGCGAAAAATGCAACCATGCTAAAAGTCCTGCGCTAACTGCGTGTTGGGTTGGAAACCGGGTGGGTCAGGAGTAGGGTGCAGACGTTACGGTTAGTACACTAACGGCAATGTTACACGTAGCCCGAGGGCATTTGCCTCCACCTCAATGGGTGGTGTTCAGTTCACCCATGTTCCTCATGGCAAAACGGTTTGCCCAGGGTGTCTCACAACCCATGCTAACTACACAAAGACAGGATAGATGTCTGTTTTTTTTTAGCGCAGGTCTGGCACCACTCCTACACTAAATTTTGGGGCTAACCCCATGGTAAGCTACTGGATATTAGTAAACATGCCCCTGAGACAGTGGAGAGTTAAGTGGCTTGCCCAAGGTTTCAAGGAGCATCAACTGGCTTTGAACTCTAGTTTCCCTGGTTTTCCGCCTGCTTCTCTAACCACTAAGCTACTCCTGCCCTCCAGTATTTTAATGTGCCCAGTTCTCATAGACAGAGTATATGTTTATTTTAGTCCTGGGGGGTTAGTACCTCCTTGATGGCGTGCATCAATCTCCTCAGCCTTCGTCCTTGGCCCCACATACATTTAATCCTGACTCGCAGCAAATTGTACTGTTCCTGTTTGAGCTCCAACATAACTTTATCAGTGCAGCAAAACATTTGAGCTGATAGCGACCCCTCATCTAGCGCCAGGCCTCATGCGAATCAGACAAGACTCCTGACTTTCAAACTACAGATGTTCTGCTGTCCTCGGAACTAAACCCCAGCACAACACTGTCTACAACACTGAGCTACAACACTGTCTTTTGCCCCAGTCTTAATCTCACGCAGATTATAGTTGAACTGCGGACAAGCATGCGCTGAAGTTACATGAAAAGAGATCTACAGGTCTGCCTTCCAGAACAATTACAGTGTTTTCCATTGAACCTGAAAGGATTTTAGTGATGCCAAGTCTGTCATTTAGGATGAGCTCTTGATTTAAAGTCTCATCCTTGCTGATTGTGTGAGAGCCAGGAGCTGGCCCCCCTGGTTATGTTTTTTTTCCTCCGATAAGTTCACAGAACACTAACCTGCTTCTTAATGGCCCTGCTTCGTCCGGGCTGAGAGCAGTAAAATCAGAAATTAATTAGGAGTTGCAGGAATGGAAACCCATGAATTGAATGAGTTTCCTGAATTATAAGTGGAAGTTCTGCAATTTGGCTGCTACGGTTGTCACTATATCTCCTACCAGAGCCAACAAGAGGCTTTAATGCTGTTCATGTAAGCAAAACTTTAGGTGATGAGAAGTCTCGTTCCTTTCAGTTCCTGGTGTCTCGTGCTGCCTGGTGGGTCTGTTTTCCTAACGTTAGACTCAAGAGTTTGTGCGATCAGGCACAATGGAATGTGGCGTTTCTTTTTAGACAGAGCTGAGGGTAACATAGGAAGGTCTGCGTATGAGCTAAAATGGCCCAGTCGGGAACCGCACCACAAAATGCCAGCTTCTTGTCAGCCGAAGAAAAATCTCGTTCGGTTGCCGTGATCATAGCGCCGCTTAGTTATTTATATATTCCAGTACTTCATTACACGCTTTGCCAATTAAGCCTGAAGCTACCTACAATAACAGAAACAAAATAAGAATGCGTGACCCTTATCCCCTGTGCTATTCACCACATCACAAAATACAATAAAATTCGGCTTCAATATATTTACAGTCCTGCGATAACTGGAGCTATTGGAACCTACTATATTTTATTTAATGCAAGACCTATAAAGCCATTGTCTTAACTTATCTCCAAAAAATAATCTACCACCTTTAAAGTTGCAAACCGAGTGACGGTGAGTTCCATAATCGAGACTCTTGCACTACAAGAGCACGCATCAACCTGCGCTGCAACTTTTTTTTTTTCAGGTTTCCATCCAGTAGCAGCTCAAGGTGCATATGTTAGTCCAACCCAGAATGCCACAGAACATTTTAGCCATGTTGAATGCTTAATTAGCTTTTTCAGTACACCAAGTACACTATGGGAGTTATTTTAGAAGCCTTATACACGATTTCCATGTGCATAATTGGGCTTTTACTTGTGTAAATTACAGCCATGTGTAAATGGACATTTTAGAAAGAGTCCAACTTACATGTGGATATCCTTAGGTATGTGGAAATTTCAAGGGGGCATGGTCTGAGCAGGATGAAAGTCTACACATCTATTCCCTGTTTCAGATAGGGAATGCACGTGTAAGCCCAAAATTCTCCACACAGGGGTTTACACCTACAATATTCCCTGGCATGTGTAGGTTTTAAAAAAGTGTGTGTTTTGGTCATTTCTTTACAAGAGGGATTAAACTAGGGGAGTGTAAAGAAGAATCCTTTATGTCCCCCTCCAAATTGAAATGAGGTAAAGAGGGTATCCTGTGTAGCATCTACACATCTTAGTTTGCGAAATGGCTCTTACATCCCATTTACTCATGCAAGTTCTGAAATGCTATCACTTTCACGTGTACGTTGTCTGCTTTCTTCCATTGATTTTTCTCACATGTACATTTGTGAAGCGACTCTTCGCATTGTTTGGTGTTGATGCACTTCCTTGTATATATTTTAGAAACCACTCCATGTTTAGCAGAGCCGTTTCTACAATACTGTCAGAAATGAATACATCCCGACCTTGACGTCTTCAATCCTGATCTCCACATACTATTTAAAATGTGCCTTCACATCCATTAGCATTCTTGTAGAAGCGCAAGAGATTCAAATTCACAGTCAGATGATATTGTGAATAAAGGCGGTTTAGTCCTGTAGTGTGACCAGAGATGTCCACTTCCTATGCCACAATTTCTTGGCATGGGTGTTAGCAGCTATCCTCTTTTCTTGTCTCTCATCACACCTTGAAAATTTAATTTTAAGAAAACATTCCTGCCATTTCTAGTTGTAGACCGTTGAAGAAAAAGTAGACTAATTATTTATTATATCTATTTAATGATTTTTGTATATCATGCGTTCAGGCAATTGCCAAGCAAGATGATTTACAATAACACTAAAAAGTGTAAGGAAAATACAGAAGAAGAAATTAAGAAATGATAGCACTGTCACACTAACCATCCCCTCCCCTCCCACACCCACAATCGACTGCATAAATCACCAAAGACTTGGACGTAAAAGTGCATTTTTAATGCTGCTTTGGTTAAATTAGTCTCTTTTCTCAAACCAGGAGGGAGAGGATTCCATAATGTTAGACCCAAGAATGTCAACGATGAATGTCTAGTTGATTCCAAATGGAAACAAGAAGGTGGAAGAGGGGTTAGCAAATGAACGTGTTGGAACCTGGTGGGTCTCATAGGTTGGACAGGAATCAGCAATTGTAAAAGATACGCAGGTTGACCCGTGGCCTGGATTCGGCTATCTGGTGTCATACTCAAGTTGCAAAAAGTGGTCTTTTTGTATTATTGTCTTCCCTCCATCCCCAGACAAACCCTTCCCGCACATTAAGGACAACATCTTTGTACTGTTTCTATGTTGATTCAATAAAACGTTTCACTTTAAACCAAAAAAAAAAAAAAATCCATCATTGAGTTATGGGAACTTTTGACTCTGAAAATAAGGTTGAGAATTTTTTTCTTAAGTTGTCTCATCTGTATTCACTACACAATATTGTAGGGATAATATAATCGAGCCATCCACTTCTAGTCTCTCTCTTTTTATCCTATTTTAAAGGAGGATTATGAAATTGTGTGTATGTGTGTGTCTCTCCCTAGTAATCTTTTTCTTCTTTGTCTTATGAACGTCAGCGTTTTCAGGAAATGTCAAGGGGGGAGTTCTAACAGGAGTTGGTTGGTTCCTCTCCATGAGTACACAGGAGCCACCTGCTAAGCTCCATTAATTCTAGGTTAAATATTTACTTGTTTCTGTCTATTCTCTCTTTCTTTCTTTTTCTATTTGTCTCCTTTCTTTTCCCCCTCTCGGCATTTTCTCTGTATTTGTTTCTCTTTCCTTCTCTGCCTTCATTATTAGACATGTTCTTCATCTCTTTTATTTTGCTTAACATATATGCCCACTGCTACTGTTGCTACAGCCTTGTTCCTCTGTGTTTGTAATTCTGTCATGTTGTCTATCTCAGTTGCTGGCTAGCCCTCTTTAGGTGGTAACTGACCTACTCTTTGGCCAGAAATGTTTCCATTTTCCCACGCAGTCTCCTTTCTAAAAATTTCCACCACTATGATGCATTTTAAAGGATTGGCGAGAACACTTCCCTTTTTTCTTTTACCAAAAATTTGCTATAAGAGCTTTCACACTAAGCAGGTCATCGGGCTAACTTCCACGAAGCGCTGTTAAGGGGAGGGGGTTGGGATGGCAGGACATACTGTAGTAGTGACTGCACAAGAACGTAAATTTGCAACTGTCCCTGTTGCCACTGTGGCAGGACAGGGTTCAGATGCCCCAATTGCTCGGAAGAGGTGTTGGCATTCTACAAACATGGTAATCTGGGTAAATGTCCATCTTGCCCTCACCTTCTAATGGCTCTCTTAACCGATGGTATGTCTGTCTGTTTCTCAACCAGCAATGATTCCTCTAAATTTCTCAGTCAGCTATAAAGTATGCGAATAGACATGCCCCTTCGTCGTTGTTGTTGTCAGTTCATGAAGATCCTTCTGGATAGTTGTCCTAAACTATGTTTGGTCTTCATTCAGGCAGCTCATTGTTAATAGAGTGGCATCCATAGCTGTGATTATTGTATTGATCTATCTCATTGCTGGCCTTCCACTTTTGCATTGCCCTTCAACCTTGCCAAGCATTATGTCTTTCTCTAATGATCTCTCTCTTCGCATGATGTGTCCTAAGTATGAAAACTGAAGTCTTGTCATCTGAGCATCTAAAGAAAGCTTAGGTTTGATCTCATATAGTACTGACTGGTTTTTTTTCTTCAGGCAGTCCATGGTATATGCAGGGCTCTTCACTAGCACCAGAATTCAATGGCATCAATTTTCTTCCTATTTTTTTTCACTTTCCAACTTTTGCATCCATAAGATATCATTGAAAATACCATGACATGGACAAGCTGAATCTTTTATATGGAGAGAGACATCTCTTCTTTTGAGCATCCTTTCTAGGTCCTTCATAGCCATTCTACCAAGAGCAATACATCATCGGATTTCTTTACTGCTTGTCATTTCTTTATTGATTATTGACCCAAGCAGGTTAAAGTTGTCAACTATTCCAATTTCTTCTCCATCGACAATGAACTTACTGATTTTGCCGGTTGTCAGGCTCTTTGTCTCCTTTACGTTAAGGTGCAGGCCCGTTTTAAAACTGTTTCTTGATCTTGAGTAGCAAATGTTTCGGATCGTTTTCACTTTCAGACAGTATTGTGGTGTCATCAGCACAGCAAAGGTTGTTGGAGCTTCCACCAATCTTCACACATCGGTTATCTTTATATAGTCCTGCCTCTTTGATTTGCTCTGCCTAAAAATGAAATGGGTTGGGGGGAAAGTATGCAGCCTTGTTGAACACATTTGCTGATTTTAATCCATTCTGTTTCTTCTTGTTCCATTAGAACTATTGCTTCTTGATCAATGTAAAGGTTGTGTTGCACCATCTACTGCTTGCATTTTGACTTTAGAGCACTTAGATGTATGGTACTAATGTGTGTTAGCTGTTAATGCAACAAATAGCATGGGAACAGCATGCCACGTTAACATGGGCAAAAGGCAGACAATGTGGTGGTTTTCTGCATGTGTGGGCAGGATTAGGGCAGAGAGTAAGTGTGTTGGCAAAATGCTGTTGCCTCAGATGTTGCTAGCATGTAGTGTGTAGCTTTGACAGATACCGCAGGTGCAACTAACACCACCTCAATGGGTGACATAGCTGTATCAGCACCGTGATCACTGCAGTTTCTCTGTTATCTGCTGGGAGAATTCTGTGCGTGCCCCCAACAGCTAGTACACAATTTTTGCAGCTAACGCAGTGCTTATTGCAGGAATACCCTGCGTGAGCTGGAAAAAGCCTAACAGCCTTTAGTAAATATACTCCTAAGTGAATTGTAACGAGCAACAGCAGAATACTGTATGAGAGGTTCATATTAAAATAATACTTGCACATGGTCTTCAATATACAGGAAGGTTTGTAGGTTTAAAAAAAACCCCAGTAGCGAGCACATTTTCTTACCCACAGGTTATGCTTCATAAATCCTAACTCAGTGTATTTCTAGTTCACGATATAGAAGATTTGAAACAGAGTGACTACATGTGTGGAATACTATCTGTCTATGCTTCCTCGTTGCATAAGAAACCTCTAGTGTATGGATTTGGTAAATTCTACTTGTGTCACAGCACACCAAGAGCTTGTTTTAAAGAAACCCAGCTATAATCTATTGAAAACAACAACACTAAAGAAATAGAGGCACATTGCAAATGAAATGTCCAAGTGCAATCTGCGACGTCAAAGCCAGAACATCTGAAAAGAAAGGCAAATTCAGGCACAATTCCAGAAACGTGGATGTTCTCGATATACACGTGTATCAAATGTCTAGACTTCGATTCATACTTTGGGCATATCATGCAAAGAGAGAGATCATTAGAGAAACACATCATGCTTGGCAGGGTAGAAGATCGATGCAAGAGAGGAAGGCCAGCAATGAGATGGATCGATACAATAGCAGCAGCTGTGGGTGCCATTGTGTCAACAGTGAGCCGCCTGACTGAAGACCAAACACAGTTTAGAACAACTATCCAGAGGGTCGCCATGAGTTAACATTGACTGGACGGCCTATAACAACAACAACAACAAATGTTCCCATACTGGAAACGTCTGCGAACGGCATTTGTGGAATGGTTATGGAGATGTCTCTGTGATTTTGATATCCACGTGCGTGTCTGCAGATGTCCAAACTACGACTAAACATTTTAGAATGACCCTCATAATGTCAGAAATCAAGAGATGTCATGGGTGAGTGAACACTTCCTGCTGTGTAACCTCACATGCTTAGCTACAAACATACGGGTCAATGCATAAAGCGTGCGACTTCAGCACTGATATGCACCAAGGGGCATGTATGCAAATGAGATGCTCAAAACTTCAGTATAAAGTTGAAAGGAGGAGAGGCAATAGGCATGCTACAGGCGGTGGTGTGCACATGCGTGTAAATTCCAGAGAGTCACGTTGGCAAGGTTTATGCGCATGGGGCTGATATCTGTTCTCCCCATGTCCTTGATAGGAAACTCTAGCTCTTGCAAGCAGCAAAGCCACTAAAGGGTAAGAAGCAAAGTACATTTTTTCTTGACCACCAAACTTGCGCTTCTACGCTGAAAGATGCACGCTGAAGCTGTGTTTCTCCATACTTGCAAGAATTTTACATCACTTCCGATGAAGCATGCAGATAATGGAGCTCCTGAGCTTTACGCTTGGTTATGGCATCCTCTATTCGATTCTCTGCATCTGACATAGAGCTTTATTTATTAGCATTTTATTTGACTACGTGCAGCTCATTTGCTTATCCTTTTTAATATGCCTGGTCTTTCTGTGTACGCATACCTTTTTGTGCTGGTTACATGCGCATCGATCTTTTATCTCTGCACAAAGGGCGCAATAGCATTTCTGCGTCAGCCTGTTAGATTGTCCCTGGAGAGTTTACAGGGAAACACCTACTATACCTGATCATTACTTGCCTTGAGCTACTACTGGAAAGGCGCAAGCTAAATAAATACAAATGCAAAATGCACCCTGCATGTAATTTTGACTAGCACATGATGCTGGAACAACCACTGCTCCATGTTTGCTGGAATCTCTCACTGCCGTGATGGAACCACCACAGATCTGATGGCATTAGCGTTTGCTCTTTTGCATTCATTCTGTGACATAGTACAAGCAATTGTGTCTTTATTATGTGAGACTCAGCTGTGTTCTCGGAGGACTGGGAAGCTAACTTAAATTATAACTGTTCCTGGGCTTCTGGAGATGACCCTCAGACAGAAATGAACAGAAATGTCTGAGAGCTATGTAAGATGAAACAGTCCAGTCACACTTCAAGAGGTGGCTAGCAAGAGATTTTTCTTGGAACCATTTTTAGAATAGTCCTAAATTTTCTCAAAGTGCCATGTGGCTTGCACGGTCCTTTTATAGATCCTAAATCCTCTCCCCCCCTCCCCCTCTTTTCTCAACTCCTGCAGTTGTGGTCCAGATTTTGGCACCCTTGCAGTTCAACCCCTTTAATGTCCAATATCTCATAAAGGAAAAAAAAACACCCAATGAGATGGCTTTGGACTATATATGCCCACACATTTGACACACAAAAGAATCAAATAAAACAAGACCAATTTTAAAAAAAAGAATAGTCGGAAATAGTATGAAAACTGGGACATTGCCAGGACATGATTTTTGGCACCCTTATAAACAATCCAAATCAGAACCACATCCCCATTGCAGTAAAATTAGATGCACCTGTGATCAGTTGTCAGTACTGACATGACTTGAATCAGCGAATGAATGGTGACTCAAATATTCACCATTTTCAGAATGGTGAAGACAAGAGGGTTGCCTGAGGCCATCAGAAAAGCCATTATCAAACTTCAAAGGGGTAGAAGGCCATCTCCAAAGACCTTGGGATTCCTGTGTTTACAGTTCGCAATGTTATTAAGAAGTTCTTTGCTCATGGAACTGTCAAGAATCTCCCAGAGCATAGCGGGAAGAGGAAAATTAATCCAATAAGTCGTTGAAGGTTAGTGTGAGCTAAAGAGCTTAAGGCTGATCTGGAGTGGTGGTTTCAACCTGCACCAAATGCTATGCACTAAACCAAGAAAAGGTCATGGGCGAAGGCCAAGGAAGACCCCACTGCTCAAAGGCCGACATAAAGACACGCCTGATCTTTGCCCAAAACCACCTTGAGAAACCACGATCCTTCTGGGAAAATGTCTGCATTGCCAAAGAGTTCAAGTTTAGTTTCATCTGTCCACAGAACAAGTGATACATTTACCGGTAAAGAAATGAAGCTTATAAGAAAAAAAACACACCCTTCCTACAGTTAAATATAGTAGTGGAGATCCCATAATGTTGTGGGGCCATTTTGCTGCCTCAGGAACTGGAGGCCTGGAACATATTAAAGGAATCATGAGGTCTGAGGACTACTACGGTATTTTGGAGTAAAATGTGCTACTTAGTGTCAGAAAGCTAGGTTTGTGTCGAAGGTCACAGGTCCTCCATCAGGACGATGACCTAAAACACCATCTGTAAGTACAAAAGAAGGGTTAAAAAGGAACAAATTGACTGTTTTAAACTGGCCAGCAATGAGTCCTGATCTCTGTCCAATCGAGAGCCTTCAGAAAGAGCTGAAATCTGCCATTGGTAAAAGGAATCCTGAAAACATTCATGAGCTGGAACAAATTACAGTTGAAGAGTGATAGAAACTGCCAAAAGATAGATATGCGAAACTTATAGATGGTTACAAGAAATGTTTGGAGACCGTTATTGCTGCCAATGGTTGTGCAGCCAAATATTAATGAAGGGTTTCATTAATCCTGTCCAGGTCCTATTTTGATTTTTTTTTTCTCAGAAATTACTATGTCTAAGTTGCACAGACATCTATCTATTTTTATTTTTATTTTTTTGTATACCTTTGGAACATACTATTAAGAAATTCTGATGACATAGAGTTGGAATATTTCCAATTATTTCTCAAGATATTCACAAGACAACATACCTAAAATGTAAGGGTGCCAATAAAGTTGACCACAACTGTACTTCTAAGCTTCCCAACCACTAATGCAGCAGGTTTGTGGTTCATGCCACGGTATTAACCCTGATGGAACAGTACTGTCTTGTGATGTCCACTGAATAATATTTCATACAGTTTATTTTATGGTATTTTGTTTCATTTATTTGGAATTTGTTCACACCTTTTCAGTAGTAGCTCAAGGCAAGTTACATTCAGGTGCAGCAGGTATTTATCTGTCCCCAAAGGGCTCACTATTAAAGTCTGTACCTGAGACAATGGAGAGTGAAGTAACTCATCCAAGATCACAAGACACATCAGTGGGATTTACTCCCCCTGACTCTAAGAAACTTACTCCCCAACTCCAGACGTTGGTGGTGATTTTCTACCATGTCACGCAGGGTGCCAGGTGACCAACCTGGAACCTTTTTGGAACATACTTCTTTTCCCATTGCAGGTGGAGCAGGTGAAATGTTTCACCCACAACTTGCCTGCGCCAAATTGATGCTTTTTTAAAAATTTGCCACAAGAGGTCCACTTTGATACAGAGCAGATTAAAAGGCAGGGGGGCACAGAGGAGAAAAGAGGCTGAAGAAGAATGAGCTCTGAACAGGGGAGAGTGAGAGGTAAGTTGGAGAAGTGGTCAAGGAAGGGAAATTAGTGGAGTAAGATCAAATGAGAAAATGAGCAAGAGGAAAGGGAGGCACACGAATAGGGACAAAACCAAAAATAGGCAGAATGAAAATGGGAAAACTGGAGAGGCACAAAGAGGGTGGTAAAGATTCAGAAAGCATAAGGAAAGAAGAGTGAGAGACAGATTTGGAAAGAGAGAGAAAGCAGGGAGTGAAAGAGAAGGGGAAAAACATTCAACAGACTAAAAGGAACGTTATTTAAGTTTACTTTCTTTGATTTATTAAGATAGGGAAAAGAAATGAACCAAACCACATCTTTCTTTCTTCATATATTTTCCATACTGCCTTTCAAAAATAAAAACACCAAAGGAACTTACAAAATTAAAATATAAACAAGCTTGAAAGTTACAAAGTTAAAATCTAGACTCTGGGATGAGAAAGGAAAACAACTGGTTACTTGCAAACTAACACCTCTCCTAAAATAGAACAAACCTAATTCTCCCTTATTCTCTGCACTAGTCGCAATCCACATCTCGTGCTTCGAACGTATTGGTAAAGAGCCAAACCTTCAACTAAGATTTGAAACGTGGCAAATCAAATTCAAACCTTAAGCCTAAGAAAAGAAAATTCCCTAGTATCGGAGCCATTTAACTAACAATGTAATGTCTAGTGACCTCTGAATGAGTTTAAGAAGGGGACGGTACCACCAATAATTTCTGGTCCACTGAATGCAGTGAATAGGAGGGGTAGAGGGGATCAGTAAATTGACCTGATAATGGGGAATATTAAAATGCAAAGCATGAAATGCTAAAAGCAAAGCAAAATTTTAAATTTAATCTGAAGTAAAACTGCTAACCGATGGTGAACAGTCAACAGAGGAGAAACATGAGCATGGCTTAATAGCGGTAGTTTGAATCAACTGTATCTAAGATCAATTGTTTTTAATCAAACCATTCAATAAAGCATTCCCCTAATTTGAGTGATTAATTACAAATATATAAAGAAACTTGTAAGCAATCCATATTTTAAAAAAAATCCAAAACAATGTATGCTCTTTAAAAAGAGACATGATGTACAAAGGAATATGGGCCATGAATTTCAGCTGAGAATCCAAGGTAACCCCAAACAAGATTACTTGTTTTATGGACACAGAGGATTGACAGTCCGCACAGATTTCTTCCTAGTAAATGAAATGGCCTCACATTTATGAGAATGCAACTTCAGTTTCTTACTACATTTAATACCATCACATCAGGCTCCGCTGATCTTTAAAAGCTAATAAGAAAAAAGATGGAAGGGACACAGTTAAAAAAGAAAAAAGAACCCTAAATTGGAGTGAAACACATACAGTACAGGCAGCGCCAGGACGACTATTAGGCAAACTAACTGAAATAAGTTTTGTAAATAGTTTACCCCTGTTATCCAAGTTTTTGTTCCCTGTTATCTGTAAACTCATACATGTTAACTGTACTGAGCATTTTGTTCCATGTAAACCGCGCTGATGCTGAATAGTGCGGTATATAAGAGACTGTAAATAAATAAATAAAATAAAACTAGGCTCATGCCTAGGGAAGAAGCCTCGGGGGGGGGGGGGGTGGCAGCAAAGAGTTAAATATTTGCTTTTGACAGCCAAGGGTGGTGGTGGGGGGGGGGGGACATAAGGCTTTAAGGTTTGCCTGGGGCACCGACACCTTGAACCAACCCTGGGGCCGGCCCCGCACACAGGTTAAAAGAATTTGATTTTCTGAAAGGCTCTTATCACTATTGACCTCGAGGCGTTTTGTGAGATGTGTGTGCTATGTAGACCTTAACAAATGCACTTTTTTATTGACAGACATGAGAGAGTTAGCTTGAGGCTGTATTAGTAAAGTGTATTTCTCAGCAACATCATTTCAAGCTTTTCCAACTAAAGGAACTATTTACTAAGGTGTTAACGGTTCCCGTGGCAATTAACCCGCACTAAGGTGCATGTTTACTAAGCAGTGCTGTTAGCACAGGCTGGTGAGTTAGGGCGGGCCGGCACATGCTGGAGAGCTAACAGCGTGTCCACTAAACAGACGGCACAGGGTTATTTCTGCACTATATCGAGGCAGACTGGGCAGGTTGGCCAGTGACAGCTAGTGCAGAGGATATTGTCGCGCATTAGCTGTCACAACTGACGCTAGAGATGTCATGAAGTACAGCTGTGCTGCCAGCAGCTCAGTAGCTCGGCCGCTACCCATATCACAATTTGCGGCCGTGCCATTGGGTGTCAGTACTGTGAGACCGGCACCATTTAGGGAGGCACTAGAGATGGGGCAGGAGCGGACAGAGACCGTTCCCAACTCATCCACCATTTGTACCACTGGGGAGCCACCCAGTTAAGACCCAGTGGTGGGAGGGGGGGGATGTTTCAGAGAAGAGGGGCCTGATCAGGGTCGGGGGACCGGGAGGACATATTGGAGGAAGGAGATCATGTTGGCATGCTGTCTGGGGCAAGAGTTGATGATCATGGTGGACTTGAATGGATCGCAGGGGGGCTAGCTCAGTTAGGGGGAGGGGTTTTTGATCAGGGGCTGGGACGGGTCTATGCCATTACTGCGAGGCAGAGAGCACGGGCCACTGTGGTAAGTGTACACCTCGTGAATTAAGTGCAGGGCAGATGCTGGGGACGCCCCCCACATTTCCACACGGGATTTGCACCTACCAGACTGCACAGTAGGCGTGAATACTCGCCGTGGCTTAGTAAACGCAGAGCCTTAGCCGTTGATGTGGAGCAAGGTTGAAAATGGGTGGGGCTTGTTCCTTACAGATAGCTTGTAGGAAGTTACCATGTGGTAACTTAATGAGAACAAGAGAATGCGGCACAAGTATGCCACCTGGATACGCCAAACGAAGCGTTTTGCATTATCTGCTGTTCATTTAACATTTGGTAAAGAGCTTTCCTTGCGTTAACTGAGTGGCAACATGTTGGGACTGCCCGAGCAGTGAACAGAGAGACTTTGCAGTTGCTGCATGTTAATTATAGCTGTTTAGTCATGGTAATTGCCAGCTCTAACCACACTTTATTATTTAGGGCCCTAAGAGAGTTCAAAGCACTTTACAACAGGTCTGGATCTGCATCAAAATACATGTATTTAAAACATATGGCTCTGGGAAGAATTTGAAAGGCAGTTCCCCCAAAACAGTCTCGTAGAAGATGATTTGAGCACCTCTGTCCTGCAAACTCTAGATCTCTACAACAGTGTTAGAGCTTAATCATTTTTTTCCTAGTGAATTTAGTGCACATGAAACATCCCAGCTTGACATTAGGGGAAATCAAAGTCCTTTTATTTGCAGGCCGTAATGGAGCAGTATCCTCACGCCGCCTAAGCTATGTCGAGAAGGAAACCGTTTCGAGGTGAGAGGGCATCTTGGTCCCCATGCCCAAACAAACTTGAACTCTCTGTTCGGATCAGTGGTGTAGCCAGGGCTAACATTTTGGTAGGGCTGGGATTAACATGGCTGGGCATAAGGCAGTGCAAATCTCGACACCACCTGCAGGTCTCTCATTTTGACTGTTCTGCTACTACTTACTGGATTGGTCTGACACCAAAGTGGAGGGGCCTTGGCCTATCCCAGCCCACCCCTGTCTATGCCACTGGTTTGGATGGCCAACAGATATGCAGATTAGTGCCAAATTGTGATGCTATATAAACCACCAACCTGTTTCTCATGCAGTAGAGGCTTCAGCTGGCCATGGTTTTCAGCATGTACCATTGCGGTGGCTGTGGTGGGTGTTTGATCACCTCCAGTACTTCGCAGACCTCTTCATGGTGTCCAGAGAGGAGCAATTTCAGTTGAGTTCAGCAACTTGAATCATTCTGGAAAATTTGGCTTCTTTCGTTTTCAATGGGGAATAGTCTGAGCTGGAGCAAAGCAATGGCCTAGAGCTGCAAAGCTCTATAACGGGGTTGTTTATTATCCCATCCACAGAGGAAACATATTAAGAGAACAGAAGACTTTCAGAGTTTTACACTTGTGCGTCTCCATTGGTATCCCATCTTTTTTATTCTTTTAGTGTTTAAAATCCGGGAGCAACTGACACCCTTCCAGAATATTTTGTAGAGCATACTACTGGGAGCTTATGAGTCCATTTGCCAGGGTAAGACTAAGGAGGCCATTGGCGTTAAGATCATCTCACTTCACCCCAGCCCAGGTGGAGGGGGGGGGGAGCAAGAACAACGAGCCAGCACAGTATTAGTCAAGACTATCTAGCTAATAAAATGAATGTCTTTTCTGTAAGAGAAGAGATTTTTCATTGCCTGACAACATACAAATATTTTAATTTAAAACTCTTCTCGGCGGCTCAGTAGTTTAACATTTACATGTGACAGTTAAGGATCCAGATCCTGTATACATCTTTCTATTTTGTTTTTCTCCCACTGCGATGCTGCACTCTGCCTCTTCAACTTTATTTTATTTTTTTTAAATCAAATCAACTGCAGTGTCTATTATTTATGGTCCTACGCTTGCTTGTTTTCTCTCTTCAGCCATCACCATACAGAGTTAGGTTGCACAAGCGCGTGATAACCTTTGTTAAAACAGTGTAACTTAAGGTACAGAGGCGTTTATAACTGCAAGAATAACATTTGCCTTTTTCAAAGTTAAAATCCAGAAATATATTACACTTATGGTTTGTGATTTTTACATTAATAAGGTGTGGGGGAGGGGGCCCTTCGTGTACCACTGAAATTCGTCAGGCTTGTGAAGTTTTAATTAATTCTGCTTTGAGTTGAGTGAGTGCGTGGATCCATTATTTTGTTTTTCATGAATTTCTCGGCCCCTTATCTGTTGCCAGCAGTGACCCGTTTATTGATATTTACACTTTAAGTATGTCGCAAATCATTTCAAGAGGGAAAGGAAACCATTACTATGACTTTTTCTCAGAAGCTGTGAAGTAGCTTTGCCAATGCAACTTCCTCCACAGGTGTGCAGTTCAATGTCTGGAAGGGAAATAGAGTTGGGGCAAGTGAGGCAGGCTGGAGAGGAGAAATATGGGTAACTTCATTAAGCATTTTCCATGTGTTGAGTATGTTGAATATCACACAGTTGAGTATATGTATATAAGTACTGTGTGTGTGCTGACTTATACATTTGCCGTGCGTAGGAGTTCCCAGGACAGGAGAAGGGGTGGAGGTGCGATGTGCACGCGTTTATAAGATACTTGAGTACACGTGTAGATGTGGACCTGCAGAAGAGTGAGATAAATGAAGGACAGGCCAAGAAGTCAACTGAAGAGGAAGAAAAGGGCAGAAAAAAGATTCAGAGGTGGGGGAATTTAAAGATCGAACTCCTTTTCTCCATGGAGAAAACTGAATATGCTGCGTTCCAGTTGAGGCAAAGACTATCCATGCTAAATTTAACCTCTAAAGTTAAGAGCATGATAAGTGTGTTGTGGATTGAATTGAAGGGTTGAAGATCCTGCCGGTTGCCAGATAACGCTAAGATAAGTTATTGTGAACCTTGTGGTATTTTTGAACAGTTCAGTATTTCATTTTGTGATTTTTTTCACAGGGAATATCTTGTTCTTCCGATGGGACCTTGCCTTGCTCCGTGGAGTTGATTATATTCAGACGCTTTTTTGTATGTGGTTTTGATTGAGTGTGATTGGGTAAGAATGGTTGTTGATATGTTGTGGTGTTTGAATAATTTTTATTGCTTTTCCCAATAAGTAATCTTGTGGTTTTTAGGGTTTGGGATTTGTGATAGTTTTGGTGATTGTATGAGAGGCTTATTGACCAGTGATGTAAGCGTCTGCTTTTCCCTATAGTGAATTTTCACTATATGTAGGGTATGAGCTATCCTGAGGTCATTTTGCCTGTGCAGTATTTTGAGTAAATTGTTTTGAGTTGTGAGCTTTTCATGAGATAGTTGAATTAGGAGCAGTATTTTTTGGTTATGCATAACACTAGCCCATTTGGAAAACTTGCCTCACAGTATGCACACAAATCTTTGAGTGGCTATAAATCTGTGCACTACTGAGGATCCTTTTACTAGCAGGCACTAGAGTGTTGCGTCTAATGCACCAAAAGTGTTGAAACTATGGCATATTAGGTGCAACAATACCCCATTAGCTGTCAGGAGTGGGGAAAACATTATCCCAGCAGTTAGCATAGAACACATCCCCCTCACATGGGGGCCATTGCTGCAGGTGAATTGTACTCCACTTACTGAGGTGGCATTAAGTGAACCCGCGTGAATGCGGTTAGCACACAATGTGACCCCAGCGCTAACTGTGCTAAGCTCGCCAGGCCCGCTGTCCACCCCTAACCTGCCCTCTCTCAACCCTAACACAGATCACACAGCGTGAGACTCATCCCATGCTGTTACGGTCCCACACTAGCTGGCAACACATGTCCCGGCACACCTTCAACATGCGCCAAAACACGTCTTGCCAGATAGCACCCGTTAGTAAGAGACCCCCTGACGCTGGTTCTAGGTGCCTGTTCTATAAAGGTATATGCACTATATATATAATATATAATGATAGAGTCATCAAAAACAGCAGAAACACATAGTGCTAGTTTTTATAACTGTCCTTTCAAATCAAGCCCAAATACCTGTGCTATAAACTTCACGTCTATAAAAAGTGCTTACGTAGCTACTGAAAATCTTCTCCATAAAATTCAGAAATTTTAATTTTAAAGCACTTAGCTGAAGTTGAACGTGCTGGATCCATAGACCCAACACCAATGTTTTGGCAATCCTGCCTACTTTAGGTGTCCAGAGCACCACACAAATTTCCAGTCCAGCACTTCATGCATCTGAACAACAGAGAAACGTCACCATCATTGTTTTGTTTTATTTGGCCTTTATAAAATAGGCATAATATAAGCACCTCAGTTGCCACGTTACCTAGTTCCAGGAGTCAGATTGTAAGCCAGTCCTGGATTTTTGACTATCTCATCCTGATGCATTATGGGACATGTAGCACTGATTCGAATGGGTAAAATCAGGGACTACAAATACCATACTGCTTTGCAATGCAAATTTAAAACCAGAACTGGCAAAAAATCTCACTCCTGGACTGGGTAACTTGGTAACTGGCACCTTTTTGGATATTCCACAGAGATGCCGTTATATAAAATTATCCTCTGCATGTGGGAGAGAGAAAGCAAAGAGACGCTATTTAAAGAGACTTGTGGGGGTCATCCCAATCCTTGTTTAGTGGGTCTGGACATCTGATCCAGACATCCAGACCCACTAAACATCCGGATCGTGCTGACCGCCACAGAGCTCCCCGCACATATTGCCGATTTGTGTGGGGAGCTCTGTTTGTGGGTGGGTAAGGGGAGGGCTGTGAAAGGTGTGAGGGCGAATGGTGGACAGAAATGTGACCCCCGGACGTACAAAGCCGATTCTGAGGTCGGCTCTGTATGTCTGGGGTCAGCAAGGTGGATGGGGGACTTATTCCAGCAGGAGTAATTTGCCAAGGCAGGGCATTGTGGCTCCGTTAGCCAGGTAGGTGCCAAACATGGGGCCGATCAGAATCGGGGTCTGGCCTGCATGTCCAGGCTGGTAGACCCGATTCTGATTCCATTGGCACGTCTAGCCGCCATGGGATCAAAATCGGGTGCTTCTGCTGCACGCCCTGATTTTATCTGGCTGTACAGAGGCAGGGCATCAGCAACAAAACTGGCCTCTGTGCAAACAGTGAAGAGCATTAATCATCCTTTTTAGCATTGATGAAGTGCCCGTGGCATTGTCACATGGCTCTATGTTCTTCCACAGCGGCTGATTCAGGCCTGGTTTCTCTTTAACATAACAGGACTGTGTCGCCATGCATGCAAGGGGCAAAAGCAGGACTGTGTATCCTGTCTGGAGAGAGTGGAGTTTGGTATCAGCCCTAGAACCAGTAAAGTCATAATTTTTATTAATAAAAATGTTCCTATAGGGCTGCTAGGATGAATGTGTAAGATGAGTTCTCCCAGAGGAACAAGCCTAAAACCAGTAAACCCTGCAAGGAAAATTGCTGGTTTTTAGGAGTTTCACAGAATCGCTGAGTCAATTCATCTATCTGTCTGTCTGTCTGTCTACATAACTTTGTTTGCGCTTTTGCCATGGCTATAAAGACAGAATGCAATAGGCCACACACCAAACTCTCGCAACACACACACAAACTCCACCTGCACATCCCACAGCTATACCACATACACACCCACCCACCCCAATCCCACACAACACATACACACCACACAAAAACCCCAACTAGCACAAAGGACACACACACATACCCCACACCCACATAAACAATCCAGTACTACATTCACATCCTCCCTAACACCACACAGACACACACACACACATATCCAGAATCCCACCCCTGCACTAAACACACAGACATCCCACCTCACCACTCAGCATTACCAAGTTCCAGATTTTAAGCCAGTCCTGAATTTCTGACAGTTTCAGTCTGATGCATTATGGGACCTGCGGCAATGATTCCAATGGGTAAAATCAGGGACTACAAATACCATTCTGTATTGCAATGGAAATTTAAAACCAGAGCTGGCAAAATATTTCAGCCCTGGTACTGGATAATTTGGCAACTCCATGCACTACACATACACTTTCAGTAAGGTTGCCAGATATCCCCGATATTGAGGTAGTGTCCCTGACTCCATGGCCTTTTACCACCTCCTGCCCCCGATTTCAGTGGGGACAGAAGGAAAAACCATTGCTTCTCCTACATGCCCTTCTGATAATTTTACATAAGGATTGAGAAGACTAACTTCTCTTCTGAAAAAAGAGGAGGAATTCTAGAACTATATAGAACATCTATATGTATAACTTGAAGTTTAAACATATATGTACGTGTGCACTCTTAACTCGAGAAGGGCTGCCGCTCTCTCTTTTGAAATGATTGAATGCTACCTTGGCTGGTCATTTTGAAATAATATATGGGACAAAGATGCCCGAGGAGGGAGAAACCCCTACATCTCCCAGCCCAGATCAGTCCAGCCCTGCCCAGGTGTCCCAGATTTGGTCTTCAAAAATCTAGTAACCCTAACATCCATACACCCCACCCCGCACTACACACATACAGACCTAAATGCGAACGCCCCATTCCCACATTAAACTCACACACAAGACACCCTACTCCCATGCCATACAGACACACACACCTATAGACACTCCACCCCCCGCACCAAACACTCTCTGAAATACACAGCCAACGGTCGTGAAGATGCCTCATTCAGCCCCAGTCCTAGACCCTCTATCCTAAAGAGCTACACTTTATCGTGGCTTTTCATTCCCCTCCCAGGCCCGTATGAGTTCGGAAAAGGAAGAATGGTAAATGCACCATTTTATCACACAATAAGTTCATTAATCCTGCTATAAGTCTTAAGTGCTCCATTTACTCACTTACATATAGCAACCATGCGCTCCATCAGTGAAACTGAAACATACCTTTTGTTTTTTTAATGATTACATCATGCATTTTTCAACTTGTTTATATTTGTGAAGAGCCTCATTAAAGCAGGTTCCACCCCTGCCGAGCTTGCAAATTACTCCTGCTGGAATTTGGCAAGCAAAAAAAAAAATTCAAACTTCCTTGTCAAAAGGTCTGAATCATACAGAATTCTGCATGATGTGTTGAAATAACAAAACATATTGCTTTTGAGTGATAATTTAAAATTCAATACAGAAAAAAAATCACAGTGCAAAATTTTGAATTATTGTATGCAAAATTATAGCAGAAGTGCCAAAAAGAACTTACTAAATTGTGAAGCTTTTCTTTCATTGGTTGAAGTGAAAATCTGAAACAAAGCAAGTGCTGCTTGCTGGACAGTCAAGGCAAGCCCTGCAGCAGTTGCTGACAAAAGCTGGGATGGATTCATCTGAACAGTTAGGTGTGTCCTGAGGACTGGGCTCAAAATTCCTTCTCTAAAGGGATCAATGAACATACTAAAAGTCAAACAACAACAGCTAAATAAACTGAAATAGAGATGTTTTCCCCATACCTGAAAAGTTATTAAAAAAAAAGAGTAGATGAACAGGAGTAAAAGATTTTCTTGTTGTTAGTTACCAAAGGAAGTCAAAATCAAAGTCAAAATCATTGCCGAACTGTAAGAACTTTAAATGACACAGAAAACAGGTGTCGGAGAAACAATGTGAGAATTTTTGGCATTCCAGAGAAATGGGAAAGTGATGATCCAGTGAAATAAAAGCAATTATGTAATTGGCAGCGGGTGCCGACTACATAAGCGCTTCCAATGGAAATATCGGGAACAGACAACTTTGGTCTGTTAAGTTGATAAGTCTACAGTTATCCTTCCACGAGTTCCGGAGTTGAGAGGAAAGTTATCTTTCTGTGTGACAATATTCATCCACTAGACATAACTTATCCATTGGTACCACAGAAATACCAAGATTAAAGTTAATGGCAGATCTTATCCGTGTCACGTTATTCACAGATTTTCAGCAGCACCGTTTAAACGGATAGTGCCTCTGAAAATCTGCTTAAAGCTAAATGAATAAAATACCCATTTAATTGTACGCAGTCACTGTGCTGTTGAATATTCGCCTCAGAGTGTCTTCCCGTAACATCAGCAACAAAAAAAATACCCCTTTATTACTGATTTATATCGTGATGTACCATCAGCTTTTGGAAATATTGAAAAACTTCAAAGGGAAAGTACTCGTAGAATAGGAATGAAAGAATTTTGATTGCTGTGGGTCTAAGGTTGCAGGCCTGAAAATGAACGCAGGGCTCAGGTTACTCAGTTTCGTGAGGGAAAGTCTCTGGGAATTAAACAACCAAAACATTTGAGAGCTCTAAAGATCTACAGTGTTACATCTTACCGAAAACAAAATTGAGACTGGGTGATTCATATATGCAGAAGCAGGAAGCAGATGGAGACTGCCAGGATGAAGGAGTCAGTTATATGTAGCTGTATGGCTAAGAGACCTGCTGCTGCGTCTTTATTTGTACTGACTATAATTGGAAAGCGTGCACATAGGTGTAACCGTGAGCATGCATTCTGCCACCCGTTAGACTCTTCTCACCAGAGAAAGTGCCTAGGAAGAAGTACTGAGTTCAGGAGTTCATTGTGTTGCTCTTTTAGCATTTTATGTCTCGGCTTGGAGTTCTAGTTCAGCCGCAAATGATTCGAAAACTTTAAATCCTTTTTTTTATCTCGTGATAATTTCATCAGGATGGGCCATGGGACTGTCACCAGCCTCTTGGATTATATTGTGTTTCCTCATATCGGGATTTGTCAAAATATAATCTGCAAAGATTATAAAGTTATTCCAAATACTGCTGCCAGGCTGATCACTGGGATGAAAAAAATTTGACATTGCATCAATCCTGAAAGATTTGCATTGGCTTCCCGTAGCTGTGACCAAACTGATAAAGGGGTTGGAAGGGATATCCTTATGAAGAGAGGCTTAAAAGGTTAGGGCTCTTCAGCTTGGAGATGAGACAGCTATGGTACTAAATGTCTATAAAATAATGAGCGGAGTAGGAGTAAACATGAATTGGTTGTTTACTCCCAGGCTTGACAAAATCCCATGGCAACCAGAAATTTGCACCTGGCTGCTCAGATTTTCTTAGCCCCCCCCCCCCCCCGTCACTTTTACAAAAAAATGCGATCACAGGCAAAGGGCAGCTACGATCGCGGCAAAGACCCCTTCTGTCTGCCCGCAGGTGATTGGATTCTTGTGAGAGGAACCAAGAGGGGAAGGCCGTGAGAAGACCGCAGGCTGGTTGCAAGGATCCCATCCTCTGTGGACAGAAGAGGACAGCTGGATCAGGACCTGCAAAAAAAACAAAAAAGGTTAGATGGGGTGGGGGGAAGTGAGGCAGCAAAGGAGCAGTAGATTTAAAAAAAAAAAAAAGGGAAGGTGGGAGTAATGGAAGGTAGGAGGTGGGAGGGAGAAGGGGGAAGGAAGACTGCACGTGTTGGAAGTTAGAGATGAATGCTCATGGATTGCTGAGGAGACTGATTCATGTTTCTACAGCAGTCTGTGGGATATTCATTGGCGCTCATCACCTAGTGCTGTTGAATATTGGGTAGAGCCAGTTTAGAAGGTCCTGCTAACCAGCTACACCCTTTTGAATATTAACACACATCCCCCCCCCCCCCCTCCGGGTAACCTGCTTATTTGTTTTCCTATGTCTTATTACGACAATGTATATGTATTATTATTGTGTTTTTATTATTGTGTTTTTGATGTATTATGGTGTAACCCGCCTTAATACTATGTGGTAAGCAGTCTATTAAGTTAACAAATCAATCAATCATCTGTCATCATACAGACATGACAGTACCACAGCTGGTTAGCAGAATTCTTCACCAGTTTATCATATGCACTGAGTTTAATCTGTTGGTTATCCAAGAAGCAGTATCTGGGCATCTAAGCACAGAATGACAAGGGGCATTTGCACTAAAGCTTAGAGTGCACGCTGTCATGCAGCAGAGGCTGATGGAAGCAAAAATGCAGGAGAAGAAGCTGTTTTTCATGAGGAAAAAGATGTGCACAAGATGCAATATCCACACAGAACAGCTAGAGGGAGCAGGCGTGCACTCACAGAGCCTGAGTGGACACAGCTAATCGAGAGCACCTGACAGTCAGCCCAGAAAGCTCAAACACAGGAGAGCTTTATAAACGGAAGACTGGAGACTGGAGAAGGCAGAGCAGTGTTTGCAGGTGTGGAGCTGGAAGTAAAGCTGAAGGTTTACGAGAGAGAAGCACCACAAGCAAAGGCCAAGCAGAAAGAAGCACTTGGGAAACTAGTGCTGGGCAAAGGAACAATCACCTTTAGAGGCAAAGCAGAGTGAAAGAAAGAAGCCAGAAGCTGGGCTTGGAAAGAGGCTTGCTTTTACCCGAGGAACCTGTGACCAAACCGAAAGGTAACAAAAGCTTTCAGAGAGATTGGCACAGGGATTGTGTTCCTGAAGAACTGCTGGAAGGAGGAAATCCCATTTCTATATGCTGCTGGAAGCCAAGGTATGCTGACTTTGTTTCTATGAAGAAATCCTTACCTTATAAAAAGCCTTTTAAAAGTAGTGCTAAACCTGTGAGAAAGGGAAGCAAAGCTACCTCTCATAAGCCAGGTAGCCAACGCCCGAAGGTAGGCCATGCTCATTGGCAAACACTAGAGGAACTCTTTAAACATCCAGAGAACAGGACTAGGGACTGGCCAGAAATTGTAGCCAGTGAAACCATTGATGCAGACAGAGATAATTCTGACTCAGAGCCAATGCAAGTGGAACTTGTAGAGCCAAGTCTTTTGTCTCAGGAAGAGATGGACTGTTCTTTGTGTATTTCAAGCAGTGCAGAGTCACTGTTAAACCTGTGAATGATATATGTTATCTTCAGAATGTTATTCATTTGCTAAATGGAAGAAGAGTGCTGAAACATTTGTTTTACTCTGGAAAGCTTAACTAAGCATTGGCACAACTGTGAAGCCTAACTAGTTTTTCCTTTATCCTGAGTTAATTTCATACCTGAAGTAAAGGACTTTTTCTTTATGTTGTAACCCAGCTGAATCTTTGCGTAAAGGGAAATAAATGCCTTGTTATCCCTGTACTCTGAATTCATATTTTTCTTAGACAGGAGCTGAACTGCTAAGACCAGGTTACACCTGGCTCTTAAAAGACCCTCCTCTCATAATAAATTAATTTTGTGTCTCACCTACCCTTGCGACCACTGGCCACCAGGGGGGTGCGCGACAACGCTCAGGACTTAGTGTGGAGGCTAAACTGGTAGCAGAAGATGTTAGCATGTGCACACTAAGATTAAAATGCACATGGATGCCAATGAAGAAACATCAGATGGAAACTAGCGCCAGCAGACCCTGGGAAAAAGCCTGGGTAGCTTTCCCCTTTGTGCTATTTAGCACGTGCTCACAGATGCCTAAAATGTAAGGGTGCGTAGACACTGGACGTGATGTTACTGCTCTGTCCTGCCTCCCTCTTTCCTATTTATTATTGGCGTTCCTTTTCTTAGTTTGCAATGCTAAATCCATCCTTTTTATTGTACACCGCTTAATGTTCCTACAATAGCGGTTTATCAAATATGAATAAAGATAAAGATAAAGATACACAAAACGTGTAATGCAACCTACAACAGAACTCTAGCTAATGGGGACACACAGCGCGCATCAAGCGTGCGCTCGCTGAAACAAGCTGTAGACAGCGTGATCCACTTTGTTCGCGAGTACCTATTAACCATGGAAGTGCTCTGAACAGCGTCCCAACTGGCACTATGCACCCCTTTGTATTCGTGGCAAAAACCAACAAAGTTTGGATCCGAATGAGCAGGAAGCGAATGCACGTAGTGTGCACACAGGATGCTTGCGAGCTATTTGCAAACAGGTACCAGTCAGAGAAATGTGTTGCAGACTAGGTTGCATTACCTAATACCTTTGTCACAGTTGTTAGCTTTCTGCATGCATGTTTTTGCAAAAGCTCAGCTAAAAGGAGGAATTGTGGTTTTTAAGATGCAGGGGAGAGAGCTGCTGGAGCAGTCGGGGTAGAATCGAGGAGGAGAGGGAAGAAGAGGCCAGAAAAGGGGGAAAAGGTAGAGGAGCTAGAGCAGTGGTTCTCAACCTTTTTTGTACCGTGACCCCTTTTACCATTGGTCAACTTGTGGTGACCCCCAATGATAAAATCAAATGCGTCTCTCTACTGTTAACGCATTGTCGCTGTAATCATTTGTTGAATTATTAATATATTATAGGCCTTTGCAATATGTTTTTATTTATAAAATGTACTTATTTAAACCACAATAATTAATCACAATAACAAGTAAAATTATTCTTTCTACCTTTGTTGTCTGACCAATTTATTCTCTGATCATGCTGGTCCCAATCTGAGGCTTCTGCTTTCCTGTCTTCTCTTAGCTCTTTTTCTGTGGTCTATCGTCCATCTGCCATTTCTTATCTTTTCTTTCGTTTTCTTCACTTCTTTCCATCAGCCTATTTCCAGTCCCAGTAACCACTTCCCTTTAAGCTGTGCGCGTGTGCGCGCGCACACACCTCGCCGAGAGAGCGCACATACTTTACAACAGAGCGCACAAAAATTACGGCTCTGATTCTGAGAGAAAACAACACAGACGTCTTAAAATTTAAAAGTTATGATTGTAATTACTAGAAATTTCCCGCTTCATTTAGTAATCATCTATTTTCATTTAATTTGATTAAAATCAACATGGTGTACATACTGTATTCTGACGTGTAGTCAAATTTTAAAGTATATAACTCCGAGTGTCGTTATGTGGCGCACAAAAATGTAACTTCCTTCAAAAGCTGCACACAGCTGATATTTTATGCGCACACAGCCTACAGAAAATTAGAGGGAACATTGCCAGTAACCCTCCCCAGTATCAGCCCCTTTCCAGTCCTCACTCTCAGTACCTTCCAATGTCACATTGTATTCCCATGACTGCCACTGGTGTCCATTCCCTTCCAGTCCCCCTCCTTCCCCACTGACCAGTCCCTTCTAGTACAAATACCATGGCAGCCCCTCCAGATCCACTCCCTTCCAGTTCCATTCTCCCATCCCCTCATATCAGCCTATTTGTAGCCTTAGCCCCCAGTTTTCTTCCAGGGCCAGCAGCTCTATCCTCCCCTCCACACAATCAGCCCATTCCCAGTCGAAGCCCCCCAGTCAGCTCGCTTCCAGTGCTAGTCCCCCCTCAACCCCATTACCAGTGCTAGCCTCCCCTAATCAGCTCATTACCAGTCCTACCCCCCCCATCAGCTCATTTCCAGTCCTAACCTCCCCATTCAGCTCATTTCCAATGCTAGCCCCCCATCAGTCCATTACCAGTCCTATCCCCCCTTGATCAGTCCATTCCCAGTCCTAGCCTTCCCTAATCAACCCATTACCAGTCCTAGCCCCCCCCCATCTGCCCATTATAATCCTAACCCGCACTGTCTCTCCCCTCTGTCCAGCATTTATTGCCTGTCTGTAAAGTATGTCCCCCTGTCTCTTCCCTTTGTCCATGCCCCCTCCCTCCCTCTCTCCATCCATCCATCCATCCATCCATGTCAGCCCACCTCCCTCCATGCCAGCCCCTCCTCTGTCCATGTCAGCCCCCTCCCTCCCTCCCTCCCTCCATCCATCCATCCATCCATCCATCCATCAATGTCAGCGACCCCTCCCTCCCTCCCTCTCTCCATGTCAGCCCTCCCCTCCCTCCTTCCCTCCATCCATGTCAGCCCCCCTCTCTCCATGTCAGACCCCTCCCTCCCTCCATGTCAGCCCCCTCTCTCCATGTCAGCCCCCCTGTCCATGTCAGACCCCTCCCTCCCTCCATCCATCCATCCCTCCATGTCAGCCCCGTTGCAGGTTTCCTGCCCCCTCCTCCCCTCTCCCTGTCTGCCTGCTACTACCCTGCTGTTCTACAGCCGCAGCTCCCTGTCTCTTAGGGAACCGCGGCTATACCTGTAAAACCGTTGCGGAGCCTTCCCGTCTCTCGACGGGCTCCGTGCAGCATTGTCCCGTCTCCAAAGGAAGTGGTAAGCAACCCACAGGTTGAGAACCGCGACCCACAGGTTGAGAACTGCTGGGCTAGAGAGATGGAGAAGAGGAGGAAAAGTAAAAGGAGGCATTGATAGTAAGAAGAGAGGAGAAAGAGGCAGACAGGTGAGGAAACCAGAGACGTCCTGGGGTCACAAAAGGCAGAGGACAGGAATGAGGCCTCAGGGCCACTGATCTTTGTGCTCTTTTCTCAGATGCCTCGGAAGAGGGTAATTTTTATAAGGGAACGCCTGGTTAAAAGGTGTTAAGATGCTTCTTTTTTAAAATTTTATTTATAGAATATACAAATAATTACAAGGATACAATCACTTGCACAGGAAATCAGAGAATACACAAACATATAGGAAAAAATTTCAGAAGAAACACATTAACCTGAGATTCCCGCTCTAGCCCACAACTTGTGGGATCCAAGAAATTAGGAAAATACTACAGCAATGAACCTTAATAGGTAATATACCGAGACATATCAGCCAACTTCAGTCAAGACGGAGTAGAACAGGCAACAGACCCACCAGTAAGAACCCCTCGGGCATTTAAAAAGGAAATCAATTGAGATGGAAAAAAGAAAATATAAGAATTACCTTCTAACTTGACATTTGGTCCGCTTTATTAGCTATTGATAAAAAAGTATCTTCGACTTTGAATGTGCTTTGTACCTTTTCTCAAGATGCTGTTGTAACCTTGCAGCAACTTGATGAAAAGGTTAGCTCTGTTGATAAAACTGTTATGCATATGAGCTCTCAGGTTCCTTCACATGCTGTTGAGGTTAAAAATTCCTTAGGGGCTTGTTTACAAAACCGCGGTAACGGTTTGCGATCGTAATCGGAGCCGCGGCCCCGTTGATTTCAATGGGGCTACGATCGCGATCGCGAACCACTACCGCGGCTTTGTAAACAAGCCCCTTAGTCTTATACTCTCGGGTGGAGGCTTTTGAGAACTCTTGTCGCTCATGCAATCTCCGGTTTCTCAATTTTCCACATACTTCGCTATTGACACCTAGAATACTTTTAGAAAAGTATTTTAAGGAAGTTCTTAATATTCAGGAACCAGTTGTTGTTATGCAGGCTTATTATATTCTTATAAGAACATAAGAACATAAGATATGCCATACTGGTTCAGACCAAGGTCCATCAAGCCCAGTATTCTGTTTCCAACAGTGGCCAATCTAGGTCATATGTACCTAGCAGTTTCCCCAAGAGACACAAGTTCCACAATGCTTGTACTGGGTCAAGCATTGATATCTTCGGTCACTTCTTAATAATGGTTTATGGACCTTTCCTCCAGGAACTTGTCCAAACCTTTTTAAACCCAGCTACACTAACAGCCTTTACTACATCCTCCGGTAACAAATTCCAGAGTTTGATTACACGTTGAGTGAAAAAATATTTTCTTTTTTTAGTCTTAAATAGTTTACCCTGTAGCTTCATTGCATGTCCCCTAGTCTTTCTATATTCTGATAAGGTAAACAATCGATCTACGTTTACCCGTTCCACTCCATTCTTTAATTTATAGACTTCTATCATATCTCCCCTCAGCCGTCTCTTTTCCAGGTTAAAGAGCCCTAACCTTTTTAGCCTTTCTTCATAGGAGTATCCTTCCATCCCCTTTACCATTTTGGTGGCTCTTCTCTGTACCTTTTCTAAAATCGCTATATCCTTTTTAAGATACGGCGACCAGAATTGCAAACAATATTCAAGGTGCGGTCTCACCATGGAACGATATAGAGGCATTATAATATCTTTTGTTTTATTTTCCATTCCTTTCCTTATCATACCTAGCATTCTATTTGCTCTCTTGGCCACCGCTGCACACTGGGCCGAGGGTTTTAACATGGTATCCACAATGACGCCTAAATCTTTTTCCTGGGTGGTGGTTCCTAATGTGGAACCTTGCATCGTGTAACCATAGTTTGGGTTGTTCTTCCCTAGGTGCATAACCTTGCACTTGTCCACATTAAATTCCATCTGCCATTTTGATGCCCAGTCTTCCAATTTATCAAGATCCTCTTGCAATTTTTCACAATCCTCTTGGGTTTTAACAACTTTAAATAGTTTTGTGTCATCTGCAAATTTGATAACCTCACTCGTTATTCCACTTTCCAGGTCATTTATGAATATGTCAAAAAGCAGCGGACCCAGCACAGATCCCTGGGGTACACCACTATTCACCTTTCTCCATTGGGAAAATTGGCCATTTAGCCCTACCCTCTGCTTTCTATCTTTTAACCAGTTCCTGATCCATGATTCATGATTCTTTAACCAGTTCCTGATTCCTGATTCTTGCTAGTACTAAAAATGTTAATCGCATCGAGGGGGAGATGGATGAAATTGTTCCTGCTATATTAAATCTTACCGCTTTTCTGGAAGACTCTACAGATAATATTACTTCTCGCTCCGCTTTATTGGTTACTTTTGTCTCCACCGAAGTTAAGCTGCGTATTCTTTGAGCCTTTTTTAAAAAGAAGTCTGTCCTGTTTTGTGGTCAGGCTATCAATATTTTTCCTGATGTCTCCCGCGAGACTCAGCTTCGGGGAAGGCAATTTCTGGCTCTTAAACCTAAGGTTGTGGCCTCGGGTGCCACTTTCTTTTTGCGTTTCCCATGTAAATGTGTGATTGGTTTTGATGGAGCCTCTTATGTTTTTATGGATGTGACTCAGTTGGAGAAATTTGTTAATGATCGCTCTGGTGTGGTAATTGGAATTAAATCTGGTTGATGGAAGGTTCCTCCAATTAGTGCAGGCTTAAAGCCTGGTTTTCTAATGCTTTGTTTCTTATATTCAGTTTTTTGCCTGCATCGCTTGATGTGGACTATATCATTGTATCATGTTTCCTTGTACTTTAGGTATTTTGTTTTGTATCTGATTTACCTTTCTGATTTGGTGTAAATTTCACTAAAAAGCTTAATAAAAAATAGAAAGAAAAAAAAAGAGAGTAAGGTGCTGAATGAAGTCTGCTGTAGTGGTTCCGTGTCCACACCAGGGGGCAGAGCTGCCCAGTTCCAGGCATCAACAGACCCACAGACTGGCTGTGGAAGCTGCAGCTATAGCACTAAGCTCTGCCATGATAAGTAGGTGTAACTACTAAGCACTAGAGCCAGAAAACAGCTTTGCCGGTCCAGTCCTGATCCCTGACATGGACTTTCCACCTTGAGCGTCTGAAGCTGTCCTCAGCGACAGCAGAGAGAGCGGTATACTCCTTGGCTTGCCTGCAGATACAAGACAAAGAAAGAGGGCTTGCGTTTGTAACACTGCAGGATAGAGCAGTATAGTGCATAGAACAGCACTGAGATCATCATTTGTTTCTAGATTGCTTCACTATTTCAAAGCGCCTCCGCTTCACTTTCAATCAGGAAGTAAAGTTAATGATGTGTAATGCTGTGACCTTTCACTACCGATCTATTCTTGCTGCAGGTATTTTAAATGGACTTAGATATATTGTGACGATCCTCTGATGGAGAGCAGGCTTCTCCAGGGCCAAAGGTCTGTGACTATTGGGTACAAGGAGACACTTCAGACACAACTCTGGTGTTCCCAAAGAAGTCTTTACTGGGATAAGCGTCTCCAAAATAAACCGTGCAATGGTAAACGGTGTTAGCTGCAAGTTCACAGTAGATGGGTGTGAAGGTTGAACACCTCCTTTTCGTCCTTAGGGCTTGAGGTCCCCTTTAGATAATACTAGCCTCCTGCCTCCCCGAAGACCCTTTCGGGTACCTGTTATTGCAAATGCTTAAATTGCTCCTTTTAGACTCCTGAATAATGCAGCAGTCAAGCAGTTTTCTTTTCCCTCTTTTGTCCAGCTTTGGGCATCTATCCAGACACACCCAGCAGTGTAAAGCATAGCGAAACTTGGTATGTGCTTAGGGCCAAACATTTGGGGGTGGGGGGCTCCATGCAGGAAAGACACAGACAGGGTATTATTTACTAACACTTAATGTGTGCTGCCTGTCGACACATGCACAAGACAGTTTATTGCAGCTCTCAGAAAGCTGCCTCCCTGTCCATTCCCCATTTACAACATGACCCATGCAGAGCTTTCCTCACAAACCTGTTAAAGCTCTCTAAAATACTGAGGTAATTTACAACCTATGGCACTATTTTCCCAGAGGCGGTAACAATAGGCCCTTTCCCACCAAACCCACAGTTGTTACTGGACACGCTGTACTTATAAACAATTCAAAGACTGTCAAATTCCTGCTTAAGCTGTTGGGAAGATTTAAGAGATTTTTCATCCTAGAACTGTCCAGCCGTATGTGTCTCTTTCTCTTCCCACATATTTAAGTTTTTTTTAAGGGAAATTAAATCAGAACATCTCCTATTATTTGTTCCATTTTTTTTTTACATGCCTTCTTTCTTGGGAAAATCAAAATGGCTTACAAAGCTGTTATTATGATAAATTACTCCCCTCCCCCCTTCTCCCTGGAAGCCCAAGTAATTTCTTTCACACTACATTTAATAAGCTCCTTGATAGTTCTTGAAAGCAATTAGCAACCTGTGTTGTGAAACCCCGAAGTGCAATCTAAAATTGGACATATCCTGCCCTCCAAGTTTCCATGACCTTTGGAAAGTATTCGTGTGGACTTTAGGTCCTAGGGATGTGCGGTTGTCTGCGTGTATTTAGTTAGATAGCATGCCTTTCAAAATGTAAAGCACCGTTTTCCATAGGTGCTTCACATGGGAAATGGGGCTTTCAGGTCAGTGCTCACATCCCCCCAAGTATTATGCAAAAGTCTTGGCCGAACGAGGAGCCTTTTTTTGAAATATGTACACGAATGTGCAGGAGCCTAAGTGATATTTGCTGGCCCAGATAGCCGGAGCAACCAACTCTGCCCACGCAGAAAAAGAGCAGCTTTACACCGTGCCCATTTTGCATTGAACGTGACTTGTTGGTTTGCCTGTGCTGACATGTGTACACGCCGAGTTTCAAACGGTTGCTTGTACAAGAGGAGCCAGTTCAGGAGCCAAATGAAATGACTCTTTCTAATGAATTTTCAAGAAGGTGTTTAGACACCACAGAGGTTTGTAGGGTTGCCCCCTGAATCGCTGGCGGAGACTCCAGGTCCAAACGGTCAGGGAGCAGGCACATGCGTGTGCCTCGGAGTAGGTATGAAAGTCAGCATGGAGATTTGCAAAGATACGTATGTATTCCCAATGTAAAACTAGACGTGTGAGATTCTGACATGTCCAAACCACGCTTTCTTGAAATGTCTGCCTGCTGAGACATCGACACACAGAAATAGTGACTTTCTCAAATTGCCATTTACCTGTAAATGCGGGGTAGTTACTAAGGTGCTTTAAAGAAATAATGCTTGATTTTGCCTCAACGCATGGCGAACAGCAAAATCATGCATTATTTTACTTTAACTCATGTTAGTTTATCGCAACATGAGTTAGCAAAGCGCTTCATTATGCAAATCAAATAATTACTTCTGGGGGAATTCTGCGCCATGCAGAATTTATGCAGAATTCCCCACCTGCACAAAATTCTGCGGGCACTCACTGTTAGCAGCAACATAGCCGTAGGATCATTTTGGTTTGCTCCTGCAGCTGTACGAGCGTCCAATGCCGGCATGCTCTTTCAAAATGTCAACAGAAGATGCTCCTGTTTTTGACAGGATGCGCTTCTGTTGACCTTTTGCAAAGCATGGTGCTGGTGTCGGAAGCTTAGTACAGATGCGGGAGAAAACCAAGATGCTCCCACAGCTATGCTGCTGTGAAAGTTGGGGGGGGGGGGGGTACCTGGGGCCAGAGACGGGATGCTGGGGTTTTGGGGGGGATGCTGCCTGGGGCAGGAGTTGTGTTGCTGGTGAGTCGGGGGCTTGTTGGACTGGAGATGGGATGCTGGTGTTTTTGAGTTGGGTGGGGGTTGGAGTTGGGCTGCTGGTGAGTCGGGGGAGGGCGGGGGGCAGGAGATGGGCTGCTGGTGTTTAGGGGGTGGCTGGGGGCAGGAGAAGGGCTGTTGGTGAGTTGGGGGGTGTGACTTGGGGGCTAAAGGAGAGAAAACGGGACAAGGATGGGTTGGGGACAGAAACATGATTGAAGCAAGAGATCTATAAGGAGGAAAAAAGGCAGGGGGAATTTCAGGTCTAGGAGTTAAGCTTGATGATGGGGGAATACTGTACAAAACTTTACTAATAAAGCATGCAGGAATTTGTATAATTTTAAAATATCATGCACATAATTTTCAACATTTTTGTGCATAATTTTAAATTTGTTTGTGTGGAATTCCCCCGGTGTAAATGATGCATCTTGCATTGAACATTGCAAACTGTATTAGTCCTAGTAAAGTAACAGCAGCTGAAAGCTGGCATTATTTTCCCTCTCTGGGAGCACTGAGCAGCTCCCATGCAGCCCAATGCTTCCGGTGCCATCTTAAAGGGGCAAGGTGCTTACTACGAACATCTGTGTAGATTCCCCCTCTCCCTTTCCCACCAATCAAGGCCTCTTACCCTGCCAAAGACCCTCCCAGACCACAGTCCAGTCTCCCATTCCCCCAAAGTCACCTTCAAACTTTTGCCCCCTCCCCTCCACTCTTCGTGAAGACCTTGTATCCCTTCCATTGGCCACCTCCTCCTAATCTAATCCACCACCCCCCCTCCCCCCCCGCCTACTTTGGCAATCCATTGTACTTCAACAGGTACAAGGCAGCAGCTCTGGATTTCAAAATGGAGTAGTGACCGCCAGCAGTAGTCTTTCAGGATTACCGCTAGGGTTCAAGCTGTCATATCAGGGCGTAAAGAGATGGGATGCCAAGGCTAGAGACCTAGAGATGGAATCCACCAGTTGGGGAGCCTACAGAGACCCCAGGTCCTTTCACCCCTGGCCCAGGCACACTGAACCAAGGTATTGCTGCCCCCTGACATTACCAGCCAGGGCCCCGTCAATACAGGGAGGCCCTTTGATCAGAGAAGCTCTCAATCACGGATTATCCACCAACCTTTGTCTTCAAGCTTCCTATACCATTTTCAAAATCTGAACTAAAGACATACTGTACCTCTTCAAACAGGCTTTTGATCTTCCCAGTGTCCTAAAGTACAGAATGTTCCACCTGGTCTACCCCCCCCCCCCCCTCTCCAGTTGTGTACACATTGTTCCCCTGCCGCTGCTATATCTATCGTCCTTTCTGTGAAGTGTCCTCCGTCTGTCTTCATCTTGCCTCTCTCTCTACTATCATTTACAACGGAGTTCCTTTCTATAGCATCTTTGACCTGAATGTTTTTATTCCATGCATGTTTTGTGTAGTTCTTATCCCTCCCTCTTTTCTTTAATTAAACATGGAATTCCTTTCTTTTATGTGCTTTATTATGTAAACCGCATAGTTTGTAATACATCTTGTGGTATATCAAATAAAAGTTAACCATAATCTTATCCATTGTAAACTGCTTTGTTTAACCAGAAAAAGCAGTATATCAGGTACAATAAACTAGAAATCACCTGCCTTTCTAGTGGGAAAGGCAGCATCTAGAACAGTGTTTCTCAACCCAGTCCTCAGGTACACCCAGGCCAGTCAGGTTTTCAGGGTATCCACAATGAATATGCATGAGAGAGATCTGCAGCACTGCTTCCATTGTATGCAGATCTATCTCATGCATATTCATTGTGGATACCCTGAAAACCCGACTGGACTAGGGGCACCAGAGGACTGGGTGGAGAACCACTAATCTAGAAGGATACTTCCCTAAAGCAGGTAAGTATTGCTGGTCCTTCAGGAGGAGAAAGGTGACTTGGAGGCGCTCAGATGCAAGGCCCTCCATGTGTTAGGGTTCCTGTCTTATGATACCTTGGAAAAGGGGGGGGGGGAGGCATGGCCGGGCTGTCCACTAGGCGGCTGGCCCGGGTGGGCAGCAGCAGTGGCATACATGGGCAGTTGCGCCACCCCCTCAGCTGCCGATTCCATTTTGGAGGGGGAGTCAGGCAACGGCAGAATTTACCAAAGCAGTGTCTAAAGTCAGCCACGTCTGGAAATACTTCCACTGCCAGCATCCCCTCCAAGGCGCACACGGTGGTATCTGGGGGGGGGGGTGATGAGGCTGGGGTTTTTGTCTAGGGGGAGCAGAAACCCTTGGGCTGGCCCTGGGGGGAGATAGCTGTCTTAGGGGATCCCAGAGCATTGGCTTCCTGTCTCAAGGGGGAGGGGGAGAGATTCCAGACTATAAAGTATCCAAAGTTATAATGGAGGTTTTTAACTTGACTTCCTTTTCCATGCTGAAGTTCAAATGGAAATAAAGTTTACTTTGAAGTTACTTTGCATTTATTTTAAGACATTATTTTGAGTTTGCTGCTATTTTTCTCTTCCGTTTAATGCAGTTTTACTTTGCTGCTTTTTGCATATAATTAGCTTATTACATTGGAAGTAAAGTAAAACAAATTAGCAGGGAAGTAAACAAAAGTGCCTTCAAAATCTGAAGTAAACAAAAATGTGTTTAGAAATCAAACCCAGAATTTTTGATGCAGTTTTATTACATGAGGCTGCAAGAGAGGTCTATCCAAAGCTGATTTGCCCTCCTCCAGTTAATCTTTGATAAGCAAAGGCTGAACATCCAGACAAGATTTTTTTGATGTAAAGCCTGACTATGATATAGGTCATCTAGATAAGCAAAAGGATGTTCAAACTTGGCAGAGTATTTTACAAAAGGCTCACTTGAGACACATGGCCTTTTGTAAAATACCTTTAATTCTAAGTGCCGGCTCTTACAAAACAAGACATCCATGGGGATCCAATTAACGAGCTGAAATCCAAAACTCTAATTTTCAGCTTTTTGGGGGTGGCTTTAAAAACCAGAGAGGTAACCGCACCTGCTGCCTTAATCACGTCTCCAAAGTCTAAGTGAGCAGTTAGCTGACATTTATGTGCAATGCAGGGGCAGGTGTCGGGGCTCGTGAGCAAACGTTTAAAACTACGCATGCACATGCCACATAACCCTTCTAGACTTGACCCCCTTAATCATGGTAAAGAACCTATAGAAATCTTTGCATACATCTCCTAAACCATCTATTGTAAGGAACAGCTGTAGAATACTGTATAGGTGCTACTTGACTCCAGACAGACTAGCACATAGTTTTCCCATAGTGCCAAAAAGATGCTGGAGAGAAGGTGGGAACTGGGCAACACTGGTTTCCGTATAGTGCCTCTTCCTGAAGATGAAAGTCTAGTGGGAATTCATCCAATATAGAAGAAAACAGATGACTGGAGTAAAGCTTCTGTGGGATGTAGGGGGATCTTCTACTTAACGTGAACAATCTCAATATTACATGGGACCAGAGTTTCCCCATTAAGGGACAGATTTAGGATTCTGGGGCTCTTAGGCAAGACCAAGCAGCAAATCCCAGAAAAGCAGGGAGATGGAAGGGGGTGGGGGTGGGGGAGCGATCTGAGACCCAAAGACTGGAGAGTCAGAAGAAGGAGGCCTTATTGCCAAATTGACACTTTTTGAAAGCAGAACATGCACATGGCCCTAAGGGAAGTGGGAATGGGCTCCTCTGTGGCCTGGGTATTTGGTACTCCCAGGCGGTAGCCTTTGCTTAAATTTCAGGCCTCTGCAGAGCCTGGAAAGCAGTCCACTGCCTTTTAATGAGTGATATAGTTTGAGGAGATATACAATATGAAAAAGTAATTGTCTGAGGGACAATTTAAAAAAGTATGGGCAGCATTCCTGAGTAGATATGGAGCTTATGTGATTGATGTAGTAAGATGTAGCAAGTTCATTAAGGCCTCGTTAGCTCTTGTTACAATTCAGCAATATCAAGTTATAATTACTGCCGTAACTATCCAATGCAAAAATTCAAAAAATAAAACAAACATTTACCACGTCTGATGTAGGAGATGCTTGAGAAGACATTGCAAATGTTAGTGATAATATGCAGATATGTGTGGTGCGATTAGATACATTTAGATGACTTTGTGACCTTCCACAAATATATTTTTTTTAATTTCAAGAGGTAAAATAACTTCAAATTTTGACCTCTTTTATGGTATCCAAGATTTCACCCTGAAACACCCTAATTTCAAGAATAGAGTAGCAAGCACTTTTGTCCTTTTATTAGCTACATCAACAATTTGCCAAGGTTGGTTTCTAAAGTAAGACAATTGAAGGGCCTTTATCAGTTTTGCTGCCTCTTCCACGTTCTCTGTTTTAACTTTTTTACATCCTAGGAGATTAACTTTCAGTGTAACTCTTTTCCGGGAGTCCTCCTTCCCTGTGATCCAAGCATTGCAGTTTAGATTGCTCTATAACTAATGCTAAAGAGGTCGCCTGCCTTGCAGGAATGCTTTGAAGGCGTCCTGCAGAATATTTCTGTTGTCCCTAGAGTCCTCATTTTCAGTGAATAAAAATTCCGCCTGCTCATACAATGCTTCAGTGAAGCAGGAGCCCGTAGGTACTTTTCATGCAGCCTCCTCTCGGGAACGAACTATTTTCCCAGCAGCATTATTTCAACTTCCAGAGGATAAAATAGTGTCTTTGCCATATTAGATCAGAAATAATGGCTAAAACAAAAATAGTCACATAAGGTGTTGGCTTTCTATTGGATTAAGAACTGCAGTAAAGGTTTTAACAGTGATCGCGATAGGTGCTCGGGTTTCTCCCTGCAGTAACCGTAAAGCCTGTGTGGCTACTGTTGGGGGTGTTCCCAGCATCTCCCCATGCAGTTGCCGCAAAGGAAGAGCGATGATGGCATGGATGCCCTCATGTCCTGTGATGGTGTTCAGTGATCTACACCGTCTGCTATGGTAAGAGTTACCATGCAGTCACTGCAAAGCGCAGTCCATGTCTTGTCCTGCCTATTTTCCACCTCATTCCATGATATGCAGCTGCCACACACATGGAGGGTAAGTTTATAAACTGGTGCTCAGGGTACTTTCATGTGCGTTTTTACACCTATTTTATAAAGTCAAGTGTTATGGCTTCGCCGCCCTGAATGAGCCTCATCTCGGCTGATCTCCAGAAGCTAGGTAGGGTTGGGTCTAGCTGGTACTTGGACGAGTGGTAGATGCATGGAATAGACTCCCAGTGGAGGTAGTAGCGACGAGGACTATATGAATTCAGGAAAGCATGGGACAAACCCAGCAGATCTCTAAAGGAAAAAAAGGGACTGTAGTAGTTGTTGTTGTTATGGAAGGGTAGACTGGATAGGCCGTGTGGTCTTTATCTGCTTTCATGTTTCTATGTTTCATCTTTGAATACCAGTTGCTGTAGACTTACTGCATGGAGGAAAGGCCTAGCAATCTACTTCCAGTTGCACCGTGCCCAGAAAACCCAGGGTTGGGTCACCAGGAGTCAGCATGGACTTGACAGCGCACACTTCCTTTCACGCACAGGGGCGATTACTTACACCAGCCCTAGTGCTGCTGTAAAGGACCATGCTGACTTTTTGCAGTATGTAAAT
Source organism: Ichthyophis bannanicus (assembly GCA_033557465.1). NCBI lineage: Eukaryota > Metazoa > Chordata > Amphibia > Gymnophiona > Ichthyophiidae > Ichthyophis > Ichthyophis bannanicus. Next base: position 4,010,885 of record JAWIIG010000024.1, on the reverse strand, counting down.
TAAAGAATTTTTTAATGTATTTGCATAATAGCTCACAATACTGACGCTCCACTCAAACTCCACCCATGTGCATGCCTACAGTGAAAGCATATGCAATGCAAACTATGCCTGTACTTTCAATCTAGCCAGTGCTTTTATAAGAAGTCATTTACGCATATAAATGCCCACTTACATGCAGGGGCAGCTCAAGACAATCTGCTGCCTGAGCTGAGAGATGAGCTAATGTCCCTCCTTCCGCTCTCCCCCCAACTTCCTGGCAGCCAAAATGGAGGGGTCTCCCTACTCATAATATCGGTCAGGTGCTTGCCCCAAGAATAAAGAAAACAATACTGGTTATTTGTATATATGTACATATTGTGTGATGTGATGTGCCTACCCTCCGAATCAACCTATGCGCGCCCCAAATTCTACTGTACTGATTTGACAGTTCTCCTATTGTAATCGGACCGCTGCTGATCGCTGGAAGCAGCGGTATATAAGTGTTTGCTAAATAAATAAATAAATAAATAAAATATACTCCCAGGCTATATATATATATTTTTTTAAACTTTGCAATGATATTTTTATGTAGCAAAAATTGCAGTAGCTTATGTAGCTGGGAACCTAATGTAAAACATGCTGACCCCGATATGCACACTGAACCAGCATGCAATTAAATGCCCAACAAAGGAAATGCAAGGTTATGACACACCAAGGTAGAAAATGAAAGAGCGAGAACTACAGCTGATTTTATTTTGGTATTATAAACTGCACTGTGCTTCTCATTTTTTATTTTTGAACATATATTCTGCACTCAAAGAAATCCTCCTTCCAACAACTGGAGCAGAGGACATTTCCTCATAGACATCAACATACAACAAATTACTCTGATTCTGATGTCATCTCAGTAACAGCAAAATAACCTTTCAACAATACTGGGCATATTGTGAAGTAATATAAAACTCTACAAAAATCACTTAGGGCCTATAGAGAAAATTTGCCATACCATAGCAACATCAACTTCCAGAATTCACACAAGGAGCCTACCCAGATATCCATAAGCCTATTTGAAAAACGGAACAAGTCGGATTATTACCAATCCTTACATAGACTCTCCATGCTAACCGAATGCCTGCTCTCTGTCCTACTCAGAATATAGAGAGATCCTCAGCAAGTACAGAGTAAATTACCACATACTAAAATAAAATTACGTAGACAAAAATGAATTGAAACCCCAAAAAACTAGAAGCATGCAGTGCACACCAGAGAACAAAAAGAGATCTGCAGATACCCCGTACTGTCAAAGTATAAAGATAAAACATGTACCGCTCAATATTCAAAGGGGTTCATGTAGTTAGCGGGACCTGCAAACCAGATAACCCCTTTTAAGAGGAATATTCTGGGGGCACTAACCAGCCAGTGTTGCTGAATATCCCCCTGAAACGTCACGGCACAGTCTGGCCAGCGTCAGGGGAGTCCATGGGCAGGACAAGAGTAGTTGGTTAGCTGCGATTTTCAGTCCACCAACCGGCTAAGTGTCCGAGCTCATCTCGATAGCTGTCCTTACTTTATGCGATTTGGCTATCTGAACAGCGGCTGAATATTGGCACTGTCCGGACCGCTGCGCCAGTCAGCACTGAAACTGGATAGTTGGTGCCGGAAAGGAGATCTGGAATCTGACATGGAGTGTCTGGTTTCACTCTTGACTGTAGCGGTCAGGCGCTTTACAAATGCTGACTGCACAGGTTGAATATTAAGCCTGTAAAATCCAAAGACAGATATATTCCAGTCACTACATTTAAGAATACATTACTATTATTTTTTACCTTTGCTATCTGTCTGGCCATTTTATTCTCTAAGCCTGGATTCTGCTTTGCTGTGTCTTCTCTTAACTCGCCCTCTAGCATCTACAGTCCATCTGCCGCTTCTCTCCCCTTCTGTCTTCATTTCCCTTGAGCTCCAGCATTTAATCCTTTCAGTTTTCTTTCATTTATTTTTCTTCATCAGTCAAACTTTCACTTCTACTTTGTACCTTCCGCTTCTTAATCTTCCTCTTCTTATTGGGTCTATTATCATTTTTCAAGCAGTCCTCCCATTCCCTCCATCACTCTGTCCTTTCCTAGAAACTTATGTCCCAGTCTTTAACTCACACCCCTCTTTCTCTTCTCACCTCTATCTCCATAAGTCCAGCATTTCTCCCCTTCTCTCCTGCCTTGTTCTGTGTTCTCTGGCCTTCCAGTGCCTCCCCATTTTGTCTCATTCTATCCCCACCATGGCCTGCATCCCCCCCTCTTTCCCTCTCCCTCACCCTCTGTCCAGCATCTTCCCATCTTGTTCCCGCTCCTTGTCCGGCATCTACCCTCCATCCCTCTGACCCCTATCCTGTGTCTAGCCTCTACCCTCCACTCCTGCACATCATTTCATGATCCCCAGCCCATGTCCGGTATCTGCCCTCTGTCCCTCTACTCCATATCCACTGTCTGCCCCCCTACCTCATATCCAGCATCTGTCCTCTCAGGGCCAATGCAAGGATTAGAGACGCCCCAGAGGAGGCCTCCATCCTGCCGCATACCTCTGCCTCCGTTGCCACCCCTCTCTGGGACCTGCAGCGGAGACGATGGCATTGAAACCGTGATGCAGCACTTGCCTGAACTCTTCGCACTGTGTTACGGTTTCTGGCCTCTGACCTCTGACCCACCGCGTCCACCTCTCCTCTGACACAGACTTCCAGTTTCCGTGGGAAAGTCTGCATTGAGGTGCCACTGGAAGGTTGGTGGCTCTAGGCAACTACCTAATTTACCTTTTGGGTTGCACTGGCCCTGTGCCCCCTGCCTCTCTACACTATATGCATTTTCTACCTTCCATGCCTTCATGCCCCTCCCATCCCTTTTTCGCCATTTGCCCTGTGCCCCCACCAATATCCAGTATCTGCCCTCCATGCTTCCGTTCTCTACATCTTGTCCAACATCTGCCTTCCATCTTTTTATGCCCGTCACCCCATGTCCAGCCTCAGCTCTCTACCCCTTCACCCCATGTCCAGCATCTGCCATTCACCTCTCCACTCTGTGTCCAGTATCTGCCCCTTGTCCTCTCCTCCACTTCATTCTGAACTCCATTTAGCGGGTCTGGACATCAGACCTGATAAACGGTCGGGCAGCCTGCCGGGGAAAGAGCTCCCCCTATAAACAGCGATTTGTATGGAAAGCTTTGTTTGTGGGAGGAAGGAGGTGGGACAGAGGTGGTGCGAGGGCAGGCAGTGGGCGGAGAGCGACCCTGGATATACAGGTCTGATCCTGAGGGGGACCGTGGCACTGGGCAGAGACAGAAGGCGAGAGGGTGCAGGGGGATCCCCACAGCCTGACCCTGGCCATGGGAGGCCAGATCAGGGGTCGGGCTGCGAGGAAAGGATGATGTTGCTGTTGGCTGGGGATCGCGGCTCCTGAATGGAGCCACAGTGCCATGGCAACGGGAAGCCTTGGCGCTGCAGCTCCATTCAGGAGCCTGGCTGAGTCAGCCAGGTATGTGGGCTGGGCATGTGGCCAATCAAAATTGGGGCATGACCTGCATGTCCAGGCCATAGACCCGATTATACCCTCTGTATACCCCGATTCTGATTGGCTGTACAGGGGCTGGACGACCCATACCGAATCGGCCTCTTAGTGCCCCTCATCTCTCCTCCAACCCCCAACACATGTCCAGCCACTTCTGCCTGCCTGCTGTTGCTGCCACTTTTCTCATGTCTTAAGCAGCGGGGGGGGGGGGGGGGGGGAAGGGATTCAGTCAAGCTCGGAGACCTGCTGCACCCACTGGGAGACACGGAAAAAATGGCAGCAGCGGCAGACAGGCAGAGGGAAGATGCACCGAATCTCTTCTTCATCGTCTTCATTTTTAGGCAGCGTGAGGCCTATACCATGGCTTTTATCTCAAATCACACTGTGAGATGATCGCTGTTGCTCACAGGGGCACTCACGCAGACATTCAACACGCTATCACCGTTGGTGAGCACTAAATCCAACGTTGAGCTTTCCCTGGTTGGTTCCATCACCATTTGTCTAAGTGATGCATCTTGGAGAGCATCTACAATTTTTTTGCTTCTTTCCAGATGTGCAGAAGGAGTAATCCAGTCCACATCAGGTAGATTAAAGTCACCCAAAATGATCGCTTCCCCCTTTGTGGCTATCTTGACAATATCTATAATCAATTCATTATCTATCTCTTCAATTTGAGTCGGAGGTCTGTAGACTACAGCAGTATGGATGACAGTGCTATCTCCTCTTTCCAACGCAATCCAGAGCGCTTCTTCTTTTCCCCATGTCCCCTGCATTTCAGTAGCTTTAATATTGCATTTGACATACAAGGCTACTCCTCCTCCTTTTCCATTTTCTCTGTCTCTTCTGAATAGATTATAGCCAGCTATGGCTATATCCCAATCGTGCGATTCATTAAACAATGTTTCTGTAATGGCCACAATGTCCAAATCCATTTCCACCATTAGGGCTTCCAGGTCTGGAACCTTGTTGGCTAAGCTTCGAGCATTTGTGCTCATTGCTTTCCAGCATTTACCTGGCTTGTGTGTATTTTGCATTGATTTTGTTCTGCCCACATCTTCCCACTTGTTTTTGATGTGTGGTTTAAAAGTGTGGCTGTTTCTGATGTTATTCTGCTTTTGCAGGGGGTGGCGGCCAGTCTTGACCTTCCACATCCGTCACCCCCTTTTCCTAGTTTTAAATGCATATCCACATACTGCCTGAAGTTTTCACTTAGGATTCTTTTCCCTGCAACAGAGAGGTGTAGTCCATCAGCACAGTATAGTCTCTTGTTAGTCCATCTGTTACCCCAGTCGCCAGTACATCTGAATCCTTCTTGTTTGCACCAGGTCTGGAGCCATGTATTAAAGCTGTTAATGCGATGCAGCCTTTCTGTCCCCTTACCAAGAACAGGCAGAACCTCTGAGAATGCAACAGTGTTAACAATGGGCTTGAGTTTCTCTCCCAGAGATTGGAAGTCCTTTTGGACTGTAGTTATTTCTTAGGTTAATGTGTGTTAAATCTACTAAGTTTTTTAAGGCCGATTAAGTGATTGAATGCATACTAACAAATGCACATTTCTTATGGTAACGGCTTACTCAGGGCCGGTGCAAGAAAGGAGGCACCCTAGGTGAATCGGCTCCTGCTCCCACTGCCGCCCCCTCCCCAGCCCCTATTGTGGCTGCTGCTGGCCCCCTCTGAGACCTGAAGCAGCCGTAATGGCTTTAGACAGCCCCACAGCACTTACCTAAACTGCCGGCGCTGCTTCGGCTCCTTCCAACTCCCTTTTGCATGGAGGCAGAAGCAACTGATTCGTTGGTTCCATTCCCATGCACAGGAAGTCGTCATTGGCAGTTGGAGGGGTGGAAGCGCAAACAGCCTCGCGGTGCTGAAGGTTTACGTAAGCAGTGCAAGGCTATTTGAAGGCATTGCTGCTGCTGCGGGCTCTTCAGAGGGTAACGGGCCACCCCTGGACCATTGGTGCTCCAGGTGGCTGTCTAAGGCCGTGCCAGCCCTGTGCCCCCTGAATTAATAACGTTACTTGACTAACTCTCAGGAGCTAAATGATCCAAAATCTTTGCTCTAGTCTTGAACATCTATAATGTTTCTCAAACGGGGAGGGAGAGTGAAGCGTAGATTACCCTCCAACAGAGGTTTATGAAAGAGAGAAATATGAGACTGCTCTTAAATTGCTTTTCTTAACATCCAGACTTTAGCCTAACCAAGGGAGCCATTGTCCCAGCTAATACAGATTATAGCCTGTAAGTGTTTTTCTGTGGAATATAATTGATCTTGCTGATGCACTAAGACTGTATTTACATAATCGGTTTATTGCTTGCCTTTCCAAGGGTTGCGCAACATGAGGTACAATATCCTAGCATCATTATAAATAGGGGATGGGAGGAAGGGGTTTTTTGTTCATTGTGAGCCCTTGTTGGACTGGACGTGTACAATTAAGATGTAATCATTAGAAGTTTGTAATTTGAAACATGAGGGTTCACTTTTAACATACAGTAGTAACATAACATAACATAGTATATGATGGCAGAGAAAGTCCAGTATAGTCTGTCTAGTCTGCCCAGTAAGGTGACTAGAGTGGTGTAACTATAGCTCCGTGCAGGTCACTCCTCACAATGCCTGTGTTTAGGGTTGTAACTGCCGCTCTGTGCAGGTCAGCGCCCCTCTATTTATTGAAGCATAAAATATATTTGTTTGCTTTGATTTCATTCTCTTGCCATGAAGGGATCCACTGTTTCTGTCCCATGCCATTTTGAAATCGGTCACTGAATTTTCCCCCACCACCTCCATTGGGAGGGCATGCCAAGTATCCACCACCCTTTCAGTGAAAAGGTTTTTCCTGACGTTGCTTTTAAGTTTACTGCCTTTCAGCTTCATCATATGACATCTAGTTTTACAGCTTCCCCTTCTCTAAAAAAGGTTTGTTTGTTCATTGATATAATACAGACTTTTAAATACTTAAAGGGTATCTCCCCTGTCCCTCCTCTCCAGGGTGTACATATTTAGGTCTTCAAGTCTCTTCTCATACGTCTTCTGGCGCCAGCCCCAAATCATTTTGGTTGCCTTCCACCGAACCATTTCAAGTCTTTTTATATCCGTTTGTGAGATATAGTCTCCAAAACTGAACACAGTACTCCAAGTGAGGCCTCACCGATGATTTGTATTAGTGGCATTAGTGCCTCTTCCTTTCTACTGGTTATTCCTCTCTGTATGCAGCCCAGCATCCTTCTGGCTTTGGCTGCCACCTTGTCGCATTGTTTCACCACCTTGAGATCCTCAGCCACTAGCACTCCGTGGTCCCTCTCCTGGTCCATGCACACCAACCTCTCTCCCCGTACTGCACACAGTTTCCTTGGATTTCTTCATCCCCAGTGAATGACTCTGCACTTCTTCCCATTACATCTTAACTGCCAAGCATTAGATGGTTCTTTCAGTGTTTTTAGATCTTTGCTCACACTGTTCGCTCCCTCAGAAGCGTCCAATGTGTTGCAAATTTTTGTGTAATATGCAAAGAGGCAGACTTTTCCATTTAGTCCTTTCATAATATCACTCACAAATACATTGAACAGTATTGGTCACAGGACTGATCCCTGAGGCACGCCACTATGCATCCGCCTTTCTTCTGAGTGAGTTCCGTTTACCATCACCTTATGTCGTCTCTCAGTCAACCAATTTCTGATCCAGTTCACCACCTGAGACTCAACCCCAGGCTGCTCAGTTTATTGATAAGACTCCAATGAGGAACAGTATCAAAGGCTTTGCTGAAATTTAGGTAGATCACATCCATCGCATGCCCTTGATCTAGTTCTCTGGTAAGAACTCAATCAAATTTGTTTGGCATGATCTTCCACTGGTAAAACCATGTTGCCTCAGATCATACAATCAAATGGTTTCCAGAAAGTCCACTTTTCTTTTGCCTCCATTACTTTTCACTACAGAGACAAGACTTACTGGCCTATAATTTGTTACCTTTTCCTGATTTACCACTTTTGTGACGAGGTATATCAGCCCTTCTCTAGTCCTGCAGAACCTCTCCCGTCTCCAAGGATCTATTGAACACATCCTTTAAAGGCCCTGCCAAAACCTCTCTGAGCTCTTTCAGTATCCTGGGATGTACCCATCGGTTCAAATGGCCTTGTCAACTTTCAGTTTTGTAAGCTGTTGAAAAACATCTTCTATGAATGATGTGGTATTTACTCCATTCCCATTTGTATATTTGTCAGCAATACGTGCTTCTGTATTGTTCCTTGATGCGACTGCACCTTGAATATTGTGTGCAATTCTGGTTGCCGTATCTTAAAAAGGATATAGCGTTATTAGAAAATGTACATAGAAGAGCCACCAAAATGGTAAAGGGGATGGAAGGATACCCCTATGAAGAGAGGCTAAAAAGGTTAGGGCTTTTCAACCTGGAAAAGAGATGGCTGAGGGGAAATATGATAGAAGTCTATAAATTATACAGGTACACTACCAAAAAACTGCCTCCAGTTTTGCAACTGATTCCTATAGATTTTGGGGTGCTGAATCCAGGAAAAATAGCCAAAATGTTCCATCACGTCACGTTTTCTTGCAAAATTAGATTTCTTACCCATATAAGGAATGTTCACATAATTTCTTTTTAGCCGACTGCAGTTTATTTTCTTGGCCCAAAATAGAGGTTGTAATGGTTAACTAACTAGAAACACTCCCTCATGATATTTTAGAGTGTTTTGTATTCATTTTATACATTAACAGGACAATTGGGAGGCGGGGGGCTAAATCCAGTACTCGCGCTGGCGCATGTTCTTTCCTGTTCGCCTCGCCTCGTTCGCTCGCTCAAACACGGTGGTTGCGACATGAACGTTCCTTTCAAATTTCAGTTTCTTGCAAGTTCATTATTACCTTTTGTTTGCTCAGTCGTAATCCAGCTTTATTCCGAAGTGGTTCACTACAGTTGTAGTTTGCAGTGCTGTGTATTTGTGATGGCTCACAGAGCCAGAGGTTGCGTCAACTCTCCGGACAGTTTTTATTTTATTTGTGGGGAATATACCGTGAAAAAGCGGCAGAGGAACATTTCTGCATTTATTAAAAAAGTATATTTCGCCTATTTCGGTTTGAAGTTAGGCGATCAAGACAAACCGTGGGCTCCTCACAAAGTGTGCAAGACATGTGAGGAAGATCTACGCTTATGGATGAAAGGTAAAAAACAAGCATTTCGTTTCGGAATACCTATGATGTGGCGTGAACAAAGAGACCACAGCAGTGACTGCTATTTTTGCTCTTGCATTGTGAAGGGATACAACTTAAAAAATAAGAACGTAATAAGTTACCCCAACCTTCCCTCAGCAATTAGGCCTATGCCTCATAGCAACGAAGTACCTGTGCCTGAACCACCAAAATCTTTGGATCATATTTGTGTGGACGGTTCTGATCATGATGAGACTCATCAGATGGCTTTTCCCGATGAGTCCAGTACTTCCGAGTTTGAAACTGAACCAGATCCGAAACCTGAACTTTTCTCTCAAGCTGAATTGAATGATTTAGTCCGGGATTTAGGACTCCCAAAAGATGCTGCCCAACTGCTAGGTTCTCGGCTTAAACAGAAAAATCTATTGTCACCAGGAACAACTTTTTATTGGTACCGCAACCGCGCGACACAATTTTTGAAGTATTTCAGCAAAGAGGAAGATTTGGTATTTTGCAACGATATATACGGAGTGATGGAAAAGTTTAAACTCAAGTATGATCCTGCTGAATGGCGGCTGTTCATTGATTCGTCAAAAGACAGCATAAAAGGTGTTCTTCTTCATAATGGCAACACATTCGCTTCAGTTTCTATTGCTCACTCTGTTATTCTCCAAGAAAAATACGAGAATTTGGCCCTGATTCTTCAGAAGATTCGTTATGATGAGCATAAGTGGATGATTTGTGGAGACTTTAAAATTCTATCCATGCTATTAGGGCAGCAATCCGGTTTCACCAAATATCCCTGCTTCCTTTGCTTGTGGGATAGCCGGGCCCGCGACATACACTGGGGGAAAAAAGACTGGCCAATTCGGGAGTATTTGAGACCCGGTGAGAAAAATGTTCTTCATGAGAGCTTGGTACCTCGTGATAAAATTCTATTACCACCTCTCCACATGTATGTGGCTGTTTTAAGTGCAGACAATTTTGCTACCATCACAGTGTGTTTTGTTGACATTACTCTATTCTTATGTGCTGCCTTGTTACAATTTTCTTTATTCTTATTTGAATAACTACTAAACAATTAGTATAAAGAATTCATCCAAGAAACTTCTATCTCGATCGCACTCAATCTGAAACGTTCACCTCAAACTGCTAACCCAATGTAGCAAAAAATCTGTACGTGATGGAGCAAATTGGTTACCAGATTTGGATTCAGCGCACCAAAAAACGTAAAAATCAATCGAAACATTAGAGGCAGTTTAAAAAAAAAATTTTTTAGTGTACCTGTGTTATTGGACAGAGTGGAACAGGTAAACGTAGATCGATTGTTTATGTCATCAGAATAATAGAAAGACTAGGAGACATGCAATGAAGCTACACAGAAACCTATTTAAGACTAATAAGAGAAAATATTTTTTCACTCAACATGTAATCAAACTCTGGAATTTGTTACCGGAGGATGTAGTAAAAGCTGTTAGTGTAACTGGGTTTTAAAAAGTTTTGGACAAGTTCCTGGAGGAAAGGTCCATAAACCATTATTAAAAGGGACTCGGGATATCACTGCTTGATCCAATACAAGCATTGAGGAACCTGTGTCTTTTGGGGAAACTTATGACCTAGAGTGGCCACTGTTGGAAACAGGATACTGGGTTTGATGGACTTTGGTCTGACCCAGTATGGCATATCTTATGTTATGTTCTTATGTTCTCCAGGATTTTCTTTCGTGATGCAGAATAGAAGTATTTGTTTAACATTTTTGTTTTTCAGTGTCACTGTCCACAAATCTGTCCTCAGCACTTCCGAGTCCTGCAGGTCCACCTCTGATATTCCTCATCTCCCATATAGACCTGAAAAAAAGTTTTGTCTCCACATCTTTAGCCGTCTTTTCTTCTGCCTTTGCTTTTGCTATCCTTATTTCTCTTTTTGTCTCTCTGTTTGATCCTGTATCCTTTTCTGTGTTCCTCTGTTTGCAAACTTCTGAATTTTGTGAAAGCTTGGGGGGTTTTACCTTTATTTGTTCAGCTACTTCTTTGGAGATCCATATAGGTTTCCTTTTCTTCTTGTTTTATGTATTTACTTTCCTTACATATCTATCTATTGCCCCTTTTATTGTCTCCTTTAGTTATTCCATCACAATTTCACTTCCCATATCTCCTCCCACCCTGCCGCCTTCTCCTTCGGGTACTTTCCCATTTTACTGAAGGCGGTGTTCTTCAAGTCTAGGACTTTGAGTTGCTGATTTGATACTGTGGGTGTTTTTGTTTAATGTCATCAGCTGCCTTGCATTGATTGTTATCAAGAAAGGAAGATTATAAATGCTGTTGGAAATTAAATGAATACAATAAAACATAACTATCCTCATTTGAGTATTATAGTCGTACATCAAATACAAGTTCTCTTGTGAATAAGCTGCAACTACTAACATTGGCTTGTTAAGCAGCTTATTGCTCAGAGGTGACGGGCCTTCCATATCAATCAGGAGAACAGACTCATTATTTAGAAAATCGGATACGACCAGACACTGCCCATTAGTATCTGCTGCTACTTGAGACTTTTGACTTTGACAGTATGATGCAGAAACTGCGTTAAGAGCAGAGCACTAAAGCTCTATCACGGGGTTTTCTAGCACAAGTTTAATGCAGACTTCCTGCTCAGCAATGCTCTAAGCAAACAGCAGGCAAATTAGCGCCACACAAAAAGTCTGCGTTAAACCAGGAGAGCAAGCCAGACACATGCACATAGGGATCTGTGCTAGCAGTACCTATACCTTGCACATATGTTTGGTGTGCTGTCCAAAAAAAAAAGGGTCATCTGACATTACACCTCAGATGACCCAAGGCCCAGATCCTTAATTGCATGCCCATGACATTGGTGGCCCAGTGGTCCCAAACCCTCTAAAAAACAAACAAACAAACCTGTTCCTGGTGGCCCTTATCCCCTACCACGCAAACCTGACAAATATAACATGGGTGGCTGAAGTGGCTACTATATTCTTCAACCCCCTGCTCCAACCCCCCCCCCCAACCTTCCTGTAGTCCCAATGTCCCTGAACCCTCCCCTCCTACACCTTCCGCATTGGGGGACAGGAGCAATGTCCACATGTGTGGGGTATAGGGGACACACGGTCATCAGGGACATTTTTTAAGGATTTTGAGGGGTGCGGAGTTTGGAGCCACTTGCTACAGTGTCAGCAGGCATGCAATTGGGGATCTGGGTGGGAAAATCTCAAGCAAAATTAGAACATAGCACAGTTCACCACATCGAGCTGAGTCTTTTCAATGTAAAAAGGTGAGTGGCGAGCAGCTCCTATTGAGTTGCTAGTGAAGAAATCAAGACAGATGTGTCCCGGAAAGCACTCTCCTGAAATGTAAGGAGAGGCTGAATGATAGGATGAAAGGATCTGTAATACTTCAGTGCTTAAAAAGACAAAACCAATACCTCCTCAGGAGACGCATCTTACTAAAGAAAGATGTGTCCCAGGCAGCCTCTCTTCAGCAAGATAGCTCTATCCTAGTAAGAGGTGTCTCCTGAGGAAGACTTGTTTTGTCTTTTTTTAAGAACCTGAAGTATTACAGATCTTTTCATCCTGACATTCAGCCCCTCCTTACATTCAAGGAGAGCACTTTCAAATAGCTTCTGCCGACAACATACGCCACTGATTTAGGATTTAGCACATGCCTGCTCAGAAACAGTCCAAGGCAAGTTATATTCAGGTCTGGTAGATATCGCCCATCCCTAGCGGACTTAACATTCAGCTGTGTATGTAGCAGTGATCATATTTTGTAGAAGCCTATAAATGTGTGGGGGGGACCAACTATAAAGAGAGAAAATTAAAATCCTGTTTAATATACATTGAAAGGTTTACCATAACCCAAGAAACAAATGAGCACAGCCCGCACCTAATTGCCAAATCCACCAGTTGGAACATCGTAAGTACTGCCAAAGGTCCCTTCCAGTCCTATTAGTTTATGAATGTAGCTTCCTTGCTGGAGCTGTGAGTCCCCGGCTGGGGACATGAATCCAGACTACTTTTCAGGTGTACAAACAGGCCCTTCCTGACATGCATTTGCCACAATACTTTATAAGTTGTTTTTTTTTGTTTTGTTTTTTTGCTTAAGAAAGTGGAGTTAAATGGAATTTCCATTGTTTAAAGCTGCCTTTGGCCGCTCCGTGCTGGTGGATTTATTTGGCTCTATTCCAGTAAGTTAATCTTGAAAATTCTCCTATAGTGCATTAGGGTCAATTCTAAACCGGACATCGTGATTCCTAACTCTGGACAGTGGGCAAGCATGCCAGTTGGAAGAGTTAGGGCAGGGCACAATAAAGATGCTACAAAACAAAACTAGCAACATTTAGGAGATCTGGAGGGATGTATGTGGGATAGAAGGAAATAAGGGAACGGTATCAACCGTGAGCATTAAGCGAAAGGGGCCAAACTGGGAAAGGAACTCAGGAGCAGTGATAGAAATAAAGAAAATTAAACGGACTGAAAGAAAAAAACTCAGACGTGCATGGTAAGGTTAGGAAACTATTTACAGACCCTTAGACACGTGTAGGGATAGGAAAAGGAGCACTTCAAGAACAGCCTTCAAAGCCATTTCCACGGGCACAACGGGCTTTTCTAAAATAGCCCACCTTACATTCAGGCACAGTTATGCACATACAGCCTTTATGCACATAACCTTAGCTGCAGGTTGAGGGGGAGCCCATGGGCGGAGTTGCAAAGGGAATCATGCTTACATTCATAATTTTGAAAATTTAAATATATGCACATATTTTAAGCCTCAAGGTTTGCATGCTTCAGGCACCAGCTGTAAAAATTGGTAACGTTTTCTTGGGCTAATTTCCAAAGCAGAATTATGCATGTACCTTTGCTTTGCAGATCTGTCCAAGTGTGCTTGGAGAAAAAGAGAGGCCATGCGTTTTGCTAAAGCGGGCAGTTAACAAAATAATCCACAAAATGATCAGCCCTAACAAACTCCAGCTTTCCCAGCCACTAAATCCACAATCAAAATATTAAAAAAGTGTCTGTCAAGTGAATTCTTTATTTCTAACGGCAGGATTTGCCAGGAGTATTCTGTCTAGAGAAAACTGGAGCCTTTGCAGATTACGATACCTTTTGCGAGACCAACAGAAAATGTTGCGATTTATAAGCTCTTGAGACCTTACAGGTCGCATCTTCAGCTGATATTTATTTTGGTCCTTAAACGTGATCATTGCTTGTGAAGCCTCCAGGCTGTTCTTGTGTAGTAACTAACATGAGTCCTTGTGCTGTCCCAGTACAGAGGGTCGTGCAGACGGGCAAGAGAGAGAGAATGAAGAATCCAACCGCCGCCCGCGAGAAGCATGAAGTGGCAGAGGGTCGCTCGCTGTGATTGCCTCCGACTGATGGTTCTATGGGCATCTCTGGCACTGAGCCTCCATGGCTGGGCGTCTGCCACCGCCAGCGCAGCATCAGCCTCCGAGCAGCATGGCGGCGACTCCTCTAAGCAGCCGCCGCTGGACTGGTTGCTCACCGACCGTGGACCTTTCCACCGTGCTCAGGAATATGCTGACTTCATGGAGAGGTACCGGCAGGGCTTCACCACCAGATACAGAATCTACAGGTGAGCAGGAACAACAGATCGCTACTATTTGCAGCTTACCCATTTTCCCAAAATACACACTGGATGGAGTATAAAACAGGAAGCGATGCGTTTTGTACACTGAAGGAAGACTTGCTCCTATGGGTTTCTCAGCATTTCTGATTCTCCACAGGGATGATAGGGGAAGGGGTAGAGAAAGGAAGAGGTGAAGGATGGGCGAGAATATGAGCAACATGACAAGAAGCGATGCAGGAGGGTGGCATGCAAAAGGTTAACCCTGGAAGTCATTCACTAACGGCGCATGCAAATTCTGCGATTGCGCGCTGCCTTCAGCAGAGCCTACTGCTTTAAATGAGCCCGCAGTAGATAATGCGCAATGACAGCATCGATGTGTGCCGTTTCCTAAATGACTCTTTGGTTGTTAACTGCACATATTCTTTTCCTTTCTAAATTTGGGCCAATCAAATGAATAGCTTTTAAGATGTCCGGCTAAATGTTATCTAGATAGATGGAGAAGGGCTAGGAGGAGTTATGAAGACACGCCTGTAAGTTAACTGAGTGGAGCCGATAGTCAGCATTATTTGGTTAAATTATGTTGCATTAAGTAGGAATCCTAAAGCTAAGCGGATGACTTTCACAGCATTTCAGTGTTCCGACTTAACGTGATAAGTTGACTGACTGTCCAGTTCAAGTTAATCCATAAAATGCAACCGGGAACCTTAAAATGCAACCGGGAACCTTAAAGGTCCTCTAACAATATTTATATATATATTAATTCAACTATGTTTATAGAAATTAATTCAACAGAAGAGTGCCAAAAATCAACACATTCATTACAAAACTTTTATAAACATTTTTTTTTTCTACTTTTCTACTTTCATGATCCAATTCATTACCACAAATTTTTAATAAGATTTATTCTTCTTTCATAATCCAATTCATCATAACATCACAAATATAAACACATATCTCCCCACGTATATAAATCATAAACCCTCATAACACACATGGCATACATTACAAACCCCCTATTAAAAATATACCTATTGTACAAGAAACATAAAAGAATACGCTATAAACAATGTGCAGAAATGTGCAAAGTACAACAGGGTACACTCCCACTATCTACATCTCCTGCATGCTGCAAAGCTGTAAAAAATATAACTACTTATATTGCACTACTCACTTAACATGTAAATCTGTTATTAACCCTGCTAAATCACAAGAAACTGCAAAAACACAGATACCTGTTTAGACCGACCTTATTTACACCATGGCTAAAACCACGTTAGAGCTGCAAAAGCACAGCTAAATGTAACAGAGCATGACAGAACAAAACTTGTGCTCTTACACACAAAACTCCGGAGTTCCCAGCAAGGCACAATAGAGCTGCGGGGCAGACAGTCGCTGCTTACTTATAATCACACCACTGCAAAGCCCTTATACCGCTCTTCCCCAGTGTACAACAATTATGTTCATTGAATCTTGCCGTCTCGTGCCATCCTGTGCTGTTCTTTCAATCTTGCTATCCCGCACCATGCTGTATTGCTTATAGACCTTCCAAAACCCTTTTTCTGCACGTTGATCATATTCATTCAGTCACGTCAGACCTTCATCTGTCCATTTAATTTTGTACAATAGTGCAATTATACACAAAACTTTCAATCTCAATATGTCTTCAAATCTCCAAAACTCTTCTCTTTAAATCTCCCAACTGTGGACCATAGTTTCGCCGATAACCGGCTTCATCAGGGAAACGTCAATCGCACATTCAAAACTTGATTACTTCTCTTCTCACTGCAAAATCAAAACCCCCAAACCACGTCAAAACTAAAAACGTTTAAAAAAAATTCATATGCAAGCTGTCCATACCTGATTCAAAACTACACTGACCGTCAGCTTCTCGCCTTCCTACATGAATTCAGTTGTTTGTAATTCCAAAGTGAAGCTCAGTTCGGAAAAGATGCTAGCGCACACGCATTTGTGCCCAAAATTTAAACTCTCCTGCAATCTATAGAACCAATGCCATTCACTCTGATAATTTAACCCGTTAGGTTCCACACTATTCCAACGAAAAAGAAACTGTTGTTCTCTACGGCAAAACTATGGTCCATTGTTGGAGATTTGAAGAGACATTGAGATTGAAAGTTTTTTGTGTATAATTGCACTATCGTACAAGATTAAATGGATAGATGAAGATCTGATGTGACTGAATGAATATGATCAACGTGCAGAAAAAGGGTTTTGGATGTTCTGTAAGCAATACAGCACGGAGCGGGACGCAAGATTGAAAGAACAGCACGGGATGGCACGAGACGGCAAGATTGAATGAACATAATTGTTGTACACTGGGGAAGAGCGGTATAAGGGCTTTGCAGTAGTGTGATTATATGAGGTGAAATAAGTAAGCAGCGATTATCTGCCCCGTAGCTCTGTTTTGCTCCACTGGGAACTCTTGGGTTTCGTGTGTATGAGCACACGTTTTGTTCTGTCATGCTCTGTTAGATTCAGCTGTGCTTTTGCAGCTCTGATGTGGTTTTGGCCATAGTGTAAATAAGGTTGGTCTAAACGGGTATCTGTGTTTTTGCAGTTTCTTGTTATTTAGCCGGGTCAATAACAGATTTACATGTTAAGTGAGTAGTGCAATTTAAGTAGTTATATTTTTACAGCTTTGCAGCATGCAAAAGATGTAAATAGTGGGAGCAAAATATTTCTTGCCTTATGGTTGTGCATCCTGCTGTACTTTGCACATTTCTGCACGTTGTTTATAGCGTATTCTTTTATGTTTCTTGTACAATAGGTATATTTTTAATAGGAGGTATGTAATGTGTATTATGAGGGTTTATGATTTATATACAGGGGGAGATATGTGTTTATATTTGTGATCTTATGATGACTTGGATTATGAAAGAAGAATAAATCTTACTAAAAATTTGTGGTAATGAATTGAATCATGAAAGTAGAAAAGTAGAATAAAAATTTTTATAAAGGTTTTGTAATGAATGTGTTGATTTTTGGCACTCTGTTGTTGAATTAAATTCTATAAACAAAATTGTACTAATATTTATTTTATTTATTTATTTATTTAGCTGTATTTATATCCTGCTTTTCACCGGGTCAAAGCGGTCAATTGGGGGATACATTTAACACGAGGGGATATGAGACACACATGCTAATACTTACAGGGAACATGGGCAATGGAGGGTTAAGTGGCTTGCCCAAGACCACAAGGAGTGCCTATAGGACTAGAAATCCCAGTCCCTCCGGCCTGAGATTGCTGTCCCCAGGTGGGACTTGAACCTCCGGCCTGAAGTACCTTATCCTAACCACTAGACCACTCCTCCCTTGTTAACGGACTTTTAAGATTCCAGGTTGCATTGTATGGATGTTCATGTTAGATATGCAACTTTATGGTGATTCATTTTTAGCAATTCAAGATAATTGAATATTGACCTTATGGTATTTATCTGTTTCATGTGTTGTGTAGGGCACAGCTCACACTCCTTTAAGTTAGTTGCTATGGCCCCTGGTGTCATCAGGGAAGCAGTGTTGTGTTTCCAGAGATGCTTCTGCCCTGGGATATCAGCAGCCTCTCTAGAGGAGCTGCTATGATGGAGGACATAGAGGAAGGAAGGGGCCCTGGATCTCTGTCTGGTCTGTGAGGATTCGTGCAGTAGGGGATTCTGCAGAGGAGAGCCATATACCATCTGCATGACCTAAGCTCCCAGCTCTCTTTGCTTCGCTTCATATTATAGTTAGTGTTTTAGCTTATTTTGTTTCATGTTCTGCCATACTGAGGCAGGAAGTAATATTTCTCTTTGATTTATTGTTTTTGTTTTGTTTTGTTTTGTTTTTTACTTTCTTAAGTGATGTTAAACACTAGGCCTGGTTCCCACCATTTTCCCACAGGCTGGGCACAGCTCTGAGTGCAGGGGTAGTATGAGTTTCCCCCCATAGCATGTCTCAACAGCTAGAAATCTATTTTTTTTCTACATGCTGTCCTTGTCACAAATCAGTGTCAAGGTGTGCGGCAGATATTAAAGATTTATAGGAATGCTTCTACAGCCCTGGGAATTGGCTCATTTCACATAGGCCACCTGAGCTGGGATTTGAACAAGTGGCCAAGAGGTAACGGGTTCTGTAAAGCCGTGTAACTATTCCCCCAAGCCTACAGTAAATGAGGAGGTAGCACAAGTTCTGTACCTTTTCTACTAAGGCAATGCTGGTGTTTCATAATGCGAATGTGTCTGTAGGGACAAGACACCAACTCATAAGAACGTAAAAAATGCCATACTGGGTCAGACCAAGGTCCATCAAACTCAGTATCCTGTTTCCAACAATGGCCAATCCAGGTCACAAGTACTTAGCAGTTTCCCAAAAAGACACACAGATTCCACAGTGTTTGTACTAGGGCAAACAGTGGACATTCCAGGTCCTCTTTAATAATGATTTATGGATCTTTCCTCCAGGAACTTATCCAAACCTTTTTTAAACCCAGCTACACTAACAGCTTTTACTACATCCTCTAGTAATGAATTCCAGAGTATGCTTACATGTTGAGTGGAAAAAATATTTTTTCTTAATAGTCTTAAACAGCTTACACTGTAGCTTCATTGCATGTCCCCTGGTCTTTTTACTTTTTGATGGCTTAAACAATCGATCAACATTTATCCGTTCCATTCCATTCATTAATTTATAGACCTCTATCGTATCTCCCTTCAGCCGTCTCTTTTCCAGGATGAAGAGCCCTAATCTTTAAACCTCTTCTCATAGGGGTAGCCTTCCATCTCCTTTACCATTTTGGTGGTTCTTCTCTGTACCTTTTCTAATTTTGCTATATCCTTTAAGATACAGCGACCAGAATTGCACACAAGTTTCTTTTAACCACAGATCTAATGATTTCCTATAGTTCCTTACCTGAATGGTTAGGATTCAAGCTTAGGAAGTTAGTACATTAGAAATGAAAGATGTAATGCCCATGGGTCAGTCCACTCTACTACTAGTATGAAATATGTATATAGTGCTATAAGGTATACACAGACCTATATAGAGACAGTCGCTACCAGAGAGAGGTATTCATATAAACTAACATCAGAGATATAGAAAATGTGTATCATTATTCACTCAAAACAACAGGAAATAAATTCAAAATTATTTTTTTCCAGTATTGTTAATAGTTGTCATGGGCTGACCTTGAACTGGTGATCTTGTGGTTGGAGGGCATCAATCTTTCTAGAGGAGCTATTCTGCCTTCTAAGGACCATGCTTTAGCCAGGATATTCTTAGCTGTCTCTTGTATTTTTGATAGTCTTAGTTTCAGTTTCCTGATTGGCCCAAAGTTTTTGTCTGGTCTTGAGCTCTTTGGAAAACCTTTCCTTGATTGTTTGCCTTATGAATCTACTGACTCCTGTTCTAAATGCTTACTATAAACACTTTTCTTGTGCATGTTCCTAACCCTTATAAAATTCTGGGACTTACAATCGTGAATCCATGTGTGAAATTCCCAGATACTATTATACTCTCTGAGACATTTACCAAGCCTAATCCAGATACTGGTTGACCAAATACTGATCACCAATTACTTCTGCAATCCGATATACCTTGGACTACCGAAACAAGCCCTCAAACCACTCCAACTGGCACAAAACACTGCAGCACGAATAATATCCGGAACTGCAAGACAAGAGCACATCACACCTATCTTAAAGGACTTACACTGGCTCCCAATCGGTGCACGCATCAGATACAAAACTATCATAAACCTATTTAAGATAAAACAGCACACATCAGCCAACAGCCTGCACACCCTCATACAACCAGACACCAGCACACGTCCTAGAAGAAAGCAAACACACAACCGAGTCAGCACCCCAAGTGAATACAAACACACACGCAAGGACACAACAGACAGAGCACTCTCCATGGCTGCTCCAACAATATGGAACAAACTACCGGACGATTTGAGGGCAACTACAGACCTCAAAGACTTTAGAAAACAGCTTAAAACTATGCTGTTCATAGAACACTATGGACACATCACATAACCTCAGAGAATGTATAACAGTACATGATACCGCCTAAACAATGGATGTAAGGAAAATGTTTTCAGCACCACTGTATATAGACTACCTTGTATATAGCTCAAACCAATCTAGCACACAATACAACACACACTCAACTAAATTTCACCCTCACTGCATGTATAACACATACACTTTACCTGATTGTTTGCTGTGATACCACCTTGATTATTAAGATAAGGCGGTTTAGAAATACTGTTAAATAAATAAAAAATAAAAAATCTAGTTCAGAAATTCTGTGAAACTACATCTAAGAGTAAAAGCTGTAATGAGCCCTGGTGCCTGGAAACCTGTAACCTTTCAGTCACATTTTTCTGTGTTTGGGTAGCAGCTACAGCCGTCTCTTAACACAATTGCCCTGAAATGAAAATTTGTAAAAGCAAAATGAAAAAGTATAAAAGCAAAACAAAATGGAATATCTACACATGATACAGGAAATTAAACAAAGCAATCTATTTTGCCATACACCTTAGCATCTACACCAAGGAACTTACAATTTAGTGAAGACAGACACGCAGATAAAAAGTCAAGACAAATAGGAGTGTTTGAGCACTGCGGGTTTCAGGAGGTAGGTTAAGTGGTACATAGGTTCTATTTTTTTCACCCAGCATTTTCCTCCTGCACCTTGGTACTTTTTACTCAGTCAGAACCAGGACTGGGATCTGGTGCTTTTGATCTTTGAACCTTCATTTGCAGCTATCATGGGGTTTATTTATTTCCCTGTTTTATAAACCAACTTCCCCCCCCCACCCCAATCTACCTGGTCTGCTTATTGCAGGACCAGGGGCCATGCTCCAGGACTCCTTCCAGAACCCTGCGATTCTGGGCTCTGAATCCAGTAATGGTTCATTGATGGGCTGGCTATGATAAAAAATGGAGGCTGTAACATTTTGGGGCATGTTTACTATAGGTTAACACATGTTAATGAATATTAAGATGCATTAAGTGCCACTGTGCCTATAAAAATAAAAGGGCTGCAGGCACTTAACGTGATTAACCTTCATTAACACCTTTAGTAACCATGCCACACTTCATGTTACTGGTCTAATTCTAAAATGACTTTTCTCCGTTCTGGGGGTAATTTTATAAGAAGCCGCCTTGATTTACATGCATAAATTGCTGTAGTTTAGTCATTTATCTGTATAAGTGGTGTCTCATAACATACCAACAAGTGTGACAGTGCGTCACATGTATGATTACTGTGGGCATGCACATGAGCAGAGTTTGGGTGGAACATGGTTGGTGTAAGCAATTATGCACAAAGATGATAAAATTCCTTAATTTGTGTGCATAATTGTAAAATGTAGGTATGGTCATTTTCTCCAACTCTAGGGCTGGTGTAAGCGATCGAGCCTTAACACATGCACATACTTTGGTGCGTATGATCTATTTTCTAAAGTCAAATACGCACATATTTGATTTTACAAAATAGGCATAAAAGTTCAGGCATAAAAAGGTATGCTAACTAGGCACCAGTCTATAAAATTACCCTCTTGGTGTCTATGGAGGAAATATTTGTTAAATAAAAACCCTCAGAACCTGATTTACTATGGCAGGGTTGGAATAACTCAGCTTGACTGACCTGCAATTTTGTCTTACCTCATACCACAAGTTTTTCTCAATTGCATCTAGCCTGCTGATACCTATCCCAGCAGTCAATCTGCTGATGTCATCACTCAAAGCTCAGAATGTTCACCTTCAATACCAGCGCATCATTAAAAGTGGACATTTGGGGCACTGGGTGATGATGTCAGAGTTATTGTGAGGTACACTGGTGCACTCCTTCCTTCCTCACTTCTCTCAGCAGCAGTGACACCAAAAAACATGAAAAAAATTATAAATGTAGATTTAAAAAGGCAGCTAAATTGAAATGTCCTCACTCTCCTGGTAGGTATGTAGTGTTAAAACATAATGCTAATAATTGCTCCTTAATTTGAGGTTTTCTTCTGACTGTGCAGCAGTTCATTGCTCTAAGCCTATCACACAGCCACCATGTATGACTAACACACAATAACTCCATCCCACATGCATACAATTACTTATTTCAATGTTCCACACATGTAGATAGTTTTCCCTGGTTAGCCAAGTTGATGCTCCTGTTCTTTGTAATGACCTGACTCTTGTTTTTTGTCGGAAACTGTTAGTTCTATGTAAACCGCGCTGATCGCAAATAGTGCGGTATAGAAGAAATGTAAATAAATAAATAAAATAAAATATAGCATTAATGGGACAATGCAACTATCCAAGGCCAATTATGGTTTTTGGAGGTGTTGCTAGTAGGAACGTTATAATTTAGATCTTTGCAGGTATTTCTAGATGAGGATGGCTGCACTTTGATATAGCTTTAAATTAATAAGGAACTCTGCAGAATCATTTGGCCAGAAAAGTATAGCATGTCTTGTGTTTGAGGGCCCCCCTCCCCTGCTTCTCAGAACCAACGCCTCTACTGTGATCAGAGAGTATACTCTTCGAACCACAGACTGCACCAACTTTCCAACACTGCTTCCAAGCTTGTCCACCCTGGACACATTCTGTGGCTATGGGGAAAAAGTGTAATAAATCCAGCTGATTTAATAAGGGGTGTGCTGGAAGTTACATACTATTTGTGTGTGCAACTCCTTATTTTAAAGAACTTACATGCGTGAATGGGAACTTATGTTTACACCTTGTAAGCATACATGTAAGTCCCATCGCATATACGTTCTGTTGGAGTGTGCAGGGATGAAGCTTAGGAAGAGCATAGTCGGGGCCTTAATTTACGTACCTATGCACTCAAGACCTGATGCATCCCAGCGCAGTAGGCCACATGCATGCATAGAAATGCTTAAAAGCACAATGCTGAAAGCGGTTTTAAAGGGATTTCCTGGCACTGTGTTGGTGCTGTACTGCCACCCCATATCCCTCCCCCCCCCCAAGCCCTGTTTTGTAGGGAGATGGGGGTGGCACCAACAGTGGTAGGGGGAAGGAAGAGGGGGAAGATGCTCGACACTTTAAATGGGGCTTAAGGAAAGTGGGGAGACATACTGGATACCTTGGGAGAAGGGGGAGGAAGGAAAGAGATGTTGGAGACCTGGAGGAAGGAAGTGCAAAGGAGAGATGATGGAGACCGGGGTGGGGGGGGGGGGGTTGGAATGGGTGAGGAGGCAGTAGGGCGGGGTGGGGCACATGGTCAATGTCTCACCTTGGGTGACTTTTCTTTATAAATTACTAGGCTATGTGACAGAGAATGAGCAGGTACAAATGATTGTGCCGACTTTACACCCATATGTGCACAGATTAAGATCTTTTATAATCTACATGTGTATGTGCAAACTCCACCTGGTTCTACCCAGACCACATCCCCAGCTATGCCTACTGGCAAAGTATGTGCCTTAATGCTTTAGCATGTATTTTACGCCAGTCAGTATTTCATAAATAAGGCTTCTGATCCTAGGTGTTTATGGTTTAGAAATTTAGAGGGTTATTTTTGAGGCAATTTTGGTGCTTTCCTAGGACTGGAAAAACAGGGGTTTATCAACATATCCATGTCATGAAAAAAACTGTGGCTTTCTATGTGGATTCCTTTCAGTAACCCAAAAAACAGATTTCCAGTGCCATCCTTCCTTCTCCCAGCACCAAAACCACCTCCATCTCCAGTGCCGTTGCCAATACCAACCTTCCCTTCTCCAAGCACCAGCACCAACACCAGCTCCCTTTCTCAAGCTCCAGCAGCAGCACCTACTCCCCCTTCTTAAGCATCAGCATCAACATCAGCCCCCCTTCTCCAAGCCCCAGCCCCACCCCCAGACTCAGCATCAGGCTCCCCTTGTGTGAACTCCAGGTACCTTCTCCTATCTTTACACAAAGTGGAAGGAGCTTGTATTGTTGCTCCTGCAACTCTTAAACTGCTTCTCTAGCAGCACCTGAAGGTTTGAAACATGAGGACCGTGCCTGTTCTCACATTTTAAACCCTCCTGTGCTGCCCAGAAAGAGCAGCACAGAACCATGGGTTCAAAGATGGACACTCCTGCCTCTGCAAGGAGATTCCTCTGAGAATGGCCCAGCTTGATTATGTCACTCGTCTGCAATGGCAGCTGCTAGATGATGTCATCGGATTCCTGGTCCAAGCAGTGATTTTCTTGGGGTTTCTGTTATAACCAGAAACACCAATTTTTCCACTGGAGGGTTTTTTCAGGGGTTTCCAGTTGTAATTGAAAATCAGAAGCCCTATTTATAAGAGGTCATTTACAAGCACATATGGCCCAGTACGTGCGGGAATGATTTTTATACAATTGCCTTCTTTGCGGGCAATGTCCAAATTGTCTGCTTGGTTGTAAAATCCAATGATATAGCTTTTACCTATGGACTTTGTACAAAATTCCAGTGGCAATGTGCCTGCTTTAATTACCTTAGAGAATTGCCATGGGTAGAAAGCGCCCCAGACCATGGCATCTGCTTGTCATGTGGGCAGAATTTTAAAAGGAAATAATGCCTGTAGACTTAAAAATACAGCCTGTGTATATTATTCTCTGATTCCACTCAATGCACGCCCTAGGAAATATGTGCCCGATTAGCTGGTTTTAGGGAGGATAGTATTTGCACAGTCTTCCCACGTATAAATGAATTTCAAAATTGTCCTTTACAGAAGTTAATATGCTACTAGAATCTCTCTGCTAACCTCACTGCTTTAATCCTCCAGTGGTACTTCATAATCTCCAGGAACAAGCAGGAATGTAGTACTCACATATGGGTATCGTCGGTACCGACGGAGCCTGCGCGGGAACGCTCCCCAGTGTCCAATAGGAACGCTTTTGGGAGCATCCCTCAGCACATGCGCGCTGCCTTCCCGCCTTTCCAACTGTCCCTCTTCAGTTCTTCGTTTTCCGTGGAGCCGACAGGACCTATTCCCTGTCACCCCAGAAAATTCCGTCTTTAAATTTCTTTCTTGTGGTCTCGTTTGCCTACCGCACGACGCTTACCGGTACCGCCGGTTCTTTCTTTTCTTTTCATACAAAAAAAACAAACTTTAACTTAGACTGTTTCTTTTCAGAAACTTTCCCATTTGGTGCTAGGCGCCATTTTGGGCATTAGGCCCCATTTTCCTAAATCATGGAAAAACCAACTAGTGGTTTTAAAAAATGTACTGTGGCAGTACCATTTCCGTCACTGACACCCATGATTGGTGTCTAAAATGTTTAGGACCTGATCATTCTCCAACTGAATGTCTTTCCTGTATGGGAATGACCAAAAGAGGAAGACAGAACCGGGCCGCAAAGCTCGGTACCATCTTTTCATCAGATTCCAGATCCATTGCATCAACATCGTCAAGGGCCTCTTCTTCCTCCCATGTATCTCAGGTAACTAAACATAAAAGCCAGTCCTCAAAGGGTAGCTCTCCTGCTAAGCATCAAGAGGCCATTGACATTGCCCTTGAGGGAACCACACCGGCAAAACAGCCCCGGCGGGAGGCTTCGGCTTCGGCTTCCAAAGCATCGATGGGGCTTCAGGATGTTCTCGAGGCATCAACCTCGCAAGAACTACCTGTGCCATGCTCGGCGGTTCCGGCCGTCCTTTCCGGTACCGACACCCAGGCATCGGCAGCATCGATAGACCAGAGGTTTCTTGCTATCGAACCAGTATCGCAGCTCTTCTTTCAGCTGCGGTACTGGTGGTCCCAAGGGCACCGGTGCCGACATCGACACCGATTCCAGTACTGACACCGACGATGCCGATACCGACAGTACCGGCCCCGGTGGGTACTCTTCCCATGCCATCTCCGGCTGGAGTTGACAAAGCGTTACCGGGATCGTACTTTGCAAGAGCATCGGGGTCAGGAATACTTCGATTCCTCCGATTCTGAAGACTCTGACAATTCTGCTGGCACTAGAGGGTTTCTCCTAGAAGATCCCTCTTCTCCCCAACGCAGAATGTCACCTCCAGAGGACATGTCATTTCAGGATTTCATCCGTGATATGGCCAAAGGTCTTTCTATCACAGTAGCTCCTGAAGAGGAACCCAGAGCAAAGGAATTGGAAATTCTCCAATATCCTAAAGCTCCTAAGGAGGCAGCCACTCTGCCTATACATGAAATTCTGCATAGCTTGATGCTCAGAATGTGGGAGACACCTCTGACTACTTCTCCTCACTCTAGGAGACTTGATACTATGTATCGAGCTCCACCATGTCCTGGATTTCAGAAAACCCAGCTGCCACACCATTCAATGATAGTGGAATCAGCCATGCATAGGATGAAAAGTGCAAAGAGGCATGCATCCAATCCTCCAGGTCGTGAATGCAGGACTCTGGATGCTTTTCGGCGTAGAACCTTTCAAGCTTCCATGCTTTCAGCTAGGATCAGTTCATATATACTATATATGGGAATGTTCCTCAAAGAAATCACAGGAGACTTGGAACTTATGAGCCCATTTCTCCCAGATGATAAGAGACAAGATTTACTTGCTCTAGTTAAGCATGCTCAGGATGTCTCCAAGTTTGTCAATCGTGCAGCCTTTGACTGCTTTGAATGCATCAGCAGAACTTCTGCTATTGCCATTGGCACATGACAGATTGCCTGGCTACAGGCATCAGACTTGGAGACTTGGGTACAGGACAAGTTAGGCAACATTGGAGAATCTCTTCTGCAAGAACTGGCAGGAAAAGGCTAACGAGTTAGATGCTGACAATTCTACCTTAGATAGATTGTCAAAGTCTACAGCCACTCTAGCCAAAAGGAAGCCTTATAAAAAACCCTCTTTTAGCAAAAAGAGGAAGTTTTATCCTTCCTATACCCAGCAGAGTCAGACTCCAGGTCAGGTTGCCCAAAAGAGACAAACTGGACAGCAAAAGAAACCAAAAGGCCCGAGAGCCCAACCAGCTCTCCAGGTTCAGCCCCCTCAAGGGCTTTGACTCCTTCCCAGAGAGCTTTGCCTTCCTGCCTCTGAGGGGTCCCCAACCCCCCAATATTCCGGGCAGGTTATGCCACTTTGTCAACAGATGGCATCAGATAACAGCAGAATATTGGACTTTGTCCATTGTAGGAGAGGGGTACAAACTTCATTTTCACAGCATACCCCCTCCTACAATTCTAAAGCAATTCAATTCACAAACCTCTGCAGACAATCTGCTAGATCACGAGGTCTCCACACTTCTTGCCCAAGGGGCAATAGAGGAAGTACCCATTCTTCAACAGGGTGCAGGGTTCTACTCCCCCTATTTTCTTATTCCAAAAAAACCCAGGAGGACACCGACCCATTCTAGACCTCAGAGAATTGAACAAATAATCTGTTTCGAGAGAAATTCAAAATGATTTCTCTAGGAACTCTTCTGCCATACCTTCAAAGCTAGGATTGGCTTTGCTCTCTAGACTTAAAGGATGCATACACTCACATTCTCATCCATCCAGATCACAGGAAATTTTTACGATTCCTTTTCAGGGGAAGACATTTCCAGTACAGGGTTCTTCCTTTTGGTCTGGCTTCAGCACCAAGGGTATTCACGAAATGCATGGCAGTAGTATCTGCATTTCTACGAACCCTGGGGATTTTTGTCTTCCCTTACTTAGACGACTGGCTCATTTGAGCCTCCACAGTTGCAGAGGCCAGCACTGCACTGTCCCGTACAATGCGAATCCTCTAATACTTGGGATTGGTAATAAACTTCCCGAAATCTCAACTAGTTCCTTCCCAATGCCTAGAATTCATAGGAGCCTGTCTGGATACCAGACAGGCAAGGGCTTTCCTTCCACAAGCCCGGTGTCTTCGCATAATGGAGCTAGCTTCCCAAGAAGCAGGCAAATCCTCCCTCACTGCTCGGGAGCTACTGCAGTTACTGGGACACATGGCATCCACAGTTCATGTAGTCCCATATGCTCGCCTCCACATGCGAGCAGCTCAGTGGACCCTCTCCACACAGTGGACACAGGCCACGGGTCATTTGTCGAACAAAATAACAATCTCTCAACGACTAATTTTGTCCCTCCAATGGTGACAATCACTAGAAAATCTGACAGTGGGGTCTCCTTTCCATCACCCCCTCTTTCAGGCCACCCTAACAACAGATGTATCACAGGTGGGTTGGGGAGCACACCTGAATCATCTCTCTACCCAGGGCACCTGGACTCCACAGGAGGTTGGTTTACACATAAACCTCCTGGAATTAAGAGCAATTTATTTAGCTCTTTGAGAGTTCCACGCCCAGCTCAGCTACAAGACAGTCCTAGTCCAGATGGACAATCAGGTAGCCATGTTCTATG
The DNA here is from genome assembly GCA_033557465.1 of Ichthyophis bannanicus. NCBI lineage: Eukaryota > Metazoa > Chordata > Amphibia > Gymnophiona > Ichthyophiidae > Ichthyophis > Ichthyophis bannanicus. Next base: position 3,982,300 of record JAWIIG010000024.1, on the reverse strand, counting down.
TGAACAAGCAGGGCGGGACAGGCTCTCTGTCATTATGTAACGAAGCTTTACGACTATGGGCCCTCGCCAGAGAGCATCAAATTCACCTTCTAGTGGTATATCTTCCAGGCATTCAAAACCTTTGGGCAGACAAACTCAGTTGAGTACTGCTACCCCACGAGTGGTCACTCCACCTAGACCAGGTGGCAAAGATATTTCATCTCTGGGGCACTCCAGACATAGACCTCTTTGCAAGTCCACTGAATGACAAACTTCCCCGGTTCTGTTCCAGGATTTCGGCGCACAACTGTCAGGCAAGGGATGCCTTCCTCCTTCACTGGGGTCAGAACTTCCTTTATGCCTTTCCACCCATCCCCCTCATCCCCAAAACACTCTTCAAGCTTCAAAGAGACAGGGGTCGCATGATTCTCATAGCACCACGATTGTCACGCCAAACGTGGTATTCCCTGCTTCTGCATCTCTCTCAAGCAGCACCGCTGGAGTTAGGGCATGATCCAGATCTCCTTTCTCAAGAGAACGGGACTCTATGGCACCCGAATCCCCAGTCCCTGCACCTCACGGCCTGGTTGTTGAAGGCTTAGACCTCCAGGATTTCAACCTGTCCCAGCAGGTAAAAGATATCCTTGAGGCCTCTAGGAAACTTTCCACAAGAAGATCTTATGCCTTCAAGTGGAAATGTTTTACTATATGGTGCTCCAAGAGGGGATTAAACCCCCTGGTCATACCCTTAGAATCGATACTAGAGTATCTCCTTCACTTATCGAATTCTGGTCTAAAGACCAATTCGGTAAGAGTCCATCTTAGTGCAATTGCAGCTTCTTATAAGCCTCTAAACGGACAACCAATTTCCTCTCATCCACTCCTATCAAGATTTATGAGAGGCCTTTTATTAACTAAACCTCCCATCAAGCCACCACCGGTGGCATGGGATCTAAATCTAATTCTCGGGCAGCTCATGAAGCCGCCTTTTGAGCCTTTAGCCACTGCAGCCCTTAAATTTTTGACCTGGAAGGTAATCTTCCTAATTGCAATCACCTCTGCCCGTCACATTAGTGAATTGCAAGCTTTAGTGACTGATCCTCCTTATACTAGGTTTCATCATGATAAGGTTGTTCTTCGAACTCACCCACATTTTTATGCCAAAGGTGGTTTCGCCTTTTCATTTAAATCAATCAATTTACCTTCCTGTATTTTTTCCGAGGCCTCACGCCTCTAATGCAGAAAGAAACCTTCATACTTTGGATTGTAAAAGGGCCTTGGCCTTTTACATACAAAGAACACAGCAACATAGAAAGTCCTCACAACCTTTTATAGCTTTTGACCCTAGTCATTTGGGACTTCCAGTCTCCAAAAGAACTTTATCTAAATGGATTGCCCAATGCATATCCTTTGCTTATGAGAGTAAGGGTCTTCCTCTTCAGGACCATGCCACAGCTCATAATGTGAGAGCCATAGCAGTTTCTATGGCTAATCTCCACTCTGTGTCTATCGATGACATTTGTCGAGCAGCCACCTGGGCTTCAGTACACACCTTCACAGCCCACTATTGCCTGGATAAAGCCTCCCGTCGGGATGCCTTCTTTGGCCAAGCTGTTCTTCAAAATCTCTTTCAAACCTAAACCAACTCCTACCCACCAACCCTGGTGGGATGCCAGAGATCTATGGGAGGAAGGATTCTCACCTTCGACGGTGGCACCTTCCTGGGGCTATCTCCCTGGCATCTTCAGCTAGGGAGTCCCCATATGTGAGGACTACATTCCTGCTTGTTCCTGGAGATAGTGTAGTTACTCACCTGTAACAGGTGATCTCCGGGAACAGCAGGAATTTAATCCTCACAACCCACCCACCTCCCCTAGGAGTTGTCTCTTTCCTCTCTCTTTGTCTCTTTCCTCTCTCCCTCTATCCTTTCACTCAGCTACAAACTTAACTGAAGAGGGACAGTTGGCAAGGTGGGAAGGTAGCGCGCATGTGCTGAGGGATGCTCCCAAAAGCGTTCCTATTGGACGCTGGGGAGCTTTCCCGCGCAGGCTCCGTCGGTACCGACGATACCCATATGTGAGGACTAAATTCCTGCTGTTCCCGGAGATCACCTGTTACAGGTGAGTAACTACGCTTTACTGGGACTTTTTCTTATTTTTAGATTTTTTTTTTTTTTTTTTTTAGTGTTCCACTTAGCTCAAGATTTAAATCTCAGGAAATTGTACATCAAATCAGTTGGTCACTCCATTTCTGTTCAGCCAGGCAGCCAAAATAGCTCAGTTGGGAGAGTGTTAGACTAAAGATCTAAAGGTCCCTGGTTCAATCCCAGGTTTCAGCAGCCCTTTTCCACCTGGAACCATAATAGATGAGGGTAGGGAAACACCAGTTGGCCCATAGCCTGTGCCCAGTTGTACCCTCTTCAGTGCAGGAATCTATCCCAGCTGTAGACCCCTTGCAAGATACAGTGCCTTGAGTATCTATTTCTTTAAAAAACAGAGGAGATATGATTCAGACCTTTAAATACTTAAGAGTATTAATGGACAAACAAACCTCTTCCAAAGATGGGGAAGCTGTAAAACTAACATGAAACTGCAAGGAGCTAAACAGAAAGGCAATGTCAGGAAATACTTTTTCATTGAAAGGGTGGTGGATGTTTGGAATGCCCTCCGATTGGAAGTGGTGGGGGCAAATAGAGCAACAGAATTCAAAATGGCATGGGACAGACACAGTGGATCCCTTTATAGCAACAGGATAAAATCAAAATAGACATAACTATCTCGTATATCTCAACAAATAGGGGTGACCTACACGGAGCGGTGGGTACACCCTTAAACAAAGGCATGGGAGGGGTGACCTGCACAGAGCGGCAGGTGCACCTACTCTTGCTGCCTTGCTGGGCAAACTAGATGGACCATACTGGTCTTTATCTGCCGTCATATACTATGTTACTATATTACTAACCTGTATTAACTGATGAATTCTCTCTAGGGTGAAGAAACCTCCAGTGTGTGCATGTTTCCAGTGAATATTTTGTGAATTGTTTTGACTCGTTTCTCTGTATGGATTTAATGAGCGTCATATTTATCATTTGCCAAATGGACCATCATCCTAATGACTGAGATTTTTGTGATGTATCAATGGATTTTCAGAGGCCTAAGTGCCTTGAAAAACTATCATTCCAGTCTGCCAGGAAATGACCCTGGAGCACTGGTTGTCAGATGGCCCCTGAGCTCATCGAAGAGTGGTGAGAAAACTATCAGACAGTAGATTTAAAACATATCGATGACATTAACTTTTCACTTAATGCACACTTAAGCTGTGGAATTTGGTTTCAGAGAATTTAGTCGAAGCAGTATAGCTTAGTTTGAAGAGGGTTTGCATTAGTTCCTGGAGAGAGAGGTCCATAAGCAATTATTAGCCAGGTAGACTTGAGGAAAGCTACTATTAATCCTGGTTGTGAGCAACATGGAATGGAGTCTGCTGGGTACTTCCTGTTGACCCAGATTGGCCTCTGTCAAAGGCAGAATGCTCAGCTTATTGGACGTTTGGACTCACCTATCATGGCAAATCCTCTGTTTTTATGAAAGCTTGCTAGTTATTTGAAGGTTTGCATCATATCGTCTTTTTAATGCGCTTCCCTAAAAAAAGAAAAATCTCATATATTTGTTTAGTCTCTCTGTGTAAGTGCAAAGCCGGATTTTACATAGGGTGTCTAGGTAAGAATTAGGGTGTCCAGCTCAGGATGTCTGTAATTTCTTGCATATTTCAGAAAAGGCTCATTAAACACAGTCTTTTGTAAAATACAGATAAGGATGGAAGATGCATGGGTAGACTGTAGCATAAACAGCTCCTTTTAGTATTAATTACACAGGTACACTAAAAAAATTTTTTTATAAACTGCCTCTAATGTTTCGATTGATTTTTACGTTTTTTGGTGCGCTGAATCCAAATCTGGTAACCAATTTGCTCCATCACGTACAGATTTTTTGCTACATTGGGTTAGCAGTTTGAGGTGAACGTTTCAGATTGAGTGCGATCGAGATAAAAGTTTCTTGGATGAATTCTTTATACTAATTGTTTAGTAGTTATTCAAATAAGAATAAAGAAAATTGTAACAAGGCAGCACATAAGAATAGAGTAATTTCAACAAACACACTGTGATGGTAGCAAAATTGTCTGCACTTAAAACAGCCACATACATGTGCACAAACATTGAGCATATAAGAGCGAGGTTAGACACAAAGCAAAGCAAAGAAATGTGCAAAAAATGTTGTACAGGTATGTATGTAAGAATAGAAAACGCAAACCGCACCATTGCAATACATGAAGACAAACACCCGATGGTGTGAAAATAAAATTCTAATAAATGAGATCCGACACTGTGGTAATAACTAGCAAATTTTTATTTCAAAGTTTAGTAAAAACACGATATTTGTCAACACAGTTTAAATTTTAAAGTCATTCTTGGGTCAATCAATCTCCTGGTGGGCCCGTTTCTTCTTCCCCCGAATGCTTCTCTTGGTGCGCTGCTTGGCGTATTTTTCATCTGGGGTTTCCCGCAGCAGCAACCAGCAGAAATCAGCCATCATAGTGGTGTTCCATCTTCCTTGGTACCTTCTCTCTGCGTCCTTGATGTCCTGGTGAAACCTTTCACCTTGTTCTTCACTGTACGCCCCCAAGTTTTCGGGAAAGTAGTTCACATGGGAGTGCAAGAAATGGACTTTCAGGCTCATGTTACAGCCTTGTTTTTTGAAGGCATTGAGCATCCTGGCAACAATATCCTTATAGTTCTCATCCCGCCTGTTCCCCAAGAATTTGAGAACAACATCCTTGAAGGAATCCCAGGCTTCTTTTTCCTTCTCAGACATTGTTTCAGCGAATGCTCCATCTGAAATGAGTTTCCTTATATCAGGGCCAACAAACACTCCTTCCTTTAGCTTTGCTTCAGAAAGTCGGGGGAACTTTGAGCAAAGGTACCGAAAGCACTCACCATCTTTTGGAAGGGACTTGATGAATTGCTTAATGAGACCCAACTTAATGTGGAGAGGTGGTAATAGAATTTTATCACGAGGTACCAAGCTCTCATGAAGAACATTTTTCTCACCGGGTCTCAAATACTCCCGAATTGGCCAGTCTTTTTTCCCCCAGTGTAGGTCGTGGGCCCGGCTATCCCACAAGCAAAGGAAGCAGGGATATTTGGTGAAACCGGATTGCTGCCCTAATAGCATGGATAGAATTTTAAAGTCTCCACAAATCATCCACTTATGCTCATCATAACGAATCTTCTGAAGAATCAGGGCCAAATTCTCGTATTTTTCTTGGAGAATAACAGAGTGAGCAATAGGAACTGAAGCGAATGTGTTGCCATTATGAAGAAGAACACCTTTTATGCTGTCTTTTGACGAATCAATGAACAGCCGCCATTCAGCAGGATCATACTTGAGTTTAAACTTTTCCATCACTCCGTATATATCGTTACAAAATACCAAATCTTCCTCTTTGCTGAAATACTTCAAAAATTGTGTCTCGCGGTTGCGGTACCAATAAAAAGTTGTTCCTGGTGACAATAGATTTTTCTGTTTAAGCCGAGAACCTAGCAGTTGGGCAGCATCGTTTGGGAGTCCTAAATCCCGGACTAAATCATTCAATTCAGCTTGAGAGAAAAGTTCAGGTTTCGGATCTGGTTCAGTTTCAAACTCGGAAGTACTGGACTCATCGGGAAAAGCCATCTGATGAGTCTCATCATGATCAGAACCGTCCACACAAATATGATCCAAAGATTTTGGTGGTTCAGGCACAGGTACTTCGTTGCTATGAGGCATAGGCCTAATTGCTGAGGGAAGGTTGGGGTAACTTATTACGTTCTTATTTTTTTAAGTTGTATCCCTTCACAATGCAAGAGCAAAAATAGCAGTCACTGCTGTGGCCTCTTTGTTCACGCCACATCATAGGTATTCCGAAACGAAATGCTTGTTTTTTACCTTTCATCCATAAGCGTAGATCTTCCTCACATGTCTTGCACACTTTGTGAGGAGCCCACGGTTTGTCTTGATCGCCTAACTTCAAACCGAAATAGGTGAAATATACTTTTTTAATAAATGCAGAAATGTTCCTCTGCCGCTTTTTCACGGTATATTCCCCACAAATAAAACAAAAACTGTCCGGAGAGTTGACGCAACCTCTGGCTCTGTGAGCCATCACAAATACACAGCACTGCAAACTACAACTGTAGTGAACCACTCTGGAATAAAGCTGGATTACGACTGAGCAAACAAAAGGTAATAATGAACTTGCAAGAAACTGAAATTTGACAGGAACGTTCATGTCGCAACCACCGTGTTTGAGCGAGCGAACGAGGCGAGGCGAACAGGAAAGAACATGCGCCAGCACGAGTACTGGATTTAGCCCCCCGCCTCCCAATTGTCCTGTTAATGTATAAAATGAATACAAAACACTCTAAAATATCATGAGGGAGTGTTTCTAGTTAGTTAACCATTACAACCTCTATTTTGGGCCAAGAAAATAAACTGCAGTCGGCTAAAAAGAAATTATGTGAACATTCCTTATATGGGTAAGAAATCTAATTTTGCAAGAAAACGTGACGTGATGGAACATTTTGGCTATTTTTCCTGGATTCAGCACCCGAAAATCTATAGGAATCAGTTGCAAAACTGGAGGCAGTTTTTTGGTAGTGTACCTGTGTTATTGGCTAAAAATCACCTGTAAGCAAAAACAAAACATTTCAAGTAGTTTGAAACTGTTACAGTACTAATAAACCTTCTGTGCTTAACTTAAAATTTTTTGATCCTTTTTTACTTCCTTTAAAAGCCAGGCAGTTCTACCCAAGTATAATCTAGTCTTTATCCAGTGTAGATAGTCATGCTAAATATACAAATTAGAATATTATCTCCCAACATGTCTTAACTATTTATTCATATCCAATGCTATACTTATATTTTTCTTAGCACTTTTTACCATTACCTGCTCATTGCTTAGCTTAAAACCTTTTGAAAATGGCATGCGGGCTTTCACCAGCGCCATCACCCATTCGGTCAATAAGTTTTAGGTAATGTAAAAAGTCCCTCCTCCTCCAGAAATGAATTATTGATCTCTTAAAATCACAAATCGATTCTTATTTGTTAATTCTGTAGCAGAATTTAGATGCACTCTAAAGGATAGATCCAGCATTGCTCACATTGCACCATTGCTGCCTGCGATCACAGTCCCTTGAATGCTTTGGAATATGGTCAATAGCTGCATATGGTGAATACTAAAGGAAATTCTAGCGAGATTGATGCTGATTTGATTCTGAGGCTTCCCCCTTATGTATTAATATGAATAGAGACGTAAGAGAGAGAAAAAAGAAGATAAGGTGAAGGATTTTTACATCATTGAATAAAGTTAACCATGGCATCTTTCGGCATAATTATTTATTTGCTGATTTTTAACAGATTGAAAGTAATAAGAAAAAAAATATGAAAGGTACAAAACCTTTAATAGCCTTCCTGTTGATTCATTACTACTTTCAAAAGTTGTTATAAGGCTTAAAAGGTTTACTGACATAGTAGGCCTCCAATTAGGTGAAGAAAATTCCACATGAGAATAAATGCTCTGACCCTTTGAACTTTTCATTGTTCTTCTAATTTCAGCAACCATGGGCTCCTCCAAGAAGCTGTCTTAAGCGGCTGAAAATGAAGATAATCCACTTTTAAAGCACAGCAGAAGGCTTTAAAAACACCCAATGCTTCCAGCTGCCAATTTAATAGTAAAACATTTGGGCCACGTTCAAAGAGTTATTTTTTCATCAGCAGCCGGTGCATATACAGCTCCACTGTCTGGAAATCTTAAGCGTAAACTAAATGGATAGTGACAAGAATGGTGACTGCATTACACCTACAGTCCATACTGCTGGCTATATAGTAACATAGTAAATGACGGCAGATAAAGACCAGTATGGTCCATCTAGTCTGCCCAGTAAGATGGCAGGTGTAGGTGCACCTGCCACTCTGTGCAGGCCACCCCCCCCCCATGTCTTTGTTTAGGGGTGAACCCACCGCTCCATGTAGGACACCCCTATTTGTTGAGGAATTAGATGGTTCAGTTTATTTTGATTTTATCCTGTTGCTGTAAAGGGATCCACTGTGTCTGTCCCATGCCATTTTGAATTCCGTCATTGTGTTTGCCCCCACCACTTCCATCGGGAGGGCATTCCAAGCATCCACCACCCATATGTATAGCAGTGCTGTGGTTGTGTGTTATAATGTGCACATTTTGGTTGTTATGCCAACTACGCTACTGCTGCAAAGTATTTCTAGAAATGTGTTACATATGGGCTCATGATGTCACTAGAGCAAATGAGTACAAATGAAATAGCAAGCTGTTGTTAATCTATTTATTTCATAAATCTTGAATTTAAATAACTTGACAAATGGTACTTAAAGATATAACTGCATATAGCACACTGTTGTCATTCCCTAAATTATCTGAAAATAGGCCATTTTCAGTTCAATCATTATAATCATCATCAATATTAATAGGCCAGTTTCAGTTCAATCATCATAATCATACAGACATGGTGGATCCCTTTATAGCAACAGGATAAAATCAAAATAAGCATAACTATCTCTTATATCTGAACAAATAGGGGTGACCGACACAGAGCGGTAGGTACAACCCTAAAAAAAGGCATGGGGAGAGGTGACCTGCACGGAGCAGCAAGTGCAACTATTCTTGCTGCCTTGCTGGGCAGACTAGATGGATCATGCTGGTCTTTATCTGCCATCATATATTATGTTATGTATATTATAATTTGACTCCTTGAACCAGATATGTGAGCACCAGTGGAGTTAATATAATTTTGAACTTTTTTTTTTCTTTGTGAGAAGCCATGGCATCTAAAACTAGTAAGGACTTTGAAAAGAATCCCTCCTGCCTGGCCCTATAACATTTACTACCCATACTTTCATAAGATCACATGCCATCCCCTTCTTATTGCAATGGACAACCACACTGGTGGACAGTTTTTTCACGAGGCATGGTAACTCTCTTGAAAACTACCATCGTCTTTAATTTTACCCCACTCGCATTGCATTCAAGGACTACAGTGAAGTAAGTCCTCTTTTGCACAGTTGTTGTAATGGCTATAGTTTTCATACCTGAAGTAGCTACAGTCCTGGTGGCTGGAATGTCAAGACATTGGAACCTTGTTCATATAAATAACATTCTTTGCAGAGATACCGAGCTCAGAGATTACTTTGCAGATGACTTCACGGAAGTCTGTCATCTTTTGTTCCCAATCGTCCAAAGGTCGCTGACCTATAGTAATTCTCATTCTCACTGAGAGTCCTTTTCTTTTCATGAATCTAGAAATCCAGACGAAACCCGCTTTGCAATCCAGGATTCCTCTTTCATTTGCCGGAAGCTTCGAATTGCGACAGTAGAGAGAGTTTGATTTTGTTCCCTCTGAGAAAGAACCCACTTTTTCAAGTCATTCTCCAGTTAAGGCCATTTTGTTTTCGGCCCATGACGTGTGCTTTTCGGAGGTTCATTTTCTCGAGCTCCCTTTTCTCCTTTCTCCATTCGTGAATGGACTTCTCTTGAACCTCGAAGTCTCTGCTGCTACTCTGTTGCTTGTTTCTTCAGCTCTCGCAATGATTTTAAATTTGAAGTCTGCTGTATGAACCTTGTGTTTAATTTCCTGGCATGATCCCAAAGGAAGGACAAGATATGTACAGTGTTATCTTGGGCGCACTATACTAGAAGTTTTTTATATGGTTTTGTCATGTCTGCAATGTTCTGTCTGTGCACATTATTTGTGATGGCATGTTACTTGAATGAAAAGACAGTATTAATTTACATGCTGAAAATTGGAACATGTTACTGTAGAATTCAAGACCCCAATGCCCATATAGTATGGAAACTCTGCATGGTTTTTACTGCTCTATTCTGATGGCCCCTCATGACAAATTTAATATTTGATGATGTGAATTCACAGCTTGTTTGTTGTGTGGGGGTTTGGGTCTTATAAGAAATTTCTCTCCATAAGGGAGTTCTTTTTGCTTACGTTGCACTGTTGAATTCAAGGCAAGATTTGGAAGGCCAAAAAAAAAATCTCTAATAGAACTGATTCGATGTAAACCATTGAACCCGCAGCTCACTGCAAATGACCGGCTAGAAAGTTTAACAGAAACTGGAGTAGTTGTCCACAGATCCACAGTACAGCATTGCTTGCAAAACCATAATCTATCTGGGTGAGTTTTCAGAGGGAAAACATTTTGACAACCTCATCAATAAGTCATTGACTAAAGTATGCAAAAGGGAACTCTGATAAGCCATAAACCTTTTGGAACAAAGTGTTTTGGACTGATGAAATGAAAAATGAATTACTCGGCCAAAACCACACAAGATACATTTGAAGAAAAGAGTGCAACATTTGAAGACAAGAATATTTGACCAGCCATTAAGCACGAGGATTGATCTATTATGCCTTAGGATTCTGTAACAGCGAGTGATACAGGAAATATTGTGCATGTGGAAGGAAGACTGGATTCAACTAAAGAAGTCATTTCAGAAGACTTTGTTATATACATGTGTAAATGCTAATTTTAGCATTAAGTAGAATTGTGGCGGGGCAGATTCAGAGGGGTGTGTTAGGGCATGGTTGGGGTGGTCCAAAAGTATAGTCACATTTCACATTTTGCAATTTGAATATACGCATATGTAAAAAAATTTCCCAGTAGGCAATTAACACCTGTTTGGAGGTAGATGTACCAGTTATCTGCTTATTTGGAAATAGGATCTCCCCCAATGATGGAGAGAGAAATTGTGCCTTTGTCTGTGCTCTCTAACACTACCTCAAAAGTTACCAATAATAAAGTTATTTCACTTGGGTAGCTCCTATTTACATGTATTTTTCTGAAATCCAGCACTTATACGTATAAGTGACTGTCAGTACCTGTGCATGGCGAAAGGTCAGCATTTACAACCCCTAATAATGGCTTTCTATTTTTTAAATGTGTTTATTTCTGAAATGGCAATTGCCACTGGTCATGCTGGCATATACTGTACATAAGTATTTCCCAGCACCCATATGTATATTTTACAAAAGGCTTTGCATTCAGTAGAGCCTTTTGTAAAAGTTAACATCTGACTTGCACATCCCAATTCCTACTTAGAAACGTATACAAAATGGGGTTTTAAATATCAACATATCCTAGAAGCTAATAGCCACAGACGTTGAAGAAACTGAAAATAAAAAAAAAAAGATTGAATGTTTCCTTATCGGTCCTCCACCTCTGGGTTGTGTACCTCCTCCTGCAGCTTGGAGACTGGGCATGTCAAAATCGTGACATCACTGGATGTAGTCTGCTGGTCTCTCCCATCAGCCCCAGTGTGCCCAGTCTCCATGCAGCAGGAGGACGTAGTGTGCTTGGGTCTGGGCTCACTTGAGAACAGATAAGGAGCTGTTAGGGTAGCTTAGTGTTAGATAGATTTGATTTAATTTGATTCAATTTGCTTTAATTTTACTTGATCCGATTCCTTTTACAACAATTTGATTAACCCGTTTTGGACAGCTCGCATATTCTTTCTCTGTTCTTGATGATTTATTAGATTTGTTACATGCAAACAACTATGAAATACCGGCAATAATAAATATTAAAACTTTGCAGAAAATAGAAGTTTTGCATAGTGTATGTTTTTCATGCTAATGCAATGTGTGCCTTTGAGTCAGTCCTGACTCCTGGTGACCCAGAAGCTCCTGGGTTTTCTTGGCAGTGTCACCAGAAGTAGATTGCTAGGCCTTTCTTCTGAGGCAATGGAGGGTTAAGTGACTTGCCCAAGGCCACAAGGAGTGCTAGTGGGAATTGAACCCTGGTTGTTTGGTTACCAAGCCAGTGTTCTAACCACTAGGCTACTCCTCCATGCCATGTTTTTTATACACTGGTCCAATATAGTACATTGTCCGTCTTCAGAAAAGATAGGATTCAGTTCCAATATTCATTGACATAAACATACTGTATGATACTATTGAAACTGCAGTTTTCATTTAAAACACTTTATTATGATATAATATAGTTTGTCAACAGTCCATTCTGACGGCGGACTATGATACACGTGAAAACACTTCTGATGCAGTGTGTCGATATTGCACCATTAAAACACCTAGAACAGAATGCTTGACAGCAATTAGTTTTGACAACATATTAGCCCAGCGTATGAAAAACAAGGCCGATATACGCACCAATAACTCTGATACGAAGTAACCTACAGTTATCTAAACCTATTTTCTAAAGTCTACAAATACTTTTATTTGCAAAATAGTAGTTATTACAGCATTATAAGCTACTTACTATTTTTTGTGATCTTTTTATGTTGAGCCGCCAGTACCGTTAAAATCAGCAAACTTTGAATACTTATTAAACTAACTAGATCTCAGATAAAAAATCTGTATATAACGCTTTTTGACATAACGATAATAGCTAAACATAGTTCCATTGAATTTATAACCATTAATTAGTAAACAGTTGAGTAGTAAGTTTGGAAACCTTATGTATGTAAAACATACGCTGGTCCAAAACGGGTTAATTTGGGTCCTGTCTCTTTAAAAAAAAAAAAAAGCATTTCTGTATTGCACCTGTCCCTCTCTGCCTCTTTTTATACTGTTTCCTGTGAAGCTCTGACAGTCCGATCTCTCCTCCTTGCCTGTACGGAGGAGAGCTCGGCAGCAGGCAGTCTCCCTTTGCGATCTATCTCTGAAGCAGCGGGCCGCTGGGGCGGAGTGCAGAGGAAAGATAGCTCGCCGGCGGCTCCCCACTCGGTTCTCAGTACAGCGGGGCCGCGCAGGCTGAAGGCTCCCGATCCTCGCGGCAGAAAGCTGAGTGGCTCTGCGTTGCTAGTGAAAATGGGTAAGACAGTGTAGCATGTTGTAAAGGGGGAGTGGACCGGCACTGAGTGTGATTCCAAACGTCAGGGAGTATCAGCGGGGTTTAGCGCCATTTTGCAAGTGCACTGAGTGGTGCCATCTTGGGACCACGTGTGCACCGCGTGGCCGGCACTCGCGATTCAGGGCACGGGGCTTCAGGTAACTTGGGTCCTGGGCCCGAAAAAGCTCATATTTCTTCTTTGGAATGGTTTTACTCTGTTTACTGTGTTTGTTATCGCGTGGTGTTCATTTACTGTGAAGTACTGTTCTGTTTTCATTGAGAGAAGTTGAAGGATTAATTTTTTTGAGGGGGGATTTTTGCCTTCCCTCGGAATTTTGGTTTATCTCCTTTTGTTTCGTTTTATTAAAGAGGATAAAAAAAAAGGAAAAACAACTCCACAAGCCTCTTTGGGGGGTTGACCGCATACGTGGGGAAGTGGTCTGACCTATGCCATCGCACCCACAGTGTGTGGTCTGCAGCACCCGCAGAGGTACAGTCGCAGATTCCGGGATCTGCCAGGGCTGCGCTTCAGTGTCTACCAGCGTGGAACAACAAATGGAAGTCAGTTGCACAGGAGCCCCAGGATCCCTCGGTTAGGGCTGAGGTAGAGGCATTGAGGGTCATGGCGCAAGGGGCTGGCCAGAAGGTGGCTGTGGGCCCATCTGGTGCGCTATCGGTCTTGGGGTCAGGGTCTCAGCTTGGAGATTTCTGTCCAGACTTTGTTTTAATTATGCATCAGGCATTTTGCCTGAGGTGTCAAGGGAAAATACCGGAGCCCGTGCTGCTAACTAGCCATGGGCAGTTGTCCGAGGTAGGTAACACAGATGGTATTTCCCCGAAAACATCTAAGAGACCCAGGGCGAGTGAGCTTTCGTTCGCGGATGGCGAGTGGCCAGAGGCAGTTGAAGCCGAATTGGAGCACGAAGCAGGCACAGATGAGTTGGAAGAAGGGGAACTACAAGAGCCTGAGGATAAGGCAAAAATCATCAGGGTATTCTGGAAGGACAAGCTGACAGCGCTTATCAAGGAATCCCTTCGGACACTCAATCTCGCTACAGCGCAGCCAGGGGACGAAGAAGAAGACGTGGAAGACCCTATCATTCAAGTGGTGAGGCAAGCACAGGTAGTGTTCCCTGTTCACCGAGTGGTGGACCAGATGATCCAGGAGGAGTGGGATCAACCAGAAGCAGGCCTGAGAGGAATCAGGACTATGAACAGGCTCTACCCCTTGGCAGATAAGGACAAGGAGAAATTCAGATCTCCGAGAGTTGACACAGCAGTAGCAGCAGTCACAAAAAAGACCACTATACCAGTGGAAGGTAGCGTGGCTTTAAAGGATGCGCAGGATAGGAAAGTGGATGGTTTATTGAAACAATCTTTTGAGGCTGACGCTCTGGCCTTACAGGCTTACATTTGTGGAGCCTGGGTGGCGAGGGCGTGTCTCAGATGGTCTACGTGCCTGGAGCAGGAAGAGGTAAGAGCTGGATCGTCTAGAGTCTGGGTCGGCATATTTGGCAGATGTGCATTATGACTTAGAGCGCTAGCCAATAGTATGGCTTCCTTGGTGGCCGCCCGAAGATCTCTATGGTTGAGGAATTGGGCGGCCAATGTCCTAGTCACGTCTCAGTAAGCTCCCATTTAAAGGAAAGTTGTTGTTTGGAGAAGATTTGGACAAGTTGGTTAAATATCTCAGGGAGTCCAAAGATGGGAGACTCCTGGAGGATAAGCCAAAGCAAGGGAAGTCCTTCCAGGCCTTTCGGGGACAGTTTCAGGACTTCAGGATATTCCATACTTCTCGGTTGGGAGGTTTCCAAAGAGGAAGGGCCCAGGGGTTTCGTGGCTTTTGCGGATCTAATAGAGACTTCGCAACCACTTCCACAGCGGCAGTTCGAAAGCCACAATGAAAAGAGGTGGGTCCCAGTGGGAAGCCAACCGATAGACAGTCGATTTCGGGAATTTCTTCCTGCTTGGACCCAAATAATATCCGACCAATGGGTGTTAGAGATAATTTGCGATGGTTACGCGCTGGAATTGGCAAAGCTGGTACGGGATTCATTTGTGATGTCTCCCTGCAAAGGTCGACAGAAAACCCTGGCGGTTCACGGTACATTGGATTGACTTTTACTAATGGGAGCAGTCGCGCCAGTGCCATTAGCAGACTACTGCGTGGGTCAATACTCCATTTATTTTGTGGTGCCAAAGAAAGATGGGACTCTGCGCCCTATATTAGACCTAAAAGGGGTGAATCGGTGCCTTCGGGTGCCCAAGTTCAAGATGGAAACATTAAGGTTGGTCATTGTGGCGGTGTGTCAGGGAGAGTACTTGACTTCCCTCGATCTTACGGAGGCGTATTTACACATTCCAATCAGAGCGGCCCATCAAAAGTTCCTGCGGTTCGCTCTGCCATGGGGACATTATCAATTCCAAGCATTGCCTTTCGGTCTGGTGACAGCACCGCAGACTTTCACCAAAATTATGGTGGTGGTAGTGGCGGCGGCGTTATGAAAAGAAGAAATTCTGGTCCATCCATATCTCAATGATTGGCTAATTTGGGCCAAGTCCAAGGCCAAGAGCGTTCAGGTGACAGACAAAAGTAGTGAAGTTGTTGCAAAGTCTCGGCTGGGTGGTCAATCCGGCCAAAAGCCGCTTGATACCTTCTCAGGATCTTGAGTATCTGGGGGTACGTTTCAACACTCAGGAAGGAGCGATGTTTCTCCCGGACTGTCGGGTTCATGCCCTTCGGCAACTGGTGCGCAAGTTCAGATCCGCTCCAGCTCCCTTGGCGTGGAATTATTTTTGGGTGCTGGGGACCATGGCAGCGAGCCTGGAAGCGGTGCCTTGGGCCAGATTTCATATGCAACCGTTACAGAGGGTGCTGCTTCATTGTTGGTCGCATCCGTCCGATTCGTTGAACAAACGGCTTCCCTGCCCACTCAAAGTCAGGCAGTCTCTTCAGTGGTGGCTGCTTCTGGGATCATTGAAAGCAGGAATGCCTCTGGAGCAGCCGGAGTGGCTCCCATTATTGACAGACACGAGTCTAACAGGATGCGGAGCGCATTGCGGAGATCAGTTCGCGCAAGGCACTTGATCGGTTCAAGAGAGCGCGTGGTCGATAAACCGGCTAGAGCTGAGAGCGGTCTTCTTAGCGTTACAAAACTTCGAGGCTACCGTGACGGGTAGACCGGTCCACATGCTGTCAGATAACTCCGCAATGGTGGCATATATCAATCGATAGGGCGGCACAGGAAGTGCAGCCATGGAAGAGGAAGCAGAGGCACTGTTCTCTTGGGTAGAACATCGACTGCTATCGATCTCGGCAGCACATTGCAAGGAAGGACAATGTGATGGCGGATTTTCTCAGCAGGGTCCAAGTGGATGCCGGGGAGTGGGAGTTGCATCCAGACGTGTTTGCACAAATAGTCCACAGATGGGGACCCCCAATAATGAACCTGATGGCGACCTTTCAGTCAGCAAAAGCCAGTCGTTTCTTCAGCAGGAGGCGAGAAAGAATGTCGGAAGGGATCAATGCCCTGATGCAGCACTGGCCCTCGACAGGTCTCCTCTCTGTCTTTCCCCCGTGGGCGCTTATAGGCCGGGTGGTTCAGCGCATCGAGGCTCACCAGGGGAGAGTACTATTGGTGTTCCCGGACTGGCTAAGACGGCCATGGTACGCCAACCTCATTCGCCTACTCGACGGGGTTCCTTGGAGGTTACCGGTGTCAGAGGATCTGTTGCTACAAAGGCCGCTTCAAATGCCTCAGGTGGATCAGTTCTCGCTTACGGTCTCGTCATTGAAAGGGCGAGGCTAAAGAAAAGAGGTTGCTCTGGAGTGGAGGAGTGGCCTAGTGGTGGGGCAAGGTACTTCAGGCCGGAAGGTCGGGGGTTCAAATCCCACTAGAGGACAGCAACCTTGGGCCGGAAGGACTGGGGTTTCTAGTCCCACAGTTGCTCCTTGTGGTCTTGGGCAAGCCACGTAACCCTCCATAGCCCATGTTCCCTATAAAATAGTTATCTCCAAGTTATAATGCCCTGTTCAATGTAATTTCAGTTTGTTCAATGTAAACCGCACTGATGCAGAATAGCGCGGTATATAAGAGAATGTAAATAAATAAATAGTTTTTGCGACTTTGCATCGGGCACGGAAACCATCCACATCCCTTGCATATGTGTGCATCTGGCGTATTTTTGAAGACTGGTGCTCCCGGCGGCAAGTTAGGCTGGCTATGGTATCCATCCCCTTGATTTTGAGCTTTCTACAAGATGGGTTTGATAAGGGTCTTGCAGCCAGTTCCTTGAAAGTTCAGTTGGCAGCCCTTTCCTGCTATAGAGGCAAAGTTCAAGGGGTTGCTGTAGGCGCTCATCCTGATGTGTTGCGTTTCCTTAAGGCAGTCACCAGAGTGCGACCTTCGCGTAGAATTCTGGTGCCGCCGTGGGATCTCAACTTGGTCTTAAGGGCATTAACCAAAGTACCTTTTGAGCCATTTCACCAGACGTCGATTAAGGACTTGACATTTAAGACCGTGTTTTTGGTAGCCATTTGCTCGGCGAGGTGAATTTTAGAGTTGCAAGCGTTGTCCTGTAGAGAGCCGTTCTTGTCTTTTTCCAGAGAGAAGGTGGTGTTGCTACCAGTTCCGTATTTTTTGCCAAAGGTGGTGTCTCCTTTTCACTTGAATCAAACGGCTTCTCTTCCAGTGCTAGGGGCGCTAGAAGAGAGCGCCTCGGACCGTACTTTGCGTTGTCTGGATGTCAAACGGGTTCTGTGACACTATTTGAAGGTTTCAGAAACCTTTCGCAAGTCGGACCAGCTATTCGTGGTGTTCGGAGGTATCCGCAAAGGAGAAGTGGCGGCAAAGGCTTCCATTTCTAAATGGATTAAAGAGGCGATTGTATCCACTTATCTACTGCAAGGGCGTTTGGTACCAATGGGACTAAGAGCTCATTCTACCAGGGCACAAGCGACTTCCTGGGCGGAACACAGTTTGGTTCCGCCAGGGGAAATCTGTAGGGTGGCCACCTGGTCGTCTCTTCAAACTTTCAGTAAGCACTATCGCCTGGATGTTTTGGCGGCGAATGACACCTGTTTCGGTTCGGCGGTATTACGAGCCAGCTGGAAAGGCCCCTCCCAATGATTACTGCTCTGTTACATCCCAGAGGTGGAGGACTGAACTGGAGGACCGATAAGGAAACAGAAATTGCACTTACCTGGTAATTGTGGTTCCTGGAGGGACTCTAGCTCAGTCCTCATTCCCGCCCGGGGTGGTGTCGTTGGCAGTGGATGGTCAGTTGGGAGAAGGGTAGGACTACCGGTAGGTATAGAAACATGATGACAGAAAAAGACCACATGGCCTATCTAGTCTGTCCTTCCATATCAACAACTACAACAGTCCACTTTTTACCTTTAGAGATCCTATAGAAACATAGAAACATGATGACAGAAAAAGACCACATGGCCTATCTAGTCTGTCCTTCCATATCAACAACTACAACAGTCCACTTTTTACCTTTAGAGATCCTATAGAAACATAGAAACATGATGACAGAAAAAGACCACATGGCCTATCTAGTCTGTCCTTCCATATCAACAACTACAACAGTCCACTTTTTACCTTTAGAGATCCTATAGAAACATAGAAACATGATGACAGAAAAAGACCACATGGCCTATCTAGTCTGTCCTTCCATATCAACAACGATTATTAACGGGCTGTAGGTGACTCTGATGCCTTTCTTTCTGTTTCTTCTTTCCTGCTATTCTTTCTACTTCTGAATGAGGCGAAAGGGTAAGGTGCAAGAAGAAGCCCTTTTTCTATAAAAAAAAGAAAAGTCATTTGTATATAAATTGGTGGTACGTTCAGGTTTAAGTACACAGTTGGATTTTATATGATAGCTACTTGTTTGTTGCTCCTTTGAGTGTGCTTTGTCAATAGTTCACTGGGGCTGATGGGAGAGACCAGAAGACTATATCCAGTGATGTCACGATTTTGACATGCCCAGTCTCCAAGCTGCAGGAGGAGGTACACAACCCAGAGGTGGAGGACTGAACTGGAGTCCCTCCAGGAACCACAATTACCAGGTAAGTGTAATTTCCGTTTTGGCAGCACAACAATCCAAAACATACCTTGAAATCTAACCATAAAGTACTCAAAGGAAAGAAATAAGGAGGGTTTTGAATGGCCTCCACAGTCCTCTGCAGGGAGATCTCTAACATGCAGTGACTGCAAGGAGACTTAAGAATGTTTGAGCTGAAAGAGTGGGAAAAAATTCCAAAAGCAAGAAAAGAATTTATTTTAGCTGGCTACCGGAAATGTTGGGAAGCTGTTATTTTTGCCAGAGGTGGGGTTTTTTTTGTTTTCTTTTTTAAAAAGGACTGACTGAAAAGGTGTCTAAAATATTGCACCTGCCATATTGATTTTTTTTATTTTGAATCTATATAAACACTGCAAATAAAACAGTATTTCTACATTAAAATTTGCAGAAAGATGACATGTCTAGCTTTGATCATGTGGAGGTTGTATTAGTTTATTTTATTTATAAAAATGTGTATACTGCTCTAGCTGACAGTGATTCAAAGCGGTTTACAATAAAAAATCACATCACAGCAAAACTGAGTTCGGCAACATCTTAACTGCCTTATGTAAGAATTTGTGTTCGCTTAGAGGCATGTTTACTAAACTGCATGCATTAGTACGTGGTCTCAGCGCCACACTCAAAAGAAAGTGTGGCCGCCAGACTACCATCGGTGTAGCTTGCTCCCCTAAAGTAAGAAGGCAAAGAGTCAGGAAGTTTAATGGCATTGGGGGCAGGGGGACCAGTTTACCATTAGTGCCTGCAGCATTCCTGGGGGGGGGGGGCGCACTGCCCCCATGCCTCTTCCAGACTACATGTTACCCTGATAGCATGAGGAAGGGTGAGGACTAGGGGGGACCCAGCATGTTGCGCCTAGTGTGGGGTTTAGTGGCCCGTGCTTGAGGGGTGGTAGTGTGGATACAACTAATGCCACCTCAATGGGTGGTGTTAGTTTCTCCCACGACCTGTTCGCTGTACTAAAGTCTGGTGTTTCGCGCTAACCGCAGATGTACACCCTCCTGCAGTTAGCTAGAAGCCCCACACCGTTAATGAGGTTCACAAGCATGTTACCAGCACGGGGTTTAGTAAATATGCCCCTTAAAGATTTAATGAGACTTAAGGTTTTTCCAGGGGGGTCCTAAACCTTTGCGCACAATTATGTTTTTTTTTTACTAAATGGCACAATGGTGTTGCACCTACTGCGCCCTGATGTTGGTGCTTTTTGGCGCATTAGGTACAACACTACCGTATTAACTGTCAGGGGCATCAAAAGCATGTTCCCAGCAGTTAACACAGAGGCCGGTGCCCTAACGTAGCATACAAATAGCACGGAGGCACTTAGCTCCACCTACCGAGGTGACATTAGGTGAAGCCATGCTAATTGCAAGGGTCACAGTTAGCCGGGCTCACCGCATCCACTCTCCATCCCCTCACCTGCCCCTTAACACCCCAATGTGCAGGAATTGGCCTGTGCTAATTGTCATGGTCCTGCACTAGTTGTGAACATATGTCCCAGGAGGTCTTGAATGTGTAACAGAAAGAATGTTGACAGCCAGTACCCAAGGACTGTGTCCTGAGAGCAGGGCTGACCCAAGGAGAGTGCAGAGTTGAGGACAATCCCATGCTAGTGGGTTTGTTGTCCTCCCTCACATGATATCGAAGGGCAGCGGAGATGCTAAGGGAATACCTTGTAAAGCAATGTGATGACTCCATCACATTGCTGATGCAGCTCCTGCTACCCCCCCTCCCCCCGCACGCCCAATGAATAGAAAATGACACTAGACATGAGGGGTCAGGGATACCACCAGCAGTACCTGCCCTCCCAAAAACTCCATTGGCCTCTCCCCCTATGAACTGTCCTGCTGAGGTGTGGTGGGGAGACCACACTTTAACTTACAACCCAATTTTAAATTTTAGAAAAACATATGAAACATAGGTATTGCCTTAGAATTCTTAATTCTTATTTGTTCAAGAAAATACACCTTTGGCTGCTTCCATCCATGTATGATGAATAGTTTGAGCACGTTATCACTTTGGCAGCACTCCTTAGAATAATTTTTGTTTCCAAAATTGGACACACTACACAAGCTGAGAGTCTCACTAAAGATATAATTTACACGTTAAAATGTATATTAAAAAGTCTGTTTCCAGGATGATAAGACTCTAATATGACTGTGTACTCTTGAAATAGCTTGGCAGAGGTAGGAAACTGTTAATCATGTACCACAAGCAGGTTTGGTTTCAAGAATAACCTAAATACACAAATTAATTTGGTTCTGAGCCAACTGTACTGAAATGTAGGTGATACATATTTGTGATTATCCCAAAAAACAAACTTTTAGGTAGATCTCGACTACTGCATCTGTGCTCCCTTCAAACCCCAGTCCTATAGAGTTCAAGCATTTGAAAATGCGCAATGGGGCATCATCAAGGGAAATGAGGTACAGGTTGCTACCTCATACAGTTGTGGTCAACATTATTGGCACTCTTGCATTTTAGGTATGTTGTGTATAATATCTTGAAAAATAATTGGAAATATTCCAACTGTATGACTTCATAATGTTATAATAGTATGTTCAAAAGTATACAGCAAAATAAAAAAGATGTCTGTGCAACTTAGACATAGTAATTTCTGAGAAAAAACAACAACATATGACCTGGACAGGATTAATGGTACCTTTCACTAATATTTAGTTCTCCAGCCTTGGCAGTGATGACAGTCTCCAAACGTTTCTTGTAGCCATCTGTAAGTTTCGTACATCTGTCTGCTGGTAGTTTCTCCAACTCTTCAACTGTGATTTGGTCCAGCTCATGAATGTTTCCAGGATTCCTTTTACAAACGGCAAATTTCAGTTCTTTCTAAAGGTTCTCGATTGGGTTGAGATCAGGACTCATTGTTGGCCAGTTTAAAACAGTCAATTTGTTCCTTTTTAATCATTCTTTGGCACCTTACCGGTCTGATTGTTTCGTTCCATGTAAACCGCGCTGATAACGAATAGTGCGGTATAGAAGAAATAGTAAATAAAATAAATAAATAAATATTTTGGGTCATTGTCCTGTTGGAAGACCTTTTACCCAGACCCAGCTTTCTGCTAGCTTTTTTTGCTCCAAAATACCTTGGTGTAGTCCTCTGACTATATGATTCCTTTAGTACATTCCAGGCCTCCAGTTCCTGAGGCAGCAAAACAGCCCCACAAAAGTATGGAACCTCCACCATATTTGACTGTAGAAAGGATGTTTTTTTCCCTTATAAGCTTCTTTTCTTTGCCTGTAAATATATCACTGGTCTGCATTGCCAAAGAGCTCAAGTTTGGTTTCATCTGTCCACAGAACGTTTCCCAGAAAGATAGTGGTTTCTCAAAGTGGGTGTGGGCAAAGATCAGGCGTGTCTTTTTTATTTATTTATTTATTTTATTTATTACAAGTTCTTATATACCGCACTATTCGGCATCAGCGCGGTTTACATTATAACATAAAGACCATAACAACAAGCTGTTTGGTTTACATCGAACAGGAGTACAAACTTGGAGAACCGGGGTAAACTATATACAAGAGATAATTACATAGAACAGAATAGAGTCTTAATAATATCAAGAACGGCATGGTGTGTTCATGAGTGGGTCACTTCCTCTGGTTCAATTGCTGGTAGGGTAGTATTGAAGGAAGAGGTGGTATTTGAGTGCCTTCCTGAACTGGAGTAGGTCAGTAATGGCCCTTATGTCGGAGGGTAGAGCGTTCCAGCATTTGGGTACATAGAAACTGAAGGCTCTGTTTGAGGTTGTCATGTTGCACTTTGTCAACGCCTTCGAGGTTGTCAGTAGGTTTACGGCTGATGTTCTTCTGGATCTGTTGGGGGGTACAGTGTGAATCAGATCTGTGAGTGAGGAGGATGAGATACCCTTGATTGCCTTGAATGATAGGACTAGGGTTTTAAAGATGATCCTCCCATGGATGGGGAGCCAGTGAAGCTGTTTAAGAATGGGAGTTACGTGATCGCTTCTGGAGGCTCCGTAAAGGACTCTTGCTGCGGCATTCATGGCCATCTGTAATGGGCTAAGAGTGGATTAAGGGAGACCTTGTAATATGGCATTTGCAAAGTCGAAGTGTGGCAGGATTAGTGCTTGGTATATGGTTCGGAAGTCATCAGGGTCCAACATGGAGCGCATATGCCTAAGCGAGCGTATTTTGAAGTATACAGCTTTGACTATGTTATTTATGTGATGTTTCATATCCAGACGTTGGTCCAATGTAACTCCAAGGTATCTTATTGTTTCTTTAGCTTGTAGGTCAGCTTCCTTGACACTGACGTGGGCTGGAGGGGTGAAGTTGGGGTCTTTGGAGATGAAGAGCACCTCTGTTTTTTTATGTTGAATGCGAAGGTTTTGTGATTGGAGCCACTCTGAGACCGAATTGAGGCAGTCTACCAACGGTGCCAGGTCTAATTGAGTTGTAGAGAAAGGCATATATAAGAGAATGTCATCTGCGTATATCAAGCAGTTGACTTTGAAAGATCTTATGATGTCGCAGATGGGCTGCATGTATATGTTAAATAGTAGGGAAGACAATGAGGAACCTTGAGGCACACCTTGCTTTTGATGGAAGCGTTTTGACTCTTCTGTACCGGACTTCACATATTGCCATCTACCATCCAGATAAGAGTTGCACCATTCTAATGCACTGTTGCAGATACCTTTCTCTTTCAGTCGTCCGAGGAGAATTTCGTGGCTTACCGAGTCGAACGCCGCAGCGATGTCTAAGAAGACGAGTACAAATCCTTGTCGGATGTTGTTAATGCCTGTGATAATGTCGTTGAATAGGTTCGTGAGAAGGGTCTCGACCCCATGATATTCTCTGAACCCATGTTGGCAGTGATCTAGGGGAGCTGTGGTGTCTATATGATCTTGGATTTGCCGTTGTGCCTCCTTCTCAATTATCTTGGCTAAGAGGGGAATGCTAGCTATAGGCCTATAAGATTCGACCTTTTGCGGGTCTAGCTTGGGGTTTTTCAAAAGTGGCCTGATGGAAGTCTGCTTGAGTGCTGCAGGGAAGTACCCTGTTGTGAATGAGAGGTTCATTAGATTTGCAATGAAGGGGCTGAACGCACAACGTAGCTCCTTAATCCAAAAAGCTGGGCATGGGTCCGTTTGTGCAGTGGAGGTATTGAGAGATGCTATGGTGTCCTCGATGCATTTAGTGGATGGTGTAGAGAAGTTATTTAGTGGGGTTGTATTCGTTGGTTCTTGGAACGGGACTGTTGACACCTTGTTAGTTTGCACTATCTTGGATTGCATGTAGTCAGCGAATTTCTGTGGATGAATCTCACTGTGTTGTTCGGGAGAAGGTTCCTTTGAGAGGGATTTGACCAGGTTATGTCTGTCTTTGAGCAGTGGGGTCCTCCTTGGCCTTCACCCATGAAGCCTTTTTTGTTTAGCGCACAGCGTATGGTGCGGGTTGAAACCACCACTCCAAATTGCTCCAGGTCAGCTTTAAGCTCTTTGGATGTATGTGGTGTTTTTGCAACAGTTCGCATTAACCTTTGAAGACTTCTTGGATTAATTTTCCTTTTCCCACCATGTCCTCAGAGGTCCTTGACAGTTCCATGAGCAGAAAACTTCTTAACAACATTGCAAACTGTAGACTCAGGAATCCCAAGGTTTTTGGCCTTGTACCCTCTTGAGGTTTGGTGATAATGGCTTTTCTGATGGTCTCAGGCAGCTCTCTTCACCATTGTGAAAATGGAGTAGGGCGTGAATGTAGCCATTTAAAACATTACAGCCATCATTCATTGGTTGATTCAAGTGATGTGAGTACTGACAATGGATCAATTTTACTGCAAGGGAAGGTGGTTCTTGTGTTTAGACTAATTTGAATTGTTTATACGGGATGCCAATAATCATGTCCTGACAATGTCCCAGTTTTTATACTATTTTCTTTTTTAATTGGTATTGTTTTATTATATTATTTTGTGTGTCATATATGTGCGCATATATAGTCCATAGCCATTTCACTGGCCACTTTTTTTTTTTTTTAGGAGATATTGGACATTAAGGGGTTAAACTGCAAGGTGGCCAATAATGTTAACCACAACTGTGTTCTAATGTGTGACAGAAAGGGAGCTTTTTATAGTTCACAGTGCTGAAAACGGCCACTTTTTGAGCCAGATTGTGGGATTGCATATCCTAATATGTAATAACTATTAGATCATACCCTGTGATCACTGGTCCTTCCAAGATCAGATATCCCTCCTGGCCACATGTGAGTGCTTAACTACAAACCTAATGGTTCTCTGCCCCATCCTACTTGATCATTCAACTGGTCTGGCTTCCAGGACATTCATAACGAATATGTATAGAAACTATATGCATCTAGTATCTCATTCTTAGACCCAACTCATGGAAATCTAATCTCACCCAAACATAGTAACATAGTATATGGCAGCAGATAAAGACCAGTATGGTCCATCTAGTCTGCCCAGAAGGGCGGCAAGAGTAGGTGCACCTGCCGCTCCATGCAGGTACCCCGTCCCAATGCCTTTTTTAGGGGTGTACCCACCACTCCATGTAAGTCACCCATATTTGTTCAGCTATAAGAGATAGTTATGTTTATTTTGATTTTATCCTGTTGCTGTAAAGAGATCCACTGTGTCTGTCCCATGCCATTTTGAATTCTGTCTCTGTATTTGCCACCACCACTTCCACTGGGAGGGCATTCCAAGCATCCACCACCCTTTCAGTGAAAAGCATTTCCTGACATTGCCTTTCAGTTTATGCCCTTGCAGCTTCATGTTATGCCCTCTAGTTTTACAGCTTCCCTGTCTTTGGAACATTAATACTCTGAAGATTTTCCATCAGCTTCTTGTAGCCGGCCAGTCTGAGCCCAGTTTCACTGGTGGCAGCACTCTGGTTTTTTCATATACGCAGTGGCGCTATACTTTTTATCCATCAGGCAGGCTCCACCATCACGTTTCCATTTTAGTTAGGCCTAGTATTTTGCTGGCCCCGCTCCTTTCTCCCTTCCATGTAAACCTCCCCCCCACCACCCACCCTCCTGGCACGTACTGGGATTTCTGTGATGACTAGTAAGGGGGAGGGACAGGTTAGTAACTCATGTGTTACATTTTTCTGTGATAAAATGTTGCAGTTTACCACAGCTTAGTAACTGTCATCATAAAACAGATGCTTTATCAAGCGGCTTAATTTTGCCCCAAAACATATAAATGTAGGCACCTCCCATAGATCATCCTTAATCCTTCCTCCTATATATACATAACTTAAGAACATAAGAGATGTCAAACTGGGTCAGACCAAGTGTCCAGCAGGCCCAGTATCTTGTTTTCAACAGCTATGAATCCAGGTCACAAGTATCTGTCAGAGTCCCAAAAAGGTACACAGATTCCGCATTGCTTATCCCGGGGTAAGCGGTGGATTTCCCTGGTCCTATTTAATAATGACTTATGGATTTTTGCTCCAGGAACTAGTCCAAACTTCTTTTAAACCCAGCTACACTAATAGCTTTTACCACATCCTCTGGTAATGAATTCCAGAGTTTGATTTACGTATTGAGTGAAAAATATTATTTCCTATGAGCCTTAAATGGGCTATTTTAATTTATTTATTTAACATTTCTTATATACCGCCTTTCATGATATCAAGGCAGTTTTACATTGAACAAACTGATATTACATTGAACAGGGCATTATAACTTGGAGATAACTATTTTACAGGGAACATGGGATATGGAGGGTTAAGTGGCTTGCCCAAGACCACAAGGAGCACCTGTGGGACTAGAAACCCCAGTCCTTCCGGCCCAAGGTTGCTGTCCTCTATAATGTAGATTCATTGTATGTCCCCTAGTCTTTCTACTTTTTGAAGCAGTAAACAACCGATCTATGTTTACATGTTACACTCCAATATTTTATAGATGTCTATCCCATCTCCCCTCATCCATCATTTTGTCAAGTTGAAGAGCCCTCATCTTTTAAGCCTTTCCTCATAGGGATATTCTTCCATCCCCTTTACCATTTTGGTGGCTGTTCTCTTTACCTTTTCTTTTTCTGCTATATCATGTTTAACATATGATGACCAGAATATCACACTATATTGAAGGTGCAGTCACCCCACGGAACGATAGAGGCATTCTAATAAGCTTGGTTTTGTTCTCCATTCTTTTTTTATGATTCCTAGCATTCTATTTGCTTTATTGGCTGCCACTGTAGAGTGGGTAGAGAGTTTCAATGTGTTATTCATGATGATGCATAAATCCTTTTCCTGGGTATTAATTCCTAATGTGGGACCTTGCATCGTGTAACCATACTGTGGTTGTTCATTCCTAAGTGGGTCATTTCAAAAGGCTTAGTCATGATTGTGAATGTCTGAAGACATGCACATGAACATTGAAATCATGGCGACATCTCCGAAGCCATTCCACAAATGGTGTTTACAGATGTCTCCAGTGCAGGGACATCCAAGTAGACAAGGGGGTATGGTGAGGTGTGTCTGGGGAGGTGCATTGGACTTATATGTCCCCGTTCAGTTTCAGGAATGACGGGGATGTCTGCAGGCATGTCCACATTTAGACCTGCTACAGGCATGAATAGGCATCAGAAAAGTGCCTTAAAACATCCAGAGTGTGTAGAGAAGATAGTGACTAGTCTAAGATCACAAAGACCCATACTGGGATTTGAACCCTGGCCACACTGTTCCCAACCCACTACATTAACCATTATGCTATTAGATGTCCATGTTCTCTGATGCTATTCTGGGGATGTCTATTTAGATGTCTCTATAGATGTCTATATCGGGCAAATACACGTTTCTGAAATCATGCCAGAACTTGCATGTGCCTGTTTGTTTTTTTCAGATGTTCTGGTTTAATATTTGCACTTGGATGTCGCATTGTAAAATTAGCCTTCACGTGCATAAATTTGCACTTGTTCAATCTCATCTGCCATTTGGACGCCCAGTCTTCCAATTTATCGAGGTCCTCTTGCGATTTTTCACAATCCTCTTGTGATTTAACAACTGTGAATAATTGTGTTTATCTGCAAATTTGATCACCTCACTCATTATTCCCATTTCCAGATCATTTATGAATATGTGAAAAAGCTGCGAGCCCAGCACAGATCCCTGGGGTACTCCACTATTTGCCTTTCTCCATTGAGAAAATTGGCCATTTAGCCCTTCTCTCTGTTTTAACCAGTTCCCAGTCTACAATTTATTTATTTATTTATTTATTTATTTAAAGTCTCTTCTATACCGCGCTATTCAGCATCAGCGCGGTTTACAATAAACAGTGAACATACACATTTCCAATAGTACTTTGTGTTTACATATGAACAGGATATTCAACTTGGCTAACAGGGTAACTATGTACAATAGTGCACTGCCTCCTATTTCATGGCTTTTTAATTTCCCCAAGAATCTCTCGTGGGACCTTGTCAAAGGCTTTCTGAAAATCCAGATATACAGTACTATATCAATTGGCTCACCTTTAGCCACCTGTTTATTTATATCTTCAAAAAAATGTAAGAGATTAGTGAGACAAAATTTTCCTTGGCTAAATACCATGTTGGCTTTCTGCCATTAAGCCATGACTATTTTTATATGTTCAGTAATTTTGTTTTTCATAATGGTTTCTACCATTCTAGCTGCTACAGACATCAAACTCACTGGTCTGTGGTTTCCCAGATCACCCTGGGACCTTTTTTAAAAACTGGTGTTACGTTGGCCACTCTCCAATCCCCAGGCTACTACAAATTATTTTAATGATAGCTCTCAGATTACTAAATGCAGGTCCAAAATCTCATATTTCAGTTCATTCAGCACCTTGGGATGTATGCCACCTGGTCCAGGTGATTTGCTGCTCTTTTTTTATCAAATAACTGTATGACATCTTCCTGATTTGTCAAGATTTGTATCAATTCCTCTGATACATCACCTTTAAATATCATTTCTGGCATGGGTAGGTTTCCACCATGAGGTGAAGTACTCAAGAAAATTTTATTGGGGCCACATGGGTTAACGGTAGAGAACAGGAATACAAGTACCACATGACCCAACTTGAGCCTTTTTGAATCTCCCAGCATTGATCTGCATCGGCCTTGAGTGTTCCTATGTGCCACGTTGCTTGAGAAACTGCTTATCAAATTGTTCTAAGTAGAAATGAATACACCACAGAGTTCATTGACCCCTGAGGAAGGCTTTTGCCAAAACACAGCTCGTGTTGGGTCATGTGTTCTTGTATTCCTGTTTTCTACCATTAACCCATGTGGTCCCAATAAAACTTTTCTTGAGTACTTCGCTTCACGTTGTGCCCCTGGACTTCTGGTGAGTACCCTTGTGCTTTTTTGTTGATATGGGTAGGTTTCCTACATATTCTCTAGTAAAGACTGAAGCAAAGAATTCATTCAGTCTCTTCACTGTGGCCTTGTCCTCTCTTAGTGCCCCTTTTACCCCTCTATCATCTAATGGTCCAACTGACTCTCAAGGGTGTTTTTGCTATGAATGTACTTGAAAAAGGTTTATTTATTTAACAGGTTTTATATACTGCTTTATCATTTCAGTCAAAGTGGTTTTTATTGAAGCTTAAACTTGGTAATGTACATCAAACAGGGATGTTGATAACTTGGATTTTTCTGAGGCAATGAAGGGTTAAGGGACTTGCTGAAGGCCACAAGGAGTGCTAGTGGGAATCAAATGCTGGTTTCTGGGTTCCCAAGCCAGTGCTCTAACCATCAGGCTACTCCTCCACTCCATTATTATGTGCTTTTGCTTTCATGGCAAGCTTCTCTTCAAATTCTCTCTGTGCTTGCTTTATCAATGCCTTGCATTTAACTTGTCAGTACGTATGTTTCCTGTTTTCATTATTTGGCTTTGTTTTCCATTTTCTGAAGGATTTTCTCTTAACTGTAACAGCCTCTCTGACTTCACATTTAAGCCATGCTGGCTGGTTTTTGGCCATCCTTTCACCTTTCTTAAAGTGTGGAATACATAGAAACATGATGACAGAAAAAGACCACATGGCCCATCCAGTCTGTCCCTCCACATCAATAACCACAACAGTCCACCTTCCACCCCCAGAGATCCTCCGTGCTGGTCCCATGCCTTCCTGAATTCAGCCACTGTCCTCATCTCCACCACCTCCACTGGGAGACTACCCCACGGATCCACCACTCTCTCCGCAAAGAAATACCTCCACACATCACTCCTGAATCTATCTCCCCTCACCCCCATCCCATGTCCCCTCGTAGCAGAACTTGCCCTCAATTGAAAGAGGCCCTCTCTCTGAACATGCATGCCACGGAGGCACTCAAACACCTCAATCATATCACCTCCATCCCGCCCCTCCTCCAAGGTGTACATACCAAGATCCCCAAGTCTGTCCTCACATGCTTTACAGTGAAGCCCACCAATAATTCCAGTAGCCACCCTCTGCACCAACTCCATCCTGTTCACATCCTCCCGAAGATGCGGTCTCCAGAACTGCACACCACACTCCAAATGAGGTCGCACCAAAGACCCATACAGAGGCATCATCACCTCCCTTTTTCCGCTAGCCATTCTTCTCCGTATGCACCCAAGCATCCCTCCAGCCCCTGCCGTCGCCCCCTCTACCTGTTCAGCTACCTTAATAGAAACATAGAATACATCTGATCTGGGCTTCCAAAATAGTATTTTTAAATAACACCCAAAAAGGATGTAAACTCTTCACTTTTGCAAATGCTCCTTTTAGGTTTTTTAACCATTTTCCTCATTTTATCACTGTCTACTTTTTGCAGAGTAAAAATAGTATATGACGACAGATAAAGACTAGTATGGTCCATCTAGTCTGCCCAGTAAGGTGGCTAGAGTAGGTGTACTTGCTGCTCCATGCAGGTCACCTCCATCTATACCTTTGTTTAGGGTTGTACCCACTGCTCCTTTGAGGTCACCCCCCCCCCCCATGTGTTTGAATTATAAAAGATAGTTAAGTTTATTTTGGGTTTTTTCCTCTTGCTATAAAGGGATCCACTGTGTCTGTCCCATGCCATTTTGAATTCCATCACTGTATTTGCCCCCACCACCTCCATTTGGAGGGCATTCCAAGCATCCACCACCCTTTCAATGAAAAATCATTTCCTGACGTTGCTTTTAAGTTTACCTCCTTGCAGCTACATTTTATGCCTTCTAGTTTTACAGCTTCCCCGTCTTTGAAAAATGTTTGTTCACTAATACAGGCATTTAAATACTTCAAGGGTATCATCTCCTCTGTCCCTCCTTTTCTCTAGGCTGTACATATTTAGTTCTTCAAGTCTCTTCTCATATGTCTTGTGGTGCATGCTCCAAATCATTTTGGCCACCTTTCTCTGAACTGTTTCAAGTCTTTTTTTATATCCTTTGTGATATATGATCTCCAAAACTGAACACAATTC
Organism: Ichthyophis bannanicus; assembly: GCA_033557465.1. NCBI lineage: Eukaryota > Metazoa > Chordata > Amphibia > Gymnophiona > Ichthyophiidae > Ichthyophis > Ichthyophis bannanicus. The sequence continues at coordinate 3,950,923 of JAWIIG010000024.1, read as the reverse complement.
TTCAAGTGAGGCCTCACCATTTACTTGTACAGGAGCATTAATACCTCCTAACCTTCTGCTGGTTATTCCTCTCTGTATGCAACCCAGCATGCTTCTGGCTTTGGCTACCACCTTGTTTCGCCAACTTGAGATCTTCAGATGCTATCACTCAGAGGTCAATCCATAAGATTTCTATAAATTTACTGGATTCTTTGAAAGTTGCAATTCCTTCTTTTGCACCAATATAAGAATTAGTCAAAGATGATCTAGATGAGGTCTAGAGCCCACACAGGTCCTTTCTGCCAATGTGCATGCATATAGAGCCTTAAGAACAGACATTTTTCAAGGACAGCATAGATATACCTACAAGCTATACCAGGAAATTTGGAAGACAACATCATGGCCAATTGACTGGAAAAGATCTGTATTTATACCCATATTGAAGAAAGGTAATTTGACTGACTCAGGAAATTATTGCATAATTGCTCTGATCCCACATGCCAGCAAGATTTTACTTAAGATCATCCAGCAGAAACTACAACCATACCTCGAATGAAAACTGCTTGAAGTGCAAGCAGGGTTCAGGAAAGGATGAGGAATGAGAGACGATATGGATGTGAGATGGATCCTTGAAAAGACAAAAGAATACCAAAAGGATATCTATATGTGTTGACTACAGCAAGGTTTTTGACTGTGTAGACCATGAGAAACTCTGGACCACAATAAGAAGCAGAACACATAATAGTTCTCTTGCACAACCTTTACGTTGATCAAGAAGCAACAATTACAGAACAAGGAGAAACAGAATGGTTTAAAATCAGCAAAAGTATACGACAAGGATGCATACTTTCCCCCTACCTCTTTAATTTATATTTAGAACAAATCAGAGAAGCAGGACTTCATGAAGACAACCGAAGTGTGAAGATTGGTGGAATGACCTTTGCTATGCTGATGGTACCACAATGCTGGCTGAAAGGGAAGACGATCTGAAACATTTGTTTCTCAAGATCAATGAAGATAGTCTTAAAATTGGCCTGCACCTTAACTTAAAGAAGATACAGATCCTGACAACTGGCAAAATCAATAAGTTCATCGTTGATGGAGAAGAAATTGAAATAATGGACAGTTTTAACCTGCAAGGATCAATAATCAAAAAAGAAATGACAAGCAGTCAAGAAATCAGTTGACTCTTTGCTCTTGAAAGAATGGCTATGAAGGACCTAGACAAGATTCTCAAAAGCAGAGATGTCTCTCTCCATACAAAGTTTTGACTTGTCCAAGTCATGGTATTTTCAACAACATCTTATTGATGCAAAAGTTGGACAGTGAAAAAATAGGAAGAAAATCGATGCCTTTGAATTATGATGATGGCAAAGAATACTGTGTACACTATGGCCTACCTGAAGAACAAACCAATCAGTACTAGAGGAGATCAAACCAAAGCTTTCTTTAAAAGCTCAGATTAGAAGACTTCAGCTTTCATACTTTGGACACATCAAGCGAAGAGAGAGATCATTAGGGAAAGACGACATGCTTGCCAAGGTTGAAGGTCAATGCAAAAGAGGAAGAAGGCCAGCAATGTGATTGATTGATTGATTGATACAATGACAGCAGCTATGGATGCCACTCTCTAGCCACAATGAGTCACCTGATTAAAGACCGAATATAGTTTAGGACAACTATCCAGGGGGTCATCCTGAGATGACACAGACACGATGGCACTTAACAACATCAAGAACAACCACAACTAAGAGCTAGAGGGAAAAGTATGTAGAAAGGGAAAGCAAACTGAACTTAGCTAATGCCTTTCTCAGAAATTCAGGGCAAGTTACATTCAGGTTAAGTAGGTATTTTTCCTTCCCCAAAGGGTTCCCAATCTAAGGAAAGATCTCCAAAGAACATCTGAGAGAGGCACTCCCCCAGTAACATGAAATCACAAAACGTTGCAGGAGATTTTGCATGCTCTCCAAGCAGAGAGACGAGAAGAGCTGCTCAGTGTACTTGAAAGTTTAATGCTAGTGCAGTGGATTTCCTTGTTATCCTCCCTCCGTTTATTAAATCAAATGTGTTCATGTTATGATCGCTATTACCAAGCAGCCCCAACACCGTTACTATGAAGGTGTGTTCATGCAATTCTATAACAGGGCACCTATTTTATCACTATTTTCTAAAGGCAACATTGGCATTCTATGTGCCCTTAGAAAGTATGCACATAGGAAGCCCCATTGTTAGGCAAATTTAACAATTTTACAACTGTCCAGAAGATAGTATAAATGTGCGCATGTACTTGGGTACCCACTAATTTTATAAAATATATGGCTACAACAAACCTTTTCCAAAGACGGGGAAGCTGTAAAACTAGAGGGCATACCATGAAACTGCAAGGGAGTTAATTGAAAGGCAATGTCACGAAATACTTTTTCACTGAAAGGGTGGTGGATGCTTGGAGTGCCCTCCCGATGGAAGTGGTGGGGGCAAATACAGTGACAGAATTGAAAATGGCATGGGGCAGACACAGTGGATCCCTTTACAGCAACAGGATAAAATCAAAATAAACTTAACTATCTAATTTCTCAACAAACACAGAGCAGTGGATTCACCCCTAAACAAAGACATGGGAAGGGGTGACCTGCACGGAGCAGCAGGTGCACCTACTCTTGCCATCTTACTGTGCAGACTAGATGGACCATACTGGTCTTTATCTGCCGTCATTTACTATGTTACTATATATTACAACTCCGCCTCCTCATCATCCAAATTATACCCTTGCAGCACCTCTGAGCATCTCTATACCTTTTTCTGCACATGAAAGCTGTGATTTAGATGCAGAAAAACCTGTTTTATGCAGCTTATTATCATCCAGCTTTACTACTTGTAGAATCTGCATTGAGTTGTGCTTTGGGATTAAGGCTAATTGATGGTATTACCCGTCTCCCAGGACTTTTTTTTGTTATAGATAACCTAAGGGTAGGATTATATTTTACTTTTAACTGTTCTGCGATTGGGTTTTACCATTTCTATTTAGGTAAGCTGGGATAAATATTAGGGACTTTGTTCATTAGGTATTTTATTAATTTGCTTGACATGTATTATGTGATAGGCTGCTAAAATTTAAAAAATATTTTAAATCCTTGTTTTTGCCATTGCGACTCACTTTATGCACAAAGTCTCAGGAAATGGTTGCAAAGACTGCAATTCTAGTAGCCACATTGGTAGTGGAGAAAATCACAGTATTTCATTGGCTGTGAAGTCTTTCAAAAGATCAACATGCAAGACGTGGTACTACATGAGCTTTTGAGACCATAATGGGCCTTTCTTCATGCAAAGATCCTAGTGTAGCATAGTGGTTAATGCAACTACCTTGTAACCAGTAGATCAAAGGTTCAATTCCCACTGGCACTTCTTGTGACCTTGGGCAACTCACCTTACCCTCAATTGCCTCAGAAAAAAAAGGCCTGACAATCTACTTCTGGTGATACATTATCAAGAAAACCCAGAGGCAACTGCATTGTCAGGAGTCAGCACTGACCTGACAGAACACAAGCTAAAACTCTGAGATGGCTACAAAATAGTCATCAAATAAAATACTTATAGAGTGACTTTTTATTGTTTTAGAAGTATATTAGTTTTTGAGCAATAACTCTTTCTTTCATCCCCTTTTCTCTCACAGAGCCAAGAGGTAATATTGGGAATAGCAGCTGTGAATTTCTATAACATGCTGCTGTCTTTTGCCCTTCTCCTTCCAAACGTGACAGAATTCCCCTCCATACAGTTCACATTTTGATTGCTGTGGCCATGAGTAGTTCCTGAAACTAAATCCTCCGATGTCTTTATTTTATACAACTAACATCTTTCCTTTTATGTTCTTGGCTCAGCTGTGTTCCTTACGTGCACTGATTATGCTCGTCTGTTCCTTCTCAGGGAATTTGGTCGCTGGAAGATGAACAATTTAGTTTTGGAAAGAAAAGACGTTTTTGGCTTGCCTCTTCCCCTCGCCCCGGAATTTGCCCGGAATATTCGTCTTCTGGGTCGAAGGCCAACGCTATCACAAATTACAGAGAACCTAATTAAGAAATATGGCACCCACTTCCTACTCTCTGCTACTCTGGGTGGTAAGTATATATTGATAAACAATTCAAATGATCCAAAAACAGACCTATTCAACATAAAAAGCCTTAATTAAGCCCACCAAAAGAGACAAGGGTATCCTTAAACTGAATCTCTAAGGATGGCTCTTTACTCTGCACAAATATAATTAATTGTGTTGTATCGAAGAGAAAACGCACATTCTACCTTGAACATAGTTAAACATGTATTTGGTCCAAACGCAGAACGCACAAAGTAGATAGAACTTCTGCAGATTGATCAATCAGCATACGCAAAGAGTGGGAAATGACCCACTTTTTATGTAGAGAAGCCCAACTTGGTTAAGTTTCGATGTCAAAGCCTTCATCAGGGGTCAGACTCTCAAAATGATGATGTAAACACATAAAAAGAAATGAGCAAAAGGCAGCATTCAAGGCGTCGTGCCACAGAACTGGTCTGGTCATTTTCCACTCTTTGCGTGTGTAGATCAAACATGTATTTGGAAATTTGAAGAAAAAAACTACCACTAAGGCTTTTATCAGGAAACAGAGTTGAAGGGTTTCTCTCCTTGCCCACTAAAAAAGTAATTTTATAAGGGTTGCCTAGATTTACACTCGTGTTTATGTGCAGAAAACGTGGTATTTTAGTGGTGTCTGCAGGTCAATAGCACTTAAGAATGTAATATGGTCAGTCGCCATTCTGAAAGTATGCGCACGGGACAGATGGTGTGCAAATTTACATGCGGAAGTTATAAAATGCTGTAACTTGCACATGTTCTTGAGAAATCTAGGCATGGACATTTATACACGCCATAGGGCAGGCGTAAGTGCTCGCGCCTAGATTAATGTGCATTTTTGATAACTTGCACCCTTATTCTATAAAATATGTACAAGCCCAGCTTTATAAAATAAGTTTGAAATACACGTGTGAAAATGCATGTACATCTAGGCAACCCTTATAAAATTCCCTTGCCCATGGTTGGAAGCGTACCAGGAAAAGCACTCGCAATAAGCCCATTGAACAAGGCTGCTTTAAACTGATAATAGAAGGCAAATACTTTCTCTGTCTGAGGTTACCACCAAACATGTCACAATGATGGCACGAGTAATATTTTCTCAGTGATTTCTAAAATATCAGTCAACTTTGGCCTCTCCAGGATGATCCACATCATCCTGGAGGAGTAGCCTAGTGGTTGGGGCAAGGTACTTCAGGCCGGAAGGTCAGGGGTTCAAATCCCACTAGAAGACAGCAACCTTGGGCCAGAAGGACTGGGGTTTCTAGTCCCACAGATGCTCCTTGTGGTCTTGGGCAAGCCACTTAACCCTCCATTGCCCATGTTCCCTGTAAGTATTAGTGTGTGTGTCTCATATCCCCGCGTGTTAAATGTATCCCCCAATTGTGCTGTGACTGCTTTGATTGAAGGATAAGGCGGCATACAAAAACTGTCTAAATAAATAAATCTTTCTGGCTCCCAGTCCATTTCACTGAACTTGGAACACAATATTCTGTGACTTCTTCAAGTAGGGATTCAGGAGGAGATTAAGGGGCCTTTTTACTAAAGCCCGCTAAGGTATAAACACACATTAAGTGTGAAGCCTCTGCATTAGCTGTCAGGAGCCCCAAGTCCAAAAAGTTTCATTTCTGTCCCTGCAGTGTTCGTTATTCTGGGTTCCTAAGATAAAATTACACACTCATTAAAATGTTTTTGGAGTTACGTGTACTTTTTAAAACATATTTATAAGGCTTTAGCAATTATATACATTTTGGTAAAAGGAGGGTTTTGACCTATGAATGTTAATCAGCCACCTAGTGTGAGACTTCTTTCAGAATATTTGAGTAGTTTAATGCCTGAAGTCTGTCTTCCACCTCTTCCATTTATAGAGCTTAAACCTACGCTGTTTTTGGAACATTAAGTGCTAGTAGTTTTACAGTATTTGTTTTTGAATTTAAGTTCAGCCACGAAGAAATTGGTCATAACTTTGAACATTTCCCATGGCTTGTTCAAAGAAGAATAAAACTTTAAATAAAAATACGGCAAACCTCTCTATTCCTTACTTGTATGCCGGTTCAGCTAAATCAGTGGTATTCCTACAGGTTCTCATAAATGCCAGCTACTCGCTTTTGACATAGACTTCCTTCAAAGACATTCTGCCTGCCTCACTTTCCTTCCTTAATGACAATATCAATAGAGAATCCAAGGGCTAGATTCTTTTTAACGTTGTGTCTACCTTTCAGAGAAGCCACAGAATTTATCACTTTTTTGACATGCCATGTCATGTCTTGCAATCGTCCCATAACATTCTTCCTTTTCAGCAGTTGAAATGGTTGTCCCCAAAAAATAATACTTTTGTAACGGAACGCAAATTTCTTTAATACCTGCAATATTAACTTGTAGAACTGACAACTTGCCAGGTATCAGAATTATCTCATAAACATGAATAGATATCTGCCCAGACCCTTCAGTGCACACAATAATTAAGCCTTGAGGTGATCTTTACGTGGAAGCCATCTTCATATTCCATCGCCATCCCAGGCCTAATAGACGGTAACCCAACAGTCTGCTTTCTATATGAAGGCACCTCTCCTATGGAATTCCGTACCGCCTGGAACAATGCCATCATTAGTTTTGCTTGACGCTCAAGACTGACTTGTTTGAAAAGGCTTTTGGCCCCCTGTGAACATGGCCCTAGAAGATAAAGGGTCATATGAATGTTTGTTGGGTGTGTTTTATTTCTTTTATTCTCTGCCCTCTTCTCTTTCCCTCTTTCCTATGTATACATTGTAGTTCTTTTCTGTCTGATTTTATTTTAAAATTGTAAACCGCTTTGATTACTTTTTTTGAAAGTAGTATATCAAAAACCAAATAAACTATAAACCCTTACTCTAGTTTGAGTAGGCATGGTGTTGGGAGCATTTGCACTACTGATGAGACCGCGGGGCAGGGTCCCGGCAGCCGGCGGTAGCCGGGCGGGAGGCCCGGCGCAGGGACCCTGCTCGTGGCATCGCGTGGGGGTGGCTGTTTGGGGAGGGGGGGTGCGTTATTTAAAATCATTGGCTCGCCGGTGAGTGACAGCCGGGCGAGCCAATGGTAGGCGCCGGTCCTGAGGAGTTATGGGAGAGGCACACGTTGCGTCTCTCTCTGGCGCTTGGGGCAGAAGAAGGTGCAGGTCTTTTGCTGCCCACCCTCCCGCCCTTTCTAGGGGCGCGGGGGCATATAGGTAAGGGTTGTCGCAGCTGGGGGGGGGGCGGGATCCCGGAGGTTTCCGGGGTCCGGAGCCTTTAACTGGAATTGGGGCGTGGGCGGTTGCCCCCAACCCGGATGACCCCTTGCCGGTCTTTGCTAGTAATATGGTGAGGCCGGGGAAAAGGGGGGTTGGCGTTTGCCGCTGGCTCGGCCGCGGCAGGAGTGGAATGAGGTCATCTTGCTAGTGGTATGGCGGGTGATGGCTCATTCCGCTCGTTGGTCATGATTAAGGAGTTTATTTTACAAGAAACTGTTTGGAATTTCCTGTTTGTTAATAAAGCTGCGACCATATAAGCCCAGAAAATGTGTTGTGTGGTTTGTATGGAGGTGCAGGAGGTGCAGGAGGTGGGGGGGGGGGTGATGTGTAGGTTAGGGAAGAGGAGGGGGGGATTCGAGCGGGTTAGCGCCGGATCTGACCTGCCTCGGTTATTTGCTGTTGGTCCTTCAGGCTGTCTGCTTTCAGGTTTGTTGAGCTCTGGAAGAAGCGAGTTGGTTGGCTCCGAGGGTGACACAGCCATCGTGTTCTTTTTTGTGGCTGTGGTTGCCCCTTCGGTTTTATTGGTAGCCCTATTTGGCCATACATGTGCATTGGTCTCCACTGTGTATGAGTGTGGTGCCACATTCTATATGCAAGTCAAGGTCTCCATTTTCCTTCCTTTGCAGAGGGCAATGGTTGCACACATACTATTTTGATGTATGATTAGATCTGGGAGTTCTGTAACATCATGATCGTGGGAGGTTTCTGCTTTGGAGCTGTGCTGTGTGATTTGGTCAGCCGCTCCTTCTGTCATTCTGGCACCTGGGGGCTTTCTCCATGTTTGTAACAACATCAACTGTTGAACAAGGCTGCTAGTTGTGCCTTCTGTAATTGTGTGTTCTCTTGTCTAATATAACCTTCCAGAGATCTTTATTGTCAATTTCGCTTTTCTTATGATAAGCTTTTTGGCTATCTTTGCTGTCAAAGTCTGCTTTGCCATTAGACTAGCTATGGTAAGTTGATGAGGCAATGTGTTCAAACTCCTAGTTGTTGGCGAACTGAGAGAACGCCTCACTTGCAAACTGTGGTAGCCATGAAGACCCTGGTGACTAAGCTGTGCCTTGTAGGTACTCTAGGAGGTAGCATCTTCCCTTAGATTCACTTCCCAGAAACCAGAGTTCTATATCTGGCTTGCTTCAGTGAGGGATGGTAAGGTGGGATTCACAAGAGGTTCCTTTTGACACAGCTGTTCAAGGCAGGTGTCGCAATTCTGCAGCACATCTTTTGCCTGCATTCACGTGCTCCTGAATAAGGCATCTCCAGGTTTCCAGATGCAGGCTTCTATTCCAAGACGGTTAACGTGAGGCTAGATATGGTGGCAAGAATCCATCTTCTTGGGTCTGATGATTCTGCGGCCTTTGTAATGAATATCATTCTACAGTGTACATCTCTGATTACTGGCTGTCTGTACATATGTAACCATATCACCATATGCTGCAGATATTTAGGGACATTAAGTAGAAGTGTTTTGAAAAATGCCTGTTGTGATTTGTGGTCAGATGCAACATGGAGCACATATTGACCATTCAATGGCTAGGCATCCTCCATCTGTGCATTCCTCTGTTCCTTAGGTAAAAGCAACCATGATGCAAAACTCACTGGATCTGGATTTCAGTTATGGATGATTACTCACCTTTTCCAAATCGGTTAAACAAGGAGGCTCACAATCTACGAGAGTTGTACCTGAGGCAATGAACTGCTGACCGTTTTTCAGAAGAATTGCTGCTAGAACTTTTTCACTTCCATCACACAGCATGATGAGTTTCTCACAGATATCATAGCATTTAAGCATGGGATACGTGACAAGAAAAGGCCAAATACAACTCCTCGGACATGAGAAGCTGACAGCCAAACAATGACTTGTCACGTAAAATCCCATGCTTAAATACTATGATACCACAGCAGTGGCTTGTGTTCCCCTTGCAGAATTTGGAATTGCAGATAGGGATCCTTGCCTTGGTAGATGGAGTGGAGTGGGCAGGATATAGATTGGTTTTGCTTTAATGCCATCTTGTGCTCCCTTGCAGTAGTCCGTGTTTGCTATTAGATTGCAGGGTGAACCTTAGAATATCTGGTACAAGATTTCTTCGCCTGGCTGCTTTTCTGTGCTCAGGTTTTGTGATATCAACTTCTGGACTCCTGTGCTATTCACCTGAGCCACTGTGCATGAAGAAGCAGGCTAATGGATACAGCACTGGGCTGAGAGCCAGGTCTGAATCCCACCGTCACTCCTTGCGATCTTGGGCAGATCCCTTAACCCACTTTTGCCGTAGGAGAATAAGCTCTCCAGGAGCAGGAAATACCTTCTGTACCTGAATGTAGCTCTCCTTCAGCTACCACTAATAAAGATGTGTTGCATGCTATTAAAAACTGATCAAAAGTGGTTTCTTCTGCATCTTCAATCATTTGGACCTTGCCATTATCCAATTTCTGTTTTCAGACTTTTGCAAAGCGATTCTTCGTCTTGCATTTTTGGCATTTTCCCCCCCCATCCCCCCAAATGCTGGGCATCACGTCCAGTCCTGGCACCTGCCCTGCTTGTGCTCGCTCTCCTTGTTTTTGTTAAGTTTGTCGTTTCTATCTGCACGGTGTGCAGAAGTTGTTTTCAGTTGCAGATCAGGAACCTCGCTTCTCCTGCGCGTGTCAGCAGCTCACTGCAAGCTAAGTTGGGATTTGTTTTTAGCAGTTTCGCCTTGGCACCTCTGTCTTCAGCCCCCAGCACTTTGCTATCACAAAGGAGTTCATCACATAGGCCCTCGCGCACTGCTGCTGGCATACTAGTGTCAGTCTGGGCTTAGTCTGTTGCAGTAAATATATATCACTCATGCAGAACACTATCGAGGAGCTGGAAATGGATTTGGAAAGCACCAAGAGCCTCAGTGAATGTGAGCTATTGGTAATATGCAAATAGTCCCTCCCCCATTTATAGAGCATAGCAAAGCAATGCATATCTTGGGTTCTTTCTGGTCTAGTTCAGTTGCAACCTCATAGTCTTCACAGCATGGCACTGAAAACACTCCAGTTTGCAGCCAGGTTTGGGATAAGGAAATTGTTTGTTTGCCATCATCCTCTCCTTTTGTATGTACTTTACTTACTTTCTTTCAATCTTGCTCCGGTTTGTCCTTCCCTGAACTAATGCTCTTTGTGTTTACAGCTTTTCTCTCAATAGGGATGCTATTCAATAACTTAAAAACAGCAAATTATGCTGCAAGCTTCTGTCGCTGTGTTGACCAAGCATGTCGGTGATGCTTTACTCACACATTCCACAGTAAGGACAAGCCAGTACTAGTGCCGGGAATGGCCAGTAGATGGCAGAACTACCAGTGGCATCGTCCCTGTTTCAAAATATTCCAGGAGTCAACCCTATGACAAATATTTTGTCACTTTCTGTAGTTCAACAACAGATTGCCGCCAGAAATTTTCACGTTCTAAAATTTCTGTTACCGTGATTCATAACTGGGACCATGGACTCAGCCCACCCTGAGCCTCCATGAAAACAAACGAAGTAATCTATAATTTCAAAGATCATCTTTTTATCTTGTATTATGGCATGTCTTAGCACTCCTTTTATGTCAGATGAAATATTTTCAGTAGTGCATAAAGATATAATGATGCTCTAGATCAAAGTTCTCGGCAAAAAATGAAAAAAAAAAAGCCAGCAAGTCAATTTTCTTGAACAGTTTTGAAAGAGCACATCTCCCCATGGTAGCAATTTCCTACCACAAAGGACAGAACAACCTTGACAAAAACTTGCTAAAAAAACAGTGCTCAGCTTTTGTCTAGGTCTAACTCATTTGAACAAATGTCTCCTAGTGCCTTTTTGCTGAACTTTCTTCCTTGCAGGATTCTTCTGTGGAATTGTAGAAGTTGCAAGAACTCTGAGGGATCCTCTCCAAGTATGGCCAACCGTGCTCTGTAAATGTGGCAGTTTAATAACCTGTATAAAAATACTCCCACTTGCTGAAGAGAATATACCAATATAATCAAATAACCAGTCCCTTCATTGCTCACACCTCTGTGGTGAAGCACTTGCACCAACATAGCATACCATTTTTTTTTACCCAAATAATGTTTTAAATATATTTTACGGACCATCAGTATAGAGCCAGGAGCTTGTTATTCAACAGTGCTGACAAGTTGCTCCCCATTTCATTCAAAGAAACATAGGCCATGTGGTCTTTTTCTGCTATCATGTTTCTATCTAGTCTGCCCTTCCTTATCAATTACAATAGTCCTCCTTTAACTTTTAGAGATCTATGTTTGTCCCAGTAATATGTCATGATGAATGAAATGGAAAGCGTCGGTTAATAACAAGCACCTAGTCCCATAGTGATGGTCCCTAATATATATTTAATAAATTCCTTGGGTAAAAAACATAGTTTGGTATGCTATGCTGGTGTGAGTGCTTCTCCACAGAAGTGTGAGCAGTGAATGAGCTGGTTATTTCATTATATATGAGGTGTGACAAAAAAGAAACGAGACTGTCCCATAAATGTTTTATTACAAAAGCTACAGAGATATTACCCATTGTCCCCTTCAAAGTAATTCCCCCCCCCCCCGAGTTAATGCACTTCTGCATTCGCTTCTGCCATGTACGGAAGCACTCAGTAAAGTCCTCCTCCTTGAGGCCCCTCAGCTCCCTCGTCACAGTGGCCTTGATCTCGTCTACAGAGGCGAAATGAGTTCCTTTGAGCACAGTCTTCAGCCTGGAGAAGAGCCAGAAGTCGCATGGTGTGAGATCTGGGGAATAAGGAGGGTGGTCGAGAGCTGTGATCTGTTTGTTGGCCAAGAACTGCCTCACACTGAGTGTGGTGTGTGGAGGTGCGTTGTCGTGGTGGAGCAGCCATGACTTCTCTCTCCACAGAGCCCGCTTGCTGCACCGAACCCGGTCATGGAGGTGATTGAGGACCTGCTGGTAGAAGTACTGGTTGACTGTCTGACCATCAGGCACAAACTCATGATGGACCACTCCCTTCTGGTCAAAGAATGCGATCAGCAAGACCTTGATCCTTGATTTGGACATGCGCACCTTCTTGGGTCTGGGTGACAGTCGAGTCTTCCACTGCAGGGTCTCTCTCTTGCTTTCAGGGTCGTACTGGAAGACCCAAGCCTCATCTCCTATGATGACTCGGCCAACGAACTCTGGATCTTCTCCGATCTTCTCTAGCAAGTCTCAACAAACATTGACACGGTGCTCCTTCTGGTCATCCGATAAAAGCTTGGGCACCATCTTGGCGCACACCTTCTGCATCCCCAGCTCCTGCACCAAGATGGTCTGCACTGACTCCCTGATCAGGCTGAGCTCCTCAGCTGTCATCCGCACTGTCAATCTGCAATCACTCTGCACCATCTGGTTCACTCTGTCAATGTTCTCAGCCATCTTTGTCGTGGAAGGCCGTCCTGACTTGGGGTCATCCTCCACCTCCTCGCAGCTAGTCTTGAAGCGTTTGTGCCACTCGAAGACTCGCGGCCTTGACATTGCATCTTCTCCATAAGCCTTTTGGAGAAGTTGGAGACACTCATTTGGGCCCTTTTCCAACTTAACCAGAAATTTCAAGTTGATTTTTTGCTCCATGTTTCTGCAACATCCAGTTGCGTGACAAAGCGATGAAGCAGTGTGCTACAAAAAGATCTGAAAAAGAAAAACAGAGTGAGAGAGATGAAAAATATTATAGCAGAATAGTGGCGAGATGTTGCACAACACAGTGACATAAGCGGTTTGCCAATTGGCATTGAGCCATGGGAGTAGCTGCCACAGTCTAATTTCTTTTTTGTCACACGTCCATAGACTAAGAACTTGGGCACTGGATGAGTTAGCTGGAGAAACTGTTTTGCTGTAGGAGTACGTTAAGATACAGCTATGAACTAGCACTGCTGGGGCAGCTCTGGCGTTGCCAGATCCTTTCTGATAAGAATCACAAGGCACTGCGAGACTAAGGATTTAATTACTAAGATACACTAACGTGCTTTATTAGGAACAAGGTCTCATTGAATAACAATGGAATGGCCCTAGAATAACGCACTTTATGCTAAATTAACTGCGCAAATGTTAGCGCACTTTTGTAGTGCATCCCCTAAAGCGGGAATTCCATACCAAAATGTCAGTGGTGTTATTCACCATTGGCAACTGCACCTTGAATATTGTGTGCAGTTCTGGTCAACGTATCTTAAAAAGGATATAGCATTATTAGAAAAGGTATAGTGTAGAGCCACCAAAATGGTAAAAGGGATGGAAGGGATACCCCTATGAGGAAAGGCTTAAAAGGTTAGGGCTCCAACTTGGAAAAGAGACGGCTGAGGGGGATATGATAGAGGTCTATAAATTAATGAATGGAGTGGAAGGGTAAATGAAGATCAGTTGTTTGTGCCATCAAAAAGCAGAAAGACTAGGGGACATGTAATAAAGCTACAGTGTAACCCATATAAGACTAATGAGTGAAAAAATACTTTCTCTTAACGCATAATCAAATTCTTGAATTCGTTACCGGAGGATGTAGTAAAAGCTGTTAGTGTAGCTGGGTTTAAAAAAGGTTTGGACAAGTTCCTGGAGAAAAGGTCGATAAACAAGGATATAGAGTTATTAGAAAAGGTTCCGAGAAGAGCCACCAAAATGGTAAAGGGGATGGAAGGATACTCCTATGAAGAAAGGCTAAAAAGGTTAGGGCTCTTTAACCTGGAAAAGAGACGGCTGAGGGGAGATATGATAGAAGTCTTTAAATTAATGAGCGGAGTGGAACGGGTAAACATAGATCGATTGTTTACCTTATCAGAATATAGAAAGACTAGGGGACATGCAATGAAGCTACAGGGTAAACTATTTAAGACTAATAAAAGAAAATATTTTTTCACTCAACGTGTAATCAAACTCTGGAATTTGTTACCGGAGGATGTAGTAAAGGCTGTTAGTGTAGTTGGGTTTAAAAAAGGTTTGGACAAGTTCCTGGAGGAAAGGTCCATAAGCCATTATTAAGAAGGGACCCAGGATATCAATGCTTGAACCAATACAAGCATTGTGGAACCTGTGTCCCTTGGGGAAACTGCTAGGTGCGTATGACCTAGATTGGCCACTGTTGGAAACAGGATACTGGGCTTGATGGACCTTGGTCTGACCCAGTATGGCATATCTTATGTTCTTATGTTCTTAATTATTAAAGGGGACCCGGGAAACCTCACTGCTTGTCCCAATACAAGCATTGTGGAACCTGTTTCTTTTTGGGAACCTGCCAGGTACTTGTGACCTGGATTGGCCACTGTTGGAAACAGGATACTGGACTTGATGGACCTTGGTCTGACCCAGTATGGCATATCTTATGTTCTTATGACCAAAGTGCATTGGTAGTGTGTAGCCCAGTCCTAAAAGATTTACAAGTCCAGATTGAGAGGCACTGGGAGAAATGTGTAGGTAGGAGCCCAGTAGAATAATATAAGCTGCTGCTGGTCAGGAGTAAAAGGAGTAGAATGATTGAGGTTTGCATTGGTACCTGCCTGATGGTGTGAGGCATCAATATTTCTTCTGGTATGTTATCGTGAAATAATAACAGATTCATGGCTTGTATTTTTTACTCTCTTGCACTCTCTTCACGTTAGAAAAGTACTTCTGTAAGAAAAGGAGCTTGATTTTATGAAATATGAATGATATCAAATTGTTCTGTGAATAACATAACATTATTTTTAAAAGTACCTTTTAGATTACTTTATTTCTGGCTGGCAAATCATTGATTTCTAGCTCAGAAATGGAACCAGTTGTTGACCGGATCTGTTGGAGATCACTGATTCTTTTGATAGGATTTCTCTATTTCCAGAATTTGAAAGACCATAAATATATAGAAGTTCTGTCCAAGAGAACATAACTGTTTCTTTGTCATACAGGAGAAGAGTCCCTAACCATTTTTGTAGACAAACGGAGGTTGAACCGAAAATTGGGGGCGAGTAGTGGGAACATCAACAGCTCTGCGGTGTCCTTGGAGACCTTGCACCAGCTGGCTGCTTCTTATTTCACCGACCGAGAGAGCACACTACGCAGACTTCACCACATCCAGATAGCAACCACAGCTATCAAGGTAATGCTTGTATCTTCACTGACTAAGGTGGGGCCTTAATGAGCCGCTGTAAATGTGATGATTTCTGAACTTCAGGGAAAGAAATGAAGGGATGGTAGGAAAGGTTTTAAGTTTCCTCTGAGATGGAAAGAGCAGTAGCAGAGATGGGCATATCTTCTCCAACACAAAGGTAAGGCATCCCAAAGGGGTGCCCGTTTGCTAGTACCAGGTCATCTTCTGTGTCCCTGCTGAACAGGGCTGGCCCAAGGATTTCTGCCACCTTGGGCAGAATCCCTGGCCGTGCTGCTCTCCCCTCCTCCCTGTTGAATCACACTGCCGCCCACTGCTGTTGGATCCCTGTTGTTCCAAGTTTAAATTTCCTGTTATAATGTAAGCACACAACTGTCCTCCGAATGTGCAAACTTTGTTATATGTAAACCGCACTGACAACAAATAGCGCGGTATATAAAAGATGTTAAATAAATAAATAAATAAATTGTTTTGGCTTTGCAGTGAAAGTGTGCATTTGAAACTTGTGTCATCATCCACAAAGAGTGAAGAGAAACAGAAGGTCTGATAACCCAGGCTTATTTACCTTTACAGACATATGGATCAGAGACGCTGTCTTTACAGATGTATGGAGGATGGGGAGGGCTCTTGGGACCTCTACCAGCTTCTTGATAAATCATTTTATTAAAATAGAGTATCCATACAATGGAATAGACGAGAAGAGACTCTTTTTTTCATAAGAAACTGATATCATATCGTTGTTTATCCCCCTGCAGCATACAAGCACATCAGATGTGAATCCTAAATTTGTATAGGTTGGAAAACAGTATTTAGATACCTGCATGCAAAAGAGTATTGTATATAAGGCTTGCTGAACATGGGGTCTTTTATCAAATACATATAAAGGTAAATTTTATAAAGGTTTCTCTGAACCAAAAAGCATTTTTATAAGCAGAAAAGTCCTTTTATAAAATTACGCGGTGGTTTGTGCATATTATATAGTCTGGGTCTGATATTCAGCGGCAGGGGCTGGCCGTGGAACCTTAAACCTAGATATTTCATGCCGGGGCATATTTAGGCTCCCGCATTGAATTTACGGGTTGCTGGGAAGGTAACTGGGCAGCGACTGAATATTGCCGCTGTCCAGTTATTACTGGGTACCACCCACAGAGTGTCCAAGGCACGTCCCAATGCTGACCGGTTAGCACTGGGGTGTGCAGTAGCGGCACCTGTGGATATTCAGCGGCCTGGACAAGGGCATTGACATGATTAGCAGATCGACTAACCATCTTAATCCTTTGAATATCCCCCCACAGGGGCAGCTCTATAATAAGGCGAAATGAGGCAGCTGCCTCAGGCGGCAAATTTTTGAAGGCGGCAAAAAATGCCCCCAAAATAGCCACCTCACTTCGCCTTCAAAAGTTAAAAATAAAAAAATCCAAACGCTCAAGTTGCTGTGGCTGCCGAGTCCACTTCTCGGCAGCGGCAGACTCACGTCTCCTTCCTATAGCAGCCGCGGCTCCTGCTTCTTGGAACTGCGGCTGTGCTAGCAAGATCAGCTTAAACACAAAACCAGGCAATGCGGAGCCTTCCCATGCAGCTGCGTCCTGCCCCCAAAGGAAGTAACTTCCTTTGCATACAACTTTCTTTGGGGGAGGGACGCAGCTGCACGGGAAGGCTCCGCACTGGTTTGGCTTTGTGTTTAAGCAGATCTCGCTAGCACAGCCGTGGTTCCTAGAAGCAGGAACCGCGGCTGCTATAGAAAGGAAAGGTGAGTCTGCGCTGCCAAGAAGCAGACTCAGCAACTGATGTCACTCCCTCTTCTAGCTGGGGGGGGGGGCAGAGTCTTCTTCTGACATCAGGGTTCTTCCTGTCCTAGGGTTTCAGGGGGCTCTTCTGTGCCTGGCTGAAGGTCCCTCAGGGAGGGAGTGGAGACAGGAACTATTCTCCTTACTTGCTACAGGCTGGCTGTCAGCACTGGGAACCTGTGTGCTCTGCTCCTGGAAATGGGCTGATTAGAGGAGGGTAGGACTAGTAATAGGACGATTAGGGGAGGTTCACTGGTTATGGGCTGAGGGGGGACTAGCACTGGAAATGTGCTGATATGGGGAGGCTAGGACTGATAATGGGCTAATGGGGGGTAGGACTGGTAATGGACTGAGGGGGGCGAGCATTTGAAATGAGCTGATTGGGGAGGCTAGGACTGGAAATGGGCTGATTAGTAGAGGCTAGGACTGGAAATGGACTGATTGGTAGAGGCTAGGACTGGTAATGGGCTGATTAGGGGAGGCTAGCACTGGTAATGGGGTTGAGGGGGGACTAGCACTGGAAGTGAGCTGATTGGGGGTCTTCGACTGGGAATGGGCTGATGGTGGGGAGGGGAGAATGGGACTGGAAAGAAGTGGATGCTGAGAGGGGCTGCCATGGCATTTGGACTAGAAGGAGCTGGACAGTGAGGAAGGAGGGGGACTAGAAGGTAATGGACACCAGTGGCAGTCATAGGAATGCAAGTTGACATTGGAAGGTACTGGGAGGGAGGACTGGAAAGGGGCTGATACTGAGAAGGGTTACTGGGACTGGAAATAGGCTGATGGAAAGAAGTGAAGAAAACAAAAGAAGAGGTAAGAAATGGCAGATGGACCATAGACCACAGAAAGAGAGCTAAGAGAAGACAGGAAAGCAGAAGCCTCAGATCGGGACCAGCATGATCAGAGAATAAAACAGTCAGACAACAAAGGAAGAAAAAATAATTTTATTTCATTTTAGTGATTGGACTTTGTGCTATCTTTATATTTTACACTGTATGGGGGAACTGCATATCTTATTTATCTGATGTTGCACTACTTGAGGAGTCTGGCTTCCTGGGGTTTCAGTTTAAATTTTGTCTACATATTTTTATTTTTACTTTAGATTGTGGTTACTTATTCTGTATTTGGTACGGGTTTGTGTTCTGAGTGTGTGACTGAGCCCAGGTATTCTGTTGGAGTTTATACATAAAGATCTGTACTGTACTGTAGCAATTTGACATGTTCAGTTTTTCAAGTAGGTGTATGGCCCGTTCTAGGGCCCACTGTAGTATTTACAGTGACGCTTTTTTTGGCGGGCTCCTTATGTGAGTTTGGTGCTGATATGGGAAGGTATAATTGATTTGCTCTATAGATACTCAGTGACTTTGTTGTAGGGTTTTGTATTAGCTCACCATATGCCTGGTACTGGAGAATGTTTGTTGTTGTTGTTAGTGAGATGATCAGAATCAGATTTTTTTTTTATTTAAGATATTGAGTTCTGTGGGTGAATGTCCTGGTTCTGCTCTGCACCCACTGTTGAAGGGGGTTCTGTGGATGCAAAATATATGTTGAAAATGAAAAAGCAAGAACCATAACACAGTTTATAACAACAAAATAAGAATGAGTTATAATTTAGTGTTATAAACTGTGCTGTGGTTCTCGCTCTCTTTTATTTCCTTGGTGTGCAAACATCTTGCATTTCCTCCATATAATCTAATCAGCTTTTTGGTTTGGTTCAGTCCCTGATTGGAGTTTTGAGAAAGCCCCGCCCCCTCTTCGGGGGGTGGGGAGGTGCCATCTCATTCTTCGCCTCAGGCAGCAGATTGCCTTGAGCCGTCCCTGTCCTCCCATTGTAGATACGCACATGCATACTTATCTGTGCCATGCGTAGGCATTCCCAGGGCGACGTTTAGGTGGAAAAGAGGTGGGATGTGCGTGCATATTTCATGAGATGCATTGAGCACACAAACACATTTACACCAGCTTTGGAGTAGGTATAAATATGTGCGTTGGCATTTGCATGATATTGGGGCAGGTTCATATGTTACCTTTAGAAAATTCACATAAAATAGGCCAGTCTTTGCTAATTGCACATAGGAATTCTCTTACATAATGATCCCCAATGTAGCACAAAAAATCCATATATTCAGCAGCATGCTTAGTTGGAACAACTCTTTCAGAAAAAGTATGCTCAAGAATAGAGCGGCATCACTTGGGGCTTTATCCGTGTAGGAAGCACAACATGAGCGTGATGGGCCCGATATCTAGAGGGATTAACGCACTTAGCAGACCTGTTAACAGTGTAAATCCTCTTGGTTGGAGCTGCCGTTGCACTCCCCCTCCCATGCTAACCAGTTAGCAATGGGGCGTTCTGGGGGCAGGTAACAGCAATATCCAGCCACTGCCCGGTTATCACAGTGTGGAGAAGGTCAGGTGCAGTAAAAGCTGGCCTGACGTTTACCGCTGAAGCTCGCCGGTCAGCATCTGAATATCGCCACTGCCCAGTTAGCTTCCTGGCAATCAAGCATTGAATATCCGGGTCTAAAGTTCAGTGCTATCTGCTACTGCTGAATATTGGGCCCAACAAGTGTGCTTCTTATTCATGTACCTCCCTGCACTTACCCAGTATGGCATATCTTCTGTTGTTCAGACCAAAGGGGCATCAAGCCCAACAGTGGACAATCCAAGTCACAAGTACTTGTCAGGTTCCCAGAAAGGTACAAAGATCCCATGTTGTGTTTCCCAGATAAGCAGTGGATTTCCCTTGTCCTCTTTAATAATGGGTTATGGACTCTTCCTCCAGGAACTTGTCCAAACCTCCTTTAACCCCAGCTACACTAACAGCTTTTACTACATCTTCCAGTAAGAATTCCAGAGTTTGATTACATATTAAGTGAAAAATATTTTCTCTGATTAGTATTAAATGCGCTGCATTGTAGCTTCATTGTGTGCCCCTATACTTTCTAGTTTTTGAAGGAATAAATAACCAATCTATATTTACCCATTCCACTCCACTCATTATTTTATAGACCTCTATCATATTTCCCCTCAGCCATCTATTTTCCAAGATGAAGAATCCTAGCTTTTTAAGCCTTTCCTCATAGGAGTATCCTTCCATCCCCTTTATAGTGTTGTAGTGGTTGATATGGAAGGACAGACTAGATAGGCCATGTGGTCTTTTTCTGTCGTCATGTTTCTATGTTTCTATCTTTTTACTGACTGTTCACCATGGTGCAACTGCACCTTGAACATTGTGTGCAATTCTGGTCACCGTATCTTAAAAACAATATAGCAGAATTCAAAAAGGTACAGATTCTGCTATATTGTTTTTAAGATACGGTGACCAGAATTCCACCATGGAGCAATACAGAGGCATTATAATGTCTTTGGTTTTATTCTCCATTCCCTTCCTTATGATTTCTAGTATTCTATTGGCTTTCTTGTCTGCCACTGCACACTGGGCGGAGGGTTTCAACGTATTATCCACGATGATGCCTAGATCCTTTTTCCTGCGTGGTAATTCCTGATGTGGACCATAGTTTGGGGGGTTCTTCTTAACTGCATAATTTTCATTTGCATCTGGAAGTGGCTCATCTTGCAAAACTGCTCTTCCTTTGGGACCCAGTGAAGGAGATGAACTCCAAAACTCGAACTTTTTAGAATTTTCAGGTGGTTTTGGACACCTGAGAGATGGGGTTAGGAGGAGACCTTGAGGGGGGAAATTCTGCTCAAGTCCAAAGAAGAAGTTAGCTGACAGTTGTATATAACTTGAAACAGATGTAAATGCCATAGCCTGGCTTCCCTGACTCTGTGTTTTGCTCTAATCACCGACCCATTTCTCTCCTTGTGACATGATCATTGTGATTTCAGGGTCAAACTTGTCTTGGGTAGTCTCGGAACATATTTGAATAGGTACACCATGACTCATGACAATACCAGTTCTTCAGATTCGTGCTCTAGCTCATGATGACATTACGGGTTCGGATATTTCTATTATTATTATTATTCATTTATTAAGTACTACAAGGCATACACAGCACTGTACAAACACAAAGAGACGGTCCCTGCTCAAAGAGCTCATAATCTAAAAGACAAACAGACGTAACAATACAAGAAGCATGAGGTCAAAGGGAAGAGGAGACACGAGGAAAACAAAGATCATGGTCCGAAAGCGGTCTCAAAGAGTTACGCATGCTGAAGGAATCAGTATGTAAAAATAGAAATCACATGTTCTTATGGGGTCTTTAGCTTACAGTTATTAGAATGATCAACATGATTGAAGTCGGATCTGTTAATCATAATCAGGCATTTCTTTGATGTATGAACTAGGTCTAATTGCTTCCATAATAATAGCTCATATCCATTTTGGTTTTGAGCTGGAATTCACACAAATACTTTATGGAATGTTTCCTGAATGACTTGAACTTTCCAGAGGAGAATACAACTCCATCACTTGACAAAGTGATTGCTGGAATTCCAGGACATACAAATGCTAGACTTATCATAGTGACGGCTGTGTTTGTAGACGTCATCCTGCCCATTAAACACTAAAACACTTCTTCCTTGAATCATTCTATGAAGTCAGTATGCAATTTTGGCACAGGTTTGTTGTGACTTTCCACCGATGTAACGCTGCTTTCGGCAGTGCACAGTGTGCAGTTTGACATAAGTTACATTTTTCCATAATTTGTTCAGTGTCAGCATCTATTCCTGACCACTAGATGTAATTTCCAAGTATAATTCCCATGTGTATGATATCTAAATGCACAGCGTGGTGAACTTCTGAAATACTTGACTTTTCTTCAGTTCCCTTGTCGTCATCATAAAGTCTAAGCTATAGATAGATTTACAGAGCACATGAATGGTTAAGGAGTGGTGAATAGAAGCCGAAAGATGAGAGATTATTAGTTGCAGCCCAGGACAGTGGATTATGGACGAGATGATTTACAGTGTGCACTGAAAAAAATGGCAAAACAGGCGTATGTACATTCTGTAAGAAAAAGCTGGAAACAGTGGCTCCACCTCATAGTTGGCTGTGTAGTTCTGATGACGGCAAATTTCTATACAAGAAGGCACAATAAAGTAGCATATCTCTTCCATTGGAAACTCTGTAAACCCTACATCACTGTGCCAGAAATGCACTGGGATCATGACTAAGAGACTTATGGAGACTGAAGAGGCTATGATCACCAGGGATACTCCCATTCCAACCGATTAAAAAGCTGGATGCAAGGAAGCTGGATATAGTGGTAAATGAGAAGAATACCAGAATGGCATTGATTATAGAGGTGTCTGTCCCAAGCAACTATTTTGTGAACCGTGTTGACAGAAGGTTTTCAAGTACCAAGAAATGCAGTCAGAGACCAAGAAATATGGCAGAAAGATACCAAGTTATTTCTCATCATATTGGGTGTCACAGGCTTGATTAAGAAGAATTTCTAAGCACACCTTGGAATTACTCATACATGTTACATCTTACAAACTTGAGAAGGAGACTCTTTGGCACAATGCAAGTACTACACGGAGCATGAGCAGTAAATTTGAGTTACTGAGATCATACTCCACATGCCCTGGCTTAAGAGTGAGGTTCATGACTGTCATGGTATGCGCAAAACTCGCCTATCTGGAAAATGCCACTGAATATCTCCATAGACCACTTCAGCATGTTCCCGTTAGTGCAGGGATGGTCTGAGGACAAATGGACACTTCTGAACCCCTTAGAAGGGATTTGCCAACGACCACAACCCTTCACTTCCTAATGGTTGCTGATCCTATAGCCTTGTGGTTTTTGAGCTCTGTTACCTCCTGTTGCCTCTTCCACTGCATACCGGTTCCTCAGTTGTAGGAAAGTTGGAGTTGGGGTGTTGAGTCTGCAGGTTCTCATGATCTGTGTCCAGCTGTCATCTTTTCATGCAACGTTGCCTTCCCTTATGCTGCAGATCTTAGTTGCCTTTAGAAACTCCTCTCTCTTTTTATCAGCTTCTTTCTTGAGGGATTCAACCTGCAGGCATCTTGCATAGTGAACTGGTTCCATTCTCTAGACCAGTACAGCCCATCTAGTTTGCCCAGTAAGGTTGTTAGGGTTGTACCTGCCACTCCATGCAAGTTACCCCCTCTCTACTTTGTTCAGGGTTCTAACTGCTGCTACGTGCAGGTTATCCCCCTCTGTGCTTTTTCTGAAATGTACAAGTCATTTACGTTTTGCTTTGAGCAGAAATGCTCTATACTTTGATTTCATTCACAGTGCATAAGAGGATGAGGTAGTAAAGACAGATGCACAAACAACCATGATAAAATAGCCAAGAATGTCATTCTAGCTCTCCTGGTGGAGATGCTTCCTTAACTTTATGATAGAGTCTTTAGTGTTTTGGCAGGGAGCTGCATGAACAAATATGGAGATCCTCAGTGGAAAACTAGGCTACAGTAAAGAAATGAGTGGATTCCGACTTAGTAGGGAACTTTCTTTAGGAAAGTGATGGAATAGACCAGTGAGCCTGACATCAGTACCAGGCAAAATGGTAGAAACCATCATGCAAAACAAAATTATTGAACATGTAGAATAGTCATGGTTTAATGGCAGAAAGCCAATATGGATTTAGCCAAGGAAAGTCTTGTCTCACCAATCTCTTGTATTTTTTTTTGAAGGTGTGAATAAACAAGTAGATAAAGGTGAGACTTTCACAAAATCCCTCATGGGAAACTAAAAAAATATGGTATAGAAGGCAATGTACTATTGTGAATTAGGAACAGGTCGCAAGATAGGAAACAGAGAGTAGGGATAAATGGACAATTTTCTCAATGGAAAAGGTGAATAGCGGAGTACCCAGGGATCTGTGCTGGGCCTGCTGCTTTTTAACATATTTATAAATGATCTGGAAATGGGAATAACAAGTGAGGTGATTATATTTGCAGATGACACTAAATTATTCCAAGTTGTTAAAACACAAAAGATTGTGAAAAATTGCAAGTGGAACTTGATAAATTGGGAGACCGGCGTCCAAATGGCAGATAAAATTTAATGTGGACAAGTGCAAAGTTATGCACCTAGGAAAGAAAAACCCAGACTATGGTTACACGATACAAGGTTCCACATTAGGAACCACCACCCAGGAAAAAGATTTAGGCGTCATCGTGGATAATATGTTGAAACCCTCCGCCCAGTGTGCAGCGGCGGCCAAGAAAGCAAATAGAATGCTAGGTATCATAAGGAAAAGAATGGAAAATAAAACAAAGGATATTATAAAGCCTCTATATTGCTCCATGGTGCAACCACACTTTGAATATTGTGTGCAGTTCTGGTCGCCGTATCTTATAAAGAATATAGCAGAATTAGAAAAGGTACAGAGAAGAGTGACAAGAATGGTAAAGGGAATGGAAGGATACCCCTACAAGGAAAGGCTTAAAAAGTTAGGGCTCTTCAACTTGAAAAAGAGACAGCTGAGGAGAGATATGATAGAATGAATGGAGTAGAATAGATAAATGTAGATCGGTTGTTTACCCCTTCAAAAAGTAGAAAGAATAGGGGACACGCAATAAAGCAACAATGTAGCACATTTAAGACTAATCGGAGAAAATATTTTTTTAGCTCAACATTTAATCAAACTCTGGAATTTGTTACCAGAGGAAGTCATAATAGCTGTTAGTGTAGGTTGATTTAAAAGAGGTTTGGACACGTTTCTGGAGGAAAAGTCCATAAACCATTATTAAAGAGGACTGGGAAATCCAGTGCTTACCCATTGGACAAGCAGCATGGAATCTGTGTACCTTTTGGGAACCTGACAGGTACTTGTGATCTGGATTGGCCACTGTTGGAAGCAGGATGCTGGGCTTGATGGACCCTTGGGCTGACCCAATATGGCATCTCTTATGTTCTTGCGTTCTTAACATCTCTGCTAGGAATTACTTACCTGTCCATCTACAGCTTCCCCTTTAATTGCTGTTCATTTGAATGTAAACATTGCAATTAGAATGCATTTACTCTTGTGAATTATACTCAAGATAATGCTGCCCACTGGATAGCCAAACTCGTAAGCACCTGACATCCTTTAGAAACATTTTGCTGACTCTGAATATTCTAGAAGTCAAAAGGCATACATACAGTGACAGTATTTGATATATTTTCTCCTGCCATTGCATGCAAATATTTTCCGTATAACATGTATTAATCATAAAGACAATACACGGCCCGGGCATATTCTATATGCTTTCCATATGGTTCTCTGCATGTCAGTTCTACTAAGTGTGTGCTTATCTAGTTTAATGAGATTTATGTAGTGTAAAGCAGGTGTTTCATAAGCTGTGATGGAAGTGGGAAGGGAGGGAGTTTCAGGGCCCATGTCTTTGAAAGTATAATATTCATCTAACCTGCACCTTTTTTTTTTGCATCTTCACCGAGGCAAATTTAATCCAATTTTCAGCTCATTTAAACACTGTGCCGCAGTCCCTGCGGCATCCCTGCCTGAACTTTTACAATTAAAAAGTCTGTCTTTGCAGTTTCTGTTTGACAGCAGCCCCTGGAGGAAGCCAGAGAGAGGGGAAGGAAGTAGGCGGCGAAGGCAGGGGTACGGCACGCTGCTTATTTACGGAACGTTGGTCTTAGTAATGAACTTGACATTCATCATGCCTTGAGGCATGAGCGCTCTGTCAACAGAACAATTAGCACTCTTCTTCCGTGGTGTTTTTTTTACTCTCAAAGCATCCTGGGATTTGTTTTGACATTCATGTGACTACTAGCTGGTGTTGTACTACAATCTCTCTCATTTCTGGAGAAGGTGAATTCTGTCCTTTCATTTCTGTTTCTCTCACTCAGACTCCCCCTTCTTGTGTTCACTTCCCTACTCCAGTGGGAACACTTACAGAATAGAGTGTTTGGTAGGGATATGCACCCATGAGAAAAATTCAGTTAGTTTTTGTTTTTCTATTAAATATTCTTGATTTTTGGATGTTTATTTTGGTTAGTTTAATGAATTTGATTTAATATGGAATTTTTAGTGCATGCTAAATTGAATTAGCATGCACTAGTGGGCATGTTTACTAATATGTGCTACTGGGTAGTTCAACACATGCCAAGTGCGCTATGCTAAACATTTTTTTTACGTGCCATCAAGTCACTGCTGACTCCTAGTGATCTAGCAGCGCCTGATTTTTTTGGCAAGGTTTAGCCAGAAGAAGATTGTCAGGCCTTTTCTTCTGAGGCAAAGGAGGGTAAAGTGACATGCCCAAGGTCACAAAGAGTGCCAGTGGGAATCGAACACTCTTGGATGTTGCTCTAACCACTAGAGTACTCCTCCACTCTAAAAATGTGGTTGCGCTAAAAATGCAATGCTGGGCAAATAGCAAGGGCTGGGGCGCGGTTCAGGAGCAGAGCACACACATTGCACTTAGCACAGGTTCACTTACCACCCTCTCAGTGGGTGGTGGTGTGCATCGATGTTGATCACACCAAACAGAATGAATATGGGGATGACACAAGACCCATGCTAGCTACATAGGGAAATGCGAGGCACGCCTCCATTTTTAGCATGGGTCCAGCGCCACCCCTGTGTTTATTTTTGGGGTGGACCATGCAGTAGGCACCCCCGTTTTAGTACCATGCCCCAACTGACAAAGCGTGCTAAATATTTAATTAGTTTAGCATACACTCATTTTTTTACAGCATGCTAATGAAGTAAATGTGTGCTAATGAATACACACCCCTACGGTTTGGATCTGTGTCCTTTATCCTCCTTAACCTTTTTTACCACCCCTTCATCTTTTTTCACTTTCATCTGCTGTCTTTTCTCTTAAGTATTTGTTCAATTCCAGTTCAAAATTGTCCAGTTGCTGTTGCCCAACTTTATTTTAATCTACAATTTTACCTTTTCTCTTTATTATTCAGTCTTTTTGTTCCAACTAGGGCTGGGCATATCTTGCTCACTTTCTGCATCCTCTGTCTGAAATTCTTTGGACTCTTCACCTCGCTAACCCTTCTTAATAGCATAATTTAGTACATTTAGAAATAGATGCCAAGCGCCTTGAGTTCCCTTTGTATTTATTTCTTCGGAGAGCCATCAGATAGTGGTCTTGTTGAATAATATAATTAGATAGGCTGAAAGAAGATCAAGGGTCAAATGAATCAAGTTCTCTTCTGAGTCATTTATATTATCTCAATGTGACAATTTAGAATAGAGGAAAAATAATGTGCATTTATACACAGTTAAGATGCACAAATTTTAAAAAAGCCCTTGTGAAGCAATGTTCACCTGCGGCAATCAGATTGTTTTTTGTTGTTGTTTTTTTAACGCCGGCAGATCCTGATATTCATCGCCAACATCTGGATAGGGCAGTCAGAGTTGGATAATTTCTAGGGATGTACTTTCATTTTGAAGCAAAAACGACAATAGGATGCCCTCTTAAAAAAAAATAGACAGACAAAAATGACCCCCCCCCCCAAAAATGACATGAAATTAAATTTTTTCCCTGCCCACTTCTGTTTCCCGCTTCATCCATGGACCACCAGCACTATAGATCGTCTGAAGGCGATCTATAAGATTTTCCAGCAGAACCATCTATTTAATTCTTCTTGATATTCTGTTCAGGGGCTCTTATCCAGATAGCAAGTGTTTCTGAATATTAGCCTGCTGGATTTGAAAACTCATTGTCATCTTGAAAACCAATATGGTCAAGTGTTCCCACTAATTACTGTCAGGAAGTTTGACCCCATGTGATTTATATTGTACACACATTGTCATGTGTTCAAGGAGCATTATTATAGAACTGCTACACTGATCCTCATTTGCCGCTACTCTTCCCAAGATATCAAATCCCATTCATGGGACTAGCAAATTACAGTGCAAGTCTGATGTCATATATACAATAATAAAATTGCTGCTTATATCACCCATAGAAATACGAGGGATAAGCATTCATGACTGCACATTAAGTTCATATGTGTGCTGAAAAATTTTAAGTGTGTGCAAATCTCTTGTCTATGTATATATTTGAGTCATCACTCATACAATCTATTTGCATACACAAAAACGTTCTTGAACACCTACAATGAGGGTCATTTTAGAAGCTCTATTCATCCTTTGGACGTCTGAAAATGGGCACGCAAATGTCCAAATCATGGAGACCTCTCTGGAGCCATTTTACAGAATGGTTCTAGAGACATCCCTGGTGTGGAGACATCTATGTAGCATGGGGGTGTGGTGGGGCATGCCTCTGTCCTTTAAATGTGCGATCTCGATTTCAAAAACAGCCAGCACGTCTCCGGCCCCATTCATATCGATACCTGTTCCAAGGCTCGAATATGCATTAGAAAAATGCTCATTTTGGTAAGCAAATATCTACAGGATGTAGAGAAGATGGTACTCTAATATCCCCAGTAGTGTCCACACCCATAAAGATAATGTATGGAAAAATTTAAGCATGTTTTGTGGTTGTCATGCTGCTGTCTGCTTCTGCTTGCAGAATGGGTTAACTGGGACGCGTCCCGTGCTAAAAACCATTGTAGAGACCTCGATGTAGCCGTCCCCTAGGCCATCCACACTGGAGACATCTACATTTCTGACATTGTCTGCAAACTTAAACATGCGAGCTGTTTTTGGGGACATTTTGGTTTGGATGTTTCAGATGGCTCCTAGATAGGCTCTGTATAAAAATTTTAAAAAAGTGTGAATTTACAAAACGAACCCTTAGAAAAATCACAAGAACTTTGTTTAAATGAAGAGTAACCAAAATTGTTTTGGCTATGCACTTCCCAAAAAAAACCTACTAAGTAGCATTTGTTAACCGTACATCCCTGAAAAACTCTGATTCTGTTTTCGAGATCCATTTCCATAGACAGTGCAGGCAGAGTGCCTCTTTAGAATAAGTAGTGTGCTCTTTGTTATTACAAACTGTCGGTTATAGCAAATATTAACAGAAAGGAATCGGGGAGAGAGAGAATTCTCTGTGTGCGCCACATTTTAGAGGGACAAATTACAATTTTGTCAGATTAGCTACTTCCTATACATTACATTGATCTAATATTAAATTGACATTAGTATAATCATTTTCACGCGATATGTCCATGAACCTCACGCTCCGCCCCTAATCCACCCAGTCACTGCCCCAGTCCGTGCGAAGCAATTAATGTGGGACATTTTACCATGCTGCCTTTCTCTACACGCACAGTATGCTTAACGCACAGTAAACACCACTCAAACCATTAATGCATTTCAGTGAGCATGCTTCTGTATTTGCACTATATGTTGTCAATTACAGTCTTCTAATGACTCCCCCAGGCCATTTTCTTATCCATTCCTAAATATTATCAAATCCTAATTTCAGTAATAATAAAAACAGTCTAGTATAGCATAACTCTTTTCAAAATTTAGGTATGTTAATTTTGTCTTCTGCATTTTTATTCTGCGGCTAACCTTCTCCTGGAACCCAATAAAACTGGTTTGCAGGACTAGTTGTCTTAGCCACTCGCATGGAAGGGAGGGAAATGATTAGTATCACCTTTTTTACAATGGGTGTCAATATTTTCCACAGCTAACTGGTATGTAATTGGTCTGTCAATAACTTCTTTGTTCCAGTTTGGGTCCCTTTTTGAATATGCTTTTCAGTGCTCTAGAGCCTTCCACTGTTTAACCAAATCCAGAAAAGTTAACTAGAGTAGTCTTTCACTTCAGATAGGACCCTCAGATGATTTTTATTCATTCATGCTGCATGTTTAACATCTACGAGTTTCATCTTTTCCACACAATCTCCTGGATTATGCAAACTGCATTGCATCTAACGACATTGGCTTTTTTTTCTGTGTATAGCTGCCTGGCTAAAAGATGACATCCAAAAGTGTGTATGGATTTCCATAGTGCCCGTTCTTTGACAGGTGAAAAAGAGGCATTGTGGGAAGCATGTTTCAATCAGGGAGTAAGCGCATGTACGTACATTATTTTGCTCCTGATTAGCTACCCACAGAAATAGCAGGTAGTTTCTCTATAAACTATACACCTACAAAGTACACATTTACCTTACAACCACACACCTAGTGGGTCATTTACTAATCAGCACTACCTGGCAGCGCATGTTCAGGTGTGCAATGCCAGGACCAGAGACTGCGCCGGAAAATTCCCGCACTGACTGCGCATCCCACATCAGAGGCGTGCGTGCATGGAGTAAGGGTGGGGAGTGGACGCAGTGAGCTTGGCACTGTGTTAACACCGCGTGCTAACTGCATTAGCGTGGGTACACCTAGCAGTAAGTATAGCTGTGCTAATGCCGCATGCGCTACAGGGGAACAGGGCTCCACGTGAAATGCTTTCCACACCCCTGGCAGTGATCATGGGGGTGTGGCATAGAACGTGCCATGGATTTGCTGCTTATCGCGCATTGGGTGCAACACCGTAGCGCCATTAATATAAGGCCCCCTTTGTGCAGATTGCAGTGCTCTGGTCCATAGGTCGTGTATTAATGATTTTATGATCAGGCTACCAAATGGAACTTTTAAAAACAATCCAGAAACATAAAAACATTTGAAGTGTAAATGATTGGATGCTTTGAAACTAACAAGAAAGGATTTAAAGAGCTGGAGTTTCTAACACATTATAAAGCATAAAATTATATTATCTTCTGATCACCATCCATATCTGTTCCTCAGCCCTGCCTTTCTCACTTCAGACTACCACTGGAATGTTTATTATTATTATTCAGTTATATATTCTAGCACTGTCATCTTTTGCGCCTTCTGTCCTGACTCAAGGACAGGAGTGTTTAGCTCTTGTAAGCTATTAAAAAAATGTATTGTTAGTTCATTAATATGGTACTGCCTTATATTCTGTTTTTTTATTTTTATTTATTAACCTTTAATTTCTGTACTTTCAAGTGATCTTACATGGCAACCATACTACTTTACACATAAATAGGGTGGCCAGCTCATACAAGTTAGTGAGTTAAATGACTTATAATAATAGCGACCAAAATGGTAAAGGGGATGGAAGCATACCCCTATGAGGAAAGACTTAAAGGGTCAGGGCTCTTCAACTTTGAAAAGAGGCGACTGAGGAGTCTATAAATTAATGAATGGAGTAGAAC
The DNA here is from genome assembly GCA_033557465.1 of Ichthyophis bannanicus. Lineage (NCBI taxonomy): Eukaryota > Metazoa > Chordata > Amphibia > Gymnophiona > Ichthyophiidae > Ichthyophis > Ichthyophis bannanicus. The sequence continues at coordinate 3,919,681 of JAWIIG010000024.1, read as the reverse complement.
GGGTAAACTGTAGTTACTCACCTGTAACAGGTGATCTATGTGATTGTAGCTCATTTTTGTTACTCACACCTGGATGATCAAAATGTAATGTATATTTGGATGGGAAATCCCATCAGCCCCGGCGAGATTAACAGAGCCACGAGAAGAAAGGGAAACTCTCGCGGCTCTGAAAGCCCGTGCTTTGGGAGGGACTTGGGAGCTGATGCTCGAGGGAGGTTCTGCTGGGCAGTCGGGGCCCCGCGGCGGGACGTTTGATTTTGCCGCTGCCACGGCGGCAGCAGCAGCAGCCGGTATTTTTTTAATCTATCTGGGCTGAGGGAGGAGGGGGTTAGGACTGGTAATGGGCTGGGGGGGGGGGATAGGACTACTAATGAGCAATGGGGGGGGACTAAGACTGGAAGTGGGCTGATGGGGGGAGGGGTTAGGACTGGTAATGGGCTATGGGGGGTTAGGACTACTAATGAGCTATGGGGGGGACTAAGACTGGAAGTGGGCTGATGGGGGGAAGGGGTTAGAACTGGTAATCGGCTATGGGGGGTTAGGACTACTAATGGGCTACGGGGGGAATAATACTGGAAGTGGGCTGATGGGGGAGGGGGGTTAGGACTGGTAATGGGCTATGGGGGGGCTAAGACTGGAAATGGGCTGATGGGGGGGTAGGACTGGTAATGGGCTATAGGGGGGCTAGGACTGGAAATGTGCTGATGGGGGGGTTAGGACTGGTAATTGGCTATGGAGGGGGCTAGGACTGGAAATGGGCTAATGGGCGGGTTAGGACTGGAATGGGCTGTGGGGAGGCTACGACTGGAAATGGGCTGATGGGGGTTAGGACTGGTAATGTGCTATGGGGGGGCTAAGACAAAATGGGGTGATGGGGGGTTTAGGACTGGTAATGGGTTAGGGGGGCTTAGGACTGGTAATGGGCTATGGGGGGGGCTAGGACTGGTAATGGGCTGAGTGAGGGGGGCTAGGACAGGAAATGGGCTGATGGAGGGCTAGGATAGGACTGGAAATGGGCTGATGGGGGGGGCTTGGATTGAAAAGGACTCATGGAGGGGTTAGAACTGGAAGTAGGCTCATGGGGGGTTGGATTGGAAATGGGCTGAATGGAGGGGAGCTAGGATTTGTCATGGGCTGATGGTGGGGCTAGGAAATGAGTAGAAATAAGCTGATGGGGGGCTGGGATTGGAAATGAGCTGATGGAGGGACTCGGATGTGGAGCTAGGACTGGAAATGGGCTGATGGTGGGGCTAGGATAGGACTAGAAATGGGCTTATGGGGGGCTAGGACTGGAAATGGGCTGATGCGTGGACTAGAAGGGAGCGGATGCTGGGTGGGGCTGGAACTAGAAGGGAGCTGATGTTGGGGAGGATTAGAATGGGATAGAGCTGGGAGAGTGAAAAAATATTTTGTGTGGGAGGGAAGACAAATCTACAATTGGCCGGATATTGGGAGAGTAAGTGGGGATTGAGGATGGAGGGGTAAAATTTGAGTGGATGAAATAGGAATGAGGAAAGAGCAAAAGGAGAAAGATTAGTATGTTAAAGCAGATGTAGAGAGAGAATGGAAAAAAACTAGAAGAGTGAAGAAAGGACAAATGGACAACAGACGATGGAGAGTTAGCAGAAGACATGAAGAAACCAGAAGAAAGTGGCTGGAGCAATTGCAACTGAAAAAAAATGCACAAAAGGTAGAAAAATATCTCTTTATTGAATTTATTAACTGAAATATGCCAGCTCTGGGAAATGTGCATCATTAACGTCTGCGCTTTGTTTAGTACAAGAGGAAATTAATTTATAGTTTTATTTCTACAGTGTTGGGCTTTTGAGATTCCCAGTTTAATTATTGTCTTCCTGTTTCTAATTGTGATTCCTTGTTTAGTGATGGTCTATGTTCTGTATGTGTAACTGAGCTGAGGTATTCTGTTTATGTAATTCCTATTTGACATTGCCACTTGTTCTCTTTCCCCAGTAGGTCATGTATTGTTATTCTCTGAAATGTATTGGTTTAATATTTTCAGTGTAGCCTTTTGATAGGTAGGGTCTTGTGCTTTGTGAGTCCTGGTAGTGCTGTTATGATACGGCGGGTTTGGTATGGGTTCTAAATGGGCAGTGTTTGTAGTAGTTCCTAATGTGCCTGGCAGTTGGCACTGGATTATAGTAATGTAGAAATCTTTTAGTCTATCTTTATCCATAAACTCATTAAGAGGCATGTTTACTAAAAGTTAGTGTAAGGTAACATTATGCAAATATTTATGCAAATGAGGTCCCTTATGCAAATGAGGCCCCGCACCGAGTTTCCGCACATGGCCACACCCCCCCTTGGGCCGCCCCTGAAAATGACTAGTTTCAAAAGCTATAGAAAGTTGCGAGGACTTTCTATGTTGCTGTGTTCTCTGTAGGTAAAAGGCTAAGGCTCTTTTACAATCCAAAGTATGAAGATTTCTTTCTGCATTAGAGGCGTGAGGCCTCGGAAAAAATACAGGAAGATAAATTGATTGATTCAAATGAAAAGGCAAAACCACCCTTGGCATAAAGTGTGGATGAGTTCTAAGAACAACCTTATCATGATGAAACCTAGTATAAGGAGGATCAGCCACTAAAGCTTGCAGTTCACTAATGTGACGTGCAGAGGTGATTGCAATTAGGAAGATGACCTTCCAGGTCAAAACTTAAGGGTTGTAGTGGCTAAAGGTTCAAAAGGCGGCTTCATGAGCTGCCCGAGAACTAGATTTAGATCCCATGCCACCGGTGGTGGCTTAATGGGAGGTTTGGTTAACAGAAGACCTCTCATAAATCTGGATATGAGTGGATGAGAGGAAATTGGTTGACCATTCAGAGGCTTATAAGAAGCTGCAATTGCACTAAGATGGACTAAGAACATAAGATATGCCATACTGGGTCAGACCAAGGTCCATCAAGCCCAGTATTCTGTTTCCAACAGTGGCCAATCTAGGTCATACGTACCTAGCAGTTTCCCCAAGGGACACAGGTTCCACAATGCTTGTATTGGTTCAAGCATTGATATCCTGGGTCCCTTCTTAATAATGGTTTATGGACCTTTCCTCCAGGAACTTGTCCAAACCTTTTTTAAACCCAGCTACACTAACAGCCTTTACTACATCCTCCGGTAACAAATTCCAGAGTTTGATTACACGTTGAGTGAAAAAATATTTTCTTTTATTAGTCTTAAATAGTTTACCCTGTAGCTTCATTGCATGTCCCCTAGTCTTTCTATATTCTGATAAGGTAAACAATCGATCTACGTTTACCCGTTCCACTCCGTTCATTAATTTATAGACTTCTATCATATCTCCCCTCAGCCGTCTCTTTTCCAGGTTAAAGAGCCCCAACCTTTTTAGCCTTTCTTCATAGGAGTAGCCTTCCATCCCCTTTACCATTTTGGTGGCTCTTCTCTGAACCTTTTCTAAAATTGCTATATCCTTTTTAAGATATGGCGACCAGAATTGCACACAATATTCAAGGTGCGGTCTCACCATGGAACGATATAGAGGCATTATAATATCTTTTGTTTTATTTTCCATTCCTTTCCTTATCATACCTAGCATTCTATTTGCTCTCTTGGCCGCCGCTGCACACTGGGCCGAGGGTTTTAACATGGTATCCACAAGGACGCCTAAATCTTTTTCTTGGGTGGTGGTTCCTAATGTGGAACCTTGCATCGTGTAACCATAGTTTGGGTTGTTCTTCCCTAGGTGCATAACCTTGCACTTCTCCACATTAAATTTCATCTGCCATTTTGATGCCCAGTCTTCCAATTTATCAAGATCCTCTTGCAATTTTCCACAATCCTCCTGGGTTTTAACAACTTTAAATAGTTTTGTGTCATCAGCAAATTTGATAACCTCACTCGTTATTCCACTTTCCAGGTCATTTATGAATATGTCAAAAAGCAGCGGACCCAGCACAGATCCCTGGGGTACACCACTATTCACCTTTCTCCATTGGGAAAATTGGCCATTTAGCCCTACCCTCTGCTTTCTATCTTTTAACCAGTTCCTGATCCACAGTAGTACACTGCCTCCTATCCCATGACTCTTTAGTTTTGCCAAAAGTCTCTCATGAGGGACCTTGTCAAAGGCTTTCTGAAAGTACAGATACACAATATCAACCGACTCACCTTTGTCCACCTGTTTATTCACTCCTTCAAAAAAACATAACAGATTAGTAAGACAAGATCTTCCTTGTCTAAAGCCATGTTGGCTGTCTCCCATTAGGTCATGACTATCTATATGCTGAGTAATTTTATTCTTTATGATGGTTTCTACCATTTTTCCCGGTACTGATGTCAGGTTCACCGGTCTGTAGTTTCCCGGATCACCCCTCGAACACTTTTTAAAAATTGGTGTTACATTGGCGATCCTCCAATCCTCAGGTATTAGAGATGATTTTAATGATAGTTCACAGATTACTGATAGCAGGTCTGCAATCTCAAATTTCAGTTCTTTTAACACCCTTGGATGTATACCATCCGGCCCAGGTGATTTGCTACTCTTCAGTTTATCTAATAGTTGTAGGACATCTTCCCGATGTATCGATATTTCCTTCAATTCTTCCACACCTTTAAATACCACTTCAGTCGTGGGTAACATCCCTACATCTTCCTCAGTAAAGACCGAAGCAAAGAATTCATTCAGTCTCTCCGCTATCGCCTTGTCGCCTCTTAGTGCTCCTTTAACCCCTTTATCATCTAATGGACCAACTGACTCTCTCACGGGTTTTTTGCTACGAATGTACTTGAAAAGGTCTTTATTTCGCGTTTTTGCTTCCGCAGCAAGCTTCTTCTCAAATTCTCTCTTTGCCTGCCTTATCAATGCCTTGCATTTGACTTGCCAGTGCTTGTGCTGTTTCCAGGTTTCATCATTTGGCTCTTTTTTCCATTTCTTGAAAGATGCTTTTTTGGCAACAACAGCCTCTCTGACCTCAGCTTTAAACCATGCTGGCAATTTTTTGGACTTCCTTCCACTTTTCTTAAAGCGTGGAATACAGCTGGTCTGGGCTTCCAAGATAGTATTTTTCAACAACACCCAAGCTTGATGTACGTCTTTAACCTTTGCAACTGCTCCTTTTAGTTTTTTCTTAACTGTTTTCCTCATTCTATCATAGTCTCCCTTTCGAAAGTTAAAGGGTAGTACTGTGGATTTCCTTACTATCCCTCCTCCACTAATTAAATCAAAGGCGATCATGCTATGATCACTATTGCCAAGTGGCCCCAACACCCTTATCTCTTGCACTACATCTGGTGTTCCACTAAGGACTAGGTCTAATATTGCTTCCCCTCTGGTCGGTTCATGAACCAGCTGCTCCAAGAAGCAGTCATTTATTTCATCTAGGAACTTTATCTCCCTAGCATGTCCTGTTGTGACACTGACCCAGTCGATGCCGGGGTAATTGAAATCACCCATTATTATTACTGCACTGTAACTTTTGCTAGCTTCCTTGATTTCTTTGAGCATTTCGTCATCCATTTGTTCATTCTGGCCAGGCGGACGATAGTACACCCCCACTGCCATCGCCTTCCCCTTTTTACATGGAATTTCAATCCATAGAGATTCTACAGCAAATTTTGTTTCTTGCAAAACTTTAATCCTTTCTGACTCAATGCCCTCTCTAACATAGAGCGCAACCCCTCCACCAATTTGATCAGCTCTATCATTTCGATATAGTTTGTACCCAGGTATCACAGTGTCCCACTGGTTGTCCTCCTTCCACCATGTCTCTGATATTCCAAATTGGTCTTTAGACCAGAATTCGATAAGTGAAGGAGATACTCTAGTATCAAATCTAAAGGTATGACAAGGTGGATTAATCAGTTCGTGGAGCACCATATAGTAAAACGTTTCCACTTGAAGGCATAAGATCTTCTTGTGGAAAGTTTTCTAGAAGCCTGAAGGATATCCTTTACCTGTTGGGACAGGTTGAAATCCTGGAGGTCTAAGCCTTCAGCAACTAGGCCGTGAGATGCAGGGACTGGGGACTCGGGTGCCATAGCATCCTGTCCTCTTGGGAAAGGAGATCTGGAGCATGCCCTAACTCCATAGGTGCAGCTTGAGAGAGATCTAGAAGCAGGGGATACCACGCTTGGCGTGGCCATCGTGGCGCTATGAGAATCATGCGACCCCTGTCTCTCTGAAGCTTGAAGAGTGTTTTGGGGATGAGGGGAATGGGTGGGAAGGCATAAAGAAAGTCCTGACCCCAGTGAAGGAGGAAGGCATCCCTTGCCTGACAATTGTGAGCCGGAATCCTGGAACAGAACTGGGGAAGTTTGGCATTCAATGGACTTGCAAAGAGGTCTATGTCTAGAGTGCCCCAGAGATGAAATATCTTTGCCACCTGGTCTAGGTGAGAGACCACTCGTGAGGCAGCAGTACTCGTTTGACTTTGTCTGCCCAAAGGTTTTGAATGCCTGGAAGATATACCACTAGAAGGTGAATTTGATACTCTCTGGCGAGGGCCCACAGTCATAAAGCTTTATTGCATAATGACAGAGAGCCTGTCCCGCCCTGTTTGTTCACATAGAACATAGCTACTTGATTGTCCGTCTGGACTAGGACTGTCTTGTAGCTGAGCTGGGCGTGGAATACTCGAAGAGCTAAATAGATTGCTCTTAATTCCAGGAGGTTTATTTGTAGACCAGCCTCCTGTGGAGTCCAAGTGACCTGGGTAGAGAGATGATTCAGGTGTGCTCCCCAACCCACCTGTGATGCATCTGTTGTTAGGGTGGCCTGAAAAAGGGGTTGATGGAAAGGAGACCCCACTGTCAGATTTTCTAGTGATTGCCACCATTGGAGGGACAAAATTAGTCATTGAGAGTTTACTATTTTGTCTCATAAATGTCCTGTGGCCTGTGTCCACTGTGTGGATAGGGTCCACTGAGCTGCTCGCATGTGAAGGCAAGCATATGGGACTACATGAACTGTGGATGCCATATGTCCCAGCAACTGTAGTAGCTCTCGAGCAGTTAGGGAGGATTTCCCTGCTGCTTGAGAAGCTAGTTGCATTATGGGAAGACACCGGGCCTGTGGAAGGAAACCTTTGCCTGTCTGGTATCTAGACAGACCCCTATGAATTCCAGGCATTGGGAAGGAACAAGTTGGGATTTTGGGAAGTTTATTACCACCCCCAAGTATTGGAGGATTCGCATTGTACGAGACAGTGCAGTGCTGGCCTCTGTAAATGTAGGAGCTCGAATGAGCCAGTTGTCTAAGTAAGGGAAGACAAATATCCCCAGGGTTCGCAGAAATGCAGCTACTACTGCCATGCATTTTGTGAATACCCTTGGAGCTGAAGCCAGACCAAAGGGAAGAACCCTGTACTGGAAATGTTTTCCCTTGAAAAGGAATCGTAAGAATTTCCTGTGATTTGGATGGATCAAAATGTAAGTGTATGCATCCTTTAAGTCTAGAGAGCAAAGCCAATCCTGGTTTGAAGGTATGGCAGAAGAGTTCCAAGAGAAATCATTTTGAACTTCTCTCGGAACAGGTATTTGTTCAATTCTGAGGTTTAGAATGGATCTGTCTCCTCCTGTTTTCTTTGGAATAAGAAAATAGTGGGAGTAGAACCCTGCACCCCGTTGAAGAATGGGTACCTCTTCTATTGCCCCTTGGGCAAGAAATGTTGAGACCTCGTGAAGTAGCAGATTGTCTACGGATGTTTGAGAATTGAATTGCCTTAGAATTGTAGGAGGGGGCATGCTGTGAAAATGGAGCTTGTACCCCTCTCCTACAATGGATAGAGTCCAATCTTCTGCTGTTATGTGATGCCATCTGTTGGTAAAGTGGCATAACCTGCCTGGGATATTGGGGGTTAGGGACCCCTCAGAGGCAGGAAGATAAGCTCTCTAGGAAGGAGTCAAAGCCCTTGAGGGGGCTGAACCTGCGGAGCTGGTTTGGCTCTCGGGCCTTTTGGCTTCTTTTGCTGTCTAGTTTGTCCCTTTTGGGCAACCTGACACTGAGTTTGACTCTGCTGGGTACAGGAAGGATAAAATCTCCTCTTTTTGCTGAAAGAGGGTTTTTTATAAGGCTTCTTTTTGGCTGGAGTGGCTGTAGATTTCGACAATCTATCTAGAGTGGTATTGTCAGCATCTAACTCATTAGCCTTTTCCTGCCAGTTCTTGCCAAAGAGATTCTCTCCCATGCAAGGAATGTTGCCTAACTTGTCCTGTACCCAAGTCTCCAAGTCTGATGCCTGAAGCCAGGCAATCCGTCGTGCCCCATTGGCAATAGCAGAGGTTCTGCTGATGCATTCAAAGCAGTCAAAGGCTGCACGATTCACAAACTTGGAGACATCTTGAGCTTGCTTAACTAGAGCAAGAAAGTCTTGTCGCTTGTCATCTGGGAGAAGTGGGCTCATAAGCTCCATGTCTCCCGTAACTTCTTTGAGGAACATGCCCTTATATAGTATATATGAACTGATCCTAGCTGAAAGCATGGAAGCCTGAAAGGTTTGGCGCCCAAAAGTGTCCAGAGTCCTCCATTCACGACCTGGGGGAATGGATGCATGCCTCTTTGCACTTTTCATCCTACGCATGGCTGACTCCACCACCATTGAATGGTGTGGCAGTTGAGTCTTTTGAAATCCAGGATATGGCGGAACTCGATACATAGTATCAAGCCTCCTAGAATGAGGAGATGTAGTCAGAGGTGTCTCCCACATTCTGAGCATCAAGTTATCCAGAATTTTATGGATGGGCAGAGTGGCTGCCTCCTTTGGAGCTTTAGGATATTGGAGAATTTCCAATTCCTTTGCTCTGGGTTCCTGTTCAGGAGCTACCGTGATTGAAAGGCCCTTGGCCACATCACGAATAAAATCCTGAAAAGACATGTCCTTTGGAGGTGACATTCTGTGTTGGGGAGAAGAAGGATCTTCTGGGAGAAACCCTCTGGTACCAGCAGAATTGTCATAGTCTTCGGAATCGGAGGATTCAAAGTATTCCTGACCATGATGCTCATGCAAAGCACGGTCCCGGTATCGAGCAAAGTCAGTAACGAGTTGATCCGGTACTGATCTGTCGATTCCAGACAAAGATGGCGTGGGAAGAATTCCCACCGGGGCAGGTACCGTCTGTACCGGTACCAGTGTCTGTACCGGTGTAGGTACCGGCATCGGTATCGATGTCGGTACCAGTGCCCGTTGAACCATAGGTGTCAACGGTACTGCAGCTGTGAGAAGAGCTGCAATGCTGCGTTTGATAGCAAGGAACCTCTGGTCTATCGACACTGCCGATGCCTGGGTGTCGGTACCGGTGAAAACGGCTGGAACCCCTGAGCATGCCACCAGTAGTTCTTGTGAGGTCGAGGCCTCGAGAACATCCTGGAGCCCCATTGATGCTTTGGAAGCCGAATCCTCCCTCCGGGACTGTTTTGCCGGTGTGGTTTCCTCAAGGGCAATGCCAATGGCCTCTCGATGCTTAGCAGGAGAGCTACCCTTTGAGGACCGGCTTTTTTTGTTTAGATACCTGAGATCCATTGGAGGAAGAGGAGGCTCTTGAAGATGTCAATGCAATGGATCTGGCATCCGAAGAAAAGAGAGTACCAAGCTTTGCAGCCCGGTTCTGTCTTCCTCTCTTAGTCATCCCCATACAGGAGAGGCATTCAGATGGAGAATGTTCAGGCCATAAACATTTAAGACACCAATCATGGGTGTCAGTGACGGAAATGGTACCGCCACACTTAGTACATTTTTTAAAACCATTAGTTGGTTTTTCCATGTTTCAGGAATATGAGGCCTAATGCCCAAAATGGCACCTAGCACCGAAAAAGAAAAGTTTCTGAAGAGAAACAGTTCAAAGTATAAACTTTTTGAAAAAGTAAAGAAAAGAAACAGCGGTACCGGTAGGCGTCGTGTGGAGGCAAACGCGACCACAAGAAAACAATTTTAAAGACGGAATTTTCTCCGGTGACAGGGTATGGATCCTGTCGGCTCCGTGGAAAACAAAGAACTGAAGAGGGACAGTTGGAAAGGCGGGAAGGCAGCGCGCATGTGCTGAGGGATGCTCCCAAAAGTGTTCCTATTGGACACTGGGGAGCGTTCCCGTGCAGGCTCCATCGGTACCGACGATATCCATATGTGAAGACTACATTCCTGCTTGTTCCTGGAGATATGTAGATAAGTTGTTTATCAAAAAGTAGAAAGACTAGGGGACACGCAATGATGCTACAATGTAGCCCATTTAAGACTAATAAAAGAGAAGATATTTTTTCACTTAATCCATAATCTGTTGCCGGAGGATGTAGTAAATGTGGTTAGTGTGGCTGGGTTTAAAAGGGGTTTGGCCAAGTTCCTGAAGGAAAAGACTATTGCTCATTATGAAAATGCACTGGGATAAGCAGCATGGAATCTGTCTGTCTTTAGGGAACCTGATAGGTACTTATGACCTGCATTGGCCTCTGTTGGAAACAGATACTGGGCTTATTTATAATGATTCATGAAATTACTACTACTACTACTACTATTTAGTATTTATATAGTGCTACGCACGCAGCGCTGTACAGAAATATAAGCAAAAAGACAGTCCCTGCTCTTCAGAGCTTACAATCTAGTCAAGACAACACAGAACAATAGACAGATCGGGAAAACAATTATGGTGACATGGAGCAATGGTTAATTTGGGATAAAGCAAAGTATGGGGTAAAACAAAGTATGGCAATTACAATTCGGGCAAAACAAGTATGGCATTTACAAAAACCAAGTATGGCATTTACAGTTTTAGACATGACAAAGGACAGGAGTCAGGTTAGGACAAAGGGTAGAGGTCAGGATCTGAAAGCGACAGTGAAGAGGTGAGTTTTCAATCTGAAGAGGGCAAGGGAGGGTGCCTGGCGTATAGACACAGGTAGGTTGTTCCAGACATACGGTGCAGCAAGGTGAAAGGAGTGAAGTCGGGAGTTAGCGGTGCGAGTGGAGGGTCTAGATAGAAGTAATTTGTTAGAAGAGCGAAGTTCCCAAGAGGAGATGTAGAGAGAGATGAGAGATGAAAGGTAATGAGGGGCTATAGAGTGAATGCATTTATAGGTCAGGAGGAGAAGTTTGAATTGGATGCGGAATTGGATAGAGAGCCAGTGAAGCGACTTGAGAAGAGGAGTAATGTGGGCATGGCGAGGCTGGCTAAAGATTACTCGAGCAGCATAATTTTGAATAGAGTGAAGGGAAAAGAGATGGCTCACAGAGAGACCAGTAAGGAGAAGGTTACAATAGTCAAGGCGAGAGGAGATTAAGGAGTGGACAAGGGTTTTAGTAGTGTGTTCAGAAAGGAAGGGGCAGATTTTGCTAATGTTGTAGAGAAAGAAGCAGCAGGTCTAAGCTACATGTTGGATATGTGTGGAGAAGGAGGAGAGATGAGTTAAAGATAATTCCCAGGTTGCGGGCTGAGGAAACCGGAAGGATTGTAGAGCCATCCATGGAGACTGAGAAGGAAGGGAGAGGAGGGAAGGAATTGGGAGGAAAGACAAGGAATTCAGTCTTGGCCATGTTCAGTTTCAAGCGACGGTGAGACATCCAGGCAGCGATGTCAGAAAGGCAGGCAGAGATCTTGGTCTGGATTGCTGAAGAGATATTAGGCATAAAGAGGTAGATTTGGGAGTCATCAGCATAGAGATGGTATTGAAAGCCATGGGAGGAGATAAGCGTACCAAGGGAATGGGTATAGAGAGAGAAAAGGAGCGGACCCAGGACTGATCACTGGGGTACACCAACATGGAGCGGGGTGGGAGAGGAGGAGGAACTGCCAGAGCATACACTAAAGGAGCGATGGGAGAGATAGGAGGAGAACCAGGAAAGTACGGAGCCCTTGAAACCAAGCGAGGAGAGGGTGGCGAGGAGAAGATTGTGGTCAACAGTGTCAAAGGCAGCAGAGAGGTCAAGAAGGATGAGGACAGAGTAGAGGCCTTTAGATTTAGCCAGGAACAAATCACTGGAGACTTTTGTAAGAGCCGTTTCAGTGGAGTGTAAGGGACGCAAGCCGGATTGTAGAGGGTCCAGGAGGGCCTGAGAGGTGAGGAAGTCAAGGCAGCGGCAGTGGACTGCTCATTCAAGTAGTTTAGATATGAAGGGAAGGAGGGAGATGGGTCAGTAGTTAGAGGGACAGGTGGGATCAAGCGAGGGTTTCTTGAGGAGAGGTGTGACCACAGCGTGCTTGAAGTCTGCGGGGACAGTTGCAGTGGAGAGTGAAAGGTTGAAAATAAGAGAGATAGAAGGGACAATGGTGGGGGAGATGGGGTTTAGGAGATGGGTGGGGATAGGATCAGAGGAACAGGTGGCGGGTTTGGAGGAAGAAAGAAGGAGTGCAGTTTCCTCAGAGATCATAGGGAAGGAGGAGAGGGTAGCAGAGGAAGTATGGATGGGGGGGGAACTGGGGAGGAGGCGAGGTAGATGAGGAAGTAGGAAATTGGAGGGTAATCTTGTGTATTTTGTCATGGAAGTAATCAGCCAGGGTTTAGGCAGACAGGGAGGGCGGGACGAGGGGCGGGGGCACCTTGAGGAGAGAACTGAGGATATTAAAGAGGTGGCGAGGATCGGAGACAAGAGAGTTTGTCAGGTGGATGTAGTATTCTTGTTTGGCAAGTGCTATGGCTGACTGGAAGGAGCCAAGGATGAATTTGAAGTATATAAGGTCTTATCTAATATAAATCCCATAATTGTTTTTAGATCGATTTATTCATTGGCCCCCCTTTTTTGAGACTGTTGTGCCCTTAGGAGCTTTTATTGGAGTTCCTTCATGCTTCCTGTGCCTTTTGGAGTTAAAATCTATGTTTTTGAATGGGTTTTAATTGGATTTAGCTTGTATAATAGAAATGCCATTAACAAAAATGTTCTCTTTTAAAAAGACTTTTTTTTGCCTGCTGAGATACGACGTATGTATCTTTATATGAACTATCTTTTATTTTAATTTCTTGGCGTATTTTAATTTACAGAAATATGTAGCCCTGTCGCAGGCATTTGCTGAAACCCGGCTGTATTAGCTCTATGATGGTGTATTTAAGGACTTTGGGCCCGATTTTCAAAAGGCATTTACGCGGTTTGTGCCATTGAATATCCCCTTCTAACTCCCCTACGCGCCCCAATGCTATCTGTTTAGCATCGGGGTATGTCAGGGGCGTTGCGGAGGTGCTGCAGTGGCGACGAGGAGCGATAACCAGGCGACAGCGCTTTTGCATGCTGCCTGGTTAGCAGTCTGCGCTGAAAGGTGCAGGAGCTAGCCACGCAGTAGGTAATATCGCTGCTGTCCGGTTATCTTGGGCGGCGATCCATGGATATTTGGCGCCATCACCGCATCATTGAATATCTGGGTTAAAGGTTGGCGGGGAGGGATGTGCGTCAACACTGCGCATAGCCCTTCGAAAATGAGCCTAGCTCAATATTGGGCCCTTTGTTTATTAAACATTTGTACAATTTGAATTTATTTCTAGCCATACTAAATTATCCATAGGCTATATAAAGAATTCCATAGTAGAATATCTGTTTCTGCATTTGCACAGGTTCAAGGTGCACTTCAAATACAAATAGGTGAAACGAACATGAAAAATATGCCCAAAAATCAAATTTGCACCCCTAGAATTTGGATTCCCTCTTGTTCCCCATTGTGCAAATTGTGACCCCCAGATCATTTTCTAGTCTCACTGAGAGCAGCATATGGAGGAAGGATTTCATTTGTTTTCAGATAAAATTTAGAAATGCAATGAAACAGCGTTGCTTTATCGCCTTTGAAAATGAAACTAGAAAAAAACACCAAAATTTGGTGATATTCTAAATTTGATATCCGAAACAGCACACGCACTTTACAAAATGAAAAGCAAAATTAAATTTAAAAAAGACACTTGGAATCACAAAATAAAAACCAATCAGCTGCACAATGCTAGATTTTATTGATACTGTCCAATGTTATGTGTTCGCTATTTAGGTCAGTTTACTAATTACTTCTAACAAAAAGAGATTTACAGCATAAAATACAATTATACAATACCAACAAAATAAATATTTACATACAATCATAAATTAAAATACTGTCTTAATTTAGTAATCTTCAAAGATGATTAAACCTTGTCTCTGTCATTACACTACCTGTACATCTAATTCCAAAACCAAGTTATAACCATCTTGTGAAACCACAAATAATTTTGTTCCAGATGTATCGCGATATGCAACTTATTCCACAGGGTTGGACCACAACTAAAAATTCTCTAGACCTTGCAAACTGCAATCAAACTTCCTTAACTGGATGATTACCTACAGATCTCCCTGTGTAGAAAGTAAATTCAGACTAGTAAATATGAAACAAAGCGCTAAACTAAATACTATTTATTTTTTGTTTATTTTATTTAAACTTTATTATATATTGCTTTTCAAACTATCAAAGCTGTTTACCGAAAACAACAATTTGTTATTGAGGACATTTGGGGAGGAGTGTGTTGGGAATATTATAGCTTTATAATTTTATACGGTCTCGTATACAGGTTCTCTGGGGGTGGGTCGGTGGGGTGGTTGTAAAATGGGGGATAGGAGAGGTGGGAGGTTTATAGGTGGGAATTTTAGGTGTCGGATCCAAACTTTTCATGAAAAAAGTGGTTTTAGTTTTCTTTCGGCATTCAATTGAGTCATTGATGGTTCTTAAGCTGCTTGGGAGTTTATTCCAGTTTGTGGGTCCATAGATTGAGAAGGTTCTGTTGCAGGTGGTTTGTGAGCTTTTAATTTTGCAGATTGGTATGTTGAGTAGGTTTTGGTGCATCTGTCTTCTTGTTCTGGTGTCCAAATTCTTCTGGAGGAGAGTTTGCAAGTATTCTGATGATTGATTGTGGATTGCCTTGAACGTGTTCATTACTGTTTTGTACTTTGATCCGTGCTTGAATTGGAGGAGTTTCTGATATCCCAGTTTCCTTTAGGTGAGTGATGAGTTTGATTTTTGGAGTCTAATGCGGCTGAGATGTCTATTAGTATAAAGCCTTTTTCTGTTTTTTTCCAGTCTTTTGATTAAGGTGTTCAATAACAATGTGAGTAGGGTTTCTACTCTGTAACCAGATCTAAACTGATCATGGCCTCCACAGCCATCATGAAGGTTTTGCACATTAAGTGCAAACCCTTCATGTTGGCTGTGGAGGCCGTGATTAGTATGTTCCCAGCAACTAACATGCGACTAAGTACTGTAACGAGTGGCCAAGTAACATGGGTGCACCTAACGGCATCCAGTGTCCTTAGGTGAACCCATAGTAAGTGCCATGTTAAATGCGCTTGCGCACAAATCTGTACTCCATCCCACGTTCCAGCTCTAAAACCCCGCTCTCCACATTAGCGCATGAGTGCCACTTAATGTACATTTTAGCAGTCAATAGCTGACATTCCCATGTGTTAGGGTTCACCACAGCCAGTTACCTCTTGCTAAAACACGTTAACTTACCATGCCTTAATTATTACTTAGTGTATGTTAAATCAATTTCGTGTGCACTAAAAATTCCCTATTTAAAACAAATGTGTGAAACTAATTGAATAGACCACCTGAAAATCAGGAAAACTTCATGACAAAAAAAACCTTTTCTTGCCTGTGTATATACCTACTAAGTACTGAGGTCCCATACCATTCTCACTTTAAACAAAAGATGTTATGTAGGTAAGTTGGAATAAGTCACTTATCAGCACTGTCAGTATAACACCTTTTCACAAGCTTTTAAACCATTTGAGAATGCACAATAAATCACAAATACAATTTTCAGTGGTTAATCTTCTACATTTTTTTTGATACATGGCTTATTCAGCACTCGATTGATGTTTCCTTAGCTTGGGGACCTTCAGGTAGGAATTGTGTAAATCAAATAATGAGACCCAGGAGAGTCCTGGGATAAATGCAGTAATCACTGCTGTTCTCAGTGAGGTAATATCATCAGTCCGGCAGCACATGGAGTTCCACTAACCACCAGCACCTTTAGGGATATCTAGCTGTGCTAGTGTGGCGTGTTGTGGGAAGGGGTTTTCTGTTAAAACACCAGACAGTAGTTCAGGGAAAACAAAACGTGTTTTTATTCAGATGCAGTTTATTAAACCTTCACAAAGCTGGTCTCCTGGCCCTTCCTCCAGACCAGTTAAACTTCCTTCCTTGCCCAGTTAAAGTTTCTACCTTTGTACGGCTTGCCTTGAACGAAATCCTGGCTCCATGGGCCTCTCTCCCTCCTGCGGCCTGCTGGGTTTTTAACCTCTTCCTGGGAGCCATGCCCTCTCAGCCCTGAACTCTTGGCTGCAGGCTCTCCTAAAGGGGCCTGTTGATAATCTCACTGGAGAAGGACGGGCAACACTATAGACCTCATCACACTAGCCTATTGACCCTTGCACTGTCTCCAGTACTCGTTTCCCTTCTATGACCTTTTCAGAATTTGTTGATAAGGCAAGTTTTTCTTATAACACTATGGGGTCTTTTTACTAAAGTGTGGTAGGATTTTGCACTTATTGCGCGTTGGGGCATGTTTACTAAGCTCTGCCCTGGTAATGCATATTCAGGCCGTGTTAGTAGCGAAGGGGTTCAACACTAACTTCGGGGGGGGGGGGGGTGCTTCCATCCCCCTGAAGTTAACACGGGCCCATGATGCGACACCATGCAAGTCAGCATGTGGGCGCACTTAACGCATCCCACTGAGGCGGCATTAAGTGCACCGCACTAAAGGCATCAAGCGCAGGCCACCAACTCATGTCATCTTTTTGCCACTCTCACCTGCTCCTTCAGAAGCTCTCTGCCTCCCATTCCCCCTTCACTTTATGCCCAGATTTGGATTGATTTCTTCCATTACAAGATTTACAAGATTAACCATGAATTCTCCACCAGGCCACCGCCTCTTCCTGCACGTCATTCGCCTCTCCTTGCTCCTGCTACTCTTTGTTCTGAAGCACATAGGAGGCGACTGCCTTCTTTAATCCTCTTCAAACTCACTTCCTCATCTTCATTTAATCACTTATCACAATAACAGTTCTTTCTTTCTTTCTTCAAACATGCTGAGTACACAATTTCTCAAAAAATCCTCAGTGCACTCTAACAGCCTTCCTATCATCCCATCTCCCACCTCCCCTTCGTATCCAAACTTCTCAGTGTGCCATTCGCTTTCACTGTCTTACCTTTCTTTCATCTGAAATTGTTCTAGATCCCTTCCAGTCTAGCTTTCACTCTCTCCAGTGACCATCAAGGTGAAAGGACTTTACTTTGTCCTCGTCCTTCTTGAGCTATCCATTCCTTTTCACACTGTTGATCACCATCTACTCTTTGTCTCACTGTACTCAACTGAATTGTGAGATTCAGTTTTATTTTAGTGTTTTCTCTAGTGTTTCTTCCTCCGCGGCTAATCTGCTATCAGACAGTGTGCCTCAAAGCTCAGTCCTAGGCCCTCGTCTCCTCCTTTTCTTTTCTACACTTGTTTCCTTGGTACTCAAATCTTTTCTCATTGTTTTTTTGTACCACTTTTGTGTTGATAACTTCCAGATCTACTTTCCTACACCAGAAATTTTACCGAGAATCTAGTGCCAAATCTCAGGTTGCTAGTCTGACATCTCTGCCTAGATGTCCCTCTGTCACTTAAAACATAATATGGCCAAGATGGAACTCCCCATCTTTGCCCACAATTCCATTTTCCTCCTCCTCTGCTTCCTGTTTCTGGGATGGAACTCTCATCCTTCCAGTTCCTTTGGTTCATAAGCTCAGGTGACCTTTGATGCCTCTTTCCTTCTCTACACACACTGTTAAGGCATGTGGTTTCTTCCTTTCCAACATTAGTAAAATCGGTCCTTTTCTTTCTGAGCATCTGCCAAAACACTTGTCTGCTCTCCAAACCTCCTACTTATACTATTGTAATATACTCCTTGCAGGTCTCCTGCAGAATCATCTTTCTCTACTGCAATCTGTTCAAAATGCAGAACTTTGACTTATCTTCCTTCGATGTCACTTAGCCATGTAACTCCTCTCTTTCAAGTCGTTACATTAACTTCTCATCCTGTTCTGCGCACAGTTTAGATTTCTACAAATGCATTCTGCAACTCCTTGTTACTTTTCTTCTCGCTCCCTGCAGTCAGTCTTCCTCCCAAACAGTTTATCTGGCCAAGTCCCTCTTATTTATGCCCTTTTCCTGCATTGCTAATTCCTGTCCCCGCTCTTTCAGCCTTAGTACTGGGGATGCGCATTAGTTTTAAATGATAGAGGAAATGTCAGCAATATTTCTCATGTCGTTTTATTGTTTTCTGAATGACATGATAAGAAAAGATATGAGATTTTGGGCCTTTTCGTTTATTGCACACTACTGCTCAATAGCACAAACTATCACTCAATAGTATCTTTTTAAATATATTTAGCGCAGAGCTTCCTAGTAGTAGTTTAAGGTAATTCACAGTAGGTTTTTCCTTAATCTAAGTTTATACCTGAGGCAATGGAAGGTTGTGACTTGCCCAAGGCCACAAAGAGCACCAGAGGAATTTCAATACTGGTCTCTTAGTTAAGCAGGTTGCTTTCTAACCACTAGACTGTTACTTCACTCTGATAGAATGTGCCGTTTATGACTAGTGCATCTATTGATAAATGCTGTTCTCTATTGCTCAAGTGCGCAGTATTAAGTGATAATGCACAGCTCAGTGCAATAGCGCTATTAACAAAACTGCCGTGAAATGAAAATGTAAAAAAATAACCTTACCAACAACACAGAAAACTAAACAATTTCTTTTTGTAACTTCACACAACTACTTCCTGCACCATTAGCCTTGAAGAGAGTTTCTGAGGCAGTGTGTCGGCTCCCTTTGTGGCCCTTTCAAATCCAGAATTAAAACTCACTTTAAAGTTGCTTTTCCATCTTGACCGCGTTTCTGTTATGCATTCTTTATCTTTATTTTATTTATTTATTTATTTTAATTCTCTTATATACCGCGCTATTCTGCATCAGTGCGGTTTACATTGAACAAACTGAAATTACATTGAACAGGGCATTATAACTTGGAGATAACTATTTTACAGGTTTCTTGCTATACTGCACCTTCGGGAACCAGCAGGGCGGTTTACAATAAAAGCAAAATCCAAGAAGCTCTTGTTTGCCCCGACTAGGTTGTAAGTCCTCTACAGTGCCTCGTATGCCCACTTATTCTTGTTAAATGCCATCAAGTTGATGTTGACTTTGGCAATCGTGGGGATCGTTGTCCATATTGTGACTATCTTCTGAGTTTTCATGCCAAGGCATGGCTAGAAGAAAACTGACGGGTATTTCTTTCATACAGTAAGTCTACGGCACCTGATATACCAAGGAGGACCCGCCATCCAAGTACTAACCAGGCCTAATCCTCCTCAGTGTCTGAGATCAGATGAGACTGGGTGCACTAAGGGTTTTATGGCCAAAGTGTATACCTAATACTGCTTTAGACACGATTAGAAGTAGTAGTAGTACTGTATAAACAAGGGGGCTTCTATCATTAGGCAGAGTGAGCCTGAGGCAGAGTTTTGGAAGCGGCAAAAAAATGCCCCCAAAACAGCTCAGCGACAGCCGCCTCACTCTGTCTAATCATTAAAATATTGGCAGGACATGATTCTGCTGCTGCCTCCGCCGCTTCATCTGGGCCCCACCTCTTGCCATCGATGCTGTCCTAGAAATGCTGACAAGAAATTTGGTGGCGCAAGATATTCATTTTGAAAAAATAAACCCAAAGCGTGGGATCTTGGCGACTCCATAAGAACATAAGAGATGCCATACTGGGTCAGACCAAGGTCCATCAAGCCCAGTATCCTGTTTCCAACAGTGGCCAAGCTAGGTCACAAGTATCTAGCTGTTCCTCCAAAAGACACAGGTTCCACAATGCTTGTATTGGGTCAAGCAGTGATATCCCGGGTCCCCTTTAATAATGGTTTATAGACCTTTCCTCCAGGAACTTGTCCAAACCTTTTTTAAATCCAACTACACTAACAGCTTTTACTAAATCCTCTGGTAGCAAATTCCAGAGTTCGATTACACATTGAGTGAAAAAGTATTTTCTCTAATTAGTCAAATAGGTTACCCTGTAGCTTCATTGCATGTCCCCTAGTCTTTCTATATTTTGATGGCATAAACAATTGATCTACGTTTACCCATTCCACTCCATTCATTAATTTATAGACCCTCTGTCATATCTCTCCTCAGCTGTCTCTTTTCCAGGTTAAAGAGCCCTAATCCTTCTCCAGCAACAAGCAGGAAGTCAGTCCTCACATATGGATGATGTCGGCACTGACGGACCCCGCGTGGAGCATTTCCCCAGCTTTCAAAGAAAGCCTTTGGGAATGCCACTTCGTATGCATGGTCCCCTTCCCACCCAAGGGTGCCATCTTACTCAGTCTCCCTTTATCCGCGGAGCCCTTCAGACATGTATCTCGTCTCCGGAAAAAGATTTTTCTCCTTTCTAATACAATTTCTCTTTTCTGGCTAGGGCTGGTTCCCTTCCCGCCATCTCAAGCACCACTGCCTCAGCTGTCGGTCTCAGGATCCGTTTTCTCCCTTCTTTCGCCTTTTTTGCAATTTTGTGCCCTTTTTATTTGCTGGCCGCATCAAGGGTCTTCAACCTTGCAGAGGTTCTTTTTGCCCTGATGGCTTCCAGGTTTCATAAAATGTGATTGGTGTTCTAAGAACATGTCTCTCACAGGCACCCACAACTGCTGTCTATGGTGCCTGGGAGCTAACCACGATCTGGAGCAATGATCCCTCTGCAAGAAGATGTCATCTTAAGGCCATCCAGAGTCGCCGGCAGAAGCTAGATGACATTTTCCATAAGGCAGACTCGATCCCGGTATCCCCGGTAGCCTCGCGCTCCTTGGCCCTGCTATTCTTGGAGTCTCCCAAGGCCCTTACGCGAGCCTGCAGGCACTCCGACCAGGGATCCCCCGAGCGTGAGTGAAAGAAAAAGAAGGCCCTGAGGACGCTGTCTGAGGGGGTCAGACAAGCGTGAAAAGTCATGTGCATGGTCCCTCAGCCCCTTGCAGCAGAACGAAGAGCCTGAGAGGGAGCGGTCAAGAAAGATACCTCGAACCGATGTGGAGGCCTCTGGCAATGGTGCCCATTCTCCTGAAGGTTGTCCTAGCGAGGACCCCCTCTCCTCCTCAATGCCCGACCCAGTCAACCCAGTGTCGGTGTCGCAGGGCCCCACGCCTGAGTGGGAGGCCCAAATGCTGGCCTTGTAACTCAGTGTTTCGGCGTTCCTCACTGCCCAGCAGGCGCTGATGCCTAGCCCCGCCGGCATGCGCCTTAAGACCACAGGGACCTCAACCTCGGGGACTCCCCAGGCTGCCGCAGTGACCCCTGAGATCCAGATGCCTCGTGAGGGTCCTTAATGAGGGTCTCTATCTCAGTCCCATTCCTCGGGTGTGAGATCATCTCAGATGAGCACCTCCGGCTCCGGTCAGGCTCCGGCCTCAGGAGCCCGGTGCGGGTCACTGACGCCTCTGGAACTGCCCGACCCTGAATCCTCCACAGACTATTCAGACTGGGAATCCAATTTGGAACCTCACCAGAGATTCAGTCTTATCCTCGAACCCATCCCCGTCGATCCAAAGGCAACAGTCCCCCCTGAGGACACCTCTTTTCTAGAGTTTGTCCAAGATATGGCGCTGACACTTGTGCTCACCACCGACTCAGAGGAGGAGCCCTGAGTGGAGGAGCTTAATATCCTCCAACATGAGGCACCACTGAAGGAGACTCTTATGGTTCCCGTGCCCTCCATCCTTAACCAGCTCTTTCTTTGTGGGGGACCCCGGCCTCCACCCCCATCATCAGCAAGCGCCTGGACTCTATGTATAAGGTCCAGCGGGGACCAGGGTTCCAGAAGGCACAGCTTCCCCACACTTCCATGGTCATCAAATTGGTCATGCATAAATGGAAAAGCCCGAACACTCACTCTTCGGTCCCCTCAGGCAGAGATTCTCTGTGCTCTCTGGCAGAAAGCTTACCAAGACTCCATACTAGCATGCCACATCCAGGTCTGCCTTCTGTATAAAGGTATGTTCCTATGGGACCTCACTAAAAAGCTCAGAGGATTTGCTAGGGTCTCGATGGAGACCATCTCCAGTGCTTTCAAGCACTCTTGACGTCCGTCGGGGAGTGCTCTAAGTACCTCTCATGAGCGACTTATGACAGCTTTGACTCCTCTGCCCAAGTAGCAGCAGCCGGTATCGGCGCCCGCTGGCAGGCTTGGCTCCAGTCATCCGACCTGGAGCAGTGGGTCCAGGAGAAGCTCCTAGATGTTCCTTGCCTTGGGGAGCAGCTGTTCGGTAAACCAATGAAGGACAAGGCGGCCAAAATTGAGACAGAGTACATCACCCTTACTCGGCTCTTACGGAAGACCTCCTCCCTCCCCAGGAAGAAACCGCTGGGCAAGAAACCCTTCTTCACCAGAAAGGGGCACCAATACACCATACCCATCTACACTGACCCCCGACCCAGGGTGGTTAGGGTAGCAGTGTGGTCCATGGACCCTGCAAGCCTAAGGGACAAAAGACCCAACCACCGGCTGTCCTCAGGGTTTTGATGCCACTGACATAGCCTCTCGACCGCTGGACAACCAGCTGCCGGTAGGGGGAAGGTTAATCCACTTTGCCCTCAGGTGGAAATCCATCACCACTGATGCCTGGGTTCTAACTACTATCTCAGGAGCTCACAGGCCTTCTTGAGGACAGGGCGGTAGAAACCGTCCCACCTCACCTCAGAGGAAGCAGATTTTACTCCCGGTACTTCCTCATCCCAAAAAGAACAAGAGGTCTCCGGCCCATCCTCTGTCTGAAGAACCTGAACAGATTCCTGGTGCAGGAGAAGTTCAAAATGCTCTCCCTTGGAACACTGCTCCCGTACTTCTGGCAGGGCAATTGGCTATGCTCCTTGAACTTAAAGGACGCTTATACCCACATCCTCGTCCATCCCAAGCACAGACAATACTTACGCTTCGTGGTAGGAGGGAACCAATACCAGTACAGAGTGCTTCCTTTCGGACTCGCATCCGCCCCATCAGTCTTCCCAAATGTTTTGCAGTGGTAGTGGCCCACCTCCATCTACAAGGCACCTTCATCTACCCCTATCTTGACTACTGGCTCATAAAAGGGGACACTGCCTCGGATACCCTGCAGGACACAGGCCTCATGATTCAGCTTCTGCCACACTTGGGATTCGTGGTCAGCTACCTGAAATCCCACATCACTCCGGTACAGTCCCTGGAGTTCATAGCAGCCTGCCTGGATACTCTTCAGGCCATGGCCTTCCTTCCCCAGGACAGGGCAGACCATCTCAGTTCCCTGGCATCCGACGTATGGAGCCATCACACGGTCTCGGCGAGGTTGATGCTTTGCCTTCTCGGCCACATGGCCTCCACTATCCACATCGTGCCCAACGCCTGCCTCATCATGCGAGTGGCGCAGTGGTGCCTCCACATGCAATGGACCCAGGTGACTGGCCAACTTCGGGATCCCATCTCAGTCACACCTCGATTGGCGGAGTCCCTGACCTGGTGGCAGGACACATGGAACTTGCTCCGAGGTATGCCCTTCCAATCCCCGACCCAGCAGGTGGTCCTAACTGTGGACGCCTCCCACTTGGGCTGGGGGACCCACTGCAAGGAGCTGCACACCCAAGGAACTTGGTTCCCCGAAGTAAGTCAACAGCAGATCAATCTGCTGGAGCTCTGGACCATCCTCCTCGCACTGAAGGCCTTCCGGCACTACCTGCGGCACTGAGTGGCGCTGGTTCAGACGGACAATCAAGTCACAATGTTCCACCTGAACAAGCAGGGGGTACCGCCGAGCTACCTATCTCCTGGGCCAGGTCAACACCTTGGCGGAGCGGCTGAGCAGAGTCCTCCAGCTGCGCAAGTGGTGCCTGTGGCCCGAGACGTGCAACGGCTCTTCCAACGCTGGGGGACCCCAGACCTGGATCTCTTCACCAGCCCTGTGAACACACAGCTTCCCCGGTTTGGTGGCCCCCTCCCGTACTCGGGCAGTTTGACTCCAGACATCTTCCTCCTCTCGTGGACAACAGGCCTGCTGTATGCATTCCCCCTCCCTCCCCATCGCTCATAGCTCGGACACTCTTCAAGGTCCAGCAGGACAGGGCCTCAATGATCCTCATGGCCCCGAGGTGGCTCAGACAGAAGTGGTTTCCTCTGCTACTCTGTCTTTCGACGAAGCCCCCGGTCCCTTTCAGGAGCTCACCAGGGCTCCTGAGGCAGGAGGGGGGGCCTGCTTCTTCACCCCAATCTGGGGTCTTTGTCCCTCACAGCTTGGCTGCTGAGCAGTTTGCCTTAGCTCCTCTTCTTCTTCCCACAGAGATCGAGGACATCCTTTTGACCTCCCAGAAGGACTCGACCAAGCAGGCGTACACCTTCAAGTAGCACAGGTTCTCAGTGTGGTGCTTGGATTCACTCTGTTCTCCGTTCTCCTGCCCTATATACTTGGTCCTGCAATACTTGCTCCATCTCTCGCAGGCTGGACTAAACTCTGCCATCTCAGTGAACCACCATCCCTCGAGGGCAAACCCCTCTCAGGGCAGCTCCTCGTCTCCTGCTTCATGCGGGACTTGCTCTTCTCCAAAACCCCCATCTGCCCCCCCCCCCACCAGCAGAATGGGACTTAAATATGGTCCTCACACAGCCGACTAAGCTGCCCTTCGAGCCCATGGCTACCTGCTCCTGCGATACCTGTCCTGGAAGGTGGCCTTCCTGGTGGTTCTCACTTCTGCCCGTAGAGTCAGTGAACTCCAGGCACTGATGGCCAAGGCACCATATATGAGGTTCTACAGGAACAGGGTGGTTCTTTGCACTCACCACAAATTCCTCCAGAAGGTTGTCTTGGATTTCCACTTCATCCAGGAGATGGTGCTGCCCATCATCTTCCCGAGGCCCCATGCTAACCAGTCGTTGGCAGTTCTCCATACCCTTGGACTGCAAGAGGGCCCTTTCCTTCTACCTGCAGCGGACTCAAGATCACCACAGGAATTGACAGCTTTTTGTCTCCTCTGACCCCAGCCACCTAGGGCTGGCGGTCAACAAGTGGGCCTTGTCCATCTGGGTGTCGGACTGCATCGCCTTTGTCCAGACCCAGGGTGGGCTACCCCTGGACCGCTGAGTCATGGTGCATGGCATCCTTGGATGAGAAGGAGCTTTGAAAGCTGGGGAAATGCTCTGCATGGGCTCCGTCTGTGCCGACCTCACCCATATGTGAGGACTGATTCCTGCTGTCCATGAAGAACACCTATTACAGGTGAGTGACTGCGCTTTTTAGCTTCCCTTCATAGGGGTATCCTTCCATCCCCAGTATTCTTCAGAGGGAGGCAGGTCAGCAGGGCCTTTAAAGCATACTGGAGTCATGAAGACCCCATGCTTTTGTTTTTTTTATTTCCCGGCACTGCCACAAGATCGAAAGAGGTGGCGGCAGACGATAGGGGGAAATGATTAACATGTATGTATGTGTGTGTATGTATGTGTGTATATGTATATGTGTATATATTTTATTTATTTATTTTTAAACCTTTGCGCCGTCTGGTGCTCTAGGCCTGCTGTGATCATGGGTCCGTGGTACAGCTCAGGCAGACCTGAAAAATAACCACACTGCCACAACCCCAAAATGACCAGAGCTGCCCAATCTGCACTGTGGAAGGCCCACGCCCCCCCCCCCCCCGCCCCCACCTGCCTTCAGAACCACGATCACAGTAGGGATGGAAAACATGGATGTTGGACACTGGATGGGATACATAAAGGATGGAGACCAGTTGCTGGTCATGAGGTAGAGGGCAGATGGTGGAGAGATGGTAAACGGGGGGGGAGGAGGCGAGGATGATGTGAAATGCTGGACATGGGGTGTGGGGAGAAAGGGATATATTAGATATTGGGTAGGAATAGGGAGAGGGGGAATAGTGAACATGGTGGGGTGAGAAAAGGGTGTGAGGTGCTGGATGGAGGAGAGAGGGGAGAGACACTGGATAGGGATATGCTGGACATGAAGGGAGGAAGAGAGACAGAGGAGAGTTAGTTAGAGACTGGGAAATAAGAGGCTGAGGAAGGAGAGGGCAGTGTTAAGGGTTGAAAAGAGGTAGGTTGAGTAACAAGAAGGGGAACTGAGGACTGGATAGCAAGAGAGAGAAGTAAAATCTGAGTTGATAGAAAAAATACATGGAAGAAAGTTAAAAAGAAAAGATAAATGCCATCAATGTAAGAAAGTGAAGACAGGAGGGGAGAGAACTAGCAGATGGGCCAGGTACCTCAGAAAGTGTTAAGAGAAGACGGAGAAAAGCAGAAACCAGACCCTTAGATCAACATGATTAGAGAATAAAATGGCCAGTCAGCAAAGGTGAGAAAATAAAGGCTATTTTCAATTTAGTGAGTGGAATATGTCAGTCTTTGGCATGTACACGTTTTATCTTTATAGTCTGCACAATACAGAGGCCTATGCATCTCTTTCTGTTTTCCTGGTATTGTACTACCCTGTCCTGAATGAACCTGTTCTTGAATGATTTCTGAATCTAAGCAGTGTTGGGTCTGGCTAGTACTTGGATGGTGACCACCTTGGAATACCAGGGGCTGTGAACTCACTGTGTGGAAGGCCTGGCAATCTACTTTGTGTTGTTCCACTGCCAGCATTGACGTCACAACATACCACCACATGTAGTTTTAGTTTGTGGTAATTCATTCCCTACTTGATGAGCTCTATGTTCTGAGTGTGTGATTTGAGGTCAGGTGTTCTGTTATCATGGAGTTTCTATTTAGGGATCAATAGTAATCCGTCTTGTTCGGATTTTTGAACAGGTGTGTGGATGTTTTAGGGCCCATTGCAATATTTAAGAGGTTGCTTTTTTCTGGGTATGTTCCTTCTATTAGTTTTGGAAGTTGATGCTGTTATGATATGGTAGATTTTCTGTATAGGTCCTGAGTGAGGTTTTGGTATTACATCACAGTGTGACCAGTACTGGCGAGGGTTTGTATTGCTGTTACTGAGATGAGAACAGAATCATAAATTACTTTTGGTATGTTGAGTTCTGTGGGAAGTGTCCTAGTTCTGCTCTGCACACACTGTTCAGAGAAGGGGTTTCTTTGGATACAGAACATACATTCTAAAGGGAAAAGCAAGAACCACAGCACAGTTTAAATTGCTTGTTATAAACCGCTGTGGTTCTCATTTTATTTTTGCTCCTTGGTGTGTGATCACCTTGCATTTCCGTTGTCTTTTGCAGTAAATATATTTAGATTAAATACCATGGTGGTATAGTGGGCAATGTCAGGAGTTGATATGTTTTATATTAGATTTCCAGGCTACATAATAAAACTGCTACAATTTTTGCTGCATATAAATATTGCAAAGTTTAATAAAATATTACATAGCCTGGAAATATATATCTCCAGGAACAAGCAGGAATGTAGTCCTCACATATGGGTATCGTCGGAACCGACAGAGCCCACATGGGAACGCTCCCCAGCGTCCAATAGGAACGCTTTTGGGAGCATCCCTCAGCACATGCGCGCTGCCTTCCCGCCTTTCCAACTGTCCCTCTTCAGTTCTTCATTTTCCGCGGAGCCAACAGGACCTACTCCCTGTCACCACAGAAAATTCCGTCGTTAAAATTCTTTTTTGTGGTCGCGTTTGCCTACCGCACGACGCCTACCACTACCGCCGGTTCTTTTCTTTTCTTAAAAATAAAAACCCTACACTTAGACTGTTTCTTTCAGAAACTTTCCTGTTTGATGCTAGGCGCCATTTTGGGCATTAGGCCCCATTTTTCCAAAATCATGGAAAAGCCAGCTAGTGGTTTTAAAAAATGTACTAAGTATGGTGGTACCATTTCCGTCACTGACACCTATGATTGGTGTCTAAAATGTTTAGGACCTGATCATTCTCCAACTGAATGTCTTTCCTGTATGGGAATGACCAAAAGAGGAAGACAGAACCGGGCCGCAAAGCTCGGTACCCTTTTTTCTTCAGTTGCCAGATCTATTGCATCGACATCGTCAAGAGCCTCTTCTTCCTCCCATGGATCTTAGGTAACTAAACACAAAAGCCGGTCCTCAAAGGGTAGCTCTCTTGCTAAGCATCGAGAGGCCATTGGCATTGCCCTTGAGGGAACCACACCGGCAAAACAGCCCCGGCGGGAGGCTTCGGCTTCCAAAGCATCGATGGGGCTTCAGGATGTTCTCGAGGCCTCAACCTCACAAGAACTACCTGTGCCATGCTCAGGGGTTCCAGCCGTTTCTACCAGTACCGACACCCAGGCATCGGCAGTGTCGATAGACCAGAGATTTCTTGCTATCGAACGCAGTATCGCAGCTCTTCTTTCAGCTGTGGTACCGGTGGTCCCAAGGGCACCAGTGCCCACATCGGTACCGGCTCCGAAGGTAACTCTTCCCATTCCACCTCTGGCTGGAGGGGATAAGGGGGTACCGGGTCACCTCGGTACCAACTTCGATCGGTACTGGTATCGTGCTTTGCAGGAGCATCAGAGTCAGGAATACTTTGATTCCTCCGATTCCGAAGACTCTGACAATTCTGCTGGCACTAGAGGGTTTCTCCTAGAAGATCCCTCTTCTCCCCAACGTAGAATGTCACCTCCAGAGGACATGTCATTTCAGGATTTCATCCGTGATATGGCTAAAAGTCTTTCAATCACAGTAGCTCCTGAAGAGGAACCCAGAGCAAAGGAATTGGAAATCCTCCAATATCCTAAAGCTCCTAAGGAGGCAGCTACTCTGCCTATCCATGAAATTCTGCATAGCTTGATGCTCAGAATGTGGGAGACACCTCTGACTACTTCTCCTCACTCTAGGAGACTTGTACTATGTATCAAGTCCCACCATGTCCTGGATTTCAAAAAACTCAGCTGCCACACCATTCAATGGTAGTGGAGTCAGCCATGCGTAGGATGAAAAGTGCAAAAAGACATGCATCCAATCCTCCAGGTCGTGAATGCAGGACTCTGGATGCTTTTGGACGCAGAACATTTCAAGCTTCCATGCTTTCAGCTAGGATCAGCTCATATATCCTATATATGGGAATGTTCCTCAAAGAAATCACAGGAGACTTGGAACTTATGAGCCTATTTCTCCCAGATGATAAGAGACAAGATTTTCTTACTCTGGTTAAGCATGCTCAGGATGTCTCCAAGTTTGTCAATCGTGCAGCCTTTGACTGCTTCGAATGCATCAGCAGAACTTCTGCTATTGCCATTGGCACACGATGGATTGCCTGGCTACAGGCATCAGACTTGGAGACTTGGGTACAGGACATGTTAGGCAACATTCCTTGCACGGGAGAGAATCTCTTCGGCAAGAACTGGCAGGAGAAGGCTAACGAGTTAGATGCTGACAATTCTACCCTAGATAGATTGTCAAAGTCTACAGCCACTCCAGCCAAAAGGAAGCCTTATAAAAAAAACCCTCTTTTAGCAAAAAGAGAAAGTTTTATCCTTCCTATACCCACCAGACTCAGACTCCAGGTCAGGTTGCCCAAAAGGGACAAACTAGACAACAAAGAAACCAAAAGGCCCAAGAGCCCAACTAGCTCTCCAGTTCGGCCCCCTCAAGGGCTTTCACTCCTTCCTAGTGAGCTTTGCCCTCCTGCCTCTGATTGGTCCTCAACCCCCCAATATTCCCGGCAGGCTATGCCACTTTGTCAACAGATGGCATCAGATAACAGCAGAAGATTGGACTTTGTCCATTGTAGGGGAGGGGTACAAACTTCATTTTCACAGCTTACCCCCTCCTACAGTTCTTAAGCAGTTCAATTCACAAACATCTACAGACAATCTGCTAGATCACGAGGTCTCCACACTTCTTGCCCAAGGGGCAATAGAGGAAGTACCCATTCTTCAGCAGGGTGCAGGGTTCTACTCCCCCTATTTTCTTATTCCAAAGAAAACAGGAGGATACAGGAGGATAATTTTCTGCGTGACGTGCTAACCTTTCGAATCTTTATGTACAAATCAAAATTATTCTGTCTTGATTCGACAGCTTTTTCCATGTAATCTTACCCGCTTCTGATCGCTGGAAGGAGCGGTATACAAATGCTTGCTAAATAAAATAAATAAATAAAATACAGACCCATTCTAGACCTCAGAGAATTGAACAAATATCTGTTTCGAGAGAAATTCCAAATTATTTCTCTGGGAACTCTTCTGCCATACCTTCAAAGCCAGGACTGGCTTTGCTCTCTAGACTTAAAGGATGCATACACTCACATTCTTATCCATGCAGATCACAGGAAATTTTTACGTTTCCTTTTCAGGGGAAGACATTTCCAATACAGGGTTCTTCCTTTTGGTCTGGCTTCAGCACCAAGGGTATTCACGAAATGCATGGCAGTAGTAGCTGCATTTCTACGAACCCTGGGGATTTTTGTCTTCCCTTACTTAGATGACTTAGATGACTGGCTCATCCGAGCCTCCACTGTGACAGAGGCCAGCACTGCACTGTCTTGTACAATGCGAATCCTTCAATACTTGGGATTGGTAATAAATTTCCCGAAATCTCAACTAGTTCCTTCCCAATGCCTAGAATTCATAGGAACCTGTCTGGACACCAGGCAGGCAAGGGCTTTCCTTCCTCAAGCCCGCTGTCTTCGCATAATGCAGTTAGCTTCCCAAGCAGCAGGCAAATCCTCCCTCACTGCTTGGGAGCTACTGCAGTTACTGGGGCACATGGCATCCACAGTTCATGTAGTCCCATATGCTCGCCTCCACATGCGAGCAGCTCAGTGGATCCTCTCCACACAGTGGACACAGGCCACGGGTCATTTGTCGGACAAAATAACAATCACTCAATGACTAATTTTGTTCCTCCAATGGTGGCAATCATTAGAAAATCTGACAATAGGGTCTCCTTTCCATCAAAACCTCTTTCAGGCCACCCTAACAACAGATGCATCACAGGTGGGTTGGGAAGCACACCTGAATCATCTCTCTACCCAGGGCACCTGGACTCCACAGGAGGTTGGGTTACACATAAACCTCCTGGAGTTAAGAGCAATTTATTTAGCTCTTTGAGTGTTCCACGCCCAGCTCAGCTACAAGACAGTCCTAGTCCAGACGGACAATCAGGTAGCCATGTTCTATGTGAACAAGCAGGGCTGGACGGGCTCTCTGTCGTTATGCAACGAAGCTTTACGACTATGGGCCCTCGCCAGAGTGCATCAGATTCACCTTCTAGTGGTATATCTTCCAGGCATTCAAAACCTTTGGGCAGACAAACTCAGTCGAGTACTGCTACCTCACAAGTGGTAACTCCACCTAGACCAGGTGGCAAAGATATTTCATCTCTGGGGCACTCCAGACATAGACCTCTTTGCAAGTCCACTGAATGCCAAACTTCCCCGGTTCTGTTCCAGGATTCCAGCGCACAACTGTCAGGCAAGGGATGCCTTACTCCTTCACTGAGGTCAGGACTTCTTTTATACCTTCCCACCCATTCCCCTCATCCCCAAGACACTCTTCAAGCTTCATAGAGACATGATTCTTATAGCACCACGATGACCACGCCAAACGTGATATTCCCTGCTTCTACATCGCTCTCAAGCGGCACCTCTGGAGTTAGGGCATGCTCCAGATCTCCTCTCCCAGGAGAACGGGATGCTATGGCACCCGAATCCCCAGTCCCTGCACCTCACGGCCTGGTTGTTGAAGGCTTAGACCTCCAGGATTTCAACCTGTCCCAGCAGGTAAAAGATATCCTTCAGGCTTCTAGGAAACTTTCCACAAGATGATCTTATATAAAGTTAGCTTGTAAATAGTTTTCCCGGTTTTCCCGGTTTTCTCCATGTTTAATATCCTGTTTCACTGTAAACTCAATGTTGCCTGTATGCATTGTAGTATGTTTTTGTTCGATGTACACCGCACTGATTATAATAGCGCGGTATAGAAGAAATGTTAAATAAATAAATAAATACTTATGCCTTCAAGTGGAAATATTTTACTATATGGTGCTCCAAAAAGGGATTAAACCCCCTGATCATACCCTTAGAATCGATACTAGAGTATCTCCTTCACTTATCGAATTCTAGTCTAAAGACCAATTCGGTAAGAGTCCATCTTAGTGCAATTGCAGCTTCTTATAAGCCTCTAAATGGACAACCAATTTCCTCTCATCCACTCCTATCAAGATTTATGAGAGGCCTTTTATTAACTAAACCTCCCATTAAGCCACCACCGGTAGCATGGGATCTAAATCTAGTTCTCGAGCAGCTCATGAAGCCGCCTTTTGAACCTTTAGCCACTGCAGCCCTTAAGTTTTTGACTTGGAAGGTCATCTTCCTAATTGCAATCACCTCTGCCTGTCGCATTAGTGAATTGCAAGCTTTAGTGGCTGATCCTCCTTATACTAGATTTCATCATAAGGTTGTTCTTCGAACTCACCCACACTTTATGCCAAAGGTGGTTTCGCCTTTTCATTTAAACCAATCAATTTATCTTCCTGTATAGGCCTCACGCCTGTACAGGCCTCACGCCCGTAATGCAGAAAGAAACCTTCATACTTTGCATTGTAAAAGGGCCCTAGCCTTTTACATTCAAAGAACACAGCAACATAGAAAGTCCTCACAACGTTTTGTAGCTTTTGACCCTAGTCATTTGGGACTTCCAGTCTCCAAAAGAACTTTATCTAAATGGATTGCCCAATGCATATCCTTTACTTATGAGAGTAAGGGTCTTCCTCTTCAGGACCATGTCACAGCTCACAATGTGAGAGCCATGGCAGCTTCTATGGCTAATCTCCACTCTGTGTCTATCGATGATATTTGTCAAGCAGCCACCTGGGCTTCGGTACACACCTTCACAGCTCACTACTGCCTAGATAAAGCCTCCCGTCGGGATGCCTTTTTTGGCCAAGCTGTTCTTCAAAATCTCTTTCATACCTAAACCAACTCCTACCCACCAACCCTGGTGGTGTGGATCACAGGCCTACACCTGCCAAATGTGGCAGGTGTAGGCCTGTGATCCACAGTGTCTGACATAAGCAAGCCTAACTAGCTTGACCTGTAAATGAAGCTTGTGAAGAGGCCCATAGGAATTGCACATTCCCCAATATGCTGCTATAGAATTAAGAACTCAGTAAAAGTATTGAATTAGCTTAGATAAGCAGAACAGATGGAAAAATACAGAAATTCATGTTTAAAACTGCTGACAGAGAAGTTCTAGAGCCCTGTTTCCCTGCACGTAGCAACTAGCCCAATAGCCTTGAAAGAAGGAAAGTAACAAGTTAGTGAACTGACCATTGTAATTGGGACTAGAAGGGGGGTAAGCAGGTGCTGGGCCCACTGAGAGAATATAATTGGATAATCATATCAGTACCGGGACCAATGGAAGGGGTACGGGAGGTTACCGGGACCAATGAAATGTTTTTCTATACCTAGAATGAAGCTAAAGTCTATAAAAGTTGTTGTATTGCCAGAGAACTTTGCTCAGCCATTTTGAAATTGACTTTGCTTGAGACTTGTGCACAAATAAATGATTTGGACCTTCTGAACAGACTCCTGGTATCATTGGTTTGTCTGTGCTCTGCTGCTACAGTGGGATACCAGAGATCCATGGGAGGAAGGATTCTCACCTTCGACGGTGGCACCTTCCTGGGGATATCTCCCTGCCATCTTCAGCTAGGGAGTCCCCATATGTGAGGACTACATTCCTGCTTGTTCCTGGAGATAGCGTAGTTACTCACCTGTAACAGGTGATCTCTGGGAACAGCAGGAATTTAGTCCTCACAACCCACTCACCTCCCCTAGGAGTTGTCTCTCTCTCTCTTTGTCTCTTTCCTCTCTCCCTCTATCCTTTCACTCAGCTACAAACTTAACTGAAGAGGGACAGTTGGAAAGGCGGGAAGGCAGCACGCATGTGCTGAGGGATGCTCCCAAAAGCGTACCTATTGGACGCTGGGGAGCGTTCCCGCACAGGCTCCATCGGTACCGACGATACCCATATGTGAGGACTAAATTCCTGCTATTCCCAGAGATCACCTGTTACAGGTGAGTAACTACGCTTTCTCTCTTTATTCTTGGGGCAACCACCTGATCGATGTTATCAGTGAGGGGATCCCTTGTTCTCTGAGGAAGTCCTTCCATTTTGGCTGCGAGGAGGGGGGGGGGGGGGTGCCAGCTCATTTTTTGCCTCAGGCAGCAGATTGCTTTGAGCCGCCCCTGTATATCAAAGTGCGTAGATTGCAGCATCTTTTGTCCCCTTGTCTAGGGAAAAATGCCATTTTATTAACTGGCCCTCAGCATGCAATATTTACTGATTATTTGACTTTTGTTCTGCTAGCATCGATACTTATAAATCAACACAGCCTGCATTGTTTATTGATCTGTAGAAGGATGGATATGGTTTCAGCAGACTGCAGGTCAGCAGCATTATGATGTCATCAAGCATTGCTAAATGTCACAGTAATGGTAAACTCTCTTTGGTATTTGCTTGCAGTTTGATATTAAATACTGATATCAATATACTTAAAGGAGACTCATCAATGTTTGCATGTGTGTTAAGATGGAACATCGTATTCACCGCAACATTCATGAGATTAACAAGGTCACAGTTAGACGAATGGATTGTTGTTTTTTATTCTAGACTCAAACACTTGAAAATTTGTTACATGTAGTAGAATCTCCACAAAGCCTCCCCCAAATGTATGATGAAGAAATCTCTTGGGTCCTGCTTCTATTTGTGCTGAGTAATGATGTGTATAGAATGTAGGATGTGCCCATATGAAGCTCCCAGACTAACTTTGGGAGGGAACTATTTAAACCTCTGTATAGTCTAGCTGGGGGAATCGGCCTAGCACAGCAGAATGTGCAGGAGGGAGCTCAGAAGTGGCCAGGAGGCTACCAGAAGCAGCAAGGGCAGGTGCCTGTCTAGATGGATGGCTAGGCCTAGAAAAATGGCTTTCCCCTAGGCTGACTAGGCCTAAGGGAGGAGAACACATGAAGGGATACAGACCCGAAGAGGGTTTAGAAAGAGAAGACAGTGGACCTTTGGCTGCTGAGAACAGCAGAGGTCTGCAGGAACCAAGGGCTTACGTGCCTGGGAGGGTTCAGGTGTACTTTTGGGCGTACCTCAGGAAGTAAATAGGACCAACAATACATCCCATCAGTTTATATGTAATGGACCAAACTTCCCATCATGCAGAGAGCACTGTTTTGAGAGGGGTCTGCCATTGTTGTCCTTTTGTAAAGTTTTTGTGCATTTTCCCCAAAGAAGATATTTTTGCAAAACATCTTCTCCTGTATAGAGTCCAGGGCACAGCATCAAATTTTAAAATTGGCGTAAGTACTGCCAGAGCTTTGGTGATTTTTGGAAACTATCCTTTTTTGAGTATCTTCCAGGATATGTGCAAGATCAAGGAGTTTGGGGTGCCCGTCCCAAGAACCAAGAAGAAGGACCTCAGAAGACGAATTGAATGAACCGAATTAGGATTACATCAGTTGATTTTGACATTTTTGCCTTTAGTTTTTACACTTAATAAAGATGTTTTTACAATAAATATACTATCCCTTGGAATGGGCTAGAGGTTTTTAATATGTAGAGATTAACTGGAGATTTTTGCATGCCAGTCAGCTAGAGGCTTGGCATATCGGCTTCTCCCCACTCACCAAAACTCCTGTTTTTCCTATTTTGCAAATATTTTTTGTGTCCTCACCTCACCATAAGGAGGGGCTACATACAGTAGTATATGCTCAGACTGGGATGGGAGAACCATTATAAAGCAGCAGAAAGTGGCATCAATAAAACCTGTTTATTTAAACCTTTGGGAGCTCTTCAGTTTACCCTCTGTTTTATATTACTCAGCAAGTTCTGTTTTGGTTTGCTCAAATACAAAGTACGAGACCCAATATTTCATTAAAGTGCTGTCTGGCTACATTTGCTGTACATATTGGTATCTTTTTGTTGCCTAGGTAACCGAAACCCGAACTGGGCCTTTGGGATGTAGTAACTATGACAATTTGGATTCTGTGAGTTCTGTCCTTGTGGGAAGCCCCGAGAACAAGGTGCAGCTATTAGGTAAGAAAGTTTCCTTGTGTGTCACTGTTCCCTGCTAAAACAGCTGTATCCAGAGGGAGGAAGAGTGATGGGAAGAGTTCAGGAAAAGACTCCAGAGGGAAGGAGAGACTGCAGGAGCTGGGGAATAAAGAAGATGCTAGAGTGAACAGAGTTTGAGAGTGGGAGCTATGGGTAGAAGCAAGAATATGGGAGGCAGGGTAAAGATAAATGGTGGCCAAAAGCTGAGATGGGGAATGGAGTACAAAAGGAAGAAGAAAACAAGTGAGTGAGTGAGAACAAAAGGAATGTAAACAAGAAAATAAAGAGACTGGTCACAAGAGAGAGAAAAAAGAGAAACATTGAAAGATGAATGGAAAATAAGAAATAGGAAGAGAAACTAGTTGAGTTGTTTTCTTCTGTTCTTAACTGGTTACTGCAGTTTCCTAACCACAAGCCTTGTTTTGGATTTTCCCTCCTGGTAGGCCAGCAGAGACGGAGCTCTTGCCTCTCAGATGCAAGGCCTGTGCTTGTTGCTTGCATTTCTTAACACTTTCAGGTTCTGAAAACCAATACGATGTACTGATACATTGCACAATGACATCAGTCCTGCTTATTTTCCACAGCAGCACCCTGCCATATCTCTAAAATGGAGAGAATAGACCATACTGCTTTTTCTGTTCCTCCTATATTCTGGTACAGTGCTTGTGGTCCAGGATGGCCATTCACAAGCATCAGTGCACACAGTAGAAAGTTCTTTCAGGGTATCGACAGGGCTGCTATTAGGGGGCAGCGCCCAAGGCAACTGTCCTGAGCCTTGATCTGACAAGGGGCCCTAATTCTGCCTGAAGCTGAAGAAGGCATAATCTGAAAATGGAATTGGGGCCTCCTTCCAGTTTCTGCCTTGGTCCCCAGCGTGTCTAAGACTAGTCTTGGGTATCTATGGTGATTAAAGTCACTTGGTAAAATGGAAATACTTGTCTGGTCTCTTTGTGAACTTCTAGCTTAGTCCTCTGATTCAAAAATCACTTCTCCATATCTGAAAACTGACATTGGAGGCTCAGGAAGGCTCTTTCCTGACATAACCTCAGAGAAGGACCTTTCTGAACATAGGAGCAGACCAAGGGTCCATCAAGCCCAGTATTCTGTTTCCAACAGCGACCAATCCAGGTCATAAGTCCCTGTCAGGTTCCCAAAAAGGTACACAGATTTCATGCTGCTTATCCCAGGGATAAGCAGTGCATTTCCCTGGTCCTCTTTAATAATGGTTGATGGACTTTTCCTCCAGGAATTTAAACAAATCTTTTTTTAATCCCAGCAACACAAACAGTTTTTATTACATCCTCCACTAACGAATTCCAAAGTTCGATACACGCTGAGTGAAAAATATTTTCTCCTATTACTCTTAAATGGGCTATAATAAAGCTTAATTGCATGTGCTCTACTATTTCTACTTTTTGAAACAGTAAACAACCAATCTACGTTTATCTGTTCCACTCCATTCATTATTTTATAGACATCTGTCATATCTCCCCTCAGCTGTCTCTTTTCCAAGTTGAAAAATCCTAACTTTTTAAGCCTTTCCTCATAGGGGTCTACTTCCTCCCCCTTTACTATTTTGGTGGCTCTTCTCTGTACCTTTTGTAATTCCGCTATATCCTTTTTAATATATGGCAACCAGAAATGCACACAATATTCAAGGTGCGGTCATACCATGGAATGCTACAGAGGTATTATAATATCCTTGGTTTTATAATTTATTCCTTTTCTTATGATTCCTATTTGCTTTCTTGGCTGCCACTGCACACTGGAAAGAATGTTTCAATGTACTGTCTACGATGATGCCCAAATACTTTTCCTGGGTGGTGGTTTCTAATGTGAAATCTTACATCATGTAACCGAAGTTTGGGTTGTTCTTCCCTATCAGCCCAATTCTGTCCCGCATGTAGATTCCCTCTGTGTGGCCGGTCTGAACCGGAAGCACAGAGGGGATCACAATTCTGATCCTATGGGGCATGTCTAGCCCCGCGGGATCAGAATTGTAAACAGTCCTGCATGTGCAGACTGGGACTGCGATTCAGTCCGGCCTACACGTGCAGGACTGCCCCGGCTAACTCAGTCAAGGTTCCTTAATGGAGCCGTGGTGCCATGGCATCATGTTGCCTTGGCACTGCGGCTCCATTGAAGAGCCACGATGACGGTCGCCTGAAAAAGGGGTTTATTCCTCGCAGCCCATCCCAGAGTCTGGCCTCCTAAGGCCAGGGTCGGGCTGCGGGGAATGTCCCCTGGCCCTACTGCCCCATCCGTGCTCTGGCATTGAAATTAAGACACATCTGCACATGTTACTGGTCCTCAATGTACAG
Source organism: Ichthyophis bannanicus (assembly GCA_033557465.1). Lineage (NCBI taxonomy): Eukaryota > Metazoa > Chordata > Amphibia > Gymnophiona > Ichthyophiidae > Ichthyophis > Ichthyophis bannanicus. The sequence continues at coordinate 3,881,359 of JAWIIG010000024.1, read as the reverse complement.
AGCCGACATTAGAATCGGCCCTGTAGGTCTAGGGCCAGCGACAGCCTATTGCCTGCCCAGACTCCGCCCCTGATCCGCCCATTCTCCAGGAACAAGCAGGAAGTCAGTCCTCACTTATGAGTGACATTGGCACTGACAGAGTCCACGCAGAGCAATTCCCCAGCTTTCAAAGAAAGCCTTTGGGTTTGCTGCCACGCATGCATGGTCCTCTTCCCACCCAAGGGTGCCATCTTGCTCAGTCTCCCTTTTTCCGTGGAGCCCTTCGGACGCACGTTCTCGTCCCTCAGAAAAAGTGTTTTTCGTTTGGGCCTCTGGCCCTCTCTTTTCTGGTAGTACCGGGCCTCTCCCGTCCTCCCCTTCGCTTCTTTTTCCCCGAATGAAGGGGCATCCTTATTCCAGCCTTTTTTCGAAAATTTTTCTCTTCGGGCCTTTTTGCGCCCTTTTCAACTGCTGGCCTCAAGGATCTTCAACCTAGCAGGGGCTCTTTTTGCCCCAATGGCCACCGGTTTTAAAAAAACGTGACAGATGCTCCAAAAATATGTCGCTCACAGACACCCATGACTGCTGTCTCCGGTGTCTGGGGGCCAACCATAATCCGGAGCTCTGCTCTCTTTGTAAGAAAATGTCCGCCAAGGCCCTGCTAAGTCATAAGCAGAAGTCCGACAATATTTTCCGTAAGGCAGCCCCGGAATCCTCAGTGGCATCCTCGGCCGTCCCTCTACTGCCGGGATCCCCCGCAGTGGCCCTGCATTCAAGGTGGCACTCCAATCAGGGGTCCCCTGAGGTGGAGAGATGCAAAAAGAAGAAGACCTCGAGGTCTCTGTCGGGGGCTCTGGACAAGCGCGAGCGTTCTCACGCTTGATCGCTCAGCCCTCCCCGGCGTTTCCCGAGAGTCGGATAAGGAGCGGCCTTGGAAGATACCTCATACAGATATGGAAGCCTCCGGCGATGGCGCACGATCTCCTGAGGGTCATTCCAGTGAAGACCCCCTCTCCTCTTCCACACCAGACCCGGTAACCCCAGTTGCGGCATCCCAGGGACCCATGCCCGCGTGGGAGTCCCGAATGCTGGCACTAGAGCAGAGCGTTTCTACCTTCTTGGCTGCCCAGCAGGTGCTTATGCCCAGCATGGCTGGCCCACTCCTCGAGACCGAGGTTCCCCCGAGAGGAACACCTAAACTGGCCCTGGAAACCCTTGAGAGCCGTGGGCCTCATGAGGGTCTTCCAGCACCGGTCTCGCTCGCCGTCCCATTCCTTGGGAGTGAGGTCCTCCATGGCTAGTGCCTCCAGTTCCAAGTGGGCCTCAGCCTCTGGACAGGGCAACTAGCCTGACTCGGACTCCTTTTCGGACCTCTTAGGCTGGGAATCGGACAGGGATACCTCCCCGGAGCCCCGCACCCACAGGGACCTTCCTTTGGACCCATCCCCACCCTCCTCCCAGAGGCGTTCACCTCCCGAGGACACCTCCTTTCTGGTGTTCGTGCGGGACATGGCAAAGGCCTTCAGACTGGCCACACAGGCTGAGGAAGAACCAAGGGCAGAGGAACTTGACATCTTACAGTGCTAGTCCCCGTCTCGGGAGTCCCTTATAGTCCCAGTGCCTCTCATTCTGTCTCAGCTGCTCGTCTACATGTGGGAGGCACCTGCCTCGGTCCCATTGTGAGCCTCGATGCTATGTATAGGGTCCGGCACTGCCCGGGGTTCCAGAAGACCCACCTTCCACACACCTCCATGGTAGTGGACTCGGCGATTCGGAAACAAAAGAGCTCTAAGTCATATTCTTCGGTCCCGCCGGGAAGGAAGTCCACAGCCCTTGATGCCCTTGGGGGCAAGGCCTATCAGGGCTCCATGCTGTCGTGCCACATTCAGGCCTACTAACTGTACATGGGTATGTTCCTGCTTGACATCGCCAAGAAGCTCGGTGGGTTTTCTGCAGGTCTTGGGGGTGAACACCACCTCAGGTTCCAGACCCTCCTGAGGTTGGTCGTGGACTGCTTGAAATTCCTCTCCCGTGCTGCGTATGATGGGTTTGAGTCCTCTGCACAAGTGGCGGCGGCCAGCATCGGGGCCCGGCGCAAGGCATGGCTCCAGTCTTCGGACCTGGAGTAGTGGGTCCAGGAGAAGCTCTTGGATGTCCCCTGCCTAGGTGAACAACTGTTCGGCAAGCCAATGGACTCCATGGAGGATAAGACCGCCGAAATTGAAATAAAGTTCGTAACTCAAACCTGCCTCTCGCGTAAGACCTCTTCTCTCCCATGGAAGAAGCAGCAAACAAAGAAGCCATTCTTCCAGAGAAAGGGGCTCCCCTACCAGGGATATCTGCCCTACCCACCCACCGGCAGGCAGGGTAAGGGGGGAGGCCATCGCAAGCCTAAAGGGCCCAAAACCCAGCCACTGGAGCCACCCCAGCCCACTCAGGGGTTTTGATGCCTCTCGCCCCCCGGCAGCACTTCCGCCTGTGGGTAGACGCCTGTCCCTTTTCGCCCCCCTATGGGTGTCGATCACATCGGACACCTGGGTCCTCAGGGTGGTCTGGGACGGTTATCATCTTCACCTGGACAGGCTTCCTCCTCCCTTCTCCCCAGTGGAGCCTTCTCAGCTTCCCTCACACCAGGCTTGCTTGCAACAGGAGCTAACCAACCTCCTTGGCCAGTGGGTGGTTGAAAAGGTACCGCCGCACCTCTGAGGTCGAGGGTTCTACTCCCGATACATCCTCGTTCCGAAGAATACGGGGGGGCCTATGCCCCATCCTCGATCTCGGGAACCTGAACAAGTTTCTGGTGCGGGAAAAGTTCAAAATGCTATCGCTTGGTGTCCTGCTGCCCTTCCTCCAGCAGGGCGATTGGCTATGCTCCTTAGACCTCAGGGACGCTTACTCCCACATCCTGGTCCTCCCCCAGCCGAGGCAGTACCTGGGCTTCACGGTGCAGGGAGAGCACTACCAATACAGGGTGCTCCCCTTTGGGCTCGCGTCTGCCCTGTGGGTCTTCACCAAGTGCCTTTCTGCGGCTGCTGCCCACCTCCAGTGGCAGGGAATACCCGTTTTCCCTTCCTAGATGACTGGCTCATCATAGGGGCATCGGCCGGGAAAGCCCACCTTGTGGCATCACGCACAATTCTCCTCCTCAAGCTCCTCGGCTTCCTGGTCAATTACTCCAAGTCCCACCTCAAACCGATGCAGACCCTGGAGTTCATCGGCGCACTCCTTGACACGGAGCGGGCAACCCACCTTCCTGCCCCAGGACTGTGCGGATAGTCTTTGCGCCCTGGTGGCCAAGGTCCAAGGCAGGGCTCGGATTCCAGCGCTAGCCATGTTGTGCCTCCTGGGACACATGGCCTCCACCGTCCACATTGTTCCCCATGTCCACATGCACATGCGGATGGCTCAATGGTGATCAGGACACAATGGAGCCAGGCCTCTGGCCACCTTTGGGACCCTGTCTGAGTCTCCCGCAGTCTTTATACCTCCCTGGATTGGTGGCAGGATCCCTGAAGCCTTCTTCGAGGAATGCCCTTCCAGGCCCGTGCACTCTGTCGGGAGGCGGTCCTCCTTTGCTCCTCTGCCGTTCGCCGGGGCAGGACCCTCAGGGCGGTCTATCTCCCGGGCCAGGAGAAAGTCCTCGCGGACAAACACAGCAGAATCCTCCACCCACAAGAGTGGCACCTGGATCTGGAGGTAGCCAGCCTCTTGTTCCATCGGTGGGGGACTCCACCTGTGGACCTGTTCGCCAGCCCAGTGAATGTAGCACCCCCACTTCTGCACGCTGGTTCCACACCCGAGCAGGTTGGCCCCAGATGCATTCCTCCTGAATTAGACCTCTGGGCTTCTTTATGCCTTCCCCCCTCTCCTCTCATTGCGAGGACCCCACACAAGGTCCAGTGGGAACAAGCTTCAATGATTCTCGTGGCTCCCTTGTGGCCTCAGCCTTGGTTCCCGCTTCTGCTCTGGCTCTTGTCCAGCCTCCAGTCCCACTAGGCTGCCCCCTCCTCCACCTCTCGAAGGAGGGACTGAAGTCCAACTCGGTCAGGGTGCACCTGAGCACCATCTCAGCTAACCACCTCCCCATTGAGGGTAAACCCTCTCGGGGCAGCCCCTGGTCTCCCGCTTCATGCAGGGCCTCTTACTTTCCAAGCCTCCCATCTGGCCTCTTCTGGCGGAGTGGGACCTGAACGTCGTGCTCATGCAGTTCACGCAGCCGCCCTTTGAATCGATGGTGACGTGCTCCCTTTGACACCTCTCCTGGAAGTTGGTCTTCCTGGTGGCTCTGACCTTGGCTCGGCGAGTCAGCGAACTCCAGGCCCTCATGGCTGAGGCTCCCTACATCAGGTTCTATGGGAACAGAATAGTCCTTCGTACCCATCCAAGGTTTTTAGCAAAGGTTGTCTCAGAATTCCATCTCAATCAGGAGATAGTCTTGCTGACCTTCTTCCCGAGACCTCATGCCGACCGGACATCGAAGGTCTTACATACTTTCGACTGCAAGAGGGCTCTCGCCTTCTACTTGCAGCACACATAGGTTCATCACAAGTCCAATCGGCTCTTTGTTGCCTACGATCCCAACCGACTGGGACAGGCAGTCACCAAGCGCACCCTCTCCATCTGGGTGGCGGACTGCATCACCTTCACACAGGTGAAGACTGGCGCCCTGCTGAATCAACACGTCACCGCACACGGTGTCCGGGCTAAGGTGGTTTCACTGCGCTCAGTGCCTCTAGTGAACATCTACTGGGCTGTGACTTGGTCTTCAGCGAACGCATTACTGCCTTCGGCCAGGCTATATTCCGTAATCTGTTCGGGTATAAGCAACTCCTGCCCTCCTACCCTTCTTCAATGGCTACCGAGAGCTTTGCCCGGGGGACTCAAAGACTCGGGCTCCTTCAGGCGTCAGCTTCTGCTCACGGCCTCGCAGAGGCGGTTTTTTTACAGGTTCGATAGCCTGTAGCTGTGGAGTCCCATAAGTGAGGACTGACTTCCTGCTTGTTCCTGGTGAAAGCATAATTACTCACCTGTAACAGATGTTCTCCAGGGACAGCAGAAATCAGTCCTCACTACCTTCCTGCCTCCCCTGAAGAGTTGCTAATTTTTTATCCTTCCCTTGCTATCTACTTGGTAGGGCTCTAGCTAGGGGATCTGACTGAGCAAGATGGCACCATTCGGCGGGAAGAAAACCACGCATGTGTGGCAGCAATCCCAAAGGCTTTCTTCGAAAGCTGGGGAATTGCTCCGCGCAGGCTCTGTCAGTGCTGATGTCACCCATAAGTGAGGATTGATTCCTGCTGTCCCTGGAGAACACCTGTTACGGATAACTATGCTTTCCCCGCTCCCATCTAACTTCCCCGCACAACCGGCGAGGAAGTTAGTCGGGGGCAGGAGGGCACAAATAACCCCCTGAGTGTATAACTTTGCACTTGTCCACATTAAATTCCATCTGCCATGTGGATGCCAAATCTTCCAAGTTATCAAGGCCTTCTTGCAGTTTTTCATAATTCTCTTGTGTGTTAACAACTTTGAATAATTTTGTGTCAACTTGCAAATTTGATCACCTCACTTGTTCCCAATTCCAGGTCATTTATGAATATGTGAAAAAGCAGTGGGCCCAGCACAGATCCCTGGGATACTCTGCTATTTACCTTTCTCCATTGAGTAAATTGGCTATTTATCCCTATTCTGTTTTCTGTCTTAACCAGTCCCTAATCCATAGTAGTACATAGCCTCCTATCCTATGTCTTTTTAATTTCCTCAAGAGTCTCTCATGAGGGACCTTGTCGAACGTTCTTTGAAAATCCATATACACTATACAGTATCAACTGGCTCACCTCTATCTACCTGTTTATTCACCTCTTCAAAAAGAATGTAAGAGATTAGTGAGACAAGGCTTTCCTTTGCTAAATCCATGTTGTCTTTCTGCCAATAAGACATTACTATTTACATGTTCAATAATTTTGTTTTTTATGCTTATGTTTTATGTTTTATTAGTCTTGATATACCACACATTCACAAATGCAGCAGGGTGGTGTACTATTTAAGAAAAAAGAAAGAAATGGATAATGGTTTCTGCCATTTTGCTCAGTACAGACATGACGCTCACCAGTCTCTAGTTTCCCAGATCACCCCAGAATCCTTTTTAAAAGTTGGCGTTAAATTGACCATCTCCAATCCTTAGGTACTACAGATGATTTTAATGAGAGGTCACAGATTCAAATTGATGCCATAGCCTAAGAGAAACACCCTTGCATGCACTCTTATCCCTTCAAGGTTATTTTAAGTGATTGAAAATAGGTTTAGTGGCAATGGCAGGAGAGCCTCTTGTTGATGGAGATGGTGCTGAAATGTTAGCCAGAAGAAGAGTTGGTAGGTGTGCAGATGTTTCGACTCTAAAATGTAACCAAGATTTCACAGAGTCATGTTTTTTATTACTTTATTGGATTTTAATATTTTATATTCTCATTTTAGCCTTGGCATAGTTTCACAATTCATATACGAAAAGCAGTACACTCCTGTCATATCCTTCCTTCTGGTGCAACAGCCCAGGATCTGCTTCCACAGGGTTTACTTCAACAATTAACCATTTCTTCCCTGCATTACTGTGGTACCTGGTGTTCCACTGATGCCAGTATTTTTTCCTCATACATTATGTTTAAGTATCTTTTCAGCATTAAGGGGTCTGTATATCATAGTGCACTAAGCGGTTAGCACTCGAATTAACACATGAGTTAGGTAACATTTCGCACTCCACTCAGCGTCTGTACTCTGTTCTGCAATCCCTATCCTCTACCCAGTCTCATTCTGTATCTGCTTCAGCTGTTGTACCTACACCATCCCAGTTAGCTTCGTTTTTCTCTTCTAAGGTCTCGGACCTTTGCTCCACAATTCCTGACTGCACCCCCCCCCCCCCCCCATTTCACACCCAGCCTCTACTTCTCTCTCCCACCACTGATCTAAGTTCTATCCCATCACTTCAGCTGAACTCCTCATGCTCATCTCAACATCACATAAAACTCCGTGCACACTTGATCCCATTCCCTCAAAGTGGCTTCTGGAACCTTCTCTAGCTCTTCTTCCCACTGTCCTTACTATGCTCAACTCCAGCTTGTCTTCAGGGAGCTTTCCCACCCTATGGAAAAATGCACTTGTCCATCCCCTTCTTAAAAAACCTTCACTTGACCCCTGTGACCCAGCAAGCTACCGGCCTGTCTCCAGTCTTCCTTTTCTTTCAAAGATTTTGGAAAAAACGTCTTTTCACAACTGTCCCATCGTTTAGATTCCACCCATCTGTTACACCCCCCCCCCCCCCGTCAGTCCAGCTTTCACCCGGGCCATAGCATAGAGACTATTATGCTTTCCCTTCTTAATGATGTACACACTGCACATGACAGGGGCGATATTTCCTTTGCTGTCTCACTCAATCTTTCTGCAGTTTTCGATCTGGTTGACCACTCCATTCTTCTTTCTCATCTATGCACCGCAGGGATCCGAGGGTCTGTCTTCCGCTGGTTTCTATGCCAAGGCTAAAATGAGAATATAAAATATTTTGCTCACTCCTCTGTATCCTCAGATGGTACCACATACGATCCGCATCCTCTCTGCTCTGGGGTCCCACTGGGTTCTGTCCTGGCACCTCTCCTTTTTAATATCTTCTTATCTCCACTTACATTAATTGTTCAGCAGATTGGCCTCTCGGTATATTACTATGCCGATGATATACTGACCCTCACAGGCCTGATTTCCTCCCTTTGAACTATTGCCTGGCAAGGGTCTCTGATTGGCTTACCTCTAATGGCTTACATTTGAACACTTCTACGTCCCTAGCAATCTGGTTCACCTTCGGTGGCCCATGTCCCTCATTAGCACCGGTTCTTGCTAGTCACCCCCTTCCCCTCGTCCCTTCTATGCGCTATCTTGGCGTGATCCTCGACAACGCTCTCTCCTTTCATGATCATATTTCTCATCTGTCTCGCCATTCTTTTTTCTATCTCTGGCAGATCCGAGCCATCCAACCCTTCCTGTCTCCTCAAGCCTTGACCACTCTCCTCCTTTCCCTGGTCATGTCTCGGATAGATTTTTGCAATCTAGCTCTTGCCGGTTCCACTGAGTCACAACTCCACCGCCTACAGTTGATTCAGAATACAACCGCATCATCACTCACACCTCCCGCAGGGATCATATCACACCCGTTTTGCTACAGCTACAGTGGCTTCCATTGGCCTTCCGCATTCGCTATAAAAGTCTCACCATTGTCTATCGCACCATCCACATGTCCACTCCTCAGTACCTGGCTGACCTTCTGCAATACCACATTCCCTCCTGCAGTCTTCGCTCCTGCCGTGTTAGTCATCTGGTCCTTCCCTCCCCATCACATCCAGTCCACCCGCCTTTCTGCTTTCTTTTACCTGGGCCCCCCCAGCCCTCTGCCATGAGCCCTCTTTTCCCGCATTTAGGAAGCTTTTAAAGACCCAGCTATTTTGCAATGCCTTTGACCTGCCTCCCAGGCTTATCTGACCTCTCTTTTCTATTCTCTCCTCTTTGTGTGATTGCTCTATCACTTTTCTGTTGATCATTGTATTTCCTTTCCTTCTCTGGCCTTTGGCCATTACATGTATTTTGTAAACCACCCTCATGTTGCAAAGAGTGGTATATCAATTTGCTGAATAAACATAAACGGAAACTTTAGTAAACAGGCACCTAAAAGATGAACTGTTTATCAAACAATCTAATTTAGCTTCCAGTGGGCATTAATTTACATTTGATGCCTCCTAGAGATTGATGCTGGTAATGCAGTCCATAAGGCTGACCTGCAGATTGTTGTGTAATTCCCAGGGTAATGTCCATAACAGGAATGAGCCTCCTCACTGTGCCCAGGGTATGTTAAGAGATGATCTCTGTCTCTCGGATTCACTGCTAATGCTCCAGTCACCATTTGCATTGCTTCAAAGAGAGCCTCCTGCCATTCATAAAGCAGAGGATGCTCAGCTAACATATCGAGATGCCCTTAAAAATTCTTTTTGATCAGGCTGGCAACACCCACTAGAGCTAGGACAACTGTGGGCAGCTCAATGTCGTGGTCTGTGGAACCCATAAAAATTCTAGAATGATTAGTTTTTTTTCAGTTGTATGGGTCATATTTGAAACTTCGTATACATTTTAGGGTACTTCTCTCCTTACGTTGATGCCACCATATAATTATGGAGGACGGAGTGATGGAGCTAGCCTTGCTTGCTGTCAAATGTTGTTTGTTAATTGATGCCATATTTTTGACCCTAGGCTTGCAGGCTCTGTTGCCGGATTACCTGCGTGAACGTTTTGTGCAGGCTGCACTCAGTTACATCACCTGCGGGTTGGAAGGGGAGCTGGTCTGCCGAGAGCAGGACTGCTGGTGTCGGTGCAGTTCCAGCTTCCCAGAATGTAACTGTCCTAATGCCGACATTCACTCTATGGAGGAGAATCTGCTGAAAATCTGGGATACCTGGGCTGCTCAGTACAAGGAGTTTGAGGAGTCTGGTGAGATCATGTCCAAGAACAAAACTGACCTCTGTTTAGTTTCTAACTGCTATCTTTCTCCCTCCTCCATGTAACATTAATAGTTAAGGTGCTCACCACTGGTGTATTATCCATTTTAATGAGAGAGATCTTATCTTAGTTTTGTATATTTCTTTTTTGTATTCTTTACAGCCCAACGGAATGTTGGAAAGAAAGTGTACCTAAGGGATCAAAAATGTCTGTCTGGAGGAAAAGTGACCCTCTTAAAACTTAACAGAACAGGGCCAAATTTGTCATAGATGAATAGTTGAAGAAAAAGCAGATCAAGTTTGAAAATGAGCCAGATTGGTCTGGGGGTTCCAATGAAATACAGCCCCCCCTCCAAAAATAGCCCAAGTCATATCTATGATAGAGACAGTTCCAGCATCTGCAATACAGAAACATTAATTTGCTGAAACATAGTGGTTCGGAAATTACTCCTTCCAAACTTCTCACAGACACACAAGAGCAAACACACACACACACACATACAGATATGTACATACGCATACAGATACAGACACAGGCGCATATAGACACAGGCATGCATATGCACAGACGTACACACACAAAGATACACACAGAAAAACCCCACAGACATGCACCGTCACAAACGCACAACCCCACATGCAAGAGTATACGCATGCACACACACATATTCACACACATACACACACACGCACGCTTGCAGAGGCAATAAAGATAGAAAACTACACACATACATGCATGCTTTACACACCAAGCACTCCCTCTTCCCCCGGTGTCACAACTCCATCCCTGTCAGTCTGTCTCTTAGTGATTCAGATATGTGCTCTATTTTCTTTGTTGTAAATTCTACAATGAAATCTAATGACTGAACCGTGTAACATTCTGATTGGTTGTTGTATACAATGACAACTATTAGCTGAATCATGTAGTTTGCTTCCGGTTGCTATATGTATTGCCTCCTAATGTTGGAGACACATGGCAATATAGTTATACTATAAAAATCCATCTTTTGAAATTTGTTGACAGTGACATCTGTTGTTTAGAAGACACATTATCACACAAGGTTTCATTTTATTATTTCCAAACCAACAGAATGCTTAAGTATTTCTCCATTCTAACCATCCCTACCAACCCTACCAAGACAGACAACAGTTACAAGCACACATGAATGTGCACACACATAGATACACACACACACGCTGAGGATTTGGAAACTATTCCATGAGCCATGCTCAACATGCTTTCCTCACTTGTTAATTACCTCAGCAGTTCCTTGATGTAACCATGTTAAGAAGAAAGTTATGAATGATCACATACTGTGTATCTGATTGACCCATATTCATTATATATATATCACAATTGACATCTCACACACACACTGCATGATCCAACCAGATCTTTTTCCAGAGGAGATTTTTGGATTAGGATTTATTGCTCACCTTTTCCAAATCTAGTTTAAATTTATGCATAAGGTAGTGGAAGGTGAAAAGACTTGCCCAAGGTCACAAAGAGTGTCAGTGGCATTTTAACACTGGCTTCTATGGTTCACAACCTACTTCTCTAACCACAAGGCTACTCCTCATTTCACTCCGTTGTCACCAGGTATAGGGAACATAACTTGAAGAGCGGTTTAAACAATCCAGTCAACTTGTTTGACTGGAGGGAGGAGTGGCCTAGTGGTTGGGGCAAGTTGCCTTAGGCCAGAAGGTCAGGGGTTCAAATCCCACTAGAGGACAGCAACCCTCAGCCTGGGGTTTCTAGTCCCACAGGTGCTCCTTGTGGTCCATGGGCAAGCCCCTTAACCCTCCATTGCCCACGTTCCCTGTAAAATAGTTATTTCCAAGTTATAATGCCCTGTTCAATGTAAACCACCTTGATATCATGAAAAGGCAGTATATAAGAAATAATAAATAAATAAAAATAAATAAATTCAAGGGACTGAGAATCTGACCCTCCAGGAGAACAACATAATAAGATTTTTAAAAAATGACTTAAAAGGAACATTTGTGCAGAGGAAATAATAATAGACAGATGTGGCCTGGACAGGCATCTTCCAGTAATGTATGGGCAAGTGGGCAAGTAATGTATGTGGCCTGGACAGGCATCTTCCAGTAATGTATGGGCAAGTGGGCAAGTAATGTATGTGGCCTGGACAAGCATCTTCCAGTAATGTATGGGCAAGTGGGCGATCTGCAGAACTCTCCAGCCTCAGCTAGAACAAACAAGATTCAGAAAAATAAGCAATCTTGAAATACTTCCCTCTTCCTTTCTTTGTTCCTCCTGCACAAGAGAAAGAAAATCCCTTGTCACCGTGCCACCCTTACTGCTCATTGTGTTCCCACAGAGGAGTTAAACTCGTTTCTGAAGAGTCTGCCGAGAGACCACTTCCTGAATACCACAGCCATCTCTCATTTCTGGGAAATGGATCCCCTGCTTCTGCGCCGCTATGAGCAGTTGGGAAGCAGCCTGCAGCAGCTCCTCAAGAAGACACAGAGGATTGTCCGAAGACTTTTCAACCTTAGCAAACGCTGCCTTCGGCAACCTCGCTTCAGATTGCCCAGGGAAAGGTATGGAACCCACAAGATACTACCGATAAACCTCCCCAGAGGGAAGCAATTTTCCAACAGGCCACCTGACCTTTGCGGTAGGAATGCATATAAACTGCACCAATTTTCTAAGAAAACATATATGCATACTTTCACTTTGAAAACTATCCCATGGAAAGTGCCTGATCATGTTTATTCCTTCCACTTTTCCAAATTAGGTTGGGGCCGACATTCAAAAAAAAGCTGAGCTCCTAAATTTAGGCTCCTAAATTTGTGCCTTTTTTTTCAGCCACACTTAGGAGCCTAAGTTTTCAGCTGGAAGTTCATCTTAATTTAGGAGTTTAAAAGTTGTTGAGTTGATATCGAGCCCATGGCAGTTGGTGGTTTTTTAAACACCAGCCGCCACACCATAAATGAAACTGGATATTCAGTAGTAGTATGCAGAAAGCAATTCCACTGAATATCCAGTTTTAGTGGGTCCGCCTCAGGCTTTCCAGACAGTGGTGATAATGTTAGACTGCTGCTTTGTTGTCCTAGCTCTATGTAGTCCTGTTATCCAGTTAACAGACTGGAAATTGCCACACTGGAAGCGGTAAACACACCCACGTTAAGGGCAACATTCGTCATCAGTATGCACCAGTGTCATCCATGCTAACTGTGATGTGCCATCAATGCCCATGTTTCATCCCTAACCTGTCCCCCCGCCTGTCCCCCCTCCCCCGTCATGCACTAAGCAGTTAGCATAGGAATTCACGCGGTGTGCTTAGCGCACGGAAAATGCTGCACTAGCCATTAGCATGGTTTAGTAAATATAACTCTAGGATTTGTTTGGACTATCATGCCCAAGCCCCACCCCGGGAACACCTCGGCATACACATGTTGTATGTGTATAGGTTTACTCGCACATACTCCAGGACATTTTATAAAAGGCTACTTCTGCACATAAAATAGGTCATTTAGGTTTTAGACTTGTAAATTATGGGAAGCAGGATCCTGCTAACTGGAGAAATCACAGTGACCCCAATATTCAGCAGCACTATTCAGGGGGCAGTCTGTGAGTGGGGCAGGTGTGGTCTCAGCATCTATCCGGTTAGTGGTGATATTCAGCCGGAAATCTGCATGGAAGGGTGACAGCAGCAGCAGATAATAGAAGGCAGAAACTGTGATGCAGTGCTGGAGAGTTTAGGTAAGAACCTTATTGCGATTTCCAAGCCATTGGCACCACTGCAGCCCCAGAAAGGGGTGTCAGTGGCAGCAATAGGGGGTGGGAGGGCAGATAGGCGAGACGAGATGGAGGGTCTGCCTAGGGCGCCTGCAATCCTTGCACCGGCCTTGGTCCTGCTGCTGCCACTTTCTCTGCACAACACTTTCTTTTTAAATTTGGACTGCCTTAGATGGGAGCAGGTGGCTGTAAGGCCTCCTAAGTCCTATAGTCGCTGCAGTCAACACCGCATTATTGTCCCTAAGACACTCCCGTTGGGTGGATGGGAGAACTAGCGGAGAGAGCGAGGGGGTGAAAGGAGAAACAAGCAGCCCAGAAGATCCAGCAGATTTGGGTCACCTGGAAAAGTAGTAAGATCATCAGATTCTGGTTTTAAAGCACATCTTCCCTAAATCTAGAGTGTGGCCCTAATATACAGTAAGGCATTGAACAGTCACTCCATAAAAGGAGCAGCGTGCCCTGTTGGGCATTTAGGCATACCCTGGTGGGCTGAGTGCTGCTGGGAGTTGGGACCAAGGACCACCTATTGCACGGCTGCTGAAGAAGAGGTAGGAACAAAACTCACGGGACCTCTGAGCTGCAGCAAGGTCAAGATCCTGCTGCATTCCCACCCCCGTTCAGCACAATCTTCCTGTTTTTAATACAGGAAGTCTGTGCCGAAGGAGGGGGCAGTAACATGGCGGGATCTTCACCCTTGCAGCAGCTCCGAGGTCCCCCACTTTATTTTTATACTTTTCTGCAGGCCGGGATCCATTTGGTGGATTGGTGCGGAAAGGTAAGGTGAAAGGCAGGGTCATATGATAAACATCCCCCAGGCCGGTGTGTTGAGACAATCCGCCCCTATTCCATAACCAGTGTGAAGGTGCCAGACCGAAAGAGGAAGCAGTAGAGCCAAAAATAGGCAAGTTGATATGTGGTGGTATCAAGCTGGTGTGCATGGATTACTAGAGGATCAGAACAAGACATTTGTGCAGAAACATTTACGGATTTTGTTCTCTTTGTCTAGAGCCTTATCTTATTGGTGGAGCTGGATTCAGTCGCTTCTATACTGCAGCGAAAGCAGCTTTTCGGGGACCTTTCTGGAGCACAGCCACAGCTGCGTATGCCCTTACAATCATGTTTTGTGCCAGGGAGCCATTCCATGTGTTTTGGGGGAAGGGTCGGCTTGTATCAGCTGTGCCATGGACAACAGCAGCCGATGTGGGAGTTGCAACTTGGGCTACTTGGTAACCTCCCAAGGCCAGTGTCGCCAAGAGGTGGCAGATTCCCTGGAGCAGTACATGGGACTGGAAATGGACTTGCAGGACCTGGAGCTTAAGTACTTGCTTCAGAAGCAGGACAGCCGCATTGAGGTTCGCGCCATCTTCATTAGCAATGACATGCGACTGGGCAGCTGGTTCGACCCTTCCTGGCGCAAACGCATGCTGCTGACCCTCAAGAGCAACAAGTACAAGCCGGGGCTGCTACATATCATGCTGGGCCTCGCCCTTCAGATCTGCCTCTCTAAAAACAGTACCCTGGAGCCTCTGATGGCCATCTATGTCAACCCCTTTGGGGGCAGCCACTCGGAGAGCTGGTTTATGCCAGTCGGTGAAAGTGGTTACCCAGACTGGGAAAGGACTAAAGCAAATGCATCTCCCCAGTGTCAGAACTGGACTTTAACCCTTGGAAACAAATGGAAATCTTTTTTTGAGACTGTTCATGTTTACCTAAGGAGTCGGATCATGATAACAGATGAGAGCACCAACGAGACTCTGTACTATGAACCGCTAGAGCTGGTGGATCCATCCAGGAACCTGGGCTACATGAAGATCAACAGCTTGCAGGTCTTTGGTTACAGCTTACCCTTTGACTCTGATGCAATCCGGGACCTAATTCTTCAACTGGACTTCCCGTACGTCCAGGGGTCTCAGGATTCAGTTCTACTGCAGCTCCTAGAGATCAGGGATCGGGTGAACAGCCTGTCACCACCTGGCAAAAGCTGGTTGGACCTTTTCACTTGCTTGCTACGGCACAGGCTCAAGTTGGCCAGTAATGAGGTGGGAAGGATCCAGGCTTCACTGCGGGCCTTCAGTTCTAGACTGCCAAACTATATGGAGTATGAGACGAGCAAGCTGTGCAGCTAGTCTTTCCTAACTCATGGTTAGCACCTTGTCCATATTTCTCACGTCCAACAAATTCTTTTTACTTCAGAGGGAGGTGTATTTCTTCTCTATGTTGAATTAAGGAAAAGCCAATGAAGGCTTTCTTTGTAATGATCAATTTCTAATAAAAATTCTGTACAATTACAATGCAGAGAAAATGTCTGTCCCCTTAAAATTGATATCGACTGATTTTACATGAATGGATACAGACACACATCAGTTACCTAAGTCCTATTACTTTTCCAACAACTCTGTGCCATCTAATCCAGTCTCTTTTATCAGTATCTGTCTCATAGCACAGTGGAATTTATGGTCCATCTTTACTTATTAATGGGCTGGATAATAAGCCATGGAATGCTTTTGAATGGGAAATAGAAAAGACTTCCACTATCCTATTTTTCTGTCAGACTTATATGTCACTTTAATTAGGATGCAGATAGCTGTGCACTTGCTGGCATTATACAGAATTTCCAGGTCCACAGGGTAGGTTAGTCCAGCGCACTTTGGTTTTGTTGTCTGTTTCCTTTTATTTTCATCAGATTGCTTTGACATACTGGCTGTAATGTAATTCTGTTTCTTAGGAAAGAGCAAGATTGCAAACAAAAAAAATCCACAGGGTAAGAGGTAAAAGGAATAGCACTGAACCAGTAAGTTGCTGCTCTCCTGAAGCAGTGCTTTGAAAGCCGTCGATGAAGAAGATTTGATGGGGGGAAACGTGAGATCTTGTAACCTCTCATGGGAACACCATGGTGTGGGAGAATGTTCAAGCAGAAGAAAGCGAACATTCTGTCATTTCTTTGGGCGAGAAAATCTCCATTGTAAAGTTTCTGAGTTGGTAAGGGCGTCCGAGCTTCCTGTTTATACCGTCTGGATAAAGAGTTGCAGTACAGTGATAATCCCTAATCCCTTTCACCTTGATGACATAAAAGAGGATGAACAGCTTTAATCTTCCGCTGGCGTCCCTACTTCAGAGAAAGGAGCTCGATTGCTTTGCAAGCATCTTAGCCTTCATCTATAGGGATGTGCATTCAGGAGTACATATTCGGTTCGTTTGGGCACCTAAAAATGTAAAGTATTTACGAATCACATGCACATGTGTGTACCTATGAATTAATGCTTGTACATTTTAAACTAAAATTTTGGTTTGACTGTGCACACTCCTCTTAATGAGCTATTTAAGGTACCTGAATCTTGCCAGTTACTGGGGGCTGTGATTATGTTTCCTGCTCATCAAACTTCCCAGGAGAGATTGCAGGTCTATAAGTGTTTTGAATCTCAAGGCCTGTGGGACAAGTCATTGTAGGAGGTGCAAAGTTCAAGCTGTAAATCACACCCAAGGGTTTCAAAATAAAATCCCCATGCATTGTGGGCCAGCTCTACCCCCACTCATCCCTGGCACAAACCTTTTGCAGGATTGGTCATTCTGCCTACAGAAAGAAAAGGACATTTTCTGTCCCCCTCCCTCATTATATCTGGGTACTAATTTGGGTAAAACGCATTGAAAACCGCCTTCCGAAAACCTAGTCGAAGGTTGAGGTACCACCTAGCAAATATAGATAAATTAACATCACTGGGAATCGAGCTGCTCCAGCCTTGAGGAGAGGGGATGTTCCTCTTCTGCCCCAGAGCATTCTGATGGTTGTAACTCTCCAGTTCCTATTGAGAAAGAATAACTGCAACTAACGTTGTGAAGTCCCGATGGTAAAGGAGATAGCTGAATTGAAGGAGGATAACTCTCAAAACCATTCACTTGCAGAAATACAAAGAATTTTTAGCCAGTCCTGATTTCTAACTTGCAACTTCATGCAGAATGGTGTTTGCAGTTCCTGAATCTACCCATTAAAATTAGGACTGTAGATCCCATAATGCAAGGGTGGCCAGCTCTAGTCCTAGTGCACCACTATCCAGCCTGGTTTTCAGGATGTCCCTAATTGAATATTCATGAGGTATATTTGCATCTACTGCCTCCCAGTGTATGCAGATATGTCTCATGAATATTCATTAGGGACATCCTGAAAACCAGGCTGGATTGTGGTGCACCAGGACCGGAGTTGGCCACCTCTACCATAATGTATTAGGATTGTCAGAAATCTAGGACTGGTTTAAAATCCTCCCTACTGGAATTGGTTAGCTTGGCAGCTCTGTATATAGCAGGGGTTCTCAACCCTGTCCTCGGGACCCACCTAGCCAGTCGGGTTTTCAGGATAACCACAATGAATATGTATGAGAGAGATTTGCATACACTGCCTCCATTATATGCATATCTCTCCCATGCATATTCATTGTGGTTATCCTGAAAACCCGACTGGCTAGGTGGGACCCGAGGACAGGGTTGAGAACCCCTGGTATATAGCAATAGTCCAGATAACGTGATGGCTGAAAACTACATTCCTCTGCTCAACTAAAACTTATGATCACTAATTGGACAACCAGGATCTGGATTAAGTTTGGATAATGCTTTTGATAGTATACTTAGACATGGTTTTACAGAATTTAAGGCACAAGAACATGGCAAAAAAAAAGTTTTTGAAGTAAGCATCTAGACCAGGAGTCAATAGATTCATAAGACAAAAAAATTCAGTTAGCATTTCCATAGAGCTCTAGACCAGACAAACTTTGGGCCAATCAGGAAACTAGAATGAAGATTGCTAGCAATATAAGACACTGTTAAAAGCTGGCTAGCCAGAGTCAGAGGTGGTTGATAGCTCTTCCTGTACTAAAATACATTAGCTGCTTCCTGGAAGATGCTTTCCCTCTGACCCTAAGGTCATTGGTTTGAGGCCAGCATTTAACTTGAGAAAAAACAGTCAGTTGAGGGTTTTTTTTGTCTAAAACCTCTAGTAAACTTTCAGCTATGATTTTCTCTGGGTGTCAGTCGCAACTCCTTCTTTAATTAACAAAATTGCCTTGAAATGAAAATTTATAAAAACAAACTGACAAAATAAAAACTGTATTCAAATGAAACAAAACAATAACAAACCTGCAAACGACATAGGAAACTAATGAAAATTAAATGATTTTGCCTGTATGCCCCTATTCCATAGCACGCATATGTTTAGCTGGGTGAAAAAGGCATTTCTGGGGGTATGGTCAGATTGGGTAAAGAAGAAAACATTTTCAAAATTCTATCCCCCCCCCCCCCACACACATTGCTTGGGCACCCCCAAATAGCTTCAAAGTATGGATGTGTTTATAGTGCATGTAATATCGTGGACTTTTCGGTTGCTAATTTTCAAAGGGATTTAAATTCACCGGTGAAAAAGTCCCCAAAATCTAATTATTTTTTCTCGGAGCGTGCCGGAGGAGGGAGGGAATTAAATATCCACCCACACCAGATGGCAAACTTCTTTTATTCAAAATAGGTTCTCCACCTACATAGTGTAATAAAAAACCGTCACTTATCTGAAAATGTCCCAAATTTCAGTGCAAATCATTTACACCGTTGCCCAGGTAAAAGATTATTTCACACGATGTGCACGTTTCGGGATAATTCCCTGTCTCAAGTGCTTCTCTCAACCAAGTTCTCAAGCAACTGTGTCAAAACGTCGTCCCGCAGCTCAGGACTATTCCTTTATTAACGTAGGCTGATAGGTTGCATTTAAAAGGAGAACCAGCCAATAATGACAGGGCACTCCTCACTGACAAGGGAATCCCTGAAGAGATTGGCCGACCTTGACAGAAGACCGTCAAATGATCCCAACGCATGTTATAATAAGCTGACCCAGTCAATCTCATGATGGTTCAGTCCATTCGGGTACATAGTATTAAGAATAAAAATTCAACGCTGTCTAAGCCATTGAATTTTTGAAATCCTGTCACCGCCTCGCGGATCAAAAGGAGCATGGTCAACTATCGTCCAATGAAGCTCTTCAAAGAGATGATGGTGGGTTACACAATGATCAACTATCGATGCCGATTGCAACTCTTGATGTAGTCGTGAAGCATGCTCAGCAAGCCGTTTTTTTATTGGGCGTATGGTCCTTCCCACATACAATAGATCACATGGGCATTGCAAGATGTAAACAACAAAAGATGATAAGCAGGTGGTTTTCCACCGATGAGTAAAGGTGTGAGCCGTGCCCGGGTGCTGCCATACCTCCCCCGAAATTGTCATTGAGCAATATATACAACTGTTACAGGGGTCATGACCACCACTAATCATCATTGGCACCGGCCTGTCCATAAATGAAGTAGATTTTACCAACATGTCACTCAAATTAGAACCTCTCAAATAAGCAATCATTAGGGATTTATCAAAGCATTCATGCAAACGCAATAAAGACCAATGAGTATGGGGAATCCGTACTATCTCGGAACTACGATTGGTAAATGGTAAAACCCCCACCACTGCTTCCGACGGCTGAGATGCAGATGTGGTATATTGTGGATCCAATAGCCATTCACGGTGCACATGGAAAGCTCGACGGTAAGCTTTGCGGACCACTTGAAAAGGGTAACCCCTACTCAAAAGACATTGTTTCAGGTCCAAAGCATGCAATTTAAATTCATGCAAAGAGTGACATAATCTCCGTAACCTAAGAAACTGGCCAAATGGTTAACCCCTACGAAGGGGGCTTGGGTGGAAGCTACGGATATGCAGTAAACTGTTGCGTTGCACTGGCTTTCTAAACAGAGTGGTCATCAACGCCCCTGCTTCAATATATATCATCATATCCAAAAATTCAACCCTTTGTGAATCAATATGTTCAGTAAAACATATAGTCGGCTTCAAGGAATTCAGCCACAATATAAAATCCTAGAGCGATGTCAGGTCAGACGTCCAAATAAAAAATATATCATCCAAAAACCTCTTCCATATAAGAACATTAGCAAAAAATGGGGATATCCTAATAAGCTTATCTTCCATATCCGCCATATAAAGCGTAGCTATCGAGGGCGCCACAGTAGCCCTCATTGCTATGCCCGAAATTTGGTGGTAAAATGTTCCTTCCAATAAAAAGTAGTTTCTTGTCAATACAAGGTCAATAAGTTGTAATAAAAAAGACCTAGGAAGTCGGGCAGGGGCAAAATTAAACAATTCTCCTAACAACCTCATTGCTTCAATCTGATCAATATTAGTGTACAAAGCCACTACATCTAAAGTTACCAGAAAAACTTCAGTGGAAAATGTAACTGAAGAAAGTAACTGTATAAAATGTGTGGAGTCACGAATATAAGATGACACCAAACCAGGCCTCTTGTTTCAAAAATGTATCGCAAAAAATGGATAAGGGTTCCAACCCTGAACCCCGACAAGATACTATCGGTCTACCTGGAGGGGAAGTCAATGATTTATGGATTTTTGGAACCATATATATCACTGGAATTTTCGGATGTGTTCTGACCAAAAAATTATGCTCTTTGCAAGTAACCCAACCCTTTTCAAAAGCATCATCCACCACTATTTTAATTTCGTTGATCAGCTGAAATGTGGGATCATTTTGGTCACAACACATCCGAAAATTCCGGTGATATATATGGTTCCAAAAATCCATAAATCGTTGACTTCCCCTCCAGGTAGACCGATAGTATCTTGTCGGGGATCCACAATATACCACATATGCATCTCAGCCTTCGGAAGCAGTGGTGGGGGTTTTACAATTTACCGATCGTAGTTCGGAGATAGTACGGATTCTCCATACTCACTGGTCTTTATTGCGTTTGCATGAATGCTTTGATAAATCCCTAATGATTGCTTATTCGAGAGGTTCTAATTTGAGTGACATGTTGGTAAAATCTACTTCATTTATGGACAGGCCGGTGCCAATGATGATTAGTGGTGGTCATGACCCCTGCAACAGTTGTATATATTGCTCAATGACAATTTCGGGAGAGGTATGGCAGCACCTGGGCACGGCTTGCACCTTTACTCGTCAGTGGAAAACCACCTGCTTATTATCTTTTGTTGTTTACATCTTGCATTGCCCATGTGATCTATTGTATGTGGGCAGGACCATACGCCCAATAAAAAAGCGGCTTGCTGAGCATGCTTCACAACTACGTCAAGAGTTGCAGTCGGCACCGATAGTTGATCATTGTGTAACCCACCATCATCTCTTTGAAGAGCTCTGTTGGAAGATCGTTGACCATGCTCCTTTTGATCCGCGACGCGGTGACAGGATTTCCAAACTTCAATGGCTAGAACAGCGTTGGATTTTTACTCTTAATACTATGTACCTGAATGGACTGAACCGTGAGATTGACTGGGTCAGCTTATTATAACACGCGTTGGGATCATTTGACGGTCTTCTGTCAAGGTCGGCCAGTCTCTTCAGGGATTCCCCTGTCAGTGAGGAGTGCCCTGTCTTTATTGGCTGGTTCTCCTTTTAAATGCAACCTATCAGCCTACATTAATAAAGGAATAGTCCTGAGCTGCGGGACAGTGTTTTGACACAGTTGCTTGAGAACTTGGTTGAGAGAAGCACTTGAGACAGGGAATTATCCCGAAACGTGCACATCGTGTGAAATAATCTTTTACCTGGGCAACGGTGTAAATGATTTGCACTGAAATTTGGGACATTTTCAGATAAGTGACGGTTTTTTATTACACTATGTAGGTGGAGAACCTATTTTGAATAAAAGAAGTTTGCCGTCTAGTGTGGGTGGATATTTAATTCCCTCCCTCCTCCGGCACGCTCCGACAAAAAACAATTAGATTTTGGGGACTTTTTCACCGGTGAATTTAAATTTCATGATATTATTTCGTTCACTGTGCTGGGTTTAGGTGATTTTGAATTTTCAAAGGGAGGCAGTGGTGTAAATTCCACTGAAGCAGCCCCTGCACTGTGGGGAGAAAGAAGAGACCCAGTCAAGAGAGAGCCAAGCGACCCACACACTGTGGGGATGGAGGCACAACATAACATCATAGTACTTGAGGCAGCAACATTGTTGAAAGCTACCTTTTAATACTATTCGGAAATCCAATACCTTTATCTGCATTTGAAAGCAAGAGAAGCAGTTAAGCACAGCATTCCCCACTGCCAGGTCCATGTCTTGCAAGAAGAGCTGTGTCGTATTTCAGTTGCAAAGCAGGAAAAAGGTATTTGATCGAACAATGATGTTTGAACATGGTAAGGCAAGACTATTAAAGACTAAGTGCAGTGACATGGACGTTATCGCGTAGGATGTCCATATACCTGGTTTGTAAAATGGCTCCGAAGACGTCTCCATCATGTGCATGTCTCTGCCCTTTGAATTAGGCCTTGCAGCAGTCCTGTGAAGAAGAGCATTTGGAGTACTTTGCATTATTGTAAAACTGTTTTTCAAGATTAAAGCAGATTGAGATGAAATACGGCAGTGTTTCTCGGTCGTTCTTCAAATTCTTCTTATTCAGTCTGGATTTCAGTATATCCGTAATGTATACACAAGAAAGATTTGCACACAGTTCCCCTTGTATCTCATGCATCTCCCGTAGGGATATCCTGAAAACTGGACTGTCTGAGGGGGACCGCAGGACTGTCTTGAGAAATACTAAAATACAATAGTGTACTTCTCTATCACAGTTTGACAAAGACGGGGCTTTGCTTTTCTAGTAAAGTTGAGGGTAGTTTTCAGTAGTCTGCCATGTGCATAAAGTAGAGGTGTGCATTTTGTTTTGGTCAGTTTGATTACAATTTAGACTGCTCTGTGTGCTTTACCATGCACTAAGGCATGTGTTATTTCATGTTAGCATGTAGTATTTTGCATTGCAATGTGTGCCTTCGAGTCAGTCCTGACTCCTGGCAACCCAGAAGCTCCTGGGTTTTCTTGACAGTGTTACCGGAAGTAGATTGCCAGGCCTTTCTTCTGAGGCAATGGAGGGTTAGGTGACTTGCCCAAGGCCACAAGGAGTGCTATGGGAATTGAACCCTGGTTGCTTGGTTACCAAGCCAGTGTTCTAACCACTAGGCTACTCCTCCACTCCACATTTTGCATTAGCACACCCTATAATGAAAAAGTAAAAAAGAAACAAAACCAGGCTCAATGAAAAATGTTTCCCTTCTGCACCCCCTTAAAACACATACTTGGTCTATTTCGCGGGAGTAAACCAATTTGAAGATGAGCAATTGCGCAATACATATGGGAGCAAAAGAGTGCATATACGTTTGGAAATCGTACATAGGCATGCTATTTTCCTCCTCCCACCCTAAGCACACTTGCAGGAATACCTTCTCTGAATGAAGCTAAATGTACCAAGGGCTGCTGTGGCACGTGGACTTCAACCAAGTTTGAAGATACCAATTTGAAATCAGATCATCTTGCCCAGGTAAACACCTGTGATTATTTTTTTCTACTCTTTATTTTGTCAATTTCAACACAATGAGGGCCATTTTACAATGGGGCACTTATGCTAAGAGGGTAAGAAAGCATCTTTTTTAGCCTATTTTATAAAGACACACAAGGGCATGTCTTCTAAAGAGCATTAGCTGCTACTGCGGGGCTAACCGAATTTATCGCCAGGTAGAAGCAGCTAATATGGGCAAAATGCAGATATCACAGGCACTTTTCAGTGATATCTACATTTTGTGTGGTGGACCCAGGAGGTGGCAGGATTGGGGTGGGGGTAGGCATTCCAATTTTTGGTTTAAGCCTGCTTTGTTTTATTTGTTAATGCCACGGATCTGTACATCCACAGGACCGACAATGATCTTAGGTTGGGAGGGGGCCAGATCAGTGCTTCTGGGGAAGATCAGTAGCAATCAGGGAAACAGAGCAAGTAAAAGCTCTGTCCACCTGATCACTACCTATCCTCCCCTTGCACTTACCATGGAGACCCGCAATCCCTGCATTGGCAGGCACAGCGGAATGTCCCGCTTTACCTGTCAATGGAAAGATCGTGGGTCTCCGCGGTAAGTCCAAAACCTCCGCGGTATTTGCAGGGGGAATCCCCTGCGGGTACCGCGGAGGTTTTGCACTTACTGCAGGCTTTTTACAGCTATTGCAAAAAGGCTATCATGGTTTAGTAGACAGGCCCCATAGATGCGGACATCATGCCTGCTTGTGAGCAGCTATAAATGTCCACATATATATGAGTATATTTGTAATCAGTGTGACTGCTTTGTGACCTCACCCCCTCTCCAGCCAATCTACACGCCTAGCACTCTACAGAAAACGTAGCCGTGTTCATGCCATTGCATGTACTTTCACACCCGCCACGATTTCCTAAGAGACATTTTATGCACGTATATGGCCATGTATGTGCTAAAAGACCGTCATAAAATAAGTACAACATTTTACAACGAATGCATCTATGGGGCATGTTTACTAAGCTGCACTAAAAGTTTCACTGGTGTCGCACATTGAGAGTAGAAACCTACACATAGTATATTGTCACGCCCTCTTCTTGTATGGGTAGGCGGTCGCCTGGTAGAAGTGGACGTGACCACAAATTTATATCCCTTGTGTGTGCTGTTGTCTATGTTCCTTGTAGTTGTGAGCCAAGACGAATACAGCCAAGGTTTTTGGGGTAACAATAAGTTTATTGCTGCACAGGAATTGATATCTACTACGCCTTTAAACAGAAATAAATGGATGCTTCTCCCAACCAAAATGAAGTTACGTGGTATAACACAGTCCTCCTGATAACTCTCAGGCAAGTCCGTTCCAACAGAATAACCAAACTTCTTTCAGCTTCAAACATTAAATGCTTTTCCTATTATCAATAGTGTCTTCATAAACAGCTTCATATAACAGATAACACAACCGTAGTGTACTCCTCTTTCACAGCTGCTTAATAGACTGAGTTTTACACTTTGGCAGCTCTCAGCCTCTCTCAGTGTAAAAGCTCCCTTGCAATTAGTCAGGCTTTGTTCAGTACTTCTCAACAGCACAACGTTACACAGCTCTCACTCTTTATGGCAATAAGCGCAATCTGTTTCCATGTCAGAGTATTCAGATCCTATCAAAGCTTCCTCAGTTTGCATAGGTTCCTCGTCTGACTCTGATATATCCTGCTTATTTACAGGGGCTTCCAGATCAACAGGCTTCCATTGCTCTAATAAAGTGCTAAGCTGTTTCCAGCTAAAGTTCTTCTTACTGGGAGGTAGGGTGGAGGAATTTAAAATACCAGACTCCTTTAACACAGCTTTAAGGGAATCTAAAGGGCTCACCTTTTTCCTGATACTTCTAGCTTTCACTGGCTGGGCATAAGGCAAACATTTGTCCCCAAACTGCTTCACGGATTCCCTCGTGGCAAACTGCTCAGCAGGGTTTGTTTCCAACTCCTGTCTCTGCAGCACACAATCAGCTGACTGCTTCAAAGCCCCTGTGCTCCTTTCAGAACTTGAGCTACAGATATGTTGCCTGCCTTGGGAATGTTTGGACAGCTTTTTAAACGGAACTCTGTTTCTGCCTAAGCTCCCACCTGTGTGCACAGCTTCAACGGAAGAGTCCTCAGAAGAACTTCTCTCTCCTAGATAAGGTTTCCAACCTTTCCCTTTGAGGTTTAAAGGTTCTTCTCTCCTCCTCCTCTCTGCTGCTTGTCCAGTGATAATTCCTCTGTCTCTCAAGATGCTTTCCCAGAGGTTTCTCCAAGCACCTCTCCTGGAACTTCTCCTTCCTGTTCCTGTTCTCGGACTCTCTCTCAGTCTCTCTGCTGTTCCCCAGCACCTCCTCCTTTGGAACTGTTACTTCCTGCTTAAGTGTTTGGGACTGTCCTATGGGCTTTGACTCCGCCCCCTTGCCTCTCACGTCAGCTCCCTTGGTTGTCATGGAGCTGAGGTGTGGCTCTCTCTCTATCTTTCTAAGCATAGAGTTTCTCTGAGTTGGAGGTTTAACCCTTTCCTTGCCTGTACTGCTGTCTGCTTCAGGGGAAAGAAACTGTTTCAACCTCCTGTTTCTAGTGCTTAACCCCTCTGCACCATCACAGTATGCAACAGCAGTTTGTTACCTGTTGGAGGCATGTATAGTATGGCACCAGCAGATACCGCACTGATTTGCAGCAATCATGTTTAACGTGGATGCACTTAACGCCACTCACTGAGGTGGGCTTATGTGTACCCACGTTAACTGCAACATTGACGACAAACACGTACCATCCACTGTGCTTGCTATGCTGTGCAGACACTACCCATGCTCCGCCCCTACCCTGTCCTTTCTCTCCCCATCACATTCTAAGCAGCTAGCACTTATTTAACCCCACGCCATTAGCGTACACTCAAATGTGAGTTAACAGTTTGTACGGTAGAGTAAATATGCCCTGAAGAGTCGGACACTTAACCAAATATAAACCCATATGAAAAGAAGGAAATAAAAGTAATTCACTAATCCCCATAACCTAAAGTCCAACAAAATGGGGCTATAAAGGGAAATATTAAATCAAAAAAGGAAAATGAAATAGTAGACTTATTAACACAAAGAAAAATATGCCGTCCTGAGCAAAGCCAGAGATCTTTCAGCAACAATCAAGATAGAGTAATAGCCAGATGGCCCTGGTTGATAAAAAAAAAATGTCTTCAATTGCTCTGGTTCATAAAATGAAAACCTATTTTCATTCAATTGTGCAGCAATACATTTAGCAGGAAATTTAATAGAGCAAATGCCTTTGAAAATTGCCCTCCCAACTGTGATCTATTTCTTTGTAAAAACAGGTTTAAATGTATTCATTAAATAATATTTTTTTTTAAACCCTGGCATTATAAAGCAGGAAGAAACTAATCTTTCAATGTCTTTTTAATAGATGAAAAGAACAGGAAAGCATGGTGAAATGTCAGCGAAAACTGACGTTTTCTATTCCATGTTTTAGTACTATAGATTTCATCCTCTCTGCTTGAAGGTGGATGTGTTGCAGAACTCCGTTGAATGGCATGATACATTATTACTGATGTATTGTGCCAAAAATAGTTATAGATCTCTGATGTTCTTTTGTCAAGAATGAAACTCTGCAGAATTGTCCTAGACACCCTTTTATAGAAGCATTTGGAATCAGCAAGACTAAAAGACAACTAGATTAAAATACTCCCCACAGCGATATATCACTAGCCTACATATAGTTAGCTTGCATCTAGTGCTATTGATTCAGCTCTTGAGCAAACAACGATTTAATAAAAGCATGTTCATGATTTTGTGAGTTATTTCCAGGCACTGTGCTTTTGTCTTCCCTCTAATGATATAACTACATTTTAACACTAAAAGGCAAAAGGCTGGGGAGGCAAATGGAGTTTCCACCCTTGAATATTATTTGCAAGACGGGATGTTGTTTGTATACATGAATTTTAGCAAAAACCCATTGATTTAATGTAGACAAATGCAAGGTTATGCACCTAGAATGGACTGCATAGGCCATGTGGTCTTTTTCTACTGTCAAGCTTCTATGATTTACAATTAGTTTTCAGTAGAACCTGCTATCGGTTTCTGAAGAGTTCATCTCCTTTGAGTAGCCTATAAAGCTCATTTTGGATTATATGCTCACTGGCCCAATTTTTGCAAGTTAGGAATTTTTCTATCCACTGATTTCTAGGGGTCTCTTGTTCAAAGATATTCATTTTGTTTAGCTTCCCACATCATTTGTGGGATTTTTCTTTTAATTTCCATTTCAGGGGTAAATAACATTACTAGCATGCAGTATCACTCAATAATGAACACTACTGGTGAATAGTGAATGCTCTCACTTAATAGAGAAAACAATGGGTGACTAGTGCATAAGAACATAAGAACATAAGATATGCCATACTGGGTGAGACCAAGGTCCATCAAGCCCAGTATCCTGTTTCCAACAGTGGCCAATCTAGGTCATACGTACCTAGCAGTTTCCCCAAAAGGCACAGGTTCCACAATGCTTGTACTGGGTCAAGCATTGATATCCTGTGTCCCTTCTTAATAATGGTTTATTCCAGGAACTTGTCCAAACCTTCTTTAAACCCAGCTACACTAACAGCCCTTACCACATCCTCCTGTAACAAACTCCAGAGTTTGATTACACGTTGAGTGAAAAAATATTTTCTTTTATTAGTCCTAAATAGTTTACCCTGTAGCTTCATTGCATGTCCCCTAGTCTTTCTATATTTGATAACGTAAACAATCGATCTACGTTTACCCGTTCCACTCAGTTCATTAATTTATAGACTTCTATCATATCTCCCCTCAGCGTCTCCTTTCCAGGTTAAAGAGCCCTAACCTTTTTAGCCTTTCTTCATAGGAGTATCCTTCCATCCCCTTTACCATTTTGGTGGCTCTTCTCTGAACCTTTTCTAATAATGCTATATCCTTTTTAAGATACGGCGACCAGAATTGCACACAATATTCAAGGTGCGGTCTCACAATGGAACAATATAGAGGCATTATAATATCTTTTGTTTTATTTTCCATTCCTTTCCTTATGATACCTTTCCTTATGATTCCTTTCCTTATGATACCTGGTTGTGTCTGATGATCTTAAAGTAGCTAAACAGGTAGAAAAGGCGACGGCAAAAGCTAGAAGGATGCTTGGGTGCATACGGAGAGGAATGGCTAGCAGAAAAAAGGAGGTGGTAATGCCTCTGTATAAGTCTTTGGTGCGACCTCATTTGGAGTATGGTGTGCAATTCTGGAGACCGCACCTTCAAAAGGATGTGAACAGGATGGAGTCGGTGCAGAGGGTTGCTAATAAAATGATTAATGGGCTTCATTATAAAGCATATGAGGACAGACTTAAGGATCTTAATATGTACACCTTAGAGGAAAGGCGGGATAGAGGTGATATGATTGAGATGTTTAAATACCTCCGTGGCATAAATGTTCAGGGAGAGAGCCTCTTTCAATTGAAAGCAAGTTCTGCTACGAGGGGACATGGGATGAGGGTGAAGGGAGATAGATTCAGGAGTGATATGCGGAAATATTTCTTTACGGAAAGAGTAGTGGATCCATGGAATAGTCTCCCAGTGGAGGTGATAGAGATGAGGACAGTAAATGAATTCAAAAAAGCATGGGACCAACACAGAGGATCTCTAAAGGTAAAAAGTGGACTGTTGTAGTTGTTGTTATGGAAGGACAGACTAGATAGGCCATGTGGTCTTTTTCTGTCATCATGTTTCTATGGGGCTTGTTTACAAAGCCGCGGTAGCGGTTCGCGGTCGTTATCGGAGCCGCGGCCCCATTGAAATCAACGGGGTCACGGCTCTGATAACGATCATGAACCGCTACCGCAGCTTTGTAAACAAGCCCCTATGTTTCTATTTGCTCTCTTGGCCGCCCCTGCACACTGGCCCGAGGGTTTTAAAATGTTATCCAGAATGACGCCTAAATCCTTTTCCTGGGTGGTGATTCCTAATGTGGAACCTTGCATCGTGTAACCATAGTTTGGGTTGTTCTTCCCTAGGTGCATAACTTTGCAATTGTCCACATTAAATTTCATCTGCCATTTTGATGCCCAGTCTTCCAATTTATCAAGATCCTCTTGCAATTTTCCACAATCCTCTTGGGTTTTAACAACTTTAAATAGTTTTGTGTCATCTGCAAATTTGATAACCTCACTCGTTATTCTACTTTCCAGGTCATTTATGAATATGTCAAAAAGCAGCGGACCCAGCACAGATCCCTGGGGTACACCACTATTCACCTTTCTCCATTGGGAAAATTGGCCATTTAGCCCTACCCTCTGCTTTCTATCTTTTAACCAGTTCCAGTTTTGCCAAGTCTCTGATGAGGGACCTTGTCAAAGGCTTTCTGAAAGTCCAGATACACTATATCAACCTACTCACCTTTGTCCACCTGTTTATTCACATCTTCAAAAAAACATAACAGATTAGTAAGACAAGATCTTCCTTGCCTAAGCCATGTTGGCTGTCTCCCATTAGGCCATGACTATCTACATGCTGAGTAATTTTATTCTTTATGATGGTTTCTACCATTTTTCCCGGTACTGACGTGAGGCTCACCGGTCTGTAGTTTCCCGGATCACCCCTGGAACCCTTTTAAAAAATTGGTGTTACATTGGAGATCCCCCAATCTTCAGGTATTAGAGATGATTTTAATGATAGTTCACAGATTACTAATAGCAGGTCTGCAATCTCATATTTCAGTTCTTTCAACACCCTTGGATGTATACCATCCAGCCCAGGTGATTTGCTACTCTTCAGTTTATCTAATAGTTGTAATACATCTTCCCGATGTATTGATATTTCCTTCAATTCTTCCGCACCTTTAAATACCACCTCAGTCATGGGTAACATCCCTACATCTTCCTCAGTAAAGACCGAAGCAAAGAATTCATTCAGTGTCTCCGCTATCACCTTGCCGCCTCTTAGTGCCCCTTTAACCCCTCTATCATCTAATGGACCAACTGACTCTCTCACAGGTTTTTTGCTACGAATGTACTTGAAAAAGTCTTTATTTCGTGTTTTTGCTTCTGCAGCAAGCTTCTTCTCAAATTCTCCCTTTGCCTGTCTTATCAATGTCTTGCATTTCACTTGCCAGTGCTTGTGTTGTTTCCAGGTTTTGTCATTTGGCTCTTTTTTTCCATTTCCTGAAAGATGCTTTTTTGGCAGTCATTTATTTCAAATAGGAACTTTATCTCCCTAGCATGTCATGCCGTGACACTGACCCAGTCGATACCAGGGTAATTGAAATCACCCATTATTATTACTGTGCTGTAACGTTTGTTAGCTTCCTTGATTTCTTTGAGCATTTCATCATCCATTTGTTCATTTTGGCCAGGTGGTCGATAGTACACCCCCACTGCCATCGCCTTCCCCTTTTTATATGGAATTTCAATCCATAGAGATTCTACAGCAAATTTTGTTTCCTGCAAAACTTTAATCCTTTCTGACTCAATGCCCACTCTAACATAGTGCGCAACCCCTCCACCAATTTGATCAGCTCTATCATTACGATATAGTTTGTACCCAGGTATCACAGTGTCCCACTGGTTGTCCTCCTTCCACCATGTCTCTGAGATTCCAATCATATCTAACCTCTCATTTAGTGCTATATATTCTAACTTTCCCATCTTATTTTTTAGACATCTAGCATTTGCATACAAGCATTTTAGAGACTGTATTTTATTCATATTAATTTGTCTATTGGTAGACATGGGTAATTTGGGATCTTTAAGCGCTGTATGCTCCATACTCGATGGCATTTGGCTACTTTACTCTTTTTTGGAACCTCTCTGCTTTTGGTAGTATCATTCAAGGATACATTCTTCCAAACCATGCACTCTTGGGCGACTGTCGGCTTTCCCCTATTATCTAGTTTAAAAGCTGCTCTATCTCCTTTTTAAAGGTTAATGCCAGCAGCCTGGTTCCACCCCAGTTAAGGTGAAGCCCATCCCTTCGGAAGAGCCCCTCCTTTCCCCAGAATGTTCCACAGTTCCTAACAAATCCAAAACCCTCATCTCTGCACCATTGTCTCATCCACGCATTGAGACTCCGGAGCTCTGCCTGCCTTTTGGATCCTGCGCGTGGAACGGGAAGCATTTCGGAGAACGCTACTCTGGAAGTTCTGGATTTCAACTTCCTACTTAAAAGCCTACATTTAGCCTCCAGAACCTCCCTACCACGTTTTCCTATGTCATTGGTACCGACATGTACCAAGACAGCAGACTCCTCCCCAGCACTATCTAAGACCTTATCTAGGTGGCGCGTTAGGTCCGCTACATTCGCACCAGGCAGGCATGTTACCAGGTGATCCTCACGTCCACCAGCCACCCAGCTATCTACATGCCTAATGATCGAATCACCAAATATAATGGCTGTCCTAACCCTTCCCTCATGCGCACATGGCCCTGGAGAAACTTCCTCAGTGCGAGAGGGTTTTACGTCACCTGGAAGACAGGTCCTAGTTACAGGATCACTTCCTGCCACACCAGGGTGATGCTCTCCTTTCACGTGACCTCTCTCCTCCATGGCAACAGGGATGCTGCCAGACTGGAGGCGGGACATCAGGACTATATCCCTGTAGTTCTTGTCTATATACCTCTCTGTCTTTCTTATGTTTTCCAAGTCTGCTACTCTAGCCTCTAGAGAACGGACTCGTTCCCTGAGAGCAAAGAGCTCCTTGCACCTAGTGCACACGTAAGACCTCTCACCAACTGGGAGAAAATCATACATGTGACACTAAATGCAAAAGACTGGAAAGCCTCCATCTCACTGCTGGACTGCTGTCTGCATCTTAGTTTTAAGTTTGTGTTTAGATCTTTAAGTTCTTTACTTACTAAGGGTTGCTATGGATATTTATACTAATAAAACTGTACCTAATACGTTTAATATACCTTGTTCACCTGAAGCTTAATTAATCTCAGGTCCTTAGTGTATGACTGATTTGGGTAACGAGCTTCACCTGAGAGCACCTCCTGTCTTTTAATTTGTGTAAGTACCTATAAAGCTACGATTATCCCAGGGGTGGGTGGGGGTTGGGGAGGGAGAGAGGGAAATAACACTTATTAAAAGAGGGCTTCTACACAGCTGCACCCTGTCTTGTGCTGCTGAGGTAAGCTATATTCTGATTTGATTTAAATTATAGCTCTTTGCTGCTGCTAGGCTCTAACTTATTATGAAATTTAAACTACAAGCTCTCTGCTGGGTTCTAAATTTAACCAGAAAGCTCTCTTCTGTGTTTTAAATTTAAACTAAAATTCTTTTGGTGATGCTAGGCCCTGAGTGACTATTAAATTTAGTACACATTACTGAGCGATGAAGTTGTTAAGTACCATCAATTTGGTGTCGACTCATGGCAACCCTCTGGATAGTTGTCCTAAACTGTGTTCGGTCCTCAGTCAGCTGACTCATTGTTGATAGAGTGACACTCATAGCTGCTGTTATTGTATCAATCCATCTCATTGCTGGCCTTCCTCTATTGCGTTGACATTCTACCTTGCCAAGCATGATGTCTTTCTCTAACGATCTCTCTCTTCGCATGATGTGTCCAGAGTATGAAAGTCAGTCTTGTCATCAGAGCTTCTAAGGAAAGTTTAAGTTTGATCTCCTCTAGTATTGACTGGATTGTTCTTTGGGCAGTCCATGGTATACACAGTATTAGTCGCCAGCATCATAATTCAAAGGCATCAATTTTCTTCCCGTCTATCTTTTTCACTGTCCAACTTTCACATCCATATGACATTCTTAAAAATACCATGGCTTGAACAAGTTGAAACTTTGTATGGAGAGAGACATCTCTACTCTTGAGAATCTTGTCTAGGTCCTTCATAGCCATTCTGCCAAGAGCAATGTGTCATCGGATTTCTTGACTGCTTGTAATTTCTTTATTGATAGTTGATCCAAGTAGGTTAAAGTTGTCAACTATTTCAATTTCTTCTCCATCAACAATGTACTTATTGATTTTGCCAGTTGTCGGGATCTTTGTCTTCTTTACTCTAAGGTGCAGACCCATTTTAAGACTATGTTCCTTGATCTTGAGAGGCAAATGTTTCAGATCATTTTCTCTTTCAGCCAGTAATGTGATATCATCAGTATAGTGGAGGTTGTTGATGAGTCTCCCACCAATCTTCACACCTCGTTTGTCTTCGTACAGTCCTGCTTCTTTATTTGTTCTGCATATAAATTAAACATTTAGTGGGTAAGTATGTAGTATTGTCGTACAACCTTTGCTGATTTTAAACCATTCTGTTTCTCCTTGTTCTGTTTGAACTGTTGCTTCTTGATCATTGTAAAGGTTGTGCAAGAAAACTATCAGATGTTCTGGTATACCCATGCTTCTTAATGTGGACCAGAGTTTCTCATGGTTTACACAGTCAAAAGCCTTGCTGTAGTCGATAAAACACATTTAGATATCTTTTTGGTATTCTTTTGTCTTTTCAAAATGTGGTGTGCTTAACAACCTTTCAGATCACAAATGACATGAAATGATATAGAAATTGTCATTTACATTTTCTCCGTCATATCAACTAAATGCAGATCCCTATTGATTTTTGTCTTTTATATAATTTGTCACCAGAAAAGTTAATGTATTTTTGTAATTCCTCTATGTTTTTAGTTAAAAGCACCATAATCAGTAAAGACTCCAGGTAAAGAAACAAAGGTAGCCTTTTATGAAGGTGTGTTAAGCAGTTAGCAAGGGAATTAGCACAAACTGTGCAAACAGTTAACACAGGAGCTTGAGATGTGAAGAATAATTTTATAAAACACTAGCGCCAGTGGCTGAAAATACATCTTAATTCAAGGTGTGATCATTTACGTACATTTGCCCAAGAGTGGGTGCAAATCGCCACACCTCCGTTTTGCAAGTATGCACATAAATTAATTAAGGACCACGCTATATCGTAAGAGCATAATATGTTGCCATCTGAACTTATTGTATCTGATTTACAGATAAACTGTTGTGAAATGCTATCCCAACCAGCAGCGCTAAATAGCTACTCAGAATCTTAGCTTCTCTGTCTCTTAGTCTGTGGAAGCCTAGAAACAAGATGAAAAAGGAGAATTTCTTGATTTGTGCAAATATTTCTTCTGTTACACTTCGGAGGATATAAGGTGTGCATCTTTTATATGACTATGAACAGTGTTTTTAAAAAGCCACTTAGCGCGATAATTCGTTATGGTTCAGTGATCTTGTAAGCATGTAAAAAAATGGCTGTGGCATTCTTTGAACCAGACAATAAGAATCAAGATCTATTGGAAGCTCTGAATTCCATCGGTTAATAAGCAGGAAAGAGTTTTCAAATTCCCAAGTCTGTTATTTAAACAATAATAAATCTCTCGCTGCAGTTTTCATAACAGGATGAAACCATGAGAATTAATTCTAAAGGAGTCTTAGGGACCAATGTACTAAATTGTGTTAACATTTCACAGGCATTAATGGGCATTAAAAGCACATTTGCAAAGTTAATTTAGCCACAGAAACTATGCTATTAACATGTATAAATTAACTTGCAAAGTGCATTCAAACTACTTTCCAGACACATTAATTAAAAAATTAACTATGCTTCTGGGAATTTTGCTTGCATTTTGGTATCTATAGATGAAGGACGTGCTACTGCCAGCCTCTTTGTGTGTCATTAATGTTAGCTGTTAGTATGTGAATCAATGGTCAATGTTTGTACTCTAGAGCACTGGTTCCCTTAGTGTGCACAATCCACTCATATTTAATCACTTTAGATTTATCAGTGCATTTTTCCTAGTAAAAAAGGTGCTGGTACTCGTAGGCAGGGCTCTTTCATTAATACACGGGGACCATGGGTCTATTTTAGTAGGCAATGAAAAAGGTGACGGTGTTCTGTACCATTGCGTACCCTCTCAGAAAAAAGCCTTGGATATATCTCTATGAAACTGAAGATAGAAACAATGATTTCACATACATTTCAAGCTGTGCTATTAAGTCCTTGGTGGATTTGGTGTTTGGACATTTCCAAATTTTCCGCAGAAGTCCAATACTGCCCTAAACCAAATTTTTGCGTCTGGTACTGGCTGAAAGTGCAGATGATCTGAAACATTTGCTTCTTAAGATCAAGGAACATAGTATTAAAATAGGCCTGCACCTTAACATGAAGAAGACAAAGATCCTGACAATTGGTAAAATCAATAGGTTTATCATTGATGGAGAAGAAACAGAAATAGCAGACAACTTTAATCTGCTTGGATCAATAATCAATAAAGAAACAACAAGCAGTCAAGAAATCAACAACACATTGCTCTTGGCAGAATGGCTATGAAGGACCTAGGCAAGATTCTCAAGAGCAATGTTTCAGTTTGTCCAAGCCTGGTACTTTCAATAAAGTTGCGAAAGTTGGCAGTGAAAAAGATAGGCAGGAACAAAATTGATGCCTTTGAATTATGATGCTGGCTAAGAATACTGTACATACTGTAGACTGCCCAAAGAACAAACCAGTCAGTACTAGAGATCAAACCTAAGCTTGCTTTGAAGCTCAGATGACAAGACTTAGACTTTCATACTTTTGATGCATCATGCAAAGAGAGAGATTATTAGAGAAAGACACCATGCTTAGTAAGGTTGAAGGTCAACGCAAAAGAGGAAGGCCAGCAATGAGATGAAATCATCATAGCTGCTGTTATTTTATCGATCCAACAGTGCAGGGACATCTAATGAATCTACTGATTGAACATCAGGAATCTCTCCACCACCAGGAGACCTTTTATCAAGTGGGAGAGAGTACATTTTTGCCACAGGGGGATGGGAATCACCCGGTATACCAAATACCTCCAATAAACACTTTTTAAAGAGCTCTCTAGCACTTATAAGAGCAGAACGTGGAAAATCAATAATACAAAAATTAGAATATCTAGCATAGTTCTCCAATGATTCAATCCTAGCTTGTAAAGTAAGAGCATCTTTACAAAGAGCATTGACAGAGACCTCGACAACAGCAGTCTTAGTTTGAATCTCAGTTGTTAAAAATTGTAAGGAAGAGAGCGCTTCAGTATGTTGCTGCAATTGTTGTTTATGCTCTTGAACTTGCCCAGACAAAGCCTGAACCTATTGGAACATCTTTTCCCCAAGGCTGGCAATGGCTGTCCAAATTGCCTCCAAAGTAAAAACCTCTGGGCAAACAAGGACAAAGGTACCTGGGGCTCCAACCATTCCTAACCCATCTCCTGGAACCTGAAGAGCCACAGGGAAAACTCCTGAAGTGGCCATAAGTCCAGACACTCCTCCTGCAGTTGATTGTAGGGACCCAGCAACTGGAGGCTGACCCAGAAGACTAAGCACACTCTCGCGCTGTTCTTCTTTGCACTCTGTGGCCATCCCTCCAGTAACCGACACACCTCCTCAGGCTCCTGCCGACGTTGCTGTACTGGCCAATGTGTCTCTAACTGCTGCCACCTTAGGTGGGTGCCACTGCACTGGCGACGTGATATCTGGCCCCGAGCTGCTGGACAAGCTCTCCTGCTTCCAATAGGGCTCTCTGTCATCAGTAATCCTCCTGGCCACCATTCGCAACATGAAGGAATCCAAAGTTCCAAAAGGTAATGGGGAAGATGCCACCAGCACCTTGGGAGGCTAGGAGCCAGTTTTGCCTTCCTTTTCCCCATCGGCAATAATGCGGCTCCCAGCATGAACCTGCCTGCAGTCATCTTGTTCCACCCCATCCAAACCTCATTGGATGTAAAGACATTTAGTTCTGCTACCTTGTTAGTAGCTTTTTCACCCCCTTCAGACTGGGACTGTTTTTTTAGGGTTTATTTTTGTAAGAGAAGTACTGTCTTCAAAGGGTTTAATGTCCGGATTTTTCTAGGGTTACGCAACGATGAAGGAAGGAGTTCCTCCTTCTCTGCCCTGGCATTCAGCAACTGGGAGGACAACGCTTGGTTAAATTTCAGTCTATTTCCTATGTTTGTTTGTTTGTTTTGACCCCCTCCCCCCCCCCATATGATATTGTGATGTCTCCTGGTAGATACCCCAGTATTGGCATTGCCTGCGTATTGTTTTTTATTTTTGTTTTTTGATTCTTATTTCTTCAAATGTTGTAGAATGCTTGATTTATTTGTTGAAGTGATAAATATTAAAAAAAAATAATAACAGCATCTATGGTTGCCACTCTATCAACAATGAGCCTCCAGACTGAAGACCGAAAATAGTTTAGGACTATCCAGAGGGTCACCATGAGTCGACACTGTCTTGACAGCACTTAACAACAACACCAATAACATAAAAATAGCTCAAGAATGCTGGGGATTTCCATAGAGTGAGAAGATAAGTAATAGTACCTCCACTAAGTAGCCTATTAATTTATTTGTGGTGTAGCTAAGATTTTAGAGCATGCAAAATTAACGGGGTGCTCTTGAGCAGTGTACAGGATTGATCTGTGGCAGAGGAGCTCCACCAATGCACATATAATTAATAAAAATCTCAATTTATCTGGCCATCCAGTTCCCCCACGCACACCAGCATTCAGCATTGATGTTGAACACTGGTGCTAAGCATTCTAAGGCTAACCCGTCTACACCTATCAAGGCCTTGAATGCTGATTAGCCAGAAGACCAAACGGTCACCATTATAGGGCAATTTTAAGGGATCAAAGCTATGCTCTCTACTAATGCAACTGCTCTATCAGTAGTCCAAACAGAACTTAACTTGGTTCATTCTAAAACGGCAGCTTTTTCAGGTGTTGGAACATATAACTGGCCACTTGGAGGGCAAATTAGAGCTAGCAGACAAATCTCTTAAGATGGTGACTCTGTTGCAGCATGATTTAGAGGATATGTGCAACAGGAATCGGTGGAATAATCTCAGAATATTGAGACTGCTGGAGGGAATGGGAGCACGAACCTGATGAAATTCCTATCATTTCTTCCCAAATTGCTGCAACTCACCTTCTTTGAAATTGAAAGGGCACACCATATTTCAACCAGGCCACAGCAAGAGAGGCCTGCTAATTTTCGAAGTGCTGTGGTTCCTGAAAATTATGAATATCATGGTGAAAGCTCGGCAAACACCTGGGTTGCTATGCATAGGTTAAAAAATCTACATTGTGCAGGACTTTGTGGAAAAAAACTATGGAGAAGAGGAAAGGGTTTCTTACTCTGCATCTGAGACTGAAGACCCTAGTGTTCAATATAGATATTGTCACCAACAAGGATGAAGGTGACTTATAATAACACAACTAAATCCCACACTGATCATAGAGCACTGGAAAACGTCTTGTTGGCTGCAAATTAGTCTTCTGGCTCCATGACCTGAATTTGCAGAAGTCTCTTTGTGATGGAGTACACCTCTAGTGAGTGCAGTGATGGTCTTAAACGTAGTGGGTTTAACTTGCGGTATTGACTTATTGTTGTTCTCTACCTTTTTCGGATGCTTAGATAACTGAATATAATGGATAGTTCTTTGATTGGGGTTGAAGTTATTTATTTGACAGGATTATATCACCTTATCAAGTCAAAGTGGTTTACATTAAAACTCAGTTTAACTGTTACATTACAACGAGGGTATCAAACTTGGGGAACTTTAACAAGGTTATGAAATGTGGGGTTTAGCAAGATCTGAGGAACATAGTTCATGAAGCTTCTGGGCTAAGTGATATTTCCGTAGCAGTCAGTGAATAGAAAAGTTTTGAGTTTCCTGCGGAAGTCCTTTGTGTCTGCAGTTGACCTCAAGTCCTCCGGTAGCATGTTCCATATTGTTGGTGCTGCTATGGAAAATGTTCTGCTGCAGGTCACCAGTTCACTTTTTGCCTTGTTTTTTGGGACTATTAGGTGGTTTATGGTACTGGACCTTCTAGGTCTGATTTCTGGGTCTTGCGTTATAGAGTGATTATAGGATGTCAGCTGTTTTACGGTGAATGATTTTGAATGAAGTGAGAATGATCTTGTATTTTATACAGACATGTACGGGGAGCCAGTGGAGCTGTTTCAGTATGGGGGTGATGTGGTCTTGTCTTGTGGATCCTGTTATGATACTGGCTGCCATATTCCATGTCATCTGAAGAGAGTGTAAGGCATTGTCTTGCGAAACTGCTGAGGTCTCCGTGTGAGTGGGTTGTGCGAAATGCATTTCTGTCTCTCTTTTTCTAACATTGCACTTCCTATCTGGCTTTTTTGGTTTTCCTTTACAGTTTTGGTTTCTAATGTGTGATTCCTTATTCCATATTAGGTTCTCTCCATGTTCTGAGTGTGTGGCCAAACTGAAGTATTCTACTAATGTGTACTTGCTGCATAGAGATCTGTAGAAGTTTGGTTTGTTCCATTTCCTCAGTAGGAGAAGAACTGGTGTTCTAGGGCCTGTTGCAATGTTGCCTTTTCCTAGGTACGTTTTTTGCAGTTTCAGCCCAGGAAACTAGTGCTATTTTGGTATGGCCTTTGAGAAAAAGGTCAGTACTTTAACACTGCAATCAGCATTTCTTTAAATATCATAGTGGCACTGAATATATATATAGAGCAGTGAGCATCACCTTTATAAGGATGGGGCAGTATTTGGCCTGCTATCCTCCTAGCAGACTGAATATCGCTACTGTCCATATAGTTAGGTTAAATGTTTATGCTTTGCTCATAGTCTGATTGTTGGTAGTAGAGAGGACACAGGAACAACAAGTGTGCAAGGTCTTCAGATTAATTCTTCACTGCACAGGAGCATCTTGTGTCAGAGATAGATTGGTCAGGCCTTACAGGTTGAGCTGAGCCTTCTAGTGTTGACAGCCCAAGGTGGGAAGCCGGAAGCCAGGAAAACCTGGAAGCAGGGTAGAGAGAGACAGGCATTCAGGAACTCACCAAGAAGACTGACTCTGAATGACTACAAGGCTAGAATACAACAGAGACATGGAGCAAAGTTAAGAACGGGGCTAGCCCAATAGTATTATCCAACTTTTAAATGGAAAAAACAAACAAACCCTAGAAGAGATTAATAAGAAAAGCTTCTCTGAGCCAAGAGCCCAAAATAATAACAGCATACAGGAACACATGTTACATCTTATCCTTTATAAGTAAATTTAAGAGTTTGAGATAATACTTCACATACTCTGACTTAGGAGTAAGGTTCATTACTGTCATGGTATGCACACAACTAATCCATTTGGAGACAGTATCCTGAAAGAAAACAGTACAATAACAGTAATATCGCTAGCAAAGAAGTTAATGGAAAAATAAAACAAAACAACATAAAGAAAAAGATAACGAGCATCATCCAGGAGAGTTATATACAGGCTCTGATAAAATGCCAGTAAAAGTAAAATACATTTGATTAAGTGCATAATAATTTTATTTTTACTTTGTTAGGTATTTAATTACAGTCAATGTTAATGTACTACTGCACCTCCATAGTATTTTCTGAACACTACTCTGGATGGTCTTTAGACCAGGGATGCAACATAAACGTTTCAATGAATGTAAAAAAAAGTCTGAAACCTGAAGACCATCAGGTGTGGACTTAGATAAGGGTTGCAATCACAGAGTGTTGGTGTAATGGAAGTCAAGACTGGTATATGATTATCCCAGACTACACGATCTGTGACCAGATATGCTTGAGAAAAAGGATGGGTGCAGGGACGGAATGCATCCTCATCTTAGAATCACAACAAGTCCCTGCAAGGAAGGGAGAGCAGGTAGGAGCTGAAAACTCTAAGTGGTCTGTCTACTAAGATGCATTAACTGTTAGTGCGCCGATAGAGTGGGAAAAGCATGTTGGGCTAACAGCTAGCACGGGGCAGCTACAGCTATTGCAGGAAATTGCTGTGATATCGGCAGGCCACGCATTAGTCGTTTGAGTGGGTGCATCTGCATTGAGCAGTAACCGCTTGTTTTGCAGACATCGTGGGTGGTATTAGCTGCATCTACTGTGCTGCCACACCACGATCTCTACATTTTTGCAGCATTATCTATTGGGAAAATGCTGTACACGCCCCCAACAGATAACATGCAGCTTTGGTAGCTGACAGGGTGCTATTTGCACTAACCCACCATGTTAGCTACAAAAGCCTGTCACGGTTGAATAGACAGGCCCCTAAGAGAAATTCCTTATCCACAGGAACTCCATCTAGTCATCCAGCACAGAGGAAGGAAGTGGATTCAAATATGAGAGAGAAGCATGACTAGGGCAGCATGAAAAGGGTTCTGCTTGTTGGTGATGTGGACTTGAATTGGGCATTGACGCCTAAGGGACTCTACAAAGGAAAAATTCCACTCCAACGGAAGCTACACTGGATCTGGTATTATCAGGGCCGGATTTACCTATGCGCCATGTACGCCATGGCGTAGGGCCCACAGCCGGCAGGGGCCCACAAAAAAAGAACAAGTTCATTTTTTTTTAATACAATTTAAAAAAAAACCTGGTGGCTGCCGCCGCGGGGCCCCCTCTGCTGCCGCGGCAGCACCGACTGACCCGCGGGGGCCCCGTCTACAAGCTGAAGCCGTCGGTTCGGTTCGTTCGTTCCTCCCTCCCTCCCTCCCTCCGTGCAGGCTGCAGGCTGTGAGAGACGCGAAAGGAGAGTGTCTCCTCGCGTCTCTGTTAAGCCCGCAGGGGCTGATGGGAAATTTCCCATCAGCCCCTGCGGGCTTAACAGAGATGCGAGGAGACGCTCTCCCTTCGCGTCTCTCGCAGCCTGCACGGAGGGAGGGAGGGAGGAACAACCAAACCGACGGCTTCAGCTTGTAGACGGGGCCCCCGTGGGTCAGTCCGTGCTGCCGCGGCAGCAGAGGGGGCCCCGCGGCGGCAGCCACCAGGTTTTTTTTTAAAATTAAATTTTACTTTAGGCCGACGGGGGGGGGGTAGGACTGGTAATGGGCTATGGGGGGGTAGGACTGGTAATGGGCTATTGGGGGGGCTGGGGCTGGAAATGGGCTGGGGGGGTAGGGCTCGAAATGGGCGATGGGGGGGGTGAGGACTGGAAATGGGCTATTGGGGGGTCTGGGGCTGTAAAAGGGCTGGGGGGGGTTAAGGCTAGATTTGTTCTGATGGGGTTAGGACTGGTAATGGCCTGTGGGCTGTTGGGGGGGCTTAGAACTGGCAATGGGCTTTGGGGGGGTTAAGACTGGTAATGGGCTGTGGGCTGATGGGGGCTGTCTGGTAATGGGCTATGGGGGGCCTAGGAATGTAAATGGGCTGGGGGTTAATACTGGAGGTGGGCTGATGGGGTTAGGACTGGTAATGGGGGGGTTTAGAACTGGTAATGGGCTTTGGGGGGGGTTAAGACTGGTAATGGGCTGTGGGCTGATGGGGGTTGTCTGGTAATGGGCTATGGGGGGCTAGGACTGGAAATGGGCTGGGGGGTTAAAACTGGAGGTGGGATGATGGGGTTAGGACTGGTAATGGGCTGTGGGCTGATGGGGGGGGTAGGACTGGCAATGGGCTATGGGGGGCTGACTGGAAATGGGTTGATGGGGTTAGGACTGGAAGTGGGCTGATGGGGGGTTAGGACTGGTAATGGGTTATAGGGGGGGCTTAAACTGAAAATGGGGTGATGGGGGTTAAGGACTGTAAGTGGGTTGATGGGGGGCTAGGACTGGTATTGGGTTGGGAGGTTGCTAGGACTGGAAATGGGCTGATGGATGGCTAGGACTGGAAATGGGCTGATGCAGGGACTAGAAGGGAATGGATGCTGGGTGAGGCTGGAACTAGAAGGGAGCTGATGTTGGGGGAGGATTAGAATGGGATGGGGCTGGAAGAGTAAAATGGAGAAGGGAAAAATATTTTGTGTGGGAGGGATAAAAAATCTACAATTGGCCGGGTATTGGGAGAGTAAGTGGGGATTGAGGATGGAGGGGTAAAATTTGAGTGGATGAAATAGGAATGAGGAAAGAGCAAAAGGAGAAAGATTAGTATGTTAAAGCAGATGTAGAGGGAGAATGGAAAAAAATCTAGAAGAGAGAAGAAAGGACAAATGGACAGCAGACGATGGAGAGTTAGCAGAAGACACAAAGAAACCAGAAGAAAGTGGCTGGAGCAATTGCAGCTGAAAAAAATGCACAAAAGGTAGAAAAATATCTCTTTATTTTGAATT
This sequence comes from Ichthyophis bannanicus, assembly GCA_033557465.1. NCBI lineage: Eukaryota > Metazoa > Chordata > Amphibia > Gymnophiona > Ichthyophiidae > Ichthyophis > Ichthyophis bannanicus. The sequence goes on along the minus strand of JAWIIG010000024.1, from coordinate 3,837,646 downwards.
TATTAATTGGAATATGTCAGCTCTGGTAAATGTGCATCATTAACGTCTGCGCTTTGTTTAGTACAAGAGCAAATTAATGTATAGTTTTATTTCTACAGTGTTGTACATTCCAAGTTTGGCTTTTGGGATTCCCAGTTTAATTATTGTCTTCCTGTTTCTAAATTGTGATTACTTGTTTGGTGATGGTCTATGTTCTGCATGTGTAACTGAGCTGAGGTGTTCTGTTTATATAATTCCTATTTGACATTGCCACTTGTTCTCTTTCCCCAGTAGGTCATGTATTGTTGTTCTCTGAAATGTATTGGTTTAATATTTGCAGTGTTGCCTTTTGATTGGTAGAGTATGGTGCTTTGTGAGTCCTGGTAGTGCTGTTAGGATACGGCGGGTTTACTATGGGTTCTAAATGGGCAGTGTTTGTAGTAGTTCCTAATGTGTCTGGCAGTTGGCACTGGATTATAGTAATGTAGAAATCTTTTAGTCTTTCTTTATCCATACACTCATTAAGAGGCACGTTTACTAAAAGTTAGTATATGGTAACATTATGCAAATATTTATGCAAATGATGCCCCTTATGCAAATGAGGCCCCGCACCCCCCTTGGGCCGCCCCTGCTGGGGGCCCACAATTTTTGTTGGCGTAGGGCCTCACTCAAGGTAAATCCGGCCCTGGGTATTATCAAATGGATAAAGAGTCTCTGAGCTGTTAGTAGGGTCTAGCGATCAATGTACAGTGGTTTAGGCTCAAGCTCTGACCTAAACTGAACCATAATAAGATCTGAGCCTTGTACTTCAAGAGTGATAACACGGAGGAGGCCGCCCTGGGAGTCAGACAGGAACTTTGGTCAGCAATAAAAGGGAGCATTGAGAAAGCAACACATTTTTTTAGGCACTTCACCAAGGGTCAGAGGAGGAAAAAGGCAATTTGAAACTTTGAGGAGGAATAAAAAAATGTTAAAAGGATGGAGGCCAGCTTTCAAAAATAAAAACAAATCAATACAAACAGAAGATGAATTGTTCTTTACATACATAAGGGAGAAACAGAAAATCAGATAAGGAACAGGTACAGTACAGGGACAGACTCAGGATGCGATTTGCAAACATACACTAATAGGCCGATGCACATTAATGCAATTTACTGCACATTATTTTTACACAAGTTCTTTCGTTGTCAATGTAGCCATGCATGTCTATAAGCCGGCTCTTAGGCTCTTGCGCATGAAACTAGCTACTGCACCGGATTCTAAGTTATCCTGAACTCAGATTTGGAAAGATGAAAAATTAAACATAAAACCTAAATGCAAAGCGAGAAAGCAGGGTTTCCAGAGAGGTGGGCCAGCAAAAGACAAAAATCTTAAGTTAGTAAATTTGCTCTATATTTCCTGAAAAAAGGGAAGGCAATACTTAATTTTGCAATGATTATAAACTGAATTGCAAAGGTGGAGGTACCTGAATGACTTAACACAAACAAGAGCTGCTAAGGCCATGGGACCTGATGATGCCTCACAATGCTAAAGAAGTTCAAGGATGTGCCGTCAGCATCTCTCACAGCTCTGTCCAGTGGGTCCTTGAAGACAACTGAGGATCCAAGGGACTTGAAGACAGCAAATATAGTCGCGCTACAAGGGGTTCTCAACCCTGTCCACAGAACTTACCTTTCCAGTGGGGTAATGTCATAGAGGTACATAGATGCATATATTGCCTCTATAAAATAGGATCCATATATGCCTAGGTGTTTTGTTATTTGGTGATCGTCAAAGCAAAGCTGTTCTAGTTCCATATTGTGTTTTCCAGTGCAATATTTCACAGTAAGCTAAACCAATTCAATATTCAAGAAGATGATGCAGTCTCTTAATTTCCAATTATTTATTAAGCAGAACAAGGAACGTAATGTGACTGTTGAACCAAGAATGGAACACCAATTCTGGTACAATGCAGTAGGCTGAGTCTGAATTATCTGCTTCAGTTGAATAATTACTGACAGGGTGTGTTGTGGAACTAAATGAATAGCTGGATGCTAAAAGTGTGGCAGGGGCGGATTCTGGAAATTGAATGCCGATCCACTGGATAAGTGGATGTTGAAAAATGGTGAAATGAAGATGCAACACCAGGGAGATGGAGAGGGAAAGAAAGGCTGTGGGGCTTTGCCTTCTGAGCCCCAAGATGGAGACTTCTCTACTGAAAGGAAGGGTGCAGAGATTACCCCAAAGGCTTGAGGGTCTACAGGTAGTCTGAGGCATGAGCCTCAGAAGACTGGAGGGAAAGGATCGCATGCAACATTTAGCCTATAGGAGCATGACCCTAGCTTACAAACTGGCAGCTCAATACAAAATATAATAAAAATACGCACACACAAGCTGTGAGGTAGTACAGGATCTACACAGTTCTTTGTACCTTTTGTCATATGTTTCAGTCTCTGTTGTTCCTCCCTTCCAAATTTTGTGTGTCAGCAGCCTACATTTTGGGTATCAATCTTTTGTCAGTTTTTTGTTCATAGTTTAGGAGCAAAATAAACTATATGAGCCAAGGAAAATTGGGGCAATGACCAGTGTGCTGGTTCTCTGCTTAGTGCATCACACGCCTGCCATCTAAAAACATATAAACAATATTTTCTCTACAGAAATTAAGCAAAAATGAGACTAGAAAGGGACTATATGCCTTATTCTAAGAATGAGCAACATGAAATGGACTTTCCTATTTGAAATGTGATGGGTTCTTCCAAGTTAACCAGTGTCAAAAACGGGATGATGGGTTCAAAGGACCATTGGTCTGACCCAGCATGGCATATGTGATGTTTGTATGTTTTGCTAATACTTTTGCTTTCAGTACAAAAAAGTGTCCTGTATTTAAAAGACTGTCTGCAAACTTTTTATTTTTTAAAGGATTTTTAAAATAATAATTTGCAATAAAAGTTTTTAAACTGTATTTTAGAAGCAAAAGTACTTCAAGTTTTTGGTAAGGACTATCTGAGGTTGAACTGCTAGATAGTGCTTGTGATGTCACCCATTGTCCTAAGGTAACAGCCTTTGTATAGTCATGGATGGAACCCACATTGTGTTTGATCCAGCCTTTCTTATTTATAAGTATACTGAATAGCTGTGCACAGAGCAAGAGCTTCCAACCTCCTGCATCCACATAGTGGAAACTGACCTGCAGTGTTTTTTCATAAGAGCATTGGAAACAAATCGGTGCACATCTGACATGCATGAGTGGGCAGGAAGGAATTGCTTTGCAAAGCCTATCAATGGTAATGCAGACCCTTTGTGTTACATGGATGGAAATCATGAATTCCTGGTACGCTCCACTAAAATGCAATCTTATTCAGATTTTGCTAACAAGTTGCTGCCATTTTTCAATATGTTGCTCGGTCAAGAGAGCATGGCTGCCATGTGTGCCTGTCCAACTGAGCAACTGTAGCCCAGAGTGACAACAGGTGCACCAAAATTATTGAGAACAAGTGAGCATGCAGATAGGGAGATAAATGTAACTGTCCCAGTTCAATCTTGGGTTTGTCTTCATAGATAGTCTATGGTTTTTGGAACTTGAAATCTATAATATAATATAGCCAATGCAGAAAGCCGGTGCTGTATTGACTTCTGACATTCCTGACAATGCACACATTTTAATATGTCATGCCAGAAGGATAGGGTATGCAAACAGACACTGTGTAACCATGCACATGCAAATGAGACACTGCAGCGTTAACCTGGGAGAGCAAGCCAAACGCATGCGCACAAGAAGTCTGCACTAGTTTGCTAGCTCTCCCAAGTGGCTAATTTGCATATCAGCTCCGACAGTATTTTGATGGCATCGGAGATGATCACAGCATTGGGAAAAGCCCCTGATGCCATCAAAACACTGTTGGAGGCTGGTGGTCTAGCGGCCCCTGCACCTCCCACTAAAAGAATTTAACCTGGTGGTCTAGTGGCCCCTGTATCCCCCACATCCACCCCAAAGTAAAAATAAAATTACCTGCTGGTCTAGCGGCTCCTAATTCCAATCTTCCCCCCCTCCGTACCTTAAAATAGGTAGGAGTGCTGCCTACGTACTCCTGCTCTATGTCCACCATCTTGAAAAATGGCGGTGCTTGGCTCCACATGCTGCATCCTGGGATGCACTGGGCAGGGTTAGACTGCCTGTCAGTATGCACTGTGTATGCGGCCAGGCATTGCCATTTTTTAAGATGGTGGACTCAGATTGGGAGCGCATAAGCAGCAGTCCTGCCTATTTTAAGGTATGGAGGAGTTGGATGTAGTGGCCACTAGACCACCAGGTTATATTCTTTTATTGGGGGGTGGGGTACAGGGGCCACTAAACCACGAGGTACTTATTTTCTGTTGGGCACCGGCCCCTGATAGTGTTTTGATGGCATCGGGGCTTTTCCTGATGCCGCCATCATCTCCGATGCCATCAAAACACTGTTGGGGAGAGACGGGGGGGCCGCTGGGCCACCAGGGATTCTCTATTGTTGGGCATTGGCCCCCAACACTGTTTTTATGGCATCAAGGGCTTTTTCCGATGTCTGATCATTTGAGGAGAAGATGATCTAGGCATTGGGGAAAACACCCGGTGCCATCAAAATACTGTCGGGGGGCACGCGGTAGAGGTTTGTAACCTCAGACACTACAGTAAATGTTTTGGTGCTATGACTGGTTGTGAAACCCTCTACTCCTGTCTCTGCGTCAGATGTAGCCATGATTTGCATACCAGACCATTATGTGCAGCTGATTAAAATACATTTAAATATGCGTGGCGTTAATTGTATGCTAGTTTTTCCATCTGTTTTCTGTATTCAAAAAGTTCGTAAAGTGTTCTTAAATGTGGCATTATGGAAAAAAACCCAAACTGACCTATCATTAAAACAAATTTAGAGGTATTTAATCCTAAACCACTGATATTTTATATTCTGAAGCTACGGAAAGAATGTCTGTTTCAAGCAGGTTTGTTTGGGGAAATGTCTGTGCACTGTCACATAGCCACATTAACCACTAGCTCCTCTTCAGAGGGCCCGCATCATGGTTAAGGCCCTACTTAAACTGTGAAAAAGGCCTAAAATTGTGGCCCTTGGGCACATCTCATGCAATTGCATGGCCACAAAAATCTGTCCCTTCTCATGTCGTTTGCTGCTCCCCATGGACTCACCAAGGGAAAGCAGAGATCCAGGTCCAGTTGGCTTAGGTCTTGAAGGAACAGCTGTGTCCCACAGCAGATAGGGGATGTAGGTAGTGGGGGACGACACATGATGAAGCAGCTAGGGGATGGGAGTGTCACAGTTGGACTGGAAGATAGGATATGTGTGTGTGTATGGCTGGGGACAGAAAGAGGAGAGGAAAAGAGAAAAGCAAGAATGGGGTGGGGAAAGAGGGGAGACAAGGAAGTGTGTGTGTGTGTGTTGGGGGGAACAGGACTGTTCACCTCCTCCTCTCCAGATTCCTCTTCAAGATCTCAGAACCTCCTTCCCATCCTGTTCTCCTTCTTCCATCCCCATCAAGATCTTCCCTCTGTTTGCACTATTTAGTATGTAAAATAATTCAAATGTTTGCAAATCTGCAACGTAATTGCTGTAGAATTTCAAAATTTTTGCTACAGAGTTTTCTAACTGTTGCCACAAAATCTTTCCAGTCTACAGCAGGAAACTGGAGGCTGTGACTGGTGTCCGTAGCTTCCGCACATTGTGATTTATATACAACCTTACTAATCAGCTGTTTCTCACAATTTTATAGTCGTGGTCAATGTTTATTTGATATACTGCATATTTCTTGGAAATCTAAGTGGCTCACAATAAAAAGGGAAAACAAAATATCAAATTTCATCTGTCTTGTCTTTTACTTGGCCACAAGTATTTCATTATTTCTATCTGTTTTGATATTCCATCTTTATTTGGCCTTTGCTAATAGATGCAATCATAATGCTTCATTTTTTATCCTTGTCTAGGACAGCGTAACCTCTGACCACCTGGCCCAGAATCACTGAGTTCAGAGCCATGTCTTGTGGCAGGGGCTAGTGAGAGCTGGGGACAGTGCCTCTGTGTCTCGTACTTAAGATATCCTAGCAGCAGTAGGTGTAATGTAAAGACTGGTTTTATTTCCTGTGTAAAGCCCTACCTGAACTCTTGTAGGCACACAGTGTTAAACAAATGGTGTGTGACTGTACATGTTATGCAGAGCTGAGCTGCTTTACCAGCTGAGTGACTGTCCTTGATTCAAATCCTAGCTTACCTGCTGAGCAATTGTTTTACTTGTCAACAGAGCAGTGTTATTCAATGTCTAGTAAAATCAGCAGGGGGAATAATCCGTGCCAGAAATTGAGTCAGAAAGCATCGGTCACCTAGGCTGGGAGGCCAAGTAGGGATCTCTTGTGAGGATATTTAATAAATACACAAGATGCCAATGGGTCGTTATAAAATAGCCGCACAAAATACAACGCGGCCGCATACAATTCCAGCAACTTGGGAACAGCACACACATAGGTGTATATTTGTAGCTTCAGTCATGCTCCACCCCAACTCCACTCCCAAACATGCCTACAGCCCAGCCCCATACGAGTACACGCCTATTTATTTATTTATATATTTATTTATTTAAACAAAATTTTATATGGCCTTCTAATTATTCAAAACGATTTAAAGTTAAGCAACAGATTAACATGACCAAAGGTGATGATATTTTACAGAGAAACTTGAACAGTATAACAATATAACTGCACAGATTTACTAAATGTGAACTATGAACTATTTACAGTGTTTTGTGGTTGTCTTACTGAATCCTTATTTCGTTGTTTGTTGAATTGAATTGTAGGATTTTTACAAGACGGGTTTATGGTGGGTGAGTCTCTAGGTCTGAGGATATGTTAAATTTTTCCTTGAAGAGGTACGTTATTCATTTCTTTCTGAAATCTGACAGGTCTGAGAGTCCTCGGAATGTTGGTGGTGGTTTATTCCATAAGGATGGTGTGAATAATATGAATGAGTTATTACAGGTGGACTGCTTGCTTTTTGTCTTTTGCTTTGGAATGACTAGCAGGTTGAGGGCGGAGTTTCTTCGCAGTTTTTCATTGTGTTTGAGATGAGAGGTTGGAAGCATGCAGCAGATTCGTTGTGAAGTATTTTGAATATTGTGATGAGAATTTTGTAGCAGATCCTAGCTGAGATGGGAATGCAGTGAAGCTGTATCACTATGATACCTGGGTACAAACTATATCGTAATGATAGAGCTGATCAAATTGGTGGAGGGGTTGCGCTCTCTGTTAGAGAGGGCATTGAGTCAGAAAGGATTAAAGTTTTGCAGGAAACAAAATTTGCTGTAGAATCTCTATGGATTGAAATTCCATGTAAAAAGGGGAAGGCGATGGCAGTGGGGGTGTACTATCGACCGCCTGGCCAGAATGAACAAATGGATGATGGCTGAGGGGAGATATAAAGTCTATACATTAATAAACGTAGATCGATTGTTTACGTTATCAGAATATAGAAAGACTAGGGGGCATGCAATGAAGCTACAGAGTAACCTATTTAAGACTAATAAGAGAACATATTTTTTCACTCAGCGTGTAATCAAACTCTTGAATTTGTTACCGGAGGATGTAGTAAAGGCTGTTAGTGTAGCTGGGTTTAAAAAAGGTTTGGACAAGATCCTGGAGGAAAGGTCCATAAACCATTATTAAAAAGGGACCCAGGATATCAATGCTTGACCCAATACAAGCACTGTGGAACCTGTGTCTTTTGGGGAAACTGCTAGGTATGTATGACCTAGATTGGCCACTGTTGGAAACAGGATACTGGGCTTGATGGACCTTGGTCTGACCCAGTATGGCATGTCTTATGTTCTTATGGAGATGTGGGCACCAGCAATTATTCAGGCCATAGTATTTTGGGCCATTTGTGGTGGTTGGAGAGTTTATTTAGGTAGGCCCTGGTAGATGACATTACAAAAATCTAGTACAGATGTAACCATTGCTTGGCATACTGTTCGGAAAAGGTCTAGGGTGAGTAGTGTGCTGAAGTGCTTCGGGATTCTTAGTTTGTAGTAGATGTTGTTGTTAAGTGCCGTCGAGTCGGAGTCGACTCATGGCGACCCTCTGGATAGCTATCCTAAATTGTGTTCGGTCTTCAGTCAGGCGGCTCATTGTTGACAGACTGGTACCCGTAGCTGCTGTTATTGTAGCGATCCATCTCATTGCTGGCCTTCCTCTTTTGCGTTGACCTTCTATCTTGCCAAGCATGATGTCTTTCTCTAATGATCTCTCTCTTCGCATGATGTGTCCGAAGTATGAAAGTCGAAGTCTTGTCATCTGAGCTTCTAAAGAAAGCTTAGGTTTGATCTCCTCTAGTACCGACTGGTTTGTTCTTCGGGCAGTCCATGGTATACACAGTATTCGCCGCCAGCACCATAATTCAAAGGCATCAATTTTCTTCCTGTCTGTCTTTTTCACTGTCCAGCTTTCACATCCATATGATGTTATTGAAAATACCATGGCTTGAACAAGTCGAATCTTTGTATGGAGAGAGACATCTCTGCTCTTGAGAATCTTATCTAGGTCTTTCATAGCCATTCTGCCAAGAGCAATGCGTCGTCTGATTTCTTGACTGCTTGTTGCTTCTTTATTGATAGTTGATCCAAGTAGGTTAAAGTTGTTCACGATTTCAATTTCTTCTCCTTCAACGATGAACCTGTTGATTATGCCAGTTGTCATGATCTTTGTCTTCTTTACATTAAGGTGCAGGCCCATTTTGAGACTATGTTCTTTGATTGTGAGAAGCAAATGTTTCAGATCATCTTCACTTTCAGCCAGTAATGTGGTATCATCAGCATAGCGAAGGTTGTTGATGAGTCTTCCACCAATCTTCACACCTCTGTGGTCTTCATACAGTCCTGCTTCTCTGATGATTTGTTCTGCATATAAATTAAACAGGTAGGGGGAAAGTATGCAGCCTTGTCTTACACCTTTGCTTATTTTAAACCATTCTGTTTCTCCTTGTTCCGTTCGAACTGTTGCTTCTTGATCAATGTACAGATTGCGCAAGAGAACGATCAGGTGTTCTGGTATACCCATGCTTCTTAACGTGGCCCAGAGTTTCTCATGGTTTACACAGTCAAAAGCCTTGCTATAGTCGATAAAGCACAAATAGATATCCTTTTGGTATTCTTTAGTCTTTTCAAGGATCCATCTCACATCCGCAATGATGTCTCTCGTTCCTCGTCCTTTCCTGAACCCTGCTTGCACTTCAGGTAGTTCTTGTTCTAGGTATGGCTGTAGTCTCTTTTGAATAATCTTCAGTAGAATCTTGCTGGCATGTGGGATCAGAGCGATTGTGCGATAATTTCCACAGTCAGTTGGATCACCTTTCTTTAGTATTGGTATAAACACAGATCTTTTCCAGTCAGTTGGCCATGATGTTGTCTTCCATATTTCTTGGCAGAGCCTTGTAAGTACGGTAACAGCTGCATCAGATTGCTGCAATACTTCTATGGGAATGCCATCAATGCCTGGTGCTTTGTTCTTTGATAAGGCTTTCAATGCTGCTTCAACTTCTTCTTTCATCACCAATGGTTCCTGATCATAAGGTATAGGTTGAAACGGCTGTTGGTCCACTTGATCTTTATCATATAAAAACTCTGTATATTCCTTCCACCTTTTCTTGATCTTCTCAGCATCATTCAACATAGAACCTTGAGCATCTTGTAACATTCCAATTCGAGGCTGGAACTTTTTCTTTAGCTCTCGCAGCTTTAGGAAAGCCGATCTTGTTCTTCCTCTAATAGTTTCTGCTTCTATTTCCTTGCAAGTGTCATTGTAGTACTTTTCCTTGTCCTGTCTTGCTGCACGTTGGAAATCTCTGTTGAGTTCTGAGTTTGTCTTTCTTTCTCCTTTGGCTTTAGCTTCTCTGCGTTTCTGGGCAATTTTCAGAGTTTCTTCCGTCATCCATTTTGGCCGTTTTTGCTTTTTCACCTTTTGTAGAGACTTCTCGCTTTCTTCCAGCACAACCTTCTTGACGTCATTCCATAACTCTTCCGGAGCTCTGTCATTTGTATCTAAAGCAGCAAATCGATTTTGCAGGCAGTCTTTAAATTCCAGTGGTATATTCTCAAGGTCATATTTTGCTGCATTCATGAGTGGTTTGCTCTTTTTCAACTTTAGCTTGAGTTTGCATACTAGTAGTTGATGATCTGTACCACAGTCAGCTCCAGGTTTTGTCTTTGTTGATGTTACAGAGCTTTTCCATCGTTGACTTCCACAGATGTAGTCAATTTGATTTTTATACAATCCATTGGGTGAAGTCCATGTGTACAGTCGCCGCTTGTGTTGCTGGAAGAAGGTGTTTGAGATGAATAGATCATTGGTCTTGCAGAATTCTATCAATCTTTCTCCAGCTTGATTTCTGTTGCCAAGTCCATATTTTCCAACTACTTTGCCTTCTTCTTTGTTGCCAACTTTTGCGTTCCAGTCACCCATGACTATCAGGATATCCTGTTTGCATGTTCTGTCAATTTCAGCTTGTACTTGTTCATAGAACTCTTCAATTTCATTCTCTTCTGCAGCTGTTGTTGGGGCATATACTTGAATTATAGTTGTGTTGATAGGCATTCCTCGTAGACGAATAGAGATTAAGCGTTCGCTGACTGCATTGTATTTCATTACAGTTCTTGCAAGTTTCTTCTTTATTATAAATGCAACACCATTTCTTCTTTGTCTTTCATTTCCAGCATAGTAGACCATGTGATCATCTGATGCAAAGTGCCCCATGCCAGTCCATTTCAGTTCGCTGACACCCAACAGATCAAGTTGTACACGTTCCATTTCATTCTTGACCACCTCCAACTTCCCTTGGTTCATGCTTCGTACGTTCCATGTTCCAATGTGTAAGACATCTTTACAGCTTCTGACTCTCATTTCATGCGCAGCTACATAAGCAGTCAGACTTCCCGAGGGCTTTGATCCAACCACATCATAAATGCTGGCTTTACTCTGAAAAGTCTTCAGCTCTTCCCCAGTAGCTAGTTGAGTGCCTTCTGACCTGGGAGTCTCATCTTCCAGCACCATAGCACAATTTGTTTTGTTGTAACTATCCATTGGGTTTTCATGGCAAGATACAGAAGTAGATTGCCGGGCCTTCCTTCCGCGCAGTTTAAGTTTGGTGTTGTTGCCGTTGTCACAGAAATGTGATCCTCCGCCGTCAACACTATCCCATTCTGCTGCTGCCCAGATGGGTGGTTTGTCTTCGTCTGGCACCTCAGCTGAGACCTGTCCATCTTGGGAGACCCTGCCAGTAGTTAAACTACCGATAGTTTAGCTCTCAGCATCACTGATGCACGGAAGCCCTCACAGCACGACAAGCTGCAAACCAAGTGAGAGTTGTAGTAGATGGAGGTTGTTATTCCTTTTATGTGGGTTTGTAAGGACAGTTGCTGATCTACTGTTATGCCCAAATATTTTGTCTCAGAATTTACCTTGATTTTTACGTCGCCAAGTTCTATTGTTGATAGTGGGACAAAAGATGGGTTAATGGTTATGTAGAGCGCTTCGGTCTTCTGATTGATGCTTCTGTGAAGCACTTTTGTAGGCTGTCAAGGTCTGGAGAGAGGAGATTAATGGATGTGAAAAACATTGTCATCTGCATAGATTTAATATAGGATTGTGTGTGCTTTGAAGATCTGACTTAATGGCTGAATGTAGATATTGAAGAGTAGTGTCTTGAAGGACTAGAAAAGGGGACTGTTACTTCTGGAGAGAGATCTGCAATTGTGAGTATATACATCTGGGAATTTTCTGAAACGAATTCTTTGTAATAAAGCTAATTAATCTGTGAACCCACTGTTTTTGTTAAATCAGTTAGGGACTAGTAGCAGCAGTTTAAGTTTAAATTTAAAACACAGAAGAGAACTTTCTGGTTACATTTTATACCCAGCAGAGAGCTTGTAGTTTAAATTTAATAGCACTCAGGGCCTAGCATCAGCAAAGTACTTTTAGTTTAAATTTAAAACACAGAAGAGAGCTTTCTGGTTAAATTTAGAACCCAGCAGAGAGCTTGTAGTTTAAATTTCATAATAAGTTAGAGCCTAGCAGGAGCAAACAGCTATAATTTAAATCAAATCAGAATATAGCTTACTTCAGTAGCACAGGACAGGGTACTGTGTACCAGCCCTCTTTTAATAAGTGTTAATTCCCTCCCTCCCTCCCCAACACCCACCCACCCTTGGGATAATCGTAGCTTTATAGGTACTTAAACATTTTAAAGGACAGGAGGTGCTCTCAGGTGAAGCTCATTACCCAAATAAGTCATACACTAAGGACCTGACATTAATTAAGCTTCGGGTGAACAAGATATATTAAACATATTAGGTACAGTTTTATTAGTATAAATATCCATAGCAACCCTTAGTAAGTAAAGAACTTAAAGATCTAAACACAAGCTTACAACTAAGATGCAGACAGCAGTCCAGCAGCGAGATGGGGGCTTTCCAGTCTTTTGCATTGAGTGTCACATGTATGATTTTCCCCCAGTTGGTGAGAGGTCTTACGTGTGCACTAGGTGTAAGGAGCTCTTGGCTGTCAGGGAACGAGTCCATTCTCTAGAGGCTAGAGTAGCAGACTTGGAAAACATAACAAAGACAGAGAGGTACTTAGGCGAGACCAACAGGGATATAGTCCTGAAGTCCCACCTCCAGTCTGGCAGCATCCCTGTTGCCATGGAGGAGAGAGGTCACGTGACAGGAGAGCATCACCCTAGTGTGGCAGGAAGTGATCCTGTAACTAGGACCTGTCCTCCAGGTGATGCAAAACCCTCTCACATCGAGGAAGTTTCTCCAGGGCCATGTGCCCATGAGGGAAGACTTAAGAAAGATGTTATAGTTGGTGATTCGATCATTAGGCATGTAGATAGCTGGGTGGCTGGTGGACATGAGGATCACCTGATAACATGCCTGCCTGGTGCAAAGGTAGCGGACCTCACGCGCCACATAGATAAGGTCTTAGATAGTGCTGGAGAGGAGTCTGCTGTCTTGGTACAGGTCGGTACCAATGACATAGAATAATGTGGTAGGGAGGTTCTGGAGGCTAAATTTAGGCTTTTAGGTAGGAAGTTGAAATCCAGAACTTCCAGGGTAGCGTTCTCCGAAATGCTTCCCGTTCCACGCGCAGGACCCAAAAGGCAGGCAGAGCTCCAGAGTCTCAATGCGTGGATGAGACAATGGTGCAGAGATGAGGGTTTTGGATTTGTGAGGAACTGGGGAACATTCTGGGGAAAGGAGGGGCTCCTCCAAAGGGATGGGCTTCACTTTAACCAGGATGGAACCAGGCTGCTGGCATTAACCTTTACAAAGGAGATAGAGCAGCTTTTAAACTAGATAATAGGGGAAAGCTGACAGTCGCCCAAGAGCAGATGGTTCAGGAGAATGTATCCTTGAAGGATACTACCAAAAGCAGAGAGGTTCCAAAAAAGAGTAAAGTAGCCCAAATGCCCTCAAGTATGGAGCAGACAGAGCTTAAAGATCCCAAATTACCAATAGACAAATTAATATGAATAAAATACAGTCTCTAAAATGCTTGTATGCAAATGCTAGAAGTCTAAAAATAAGATGGGAGAGTTAAAATATATAGCACTAAATAAGAGGTTAGGTATGATTGGAATATCAGAGACATGGTGGAAGGAGGGACAACCACTGGCACTGTGATACCTGGGTACAAACTATATCGTAATGATGGAGCTGATGAAATTGGTGGAGGGGTTGCGCTCTATCTTAGAGAGGGCATTGAGTCAGAAAGGATTAAAGTTTTGCAGGAAACAAAATTTGCTGTAGAATCTCTATGGATTGAAATTCCATGTAAAAAGGGGAAGGCGATGGCAGTGGGGTTGTACTATCGACCACCTGGCCAGAATGAACAAATGGATGATGAAATGCTCAAAGAAATCAAGGAAGCTAACAAAAGTTACAACACAGTAATAATAATGGGTGATTTCAATTACCCTGTTATTGACTGGGTCAGTGTTACGGCAGGACATGCTAGGGAGATAAAGTTCCTAGATGAAATAAATGACTGCTTCTTGGAGCAGCTGGTTCATGAACCGGCCAGAGGGGAAGCCATATTGGACCTAGTCCTTAGTGGAACACCAGATCTGGTGCAAGAGATAAGGTTGTTGGGGCCACTTGGCAATAGTGATCATAGCATGAATGTGTTTGATTTAATTAGTGGAGAATGGATAGTAAGGAAATCCACAGTACTACCTTTTAACTTTTGAAAGGGAGACTATGATAAAATGAGGAAAACAGTTAAGAAAAAACTAAAAGGAGCAGTTGCAAAGGTTGAAGACTTACATCAAGCTTGGATGTTGTTGAAAAATACTATATTGGAAGCCCAGAACAGCTGTATTCCATGCTTTAAGAAAAGTGGAAGGAAGTCCAAAAAACTGCCTGCATGGTTTAAAGGTGAGGTCAGAGAGGCTGTTGTTGCCAAAAAAGCATCTTTCAGGAAATGGAAAAAAGAGCCAAACAATGAAACTTGGAAACAGCACAAGCACTGGCAAGTTAAATGCAAGGCATTGATAAGGCAGGCAAAGGGAGAATTTGAGAAGAAGCTTGCTGCGGAAGCAAAAATGCGTAATAAAGACTTTTTCAAGTACATTCATAGCAAAAAACATGTGAGAGAGTCAGTTGGTCCATTAGATGATAGAGGGGTTAAAGGGCCACTAAGAGGCAACAAGTCGATAGCGGAGAGACTGAATGAATTTTTTGCTTCAGTCTTTACTGAGGAAGATGTAGGGACGTTACCCATGACTGAAGTGGTATTTAAAGGTGCGGAAGATTTGAAGGAAATTTCGATACATCGTGAAGATGTATTACAACTATTTGATAAACTGAAGAGTAGAAAATCACCTGGACCGGATGATATACATTGAAGGGTGTTGAAAGAACTGAAATTTGAGCTGCTATTAGTAATCTGTGAACTATCATTAAAATCATCTGTAATACCTGATTTATTTATTTATTTACATTCTCTTATATACCGCGCTATTCTGCATCAGTGCGGTTTACATTGAACAAACTGAAATTACATTGAACAGGGCATTATAACTTGGAGAGAACTATTTTACAGGGAACATGAGCTATGGAGGGTTAAGTGGCTTGCCCAAGACCACAAGGAGCACCTGTGGGACTAGAAACCCCAGTCCTTCCGGCACAAGGTTGCTGTCCTCTAGTGAGATTTGAACCCCCGACCTTCCGGCCTGAAGTACCTTGCCCCAACCACTAGGCCACTCATCCACTGATGATTGGAGGATGGTGAACGTAACACAAATTTTTAAAAAGGGTTCCAGGGGTGATCCGGGAAGCTGCAGACCGGTGAGCGTGACTTCAGTAACAGGAAAAATGGTAGAAACCATCTTAAAAATCAAAATTGCTGAACATTTAGATAGTCATGGCTTAATGGGAGACAGCCAACATGGCTTTAGACAAGGAAGATCTGGTCTTACTAATCTGTTATGTTTTTTTGAAGGTGTGAATAAACAGGTAGACAAAGGTGAATCGGTTGATATAGTGTATTTGGACTTTCAGAAAGCCTTTGACAAGGTCATCAGAGACTTTTGGCAAAACTAAAGAGTCATGGAATAGGAGGCAGTGTACAATAGTGGATCGGGAACTGGTTAAAAGATAGAAAGCAGAGGGTAGGTCTAAATGGCCAGTTTTCCCAATAGAGAAAGGTGAATAGTGGTGTACCCCAGGGATCTGTGCTGGGTCCGCTGTTTTTTGACGTATTCATAAATGACCTGGAAAAGGGAATAACGAGTGAGGTCATCAAATTTTCAGAACTATTTAAAACTATTTAAAGTTGTTAAAACCCAAGAGGATTGTGGAAAATTGCAAGAGGATCTTGATAAATTGGAAGACTGCGCATCAAAATGGCAGATGAAATTTAATGTGGACAAGTGAAACGTTATGCACCTAGGGAAGAACAACCCAAACTATGGTTACACGATGCTAGGTTCCACATTAGGAACCACCACCCAGGAAAAAGATTTAGGCGTCATTGTGGATAACATGTTAAAACCCTCGGCCCAGTGTGCAGCAGCGGCCAAGAGAGCAAATAGAATGCTAGGTATCATAAGGAAAGGAATGGAAAATAAAACAAAAGATATTATAATGCCTCTATATCATTCCATGGTGAGACCGCATCTTGAATATTGCGTGCAGTTCTGGTCGCCGTATCTTAAAAAGGATATAGCGTTATTAGAAAAGGTTCAGAGAAGAGCCACCAAAATGGTAAAGGGGATGGAAGGATACTCCTATGAAGAAAGGCTAAAAAGGTTAGGGCTCTTTAACCTGGAAAAGAGACGGCTGAGGGGAGATATGATAGAAGTCTATAAATTAATGAACGGAGTGGAACGGGTAAACGTAGATCGATTGTTTACGTTATCAGAATATAGAAAGACTAGGGGACATGCAATGAAGCTACAGGGTAAACTATTTAAGACTAATAAAATAAAATGTTTTTCAACTCAATGTGAATTCAAACTCTGGAATTTGTTACTGGAGGATGTAGTAAATGCTGTTAGTGTAGCTGGGTTTAAAAAAGGTTTGGACAAGTTCCTGGAGGAAATGTCCATAAACCATTATTAAGAAGGGACACAGGATATCAATGCTTGACCCAGTACAAGCATTGTGGAACCTGTGTCTTTTGGGGAAACTGCTAGGTACATATGACCTAGATTGGCCACTGTTGGAAACAGGGTACTGGGTTTGATGGACCTTGGTCTGACCCAGTATGGCATATCTTATGTAAAGTGCTGATGGACTAAACCTTAGGGTACGCCTGTATTCTGTGAGAATGGGTTTGAAGTTGTCTTGCCAATCCATACTTGCTGCTTCTGGGAATCCAGTTAAGAGTGGAACCAATTGAGGGTAGTGTCGTGGAGGCTAATTTCACAGAGTTGTCGTAGTAGTTGATGGTGTGAGAGGGAGTCAAATGCAGCAGAGATGTCAAGGAAAATTAAGATGAATCCATTCTTGGTATGTTGTGAGCGGGTTGTAAGGGTATTTAGGAGGAAGGTGAATGTTTCTACCCCATAGAACTGTCTGAAACCATGTTGGTTGGAGTCTAGGGATGTATATTTGTTAAGATAATCAGTGTTCTCTTTTCAGGTTGATGCTGAATCGCTTTGAGGTAAGGTCATTTTATGTCTTCATACTATTTTGCAAAACTGGACAACGCTGTTGACGTGGATATACACTTTCACAAGTCCGATGGTTACAAATATGATGCAGTGTTCTACTACCCATTGATTTCTCATATCATTGGTATCAGAGGAATTCCATTTTGTCTATCGGGTAATCGGTATATTGTCACCCAGCGAAGGTCCCCAGAGGCAAAAGCATGGGTATTTCACTGGGGCTTATCTTAAACCAGCAAGGGGAGTGGTGTAGAGGGCCCTGCACTGCCCTATGGGTGTTGTAGTCCCATAAGCTAGTAAAGAAGTGAGTTGCAGTCGGGTGGTAAGGCTTTAGACAGGACTTTTATTCCCCTTCCTGGTGGATTTTATATCAATGGAAACAAAGACAAAAAGACCATACTTCTGGTACAAAAGAAAGGAAACAAACAGGAACCAAAATATTGCTTCTATCTTCAGTTTCTATGAACAGAACAATAGGTAGCTCAAAACAGTCCTTTTTACAAACAGGTAAGTTTCTCTCTTTCACCCCTGTTGTTAGAAAGTCTTAACAGCCTCTTCAGCATAAAGAGGTAATATGGTCAGCAATAATGAGTGTACAATCCATGCATTCATCTGAGGGTTGTTCCCCATGAATATCAAGTTGCATTTCCTCACATTCCCCTTCAGACTGTCCTTCTTTCGGATTGTAAAAAGTGCTATTGCCAAACAGTCTCTCCTCACGTCACTGAGACTTCCCCTCCTCCTCAGTAACAGAGTGGAATGGAAGATTACCACATTCTCTATAGTTTCTTCCCTGAGAGCCCCACAAACTCTGACAACTGCAGGGAAAACTTCTGCATTCAGCTTTCCTTATATTAGAATTAAACAGCCTACCTTCTAGCTCCCTTAGACCGGAGTTTTTCGGTACAGCTGAATTAACAGGGCTTGGCCAGGACGGAAGGTTCCTACTGCCTTTTCCTTTCAGTTTTTCCTCTGACATGAAAACGTCTTCAGGCCAGAACTCCTTTTCCCTTCTGTGCCTGCAGCTGGGGTGGCTAGCTTCCTCGGCTTCCCTAAGCTTGGCTCCAAGACCGTGTTCTCTGCTACCTTCGTGGTAAACGTCACTGAGCTTGTGCTTGTCTGTATGCTGCTCTCTGGAGCAGTCTCTGTGGTTGTCCCTTGTTGCTCTGGAACTGGATCTCTCAGCTCTCCTGGATCCACACCTTGTTTCACCACTCATCCTCTCGGCTCCACCACATCTGGTTCCGTCAGCTCTGCCCCTACTAACTTCAGGTGAGTTAGTTTTATGTGTGTGTGTCATAGTGTCTGCCTGAACTCCACCCCCTCTCAGCTGCCCTTCATTATCTAATGAATCCTGAGCCTGCTTGCTGCTTGGGCATGTTCTCCCACCTTGTGACATTGTTTGTATACATTGCCTACAGCAACTCTGGGCCATGTGCTTCTCTGAGCTGTCAGTGTCAGATCCATTCTCTGCAGTTTTACCTATTTCCATAGGTTCTGATAGATCTACACCATGACAATATGCACTGTTCTCCCATTTCCTGGGTATTTGAGAAAGGCACACCTTTCCAACAAGGGTTCACTTAAGAGTCCATAGAGCTTCCTGATTTTATTACCTTATTTGTTAACATTGTGGGCTACTTGCACCCGTTTTTGTTTTGATAAATCTCAAGGGAATTGTATGAAGGGCACATTGGTCTAAGAGGGTACCTCAGAGTGGCTCAACTTTAGGCATTTGTTATGATGCAAAAGATTGTAGCATGACATTGTGCATTGTAATTGGCTTTGCCTTTAGTAGAATACTTATCCTGAGTGAGGTTTACTTTCTTCCATGAAGCTTATAATATGCGTTTTTCAGGTTTAATCCTGCTAAGCTGCATGGTTGATGTAATTTGGCAATTTTGTGTTCTTTTTGTGTATCACCACAATACATTGGTAAGTACTGATGTTTTGTATAACCCTCTCCTTATGCTCCCCACTGTGAATTATGTTCAAGATTGCTCTAGTAGAGATTTCCTCCTACATGACTGTTAATAGTATACACATTTTGCATGTTATACTGTTGTATTCTCCTTCCTTTCACTGTCCATTTTGTGTGATTGTCTATAATTGGGAAGTCATAGTTATATATGTGCTGAATCTTGATTTTATATCTTTATGTTAAGTACTGATTGTTTAACTGTAGTTATTATCAATTTTCATTGGGTTCTTATGGTTTTGTTCTGTTTAATTTATGCTATTTTATTATCTATTATTGTTATTGATTTTTAATTATTTATTATTGTTTATATTATTTTATTTGTAGAGGTCATTAACCGCTGAAGAAGTCCTCCCAGCTGAAACACGTATCAGGTTGACCTCACAGCCTAATAAAGACTCTTCTATGGTTGGTCTTTTATCCTGCTTTCTTTGTGTCAATTACTAGGCAAGCCAGGTAGTTGCTCAGGGGAGCAGCTATTGAGGCAGCAAGGGGCAGTAGTCAAGGTAATAGAATCTGTACTGATAGTTGCGCAGACTCTGAGCTATCAGCACGTTCTTTTACCTTGGAGGAGTATTGTTTTGAGAGGTTACAGTCATGGACCCTCCTTCTAGGATCCTTGCCTTGTTAACAGGCATGTAATACATCCATTTTTTTGGAGTCCAGCGAGGGCATCGAGAGTCATTTGAGCTGTTCTTTACTGTACTTATCATAGTACATACTTATTCGCATGGAGTAATTTTGGAAGAGAATTTTCACATGCATATTTTGGCATATGCATTTCTAATTCCTTTAGGAAATAGCACCCAAATGTCTTATACTCCGTCTCCTCCAACCTGGATGATCTTCATCCCCTCACCAAAAATATTAAACTATAGGCAGCTGCAGTCGCTGCTGTTCCTGATAGCATGGGAGGGACTCCCTCAAGTAACAGTGGCACCTTTGTACAACAGATGGTTGTGAAAAAAAAGGCAGTTATAGGGTCTACCTATGCTGACTTAGAGAATATGACAATTGTGCAAAAATATCTTGGCAGTTTGTGATTATCCCTTCAGAATCTGATACAAATTTGAATAACTCTTCTGAGTTGAAGGATGCTGAAAACCAGATTGAAGAAGCCTTAAAGAAATATACTCACCCAGGTCATCAAATAAAAGTGTTTAGCAGAAACCAAAATGATGACCAGCAATAAGTTGTTAAGAAATCACAGCAGGACATTCTGAAAAGGCTGAATAAGAGGACAAGTCCAGAAAATATGCCCCAGAGTGGCATTACTGCTCTATGCTTGACAAAATGAGCAGTCTTTGCTGGCATGGTGCGCAAAGCCCAGAGTAGGGAAATATAAGTCTTTGATAAAATTTATATTGTTCCCAAAAGAAGTATGATACATGTATAGACTCTATCTAATTTGTTAAACTAGTCATAGCTTGTACTTCAATTTGCAATCTGCAGACCTCTGTGGCGTAACTTGCTCAAAATCAGCCTCTGACAACAAGAAAACCAATGCATGAGGCAAAATCGCCAACTTGGTCACACTAACACTATTCATGCACTGAACAGTATCTAGCTGATCAACTTGATCTGCTGCAAAATTCATAGCATGCAGCTTCAAGTAGGTATTTAAAGAATGCTTGGGTAGCAAGTACTCTTCTGATAGTTCTCTATAAGGCTTAATGACTCCTTGTTCATTAACTACCTATGCCAACTAATGGATAGCCAAATTGAGGTGGGCAGTGATATACCCATCCATTTATAAGTGCTATGCCACATAACTTGTGTGTTTAACTAATGATGTCTCAGATTAAGAGGAAATGCGGTCCTGCTGCATACCTATCAGTACACCATCTAAGTGGTTAAAAAGAAACAAAACTAGGACAAAGCAAGCCACTAATAGTTTTCTCCACCTCATGATCCAAATAATGACTGGTATCATACAACCAATCATGGACAAAGTGCAGACCACTAGATAAACTATAATGTCTTGGATCAGAAAGACCCATTCTTCCTTTCAGAAAAGGCAAGAAGAGAAACTGTAGCACTATCAGCACTCTTAATCCTTGCCACTGAAATTTCCTCAAACAAGAAAGTATAGACTTTGCCTCTACATACGTTAAATGCAGCGGAAACATCTGAAATACTTTAAGTATAGCCAAGGTGTTGGGTTGTTCTCTGAGCTTGGCAAATCGATTGCAGATGTTTCGTCATCATTCAAGGGGATATCACTAGTGTGAGGTTTAGGATGATAATGTGCTCGGATGCTTGCGTTTGTACTTATACTAGGTTTGCACGTGGCTGACTGACGTGGAGCATTTTGATTGGTTGAATTGAAACAATACTCGTGAGCCGTTGGTTGATTTGAACGGGTTAACATCAATATTCTGGTTGGTTTCTCTGAAAGTTGTTGTGGAGTAAAGCCATTTTGGTATCAACATCATTTGACAGAAAAACATGCGGCACAACAGAGAAATAAGGAATGGTTGACATGTCTGTAATGTCACGCATGTAAAGTTTAAAAGAGGTTGGATATTCAGAAGTCGCACATTCTGTAAGTGGAAGGTACTTGATCGAGTCCTCCACTCACGTCAGAGGAAATTCCCTATGTCACTGTGCACGAAGGTCTCTAGGTAAAGGAAGTATTTCTGTCTTGATCAAATTAAACCTAAGCCAGAGACCCTACCAAAGGCATGAAGCATCTGAAGCACCCAAGCTGAAGCAGACTGACATTGGTTAAGGTCATCAAAATGTCATCTACAAATGCCAGGCATTTTATTAGCTTTTTTTAATTTATGTTTATTTATTTGTTTATTTGAATTTGATATACCGCTCAGGCCGAAGCATTAGAGCGGTTTACAATAATATATCATTTGAGGAAATATGAAAGGAACGCCATTTGTAAGATAGGACAGAGTAGAGGACAGAAACAGTCAAAAGAATAGATAAAGAAAGGGAACAGCAAGTTACCATAGTATAAGCATATGACAATCCAGACCACATCTCCAATGCTCCCTACAGGACAAACCCTGGGACCTTTCCCATCGCATTAAGAATTTTTAACAATGGTTCCATGAGAGGAAAAGGCGCTGATCACTCACCATTTACCCATACCTCCACCTTGAGGTCAACATAGAGCGCACATGTGCCTGCAAAAAATTGTCCCAACCCTGTATTGCTCCATGGCTTGAAATAAAAAGGGCCAACTGACCCTATCAAAGGCCTTTTCCATGTCAAATCCTATTATAAACACTGGAATCTGGGATAGGGAGCAATGTTCTATGACTGTCATCAACTTTCACATGTTCACCATTGAATGTCTTCCTTTAACAAAGGCAACTTTTTCTGCACCAATCAATCCCAGAGACCCTAACCAACCACATTGCTAATATCTTTGCAAAATTTTAATGTCTAACACTCAGGAGGGTTGGGATCTTTTCCCAGCTTTGGGTTACATAAATGCTTGCATAGTTTGTCCCCCGGAGAAAACTACCTTGATTCAACACCTCATAATAAGCGATTAGCAGTCTGCAAAGCTTCAACTGCAGCAATTTCTATAATTCAGCACTTAAAGCTATCAGGTCTGGCAAGTCTACCATGCAAAGTGCTTGGAAATAATCACAAAACAATTGGAGAATAGCCTGTGTGCCACTAACCAAATTACCCACAGATATATGCAAGAGTGAAATAAACTTAGATCCCTGCCAGACTCTATCCAAATTTACCAACATACTACCAAGCTTGTTCCCAAACAGTTGTGAAAAGCTAACATCCTCCTATTATCCCCATTAATTTATATATTAAGAGCGTTCTAGGTTGTAGAATTGCTGCTGCTATTTCTTTTTTACCCTTACACACATCAGCTATGATGCCTTCTCAGAGTATAGCCTTGTTGCTTCCCAAAACAAAATAGAATTAGCCACATGCTGCCAATTAAAAGTACACTACTCGTCCCACCTTCTTGCTAAATACTCTTCAAACTTCTGATCAGTATACAAATTAAGTGGGGAACCGCCAGCTATTATCATGCAAGAGACCCCCAAGTAGCTCAAGATCAACCCAAATGAGGCCTTCGTGACAACAAAAAATAATCTAGTCTGGACATTGTCCCATGGACCCTGGATAAGTGCTCAAAAGGCATCCACAAGATCAAAAGCCTCAGTAAAAATACCTCCACCAGACTACTGCTCTGGGAGCCACTTGTCCTATCCAACAATGGATCGCAGACTATATTGAAATCACCAACAACCAGCAGTGGCAGATTCAAAAATTGAGTACTTGATTTCTGCAGATCCTTAAAAAATGGCAGGATCATGGACAGTGGGAGCATGCACATTTATAATAACCATTTCCTGGGACTGGACCTTCAAACATGCTAAAATATAATGCTCTTGGATTCAGGGATCATTTGTAGCACCTGGACCAACATTGATTTCCCCAAGCGAAGGGCTACCCCTGCTCTGTGGGTCTCAGAGGTTGAACCCAGAACCATCTCCACCCAGTCTATGTTCAATATCCTTCAACTTTGTTTCTTGGAGACAAACAAGGTTAGTCTCTCATCTTCTTAATGACAATTAGTCCACACACAGCTCATACACAAAAGGTGAGGTGCCCAGCATCTACCCCAGCTTTACACCATCATCCCTTCGAAGACAAAAGTCAAACAATTCACCGAATACCCTAAAATACCTGGAAGCATCCACTCACTTCAACCCTCCCACACTTTTGATTCCATTGCCCAACTTCCCACTCCTCCCCAGTTCCCCCATCCCCACACCACACCTAAACACAACCATCCTCACTTAAGCTAGAGGCTCAAGACTTACTCAATATGAGGGCACCCATGCATGCTACAGACATTCACAGGCAGGCACATTCACCAAGCATCCCTCTATTCAAACACACATTGGTTAAAAACAACAATGTAAGATAGGGATGGATTGAAGGGGAGGAGGGGGAAAAACTGCATATCTGTGTAGGCCAAATTGTATATTTAGGATTGATACTAGTTGACTAGTTGTTGGACACGTTGCAAAGCTGTATGATTGTGTTGAAAAAGTGAATAAACTATAAATTTAAAAAAAAAAGAACAATTCACATTCTAATCAAGGCACAGTCTAGACAAGGTAAGCAAATCAGAAAACACCCTCCTGACACATACCCTATGATTCCCATTCATACACCCACTCACTTCTACCAGACACCCACCACCATCCTTTACCTTCCATACACAATCAACCACCTTCTTATTAAACACATAGAAATAGGAAAAACAAGCATAGAACATGTTAAATGAATGATGGACAATAAGACTTATTCTGCTATATTTGCCTCATTAAATGTGTGGTAACTACCTCTATGTCAGTTGTATAAGCATCCCTTGCCCATTTCTCCTCCTTTCTGCATTTGAGAATTACAGTATCATGGAAATTAGCAAGTGCTAACTACGGAGGCACCACATTAACTGTTAGCGTGGTATCAACGGTGTGCTTAAAGGCACATTTAAGAGAAAATGTGGAGGTCAGTATTGAGAAATCAAGGTCAACCATTTCTAAAATACATAGTAATATAGTAACATAGTAACATAGTAAGTGACGGCAGATAAAGACCAGCATGGTCCATCTAGTCTGCCCAGCAAGATGGCAAGAGTAGGTGCACCTGTCGCTCTGTGCAGGCCACCCCTCCCCATGTTTTTGTTTCTGTTTAGGGGTGAACCCACCACTCCATGTAGGACACCCTTATTTGTTCAGATGCTAGATAGTTCAGAAGTTAGATGGTACTGTTTGTTTTGCTTTTATCCTGTTGCTGTAAAGGGATCCACTGTGTTTGTCCCATGCCGTTTTGAATTCCATCACCGTGTTTGCCCTCACCACTTCCATCGGGAGGGCATTCCAAGCATCCACCACCCTTTCAGTGAAGAAATATTTCCTGACATTGCCTTTCAATTTACCACCTTGCAGCTTCATGTTATGCCCTCTAGTTTTACAGCTTCCCCGTCTTTGGAAGAGGTTTGTTTGTTCATCATTTCTCTTTAAGTATTTAAAGGTCTGAATCATATCTCCCCTGTCCCTCCTCTCCTCCAAAGTGTACATATTTAGGTCTTCAAGTCTCTTCTCATAAGGCTTCTGACGCAGGCTCCAAATCATTTTGGTCGCCTTTCTCTGAACAGTTTCCAGTCTTTTTACATCTTTTGCAAGATATGGCCTCCAAAACTGAACACAGTATTCCAAGTGAGGCCTCACCAGTGACTTGTACAGTGGCATAAGTACCTCTTCCTTTCTGCTGGTAATCCCTCTTTGAATGCAGCCCAACATCCTCCTGGCTTTTGCCACCGCCTTGTCGCACTGTTTTGCCAACTTGAGATCATCAGAGATAATCACACCAAGGTCTTTCTCCTGAACCGTGCATACCAACCTCTCACCCCCTATTGTGTACTTTTCCCTTGGATTTCTGCTACCCAAGTGCATGACACTGCACTTTTTCACATTAAATCGTAGTTGCCAAGCATTAGACCAGTCTTCCAGCTTTTGTAGATCTTTCCTCATGTTATCCACTCCCTCTGGGGAGTCCACTTTGTTGCAAATTTTTGTGTCATCTGCAAAAAGACAGACTTTTCCATTCAGTCCTTCAGCAATATCACTCACAAATACATTGAACAGTGCCGGGCCCAGGACCGAACCCTGAGGCACCCCGCTAATCACCTTCCTCTCATCTGAGTGAGCTCCATGTACCATCACCCTCTGTTGTCTGTCAGTCAACCAATTTCTAATCCAGTTTACTATCTTGGGACCCATCCCCAAGCTACTGAGTTTATTGACAAGCCTCCTATGAGGAACAGTATCAAAGGCTTTGCTGAAATCCAGATAGATGACATCCATTGCATGCCCCAGATCTAGTTCCTTGGTCACCCAATCAAAGAACTCAATCAGATTTGTTTGGCAAGACCGTCCTTCGGTAAAACCATGTTGCCTGGGATCTTGCAACCTGTTGGTTTTGAGAAAGTTCACTATTCGCTCTTTCAGGAGCGCCTCCATTACTTTTCCTGCCACCGAGGTAAGGCTCACGGGCCTGTAATTTGACACTTCTTCCCTGTCACCACTTTTGTGTAGAGGTACAACATTAGCCATTCTCCAGTCCTGAGGAACCACTCCTGTTTCCAAGGATCTGTTGAAGACATCCTTTAACGGTCCTGCAAGAACCTCTCTGAGCTCTTTCGGTATCCTGGGATGTATCCCATCCGGTCCCATGGCTTTGTCCACTTTCAGTTTAGCAAGTTGTTCTAACACCTCATCTTCTGTGAATGGTGTGGTATCCACTTCAGTCCTATTTTTATATTTGGGAGTCACAGCTGGTCCATCTCCAGGATCTTCTTTAGTAAAAACAGAGCAGAAGTATTTGTTTAGCAATTTCGCTTTTTCAGTGTCACTTTCCACGAGTCCTTTCCCAGCACTTCTGAGTCCTGCAATTCCAACTCTGATCTTCTTCCTTTCCTGAATATACCTGAAGAAAGTTTTGTTGCCACCCTTAACATCTTTAGCCATTTTTTCTTCTGCCTTTGATTTTGCTATCCTTATTACTCTTTTAGACTCTTTGAGTTGGATCCTGTATTCATTTCTGTGTTCTTCTGTTTGCAAGCTTTTGAATTTTGAAAAAGCTGTGTTTTTTGCCTTTATTTGCGCAGCCACCTCTTTGGAAAACCAAATAGGTTTCCTTCTCCTCTTGTTTTTATTTATTTTTCTTACATATTTATCGTTTGCCCCTTTTATTGCCGCCTTTAGTTTAGTCCATTGCAATTCCACTTCCCTTATCTTCTTCCACCCCGTCATCTCCTCCTTTAAGTATTCGGCCATTTTATTGAAGTCAGTGTTTTTGAAGTCAGTGCCGGGTGCCTGGGTGAGAATCTTCACAGTCTTGGCAAGTGCATATATCTATATGATTTGCAAGGGATTGTGGGCAATGCAGTTCATTCACACCAGACACAGCTGCTCACAATAATTATTTGTGCTTTTGGGTAAAGCCAATAAGATATTTATTTATGGGGTTATTTCTCCCAACACAGATATGCTTGGTAGCACATAAATCAGGTTACTTGCTTTCAGTGTTAAACTTGGAAAAACAAAATAAGGAAAACAACATTTGAACTTGTCAGGCAATCAAAGCAAAAGAAATAAGACCTGGTTGGTAACAAACTGGTCTTTTCTGTAGGCTTTAGCTAAAATTCTCTTAGCAAGTATCAAACAACAAACCAAAAGCCACAAAGAAAGAAAAGAACTTCTTATATCTTCCCACATAGATTCAGAAGTGATTCTCTCAGAGCTCACAAGCAATTAGGTAAGGCTCAATTGCTAGCAGTTATCCAGCTGAAACCCCTTAGCTGGCCTGCTTTCTACTGCGTGGCTAAAAATCCTACTCATGAGCTTTTCTGAGTAGATTAAAGAACAAGTTTGTATTTCTTTGTGATGGTTGCTGTACTTTATAACAGAAAATCACCAAAGGAGTTTAGACAGAGAGCAGTCCATGTAAACAGATTCTTCATCTGCTATCACCCCCTCTTCTTCAACAAGCATGGGTTCAATATCATGGATTGGCACAGATGAATCTCCCAATGGAGCACTTTCAGGAGAATACTTGTTTCCCTGCTGTCTTTCAAGGTTATAGCTAGGGCATAGATCAGTGTTCATACCTGAGCTTCCATTGCTGTTAGAGTTCCTCTCTATATAGCCTGGCCAGTATGTAGTCCAGTTCTTATGTCCAGCCTTCCAATCCAGATCCCTGGACACTGGATCTCTCTTCACATACCTTCTGGCACGGGTCTTAGGGTCCCTTCCACGTGCAGCTGTCTCCCTCACAGGTACCGTCTGGAGATTCCTAGCTCTGCAGCACCATTCCTCTGGCTTTCCCCAGTCCAATGGTGTATGCTGGCCCTTGGAATGCCTCCCAGTATACGTACTGCTCTGGACTCTTCTAGACCTCTCAAAGGCTTTTCTCCTCTTTCTTCCAAAGGGTTTCTTTCCCTCTCTGTCCGTCCGGTTTGTCTTCTGCTTCTGATGATCCTCCTGATGATGAAGATGATCAAGCTCAAGCTGCTTCTCTGTAGAATAAACTCTACCTTTATTCTGCTTAGATGAGTGCTCCTCCCTAACACAGCGCAGCTGTGCTGAATCAGGCCCTGCCCTTTGAGATGAGTGCTTAGGGATTACTTCATAGCCCTCCTGATTGAACACACGTTTCCCCACTTCAGCTCCTCTAATGGCTGTTGGAAACCTGGTGCATTCTGGGACTGGTAGTCTTTTATGGGAAAATTCTGTTTTCTTATTTCTACCAGAACTGACAGGTTGCTTGTTCAGAGTCACTTCACCTTTTCTATAGCTCCTTCCTGAGCTATGATAAGCTTCCTTATCACAATATTTATGTGCAAGTAGGAGGAGCCATTTTTCAAATGTGTACATGGGAAAAATGGATGGAGGAACCTCGGCAAAATACACATGTCAGTGCTGGCATTGCCGGGCGCACACATGGAAATGGCGCCGCTTCCACGTGCATCTCAGCCATTTTGGAAGCCTAAATGTGTCAATTCTGTTAATTAATAACAGGACACTATCTAGAACTTGTTTCATTCTGGAGAAGGAAGTAAGCATTGGGAGATTAGGGGGATATCCCCTTAATCCCTCCTTTAAGGAATGGCCAAAAGGAGCATTTTTTAAATATCTGTCATGTCAGAGAGCAGGTGTGAATCCAGACGCACATATATAAGCAATTTTGACTGTATCTGTGTATTTCCAATATGAAATGGGGAATACATGAGCAGAGTTTTATCCCACTGTGGCCACTACCCAAAATGCCCCCAGACATTCATAGAATGATACACCCACGGCAAAAACACGTAAATCGTGGCCTTTCCATAATTGCAATTTCCGCATGAATGCAGCTTACACGTTCATCTGCCACATCCACATTTAAAACATGAATAAGGCATCTAAAATAAGCTCCTCCTGTGTGCATTATTATAATTTGATGTTTTGGGTATCTTCTTATTTGGACTTAATCACTGAATAGTTCTTCAATAATTGTTTATTTATAAAAAGAACTCCAAGGCCATGTGATGCAATGGGCTGGTAAAGATGTCTCTTTGTTTGCTCTGGAGCTGCCCCTGCAATAAGCTAAGGTTGCCAGATTATTTGGTGGCAAATCTGGGACACTTAGCTGAAGTATATGTATGGGGTGGAGACGGGGAGGAATGAACACATTAATTCCAGGTTTGAGCGACAAGACTTGGAGGAAGGAAGAGGAGTAACTATCCTGCCTCCCATGACAGCAACAATATCACTTCCAAGCAGACACGTAGCAGAGAAATAGAAGCAAGTGATGCATTTCCCCTGCACTGTCCAAAATATAAAGATAATGGATGGAAATTCTAACAAGTGATATATTCAAATCACTAAATTGAAAATAATTTTTCTTATACCCCGCTCGGTCCCAGTTCCTGAAATCTTGGACAGAAGGCTGCTAAAAAGGATGGCCGATACATTTTCAAATCTGCCGAAAGGCAAATCAGCACTGCATGGTGTAATGTCTTATGAATTAGTGACAAATTCTTCAATTGAACTCTCCGTATGAACAAAAGCCAGTGTAAAGTACATAAAATAGATAAAATATGATTGACTCTACTAATAGTGGTAATTACTCTGGTAGTGGATCCTGAATAGACTTTTGGGAAGTCTAAATAAAGGGCATTGCAATAATCTAAGTAGAGAATCTGTGGAAAAGAGCTGGAAATAGTGACTCACCTCATAGCTGGCTGTGAAGTTCTGATGGCAGAAAAATTCCAAACGGAAAGCCACAATAAAGTAGCACACCTCATCCATTGGAAACTCTGTAAGCACTACAACATCACTGTGCCTGAAAAGCACTGGGATCATGACCCTAAGAATTACCAAGAATGAGGAGATTATGATCACCTGGAATACTCCCATTCTGGCCGATAAAAAGCTGGATGCAAGGAAGCCAGATATAGTGATAAAGGAGAACACCAGAACTGCACTGAGTAGAGAGGTGTCTGTTCCAAGTGATGACTATGTGAATCGCTTTGAATTAGCATGAGCTTACTGGTGTGGCTATGTAGTAACTGTGGCCATATGCTAATTCACATGGTAACTGTTTATCACTCTTTAGTAAACAAGCCCCTAAATTTCATTTGCTATTTCGAAGTTTGATTCACCAGTCTAGCAAGTTCTTTCTGCAGTTCCTCCTAGTTTACTTGGAATAATTTTGTTTCGTCTGCAGATCTGATCACTTCACTCCTTTTACAAACCTTTAATGAATAAGTTAAAAACATGTGGCATTACACTGATTACCTCTTTCCAATGGCAAAATTGACTAATCCTCTCTCTGTTTCCTATCTTTTAGCCAGTTACCAATCCACAGTAAGATTTCACCTCCATGTGTATTTCTCACACAGAGATATCAAAGTATCAGAAGGGCAATTCAGGGAGTAAAATCGTAGACATGAGGACCAGTGAACAGAGCACTGACTGTCTCATCGGATCTCTCCTGAAGCTACGGGTAGTAACATCAGGCAAAGCCTTATCACAAAGATCCCAGCAACACCATTGCAGTGCTTATCTTTTAGCAATACAGACTGATTACAAGATGTGAAAAATGACATCAAAGCCCTTAACAAGGAGCTATGAAAGGAAATGGAAATTACACAAAATGTCCTGGCTTATGGTTAAAATTAAAGGACATTTATTCTCAGAGCAACAAAGAGAGTTTCTAGGGATCAAGATAAATCACTGATGCTTAAAAATGAGACAAGGAAATTGGAATATGATAGGTTGGTTTCTTTGAGAAATGAAAATGAAATGGAGACTTGGGGGATTTCCAACCAAGGTTTCTCTTCATTCACTGTCGAGAAGAAATAAAAAGAATGCATAAATAGCTCTATAATGGGCAAGCTAGCCACCTGAGCCAACAGAGCGCTGACCTTGTCAGAAATCTCTTTGAGAAACTATTTATTGATAGCTAAACAAAAGAAGAAGGTATTTAATACTACAAGACAGACAAAAACATGCAAATTTTGAAACAGCAGAAAAGTTGAGTATGATAAAGGCCTATCCGTCATGTAGAAGCTACAGAAAACATTGTTGTTTTGCAGTACTGAAAAACTCTAGGTATGGAGGAATATCACTTAAACTTTATAAAACCTTCATGAAATCTTTGGAGACCTAAAACGTTGATACACCTGACTATAAAATACTTGATTATGGAGACGGAATTAATTTAATTAGCAGCAAGTGTAAGATCGGAACATAGGGAAACTAAGAATTGACGCTCCCCTTCCTAGGCAGCAGGGCTGTACTACTATGTTGACTAGTGGTGAGACAGCATTGGCACAGCAGTACTGAAAGCTGCCGTCAAAGTAGCACCGGACCTTTCAACGCATGCCTATGCTCGAGCCATGATGTGTCCTGCTCATCCTCTCTGACAGGAAGTTGCACAGAGGCCGTGCTGAGTTAAGACTTTAGCAGATGTAGGGTGGAGGCTGATGCAAGTCTGGCAGGGGAAGGTAAGAAGGGGGGGGGGGGGATGAAGGGAAGGGGAGATGCTGGACTATGGAAGGGGGGCTCTAAGGCCCTTTGGAGAAAATGGCTAAAGGTTTGTTTAGTGCATCTGAGAAGAGGAGTAATCTAATGGTCAGACGGGTAATGTGGTGACCAAAGAGACCAGAATTCAGATCCCACTGGCACTCCTTGTGACCTTAGACAAATCCCTTAGCTCTACATTGCCTCAGGTACAAATTTAGATTGTAAACCCTTTGGACACAGGAAAATACTGAATGTAACTCATCTTGAACTAAAACTAATAAATAAAAATAATTAATCCAACCCCTTTGGCCAGTCTTTTCATTTGCTCCCTGTATCATCTCCTGATCTTCTTCGGTTGCCCCACCAGGCCCAGTAACAGAGGTACTTAAGTGCATTATCTCCTGCTGCAGGGCACATGCACCAGGGCAATTTTACAAGAGCCTACATGAGCACATCAAATGCTATTCTGCACGTTCAAGTCCCTTATGCAATTATCTAAATAGAAGCTTAAACAATTACTCAGGTGTACATGTGTAAAAGTAGACACAGAAAAATCACGGTGGCTATTTTATGTGATATATGTCTATTCATCAAGCCCA
Source organism: Ichthyophis bannanicus (assembly GCA_033557465.1). NCBI lineage: Eukaryota > Metazoa > Chordata > Amphibia > Gymnophiona > Ichthyophiidae > Ichthyophis > Ichthyophis bannanicus. The sequence continues at coordinate 3,805,338 of JAWIIG010000024.1, read as the reverse complement.
GTATCCTGTTTATCGTTTATCCCTTATTTAAAATTTAATATACTGTCTTTGGCATTAGCAGACAGAGCGGGTTTGAGCAATAAAAATACAGTACGTGTATAAAAATAAGGAAATGGAACTACAATTAAAATAGAAAAGAAAAGTAACAATAGGAAAAGGGGAACATAAGGCCAAGTTAGGAAAGATACATAATGAGCTCTGTATCAATACAGCTGTGGTCAATATTGTTGGCACCCTTGCATTTTAGGTATGTTGTGTACATTATCTTGAGAAATAATTGGAAATGCTCCAACTATATGTCATCATAATATAAAGCCACAAAAAGATTTCTGTGCAACTTAGACGTAGTAATTTCTGAAAAAAAACCCAAAATATGAACTGACAGGATTAATGGCACCCTTCACTAATATATGGTTGCACAACCCTTTATCTTTATTCACTTATTTGATTTACTGCTTAAGCCGGAACAAAAAAGTGGTGTACAATACAAAAATGACTGCTTAAAGAAAAAAGGAAAGGAACACCAATAACTGATAGGACAGAGGAAGGAGAGACAAGGATAGTAAAAAGGTAAAAAAAGAGAAGGAGGAGAGAGACAGAGAAGGACAAACAGGACAATCAAGGGCTGGTGTTGGGGAGATTAAAGGCTAGGTAAAGAGATAAGTTTTCAGGGCCACCTTGAACCCAGCAAAGGAAAGTTCGGAGCAGAGGGTAAGTGGAAGGGAATTCCAGAGAGAGGGGCCCAGGAAGAAAAAAGCAGAGGGGCGAGTACATTCAAGGTGAGCCTGGGTAAGAGAGAGGAAAACCAGATGGAAATTGTGGATAGAACGAATGAGGTGATGGGGATTATGATATTGAAGAAGATCTGCAAGGTATTGAGGCGTGGAGGAATGGATAGCCCAATGAACAAAAATAAGTATTTTAAACTGAATCCTGAAGCACATGGGCAGCCAATGGAGGCCAGCCAAGAAGGGAGAGACATGGTCATAGCGGGAGGAGAAGGTGAGAATGCGGGCAGATGTATTTTGCAGAAGTTGGATCTTTTGGAGCTGATACTGTGGGAGACTGGCAAAGGAAATATTGCAATAATCTAACCTGGAGGTGAATAGAGAAAGGAGAAAGCTAGTCAGTGAGGCGGGGGAGAGAAAGGGACGGATTGCACGTATCTGACGGAGGTGGTAGAATGCACTAATTGTATCAGTGGAAATATGTTCAGAAAAAGAGTGAGAGAGGAATCAAGTGTAACCCCATGGTACCTGAAAGACGACACCACAGAGGCAAAGGATGGAGCCAGGGTCGGGGAGAGGGCCCCAAAGGTGATCCAGGCCACCGTGGATTTAGAGGGATTCAGGTAAAGGAAATTAGAGGTCATCCAGTTGTGAATGACAGACAGACAGGCGTCAAGAGGAGCAATATCAGGAGAAGAAGAACTAGTGCGGTGAAGGAGGATAATGTTGTCTGCCTAGTAGTACGTGGAAACACCTGATTGCTGTATAAGAAGAGCCATGATGACAGCTTCCAAACGTTTCCTGTAACCATCTATAAGTTTCATACATCTGCCTGCAGGTAGTTTCTTCCACTCTTTAACTCATAAATGTTTCCAGGATTCCTTTTACCAATGGCAGATTTCAGCTCTTTCCAAAGATTCTCGAATGGATTGAGGTCAAGACTCATTTTTAACCATTCTTTTGTACTTTTGGATATATGTTTTGGGTTATTGTCTTGCTGGAGGACCCATGACTTTCGACCCAGACCTAGTTTTCTGACACTAGGTAGCACATTTTGCTCCAAAATTCCTTGGAAGTCCTCTAACTTCATGATTCCTTTAATACATTCTAGGCCTCCAGTTCCTGAGGCAGCAAAACAACCCCATAACATTATGGAACTTCTACCATATTTAAATGCTTTTCCCTTATATGCTTCATTTCTTTGCTTGTAAATATATCGTTGGTCTGCATTGCCAAAGAGCTCAAGTTTGGTTTCAGCTGTCCACAGAACATTTTCCCAAAAGGATTGTGGATCCTCAAGGTGGGTTTGGGCAAAGATTAGGCATGCCTTTTTATGTCTCTCTTTGAACAGTGGGGGCCTTCACCCATGAAGTCTTTCTTTGTTTAGTGGGTGACATATGGTTCGGGTTGAAACCATCATTCCAGATTGTTCCAGGTCAGCCTTAAGCTCGTTGGATGTTGTACGTGGTGTTTTTCCAACACTTTGCACTAACCTTCAAAGACTTCTTGGATTAATTTTCCTCTTACCACCACGTTCTGGAAGATTCTTGACAGTTCCAAGAGAAGAAAATTTCTTAATAACATTATGAACTGTAGACACAGGAATCCCATGATCTTTGGAGATGGCTTTGTACCCCTTTGAAGTTTGGTGATAATGGCTTTTCTGATGGTCTCAGGCAGCTCTCTTCACCATTATAAAAAAGGAACAGGGAGTGAATGTGGCCACTTTAAACATTAGAGACATCTTTCATTGGTTGATTCAAGTCATGTGAGTACTGACAATTAATCACAGGTGCATCTAATTTTACTCAATGGGAATGTGGTTCTTCTATTCAAACTGATTTGAATTATTTATAAGGGTGCCAATAATCTTGTTCTGGTAATATCCCAGTTTTTATATTATGTCCTACTATTTCCTGTTTTAATTTATCTTTTGTTTTATTTGATTTTTATGTGTCAAATATGTGTGCATATATAGTCCAAAGCCATTTCATGGCCACTTTCTTTTTTTTTAGGAGATATTGGACATTAAGGGGTTGAACTGCAAGGGTACCAATAATGTTGACCACAACTGTATATGGTGTCTCTGCTGTCATGCAGACCCTGTTCTTCAAGGCCAAAAGCTTATAAGAATAAATGAATTGTCAGCTGTGACTTAAATTGTGAAAAAGAAGATTATAGTCACGAGTATTGTGGGAGGATATTCCAGAGTGCTGGTTCTAAATAGCTGAAGACTGAGCGGTGGGTAATTTTGTAATGGAATCAATGGAGTGGCGAAAGCACCAGATGATGATCAGAGAGGTATTGAAGGGTATGACTGGGTGTATATGGGATAGTTAGGGAAGAGAGGTTTTGGGGAGCATAGCTATGAACTGCCTTATGGGTTAAAATGAGTATCTTGAATTGAATACACTATGGGGAAGGAAGCCAATAATATTATATAAATAGCAAAGTAATATGGTCAAAGCTCTTGACACCAGTAAGAGTATGAAGAGCAGCATTTTGGATGGACTGTAGACGCTTGAGCTGTGCATTAGGTAGGTCAGCAAAGACTGAGTTACAGTAATCCAGTTTCAATATCACAGTGCTAAGTAAGAACATGATGAGGGCTGCCAGGGTAAGAAATGGGCAGATGACTCAAAATCTTCTTAAGATTGAAAAGTTGGATCTTGTAAAGTGAATGAGAGGGTGGGAAAGGAAAGAGTAGAATTCAGAAAGACCCCGAGGTACCTAAAAGAAGGCACAAGAGTGATTGAAGTTGTGTCAATAACCGGGGTGATTGATTGCTGGAATAGGTGTAGACACGGTAAACTAGGTAGCTGTGGTCCTACAGGGGTTTAATTTCCACAGTGTTTCCAACAGTGGCCAATCCAGGTCACAAGTACCTGGCAGGTTCCCAAAAAGGTACACAGATTCCATAATGCTTACTCCAGGGTGATAAGTGGATTCCCCTAGTCCTTTTTAATAATGGTTTATGGACATTTCCAACAGGAATTTGTCCAAACCTTTTTTAAACCCAACTACATTAACAGGTTTTACTGCATTCTCCAGTAACAAATTCCAGGGTTTGATTACTTGTTGAGTGAAAAAATATTTTCTCTTAATAGTCTTAAATGGGTTACACTGTAGCTTCATTGCGTGTCCCCTAGTCTTTCTACTTATTGAAGGAGTAAACAACCGATCTACATTTACCCATTCTACTTCATTCATTAATTTATAGACCTCTATCATATCTCCCCTCAGCCGTCTCTTTTCCAAGTTGAAGATCCCTAACCTTTTGAGCCTTTCCTCATAGGGGTATCCTTCCATCCCCTTTACCATTTTGATGCTGTTCTCTGTACAATACAGAGGGATTATAATAGCCTTTGATTTATTCTCCATTCCTTTCATTATGATTCCTAGCATTGTATTTGCTTTCTTGGTTGCTGCTGCACAGTGGGTAGAGGGTTTCAATGTATTAGTCATGATGATGCCTAAATCCTTTTCCTGGGTGGTTCCTAAAGTGGAACCTTGCATCATGTAACCATAGTTTGGGTTGGCCTTCCCTAAGGAGGTCATTCCAGAACACGAATAAGCCGGTAAAACATATGGCATTGACGGTTTTCTTGCTAAAACGTCTAGAACCGTATTCTGAAGGCACTTGGCTGTGCATGTTAACTGCACTAGCATGGGGATCTCAGAACGTGAGTAGGAGTGGGCAGATCGGGGACATGGTAAGCCACAGAGACATAGAAAGTGTATTCAGGAAAGGCTCATGTACATCCTGCGTGTTTCCCGTGGACGCCTATGTTATACCAGTGGCAACGAGGAATAAGGCCAAATTTCTGTTCTGATCTTCAATGCATCTCATACAGATGAATGGCTGTGACATGTCTGTATTGAACTGATGTGTCTGCTCTCTGGGAGGGCACAAGATGCAGCTATAAAGAATAGAATGCACAGGTAGGACATTTCTAAGGTAATGAAACAATAAAAACACACCCCTAATAAATATAAAGCACTGCAATAGTCTTTATTCTGGCTATGCTGACATTTGCTGTTTGTGCTAAAGGGGCTATTTTCGGCTTCCCTAACAATTCCAGTGTTCAGAAAAATGGGAATGTAGATGTAGGGATGGTATGTGAGCAGGGGTGGCCCAAGGGGGGTGCGGGGCCATGTGCGGAGACGCAGTGTGGGGCCTCATTTGCATAAGGGGCCTCATTTGCATAAATATTTGCATAATGTTACCATACACTAACTTTAAGTAAACATGCCTCTTAATGAGTGTATGGATAAAGAAAGACTAAAAGATTTCTACATTACTATAATCCAGTGCCAACCGCCAGACACATTAGGAACTACTACAAGCACCTGCCCATTTAGACCCCATAGCAAACCCGCCGTATCCTAACAGCACTACCAGGACTCACAAAGCACCATACCCTACCTATCAAAAGGCAACACTGCAAATATTAAATCAATACATTTAAGAGAATAACAATACATGACCTACTGGGGAAAGAGAACAAGTAGCAATGTCAAATAGGAATTATATAAACAGAATACCTCAGCTCAGTTACACATGCAGAACATACACCATCAGCAAACAAGGAATCACAATTTAGAAACAGGAAGACAATAATTAAACTGGGAACCCCAAAAGCCAAACTTGGAATGTACAACACTGTAGAAATAAAACTATAAATTAATTTCCTCTTGTACTAAACAAAGCGCAGATGTTAATGATGCACATTTCCCAGAGCTGACATATTCCAGTTAATAAATTCAAAATAAAGGGATATTTTTCTACCTTTTGTGCAGTTTTTTTCAGTTGCAATTACACCAGCCACTTTCTTCTAGTTTCTTCGTGTCTTCTGCTAACTCTCCATCGTCCGCTGTCCATTTGTCCTGTCTTCTCTCTTCTAGTTTTTTTTCACATTCTCTCTCTACATCTGCTTTACCATACTAATCTTTCTCCTTTTGCTCTTTCCTCATTCCTATTTCATCCACTCAAATTTTACCCCTCCATCCTCAATCCCCACTTACTCTCCCAATACCTGGCCAATTGTAGATTTGTCTTCCCTCCTACACAAAATATCTTTCCCCTCTCCATTTCACTTTCCCAGCTCCATCCCATTCTAATCCTCCCCCAACATCAGCTCCCTTCTAGTTCCAGCCCCACCCAGCATCCGCTCCCTTCTAGTCCCTGCATCAGCTCATTTCCAGTCCTAGCCCCCCATCAGCCCATTTCCAATCCTAGCTCCCCCCCACTCAGCCCATTTCCAGTGCTAGCTCCCTCCCCTCACAGCCCATTTCCATTCCAAGCCCCCCTCCCCATCAGCTATTTGCAGTTCAAGCCTCCCTTTCCACTCAGCCCATTTCCAGTCCTAGCAACCCCCCCCAACCCATTACCAGCCCTAACCCCCCATCAGCCCACAGCACATTACCAGTCCTAACAAAGCACCATACCCTACCTATCAAAAGGCTACACTGCAAATATTAAACCAGTTCATCTCAGAGAATAACAATACATGACCTACTGAGGAAAGAGAACAAGTGGCAATGTCAAATAGGAATTACATAAACAGAATACCTCAGCTCAGTTACACATGCAGAACATAAACCGTCACCAAACAAGGAATCATAATTTAGAAACAGGAAGACAATAACTAAACTGGGAACCCCAAAAGCCAAACTTGGAATGTACAACAATACTGTAGAAATAAAACTGTAAATTAATTTCCTCTTGTACTAAACAAAGCGCAGATGTTAATGATGCACATTTCCCAGAGCTGACATGTTCCAGTTAATAAATTCAAAATAAACAGATATTTTTTTACCTTTTGTGTATTTTTTTTTCAGTTGCAATTACTCCAGCCACTTTCTTTTGGTTTCTTCGTGTCTTCTGCTAACTCCATCGTCTGCTGTCCATTTATCCTTTCTTCTCTCTTCTAGTTTTTTTCCATTCTCTCTCTACATCTGCTTTTTTTTTTTTTTTTAACTTTTATTTTCATTTTGCAACAAACAAAAGAAACAACACACCAAAGGAGACAAAACAAGTATACAATAAAGAAAAGTAAACCCAATTACCCCCCACCCCCACGCTTCTTCTCTAGCTGATTATGTCAGCATGTGAGCGCTTCCAAACAACAGTGATTATACATCAAAACAATCAAAGAGGATCTGCGATAAGAATATCATGGGACAAAGATATATACAATTTAGACAGTCAGATGAGAGCATTGAGCAGAATGTACATAGTCATTGAGCATCTTCCATTTAGACCGATGATGAGGAGTCTGAATGGGGAAGCAAACATACGAGGTATTTGTTCATATTTACTGTAGAGACAGACATGATTCCACCATTCATTGGGGCTCAGCTGAGAGCTATTTTTCCAGTATTTCGTGATTAGGGAAATAGCAATGCCAAGCATAAAGTCCAAAAGGAAGTAGCCGTTTTTGGAAGAGAGGGGATCCCCGCAGCTGAGCGAAGTCCCACTATCCTCCAGAAAGGGGCTCTTGAAAGTGCAAAATAGACTGGATACGACCCCAGACCCGACGCCAGTAATACTGTAGTGCGGGGCATTCATACATAACATGAGGTAGTGAACCAATGGCCGCATGGCATGTCCAACAACTATTGCTGAGTAGTGTTCCATTTGGCTAATCTGTCAGGAGTGTAAAAACACCGGTGGGCTAGAAAGAAGAGTGTCTGAGTGAGTGAGGCGGATTGGGAGACCCGTGTCACTCTACTCCAGACAAGGCTCCATTGCTCCGTGTTAAAAGTCACATGCAATTCTCTCTCCCATGCTTTCTGCGCTATAGGGGTATCTCTAATTATAGCATTACATAAGGTTTTGTAAAAATTGGATGCTACACCCGGTGAACTACCGATAGATCGGATAGTCTCCAACCAACCTTGTGTGTAGGGGAGGCCGATGGCGGAGCACCTTAGCACTCCGAAGGCAATGCTGAAGTTGTACCAACTGAAAATAGTGTTTCGCTGGGAGACCAAATTCAATTTGCAATTCACTAAAAGTTTTCCAGCGACCTTCATGGAACAACTGACTAGGGATCCAAATGCCCCTAGTGTACCAGGGCTCCACGCCATCGGCTTATTTTGTATTCGAAATCGAGTGTTATACCAAAGTGGGAGCTTGTCTAACGGACAGAGTCGGGAGTCTAAAGAGTGCATAAGATTATTAAAGGCACCTAAGGTGTCTAAAAGCATTGGTGGAAAGTGGGAGTCTGATGGGAGAGTCATACCAGGGAGAATAGAGAGGAATCGGTTTGCAAAGGTCCTCTTCTATGTCTAGCCACACAGGTCTACTCGGTACTGGATCTTCCAGCCAGCGAGCGCCTTGTTTGAGAAGAAAGATTGATGATACTTCAGGAAATCAGGGAATCTGACACCCCCATTTTCCTTATCTGCTTGCAGCTTATGTTTCGCTATCCTAGGTGTCTTGTTTTGCCACAAGTTCTAGTCAGAAGGCCCTCTATATCTTTATAGATACGTCGAGGGAAGAGACAGGGCAACATTTCTAAGATATAATTCACTTTCGGAACAATCATCATTTTATGGTTTCTAATCGACCCCCACCAGGTAAGTGTTAAAGGAGTCCAGCGGTGAGTAAGCGCCCGGACTTTAGAGGTTAAGTCTTTGGCATTGAAGGAGATAGTGTCTTCCAAAGGAGAACAATAGTGAACCCCAAGGTATTTAACCATGCGAGGTTGCCATAAAAAGGGGAAGGGTTGCATATCTGCCTGTTGAAGCAAGGATTTAATGGAAAGGCTACCGACTTGGTCCCATTTATCTTATACCGGACAGTTGTGAGTATTTACCAATTTGCTCTAGGACAGCCGGTACTGAGTCTATAGAGACAAAAAGCATAAGGTCATCAGCATACGCTGAAATTTTGATTTCCCTATGGTGAAGGGACTCCATGAATCTCCTCCGATTGCCGGATTAGTAAAGCCAAGGGTTCAAGTGCAAGATCGAAGAGAAGTGGAGACAGTGGGCATCCCTGGCGAGTGCCGCATTGAAGGGGAAAGGCTGAGACTTTAAAGCATTGGCACATATACTGGCTGTAGGCTGTGCGTACATGGTGCGAAGACAACGGAGAAACCTTCCCCGAATCCGTACCAGCGGAGGACTGCAAACAGGAAGGCCACTCTAAGCGATCAAAGGCCTTCTCAGCATCAAGTGAGAGGCCAACAAATGGGCGATCAAGATTAACTGCGGTAGTCAGTACATGGCATAGTCCGAGCATTGTCAGCAGTTGATCTACCAGGAATGAAACCGCATTGATCTGGGTGTATTAAGGTAGGCATCCTATCCGAGAGCCGGGTAGAGAGAATGGTGGCAATATTTTATAGTCCGCATTTAGGAGGGAAATTGGGCGATAATTAGCTGTTAGTTGCGGGTCTCTCCCCTCTTTCTCAAAACTACTACATTTGCCATGGAAAAGGACCCAGAAGGAGAACCCTCCTCGGCCAGAGCAGAAAAATAAATTTTCAAAACTGGAGCTAAGTCAGCGTGAAAAGTTTTGTAGAATTCAGCAGGGAGACCGTCTGGGCCTGCGGCTCGACCTGAGGCACATTTCTTGATAGCAGAATGAATTTCTGAGACAGTAAATGGTGTGTCCAAGGCCACTCTATCTTCGTCAGATAGGGTCGGTCTTTGTACCCCTGAAAGTAAGCGTTCAATACATCTGGCTCAAAATCACCTTAAGATTGTTAAAGCCGAGTATAAAAATCACGAAATAGTTATTAGATTTAGGTATCTTTAGTGACCAAGCCCCCCCCCGACGGATTTCGGAGGGCGGTAACACGCTTGGCTTCTTTTTGAGCTTTTAGGGCATTTGCGAATAATTTGCGAGCACGATTTTTTTCCCGATAGTATAACCCTTGTTGTGATTCGATATTTTTAACAGCAGCAGTGTACAAAAGCTGATTGTATTGAAAACGCAAGCGTTGTAAACGGAGTAAAATACATGGGTCAGTACGGGACGTGAGGAGACGCTCCCCAGCTTGTATCTGCTGCTCTAGAGTCAGTAAATGCTGCTTTCCTTTGTTTCCCTGCCGAATTTGATAGCTAGTTATAGTGGCGCGGATAGATGCTTTAAAAACCCTCCCACCAAGCCCAGCTCGCTGTGTCATGGGGTGAGTTAAAATGAAAATAATCTTGGATAGCGGCCTTTATATCAACCTGAAAATCTTTTTGACCCAGTAGGGATCTATCAAAAAACCAAGCTCGGGGAGAATCGTCCCGCGCAGTGACACGTAATGATAAAGATATGGCAGCATGATCTGAAATATGGAGAGGATGAGTCCTAGTCGTGTCTACTTGAAAATCAGTGCTTGGAAATGAGAAAGAAATCTATTCTAGATTGGGAGTGATGGGGGGCAGAAAAGAAAGTGAACTCTAAGTCGAGGGGTGAAGTAGCCTCCATATATCTACCAGCGCAAGATCTTGCATCAGAGCTGTAAGGGTAGCAAGACTCTTGGGTGGACTACTCGTTCTAGGCGGCTGTCTATCTATCAGAGGGTCTAGCACTTGATTAAAATCACCACCAAGTATTAATGGAGTATGGCAGAGGCCTGTGCCAACTGCGCAATACTTGCATAGTAAGCAGGGTTGTCCACATTCGGGGCATAAATACAAATACATGTAAATTCACTATCTCCAACCTTAAGATGTACGCGGGCCCATCTACCCTCCTTGTCAGCACTAGTATCAATTACAGTAGCTTGCAAAGATTTCTTAACCAGAATGGCTACCCCGCACCGTTTGGAAACGGCGGGAGAATAGGCAGCCACCATGTAAGGCTTAACATTGAGTTTCAGTGTTTCAGCAGAGTTTAAGTGCGTTTCCTGAAGAAACGCTAAATCAGCATGCTCATGGCTAAGATAGCTAAAGGATTTTCTTTCTCTCTAGATTTGACTATTAATTCCCTTTAAGTTGAGTTATAAGTTTTTACATAATGACATTCAGACAATTTAAAAATTCTGAGCATGATAGCGCACATAATTTAAAAATGTCCCTCATATTGACTGTATCTGGCTGTACGTATGGCATAAAAGAAAATAAGCTTAGATAATACAATGAAGCGCCCCACATGAAAAAAGAAAAACCGCAGCGCGGTAGAGAAGAAGCAGAACCCCAAAAATTACTGGCGACCATGTGTCTGCGGGGAGAAGCCCCGGAGAAGGCCGAAATTGAAAAAACACATAACCTGTAGGACTGTGCGTGCTCCGAATCCGACCGAGGCACACATCATGGAGGGATAGGAGACCACATAACAAAAGTCATCGAAAGAAAGAAAGAAAGTCCAGCAGTCTCTGTACTGAACTATGACCGCCGCATCGGGCCCTTCAAATGGCGGACAGAGCCGGCAAATAAAAGTCCAAGTCGTTGGATTAGCGCATCTGCTCTGCTTCTTTGGAGTCTAAAAATGTTGATAGTAGATCAGGATCTTCGAATGTCCTGGTTTGATTGTGGAGAGTCACTCGGAGCTTCGCGGGATACAACAGGCCAAAGCGAGCCTGTAGCTGTTGAAGTCGAGGGCGAAAAGCAAGGAGTTTCTTCCGTCGGTCGACTGTAGGCTTTGCCAGATCAGGGAAGAAGGAGACTTTGTGACCTTCAAATTCCAAATGATGGTTCGCCCGGGCAGCATTTAAAATTTGTTCCACTTGTTGATATCGTAGCAAGCGAAAGATAATAGGCCGGGGGGTCGGTCGGTTGAGCGCCATGTGGGTAGGAACACGGTGTGCTCGATCGATTTCCAGTTCTTTATGAAAGGTGATCTTCAGCAAGGAGGGAAGAGTTTTGAGCAGGAATTCTCTCATATCTCCCGCTTCCACCCCCTCCGGTATTCCAAAGAGCCTCACATTGTTGCGACGGGCTCGATTATTGCTATCTTCTAACTCCTTTTGAAGATTCTGTATCTGGCGCTCAGCTTTGTCCAGTGTGCTCAAGCGCACCGCGTGCGAGTCGAGGACCCCCGCCATATTGTCCTGCCGTAATGAGAGACCTTCAAGTCGGTCCTGGAGCACTCCAAAGTCTTCTCGCATGGCTCTAAGCGCTTCTCCATTGGACTGCACCAATTCCTTCACGCCGCGTATTTCCTCTAGAATCTCCAGGTGCATTTCGGGTTCTCCCGAAATGGAACCATCTTCTGTGGGGAGGACACCTCTGTTTTGGAGCGTTTTCCGTGAGAAGAAGAAGGAGACCCGAAGTCCAAGCGCGCTGGTTTATGGGCCGCCATCCCCCCCGAGGTACCCCGGTCAGCCCGGAGCGAAATAGTAAGTTTGTATAGGTATTATGTCAGGATTCTAAGTAGGCCTCTCGGGAGCTTCAGCACGAAGCATCTTACCCGCTGGACATCAGGCTCCGCCCCCCTCTACATCTGCTTTAACATACTAATCGTTCTCCTTTTGATCTTTCCTCATTCCTATTTCATCCACTCAAATTTTACCCCTCCATCCTCAATCCCCACTTACTCTCCCAATATCCGGCCAATTGTAGATTTGTCTTCCCTCCCACACAAAATATTTTTTCCCTCTCCATTTCACTCTCCCAACTCCATCCCATTCTAATCTTCCCAAACATCAGCTCCCTTCTAGTTCCAGCCCCACCCAGCATCCACTCCCTTCTAGTCCCCGCATCAGCCCATTTCCAGTCCTAGCCCCCATAAGCCCATTTCCAATCCTATCCTAGCCCCACCATCAGCCCATTTCCAGTCCTAGCTCCCCCATCCATTTCCAGTCCTACCCGAGTCCCTCCATCAGCTCATTTCCAATACCAGCCCCCCATCAGCCCATTTCTAGTCCTTTCCTAGCCGCACCATCAGTCCATGTCAAATCCTAGCTCCCCTCCCCTCAGCCCATTTCCAATCCAAGCCCCCCATTAGTCTACTTCCAGTTCTAGCCCCTCCATGAGTCCATTTCAATCCAAGCCCCCACCACAGACCATTTCCAATCTTAGCACCCCCCAACAGTCCATTTCCAGTCCTATCCTAGCCCCTCCATCGGCTCCATTTCCTGTCATAGCCCCCCCCACTCAGCCCATTTCCAGTCCTAGCCCCCTCCCCTCACAGCCCATTTCCATTCCAAGCCCTCCCTCCCCATCAGCTATTTGCAGTTAAAGCCCCCCTTCCACTCAGCCCATTTCCATTCCAAGCCCTCCCTCCCCATCATCTATTTGCAGTTACCGCCCCCCTTCCACTCAGCCCTTTTCCTTTCCAAGCCCCCATCCCAATATGATATTTGCAGTTAACGCCCCCTTCCACTCAGCCCATTTCCATTCCAAGCCCCCATCCCCATCAGCTATTTGCAGTTCAAGCCCTCCTTCCACTCAGCCCATTTCCAGTCCTAGCAACCCCCAGCCCATTACCAGTCCTAACAACCCCCAGCCCATTACCAGTCCTAACCCCCCATCAGCCCACTTCCAGTCCTAATCCCCCATCAGACCATTTCCAGTCTTAGCCCCCCCCCACAGCCCATTACCAGTCCTAGCCCCCCCATTACCCATTACTTGTCCTCACCCCCCAACAGCCCATTTCCAGTCTTATCCCCCCCATAGCCCATTTCTAGTCCGAACACCCCCATCAGCCCACTTCCAGTCTTAGCCCCCCCTATAGCCCATTACCAGTCCTAACCCCCCCCCATAGCCCATTACCAGTCCTAACCCCCCTCCCCCATCAACCCAAGTAGATAAAAATAAAACAAACCGTGGCAGTGGCAGAATCAGGCGTCCCACCACAGGGCCCCCCTGCCCGGCAGAGCCTCCCTGCAACATCAGCTCCCGAGTCCCAAAGCATGGGCTTTCAGAGCCGCGAGAGTTTCCCTTTCTCATGGCTCTGTTAATCCCGCTGGGGCTGATGGGATTTCCCATCAACCCCGGAGGGCTTAACAGAGCCGCGAGAGGTCAGAGAAGCTCTCCCTTCGCGGCTCTGAAAGCCTGCGCTTTGGGACACGGGAGCTGATGCAGGGAGGCTCTGCCGGGCAGGGGGGGGCCCCGCGGCAGGACGCTTGATTCTGCCGCTGCCATGGTGCCAGCGGCAGCAGCAGCCGGTTTGGTTTTTTTTATCTACTTGGGCAAATGCAGAATGCTTTTTGCGCGGGGCCTCCTGAAACGTGGGGCCCTGTGCAAACAACATTCTGGCTCAATGGACAGGCTGGCCCTATATGTGAGGAAGTGTGGAGCAGAATCGTGTTTGGCTGAGAAATGCAGATCAGATTTGGCATCCTGAGACACCATGCCATTATGTCTTCACAGCAGTTGTTTATAGGTGCAGGGCATGATTTTGGCAGAGGTATGTTAATTGTGACTGCAATTGAGAGAGAGAGTGTATGTGTGTGTGGTTTGAGTGTTGCATGGGAGGATCTGGTGTGCCTATCCGCAAATCTGGGGGGGACATGAATGCCTGGCCAGGACCTAGACCCTAGGGATGACTGCAGCATCACGAGGTGCCAGTGTGATCAACAGGTTCTCTATAGAGTAATGTCAAAGCATATCCCTGTCACTAATAAGGGACCCTCAGAATGGGGGCTTCAACAGTGCAAACAGCACTAAGACATGCACAGAAACACCATCATTGGTCTCTCAAAATGTGCATATTTGTAGAGAGCGATGATGGTGCCTTTGGACATGTATTAGTGCTCTTTGCACTGTTGAATGCTCCCAGTCTAAGGGTCCCTTATTAGTGACAGGGAAATGTTTTGACATTGAGAACCTCTTCTGATTTTTGCTGGTCCATACTTAGCATTGTACAGACTGTTTTCAGAGATGACCAGTGCAAACTAAGGATGTCCTCTACTGCCATTTATGGTGTGATGCAAGGTATGTCATGACAAACATATCACTTTCTACCTGCTTTTATTCTATCTTAGAGTGCACTGAGATTACTTTGCAGATTTCTCGGCATGTAACAGACTGGTAGATATAGTCTAGTTTGCATCAGTATTTATGTATCATCAGTATTCATGTGTCGTTTGCATCAGCACAACACTGTCAGAGGAGCAGTTTAGGAGATGCCCATTTTACAGGGGGGTGTGACCATTCGCGGTATATAGTGGAGACGGGCGTGATCAAAAAAAGTACATTGTTTCAGAATATGGTGAGCGTGAGACGTACAAAGCCATTTGCTGTTTATAGACATATCTCGTACTCCATAGTTCTTTGTTTGTGGCATGCCAAAAAAATGTCTATGTCCCCAATTACGAAACCGCAAGTGCATCTATCCCCAGGGCTGTAGAATCACATTTAAATTAGGCCCATTTTCGATTTGGATGTGCCTATTCTGGAATTGAGCTCCACATACATCATTTTGCACTTGTCCACATTAAATTTCATCTGCCATTTGGATGCCCAGTCTTCCAGTTTATGAAGGTCCTCTAAATCTAAATCTTCTGGCATTGAAGTCCAGAGCTGTGGTTCATTACTACTAAAAGCTATTTTGCGTGTTGTGAAGTAGGTTCTGAATGAGCTGAAAGCCCAAAGGAGCTGGCGTGCTAGGCCCAAAGAAAGGCCCGGATACTAGAGAAAATGGCTAACTGTACCATAATTTATGACAGACCATTTTAAAGACTTTTTGTGAGCATATGTTCTCATTTGCAGCACCAAGATGTGGAATTCCCTTCCAGCTGAAGTAAGAACTTTATCTGCTATTGAAAATTTTTGAGAAGCAATTGAAGGCATGGGCGTGGAATTGCTAATATTTACATCTGCCTTGGAGGAGGTGTAAATATGAGCTAATATTAGAAAGACACAGAGGCATATATAAAATTTCCCTCCCAATATGCAGCTAGACTTGGCCTGTATGTGCAAAACTTTACCAGAATAAAGTGGAGTTGTGACCGGGGAGGCGTTTACAGTTATGTAGATACTTTTGTGAATACATGGAAAAGTATGTATGTAAATGTAACTGTATGAATCCCCAGGGTAATTTTCAAAGCAGAAATACATATATACTGCAAGAACAGGGTCAGAAGAGCCATTTTGAACCTGGGCGTTTGACAGAGCAGGAGAGACTAAGAAGTGCTCCTGCTCCCTGCTAGACCTCTAAGGAAACCCCCCGTAAGAAGTGGTGGAGTTGTCATGGGGCTGGCTGGGCTATGCTTATTGTGTCATGGAGGTGTTAGAGTTGGGGGGGGGGGGCGGGGACTATGCTTACAGTGTTGGGGGAGTGGAAGGGGATGACTATGCTTATGGTATTGTCATGGCGCAAGGCAGATAGTGCCTATAAAAGTGGAGGAAAATACACAGGGCAGTTTTAAAACCGGCAGTGCAAAGCACATGGCTAGGGGTTGCTATGAGCAACCAAGCAAAACAAGAGCACCGGCTGTAGGTAAACGCCCAGGAATAGCATTACGTCATAGCTCATCAGAGAAGCAGAAACAGCTGCAGGGAGTTGAGCTAACAAGAGACTCAAAGAATGACGCATTTAAAATAAGGTCAGTCTTGAGCAAAGCAGAAGCACGCAGAGACAGGAGCAGAGACACACGCCGAGATACAGGCAGAGAAGCACGCAGAGACGCAAGCAGGGAGTCGGACTCAGTCTCAGATACCGAGAGAGAAAGAGACACTGAGAGGACTCACGGGAAAGGAAAGAGCAGAGCTCATGAGAGCCAGGAGTCATACCTGAAAGCTTCTGACGTGGAGTCCATCTGCACCTCAGAGGAGTTTGTCCAGGAGGAATTCTCAGAGGTTAGTGCTGGAAAGTTAGGCTGCACTAAGCCAAAGTCCGGTTGGGGACAGAGAGAGATTCCAAGCTGCAAACCACGAGGAGCTGGGAGAGGGAATAACCACGGGAGCAGGTACCTGGGGAGCAAAAGCTCTTATCCAAAAGAGATTTCCCACCTAAGAGAAAGACGTCCTGTGAGGGGAAGTGAAAGGGAGAAAAGTTTCAACTTCCCGGTTGCAAAACAGACAGGCAGAGCTCAGCCTGAAGAAAGGCATAGTACCTGGAATAGAGGGGCACTGAATTTTACTCCCAATGGTCCTGAAGTGTATGGCCCTCTAAGGGGAGAATCCGTAGTGCATGGTAACCAGCCTTTCTGCAGTGATAGAGGGGAGAGAAGCTCTGGCCAAGAAGAGAGGAGACTAATAAACACTGATACACATTACAGCCCTGCAGAATATAATAGCCAAGAAGTACATGAGGATATGGAATGTGACTTCTGTGAAGAGAGCTCAGATATTTGCAAAATGGACTGTACATTGGTGTTTTCCGATTGTGTGACCTCTTTTTGTTAAGGCCTAAGTAAAGCCTGCCTAAGAGAAATCAGTGGAGGAACACAGATTTCACAGTTCAGCTTTTTGGATTGGAAAAGCCTGTTTTTCCCTTTTTGTTTAGTTAGAGCTGACAAGAAGCATTTTTGTTGTAATTTGTAGTCCCCATTTGTGTTATGCCAGTATTATGGTTTAATTTCCTTTGACCTTTGTTGCAAAAGTTCTCACGGGAAGGGAAAATAAATACCTCTTTAAAGCATAGCTACTCGACCACAACTACCTTCTTATTTGATTAGCTATTGGGACTCTAAATCCCAGGGGGCACTACTAAGTCCTTGCTACATAAGAGGAGCCTCACTGAAACCCCAGGCCTTCCGCCTCAGGGGTAAGTAGGTGAGTGACAGTATTAGGGGGCTGTCAGTAGGTTGGAGTGGCAATGCTAATGGTGTTAGGAATAGTATTAATGGGAGGGAACTTGATCCTACCACTAGCCACTTTACTAGATAGCAGGTCCAACTTAGGGCCCATTATCTGGGTTGCCGCAGATGTTCCTGGCAATCCTGCTCCCCCTAGTCTCCTGTTTATCTCCTTGTGTTCCTTACCATTCCCCGAGCTATTTCCTAGTCCCCAGTTTGTGTTCTCTGTCTTGACTAAAGTGTGAGCTCTTATGAGGACAGTCTCTTACATGTCTCTGTATAGTGTTGCATATGCCTTGTAGAGCAATATAAATGATAAGTATTAATAGTAGAGGAAGGCAAAAAAAATGAAGTTAGAGTAAATGAATGTGCTGTATAAGGTACGACCTCAGAAAGGACACAAAAAACAAAGGACATGCACAATTCCTGTTTGTCATCATCAGAGGCTATGAAAGTTGGGCTCAGACCACAGGGCAGGAGACCAGCTGTGGTTTGGGGAAATATTTTCTGCTTTTGCAAACTTTTGCTAAAGATGAGAAAAACATTTGCTGCTAATCTTTAAAATAATAAATGCATTGCTTTACTCCACCCCTCCCAAAATGTTTGTAGAAAACTCCCTATCATAGGAGTCTAAGGCCGTTCTTAGTTAAATTGTCTACTGTGTTGGGTACATCATATGGCAACTGCAAGATTTCAGTGTTAGATTAGCTATGAAGCTATGTCACTTCATTTCATTACACCGAGCTCCTGTAATACTTCTACTCTCCAGGACAGGCACAATTATCTCCATTATCCTAATTATCTCTATTATTTTGCGTTGTGACATAATTTAATCATAGGAGAGATGGCATGACAAGTGACATTTATTACATGGCAAGTGACAACTATGTCAAGACTTTGCCCTAGAGACTTACTGATCCTGGATACTTGCAACATAAGCACAACATTAATTCCTTAATAGAAAAAAAAATGCTACATTCTTCAGAAAGCATTAAATTGTTCCAACGGCTGCACTTTATTGCTTTTCTTTTATGTGGAAGGAGCCTTCTGCATTAAAACTTAAAGAAGAAAACTTTAAGTGGTGCAGTCCCTTTGCTATTTTAAGCAGCTTTAAATAGACCACCTGTCCATTAAAATACGCTGGCTGTCAATATAATGATTGCCAACTAAGAACACTGAAATGAAAGCAACTTGTTTACATGTGAAACTGTTTTGGGCAAAAATCAGCTGTCGATGGGAAAGTGTGGTAAATGTGTGGCATGGTCTCCTGGGAGGAGGTGATAGAGGCAAGAACAGTAATGAAAACTGAAGAAATGCTGGCATCAGTGTAGAAGGTCTTTAGTGGTGAGGAAGTGAGAATATCATCTTTAAAAGAAGTAGAAAAAATTGATATTGATATAAAGACAAACGGGGTCATTTTAAAAGTCTTAGTCATGATTTGGATGTCCAAAAACATGCATGCAGATAGCCAAACCACGGCGACATCCCTGGAGACGTTTCACAAATGGGTTTTAAAGACATCTCCGCTATGGGGATGACCAAGTAGGCAATGGTTGTGGCAGAGGTGTGTCTGGTGCAGTGCAATGGATTTAGACATCCGGGGATATCTGCAATCCCATTCAAGTTTAGACCTGCTCCAGGCATGAATAGGCATCTGGAAAGTGCTCGTTTTGGCTGTAAAACATCCAGAGGGTGTAGAGAAGATGGAAGATTAAGTGCCTTGCCCAAAATCACAAGGCGCAACAGTGGGATTTAAACCTTGGTTTCCCTGGTCTTCATACACTGCTCTAACCACTGGGCTATTGGACACCACAAGTCTTAGATACTGGTCCAGGGACATCTATGTAGACAGCCACCTAGATGTCCCTATCGGGCATGCCCATGTTCATGACATCATGCACAAACTTGAAAATGCCGGCTTTTCTTTTCAGACATTCTGGCTTGGACATCCCAGATTGCACTTGGCACCATTTATAAATGTGTCTTAAAGAGTTTAGGTGATAGCCCATCGCCTAACTAATTACCTAACGAGTTGCGAGCAATGATGAATATTCTTGGGTTTAGGTAGCACTTGAAATTTTATCTGCTCCCAAGCAGTTGAAGAAGAGTTTTATTATATAGGGTGATAGGGAGAGTTTTTAGATCCGTGTTTCGACTGACGACATTTCTGTAGATAGGGAGCAATAATCTTATTTAGGGGCCCTTCTACCAAAGTGCACTAAGCAGTTTATGTAGGCATTAATGCCCAGTAACTGTTAGCACAAGCTTGTCCTGTTACTGTGTTAGCATGACAGTTACCACACGTGCTGATTCCCATATTAAGTGCATATTGCATGATAGGGTGTTAACTGAGTGTGGTGGGAGTGGAGAGTGGGCAGAAACTGCACATTACGATGTGGGGGGTACATACTGCACACTGTCAAATTTGCAATTAGCATGGATGCACGTAATGCTCAATGGGTAGCGTCAAGTGCACCCACATTAATTGCAAATGCTCCTGCCATGGGCTAGGGTATTTTCCAATGTGGTAACAGCTATGAACATGCTGGCCATGCCCCCATAATTAGTACATGACTTTTGCACTTAGTGTGCATTAAGTTTTAATCAAAACCGTAACACACTTTAGTAAAGCGGCCTCTTTGCGTGCAATGTTTTCTGCTGTTGTTGTTGAGGGCCATCAAGTCTGTGTCGACTCATGGTGACTCTCTGGATAGTTGACCTAAACTGTGTTTGGTCTTCAACCAGGAGGCTCATTGTTGATAGAGTGGCACCCATAGCTGCTTTTATTGTATTGATCCATCTCATTGCTGGCCGTCCTCTTTTGCATTATCCTTCTACCTTGCCAAGCACTATGTCTTTCTCTAACGATCTCTCTCTTCACATGATGTGTCCAAGTATGAGAGTCAACGTCTTGTCATCCAAGCTTCTAAGGAAAGCTTAGGTTTGATCTCCTCTAGTACTGATTGGTTTGTTCTTTGGGCAGAAAGGTCCAAGAAAGAGTATAAAACAGCTGTAGGCAATATAGGATACCAGCAGAACAAGTGTGCCAAGCAGTGGTTAAAAAAGCAGTTTTAGTAGAACACACCAATGCGTTTCGACGAATCTGCCTTCTTCAGGGGGTACTGTCCTCAAATTAAAGACATAAATACAATCAAATAAAATATGAAAAGCATAGAAATACAATGTAATAAAAAGGCTAAAAGCTAGAGGTGAACAATAATGTCTCTGTGAATATATATAAAAAGGAAAGCTGATTAAAAATACAAATGTGAACTAACACAAGTCACAAAAAAGAGAGGGATGAGGAGGACAAAGTGTTGATCTTGAGAAGCAAATGTTTTAGATTGTCTTCGCTTTTAGCGAGTAATGTGATATCATTGACATAGCGAAGGTTGTTAATGAGTCTTCCATCAATCTTCACACCTCAATTCTCTTCATACAGTTCTGCTTCTCTTATGATTTGTTCTGCATATAAATTAAACAGGTAGGGGGAAAGTATGCAGCCTTGTCATATAACTTTGCTGATTTTAAACCATTTTGTTTCTCCTTGTTCCGTTTGAACTGCTGCTTCTCGATTAATGTAAAGCTTGTTAAAGAGAATGATCAGGTGATCTGGTGTACTTATACTTCTTAATGTGGTCCAGAGTTTCTCATGGTTTACACAGTCAAAAGCCTTGCTGTAGTCAATAAAACACATATGGATATTCTTATGGTATTCCTTTATTTTATTTATTTAACATTTCTTCTATACCGCACTCTTACCATCAGCGCGGTTTACATCGAACATAACATATACATACAGGAAACTGTAGTGTATTTTACATTGAACAGGAGTTAAAACTTGGATGAACAGGGGTAAACTATTTACAATTATTCACATAGTCGAAGCTCTCTGGTGATGTAGATGGTGGGTGTTTTTGCTTTTGAGAATCTAAACTGGAAAGCAGCTTAAAAATAAGTAGTGCTTGAGTTTTTTTCTGAATTGGGTTAAACTAGTTGTAGCTCTAAGATTTTTTATGAATGTATCAGAGGAACTGAAACAAATCTCTATAAATCGGGAAGATGTAATACAGCTAATTGATAAACTAAAGAGCAGCAAATCATTTAGACTGGATGGCATACATCTCAGGGTGCTCAAAGAACTAAAATATGAGATTATAGAACTACTATTAGTAATCTGTGATCTATCAGTAAAATCATCTGTAATATCCGAAGACTGGAGAGTAGCTAGTGTAATGCCAATTTTTAAAAATGGTTCCAGGAGTGATTCAGGCAACTACAGACCAGTGAGCCTTACATCAGTACCAAGCAAAATGGTTGAAACCATTATGAAAAAAACTAAATTACGAGAGACTGAGAAGCCTGAGAGTGGGTTCTGCAGCTCTATAACAATTGCCCCAGAAGCCCTTGGGACTAGAGACTGAGGAGCCTGAGAGTGGGTAGTGGCTGGAGCTGTGCCGCTAGCAGAAGCAAGTTTGTTGGCTGGAACTGCAGTGAGGTTGCAGGTAGCTGGTTGGCTGCCTTGCAGACCCAGAGCAGCGGAGTGGGTCCTGTAGCCCTATAATATTGGCTCTTGAGGTCCTTGGGGCTGTGGCCTGAAGGAGCTAATCATGCCCTTTTGGTGCACTGAGGGCCTACTAAGCTAGAAACGTTCTGCAAGAAAGATACTGTTGAGTTTATTGACTCTGTGCTTCCTGGGAGATGGGGAAACACAAAGCTAAGAAGGTTGGATGTGGGACTGCAGTCTAAGCATTTGTGGGTAAAGTGTATGGCTCTTTGGATAGACACTATCTTGTACTCTCGGAACAACAGATGTCACAAGAAGGGCCATCACTCAGCTCCATGGAGAGCTCTCCATCTCCGTTCCCAAATCCACAAATGTCCTTGACTATTATGCCCGTTCCTGCTTCTGCCCTCCACCCTTGGTCCCCTACTGTAGCCGGTGGCGCTGGAAAAAGGTTTAAGTGACTTGAAAATGCCTGCTGAAGATATTACCTTCAAAGCTTTATGGCTGACTCTGGTTAATATTAATTCTAAAATTAGTACTACTGTTAAATCTCTTTGTACTTTTACACAGGAGTCTGTACAGAAATTTCATGAGGTTGTTGCATTCTTAATTTTCCAAAGTCCTCGTTACTATCTGCTGAAATTTTCTTAGATAAATACTTTAAGGAGGTTTTGTTTACCTAAAAATGTCTCTATTTACTCTCAGGCAAGCACCTACTGGATGAGAGAGGGGAGAGGTGGATATACTTTCACCTGATGGCAATCAGGATTTAACTAATTTCCTTGAGGACTCTACCGATACAATAGTAAGGAGGGCTACTTTGTTAGTTTCTTTTTTATATGTGATAGATAACATTCGGGTATTGAAGTCTTTCTTTCAAAATAAGGAGAAACTTTTCTGTGGGCAACGGTTGAATATATTTCCAGATGTTTCAAGGAGTTCACAAATGCGTTGAAGGGGATTTCTAGAATGTATTTCCCACCATTTGGATAGGAAGTCCCTTTTTTCTCCCTCATTGGACCTGCATTTATTATTGTTTCTGTTTGATTTCTGGTATAATTGCACTCCTTAGACTCTTGTGATATGGACTAATGCTATGATTGTAGGTGTATTGATTGTTTTTCTTTTAAGGAATATATTACCTATTATATGACCTTGTTATTTAATTGATTTAAATAAATCTGTAAAACCTAATGAAAACAAAATTATCAAACATGTAAATAGTCATGGTTCAATGGCAGAAAGCCAACATGGATTTAGCCAAGGAAAATCATGTATAAATAAACAGGTAGATAAAGGTGAGTCAGTTGATATATAATGTATCTGGATTTTCAGAAAGCCTTTGACAAAGTTCCTCATAAGAGACTCTTGGGGAAATTAAAAAGCCATAGGATAGGAGGCAATGTACTAATGTGGATAAGGAACTAGTTGAAAGATAGAAAGCAGAGAGTAGGGCTAAATGGCCAATTTTCTCAATGGAGAATGATGAATAGTGGCATACCCCAGGGATCTGTGCTAGGCCCATTGCTTTTTAACATATGTATAAATGATCTGAAAATGGGAATAACGAGTGAGGTGATCAAATTTGCAGATGGCACCAAATTATTCAAAGCTGTTAAAACACAAGAGAATTGTAAAAATTGAAAGAGGGCCTTGATAAATTGGGAGTCTGGGTGTCCAAATGGCAGATGACATTTAATGGACAAGTGCACAGTTATGCACTTAGGAACCACCATCCAGGAAATGGATTTAGGTGTCATCATGGATAATACGTTGAAACCCAATCTGTTGCCTGAGGCGAGGGATGAGATGGTGCCCCCCCACCCCGTAGTTGGGGGGGGGGGGCTTTCTCAAACCTCCAGTCAGGTACTGAACCAAACCAAAAAGCTGATTAGATTATATGAAGGAAATGCAAGAGTTTGCATACCAAGAAACTAAAAGAAAGAGTGAGAACCACAGCACAGTTTATAAAATTAAATTATAACTCAGTTTTATTTTGTTGTTATAAACTGCGTTTCGGTTCTTGCTTTTTCTTTTTGAACATATATTTTGTATCCACAGAACCCCCTTCCTCAACAGTGGGTGCAGAGCAGAACCAGGACATTCACCCACAGAACTCAATATCTTTTTTTTTTAATACTTTATACTGTACTAAATAAAAATAAAAATTAACACATCATTTTCCTACTGCTTTACAAAACAAAGGTATAACCTACATCCAACTATATCCATCATCCCAACAGGTACCCGATTACCATTCTAGCCTTACTTTACATTACTTAACAATCTATGTTTCTCTCCATTTTACCTGTACAATATTTTTAATATTCCCATCTACTCCCCTCCTCCCCTGGATGCTGTGGTGTTCCCCTCCTCCTTTTTTAACAGTTCCCTTTTGATACTCTTAATTAGTTTCAACCTACTACCTTATTCGCCTCCTTCTGTAGCCACACCATGTAGTTTTGCCATCTCCTTTAAAAGCTCTCAATCTTGTGCATTTTATATGCATTGATCTCACTCATCCTATAAATATATGCTATTCTACTTAATATCATTTCAGGTGTTGGTGCTCTCTGACCTCCATCCCTTCGCTATTTCCATCCACACTCCAATTGCAAGCATCTTCAACATATACATCATATCGCTTTTCGGATCCCCTACCATTCATTCATTAATACTCCCGATGGTGTAATATCTCCCATCCAGCCCACCATCTCCCGCATGAGATCCTTCAGCCACTGCCACGTTTGCTGTAAGACTGGGCAGCTCCACCACATATGCATATACCCCCCCCCCCCTGTTCTCCACACCCCCTCCAACACATCGCATCATTATATTTCCTCATCTTACACAGTCTTACTGTGGTTAAATACATTTGGAGCAACACCTTATAACAGTGTTCTTGGATTGCTGCCGAGACCACCAGTATTTTAACCCCACCATATACTTTTTCCCATCTCTGAGCATCCCAATGACCCCCCCCCCCCCAAGTCTGCATCCCAGGCCTGCATATGCGTTCCTTGATCCATGGAGCTACTCAATGCCCTATATAGCCTAGAGATCACCCCTCTTGATAAGTCCCCCACCCTAAGCATCTTCTCAAAGAGTGTCTCTGTGCTTTTCAGGCCTTCTCTTATGTCTTTTCCCCCTAAAAAGTGTGCCAATTGAAAATAGCCCAACCAATCACTCTTTTCTATTTGGAACTCTCGTTGGAGCTCCTCAAATGGCCTTAATTGTCCCACCTCATTTAGTACCTGCCCCATACAGAGTAACCATTTATTATTTATTATTTATTTATTTACAGTTTCTTTTATACCGCGCTATTTGACATCAGTGCGGTTTACAATGAACATAAAACTACACGTCACAAAGATTGATCAGTGCTTACAATGAACAGGACAATAAGCTGGGTATACATTAAACAGGTTTCATAAACAGAGAACATGAGAACTATGTACAAAAGCAACTATGTACAAAGCAACTAAATGCAGCTATATGTAGAGCTTAAATGAGTCTAGGTAATTTCTTGATGAGAGGAGGTGCAAGGTGAGATTGCAGTTCTGCGAATTAAGACTATGGAGTGCATGGGTTTAATGTGTTGGCCTGGGGTGTAGAGGTGGGTTGGTGTGAGAAGGTGTCTGAAACATCGTAGTGCTGCAAGAACAGGTGATGCTTCAGTGCCTTCCTGAACTGGGAGAGGTCACTGATGGTTCTGATGCCTGATGGTAGGGCGTTCCAACATGATGGTGCAAAGTAAGAGAAGGCTCTGGATCTGGTGACTTGAGAGCATTTCGTGATTGCCTTAGGTAGTACAAGAGAGTTGGAGGCAGTCGATCTCCTTGCTCGATTAGGGGGTGTAATTGATATCAGGTCGGTGATAGAAGATGCGGAGTTGTTATTGATCGCTTTGTGAGTCATAGTTAGGAACTTGAAAGAGATCCTGGATTGTATAGGAAGCCAATGTAGCTGTTTCAGTATTGGAGTGATGTGGGTTCTCTTGGAGGCTCCATAAAGGATTATTGCAGCTGAGTTCATAGCCAATTGTAAGGGGTTAATCGTGCTCTTTGGTATGCCTTGTAGGATCGCATTGGCGTAGTCCAGGTGAGGCATTATTAAGGCCTGAAAGACTGATCGAAAGTCATCTGGTTCTAGCAGCTGACGCAAATGACGAAGGGTCCGGATTTTATGATAGACAGATTTCGCTACGTTGCTGATATGAGCCTTCATATTGAGTTGTTGATCGAGTGTAACCCCTAGGTATCTAACTGTAGTCTTGCAGAGGAGTTCAGCGTCACGCACCTTGATGGACGTTGGTGAGGTAAATGCAGGGTTTCTGGTTACGAAGAGGACTTCTGTCTTTTTAAAATTTATCTTAAGCATTTGTGAATTTAGCCAGTCTGTGACTGCGTCAAAGCACTTGATTAGTGGGGAGAGGTCCAGGAGTTCTGTCGAGAATGGCATATACATAAGGACACCATCAGCATAGACCAGGCAGTTGATGTTAAAAGAGTGGATGAGGTCACAGATAGGCTGCATATAAACGTTGAAAAGTAAGGCGGAGAGGGAGGAGCCTTGTGGCACACCTTTAGTTTGAGGGAAGGGGTCAGAGGTTGAAGATCCAGAACGAACATGTTGCCAACAGTCTCTGAGGTATGAAGAGCACCAAGAGAGGGCTGATCCATGAACTCCCTTCTCTCTAAGACGTGACAGGAGTACTTCATGATCAACAGTGTCAAACGCCGCGGCAATGTCCATGAAGATTAAAGCAAAACCTTGTCTGACGTTGTCTAGGACTATGGTTAGAGCATTAAACAGGGATGTCAGTAGAGTTTCCACACCATGTGATTCACGAAATCCGTGCTGACATGGGTGCAAGGGTGCATTGGAGTCAAGATAATCTTGTAGTTGACGTTGGGTAATCTTTTCGATGATTTTCGAAAGGAGAGGAATGCTGGAGATGGGTCTGTAGGATTCCATCAAGGAGGGGTCCAACCTGCTGTTTTTTAGGAGAGGTCTGATGGAGGTCTGCTTCAGAGTGTGAGGGAAGGTCCCAGTAGAGAACGATACATCTATCATTTTAGCTATCATACATCTATCATTTTCTCCTGTCATCTTTGAAATATCCCAGAACTTTCCCCCCACCAAAAACCCCTCACATTGTGTGATCCACTATGCCCTGATATTTCCTCCCATATGTGTTAGTACCTTATGTTTCCTGTCCTAGGCTCTGAATGTACTTATCATGTATGGGTTCTTAACTAGGCCTCTTTCTCTCTCCTCCCTATTCTTCCACAACAAATCCATAATGTAGTTGGGTCTTACATCACCTGTTCTGTTCTACTCCATTGAGGCCCATCTTTCTCCAACCTCCACCCCATTATCGTTCGCAGCTGTGCCGCCTCATAATATCTTGCAATCTCAGGGACCGCCAGACCTCCTTCTTCGCTCTATACATTATTTTCCTTTGCACCCTAGGGGGCCTGTGTCTCCAAATAAAGGAGAAGAGTCTTCTCTGCACCAAATTTATCATTGCTGTAGGAACTTCTATAGGCAAAGTCATAAACAAAAAGAGTAATCTGGGTAGTATATTCATCTTCACTATGGCTATCCTTCCCATCCATGAGAAAATGGGCTTATCCCATCTTACCAAATCCGTTAGTACGCTCTTTATAGTTGGCTCATAGTTCAACATATATAGCCCATCTGCACTGATCTGGATCCCCAGATATCTCACACTTTCCCTAGCCCATTTAAATGGAAATGTTTTCCGTATCCTACCCTCTTCCTGTGAATTCAGCCTTAATTTGAGCACTTCTGTTTTCCACATATTCATTTTATAGCCTGATACCGCACTATATTTCATAATCTCCTGTATTAGTGCTGGTATTGATTTCTCAGGTTGTCCTAATGTGTACATCACATCGTCCACAAATAATGAAATTTTATATTCCTTCTCACCCACCTTTATTCCATGTGTTTCCTTATTTTGCCTAAAGCTTTCAGCAAGTGGTTCTATCACCATTGCAAACAGCAAAGGAGAAATCGGGCAACCCTGCCTTGTACCTCTGCCCAACCCAAATTGTTCTGAATATGCCCCATTTATACGTATATGTGCCTTAGGCTCTTTGTAGAGTGCCTCTATCCATCTGGCAACTTATAAACATGTAAATAGTTCCATGTTCAGCCATATCTGCCCATGGCAGAAGTTCTTGTTTCAGTTATGCATAGCCATGTTTAAATGTTCTGTTCCTTGTAAAACAGTGGTGAAACAGTTGTGAAACACTGTTATGTTATGTTCAATGTAAACCATCTTGAATCGAAGAAAGACAGCATATAAAAACTGTCAAATAAATAAAATAAATAAATTTCTGAAAGTTCTCTCCCAATCCCATCTTCTTCATAACTGCAAACATGAAAGCCCATTCTACTCTAGCAAAGGCTTTCTCCACATCTACTGCAATCATTATAGATTTTGTCTGCTCACTTCACTCTTGCCATATTAAATTCAACAATTTACGTACATTATCACTCGCTTGCCTGCCTGGGATAAAACCCTGCTTGGTCCTCCTTTAGTAGCCTTGGAATATGTTTCTGCAATCTAGCTGCCAAGACTTTAGCTAATATCTTGGAATCCAAGTTTATAAGTGAGATGGGTCTATATGACTCATACTTCCCATGGTCCTTCCCGGGTTTAGGTATAACTACCACTCCAGCTATCTCCATAGAGCTTGGTAACTTCTCCCCTTTTAATTTTTATTTATTTATTTATTTATTTAACTGCATTTATATACCGCTTTTCACCGGGTCAAAGCGGTGTAACATATAACATGGGGGGGATAGTATTTTATAGGGTGGGGCCATCACCAGGGACAACAATTAGTGATTTTGGGTGGACATAGACATGTACATTTCCGCTGGGTCTAGGTATTAGATCGTGTGGGTTCTGATCAAAGGTGCTCACGGAATAGGATTGTTTTCAGCTGTTTCTTGAATGATGTGATGTTAAAGACATCCCGCAATATTGGACTAACCTCCCCAAAGAATGTTTTATAAAACCTGGCCTTAAATCCATCCAATCCTGGCGCCTTACCCTCCTTCAAGCTCTTTATAGCCTCTACTACTTCTTCCCTAGCAATCTCTCTATTCATCCACTTCTGTTGCTCTAAGTCCAGTTGTTTCAATGTAGTTTCTGCCAGGTACCTCTCTATATCTACTCACTCTTCTTATTGCTCTGATTCATAGAGCTTACCATAATATTTCCAAAATACTTTCTGAATGTGTTCCATACCCCGAACCCACTTTTCCTGATCATCCTTTATTTTCAGGATCTGCTGATGCACCCTTTTCTCCCTTAATTTTCTGGCAAGATATCTACCTGGCCTATTACCCTGTACATAGAACTCATGTTTTAGTTGGTTTAACCTATAGGCCTCCTCAGCTTCATGTAATCCTCCTAATTCTCATATTTTCCTAATTCGTTGTAGCCGCTTTCTTCCCCCTCTCTGCTTGTGCAGTAGCTCTTCTGATCTTAACTCTTTTAACAACTCCCGTTCTTTCTGTTCTTTTCCTCTCTTCCATCTCGCCGCCAGCACTATGCACTGTCCCCTTACGACCGCCTTCAACCCATCCCATACACCAGCCGGCCCCACTTCACCCCCCTCATTATAACACATATATTCCCTTATAGTGCTCTGTATACTTTTTTTGCCCTTCCATCTCATCTATAAGGGACTCATTCAACCTCCAAAAGCGCAGACCACCTCCTTCCTTTTGTAACCTCAGAGAAGCCTCCACCGGGGCATGGTCTGACCAATTTATGGGCCCTATCTCCACCATCTTGATCTGTTCTATTATCCTTCCATCTACACACATCATATCTAATCTGTTGTAGCTCTTATGTGGGTGAGAATAGTGTGTATATTCCCTCTTATTCCCATGTATATGCCTCCAAACATCCACTGAACCCAATTCATGCAACAACTTCCCCAACTTCTTACTTACCCCCTTTGGCCCACCCTTGTTATCTCCCGTAGTGTCTATTCTGGGGTCCAGTGTTGCATTAAAGTCCCCTCCTAATATTACCGGATTTTGCAGGTGGGGTTCCACCACCTCATGTAGTTTCCCATAAAATCGCCCTTGCTGTGTATTTGGCGCGTATTGTGATGTAGAAGCCCACACAGAGCCTATGCAGATAGATAGAAAGGAGAAATTTACCTTAGAATCTGTTAGGCAGCCAGCATGTGTAGCTCAGGAGAAGCAAAGGAACAGAGGAGCAGAACTACCACACCCAAGCTATGACATAGCAGAAAGCTTGGGGATTGATTATGATCACCTGTCCAAGAAAGCACAGCCAGCTTACAGCGAACAGGGAGATAAAAGCTGGTTGGTAGATCCAGCAAGAAAGAAGCAGAAAGAGAAGGAGGAGGAAGAGAAGCAGAAGGAGAGAGCAGAGGTCAGCAACCAGGGAGGCAGAGGTCACAGAGGGAGAAGCCTGCTGAACAGAGGAAGCACTGGGCGTGTCACTGGAACAGGAAGCAGCAGAGGCAAGGCTTCAGAGGAACGTGGCAGGGGAAGTGCTCAGACTGCCGGTAGCTGGAGGTCCTACGAGGATCCTGTTTACAGCCCAGGGAGAGAAGCCAGTGCTCCTGAGAGAAGGAGTGCACAACCTGGGGCTAGGAGGCTGCCTAGACCGAGTGAGCAGGAAAGTCCCCAGTCCTCACTGCCAGAGAGAAGACCTCAACAATTATACAGGTGGGAGCCTAGCACTGTGAGAGGGAAAGCTAGAAGCTCCATTCGGAACGGAGGGTCAGAGCAGTGCTCCAGACCAGAAATATCTGCATGAAGCTATAAAACAATCCCTAACAACTGGAGGGTGGAAAAGGAGAGCTGGAGAGGCAACCCTACAGATACAGGTACTCTTAAACGTACTTTCACAGAACTGTGTCCCTGTACGCTATCTGAACTTTCAGAGAGGGGTTTTCATAAAAACAGCTGTGAAGGTTTAAACCCAAGCACAATGTATGCTGAAGGTGAGGAGATGCAATGGGAAAGTAACACCAGGGTTCCAGAACAGGCTCCTATGGATTGTACATTATGTCTTGCGGATGATATTGAGTCTTTGTGCTGAAGCCCTGTAAAAAGAGCAAAGAAAAAGAAGATATTTTTCTTTGAGAGAAACTGTTTTGTTTTCCCTGTTTTTGGTTATGCACATGATACCCTTGGGGGAAGGGGAATAAAGCCCTTGTTTTGTTTTGCCTTAACCACTCGACTTGAGACTATTTTTGACCACTAGAAGATAGCAAGGCAACTCCAACCTCGGGGCCCTAGGCGAAGGCCTGCAGCCCCGTGACAGTATATACTCCCCACTGCTACGGACCTTTCTTCTATTTTCCCTTTCCACAAAATATAGCGCCCTCCCGGGTCTCTCTCGACATGCTCTTCTTCCACATTCAATCCTCTTGAAAATATTATTCCCACTCCTCCCCTTTTTGGTGCTTCCCGGTTATGGGACAGATACACTATATCATAATCTTTACTCATCAACCATTGCTCTTGTACTTTTCTTTAAATGTGTTTCTTGTCTAAGCAGAACATTCGCTCTTACTCTGCTGCCCTCTTTCAACAGGGCCTGCCTTTTATACCAGGAATTAAGGCCTTTCACATTTACAGTTACAATCTTGCATTCATCAAGTTGTTTTTGATTACTACCCATAACTTCAATTCTCTACACGTCCTCTTCTTGCGCACGCAGGATCCGGGAACCCTCCCTCTGCCCGCCCCTTCCTCCCCTTCCTTAGTTCCCTTCCTTAGTTCCCTTCCTCCTCCCTCTCCTCCTTCTTTCTACCACTTAGTAGCTTCCACTTCCTCCACAACATCATCCTCCCCCTCCCACTCATGTTACACATTTCACATTACACTCTCTTCTTATCTTAATCTCCCACCCCTTCTTATCTCTTCACATTTAACCTTACCCCCTCTCCCCCTTTACGTCACAAACTCAGTCCAGCTTTGCGACTTCTTCAACCTTGCTGCTGTTTTCCATTCTTTTCCCATTTCTCTTTCCTCTGCTTATTTGCTCAGTCCCATGTCCTTTCTCTTTTGCATCACATGTTTACTCTTTCTCTCTTTGCTCTCCACTCTCTGCCATCTTGTTGACTGTCCGTTCACTGGTTTTCTCACTTCTCCCACTTCTGGTAAGCATGTCACTCCTACTTCCTTCATCTCTGCCGCCAACTGCATTGCTGTTAATGCCCGCCTTGTGATGCCTTGGCTGGTAAACGCAATTCCTGCGAGATACAGACATTTATATTTAATGTTCTCTTCCCTTAATCGCATTGTAAATCCTCTCCATTCTCTTCAGCATTGTAGTGTGGCCGCAGCCAAGTCCGCAAAAATTGCCACCTTATTGCCTTTCCACTCTCTAGGGTGCCTGCTCCCCTCACCTTATTTATTATTTTTTCTTTAATTTTAAAGTCCTGGAGGCATATAATAATGTCCCGTGTTGCCTCCCCTCTCCTTGGGCCCAGCGTGTAGTGCGCTCTGTCTATTTTTACTTCCAGTGCCTGCCCTCCATCCTCCGGCTCCTCCAGCACCGCCATGGATATGTCTCGTGCAGTCTGCTCACAGTCTCTGTAGTCCTCATTTTCCGGCGCCCCCTTTATTCAAAGATTTTGTCTTCTCGCCCGATTTTCCAAAGCTTCCAGCTTTAACTCAGTCTGTTCCTTCGCAGCTTCTAAACTGTTCACTGCTTTGTTTATTGCACTCACATTGCTTCACACCTCTTCCACTTGCCCTTCCACCTTCTCCACTCTTTTCCCCAGCTCCTGCACATCGGCATAAAATTCCATTATGGCCGCCTCCATATCTGTTCTGAATCCCACCATTTCAGACCGCAGCTCACCAAACCATGACCGGAGCTCTTCCTTTGAAATCTGCACCATGGCACTTCTACTCTGCACCTCTTCCAAGGTATTCAACTGCTTTTCAGCTTCAGCCTCAGTATACTCTTCACCTCCCATTTTTCCTCCATCTCTCTGCTCACCTCTGAGCGCAGCGAACGTATACTCTCTTATGTCTGCCGTCTTTCTTCTCGCAGTTGTCGTTACTCAAGCCTCCACTCCCTCTGACTGTTCCACTCCTCTTGGGGTATTTGTAACACTTTATTTCGGGAGAAATTAGTTACTTTTGTGGGGATGAAAAGCGGAGCTCACTTTCAGCCGTCCATGCGGTTCGGTGACGTCACCGGAAGTCCCAGAACTCAATATCTTAAAAAACAAACATTATCCAGTACTAGGCATATTGTGAACTAATACAAAACCCTACAAAAAAATCACCAAGTATCTATAGAGCAAATCTACCATACTATACTAGCACCAACTTCCAAAACTCACGTAAGAAGGCCATCCAAAAAAAGCATCACTGTAAACACTACAATGGGCCCTGGAACATCCAAACACCTATTTGGACAGCTGAACAATTCATATTACTACAGTACAGATCCCTACATGCAAGCTCCATGTTAACAGAACACCTGGTCTTAGTCACACACTCAAAACACAGACCCTCACCAAGCACATAATAAGTGACCGTAACCTAAAAATAAACATATGTAGATAAAAATTAAACTACAGCCTCAAGAAGCCAGATTCTGCATATAGTGCAATCACCAGAAAAATAGAAAGAGATGAATTTCCCTGTACTCTAGAAACGTTTTAGAAAAGGTTCAGAGAAGAGCCACCAAAATGGTAAAGGGGATGGAAGGATACTCCTATGAAGAAAGGCTAAAAAGGTTAGGGCTCTTTAACCTGGAAAAGAGACGGCTGAGGAGAGATATGATAGAAGTCTATAAATTAATGAACGGAGTGGAACGGGTAAACGTAGATCGATTGTTTACATTATCAGAATATAGAAAGACTAGGGGACATGCAATGAAGCTACAGGGTAAACTATTTAAGACTAATTAAAGAAAATATTTTTTCACTCAACGTGTAATCAAACTCTGGAATTTGTTACCGGAGGATGTAGTAAAGGCTGTTAGTGTAGCTGGGTTTAAAAAAGGTATGGACAAGTTCCTGGAGGAAAGGTCCATAAACCATTATTAAGAAGGGACCCAGGATATCAATGCTTGAACCAATACAAGCATTGTGGAACCTGTGTCCCTTGGGGAAACTGCTAGGTACGTATGACCTAGATTGGCCACTGTTGGAAGCAGAATACTGGGCTTGATGGACCTTGGTCTGACCCAGTATGGCATATCTTATGTTCTTATGTTCTTAAAATATAAAGATAGCACTGTCTGGTCATTAAATTGAAAATAAAATTCTCTTCTAACTTTGTTGTCTGACCATTTTATTCTCTGATCATGTAGGTCCCAATCTGAGGTTTCTGCTTTTCTCTGTCTTCCAGTGCACCCTCCTGTCTACTTTCCCCGAGACGGCATGAGGGTGAAGCAGGGCCATGTGCAGAGATGAACTGCGGCATCATTTGCATAAATTTAATATACTTTTATTTTAAAATGTATATGGCACCCATCTAAAATCCTAGGCGGCTTTTAAACATATACATGAAATTTAGTAAAACAATGTTACAATAAAACAAACATAATAAAATATGAAATTTGATTAATGAAAAGTCACTTACACAGCCCCCAATCAAACCGTTATAAGTATCTGCACATCAAATTTATTTTGCTATGACCAGATTATTGGTGAGGAGGGAAGATATAAAATGAGAAACTAATCCTGGTAGCCATGAATTCAAACACTGGATTGGATTGTGTTAGAGCTGGAAAAGTCTGGAACTCAGCAGTGGTGAAGCTTTCAGGCTACTAAACAAAAGTAAACTGAGACATTCTCTGAAAATTTGAAGTTTCCTTGAATATGAACAAAATATTTTAAATTTCAGTCTGGCAACATGAAGAATGCAAAACAGCAAATCTCAAAAACACTACATATTCCAGTACCTCCCCCCAACCAACACCCTACAATTGACCTCACCAAGCATCCAGAGTACAGGATCCATAGAGCAAATCTACTATTCCATAACAGCACTAACTTCCAAAACTCACACAGCATGGAGTGTACCCAGAAAAGGTCAACACCATAAATATTGTAGCGGTCCCTAGATCATCCATACACCTGTTTGAAAAGCTGAACAAGCCAAATTACTACAGTACAGTATAGATCCCTATGTACAAACTCCATTTGAACAGAATACTTGGCCTCAGTTACACACTCAGAACACAGACCCTCACCGAGTACAGAATAAGTGACTACAAACTAAAATAAAAATATGTAGACAACAATTAAACTGAAACCCCAAGAAGTCAGACTCCGCATGCAGTGCAACATCAGATAGAAATGCAGTTCCCCATACTGTGTAAAATATAAAGATAGCACAAATGCCAATCTCTAAAATGAAAATAAAATTATTTTTTCTGTTTGTTGTCTGACCACTTTATTCTCTGATCATGCTGATCCCGATCTCAGCGTTTGCTTTCCTGTCTTCTTTTGACTCTCTTTCTATGGTCTATAGTCCATCTGCCATTTCTTATCTCTTGTTTTCTTCACTTCCTTCCATCAGTCTATTTCCAGTCCCAGTAACCCTTCCCAGTATCAGCTCCTTTCCAGTACCTTCCAATCAACTTGCATTTCCATGACTGCCACTGGTATCCAGTCCCCCTCCTTCCCCACTGTCCAGCGCCTTCTAGTCCAAATACCATGGCAGCCCCTCTCAGCATCCACTTCCTTCTAGTCCCATTCTCCCATCCCCCCACATCAGCCCATTTGTAGCCCTAGCTCCCAGTTTTCTTCCAGGGCCAGCAGCTCTATCCTCCCCTCCTCGCCATCAGCCTATTTCCAGTTCTAGCTCCTCAGTCTTCTTCCAAGGCCAGCAGCTCCCTCCCCCCATCAGCCTATTCCAGTCCTAGCCAACCCTAATCAGCTCACTTCCAGTGCTAGTCCCCCCCCCATCAGCCTATTTCCAGTGCTAGTCCCCCTTCAGCACCATTACCAGTGCTAGCCTCCACTAATCAGCCCGTTTCCAGTGCTAGCCCCCCATCAGCCCATTACCAATTCTAACTCCCCATCAGCCCATTATCAGTCCTAGTCTCCCTTAATCAGGTCATTACCAGTCCTAGCCCCCCCTTGATTGGCCCATTTCCAGTGCTAGTTCCCCCTCAGCCCATTACCAGTGCTAGCCCCCCTAATCAGCCCATTACCAGTCCCAGCCCCCAGTCGATTAGCCCATTCCCAGTGCTAGTCCCCCCTCAGCTCATTACAAGTGCTAGTCACCCTAAAATCAGCCCATTACCAGTCCTAGCCCTCCTAATCAGCCCATACCAGTCCTAGCCCCCTCCAATCTGCCAATTTCCAGTGCTAGTCTTCCCAATCTGCCCATTTCCAGTCCTAGCCCCCTGATCAGCCCATTTCCAAAGCTAGTGCTTCATCAGTCCATTACCAGTTCTAACCCCCCATCAGCCCATTATCAGTCCTATCATCCTCTAATCATAGTAACATAGTAAATGGCGGCAGATAAAGACCAGTATGGTCCATCTAGTCTGCCCAGTAAGATGGCAAGAGTAGGTGCACCTGCCACTCTGTGCAGACCACCCTTCCCCATGTCTTTGTTTAGGGGTGAACCCACCGCTCCATGTAGGACACCCCTATTTGTTGAGAAATTAGATACGTTTATTTTGATTGTATCCTGTTGCTGTAAAGGGATCCACTGTGTCTATCCCATGCCATTTTGAATTCTGTCACTGTATTTGCCCCCACCACTTCAATCGGGAGGGCATTCCAAGCATCCACCACTCTTTCAGTGAAAAAGTATTTCCTGACATTGACTTTCAATTTAACCCCTTGCAGCTTCATGTTATATCCTCTAGCTTTACACCTTCCCCGTCTTTGGAAGAGGTTTTTGTGTTCATTATTTCTCTTTAAGTATTTAAAGGTCTGAATCATATCTCCCCTGTCCCTCCTTTCCTCCAGAGTGTACATATTTAGGTCTTCAAGTCTCTTCTCATAAGGCTTCTGACGCAGGCTCCAAATCATTTTGGTCGCCTTCCCAGGGGGGCTAGGACTGGTCATTACCAGTCCTAGGCCCCCTGATCGGCCCATTTCTAGTGATAGTCCCTCAGATCTGTCCATTTCCAGTGCTAGCCCCCTCCCAATCTACCCATCTCCAGTGCTACCCCCCCCAATCTGCCCATTTCCAGTGGTATCACCCCTCCCAATCTGTCCATTTCCAATGCTAGACCTCCCCCCTCCAATCTTCCCATTTCCAGTGCTAGTCCCCCCAATCTGACCATTTCCAGTCTTAGCCACCCCCCCCTTGCCCCCACGGGAGACCCTGCAAGTTACCTGACGGTTGGCGACCCCGGCTCTCCAGAGCCGTGAGAAAGAACTGCCTTCCTTTCTTTCCTGCGGCTCTGGTAAAGTTGAGCCTGGCGGCGCTACTGAGGGTAAACAACAACATTTCCTGTCACCCTCAGTGGGGCCAGGCTCAACTTTACCAGAAATCACTTCCAGAAAGGAATATGACCAAACCATGCAGATCCATAGAGGAATTGTTCCTCAAAATTGAACATATAAAGCGCTGCCACTGTAGCCCCCATAGCCATACCATAGCATTACTGATAAAAAGTGGAATCATGCATAAAATAATTTCTTTCTAATACCAATTTCAAAAGTTGTAAAACAAACTTATGTGGAATCCTAGACGGTAAAGTAACGGGCAATGCCGCCATGATGTCCAATGCTTCCTGCTGTGGTATATTTTTATACAATGCAGCGACATCTAAAGTTACCATTATAGAGAAGTGAGAAGCTGGTTTGGAATGCAATAAAGAGAGAAAATGAAAAGAATCTCTGATGTAAGACCGTATGTTCAAAGTCAAGGGCTGAAAAAATTTATCACAAAATTGAGATAATGGTTATAACAAAGAAAACCGGCAAGATACTATTGGACGGCCCAGCGGGTTTATCAAAGACTTGTGTATTTTGGGAACCATGTAAAAAATTTGGATCACATGATGCTTAATATTTAGAAATTCCCATTCCTCTTTAGTTATCCATCCTAACTGAAAAGCATATGAGGTACAAAATTTGATTTCTTGCTGCAAACTGAAAATCGGATCCGACACCAATGAACGATAATATTTTTGGTCCTGTAGATTCCTCAGGACATCTGCATGATAGTCATCAGTATTCAATACCACTATGGCATTCCTTTTGCAGTAAAATTAGACGCAGCTGTGACCAATTGTCAGTACTCATATGACTTGAATCAACCAATAAAAGATGGGTCTAATGTTTAAAGTGGCCACATTCACTCCCTGTTCCATTTTCATAATGGTGAAGACAAGAGAGCTGCTTGAGACCATCCAAATACAGAGGATCTCTAAAGGGAAAAAGGGGAGCGTTGTAGTGGTTGATATGGAAGGACAGACTAGATAGACCATGTGGTCTTTTTCCATAGTCACGTTTCTATGCTTAATCTTTACCCAAACCCACCTTGAGGAACCACAATCCTTTTGGGAAAATGTTCTGTGAACAGATGAAACCAAACTTGAGCTCTTTGGCAATGCAGACCAGCGATATATTTACAGGTGAAGAAATGAAGCTTACAAGGAAAAACACCCTTTCTACAGTTAAATATGGTGGAGGTTCCATAATGTGGGGGTGTTTTGCTGCATCAGGAATTGGAGGACTGGAGCATATTAAAGGAATCATGAAGTCAGAGGATTACCAAGGCATTTTTGAGTGAAATCTGCTATCTAGTGTCAGAAAACTAAGTCTGGGTCGAAGGTCATGGGTCCTCCAGCAGGGCAATGACCCAAAATATCCATCCAAAAGTACAAAAGAATGGTTAAAAAGGAAAAATAAATGGACTGTTTTAAAATGGCCAGCAATGAGTCCTGATCTCACTCCAATCAAGAACCTTTGGAAAGAGATGAAATCTGCCCTTGGTAAAAGAAATCCTGGAAATATTCATGAGCTGGAATAAATTGCAGTTGAAGAGTGGAAGAAACTACCAGCAGACAGATAAATGAAACTTATGGATGGCTACAAGAAATATTTGGAGGCTGTCATCACTGCTAAGGGTTGTACAATCAAATATTAGCAAAGAGTGCTATTAATCCTGTTCAGGTCATATTTTGTTTAGTTTTTTCCCCTCAGAAATTACTATGTCTACATTGCACATATATATATATATATATATATATATATATATCTACATACATATTTTGTTGTTTAACTTCAAACACACTATTAAAATATTATGATGATATAAATATAGTTAGAATATTTCCAATTATTTCTCAAGATCCTGTACACAACATATCTAAAATGCTAGGGTGCCAATAATCTTGACTACAACAGTAATATCAGCCTCTCTGTTCTTCCCCATAGAATTTCCCACTTAACTGGGCATTTAAAGGATAACACGGCACCATACCACACAATATCACACCCACCTTTGGAGAACCAGACGTGCTTGTGATCTGGCCTGGCCAAAGTTGGAAACAGGATACTGGGCTTGATGGACCCTTGGTCTGACCCAGTATGGCATACCTTATGTCCTTAATAACTTTTGAGTGAAGAGTCAGAGATGTATTTCTTCCTGTGTATGTTAAGTGGGAATTGTCTCCAAATATCCTAATTTTAGTACACCTATATGCTTCCATTAACAAATACCCACAGACCCCACATGTAATGTGAAATTTACCTCCAGACTTCCAGTATCCTCACAGGAGATGACTCGGGAGGTAAATAGGGATTCAGCATAAAATCAGATCACGTTGATCCTGTCAGACTAACCTGATAAGAGTTTTAAAGAAACTTGCCAAGTATTTAGATACCAAACTATTGGCTGCTATGGTTCAGGAGCATCATGAGATACATTATAATGGACTGAGAATCAATTAAACCAGAACTGATTATATTGTAAGTACACAATGGGCAGAGATAGCAATTAAAATTCCTCAACGGTCTGCACGGGTCCATTAGAAGAAGTAATTGGTGGTTAAATGTTACGTAAGGTCATTGCATGCAGGACACTCAGACAGGAAAGGCACATGAATGCAAATGTTGCATCACTTTTAGAAAGACACATATGGGTCCTAAGAATAAAATAACCTCCGTGACAGACCCCAAACAAATCCGCACCTGTTCCAAAGTAGGCATAGCTTTTCTGCCTAAGTCTTCAGGAATACGCACCTACTTTCTACCTTATGTATGCATCTTGCAACTCCGCCCAATGTCTTGCATATACAGTGTAAAGGTTGCCACCCACCCACTCCCTGGACCTTGAGGGTTAAGGGAGGGGCTGGCCTTGAATGCCCTTGAGGGTTAAGATTGTAGTTGTGTAGGTGCTCAAGTAGTAAGGCAAGGCAAAGAAAATTTCTTTTGTGAGGTTTATTTCTCCCGCTCCGGAGTTTAAATGCAGCAGATGTAAATGAAATAATGTAGCACAAAACAAGGCTGAGAAACTTAACTAAACAAGGCTTTTTTTTACTGCTTGGCTAAATGTCCATTACTGATCACATTCAGTTGTCATGTGACCTCCTTTCATTAACATAACAGAAAACTCTGGTAACAGCAATGCTCCTGAATTGCACAGAATATGCTTTCACTTATTCTCTTCACATAAGCTTCTTTTGCATAGCAATCAGTGAGGTAACTTTGTTATATTCTTTCATAAAACATTGGCAAGCATCTCACTTAAATGTCCTTTTGAATCACACATGTAGAGCAATCCATCGGGACTTCCTGCTCTGTAGACGGCAGAGAAATTAAAGGCATTTCTTCTTCACAGCTGCTCATAGGCTTTGCTACGTCATGAGGAGAAAACCGAGTTACTTACCTGTAACGTGAGTTCTCCAGGAGCAGCAGGATAAGTCAGCCACAAGTGGGTGACGTCATCCGACGGAGCCAGAGACGGATACTCTCACTAGCCCAGAGGGCTTTAGCCCCCTGGGCATGACCACTAGCCCCACCTCCGGATCTGCCCCTAGCTGGCCAGGTTTCCCAAGCTGAAGCGGTACTCAGGCTAGGAGGCGGATCGCGAGAACAGGAATTCCCCGCCGGGGAGGAGGGAGGGAAGGTGTGGCTGACTTATCCTGCTGTCCCTGGAGAACTCACGTTACAGGTAAGTAACTCGGTTTTCTCCCAGGGCAAGCAGGATGAGTCAGCCACAAGTGGTGTCTCCCCAGCTACATATGCAGCTGCGGGGAGGGACTGAAGAACGGACCACGCATAAAAGGTGCAAGTAGTTTTAATGCAAGCGTGGTTTTAGTCAAGTGACAGGCTGTGCAAAATCGCATTAGTGCGGTAACAGAACAGTGCGTAAACAGTCAACAGTGCGAGAAGTGCAACAACAGCAGCAACAAGAACAGTACACAGCAAACTAGAAAACAAGCGGCCCAGGAGCCAGCAGGCAAGGGCAGCGTATTCATCAACAACAGTTAAGGCAACAAGGTGCATGGAACAATGGTACATCAGCAATCAATGAAGGCAAAAAGTGCAGAGACATCTTTCAATAATCAATAAGGTGCCGTGACACCAATAAGGCATCACTTAGTGCAATCAGTCACGAGTTCCCGGTCTGTAGAGGGGTTGGCAGTAGAAAGCACTGCTAGCCCGAAAGCGGAACCTCCGTGATCGGCTCTGTCGAGGCAGTAGTGCCTCTGGAAAGTCTGTACAGATGACCACGTGGCGGCTTTGCAGATGTCGGGTATAGGAACGGAGTGGAGGTTTGCGATGGTGGCGGCCAAGGCCCGCAGGTGATGTGCTGTGATGCCCACGGTGGGGCTCGCCCCAGCGCGAGAAAGGCAGAAGGAGATGCAGGCGGAGATCCAGCCGGAGAGTGTGCGCTTGGAAACTGGTAGGCCCGGCTTGTTGGGGTCGTATGACACGAAGAGCTGTGACCCTTTGCGCAATGGTGCTGTTCTATCGAGGTAGCACCGTAGGGCTCTGACGCAGTCCAGTGTTTGCAGGCGTTGTTGCTCCGGACTGGAATGCGGTCCCGGGAGGAAGCAGGGCAGCTCAATGGTTTGATTGATGTGGAAGGAGGACACCACCTTGGGGACAAACTTGGGGTGTGTCCGAAGGCAGACGCGGTCGAGGTGAAAGGTGGTGTAAGGCGGGTAGGCCACGAGAGCATGCATTTCACTGATCCGCCTGGCTGAAGTAATTGCGACGAGGAACAAAGTCTTCCAGGAGGCGAACTTCAAACCCGCAGACTGAATGGGCTCGAAGGGCTCCTCCGTTAGCTGATTGAGGATGACATTAAGGTCCCATGCAGGCACGGGTTCCCTCAGGGGAGGGCGTAGATTGGATAAGCCTCTCATAAAGCTGGTCACGATGGGCATTTTTGCTATTGAGGAGTCACCAACGCGGTGATGGAAGGCCGCAATGGCGGACAGATGGACCCTGATGGACTGGGTCTTCAGGCCGAGGGAAGAGAGTGACTCAAGGTATTGGAGGAGCTGCGGCATGGGACAAGAGAAAAGGGTCGATGTGCCGAGCCGCGCACCAGATGGAGAAGCGCCACCACTTGAGGCTTTAAGATTTCCTGGTGGAAGGGCGTCGGGCTGCTAGGATGATCTGCTGCACCTCGGTCGTTAAGTTGAGGGGTGCCAGAGCTAGCCTTTCAGCTTCCAGGCCGACAGAGATAGCATCCTCAAGTTGGTGTGGAGCATTGCGCCGCCGTCCTGTGATAGCAAATCCGACTGCAGGGGTAGTTGGATGGGAGGGGCCACTGCCAGCCGTTGGAGATATGGGAACCAGATTTGCCTGGGCCAGGAGGAAACAACCAGAATGACCCTGGCCCGGTCCCTGATGATCCGTTGGATTGTCCGTGTGATGAGCAGAGTTGGCGGGAACGCATAAACCAAGGCCCAGCTGTCCCATGTCACATCGAAGGCGTCCACCACTAGTCTGTGCGGAGACGGTCTCTTCGAGCATAAGAGGGGGCATTTGGCATTCTCTTGGGAGGCGAAGAGGTCGATCTGGGGCAGGCCCCACTCCCTGAAGAGAAAAGACACGTCCTTGTGAAGTGTCCATTCGTGGGGACTTAGCTGTCTGCTGAGGCGATCTGCTAGGACGTTCTCCTCTCCTGGTAGGTAACAGGCCTGGAGGCTGCATTGGAGCGAGAGGGCTAGTTGCCAGGTGAGGAGGGCTTCTCTGCACAGAGGGCGGGAGCCCGTGCCTCCCTGTTTGTTTAAGTAGTATATGGCGACTTGATTGTCGGTCTGTATCTTGATTGCTTTTCCCTTGACGAGATCCTGAAAGGCCAGGAGGGCGAGGCGGACAGCTCTGAGCTCGAGGACGTTGATGTGGAGGTCCCTCTCGGGGGTGGACCAAGATCCTTGTGTGTGTGCGTCCGCACAGTGGGCTCCCCATCCTAGAGCTGAGGCATCCGTGGTCACTGTAATCTCGGGGGTCATGGCCTGCAGGCGCTTGCCCTGTGAGACATTGGTGGTGACCACCAGCTGATCGCCTTGTCCATCCGTGGGTCCCTGGGGATCGGGGAGGACAAGGGGTGAGTGTGTTGGCACCAATGGGTGCGTAGGTGCCACTGGAGAACACGCATCCGTAGCCTCGCCATAGGAAGGACATGTGTGGCGGCTGCCATGTGCCCAAGGAGGCGCAGGATCACTCGGGCAGATGAGTGCGTGGAGTTGAGGACTTGTCGAGTGAGTGCGCAGATGGTCTCCTTTCTGTTTTGAGGCAAGAAAGCCTTTGATAGCGCAGTGTCGATTTGAGCACCGATGAACTCCAGACGCCGCGTTGGTGAAAGATGAGACTTGGGGTAGTTGACTAGGAATCCCAGTGAGGAGAGAAGAGAGATGGCTTTCCTGACAGCCCTCTGCAGTTCCTCTGGAGATGGGGCCGAGAATAGCCAATCGTCCAGGTTGGGGAAGACACATACCCCTTGTTTGTGTAGGTGGGCGGCAACTACCGCTACACACTTGGTGAAGACTCTCGGAGCAGTTGACAATCCGAAGGGGAGAACCCTGTATTGGTAGTGTCTGTCCGCTACCCTGAATCGCAGAAATTTCTTGTGATGAGGGTGCATTGGAATGTGAGTGTAGGCATCCTGGAGGTCCAGGGATGCAAGCCACTCCATAGGTTGGATGAGAGGCAAAATGGAGGACAGGGAGTGCATCCTGAACTTCTCCTTGGCTATGCACCTGTTGAGCTTCCGCAGATCGAGAATGGGCCACATACCCCCGGACTTCTTGGGAACAAGGAAGTATCTTGAATAGAAGCCCTTGCGGGTCTCACCTGGGGGAACAGGCTCGATGGCCTTCGAGGCAAGTAAGGCTTTGATCTCTGAGTC
This sequence comes from Ichthyophis bannanicus, assembly GCA_033557465.1. NCBI lineage: Eukaryota > Metazoa > Chordata > Amphibia > Gymnophiona > Ichthyophiidae > Ichthyophis > Ichthyophis bannanicus. Next base: position 3,761,128 of record JAWIIG010000024.1, on the reverse strand, counting down.
CATGGCCTCTAGGTGCTGGGAGGGGACGGTGGTCACTGGGGGCGGCCGTGTGGGTGGCTTTGAGGAGAAGTTGATGCGGTAACCATGTTTGATGATTGAGAGGACCCATTGGTCCGTGGTAATCAGCTCCCAGGAACGAAGAAAGACGGATAAGTGTCCCCCTGTCGGAAGGTGCTGACGGGGTGGTGAGTCAAAAACCAGGGTTGGTTTTGGCAGGCGCGGAGGGTGCTTTCTTAGATGAGCGCTCACGTTGACGAGGTTTCTGCCTGTACGAGGACTGGTAGTGTTGCTGTTTGTAGCGTGGCTGCTGCTGCCACCTGTGGTAGGAATTGTAATGCTTGGGAGCAGAAGAGGCGTTGAAGCTTCCTTTGTGGTAGGGTTTAGAGCGCTCGGAGCCCTCCTCCAGAGTCTTGAGAGTGGTGCAGCGCTCGCGCATGTCGATCACCGTCTCCTTGACTTTATCGCCAAAGAGGGAGTCGCCCGTGCAGGGTGTGTCTGCAAGCTTGTCGTGGGAATCGGCCTGCAGGCCGGAGGCCCGGAGCCAAGCAAGCCGGCGAGCGGAGATGTCAGTTCCAGCCACTCTGGAGGCTGTCTCAAAAGCGTCAGGTGCAGCGCGACCTTGGTGTTTGGTGCATTCCTCAAGATCGGCCAGGGCAGATAGGAGTGCCGGTGGGAGCTCTGTGTTCTTGGCGGCAGTTCTTATATTGGCCAGCAAGGTGTCTTGGTATATGGCGTGCTGAAAGAGGTGAGCTGAAATCCTGGCGTTTAGCATGGAACCCTGGTAAATCTGCTTTGCGACATCATCTAGGAGCTTGTTGTCCTTTCCGGGGGGGGGCGTTGGTAGAGGTGTGCGAGGATTTAGACCTCTTGAGGGCGGATTCCACGACAATGGATTGGTGGGGTAGGTGCTGCTTGTCAAACCCCGGTATAGGCTGGACCACATACTTGGAGTCCAATTTCCGTGGGCAAGAGTGGTTTGATGCAGGAGTCTGCCATAGCCTTGTGAGGTTCTCACGGAGTAGCTGGTGGACTGGTAGAGCAGAGATTGTCTTGGGGGAATCCACAAACTTGAGGGCGCTTTGAACCTCATCTCGTTGATCTACCGCATCAGCGGGAGTGATGGATAAGGCTGCGAGGACCTTCAGGACGAATTTCGCGTAGGTTGAATCCTCAGGGGGGTTGGGTGGTCCCGAGTGGTTGTCCTGGTCAGCATGGGAGGAGGTCCGTGATAGTGAAGGATTCTCAGGGGTCTCTTGGAGGCGGGACTGTTCCGGGCTGTCCAGTGCAGCTGGTGTGGGCTGTTGCTCCTGCAGAGTTGGAACCGGTGGCTGGTTGGTGGCTGCTGCCGGTGGTGTCAGGAGCTGGGCCTGCGAGGAAGACAGGTTGGAGAGTGCTGACGCCCACTGCTGAAGCATGCCCTGGAGGAGTAGCAAAGTGTCTGGAGCGCCTTGGGAGGACAGAGCCGTCTGTGCCTGAGCGAGGAGGGGTCGGCTGGTGTCTTCGAGAGGGACTGGTAACACCTGGGACGCAGGAAGGCAGAGCTCGGAGTCCTCCGAATCGCAGGAAGCCGCATAGACAGAGTTAGCAGAAGAAAGAGCATTCTGGTCTGGGCTGCTGGAGGAAGAGCCATGGGACTGAGAGGGACTGTGACTGCAGTGCCTGAGACTCCTGCCTTGGCGGTATGAAGATCCAGAACTGGAGCTGCTGTCTCTGTGGCGTCTGCGCTCCTTGAGACCATGTCTGCACTGTTGGCTCTGAAGGTAGCCTTGTCTGTGCTGGCTGTAATGCCTCCTGCCCGATCGACGATGAGAGCTCCGGGAGCGGCTCCGCCTCCTGGAGCTGCCCCGGTGGTGGGGAGAATGTCTGCGCCGTTTGTGGGGTCTGCGCTGATGATCATCACATCTGACAGCGTGGGAATTGAGAGGTAGGATTCCTGTGCCGTGGTCATCTGTCCCAAGGAGTCTGCACTGAGAGGAGGCGGGCCCAGGACAGGAAGACGTCATAGCAGCTGCAGGAAGTGGGGCGGAGGAAGCAGAAGGCAAGATGGACGCCTCCATCGGGACGCACATGTCCGGAGGAGCAAAAGCATCGCGGCGGGGAATGGAGGCCGAAAACAGCGCGTTCCCGGCCGGAGCAGTCACAGAAGTCACAGCGGCAATGGAGGAGGCAGCAACGGAGGGAGGATTAATGATGGCAGCGGGAGTACTCACCACCGCGGGAGCAAGGAATTCTCTTAGGGCATGCCGGCGTGACTTCAGGGCACGGGGGGACATGCGGCCACAGGCAGAACAGCTCGCCACGATGTGATCGCTTCCCAGGCAGCGCAAGCAGAGATGGTGGGAGTCTGAATTTGCCATCTTCCTGGAGCAGGCAGTGCATTTCTTGAATCCGGGTTTCTTCATAGCAAGTTAAAGGTGAGAGCAAATATAATAAACGTCTTACTGGCAAGGGCGGAAGATGAAGACTGGCCAGCTAGGGGCAGATCCGGAGGTGGGGCTAGTGGTCATGCCCAGGGGGCTAAAGCCCTCTGGGCTAGTGAGAGTATCAGTCTCTGGCTCCGTCGGATGACGTCACCCACTTGTGGCTGACTCATCCTGCTTGCCCTGGGAGAAACTGCTCTACTTTTAAGGAACTCCGTGAATTCAGTGAGAAGCAATTCAGCCTGTGTATTTTCTGAGCTAGGCTGAGAATATCTTCCTTCAGGTAAATGCTTGTTTATAGTTCTTATCTCTTGGCAATTATCAGTGCTTCTACTCGGACAAGAGTTCAGCGTATAAGCATTTCCCTTCCCCCACCTATCTCCAAATGAAAGTGCAGGGTAAAACGCTTCAGCTGTGCTTGGAGAGTCTTTCAGAGTTTTAAAAGGAAAACAGTTAGGCTTCTCTTGGCTTAACCAATTGCTATCAAACTTTCTGCCTTTGTCCTGTCTTTCACAATTAAAGTTCACTCTTTCTGGCTTCCCACTGTTAAGCTTGCTAGCCGTTCTAAACCCACCAGATACCTTGTGCTGGGGCTTCTTCCAGGGTATTTCTTTCTCCCTCTGCCACCTGTTCCAAGGTTCTGCTTGGTCCTTTAAACTCCTGAGCTGCAGCCTTGGGTCTCTCAGTGCCTTTGAATTCTTCTGGTAACAGAAGTCTTTCTTTGCCTCTGAGTCTCCCAGGTCCTGTCTGCTCCTTCGTGGAACACAGCTGCTTAGTGGTTCTCTCACCCACGGTTCCTGGTCATCTGACCTGTCCTCGTCCAGGTGCTTGTGTCCTGACTCCTCCTCTCCTTGCTCCACTCCTTGCAAATCTCGCTGATCCTCTCTTTGCCCTTCTTGCTGACGTTCTAACTGTTTCTGTTTCTGGGTTCTTAACAAGCTGCTTGAGTACTGCACTGCCTGCCTCCTGCTTGGGCGTGCCCAATCAGAGATTTGGCTCCTCACCTGCCTTGAGGTGAGGTTTGGTTCCTGATTATCTCTGTGTTTCTCTATCTCAGAAGAGAAAATCCTGCATTCCCCTGCAGTACCGGTTCTCTCCACCGGATCACTATCAGTTTCCATTGCTTCATAAGAGTCTCCTACGTCACAAGGTGCACGCTATAAATCAGTAACATATCTTTTTATAGATGTACACTACCGAGCAATTTAATAATTGCCTATTTCTCTGTACAAAATGCTGTTCTACCTTCCTAAAATGCTTATGAAATGATCCCCTACACATTTAAAATGCAACGTGGCATATCTTTCATTATGCTCTTTGGGATAAGAACCAACATTCCTGCGAAGCCCCCAACCCACGCTGCTGCCTGTAGGGGAAGGAGCTGCAATACTGAGTTTTTAGTCATGAGAAGCAGCATCTTCCCCCACTGGCAGCAGAGTGGGAGGGGGGCTCCCGCGCGACATCACAGGAACGTTGATAGGACTTGACTGCTCTCTCTCCTTCCCAGAGATGAGATGAAATACACAAACACATCTTGGGAGCTAGTTTTAAAGTACGCTAACACTGACGCATGCAAATTCACCATTAACCCATGTTATTAGTAACTAAGTCATGCTGAATAATGTGGGAACTGTGCTAAACTAACGTGCATTAATGTTGACTTAACACATGTTAAAACATTAGTGCATCTTAGTAACTAGGCCCCCTTCTGTTTTATTTTCACTCCATGCTCCTAGGAGGTAATTTTATGAGAAGGTGTCTACTTCATGCATGAGAGTGGGCACCTAAAATGGACTATGGTGACCTCTTCTAAACTAGCGCCCAGCATATGCACATTCATTGAACAGTGGGTATTGTCACTATGGGCGTGCAAATGGGTGGGGTCTGGGCAGAGAATAGGCAACATATGTGCATAGATTATAAAATACCTTACGCGCACAAGCATGTAAATTAAAGTACACATGATCATTTACATCTGCTCACGAGCACATGTGAGTAGGCACCTACATTTCCTTATAAAATAGCAGCTAAGGATGCACACTGTCACTGCCTTAAACGAGGCGTCCCTTTTATAAAATGATCCTCATCGTGTGCAGATCACAACTCAGTTCACTGGCCTGATATTCCGCTCAGTTGACCTCGCGCCCCCTCTCTCCCTCCCTTTTAGATACAGGTGTGCACTGCCAAGAAAGATTGGCTCCTGCTCATGTAAATGAAAATTTCCAGATTTTCATGTATTTTTTTTTGCGTTTCACCCATTTGTGTATTGTATGTGTGCAAAAGCTTAAAAATGCAAGCGATTGAAGGGGGCGGAGCCTGATGTCCAGCGGGTAAGACGCTTCGCGCTGAAGCTCCCGAGAGGCCTACTTAGAATCCTGACATAATACCTATACAAACTTACTATTTCGCTCCGGGCTGACCGGGGTACCTCGGGGGGGATGGCGGCCCATAAACCAGCGCGCTTGGACTTCGGGTCTCCTTCTTCTTCTCACGGAAAACGCTCCAAAACAGAGGTGTCCTCCCCACAGAAGATGGTTCCATTTCGGGAGAACCCCGAAATGCACCTGGAGATTTTAGAGGAAATACGCGGCGTGAAGGAATTGGTGCAGTCCAATGGAGAAGCGCTTAGAGCCCTGCGAGAAGACTTTGGAGTGCTCCAGGACCGACTTGAAAGTCTCTCATTACGGCAGGACAATATGGCGGGGGTCCTCGACTCGCACGCGGTGCGCTTGGGCACACTGGACAAGGCTGAGCGCCAGATACAGAATCTTCAAAAGGAGTTAGAAGATAGCAATAATCGAGCCCGTCGCAACAATGTGAGGCTCATTGGAATACCGGAGGGGGTGGAAGCGGGAGATATGAGAGAATTCCTGCTCAAAACTCTTCCCTCCTTGCTGAAGATCACCTTTCATAAAGAACTGGAAATCGATCGTGCACACCGTGTTCCTACCCACATGGCGCTCAACCGAACGACCCCCCGGCCTATTATCTTTCGCTTGCTACGATATCAACAAGTGGAACAAATTTTAAATGCTGCCCGGGCGAACCATCATTTGGAATTTGAAGGTCACAAAGTCTCCTTCTTCCCTGATTTGGCAAAGCCTACAGTCGACCGACGGAAGAAACTCCTTGCTTTTCGCCCTCGACTTCAACAGCTACAGGCTCGCTTTGGCCTGTTGTATCCCGCGAAGCTCCGAGTGACTCTCCACAACCAAACCAGGACATTCGAAGATCCTGATCTACTATCACCATTTTTAGACTCCAAAGAAGCAGAGCAGATGCGCTAATCCAACGACTTGGACTTTTATTTGCCGGCTCTGTCCGCCATTTTGAAGGGCCCGATGCGGCGGTCATAGTTAAGCACAGAGACTACCTGGACTTTCTTTCTTTCTTTCTATGACTTTTGTTTTGTGGTCTCCTATCCCTCCATGATGTGTGCCTCGGTCGGATTCGGAGCACGCACAGTCCTACAGGTTATGTGTTTTTTCAATTTCGGCCTTCTCTGGGGCTTCTCCCCGCAGACACATGGTCGCCAGTAATTTTTGGGGTTCTGCTTCTTCTCTACCGCGCTGCGGTTTTTCTTTTTTAATGTGGGGCGCTTCATTGTATTATCTAAGCTTATTTTCTTTTATGCCATATGTACAGCCAGATACAGTCAATATGAGGGACATTGTGAAATTATGTGCGCTATCATGCTCAGAATTTTTAACTTGTCTGAATGGCTTTATGTAAAATCTTATCACTCAACGTAAAGGGCATTAATAGTCCAATCAAAAGAAAGAAAATCCTTAGCTATCTTAGCCATGAGCATGCTGATTTAGCGTTTCTTCAGGAAACGCACTTAAACTCTGCTGAAACACTGAAACTCAATGTTAAGCCTTACATGGTGGCTGCCTATTCTCCCGCCGTTTCCAAACGGTGCGGGGTAGCCATTCTGGTTAAGAAATCTTTGCAAGCTACTGTAATTGATACTAGCGCTGACAAGGAGGGTAGATGGGCCCGAGTACATCTTAAGGTTGGAGATAGTGAATTTACATGTATTTGCATTTATGCCCCGAATGTGGACAACCCTGCTTACTATGCAAGTATTGCGCAGTTGGCACAGGCCCTGCCAATACTCCATTAATACTTGGTGGTGATTTTAATCAAGTGTTAGACCCTCTGATAGATAGACAGCCGCCTAGAACGAGTAGTCCACCCAAGAGTCTTGCTACTCTTACAGCTCTGATGCAAGATCTTGCGCTGGTAGATATATGGAGGCTGCTTCACCCCTCCGACTTAGAGTTCACTTTCTTTTCTGCCCCCCATCACTCCCAATCTAGAATAGATTTCTTTCTCATTTCCAAAGCACTGATTTCTCAAGTAGACACGACTAGGACTCATCCTCTCCATATTTCAGATCATGCTGCCATATCTTTATCATTACGTGTCACTGCGCGGGACGATTCTCCCCGAGCTTGGTTTTTTGATAGATCCCTACTGGGTCAAAAAGATTTTCAGGTTGATATAAAGGCCGCTATCCAAGATTATTTTCATTTTAACTCACCCCAAGACACAGCGAGCTGGGCTTGGTGGGAGGGTTTTAAAGCATCTATCCGCGCCACTATAACTAGCTATCAAATTCGGCAGGGGAAACAAAGAAAGCAGCATTTACTGATTCTAGAGCAGCAGATACAAGCTGGGGAGCGTCTCCTCACGTCCCGTACTGACCCATGTATTTTACTCCGTTTACAACGCTTGCGTTTTCAATACAATCAGCTTTTGTACACTGCTGCTGTTAAAAATATTGAATCACAACAAGGGCTATATTATCGGGAAAATAATCGTGCTGGCAAATTATTAGCAAATGCCCTAAAAGGTCAAAAAGAAGCCAAGCGTGTTACCGCCCTCCGTAATCCGTCGGGGGGGGGCTTGGTCACTAAAGATACCGAAATCTTAGAACTCTTTCGTGATTTTTATACTCGGCTTTACCAATCTGAATGTGATTTTGAGCCAGATGTATTTGAACGCTTACTTTCAGGGGTACAAAGACCGAACCTATCTGACGAAGATAGAGTGGCCTTGGACACACCATTTACTGTCTCAGAAATTCATTCTGCTATCAAGAAATGTGCCTCAGGTCGAGCCGCAGGCCCAGACGGTCTCCCTGCTGAATTCTACAAAACCTTTTACGCTGACTTAGCTCCAGTTTTGAAAATTTATTTTTCTGCTCTGGCCGAGGAGGGTTCTCCTTCTGGGTCCTTTTCAATGGCAAATGTAGTGGTTTTTGAGAAAGAGGGGAGAGACCCGCAACTAACAGCTAATTATCGTCCAATTTCCCTTCTAAACGCGGACTATAAAATATTTGCCACCATTCTCTCTACTCGGCTCTCGGATAGGATGCCTACCTTAATACACCCAGATCAATGCGGTTTCATTCCTGGTAGATCAACTGCTGGCAATGCTCGGACTCTATGCCATGTACTGACTACCGCAGTTAATCTTGATCGCCCTTTTGTTGGCCTCTCACTTGATGCTGAGAAGGCCTTTGATCGCTTAGAGTGGCCCTTCCTGTTTGCAGTCCTCCGCTGGTACGGATTCGGGGAAGGTTTTCTCCGTTGTCTTCGCACCATGTACGCACAGCCTACAGCCAGTATATGTGCCAATGCTTTAAAGTCTCAGCCTTTTCCCCTTCAACGCGGCACTCGCCAGGGATGCCCACTGTCTCCACTTCTCTTCGATCTTGCACTCGAACCCTTGGCTTTACTAATCCGGCAATCGGAGGAGATTCATGGAGTCCCCTTCACCCATAGGGAAATCAAACTTTCAGCGTATGCTGATGACCTTATGCTTTTTGTCTCTATAGACTCAGTACGGCTGTCCTAGAGCAAATTGGTAAATACTCACAACTGTCCGGTTATAAGATAAATTGGACCAAGTCGGTAGCCTTTCCATTAAATCCTTTGCTTCATCAGGCAGATATGCAACCCTTCCCCTTTTTATGGCAACCTCGCATGGTCAAATACCTTGGGGTTCACTATTGTTCTCCTTTGGAAGACACTATCTCCTTCAATGCCAAAGACTTAACCTCTAAAGTCCGGGCGCTTACTCACCGCTGGACTCCTTTAACACTTACCTGGTGGGGTCGATTAGAAACCATAAAAATGATGATTGTTCCGAAAGTGAATTATATCTTAGAAATGTTGCCCTGTCTCTTCCCTCGACGTATATATAAAGATATAGAGGGCCTTTTGACTAGATACTTGTGGCAAAACAAGACACCTAGGATAGCGAAACATAAGCTGCAAGCAGATAAGGAAAATGGGGGTGTCAGATTCCCTGATTTCCTGAAGTATCATCAATCTTTTCTTCTCAAACAAGGCGCTCGTTGGCTGGAAGATCCAGTACCGAGTAGACCTGTGTGGCTAGACATAGAAGAGGACCTTTGCAAACCGATTCCTCTTACTTTTCTCCCTGGTATGACTCTCCCATCAGACTCCCACTTTCCACCAATGCTTTTAGACACCTTAGGTGCCTTTAATAATCTTATGCACTCTTTAGACTCCCGACTCTGTCCGTTAGACAAGCTCCCACTTTGGTACAACACTCGATTTCGAATACAAAATAAGCCGATGGCGTGGAGCCCCTGGTACACTAGGGGCATTTGGATTCCTAGTCAGTTGTTCCATGAAGGTCGCTGGAAAACTTTTAGTGAATTGCAAATTGAATTTGGTCTCCCAGCGAAACACTACTTTCAGTTGGTGCAACTTCAGCATTGCCTTCGGAGTGCTAAGGTGCTCCCGCCATCGGCCTCCCCTACACAAGGTTGGTTGGAGACTATCCGATCTATCGGTAGTTCACCGGGTGTAGCATCCAATTTTTACAAAACCTTATGTAATGCTATAACTAGAGATACCCCTATAGCGCAGAAAGCATGGGAGAGAGAATTGCATGTGACTTTGACCCCGGAGCAATGGAGCCTTGTCTGGAGTAGAGTGACACGGGTCTCCCGATCCGCCTCACTCACTCAGACACTCTTCTTTCTAGCCCACCGGTGTTTTTACACTCCTGACAGATTAGCCAAATGGAACACTACTCAGGGCAATAGTTGTTGGACATGTCATGCGGCCATTGGTTCACTACCTCATGTTATGTATGAATGTCCCGCACTACAGTATTACTGGCGTCGGGTCTGGGGTCGTATCCAGTCTATTTTGCACTTTCAAGAGCCCCTTTCTTGAAGGATAGTGGGACTTCGCTCAGCTGCGGGGATCCCCTCTCTTCCAAAAACGGCTTACTTCCTTTTGGACTTTATGCTTGGCATTGCTATTTCCCTAATTACGAAATACTGGAAAAATAGCTCCCAGCTGAGCCCCAATGAATGGTGGAATCATGTCTGTCTCTACAGTAAATATGAACAAATACCTCGTATGTTTGCTTCCCCCATTCCGACTCCTCATCATCGGTCTAAATGGAAGATGCTCAATGACTATGTACATTCTGCTCAATGCTCTCATCTGACTGTCTAAATTTGTATATATCTTTGTCCCATGATTATTCTGTATCGCAGATACTCTTTTGATTGTTTTGATGTATAATCACTGTTGTTTGGAAGCGCTCACATGCTGACATAATCAGCTAGAGAAGAAGCGTGGGGGTGGGGGGTAATTGGGTTTACTTTTCTTTATTGTATACTTGTTTTGTCTCCTTTGGTGTGCTGTTTCTTTTGTTTGTTGCAAAATGAAAATAAAAGTTTAAAAAAAAAAAAAAATGCAAGCGATTGATTGGTTGTATCTCTGCGTCCAAGCTGTGCTCACTTTACATTTTTAGACATCCAAACAGATCAAATGCGCACTCACAAAGGCATGCCCTTGCTATTAGGAGGTGATTAGTGCTAGTGTTTTGGCCCAAAGTTAGGAGGTAACACTTTTCAGCAGGGCTTTTTCTTTATGCAAACAGCTAGGAAGAAAGAAATATTTGAGGTTTTCCGTCTTTGTTTATTTACTATGTTGAGGCAAGTTTTTGTTTTATTATGTTTATTGATGCGTCCCACTGTATTAATGTGTTCACAGTTTCTTGAACAGAAAAAGAAAACAGAACAAGAAATGACAAGCAAGCAGGGAGTGAAACCCTTGTTGCAATGTTTGACCAACTACCGTACACTCTCGTAGCTGCTGTACCTGCCACAGGCTTCTCAGATCAAGATTCCCTACCAGCTTGATTGATCTTGGGTTCTGCTGGCCCTGTCCAGTCAGTCCTGACCTTGCTGACTATTTCTGGAGCTTTGCTCCTCTCTCCTGATCCTGCTTTCTCTGACTGACACTTTTCCATTTGATTCTCCTTAGAATTTCTCCATTATTGCTACCTATCGTAACAGGCAGGGGCAGCTCTATAAAGACATGGAGTGAGGCGGCTGCCTCAGGTGGCAAACGTTTGGGGGCGGCAAAAAATGCCTCCAAAACAGCCGCCTCACTCTGCCTTCAGATTTAAAAACAAAACAAAAAAAAGGTGGTCAAGCTGCTGCTCCATCTGTGGCTCCTGCATCCTACAGAACCTTAACTGCGATAGCAGTAATAATTTAAAATTAAAATGAAACCGGTGCGGAGCCTTCCTGCCGTAAGAAAACCCTACTGCTGCATCCTGCCACCAAAAGGAAGTTACGCTAGAGCGTGATGCAGCAGCAGGGGTTCCATAGAGCTGGAAGGCTCCATACCAGTTTTGTTTTCATTTTAAATTATTACTGCTATCACAGCCGCTGAGGGACACAGGAGCCACGACTGCCAGAGGAAGGAGGGAGCAGAAATGGAGCTGACATGGTGGGAAGGAGGGAGGCAGGAAGGGAAGTGACAGAGGGGGGAAGGTGGGGGCAGGAAAGGAGCTGACAGAGGGCGGAAGGTGGGGGGCAGGAAGGGAGTTGACAGAAGGGGAAAGAGGGGACTGGAATTAAGCTGACACAGGGTAAGGAGATGGCTGGAAAGGAACTGACAGAAGGGGGAAAGGGGGGCAGGAAAGGAGCTGACACAGGAGAAGGAGGGGGCAAGAATGGAACTGACATGGGGAAGGAGGGGTGCAGGAAGGGAGCTGACAGAAGGGGAAAGAGAGCTGGAAGGGAGCTGACAGAGGGGGGAAGAAGGGGCCAGGAAGGGAGCTGACATGGGGGAAGGAGGGAGGCAGGAAGGGAGCCAACACATGGGGAAGGAGATGACTGGAACATAAGAACATAAGAACATAAGATATGCCATACTGGGTCAGACCAAGGTCCATCAAGCCCAGTATCCCGTTTCCAACAGTGGCCAATCCAGGTCACAAGTACCTAGCTGGTTCCCAAAATGCACACAGGTTCTACAATGGTTGTCCCAGGGCAAGCAGTGGATTTCCCGGGTCCTCTTTAATAATAGTTTATGGACCTTTCCTCCAGGAACTTGTCCAAACCTTTTTTTAAACCCAGCTACACTAACAGCTTTTACTACATCCTCTGGTAACTAATTTCAGAGTTTGATTATGCAAGGCCATAAGCTACCTGCAATTGCATCCACCTGCAGTTACCGCATTTTAGCATGGCAAAACAGCTGCCAGTGCAACTAAGGCCTCCTACTGAGATGGCATTAGTTGCTCTCCAGCTACTTGCACTGAGTCATTATGTTAATTTCTGCTGACAATGCAGATGCCTGTGTGTGAGAGCTCTTTCTCTCGCCTCACTCTGCAGTAAAGTATAATTTTGGAAAGAATCCTGTAAACCTAACAGTAATGAGTAAAAGCATTTTTTGACTACATATGTCTGTTTTTAATTTGTATTGATAGATCTTCACCAAGTAGGGAATATATCTCTGTCCTGCATGTTTAACTGAGGCGACGTGTTCTGTTAGCATGGAGTTTCTATGGAGGGAGCTGTAGTAATCTTGCTTGTTCAGTTTTCTGAATAGGAATATGGATGTTCTAGGGTCCATTGTAATATTTATGATGCTGCCCTTTTCTGGATAAGCTCCATGTTGTGTGAGTTTTGGAAGTTAGTGCTGTTATGGATAGTAGATTTTCTCTATGGGTCCTGTACTCTGGGTTCTTGGTGAGGTCAACTGTAGGGTGATGGTTGGGAGGGGGGGAGGGAGACGTACTGGAATAAGTATTGTTTATGAGATTTGAAGTTTTAAAATATTTTGTCAGTTCAGATTCAAGGAAATTTCAAATTTAAAGGGAACATTTCAGTTTAATTTTGTTTAATAGCCTAATAACTTCACCGCTGCTGAGTTATGGACTTTTCCAGCTCTAGCACAATCCTATCCAGCATTTTAATTCATGGCTACCAGGATTAGCTTATCTTATTTTATATCTTCCCTCCTCATCAATAATCTGGTCATAACATAATAAATCTGATGTACAGATATTTATATGTGTTTGATTGGTGGGGAGGGGCTGTGTAAGTGGCTTTTTGTTAATCAAATTTCATGCTTTATTATTATGTTTCTTTTATTGAAACAATAATAAAACATGAAATGTTAATGCTTTACTAAATTGCATGCATATATTTGGAAGCCACCTAGGCTTTTAGATGGGTGGCGTATACATTTTAAGCAAAGTATACTAAATTTATGCAAATGATGCTGCAGTGAGTCTCTGCATATGGCCCTGCATCATCCTCATGCTGCCCCTGGGGGAAGTAGATTGGGGGGGTGGGGGTACTGGGAGACAGAGGAAAGCAGAAACCTCAGATTGGGTCCTACATGATCAGAGAATAAAATGGTCAGACAACAAAATTAGAAGAGAATTTTCTTTTCAATTAAACACTAGACTTGGTGCTATCTTCATATTTTATACAGTACATGGAAATGCATCTTTTTCTATTTCTCTGGTATTGCACTGTATGCAGAATCTGGCTTCTTGGGGCTGCAGTTTAATTTTTATCTGCATATGTTTGTTTTTAGGTTATGGTCACTTATTCTGTAATTGGTGAGGGTCTGTGTTTTGAGTGTGTGACCAAGATCCAGTGTTCTCTTAACATGGAGTTTTTTGATCTGTACTATAGTGATCTGAATTGTTCAGCTTTTCAAATACTGTAGGTGTTTGGATGTTCCAGGGCCCTCTGTAGTATTTACAGTGATGCTTTTTTTGGCGGGCTCCTTATGTGAGGTTTGGAAGTTGGTGCTGGTATGGTATGGTATAATAGATTTGCTCTATAGATACTCAGTGACTTTGTTGTAGGGTTTTGTTTTAGTTCACAATATGCCTGGTACTGGAGAATGTCTGTTTCTTTTTAAGATATTGAGTTCTTCTGTGGATACAAAATATATGTTCAAAAAGAAAAAACAAGAACTTTAACACAGTTTATAATAGCAAAATAAAAATGAGTTATAATTTAGTTTTATAAACCGCTGTGGTTCTTGCTCATTCTTTTAGTTCCTTGGTGTGCAAACATCTTGCATTTCCTCCATATTATCTAATTGGCTTTTTTGTTTGGTTCAGTCCCTGACTGGAGTTTTGAGAAAGCCCCCCACACACATATACACACGCTACATGGGGGGAGGGGGGACGCCATCTCATCCCTCGCCTCAGGCAGCAGATTGCCTTGAGCCACCCCTGCTAACAGGCCAGATTACATAACTCTACAACTCCAAACAAGCCTTGCCCCAGGTGACATCCCCTCTCCACTGGCTTTTATTTCTTTATGTATTTATTTGCCCTGATAGATCATGTACATCAAAATCGGCTTTATACAGTGTACATAGAGTACAGGAGTATTCTGGTGGTTAGAGCAGCAGCCTGGGAACCAGAGCGACTAGGATTTGAATCTCACTGATCTTCCTTATGACCTTGGACAAGTCACTTAACCTTCTGTTGCCTCAGGTACAAAGTTAGATTGTAAGTCTCTGGAGACAGGAAACTATCTAACGTATCTGAATGTAACTCGCCTTGTACTACTACTACTGGAAAGGTGTGAGTTAAATACAATCTTTAATTTTCAATTTTCATAAACATCTTCTAGCTACAATAATCCTACCCCAAAAGCAAGAGCTCCCTCTTGTGGCCTACTGTCCAAATTTCAGGGAAGAAAAATGTTCCCTCTCATAAGGGTGAAAAAATGAACATTTAACTGAGCTATTACAAGAGGTGAGCAGGAAGGGCGATCACCCTGAATGTCAACTTTTTTTCAGGGGGAGGAGGGTCCCTTTTAGGTGAGTTTGAGGGACTGCAAGTATATGAGCCTAAAAAGAGAAGCGGTTACCAAAAGCAACTCTTGGCCAGATTATTATTTTTTCCCAGAAACTGTCCTGATTTTAAATAGATCTTGTTAAGATTTTAATTTTAATCTTGGCTGGCCTCCAAATATGTCAAGAAGAGGAAGTTATGCAAATAGGTTTGCTAATAGCCTTCACGTTAGTTCTCTAGAAATTGAATACCCATCAAATAAGCTGTTCTTGCTATCACAATAGCTGGAATAGGTGGGTGCAGCGTGAATAGGAGCTTTCTATGTTTCTTTCTTGGACAATGTCCTCAACACAGCTTTTTCTCAGACAGTAGCTGCTGGTAGTAAGTATCAACACCTTTCCTGCCACCTGCTCCAAACTACCTGCCAGACGGCAATACCATAGTGTGGCTTGATGCACATCAAGCAATGAGAACAGGCATGATTCCCATGGCAGTGCTGGGCCCAAGGCAGCAGCTTTGATTTGCATACCACTCTCACCCAGGGCTGGCCCAACCATTAGGTAAACTAGGCGACAGCAAAGAGCAGGATGTTTAGAGCTAAACAATAGATTCTGACTAGGGTTGCCAACTTTTTCACCGAGAAAAACCCGACACCTGTGGCTCGCCATGCTCCACCCATTCTCCGCCCCCAGTCCCACCCCTGCCCCGCCCCCAGTCCCACCCACAAAAATTACCGAGGATTCAGTCACACCCCCCCTCAGTGCTGGTTCACTCACCCCCCCTCCCTTCAGTGCTGGTTCACTCACTCACCCCCCCTGCTGACTCACTCACCCCCTCCCCTGCTGGTTCACTCACTCACACCCCCTCCCCTGCTGGTTCACTCACTCACCCCCCCTCCCCTCCCCTCCCTGCTGGTTCACACCAACCCCCCTGTCACTCACTCACCCCCTCCCCTGCTGGTTCACTCACACCAACCCCCCTCCCCTGCTGGTTCACACCAACCCCCCTGTCACTCACTCACCCCTCCTCCCCTGCTGGTTCACTCACACCACCCCCCCCCTCCACTGCTGGTTCACTCACCCACCCCCTGTCACTTACTCACCCCTCCTGCTGGGTCACTCACTCACCCCGCTCCCCTGCTGGTTCACTCACACCAACCCCCCCCTCCACTGCTGGTTCACTCACACCACCCCCCCTTGCTGGTTCACTCACACCACCCCCCCCCCCCTTGCTGGTTCACTCACACCATCACCCCCCCCCCTTGCTGGTTCACTCACACCATCACCCCCCCTCCCCCCAAGCCGCCGCTTCTGCTTTGTACAGAGCAGCGGCTGCAATACACTTACTTTGAAAAGTAAAGACAAACTGTGTAAGGAGCCCTCCGGTCATCGCAGAGCCCGAGGAAGTGATGTCATGGGGGCGGGCTCCTCACAGGTTGTCTTTCCTTTTCAAATTAACTTTATTCCTGTGAGGAGCCCGCCCCCATGACATCACTTCCTCGGGCTCTGCGATGACCGGAGGGCTCCTCACACAGTTTATCTTTAGTTTTCAAAGTACTGTAAGTGTATTGCAGCCGCTGCTCTGTACAAAGCAGAAGCAGCGGCTGCACTGCTATGGGGAATCGCGTTCGCATTCGCACCCCGGACTTCGGCAGAAAAGCCGGTTTTTTGCTCTGGCTGCTCCCGATCTTGCGGCCAGAGCAAAAAAACGGCTTTTCAATGGCCGGTTTTACATCTGTGCCGGCAGCCGGCCTGGCCATGGAAAAACCGGCCAGGCCGGCTGAAAACCGGCCGGTTGGCAACCCTAATTCTGACAGCCAGGGGGCCATAAAGCTTACAGTTTGCCTAGGGTGCCAGTACCTTGAACCAATTCTGGGGCTGACCCTGCTCTCACCCCTTGCCAAATGCGGTCCTGTCCGGGTGCCTGTGCCCTTCTCAATTACACAGAGAAGCAACAGCAGTACAGGCTGTTTGCTGTTTCTATCCCCTTGCTTCTTTTTCAAAGGAGTCTGGATTGTGGGGAGGGGGGGGGGGGCAGGCAGCTCTCCACCTGTACGAGACCTAGTGGTCTTTGCCAATGCAGCTTTTCAAAAGTGCTTGGGTGGGACAGGAAGGAAACCAGGAAGGAGGAAAGGAAGGGTGAAGGATAAGGAGAAGAGAGAGAGAAAGGAGGATTGCAGGAGAAAGGGATGGGGAAAGGAAGAGAGGGGTTGAGGAGACAAGAGCGAGAAGAGTGTAGAAGCAAAATGATGATGTTGCGGAATACGGAGATAATGATGGAAGAAGTGGAGAAGGAGAATTGAAGTGAGAGGTGGAAGATACAGATGAGAGAAGGATGGAGAAGAAAAGAAAGGAGGGGTAGAAAAGAGGGATGAAGGATGGCGAGCAGTGTGTGAGAACAGAGGCAATGGGGTATGCATGTGTGAGCGAGCTGGAGAGAGATAGGCCTGGGGGAGTGTGTATGTATGGATGTAAGTTAAGGAGAGACGTGTGTATGAGGAAGAGGGATACATGTGTAAGAAGGAAGGGAGGAGATAGAAGATAGGACGAAGCGATATAGAACAGAAAAAGTTTAAATGAGTGAAAAGAAATTGGAGGGAGGAATGAGATACAGCAAAGGAATTTAAGAGGCCACTAGATGGAAACATCTAGAAGAAATCTGAGAGAATAAAACAGATAAAATATGAAGTAAATATAAAAATCAAAGAGAAAATTAAATGTAGGAAAATGGCAAATGAATAGGAAGGGATAAAAGCAAAAAATGCAGAGAATAAATTAAACAACAAAGAAAACATTTGAATAAAAATAGCTGGGATCAGGAAAAAGGAACAAGAAAGAAACATAAAAGATAGAGAATAAAACAGCAAGAAATATATAGGTTTGAAATATTTCACTGAAAAATATTGTTACATTTATAGGATAAATTGGCAGGCCAGGAGTATCAGCTAGTAGTGGCCTTAGTAATGTTCAGGCCATGGGCAAGTTTTTTGGAGCCCCTCTGAGGCTTAATTTTGATGATGTACAAACATGTTGGGCATCCTTTTTTTTATTTATTTGATTTTATGTACCGCCTTTCACATTATTGCTCTAAAGCGGTTTATAGAATATTAAATACAATAAAATTACAATATGTATAGTAACAACTTAAAAGTCAAGAAATAAAACACATTGGGGCATGTTAAACATAGAAACATGATGACAGAAAAAGACCACATGGCTTATCTAGTCTGCCCTTCCATATCGACTACTATAGTCCCTTTTTTCCATTACAGATCCTCTTGAGGCTTAGACATGATATTGTTCTTCTATCACAATTATATCCATCTGTTTTTTCTGTGCTACCTCAAATAGAGGAGACTGTAAGCCTGACAGCAAGTGCTCCTTATTTGGCAGCTTGACTTAAGCGGTGGTACCTAGAGACTACCATTAGATGTCGATTGGTGTCATTTTGAAGCCATCAGCCTAGGAGGCAGGAGTGACTGAAGATCGCTCTTGCCCCCCCCCCCCCTCCCACTAGCAGCAGGAATTGCAGCAGAAGGTCTGGGGATGGGGGATATCTTTGCAAGGCTGGAGGTCTCTTCTGATGGGGAAAGGATTTGCGGGTGTCATCAGGGAGAGGCAGATTTGGGTGGGGGGCTTGGATTGGCAGGCCCATTCTATCTGGGGAGAGGGGGACTTGTTGGAGTGGGGATTGAAGGGGTGAGTGAAATCCTTGAAAGACCACCAGTCCCCTTAAGGAGACTCCCAAAAACATTGAGCGGCCTGATGCTACCAGGAAGGAAAAATAATGCCAGCTCAAAGCTGGTGTTACTTCTTCATGAATAACACAACTTGTGAAGTTTAGCCCAAGCTGCTTTGTCCTGCCCCTGCACAAATCTCTCAGGATTTCCTTCCTAGGAAACATTGCAGATGCCTGGTCAGCCAGTGACGGCTCGCCTTGTATTGCAGGAATTTGAAAATGATGCCCTTTTATACCTGAAAATATCTCCTCTTGCAGAATAATCTATTCCTCCACCTCCCCAACCCCAGGGGGTGTCTTTTGAATACTGACCCATATATTTCAACATATTGGGTCTCTGGTGTTTGCAAATTTATCTCATGAATATTCATTTGGGATATTCTGAAAACTAGATTATCTAGGGAGGGCCGACGGGTTAGACTGAGCACCACTGAGACAAAGGGGCTTGTTTACAAAGCCGCGGTAGCGGTTTGCGATCGTAATCGGAGCCGCGGCCCCATTGATTTCAATGGGGCCGCGGCTGCGATCGCGATCGCGAACCACTACCGCGGCTTTGTAAACAAGCCCCAAAGTCTCAACCATGCTTATTTCATAAGTGTAGGAGGGGGACCAAAACTCTATGTAAACTAACATTTATATAGTAACTTTTGCTTACTCATTTTAGATTAAATTAATTTTCTTGGGATATTATTTTAGAAATGTTTGTCTCATTGCTGGGTTTCATTAGTGTGATGAACTATGACCACGAAGAATTTGTTACATTTACAGTTAATGGAAGCAAATACAAGACAAGGTTATGTATTCAGTGTGTTTCTGTCTACCTGGTGATGAAGGCAAATTTGCGAGCCTTTTACACAGTGTTCCCAACTGTTGCCAGCTGTCAGGATCTCTGACAGCTTGCAAATGGCAAACCAGGGGAGATCGGAACAGATGTTCAGGGTAATAAGTCAATGTAAATCTAGCATGCATTTTTATTATTTATTGCAAGGAAAAGGCTCTCTTTCGAACTGAATTAGAATAAGCCAAACTCAGGTAGATGCAATGAACACAACTGCTTTAAAAATGCTAGCACTGGTCAACAAGAACTGAGTGGAGCTAGCCTAATTTTAGTCAGAGCACATTGCGCTGCATTGTTCTATTTGTAATTTTACCAATTACATTGGTAAGATTGTCCTACTACTAATAATCATTTGTATAGCACTACAAGATGTATGCAATGCTGTACATATAGATGTAAGACACAGGTCCTGCTCATCAGAGTTCATATTCTAATCAAGATGAAAAAACATCACAAAACTGGGGACTAGAATATCGTAAAAGAGTAGTGAACAAGAGAGTGAGGAGTATCAAGATCCAAAAGCAGCCTCAAAGAGATGCGTTTTTTTGCCTGAATTTGAACAAGGTTTGATAGGGGTTTCCCCCTCTCCAGGGGGATTATCGACCGGCCCCTTTAAGAGATCCTGCAACCCAGAGTTCAGGGCTGGGAAGGCATGGCTCCCAGGGAGAGGTCAAAAACCCAGCAGGTTCCAAGAGGGGGAGAGACCTGTGGAACCAGAGGTTCTTTCCATTCAAGCTATGTGAAGGTAGGAGCTTTAACAGGGGCTGAAGGAAGGGCCGGGAGAACCAGGCTGTGACGTTTTAACAGATGAGATAGAATAAAGCTGACATTGTTTTTTGACTGCTACCTTTTAACAAACCTCCTTTCCACTGTATGCCACACTATCACATATCGGATGGCTACTCCACCCTCCAGCACAAGCTCTTCTGAAAATGATAGCGGAAGATGAACCTGACCACTTTCCGGTGAACTTTGAACAAACTGCCCGCATGGCCGGAGGCAACATGGATTACTTACTTGGGGAATTTGCTGATGGGTAACAGTCAGGCTGCATTCCAGGATGCCAACCCTGATGGGTGAGCTACATATATAGCTGTCAAGGCTGCCATATTGGAACAGACTGGCTGTACACCAGAGGCCTACCGCCAGCGATTCAGAAAGAGGGGCTCCAGATGAAAGGAGCCCTTGGAAGTTTCTCTGCTGATTGAAGGAACTTGCAAGGAAGTGGCTACAACTGGAGGAAAAGACTGGGCTGGAGGTAGCCAGGATTGTGCTCTTGGAGCAGTTTTTGGAGGGCTTGACTGCCCTGATTAGACAGTAGGTATGTCAGCACCCCAAGCTTACACTGGAGAGTGCACTGGGACTAGCAGAGGGGTACTATGAAGCTCAGCTGGTGACTGAAGCAGACAGTGAGCAGGGGAAGAAGTTACCCCTTAACCCAGGAGGACAGAAGGGGAAGCCAGAGCGGATGTTGCTCCCATGTTGCAACTCCCAAAGTCACTTCCTAAGTGAGGGCATGGCTCCAGCCACAATCCCTTCACCTGTTTTAGGTGTGGAGCCCAGGGACACTTTGCTCGGGAATGTCCCCTGGATATAGAAAAACTCATGGAGGTCAGCCTAACCACCCCTGACATCGGTGCTTTTGTGGATAGTTCCAACCCAGGGGCACCGAACTTTGTGATCCCTGTGGAGCTCAAGGGGACACACCTCCAGGCCTTGATAGACTCCAGAAGTGTGCAGATTCTTATTTGCCAGGAAACCGTAACCCAGATTCAAATTGACTATACAAAGAGAGTAACACTGACCTGTGTGCATGGAGACCAGAGGCAGTATCCTACGGCACGGGTTTTACTTAAGAATCCAGCAGGACAAGTCATGTTTGAGGTTGTGGTGCTGCCCTGGCTACTGTATCCAGTGGTGATCAGCTAAGACTACCCAAACTTTGGAGTGATATGGGTCTGCCTAACTAACGGCTCTGCTAAGTTGGATCAGGAAGATTTTCCAGAGATCTTCTACTGTATAGGTCAAGACTCCCAAGCCTGCTAAGTTCCGGAGTCAGTATCACCACGAAAAGCTACGCTACCAACAGAATCTAGTGGTGGCTATGGGGGAGGGATTTGGGGAGGGAGAGCCTAGGGAAGAAACCCCTGGGGATAGCTCAGGGCTCAGCAGTAGTGACCCAAATACAACTGTCCCCTTCTCAGAAGGGGGCTGGGGAAAGACCCAGGGAGCTTCAGGAGGACCCAGCAAGAGGATGAGTCCTTTAAACATCCTCGAGCGGGTTTTGGAGGTGGATGGGGTTCCCATAGGTTACAGAGAGTCCCCTGCAAGAACCTTTCCCTATTTTGTGCTAAAAGGAGATCTATCATTCAGAGTGGCCGAGGGTGCCCTACAGAGGGAAGAGGTAGAACAACTGATAGTTCCCCGACCTTACTGTCAGGAGGTGGAGGGCATTGGCTCATAGCCATTTACTAGGATGACAGCTGGGGTGGAGAAAACATTAGAGTGTTTTTTAGCCTGATTTTTCTGGCCCGGTGTCTATAAACAAGTGCAGCTACATTGCCAGTCATGCTCCACCTGCAACTTCATAACCCTGCCAGAGTCCGACCTGCTCCTCTAGTGCCTATCATTGAAACCCCATTTGAAAGAGTGGCCATGGACCTAGTAGGTCCTTTGGAGCAAACCACCTGAGGAAACAAGTATATTTTAGTCATACTAGACTACACTACCCCATACCCAGAGGCCATTGCTCTGAGGAATATGAAGACTATTAAGATTGTAAATCTCCTCTAGAAAGTATTCTTGCAGGTGGAAATAACCAATGAGATCCTCACAGATCAAGGGATACCCTTTGTATCCAAAGTAATAAAGCAAGTGTGCATCTTGGTGAAGGTCAAGATGCTGCGAACATCAGTCTATCACCCACAGACCGATGGCCTCATTAAGCAATTCAATAAAACCCTGAAACAGATATTTAAAACGTTTGTGCAGGGGGACGGAAGGAACCGGGACATTCTCCTACCCTATTTGATGTTTACCATCTGTGAGGTACCTCAGAGTTCCATGGAGATTTTGCCTTTGAGTTGCTCTTCAGAAGATATCCAAGAGGCATATTGGATGTGGTAAGGGAAATTTGTGAAGAAGAAGAACCTTGTGCCGGGCATAATTTGGTGGAGTATATTATATAAACGCAAGACTGGTTGAGAAAAGTCAGAGACATGGCCAAACTCAGCAAGCCATGGACTACAATTGGACAGCCATGCACCACACCTTCCAAACAGGAGACAGAGTTTTAGTCTTGCTACCCTTATCCGAGAGTATCTTACTCTGTAAATGGCAGGGGCCCTATGAGGTGGAAAAAAAAGTGGGGCCTGTTAACTACAAGATTGCCCAGCCAGATAAACAGAAAAGAGCTAAAATTTATCTTATTAACCTATTGAAAAAGTGGATCCCAGTGACAGCTAAGATGGTACAGGGAGATGATTTTGGGCTGGAAATTTCAGCCCCATCAGATCTAGCTCAAGTCCCTATTGGAGACCAGCTCTCTGCTATCCAGAGAAGAAATCTAGGTTTGATCTAGTGGAACCTAAAGGTGTTCTTCACCTGCCTGGGATGAACCCACCTCATTTGTCATGATATTGTTACTAAACCTGGGGTAGTTATCCAGGAATGACCCCACTGGATTCCAAAGGCCCAGCAACAGGCCATCACCAAGGAGCTGGAAGAGATGCTTAATCTGGGAGTTACAGAAGAATCTATGAGTGACTGGTCGTCACCCATCATCTTGGTTCCAAAACCCAATGGAAACATCAGATTCTGAATTGACTTCTGGAAGGTCAATGCAACTTATAAACTGGAAGCATGCCCAATGCAAATGAGGTAATCGAGAGATTCAGTGGAGCACGCTTTAAATCAACATTGGATCTGACCAAGGGATACTGGCAGGTGCCCTTGACTGGCTGCTAAGGAGAAGACTTCTTTTTCAACACCAAAAGATCTGTTCCAGTTTACAATACTGCCCTTTAGATTACACGGGACTCCTGCCACATTTCAATGCCAAGTCGACTGCCTACTGAGACCACATAAGGAGTATTCAGCTGCCTACCTTAATGACATCGTCATCTAAGCAGAGACTGGACCACCCATCGAACCCAAGTACAAGCCATGTTGGCCAGCGTGGAGGTTGAAATAGTCAATATCTGTGGTATTTAATCAGGAATGGACAGATATGACATCAACAACAGAAGGTGGATGCCACTGCTCAGGTCCCCAACTCGAACTCGAAGAAAGAGATTGAGGCCTTGCTTGGACTGATTGGCTGAGATTCTTTCCAGGTAAGCTGTGTGAAAGTAGGAGCTTTAAATGGGGCTGGAGGAAGGTCTGGGAGAACCAGGCTTTCCATATGCTGCCCCTTTATGGAAATGGGTAAAAGCGGCAACATATGGAAAGCGGTGGGTATAAATGCCCGTAGCATGGGAAAAAAGATCCCAGATGTTGAAGCTTTAATGGGAAAGGCTGAGTTGGTTTTAGTGGCAGTTATAGAAACATGGTTCACAGAAAACCATGACTGGGATGTAACTATACCAGGCTATACTTTATTCAGAAAGGACAGGGTTGGAAGAAGGGAAGGAGGAATGGCACTATATGTAAAAAATAATATTAAAGCTTTGGAACCACAGAGCTTAAAAGGGAGAGAGGAAGCACTGTGAGCCATACTGGATTTGGTGCTTACCAATGATGAAAGTGTTTCTGATGTTATAGTGAGAGATCATTTTGCATCCAGTGATCACCAGATGGTGTGGTTCAGTATTAGGACTAGGGCTGTTAAAATCCATTCAAAAGCGAGGATCTTAGACTTTAGGAAAACTAACTTTGTCAAGATCAGCCAATACCTCAGGGAATCGTTAGCGGGATGGCAACAGCTGGGGGATGTAGAAAAACAGTGGGCAAAACTGAAAGGGGATATTTTAAGGGCAAACAACCTTTTTGTTAAAATGGTAAATAAAGGTAAAAGGAAAAGGAGACCGCTGTGGTTTTAGAAAGGAGTAGCTGAAAAGGTGAAGAAAAGGAGGGAGGCCTTCATGAAATACACGAGATCATAGAGAGAGGAAGACAGGCATCTATATTTGGAAAAACTTAGAGAAGCTAGCAAAATAGTCAGGAAAGCAAAGATTCAAAACGAGGAGGAAATAGCCAATGGCAATAAAATGGGGGGATAAGACATGTTTCAGGTATGTTAGTGAGAAGATGAAGGGCAAAAATGATATTGTCAAGGGTAAAGGGGAGCAATATGTAGAAGCTGATGGAACTGCTTAACAAATATTTCTGTTCTGTTTTCACAGATGAAGAACCAGGAGCAGGATCTCATAAAACACCCACAAACAGGAATAGAAGTGAGGGACAAACAGGAATAGAAGTGAGGGACATCTTGAACAATTTTCAGAAGACTGTGTTCGTGAGAAGCTAGCTAAACTTAAAGTAGACAAAGTGATGGGACCAGATGGGATACACCCTAGAATACTAAGGGAACTTGGGGATGTTCTAGCAGTTCCACCGACTGACCTTTTCAATGCCTCGTTGGAGTCGGGAGTGGTGCCAGAGGGGCTGGAGAGAGGCACATGTGGTCCCTTTACACAAAAGCGGAAGTAAGGATGTGATTGAAAACTACAGGCCGAGTTTAACCGGTGGTGAGTAAATTATTGGAAGCACTGCTGAAAGAGAAAATAGTGAGGTTTCTGGAGTCCAGCAGATTACAGAATCCGAGGCAACATGGATTCACCAGAGGCAAGTCTTGTAAGACAAATCTGATTGATTTCTTTGACTGGGTGACCAGGGAGTTGGACCGAGGGAGAGCCCTAGATTTGGTGTCCATTGTGCAATAATGTTGTTCGCACAGGGCCCCGTGCAAACTTCATTATTGCATGATGGACGGCTGCAGAGGGAGCCGGGGAAGCCCGTGCGAGGTCCCAGCTCCCTCTGCTCAGCCCCTTAACCTGCTCCCTCTGCTCAGGCCCTTAACCATTGCCCTTTAACCTCTCCCAGCATTCGCGGCTTCGCAGATACAGCCGCCAGCGTGAGGGAAAAGACTCCTCATGCTGGCAGCTGAGCAGAGGGAGCCGGGGCCTCGCACAGGCTTCCCCGGCTCCCTCTGCAGCCCTTTTGACAGCCGTGGGGCTCTTCGGAGGGGGGGGGGTTCTAGGACTGGAATCAGGCTTGATGGGAGGGCTAAGGCTTTGATGGGGGGGCTTGGACTGGAATCAGGCATGATGGGGGGGACTAGGACTGGAAATAGGCTGTGATAGGGGTGCTAGGACTGGAATAGGCTGTGATGGGGGGGGCTAGGACTGGAATCAGGCTGTGATGGGGGACTAAGACTGGAATCAGGCTGTGATGGGGGAAACATGGACTGGAAATGGGCTGTGATGGGGGGGCTAAGACTGGAATCAGGCTGTGATGGAAACTTGGACTGGAAATGGGCTGTGATGGGGGTACTAGGACTGGAAATGGGCTGTGATGGGAGAGCTAGGATTGTAAATGGGCTGATGGGGGAGCTTGGACTGCAAATGGGTGATGGTCTGGAATAAGACTGAAAGTGGGCTGATGGGAGCTGGAATAGGGCTGGAAATGGGCGGCTAGGATTGGAAATGGGCTGATGGGGGGGCTAAGACTGGAAATGGGATGAAGTTGGGGCATGGGAGAATGGGACTAGAAGGGAGAGGATGCTGGGTGGGTCTAGAACTAGAAGGGAGCTGATTTGGGGAGAGGACTAGAAGGGGATGGTGATGGGGAATGAAAATGGAGAGGGGAAAAGATATTTTGTGTGGGAGGGAAGAAAAATCTACAAAGGACCGGGTATTGGGAGAGTAAGTGGGGATTGAGAATGGAAGGGTGAAATATGAGTGGATGATAAAGGAATAAGGAAAGAAATGGGGGAAAGAGCAAAAGGGAAACGATCAGTATGTTAAAGCAGATATAGAGAGAGAATGGAAAACATCTAAAAGAGAAGAAAGGACTAATGGGACAGCTCGCAGAAGACACAAAGAAACCAGAAGGAAGTGGCTGGAGCAATTGCAACTGAAAAATAAAATGGCCAAACAAAAGGTAAAAAAAATACTTTTTATTTTGAATTTATTAACTGGAATATGTCAGGTCTGGGAAATGTGTATCCCTAATCGTTTTTGATTAGTGCAACAGGAAATTAATTTATAGTTTTATTTCTCCAGTGTTGTTATATATTTCATGTTTGGCTTTTGGGGTTCCCAATTTAATTATTATCTTCCTATTTCTAAATTGTGATCCCTTGTTCTTTGTGTGGTGATGGTCTATGTTCTGCATGTGTAACCAAGCTGAGGTATTCTGTTCATGTAGTTTCTGTTTGACAGTCCCACTTTTTCTCTTTCCCCAGTAGGAGATGTATTGGTTTAATATTTGCAGTGTTGCCTTTTGATAGGTAGGGTTTGGTGCTTTGTAAATCCTGGTAGTGCTGTTATGATATGGTGGGTTTGCAATGGGTTCTAAATGGTCAGTGTTTATAGTGCTTTCTAATGGGCCTGGCGGTTCTCACTGCAATATAATAATGTAGAAATCTGTTAGTCTTTCTTTTTCCAGACACTCATTAAGAGGCATGTTTATTAAAAATGCATGTTAACGTTGCACAAATATTATGCCAATGAGGCTCATTATGCAAATAAGGCCCTGAAATGAATCTCCACACATGGCCCCACACCCACCTTGGGCCGCCACTGAGTGTATTTAGATTTCAGTAAAGCCTTTGCCACCATTCCTCACAGGCGACTTATAAACAAACTACTGTAAGCACCCTAGGGATGGATCCTAAAGTTACTACCTGGGTTAGAAACTGGTTGAGTGGGAGGCGACAAAGGGTACAGGTAAATGGAGCTCACTCTGAGAAGGAGGTTACCAGAGGTGTGCCCCGGGGATTTGCCCTTGGTTCAATTCTTTTTAATATCTTTGTTAGTGATATAGCAGAAGGACTGTTGGGTAAGGTAGCCTCTTTGCAGATGATATACTGTAAAATCTGCAATAGAGAAGACACCCAGGAAAGTGTAGATAACATGAAGAGGGATCTAGCTAAGCTTGAAGAATGGTCTAGAATTTGGCAGCTGAGATTTAATGTTAAAAAATGCAAAGTCATTCATTTGGGCAGCAGCAATCCAAGGGAGCAATATAGTATGAGGGGTGAAGTACTTTTGTCCACTAAAGAAGAGCAGGACCTGGGCGTGATTGTGTCTGATGATCTTAAAGTAGCTAAACAGGTAGAAAAGGTGACAGCAAAAGATAGAAGGATGCTTGGGTGTATAGGGAGAGGAATGGCTAGCAGAAAAAAGGAGGTGATAATGCCTCTGTATAAGTCTTTGGTGCAACCTCATTTGGAGTATAGTGTGCAATTCTGGAGACCGCACCTTCAAAAGGATATAAACAGGCTGGAGTCAGTTCAGAGGGTGGCTACTAAAATGGTTAGTGGTCTTCATTATATAAAGCATATGAGAACAGACTTAAGGATCTTAGTATTGTCACACAGTGGCATAAAAATTAGTATTATTAGATAGGATAGTCCTTTTTAAGAACCAAGGAAACTTGGTCTAGAGGTTTTAAGCTCCAATCCTTTAAAGCAATCAATTAAAGCAGAGTGGTAGGGATGAAAAAAGGCTTTTATTCCCTTTACGCAAGGGGTCATAAAATTGGTCACAACTGAAAATAATGTCCTTAACTTCAGGCACAAAAGAAAACACAAGGTTTAAGGAAACTGTTAACTTCACAGTAGCAGCAGGGCACAAACATAGCTTCCAGTTTAAAGCACCTTTGTACAATTCTTCTGCTCAGCACATAATAGACATTCTGCAGATACCACAAGCAGTTCATACGTCCTCCAAAGACTCTGTGCTATGGGAAATGCAGAGAGAGCAATCCATCTCCTCTGGGTCTGGCAACTGTTCCACCAGTTCCACTTGCATCGGCTCAGGAATTGGTATGTCTAATTCTGTGTTAACGGTCTCTGGAATATTGTATTGTGGAGCTTTGTATATTTCCCTTAATACTTTCCAGTGCCTCGGGCCTAGCCTGGAGCGCTGGCCACGTGTCCCCTTAGTATTAACTGGGCTTTCTCTTCTTAGAGATTCCACACTTCCTTCACAAGAACTTTTACAGGGCAAAGGTTTCTTTGTAGGAATATAATTCTCATACCTCCTATTGCAGCAGCACGCTGAGGAAAGGTTCTCTCCTTGGACTTGCTTCCTCCCTTCAGAAGCTTCGTGCCAAGCTTTTCTCTGAGAGTTTGGTTCCTCTCTCACCCGTGGGAACAGCTCTGCTGGTAAATGCCTGCTCTTGCAATAGCCCAAATCCTGGCTTCCTTGCTCAGCCTGGCTTTTCCTTCCCGGCTGATTCCTACTTGCTTCTTGCTTGCAATCCGTATAAGTCTTTCTCCCCTGCCAGCAAACAGCTTTCTCTTTCTGTTCCTCCTTCTGCCCCAGTCCTCGCTCTTTCTGTGTCTGTGTCTCTTTCTCTGTCCGTGTCTGTTTAACTTGAGGCAGTGCTTCCTTATAAAGGACTCCTCTCTTTGAAGCTTGTGAAATGTTTGTCATGTGCTTCTGACCAGCTAGGCGTGGCCCTTCAGTCTTCTGACTGCACTCCTGCTCCCTCTAGCTGGTCCCAGTGAATATTGCACTCTGTGCACATCTTTTCCTTGCTGACAAACAGGTTCACTTCTCTCAACAGGGCTCTCATCAGCCTCCGCTGCATCACAGTATGTACACCTTAGAGGAAAGGCGGGATAGAGGTGATATGATTGAGACGATTAAATACCTCTGTGGCATAAATGCACAGGAGGAGAGCCTCTTTCAATTGAAAGCAAGTTCTGCTACGAGGGGACAGGGGATGAGGGTGAAGGGGGATAGATTCAGAAGTGATATGTGGAAATATTTCTTTATGGAAAGAGTGGTGGATCCGTGGAATAGCCTCCCAGTGGAGGTGGTAGAGATGAGGACAGTATCTGAATTCAAAGAAGCATGGGACCAACACAGAGGATCTCTAAAGGTAAAAAGGGGACTGTTGTAGTTGATATGGAAGGACAGATTAGATAGGCCATGTGGTCTTTTTCTGTCGTCATGTTTCTATGTTTCTGTGTAATAAAACCCTCTTTCCACTGCATGCCATACTACCACACAGGGCTAGAGAAGTAGTGTGACACACTGACTCAGGTTCCAGGCATATGGAACAGCAAGATGGGATGAATGAAGTCTGGAGCTGGCAGTGGCAGAGAAGAGCACAGATAAAAGGGATCTGCCAGAGAAGCGGAGTTCCCGAGGAGGGGGGTAGAGTGAGATAAGAGAGGAAAGGTAGTGAGGAGCAGCAGAATGAATGCTCTTGTAGGTCAGTAGGAGAAGTTTGAACTGGATGCAGAAATGGATAGGGAGCAAGTGAAGTAGTTTGAGAAGAGGCGTTGTTACATGAGCACAGTGACATTGGCTGAAGCTAAGTCATGTAACTAAGTTTTGAACAGATTGAAGGGGAGAAAGATGATTCAGAGAGAGACCAGTGAAAAGCAGATTACAATAGTAAAGATGGGAAGTGACTAGAGAGTGGATAAGAGTCTTAGTAGTTTGAGTAGAAAGGAAGGGATGAATTTTGTTGATGTTATAAAGAAAGAAGCGACAGGTTTTAGCTATTTGTTGGATAAAAAAAAAGAGTACAACAAGGCTCCGAAAAGGAATCCTGAATTGTGAAGAATGATTTTTATAGATGGAAGTTTGCTGGTTAGGCAATAATTATGTTATTACACAATTTATGATTTGAATAACCAGAATGTGAATTCAGGAGGAGTTGGAAAAGGGAGGCATTTTTATATGCAGTAGGTCAACAGAAAATTTACCTAATCCAGTGTTGCCTAACCTCTCTGCTATCAGATCTGACCAAGTGTTGCCATGGAAAAGTCACTAGGGACTGAGGCTCAGGTCTAGACCAGCAGCTAGGCTCTGCTCTCAGTACCTCGGGAAAAGAAGAGTCCCCCAGCACTAGCTCTCAAACACGTGAGAGCTCCTTTCAGAGCACATGTCACTGATGCATGCTTGTGTTTCTGTCTATAGCATGAGTCTGAGTATGGGCATATAGGGCCTGGCCAGCCAGGCTGTGTTGTATGCAACTCCCTCCAAGTGTTGTCAACAGCGCCAGTGTAAGAGCTCTGGAAGCCCCACCATTCCATCTTGCATCGCCTTCAGCAGCAGCTTTAGGTAACTAACGGAGTTGGCTCCCCGCAGCAATGAACGTCTGTGAGCTGGAGTCCAGGACTGGGGAAGTCTATTCTCAGCAAGGAACTGAAGGCACAAGATAAAGAGAGAAGGAATCTATGCGTGGTGAGGAACTGAGGGAAGGAAAGGAACAGGAGTCTATAAGCAATGTAGAGCTGAGGAGGCAGGAACATCTTCAAGGTAAAGACCAGGGGCTGGTGGGACAACTGAGTGTGAAGAGAATGAAGCAGAGCGCAGCAGAAAGAGGAAGGAGGGGGCCTTGAAATGAGAAACAGCAAAACTAGCAACAAGTGTCTGCATGTTGTGTGCATTCATGTGTGTCTTTCTTGATACAAGTATGTATGTGCAAATCTATGAGTGCTGCCTGCAGATAGATAGATGTTTGTAAGCACAACCTCATCTACTCAAAGCTCGCAGTATGGAGAAACCCTGTGTGTCTCCACCCCATCCACCAGAAGAGAGGCTGGAGGGGTTTTCAGGGCTCCATTGCACTTCATCAGGCTTGCCCTATCTGCTCTGCTCTGGCACACCGTGTTTTTATTAATGTAGCTGACTGTGCTTTCAATGGCAAAATCAGTTTTTTCTGTTTAGTAGACTTTATCAAAGGTCATTGGAGGTGGTGACAAAAGTCCACTTCCACGTCCAGTTTTTCTGTCATCAGTAACGGCTGTATATTCAACAGTCTAATACACGTGAGTGCAAAATTGTAGTTTAGAATCTTTGTCTCCTAGAAATGAATAGAGAAAAAGATGGCAAACATTACAAACAGCTTTACAATAAAAAAAGAAAATCTGTAAGCATTCATCCTGAAAGATCCATGGTTGAACCTTGGCCACCTATGCTTGAACACCATTTGACAATTTAGTAGGGATTTATTTAGCTAGTTATTTAACTAGGCTTATGTACCACTTTTCTACCGGTCAAAGCAGTGTACATTCAGGTACTGTATATATATTTTTCTCTTGTCCCCAAAGGGCTCACAGTCTATGTTTTGTACCTGAGGCAACGGAGGTTAAAGTGGCTTGCCCAAGGCCACAAGGAGCACCTGTGTGACTAGGGATGTGTAGTCATTTGAAATGACATGGGAAAAGTCAATAACATTTCCTATGACATTTCATATTTTTTTCAAAACACAATGATAGAAAGAAACATAGAAATTTCATGATTGTTCTGTTTTTGTCTTCAATAGCTCACACTATGTGAAGATAGCATGCATTATATAGAATAGTCACACTACTAATGAAAAGAAGACCCAAAGCAAAATGCTTCTTAAGATGACAACATGAATGAAAAAAATAAGGAAACAATATGAAAAACAAAATGACACATTTTTCAATGCACACCTCTATAGACTAGCTAGATGCTCAGCTATTGGTTCAGTTAGATTAAGTTCTGTCTTGTAGAAAACTTGGATTCAATTCCCAGGTCTGACTGGGCTGGGAATACCAGAGAGCCAATGTTCACAGCACCTAAGAGAAGGGAGTTTCAACCATCACTCAAGAGCGACACCTACAGGCCATACAGGCTCTATTTCAGGTAAGTTCTGAAGGGCTATTGAATCTATCTCTATCGACTGTCACTACAGTTGCTGGCTTGAGTTGGAAGGGAGATACAAAAATAGGGGAAAATATATAGGTAATTGCCGACGAAGGCTAATGGTGTCATAGTCCAGCAAAGGCCAATTCTAATCAAGCTGGAGGTACAAATGAACAAGAGAAAACTGCTGGGAGGAAAAAAAAAGACACTATAGCCAATCTCACTGGAAGAGACTATGTATCCCATCGCCGACCCCTGTGATCTTGGGCAAGGCATGTAACCCTCCATTGCCTCAGATGCAAATTTAGATTGTAAGCCCTCTGGAGATAGGAAAAATAGCTAGTGTACCTGAATGTCAGTCACCTTGAACTTCTGAGAAAGGTGCGAGCTAAATCCAATTCCAGTTCCAGTAGGTTCAACTGTTTCTATGACAAACTGTAAATAACTAAAATCAGAATGGTCTTAGAGTTTGGCTTCAATCGCTTGTTTTTAAATGTCTATATCAATCCCACTTCTAAATGAGCCACCTTCTTTCATTAAGATGTTATTTCAGATTCACTCTCATTAGCACTTGCTTTTAGTCTTTGAAGGCATCTAGCTATGCCCATCTGTGAATGTAGTCCTGCCTCAGGAAGAACAAATCCTTTAATCTTGTGAAGAGTTCCTTTCCTAATCAACCATTTTTAGATGGCTTGACTCAATTATAAATACTGTACATTAAAAGTTCAAAGATATAATCAAACATTGTGCGTCATACCTAAATCACCTACAGTATACCCTAAAGATAATGATGTATCTCTTTCAGAAATGACTTATTCCCATTCCATTTCTACAGAAACATTTATGGACCCTGGCCCTAAATGTCAAGCAGCCCTAATATTTTGGAATTATTCAGCTGGAATCTCATCTTTGATGAACAGATTTTCTAAAGTTGCTCA
This sequence comes from Ichthyophis bannanicus, assembly GCA_033557465.1. Taxonomy (NCBI): domain Eukaryota; kingdom Metazoa; phylum Chordata; class Amphibia; order Gymnophiona; family Ichthyophiidae; genus Ichthyophis; species Ichthyophis bannanicus. The sequence continues at coordinate 3,728,274 of JAWIIG010000024.1, read as the reverse complement.
CAGTTGCCTATGTGAACCACTTAGCACCCTCTGCAGTTCCAGCTATACATCTATCTTGAACTCATTTAAATTGGGAGGGGAAGGAGTGTGTGCTTTTTCCTCTACTTCCTGATTGGAGCGGATTGGTGCTCTCCCGGGGCGTCCTTTGATCACGTGAGCACTGTGGGCTTTAAGAACTCAGCCCCCACCGCGGCACTTTGAGTGTGTGCTTTTTCCTCTACTTCCTGATTGGAGCGGATTGGTGCTCTCCCGGGGCGTCCTTTGATCACGTGAGCACTGTGGGCTTTAAGAACTCAGCCCCCACCGCGGCACTTTGAGTGTGTGCTTTTTCCTCTACTTCCTGATTGGAGCGGATTGGTGCTCTCCCGGGGCGTCCTTTGATCACGTGAGCACTGTGGGCTTTAAGAACTCAGCCCCCACCGCGGCACGCGCACCGCGGGCGCGTGTCCGCGGGCACGTGCTCCGAAGGGGCGTGTCCAAAGGGGCAAGTCCTGCCCCTTTGGAGCCCCTTCGGAGCACTTTGGAGTAGATCGGAGTTTGTAGAAGTTTGATTTGCTTATTTCACTGAGCTGTATGGGGAAATGGAAGAAGAAAGTTCTTCCCTCACCTACATCGTCTATTAAGACTGTCAAGGTTGTAGGACCCATGGATAGTCATGTTACATCCCTGGTGTCCTCCCTGGCCGTTCATGCTGTTCCGGAGTCCTCTTTGTCAGCCAGTTTATGCTCTGAAGATCTCTCTCCACAACCGCGTAGGGTTTTGACTCTACCCAGCATAGAGCCCTTATTGTTGGAGGCAGGCTCCATTCGTTGTGCCGGGGTGGACCCGGCAATCGATTCTGCTCTGCTTCCGGATGCCTTCTTAAAGGTAAACTCTGTTACTACTGTATTGCCTTCTCCTTTTGAATTCTCTTCTGCTGCTGAAGCTCCTAAACCACCGACGGAGGTTTCTTTACAGGACATATGGCAAGTTGTATCCCGAACTGAGTTATCCCTGAATTCCTCTTTGGCGCAGATATCTAAATTTACTTATGATACTGTAGCTGCTTTATCTAATTGTCAAGATCGGCTGACTGCTTTGGAACATTCTAAGACTAAGCTGGAGGAGTCGGTTTCCTCTGTACAGGGTGTTTTGACATCAACAGTTCAGGATTCGTTGATATTACATCGCCATGATGAAATGCTTGAAAATGCTTTGCGCGCAAAAAATCTCCGCTTATTGAATTTCCCCAAGACACATTACCTCTCACCCACCATATTGTTCTTTAAGTATATCAAGGAAGTGTTAAGATTATCTGACCCCGATTCAATAGTCCTATCAAAAATCTATTATTTACCGATTGGAGCCAGAAAGTCTTCCGCTTCGGATATGGCGGCGGTGGGAGGTGATTGTGATCAGGGAGAAATGGACCGTTTAGATGTGCCTAGTTTAGATCTTTCTGCTTTTTTAGAAACTTCTACTGAAGAAATTTCCTCGCGTGCCACTTTACTTGTTTCTTTTTCTTTAAAGAGAGAGAAAGATTTAGTATTACGTTCTTATTTTAAAAATCTCCATGAGAAGTTCTTTGGTCAAGAGATTCAGATATTTCCTGACGTTTGTCGCACTACCCAGTTGAAACGCAGAGCTTTCCTAGTGCTTAGACTTCGTGTCTTGGCTTTGGGTGCTACTTTTGTATTAAAATATCCCTGCAAATGTGTTGTAATGTATCATAGCAAATCTTGTATTTTTTATGATTCTCTTCAATTGGAAACCTTTCTGAAAGGCTTGGTTACTGTGTAATTTAATTGATCTGGGGCTCTAGCTAAGTATTAAGAGTCTGAATAGTTTCCCACTCCAAATTGGGATTTCTTTTTTTTTTTTGTTCTCCTTAGCTATTTTCTTTCAGTATCACACTCCATATTGTGGGCTAGAGTTATAGATATTCGATTGTTGTTGTTTTGGAGTGTATATTGCCTCAATTCATTGTGTCAATGTATACTGTTTTCCATTGCTTGTATTGCCTTAATATTACCTTAATAAATTGGTTTTGAAATTAAAAAAAAATAATAATAAATAAATTGGGAGGGGAAATAAGCTAGGGGAAATTAAGGAGGATACCCTTTAAGACCCCCTGTAGAGGGATGGTCGAAATTAATGCTTTTTATAAATCTACACATGCCAGGAAATAGGTGTAAATCCAGACATGAAGAATTTTGGACTGACATGTATTCCCTTTATGAAATTGGGAATGTATATGTAGAGTTTTGTCCCATCCAGGCTATGCCCCCAAGGACATCCGCGTTAAACTAGACCCTTTCTAAAATGACCATTTACACGTGTATGTATATGTATATATATATATATATATATGTGTGTGTGTGTGTGTGTGTGTGTGTGTAAATAGCAACTAGGACTTCTAAAATAACCCTATAGGTACCTATGTATCTTTATAAAAATAGGATTAAATTAGCTGCTTTCTTCACCCCTAAACCTGGATGCCCTGTTATAAAATTACCCTCACACAGTGTGTGGATGTTATCTCGGTATACATTTTTGTTGTTATTTTAATTTCCTGTTTGTTGTTATTCTGAATATGCTGTATGCCACCTTGAATGAATGTTTCTTCAAAATACTTGGACATGCACTCTAATTATAAATAAATTACTTTGACTATGGTGCTACCATGATTATTTTATTAGTACAGATTCTGTCATGGAACTGACGTCCATACTTCAGTAAAGAGATACATGCAACAGAAAGAAGGTCAAAATAGCAGACTAATTAGTTACTGAAGCACAAACAGTTCACAGCAACTACTAATCCTTTAATGTTAATTGGTAACATATGAAATGAGAGATAAAGACCAAAATGGTTTGTCAAGTCTGCCCAGCAGCCATTTGTCCATTTTGGATAGAGGTGCATAGAAATGGGCATCCCTCATCCTTTCGGTTAAAAAATATTTGCTGGTACTCTTCCTTCCATCAGAAGGAGGAGATTTAGGGATTCCATTAGAATTCTACAACTGCAGGGCCAGCGCTATCATTAGGTGAACTAAGTGGTCGCCTAGACTGCCAGCCTCCTGGGGCCTGCAACAGCAGCAGAAATTGCTTAAAAAACATGATGCAATGCTTCAGTGTTTTCCTACCTGCCACTTCCGCCCCATCTAACACAGGCTTCCAGAGAGGGGCAGTAGGGGTGGTAATAGATGTCAGTGGCAGGATGGAGGCACAACTACAATAGGGTGCCTCCATTCTTTGCAACTGCTCTGTTCTACTGTGTTTTAACTCTACTGGAAAGAAGTAACCAGCATGGAAAGAGGCAAGCAAACCTAGCAGCTCCATGGCCTGTTAGAGTGTGGATGGTGGGAACAGGGCTAACTTCTGGAGGGATGCAGGACTATATGAACAGACAATACTCATATTAAGCTAGATATTTGTTCTTACATTTGCTTCTGAGAGGGTTTTCTTATGATTTGAGCATTTTAGGAGTGGAGGAGTGGCCTAGTGGTTGGGGCAAGGTACTTCAGGCCGGAAGGTCGGGGGTTCAAATCCCACTAGAGGACAGCAACCTTGGGCCGGAAGGACTGGGGTTTCTAGTGGTGCTCCTTGTGGTCTTGGGCAAGCCACTTAACCCTCCATAGCCCATGTTCCCTGTAAAATAGTTATCTCCAAGTTATAATGCCCTATTCAATGTAATTTCAGTTTGTTCAATGTAAACCGCACTAATGCAGAATAGCGCGGTATATAAGAGAATGTAAATAAAATAAATAAATTTACCTGGGTCAATAAATCTGGAATAGCCTGTGGAACTAGCTGTGTAGGCTTCTCTCTTCTGTGAAGACCCAAACCCTTAGCTGTCATGGGGAGAAACAGAAAGGCCAAAATCCTGACACCTACTCACTCTTACCATGGAGCACAATGTATCCTCAACAATGTGCAAGAACCCTACCTTTCTCACACACAATACAAGAAAAGGCATAGATTATTGCTGGAGCTAGCAGGAGAACCAGCTAACGAGAAAATTTGGGATCCCAAGTAGCTTGGCTACAGCTGAGGTAGTGGGCTTCAACCTGCCATCTGGGCTCTCGGTTAGGCAATGGTGATGAACATCCAAGAACTATCTATTTACAATGTTTAACACTGCTATCACTAGAGAGTACATTTTAACTATTTTTTAAAAAGCCTGATTCTGCTCTTGGCACAGGTGAAGCCATATTGTGCTCTTTTATCAATGAACTATCTCTCTCAAAGACTATGAAGTATGAGAACTCACAGTCACACTTTAAGCTCCTAGTGTCTCTGCACTTGGTATTGTTATTTATGGGCCCAATTTTTTGAAGTGCTAGGCACAGGTTACCCATATAAAAGAGGGCCTTACCTGTGTAAAACTGCCATATCCATGTAAACCGCATTTTCAACAAGGTGGCTTAAATCGTGGAGTTGCCGCTACCTGCACAGTGCCTTGCGCCGAGGCCCTGGGGCGTAACGGGGGCATGGCTCAGTGTAAACCATGTAAAGTGAATTTTCAAAACCCATGTGCGCCGACATTGCACGTTACAAACCGCGTAAGCTTAAGCGACATTTCCCAGCTCATAAAGACCTCAGAAGGGTCTGGTGAACCTGTGGAGAGGTGAAACAGTGTACAGTAGAGCAAGGGAGTGCATGCAGGCCTGCACACTAACAGTGCACTTGGAAAACAATGCCAGACAGGCAGAGAAGCCATGTGGGCCATGCACATGGTGATCCAGAGATAGAGATGTGCCTGCCATGCCCGGACATAGCGGAGGATGCAGCAGGCAGTGCATGTCCAGCATCAGGACACAGCCAAGGGCCCGAGACACAGGTACCATGCCTACATGTACACAGGCCCAGGGTGAACTATCTGCAATTGACAGAAGAGGAGGTCTACCAGAGGTTCCGACTGGATGGGGCAACGATAACAGAGCTATGTAGGATCCTCAGCATGGACCTAGAGCCCTCCACTTCCAGAAGCCAGGCCTTGCCAGTGGCCATGACGGTAACCATTGCCCTGGGAGTCCTTGCAACTGGCAGCTTCCAGCATATAATTGGGGCAACTGTTGGGATCACACAGTCAACCGCCAGCCACTACATAAACACCTTCACCAAGGCCCTGCTGCAGAGGATGCGCCACCTCATAGCCATCCTCCGGACAGAGCAGGGGACCATTCAGGTCTTCTACAATGTTGCTGGGTTCCCATTGGTGCTAGGAAGCATAGACTGCACCCACATCTCACTGCGGGCACCATGGTTGGATCAGAGGGCATACCAGAACAGGCATGGGTATATGTCCATGAACATGCAAGTTGTCGTGGATGCCAACATGACCTTCACGGATGTGTGTGCCTGCTACTTAGGGTCCTGCCACAATGCCTTTGTCCTCGCCCAGTCCAGCCTAGGGCAGGCAGCAGCTGGGGGCCAGTTCGGAGACTCATGGCTGCTAGATGAGTAGGCACATGTGCGAGCCCCAGGATAGGGCACAAAAATATGCATGCATGATGCTACGTGTACTGCAGACAGGTGGTGATATTTATTTATTTATTTATTTAGCATATATTTGTATACCGCTACTTCCAGCGATCAGGAGCGGTTTGATTAAGTAAACAGAAAATGTCAGATCAATGACAGAAATTTCAAGGAATTACAGCGTGATTTACAAGGTTATGTGATAGGTTTTTCAAAACAAAGCCAGTCAGTTTCATTCTAGGATACAACACACAATTGTGAGGGGGGGGGGGGGGAATTTGCTTTTGTACTTTTTTACAATATATACATTTATACTTTTTACATATATACATGTAACAAATGTAATGCAACAGATGGGAACCACTGCATGCACATAGTCTGTCACCCCACAGAGCTATGTGCACTGTGGGCCACAATACACATCATGGTGACGATCAGGAGAAGCCATGTGCTAAAAGCAGGCAGCGTGCACCAACATGTGGAATGTGAAAGGGTATGGACTGGCACCATGTAGTGCAGACACATGGCAGCAGATTTGTAGGGCACAGCCACATTGACCCCTAACCCAGCCCGCAGACCCCACAACTGCATCCCCGTGCCTTGCCTCTGTTCCCCCTCCCAACAGGCCAGCCCATGTCACCATCAACCATTGCCCCTCCTCAAATGTCTGCCAGCTGCATATGCCACATGTTGGTGCCATCCCACTGCAACAGTGACCCCAAGTGGTAGAACTTGCACCTTGGCCTGCCAGTAGGCAGTATGCAGCATGCCGACCATAGCTGCTGCTAGATTCATTCCCAAGAATGTCCCATGCTCATGTGCATATCTCACATTGCCCCCACAGGTGACTATGGCTATCCACTGAGGACCTGGCTGCTGACGCCAGTGCACCATTCCATGAGCCAGCAGGGGGGGAGGGCGCTACAATGCCGCCCATCAGCATACCCAGGCAGTCATGGAGTGTGCAATATGGATGTTGAAGAGCTGCTTCTGGTGCCTCGACAGGAGTGGTGGGGAACTCCTGTACAGTCCTGATCATGTGTGCTTGATCTTTGAAGCATGCTGTGTACTGCACAATCTGGCACGGATACGAGGGGTGCTGGACCCAGAGCCAGCAGTTGCTGAAGTGTGGGAGGCTGCAGAGGCAGTGGATGATGATGCAACAGAGTCCAGGAGCCAGCAGCAGGCCAGGGCCTTGGCCCACTGTGTGAGGGTGATACAGGACAGTTTTTCAGCGGACCGCCCTGCACCAGCACCAGCATGGGACATTCAGAGTATATAATAAAAAGTGCCTATTAGTACCATATGCATGCAGTGTGCCTCATTACTTCCCCCCACATTTGTCCCCTGCCGGCCATGGGTGTCTGCTGACACATGCACTGCAATGCAGTGGAAGAATGTCAGCTGGCGTGCAAGCAGCACCATTACCGTCCCCAGCAAGGCTGGCATGCAAACATGGGTCAGGGGTAACAGGTAGCTGAACTGTTGTACTGGCAGCCCCACAACTCACCCCCTGTGCCTGCCTGTGGCTCGCCAAGCTGAATAGGGAACCAGTAAGTGATGTCTGGTAAATCACTATCTCCCTCATCAGTCACAGGTGCCCCTCCATGTGGCACGCCATGCTCAATCTGCAGTTCCACCACTCCTCACACTCCACGGCTCTGATAGCTTGCAGCTCAGATAGTATGGCCTCTATGCTAGGCCACCAGGCATACACCCTCATGCAGTAGCTCCTGATCCAGGTCACCTCCCCCTGCACCCACAGGTTCATCCAGGATGGCAAATTGTAGCTCGGCGAATGGGGCATCATCTGTCTTGGGCTCCATGGCACTGTTGGACACACTGGCCTGCCTCCTCTGCCCTAGCCAGTGATTCCATTTGCTCCTCCGCCCTGCCTGGGGCACTGGACTGCTCCTCCACCCTGCCTGGGGCACTGGACTGCTCCTCTGCCCTGTATGGGGCACTGGACTGCTCCTCTGCCCTGTATGGGGCACTGGACTGCTCCTCTGCCCTGCCTGGTGCACTGGACTGCTCCTCTGCTCTGGGTGGCATACTGGACACTCCTCCACCTTGGGCACACCAGCCCCGATGGCTGTGCTGCAGCCTGGCTATGCACTGGCATCATCCATGCTGTTTGGAGAGGCTCCCATCGATGAATCTGTCTCAGGCTGGGACTGCAGGGTCCCTGGCGGGTCTGTGGGGAAGAAAGGGTGGCAAAGGTTAGTGACATTGGCTGCTGGGTTGGCCTATGGGGTGGGACCAGGCCCACTATGGAACTGTACCCACACAATGCAGTACCCAGGGTCCAGCAGACCAACTGGCATGGCCTGGGTGGGTGGCGGTATGATGGGAGACACATATATAGCCATCAGCAGCCCACCCAAGCCATAGAGCACCCATATTCACCCTCCTGTGTGCCTGTGGATGAGCTGTCAAAGCTACAACCCCTGTGACAGCAACCACCTCCATGGACTGAAGCACCTGCTCCTCCAGGGGGGGTGAGTCTGCACTGCTGACCAGGTGGCAGCCTGCTTTTACTGGCTCTCTTCTCCTTCGCTGCCTGATGCACCACCCGCCTCTTCTTCTTGATGTCCTCCATGTTCCTGTTGTGGTGGTGGACTGCTTTGACCCTCCTGATGATGTCTTGACAAACCCTCAGCTAGGTGCTGGTATTCTCTGCCTTAAAGAGTGCAGTGTGATGCTGTAGGACAAGCCCCAGAGCCATGGATGTCTCAGAGGATGTGCAGTTCACCTTCCCTGTGCGCTTTGCCACCCTTGGTGCCTTGTCTGCCATCGTGTAGCCTGGCACAATGGCGGAGTTTGACTACCCATATAGGTCCCTTTAGACCTACATGGTTACGATGTGCAGTGGCACCATACCCTGTCCAAAGGCATATTTGGTACCAACATAGGCTCCTGAGTGCTGATGTTTTGAAAATCTGCATCACAGCTCACTGCCATAGGATGCCATAGCCACACAGCACTGAGTGATGGCAGCATAGGCAGACAAGGATGCCCAGACCACCATACTCGGGAAGGTATGCGAGCATGGCAACCATGGCGTATGGACAGGCATATGCCATCAATCCAACTGTGCACCATCATGGACCGGGGTCGCCACATGTGTGCAGCACCGCTGGGTCACACCTCTGCTGCCTCAGCCAGTACTGTGCGGACATAGCAGAGGGGCACTATCTGTGCAGATGGTTGTGGGCCCCACCTACCATGGATAGTGTCACTGGCTACAGCCCATCTGCATGCCCACACCCCATGCCAACAGACACCCAGCCCCCACAAAATGGATGACACAACTTGTTTGCAAAAAGGGAAACTTTTATTGTAGAACATGTGCCAATATCTACAACAGTACCAATAGTGGCAGACAGTATACATATGTACAGAGGTAGAATGCACTATCACATGGCGCACCCCATCAGGGGGACTGCTTATGGTGCAGGGGGGCCCTGCTTGTGCCCTATGATGGCACTGGCTAGGGCATCTATGTGCTCGGTGATGGAGGCTGCTCAAATCACACATCCTCCCTAGGGAACCGCACCTCCGCCACCAGAGCCGTGAGATCCCAGTCACTGGAGGATCATGGGGGATAGGAGCACTGAGGGGCCTGTTGTGGCACAGACAGGGCATGCCCATGGGTGCTGGGATAGCTTTGGGGGCCCCCAGCTGCGCAGTGTGGTCCATAGCTCTGGTCACCATTGTGCCTGACCTGTGGTGGGCACATTGCCATCTGGCTGGGTTGTGGGTGGGTAATGGCTTTGGGCTGTGGGGCACAGCCAGGGGGTGCAGCCCTACCTCTGGGCCCCCTGATGGGGCCAGTTGGTGGTGCCCTGCGCCACACTGCTGTACCTGGAGTGCTTGGTGGGTGGTTCCCCATATTACTCTTCTTCTCAAGTCACTTCATTGGCTCCCTATCTGTTTCCGCATCCATTTCAAACTTCTCCTGACCTATAAATGCATTCACTCTGCGACTCCTCACTACCTTTCTTTTCGTATCTCTCCTTACAACCCCCCTCGGGAACTCCGCTCTTCTAGCAAACTGCTTCTATCTGTGCCCTTCTCTTTGCTAACTCCAGACTTCGCTACTTTCATCTTGCTGCGCCTTACACCTGGAACAAGCTACCTGTGTCTGTACACCAGGCACCTTCTCCAGCACTCTTCAAATCCAGGCTGAAAGCTCACTTCTTCGCTTCTGCTTTTGGATCTTAACCCACCCGATCTCCTTTTCTTTCCCCTTGCTTTATCCCTGCCTACACCTTCTGTGTTTGTCTTGACTAAATTGTAAGCTCTGATGAGCAGGGACTATCTCTTACATGTCTGTGCAGCGCTGCGTACAACTTGTAGCGCTATATAAATGCTCAGTAGTAGTAGGTTCCCGCATCCCTCCCTGCTACCCCCTCTGTTCCCTCCCCCCCCGGCCTCTCTGCTTCCCCATCCTGCTCCTGGTCCTCTGATCCCTCCTCCTCTGACTCCCCTGCCTCCCCTCCCTGCTCCAGGCCCTCTGATCCATCCTCCTATGACTCCCCATTTGACCACTGTGCCATGGCTCCCTTGCTGCCCTCCTCCTCAGACGTGGTGTCCTCTGATGCAGTGTCACTAGACACCTCCTCAGCCTCATCCTCATCGCTTCTGGTGCTGCTTGTGCTGTCAGCCCCCCTGGTCTGCACCTGCAGCACTGCACTGCTGCTCCTGGGTGATGGCTCCCATTTTGGCATCACCTGACATATGATTCGAGCACTTTTCCTGATCGGGTAACTTTCTGTGTGTATGGCCGACCTGAGCACCTTGTTGAAAATTAGGCCCTACATGACTGATGTCAAGGATTCCTATACAGAACAGAGAAAGGAGAGGAAAAGCAGTGGTTCCTATCATCCTATCAACTACATCCCAGGTTTTCTGGTCCCCCCTGGAGCCACCTGTAGGGAGAGCGTAAGGGGGGGTTACTGGTCTGCACAGGCATGGCCCTGGGGGGCCAACATATGCTTTGCTCAACCCACCTTCAGCCCACAGGGGCATGCCTCCCCTACAGTGCACTCTGCACACCCTCCCCTTTGCCCACCTCCAGCCAGCTCTGTTCTCCCTCCACCTACCATGCTGCAGTCTGCCGGCACCCTCAGGTGATGGGAATGCACAGGCGGCAGCTTGGGCAAGTGCACATTGTGTACCTGGGGCCACTGCTGGGGGTGTGTGCCCCTTTACTGCCTTCCATGCCATGCCCCAGCCATGTGGATGCACATCTGCAAGTCTGGGGTACTGGCTGGCTACATGGGTTGGTGGCACTGGGGGATGGCACAGATGCCCATAGCACATTCTCATCATTGCATACAGAGGGAATCCACCACCAGGTAATCTGCCTTCACCTGTTCGGCAGCCATGGCTGCTGCCCCCTGCATCAGCTGGCCTCCACTGTGTGCCCCACTGACCTTCCTCAGCTGCCAGCTGCTCCTGGATTCATTGCAGCTGGTTCAGTCTCCTCTAGCAAGGGATGCGGAAATGGCACTTGAGGGCCTCAAGGGTGCGTTTCATGCCATATTCACTATGGGAGGGAAAGGGGGACACACATGGGCTCAGTTGAGCGCTACCATTTCGCCTGTTGGGCATACCTATATCCTGCTGCAGTCTGGTGACCTGCCCATCCTGGGGACAGGAGCATTCCCATGGGTGACAGGTGTGGGGTGCATGTGTTGGTACACCTCTGGCATCTGGCACCTTATTCCTGCCTACCACTCACCTTGACCTTTGACATGTGTCCTATGCCACCAGCCCGAATGCCATATGGGCCACTGCTTCTGCTGTGTCAACCCTCTGGGCCCTTTCAATTCCTCTGCAGTCCTCCCCCCTTCCCTTGTTCCTATTCATTGCACACATGCATCCCTTGGCACGATAGTACATGGTTGTGGGCCACGCTTGGCCTCGGCTGTGGACACATACCCTGGCAGGGTGCATCCAGTGCCCCTGGGATCATATCACTGTATGGTTGGTTGTGCACCATGCAAGAACAGGGTGTCATGGTTTGTGCATGCCCGCCATTGCAGATCTTGCATGTTCTGTGGCATCACATCATTGACATGCTGCCACAGACAAACAGGGGGTGGCGGGCAGTGGTGGTGGATCCACTTGCAGGAACAGGTGGGTGACAGATATGTGGTGTTTGCCACTGTTCCCCCCAGGCTCCTGTGCCAAGGCACTGGGGCTGGGAGGGTGGGGCAGGTGTCCAGCGTGTCCGCATTGGCTGGCAGGGTCCCATGTGGTGCCCAGCCTGTCCACAGCTCTCCCTGCACTGGGCATTACCATTGCTGTGCATGCCCTGTAGCGTTGCTGCCAACTGACACCAGGGGGTGCAGCAGCATCACCACTGGGTGGGTGTGTGGGTGGGTGTGGGTGTGTGGGTATGCCCCCTGCTGCAGGCAGGCAGAGCTGCCACCTATGCCATTGCTTGGCCCGTCCCCCACCAATGCCTGATTGGCAGACATTGGGGCAGCCACATGCATGTGGCTTGGCATCACAACCCTGTCTCCCTGTGCGGACACACAACTGTGCCTTTCAGAGTGTGTGTGCCTAGCATGGTGCTCAGCCCCCCCCCCCCTTCCTTCCTGTTGCGTGCTCCTTACCTGAGCAGATGGAGTTGGATGCCCCTCCATATGGCTGTTGACAGCCGCAGATTTGACCGGCAGCCACCCCGGGGTTACAGAACCCCCTCATGCTGTAGCACAGATTTGATGAGGCTCTCGCTCTCATCAGGACTGAAGTTTACACTTCTCCTCTCTCCGCCCAGCCACAGGGGGCTCTTGCACAAACAGCCCATGGGGCCAGCGTGTCGGTGTCGTTTCTGCATGGGTACACCAGATTGGCAGTACGCAGGTCCATGCATACCTGCCGTCTTGCTTCTCTGGCTACCATTATGATCACATACATGGGTATCATCTGTCAACCTTGGGCACAGAGCCCGAGTTCCATGCCTTGCGCTTCCCGTATATGCCACAGTAGGTACCTGCCCTGTGCTCGGTTTGTGCTGCATTTTCGTAGCCTGCCCATTTTGGCGGTGTCTGACTCATGATTTGAGCACTTTTCCTGACCGGGTAACTATCTGCTTGTATGGCCAACCTCGGCATCTTGTTGAAAATCGGGACCTACATGACCGATATCAAGGATTCCTATACAGAACAGAGAAAGCAGAGGAAAAACAGTAGTTACTCTCATCCTATCAACTACATCCCAGGTTCATGGCAGAATTAACATCCCGGAAAAAGCACCCTGTATTATATGCATGACTGCTAGAGAGATTCTGCATGAAGATTTGCAGGGTAGATCGTGAAGAGATGGAATCCACATATGTGATAGTTGGGACTTCATTACTCAGGGTTCCTACCCTTTTCCTAAGATAGAGATTACCTACTAAAGCTTCTCGCATGTTGGTCCCAACTCTTATATGGTCTTGGAGTGATTATTTTAATGGAATTTATTTGGATGTTTCTTTGAAATTGTCTATGAAATTACACTGCCTCTCCATTTTTAATTATTTTACTTTGATTACCAATACAATATTAAATTATTTTTAAATCTCTTTGCTTAATTCATAAGATAATTTATGGAAATGCTCCCGTTATTATGGCTACATTAATCAGCATTTATAGTCCAAGAAGGTCATCACGGATTAGTGAAAAGCTTTTCTCCTTAAAGGATTATGGTTTAAAATCTGTTATGGAGAAATCATTTTCTTTTAAAATTGTAATAGAATGGAATACTTTAACTGATTGCATTAGAAAGGAGACTAATTATTTGATTTTTAGAAAGTGTCTGAAAACACATGTATTTCAAAAGGCATATACAATGAACAGTTAATTTATTTATCGTTAATCTGATTTATACCCTTTTATGATAATTATTTTACCACGATGTAGATAACAATTTGTTTGTCAATTATATGATATTATTTTTGGAAGCAGCTTTGGAGCTTTATGAAAGTTCAAATGTGGACTAGAAATAACTGAATTAGATTAAAACTAAATTATGTTAAAATGTTCCAGCATGCTGTAAGATATCGTGCCATGACAACAATGAAGAGGTTGAGTATTAAATAGTATGTGAACGGGAAACGTGTGCTTGGTCAGAGTACTGATGGAGAATAAAGCATAGTTACTCACCTGTAACAGATGATCTCCAGGAACAGCAGGAATCAGTCTTCACATATGGGTATCATCAGTACCGATGGAACTCACATGGGAAAGCTCCCCAGCATCCAATTGGAAAGTCTTCGGAAGCAGTCCACTGTGCCTGCAAGTCTGCCTTCTTGCCTTCCCAACTCCTCTCCTCAGTTGAGTTTGTAGCTGAGAGATAGAGGAGAAAATAAACCCTTCAACTCTTGGGGAGGAGGGTGGATTGTGAAAACTGATTCCTGCTGTTCCTGGAGATCACCTGTTACAGGGGAGTAACTATGCTATCTCCAGGAACAAGCAGGAATGTAGTCTTCACATATGGGACTCACTAGCTCCCAGGCAGCAGACTGAAAAAACATCAATGAGACTAGAGGATGGGGCAGAAGATATGGATACCAAGTTGCCCCATCAGACTCAATTACAGCTTGCAAGAGCAGTGGCAGAGGAATCTGGTGTCAGAAAGCTGGGAGAGAGGGTAGGAGTTGTGATTAAGTCCTAGAAAGATGCTGAAGGACAGCCTGGCCGAAGACAGCTTTCCGATGGGAGTCCCTGTCAAGGTAGGAGTGGGCAACAAAGGTATAAATGGAGGAACCAGTAGTTGTTCGAAAGATCTCTTTGATAGAGGCAAAACAGGGATTGACAACTGAGTTTGCCATGGCTCATACATTGTGTGCAGTAACGTGACCCTTGAGGGAGAGCCCCGCTTGAGCATAGGCAAAAGAAATGTAGTCTGCTATTCAGTTGGATAGGGTGCACTTGACACTGGATATCCAAGGTGACTTCGATCAAAAGACACAAGAGGATTTCCTGAGATCCTTGGTTCTATCCAAGTAGAAAGCCAGTGCACGATTGCAATTAGAGTTGATATAAAAGGCTGGTTGATATAAAAGGCTGAGACCACCTTCGGAAGGAAGTGTGACTGGGTATGTAGAACCACCTTGTCATGGTGGAATCAAGTGTACGGAGGATCTGACATTAAAGCCTGTAGTTCATTGATATGATGAGCTGAAGTGAGGAGAATAAGGAAGGTTACCTTCCAAGATAGGAATTTCAAAGAAGTGGTGGCTAAAGGCTCAAAAGGGGGCTTTAGAAGCTGTGCCAGGACCACGTTAAGGTCCCAAGCCACCTGTGGTGGTTTGATCAGTGGATTGGACAGTAGAAGACCCTGCATAAAGCGTTGTACCTGAGGATGCAAAGAAATGGGCTGCCTGTTCACCGGCCTATGATAGGCTGCAATAGTGCTAAGATGCACTCTGACCGAGTTGATCTTAAGCCCTGTGCTGGATAAGAGGAGAAGATATTTTAAAAGAAATTCCACTGGGCAGGCAGAAGGGTCAATATGCTTCGGGGTACACCAGAGAGTGAACTGTTGCCATTTAAAGGCATAAGAACATCTGGTAGATGGCTTGTGTGATGTAAGTAAGATGTCCTTGACCTGTTGAGGAAGGTCAAGGTCATCAACATTATGCTCTCAGTAGCCATGTTGTGAGATGGAGGGCCTGTGGATTGGGATGGAGGAACATCCGACGATCCTGAGAAAGGAGGTTGGGCACATGTTTCAAGCTGAGTGGTTGAATCTGTGCTAGACAAAGCAGAAGAGGAAACCATGGCTGGTGGGCCAGTAAGGGACTATCATAATCATGGGGCACCTGTTGGCCTGCAGCTTCAAAGGGTCTTGGGTATTAAGGGGGTGGGTGGGAATGCATAAAACAAGGCCCTGCCCCAATGAAGAAGAAAGGCATCTGCTGCCTGACAGTGAAGGGAGGGAAGCCTTGAGCAGAACAGTGGCAGTCGTGCATTCTCCTGCACTGCGAACAGATCTATCCCAGGGGTCCCCCATAAATGGAAGATCCAAGATTGAGTTTGTCCACAAGGAGATTGAGTTCACCTGGAAGATACACCGTTCTGAGATGGATGTGGTGTGTGATGAAAAAGAACCAGAGATGAAGGACTTCCTGGCAGAGGGGATAGGAACCCGTTCCCCCCTGCTTGTTCAAATAGAACATGGCCACCTGGTTGTATGTCTGGATTAAAATTTCTTTGCCTGAAAGTTGGGGTTGAAAAACCTGAAGGGCATTCATAAGAGTACGTAGTTCCAGGAGGCAGATCTGCATCCAAGATTCCTGCAGTGTCCACTGCCCTTGTTTAGTGAGACTGTCCAGATGTGCCTCCCACCCGAACTTAGAAGCATCCAGCATCAGGGTGCATTCAGGTGGCGGCATCTGAAAACGTGACCCTCCGAGTAGGTTTTGAGGGGTGCACCACCACTGATAGGAGTTGACCAGAGGAGTTGTGATGCAAATCTTGTTGCTTGGGTCCATTGAGATGAGAGCATCCATTGAGCCTGTCGCATATGCAGCTGGGCATATGGGATGACATAGACTGTGGAGGCCATGTGACCCAGAAGGTGCAGCATTTTTCGAGCTGTTGCAACAGTGCTGCTTCTTATAGAGTGGGCCAGCTAGATGAGATGTACAGAGCAATCCTGTGGGAGGAAAGCTCGGGCCTGACAATTATCTAGAAGCGCTCCAATGAATTTGAGCCACTAGGATGGAACCAGGTGGGATTTGGGAAAGTTTAGAACAAATCATAGACTTTGGAGTACCATGATGGTGCGATGAAGAGCTAGTTTTACCTCTTCTGAGGATTACTCCCTTAATAGCCAATCATCTAAGTAGGGGAAGACAAAGATCCCCAAAGTACAAAGGTAGCTGGTGACAACTGCCATGCACTTTGTGAACACTTGGGGTACAGAGGCTAGGCCAAAGGGAAGCACCCGATACTGGTAGTGGGTTTGCTGAAACCAGAAATGCAGATATTGTCTGTACAGAGGGTGGATCAGCAGATGAGTGTATGCCTCCTTGAGGTCTAGAAATCATAGCCAATCATATGGCAGAAGTGTTCCAACAGAAATCATCTTGAATTTTCTCGAAGAAGGAACTTATTGAGGTCCCTGAGATCTAGAATGGGCCTGAACCTTCTTGGGAAGTAAGGAGAGTAGAAGCCCTTGCCCTTTTGGGTGGAAGGAACTCTTTAGACAGCACCTTGAGCTAATAGGGTAGCCATCTCGACTGACAGAAAATTGGCCTGCAAGGGGTTTGCAGAGCAATCCCTTGTGGAGGTGGTGGGGGTAGCTTTGGAAGTGAAGCAGGTAGCCTCTTTGGACGATGTTGAGAGTCCACTGTTCTGATGTAATGAGGTGCCACCTATGGGCATAGGAACAGAGTCTGCCTGCTATGTGAATGGGTTGGGGACCCTGCAGAGGCAGAGTAGCTATGCACTCTAGGAAGGAGTCAAAAAACAGGTGAGGGCTATGGCTGTGCAGCTGGTTGTGGCTTAAGGGCCTTAGGTTCTTAGGCTGGCAAGGGCCCTGTTTTGTCTCTGCTGTTGCTGCTGAGGTTGGTAAGCAGTTGTAGGTAGATAAGAAGGATAATACCTCTTCTTTTTAGAAAAGAAAGACTTCTTAGGGGGTCCGATGTCTTTCAGGAGAGTCTTTTGAGGGTGAGATCACCTGCCTCAAGCTTCCCAGCTTTTTCTCACCAATCTTTTCCAAAGAGGTTCTCTCCAGAGCAAGGAATATTGGCTAAGTTTCAAATATGTTCATGTGTTAAGTTTAAGTTCATACATGTTCAAATGTCCTATATAAAACACATGTTCTATGTAAAACAGATGCATCTGCACTGTTATGTTAAGTTCTCTGTAAATCATCCTGAATTGTAGAAGGACGGTATATAAAAACCTCAAATAAATAAATAAATAAATATCTTGAACCCACTGCTGAAAGTCAGAAGCCTGGAGCCAGGCCATTCTGCAAGCACAGATGCAGACTGCTGAAGCTCTGTTGGAAGATTAAAAAACATCGAAAGGAACTTGGATGTATTCTGATTTTGCCTGACTAGGGCCAGGTATGCATCCTGTTTGGCATCAGGAAGGATAGGAGCAAGATTCTCCGGATATCTTGCGATATTTTTGAGACACATGCCCATGTAGAGCATGTAAGAAGTAGTCCTAGAAGAGAGCATGCATGCATGAAAACAGCGACACCCAAAAGCATCGAGAGTTCTAGAGTCCTTACCTGGAGGCATGGGCAAATGAGTCTTAGAACTCTTGATGCAGCACATGGCTGATTCCACTACCCATTGGAGTGGTGGGTAAATGAGGCTTTTGAAAGCCAGGAGATGGTGGAACTCGGTACATGGTATCAAGCCTCTTGCTGATAGATGGAGCCATTAATGGGTCCTCCCACATATGTAGAATTACATCCTGCAGGATTCGATGCACTGGTAATGTGGCCGTCTCTTTGGGCACTGAGGGGTATTGGAAGATCTCCAATTCCTCTGCCCTCGGTTCTTTCTCCAACATCCCCTTAATCTTGATACCTGCTGCCATGTCCCAAATGAAGTCTTGAAAGGATATGTCCTCTGACGGGGATCAACACACACATGAAGAGGGGAGTGATCAGAAGGGATGTCCTGGGTAGCCCTGGAATTCTCTGATGTATCATCAGAATCGGAAGAGGATGAGTCTGATTCAAATAGAAAGTCAAAGTATTGACGGTCTTGTGCCGATGTCAAAGCCTGATGTCAATATCGATGCTCACCCGGTACGGTCCTGGAATCAGGAACTGGTTGGGTATCGATGATGCCTGTCTGTTCCAATGCAGGCATCAGAGGGAGAGGATCTCCCGATGCAGGTTCAAGGGCTTGCATCAGACCCAGAGCTACTGGCCTTGAGCCCGAAGTCGGCATTTGTCTCACTGGAGCTGTCAATACCGTCAGTACCAAGGCTGCCAGGAGCGCTGCCAGACTCCTCGATAGCGAGGATATGATGATTGAGGCAGGAGACCGATGCCTGGGTAGAATCATGTACGGGGCTTTGAGACACTGTCCCAGAGCATGGTATCAGTAGCTCTCTGGAGGTCGAAGCCTCGGGAGCTTCCTGGAGCCCCTGTGGTGCTTTAGAGGTTTGGTCCTCCTGCTGGAGCTGTTAGGCTGGTCAGCATCGGATGCATCCTTCGGTGAATCTCGATGACGATGTAGGACTTACCTTGATGATCAGCATCGGACTTCGATGCCGATGACTTAGTCTTAGACTTATGTTTGGATTTTGAGGAGACCTGGGAATCACGAGAGGAGGCCAACGTCCTCGATGATGCGGATGCAACTGAAAACGAGTCCAGGGCAAACAGAATCATAGTGTTTGGCCTTGTTCTGTAGGTCTCATTTTGTCATTTGTTGGCACAAAGAACAATCATCTGGTAAATGGTCTGGGCCCAAACATTTTAAACACCAGTCATGCTTATCGGTGACTGATATTGTACCAGAACACCTGGTATATTTTTTGAAATCACAGGTATGTTTTTCCATTGTGGTAACAAAAATAATAGGCCTAGGCCTAAATTGGCGGTGGAACCACCAAATTTAGGAAAAACAGAAAAAATGAAAGAAAAGACAGAGAAAAAATATTGGGGCCAGTATCAGGGAGAATAATGGCATCGACAGAAATGTAGAGTACAGATTTATACCAAACAAAAACATTCTTCGGCGGTGACAGGAAGAAAACAATTTGCTGTCTCTGTGGAAAACGGAGAACTGGAGTGGAGTTGGGAAGGCAGATGCGCAGGCACAGTGGACTGGTCCCATAGGCGCTGGGGAGCATTCCCGCGTGGGCTCCATCGGTACTGATGATGCCCATATGCGATGACTGCATGCCTGTTTGTTCCTGGTGATAGTTTCTGTAGATGAGGAAAAGGTATCTTTTTACATTGAACACATGCTAGCCATTATTTATTTGGTTTAGATAGGAGGTATTCAACTATCTACCAGTCTAGGAAGTTTACAACTAAGATGCTTTCTAGCATACTGGAGGGAGGGGATAGAGGGACGGGGCTGAGACTGTAAAAAGCATTTTCTATGTATGTATGGCTGGTGCTTTTCACATTTTACATTTGTTTTATTTGATATATTGTATATCTTTTGTAATCTAAGTGGTTTACAATCAAAAATTCAGTGAGAGGCAGGGACAGACAGATGGCATAGAAATCCAAGGATTGCTGGGGAGAGAACAAAAGGGTACAGCGCAACAATATGGCTAGACACAAAAGGAAAGAGGGCATGGAAACCCCATTTGGGCCACAGCAAGACAGCAGCGAGACATCGGCAAGTAGCAGAAGAGAGGCTGGGGATCGGGAAAGATCAGCCTGAAATACAGTAATGTGTTGTGAGCAGAGACCCAAACGTTTGCTTGGTGTTTTCAGCCTGGCATCCAATGGGAGTGCAGTCCAGAGTATGGGAGCCATGGCATTAAAACAGGACTTTCTGGTAGTCTCCAATCTGCTGCTAGCGTAAAAGAGAATAACTGTGAGATTATGCTGGGAGGAATGAAGCGTACATTATGGGGTTGTAGGGACTAGGAGGGGGGCCAGAAAGAGTTGTATGACAGAGTAGAGAGAATATTAAAGGGGATCCGATGGTCTAGGTGGAACCAGTGCTCATCACAGAGAAGGGGGATTTACATGTTCGCATTTCTTAAAGCCCAAGAATAGCTTGACTGAGGTGTTATGAACTGTCTGAAGCCTCCTTAGTTGGTCTGTTTTAAGCCCTGGTATAATCAGTTACAGCGAACAATCTTGGTGATTGCTAAAGCCAAAATGAGGGTGTGCAGTGAGCTTGTGTCTAGGATTAGACAGATAACATGGAGCTGCTTCAATGTAAAGAAGGAGTTTTAGATGATATTGGAAATCTTCAAATGAAAGGTTAATCTCTGATCAAGATCACATCATGGGAAGTATACAACTTAGTTCCCCCAATGCTGGGGCCTACCAAAGAAGGTAAGGGGGGAGCGGTGCTGTGAAAAGGCGATGGCTTCGGATTTTTCAAGTTCAGTTTTAGGTCATTGCTGGCTAGCCAACCAGCAATTTTATCGTTTGAATGTGACAGCAGAGTTAGCGATAGAGGAATGGTTATCTAAAGGAGTGAGTAACTGAACGTTGTCAGAATATAAGTAGAATGTGAAACCTAAGGATTGAATCAGGGAAGCTAACAGAATGAGGTAAATATTAGAGGGCCTAGAATGGATCCATGTGGAACTGCAAGGGCAATGATTCCAAGGCAAAGAGCATATTACATTATTGTACATGGTAGATACACTGTCTAGGTATGATTGATCAAACTCCATAGAACCAGGGTGAAAAAATGTTTGAGAGTGTAGGCAGATAAGGTAGGGTTGAGATTGATGTGTAGGCAGATGTTTTTGTCTTCTTGCTCCTATAGCATCTGAGCACAATCCATGTGTTTCCTTCACTTTATCTCTGTAGAGGATGGATTTTGTCAGGGTGACTTTAATGGCTGGCAAGCTAACTGCTGCGAGCTTTTGCAGAGTAATGGAGGGACATCAAAAGGAGAGGGGGTACTGTATAAGACACAGCAAGGAAAACTATGGGGGTCATTCTGTCCTGTGAGTAGCGGGGATGGATATCCCATTGGGATGTCCATTGCCACTATTTACCCCTCTGTCGGCCCTGGAAAAAGCCTCCCCGTATGAACAACAGGTTTGTACGGGGAAGCCTAGACAGGGGCGGGAGGGGGCATTCCAGAGGCGGAGGGAGTGCCGTGACCCCAGACATACAGGGCCAATTCAGAGGCTGGCCCTGTATGTCTTGGGCCTCGAAAATAGACAGGGGACTTATTCCATCTCAGAGATGGAATAAGACCACCTGGATGTAGTGTTCCTTTGGTGGCCAGTGGGGACAGGTGAGGCAGGAGTGGAGGAAGTTCCCCGCAGCTGGACCTTGGCTATGGGAGGCTGGATCAAGGATCTGGCTGCAGGGAAAGGAAGTAATCTGCAGTGGCAGGCATTCACGGCTCCTGATGGAGCCACAGTGCCATGGTGATGGGACACCATGGCTCTGTGGCTCCATTCAGGAGCCTGACTGCACTAGACGGATAGTCACTGGGACGTACAGCCAGCCAGATTCGGGTCCCAGCCTGCATGTCCAGGCGCTAGATCCGATTCTGATCCTGCAGGGGCTGCGGAATCAGAATCTGATCTAGCTCTGCACGGCCTGATTCTGCTCGGACGTACAGGGGCTGGAAGGCCTGATTGCAATAGGCCTCCACATAAAGAATAGAAAAGGCAATAAGGAAGGCAAGAAAAGGGTATTGACAAGGTTAAAAAGCAGGTGGAGGAAGGAAGCAACGTAGTAGGTATAATGAATCGTTTACCCTTTGAGACCTAGCTTTCTTTCTGATTTCAAGGTGAGGAATGAGTAACAAGGTTGCTTAAGGGTAGGCTGAGATGAACTACCAGAGCTGTTTGAATGTCTGGTACAAAATTATCAGGAAACCCATGTGCTTGCCATTCTGAGGCTCCCAAAGAGCTTTCTGTAAGAGATCAGACAGTCTACATAACCCTAGGCAAAAAGGCGGAGGCACCCACTCCATCATTCTTGACAGCCATCAAGGAACCATTCCACATCAAAGTGAACTGTCCAAAGCACTTTGTTTCTCTGGGCCCTAATTAGAGAAGTTATCCTCATCAATAATGTTTCCGTGCAAGCCCATAACAGCAGAGCTCTAGACATACTGTATACAGAGAGAAAAGACAATGATTTTATGAGCTGGCGCTTCCAGTGAAAGATGATATGAACTTGTAGCTTTAAACTTTTAGGTTTACCAGAAAGACGGGATTTTTTAAAATATCAACAGTGGGCAAATATTTTGAAAGAGAATCCCCTTATTTTCTGATTTGGTATATCAATGCTAACATTTAGAGGGCCAATATTTAATGGCAATGGTCAGCTTTTTCTTTTTCTTTTTTAAATACCAGATAGTGGCTGGAACAGAACATCAAAAATAGGGGAAAGGAGCCAAGAACAGTGCCGGGCCTGGTGTCGGCTCGAGGTGGGAAGCGGAACCGGTATGCAAACAGGGAACAGCTAATTTTAAGGAATATAAAATAAAATCAAAAAAGTCATTGCAAACTAACCATTGAGTTCACATAACTTTCATCTGCTCGTAATTATATTTTTGTCGGGACCCACCGGCATGAGTAGGGGAGGAGAGAACTCCCCTCTCCGCGTCGGAAGAACCCTTTTTCTCAACAAGCGTGAAAAAACTGTGCAACATGAATGGCAGTGTAATAAACACTTATCTTGAAATCAGGCGATGTCCATTTTTTCAAAGTGTGCAGCAGGTATCCAAACGAACACGACGTGCATGTTTCATTTAGAGGGTACACTTGACACAGGGCTCTTGATGAGCCTGAAACATGCATGTCGGGTTCTTCCAATGCGGAGAGGGGAGTTCTCTCCTCCCCTACTCATGCCGGTGGGTCCCGACAAAAATATAATTACGAGCAGATGAAAGTTATGTGAACTCAATAATTAGTTTGCAATGACTTTTTTGATTTTATGTTACTGTTGATAGTCATTCAATATCTGGAGGTTTTGTTCTATGAATTTTAAGGAATATAGCAAGGAATTTTTTCTGGGCAAACTGGACAGACGTCCATTGGGCTCCGTGGAAAAAAGGAAGCTGAGCAAGATGGCACCCTTGGACGGGAAGGAGACCATGCATGCGTTGTAGCATATCCCAAAGACTTTCTTTGAAAGCTGGGAAAATGCTCCACACCGGCTCCATCGGCGCCGACATCACCCATATGTGAGGACTGATTTTCTGCTTGTTGTTGGAGAACCCTTAGTAGTAAGAGGATGAAATGTAAACAAACTCAAATATCTTAGACTTTAACAAGCAGAGGGGGTGACCTGCATGGAGTGTGGGCACAACCACTCTAGCCAACTTGCTGAGCAGACTAGATGGACCATACTGGCCTTTATCTGCCGTTATATACTATGTTACCGAACAATGGATATATTTTCTTTGTTCTGGAGCATCTGAACACTTTTCTGGATTTAAAGAGCATCTCTGCAACTGGTAATTTATCCTCTTCTCCTGTAGTGGAGGATCAAGTGGTGAATGATCAAGATTTAAGAGGACTTTTTGTGTCTATGCCTTGTTCTCTTAATCTTTGTTCCTTCTTTTCTTTTGTCCACCTTTATTCTGTCCTTCCCCTCTGCTCAACTGGTGGTCTAAACTGAGATGCAGAGATGCTGTAATTTTCTTTGGTACACTATTTCCTTGTTTACGATATCGCTTTTCATGTTTATATCTCTGGATGCGTGTGAATGATTTTGAATATAAAGTAAAAAAAAAAAAAGTTCAAGGGCGGTGGTCAGCAGCGATAGAACAATATTTATTTATAAGGGATGTAGCAGCAGATGGGGAATTTAAGGGAAAAGAAGGCAGATGCACATTTTCAGGACTTGGCTTTGCAGGATCAGTCCCTGCCACTGCTCAGTTTGCATATTGCTTCTACTGCACCACAGAATGTAATGACTGTAAGCAGAAAACTGTCCTTTAGTTCTCCGACATGCTAATTTAATTTGTTAGGTATTTCTTCCCCACTGAAGCATAGGACAATGATTCCATGAAGAGGACACTTAGAGCCTGATTCACAAAACATTCCCGCAGTACACAGAATTGGGCCTGAGGACGGTCGGGTGTGCTCCTGCCTGCCTGCAGGGTCATCCTCCTCACAGGCGCCCCTGGCTTACGTGGCTAAGAACCTCCCCCGCCGCCTGACTCATGGCTGGATTGGATGGCGGGGACCCCCATGCACCTGGCCCCAGGGGGGATCCCTGGGCCTGATTGCCCCGCCGGTGCTGATTATCCCACTTTTGAGGTGGAATAATCAGCACGTCCACTCTGACCGGGCAGGACATACAGGGCCGTGATCTGAATTCACCCTATATGTCCTCCTGGCTTGGCCTGCCCCGGCTCTGCCCAGATCCCTCCCCCTCCTGCCGGCTCTCCCCATCCTGTGGCTCTAGCCATGCAGGGAGAGCAAGAGGGGAGAATAGGGTCCTGATGGCTTGAGGGGCTGCAGTCCCTCAACCTGTGACTCAGAATTGGGCCCTTAAATTCTGTGCATGTAACTCAGGGTATTCTAATAACTTATACGTGTAGCTGCGCACATACACTCATCCATCGGCTAGTTGCTATTCTGTAATTTGCATGTATATAACATCACGTGTACCTGCGGGGAGGGCATGCACAAGGGGTGGCACTATGGCAGAGTGGAGACCGAGGGCAGGGATACATGTGTGGCTTATAGAATATTATAGCCTATGTGTTTGCCTTTCAAAATCCAGGTGCAGGCATTTATACCTGGCATGGGGCAGGCATACGTGCTCATGCTTAATGTACACACATTGGCAGCCAATTATGCCATATTCTATAATGCAGGCGCTCTCAACCCAGTCCTTGGGACATACCAAGCCAATCAGGTTGTCAGGATAACCATAATGAATATACATGAGAGAGATTTGCATGCATTGCCTCCATTACATGCAAATCTCTCTCATGCGTCGTCATTGTGGTTATCCTGAAAACGTGAATGGCTAGGTGTGTCCCGAGGACAGGTTAAGAACCTTTGCTATAAAGTAAAGCGCGTGCATAATTTACTTTATAAATTTGGCATGCCAGGTACTCGCATGTATGCATGCGCCTCAGGCGCAACTTTCTAGAATTATCTTCACAAAGTTCAAAGCGGATTGCAACAATAAAAGAAACAACAATAAAATATAAAATGTATGAATAAAACAATAGATAAAATGCAAACAATTCAACAAAACAGACAATGCTACAAAATAAAACAAGATAAAAATAAATCCAAGAATAAACAAGCAAGAAAACAATTAAAAAAGAAGCAATTATAAACTAATATAAGCAAATGAATTTAAAAAAGATCCCAGATAATGACAAGTATCTCTGAAATAATCAGGTCATTCATAAGCATCCAAATCTATTTAGTAAGTTACTGACCTAAGATCGTCAAGCAGCGCATTCCAGAAGTATAGGGTGTGTGATTCATAACAGTGTGTAGCAAATTTTTACTATTTTTTTGTTCCTGGGTAATAAATTTTATGTCTCAAAACCAAAAGAAATGGCAATTATGGCCCACAAACATTGTTTTTGGGACCAAGAGAGTGATATTTTTTAAAATTACGTATTCTACATGACATTCTAGATAGATTTAATGCAAAGTAAACTTGGAGTACCTTTTGGAAAATTCTGGAACTTTCTAGAGTTTTCCAGAACTTTGCAAAACTTCTGGAACTTTGTATAACTTTTGAGAACTTTAAATAAAAGCCTTTTGGTGACTTTTATAATGTCACTTCCGCCTCACATCTATAGAAACAACGGATTTGCGCAGAGTGAGCACAGTCCTTCAGCAGCCTTCTTACCGACTGGAAACCTAGGAGTGAGCAACAACAACATGTGTCTTAAGCTCACCAGTTTATTTTCATTCTAGCTTCTTAAGTGGACTGACATGGCATCAAGAGGCTGTAAGCATCCAGCAGACACATTTTGCTTTGTCTGTGGCAATTTTATTAAGACAAGAGCGAAAAAGTACTCCATCGAAGCATCTGCTAAGATGTGTGAAGCTTACAAGGCATATTTCGGCATGCCTGTTGGGGATCAGGGCAAACCTTGGGCGCCTCATTTCACTTGCGAGCAGTGCAAGAAAACTCTGGAAAGTAAGATGGACAATTGATGCTGACTTAGACTGTGGCATTTTATGTTTTAAAATCTTTAGTGTTACTAAATTTTTACAAAATGTAGGAAATATTTAGCAAGAACATCATTAATTCTAATTTATTTTATCATTATAATTATATATATATTTTTTTATTATTATTATTTTTTTTTTTTCACATTTTTATTTTTTCTTTGGCAGGATGGTACAGAGGGGAAAAGAGAGTCATGAAGTTCACTATCCTAAGAATTTGGCAGGAACCCACTGACCACTTGAGCAATTGCTGCTTCTGCATGGTGGATTCTTCCAAAAGTCTGAGTGGCAAGAATGCTCCTTCTGTCATGTATCCAAGCATTTCTTCAACCACTGCCCCGGTGCCACAATGCCCAGAGCCCCCTATACCCACTCCTTCAAGAGAAAGCAGCTCTCTTCAGAAGAAAGCAGCAATTCACAAAACGAAGAAGACGTTGCAGATCTAGATTACAATATCTGAGGTGGAGCTGAGGAGAGAAACCCTTACTACCTGAACCAAAATGACATCAATGACTTGGTCAGAGATCTTGGCCTCACCAAGTCCAATGCTGAGCTTTTGACGTCCAGGTTCAAGCAATGGAACTTGTTGGACGAAACTGTGCGAGTCACAGGTCAGAGGAATTGTCACCACACTTTTTCTAGCTTCTTCACTAGTCAAGTTGGGCTCTGCTTTTGCCATAATGTGACCAGTCTGTTCGACACTCTCAGAATCGCATGTAACCCGAAGGAGTGGTGCCTGTTCATTGACAGCTCTTCCAGGTGCCTCAAAGCTGTGCTGCTACATAACGGGAACAAGTACCCGTCTCTTCCACTAGCTCACTCAGTGAGCCTCAAAGAAGATTACAGCAGCGTCAAGACCTTGCTAGAAGCCTTGAAGTATGCTGAATATGGCTGGGAGGTTATCAGAGACTTTAAAATGGTGGCATTTCTGATGGGTCTCGAAAGCAGTTTTACCAAGTTTCCTTGCTATCTTTGTCTTTGGGACAGCAGGGACACTGCGGCATACTACCACAGGCAGG
The DNA here is from genome assembly GCA_033557465.1 of Ichthyophis bannanicus. Taxonomy (NCBI): domain Eukaryota; kingdom Metazoa; phylum Chordata; class Amphibia; order Gymnophiona; family Ichthyophiidae; genus Ichthyophis; species Ichthyophis bannanicus. The sequence goes on along the minus strand of JAWIIG010000024.1, from coordinate 3,700,992 downwards.
ACTGGCCACAGCAAACTGAATTTTCTGTTGTGACAAAGAACGTGAAGTAGGAGTCATTGGTAGAGCCACAGAAGGTGCTGATGCCACCATTGCACATCAAATTGGGCCTTCTGAAACAATTTCTGACAGCTCTAGAGAAAGAGTTGACAGTCTTCAAATACCTTCAAGACTTCCCTAAACTGTCTGAGGCAAAGGTCAAAGCTGGTGTCTTTGTTGGATCACAAATGAAAAAGATTCTTGCGTGCATGGAATGTCCCGAGCTGCTTACTTGGGAAGGAGAAAGTAGCTTGGAACAGCTTTGTTGCAGTGGTTTGTTGCTTTTTGGGAAATCTCAGGGCCAAAAACTATGTAGAGCTGGTTGAGACTCTATTTAAGAATTATTGCAAAATGGGCTGTGGGATGTCTCTCAGAATCCATATCCTTGATGCTCATCTTGATAAATTCAAGGAGAACACAGGAATATACTCAGAGGAGCAAGGCAAACATTTCCACCAGGATATACTAGAATTTGAACCCTGCTACCAAGGAAAGTATAACGAGAACATGATGGGTGACTACATCTGGGGGCTTATTCATGAAAGTGATTTACAATATAATTGTAAATGTCAAAAATATTCTCACTTCTAAATATTTTATGGTCTTTCTTGAATAACTTAAATATAAGTAAATATTATATGTTGTGTTTTTTTATTTTATGTGAACAAAAAGGCATAAGTAGGCCTGTTTTAACAATGGGAATACGTAAATTTCACAAATATCAATCTCCTGTTCACAAAAGCAAAGTTTAATGAGAATAATAACCATTTTCCATACTTTTAGGTTATAAGCAATTAGGAAATAACAGTCACTACCCAGGAACAAAATGTTACACAGGGTAATCTTATCATAGATTTCCTTACGATGAACCTAAATTTATAAGCACTAGTGGAATGTAAAGATCTGGGCAGAACATGTAATTACAACACATAAAGGCACGTTTTAGATAGTACATGGAGATCACACTTGAGATGTATGGGTTGGGACGTATAGAATTCCAGTGGCATTTTAGAAAAGGCTCTGCTAAATGTGGGGCCTTTTCTAAAATATTCGTAAGAAACTGCAGGAGTGCACCTGGACAAATGCCATATTATAAACCTCCAAAAGGGAAAAATCAACAGGAGGCTTGGAAGCTTGCACATGTAGGTGCCACACTTAGACATGCAAGTTTATATTTTATAATGTACATGTGTAACTTACACGTGCAAACTGGTATTATGCAAATCTATATATTTACATGCTGCCAGGTGACTAAAGAGGCCACTATCTTTATTTGATTTCAGTTGGCAAGGAAAAATAAACACTGGGAGATAAATGGGAGATTAAATAGGATAACCCCTTAATCGCTCCTCTGAAGGGCTGGTCAAAATAAGCACTTTTTAAAAACCTAAACGTGCCAGAGAGCAGCTGTAAATCTCAACTGGACAGTATGAAATGGGAAAAACACATTTAGATTTTTGTCTTGCCTAGGCTATGTCCAGACCAGCCCCTGACACACACCCTGGCATCCATGTATAAATGTAGCCTTTTCTAAAGCTGTCATTTACATCTAGATGCCATTTCCTGTAATGTAAACACGTCCCCAGTTTTACCTCAGATGTAAACTCCTGTAACCGAGGCAGGCGCACCCGGTGCATCGGGCCCCATAAATCTCCATAGCCTTCCCCCCCCCCCCCCACTCATCCCCCCAACCCCCCAACCCCCCACCACAAACCACACCACACCAAATGCTCATGGAACACAACTGTCGCAGCTTTATTAACCTTTTAACAATTTAACAATATGATGGAATTATAAACCTTAACAATCCGATTAGTGGAGCAATGCCGCACCAGCCATACAATTAGCAAAGTGCCTTGCCACCGCTACTGCCGAAAACTTGCCCACGGCAAGCTTCCTACCCCCTTTCCACGACTTTGCCATGCTATTAGCAGAAGTTGGCCAGGGTTTGTCAGGGTCAGGGGCACCCACCCCCGCCCAAGTGTAACCTGAAGCTCCGGCCCCCGGAAACCTCCAGGATCCCGCCCCCCCCCCCCAAGTTGCAACACCCCTTTCCTTTTTCCCCCCATCCTTTTCATGGGCGGGTGGGAGGGAAGCCTGCACCCTGAGCTGCCGCTACCGCAAGTAAGGAAGCGGAGGATGCCGTCCAGACTCCTCCCCCCCCTCGCCGCTGTGCCCTTCTACCATTGGCTCCCACAAAACCGCATCCTCAGGGAGCCAATGAATTTGAACTCGCTTCCTCCCGCCCACGCTGCGGCCTTGCACAGGGTCCCCGCACCGGGCCGCGTGCCCGGTTACAATCGGCCACCGGGACCCTGCCCACGGCCTTGCATTAACCAAGGCAGGCGGACCCGGTGCATCGTGCCCCATAAATCTCCATAACCTTTCCCCCCCCACTCATCCCCCCCAACCCCCCACCACAAACCACACCACACCAAATGCTCATGGAACACAACTGGTCGCAGCTTTATTAACCTTTTAACAATTTAACAATATGCTGGAATTATAAACCTTAACAATCCGATTAGTGGAGCAATGCCGCACCAGCCATACAATTAGCAAAGTGCCTTGCCACCGCTACTGCCGAAAACTTGCCCACGGCAAGCTTACTACCCCCCTTTCCCCAACTTCGCCATGCTATTAGCAAAAGTCGGCCAGGGTTTGTCCGGGTCAGGGGCACCCCACCCCTGCCCAAGTGTAACCTGAGGCTCCGGACCCCGGAAACCTCTGGGATACCGCGACCAGCACAGGTGACATCCCTGTCTGTGCGCTGCCCCCCCCCCACCTCCAAGCTGCGACCAGCGAGCATCCTGCAGAAGCACATATTGCAAGGCCTCCTGCTAGTCGTTCAGTAGCAAATCAACCCTGAGTGGGGATAAATGGATGCCATCGCTCCTATATAGCTCCTCGCAACTGATCTCCACCCAGAAATGCATGATCTGGTAACCCCCTTGCTCGCAGACCCAATGGCCAATCTGGCGATTAATTTTCATCAGACCCCGTGACCAACGCCGTTGGTTCCAGCAGGCAGGCCTTGGAATAATGTCTGACCACATTAACACCACACCCTGAAACATCCGCAAAACCACTCTCAAATCCTTCTGCACCACTCTTATCAGCTGCCTGCATGACCAGGAAACAAGGTCATTGCCCCCCATGCATAAAATCATCAGCACCGGCTGTTTCCGTACTCTCCCGTGGTGCCGTAGCAAAGGCAGTAGCTGTGTCCAGCAAAGACCACGCTCGCCCAGCCATGAAAGCGACACCAACGCAGGATGGATTCCCAGATTAGGGCCCACCGGCCTTGTCTCTGCTCGCTGTCCCTCCCAGTGGACGAAGGAGTGACCAATCAACCAACATCCCAAAGGTTTTAGTCCCCCATCTGCAAGATAAATGAACAATTAGAATCCCCTACCCCACCACACCCCTTCACCCACTCAAAGCCACACATAACCCCGAAATGCCCGAGAACGCCACCTGCCAATGCTTTGTATGTCCTGCTCGGGCAATCCTGCCACCACCGCACTAGTTGCCACACCGATGCGGAAAGAGTGGGGCGCAAACAGGAGAGCGTCCTCGCCTACGTGTCACAGCACCATCCTCAGTACTGCGGCAACTTAAAAGTGCGTCAGCCCCATGCGCTCTCGTGAATAAAGAGACCTCCTGCCCATGCAGGACGCACCCGCAGGTACTGCCGCACGGCCGACACCAGGCATGTCACCAAGCCCACATTCTCCCTCAGGACCACCCACAATCCTCTCCCTTGCAGGTCTGTCTTGGATTTTGCCAGTAAGACTCTTAACTGACCCACCTCCACCTGGACATGGTGTAGTTGCATACTGCCCTTGATCCCTGGTCTACCAGACTTCGCCACCAGCTCCCCAATCCAGAAGGCCCCAAAAAATGCAAGACAAAAAACTGCCCGGAACAGGGTGACTTCATACTGTGACACTGCCACACTTGGTAAGGCAGCATAGAGTCTCACCAGCAATTCGTGCGTTATCGGCTGCCGAGGGTCTTGAGGCGTTGGCCTTGCGCACTCCCACCCTTGAAGCAGCCTGCGGGCTAGGAATCCACCCGAGGGTGAGCCCCAACCCACGGCCCTCGCAAAAAAGCTAAACATGGCCAAGTGGGTACGCACCGATGATCTGGAGAACCCATTGCCCTTGGCCTCAAGTATATACTGACCTATCAAGTGATCAGACACCCCACCCGGCTGCCACCCTTGGGCAACCAAATATTCGACCACCTTGTCACACCTCCTTTGGTATGCTGACCATGTCCCCGCTGACACCGAACTCCGCATTAGATTCAGCATCTCCCTTGGCCAATGCTCCCTAATTTCTCTGGGACCATGGATCCTTCTGTGTCCGCTTCTGGAGCCAAAGCCCAAAACTGCTTGAAACAAGAAAGAGCATCAGCAATCTTGTTAGTACAGCCGGGGATATGCCGGGCCTTTACAGAAACATTCAACTGCAAACATGCTAACACCACTTCCCTCATTAGCTCCTCTACCCGCAAACATCTGGGAGAGTGGTGATTGACCACGCTGACCACGGCTGCGTTATCACATCACCAAACTATCCTCCGATTATGAAGCCTATCCGGCCATAACTCCAATGCTACCCACATCGGAAACAGCTCCAGGAAGGTTATATTGGCGGTTAACCCCGCTTCATGCCAGAACTGGGGCCATCTATCCGCACACCAGGCACCGCTGAAATAAATTCCTAAACCAATGCCCCCTGCTGCATCTGTATAGAGCTGCAGATCCTCGCTTGAAACCTCCGCCTCCATCAGAACCGAGGTCCCGTTAAAGTCACGCAAAAATCTACTCCAGATCCGCAAATCCACCCGCATCACTTCTGTGACTCTAATCTGGTGATGTGGTTTTCACACACCCGCTGTGGAAGATGCCAACTGCCGCAAAAATACCCTGCCCTTCGGTATCACTCTGCATACAAAATTCAAGGAGCCTATTAAAGCCTGCATTTCTCGTAACATTAATTTAGTTGACATCAATACATTAGCGACCAACACCCGCAATCTGGCTACCTTTTCACGCGGCAAGCGAGCCACCATCTCCACTGAATCTAACGCCACTCCCAAAAAGGTTTTTCTCGTTGCCGGGCCTTCCGTCTTACCCGCTGCCAATGGCACACCCAATTCTCGTGATAGCTCCACCAACCCATCTAATAGCCCCTGACACTGCGCCGATTGAGCCGCACCAATGAACAAAAAATCGTCCAAGTAATGCACCACCTTTGACCAGCCCACCGTCCGTACCAGCACCCACTACAGGAAGGTGCTGAACTTTACAAAGTAGGCACAAGAAACTGAACAACCCATAGGCATGCATTTGTCAAAATAAAATTCCTTCCGAAAACAGAAACCCAGCAAATGAAAAGCGGACGGGTGCACTGGCAATAAACGAAAGGCAGATTCGATATCCACTTTGGCCATTAACGCCGCGTGACCCGCTTTTCTCACCATCTCTGCTGCCCGATCAAACTAAGCATAGTGCACCGTACACAGCTCCCGCGGGATGTGTTCGTTTACTGATGTTCCCAGTGGAAAGGACAAATTGTGAATTATCCAGAACTTCCTTGGCTCTTTTTTAGGTACAATTCCCAATGGTGAAATCACCAGATCCGGGAAAGGCAGCTCTCTAAACGGGCCCACAATTCTACCCAAATTCAACTCCACCAATAGCTTGTCCTGCACTACAGTCACAAAACGCCGCACCAAAGGCGAATTCCATGCTCCAGACACCGTCACTTCACCCTGAACTGGAATAACAAAGCCAAACTGAAAACCGAACAGTAGAACATCTCTATCCCCCCGCTTCGGGTACTGACGAAGCCAATACCGCAAGGCCTCCAACCGTATAGGAGTCGGGGCACGGTCGCCAACCTCATTATGGCTTGGGGGCTGACCCAGGGGCACCAGTGACCCCTTTCTTAATGCATCTTGTAGTCGAGTGTCCTCCGCTACAAACTGAGCAGAGGTACTTGAATTTGCATCAGGAAACAGACAGGTGGACTTATTGAACCTCCAACACACGTCCCCGACCGCACCTGCCCCTGATTTCTGCTGCGACATGACCCCTCCTGCCCGAAAGGAATGGCCTGCCCCCACGGTACCAACCTTCCCTCCTCTTCCCCTGCCCCCACCCCCTAGGCCAGCACTAGCAGACATTTGCATCAGTCAAAGATTAATATCACGCATGCCCCAGGACAACAATTTGTTCTCCTCCATATTGTCCTTGAACTTTTCATCATAATTTAACCACGACCATCCTTCATGAGTCTGCGACGCCTCCAAAATAGAAGACGCAAACGCTAGCAGCATGCCGTAATGCTCGGGCAAGTGATGACCCCACACGCTTGCTAAGCGCAGAAAGGATTGCGTCCAATTTACTACATTACACGATACTTTCTTGATTCGTCCCGCCTTCTCATCTTCTTTTATCTTTTTCCTGCTCTCCCCTGAATGCTTCCTGCCTTCCAGCAGCCAGAATATATCTATATAGTGCTGTTTCCTGATTTTGCAGTGCAGCCTCTACGGAACACCCTCCCACAGCTCAGGAAACGCGACTACCGTAGGGGCTCTGCCCCCGGCTCTGGCCCCCGTCCCACCACAGCTACTTCCCCCCTGCCACTCCATTTCCCCCCACCGATGACGATGATGAAGCACCCGAGGAGGAGGACGAGGATGACTCCGAACTATGGCGCCGCCAACAAGAACGCCACCTTTTCTTGTGCAATTTACCCTCTTCTTTGCCGCGCACGTCATTCCGCTGCAACACCTCACCCTGGTCTACCTGCAACTCACCTGCCATGAGGCTATCCAGTGCCGATGCCGCTGCTGCCCTAGTCTCCACCTGGCAGACCTCCTCGCCTTGCTGAGCCGGCTCAGCTCGCCTCGCATTGGTGGCCTCTGCCACGAAACTCCGCCTTGCAATCACTCCCCCGTCCAAATTCGGAGTGCTTGGCCTCTGCCATCATGCCTTGCTGAAGGCTGCATCATCGCCTGCACCTGTGGAGACAGAAAAGAAAAAACAGGGGGGGAACTGCCAGAGACCATGCGGGGGGCCAGGCCCCCAGCCACTCCTCTCTAGACGGACCTTGCCCCCTCCCAATCCAATGTTCCCATGGAGACATTCTCCCTACAGGCATACAGCTGCCCTGTACTGACGTCCAGCCTGCAGGGGAGGGGATCCCATGCCCTTCTTGCGCCCAACCCGGATACAACTGCCCCCCACTGCCTTTGCTCCCCCAGCTGTCCTCCCCTTGCCACGGGGTTGACTGCCACCTCCTCACTGCTAACCCTCATTCCCCCACCACTCCTGATATACTCCACCCCCGCTCCCACCTTAATCCTGCTCTACAGACCGCTGGCCCGAATGTCACTCTGCAGGGACCCATACTCACCCCTGCGTGGGCCCTCAGGTCCCCAAGTCTGTGCCCTGCCCCCCCCCCCAACCGCGCTCCACCCCTACCTATCTTCCATACTCCTCGGGACCCCCACACCCCCTACTGGTTCTCTGAGCGCCTGTGGGACCCCCGCATGCAGCCCTGAAACCTCACTACCCCCAACGGCTGCATAAGTCCCTGCCTCCTCCCTACTCTCACTCTCAACGCTTCCATCTCCATGACCCTCAAGATCCACCCGCGAAGGTGTGGCACGGCGTCCCACTGCCCTGCATGCCCTGCCCTGCCCTGCCCACCGGACCGACCCAGCTGTCCCCTGCGCGGCGGCATCAGGGTTATCCTGTTTCAGCTGGTTTCAAACTTCCAACAGAAATACTTTTCCCCCCATTTTTTTTTTAAAAAAGGCGGGACTCCCTTCTTCCTTTAATGTAATGATTCCCCTCCCACCCACAATGCTGACCCTAAGCTCCCACCAATACCCAAAATTAGCCCCCCTGCAGACTTACCCACTACTCGGCAAAATTCATCCCCCACTCCTTTACTCAGTATGCTCCCACGTCTGCATTCATTATAGAAACCTAGCTGAGAAATTCTGAACTATCTGCAATTTTTTAACCATTTTCTTCTGTAATCCTACATATAAAGTGTTACAGTAATCTAAAAGAGTTCCTATTGCTGCGTGTAGGTGGCGTTAGGTGAACCTGCGCTAATGCAGTTAGCACACCGTGTAAACCCAGAGCTAAGTGCCCTGAGCTCACCATGCCCACTCTCTGCCCCTAACCCACCCAGTCATGACTCTAAAGCGGGTTGCACAGTTCGCATGGGAATCATCCTGCGCTGTCATGGCTCTATACTAGCTGGCAATACGTCTCCCAGTAGGCCATTAGCACGTGCCAGAACACGCACTGCCAGCTAGAGCCCTTTAGTGAAAGGCCCCCTGAGTATAGGATCATTCGATAGACTTCATTGGCACTCTAAATGCCAACACTCTGGGGTTTTTCTGCAGCAGAGTGGCAGGGTACCTTGAAAACGAGGTTTTTCTTAGGAATAGTTCTTAGTTGGTAGGTGCATGTACATCTAGTGGCTTTTAACAATAGCGTTCCAATAAAGATAAAAGAAACACAGAAGTCCTTAAGTACAGAGCTGAAAGATTCCAAATCACCCCTATCAACTAATAACCATATTAATGGGAATAAAATATAACCTCTAAAATGCCTGTATGCAAATGCTAGAAATCTAAAACATAAGATGGGAGAACCCCCACTTGCCTTTACCAACTGTCCTCCTCCTCGGTCTTCCAACGGCACCTGCCACCAACTGGAATGCCGGGACCCACTCTCCGCTCCTTCCTGGCAGTCCCAAAACAGGATAGGCCCCACAGGGGAGCATCGCACACTGCCTGCTCCCAGCTCTGCTCTCACCAGCGCTCTCCTCTCAAGTCGGGCCCCACAGGGGAGAGTCGCACGCTGCCGGCTCCCGGCTCCATTTTCGCCGGTCCCCTCTGACACACACGGTTCTCCTCCCGGCACCGCCAGCCGCATGACCTCAGGCCTAGGCTCCCTCGAACTCGCAGCACACGAGCCCAAGCCTGCACCCCGAGTCTCCGCCGCCGCAAGTGAGGAAGCAGAGGCTGCTGGCCCGACTCCTCCCCCCTCCCTCGCCGCTGTGCCCTCCTACCATTGGCTCCCATGCGACCGCATCCTCAGGGAGCCAATGAATTTGAACCTGCTTCCTCCCGCCTGCACCGCCCAAGCCGCGGCCACGCACAGGGTCCACACACCGGGTCGCACGCCCGGTTACTGTCAGCCACCAGGACCCTGCCCGCGGTCTTGCATTAATGTAAATATGTTCCTAGTTTACCTCAGATGAAAACTCCTGTAATGTAAATAAGTTCCTAGTTATGCCCCAGATGTAAACTCCTGTAATGTAAATATGTTCCTAGCTTCAACTCAGATGTAAACCATGTTAGATTGTAAACTATGTAAACCATATAATCTAATCACTATGTTATCTGTAAGTGTTATTTGTAACACACATTCATATGTTTCATGTAAACCACACTGATCTGTAATAGCGCAGTATATTTATTTATTTATTTACATTCTCTTATATACCGCGCTATTCTGCATCAGTGCGGTTTTACATTGAACAAACTGAAATTACATTGAACAGGGCATTATAACTTGGAGATAGCTATTTTACAGGGAACATGGGCTATGGAGGGTGTTAAGTGGCTTGCCCAAGACCACAAGGAGCACCTGTGGGACTAGAAACCCCATTCCTTCCGGCCCAAGGTTGCTGTCCTCTAGTGGGATTTGAACCCCCGACCTTCCGGCCTGAAGTACCTTGCCCCAACCACTCCTCCACTCCTATATAAAAACAAATAAATAAATAAATAAATTTCCAGGTATAAATGCTGGATTTTCAATGTGACACTCATGAATACGGCTTCTAATATAAGCCCCTTTAGCTATGTAGGCTGACCTCAGACTATGGAGAATCTTAACAAGAAAATTAGAAATGTAAACAGAATTCTTGCTTGAATTGGTAATCAATGCAATTGAACCAGGAAAGGAGTAGCTCTCTCCCATCTATGACCACCTGGAAACATTTTAGCAGCAGCAGTTTGTAGGCTTGCATTCTAGCTATAAGTCTTCCAGAAATTCTGAAATTAATTACGTATATTACATTATTGGCTTGCACTAGTTGTTTAAAATTATCTTGTATAAAAATGATTTGATTTGCCTTAGAAGACAAAGGTTATAGAAAACTCTGCTTGATTCTCCATGCTAAGGATCAAATCTAGAGTGACTCTCAGAACCTTCAGTGGTTTAATGAGTATAATTCTGATACTATATAAACAAGGATTTTCATTAGGTAACATTTTCTCAAACCACCCACCTGCAGCAAATTAATTTTCTCAGAGTTCATTTTCAAATGAATCCTGGTCATCCACATATCAACTAATGTAAAGCAAAAACCCAGAAGTCCATAATAAGACAGATATTCTGAAAAGGAATTATCAGTGAAATATCATCAGCATAAGAAAAACATGTAATACCCAACTTCTGTAGCTCACAGCCAAGTGAATGTAAAATATTAAGTGATTGGTTTGTTTGTTTATTTATTTATAAAATGTTATATACCCCTCTTTATGAGTTACTCATTCAAGATGGTTGGCAAATAATTGTAAAATTATAAGTTAAAAACAGACTTAATCATATTAGTACCTCTCTCACACTCTCATCCTTTTCATATTTTCAGCCCTTTCCTGAATCATAATGCAACTCTATTCCAACATCTCAAGAGCTAGTATTCTAAAAGCCCTCACCCTCCAGATTTCCGTATAACCTCTATCAAAGGAACTATTAAGTGTTCCTCTGAGGGAAGTAGGTTTCTCTCAGGTGCATATTGCTCAATCAACCACTCTAGAGCCTGATTCCATATTATCTTGAATGTAATAACCATCATCTTGAATACACACCATTCTCTAACTGGCAACCAATGTAATTTCTCCGAAGTCGGCCATGTATGCTCCCATGTCTGCATTCATAATAGAAACCTAGCTGAGAAATTCTGAACTATCTGCAATTTTTTAACCATTTTCTTCTGTAATCCTACATGTAAAGTGTTACAGTAATCTAATAGAGTTCCTATTGCTGCATGTAGGTGGCGTTAGGTGAACCTGCGCTAATGCAGTTAGCACGCCATGTAAACCCAGAGCTAAGTGCCCTGAGCTCGCCATGCCCACTCTCTGCCCCTAACCCACCCAGTCATGACTCTAATGTGGGTTGCACAGTTCCATGGGAATCATCCTGCGCTGTCATGGCTCTATGCTAGCCGGCAATACGTCTCCCAGTAGGCCATTAGCACGTACCAGAACACGCACTGCCAGCTAGAGCCCTTTAGTGAAAGGCCCCCTGAGTGTAGGATCATTCGATAGACTTCATTGGCACTCTAAATGTCAACACTCTGGGTTTTTCTGCAGCAGAGTGGCAGGGTACCTTGAAAATGAGGTTTTTCTTAGGAATAGTTCTTAGTTGGTAGGTGCATGTACATCTAGTGGCTTTTTAACAATAGCGTTCCAATAAAGATAAAAGAAACACAGAAGTCCTTAAGTACAGAGCTGAAAGATTCCAAATTACCCCTATCAACTGATAACCATATTAATGTGAATAAAATATAACCTCTAAAATGCCTATAAGCAAATGCTAGAAGTCTAAAACATAAGATGGGAGAACTAGAATTTATAGCATTAAATGAGAGGTTAGATATTACTGGCATCTCAGAGACCTGGTAGAAGGAGGACAACCAATGGGATACCGTGATACCTGTGTACAAACTATATCGCAATGATAGGGCAGAACAAATTGGTGGAGGGTTGCGCTCTATGTTAGAAAGGGCATTGAGTCACATAGGATTAAAGTTCTGTGGGAAACAAAATTTGCTGTAGAATCTCTATGGACTGAAATTCCATGTAAAAAAGGGAAGGCGATGGCAGTGGGGGTGTACTACTGACCGCCTGGCCAGGATGAACAAATAGATGATGAAATGCTCAAAGAAATCAGGGAAGCTAGCAAACGTTACAGCACAGTAATAATAGGTGATTTCCATTATCGACCAGGTCAGTGTCACTGCATGCTAGGGAGATAAAGGATACTCTAAGGCATTTAGGTGGTTTACAGAGCTTTAAACCATGTATATGTAGATCGGTTGTTTGCACCATCAAAAATAGAAAGACTAGGGGACTTGCAATGAATCTGAAATTTATTACTGGATGATGTAGTAAAAGCTGTTAGTGTTGCTGGGATTAAAAAAGGTTTGGACAAGTTCCTGGAGGAAAGGTCCATAAATCATTATTAAAGAGGACCTGGGAAATCTGCTGCTTGCTCTGGGACAAGCATTATGGAACATGTGTGCCTTTTGGGAATCTACCAGACACTTGTGACCTGGATTGGCCACTGTTGGAAACAGGATACTGAGCTTGATGGACCTTGGTCTGATCCAGTATGGCATTTCTTATGTTCTTATGTATGCATGTTATTTATTTATTTATCTATTTATTTAGACAGATTTGTATGCCACCTTATCCTTCAATCAAGGTGGTCACATCACATCACATCACAATTGGAGGGTTACATTTAACATTAGGGTACATTAAACATATAACATTAGGGTACGTGTAAACATTTAGACAGTACAGTTACTTATCAACATATAGACAGTACAATTGAAGGCAACATTTAACCTAAGAGTATTTAATAACTCGGTATGATAGACTTGTGTATGTGGATGGGTTGGATGCGTGCTTAGTTGGCAGCGGATGTAGTGTTTCAGTATGGGTTTGGGATGTTGCCTGGATGCTCATATGTTTCTATAAATAAAAATGTTTTGAGGTCTTTGCGGAAGTCTGTGAGGTCATCTAATGCCCTCAGGCTTGTCGGGAGGGAGTTCCATAGTGTGGATGCCAGTAGTGATGGTGCTCTTTTTGAAGTTGTTTGTTTGGTTTTGTGATAGCCTGCAGGTGTGCCGATCATATTGTCATTATTGGATCTTCTTGGTCTGTTGCTGATATCCATTGTTATAACGTTTTGGAGTACGTCTGCTGAGAGGTGGTGAATGACTTTGAAGATGATAATTTTTGTTTTGCATTTGGCTCTTGCCACCATTGGGAGCCAGTGCAGTTGTTGTAGGACGAGAGTGATGTGCTCGGTCCTTGGTGTGTCTGTAATGATGCGTGCTGTGGTGTTTTGTATCATCTGTAGTGGGTGGAGTGTCTGCTGAGGAAGGCCTTGATATAGTGAGTTTCCATAATCAAGTAGTGGTGTAATGAGTCCTTGGCACACTGTGCGGAAGTGGTCTTGACGGAGCATTGGTTTGATTTGTCTGATTGTTTTCAATCGTTGATAGGCCTTGTTTGCGGTTTTGGTGATGTGGGATTTCAGGTTCAGCGCTCTATCTAGTGTGATGCCCAGGTGCTTAACATCTTCTTTGACTACTATGTGTTTGTCTAGGATGCTGATAGTTTGTGGAGGTATGAAGGTAGGGTTCCTGGTGACGAATGTTAGATGGCATCAGAGAGGCTGGACCAGTATCGCATTCCCTGATTCTTAAATTTACCATATTTCACAAGTTGTCACTTCAATTCTTCCTTTAGAACCGGGGTCTCAAACACGCGGCCCGCGAAAGCATTCTGTGCGGCCCGCGACGCCACGACTATTTTCAAGTGGGTTTTCTCACCTGATGATTGTATTTTTCTATTTTGTAACACCATGCGGCCGCACCGGCAATCTCTATAAAGTCCTCTTCTCCTCTCACACGTGATCCGAGTCACGAGTCTGCCCTCAACCAATAGGAGACAGGAAGGAGCCGAGGAGGGAGGGGGCAGAAGCAGTCTGAGCAGCCAGCCCAACGCCACGCGGCACCACACGCCCTCATCCATTCCCTGCCCTGCTGCAGTTAGGCGGCCTGTGCTTGTTCCAGTGTGCACAGTTCTCCACGGACAGGTAGGAGAAGGAGGCAGTCTGCCCTGCCCCCGGAATTCCCCGATGTTAGCCAGCCCTGCCTCCCTCAGTCCCTCTCCACTTCGGCTTTCAGAGCCGCGAAGGGAGAGCTTCTCCCTCGTGACTCTGTTAAGCTTGCCGGGGCAGATGGGAAATTTCCCATAAGACCCAGCGGGCTTAACAGAGTCGCGAGGGAGAAGCTCTCCCTTCGCGGTTCTAAGCCGAAGCGGAGAGGGACTGAGGCAGGCAGGCAGGGAGGGAAGGTTGGCTGGCTCTGCCGGGCAGGGTGGGCCCCGCGGGACATTCGATTTTGCCGCAACGGCAGCCAGCTTTTTTTTTTTTAAGTTTTAATTTTCCCTGGGCTGATGGGGTTAGGACTGGTAAGGTGCTGTGGGCTGATGGGGGGTTAGGACTGGTAAGGTGCTGTGGGCTGATGGGGGGGTAGGACTGGTAAGGTGCTATGGGCTGATGGGGGGGTTAGGACTGGAAATGGGCTGATGGGGATTTAACACTGAAAGGGTGGTGTGGGGGGTTTTAGGAGTGGAAATGGGCTGATGGGGGTTAGGACTGGTAATGTGCTGTGGGCTGATGGGGGGTTAGGACTGGTAATGCTCTGTGGGCTGATGGGGGGTAAGACTGGTAAGGTGCTGATGGGGGGGGTTAGGACTGGAAATGGGCTGATGGGGGTAGGACTGGTAAGGTGCTGATGGGGGGGGTTAGGACTGGAAATGGGCTGGGAGGACTGGTAAGGTGCTGATGGGGGGGTTAGGACTGGAAATGGGCTGATGGGGGTTAGAACTTGAGGTCTGCTGATGTGGTTAGGACTGGTAATGTGCTGTGGACTGATGGGGGGGTTAGGACTGGTAATGTGCTGTTGGCTGATGGGGGGGTTAGGACTGGTAATGCGCTGTGGGCTGATGGGGGGGTTAGGACTGGAAATGGGTTGATGGGGGTTAGGACTGCTAATGCGCTGTGGGCTGATGGGGGGGTTAGGACTGGTAAGGTGCTGTGGGCTGATGGGGGGGTTAGGACTGTAAATGGGCTGATGGAGGTTAGGACTTGAGGTTGGCTGAGGGGGTTAGGACTGGTAATGTGCTGTGGGCTGATGGGGGGGTTAGGGCTGGTAATGGGTTGGGGGGGTTGCTAGGACTGGAAATGGGCTGAGTGGAAGGGGAGGCTTGAACTGCAAATAGCTGATGGGGAGGGGGGCTTGGAATGGAAATGGGCTGTGAGGGGAGGGAGCTAGCACTGGAAATGGGCTGAGTGGGGGGGGAGCTAGGATTGGAAATGGGCTGATGGGGGGGCTAGGACTGGAAATGAGCTGATGCAGGGACTAGAAGGGAGTGGATGCTGGGTGGGGCTGGAACTAGAAGGGAGCTGATGTTGGGGGAGGATTAGAATGGGATGGAGCTGGGAAAGTGAAATGGAGAGGGGAAAGATATTTTGTGTAGGAGAGAAGACAAATCTACAATTGGCCAGGTATTGGGAGAGTAAGTGGGGATTGAGGATGGAGGGGTAAAATTTGAGTGGATGAAATAGGAATGAGGAAAGAGCAAAAGGAGAAAGATTAGTATGTTAAAGCAGATGTAGAGAGAGAATGTGAAAAAAAACTAGAAGAGAGAAGACAGGACAAATGGACAGCGGACGATGGAGAGTTAGCAGAAGACACGAACAAACCAGAAGAAAGTGGCTGGAGTAATTGCAACTGAAAAAACTGCACAAAAGGTAGAAAACTATCCCTTTATTTTGAATTTATTAACTGGAATATGTCAGCTCTGGGAAATGTGCATCATTAACGTCTGCGCTTTGTTTAGTACTAGAGGAAATTAATTTATAGTTTTATTTCTACAGTGTTGTACATTCCAAGTTTGGCTTTTGGGGTTCCCAGTTTAATTATTGTCTTCCTGTTTCTAAATTGTGATTCCTTGTTTGCTGATGGTGTATGTTCTGCATGTGTAACTGAGCTGAGGTATTCTGTTTATATAATTCCTATTTGACATTGCTACTTGTTCTCTTTCCCCGGTAGGTCATGTATTGTTATTCTCTTAAATGTATTGATTTAATATTTGAGGTGTTGCCTTTTGATAGGTAGGGTACGGTGCTTTGTGAGTCCTGGTAGTGCTGTTATGATACGGCGGGTTTGCTATGGGTTCTAAATGAGCAGTGTTTGTAGTAGTTCCTAATGTGCCTGGCGGTTGGCACTGGATTATAGTAATGTAGAAATCGTTTAGTCTTTCTTTATCCATACACTCATTAAGAGGCATGTTTACTAAAAGTTAGTGTATGGTAACATTATGCAAATATTTATGCAAATGAGGCCCCTTATGCAAATGAGGCCCCGTGTCTTATGCGGCCCCCGGGTTACTTTACAAGTCCTCATTTGGCCCTCAAAGCAATTTGAGTTTGAGACCCCTGCTTTAGAATGATATTTTATCGACTGGGACTTCACCACAGAGGACTCAATTGATAAGGAAATAGTAAAATCAAGCAAATGGTGATCATATCAAAGGTGAGGGAACACAGCTATTTTTATTTATTTATTTAACAGTTTTTATATACTGTCCTTCGATTCAGGACGGTTTACAGAGAACATAGGGTGACAGTGTGTTTCAACTGTTTACATAGAACTGAACTTTTTAACATGAGTACATATGGTTAAGACAAGTAACTTCTGAACATGAGTATAATTGTCTCGAACAAGAACTATTTACATATTTATAGGGTGATAGGTAGGGGTTGTCGGGATAATAAGGTAGGTAAGGTATTATAGGGTGGTGGGGCGGTGGGGGGGGGAATGGAATTTGTGGAGAAATGGAGAAGGAGATTGAGGGGAGAGTTAAGGTGGCAGGGAAAAGTGTTCTTGGAAGAGGTGGGTTTTAAGTCTCTTCCGGAATTTGGCATGATCAGAGCAGTTCCGTAGTTCTCCTGGTAGTGCATTCATAATGAGGGGGCATAAAGGGAGAAGGCCCTGTTGCAGGTAGTTGCAGGTTTTCTTGTTTGTTGGTATGATTAGAAGGTTTTTTGTACTGGTGCGGCATGATCTATTATTATTGGGATTGGATAGGAGCATGGGGCTGATTCATTAAGGATGATTTTATGTATGAGGGTTATTATTTTGAATTTTATTTGCATTTGTATGAGAAGATAACTGGTGACCTCCGTGATGAGTTCTAATACAATTAAATATTTTAAATCAGATTGTTCATTAGAAAAAAATTAAAGAGGAGACTTGTTTATGAGAGTTCATCAAGATGTAAATTCAAGTTGCCCAAAAACAGCACAAATTTGAAAGCATGGTCGGCTGAGTTACCACCATTAACAAATCATTAAGGACATTCTTCCAAGGTCCTGGAGATCTTTAGGTAAATAGCATTCCTAAACCATTGGTTGAAATCCCAGTGTTAATCCTTCAAAAATTGGAATTATTATAGAATTAACAATCAAAACATTAAAAAAATCTTTCGGTATAGCAGCCCAACCATCATCCCTTTTCCCAAACAATAAAGGTCCTTCCGGTCAGTTAACCATGTTTCAGTTATAAGGGTTAAAAAGGTTGCCTTAACTTTACGTGGATAGCTACCCAGTTAGCGATGCTGAACATACTGTTATCTCGTGTAATCAAACTCTGGAGTTTGTTACTGGAGGATATAGTAAAGGCTGTTAGTGTAGCTGGGTTTAAAAAAGGTTTGGAGAAGTTCCTGGAGGAAAGGTCCATAAACCATTATTAAGAACGGACCCAGGATATCAATGCTTGACCCAGTACAAGCATTGCGGAACCTGTGTCTTTTGGGGAAACTGCTAGGTACGTATGACCTAGATTGGCCACTGTTGGAAACAGGATACTGGGCTTGATGGACTTTGGTCTGACCCAGTATGGCATATCTTATGTTCTTATGTTCTTAGGTCTATAAATTAATGAATGGAGTGGAACGGGTAAACGTAGATCGATTGTTTATACCATCAAAATATAGAAAGACTAGGGGGCATGCAATGAAGCTGCAGAGTAACCTATTTAAGACTAATAAGAGAAAATATTTTTTCACTCAACGTGTAATCAAACTCTGGAATTTGCTACCAGAGGATATAGCAAAAGCTGTTAGCATAGCTAGGTTTAAAAAGGGTTTTGACAGGTCCCTGGAGGAAAGGTCCATAAACCATTATTGAAGGGGACCCAGAATATCCACTGCTTGACTCAATACAAGCATTGTGGAACCTGTGTCTTTTGGGGAAACTGCTAGGTACTTGTGACCTAGATTGGCCACTATTGAAAACAGAATACTGGGCTTGATGGTCCTTGGTCTGATCCAGTATGGCCTATCTTATGCTGTTATGTGCTTAACTGGAGATTCTGCAGTTCGAGTATCCACCCAAGGAAACTCTCATGGTGCCAGTCCAACCGGTCCTCAAGTGACGTTACGAATATGGGAGACCCCAGCATCGTTGCCGGTGATCAGCCGACACCTCGACGGCATGTACCTTGTCAGGAAGGGGCCGGGGTTCCACAAGCCCTAACTCCCAAATAACTCCATGATTATTAAATCAACCTTGCAAAAACTCAAAAGCCAGAAAACTTACTTTTCCTTCCCCCCCCCCCCCCCCCGGCAGGGATGCTAGAGCCTTCGACGCCCTTGGGCATAAGTTTTACCAGGGCTCGATGCTGGGGTGTTGAATTCAGGCCTATGAGCTATACATAGGCTTGTATTTGAAAGCCCTGACCCAGGAATTGTCCGGGTTCTCAGCGGAGTTAGCCGGGGAACCTCTCCATCGGTTCCAAGTTCTAACCTCTAGGATCAAGGACTATTCAAAGTTCCTCTCCCAGGCGGCATATGGTGTATTCGAGTCAGCGGCTCTAGTAGCAATGGCTGACATCGGGGCTAGACGCCAAACCTGGCTTCAGTCCTCAGACCTCAAGCAGTGGGTCCATAAAAAGATGCTCGATGTCTCCTGCACCAATGAGAACTTGTTTGGTAAACCCATGGTCAACAAGGCGGCCAAGATAGAAGTCGAGGTGGAGATCCGCCACAGGCTCTCGAAGACTTCTTCCTTTCCCTGCAAAAATCCCAATTCCAGCCCTTTTTGGGCCAACAGAAGGGTTCTCACCTTAAGAGGCAGGGCCAAGTAGCTCAGAATCCCAAGGCTCAGAAGCCCCAGACCCTGGTTCCAGCCCTACCAGGGGAGAGCTTTTGATTCCCCAGGCAGAGCCTCCCCTCCCACGGGAGACCTTCACCAGCCCACAGGGGGCAACCTGGCACTCTTTGACCACGGGTGGGCCAAGGTCACCTCAGACCAGTGGGTACTGCAGGTGGTAAAGGAGGGATATCTCCTCCACTTGCAACAAATACCACCCAGATTCTTTCCAGGAGAGCCAGTGCGACCTCTCCTTCACCATACAATTCTGCTCTCAGAGCTTGCAGGTCTGCTCAGGGACAAGGCAGTGAAGAATGTACCCAAGCATCTGTGGGGAAAAGGCTTCTACTCAAGGTACTTCCTTGTCCCCAAAAGAATGGGGGGGCCTCAGGCCCATACTAGTCCTGCGAAACTTAAACAAGTTTCTGGTGAGGGAGAAGTTCAAAATGCTCTCCCTTGGAACACTGCTGCCTTACCTCCACCAGGGAGACTGGCTGTGCTCCTTGGACCTAAAGGATGTGTACACTCACATCCTGATCCACCCCTCCCACAGGCAGTACCTATGGTTTGTGGTGGGAGGAGGGCACTACCAGTACAAGGTGCTACCCTTCGGCCTTGCCTCCTCGCCAAGGGTCTTTACCAAATGTCTGGCGGTGGTAGCTGCACACCTGCGCCTACAAGGGGCTTTCATCTTCCCCTACCTAGATGGCTGGCTAATCAGGAGTGGTACAGCCTCAGAAGTCAGTCAGGCCGCAGAACGTGCAACACTCCTACTGCAGTATATGGGGTTTGTTATCAACTACCCCAAATCCCATTTCTCTCCAACCCAAAGCCTGGAGTTCATAGGGGCACAGTTGGACACGTTACAGGTCAAGGCCATCCTCCCAAGGAAAGGGCAGACCGCCTCATGCAGCTGGCGGGAGAGGTTAAATACCGCCAGTCAGTACCGGCTTTCCGCCTCCTCTGCCTTTTGAGTCACATGGCCTCAACAGTCCATGTCACCCCATTAGCCTGCCTACACATGCGAACAGCCCAATGGTGTCTATGCTCACAGTGGATTCGAGCCACGGGCAGGCTACGGGACAGGGTCAGAGTCACCCGCCGACCGGTGGATTCCCTCACCTGATGGCAAAACTTGCACCACCTCCAGGCGGGAATGCCATTACAGGCACCTGCACCACAGAGGACCCTGACAGCAGATGCCTCCCTCCTGGATTGGGGGGCGCATTGCGGGGACCGCCACACACAAAGCAGATGGTCCCAGGAGGAGTCACTCATGCAGATCAATCTCCTAGAATTCAGTGCAATCTTCCAGGCCCTGTGAGCGTTCCACCACTGCCTGTGGCACCAACCTTTATTGATCCAGACCGACAACCAGGTGGCATGTTTTATATCAACAAGCAGGGGGGCACGGGCTCGTACTCCTGCCAGGAGACGGTGGTACTTCTCTCCTTCGCAGTGCGCAACAGCATGCTCCTGTGAGCGGTATACCTGACGGGCCAGGACAACTGCTTAACAGATAGGCTGAGCAGAATCCTTCACCCATACGAGTGGCACTTGAACCTCAGGGTAATGAAGCAGCTCTTCCACCATTGGAGCAGGCCCGTGATGATCATTTCTTCTTCCCCGGACAATGCGCAACTGCCATACTTCTGCTTGCACCAGCAGCACCCGGGGAGAGTGGCGGCAGACACCTTCCTATTCTTGTGGTTGGAGGGCCTGCTCTATGCGTTCCCACCAACCCCCCTGGTCGCCAAAACCCTCTTCAAGGTCCAGAGCAAGGGGGCATCAGTAATACTCATTGCACCCAGGTGGCCCAGGCAACTCTCGTTCCCTCTGTTGCTCTCCCTGTCAGTGGCATTCCCAGTCCCACTGGGCCAGGCCCTGGACCTACTGTCCCAGCAGGAGGACTCCCTTATGCACCCCAACCTGGGGTCACTAACACTAACAGCATGGCTACTAAAAGGGTAGAGCTGGCCCCTTTCCACCTTCCAGGGGAAGTCTAGGAGGTCCTTTTGGCCTCCCGAAAACCCTCCACCAGATGGGTTTAAGCCTTTAAGTGGTGAAGGTTCTCCATCTGATGTGGAGGAGGAGAATCCCTTCTCCTGTCAAGTGCAACTGGTTCTTCAATACCTGCTATACCTGTCACATGCCGGGTTGAAATCCAACTCTGTAAGGGTACACCTGAGCTCCATAGCAGCACACCACCACCCTATTGAGGGAAAACCCCTCTCTATTCAGCCCCTCGTCTCGAGTTTCCTCCGGGGTCTCTTGTTATCCATGCTCCCCCTTCACCCTCTGGTGGCAGAGTGGGACCTCAATGTGGTGCTCTCCTGGGTTAGTAAGCCGCCATTCGAGCCCCTAGCCTTTTGCCATCTGAAATACCTGTCTTGGAAAGTGGCCTTCCTGGTGGCCCTCGTGTCCGCTCAAAGAGTGATTGAAATACAGGCCCTAGTGATGGATCCACCATATGCAAGGCTCTATAAGAACAGGGTAGTGCCTCACACACATCCAAAAATTCTCCCAAAGGTGGTATCCCCTTTCCACCTCAACCAAGAGGTAGTCCTTCCCACCTTCTTCCCATGGCCTCATGCCGGCAGGAAGGAACTAATCCTGCATACACTGGATTGCAAGTGGAGCCTGTCCTACTTGCAACGGACTCAGGCCCATCAGAAAGATCCTCATCTTTTCGTGTCTTACGACCCCAGTAGCCTGGGGCTCCCCGTGACTAAGTGAACTCTGTCCACTTGGGTGGCGGAGTGTATTGCCCTCGCTTATGAGCGAGCTGGCCTCTCCCTTGAACAACGGATTACAGTGCATCACGTGAGGGCGATGGCCACGTCGGTGGCCAACCTCCACTCAGTGCTGGTGATGGAGATATGCAAGGCAGCCACATGGTCTTCAATTCATACGTTTGCAGTTCACTACTGCCTGGAGAGTGAGTCTCGCAGGGACAGTGCCTTTGGTCAGGCAATGCTCTGTAATATTCTTGGGGTGTAGGCAACTCCTGCCCTCCGACCCGTCTGTGTTCAGGCTACCGAGGTGATAGTGTCGCTGGATGCTGGGGTCTTGCAGAATCTCTCAGTGATGGTCTCCCGATTAGTCACCATTGGTGCTGTGTTGATTCGGTCCTCGGCAGCCTGGAGCTAGGGAGTCCCATATGTGAGGATTCACTTCCTACTTGTTCCTGGAGAAAATGTAGTTACTCACCTGTAACAAGTGTTCTCTGGGAACAGCAGGAATCGGTCCTCACAACCCTCCCTCCTCCCCTAGCTATATCATCTGACTGACTTATTTGAGTGATTTTTATACTGGCATATCGGGTAATCATAGCAATTTACATACAAAACAACTGAAATACATTGAACATTTTAACAATATAACCGGTGTGTGAGTATAGAAGATGGCACCCTCGGGTGGGAAGGGGACCATGCATGCGTGATAGCATGTCCCAAAGGCTTTCTTTGAAAGCTGTGGAAATGCTCTATGTGGGCTCCATCGGCACCGACATCACCCATATGTGAGGCCTGATTCCTGCTTTTCCCGGAGAACACCTGTTGCAGGTAAGTAACTACGTTATCTACTGTGTCTGTCCCATGCCATTTTGAATTCCATCACTGTATTTGCCCCCACAACCTCCATCGGGGGGAGGGGGGGTCATTCCAAGCATTCACCACCCTTTCAGTGAAAAAATATTTCCTGACATTGCTTTTCATTTTAACTCCTTACAGCTTCATTTTATGCCCTCTAGTTTTACAGCTTCTCCTTTGCAAGAGTAATTCAACTGAAACACCCTGTCCAGAGCTAGGCTTCTTAACATACGGCTAAGAACAGGCGTCTCCTTTCCTGTGTTGATTGTGATACGTCAGGAAAAATTTTGATAGTTTGTTCCAGAAAGGGATCATTCATCATCTTGCAATAAAGTCAAATGATTTTAATTATATTCTGTTCAAAAATAAAGCTCACAAGGAGAGTAAATCTCTCTTTAACCTCAGAAAAAAGACATTTCCAACAATGAAGATGCATCTAAAGATTCTTGATTCTCCATTTGCTGTTTTGAAGCAACCCACAAAATTATATGCACCCAATGTGATTTCCACTGTAGACGAATCCTGAGGCAGCTGAGTGAAGGAATACCGGTGAAACGTGAGTTGATATCTTTTGTATAGCATTTGACGGTTTGCCATAGTGAAGCATTGTTACAACTGTCAGCTAAGAGTTTTTTTTCTTTTAAATACATTTTGAAATAAAAAATGCTTATGTTGGGCCGATGAATGATATATGTGGGGGTTTCTTACTATGCTTTAGGTAGTAGATTGATACTGCTATAACGCTAAGCAGTAGCCAAGTTCCCTCATCTGAGGCCCTTAATATAATTCACATGCCACACCTATACTTTATCGTATCCCTGTCGGTGGTGAAGGTTTTCAGGGATGCTATTGAATATCTGTTAAAATACAGGGTATCTGGGGTACAATTTAAAATATGTTTATTCATGATAAAGGTCCCATTTTTTTGTAATAGTTGATGTTTTGAAGCAACCGGCATATTAGGAACTGTGTTGTTGTTGTAAAGTGCTGTCGAGTCGGTGTTGACTCATGGTGACCATCTGAATAGTTGTCATAAAATGTGTTCAGTCTTCAGTCAGACGGCTCATTGTTGATAGAGTGGCACCTATAGCTGCTGTTATTGTATCGATCCATCTCATTGCTGGCCTTCCTCTCTTGTGTTGACCTTCTACTTTGCCAAGCATGATGTCTTTCTCTAATGATCTCTCTCTTCACATGATGTGTCCAAAGTATTAAAGTCAAAGTCTTATCATCTGAGCTTCTAAGGAAAGCTTAGGTTTGATCTCTCTAGTACTGACCGGTTTCGTCTTTGGGCAGTCCATGGTATACATAGCATTCTTAGCCAGCACCATAATTCAAAGACGTTGATTTTCTTCCTGTCTATCTTTTTCACTGTCCAACTTTTGCATTCCATATGATGTTATTGAAAATATCATGGCTTGAACAAATCAAATCTTTGTATGGAGAGAGACATCTCTGCTCTTGAGAATCTTGTCTAGGGTCCTTCACAGTCATTCTGCCAAGAGCAATACATCATCGGATTTCTTGACTGCTCGTTATTTCTTTATTGATAGTTGATCCAAATAGGTTAAAATTGTCAACTATTTCAATTTGTTCTCCATCAATGATGAACTTTTTGATTTTGCCAGTTGTCAGGATCTTTGTCTTCTTTACATTAAGGTGCAGGTCCATTTAAAAACTATGTTCCTTGATCTTGAGAAGCAAATGTTTCAGATCATCTTCACTTTCAGCCAGTAATGTGGTATCAGCATAGCGGAGGTTGTTGATGAGTCTTCCACCAATCTTCACACCTTGGTTTATGTTTATGTTTATGCTTATTACATTTGATATACCGCTCAAGCCAAAGGTTGTCTTCTTATGGTCCTGCTTCTCTGATGACTTACTCTGCATATAAATTAAACAGGTAGAGGGAAAGTATGCAGCCTTGTTGTACACCTTTGCTGATTTTAAACCATTCTGTTTCTCCTTGTTCCATTGGAACTGCTGTTTCTTGATCAATGTAAAGGTTGTGCAAGAGAACTATCAGTGTTCTGGTATACCAATGCTTCTTAATGTGGCCCAGAGTTTCTCTTGGTTTACACAGTCAAAAGCCTTACTATAGTCAATAAAACTCATATAGATATCTTTTTGGTATTCTATTGTCTTTTCAAGAATCTATCTCACATCCGTGATGAAGTCTCTCGTTCCTCGCCCTTTCCTGAACCCTGCTTGCACTTCAGGCAGTTCTCGTTCCAGGTATGGTTGTAATCTCTGCTGAATAATCTTCAGTAGAATCTTACTGGCATGTGGGATCAGAGCGATTGTGTGATAATTTCCACAGTCAGTTGGATCACCTTTCTTTAATATTGGTATAAACACAGATCTTTTCCAGTCAGTTGTCCATGACGATGTCTTCCAAACTTCCTGGCAGAGCCTTGTAAGGACAGTAACAGCCGCATCATATTGCTGTAATATTTTCAAGTCTTACGACCCCAATAGGCTGGGGCTCCCTGTGATTAAGTGAACTCTGTCCACTTGGGTGGCGGACTGTATGGCCCTCGCATATGAGCGAGCTGGCCTCTCCCTTGAGCACTGGAATGCCATCAATGCCTGGTGCTTTGTTCTTTGATAAAGCTTTCAATGCTGCTTCAACTTCTTCTTTCATCACCAATGGTTCACGATCATAAGGTACAGGTTGAAACGGCTATTGGTCCACTTGATCTTTATTTACTTATATATTTAATAAGTTTTATATACTGCCTTATCATAAAATCAAAGCAGTTTACAGTATAACTCAACAAACTTTACAGAGAACTTGTGGTAGGTAAGGTGGCATGCAGGACATGCTAAAAAGCATAGCCTATTTACATTGTGACTTATCTACATTAACTAGTCAATGTGACAGTAACTGTGTTTAGGCTGTGAGGGTGGTCCGGGATGTGGAGTGCTATGTGAGTTCACAGAAGTGTTCCATGAAGAGGAATGTTTTCAGTTTCTTCCTAACATCTTTTAAGTCTGTGGTTGTCCTTAGTGTCTCCGGAAGGGAATTCTAAATGGCGGTGCTTCTAGAGATAGAGCTCTCTTGGTCATGGAATTGTTGGCTTTGGTGAATGAGCTGGGTAGTCGGATGCTGTCTGCATTGCCTGTTGCTGGGTTGTGTGCAGATTAGGTCCTGGAGTATGTTGGCATGCCAGGTTTTGTCAGATTTTGAAGATGGTCAGAGCTGTTTTGTATTTAAAACGTGAGGTGACTGGTAGCCAGTGGAGCTGGTGTAAGATAGACGTTATGTATAATTACTCCCTATATTCTTTCCACCTTTTCTTGATCTTCTGAGCATCATTCAACCTGGATCCTTAGGAAAGTTCAATAATCTCAAGATCCGATGCCTCATCTGGTCCTCAAATTGCTCTAGTTTACAATGGATTATAATTTTTTCCTTAACTAACATATCAATGGTAGATCTACGGTCCTGAACTTCTTTGTCTAAAGTGGTAATTTTCTCCCGAAGTTCTTTAACAGATCTTTCATGGCTTAAGTTAGCAGTAATCATACATGGAAAAAAATGCACTAGAAATATTTATAACTAAAGAAAGACAAAAATCTTCTGGATCACATCAAACACCAAAACTAGTGCTAACCTACACCAATTCTTAAAATTAATCAATATTCCAATCGATTAACTCTTACCGTATAATCTTTTAATTTAAAAAACCTTCAATGGTCAATGGGGCCTCCTAGTGGTATTTAATGTGATCCAGAAGTTTTTTGTCTTTCTTTGGTTAATTTGGAAGTAGCCACATTCTGCACTAAAGCGTTAATATGTTGTGAAGTCTTCATAACATTTGCATTCAGTTTTACAAGTATAGTCCATATAGATTGTAAAGTCTCTGGAGGATGAATGAGCAAAACGTATTGGGGAACTTTCCATGTGGCTCACCCATTGATAGCACTGTTCCAGTTGCCTCAACCAGCGATTCTGAGAGAGAAGAGTCTCTACTTTCAACCAAAATCACCTTCTCTATTGACCCAGGGAGGAGATAAGTTCCTGGTAGTCTTCCAGCCTGGGAGACTTTAACACACCCAAAGCCTTCTCACCAGGTAATTCCTTTCTGGTGGTTTACAACTGGCCGCTACAGGATGAAGCTGTGGATTTGCAGTTGTCATGCCCCACAGTGGGGGATTCACTCACTGAAGACTGCATGGGCTCAGAGGGCTTCCAAAGATGGCCATCCAACTGCTATTGCGGCAGGGATGAGGCAGTGGCTTTAGATGACAGTCATTGCCGTCCCTTTCTTCTTAGAGGCATTGTATCACAGAAACCAAAGCAAGAGGAAAGCTTGATAGAGGTCAGAGCCTCTACGGATGTGCCACTATTTGACTCCTCGCCCCTGCTCCCAAAGTCTGCCATTTCTTAAAGCAGTTATAGTAGAAGAACAGATTGTGATGATTCAGTTGCTGTTAAAAACAAATTTTTCATTACAAATTTTAGTTAATGGCTGGTGAGATAATCATATCATGCTGGCTCTCATCTGTACTTTAGGCATCATGCGGATACAGCCCAAGCAATTGAACAAGGGACTCACGGAAGATTTTTCAAAACTGAAGGGGCTGGCCATAATAAAATGACCATGAAAGAATAAAGGTGATTAACACATATAGTAACTGTGCTGAAAAGGAGCAATCACTAATCATCACTATTCAAAGCAGTCCTTAGAGAACTGATAGAAATGGCATTTTAAACATAACTACAAAGGCTGTGAAGGCTCATTTTAGAAGGGATGATATGTGGTTGCTGCAATGCCCAAGTGAAAAAGTCTGCAAGTCTATGTCAGTTTTCAGGGAGAGGATGGGCAAGTGCAAGTCTCGACCTAAATCAAATCAACATATTTCCACCCCTCATGCTTAATGTGTGTGTTAAATCAAACTTGGAAATGCCATTATAGAAATCTGTACATGTGAAAAATCAATGAAGGAATCCTGGTGGTATCTCGGATCGTACACATGTAATTGCCATCACACGCAGTGTAACCTGGTCATTTTGCAGACCTGGATATCCTGTTGCTATTCATCAATTATAAATCATTCAATGTTTATTGAAGTAGCATGTAGAGGAGAAGATAAATATTGGGAGATTACGGCGGATGCCTCCCTTATTCCCTCCTGTAAAGGGCTGGCTGAAAGGAGTACTTTCTAAATATCTAAATTCGCCGAGGAGAAGGTATAAATATAGACGTGGATAATTTCCTTCTCACTCTTGCAACCCCTATATGAAATTAGAGATATATGTGTATCTTGTAGCTCAGTCCAAACCATATCTCTGATATACCCTCAACATGACCCCATGTGACTTATACATGATGAGAGCAAATGTGTAAATTCAGACTTTTCTAAAATGACTATTTGGCCATGGGTGTAATTTGCAAGTATAAGTAGTCTTATTCACACATTCAAATCACAAATAGGGCTTCCAAATTATCCCCCTTAGGCCCCCATTCTGTAAGGCGAATTCCTGCCGGGACATGCAGCCCCTCTATCCTGCTGCAGTATCATCTAGAAGTAAGGAGATCCTGGATTCTCTACAGGGAGAACTATTCAGGCAATTGGTAACAGACCCCACATGTGAAGGGGCCATACTGGACTTGGTGCTTACCAATGGTGAAAGTGTTTCTGATGTTGTAGTGGGAGATCATTTTGCATCCAGTGATCACCAGATGGTGTGGTTCAGTATTAGGACTAGGGCTGTTAGAATCCATTCCAAGGTGAGGATCTTAGACTTTAGGAAGAATAACTTTGCGAAGATGGGCCAATACCTCAGGGAGTCGTTAGTGGGATGGGAACAGCTGGGGGATGTAGAAAAACAGTGGGCAATACTGAAAGGGGATATTTTAAGGGCAACCAACCTTTTTGTTAAAATGGTAAATAAAGGCAAAAGGAACAGGAGACCGCTATGGTTTTCGAAGGAAGTAGCTGAAAAAGTGAAGAAAAAGAGGGAGGCCTTCATGAAATACAAGAGATCAGAGAGAGAGGAAGACAGGCATCTGTATTTGGAAAAACTTAGAGAAGCTAGCAAAGTAGTCAAGAAGGCAAAGATTCAAAAGGAGGACGAAATAGCCAATGCAATAAAATGGGGGGATAAGACATTTGTCAGATATATTAGTGAGAAGAGGAAGGGCAAAAGTGGTATTGTCAGACTCAAGGGTGCAGGGGGGGAATATGTAGAAGCTGATAAGGATAAAGCGGAATTGCTTAATAAATATTTTTGTTCTGTGTTCACAGATGAAGAACCAGGAGCAGGACCTCAGAAAACACCCACAAATAGGAACAGAAGCGAGGGACATATTGAACAATTTTCAGAAGACTGTGTTCGTGAGAAACTAACTCAACTTAAAGTAGACAAAGCGATGGGACCCGATGGGATACACCCTAGAATACTGAGGGAACTTAGAGACGTTCTAGCAACTCCACTGACTGACCTTTTCAATGCCTCGTTGGAGTCGGGAGTGGTGCCAAAGGACTGGAGAGAGGCTCATGTGGTGCCTTTACACAAAAGCGGAAGTAAGGATGTGGTTGAAAACTACAGGCCGGTTAGTTTAACTTCGGTGGTGAGTAAATTATTGGAAACGCTGCTGAAAGAGAAAATAGTGAGGTTTCTGGAGTCCAGCGGATTACAGGATCCGAGGCAGCATGGATTCACCAGAGGCAGGTCTTGTCAGACAAATCTGATTGTTTTCTTTGACTGGGTGACCAGGGAGTTGGACCGAGGGAGAGCTCTAGATGTGGTGTATTTAGATTTCAGTAAAGCCTTTGACACTGTTCCTCACAGGCGACTTATAAACAAACTGAGCACCCTAGGGATGGACCCTAAAGTTACTGCTTGGGTTAGAAATTGGTTGGGTGGGAGGCGACAAAGAGTACAAGTAAATGGAGCTCACTCTGAGGAGAAGGATATTACCAGTGGTGTGCCCCAGGGATCTGTCCTTGGTCCGATTCTTTTTAACATCTTTGTTAGTGATATAGTGGTAGGGCTGTCGGGTAAGGTTTGCCTCTTTGCAGATGATACCAAAATCTGCAATAGAGTAGACACCCAGGAAGGTGTAGATAACATGAGGAAGGATCTAGCTAAGCTTGAAGAATGGTCTAGAATTTGGCAGCTGGGATTTAATGTTAAAAAATGTAAGGTCATGCATTTGGGCTGCAGCAATCCAAGGGAGCAATACAGTATAGGAGGTGAAGTACTTTTGTCCACTAAAGAAGAGCGGGACCTAGGCGTGGTTGTGTCTGATGATCTTAAAGTAGCTAAACAGGTAGAAAAGGCGACGGCAAAAGCTAGAAGGATGCTTGGGTGCATACGGAGAGGAATGGCTAGCAGAAAAAAGGAGGTGATAATGCCTCTGTGTAAGTCTTTGGTGCGACCTCATTTGGAGTATAGTGTGCAATTCTGGAGACCGCACCTTCAAAAGGATGTGAACAGGATGGAGTCGGTGCAGAGGGTGGCTACTAAAATGATTAGTGGGCTTCATTATAAAGCATATGAGGACAGACTTAAGGATCTTAATATGTACACCTTAGAGGAAAGGCGGGATAGAGGTGATATGATTGAGATGTTTAAATATCTCCGTGGCATAAATGTTCAGGGAGAGAGCCTCTTTCAATTGAAAGCAAGTTCTGCTACAAGGGGACATGGGATGAGGGTGAAGGGAGATAGATTCAGGAGTGATATGCGGAAATATTTCTTTACAGAAAGAGTAGTGGATTCATGGAATAGTCTCCCAGTGGAGGTGGTAGAGATGAGGACAGTAACTGAATTCAAAAAAGCATGGGACCAACACAGAGGATCTCTAAAGGTAAAAAGTGGACTGTTGTAGTTGTTGATATGGAAGGACAGACTAGATAGACCATGTGGTCTTTTTCTGTCATCATGTTTCTATGTTTCTATCCACCTTCACCGTAAGCCACTTCCTGGCCCCCCTGCACATACAGAGCCGCTGTGCATGCTGTGGGGGATGGGGGAGGCATGGGACGGAGAGTAGGCAGAGCATGGGCGGGACCGACCCCCAGACGTACAGAGCCGATTCCGGTCATGGCCTTGTATGCCTGGGATTTGCCGGGGGGATGGCCAGCTTATTCTACCTAGGAGGTAGAATAAGTGCTGGCCACCCTTCTGGATCAGCCAGCCAGCCCCGTCCAGCAGTGACAGAGGTGAGCAGGGTGAGTCCTCGCCACCCGATCTGGGCTCCGGCTGCCTTCATCAGGGTCAGGCAGCAGGGAAAAGGGGCATAGCGAAGCAGCGGGCAGATTGTGCCGCAGGGAGGATATTCCCATTGCAATGCAGGGGCATCTGGGCCATCTCTCAGGACCTGATTCTGCACCCGCAGGGCTATCTTGCTCCCATGGTGCAGAATCCGGGTCCTAATGGGCCCATCCTGGTCAGAGC
Source organism: Ichthyophis bannanicus (assembly GCA_033557465.1). Classification (NCBI taxonomy): domain Eukaryota; kingdom Metazoa; phylum Chordata; class Amphibia; order Gymnophiona; family Ichthyophiidae; genus Ichthyophis; species Ichthyophis bannanicus. The sequence goes on along the minus strand of JAWIIG010000024.1, from coordinate 3,669,890 downwards.
CGTCCAGACGGCCTGGACGTGCCCCTTCTAGGATCGGACTGCAGATGTTCCAAAAAATACTGTAATAAATTCTCTTTACTCTGAAAACTTGTTAAAAAATGCCATACAAATCTTCAACCACAATTAATTCAAATTTATAGCTAAAAAATTAATCTGGTTGGAATGGGCATGCCATCAATCAAACTGAGTGACAGCTGAGATAAGGATGACATCAGCCAACCAATGTTAAAAATGCACTATCTTACAAGAAGTTCAAAAATTCAAAGAGCAAAAAATGATCCCAATAGCCCGTAGACCTTTAAAGAAACTCACATTTATGAGTGTACTGTCATAAATAACATGTTTCTTCTTGACGCGATCAACAACAGAAAAAAGGTGAAAAAATGATTAGCTTCAGTGTGCTCAAACTGTAAACATCCACACAGGCACAGAAAGATCAAATGAGTGCTGCGGCTGCTGTATATATTCTCCAGAACCCAACTGGGCCAGTTTCGGTACCATAATAAAATGTGCACGTTCCTTTGTTTTGTGAAAGTATGCAGTGGGGCAAGACTGAAAGAAGTCCCAGGAATAGGATTTTAAAAAGTGAATGAAAGGGCCAATAAATGGTTAACTGACATTTTGAAGAATCTACCAAGTACTGCTGGGTGCAGTGCCAGTGCTCCTAACAACTGTAAACTCCGGGCGTACAAGGCAGCACATGCTTGTCTCTGCCCTTACCTACAAATTAAGTCTAACGTGCAAGAAACCCCCAGCTCTAGAGGTTCAACAGGACTCCAGTTGATTAGCGGCATCATTAGTGGCTGATTCTAACTGTCAGCAATTTCCAAAAACCCTTTGGTTCATGCCACTTGGCTCATAGCCCTACCACATCATATGTATGTAGGGATAGAGCCATAGCACCAGCCAAAAATCTGAAGTCCCCAAGGGAGAAATCTTGGGAGCTTCAACACCTTCAGTTATAAAAATGTGTTCATCTTCTCGACACAAATTTTCTGGTTTCCTTTAACGTGTTTACGGCAGTCTAACATGGTGCTCCCTTTCTACTGAAAAATTATTAACAAAACAGAACATCTCCTATGATGTTTTCAGAAGAGCTTATTAGTTATGTTACTAGGAAAATCTCCATTGTGGAGTAGCATCCAATTTATCAGGGCTTTGCATTCTTTTCCAGATTGCTGCTCATTGGTCCTATCATGTGTTAAAGTCCTCAAGTTTGCTTTTTTGGTTGGATAAGTAAAAAACACACATTCTTCAATTTCAGAAAAGCCTTCCATGTATCTAAGGAAAAGCCATGCTCCTCCTCAAAGGCAATAGGACAACCTTTTGGTTGGTGGGGCTGATGTTCAGCCCCCAGCTCCACCCTCTAGCTTCACCTCCAACCACACCCCCTATCTTCCACCACTGATTTTCTACTTTAGTAGCTGCCCTCTTAGGAGTAAATTGTATTATGGGAATAACACATGATTTTTGCCCCTTACCACATGGTAAAAGGCAAAAATGTACAATATTTTACTGTAATGCACAATTTTGCATTATATTACACAATGAGTAATAACAAGAAGCAAAGCATTCCTATTGAAATAGATAGCATGGCTTGCATTCATCACCACAAGCTGTGTTATTCTTGTAAAGTCAATGCCAGCTGAAAGTTGGCATTATTTTCCATAGCTGGAAGCACTGGACCGCTAAAATGTGGCCCAATGCACCTAGACTCATTTTTAAAGGGTCAGAGTTCCCCCTCCCCATAAATACTCTGAGGGCCCCATGGCCCAGAATAAGCCCCCCCCCCCCCCACCAAAAGACTCACTCAACCCAGATCCTGAGGCAGATATCCCCCACCCTGAAGACCACACACCCCTCAGAAGCCTCAAGTGCCTACCTAGAATAGTCTCTGGTGGTATAAGGGAAAGCCTGGCAGGAGTGTTTCCCTCTTGTTCCTGCTGGTGCCAGGTTCAAAATAGCACCCACACCACCTAGTGGTAGTCTTGCAGTACTACTGCTAGGGGTTAACCTGCCATACAAGAGGCTTTTGTCCAAATATGGCAGGTTGACCCCAAGCAATAGTACTGCGAGACTACCGCTAGAGGTCATGGGCATCATCTTGAGCCAGTGCTGGCAAGAGCGAGAGGATCGTTCCTGCTGACCTTCACCTAGACCATCAGGGACTATTCTAGGTAGACATGTGTGGTCTCTGGGGGAGGTAGGGGATATTCTTCAGGGGCTGGATGTGTCTGCCTTAGGGTCTGGGAGAGGAGATCCTTTGGGGGTGCTTCTCTTGAGTGACTTGGGGAGGTGAAGTTCCTTTGGGAAGAGGGAGTATTTTTTGGGGTGTGCTGACCATTTGCTGGGTTCAGTGGGAAGGGGCCCCAGACTGTAAATAGTTAAAAAATACACCAACCCTTTTCAGATGGTGCCTGGGAACATCTGACTGTGCGTTAGTTGCCCATTGCTTTTGGGTGCGGAAAAATAGCTTTAAGCTGGCATTATTTTTCCCTTACAATAACGCAGCTTGTAGTGTTCACTGCAAATTGTGTTATTCCTTTACTGTGGTAGTCACTTACCCTAACTTTACTCCTTCTTGCCCCAGCATCCATTCTTCTTTCCCTTTATCTCCACCTTTTGATGCAAATACCCTTGCTTATCACTCCCCGCACCATGTCCCACGGGCTCTTTCTCCTCTTCTTTCCCACTCCCCAAGTATTAGATCCCTTCTCTCACCCTCAGCATCAAACCCTTCTTCTGAAATGATGCCCCTTCTACTACTCTACCATCTGGCAGCATCAGCTTCCTTGTTTTCTCCTTCCCCATCCAGCATCATATCTGTCTCTGTACTCCACCCAACCCCCTTGTCCAACATCTTCCCTCTTTCCCCTCTTCCCTCAACCATGGTCCAGCATCTTCCTTTCCCCTCTCTATTCCATCCCCCCAAAGGGGGGGTTCAGCATCTTTCTCCCCCCCCCCAACCATGTAGTCCAGTATTTCCTCCTCCCCCAACAGGTCAAGTCAGCATCTGCCTCTCTTCTCCGCTTCCTGAAATGGTCCATCGTCCTCCTCTCTTCCCCCTCTTCCTGATGTGGTCCAGAATCTCTTTCTCTTTTCCTCCTTCCAGTCCAGCACACTCCCTTCAAGCCTTTGTACCTTCCATGGCCACAGCTGTGAAAGGAATTGTTATGTGCTGCTAAGCCTGCAAGGCTCTAATGATCTTTCAAGGCCGTGCTGGCATCCCTCCCCCTCCGATGCACACTTCCTTTTGCTAAGGAGGCAGGATACTTGCACAGCCTTGACGAAGGCGTGGACAATTGCAAACTCAGCATCACATAACAGTTCCTTTCACTGTCATGGACACAGAAGGGACAATGGTCTAAAGGAGGAGCTGAGAACTGGAGGGAGGGCAAGAGGGGGAGATGCTGGATGATGTACGGAGAAGGGGGAAGAAAGGAAGATGATGAACCCCTTTGGAGAGAGGAAGGGGAGACACTTGGTTCTGGCCCTTATGCCCTGCGGTGTTTTGTAGATGCAGTTAGAATTTTGGTAGAGCCATGGCCCCTATGACCTACCCCATCCCGATACCTATGTTCCTACTCATTAGCTAGATGAAAACCAGGGAAGCCAAGGTCTAAAGTCACTTAACTCTCCATTGCCCCGTTACAAATTTAGACTTTTTTTAACCAGTTTCTTCTGCTCCTTTGGACATTCAGCTCAATTAGAACAAGGGCTGAGATCCAGATTTTTTTTTCTATTTTATATCACCTTAAAACTCACTTGATCCAGTCACTGTAGTGACAGTTTTATTCACCTGGGGGCCAGAACCCTGCAATCATGAGCCCTGAATTCAGTCACTCTGTCACCGTTTCAGTTTGAGCGGGACTTGCAATCCAGCTTTACAGAAGTCGCTCAAGGCTAGTTACATTCAAGTAAGGTAAGTGTTTCCCCATCCTAGTACCACTCAAACTGAAACGGTGACAGAGTGGCTGAATTCAGGGCTCATGATTGCAGGGTTCTGGCCCCCAGGTGAATAAAACTTTCACTCAGTCAGCAACGATCACCTACAAACACCCATATACATAAAACCAACTAACAGATGCAACTACCTTCACAACTCCAGTTTCCATCCCAATCTATATGAGGAAGATTCTGGTCCTTGTTCCAGTGCCGTAGCCAGAACAGATATTTTGGTTGGATCTGGGATTGACATGGTGGGTACAAGGCAGTGCAAGTGTTAACACTGCCTGCAGTTCTCCCCTCATTCGACTGTTCTGCCGCTGACTGGGTGAGTCTAATTTCAAAGTGGAGGAGCCATGGCCCACCCTTGGCTATGCCATTGATTTGTTCCTAATCTGTCCCTGTATGTGGTGTGGGCTAATGCATAAACAGCACCTATTAAGCTATGGCTACAAACACAAGTAAGATAAATCCATAAAACTTCACAGAAAGTAGTGATGGGGAGAATGAGCCAACGCACACTAAGGCAGGGTTGACAATTCAGCTGTGCCACTCATTCAGAAGTCTTCTCTGCCTGAGACAGAGACTGCTGCTCATCAAAAAACACACAGGCAATTTCTTCAGCAGTTGACAAGCTCTCTGTTTCATTTAACATAACAAATCAAAGGAAGGGCACTTTTCAAAGCTGCCTCTCAGGGTCAACAGCTATTTTCCTGCTGACATATGGCCTTATAATTGCCCTACTCTTCACTGTCGGTAAAAGTGTGCATGGGGAAAAAAGGGTCAGCCGACTATGTGTGGGGATTCCCTTTTGAAATCCTCATGAGCGGTTTCAGATACAGATTTCATCCTTGCTAAAAAGCGGGTAAAAAGTCCACACTACCAATCTATCTGGAGTGGAGGGGTAGCCTAGTGGTTAGGTCAGCAGCCTGGGACCAGAAAGACCAGCATTCAAATCCCACTGGTACTCCTTGTGGCATTGGACAAGTCACTTAACCCTTCAGTGCCTCAGGTACAAACTTAGATTGTAAGCCCACCAGGGACAGTGAAATATCTACTGTACCTGAATGTAACTTGCCTTGCTCTACTATTGTAAAGTCGTCAGCTAAATTTAATAAATAAATACCCATCTTATTGCAGGTTCCCCTTAAGGTTTCAGAATTGGAGTGTATATTTAATTACTTTCTTTTGTAAATGCATATATTTATTTCTTTAGGGGCAATCTGTTTTCTCTGTCAATCTACTTTGGAAATAACCATGCAGCCTCTACATTGCAGAGACTTTCTCAGGATAATATTCAAAATGCAGTTCTATGTTCAGCACTGCACCACATGTATAGCTGCTAGTTTAAAAACAAACTTTGGGATATTCCATAATGAGTGCTGTATGAATATTTCACAATAGTTATAACACTATATGTACATAGAGTGAGGAGGGTAGGTTTGGGGTATTCCAGCGTTGGGCCACAAGTATGTCGAGCTTATGGGGGGGAATATTCAAAATGATTAACACAGTTAGCAGATCTCATAATCGCATTAATCGTGTAGAGTGGAATATTCAGTGGCACATAGCCATTTTGTGGCCCTGAATATCCCCTCCTAACACCACTAACTGCTGCGATGCTTACTGCATAGCATCGGGATGTTCCAGGGGGCGTTCCAGTGATGGTACTGAGGTTAACCAGCCAGTGATGAAAGTCAGCTGCTGGCTAACATTAGGCATTTAAAAGGCTGGCCTAACTTTAGTTGGTTTAGCTAACTGGGCAGCAGCTGAATATTGCCGCCGCCCTTTTATCTAAAACGTTAATAGGGCCCAATGGACATTCAATGCTGGTGGCTGGATATAACCCTGGCATTGAATATCTGTTCTTAATTTAAAGTGGTGATGGCCAGCCACTTTAAGTGTGCTGGTCATTGCCACTAGATAGCGGTCCCTACACGTATAGGTGCCAGCACTGGTATCCGGAGAGTCAATGATGCTGACTATCCTGATAGAGTGCACAGTGGTGGCCACTGTACAGATATTTATTTATTTAGCTATATTTCTATACCGCCTTTCAGAGCATCCAGGTGGTTTACATAGATGAACAGTAATGTAAATGAAATACTAGTGATAGCTCGAACACAACATCATACAAGTTGGGCAATTAACAGTGATATCAGCAAGAACTTACAAACATAGAAAACTTATGTATGTAATCATGAAGTGCGTGTAATATTGGAATATGAGAGAGGGGCTAGAAGTAAAAAGGGGGGGAAGGGGAGTGGGGTTGACGAAAGGGAGGGAAAGGAAGGAAGGGGGATGGGGAGGGCAAAAGAAGGGGGGTAGAGGAAGGTACTATTGCTACAATTCTGGGGACATTGTTTAGGTAGGCTCATTTCAGAAATGTTCCATAAATAGATATTTCTTTGTTGTTTTGTGAAAGTCTTCCTTGCTCCTTGTTGTTCGAATGTTATCGGGGAGGTTATTCCAGATCGGTGCAAACAGGGAGAATGCCCTATTCAATGATGCTTCTGTGCTTTTTTTATTTGTGGAATGGTACGTGTGGATTGTGAGTTACCTCTTCAAGGCCTATTCTCTATCGTTTTCTGGAGTAGGGAGTGTAGATATTTGGAGGATAGCTGGTTGTAGGCCTTAAAGGTGGTAATTAAGGCTTTATATTTGGTTCTGGCATTGATGGGGAGCCAGTGGAGGTTTTTAAGGATTGGCATTACATAGTCCTTTTTGGATGCTCCCGTCAGAATCCTAGAGCCGTGTTCTGCACCATCTGTATTGGATGTATTGCATATGCTGTTAGGCCATGGAGAATGATGTTACAATAGTCCAGGTGTAGCAAGTCCATGACCTGAAACACTGTGCAGAAATTGTGGTGGTGGGAGTAACATATGGAAAGCAGTGTGTATAAATGCCCGTAGCATGGGAAATAAGATCCCTGATGTTGAAACTTTGGTGGGAGTGGCTGACTTGGATTTAGTGGCAGTTACAGAAACATGGTTCACAGAAAACCATGATTGGGATGTAACTATACCTGGCTATACTTTATTCAGAAAGGACAGGGTAGGAAGAAGGGGAGGAAGAGTGGCACTATACGCAAAAACTACTATTAAAGTTTTGGAATTACAGAGCTTAAAAGGGAGAGAGGAGACATTGTGGGTTAAACTAGAAAGAGAGAAAGAGAAATCTATTTGCATTGGTGTGATATACAGACCTCCCTCACAAGAGGAAGAGGTGGACAGAGAGTTAATTGAAGACATACGCAGCATTGCTAGGAAAGGGGAAGTGCTACTGATAGGGGATTTCAATATGCCAGATGTTGATTGGCACATTCCTGCTGCAGTATCATCTAGAAGTAAGGAGATCCTGGATTCTCTACAGGGAGAACTATTCAGGCAATTGGTAACAGACCCCACACGTGAAGGGGCCATACTGGACTTGGTGCTTACCAATGGTGAAAGTGTTTCTGATGTTGTAGTGGGAGATCATTTTGCATCCAGTGATCACCAGATGGTGTGGTTCAGTATTAGGACTAGGGCTGTTAGAATCCATTCCAAGGTGAGGATCTTAGACTTTAGGAAGACTAACTTTGCGAAGATGGGCCACTACCTCAGGGAGTCGTTAGTGGGATGGGAACAGCTGGGGGATGTAGAAAAACAGTGGGCAAAACTGAAAGGGGATATTTTAAGGGCAACCAACCTTTTTGTTAAAATGGTAAATAAAAAACAAGACCCTGTTGTGTTCCACAAAAGTTTTATCCAAATTTTTGTCGGACATAGATCGTGAGGGGAAGGCACTGTTAGCCAACCCACTAACACGATACATATCCCTTTTATTCAACCACTTAGGTGTAAATATTCAAAAGTATTTAGAGTCACCAAACTTCTTAAAAGGATGAAAAGCAATGATACTTATCAGAGATATACGCGACGTGCACGTTTCGGGGGAGACCCCTGCATCAAGCGCACAAACCTCCACTGTAAAAGACAACCATAGCAGCCATGGAACCGTAGCGGTTCCATGGCGGCTACGGTTGTCTTTTACAGTGGAGTTTTGAGCGCTTGATGCAGGGGTCTCCCCCGAAACGTGCACGTCGCGTATATCTCTGATAAGTATCGTTGCTTTTCATCCTTTTAAGAAGTTTGGTGACTCTAAATACTTTTGAATATTTACACCTAAGTGGTTGAATAAAAGGGATATGTATCGTGTTAGTGGGTTGGTTAACAGTGCCTTCCCCTCACGATCTATGTCCGACAAAAATTTGGATAAAAATTTTGTGGAACACAACAGGGTCTTGTTTTGTATGCTGTTATTTTGACCACTGTTCTTTGGGGTTTTTTCTGCTACTGAAAATGGTAAATAAAGGCAAAAGGAAAAGGAGACCGCTATGGTTTTCGAAGGAAGTAGCTGAAAAAGTGAAGAAAAAGAGGGAGGCCTTCATGAAATACAAGAGATCAGAGAGAGAGGAAGACAGGCATCTGTATTTGGAAAAACTTAGAGAAGCTAGCAAAGTAGTCAAGAAGGCAAAGATTCAAAAGGAGGAGGAAATAGCCAATGCAATAAAATGGGGGGATAAGACATTTTTCAGATATATTAGTGAGAAGAGGAAGAGCAAAAGTGGTATTGTCAGACTCAAGAGTGCAGGGGGGGAATATGTAGAAGCTGATAAGGATAAAGCGGAATTGCTTAACAAATATTTTTGTTCTGTGTTCACAGATGAAGAACCAGGAGCAGAACCTCAGAAAACACCCACAAATAGGAACAGAAGCGAGGGACATATTGAACAATTTTCAGAAGACTGTGTTCGTGAGAAACTAGCTCAACTTAAAGTAGACAAAGCGATGGGACCGGATGGGATACACCCTAGAATACTGAGGGAAATTGGGGATGTTCTAGCAACTCCACTGACTGGCCTTTTCAATGCCTCGTTGGAGTCGGGAGTGGTGCCAAAGGACTGGAGAGAGGCTCATGTGGTGCCTTTACACAAAAGCGGAAGTAAGGATGTGGTTGAAAACTACAGGCCGGTTAGTTTAACTTCGGTGGTGAGTAAATTATTGGAAACGCTGCTGAAAGAGAAAATAGTGAGGTTTCTGGAGTCCAGCGGATTACAGGATCCGAGGCAGCATGGATTCACCAGAGGCAGGTCTTGTCAGACAAAACTGATTGATTTCTTTGACTGGGTGACCAGGGAGTTGGACCGAGGGAGAGCTCTAGATGTGGTGTATTTAGATTTCAGTAAAGCCTTTGACACTGTTCCTCACAGGCAACTTATAAACAAACTGAGCACCCTAGGGATGGACCCTAAAGTTACTGCTTGGGTTAGAAATTGGTTGGGTGGGAGGCGACAAAGAGTACAAGTAAATGGAGCTCACTCTGAGGAGAAGGATGTTACCAGTGGTGTGCCCCAGGGATCGGTCCTTGGTCCGATTCTTTTTAACATCTTTGTTAGTGATATAGCGGAAGGGCTGTCGGGTAAGGTTTGCCTCTTTGCAGATGATACCAAAATCTGCAATAGAGTAGACACCCAGGAAGGGGTAGATAACATGAGGAGGGATCTAGCTAAGCTTGAAGAATGGTCTAGAATTTGGCAGCTGGGATTTAATGTTAAAAAATGTAAGGTCATGCATTTGGGCTGCAGCAATCCAAGGGAGCAATACAGTATAGGAGGTGAAGTACTTTTGTCCACTAAAGAAGAGCGGGACCTAGGCGTGGTTGTGTCTGATGATCTTAAAGTAGCTAAACAGGTAGAAAAGGCGACGGCAAAAGCTAGAAGGATGCTTGGGTGCATACGGAGAGGAATGGCTAGCAGAAAAAAGGAGGTGGTAATGCCTCTGTATAAGTCTTTGGTGCGACCTCATTTGGAGTATGGTGTGCATTTCTGGAGACCGCACCTTCAAAAGGATGTGAACAGGATGGAGTCGGTGCAGAGGGTGGCTACTAAAATGATTAGTGGGCTTCATTATAAAGCATATGAGGACAGACTTAAGGATCTTAATATGTACACCTTAGAGGAAAGGCGGGATAGAGGTGATATGATTGAGATGTTTAAATACCTCCATGGCATAAATGTTCAGGGAGAGAGCCTCTTTCAATTGAAAGCAAGTTCTGCTACGAGGGGACATGGGATGAGGGTGAAAGGGGATAGATTCAGGAGTGATATGCGGAAATATTTCTTTACGGAAAGAGTAGTGGATCCATGGAATAGTCTCCCAGTGGAGGTGGTAGAGATGAGGACAGTAACTGAATTCAAAAAAACATGGGACCAACACAGAGGATCTCTAAAGGTAAAAAGTGGACTGTTGTAGTTGTTGATATGGAAGGACAGACTAGATAGGCCATGTGGTCTTTTTCTGTCATCATGTTTCTATGTTTCTAGAAGCAGTTAGAGACCTCAAGTTGTTTTTATGTTTTGATACGTCAGTTTGATTGTATTCTTAATGTGTTGCTGGAAGGTTAGACCTTGGTCCAGGCTAACACTCAGATATCAAACAAGGGTTTTTACTTGAAGTTGTGTTCCTGGTATGTAAACGTATATTGGGGGTATGAAATTTGTGTCTTTCATAACATAGAAGACTTCTGTCTTTTGGTAATTTATGAGTAGGTTGTGTGTGGTTAGCCATTTGATGACAACTGTGAAACATTCTATTAGCAGAGAATATACAGGTTGTATAGTAGTGAATAGAAAATATAGCATGATATCATCAACGTATATGTGGTATAAGATGATGTGTGATTTGATATCACTTATTGGTTGTATGAATATGTTGAAAAGAAGAGCAGATAATGCGGAGCCTTGGGGACACCTTGGGTGATCTCAGTCGGGGTAGCCTTCTTGCCATCCACCCTTACTTGTTGTTGGCGTTGGGTTAGATAGGTGAACCATTTGAGGATTGTGTTGCATAGTCCAATTGCTTTGAGGCAGTGGAGAATGCAGCATGTGGTACTGATTTGAATGCTGCAGTGTTTCTTCACACACATAACCCCTCTTCTCAAGTCACTTTATTGGCTCCAAATCTGTTTTGGCATCCTGTTCAAACTTCTACTACTGACCAACAAGAGCATTCATTTCTATGAGTCCTCGTTACCTGTCCTCTCTTATCTCTCCCTACATCCCTCCCTCGGGAGTTTCGCTCATCAGGCAAATCACTTTTATCTGCGCATTTCTCTTCCATTGCCAACTCCAGACTTTGTTCATTTCACCTTGCTGCACCATTTGCCTGGAACAGACCACCTGGGTTGGTACATCAGCCTCTACAAAGCTGTTTTTGGATCCTGACCCCCCTTATTCTCCTGCTTACCAGCCATGTGTGTTATAACCATTTTCCCTTCATTTTACCCTTGTCTCCTGTTTGTTGTGTTGGATCTTATATCTTGAATAGATTGTAAGCTCTACTAAAAAGGAATTGTGTCTTCTATATATATATATATACAGTATAGTGCTGCGTATGCATCATAGCACTATACAAGTGATAAGTAATAGCAGTAGCATCTTGATTCAAGGCTTCAAACGTTTCCCCAGATGTTTACTGAAAATTGAGCTCCCTGAATCTGATTAGGTTGGGAGAGCAGCACATGAGCTCTGATGTGGTTTTCAAAAATAGTGCTAGCCATAAAGAGAGTCATTTAATAACAGCTATGAGCGTAAATTATCATATTTCATAATCAATGTGTGTACTTCCTCGCAGCACCTATGATCTGCCAAAAATCCGCCCATGTACATGTCTACAGTGAAGGTATGTGGTATGCAAACATTTATGCTGGTTGGTATAAGAGGTCAAGTACACAAGTATGTGGCCATTTATGACATAAATAATGAAAATACCAACATTTATGCATGTTCTTAGTGCCTAAAACTAGGCGCCCCCTTATAAAATTATTCCCAAAAGGTCAACACATAGCAAGATTGTTCTTTACTAGTGATGCAAATGTTTTTGAAACAACATAGGGAATATGGTATCAACTAAATAGTTTTTAATCTGAAAGGGACACTAAAAAATCCAAAATTCATTTTCCCTTCAAGAAACAGCACAGTCACAGACTGGCCTCAACCTTGCAGAAGAGTCATCACATCTCCATGAGACTGATGCTAGCCAGGTTGCTCTTAACTCTGCTGATTATCTTCCTTCCTGATTGGGCCAAAGTTTGTCTGGTCTGTAGCTCCATAGAAAATGCTAACAGGATTTTTTGCTTTGCGAATCTCTTGACCCCTACTGTAGAGATGTACTCCAAAGATTTTTTCTTTTGCTATGTACTTTTACTAGAAATTCTGTGAAACAATGGGATATGTTTACTAAACGGGGGCCACGGCTCCGATATCACACAGAGTCCGCTACCATGGTTTAGTAAACATACCCCTATGTCTAAATATACTATCAGAGACTTACCAAGCCTAATCCAGGTCCTGTTTAATTATCACTAATTGGACAACCAGGATCTGGATCTAGATTAGGCTTGGTAAATGCCTCTGATAATTTACTTTGGCATTGTTTCACAGAATTTCTGGCCCAAGAACATGGCAGAAGAAAATCCTTTGAGTAAATCTCTACAGCAGGAGTTAATAGAATCACAAATCGATAAATCCAGTTTACATTTTCCATAGACCTGCAGACCAGACAAGCTTTGGGCCAATCAGGAAACAGGAAGGAAGATCATAAGCAATACATGATTTAAGAGCAGACTCGCTAGAGCACCCCCCCCCCCCCCCCACCATGATGGCTCTTCTGTAAGTGGCTTACCAAGAGGTCAGTGGTTTGGAACTAGCTTCTGACTGTGAGGAGAAAAGAAAGTTGGGATTTTATTTGCCTGAAACCTCTAGCAATCGTTCAGCTATGTTTTTCATTTGGGCAACAGCCATAGCTGCCTCTTAAATTAAGAAAATTAACCTGAAATGAACATTTATAAAAATAAAATGAAACAAAAAAAAATATTAAAATGAAGCAAAAGAAACTGCAACCAGCATAGGAAATAAAACAAAATGAATTTTATTTGCCTGCATTCCATTATTAGCTACTCCATGTCTGATGTTCTAAGTTAATGCCTGTAGTTCTCAAGTTATTTTCTCAGGCACTTTGCCTTGGGGAATGATTTATTCTTTATTTATTTTATCCCCAGGGACTCTTCTTTTAATGTCTTCATGGTGTGATACTTATTTTCTTTTTAATTGACAATCACTGTCTTAGATAATTAGATAAATGTTTTTCATATTATGATTTTACTTTTTTATTTATTCTACCATCATTTGACATTCTGCACTAATTATCTATTACTTTTATTCCCGTTCCACTTATTTAATTACCATAGTAGGTCCTTGAACAACATACGCCCCCCCCCCCCCCCAATCCTATATCTAGTGATGAATTTCAAGTAATTTTCTGCTTCTGGAAGTTTCTCATTTCTGGCTGGATTAAGAATCTAAGAACTGCCATAGTGGTTCAGACCAAGGGAGGATTGGTCTAGTGGTTGGGACAATTACCTCAGGCCAGAGGACTGGCAGTTCAATTCCTGCTCAAGGACAGTAACCTTGGGCCAGAGGTCCTATAGGTATTCCTTGTGGCCTTGGGCAAGCCACTTAACCCTCTATTGTCTCAGGTATGCATGTAGATTGTGAGCCTTTTCTGGGACAAGGGAATATATCCAGTACCTGCTTGTCGCACTTTTAAACCAGTCTAATGCCTTTCAGTCTGGGCAGTATATCAGGAAATTAAATAAAGACAATATCCTATTTCCAACAGTGGCCAACTCAGATCCCGAGTGCCTGTCAGGTTCCCAAAATAGTACATAGATTCCATGTTGCTTATCCTGGGGTAAGCAGTGCATTTCCCTGGTCCTATTTAATAATTGTTAATGGACTTAAACATTTTTGTATTCACATTTTTATCCTTATTTCCTCTTTTATTGCTATCTATTTGTTTGCCTTCACAATTCTTCCATAGCTCCCAAAGGAAAAAAACAAACAAACTCTCAAGGGATAGCAAGGAGCTCACAAACAAAAGTAGTTTCATATTTATTAATATCAGGTCTTATTTTGAGATGGGATGTAGTGGTACAAAGTACTGGCACGTTTTTCATTGCCTGCTAAAATTGACCCATGGTCCTCATATACATAATTAATGAATGACCCCAGCATATGAGTGCCATTATTTTTTTTGTTAGGAAAAATGTACCAATTAATACCAATATCTTTGCATCAGAAGTTAAGCAGGGTCACACTTGGATAAGACTGACTGGAGGAGCAGTCAGGAAACCTGATTGCTGTAGGCAGTAGAAAATAGTGACAAATTTCTGTAGTATAATTCCAATGAGAGGCCATAGCGCCATGTTGAGACTATGATCACCTAACCTTCAACACCCAGGAATGGGTATAAAGAAGGCAGGAAAAACAAATGAATATTAACATCAGTATACACACAGCCAGATATATGTCTTTTATTTGTTCATTTATTACTCATATTTTTTCCACTCTTCTCCAAAGGCTCCAAAATTCTATACAACAATAAAAATGCTACAACATATTAATAAACACCAGGATCACATATTCGTATTGTAAAAACAGAGATAAAAAGCCAAGCTTTACAATCTTTCGTAAAGCAACTAAGTCAGACATTATTTTCAAATCAAAATGCAATTGAGTCCAAAATATGGAGCACATCTGTAGTCATTAAGCGAATATTGGCAAGCATCAACCTGGAATATAATGATTTACCAATGAGGATAAATAGGCAGTAGCTAAATCACGCAAAATCCTAAAAACCAAAAATAGAATTATAAACTTCACTCGCTCCTGAATCGGGCACCAATGCAAGTTTGCTAGCAATGGCTTATTATTTATTTATTTAGGGGGGGGTTTTGTGCTTAATATGTTCATAAATTTTTGTGCCAGTTACAAGATAGGCAGCAATATTTTGAACTAGCTAGAGTCTATGCAACTGCGTCTGTGGCAGTCCTATGCAGAGGGAATTATAGTACTTTAGCTCATTTGTTACTGAGACACGGACAATTAGCAATAATTTGGAAGATTCCAGATAAGAACAAGTACCAAATATTCTGCAAATGATGACAACAAGATTTATCCACCATTCCTATTTGTGAACGATAGTTAAAAAGGAATCAAACCAGATCCTTAGTATCATCACCTCTTCTTATAGAATTAATAACTGGTTATGTAAAATAATCTGAGAACAAACATATAAACAGAATCTTTTCTAGACTACTTTCCAAAGGGGTGGATTTTTATGTGATCATCCATTCTGTGTCTGTCTGTCTGTCTGTCTCGCTTTCTCATTTGGTGTCCAATCTACATGAGGGCATGTCAGGGGGACCTAGAGAAGTCAAACACCAGTATTCTTTTCTGGATCCACATAAGACGAGTGTGTGATTGTCATGTCTAATTACTTCTCTTTTTTATAGTCCAGTATTGCAGAATAAATTGATCCTGGTAACTTTAGAAAGCCCTGAAGACATATTTGTTTCCTCAGAGGGTCATTCGAGAAGCTGGATACATAGGGGCTTGTTTACAAAGTCGCGGTAGCGGTTTCCGATCGTTATCGGAGCCGCGGCCCCATTGAAATCAATGGGGCCGTGGCTCCAATAATGATCGGAAACCGCTACCGCGGTTTTGTAAACAAGCCCCATAGTAACATAGTATATGATGGCAGATAAAGACCAGTATGGTCCATCTAGTCTGCCCAGCAAGGTGACAATAGGAGATTTGCCCGTTGCTCCGTGCAGGTCACTCCTCCCCATGCCTTTGTTTAGGGGTGTACCCACCTCTCCATGTAGGTCACCCCTATTTGTTGAGATATAAGAGATAGTTATGTTTACTTTAATTTTATCCTGTTGCTATAAAGGGATCCACTGTGTCTGTCCCATTCCTTTTTGAATTCTGTCACTGCATTTGCCCCCACCACTTCCATCTGGAGATGCACGAGGAGCCATCGGAGGCATCCATGAACCGAAAATGTCCACAAACCCATTCTCCCAAACAGGGGCCATAGATATTTATCTCATGCACACAGGCATCTTTGTACCCACCCACAAAGGGGCGGGATGGGGCATGGTCACCACTGAAAATGTGCATGTAGTATCACCAAATGCACTGCAGCCATTTACACCGCCTCCCGGGTATGTGCCGCACCAGACCTTCTGTAGATGTGGAACAAACTCGGGGACTTTGCAGTGTTTTGCTGCCTACCAGGATTGACTGTTGGAACATATGTTGCTGTGGTATTGTGTCTTGTGAGTTGTGTCTGGAGTCCCCCTGACTGCGGGTCTCCTCCTGCACTAGATGGTGCTGCAGCTGCTGTGCTATTTACCCCCATCTGACCTTGTGTCCTCCCTGTGACTGTGTATGTGTGAGTGTCCCTGCAAGTTTGAGTTGCAGGGTGTGTGTGCACAGTAAGGTCAGAAGGGTATATGGGAGGAGCTAGTGTTGGGATCCTCAAAGCATGGAGGAAAGGAATGCATGGTTCGCAATGGCAGTGCTGCATGAGGCAGACACAGAAAGCAGGAGGGCAGCAAGGAGGCTAACCTATCAGAGGTCCCCAGGCTGAGAAGCCAGTCCATGGACCTCACAGATGAACTAAGTCTCAGCAGGTTCTGGTTTCATAGGACAGACATGCATCTGCTCTTCCAGGAGCTGGAGCACCACCTCGGTTCCATAACACACAGGGGCCAAGCCACGCCCGTCCATCTAAAGGTGACAACAGCACTTGCCTTCCTAGCAACAGGTAGCTTCCAATCTGTGCTGGCAGCCAATGCAGGTCTAAGCCAATTGGCAGTTTCAAAGTACATCACAGAGTTTCTTAGTGCCTTCCTCACCTTCACAACAGAAACTACTGCAGAGGCAATTAACAATGCTGCAATTTCATGAGGAGGCTGAAATCCCTTCTCTTCTGGGGTTGATAGACTGCATACATGTGGTCCTGAGGCCCCCTCGACAGAGGGAACCCACATTCTGCAAAGAAAATCATTCCACTTCCTCAATATGCAAGTTGTGTGCAATGCACTAGGAGAAATAAGAGATGTCATCCAAACATACCCAGGATCCTACCACGATGCATATATTCTCACCCAGTCTGGGATCTATGCAAAATTTGAGAGTGCCAAAATCTCCGGAGACTGGCTACTAGATAAGATGAAAAATCCAAATCAAACCCTGTACTATGCTTTACTCAAATAGTAACAACCAATATTAATCTTATTACAATAATTTCTTTTAGCAGGCAAAAATGACCTCAGGATGGCTAATATCCCTCATTCAGTGACAAGTCACTATAGGGAAATAGCAGACGCTTCACATCACAGGTCAAATAGCCCAGGGCCGGCCCGTCCATTGAGCAAGAATGTTTTTTGCACAGGGCCCCGCGTTTCAGGGGGCCCCGCGCAAAGAACATTCTGCTTTTTTTTTATTACCTTTAAAAACAAAAACCTGGCTGTAGCTGCTGCCGCTGCCGCGTCCGTCGCAGCAGCGGCAGAATGGCGTGTCCCGCGGGGCCCCTTCTCCTCTTCGAGCCCTCTGCAAGGGCTTTCAGATTCGCGAAGGGAGAGTTGTGCTCCCTCGCGTCTCTGTAAAGCCCGCAGGGGCTAATGGGAAATTTCCCATCAGCCCCTTTAGACGCGAGGGGCTGATGGGAAATTTCCCATTAGCCCCTGCGGGCTTTACAGAGACGCGAGGGAGCACTCTCCCTTCGCGAATCTGAAAGCCCTTGCAGAGGGCTCGACGTGGAGAGGGGCCCCGCGGGACACGCCATTCTGCCGCTGCTGCGACGGACGCGGGCAGCGGCAGCGGCAGCAGCTACAGCCAGGTTTTGTTTTAAATTTGCGGGAAGGGAAGGGAAGGGAAGGGAAGGGGGGGGGGCTGATGGAGGCTGTCTGGAAATGGGGTGATGCGGGGTTAGGACTGGAAATGTGCAAGGGGGGGGGGTTAGGACTGGAAATGTGCACGGGGGGGGGTTAGGACTGGAAATGTGCAAGGGGGGGGGTTAGCACTGGAAATGTGCAAGGGGGGGGTTAGGACTGGAAATGTGCAGGGGGGGTTAGGACTGGAAATGTGCAAGGGGGGGGGGTTAGGACTGGAAATGTGCAGGGGGGTTAGGACTGGAAATGTGCAAGGGGGGGGGTTAGGACTGGAAATGGGCTGGGGCTGATGGAGGCTGACTTGAAATGGGCTGGGGGGGGTTAGGACTGGAAATGGGCTGGAGGGGGGGTTAGGACTGGAAATGGGCTGGGGCTGATGGAGGCTGACTGGAAATGGGCTGGGGGGGGTTAAGACTGCTAATGGGCTGGGGCTGATGGAGGCTGACTGGAAATGGGCTGGGGGGGGTTAGGACTGGAAATGTGCAAGGGGGGGGGTTAGGACTGGAAATGTGCAAGGGGGGGGGTTAGGACTGGAAATGTGCAGGGGGGGGGTTAGGACTGGAAATGTGCAAGGGGGGGGTTATGACTGGAAATGTGCAGGGGGTTATGACTGGAAATGTGAAAGGGGGGGGTTAGGACTGGAAATGGGCAGGGGCTGATGGAGGCTGACTTGAAATGGGCTGGGGGGGTTAGGACTGGAAATGGGCTGGAGGGGGGGTTAGGACTGGAAATGGGCTGGGGCTGATGGAGGCTGCCTGGAAATGGGCTGGGGGGGGTTAAGACTGCTAATGGGCTGGGGCTGATGGAGGCTGACTGGAAAGGGCTGGGGGGGGTTAGGACTGGAAATGGGCTGGGGGGGGTTAAGACTGCTAATGGGCTGGGGCTGATGGAGGCTGACTGGAAATGGGCTGGGGGGGGGGGTTAAGACTGCTAATGGGGGGGGGCTGTTGGTGGCTGACTGTAAATGGGCTGGGGGGGGGTTAAGACTGGTAATGGGCTGGGGCTGATGGAGGCTGACTGGAAATGGGCTGGGGGGGTTAGGACTGGTAATGGGCTGGGGGGGTTAAGACTGGTTATGGGCTGGGGGCTGATGGAGGCTGTCTGGAAATGGGTGATGGGGGGTTAGGACTGGAAATGGGCTGGGGGGGTTCAGACTGGTAATGGGCTGGGGGTTGATGGAGGCTGACTGGAAATGGGCTGATGGGGTTAAGACTGGAAGTGGGCTGATGGGGGGTTATGACTGGTAATGGGCTGTGGGCTGATGGGGGCTGTCTGGAAATAGGGTGATGGGGGTTAGGATTGCTAATGGGCTATGGGGGGGGTTAGGACTGCTAATGGGCTATGGGGGCGCTAGGACAGGAAAAGGGCTGATGGGGAGGGGTTAGGACTTGAGGTGGGCTGATGTGGTTAGGACTAGTAATGGGCTGTGGGCTGATGGGGGGGGGGTTAGGACTGGCAATGGGCTATGGGGGGCTAACTGGAAATGGGCTGATGGGGTTAAGACTGGAAGTGGGCTGATGGGGGGTTAGGACTGGTAATGGGTTATAGGGGGGGGCTTAAACTGAAAATGGGTTGATGGGGGGCTAGGACTGGTAATGGGTTGAGGGATTGCTATGACTGGAAATGGACTGAGTGGACGGGGAGGCTTGAACTGCAAATAGCTGATGGGGAGGGAGCTTGGAATGGAAATGGGCTGTGAGGGAAGGGAGCTAGAACTGAAAATGGGCTGATGGAGCAGCTAGGATAGGACTGGAAATGGGCTGTTGGGGGGAGCTAAGATTGGAAATGGGCTGTGGTGGGGGCTTGAATTGAAATGGACTCATGGAGGGGCTAGAACTGGAAGTAGGCTCATGGGGGGCTTGGACTGGAATTGGGCTGAGTGGAGGGGAGCTAGGATTTGACATGGGCTGATGGTGGGGCTAGGAAATGACTAGAAATGGGCTGATGGGGGGCTAGGATTGGAAATGAGCTGATGAAGGGACTCAGACTGAAAATGGATGGGGGAGCTAGGACTGGAAATGGGTTGATGGGGGGCTAGGACTGGAAATGGGCTGATGCAGGGACTAGAAGGGAATGGATGCTGGGTGAGACTGGAACTAGAAGGGAGCTGATGTTGGGGGAGGATTAGAATGGGATGGGGCTGGGAGAGTAAAATGGAGAGGGGAAAAATATTTTGTGTGGGAGGGATGAAAAATCTACAATTGGCCGGGTATTGGTAGAGTAAGTGGGGATTGAGGATGGAGGGGTAAAATTTGTGTGGATGAAATAAGAATGAGGAAAGAGCAAAAGGATAAAGATTAGTATGTTAAAGCAGATGTAGAGAGAGAGGATGGAAAGAAAACTAGAAGAGAGAAGAAAGGACAAATGGACAGCAGACGATGGAGAGTATAGCAGAAAACATGAAGAAACCAGAAGAAAGTGGCTGGAGCAATTGCAACTGAAAAAAATGCACAAAAGGTAGAAATATATCTCTTTATTTTGAATTTATTAACTGGAATATGAAAGCTCTGGGAAATGTGCATCATTAACGTCTGCGCTTTGTTTGGTACAAGAGGAAATTGATTTATAGTTTTATTTCTACAGTGTTGTTGTACATTCCAAGTTTGGCTTTTGGGGTTCCCAGTTTAATTATTGCCTTCCTGTTTCTAAATTGTGGTTCCTTGTTTGGTGATGGTCTATGTTCTGCATGTGTAACTGAGCTGAGGTATTCTGTTTATGTAATTCCTATTTGACATTGCCACTTGTTCTCTTTCCCCAGTATTCTCTGAAATGTACTGGTTTAATATTTGCAGTGTTTCCTTTTGATAGGTAGGGTCTGGTGCTTTGTGAGTCCTGGTAATGCTGTCAGGATACGGTGGGTTTGCTATGGGTTCTAAATGGGCAGCGTTTGTAGTAGTTCCTAATGTGCCTGGCGGTTGGCACTGGATTATAGTAATGTAGAAATCTTTTAGTCTTTCTTTATCCATACACTCATTAAGAGACATGTTTACTAAAAGTTAGTGTATGGTAACATTATGCAAATATTTATGCAAATAAGGCCACTTATGCAAATGAGGCCCCGCACCGAGTCTCCGCACATGGCCCCGCACCCCCCTTGGGCCGCCCCTGAAATAGCCTATACCATCCAACCTAATAAATACAACCAATTTTACAAATTAATACACCCGAAACAATTCACTCAGGAACCTATATCCAGTAATCTTCACAAACATTCACCACATAAATAACATACACCCATTAAAAGCGTCTAACTTGAATAATCATGGCAGTACATCTGGAGTCATCAGTGCAGTCCCAAAGCTGAAAAAACATAACACAGAATTACTCCCATGTAAATATAGGCTCACAAATAAGAGCACACTGTACTTATCTGAAGTAAGCAGCTTAAACAGCACACAGCTTAAACAGCACACAGCCTCAACGGGACCAAAACCAACGGCTCTTCAGCACACTGCCCAAAGCCAGCTCAATGAACCAGCCAGAACTTGAGGAAAAACAAGTTAAGATTAAAAAGTTTCTGAAGGATGAGAAGCGAACAAAGGAGGGTCCTGTTTATAATTGGAATCTTCGACGTAGACAACAGGGTACTTACTGGAGAAATAGTAATAGTGATTCATCCACTTTTTCATCTGACTCTACTGGGAATAGCACGAAGTTTGACCTTAAATCTTGCCCTAAAGGGCATAAAACTGTAGATCCGGTAGTGGAACAACGAGATAAATCTGGGGATTTTCCCGGGCATTCAACACGATCCCGGAAGAAAAAGGACGGGGTGGCATTCCAGTAAAGTCGGTGGTTATTAATCTGTCTAAGATTGTTTTGACATCGGCACAAATGAATTTATTGTCTAAAGGTTTATCTTACGTTTACGGTCCTCATTATGATAGTTTTTCTAGTAGAGTTACTATTGAGCGTTTAGTTCGCTCCCTTCAGTTAAAATGTTTTTTTAAGGATAGACCTAGTCCAGTAGACTTGTCAGTTGTTAAGCTTAAATCAACTTGGTGCTCTCCCGGCCCTTTAGATCCAATATTGTATACTTTTAAAAATCTTGTGCTTTCAGATTTGACAGTATTAGAGGGGTCTTTCTGTAATACTCCTAAAAATTTATCAAAAGCTAAATTTCTGGCACTTCAGGAATTACAGGCTATGACTAATATTGTTATTAAACGAGCCGACAAGGGTGGCGCCGTGGTAGTGCTGGACCTGGAAGAGAGTTGTGAGGATGGTGTCGACACCATGAGCTTCTCTGAAGCCATGTTGAGATGGATCCAGTGGAGCTACATCGTCAATATGTTGTTGGATTTGTCGTTGAACTACCTTTTCAATGATTTTGGCGAGTAGGGGGATGCTTGATATTGGGCGAAAGGATTCAACTTTGGAGGAATCAAGTTTGTTGTTTTTTAATAATGGGCAGATTAAAGTAAATTTCAGGCTTTGTGGGAAAGATCCTATGGAGAGGGATTGGTTTGTGATTCTGCTTATTGCGGGACTAAGTTCTTGGCGTAATTCTTTGATCCAACTAGCTGGACATGGGTCACTAGGGGCAGTGGTAAGATTAATGGATGTGATAATATCTTTATTGGATACTTCGCAAAATTTGAGTAGAGGGGTTTTACATGTAGTAGAGGAGATTGTGCAGGTTGATAACTTGTTGGCTTGGATTATCTTTGATTGTAGGTAGTTTGCATAATCTTGTGGGTGAGGCATAGTGGTTTGGGCGGGAGCTGGGTCACCTGTTAGGGACTTAACTATGCTGAACAGATCATGGGGTTTGTTAAGCGATCACTTTAGAATATCTGCATGGTATTGTTTTCTTTTTTCCATCGTCATTGCTCGATGAGATTGTAGATAAGAGGTGTATGTACGTAGAGATTCAGGGGACCGGGCGTGGCGCCAGTGTCTCTCTTGTTTACGTAAGTGAAGGAGCGACGCTCTAAGGTCATTGGTGTACCATGGAGCATGTTCTTGCTTCTTGATGTTTATTCTTGTGGTTGGAAGGGAGGCAGCTGATTTAAGGGCAGTGATGAGGCAGGTGCTTTTGACATTGCACCAGCAATGACAGATTATAACTCAGTTCAGTTCAAACCTCTCCTGCTGACCTGTAAGTGCATTCACTCTGCAGTTCCTCACTACCTTTCCTCTCTCATCTCTCCCTGCACCCCTCCTCAGGAACTCCGCTCTTCTGACAAATCGCTTCTATCTGTGCCCTTCTCTTCTATTGCTAACTTCAGACTTCACTTCTTTCACTTTGCTGCTCCTTATTCCTGGAACAAACTACCTGAGTCTGTACGTCAGGTGCCTTCTCTTATCCTTTTCAAATCCAGGCTGAAAACTCACCTCTTCACTGCTGCTTTCGGATCTTGACTCATGGTCTCCTTTGTGTTTCCTTACCATTTCCCCCTAGAGGGAGGAGTGGTTGGGGCAAGGTACCACAGGCCGGAAGGTCAGTGGTTCAAATCCCTCTAGAGGACAGCAACCTTGGGCCAGAAGGACTGCGGTTTCTAGTCCCACAGGTGCTCCTTGTGGTCTTGGGCAAGCCACTTAACCCTCCACTGCCCATGTTCCCTGTAAGTATTAGTGTATGTGTCTCAAATCCTCTCGTGTTAAATGTATCCCCTGACCGCTTTGACCCAGTGAAAAGCGGGATATAAATGCAGCTAAATAAATAAATAAAATAGATGTATCCTTGTCTACAGCTACTGTGCTGACTCTCTTGACTAGATTGTAAGCTCCAAAGAGCAGGGACTGTCTTTTACATGTCTGTGCAGCACTGCGTATGTCTTGTAGCGCTATACAAATGTTTAGTAGTAGTAATAACCTATTATGAAGCTGACCTGTTAGAATGACTGGTACATGCGCTTATTCTGACACATTACTGTAACATTGCTTATTAGGGTATTAACAGGATATGTCTTAATCCTTGGCAGGACTCCATTTTAGGTGCAGTATTTGTTTTAACTGCTGTGTTTTATATTTCAGATTTTAATAGGACATTTTAGTTTTTAAAGATGCCCTGAGTGGGAATCAACCCCTGATCACATGAGTTTTAGACTGTTGTTCAAACCACTAGGTGGCTCTTCCACTCTAAACGGCGCTTTTCCATCTTACGTGGTGGGTGCAGTTTCCTGTTCCTTTAGGAGTTTCTCGGTCAGGGAATACCAGCTCTCTGGCACTTCCTTCGGCACATGTTCTCTGGCAGCCATTTCATGCCTTAGGAGGTTCGAGGTTCATGGTGCGATATGGCAAGCAGCAGTCTCTGCAAATGATTTCAATCCACAATTAATGTGTGCAATACATCTGGATGTGATGTAATTGCAACAATGTTCTAATGTGATCTTATTCTTCCCTCTTAGAGCTCACACTGTATCTGCAGCCTCTACTATATATGCTTGTCTTGAAACAACAGTGCATTTCATTAAATGAAGGCAGTCCATGATGCCGTGTGTTGGTGGAGTGTCAGGCACTGTGACCATGCCATACTGGGACTTTTTTCCACCTGCTGCTGATCTCCTCGCATGGGCAAGGGGCCTGCGGAGTGTCTTTGTCTTTGACAATGTACCGGTACATTGTTGGCCAGATGTTGTAGCACAGATGTATATAGGTGATATATGTTCATGGGTAGCTGGAGTCCCATGACTGGACATGCTGTGAACTGTACAGTACTCTGACAATCTCTCCCCAGACCTGACAGGATTAAACAATTGTCTGACCAGATAATGCCCTGTGTCTGAAGCTATATAACTGACTCCTCTGCTCCCCCTTTTCTAGCCCCATCCATGGCCAACATGCTCCTCATCCTCATTCCTTCATTCTAGTACTTGGGGATTGTTCTTGACGGTGAACTCTTCTTCTCAATTTACTTCAGCACCTTTGCAGCTCTCTGACAGTTCCGTGCAATACGTCCTTTTAGACTCCGCTGCACAAACCTCTGTTATCCTGAATATGATCATTTCTAGACTTGGTTATTGCAACATCATATTTGCAGGGCTGCCTGCTTGTCATCTAAAAAGACTCCAAACCATACAGAATACCACCATCCCTTTACTAGCCCAGGCTAAGAAATTTGATCATGTAACTCCATTACCTCTGGTTTTCCCGTCTCCTATCATGTCCGAGACAAGATACTTCTCCTCACCTATAAAGCTCTTCACATTGTAGCTGCAGATTACCTGATCAGTCCTCGCTATTCCTTATGCCCTCCCTATTGTTTGTGGTCACCTCAGAAACCACCTCGTCATCCCTTCCCCATCTAGAGCCAAAATCGAAGGTCTACTTTCTTTTGTATTGCCCCTCCCTCTGGAAAGTCTTCCTCAGTCAATCCGTTTAGAACCCAACCTTGAGAGTTTCAAGACCTGCTTAAAAACTCATTTATTCCAGCAGGCCTTCGGGCTCATAGCAAGCCGATAGGAAGTTGGCAAGTGTTACGCTGCCCCCCCCCCCATGTCTTTTCCTTCATGTTCTCTTCCTCTCTCTCTCTCCCTCCTCCCTCCCTTCTTCCAAATGTTTCAACTGTGCTAACTGTTCTACGTCTTACTGACCTCTCAGCCTTTCCTTACCTGATTTTGGAATTCTTTTCTGCCTCTCTCTTGAACATTGTTTTCATTGTAAACCACCCTGCATGTGCCTGATCAATAGAGCAATATATCACACACAGAAAACGATACTCCTGCAGACCATACAAGATGTGACCCAATCAGGTGACAGACTAGCAGATCATCTGCGTGCTTATGGATGGTGTGGCAACGCTGGATAGCATGGTGACTTGAAGGCTCATCTATTTTATGTGGGCCTTGTCCTGCAAAGGTCAGGGGTTTTGTACAGAGTGGCTCTGAACAGGATGGAGGACCATATTGGCGAGTTTAATGTCATGTTTGTTAGTGTTCCACATTTAAACAGTACCTCTGTATTTGGGTCACATTATTCACACAAGCCGCTATCGTGACATTCAGTCAAATGCGAGTACATCTTGTATACCATATGCAGACCTCGTGATCGCTATGTGCTGCCTCTAGTTGGTCACAGTGCAGTGTTGGCACCTGTCTGTCAGGGACCAAATGCAAAAGGATTTGCACTGCCCTCCTCATATCCCCATGTATCTGGCCATTGCATTGAGGACTACATCCACAGCACTGTGTGTCCCCTGGATCCTCCCTGTGTCTGCTTTTGACATGTGACTTTCCTCCCAGCATCTATCTGTTTCTCCCTCCACCTCCAGAGCACCCATAAGCATGTCTCTCCCCTGAATTTCTCTTGCAGCACATTGGCACACCTGTGGGCAGGCCAGTACAACTGCATTGCAAAATAGGTGGTCGCCTAGGGTGGCAACTTCTGCAGGGCAGCAATAGCTGGGTATTCAAGTTAAATAATAGATTTTGGCCGCCAGAGCGGGTATTCAGCTTGAGGTTCGCCTAGGGAACCAACACCTTGGACTGGCTGTACGCCAGCGGTGTTCATGTAATGCCTCTTCTCAAGCCACTTCACTGGTTCCCTATCAGTTTTCACATCCAGTTTAAACTTATCCTATTCACCTACAAGTGCATTCATTTTGCTGCCCTTCACTACCTTTCCTCTCTTATCTCACTCTACCCCCCTCCTCAGGAACTCCGCTCCTCTGGCAGTTCCCTTTTATCTGTGCCCTTCTCTGCCATTGCCAACTCCAGACTTCGTTCATTCCATCTCGCTGCTCCATATGCCTGGAACAAACTACCTGAGTTGCTGCATTGAGCTTCTCTGTACCCCTATTCAAATCCAGGCTAAAAATCAACTTCTTTGAAGCTTCTTTGGGATCCTGATGCTCCTCACTCTCTTGTCCACTACTTATGCGTATCTTAAAATACTCTAGTCCAGTTTTACTATGTTTTTTTCTCTTTATTAGATTGTAAGCTCTGATGAGCTGGGACTGTGTCTGACATCTATATATACAGTGCTGTGTTGTAGCGCTATACAAATGATTAGTAGTAGTAGTAGGTCCCTGTAGAGGGGAAATAGCTGCCTCTCACCAGGCCTCTGTCTTAGCATCAACACTCACCTCGGATCTGCAGGTATATGAACTGCACCAGTCTGAGCCGGGCTCTCTGCATAGCATGGAAGTGCAATTTATAGGCCTCGAGCTTGTGCATTATATGGAAGCATCTATGGAGAGGAGAAAATATGCCCCTGTATATGTGACACCTTCTTCCTCTGTGCCCTTTGCCATACATCTCACTCTTCCTCTTGTGACCTTGCCACTATCTGAAATTCAAGGCCGGCTTTAAAGATGAGCCTGTGAAGCACTGCCTCTGGGTGCACATGATGTAAGGGCACAGGAAGCCTGCCTCACAGGCTTGCCGCCTGTACTTACAGCTAGAGGTCAACTCTTCCTGTTCTCTCTGCATTTTACTGTGCTCCTGCAGCTGTGCTGTGCTGAAGCCGCTGGTACCGTGGCATTTTCAGACTGTACAAACACTTCCTTCTTTTTACTAGCATTTTGGATACATATACTGATCATATTGGGCTATTTCAAATGGTACATGCAAAATATTATCCATGTATTTGTGGATCATGTTAGGCTGTGATCAGTCAGTGGGTGCTCCCACTCGGCCTCGCAATCTAGAAGGGGGGCTGCAGGCCGTGATCCCCGCACTGTCTGGCACTTATTCCACCATCGGAGTGGAATAAGACGGGTGTCCATCCAGGTGCCAGGGGATGGCCTCTGTATGTCCCGGGGCATGGCTCCACCCCTGTTTTTACCTCTGTCCCTCTCCCTTCCCACCCTGTCCAGCACTCCCAGCTGGGACCGGAAAACTGTTCCAGGGCTTAGCGCGGGTTGAACGTTCACCCCAGACATCCAGCCATCCTATTCCTTGCTCAGAATGCTGGCCATAGTACTGATGTGATGGTAGCACCTGTATATTTAGTGGCACTACCTATAGAGATAGTGCCACTGAATATACAGATAATGCTAGATAGTGGTGATGGCTGCAAACATACTCCTATTAGCACAGCTTGAACCCAACAATTGGCCCCAAGAGGAAGGGTGCAGAAGCAACACGGTTGGCTCAGGGTTCTATACCCCTAGAGCTAGCGCTGAC
The DNA here is from genome assembly GCA_033557465.1 of Ichthyophis bannanicus. Lineage (NCBI taxonomy): Eukaryota > Metazoa > Chordata > Amphibia > Gymnophiona > Ichthyophiidae > Ichthyophis > Ichthyophis bannanicus. The sequence goes on along the minus strand of JAWIIG010000024.1, from coordinate 3,642,027 downwards.
ATTTACATGCAATATTTGGCCTGCTGGGCCTGCCTTCTCCTCACATATCTGGTGGCTTCCTGTCTAACCAAATACCCATATCTTCTCCTTTCCTGCCTTCCCATTGGCCTTTTTCCCCATGCAGCCAGGCCCTACATATCCGCCATTCAGCCACACTGCTGCTGCTGTCCTGGGTATCTGCCCTTCTGTTGCAGCTCCACATGCATGCATGTGTACGTTTGGCTTTGCAGTGGTTCCTGCTGCACATCACACATCTTGCCCATTTCTGCCCTCTCTCCCTCACTGCGCTTGCCAGCTTCAGTCTCTCTGTGTGTGCTGCCATCTTCTAGCATCTCTGCCTCAGTGGACACCGCATTCCTAGCTCTCCTTTGGATTCTCTTCTGTCGGCTGTATTTCGCAGCCTCACTACAGTGCCGCCTGTCTGCCTGCTGCTACCTCTTCCCATTTGCACCTTGCTATTCGTGTACTCACTGTTCCAGAGTGCTGCAGATGTGCTCCCGGTTCCATTGTGCTGCGGCATGTGGTGCCTTCTTTGCCCTTTGGGCAGGAGCAGCTCCTCCTCCTCCAGCACAAGTCTACAAAGGAGATGGGTTTCCGCCGAGGAGACATTTGCTGCCTGGTAGCCATTCTCTGCGCAGCGCTATAAGGGTTCCATGGAAGAGGGAGGGGGCTACTCATCCTATTTCTTGTTGCATGCATGGCTCCATTTCATGGCAGTAAGCACGTCCTCGTGAGTTGCATGTGTGTGGCACAGATAGGTGCCCAGAAACGAGGACGTGTCCCAGCATATGTCCAAAGGTTAGGCACACATCTACATGCATGGTTACAGAATGGCAGGCTCATAGGGCCTGGTCATGGTTGCACATCTCCACAGGGTCCTACACGTCCTATATGAAATGTACCTTTTAAGTATTAAATTATGCTATATGGGCTATAAGATTGGTTGCTGCTGTAGGTGGTGGATTCTTGATTAAATAAGGCTGTTCCTACAGATTTTACTGATCTGGATATTGCTGATTTATGATCATTTTTAGAGTTTATGATGTTTTTAGATATTTAATGAATGTTTTTATGTAACCTGCCCTGAGTAGTTTCAGGAGAGCAGGCTAAATAATGAAATATATGAAATAAAATAATAACCTTTTCGTCGTTCATCAAATTGATATCAAATAGTCTGGATATGCCCTGGAGTTCAAGAGGATTATGAATGAGTAATTTCTGGGGCATTCACAAATAGAGGCTTACAATCATGCCACACAAAAAACCCACATTTTGGCAATTAGGCCACCTAATAACCTTATCTCTCACTTGGTTTGCAGTTTGTCGTGCTGTGAGGGCTTGGGTGCATCAGTGATGCTGAGAGCTAAACTATCGGTAGTTTAACTACTAGCAGGGTCTCCTAAGATGGACAGGTCTCAGCTGAGGTGCCAGACCAAGACAAACCACCCATCTGGGCGGCAGCAGAATGGGATAGTGTTGACGGCGGAGGATCACATTTTTGTGACAACGGCAACACCACCAAACTTAAACTGCGTGGAAGAAAGACCTGGCAATCTACTTCTATATCTTGCCATGAAAACCCAATGGATAGTTACAACAAAACAAATTGACGAGACCCCCATGACGGAAGGAACTCAACTAGCTACTGGGGAAGAGCTGAAGACTTTTCAGAGTAAAGCCAGCATTTATGATGTGGTTGGATCAAAGCCCTCGGGAAGTCTGACTGCTGATGTAGCTGTGCATGAAATGAGAGTCAGAAGCTGTAAAGATGTCTTACACATTGGAACATGGAACGTACGAAGCATGAACTCATCTCTTCTCCCTTGCCTTCAACCTTCCCATCCCCTTTGTGTGAACTCCTTCTCCTGGTCTATACCTTCTCTCTTTCCCAAGCTCTCTCGTCTGTCCTTTGAAATATTGTAATTTCCTTTCAATTTTCTGGCCTAGTGCCTCACTCTGTTAATTTGTATATTGTATACCGCTCTGATTAATTTAGAAGGGCGGTTAATCAAGTAAATAAACATAAAAATAAACCAAGGAAAGTTGGAGGTGGTCAAGAATGAAATCGAACATGTACAACTTGATCTGTTGGGTGTCAGCGAACTGAAATGGACTAGTTTGGGGCACTTTGCATCAGATGATCACATGGTCTACTATGTTGGAAATGAAAGACAATGAAGAAATGGTGTTGCATTATAATAAAGAAGAAACTTGCAAGAACTGTAATGAAATACAATGCAGTCAGCGAACGCTTAATCTCTATTCGTCTACGAGGATTGCCTATCAACACAACTATAATTCAAGTATATGCCCCAACAACAGCTGCAGAAGAGAATGAAATTGAAGAGTTCTATGAACAAGTACAAGCTGAAATTGACAGAACATGCAAACAGGATATCCTGATAGTCATGGGTGACTGGAACGCAAAAGTTGGCAACAAAGAAGAAGGCAAAGTAGTTGGAAAATATGGACTTGGCAACAGAAATGAAGCTGGAGAAAGACTGATAGAATTCTGCAAGACCAATGTTCTATTCATCTCAAACACCTTCTTCCAGCAACACAAGCGGTGACTGTACACGTGGACTTCACCCAATGGATTGTATAAAAATCAAATTGACTACATCTGTGGAAGTCAACGATGGAAAAGTTCTATAACATCAACAAAGACAAAACCTGGAGCTGACTGTGGTACAGATCATCAACTACTAGTATGCAAACTCAAGCTAAAGTTGAAAAAGAGCAAACAACTCATGAATGCAGCAAAATATGACCTTGAGAATATACCACTGGAATTTAAAGACTGCCTGCAAAATCGATTTGCTGCTTTAGATACATATGACAGAGCTCCAGAAGAGTTATGGAATGACATCAAGAAGGTTGTGTTGGAAGAAAGCGATAAGTCTCTACAAAAGGTGAAAAAGCAAAAACGGCCAAAATGGATGACGGAAGAAACTCTGAAAATTGTCCAGAAACGCACTCAGAGCACTTGGAAGGGAGCAACTACCACCAGCACAATGGGTGGCCTTAGTTGCTCCTCGCTGCAGTATTACTGAGGCGAGCTGCACTAAATTCTGATAGATGGCTTTCCGCAAACCCCTGCATCTACTAGCAGAGTGCCCTACGCTAGTAATGCAGCCCAAACCCACATTACTAGCTTGGGGCTTAGTAAACTGGCCCCCATGTTCTTAATATGGAACTTCATTTGTCAAGTGGAAGTCAATAATAATGTCCAGATACCAAAGCTCAGGCTATAAAGAAAGAATAAACTCATCCAAATGCAGGATGTTTGATGAATAAACATACAATTTTCTATTCATGATTTATGCTTCAGTTTTCACAGTATTAATGGCCAACCCATTCTGGGAAAGCCACCGTACATTCCCTCTAAGGCAATTGGCCATACTAGCAGACTAAGATTGTATGGGAGCCTGAAAAAGCGCAAACAATAGAAGATCGTCAGAATACATACGGCATGACATTGTGCCTCTTCAATATATCGTACAAAGGACAAAGACAAACATTAAAAAAGGTAGATCCTTGTTACCCCTTTGACTCTACCAATTACCATTCTATTGGAACTGTTCTGACAAGTATGACTCAAATCATCTTAGTACTACGTCATCTAACCCCACCATATGTAATCAAGACAGAAGGATGCCATGATTAATGGTGTCAAAAGCGTAATCATGGCGCACTCATTTATTCAATTGCACCGTTTTAAAAATTTCACTTCATCACATGGTAAAGATCTCTTCCACCTTCAAGTTGATGTCTTTTCCTCTTCTAATTCGCTGTGCCTCTTTCTTCTGCTTCTCTTCTATCCTTTTAATATTTTAATTTGGCGTTCTTTTTAACTTTTCTAACAGCCTGTATTGTAATTCTATATTTGTAACTTTATATTTTTAATTTTGTAAACCGCCTAGACGCCACTGGTATGGGGCGGTATAAAAAGTATTTTAATAAACATAAACATAAACATAAACATCCATGAGCTCCATATCTGGTGCCGGGCCAGCCATCAGGCAAGGCCAGGTAGTCACCTAGGGCAGCAGCTCCTCCTGGGCTATAAAGAGCAGCAGCAGTCAATGAAATAGATCTGGACAACCACTCACATACATTAAAAGCAAAGTTTAATATTTTAAAGTATGATGGGTGATGTTTCAACGATCATGATTGTTGAGCTTCATAATCAAAATCTCAGGTAGGGGGTATTAAGGCTATAGGTTTGCATAGGGCACAAAGTACCCTTGCAACAGCTCTGTCTAGATTCTATTCATTTAGAACAAAAAAGAGAGAACTGCAAAACAGGGTAACAAAACATAGGTCACATTCTTACACTTTTTTCTCCTTTATGGGCTGATCAGCTTTTGCCTTCTTCATGCTAACATGAACTTCTGGCACACTGAGTATATACATCTATATAATGGAATATGAGTGGAGGGGAACCCACCAAAGCCAAACTCTGAAATTTCCACCTGGGAATTGCAGGTCAGCTGTGCGATTCTAGAATGTAATACCCACAGGACAAGAGTGAATGGACATTCTTCCTACCCTCCACAGAGGCATCCTGCTACATGGAACCTGGGAAACCCCAGGTGATCTTTGTGAAAAATTGGATGTAGGGGGGGGGACAGGATTAAGAGCTGAGGGCAAGAGAAAGGGCATCTAGAGTGCTGACTCAATATCTTGATTGTACTTGCTCTCCAGAAGACACCAGATCTTTTTTCTGTTGTCATGTTGCAAAGGTCTTCAGATGTTTTATTATGATAAAAAAGGGCACTCTAGTCATATGAATATTTTTAAGGTGATATTTGTTTTTATGTGATTTTCTACGTGTCTTTTTACGCCTGATGCAGAAACATGGGCATCTTGGGTTATTTTAACCATTTTTTCTTTTTCAAATTTTAAATAAAGCATTTTTAATATTTCAATTTTTTGTTTTCCACATTTTTATGTAGTATTGTTTGCATGGAGAGCCTTTGCCCCCTTTTTCTGCTAATCATAATTATAATGCAACATTTAAGACAACCCACAATATCCTATTTCTATTCTGTTTCATAAAGACACGTAGGCACCTTTATGTCTACGTAAAATACTAGCACAAATTCTGCAGAAAATGCAGGTAAAGGGAAACAGAGTACATCATTGCCAACTTGAGAACAGGTGTAAATTATGCGCATATACTATAAGCAATCACATAGATTTTATAATGAATGCATGCAAATTGTGACGCTGTTCATGCTCCACCCAAAACCCTGAATGTGTCTACACCAAGCTGCATACATTTCTGTGCATTCCTGTCATCATGGGTACATGTGTGCTTAAGGCAATTTTATAAGAGGCATTTTATGCAAATATACTGGCATGCTTGTGTGAACATATATTTATGAAAAATTACCCAAGCAGAGTTATAATGGCAGTTAAAGAGATGTCTAATAGCCTAATGGTTAAAATAGTGGGTTAAGAGCAAGATGGCCAGGGTTCAATTCCCAGTGTGGGCCTCTGTGATCTTAGGCTAGTCACTTCATTCTCTCTTGTGAAGGGGATAGATTCAGGAGTGATATGCGGAAATATTTCCTTATGGAAAGAGTGGTGGATCCGTGGAATAGTCTCCCAGTGGAGGTGGTAGAGATGAAGACAGTATCTGAATTCAAAGAAACATGGGACCAACACAGAGGATCTCTAAAGGTAAAAAGGGGACTGTTGTAGTTGTTGATATGGAAGGACAGACTAGATAGGCCATGTGGTCTCTTTCTGTCATCATGTTTCTATGTTTCTAAACACTTCACTATGGTTGCTAATGCAACATCCGAATTCAGGTTGACCAAGACAAAAAAAAATGAGCATCACTGGCATAGATCTATTCTTGACACCTAAATCAGAAGTGATTCTGCAGATGGGACAATGATCATTTTAGGCCCCTTTTACCAAAGCTCTTCAGCCAGCACACGTTAAAATGCATGGTAATCAGCCATTGCGCAATGGCGTGGGGAATGGGTGGCGTATGGGCATAAGGAGCACATTGGTTAGGACAAGGTACTTCAGGCCGGAGGGCCAGGGGTTCAAGTCCCACCTGGGGACAGCAATCTCAGGCCGGAGGGACTGGGATTTCTAGTCCTGTAGGCACTCCTTGTGGTCTTGGGCAAGCCACTTAACCCTCCATTGCCCATGTTCCCTGTAAGTATTAGTGTATGTGTCTCATATCCCCTTGTGTTAAATGTATCCCCCCCAATTGACCGCTTTGACCCGGTGAAAAGCGGGATATAAATACAGCTAAATAAATTAATTAATTAATTAATTAATGCTAGTGCCAGGGCAACTGTTGCATACTCAGTGGCAATGTGGCTTTTAACGTGAGTTCCCCTAACAACAGCTCTGTGGGAGTCATTGGGTGAACCGGCCTTGCTGGAGTGCATGTTAGTCTTCGCGTCAGAGCATTAACTGCTGGAGACACGCTGCTCACGCGCCCCCCCCCCCCCAAGAGTTAATGTGAAAGCTTCACACTTCTCATACGTTGGTTTCTAGGGTTGACCCCAGAGTTGCTTCAAGGTATTGCTGCCCCAGGCAGACCTTGAGCTTTATATGTCCCTTGGCTGTCATAATCCGTTGTTTGACTTTGAACCCCACCCCCCCCCTCCCTACTTTGTCAAATGGTTGGGCCAGCCCTGTTTGTTTTGCATGTTAAGTGCAAAATTTGAGCAGGCTTTAGTAAAACGATGCCACAGATCAGATAGCAGTCATGCCTAACCTGGGTTATTGTATCAATGCTTTTGGGTCTTTCCAAGCACCCAATCAGTAGACTAAAATCTTGTAATATATCTCAAGGATGATTTCAAGTGGCTCCAGATGGGATAACCTGGCTGCATGTCTAATAAAACTCCATTGCGTGCCCATATCAGCTCAAATTCATTTCATATTAATATTGTTTAAGTTTAAAATTCTGCAAGGGTTGGTGCCTATATACAGTATATGTCAAAGCTATACCCTGCTCATGCTTTAAGATGTGCTGTATACCTACTATACCTTCCATTGATCGGTTTCGCTTAAAGGAAACTTTATGAAAACATTTCCAGGGCCACTCCAGGTCTCTGGAATTTGCTGCCATTAGATCGGTAAAGTCACATGTGCATTTTAGGAATGCATTGAAAAGCTGGCTATTCAGAAATATTTTAGTTACCTTTCCTTTATTCTTTTTGTTTTATTACTGTAAATAACTTCGTCAAAGACTTTTTTTTTTTTTTTTGCTGGAATCCACCCCACCCCCAGCTCAATTTTTGGGTTGATGCAGACTATAAGAATGAAATGAAATTATATCCCTGAGGATTCCCTTTGTTTAGGAGAAACCAACTGGTTTTATTAGGTACTATCCTTACCTCCTGATGCTGATCTTCCAACTATGTCTTAATCCACCTCAGTAATCAGTCAAGAAAGCAAAATATCATGATTAAAGGTGTCAAAAACAGCAACGATACCTAAAAGAACCAAAAGAAATCAGCTGCCTGAGTCAAACCCCTGCCAAACTACATTAGCACTTGCTAACAGTAACATATTCGTATTGTGGGCTAGGCAAAATCCAAACTGGCAGGGGTCAAAAAAACTTCTTAATTAACTGAAGTAGCTGCTTCAAAATTCCAATAAAAAAACAGATTGCAAAGTATATGACTGTTCACCTTTGCATACATGGGGCCTTCTTTATAGTATTCAATCCTGGAGAGTTATGATAAGAAAGGGAGTACTTAGGATGTAAAAAGAGGATCAAACCCTGGTTATTTTACCAGATCTCTGCTTTTAAGAAGATCTATAGTGCTCATTAGTAGTTCAGGAGCTAAGTAAGGTAACTGTGGAGGTTGGGAGAAGCTAGTGGGATAAGAAATGTACATCAGAGATTTGGGGGAAATTGATACTGGTTGGGTATTAAGTTGGGTGGGTGGGGTTTGGGGGCATGGGTATTGAGGGAGGTATTTTTGGAGCTTATAGTTTAAAAGATTTGTATTGTACTACCCAATGAATTTCTTTTCTGGAAAAGCATGTCATCAAATGGAAAAAAAAAACATTATAAAAATCTTCCTGGCTATAGGAATTAGATTTCCCATAAGCAATCAACATGCCCCACCACACTTGTCAAGCCAAGGTTTATGAGTTATCTTATACTCTGGGAGACAAAGCCAAGTTTCTGTTACACAAAGAGCATTTGGCAAATTTTCTACTAATAAATCTACTATGATGCCAGTTTTGTTTCTTATAGATCTTGTGTTAATTGGGAAAATCAATAATTTCACTGAAATTGCTGTCAGAACATAGAAAGGTTCTAAGCAAAATAGGGCAGGTCCCTATAATAAGAAGCACAAGAGAAATCACTATATTGGCCATGCCACCAAATTACTGGGATGTATTGTAACAGGAAGTCAGAGGCTCTGACAGATCCATAACTCAGTTGAAGCAGCACAAATCTACATTCAGAAGACCCAAAAGTTCTTCAACAGTTGCCAGATTCCGCACAAAGCCCGCGTAAGGAAGCACACAAAGGAACTCCTTTGTCATGCTCCTTCGTCAGTGCGCCAAGCTGGTGCACCTCGCCACTGACGCACGATACTTCCAGCCTCTTTATACAGATTTAATAGCTGCACTACCGGTGGTGTCATCTGCAAGCGACATGGTCATTACAGTCCGGTCGAAACATCCCTTCATGAAAGCCTAAAAGTATCACAGAAATGAAGAACACAGCAGCACAGTGTAGCTGAAAGCCTAGTGGAGAGAGTGATCCGACATCAACAAGAGACATAAGGGCCCTTTTACTAAAGTCCGCTAAGCAGCTAGATTGGGCTACAGCATGTGCTAACCCCATGCTGTGACCCACGGGCTAGCACAGTGGACCCATCCTGATTTCCACTGTAACTGTGCTGCATGGTGGGTGGCTAAGGGGAGGACATAGTACAGGGTGCGCGGCCCTGCCCAAACTTCAAGATTCGCCATTAGAACAGCTGCACTTGCCACCACCTCCATAGATGAAGGGCGGGATGTGTTATCCTCGGCCCAGAGAATTAGAGGACGTCCCAAGGGTAAGTGCTGGGAAAGGAAAGAACAAATACACTTACAGGATGTACTGTCTTAAATTCTAAAACATGCTTTCCACACCCCCGACAGTTACTTCAGTGGTATTGCACTTAACACACCATGGTTTAAGCTTTATGGGCATGTTTGTCCTCAACTGGTGTGTTGTCTGTCTTGACTAGATTGTAAGCTCTGATGAGCAGGGACCGTCTCATACATGTGTCTGTACAATGCTGCATACACCTTTTAGCACTATACAAATGATTAGTAGTAGTAGTTAGGTACAACACCATAGCAGCCTCTAGTAAAAATGCCCCATAGTCAGGAAGCGTGGAGAGGTACAACAGCAGATGGAGCTGGTAATCTGATTCAAAAGAAGGTGAGAGGGTTGTTTGTGTTTACATTGGTTTCAACATCTTCACATCTTATGTTTAATGATCTTCACATCTTATGTTTAATGATCATGTTTCTCTAACAGCTTTGGTCGCCTTTGTTCCATCTTAGTATTATCTTAGATTTTATGTGATCAGACCTTGGCCAGGTAACAGTGAACTGGAGAGCCGTTTATATGACTTGATCATGAAATGTGTTGATTATTGTAATTCTCCCCTGGAAGGAACAGGAAGTTCAGTCATTAAAAGGCTGGGGGGTGTGCAGGCCAAATGTTCTCATTTTGTTTAGCTTCCCATAGCATTTGTGGGATATTTCATCTTTTTAAAAACATTTTCAGGAGAAATGTTAATAGTGTGCACTATTGAGCCATAGGGGTATGTTTACTAAACCATCTTAACGTAGCAGTGGCGATGCTATCGTGCGATACTAATGTTATCACGCGATAATGTCAGCAGCGGCGTTAAGGCACACTATCGCTGTGAAATCCGGCTCTGAAGGGTGGAGTAAGGCCTCCCAGAGGGCGGAGATAGGGGTCAATGGGTGGAGAGTGGGCAGGGAGAGGCTCCAGGCACACTAACACTGTAAAATCCGGGTCTGAACACTAACACCAGTGAAACCCTCGCGTTAGAGGCACATTTGCAGGAGAGAGAAACCATTTCAGTCAGCAATGTACAGCAAAGGCAGGGCAACCCAGAAAGGTGATAGTAGTGATACATGTGCAGGAATCAAAAAGGCAAATAAATATATAAAATGACCAGAACCACATCTGAAATCCCAATAACCAAGCTGGCCAATAGTGATATTAATGATAAACATAAAGGAACAACACTGACAAAGCGTAAAAAGGAAGATATCATGTTTGGAAGGGTCTATGCTCTGTCCCCCTACAAAGTGAATGATCCCACATTGAAATAGCGGTGATCAGGGTTTTTGTTGTTTATATTGGGCAGGTTTGTTATGGCGTGCACATGTGCAGCAACAGCAGAGTGGGCACGTAGGAAAGGGCAACTATACTGATGCTATAAATGAGATACAGGGGGCTGCAGGCGGCACATGCTGTGGTCCAGCTGGGGCACATTGTGGACTAGGCAGATGCCTAGGTGGAAGATAGGAATGCCAAAACTGTAAAGCAGCAAGACAGCAGCTGACGAGGGACCAACATGGGCACGAGTGTGTGTCCCACAGTGTTACAGGGGAGATTACCCAGCAGGTACCCCCAAGGGCACATAACATTGCCAGACAGTGCCGGGGGGGGGGGAGGAAACGCATATGTCCATGTAGGCACCCCTACCCGAGAACCCACACCATAGGCAGCTGCCTACCGGCACACTGGATGGCCTGGGACTGCGCACCACCAGCACCACCGGCATAAGGGCATGTCAGCATGGTGGCGGAGGGGGCAGTGGCATCTGCCCACAGCAGACCATGGCCAAGCCCCGTTTAGGTGGGTGCCGTGTACTGCAACAGACAAGGTCTGTCTGACAAACAGTCATGGTATCCCCAGGGAATGATCTGCCCCTGTGGCAACAGTTTGGTACAGTTTGGAGTGGAGGAGTGGCCTAGTGGTTGGGGCAAGGTACTTCAGGCCAGAAGGTCGGGGGTTCAAATCTCACTAGAGGACAGCAACCTTGGGCCGGAAGGACTGGGGTTTCTAGTCCCACAGGTGCTCCTTGTGGTCTTGGGCAAGCCACTTAACCCTCCATAGCCCATGTTCCCTGTAAAATAGTTATCTCCAAGTTATAATGCCCTGTTCAATGTAATTTCAGTTTGTTCAATGTAAACCGCACTGATGCAGAATAGCGCGGTATATAAGAGAATGTAAATAAATAAATAAAATAAATACACACAGCCAGTGTGTTCAGGGGCAGAAGGTCACAAGTTCAAGTCCCAGCTGTGGCTCCTGCCAACCTTGTCCCCATATTTTACCCAGTACTAAACCGTGGTAATAAAGACGGAACCTTTATTGCAGATAAATTAAACATGCCTGAAACGCCTATATTTTACCCTACAGAGCACAGACACCATAAACATGTGCAATCCGTAGAGCAGAGTTTCCCAACTGCAGTCCTGGAGGGCCAAACACCATTCAGGTATCATGCTGTCCCTAATAAATATGCCTGTGCTGCATTTGTATGCATCGCCCCCATTGTATGAAAATGTATCTCATGCATATTCATTAGGGACAGCATGAAAACCTGAACAGTGTTTGGCCCACCAGGACCGGAGTTGGGAACCTCTGCCCTAGAGCAGCGACCAACAGGGGCACAAACACCCACACCCACAGGCTCCTCTATCCAAAGCGTCATGGAGAGTCAGGCTGTTGGGCCCTGCGCGGAGCAGCATCTCCCAATACTGGCACCTGCATACCTTAGCAATGCCGTCCTATACTTGGGAACACGTTCCACATATATCAAAAGGTTGCTATGATTAATGCCAGCTAAGAAATCCTAAGTTAAACACGATTTGTTGATAGAGATTCATCATAGCAACCTTTCTGATATCTGTGGAGTGTGTTTCAGTTATTGCTTCTGACAGTGTTTACCACCCCAGGGAGTGACCCCAACAGTATTGTGTACCATAGCAATGCCTGCACTGTGCCCCGGATTGGTGTGGCGGCCAGGGCTGCCACAAACCTTCATATTTGCACAATGCTGGCATAGGTGTGGGAGTGTGTGTATGTCTATCCAGTGTGTTGTAGCTGCCTACACCTTACTGAGCCCACACTGCTTGCACTGTTTCCAGTGTTAGCCTGCCAATGTGCATAATGAGGAACAAGGTACTGTGGGTATGACCCGGACAGGGTGGGCTGGGCAGGATGCATCTGCACAGGGTATAGGGCAATGGCTGGGACATTTTAGTGCCCGACCACCACCTGCATGGACAGGGTGGCCACAGCATGTCATGCTGGGAGGTCACTCTCACCCTGACTGAGCAGTGACCACGGCATGGCTAGGTTCCCCCATAGCGCTATGCAGCATTTCTTTCAAGTGATATTTATGGGTTCTCTTTTCTGGGGCCCAATCACTAACATACCTGCTTGGTGTGTGTGCTCACATCCCATTTTTGTGTGCACACAGTTCCTCCAGGAACATGCACTATGTACTAGCTAGCAGATTGTCTGCAGTTAGCATGTGTATGGCTGGAACACCTTGCAGGGTGCAGCGGGTGGAGACTCACTGTGCCCTCTGCTGGTGAATGTCAGTTAGTGGTGGGGAGCAGCTGAGCTTCTACAGCATTCTGCCTGTCTGCCATTGCCTTATGTGATGCATACAGATCTGCATCAACTGCCCTGTAGAGTGCCTGTTCCCCAGCAGGACTGGGGTTGATGGTCCTCTCTACTGCCACCATTGCAGAGATGTACAATGTGGATCTGTTGGTGGGAGATCCTGTTCCCCCCACCCTGAGCCATAGAGGGTGGGTTGGGTGGTGCTACATAATCCGCTTTTGGTTCCAAACGCCCCCTTCACCTATAACATGTGACCATGGCACCCTCACAGGATATGCACCATTCTGGGTGCATCATAGTCCACAAGGGCTAGACGTGACTGGGAAATACAGATGGACACAGGTGTATCCTAGGTGGGTCTGCAAGTACTACCTATCACACACTGGCACTGATGGGGACCTGCAACATAGCCTATCTCAGCCAAGCCAGGTGCTGCAGACCTGGTGCTGGGTGCCGCGGACCTGGTGCTGGGTGCCCCACCTCACCCTCAGGGTGAGCACAGGACCCGCACAATGTCATGGTCTGTAGCTACTCTGTGAGTCACAAGAGGCAGGAGACGTTGGATGAACAGATTCTTCTTTATTGTATAGAGACCCCAACGCGTTTCGGCAACGCCTTCTTCAGGGGGAAGGGATACAAATCTATCTTAATATACACAACAATGAAAAAATAAATAAAATAACAATGTTAAAATGACAATATTAAAAATATATTAAAATAACACACCTGGCATGTTGCGTGCTAGAGAGACAAACATTCCTATGCCATAAATGTAAGGCACACCTTTGAACATGCAAACTTTTGCCAGGTTTTTCTGGCAACGTTTTTATTTGTTGGTTTCTCAGCCCTGCGTTTGGTTGTTTTGTTTTAGTGTGAGTTTTAATCAATTTTTATTTATTGTCTTATCATATGTTTATCATAAAGTTTGCATGTTCAAAGGTGTGCCTTACATTTATGGCATAGGAATGTTTGTCTCTCTAGCACGCAACATGCCAGTTATAGCAGTGAGTTCAGAGAAGAATGGATGTTATAGATAAATAAATGACAGGTTTTAGTAGTGTGCTGAACATATGCAGAGAAAGAGAGAGGGAGGCATCAGCATGACGCAGGATTTTAGCCAAAGGCACTATCCAAAGTGGGCACAGGAACATAGGTAGTGGATCCTGGAGGTTTTGGTACATCTTACAGGACATGGAAAGGGAGAAGTGAAGAGTGTCCAAAGCAGAGGAGAGTATAGTGTTACAGGAAGAGACTCCCTCATTGACAAGCTTGAATAAGAGTGGATTAGAGGAGAGATGAAACAGTGGTAGAGAGACTGTAAGGGTCAATAGCCTGAAATGTGTTGATGTGATTGGATAAGACTTTTGAGGTAGGTAATTAAGTGTGTTCAAGGGGACCCAGTGGCTGCTGGGTGACCAGGAATCAGCATTGACTCAATGGGACACATTGCATAAAAGTAGTGTCTGGAATTCGTAAAAAAATTACCTTGAGTACCAATAGTTTGAATCTGCACCTCTCCTTAATCAGAAGCCAGTGCAAGTTCCTCAACAAAGGGAAAACACTTTCACATTTCTTACCTACCAATAACATATAGTAACATATCAAATGACGGCAGATAAAGACTAGGATGGTCCATCTAGTCTGCCCAATAAGACAGCGAGAGTAGGTGTACCTGCCGCTTCGTGCAGGCCACCCCCCCCCCCACCATGTCTTTTTTTTTAGGGGTGAACCCACCGCTCCGTGTAGGACACCCCTATTTGTTGAGAAATTAGATAGTTATGTTTATTTTGATTTTATCCTGTTGCTATAAAGGGATCCACTGTGTCTGTCCTATGCCATTTTGAATTCTGTCACTGTGTTTGCCCCACCACTTCCATCGGGAGGGCATTCCAAGCATCCACCACCCTTTCAGTGAAAAAACCTTGTTATAGTATTTTGTGTAGCTTGTAACTTTTTCATGGAGTAAACAATCAATCTAGGTTTACCCGTTCCATTCCATTCATTAATTTATAGATCTCTCTCATATCCCCCTTCAGCCGTCTCTTTTCCAAGATGAAAAGTCCTAACCATTTAAGCCTTTCCTCATAGGAGTATCGTTCATCCCCTTTACCATTTTGGTTGCTCTTCTCTGAACCTTTTCTAATTCTGCTATATCCTTTTTAACAAATGATGACCAGAATTGTACACAATATTCAAGGTGCGGTCGTACCATGGAACGACAGAGACATTATAATATCCTTGGTTTTATTCTCCATTCCTTTCCTTATGATTCCCAGCATTCTATTTGCTCTCTTGGCCACCGCTGCACACTGGGAGGAGGGTTTCAATGTGTTATCCACAATGACACCAAATCCTTTTCCTGGGTGGTGGTTCGTAATGTGGAACCTTGCATTGTGTAACCATAGTTTGGGTTGTTCTTTCCTAGGTGCATAACTTTGCACTTGTCCACATTAAATTTCATCTGCCATACTAGGAGGAATATGGCTATGGACCTCAAACCTCCCCAAAGACATGGTGAGTATCTGGATGGAGCACAGGCCAGAGGAGTGGAAGCACAAGCGAGTCAGGATGGACCTGGGAGTCAACTCAGAGGACAATGGGAGGAATATGCGAATAGCACAAACCTCCCCAGCCTCTCATCTTCAGTTTTTTCTGCATTGTTCAGTCCTGCTAGCTGCCACAGACCATTTCCAGTCAGCAGACTAATACTGTTTAGCATTATAGGCTTCAAACATCTTGTGACACTTCGGCAGCTGTCTTTCCAAATTGGATCAAGGAATTTAGCATTCGCTTCTCTCCCTTATACAGGGTATGCATGCTCAGAAAGGCATAAAGGCACTTTAGGGCCTGTTTACTAAAGTGTATTGAAATCAGGCCTTTGTAACACCCCATTTTATGCCGATATTATTTCCAGTTCTAATAGCCAATTTACTAAATGGCCTTAAGCATTCAGTAATTCTGGCATTAAAAACAAAAATAATGTGAAAGCATTATCAGCAATGGCAATACAAGACCTAATGTGGGGCAGTGCAAACGCTGCGGCTGCAGAGGGCACAAGCACAGAAGGGGGGCTCTGATATCATCAGGGGGCATCCAGGGAACTCAAAACCAGTGAGTTACTGAATGTGGCTGGGTGGAGAGGGGCACCAAATTCATTAGTTGCACAGGGCGCACTACCATCTCGGTACAGTCCTGGCGTGTGGTGTAATCTCTGCCATTTTCCAAAGACAACAGCAAGAGTTCCCCTTTTTACCCATCTTCCCAGGTTTTCACCCTCTCCGCTCCAACATTCCCCAAGAAATGCAAGCCTAATTCCCTTCCTTTACCAAGCTGGTTCCCAACATCCTGGTGATCAAGGGACCTCTTGGAGGTCTTCAGCTGAAAAGAGGGCGAGGTCCTGCATTGTCCAGCATGGGAGAACCCAAAAAATGCTGTGCCCTACTCGTGCAAGGCAAAGGAGCACATGATGTCATCGGATGCCATGTTTAAACGGGGCAACAATAGAAGGGGAGGCAAGACAATACTTCTGCCCGGATTCCTGCTGGTGCTACATTTAAAAAATGGTGCTCAGGGATCTCATGTGTTCCTTTGCAACTCTCTCACATTCAGGGCCATGTATCCTCAGAGTGGTATTATGGATCTCTGCTCTGCTATCATTGGAGAAGAACGAGGGCCAGGGTAACGACTCGGCAAGCTGAGGAGCTAACTTCCCATTTGGAACTGCTGAGCTTATATGAAACGTTGTTGTGAGTGCTCATCTTTGCTGTTATTGACTGGGTGTGTTCTTTGTGTGAGAGGGTTTTATTTAGGGAAACAGGTGTTGGATGAATTATGCCATCAAGATTTTTATTTATTATGCTGCATTCTACTCTTGAACTGATCCTTTAGTAACTTTGAGGCTGTTTTATAGGATTGTAGTGTTAGAGAAAACTTTTATAAACTAAAAAATATCCTGAAAAAGTAGACTAAAGATTTACGCTTGATGGCTTCACAATATAGTTGAGCTTCAAGTGGATTAACAGTAATTAAAACAGAAGTAAATAAATACAAACCATAGCTGAAATCATATTGAACCTGATCATAACTCGTATGTGTTGATGTAGTAGGTTTAACATTTTATAATGGTGAAAATGTTTTCAAGCAAGGTAATTGTGCTGAAATTACCAATGTTCAGTTGAACATGAAGCATTGATGTATCCTGTTGTGAGTTATTATCAGCCCAATGTTTCCAGGGTAACCTAATGGACAGAGGACAAGGTTATAAGGTTTGGAAACGATTTAAATTATTCCCTCCACTACTGTCTTTGCAGGATAACATGAAGTGTACGTTCTCCAGAGAGTACCCTCTATAGGGGTCTATCTACTAAACCACATTAGCTGCAAAAGACCCCCGGTATCTGCAGGGAGCGCTCCCACCTTTTCCCCTGCAGATATTGCTGAGGAAATGCTGCCTTCATGGGGGACAGCTTCGTAGATGCAGCTATCGTCACCCATTCAGGTGGCAGTAGCTGCATCCGTGAAGCCTGCAAATTTGAAGAGCTACTGCGCAATATAATCGCCCATGGTTGCTGCGCTCGTCAGGCCTGCCCACACACAGCCCCCTCTCTGCCCTAATCCCACCTTTGCCTGCAGCTTCCATGGAAAGTGCAGACATTGTGGAAATGCTCTGCAATGTCTACACTTTATTCACATTAGTTCCTACCATTGGGTGGTATTTCCATGCTAGCCCCACAGTAGCAGCTTATACAGTTTAGTAGATAGACCCTATGGGCCTGATCCTGATCCCAACGTACATCTCTTTTGTACATCCGGGCTGACCCAGACGCACAATGGAGATCGCGATTCTGATCCCATGGGGCACGTCTAGCCCTGCGGGATCATAATCGTGAACAGGCATGTACATGTAGGCCAGGACTGTGATTCAATCCCGGCCTGCATGTACAGCCATAGCCCGGCTAACTCAGCCAGGACTTTTAAATGGAGCCACAGCGCCATGGAGTCCTGTTGCCATGGCACCGTGGCTCCATTTAAAAGTCGCGATGCCGGCTGCTGCTAAAAATGTTAATTCCCTGCAGCCCAACCCCTGATCTGACCTCCTAAGGCCAGGATTGGGCTGCAGGGAATTAACTCTGCCCTCTCAGCCCCTTCCGCGCCCCAGGTCGCTTAAAAAGAAACAGAGGTGGAATAACTTCCCCAGCCATTTCGCCGGCCCTGGATGTACAGGGCTGACATTAAAATCGGCCCTGTATGTCCAGGGCTGGTGATCGCCCACTCTCCACCCCCAGGCTGCCTCTTCCCCTCCCCGACTAACTTCCCCGTACACCCAGCGAGGAAGTTAGTCAGGGTATGCAGCCGGCACGTCCACCCCCACTATTCATGTCTCAGAATAACCCTCTATATGCTGAATTGCTCACTCATGCTTAATACCCTGTTCATGGTCAATCAAGGTTCTTAAGAGGCTTGCAATTAACAAACAAAATAACATATACAAATTATCATTAAAAAAATAACACACATAACCCATTCCTTCATCATGTCTCTTTCTCAAGCCTTATACCCAGCCCTCCAACCTACATTCAGCTACAGAAAAAAACCTCAACTCTTATCAAAAGCATCCTTAAATAGTCATGCTTTATCCAACTTATTGAAACATAAATAATTTTTCTCCTCACTCACCTCAGCTAGCAACCAGTTCCATAATGCTGGGGAAAAGCAATTGAAGCTGCTCTTCTGAGAAACTATCAATTCAACTGATGAAAACTGAGGCACTTCCAAGAGCGCCTTCTGTGACAATCTTAAAAAATGATTGGCCCCATATGGGTGAAGCAACTTCACCAAATACCAGGGTTTGCCTTCCACTAAACATAGAAAACCAATAGTATCATCTTGAACTAGATTCTTTGTAATTCCGACAACCAGTGCAGATGATTTTACAACGGAAATTACATGATCCTGTTTCCACTTAGCATATGACATCTTCACTGACATGTTCTGCACCTGTTGAAGCTGTGTCATCTGATAGTAGACCCTGATAAACAGAATTACAAAAGTCAATTCAGGAAGACACTAATGCATGAGTTACCATCAATAAATCTTGTTTATCCACAAATGGGTGTAGTCTATGTATCTGATGTAATGCTACCAACAAATCCCTCACATTTGTCTGGATTTGATTATCCAACTTTAATTGTACCTCTAGTGGTAAGTACAGTGAGAAGGTCATTTTATAACAGGGCAACTGGGTTTGGAGAGGGAAAGGTGCTTATTTTAAGGCTGTGTGAGTCACCTGTACACTTGTCAACACCAAACCTATCATCAGCAGTCCCATGGTATTACTGTACCTCTCCAGGATTGTTTAGCAGTCCTAGGAGTAAAATTAGATCCTTTTCTTAGCATAGAACCATAAATCACTTCCATCATTCAGTCAGGTTCCAAGGTTCTGCATCAAACATGTCTAATAAAACCCTATTTTTAATTCAAGAGCTCAAAACTCTGACTTTCGCATTACTATCAAATCATCTAGACTACTGCGGTTCATTGTACTGTGGCCTTAAACAATCCTCTTTACATCATCTGCAGCTTCTTCAAAACTCCGTAGCTAGATTAATTCCTGGCACTAATAGATATCATCACATTGCCCCTATCTATCCCACTAAATTTTAATATGTTTCAAGGTCATAGGCGCTGTATACAAAGCTCTTCATAGTGGCCTTCTGCTGTACCTTTCCAAACATCTGATTCTAGCCCAAGCATCCAAACCGGTACGATCCGAGTATGTGAATCTCTTAGTTCTCCCCCTCCTTCCCATTTTTGATTGAAACACACTAGACATATTTCCTTTTTGTTTTTGGTCCAAATTTCTGTAAGTCCCCCCCTCCCTCCGATTTGAGAAGCGAAACTAGTCTACTAAGACTTAAGGCGGCATTAAAGACAAACTCTCTTTATCCAAGCCTTTGGAGAAATGTGAGATGGGGTTGGGGTGATGAATCCTAGTGCCAGTCAGCCAAAACTCTTCTTTTCTTTTTCATTCTATTGTATTTTAATTGTAAACTGCTTTGTTTATCCCCAGCCCAAAATGCATTATGGAAAGTGGTGAAATTAATAAATAAATGAAATATCTTTGATGGATACATAGAGGTCTATGTGTCTTCATAAAATACTAGTACACAGCCTGCAGAAATGTGTCTAGATTGAGAGCAGATGACTCCCTCTATACTCTGCCTGAGCACGCCTGCTCTATCTGTACTCACCTGTTGGCACTGAACTTACTTATAGGTATGACCTAATTTTAAGAGGCTGTGCATGTAATGTAATTCATCGCTTGATGCACAAGGAAGATTTAGAAGACAAGAGGGTGCCTACAATTTTAAGCCTATTTTATAAAGACACACAGGTGTCTACATCTTTATAAAATACTAGCACAAATTCTGTAGAAATCACGCCCATATTGAAGGTTCTCTAACAGGCATAAATAGTAGCATATATAAATACTGCCAACTTGCAACATGAGTACATTTAAGCATAATCTAATTATAAGAGCCCATTTATGAGCATAAAATGCTGTCTGGCATGCAAACATGGTTTATAAAATTGCCCTCTGTAAGTGTAATATGACACTCCTTGTGGTCTTGGGCAAGTCACTTACTCCTCCAATGCCTCAGGAACAAACTTAGATTGTAAACCCTCCTGGGACAGGGAAATGCCTTCTGTACCTGAATGTAACTCACCTTGATCTACTACTTGAAAGGTGTGAGCTAAATACAAAGAAATAAATTTTAGAAATGACAGTTTTTTACAAATTAATCCTGTTTACAGCACAGAAAGATGATATTGATTTGATCTAGACCCAATATCCTGTGAATCAGGGCAAGGAAACTGAGAGCTAGCATGGGCTCCAGAGCAGATAACCTCTCTAGACCCTTTACTACCAGCCTTCCACTGGGTTCAGGCTTCAAAAACCAAACCACGCAGGGGCGGGCCTTGCAGCACCTGTGCATGCTCTAGATCAGTGGTTCTCAACCTGTGGGTCGCAACCCCCACGGGGGTCGCCACAGGATTTAGCAAGGGTCGCCTCACTCCGCCGTTAAAAAAAATAAAAATAAAAAAAATCGCACAAGTTGCTGCCGCTGCCGAGTCCGTTTCTTGGCAGCGGCAAACTCACCGCCTCCAATCTTCTGCATGCTCCTATCATACCCTGCATGCTCCTGCATACCCTGGTAAACAACTTCCTTTGGAGGTGGGACAATGCTGCACGGAGCCCGTCGAGAGACAGGAAGGCTCCACAACGGCTTCACAGGCACAGCCGTGGTTCCCTAAGAGACAGGGAGCCACGGCTGCAGAAGAACAGGGCAGTAGCAGGCAGACATAGGGAGAGGGGAGGAGGGGGCAGGGAACCTGCAATGGGGCTGACATGGGGGAGGGAGGGGGCTGACATGGATAGGTGGGGGGCTGACATGGAGGGATGGATGGATAGAGGGAGGGACGGAGGGGGGCTGACATGGACGGAGGGGGGCTGACATGGAGGGACGGAGGGGGGCTGATGGAGGGAGGGAGCAAGGGAGGGAGGGGGGCTGACATGGACAAAGGAGAGAGACAGGAGGACATACTGGACAGACGGGATAAATGCTGGACAGAGGGGAGAGACAGTGCGGGTTAGGATTATAATGGGCTAATGGGGGGGCTAGCACTGGTAATGGGGAGATCGGGGGGCTAGGACTGGTAGTGGGTTGATTAGGGAAGGCTAGGACTGGGAATGGAATGATCAATGGGAATGTTGCGACTGGTAATGGGCTGATAGGAGGGTAGGACTGGTAATGGACTGATGGGGGGCTAGCATTGGAAATGAGCTGATCGGGGAGGTTAGGACTGGAAATGGGCTGATTAGAGGAGGCTAGGACTGGTAATGGACTGATGGGGGGGTAGGACTAGTAATGGGCTGATTAGGGGAACCTAGCACTGGTAATGGGGTTGAGGGGGGACTAGCACTGGAAGTGAGCTGTTTGGAGGGGCTTCAACTGGAAATGGGCTGATGGTGGGGAGGGGAGGATAGAGCTGCTGGCCCTGGAAGAAAACTGGGGGCTAGGGCTACAAATAGGCTGATATGAGGGGCTGGGAGAATGGGAGTGGAAGGGAGTGGATGCTGAGAGGGGCTGCCATAGTATTTGGACTAGAAGGGGACTGGAAATAGACTGATGGAAAGAAGTGAAGAAAACAAAAGAAGAGATAAGAAATGGCAGATGGACCATAGACCACAGAAAGAGAGCTAAGAGAAGACAGGAAAGCAGAAGCCTCAGATCGGGACCCGCATGAACAGAGAATAAATTGGTCAGACAACAAAGGTAGAAAAAAATAATTTTATTTCATATTAGTGATTTGACTACAAAATCATCATAATTTTGAAATCAAATATTGTTACTTGTGATTAATTATTGTGGTTTAAATAAGTAAATTTTATAAATAAAAACATTGCAAAGGCCTATAATATCTTAATAATTCAACAAATGATTACAGCGACAATGCTTTAACGGTAAAGGAAGAGAGACGCATTTGATTTTATCATTGGGGGTCACTACAAGCTGACCAATGGTAAAAGGGGTCACGGTACAAAAAAGGTTGAGAACCACTGCACTAGATCATCTCTGACACTGCTTGACTGGACTGCTACTTTAAAATGGCTACTACAACTACTGACCATTTGTATAGCGCTTCAAGGTGTACACACCTGTACAGACACATGTACAAGACGGTCCCTGCTCATCAGAGCGTACAATCTAGTCAAGACAGACAAGAAAACAGCTGAAGACAAGGATATATCTAGGGGAATGGTAAGGAAACACATTGGAGACTAAGTGGATCAGAATCCAAAAGCGGCCTCAAAGAGGTGAGTTTTCCGTCTGAATTTGAAAAGGGTCAGAGATGAAGCAAGATGCACCGGCTCAGGTAGTTTGTTCCAGGCATAAAGGGCAGCAAGGTTAAAGGATCAAAGTCTGGACTTGGCTGAAGAAGAGAAGGGCACAGATAGAAGAAACCTGCCAGAAGAGCGGAGTTCCCGAGGAGGGGTGTAGGGAGAGATAAGAGAGGAAAGGTAGTAAGGAGCAGCAGAATGAGTGCACTTACAGGTCAGTAGAAGAAATTTGAACTGGATACAGAAACGGATAGGGAGTCAATGAAGTGACTTATGAACATATTGAGGCTGGCAGAAGATTAGCCGCACAGCTGAGTTTTGAACAGATTGAAGGGGAGGGAGATGATTCAGAGGGAGACCAGCAAGGAAGAGGTTGCAATAGTCTAGATGGGAGGGGATTAAAGAGTGGATAAGAGTCTTAGTGTTTTACTGTTGTATCTCATGGTGTTCAACCATACACCTTCCAAAAGTAAATTTAAAATACCAAAGAGTTCAAAAAGGGTGGCATTTTAAATTTACTTTTGGAAGGTGAATGGCTTGAACACCATTAGAAACAACAGAAGAAAGGGACATATTAAGACCAGTAAGATTGGTTATAGTCTATCTGGTAGAATATTGTCCAACAAGAAAAATATATGTTGTTTTTTTAGAAAATATCTCTTCAAAGTTCAATTTTTGGGGATTGGCTCTTTTATAAAAGATGTTTTATGTACACAGGGGCGTGTTTACTAAAGTACGCTACCCAATAGCGTGGGGTTTAGTGTGCGGCTCAAGCAGAGACGTTGACATTAACTGCGCTTTCTGTCCTTAGCTGGGTGCACATGATGCTGCCATGTGGCTTCACCATGCTAACTACAGAGGGATGGGTACACCCACTCACAAATAGTTTGCATTGGCCTCCTCCAGGAAACATGGCCCAACTGCATAGTCTCAGGGTGCCTGTTAGTAGACATATCCAAAATATTGCTACATATGCATGAAAAAGGCTTTATAAAATTACCTCCTGTAAGGTTCACATTTGTTCTCTTCTGATGCAGAGAGGGCTTTAGCAAGAATATGCTAAATAGTGCAGGAAGGAGAACATACTACATCTTTTAGCACAAACTCCCTAAAGTTTCATTTATCCCTGTGTACATATTTCTAAATCAGGCATGCTAAAGTGTTTGCATATAGCACATTATTTAATGTGCACACAAAGCTTTCATGCCTAGGTCTGAATGTCATGAATTCGGTGATGACTGTTTTATTGCTGGAGACTCTGGAAGGTCAGAGTAAAGCAGGCGGTCTGGCATCCTGTGTGGAAGCAGACATGGATGCAGGTGCACGCCAAATTAAATTAGGAATTATCATTTTTGTACCTCTTTTTCTCTCTCACACACACGCCAGCTCCTTCTGTGTTCACTGAAGCTCGGTAAAGTTCTAATTGGTTCCCGACAAACCTGGTGCTGGAAGCCTTCTGATCCCGCACCCTGTGGGAGTAATTGCAGCAATTAATTTAATTCCATGCTTTGGAGTCATTTCATTTCTCCCTTGGCTGGACACTGTTTTTGCTCAAGTGAGGCAGTCGACAGCCAGAGCAGGTGTGGCAATGGCAGACCCAAGTTACATCTGGTCGGAGATCCAGAAAGTCATGTAATTCAGACTGAGGAAACTTAATTGGAATGAAAATCTGTACATGTGTTGCCAAAGGAATACAGGCATGCAAGCGGATTTTGAAAGAGAAAGTCCCCACGGAGTTTTGTTTTGAAAATTTGGACGGCACACACCACCTAGGCATATTTCGACCTGCTTTTTCTGCACCTGTATTACAGCAAGTGAAAAAGGGGGCATCTGAAGATTTGAAAATACAATTTCCATGCGCCCTTTCACTCCCCCAGCCACATCCACCTCATTTTTCATGAAGGTAGAGTTGGGCGTGCTGCGGAACCGCGCATGTACCTTTAGCCACATGGAGGGGGAGTGTACGCTTCTTAAGGAGCATTTTTAGGTAGAGAAACAGTAGGGGTGTTCGCTGATAAAACTTGTTTTATTTTATTTTATTCCATTCCATCTGTGGTTAACTTCATTTCATTTATTTGAAACAAAAATTTAAAAAAAGGAAAAGAAAAAAATACTGTTGGACTTGGGTCCCACTTCGCCCTCACTGAATATCTGAAACACTTATTTCTCTAGATGCCAGTTTCATCTTTCTCTTCTCCAGTTTTTTCATTTTTCTCCTCCCTCCCCTCTCCCAGTATAACCCCTCAAATACTCACGCCAATGCACTTGGACTTGTGACTGCTGTTCCTCAGTTCTCCTTTTCCGTAGATCCATTTCCCATATGCATCAACGTCCCTCTCTTCCTAGTGATTTAGAAAAAATTAGAGCCTTGGGATAATGGAAATGTAAACGGGCAGCAGAGCAAGAAGTGGAATAAAGGAGGCATTGTGAGAAATAGCTGGCACATATGATTGATGAAACAGGAAAGATATTTCGAGTTACCAGTTCTTTAGGTTGCATTATCTGTCAGTCCTATTTTGAGGGTAATGATTGTCACCATTTGACAGTGTCAGGAGGGGCTTGCCACAGAAGGGCAGAGCCAAAGGGTTATGTCCCTTTCAGAGGGCCTCATTGAACGGACCAGCGCCTCCACCAATTAGTCAAGCTCCGAGTGCCTTTTTGCTTCTTTTAGTATTATGATCTCTACAAGGGTTGGGGTGATAATGGGGGTTTCAGTCATCTTCCATCCTCTCTGCAAGAGTGGGAGAATGGAATAAGCTAGGAATAATATTAAGTTGTTTCGTAATTTACAGGTACATTTTAATGTATTCAAAATATTGTTTTTTATATTTGACTGTTTCTATTTTATTACAGTGCAGTAAGCTGCTTTGATTCTTTTGCGAAAGGCAGGATAGAAATATAAATATGATATTTAAAAAATTGCCTGTTAAAAAACCTATCCACGAAAGTCTATCATTCAGGCTGTAAATGGTATCCTGGAGTTATGGTAATTTTTCTGAGATATCTGACCACACACTTTATTATCTGAGATCACTGTCACCCTTTTCAACATTATTAGAGTACAAACAGTTAAAGTAGATATAGTTTATTCCTCAGTCCTCACCTGGAGCAACCCTCATCTTACCCTCAAAGTCAAGTGTCTTTAAAACTGGCCTGAAGAACACCCGCTATCAAGTACTCCTGCCCCCCTTTGCTCTGAAAGTCTTTTTTCATTAAAACAGATGATCCAGACTTGAGCATACCTTACTGTTCCCATCCTCACTCAGCTCTGCTGATGCTGTTTATAATAAATGAAGAAGCAGCCGGTGGAGACTAAACTCCATCAGCAACCATATAGCCCTGCCATTATTTCTTAATCCTGACCAGCAGCAGCCATAGTAACATAGTAGATGACTGCAGAGAGAGATTGAAATGGTCCATCCAGTTTTCCCTTACTATATGGCAAGTTGCCTTGTCCTGGTCATTTTGATCAGT
This sequence comes from Ichthyophis bannanicus, assembly GCA_033557465.1. Lineage (NCBI taxonomy): Eukaryota > Metazoa > Chordata > Amphibia > Gymnophiona > Ichthyophiidae > Ichthyophis > Ichthyophis bannanicus. The sequence continues at coordinate 3,615,979 of JAWIIG010000024.1, read as the reverse complement.
GCCTTCTAAGCTGAGCAGAAGCACATATGCTGTTCAAATATTACCAACCCCCTGGCTTTCCATCTTGCAGATATTCAGCACGCCCTCCTAATGAACTCCTAGATCCCACACACAGTTCTAAGCAAGTCCATCCTGTCTACATGCATATTACGCTCAGATATTTCTGCCATTCAGATAACCTACATGTTTCCACCAGTCCTCTTAATTGTAAAATAGCCTAATCTTCCAAGATGAAAAGCCCCATTGCCAGATCATATTTTTTGCAGTTACATAATTGATTATTCTGTGCCAGACTTTATTGTCAGAATACGGGTTGTCAGGTCAGCTCTGTCATGTTCAATGATTTTCTCACTGTTGAATAATTCAGGCGCTGCTAGAAACCAGCATTCTGCTAACATGTTTTAAGTACGAGTCATTTTGGGCTGTCCTAATTCCCTTTCATTTCTAATCTATGATATTACATTCACTTTTCTGCCTCCCTATCTGATACTTCAGCAGTGATGCATTGCTACTAGCGTATCATGGAAGCACATGAAAGTGCCAAGAGCCTGTGGAATAGTTATACTGTATTTGAAAAAGAGGATTTATGCAATTACCAGACACCCATTAAAGATTCAACATAGGATATGAAGGTTCTCTCCCTCCATTCTATGCCCACCAGATCCCTTCCCACCCTCCTAGCTGTACAGCAACAACTAGAAACATAGAAATATGTTGGCATTAAACGACCATATAGCCTATCCAGTCTGCCCTTCCATACCAACTACTATAGTCCCTTTTTTCCTTTCAGGATCTTCTGTGTTGGTCCCATGCTTTCTTGAAATCAGATACTATCCTGGTCTCTACCACCTCCACTGGAAGACTATTCCATGTATCTACCACTCTTTCCATAAAGAAAAACCGACCACACCACCTCAGTTCTTAACTACTATCGGAACTAATGCACTCATTCCCACAGCTCCATTGCCGTGTTGTATATATGTTATGTTATTAAGCCTCTCTAGCCTAGATTATACCTTAAGTTGATTGTACCCAAGTTTTACTATTTATTTAGTCTGCATTATTTTTCTCTGTAACTAACATCTCCTGTTATAACCGTTTTGTTCAGATGCACTAAGTTTTTGTAAACCGTCTTGACTGGTTCGCTCATTTCTCCCCCCTTCGTCTGTTGTCACTCTGGTTATGTCACTGGTGATCACACATCTGGATTACTGTAACACTATCTACGCCAGCCTCCCCTCCTCCCAGCTTCGCCATCTCCAATTAGTCCAAAATACTGCGGCCCGTCTCATCACCTGTTCTCCCGCCCGCGCTCACGTCACTCCCTGCCTCTTCGCCCTTCACTGGCTTCCGGTGAAGTTCAGATTCATTTACAAATTACTCATCATCACGCACAGAGCCCTTCATTCTGGCACCCCCCAGTACTTGGCAGACATCATTCATCTTCAACCCTCCCCACGCCTTCTTCGCTCAGCGCACGGTAACCGCCTCTTCCTTCCCTCCCCTTCTCAGACACATCTGGAACTCACTCGTCATTCCGCTTTCTTCTTTCTCGGCCCTGCTTTGTGGAACTCGCTCCCTCTTTCTCTCCGTATTGAACTGTCCCACCCCCGCTTTAGAGCTCTTCTCAAAACCCATCTCTTCTGTCAAGCCTTTGATCTCTCCCCTCCCACCGATGACGCTCTGCCCCCCAGCCGCGCCCCCCACTCTTCATAGCACCCCTTCAAATTCCTTACTCGCCCCTTCTCTTGTGTATTTCCCATCTACTGTCATCCTTTCCACTTTATGGACCTCCTTTGTTTTCTGTCTTCTATCTGTCCCTCTTTGTCCTATTATTATTGGTGTTCCTTTCTGACTTTATTTATTCTGTAGCAATTGCCTTTTTGTATTGTACACTGCCCTGACACCTTGGCTTGGGCGGTTTATCAAATCCTGCGAATAAAGATAAAGATGTTAAATAAGTAAATAAATATTTCCGCATGTCCCCTTTCACCTTCATTCTATGCCTCCTCATTGCAGAGCTTTATTTCAATTGAAAGAGCCTCTCCTCCTGTGCATTTCTGCTACAGAGGTATTTAAACGTCTCTATCATATCTCCTGGCTTTCCTTCAAAGTATACATATTGAGATCTTTGTCTATCCTCATATGCCTTATGACAAAGCTCACTGACCATTTTGGCAGCCACCCTCTGCACTGATACCATCCTGTTTATATCCTTTTGAAAGTGTGGTCTCCAGAACTGCACACAATACTCCAAATGAGGTCTCACCAAAGACTTATACAGAGGCACTATCGCCTCCTCCTTCCTGCTGGCCATTCCTTTCCCTATGCACCTAAGCACGTTTCTAGCTTATGCTGTCACCTTTTCTACCTGTCTAGCCACCTTAAGATCATCAGAAATAATCACGCCCAGGTCCTGCTCTTCTTTTGTGGACAGAAGTACTTCCCCTCCTATACTGTACCGCTCTCTTGGATTTTTGCAACCCAAATGCAAGACCCTGCATTTTTTAGCTTTAAATCTCAGCTGCCAAATTCTTGACCATTCTTCAAGCTTTGTTAGATCCCTCCTCATATTGTCTATACCTTCCTGGGTGTCTACTCTATTGCAGATTTTGGTATCATCTGCAAAGAGGCAAACCTTACCCGACAGCCCTTCCACAATATCACTAAGAATAATGTTAAAAGAATCGAACCAAGGACAGATCCCTGCAGCACACCACTGGTAATCTCCTCTCCTTTACCCGTAACCTTTGTCGCCTCCCACACTACTAATTTCTAACCCAGTCAATCACTTTAGGGTCCATTCCTAAGGGTGCTCAATTAATTTATAAGTCGCCTGTGCGGAACGGTATCAAAGACTTTACTAAAATCTAGTACACCACATCTAGGGCTCTCCCTCGGTCCAACTCTCTGGTAGCCCAGTCAAAGAAATTAATCTGATTTGTCTGACAAGACCTGCCTCTAGTAAAGCCATGCTGCCTCGGATCCTACAATCCACTGGATTCCAGAAATCTCACTATCCTCTGTTTTAGCAGTGTTTCCATTATTTATTCACTACAAAGGTCAGATTAACCGGTCTGTAGTTTTCAGCATCATCCTTACTTCCGCTTTTGTGTAAAGGGACCACACATGCCTTTCTCCAGTCCTCAGGGATCACTTCCAACTCTAAAGAAGTATTGAAAAGGTCAGATAGTGGAGCCGCTAGAACTTCCTTAAGTTCCTTCAGTACTCTTGGATATATCCCATCCGGTCCTATCGCTTTGTCTATTTTTAGTTTAGGTAGTTCCTCATGAACACAGTCTTCTGAAAATTGTTCAAGATCCCCTTCACTTCTGTTCCTATTTGTAGGTGTTTTCAGAGGTCCTGCTCCTGGTCCTCGATCTGTGTGACAATCCTTTGCCAGGCTGCACAGCCAACCCATCCCACTATCTCCCTGCTGTAGCTATGTTAGGCTAAGCACACTACACAACCCAGATCATTTTGCCCCTCTGTCATAAGAACAAAAGAAATGCCATACTTGGTCAGATCAAGGTCCATCCAGCCCAGTATCCTGTTTCCAACAGTGGCCAATCCAGCTCACAAGTACCTGGCAGGTTCTCAAAAAGGCACACAGGTCCCTGTGAGACTGGCCAGCCAATTGATTTTTAAAGGGTAAGTCTCTGGGGCATTTCCCTTACAAAAATGGTTGTGCAAGCCCATAGATGTACAGGACCCATGTGTCTGCCAGCACTATACAGAGAGTCAAACTCATTCCTCTCCCCCTATGTAATGCTGTACTTCACTATATACTGTAGATATCTTGGTCATGTTTCACCCTCTTGTTTCCAAATCATGGGGATGTTGCAATCCCTAGCATCAGATGAGTGGGCGCCTTAGCAGGGGTGCACTCGCATTGCCATGTACCCTACTGACCGCCCGCAGAAGGAACTCATGCCTAAGAATATGGGAAGGACAATTTTAAAGCTATTATTACCATGTATCAAATAAGGTTTTTATGCACAAGAATGCAGTCATTGAGAATTATCCACCACATGAATAAGTTTACCTGCACATTGGAGGGATGTTCCTGGAAGTATGACTGGGTGTAGGACAAGACGTGAATGCACACTTCTGGATTTACGAGCACATGTGCATAACTTAACAAGGGTAATGTGCTCACACAAACAGCATTTGAGATCTCTGAGCACACCTTGGCTCATACACTTTGCACATTCTTTGAAAGTTGTTCTTTATATATAAAAATATATATACACACATGTAGATGCCCTATATCCCATTTTTGTGCCTTCCATGTTACCTGATTATTTAAACACAAATCAAATAACCTGTTTTGGAAAATCCTAAGAAACTGTTCTGTAACTCTGCCACACATTCTTCATACATATAGCCGTGTTGCTGTTTGATGCTGTACATGTATGTAGAACAGCAGTATGGAGTATCATCCCATGTACTCTTCTGTTCCAAAGGGGAAATTTACAGGGCTAACAAAACAAAGGGCAACTTTCACAGAGTTTCGCCATGAGTGCAGATGAAAAAAAGCCTTCTCACAGCCACCCTTTCCCCTCCTCATGGAAAACCAGACATGCTGTACACAGGGTGAGTATTTTAACCCATGCAGGAAGGAGGAGTTGCTGGGTGCAGGCTGGCAGTTGTAAGTACGGGAATTTCATTTTGAAATCCCTGCATCTGTTTATGTGGGATAAGAAATCCCTGTGAGATTGGCCAGTCAACTGATTTTTAAAGGGGAATTTTCCCTTTAAAAAAATATCGCTGTGCAGGCCCGTACTGTAGATGTACAGGACCCATGTGTCCGTCCGCAAGCACTATGCAGAGAGCCAAACTTATCCCTCTCCCCCATGTAATGCTGTGCTTCAATATGTACTGTAGATATTTTGGTATATTTGCTCACTTCAGAGCCACAGGTGAGTGGAGAGGTAAATCCTCCAATCTCTTGATATAGAGGAAGAGATTTTCTTCTTGTCCCCCTTCCTCCCCCTCTCCCCCCTCCCCAGCACAGGCCCCAGACATACTGAGAATAGGCATCACACCAGTCCTCAGCTGTAGTTTTTGCTCTGCAAGAACCAGCACTGAACCACAGAGTTGCCAGCTTACTCTTTCCCAAGAGTGAGATTTCCTGCCGGTCCTGGATTTCTGACAATCTCATCCTGATGCAGTATGGAACCTGGAGCACTGCTTCCAATGGGTAAAATCAGGAACTACAAATCCCATACTGCATGGCAATGCAAATTTAAAACCCAAACTGGCAAAATATCCCACTCCTGGAACAGGGTAATGTGGCAACTCTGGAAACACCAGATGGATCTATTCTGTTGCAAATCCTCCAGCATGTCCAGAGCCTGTTTGGGTGGAGGTGGGGAAGGGATTTGCTCCTCAACATCTAACGGCAAGGTTAGAAAGCATAGAGGTTCAAAGGAAAACACAGGGAGCCCCTGGGGCAGAGTAAATTTCAGAAAGTCAACAGTAGGGATGCACATTTGTAAGCACATATTCAATTCATTTGGATCCCTAAAAAATTGTAAAAGTTTATATCTGTAAAAGGGCTGCTGTTCACCTCATGGGTACCTTTATCTGTGGCATGAAAGGAGTGGGGTTGCATTGGGGGAGGAGAACTACTGGAAACCCCATGTGGTCATTTCTACCGGCTTCAAAGCAGTTGTAAATCTACTGTATATAGGTACTTACTAGCTTCTGTATGCCGCAGTGGGCATGTAGTTAGCCGTCTACGTTTCTCATCATATTAGCCATATGTAACTGCCGGGGAGAGAACAGAATGGATAGCGGCAAGGCAGCATTGCTGAAAAAGCCAAACGTCTCTGCTGATGAGGGTGACCTCATCGTTAGAAAAAGAACAAAATGTGAAAAATGTCTGGCTCAACTGCCAGTAAGCTCAGAGCTTACCAGAAGCAAAAAAAATCTGTCAAAATATAACTTGAAAGGTGAACAGTGTACGCCACAACAAAAGGGAAGTGAAAGATATTAAAAAAATAAATATCTGGGAAGCAAAGGGAAGCAGAAGCATATCGACAATCTCTGTGAGTGTCCTTCAATTTGGACGCCATTGAGCAGACAGGAGTAGCCCATTATGGATACCATGGATAAGGTGAACCATATGAGGGGCCGGCAGCTCGCACACTGCACCTCAATACATCTACTGCTTTGGTCCAGTTCTATTGTAGTGTTCTTGGAACTAACTAATCTATAAGCATAGAAACCGAGTGTACATAGAGGGTAGTTCTGTGCATACCCCAATGTGCCTGCTATTCTTTATAAAATAGGGGCATAAGTCGTAGGATATACGCCACAAAGCTATGCGCAAGCCCTAGACTTTGTGTAATTACGTGTGTCTAGATTTGTAAAGAATGCACAGACGTTATAGTATTTTATAACTTACACATGTACATTTATGCTCCGTCCACGTTCTGCCCTGGTGTTTGCCCACTCCGAAACTACATGTCATCAGCACACTTCTAGAATAGGGGATGCAAATTATGGAAAATACATTATTTACACATGTAGGTGATGCATAACTTTCTGCAGCTCGTCATAAAATTGCCTCAGTAGGGGCCATGTGATCTATATAACCTGCCATATTTCATTTCTTAGGCATCCACCCCCCCCCCCCCTTCTGAGAAGCCCTTTTTTCCTATTATGACTCCGGAGTCTTATCCTTTGCTATTTCTGATCAGGATCTCTTGTTCTCTAAAGTCCATATAACGTGACGAGAAAAGCCTCTTTGTTATTAGAATTTGTAGAATGTAAGTACAATAGTCAGCGGAATGAAACCATGTCATTTGCTTATGTTCAGGAGAAGAAGATTCCATGACGGTTATCATTCTGGAGCCTGAGGAGGAAGGACCTGAGGAGAGGCAAAACTGAAGTCAACCTCCTATAGAAGGTAGCAGCCCCAGGGATTGTATACATCAAAAATTATTGTGTTAGTAAGTATTTGTTCCCAGATCTTGATCTGTTAGTCTTCATACGCCAAATCTTTCATGCATGTGTCTCATTCTTTCTCAGTGGAGCCTTTCCATCCATTTTCAGTGAAACCTGCCTGAAAATTACTGGCAGGCATCTGTAACAGAGGCAACAGCATTACAAGCCACCAGAAGAGGGGCAAAGATGTTATTTTTTCCAGACAGGAGCACCAGGTCGCTAACATACGGCTTAGTGCTTCAGGCCAGAGATATTAAAAAAATGTTCAATGGTGTGGGGGTCTCCCCCTGGAACCAGAAAAGATTCAGGCCCCCTCAAAAAAGAACTCCCTCCCTAAACATGCATCTGACCATGCTCAACTCACAATTTGAACCTTCTCCTTAAGATCCCCTCTCCCAAATAAGAACAGAAGAGGAAAAGGCAAGATGCTGGTGGTATGTTGAGCAGGTGCAGGAGTCCTATTGAGCGCTGTGTGTTCCTGCTCCTGACTGCCGCCTGATGGGACGTAGAAAGCGGAAACAGTTTCACCTACCCTTGGGTGAAGCTGGGTTGTCTGTGTTGGGGCAAAGGACTGACAGTGTGTGGATTTATCTTCTCTAGCTCCGATGCAGTGTCCTCAATGGGTCCGCGAGAGGCTTCCTCAATGGATCTCGGTGCTTCAGGGGTTTTTCTTTCTCCCGATCAGTGGGCCCCCCCGCCGTGACCTAGAATAGCTGAGTGGTCTGGCGACGTGCTACTCTCTGGCGTAGTTGCAAGTATGCCATTGACGGGGAGTAAAGAGGGCTTGCCGTCCATGGTATCATCAGGCACCAGTTTTCTACCTGGAGCTGGCAGCGCTGGAGGGGATGCCACAGCATCAGTGGCGGCTCTGGGGGTGCAATTGGAGCAGGTCCTGTCCCGGGCTAATCGGGGGCTGACTAAGCCCGCTATAGTGACAATGGATGTACTTTGGGATGTAATAGCACAAGTTAATAGCTTCTTGTTGACTTTTGCCTCTGCAGTAACTATGGAAATTTCTATTAAGAAAATTGATTTGTGTGTGCTTTCTGGGGTGGTTAAAGACCAAGGAGGTAAAGATGTTCCAATTGGAGGAGGATCTGGGATGTCTTTGGGGCCTCCAAGAAGCCCAGATTATGGATAGTACTGTGACTGCTAGGAAATTGAGTATCTGGAGAACCAGACCCTTAAAAATAACTTGCAACTACTTAATTTTCCTAGATCCTTTATGGTGTCATCTCAGGAGATGGTGGTGCCAGTACTTCAGGGAAGTCTTATTGATACCCCTGGAGTACCTGCCCTCCCTTACTAGGGTGCAGTATTTGTTGGTTGGGACTGGAGGCCAGGGTGGGGCTCCGGGTGGCTCTCTTGGAACGTCTGATTTGACTGGGTTCCTTGAGAGCTCTCAGGAGGTGGTTACAGCTCGATTCACACTCCTGGCTATTTTAGCCCTAGAATCAGACAAGACGTTAATTCTTAGGGCTTATTTTAGGAATTTCAGTGGTATGTTTTTTGGCTCTAATGTCTGTATTTTCTCCGATTATGGCTAGAGTCACCCAACTTCGGAGGAGGGAGGTCTTGGGGTTGAAGCCCAGGATTCTCGCCCTAGGGGGGTCATTTATGTTAAAATTTCCAGCAAAGTGTCATGTTTCCTTTGAGCTGTTTTTGTTTTTTGAGCCTAAACAATTATTGGAATTTCTTATGGCTAGCGAACCTTTAGCTGTTACTGTTGCATCTCTCCAGCTGACACAAGTCATATTCCACCTTGATCTCGTATATTTTCTGCGTATCATTTCCTTTGTGTAATTTCCTGATGCCTCTTCCAATACCTGAACTGTGGTCAACGTTTGGCTATTATATTTGTTTCTTGGAATATTTTTGTTTATAATGTTGTTTCTGTTTTCCCATGTTTCATTATCATTCAAGTATATTCTTGAGTGTATTGTTAAAACGCAAGTAAAAGATAAAATTTTAAAAAAAAATCCTCTCTCCCCAGACTCCAATCTGACCCCTCAACCCCACCACCATAAAGTCTCTCTAGTCTAGGCCTTTTAATAAAAGCTAGTGGTCTAGTGGGATTCAGACAAGAGTGACCCCCAGTCGCTCCTGTCCAGGTCAGTGCCAGGTTCAAAATGGCACCTGTGATTCCCTAGCAGTAGTCGCTCCTGTCCAGGTCCCACAGTACTACCAGACTGTACTAAAGGTAAGCCTGGGGAAGTCTTAGGGGGCTGGGGGAGTCAGATTGGAGTGCAGGGGGCTGCAGGGTCTTAATGAGGGAGGACTTAGCTTGTGGATTAGGGGAAAGTGTTGGAGGTATGTTTGGGGAGGGGCCATGACTCTTTTCCACTGCCAGGTAACGGATACCCCCACATCACTGAATTTTATCTCCTCTGATCCCTTTAAGAATGCAGCCTGAGGCATCGGCTGTGTGTTAGTAGTCTGATGCTCCTAGATGGGAAAAGTAACACCAGCTTTGAGCTGGCGTTATTTTTCCAAGAATAACATGGCTTGCACCGATCACTGAAAAACAGTGACGATCATCATTCTAGTGGAACAAGCAGCTAGCTAAAAGTCGTGTCTCCTTTTCCATCCTGCAAACAATGTCCAACAAGCAACTCCCATCCTGGGAGCAGCAGCATCCTATCTGACTCATCCCCATAACGGGGCTTGTGGGCTGGCAGCATTCAGAGCACTATAAAGACAGAACTGCTTTTAAGCGGGTTGGTCTGAGATGCACATACGGGAAAATGTAGCATATGTGAGAAGGTGCAGCTGGAAACTGTTTGGACGAAGACACCCTGAAACCTCTGCATCCTTAGACGGGACCTTTTTTCTTCCTCTCTTGCAGTTAGGCACCCAAGCAACCATAGGTTGGTTACACAAGTGCATTGGCACTGCTGGTATGCCAGTGCTTCTGCATGCCCTCCTTAGGCCAACCCTTATTTTGGAAGGCCACACTTGATGCCAGGGTTGAGTCTTTTTCTTTTTACACCCACTACCTCTCTAGCCATGACGTGAGCTTTAGAGTGCCAGGAGATGGAAGGGTAAGCTTCCAGGGTCCAGGTGTAGAATGTGAAACTTGGGTGTGTTCCAGTATTTTACTATCACAAACGCTGTAATAACATTTTAACACCGAGTGTGAGATCTTCAGGTTAAATCAACTCCAGCAACCAAAAATGTAATATCTGTATCTGTGATCCCTTGAAAGGTCTGATAGGACTATGAGTCAAATAACTACAATGGCAAGGTAAACATCATAAATACACCATACAGGTTTGAAGAGTACAAATAACTCCAAGCAAAGAATAACGATCCTCTCTATACTGCTGATTTCCCCTCAGTATATATAATGTGATACTCTCTACAAGGGAGAGAAAAAGACCTCTGAATGTGTCTTAAAGGCCATAAATAAGGCCATTAGAATATCACTGTCATCACTGGTCAGAAAAACCTTTCTCCATCCCCATCAACAATAGACTTCTCTTTTCTCAAAAATATGCTTTTTAAAAAATTTTCACAATACATACATTTATCGCATAATGATCTATTAAATTAGCCCATCAGCCGGCACTTATCTTTTATAGATTTGTATCCTCTCATCTTTCATATCATCATGCATGCAAATATCAGAATTTTTAATTGTTCCCAGTGTAGAAAAGCATGTTAAATTTTTGTATATTTTCATACTTCCCTGGTAGGGCTGAATCTTTTCTTCAAGCCTTGAACAGAGGAGCCGTCTCTACTCTAGCCCCAAAGCACAGAAGCAAAGGATCCTCTGAGATAAAGTGTGGCACTTCACCTCACACAGCCCTTTTTAGCTGATCTGACCCTACAAAGATCTCCCTGGTGGACCCTGCAGGTCTCAGCTTGCCTCTGGTATTCTGTATGTTTGTTTTTCTATCATTGGGCACAGCTGGAGTTTACCTTCCCAGCTTATCTGTCTCCTGGAGTTTCTGGCTGTCTTGGAATCTGACTTGGACCACAGTAGAATTCCTTCCTCCAGGCAGGGCTAAAGGTAATAGCTTTGGTTTCCTTCGGTGGTGTGTGGGGGTGGTGGTAGGAGGGGATGTCTAGCTAGATAGCTCCATTCTGTGTTATAATGAGTGCAGAGTGAGCCATTTGACGTCTGGTTATTAGCTTGTGATTTGTTACTGTTTATAAAAGGATTATTAGCTGCTGCTGTAAAACCTCATTACCTCCGTCATTAGGGTTAGACATATGATCTCTATTTTAGTACCCTAATAAAATCCAGAGAGTCATGCAAAGTGAACTGGGGCAAATAGCAAACACAACCTCTAGGCATAATTACTGAGCATTGCTGACCCCTAACAGTTCATTGGGACACAACCCTAGGGGGTATGTTTATAGCAACGCATCGGGACCCATTTAAAGCACCAGCAAACATAATGAAGTGTATAGTACCTCACTGCTCTCCTCTACAGTCTCAACAGTGCTGATGATGGTGGACGAGAATGTGGGTGTTTTGTCTTTCTGCACCGCCTTTGGATCTTTGAACGTGACCTGCTGTAATGGATCAGCTAGCAATGGTGATCATGTGCAGGACTGGCTTGGTCCCTTTGATATGTTCTGCCTCGTTTTTGCTGTCTGTTTTTATCAGGCCCTGTCTCACGGCTTTGTTTTTTACTTTTTTTGCTGTGGGGTAGTTGCAGGCTCTCGAATTAGTTCTGGATGGACTTACTGTTTGGATCAGTCATAATCCATATGTACCGTGCATATCAATGTAGAAAGCTTACTGCCCCTTTTTGGACTATTGTGGTCAAGGAGCTCAATAATCAATTCTGCTGCTACAATGACTGCACCCCCAATGCTTTTATTTACAGTTCCATCTTCTCTCTGTCTCATACTCTTCTGCTCCTTCTCTCTTTCGGTCACATTCATCTTAATCCTGGCCTCCTAGAATTGTTTCTCACTCTAGCTCCGCTTTCAATCATTCTAATCTCATCTCTAGTCCTCTCTTCCCCCCTCATCTCTTCCCTTCTCCTGTGGATTATGGAATACACATTCTATTTCCAATAAACTCTACTTTACTCATGATCTTTTTATCTCTAACTCCTTCAGTCTTCTTGCTCTTACTGAAACGTTGGCTCTTTCCCAATGACTTTGCTTCTATTGCTGCCCTCTGTCATGGTGGTTACCATTTCTCCCACTCTCTATGCATCACTGACCTGGAGGTGAAGTTGGATTTCTTCTTTCCCGTCCTGCCAATTCCATCCGCCTCTTTAACCCCTTACCTCTCCGAATAGCTGTTATATATAGACCCCCTGATAAGTCCATCTCAACCTTTCTTACTGACTTAGACTCTTGGCTTTCCCTATTTCTGGATTCTTCCTCCTCCCTAGTAATTCTTGGTGATTTCAATATTCATGTTGATAATCTCTCTGACTCCTATTCTTCTAAATTCCTTTCCATTACCTCCGCTTTCAATCTCCATCTTTGTTCTTCTGTACTTACCCATTAGTGTGGTCACTGCTTTGATCTGTTTTTCTTTTCTAATTGTGTACTATCCAATTTCCATACCTCGGTTCTTCCCTTATCGGATCACTAACTCCTACGTTTCTCCCTTCATCACTCTCCACCTAAATCACATTCTGTCTCCTTACACCTTTTTAGAACTCTTCATGCTATTGATCCTTTGATTCTTTCCACTATTGTCTCATCACCTTTTTCCTCCACTTTGTCTTCAAATTCTGATGATGAAGCTAGCATTTCCTATAATACTGCTCTCTCCTCTGCTCTTGATACTCTTGCTCCACCTATCCCTCGTTCTGTCAGACGCACTTCACCCCGGCCCTTGTTGTCCTCAACTTGCCGCTTTCTCTGCTCCTGTGCCCATTCTGATGAGCGCATGTGGCTTAAATCTTGCCTCCTTTCTGACTTCCTTCACTTCAAATTTATGCTTACCTCCTTTCAGTCTGCATTAGCTCTTGCTGAACAAGATCCACCTGACAAGTTCTCTTGCTACTAATCCCTGCCAAATATTTTCCACTCTTAATTCTCTCCTCAAGGCACCTCCCCCCTCCTATCCCCCATTCTCTCTCTGCCCAAACCCTAGCTGAGTTTTTCTTTAACAAAACACATGAGATTTCTCTCCAGACCCCCCCCCCCCACACCAGAACAACCTCATTCCCTCCTCCTCCTCAATACCAACTTTTCCCATCAAACTCTATTTTCTTTTTCTTACTTTCCTCCTCCAAACCCACAACCTGCTCTTCTGATCCCATCCCCACCCATCCCCACCCATCTCCTTCTCTCTATTTCCTCCACTGTCATCCCTTCCATCTCACATTTTCTCAAGCTCTCTCTTTCTACTGCTACTGTCCCTGCAGTCTTCAGCATGCTATGATTACACTCCTGCTCAAGGAACCTTTTCTGGATCCTAATTCTCCTTCTAATTATCATCCTATCTACCTTCTCCCTTTCATTTCTAAACTTCTTGAGCATGCAGTCCTCTACCATTGTCATGATTTTCTTTCCTCTCAAGCTCTTCTAGAACCTTGTCAGACTGGCTTTCACCCCCTACATTCCACTGAAATGGTACTAGCCAAGATCTCTAGTGATTTGTTCCTGGCCAAATCTAAGGACCTCTTTTCTATCCTTACACTTCTTGACCTATCAGCTGCTTTTCATAGAGTTGACCACATCCTTCTCCTTGAGACCTTGTCATCACTTGGTTTTAGAGACTCTATCCTGTCCTGGTTTTCACCTTATCTTTCCAATTGCTCTTTCACTGTTTGTTCTAATGGCTCTTCCCCTATTCCACTCTCAGTTGGTGTTCCCCAAGGGTCTGTTCTGGGCCCTCTATTTTTCTCTCTCTACACCCAGTCCCTTAGTTCTCTCATTTTCTCCAGTGGATTTCAGTACCGTTTTTATGCGGATTCTCAAATTTACCATTCTGCTCCTGATATTTCTCAGGCACTGCAGACTAATATCGCTGCCTGTCTCTCTGACATTGTCACCTGGATATCTCACCGTCGATTGAAACTTTATATAAACCAAACTGAACTACTTATTTTTCCTCCTAAACCCTCTTCTCCCCTTCCTCCTTTTTTGATCTCTGTTGATAATACTCTTCTTTCACCTGTTTCATCAGCCTGTAACCTTGGTGTAATTTTTGATTCCTCCCTTTCCTTCTCCTAACATATGCAACAAATTGCCAAGACCTGTCTCTTCTTTCACTATAACATTTACAAGATTTGCCCCTTCCTCTCTAATGACACTGCTAGAATACTTGTCCACTCTTTAATAACTTCCTGTCTTGACTATTGCATGTACACTGACAATAAGGCCTTCCAGAATAGTAAGCCCAGGCTTAAGCCTGAAGTCCTTTCTACAAAATCCCACTTTCTTGAGGAATTCTTTCACAACTGTCTTTTGGGGCACAACAAGAGCTAATCTACTTTTCGAAGTTGAAGTTGGGCTTCATCTGCAGCTCTGATCTTTGGGCTACTAGGGATAACATTGTTCCCCTGAAAGAGTGAGGTTGTATTTGGATATTTTTCAGATTTAATTATTCACCTTTCCAAATGCAGGCTGAAGGCAAGCTACAGTCAGGTACTGTAGAAAGGAAAACCATCAGTCTTACTCATCACAACTTAACTCTTATTAGATTTAAAGCTGAACAGTTCAAAATGAAAACAAACTTTGTCTTTTCAGCAAGTTTAATTCTCAAGCAATTCAATACCCAAAGAGCCTTAAATGGAAAACAGGAATAAGCCATAGCAGGCTTATTCCTGTTTTCCATACAGTGGCTTTTCGGAAAGCTAGACCTCAAGTAGGTACTTCACAGTTTTCCCTGGTCTCTGCTCACTAAGCTTTTATTTGGGAGAACATTGCCCTGACCACCTACTTATCTGGGTTCTTCTGCAATACAGCTCAAGCATATCTAGCTAGCTATTTCTTCCCCTGAGAGTTCCCAGTGTTTTAACTGCTCGGGACTATATGATGTCTACTCACGCCACTCCATGTGACATTAACAGAAGTGAAGACAAGAGGACTACACTGATGTACAGTAAGTGTGGTCTGGCCACTAAGCAGAGCCCTATCATTGGCAGGGGTTTAGAATGTCATATAGTGTGGTGCTGGCTAAGAGAATGGTGTATCTCTCTAGCCAAGAGGGGAACCAAGAGGGGAGTGATTTTTTCTAGTTGGTCCTTCCCACTGGGAGGAGCTATGGCACCGCTAAGTTTAAATTTAGAAAGAAAGTTGTCTTTTACTTCTTTTCTGCCTTCTACAACCAGGCTGGGAGTTCAATGACCAGGAATCTCGGATCTTGTGAAGGGTTGGACCTTAAAGTATCAAAATGGTCTGGGGGTAAAGGAAAAAGTGATGCATCGAAGACAGATGAGTCTTTACTTTATGGCCATTTCTGTTAGGTCCTCAAGAGGGATCACTGGGCCCCCAGAGAGAGGATCTCAGGGAAGCCAGAGGACCAGGAGAGGAGGAGTCCAAATCCAGAGGGAAAGAGTAATGCCAAGAGGAGGAATTCAACCCCACATCCAAGTGCCTCACCTTTCTAAGGTTTCCTGCTTTTAATTTTTGTATGTCTGTGAATACTCAAACGAACAGTGTTTAATTTTTGATTCACTCAGTAAAACTTATTATCCAGTAGACTTCTATGAACATTGAATTTCCCAAGAGTGAGTGATTAGTACCCTGGAAGAAAGGCAGAGAAATATGTGAGTTGGTGCGTCAAGGTCTCTCCCTCCACTTCTCTTTTTGCAGTCCCTGGAGCTGGCTATATGAGCTTTGATTTTTGATGGACTAATCCTATATTATTAATATATTATGGAGTCTTTCATAGAAAGAAATAGAAAGTAGCACTATATCTCTATGCATTCATAGAAAATACAGTATCTAAAGGGCAGTGTTGCCACCCAAAGATCCTGCCTGTCTTAAGAAAATACAAAAATGTTTGAAGCTTGGACTATGAAAATCTAAGTTAGCCATTGTGTTGGCTTTTACTTTCAGTCAAGCATGTGTCACAGCTAATTTTTGCAGGATTTTATTTTTACAAGTGATCCCAGTGCTACAAAGCCCTTGTAGCTATTGACTTTAGTTATTTAACTGTGTTTATATACCGCTGATCTAAGAGTCTAAGGGGTATGTTTACTAAACCGGGCTAACAGTTAACCTGGGCTATCTGCCACTAGGTCCCATATTATTCAATGGGACCTAGTTGCAGATAGCCCGGGTTAACCGTTAGCCCGGTTTAGTAAACCTACCCCTAAGTGGTTTACATAAAACAACATGGCCTGGAGTGGCTTACATGGAACAGTAATAACTGGGTGAATTACATGGAGTAATAAACAACCGTGGTGCAACATAGGGTAGAAATACATAACATCAAACATCTAAACTTGTTGGAATAACATTATATAGTGGAGAGGATGGGAGGATTGGGCTGGGAGAAAGGTAGGGGAATTGCAGAGGATGCATGTTGCAGTATTCAGGGCTAGTTGAAGTGGGTGAATTGTAGATTTAGGTAGGCCTTGTAGAATGAGGTTAGAGTAACCAAAGTGAGGGAATGTGAGTGCTTTATACTCTTGAGTATAGACCATGCTTGGTAAGGGGTCTAGAGAGAGGGTGCCCTGGTTGCAGCATTCATCCATTTCTGATACATTTCCATGACAGAGTCCGCTAAGCCCAACCCATACAAAGGGCTGCAAGATTACTCTGGAGAAAAAAAAAATATATATATATATATATCCTTGAATATGGGGGAAAAGCATCTTTTACCTGAATCCTGTATGCAGTGTCCAGCCTACCTAGAGCAGGTAGCAAACACTTGGAAGAGAGAGCAACCCTATTCCAACAAGGAGCAGTAGCTGTAAAGTGGCTATCTATTTTTGGATTCTGACCTGGTTAACATCCCAGCTGAGTACTGCTGCCGGTACAGTGGGGAAGCAGCCGCATGGAAGGGTTCCCCTATTCTATCAATCTGGCCAGAAATGCTGACAGAGCTCCATCCACTGGAGTCTACACACTCACAGGGCCTGGAGGCAAAAGGCAGGAGGGACTGAAAACCAAAGTGCAAAGGGAGAAGTGAGAGTGGGAAACAGGAGACACTGTCCGGGAAAGATTCCTGGTACCATTCGGAGAAAGGATCCATTCATGAGTAGCAGAGCAGAAGAGTCATGGGACTCCGTCTGTATACAATAGCTCAGGAAAGCATGGTGTGAGAGAATCAGACGTTTCTACTGTTGGCAGGGCCGGTACAAGGGTGTGAGGTGCCATAGGCCAACCTCATCCCTTGTGCCCTCCTGTTTCTGCTCCCACCCCCTCCCCCACTACCATTGCTGCTACTGCCACATCTCTCTTGGTCCTGCATCAGTGGTAATGGCTTCAAATAGCCCCACAGCACTTACCTCAACCTCTGTCTACAAGGCCGTTTGCCTTCCTCTGATGCCCAATACTAAGAACAATGTAAGTACAATGCAGGTCCTCCCTCATTGTACAAGGATAAGTTAAATGTAAACCGCACTGATTTTAAAGAGCGTGGTATAGAAAAGTTTTTAAATAAATAAATAAAATAAATAAATTCCTTTTGCATGGAGATGGAAGCTGGCATCGGGCATCTAAGAGGGCAGAAGCACAAGTAGCCCCACAGCACCGTAGGTTGAGGTAAGCACTACGGGGCTGTTTGAAGCCATTGTTGCTGCTGCAGGATTCAGAGAAGGGTGGCAGGGGTGGCAATAAGCCACCCCTGGACCAGTGGTTCTCTAGGCAGTTGCCTAGTTCGCCTAATGGTCATGCTGGCCCTAACTCTTGGAGAGAGAGAGACAGAGAGAGAGAATAGTAACAATTGCAAAAAAAAAATAAAAATGAAAGTATTCTAACTACCTCATCTGTTAATAGTCTTGACTGATATTGTTCAGTACTCTTGACCCTGTTGGATTCTGATTAAATTTGAGTTAAGACAATCTACTGTACTGGAGAGTGGAGTGGACTTATTCTTTGTGATTTTCTTAACTGTGAGAAATATAATATATACCGGAGACTAGTTACTTGGCAGAAGGAAAGGCCCTGTAGATATTTCTACCCTCCCTCTCCCCCCCTCCCACCCACTCAGGGTCCCATCATCTATTTATTTATTTTAATTTAATTTTAGACCACTTTTCTGCAATTCAAAATGGATTACATAAAACCAAACTTATACAGGGTACCCTTGTACACACTGTTTTACATTGAACTCAATAAAGGTTAACATATACAGTAACTAAAATATAACTTAAACTTCAGTTTATATATATTGCACTTATGATTACATGCGATGGAACTATCTACATTTATCCAGAAATGGGCAGAAGAAACGGATTGGGTAATTAGATAATGGGCTGCTCTGAGCTGCAAATCCAGTGACATGGTGGTATTAAAGTAGTCCTGGAATAGGTACATCTTCAGGTTTTTCTGGAAGACCATTAGGTCTGGGCATTTTCTTAGCTCTGTGGGGAGGACATTCTAGATGGTGGGGATGAAAAAGAAGAGTGCTCGATTGCATGTGGACTCTGCTTTTTGCTTTTAGGGTTGGGATTGCGAGCAGGTTTTACGCAGCCTGCCTATGTAGCATCTCATTCTTGGGCCTTGAAAGAAGGGGCTGTAGGCAGGTTGCGGACCCGCTGTGTATGATTTTGTATGTTATGATGAGTGCTTTGTAACGTATTCTTGATTGTATCGGAAGCCAGTGGAGGTGCATCAATATAGGGTTGATGTGTGCTTGTCGAGGGGCTCTTTGGATTATTCTTGCCACAGTGTTCTGAGGCATTTGAAGAGGGCGGAGAGCTTGTTTGGGGAGGCCGTGGTATATGACATTGCAGTAATCTAAGATGGTACAGAGAAGAGCCACCATAATGGTAAAAGGGATGGATGGATACTCCTGTAAGGACAGGCTTAAAAGATTAGGGCTCTTCAACCTGGAAAAGAGACGGCTGAGGGGAGATATGATAGAAGTCTATAAATTAATGAATGGAGTGGAATGGGTAAATGTAGATTGATTGTTTAAGCCATCAAAAAGTAGGACTAGGGGAATGAATCTACAGTGTAACCTGTTTTAAGAGTAATACAAGAAAATATTTTTTCACTCAATGCATAGTCAACTCTGGATTTGTTACTGGAGGATGTAGTAAAGGTTGTTAGTGTAGGTGGGCTTAAAAAAGGTTTGGACAAGTTTCTGGAGTAAAGGTCCATAAACCATTATTAAAGAAGACTTGAAAAATCCACTGCTTGCCCCAATACAAGCATTGTGGAACCTGCGTGTCTTTTTGGAAACCTGCTAGGTATTTGTGACCTGGATTGGCCACTGTTGGAAACAGGATACTGGGCTTGATGGACCTTGGTCTAACCCAGTATGGCATATCTTATATGTTCTTATGGGTGTGATTATGGATTGGCAGACTGTTCAGAATAAGTCTGGGTTGGGTAGGGGATGGAGGTTCTTTAGTGTTCTCAATTTGTGGTATACGGACTTTGTCTTTTTTATTTGTGCCTGGAAGGTCAGCTTCTGATCCAGTATAATACCCAGATATTTAACTCAGATTTCGTCTTCATGATGAAATCCTCAAGTCTCAGGAGTAGTGGTGGTGAGAAGGATGAGTCTGAGAATACATGTATGGCCTCTGTGTTTTCTTGTTCATGTGAAGATTGTGTTGTTTAAGCCATTATTTTACATCCGAGAAGCATTTGTATATATATATATGGATTTTTTGTGTTCAATGAGGTATAAAACAAGATATCATCAACATATATTTGGTAATGAATCTTGTGTTCCTGGAATACTGTGCATAGAGGTTGGAGGAAAATTCTGAAGAGGAGGGCTGAGAGGCTTGATCCTTGGGGCATTCCTTGACATTGGTAAAATGGGTGTGAACTCTGATTTCCTATTCTTACTCGCTGGCTGTGTCAGTAAAGTATGATCAGAACTAGTTCACTGTAGCATCTCAAAGGCCAATGTCGAAGATCCTCTATAGGATTAGATGATGGGGGAGGGAGTTGAATGCTGATGTAATGTCTAGGAACATAAGGAGAAAACCTTGGGAGGAGATTTGAGTGCAGGTGAGGATTGTATTAAACAGTGATGTGAGGAGGGTCTCGACGCTGTGCTCTGGTCTGAAACCGGGCTGGTGAGGATCTAAGGGTGCATGCTCATCAATGTAATTTTGGAGTTGCATGTGCACTGTTTTTTCTATAATTTTTGAGGTGAAGGGGATAGATGAAATTGGTCGATATGAGCTCAGGTCGGTACAGTCAAGATTCTTGGGTTTTAGGATTGGTCTGATTGAGTTTTGTGTTAGAGTTGTGGGCATGTATCCTTTAGATAGTGATGCGAGGACGATGCTTGGAAGGCAGATACTGAGTTGGATTCTGCCAATCTTAACCCATGATACTGGGCAGGGGTCAAGTGCTGAACTGGTCGTGTGAGTTTTTTTATTGTATCCTCAATGTTTTGCAGTGAAGGTACTGTAGGTCGAATTTTGACCAAGTTTGCTGGGGGATGTTTTGATGAATTAAGGCGGTTGAAGGGTGGCCTTCAGAAGTTGTAGGGCTATGTTTAAAGCAGATGTAGTTTGCCAGTTCTTGGGAGCATATTCTATCCAGAGGGGTCTGTTTGCTGGGTTCCTTTTATAGGGACTTTGCTATGGAGAAGAGTTCTCTTTGCTTGTTTATTGATTTCATGATGATGATGAAGTATCTATGTATCTCCAGAGACTGCTAACAAAGAGGGGTCTGACTAGGCTTTCCAACCAACTGGTTTTAGACCGTCCCATCTGGTGGAGGAGGAAGGGCCAAGGGAAAAAGATGCTGAAGCTAGGGAGAAAGAGAAGGGAGATGTAGACATGGGGGATAGAAGGAGTGGAGGAGATGCTGGATGTCATTTGAGGGAGAGAGAAGTGGAAGATGCTGGTCAGGGAGGGGGAGAGAGGTTGTGAAGGTGCTGGATGAGGGGGAATTAGGAAAGACTGGAGAATAAATGGTTTGGGGGGATAGAGAGAGAGAGAGGGAGGTCGAGAAAATGCTGAACTGGCAATGGGGGAGGGACAAAAGATAATCTTTTTGCCACTGAATTAGAGGGAGGACAGGGAGAGACAGAGGAGCTGCTGAATGGAGGAGAGGAGGGACAGAAAGAGAGAGAGAATCTTTTTGCTGCAGCAGGTGGAGAATACTGGGCTATTACAGAGGAGATGCAGAGAGAAAGAGAGAAGAGATACTGTGCTATTACAGATGAGAGCAAGAGAGAGGAACATAGAAGCATAGAAAAATAACAACAGATAAAAATTATACTGCCTATCCAGTTTGCCCTTCCATAGCAACTACTAATCTTTACAGTCCCTTTTTTCCTTTAGAGATCCTCTGTGTCTGTCCCATAATTTCTGGAATTCAAATACAGTCATCGTTTCTATTACCTCAACTAGAGGACTATTCTGTGCATCTACAATTCATTTTGTAAAGAAATATTTCCGCAAATTATTCTAGAGTCTAATCCCTTTCATCTTCATCCTATGCCTCCTCATTGCAGAGCTTTCTTTCAATTGAAAGAGGCTCTCCTCCTGCGCATTTATGCCATAGAGGTACTTAAATATCTGTATCATATCTCTCTCCTTTCACCCAAAATATACATATTGAGATATAGAGATATCTTAGTCTGTCCTCATATGCCCATTTTGGTAGCCACCTTCTGCACCAACTCCATCCTGTTTATATCCTTTTGAGAGTGCGGTCTCCACAGTTGCACACAATACTCCAAATGAGGTCTCAGCAAAGACTTATACATAGGCACTAGCATCTCCTTCTTCCTGCTGGCCATTCCTCTCCCTATCCTTCTCGCTTTCACTGTCGCCTTTTCTACCTGTTTAGCCACCTTAGGATCATCAGAAACAATCACGCCCCGGTCCCGCTCTTCTTTCATGGACAAAAGTACTGGGGTTCTGTCAGCTCCCTTGGTTCAACATGTGATAGCCCAGAATCATGCTTTTGAACATTTTTCCTGGCGAGCAATTGATCGAATACCTCCTCTGATGTTGGGGGGGGGAGGGGGAATAGGGTGCAGAAATTACAACTTGACGGACAACGATGGATTTTTAGACTTAATACCGTTGCTCCGAAAGGTCTTAATCTGGAATTGGACTGGCACAGTTTACTTTGGCATCCATTTTTTCAGAGGCGTTAGCAGCTGATTGCTCTCGGCCCCGGATTGGATGTATAGTGGACAGGTGATCAGTTCCTTATGTCAGACGCCGGCTTTAAAATGGCTTTCCTTAGTGGAGTTTATTGTGGCGATTCCTTTTTCAGTGGTGAAAAACTTAACCTGAAGCAGGGTGCTAAAACCTTTCTACCCGAAACGCAGGACTGTGTCATCTTTCACCCGTTTTGGAATCTACTTCGCCTTCTTTGCAATTAAGTTTATAGAACACTGTTTTGGTCATGTAAGTTATTTTGACCTCGTGTTTAAACTGCTTTTTATTGATTAAAATGGACCGTTATTCACTTTTGCCTTAGCTTTCCAAATGTCGGCTTAGACAAGGTGGTTCTGGGTCCGACAAAAAAAAGTTAGATATGTGGGACAGTTGATTTGGGTTCACTATTCTTGTATTTTTGGAACAAGAAAAGTGGCAGCATGGAGAGGCGGGGTGAGCATATTCTAGGGATCTGAGGCCTGGCAGATGTAGAGCATAAAGGGGGGGCAGAGGCAGGTGCTGGATAGGAAGTGGGGAGGGCAGAGGACAAACGAAGGAGTGGAGGGTACAGAGCTGGCACAGGGTGGGAACATAAGCTGGATAGAGGGCAGATTAAGGATAGAAGTGGGGGTTAGATGCTGGACATGGATGGGAGAGGCTGGACACAGTGTGGGGCATAAGGTGATAAAGAGCCTATAATGGATATTGGCTGAAAGAGCAGAGGGCAGATGATGGACATGTGGTAGGGGAATAGGGGGACGAAGGGCAGTTACTGAACTTGAGCCGGGTGTAAGGAGGTGGAGAACAGATGTGGATATGGGATGGAGAGCAGAGGCTGGACACTGGGTGGAGAATAGATACTGGACATGGGGTAGGGGTCATGGGGATGGAGGGTACATGCAGGACACTGGGTAAGGGCATGGGGTGAATGGCAGATGCTGGACACAGAGAAGGGGCTATAGGGGATAAAGGGCAGATGCTAGACAGGGGGTGGGAGTATAGGGGAATATAGGGCAGAGACTGGACCTAGGGGAGACTGGAGGACAGATGCTGGACACAAAGTGCAGGGGTGGAGGACAGATGCTGGATATGGTGTGTGAGAGGGAACTTATGCTGGATATGAGGTGGGGGGAAAGAGAGGGAGGATTCTGGATATGGAATGGGGTGAAATGAGGAGATGCTGGACATGGGGGGATAGGTTTAGATGTGATGTGCTAGGCATGGGGGGATGGGGCAGAAGGTGTATGCTAGGCATAGGGGAGATGCTGGACATGGAGTATAGGAGCAGAAGGGGTATGCTGGACATAGGGGTGATAGGGATGAGGGGGTATTCTGGACATGGAGGGTAGAGATACACATGAGGAGATGCTGGATATGGGGGGGGGATAGCTAGAGGGGGGGATGAGGGGAGGACGAAGGGACAAAGAGAGGAGATGCTGGACATGGGAGATAGGGACACAGAGAGAAGATAGTGGGCATGAAAGGAAAGAAGGACGGGCAGAGAGGTTGATACTGGACATGGGGGAAAGGGAGAGAGTTAGTGAAAGAGGCTGGGGAAGGAGAGAGAGCTGGGAAATGGGAGAGCTGGGGTGAGGGAATGAGATAGAAAGCAATAGCTAGATACAGTAAAAAGAGTGAAATTGAGGAGTGGTTGGTAAGAAGAAGCAGTGAAATCTGGATAGAGAAGCAAAAAAATAAATGGAAGAAAACTGAAAAGAAGAGATCAGTGTTAAAAACTGATATAAGGGAGGAAGTGAAGAGAGAAGAAATGCTAAATGGAGAGGAGACCATGAAAAGAGAGCTAAGAGAAGACAGAAGAAAATAAAAACCAGAGACTGGGACCAACACCATTAGAAAAATAAAATGACCTGACAAGAAAAGTAGAAAAAAGTTTATTTTCTATTTTGTCACTAGAAAATGTCAGTTATTGGAAAGTACATCTGCCAGGAGTCAGGATTGGTGTCGGACATGGCTGGGGCCTAGCTCAAGGCAAAAATCAGAGAAGTGACCATAAAGTCTGCTAGCAAGCTGTATCAGGCAGATCTACGGCCCTCTCTGGCTTAGAGCCCAGGGCAATTGTCCTAGTACTTCCCAGTTGCTTCCCTCTTATTGCCAATCCTGACATCTGTTGTTTTTTGTTTTGTACAATACGGGGGAAAGCATAGTTTCTTACCTGTAACAAGGGTTCTCCATAGACAGCAGGGGTATGCAGCCACATTCTATAGTGCTGTCTGCTGATAGCACCAATGTCTGCTGTCCCCTAGCTCAGAACTTCTCTGAACACACACGTTTCTTCCCATCTCAGCGTCCCGACACTCCTCTCTTCAGTTCATCATAGACCAAGCAAGTGCAGTGCAGAAGGCACTCAGTAAAACCCAGAGCAGAAGAACAAAGTATGATTTAGCCACGACAGGATGGGTCTGGCAAAGTTTAGTCTGCATGTTGAAACTGCCCATTGCTTGCCTGTAGTGTGGGTGAGTTGAAAAACTGATACATTTCTTTGTTTCTTTGTTTGGGGGAAGAGGGTGGTAAATCAGATCCGTCATTGAAGGTGGTTTCTGGTGATAATCATTCATTTCATCTGATTGGTTTGAGGGGATGGCAGGCAGGTGAGTATGGCTGCATACCCTTGTTGTCTACAGAGAACTCTTGTTACAAGTAAGCAATTACACTTTCTCCTTCGACAAGCAGGGGGATGTAGGTACACTCTATGGTGAATCCAGTGCTGAGAGCCGCTTGAAGATCTGACAGTGGTTGTGACTTGGTTGAAAACTGGGACGTGGAAGAAATTAAGCAAAGAGGTTTTACAGGACAGCCTAGCAAGGTTAGTGACTGAAGAGCGCTCCAGGCTGTAGTGCTTTGCGAAAGTGTGCACAGATAAGCATGTAGCAGCGTTGCTGATTTCTTGAGGAGGAATAGCCACTAAATTAGCAACAGTAGCTGCTGTGGCTCAGAGGCGGTAAGGTCCCACCCATCCAGGAGGTTGCGACCCGCCTGAACGTAACAAAAAGAAATATAGTCTACAATCCAGGAGGGAATGGTCTACTTAGGTGCAGGCTTTCCTGGGTTGTTAGGGTTAAAGGTGACAAAAAGCTAGGAAGGCGGACAGAGCTGTTTAGTAGCTTGAGATAGAAAAGCAAAACTTGATGGCCTTCCAGAGTGTGCAGTGCTTGTTCAGATGGATCCGGCTGTGCTGCTGGAAAGAACATAGGAAGCACTAAAGACTGACAAAGATGAAAAGTAGAGATAACTTTTGGAACAAAGTTAGGATGGGTATGCAAGAGTACTTATCATGAAGAAATTGGGTATATGGAGCATAGTGGACAAGAGCTTGGAGCTCGCTGATATGTCGTGCAGAGGTAACCGCAACTAGGAAAATGGTTTTCCAAGTGAGATGTTTTAATGAAGCAGATCCCAGAGTTTCAAAGCGGGTTTTCATGAGCTCAGAAAACAACATTGAGATCCCATGCTGGAGCAGATGGTTTCAGTGGCGGCTTGATGTTCATTAAGCCTTTCATGAAGCAAGAAACTAGTGAGTACCTGGGTTGCTGCTATAGCAGAGAGACGGTAGCAAACGGACGAAGTCTGAAGTCCGGAGTCAGATAGGTGGAGGAGATAGGTGAGGATGTGACTGAAAGAGCATGAGAAAAAGGTCCAGACACTGCAGTGCAGCCTAACGGGAGAAAGAAGTCCATCTACAATGATGGGAGCATTGTGTAGAAGGTCGGCGAGACACTTGGAGGATGGCTTGAACAGTGGCTGGCATGAGTAGCTTCATTCAGTTTCCAAGCTGCTAGAGCTAGTGAATGCAGGTCGGGATGCAAGAGCCGACCTTCTTGCTATGTGAAAATGAAGGGATGAAGTGGTAGCGGCCAAGGGCCGTGTTGTGCCATGTTGAGGACATGTGGGTGCCAGATCTGTCTGGGCCACTGAGGAGCATTGAGGATTAAGAAGCCTTGTCTGTGCGGGCCTCGAGGAGGGTCCGAGGAATGAGTGGGAATAGAGGGAAAGCATAGAGGAGGTGATTCGTTCAGGAGATAAGGAAGACATCCATTGCCTATCTGTGTGGGCTGGGATGAAGGGAACAGTATAGTGGACACTTGGTATTGTCGTCTGTGGTGAAAAGATCCACATCCGGCATCCCCCAGGCCTGGAAGAAGGGGGTTAGGATTGTGGGATCCAGAGACCACTTGTGCGAGTCAAGATGACAACTGAGGGAGTCTGCTAGCTGGTTCTAGATTCCTGGAATGTAGGCTGCCCATAAGAAGACTCCGATAGACTGAGCATAGAGCCATAGGTGGGCGGCTTTGTAGCAGAGATGGAGGGAACTGGAGCCACCCTGTTTATTTATGTAGAACATGGTGACTTGCTTGTCGGTCTGCATCAGGAGCGATTTGTTGTGGACCCAATGTCAGAAGGCATGCAGGGCATAGTAAACTGCATGCATCTCTAGCAGGTTGATGTGCAGAGAGACCTCTCTGCTGGTCCATGTCCTTAAGTCATAAGTTGCAAGAGATGGGCTTCCCAGTCCGTATGGGAGACATCTGTAGTTAAAGTGAGCTGATGTGGCTTTTCCAGGAAGGGCCACCCTTCTGTGACGTTGGATGGAAATGTCCACCAGCGAAGAGACCAACACAACATCTGGAGGTTGGGGCCAGAAAAGGAAAGACCTGACATTGAAGGGATTGAGCATGCTGATTCCCATTCAGCTTGAGATGCCACTGGAGCGAGCGCATGTAAAGACGTGCCAACAGGATCACATGCACAGAGGCTGCCATGTGATCTAAGGGGTGCAGAATGTTGCGAGCTGAAGCACTTTGGAGACTGAGAAGCTGGGTGCAGAGCTGCTGGAGAATGGTTGGGTGGCAGGAAAGCACGAGCCACTGTGGTATCTAAGCAGGGGCCTTTGAAATCCAGAACTTGTCAGGATTCATACTTAGACTTTTGGGAAATGACGATGAAGCCGAGTTGTTGCAGGAGTAAGGAGGTTGTATGGACTGATGCTTAAGTTGAGGTCTTGTCGAGTTCTGAAATGAGCTAGTTGTCGAGATAAGAATAAATGCATAGGCCTTGTTTGTGCAGGTATGCGGTGGCTACCACCAGACACTTCATGAATACTCTTAGGGCCAAGGAGAGGCCGAAAGATAGAACTTTATAGTGGTAGTGCTCTGTCTTGAAGCAAAACCTAAGGTATCTCCAGTGGTAAGGGTGGTTGGGAATATGGATGTAAGCGTCCTTGAGAATCATAGAGGCAAGCCAGTCGGCCTGCCTCAGAAGTGGAAGAATAGTGGTTAGAGAGTCCATCTTGAACTTTTTCTTTCTTGATGTAGAGATTGAGTTCCTCGAACGTCGAGAATTGGACAGAGGCCCCCTGTCTTTTTGGGAATAAGGAAGAACCGGGAGTAGAAGCCCTGGCTATGTTTTTGTTCCGGTACAGACTTGATTGCACAGTTGTGGAGCAGGGTTGCAATCTCGCCTACCAGGATGGGCAGGTAAAGAGGAGGAATTCTGCTTGACAAGGGCAATTCCTGAGGGATGGGTGACCTTAAAAGTGAGCTTGTAACCTGATGTGATGATGCTGAGGACCCAGCGATGCGTAGTGATGGACTGCCAGGCCTCTCGGAAGTACTGAATCCAGCCTTCTACTGGTAGATTTTGACTACCAGTGGGGGCCCTCTTGAGCAGTTGTGCCAAGGCAGTTGCAGGCTGGTTCCTGTCTCTTTGCCTGGGGTGTTGACCATAAGCAGGTGTAGGCTGACAGTGTGGTGGAGGCCTAGAATAAGGCTGAAAATATCGATGAAGGTAAACCTGTTGGAAATATTGGTGATGGTATGCTCTCCAGTATTATGGGTATTGGGAGCAGCGGGACTGCTAGGCCACTTCTTGTGGTTGAGCTGTAGAAGAATGGTCCTTGACTTCTGAGACAGTTTCCTCTACCTTAGGACCCAAAAGGCTATCTTCTTGGCAAGGAGCATCCACCAAACAGTCATGCATCATAGGTAACCCAAATGATATGGTAAAGGAATTCCTGTAAATTGTCTTGAAGGGAATGTGCCTCCACACTGGAATAGTAGCAGGGTCTGGAAGCTGGGAGAGGAGGTCATGATGATATTGCAGTATCTGAAGTTGGTGGTCTAGGATTTTCATAGCTAGCACTCCACTTTGAAAAATCTTCCTGCCCACTGAGTCCAATATGTGTTGGTCTTTTCCTGGCGGAGTTTGGACCTGAGACTTGGAAGACTTAGTCTTTTTTAAACACTGCTCAGAGATTATGGACTGATGGGGAAGTTGCTGATGCTGGAGCCCCGGTGCAGGCAAAACCTTGTACTAAGGTCAAGACGATGAGCTGCGGGGTGTGCCATCACTGGCATCCTCCAGACTAGTGTATGGAGGTCTTGCAGGACCTGGGGGAACTGGTATTGCTAGGACCTCCTTAGGCATGCTACAAGCCCTTAGAATAGATTGGAAATCCTTCTTGTTGGTAGGGATCTCAGTGTCATTAAGAGCCAGTGCTGTGGAGACCTTCTGGAGAAATTGCGGATAGTAGAAATCTTTAGAGAGCTTCTCTCCCACTGGATGCTCCGAGGAGGATGTTGTCTCAACATCTGAACATTTATGCCACGGAGGTATTTAAACATCTCAATCATAGAGGTGACATGATTGAGATGTTTAAATACCTCCATGGCATAAATGTTCAGGGAGAGAGCCTCTTTCAATTGAAAGCAAGTTCTGCTACGAGGGGACATGGGATGAGGTGAAGGGAGATAGATTCAGGAGTGATATGCGGAAATATTTCTTTACGGAAAGAGTAGTGGATCCGTGGAATAATCTCCCAGTGGAGGTGGTAGAGATGAGGACCGTAACTGAATTCAAAAAAGCATGGGACCAACACAGAGGATCTCTAAAGGTAAAAAGGGGACTGTTGTAGTTGTTGATATGGAAGGACGGACTAGATAGGCCATGTGGTCTTTTTCTGTCATCATGTTTCTGTTTCTATGTTTCTATCTCCCAAGAGGGAGGGCTCTGAAATCCACTGGTAGGAGCAAGGGGGACTGGCCACATAGGTGCTCTGTTCCACAGGTTCTGGGGGCCCCCAGTCCAGAAGGGAAGGAGGCTCCTGAGGCAAGATAGGTGGAGGCTGGAACAAGGGGACTTCTGTGTAAGGTCCAGGTGTTGTTTCACCCTCTTGGACTTATGGGAGGATGCTTCCGAGGAATCTCCCGCAAACGGGAAGTTACCGCATGTTACATGCCACATCTGTCATTGCGTATTAGCTTTTAGTAAGCATGCTCCTATTTTACAGAACAAACAAAAGGGAAAAGACTGAAAGAATTACTTCCCTAGGGATTTCATTTATCAAGAATTTTCACTCCTATGCCATGGGAAAATCCATGAGTAATTGCCTGTGTCAGTTCAGGAGTAGATTGTGCAGCATGAGTTAGAACATTCTGTGGCAAAGTTTTTTAACTTTTGTAGCAATTCTGAGGCACATTTGCATAAAATTGAACCATTTTGAATGTTAAAATTGACCTGGGTCCCAAAGTCATGTTCATAAATTAGATCAGTGTTTCCTGTTTGATTAAGCAGTAGACTGATAAAATGCACCTTTAATGTTGGATAGCCTATGCAGTGATCTGTGCTGCATATAAAGACTGAGACTAACAGTGGGTTCTGTTCTCTTTTTGTCATATACCATAATTTTGGGGAGCTCCAGTATTTTCAGCCTGCCTGTTTCTTTCAGAGTTTCCTTTGATGAAGGGAGTACCTAGCATATTCTACTGCTGCTAGGGTTGCCAACTGACTCCAGATGCGCCCGACAGGCTTGATCCAGTCCTGCGGTGACCCCATTGCATGCAGGGATTTGTAGTCTTGCTTTTCTTATGGAGTGCAATGGAGAAATTGGAACTACATGTCCCTGAATATAATGGGGTAAACCCAGGACTGGATCAAGCCTGTCATGCACATCTGGAGCCAGTTGGCAACACTAACTGCTGGGTCAGTGGCTTTCATTTTCTTCTTTCAGAGAACCCATAGGAGGAATAATGGACATGAATGAGGAAGGAACAGTCGCTTTGTTGAACTCTCAGCACTGATCCTACCTTCTTAAATGTGGAAGTGTACTGTGTTCTAGGGATGTGTTTTCAGCATGTAAAGTTTGAAATCTGTGAGGGGCTTCAGTAAAAGCAGGTTTCATCCTACTCATAAAAGAGTTGTCAAGTTACTCAGTTCCAGGAGCGAGATTTTAAACCAGTCCTGGATTTCTGACAATCTCATTCTGGTGCATTATGGGACCTGCAGCACTGATTTCAATGGGTAAAGTCAGGGACTACAAAACATCATACTGCCCTGCAATGCAAAGCAAATTTAAAACCACAACTGGCTTAAAATCTCACTCCAGACACTGAGTAACTTGGCAACTCTTCTTAAATGAACTGAGTATTAGACTTAACAGTGTGTGGTGTTTTTCATTGGTTGGTTAAAGGGAAAACCTGAGAACTGTTTGCTAGAGGACTAAAGAAAACTGTGCAGACAGTTGTTAGCAAAGACTGGAATGGATTCATCTGAATTGTGCCAAAGGAATTAAAAGGAAGCTATTTGACTCACTTCACACAAGCCAGGGTTAACGTCTGCTTGCTGCTGGGAATTCATGGAATTCCTCCTTTTGGGAGACAGAGGAAAGAGATATAATGTGAGTGAACTATTGCAACAGCAGGAAAGGTCCCGAATTCTCAGAGAATAAAGCAAAATCCCCTAGGGTTGCAAGAGGTAGGAATGCTGCACAGTGACAGAAGGGAAAGGTGTTCAGCTGCCAAACACCAGACAGGCACACTTGGAAGATTTTCAGTACTGCAGTGCTAAGGCCCTGAGAAACCTCTGCTGTCCCAAGAGGAGATGACTACAAACAGGTAATCTTTGTTTTGGTTTTATGATATCAAGTACTCTGCCTTATTCTTTTTAAAAGGAGAATTTTTAGAAAAGTTTTATATTGCTGTATTAGCTGTTGGGATATTTATTGTTGCTGTAAAAGGATTTTTTTTTAAAGAAGCTTAGTCTGCTCTAGGGCTTTTTTTTTTACCCCTAGTTCAAAGGGGAGGAAAGCTAATTAATACTCTTTGAAATCAAAGTACCTCTCAGGTGTTGGTTCCCTCCCTAACTCCTACCCAACATCGATGACAAAACTTGCTATAGAACCACTTGCCAATTAGCTGAATTAGAATGAAGAATGTGGTACTGGTAGGAAGGAAAAATCTAGGAACTAAAATAGGTCCATTTTTGGTTCACTGTTTAAAAGTGAAGAATTCATTATACTGCAACATGGAAACTCTGCTTTTGATATCTTGTGCTGTTGTTTGTTACAGATGCCTGCTAGCAAGTTTTAAAAAAATGCCTGGATTTAGCTCACACTTGTTTTTTAGTAGGTAGTTCAAGATTTATATTTGTTGTCATCTTAAAAGTTGGATGTTTTTGAAAGGCTTATTAATGTTAATAGGGTTGATTGAATATTTGATTTAGAGTTTTGCTGTATATTTTTTCCTAACAGAGTGATTTTATAAGGTGTTTGTTTTGTTGACTGATTGTATTTCATATGTAAACCACTCAGTCATTTGTCGTTGAGCAATATATCAAATACAGACTAGAAACAATAACTTAGTACATGAAACAATAGAACATTCTATATCGTCCTGCTAGACCAGTCCAGACAAGTGGGTTGTATTCCCCCTACCAGCAGATTGGTAGTGACAGAACCAATGAAAATCCAGGTTTCACCTCTATTCACGTCTGTCACAAGAGTTCTCCTCGGTATTTCTTTGTCTCCAGCAGATGGTGGATGGATTTTTCTCCTCTCTGAAGAAAATCTGAGGATTGAGAAGGAAAGATTGATTAAATGTTTGTGAACAACCACCTTGACAGTGACTCACTTGAGTGTGATGTAGGAGGTTCCTCTAGACTTCCGTCTTTTCGGAAGCCATAGGAGGAGGGAAAATTGGTTCATCTCATGATAAGAGCCACAAAATTAGAAGGATTTGGAAGAGTGCAGCAGCCTCACACAACCTCAATGCTCCCTCTCTCCTGCTCTGTCCCCCTCCCTCGAAGATTTCAGAATGTTCTGAGGGATCTGCCTGCCAGCCACCTTAAATGCAGTGCTACAAAACCAGTGAAACAGTATCATGGGAACAGAGCTGAGCCTGGCATGGATCCTCTGCCTGGTGCTCTCAGGAGGTGAGTATCAAGGCTTGATCTTGTCCTTGTCGGGAGCTCCTGATGCAATCTGGGATGCAATTCAGGGTAGACTGCTACCAACCATTGGCACAGTGGCACAGAGTTTCCTGACATTTTCTGCATATATTAGTGGCATTTTTCCTATTGTGCGCCTGGTAGTCATGTAGCCTGTATGTGCATTCTGCCCAATGGGCTCCAACGTGCGTTCCTACTCCAATGCCTATAATGCACACCACAGTTAACATGCACCTTTGGGCCGCCATAGCCTTAGTATGCACTGTTGTGATCCTTGCCTTAATTCTGTCTTCTCCAGGAAACGTTGTTTGACTTGTCGCAAGTGAGGTGCCTCATCTCTGGATTCTAGACTCTGCTCCTCTGGCATGGCAGTTTCTGAGTCATCTCTTGAAGGCATGCTCCCCCTCTTTCAGCCAGGGGATGCAATTAGCCCAGCCTTGTCTGCCTTAGTGCAGGAGGTGATGTTTGGTGCTATGGGTGAGGATATCCAGCTGGCTGGAGGATCCGGCAACCGTGCTGTGAGCAGCTCATCCTCCTATAGGAGGTCGGTGGCAGCTGTGCCCCTTTGTGTTGGGGGGGTTATTTCTGAGAGGAGAGCTTCCGGACTCTGGATTGTCTTCCCCGGAATATTTCTTTTTTGCAGCAGATCTGGTCCTTTTGGAGTGGAAATTCAGACCCTGCAGCCTCTAGGTACCCCAGGCATAGTCTTGTGCAGAGCAGGTGGAGAGTGAAAGCCTTGTTTGATTTGCCTTTGGCTAAGCGTCCCTAGCACAGAGTGCCATCTGGAGATGGGGGAACAGGTGGGAGCTGTCCAAGATTTTGACTATTACTTGAATTCAGATGGCTCAGTACTGCGTTCTGTCATGTATATAGAAGGACTTTCAGAAGACTGTGAGGAGGCTGGTGTGATTCGCCTATTCTGGAAGGAGGAGAGCTGGCAGCATTGATTGGCAGGGTCTCATCCACCTTTGAACTTGATGGATGCTTCTGGCACAGAGCCGAAGCCAAAGGTGCACCCGCTTCAAGGGTGCAAAAATCCACTACTGTCTTCCCATTCTCAGATGTGATTAAGGATATGATCCAGTCACAGTGGGACTCTCTCAATTCCATGCCTAAAGGGTTAAGGTTGTGTAAGAAAATCTTTGTCCTCCCAGAGGTGGAGTGTGTTGAGTAATTTGGTATTCCCAGGGTGGATGTGCAGGTCACGGCAGTTACCAGATGGACCACCATTTCTGTGGAAGGTGGATCAGGCTTGAAGGGTTTTCTGGATCATAAGGTGGATTCATTGTGAGGAGCTAGTTTGCCATGGCAGTGACTATTGTTCAGCTGGTGGTATATACAAGCCTGACATCTCGAGCCCTGTTCCAGTGGATTCAGTCTCTTCCGCTAAATGATACTACCCCTCTTTGGAGTCAGCTGCGGCTTTCCTTTCTGATGGTATTCATGGCCTGGTATGTTTGGTGACCAGGGATTGTGCCCTGATGACAGTGTCATGGCATTGGATTTGGCTCTGGCACTGGACAGCGGATACATCTTCCAAGGTCTAGTTGGCCCAACTGGCTTTTCAGGTGAAGCTTCTGTTTGGAATCAATTTGGAGAAGCTGGTGAAGGACCTGGGTGAGAGAAAATCTTATTGCCTTCCAGAAGACTGGTATAAGGGGCCTGTCCACTGAGGGTGTGCTGGCTGGATTCCCAGAGATCTCAGGACTAGGGCCAGCCCTGCAACAAGGCAGACTAGGTGGCAGATTTCTGTGGGTGGCAGGCCATGTGCTTTGGCACACATGGCCTGCTGCCCCCCCCCCCCACACTTCCTCCCCCCCCCAAACACTCCAAGCCATGCTGCCCTCCCATTCGGGCTATTCACCACCCTGAAGATGTTCTCCAATGTCATGGTGGTGGCAACTGTGGCAACAAGGGATCTGTGTCCATCCTTACCTGAATGACTGGCTCATTTGGTCTATTCCCTTTTAGAAGCATCTTAGGTGGGTCCCGAGTGGTGGTGTTCTAAGAAATCCTCAGTTGGGTGCTCAGTCAAGGAAAGAGCCAGCTGTGATCTTCCCAGTCCCTGGAGTTTATGGGAGCATGTTTTCATACTCGAGTTTCCTGCCAGAAGAGAAAGTCAAAAGGCTGTTGGATTGCCTTGTGGTATTCTGTGTGCAGCAGGCTTCCAGAGTCTGGGATTATCTTTAGCCCATGATGCTATTAGCACGTGCTCACATGCAACCTTTACAGCGGTCCTTGTTGACTTGGTGGTCCCTGAGATCTCAGGAGTTCAAACTCGGGCTCCCACTCATGTTGATGGTGATGTCCAGCCTGCAGTGGACATGCTGCTGGATGACTTCTTGTAGATCCTCCTGATAATGGATGCCAGTCTCTTAGGCTGAGAAGCCAATTACCAAGACTATAAGGCCCAGAATCATTGGAACTGCAGGGAATGCATTGTGGTCCATCAACCACTCCAAGGTGAGGGCCATTGGGTTAACTCTTTTGCATTTCTAGCCCCTGCTCAAGGACTGAGCGGTTTGAGTGTTTCTAGACAGTGTTATGGTGGTGGCTTATGTGAAGACACAAGGCAGCACAAGGGGTGCTGGGGTAGTTCTGGAGATGGCTCTCCTGTTTGCCTTGGCAGAGAAGAACCTCCGAGCCTTTTCGGCTCAGCACATTGCTGGGATGGACAGTATGGAAGCAGACTTCTTTGGCCGTCACTCTTTGGATCCTGGAGAGGGGGTGTTTCAGTTGATTCTGTGCTGCTGGGGTTGCCTCGAAATGGATGTGATGGTGACCTACTTAATTGCCGAAGTTTCTTCAGCTGCCACACTGAGATGGCGTCTGAGGGCTTCATCATCCTGACCTAGTCTTGGCCAAGTCAGTACCTGCTCTACTGTACTACTACTACTACTACTACTACTGATCATTTGAATAGCACTACAAGGGATATGTAGCACTGTACAGATACATTTAAAAGACTGTTCCTGCTCATCAGAGCTTATAATCTAGTCAAGACAGACAACACAACAACTGTGGACAAGGATATATCTAGGGCAGGGGTCACCAACCTCCAGGGGGCCGCGGGCCGCACAGCCGACTACCGGCAGACTCGCGGGCCACACACCCCTCCCCCCCCCCCCACGCGCGCGCGAAAAAAAAACCTGCTCATACCTGTACTTTTATTTTTCCATGTCAGCTCCCTCCCTTCTTCTGCAGCCGCGGCTCCCTGCCTCTTAGGGAACCGCGGCTGTGCTTGTAAAATCATCGCGGAGCCCTTCCTGTCTTGATGGGCTCCGTGCAGCATTGTCCCGCCTCTAAAGGAAGTTTTTTACCACTTCCTTTGGAGGCGGGACAATGCTGCACGGAGCCCGTCAAGACAGGAAGGGCTCCGCGATGATTTTACAAGCACAGCCGCGGTTCCCTAAGAGGCAGGGAGCCGCGGCTGCAGAAGAAGGAGTTGGTGAGTTTGCCTTGGCGGGCCGCACCGGGGTAGAGTCTCGCGGGCCACACGGAGGAACCTCGCGGGCCGCAGGTTGGTGACCCCTGATCTAGGGGAATGGTAAGAAAACACATAGGAGGCTAAGTAGATTAGGATTCAAAAACAGCCTCAACGATGTGAGATTTCAGCCTGGATTTGAAAAGGGCTAGAGATGAAGCCTGATGTACAGACTCAGGTAATTTGTTCCAGGCATAAGAAGCAGTAAGGTGGAAGGATTGAAGTCTGGAGTTGGCAGTAGAAGAGGAGGGCACAGATAGAAGGGATCTGCCAGAAGAGCAGAGTTCCCAAGGAGAGTTGTAGGGAGAGATAAGTGAGGAAAGGTAGTGAGGAGCAGCAGGAAAAGTGTAAACTAGATATGGAAATGGATAAGGAGCCAATGAAGCAACTTGAGAAGAGGGATTATATGAGTATATCAGGGCTGGTGGAAGATAAGCCGCGCAGCTGATTTTTAAACAGATTGAAGGAGGGAGAGAGATGATTCAGAGGCAGACCAGAAAGGAGGAGGTTGCAATAGTCTAGGCAGAAGGTGACTAAAAAGTGGATAAGTGTCTGTCTTAGTAGTGTGTTCATAAAGGAAGGAGTGAAGTTTTCTGATGTGTTAAAGAAAGAAACGACAGGTTTTTGCTATCAGTTGAGAAGGAGAGGGAGGAGTCAGATGACCCTAAGGTTGCGAGCCAAACAGGGCACTAGGGTAATTCTTTAAGGAAAATGATTACGATGCAGGGACTTGGTCATCAGGAGTCAGCTTTGATGTGATGGCACACATTGCATTTTTGCACATAGATGTTACACAGGGGAAGAAGAGGTGAGAGTCTGGATCCAAAAGCAGCCTTTAAGACGTGAACTTGTAACCTGGATTTCAAAAGGGCCACAGATGGATCTTGACATACCAACTTAGGTAGTCTATTCCAGGCACAAGATGAAGCAAGCTGGACTGAACAAAGGTCTGGGGTTGGTAGTAAAAGAGAAGGGCACCAATTAAATGTGGTTTGCCTTATGAGTGGAGTTCTGAAGGAGGGGTATAGGAAGAGACAAGAGAGGAAAGGTAATGAGGAGCTGCAGAGTGAATGCACATAGGTCATTAGAAGAAGTTTGAACTGGATGTGGAGCCAATGAAGAGACTCGAGAAGAGGGGTTACATGAGCATAGTGACACTTGTGGAAGATTAGCCATGCAGCTAAGTTGTGAATGGATTGGAGGGGAAAGAGATGGTTCAGTGGGAGACCAGCAAGGAGCAGGGTGCAGTAGTCAAAAGGGGAGATGACAAGATAGTATGTAATGAAAGGAAAGGACACATTTTGCTGATGTCATAAAGAGAGTTAAAACCTATTGGTTCTATCTGTGAAGAAAGAGAGAGTGAGAAAGAGAAGTGTCAAAGATGAACCCAAGTTTGTGAGCCGAGGATAACAGTGTTATCCACAGAAATAGAGAAAGGCAGAAGAGGGGAGGTGTCTTTAGGGAAAAAGATAAGAAGCTCCATCTTGGCTATGTTCAGTTGCAAATAGTGGTGAGACTTCCAGGCAGTAACATCAGACAAGCAGACTGAGGTTCGGGCCTGAATTCCAGGAGAGATTTCTGGCATAAAGGTAGATACGAGAGAGATCATGGGAGAAGATCAGAGCATCAAAGGAACAAGTATAGAGAGAGAAAAGAAGGGGTCCCAAGACAGAACCTTGAGGTACATGGCTTAAAAGTGGAAAATCAATGGAGGAGGATCCACCAGCACATACAATAAAAGTGCAATGGGTGAGAATAGAAGAAAACCAAGAGAGAACAGAGCCTGAAAAGACAAGTGAAAATGGTGATCAATAGTTGATAGGTCAAGAAGGAAAAGGATCAAGTAAAGGCCCTTGAATTTGGCCAGGAACAGGCCTCTGAAGACTTAGGAAAGGGTCATTTCTGTAGATTGTAGAGAACAAAGCCAAATTATAGTGGATCCAGAAAGGCTTGAAAGGAAAAAGTCAAGACAGCGGCAGTGAACTGCACAGTGGAGCAGTTTGAATGTAAAAAGGAAGAGGAAGATGGGCTGATAAGGGTGGGTAGGGTCCAGTGAAGGAAGGTCTTTTTGAGGAGCAGTGTAACCACAGCATGATTAAAGGCAGCCAGGAATTGTCCATCTGAATACTGTAGGTGGAGTGCAGTTTGCCACATTTTCATGGTGAATTTGATGTACTACCATCATGTTTCCTCCGTAGCCCTGGTGGGGCATGTGGTTTGGCATATGGACCGCCACCTGGGCAGGATTGTTCTGGTGGTGTCAGATTGACTAAAGAGAGTGTGGTTCACAGACCTGAAGCAAGCTCCTGCAGGCGCCTTCTCTTCAATTGCCTCTGTCTCGAGGTCTATTGCAGCAGGGCCCTATCATCCTATAGGACCCGGTTCCCTTTACGCTTATTTATTTATTTTATTTTATTTAGACAGTTTTTGTATACCGCTTTATCCTTCAATCAAAGCGGTCACAACACAATTGGGGGATACATTGAACACGCGGGGATATGAGACACATACACTAATACTTACAGGGAACATGGGCTATGGAGGGTTAAGTGGCTTAGTTCTTGGAAGGAGATGGCTAGTGCATAAGGACTACACTCCAGTGGTGGTCTCTACTCTGCTTGGAGTTCAGAGGAGGTCTACCAAGCTAGCATATTATGGATCTGGTGCCTTTATTGACCTTTCTACAAGGATGGCCTGGAGAAGGGCCTTTTAGCTCCTTTGAAGTTCAGGTGGCAGTCTTGGCCTGTTTCCGAGGTCCGGTGGCTGGTATGTTTCTAGCCTTACTCCCGGACATCTCAGGCTTTCTCCAGGGGGTTCAGCTGTAGCATCTGTGTCCTCGCATCTGGTTTGTGATCCCTTCTTGGGATCTGTGTCTGGAGCATAAAGCCCTGGTGGCGGCACCCTTTGAGTCATTAAAGGATTTGACACTCAAGACAGTCTTGGTTGTGATTTGTTCCACAAGGTGGATTTCCGAGATGCAGGCTCTGTCTTGCCGAGATCATCTGCCTTTTCAAAGAAGCCAGTTTCCATTCAGCCTGTGCCTTCTCCCTTTCACATAAACTAGGTGGTCTGCCTGTCCTCCTTCTCGAAGGAACCGTGTTGGAGGATAGGGGTGGGGGGAAGGACAGGATCTCCACCTTCTGGATTTGTAGTCTCCGGTACTTGGATACTACAAATTCCTTTTGTAAGTCCAACCATCTTTTTGTGCTGTTTGCTGCCCCATGCAAGGGTGATGTGGTGGCTGTCTTTTTTTGGGGTGCTGGATTAAGGAGGCCATAACCTATGCATATTTATTGCAGAACCGCCTGGTTCTGGAGGATTTATGCACCCATTCCACCAGAGTAAAAGTGTCCTCGTGGGCAGATTGGAGCTTGGTAGCCCCTGCAGACAATTTGTCAGGCGGCAATGTGGGCATTACTTTCCACTTTTGCCTTATCATTACTGCTTTGATGTCCACACGCAGACCTTGGCACAAGGGTTTTGCGAGCTGCTGTGTCTTCTTTCCGCCTAATGGAGTTGTAGATTTGATATATCCCACTTCTCTGGACTGGTCTAGTAGGATGATATGGAAGGTGACATTTTACTTGCCTGTTAGTCCTTTCCTTAAGTCTTGCTAGACCAGTCCAGGGCCCGCCTCTGAAACTGTATTTCCTCTGTTCTTCTGCTGCGGTACCCTTCGGTCCAATGTTCCCACTAACCTGCGCTGGGTCCGCTGCCAATATTCCTGCCGGGGGGGGGGGGGTAGGTACAGAGCGATTGACAATCTGCCCCTCTCCCCACCGGCAGGAATGTCGGCGGAGGACCCAGTGCAGATTAAAGAGAATATTGCATGCCGCAGCACCCTCGCAATATTTATTTTATTTATTTATTTACATTCTCTTATATACCGCGCTATTCTGCATCAGTGCGGTTTACATTGAACAAACTGAAATTACATTGAACAGGGCATTATAACTTGGAGATAACTATTTTACAGGGAACATGGGCTATGGAGGGTTAAGTGGCTTGCCCAAGACCACAAGGAGCACCTGTGTTCTCTTTAATCTGCGCTGGGTCCTCCACCAAATGCCGGTGGGGGGGATCGCGTCGATCGCTCTGCACCTCCTGCCCCCACCGGCAGGAATGTTGGGGGTGGACTCAGTGCAGGTTAGTGGGAACATTGCTTGGGTCCACTATGATTTTTATGCTTGGCTTTGCAGGTTTGTCTTCTACTGTCAGCCTTCTATTTATGTTTTTCTTACATAATTCTCTACTGTTGATTATGCCCACAATTGAGAGCGTGTGAAGTTTGCCATGTTTCTCCCAAATACTGAGGAGACCTCTGGTGGTGAGATGAATAGAGGCATAGGAGTGATGTCATTGAAACCTGGGCTTTTCATTGGTTCTTTGTCTCAACCAATCTGCTGCTAAGGGAGCACAACCCACTTGTCTGGACTGGTCTAGCAGGAAAGGGCATTAACTGGTAAGTAAAATGTCACCTTTTGTGGGATTTCACCCCTGACATTTGGCTCATTGCACTAACGCAGTGGTTCTCAACCCAGTTCTCGGAACATACTTAACCAGTCAGGATAACCACAGTGAACATGCATGAGAGAGATCTGCAAACAATGGAAGCAGTACATGCAAAACTCTCTCATGCATATTCATTATTGTTAACTGAAAACCTGAGAACCCCCTGCCCTAACCCCTGGAGTCCTGCTCCATTCCAGGCTCGCGCAGGTTTCATTGATAACACAGGTACACTACCAAAAAACTGCCTCCAGTTTTGCAACTAATTCCTATAGATTTTTGGGTGCTGAATCCAGGAAAAATAGCCAAAATGTTCCATCACGTCACGTTTTCTTGCAAAATTAGATTTCTTACCCATATAAGGAATGTTCACATAATTTCTTTTTAGCCGACTGCAGTTTATTTTCTTGGCCCAAAATAGAGGCTGTAATGGTTAACTAACTAGAAACACTCCCTCATGATATTTTAGAGTGTTTTGTATTCATTTTATACATTAACAGGACAATTGGGAGGCGGGGTCTAAATCCAGTACTCGTGCTGGCGCATGTTCTTTCCTGTTCGCCTCGCATCGTTCGCCCTCGCCATCAAACACGGTGGTTGCGACATGAACGTTCCTGTCAAATTTCAGTTTCTTGCAAGTTCATTATTACCTTTTGTTTGCTCAGTCGTAATCCAGCTTTATTCCCGAAGTGGTTCACTACAGTTGTAGTTTGCAGTGCTGTGTATTTGTTATGGCTCACAGAGCCAGAGGTTGCGTCAACTCTCCGGACAGTTTTTGTTTTATTTGTGGGGAATATACCGTGAAAAAGCGGCAGAGGAACATTTCTCTGCATTTATTAAAAAAGTATATTTCGCCTATTTCGGTTTGAAGTTAGGCGATCAAGACAAACCGTGGGGCTCCTCACAAAGTGTGCAAGACATGTGAGGAAGATCTACCTTATGGATGAAAGGTAAAAAACAAGCATTTCGTTTCGGAATACCTATGATGTGGCGTGAACAAAGAGACCACAGCATGACTGCTATTTTTGCTCTTGCATTGTGAAGGGATACAACTTAAAAAATCAGAACGTAATAAGTTACCCCCAACCTTCCCTCAGCAATTAGGCCTATGCCTCATAGCAACGAAGAACCTGTGCCTGAACCACCAAAATCTTTGGATCATATTTGTGTGGTGGACGGTTCTGATCATGATGAGACTCATCAGATGGCTTTTCCCGATGAGTCCAGTACTTCCGGGTTTGAAACTGAACCAGATCCGAAACCTGAACTTTTCTCTCAAGCTGAATTGAATGATTTAGTCCGGGATTTAGGACTCCCAAAAGATGCTGCCCAACTGCTAGGTTCTCTCGGCTTAAACAGAAAAATCTATTGTCACCAGGAACAACTTTTTATGTACCCGCAACCACGAGGACCCAATTTTTGAAGTATTTCAGCAAAGAGGAAGATTTGGTATTTTGCAACGATATATACGGATGATGGGAAAAGTTTAAACTCAAATGATCCTGCTGAATGGCGGGCGGCTGTTCATTGATTCGTCAAAAGACAGCATAAAAGATGTTCTTCTTCATAATGGCAACACATTCGCTTCAGTTCCTATTGCTCACTCTGTTATTCTCCAAGAAAAATACGAGAATTTTGCCCTGATTCTTCAGAAGATTCGTTATGATGAGCATAAGTGGATTATTTGTGGAGACTTTAAAATTCTATCCATGCTATTAGGGCAGCAATCCGGTTTCACCAAATATCCCTGCTTCCTTTGCTTGTGGGATAGCCGGGCCCGCGACCTACACTGGGGGAAAAAAGACTGGCACATTCGGGAGTATTTGAGACCCGGTG
This sequence comes from Ichthyophis bannanicus, assembly GCA_033557465.1. Taxonomy (NCBI): domain Eukaryota; kingdom Metazoa; phylum Chordata; class Amphibia; order Gymnophiona; family Ichthyophiidae; genus Ichthyophis; species Ichthyophis bannanicus. The sequence goes on along the minus strand of JAWIIG010000024.1, from coordinate 3,573,775 downwards.
AGAAAAATGTTCTTCATGAGAGCTTGGTACCTCGTGATAAAATTCTATTACCACCTCTCCACATTAAGTTGGGTCTCATTAAGCAATTCATCAAGTCCCTTCCAAAAGATGGTGAGTGCTTTCGGTACCTTTGCTCAAAGTTCCCCCAACTTTCTGAAGCAAAGCTAAAGGAAGGAGTGTTTTGTTGGCCCTGATATAAGGAAACTCATTTCAGATGGAGCATTCCGCTGAAACGATGTCTGAGAAGGAAAAAGAAGCCTGGGATTCCTTCAAGGATGTTGTTCTCAAATTCTTGGGGAACCGGCGGGATGAGAACTATAAGGATATTGTTGCCAGGATGCTCAATGCCTTCAAAGAACAAGGCTGTAACATGAGCCTGAAAGTCTATTTCTTGCACTCCCATGTGAACTACTTTCCCGAAAACTTGGGGCGTACAGTGAAGAACAAGGTGAAAGGTTTCAACCAGACATCAAGGACGCAGAGAGAAGGTACCAAGGAAGATGGAACACCACAATGATGGCTGATTTTCTGCTGGTTGCTGCTGCGGGAAACCCCAGATGAAAAATACGCCAAGCAGCGCACCAAGAGAAGCATTCGGGGAAGAAGAAACTGGCCCACCAGGAGATTGATTGACCCAAGAATGACTTTAAAATCTAAACTGTGTTGACAAATATCGTGTTTTTGCTAAACTTTGAAATAAAAATTTGCTAGTTATTTACCACAGTGTCGGATCTCATTTATTAGAATTTTATTTTCACACCATCGGGTGTTTGTTCTTCATGTATTGCAATGGTGCGGTTTGCGTTTTCTATTCTTACATACATACCTGTACAACATTTTTTTGCACATTTCTTTGCTTTGCTTTGTGTCTAACCTCGCTCTTATATGCTCAATGTTTGTGCCACATGTATGTGGCTGTTTTTAAGTGCAGACAATTTTGCTACCATCACAGTGTGTTTTGTTGACATTACTCTATTCTTATGTGCTGCCTTGTTACAATTTTCCTTTATTCTTATTTGAATAACTACTAAACAATTAGTATAAAGAATTCATCCCAAGAAACTTTTATCTCGATCGCACTCAATCGAAACGTTCACCTCAAACTGCTAACCCAATGTAGCAAAAAATCTGTACGTGATGGAGCAAATTGGTTACCAGATTTGGATTCAGCGCACCAAAAAACGTAAAAATCAATCGAAACATTAGAGGCAGTTTAAAAAAAAGTTTTTTTAGTGTACCTGTGTAATGGATGGAAAACCCCACTGTTCTAATACAAAATAGTTTGTTCCATTGACTTTAATGGAAAATAATGCAATGAGTCATCCAGTCTCTGAACTGAACCCAGACAAAACTTTTTCTTGTGCGCATCCTGATAATTTTCACCCCTTTCCCTCTGATGTCTGCACCTTGTTATGCTCGCAGTTAGTATGTGCATGTTTGCATTCAGTCTGTGTTATAATGATAGCCTGTAAATTAAGCAAAGCTGCTTCCTACTTCGGTCCTGTCATCTTTGCTTCTATATGTTAAATGTTACATGCGACCCATTCCCTCCAATCTCCTTGAGATCTGCCTGGCTTCATACCTCAGCGCAAGGTTTAACCTTTGACACTATTGATCAGTTCCAGAATCCTCAGTCTTTTTGGGTAATCACTTGCATCCCTTCCTCTCATGAAAAAAAAATATCTCCATCTGAGGTCTATAAAGCAAATATTCTACAGCCTCTTTCTCTCCACCCCCTGGAATCTTATCGTATTTCACCATGCTTCAGCATCCACCCCTTCAGGCTTCAAGGTTCATACCTTCAATCAGTGTTTCAACATCCTCCCCCGCCCCAGTCACAGTCTCTTGGCCTCTAATAATTCATTTAATATGAACAAATCTCTGTCAACAATTGTAGAACTGAAGCAACAGACACTTTCTGCTGATTTGCACTAGACTAGAATCAGTGTAACACTCTTGGTTTCAGCTATCTACAGTAAGTTCCTTGTTTTGCTTATTTGTAGTAAACTGTTAGAAATTATGAGATTACACATTCTCCTTGGATGTTGAACTGGTTCAGTTAATTGTTCAGACTTGAAAGGCATATGCAGTATGGGAGCAGTATATAAAGACACCTTCCTAACACAAGCTTCTCTCCTTCTGAAATCCAAGAGAAAAATGGCAAGGAAATAGTGTTGGCCAGGGACTCCTGACTTTTTCCTTGTCTCCTCCCACTGCGACTCCACTCTATCTGGCTATTAGACTCATTCAGGATTGGACCAGTGACCCTCGGGGGTAGAGTCATGAGGTTTATAGCTGAAGCCATAGGGCCTACACAGTTAAAGAAGAAGTCGGTGCATAGTTATCTCCTGGACAGCAGAATTTGACACACACATACACGGCCCCCCCCCCCTCCCACCAGGAGTCCACTGGACCAGCATTGCATGTTGCCTTGATCAGGGACCAAATTAGGAACTCTGTACTCCTCCCTGATTCCGGGCTGCTTCATAGTAGGGTAGAGAGAATATGGGACCCTTACCACAACCTTATTTGAGGTTGTATACTATTGCATTGAATCACTGCAACGCCTCCCTTCAGAAGCATCACACACCATGTGCCTTCCAGCATGGGGGGAGGGGGAGGGGGGAAGACTAGCTTGGGCAATGAATGTCACCGCCCTACAGGCATAAAGTTGATTTACAGATGTTACAACATTTTTACTGTTCCTGTGTAATCAAAATTTGCATGCATTAATTTATGGAAGAAACAAAAAAAAAATCAGAAAATCAGCCAAAAGAAGCAAAAATGATCCAAAAGATAAACAAAATGTTTTTCTATGCACATCCCTACTGTACTGAACACTGCTAAGAATGAATTGTTTGTACTAAGCATTAGGGCATGTTTGCTAATGGTTAGTGTGTGCTTTAAGCTCATAGTAGATAGTTAGTATAGGATTGGTATAAAACAATCAGTTCGGTAAAAATTGCATGCTAACTGCTTAGTGCATGATAGGGTGGAGAGTGCCTGTGGGCTGCAAATTGCAGTTAGCAGGGGGGTGGGAGAGTTACTCTCCACATGTAAAATAAGTTTGGAAACTCCCATGCACATGTATCCGCCCTATTTCATAAAGTGACACACACGCATGCCTCACTTTATAAAATAGTGGTGCACCAATGTGCCATACCTTAGGCATAGAAGTCACACCTGACCTAAAGTAGGCATAGCCGACTGCACCTAGATCGGGATACAGAAGTGTGTATGTCATAGTATTCTATAACACACGTGCATCTTTTGAGGCTGCGTCTAGACTCTGCCCCCTCTCTGTCTTCCTGCATGCCCCTACTGAACATAAGCGCGATGGGCATTTCCGTATGCACTTACAGAATTCAACCAGCCAAAGTGCGGGCGGAAGTCCCGTTCACGTATGTAAGTCCTGCAAAATAGGGACTTGTGTGTATCTTTCCACAGCACCCATATAAAATCCCTCCTAATTATCTATGTTGCATTTCACCTCAATGAATGCCGTTCAGTGGACCCACGTTACGAATGAGGTTTTAGGGCGGTGAGGTACTTTTTAGTGTGGTATCTGTAGGGGAACATGGAAAGGAAAGTCTCCCCATCCAGCAAGGAAGATTTATCCAGGAATCCCTTGAACCCAATTCATTACACCAGTGTTTCTGAAGCCGATCCTGGTGTACCTCCTAGCCACCCTGGTTTTCAGAAATGAATATTCATGATATAGATTTGTATCCACTGACTCCACTGCATGCAGATCTGTTTCATGCATATTTATTGTGGATATCCTAAAATCCAGACTAGCTGAGGACCAGCTTGAGAAACGCTGCACTACATCCGCCCAACTGCATTCAGAGAGCCCCAGTAACCTAGATGGGAGTTTTGTGTGTCCTGATCTAGGATTGCAAAATAATGGATCTTGCATTATAAAAAAAAATAGTAACATAGTATATGATGGCAGATAAAGACCAGTATGGTCCATCTAGTCTGCCTAGCAAGGCACTAAGAGTAGGTGCAGCTTCCACTCCGTGCAGGTCATCCCCTCCCCATGCCTTTGTTTAGGGGTGTACCCACCGCTTTGTGAAGGTCACCCCTATTTGTTGAGATATGAGAGAGTTATGTTTATTTTGATTTTATTCTGTTGCTATAAAGGGATCCTCTGTGTCCCCACCACTTCCATCAGGAGGGCATTCCAAGCTTCCACCACCCTTTCAGTTTACCCCCTTGCAGCTTCATGTTATGCCCTCTAGTTTTACAGCTTCCAAGTCTTTGGAAGAGGTTTGTTTGTTCATTAATACTGTAAGTATTTAAAGGTCTGAATCATATCTCCCCTGTCCCTCTCCTCCAGAGTGTACATATTTAGGTCTTCAAGTCTCTTCTCATACGTATTCTGACTAGGCTCCAAATAATTTTGGTCGCCTTCCTCTGAACCGTTTCCAGTCTTTTTTAATATCCTTTGCAAGATATGGTCTCCAAAACTGAACACAATATTCCAAGTGAGGCCTCACCAGCATTTTCTGAAATTATTTTGTGCCTGTATAATTATTTTGTTTGTCTTGGGGGATTTATGGATGAGTGATCTGTGATATTGATGTAGGGGATGAAAAGAAGAGGGGATCTCGATGATGAGGAGAGAAGAAAGGGAAATCTTGGATTAAGGGACAGGGAGAAGAGCAGGTAAGGAATGGGGAAAGGTATAGAGAGGTTCTGAGATCTTGGGGGACTCAGAGAGGCAAGAGGGAGATGTCTCTTTCCTGGCTCAAGCTCTGTTCCCCTCACACCCCCTGTGCCTTTTCCGTCCCTTGTCCTCTCTTCCCACCTTAGATGCCGTCTCTCATGCCTCATTCCAAGTGTCAATATTCACACACATGCATAAACCTAGCCACCCCTCAGCCTTTTCCTCAGCCCTTCTTTTACAAACCTCTAATTCACCCATCCCTTAGATCCTCTTTCACAACCTCCATGGTCTGAGCTCCTCTGTTCCCTATTTCAAAATCTGTCCCCAGCTACTCTTTCCTCCAGTATTGCCAATCCTCTTCCCTCCTACACCGATGGGGTCAGCAATGTCTAGACCTGCAATCTCTTTCTCTGTCTCCTGGGACTTAAATGCTGATTCAAATTACACAAGGCCCTGCAGCACTTCATGCAGAGCCAGCCCTACATATGTGCAAGCATGTTGTTGGCACAGGACCCTGCAGAACAGGGGTCCCCATGCCAACATCATGCTGCACTCGCATAAGGGCGGTGCCTCCCTTTTGTCCATGCTGCCGCTTTAACGGGGTGCACAAGCTATAAGGGTGCCCAAAGCCTCCCTCATAGATTCATCCTTTGAAGTGGCTATGCACAGCCACGAGAGCGTTCTCCTTAAAGGCAGCACAGCCATGGAAGTAAAAGTCTCTCGATCATGGCATATCTAAAGGCAATAGAAAGCATTTCCTTTCTTCACAAGAAACGGGAAATGCTTGTACTAACTTTAGAAACACTGTGATCCAGTGGCTTTTAACGCAGCTCAGCTGCAGAAGCAAAGGAGAATTCTCCCACGCCCGTAAGAGTAGGAGGTGACCAATGTCAGGGATAGAGGAAGCAGGTTTGGGACTGCAGTGGATCGGGGGAGGGGGGCCTACACTGGCATTGGTACTGGGATTGGAAATGGAACTGGAATGGGGCTAGACAGTGGGGGAGGGCGACTAGGATTGCAAGGGAACTGACATTGAGGATAGTACTGGGTTTGGAAGGAGCTAGATTGGGGGGGGGGGATTATAAGTCATTGAGAAGAAAGTACAACAGCAACTTCAGGACCACATGGACAGAAACAACATGCTGTGAGTCAAGTAACATGGATTCCAACCATCACATGGGGTGGAGACTCTTATGCTATCATTAATAAATACGTTAATCAAAGGAATATGAACAAAACATACTGGATACACCCTCAACTTTCTGGATATATCAGCAGCATTTGACACCATATTGCACAGCATCCTCCTACACAGACTACAAGAATCTGGCATACAGGACATGGTTCTAGTCATACCTAACAGACAGGTACCAACTAATTCGAACTAGCACCAGCGTCTCCACTCCATACCACCAGACTCAAGGAATACCACAAGGCTCTGCACTATCAGCACCACTTTTCAACATTTATTTACAACCACTCTGCTCAAAAATACGGTCACACAACATCAACTTTCATGTATACGCAGATGGCATTATGCTTTGTGGACCAGTAACCACCGCAAACCCAGTAAACCAACATTTAACAAACTGCTTCAACGATGTCTCCAAATGGCTCCAGGAGAACAATCTCAAATTTAGCCTCAAAAGACAGAAGCATTATTTGTAACAAAGGATCAAACCTTCACCCCACCAACACACCTCGCCCTAGGAACGACCCAAATAAGAGTTCAAACTCAAAGTACTTGAGTCATTATTGACCAAACCCTTTCATTCAAGCAACAGGCTGTAAAAACTGCAAGGATAATATTCTTCAAAACCAAGATGACACAGTGCCTCAGACCACTCCTAGACCCCCAGGACTTCAGATCAGTTTTATAAGCAATGACTCTCCCCCACCTGGACTACTGTAATGCGGTATATCAAGGACTTTCACTCTCCATGCTCAGTCCACTCTGGACAGCCCTCAACACAACAGCCAGGATCATTCAAAGGGTGAAGAAATGACCACATCACCCCGGTCCTGAAGCATCTCCACATACTCCTGTTGAAAGCCCAGATCAAGCACAAAAGCTTAGTACTGATTCACAGAGCACTACACCAACAATAAACATTGCATCTTCACATTCTACTACCACAACCGAACTCTGGAAGACCAATACGGCAGTCCACTAACAATGTACCCACATGAAATGACAAAGTACAATTTCCATGCATTTGAACGCTACGCCTCATCCATATGGAACTCCCTCCCAACCAAAATCCGGAATAACAAGGACCTCTCCTCATTCAGAAAACAATTAAAGACCCACTTATTCAGAGAACACTTTGGGGCGGATCTCAGCACCACCCATTGAACACATGACCACATTTTATTTATTTTTATTTATTTATTTACAAGCTCTTCTATACCGCGCTTTTCAGTATCAGTGCGGTTTGCAAATAACAAAAAATTTTGCATCAGACCAACGGCATTATGCTTACATTGTAACAGGATAGGTAACTTGGGACTGAAACTGGGATAACTAACTACTGGGATAACTATATACATGTACAACAGTAGTGGGTGTGAAACTATTTAGAATTTATAATTAAATACAAGCTGTTATTCTTGATGCATTAATCCTTATAGTCTATGAGCGTCGTAAATGTACCTGATGGAAGGATCTGTAGTATGCCTTGTCATAAGTCAGGTTATGAGTGTGTTAGGGACTGCATGAGTGAGTTGAGGTGTGGGGAGTGGTTGTGTTGGGTTAGGGTGGGCAAAGTGTAGGAGGAACAGATGATGCTTAAGGGCTTTCCTGAACTGTGAAAGGTCCCTGATTGATCTGATATGTGGTGGGAGGTTATTCCAGCACCTCGGGGCATAGAAAGCAAAGGATCTATTCCTGGTTGGTTGTGTGCATTTTGTAGCTTCTAATGGTATAATTAGCATATTGGCAGCTACTGACCTTCTCAGCCTGTTGTTGGGGGGTGGCGGTGAGGAGTGCAGAGAGGGATGAGGTGGATAACAGGTTAATTGCTTTAAAGGTTAGGAGTAGTGCCTTGTAGGTGAGCGTGCTGTTTAACGGTAGCCAATGTAATTCCATAAGTATGGGCGTGTTGTGAGCTCTTCTGGATATGCCGCAGAGAATGCGGGCTGCTGCATTCATTGCCATTTGCAGTGGGTTGAGGGTGCTCTTGGGGAGACCATGCAGAATGATGTTTGCGTAATCAAGATGTGGTGTTACAAGTGTCTGGAATATTGTTCTGAAATCAACTGGTGCTAGCAGAGGTCTCAGGTGCCTTAAAGTCATGATTTTATTGTAAATGGACTTGGTGGTGGTCTTTATGTGTTCTTTGAAGTTGAGCTGTTGGTCGAGTGTGACACCCAGGTAGTGTATCACAGATTTGCATGGGAGCTCTGCATTTCTCACCTTCAAGGTAGTGGGAGGAGAGAAGCTCTTGTTCTTTGTGATAAATAAGACCTCGGTTTTCTTAAAGTTTATGCGTAAATTCTGCGTTAGAAGCCAGTCGGTGATTGCGTTGAAGCAATCAACTAGAGGGGAGAGGTCAGGATGCATTGAACATCCGAGAAGTTTAAGACCGAGAGGCAAAGGAGAATTGTAAATATGTTAGGAAAACCTGATTTATGTCAAATCAGGAATGTAAATAAGTTAAATCTCCCCCCCCCCCCCCCCCCGTAGACAGCTGTTCAATGTATCTGTTGTTGCTTTTTGTGACTCGCTTTGACCCGGTGAAAAGCGGTATATAAGTATAGCTAAATAAGTAATTAAGGGAACTGACATTGGGGATGGTACTGAGACTGGAAGGGGGCTATATAGTGGGGGGGGGGGACTGGGATTGGAAGGGGGCTAAACAGTGGGGGAGGGGGACTGAGACTGTAAGGGAGCTGGGACTAGAAGGGAGCTAGACAATGTACAGCATCTCTCCTGTATCCATACCATCTTCTCCCTATTACTCTCATGTCCAGCATCTCGCCATTTCTTTCTCATCCTATTTACCTCCGTGTCCACCTTCTCTCCTTTCTCTCCCTATTACACGTGTGCCCAGCATCTCTCCTCTGTCTCCCTCTGTTCCACCCCCACCCCATATCCAGCATCTTCCTATAACCACCCCCCCCCCCCCCGTGTCCAGCATTATCCTTCCATCTCAAACATCTCCTCTCCCTGTGGCCGTTCTCCCTATGCTCCCTTCCCATGTCCAGAATCTCCTCTTCATCTCCCTGTCCCCTCTGCATCCTTTTATTCCACTGCTGCATCCAGTATCTTCCCTCTGTCTCCTTGTGCCCTTCCATGTCCAGGATCTTTCCTGTTTTCCTGTGATGCCCCCTAGTGCCCAGTATCTCTGTCTCACTAGCCCTACATCCTCCCACCCCTCTCCTGCTGCCCCCAACTCTCTCTTCCCCTTCCCGGACTCTGCCCCTTCTCACTCCCCCTTTGCATTCTCACCCCTTGCCCTTCATTCTTGCCCATCCCCGTCCAATATATTCTATTCTCTAAAGCACTGCCCCTTTAAATTCATCTCATCTTCTCTGCCTCTCTCTCTGGGACCTCAGATCTGCTATCGTTGCACTGCTACCTTGGGGCCTCGCAGCAGGCACGATCTGGCCGGCAGCCCTTCTATCCATGGGCAGCTCATCCTTGGCCACAGTGATCAGCAGCCTTGTGCAACTCTTGTGCCCGCGGGACTTGCATCTCCCCTCGGCAGCTCTTCCTTTTGTGTGTGACTCTTCCGGCTTGTCATCCTATTGGAGGGGGGGCACTAGCAACGACACCCCATGATTGCCCTTCTGCCAAGCTTACCATGCTTTACCGGGTAGCTCCAGCCCTGAGGCGCACAGAATGTGGAAAAGAGATTGGAACCATTTCTCTCAGAAAAATAAAATGCTCAAACAACAAATGTATAAAAAAATAATTTTATTTTCAATTTAGTGTTTGGAATATGTCAGTTTTCTTACTTAACATGCTGTCATATACATCCTTTTCTGTTTCTCTGTTGCACGACATGCATTTTTGTCTACATATTTCTATCTATGTTCTAAATGTATGAGTGAGGCCTGGTATTTTGTTAGCAGTAAGTTTTGATACAACGCTCTGTAGTAATCTTGGCAGATGTAGGATTTTCTAAGGCTTATAGTAATATTTGCGATGCTGCCCTTTTCTAGTTAGGCCCCTTGTTGTGGGAGTTTTGGAAGTTAGTGCTGTCATGGAATGGTAGATTTGCCTCAAGCTGTGCTTCTCACTTTTTTCTTTTTGTTTCCTGTGTGGAGTCAACAGTAGGCTGTTTGGTAGCGGGTACTGGAATATGGATAGTCTTTAAGGTTTGCAGTTTTGTGTTCTTGATGCTGCTGGGCTGGTCTTAAACTTTGAAATATTTTATCTTATACTTAAAGGGAACATACTATTACTACTACTGACCATTTATATAGCACTACAAAGCATACGTAGCGCTGTACATATAGATGTAAGACACAGTCCCTGCTCTTCAGAGCTTACACTCTAATCAAGACAAAAAAACATAGCAAAACTGGGGACTAGAGTATGGTGAGATACACAGGTGGTGAACAAGAGAGGGAGGGGCATCGGGATCCCAAACAGCCTCAAAGAGGTGGGTTTTATCCTAAATTTGAACAGGGCTAGAGAAGAAAAGAAAAGAAGCCTGATGCACTGATTCAGCTAGTTTGTTCCAGACATATGGAGGAGTGGCCTAGTGGTTGGGGCAAGGTACTTCAGGCCGGAAGGTCGGGTGTTCAAATCCCACTAGAGGACAGCAACCTTGGGCTGGAAAGACTGGGGTTTCTAGTCTCACAGGTGCTCCTTGTGGTCTTGGGCAAGCCACTTAACCCTCCATAGCCCATGTTCCCTGTAAATTAGTTACCTCCAAGTTATAATGCCCTGTTCAATGTAATTTCAGTTTGTTCAATGTAAACCGCACTGATGCAGAATAGCGCGGTATATAAGAGAATGTAAATAAATAAATAAATAAATTATGGAGTAGCGGGGTTCAAGAACCAAAATCTGGAGTTGGCAGTGGCAGAAAAGAGCACAGATAAAAGCGATCTGCCCGAGGAGCGGTGTAGAGTGAGAGGAAAGGCAGTGAGGAGCCGCAGAATGAATGCATTTGTAGGTCAGTAGTAGAAGTTTTGAACTAGATGCAGAAACTGAAGGGGAGCCAGTGAAGCGACTTGAGAATAGCGGTTACATGAGCACAATGACACTGGCGGAAAATAAGTCATGTAGCTGAGTTTTGAACAGATTGAAGAGGAGAAAGATGATTGAGGGAGACCAGTGAGGAGCAGCTGATAATAGAAAAGACGGGAGGTGACTAGTGAGTGGCTGAGGGTCTTAGTAGTGTGTTCAGAAAGGAAGGGACGAATTTTGCTCATGTTATAGAGAAAGAAGCGACAGGTTTTAGCTATCTGTTGGATGTGGCCTGATAACTTCACTATTGCTGATTTCTGGGTGTTTCCATCTCTGGCACAGTCTAATCCAGCCTGTGCACCATGACATGAATTCATAGCTACTAGGAATTTTTTTTCTCGTTTTATAGCTTCCTGCTTTTTTAATTTTTATTATTATTATTATTAAAAAGGTCATAGCACTAACCAAATGTGTTCAGTAGTTGTTATGCAAATTTATGCAAATAAGGTCCTGCAAATATGCAAATCAGACCCCTCAATGAGTCTCTGCACATGGCCCTGCATCACCTCAGGCCACCCCTGGATTCATGGTTGGGTCCGGGGCAGCAGGTGAAATGGACATGGCTAATGGCACCATCACTGCACTTTCACCTGTCTGTCCCTTCAGCTTGGGGGTGGATATTAAAAGCATACCCTAACCACTTAATTCCCAACCTTTCAACCTATTTCAGCCCCAGTTTCCTGTGGCAGTTTCACTGGAATCATCCATCTGACTACATATGCTAAGCAAAATTTTTATGATTTTTTTTTTAAGTGCTGACAAGTCAATGCTGATTCTGGGCGACCCAACAGCCTCTGGGTTTTCTTGATAAGGTATGACTGGATGTAGATTGCCAGGCTTTTTCTTCCAAGGCAGTGGAGGGTAAAGTGACTTGCCCAAGGTCGAAAGGACTGCCAATGGGATTTGAGCTCTGATCTCTTGGGTATTAGGCTGTTGTTCCTATACCAGGATTAAAACTGAAGAGCTTGTGAAACTACTATAGGTAAATCATTTGCAGTCTTCCTGTGGTGGCCTTTCTGCACCAGCCATTTGTGAAGGGTCCATTCAAATCAATATAAGCCTGTGACATTTTTCCCCCTCCAGCATATCAAAAAAGAAGTTGTTCACTACAAGAGGACTATTTTCTCCACTAAATACATTAGAGAAGAATTGCGACTGAGAGGTTCATTTTCTAAAGATTTTTACATCTTGGATAACTTTCTCTGTCCCTCTAGTTCCTTGTCTGCATTTCTTTTCCTTCTCCTGTCTTTTTATCTACTTGTCGGTCTGCCTCTATGCTTTGCATTCTATCATTTTTTACTTTCATGCTGCCTATTGATACCTTTGTTGCCCTTCCTTTCTCCCTCCCACTCTCTCTTCTCAGTAGGGTCAAGGAACACAATCTGTATACGCTAGGGGTGCGTCGCAAGCCTTACCATGCAGGAGAAGACGAAGGCTGTTACTGTGGCAACCATGAACGTGGGTGCATAAAACCAGATCGGCACAGCATGAAGCAACTTCAGACAGAATATTGCTTGAGGGGTCCCGAGACCCCATGGGAACACACAGAACAGGAGAAGAGGAAATTAGCAAACTATCTGCAACTCGGCAAAAGTGCTTCTCTTCTTTTGCAATAGCAAAACAAATACCTAGAGCCACTGTTTTTACTGTAAGGTGACCTAGATTAAGTTGACAAACAAATGCAGTCTCGGCTCCTTGAAAATAAGGGGTCACACCACATATTTCTTCAGCCAACCCTGCATATCTCAACCCAGATGAATTCCAGCCACCTTTGGTTTAAGTCCAGCCTGGCTTTTAGACTAGAAATCCAAAATTGTTTTCTATCATGAGATGCCATTCAGAGGACGGTATTTTTTGTGTTATGAGAGGGAAAGATTTTTATCATTATGAATGTGTAGTACTGTAAATCTCTCAGTATCATAAATGAATTCTCTCAGTTTGTAATGGGTTGCCCTGAGGAAACCTCAAAGAAACTCTCTGTGGTTGTGTTGTACAGACCTCTAGCACGGATGGAGATGGGTTTAGACAAGATGTGAGGCATCACTAGGATGGCATGCAAAGGGGGAGGGTCTGTCTGGTAGAGGATTTCGCTTTACTGGAGATAATTTCAGCTTACTGGATGTGAATGGAGCCTATCAGCTGCAAAATTAGAAGGGTGGAGAAGCCTTGGTTGGCCTACAAGGCCAGACCAGTGGAGAAGGTTACCTGAGAAAAGACCGAGGTCTATTTACTAAACTGCCTTAGGTGTTTAATGCAGGTTTTTAACGCATGTTAATGTTACCACGTGTTCAGAAATGCTTAATGTACAGTACCCACACATTAAATCACATATAAAACACTTAACTTGGAATTTTATTTAAATGCAGGGAAGGGGCTGGGTGTGGAGGGCAGCTCCAAAGCTGACATATCACAGTAACATGTCAACTACAAGGCAGGCTGTTACCATGGAAACTTTTAACCACAAGAAGAGTAAACTGCTGTCCGAATAACATTTGATGGTTACTACCACAGGTTGAAATCACAGCTGCTCCGCCCCTGACACCCAACCATACCCCTTATCAGTGCAAAACATTACTGTGGACACTTGTCAAAACGGCCTATGAAATCTCACTATTAATGGCAAAACCTTACTACTCTGTAATAGATGCCGGATTTGGTATTCATAAATAAAGTATCGCTAAACTGCTAGGGGCAGGTTTACTAAACTGCACCAGCTGTAAACGTGGGGAAAAGCGTGCCGTGTTAACAGCTAACACGGGTCAAATGCAGAAAGCGCAGGAAATGTTCTGTGCTTTTTGCATGCTGTGCATTAGCAGCGCACATGGGTAGGGGGTGGTGGTAGTGGGCGTGTCTGCAATGAGCAGTTACCATGAGCATCGACAGCGTGTGATAACCATACGTTTTGCAGACATCATGGGTGTAGATAACGCCACCCCAATGGGCGGCAACAGCTGTGCCTGTGATGCTGCTGCATCACTATCTCTGGCTGGCTTTTTTTTTTTTTTTTCTACGTTAGCTGCTGGGAAATGCTGAACAGCCCTCCCCCTGACAGATTAATGCACAGCTGTTGCAGCTAATGTGATTCTATTTGCATTAACAAGCAGCATTAGTGAAGATGCCCCATAGTAATGGAAAATGTAAGATCTAGTGATCATACTGTCCTGTCTGATTCAATATTCATCTTGAGCTGAGCTATGAGTAGTATCTGACTTAAGAAAGGCAGATTCCAAGGTGATGAGTGATAGTGCTGAGGAGACCTTACTAGGGTTCCTAGAGCTGAAGGGCATGGAGGAACTTTGGCCAGCAATTAAAGGGAGTATTGAGAAGGCTAGTTTAAAAAAGGCAAAATGAAAGAGAGACCAATATGGTTCTCTAAGAAAGTATAAAGAAATGCTGAGAGCATAAAAGTTAGCGTTCAAAAAGAGACGTACAAATGGATGATGGCCAACCACATTACCGGTTTTACCCAAGTTGTTCATCATCTGGGTAACGGGTTTGTTTACTTTCATTCATTTGACTTGTACTGCTCATCAAGGGTGGGAGCTAGTAGCTTCTGTGGGCTCAATGGACTGGGCGTGAGGAAAGGATTGTATTTTAGAGGGCTGTCTGTTGGGGATGCAGCATTCAAAAAACAGTTGGCTGGGTGAGGGACACGCAGAATGTTAGTGCTGTCTAACGGGAGTAAATATCTGGTGCATAGTGTGCAAGAGTTCCAGCACTTGGCATTGGTGGGGTCTTATTAGGATTGAATTCTGCTGATGACTGTCCCTTGATGGAGTTTTCCACTTGCTGACATTATCGCACAGTTAGTTATGGGGGACTTTTTAAGCCCAGGAGTTTTGGGAGCTTCCTTCCTATCTGGGTGGGCATAATTAGCTGTGACGTGATGGCTACCCACAGAAAGTTTGTAGTGTTATTCGTTAATTGGGTTTATTGAGGCATGTGTCGGCTGCAGGTGCTGCAGTGTGGGAGTTTTGGGAGGGATATGATCACTGCTTCATTAACCTGGGCATTGAAGAGAATGGTGGAATTGGAGCTGGAGGGGGTTGGCACTTGGACCTCGCTTCTTTTAAGTTATGCAACTGAAGAAGCGTGAAGGGCAATGGTGTGAATTCCTGCCTTGCTGTTGAAAGCTCACTGTTATAATGCTGCTCTATATTTCATTCATTTGAGAGAGGAATGACCTTTCTTCTATAACAAGGGTTGAGTTGATTTGAGACATGAAATGAGCTTTATTATGAATCTGTGGTTCCTTCTGTATGCACTAATTTTGGTCTTCAAGTATTCCCAGGGAGCTATGACATGAAGCATTTAGACTTACTGGCTTCAGTAGTAGGAAACGTGGAAGCTTTGTTCATAGCATTGCTGCATGAGATGCTTCTTGCCCGTGGGCTGTTTGATGCTTGCCCAGAAAGATATTGCCCCAGTAATGAGCGCTGGCTGACATTCTAACTTTTTATTCATTTATTTCATTCTGTAAACCATTCTGACAATTTTCATGAAGGCAGTATATAGTTTTATAAACGGATATAGAAATACGGGATGGGGTATACTGCATTTTGAGTATTAATCAAGAGGTTTTTGAAGAATGTGGTGAAGCTTATGGATCTGTAGCTCAGTGGGTGGGAGGCGAAGACACGCAGTGGGCAGTTTCAGCTTGCGTCAGTGTGTAAAGGAAGGATTGACGTCCTCTTTACCTATGGCTCCCAGATTGTGGTGTTAGGGAGAGAGAGAGTGGATAGTATTCATGTGATGCCACAACAGAGGGACGTACTTTCGAACAAATGTCTTACTTATTTAACAGGATTTTTATACTGCTTTATCATTTAGTCAAAGCGGTTTACATTGTAACTTAAAATTGGTAATGTACATTAAACGGAGACATTGATAACCTGGATTCTTCTGAGGCAATGGAGGGTTAAGTGACCTGCCCAAGGCCGCAAGGAGTGCTAGTGGGAATTGAACGCTGGTCTCTTGGTTCTCAAGCCAGTGATCTAACCATTAGGCGGCTACTCCTCTCCGTTTTGTTCTGGATTGATGCCCATTCAGCCTGGTGTCACCCAGGTTGGGGAGTAGAAAAAATTGGCTTCAGAGCAAATGCCTTTATGATTAGATTGTCATCGTCTAGTTTAAATGTCATAAACCAATCTTGGAGTGCAGATGTATTGCAAAATACAAGTTTCATGTGAACTTGGAGTTTGTTTGACATTAAACTGTGGCCTAGCTTTGCCACAATTTTTAGTGTTAAGTTGACTATAGCCACCTATTTGAATTCTTCTCAGCCTTAGCCTTGCTATCTTAGCTCAAAACCTCATATATGATTTTGTTGTCTTGACTTCCATCTTGATTAGACTGCAGATTCTAAGGAGTAGGGAATGTTCATTGCTGCATACATCTAGTATACTGCTATAAAATCTTGACTACTCAGATTATCTTAATCTTCATTTGCAACTGGGTAACTGTGTAAAGAGGTGCACTGTACATATTGCCTTGTTCTTTTTCCCTCCTTCTTTGAGATTGTACTCCGTCCTTTTGTGTTATACCTTTGATGTCGATCATCTCTTGTTGTTGTTCCATTTCTTTAAACTATTTGTAGATTGCCTAGATGCTTTGTAATTGAGGTGTTTGTAATACATTAAAATAAATTAAAATAATTTTAAAAAAACCCAATCCATCTCATTAGCTATGAGTGACAGAACTCTGCAGTAATTGTGATGGACGGTTTATGAATGGAACACCTTTCTTCTCAGAAATAGGGGTAAAGCATTCAAGATCAAGGGGTTAGTACCGAGGATCCTTAGCTGAGAAAAATAAAGCTAAAGTTAAAGAACATAAGAACATAAGATATGCCATATTGGGTCAGACCAAGGTCTATCAAGCCCAGTATCCTGTTTCCAACAGTGGCCAATCTAGCTCATATGTACCTAGCAGTTTCCCCAAAAGACACAGGTTCCACAATGCTTGTACTGGGTCAAACATTGATATCCTGGGTCCCTTCTTAATAATGGTTTCTGGACTTTTCCTCCAGGAACTTGTCCAAACCTTTTTTAAACCCACCTACACTAACAGCCTTTACTACATCCTCCGGTAACAAATTCCAGAGTTTGATTACACATTGAGTGAAAAAATATTTTCTTTTATTAGTCTTAAATAGTTTACCCTGTAGCTTCATTGCATGTCCCCTAGTCTTTCTATATTCTGATAACGTAAACTATCGATCTACATTTACCCGTTCCACTCCGTTCATTAATTTATAGACTTCTATCATATCTTCCCTCAGCCGTCTCTTTTCCAGGTTAAAGAGCCCTAACCTTTTTAGCCTTTCTTCATAGGAGTATCCTTCCATCCCCTTTACCATTTATTGTGGCTCTTCTCTGAACCTTTTCTAATAATGCTATATCCTTTTTAAGATACGGCGACCAGAATTGCACACAATATTCAAGGTGCGGTCTCACCATGGAACGATATAAAGGCATTATAATATCTTTTGTTTTATTTTCCATTCCTTTCCTTATGATACCTAGCATTCTATTTGCTCTCTTGGCCGCCGCTACACACTGGCCCAAGGGTTTTAACATGTTATCCACAATGACGCCTAAATCTTTTTCATTGGGTGGTGGTTCCTAATAAGGAATCTTGCATCGTGTAACCATAGTTTTAGGTTGTTCTTCCCTAGGTGCATAACTTTGCACTTGTCCACATTAAATTTCATCCGCCATTTTGATGCCCAGTCTTCCAATTTATCAAGATCCTCTTGCAATTTTTCACAATCCTCTTGGGTTTTAACAACTTTAAATAGTTTTTGTGTCATCTGCAAATTTGATAACCTCACTCGTTATTCCACTTTTCAGATCATTTATGAATATGTCAAAAAGCAGCAGACCCAGCACAGATCCCTGGGGTACACCACTATTCACCTTTCTCCATTGGGAAAATTGGCCATTTAGCCCAACCCTCTGCTTTCTATCTTTTAACCAGTTCCTGATCCACAGTAGTACACTGCCTCCTATCCCATGACTCTTTAGTTTTGCCAAAAGTCTCTGATTAGGGACCTTGTCAAAGGCTTTCTGAAAGTCCAGATACACTATATCAATCGACTCACCTTTGTCCACCTGTTTATTCACACCTTAAAAAAACATAACAGATTAGCAAGACAAGATCTTCCTTGTCTAAAGCCATGTTGGCTGTCTCCCATTAGGACATGACTATCTACATGCTGAGTAATTTTATTCTTTATGATGGTTTCTACCATTTTTCCCGGTACTGACGTGAGGCTCACCGGTCTCTAGTTTCCCGGATCACCTCTGGAACCCTTTTTAAAAATTGATGTTACATTGGTGATCCTCCAATCTCCAAAGATCAAGCAGAATCTATAGAACTGCAACAAGAAAAGATAACACAGGTACACTACCAAAAAACTGCCTCCAGTTTTGCAACTGATTCCTATAGATTTTGGGGTGCTGAATCCAGGAAAAATAGCCAAAATGTTCCATCACGTCACGTTTTCTTGCAAAATTAGATTTCTTACCCATATAAGGAATGTTCACATAATTTCTTTTTAGCCGACTGCAGTTTATTTTCTTGGCCCAAAATAGAGGTTGTAATGGTTAACTAACTAGAAACACTCCCTCATGATATTTTAGAGTGTTTTGTATTCATTTTATACATTAACAGGACAATTGGGAGGCGGGGGGCTAAATCCAGCTCGTGCTGGCGCATGTTCTTTCCTGTTCGCCTCGCCTCGTTCGCTCGCTCAAACACGGTGGTTGCGACATGAACGTTCCTGTCAAATTTCAGTTTCTTGCAAGTTCATTATTACCTTTTGTTTGCTCAGTCGTAATCCAGCTTTATTCCGAAGTGGTTCACTACAGTTGTAGTTTGCAGTGCTGTGTATTTGTGATGGCTCACAGAGCCAGAGGTTGCGTCAACTCTCCGGACAGTTTTTGTTTTATTTGTGGGGAATATACCGTGAAAAAGCGGCAGAGGAACATTTCTGCATTTATTAAAAAAGTATATTTCGCCTATTTCGGTTTGAAGTTAGGCGATCAAGACAAACCGTGGGCTCCTCACAAAGTGTGCAAGACATGTGAGGAAGATCTACGCTTATGGATGAAAGGTAAAAAACAAGCATTTCGTTTCGGAATACCTATGATGTGGCGTGAACAAAGAGACCACAGCAATGACTGCTAATTTTGCTCTTGCATTGTGAAGGGATACAACTTAAAAAATAAGAACGTAATAAGTTACCCCAACCTTCCCTCAGCAATTAGGCCTATGCCTCATAGCAACGAAGTACCTGTGCCTGAACCACCAAAATCTTTGGATCATATTTGTGTGGACGGTTCTGATCATGATGAGACTCATCAGATGGCTTTTCCCGATGAGTCCAGTACTTCCGAGTTTGAAACTGAACCAGATCCGAAACCTGAACTTTTCTCTCAAGCTGAATTGAATGATTTAGTCCGGGATTTAGGACTCCCAAAAGATGCTGCCCAACTGCTAGGTTCTCGGCTTAAACAGAAAAATCTATTGTCACCAGGAACAACTTTTTATTGGTACCGCAACCGCGAGACACAATTTTTGAAGTATTTCAGCAAAGAGGAAGATTTGGTATTTTGCAACGATATATACGGAGTGATGGAAAAGTTTAAACTCAAGTATGATCCTGCTGAATGGCGGCTGTTCATTGATTCGTCAAAAGACAGCATAAAAGGTGTTCTTCTTCATAATGGCAACACATTCGCTTCAGTTCCTATTGCTCATTCTGTTATTCTCCAAGAAAAATACGAGAATTTGGCCCTGATTCTTCAGAAGATTCGTTATGATGAGCATAAGTGGATGATTTGTGGAGACTTTAAAATTCTATCCATGCTATTAGGGCAGCAATCCGGTTTCACCAAATATCCCTGCTTTCTTTGCTTGTGGGATAGCCGGGCCCGCGACCTACACTGGGGGAAAAAAGACTGGCCAATTCGGGAGTATTTGAGACCCGGTGAGAAAAATGTTCTTCATGAGAGCTTGGTACCTCGTGATAAAATTCTATTACCACCTCTCCACATTAAGTTGGGTCTCATTAAGCAATTCATCAAGTCCCTTCCAAAAGATGGTGAGTGCTTTCGGTACCTTTGCTCAAAGTTCCCCCGACTTTCTGAAGCAAAGCTAAAGGAAGGAGTGTTTGTTGGCCCTGATATAAGGAAACTCATTTCAGATGGAGCATTCGCTGAAACGATGTCTGAGAAGGAAAAAGAAGCCTGGGATTCCTTCAAGGATGTTGTTCTCAAATTCTTGGGGAACAGGCGGGATGAGAACTATAAGGATATTGTTGCCAGGATGCTCAATGCCTTCAAAGAACAAGGCTGTAACATGAGCCTGAAAGTCCATTTCTTGCACTCCCATGTGAACTACTTTCCCGAAAACTTGGGGGCGTACAGTGAAGAACAAGGTGAAAGGTTTCACCAGGACATCAAGGACGCAGAGAGAAGGTACCAAGGAAGATGGAACACCACTATGATGGCTGATGTCTGCTGGTTGCTGCTGCGGGAAACCCCAGATGAAAAATACGCCAAGCAGCGCACCAAGAGAAGCATTCGGGGGAAGAAGAAACGGGCCCACCAGGAGATTGATTGACCCAAGAATGACTTTAAAATCTAAACTGTGTTGACAAATATCGTGTTTTTGCTAAACTTTGAAATAAAAATTTGCTAGTTATTACCACAGTGTCGGATCTCATTTATTAGAATTTTATTTTCACACCATCGGGTGTTTGTCTTCATGTATTGCAATGGTGCGGTTTGCGTTTTCTATTCTTACATACATACCTGTACAACATTTTTTGCACATTTCTTTGCTTTGCTTTGTGTCTAACCTCGCTCTTATATGCTCAATGTTTGTGCACATGTATGTGGCTGTTTTAAGTGCAGACAATTTTGCTACCATCACAGTGTGTTTTGTTGACATTACTCTATTCTTATGTGCTGCCTTGTTACAATTTTCTTTATTCTTATTTGAATAACTACTAAACAATTAGTATAAAGAATTCATCCAAGAAACTTTTATCTCGATCGCACTCAATCTGAAACGTTCACCTCAAACTGCTAACCCAATGTAGCAAAAAATCTGTACGTGATGTAGCAAATTGGTTACCAGATTTGGATTCAGCGCACCAAAAAACGTAAAAATCAATCGAAACATTAGAGGCAGTTTAAAAAAAAATTTTTTTAGTGTACCTGTGTAATTGTCCAATTAGATGAACTTGGTCTGATTAGATGAACTTTAGCTGTCATGATAGTCCATTTCTGTTCCTAGAGATGATACCGAATGAACACATTGCACAAACGTACATGAATGAATGAATGAATGGGCCTAGGTTGGGTGATGTAAGAAATGAGTGAAGCCATGCCTGAAGCTAGAGAGTTCCAAGAGTAGAGAGAAAGATGCATGAGTTCAAGGATGTACAGATGATGATAAATCCAACGAGAATACCCATCAAAAGCTACCATGACAAGAGATCCTTAATATAGGTGCTTCATTTATGTTGACATATCTTTTTTTGATTAAATAGAAAGAATATGTGTATAATAGAAGCTACATTGCATGTCACATACCTACGTCGTAGGAGCCAAGCCCTAAATAGGAAGTGAGCTCAGGCCGCTTCGTGCTTCTATTCTGCTGCCTCTCTCAGCCTTATGATGCACTGCCATATGATTGGCCCCTTCTTAAGTTCTCTTAGGACTGATTTACTGTGGGAGCTCAGAGTGCCTTGGTTTCAGCTGTTACTTGGGGGTTGACTTTGGCTTGCCTTTTGGTAACAAACCTACTTTGCCTACCCTGACTTCTGTCTATTCCTGGACTCTGCTTCTGGCTGCATTTTGGATTTGGTTTTATTCCTGGTATTTCTCCAGTATTGTGGGGGACAATTTTTGGTTTTCCTGCGGAGCCTGGAAGCTACAGCACTGTATATCAGCGGGCTTGCAAGATCATTTTCAACTTACCTTGGTGTTCCCCTTTGAAAATATGACCTGCAAATTACATGGGTGCAAAAATACCCATGGACTCTGCATATGTTTTGTGCAGGTCAAGTCATGGGGAAAATTTAGAGGCAGAGATTTGACATCTTGTTTATATACATTCTCCCCTGATATCCTCCACACCTAGGTATGCCGCTTTTACTTTT
Organism: Ichthyophis bannanicus; assembly: GCA_033557465.1. NCBI lineage: Eukaryota > Metazoa > Chordata > Amphibia > Gymnophiona > Ichthyophiidae > Ichthyophis > Ichthyophis bannanicus. The sequence continues at coordinate 3,551,728 of JAWIIG010000024.1, read as the reverse complement.
CAGAAGCCAATTTTGCACGGGTAAGCATGGGTTTACCTGCATAAAACACTTTTTAAAACTTGCCTTTCTCGTATACTATATATTATGGTTCAAGAAAGTGCTAAATAAATTGTTATGTACAGTTTTTCGATCAAAGTATTTATTTTATAGTGTTTTATACCGCTTTATCATTTCAATCAAAGCGGTTTACATTGAACTTAAACTTGGTAATATACATTAAACAGGGACATTGATAACTTGGATTCTTCTGAGGCAATGGAAAGTTAAGTGACTTGCCTAAGGCCACAAGGAGTGCTAGTGGAAATCAAACCCTGGTCTCTTGGTTCCCAAACCAGTGTAACCAATAGGCTACTCTTCCACTCCTCCACTAAGCTATGCCTCCAAAGTAGTATGGCATTTCCATAACCATCTGTAAACACATAGTCCAGCGGCATTCCTACCTACAGGGTAACTTCGGAGTACTATTTTAAACAAAACTATGCAACGAGAGGGAGAGAAATCCAAACAGCATGTTTGCAAGTTTTTGTTAAGGATATGCAGAGAAATCTATTGTGTGCCTTCCAGTATATATAACATCAGCCCATGTCTGTTCTAATTGGCAGTAAATAGTCTTCACAGGGACTGTGTCAGTTCTACCATCTGTAACTTGGGAAGAAATAAAGTATATGGAAGTGAAAAGGAGAAAATTCAGATCATGCTAGCAGGGAAAAGAATATGAATACAATTGAAAAAGAGAAGATTTAAAAAAACAAACAAACAAGAAAAATAAATAAATACAAAAGTGAAACGAGAATAGAAGCAAACTAAATTTAATAAAGACTTTTATTCCAGCACAATACCCCGGAATGAGAGTGCTTCTATGGAATTTAAAACCTACGAGAACATAAATGGTCTAGAGTTTGTATGGAATGATTGCAATATTGTTTTCAAGATGGAATTGAGATGCAGGAGAAAAGGAAGGTCACAAGCATTTGACTTTTGCTAATTCTTTATTCTGTTTTGGCAGTACTTTAGAAACTGTAGTCAGACCAGTTCCATCAAGGAGCATTCAGGAGAAATAGAGATGGAGCTTTTTAATATTTCCAATCTTTTCATTACAGTTCTAATCCGTTGTGAGACTGTTCTGCATCCATTTTCCACTGTAATAGCAAAAGACTATGCATCAGAATGTACATTAAAAAAGTGTTTGTGCACACTACTGTGCTACTTAAAGGCTAATGCACTTAAATTATAACTCACACCATCAGTAAATAGTCCTCACAGCAACTTCTTGTGTTCGGAGTTGATATAATCCACGTTGTTAGGCATGCATGCAGTGGATTGCAATATATTCCATACCGGCTGACACAAAGTGAAACAGCTGGTTAGTATCAGATGTCATTTGGTCCCCCCTCCCCCCCCCCACGCATACGAATAGGAAAGAGCTCAGTGGCTTGGCATTACACCTCTCAGTCCCCCCTCGCCCCAACACATTCACCAACATGTGCATCAAGTATAATGGGGACTTATCCTCCATTAGACCATAAACATCAAGGTCCTCCCCACCATGATCAAGGCATCACCCAACAATCAAGGCAAGCCCCTTCCACTCCCTAAAATTAGTCCCTATCGGGCTTTTTTTTTAGGGGATACTCCGTGGTACTGAGTGCAGGCACCTTTTTCATTGCTTGCTAAAATTGACCCATGGTCCTCATGTTTTAATGAAAGGGAGCCTTTTTTGACTAGGAAAAATGCACTGAGCCCTGCCATTCTGGAGGGCCTTGAGTGCCAATTATCACTGGCTGGAAGGACATGAAGTCTTTCTGCCGACGCTGTTGCGGCCTCTGTGTGGCGGCCAAGTGATGGGGAGAGCGCTAGCTCACACATTCCAATAGTAGCTCAAGGAAAGTTGCGTTCCCAAACAGCTGGATGCAGTGCACTTGGATTTCACCAAGGTCTTTGGCATAACTAGCACGCAAGCACGCCGAGTCAGACTATCACGCTCACTAAAGTTGTTTAACATGCACGCTAAGCATTGCATGCTCGATTTCCGTGCACTGGCATCAAAGGGCGGAAGATGAGTTACAAAGGAAACGTATTCACGTATTCGCACACAAATATTCTTAATTCAAGCGCTCTGTAAATCTTCATATTAATTAGCAAACGGTTATTGTGGTCAAATAGAGATCACTTTATAACGTACCAGAGCACATCCCTGAATACACTCTCAGGAGTGTACCACATATATGGTGCTGATGGTATCCCTCAAACAACAAGTAGCCTGGACCTAAACTACTTAAACTCCAGCAGGTGGCATTACTAATTGGGCCCTGATTCTCATCTAGAGGCGTAACTCAGGTCACAGCTAATTATATTTACTGGTATTTATTTCACCAGCAGGGAATATTATTAAAATGTGATTCCTAAAAGAGAGAAGGGAAATTCTAGAAATATTATCAAGTGAGCTTCTAAATGTTTTATTTTTTTATTTTCTTTTTATTTATTCTGTTTCTCATTTCTAGCTATGGTCTATATTTACTAAAAGATACTAAAAAGTAATACAAACATTTACCACAGGTCCAGTTATATGCGATGAGGCATGTTTATTAATAATGCACATTAATTGCATTAGCATACGCTAACATTGTGAACACCAAGGTGGTTTACCAAAAATAAAAACTGAAAAAAACCAGACATGTAACATTCAATCTGCCTTGGTTCAAAAACCAGCTAGATTGAGAAGTTCCTGGGAGGATTTTCACTCGACGTGTAATCCAACTCTGGACTTTACCGGAGGATGTAGTAAAGACTGTTTAGTGTAGCCAGGTTTAAATAAGATTTGGACAAGTTCCTGGAGGAAAAGTCCATAAACCTTTATTAAAGAGGACCAGAGAAATCCACTGCTTACTCCTGGGATAAGCAGCCTGGAATCTGTCTACTTTTTTGGGAATCCGACAGGTATGTGTGACCTGGATTGGCTACAGTTGGAAACAGGATACTGGGCTTGATGGACTCTTGGTCTGACCCAGTATGGCATATCTTATGTTCTCATGTTAATTGGTAAAATAGTGCATTGTAATGTTCAATAATAGTAATCGTATATCCATGAAGGAAGGAAATAATTTTAAGGTTTGTTATTTTTTCCCCATGGTTTTAGAGTTCACCGCCGGGTGTCGCACATGCATAACTCGCAAGAGCTTAGGGAAGGAACAAACATTCGTTACACATGTACGTACGTTCCAAATTACAGAGAAAAGATATTAGATATTTCTATCTCTTTTGCCCATGTAAGGGAGCAGGGTGGTAGGCTCTCATGTCATACCTTTCGGAGTGAATGTCTCAGCATAGCTAGCTTTCTGAGTTTTGCAGTTTAAATCGTCTTTCAGATGGATGCCTAGAGGGCAATTCTATAGCAGGGGGCCCTATAACATTTTTAAAGCTTATTTTATAAAACATTGTGAAGGTTAATCGCTGTGACTAAGTGGATCCCTGAAGCAGGGGTGGCCCAAAGGGGGGTTGGGGGGGGGGTGGGTGCAGGGTTATGTGCGGAGACTCATTGCAGGGCTTCCTTGCATAAGGAGCTTCATTTGCATAAATATTTGCATAATGTTAACATGTACTAACTTTTAATAAACATGCCTCTTAATGAGTGCCTGGATAAAGAAAGACTAAAAGATTTCTACATTACTATACTCCAGTGCCAACAGTCAGGCACATTAGGAAGTACTACAAACACTGCCTATTGAGAACCCATAGCAAACCTGCTGTATCCTAACAGCACTATCAGGACTCACAAAGCACCAAACCCTACCTATCAAAAAGTTAACACAGCAAATATTAAACCAATACATCTCTAGTGGGGAAAGAGAACAAGTGGCACTGTCAAATAGAAACTACATGAACAGAATACCTCAGCTCAGTTACACATGCAGAACATAGACCGTCACCAAACAAAGAACAAGGGATCACAATTTAGAAACAGGAAGACAATAATTAAATTGGGAACCCCTAAAGCCATACTTGGAATGTACAGCAACACTGGAGAAATAAAACTATAAATTAATTTCCTCTTGTACTAAACAAAAACGAGCAGACGTTAGCGATACACAATTCCCAGAGCTGACCTATTCCAGTTAATAAATTCAAAATAAAAAATATTTTTCTACCTTTTGTTTGGCCATTTTATTTTTCAGTTGCAATTGCTCCAGTCACTTTCTTCTTATTTCTTTTGTGTCTTCTGTCCATTTGTCCTTTCTTCTCTTCTAGATTTTTTTCCATTCTCTATATATATCTACTTTTATAACTGATCTTTCCCCTTTTGCTCTTTCCTCCATTTCTTTCTTTATTCCTTTATCATCCATTCAAATTTCACCCTTCCATCCTCAATCCCCACTTACTCTCCCAATACCCGGCCAATCGTAGATTTTTCTTCCCTCCCACACAAAATATCTCCCCCCCCCCCCTCTTCATCCTCATTCCCCAGCCCCATCCCCTTCTAGTTCCAGCCCCACGCAGCATCTACTCCCATCTAATCCCATTCTCCCATGGCCCCACATCAGCCCATTTCCAGTCCTAGTCTCCCGCCCCCCCCCATCAGCTCATTTTCAGTCCTAGCCCCCCCCCCCCAGTGGCCATTTCCAGTCTTATTCCAACCCTCCATCAGCCCATTTACAATCCTACCCCCACATCAGCCCATTTCCAGTCCAAGCCCTTGCTCCCCATCAGCCCATTTCTTATCCTAGCCACTCATAGGACAGTAAATGGCTGATCCTAGATACCCCCCCCCCCCCCCGAAGAGCCCTGTGACTGTTTAAGCCAGGGGTCTGCATACCTGTCCTGGAGGGCTGCAATCCTGCCAGGTTTTTGGGATGTCCCTAATGAATATGCAGCCTTCCAGGACTGGATTTGGAGACCCCTGGTCTAAGCTGTTCAGAGGGTGCCGGGGAAGCCCGCCCAAGGCCTGGCCCACCTCTGCACAGCAACCAGCCTGAAGAGCAGCGTTTTCCCTCACGCTGGCAGCTGTGTTCTAAAGGGCATTTCCCGGCACTCACGCGCTTCACAGTAACACAGCTCCCAGGCCGAGGGAAGACGCTGCTCTTCATGCTGGCGGTTGTGCAGAGGTGAGCCGGGGCCTCGGGCGGGCCTCCCTGGCTCCCTCTGCACAGCCGCCTGCATGAAGAGCAGCGTGTGAGAATGAAGTTCGCGCGGGGCCCTGTGCAAACAACATTCTCGCTCAGTGGACGGGCGGCCCTGCTCTGAAGCAGAGATGAAGCCTATTGATCTCTCGAAACATGAATTCATGTCTGATTTAAGAATTCAACTTACTATATAGATAAGTTTTAGTAGCTTTCAATAAATGTATATGTTTTAAGAGTAATGTTGGGGAAAGCGATAATATTTGTAGGAGAGAAAGTGTGGTCTTAAGGTAATACAGACTGACTCCTGATTTTGATGGTTCCCCGCTTTTTCTAGATATGCCTTGATTGGTGTTATTTCACTCTGTAATGCTCTGAATATTCTATTGCGGCTTTATTTGTCAAACTCTGTAATCGGAACATATTTTTAGTGATATTTTATAAAGGCAACATACATGGGTATATGGCTTTATAAACAAGTCTTCCAGAATAATCCCTGACAGCACAGATATGCTCTCACACAAATTTACACTTGCTCCATAGCAGATGCAGCCTTCTGCCTGTACTTTGTACAGTATGTCAGGCGGCGTTGTGAGGTTCCCACATTCTTTATAACGCATGTTTCCAGCAACGCTTACTCAATGTCCACGTAACGTTACACCTGGTTCCTGCATGTCAAAACATGCTCTCTGAGCATTTACATGCTTTATAAATTGACCCCCTAAGTTGCTGTTTTATCTTCGAACTGAGCCACTTAAACTTAGCACAGAGAATGAAGAATTTTCCCAAGTCAAATGAAAGAAAGCCTTTACTTTTAGTAAACGATGTTTGGCTATGCGTAAGAGACAACTGCTGCAGTAGGTTTCGGCTGCCCACACTAACGACAGCCTTATTTTATTGCGTTTTGTATGAATGAGTTTTATTTCTAACGCCAATCCTTTATTAAAAGTGTTTGCTTAAGATTACTGGACCAAGAACAGTCCATGTTCTAGCCTGACCTCTGCTGCTATTCTGTCACACATCAACTCACACAGTCACAATTAATGGTTTTATGATTGGGAACTTATAGATATATTACATAATTATTATTAATATTGTTGTTTGTGTAGTGCCACCAGGCATACGCCGCACTTTACAAAAGGAAGAAAGAGATTAGCCTTGATCGTTAGAACTTGCAGACAAGACATACAAAGAAACTACAAAAAAAGGCATTGAGTTCAAATTGTGAAATCATAATTGAAAATACTATGGGGGTCATTCCAGAACACAAATAAGGGGTTTGTTTGTGCGGCACAGACATTTATGTGCCAAAAATGTCCCAGACCGTATTCCGAAACACTGCTGACATCACATCCATGGTGCTAGCACTGGGAACTCTGAACGCGGGCGGAACAGGGGCGGCCGCAGAGATGTAGAAAGCATTTTCAAGAAAGGTCCATGTACATATTATGTGTTTTCTGGAAACATCCATGTTGTTCCTGCTGAAATGTGGTATAAGACTAGCACTTAGAACATATTCTGCTGTGCTCTGCAATGCATCCCATAGAGAAGAATGGTTGTGACAAGTATGTTTTAAACTGGTGTGATGGCAGTCTGGAAAAATACAAGATGCAGTTGTAAGGTACAGGGCGCAGAGGTGAGGGAATGTTGTAAGGTAAGGAAACATTTCTAAACACCCTTACAGAAATAGTAAGGAGAGCAATAGTGTTTATTCAGGCTATGCACCTATGTGCTGTTTGTGCTAAAGGAGCCAATCTATGGGACCCTAACAATTCTCAAGTTTAGAAAGATGGGACTACTGATGCAGAGATAGTGTGGGTGTCAGTAGGGAAAGGATTCCTCTTTGGATGAGAAATGGTGATCATATTTGTGGTCCTTGTAACCCCATGCGATTATGTTATTTCATAGCTGTTATGTTTAGGTTCAGGGCATCTTTTGGGCAAAATCATAGAAACATAGAAACATGATGACAGAAAAAGACCACATGGCCTATCTAGTCTGTCCTTCCATAACAGCTACAACAGTCCACTTTTTACTTTTAGAGATCCTCTGCGTTGGTCCCATGCTTTTTTAAATTCAGTTACTGTCCTCATCTCTACCACCTCCATTGGGAGACTATTCCATGGATCCACTACTCTTTCCGTAAAGAAATATTTCCGCATATCACTCCTGAATCTATCTCCCTTCACCCTCATCCCATGTCCCCTCGTAGCAGAACTTGCTTTCAATTGAAAGAGGCTCTATCCCTCAACATTTATGCCACGGAGGTATTTAAACATCTCAATCATATCACCTCTATCCCGCCTTTCCTCTAAGGTGTACATATTAAGATCCTTAAGTCTGTCCTCATATGCTTTATAATGAAGCCCACTAATCATTTTAGTAGCCACCCTCTGCACTGACTCCATCCTGTTCACATCCTTTTGAATGTGCAGTCTCCAGAATTGCACACCATACTCTAAATGAGGTCGCACCAAAGACTTATACAGAGGCATTATCACCTCCTTTTTTTCTGCTAGCCATTCCTCTCCGTATGCACCCAAGCATCCTTCTAGCTTTTGCTGTCGCCTTTTCTACCTGTTTAGCTACTTTAAGATCATCAGACACAACCACACCTAGGTCCCGCTCTTCTTTAGTGGACAAAAGTACTTCACCTCCTATACTGTATTGCTCCCTTGGATTGCTGCAGCCCAAATGCATGACCTTATATTTTTTAACATTAAATCCCAGCTGCCAAATTCTAGACCATTCTTCAAGCTTAGCTAGATCCCTCCTCATGTTATCTACACCTTCCTGGGTGTCTACTCTATTGCAGATTTTGGTATCATCTGCAAAGAGGCAAACCTTACCCGACAGCCCTTCCGCTATATCACTAACAAAGATGTTAAAAAGAATCGGACCAAGGACAGATCCCTGGGGCACACCACTGGTAACATCCTTCTCCTCAGAGTGAGCTCCATTTACTTGTACTCTTTGTCGCCTCCCACCCAACCAATTTCTAACCCAAGCAGTAACTTTAGGGTCCATCCCTAGGGTGCTCAGTTTGTTTATAAGTCGCCTGTGAGGAACAGTGTCAAAGGCTTTACTGAAATCTAAATACACCACATCTAGAGCTCTCCCTCGGTCCAACTCCCTGGTCACCCAGTCAAAGAAATCAATCAGATTTGTCTGACAAGACCTGCCTCTGGTGAATCCATGCTGCCTCGGATCCTGTAATCCGCTGGTCTCCAGAAACCTCACTATTTTCTCTTTCAGCAGCGTTTCCAATAATTTACTCACCACCGAAGTTAAACTAACCAGCCTGTAGTTTTCAACCACATCCTTACTTCCGCTTTTGTGTAAAGACACCACATGAGCCTCTCTCCAGTCCTTTGGCACCACTCCCGACTCCAACGAGGCATTGAAACGGTCAGTCAGTGGAGTTGCTAGAACGTCCCCAAGTTCCCTCAGTATTCTAGGGTGTATCCCATCCGGTCCCATCGCTTTGTCTACTTTAAGTTGAGCTAGTTTCTCACTAACACAGTCTTCTGAAAATTGTTCAAGATGTCCCTCGCTTCTGTTCTTATTTGTGGGTGTTTTCTGAGGTCCTGCTCATGTTTGTGACAGAAAGTGAGAGAGTGTGTGTGGTTTGAAGGTTCATGGGGGGATCCAGTGTGCTCATCTGCAATTCGGGGGGGACATGAAAACCTGGCCAGTACCTGGACTGTATGGATGACCACAGAATCACCAGGTGCCAGTGTGATTGGGCAGTCAAACTCAGAGAGGGTTCACTGTAGCTAAATGTCAAAACATATCCCCATCAATAATAAGGGACCCTCAAAATAAGGGCACTGAACAGTGCAAACAGCACTAATGCATGCCCATATTGTACATTTGTGGGACCAATGGTGTTGCTGTTGAGCATGTATTAGTGTTGTTTGCACTACTGAATGCACTTATTTTGAGGGTCCCCATTATTGGCAGGGAAATGTTTTGACATTGAGCCATAGGGAACCTATGCTGATTCCTTCTGGATTATTTTACATAGGGGTACTCTAATTAGATCAGATATAGTTGGCAGTGTGATAGGGCAGCCATACATCCACTGTACCTGGCACTGGGAGACATGACTGATGTAATGACAACATTCCTGGGATTGTCCCATGCGGCCTACATCCCTACCCAGGCCAGGATCAATAAGACCTGTGAGAGTGGTGATATATCTGGTGTCTGGAGAAAGGCGCAGCCTAGTGGTTGGGGCAAGATGCCTCAGGCCAGGGGGCCGGGGGTTCAAATCCCACTGGAAGACAGCAACCTTGGGCCACAGGCACTCCTTGTGGCCTTGGGCAAGGCACTTAACCCTCAGGCACAAAATGTAGATTGTGAGCCCTTTGGGGACAAGGGAAATATATACCGTACCTGAATGTACACCGCTTTGACCCGCTAAATAAATAAATCTGTCTCCCTTCCCATGCCCATACAGCTGTGACCAGGGGAGCAGTGCTACAAAGATGGCTGTGGGAAGGCAGACAGGTTTGCCCCATGGGTAATGAATGTATACAGACTGACATACGCCACGATGGGACAGGTATAGCTGCTGTGAGACATGTCAGTACCAAGATAGATGCTATAGCCAGAAGGCCCTACTACAACTATAACAACTACTAATAATCATTTGTATAGTGCTACAAGGCATACGCATCACTGCACAGACACATGTAACAGATGGTCCTTGTTCAGCAGAGCTTATAATCTAGTTGGGACAAACGACACAGAAGCTGTGAACAGGATATATCCAGGGGGAATGATCAGTAAACACAAGGGAGCTTAGGCGGGTGTGATCCAATGGTGGCACCGATGAGGTGAGCGCTCAGCCTGGATTTGAGATGGGCCAATGATGAAGCATGAGGTACAAACTCGAGTAGTTTGTTCCAGGCATTTAGAGAAGCAAGATGAAGGGAGTGACATCTGGTTTTGGCCGTAGAAGGCAAGGACACAGATAGAAGCAATCTTTACCTTTATTAACACTTGATATACTGCCCTAGACTTAGGGTATCAGAGCGGATTACAATTTCCAGAAACAGCTGTATAGAAAATAGAAAAGAATGCCATAATCGGGCAGGACAGAATGAGGAGAGAAGTAGAGGAGCAAAAGCAAAGCAGGATAGAGGGCAGTCAGCTAGAGCTGGAGGGTGGGGGAGGTCAAAGGCAAGTTGGAATAGGTGGGTCTTCAGCGTGGATTTGAATCTGGAGAATGACAGGTGAGTAAGGTGAGTGGAAGGGAGTTCCATAGAGCAGGGCCAAGAAAAAAGAAGGCAGAATGCTGTCTTCTACATGTGTCGGAGATACTAAGAGAAGTGCCATGTTAACATTTCAGAATACGGTGGGTTTGGGGACGTCCAAAACTTTTCCCTGCGTCCAATGCACGGGGCCGGCTGAATAGCGCTTGCATGTGCCCGCCGAACATGTTTTTCTCTCCGATTTTTAACTTGAGGGCTCGTCCAGACCCACGGATGCAGAATTAGGTTCAAAGGGGCCCGTTTTTGTTTTGACGTATACGCAGACCTGGCTTGGTAACCAAAAGATCAGGGTTCAATTCCTACTAACACTCCTTGTGGCCTTGGGCAAGTCACTTAACCCTTCATTTCCTTGAAAGATAGGCCTGGCAATCTACTTCTGGTCACACAGCCAAGAAAACCCAGGAGCTGCTGGGTCACCAGGAGTCAGCATTGACTTAAAGGCACATATTGCATTTTTGCATGATTTCAAAACTGTACCCCTCCAAAATAATTTACAACATTACCTTGTATCATTTTGCATGGGAAACATATAAGAGCAAGCAATGGAAAGGGTGTGATTGGAGATAAGACCAAATTTATTTCAGGCTGTCCAAGCCGGATCCTCACTACTGCGTTAATTCCTTAAGAACCAAAATCAATTCTTGACAAAACTGAGGCACAAAAATATAAATCGTTTCATCATTGGTAACCACAAATTTATACAAATTCAGAAACGATTAGAATTAGCAAATCTGACTTACACATGTACAGTGATAACTCATGGCCACCTAATCAAAAGAAGACTTGACCTAGTGTGAAGCTTTCTTCTCATCTTCCACATCGCCTCTACTATCCTTTAGTAAATGGCATAATAATTTCCTATCACATTATAAAGCATATCCCTCCCTGCTTCTCTCCTCTTCCCCCTCCCAGCTTTTCCCCTTGGCACTTATTAGAATGCTTTTAGGATTCGCTTACGTACTGTAGTCTTGTAGTGTCATCTGTTGCTCATTCTCTCCTGACATGAGGAAGGTGGTTTTGACCTCCGAAAGCCAGTCACAGTATTGTTAATCCAATGCAAAGGCTTTAGTTTCTTTTGTTCTTTATTAACTTTATATTAAACAGATATTTAGTCGGCTTCTATTGCGTTCTGGTCCTATTTTAGAGATATAACAGGTAAGCTGAAGCCATGCATGATCGACCTTTAAGTTAGTCATGCTTTGATGAAATATTTTAGTGCTTACTAAAATAGCATTGACAGAAAATGGCATTCTGTTTTTCTGTATCATTTTGCATGGGAAACAACAAAAGGGCTGTTTTACTAAAGTGTGTTAAGTGATTATTCCTTTTATTTATTAGTATTCAGCTCATGCCTTTCCAGCAGATGCTCAAGGCAAGTTAGTTGGGTAGAGTAGTTATTTCCCTGTCCTTGGAGAGCTTACAATCTAAGTTTGTACAGTAACTGAGGCAATGGAGGGTTAAGTGGCTTGCCCAAGGCCACAAGGAGAGTTAGTGGGATTTGAACTCTGGTCTTTCTGGTTCCAGGCTTCCGCTCTAGCCACTAGGCGGCTACTCCTCTTGGCACATGAATGTGATATCTGCTGTTAACATGCAGATATGACCGTCTACATGATATTGTAAGGTGGGGGGGGGGGAGGAATAGGAATTGGTCAGGGTTATGGGTGGACAATGGGCATGGACTGCACACTGAGTTAGCACATGGTACTTTACCATGAGCTGTCATGACGGCCAATATCAAAGTTATTGTTAACACTTCCTCAAGAGGAGGTATTGAATGCGATTGTGCTATATCAGCATGCCATTACATGGCCAGCTTATTAAAAACAAACAAATCCTGATTTCCACCCCTCCCATCCACCTCTGATCACCATCCCCTGATTGAGTAGGGGACTGACAGCTGTGCTGCTGGTGGGGGGGGGGGGGCTCCCAATGTGGTTTGCAGGTATGTGGGAGAGAACGTGTTGGAGGAGTGCCCTATGGGCCTCATTAAAAAAAAAAAAAACAGTATGCCATGCGGCTGTGTCCAAAAGAGCACATGACCAAAGGGGCGTGCCCCTTTGATGCCAGTTCAGTGAGGACTGGGCCATTAAGGAAGAGTTTCATGCAGTTGCTATGCCAAAAATTGCAGCTAAACGGAAGAACAAGGGAAAAAGTAGTGTTTTGGCTGCATCCCAATGGATACACATGTTTTCACAATGCAGGCAAAACTGGCCTCTGCAGAGGACTCTTCAACTCTGCTATCTGGAGCCTCGTTGAGCTCCATCTCTAGGTCTCCACCACCTCAGTCTAGTGCTCAGTCAACACCTAAGTTACAGTCTACTCCCCAACAGGGCTTGAAGTAGGAGGAGTGGCCCTTCAGGATGCGGCCATTTTTGACTGTGCTTATCCTGTAATACTCAAACCTATCCAATTTGTATGCCCTGCTGATGTAACGCTTCCTGATATTTGGAAGGTTGTGTCCCAGAACAATTCTATGTTGAAGGTCACAGGGGAGCAGATTTCTGCCTTTTCACAAGAAACTGCATGTTTAGCAGCGCATGATCTGAATTTGCAGAATTTACAAACACAGATGGACAAACTGGTATTGTAAATTTCTACTTTACAAAATGTTTCTACTTCTAATATCAAGGAATCTGTGAATCTGTTGTTCATCAGAATATAGAAAGACTAGGGGACGTGCAATGAAACTACATGGTAAACTATTTAAGACTAATAAGAGAAAATATTTTTTCACTCAACGTGTAATCAAACTCTGGAATTTGTTACCGGAGGATGTAGTAAAAGCTGTTAGTGTAGATGGGTTTAAAAAAGGTTTGGACAAGTTCCTGGAGGAAATGTCCATAAACCATTATTAAAAGGGACCCGGAATATCACTGCTTGACCCAATATAAGCATTGTGGAGCCTGTGTCTTTTGTGAAGACTGCTAGGTACTTATGACCTAGATTGGCCACTGTTGAAAACAGGATACTGGGCTTGATGGACCTTGATCTGACCCAGTATGGTATATCTTATGTTCTTAATTGGAGCTTTTGGATAATAGAGCTTGTTCTAGAAACCTGCGCTTTCTTAATTTTCCAAAAACACATTATTTATCTCTTCTTGTGCTCTTCCAAAAATATTTTAAGGCGATTTTATGTGTGACAAATTATGACACAATTTTAATTTCAAATTTATTTGCTCCATAGGCTTTTGGACCTCCTCCTATCAGATAGCGCCCATGAATTGGTCGAAGCTCAGGTGCCTTTTAGATTTAACTGATTTCCTAGAATCTTCTAAAGAGGTTATCTCTACTCGGGCTATTCTTGTCTTGACCTTCTCCACCTCCAGGGATATGTCTTCTATTCTTTTCTAAAGTTATATTTGCAGAAAAAGAATGATTTGTTCTGTAGTGCTAAGATTATGATTTTCCCTGATGTTGCTAGGGTTACCCAAATGCGGAGGAAAGCATTTTTGTTATTGAAGAGTAAGGTTTTGGCTATTGGTGCAAGTTTTTTCTTTTTGAAATTTCCGCGTAAATGCCTGGTAACTTATCAGGGAAATCAATATGTTTTCCTGGATTCGCTTCAGTTGGAGAATTTCCTAAAAGATAAGGTTGTTGCTTCAGCCCACTAGGGGTAGTGGATAGGCTTGAGATTTCTTTATTTCTTGCTTGACAAACTGATACGGTTTTGTTATTTGCTTCTTTCTCTTTTGAGATGCCGAATATGCCTACATTTTTGTTTTGATTTGTTCACCTGTTGAGAGGGTAATCTCTTCTCCCATGACATGGGCTATGACACTTTGTATTTTCTTCTGATGTGTACTTTCATATGTTTCTGGTATTTTATATTGCTTAAATGTAAAGCAATGATGAAAAATGTAATAAAAATAAAAATATACACGTCACCCACCCCCTCGTACCTATCAGGGTTGAACCTATTGGATGACAGAATTCCTGGATGCTCCTGCCCCATCACCAGCCTGGGTGCAAAATGGCAGCTTGACCCCCTACTAATAATCTTGTGAATACTACCTTCTAGGGGTTCAAGCTGTCAAATAAGACGCACGGTTGGAAGTTACCTGAAAGATGTCAGGACGACTACTATTGGATAGTGGGGATGGCTAGGGCTGTTTAATTGTTTTTTTTCTATTTCTATTTATTAGAATACTTGCCATACCACTAATAGCAGAAAAGCCTACATCTCAATGGTTTACAAAACCAGAAAAAAAAGCAGCGGTTACACACAACACCACACACTTAAACATAACAAAGAAACACAAGAAAGGAAATGCTTAGTAAATCCTAAACAAATACATACAACATAAAACTGTCTTGCACGTTATAGGAAAAATAAATCAGCACAGTATCCAGATCCCCACCACCAAGAACCTTAGAGCTTGACAAAACTGCCAAGTCTTCACCTGCTTCTTAAATGTTTTATATGATGACTCGGAGCGAATAACGTGAGGAAGGGAATTCCACCAAAGAGGAGTCGTACAACACAACGCAGCACACGTGGAAACTGCAAAAGGCCATAGCAACTGAATTGGCAAACGGCGCAGATGCATTTTCCACTCTACCTGTGGGGTAAACGTCTGCCCTCTGCGCTGACTGCAAGGCAGAGATGCTGGGCACATTTCCAACCGTCACTGCACTGGCTGTATACTCACAGAATATTAGGTTTGTCACCAACTCAGCAGTAAGTGAAAAGATTTTGCTGTGTTTTAGTACAAAGGCATCAAAATAATAGAACTAATATTGATAGCTTTAATTTATTAAGTCATTTTAAACTGTCAGCATACCCCTTGCCAACACTTGGGGCCAAACGTTCATTTATTTATTTTTAAATTTACACAGATACACGAAGATAAAGGTCGTGACATTCCCAGGCCCCTTGTCATGCAGGGCGGGTGCCTCCCTATGCCCCATGACGTACCGTGCACACCCTCCCCCCACCGGGCTCACACACGGAAGCAGCTTGGCAAATGTACAGCCACAGGTGACTTGATGCACTGCCTCCGTGTGTGGGCACAGCAGGGGTGCGCCCTCCTTGCGGCTGGCACCCAGGGCAGGCTGCAGCCACCACCCCACCCTTGGTACTCGACAGGTAAAGGTACAAGCAATTCCAGAAAACAATACAAAGAAACCAACAATATACCAAGAAAACCAAAACCATATAATGGCCACACTGATGCAGAATAGCGTGGTATATAAGAGAATGTAAATAAAATAAATAAATAAATAAAATCATGAGAGGAAATATATCAGCTAATATACTCTTAATAGTGATAGGACAAAACAGAAAATACTTGTTAGGATCATTTATCTTTTTCTTGGGATGGAGTAATAAATAAATTTCCTTCATTTGATTTCCTTATTTACATTCTCTTATATACCGCGCTATTCTGCATCAGTGCGGTTTACATTGAACAAACTGAAATTACATTGAACAGGGCATTATAACTTGGAGATAACTATTTTACAGGGAACATGGGCTATGGAGGGTTAAGTGGCTTGCCCAAGACCACAAGGAGCACCTGTGGGACTAGAAACCCCAGTCCTTCCGGCCCAAGGTTTCTGTCCTCTAGTTGGATTTGAGCCCCCGACCTTCCGGTCTGAAGTACCTTGATAAAGGTACGAAAAATGGATACCTCCCATTTAAGATGCAGGGTTGCCCCTTTCTTTTTCTTTCAATAAATTTTCCAAATAAAGCATCCAGAAAAACATACCTTACCCCCCATTAAGAGGAAAACGGAGGAAAAAGCTCCCTCCCCCAGCCATAACACTAGACCACAACTGTAAGAAGCTTTTTCTCCGAGCCTAAGTGGCTTTTGAAACAGTTGGAAAAATCATCAATTGTGTAACCACAGAATAATTCTTCCTTCTTTGGAAAATCAGTTTGAAAATAGATAATTTATCCCCCAAATTACTGACGGTTGTAACCAGAGTGACTCATGTACAAATCTTATCCAAAGAGGATTCTAAAAAAATTGAGAGAGCCAAACTATCAGCTGGATGAGTTAAAACCTGAGCCTCGCCATTTGCAGCCTACAGGACCTTCCTGTCAGATAGATGTGGTTAATGCTGCTTATATATCATAATTTTGAACTAATAAACTTCTTTTAAAGTATTTTTTTCTTCGACTTGAAGTTTTCCTCATACACTCTTCCTCGGTATTCTACCTAGAAGCATAGAAATGGAGAAAAATGAAAGGCCATATAGATTATCCAGTCTGCTGATCCATACTAAGCTTTACAGTTCTTTTTTCCCCTTAGAAATCCTCTGTGTTTCTCCCATGTCTCTACCACCTCCACTGGGAAGCTATTCCACGCATCCACCACTCTTTCTGTAAAGATTGAGTCTATCCCCTTTCACCTTCATTCCTATGCTCCCTCATTCCAGAACTGCTTTTTTTAATTAAGATTTTCCAAGATTGACTTTCCAATTTAAAAAAGTAAGGAAAAAAAAGACATGCCAAAAATAATGATGCAAAGAAGACAACAAAAAAAGAGACAGCACAGATACAAATGTCAAAATATAACTCACACCAATGAGGAGAAGAGACAGTTGTAAAGTTAGTAGAAAGAAAACATAGAGGAAGCTAGTTCCTGAACATACAGCCGCGTAATTAAGCTTAATTATTCTTTTAATCCCTATTCTGCTGTCTCCTTAGTGGATCGTTGGAGAATAAACAGCTCGAACCAGATAGAATCAAGAAAAATATAATCTATGGCTTGATACTTAATTAAACATTTACAAGGATGTCTTAATTGGAAGATAGCACCTGAAGCAATCACTTTATCTTTCAATTGGAGAAACTGCCTCCTCTGAAGATGTGTCTCAAGAGACGTCCAGAAAAATCTGCAGTTTCTCACCACAGAACATTAAACCTTTTTCCTTAAAATAAGCCCTCAAAATGGAAAATTTATCCTGCTCGGAAAAGAAAAGCAACTAGTAGGGTAGCCCAAGATACTAGATGTCCTAGGAGGATTCCAAGAATTCAGCTTGATTAAAATGATCAGGAACATTCAAGATGTCAAGGCACCCTCCTCGGTACTTTCCTTAACGTAGTTGAAAGACAGCAACAATTAGGGGTAAGTCTACTAAAGGGCATTAGTAGCTACTAAGGGGTAATGCAGATTTATCACCCAACAGTAGCCGCTAACATGGGCGATTTATACAGATATCACAGGCACTTTTCTACACTATCTGCATTTTGCATGGTGGATTCAGGGGGAGAAGGGATCAGGGCAGGAAGTGGGTCTTCCTATTTATGGCATCTGCTGCGCAAAAATATTTGCACGATAGCTGCCATGTCCCTAACCAGCAGCAACATCGGACGTTCCGCTGCTTATGTGTCCTGTGCCACCATTTCCAGTTTCAGGCTTTATCATCTGGCCTGGACACAGCACCTCACACCACCTCAAAGGTGATAGTGATGATGGGGGGGGGTGGTGGTGGTGGCGGCGGCAGCATTCCTTTGCAGTCAGGGAATCTGGGTTGACCTGTACCTGGATGACTGGCTGATTTTAGTCCAACTCCTCGGAGATGTCCAGAGCACCTATGGCCCTGGCTATTTGCTGGCTGGAACAACTGGGGTCTGTAATCAACTTTCGCAAGAGTATCCTTGGTCCCTCCCAGGACTTGGAATATCTCAAGACTCAATTCAAAACTCTTTGGTGCCAAGTTTTTATCACTCTGAAGAGATTGCACAAGCTGCAGCAGCAGATCAGAGAGTTTTGTGCTTAGGTGGCTCCCAAGGCATGATCTTGAGGTCTATGATGTTGACCCTGGAGTCCTTAGGCCAGGGCACATATGTGCCCCCTGAAGATGCACCTGTTGGCTAACTAATCTCTTTGCTCCCAGTTGTTCAGTTAGTGCCTTCCTCTTCCCCAAGAGATCAAGGTGCAGTTAGTCTGTCTGTTGCAGTCTCATTCTCCAATGGATGAGATGCCTCTTCTGGATTGGGTGATAGTTACCACAAATGTCAGCCTGAGGGGCTAGGGAGTGCACTGTCTGGTCCAGTGTGTTCAGAAGTGATGGTCCCCATAGCCTCCTGATCAATCAATCAATCAGCTGATGGCCAGAGCAGTCTGCCTAGCCCTGGACAGGTTCCGGTCAGTGTTCTTCATCTATGTAACAGCAGTGGCTTATGCCAATAAGCAAGGTGGCAAAGCTGTCTCATTGGGCAGACGATCATCTGCTTGCTCGTCAGCAGCCCATATAACAGGTGTTGACAACATGCAGGTTTATCTCTTGAGTCAGAACACCGTGGATCTCAATAAGTGGGAATTAAGCCCTCACTTTCAACCTCATAATGAAGAAGTGAGGCTTGCCAGTGTCTACCTTGATGGCTACCCAAGAGAATGCCAAAGTTGAAAACCTTTTCAACCACAGAAAGGATTCAAGGATGGTGGGCCTGGATGCACTGCTTCAGGTGTGCCCAGAATTAGGTCTCACCAGAGCTTAGTGATTTATAATGGTGCCAGGCTGGCTGCGCAAGCCATGGTATGCAATCTCTTGAACCTGTTATTGGGTTCCCCTATCTTGCTACCTCAGGATAATGGTCTGTTTTAGCAAGAGCCCCTGGTGATGGAAGATTCTATTCCCTTCTTGTTTATCGCCTGGCACTTGAGAGGCATAGGCTGTCCAAAAAGGGCTACTCTGGACATCCTTCTCAAGACCCGGAGGGTCTCTCCTTCTTTGGTCTGAAAAGTCTTTGAGGGGTGTTCCTCTTAGCCCCTGGATTCTAGGTAGGTGGACATAGTTGCTGTTTTGTCCTTCTTACAGTCTGGTTTGGACAAGGGGTTAGCCCTAAGCTCTTTCAAGATTCAGGTAGACAGCCTTGTGTACTTCCTTGTGTATATTCTAGAGATGTCCTTGGCGGTGCACCCTGATATCTTTTGCTTCAAGTGAGTGAAGCAGACCAGTTCACCAGTGCATCCAGAAGTTCTCAGTGAAGTCTTTCTCTGATGTTGAAGCTGTAAGGTCCTCTTCTGAGCCCCTTCGGAAGGTCTCTCTCAAGGATTTGACTCTAAAGGTGACTTTCCTGGTAGCTATTGCATCTGCCAGATAGATGTCAAAACTTGAAGGCCTTGTCCCTTTACCTTTTTTGGTCATCTCGGTGAAATCTGTTTGTCTGTCTGTCTCTGTCTGCAGACCATGCCATCCTTTCTCCCAAAAGTGCTGTCTTCCTTTCCCCTTAATCAGGCTGTCATCCTACACGCTCTTCTTAGAGAAGGATCTTCAAGCAGACCCCTGCTGCATCTGGTAGACATGAGAAAAGTGTTAGTAGACTTGGAGGTTATTAATTTACTTCCATCGATTAGACCGTCTTTGTTCTATTCAGTGGTCTGAGAAAAGGGCAAGAAGTAGCCAAGTACCACTGGACTGAGGAGGCTATTGGTTCAGCTTGTGTAAAGCGTATGCTGGAGGGAATCGGAGCTCACTCCACTAAGGCACATGCTGCCTCCTGTATGGAGTCTGCTTTGCTGTTTCCAGAGGACATCTGTAAAGTGGCTATTTGGTCATCTCTGAACATCTTTGTGAAGCACTACAGGTTGCATATGAGAGCTAGAGCAGATGGTGTCTTTGGCAGGACAGTTCTGCAAGAGCATTGTCGTCATCCCACCCTGCTTGGATACATCCCACTCGTCTGGACTAGTCTAGCAGGATGATAAGGAAGGATAAATTTACATACCTGATAATAATTATATTTCCTTGAATCCTGTTAGACCAGTCCAGGATTTGCCCTGGAAGACTATTCTTACAGGTTTGGGGGGGCCTTGCTGCCTCTTGATTGTGTTACCTATTTCAGAGGGTCAGTTATAATAAGAGAGCCAAACCTTTTGGTTAAAGTTATGGCTGTTGGTTAATACTTTTTCTGAGCTCCTGTGTTTTCATGGTATGAGGTGCAGTGCTTTGGAACAGTTACCTAAGGCACTGTGGGAAATTCAGGCTCCAGCAAGCTTTTATAGGGAGATGCAGACTTCTTGTTATGCCTATGGTGTGTACTAGCTGATTTATTTATATGTTGAATGGTTATCATTGTGTGGTTTTATTTATTGTGTATGTTTTGAATTGCATTGCTGCTTAGAAGTGTATGTGATAGGTGGATAACAAATGAAATAAAGAAGTGTAATAACCGTATTAGTTAAATAAAACAAGAAACAAAAAAAAAAATAAAGTGATACTTTTTTATTGGACTCTAACAACTTGTACATTTGTAGACTAGCTTTTTCAAAGGTAAAATCACCTTCCTCTGGTCAGGACAGTATGAGAAAGAAATGTTATTGATACCCAAATATATATAGGAATCAATACAGCATTGTATAGACATGGGGGTGGGGAGGAATGGATGGTTGATCAAAGGGTGATCACTGTAAATATTTATAGTTTATAATATGACAAAAAGTACAATGAAATAAATGAATTGAAGTTGTAGGCACCATCAAAAAGTAGATATAGTTTCACCAAGAACCCCCCCCCCCCCCTGCCTGTCTAAACAGAGCCTTCAGCCTACACATTTCATTCAGTTTTACTATGGAAAGCATTTGGCCCACACATTATCAACCACAGTCTAACCACACAAATAAGGAAAAATATCCACTACCAATCCATTCATATGCCTACGACTGGCCCCTTTTCCACCACTCCACCCATCATCCAGCAGTAGGCCACCTCCAAGCAGCTTTTTAAAGCCCAATACAGATGGCATGGAGTCAAGGGGCAGGACCACAAGTGCCTGAAACACCACTCTGCACGGGACGCAGCTGACCTCAACGAATGAATGTGAGAACTGCAGAATTAAAACTGGAGCTCAAGAAAAGGGGCGTGTACTCGCAGCACCAATCAAAGTTCAGAAAGGCAAGATGATGATTCAGCTGCCTCCAGGCATCCTTTTAAGGCTTGATACAGATGCCAAATGATGGGACACTGGTCCCAGAAACACCTCTCTACATGGGGCCAGCCAACTTAAGCAATTATGGTGATCCCTAAAACATAGTTGGGACACTATTCAGCAGCTATGGTCAACAGATCTTGGTCAACGCTGGCCACAGCATGTAAAAAAATTATTTATTTATTTATTTATTTATGTGTGCTTATTTACCACCTTTCATGAATCAAAGCGGTTTACAATGAACTCAAAGAATTGAACAGTACATTTAAGAAACATCTATACATATACATATGGAGTGGAGGAGTGGCCTAGTGGTTGGGGCAAGGTACTTCAGGCCAGAAGGTCGGGGGTTCAAATCCCACTAGAGGACAGCAACCTTGGGCCGGAAGGACTGGGGTTTCTAGTCCCACAGGTGCTCCTTGTGGTCTTGGGCAAGCCACTTAACCCTCCATAGCCCATGTTCCCTGTAAAATAGTTATCTCCAAGTTATAATGCCCTGTTCAATGTAATTTCAGTTTGTTCAATGTAAACCGCACTGATGCAGAAGAGCGCGGTATATAAGAGAATGTAAAATAAATAAATATACTTAACACAGCTATACACATAGGCAGAGGTACTGAATGTACATATTTGCCACTGACCTTCAGCCTCTGCCTGCATAGCAGCAATATTCGGTTGCTGTACACATAGCCTGGGCATTTTACTTTAGGATTTACAGTTAATGCTTAGGCTATGTGTATAGAAGCTGGATATCACTGCTATAAGGAAAATTTTAAATCCTGCCTTGGCTTCCCCCTCCCTCTACCCCTAAATTATACTGACACCTTGGGGCCAGTCAGCCCATTCTTTCAATATAACTTTTTGAAACTATAAATAGTGGATGTATGCAACTGACAGTGACTGCATAAATCCTTTTGAAAATTATAAAACAAGCCAGCAGGGTGGTTCGTATTCTGGTTTGGTTAATATTTCCCTCACTTGGTTTGCAGCTTGTTGTGCTGTGAGGGTTTGTGTGCATCAGTGATGATGAGAGAGAAACTATTGGTAGTTTAACTACTGGCAGGGTCTCCCAAGATGGACAGGTCTCAGCTGAGGTGCCAGACCAAGACAAACCACCCATCTGGGCAGCAGCAGAAGGGGATAGTGCTGACGGCGGAGGATCAAATTTCTGTGACAACGGCAACAAAACCAAACTTAAACTGCGCGGAAGAAAGGCCCGGCAATCTACTTCTGTATCTTGCCATGAAAATCCAATGGATAGTTACAATAAAACAAATTGTGCTGTAGTGCTGGAAGAAGAGACCCCCAGGTCGGAAGGCACTCAACTAGCTATTGGGGAAGAGCTGAAGACTTTTCAGAGTAAAGCCAGCATTTATGATGTGGTTGGATCAAAGCCCTCAGGACGTCTGACTGCTGATGTAGCTGCGCATGAAATGAGAGTCAGAAGCTGTAAAGATGTCTTACACATTGGAACATGGAACGTACGAAGCATGAACCAAGGGAAGTTGGAGGTGGTCAAGAATGAAATGGAACGTGTACAACTTGATCTGTTGGGTGTCAGCGAACTGAAATGGACTGGCATCGGGCACTTTGCATCAGATGATCAAATGGTCTACTATGCTGGAAATGAAAGAGAAAGAAGAAATGGTGTTGCATTTATAATAAAGAAGAAACTTGCAAGAACTGTAATAAAACACAATGCAGTCAGCGAACGCTTAATCTCTATTGGTCTACGAGGAATGTCTATCAACACAACTAATTGAAGTATATGCCCCAACAGCTGCAGAAGAGAATGAAATTGAAGAGCTCTATGAACAAGTACAAGCTGAAATTGACAGAACATGCAAACAGGATATCCTGATAGTCATGGGTGACTGGAATGCAAAGGTTGGCAACAAAGAAGAAGACAAAGTAGTTGAAAAATATGGACAGAAATGAAGCTGAAGAAAGACTGATAGAATTTTGCAAGACCGACGATCTATTCATCTCAAACACCTTCTTCCAGCAACACAAGCGGCGACTGTACACATGGACTTCATCCAATGGATTGTATAAAAATCAAATTGACTACATCTGTGGAAGTCAATGATGGAAAAGCTCTAGAACATCAACAAAGACAAAACCTGGAGCTGACTATGGTACAGATCATCAGCTACTAGTATGCAAACTCAAGCTAAAGTTGAAAAAGAGCAAACCACTCATAAATTCAGCAAAATATGACCTTGAGAATATACCACTGGAATTTAAAGACTGTCTGCAAAATCGATTTGCTGCTTTATATACAAACGACAGCGCTCCAGAAGAGTTATGGAATGACATCAAGAAGGTTGTGTTGGAAGAAAGCAAGAAGTCTCTTCAAAAGGTGAAAAAGAAAAAACGGCCAAAATGGATGACTGAAGAAACTTTGAAAATTGCCCAGAAACGCAGAGAAGCTAAAGCCAGAGGAGAAAGAAAGACAGTCACAGAACTCAACAGAGATATCCAACGTGCAGCAAGACAGGACAAGGAAAAGTACTACAATGACGCATGCAAGGAAATAGAATCAGAAACTATTAGAGGAAGAACAAGATCTGCTTTCCTAAAGCTACGAAAGTTCCAGCCTCGAATTGAAATGTTACAAGATGCTCAAGGTTCTATGTTGAATGATGCTGAGAAGATCAAGAAAAGATGGAAGGAATATACAGAGTTTTTATATGATAAAGATCAAGTGGACCAACAGCCGTTTCAACCTGTACCTTATGATCGGGAACCATTGGTGATGCGAAGAGAGAGATCATTAGAGAAAGACATCATGCTTGGCAAGATAGAAGGTCAACGCAAAAGAGGAAGGCCAGCAATGAGATGGATCGATACAGTAACAGCAGCTACGGGTACCAGTCTATCAACAATGAGCCGCCTGACTGAAGACTGAACACAATTTAGGAAAGCTATCCAGAGGGTCGCCATGAGTCGACTCCGACTCGACGGCACTTAACAGCAACAACAATATTTCCCTAGTGCTTAGAAAGTTGACCATTTATTTCAGAGGGCCCTTTTCCTGATCCTTCAGAATATGTTTCATAATGTGCACATTCTGGAATTCTGTTCTAGTTCACGTCATGGAGGAGGAATCGGACAGAGCTCTTAGTTCCCTCCTATATATAATCTAAGTAGTGCAGCAGAAAACAGAATGGAGCTTTTTCATAGAGTCACTAACTGTTGGAACAATTCTTTGTTCCCCCATCACATCTACTGACAGCAACTAAGGCCTCCATGCAGAAAGCCATGTTTTAGAATGCTGTGCTAAACTCTAGTGTACGGCGCACACTGCAGAAGAAAGATGCAGCCTTCTCCTGTCTCAAGAGTAAATATCTCTCTTCCTGTCAATGCGTGAGCAGAGACTGGCTCATGCACTGACAATAATGAAGTCAAAAAAAATACCTCAGGTTAGACTCACAACTGCTTTTCTTCTCTTTCCTGATCTCACGTCGCATACCATTGGTATCACCTCCCCCTTCAATATCCCACACTCCCTGATCTCACAAACGACCCCGTGGGCCCTCCTCCCAGCTCACCCTATGCACCTTTCATTGGGAGGCAGGAGCAATACTTGTTTGCTCCTGCCTCCACCCCACCATATTGAAAAATGGCTGCACCTGACCTCACATGGTGCGTGGGGTGAGTCTTCCAAATAAGATGCCACCATTTTTCAAGATGGCAGCATGGAGGCAGGAGTGAGTGCGCATCGCTCCTGCCTCTTAACGAAGTCTGTGCAGAGAGATCAGGGAAGGTGGTTGATGGGTCACCGGGGACATTTGTAGGATCAGGGAGTAGGAGGTCCAGGGGGACCAATTGGGCCACAAATGATTTGTTATGTGGAGTCAGGGATATGAGGGGACTAGTTACGCCAATGGGACTATAAACAGTGTATCCACCATAAGAGATCCTCTTTCTTCTCCTCTTTCATCAATGAGCGGGAGAACTTCCCAAAACAAGTCTTTTCCATCTTTAATATTCCTTCTCCAAAGACAGCCCTGACACCTGACCCTACAAACCAATTCACTTCACAAAATCTCCTCATCATCCCCCCCCCCCCTCCACCACCAAATCCGGCCTATATCTCAAAATATACAGTTCAACGGCTTTCTGTTGCTCTGCCCCCCTCTGGAATGCCTTCCCTACGAATCTCCATCTTGAATCGTCATACAAGAAGTTCAAGGCAAGACTGACCCTGGCTTTTTGAGCGTACTTACCAGGAACACTGTCCTAGCAACCTTGGGTTCCCTGAATACTCATTCCGCACTGCTTTGTCCTTTCCCTCTTGCTTCATCTGGCTATATGTTTCACCTGTCCTAGAAGCTATTGTTGTCCTACTGCTCTTGCCTGCTTATGCTTCAGTCCCGTCTTGTCCTCTTGAGTGTTAGTATAGATTACACCTGCCTCCCTTTTAGACTGTAAACCGCTATGCTGATTAGATACCTATAGCAGTATAAAAATACTGTAGATAAATAACTGCTAGGGGTGGGGGTGGGGTCTGAGAGGTGTCAATTTAGGACCACCTGTGAACACTCTGTGCTCCTATGCAAAATATTTACACTAGTCTGAGTTAGCATAACAATTCAATGATACAAAAACAGTAAAAAACTGCCCAAGATGGTTAAATACAAAGGAGAAAGAAGATAAGAACTGGGTGGGTAAGTATAGAAATCTTACCAATGGTCATGTTCTATTTCTGACAACTGGGATATATTCTTGATAGTGTGGACAGAAATAACTTCACAGACTGGATTGTGTCATGGATTTACATAAGAACATAAGATATGCCATACTGGGTCAGACCAAGGTCCATCAACCCCAGTATCCTGTTTCCAACAGTGGCCAGTCTAAGTCATACGTCCTAGCAGTTTCCCCAAAAGACACAGGATCCACAATGCTTGTACTGGGTCAAGCATTGATATCCTGGGTCCCTTCTTAATAATGGTTTATGGACCTTTCCTCCAGGAACTTGTCCAAACCTTTTTTAAACCCACCTACACTAACAGCCTTTACTACATCCTCCAGTAACAAATTCCAGAGTTTGATTACACGTTGAGTGAAAAAATATTTTCTTTTATTAGTTTTAAATAGTTTACCCTGTAGCTTCATTGCGTGTCCCCTAGTCTTTCTAAATTCTGATAATGTAAACAATCGATCTACGTTTACCCATTCCACTCTGTTCATTAATTGATAGACTTCTATCATATCTCCCCTCAGCCGTCTCTTTTCCAGGTTAAAGAGCCCTAACCTTTTTAGCCTTTCTTCATAGGGGTATCCTTCCATCCCCTTTACCATTTTGGTGGCTCTTCTCTGTACCTTTTCTAATAATGCTATATCCTTTTTAAGATACGGTGACCAGAATTGCACACAATATTCAAGGTGCCGTCTCACCATGGAACGATACAGAGGCATTATAATATCTTTTGTTTATTTTCCATTCCTTTCCTTATGATACCTAGCATTCTATTTGCTCTCTTGGCTGCCGCTGCACACTGGGCCGAGGGTTTTAACATGTTATCCACGATGATGCCTAAATCTTTTTCCTGGGTGGTGGTTCCTAATGTGCAATCTTGCATCATGTAACCATAGTTTGGGTTGTTCTTCTCTAGGTGCATAACTTTGCACTTGTCCACATTAAATTTCATCTGCCATTGTGATGCCCAGTCTTCCAATTTATCAAGATCCTCTTGCAATTTTCCACAATCATCTTGGGTTTTACAACTTTAAATAGTCTTGTGTCATCTGAAAATTTGATAGCCTCACTCGTTATTCCCTTTTCCAGGTCATTTACAAATATGTTAAAAAGCAGCGGACCCAGCACAGATCCCTGGGGTACTCCACTATTCACCTTTCTCCATTGAGAAAATTGCCCATTTAGCCCTACCCTCTGCTTTCTGTCTTTTAACCAGTTCCTGATCCACAATAGTACACTGCCTCCTATCTCATGACTCTTTAGTTTTGCCAAAAGTCTCTGATGAGGGACCTTGTCAAAGGCTTTCTGAAAATCCAAATACACTATATCAATCGACTCACCTTTGTCTACCTGTTTATTCACACCTTCAAAAAAACATAACAGATTAGTAAAACAAGATCTTCATTGTCTAAAGCCATGTTGGCTGTCTCTCATTAAGCCATGACTATCTACATGTTCAGCAATTTTGTTCTTTATGATGGTTTCTACCATTTTTCCTGGTACTGATGTCAGGCTCACCGGTCTGTAGTTTCCTGGATCACCCCTGGAACCCTTTTTAAAAATTGGTGTTACATTGGCCATCCTCCAGTCTTCAGGTATTACAGATTATTTTAATGATAGTTCACAGATTACTAATAGCAGGTCTGCAATCTCATATTTCAGTTCTGTCAGCACCCTTGGATGTATACCATCCAGTCCAGGTGATTTGCTCTTCTTCAGTTTATCAAATAGTTCTAATATCGAGGAGAAGGTGTTAGTTGACAGTGTCAAAAGCAGCAGAAAGATCAAGAAGGATAAGGATCGCGTAAAGGCCCTTGGATATGGACAGGAGCAAGTCACTGGAGACTTTGGCAAGAGCCATTTCAGTAGAATGTAAAGGACGAAAGCCAGACTGCAGTAGATCCAGAAGAGTTTGGAAAGAGAGAAACTTAAGACCATGGCAGAGAACCACAAGTTCAAGTAATTTAGAAATAAAGGGGAAGAAAGAGAGGGGTTGATTAGAAGGACAGGTAGGGTCTAGTGAGGGTTTCTTGAGGAGAGGTGTAACCACAGCATGCTTGAAGGCTGCAGGAACAGTTGCCATGGAAAGCGACAGGTTGAGGATGGCAGCAGAGGAGATGGTGCTTAGAAGACAGATGGGAAAAGGTTCAGAGGAGCAGGTAGTGAGTTTTGAGGAGGAAAGTAGATGTGTGTTTTCCTCCTCAGAGATCTTAGAAACGGAAACCACTCAAACCACAATTTGCTGAGGGGCCCACAACACGTGCTCAGAGAGAAAGAAGCTAAGAAATGAGAAATGCACACAGAAATAGTGGTGTTCAAGGAGACAAATGGGTTGGCACAGCTAATTGCTTGACATTGTAGTTTTATGAATTGTAACATTATATATTTTTCTACATATTGTAATACATCTTTTGCAGACACTACCCCTATAAGCATTCATACCCTTGGGCCCATTACCCAGGCTTTCTTTCTGGAACACAACTAAGATTCTTCAGTAAGAGGTTAGTTAGTTATTTAATCAGTCTGATTTAGCCACCTTCCTGAAAGCTCAAGGGGGAGAGCAAAATATTAAAAACAATCACAGATGCAAGCTGCTTAAACATCGAGTGTCCTGGAAGTGGGATTACTGTTACATGCTATAGAGCTGTATTTATTCTAAACTTCTCTACCGCTGTCTTACTGCAGTCTCAGTCCTTCCATCTATAAGAAGCAGACTATGTGCACATTTATTTATGCATCATCTCAGCCTGTCAAGGAAGAATGCACAATCCTTTCCTACCAGTACATTGTGCAGCAGCTTTCAAGCAACATGTCCAATTGTGACATTTGAAATTCCCATGCAGGGAAAACACCTGTCTCTTCCTCCTTTGATTTCTCAGATCAGCCCCAGGCTGGGAATAGCTTAATTGTATTCTCCAAATATCAGGCTCTTCCACAAGGGAAATTTTATTGGCAGTGCAAGGTTCTTTCATACTACTAGACAAAGTCAACAGCTCAAAAATGGCTGCATGCATTTTTTCTGAGTGTCCTGTAATAGCAAAGTACATTGATAACCTAGTTGGACGTAAAGTACTGTGTACACCTGAATTGGAAGCAGGAGCTCATTGGAAAGCAGACACACCTTCAGTCTTGAGATGGAACAACTGATCTGAAAATTAGATGTTCAGAAAGATTTTGCTGTTATTCAAGACTTACTAACACAGAATTCTTCAGTCTACGTGCTGCATTCTGTCAATTCTTCTCAAACATTTTAAATTTATTTGTTTTTTAATTACTACTATTACTGGACATTTGTATAGCGCTACAAGGTGTATGCAGCACTTGCAAGCTAGCTTACAATCTAGCTTGCAATCTAGTCAAGACAGTCAACACAGTAGTAGTAGACCTAGATTACATCTAGGGGGAATGGTAAGGAAACACAAAGGAGACTAGGCGAATCAAAATCTGAAAGCAGCAGCGAAGAGGTGACTTTTCAGCCTGATTTGAAAAGGACCAGAGAAGGCGCCTGACGTATAGACTCGGGTAGTTTGTTCCAGGCATAAGGAGCAGTAAGGTGAAAGGAGCAAAGTCTTGAGTTAGCAATAGAAAAGAAGGACACAGATTGAAGTGATTTGCAGAAGATCACCTTTGTGTTTCCTTACCATTCCCCCTAGCTGTATCACATGTTTACAGCTACAGTGTTTGTCTTTCTCAACTAGATTCTAAACTCCGATGAGCAGGGACTGTCTTTTACATGTTTCTGTGCAGCACTGCATATGCCTTGTAGCGCTATGCAAATGTTGTTTTTGTTGTAGTAGTAGCAGTAGTTGAAGAAGAGCGGAGTTCCCGAGGAGGGGTGTAGGGAGAGATAAGAGAGAAAAGGTAGTGAAGAGCTGCAGAGTGAATGCACTTATAGGTCAGCAGGACAAGTTTGAACTGGATGCGGAAATGGTTAGGGAGCCAATGAAGTGACTTGAGAAGAGGGGTAATGAGCATGACGAGGCTGGACGAAGATTAGCTGCGCAGCAGAGTATTGAACAGCTTGAAGGGGAGAGAGAGATGATCCAGAGGGAGACCAGCAAGGAGTAGATTACAATAGTCAAATGGGAGGTAACTAAAGAGTGGATAAGTGTCTTAGTGTATTCAGAAAGGAATGGGGAAATTTTTGGTTTTGTTGTAGAGAAAGAAGCGCCAGGTTTTAGCTATCTGTTGGATGTGTATGGAGAAGGAGAGAGAGGAATCAAAGATGACCCCAAGGTTGCAAGCTGAGGAAACACGGAGGAGTAGGGAGTTATCCATAGACTGAGAAAGGAGGAAGGGGAGAGGAGGATTTATGGGGAAAAATAAGAAGCTCTGTTTTGGCCATGTTCAATTTCAAGCAGCGGTGAGACATCCAAGCAGCAATGTCAGAAAGGCAGGTAGTAATCCGGGCCTGGATTGCCAGAAAGATTTCAGGTGTAGAGAGGTAGATCTGGGGAGAGTCAGAGTAAAGATGGTACTGAAAGTCATGGGAAGAGATGAGTGCGCCAAGGGACTAGGTATAGAGAGAATAAAAGATTGGATCCAAAACAGACTGAGAGTGGGATAGCAGTAGAGGAGGATCCACCAGAACAAACACTGAAGGAGCAAAGTGAGAGATGAGAAGAGAACCAGAATAGCACAGAGCCCTTAAAAACAAGCAAGGACAAGGAATCAAGGAGAAGATTGTGGTCAACAGTGTCAAAGCAGCAGAAAGGTCAAGAAAGATGAGGATCAAGTAAAGGCCCTTGGATTTTGCCAGGAACAAGTCACTGGAGACTTTGGCAAGAGCTGTTTTGGTAGAATGTAAAGGATGAAAGCCAGATTGTAGAGGATCCAGAAGGGTTTGAGAGGAGAGAAAGTTGAGGCAATAGCGGTGAACCGCACATTCAAGTAGTTTAGAAATGAAGGAGAGGAGGGAGACGGGTCGATAGTTAGGAGGACAAGTAGTATCTAGTGAAGGTTTCTTGAGGAGAGGTTGTGACCACAGCATGCTTGAAGGTTGCAGGAAAAGTTGTAGTGGAGAGCGATAGCTTGAGACTATGAGAGATAGAAGGGACTATAGTGGAGGAGATGGAGCTAAGGATACAGGTGGGAAATAGGATCAAAGGAGCAGGTAGTGAGTTTGGATGAGGAAAGAAGGTGAGTGGTTTCCTCCTTAGAGATCATAGAAAAGGAAGAAAGGGTAGCAGAGGTGTGGGGGAGGGGGAGTGGCAAAGTTGGGAGTGAAGAGGGGGAGGAAGGAAAGTAGCTGACCTCATGGGGAATTGGAGTGTGATCTTGTGGATTTTGTCATGGAAGTAGTCAGCCAGGGCTTGGGCAGAAAGGAAGGGGAGGTCTGAGGCAGAGGCACATTGAGGAGAGAGTTGAGAGTTGTGAAGAGACAGTGAGGGTCAGTGCCAAGAGTTAGTGAGATGGAAATAATAGTCTTGCTTGGTGAGTGCTATGGCTGACTGGAAAGAGGCCAGCATGATTTGAAGTGTACAAAGTGCACAAGGGTGCGGAATTTGAGTCTAGCAAGCTCAGCTGAGTGGGCACAGGAACGTAGATAGGGGATAGTGGAAGACAGCCAGGGTTGAGGTACAGTAAGCCTCACAGGATGTGGCATCCAAAATAGAGAAGAGAGCAGTGTTATAGGAAGTAACTGCCTCATCAACAGACTCGGATAACATAGTAGAGGAAAGAGGTGATGATCCAGTGGAGGAGAGAGCCAACAGGTCAATAGCATGATGATTTCTAAAGAGGTTGAAAGAGACAGGGCGAGGTTAAGGCAATAAGTGATGACGAGTGAAGCTTAGCAGGTGATGATCCTATCAGGGAAGAAGTGAGGTACAGAAGTTTGAGGGTAAGCAATTAGAGAAGAGTAAAAGGTTGAGGTACTGGCCTTGCTGGTGAGTGGGGGCAGTAGAGAGAAGCTGGAGGTTGAATGATGAGGTAAGGGAGAGGAAATTTAAAGCATTAGGGTCAGAGGGGTTATGAACATGAATGTTAAAATCCCCAAGAATAAGGGAGGGGGGAGATGAATCCAGAAAGAAGGAAAGCCATGAGTCAAAGTCAGAGAGAAAGGTAGAGGTGGACTTGTCAGGGGGTCAATAAATAACAGCTAATCGGAGAGGAAGTGGAGTAAAAGGCCAGGTGGAATGGATTTCAGAGGAGGGAAAGGAATGAGACTGAGCCAGAAGGAGGGTTTGAAATTGACAGGAAGGAGAGAATAGAAGCCCAACACCACCACCACGGCCAGTGGGATGAGGTATATGGGAGAATTGATAGCCACCATGAGAGAAAGCAGCGACTGAAGCTGAGTCCTCTGCGAGGAGCCAGGTCCCAGTTAGTGCAAGGAGAGCATTAGAGATAAAGAGATCGTGAGTAAAGGCAAGTTTATTTGAGATAGAGTGTGTGTTCACAAGCACATGAAAAAGGGAGAGAGGAGGAGGAAAGGAGAGGGATATGAATAAGATTTGAGCTGTTGCGGGAGGATCTCTTCAGGGAGTGTGACAAGTCTAGGGGGGCCAGGGTTGGGATTGATGGCTCCAGAAGAGAGAAGGAGTAGAAGAGCGCAGGACAGAGGAGGCAGCATGGTGGTAATAAGGGTGAGGTTGTTTCAGAGAGAAAGGAGATAGCTGAATGAGAGGAAGAAAGTGGTGAAGCTCAAGAGTTGATGATAGAGTAGCTGACAAGATGGTTGGGGAAATGAAGATGGTAAAGGAGAGATAAGGGGGAGGAGCTTGAAGGTGTTGGTAGGAGGGGAGACAATTAGGGAGTATGAGCAATAGGAAGAGAAAGTGTTGAGGAGCTATGAAAGAGACCGATGGAGAGGAGTACAAAAGTCAGAAGAAATAAAGGGATAGATGGTAGAAATTGCAGGGGATAAGGTGCACCTACTGTGATCTCAGCCCTTGAATAGGATTCCATGGAAGCAGTAAACCCATGTGAGAGGAGAGGGAAAGCTGCTATGGGGCCTTTAGTGTGTACTGGCTCACAGACCTAGAGATTACATAGAAGCATAGAAACATAGGACATGTGGTCTTTTTCTGATGTCATTTTCTATCTCTTCTGCCCTTCCGTATCCACTACAATAGTCCCCTTTTATCCTTTAGAAATCTTCTGTGTGGGATCCAGACTATTGGGTGAAAGACCATTGCTGTGCTTGTCCCATGTTTTCTTGAATTCAGATACCATCCTCATCTCCACTACCTCCACTGGGAGACTATTCCATGCATCTACCATCCTTTCCATAAGGAAATATTTCCGCATATTACTTCTGATTTTATCCCCTTTTCTATAAGTTGATTTATTGCTGCTGCTGATGTCCATGTCAATGAAAAACTGCCAAGGGAGGGTGGGGTGCACTGCGGACAAGGGGGAGGAGCTGGGCAGGGGCCTGATTGCATACCACAATGATTTCTGAGAATGGACCCTTCCACTCCATGCCTACAGGTACCATTGTTGCCATTTCCACAGTTTTTTCTGCCAGTCGGGCAACGTTTTAGCCTGTGCCACAGGAAATATTTACCATTACAGGTTGTATTGTTTTGGGCAATTTGCCTGTGATGCTTTGGGCAAGAGAACTACAGAAAAAAGTGTGAAAAAACACAAACCTAAATAAGTACTGGGACCTGACCAATGAGATGGAGGAAGATGTGAATGATTGATTGAATGGCAAACGACATTTAATAAGGGTAGCGGAAGGTGGGGCCATGAAGCAAGTTGGATTTGACCATACCTGATGGACAGCAACACCTGCCAATCATAGAAGAGGAAGGTGGGGGACGGATGGATTGTTGTTTTGGGATGGAACTTTTTGAGATCATTTGGTAACATTGACAGGTACCCAGATTGTCATTTTAGCCCTAACACTATTGCACGACGACCTGGGCTCACTCTCTCTTGAGAGCTGTGATTGTTGCTTTTGCAGTCCTCACCGTCAGGGCTGGCCCGTCCATTGAGCAAGAATGTTTTTAGCACAGGGCCCCGCGTTAAAAACATTCTCCATCATCCAAAGTAGATAAAAAAAAAACTCCGGCTGCTGCTGCCGCTTCTGCCGTGGCAGCAGCAGAATCAAGCGTTCTGCCGTGGGGCCCCCCTGCCCAGAAGAGCCTCCCTGCAGCATCAGCTAGCTCCGGAGTCCCAAAGTGCGGGCTTTCAGAGCCGCAAGAGTTTCTCTTTCTCGCGGCTCTGTTAATCCTGCCGAGGCTGATGGGATTTCCCATCACCCTCGGCGGGCTTAACAGAGCCGCGAGAGGTCAGAGAAGCTCTCTCTTTGCGGCTCTGAAAGAAGCCCGCGCTTTGGGACTCCGGAGCTAGCTGATGCTGCAGGGAGGCTCTTCCGGGCAGGGGGGCCCCTGGCAGAACGCTTGATTCTGCCGCTGCCACGGCAGAAGCGGCAGCAGCAGCCAGGGGTTTTTTTTAATCTACTTGGGATGATGGGGGGAGGGGGTTAGGGCTGGTAATGGACTATGGGGTGGGGCTAAGACTGGAAGTGGGCTGATGGGGAGGGTTAGGACTAGTAATGGGCTAGGGGGGGCTAAGCCTGGAAGTGGTCTGATGGGGAGGTTTAGGACTGGTAATGGGTTATGGGGGGCTAGGACTGGAAATGGGCTGATGGGGGGTTAGGACTGGTAATGGGCTATGGAGGGGGCTAAGACTGGAAATGGGCTGATGGGGGGGCTAGGACTGGAAATGGGTGATGGGGAGGTTAGGACATAATGGGCTATGGGGGGGCTAAGACTGGAAATGGGCTGATGGGGGGTTAGGACTAGTAATGGGCTGAGGGGGGCTAAGACTCGAAATGGGCTTGCGGGGGGTTGCTAGGACTGGAAATGGGCTGAGTGGAAGGAGGGCTTGAACTGCAAATAGCTGATGGGGACGGGGGCTTGGAATGGAAATGGGCTGTGAGGGGAGGGAGCTCGGACTGGAAATGGGCTGAGGGGGCTAGGACAGGAAATGGGCTGATGGAGGGGCTAGAATAGGACTGGAAATGGGCTGTTGGGGGGTGCTAAGATTGGAAATGGGTTGTGGTGGGGGCTTGGATTGAAATGGACTCATGGAGGGGCTAGAACTGGAAGTAGGCTCATAGGGGGCTTGGATTGGAAATGGGCTGAGTGGAGGGGAGCTAGGATTTGACATGGGCTGATGGTGGGGCTAGGAAAGGAATAGAAATGGGCTGATGGGGGGGCTGCGATTGGAAATGAGCTGATGGAGGGACTCGGATAGGACTGGAAATGGATGGGGGAGCTAGGACTGAAAATGGGCTGATGGTGGGGCTAGGATAGGATTGGAAATGGGCTTATGGGTGGCTAGGACTGGAAATGGGCTGATGCAGGGACTAGAAGGGAGCTGATGTTGGGGGAGGATTAGAATGGGATGGAGCTGGGAGAGTGAAATGGAGAAGGAAAAAATATTTTGTGTGGGAGGGAAGACAAATCTACAATTGGCCGGATATTGGGAGAGTAAGTGGGGATTGAGAATGGAGGGGTAAAATTTGAATGGATGAAATAGGAATGAGGAAAGAGCAAAAGGAGAAAGATTAGTATGTTAAAACAGATGTAGAGAGAGAATGGAAAAAAACTAGGAGAGAAGAAAGGACAAATGGACAGCAGACGATGGAGAGTTAGCAGAAGACACGAAGAAACCAGAAGAAAGTGTCTGGAGCAATTGCAGCTGAAAAAAATGCACAAAAGGTAGAAAAATATCTCTTTATTTTGAATTTATTAATTGGAATATGACAGCTCTGGTAAATGTGCATCATTAACGTCTTTGCTTTGTTTAGTACAAGAGCAAATTAATGTATAGTTTTATTTCTACAGTGTTGTACATTCCAAGTTTGGCTTTTGGGATTCCCAGTTTAATTATTGTCGTCCTATTTCTAAATTGTGATTCCTTGTTTGGTGATGGTCTATGTTCTGTTCATGTGTAACTGAGCTGAGGTATTCTGTTTATATAATTCCTATTTGACATTGCCACTTGTTCTCTTTCCCCAGTAGGTCATGTATTGTTATTCTCTGAAATGTATTGGTTTAATATTTGCAATGTTTCCTTTTGATAGGTAGGGTATGGTGCTTTGTGAGTCCTGGTAGTGCTGTTAGGATACGGCGGGTTTGCTATGGGTTCTAAATGGGCAGTGTTTGTAGTAGTTCCTAATGTGCTTGGCGGTTGGCACTGGATTATAGTAATGTAGAAATCTTTTAGTCTTTCTTTATCCATACACTCAAGAGGCATGTTTACTAAAAGTTAGTGTATGGTAACATTTATGCAAATATTTATGCAAATGAGGTCCTTTATGCAAATGAGGCCCTGCACCGAGTCTCCGCACATGGCCCCGCACCCCCCTTGGGCCACCCCTGCTCACCATCTCCCTACAAGAACTAGATGTGTGATTTAAACCTGAATTAGCCACTTCAGGGAAACTAACTTTGTCAAGAGCACTATCTCAAGGATGGGAAAGGAAGTGGATTTTGGACTTAGCTCACGTCCTTTTCAAGGCAAGTTATATTCAGGTGCAGTTGGTATTTTCCTATGCCTTGAAGGGTTAAGTGATATGTCCAAGTGGAAATGGGGGGGACTAAAACCCAGAAAAATTTGGGAGCACTTCAACTTAACATTCTTCTGTTCCAGTTTTTCAGCTGAATGCCCGATGCCAACCAGGAATAAATTACACAGGGTTTAAATAATGATCACTGCTGGCCAGATGAGAGTTGGTAGCTTTCTGCTCGCTTTCCCCCTGCTAGCTGTAGCTGGTTTTAGAGCAGTAGGGTGTTTTTTTTTTCTTTTCACAAAGATGCGCTCTTCTCTTTGGCATTTTTCCAAGCACCACTGGGCTTCTGCTGACAGATTTTAAAAGGGCAACGTTTTACCCTGAAATTCAAGCCATCAGTACCATTTCCACACATTTAAAATTTGGCAGATGAGTTAAAATGTTTTCACAGCATTAGTGACAAATACTTTTTCTGTTGTGAATAAATGATTTTTTTTTCTTCTTTGTTTTCGATACTAAAATGTGTTTGTTTTTTTTATTTGGCAAATTTATTTCAGTGTTTCAGAGATATTTTATTCCTTTCTGGTCATAGGGCTAAGCATTTTCTTGGCTAATGGAATGCAGATGGTTGAGCAGTATTACAACATTTTTTGCCATTTAGGTAATTAAATGTAAGTAAAATTAAATATTCCTATGAAACTGAGACATAGAAGCATAAAAAAATAGAATACGACAGCGGAAAACCATAACAGCCTAGCTAGTTTGCCCATCCACATCAACAGCCCAGTCTTTATGGCCCTCTTCTCTTCCTGTCCTCATCTCCTTCACTTCCACTAGGAAGCTGTTCATGCACCCATCATGCTTTCCATAAAGAAATATTTCCATAGATTTCTCCCAAATCTACTTCCTTTCATTTTCATCCTATAGCCCCCCTCATTCCAGAGCCACCTTTCTGTTGAAAGAGGTCTGCCACCTGTGCATTTATACCTTAGAGGTATTTAAATGTCTCTCAGATTATCATGTTTCCTATTTCTTCTCCCGGGTATCCATCCATGTTTAGATCTTTGTCTGTCCCTATATGCTTTATGATGAAGACCACTAATCACTTTAGCTGCTGCCATCTGATTTTGATGGTGTGATCTCCCTTATTCTCATATAATGTAACTTTTAGTTTCTTTTTTATAAGGACCGTTTCAATTGACCTTCTCTCAGGGGCGGCTCAAGGCAATCTGCTGCCTGAGGCGAAGGTTGAGATGGCGCCCCCTCCCCCCATAGGTGGGGGGGGTCTTTTTCAAAACTCCAATCAGCGATTGAACCAAACCAAAAAGCTGATTGGATTATGTGGAGGAAATGCAAAATGTTTGCACACCAAGGAACTAAAACAGAGCGTGAACCAAAGCACAGTTTATAAAACTAAATTATACTGTAACTCTCATTTTTATTTTGTTATAAACCGCATTATGGTTATTGCCTTTTCTTTTTCAACATATATTTTTCATCCACAGAACCCCCTTCCTCAACAGTGGGTGCAGAGCCAAACCAGGACATTCACCACAGAACTCAATATCTTAAAATAAAAAAAATAAAAAATCTTATTCTGATCATCTCAACAACAACAAACATTCTCCAGTACCAGGCATATTGTGAACTAATACAAAACCCTACAACAATGTCACTGAGTATCTATAGAGCAAATTTACCATACCATACCATATAAGCACCAACTTCCAAAACTCACATAAGGAGCCCACCAAAAAAAGCATCACTGTAAATACTACAGTGGGCCCTGGAACATCCATATACCTATTTGAAAAGCTGAACATGTCAAATTACTACAGTACAGTATAGATCTTTATGTACAAACTCCATGTTAACAGAACCCCTGGCTTCAGTCACACACTCAGAACACAGACCCTCATCAAGTACAGAATAAGTGACTTACAATCTAAAGTAAAAATAAAAATATGTAGACAAAATTTAAACTGAAACCCCAAGAAGCCAGACTCTTCAAGCAGTGCAACATCAGATAAATAAGATATAAAGTTCCCCCATACAGTATAAAATATAAAGATAACACAAAGTCCAATGACTAAAATGAAATAAAATTATTTTTTCTACCTTTGTTGTCTGACCATTTTATTCTCTGATCATGCTGGTCCCGATCTGAGGCTTCTGCTTTCCTGTCTTCTCTAGCTCTCTTTCTGTGGTCTATGGTCCATCTGCCATTTCTTATCTCTTCTTTTGTTTTCTTCACTTCTTTCCATCAGCCTATTCCCAGTCCCAGTAACCCTTCCCAGTATCAGCCCCTTTCCAGTCCTTCCTCCCAGTACCTTCCAGTGTCAACTTCCATTCCCATGAATGCCACTGGTGTCCATTCCCTTCCAGTCCCCTTCCTTCCTCATTGTCCAGCTCCTTCTAGTACAAATACCATGGCAGCCCCTCTCAGCATCCACTCCCTTCCAGTTCCATTCTCCCATCCCCTCGTATCAGCCCATTTGCAGCCCTAGCCCCCAGTTTTCTTCCAAGGCCAGCAGCTCTATCCTCCCCTCCCCGCGATCAGCCTATTCCCAGTCGAAGCCCCCCAATCAGCTCACTTCCAGTGCTAGTCCTCCCTCAACCCCATTACCAGTGATAGCCTCCCCTAGTCAGCCCATTACCAGTCCTACCCCCCATCAGCCCATTTCCAGTCCTAGCCCATTTCCAGTCCTAGCCCCCCCGATCAGCTCATTTCCAATGCTAGCCTCCATCAGTCCATTACCAATCCTAGCCTCCCCTAGTCAGCCCATTACCAGTCCTACCCCCATCAGCCCATTACCAGTGCTAGCCTCCACTCATCAGCCCATTTCCAGTCCTAGCCCCCCCCAGATCAGCTCATTTCCAATGCTAGCCCCATCAGTCCATTACCAATCCTAGCCTCCCCTAGTCAGCTCATTTCCAGTGCTAGTCTCCCCTCAGCCCATTACCATTTCTAACCTCCTCTAATCAGCCCATTTCCAGTCCTAGCCCCCCCCCCCCCGATCAGCTCATTTCCAATGCTAGCCCCCCATCAGCCCATTACCAGTCCTAGCCTCCCCTAATCAGCCCATTATCTGTCCCAGCCCCCCTCGATCTGTCCATTACCAGTGCTAGCCCCCCCCATCAGCCCGTTATAATCCTTACCCACACTCTCTCCCCTTTGTCCAGCATTTATCCCCTGTCTTTCCAGTATGTCCCCCTGCCTCTCCCCTTTGTCCAGCATTTGCCCCGTCTCTCCCCTTTGTCTAGTACTTGTCCCCTTGTCTCCCCCTTTGTCCAGTATGTCTGTCTTCCCCTTGCTCCAACATTTTCCCCCTATCTCTCCCCTTTGTCCAGCGTTTCTCCCCTGTCTCCCCCTTTGTCCAGCACTTGTACCTCTGCCTCCCCCTTTGCCCAGCATGTCCCTGTCTCCCCCTTTGTCCAGCATCATGTCCCCTGTCTCCCCCTTTATCCCCCCTGCCACTCACCATTGTCTCTCCTTGTTGTCCTCCTCCTGTCCCCATTCCCTCCACCTGCACCTCTCATCCGGCAGTGGCAGGGGCACTCCAGCTGTTTTAATTTTAGATTTTGCCACCTCTGCCCTGCCTCTGCCTTCCCGCCGCGTTTTTTTTTTTTCTTTCAAGAAATGCTTGCAGCAAAAAAAAAAAAAAAAAATCAGCAGGAAGGTAGAGACAGGACAGAGGCGGCAAAATCTGAAATTAAAACAACTGGAATGCCGCCGCACAAATCAGCCTGATCGCTTGCAGTTGCAAGCGATCGGGCTGATTTGTCCGATGCTGGCGGCACTCTGGCCCTACTTTAATTTTAGGAAATCAGAGGCAGGCCAGAGGCTGCAAAATCTAAAATTAAAACAGATCCAGAGTCAATATGTTTCGATTGTTTCTGGGTCTGGGGCGGAGGGGGGGAATGTGGGTGCTTCTGGGCCTGACCAGTTGGAGTTGTCTGAATTTCTGGAGAGCTCCTTGGAAGTAGTTACTAGCAAAGCAACCTTGTTAGTTTCCTTTGCCTTTGAATCTGATCGAAACGCTGTCCTTAGATTATATTTCAGTAGGATGTCTTTTTCCCAGTTTATGGGTTCAAAGGTTTTGTTATTCCCTGATCTGTCGAGGGACACTCAAAAAAGGCGGAAAGAGTTTCTGGCTTTACGCCAGAGAGCTACTGCCCTGGGTGCCCAATTTAAATTGAGGTTTCCTTGTAAGTGTGTAGTATTATATCAGACGAAGCATTTCTTGTTTTTTGAACCGTTGCAACTGGTAAAATTTCTTCAGGTGAGGGAAGCGGGGGGGGGGGGGGATGGAGTAATTCCTGTACTGGCTGCCATGAGGGACATCTTTGCTCATTATGTATTTTTCTTTTCCTTGTTGTATATTACTTGTTTGGAACTTTATAGAGGTGTTATTATTGAGGACTATGTTGTAATGGAGCTTAGCTATCTATATTGAGTGGGTTTATTTTTGATATGCTGTTTGGTTATTGCTATGTGTAGCTTGGTGTATTACTTTTTGTTTTGTAAAATTGGAAATTGGCTTAAATAAAAAATAAAAAAATAAAAAATAAAACAGATCCAGAGTGCCGGCGTCGGGAGTGCCGCCTGAGGCAATCGCCTCAGGTGGCCTAATGGAAGAACCGCTCCTGCCTTCTCTTTTGAAAATGGCAAGTCAGTCTTTTGTTCTAAAAACTTTTTATTTAAAAAGAAAAAATTAAAGCTTTTGTAAAAATGCCAACTTAATAACAGTCATAGAAACCATAGGCAAATCAAGATTTAGTCAGACCACATCCCTCTCCCCCTCTACTGCAGAATTTGATCAACTCCTCTCAACATGCCAATTTCTCTCAAGCAAGCCTCCATCAGACGCCTACTAAAACACCATTCAGCTGACCTCTCAGCCCCAGCCTCCTACAGACCTATATCAAGCATCATCTCTCTGGTCGAAATCATAGAAAAGGCAGTGCAGCTTCAGTTGCAAGAATTCATAGACACCCATGTCCTTCTCGACGAGCACCAGCATGGATTCAGGCCATTTCACAGCACTGAAACCCTTCTGACCTCCCTCCTGGCTAATTTAATCAAAAGTACACAGAAAATCACCCAAGGATTTATTCTCATCTTTCTCGACATCTCCGCAGCCTTCGATTCGGTCACCCATATCCATCTATGCTCTCGTCTCCACTCAATCAGAATCAGAGGTACAGCTCTACAGTGGTTCCAGCCTTACCTTTCCAACTGACCCCAACAAGTGCAAATTGGAACTGAAACCTTTCCAGCTACTACAGGGATTACCTCAAAGTTCCACATTATCATCACTTCTGTTCAACATCTTAATCCAGCCCCTATGCACACTCATAAAACAGCATAAGATACACTATTATCTGTATGCAGGTGACATTCTCCATTACCAGCCCGGACTACTCCATGATCAGCGGATGCCTAGAAGATATCATCCAATGGCTCAACAAACACAACATATACATCATCCCCAGCAAAACAGAAGTCCTCCTTACAACCAAATACCCATCCTTCACTCCTCCAAATTCTATCAGTCTGGCCAATGTAACCTTACATATCAAACAACATGTAAAATATTTGGTCATCACCCTGAATCACCACCTAAGTTTCCACCACCACAATAAACAGGTTACTAAAGCTGCCTATTTCAAGATGAGAACACTATGATGTCTGCATCCACTGCTGGATTCTAATGACTTCAGAAACATCTGCCAATCACTCATCATCCCCATCCTGGACTATGCAGACATAATATACCAGGGACTCCCTAAAGCTACCTTACTACTTTTACAGCTTGCCCAAAACTCTGCAGCCAGAATAATCACAGGCACAGGCCACGAGAGCACATTACCCTCACTCTGAAACATCTACACTGGCTGCCCGTCCACATGAGGATCAAATATAAAGACGCGCTAACCATATTCAAGGCCATCCACCACCTCTCAGCAGACATCCTTCACCCCCTTCTTCAACAACCACTCAACAAGAGATCAACACGGTCCTCAGACCACAATCTCCTCACTATTCCAGCTTCTTTCACCCATTCTAATAATACCACTTCTAATAGAGCCTTCTCCTATTATGCACCATTTATTTGGAACTCCCTCACCCCAGAAATATGGGCCCTCACAGACCTAGGCGAAAAACCTCCCCTCTTTTGGAACACTTTGGCACAGACTCTTTGCCACCCTCCCATCACATCAGCATACAAAACTCACACAGCACCAAGTCAGCTTTATGTAAATAGTTACGTTGCTCTCGGTTATTTCTTGTTCCCTATGTGCGATGTAAGTTACTTGTTGTTTTGTTCCATGTAAACCGCTGTGACTGGAAGATACAGCGGTATAAAAAGGTTGCTAAATAAATACATAAAATT
The DNA here is from genome assembly GCA_033557465.1 of Ichthyophis bannanicus. Classification (NCBI taxonomy): domain Eukaryota; kingdom Metazoa; phylum Chordata; class Amphibia; order Gymnophiona; family Ichthyophiidae; genus Ichthyophis; species Ichthyophis bannanicus. The sequence goes on along the minus strand of JAWIIG010000024.1, from coordinate 3,508,877 downwards.
AAATAAATATCCATGGACCCATTCTATGAATTTTAATAAACCATGGAGTGAAGAATTGCAATGACACTAATGATAGTACCCTTCGCACACCCACATGAAAGCATGCGTGGAGGCTCCTTCTCCTTACAAAATACAAAGACAAGGAGAGTTACAAAAACAGACACTTAAACTCCAGTTTTCAATTCAGTTTTCCAAGAAACCCTCTCCTCCCATACAGCTAATGTGTTTGGCTGGAGTTTAATTCTGATGTTCAGGCTAGCAGTGGTCAGGACCTCCACCTAGGTAGTGCTCATTGTTGCTAGAGGTGAGGACACATGATTAAGGTAGTTAGCTCTTGCTTTTTAGCTTTTTCAAAGTAACCTGGAAGTTTCTCATTATGACAAACTTGGCAAATAGTGCTGGAAAAAAACAGCAGCGCTGACTGATCTTTTCCTTAGAACTAGGTCCGTCACCTAAGATCTCGCATCAATAGCCAGCAGCCCCTGCTTGCTGCTTCCTCGGAGAGGAAATAACCTCTAGAGAGGAACATTCTATGCAATCTGCTAAGAGCTGGGGGTGACCACTGAGTTAAGGCCCTTTGTGGCCCTGAGGAAGTACTTACAGAGAAAAATGGAAGGGAGGTATGACTCAATCAGGAGAAATCCATGAAAGCAAATACGGTGGTGCCCAAGTCGGCGTCTCATCTCCCATAATAAGACAGAGTATGTCTTTGGAACAGAACTTGATTAGATCTAGATTGTCTGTCAGCAGTGGAGGAAGCTGAAGAGAAAAATAGAAAATTAAAAACTCATTTAAAATCATAAACTGTCTTTCTGGACACATATGAGGATAGATAGATATAAAAATAGCCTAAAACTGAACTCTGATGCAACTGGTGAAGTCGGTTTCCCCAGTGAGGCTGAATTAAGGTACAATAGAAAAATACTAATATATGAAAAAAAATAAAGGAAATCATTTAGTTTATACACAAGGCAGCATTGTGAATGAGTGTATAAGGTATGGCGGATAGTGGTGGATAGGGGGAATTGTAGAAAGGAGATGGACAACAGGTAACTCAGATGGTTCGAGAGCTGAAGCAATCTGTCTAATTTTCTACATCAGTGAGAAAACAGCAAAGAACCATCAATCATCGTCAAAAATGGCTGGAAAAAGCTGATATTCTTTCTCTATACCCTTCTCCCTCCTTTCTCAGATTTCTAAAGCAGGCATATAGTACTTAGCGATAGAAAATCATTTTTATGATGGGATTTTTTGTGCCATTTTTGGAAAGGGGTTTCAAGCAGAAAGAAGGATAAATAAAAAAAAAAATCATTCTACAACTTTGGCCTTCACTCCCAGTCCTCAAGGGACCTTCAACAGGTCATGTTTTCAGGATATCTCTAATGAACAGGGCCGGATTTACCTATACGCCATGTACGCCATGGCGTAGGGCCCACAGCCGGCAGGGGCCCACAAAAAAAGAACAAGTTCATTTTTTTTTAATACAATTTAAAAAAAAACCTGTTCCTCCCTCCCTCCCTCCCTCCCTCCCTCCGTGCAGGCTGCAGGCTCTGAGAGACGTGAAAGGAGAGTGTCTCCTCGCGTCTCTGTTAAGCCCGCAGGGGCTGATGGGAAATTTCCCATCAGCCCCTGCGGGCTTAACAGAGACGCGAGGAGACGCTCTCCCTTCGCGTCTCTCACAGCCTGCAGCCTGCACGGAGGGAGGGAGGAACGAACCGAACCGACGGCTTCAGCTTGTAGACGGGGCCCCCGCGGGTCAGTCGGTGCTGCCGCGGCAGCAGAGGGGGCCCCGCGGCAGCAGCCACCAGGTTTTTTTTTAAATTAAATTTTACTTTAGGCCGACGGGGGGGGGGTAGGACTGGTAATGGGCTATGAGGGGGGTAGGACTGGTAATGGGCTATTGGGGGGGCTGGGGCTGGTAATGGGCTATGAGGGGGGTAGGACTGGTAATGGGCTATGGGGGGGGTAGGACTGGTAATGGGCTATTGGGGGGGCTGGGGCTGGAAATGGGCTGGGGGGGTTAAGGCTAGAGGTGGGCTGATGGGGTTAGGACTGGTAATGGACTGTGGGCTGTTGGGGGGGCTTAGAACTGGCAATGGGCTTTGGGGGGGTTAAGACTGGCAATGGGCTGTGGGCTGATGGGGGCTGTCTGGTAATGGGCTATGGGGGGGCTAGGACTGGAAATGGGCTGGGGGGTTAAGACTGGAGGTGGGCTGATGGGGTAGGACTGGTACTGGGCTGTTGGGGGGGTTAGAACTGGTAATGGGCTTTGGGGGGGTTAAGACTGGTAATGGGCTGTGGGCTGATGGGGGTTGTCTGGTAATGGGCTATGGGGGCTAGGACTGGAAATGGGCTGGGGGGTTAAAACTGGAGGTGGGATGATGGGGTTAGGACTGGTAATGGGCTGTGGGCTGATGGGGGGGGGGTAGGACTGGCAATGGGCTATGGGGGGCTGACTGGAAATGGGTTGATGGGGTTAGGACTGGAAGTGGTCTGATGGGGGGTTAGGACTGGTAATGGGTTATAGGGGGGGCTTAAACTGAAAATGGGGTGATGGGGGCTTAAGGACTGTAAGTGGGTTGATGGGGGGCTAGGACTGGAAATGGGCTGATGGATGGCCAGGACTGGAAATGGGCTGATGCAGGGACTAGAAGGGAATGGATGCTGGGTGAGGCTGGAACTAGAAGGGAGCTGATGTTGGGGGAGGATTAGAATGGGATGGGGCTGGAAGAGTAAAATGGAGAAGGGAAAAATATTTTGTGGGAGGGATAAAAAATCTACAATTGGCCGGGTATTGGGAGAGTAAGTGGGGATTGAGAATGGAGGGGTAAAATTTGAGTGGATGAAATAGGGATGAGGAAAGAGCAAAAGGAGAAAGATTAGTATGTTAAAGCAGATGTAGAGAGAGAATGGAAAAAAATCTAGAAGAGAGAAGAAAGGACAAATGGACAGCAGACGATGGAGAGTTAGCAGAAGACATGAAGAAACCAGAAGAAAGTGGCTGGAGCAATTGCAGCTGAAAAAAATGCACAAAAGGTAGAAAAATATCTCTTTATTTTGAATTTATTAATTGGAATATGTCAGCTCTGGTAAATGTGCATCATTAACGTCTGCGCTTTGTTTAGTACAAGAGCAAATTAATGTATAGTTTTATTTCTACAGTGTTGTACATTCCAAGTTTGGCTTTTGGGATTCCCAGTTTAATTATTGTCTTCCTGTTTCTAAATTGTGATTACTTGTTTGGTGATGGTCTATGTTCTGCATGTGTAACTGAGCTGAGGTGTTCTGTTTATATAATTCCTATTTGACATTGCCACTTGTTCTCTTTCCCCAGTAGGTCATGTATTGTTGTTCTCTGAAATGTATTGGTTTAATATTTGCATGTTTCCTTTTGATATGTAGGGTATGGTGCTTTGTGAGTCCTGGTAGTGCTGTTAGGATGCGGCGGGTTTACTATGGGTTCTAAATGGGCAGTGTTTGTAGTAGTTCCTAATGTGTCTGGCAGTTGGCACTGGATTATAGTAATGTAGAAATCTTTTAGTCTTTCTTTATCCATACACTCATTAAGAGGCACGTTTACTAAAAGTTAGTATATGGTAACATTATGCAAATATTTATGCAAATGAGGCCCCTTATGCAAATGAGACCCCGCACCCCCCTTGGGCCGCCCCTGCTGGGGGCCCACAATTTTTGTTGGCGTAGGGCCTCACTCAAGGTAAATCCGGCCCTGCTAATGAATATGCATGAGAGAGATTTCTAACAATTGAGGTAATGGGCATACAGATCTCTCTCATGCATATTCATTAGAGATATCCTGAGTGGAGGAGTGGCCTAGTGGTTGGGGCAAGGTACTTCAGGCCAGAAGGTCAGGGGTTCAAATCCCACTAGAGGACAGCAACCTTGGGCCAGAAGGACTGGGGTTTCTAGTCCCACAGGTGCTCCTTGTGGTCTTGGGCAAGCCACTTAACCCTCCAGAGCCCATGTTCCCTGTAAAATAGTTATCAAGTTTTAATAGATAGCCTCTAATGTTCTTCTGGTTTTCTTCTATATTATTTATTTATTTGGTTACATTTTATACCGCTCCTTGCAGTGATCAGAAGCGGTTTACACTATAACATTTAGCTCTGCAATGACAGCAGTTACATATAACATTTTTGGAACTATGTACATAGCAAAGGTAGCATAGAGGTCACCCTCAAACTATTTACATTGAGAACCGGGTAGGTTCAGTTAACTATATATAGAGTATTTACATTGACATTCTATAATCTAAATACTCATACTGCATTGACTCCTAGCTGCTGAGAGCAGAGCGTTAATGTGAGTGGTGTGGATATGATACTGTAAGTTGGACCACATAAATAGCAGCAGGTCTAAGTTAACCGAACAAGATGTCTGCTAAACTCTAACCAGCTATATTTGATGGTGGCAGCCTAACCAAATACATGTCTGAATAGGCCGTTCTGTGAACTTTTTAAGCAGATAAAGCTCCAAATCGCGAACAGCCAATATTGATCTTTGTCGGATCAACAACTCGCCCGATTAATTCTACAGTGCTTCTAATGCCAAAGCTCTGCTGCTTGGTGACAGCTGCTGTATCTGCTGAGGTGCATACTACTTCCACTCCCTCCTTTTCTATGTTGTGACAGATTGGCTTCGTTCAAGGTTCTCCAGGTCTCCTGCAAAATAAGTCATAAAGATTATCAAACCATCTCTTACGAAGCTCTTCCCTATTGCCTTTTTTATGTTCCTGTAGAGCAATCTATAGGTTAATGGGTTTATTTTTCATTCTAAAACATTTTGATAATTCAGTAATAATTTCAATGGCTCCTCTACAATGTTCCTTTTCGTCTTATAATGGCAATGAATGAATACGTCTCGATGTTCCCCGTTATGCTCTGCTTAAAGGAGATTTTCCCCTGTTTCAAGCGCTCCAGCAATAGACCAGAGACTACTTGTCTGTACTGTTTTAGTTGAGAAGACTGCTCTAATATAGGAGCAAACAGTACTGCCAGCGAATGACTGTGGAAGACAAAAGAGAATAGTAGAGTGATGAGAAAAGAAGCAAGAGTCATAAAGAGGAGAGGGATAGAGGTAGAGACAATCACGTCATATCTCTCCGGTGCAGAGAGATGATGGGATGGAAGGGGAAAGATGTACGATCTAAGAGAACGTGGCAGCAAACTGATTGATCACCACTGAGTGAGCTATGGTTTAATAAATAACAAATTAGGAGCATTAGAGACAGTGATGCTGAATGGAGGGGAGAAAGCACAGGAAGAAGAAATTAGCAAAGGACTGAAGCAAAGAGACTGCAGTAATTCCTACAAGTGAGCTGAATGACATTGTGTGATTATATAGGAACTCTGACAGGACTCTGGGTTTTTAACTCCTTACAGAAAACAGATGGTGGAGTGGACCTCGGCTGTCCAGGAAGAGAAGAAGAGGCCTTCCAGTCTCGTTAGTCATTCCCCAGTATGGAGAGTGTTCCTCTGATCCTATAAGTCGTGCTTTTTGCTCAGTTCTCTCTTCCAAGTAAATCGTGTTTTTTCTTCTTCTTCTAGTCCAGATCTGTCTAACAACAAGGCTCCAGAAAACCCGTTGAAAAGTGTATATTTGCAGTGTGCTGGTGGCGCCTGTCCCCTTCCCTTTATTCGCAGAATCGGGCTGTCTGTGTGAGGGATTTGTTTGAAACATTAATGGTAAAGTGGTCTCCGTAGAGCAGAAGGAGATCTGTGAACTGACATGTCAGCATACTGTGGGCAGTGACTGGTATATGTGAACTGTGTGAGTGTGTCTCTATCTGTGCTATGAAATGTACAAAGGCAGAGTTTGACTGTTCATCTGCGGGGATGTGAAGGTGGAAGATTGGAGATCCTGGGGATGTGTTTGCGTGTGTGTCCTAGGTATTGGTGTGTGCTTGTGGACAGTATTTGTCAGCTGTGCACGTGTATGTCATGGGTGTGTCTCAGGGCTGTGTATGTTTATGTGCCTATGTCTGTGCGTGTTTGATGGGGATGTTGAGTGGTGTGTGTTTGATAATATATCATGGGAGGTGTTGTGGTGTGTGTGTGTCTGCTAAAGAGCAGGTATGACTTTCCATTCCTGAAATTAAGGTGAAATCTCTGCCAGATATACTAGTTTTCTAGAAAGGCATCTACTCGCCTTTATAAATAAGACTTAAAATGGGCGTGTTTTGACTGCCTTATCCTACACCGCTTTGACCCGGTGAAAAGCGGTATATAAATGCAGTTAAATAAATAAATAAATAAATCCTAGGTGTCTTGTTATAAAATTAGCCTCCATGTCTTGTTCTGTTTTGTTTGTTGTAAGTCTCTTGTTGCTGTATGTTTTGTGTCTCCCCTAATATACATCTATTTATTTTATTCACTTTTTTTATGTACACAACTTTGTTGTCCATCAATAAAGGCAGTTAATCAAGTTAATACATTTTAAACATTCTTGCAGCTGTGCTAGAGAAAACAGGTTTGCTCTTTCCTTCCCTGAAGTTACGTTTGGCAGTGTAGTTCCACCATTGCACCTACCTATAAGTCTCCAGATATCCCTGATTTTTGGGAATTGTCCCTGATTTTAGAGCTGTGTCCCTGACTGCCTCTTGTTCAGCAGTCTTCTGTTCCCAATTCCAGCAATGAGGACAGAAAGGAAGATGTCTTTTCAGTTTAGTGGTGGGAATATGTCCGTTTAAGAATTTACATCCTTTATCTTTATAATTTTGTACAATATGGAGGAAATGCATCGCTGTTTCCATTTCTCTGTTGATTTGTCTGCTTGGAAGTGAGATTGTTGCTATCGTAGGATGGATGGGGGGGGGGGGGGCGCTCCTTCACACTTTCTTGTTGAAACCACACACACACTTTTCATAAATGTCCTAAATTTGCCTGCAAAAAATATAGTGACCTTATATAAGCAACCACCACCGAACAGTACTGGTACTACACTGAGGTCATGAGAGGGCTGACTTTTGCCATACTCGGATCTAATTGCACAGGTTAACTTGCTTTACCAAATCAATGTTTTTTGGGCAATAGGCCTGCAAGTCAGTTTACCAGCACGAAAACCCTTGATGCAATTTATTTTTTAAAACCCCGCTGCTGACTGGTGCCTCGGGAAGTCTTTACTCCGCATACCTTGCAGATGCATAGGGTAAAGTGCTGTAAAAAAAGCAAGAGTATCTCAAAGTGAATCCCAGTGTGACCCGGGTCAGCCTGCCTACCCTAAGCCTGCTTCAAACCTTCCGTGTTGCCTGCCAACAAGGTGGCAATTTTCAAGGACGCTTTTTCCATGGATAAAGATCCATTTATTGCTGAAAATTCTTTGGAAAATATCCCTCTTTAGGAATGACCGCCTTTCAGCATTGTGGTTCCAAAATGAAAATGTAAATATCAGACACAAGCTGCTCACTTCATTCATTCGTTTGCTGGGTGCAAGTAGATTATTCTTACCAGCACTGCATGGACTGAGCTCCAGCCTTGCCTCTCACAAAATGTTTCCTTGACATTTAACATTTAAATTTTTGGAAACTTTGCTAAAAGAGAATAGTGAGGTTTCTGGAGTCCAGTGGATTACAGGATCTGAGGCAGCATGGGTTTACCAGAGCAGGTCTTGTCAGACAAATCTGATTGATTTCTTTGACTGGGTTACCAGGGAGTTGGACCGAGGGAGAGCCCTAAATGTGGTGTATTTAGATTTCAGTAAAGCCTTTGACACCATTCTGCACAAGCGACTTATAAACAAACTGAGCACCCTAGGGATGGTCCCAGAGTGACTAACTGGGTTAGAAATTGGTGAGTGGGAGGTGAAAAAGGGACAGCTAAATACAGCCTAGTGGTTAGAGCTCTGGCTTGGGAACCAAGAGACCAGAGTTTGATTCCCACTAGCACTCCTTGTGGCCTTGGGCAAGTCACTTAACCCTCCATTGCTCAGAAAAATCCAAGTTATCAATGTCCCTGTTTAATGTACATTTACCAAGTTTAAATTACAATGTAAACCGCTTTGATTGAAATGATAAAGCAGTATTAAAAAACTATTACCAGTGGTGTGCTGCAAGGATTTGATCATGGTATGATTCTTTTTTTTTTTTTTAATTATTTATTTAAGCATTTTCCAAATACAATAAACGTAAAAAGAAAATATAACAATACAAGCGTACTTGAAATCCAAGGTAAATAAGAATTCTACAATAGGACATTAAGGAAGAGAGAAACTATAAAATACATATGTATCGTGGTGAGGAGAGCTCCCAGGAAGAGATGGAAGTGGAGGAAACCCCTGTTTTTCCCTTTAAAACAAGTGACAGTTCACTTGTGCACAGTGCTTGCAAGAAAAAAACTCAGCTCTCTGCTAAGGCCAGGCCACGCCCTAGTTTAGACAGGGAGCCAAGCTTGCTCAGTGATTGATCACACCTGTGCAAAGGCAAGGGAGTGCCCAGCAGCAAACGGCTTTTAAAAACACATTCAGAGCAGAGAGAGAGGTACGGTGGAAGACACAGTGGAAGGGACGGAACACCAGGGGAGACACACGCACAGGAGACGCAGCAGAGAGAGCCAGAAGGAGAAACTCTGAGAGATCCTGGAAAGGGAGAAAGGTTCCAAGGAAACTTTCAAGAGTGTGACTATTTGGGAAGGAGTGGAGAAAGACACCAGAAGGCTGAGTTTCATGGCCTGAAAGGAATCAGTAGTTGTCTGAGAGACCCGCCCCAAGGTAAAGCCAGCACGTGCAGAGCTAAACAGTTTGCTACAGCTAGTGTCCAGGAGCCTGACCTAACGTCTTCATCTGCTAAGAGGTGGGTGGACAGTTTTATATATGGAGAAAACAGAAACCCAGATAAGAGCAGAGAGACTGAGCTTTTAACACTAGAAGCATTAAGAAAACTGCAGAAAGGAAGCTTTACCCTCCCAATACCAGTGTGCCTTCTCAGGGTGATTTGCTGTGGAAACAGTTCCAAGAGTTTGTAGAAGACAGGAAGTCTGGGAAAGTTTATAAAACTGGTGAAAGAGAGAAATACCCGGTATCCATAGAAGATATGCAGGTGGATTCTTGTATGCCAGAGCTTGACTCAGAAATATCACCAATGGATTGCTTTTTGTCTCAAGGAGAATTAAGCTTTGTTGAACAGGTTTGAAAGACTGTGAAACAATATAGCTTCTAATTCTTATGACTGCAAAGAGTTGAGAAAAACCAAGAATGTGTTTTACTAAATATGTGAGCTTCTGAAGCCCAGGAGCTGTCGTTAGTAAAAGTTTTGATTTGGAAAAGAAAACAGCAGCTGTGAAATGTTTACCTTGTTATGTTGAATGACCACCAGGAGCTGTGCTCTGTACAGGTTTATTTGAATGAAAGCTGCTGCCCAGTGAAAGAAGGCTTTTTGTTGCATTTTTTCTTTTATCCTGATTTACTTTTGTGTTGGAGAAGCATCCTTTTAGCATTTGTGTTTTGAGCTTTAATGCCTTGGGAATCCTACATAAAAATAAATATCTTGCTGCCTTAACCCACCGGACTCACAACTACATTTGTCTTTATATAAGTAAGCCAACTACAAGTCCCAGAATCCCTGGGGACAAACAAGGGAAGCTTTATTTAAAAAGGACATTATAAGGCTGCACATGAAATGAGAGTCAGAAGCTGTAAAGATGTCTTACACATTGGAACATGGAACGTACGAAGCATGAACCAAGGGAAGTTAGAGGTGGTCAAGAATGAAATGGAACGTGTACAACTTGATCTGTTGGGTGTCAGCGAACTGAAATGGACTGGCATCGGGCACTTTGCATCAGATGATCACATGGTCTACTATGCTGGAAATGAAAGACAAAGAAGAAATGGTGTTGCATTTATAATAAAGAAGAAACTTGCATGAACTGTAATGAAATACAATACAGTCAGTGAACGCTTAATCTCTATTCGTCTACGAGGATTGCCTATCAACACAACTATAATTCAAGTATATGCCCCAACAACAGCTGCAGAAGACAATGAAATTGAAGAGTTCTATGAACAAGTACAAGCTGAAATTGACAGAACATGCAAACAGGATATCCTGATAGTCATGGGTGACTGGAACGCAAAAGTTGGCAACAAAGAAGAAGGCAAAGTAGTTGGAAAATATGGACTTGGCAACAGAAATGAAGCTGGAGAAAGACTGATAGAATTCTGCAAGACCAATGATCTATTCATCTCAAACACTTTCTTCCAGCAACACAAGCGGCGACTGTACACATGGACTTCACCCAATGGATTGTATAAAAATCTAATTGACTACATCTGTGGAAGTCAACGATGGAAAAGTTCTATAACATCAACAAAGACAAAACCTGGAGCTGACTGTGGTACAGATCATCAACTACTAGTATGCAAACTCAAGCTAAAGTTGAAAAAGAGTAAACCACTCATGAATGCAGCAAAATATGACCTTGAGAATATACCACTGGAATTTAAAGACTGCCTGCAAAATCGATTTGCTGCTTTAGATACAAATGACAGAGCTCCGGAAGAGTTATGGAATGACATCAAGAAGGTTGTGTTGGAAGAAAGCGAGAAGTCTCTACAAAAGGTGAAAAAGCAAAAACGGCCAAAATGGATGACGGAAGAAACTCTGAAAATTGCCCAGAAACGCGTACTTTTATGCTGGCCAGTATTTTATGAGGCTATTCACGCATTTGTGACCACATACATGTGTAAATGTCTGTCTAAAATGCCACCATAGCAGACATGTGCCTCACCACTTAAGTACACACTCCCAAATAAAATTACCCGCCATAGGTTTAGGCACGGTCTTCCCTGATCAGAGGAATTAGCTGTGTAGGCAGAAGAAAGGGGTGATGAAGTTGAGGACGCTTAAGGGTCTGATCTCAAAAAGCTCGCGCTATATGTCAATACTTCACCCAAGGGTTGTATGGAAAATGGGAATGAGGTGGTATGCTGAAAAGAACAGAACGGATTGCGCACTGAGCTCCGTTACTGATTCAGACAAGAAGATAAGAGTCTCCCTGAAAAAGTTCTGTAAACATATCTGTTCTCCCTCAAGAAAACTTAATAGGTGCCAGGTGGAGAAAGGAAGGGGGAAGAAAACGGGGAAGGATTACAGTGGGGATAAAAACGGATTACATTAAGAGATTAAGTCGTAAACCTAATAGTGGAACCATTTGCAAAAGGAGTTATAAGTGATTGTTTGCAGGGGGAAGAAAATGAAGAAGCAAGCATTAAGAAAAGCAAATGAGATAAATATTGTTTGGTTTTTTTTTTAAAGAAAAACCTTTTGAAGCATATGCTTACAAATTATTTAATATGAGAGAGATCATTAGAGAAAGAAGGTCAACGCAAAAGAGGAAGGCCAGCAATGAGATGGATCGATACAATATTTATTTATTTATTTTTATTTATTTATCTGTATTTATATCCCGCTTTTCACCGGGTCAAAGCGGTCAATTGGGGGATACATTTAACACGAGGGGATATGAGACACATACGATAATACTTACAGGGAACATGGGCAATGGAGGGATAAGTGGCTTGCCCAAGACCACAAGGAGTATAGGACTAGAAATCCCAGTCCCTCCGGCCTGAGATTGCTGTCCCCAGGTGGGACTTGAACCCCCGGCCCTCCGGCCTGAAGTACCTTGTCCTAACCACTAGACCACTCCTCCTCCCAATAACAGCAGCTACAGGTACCAGTCTGTCAACAATGAGCCGCCTGACTGAAGACCGAACACAATTTAGGATAGCTATCCAGAGGGTCGCTATGAGTCGACTCCGACTCGACGGCACTTAACAACAACAAGGCTGTTCTATGCTTGTAAGCCCTCAGGCCCAAGCTAGGGCATCGCAGTATACAGAAGGAAATAAGAGTATCAAAACCCCATAATAGGGAGCCAAAAAAATATGTCAATTCCTCCTCCAAAACTCCGCCAACCTCCTTCCCATCAAGAAAATGTTGTAAAGATTTCACATCCATATAAACATATGTTTGTCCCCCCCAGAGTGACAATACAGTGGCAAGGAAATAAAAAAAAAAAAGTAGCCCCCAATGCCACTACACGAGATTTCAATGACAAAAACTGCTTACGGCAGACATCAGGAAAAACCTGGAGTTTATATCCACAAAAAGGAACATCTTTAAACTTGAAAAATGCTCTCAAAACTCGCAATTTGGCAGATTCAGACCCAAACCGTACCACCAAAGTATTACGCTTAGAAATAACATCTAAAGTATCCTCCAGAAAGGCAGTTAAGTTCTGATCCGGTACGCTTCTCCCTCCTTTCTCAAATTTCTAAAGCAGGCATATAGTATTTAGCTATAGAAAATCATTTTTATCATGGGTTTTTTTGTGGCATTTTTGGAAAGGGGTTTCAAGCAGAAAGAAGGATAAATTTAAAAAAAAATCATTCTACAACCTTGGCCTTCACTCCCATCAGCTCAGCAGCGGGATTAACAGAGCCACAAGAGGAGCTCTCCCTTCGCGGCTCTGAAAAGCCCGCGCTTTGAGAGCTGATGTTGAAAGGGGAGGACTCTGCAGGGCAGGGGGGGCCCCGCGGGGTGCTCAATTCTGCCGCTGCTACGGCAGCAGCAGCAGCAGCAGCCGGTCTGTGTTTTTTTTATCATCTAGCTGGGCTGATGGGGGAGGGGGGTTAAGACTGGTAATAGGCTATGGGGGGTTAGGACAGGTAATGGGCTATGGGGGGCTAAGACTGGAAGTGGACTGATGGGGGCTAGGACTGGTAATGGGCTATGGGGGGGCTAGGACTGGAAATGGGCTATGGGGGGGCGTTAGGACTGGAAGTGGGCTGATGGGGGGTAGGACTGGTAATTGGCTGTGGGGGGGGTAAGACTGAAAATGGGGTGATGGGGGCTTAGGACTGGAATTGGGCTGATGGGGGGCTTAGAACTGGTAATGGGTTATGGGGGCTTAGGACTGGTAATGGGCTATGGGGGGGCTAGGACTGGAAATGGCTGAGTGGAAGGGGGGCTTGGAATGGAAATGGGCTGAGTGGAAGGGGGTGCTTAAACTGCAAATAGCTGATGGAGGAGGGGGCTTGGAATGGAAATGTGCTGTGAGCGGAGGGAGCTAGGACTGGAAATGGGCTGAGTGGGGGGGGCTAGGACAGGAAATGGGCTGATGGAGGGGCTAGGATAGGTTTGGTAATGGGCTGTTTGGGGGGTGCTAAGATTGGAAATGGGCTGTAGTGGGGACTTGAATTGAAATGGACTCATGGAGGGGCTAGAACTGGAAGTAGGCTCATGGGGGGGCTTAGATTGGAAATGGGCTGAGTGGAGGGGAGCTAGGATTTGACATGGGCTGATGGTGGGGCTAGGAAAGGACTAGAAATGGGCTGATGGGGGGCTGGGATTGGAAATGAGCTGATGGAGGGACTCGGATAGGACTGGAAATGGATGGGGGAGCTAGGATTGGAAATGGGCTGATGGGGGGCTAGGACTGGAAATGGGCTGATGCAGGGACTAGAAGGAAGTGGATGCTGGGTGGGGCTGGAACTCGAAGGGAGCTGATGTTGGGGGAGGATTAGAATGGGATGGAGCTGGGAGAGTGAAATGGAGAGGGAAAAAATATTTTGTGTGGGAGGGAAGACAAATCTACAATTGGCTGGATATTGGGAGAGTAAGTGGGGATTGAAGATGGAGAGGTAAAATTTGAGTGGACGAAATAGGAATGAGGAAAGAGCAAAAGGAGAAAGATTAGTATGTTAAAGCAGATGTAGAGAGAGGATGGAAAAAAACTAGAAGAGAGAAGAAAGGACAAATGGACAGCAGACGATGGAGAGTTAGCAGAAGACACGAAGAAACCAGAAGAAAGTAGCTGGAGCAATTGCAACTGAAAAAAAATGCACAAAAGGTAGCAAAATATCTCTTTATTTTGAATTTATTAAGTGGAATATGTCAGCTCTTGGAAATGTGCATCATTAACGTCTGCGCTTTGTTTAGTACAAGAGGAAATTAATTTATAGTTTTATTTCTACAGTACATTCCAAGTTTGGCTTTTGGGGTTCCCAGTTTAATTATTGTCTTCCTGTTTCTAAATTGATTCCTTGTTTGGTGATGGTCTGTGTTCTGCATGTGTAACTGAGCTGAGGTATTCTGTTTATGTAATTCCTATTTGACATTGCCACTTGTTCTCTTTCCCCAGTAGGTCATGTATTGTTGTTCTCTGAAATGTATTGGTTTAATATTTGCACTGTTTCCTTTTGATAGGTAGGGTATGGTGCTTTGTGAGTCTTGGTAGTGCTGTTAGGGTACGGCAGGTTTGCTATGGGTTCTAAATGGGCAGTGTTTGTAGTAGTTCCTAATGTGCCTGGCGGTTGGCACTGGATTATAGTAATGTAGAAATCTTTTAGTCTTTCTTTATCCATACACTCATTAAGAGACATGTTTACTAAAAGTTAGTGTATGGTAACATTATGCAAATATTTATGCAAATGAGGCCCCGCACTGAGTCTCCATACATGGCCCCGCACCCCCTTGGGCCGCCCGTCTGCCCTTCCATATCAACTACTATAGAGACCTTCTGTGTTTGTCCAATGCCTTCTCAAATTCAAATGCTGTCCTCTTCTCTACTACCTCCACTGGGAGACTATTCCACACATCTACCACTAATTCCATAAAGAAATATTTCTGTAAATTACTCCTGAGTTTATCTCCTTTTTCCTTCTTCCTAAGCCCCCTCGTTTCAGAGCTTTCTTTCAGCTGAAAGAGGCTCTCCCCCTGTGCCTTTATGCCACAGAGTTATTTAAACCTCTTTATCATATCTCCTCTACCCCGCCTTTCCTCTAAAGTATAAATATTGAGATCTTTAAGTCTCTTCCCAAATAGTTTATAATGAAGACCACCGAACATTTTAGTAGGCACCCTCTGCACAGACCCCAACCTGCTTATATCCTTTTGAAAGTGTGGTCTCTAGAATTGCACACAATACTTCAAATGAGGTCTCACTGAAGAATACAGAGGCACTATCACCTCCTTTCTTCTGCTGGCCATTCCTCTCCCTATGCACCCAAGCATCCTTCTGGCTTTCGCCGTTCCCTTTTCTAGCTGTTTAGCCACTTTAAGATCATCAGAAACAATTGTGCCCAGGTCCCACTCTTCTTTCGTGGACAGAAGTACTTCACTCCCGACACTGCACCGCTCCCTTGGATTTTTGCAGCCCAAATGCATGACCCTGCATTTTAGCATTAAATCTCAGCTGCCAAGGTCTTGACCATTCTTCAAGCTTTAAAGATCAAGCCTCCAATATCTTTCTCAGCATCTGGTAATTATTCCAAAATTAAGAATAATAATGAAAGAGGAGGCAGTTCTGTCTAGTGCCTCTTTGCAGTGAGAACTCCATAGATGGGAATCCATTGATAAGCCTTAGGATCCACATACAGGGTTCACAGCATGTCTATGTATTCTCCTTCAACAGCAAATAGATTCAGCACTAACTCCTATCTCCTCCCATGCCTTTCAGTACCATGTTTGTGCTGATGACTCCCAGATTTACTCTCTAGCCCAGAAATTTCACCAGGAATCAAGTGCCAAGTCTCAACGTGCTTGTCTGACATCGACACCTGGATGCCCCACTGCCATCTGAAACTTAACATGGCCAAGACTGAGCTTCTTATCTTTCCCATTGAACCCACCTGTCCTTTTTCCTTGTCTTTTTTCCATGGATAACACAGTCATCCTCCCAGTCCCCTCAACCTGTAACCTTGAGGTCATTTTTTAACTCGTCTCGTTCTGTACAGATATATTCAACACAATGCTAAAACTTGCTGTGCTCTTCTCCTTAATATCACAAATCCATCTCTTCCTTTCTAAACACATTATTAAAATCTTCATCTACACACTCATCGCTTAGGGGTTGATATTCAGCAGCGGCATTCAGCTCCTGGCCGCCACCGCTTTAACTAAACCCAGATATTCAGCATCTGATTGTATCCGGGATCTGGTGCTGAATATCCAGTTTTGCCAGCCAGACGTTTTGCCTTCCAGTTAGCAGAGAGATTCAGCCAACCAGACAGCAAAGCTGCATAAATCTAGGACAACCGTTAAGTGGTAGCTGCCCGGGATCACCCCAGCTCCACCTACTCACTGTCCCAGAATTAAGCTGGTCTCTTTACTTCAGTCCGTGGGGATATTCGGTGATACTGTCTGGACAGTACCACTAAATATCAAGATTGCCAGGGTTTATGTGGTATGTAGGTGCTGCAACTTGACCCCTTAATGCTTAGACTACTGCAAGCTGCTTCTCCCAGGTCTCCCACTGAATCCTTTCCCTCCCCTTTAATCTTTTCAAAATTCAGCTGCCTTTGACTTCCCTCTCCCTGACCCCTAGGGCTTTTCTCCCTTAGTCGATACCCCCCCCCCCCCCCACCTTCCATGTCTGTCTGATGCATCTTTCCTCTTATTCTCTGTCTGTCTCTCCATCTGCTGCTTTCCTGTCTAAACCATGGTGTTCCTTTCTTTCTTTACCTGCAGTCCTATTAATTGTACACCGCTCTAACTCTTTGCCAGGGCAATATATCAAGTGGTACAATAAAGATGAAGATAAGCTTCTGCTAGTGTTAGTACACTTGCATAACACTTCTTCGAAAGCTCCCTCTCCATTTCCGCATGTAGTTCAAACTTCTCTTGTGGACCTACCAAGTGCATTCATTCTGCAGGTCCTCCTCACCTCTCTTCTTTCTCCCTGTCCCCTCCTCTGAAGCTTCACCCATCAGGTAAGTCGCTCTTATCTGTCCCCCTTCTTCTCCACTGCCCCTCCAGAATCTATTCTTTCCACCTTTTGTGCCATATGCTTGATATAAACTTACCGAGTTGGTGTGTCCTGCTTCCTCTCTGGCCTTATTTAATGTTTGCTTTTTCTTTACTTGATATGCCATCCTTTGAGCAAAAAGCAAGGTGGGCAGCAATGATAAAAGCTTTAATACAATATTATTTTTAAAATCCTGTACAATAAAATCAAAACAGAAAAATACAATAGTGCCAGTGGTTACAAGCAGCAAATAAAACATAAAAAAACAGTAGAAATATTAATGTGTAATGGAATAAAACCAGATAGTCAAACCAAACAGCAAAGAATAATATCAAATAGAATATGACAAAAAAGACACCCAATACCGTAAAATGGCCTGGTGGTTACCCTCTGGTCAGCTGAAAGCCCACCTTTTTGAGGCAGATTTCAAATCTTATCTACTTAGTTTCCTGTTTATATCCATGTTGTGTTTAACCATTTCCCATAATAAATGAAATGACAGAATTCTCTTTTTTTTTGTCCTGTTTTGCCTGTCTTGAATAGAGTAAAAGATCTGCTGAGAATGGATAGATCCCACCTTAATCAGAAACAAGCAGTCTAAATGGTGAAACTTATACAAACGAATTCAGACTAATATTAGAGTTCTGTACATTCTCTGAGGGGACTTTAGCTCTTCTAATGAATTGGAAGGCTATTTTGGGGATCTTTCATTTTTCCTCATTAATCCTGTGTCTTTGCTTCAGGGAAGCGTTTCTGGGGTGCTGCTGTACCTCTCTCCAGATTGCTAATGACTTCTACTGACTCGGTCCAAGCTTATCTTTCCGCTGCCGCCTCTTCCCGCACTCTCTAATGGCTTAAATTAGCATTAACATTATTATAGTTTTCTATTAGTGTCTGCTTAATGCTAATTTTCATTGTTAAGACAGAAGAGTGACAGCCTGCAATTTCTCATCATGTGGGTGATGGAGAGCTGGAGACAGTTGCGGGAGAAGATGTGACCCGGAGAAAGGAAAAGCAAGATTGAACAGAGCAGAAACAGGATGCTCTGATACATCGTTAATTTGCCTTATTCCTTCCTTTCCCTTACCACTGTGCAAGAAATTCTATGTAATAACCAGATTAGGTGCTGCTGCAACTGCCGCACTCATAACCAGAAAGGTGATCTTCCATAGGTATCCATAGATAAACGGGAATCCGTGTTTATAGGGAGGGCATGTAATCACAAATAAAGTTATTTTTGTTTGGCACAAAGCAATTTCCTAGCACTGTTAGCCATCCAATGGTATTGCGTGCACTGATCAACCAAAGAGGCAGAGACGACTATGCTGCCTGGTACTGCTGTTTTTATCATGTGTTGGGAAAGAACATGTCGAGCCTTTGGGGCCAAGATGATAAGCGCTTACATGCTCTTGGGGTGGGGTCCTTCTGCGCAAAGAACAGCAGAACAGCATTAAATCTCAGAGGTATCATTAAAAATAAATTTGCAGTCCAAAACGCTTGGATAATACTTAATGGCTATTACTGCTGCTGTTATTTATCATTATGTTTATAGAACTACTGGAGGTAGAGTTATGGATAAGAGATGCCAGCTCTGGGGACATTACACTCCCAAGCAAGACAAATAGGAGTCAGAAAGAGAGGACTTTATTTCCAGGAATGTTCATTTTTGCATTGTTCCATTTCATGTTCTAATATCACACACGGTTTTATTTAGTGTGCAGTAAATAGCAAACATTATTACAAAATACCACGGAAGGATACAAACAAAAAACAAAACAAAATGAAGCAGATTGGAGAAAAAAAAACAAATACAGTGAATATTTTTCTGCCTGCAAATCCCTGTTCATTTCAGTTAACAAGATAGGTACTACACAATATCTATTTTTTTTTTCATTTTTCCTTATTTTAGTGGCATTTAAAATAGATCTGTATATTTTCGTGATATTTCTCACTACACTGTTCTATTTGGGTCTGTATTCATTATGTCCCAAAATCATGCATTGTGCTATTTCAGGCAGAATTCCAGTTGCGCCTCTGGGCATTTCTATGAGATTCTGGCACCTGAGGAATTTCTGCGGTTATCTACTTATCTCCTGTTCTCATGAGCGTGTGATGATCCAGTCGTCATTTTACTATGAATCATAATGCAATGTGCAGGACAAAAAGCACCAGTTTGTGGGAGAAGGAGGTGCTGTGGAATGTCAAAGCCATTGGCCACGTCTTGCTGAGGCTCCAACCAATAGCTTGATTTTTTTTCACCTTTCCTCCATTGCCTTCTAAACTTTACTTTAATAAACAGAAATCATTGATATCTTTAACCAGGAATGTCTTCCAAAATGATACCCCGTTCTCCCCATTCCTTGTGCCACCAGGAAAGGAGGAAGGTCAGAAAGATGGAGGCTACTTGATTCTTGATGAAATAAAACCCAGTGGTCCCACTTTGCTCTAGATTCTCAAACAGTTAGAGCTGATCAGAAGGGTGAATGCAGACCTTGATCTGACATACTTATAATGAATAGAACTGCAGCAGATTCAGGAGTATTGAGGACCATGAATTTAGCATGTTAGCAAGCTCCATAAAAGTGGCTTCTTTGTTTAGTGCTCCAAGTTCATGAGCTTGTCAATCATGAACAGGAAATATACACACTGCAGAGAGATCCAAGGGTCCTGGTATTAATGATGTTACCAGTGGGCTGCTAAAAGAAATATCACAGGCCAGTGAGGACACCCCTGCCTTGAAGATGGATAGAGTGCATAGAACTAGTGGGCACATGTGGAAGTGGGAACGTTTAAGCAACAATTTATGGTTACATTCCAACCATTTATGGTTAAGTTCCATTAATTCAGTCTAATACAGTTTTCCATTTAAACACTTTTATTTTACACCAAGTCCAAAAACCATTTCAGAAGATAGTTTTGCCTCTGGCCATTTGCATTCTATATTTAGTGTTCATAGGGAGAAGCATAGCCAGTAGAAATAAGGAGGTGATAATGTCTCTCTACAAGCCCATGGTGAGATCACAACTAGAACACTGTGTCCAACTCTGTAAGCCTTTGCTGTAGGAAGAGGTTAATAAAGTGGAATAAGGTCTACAGCAAAAGCTATATCACATGAAACTTGTTGTTAAGTACCATCGAGTCTGTGTCAACTCAAGTCGACCCTCTGGCTAGTTGTCCTAAAATGTATATGGTTTTCAGTCAGTTGGCTCATTATTGATAGAGTGGCATCTATAGCTGCTGCTGTTATATTGATCCATCTCATTGCTGGCCTTCCTCTTTTGCATTGACCTTCAACCTTACCAAGCATGATGTCTTTTACATATATATCCTAGAGCAGGCATGTCCAACTTTCGAACAGGTCGTGATCTACTTTTTCCGGCCAAAAGTGCCGGTGATCTACCACCATGAAAATTAAGTTTCAAATTAGTTTCAAATTCAATTTTAACCCAATAAAGTTGGAGGATTCCGCCCCCCCCCCTTTTTTAATGAACCTTCTGTCATTTACTTGGATGTGGTCAGCTGTTAAGCAAATTAAGCAAAAACAAAACAGAGACGAAGATCCAGTAAGAACTGCGAGGGGAAATGGAAAGTACATTTTTTCTTAAAGTTTTATTGAGTAATAACTTTCTTTAACTGTCTTAATAAATTTCTTTAACTTTTATTGAGTAATTTGTGTTAAATTTAGGTCGAGTATTGATCCAGGCTGATCTTGCACAATCTTTAATATTTCGCTCTTGCTCATTAGTGAGACGTCTGAGCCTGCATTTCATCCACCAGCTTTTTGAAGTTGGGTGAATATTGCGTGAGGGGCCAGTCTCGGGGAATCCTGGAGCTGTTCATCTGTCATGTTGGAATGTTGTGTACTCTTTGTCATTTTCAGATGGGAAAACACAGATTCACACAAATAAGTTGAACTGAAACAGGAGTGTACAGCTTCACTACATCTTCTCAAATTGGGAAATTTGTCTCTAAGCACTAGCTTCCAAAATGATTCTTGCTCATTCTTGAGAAAAATGTCATTTTTAAGGGTTAATATTTTGTTTTCAAGAGATGGCTTGTTCAATGAGTAATTTTTACTGATAGCAGCTGCAGTTTCTTTAATGTCCACATCTACTTTGAATTGGTATGACAATTACTCCACAACAGTTCCACTTTTTGGAAGTCACAGAATCTATTTTCAAATTCCTGGATAACAGAACAGATTTCTGTCACATACTTCTCAATCTTAAAAACAAAATTTGGATATTGTCCCAGATGGTCCTGCATGCTAGGAAAATGATCAAAAGTGTTGTTTGCAATGTCGGTCATCATTAACTCAAATTTGCTCTTGTAGGATGAACTGTACTCATCATCTCGCCAATGCATTTGTTTTTACCTTGTAGGTCACTTAGTTTGCCTGTAAAGTCAGCGAGAAAGCCAGATCACATAACCACTCCTCATCTTCCAACTCTGCTTGGTTCTCTCCCCTCTCCTTCAAAAAGCTTCTTATTTCATTCAGCAAATCACGAAATCTTTGCAGAAATTTGTGCCTACTTAGGCATCTTACATCTGTGTGCAAAATGATTTCCGCTGCCCCTTCATCAAGATTAAAATTGAAAAGCCGTCTTTGAAGTGATTTTCCATGAACTGAATTTACAATTTTGAAAGTGATGTCCATGACAGTCTTTCTATTGATTCTCTTGCTTGCCAAAACTTGCTGGTGAATGATGCAGTGGTAAGAAAGGAAATCTGGGAAGTTGCCATGCTGTCTACAGAGGGCTATGAAACCATTAACCTCACCTGTCATTGCTCTTGCTCCATCAGTAGTGATGGAAACAAGTCTATGCAATGGAAGATTACATTTTGTCACAAAAGAATGGAAAGAACTGAATATTTTCTGACTGGTAGTTCTCCCTTTTAAAGAAATCATTCCAAGAAGTTCTTCTTTAACACTGAAGTCTTCATCCGGATAAAGACTAGTAACTGGACTACGTCTCTTATGTCTGTAGATTTATCAAGTTGGAGTGAGAAAGCAACACAGTTTGAAACATCCTCCAAAAATTGTTCAGTTGTGTCTCCACACATCTTTTCTATTTGCCGCACAACGGTGTTTCTTGACAATTGTACATCTTGAACAGCAGCTATGATCTCTTTCTTATTTTTAAATCTTCAAAAAGATTGTCAGCTGCTTCAAGAAAACAATCTTTTACAAATTCCCCTTCAGTGAAAGGTTTGCATTTCTTTGCAATCAGGTTGCTGACCTTGAAGGATGCTATGGTTGCATTGACTGAATGTGACCTTGGCTTCGCCATCAACCGTTGCTGAACAGGCAATTTCGATTTAAGTTCTTTGAGCTTCAGTTTACAAATTTCTCTTTTGGGTGGAAAATCAGCATCAAACATATTGCTATACAGAGCCTTATAATGCCGTTCCAGATTACCCTTTTTGAGCAAGGATACTGGGGCGTTACAAATTAGATAACACCACTT
Source organism: Ichthyophis bannanicus (assembly GCA_033557465.1). Taxonomy (NCBI): domain Eukaryota; kingdom Metazoa; phylum Chordata; class Amphibia; order Gymnophiona; family Ichthyophiidae; genus Ichthyophis; species Ichthyophis bannanicus. The sequence continues at coordinate 3,486,649 of JAWIIG010000024.1, read as the reverse complement.
GTCTTTCACCATTGATGAAGTAGTCCATTTCCCATTCATCATGAAAGTGGTAGGTTTTGCTCTTCTTTGTAACACTCATCTTTGTTATACTGCGTTGGCCAGATGTAAGAAGGCCAAATCTGCTAAGTTAGTATAAACACTGGCTGAATCTGGTCCAAAACTGTCACTGTCCCAAAGTATTAAGGATCAACAGGAACTGAAGACCTCTGGATGATGTGCAATACAAGGACTGGAGATGCCAAAACCACACATGCAGTTCTAAAAGTAAAAATAAGAATTCATCATACTAGCACCAATAATCAAATACCATCAAACAATCATCAAAAAAACCTCAAACACCTGTCCAGCAAACCAGATAAAATCAAATACCGCCAAACAAGTTCAAATACCACCACCCGCGATTTAATAAATTCTACACACAATGTAGAATCAACGCAAAGGCAAGATGAAATAAAATTGCAGTGTAGAATCAATGCAAAGGCTAGGCAAAATAAAATTGCAGAGGCAAGCAAAAGTCACAGTGGTTTGAACCAATTCGAAGGCAGGCATAGGCAAGTTAGAACAAAATTGGAAAAGCTCGCCAAAATCACCAAATTCTTGACACTTTGTTGTGGCTGCCCGAAAACGTTTAATGAAAGCGAACTATAAAGCAACCAACAACCAGCACATGACACAACTAATACGGTAAGTGTATTCAGGAAAAGCCCGGGCGAATGGATATCGCCCGGTATATAACACACTTCTAAGGGGTGTTGGGGTGGGGGCAGGAATGGGTGATTCTAAGAAGCAGGAGACCAGGTATGACGCCAGGCCTGTGATTTCTCATCGTGGGGTGCAGGCGGCAGCCTCCTGGGGTACCCACAAACTATTGGCACAAAAACAAGCAGCGCCCACAATACACTTGCAGGCAAGATTCCCGCAGGGAGGGAAAAAGACAGGCAAAGGATCAGCAGCGGCAAGCCCTCGGCAGACGACCTCCCAGCACGAGCTCTCTCCTAGCGATGGGGTGAGCTGCTGGAGAGATGGAGCCAAGTGGGGTTGGCGATCTACCTCTGACCCCTCCGTGATCTACAGGTAGATCACGATTTACCTGTTGGACATGCCTGTCCTAGAGGAAAGAAGAGACAGTCAGGATATGAAAGCGACATAGTTGAAGGTTGGGTTGAATTCCTAGAGGAGATGGTGGAGACAAAGCTTTTAAGAATTCAGAAAAACATGGGACAAGCAAAGAGGAACCTTAATGTCAAAGCGTAGGTTAAAGAAGTATAAAGGTAGCCTGGAGCGGTGATTACAATCCTAACAGCAGTGGTGCAGTATAGAGGGGATATGGATAAAACCCATACTTCATTGAGAATGGAGGGGACCACATTTTTGGGGGAGTAACATTTACTAAGTTTGGTGGGCCTGAGAATTATTAGAAAACTTAAGACATGGAAGGGTTCAGGGTGCTGGATAAAATATTGGTCTTCTAAGAATCAAATTTGAAGATGAGAAGCCAGAAATAGCCACCAGTGAAGGTTGTGAGGACAGCACTTTCAGCAGGTTGGGGCTTGCTTGGCATGGATAGCCGCCAGTGAAGGTGGTGAGGACAGCACTTTCAGCAGGTTGGGGCTTGCTTGGCATGGATAGCCGCCAGTGAAGGTGATGAGGACAGCACTTTCAGCAGGTTGGGGCTTGCTTGGGATGGATAGCCGCCAGTGAAGGTGGTGAGGACTGCACTTTCAGCAGGTTGGGGCTTGCTTGGCATGGATAGCCACCAGTGAAGGTGGTGAGGACAGCACTTTCAGCAGGTTGGGGCTTGCTTGGCATGGATAGCCGCCAGTGAAGGTGGTGAGGACAGCACTTTCAGCAGGTTGGGGCTTGCTTGGCATGGATAGCCGCCAGTGAAGGTGGTGAGGACAGCACTTTCAGCAGGTTGGGGCTTGCTTGGGATGGATATGAAGAGCAGTTGTGGACAAATGATTGCGAGGTCAGATGAGACAAGATGGACGTGAGGGAGCTTTGCATATAAGGATTTATAAACTCCCCGGTCCGAAGTGGAAATATCTGGGCTGGGCAGCTCGGCCTTTATCTGCTTTAAATATGTGGTCATGGAAGTGATTTTAGCAAAGCTTTCTACATATAAAGCATGCTGCTCTATACATTTATAAAAGTGCATGTTTCATGTGCTTACAGTATATGCATGCGTAAAGCAGGTGTTCCTGGGCAGAGGTGCTCCTCAGTGGTCTCCCATTGAGTCATTTTTCTGTCTACGTCAGCCCACTCAGCTGCACAGCTAATCTTCTACCAGTGCTACTCTGCTCCCGTAACCCCTTGTCTTCAGTCATTTCATTAGCCTCCTTATCCATTTCTGCTTAAAGTTCAGCTTCTCCTACTGGCCTACAAGTGCATTTGTTTTGCAGTTCCTCTTTAACTCTTCTCTTATCTCTCCCTATACCCCCCCCCCCCTCGGGAACTGCGCACATCAGGCATATTGCTTTTATTGGTGCCTTTCTTTTGTACTGCTGTTCATTCTACCTTGCTGTGTCATCTGCTTGAAATAGATTACCTGAGTCAGTATGTCAGGCTCCCTCTCTGGCCCTATTCAAATCCAGGCTAAAAACCCACAACTTTGAGGCTGCTTTTGGGTCCTGACCCCCTTATTCTCCTGTTTAACATCCATGTGTAGCTTATTTATTTTCCTTAAGAATTACCCTAGTTCCCTGTTTGTTCTATTTTGTCTTGAATAGACTGTAAGCTCTGTGGAGCAGGGACCATCTCCTGTATGTATGGGTACAGCACTATGTAAACTTAGAAGCACCATATGAATAATTAGCAGTAGTAATCCAGCAGACACTTATTTATTATTTTTGTATTAATCACCTTCCTGAAGAAATTAATCTATTGCTGCCTTTTCTGTAGTTAGTGTAAATATACATATGTATATATTGCAACTGATCACGTTTCTAAAATCACTACTTATATTGCAAAATATATGTACACTTTCCTTTTCTAAAATCGCCACTTTTCACACAGATACTAGCCACCTCCGCATGTGACCAGTTCTAAAATCGACTCCTGAGTTGCTTTGCAATAGCTGGGCAGGTTTAAACTTCAGCAGAAGTGGGTGTTTCTGTTCCCAGATAACAGTTTTGAGACCCAAAGCAAGAGGCATTCTTTGAAGGTGGCAGGACAGAGCAGCCCCCACCGAGCTTGAAACTAGTGTGATGACGTGAGTATGCAAACTCCTTTCTGTGCTCGGCTGTCTCCTCAGTTCCTTAGTTTTGCTTTTCTGCTCTGGTGAACAGATGCAAAAGATAAAACTTTCCCAAACTGAAGAGATTTTTCACCTTCACCTGTGTCTGACATATTCCTAAAAAAAAACCTAAAGAAAAGTTGTTTTATTCTTTTATTTTGCTTGTTCGCTGTTTTTTCTGAAGATTTCCTGGGTGAAGTCAGAGCGACGACCGTGTCTGCAGTGTGGTAGAAAGATTCAGAGCATCCTTCTCCGTTTCGACTGCCGGCTCTGCAAGCACTTTGGCAGAATGTCACCAAGAGCCTGAAAGGACCACCTCAGTTGCCACTTGCATCACTGTGAGGCGGAGGAGGGAATTTTGCTTGCCTAGGAAGGAGGAAAAAAGAAAGCCACTTGTGTAGAGATTGGCTGACTCTCCGCACTCTAGTAGATCCTCCTCTCAGCCAGACCACTTCCAAATTGATGAAATCCTCCTTAGATTTCCAGATCTAAGGTGCAGCTGTCTTCTGAACACTCGCACAAATCTGGGGTCAAGACATCCTCAAAACTTCCATTAAAGAAACTAGAGGAGCACAGACACCTAAGTTCAGATCTGGGTCAAAGCGCACTATTAAAGAAACTTCTGCCAGACAACAGTGCTGACCTTCGACTTAACTCCAGGAGCACAGACATTATGTTACTAGGTCAGCATTTCATGTTGGCGCAGATCATGAAAAGACTGTCTCCATGCAAAAATCTCTGCGCACTAGCACATAGTCTGCATATCAGTCTCCTTTCCTGTTGACACAGACATCAGTCTACAATGGCATCTGTCCTGGTGCTGACTGTAGTACCCGATGTGCTGTCTCCATCTCCTTTGCAGCCTCTGTCAGAGCAGCTGCATTCCTTCCTACAAAAATGTTTAGGACACCAGCACAAAGCTACTGTAAGAAACTCCTATCTGTGCAATATCAACAACCTAATCTAATGCCTTTCCAATCCTCTGGTGCTACTCCTGCACTGAAGGACACTTGCTCTTCCCAAGATTCTTATAATCTCTGTGCTTTTTCAGATTCCATATCGCAAGGGGCCCATTCCCTAACTCCCTCCTCACCCCGTTTGCAGCTTTCACACAGTGCCCTGGAAGACTGCCCAGATCTGGACTTCATTCCTCTAGAACAGGGGCTCTCAACCCAGTCCTTGGGACACGCCTAGCGTGTCTGGTTTTCAGGGTAACTGTATGAGCAAGATTTGCAGACAATGAGGCAGTATATGCTAATTTCATTATGGTCATCCTGAAAATGTCACTGGCTAAGTATGTCCTGAGAAATGGGTTGAGAAATCCTGTCTTATGAGACATCTCCTACCCCATATTTGTTCAGCACTGTCAAAAAGGGTTCCCTTTTCCTTACAGCACAAATTGGAACCCTGCTGAGATGTATTTGGCCTTTTAAAATTCATAGGGGTAATGGGGAAGAGGTGATGAACTATAGGCTGGTAAGCCTTACCTTTGTGGTGGGAAAAGTAATGGAGGTGCTCTTGACAGAATAGTGGACTTTCTGGAAACCAATGGATTTCATGATCCACGGCAACATGGTTTTACCAGGGGAAGATCAATCCAAACATATTTGATTGAGTTCTTTGACTGGGTGACCAAAGGACTAGATCAAGGGCATGTGATCAGTGTGATATACAGAACTTACTCAGAAGAAAGAAAGGTGCATTGTGGCGTGCTTCAGGGATCTTTCCTGGGATAGTTACTATTCAATCTACTTGTGAATAATATTGCAGAAGGATAGAATGGAAAAATCTGCCTTTTTGCAGATGACTTGAACATTTGCAACAGAGTAGACACTTCTGAGGGAATGGACAGCATGAGGAAACATCTAGAAACTTTTATCTTTATTGAAACCTCTCTGTTGAGATGTCCTAACTTCCCTCTTTTGCTAGTATCCTTCAAAGGATTCATCCTTCTGAACCATGTGCTCTTCGGTGACTGTCAGCTTTCCCCTATTATCTAGTTTAAAAGCTGCTCTGTTTCCTTTTTAAAGGTTAATGCCAGCAGCCTGGTTCCATCCCAGTTAAAGTGGAGCCCATCCCTTTGGAAAAGCCCTTCCCTTCCACAGAATGTTACCTAACAAATTTCCTAACAAATCCAAACCCCTCTTTTATGGTTTAGTACAGAGCTGAAAGATTCCAAATTACCCCTATCAAGTGAAAACCATATTATTATGAATAAAATACAGCCTCTAAAATGCCTGTATGCTAATTTTAGAAGTCTAAAAAATAAGCTAGGAGAGCTAGAATATATAGCACTAAATGAAAGGTTAGATATGATTGGCATCTCAGAGACCTGGTGAGAGGAGGACAACGAATGGAGCGCTGATACTTGGGTACAACCTATATCGCAATGATAGGGTAGATTGAATTGGTAGAGGGGTTGCGCTCTGTTAGGGCATTGAGTCACATAGGATTAAAGTTGTGCATGGAACAAAATACATTATAGAATCTCTATGGCTAGAGTTAAAAGGGAAGGCGATGGCAGTAGGGCTGTATTACCATCCGCCTGGCCAGAATGAACAGATGAATGATGAAATGCTAGGAGAAATCAAGGAAGCTAACAAAAGTTACAGCACAGTAATAATGGGTTATTTCAGTTACCCCGATTTCAACTAAGTCAGTGTTGCTGCAGGACATGCCAGGGAGATAAAGTTTCTAGATGCAATAAATAACTGTTTCTTGGAACAGCTGGTTCATGAACTGACAAGAGGAGAAGCTGTTTTGGACCTGGTTCTTAGTTGAACACAGGATCTGGTGCAAGAGATGTTGGGGCCACTTGGCAATAGTGATCATAGCATAATCACATTTGATTTAATAAATGGAAGCAGGGCGGCAAGGAAATTCACAGTACTATCTTTTAACTTTCAAAAGGGAGACTATGGGAAACTGAGAAAAATACTTAAGAAAAAACTAAAAGGAGGAACTGCAAAGGTTAAAGATTTGCATCAAGCATGGGCATTGTTTAAAAATACTATCTTGGAAGCCCAGACCAGATGTATTCCATACTATAAGAAAAGTAGAAGGAAGGCCAAAAAACTGCCATCATGGTTTAAAGTTGAGGTCAAAGAGGCTGTTGTAACCAAAAGAGCATCTTTCAGGAAATGGAAAAGGAGTCAAATGATGAAAATGGGAAACAACATAAACACTGGCAAGTTAGATGCAAGACTTTGATAAGGCAAGCAAAGAGAACATATGAAAAAAATGGAAGCAAAAATGCATAATAAAAACTTTTTCAAGTACATTCCTAGGAAAAAACCTGTGAATGAGTTAATTGGATCATTAGTTTATAGAGGGGTAAAAGGGCCACTAAGGGAGGACAAGGTCATAGCAGAGAGACTGAATGAAATCTTTGCTTTGGCCTTACTGAAGAAGATGTAGGTAAATTACCTATGCCTGAAATGGTATTTAAAAGTGATATATCAGAAGAATAGAAAGAAATATTGATAAACTTGGAAGAGGTATTACAAGTATATAAATTGAAGAGTAGTAAATCACCTGAACTGGATGGTATACATCCGAGAGTGTTGAAAGAACTGAACTTTGGGATTGTAGACCTACTATTAGTAATCTGTGAGCTATCATTACAAGCGTCTGTAGTACCTGAGGACTGGAGACTGGCCAATGTAACACATTTTTAAAAAGGGTTCCAGGGGTAATCCGGAAAACTATAGACTGGTAAGCCTGACGTCTGTACTGGGCAAAATGGTAGAATCCATTATAAAGAATAAAATTACTGAACATGTAGATAGTTATGATTTAATGGGAGAAAGCCAATAGAGATTTAGCCAAGGAAAGTCTTGTCTTACTAATCTGTTGTATTTTTTTTGAAGGTGTGAATAAACTGGTAGACCAAGATGAGCCAGTTGATATAGGGCCCGATTCCGATCCTGACGTACATCTCCTTTGTATATCCGAGCTGACCCGGATGTACAAAAGAGAACGCGATTCTGATCCTGTGGGGCACTGCCCGGCTAAGTAAGCCAGGGCTTTTAAATGGAGCCGCGGTGCCATAGCATCATGTTGCTCTGGCTCCATTTAAAAGCCACAATGCCAGCCGCCTACTACAAAGGTTATTTCCCCGCAGCCCGACCCCTGATCTGGCCTCCTAAGGCCAGGGTCAGACTGCGGGGAATTTACTTGCCCCCCCCCCCACACCCAGCCCCTTCAGTGCCCTGATGCAGACCCCAAAAAACGTCCAAGGAAGTTATTCCACCCCCGGGGTGGAATAACTTCCCCGGACATTTCGCCGACCCTTGACATCCAGGGCCGACATCAGAATCAGCCCTGTACGTCCAGGGCCAGTGACTGCTGACTGCCCGCCCACTCTCTGCCCCCATGCCGCCCCTTCCCCGACCCTGTATAACTTCCCCGCACAACCAGCGAAGAAGTTATACACGGCAGGAGCCGGCACAAATAGCGGGGATGGACATCTATCCCCACTATTTGTGCTTCGGAATGACCCCCATATGTATCTGGATTTTCAGAAAACCTTTGACAAGGTCCCTTATGAGAGACTTGGCCATATTAAAAAGTCATGGGATTGGAGGCAGTGTACTATTGTGGATCAGGAACTGCTTAAAAGATAGAAAGCAGAGAGTAGGACCCCAGGGATCTGTGCTGGGCCTGCTGCTTTTTCACATATTCATAAATGACCTTGAAATGGGAATAACAAGTGAGGTGATGAGATTTGCGGATGACACAAAATTATTCAAAGTTGTTAAAACCCAATAGGATTGTGAACAATTGCAAGAGGACCTTGATAAATTGGAAGACTTGCCGTCCAAATGGCAGATGAAATTTAATGTGGACATGTGCACCTAGGAAAGAATAACCCAAACTATGGTTACACGATACAGGATTCCACATTAGGAACCACCACCCAGGAAAAAGATTTAGGTGTCTTTGTGGATAATACATTGAAACCCTCCGCCCAGTGTGCAGCAGTGGCAGCCATAAAAGCAAATATAATACTAGGAATCATAAGAAAAGGAATGGAGAATAAAACCAAGGATGTTATAATGCCTCTGTATCGTTCCATGTTGCGACCGCAGCTTGAATATTCTGTGCAAGTGTCATCACCATATCTTAAAAAGGATGTAGCGGAATTAGAAAAGGTACAGAGAAGAACCACCAAAATGGTAAAGGGGATGGAAGGATTACCTCTGAGGAAAGGCTTAAAAGGTTAGGGCTTTTCAACTTGGAAAAGAGACAGCTGAGGGAAGATATGATAGAGGTCTATAAATTGATGAATGGAGTGGAATGGGTAAATGTAGATTGGTGGTTTACACTATCAAAAAATAGAAAGACTAGGGGGACACACAATGAAGCTACAATGTAACCCATTTAAGACTAATAAGAGAAAATTAATTTTTCACTCACGCATAATCAAACTTTGAAATTCGTTACTGGAGGATGAAGTGAAGGCTGTTCTTTTAGCTTGGTTTAAAAAAGATTTGGACACGTTCCTGGAGAAAGGGTCCATAAACATTATTAAAGAGGACCCGGGACATCCACTGCTTGCCCCGGGACAAGCACTGTGGAACCTGTGTACCTTTTAGGGAGACTGCTAGGTACTTGTGACCAGGATTGACCACTGTTGGAAACAGTATACTGGGCTTGATGGACCTTGGTCTGAACCAGTATAGCATTTCTTATGTTCTTACACCTTCACTAGCCACATTACTTAATAATTGTCCCCTTTCTCTTAAACATACTTTTAAATACCTAGGCATCTTCATAGATTCAGATCTATCCTTATCTACAAAATTTCACAATTGACAAAGTCTGCTTTCATAGCCCTTCACCATTTCTGAGCTTTATGTCGACTGTTAGACGCTGTTGCACAGACTTCCATCCTCCTCAATACCATTATCACTTGTCTGGATTATTGTAATATTGTTTATGCCAGTCTTCCTGCCTATCATTTAAAAAGACTTCAAACAGTTCAAAATACTGAGATTTACATTCTTTCACAAGCTGAGAAATATGATCATGTAACCCTGCTGTTTATCCAGTATCACTAGCTCCCTATCCTCTTTCGTATTGAGTATAAAATTATCTTTTTACCTTACAAAGCCATTCATAACGAAGCCCCTACTTGCCTCTCAGCTCTCATAACTCTTTACGCACCTCCCCAATGCCTTCACTCAGCACATGAAAATTGTTTGATCATCCCACTCTCTACTGGGGCTAAGTTTGAATCTATGTGAAAATCAGCATTTTTCTTTGTGGCCCCCTCTTTGCGGAATGGTCTTCCATCTGCCATTCACCTAGAACCCAACTTTAAATAAATAGGCCTTTAGTAAAGTTTTGAATTTTTTAATCAATCATTTTGGGGCTGGGGCAGACTAGGATTCAATTGTTACAAAACTGTGCTAGATGTCTTTGTGTCAGTAAATTGCGTTATTGTGTGCGCTTGCGTTTATGTTGTAGCATTGTAATTACTCTGCCCTGTAAAGAATTGGAGTTACCTTCATGCTATGACTATTTTAATTGTAATCCACCCTTTCAAAGAGAGGTACATCAAATGAAATAACCGTTATCAATCCAAATTCACAAGCCAACAACGGCCCACTTTTCACCATCAGGCTGTTTCAGAGCTTTCACTTGCAAACTGAAAAGAAATCTGTTAAATGCTCTTGTTTTTATAATCTTCCATTTAAAGCCAAAAAACTCCCTTGTTTATATTAACATGATGTCTTTTGACATTGAGCAAAATCTTCACAGTGAATATATTAGCACATAAATGATCAAATTATCACATTCAGACTTTGACTGATTTAGATATTTAGGGTTCAAAAACAATTCACGATTATTCCATAGTGCTCTTCTCTATGCACATCTGAGAATTCTGACCTTTTATGTAATAAACATGCAAATAGATCTTGTGCTTCAATCTTATACTCCTATAGAGTAGAAGAAATTCTTCAGTAATGCAAAAATTCTAAGTAAGGCAACTTATTTTTAAGATGAGATGGCCATCATTGCGAAAGCCAACCTCCACCTCAGAAACTATGCCTCGGAAACAACCAATGAAGTGGACATACTCACCCTCACCAACAAGCACCTCTCCATATGCCTAATCTACCGAGCGCCCACCAAAGCACCGACCTATCAGGCATATTATAACACATATCAGAGAGCGCCATCTCCACAAAAGAGCAACTAATCCTCGGAGACTTCAACCTCCCAACACTCCAAGACAAATATGTCGAAGCCTTCATCAATGCCATGCAAGTAATGAACTTGACCAAGATCATACATGAAGCAACACACAAAAAAGGGAACACACTTGACCTCATATTCCTGAACTCCCAAAACACCACCTCATACAAAAACCCAGAGATCACATGTGTACCATGGTCAGACCACTGTCTCATCAACATCTCCCACATCTACCAGCACACCAGCGTCAAAAAAAAAACATGCAAGAAAATTTAAACCATTCATCAAAGAGAATTTCCTGGCGCAAATACTACCTAAACTCCATACAAGCTCCACCAATATCGATGACCTAATCCACAACTGGAATACTACGATCTCCTCTGCATCCTGTGCAACAGCAAACAGCACCAAAACCAGACATACCTCAACAAAAGCCCAATGGTTCACCCCCAACTTACGGAGACTAAAGACCCAGCTCAGAAGAGCAGAGAGAAAATGGAGAAAGACCAAAAACGAGGATGATAAAGCAAAATACATGAGTGAACTAGACGCTTACCACACAGAAACTGATAAAGCAAAAAGGACCTACCACTCGAAGATCATAAACACCTCAATAAACAAACCACATGAGCTCTTCGAGATTGTCAAGAAGCTAACAAAAGCACCCAACCACTCCAACCAGCTACCAAACATCCTGCCAGAACTACTAAAACGCCAATACAAGCAGCTTCAACAACCACAGAATCCACAACTGAATGCAGAGACAACAACCCACCCTACTTCCATAGACACAGACTGGAGCACATTCGAAACAATCACCAAAGAAAAAATAGAATCCACCATCTCCTGCCTAAACACTGCCACCTCTCCACTAGATCCCTGCCCTGCAGAATGGATAAAGAAATCCAAGGAGGACATAAGCACATCACTAACCCACATTGTTAATGAATCCCTCAGGCAAGGACACATGCCAGACATCCTCAAAACCTCCATCATCCGCCCAACCCTAAAAAAACACAACTTGGACCCCCTTGACCCCACCTCCTTCAGGCCTATAGCAAGTCTTCCATTCACTGCCAAAATCATTGAGAAGATAGTTCAACAACAACTTCAAGACCACCTAGATACCAACAAAATACTGGACCCACAACAACATGGTTTCCGTCCATTCCACGGAGTCAAGACCCTCATGACATCACTAATGAACATCCTCATCAAGGGCACACAGACCAAGCACTCTGGATATGCAATGATCTTCCTGGACATATCTGCAGCCTTTGACACCATCTCCCACAACATCCTCCTATACAGGCTCCAAGAAATTGGTATCAAAAATGTCGTACTTCAATGATTACACTCCTACCTGACCAATAGACAACAACTGATCCGCACAAACATAGCAACCTCCCCCCCTTTCAGCAACACCAATGAGTACTCCAAGGATCCACACTATCCGCCATGCTCTTCAACATCTACCTGCAACCACTCTGCTCAATCATACGTGCTCATAACATCAACTACCACATCTACGCAGATGACATAATGCTCTATGGACTGATCACAACCACCAACACAACAAACAATCATCTATCAGACTGCTTCATAGAAGTCTCCAGCTGGCTACAAAGGAACAACCTATCCATCAACATAAAAAAAAACAGAAGCCCTCATAGTAACCAAGGACCCAAACTTCAAACCACCACCCCACCTCAACTTAGGAACCACACAAATACAAATACAACCACACATAAAATACTTAGGAATCATCATAGACCAAGCGTTCACACTCGAGCATCCGATCAAAAAGACTACCGGAATAATATTCCACAAGGCAAAAACAGTACAATGCCTCAGGCTTCTCATTGATCCACAGGACTTCAGGACAGTCATGCAAGCTATGATGCTCCCCCACCTGGACTACTGCAATATAATCTATCACGGACTACCCGCCACCCACACCAACCCACTACGAAATGCCTTAAATACCACAGCAAGAATTATCCAGAAAGCAAAAAAGCAAAATCACATCACCCCAGTCCTGAGAGAACTGCACATACTCCCTCTCGAAGCAAGAATCAAATACAAATCAGCCCTACTTATCCACATAGCCCTCTATCAAACACAGACTTCCCAGTTCCGCACTCTACTGCCCCAACCCACCCACAACAGAACAACCAGACAAACCACCAGCAACACCCTCACCATCCCCCACGAACAAACTAAATACAATCAACGGACCTGCAACAGAGCCTTCGAACTATATGCACCATCCCTCTGGAACTCCCTAACAAGTCAAATCAGAAACAACGGAAATCCTTCAACATTCAGGAAACAACTAAAAACCATCCTGTTCCAGGAATACCTCTGACCAGAAACAAACATCCATCACTGACTCCCCCTCCAGACCCTCTAACATACCCACAGATCTACCTACTAAGAGACTGATGTCCATTGTTTAAATCCTTAATGTCTGTTCAGATCATTAATGTTGGCCTCCCCGGTGACAGCCCTCCACCCTAAGAATTGATTACTGTCCCCCCCCCCCCCCCTTGATGTTAAACTGCTTTGACCCGGTGAAAAGCGGGATATAAATACAATTAAATAAATAAATAAAATGGATGTGAACTCTCATATTCCAAACAAGTGTTGCTACCAGTTTAGGGAAAACACTGTTTTTCAAATTCCATTTATTTTTAATTTCAAGATACAAACAGTGAATGTGTCCATCGTGTTTCATATTAACCTGAATGTTAGCATCACAGCTATTCAACCACTTTAAAAAAATCTCAAGTAATGCAATGTACTAGACCAAAGCAAAAAAAAAAAATGTCTGTGTACCATCACCATAAAAAATGTGTTCTGTGAAAGTTCTGAGCTTTGGGCAAGCTCTTCCTTTCTGGCACTTTCGGATGATGTCGCCCACTTGTGTACTGATTAATCCTACTCTCTAAGGAAAACACCTGTTGCAAGTGAGAAACAATGCTATATAGTGTGGCAGAGTCGTGAATGGGTGATTGGTAGAGACTGCAGAAGATTCCACTTCCGCATCCAATAAAAACTCCTTTGTCTGACCTTTGAGTACATTCACTCTGCCTCTCCTCCTTATCTCTTCTCTCCTCCTCCACTCCTTCTTGCGAGCTTCGTTCTTCTACTGGCTTGCTCCTTTCTTTGCCCTTTTCCACCTCTGCTAACTCCAAACTTCGGTCCTTTCACCTTGCTGCTCCTTATGCTTGGAATAAACTTCCTGAGTCTGTGCATCAAGCTTCATCCCTGCCCTTTTCAAATCTAAGCTAAAGGCTCGCCTCTTTAAGGCTGCCTCTGGATCCTAATCTCTTGTTCCTTATGTCTCCTTACCCTTCCCTAGTCGTATTCTATTCTTTCTTCTCACTTTTGTCGTCTTTGTCAGATTAGATTGTAAGCTCTGACGAGTAGGGATTGTCTTTATCTTTGTTTGTACAGTGCTGTGTATGCCTAGTAGCACTTCATAAATGTTTAATAATAATTCTTTATCCTGAAAGCGAAGGTAAATGGTTGGACAGAAGTTGGACATGACAGAAAAGGCTAAAGGGCTAAGGAATCCCTCTAAGAGAAAAGAGGAGTAACCATTAACATGGCAAGTGATTACTAGGGAATCAGTCCGTAGTATGAAGGGGCTTCCCTGGGCAGATTCCTAGGCACTTCAAACCGCCTACATCGTTTACTGAAATAAAGAAAGCAGACAGAGTGGAGGAGAGTCTGAGAGCAGAAGAAACCTTTGCGGATAGGTGAATACAACCTTGCTGGGAAACGTGTGGACAAAGAAATTGAATTTATTTAGAAAATTCTAATTTAAAATTCTTTAGAAGTATAAATTAGTTATTAGTTTGGCTTAAAGATCTAAAAGTAGTTTATCCACACTACAAGACCTGTACTAATGCTAATTTTGAACTTGTTTTAATAAATAGGCTCCTAAATAAGGTTTTTATTTTAGTTTGTTTATTTAGATTTATCAATCGCCTGTTCGAAGAAATTTACCCAAGACAATATGAGGCGAGCGTATATAGACATAGGCAATTAGTATTTGATTGGCATTAGATGTTAAAATTGCAAAATACTCTGTTGGCTACTAATCTCTATTTAATTCACTAATCTCTTATATGGTAAATTCAATGTATATTAGAAGTAATGCATTTGCTTATCATAAATTATAAAATAGCAATGACCTGTTGAATATTGGTGTTCTATTAAGATTTCAGATGCTAATTAGCTTATGGTAGATAATCTGTTAAATTACATTTATATGCTAATGAAAAGAATATTTGTTTTACAACAATACTGTTTGTTTTTAAAGTTCAGAATCCAAATTGATGGTTACGCAGGTTAAAGTATGACTAATAGCAGGCTGCAAAGCAAGCAACACTAACATGGAGGCACATTCCAAATGTGCCCTTCCAGGCCCCTATGTGTCCGATCGGAATTAGAACGTCCAGAGGTAGACCTGATTCTGATTCCGTGAGGTCTAGACGTGCCTGCAGGATCAAAATCGGGTCTAGAGTCTGAACGTGCAGACCAGGCCCCGATTCTGATTGGCCTGTATGCACAGCCACATGTCCGGCTACCTCAGTCAGGCTCCTGAATGGAGCCACAGTGCCATGGCGTCCTGTTGCCATGGCACTGCGGTTCCATTCAGGAGCTGCAAATGCTGGCCGCTGCCGATTTACTTCATTCCCTGCAGCTGGACCCTCGATCCGGCCTCCCATGGCCAGGGTCCAGCTGTGAGGAATTTCCTGCAGCCCATCTACCTTTTGTTCCCGGCCCAGTGACAGGATCCCCTGACGTCCAGGGGGACTTATTCCACCTCTGAGGTGGACTAAGTCCTCCGCCTAAGATCACGGCCCCAGACGTATAGGGCCAACCTCAGAATAAGCCCTGTACGTCTGGGATCACGGACCACACATGCCTCACTCCACCTCCAGAATAGCCCCCATCTAAGCCTCCCCGTACAAATGTGGTGTTCATACAGGGCAGCTTTTGCTGGGGCCAGCAGGGGGGCAAATAGCTGGGATGGACCCCCATAGGCAAAGAAAGGAGAAGAAAAAGAATGCAAATTGCAAGAGTAATGACTGAGCTGGAAATGGAAATTAATAGGAAATTATGAAGGATAAATAACATAGGAGAACAAGGAAAAAGAAAACGTGTGAAAGGGTTATCCAGAATGACTTTTTTTATTTTTCAGTTAGAGAGGGACCATCCTTACAGTTCCAGAGCCATGTAACTTAAGCTGAAAATCCCAAGGGAGTGGTACAGTATAGAGGGTGGCATACTTACTTGCTTGGAAGAAGAGGGACGGGGGGGGGGGGGGAGATGTTCGTGTCTGGTGATCATACTGTAAGGTGGCCAAACAGGCAGAAAAATTGATGGTAAAAGCCACAAGGATGTTTGGATGCATAGGAGAATAGTGTCCAGTATGGCAAAAAAAAGAGCTGATAGTGCCTCTGTCTACCTCTCTGGTGAGACCTCATTTAGAGTAATCTGTGCGATTATGGAGACCGCACCCCCAAAAAGATATCAACTGGATGGAGTATGTCCAAAGGCCAGCTACTAAAATGGTTGATTGTTTTTATAATAAATCTTATAGGGATAGACTTAGGAGGGCAGTTATTAAGCAGCAGTAAAATATCACGTTTTATTGCAGCTTAATTTACCATGGGAATCGCTAACCTGTAGTAACTAAATACAACAGGTTAGTAACTCCCGTGGAATATGAATAATATAACTTGGTGATCATCTTTGCAAGCTGCGCTATTCTGCTCTTTGAGAGTTAATGCGTCAATTCCCCCAGTCAATTTCCCTACATGTCCCAAAATACCCCCTGGGCCCCAAGACAAACCCTTTCACCTTGTGAAGAACCTACTGGCCTCCAAGACAAGACCTCCTGCCCCCCCCCCCCCCCAAGACCACTCGGGACTTAGTGGGGATTTCCCTCATCAATAGAATGTTCTTCCACTGTGAGTGAACCGTCATCAGTCTGAGCCAGAAGGTCCGCTTTTAGTAATGTCTGAATACCGGCACGTTATTTAAAGGGAACCTTTAGACTCGAACTGATGACGGTTGTTCACAGGAGAGGAAAATGTCAGCAAAGGCACGAGCAATAGAGGAAGAGACATTCACTTGCTGCAGGTAAGTGTGTTAAGGCTGCAGATTAACACATTGCTGCTGGAGATGTTCTAACAAAAGTTTTAAAATCAGGTTTGACAAGTAGGGAAAAGAGGTTGATGGGGATGATAAATGCAGTTTGACTGTAATGAAAAATGCTGCTTCATGGATGTATGCTGAGCCTTATAGGAGGGATTCAGAGGGTACATAGTGTCTGATTGGGCAATCTGGGAGGAGGATGGACCGGGACATCATGTAACATGGATGCAAAGTAAGTCCTTTCTCTCTCCCTTCGTAGAGAAACCAAAAGCCTGAGAGGTTGCGAAGAGTGCAGCTGCTTTGCATCTTATTTTCCCTTTGAAAATCAACCAGCATAAAATATGAATGCTAGAAAGTACAAATTCTACAAAATACAGCCCTTTTTGTGGTACAGCCCCTTTTGGGGTATTTAGTAAAGAAGGGTAGCAGGAATAAGCTTTGTAGTTTTGTTTTGTTTTTAATCTCTCCTCCCCTCTTCAGTCCCTATTAACAGACTCAGAACGCCAGCCCTGACACTAGCACCACCCAACTACTGGGCCATTTGCAACAGGTATGAACAGGGCCGTACCGAGTGTAAATCGCACCCTGTGCGAATTGCACATCAGGCGCGCGCAACCCCCCCCCCCCCCCCCCGCGGCAGGAGAGAAGAGGCGTGCCCGATGTGCAAGTCGCCGGCATGCTAAGCATGCAAGAGCAGTGAGGGACAGATCTGCTTAGCATGCCGGCGAGAAGGCTTAAGGGGCGCATTTTAGCTCTCTTTCGTTGCCTGCAGCCGCTGAGAGAAGAAAAAGTGGCGGTGGCAGGCAACAGCAGACAGCTAAAACGCGCCCCTTAAGCCTTTGCGCCCTGTGCAGCCGCACCGCTCACACATGGCTAAGTACGGTCCTGGGTATGAATGTGCTAGCTTAGTAATCCCCAATAATTTAATCATCTTAATTCCAGAAAGGAATACAAGACCCTGTTTTTTCTCTCAATGTAAACCCTAAAACAAAGAGAAAGGTAGACTGTGAATGTCATTGCTTCCAAGATAGATGGCCGAATGACTGTTTTTTTTATGAAATACAAAGAAAAATTTCTTTGTGTGATATGACAGAAAATCACTGATGGAATGAAGGAATTCAGCATCAAAAGGCACTCAAAAACAAAGCATAAATTGTACAAGGACTGCACTGGAACAGAGAGGATGAAAAAGGCAAAAGAGTTGGAGGATGGCTCTGCATACCATAATGTTTGTTTTTGCAAAGTACTGAAACCCAGGAAAAATGAACTAGAGCAAGCTATGATGTTTCACTGCGGAATGAAATGTCATGAACATACCCCCCAGGATACCCTCTTCACATAAGACGAGGGCCGTGGTTTCTACCCTTTTCTTAGACATTGCAAGTCACAGCCTGAAGATGCAACGTCCTCCGATTGATGATGCACCGATTGATGATGCACCTTGTTCTGATTAGGTCCGTGATGATGCGACTTCACTGATCGGTTCCCCAAAACTATTTAAAACCAAGAATTCCCAATCTGTCTGGCCCTTTGGTAGGTCTCTTACAAGAGTTACTGGGTCTGTTACTACTTCTTTTGGCTTCCGTTACCAATTTTCCTTAACCTACAGCCACAGCACCCTGAGTCTAACTGATCTTGTCTGATTTTGAAAGCTAAGCAGGATTAGGTCTGGCTGCCACTGGATGAGAGAACATATGCCTGACCTTCATTGCTGTACTTCTCCAGCTTCCGAAAGCCTAGCAATTATCACCATACTCTGTGTAAAGAACCTTGGGGCTCATGCTTTAAGTCCTGGAAATTGCTAAACAGATGGCTCAACCCAAATGGAAAGGAGATTGTTATAGGCAAACACACAACCTAAGCCAAGGGTCCTCTGGTATTCTCTGCTGAGGTTTTGTCTGGTCACGGCCATTGTGGAGCCTGGAGACATTCCTGCTGCTGTTGTCCCTGGTCCACCAGTTGTTGCGTCACTTTCTGCAGGTAGCCTCCAAATGATTACCATAATAGCACAAATAATTACTTGCCAAGGAACATGCCTGATGTTTTATCCCTGGCCAAACACCTGTTACAATTCTGGTACCAGCACAAGCGTCCATGGTCTTTACATCTGTCCAATATTCCAAGGTACCTTTCCTTGACCATTTTTTGGAGATAGGAGTTTGTAATGCCTGTTTTGGAGGAAGACCCTCAGGCCTTGACTCTTGATTTATTAGAACAAGGGAGTCCAAAAAGTTGCTACCCTTCTTTAATATTTTCAAGCAATGGCTATAGCATATGATGTCTCTGACAAGAGGGCCTCTGCTGAAGCCTGCCCTGTGAGCAGGGGCGGCCCAAGGGGGGTGCGGGGCCATGTGCGGAGACTCGGTGCGGGGCCTCATTTGCATAAGGGCCTCATTTGCATAAATATTTGCATAATGTTACCATACACTAACTTTTAGTAAACATGCCTCTTAATGAGTGTATGGATAAAGAAAGACTAAAAGATTTCTACATTACTATAATCCAGTGCCAACTGCCAGGCACATTAGGAACTACTACAAACACTGCCCATTTAGAACCCATTACCCCTAAACTATACCCATGGAAATCAACACATGTAATCCAAAAAACTCTCGATTTCCCAAATATATCCTACTATAGGAACTGACCTAATCTATATCTTATCACCATTATTTGCTTTTATTTTTGTTGGATCGCTCACCATGAGAAGAAACTTTTCCTCTCTCGGAGTGAGCCCTCCTTTTTAATCAATTTTAAAATGACCCCAAACAGGCCATAATAACCGGACAAAACAATACTTATTGCTGTCCATACCCGTGTCCATAATACACTTTGAAACTTCTATACCAAGCCATATCCAAACATGCAAGGAAAGTGTACTTAGCTTAGTCCAATGCCAAAGAAGGGCAGTATTTGAAACCTCCAAGTAACGGTGCAAAGTAAGGCCAGCTTCCAACTTCCCGCTCTCCACCTCCAGGAGTAGCTTAACAGCCTGGCCCGCAACCGACTTCAAAATAGGAGACGAAACCCTTCTTCAGCCTGTGCACACAAGGTTCATGCGCAACACCAATCAGTGTTTCAAGCTGCACCCGCTCCTCAGCTCTTCCTCAGGCAGATGAACCCCGTTGAATTGCAGTTCCGGTTAAATACAAATACGAGAATGACATCATATCCCGTGCTGTCAAAAGGCCACAGAAATCGCTCACTCACAGCACCCCACAGAAAGTCATAACTGAAGGCTCCACCAGTCAATGTCCATATTCAAACCCTCAGGGGCCATAGATCCCAAACGAAATATCCATTGCTGTTCCTTATATTGTAATCGTGCCTGGCGATCTCCTCCTCGAATGGGCTGTGGAACAACCTCCAAAACGCTCCAACGTAAGTCACTGAATTGATGGCCCGCCTGCTGACAATGCGGGACCAAGGGTGCTCCAATTTGCCTTGCATTAATCCTTGAACGATGCTCCAGCAGACGTTTCCGAATCGGACGCATTGTGTGACCTACATATATCAAATTACAGGGACAAATCAAAACATAAACTACAAATTCTGTTTGACAATTAGAAAAATGCAAAGACTTGCAACAAAACTGTGTATGTGGATCCACCCAACTTGTCCCCTGTAAAGTAGTAGAACAAAAATCACAATTACGACAGGCAAAATGCCCTTTCTGTTCAATTAAAGGAGGACGTTCTTTATGATTACTCGTCCGTACTACCCAGTCACCTATAGTTCATGATCTACGATATGCTATTAACAATGGTTTTTGGAAACAAGAATGGAGAGATAACAACTCCCAATGTTTCTTCAGAACCTGTACAATCTTTGGAGCATGAGGTACAAAGGGAACAACCCCAATAACCGCATTCTCTTTGGGGCGAGCAAGAGAACCCTCCCCCCACCAATCAGGATGGTTATATAATGCCCTTTTAAAAGCTTTCCGTATCAATAAGGCAGGGTAGCCACGCAATCGTAGTCGGTGACTGAGATCTTGTGCATGTAAACGATATTGCTGTGTCGAAGTACATAATCTCCTAATACGAAGGAACTGCCCAAACGGCAAACCTCTCCGCAAAGCTGGAGGGTGAAAACTTGAATATTTTAAAAGTACATTGTTGGACAGGCTTCCTGTATAAAGTACTATGTAAGGATGAACCATGCTGAAACAAAGTGAGGTCCAAAAACTCAATCTGACAATGATCATATTTAGGAGTAAACTGCAAGTTCTCATTCAAAGAGTTGATCCATATCAAAAATTGTTCCAAAGCCCCTTCTGAGCCCGTCCAAATAAAAAAGATGTCATCCAAAAACCTTTTCCAGGTAAGGATAGAACGAAACCCGGGGGACCCATAGATATATTGCTCCTCAAACTGGGCCATGTACAAAGTGGCCACCGAAGGGGCCACAGTAGCCCCCATGGTCACCCCGAACTTCTGATGGTAAAACTGTTCCTCATACAAAAAATAATTGTGGTCTAAAACTAACCTCAATAATGATAACACAAAATGTTTAGGCAACCGCGATGGAAGTGACCAATCTAATTCTGCCAGGACGTCATAAGCATCCCCCTGAGGGATATTGGTGTACAATGCGACAACGTCCATCGTTACTAAAATTGAATCAGGCGGAACATGCAATTGTGACATCATAGTCAAAAAATGGAAGGAATCTTTCACAAAAGAGCGAACAGACTTAGTTAAAGGCTGCAAAAAATGGTCACAAAATTTTGATAGAGGTTCTAAAAGAGAATTCCGACACGAGACTATCGGGCGCCCCGGGGGGTCCAATAACGACTTGTGCACCTTAGGGACCATATACATTATGGGGATAACTGGAAAAGCAGGATTTAGAAACTCATACTCCTTTTTTGTGATCCAACTGCGATCTACAGCTTCCAAGGTCAAATCTTTTATCAGACTTCGTAACTGAATAGTCGGATCCTCCGGCAAAATGGCATAATACTTCACATCTGACAAATGCTGCAACATCTTATTATGATAATCGGCTGCTTTTAAAAGAACCGTCGCTCCACCTTTGTCAGCCCTCCGACAAACAATCTGCTTATCTTCCTGCAAAGATCGCAAAGCTGCAAATTGAGACAACGTGAGATTGGAACACTGTTTGTTGTTGGAAGATTCAATCAAAAGAAGATCCCTCAGAACTAACTGCTGAAAAGTAGTCAACGTAGCATCTGTGCTAATAGGCGGTTTCCAGTTGGATTTATTTTTACAGACTGATATATCAGTGGAAAATCCAGGAACCCCCCCCCCCCCCAATGAAAAATGAAGCATTGTGTGTAATTTCCGAAAAAATTGGTAAAGAGCAATCCGCATTTGAAAGGAGTCATATCGAGGGGCAGGAACAAACCCCAGACCCATTTCCAAGACTTCCTGCTGTGCTGTCGTTAAAGAACGTCCGGTCAAATTAAGGACTGTTGACGAGTCTGCGAACGAGTGGACGGGCCCCTCCAACCCTCCTGATGTGATTGACGAGAAGGCCTTCGGTATTGAGGGTCGCCCCTGTAAGAACCCATAGCAAACCCACCGTATCATAACAGCACTACCAGGACTCACAAAGCACAAGACCCTACCTATCAAAAGGCAACACTACAAATATTAAACCAATACATTTCAGAAAACAACAATACATGATCTACTGGGGAAAGAGAACAAGTGGCAATGTCAAATAGGAATTACATAAACAGAATACCTCAGCTCAGTTACACGTGCAGAACATAGACCGTCACCAAACAAGAAATCACAATGTAGAAACAGGAAGACAGTAATTAAACTGGGAACCCCAAAAGCCCAACAACACTGTAGAAATAAAACTATAAATTAATTTCCTCTTGTACTAAACAAAGCGCAGACGTTAATGATGCACATTTCCCAGAGCTGGCATATTTCAGTTAATAAATTCAATAAAGAGATATTTTTCAACCTTTTATGCATTTTTTTCAGTTGCAATTGCTCCAGCCACTTTCTTCTGGTTTCTTCGTGTCTTCTGCTAACTCTCCATCGTCTGCTGTCCATTTGTCCTTTCATCACTCTTCTAATTTTTTTCCATTCTCTCTCTACATCTGCTTTAACATACTAATCTCTCTCCTTTTGCTCTTTCCTCATTCCTATTTCATCCACTCAAATTTTACCCCGCCATCCTCAATCCCCACTTACTCTCCCAATATCCGGCCAATTGTAGATTTGTCTTCCCTCCCACACAAAATATTTTTTCCCTCTCCATTTCACTCTCCCAACTCCATCCCATTCTAATCCTCCCCCAACATCAGCTCCCTTCTAGTTCCAGCCCCACCCAGCATCCGCTCCCTTCTAGTTCCCGCATCAGCCCATTTCCAGTCCTAGCTCCCCTATCCGAGTCCCTCCATCAGCTCATTTCCAATCCCAGCCCCCCCATAAGCCCATTTCTAGTCCTATCCTAGCCCCACCATCAGCACCATTTCCAGTCCTAGCTCCCCCATCTGAGTCCCTCCATCAGCTCATTTCCATTCCCAGCCCCCCCAACAGCCCATATCCAGTCCTATCCTAGCCCTCCATCAGCCCATTTCCTGTCCTAGCTCCCCCTCACTCAGCCCATTTCCAGTCCTAGCTCCCTCCCCTCACAGCCCATTTCCATTCCAAGCCCCCGTCCCCATCAGCTATTTGCAGTTCTAGCCCTCCTTCCACTCAGCCCATTTCCAGTCCTAGCCACCCCCCAGCCCATTACCAGTCCTAGCCCCCCATAGCCCATTACCCGTCCTAAGCCCCCCATAACCCATTACCAGTTCTAAGCCCATCATCAGCCCACTTCCAGTCCTAAGCCCCCCATCACCCCATTTTCAGTCTTAGCCCCACATAGCCCATTACCAGTCCTAACCCCCATCAGCCCATTTCTAGCTCCCCCATCCGAGTCCCTTCATCAGCTCATTTCCAATCCCAGCCCCCCATCAGCCCATTTCTAATCCCAGCCCCCCATCAGCCGTTTTCTAGTCCTTTCCTAGCCCCACCATCATCAGCCCATGTCAAATCCTAGCTTCCCTCCACTCAGCCCATTTCCAATCCAAGCCCCCCATGAGCCTACTTCCAGTTCTAGCCCCTCCATGAGTCCATTTCAATCCAAGCCCCCCCCCAACAGCCCATTTCCTGTCCTAGCCCCCCCCCCTCACGCAGCCCATTTCCAGTCCTAGCTCCCTCCCCTTACAGCCCATTTCCAGTCCAAGCCCCCCTCCCCATCAGCTATTTGTAGTTCAAGCCCTTCTTCCACACAGCCCATTTTCATTCCAAGCCCCCCCCCCATCAGCTATTTGCAGTTCAAGCCGTCCTTCCACTCAGCCCATTTTCAGTCCTAGCCACCCCCAGCCCATTACCAATCCTAGCCCCCCCATAGCCCATTACCAGTCCTAAGCCCCCCATAGCCCATTACCAGTCCTAAGCCCCCCATCACCCCATTTTCAGTCCTAGCCCCCCCATAGCCCATTACTAGTCCTAACCCCCCATCAGCCCATTTCCAGTCTTAGCACCCCCATAGCCCATTACCAGTCCTAACCCCCCCATCAGCACATTTCCAGTCCTAGCCCCCCCCTATATCCCATTACCAGTCCTACCCCCATCAGCCCATTACATCCTAACCCATCAGCCCATTTCCAGTCCTGACCCCCCATCAGCCCACGTCCAGTCTTAGCCCCTCCCATAACCCATTAGTAGTCCTAACCCCCCATAGCCCATTACCAGTCCTAACCCCCGCCCCCCATCAACCCACTTCCAGTCTTAGCCCCCCCATAGCCCATTAGTAGTCCTAACCCCCCCATAGCCCATTACCAGTCCTAACCCCCTCCCCCCATCACCTCACTTCCAATCTTAGCCCCCCCCATAGCCCATTACCGGTCCTAACCCCCCTTCCCCCATCAGCCCTGACAGATTAAAAAAAAACCCCAGCTGTTGCTGCCGCTGCCGCCGTGGCAGCGGCAGAATCAAATGTCCCACCGCGGGGCCCCGCCTGCCCAGCAGAGCCTCCCTTCACCATCAGCTCCGGAGTCCCTCCCAATGCGCGGGCTTTCAGAGCCGCAAGAGTTTCCCTTTCTTCTCGCGGCTCTGTTAATCTCGCCGGGGCTGATGGGATTTCCCATCAGCCCCGGCGGGATTAACAGAGCCGCGAGAGGTCAGAGAAGCTCTCGTGGCTCTGAAAGCCTGCTCATTAGGAGGGACTCCGGAGCTGATGGTGAAGGGAGGCTCTGCCGGGCAGGCGGGGCCCCGCAGCGGGACATTTGATTCTGCCGCTGCCAAGGCAGCAGCGGCAGCAGCAGACTTTTTTTTTTTTAGTCTGCTTTTGCTAATGTAGAATGTTTTTTTGCGCGGGGCCCCCTGAAACGAGGGGCCCTGTGCAAAAAACATTCTTGCTCAATGGACGGGCCGGCCCTGCCTGTGAGCCCTCGATCAGAGGACATGTACTGTAGAGGAATATGCAGGGTTGACCCAACCATTAGGCAAAACTAGGTGGCCCCATAGGGCATTAGATTCTGGGGAGCAGAGAACATAAAAAACAATATATCCTGACAACTAGACAGACTCAAAGAACCATCAGCACATTCTTTTACCTGCAGGGAGAGCAGGCACACACATACATACAAAACAAAGTTTAATATTTAAAAGTTGTTGTTAAGTGCCGATGAGTCTGTGCTAATTCATGGTGTCCCTCTGGATAACTGTCCTAAACTGTGTTCGGTCTTCAGTCAGGTGGCTCATTATTGATAGAGTGGCATCCATAGCTGCTGTTATTGTATTGATCCATTGCTGGCTTTCCTCTTTTGCATTGACCTTCAACCTTGCCAAGCATGATATCTTTCTCTAATGATCTTTCTCTTCACATGATGTTTCTTAAGTATGAAAGTTCTTGTCATCTGAGCTTCTAAAGAAAACTTAGGTTTGAGCTCCTCTAGTACTGACTAGTTTGTTCTTTGGGCAGACCAGTACTGATATAAATACAGATATTTTGTGGGGCAATTTCTCCAAATAGGTAAGTTTTGCGCATACCATGGCAATCATGAACTTCACTTCTAAGCTAGGGTATGTGGAATATGGTCTCAGTTTCTCAAATTTACTGCTAATGCTCGGCGTAGTACTTGCATCATGCCAAAGACAGCCTCCTTCTGGAGTTGGTAAGATTTTACATATATGGATAGTTTATCAAGGTATGCTTGGAGAGTCCTCTTAATTAGGCCTGTGACACCCAACACAGGAAATAAGTCGGTATTTTTCTGCCACATTTTCTTGTTCTCTGACTGAATTTCTTGATATTTGAAGATTTTCTTCCTCTCAATGTGATACACGGAGTACTTACTTGGAATTGTCACTTCTGTAATCCATGCCTTTCTGGTATTTTTCTCCTTTACCACTATATCTGACTTCCTCACATTCAACTTTTTATCGGTTGGAATGGGAGTAGGACCGGCCTGTCCATTGAGAGATAATGTTGTTCGCACAGGGCCCTGCACTAACTCCATTATCGCACAATGGACGGCTTCAGAGGGAGCTGGGGAAAGTCACGCGAGGTCCCGGCTCCCTCTGCACAACCCCCAGCGTGAAGAGCCTTTTCCTTCATGCTGGCGGCTGTTTCTCTGAAGCTGCAAGTGCCAGGAGAGGTTAAAGGCAGTGACCTTTAACCTTTCCCGGCATTCGTGGCTTCACAGAAACAGCTGCCAGCGTGAGGGAAAAAGCTCTTCATGCTGGTGGCTATGCAGAGGGAGCCGACGCCTCGCGCAGGCTTCCCCGGATCCCTCTGAAGCCCCTTAGACAGCCGCGGGGCTGTTCAGAGGAGGGGGGGCTAGGACTGGATGGGCTGTGATCGGGGGGGACTTGGACTGCAAATGGGCTTTGATGGTGGGGGGGGACTTGGACTGGAAATGGGCTGTGATGGTGGGGGGGGGGACTTGGACTGGAAATGGGCTGTGATAGGAGGACTAGCATTGGAAATGGGCTGATGAAGAGCTGGAATAGGACTGGAAGTGGGCTGACAAGGGGGCTAGGATTGGAAACTGGCTGATGGGGGAGCTTGGAGTGGAAATTGCCTGATGGGGGGGCTGGAATGGAACTGGAAAAAATCATATTGGGTGCTAGGACTGCAAATGGGCAGATGGGGAGCTGGAATAGGACTAGAAATGGACTGATCGGGGGAGCTTGGACTGCAAATGGTTGATGGGCTGGAATAGGACTGGAAATAGAAACATAGAAATATGATGGCAGGCCATGTGGTCTTTTTCTATCTAGTCTCTCCTTCCATATCAACAACTACAACAGTCCCCTTTTTACCTTTAGAGATCCTCTGTGTTGGTCCCATGCTTTTTTGAATTCAGTTACTGTCCTCATCTCTACCACCTCAACTGGGAGACTATTCCACGGATCCACTACTCTTTCCGTAAAGAAATATTTCCGCATATCACTCCTGAATCTATCTCCCTTCACCCTCATCCCATGTCCCCTCGTAGCAGAACTTGCTTTCAATTGAAAGAGGCTCTCTCCCTGAACATTTATGCCACGGAGGTATTTAAACATTTCAATCATATCACCTCTATCCTGCCTTTCCTCTAAGGTGTACATATTAAGATCCTTCAGTCTTTCCTCATATGCTTTATAATGAAGACCACTAATCATTTTAGTAGCCACCCTCTGCACCGACTCCATCCTGTTCATATCCTTTTGAAGGTGCGGTCTCCAAAATTGCACACTATACTCCAAATGAGGTTGCACCAAAGACTTATACAGAGGCATTATAACCTCCTTTTTTCTGCTAGCCATTCCTCTCCGTATGCACCCAAGCATCCTTCTAGCTTTTGCCGTCGCCTTTTCTACCTGTTTAGCTACTTTAAGATCATCAGACACAAGCACGCCTAGGTCCTGCTCTTCTTTAGTGGACAAAAGTACTTCACCCCCTATATTATATTGCTCCCTTGGATTGCTGCAGCCCAAATGCATGACCTTACATTTTTTAACATTAAATCCCAGCTGACAAATTCTAGACCATTTTTCAAGCTTAGCTAGATCCCTCCTCATGTTATCTACACCTTCATGGGTGTCTACTCTATTGCAGATTTTGGTATCATTTGCAAAGAGGCAAACCTTACCCGACAGCCCTTCCGCTATATCACTAACAAAGATGTTAAAAAGAATCGGACCAAGGACAGATCCCTGGGGCACACCACTGGTAACATCCTTCTCCTCAGTGTGAGCTCCATTTACTTGTACTCTTTGTCGCCTCCCACCCAACCAATTTCTAACCCAAGCAGTAACTTTAGGGTTCATCCCTAGGATGCTCAGTTTGTTTATAAGTCGCCTGTGAGGAAAAGTGTCAAAGGCTTTACTGAAATCTAAATACACCACATCTAGGGCTCTCCCTCAGTCCAACTCCATGGTCACGCACTCAAAGAAATCAATCAGATTTGTCTGACAAGACCTGCCTCTGGTAAAACCATGCTGCCTCGGATCCTGTAATCCGCTGGACCCCAGAAACCTCACTATTTTCTCTTTCAGCAGCGTTTCCAATAATTTACTCACCACCGACGTTAAACTAACCGGCCTGTATTTTTCAACCACATCCTTACTTCTGCTTTTGTTTAAAGGCACCACATGAGCCTCTCTCCAATCTTTTCGCACCACTCCCGACTCCAACGAGGCATTGAAAAGGTCAGTCAGTGGAGCTGCTAGGACGTCCCCAAGTTTCCTCAGTATTCTAGGGTGTATCCCATCCAGTCCCATCACTTTGTCTACTTTAAGTTGAGCTAGTTTCTCACGAATACAGTCTTCTAAAAATTGTACAAGATGTCCCTCGCTGCTATTCCTGTTTGTGGGTGTTTTCTGAGGTCCTGCTCCTGGTTCTTCATCTGTGAACACAGAACAGAAATATTTGTTAAGCAATTCTGCTTTATCCTTATCAACTTCTACATATTCCTCCCCTGTACCCTTGAGTCTGACAATACCACTTTTGCCCTTCCTCTTCTCACTAATATATCTTAAAATGTCTTATCCCCCCATTTTATTTATTTATTTATTTATTTAGCTGTATTTATATCCCGCTTTTCACCTGGTCAAAGCGGTCAATTGGGGGATACATTTAACATGAGGGGATATGAGACACATACACTAATACTTACAGGGAACATGGGCAGTGGAGGGTTAAGTGGCTTGCCCAAGGCCACAAGGAGTGCCTATAGGACTAGAAATCCCAGTCCCTCCAGCCTGAGATTGCTGTCCCCAGGTGGGACATGAACCCCCGGCCCTCCAGCCTGAAGTAAATTGTCCTAACCACTAGACCACTCCTCCCTCAAATAGCTAATGTAATTTTATTACATTAGCTATTTCCTTCTCCTTTTGAATCTTTGCCTTTTTTGAATCTTTGCCTTCCTGACTACTTTGCTAGCTTCTCTAAGTTTTTCCAAATATAGATGCCTGTCTTCCTCTCTCTGTGATATCTTGTATTTCATGAAGGCCTCCCTCTTTTTCTTCACTTTTTCAGCTACTTCTTTCAAAAACCATAGCGGTCTCCTTTTCCTTTTACCTTTTATTTACCATTTTAACAAAAAGGTTGGTTGCCCTTAAAATATCCCCTTTCAGTTTTGCCCGCTGTTTTTCTACATCCCCCAGCTGTTCCCATCCCTCTAACGACTCCCTGAGGTATTGGCCCATCTTGGCAAAGTTAGTCTTCCTAAAGTCTAAGATCCTCACCTTTGAATGGATTCTAACAGCCCTAGTCCTAATACTGAACCACACCATCTGGTGATCACTGGATGCAAAATGATCTCCCACACAACATCAGAAACACTTTCACCATTGAAAAGCACCAAGTCCAGTATGGCCCCTTCACGTGTGGGGTCTGTTACCAATTGCCTGAATAGTTCTCCCTGTAGAGAATCCAGGATCTCCTTACTTCTAGATGATACTTCAGCAGGAATGTGCCAATCAACATCTGGCATATCAAAATCTCCTATCAGTAGCACTTCCCCTTTCCTAGCAATGCTGCGTATGTCTTCAATTAACTCTCTGTCCACCTCTTCCTCTTGTGAGGGAAGTCTGTATATCATACCAATGCAAATAGATTTCTCTTTCCCTCTTTCTAGTTTAACCCACAATGCCTCCTCTCTCCCTTTTAAGCTCTGTAATTCCAAAGCTTTAATAGTAGTTTTTACATATAGTGCCACTCCTCCTCCCCTTCTTCCTACCCTGTCCTTTCTGAATAAAGTATAGCCAGGTATAGCTACATCCCAGTCATGGTTTTCTGTGAACCATGTTTCTGTAACTGCCACTAAATCTAAGTCAGCCACTCCCACCAAAGCTTCAACATCAGGGATCTTATTTCCCATGCAACGGGCATTTATACACACTGCTTTCCATATGTTACCCATTTCTATAAAGGTATTTAATATATCACCTACCTGGGGGCTTTCACCTACCTGGGGGCTTTCTTCACCAATCCCCAACGAATCTAGTTTAAAGCCCTCTTCAGTAGATTAGCCAGTCTACCGAAGACGCGTTGACCTTTCTTGGACAGATGGATGCCATCTCTGCTCTGCAACCCTTGGAAGAGCATCCCATGGTCTAGGAAAACAAAACGCTCTCAATGACACCATCCGCGCAGCCATGTATTCATTGCCAGGATGCGAGCCTCTCTGCCTTGGCCTTTACCCTCAACAGGGAGGATTGAAGAGAACACCACCTGTGCACCTAACTGCTTCACCCTCTGTCCCAGAGCCATGAAGTCACTTTTGATACGTTCTGAGGTATACCTGGCAGTATCATTTGTTCCAGCATGGATTAGCAACATTGGGTAATAGTCAGTGGGCTTGATGAGTCTCGGCAAACTCTCCTTAACATCTTGGATTTTGACACCAGGCAGACAGCATACCTCTCTGGACATCAGGTCTGGTCGGCAGATGGACGCCTCAGTACCCCTCAGAAGAGAGTCTCCAACCACCACTACCCTTCGTTTCCTTGTGGTCACTGATTCTGCAACTTTGGGGTACTTGAGCTCTGGTTCTTCCCTTTCCAGGGATGCTTTCACCTCCTCCACTTCCAGGGCTGCATAATGGTTCTTCAATTCAAGGGCTGGAGAAGTTGGATTGGTGATTTTGCAGGCCCTGGTGACTTGTGTCCAACCATCGACATTCTGTTGGCACCCATCTTCTCCTCTGCTGGAGAGCTTGGTTGCTGCAAGAAGCATCTCATCAATGTACTTCTCACTGTCTTGAATGCTCCTCAGCCTCTCCACCTCCTCTCTGAGTTCCTCCACTTGTTTCCTCAGAGCTTCAGCATGCAGGCACCCTGCACATGGAACCGGTCCTTCAACTAGCATTAGGACCTCTGTCTGGACCGAGGCAGAAGCTGTAACGGGGGCAACAGCTTTAGTGATATGATTTTTCCCAGCCATTGTTCTGTTCGTGGAGCTTAGGTATCCTTTTTTATCCTCCTATTGCTCGGCCTAGGTTCTTAAAGGCACCTCCACCGTCGTTCCGGCTCCTATCGCCGCTGCTGCTGCTGTTGCTGCGTGTTGCTCCCGTTGGTAAGTAACAGTCTCCAGGACTACAGTCACTATGGGCTGATGGGGGCTGGAACATGACTGGAAGCAGGCTGATGGGAGTTGGAATAGGGCTGGAAATGGGCTGATGGAGGGGCTAAGATTGTAAATTGGCTGATGGGGGAGCTTGGAGTGTAAATGGGCTGTTGGGGGGCTGGAATGGAACTGGAAAAGAGCATATGGGGGGATAGGACTGGAAATGGGCTGATGTGGGGGCATGGGAGAATGGGACTAGAAGGGAGCGGATGTTGGGTGGGTCTAGAACTATAAGAGAGCTGATTTTGGGGGAGGACTAGAAGGGGATGGGGATTGGGAATGAGAATGGAGAGGGGAAAAGATATTTTGTGTGGGAGGGAAGAAAAGTCTACGATGGGCCGGGTATTGAGAGAGTAAATGGGGATTGAGAATGGAAGGGTGAAATGTGAGTGGATGATAAAGGAATAAGGAAAGAAATAGGGGAAAGAGCAAAAGGGAAATGATCAGTATGTTAAAGCAGAAATAGAGAGAGAATGGAAAAAATCTAAAAGAGAAGAAAGGACAAATGGATAGCTCGCAGAAGACAGAAGAAACCAGAAGAAAGTGACTGGCGCAATTGCAACTGAAAAATAAAATGCCCAAACAGCAGGTAGAAAAATACTTTTTATTTTGAGTTTATTAACTGGAATATGTCAGGTCTGGGAAGTGTGTATTGCTAACATCTTTGCGTTTTTGTTTAGTGCAAGAGGAAATTACTTTGTAGTTTTATTTCTCCAGTGTTGTACGTTTCATGTTTGGCTTTTGGGGTTCCCATTATCTTCCTATTTCTAAATTGTGATACCTTGTTCTTTGTGCGGTGACAGTCTATGTTCTGTATGTGTAACCGAGCTGAGGTATTCTGTTCATGTAGTTTCTATTTGACAGTCCCACTTGTTCTCTTTCCCCCAGTGAGATGTATTGGTATTCTCTGAGATGTATTGTTTTAATATCTGCAGTGTTGCCTTTTGATAGGTAGGGTTTGGTGCTTTGTGAGTCCTGGTAGTGCTGTTATGATAGGGCGGATTTGCTATGAGTTCTAAATGGTCAGTGTTTATAGTACTTCCTAATGGGCCTGGCAGTTGTCACTGCAATATAGTAATGTAGAAATCTGTTAGTCTTTCTTTATCCAGACACTCATTAAGAAGCACGTTTACTAAAAGCGCATGTTAATATTATGCAAATAGTTATGCAAATGAGGCCTTGCAATTAATCTCCACAGATGGCCCCGCACCCCCCTTGGGCCGCCTCTGAATGGGAGTATCCCTGGTGATCCTAACCTCCTCATTCTCTGTAATTCTTTTAGAGTCATGATCCCAGTGCTTTTCAGGCACAGTGATGTTGTAGTGCTTACAGAGTTTCAAATGGATGAGGCACATTACTGTACAGAAAGTTTCTGCCATCATAACTTCACAGACAGCTATGAGATGAGTCACTGTTTTCAGCTCTTTTACACAGCATTGAAATGTCTGTTTTTGGCAGTTTTTTTGATGCTCGCTGTAAACCATCTCATCCGTAAGCCACTGTCCTGGATTGCAACTTCCCACTGCATTTGTGCATTTGCCCTTTTTTTTTCTTGTTTGTTGATCTAATTCCTTGAAGAGTTTTTTCTTTTGTTTTACAAATTCTGTTACTTCCCTGTGTATTCTTATGGATTCTCACTCATTCTTTCTAATCGTTGGAACGCTTGTCCAAGTTTGATGATAGAGACATATTCTGGTCATTTACTTTCGTATTTCAGCACTTTTTGCATATTTATTTATTTATATTTCTTATATACCGCGCTATTATAATCAGTGCGGTTTACATTTGAACAAAATATACAACAATGTAACAGGTTACACTGAGTTTACAATCAACAGGGGATACAAAACTGGATGAACAGGGGGATGAACTATGTACAGTGCTATGTAAGTAAAATTTTAAAGATCATACAAGGGAAAAGGTTAGGCATTGTAATGTGTAAAGCGGGTATGTAAAAGGAGGAGTGTCGAGCTAACCATTTTCTAGAAGGGGTTGTGTTACATGTGGGTTTTCGTGATGATGTCTAGTATGTTGAGATTGACTGGGGGGAATGGGATTGGGGTAGTATTTTAGGAACAGATGATGTTTGATAGCCTTTCTGAACACAATGATGTTTGTAATGGAACGAATTTCAGGAGGGAGAGCATTCCAAGCTCCTGGTACAAATAGTGAGAAGGCTCTACTGGAAGTTGTCTTTGCACATTTCGTGAATGTTTTTGGCACCTGAAGTATGTTCAAACATGATGAGCGTCTGTTTCTGTTGGGTGGCATAGGTTGGATGAGCCTGGTGAGCGGCGTGGGGGGTTGATTTTTTGACGCCTTGAATGTTAGGACGAGGGCTTTGTATAGGATTCTAGCGTGTAGAGGCATCCAGTGTAGGCTCATTAGTACTGGAGTTATGTGGTCTGATCTAGATGTTCCAGTGAGTATTCTTGCTGCTGAATTCATGGATCCAATGATGAAGGTTAGGTAGGCCTGGAGGACTATAATAGTAGCTCTGCATGTGTAATCAATCTCTGAGGCCTAGCGCCCCTTCAGCTCTAGGGATGTACACTTGGTATATGCTGATTCTCATAAATTACTTCATGGACATAGAGAGGTGAGAGGTCTTACGTGTGCACTAGGTGCAAGAAGCTCTTTGTAGTAAAGATGATCGGTTATATTTAGTGGAGAGCCCCGAATCACAGGCAGTTTTGGAATTTCCTTACTGAAATACCTGGAGAATGCGGTGACTTGATCCTGACTCAATTGGGCTTCAGACTTGAAACACTTTTTTTTTCTCAGATAAGAAATTGTGGTGTTCTAGGCTTCTTAGTCAATTATAATTGAGCATTTGAATGCACTGAATACTAGTCTGCAAGGAAAAAACATCATCATTTCAGAAATGCACTGACCTGTGAAAGCATTCCAGTTGAAGCTCTGCCTAATCGAGAAACACACACAGAACAACAATTTTGTGCAATTTCCATCACTGAAATCTGTAACTGACCAGTTACTTCAGAAAACAACTGCAGGATCAATAGTGAAATACATGTCCTTGATATCATACTTTACGTCTGAGCTCAGAAAACAATTTTAAGACTTCTCATTTATTGACAGAGACATTCAGATATTCTCCTGCTCTTTCACGGCCAGTGTGGATGATACTTCAGAAATCGTATGGTTAGAATTAATAGAGCCTCGATATGGTGAG
The DNA here is from genome assembly GCA_033557465.1 of Ichthyophis bannanicus. Taxonomy (NCBI): domain Eukaryota; kingdom Metazoa; phylum Chordata; class Amphibia; order Gymnophiona; family Ichthyophiidae; genus Ichthyophis; species Ichthyophis bannanicus. The sequence continues at coordinate 3,452,252 of JAWIIG010000024.1, read as the reverse complement.
ATTTTTTACAACCACCACCAATAGCTCAATTTACTGGAGTTTTACACGTGTCTTTAATAAGACACAATTCATCCTGTTGAGATGACATGCAAAGAAATGCTGAGTGTGGTTCTACACACACATACGGGAATAGGCATGTTCTATCATGACTGCAAATAAAAATCACATGAGCTCAAATTTGACAACTAAATATTGTTTCAATGTTTGCAACCATGATTTCGAAAGCAAAGATCACTGCCATACTTGTCCAACTTTCATTTGCACAACTCGCATTAAATATGGCATCCAATGCTTTCCCCTAGGCCCCCCTGGGTTCAGGTGACCCCCATCTCTCAAAGCGCACCAGCTCCATGACCAAGGAATGAGATCCAGTGCAGCCCCAGGTCAAAAGTTTGCCTATCATTGATCTTGAGGCTCTTAGAATTTTTAGCACAACACCATAAACCCAAGGTTTGCACAGCCCAAAAAAAGTTTGCTTTTCTTCATTTAATTGTTTTCAGGTATACCTATGCATTTATTTCACATATTTGTTCTTTAGGTGTGCACTTTAAGGACGTTAGAACTTTAAGATGGTAATTTTATGACCTCTCATGCAGGCAAAGCACATTGCTCTGTGCGTATATGAGATCTGTTTTATAAAGCAAAGCGCACATGTTTCTTTTATAAAACAGGAGCACACGGAAGTGCCAGAACCTAAGCATTGTGGTTACACCTGTCCTGGAGATGCCTAGACGTGCGTAAGTCATGCTATGCTATACCGTACGCATGTCAGTTGAGGCTACACTTATGCTCTGTCCAAGCTCCGCCCCCGTGTACGTTCCAATAGAAATTACGTGTGATTGGCATTTCCATGAATGCCAACAAAATAGTGACCAACAGATGTATGTGCAGAAGTGCCCATTTATTTGCTTAAGTCCTTGAAAATAGGGACTTGCATGCTTAAATAGCATGTATACTGTTCACTGTACATAGTTTGGAACCATTACATGTAATTTACCCTGTTGTTTAATATAAACTGTGGTATATAAATGCTAATAAATAAATTTAATTTTCCATGCAGCCCTTATAAAATCAGTCCCTAAGTGTGCAAATCGATTGTACATGTATTAATTCATAGATATATGTACGTAGAAATGATTTGTACATACTTTACATTTTTAGGCACTCAAATAAACCAATGCATGCTAAGAAATGGACATCCTATAATTAACCCCCTCTTCTCGGCAAGATTTTCTCAGTAGCTGCAGCACATTGCTGAAAATACAAGTAACCATGTATGGTTAAGTTCCTCAGAAGCAGCTGTATATGATCCGGAGGACTTATCTCCAGGAACAAGCAGGAATGAGTCTTCACATATGGGTACGTCGGTACCGACGGAGTCTGCGCGGGAACGCTTCCCAGCGTCCAATCAAAGAGCTTTTGGAAGCATCCCACCACGTCTGCGTGCTGCCTTCCCGCCTTTCCCAACTGCCTCTCCTCAGTTTTCGTTTTTCCGCGGAGCCGGCAGGACGTCCTCCTGTCACCGCAGAAAATTCTTGTTTTTATTTCTTAGTTTTCTTGTGGTCGCGGCTGTCTTCCCGATGCCACCGGTACCACCGGTGTTTTCTTTTCTTTTCTTTTAAAATCTTCCTTTTCCACGGGATATTTTTTCTTCATAGTGTCCCACAGTCTCTTAGGCCTTTTAGGCCTCTTCTTTTTCCTTCATGGAACCACCAGACACTTTCTCCAAGAAATGTTCAGACTGTGGCGGTACAACTTTATTTTTAGACCCTCGAAGTCGGTGTCTAACCTGCTTCGGTCCTGACAACAGTTTGGTTAGAAGAGGTCTTCAACATCGAGGTTCCCTCGATACACGGTTGCCCTCCAACTTCAGGGCACTGTCCCCTTCTTCTTCCACACAGGATCAGGTAACCCACAAACAGTCTGTTAAGACTAGCCAGTCTTCGAGTGGTAGGTCTCATGCACAGCATGTAGACGGCTCCGGCCTTACCCTCGAGGCCCCACTGGCTTCAAAACCCCGGCAGGAGTTTTCGGTCTCCAAAGCAAATAAGGGGTTTCAGGTTATTCCTGGGGTTCACCCCTCACAGAACATACCTCAGCCGTGTCTGGTGGTGGCATCCGCTTCGAGCGGTACCGATACCCCGATATCGGCACTGGTTTTGGATGAAATACTCATCACCAGGGATCGTCATCTGGCGTCCTCGGTACCTTCGGGACCAGTAGATACACCCCAGACTGACTTTCCATTATCGGTACCAGCACCGATACTACCACTGCCATTGGTACCCTCCAGACGTGCATCGATAGACTCGCTTCCTTGGATGCCAAGTCTGGAATCGATCTCCAGTCTGGAGGACTGGGTACCGACTCGCCTTGGTACCGGCTCTTGGCGGTACCGAAGGCTCGGTTCCGATGATTCTGATCCACAACTCTCGGTTCCTTTGACACCGATTGAGTTGCCACTGGTTGACCTTCCTTCACCAGTGTCAGACACGGTACCGAAATCGGTACCGACGACCGCATTACCTTTGCGGTCGGTGCCTTCCATGCTTTGCTTATCAGGCTCTCTGCCCTCGATGCCGAGTTTGGAATCGATCTCTAGTCTAGAAGACTCGGTACCAATAGCTTTTGGTACCGACATCGATCGATACCGGTGCTCCGGTACCGAGGATACTGGCCGGATGGCTTTGATCACCTCGGTACCAATTGAACTGTCACAGATGACTACTCCGATGTCTTTGTCTGGCTCGACTCCGACATCGGTACCGGTATTGACATCGGTACCGGTATCCACAGTAGCATCGTGGCCAACTCCTACCATGCTTTTTTCAACAGGATCACTCCATTCTATACCAATCTTGGAGTCGATACCTGGCATAGACAATGTGGTTAGGATGGTTGCTGCTCATGATACCCAGTACCAGCAACCATCTCTTAAGCATTCCACACTGCACTGTGCAGGATCTTCTATTCCTATATATTTGGATACCTCTGTCGGTGCTCAGGCTAGTTCTTCAGATCTAACCTGTCCAAGGGAGATTCCTGTTGGGGATCCCTCTTTTCAGAGTTTCCTCCTGGATATAGCAAGATTTCTTGCCATTCCTATCCCAGGACATGATCCTGCACAAGGCTCTCTTTCTACCAAAGCAAAGGAGAACATAATGCTTCCTTTGCATCATTCCTTGCAGGATCTCCTTCTAGGAATGTGGGAAACACCTTTCAGGGCACCCCCACCTCCCAGGGCAACTGATCTCTTATATCAGGTGCCCCCCTCTCCAGGGTTTCAAAAGACTCAACTTCCTCATCATTCCATAGTAGTGGAATCAGCAATGAGGCGGGTAAAGAGTAAGAAAAAGCACGCTTCTTATCCGCCAGGTCGTGAGTCTCAGACACTTGATGCCTTTGGACGTCAAACCTTCCAGACATCTATGCTTTCTGCAAGAATTCTCTCATATATTTTTTATATGAGTCTATCTCTTGAGGAGGTCACAAAGCACTTACACCTTTTGACTCCTTTCCTGCCAGATTCCAAGAGTACAAACTATTCCTCACTGCTTAAGCATCTCCAGAATATCTCTTGGTTTCTTTCTCGTGCTTCCCTAGACTCTTTTGAGTCTGTTAGCAGAACATCTGCTATAGCTATAGGGGCACGATGTAGAGCCTGGCTCCAAGCTTCAGACTTGGACAAATGGGCACAACAAAGACTGGGACATACTCCTTGCACTGGAGAAAATCTTTTCAACAAGGAGTCTTTACGTCAGGTTACTCAGTTGTCCACTGATTTACCTGTTCCTAGGTGTTGTTCTACACCTTCTTCTGTCCTAGTAGCTAGGAAATGTCCTACCAAACTTTCTTCCCACAGGAGAAGAAGGTTTTATTCATCACTTGCCCATCATACAGATGTTCCCAAACAGGGGAAGCATCATCCTGGTCTGAAGAATCCAACCTCTCACCAGACTCAGCAAACCCAGCAACCGCAGGGTTTCTGATCAATCATCATCAGATGCTTGTGACTCGGGGTTAGAATCTACAATTAGTTCTTCTCAATAGAAGCAATCCACTGCTGTCATTCTAAATCCTAAACATGGATCTCTTCCCAAAGACATCCATTCTTTCTATGTTCTCTGAGCTGTCAGGATGTTCATGCTTCTAGATCACAGGGTTCTCCTCTTCTTCCTGCTAGGGAAAGAGGTCTAACCACTATCAAACAATAGTTTTCTGTGCCAGCATGTCTTTTTTCCTTTCTATAGACTTACTATTTTGTAAGTCTTCTTCAGCTCCATTCTTTTTACCCCATTACCAAGGTTTTTACTCTGTAAGAGCGGTATTCCTTCACTGGAGGGCTTTTTCTTCAGCCTCTCTAGTTTTGCTACTTTTCCAGTGCGGAGTTCTCTTCTCTGAGTTGACTCCTCTTCTTCATTCTTGCCTTGCATCAGTTCATCAGACATGTCCAGAGTTTTCTACTCTTGTTCTGTCTGTTTCTGTTTTAAACAGTACCATTCTTTCTGCTGTCTGGCAAGCAGCTGCCAATGCAGGAGCCTTAATATTTGGACCACTGGTTCTTGTCCATCAGCAACCAGATTTGTCCTCCACTAACATTCTGTCTGGTTTTAGTAGTGGCTCCAAGTCAGTGCTGTCATCTGTCTTGGAAATATTTTCACTACAAGCTTGTTGGATTGTCTTCTCTTTCTGCCATCTCCATTCCCCTGGGTTTGGCAGCATAGTTGACATAGGTACTGGCTCGCCTGCAGCCAGTTCTATCTCCTCTTTCTCCTGCATCATACTCTCTGCAATTATACAAAGAAGCTCTCCACTATGGGCCCTTGCTAGAGAGCATGGGGGGCTTTTTCTCCAACGGCTATACTAGATGGTTGAAAAAGGCTTTTTCAGTCATGTCTCCCATGACTATAAAACTTCTTCTTTTAATATAAAGGACATAGGCCTCCTCTTACGTGCAAACTTAAGGAGTTGCTAATTCCCTGCTTTGGTCCATAGTATTTCCAATTGGGAATATGTTTTCTCCTTCCAGCTCGTCCTCGTGGTAAGAACGCATGATACCTTTTTGCCCTTAAGCAGGTCAGCTGGGTATCTCATTTTTATGCGTCTTCTGTTCACTTACCATGCTAGAGTTCTAGAATACTCAGGACTTGCTGGCTGCAGACTGCAGATATCATCCTCTGCTTTTCACGTAACCATCCTGGTTATTCCACTACCTAGCATCCCTGTAGCTCATAACCAGTGGAAATTGATTCTCTATATATCTTCTCAAGTAGGTTCCACCTTCTTGTTATTAGATGAATCTTCTTTTCCACTTTTTCCTATGTGAATACCATTTCTGTAGGCATATCTCTGTCTGCTGCATTGCAGACTCCCATATAGAGGCCTATATATATTCATACCTATAGCATACATCTTACAGATGTCTATGCCTATCATTGGTGTGTATTTTATGCCCTTCATATCTCACTATAAATATATTCTTCTATATCTATATGATATATAGATATATATAGATATATATTCTATCTCTCTCTCTCTCTCTATATATATATATATATATATATATATATATATATATATATAGATATAGATATAGATATATATCTCGAGATTTTCTACTATAGGTAGATATGTATTTTGTATTTATCTACCTGACTGTCCAGGCTCATATAGCTATATGATTCTGACAGATGGGCTTTCCCCATTCTTATGCTATCCAGCATGTTTTTGGGGTTCCACAACCACTTCAGTGGTAGTTCACAACTTCCACCATAACTTTACGGTGTAGATACCTCTGAAGTTCTCCATGTCCCAATATCTCTCCTAGCTGACTCCAGTTAGGAGGGACATTGTGGATCTTCAGCTAATCACAGGCTCTAACGCCTCCAGTGTTTGTCCTTTCCAATTGGTTAGCCTTTCTCTTTTGTTTCTAAGAGTGTGCCACTCTTCTGCCAAAAGAGTTGGGTTTTTGTCATAAAGCCTTCCGCTGAAGGCCCACCGTTTTTGTACTACCCCAGTTTTTCCTACTGGGGTTACCTGTTACCTTTCAGGATTCTGACCTCCACTGTTTTTCCTACAGGTTTATTACCTCCACTTACAGTGAGGTCCTCTTTGAGGTTCCTCTACTGGGTTTCCCAGTAGATCCCATGAACCTCTATACTTCTATAAAATCCTGTCAGGGGAGGTCCATATTGCAATATTCTTTGCAATATCATTGATGACAATTATCATCCACACATGGACTCCTTTTCTGCAGTCCTATGCTGGGTTAGCTGTTCTACAGCATCTTTCTTTCTTCAACTCCTACCCTCCATCCTCAGGATGCCTGGTGTTGTGGGGTATAGCATGTTCCAACCTATGACATGCTAGGACTCCAGGCATCTCAGCTTGGGAGTCCCCATATGTGAAGACTCATTCCTGCTTGTTCCTGGAGATAGCACAGTTACTTACCTGTAACAGGTGATCTCTGGGAACAGCAGGAATAAGTCTTCACAACCCACCCACCTCCCCAGGAGTTGTATCTCTATCTATCTTTCCTTTCCTCTCTCTCTCTTTGTCTCAGCTTTAAAACTTAACTGAGGAGAGGCAGTTGGGAAAGGCAGTAAGGCAGCACGCAGGCATGGTGGGATGCTTCCAAAAGCTCTTTGATTGGATGCTGGGAAGCGTTCCCACGCAGACTCCGTCGGTACCGACGTACCCATATGTGAAGACTTATTCCTGCTGTTCCCAGAGATCACCTGTTACAGGTAAGTAACTGTGCTTTACCTGCCCTTGTCCAGATTCCTGTAGGATCTGTGAGTAGACCTCATCTAGGGAATGGCATCACTGGTCAGCCTTTAATCACAATCCAGTGAGAGGGGAATGATATTCTTCGAACTCTGGACCTAGGCAGCTGAGCTGGACATCAATGGAATCTTTTCTGCCAAAAATAAAGACACCTCAATTTTGTTCTGAGACCCACTGATTAAAAAACAGAATTATACCCATTAGGAAGTCTGAACCTTTAGCCATTTATCATTAAGGGGAGAGGAGAACGTGCATGTTCAAAATAAACAGGGATATTAATTGTACATAACTCTTTTTTTTTCTCTATCTTCTGTAACCATCTACTTCAGCAAATAAACTGCAATCCTAAACTTCTGTGAGGAGCAGTTTGATCTATAGAGCAGAGAGTGAAATTTATCCCCTGCCTTAGAGATCCAACTCTGTATCTCCATGACCCGATAGGGCTAGAACCCATGTCCTCATGTTTCTGTTAAATACTGAACACCAGCTATGCTTAATGGATGGTGTTAGTTGCCGCTGCGGCTTGCTCTCAGTGGGACTGCATGGCTTATTGTCACTAAATTGCACAGGGACAGAGATTCATGCCTACTACAGTTAGCCAATGAGCCCTGTGCTGGTAACGCAGCCTATACACACGTTACTAGCACAGGGCTTAGTAAACATGACCTAGACTGTGCTTTCAAGTCTATCATCCAGAATTACTACACATGCCATTAATGTATGTTAGTGGTAATTAAGTCCCATTTCATAAAATGGGACCTGAGGCAAAATAACGGGTTAATGGCATTAGCATGTACTAATGCGCTACCACAGTTATCTTTTAAGAGGAGGTATTTTGTTTGTCTGTGTGCAATGAAAACACTAATGTGGTACAGCCCTATGCCTGTTGTTTACCATAGAACATCTGACCCCTTGAAAGGAAGGTGCAAAAGGTCTTTCAGAAGGGAAGGTACATATGTTCTTTCTCCTCGACATCTGGTGCAAAGTCTGTGGGTACCTGTGGACTTTATCCCAAAGCAGGCCACCTGAAAATTGCCCCTAAATGTTCAGCAGAACAACACTGGCAACTTCACATTTTAAAATGAGACCAGAGGGATGTCTCTTTCCGAGAACAATATTTGGTAGCCCGCTGACTGCTAAAATGAAATCTACAATCTGATCCTTTCTAGGCAAAGCAAAAGGTTCAGTTGAGTAGAGGACAAGAGACTGTTAGATCTTAAACTTTCCTGCTTGCTAGAATTATCAAAGAAGGGAGTAAAGCCAATTCTCAGATTTCAGCACTAGCTCCACTTGCAGAATTGCATGAGCAGCTGAAATTTTGCTGATGTAAACACCTGTCCTGGGTAACTATATTCCAGCAGCATTAAGGAGGTTGGAAAAGAAAAGCTGTTAACAGGTTCTCCCAGGGGATATTAACTACCTGGAATCCTTGTCTGCATTTTGAAAAGACTTGCATTCAACAAAAGGGTAATCTTGTATATCATAAGGTATCTTTTGTTTCTAGGATGTTCCTGCCCATTAACTTTGTTGCCACGTACTGGACCAGTTGTAAGAATTTTCTCTTGTTTTCTTATGTCTCTACTAGGCTCCTAGATGCCCTCTCACAGTGGGCTTGAGTTTTGCATCTCTCTTGAATGCTGTTCTATGTTTATGGAATGTTCCTTTTCTTTTACTTGATTTTACAACAAGGGTCAAGTTGTTCATAAGTGTCTTCTGTGAATGGAGCGGTATCTATTGCATTTCCATTATACCTTTGTCAAACATGCATAATCCTTCTCAAGGACTTTCTTTCATGAGGACAGGAAGGAAGTATTTGTTTAGCAAGTCCACTTTTTCCTTGTCACTTTCCACAAATTAGTCCTCAGCACCTGAGTCTTGCAATTCCACCTCTTGCCTTCCTTCTCTCCCCAAAGTCTTGTCACCTTGTTTCACATCTTTAGCTATGTTTCTTTGGCATGTAATTTTTCCATCCTGATTTCTCGGTCTCTTTCCGCTTTATTTTGATATTCTTTTGTGTTTCTTTTTGTGATCTGAATTTTGTGAATGCTGCTACTACTACGGCTTCTTATCCTTTCTATAACGCTACTAGGCATCTGTAGCATGTACACATAAGAGACAGCCCCTGACCCACAGAGCTTGCAATCTGTTCAAAACGCACAAACAGAACAAATGGGTGCAGAATCGGGCACTTAACATTCCACGATTCTGCCATGCTGAGCGTCCATCAACCTCCCCGGCTAGCCCTCCCTAGGCTCCTGCTTGAGCCCTGGTGCCTTGGCGTCTCATGGCCATGACACTGGGATGCCATGCAGGAGCACTGAAAGGCCTGGCACCATCCTGCTCTTCTTTCCCCTCTGCCCGGCCTTCAGCGGGGGGGGGGGGGGGGGGGGGGTGAGGGGGTAGCTAGGGCTGGGATCATGTGGTGGGGAATTACTTTTAGCTGCCCTGGGGCTTCTGCAGGCCCCAATCCCCACCGCGCATGGGACTTATTCCACCTTGGAGGTGGAATAAGTCCCACATCCATCCTGTCAGCACCAGACATACAGGGCCGTGACCTGAATATACTCTGTATGTCTGGGTTGTGTGGCCTGCCTCCGCTCGCCCACTCGCCCCCCCCCCCCCCCCTTCATAGCCCCATCCAGAGTTCCCTACACAAATGCCCTGTTCATGTGCAGGGAGCTAGATTTGCAGAATCGGGTCCCTGCAAATAGCAGGGGCCATATGTCCAAAACGGACATACATCCCCAATATCCGTGGTTCAAAATGACTCCCATAGAGGACTAGGGTAATTGTTAAAAGGTGCATGGGCTGTAGATAGGAGAATATGGGGACTGGGCTCCAAAAGCAGCCTCAAAGACATGAGGTTTTTGCAGCCATTTCTTTGGAGAACCATATTGGTTTCCTTTTCCTCTTGTTTTTTCTATTGCATCTTCTAGATTTGCAGTGCTTTGTTTTAATTGCTCTGAATTACTGTCAACAAAGAATGCTTCTTGTGTTGGTATAATCCCAAAATATTCCTCAGTAAAGATCGAGGCAAAGAATTCATTTTGTTTTTCTGCTACTATCATATTCTTCTTGAGCACTCCTTTTACCACTTGGTTGTCTAGTGGTTCAGCTGACTCCCTTGCACTTTTAATGTACTGGAAAAAGGTTTTGTTAATAGTTTCGGTCTCTATGGCAAGCTTCCTTTGAAATTCTCTCCTGGCCTGCCTTGTTAATGTTTTACATCTAACATGCCAGTGCTTATGCTCTTTCCTATAGTATTTTCTTCATTTGGATCTGCTTTTCATTTTTGATAGAAGTCCTTTAGGATTTAACTGAATCTTTCACCACAGCATTAAATCACACTGGCAGTTATTTGGCCTTCCTTCAATCTTTCCTAATGCATGGATTATATTTTATCAGGTTTTCCAAAATGGCGTTTTAAATTATGTCTACGCCTCATGCAAACTTTTGATCCTAACAGCCTCTCCTTTAAGTGTTTTTCTAATTTTCTCATTTTATGACAGTCTCTCTTTTTAAAATTAAATGTTAAAGCAATAGTTTTCCTTTGTGTCTGCCTTCTAGTAATTACGACCGATTTAATCATTTTATGATCACTTGCCAAATGATTCCATAGCTGTTACCCCTTGCACCATGTCCTGTGTTCCAGTAAGTACTTGATCTAAGGTTGATAGTAGATAAGATTTGGAAGCATATGTTTATTTATTTATTTATTTATTTATTTATTTCAATTTTTTATATACCGCGCTATTTACAATCAGCGCGGTTTACAGAGAACCAAAGACCAGAACAACAGGCTGTTCGGTATTACATAAAACAGGAAAATAAATTTGGATAAGATAAACATGGATAATATGGGGGTAAAACTATGTACATTGAACTATATACATAGAATATTGATCTGCTGTTGTTGATTGGGAGGGCTATATAGGCTCTAACTGCAGTCAACAATCATCACTCTTGTGTTGCAATGCCAATCTTAATGAGACCTGGTATACAGAACAGAGTAACTCCCTTCATGGCATTGCACCATTGTCGTTTGGGAATAAGTTTTGCTAGATGAATGACCATTTCTAGAACTTGGTAGATGAATATTTTTCTGTGAATTAGAAACTGATTTCAGTTTTTGTTGCACTGGGTTTTAGGCTTTCTTTGTAATGTTGTCACGGCAGAAATAAAACATTTAGGAAATTTTAACCATTTTACTCTGTCCAGTTTCAGGTTTGTCTCTTGACACACAGTTCTTATAGCTCTCACCATACTCCAGTCTTGTCATTTTCCTTGTGAAAAGTAATCATGAATATGTCATGTGACACTGTCTAGATCTTCAATTATCTGTTTAATGATTCTGGAGCTAATAGCAAATAGCAATCTGGTAGATCTGAATCTTCCAACAGTTGCATGGCCACATGGAAAGTACCCAGTTCAATCTCCAAGAATGGTCTTCCACACCCCTGGGTTGTCATGCTGTGGAAGTCAGCATTTACAGCCTTTGGGGGAAGAGAGTCATGGCCACGGCCACTGTTGTGACATCTTTTGGATTACAGTGCTAATAAGGCAGGAGCAACTGGGGATTGTTTCTGCCCCATTAGGGTGGGACCAGGAAGCACATGAGGGTAAGTGGAGCTCTCTGAAGAGAAGAAACAGGGCAAGCAGAGTGAAGGCCAAGCTTCCTCAGAAGATTCTGAGGCAGTGCCAGGAATGAAAAGACATGTTTGAAGGCCCATTTCACATATGTTGAGACAGGAATTGAGACATCCAGAGCATGGTTAGGGTGTGGCCAGGACAGATCAAAAATCTACATGTGTATTCCCCATTTGATATGGGGAATACACATGTATGACCAAAAGTCCATGTTGGAATTTACACCTGCTCCCCAACACATATAGATTTTTAAACAGTGCTTGTTCTGGCCGACCCTTTACAAGAGGGGTTTAAGGGGCTTATCCTCTTTAATCCCGAATTGTTTATTTCCCTATCCATATTAAAATCAAATAGTGGCATCTGTAGTTAACTGCCAGCATTTGCATATGTAAGTTTCCAAAATAGTTGATATACGCATGTAAGTCACAAAATGCTGGCCTGCATGTGTAGAAGTCGGTACTTAAATGTGCATGTAGCCATGTTTCCTCTGATGCTCTTTCTTATGTAAAATGGCTGCTCCCGCTCTAGATGAATGCGTACCCACGTGCACGTCCTTTTCAGTATTTTAGAAGCTGCTCCACCTCTAGCAGAGCCCTTTCTAAAATACTGCCGGAATTGCAAAAGTCACATCTTTGTTGTGTCAATTCTGTTCTCCTCGTCTTTTCGAAAAAGTGTCTTAAAGTGAAGCAAGAGATTTAGTTGCATTTTCCCTGTCATTTTGAAAGCACAATTCGCCCCTATATTTTTATGGAATATTGCTCTGGTAAGATATCCAAGACCTTGAAACACATCTCCGTAATTTGTGTCAGCATTCCAGTTATCATTTGGTTCTCTTTCTATTAAATTAACTGTCTGTACTAAATTAAAATTGGTCACAGCCCATAGACCCAGTACAGCCTGAGCATCAAAATGTACTGTCTGGCATTCCAGTTAAGCTTCATGTCTTCATACTTGAAATTCAGATTACATTTTCCAGACACTTGAAGCCTTTACTCAGAGTATGCTACTAATTTATGTCATAAGGTAGCGCTGTCAGAACCCATGGAACTAGGGAACTCGGAGCAGAACATAGCTGAAACTGACAGCTCAGGCTCACACGTGGAAAAAGGTTGCCATAAGCAACAGATACAGAGTCACGAGGTGTAAGGGAACGCCCAGACCCAAGCTTAGCTCAAAACTTATTAGGAAATGAGGGGCGGCTGCGCAGGGGTGGAGCCCAAACTAACACCACGACAAACACATTTAAAAGCCACTTACCTGAGGGTAGAGGGAGGACGCGAGAGGAAGGAGCTGGGAGAGCTGCAAGGAGTGAAAGCAGAACCAGTAGGACTGCAAGGACTGAGACGGAGAGATTGCCAGGGGCATACGAGGCTGGTGATTTTGAGGGAGACTCTTTTGAGGAGCAGTGCACAGCCGTCCAATTTCCCCAAGAACCTTGCTATGAAGTAAGCAGAGGTGGCAGCCCAGTGTCCAAGTCCAGGAGATACAAATTACCCAGCACCAGGTATTCAGCAGGGGATAGTTTTTACCCTGATGAAAGTCTTATACCTGGAAGGAAGTCAGTAGAGGAACACAGGGGAAAGTGTTCTTACAAACAGAGCTTTGCTCAGCCGAGAGACCAGGAAGTGGGAGTGCCAGAAGGTAGGCGTATTAACCATAGTAGAAGAGGTTTAAGATACCCAGAAAGACCTTGCACTTACCAAGAACTGTGTAGCTCTCAGGAGCCTGATTACATTGAATATGGTAATCACCCACTGCCCTCTAGTTTAGTGGAGGAGGGGAATGCTCTGACTCACCGGCAAGAACGTTGCAAGTAGAACGGGAGTTTGATTCCAGGAGAAGTTTATTCTAATTGTGAAGAAATGCAGTTTGAGCCATATGAAGAATCTTTAGAGGATAGTGATATGGACTGTACATACACTGAGGCTGATTGCATGTTCTCTCTTTGTTAGAGAGTAATAAGAACTGTTTATAAAAGAAAACAGGAAGAAAAGTGTTTGCAAGGTGAAAGGACTGTTTTCTTTTTCCCTTCTGTTTTGTTGCCAATGCTGAAGTAAGCCAATTTTTGTTTGAATACTTCTTTAATTTTGTTATCAGACAAATGGTCTGTATTCCTTTTGTTTCCAATGTTATGAATCCTAGCCCGGATGGGGAATAAAGCCTGTATATAACCTTACACTTGGTCTGCAACTACACTTCTTTGGCTGGTGTTAGAAACTACAGGTCCCAGAAGGCCTTTCAAGAGCCTTCCAAGAATGTTCTACAGCCATTAGAATACTGCCCCACTGAAATACCCAAGCCTTTCGGCCTCGGGGGACGTTGGTTTGTGACATTTAGTTTTTGGATTTTGAGATACTTCATCTTGCATGGGCTTTGTAGGTCTTTAAAGACATGGTATTGACTTATGCGTCTATGTTTTGCGATAAGTCATTAGAAGATACATACACTGTTCAATTTCCAAAGCTGAAGATTTCCATGTATTTTTGAAAACAAAATCCTGCTTCTCTTTGTCTTGGCATTAGTATACCTTGGATGTGAGAATTTGTTAAAATGTGTGTAACTAAATACAGAAAATGACTAAATACATTCAAATGCTTTTATAGAACTGGCAGCGACTGTATCTGTCTGTGTATCCATTTATACATATCTATGCATCCACAAAAAAATATATCTAATGCTTCAATGGAGTGGAGGAGTAGCCTAGTGGTTAGAGCAAGGAATAGCCTAGTGGTTAGATCAAGGGTTCAACTCCCACTGGCACTCCTTGTGACCTTGGGCAAGTCACTTGGGAATCAACCTCCGGTGATGCGTTGCCAAGGCTGGGTCACCAGGAGTCGGCACTGACTTGACTGCACTAAAAAAAAAAAAAAGGTAAATAAAGAAAATTGGCTCACCCAGTCTGCACAATTGCTTTGTTCTCTACCACTTTTTTAAGGGAGACGGGAGCTGCTGGTACGCACTACCTTCTCAGTGACCCCTACTGTAAAGTACTTCAGGGTCATTTAGACATGGGGGAAGAGGTAAGAGGAAGAATACCAGAACTCTAGGGAAAGTCAAGACGGGGGAGTGAGGGAGTAGATGTATCTCAGGGAAACAGTTGTACATACCTCGGGGGGGGGGGAGCAGCATTGATACTGCATGTGAAATACAAAGGGGGAGAAGTACTGATACAGTGGGGGGGGGCTCAAGAGAGGGAGGGAGTACTGATAAGGGAGAGGAAGTAGTGCTGATACTCCAGGAGGGAGATCAAAGAAAGCAATACTGGTATTCCGGGGGGGGGGTAATAGGAGAGGTCTCTAAGAGAGTACTGATACTCCAGGGGGACAGGAATTGGAGGAGAGTAGTGTTGATATTCCAGTGGGGGAGATCAGAGGTCTCAAGGGCACAGTACAGATATTCCAGAGGGAGGGAATGAGAGGAGAGGTCCCAAGGGGAGCAGTACTAATACTCTGGGGGAGGGGGGTATCAGAGGAATGAGAGCAGCACTATTACTCAAAGGGGGATCACTGCTTGACCCAATAGAAGCATTGTGAAACCTGTGTCTTTTGGGGAAAGTCTAGGTAATTATGACCTAGATTGGCCAATGTTGGAAACAGGATACTGGGCTTGATGGACCTTGGTCTGACCCAGTATGGCATATAAGAACATAAGACATGCCATACTGGGTCAGACCGAGGTCCATCGAGCCCAGTATCCTGTTTCCAACAGTGGCCAATCTAGGTCATACATACCTAGCAATATCCCCAAAAGACACAGGTTCCTCAATGCTTGTACTGGGTCAAGCATTGATGTCCTGGGTCCCTTTTTAATAGTGGTTTATGGACCTTTCCTCCAGGAACTTGTCCAAACCTTTTTTAAACCCAGCTATACTAACAGCCCTTACCACATCCTCCGGTAACAGATTCCAGAGTTTGATTACACGTTGAGTGAAAAAATATTTTCTCTTATTTGTCTTAAATAGTTTACCCTGTAGCTTCATTACATGTCCCCTAGTCTTTCTATATTCTGATAGCGTAAACAATTGATCCACGTTTATCTGTTCCACTCCATTCATTAATTTATAGACCTCTATCATATCTCCCCTCAGCCGTCTCTTTTCCAGGCTAAAGAGCCCTAACCTTTTTAGCCTTTCTTCATAGGAGTAGCCTTCCATCCCCTTTACCAATTTGGTGGCTCTTCTCTGTACTTTTTCTAATAACGCTATGTCCTTTTTAAGATACGGTGACCAGAATTGCACACAATATTCAAGGTGCGGTCGTACCATGGAGCGATACAGAGGCATTATAATATCCTTTGTTTTATTCTCCATCCCTTTCCTTATGATACCTAGCATTCTGTTTGCTTTCTTGGCCGCCGCTGCACACTGGGCCGAGGGTTTTAACATGTTATCCATGATGACTCCTAAATCTTTTTCCTGGGTGGTGGCTTCTAATGTGGAGCCTTGCATCGAGTAACTATAGTGTGGGTTGTTCTTTCCTAGGTGCATAACTTTACACTTGTCCACATTAAATTTCATCTGCCATTTGGATGCCCAGTCTTCCAATTTATCCAGGTCCTCCTGCAGTTTTCCACTATCCTCTTGGGTTTTAACAGCTTTAAACAGTTTTGTGTCATCTGCAAATTTGATAACCTCACTCGTTATTCCCTTTTCCAGGTCATTTATGAATATGTCAAAAAGCAGCGGGCCCAGTACAGATCCCTGGGGTACTCCACTATTCACCTTTTTCCATTGGGAATATTGGCCATTTAGCCCTACCCTCTGCTTTCTATCTTTTAACCAGTTCCTGATCCACAATAGTACACTGCCTCCTATCCCATGACTTTTTAGCTTTGCCAAAAGTCTCTGATGGGGGACCTTGTCAAAAGCTTTCTGAAAGTCCAGATACACTATATCAACCGACTCACCTTTGTCTACCTGTTTATGCACACCTTCAAAAAAACATATCAGATTAGTAAGACAAGATCTTCCTTGTCTAAAGCCATGTTGGCTGTCTCCCATTAGGCCATGACTATCTACATGCTGTGTAATTTTGTTCTTTATGATGGTTTCTACCATTTTCCCTGGTACTGACGTCAGGCTCACCGGTCTGTAGTTTCCCGGGTCACCCCTGGAACCCTTTTTAAAATTGGTGTTACGTTGGCGACCCTCCAATCTTCAGGTATTACAGATGATTTTAATGAAAGTTCACAGATTACCAATAGCAGGTCTGCAATCTCATATTTCAGTTCTTTCAACACTCTGGGATGTATACCATCCGGTCCAGGTGATTTGCTACTATTCAGTTTATCAAATAGTTGTAATATATCTTCCCGGTGTAGCGATATTTCTCTCAATTCCTCTGCAGTATCACCTTTAAATACCACTTCAGTCTTGGGTAACATCCCTACATCTTCCTCAGTAAAGACTGAAGCAAAGAATTCATTCAGTCTCTCCGCTATAGCCTTGTCTCCTGTTACTGCCCCTTTTACCCCTCTATCATCTAACGGTCCAATTGACTCTCTCACAGGCCTTTTGCTACGAATGTACTTGAAAAAGTCTTTATTTCGTGTTTTTGCTTCCGTAGCAAGTTTCTTCTCAAATTCCCGCTTTGCCTGCCTTATCAATGCTTTGCATTTAACTTGCCAGTGCTTGTGCTGTTTCCAGTTTTCATCATTTGGCTCTTTTTTCCATTTCCTGAAGGTTGCTTTTTTGGCAGCAACAGCCTCTCTGACCTCACCTTTAAACCATGCTGGCAGTTTTTTGGACTTTCTCCCACTCTTCTTAATGCGTGGAATACAGCTGGTCTGGGCTTCGAGGATAGTAGTTTTAAATAACGCCCAAGCTTGCTGTAAGTCTTTAACCTTTGGAACCGCTATCTTATGTTATGTTTGTTTTTATTTATTTATTGTATTTAACAATTTTTATATACCGTCTTTCTACAAGTCAAGACGGTTTACATAGAACAATTTATAGCAGTGTGTTTCAACTGCTTACATGGAACATAACATTGGATACATATAGTAACAAGAATAACTAGTACAGGGATCAAAGATCAACTATGTTTGAGTAAATGAGCTTAAAGGTTCTGATACTTAAACTAAGATCAACTCCCCCTTCAACATATACACTAATATACACAGGCCCAGTATTATGGTGGGCACTGGGAATCATTACCCCTCCCCCATGCTCTTTGACAATGTAGCACCTTCTGATTTGCCATTCTCTTGTGTAATTCTTCACCTGTGCGCCCCCCCCCCCCCCCCGACAGGGTAAGATTTCATTCTAAAATGTAATCAATCTATGCTAGTTATCGGCTAGTCATGACAATTTGGAGCATGGTATTTAAATCCCTTATCCCAAATAAGCCTGAATACCGTGGTTTGCAGCTTGTCTTGCTGTGAGGGCTTGCATGCATCAGTGATGCTGAGAGCTAAACTATCAGTAGTTTAACTACTGGCAGGGTCTCCCAAGATGGACAGGTCTCAGCTGAGGTGCCAGACCAAGACAAACCACCCATCTGGGCAGCAGCAGAATGGGATAGTGTTGACGGCGGAGGATCACATTTTTGTGACAACGGCAACAACACCAAACTTAAACTGCGCGGAAGAAAGGCCCGGCAATCTACTTCTGTATCTTGCCATGAAACCCCAATGGATAGTTACAACAAAATAAATTGTGCTATGGGTGTTGGAAGATGAGACCCCCAGGTCGGAAGGCACTCAACTAGCTACTGGGGAAGAGCTGAAGACTTTTCAGAGTAAAGCCAGCATTTATGATGTGGTTGGATCAAAGCCCTTGGGAAGTCTGACTGCTGATGTAGCTGCACATGAAATGAGAGTCAGAAGCTGTAAAGACGTCTTACACATTGGAACATGGAACGTACGAAGCATGAACCAAGGGAAGTTGGAGGTGGTCAAGAATGAAATGGAACGTGTACAATTTGATCTGTTGGGTGTCAGCGAACTGAAATAGACTGGCATCGGGCACTTTGCATCAGATGATCACATGGTCTACTATGCTGGAAATGAAAGACAAAGAAGAAATGGTGTTGCATTTATAATAAAGAAGAAACTTGCAAGAACTGTAATGAAATACAATGCAGTCAGCGAACACTTAATCTCTATTCGTCTACGAGGACAGCCTATCAACACAACTATAATTCAAGTATATCCCCCAACAGCAGCTGCAGAAGAGAATGAAATTGAAGAGTTCTATGAACAAGTACAAGCTGAAATTGACAGAACATGCAAACAGGATATCCTGATAGTCATGGGTGACTGGAACGCAAAAGTTGGCAACAAAGAAGAAGGCAAAGTAGTTGGAAAATATGGACTTGGCAACAGAAATGAAGCTGGAGAAAGACTGATAGAATTCTGCAAGACCAATGTTCTATTCATCTCAAACACCTTCTTCCAGCAACACAAGCGGCGACTCTACACATGGACTTCACCCAATGGATTGTATAAAAATCAAATTGACTACATCTGTGGAAGTCAAGGATGGAAAAGTTCTATAACATCAACAAAGACAAACCCTGGAGCTGACTGTGGTACAGATCATCAACTACTAGTATGCAAACTCAAGCTAAAGTTGAAAAAGAGCAAACCACTCATGAATGCAGCAAAATATGACCTTGAGAATTATACCACTGGAATTTAAAGACGGCCTGCAAAATCGATTTGCTGCTTTAGATACAAATGACAGAGCTCCGAAAGAGTTATGGAATGACATCAAGAAAGTTGTGTTGGAAGAAAGCGAGAAGTCTCTACAAAAGGTGAAAAAGCAAAAACGGCCAAAATGGATGACGGAAGAAACTCTGAAAATTGCCCAGAAACGCAGAGAAGCTAAAGCCAGAGGAGAAAGAAAGACAAACGCATAACTCAACAGAGATTTCCAATGTGCAGCAAGACAGGACAAGGAAAAGTACTACAATGACACTTGCAAGGAAATAGAAGCAGAAACTATTAGAGGAAGAACAAGATCAACTTTCCTAAAGCTACGAGAGTTAAAGAAAAAGTTCCAGCCTCGAATTGGAATGTTACAAGATGCTCAAGGTTCTATGTTGAACGATGCTGAGAAGATCAAGAAAAGGTGGGAGGAATATACAGAGTTTTTATATGATAAAGATCAAGTGGACCAACAGCCGTTTCATCCTGTACCTTATGATCGGGAACCATTGGTGATGAAAGAAGAAGTTGAAGCAGCATTGAAAGCCTTATCAAAGAACAAAGCACCAGGCATTGATAGCATTCCTATAGAAGTATTGCAGCAATCTGATGCAGCTGTTACCATACTTACAAGGCTCTGCCAAGAAATATGGAAGACAACATCATGGCCAACTGACTGGAAAAGATCTGTGTTTATACAAATACTAAAGAAAGATGATCCAACTGACTGTGGAAATTATCGAACAATCGCTCTGATCCCACATGCCAGCAAGATTCTCCTGAAGATTATTCAAAAGAGACTACAACCATACCTGGAACAAGAACTAACTGAAGTGCAAGCAGGGTTCAGGAAAGGGCGAGGAACGAGAGACGTCATTGCGGATGTGAGATGGATCATTGAAAAGACTAAAGAATACCAAAAGGATATCTATTTGTGCTTTATTGACTATAGCAAGGCTTTTGACTGTGTAAACCATGAGAAACTCTGTGCCACATTAAGAAGCATGGGTATACCAGAACACCTGATCGTTCTCTTGCGCAATCTGTACATTGATCAAGAAGCAACAGTTCGAACGGAACAAGGAGAAACAGAATGGTTTAAAATAAGCAAAGGTGTAAGACAAGGCTGCATACTTTTCCCCTACCTGTTTAATTTATATGCAGAACAAATCATCAGAGAAGCAGGATTGTATGAAGACAACAGAGGTGTGAAGATTGGTGGAAGACTCATCAACAACCTTCGCTATGCTGATGATACTACATTAGTGGCTGAAAGTGAAGATGATCTGAAACATTTGCTTCTCACAATCAAAGGACATAGTCTCAAAATGGGCCTGCACCTTAATGTAAAGAAGACAAAGATCATGACACCTGGCATAATCAACAGGTTCATCGTTGAAGAAGAAATTGAAATTGTGATCAACTTTAACCTACTTAGATCAACTATCAATAAAGAAGCAACAAGCAGTCCAGAAATCAGACGACGCATTGCTCTTGGCAGAATGGCTATGAAAGACCTAGATAAGATTCTCAAGAGCAGAGATGTCTCTCTCCATACAAAGATTCGACTTGTTCAAGCCATGGTATTTTCAATAACATCATATGGATGTGAAAGCTGGACAGTGAAAAAGACAGACAGGATGAAAATTGATGCCTTCGAATTATGATGCTGGCGGCGAATACTGTGTATACCATGGACTGCCCGAAGAACAAAACAGTCGGTACTAGAGGAGATCAAACTAAGTTTTCTTTAGAAGCTCAGATGACAAGACTTTGACTTTCTTACTTTGGACACATCATGCGAAGAGAGAGATAACTAGAGAAAGACATCATGCTTGGCAAGATAGAAGGTCAACACAAAAGAGGAAGGCCAGCAATGAGATGGATCGATACAATAACAGCAGCTAAGGGTATCAGTTTGTCAACAATGAGCCGCCTGACTGAAGACCGAACACAATTTAGGATAGCTATCCAGAGGGTCACCATGAGTCGACTCCGACTTGACGGCACTTAACAACAACCACCGTGGATAAGGGCATTGAATTAGATATTCAGTGGCACTATCTAAATAGTGCTGTTGAATATCTCACAGACTACTTTGGCTATATGCTAGAATCATAGGTTTTCAACCCTGTCCTCGGGGAACCCTAGGCCAGTCAGGTTTTCAGGATTCCCACAATGAATATGCATAAGATAGATTTGCATACAATGAAGTCAGAACATGTACATCTTTCTCATGCATATTCATTCTAGGAATCCTGAAAACCTGACTGGCCTAGGGTTCCCTGAGGACTGAGTTGAAAACCCCTTTGCTAGATAATGCTGGTACAGTATGGGGGCTGAGAGAGGGCAGCGCTGGCCACTATCCAGGCAAGTGCCAATCAAATCTGGAGAACAGTTATATTCAGCCACTATCCAAATAGGCTATCTGGATTGCTTAGGGAGACTGAAAAGCTAATCAACTAGCATATCTGGAAGTGGCTGAAAATTGTTGCTAACTGGATAAGGTCAGCACTTACCTGGAAAGAGGCTGAACAATCAGGATGTTCAGCAGTAGCTAACCATGATACAGTCACTGCTGTTGAATATTCATGAACATTTCAGCACTGCAACTGAGCACCATGGCATATAAATATCAGCTACTCTGAATGTCGGACAGTCTGTTTTTGATTACCTAGATGATAATGTTTTTTGGAATTCCTTTACCTCTGTATCTGAATCTAAAATAATGGGAGTCTGACTAGTATGAATGATTCATCATATTTGTTGAACCTTTGTCCTACTTCAGTAGTAAGTTATGCAAAATGAAATTAGAAATTCCATTCTCATAATTGTAAATGCTCCCTTAGCTCAGTGTTGTTTACCCACACTTTGAAAGATGCAAGAATTTAAAAAAAAAATCATCCTCACCTTTCTGATCCTGTAAACTAGCGCCCTATTTCTTACTTTTCCTTTTTGGTAAACATAATCAAAAGGTTTTGCATAGCCAGTTATACAATTTCATTGATACTCCACAACTTTTTGACCATGGCGTTTAAATGTATCTGTGTCTATTCTGCGCTGCTGTCTGCATCGCAAGTGACGCTGAATATATGTAAGGAGTGGTTAAGGTTGCCGCTCTACGGACAGCAGTGATTTTCAGCTGCTATCTATTTTAGCTAAGCACTGACTGTCCATAGAGTCAGGCAGAACACTGGCTAGAAATTCAGATTCTGAGAGTCCTTTTAAAGAACAACCTCTCTTCCACAACTTCTACATTGAAATGGACATAATTTATTACATATCATCTTGATTTTTATAGTTATACCTGCTATGACTCCATTTCTTCGGTTTTAGGCCCTTACCCCTTAGTATTGATTAAGATGTTTAGAAAATATTTCTCCAAGCTCTTTTGTTTCAATAAGTATATTGGTAATGCTTTCATCCTATTCTGTAATTTTGATCTATGACTTTTATTTTACGATTTTATTGGTCTTCCTCTATATTAATGTTTCGTATTGATTAAGAGGGATTTGAATATAGAATTTGCATTTGAATTATACTTTAATTAGGTACATCAGATTATCATTATTCGTTAGCTCATGCATACAGTTATTTCACTGGTATTTACTATTATATGGCTGAGAGTTTTATTTATTTGGTTATTGTTATCTGTTATACTGCCCTTTGATTAACAATAAAGACATCAGAGCAGTTTGACAGTACAGAATTTAACTGCTGTACAATTACAAAATAATATACCTGAACAGACATGACAGAAGGGGGGGAGGGCTGCATTGCACAACAATTTAATCACAGAAACAATGAAGAGTGGGAGAAACAAGAGTAAATAACATCAAGCCTAAAAACTAGTAAAGCAGATTTAAGTACGAGAAAATTACTTCTGAAGAAGCCAAAGTCTGATCCTTTTAAAATTTGGCAAATGAGCTTTCCGACCTCATTTCAACTGGAAGGGGCTAAAAGCTGAAAGCAGCCAAGCAGATTATTTCCAAACAGAAATGGGAGGGAAGAGGTATTGCCAAATAATTTTGCTCTGAAGATCGTAAAGAACAATTCAGGCAGTACAGGATAATATGTGTGAAAATAGAACTGAGTGCCTGTTTTAAAATCCTTATGTGCTACAATTAAAACCTTGTATGTTATTCTGCTAGCAATCAGCAGCCACATTTGCTCTTTATGAAGTGGAGTGACATGGTTGCTCAACATAGCAAGCTAAAGAATCTTTACAACGGTGGCTTGAATTAACTACAGTCTCTTGAGTCTGCATAAGAGAACAATGGCTAGGACTGAATTGCAGTAGTCCAATCTGAATAAAGCCAGAGCAGGGAGGAGTATTTTAAGGGCCTTGATGTCCAAAAGTGATCTGAGGGATTTAATGAAAAAAGAATGTGATCATCGTAGAGATATGAGCAGAGAAGTGTGTTATCCAGTGACTCGTCCTAAATGGAAAAGTGATTCCGTCCATGGAATATTAGAGCATGACATAATTGGGCAAAAGGGGAGAATAGTTTTTCTGCTAAGTCAGAGGGCTTTCAACTTAGAGGGATGAAGCAATAGTTTGTGTGTTTTAATCCCCCTTTCAATTTGTGATGAACTCAAACAAGACTTCTGCAATTGTTGAGTTCCAGGTGTCATGTGCTGTTAGGATCTAAAATATCATCTGGGAACAGATACAGTCTAAAGCCCAGTCCCTGGATGAGAATAGTTAAGGGGAGAGCAGATTTGATACCTCTGGGACTCCACAATTTACGTGAAGAGCATTTGATATTGAATTCCCAATAATGACTGAAGGTATCAGAGTTGAAATAAGATGTAAATCACTTTAGGGCTGTGCCAAATACTGCTGTGTCTTTCAGTCAATATAGAAAAAGATTGTTTTTGTTGTTAAGTGCCGTCGAGTCGGTGTCGACTCATGGCGACCCTCTGGATAGTTGTCCTAAATTGTGTTCTGTCTTCAGTCAGGCGGCTCATTGTTGACAAACTGATACCCTTAGCTGCTGTTATTGTATCGATCCATCTCATTGCTGGCCTTCCTCTTTTGTGTTGACCTTCTATCTTGCCAAGCATGATGTCTTTCTCTAATGATCTCTCTCTTCGCATGATGTGTCCAAAGTATGAAAGTCGAAGTCTCGTCATCTGAGCTTCTAAAGAAAGCTTAGGTTTGATCTCCTCTAGTACTGACTGGTTTGTTCTTCGGGCAGTCCATGGTATATGCAGTATTTGCCGCCAGCACCATAATTCAAAGGCATCAGTTTTCTTCCTGTCTTTTTCATTGCCCAGCTTTCACATCCATATGATGTTATTGAAAATACCATGGCTTGAACAAGTTGAATCTTTGTATGGAGAGCAACATCTCTGCTCTTGAGAATCTTGTCTAGGTCCTTCATAGCCATTCTGCCAAGAGCAAGGCGTCGTCTGATTTCTTGACTGCTTGTTGCTTCTTTATTGATAGTTGATCCAAGTAGGTTAAAATTGTCCACGATTTCAATTTCTTCTCCTTCAACGATGAACTGATTGATTTTGCCAGTTGTCGTGATCTTTGACCTCTTTACATTAAGGTGCAGGCCCATTTTGAGACTATGTTCTTTGATCGTGAGAAGCAAATGTTTCAGATCATCTTCACTTTCAGCCAGTAATGTGGTATCATCAGCATAGCGAAGGTTGTTGATGAGTCTTCCACCAATCTTCACACCTCTATTGTCTTCATACAATCATGCTTCTCTGATGATTTGTTCTGCATATAAATTAAACAGGTAGGGGAAAATATGCAGTCTTGTCTTACACCTTTGCTTATTTTACACCATTCTTTTTCTCCTTGTTCCATTCAAACTGTTGCATCTTGAACAATGTGCATTAGGTGCATTGATTGTTCAAGAGAATGATCAGGTGTTCTGGTATACCCAAGCTTCTTAATGTGGCCCAGAGTTTCTCATGCTTTACACAGTCAAAGCCTTGCTGTAGTCAATAAAACACATATAGATATCCTTTTGGTATTCTTTAGTCTTTTCAAGGATCCATATCACATCCGCGATGTCTCTCGTTCCTCGCACTTTCCTGAACCCTGCTTGCACTTCAGGTAGTCCTTCTTCCAGGTATGGATGAAGTCTCTATTGAATAATCTTCAGTAGAATCTTGCTGGCATGTGAGATCAGAACGATTGTTTGATAATTTCCACAGTCAGTTGGATCACCTTTCTTTAGTATTGGTATAAACACAGATCTTTTCTAGTTAGTTGGCCATGATGTTGTCTTCCAAATTTCTTGGCAGAGCCTTGTAAGTATGGTAACAGTTGCATCAGATTGCTGTAATATGTCTATGAGAATGCCATCAATGCCTGGTGCTTTGTTCTTTGATAAGGCTTTCAATGCTGCTTCAACTTCTTCTTTCATCACCAGTGGTTCCGGATCATAAGGTACAGATTGAAATGGCTGTTGGTCATTTGATCTTTATCATATAAAAACTCTGTATATTCTTTCCACCTTTTCTTGATCTTCTCAGCATCATTCAACATAGAACCTTGAGCATCTTGTAACATTCCAATTCAAGGCTGGAGTTTTTTCTTTAACTCTTGTAGCTTTAGGAAAGCCGATCTTGTTCTTCCTCTAATAGTTACTGCTTCTATTTCCTTGCATGTGTCATTGTAGTACTTTTCCTTGTCCTGTCTTGCTGCACTTTGGAAATCTCTGAGTTCTGCGATTATCTTTCTCCTCTGGCTTTAGCTTCTCTGCATTTCTGGGCAATTTTCAGAGTTTTTTCCGTCATCCATTTTGGCCGTTTTTGCTTTTTCACCTTTCGTAGAGACTTCTCGCTTTCTTCCAATACAACTTTCTTGATGTCATTCCTTAACTCATTCGGAGCTCTGTCATTTGTATCTAAAGCAGCAAATCGATTTTGCAGGCCGTCTTTAAATTCCAGTGGTATATTCTCAAGGTCATATTTTGCTGCATTCATGAGTGGTTTGCTCTTTTTCAACTTTAGCTTGAGTTTGCATACTAGTAGTTGATGATCTGTACCACAGTCAACTCCAGGTTTTGTCTTTGTTGATCTTATAGAGCTTTTCCATCATTGACTTCAACAGATGTAGTCAATTTGATTTTTGTACAATCCATTGGGTGAAGTCCATGTGTACAGTCGCCTCATGTGTTGCTGGAAGAAGGTGTTTGAGATGAATAGATCATTGGTCTTGCAGAATTCTATCAGTCTTTCTCCAGCTTCATTTCTATTGCCAAGTCCATATTTTCCAACCACTTTGCCTTCTTCTTTGTTGCCAACCTTTGCATTCCAGTCACCCATGACTATCAGGATATCTTGTTTGCATGTTCTGTCAATTTCATCTTGAACTTGTTCATAGAACTCTTCAATTTCATCCTCTTCTGCAGCTGTTGTTGGGGCATATACTTGAATTATAGTTGTATTGTTAGGCATTCCTCATAGACGAATAAGAGATTAAGCGTTCACTGACTGCATTGTATTCCATTACAGTTCTTGCAAGTTTCTTCTTTATTATAAATGCAACACCATTTCTTCTTTGTCTTTCATTTCCAGCATAGTAGACCATGTGATCATCTGATGCAAAGTGCCCGATGCCAGTCCATTTCAGTTCGTTGACACACAACAAATCAAGTTGTACATGTTCCATTTCAGTCTCGTCCACCTCCAACTTCCCTTGGTTCATGCTTCATGCGTTCCATGTTGCAATATGTAAGACATCTTTATCAACAAAGTCAAAAGTAGAATTCAGGTCTACTTGTATCCAAAGGACCTCATAACCATGTGGACGATAAATACTCAGTAAATATGTGGAGTTTGGGCCAGATGATCTCTGGAAGAAATTTTAAACCTTTTAGCGAGTTATGGCAAGAATATGATCTTCCTAAATTTTTGCTTCTTCCATTACCTTCAATTGTTGCATTGTTTTAGAGCTAGTACAATCCATTCTGAGAGCCTTTCAGATGACTGGGATCTTCACAGACATGTCACTTCTATCAATTTTTCTGGAATAACACTCCATATAGTTGTATTGGGCTTATGAAAGTCTGGGAGCAAGAGACTGGATGCCAAGATGATTCACTCTCCTGGGAGCACTATTTGAGTTCTATTATTAGGGTGTCCAGGTCAACTGCTCTTATTCAGTCCATATTCATTCTGGTAAAAGCAGCTAAGCAGGAGAAAGCTGCCGGCTCCAATTGCTGATCTTGTAGGGTAGAGAAAAGTACATTATTCACAAGCCCTACCTTCACCACCTTGATAAATTGTTTTACTGCAGTCACAAACTGGCTCTCCAAGCATAATAAACTCCATGAATTATAAAAAACGGAAGTTCTTTGATCCCCTGACAACTCTGAAAGCTCCTGGCGCTGAACTAGAGGTTAAGGCTTAAGTATGGTAATTAGGAATAATACTAGATCATTGTCTCACCCTACAGCTACACGTCAACAGCATCATAAGACTTGTATATCACAAAATGCGAACACTAGAATGCCTGTGACCTCTTCTGGACTTAAGTAGCTTCCTTACAGTCTTTCATACCCTGGTTTCCCACACATTGACTACTGTACCAAAATACATGCTTTACCCACTACAGATGGCACAAAACACGGCTGCATGCATTATTCATGGGGTATCCAGAGCTGAACATATATAATGCCTTTAACTGAAGCAGCTTCACTGGCTTCCCATAAAAAGCCAAACAAAATAGAAAGTCATATTGACCATCTTCAAAGCATCCCATAACTTATTCTCAGATTACCTTCAATCACTTCTACACAAGATTTCAGATAACCGAGCCAGAAGGACAAAGAAACACACAGAATACCTTTAACATCCCCATTCTAAGATTAAAGAGTAGCCAGACCAACTCCAACTGGACCTTCTCACCATTCATTTGAAACACTCTTCCTGAGAAACATACAAGCTATCTCTGAGCTAAAGGATTTCCGTAAGGATCTTAACATTCATCTTTTCAATGATTACTTTGACAGCTTGAAACTCCTCCCTACTTATACCTCCCCTAGCAAACCTTCCCTTTCTCCCCGCATCCTAGACGTTCATCCTTTCCTATGTAATATACATGTAAATAATTCTACCTTCCAAGTTCTAATTTGCGGCGTTCTATGTATTAGTTTGATGTTCACTTAATCTGTAAACCACTTTGGCTCTGATAAAGTGGTATATAAAAATAGCTAAATAAATAAATATGGTTTTTCTATTTGTGAATTTTAAATCATATTGGGAGAAAGTTTGGCAGTGAATTTGCACTGTACTCATGTTTAATGTACCTTTAAATTTATAGATTATCATATTTAAATCTCTTGCTGAACAGATCTCTCTGCCCAAACAATTTGCCAAGCTGTTAGATATGCTGCTCACATTGTTTTTTTTGTAATTGGAAGGCAATTTGCCTTTGAATGTGAACCACTGGTGGAATTATGTATGTTTAGTATGTCGATATGAGTGGGTGGCAGCAGAGAGAAGGGGGGCAGTTAGATTGTGTGAAGGTATATGGTCTGTGGAGGAATACATTTCTCAAGTTTGCTAATACAAGACTGTAATTGGAAATAAATTATATGCTTTAGCAATTTGATCTTGTTTGTTGTTTGTTTAGGTATAAACTTAATAATTTTCTGAGCTACAAAAAAATAACCAAATTCTAGTACGCTGCACCAAACTACTTAGAGATCATGTGTGCTCACTACACCTCCTCGTCATAATTCAGTTACAATGACCGATTTAAGCTGCTCTTATCATACGATGCGCCATTGAGTCAGTACTGACTGAGGGTAACCCAAACCCTGGGTTTTCTTGGCAAGCTGCGACTGGAAGTAGATTGCTAGGCCTTGCTTCCGCACAGGAAGTCTGTGTCTCCCAGCCTCGTACTAGCCAGGCCTGACCCAGCTTAACTTCTGAGACCAGCCAAATTAGGCTCATTCAGGACTTCAAAGTAGTAGATTTCAATTCATTTCTCAAGAGAATCTGTTAAGACACAATGTACTATTGGGTCAATATTCAGACCTGGCAGCAAGTGTTTAAGTGCCAGCATGTGGCATTATCAGGATAGGCAGCAGTGCTGAATATACATGGAGCGTACTTGCCACCAATCACTATGGAGCGTACTTGCCACTAACCACTACGGGCCCACTATTGAAAGCGATTAAGGCGATTAGCAGACCTGTTAACCGCATTAATCGTCATGACAGGATACTCAGCGGGACTGGACAGCCCCAGGTGTTGCCACTGAATACATGTTGTGGTAACTGGACAGCGGTGATATTCAGTTGCTGCCTGGATAGCTTCACTATCAGGCTGACCCCCGGCATTGAGTATCCGTGTCTTAAGTTCAACGGTGATGCTGAGTATCGAGGTCTATGTGTTGTCCCCCGCAGCCCCCTCTGGTGGCGGCGTAGTGGTTCCACCGGGGCTGGGGAGCGCATAAGATTAGGGGTATTAGGGTTGGCCTGTTGCGAGGGTCATGAGGTAGCGGCCCTCTGTGCCAACCTCGTTGCCAACTTCCCAATAAAGCGACTTTCAGCCAAGTGTAGGGAAAAAGGAAAAAGGCATTTATTTCACCTTTACGCAAAATGGTTCAAAATATGCGGTTAAGACAATAACAGGGCTGTATCATTCCTTGTATCAGGTTTAACTCACACAAAACGTTCAAAATAACATTGTTAATCTTCACAGAAACTTAAAACATAAGGCATCCTGTATTCTCTTCATACATTCTGTTGCTCCAAACAGCTTAAAGCTTTCCTACTGTACAATAAATACAATCCATGGGTTCATCTGCCTCATCAACCTCAGATTCCCCTGGCATCCATTCCATCTCTGAGGGGTCTGAGTCTGAAACCTCAGGAGGGTTGAATTCGGGCTTTCTAAAAGCATGCCATACTGTGTTCCAATGCTGGCTTGTCAGCTTGGGGCGTCGGTTTTTGGCTGTGGTATAGAACCCTGGCTGTTCATCTGCTACAGGTTTAAAAGTTCGCTTGTCCCAGCCTTTAGCATTACTAGCTTTCTTCTTGGAGAGATTATCTGTTACTTTTTGCATACAAGTGTCCTTATCATACAGATAGGGTTGCCAACCGGCCGGTTTTCAGCCGGCCTGGCCGGTTTTTCCATGGCCAGGCCGGCTGCCGGCACAGATGTCAAACCGGTCATGGAAAAGCCGGTTTTTTGCTCTGGCCGCAAGATCGGGAGCGGCCAGAGCAAAAAACCGGCTTTCCTCCCGAAGTCCGCGGCGCGAATGCGAACGCGAACGCGATTCCCCATAATAGTGCAGCCGCTGCTTCTGCTTTGTACAGAGCAGCGGCTGCACTACACTTACTTTGAAAAGTAAAGAAACTGTATGAGGAGCCCTCCGGTCATGGCAGAGCCCGAGGAAGTGATGTCATGGGGGCGGGTTCCTCACAGGCTGTCTTTCCTTTCAAATTAACTTTATTGCAGCTAAAGTTAATTTGAAAAGGAAAGACAGCCCGTGAGGAGCCCGCCCCCATGACATCACTTCCTCGGGCTCTGCGATGACCGGAGGGCTTCTCACACAGTTTCTTTACTTTTCAAAGTAAGTGTAGTGCAGCCGCTGCTCTGTACAAAGCAGAAGCAGCGGCTTGGGCAGGGCAGGGCAGGGGTGTGAGTGAACCAGCATGGGTGGGGGGGGGGGTGATGGTATGATTTAACCAGCAGGAGGGAGGGAGGGAGGGAGGGGGGGGTTGGTGGGAGTGACCCAGCAGGAGGGGGTGAGTGAGTGACAGGGGGGTGGGTGAGTGAACCCGCAGTGGTGGGGGGGGGGGTGGGAGAGAACGAGCAGTGGGGGGGGGGGTTGTGAGTGAATCAGCATGGGAGGGGGGTTGGTGTGAACCAGCAGGGGAGCGGGGTTGGTGTGAGTGAACCAGCAGGGGAGGGGGGGTGATGGTGTGAGTGAACCAGCAAGGGGGGGGTGAGTGAGTGACACGGGGGTGGTAAGTGAACCAGCAGGGAGGGGGTGAGTGAGTGAACCAGCACTGAGGGGGGGGGGTGTGAGTGAACCAGCACTGAGGGGGGGTGTGAGTGAATCCTCGGTAATTTTTGTGGGTGGGGCTGGGGGCGGGGCTGGGGGAGGAGAATGGGTGGAGCATGGCGAGCCACAGGTGTCGGGTTTTTCTCGGTGAAAAAGTTGGCAACCCTACATACAGATAAAACTCATTCTTTTGTTTCTCTCTTGTGCTAGGTTTAGGCAAGCAATTGCAGGCAACAACTGTTTTACCTTTAAACTTCCTGCAGTCTCTTACAGGAAAGGCTTGAGGCCTAGCCTGATTGTCGTCCAATTCTTGCAGGCTCAAGTATTCCCTGTGTGTCTTAATTAATTCTTTAGAATGGGGAGAAACTTCTCTGAGGCATGGCTGCAGCTGATGCGCTTGTCCTTCACTTCCACCCCTGTGGCAGTTGGCTAATGACCGCGCCCTCTCAGCTCTTCCCTGTTCCCCAGGCCTCTGAGTTTTCCACTCCTCCTTCAGGTTACTTCTATAAAAACCTTTAAAAGTACCTTTCTCTCCTTGGGTATTCTTTTCAACTGGATATCTCTTTCTCAGATTGTGTCCCAGCCCTTCTCCCTGGATAGGGCTATCTCTCAGGCTGGAAGGGAGAGCACGTCCTTCCTTGGCTGCTCTCTGCAGTGCTGCTCCTTCCAGTTGTCTCTGGCCTTCCTCTAGGCCCGCTCTTTGGCCTTCACCTCGGCCTGCTCTCTGAGTTACTCCTTGGCCTGCTTCTCGGCCTACTCTCTGGCCTGCTCTCCAAGTTGCTTCAACTCCTTGAGCTGCTCGGGGTCTGACACCGACTCCAACTCTGTTTCTGATTCCGACCCTCCTTGACTCCACTCTGTCCCTGCTTAAATCGGGACTAACTGATTCTAGGTCCTGCCCATAGAGGCGTGGTTCCTCTGCTTCCAGGCTGGCTCTCCTGCTCCCTCTATGTGGACCTTCAGGAAATTGCATGTGAAGCTTGTTTTTTTCAAAATTTAAAACTTTTTTGCTTTCTGCCAGAGGGTCCGCTGTATCACAGTGTATAGCAGTGATGTTCAGCTGCTATATGTATACATAAGTGGTTTAAGAAAGGGCAGCTTTTTTTCCGCTCTAACCTACCATATTTATCTATGCAGATAATGGCTGAATATCGCCACTCTCAGTATAGCTGAGTGAATCACCATGGCTTCATAAGGATTGTGCTGGAGCAGTCAGAGGACATTTTTATCATCACTATCCATGCAGGAGATAATTTAATAAAGTCCCACCTAGTTAACATATGTTGTCACATGCCTATGTCAAGCCTAGTTTTCTTATAGAATATATTGTCAGCACCACTTCCCTGGTGGCCAGTGGACGCCAGGGCAGGTGGGACACAAAAATATAAGGTTAAGATTGGAGAGTCTTCTAAAGGCCCAAATGGCTCTTGGTCCTTGTAGTTGCTTTAGCTCCAATCTTCAATGAAACAATCAAGCTGAGTGGTGGGAATTAATAAGGCTTTTATTTCCCTTTTTTCACAGTGGTTCTAACTTTCATAGTGGGTTACAACTTTAAAGCAAATGTCCTTAATGCAGGTAGAAAACAAACTCAGGGTTCAAAGCAAAAACTGTTATTCGTCACAGGAATGGAGGTGCTCAAACAAATAAAGAATGCTCTGCTGGCAATTCACCCAATCACAAGTCTGGCAGTGACTCTAAACTTTCAGAAATGCAAAGTGTACAGTCCATCTCTTGGTCAGACAAGTCTCCTGCCAGTTCCACTTGCATTGGCACGGTATCAGAAAGCTCTGATTCTATATCCCTGGTTTCTTGTAAAACACATTCAGGGGTTTTGTATATTTTCTGTAGCAGCTCCCAATGTCCTTGGCCTAGCCTAGGGCATCGGCCACTTGCTGTGTTAGGCTTTAAAGTACCCTCTTTCCTTAGAGGCTTTATATCAGCTTTATCATAGCTCTTATCATTCACAACTTTCTTATTAGGCATACATTTCTCATACCTTGTATGGCAGCAATCCTCAAGTAACCGGCTTTCTTCCACTGCCTGCCTTTCCCAGGCAGCAGCTTGCTGAAATCCTTTTCTATAACAGTTAGGCTTAGCCTGTAGCCTTTGACTTCCTTCTCCTGGTGAAGGCCTGCCTCTGTACAAGCCCAGCTTCTGGCTTTCTGACCCAGTGTGGCTTGGCTTCTCCAGCTGATTCTTGTTTGGCTTAGGGTTGCAGTTACAGCAGTGCTTTTGCCTCTGAGGGCAAACAGCTCTCGGTTTGGCTGGAGATGACACCTCCTTAGGTCCTTCCTCAGCTCCTGAGAAATCACTTCTCCCTCCTGGGAATCCTCTAGCACTAGAGTAGTCAGGTTTCCACTTCCACCTCTCTCTCTCGGTGCTGCCAGTGATTCTCCCCTTGCTTCTGCTTGGGCTGCTGCTTCTGCTGGTGCTTCTATCTCCGAGGCTACTGGTACTCCTTCTGCCTCTTCTCCTTCCCCGGACTCCCCTCCAGTCTTCCACACTCCCCTTATGAAGCCCTCCTGCTCTTGAGGATTGGAAGCTGGTTGGCATTTCCTCGTGACCAGGTGGGCGTGGCTCTTCAGTCTCCCTGAAGACACTCTTGCTCCCTCTAGCTGGTTCCTGGGAATATTGCAAGTCTTTTCCTCTGTGAAAAACACCTTCTTTTCTCTCAACTGGGCTCTCATCAGCCCTCGCTCTGTGACAATATACAGTGACAGAATTCAAAATGTCATGGGACAGACACAGTGGATCCCTTTATAGCAACAAGATAAGATCAAATTAGTATAACTATCTCTTATATCTGAACAAATAGGGGCGACCTTACATGGAGCAGTGGGTACACCCCTAAACACAGGCATGGGGAGAGGTGGCCTGCACGGAGCGGCAGGTGCATCTACTCTTGTGATCTTACTGGGCAGACTAGATGGACCATACTGGTCTTTATCTGCCGTCATTTATTATGTTACATTTTTTTTTTTTTTTAGTGCCATCAAGTCCGTGTTGACTCATATTGACCCAGCTACCTCTGGGTTTTCTTGGCAATGTATCACCAGAAGTAGATTGCCAGCCTTTTCTTCTGAGGCAATGGAGGGTAAAGTGACTTGCCCAAAGTCACAAGGCGTGCTAGTGGGAATCGAATCCTTGATCTTCTGGGTACTAGGCAGTTGCTCTAACCACTAGGCTACTCCTCCACTCCATGTTGCTATACTATATATTACTATAAGTGGCTAAATATGCTGGTTAATCTAAGGCAAAATCGTTCATGCCAGAAGTAGTGTAAATGATCGTGCTTCAATTTGTAAAGAAGATGCCTAAATTATAATGTACTACAATTTGCACTCATACTTGTGCCCTCTGCCCATGCTTTGTCCAAACTCCCTCCATGCCCATGCCTACATGCCCATGCCTACAATGAAAGCACGTGCCATCGCAGCTGTGCCGCTCGCACATAGAAATGCCCATTTTTGTACATAGATCACTAAAATACCATGATTTACATACATTGATGGTGCATAATAGGCGGCTCCTTGTAAAATTACCCTTATAGTGCCATTGAAACTTCATTGATAGGGAACGTATAGGTTTAGTGGCTTCCATAAATGTACAAGTCCCTTTGCGCCCCGTAATTTGGATATTCTGGGGATCACAGAATCTTGGCTCAAGCCAGCTGAGTCCCACTTCTTTGCTCAAGCTTGTCCTGTTAACTAATATCCTTCTTTGTTACTTTCCCCCTTCTGTTTCTCAGTTGATGCGCTAGTATCCTGGGATTGCAGAGGTTAGTGTCCTTCCATGGAGAACTGCTGGTTCTTTAAGACTATAAATATTGAACATGAGTTTGATATTAAGGGCAATATGTCCTTCTCCCTGCTCTACACCTCAGCTACACATAAGGCAGGCTAATGCCTGGATTTGTTGTTCTTTAAGAGTGTGCAGTACTCTATAGTTTACGCATGTACCATTCCAGTTTCATGGTCTGACCATTTTTTGATTATTATTAATCTGCTTTTTAATTATTCCCGTGCCCCCTGTAGGCTCACTAGAAACTCTTACTGTGCTTGACATGCAAAGGTAATTGGAGCGCTGTGACCTGCCTGACACGGAACTTCCTATTCTTAGCATAGAACAGACAGCTACAGATCTATCACAGACCCTTGAAGAAACCCCAAGCAAGCTTGATCCATTCCAGACATTTGCCCGCAAAGGGAGCTCTTATTGCCCATGGGACATTGTCTAGCTGAATAAAGGATAAAATGCATCTCCAGTTGTCAGCCAGTTTTTGCAGGCCAAATAGGAATCAATGCTATGGAAAACTAAAAACATTTTATATCCAACCTATGATCTACAGTCTGTTTTTATGACAGCTCTTCAGAATTATGACCAACCTAGCCACTAACAATTTGTCCATGCCTTTTTTTTTTTTTTTTTTTTTTCTGATCGGTTTGCTCAGTTTCTCAAACAACATTCAGAATCACATTCAGAACTTTGCTCCCACTCAGACTACATTAGATCGTAATGATGGGCCTATTTTTGTTACATCAGCAAAGGTTTCGCCCATCATTTCCTCCTTGCTACTGTGGAGTCAGTAGAGCTCTTTTGTTCTGCTATGTAAATTAGGCTTAGAGAAGCTTGCTTCTTGTATTCACTACAGTATCCCAACTCCATACACGCTTCCTCTAGCTCTTTGGAAGAAATTACAGTGTCTTGCTGATGAGATTTTAAACATGATTAACTTGGAAGGCATGATGCCGTTCTCCTAGAAGGAATACATAATTTCATTTCATTTATTGACTTTTTCACCACCCATCATACTATCTGGGCAGTACACAGACTACATATACAGACTATAAAACACATTTTGTATAAACAAGACAAAACATAAAATCAGAACAGACCAGAGATGCCATAGGTGGCAGCTTACGAAACATTAAATATTCGATCTCCTGTTAAGAGTGGAAGTCATTTATTCCACATAAAAGAAGCTACATAACTAGGACCTCACAGATTGTTTCCTAAGCTCTGTTGCAGGAGGAAGATTCAACAGGCCATGTTGGCTTAGAGCAAAGAGCTCACCTTGGAACACAGGCTTGAATATGATGAAACAAATGCAGTGTCTCTGCATGCTGTAACCTCTAAAGCCAGCACAGCATTTTAAACAATTCCCTTTGAATCACAGGCAACCAGTGAAGGTCCATTAAAGTAAGAGTTTGCTTAAACTGGGATACCCTCGTGATCAGTCTAGCCACTACAGTCTGGGCAAGTTGCACGTATTCTGGCAGGGAGTCCCACATAGATCAGATTACAAAAGTCAAAATGTGGAAGGGTCAATAACTGAACCACTAACCAAAAACCCAGAAGCTCTAGAACTTCACATATCTTCCAAACTAGATGCATTTTGTAAAATACCACCCTAAGATCTTTACAGACCTGGGCTTTAAAAGACAGATTGCTGTCAAGCGCAATCCTCAAATAGGAGCTCTCAACACGGAGCAGAACTGAATGACCATATAGACACAAATTTCCTGGTGGCACATAGGTGTTGGTAGTGACTCCTGAATAAGGCCTCAGTTTTGTTAAAATATAATGAGATGTCTAATAGCATAACGGTTAGAGTAGTGGCTTAAGAGCAGAGTAGCTGGCGTTTGAATCTCAGTGTGGGCTTTTGTGATCTTTCGCCCATAGCATGGGAAATAAGATCCCAGATATTGAGGCTTTAATGGGAGTGGCTGACTTGCATTTAGTGGCAGTTACAGAGACATGGTTCACGGACCATGACTGGGATATAACTATACCAGGCTATACATTATTCAGAAAAGACAGAGCAGGAAGAAGGGGCAGAGGAGTGGCACTATATATAAAAAATAATATTAAAGTTATGGAAATACAGGGCTTAAAAGGGAGAGAGGAGGCATTGTGGGTTAAACTAGAAAGAGGGAAAGAGAAATCCATTTTCTTTGGCATGAGATACAGACCTCCATCACAGGGAGAAGTGGACACACAACATTGCCAGGAAAGGGGAAGTAATACTTATAGGGGATTTCAATATGCCAGATGTTGACTGGCGCAGCAGTGTCGTCTAGAAGTAAAGAGATTCTGGATTCTCTACAGGAAGAACTAGTCAGGCAATTGGTAATAGACCTTACACGTGAAGGGGCCATACTGGACTTGGTGCTTACCCAATGGTGAAAGTGTTTCTAATGTTATAGTGGGAGATCATTTTGCATCCAGTTATCACCAGATGATGTGGTTCGGTATTAGGACTAGGGCTGATAAAATCCATTCAAAAGCGAGGGTCTTAGACTTTAGGACAACTAACTTTGCCAAAATGGGCAAATACCTCAAGGAGTCATTAGCGGAATGGGAACAGCTGGGGGATGTAGAAAAACTGGGCAAAACTGAAAGGGGAATATTTTAAGGGCAACCAACCTTTTTGTTAGAAAGGTAAATAAATGTAAAAGGAAAAGGAGGCCACTATGGTTCTCAAAAGAGGTAGCTGAAAAGGTGAAGAAAAAGAGGGAGGTATTCATGAAATACAAGAGATCACAAAGAGGAAGACAGGCATCTATATTTGGAAAAACTTAGAGAAGCTAGCAAAGTAGTCAGGAAAGTAAAGGTACAAAAAGAAGAAATAGCCAATGCAATAAAATGTGGGGATAAGACATTTTTCAGATATTTTAGTGAAAGGAGGAAGGGCAAAAGTCATACAGATACTGATGTTGGTCTCAGGATCATAGGCGCCAACTTTGTGGGTACTTGAGCACCTCCAATATTTTCTCCTGTAGGTCTGTATATCTGTAGCAAAAAAAGATCTCCATACTCCGGAGCTACAGGACAAGGGAGAAAGGAAGGTTTCTATATCGTAGCTACTGCTCCCACTTCCCCTTGCTCTCTATTGGCTGGCTTTGTCTGATTGATGGTTGCCTGAGCCCTGGGGAGGAAGTAGAGACAGATTTGTTAGATGTGCTGAGGACTCAGGAGTTTAAGATTGCCAACCATCTAAATTATTTTAGGATTCTACAACTTTGTAAAGTAACTGTCTTAGTCAGAATGATGTCTAAATTGTCTGGGTATTTTTTAAGAGTTTAGCTCTATAACGCACCAGTGCTTCCCCCTCACTGTGCAGAGTAAGTAGTAGGTTCCAGCCAATAGAAAAACGGCACAAGTCACAGGAATGGTGAGCTGATTTTCAGCGCAGGGTCTGGGAAAAAGTCAGTTGAATAAGTGGGTTTCTTGGTAGGGATGAGTGGGGTTGCTGAGAGGGTAGAAATGTAAGTGGACTGGGGTAAAGTGTAAGGAGGCTATTACAGGCTGAGAAAAAGAACTGGTAGCAAAAGCAAGAATTGGGGTCATTGAAGTAGAGAAGTGCAGAAGCAGCACAGCACCAGTAGACAGTCAGAGACAGAATCTGTCTGTCTGAAAAGTGCTAGTGTGCATATATGTACCTGATTTGGGGGATGGGGAGAGGGGTGGATGAATGCATGCGCGTGTGTGTAACTGATGTACAACAGAGTGCATGCATGTGTATGTTTCTGTGTCTCTGATGCAAATAATCTCATATAAATAGAGTTTCCCTTTGAAAATTTCAGCTGGAATGGACCAGTCTGCTGGTGCAAATGTGGAGGAGTGGAGGAGTGGGACACGTGCTTTAAAATAGGGGACATTTAGGAATACCAACTCAAGTAATACGATTCTAGGGACAATTCCTTAAAATACAGGACTGGCACGTAAATACGGGACAGTTGGTCACTTTATCTCTGAGGAAGAGGAGGAAATTGTAGGACTTAATAGTTCTCATGGATGAAACAGAGAACGATAGAAACATGATAGCAGAAAAAGATCATCTAGCCTATCTAGTCAGCCCTTCCTGGGTAAGTCATTTCGTCTTTGTCTACCATCATTTTCTTTGTAACTCAAAACAAGATCTTGCAATTTTAAAAAAAATATATATATATAATATTGTGGCCAAGAGGGCTGAGCCCAGTAGCACACCCATTTACAATCCTGAAATATCATCCCCTTAGGTTTTGCTCCTATTCGCCAATCAAGTACCTTAGTGTCAATCCCAATCTCTGCTAACTGTTGCAGCAAAACTCGCAGGCAAACCACATCGAATGCAGTTGTCAGTTCTACAAAAATAGTAACTTAGGGCCCGATATTTGAAAGGCGTTTACACGGTTTACAGCCAAGTAAACCATGCAAATGCTCTAAACGGGGATATTAAAAAACAACTACATGGTAAGTGCCGTTGAATATCCCCTACTAATTCCGGTTAGCATCCTGTTAGCATCGGGGCATGTTGAAGGCGGAGACTGGCACTAACCGGACAGCAGCAATATTGGATGCTGCCTAGTTAGCAATCTGTACCTTAAAAATAGGCGAGGAAAACCCTAGTATGTGACGGTAGGGAGAGACCGGTATGGTCCATCTAGTCTGCCTAGTAAGGTAGCTAAAGTTAGGTGTACCTGCTGGTCTCTGCAGGTCACCCCCCCCCCCCCCATGCCTTTGTTTAGGGTTGTACCTGCCGCTCTGTGCAGGTGACCCCTCTCTATCTGTTAAGGTATAAGAAATAGTTAAGTTTATGTAGATTTTATCTTCTTGCTATAAAGGGATCCACTGTGTCTGTCACATGCCATTTTGAATTCCGTCACTGTATTTGTCCACACCAACTCCAGCGGGAAGGCATTCCAAGCATCCACCACCCTTTCAGTGAAAAAGTATTTCCTGACGTTGCTTTTAAGTTTACCTTCTTGCAGCTTAATGTTATGCCCTCTAGTTTTGCAGCTTCCCCTTCTTTGAAAAAGGTCTATTTGTTCTTAATACCCTTTAAGTATTTAAATGTCGGCATCATCTCTCCTCTTTCTCATCTCCTCTAGGGTGTACATATTTAGGTCTTCAAGTCTCTTCCCATACGTCTTCTAGTGCAGGCTCCAAATCATTTTGGTCGCCTTCCTCTGAACCATTTTAAGTCTCTTTGTATGAGAGCAACAACCTGATTGGCAGCTTTAATTAGGACTTCATCTATCAAAGTTAATAATCCACCAAAACCCATACTGGTCCTTTTATATATTTATCTAGTAGCTGTTACATGACTTGTTCAATCAGTTTACCAAAAATATGGTAGATCTGAGATAGGATGATAATACAACTTTTGCTGAAAACTTCAGGTTGGATCAAGCATCACCTAGCAGCTACTGTCCCATTTTAAATGTGTCCTTTTTAGCCAAAAGAACTGAAATAGCTGCGACTTAACAACTCTCTTCTTTCCTGGATGCCATAAACTACTTACATGCTAGACAATCAAGCTTCAGAAAGGGCCAGAATAAAACATCAGCTTTTATAGCAAAATCGAATGAAGTCTTGACAGTAGATCTTGCCAATTGTGCCAGAATACTGAGGTTGTATTCATACTGATAGCACCATTATTCCAAATCATCGTCTCTTTTTGAGAAAAGATCCTCTGACTGCAAAAAAACCCCAAACCCCACATTACAGTGAACGCCTTAATGGTAGAACGAATCACCAAACACTGAAGATGGCCCTAGCATACCTAGGGCTACAGTAATTGAATTGCTTCATTATTGTCTTTTAAAAAGTCCTTCTGAAGGAGCTTATTCATCAGTGCGGCAGCTGTTATTTCTTCCTTCTTTGTAGCAACCCCTTTCTGTGGTTCAAAGCACTCAATAAGCTCTCTGCTCCTTCCTTATCTGACCTTATCCATACCACTTCACCAAACAGAGCAAGAAGATCATCAGCCATCAACTCCTTAAAACTCCCAAAGGCCCTTACAAGCTGCTCTTCTTCCACAGCCAATAGAGCCTTTACCCTCTGTGCCCCTAGGTGCTGGAATACACTACCTCCTGGCATACGGGCCATTGACAGCTTAACACAATTCAGGAAAGCCCTCAAATTCCACCTCTTTAACAAACATCTTATTGAGCCATTTACACCCATCGACTTCAGTGATTCCTCCCAGCTAGTCAGTTCCATGGTATCTCAATAACAGAAATAGGACGAATCGCTTTGTTTATTGAACATATTATTAGCACCTGTTCCTAATAACTTGTAGCCATGCTGTAGTATTATATCTGTAAATAGACTGTAAATAGTTTCCCCTGTTATCCAAGTTCCTTCCCTTGTTATCTGTAAACTCATGCATGTTATTGT
Organism: Ichthyophis bannanicus; assembly: GCA_033557465.1. Classification (NCBI taxonomy): domain Eukaryota; kingdom Metazoa; phylum Chordata; class Amphibia; order Gymnophiona; family Ichthyophiidae; genus Ichthyophis; species Ichthyophis bannanicus. The sequence goes on along the minus strand of JAWIIG010000024.1, from coordinate 3,411,019 downwards.
ACTGAGACTTTTTGTTCTATGTGAACCGCGCTGATGCCGAATAGTGCGGTATATAAGAGAATGTAAATAAATAAATAAATAAATAAATAAGTTGGATCATGTTTTGGTCTTTTACAGCCTATGCAGAGGGACTGCCAACATCTAACTTGCTAGACTTCCTCATGGCTGTAAGTTCAATCAGGGTGCCCACTATTAAGGTGGTTGGGGGGCTAAAATCCACAGGGAACCGGATTCTCAGGAGATTCTCTATGGAGCTTTTGCCTCAGGCAGCCATCCACTCCTTGTTTTGTATATTTTGTATTTTGTCATCACTGTTGTTTTATTTTGTTATTGCAATGCATGGATTTTGTCAGTGCTACTGCCACTAAATATCAAAACCTATCTGCCTAACTTTTACGCTCCTAGGTTAGGCTGAAATAACCGGGGAGCTGCAGCGAGCGCTTCCCCTGCCTCATACCCCACATTTTCCCCCATAAATAAAACTTCACATCACACATGACTTGGTATAACAACAGGTCGCAGCTTTATTGCTCCATAACATATTAACAGTTTAAACTTGAATAACACCCCCATACCCAATCCCCCGAGCGGAGCGTTACCTCCCGCCATATAAGTAGCAAGGTGACAACGCTACCGCCCTTGCGCCGGTCAACCCACCGGGCAAGTTATTACCACCCCTGCCCGACTTCGCCATGTCACTAGCAAAAATCTGCTAGGGTTCTCCGGGCCGCGGGCACCCTGCCCCGCCCACAAGTAGCTATGGCTCCGGACCCCGGAAACCTCCGGGATCCCGCCAGCTATCTCCCCCCCCTCCAGCTGCAACAAACACCCCCAAAACCCTCACGCATCCTCCTTAACAAAAACCAAAGGGTGGGAGGGCGGGACACCCGCCAGATGCCCTCCCTCACGCCATGTGCTCAGCGATGTCCTTGCTGCTGCTCCACATGGCCTGACTCGCTCTGGGATTGGTTCCCGCCTCGCGCATTGCCCGAGGCTGAACCAATCCCTTCAAAAAATGCGCCTTGCATCCCGCCGCGCCTTGCATCCGACGCACCCGCGCCTCTCCCCCCCCCCCCCACATCGGCTTCCCCCCTCCAACCGCCTTCTAGCGGTCTTACTACCAGGCCCGCGCCGCGGCTCGCCCCCGGTTATTTTCGGGCTCCGGGACGTTGCCCCTTGCCCTTCCTTTTAACCGGGGAGCTGCAGCGAGCGCTTCCCCTGCCTCATACCCCACATTTTCCCCCATAAATAAAACTTCACATCACACATGACTTGGTATAACAACAGGTCGCAGCTTTATTGCTCCATAACATATTAACAGTTTAAACTTGAATAACACCCCCATACCCAATCCCCCGAGCGGAGCGTTACCTCCCGCCATATAAGTAGCAAGGTGACAACGCTACCGCCCTTGCGCCGGTCAACCCACCGGGCAAGTTATTACCACCCCTGCCCGACTTCGCCATGTCACTAGCAAAAATCTGCTAGGGGTTCTCCGGGCCGCGGGCACCCTGCCCCGCCCCCAAGTAGCTATGGCTCCGGACCCCGGAAACCTCCGGGGTCCCGCCCCCGGCCCCGGCCCCCATTTAGTGCCTTTGCCGCCCCCCCCCCCCCCCCCCCCCCCCCGCAACTTTTTTTTTTTTTTTTTTTTTATTACCGGAGCCCAAGCTGCGACCTGCTCATGCAATCCTTCAGCACCTGCTCCAATGCCTCCTGCCAGTCGTTCAGTAGAAGGTCGATCCCTACTGGAGACAGATGCACCCCATCACTGCGATACAAACCCCCACACGCCACGTCCACCCACTCATGTTGTACCTGATAACCCCCCTTTGTACACACCCATTTTCCAATCTGGCGATTGATCTTCGTCAGACCCCTGGACCACCGCCGCTGACTCCAGCACGCTGGCCTCGGGATGACATCCGACCAAATCAGCACTACATCAGTAAACATTTTCAAAACCGCATTCATATCTTTTTTAGCAGCATTAATAAGTTGTTTACATGTCCATGATGTGAGATCATTGCCACCTAGGTGCAGCAGAATAATCCCAGGAGGAGTCCTCAACCGCTCGTGGTGTCGCAGCAAAGGCATCAGCTGTGCCCATCGCAGCCCCCCGCTCCTCCCAGCCATAACACCGACACCACGTCAGGCTCCAGCCCCAGGTTCATACCGATAGGCCGTATCGCAGCTCGCCGACCAGCCCAAAAACACAAATGAATGCCCCAGCATCCACGCGCCCTTCCAACTTCTTCCCCCACCTGAAACAGAAAACAGTAGTTAACAAAACAGTTGTGGCATGGATGTGCCTTTCATGGTATGCTAGTAATTTTTTTTTTTTTTTTTTGTTACAGTCGGACATAGCCCCGAAAAGCCCGTGACCTCCAACGGCCAATCCTTGATATTTGCCATCCCGATAAACCGGCACCCGCCGCACTGGACGCTGCCCCAATGCGAAAGGAGTGCGCCGCATATTGCGTAGGGTCCTCGCCCAAGCGCTGAAGCCCCAATCTCAAAAACTGCAGTGACCTGGTAACGTGTGACCAAATCCTCATCCCTATGCAGAAATAGTCCTCCCCCAACCGGAGGACGGCACCCCAAATACTCCGTCATGGCCATCACCGGGCATGTGGGTCCACCTTATCGCTTGCAGAACTACCCACATGCCTTTGCCCTGCTGATCCGTCTTGGATCTGCGCAAGAGGACCTTTAATTGTTCCCCCACTACCCGCACATGTTGACACTGCAGACTATTCCCAACACCCGACATCTTAGAATCAGCTACTAATTCCCCCACCCTAAATGCCCCAAAAAAGGCCAAACAGAAGATGGACTTAAAGAGAACAGCCTCATAAGCAGACCGAGCCACCCCCGGCAAGACCCCACAAAGCCCTCTTAGCAGGTCATGCGTCAACGGACGCCTCTGATCAGCCGGAGGAGGCTCCGCACGCCCCCACCCTTGTATTAATTTCCGCACCAAGAACCCCCCACCGGATGGGCCCCAACCCACTGCCTTAGCAAAAAAACGCAAAGCCCGCCATTTGTCCCTTCAACACCGCCCTAGATAACCCCCTCTTCCTGGCATCTAGGATGTAGTCTGCCAACACTTGCTCAGACACCCCCCCCCCATTCCAGCCATGGCCAAACAAGAACTCCACCACACTAACACAACCCCGACAGTAGGTCTCCCAAGTCTTCTTCGCCACAGATCTCTTCAACAACTCTCTCATCGCAGCAGGCCATCGCTCCATAACCTCCAAGGGACCGTCCGCCCCAACTCTTCTGCCCTTGGCGCCAGGTGCCGGAACCGATCGAACTGTAAACGGGAAAGAGCATCCGCGATGCCATTATGCAAACCTGGGATGTGCCGCGCTTTCAACCCCACATTCAACCGCAAACAGGATAATACCACCTTTCTCATCAAATCTGCTACTAAGCTACACCGCGGTGTGTAATGGTTAACGACACTCACCACCGCTTCATTGTCACACCACCATACCACCGCTGGTTACGCAATCTATCAGGCCATAACTCCAGCGTTACCCAAATAGGAAAAAAGTTCCAAAAAGGTGATATTCCGAAGCAGCCCTTGCTCGCGCCACGAGTCCGGCCACTGCGCTGCGCACCACTCCCCCCCAAAGTATATGCCTAATCCCACTCCCCCCGCCGCATCCGTGTACAGCTGTAGGTCCGCACTAGAACACTCCCTCTCCATGAGCACAGTCGACCCATTGAACTCAGTCAGGAAAAACATCCCACACCTGCAAATCCTCCCTAATGCTCCTGGAAATTCGAATTCTGTGATGAGGCTTGCGGACACCTGACGTAGCCGCCGCCAAACGCCTGGTGAATACACGCCCCATTGGTATCACTCGCGATGCAAAATTTAAGGAACCTATCAGGGATTGGAATTCCCGCAACGTGAACTTTTCCGCCGCCAAAGCATTGGACACTAAAACTCTTAACTTCGCCACTTTAGCTGCCGGCAAACGAGCCACCATCTCCACCGAGTCCAATTCTATGCCCAAGAATGTGAGCTTGGTCGACGGTCCCTCTGTCTTCTCTTTCGCCAATGGGACCCCCAATTCCCTCGCCACATGCATAAAAGCTTCCAACAAATCATGACACCGTGATGTCTGCGCAGGCCCCACGAACAAAAAAATCGTCGAGGTAGTGCACCACACTATTATACCCCGCCCGTCTCGTGACCATCCACTGCAGGAAAGTACTAAATTTTTCAAAACATGCGCATGACACTGAACAACCCATTGGCATGCATTTGTCGAAATAAAATTCCCCCGCGAATTGGAAACCCAGCAAATGAAAAGAGTCCGGATGAACAGGCAACAACCTAAAGGCAGATTCTATGTCCACCTTTGCCAACAGCGCCCCCTTCCCCGCCACCCTCACCAACCGCACAGCCTTATCAAACGAGGCATAACGTACCGCACAGCACTTTCTCGGAATGTGGTCATTAACAGAGGAGCCTGCCGGGAAAGATAAATTATGAATAAGCCTAAATTTACCAGGCTCCTTCTTAGGGATAATTCCCAACGGAGAAATCACCAAATTCGTGAAAGGGGGGTCCAAAAAAGGACCCGCTATCCTCCCCAGGCGCATCTCCACCGCCAACTTCTGCCGCACGATGGCTTCCATCCGCAATACTGCTGGTGAATTCCTTGCCGCCTGGGCCCCTACCCCACCCTGCACCGGAATAACAAACCCCAATTCAAACCCCGACCCCAAGAATTCACTATCCCCTTTGTTCGGGTAAAAACTAAGCCACTCCCGCAGTAACCCCCACTTGATGGGCGATGGCGCCCTGGCTAAGCTGGCATCCTCACTTAGAGACCGAGGGCGCCGCACCGCTACCGCCTTTTTTTGTACACTTTGCCGCTGAGTGCCCTCCTCCACACGCAGAACAGGCGTGCCGGAACTTACAGTCCGGAAATGGACATGAGGACTTATTGAACCTCCAACATACGTCCGTCCCTGCACCTGTCCCGGACTTACTTGGCAACCCACCCCCCCCAACTCGAAAGGACCTGGCCCCTCCAGCATTAATCCCACCTCCAAATTTAGAGCCACCCCCTGCAGTAGATCTTGCTGACATCTGAGTGAGCCACAAGTTGATATCTTGCGTACCCCACGTTAAATACCGGTTCTCCTCCATTTTATCTCGGAACTTCTCATCGTAATTAAGCCACGACCATCCCTCGTGGGACTGCGAGGCTTCCAAGATGGAGTCGGCATAGGATAATAACATCCCATACTGCTCCGGGTATGTCTGACCCCATACACTAGCTAAGCGCAGAAAAGCCCTGACCCAATTTACTACCGACCTCGTCACTTTACGCACCCTCCCAGCCTTCTCGTCCTCCTTACGTTTTTTCTTACTCTCACCTGACCTCTTCCTCCCATCTAATAAACGGAATATGTCGATATAACGCCGTTTCTTAATTCTTTTTCTCAGCTTTTTAGGTACCCCCTCCCACAGTTCGGATAAAATTGTCACCGACGCCCAAAAACCCGCAACTGCAGTGCTGCCCCCTGCAACTGTACCCCTTGCTGCTATACTGCCACGCCCCCACTTGACGTACTCGAAGACGAAGTTGAGGACGAAGAAGTGGAGGACCCAGAACGCCGACGCCTTCGCGACGCATGTTTCCTTTTTTTACCTGCCTTTCCTGCCCGACCTTCCCGAGCTCCCTCCCCTACAACAGCTCCCCCTTGCTGTTCCTCAGGTAACTCACCATCCACAGTTGTGCCACCCGTCCTAGCATTGGTAAGCTGCTCTCCAGTAGTTGCTTGCAGATCGCCTGCTTCCGGCGCAACCCTTCCTTGCGAGTCCAATGGTTGCAAGAGGTTACACGACGGCAGCCGGCCTTGCGGTGGTCCAGCAAACATGGATCCAGGTGCCGCCATCGTCGGTATCTGTGGAGAAAGAAAAGGCACAAACGAAGAGGGGGAACAACCTGACCACACCGGCTGCCAAGCCCCAACCCAGTTGGCTCCCGACGTGCCTTGAGCCCCCCTCTGCCATTGGTCCCAGGCCTGAGGATTACTAGTTCCCCAGCTCTCCGGACTATCCACCCCCCTTCCCGCATTCTGTCCTGTGCATCCCCAAACCGGACGCTGCACCACTCAGACTACCCCCGCCCCCTCCCCCCTGAGTACCAAAACCCATCAGAGAAGGGCTGTACCCCTGTACTGCTCCTCGCCATTCCGTGCCCACTTCACCATTCTGAGACCCTACAGGACCCCGGATCTCACCCTGCCCTCTGCCCGCCGAGGCTATACGCCCACTTGGCCTGCGCCTCGGTCCAGCACGTGTCCCCCTGCCAGCAAGCCCCCCGGGGCCCGCCCCCTGCTCCTGCCCCCCGGTTACCTCTCCGGCTCCTCACTGGCCCCTTGGCCCTCCCCCCTTTCCCCTTCTCTGCTCCCCTGCCTGCCTGCGCCCTTACAGAGCTCTCTCCTGTTTGTGCACATCCCCCCTTGGCCCCTTTTTTGCCCACCGTTCTCCGAGCCATATTAATTCGTTAGCCACCACTACAACCCCCCCAGCAACCCAACAAAGCAAAGCAAACACAGGACCCAACAGAGACAGCAACCCGCTCCAAATAAATTTAATCACATTAATGGAAGCCCATAAGCCTCCACGTAGCTCCCACGAAATAACAGACCAGCCCCACAAATCGCTCAGAAATTTACTCGCCTGCTGATGTCAGTGCAGGCGCACTGACTGCTCGACTCCGCCGGCTCACAGCATGTCCCGCCGAGGCAATCCTTAAAACCTTGCTTCCTGTACCCAATCACCCTCACGGCGTGCTCGCCCGGAGATGCACTGTCCCCACGCAGACTGCCGCCCAACGTCCCGGAACGTCCACGCCGCTCGCTATCGCTCCTGCACCATCGGAGTACACCCGCCAGATGCCCTCCCTCACGCCATGTGCTCAGCGATGTCCTTGCTGCTGCTACACATGGCCTGACTCGCTCTGGGATTGGTTCCCGCCTCGCGCATGCCCGAGGCTGAAACCAATCCCTTCAAAAAAATGCGCCTTGCATCCCGCCGCGCCTTGCACCCCGACGCACCCGCGCCCCCCCCCCCCCCCCCCCACATCGGCTTCCCCCCTCCAACCGCCTTCTAGCGGTCTTACTACCAGGCCCGCGCCGCGGCTCGCCCCCGGTTATTTTCGGGCTCCGGGACGTTGCCCCTTGCCCTTCCTTTATAGGGTAGAAATTTAGGTGCTCAGCTTTTCTTTTTTTTTCTTTTTTTTTTTTTTTAAATATTGAGTATGCATTCCTATTGGAAACACAGAGGCTCACATAGCCATGTCTGTCTGGCGGCTATACAAGAGTCCTGAGAGTCTCACTGGTAATGACAGCTATTTAGATGATATTGGGATAACAGAAGCAAATTAGTATGCAACTGGGTCAATCTGGCAGGCTGCAGGTTCTACAATGTAATTAATAATTAGTCCTAGTAGGATCACTGGTGCTCACATGGCAAGGTCTGTCTGAGATTCTATGCAGGGGACCTAGGAGCCCAAAGGCTTGGATAATGGCCACACTAGTATCCCTTTCTATTTAGATTGTTAAGAGTCTTGTGGCTAAGCATGACAAAGATGGTTGCTGGTGGGAAATAATGGAAGGTTCTGTAGGGAGGAAAACGACAACTGCCCGGGATAAGGAGAGAGATCTTGCAAGTGGTCATCCTCCGGCATCTAGGATGCATCTTTCCAACTTGGGCAGGATAGCTGTGTAGACTGGATGGTCGTTTTCTGTTGTCATTGAAATTATAACTACGCATGTTACAATAGCGATCATTAGTGCAGCACCAAATCCATTGTATTTTTAAATAAGAGAGTGATGCGATAATTGTTAGCTGCCAGATTACATAGTGAAATAGTTGAAATAAAAATTGACGCTACCGCCGGCATTCAATTTCACGGTATCAGATACACTGCAGTTAATGAATATTAATTATATATCCATTGTCTATAGCAGCTTGTAGAAAGCATTCTCTTGCAATACAGTTGATGAGGAATACACTTTTATAATTCCTAGTTAGAACTCGTCTGATATGACATGAGAGAGGACGACTTATCCTGATTACGGACTGAAACTCATGGCTGCTAAACACGTCTGTCTCCTCTTCTCTAGAAGTCCTCATGTGTGGGATGGCGAGAGCAAGGAGGAAAGAGTACGAAGCTCGGATGTTGGGGGATGAGGCTCGGATGAGGCGTGTGAAGAAAAGTACAAAATTGCTAAGCACATTATTTGCTTTCAGGAAATAATAAAGTCCACCTTTTCTAGCAATTTGCATATCAGTAGTCTACAGTGTTGCTTTCCTGCACGAACTGTGCTTTGGAGGTCAACCTAACCCAATTTAGCTCATTTATTTTTCTTTCCATTTTTCCTTTCCTCCATCATGGAGGTGTTTTTAATCACAGCTTTCCTTCATGTTCATGTTGGATTGCATGTTAATTAATTACCTTGCCCGCTCCAGTCTAAATGTTTCTCCTGACAGCAGCAGTTGAAACGGAGGATGAGAGAAGAAGCAACCACAATTATAAGCCGTTAGCGCTAATTAAAGCTTACCTGCTGCACACTGTGCCCCAGATGAAATCTATAAAACTGGCAGAACAAGGCAGATATTGAGAGAGAGATTCACTGATACTGTATAATGTACTGTGATGAGCACAATCCCTGAAAGTAAGAGGTTTCTTGGGAACTGAGAACCCTCCCAACCTTTTGCCTCTCTTTCTCTGCTTGGCTTAGTCAGGTCTGAGGTATGAAATGGGCAGAGACCAAGCCATGAACTATCCTGACCACTAATGTAGCTGACAAAAGAAAAGATGGTAGTGCTCATAAGTTCAACACTAGTTTTTAACATAGATCAAAACAAGTAGGGAAAGCATGCAGAACATAGCTTATAATAATCTTTCCAAACCCCTCTGTATGTGTCTATCTGTGTTGTCTCTTATGTGTCTCTGAGTTGGAGGAGAGGGGGAGGGGCAGTTTGGAAGGCGCAATATCCAAACATTCTGTTGGTTTGTGGAATAGTAAAATGAGAACAGTGCAATAATATATCTTATGTTCTTAAACCCTAGATGTTGCTGTCAACAGATTTCAAAGGATGCCTTTCAAAGTTTAACCACAACACGCCACTGCCACACCACAAGTGGTAGTTGGCAGTACACATAACAACCATTAAGAAAGCTATACAGTTTGTCAATAGGTTTCACACTAGAATTTACAACAAAGAAAATGCAATACACATCTGAGTCACTAAGGCAGTCCATCAGGGATAGGGATGTGGCAGCTTGGGAGGGGGAGTGCATGGTAGGGAAAGCATGTGGAACATGCCTCATGTAATTAATTCCAATTAATTAAACGAATAAACATAAGCTCCTGTTGGTATATGTGTCTATGTCTATGTATAGTTTGTGTATGCATGTGTGTGTGTGCATATATATGTGTTTGTCTTGTATGTCTGTGTCTCGTATTGTGTCTGTGTGCATCAGTGTATGCATGAGTGGTTGTATGTACATCTGTGACAGGGAGAGGCAGTGTGAAAGGAGCACTTCCCTAAATGTTGTGTTTCACTGCATCAGAATTTCTATGCAGCAGAAGCTGGAGCTACTCCCATAGAAATGTTGTGGGCCATTTTTTAGGGCAAGGGGGGGGGAGGAGGAGAGCTTATTTCTCTGAAACACAGTTCAATATGGCCCATTTCTTTACATGATTGGATCAACATATAAACACCAGGATGTCATTTTTTTTTTAACTGAATGCAGCATTTAAAGATAATGTGATTATCAACACCACTAACCAGATTGCGGGTGGTGCCGAATGTTAAGTCTGCTATCTGGATAGCTTTTTTTTTTTTGATGGCCTAAGTTTATCCAGAGTAGCAGTCTGAAAATCGCCTTTCTCCTGATAACTTGCCACTGACCTCTCTCCATCCACATACCACTCCAGCATTATCCAGATGATACCAACGCAGTCTGTAAGGATATTGCCACTGAATAACCACAGATAGTGACTGCTAAGGCATTTATGTGAATAATGGCTTTGAATCATCCCAAATATGTTGTCTTGCCCGTTTTCCCTCACGCCAAAATTATTCCCATTCTGTTAAATTTTTAGTGTTGTTTTGCCCCACAAAGAAAAACATTCTTAGAAACAGAAACATGACGACAGAAAAAGACCACATGGCCTACCTAGTCTGTCCTTCCATATCAACCACTACAACAGTCCCCTTTTTTCCTTTAGAGATCCTCTGTGTTTGTCCCATGCTTCTTTGAATTCAGATAGTGTCCTCATCTCTACCACCTCCACTGGGAGACTATTCCACGGATCCACCACTCTTTCCGTAAAGAAATATTTCCGCATATCACTCCTGAATCTATCTCCCTTCACCCTCATCCCATGTCCCCTCGTAGCAGAGCTTGCTTTCAATCGAAAGAGGATCTCCTCCTGTGCATTTATGCCACGGAGGTATTTAAACGTCTCAATCATATCACCTCTATCCTGCCTTTCCTCTAAGGTGTACATATTAAGATCCTTATGTCTGTCCTCATATGCTTTATAATGAAAACCACTAATGATTTTAGTAGCCACCCTCTGTACTGACTCCAGCCTGTTTATATCCTTTTGAAGGTGCGGTCTCCAGAATTGCACACTATACTCCACATGAGGTTGCAGCAAAGACTTATACAGAGGCTTTCTTTTGCTGGCCATTCATCTCCCTATGCACCCAAGCATCCTTCTAGCTTTTCCTGTCACCTTTTCTACCTGTTTAGCAACTTTAAAATTATCAGACACAATCACGCCTAGGTTGCATTCTTCTTTAGTGGGCAAAAGTACTTCACCCCCTATACTATATCACTCCCTTGGATTGCTGCAGCCCAACTGCATAACCTTGCATTTTTTAACATTAAATCTCAATTTCCAAATTCTAGATCATTCTTCAAGCTTAGCTAGATCCCTCCTCATGTTATCTACACCTTCCTGGGTGTCTACACTATTGCAGATTTTGGTATCATCCGCAAAGAGGCAACCTTAGCCGACAGCCATTCCTCTATATCACTAACAAAGATGTTAAAAAGAATCGGACCAAGGACAGATCCCTGGGGCACACTACTGGTAACCTCCTTCTCCTCAGAGTAAGCTCCATTTGCCTGTACCCTTTGTCGCCTCCCACTCAACCAATTTCCAACCAAAGCAGTAACTTTAGGGTCCATCCCTAGGGTGCTCAGTTTGTTTATAAGTCACCTGTGAGGAACGGTGTCAAAGGCTTTACTGAAATCTAAATACACCACATCTAGAGCTCTCCCTCAGTCCAACTCCCTGATAACCCAGTCAAAGAAATCAATCAGATTTGTCTGACAAGACCTGCCGCTTGTGAATCCATGCTGCCTCAGATTCTGTAATCCGCTGGACTCCAGAAACCTCACTATTTTCTCTTTCAGCAGCATTTCCAATTTATTCACCACCGAAGTTAAACTAACCGACCTGTAGTTTTCAACCACATCCTTACTTCCGCTTTTGTGTAAAGGCACCACATGAGCCTCTCTCCAGTCCTTTGGCACCACTCCCGACTCCAACGAGGCATTGAAAAGGTCAGTCAGTGGAGCTGCTAGAACGTCCCCAAGTTCTTCAGTATTCTAGGGTGTATCCCATCTGCTCCCATCGCTTTGTCTACTTTAAGTTTAGCTAGTTTCTCACGAATGCAGTCTTCTGAAAAATGTTCAAGATGCCCCTCGCTTCTGTTCCTGTTTGTGGGTGTTTTCTGAGATCCTGCTTCTGGTTTTTCATCTGTGAACACAGAACAGAAATATTTGTTAAGCAAGTCCGCTTTATCCTCATCAGCTTCTACATATTCCTCCCCTTCACCCTTGAGTCTGACAATAACACTTTTGCCCTTCCTCTTCTCACTAACATATCTGAAAAATGTCTTATCTTCCCTTTTTATTGTATTGGCTATTTCCTCCTCTTTTTGAATCTTTGCTTTCCTGACTACTTTGCTAGCTTCTCTAGGTTTTTCCAAATATAGATGCCTGTCTTCCGCTCTCTGTGTTCTCTTGTATTTCATGAAGACCTCCCTCTTTTTTTTCACCTTTTCAGCTACTTCTTTCAAAAACCATAGAGGTCTCCTTTTTCATTTACCTTTATTTACCATTTTAACAAAAAGGTTGGTTGCCCTTACAATATCAGCTTTCCGTTTTGCCCACTGTTTTTCTACATCCCCCAGCTGTTCGCATCCCGTTAATGACTCCCTGAGGAATTGGCCCATCTTGGTAAAGTTAGTTTTCCAAAAGTCTTTCAGCAGCATTTCCAGCAGCTTTTGAATGGATTCTAACAGCCCTAGTCCTAATACTGAACCACAGCATCTGGTGATCACCGGATGCAAAATAATCTCCCACTATAACATTAGAAATACTTTCACCATTGGTAAGCACCAAGTCCAGTATGGCCCCTTCACATGTGGGTTCTGTAACCAATTGCCTGAATAGTTCTCCCTGTAGAGAATCCAGGATCTCCTTACTTCTAGATAATACTGCAGCAGGAATGTGCCAATCAACATCTGGCATATTGAAATCCCCTATCAGTATCACTTCACCTTTCCTATCAATTCTGCATATGTCTTCAATTAATTCTCCATCCACCTCTTCCTCCTGTGAGAGAGGTCTGTATATCACGCCAATGCCTCTTTCTAGTTTAACTCACAGTGCCTCCTCTCTCCCTTTTAAGCTCTGTAGTTCCAAAGCTTTAATATTATTTTTTACATATAGTGCCACTCCTCCCCCCCTTCTTCCTACCCTATACTTTCTGAATAAAGTAAAGCCTGGTATAGTTACATCCCAGTCATGGTTTTCTGTGAACCATGTTTCTGTAACTGCCACTAAATCCAAGTCAGCCTCTCCCATTTAAGCTTCAACATCGGGAATCTTATTTCCCATCCTATAGGCATTTATACACACCGCTTTCCATATGTTGCTCCTTTTACCCATTTCCATAAAGGTATTTAATGTTTCACTTACCTGGGGGCTTTCTTCACCTATCCCCAATGAATCTAGTTTAAAGCCCTCTTCAGTAGATTATCCTGTCTGCTACTGAAGACACGTCAACCTTTCTTGGACACCATCTCTACTCTGCAACCCTTGGAACAGTTTCCATGGCCCGGGAAGCCAAAACACTCTCTGACACCATCCACGCAGTCATACATTCATCTCCAAGATGCGAGCTTCTCTGCCTTGGCCTTTACCCTCAACAGAGAGGATTGAAGAGAACACCACCTGTGCCCCTATCTGTTTCACTCTCTGTCCCAGAGCCATGAAGTCACTTTTGATATGCTCAGAGGGATACCTGGCAGTATCATTTTGTGCCGACATGGATTAGCAACATTGGGTAATAGTCAGTGGGCTTGATGAGTCTCAGCAAACTCTCCATAAGATCTCATATTTTGGCACCTGGCAGACAACATACCTCTCTGGACATCAAGTCTGGTCAACAGATGGATGCCTCAGAGAGTCACCAACCACCACTACCCTTCGTTTCCTTGTTGTCACTGATTCTGCAACTTTGGGGCACTTGAGCACTGGTTCTTCCCTTTCCAGGGATGCTTTCACCTCCTCCACTTCCAGGACTGCATAATGGTTCTTCAATTCAAGGGCTGTGATTCTGCAGGCGCTGTTGGCTTGTGTCCATCCTTTGTCATTCTGTAGGCACCCATCTTCTCTTCTGCTGGACAGTTTGGATGTTGCAAGAAGCATCTCATCAATGTACTTCTCACTGTCTTGAATGCTCCTCAGCCTCACCACCTCCTCTCTGAGTTCCTCCACTTGTTTCCTGAGAGCTTCTGCATGCAGGCATCCTACACCTGGAACCCATCCTGCAACTGGCATTGGGACCTCTGTCTGGACAGAAACAGAAGTTGTAATGGGGTCAAAGGCTTTAGCGGTATGATTTTTCCCAGCCATTGTTCAGTTCGTGGAGCTTAGATATCTGTTAAAGCAAAAGAGAGAGGTCTACCAGCCGGTTTCCCCATCTGTCCTTTCAGAGAAAAAGCAGTTAAATCTCTTTAAGTGTGTTCAAAATGTGCTGCTCCAAGTCCCTGTGTTTTGTTAATTGGGGAGGTGCCCTATAAAGCAAGATTGCTCATAACGGGTGAGTGGGAGTTGGGAGTAGGGAGCAAACTAACACCTGATGAGATGTCAGTAGCTTCAAAGAGCTGAAGAAAGATAATAAAGCAGAGTTTTAAACCTACTCCACTAAACAACATATTTCCCCTTTTAAATTAAAGCACCAAAAAGAAAATAAGTTTGTTCTAAAAATGTACCAAAACCCTTTGAAGAGCTCCCAGAGAGCTAGTAATTTAAAAAGCCACAAACTCTTACCTTTGCTTGCAATGTATAGTCCCTTATCCATAATTTCTTTCTAAAATCCATATGGTTGGAAATATAAAATAAATCTACAACTCCATACTGAAGCTGGTGTTTTTTCTCTCCCAAAAAATCTGCCCTTAGAATAATGAGGTTTTTTTGAAGAGCCTTCAGATTGATTTAAACTATTCATGTTTGCTGAAGATATGTGCTATAATATAATAGTAGTCACCTCTTGGATTTCAAAATCCAGGGTTTCTTAAGGACACTTTCTAATCCACAGTGTAGTATAGGCTAGTAAAATTAGTTGTAGAATAAAGTTAAAAACCTTGAAAGTCTATGGATTTTGTACGAAGGAGATAGCCAGTGGCAATTCACTTGCATTTCCGAATATCCCAAGAATCATTTTGAAATCTCAAAATCCATCTTCAAAAACATGGCTGAACAGTATAATATTCAAATAGACAGAGCGGCATTAATGTGAAATTTCAAACATCTGGCATGAAAATCATTGAGCAGGATAAAGGGAACATATGACAAAAGTCCTTGGTTATAAGTAGCATTCAGCTTCACTTAGAGTTCTAGAGATTGGAATATCTAGCAATTTGTTGTCTTTATACTGAATAATAGATACCATAAAATCAAACGGATCGATATTCAAATGCTGTGTTCAGTGATGGGTTTTTAAACACCGACCATGATGTTTCCATTGCCTATGCGTATCGTGAGCATCATTGAATATACAAGGAGAGCAGTGACTGCTGCCTCCATATGGAAGTTAGCAATTTTCACCTGCTATCCATTTTAGCAGACAGTGAAAAAGATAGGAAGAAAATTGATGCCTTTGAATTATGGTGCTGGCGGTGAATACTGTGTATACCATGGACTGCCCGAAGAACAAACCAGTCGGTACTAGAGGAGATCAAACCTAAGCTTTCTTTAGAAGCTCAGATGACAAGACTTCGACTTTCATACTTTGGACACATCATGTGAAGAGAGAGATCATTAGAGAAAGGCATCATGCTTGGCAAGATAGAACGTCAACGCAAAAGAGGACGGCCAGCAATGAGATGGATCGATACAATAATAGCAGCTACGGGTACCAGTCTGTCAACAATGAGCCGCCTGACTCAAGACCGAACACAATTTAGGATAGCTATCCAGAGGGTCACCATGAGTCGACTCCGACTCGACGGCAGTTAACAACAACAACAACAACAACAACATCTATTTTAGCTAAGCAGTTTAATTTTTAGCTAAGCGGGGGCATTCTAGAAGAGTTTTTATCTGTACTATTCGGCTAGTGTCACTGAGAGGGCACTTATCTGTATCTTAGCCACCATTCGCTGGAAAAATTTACCTTTTAAGGCACATTTTAGAAAGACCATTTAGGTAAAATCTGAGATGTCCATGTCAAGACGTCTGAAATTCTGTGGGAGGGGAGATAGTGAAGGCGGACACATGTAAGTGATTTGTAAAATAAACATGTCTTTGTCCCAAAAAGATAAATGAGCAGGGACAATCAGAATAAAGGCCCAGACACATGCAGTAAACTAGTCAATTTAAGAAAACTGCACAATATCTGCCCCATTGACGTGCCAGTATTTTGGAACATGCATGTATAAATGTTGCCACATACACATCCCAGCCTGCTATTTTGGAAACGGAGATGTTCAGCAGTATAGCAGTAGATAGTAAGGCCTCAATATTTACCTGCTAGGTTCTTTTGCATTGGTGAAAACTATTGAGGGAATAAAAGGGCATTCTGCCTTTCTCTCTGCTATGGTTAACTGGCCAAAATGAGCATTTTTCAAATGTCTTTTCATGCCCAGAAATGAATGCGTCCGCTGGCGGATTTACATATTGGGCAATAATCTAAAATCATCACAGTGTATCTGTTTTGATCCACTGCGGATATGTGTAAGTTCAGGAAAGGCCCTTGAAACATGGAGGTGACTGGCAGGTCTGAATGGCTGTTTTCAGATGTCCAAATCACAAATAGGGTTTCTAGTGCTTTATACTTAGGTGTTTTTTTTTGTGCCACTGTAACACATAAAATCAAGAAATATGGCACGTAATACTCAAAGCCATTTGCCGAGGTACAGTAAACTGGCAGACTACAAACTGCCTCTCTCTTTTCTCTGACACATGGACTTTCTAGCAGTGGTTTGGAGAGTGGTTCCTTAGGATGAAGGGTGGGGGGCAGAGAGGAAATGTTTTGGAGAGGATCAGAAAACAGCAAGCATAGACTGAAGCTCTACGTGTTGTTTTTTTGTAAGAAATTCTCTGCACCCAAAAAGCAGTTGCAGAAGTATGCAAGAGAACTTTGCACCTAAGTTAGGTTTCAAAGAGGAACGACACTTCACCTTTCATTTTGAAATTAGGTACAATATATATCCATGGGTAAGAAGTATATAGACTTTGCACCAGTTTTGAAAACTGCCTCTTATGTATGAAATCCAAAGGCTGTTGATGAAAGCTTCTGAACCTAAATTCAGAAGTCAATTCATTTACAGTAAGGAAAAAGTGGTAGTGTAATATTTCTTCTGCAAGTCCTTGCATGGTTAAATGTGCCATGTAGATATACTGCCAACACTTATCGGGTCAATATTCAACCACTGAAGCCAGCGGCAGTGGCGTAGCCAAGGGTGTGCCTGGGTGGACCATGGTCCCTCCATTTTGTCATCAGGCCCACCCACTTACTGGCAGCAAAAGTCGAATGAGCTGAACACTTGAGGTGATGTCAACAGTTGCATTCCTTTGTGCCCACCTACGTTATTCCCAGGCTTCATAAAAAAAAAAAAAGTCTGGGCTACACCACTGGTCAGTGTTTTCTAACATGCTGGCTGCAGTGGCCCAAAGAGTCCCCCTACCCCCCCCCCCCAAAAAAAAATATTTGGCACCAGTATCTGGATAGTGGCTGATGCAGGATGTCCAGATAGAGCAGTGACCAGCTAGTCAGTCTGCTATCTGCATAGTCTGTCAGATAAAACTAAAACTGCCTTTTTAGGTCCATTTCCCTAGAGCAGTAGTGTGTGTCTACATCCATCTGTATGCATGGATTTGTTTGAGCAAGAGAGAGACCCTAGTGTAGAAAGCAGCAGGACAGCAAGAGGAAAACTGATTCAGCGACTGTGGGCAACTCAGTATACTCCCCACTACTCCCATACCTGGGAAATGGAGGACAAAAGGTCCATCTCAAAAGCAGGGGCATAGGTCATTACAGCACAACTCCTCAAATGTGTTTGTGTCTCGGAGATTCTGCCTCTGTGTCGCTCACCCATATTAGCTTCTCAAGCGTATCGAAGAGTTCAGCTAATCACTGGCCACAAATGACACTTGGGACCTTGCGCATACATTGACCATGCCAACTGCTGCCATATTGAGAGTGAAGGAAGTGGATTTGGGGTGTGAGCCCTTCAAGGTATGCATTAGAATGGGAAGCGACGGGTGTGTAAACAATGCTCTGGGGTTTAAGATGAACTAGAAAGGAAAAGGGCACAATGTAAGAAGCAGTGAAGCTTTGGCAGTAATTGGCTGTATTCTCCTAGGGGCAGGGCTAGAGGAGGCTGTGTAGCATCTCTTGCTATGCACAAAGTAGGGAAGAAGTTTTATCAGGGAAGGGGCAAGAAGGAGAAGGGGAGGCATGACTCCAGAGGAGAGAGATAGGGTGGAAGAGAGACTGGACGAGGAGGGGATAGAGAAGTAACTGAAGGGAGAAATGAGGTTGAATGACTGCAGGAGGAGAGTGAGTACAATGAGGAGGGGATTGGGTGTAAGGATGAGGGTAAGAGTGAAGGGGACATAGTAATAGGAAGGGTCTTGGGGGAAGGAGGAACCAGAGATCATCCAAAGCACAAATGTGAAAGCTTACTACTCAGCCATGGTCATGAAATCCCCACCATGCACACCACCCATTTAGACACCCCTCATCACCAATTTACTACCTATGCAGTCTCACACTTGCATATATACATCCCAGTCACCAACTCATTGAAACATGCATATTTGCAATGCTTTTAGCATGAGCTTTACAAGTTTTTGATGTCCTAACTTTATCCATATAGTGGACTTAAAATGTCTGCTTTCCAGATAACTACCATCAATGTTCTTGCTCCACCCATGAACTGCCTGGCTAAATCCAGGTTTCATGGAGATGTGAGGGCTCTTCTGCAAGATACCTCATCTCTAACCCAAAGGTTGCTGGTTTGAGACCAGCCTCTGACTGTGAGAAAAAAAGATAGTTGGGTTTTTCATTTTCTTGAAACCTCTAGCAACCTTTCAGCTGTTTTTCATTTAGGCAATAGCCACAGTTATTTCTTTAATTAACAAAATTGTCCTGAAATAAAAACAAAATTAAAATGTATTAAAATTAACCAAAATAAAATGAAACAGCCTGCAAATGGCACAGGAAATGAAACAAAAGAAAAGTTTTGCTGCACGCCCCTATTAGAATAAGGTGAAACCACCCCTAACCATAAGTTGGAAGATTGGATATGGATTTCATTTGATGAAGGTTCAAAAAAATATATTATAATAGGTTGATGCTTAGTTTGGATATAAGATTATTTAAATAATGCAAAGATATAAATAAAAAATGTGGTTATTAATCTGAAGATTATGAGGTATTTGGAGTAGAGCATATTTCTGTATAAAATAATATTGCCTTGTTTGTATGCTCCTTCATCAGATTTATACAAGGCTGATCACATGAAGATATGTTCATATAAAGTAGTTGCCTGAAACTAAGATGTGCAATATTGGGTCAGACCAAAAGTCCATCAAGCACAGTATCCCGTCTCATATAATGGCAATCCAAAAGGTAGATCCATTCCTTATTGCTCACACCCTCAGATAAGCATTGGGCTGTCCAAGACTGCATGGATAATAATAGTTTATTCGCATGCTTTAAAAGTTCTAGCATGCATCCAGCGTGTGCCTAAAGAAAAATATGTGAAATAAGCATGAAAAAGTTCCCCAAAATCAGAAAAAAAAATCATTTTAAATGAACAGAAACTGAACTTCCTTTGGCTGTGCATTGCCCTAAAAATTTTTTTATTGAAGAAGACCTTGAATCTTCTTGCTAACTCTTGTATCTATTAATCCTCACTCCTCTTCTCAGTTTCCTTCTTACCTCCACGCTCTCTCTCCTCAGTCTCTTTTTATTTTGTCCTCTTTCTATCTCGCTGTTCTCTAGCCTATTCATTCTTCTATTTCATATGATGTTAATGACAGAGCAGTACCAAAATAGAAGGTAGTTTCTGCTGTAATTAGCATTGCAGACCTTACAGCCTGCTGACTCACTAAGGAAAGGATTGGGTTTACATGTCTCAGGTGGATTTAATTGCTAGTGTCACTGATTGGTTCTACTGCCATGGAGCCTCTTAGAAATTTAAATACTAGTTTGGTGTTAACTACCAAAAACTTCTATTTCAATTCATCAAGAGTTACTGCAATTTAATAAACTAAATAGGATTGTAAATGATTCCCATCTTGCCAGGTTTGCAAATTACAAATTAAAATATTTTCCTGACCAAACTATCCCTTCCTTTTCATAAATACGTCTTGCTGAGGTTTTGTTGAAATCTTTTTATTGAACACTTACACACAAACACTACCAACCAAATTGAGCAAATTACATTCAACCTCTCCCCTCATCTTGCAATACTGCCTGTGTGTATCTCTATTCCCCTTCAATGCTACTTTGACCTCCTTTATTTTCACCTCTCTGCAAATGTCATTTCATTGCCCAATTTTGAATTAATCTTCCTCCATTTATTTTATTATTTCATCCATATGTGTGCTCCTCTTTGCCTGTCTCCCATCCCACTACATTTATCTCTCAACTGTTTGTATCTTTCTCCTTTAATCACCTCTCTTCCATCTCTCGATAGAATAACAGCAGCTATGGGTACCAGTCTGTCAACAATAAGCCGTCTGACTGAAGTTCGAACACAATTTAGGACAACTATCCAGAGGGTCGCCATGAGTCAACACCGACTTGACAGCACTTAACAACAACAACTTCCATCTCTCTATACCATGTCTCTCTTCTCAATCATTAGACCCTTTTGTGGGGTCCCAAGTACCCCCTTCTTCCTACCTCCCATCATCTGGGTCTTCCAATCATTTTAGGCCCTGATAATTCTTCCAGTTTTACCATTTGAAACATTCCAGGTTTGACTCTGAATCTGAGGGCTCTGAGACCTTGCTCCAGGTCTAGCACAGTTCGGCACTCTTCCAAAATGACTTGTGGAGCACTAGCAGATCTGCAAGAGCTGCCAGAAACATTTCTTTGTCTGGCACTGTCACTTCAGCCTCTCTTAATTTTATGGTCTCGTTTGTACTCCTGAGTACATAGTTAATCAGCTACAGGAAATGGGAACAGGTTCTTCAAGCAGAGAAACTCTTCCTCTTTGACCCCATGTGGGAGCTGTCACAATTCTTTCAGGGCCATCAGTGCATTATAGGGTGTAAGACAAGAGCCAGGGAAAGTATCAGTGGGGAGACTGATCTTTCCATCGCATGTTGCTCTAAGAGAGACAAGGGATAGAGGGAGAAGGGAAGCAAAATCGATGAAAAAGGGAAGGAGAATAGTTGGCGACCACTTATTGGCCCTGCAGTGGTAAAGGATTCCCTCCAACCACAGGCCATGGCCTAAGTAGAGCCCTTTATGGTTCCCTCCAAAAGGATGGGATGGATTTAGGTTACACCATTTTTTTCTCTGAAGTTCAAGGTGAGTTACATTCAGGTATAGTTGGCATTGTTCCTATCCTCGGAGCACTTACAATCAAGCTTCGTATCTGAGGCAATGGAAGGTTAAGAGACTATATGAAAGTAACTCACCTTGAACTCCTGAGAAAGGCATGATCTAAATACAATTCACTAGTCCCCCTAGTGAAAATTTCGAATCTTGTGCCAAAGGATCTAGCCAAGAAATCCAGCATAGCATCTAGAGGAAAGATCCATAAGCAATTATTAGCCAAGTAGACCTTTGTAAGCTATGCTCATTTTTGGGAGGAAGCTGCAAGAAATGTATCTATTATCGGGGATCTGCTAAGTATTTCCTTGTGACCCAGGTTTGCCACGGCCAGAGACAGGATGCTGGACCTTTAGTCTGACGTAGTATGGCACGTCTCAGTGGTGTGCAGCTCATCCTGCTTTCTTCTGTCTTCCGGTGCCCTCTTGGCTTAGTGTCCCAGGCTCCTGTGACGATTCCATGCTCTTGTTTATTTTTTTAAAAAGTCTTCTAAAACTAATTATTCCTCATATTCAATTTCAGCAACTAATGTCTGGAATATTAGAATCTACCATACACCTCATTCAATGCAGATATAACGATGGCCCTAGAGGGTGACTGTATTGAGTTATTAGGTGCCTTGTTCTCGTTGCAGGAACACACAGTGTAAAACCTGTTACAGTTTATTTTGTCTGTGTAAGTCTATGATTATCGACAGATTTTTCCAAGATGTCCTGTAGCATTATGTATTCTTCCCATGATGAATGAAAAAAAAATAATGAATTTGTATCTGTGACCAGTGAGTAATTTTCTCAAAAAGTAAAGCATGTAGAAACATGGCGCAGATAATTTATTTATTTTATTTATTTATTTAGACAGGTTTATATACCACCGTATCCTACAATCAAAGTGGTTACATCACAATTGGGTTACATTTAACATTTGGGTGCTTTAAAACATTTAACATGAGGTTATTTAACAACATTAAGACAACACAATTTGATCTCCAAATTCTCCTTGAACTACAGTATCCGCTTTGGATTTAACCTCTGCCCTAACTGGACCATCAGCAGCTTGGGTCCCCTTATTATTGCATACCATAATTATTTGATTTAGTTCCTTAGTTTTGCCACTGTTCAGGCGTGGACATACAGTGTTTGAAAGTTTTCTCTGATTGGTGCAAATCACTTCTGATCAAGAACCTACCTCCCATGGTACAGCCTTGAAGATTTAAGAAGTTAAAAGTTGCTTGGTTTCTGTAGCCAAACCTTTCAAACCCCCACTGAAAGGCACCAGCTGAATGATGAGATGTATTAGTCATGCGTGCACATCAATAAGCACCCACACGCATGCCCACATATGCCCTTGTTGCATTTTCAAACATGTATAACAGCTTACATTTGCTAAAATGTCTCCTCTTCCATGCAAAGCAATAAACATGCCATGATAATGAATGTCTTAACAACTTATTACATTCTCCAGTTAATTAATCACGAAAGCTAAACACACTGTCTTACTCTCCTATTGTGCTAATGCTCTAATTATTATGCCTCAATTAGGGAATGCCAGTGCTCTGGTGCTTGGAAAAAGAGTGTCTGCATTGGGAGGACACTAATCAAGGAAAACAGAGGAGGAGGTAGGGGAAGTGAAAAAAGATCCAATTTAATGAGGGTTTATGTCTGGCTTTCGGCAAGAAACTGACAAGCCCTGCTTGATTCTTTCACTCGACTGAGCAGAGAATGTTGAGCCATCTGTAGTGGCTAAATTGTGTGTCTCAGTCATTTTAGAAAAGGTGTCAATGCACAGGGAGGAAAAAGTATGGGAGGGGGTGTCTGCTGTTAAGTGCCGCTGGGTCAATGTCAACTCCTGGCAACCCTGTGGATAGTTGTCCATGTTGTGATTATTGATAAGGTGTGACCAGAAGGAGATTGCCAGACATTCATAGTAACATAGTAAATGATGGCAGATAAAGACCAGTATGGTCCATCTAGTCTGCCCAGTATGATGGCAAGAGTAGTTGCACCTGCCGCTCCCTGCAGGCCACCCCCCCCCATGTCTTTGTTTAGGGGTGAACCCACCACTCCCTTTAGGACACCCCTATTTGTTGAGAATTTAGATGGTTCAGTTTAGTTTGATTTTATCTTGTTGCTGTAAAGGGATCCACTGTGTCTGTCCCAAGCCATTTTGAATTCCGTCACCATGTTTGCCCCCACCACTTCCATCGGAAAGGTGTTCCTTCCACACATTAAGCTTACAACACCGAGAATTCCAAGTGATCTCCTATCCAAATATTAACTAGACCTAACACTTCTGAGGTTCTGAGATCAGACGAGTTTGTGTGCATTCAGGGTGGTGTGGCCATAGTGAGGGGTGGATACCACATCCTGTATAAGCAATGTCTTTGAAAAAAGAGACGATCGCTAGGACAAGACAAGACAAGACCATCCTGCTGCATGTTTACTATGACTCCTACAGGTGTTCTCTCTGTCCGTCATGACTTTTCATCAACTACTGTCACTTCTCTCACCACAAACCTGTTATTTCTGCTGCAAAAATGTGCCACATCCAGCGCTAGAGAACCTCCATCGATGTAAAAGACGATTTACCTTGTAAGCTTAAGGAGTATGCATGTTAGCTGTAGACATGCTTGCGTTATTGTTCTTTTCTTCAAGCTCCAGTCAATAAACCCATTCATTAGACATGACCTTATAGCATTTTAACAGTGGGGAATAAAGAAAAACTTTGATATGCCCAAGTTTTATTAAGACAGTACTCTTATTTCCTTTTTTTCTGACCTTGGACATTTAGAAGGGCTCATTAGATTTTGACAGCTGCCTCGCTATTGGCTGAGCTCCCAATTAGGTGATTATAGAAATAAAATGCTGTAGTTCTAATTTCTGTGTGACCAGGAGGTCACTTGTCAGCTATTGATGGCATATTTTTAAATTGGCTGTCTTCTCCTAGGGTATTTGTAACATTTTTCAAAGATTTGCAACTATCATTAATGCCAAGATCCTTGCTGGTGGAAGACAGGGTAGTGCTGGAGGAGCTTCTGAACTTCCATAGATTCATCTCACTTGGGAGATAACATCAGGGAAAAAATAGAGGGAGATACTGAGCGTGTTCTAACAGCCAGCTTTTTGTTTTTCATGACTTGTAATAACAGTAGAGGGGGGATGGGGATGAATTTCATAATGGGATCCCAAAAACTTACTAAAACAACACTTTTTTGTCAATTTTATAAAAGCAACATAGCCATCTTTATAAAATAGACTCCTAAAGTGATTCCTAGTAGTGCACAAATTCTCACACAAATTTACACCTGCTCCAAAATTTGAGAATGTGCATGCACCCTATGGTGGCCATTTCAGAAGCCCTATTCTTGAGTTGGAGGTCTAAAAACAGACACGTAGACATGCAAATCCTGAAGACGCCCCTGGAACAATTTTTTGCAAGCACATCATGTTGCATGCGTACCTGATTTCAGAAACTATGAGAACCTCTAAAACCACCAGTGCTAACATCTATGTCTATTCCTGCTCCAAGGCATGAATAGGCATCAGAAAAACTCTTATTCTGCCACTAAAATATCTGGAGGGGGTAGAGAAGCGGGTACTCAGATATCCGCAATACTTTCACAACAAAGTAAACAGAAGGGAAACACGGGCACTTTGTTTTCTGGTGAGCATACCGATGCACATCTCCGCTTGCAAAACAGCAGACATGGACATGCATTCGGCATGAGACAGATGTCCCTGTCCTAACTTTTTATCACAGGGACATCTAGGTGGGCAGGGCTGCCACCATTTTCAGGCACATGGAAACTTCTAAAACCGAGCTGAAACTTGAGTGTGGATGACTTCTACAGATGTTTTGACCTGAATGTCCCAGACTGTACCAAGACATCAGTTCTAAAATGTGCCCTTACATGTGTACACTTGAATTTTATAAAAAATACTCATGTACATTGCAACGTCACTGTAGCCTGCAGGAGTACCTTCATGTAAAGGTAACCACACTGACCTGACACACTTAGCTAGCTACTTTTCATCTGCTGAAACTGAGGGCACGCTCCATGACAGCACTGTATATAGCACAAACCTTCCCAAGATTCAAGAGAATCTGATAAAATAGACCCCTACCCTTACTCCAAACAAACCATCTTACATTGCAAGAACTCATGAAATGGCATCTGCCCCCCATTAAGGTAAATGACTGATGGAAATAATGTGCATAGAACATACATAGCGTTAAAATATCTCCAACGTTGCAAGGTATGAACCAAACCAATGCTTACACAACCTTGCCGCCAGTGGAGAAATGGACATGTCCGGCAAAACTGCTCCATCAATGGACAGTTGCCCTAACAATCAAATAAAGCCACTTCCAAGCCAAGATATATCGAATAAAAACAGACTAAGCCCCCAGGAAGAGTGTAGCCACCCCACTACAAGCTCCTGGAGATTTGGAAGTGAACAACTGAATATGAAAGATATGTTCACTTTAGACTGTAAATATAAATGTAATCACAAAAACAGCAAATCTGTACACCATAAAGACTGTGTATAGCCTAATGCTGACTAATTCCCCACAATGCTTGGGCTCACAGCCTACCAGGGCTTTAAACTAACCCACCTCTAAGTTAATTGTACATTGATTTGACTTGTAGATAAAGCAATATAAAAAATTGCTACATAAATAAATAGGAACAAAGGAGCGGAGCCTGGACTGACAAAACTTGAAACCTTGTTTATTACGCCCCAACGCATTTCGGCCACCGGCCTTCTTCAGGGGGTCTTAAAGAGCACACCTCAGAAATAAATAATAAACATAAACATATGAATTAAATAAACACAACATAATATAAAATACACTGTCATATGTCATTAAAAATAAAAATTAAAAAATTAAAAACAAATAATATTACCAAAACATATAAAGGACAACCTATTAATCTATAAAAATTAATAAAAAAGACAACTTATGGGTAAAATTATTAAGAAATTATTAAAAATAGTAATAAATAATAAAAGCATTTTAAACAGCTAAGAAGGAAGAAAGAGAGACGAGGAGAGACCAAACGTGAATAAATACCTTATTATGGTCAAATTGAATATTATCATGGATTGAACCTGTAAGATACTAACAGCTGACAATGAATAAATAAAGAAATCATTAAATCTGGATCAGGTGCCCAATATGGCACCTATAACGCGCATATTATTCTAAGAATAATGGCAGATAATAAACCCAGCTCATATATTAGAAAAGAAAAAATATGTAGGTAGCGCTCAAATCCAAATAAAAATGCTGCTTGCTACCTACATATTTTTTCTTTTCTAATATATGAGCTAGACCATGCCAACACAACTCTTGTCTTTGCAGAGGATCTGTGTGTCTTGTTAGTTTCTTTAATATGAAAAACGCTATGGGACTGTGAGTAGCTTTTTAAATGCTGATCGCTGTTTATTCAAAAGTGCTGGTGCCAACATTTCAATTTTTAGGAATGATTTCTGTATTTTTAAGAATTCATTTTTGCTTTTTTCTTACTGTATTTATCGGTTATCTGTTGCCTATATAGGTGAGAAAATTGTTCACTTTTAGTCGTTTTATTCGCAGGAAATGTTACTGCATTGCTCAACAGTTTTTTTGCACGCTTTTATGTTTTACTTATGTTTCTGTTTCATCCTACAAAAAAGTTTTTATATTTGATATTTTTTGGGTTTATTATCTGCCATTATTCTTAGAATAATATGCGCGTTATAGGTGCCATATTGGGCACCTGATCCAGATATACAACCTTTAGCAAGACTTTTTAATACGTTTATGTAAACGTTGAATATATTGATTCTCATTTTAAGAGCGTCTCCACCTTTTTATACACTGGTTTTATGATGTGTGGTCTCCATTTGGCTTTGCTTATATCAAAATTTCTTTTTTTGATATAATTTTTTGTATTTACATGCTTTCCTTGCTTTTTAAGTGCTCTTTTTATGTTTATATATGAAATGGTTTGGATTTGTATATATATGTATATAAATTTTTTATATATTCTTTTTTTATATATTCTTTACACATATTTTATATATATATATATATATATATAAATTTCTATATATTTTATGTATATGTATATTTATTCATGTAAATAATTATTTATTGGTCATATGTTCATCAATATGGTATGTTAGTTTTAGAATTGTATATATTTGTTTCACAAATGTACACTTATTTATTTAATGATTTCTTTATTTATTCATTGTCAGTTGTTAGTATCTTACAGGTTTGATCCATGATAATATTCATTTTGACCATAATAAGGTATTTATTCACGTTTGGTCTCTCCTCGTCTCTCTTTCTTCCTTCTTAGCTGTTTAAAATGCTTTTATTATTTATTACTATTTTTAATAATTTCTTAATAATTTTACCCATAAGTTGTCTTTTTTATTAATTTTTATAGATTAATAGGTTGTCCTTTATATGTTTTGGTAATATTATTTGTTTTTAATTTTTTAATTTTTATTTTTAATGACATATGACAGTGTATTTTATATTATGTTGTGTTTATTTAATTCATATGTTTATGTTTATTATTTATTTCTGAGGTGTGCTCTTTAAGACCCCCTGAAGAAGGCCGGTGGCCGAAACGCGTTGGGGCGTAATAAACAAGGTTTCAAGTTTTGTCAGTCCAGGCTCCGCTCCTTTGTTCCTTTGTACTGTGCGGATTCTTAGCTCCTTTTGGTACTGTTACATAAATAAATATAAATAAATAAACCCAGATAACCCTGTCTGTGGAAAACGCTAAAACACAATGTCAGATGACATTGATCGCCCTGATAACACATGTTGTTAAGTGCCGTCAAGTCGGAGTCGACTCATGGCGACCCCCTCTGGATAGCTATCTTAAATTGTGTTCGGTCTTCAGTCAGGCGGCTCATTGTTGACAGACTGGTACCCATAGCTGCTGTTATTGTATCGATCCCTCTCATTGCTGGCCTTCCTCTTTTGCGTTGACCTTCTATCTTGCCAAGCATGATGTCTTTCTCTAATGATCTCTCTCTTCGCATGATGTGTCCAAAGTATGAAAGTCGAAGTCTTGTCATCTGAGCTTCTAAAGAAAGCTTAGGTTTGATCTCCTCTAGTACTGACTGGTTTGTTCTTCGGGCAGTCCATGGTATACACAGTATTCGCCGCCAGCACCATAATTCAAAGGCATCAATTTTCTTCCTGTCTGTCTTTTTCACTGTCCAGCTTTCACATCCATATGATGTTATTGAAAATACCATGGCTTGAACAAGTCGAATCTTTGTATGGAGAGAGACATCTCTGCTCTTGAGAATCTTATCTAGGTCTTTCATAGCCATTCTGCCAAGAGCAATGCATCGTCTGATTTCTTGACTGCTTGTTGCTTCTTTATTGATAGTTGATCCAAGTAGTTCACGATTTCAATTTCTTCTCCTTTAATGATGAACCTTTTGATTATGCCAGTTGTCATGATCTTTGGGGTATGTTTACTAAAGTGCGGTAAACGTGAATAACGCGCGTTGTATGACGTTAACGATTGTAAGTGCAGTATAATGCGTGTAATCATGCGCCAACGAGCGTTAACGTCATACTATGCGCGTTAACCGTAGTTAACGATCGTAAAGCCCCGCGGCGCGGTAAAACAACGCAGAAGGTGGAGAGAGGGCGGAGAGAAGGGGTCAATGGGCGGAGAGTGGGCGTGGAGAGGCTCCCTCCACACCAACACGCTGATTATCTGAGCTGAATTCCAACGCGAATGAAAACCTGCCGTTAAAGGCATATTAAAGGGAAGAGAAACCATTTCCGTCAGCAATGTACAGCAAAACCGGGAAAACCCACAAAACGTGAGCAGTGTGATACATGTGCACAGAACAAAATAGCAAATATAAATGGAAAAAGACCACAACAAAATTCTAAAAAACCATAATCCAGCTGGACAACAGTGATATTAATGGGCAACCATAAAAAACACTCCCAGGAAGGCTCCAAAAAAAAAGAAATGATCTTTGGAAGGGTCTACGGAGCGTAGACCTTTCCAAAAATCATTCCCTATATTTAGTTATGAGCCTTCCTGGGAGTGTTTTCTATGGTTGCCCATTAATATCACTATTGGCCAGCTTGGTGATGTTTTTATCCCCTTATTCCTAGGTCACTTTCGGGGTTTATGTGCACTTTTGTCTCCATACAAGGTGAATGAGCCCACAGTAAAAATGTGCAGAGCAGGGTTTCTGACTCTGTCGGCCAGGTTTCCTATCTCCAGGGACTGCACTGTCTCTGTGGCCACAGTGTGGTGCAGCGGACACAGCCAGTACCTGTAGGACCAGAGGGTCACAGGTTCAAATCCCAGCTGGGGCTCCTTCCAACCCAGTCCCCATATTTTACCCACCACTAAACAGAGATAGTAAAGACACCCCTTTATTGCAGAGAACATAGGCATGGTTCAAACACCTATATGTTACCCTACACCACACACACACCATAACAATGGGCATTACCTACAGCCGAGTCCCCCAAATGCAGCCCTGGAGTGCCACACATCAATCAGGTCATATGCTTTTTCCAAGATAAGGACATGACAGCATGTTGACGGAAGGGTACAGGTGATGGAGGGGGCAGTGGCTGCCAGCCACAGCAGACAGTGGCCTAGCCATGTGCAGGCTGGCACGTCCACAGCAACAGACAGGCCCTGTTGTATGTACAGTCATGGACTCCCCAGGGAAAACAGCACATCTGTGGCAACACGGTGGTGCAGTGCACACAGACAGTGTGTGCAAGAACAGAAGGTCACAGGTTCAAAGCCCAGCTGGGGCTACTGCCATCCACTCCACATATTTTACCCACAAATAAACCGTGATTGTAATGACAAACCTTTCTTGCTGAGAACATACGCATGGTTAATATGCCTATATTTACCCCACCGAGCAGAGACACCATAAACAGGCGCATTAACCTAGAACAGAGTCTCCCAAATGCAGTCCTGGAGGGCCACACACCAGTCAGGTTCCATGCTGCGCTAATAAAGATGCCTGTGCTGCATAACTATGCACCACCCCCATGGTATGCAGATGTAGCTCATGCATATTAATGAGAGACAGCATGAAAACCCGGACAGTGTTTGGCACACCTGGACTGGAGTTGGGAACCTCTGCCGTACAGCAGCAGCCAACAGGGGCAGACACACCCACACCCACAGGCCCCAATGGCTAATGCCTCCTGGAGAGGCAGGACATTGGGCCCTGCGTGCATCTCCCAATACGAGCACTTGCATACCCTAGCAATGCCACCCTACACCTGGGTATACGGTACACACCTATCAAATGTTTCCTATGATTACTGGCAGATAGCAAGTCCTACGTTAAGCACAGTTTGCTCATTGAGCTCCATCATAACAATCTTTCTGATGTCTGCGGTGTGTGCTTCAGGTCTGGTCTCTGACAGTGTTTACCACCCTGGGGAGTGACCCCTAACAGTATTGCGTAGCATATCCATGCCTGTACTGTGCCCAGGACTGGTGTGGTGGGCAGGGCTGCTGAACTCCTCTATAGTAGCACAATGCTGTCATAGGTGTCGGAGTGTGTGTCTGTCTATCCAGTGTGTGGTGGCTGCAAACACCTTCCACAGCCCACATTGCCAGCACTGTTGCCAGTATTGGCCTGCCAATGTGCATAATGAGGAGCAAGGTACCATGGGTATAGCCCAGACAGGTTGGCCTGGCCAGGCTGCAGTTGCACAGTGCATAGGACACTGACATATTAGTGCCCGGCCACCACCTACACAGACAGGGTGACCTCTGTATGTCCTGCAGGGAGATCAATCTCACCCTGACTGTGCAGTGACCACAGCATAGCTAGGCATCCCCATAATGCTACATAGTATTTCTGTCATGTGATATTTATGGGTTTCCTTTTGGGGGCCAGTCACTGACCTATCTGCTTGTTGTGCATGCTGCCATCCCACTTCTGGGTGCATGCATTTCCAACAGGAACATGCATTATGGACCAACTAGCAGACTGTTTGCAGCTTGTATGTGTCTTAATGGAGCGCCTTGCAGGGTGCAGTGGCTGAAGGCTTGCTGCAGGAGAATATCAGATAGTGGTGGGGTGCAGCTTAGCATATACAGGCCTAATGTCTGTCCGCTATTGTGCTATGGATATGTAGAGAGCTGCATAGACTGCCCTGAAGGGTGTCCTTTCCACAGCCGAACCGGGGTTGATGGTCCCTTCTACTGCCACCATTGCAGGGGGGTAGAATGTGGATCTGTTGATGGGAGACCCTGTTTACCACCATAATCCTCCTAGGGGTCCATAGGGACTACACCTGACTGAGACAGACAGATATATCCAAGGTGTTTGTGCAGAAACCACCTATCTCACACATTAACACTGCTTTGGACCACCAGCATGGCCTATGTCTGCCATGGATGGTGCTGTGGACCTGGTGCTGGGCGCCTCACTGCAACCTCAGGGTGAGCACAGTAGCCGCACAATGTGACGGTGTGTAGCTACTCTGTGCCAGTAAAACACACGGTCAGTACCCCCTACCAGGCCGAGGTGCTGTGGGGGTGCACATGGTCACTGCCCCCTACCAGGCCGAGGTGCTGTGGGGTGCACTCCCCATCTTGTGTTTATCTGTGGACAGCTGATCTGCATGTGCATTGCACCATGGGTATGCTTGCATTGCGACAGATCCTAGCCAACACAGCAGGCGGTTTGGGTGGTGTCCTGATGCCCTTCAGTAGCCAGCCAGGGGGTTGTTAGCAACTATGGGGCTGCAGCCCAGTGGTTCCTTCATTGCCTGTGGGGCCAGTGGTCATGGGTTCATACCCACAGTGGGCTCATTTTATAGGGCTGTCTGCAGCATTGTATATTTTTAATGCACATTAGTGCTGCCAGCGACCGCCCCTCAGCGTCATATAACCTTACAGTGCCTCATAAGGCGCCCCATGCGGCACCTTATCTGGCGCCCTTTATGTTGCCTTATAGGGTGTTCTATAGGGGACATTTTGGTGTGCCTCAGCGGACAGTGCACTTTATAATGAAGTCTGTGTAGTGCATTGTGGGGTGTCTTCTGCGGCACCTTCAGTTACGCCACTGTGAGGGTGTGTTTGCTGGCAACACTACTGGAAATAAACAAAAACTTGCCTCCTCATTCACTACGTACTGTACAGGGTGATGTCTGGGCCAGCCTTCTGCATTAGGCACACTGGGGACTCGAACCCGTGCTGCCTCTATCAGCGGTCGGTGAAGTTACCATTGTGCTACAGCTCTGTTTCAGTGATTTGTGTCTGTACGCCTTCTTAGGCTTAACGCGCGGTAACGCGCCATGGCGCCCTGTAACGCTCGTTAGTTTTTGGAACGCGCGTTAGCGGGAACGATGTACCGCCCATGTCCTTATTTGGGGTTTCTGTCTTTACCGCGGCTCCTAACGCGAATCGCACTAACGCACTTTAGTAAACATACCCCTTTGTCTTCTTTACATTAAGGTGCAGGCCCATTTTGAGACTATGTTCTTTGATTGTGAGAAGCAAATGTTTCAGATCATCTTCACTTTCAGCCAGTAATGTGGTATCATCAGCATAGCGAAGGTTGTTGATGAGTCTTCCACCAATCTTCACACCTCTGTTATCTTCATACAATCCTGCTTCTCTGATAATTTGTTCTGCATATAAATTAAACAGGTAGGGGGAAAGTATGCAGCCTTGTCTTACACCTTTGCTTATTTTAAACCATTCTGTTTCTCCTTGTTCCGTTCGAACTGTTGTTTCTTGATCAATGTACAGATTTCGCAAGAGAACGATCAGGTGTTCAGGTATACCCATGCTTCTTAATGTGGCCCAGAGTTTCTCATGGTTTACACAGTCAAAAGTCTTGCTATAGTCGATAAAGCACAAATAGATATCCTTTTGGTATTCTTTAGTCTTTTCAAGGATCCATCTCACATCCGCAATGATGTCTCTCGTTCCTCGCCCTTTCCTGAACCCTGCTTGCACGTCAGGTAGTTCTTGTTCCAGGTATGGTTGTAGTCTCTTTTGAATAATCTTCAGTAGAATCTTGCTGGCATGTGGGATCAGAGCGATTGTGCGATAATTTCCACAGTGAGTTGGATCACCTTTCTTTAGTATTGGTATAAACACAGATCTTTTCCAGTCAGTTGGCCATGATGTTGTCTTCCATATTTCTTGGCAGAGCCTTGTAAGTACGGTAACAGCTGCATCAGATTGCTGCAATACTTCTACGGGAATGCTATCAATGCCTGGTGCTTTGTTCTTTGATAAGGCTTTCAATGCTGCTTCAACTTCTTCTTTCATCACCAATGGTTCCCGATCATAAGGTACAGGTTGAAACGGCTGTTGGTCCACTTGATCTTTATCATATAAAAACTCTGTATATTCCTTCCACCTTTCCTTGATCTTCTCAGCATCATTCAACATAGAACCTTGAGCATCTTGTAACATTCCAATTCGAGGCTGGAACTTTTTCTTTAACTCTCGTAGCTTTAGGAAAGCCGATCTTGTTCTTCCTCTAATAGTTTCTGCTTCTATTTCCTTGCAAGTGTCATTGTAGTACTTTTCCTTGTCCTGTCTCGCTGCACATTGGAAATCTCTGTTGAGTTCTTCAATTGCTCTCTTTCTCCTCTGTCTTTAGCTTCTCTGCATTTCTGGGCAATTTTCAGAGTTTCTTCTGTCATCCATTTTGGCTGTTTTTGCTTTTTCACCTTTTGTAGAGACTTCTCGCTTTCTTCCAACACAACCTTCTTGATGCCATTCCATAACTCTTCCGGAGCTCTGTCATTTGTATCTAAAGCAGCAAATCGATTTTGCAGACAGTCTTTAAATTCCAGTGGTATATTCTCAAGGTCATATTTTGCTGCATTCATGAGTGGTTTGCTCTATTTCAACTTTAGCTTGAGTTTGTATACTAGTAGTTGATGATCTGTACCACAGTCAGCTCCAGGTTTTGTCTTTGTTGATGTTACAGAGCTTTTCCATCGTTGACTTCCACAGATGTAGTCAATTTGATTTTTATACAATCCATTGGGTGAGGTCCATGTGTACAGTCGCCGCTTGTGTTGCTGGAAGAAGGTGTTTGAGATGAATAGATCATTGGTCTTGCAGAATTCTATCAGTCTTTCTCCAGCTTCATTTCTGTTGCCAAGTCCATATTTTCCAACTACTTTGCCTTCTTTGTTGCCAACTTTTGCGTTCCAGTCACCCATGACTATCAGGATATCCTGTTTGCATGTCCTGTCAATTTCAGCTTGTACTTGTTCATAGAACTCTTCAATTTCATTCTCTTCTGCAGCTGTTGTTGGGGCATATACTTGAATTATAGTTGTGTTGATAGGCAATCCTCGTAGACGAATAGAGATTAAGCGTTCGCTGACTGCATTGTATTTCATTACAGTTCTTGCAATTTTCTTCTTTATTATAAATGCAACACCATTTCTTCTTTGTCTTTCATTTCCAGCATAGTAGACCATGTGACCATCTGATGCAAAGTGCCAGATGCCAGTCCATTTCAGCTCGCTGTCACCCAACAGATCAAGTTGTACACGTTCCATTTCATTCTTGACCACCTCCAACTTTCCTTGGTTCATGCTTCGTACGTTCCATGTTCCAATGTGTAAGACGTCTTTACAGCTTCTGACTCTCATTTCATGCGCAGATAACACATAGCCAAATATAAAGAAGTTCCTTTGAGTTTAGGGCAATTTCAGGAGTCCATAAAATCAAGGTGGATCAACAGCCACTCTCACTGCACCTCCCCCCCCCCCCCCCAAAAAAAAAAAACACCACAGTGGCACTGAGGAGACTTGCCAAAGTGAATCAGAGGAAGGAACTTGGCTCACTTGTCATAGACCATGAACTCAAAAAATTGTCAAACACAATTATAAACAGAAGAACTTTGAATCTGTCTGAAGTAGGAACACCATCAGCTGATATCACCAGCAAGCCATTTGGAGCCAAATGCCTTGGCATCCTCAATGATGAGCCAGGATCCTGTCTCAGGAAACCAACTAGGAAAGCTCCATGTTCAGACCTTCAGTACTCTACAAGGGAGTCACCACTCTCAGGCCTTCCTTTGGCATTCCCTCAGCACAGGAAATTTCGGAGAAATGTGGATGACATACAAACTGGTCTTCAAGATACTGAAGCATACCTGGAATTCATCCTAATGTATTGACAAGTGGGAGGAACATCATGTCATCTTAAAACCATGATACCAGAACCCAGTGGAAAAGGGTGCCAGGCAAGTCCTGGAATAGTGAACCCTCAGAGCCAATGAAGTAAAATACTTTAATCACACCTGTCAGGCAAAGGCTTCAGGCCAAACCCAGATTTTAGCAATCCTGAATAAAAGCCACTAATGTAGATCAAGCTGAATGCAATTCTGGGTAGGACAACCAGCCAGAAAAGTTCCAGCCACACTCAGTGGTACTCCTTCAAGCCTTAGAGCCTCACCCAAACCAAAGGTCAAAAAGACACTGGAGGCAAGGCTGCAAACCCTCTCATCAATATATCTATGGACCAAAATAGCTATAGATCTGGATCACCAGCCATTAGAAAGCATCACGAAGATGAGTCTGGCAATAGCATCCCCCACCCCACCCAGACGCCTAAGCAAGCCAGGATACAAACACCAGGGACTGAAACACTAAGCGGATCCTAGCATTCTATTAGCTTTCTTGACTGCCGCTGCACACTGAGCAGCAGATTTCCATACATTATCCACGATGACAATGCCTAGTCTCCCAATTCTCAAGATCCTCTTGCAATTTCTCACAATCCTCTTGTGATTTAACACTTCAAATAATTTTATATCATCCACAAATTGATCACCTCACTTGTTTTTCCCATCTTCTGTCAATTATAAATATGCTAAAAAGCAGTGGGCCCAGTATAGATCCCTGGGACACTCCATTATTCACCTTTCTCCACTGAGAAAATTGACCATACTCTGTTTTGTCTTTTAACCAGTTCCCAATCTACATTAGGCCACGTCCTCCTATCCCATGGCTCTTTGGTTTCCTCAAGGGGTACGTCTACTAAAAGGCATTAGCTTTCATCGCAGTGCTAACATGGGAAAATCACACTGTGATGGTAGCTAACATGGGGCAAGTGCAGCTCTCGCAGGCAATTTTCCATGATTAGCTGCATTTCTCATATTAGCAGTGTGAGTGGACAGGCTGTGGGCTGCCTATACCATGCGATAGCCACACGTTTTGTGGGCATCACGGATGCTGTCTCACCATAAAGCGGTATATAAATCCTTTTAAATAAATAAATAAAATAATCCTACATTTTCACACCTTATCTGCTGGGAAAATTATGTGCACACCCCCAACAGATGTGTGACTTTTTTGCAGCTACTGTGGTGCTTTTGCAACTAATGCCTGGCATTAGCTGCAAAGGCCTACTGTACTTTAGTAAATATACCTCCAAGAGCCTCTCCTGAGGGGCCTTGTCAAAGGCTTTCGGAAAATCCAAATACATTATATCAACTGGCTTACCTTTATCTACAAGCTTTAGTTACACCTTCAAAAAAGCATTTAACAAGTTAGTTAGGCCAAACTTCCCTTGGCTAAATATACGTTGGCTTTATTCCATTAAACCAGGGGTGGCCAACTCCGGTCCTGGTGCACCACAATCCAGCCTGGTTTTCAGAATGTCCCTAATGAATATTCATGAGGTATATTTGCATCCACTGCCTCCCATAGTATGCAAATATATATCATAAATATTCATTAGGTGCACCCTGAAAACCAGGCTGGATTGTGGTGCACCAGGATTGGAGTTGGCCACCCCTGCATTAAACCATGACTATATGTTAAGTAAGTTTGTTCTT
Source organism: Ichthyophis bannanicus (assembly GCA_033557465.1). Classification (NCBI taxonomy): domain Eukaryota; kingdom Metazoa; phylum Chordata; class Amphibia; order Gymnophiona; family Ichthyophiidae; genus Ichthyophis; species Ichthyophis bannanicus. The sequence continues at coordinate 3,374,021 of JAWIIG010000024.1, read as the reverse complement.
TATAATGGTTTCTAAGCCACTTAACCCTCCGTTTCCTCAGGTACACATGTAGATTGTGAGCCCTTTGTGGATGAGGGAATACTGAATATTGATTGTAAACTGCCTAGATTGCATTGTTTTGCAGGTGGGTGGTATATAACTGTTTCAAATAAATATATAAATAAATAAAATACCATTTTGCCCGCACTGACATCTGGCTCACTGGTCTGTAGTTTCCCAGATCACCGCGGAACCTATTTTAAAAATTGGTGTTAGGTTGGCCAACAAGGGAGAGAAGGGTGCTTTCCGCAGGAAATCTGTACAGGAGGAGCGGAGGGCAAGAACCACAGCCCACACAAGGATAGTCCACAAAAACCTTTATTGGAGACCCAACTAAAATGTTTCGGCCGAGGCTTTCTTCAGGGGTCTAAAATTTGGACATAAACAACATATTATACAACATATTAAAAATAAAAACTTATTAAAAAATATAAAAATGAAAATACATTAAAAGTATCACTACATAAGAAAATGAAATACATTACCAAAGAAGCCAATAAGAGACATATAAAAGGGTGGAACAAAGCACTCTCCCCAATCTATGTAAAATAAACAAATAAATAGATAAAATACAAACAAATTAGCAATACATAAAAACTAAACCATGTGGAAGTCATAAAATACATTATTGATATCTGATAAAAATGCAAAGGACATGTTAATAATAAAAATAAAACTACATAAGAGTGTAAAATACATTACCAAAAAGAACAATAAGAGACTTGTAAGGGAGTGGAGTAAGCCACTCTTCCCAATCTATAAAAAATAAATATAAGCATTTTCACCGTGCATAAACACAAGAACCTATAATAGACATAGAACGAACTGCTATATGTATGAAAACGTAAATCATAAAAAAGTGTAAAACATAAAAAATATAGAAGAAATAGACAAAAAACAAAACAAAACAAAAAACTGCTAATACAGAACATAGAAAAAAGTATGTCACACCACATACAAATACATGTGATTTACAAAAAATATTGTCAATTGGCATACCGATAAGAATGAAAACAATACAAATAATAAAGATAAAAATAAAAATATTAAAAACCAATGCCTCAATATGACTTCCGAGCCGTAAGGAAAAACATACCAACCAAAGAATGGGAAAAACATTTGTTGAAAAAAAACAGATATATGTCGTAGTGTGACAAGAGAGGGGAGGAGGGGGGAAAAGGGAGGGGGGGAAGGGGAGGGGGAGGGAGAGAAAAGGGGAAGGGGAGGGGGAGGGAGAGAAAAGGGGGGAGGGGAAGAAGGGAAGGGGGAGGGGAGAAGGGAGAGGAAGGGCATAAAATATATTGACAAATGAGTTTACAAAAAACTGTAAATGGGAACACTAATGGCAAAAATATAAATAGCTACATACATAACACACAAATCGACCTAAAGTAAATAGTTGATAAAGAATGACTCCTTCGCAGCAGTAGCAGATCTTCTTTCAGCATTCCTTTAGGATTGAATGTAGTTGAGCTCTAGGACTACACAGCCATCTGACATGCTACAGACATGGTAGTGACCACTTTGTGCCACCTCTTAAGGCCCCCAATCTAAGGCCACTTTTCTCCCCTCAACCTCTCTGCAGGACACACGCAGCCCCAGCGCACCTGTGCTTCCAAACGTCCCTTGATTGCTGCTGCATCCTGGGGGCTTGTGTTGGTTTGGCTGCTGCAAGATGGCCACCAGCCTCAAATCAGATAAACCACAACTCTACCAGTACCGGCCCAAAGACTGGGGGGAGGGGGGGAGACCCACCAACAGACTACTTAAGGTCCCCCCCCTCCTCAAGCAAAATATATCCACCAACAAACCTCTTAAGACACCCAAGCACAAGCTTCCTGTAGACTCCCCTCACCAGCCCGCCCACCAAAACTGACCCCAGTCCAACCAATTCCCCAGCTCAACAACTGTCCCAAATTCCTCTTCTCTGTCCCATGCTCCCTGTCGACCAATCTTAATTCCTCACCTGCCCCCCCCCTTTTTTTTTTTTTACTATGCTGCCCTTTGGCCATTGGAAGAGGGGCTCAGCTATGTTACAGTGTCCTCAAGCTAAACCAATGACCCTAGTGAATGATAATTTAATAAAGACCTGCCTAGTTAACTATTATTTTCACACTTTTGTCAAGACTATTTTATAAAGAAAAGTAGGTGCCTACTCTTCTTTATAGAATACTAGTCTAAGTGGCCAAATTTGTGTGTTAATCTAGAGCACGATCATTTATGCTAGCACTGCCTAGATTTTTCAAGAATGCAACAAAGTTTATAGCATTTTCTCATTTACACACATACTTGTGTGTTCCACACTGGTCAAACTCCTCCCATGTACAAGGCCATAGTGAAAGTATGCGCCAATAGCCCATCACATGTACTTATAGAATAGCAACCTGCTAAAGTATACAAGTCAATACCTACTTATTCATGTAACTCACTAACATACTGTGATTTATGAATGGAAACTGTGCATAGCCTTAGGCGGCTCCCTATAGAATTATCCCATTTAATGTCTCATATCAGTATGCTGTAAGACTTTCAACACAAACATTTTACTTTTTCATGTTAACATGTTTCTTCTAAATTTCAAATATGAAGTAGGAATGGTATGAAGAAAAAATGCCCTTATGCAATGAAGCAAAGGCAAGGAGAAAAAATAAGGGCAAATACAGATCCCCAACTAAGTCATCAAGGACACTTTGAAACAGTCGTGGTTATTCAGCCTGAATGCGCTGTACAAAAGACTATCAATCCCAAAATATTTAAGCACAGAAGTTAAGCGAGTCATTTTAGAATGGCCAAAATGACTATTTGTGATTTGCACATCTGAAAACGTCCGTGCCAATCTTATCCATGCCTCAAGAGCCTTTTTATAAAGGACCAAATTTACATTTGTCTGGAGTAATCAGATCTATGTTGCACGGGGATGTAATGGAGTCTAGTTCAGGGTGGTGATAAAAAGACCCACATGCATCTCTGGTTCCAGAATGGTGCTGCACATTTAAAACTGCCAGCAAATATGTCCATATCTATACCTATTCCTTGCCCAGCTTTCCAACATCAAGGATAACGGGGTATTCCCTCTTGTTGTTACAATTTTCCCCCTCCTAGAAGGATCAAAGGATCACAAGACTTTTTTGCATACTGCCACAGCACAGCACATCTCCATTTCTAGAAAGGCAGGCTGGGACGTTTATATGGTAACATATATACATATACTATGTTACTATGTGTGTTCCGAAATGTCACAGACGCGTCTATATTGCCGTTGCTGGTGATGCCCATGTTTCACATGTGCACGTTTCTAAAATTGCCTTCTGAACACTTATTCTGCGCTTCCTCATTTTCTTTATATGTCTGTGGAAATGTTTATCTTTTGGGGCCGAGCAAAGTCTATTTTTGGAATGCATTTACACAGGTCCCTCTCCCACAGAATTTCATTATATTTTGACATTGACGTCAAAACATAATGGTCTTTCAAAAATGTGTCTTCACAGCAATAGGACTGATTCCTAGTATCTCTAATAAAAATGTGCTTGGTTGACTGCTCAGTGGATTGGGACAACAAGTCCTGTGAGAGATCCATTGCTGTTGTGTGGATTATGGTCTAAAAACAGTGAAGCTGCTCTGGACGCTGATAGCGGCAACTGCTAAGAGAAGTCACACTGTATTTAATGATGTGCTTTTAGAGATTTAAGCTGTTGCCAAGTAAGAATTCCTTTTAGTAACTGCGAAGGTGGACTTAGCAAAAAAAAATTATGGAAGATAAAAAAGTTAAACAAGTTATATGGAAGTTATACGAAGACTAAAGCTATAAAAGACTAAAAAATCATTTTTGAGACATATAATGATACTAAGGAGATAGTTGGGTTAGGAAGTTCTGACCCAGTTTTTGCCTCATGTGCCTCTGGCCTGCTTGAAGTTTTTAAAAACAGTTTTACTTCTCTTAGTGTCCTAGCTTTTTTTTTGTGGTTTTATTAGGACAATTCACAGTTTTTGGTGTGCACAGCGAAAGAAAAATGGCAGTGGTTGTTCCATTTTGTTATTTCCCATCCAGCGTTCTAGTGTATTCCAAGGCGGTAACTTTGACAGGGCACTTATAAAAAATTTCCAGAAACGTGCCTGTTTTATAAAGCAAAAATAGGCTTCTGTGAGCTTTTATGAAATAGGTTCACAAAGCTACCAAGGCAGGTGCAGATCTGTGCTTGTACTCTAGGTATGTATGCATGTATTTTATAAAATGTGCATATTGCACCGTACCTCTGCTCTCCTCAAATTCTACCCCTGGGGAACCCCTACGCAGGACTCTGTAAATGGGTACATGCTCTTAACCAGCATTTTAGCGTGGGTCCATGGTAACTGTTACTGTGCTGGCATGATAGTTGCCGCATGCTCATTGCCGCGCTAAAGGCACAGGGCTGGGCAGGTTAGGAGAGGAGAGTGGGCTTGGAAAGCACATTGCGATTAGTGCAGGGGCAATTGCTGTGCGCTGCCAGTGTTCCATTTGCCATGAATGCCCTTACTGCTGATTCAATGTGCACCCATGGTAACTGTGCACGAGTCCAGCGGCTTTGTAGGTCCTGCTGGAAACATGCTGTTCATGTCCCTGACAGCTACCATGCCCTTCCCGTGCAGGAATTTTGATACTAAATAGGCAGTAAGTCCTTAGTAAGTGCAGAACCTTGCCATGCTATAGTAACAGGGCCCCTTAGGTGTGCGCGTATTTTCTCACATGATTCTGTAACAGAAAAAATGAAAAAAAAACAATGAAATAAGTAGAAAATAAACTGAAAAAAAACAAAATAAAATGAAGGGTTATGTTTTATTTCGGTGCACGCCCTTGTTTATTATACTGCTAGGTATGGTCTTCCTATCTCTCTTGTATTTTAGCTCAGTAAAGTTAAGAGTACCAAAATAAAACATGTTTCAACATTAGCAATAGATCGTTAATTTGGATATGCCTCTTCCCGTGAAGGAGATAGGTTAACTTCACCTCGTAAACTGCTGAGTATTGATTGGGCTGAAATAAGAAGTCTTGTTTCAGCCCTAACAGCCAAATTTAGAGCACCATACAATTTAATAAGGAGTATACTTATTAAACAAGGCAATCTTTTCTGAACCTAATTATAGAACTCTGTCAATGCAGCCATCCGTTCGGTAGTGCATTGATTTAAAAGTGCAGCTTTGCTCTTCCAAGGCTTTTCCACAGTGGGTGCCCCTGTGCTGACAGAGCCTAATTATAAGTTTCAAGAAAAGAGAGCACGTATCTCCATGGCAAATCAAACGTCATTATTATTCAAAAATTGATTTAGAATACATATTGAGGGACACCTCACTGCTTCATGGCTATATGAAGAGATCGTCATATCTGACATTTCGTGCTTGCATTTTTATACTATATGCCAAAAAGCAAGCATGCTCTTTTAATCAGCTTATAACTCTAGTTCACTCACAGAACTCCTAATGACAATTGAGAAATGTTCTCATACTCCATTTAAAGAGTAATGGGTAATGGGAAGAAGACCTTTCAGGAAGGAGAGAGGTATCTAGCAGATAGAAAGATCCCCAAGTTGTCGAATCTTGAGAAGGGAGAAGGGACAAAGAGGACTTTGCAAGGAGGTATTTGCTGTTTTTCTCAATGAGCATATTCTTAACTGGGAAGTGATGGAATGAAGGAATTTAAAGAAGATGGCGTGTGTAGAGCAATTGATAAGAGAGCAGCAGTGAGCCTTTGGGCAAGACCTTGTTGAGAAGATGGTAATGATGAAGAATCTTTGGGTGGGGGATATTTCATAGCTTTATAAATCTTTGCTTAGGGGTGCTGAGGGGGGGGATCCTCTAGCCTACTGTTCAAAGGTGGAGTCGGGACTTGAATTTAGATGTGGATGAGGATGATTTTTGAGTGAGTATATTTGGAGTGCATGAAGTTGTAGAATGTGTGGTGTGGCAAGAAATTTATTTCGAATTGATGCATAGGACGTATATGTATCAGAAGTGGCAGGAGTGATAAACAAAAAGGTCTATTTTATGTATTTTTGTTAAAATATTTTCATGAAAGTTCATAAAGGGGTATCAAAAAAATTTTATAGACAATGATCAGTGGACAAAGGTGACAACAGTGCTTTTATAAGAACTTCGGGTCCGATTTTCAAAGGCTTTTACACGGGTAACTTCCCTAGTTACCCCTGCAGAGGCCTTATCCGGGATTTTCGAAGGTAGTACCCTTTGAAAATACCGGATATGTCTCCAACGCGCCCAGATGCTGTCCATATAGCATCGGGGCATGTTGGGGACGTTCCGGGACGGACCATGGCGCTACCCATGAAACACCAATTTTCGATGCTACACAGTTAGCGCTCTGCACCTTAAAGATAGGCATGGGACAACCTTGCCTAACTGTAAAAAAATCAATACTACATGGGTAGCTCCTGCGGCTACCTGGCTGTGCGGCAACACCTGGATTTTCGATGCCGGGGCTACATATCACCATGGCATGGAAAATCCGGGTTAGGCAGGAGGTGGGCGGGCTATGTGCCAATGCGGCACATAGCACCACCCAACTGAAATTCGGGCCCGCCATCATTTATCTCAAAGTCCAACTAAAAATACTAAGAAGCATTCACGTGATTAACCACTCAAACCTTTTAAAGATCCATTAGTGAATCAGTCATATAAATACACTTTAATTTCCAATGTTATAATCCAACATATTTAACTCAGGACAATTGCAGATGAGACAAAATTATTCAAAGTTGTTAAAATACAAGAGGATTGTGAAAAGTTGCAAGAGGATCTTGAGAAATTGGAAGCCTGGGTGTCCAATTGCAGATAAAATTTAATGTGGACAAGTGCAAAGTTATGTACTTAGGGAAGAACAATCCAAACTACGGTTACACAATGCAAGGTTCCACGTTAGAAATCACCATCCAGGAAATGGATCTGGCATCATCGTGGATAATACATTGAAAGTCTCTGCCCAGTGTGCAGCAGCAGCCAAGAAAGCAAACAGGAATGCTAGGAATCATCAGGAAAGGAATGGAGAATAAAACCAAGAATATTATAATGCCTCTGTATTGCTCCATGCAGGGCCAGCCTGCACATGACCCTGCACCTTGGGGGCCCTGCGCATGCCTGATTGGCTTCAGCGGGAGCCGGTGAGGCCTGAAGCTCGGTCTTGTAGCTCACCTCTGCACAGCCGTGGGAGTAAACAGTGGCATTTGCTTTACTCCTGCAGCAGTATGTCACAGATATCGGCACCACTGAGTTCAGGAAGTTAACTGAGGCTCTTCCTGTCTTGTGCAAGACAGGAAATGCCCCATTTAATCTCCCAGCACTCAGCGTGCTGACAGACTGTTACATCACAGTGAAGGAAAACGCTGTTTACTATCACAGCTGTGCAGAGGTAAGCCAGGCTTTGAGCCTCACTGACTCCCTCTGAAGCTGATCAGGCATGCACAGGGCCATTCATGGTATGGGCCATATGAGGGGTGGGGTGGAGGAGAGAGCCGCTGGCCATGGAAGAAGACTGGGGTCTAGAATGGGAAATGGGCTAATGTTGGGGGATGGGGAGACTGCATTTGAAAGGGAGATAATGCTGGGAGGGGCTAATAATGGGGGGCAGAACTGGAAAAGGGCTGATGTGGGGGATGGAGGGACTTGGAAGGGAGCTGATGCTGGAAGGGTTTGGACTCGAGGAAGACTGATACTGGGGGGGCTGGGACTGTAAAAGAGCTGATGCTGGGGAATGGAGAGACTGGAAGGGAGATGATGCTTAGAGGGACTGGAACTGGAGGAGAAGTGATACAGGGTTTTTAGGACTGCAAATGGGCTGATGCTGGGGGTCTGGAACTGGAAGGGAGCGGATGCTGGGAGGGAACTGAGGCTAGGAGAGGACTAAGAGGGGCTGGGGCTGGGTCTAGCAGAAAAAAAAAAAAGCTGGGGAAGTGAGGATGGAGAGGGAACAGATATGTTGTGTGGGAGGGAAGAAAAATCTATGATTGACTGTGTATTGGGAGAGTAAGTGGGGATTGAGGCTGGTGGGGTGAAATTTGAGTGGATGAAAAAAGAATAAAGAATTAAATGGGGGAAAGAGCAAAAGGGGAAAGATAAGTGTGTTAAAGCAGATGTACAGAGAGAATGGCAAAAACATCTGGGAGAAATTCTGCATTCCTTCAACTAATCAGTTATCACACATCATCGCATCACTCAACACCAGCACCGCCCCCACAGACCCCTGCCCTGTGGTCTGGATAAAAGCACCAAAGGCGGAACTCATCCAATTCACCCACAATATAGCACACAATTCCCTAACCCAGGGTATCATGCCCAGCACACTAAAGCTAGCAACAATACGCCCAATCCCAAAAAAAACCCAGCTAAGTAAAACCAATCCAGCCGCCTACAGACCCATCTCAAGCCTTCCCCTCCTGGCAAAGATCATCGAGAAGGTGGTTCAACAGCAGCTCCAAGACCACATAGACACCCATGCCCCTCTGAACTGCAATCAACATGGTTTCCGCCCAAACCACGGCATTGAAACACTACTAATTTACCTCTTCAACAATCTGATCCAGATCATCGACAACATCAAGAAGGGCGTCATCATGATCTTCATAGACATATCCGCTGCCTTTGACACCATCGACCACAAAACTCAACAATCAAGACTACAGAGACTTGGTCTACACGACACCACACTAAACTGGTTCACATCTTACCTCACAGACAGACACCTCCAGGTCAAACGTGGTTCAGCCACCTCTCGACCTCTGAGTACCACAAGGCTCCTCTCTCTCAGTCTTGCTATTCAACCTGTATATACAACCTATCTGCGCTATCATCAAAAACAACAAAATAGAAGATACCGTCTACGCAGACGACATCATGATATACACCCCCATCAACCTCGACAATCCAGACTACTCCAGCATAGCCAACTGCCTGCAACAGATGACTGGCTACTGGAAAACAACTTAACCGTAAACTACAACAAGACAGAAGTACTATTCAATCACCAGAAACTCTGCCTTCACTCCTCCACCTGTCATCAAGCTGAGCGACACCACTATACCAATAAAACCCGAAATAAAATATCTCGGGATGACACTCAACAAGGAACTGAACCTCCAATCTCACATCGCAAAAACCACCAGGAACACATACCTAAAGATGAGAACCATAAGATGCCTCAAGCCAATCCTCTCACAGGATCACTTCCGCACCATCAATCAAGCTCTTATTACTCCCATCCTAGACTACTGCAACCCCATCTACCTTGGACTCCCAAAACAAACCACCCGGCCATTACAGATGGCCCAAAACACGGCCACCCGAATAATAACAGGATCTTCAAGGCATGACCACATCACCCCCATTCTCAACCACCTCCACTGGCTCCCAATCAGCTCCCGCATCCGCTACAAGGTACTTCTAAACACATTCAAATTCAAATAGAACATCTCCACAAATAATCTAAAACCCCTCATCAAAGCCAACTCAGACAGCAGACACTATCAACATACCCAAAGCTTTTACCAAAACAAGAAAAGACACCTCAAGAAGAGCACTATCCCTGGCTGCACCCGCGTTATGGAGCTCACTCCCCGACAACCTGAGATCAACAATAGACCTTAAAGACTTATGTTTATTAGACTTGATATACCACCTTCATATAACAGAGCGGTGTACAATTACATGAAGTCAAAAGCATGGGACTTCTGGAAGATGCTGAAAACACCGCTCTTCGCAGAACACTACAAGGACATCACATGAACGGTCCAATGACCTCTCTCTCTGCACACCAAAATCTAAAAATGTAAACAGTTTCTGTACATAGCTAATACTGTATATAGGTCATACTGTATATAGCTCTGCCCATCAAAATGTAAAAATGTAAATAGTTTCTGTGCATAGTTCATACTGTATACAGCTCACCACGCAATCAACTACAGTCAACCACACACACACACACACTTCGACCTCCCACTGCATGCACACACACACACACACCCAACCACCTGATTTGTTTGCTGTGTAATCCGCTTTGGTTTTAGGATAAAGCGGTATATAAATCCTTTTAAATAATAAAGAAAGAAAAGAAAAGAAAGAAGAAAGCATAAATGGATAGCAAGCAGACAATGGAGAGTTAGCAGAAGACACAAAGAAAGCAGAAGAAAGTGACTGGAGCAATTGCGACTGAAAAATAAAATGCCCAAACAAAAGGTAGGAAAAAAACTATCTTATTCTGAATTTATTAACTGGAATATGTTTGCTCTGGGAAATGTGCATCACTAACGTCTTTGAGATTTTTGTTTAGTACAAAAGGAAATTAATTTATAGTTTTATTCCTCCAGTATTGTTTGTACGTTCCAAGTTTTGCTTTTGGGGTTCCTAATTTAATTATTGTCTTCATATTACTAAATTGTGATCCTTTGGTCTATGTTTTGCATGTGTAACTGAGCTGCGGTATCTTGTTCCTCAGTAGGAGATGTATTGGTATTTGCTGAGATGTATTGGTTTAAACGTGGATAAATTGTTTACGCTATCAGAATATAGAAGGACTAGGGGGCATGTAATGAAGCTACAGGGTAAACTATTTAAGACAAATAGGAGAAAATATTTCTTCTCTCAACGTGTAATCAAACTCTGGAATCTGTTACCGGAGGATGTAGTAAGGGCTGTTAGTATAGCTGGGTTTAAAAAAGGTTTGGACAAGTTCCTGGAGGAAAGGTCCATAAACCACTATTAAAAAGGGACCCAGGATATCAATGCTTGGCCTAGTACAAGCACTGCAGAACCTGTGTCTTTTGGGGAAACTGCTAGGTACGTATGACCTAGATTGGCCACTGTTGGAAACAGGATACTGGGCTTGATGGACCTCGGTCTGACCCAGTATGGCATTTCTTATGTTCTTATGTTCTTAATTTTGACCTGTTGCCTTTTGATAGGTAGGATTTGGTTGTGATCCTGGTTGTGCTGTTATGATTCGGCAGGTTTGCGATGGGTTCTAAATGAGCAGGGTTTACAGTACTTTCTAATGTGCCTAGCAGTTGGTGAGTAGAGTAATGTAGAAATCTGGTAGTCTTTCTTTATCTTTACTGCCCTTGCAAGTGCTGTTCAGACACTCATTAAGAGGCACGTTTACTAAAAATTAATGTGCACTCACAAATGTTAATGTGCACTAACTGCAGCAGTACCCATTTATTTCTATTGGTGCAGTGGCACTTAAAACACACTAATTTTTACTAAACATGCCCCTAAGTCATTGCCAGGACAAAAAAGGGCTTGTGAAGAGCTCCTTTGAAAGCCACCTAAACTTTTAGACGGGCAACATATACATTTTAAAATAAAATAAATTAAATGTATGCAAATGAGATCCAGTGGATACTCAGATGAGGCCCTGCAGTGAGTCTCTCTGCACATGGCCCCGCATCACCCTGGCTCCTTGGTGTTACTGCACCTTGAATATTGTGTGAAATTCTGGTCACCATATCTTAAAAAGGATATAGCCGAATTAGAAAAGGTCAGAGAAGAGTCACTAAAACGATAAAGCGGATGAAAGATGCCCCTTCAAGGAAAGGCTTAAAAGGTTAGGGCTCATCAACTTGGTAAAAAGACAGTGAGGAGAGATGTGATAGAGGTCTATAATGAATGGTGTAGAACGGGTAAGCGTAGATCGATTGTTTTACTCCTTCAAAAAGTAGAAAGACTAGGGGACACGCAATGCAGCTACAGTGTAGCACATTTAAGACTAATTGGAGAAAATCTTTTTTCACTCAATGCACAATCAAACTCTGGAATTCATGTAGTAAAGACTATTAGTGTAGCTGGGTTTAGAAGATGTTTGGACAAATTCCTGGAGGAAAAGTCCATAAACCATTCTTAAAAAGGACCAGGGAAATCCACTGCTTAACCCTGGAATAAGCAGCATAGAATCTGTGTATCGTTTTGGGAACCTGGCAGATACTTGTGACCTGGATTGGCCACTGTTGGAAACAGGATACTGGGCTTTATGCAGAGCCAGGGCAAGGAGATGAGGTGTCCTAGGTGAACCTCATCCCTTACGCCCCTCCTCCCATGTGTGGTGTGTTCCCCCATGGCACCCATTGCACCACTGCCACCCCTCTCCAGGACCAACAGCGAAAGCAATAGCCGCGAACAGCCCCATGGAGCTTACCTTCAAGCTTCATCACTGCAGGGCTGTTTGCTTCTGATGCTCTCTGATGCCCGATGAAAATCAGAGAGGGATGGAAGCAAACGGCCCTATGGCACCGAAGCTTGAAGGTAAGCTCCACAGGGCTGTTTGTGGCTATTGTCGCCACTGTCGGTCCTGGAAAAGGGCAACCGTGGCGGCAACAGGTGCTCTTGGAAGGCCAGTGCTCTAAGTGACTGCTTAGTTCACCTATTGGAAGTGCCGACCCTGATTTTATGGATACTTGGTCTGACCCAGTATAGTATATCTTGTGTTTTTATATTCTTATAATCACTGTCCAAATCTGAGGACATGATATACTTCTTCACATCTTCTCTTTGAAAATGGCTGCACTCACGCACTGAGCCAGTCACTCAGCACCATGTTAATTGGAACACAGAGCGCAAGCCTAAGGGTACACTGAAAATGACATGATGTTCCTTCCTATGACATGCTACACATGCAGCACCTGTACCATGGAGCATGTAAATGAAATGCAAACTGAACAAAAGGACCTTAAAAACTAGACCAGTCACTCTCTTTATTTAGTCCAAATGGCATGACAGTGTTTAGTGCAAAAATCCACTTCTGTTCCCACCTCTATATCTGTAAATTATGATCGCCGCCTCAAGGATGTTGTCTGATCGTCTGCATCACACTGAACTATAAGTCTTCAATATATATGAGCATATTGCAGACAATGTGAAACCAAAGGGGCATTAATGTCCCTATTGTGCATATGGCTTCTATGTTCAGTCATTCTAATGTTCAATTTGTGTTTGGTTTTTCTCACATAAATCAATGGATCAGGCACCATATTATATGAATTAATCCCTGGGTTTGACAAGACGTTGAATCTTTCAAAACAATAGAGGATAGCCCAGGTAATTGTAACGTGGTGCCGTGAAAGATGTGCACATGCTAAACAGCGCCCACAAGAGTGGTGACCACGTGTCAAATTGTCTTCCCCAGAAATAAGTGCAGGTTCTTGAACGTAAGACCATGATACCAAATCCCGTATATTTTTTTTCTGCGTTTAAAAGCAAAAATTGGGCATTTTCTGGTTTGCTGAAGGCTCAAAATGTGCCATTGTTTCCCATGATGGATCACTGACAAAGAGGGAAAGCCAATGCCGATCATGAGGTGTTCTCTCTAGTCTGTGAGACAAGCAGATGTTCTCTATGTGCTCATCGAGCTCATGTATAAGCTTGTTGCGCAATATATAATTAGGGTAACCTCTCCTGAGAAATCATTCCTTCATGACTTTGGATTGATCCTTGACTTCTTGAATGGTGGAACAATTCCTATGAAGCCTCCGGAATTGGCTTACTAGAATTTTTTCCCACAGTTTGCTGGGGTGACAGCTATTAAACCTCAATAAAGTATTCCTATCTGTAGGTTTTCTAAAGATAGAAAACCGAAAGCCCTGTTGTGTCAAAATAATTTATGAAATCCAAAATTCAGTATTATGTTGGATGTAAGTTGTTCGTAAACTTTAAATTAAGATCACAAGTATTTACCCAGTGGAAAAACTGCTGCAGTAGAGATATAAAGCTCACCCAGATCAAAAAACATAATCTATAGACCTATTCCATAAGGATATAAGTAACTGTATAAGGCGATGTGGGTTAAAAACATTCTTCAAATTTTCCTACATACAAATTGGCCACGTCTGGTGCCATCATGGCTCCCATGGATGTGTCCTTCACATGAACAAAAAAAATCTTCTTTAAATATAAATTATTCTTCAAGGCTGCCAGATCACACTAGCATCCTGATGATCTAATGTTCAAAGATCACATGTACAGAAGCATCTTGTAGAATGTTGAGGTACAGTGCTTCAGCATCGACACTCAACAAGCACAATTTAATCCCAAGGGCCCTTATAGTTCTCATTGAGTTTTATGATAGCCATTCAATCAAAGAGTCTCAAAAATATGTCTACAGAAATACATAACCATTTAAATAAGGAGTCCTTTGTGGAGATAATGGGCCGACCTGGTGGATTTTTTAAATTCTTATGAATTTTAGATAAAATATAAATAACTGATGTTATAGGATAATCACCTTTTGGAAAAGCAAACTCTTTCTGCGTAACATATTCCTGATGCAAACCTGCTAAAACAGAAGTCTTGAAATCTTTGCAGCGTAACACTAATATTATTAAGGTAGCCAACAAATGAGGAAAAATAGTAGTAATGAGTATGGACTAGTCTGCTCAAGAGGTACTCAGCTATCGGATGCCTCTTGTTATTGAATATGGACCATGATCCCACTCAGCATTTTAAATATGAGGTTGAGCATAAATTACAGCATGGTTTGCGTCGGATATACATTATGCAAAAAAATTTAGATTTTGTGAACGTTGATTAACTTATGAAGCTAATTTTTTATATTTTACCTAAACTTCATAATAATGTCTCTCTTATTCTCCACCGTTTTCCAAATAAGTATTACCATTCTGTTTTTTCACCACCACCACTGCATACTGAATGCTGGATTTCAATGTATTGTCCTCAAGGACCCCAAGATCTTTCCCCGGTGGTGACTCCTAATATGAAACCCAGCATCATGTACCTGTAGGTAAGACTACTTTCCTTACATGCATCACTCTGCACTTTTCCATATTGAATTTAATTTGCCATTTGGGGAAACTGCTAGGTACTTATGACCTAGACTGGCCACTGTTGGAAACAAGATACTGGGCTTGATGGACCTTGGTCTGACCCAGTATGGCATATCTTATGTTCTTATTTAAACACCCGGTCCCCCAGTCTTGCCAGAGGATTCAACAACTTCAAATCTGCTGATGGCAGATGACAAAATTATTCAGTCATCTCAGTCGCTGCTGTCTTTTCCAGATCATTTATATGTCACAGATCCCTAGTGTGTATTCCACTATTTACCTTTCTTCACTGAGAAAACTGCCATTTGGTATTGCTTTCTTTCCCTAGCTGTTAACCAGTTTCCAGTTTACAACAGGACATTGCCTCTTAGCCCAGGGGTTTTTAATTTCCTCATGCTGGATATGCTGACTCATCCTTATCCACATGGGAATCTCCAGAGAAAGTTAGCTCCCTAACTGATAACATCTTGGCATATGGCTAAACGCTTTCTCCCTTGGGATTGTGTAACATTAGGGATATCAGGAAACAACATAACATTTTTTATTCAGTAACTGCTTTTCTTTCTCCTTAGTAAATGTTTTTAGTATGCAATCTTAGTTTGGCTGCAGAGCAAATTCAATGAAGAGCGTAGTTGAAATAGTTCATTTCTCTATCTTTAGCAAGGGTCGATACTTCGGGAGGATATATTCCATTAAGCTTCTTACTTCCACTCTGTGAAGTAGTGTAGCATTTTGGGATATAATTGCCTCTAATAATAGGAGATAATGATTCTTTATTAACACACCAGTAGATATCGCTGGAAAAGCTCCAATCCTAGGATGGATTCAAGTTTAGGACATCTCATATTCTTGTTGTTCAAGGTATTTTCCAGATTTTCTGACTTCTTCTATCTGCTGCCATACCCATCGGAATAACCTGCAACAGTGGCGGATAATACACACTGCGTTAACGTTTAGTAAACAGGGTCTTAAGAGTAGTGTTACCAAATCTATATAATATCTGCAACACAATTCTTCTACTTTACAAGGGTTTCACTCATTTAACTGGTTTTCTGAGGATTCATTTTATTGCTACTCTACCTTTATTTCCACGGATTTAACAATCTACTCTTAATATCACTTTTCCAGTAGCAGCTAGTTTCAATCAAATTATAATTCTCCAGAGAGCTCTTAAAAGTATTTCCAATGGGAGCTGTTACTCTGTAGCCCCATAAACCTCAGTCAGTACCTCTAAGATTTCTCTTTTGTTCTACTATGCTAAAGGCAAAGGATAGAACTATTCCTAGGGGTTAATACTAAAGAGTTTGTCCTCCATAACGAGGACTGACATTAGGGGGTACACAATCAGTTGAATCATCCTGGGCCTCCATACCACAGTAGTACCAGCCCTGCCCAAAAATGAAAAGGACACAGGCTGTTAGTGTCCCCTCTTAAGTTTCCACCCTGTGCCCCTTCATCTCTTAACACTAGCCATGCTGGCAACTGCGGTCATCATCAATCTCTCAAGCAGACCAACTGGCAACTACTACCACCTCAACTTCCACCACTGGCACATTGGCTGTTGGCATCACCACCATGAAAGTATAGTTCTCCACATAGTCTAACAGCAGACCACCAATATGGGAAGGCATGGACCAAATATATTAAATCTGTTGTGGATGCTTCAGTTTTAGTTACAACATTTCCTGAATCCAACCCCTTACTGGGATGCCACTAGGGCTAGAACCTTCTATGACTGATTCTGAAGCAGTCAACTGTTGCTGGATCACAATTTTTCCTCTAATTTTAAGCTGAATACATTTTGAGCAGAAAGTCTGGTCTGCTTCCAAGCCTGATGTTGCTGCTATCAGTGATGAAGCTTCAGATTTAATGTTGTACTTATTAGCCTGTGTTGCCAATTAGCACAAGTTAACATGGTTAATGCATGCTATTTTGCTGCCAGTATCATTTTATGTAATGGAACTTAGTTAATAATTCATATTAACGTTAACGAGCATGTTTACTAATACCGTGCAAATAGTATGCAGTCAGCCTGAAAATGAGTTCAAGGGTGGCGCTTGGCTTAGTATGTCCCCATGTTGCTAGCCTGGTTTTGCACCACCTCTGCACTCTTACTGTTTTGCGTGATCAGAGTGGGTGCACTTACCATCACCCACTGAGATGTCGGTAAGTGCATTGATGCTAAGTGCAACATAGTGCACCAGGAAGCATGAACCAAAAATGCCCACAGTCGCATCTAAACTTTAGACCTGCTCCAGGCATGAATGGGCATCTGAAAAGTTCTCATTTTGGCTGAAAAACATCCAACGGGTATAGAGAAGAAAGAACTCCATCATCCCCGGTACTCAGCAAAATATCAGTGATAGCAGCACTTTAACCATTGGCTATTCCTAGACATCCAGCTTCTGAAATACTGTTCTGGAGACCTCTGTGTAGATGCCCCTGCAGACATCCATATTGGGTACATCCACATTTGTGACATCATGCCTGCACGTCAATGTGCCTGTGTTTTTATTTTGTTTTTTTCAGATGTTCTGGTTTAGACATCCCAGGTTGCGCTTGGACGGTCTTTCTAAAAGCCCCTCCAGATTACGTTATGTATGAATTGACCTGCATTGCCACTGTTTACATTGGGTTTGCATCAATACAAATCTTTGACAGATCTGTAGGCAGAATAAATCTGATTAGACACGCGACAAACATGTTTATGATAAACTGTAAGGGCTTAAGTTATCCGAATGCAGCATTTTGAAAATTGTCAAAATGAAGTTAGTTGTTATCTTAGATGAGATAGCATCTCGTTGTATATTAAAATTTGACTTTGGGCAGACCCAGTGACTTGCTGACCAGTGCTAAATTCTGCTATGTTAAAGATCAGGAATCGATTCCCAGGGTTGATTTTTTATCCTTGTACAGGACAGGTCTGAAGATAACATTGAGATAGTGTTTACAACTCATGAGGAGGGATGTCCCAGCCATTGCTGAAAAGTGCCACCTAGTAGCTAGACTCATGGAGGCCAATTCTGATCAGGGCATGTCTAGGCTGTCCAGACATCCAAAATATGGATGGCTTGGATTTGAACCCGATTCTGCACCCGCAGGGGGCTAAATGTTCTTGTGAGTACAGAATCAGGGCACTTGGACGGGCCAGATGGGCCACGATTCTGACATGCTGGATATCCTATTCCCTGCATGGCCAGCCCTCCCTATGCTCCTGCTGGAGCCCCAGTGCCATGGTGTCCCATGGCACTGGGACGTCCAACAGAAGCCCCGATTCCCCGCACCACCGCATATCTGCTTTTCCCCACCGCCCGACCCCCAGAGGGGCCTGCCGGGATCAGGCGATGGGTGCCTACCGACCTCTGCACCGTGTGTTGGGGTGGAATTCCTATGCTGGGCACCACCATCCATAAGACGTATTCCACTTCTGAGATGGAATAAGTCCGAAGTCCAGTGTTCCCCCGCCGGATGAACAGGGCCTTGACCTGGATCGGCCCTGTATGTCCAGGTTGTGTGGCCTGCCCCGCTCCACCCCCTCTGCCCTGTCACCACCCCTTCCCGCCCCAATCAGAACTCCCCACACAAAGGCCCTATACATGCGGGGAGCTATCGAGCCAGAATAGGTCCCCAGCAAATAGCGGGCATTGTACGCCCACACTGGACGTACATCCCCACTATTTGCTATTTGGAATGACCCCCCATAGCGAACATATATTGAATTCCAGAGGGACTATGAGTTCTGTCATCTCATATCTACATTTTTATGATCATGGGTTCTGTGGTTTTTATACATAGCTTGTATTTATTAGCTTTCATAATCAAGAATTATTTGATTTTCCAAGTTTTTTTTAATGTAAGTCTTAATTCACATTGTCGGGTGCATGTCTTACCTTTCTTTACAGGGGCAGATTGCAGAAACATAGTGGCCTGGGGGATGTTTTGTCATGGCGCTCCATGTAATATCAAATTTATACCAGCATTAAAATACTTTTTTAAATAATCAATTTCTTAGTTCGTAACAAACTTCTGAACTAGTCAAATAAAATGTAGAGGCTGCAAATTTATAAAAATTTCACAAACTATCTCTCATGCCCCCACCCTACACACACACTCTGTTGTTAAAACCCTCATACCCAACTAACTCACACTCTCTCGCTCAAAGCACCCCTCATTCCCAACAGCGCACACACATGTTCTCTCTCAAGCTCTTCATCTCAACACACTCTGTTAATCCACAATGTTTTTTTATATGAATACAGAATATCAAAGAAGCTTTGATTAATCAAAGCCATTCAAAGCACTGAAAAGAGATGGGAGGCAATAAACCCATAGCAATAGTGTGAAAAAACCCCACTGCATTTATTTATTTAACTGGGTTTATATACCACTCTGTTTTGTAGGCAGAACAGTTTACAGGAAACATTACATAACAGAACATCTTACATTAAACAGGAATGTTAATTTGGATGATTTATAACAGCACTTGGGTACTGGTAGTATGGCATAATATGACAAGTGGTAATTTACAACAATCCTTCTGGTGGGAAGGGTGGGAAGGGGAATTTCATGAGGTGCTGGGCAGGTAGTTGCTGGGGTTGGTTGCTGGAGGTTCCTTCTGGCTACTGTGGTATGTGTTCATAGTAGTGTTCGAATAAGTGCGTCTTTAGTGCTCAGTGGAAGCTTGTGTAGTCTGGGTTGCTTCGTATCTGTTCCGAGAGCGTGTTTCAGAGGACTGGTGTGTATAAAGAAAGTGCTTGATTGCAGGTTGCTTGGCTGCTTTTCACTTTTATGTTGGGGATTTCGAGGGTGTTTTGCATGTTTTTCTTCTATTCCTGTTGGGTGTCATGTGTGTGAGTGATCAGAGAGAGTCTGCAGCTTGGCTCTGTATGATTTTAAATATTGCTTGTAGTGCTTTAAATTTTATATGGAGAATTATAGGTAGCCGATGCAAGTATATTAGAATTGGTGTGATGTGGTCTAACTTTGCGGCTCCATGGAGGGCACGGGCAGCAGTGTTTTGTGCCATTTGTGGTAGTTGCAGGGTATGTTTCGGGAGGCCTTGGTAAATGAGGTTACAGTGGTCAAAGTGTGGAAAAATGAGGGCCTGGAACACAGTGTGGAAATCTTGTGCATTGAGGAGGGGGTAAAGATAGAGAAGTGGTGTTTATTTTGGGGTATATTGATTGTTGGTTTTATTGATGTGGGACTGCATGGTTAAGCATTCATCAAGAGTGATTCCAAGTTAGCGTACTTCTAGTTCTGTATTTCTTACTCTCAAAGTTGACAGGGAGGTGAATGTCAGGTCTCTGATTATGTGCACCACTTCCATCTTCTGGTAGTTGACTGTGAGGTTGTGGTTTGTAAGCCATTATGAAACTGCATTGAAGCAGTTCACTATTGAAGTGTGGTGAGGATTAGTTGTAGTGAAAGGTGCATATATTATTATATCATCTGCACACATGTGATGGTAGATATTGAAGGATTGTATTATAGAACATATTGGCTGTATGTAGATATTAAAAAGTAAAGACTACAAGACTTGTCCCTGTGGGACTCCTTGTGGTTATTCATATATGGCTGAGGTGTGCGTTCTTATTTTTACTTGTTGTTGACATCCTGTAAGGTATGATTGAATCCAGTTTAAGGCTGTGTGTTGTATTCAGATTTCTTGCAAGCAGCCTAAAGGGTGCTGTGGGATATTGATTTGAATGCTGAGGCCAAGTTCATGAAGATCACAATGAATCCTTGCTTTGATTTCTCAATGCTATTGATGAGTCTGTTGAGCAGGGAGGTCATATGTCTTTTGACTCATTGATGTTATCTGAATCCATGCTGTTGTGGGTCCAGTGGAGCATGAGTGTCATTGTAGAATTGGAGTGGTTGTAGGACTCTTTTATCTATTAACTTTGCCAGAAGTGGGAGGCTGGATATGGGTCTATATGAACTTGGGTTGAGAAGGTCAAGTTTTGCATTTTTTAGTAATGGCCTTACAGAGGCCATTTTGAGGGCTGTCGATACAATGCCAATAGTTAGGGCAAGGTTTGCAATTTTGGCAATAATAGTACTTAATTCAGTTTGGGCTATCGTGATCCAGCTGATTAGGCATAGGTTGAGAGGTGATATGGTGTTATTGAGACTTTGGATGATGTCTTCGCGGTGGTCCTTGATGACTGAAGGAAGATAATTGGGAATGGAGGCATCAACATTTTGTGTGTTTGCTGGGATGCTATGATTTTCTTTGTGTATGTTTTGGTAGTAGCTTGCAAAGATTTGTGGATATAAGGCATTGACGATGGACTATTTGTTAGTCAAATCCGTATTAAAAGACCCTATCTCAAATAATTCATGTGGTCGGTTTAGGCAATGCATGAGGAGTTTGTTGTGATATTCCGTTTGTTTTACATGAGAAGTGTCTGACCTGTGCAGTAAGTGCAGAGCAGATGCTGAGCACGCCCCCAACAGTTACCACACAAGCTTTGCACTTACCACGCATTAAACTTGGCACTTAACTGCAGCTGGAGCTGGAGCTCGCCCATGCTGCCGAGCTGGTAACATGTACTTTTGTTTTTTAGATTTGGTTCTCATGGGTCTGTGATTTGTACCTGTATTTCCTTTAACACATTATTATAATTCAGTGCCAACTGCCAGGCACATTAGAAAGTACTTCAAACACTGCCCATTGAGAACCCATAGCAAACCCGCCGTATCATAACAGCACTATCAGGACTCACAAAGCACCAAACCCTACCTATCAAAAGGAAACACTGCAAATATTAAACCAATACAGCTCTACTGGGGAAAGAGAACAAATGGCACTGTCAAATAGAAACTACATGAACAGAATATCTCAGCTCAGTTACACATGCAGAACACAGACCGTCACCAAAGAACAAGGGATCACAATTTAGAAATAGAAAGACAATTGGAAACCACAAAAGCCAAACTTGGAATGTATAACAATACTGGAGAGATAAAACTATAAATTAATTTCCTCTTGTGCTAAACAAAAACGCAAAGATGTTAGCAAAGCACGTTTCCCAGAGCTGACATATTCCAGTTAATAAATTCTTCTACCTTTTTGTTTGGGCATTTTATTTTTCAGTTGCAATTGCTCCAGACACTTTCTTCTGGTTTCTTTGTGTTTTCAGCTAACTCTCAATTGTCTGCTGTCCATTTGTCCTTTCTTCTCTCTTCTAGTTTTTTTCCATTCTCTCTCTACATCTGCGCTAACATACTGATCTTTCACCTTTTGCTCTTTATCTTTATCTTTATTTAGGAACTTAATATACCGCTCATTGCAATAGCATCTGAGCGGTTCACAATTTGCATAAAAGCTGCTTAGAAAAAAGAAAGGAACGCCAAATTTGTTAGAGGACAGTCAGGAGAGGATGCAAGAACAGGAAAAAGAGACCGAAGACAATCAGATAGGAGGGGACTATCGGGGGAGTGGGGAGAGACGGGAGGGGGGCAGGGGAAGATCAAAAGCTGAGCAGAAAAGGTGAGTCTTTAAGAGGGCTTTGAAGGTTTTAAAGGAGGGTTCTAGGCAGAGGTCCGGGGGGAGCGAATTCCAGAGATGGGGACCGAGGAAGTGGAAGGCAGAGGAGCGTGTGGATTCGAGGTGGGCTTGAGAAGGGGAAGGCAGGATCAGGCGATTTGCATGGATGGAGCGGAGGGAGCGGTGGGGGGTGTGAAGGTGGATCAAATCGGCGAGGTAGAGGGGAGTGCCGGAATAAAGGGATTTGTGGATGAACGTGAGAAACTTATATTGTACACAAAACGGGATAGGAAGCCAATGTAGACGTATAAGAAGGGGGCTAATGTGGTCAAAACGGGAAGAGCAGGTAAGGATACGGGCTGCGGTGTGGTGGACTCTCTGTAGGCGTTGTAATTGGGATTGGGGAAGACCAGCCAGGGAAACATTACAATAGTCAAGGCGGGTGACAACGAGAGAAAGGAGAAGGGTGGTCATGGATGAGAAAGAAAGAAAGGGACGGATGGAACAAAGCTGTCTTAGAGTGGAGAAGCAACGTTGGACGACGGAGGAGATGTGAGCTTTGAAAGACAAGGATGAGTCAAGGATCACACCGAGGTAACGCAAGGATGTCACGAGGGGAATAGGGGAAGAAGAAAGCATGGGGGTAAGAGGGGGGCAGGACTACCGGTGGTGAACCAAATGGCTGAGGTCTTAGAAAGGTTGATGTGCAAGAAATTAGAGGAAAGCCAGGAAGCCACGGAAGAGAGACAGTTGTTGAAAGGAACAATGTCAGGGGAGGCTGAGTCGGTGTGGTAAAGAAGAAAGATATCATCGGCATAGTAGTGGGCAGATATACCGTGTTGCTGAACCAAAAGAGTGAGAGGGGCGAGAAAGATATTGAACAGGAGGGGTGCGAGGACAGACCCTTGGGGAACACCACACAGGAGGGGAGTGGAGAGAGACAATGAAGGGCCTGAGGTAACCGAGAAGGAACGGCCCGAAAGGAAAGACCGAAACCAAAGAAGTACAGTGCCGGCAAGGCCGGCATCGTGTAAGCGTGAAAGGAGAGTGCGGTGGTCGACGAGATCGAATGCGGCAGAGAGATCAAGAGAAACGGCAAGGGTGAAAAGTCCGCGGTCGTGGGCAGTGTGTAGTTCGTCAAGGAGAGAGAGTAGGACAGATTCTGTGCTATAACCAAGGCGGAAACCAGATTGCCGTGGGTGCAGAGCTAGGGAGGCTTCTAGGTGGGAGGAAAGTTGAGAGAAAACGAGTTTTCTAAGATCTTAGAAAGGAAAGGGAGATTAGATATAGGACACCAGCTAGAAGTGGAAGAAGGATCTAGGGAGCTCTTTTTCAAAATAGGATGGATAATGGCATGCTTCCAGGGAGTAGGAAAGATACCGGAGGAAAGGCTATTATTAATAATGGAGAGAATATAGGGGGAGAGGGCCAGGGAGGGCTCTAGGAGCCAATGGGAGGGAATAGGGTCTTTGTTTTTCTTTTTCATCCACTCAAATTTCACCCTTCTATCCTCAGTCCCCACTTACTTCCCTCTCCGCGCAGCCCCTCGTTACCCAGTACTTATGGGGCCTCCTGCTCTTTAAGCCCCATCCACCCCGCTCCGGCAGAATGGGACCTTAATGTGGTACTGTCACAGCTCACTGGGCTGCTATTTGAGCCCCTGGCTTCTTGCCACCTATGGTACCTCACATGGAAAGTTGTCACATCCGCTCGCAGGGTCAGTGAGCTTCAAGCCTTGATGGCAGAGACACCCTACACCAGGTTCTATAAGAACAGGGTCATGCTTTGCACGCACCCTAAATTCCTTCCGAAGGTGGTGTCCTCGTTCTTCCTCAATCAGGAGGTGGCTCTTCCCACCTTCTTTCCATGGCCTCATGCCGACAGGGTGACAGTCATACTCCATACCTTGAATTGTAAGAGGGCCCTTATCCTTCTACTTGCACTGTACCCAGGGCCATTGCAAAGTCTCTCAGCCTTTTGTCTCCTATGACCTCAGTCAGCTGTGGGAGGCAGTAAGCAAGCAGACCTTGTCCACCTTGGTGGCGGACTGCATTGCCCTCGCCCAAATAGGCAGGGCTCCCACTGGAACACCAGGTTATGGCACACAGCGTCAGGGCTATGGTGACCTCGGTTATAAACTTGTGCTCTGTCTCCATGACAGACATCTGCCGGTCCGCCACCTGGTCCTCAGTCCACTCCTTCGCAGCTCACTACTGCCTGGAGAGGGAGTCCCAATGGGACAGCACCTTTGGCCAGGCCATACTCCAAAATCTCTTTGGGGTCTAGGCAACTTCTATCCTCTGACCCTTCTTGTTCAGGCTACCAGAGTGATGGTTCTCCCTGGACACTGGGGTCCTTTTAGAGTCTGTCCTTCGGACTCACGTGCTGCTGCTCACGGCTTAACCGTGGCTTTCTACAGGTTTGTGGTAGCCTGTAACTAGGGAGTCCCATATGTGAGGACTGACTTCCTGCTTGTTCTCAGAGAAAGCATAGTTATCACCTGTAATAGGTGTTCTCCGGGTACAGCAGGAATCAGTCCTCACAACCCTCCCTCTTCCCCATGGAGTTGCTGTATTTGGCCAGCTTCTTTTGTTGGCTCTAGTTATGTCATCTGACTGAGCAAGATGGCACCCTTCGCGGGAAGGGGACCACGCATGCATGGTGGCATCTCCCAAAGACTTTCTTGGAAAGCTGGAGAAATGCTTCTGCAAGGGCTCCATGGATGCTGATGTCACCCATATGTGAGGACTGATTCCTGCTGTCCCCAGAGAACACTTGTTACAGATGAGTAACTACCCTTTCTTTATTTCTTTCTTCACCTCTTCTGTTTTATATGATATTGTGAACCGCTTTGATGTAACTAATATGAAATATGGTGTATGAAATATACTGGTAAACTAAATTCTGAAGCAGGTGCAAGCGTGCATGGGTACTCTACACCTGTATTCTCATATTTTACAAAATATGCATGTACATCGCAAATCCAATCCTGGTCCACCCAAACTATACCCCCAGGAACAGCATTATATTATCACCACGCGCATTAATACCCATGCATATTGTGGGGTAATTTTATAAAAGACCTTTTCCACGTGTAATATAGCCTTTACACGTGGAAAAACGTTTAGGAAATTATTGTGGATTTGTGGGGCTGTTTGTTTCTTATTTGTTTAAAAGAATAAGGAGGAGAGTGCACGGGGGTAAAGTGATACTAAGATAGTGGTTATATATCTGTCGTCCTTCTCTAGGGAGGTGATTCCATGTTCCCACTACCATTTCATTTAATATAGTATCTTGGAACATGACACCTGAGGTTGATCAGTTTGGCCTTCCACCCTGCCCAGTTACTCATTCTGCTTAAATATGGATCCTCTCCACTACAGCAGGCAGCCTTTTCTTATTGCTTTTTAGGCAGGAACCATCTAGGAAGAAAGGAGCACACTAATTGGACCTTTAGCACCCACCTTTAGATAGAAACACAGAGAAATGACGATAGATAAAGCCCACACAGCCTATCCAGTTTTCTTTTCTATATCAACTAGAAAGCTGTACAGTCCTTTTCTTTCCCTTAGAGATCCTCTGTGCTTGCTGCTACTTTCTGGAAGGCTCTTACCTCTTGGGGACAGGAAGCCCAGAGGTTGTACTAGCATAGATGCCCATGCAAGGCTAAGATATGCACCCCTGTCTTCCGATGCCAGCTGTGGGAAACGTGCACCCTTCATATGCAAGAATAAACATCACTTAGAGCGTTACATCCCCACGAGCAAAGTTTGGCTTCAAAGCCATTGGAGCCCTTTGCCGAAATCCCCGCACAAACCCAGAAGTGTAAGTGCATGTGCAGGAAAATAGGGGCACTGTGCATAGACATTTTGGGTGTAATTTTACAAACTACTTTCCATGTGTAAAGTATGTTTTGCACACAGAAAATAGCTCTGCTAAAATTGTGTCTCTAAAAACAGGCTTACAAGCATGCATTGCATCAAGATCGCTCATAACCTCTACGCGCGGTGTGCGTGCATTCCAAGAAGCAGAGCTTAGGCTGAGCGGAGATGTGACGGCATACTTTATACAATATGCTCGTACCCATACACACCGCTCACAGGGCAGGGGGAAATTTGGGCACTTCTGGGAGTGGTTCTGGCTGCTTATTTTATAAAGCACATGGCACCGAGGGACCATAAAATAGGTATAAAATAGGCTCCTGTTTGGACTTTTCAAATAGACGCCTCTTTATAAACTCCTCCCCCCCCCGCCCCCCCTCCCCCCAATTTATATTGCTATATTGCTTAGTGGCAGAGAAAAATATATTGTAAAGTGCTCTCTGTTGCAGCTTGCACCCTGTTCAGTAGGTAGGCTCATGCTTAGGCACGCTATGCAGAACTGCCCTCCCTGACAGGAAGCTTTCTGAGCAGGGGCTTATTGTATTAGTACATAATTTGCAGTTTAAAAAAAAAAGCGTCTATTTTCGGATGCTAAATAAATGCCAAAATAATTACAGTTATCGTTCTCCTACGCCTTTCAGGAGGAAATTGAGATGTCTGAGTCTCCCTCCTTTCTTTATCGAAATCTGCCTGATAAGATCCGATACTGGTAGGTTTGTGTATTGTTTTCATGGATTTTAGCCTAAGGAAATGGCGGTTCCTTAACAATGAACAGATTTTTTTTATATAACTGTAAGAACCACACAGTTAATTCAGCCCATTAAATCTTGACTGCTAATATGTTCCACTGATCTTCCTCCAGCAGGAGTCATAAACCCAGAAGTACCTGGTATAACTCCATAAAGACTTTGTTATAAATCTTGCAGCCTGCAGGTTAATTAAAGCCTGCAGATAGTTACTCGCTCTTTGTTCTGCATGGTTTCTTCTCCATTAGACCCTTTATGATTCTGTAGTTAGTGCAGGAAAACTCCATTACTTACCTACTTAATTCACCATTACGATCAACTGCAGAATTTGAATGCTTAAGGGGGAAGGGTGAGTAAAGGCCTATATTATCTTATATAACTGAAAAGAGTCTTTCACCTTGCATCCTTGAGCATTTTGGAATAACAGGATTATGAACAGTATACCAGAATCTCAGTGCAGTAGATTAGTTATGGAGGCGTTCTAAATTTCCCTAAGTCATTTAGGGGCTGGTATTGCCACCTGCAAAATACCATGTTACGAGGAGGGACTGATAAGTCTCTGGCCTTGTAACAAAACATAAACTACAGGCACACTTCAGTACTGGAGGTCCAAATGATCTCTCTGCAGTTTTGTTTTATTTGGTACCAAATAAAATGAAACTGGACCTCCAAAATCGAAGTGTGCCCATAGCTTTCTGTTTCATTACAAGACCAGAGACTTATCTGTCCCCCCTCGAAAATGCCTGATGCATGAATGAACATTGAACTTAAATGTATTGTTATTTAATTATCATTTATATTCTGCTTTTTTTTTACAATAATTATAGGTGGATCAGATTACATTAAATTTAAAACTTAAAACCTCCCCACAAACTAAGATTCATTATACATATTGAAATTCCAAATTACTCATAATATAGTCACAAGCAGTAGAATATATCTTACAAGTTAGACTAATCACTATCTTATAATCAATCCTTAAAGCAATAAATCCTGCTTATTGCAAATATTTCTGAAAAAGTCATGGGGGGGAGGGATATTCAAAACCACAGAGGCGTTTTTCTCAGTGGGATACCCCCAGTTTCGACCTTTGACATTCCTGGCTGACGTAGGGGTGCTCTGGGGCAGCATGGAGGTGGCGCCCGGATACAACCGGCAAGCAGCTGGTTTAGCTAAATGGCCAGCTGCCGAAGATCGTCGCTGACTCGTTACCTTCAATAACGTGCTATCCGGCCAACCCGGTATTCAATGCCGATGGCTGGCTAGGCCCTGGCATTGAATATCCAGGTTCAAGGGTCAGCGGTGACAGCTAGCCGCTTTGACAGCACCAGCCATCACCACTGAATATCTCCCCCCCCCCATATTGTTAATTTCATATGAAATAACATATATGATTGTTCCATTCTTATCTCCAATGGAAGAACATTCCAAAGGATTGGACCTTTACTCGTAATGGTCCCTTCCCTCATTATTGTCAGTTTATTGTCGTGTTTCATAAGTAATTTCATTCTTCGTTCCTTCTTTGATCATAATGTATTAATGTTACTGCCATCAGGTATCATAAAGCTCTCTATGGGCTGCAATATCCCTTCAACAGCAGATAGTACCCCCTGGCCTGAACCCTCTCCCCCCAGTGAAATGGAATGGTTAAATCGGACGTGGTAGTTTAACCTTTAAACAACAATATAACAATGGGACAGTCCATGAAATTAAAACTAGCAGATTGAAAACAAATCACAGAAAGTGTTTTCTTCACACAGCAAGTAATTAATCTGTGGAATCTGTTGTCAGAAGATGTGGTCAAGGAGGTTTCAATAACCATTTTAGTTTTTCACTCCTCAGCAACAAAATAGAAGAGAAGAACAGTCAGAAGGCTATACAGAACATAAGCAAAGCAACAAAACGTTTCAATCTGTGATCTGCAAGTGCTAATTGTGGAGGTGGAATAAAGGTGAAGAGTGGAGGGGAGGGGTTCTACTTGATGTGGACTGGAATATCTCGTCCATCGATTTAGCAAGAAGTAGAGAGATTGAGGATACCTTTAAAGAGGCTCTGCTCAAACAAATGGTGATGAAACCCACAAGGCAAGGGACGATGCTGGATCTAGTACTCCTAAATGGAGATAGCATATCTAATATGCATGTGGGTGTCCACCTGAGCACCAGTGATCATCATACGATATGGTTTGACACAAAAACTAAGGCAGAGTTTAGATTCATCAAGCTCAAAATTCTGGATTTCAAAGACGGTGATTTTAATAAAATGGAGAAGTACCTGAAGGAGGAGAAGACAAGATGGCAGGAGACGTAAGGGGCATTTAAAGACAGTGAGCTAAACTGAAAGAAGCTATAAAAAGGGCAACAAATGTGTATGCAAAGAAATTGAATAAAATCAAGAGGAAAAGGAATCCAATATGGTTCTCCAAGGAAGTGGCTGAAAAGATAAAGGCAAAAATGGTAACATTCACAAAATATAAATCCTGAGAAAAAGAACACGGAAAAGCCGGGTAAAGTTGCAAAGAAGAGACAAAGATAGAAGTCAGGATGGCAAAACAATGTGCAGAAGAAAAAATGTAAAGCGAGGTGGCAGGACTGTTTTTTAGGTATATTGGGGAGGCAAGGAGGGCTGGATTCAGAATTCTAAGACTGAAAGGTGCCAAGGACTGATGTATATGGAGTGATAAGGAAAAGATGCTAAACAAGTTCATTGGTGCTCCTGAAAGAAAGATCTACAGCATGACCACGGAAGACTAACAAAGGTACATACGGGAATGGAGTAGATAATGCACCGTTCAAGAAAGAAAGTGTTTGCATGTAATTTGCAAAACTGAAAATGGGCAAAGCTATGAGGCCAGATAAGATACACCCCAGGATACTAAGGGAGCACAGAGAAGTTCTGGCGGGTCTACAAAAGGATGTTTTTAATTGATCACAGGAGATGAGAGATGATCTGCAAGACTGGAGTTGGACCAACGGGGTCTCTCTTCACAAAGATGGTGATGTGAAACTATAGGCTGGTAAGCCTTACCTTAGTGATGGGAAAAGTTATGGATATACCACTGAAGAAAAGGATAATGAACTATTTACGTACAATAAGACTAAGCAGAAAGCCCCATTCTTTAGCTCTGCTTAGGTTACTGTTTCTCCTCCACTAGAAGCTGAACCTCTTTGTCCTGCATGGGACCATCTCATCCATTCTAGCCCTTTATTCCCGCCGTACTTCAGCTCTATTTTCTTTCTCTTTCCTCTCTTTTACTCTGTTCTTTTATGTTAATCCTAATTATAATATATTTTACTGTCAACTGCTTCGATATGCCAACTGTTAGGCACTATATCAAGTTAATAAAACTTCATTAAATAAGTTCCTGGAGGAAAAAGTCATAAAAAATTATAACATATGCACTTGCACACCTGCCTTGCTCATTATATCAAATAATTTACCGACACTGGCAAGGTGGCAGGATGAATGACCGCAGCTTAATTCCCAACTTCTTCACATTATTACCATATAGAACAGCAGTCTTTACAACTCTCAAATCGGCTTTCCTGTTACCCCCTGATCATCTGGTTTGATAGTGATAATCAGGCATGATGAGGACGAAAGGACCCTGTGCCCAGCCCCCGCACACAGCCTGCAGTGAAGCCAGCATCCAATAATCTTTCTCCCCTCACTTCCTGTACTGTTCACCCCTTTTCCAGCCGACCTTGATAGTATTCAGGCCCATTCACCCCCTGCTTCATCCTAGCTATGACTGTGAACTCCCCATCGCAGCACACATTCTCCCATCTTGCATCCCTGACCCCCTACCCCCAACTGGGATGAGAGGACGGGAGAAACTGCAGCAAAAAATGTCCGAATCCAACTGCCTTCCCATGCTCTCCAAACATTTTGCCCCTCACCTCCATACTTGCCTATCCAATCCCTAATCCCTCTCCCCTCCCTGCCTGTTCCTTTCTGGGCACATCAGTCCAACCTAGCAAGGCTCAACCATGTTGTAAAGCTCATGCATGTTTTACTTTATAGAATAAGCCCAAAATACATGCGCGGCAACAAGCTTTGCCAGCACATGAGATTATAGAATTTCCCTCTAAGAGTACAAATCCGGGAGGGAGACCAAGCATATCCAGCCTCTAAGCAGGACCAGCCCATCCATTGTACAGGAATATTGCCCACACGTGGTCCCATACCTGAGGAGGACTTGCGCTTGCCTGACCGGCTTCAGAGGTTGCTCCCGAAGCCCGGCACTCTGGCTCACCTGTGCAGGCATTTTCCTTCTTTCCTGCAGCTCTGTTAAAGTTGAGCCTGCCGGTGCACTGAGTGCTGGGAGATTAAATGAGCATTTCCTGTCAATCTTTGGGAGGTTAAATGGGGCATTTCCTGTCTCGCACGAGACAGGAAATGCCTTCATTTACCCTCCTGACATCAGTGCGCCAGCAGGCTCAACTTTAACAGAGCCACGGGAAAAAAAGAAAACATTGTTCTTTCTTTCTCACAGCTCTGCAGAGGTGCGCCGGGCTTCGGATCTCAGACCTTCCCGGCTCCCTCGGAAGCCAGTCAGGCAGGCGTGGGGCTCTTCTGGAGGGAGGGAGGGCTAGCACTGGAATGGGCTGATGGGGGGGATATACTGGAAATAGTCTAGGACTGGAATGAACTGATAGGGAGCTAGGACTGGAAATAGGCTGATAGTGGGAGGAGAGAGCTGCTGGCCCTGGAAGAAAACTGGGGGCTAGGACTGGAAATGGACTGATGGGGGGGCTAGGACTGGAAATGGGCTGATCAGGGGAGGGGGCTGGGACTGGATATGGGCTGTTGGGGGTGCTAGAACTGGAAATGGGCTAATGGGGTTAGGACTCGAAATAAGCTGACATTGGAAATGGGCTGATAGAGGGCTGGGACTGGAAATAGGCTGATTGGGGCAGGCTAGGACTAGAAATGGGCTGATGGGGGTTAGGACTGAAATGGGCTGATGGGAGCTAAGACTGGAAATAGGCTGATAGTGGGAGGAGGAGCTGCTTGCCTGGAAGAAGACTGAGGGCTAGGACTGGAAATGGGCTGATCGGAGGGGGGGCTAGTACTGGAAATGGGCTGATCAGGGGAGGGGGCTGGGACTAGATATGGACTGATTAGGGGGGCTAATACTGGAAATAGAATGATTGGGGGGGGTAGGACTGGAAATAGGCTGATAGTGGGAGGAGAGAGCTGCTGGCTCTGGAAGAAAACTGGGGGCTAGTGCTACAAATGGGCTGATGGGGTAGGGGAGGAGAGAGCTGCTGGCCTTGGAAGAAGACTGACGGCTGGGACTGGTAATGGACTGATGGGGGGGCTAGGACTGGAATGGACTGATGGGGGGGCTAGGACTGGAATGGACTGATGGGTGAGACTAGGACTGGAAATAGGCTGAAACTGGAAATGGGCTGATAGGGGGTTAGGACTAGAATGGACTGATGAGGGGAGGGGAGAGAAGGAGAGAGTTGGTGGCCATGGAAGAAGACTGAGGGTTAGGACTGCAAGTGGGGGGATGGGAGAATGGAACTGGAAGGGAGCGGATGCTGGGAGAGGCTGGAACTAGAAGGGAGCTAATGTTGGGGGAGGACTAGAAGGGGGGATGGGGCTGGGACTGACGAGAAAAATAGAAGCTGGGGGAGTGAGGATGGAGAGGGGAAAATATATTTTGTGTGGAGTGGAAGAAAAATCAATGATTGGCCGGGTATTGGGAGAGTAAGTGAGGATTGAAGATGGAAGGATGAAATTTGAGTGGATGAAAAAGGAATAAAGAAAGAAATGGAGGAAAGAGCCAGTATGTTAAAGCAGATGTAGAGAGAGAATGGAAAAAACTAGGAGAGAAGAAAGGACAAATGGACAGCAGACAATGGAGAGTTAGCAGAAGACATGAAGAAGGCAGAAGAAAGTGACTGGAGCAATTGCAACTGAAAAATAAAATGTCCAAACAACAAAAGGTAGAAAAACACTTTTTTATTTTGAATTTATTAACTGGAATATGTCAGCTCTGGGAAACTGCATTGATAACATCTTTGCGTTTTGTTTAGTATAAAAGGAAATTCATTTATAATTTTATTTCTCCAGTGTTGTTGTACATTCCAAGTTTGGCTTTTGGGGTCCCAGTGTAATTATTGTCTTCATATTTCTAAATTGTGATCCCTTGTTCTTTGTTTGGTGACGGTCTATGTTCTGCATATGTAACTGAGATGCAGTATTCTGTTCATGTAGTTTCTATTTGATAGTCCCACTTGTTCTCTTTCCCCAGTAGGAGATGTATTGGTATTCTCTGAGATGTATTGGTTTAATATTTGCAGTGTTGCCTTTTGATAGGTAGGGTTTGGTGCTTTGTAAGTCCTGGTAGTGCTGTTATGATACAGCGGGTTTACTATGGATTCTAAATGAGCAGGGTTTATAGTACTTCATAATGTGCCTGGCAATTGGTACTGGAGTATAGTAGTGTAGAAATCTGTTAGTCTTTCTTTATCCTCACTGCCCATGCAAATGGTGTTCAGACACTCATTAAGAGGTGTGCTTACTAAAAGTTAATGCACATTCACAAATATTAATGTGCGTTAAGTGCAGGAACTTTACTGCACATGAATATTTAGTAAACATGCCCCTAAGTCATTGCCAGGAGAAAGAAGAGGCTTGTGATGGGCTTCTTTGAAAGCCACCTACAATTTTAGATGGGCAACATATACATTTTAAAATAAAAAAAAGTTACATTTATGCAAATGAGGCCCTGCAATAAGTCTCTGCATATGGCCCTGCATCACCCTTGGGCCACCGCCCCTGTCTCTAAGGGAGCCATATGTTTTGATCATGATGAATAAGAGTCTAACCCACTACCTAAGCTAGGGTTGCCAACCAGCCGGTTTTCAGCCGGCCTGGCCGTTTTTTCCATGGCCAGGCCGGCTGCCGGCACAGATGTAAAACCGGCCGTTGAAAAGACGGTTTTTTGCTCTGGCCGCAAGATCGGGAGCGACCAGAGCAAAAAACCGGCTTTTCTCCCGACTCCTGAAGTCCACGGCACGAACACGATTCCCCATAGCAGTGAAGCCGCTGCTTCTGCTTTGTACAGAGCAGTGCCTGCAATACACTTACTTTGAAAAGTAAAGACAAACTGTGTGAGGAGCCCTCCGGTCATCGCAGTACCCAAGGAAGTGATGTCATAGGGGACAAGCTCCTCACAGGTTGTCTTTCCTTTTCAAATTAACTTTAGCTGCAATAAAGTTAATTTGAAAAGGAAAGACAACCTGTGAGGAGCCCGCCCCAATGACATCACTTCCTCGGGCGCTGCGATAACCGGAGGGCACCTCACAGGTTGTCTTTACTTTTCAAAGTAAGTGTATTGTAGCCGCTGCTCTGTACAAAGCAGAAGCAGCGGCTTGGGCGGGGGGGGAGGGGGATGGTGTGAGTGAACTAGCAGGGGAGGGAGGTTGGTGTGAGTGACCCAGCAGGGGAGGGGGGGTGAGTGAGTAACCCAGCAGGAGGGGGTGAGTGAGTGAACCAGCAAGAGGGGGTGAGCGAGTGAACCAGCAGGGGAGGGGGGTTGGTTTGAGTGAACCAGCAAGGGTGGGTGAGTGAGTGACCCAGCAGGAGAGGGTGAGTGAGTGACAGGGGGGTGGGTGAGTGAACCAGCAGGGAGGGGAGGGGGGGCGAGTGAACCAGCAGGGAGGGGAGGGGGTGGGGTGGGTGAACCAGCACTGAGAGGGGTGGTGGGCGAGTGAACCAGCACTGAGAGGGAGGGGGGTGAGTGAATCCTCGGTAATTTTTGTGGGTGGGGTGGGGCAGGGGTGGGACTGGGGGCGGAGAATGGGTGAAGCATGGCGAGCCACAGATGTCGGGTTTTTCTCTGTGAAAAAGTTGGCAACCCTAACCTAAGCACATTTGCCAGTATTTTTTGGCCTACATCTTACAGTCATCATTTATTAAGTATATGAACCTTCTCTAACCCAACATTTTTTGTCTCCATGAAAGAGCCAGCAACTGAATCAGAATCGTAGGAATTCTTGAAATAGCTGAAGAATATGTAGGCCCAGCATATCAGGGAAAGGTTGTTAAAACTCGGCTGTAAGTCCATCTTGTCCTGGCGCCCTTTCTGTTGGTAGTAATGAGATTGTCTTTTTAATTCTTTCTAGGGCAGAGATTCGCAACCCGGTCCTCAACACATCTAGCCAGTCAGGTTTTCAGAATAACAATGAATAGGCATGAGGGAAACTTGCACGCACATTGCCTCCAATGAATGCAGAGCAATCCCGTGCATATTTTTTGTGATTATCCTGAAAAACTGGCTGGTGTATCCTGAGGACTGGGTTGAGAACCTCTGCTCTAGGGTTGTCATCTGTGATGTCAAGAGTGGGATGTTGCAGAGGGACTAGAAATTGTTTGTAATCACATATACTATAGTTGCTGTGGCTTCAGAGGTATAAAGAGCTGCATAATAGTCATAAAACTGTTGAATTATCTCCTTGCTGTTAAGGACATTATCCTCTGACGAAGTATAAATTGGCTTGATGAGGGTTCTACATTTCTTGGTTTTCAAGTCCTGCACAAGGAGATGACCAAGCTTATTTCTGTCATAATATCTAGCCTTCTGAATAAAGAGAGGCAAGCCTGCTTATTAGCCTAAAACAGAATTATACTTAAATTTCTGCAATTCAAGCACTAGAGAAGTATCATGAGTTTTTCATATGTTGAGCAATTAGTAATTTGATTTCCTGGTCAAGCGTGGCTAATTCACCTTTCGGCTTTTACTTTTCCCTGCAAGTAGTTGATTATAGTACCTCAGAGGGTGGCCTTGAGGACATCCCACCATACCACAACCATAATATGCATAATCTTATTCTCCTTGAAGTAGCCGTCACATACCTGACACACCATTGTGTGAAAGTCAGCATCTGCCTGTAGACCAGAGCTGAATTTCCAAGCAGACGAAGTCCGCATTGGTTGTATTTCAGAGAGGGTTATTGCTACAGCTGCATCATCAGAAACTGCCATACCTTTCACCTCAAACAGGAGTACATGTCTTAACAAAGACTTGGAAATAAGAAAATAATTAATCAGTCAGCGCGCATCATGGGAAGTAAATTCTTTGGCTGACCATTGCATTGGACACCACAGATCACAAAGGCCCAGGTCTTTTAATCGACTGCAAAATTATTTTGATGAGCAAATGCACATATTGCTTGCTTATCTAGTAAATAGTCTAAGGCTGATTATAATCCCTACATATAATCAGTGAGACGTCCACAGATTCAGTAGCCACAGCAATCAGTTCCCTGGACAAAAGCCAGGGGAATCTGACAGGGCATACGGATTATTCAACACCAGCATAGGATTATCTATTTTGACTGATAATTTAATTCATTTTTCTACAGAATTAGAGGACTGAGAAACTGTAGAGACCAAAAGAGTTTTGTGGAACAGAATGCTCACTCCTTTTTTGTACCCTGTGCAGGAGAGAAGGCTTTTAACCTTGAAACAGCCTTTAATGAGTTTCATAAATTCATTATTTAAATATGTTTTCTGTAATTAAACTAAACTATATCAGGTTGCTTCTTTTTTAACTGTAGTAAGATTTTCTTTTTAACAGGATTGTTTAAACCCTTCAGGTCAAAAGTTCCACCTATGAGCCATCAGAAAAAAACAGCATGAAAAACCCAATATTATCTGCCTGGGAAAAAAACACACTATCAACTGGCCCCCTCTAGTGCTCAAGACCTAGCATATAAAACTCTGATTGATAGAGAATTTATGCCTTACAATAATAATGCTCTAACATGTTGTTATAAAATCTGTAATGGGTGCTTACACGAGTCCCCACAAGGTCCTTTAGAGGAAAGTTCAAATTCCAGATCCTGCCCCCCCCCCCCAACCTTTAAACAAATAAACCGATACTAACATAGCAAATAACAGCTCCACTTATTAGAAGTATAGACAATATTGTACTCATCCTAAATCAATGAGAGAGAGAGAGCATTATGGAGCGCAGAATGAGCAGGAGCTGTGAAGGTATTTCCCCTGCCGATAGCATACTCAGCGTAGTGTTATAGTCTTCCCATAACTAGGAGCGTGGCAGTAAGTGTACCTCTTCTCCTACTCAAGCCCACTGCCTACTTGCACCCTGGAAACTCCACATCGATCAGTGAATAAGAAAGCTATCATAGGATACAAAGTCATGAAAATCCACACATGGCACAGGGAAATCCCAGTTCCCAGAATCACGGCAGTCGTTCTAAAAGCACACAACCTATGTACAAACTTACAACACACACAGACCTAGAGTATTTTGGGGTTAGTTCTAGCCTACGGGCCTAAAGTTTAATGTTTCTAAACTGAATTGCAGATCAAGGGCTGGTTAAGGTACCTCACTGGACTGTGAAAGTTTACACAGCATTTCGTCTGAGTGTCAAGACTTAGGGGTGATCTTAGATTCTCACTTAAATATGAGTGCATATGGAGGAGTAGCCTAAAACCAGAAAGGCCAGGGTTGAAATCCCACTGGTGCTCCTTGTGGCCTCAGGCAAGCCACTTAACCCCTCCACTGCCTCAGGTACAAACTTAGATTGTAAGCCCTCTGGGGACAGGAAAATACCTAACTGTAATTCACTTTGAGCTACTATTGGAAAGGCGCGAGCTCAATACTAATAAATGCAGTGGATCCACCAGCTATGGCCCTGTTTATCTGGGCAAGGTTGCGAGGGCTTTGTTGATGCTACGCTTAGATTACTGCAATGTCTTGTTTCTTGGTCTCCCTCAAAAGGAAGTGCAGCACATTCAGCTGCAGCGAAGTTCCACAATGAAATTCATTAAAGGAAATCGGAAATACAGTCAATACAAGCATTGAAGAAACTGTGTCTTTTGGGGAGACTGCTAGGTATTTATGACCTAGGTTTGGCCACTTTTAGAAATAGGATACTGGGCTTGATGGACCTTGGTCTGACCCAGTATGGCATATCTTATGTTCTTATGTGACTCCCCTGCTTTGTTTCAGCTTTACTGGCTGTCGCTGAAATTTCAGATGGAAATTTAAAGTCCTGTTTGCTAACATGTAAGGCTTCACATTTATTTATTTATATTATTTAGTTAGTTTTATAAACTACTACTATTAATCATTTATATAGCGCTACAAGGCATACACAGCGCTGTGCAGACACATATAAGAAGACGGTCCCTGTTCATCAGAGCTTACAATCTAATCAAGACACAAAACAATAGATGAGAACGAGGGTACAATAGGGAAGGGTGAGGAGACAGAATGAGAACAAAGGATTAAGATCCAAAAGCAGCCTGAAAGAGGTGAGCTTTTAGCATGGATTTGAAAAGGGGGAGAGATGAGACCTGACGTAAAGATACAGGTAGTTTGTTCCAGGCATAAGGAGCAGCAAGGTAAAAGGATCGAAGTCTGGAATTGGCAGTGGAAGAGAAGGGCATAGAGAGAAGAAAGTCAGAGGAAGAACGAAGTTCACGAGGAGAGGTGTAGAGAGAGAGGAAAGGCAGAGGAAGAGCGGAGTTCACGAGGAGAGGTGTAGAGAGAGAAGAAAGCCAGAGGAAGAGCGGAGTTCACGAGGAGAGGTGTAGAGAGAGAGGAAAGGTAGTGAGGAACAGTAGAATGAACGCATTTATAGTTCAGAAGAAGATTTTGTATTGGATATGGAAACAGAAGGGAAGCCAATAAAGTGGTTTAAGAAGAGGGGTTATATGAATATAATGGGACTGGCGGAAGATTAGCCACGCAGCAGACTTTTGAACAGACTGAAGGGGAGAAAGATAACTCAGAGGAAAGCCAGCAAGGAGGAGGTTGCAATAATCTAAGCAAGAGGTGATTAAAGAGTGGATAAATGTTTTAGAAGTGTGTTCAGAAAGGCAAGGGAAAATTTTGTTAGTATTATAGAGAAAGAAATGACAGGTGTTTACTATCTGTTGGATATGTGTGGAGAAGAAGAGGGAGGAGTTGAAGATGACGCCAAGGTTGCGGGCTGAGGAAAGAGGAAACAGAAGAGTAGTATTAACTGAGATAGAAAAGGAGGAAGGGGTTTAGGGAGAAAAACAAGAAGCTCGGCTCGGTTTTGGCCACGTTCAAAAGGCGGTGAGACATCCGGGCAGCAACGTCAGATAGGCAGGCAGATATACAGGCTTGGAGTGTAGGAGAAATATCAGGTGTAGATAGATTTGAGAGTCATCAGCATAAACATGATATTGAAAACCAGGGGAGAAGATGAGAGCACCAAGGGACTGGGTATAGAAAGAGAAAAGGAGAGGGCCTAGAACAGACCCTTGGGGTACACCAGCTGAGAGAGGGATAGCAGAAGAGAAGGAACCACCAGAATAGACACTGAAAGAGCATTGGGAGAGATAAGAAGAAAACCAGGACAGCACAGCCCCTAAAGACAATGTGTCGATGAGAAGGTGGTGATCAACAGTGTCAAAAACAGCAGAAAGGTCAAGAACAATGAGGACTGAATAAAGGCCTTTGGATTTAGCCAGGAACAAGTCACTGGAGACTTTTGCAAGGGCCGTTTCAGTGGAATGTAAGGGACGAAAGCCAGACTAAAGTGGATCAAGGAGAGGAGAGAAATTTAAGGCAATGGCATAGGAAAATAGCAGTGGAGAACATTAGGTTGAGAATATGTGTGATAGAAGGGATGACAAGATGGAATTAAGAAGATGGGAGGGGATATGATCGGAGGAACAGGTAGAAAATTTAGAGGAGGACAGAAGATGGGAGGTTTCCTCTTCAGAGATTTTAGAAAAGGAAGAAAGAGTAACAGAGATTGAAGGGAAAAGTTAATATTGAAGAGGAGAAAGGGGATGAAGCTGATCCTGAGTGGAATTGGAGTGCAATTTTGTGGACTTTGTCATGGAAACAGTCAGTTAGGGTTTGGGCAGAAAGAGAAGGAGGGGTCAGAGATTGAGATGCCTTGAGGAGAGAGTTGAGAGTAGAGAAGAGACAATGGAGGTCATAGGCTAGAGAGTTAGATGAACATAGTAGCTTGGCAAGAGCTATGGCAGATTGGAAGGAAGCAAGCATGAATATGAAGTGAAGAAAGTCAGAAGAGTGTGGGATTTGAGCCAAATGCACTTAACTGAGTGGGTGCAGGAGCAAAGTTAGCGGGTAGTTCAAGACAGCCATGGCTGAGGTATGGTGTGCCTCACAGGATGAAGTATAGGTGGAGCTTCATCAATTGAGATAGAAGACAAAAAGGAGGAGAGAGGTGATGAGACTATATTGGAGAGAGCCAATGGATCGATAGCATGAAGATTCCTAAAAAGGTAAGAGGAGACTGGGCGAGAATGAGGTAGGGAATGATGAAGAGTGAATCTAAGCAGGTGATGGTCAGATAAGGGAAGAACTGAGGTACAGAAATTAGAGGTTAAACAATTAGAGATCAAGATCAAGGCAATGGCTGTGCTGATGAGTAGGGGCAGAAGAGCAAAGCTGGAGGTTAAATGAGGAAGTAAGGGAAAGGAGTTTGGAAGCATAGGGGTCAGAAGGGTTATCCACATGATTATACCACCTTATCTTAAAGTCAAGGCCGTTCACAGGAGAACTAATGTATATTGTACATGGAACACAAGTATAGTAAAACATAGCTTAACTTAGGATGGTGTACAGGTATCGGTAGAACATATACTTACGTTCCATGTAAAATAATAGAATATAACTTAAATTAAACTTAACTTAATCAGCAGGGTTTGTGCGAGCTATTTGACTCAGGAGGTATTATATGAAGTGAAAAAGAGTCATGTGTTTGTGGAATATGTTGAAACATGTTTGTATATACAAAGAGTGGCAGAACATAATTTCAACTTTTTAATTCAAGGTGGAGATGAATAAGTGGAGTGTGGGCAGATGGATTGTTTAATTAGGTGTATTGTGTTGAGGAGTGTTGAATTCTTGGGGAAGCTTGTGGTCTTGTGGTGTGGTTAGTCTTCACAGCCAAAATGTCCATGGAATAGATGGGTTTTAGCTTTTTCCTGAAATCTGTTAGGTTGATTATTGAGCGTATTCCTTCTGGCAGAATGTTCATATGACCGGGGCATAAAGCAAGAAGAATCTGTTGGATGTGGTTTTGTTACTCTTTGAGTTTATAATAGGTATTATGAGTATGTTTTGAAGGTGCGTCCTTCTGGATCTGCTGTTGGGCGTTCTTTGTAATAGCAAATGGAGGAGAGGCCTTGGGATACTTTGAAAGTTGTCAGT
Source organism: Ichthyophis bannanicus (assembly GCA_033557465.1). Taxonomy (NCBI): domain Eukaryota; kingdom Metazoa; phylum Chordata; class Amphibia; order Gymnophiona; family Ichthyophiidae; genus Ichthyophis; species Ichthyophis bannanicus. The sequence goes on along the minus strand of JAWIIG010000024.1, from coordinate 3,332,847 downwards.
ATAACATTATATTTTTCTCTTTCTTTGACAGGTAGCCAGTGTAACTGTTTGAGTATTGGAGTTATGTGGTCGGTTCAGGTAGCATTGAAGAGGATGTGGGCAGCATGTTTTGGGCTAACTAGTGGATGAAGTGCATAATTCGGTAGGCCTTGTAAGAGCATGTTACAATAATTGAGGTGCAGTAGAACTAAAGATTGGAAAACTGTGCGGTAATCTTGAAAATCCAGTAATGTTCACAAGTGCTGCATTGTTTCATTTTATGGTATATGATTTTTGTGATATTGTTGATGTGCAGCTGTAAGGTTAGGTATTGGTCTATGGTTATACCCAGGTACCGTACTTCGGACTTTACCTTTAGTTGTGTCACTGCAACTCTTATGGTGGATAGTGGGCTGTAGTTCGTGTCTCTGGAGATGAAGAGAACTTCTGTTTTGTTGTAGTTCACAAAGAGATTGTGCTCTGAGAGCCACTGTGTGACAGTGTTAAAGCATCTTATTAGAGAGATGTACAGTATACTGGTTTTGCAGTGGAGAATGGAACATATAGTATTACATCAGCTGCATAAATATGGTAGACTACATTGTGAGCTTGAATGATTGTGCAGATAGGATGGAGAAAAATGTTGAATAGGAGTGATGAGAGGACTGAACCCTGAGGGACTTCTGTTGTTGCGTATATGGGGCTGACTTGTGACCGCCTATTGTTACTTGTTGTTTACGGTCAGTTAGATACGATTTGAACCATTTCAGGGTTGTGCCACACAATCCTAGTGACCGTAGGCGTAGTAGTAACATTGTGTGGTACTAAAGGCTGCTTTGATGCCCAGGAATATCGACATGAAGCCCTGATGTGGTTTCTCAGTATCCCTTACAGTATAAGCTTGTCTGTGAGAGCTGTTAAGTGTTATCACACCATCTGAATCCGTATGTGTGCTGACATGGTCCTGGAGTTCTAATAATACAGCTTTTTAAGTGATCTTTGCAAGGATTGATAAACTGGAAAAAGGCCTATGAGTTTGATTGGGCCGCCTCTTATGGGATGGACAGATGCTTTTTTGAGTTTGGGAGGTACATATCCTTGTGTAAGGGAAAGCTGTGTGATCTTGTGTATGATGGGGAGCAATTCAGCTTGAGCAATTTTGATCCAGCTGACAGGGCATGGATCAAGTGGGGAAGTCGTGGTATTAAGGTTTTTGTTCATGTTTTCAAAATGCTCAGGTGACTATCATGGAATTATTGCCTACACATGTAGTGGTGGTTGATTTTATGTTGCTTCTCAGGTATGCTTGGTTTTGAAAGTGGTTGGCTAGGATTTGTGGGGATAGCTTATTATCTGTGTTGTATTGAGGGGTTTTTTTTACTAAAGATTTTACTGTTTCAAATAGTTCTTTAGGACAGTTTAGCTAGTTCAAAATGAGTTTAATATGGTATTCCTTTTTTTTGTTGTTTACTAAGGTTTGGTACTCATGTAGTTTGAACATATAATTTCAAGGTCCCTTGTGCTCTTTGATCGTCTGCAAATTCTCTGTAGCTGTCTGAGCTTGTGTTTAGCATTATTTGGTTCTACGGAGTACCAGGCTGCAGTAGTACGAGCTCTATAGATTAAATTTGTAACTTTATGGCGATTCTGCTTATTACTTGATGCCAGTTATGGATTATTATTGTATCAGTTTTATATGTATATGTTAAGTTGGGTGGGTGGAATCTTAGTATGTTGGGTATATATGCATAAGATGTGGTATGTCTATAAAGGTTTTCTTGTCCACATGTAGGAATCTGCGAGTTGGAGCTTGATGATGTGTGCCTCTATAGTTCAGAGAGCTTCGTGGGATGTAGAATGTGATCATTTTATGGTCCAACAAGGTACTGTAGCTACTGTAGAAGGTAGAAAGTAGTTGTCTCTGATCATTTTCTGTGAGACAAAGATGAGGTCTAAGATGTTTCCTTTTGTGTGTGTTGGTTCATGACTTGTTGAATATATTCTAGAGCCTCCATCGCTTCCATGAAAGATTTTGATATTCTAGGGCTGGCTGAGGAGAGGTTTAAATCCCCAAGCTGATTGTTATTTAGGTTGTTAGTACATATAGCTTCCAAAAGGGCCAGTAGTTCCTCTGTTCTTGAATTACGGGAATTTATAAGTTAGATAGAATGTTAAGTGCTTAATTGAGATGGTGAGCGTATCCATGCTGCCTCCTGTATTGATGGCAATGGTGCAAAACTCAAACTCATTGCGAGCTAGAATGAAGACCCCTCCACCTCTGTGGTTGGTTCTGGGACAGCTGAACAGTATGTAATTGGGTGTTATGAGATGATTTTATCATTACGTTGTCAGTGAATTAATATTCAATTACATGCATGATGTCTATTTGGTGGTCACTGAGGTAATCAATGAGGAAATGTATCTTGTTGCAAGCTGATCGTGTCTCAAGGAGTATACATTTGATGTTGGGCTAGTTGTGTCTGACCTTGTCATATGGTAGAGTTGATGGTGCTTGAGGCCTTATTTTGATGTTGGCACAGGGTGATCTGTTTCTTGATCTGAGTACTAGTGTGATTGATCCATGAAGTAAGGATGTGGTTGAAAATACAGGCCGGTTAGTTTAACTTCGGTGGTGAGTAAATTATTGGAAATGCTGCTGAAAGAGAAAATAGTGAGGTTTCTGGAGTCCAGTGGATTACAGGATCCGAGGCAGCATGGATTCACCAGAGGCAAGTCTTGTCAGACAAATCTGATTGATTTCTTTGACTGGGTGACCAGGAAGTTTGACCGAGGGAGAGCCCTAGATGTGGTGTATTTAGATTTCAGTAAAGCCTTTGACACTGTTCCTCACAGGCGACTTATAAACAAACTGAACACCCTAGGGATGGACCCTAAAGTTACTGCTTGGGTTAGAAATTGGTTGGGTGGGAGGCGACAAAGAGTACAGGTAAATGGAGCTCACTCTGAGGAGAAGGATGTTACTAGTGGTGTGCCCCTGGGATCTGTCCTTAGTCCGATTCTTTTTAACATCTTTGTTAGTGATATAGTGGAAGGGCTGTTGGGTAAGGTTTGCCTTTTTGCGGATGATACCAAAATCTGCAATAGAGTAGACACCCAGGAAGGTGTAGATAACATGAGGAGGGATCTAGCTATGCTTGAAGAATGGTCTAGAATTTGGCAGCTGGAATTTACTGTTAAAAAATATAAGGTCATGCATTTGGGCTGCAGCAATCCAAGGGAGCAATATAGTATAAGGGGTGAAGTACTTTTGTCCACTAAAGAAGAGCAGGACCTAGGCGTGGTTGTGTCTGATGATCTTAAAGTAGCTAAACAGGTAGAAAAGGCGACGGCAAAAGCTAGAAGGATGCTTGGGTGCATACGGAGAGGAATGACTAGCAGAAAAAAGGAGGTGATAGTGCCTCTGTATGTCTTTGGTGCGAACTCATTTGGAGTATAGTGTGCAATTCTGGAGACCGCACCTTCAAAAGGATATAAACAGGATGGAGTCAGTACAGAGGGTGGCTTCTAAAATGGTTAGTGTTCTTCATTATAAAGCATATGAGGACAGACTTAAGGATCTTAATATGTACACCTTAGAGTAAAGACGGGATAGAGGTGATATAATTGAGATGTTTAAATACCTCCATGGCATAAATGTACAATGGGAGAGCCTCTTTCGATTGAAAGCAAGTTCTGCTACGAGGGGACATGGGATGAGGGTGAAAGGGGATAGATTTAGGAGTGATATGAGGAAATATTTCTTTATGGAAAGAGTGGTGGATCCGTGGAATAGTCTCCCAGTGGAGGTGGTAGAGATGAGGACAGTATCTGAATTCAAAAAAGCATGGGACAAACACAGAGGATCTCTTCAGGAAAAAAGGGGACTGTTGTAGTTGTTGATATGGAAGGACAGAATAGATAGGCCATGTGGTCTTTTTCTGTCATCATATTTCTATGTTTCTATGATGGGCATAGAACTGGATAAGTATGAGACCTATGTGAAAAATATAAGAGTCAGAATGAGTGATTAGTACTGTGAAATAGAGAAGGCCAAGCAGAATGACCAGGGTTGGCATTGCTGTTGTAAATCTATTCTTTGACTGCTTAGATGTGGAATATTTTACTAGGTTTGCTTGAGAGATGTTTTTTTTGTTAGTTCATTGAAATGCATCTGGTGAGGTTTTGTTCGGCTTATGTTGTCTATATGTATATGTTAAGTTGGGTGGGTGGAATCTTAGTATGTTGGGTATATATGCATAATAAAATTTGTCAGTATGTGGTGGAAATGATCGTTAGAGGTAGCTGTTATCTCTGCTTTCTTGTGATGTGGGCTAGGTGGACTTATGTGTGTTACTTGTCTAGCACTGGAGGTTGAGTGGCAGCCAACGCTGAAAGTGTCTAAAGGTGATAAGATTGTGAGTTGCATGCTGTGGTTCACATTAAGGGCCATGCCCAAGGGCCCTTTGGCTTGGCCCTTTGGCAGGGGTCTGCCTGTGCAATTGTGGATTTATGGTTGATGTCGTCAGTGGGGTGGGACGTCCCCCTGGGCAGAGCTTGCTCTGTAGTGTCATCCTTGTGGTGGTGGAGCAATACAGTAACATGTGCAGCCGAGTGTAGATGGTGGGCAGTAGGTTTGTATGCTGGTGATGATCCCTCTCTGTAGGTGGAGCTAGCAGCACCCTTGTTCAGGAGCTATGGCCTTGTTCCCAGCTGTTGTTTGCCTGCCCTGCAGTGTCGTCCTTGTAGTGGTTGGACGATAGCATGTGCGGCCACATAATATAGCGTCGGGTTAACCTCAGCTCAGAATTGATGCTCTATGTTCCTAACTCTGTGCTGTAGTCCCAGACATGGGCTGTTAGTGGTGCCCTCCTAAAAAGTAATTGAGAGAGATAAGCACCATAGCAAAGCCTTTTCTGTACGAGCACCCTTGTTATGAAATTCCCTTCTGAAAGATTTTAGATTTATTGATGATCTCCAGTTGCTCCATAAAGCATTGAAAACTTTCCTGTTTAGGAAGGCTTTTGGGAGGGAAGACTGAGACATCAATATGCTTGCAGCTTGGGATTGCTTGCTATTGGATGGGGGTGGGGGTCACTGATAATTGTAAATTGCAAATTATGCCCTGTGATTCATTATTACCTTATTAGGGTTAGGGTTGGTTGCTTGTTGGATGGGGGGGGGGTTATTGATAACAATAAACTATAAATTTTGCACTGTGATTGACTTCTTTTTTTTTTTTTTTAAATCTTGTTCTGCATTGCACTGAGTGGGAGAAGGCAAGCCTCCTTTCTTTCAATTCCTGCAGTTTGTTTAGAGGGCCACACAGAAAAGTCCCTGTAATGGTGGTTGATGTTTCACTATAGGCATCTGTTCCTGAGGATTCCAGTAGTGGAGAAGAGAATATCCCCGCTCTGAGGGAGTTAACCCATTGCTCTGTGTCTATCTGTCTTTCATCTAAAGTTCCTGCAGTGAATGAAAATCTAGGCAGGTGTAGTGATAATCATGTGTCGGGGACTTCTCCATACAGGGTGAACCCGAGAGTTTCTGCCACCCTAGGTAGGCCCACTGCCTCACCCCCAGCATCCTTCCTCACACCTGGGGGAAGTGGGCAGCACAGTGATAACTCTATGCTGCTTCAGCGCTGAGGCGGACCTTAAAGCATGCGTGCATACACGCACTCACAGCCTGATGCCCGATGGAGGGGGGTAGGGCGGCAGGCCATGACAGTGCATATGCGCTTTAAGGCCCACTGTTATGCTGAAGTGGCAGCTTGTGCTGCTGCTTTGACACAGCATAAAGAGATCATCATTTATTTATTTAACATTTCTTATATACCGCCTTTCATGATATCAAGGCGGTTTACATTGAACAAACTGAAATTACATTGAACAGGGCATTATAACTTGGAGATAACTATTTTACAGGGAAATGGGCAATGGAGGGTTAAGGGGCTTGCCAAGACCACAAGGAGCACCTGTGGGACTATGCCATGCTGTCCACCAGGGTCTGTTGCCCTAGGCCATTGCCTAGTTCACTTAGTGGGAGGACCGGCCCTTTCTCCGGAGATACTCAACTGTGGAAAGGTTATAAGGAGAAAGGAAAGTGCTGCTCATCCATTTCCCTTTATCCAGGAGTTCAATGAAGTCCTTGAATCCTTTCTCGGATTTAAAGCAAAGTGATTCAAACAATTGGAGAAACAGGCACAACAAAATTCCTTTGAAAAGTCAGGGAGCCTAGCACGAGTCCAAAGGAAAGTATCCCACAAGACTGTGCAATCAAGGATCAGAAATCCATTTTCAATGGCAGATAAAGACCAAATGGCCTATCCACTAAGCTCTACAATCCCTCCTCGCCCTTAAAATGCTGCTTCTTGCCACTATTCTATGAAAGCTGAAACAAAACCGTTACTATGGCACGATTTGCTTTGAAGAAAAGTTTCCCAGTAAAGACTTATTTTGGAAACCAAACTGTGTGCAGTGTCTACTTGGACCTTCTAGTTTATAGGCCTTGGGGTCTGCAGGAGGAAATCTTGCACCCCATCAGAGGAACCACATCAGGAATTGTGAGAAGTCCGTGGGACTTAACCATGCTATTGAACTGTGCCCTGTATCTTAGATGAGCATCCAGAGAAGGGGCTACTTAAATTGTTTCATATCCTGTTAAATAAACAAAGGTGTTACTTGTTAAAATCCAGCTGATTTCTAAAAGAAGTCTGTATGGAGGACGCGCTCCTGCGTGGTGCATTCTACAGTACTTATATTCTTTTCTAGTACCCTTGTTGACTAGGCACAATTATAAAATAATGATGTTCCTTACCAATTACTTTGCTCTTCTCTAACTAGAATGTTCTCTTTTTTTTTCAAATCTGTAGATGGAGTAAACTTTATTTCAGCACCAATAAATATTTATAAGTTTTCACTAGCCGTTTGAAAATGCTGTCCTTTCCAGATCGCTTGCTGTGGAGTCAATCATTATAACTGAGGAATATTTCAGTAGAGAAATGTGATAACTGTAGGCAAATTGTTGGCTTCATGTCCTTAGTTCAAACTGACCTCACAGCTTATTGTGTTTTCTCCAATCAGTTCCAAATGTTGCTAATATCAGAAGAGCTTGAATACCAGGAAGGAGATAACAATACTCATGTATTCTCTAATGAAAGTGACAATATATTAGCTGGAATCAATCTAAAATCCCATCTAAAAACAAATTTATTTAGCTCTTCATGGAGACACAAAGCCTCCGAGATGCATTTTTCAGCATAGCATTTGATTATTTTTATATGCTGCAGCTGAAAAATCTTTCTTCCTATTTTTAAATTTGTTTAAAAAATATTGAATATACCTGGCGGTAACTTCATAACTATAAGAATATCCCCGAAGAGTATCTATAGTCATGAATCAAATAGACAGTGATTTGCCATATCCAGTCTTTTTAATATTTGATATTCAAAAGGTTGGCTAGAAGCAGTCTGCATGTACTCGGCGAGGAGCATATTTCGCGTGATCTACCTCCATCACCTTTTCTTGAATTTTCTTTCAAGGCGTTTAAAGCAGGACTTAAAACACACCAAATTAGCATTTGGTCAGGATTGATGCCTGAGAGAGGGAGTAGGACAGAGGCGCTGATGGAGTCCTGTTTTTAATTTTTATTTTAGCTTCTATATTTTAACTTTTAATTTTGTATATTCTATATTAAGCTGTACTAGTAATCTTTCACTGGGCTTCCTTAGATCTGTTCTTTCTCATTAATTTTTTTATACCACTTTGAAATTTACTTTAAAGGCATATATCAAGATCAAATAAGCTATAAACCACTGTCTACTGTAGACTGTAAATATGAATCTTAAAAGACAGAAACAGTGTGCTATGAAAAGAAGACTACGGTATTGAGGGGGTTCCTGCTGGAATTCTGCACACAGAATTCAAACGTGTGTCAAAAGCTCTGAAGTATGCAAAATCCTGCATGCTTTGTTTAGCTCAATAATGAAGTATATTGTTTTTGAGCGATATTTTATTTTTATATTGTATTTAAAATTAAGTTTCAACAGTAAAAGTGCCACATTTTGAATTACTGTGTGTAGAAGTCCAGCAGGAATAATTGAATGGTAAGTTTGACAATTTTGTCTCTATATGGTTTCCTTTCCACTATAAGAAGGGTCATTTTCTAATAGATCCATGAAGGCACAGAGGCACATATGTTGCTTTCTAGAAAGCTCCTGCACAAATCTAAACCTGCTTTGAAGCAGGCATAACGTTTCCACCCACATTTGCAAAGGTACAGGCTTGTTTTATCGCATGTGAGCCTGTCTCGCAACTCTTCCCTAGCTCTGCCTCCTGGGAATACCGGCAGCTTGTTCTTGATGCAGGTATACCGCCTGCACAACACTAAGTACCAATTCCCGCATGTAAAATACGTATTTATGTGCAAAATAAGGCTTGCAAAATTACTGGTAGTAAGTAGAGTATAACATTCACCTTTTTCTTAGCTCTGTGTTAAAGTAGTTATTGCTATGTTGATGTTCAGTTGAAATGCGATGATGCTGTTGACCTGCATTAGAATGTAAATATTCACAGTTTTATGAAGTAGTATCATCCTTGAAAGACATGCATGTAAAATAGTCTACTGTGAAATATGTACTGCAGTTGCCTCTTTAAACTAATTATAGAAAAGTGCTTCATTCTACAAAGTAACTTTTTTCAGTAAAATTATTTTGTTTAGAATTTGCCTCACCCAAATTCTCCCAATTTTTTTTTTTTTTTAAGAATTGCCATTTCCAAAATCAGCTCTGGCTTTTCATTTCAGCATCTTGGCTTTTGTGTCACAGCCTCTTCTGGCCACTGAAATCTGCACTCAGAGAGCTAAGGCCAACTCTTTCTGCGCCAGGGCAGATATTCAGAAGTACCCTCTCCCTCTTGCTTTTTTTTTTTTTTTTAAATTTCAGCTGACTTTAGTTGTGAAGGTGGGGGAAGGAAGCAGCAGCACAGGTTCTCCTCTGGATCTGCTAGACCAGATGATCTCTCAGCATAGGAGCCAAGTGGAGGCTAGTAGACCTCTCCACCACTGGCCACAGCAGGACTCAGCGCCTGATTGCAGCATCGGGGGTGGAAGCAGGAGCTCCTGGTCCCTCCCGCTCCCCCCAATCGGGGCTGCCATCAGGAGCTTTAAAAGAAAGCACGCTCCAGGCGTGCCTGTGCCTGGCGGGCCCGCGCCTGAGAGCCTCGCCAGAGGGCCCTTTGGCAAGGCCTTTAGGTGAGGATCCTTCTGTAGGATCATAATCTTTGCTGGCCAAACTATTGGTCATCACCAATCACACCGGAACTTCAGAAGACATCCATTAAGAAAGTAATTTCACTCCTACAACCTTAACACCTACAGCATTGAGCAGAATTACCATAACTATTTTCATACTGAACTATCACATAATCGATTCTAAATAAACTGCACTTTACTGAATACAAACGTACTCCATAATGATGAACACTCCCTACAGAGTTAATTGATGGCTCTATGGCCATACGCTAAATTCTCATGGTTCTCAATATTCACTCCAAATTAATGAACCTGATAATTATTCAGTAGTCATCAGTTTTGTTTTATTGCTCTATCTTGAGTTTGTCCTCAACAGACTATCTACTTTATGATTACACTGTTACCAAACTAAAGTCTGTATTGCTCTCATTACACTTCTGTGATAAAAGGTATTGACTGATGTAACCTACAATGTTATCACATCATACACAGCAACCCATATCTAGTCATAGATACATATAGTGTTAGTAACTGCTGCCAATAACTTATTTTTTCCTGAATATTAACTCGCCAGCACGAGGTATATACCAATTGCTATATCTACACCTACAACCTACTGATAATTGCTGAATTATTCACATCTACTCTGCCTGCGAATGCCAAACACTGTCTGATTTTTACGTTATTGTTACCTTACTTATTGTTTCACATTTGCTGCATAACTACATTTTAATTATCCACTGTCTATCCTGATTGAGCTGCAACCCCTCAGTCTAGCTCCTCCTCTTGCACCCAGCCTGTTCATTGTATGTTCCGCTATTAACTCCCAACTAACCTTGCTTTGGGTTCTACCCATCTTCATATTTGCAACACTCTGCTGCACTGCTAATTTGCTCTCTCGTTCTTATTCTCCTCCTCCCACTACACAATGACGGCACTCTCACGCAATCTAATATGTGCTATACACATAATCTCTCTAATCCTAGCGCTGTCCAACGCCCAGCTGACTCATCAAGAACCTATATTCTATTACCTCACTCCATATACTTAACACTATCAAGTTTATACCATGTAATGCATTTTTACAACTAAGAAAACATACACATAAACCACCACCTCAGACATAAACAACACCGGAGGTTAGTCCAAATCAATACTATACCTAATACTCAGTCTAACAATATTCCATTATCCCTTTAAGATTTATATTAATAAATTCACGCTGTATAAGAAACAAAATCCCAGTAATTCCATTTATCCTAATAGATGAATCCCCGGATCCGGCTTACTGAACACCACTCCATCCTAATAAATCAGCTAAATATAAACAGATACTCACTATTCAGCTGCCCCAGAGAATCCTAAAAAGGAGGTAGAGTCATTATAGTCATCAAAACAAAGCTAAATGCATGTGTCAGCATCTGTGGCAACTATGATGGCCTTGATAAAAAAAAATACCCAGACAATGTAGACAACATTCTGACTACAACAGCTACTTTACAAAGTTGTAGAATCCTAAAATAATTTAGATGGTTGGCAATCCTAAACTCCTGAGTCCTCAGCACATCTGACAAATTTGGCTCTGCTCCCTCCCCAGAGCGCAGGCAACCATCAGACAGACAAAGGCAGCCAATAGGCTGCAGCAGACACAGCCAGCCAATAGGGAGCAGGGGGAGGTGGGAGCAGTAGGTAGGATACAGAAACCTCCCTTTCTCCCCCTGTCCTGCAGCTCTGGAGTATGGTGTTTTGTTTGCTACAGATATTCAGATCTAAAGGAGAAAATATTGTGGGTGCTCAAGCACCCACAGCAACCACAGATCTGGTGCCTCTGATCCTGGGGCCAACATCAGTATCAGTATCATGGTCAATGGTCAGCTGATTTTGTTGATTCTGTCATCTGTGTAGACTCTTAGCCTAGGATGTGGGTTTCTATTTTGTCTTTAAACTTTATTTGCATTTTAAAATGCTGAAAAGAAAGTGTGCTTTTAATGACCAACTATAAAATGAATACCCATTATTAAGAAACATTCTGGTGATGGCATGGTGTTTTGTAACAAATGCTGGTCTTCCTTTTCAGTCGCGCATGCAGGAAAGAGTGACATTAGCCAGCAGATGTAAGTGCTTCTTCAAGTAGAACTTTGACTTCTATTTTTAAAAGTCAAACTTTTGATGAGAAAACTCAGTCACTGGCTACAACTCAGGGTACATGGGCTAATCACTGTATTGTCCACAAGTTCAACCATTCTTTTCAGTCGTCAGACTATTTCAGAGTTGTTGAAAAAATGTTTTTATGAAAAATACTCTTGTGCACAAACCAAAACAGAAGCAATCATCTGCAATGTTTTTAAATCTTTCTCTATTGATTCCCTCAAGAGAGACCTTCCTGAGACAAGTTTTTTTCATAGTTTTTTTGTGATTGCTCAAACCATGGAAGCAGTAAAGTGTGCCCTGGTTTAGTAAGGTACTTTCTTCCTGAGAAAGGGGTTCAGGTAAAAGTTCTTGATGTCCATGAAGTTAAAGGCAAAACTTCAGACATTCTTTCCAAGTGCATCCTTGAAACAGTTGAGTCCAATGGGCTAAGATCCAAAGTTTTGGCACTATGTGCAGACAATACCAATTACAGTTTTGCTGGGGCCGCTAGGAGAGGTAGTGACAATATATTTTACAAGCTGCAAAAAGATTTAGGAAGTAATTTAATTGGTGCAAATTGTGCAGCTCACATTTTTCACAATTGTATCAGCACTGCTGCCGAATGCCTGCCATTTGACATTGAAGTTATTGTTGACAAGATATTCAGACATTTTCATATTTATACAGTGAGAATTGAAGACTTAGATGGGCAGCTGTTGAGAGTGAGTATCAAAAGCTCCTCAGATACAGTAATACTAGGTGGCTGGCTGGCTGGCTTTACTACCAGCCATAGAAAGATTAATTAAAATGTTCCAACCAGTGAAATCATATTTTCTGAGCCAGGAAAAATGCCCAGTTATCATCAAATGCTTTTCTGAGAATGAATCAGCAGAGAGTCGGGCAGTGATTTTCCAAAATGCGACTTTAAAAATTGAGTCTCAACAAATCTCAGTGATAGAGGTAGCTGGAGTAATCAGAGAAACAAGTTAGGAGCTAGGAAGAAAAAAGTGTTTTTACCTCTGACAATCAGAAAGAAGATAAAAAATCTTGAAGAAGAGGGCAGCATTGATGAAGCAGATTTCAAGCAATCTGTGTCATCTTTCTATACCACTTGCATTGATTACTTGGATCGGTGGACCACTCACTTCCAGGAGATTGGGAAACAGTGGACTTTCCTTCAAAACAGCCTGAGTAATGTGAGCTAGAGTCGTCTTTAGAATACATTTTGTCTACAAGAACCGGCCTAGAGTCAGTAATAATTGATACTGAGCTGTTCTCTTGTCTTAAGTCATTTGTTTCTGAAGAAAATGTTCAAGAATGGAAAAAAGCAGAGACCACGGTAAACAAAAAATGGAAGGAGGTGTTTGGACACCTCAAAAGTAATGAGGTACCATATAAAAATGTATGCAAACTGGTTGAATTTGTTTCATGTTTGCCAGGTTCCAATGCTCCAACTGAAAGGTGCTTTTCAATCATGAACAAAGTGTGTTCTATAGAAAAAAAAGCAACTGTATGTAGAAACTCTTAAATGTCTAATGATTGTAAAGTACAATTTTGAGTTGAGTTGCCCCAAATTTTTTCTTAGTAGAAATGTTGTTATTTTGAAGAAAATTCACTCTGTAGAGAAGTACAAGTAGACCTGATTGGCACATTTGTAAGTAAAGTTATAAACCTAGCCTACTGATTAAAATTTACTATTACAATTCTAATTTTAATCACAAACATATTTTTAATTTTCCTTATTGAGTGTCCCATATTTGAACTTAGCAAAGATGGTCAGGTTATGGCAGAGAGAAGCCAAAGTGACATTTCTATACATCAGAACCCCTCCCCAAGCCTTTAAATTGGCTATAAAACACAATACAAGAACAAGTCCCTAGCATCTAATATGCATAAAGAGGCACCCCCCCCCCCCCAAATCAATATCGGCCATCCTGTAAAACTGCCGTTATAACTGAACCATCAGTCAACTAATTATTCTATATGGGAATAAAGCCTGGCTTCTATACAGAATGAGAGAGAATCTTCATTTAAAACCTGCACCTCCAGTTCTGTAACATCTATTCCACACTCCCTGGTGGATTGCTTCTCTCTTTGCCCTTTTCTTCCACTGCCAACTCCAGACTTCACTCTTTTCACCTTGCTGCTCCTTATGCCTGGAACAAACCACCTGAGTCTGTATGTCAGGCTTCATCTCTGCCCCTTTCCATGCTAAAGGCTCACCTCTTTGAGGCTGCTTTTGGATCCTGATACGCTTAGTCTCCTATGTGTTTCCTGACCTTTCCCTAGTTGTATCCTTGTCCTCAGCTCTTGTAGTGTCTGTCTTTTTTTCTTTTAATGTTTTTCTTTTAATCTTCAAAACCTATACAAAAAAGGATTAAGCACATTAAGTTACAATTTTTCAAATATAAAGAAGAAAGACCCCAAAACAAAACTTAGAATGAAAGAAGAAAAAAAAAAGAGAAGCACCAACCATTATTGTCTATCAGATAAATTATCAAGAGTCCTCCATACCGTCTCACTCTTAAGTATATTGCCAGATGATGCGGAAGCTGCATCCTCCATCTTACATGTTAAACATTCTGAATGCTACCAAAATGTTGCATTCAGGCCAATAGAGTCTTTCCAGTTGTTAAGGATATGTTGTAGAGCTACTGAGATCGTTATATCAAATAAGAGGCTGTCGAACTTTGAAAGGCCGTTAATCAGACAAAGACTACGGAACAGAATTATTTGCAGGGATACATCTATCTTCAAATGGAAAATTTTGTATATATACTTCCAAGCTTCAGTCCAGAAAGCCTTAACTGTGGTTGGTTATATATTATATGTGACAAGGTCCCAACATCAATGGAGCAACGCCAGCAATTGCCTGACTGCAAAAGACCTGCTCTATACTTTCGCAGTGGAGTCCAAAAAGCACGATGTGCCAGGGAAAAAAGTGACTACGAAACACTACTGGACAGTGTGGGAGTCTGATTCCTCCAAAACGTTTCCCAATTGATGATATCCCTTGACGTCTCTGTCTCAAATTCCCAAATTCTACAAATCCCCGAAAGATCAATGCCTTTATGTCATTTCATAAACTGTAATACCCAGAAGTAATCTGTCCTCTGGCTCTAACCCTCTCGCATACAGAAGGCAGATCTGACGAGGGACAGATTCCCTGGGGCCAGGACATGTCCTGTGTCAGGTTCAAGGAGCCAGTTTTGCAAGACTCAGCAGGTTTTTATTTATTTATTTATTTTTTTATTTTTTTATTTAGCTGTATTTATATCCCGCTTTTCACCGGGTCAAAGCGGTCAATTGGGAGATACATTTAACACAAGGGGATATGACACACATACGCTAATACTTACAGGGAACATGGGCAATGGAGGTTTAAGTGGCTTGCACAAGACCACAAGGAGTGCCTATAGGACTAGAAATCCCATTCCCTCCAGCCTGAGATTGCTGTCCCCAGGTGGGACTTGAACCCCCGGCCCTCCGGCCTGAAGTACCTTGTCCTAACCACTAGGCCACTCCTCCCACAAGAGAGCCAAAGGTTGATAACAAAAAGTCTGGACATGCAACAGCACCGTCAGTCAACTCAACACTTGGCCTACGCAGTGGATGCCTTTTTCTATCCATCTCTTCCAGAAAAGTTTCTTACTACTTCTTCTCACTAATGGATTGAACTATAGTGAAGATTTTTTTGAGTTCGAGTATAAAGATGCACAACAGGCATCCAACTCCCTCATGGCACTAGCTGTACTAGTTAACAGAGGGACATTTAGTTTGGAGTGAGGTGCCATCAAAGTTGGCAATATTGCCAGCTGAAATGGTTTTGCGAGTATTTTTTCTATTTCAAGCCATGGCGAGTCAGAATTTTCATCTAGCTGTTTCTCACCATAACGCAAGATAGTGGCACTATGATGTCTTAAAATCAAGAAGCTTAACCCCACCCCCTTCTCTTTGAGAGCTTTAGGGTGTATAAAGCTATTTTTGGCCTCTTATTTTTCCTTAAGAAATTGGTCAAAATCCTGTCAATCTGTGTATAAAATGAAGGCTGGCAGTATCCTGGTAACATTCCTAATGTATATACTCTGCTTGGTAAGACCATCATTTTTATAGTACTCAGCCTTCCCCACGAGGACATACACAGTGGGGAACAACTCTGTAAGATGTTTTTCAGTTCTTTAAGCATAAGATCACAGTTGTATTTGATCATATCCACAGAATTTGAACAAACAAATCCCCTAAATATTTGATTCTTTGAGGTGCCCACTGAAAGAGCAACACCTTAAAGTCCTCCCATGTGGAGAGACCATTCATTAGGAGTTAACTTGCTTTTTGCCCAGTTGATCTTTAAGCCTGAAAAGCTAGCAAATTTGCCTACTAGATCTAATAAGCAATGGATGGAGGCAATGGGTTTTGTTAAGAAAAGTAAAATGTCATCAGCATACAGTGCGAGTTTCCATTGCCCTACATCTTTTGAAATTCCTATAATGCCTTCATGCCTTTTAATTTGAAACAATAAAGGCTCCAATGCCAGGTTAGCTAAAAGAAGGGGGGAGAGAGCATCCCTGTCTTGTACCTCTACCGTTTGCCAAAATTTTAGAGCGTGCGAAAGCATATAAAGCCTTTACCCAGGTTGTAAATGCAGGACTACACCCAAACCATTCTAGGACTCTAAACAAATATTCCCATTCAGTCCTATCAAATGCTCTAGAGAAACTGCCACAACAGAGCCATTTTCCCTTTTTGCTAAACCTAAGAGATTATTAAATTATTTCCTATATAACGTCTCTTCATGAATCCTTTCTGCTCCAGCCCTATCAACTCATCCATTACCTGCACTAACCTTGTTGCTAATATTTTGGATGCTATTTTATAGTCCACATTCAGCAATGAGATGGGTCTGTAGTTGCCCATTAGGCTGGGATCACAACCCGGTTTTGCACATACAGCTATATTAGCCTCTGAAAAAGTGGATGATGACAGCAGACTATTTAATAAACTATGGTATAGTTTTTGCAAATTAGGGGCCAGAACCGTTGCAAATTGGCGATAAAATTCAGTGATAAACCCATCCAGACCAGGAGTCTTATTTCCAGGGAGGCTTTGAATAGCTGTTAAAATTTCCCTTAGCTTGATAAGAGCACCTAAACCCTCTCCTAGCTCCTTAGACAATCTAGGATATCATCTGTAGATAAAAAAAAAAGATTCTCTTTCAGCTACATTGTTGGCATTGGAGCTAGAGAATATATTCCTATAAAAAGTGGAAAAAGCTTTCAATGTTCAGTTTTAGTTAAAATTTGTGAATCTGCATTGATGGAAACCACATGACGTTTCTCCCTTTGAACACGCAAAAGCTGCGCTAACATTTTCCTTGTTTTATTATTTCCGGCATAATAACCTGTTTTCTCTACAATATTTCCTTTTCCTCTTGTCGCATCAAATTTTTGTTAAACTCATAGAGGCAACTAATTAGTTGTCAAAGCATCTCATTATCCCCTGTCCTAGAATGAAAAGCCTCTAGGCGTGAAATCTTTTTCTCTAGTTCTCTATATTTTTCTATTTCAGACTTATGTAACCAAGATGTGTAACTAATGATCTCTCCACGGAGGGTTGCCTTCAAGGCTTCCCATATAATTCCAATGTGCAATTGGTCATTATCATTATTTTGAAAAAAAATCTTTAATGACTTTATGCATAACATCTTCAAAGGAAGCTTCCAGCAATAAGCTGTTCCAGAAGCGCCATACAAATCTATTACCCATCTGCCTCCAGGGGCAAAATTTAAGATTATTGCAGCATGGTTTGATATATGTATTGGACTGATCGTGCTGCTATGCACATCCTGGAGGAGCAATTTAGATATCAAGATATAGAAGTCAATGGGGCCGCAACTCCAATATCGCACAGAAGCCACTACCACCGATTAGTAAACATACACACGTGTCTACCAAGCACAGAGTATCCATCATATTTTGCATTTTCAGAGATTTTTAAACTATGATTTTTAGACATAGATAATCTATCCAAAAAATTATCATCCACAGCGTTAAAGTCTCCACCCAGCATGAGTGAATCATTTCCCACAACAATATTACTGACTTACTTCATCTAGAAAGGTAGAATTTGCACAAGTTGGTGCATATATACTAACTAGGATGCATCTTTTGTCATACAGATCCACATTTGTACAGGCCCATCTCCCCTCACAATCCATTTTCTGCTGCAGTCATTTTATGGATAACCCCTTTCTAAAAAGAATAGATACCCCATTCTTTTTATTAATTCACGGGAGATGTGGTGCCTTCCCATCTCATCTTAAACCTGACACAGGAGTCATAAGACATATGTGTTTCCTTCAGAAAACACAAACAAACCCTAACCCCAAATATAGTCCAAGAACTCATAGCAAGAACATGCAGCTCAATCCCCTGGGAAGATCTCAGTAAAGTGAAGCTAAAAAGAAACGCTCTTCTTGTTTATCTATATCAACCAGACACTCTGAGGCAAATTCAGAATGGGGCCCTTCTGGACATCCAAAATCTGGACAGGCTGGATCTGCACCCAATTCTGAACCCGCGGAAGCTAGACATCCCCATGGGAGAAGAATCGGGTACAGAGAGCCTGGATGAGCAGGCCATGCCCCGATTCTCAGATTCCGGATGTCCAGCCTATTCCCCGTCAAACCCGGCTACAACACATGCATGGAGCCCCATTGCCATGGCATCCCATCACCATGGCACCGGGACACAATGCGGAGGCCCCACTTCCCTGCTGCCTGACCTCTGGAGGGGGCCTCCCAAGACCGGGATCACGCTGCGGGGCACCTCCTGCTGCAGCTCCATTTGTCGGGGTTGCCGCTGGTGCCACACTCCTCTGTCAGTGGGACTTATTCCAACTCAGAGATGGAATAAGTTCCCCGTCTAGCCTTAGGACCCCAGACATATAGGGTCGCGACTGGAATTGGTCCAGTACGTCCGGTGTCAGGGTCAAGCCTCCGGCCCGTCCTCGCTCCTCCTCTGAACCGCCCCCATCCAGAGCTCCCCATACCATCTCCCTGTATGTGAGGGGAGCTTTGGAGCACGAATCCAACCCAGGCGTTTAGCAGGGATATACGTCCAAACAGGATGTATATCCCCGCTAAATGCTGCTCAGAATGACATCCTCTATGTTCATATTTAAAACATTCTTTTTCAAGGACAACACAAAAAGTTGCCTCTGAGATTTCCCACACCCTCCCCCTGCCAATACCCCCCTAGAGAATACCGACCCCCACGCGCACACCCCAGAGGACCTACTCCTTGCAGTTCATTAGCAATGAAGGTCTTGATGTTACCGCAAATCATCACTTAGCAAACTTTGTTGAGAGGCTGCATTTATTTACCTCTCACAAAACAGAGTTTTAACTGGAGATGCATACTGCCCATGACTTCAGGTGAGTTACATTCCCAGTACAGCGGGCAACTATAGCAACCAGCGTGACCATTTCTCTTTTGGTAACTTCCTCAGCAGTTTGGGATTTCTTGATGGTAGGCGTTAATAGAAACCCAAGGAATAACTGTTTGCTTGCAGAGACTTATATTCTATGGCTTACTGAAGTTAATGAAATTTTCATATTGTAACTGTAACTGTTTTGTAAAGTGGATGGAGCAAGCGGGAGTTCTCCTTTGACGGTAAATGATTCCCCACTCCTCCATAGAGCACTCCACACCCATATTGCAAGGGTAGGTTCTCGGGCTGTTCACATAGCTCTCTTCATAGTGGCTAGCTGTACCAGCCATTTTAATTGCATCCCATGCCTATCTCTGCTCACGACTGAAAAACAGAGCACTTTAATTCAAAGCCAAAAATGTAGCTCCCAGATGAGAAACATAGGTGGGGTGACAGATACCAAAACATAGGCTGGTAACCGCTATAAGTGTGCATCAAGCTGATAACCATTAATTAATGGGTTTTTCTACAGCTACACTGGATGAGTACCCCCCCTTTTTTACATGCACACATGGGCCAGAACCCCCCCCCCCCCCCCACCCCAAGAGCCAGACGAGCAGGGCGAAGACCCAGGGGCAACACTGTCGCCCAATGCAATCATAAAAACATTTTTTTAACATAAACATGCAATTTGTGGCTGAGAGCACAAATCGAATGCGCAGCCACCAACTGCCCCCTGTCCATTCCTTTCATAACAGACACAGCGGGTTTTCCATTACTGCCCATTCAGATTATAACATTAACTTTCAAAAAAACATACAAGAAAACAAGCACATAGCCATCGACACAAACTCTCTTCATTATTTTCATGCAGACCTTAACACAAAGGTTACAAATGTTACATTCTGTCTGTGATTCGTTTCTATTAGATCCGCACAGTCACGGTAACATTTTTCTTTCTTCAATAAAGAGTTTGTTTTTCAGGCTCTAGGAATATAGTTGTGCGGTTCTCTAAGGTAACCTTCATATGTGCAGGGTACAGCAAGCCATATTGGGCGCCGATCTCTTTTAATTGATTGCGCTGGGACAGGAACTCCTGATGTCGTAGGACAGTGTCTTTTGCCAGATCCGGGACTATATACAGTATAATCGCTGACCTTTTATAATGTAGCTTCAGTCCTCTCTTTTCCCAATGAAATCAGCGGCAGAGCTTGTGTGAAACGCTGAGGTGCAAAACAGCTCTGGGACGTTGAAGCCCCGAGGCTGAGTGCTGAGGCGCACAAAAGGCTTGTTCTATATCTAGAGTCGGTTTAAATTGATGATCCAACAGCTTAATTAAAAACTGTGGGATAAAAGCCAGCAAATTTTCACCCTTGGATCCCTCAGCCAGACCCAGAAGTTTTATATTCTGAAGCTTACTGAAGTTAGTAAAGTCTTTATACTCTGACTGAAACTGCTTTATTTGTAACAAATTCTTTGAGGTTTTAGCTGATGTCTGGTGTAAATCCTTCATTTGTTCTTCCAAACTGTCTAAATGCTGCTGAGAAGTGATCATTTGAGTGGTTAGAGCTTCAACAACTTTTCTAATGCTCATGATGGCATCTCTTTGAAATCTCTTATCGAGCAGCAGATCGAACTTCTTTCAGCACTGTGTCGGTGGCATCTGTTTTACCTAGTGTTGGAGGACTTTTTCTCTGTCGCTTAAGCCCAGAAAGGAGGCTGCATTGAGTCTCTGATGACACAGATTTCTTGTCAGCCATGATTCTAATCAACAAGAAGTACAGCAGCAGAAGGTAGATGATAACAACAAATTCTGTGAACTTTACCCTGTAGAGCAACAGAATTAAGCAGCCATCTTGCTCCTGGCTCGATGAAACCCCCTTGTATTATCTGTCTTAACTAGATTTTAAGCTCTGATGAGCAGGGACATCTTTTATATGTATCCGTACAGCGGTAGTAGTAACATAGAAACATAGAAATATGATGACAGAAAAAGACCACATGGCCTATCTAGTCTGTCCTTCCATATCAACCACTACAACAGTCCCCTTTTTTCCTTTAGAGATCCTCTGTGTTTGTCCCATGCTTTTTTGAATTCAGATACTGTCCTCATCTCTACCACCTCAACTGGGAGACTATTCCACGGATCCACCACTCTTTCCGTAAAAAATATTCCCACATAGCACTCCTGAATCTATCGCCCTTCACCCTCATCCCATGTCCCCTCGTAGCAGAACTTGCTTTCAATCGAAAGAGGCTCTCTTCCTGTGCATTTATGCCACAGAGGTATTTAAAAGTCTCAATCATATCACCTCTATCCCACCTTTCCTCTAAGGTGTACATATTAAGATTCTTAAGTCTGTTTTCATATGCTTTATAATGAACATGTGTCTCCAGGAGTAAAGGATTAGAATGCCTGTTTTAGTTGCTGATTCAGTCATTAGCCAGTGGTTCTCAATCCAGTCCTTAGGGCACCCCCATCCGATCAGGATTTTCAGGATATCTACAATGAATATGCATGAGGTAGATTTGTATGCATGTCTTCTTGGTACATAAATCTGTTTCATTGTGCATGTTCTAAAACTGGATGGGTGCGCCCTGAGGATTGGATTGAAACGCACTGCATTAGGCATGTAGATAGCCAAATGGCTGGTGGGTATGAAGATTGCTTGGTCACTTGCCTGCCTTCTGTAAAAGTGGCAGATCTCATACATCACATAGATAAGATTTTAAACAGCGCTGCAGGGAACCGGCTTTCTTGGCAAATGTGGAAACCACAAACAGAGGAAAGTGTGAGATGGAGATTCTGGAAGGAAAATGTAGGCTTTTAGGAAGACATCTGAAATCAGAAATGCTCCCATTTCCCAAGAGGCAGGTAGAGCTCTGGAGTCTCAATGCATGGATGAAACAATGGTGCAGGAAGGAAGGGTTTAGGTTTGTTAGAAACTAGGCAACATTCTGGGGAAGGGGAGGACTTTTCTGAAAAGATTTATTTTTATTTTATTTTATTTAAACTTTTTTATATACAGCTTTTCAAGCTATCAAAGTGGTTTACAGAGAACAATAATTGATATAGAGAACATTGGGAAAGGGGTATGTTTGGAATATTATAACATTGTAACTCTAACTATACACAGTCAACTTATATACATGCTTTCTAGGGATAGGTCGGGGGGGTGTGGGTTTGAGTTTTGAATGGGTGGGGTGGGAGGGTAGAGGAGCCGGGAGGTTTAAGGTTGAGAGTTTTGGGTGTCTGTTCCAAAGTATTCCTGGAACAGAAGTGTTTTTAGTTTCTTTTGGCATTCAGTTGGGTCAATGATGGTTCTTAGGCAGATTGGGAGGATATTCCAGCGTGAGGGTATGTAGATTGAGAAAGTTCTGTTGCAGGTAGTCTGTGAGCTTTGGGTTTTGCTGATTGGTATGTTGAGTAGGTTTTGTTGCATCTGTCTTCTTGTTCTGGTATCCGGGTTCTAAAGATGGACTGAACCTTAACTGGGGTAGAATCAGGTTCTGGCACTAACATTTAAAAAAGGAGATAGGCTCCAATTTAAAAGCTGCTCTAAGGGGTAGCCAAAATTCACTGCACACATTTGATTTAACAAATGGAGGAAGGATAACAAGGAAATCCATCATGCTAACATTTAACTTCCAAAAAAGAGACTATGATAAAATGAGGAAAATGGTTAAGATCAATACTCACTGATGTTGCTCAAGGTTCTGTCTTATCTGTGATTTTATTCAGTATTTACATTGTTCTGATTTATACAATTTTTAATGTTTTTGATGTTAAATTTTGAACCTATGCTGATGTTTTAAGTTTATTATTCCAATTTCCTCTTCTTTAGAGTTAAATATGCAGTCCTATGTTTAAAAATTGGCCAAAACTGCTTTCTTTAAGTTGCTTCTACTTCGAAGACTAAAGCCGTATTTGGCTGCAGACAATTTTTGTTCAATGGTCCAGATGTTAGTATTGGCTCCTTTAGATTATTACAATAGTCTATTGTTGGGTTTGCAATCCTGTGTTCTTCAAACTTTACAATCTGTCCAAAATGCAGCTGCCCATTTATTGACGGACGGTAAACGTTTTGCTGATATATATCACAGCTTCTATATGCTTTACATTGGCTTGCTATTAAATTCCGAGTATTGTATAGGATAATTATACTTGCATTTAAATGCCTTCACCATCAAGCTTCAGTGAGACTTTCAGCTTTATTATGAATTTATTGTCCACTGTGGCCACTTCGATCCCAAGATGCAGTTTTACATGATGTGCCTTCTTTTCGAAAAACACACTTTCAGATATAAGGAACAGGATTGCTCCCAGCATTTAGAGCTCTTTATATAGTGATTTGCATAGTGAGTCTGAGATTTTGACCTTTTATCAAAAATTAAAAACATACTTGTTTTTACAGGCTTTTTCTATGCGGCTTTTTGAGGTTAATCTTAGGCAATCTAATTTCAGAAGCTGATGTCACCTTTATTATTTTATTATTTGTTAGTTTTGTTGTTTTAATTTGTGTTATGTTGCTTGTGATCTGCCTGAGCGGAATACAAATTCTTTTAATTAAATAAAAATAAATAAGAACAAACTAAAAGGAGCAACTGCAAAAGTTAAGAGTTTACAATGGTCCTAAGCGTTATCTAAATATACTGTCTTGGAAGACCAGGCCAGATGTATTCCATACTTTAAGAAAGGACAAAAGGAGGCCATGCGACAGCCAACATGGCGAAAAGGTTGAGGTCAAAGAGGCCGATATGGTTAAGAGAAAATGTTTCAGAAAATGGGGAAAAAAGAGCCAAATGATGAAAACAGTAAACAACATAAGTACTGGCAAGTTACATGCAAGGTGTTGATTAGGCAGCAAAGAGAGAATTTGAAAAGAAGCTGCCATAGAAGCAAAAGCACATGAAAATGATTTCAAGTATATTTGTAGTAAAACACCTTTGAGAGAGCTATTTGGGCCATTTGATGATAGATAAAAGTATAAAAGGGGCACTTAGAGAGGACAGAGCAATAGCGGAGAGACTGAATAAATTATTTGCTTCAGCCTTTACTGAAGAAAATTTAGGAAACATACCCATGCCAAAAATGTTATTTAAAGGTGATGTATCAGAGGAATTGAAACAAATCTCAGTAAATCGGGAAGATATAACACAGCGGTTTGATAAACCAAAGAGCAGCAAATCACCTGGATGACATAGATCCCAGGGTGCTGAAGGAACTGAAATATGAGCTTGCAGACCTACTTTTAGTCATCTGTGAACTATCATTCACCTGGGGATTGGAGAATCGCCAATATAACGCCAATTTTTAAAAAGGGTACCGGGGTGATCCAGGAAACTATAGACCAGTGAGCTTGATGTCAGTACCAGACAAAATGGTAAAAACCATTATAAAGAAGAAAATTACTGAACATGGGGCTAGCCATGGTTTAATAGCAGGAAGCCGACATAGATTTAGCCAAGGAAAATCTTGTCTTGCTAATCTGTTATATTTTTTCGAAGGTGTGAATAGATAAGTAGATAAAGGTAAGCCGGTTGATATGGTGTCTCTGGATTTTCAGAAAGCCTTTGACAAGGTCCCTCATGAGAGACTCTTGAGGAAATTAAAAAGGCATGGGACAGGAAGCAATGTACTCAAAGAGTAGGGCTAAAAGGACAATTTTCTCAGTGGAGAAAGGTGAATAGTGGAGTACTCCAGGGATCTGTGCTGAGCCCGCTGCTTTTTAACATATTTATAAATGATCTGGAAATGGAAATAATGAATGACGCGATCAAATTTGCAGATAACACAATTATTCAAAGTTGTTACCATAGAACATAAAAAGATTGTGAAAAATTGCAAGAGGACCTTGGAAAATTGGGAGACAGGGTATCCAAATGGCAGATGAAATTTAATGTGGACAAGTGCAAAGTTATAAGAACATAAGATATGCCATACTGGGTGAGACCAAGATCCATCAAGCCCAGTATCCTGTTTCCAACAGTAGCCAATCTAGGTCATACGTACCTAGCAGTATCCCCAAGAGACACAGGTTCCACAATGCTTGTATTGGGCCAAGCATTGATATCCTGGGTCCCTTTTTAATAATGGTTTATGGACCTTTCCTCCAGGAACTTGTCCAAACCTTTTTTAAACCCAGCTACACTAACAGCCTTTACTACATCCTCCAGTAACAAATTCCAGAGTTTGATTACACGTTGAGTGAAAAAATATTTTCTCTTATTTGTCTTAGTTTACCCTGTAGCTTCATTATATGTCCCCTAGTCTTTCTATATTCTGATAGCGTAAACAATCAATCTCCGTTTACCTGTTCCACTGCATTCATTAATTTATAGACCTCTATCATATCTCCCCTCAGCCGTCTCTTTTCCAGGTTGAAGAGCCCTAACCTTTGTAGCCTCTCTTCATAGGAGTAGCCTTCCATCCCATTTACCATTTTGGTGGCTCTTCTCTGTACCTTTTCTAATAACGCTATATCCTTTTTAAGATACTTGAGACCTGTACTTGAGACCTGTAATGGCCACTGTTGGAAACAGTGCCCCGCCCATCCGTGTGCCCCCTCCTGTAGCTGCCTCCACTGCTACCTCTCTCTGAAGTATGCAGTGGCAGCAACATATAATAAATATGCATCGTGGCACTGGAGTTACCTTTTTTTTTCTGGTGTCATTGTACCGGTTGTGCTTCCGCTTCTGTCAGAAGCGGAAGCACGAACAGCACTGCGATCCCAATAGAAACGGTAACTCGCCATGGTGCCTTTTCTATGTGTTACCCCCACTGCACATCCTGGAGAGGGGCAGCAGTTTCAGTAGACGGCACGGGGGCAGGTGCATGGCCACTGTTACCCATGGACATCGGGGCAACTGGGCCCATGCACCATAAGTAAAAGCGACCCTAGTTGCCCATAAGTAAAAGCGACCCTAGTTGGAAACAGTATACTGGTCTTGATGCACCCTTGGTCTGACCCACTATGGCATAACTTATGTTCTTATTGATAAAGAAGGCAAAATAACAATTTAAAAGAAGATTGCCATAGAGGTAAATGTAATAAAATCTTTTCAAGTACATTCAAAGCAGGAAGTCTGTAAAGGAGTCAGTTCGGACATTACATGAAGGGTAAAGGGATACTCAGGGAGGACAAGACCCTGGCAGAGAGAATAAATGAATGTTAGTTTGATAAGGAAAATGTAACAGAGCTACCCATGCCAGAAATGGTATTTAACGGTGATGAGTCATAGAACCTGAAACAGATCTTGAGGACTTGGAAGATATAATAGACCAAATTTCCAAATTAAAGAGTAGCAAATCACCTGCACCAGATAGTATACACCCCAGAGTACTGAAAGAACACCAAACCGAAACTGCATTTCTATTAGAAATCTGTAACCTATCATTAAAATCATCTACAGTACCATAAAAATGGAAGGTGGCTAACTTAACACCAGTTATTAAAAAAGGTTCTGGCCTGATCCAGGAATGGCAGACTGGTGATCAGTGCTGAGCAAAATGGTAGAAACTATTATAAAGAACAAAATTACTGAACACATAAATAAGCATTTTTTAATGGGATAGAGTCAACATAGATTAAGTCAAAGGAAGTCAATCTGCTGTGATTCTCTGAAGAATATGTAGAAGAAGATGAGCCAGTCAAGACTCCTGAGGAAATTGAAAAGCCATAGGAGATGAGTTAGTATTCTGTTGTGGAGTGGATACTGGGTAAAAGGTAGAAAACAGAGGTGTTAAATAGCTGATTTTTATCAAAGGAGAAAGGTGACTAGTAGAGTACCACAGGGATCTGTACTAGGGCCAGTGCTTTTTAACATATTTATAAATGATCAGGAAACAGGAACAATGAGTGATGTGACTGACTGAATTTGCAGATGACACCAACTTATACAACATTGTTAAATTGCATGCAGATTGTGAGAAATTGCAGGAGGACCTTTGAAGACTGAAAGACTGGGCATCCAAATGGCAGATAAAATGTAATGTGATGTGCATAGGGAATAATAACACAAATTATACAGTAGTTTCAGGATGCTAGGCTCCACATTAGGAATCATTACTTAGGCAAGAGGACGTGAGCATCATCACGGACCATACTTTGAAACCTTGTTCCTGGTGTGTGGCAATGGCCAAAAATACAAACAAAACATCAGCAATTATTAGAAAAGGAATAGAAAATAAAACCAAGAATATCATAGTGCCTCTTTATAGCTCCATGGTGCAACCAGACCTTGAGCATTCAATTCTGGCTGCATCATCTCAAAAAGACTTAGTGAAATTAGAAAATGATAAAGGGGATGAAACGACTCTCCTATGAGGACAGGCTAAAGAGGTTAGGGCTCTTCAGCCTGGAGAAGAGTTGGCTGAGAGGAGATATGACAGAGGTCTATAAAGCAAGTGGAATAAAACAAATGAACTCAAATTGATTGTTTACTCATTCAAAAAATACAAAGACTAGGGGACAGTTGTAAAATGGGAAGCTTTTGTGCCGTCGATTCGATGTTGACATTTTGAAGTCCGACCACATAGTGCTGCAGACAGGGCTGCTTAAGGGATTGTGGTGCCCTGAGCCAACATTTGCTTTTGCGATCTTGCAGTGTGAGCTGCACAAAAAGGAGCAAACCTTATAGCTGGCTCTGGCACTGTGCTGCCATTTAAGTTCATCTCTATATCCAGTGTTACTACTATTGATATTGGTAGCAGTACTGAGTATATGGATTGTATGTGACCACTGGCGCTGTTTAATTTAGGCCTGCTATTCAGATAACTCTTCACTGCTATCTGGATAACTTTTTGGCCTGTCTTTACTCCTTCCCTGTCACGGTCCACAAATAAACGATAATATCTGGATGTTTAGCAATTTTAAACAGCCTATTATCTGTATATTTTTTGAAAATACATGGATAGGCAAACATATAATTACCTTTGGCTATCAGTCTAATTATACTCTATTGGACTGTTATTCAAAGGTAATTACATGTTTGTCTAACTGTGCCTTCTCAAAAAATTTTACAAGGAGAATAATTATATTCATTCATGTCCCAGACTACCCAGTAAAACTGTCTCAACAGCAGGTGCAGAGCAGAAGAAGGATGTTTCCCTTTACAACTCAACATACAAAAAGGATTTTGTTCAAATTCTGATGTCACATCAGTGACAGCAACTCAAACTCCCTCCATTGCAAGATGTGAGTTGTAACACAAAATCCTGCAAATGAACCATACCATACCATACCAGCACCAAGTCCAAGAACTCAAACTGCACCAGCCCTACCTATGAAAATCTGCAGTGAAAATATTCTAGTACATCAGCACACCTCCAGTGGGGAAAAGAGAACAAACTGGTCTGCTAGACTCCTACCTAGAACCAACTTAACAGAATCCCTTACTTCAATTGCACATAGAAAACGGAGACCATCACCTTGATAAAGAATAGGAAACTACAAGTTAGAAGCAAATATGCAGACAATACTGTAAATGAAATGAAAAATCCTAAAGACAGACTCTGAGCTGTGTAACACCGAAGAAAAAGGAATGTATTTCCTCCTGTTACGAACTATAAGAAATGCACGTTTTCAAAGCTAAGATGTTTCATTGTTTAAAAACAGACATTCTTTTGTGCCTTTGTTGTCTGATCATTTTATTTTTCCAGCTGGATTGATCCTGGTCTCTCTTTCTCACTTCCTGTCTCCTACATCTTTTTCCAAGATCTCATTTCCATTTTCTATTTCTTTTTCACTCCCTGTTAACTTCCTTTCCTTTCTTACTTCTTTCTCTGACGTTGATCCTTTTGGTTTATTTTTTTCTCTTACCTAGCTATAGCTAAACTTCATTCCTCCTTGTTGCCACCCCTCTGGTCTTCAGTCTTCCTCTTTTCACCTTTCACCTACTTGCCACTTTCCCTTTCCTACTCTTGCCTCACTAATTAGTGAATATTATAATCTTCTCTTTATCAATCCCTGTCTCATTCTTTCCCTAGCCTCCTGTTCTACCATCTTTCACTCACTGTCTAGTCCGCCATGTCCTCCCTCTGTACTCATCCCCTCTCCAGCCTTACCTACTTTCTTCTGCCAGCCAACTTCTAGCCAACCCCAGCTCTTTCCCTATCACTCATCCCCTCTTCACGTCCAATGTCTTTCTTACATCTTACACCCTATGCAGGCTTCCATTTCCTTTTTATCCCCTCCATTTCTACCCTCTCTCTCCTTCAGAAACCTGTCCACTTTCTTAGTCTTTCACCTCTGTCCTTTTCATCCTCTCCCCAAACCATCCAGGTTCTTCAAACCCTCTCCCTGCCCCATATTTCTCCATTCGGTCTCACAGCCTTACTCATATCTCTTATCTAGTCCCATTGTCCTCTTGGTATCTAATCAATTTCTTTGTCCCCACTCTCCCTTCCCACAGCTATCCCCAACTCCCCACTCTTCCAACATGTTCAGTCCCTCAGTCCCCACTTACGCTCTCAATACCCAGCCAGTCTTAGAGTCTGCCTTCTGTTCTGCTACCCAATTTTAGTTTCCTCTTAATCCAAGCCCCTGTACTTCTGCATTCCCATATTCCCAGTGCCTGCCCACCTGCTGCCTTCTCCCTTTCTTAGCACTCACTCATCTACTTTCTTCTCCTATATACATTAGCTCTGCTTCCTCCTCCTTACCCCAACTTCCATTCTTGTCCCTCCCTCTCCCATATATTACCTTGTTAGTTGTTCTTTCCTCAAACACACAATATTTATCCCTTCTCCCTATTTACTCTCCCAGCTTCTGCCTATTTTTCCCATCCTGATCCTAACATCTACTAGCATCAATCCCCTTCAAGTACCAGCCCACCAGCCCTTTTCCACTTCCCCCTTTCATTAGCCCATTTCCTGTTGTAGCCCTAGCATCGGCCTCCTTCCAATTCCACTATCCCTACAAGTGTCAACCTCCTTTCAGTCCAAGTCACTCCGCAATGTCATCCAATCCCAACCCCTTCAGTATCAGCCCCTTCCAGTCCCCCCTCCGTGTCAGCCCTCTTTCAGTCTCAGTAGCCCAGCATGAGCCTATGTACAGTCTCAGCCCCCTCCCAGCAACAGCCCCAGTCCCAATCCCAGTCAGCCTCCTCCCCCCAGTTCTCAGCATCAGTCCTAGACAGCCAGTCATCTCATGTCCTTTCTTCTCCTCCCCATTGCAGCTAAATTGATTTACACAGCCGCAGGAGCATTTCCCTTTGCCCCCGTGACTGTGCTGTATTGCAATGTGGCATTCTTAAAGGCAATGGCAGGCAATTCTGTCTCTCGCAAGAAGCAGAAAGTGCTTTTTAATGCCTTAAAAAAATGCTGCTGTTTCCGGTTTGGACATGTGGTGGACAGACTTGTGTAAAACCAGCTCCCCAAGCCCGCACTTAAAATTTATTTTATTTATTTATTTTGTCATATTTATTTACCACCTTTCAGCAGAATCAAAGTTGTTTACATGTAATAGTGAGAGAACATTACATATTAACAGATTGCCAACTTGTTTAGAACTTTGGCATTAAACAGTGCTATGTAAGAATAAAACTTATTTACATTACAATGTGAAAAATCTAACTTTTTTACATGTGTGTACATTATGTACAGGGGAATTTATTTACAGGGGCAAGGTAATCCATAATACAATGGTTTACTATAATACATTGGTGTGTCTACTAAAATAAATTAGTTCTTAGGCTAGGTGAAAAAGGTTAGATACTTTTTAATAGGGGGGCAGGAGGAGGGGGAGGATAAGTGGGTGGGGGGAGAGGGAGAAGAGATCTTTGTTCTGATTTGTGTTGGAAACGTTTATGTGGGGAAGGGCTCTTGAGTTGGTGTATCTGTGCTGAAATGTTCTATGAACAAGTGTGTCTTAAATAGTTTCCTGAATGAAATCAGGCCTTAGATGGCTCTGAGCTTGTCTGGGAGGGAGTTCCATATCATTGGTGTGGTGAAACTAAAGGCTCTGTTCGTTGTTGCTCTGATATATTTGCTGAATGTGGATGGTACAAGGAGGGTGTTTTGTCCACATTCCCTTCTTGCTCTGTCATAAAATTGGAGCTTTAGCCTCCCTGCCTGGGTGAAATAGCTATCTACACCCTCCATAATGCCAAAAACCATGAAATTGAAGACGGGAAAGACTCTCCGCAAGCTCTATGCCACAAAGGTAGCTGCAGGCAGCACATTGAAGGGGGAGCAGCAGGCCCCGGCATCATCCACATCCTCAACAATGAGCGGAGGTGAAGATGGAGATGAAAGATCTACTGCAGATCTCGTCACTATTTTAAAAGAAATTCAGGACTCAAAGATAGAGATAGTCAACAAAGTGCTATCAAAATTAGAAGAAAAATTTACTGCAGTTGGAGCCAGACTCTACGAAGTAGAGGCCCGTGTAAGTCAGACTGATGACACACAAATGCAACTGCATAGTACGGTTTCCACCCTCCAACAACAGCTGACCATACTTCAAAACAAGGCGGAGGACCTCAAGAATACAGATGCAATATTAGAATATTCTGGGTCCCGGAGGAGGCCGAGGAGCAGGACCCTATTGTCTTCATCAAAAGTTGCTAATAGACTGTTTCCCGGGAGGTCAGTCACCTCACCTACTCCGTTTGAAATTGAATGAGCGCATAGAGAGTTGTAAGCCTGCCCTGATGCCATCGCAAGGCCTAGGGACTTCAATGTAAAGCTGCTCAGTTCCAGGACCGAGAATTTATTATTCAGGCCACTCGGAAAACTGGCTTTGTCACTTACAAGGACTGGAAGGTCTTTATCTTCCCTCATCTAGTGGCAGAAAAAAATCAAGCAAAGGAATTACATCAGGGTAAGAGATGCCTGGATTCAGAAGGGCATCCATGTGGCGGTCTGGTATCCTGCCAACGCACTGAAGAAATTCCTCAAATTGCCGGGAAATGCCACAGAATAAGAAAAACCAGGAGAGCACAGAAACCGGCGAATGGGAGGCCAGAAGAAGTGCTAAAAAGAACAAAGACAACAACCTCACAGTGTCAACAGTGGGAGAGAAGCGGATCTACGGAGAGTAGCAGGATGGTGAGGTTGGACCCGACAGAACCCCAGGCGGGGGCACAATACCCTCCATGCAGGAACTGGAGCAAAAGTCAGGACTCTGTGTCCTGTTTTACCAATACTTTCAACTGCACTACTTCCTTGGACACTCGGCATTTATCGCTTCTAACCTGTCAAACCACCTCTCTGGAGGAGGTGTTGTACAAAGGAAAAGGGATCAGGGCGCTGCTCTCCAAATTATATGCGGTACAGTTGGAAGAGGAGGATAGACAGCCTCAACCCCACTAGCTAGGATCGCACAAATGGCTACACCAAGAGATAGACAGCCTCAACCCCACCAGCTAGGATCGCACAAATGGCTACACCAAGAGATAGACAGCCTCAACCCCACCAGCTAGGATCGCACAAATGGCTACACCAAGAGATGGAGAAGACCTTGGCATAGATTTATCAGTGGAGTTTCCAGCTCATGTGGATCATCTCATGGAGGCAAACACAATTCCAAATAGTGCATAGGTTGTACACCACCCCGATACAAATGCATAAAGCTAAGAGAAGAGACACCAACAATTGTTGGGGGGGATATGGGCAAATTGTATCTTTTTATCACATGTGGTGGGAGTCTCTGATCATACAGCGTTTTTGGAGGGGGGTGGGAGAAACTCTGTATGCACTGGGAGGGGGGTCCCCTCAGACATCACCTTGTGAAATGCTATTGGAGATTGCTCCTACAACCCGGAATAAAGATAAGATGGGATTGTTGCAGGCTGCCTGGTTCCTAGCTGCCAGGCTTGCCATAGCGCGGTGATAGCCGACAGAATTAGGTCTCTCAATAGCAGATAAAATTGAAGAAGAGGTACTCTTTGATAGACTCACACATGGGCTTAGAAGGAAGCATTGGCTTTTCAAAAAGATCTGAACCTTTACTTGCTGGGACGCACAGGGGGTCATTGCGGGCCACCCCCAATTCCTCGACCCATCCCACTCCCATCCAACTAAACTCGCAGGTTTATAAATGACGCTAAAGCTACTTGGGCACACTTTGAGCATCACCATGGGCACCAGCTGAACGTAGTATGTTCTGTACCATTAGAATGATAATCTTGCACTGCTGTAACAGTTTGTTAGATTGTAGAATTTATATTTTGTTGTAATTGATGGTATGGCAGGCGGAGAAGGCTCTCCCGTTCTCAGGAGTTTCCTACCTGCTTACAGACATATCTGATAGAGAACACACAGCCACTCAGAGGCCTCAAAAGGGGCCCCAAAAGGCTTGGATTGGAAATCATGACACAAGCAATAGGGGTTGACAGAGGACTCTAAGGGCAAGAACTCTTTTGTATGATCACTATGCTTGTAACCAATGTTCCCTCTAATTTTCTGTAGGCTGTGTGCGCATAAAATATCAGCTGTGCAGCTTTTGAAGGAAGGGTAAATTTTTGTGCGCCACATAACGACACTCGGAGTTATATAATTTAAAATTTGACTACACGTCAGAATACAGTATGTACACCACATTGATTGCACTAGAAAATATTGTAGAACTTGTGAAAACCATAAATACACAACAACTTTTAAATTTTACGACGTCTGTGTTGTTTTCTATCAGAATCAGAACCGTAATTTTTGTGCGCTCTGTTGTAAAGTATGTGCGCTCGCTCGGTGAGGTGTGTGCGCGCGCACACGCACACAGCTTAGAGGGAACAGTGCTTGTAACCTGTCCCTACCCTCCGATGTTATGACTGTGTAATATATTAAGTTTTGTTATGCCTTTCACTACTAAGAAAAGATGCTTACGAAAAAAAATGCCGCTATGTCAGCAACTGCAACGAGCAGAGCCACAGGAATGAAGGAAAACACTCCCGGGCCAGTGAAGTGTTGAGCTGATGAAACCGGCTTCTGGCATCCTTAAGGGTTGCACACCCTGAGCCGCTGCCTCATTGGCTCACCCGTTAAGCCAGCCCTGGCTGCAGATATAAACATTTACATAGCAGTTTATCTAAAATCGCTGCTTACGCATGCATGCCAATTTGCACATGTAAACTAGCTTTTTACACATGTAAATGCCGTCTATCCCTGGATAAAATGATCTCCATTATGTAGCTTTATATTTAAAAGTACAGCGACCAATGGAAGCAGCCTGTATTCTCTCCCTGCTCCTAGTTTTACAGTGGCTTTGAACATAAAGCTACACTATAAGAGGTGGGGGGGGGGGGGGGCTGGGAGGAAGGTGAAGAAACCGCATGCAGAGAAAGAAGACTGGGGCTGTGCTGCTCCATTTTAAAATCCTGCGGGTTGGTGAGCAGAATGGGAGGAGGGGAAGAACGTGACGAGCGCCATCCGTCTTGCACCCTCTGAAGCAAAATATCAATATTTTCTCTGGAACTCTTGTGCTCCATAAATCGTGGCTAATAAGGCTTCTCTGACAGAGGAGCACTTTAATAACTTTAATGGCTGGATAACTGATGAAGGAGTCAGCTGATCAGTCATAAATTAAACTTCTTTATTGCTCTAAACATGCTCCCCAGCCTCTCCATACAGCATAGCATTCTCTCTCCCTTCCCTTTCCCCCTAGAGAAACCTCTGATATTGCAGGTACCAAAAAAGGATCGTTTGCATTCCTTTTTGCCATCCCACTGGTATGCCCTAGGTGCTGTATTCTGACTGGGCTGCTCCCTGCAGGAGAATGAATCCTCCTCTTCTACACCTCCAGGTGACAGGAGCTTCAGGAGAGCAGAGTCGTGGAAACCTAAAGCATCTGCTTCATATTAGACTGTTTGCTTGCCAAGAGGCTTCCAAATAAGCCCAGAAAGAAAGTTTAGTCTACACCAGAGATACATTAAATGAAAATCACCTTTTATTAAGAGCGCAGGAATGGCCTAGTG
Source organism: Ichthyophis bannanicus (assembly GCA_033557465.1). Classification (NCBI taxonomy): domain Eukaryota; kingdom Metazoa; phylum Chordata; class Amphibia; order Gymnophiona; family Ichthyophiidae; genus Ichthyophis; species Ichthyophis bannanicus. Next base: position 3,298,149 of record JAWIIG010000024.1, on the reverse strand, counting down.
GTTAGGGCAGCAGTGTTCAAATCCCACTCCTTGTGGCCTTTCTCCTGGAGAGGCATGAGCTAAATGCTTATAATAAAATTAGACATATCCCCAAAACTAAACAATATACAGGGCTAAAAGTGAAATAGAAAACGCAAAGGTAATTTGTAAAGTTGCAACAGTTCCTTGCCTCAAATTCATGGTTCCTGTCCTGGGTGGACTCGCCCTCTGTTTCCCTTCATGGTCCTGGACTGGGTACCCCGGACTCTTCAAGCTAGTTCTGCAAAAGACTATCTACACCCCAGGAAATTATGCACCAAAAATTGTAAACTAAATACTTGTATTTCTCAAACAAATAAATAAAAGAACGGTATAGAACTTGTTCACAAATGATAGAGGTAATTTTGCAACAATTGTGAAAATATATTCCTGGAATCAGATGCCTCAGGTCACTTATGACCATGTTGACTGCATGTGCAGAGTGACTTAGTACACAAACATGTAAGCATGCAGAGTTTAGCGTGCACCAGAAACCCTGTGCTAACCATATAGCATGGGTTGGGGTGGAGACTGTGTGGTTTGTGGTAGTGCATGCATAGCGCACTTAATGTGGGCATCTTTGGCCCATGCTAACCAGCAATGTTGAACTTAGCATGGACGCACTTACCACTACCTTACTGGGTAGTGCTAGCTGCACCCATGTTGATGGCACCAAACAGTGTAGCGCAGAGATGATGTGTAACCTGTGCCTGCTACATAGGCATATGCTAAGCAAGTGTCTATTTTTTAGTGCAGGTCCAGCTCACCCCTGCACTCATTTTTCAGGGTTCAGTGTATGGAGGCACTCACGGTTTAGTAAATATGCTCCTTAGTACAGGTTTGCATGGTGACGTGTATGTGGTATGCTTGTGAGTGTGTAACCGTGCATCTATATAGGTGGAGGCCAATTCCATTTTGCATGTCCTGCCCCTGAACGACCGGTCAGAATCGGGGTGTGCAGCGGCAGCACCCGATTTTGATCCCACAGGGGCTAGACGTACCCACAGGATCAGAATCATGTCTAACAGCCTGGACATGCAGGCCAGGCCCCAATTCTGATCAGCCGCACACCCAGCCACATACCCGGCTAACTCAGCCATGCTCCTGAATGGAGACGCAGTGCCGTGACATCCCATCGCCAGGCATTGTGACTCCATTCAGGAGCTGTGATTCATGGCCACAGAAAATAAACTTCTTTCCCCACAGCCTGACCCCCGATCTGGCTTTCCATGGCCAGAGTCATGCTGTGGGGAACCCCTTGCACCCCCTCACCTCTTTGATTTCACCTGGCTCTGCAGTCCCCCGAAGTCCAAGGGGGCTTATTCCATCTCTGAGATGGAATACATCCCCTATCTACATGGCCAGCTCCGGATGTACAAGCCAACCTCAGAATCGGCCCTGTGCGTCTGGGGTTGTGTTCCCCCCCCCCCCCCACTGCCTCCCCTCGCTCATCCCCCGGCCCACCTCCTCCCACCCATGAACAGAGCTTCCTGCACAAGTCAGCTATATGTACAGGGAGCTCTGTGGCCGCCAGTGTGATCTGGATGTTCAGACGTCCAGACCCGCTAAACAAGGATTGGAATGACCCCCCATAGTGAATGACTGCAGTGAGTTTGAGATATGCCCTGAGTGACTGCTAGATGCAATATATTTGAGTGTGTGTGGTGTGTATGAGGGTAAGCAACTGGATTTCATATGACTGAGTGGGTGAGGGGTTACCATAGGGGACTGTAGGTGCTTGTCCATAGCTGAATGGGAGTGGGTGGAATTCATGGGTCGAGGGTAGATTGCAGGTAAGCTTTCCTGGATAGGGGGTAGTTTAGGTCTGACTGTGCATGGTATGAGGATTGACAGAGTGAGTGAGGCTCTGGCCTGTACTGTAAGTGTGTGCTGTGATGCAGTGTTTCATTTTTCTTTATTGCTTTGTAGCCACCCTCTCTCCTACCTCTCAGCTAGTTGCCTCCCCACCTTCCTGTATGGCTTCTTCCCTATTTTGTCACTCTGAAAAGACTGATCTGCTATTGCCATTCCTCCCTCCCACCTCCCACCTCCATCCAACAGCCACCCTTCCTCCTCCGCCCTTTTCCAAATGGGAGGGATGGCTGATGGAAGGACATAGGAGGGAGAAAGGGATGATCTGTTGCTGCTGCCCTTCCTCCCTTCCTCCTCCTCCTGCCTTCCCTATCAAGCATCTCCACACTTCTTCCCCCCCCCCCCCCCACACACCTTTTCCTGGGATTAGGTCCCATCCTCCCTCCCATTGGACCTATCATGCAGTTGCTTTTTCCCATGGGTCTTTATGAACCTTCTCGTGTCTTCTAACAGGCTAGTGCAGAAAACCGGTGCTTAGACGCATGCAGAATTTACTTTTTACGCGTTTAATAGCACCTAGAAAACGCACAACATTTGATGCTCGAGCAGAAAAGATAGCGTATGCAATTGAAAGATACGGTAACTGGGCGCAAAATGGCAGCATTAAACTGGGAGAGCAAGTCAAACACATGCGCACAGGAAGTCTGCACTAGTTTGGCATCTCTCCCAGAGAAACGGGCACCGTGAGGCTAATTTGCATAACGGCCCCAACAGTTTTTTGATAGCATCAGGGGCTATTGCAGCATCAGGAGAAGCCCCGATGCCATCGAAATACTGAAATAAAAATAAAAGAACCTGGAGGTCTAGCAGCCCCTAAATCCACCCTCCCCCAAACCTGGTACTTTAAAATAAGAGGGAGTGCTGCCTACATGCTCCCGCTCTGGATCCATCGAAAAATGGTGGCACCTGGTCCCATGCAGTGCATCCTGGGATGCACCAGGCAGGGTTAGACTGCCATATAAGGCATATTCTACCTTATGTGGCAGTGTGATCTCTCCCAGGATGCACCACAAGGGGCTAGGCACTGCCATTTTTTCAAGATGGCAGACCCAGAGCAGGAGTGCGTAGGCAGCATTTCATCTTATTTTAGGGTACCAGGTGGGGGGGTGGAATCAAGAGCCACTAGACCAGGTTCTTTTATTTTTATTTCAGGTGGGGAGATCAGGGCCGCTGGGCCACCAAGGATTCTCTTTCTCGCGGGACATATGTCTCTAACAGTATTTTGATGGCATCGGGGGCTTTTCCCGATGCCGCGATCATCCCCGATGCCATCAAAATATGGTTGGGTTGGGGGATTGGGGCCACTGTGTCACCGGGAATTTGATTTTCCTATTTTGATGGCACTGGGGGTTTTGCTCGATGCTTGGATTTGATGGCATCAGGGAAAGCACCCAACACCATCAAATTACTGTCAGGGGCACATGTTAGAGGTTTAAGTCACCTCAGACCCTGCAGTAAAAATATTTGCGCCATGGCTGGTTGGCGCAACCATCATTTGCATATCAGACAATTATGTGCAGCTCATTTTCCTTCAATTTAAATACATTTAAATACGCGTGGTGTTAATTGGGTGCTAGCTTTTCCATTACTCTTTACGAACACGTCCATCTGTTTTCTGCATTTGACGTTAGCTAAAAAGTGCTTAAATGTGGCGTTATATGGGCATAAAGGCTGCTCTAGCTTTCTGCATCGGCCTGTAAAACAGTAGAGTCAGCTAGAGCACAGACGGACAGACTCCACTGCTTCCCTCAGCTGTACTCAGCCGGGACTGACTCTGACTCAACCCCCCTCCCCTCTTCCACCTCTCTCATCAGCATACTGGCAGCTGCTTTCCCCTCCAGACCCAGTAGCACTCACAGTGCAGTCAGGGGACACATGGACAGGCCCTTGCTGCGTCCCTGCTTGTTCTTCTGACTGAAACCCCCTTCCCTGTCACGATCCCAAATTTCATTTTTACTGCCCCTACTATGTTTGTTTTACTGTGCATGATATATACCGCACTATGAAGTTGCTTTCTTTTGCCAATCTCCTCTAATGCAACTCACTCTTTCCTCTGAGCACTACACAGTGCACTAATGTCAGGCAGGCCCAAATGTTGCTTTCCTGCGTCTCCGATTGGATCTCAGAATACCAGAATTGGCAGCAATCTGCAGAATGGAGGGAGCAAGCTGCACACTGATTGGCTATGGGTAATTGTCAGTCAGATCTGCCTGCTCCTGCTGTACCTCTAATATCGTCTGAACCACCTTTTTCTATTGGGCTCTGCTGATGACACTCAGATTATGTGGAATTCTCTGATTATACACATTTATTTATTTATTTAACCAGTTTTGTATACCACTTTACCCTTCAAAGTGGTTGACAAGACAGCAAAGGCTCACATACTGAGGGTATGGGAAAACAAAAATGATACATTACATGCTTGTTAATTCTGCAGAAAATTATGTGAATGCAAAATCGTGTAATTCTCTGGGGTGTAATGATCACAGGAACAGTTCTCCAAAACTCGCAACACATTTTCAGAGGCTAAACCAAGCTCATTGAGTGCCAGTGTCTCTGGACCTTTAAGATAAAGGCCCAAAAATACTTCCAAATAAATATCTCTTATGGGGAGAGCCTCACCGAGAAAAAAAATTACTCTCCCTCCCATGGGAAAAATCAGGAACTCCTTAAAACACTTCGCCAAGTTCTCTGAGTGCTAGGGATGTGCCAGGTTCCAGTGCCTCACAAACAGAACTGTACTTTCTAAAGGTCAAGATGAGATGTACCGAGTTGGTCCTACTCACCCCCTGATGAATTATTATTGGACTCTCCCAGCTACCTGCCAGCCTATGCTGCCTAGTGGCTCTTTACTCCAGACTTTCCCTGAGCTGCCTTCTCTTTAGCTATCCTTTTAAATCTTCTCCTTTGGCCTAGAACAACTCTTCTCCCTGCTACACAACCTAGCTAGTCTGAAAAGAGGCAACTCCCTGTTGCTTCTCACCAGGGCCGGCCCAACCATTAGGCAATCTAGTGCGGCGACTTCTAGGAGGGTGGCAAAGAGCAGGGCATTCAAAGCTAAACAATAGAGTTTGTCAGCCAAGGTGGGGGGAGGGGGGAGAGAGGGTGTAAGGTTTAAGGTCTCCCTAGTGTGCCAACACCTTGAACTAACTCTAGGGCCAGCCCTGGTTCTTTCAGGGCTTCCTCAGCAATGGAAACCTCTCCTCCTAGAATCAGAATACAGAACCTTTTATAGTTTCTCCAGAATTTAGAAAGATACAGGCCCATCCTTCATTACATCAGAGCAATAGCAAGACACATTGAAGGTAATTGTATTGCCTTCTGTAGATGGGAAGGCCAAATAGGCACCTATTTTGGAGCTATTTTCATAGGCTGCATAAAACCTGCACAGATCTACAGAAATCATGGGTAAAAGGCCAGGTCTAAATGCACGTGCAAATTTTAGAAACCATGCAGTAGCTTGTGACTCTGCCCACATTTCACCCAAATTCTGCCACAAACGTGTCTATTTATTTATTTAGACAGATTTGTATATCACTTTATCCTACAATCAAAGTGGTTAGATGACATCACAACTGGGGTTACATTTAACATGTGGGTGCTTTACAACATTTAACATGAGGGTATTTAACAACATTTAGACAGCACAATTGGAGGGTTACATTTAGCATGAGGGTATCTTCATGAGTCTAGTTGGGCTGATTGGGTATTGAGTTGGCGGGGGTAGTTGCAGTACCGCTCGGGTGGGGACTGTTGTCTATCTGCTCATAGGTTTCTGTAAAGAGCAGGGTTTTAAGGTCCTTGCGGAAGTCTGTGATCTCTTCTAATGCCCTTAGGCTGTTGGGAGGGAGTTCCATAGTGTGGATGCCAGTAGTGATGGTGCTCTTCTTGAAGTATTTTGTTTAGTCTTGTGGTATCCTGCAGGTGTGCCAATCATGTTGTCATTATTGTTCCTTCTTGGTCTATTAATGATATCCCTTGTTATGATTTCTTGTAGTACATCTGCTGAGAGATGGTGGATGATTTTGAAATTTTGCTCTGGCCACCATTGGAAGCCAGTGTAGTTGTTGTAAGATGGGGGTGATGTGCTCAGATCTTGGAGTGTCAGTAATGATGTGTGTTGTGGTGTTTTGCACCATTTGGAGTGGGTGTAGGGTCTGCTGGGGGAGGCCTTGATATAACGAGTTTACGTAATCAAGCAGAGGTGTGATGAGTACTTGGCACACTGTGCGGAAGTGGTCTTGGCGGAGTAGTGGTTTGATCTTTCTTATGGTCCTCAATCGTTGATAGGCCTTGTTTGCGGTTTTGGCGATATGAGATTTCAGGTTCAGAGCTCTGTCCATTGTTATGCCCAGGTACTTAACTTCATCTTTGACTACTATGTGTTTGTTTAGTATGCTGATAGTCTGTGGTAGAATGAAGGTAGGGTTCCGGGTGATGAACATTGCCTCGGTTTTATCGAAGTTGACCATCAGGTTATTGGCTGTGAGCCAGGCATTCATGTCTTCAAGGCATTTAGTTATTGTTATGGTGTTAGGTGCTAGTAGGTTGATTGGAGCATACACCATGATGTCGTCAGCGTAGATGTGATAGTAGAGTTTGTGTCATTTGATGATGTTGCATATGGGTTGGATGTAAATATTGAAGAGCATTGATGACAGGGCTGATCCCTGAGGTATTCCCTGCGTGACGGGGAATTGCAATGATTTCTTTTGGGCGTATTTGACTTGTTGAGTTCGCTCTTCCAGGTATGAGGTGAACCATTTCAGAGTGTTCTTGCATAGTCTTATCTGTTGCAGGCACTGCAGTAATCTGGTGTGAGACACTGTGTCAAAGACTGCCGAGATGTCCATGAACACAAGCAGGAATCCATTTTTTATATTATCTATACCTCTTATGAGGTTGTCAAAGAGGGAAGTGAGTAGCGTTTCCACACCGTGCTGGGGTTTAAAACCATGCTGATGGATGTCCAGTGGGGCAATCATGTCATTGTGATCCTGAAGTTGTCTTTGCACTGTCTTTTCAACAATTTTTGCAAGGAATGGTAGGCTGGAGATTGGACGATATGATTTTGGTTCAGATGGACTTAGGTTGTTGCTTTTAAGTATCGGTCATGTCATATGGTGAGCTTGAGGGACTGCGGCATGTATCCTTGTTGGAGTGAGTCTTTGACGATTTTGTGAATGTGCTGGGAGAGATGGTTTCTTATGATTTTGATCCAAGCCACTGGACAAGGGTCTGATGGTGAGGTTGCTGTCTTGAGTCCATGTATTATATCCTCTACTTGCTGTTTTGATGGTATGTTGAATTCTTCCCAGGTTTGATGTCTTTACTGAAGGGTGGAGATACGCCGATTTATATCGCACCTACACATGCAAACCAAATCCTCTAAAATCAACATCGATTTTCAGACATTTTTACTTCCACATCGCTACAGTCACATAAATGGCTTTTCTAAAATATGCCTTCACATGTGCATATCCAGGACTACATGGGCAAAACAATGGTATAAAATAACGCCCATTAGGATTTTCAGAGGTTTCTTCTCTTCAGATATAGAAGAAACATTTTGGTGTCCTGTTACACTGTGCCATAAACTGATGCAGCGCTCAGAAAGATAGCTGGTAATGAAGACCTTGATTTAAATGTACTGTAAAATGGTTGCTTTAAATATTAAGTGAAACGTTATACTAGATATACTAAAGAGCTTTCCTCGTTTTAAATTCAGTTATTTTAGGCACTTATCAATGCTAAACCACATACATACATATGGAAACAATTCAATTATATTTAAACATATCTCAAGAAGCATTATTCTGTGACTTAAACTTATGTTTGACCAGATGTGAATCTGCTATAAAGATATCAAAAACCATCACATCCTGCAAAATGTTCTCAAAACCCATCCGATGTTATGGTAATTACTATAATTTAGCAGCTATCCTTCAACTTTGTTATATGACAAATGGCTTATTAATCTCCCAGGACTCAGAGGAGTCCTGGCCTGTGTGACGTCAACACAGCAAAGATGATACCAAGCCCTAGAATTCCAATATAGCTCCTACTCTGAAAACAGAACAAACTGGAGTTTTACACATCCCTGCTCTGAAACTGCATGCAAGCAATAATTCTGTACCTCAGTCTCATGTATAGAATACTACAGCCCCGTACCTATAACAGAATAAAGGACTATGAATTAGCCACAGAAACATGCAGCCAAAAATTGAACTGGTAACCCAAGAAAGCAGACCATAAACTGTGGAACACTGAAAAAAATGTATTTATTTCTGTACCGAGCATTCTCAAAGCTGACATATTCGAATCTCTAAAATCTCAAATTACAATATATATTTTTGTGCTTTGTTGCTTCTGATCATTTTATTTTTCGAATTACGTTCTTCTTCGTCTCCCTCTTCCACTTGTTGACCTTTTCCTATGGCCTTTACCATTTTCTCTTTCTTCTCATTCCTTATCATCTTCCTTTCCTCCTTTACATCTGCCTCTGACAATGATTTTTTCCTTTGATCCTTTTTCTCTTTTCTACCTCTCTTTACAGCCATAGCAGTATTTTACTCACCATTCTTCCCTTTTCTCACCCTCCTCAATCTCCCTCATTCACTTCTAGTCTACCTACCTCTTTTCATTTCTCATTTTCACCTTCCCACCCTCCAATTTCCACCTCTTTCATTCTTTTCCAAGTCTGCTATCCCTCCCTTTTTCACCACTCTCTAGTTCCTCTTTTCCACCCCCCAAACTCATTTAACTTTCTTTTCCTCTCATTCTTTCTCCAGCCTTAGTTCCATACCTGTCACTAATGTCCTCTCCTCTCTCCACGTCCTTTCCTCTGTCTCTTACCCCCACCCAACCTCCAGTTCCCTCTTTTACCTCCTCATTTTCCTCTGTCTCTTCCACTCCATATCCCCATTACTACTGACTGGTAACTCCTTCCCCATTTTTCCTCACTCCATCTGACCCACCTCTACTCTTACCCTCCATACCCAATCACTCATCCCTACTGTCCTCCTAAGCACGGAGCATGCTCAAAGTCAAACACCAGTCTTCCCCCACCCAAGCTGGAAATCCCCCATTCTTCCTAAACTATTTAGCCAAGACCCAGGTCTGTTCTGTTCTCATACCCAAACTCCAAGTCTCTAATTCTCTCCCTGTTCTCCCTATGCTCATATCCTTAGCACCCACCCATAGCCCATTCCCCTGCACCCACCCTCCTGCCTCCTTATTTCCTTCACAAGCATCCTTCCCCTGCATCCATCCTCATTGCCTCCCCCTCTCACTTTCCATGAACCTTCCTCTCTGCCTCCCGTCCCCTGCATCTCCCCCTCCTAATTCCCTAGCATCCATGCTCCCACCTCTTCCCTTAGCTCCCCCAGCATCTTTCCCTCACCTTTCCCTTTCCAGTTTCTACCTCTCCATCTGCTCCACCTCTCCCCTCTTTGCACAGCACATGCTCCATGCTTTTAACTCTATCTTTATCAGATTACCGGTACTGGCCCTATGCGTTTCCTCCTTCCTTCTGCTGGAAGCTGCCTCTCTGCTCCGGGCTTCCCATTGCTCCATTCGAGGTTCTCTGCAATATTGTAAAGCTGGGTAACTAGGCCAATCATAAACTTTGAAAATACCAGTTAAACTTTAACTGATTAGAGTTAGGAGGAGCAAAGAATTCATTTTTATTTATTTATATAAAAAATTTATATGCCACGCTATTATACTAGACAGAGTACAGAAAAAACACACATAATAAATACATGTACATAACACAATACAAACTCTAAAAAATATTCTTTAAAAAAAAATCTCACCAGAACTGTGCCTAGCGCTCATTCAAAACCCATCAGCTGCCAAGTAATAACCACATGAGGCCTACAACTTATGTTCCACAGAGAGATGAATATGCCTGTCTGCCTGAATAACTGAGCCTTTAGTTGCTTCCTGAATACACCTATATTAGTTATAAGACATAATTCTACAAGCAGGGAATTCCATAACTTTGGAGCTTCCATAGAAAATATACGTTGCTGTCGTGCATAAATGTGCACACTGCAGTAGGAAGGTATATCCAGACATATACTGTAGCCTGAGAGCAAAAAGCGCATGGAGGGCAATAAATCCTTAAAGCTACTGACAGACATTGAGGAGCCTCATGGCTAAGACACGTGTACACAAATAAAAACACTTTGTAAATTATATGCTGATGTAATCTTTGTAAGATCGGTGTAATATGTTCAATTTGTCCTGCACTAGCAATGGCACGTGTAGCTGCATTCTGAACTAACTGAGGAAGATTAATAGCATTATGTAGGAAGTCAAATATACAGACTATTACAGTAGTCTAAAGATGATAGAATAAGGGTTTGTACAACTGTTCAGTAATTTCAGTCACGCAAAAAGGGCGTGGATGATATTCAATTTATAAATGCAGCTCCAGAAACTTTCTGAAGCTGTGGCAACATAGACAATTGACTATCAAGAGTAATCCCTAAGGGGCATGTTTACTAAAGGATATAAAGTGTGTTAATGCAATTAATTGACTACAGCAAGGCTTTTGATTGTGTAAACCATGAGAAACTCTGGGCCACATTAAGAAGCATGGATATACCAGAACACCTGATTGTTCTCTTACACAACCTTTACATTGATCAAGAAGCAACAGTTTGAATGGAACTAGGAGAAACAGAATGATTTAAAATCAGCAAAGATGTACGACAAGGCTACATACTTTCCCCCTACCTCTTTAATTTATATGCAGAACAAATCATCAGAGAAGCAGGGCTGTATGAAGACAACCAAGGCGTGAAGATTGGTGGAAGACTAATCAACCACCTTCGTTATGCTGATGATACCACATTACTGGCTGAAAATGAAGACAATTTGAAACATTTGCTTCTCAAGATCAAGGAATATAGTCTTAAAATGGGTCTGCACCTTAACGTTAAGACAACAAAGATCCTGACAACTGGCAACATCAATAAGTTCATTGTTGATGGAGAAGAAATTGAAATAGTTGACAGCTTTCACTTATTTGGATCAACAATCAATAAAGAAAGGACCAGCAGTCAAGAAATCTGATGATGTATTGCTCTTGGTTGAATGGCTATGAAAGACCTAGACAAGATCCCCAAGAGCAGAGATGTCTCTCTCCATACAAAGATTCGACTTGTTCAGGCCATGGTATTTTCAATAACATCATATGGATGCGAAAGCTGGACAGTGGAAAAGAAAGACAGGAAGAAAATTGATGCCTTTGAATTACGGTGCTGGCGACAAATACTGTGTATACCGTGGACTTCCCGAAGAACAAACCAGTCAATACTAGAGGATATCAAACCTAAGCTTTCCTTAGAAGCTCAGATGACAAGACTTCGACTTTCATACTTTGGACATATCATGCGAAGAGAGAGATTATTGGAGAAAGACATAATGCTTGGCAAGGTAGAAGGTCACCGTAAAAGAGGAAGACCGGAAATGAAATGGATCAATACAGTAAAAGCAGCTATGGACACCACTCTATCAACAATGAGTCGCTTGGCTGAAGACCAAACAAAGTTTAGGTCAACTATCCAGAGGGTTGCTAGGAGTCGACACCGACTCGACAGCACTTAACAACAACAAAGCAATTAATGCACATTAAGTGCCCAGAGCTCTTTTATTTCTATGGGCACAGTGGTACTTAACGCACTTAACCTTTAGTAAATATGCCTATAAATCTTTAACTTGTACTGAGATAGGAAGTCTCCAGTCATCTATTTTCAAATATGAAGGAACCGATGAAGATGGGGGCCTGAGCTAAATATAAAATCCCTGTCTTGTTGACATTTAACATGTCTATTATTAATTCTGCCAGAATTCTGCACACAGAATTCAAAATTCTGTGACTAAAGGCCTGAATTATGCAAAAATCGGCATGCTTTGGTTGTCTAAAAAAAAAAAAAAAAAAAAGCATATTGTTTTTGAGTGGCACTTATTGTATGTACTTAAAATAGTGGATTTTTTTATTATAATTTAGAATTATTGTGTGCAGAATTCCAGCAGGAATATATTATGCAACGTCCATGCTTTAATGGTTCTAATGTATAAAGCAACTAGTTCGAGTGACCTCAGCAGTGGAACTAATGGGCACGAAAAACTTGGGGCCAGTGAGTGATGAATCTTCTGTCTCTCCCTCTCCCATATTTCAACTGAATCTTTCTGCCCATAATTAGCACTGTTTTGTTCACAACTCGAGGCTGCTTACTTACTCTTTCCTCTTTACCAAACTAGCTGCAGACGTCTTCTCCCCCTCCCCCCGAATGTTTCTACACGTCTTGGCATAAAACATCTGCAATGGACTGTTCCCTCCCAGCACAGTGCTAGATTGTAAGGCTGTGGTGTTGCAGGATTAGGTACTAGTGCATGATACACAGATTCATATCTTTCGTCTACTAGAGCCAGGTGAACCTGCATATGCTACCTTTCTTTTTTGATGTTACTGACCTTAACTAGAGGTTGGTTCCTTTTTCAAGTACTACCAGCAAACAGAAATCTGTACCAGAATAAAGAAAGGACCGCAGGCTGATCAAAGCAAGTGAACTTTTACAATACCTGAAGCTTCAGCTAAAACTTATTTAAAGAACAATAGGATACAATGGTAGGGTAGGAGTCTCCAGAACCACAGATTGTCTGTCCTCCAGGGCTCTGAATGTCTACTCTACAACTGGCAGTACCCTTCAGTTAGTTGGCTAAAGTTCCTCACCTGCTGATAATAGTGGAAAGTTTTTATCTTCTCTTTGATGGTCAGGCATCCCTCCATGATGAGTAATTCCTTTCTTAGGGGAATAACTTGCAGTTCAAGTATAGGACTGGGTGTTCTCCTTCTAACATTTGGGATAAGCACCCTCATTTGAAACATTCATTTGTAGCAGGAATTCTTTATTAAACTCTATTCCCCAGAATACTGGGAATTGGCGTATGGTGTCTTGGAGGTTCTTATCTTTATCTTTATCGGGTTGGTTGATGTATCGCCCAACATCGGGGCATCTGAGCGGTTTACAATTTAAAAAAATTGTGAGCTGCAAGACAAGAAAGGAAAAAGCATGCCATAAAAAGAGAGGAAAGGAAAAAAAGAAAAAAAAGGGGAAGGAGAGAGACTGGCGGGAGGAGGGGGGGAATACCAACTGGGGGAGATGGGGAAGGGTTAAGTAGTGGGAGGTGGAAGATCAAAGGCGACAGTAAAAGACGGGCCTTCAGCAGAGGTATCCTATTGAAGTGCTCATTTTATTAAGTTTAGAGCAATATGGCTCAACAGTTCAGTCAAGGGAGTGACAATCTTTGAAAATCAGTGCCTGAACTTGATAGTATCCCACAAGCTCAAAGTGCCTTATTCTTGGCTGTGGCATAGGACATTTTTTATGAGTGGAAGTATTAACCACCATATACCCCAAAAGGTTGACTTCTATAGCTGCCTAGAGACACTTCACTGTGAACGCCACTGCTTTCAGGGATTAAGAAATGGAAGGTAGCTCTCAGAAGTCGTTGGGCCTTTCTATTTTATGTATGATGTGGTCATCAAGGTAGGCTGTAGCTGCAAGACCATGTCCATGAGTTGCTAGAATCTGACTGCAGCCCCCACTTATTCCAAAGGGCATCATTCAGAACTGATACAGTCTGACAAGCAGGGCAATATGCCAATTTCACTGTTCTACAAATTTTCAAAAATTGTTTGCTTCAGAAATTAAATGTGCTATTTCTTAATGAATTTGATATGCTGAGTTCAGATATGATAGTGAAATTGGTCAATTAGGTCCTGTTTCTGTGATATGTTGAAGAATTTACAATTTGCCACTGTGTATGGTGAAAATCAAGCCTAAATCCTTAGATGTAAATTAAAATCTTATTACAAATGAAACTTTGCACAATAACAAGCATGTTTTTATAAAATATAGTTCATAAACGTACTTAGAAGAAACAGAGGAGTAATTATGTCTGCAATTTAACTTTCATTAAGAACATTTGTAAGTACATTCTAGCAAGTTTTGATCTCATTCAGTGGCTTCACGACTCTTCCTGATCTGTTTCTTGTACTGAAGCAATCGAATATCCCTTGTCACTGTCCAGCAGTAGTCTGCAAGCATTGATGGACTCCAGTTACCCTGATACCTCTTTTCCATGGCTGCAATGTCTTGGTGAAATCGTTCTCCATGTTTTTTACTTACTGCTCCGCAATTTTGTGGGAAAAAATCTAGATGAGAGTGTAGAAAATGAATCTTTAAGGACATGTTGCAACCAAGGTTTTTGTATGCCTTGAGAAGACCTTGAACAATCTCTTGATAATTATTTGCTTTGTTGTTTCCAAGAAAATTTTGTGTCACTGATTCAAATGCAGGACCTCAGAAAACACCCACAAATAAGAACAGAAGCGAGGGACATCTTGAACAATTTTCAGAAGACTGTGTTCGTGAGAAACTAGCTCAACTCAAAGTAGACAAAGCGATGGGACCGTATGGGATACACCCTAGAATACTGAGGGAACTTGGGGACATTCTAGCAACTCCACTGACTGACCTTTTCAATGCCTCGTTGGAGTCGGGAGTGGTGCCAAAGGACTGGAGAGAGGCTCATGTGGTGCCTTTACACAAAAGCGGAAGTAAGGATGTGGTTGAAAACTACAGGCCGGTCAGTTTAACTTCAGTGGTGAGTAAATTAATGGAAACGCTGTTGAAAGAGAAAATAGTGAGGTTTCTGGAGTCCAGCGGATTACAGGATCCGAGGCAGCATGGATTCACCAGAGGCAGGTCTTGTCAGACAAATCTGATTGATTTCTTTGACTGGGTGACCAGGGAGTTGGACTGAGGGAGAGCTCTAGATGTGGTGTATTTAGATTTCAGTAAAGCCTTTGACACTGTTCCTCACAGGCGACTTATAAACAAACTGAGCACCCTAGGGATGGACCCTAAAGTTACTGCTTGGGTTAGAAATTGGTTGGGTGGGAGGCGACAGAGAGTACAAGTGAATGGAGCTCACTCTGAGGAGAAGGATGTTACCAGTGGTGTGCCCCAGGGATCTGTCCTTGGTCCGATTCTTTTTAACATCTTTGTTAGTGATATAGCGGAAGGGCTGTCGGGTAAGGTTTGCCTCTTTGCGGATGATACCAAAATCTGCAATAAAGTAGACACCCAGGAAGGTGTAGATAACATGAGGAGGGATCTAGCTAAGCTTGAAGAATGGTCTAGAATTTGGCAGCTGGGATTTAATGTTAAAAAATGTAAGGTCATGCATTTGGGCTGCAGCAATCCAAGGGAGCAATACAGCATAGGAGGTGAAGTACTTTTGTCCACTAAAGAAGAGCGGGACCTAGGCATAGTTGTGTCCGATGATCTTAAAGTAGCTAAACAGGTAGAAAAGGCGACGGCAAAAGCTAGAAGGATGCTTGGGTGCATACGGAGAGGAATGGCTAGCAGAAAAAAGGAGGTGATAATGCCTCTGTATAAGTCTTTGGTGCGACCTCATTTGGAGTATGGTGTGCAATTCTGGAGACCGCACCTTCAAAAGGATGTGAACAGGATGGAGTCTGTGCAGAGGGTTGCTACTAAGATGATTAGTGGTCTTCATTATAAAGCATATGAGGACAGACTTAAGGATCTTAATATGTACACCTTAGAGGAAAGGCGGGATAGAGGTGATATGATTGAGATGTTTAAATACCTCCGTGGCATAAATGTTCAGGGAGAGAGCCTCTTTCAATTGAAAGCAAGTTCTGCGACGAGGGGACATGGGATGAGGGTGAAGGGAGATAGATTCAGGAGTGATATGCGGAAATATTTCTTTACGGAAAGAGTAGTGGATCCGTGGAATAGTCTCCCAGTGGAGGTGGTAGAGATGAGGACAGTAACTGAATTCAAAGAAGCATGGGACCAACACAGAGGATCTCTAGAGGTAAAAAGTGGACTGTTGTAGTGTTGTTATGGAAGGACAGACTAGATGGGCCTTGTGGTCTTTTTCTGTCATCATGTTTCTATGTTTCTATGTTTCTATCCATGCAGCCTTTCCCTTTCCACGCAATAAACGAAGAAATTTGTCTTCTTGAAGAAGAGCACGAATCTGAGGGCCAACAAAAACTCCTTCCTTAACTTTGGCATCACTCACTCTAGGAAATTTACCACTAAGATACCTGAAAGCAGGTTTAGTTTTATCCATCGCCTTGCCAAAGTTTTTCATTCGTCCCAACTTGAATTGCAAGGAAGGCATCAAAATCTTGTTGCTGTCTACAAGTGCTGGAAACAGAACATTTTTGCTTCCAGGATCCAGTGACTGACGGAGTGGCCAGTCCCTTTTGATGAAATGACAATCTCTAGCACGACTATCCCATTCACACAGAAAGCAGCAGTACTTGGTGTATCCACCCTGAAGACCAAGCAAGAGGGTGACCACTTTGAAGTCACCACAGATTGACCATAGATGTTGATCATAGTTTATACATTTCAAAAGTTGTTTCATATTGTCATAAGTCTCTTTCATAAAAGCTGCATGACCAATAGGAATTGATGGTAGCAAGTTGCCATTAGGCAGCAATACAGCTTTGAGGCTTGCTTTGGATGAATCATTGTGATTTATATTGAGAGCTGCCATTAAACCTTTTACGTCGTTGCATGCAGCAAGATCACCTTCTTTGAAAAAGAATGACACCAAGGGGCTTGTTTACAAAGCCGCGGTAGCGGTTTCCGATAGTTATCGGAGCCGCGGCCCCATTGCTTTCAATGGAGCCACTGCTCCGATAACGATCGGAAACCGCTACCGCGGCTTTGTTAACAAGCCCCCAAGTCTTTCTGACGGTCCCAGAAAAAAGAAATTTGAGCGTCACCAGCCAGAAGATTCCACTGCTGTAGTCTGGAACCCAAAAGCTCAGCTTTATTCTTCGGGAGATCCAAATCCCTGACAAGATTGTTCAATTCACCTTGCATTATGAGGTGTGGCTCATTAGCAGTGGCCAGAAGAAACTCTGGGTCACGTGAGGTTGACGGTTCATGACTACAAACTTCTTCCTCTTCCTCACTTGATTCTAATGATAATGATTCTGACATTTTGGGAATCGGCAACCCTTCTCCATGAGGCACTGGGCGTATTGCAGATGGAATGTTTGGATATTGCACGGTCCACTTACTCTTTCTGGATATGTCTTTCTGAATTGGAGGAACCATGCAGAAGTAGCAATTGCTGACGTGTTCCGCAGGCTCTCTCCAGATCATTGGAACTGCAAAAGGCATTGATTGCCTTTTCCCATTCATCCATTGCCTGAGATTTGTTGCACATGTATTGCAGCATATGTGTGGCGCCCAGCTCTTATCCTGATCTCCTATTCTACAGCCAAAATATAAGTTGTAGGCTTTCTTAACCACCACAGTCATATTCTGTTTTTGTGATGTAAAAGTCGCTTCACCACAATTATAGCAGAAATTATCTGCATTATTAACACAAGTACGATGCATCGCTGAATACACTGATTGACCTATCGGCATAAAATAATGCAAAATAATTAATATTTAATTTTTCTGTGACTAATACACCTTAAGATTTATACTGTCAAGTGACGCAAATTTAAATACTGATTGCATCTTCTGGTTTTGGACAGATATTTCTATTGGTTGCAAGTAGCGATTATGCAATCTCACGCAAATGTTGCATAATACACAGTTAATGGCCCCTAATGACTAATTAATAGCATATATCTTAACAACTAGACCTAATCAGCCATTTTCATTATGATTTCTGTGTTCAGCAGCCTTAAATTAGTTTAGAACAGCTGCTTTCGTGGCCGAAGCATTTTGGCTGTTGAACAGTGTTTCCTTTGGTCATATCCAGGGCAAAAATGAATTTTGCTTTTCTCAGTGACTCAAGTAAATCTTTAATACGAGGCAGGGGCTAAGAGTCACTCTTGAAGATCTCATTAAACTGTGGAAAGCAATAAAGAAACAAGTTATTCCTTTAGGCTTGTGGTCTAGCATCGCCAAGCTAGCCCACTATCTGAAATTTCTATGCCCCTGATATGCAGCATGACTTGCACATCTGCTCTGTCTTTCACTATCAGGCTTCTAGAACTAGGTTTGACCTTTTGTCTTACTTTCTCCCCTGGTTCTTCCATATGGTATGAGTAAGGAGATGCAGAGAAGGCATCTGAGAATCAGTTTATCACCCTCAGCTGTTCCCTTGGAGCAGGGATAATGCCTTCAACAGTCTCAAAATCATATTTCCTCTGATCATACCTCAAAATCTACTGGGCCAGTCTGGCAGATTACTTCTTAACTTACTGGTGCATATAAGGAGCTTGCTAACAGCCAGTTCCCAAGCTACTATTCTTACCCCTAGGCTTCTTTATCATAGCTCTAGGTTTATCTTTCACAAATTTTCCTGGACATATTAGCTGGACACCTAAGTTTCTGGTTTAGTTGAGTCTAGTTGAGTACTATAAACAGGGTTTTCAAAAAATAAAAAAAAATTGTATTTATAAGTGATGGCACTCAACCATACATATCAGTGACCCATAAAAAAACTTCTTTTATACATATTTTTCTAACTTTTTTAACTTTTTAACTTTCCATCATTTTAACCAACTATCAATTTAAGAGGCCTAGTTCTCCTGGGCTTGTTGGGTCAGAGCGCGGCACCCTGTGTTTTTTCTTACAAATAAATAAAAAGCTTTGTAAGGAGCACAGACCTAGGGATTCCTGTTCCATAAAAGCTATGCGCTAAATGCAAACAGCAGCTGACAGCAGGAAAGACACCAAGGATATGAGGATAGATGCCACAGTCTGGGTGGGAGGTCCAGAGTGAAGCTGAACTCACTGCAAACCAATCTAAGGAGCAACATCAGGCCACAAGTGTGAAATGTAACCAGTGGAGTAAACCATATTAGAACTTATCTCGAGGCAACTTCAGGAGCTGAGGCGCCAGCGTCAAGACAACTTTTCAATAGCATCAAGAGTAACTAGCTAAAAGGGAAATTCCAGCATGTGACGGTGCATTTTCAGTAGGAGGCCCCAATAGTCATTACTGTAGTGGAAACAGTGCAGCAGTTTGGGGAATGGGACAAGGAACTCTGAGGTATGAACAAGGTTAGGAGTCCACAGCAACAGCCCACACCATTTAGAAAAAGTTACATAAGCATCGAGAACCAGGTCAGGAACTTCCTAAAATGCAGACTACAGCTTTAGTTCATGGGGGTCGGAACCATGGCTGAATAGAGGCCATATGGCAGGGAAAAGCAGTGCGGATAGTTGTAGGAGTTATGTTGGGGAGAAATTTCTATGAGAATTTTGGTGTGTGCTGGTGGCAATGCAGGGGATGTGCAGTTGAAACAGATGGTACACAATTCTTTCTGCAAGGAATAATCAATTGTCATGTAAATTAGTTTCTTTTTTAGTGATGCCACACATTTAATTGGAGAGGATTGTGGGGCCCCTTATTGAAAAGTAAGATTAAGGACTTTTGAGTGATGCTATTTGTCAGCCACTTAAATGCTTTGTTTTTACATGATTTATTTAACAGGTTTTTTTTTTATGCCACTTTATCATTTCAGTCAAAGCAGTTTGCATTGTAACTTAAACTTGGTAATGTACATTAAACAGGGCATTGATTTTTCTGAGGCAATGGAGGATTAAGTGACTCTGCCCAAGGCCACCTAGTGGGAATCAAACCTTGGTCTTTTGGTTCGCAAGCCAGTGCTCTAACCATTAGACTACTCCTGCACTATGTCTCCTGTCTTCCAGTAGTAGAGAGCCCCATAGACCGTTACTGATTTCTAAGAAAATGCATAGATTGGAGTGAGGGGAGGGGAGGGGGTTCCCTCCTGCAGTTCAGTTGGAACCAGAGCTAGAATTCTGGTTCCATGAACCTTCATTTGCAACTGCACAGATATTTTCCCATGTCTTATAATCCGTTCCTCCCTTACCTATTCTGGTTATTACAGCAAATCCTCAGCCGGAGGCAATGCCTTAGCGTTCTACCACCAGCTTGCAGCTGGCTCGGTTCCCTTGAGAACCTTGTCTGGATGAACATCTTACCTTTAGCAGCAAGTGTCATTAGGTTCTAGTTGACTGGCCACCTTAGCCACCTATACCTGCTGCTTCCTTTCAGTGGCCATTTTGTTCCTGTCTACGATCGGTATATAAACCCAGCCCTGGCTAGACCTCTTTGTCAGGGCTTGGTCTGCACCTTGGTGTCCCCTTCTGCTTGGCTCTCTGCTACACTATGGATCCTGATTTGCCTTGCTGGATATTCCTACATCCTGCATCACTTCCTGTGCACCTTGGCTTTACTCCTGCCTTGCTACTCCTTAGAGAGTGTCCTGCGCTCGTGTTTCCTGTCTCTTCTGGAGTTCTTCTATTCGTGGCTCTCATCGTGGGTCCTGGGTTTGGGCAGTAAAGACCTCATCCTAGCCTTCCCTGGATCTTTGGATCTCACCTCCATGCCATTTTGAGATCTCTGCTACTGATGCGAACTATCACAAGGGCTCCTTCAGGAATGCTGCAATCTTGAGCCCTAAATCTGACATTTAAGTTCCACCTGGAACAATAACCAAAACGCTTCCTTCCTCCCAGAGTTCTGTAAACATTGCATCTTCAGCAGCTCTGGCTTCAACCAACCCAGGGAAGTGGAGGCCCAACTCAAGGATTGAACCTGGGATCTTCTGCATGGTGTTATAGCACTGCAATTGTGCCATAGGGCTGACCCTCAGAGACTTCTTTTGAACAACTTTTCAGGGATTAATAATTATAATTTGTTTTGAATAACATGGCAATCGGGGATCATAAGGTGAAGTTCCAAGGATTGTAGCTGGAATATTTCCAAATCTTAGGACGCTAGTTAATTTGAAGACTTGTAATTATTTGACAGTGTCCTGTGAGTTCAGAACATGACACCTGGAGAGGAAAATACTTCTCTAATTAATTTTAGACATATCTGGTAGAGGTATTAAATTTGAAATAAAGGCAGTATAGGAATTGTTCTCTGAAAATCTTTAAAAGAAATACCTGTTTCCTAAAACAAACATATTATTTAATTCTGGAAATGTTATCAGTTTTCCTGAATAAAAATAATTAGTATAGCCATGCCCAGGGATGCCACAAGTTCTGTCTCATTCTGTCTGGATAAATCTTGTGCAACTGCAAGCAGTGGTTTGCCTGAACATAATTTAGTCATTTGAAATCCTGCAGATTTGTTCAGCTAACTCAGAACGTTAGCCAGCCAGATAGTTTGAATATTGATCTCACAGTGAAAATTGCATAAATATAGAGAAGGATCATATGAGAGAGTCTGGTTATTTAGAAGGGGTATTGAAAATGACTAATGTGCTTTGAAGACCTGCTAACCTCTTTAATCCCGGTGAATGGGATATTCAGCGGCACATAGCAGTTTTGTGTCCCTGAATATCCCTCCTAATACTGCTGCATCCCCTGATGCTACCCGCTTAGCATCAAGGGTGTTCAGGGGTGGCGCTCCACTAAACTGGGCAGCAGCAATATTCAGCCATTGTCCGGTTAACTTAAACTGGCTAAACATTAGCCACATAGGGCCCGATATTCGAAGGCCTGGGCACGTGCTACACAGGTAAGTGACGGCCTTACCTGTGTAAAACTACCATAACCACGTAAACCACATATTCAACAAGGTGGCTTGAATTGTTGAGGCCCAGCTACCCACACAGTGCCAAGCACCGAAGCCCGGGGGCGGAACAAGAGTGTGTCATGGTGAAACTGGTGTAAAGCAGATTTACGAAACCTGTGTGCACCCACATTGGACGTCACTAACCATGTAGACTTAAGCGAACCCACGTAGTGGCGGAACAGTGCTCAGTAGAGTGAGGGGTGTGTGAGCAGGTCTGCATCCAAACTGGGCAGACATAAAGCACCGCCAGACAGGCAGAGACGCAACGTAGGCCATGCACATAGTGATACAGAGGTGGAGATGCGCATGCCATGCCCGGGCACAGCGGAGGATCCGACAGACAGTGCATACCCAGCAGCAGGCAGTGGCCCAGCACCCAAAATGCAGGTACCGTGCCCCACGTTTACACAGGCCCAAGGTGAGTTACCTGCAACTGACAGAGGAGGAGGTTTACCAGAGAAACAAACTGCATGGGGCAACCATAACTGAGTTGTGCAGCATACTCAGCATGGACCTTGAGCCCACCACATCCAGAAGCTAGGCCCTGGATTCCTTGCAACTGGCAGTTTCCAGCATGTGATAGGGGCAACTGTCAGAATCATGCAGCCCACTGCCAGCCACTGCATCGTAACATTCACCAGGGCCCTTCTGCAGAGGATGTGCCACCTCATAACCCTCCCCCGGACATAGCAGACATGTCAGGAGACCATGCAGGGATTCTACAGTGTTGCTGGTTTCCCATTGGTGCTTGGATCTATAGATTGCACCCATATCACACTGCAGGCACCATAGCTGAAGCAGAGGGCATACCGGAACAGGCATGGGTATACATCAATGAACATGCAGGTCATTGTGGATGCCATCACAGCCTTCACAGATATGTATGTCCACTACCCAGGGTCCTGCCATGATGAATTTGTCCTTGAACAGGCTGGCGTAGGACAGGCAACAGCCCCGGGGTCAGCTTGGAAATGCATGGCTGCCAGGTGAGTGTGCACATGTGTGAGCCCCAGAATGGATGCCTGCTGCAGTCTGATGCTATGGGTACTGCAACAGGTGATGATAGATGTCTACGGTGTGTATCCCACCACATGAGCACCACTGCACACCATCCACAGCAGCCCATACCCAATGCACATCTCGATGCACATGCTCACAGCTCACATTGCCCCCACAGGTGACCGTGGGTACCCCCTGAGAACTTGGCTGCTGACTCTAGTGTGCCACCCTAAAATTCGGCAGGAGGAGCAGTACAACAGTGTCCACCAGCAGACACGGGCAGTTGTGGAGCATGCAATTGGGGTGCTGAAGAGCCGCTTCCAGTGCCTCGACAAGAGTGGTGGTCAAATCCTCTACAGTCCAAAGCGGGTATGCCAGATATTTGCTGCATATTGCATACTCCACAACCTGGCATTGAAGCGTGGAGTGCCATATCCAGAGTCAGCAGATGTGGAGGAGTGGGAGGCCACAGAGGCAGCAGATGGTGATGGGGCCAAGTCCAGGAGCCAGCAGCAGGCCAGGACACTAGCCCACTATTTGTGGGTTATACGGGAAAGCTTCAGAGGTGACTGTTCTGAACCAGCACCATGGTTGTACATACACAAACACCAGTTATGTACCCAGTACCATGCAATGTGCACTGAAGGACTCAGTAAAGTGCCTATTACCATCCATTGTGTCAGTGTTCTTTATTCCCCCCCATGTGAACCCCCTTCTTCAGGGCTCCCCTCTGGCCATGGGCGCTTGTCCTCACATGCACTGTGATACAGTGGAGCATTGTCAGAGGATGTGCTAGTGGTGTCACCATTCTCCCCAGCAGAGTGGTTTGACGGACATAGCACCAGACTAGCAGGTGGCTGTGCAGCTGTGCTGGCGGCCCCAGCACCCACCCCCTGTGCCTGCATGAGGTCCATAAAACTGTGCAGGCAGCCATCTAGAGATGCCTGGTACACTGCCATCTCCCACATCAGCCGTAGGTGCCCCTCTGTGTGGCACTCCACGTGCTGTCTGTGGTCCTGCCACTCCTCATGCTCAGGCCTCCCTGGCCTGTTCTGCAGTCTGCAGGTCCTGCAGGATACCCTGTAGCTCAGACAGTAATGCCCTCAGTGCCTGCCACTGCACCCTCCTGTCATAGCTCCTGGTCCAGGTCATCACTCCCTGCACACACTGGCTCCTCCAGGATGGCGAACTATAACTCAGCAAGTGGTGCTTCATCCGCAGCTGGCCCCACAACACTGGTGGTCACACTGGTCTGCCCCTCTACCCCTGTTTGGTGAAGACAACAGCCCCTCTGCACTGGCCATTGCAGGGGGCTGCTCTGCATCACTGACTGGCATACCGGCAAGGGCTGGGCTGTGAGGCTTCCCCCGGTCCCTGGTTGGGAAGGTGGTGTACCTGATGATCTGTGGGAGAACAAAGGTGGCAGAGGTTAGTGACATGGCATGCTATTATGGCCCGAGGGGTGGCACCCAGTCTACCACAGTACCGGCAGCTGGTGCACGGCCCACACTCTACCCATCCCACGCAGCACCTGCAGGCTGACAGATGGACAGGCATGGGCTGGGCAGACAGAGGCATGGTGGGAACACAGACATGGCCATCACAGCCACACCTGTGCTATGAGACACCCTTACTCACTCCCTTGTGTGCCTGTGGTAGAGCTGTCAAAGTTCAGAACCCCTGCAATGGTGACCTCCTCCTCCACATAGTGCAGGACCTGTTCCTCCAGTGGGATGAGGCTGCGCTGCTGCACATGTGGTAGCCTGCTGTTGTTA
Organism: Ichthyophis bannanicus; assembly: GCA_033557465.1. NCBI lineage: Eukaryota > Metazoa > Chordata > Amphibia > Gymnophiona > Ichthyophiidae > Ichthyophis > Ichthyophis bannanicus. Next base: position 3,273,835 of record JAWIIG010000024.1, on the reverse strand, counting down.
GCCCTCTTCTCCTTCACACCTGATAGACCATGTGCTACTTTTTCTTGAGGTCCTCCATGTCATGGTTGTGGTTGTGTACTACATTGACCCTGTTTGCAATGTCCCACCATGCTGCTTGCTTGGCTCTGCATCCTCAGCCATGAAGGATGAGCCCCAGGGCCATGTGTGACTCGGAGTGAAGTTTGCCTTCCTCATGGGCTTTGCCACTGCCAGTACCTTCTCAACCATCATGAAGCAGCAACGCGATAAGGCAGCATTTTCTTACCCACATAGGTCCTCTTATGCATATGCAGGTAGAGCACACAGTGGGGCCACACCCTGTCCAAAGGCATATCTGGTGCATGCATAGGCCCCTGGGCACCAACACTATGAATATCTGCATTATGGCTTGTTGCCATAGGGCGCCATACCTGCACAGTTCTGAGTGAAGGCATGATAGACATGCAAGGATGCCCAGACCACAATACCTGGGTAAGACGCATAGCACAAGAGGTAGACATGTTGACCATGGTGCGTGCCATCCCGGGCCAGGGGGTGTCCTGCATGTGCTGTGCCACTGTGTTGTGCTATATGCCTGGGTAGGGGCCCCCCCTGTCATACCCATGCAGGATGCCCATTCTGGTCTGCCCTTCCACTCCAACTACTGTAGTCCCTTTTTCACCATGCCCATGGATCCCTGGACCCCCTCCTCTGGATTCCCACCCCTGGACCCCCACACCACCCACACAGATGCGCTTCCCTGCCCCCACAAACTGGACAGCACAGTGCTTACAAACAATAAAACATTTATTAGAAAACTGTGTCAACATATGTACATCTCACCAACAGTGGCAGACATTAGTGCACTTTGCAGTCTTTGCAATCCGCCCAAGCCCCAGGCATATGTGACAGGGGGTCACCCTATGGTGCAGGAAGTCCCTGCCTGTGCCCTGGCACAGCTGCTTTGAGGGCCTCTAGGTGCAGTCTGATGATCCACACTGTAGTACGCACCTCCTCCCTAAGGAAGCGCACCTCTGCCACCAGGGAGGTCAGGGCTCAGTCACTCCATGGAAGAGGGGGTGGTGGCACTGTGGTTCTGGGTGTGCACAGCCAGGGTGCACCCCTGGGTGCTAGGGTGGCTGTGAAGGACCCCAGCTGTGGGGGGGTGGACCATGGCACCACTCCAGGTCTCTCCTGGCACGTGCTGCACCATGCGGCAGGCACATGGCCCCTTGGTTGGTCAGCTGGTGGGCACATCTGTGGGTTGTGGGGTTCTGCTGGGGGGTGCAACTCTGGCTCTAGCCTCCCTGTCAGTTGCTTTCCAGTTGTGCCCTGTGCCGCCTCATCGTACTTGGGGTGCTTGGTCGGTGGTTCCTGTGTCCCCCTTGCCACCTCCTCTGCTCCCACCTCCGCACCTCTGCCTCTCCACCCTTCCCCTGGTCCACTCAGCCCTTCTCCTCTTCTGATCTCTCCTCCCCACCCTGCCCCTGGTCCACCCAGCCCTCCTCCTCCTCCTATGACCCCTCCTCCCCACCCTGCTCCTGGTCCTCTGATCCCTCCTCCCCCTCTGATCCTCCCTCCCCACTCTGCCTCTGGTCCTCCTCCTCCTCCTTTGACCCCTCCTCCTACTCTGACATCCCCTCCTCCCACTATGCCATGGACCTCTGGCTACCCCCTCCTCCAATTTGGTGTCCTCTGGTGCAGTGTCTCTTGTTGCTGATGACAGCGATGTCTCCTCCTCATTATCAGTGCCACTGGTAGTACTGCTGCTGCTGCTCTGCTCTCCTGGTGCAGCCTCGCCACTCCTTGGTGGCTGGCATGGTGGGCCAGTCTCCCGGGCAGCTCTGAAGCCAGCTGCAGGAAGAGGGGAGGGACAGTTACTGGTACACACTGGCATGGCCCTGGGGTGAGATTGGCATATCCCTGGGGAGGCCCATACATGCATCCCTCACCCACATTCAGCCCACAGGGGTCTGCCTCCCACCACATTGCACACTGTGCCCCACCTTTTATCCACCTCCAGCCTGCTTTGTTCTGCTCTCCACATGCTGGCTCCCCAGTCACTGGGCATGCATAGGTGGCAGCATGGGCAGGTGCACTATGTGCCCCTGCAGCCTCGGCTGGGGGGGTGTGCTCCTGTACTGCCCTTATGTACCATGCCCCAGCCAGGTTCGCACACATCTGCATGTCGTGTGTGCTGGCTGATGCACAGATGGACTGGTAGCACCGAGGGTTGGCACAGCTGCCCCCAGCACAGTCCCATCATTGCATATAGGGAGTGTCCACCACCACCAGGAGGTCTGCCTGCACCAGTCTGGCAGCCATGGCTGCTACCCTCTGCATCCGCTGGGCACCACTGTGTACCCCACTGACCTTCCTCAGCCACCAGCCACTCCCTGATCCTCTCGAACTGGTTGGGTCACCTCCAGCACAGCATCCTTAAGTGGCATTTCAGGGCCTCCAGTGTTCAGCATACTCCATATTCCCTGTGGGAGAGAGGGGGAGAAATGTGCTCAGTTGGCCACTCTTTTTTTGCCTGCTGTGCATATCTGTATCCTGCAATGGTCTGGTGACATGCTCTTCCTAGGGGCAGGGGCACACCCATGGGTGCCTGGCTGTGGTGGCAGAGCTGCATGCAGGGGCAGTCAGTTGCCACGTGTGGTTTCTGCCGCCAGTCCCCCACACCCCTGCACCAGAGCACAGGGGTGGGCACATCTGTGGGTGTGTTCATGGCATCTAAACTGGTTGCCTGTGTCCCCTGCAGTGCTCGGCCCTACCACGGTACCCCTTGAACTGGGCTTTTCCATTGCTGTGCATGCCCTGTGGCATTGCTAAAAGCCACTACCAGGGGGTACAGCACCCTCACCACCTGCTATGTGTGGGTATGCCCCCTGCTGCAGGCATTCATGGCTGGCACCTGTACTAATGTATGGCCCTTCCCCCCTTCTCCTGATAGTTGCTGCTGGCTGCCCCACTGTATGCCTGTCTTGGCATCATGCTCTATCTCCCTGTGCAGACACACAGCTGTGCCTTTCAGGGCGTGTCTGCCTAGCATAATACTCAGCTCCCCCCCTGCCTGTTGTAGCCTCCTTACCTGTGCAGCCAGAGTTGGATTCCCTTACATAGGGCTGCTGCCAGTATCAGGTTTGGGTGACGGCCCCCCTCATGCTGCAGCACTCTCATCAGGGGAAAGGTTCATGCTTCTTCTTGCCATCATGCCACTAGTGTCTGTCCCTGCAGCCACAGTGGGCTCCTGCACAGGCAGTCCGCAGGGCCTGCATGATGGTGTCGTCTATACTCGGGTACGCCAGAAGGGCAGTACCCTGGGTATGCCGGTTGGGCGATACACGGGTTGCTGACCACGGTCCATCGTGAATCTCTAGCCACTGTTGATGTGGCCACATACACGGGTATCACCGTGCCTTTGGCACAGTGCCCAGATTATGCGCCTTGTGCTTATCCGTCATCGCTGCGATGGGCGCTTGCCACTGGGCTCGGTTTGTGCTGCATTTTTGTTGCTTGCCCATTATGTCAGCACCTGACTCATGATTCAAGCACTTTTCCTGACTGGGTAACTTTCTGCGAATATGGCAGACCTCAGCGTTTTGTTGAATATTGAGCCCATAGAGTGGAGGAGTAGTCTAGTGGTTAGAGCAACAGCCTCATACCCAAAGGTGAGTAGAGACTAGGTGCAATGCAACATGCAATGCATCCTAACCTGCAACATTTTTGTGTAGTTGGGACGTGTTTGCAAATGGCACATGCGCATCCTGTGTGAATGCTCTGCGCATTCGCTTCATGCTCGGTTAGATCTGAACATTGTCAGTTTTTGCTGCGAACACAAAGGCGTGCATAGTGTCATTTGGGACACTGTTTGGAGCACTTCGCTGATTAATATGTGTTCGCGAACCAAGTGGATCACAGTATGTGCAACTTCTCTCCAAGAATACACACTTTGCGCATGCTCTGCCTCCCGGTTAGTTTGAGTTTTGTTGCATGTTGCATTGCATGTTTGGATTGCCCAATCTATGTGCACCTCAAGAGATCAGGGTTCAGTTCCCACTGGCACTCTTTGTGACCTTGGGCAAGCCACTTTACCCTCCACTGCCTCAGGAGAAAAAGCCTGGCAATCTACTTCTGGTCATACCTTGCCAAGAAAACCCAGAGGCAGCTGGGTCATCAGGACTCAGCACTGACTTGAAGGCACTTAAAAAAAAATAAGCACATAAAAGGCTTGCCTAACTTTAGCCAGTTTAGCTAACTGGGCAGCGGCTGAATATCATCGCTGCCCAGTTAGCTAAAACACCATCCAGGTAGACCAGATGTTCAATTCCGGTGGCCAGATATGACCCCAACATTCAATATCCAGGTCTAAATTAAAAAGCCGATGTCACTTGGGCTGGCTGCTGCTGTTAAATATCAGGCCCTTAATTTTTACATAATCAAACAGCCACTGAGCATCCAAGATAATCAGTTCATTTTAATGTAGTTATTCTGTGACTGAATCCTCAAAAAAAAAAAAAAAAACACACCAGTGATGACCCCTTCTGATCCCACTACCACCTGACAGTATAAGCAGTCACAATCCACCCTCTCTGCCCCAACAACATTTTGAAAACCTACTGCCAGTAGCTCAACCTCCCCTCCCACATCTTCTCTGCACATTAAAACCTAAAGATTCCTATCTTCATACCCAACACCACCCCAAAGCTCTCAGAACCCCCAGAACCTCTGATGATCTCCCCTAAGCTGACGCTTACTTTCTTAGAATGTTGGCTAGGAGGGAGGGGAACAGGGCCACCAGCATTTGCTTTTAATGTAGAGTTAATAGCCAAAAAACCCTTTAGGTCTCCCACATAAATATCCAAACAGACAAGGAAACACATACAAACAAATTATTTTTGTTGGAACTCACACCTTGAAGGAACCTCCTTCTCATAGTGTATTGTTCCGTTTTTATCTTAAATTCAACCATAGGGATGCAACCCTAACACGGATTGAGGGAACCTCAACCCTCAATACCAACTGATTAAATTCACTACTCATAAGGCATGAGCCAAACTTAATTCACATAGGGCAAGAGCCCAATTAAAGTCACTTAACTTGAGTAGAACTTGCCCCGATAGTATTTCAAATGTTCAACACCCCAGTGGAGAGGACAATACAACCACCGAGACTCATTTCTCAAAGCTCCACTTCCTTTCAAATTGCAAGCTGTAGCAAAAAAACGTCCTTCACCGCAACTTCTACATTTAATGATGAAATCTTGCCGGTTGGAGGACCCCAGATCTCGGCTGAGAAAGTACCAACACTCGCCCAGTGTTAAAATGTCCACTTCTCCGTTGATGGTAACTTTATCGGGGAAAGTTTCTCATAGTGACTCCATATCATTCCTTGTAGCAACAATATATAGAGGAAACCTCTTCTCCATATAAGAATATAACCCAACACTGTAATAGTTTCGAGCCTCTGAACATCCCGGCTCTTCTTCAAAACACTGTTACCCCAATACTATCAGGGCCAGTTCTACTCAAGTTAAGTGACTTTAATTGGGCTCTTGCCCTATGTGAATTAAATTTGGCTCATGCCTTATGAGAAGTGAATTTAACCAGTTGGTATTGAGGGTTGAGGTTCCCTCAATCCGTGTTAGGGTTGCGTCCCTATGTTTGAATTTAAGATAAAAACGGAACAATACACTACGAGAAGGAGGTTCCTTCAAAATGTGAGTTCCAACAAAAATAATTTGTTTGTATGTGTTTCCCTTTAATGTAGAGTTAGCAGGAGGGAAGAAAAAAATGTCCCTTGGGCTCCTATTTGTTAATAAGTCATGAGGGACGTCTCCTGAGTGCTAGCAGAACAGATATAAGTCTGCTATTGCAGCAACTTTATATACCCCGCAAAGTCAGGTGGTTAGTTCAGAAATCAGGGCAAACCAGCAAGGCTGGGCCAAGCACCACACAAACAAGGCAGTTGCCCAGAGTGACAACTTCTGGGGGGGATGCAGTAAAGAGCAGGGCAGTCATAGCTAAACAATACATTTTGGCAGCCAGTAGGGGTGTAAAGCTTAAGGTCTGCCTAGGATGCCAACACCTTGAACCAACTCTATGGTCGGGCCTGCAAACTAGGCATGACTCTTGCAAGATTAGTCCAGGAACACAAATGGAGCCAGGTTGGTTGTTTCAAGTTTAGATGTAGAAGATTAGTGGCACTTGTTTCTTCATGAGGCAAGGTAACTATCAAAGGTTACCATACTGAGAAGCTAGAGGACTGTGCCAGCCATCAAGGATTCAGAGGATCAGAACTCAGCAGGATATTATTTGGTATTTTAATTTGTGAATCATGTAGTAAATTATTGATATGCGATATAGTAAATACAAGAGAAATTTTAAACTTGATATCAATACAATATCACAAGCTGCAACGAAAATTATGATCAATTACGTTTTAAAGTAGCTGCTGTAATATCCAACTGGATGGACTTTTTTAGGGACTTGTAAATATCATTTTTAAATGTTTTCTTCTACCCGAGTGTTGTTCCTAACTTATTGAGAATTTAACTTCAACCATTGAACTTTACTGCTAATCGTGAGATAATTTACATAAGTGTTAAAGGATTTCACGTAATAAGAGGAAGCAGGGAGAGTTTGTAGAAGTCATAACAATTGTTTTACCCACCTATTGCCTGGCATAAGGGATTATTTCAAATGCCTTATTTACCATTTACATGTATAAACACCAGCACTTACATATGCAAATGTAATTTTAGAAAGGACTCGTTTTACACGTGGATGTCCTTACTATGTCGAAATTGCAAGAGGCAATAGCATCAGGGTTGTGGTTTGGGTGTAGCCTGAGTGGATAAAACTGTGCACGTATATTTCCAATTCCAAATAGGGATTGCACGTACGTGCAAGTTCAAAATTCTCCACGTCGGGACTTACCCCTGCTCTCTTGCATGCTTCCGTTTTTAAAATGCTCACTTCAGCTAGTCCCAGAAAGGATTAAGGAGGTTCTCCTCCTTAATCCCTCATTGTCTATGTCCCCCTCCAAATTGAAATGAGTTAGACAGTGTCTTCGGTAGCTAATTAGCAGCGTTTACATGTCTAAGTTTGCAAAATGACTCACATGTACGTGTACGTTCTGACACTTACACATGCAAGTAGGGAAATCGCAGCACTGCACATGTAAATTGGCAGGTTTCCTCCAATGATTTTTCTCACATGTAAATCTGTAAAATGACCCATTCCTGCACTACTTCTAAACAGCTCCTCCTGGATGGCTCAATTCCGATTGCCACTTACTATCTAAATTGTGCCTTTATAATGTGAGAGTTTCCTGAACGAAGGAAAATAACTCAGCTAAGAAAAGAATCCTAATGACATGTTGATGAATCCTGATAAGCAGAAGCAGCTTCTGCTGGTGAGTGAAGAAGAGTCACGAGTACTGTTTTGCTAGGAAATTGGGTATCTTACGGCAGGAAAAGGCCAGAAACTTTATAAAGTAAAACTAATTCTGTGCGAGGCTAATTCTTTTTCAGTTAAATGAGATAAAGCTAATTTTGTGAAGGATTTTTCTTTTTTAGTTTAATTAAATAAAACAACTTCTATGTGGGACTTATTCCTTTTAGTTAATTGAAGTAAAACTAATTCTAACCAACATAGGCTTTCATCTTTTTAGTTAATTAAGGTAAAGTTACTTTTATTTGAGCCTTATTCTTTTAGTTAATTAAGGTAAAGTTGTTGATTTTTTGTTCATGGAAGGATAGTATTTGGTGGGGAAATACCGTCTGAAGAACAGGTTTTACAGGCAGATACTGTATTTTCCAATGAGAAGGTCTAGGAAATCTATTACTATAAAGTAGTGCTCAGTGATGTTATATTTTTTCTATTCTCCTTTCCCAGCTCCTGCTCACTTCATGCACATGTTGTGATTTATATATAGGCTGTTACCCAAATTGGAAAATCGCTCCATGGTGTGACCACACCTTGAATATTGTGTGCAATTCTGCACGCCATACCTTAAAAAGGATATAGCAGAATTGGAAAAGGTACAGAGAAGAACAACCAAAATGGTAAAGGGGATGGAAGGATTTCCCTTTGAGGAAAAGCTTAAAAGTTTAGGGCTCTTCAACTTGGAAAAGAGACGGCTGAAGGGAGATATGATACAGGTCTACAAAACAAAGAATGGAGTGGAACAAATAAATATAAATCAGTTTTTTTACTCCTTCAAAAAGTAGGAAGACTAGAGGACATCCAATGAAGCTACAATGTAGCGCATTTAAGACCAATCGAAAAACTATTTTTTCACTCAACACGTAATAAAACTCGGGAATTTATTACTGGAGGATGTAGTAAAAGCTGTTAGCGTAGCTGGGTTTAAAGAGGTTTGGATGGGTTCCTGGAGGAAAAGTACATAAACCGTTATTAAAGAGGACCAGGGAAATCCACTGCTTATCCCTGATATAAGTAGCATGGAATCTGTCTACCTTATGGGATCCTGCCAGGTACTTGTGACCTGGATTGGCCACTGTTGGAAACAGGATACTGGGCTTGATGGACACTTGGCATGACCCAGTATGGCATATCTTATGTTCATATATTCTTGAGTATTTTCTTCAACAAGCAAGAGACCCTGATCTTATCAATGGTTAAACTGTAGTCTTTTTCACACTAACAAACACACAAAGCAAAGTTGAAGGACTTTACAATAGATTAAACATCCCTACTTCTTTAGCAACTTTTAATAACTAACAACTCATCAATATTCAAATGCATGCAGCAGTGTGAGAGGCGCTAGCCAATCTGTTTTGCCACATATATGATCTAGTAGCTGGTGAGAGGTTGTATGTCTGCAATTAGTGAAAAGAACTCACGGATCTCAGAATAGCAATCCAATCTCTAGAAGCTAAATTGACAGACTTGGAGGCAGACAGAAAGCTGTTTGGAAGAGCCCTTTGTGAATATAGTATAGAAGTCCTACCTCTGGTCTGGCAGCTGTGTGCTGTTTTTGAAGAACAAGGTTACCTGGAAAGGAGAGCATCACCTTGATGTGGCTGAAAGTGATCCTGTATCTCGAACCTACCCTTAAGGTGATGTGGCATTCTCTCAGACTCAGGATGTGTCTCCAGGGGCATGTACCAACAAAGGAAGGGTTATAAAGGCCATTGTATATGGAAATTAATTCTTAGGGATGTAGATAGATGGGTGGCTGGAGAACATGAGCTTCCCTTGGTAAGTTGATGCATAGTACAAAGGTGATGGACCTCATGCATCATTTATATAGAATTTAGACAGTGTGGGAAGGAGCTGGCTGCCAAGATAAATATGGATAACAATGACATAGGAAGAAGGACAAAGGAGGTTCTGAAAGCCAAATTTTGGATTATAGGTAGAAAGCTGAAATCCAGAGCCTCCAGGGTAGCATTCTTAGAAATATCACCTGTTCTACGTGCAGAAACTGAAAGACGAGCAGACTTCCAGAGTCTCAATGCATGGATGAGACGATGGTGCAGGAAAGAAAGCTTTGGATTTATTAAGAAGTGGACAACATTTTGGGGATGTGGGAACCTATTCCAAAATGATGGGCCTTAACTGATGTGAAAACTGATTGATGACACTAATCCTTAAAAGGGAGATAGAACAGCCTTTAAACTAGATTGTGGGACAAAGCTGACAATCACTCAGGTATGTATGGTTCAGAGTGAGCTATCTGCTAAGGATATTGGCAAACCTGGGAAGCTCAAATATTCCAGTAGAGAGATTTTTATAAAGGTAGATTTAGCCCAAAACATGCACTCTTTAAATCTGTGTGCCCCAGGGCATCTACATATGTACGTCTTGTTGTAGTTGTTAAGTGCCATCAAATCTGTGTCGACTCATGGCAACCCTCTCGATAGTTGCCCTAAATTGTGTTCGGTCTTCAGTCAAGCAGCTTATTGTTGACAGACTGGCATCCATAGCTGCTGTTATTGTATCGATCCATCTCATTGCTGGCCTTCCTCTTTTGCGCTGATCTTCTACCTTGCCAAGCATGATGTTTTTCTCTAATGATCTCTTTCTTTGCATGATGTGTCCAAAGTATGAAAATCAAAGTCTTGGCATCTGAACTTCTAAAGAAAGCTTAGGTTTGATCTCCTCTAAATACTGACTGGTTTGTTCTTTGGGCAGTCCATGGTTTACACAGTATTCGACACCAGCACCATAATTCAAAGGCATCCATTTTCTTCCTATCTTTTTTACTCTCCAATTTTCGCATCCATATGACGTCACTGAAAATAACATGGCTTGAACAGATTGAATCTTTATATGGAGAGTCGATCTTTGCTCTGGAAAATCTTGTCTAGGTCCTTCATAGCCATTCTGCAAGAGCAATGAGGAGTCAGATTTCTTGACTGCTTGTTGCTTCTTTATTGCTAGTTGATCCAAGTAGGTTAAAGTTGTCCACTATTTCAATTTCTTCTCCATCAACGATGAACTTCTGGATTTTTCCAGTTATCAGGATCTTTGGTGTCTTTACATTAAGGTGCAGGCCCATTTTAAGACTATGTTCCTTGATCTTGAGAAGCAAATGTTTCAGATAGTCTTCACTTTAAGCCAGTAATGTGGTATCATCAGCATAACGAAGGTTGTTAATGAGTCTCCCACCAATCTTCACACCTCTGTTGTCTTCATACAGTCCTCCTTTTCTGATGATTTGTTCTGCATATAAATTAAGCAGGTAGGGGGAAAGTATGCAGCCTTGTCATACACCTTTGCTTATATTAAACCAGTCTGTTTCTCCTTGTTCCGTTTAAACTGTTGCTTCTTGATCAATGTAAAAGTTGTGCAAGAGAACAATCAGGTGTTCTGGTATACCATTGCTTCTTAATGTGGCCCAGAGTTTCTCATGGTTTACACAGTCAAAAGCCTTGATATCCTTTTGGTATTCTTTAGCCTTTTCAAGGATCCATCTCACATTTGCGATGATGTCTCTCATTCCTCGCCCTTTCCTGAACCCTTCTTGCACTTCAAGGAGTTTTCGTTCTAGGCATGGTTGTAGTCTCTACTGATTAATCATAAGTAGAATATTGCTGGTATGTGGGATCAGATAATTTTCCCAGTCAGTTGGATCACCTTTCTTTAGTATTGGTATAAACACAGATTTTTTCCTGTCAGTTGGTCATGATATTGTCTTCCAAATTTCCTGGCAGAGCCTTATAAGTATGATACAAAAATGGCCAAAATGGATGACTGAAGAAACTCTGAAAATTGCCCAGAAACATAGAGAAGCTAAAGCCCGATTGCTGTAATACTTCTATGGGAATGCCATCAATGCCTGGTGCTTTGTTCTTTGATAAGTCTTTCAATGATGCTTCAACATCTTCTTTCATCACCAAAGGTTCTGGATCATAAGGTACAGGTTGAAACGGCTGTTGGTGCACTTGATCTTTATCGTATAATAACTCTGTATATTCTTTTCACCTTTTCTTGATCTTCTCAGCATCATTTAACATGGATCCTTGAGCATCTTGTAACATTCCAATTTGAGGCTGAAATTTTTTCTTTAACGCTAGTAGCTTTAGGAAAGCCGATCTTGTTCTTCCTCTAATAGTTTCTGCTTCTATTTTCTTGCATGCATCATTGTAGTACTTCTTCTTGTCTTGTCTCGCTGCACGTTGGAAATCTCTGTTGAGTTCTGCAATTGCTCTCTTTCTCCTTTGGCTTTACCTTCTCTGCGTTTCTGGGCAATTTTCAGAGTTTCTTCAGTCATTCATTTGGGCCATTTTTGCTTTTTCACCTTTTGTAGAGACTTCTCACTTTCTTCCAACACAACCTTCTTGATGTCATCCCATAACTCTTCTGGAACTCTGTCATTGTATCTAAAACAGCAAATTGATTTTGCAGGCAGTGTTTAAATTCCAGTGATAAATTCTCAAGGTCATATGTCGCTACATTCATGCTTGCTCTTTTTCAACTTTAGCTTGAGTTTGCATACTAATAGTTGGTGATCTGTACCACAGTCAGCTCCAGGTTTTATCTTTGTTGATGTTATAGAACATTTCCATCATTGACTTCCACAGATATAGTCAATTTAAATTGGGTGAAGTCCATGTGTACAGTCACCGCTTGTGTTGCTGGAAGAAGGTGTTTGAGATGAATAGATCACTGGTCTTGCAGAATTCTATCAGTCCTTCTCCAGCTTCATTTCTAAAATGCTCCAAGTGCATATGTACTTAGTGGCATTTTAAAAATCACCATATACATGTTGCAATCTAGATGTATAAATGCCACTGTGTGCATGTGTAGATGCTGTGCAAGGCTTCTAAAATGACCACCTTCTTCTGATGCTTTGGCAGCCTTCTCCCATGCCTTTTATTTACCATTTACTTAGGGAGGAATTGTTTTCTAATTGTAAAATCAAATTTCCTGACATTGCTAGAGCTACACAGAAGAAGAAGCAACTCCTTAAACGGCCTAGGCTTTTGCTAATTGGTGCTCCTTAAGTTTCCTTGCAAATATATATTTAAATGTATAACACCAAATATGTATTTTCTGATCTGGTGCAATTATGCTACTTTTTAAGTGATAAAGTATCTGAAGACATTGCTTCTGCTGTCATGCTTGCCCCTATCTCCTTGATAGTAGATGGTGTCCCTTTGCATGTTGTCATATGCCCTTATTTCCTTTGTTTCTTCAGTATACTGTATTACCTTAGAATTTTGGTCTACTTTGTTCCTTATTATATTTAGGAGAAATTATTATCATTATTATTATTATTATTATTAAACATTTATAGAGCGCTAAGCATATGCAGCGCTGTACAACACAGAAAAGACAGGCCCTGCTCCTTAGCGCTTACAATCTAATCAGGACAAGGAAGGAAAGAGAATACAGGAAGGGAGACAAAACGACAAAGGAGACACAAGGAATTGAGATCAGGGGCCCTTTAGCAAAGGTTTGAAGAGGAGGAGTGATGAAAGGGCAGGGAAAGGAGCAAGCTAGAAGAAGAATGAAGTTCGCGAGGAGGAGAGTAGAGAGAGAGGAGAGAAGAGAGAGGGTGGAGCAGCAGAATGAATGCATTTAAAAGTTAACAGGGGAAACTTGAATTAGATGTGGTAAAGAAAAGCCAATGAAGTGATTTGAGAAGAGGGGTTATAAGTGCAAAGCAAGGCTGGCAAAAGATGCGTAGCAGAGTTTTGAACTGATTGAAGGGGAGAGAGATGGCTCAGAGAGAGGCCGGCAACGACTTCTGCACAGTCTGTCAAACAGTCACCCCCTTGCTCGACTACTGCAACTCCATATATCATGGACTACCCAAGCACACTATCCTTTCACTACAACTCGCTCAGAATAGCACAGCATGCACAATCTTTCGAGCGCCCAGACACTCCTACATCACACCCATCCCTCCATTGGCTACCCATCGCCTCCAGGATCAAAATTTAAAGTCCTCGCCATCATCCACAAAGCTCAGAATGGCCTCACTGCCCAGCACCTCCAGAAGTCTATCAGCACCCCCAGCTCCACCAGGCCTCACAGACAGAGCACACTGAATCTGCTCAGCCTGCCAACACAAATCTGCAGGAACACCCAATATGCCCACCTAAGGTCCCACTTTATGCCCCCACACTTTGGAATGTGCTGCCATCCACCCTTAGAAGTATCAAGTCAACCAAAGCCTTCGGCAAGCACCTGAAGACTCATCTCTTCCATGAATAATTCGACCCTTACTAGCCCCTGAAGGAACTATCGGATGGACTTCTGTGCCCACCTTGCTGAACCTCTTTTAACCACCCCTGTGTTAGCCTCTGCATCTGCTCTCTTACCCCATCCTTTGTATCTGCCTTTGTACCCCAATCCCCACCCTGCTTGATCTCAATTTACCCCACCGCCCCCCCCCCCCGCCTGTGTCCCTCCTATTAATTGGTCACCACTTTGACCAAAACTACTTGTACCCTACTACACTCATGCCTTTCCATTAATTGTTCACCATTTTGACTGCTAGAAAAACAGTATACCAAAATCAGTTAAATAAAGAAAGGAGTTTGCAATATTCGAGGCGAGAGGTAATCAAAGAGTTGACAAGCGTTTGTGTGGTATTAACAGAGAGGAAGGGAAGGGACAGGTTTTTGTAGTCTATTGTATATGAGCAGAGAAGGAAAGAGAGGAATCAAAGATATCACCAAGGTTATGAGTAGAGATAACAGGGTCTTTTCTGATTTGGTGCAATTATGCTATTTTTTAAGTGATAAAGTATCTCAAGACATTGATTGTGCTGTTATGCCTGTTGTGAAGTTGCTGTGTTAGTCCACTTTAATAGTTAAGTAACAAAAAAAACCAAGAATATAAAATGATAAACCTTTTTATTGGATTAACGTAATACATTTTATGACTAGCTTTCGAAGCCTGAAGCCTTCCTCTTCAGGTCCAGGGTTATCAGGATAAGGGTTTCTGCTACCAGCTATTTTATACATATTTTGATTATTTTTATACTAATGTTTTTCTTTATTTAAAGTTCAGTAAATTCTACTTTAATGCTTTTATGCTATGATTTTAACAATGTAAACCTCTTTGATAGGCCATTAAAAGCCTAAGAATGTGATATATTAAGCAATATCGGTCCCATTGTTTTTGTTTTGGATTTTCCATCGGTACTTTTTGATTTTTGGTTTATTTATTTAAAACAAAAAACAAACACAGTTTTAAAAAATAAACTATAAACCAAACGAAATTTTTAAAAATCCAGATCAGGCCTGCTGCAAAAACAAAACGAAACGGCCCAAGATCTCGCCCATAGCCCCCTGTTGTTCCAATCCAACCAATGCAGTGGTAGAAAATGGTGCTAGCCTTCGATCTCCAGGAACAAGCAGGAATAACTCCTCACATATGGGTACGTCGGTACCGACGGAGCCTGCGCGGGAAAGCTCCCCAGCTTCCTAGAATGGAAGCTTTTGGGACCTCCCACTGCACATGCGCACTGCCTTCCCGCCTTCCTGAACAGCTCTCCTCAGTTTCTCTTTTTCCGCGGAGCCAGCAGGTCGTGTATCCTGTCACCGCTGAAGAAATTGTAGTTTTTTGTTTTGTTTCTTTAGACCGCGTACCTGCCTTCCCATACCGATACCGGTATCGCCGGTCTTCCTTTTTCTTTCTTGAAAAATTATTTCTTTTCTTTTATTATTTTTCAGCACTTGGTCACTTCAGTTAGGCCTTCAGGCCTACTTGAATTCTCCATATGGAGAAGCCAGCCCCTGGATTTAAGAAGTGTACCAAGTGTACTGCTGTAATATCAGTCACAGACACCCATGAATGGTGTCTTAAATGTTTGGGGCCTGACCACTCCATTCCGGACTGCCCTTCCTGCTCCCAAATGTCTAAGCGTGGGCTGCAGAACCGGGCCAACAAATTCCATGTGCTGTTTGCTTCAGAGAATCCAACATCACAGTCATCCAGGTCATCATCCCCGGATGGATCTCAGGTAACCAAACCTTCTGTGGGCAAGTCCTCAAAGAGCAAATCTCCTTCAAAGCATCGAGAGGCTCTTAGTTTTGAGGACCCTGCCCCAGCCAAACAGCCCCGGCGGGAAGTCCTACCTTCCAAAACGCCAATACAGGGGCTACAGGTTGACATCGATGGCACGGCCTCGACAGATCACCTGTTGGACTGCTCTGGGGTACCGGCCCATACCGGTACCGACATCCAGGCAGCCGTGGCGTCTATGGGCAATACTGTCCAATCCATGCAGCAGGCCGTCATGGCTTTCATTAAAGCTGCAACGCCATCGGTACCGCTTCCAGCGGTTCCGGGCCCGGTTCCGGTATCGTCCGCCATGCCGGAACCCAGGCCTTCCTCTTCTAAACGCAAATCGGTACCGTATGGGCTTTCGCTCCATACCGCTTCCATACCCGGTACGCCCGATGTCGATACCGATCGGTATGCGTATCGTGCGTTGGAGGAAACTAGAGAATACACCGATTCCTCTGAGGATTTTGTCTCCTCTGATGAGTCTGCAGAGCTCTCCCTTGACCTTCCTGAGGAACCTTCTTCTCCAAAAAGGAGAATGTCTCCTCCAGAGGATTTGTCCTTTCAGGACTTTATTTTAGAAATGGCTAAAGGCCTTTCTATCACTACTTCCTCTGAAACGGAACCAAGGTCAAAAAGATTGGATATTTTAGGATACTCTAAGTCTCCTAAAGAAGCAGTTACTCTGCCTATCCATGAAATCCTTCAAGAACAATTGATGGATTTCTGGGAGAACCCTTTAACTCTGTCTCCTTATTCCCGTAGGTTGGACACCATGTATCGGGTCCCTCCTTCTCCTGGTTTTCAGAAAACTCAATTGCCTCACCACTCCATTGTGGTAAAGTCTGCAATGAAAAAGATCAAGAGTACTAAAAGGCACTCTTCTACACCTCCAGGAAGGGAATGTAAGACACTAGACTCTTTTGGTAGGAAAATCTTCCAGGCTAGTATGCTTATAGCCAGGATTAATTCCTACAGCCTCTATATGGGCATGTTCCTAGGGGAACTTGCCAAGAAAGTACGGCATTTTGCCTCCTGTATCCCTGAGGATAAACAGGAGGACTTCCTTTCTGTTGTGAAACAACTTTTAGATGTTTCTAAGTTCTCCAACAGAGCTGCCTTTGATTCCTTCGAAGGAGCCAGCAGAGCTTCTGGCATTGCTATTGCAGCCAGACGCCTGGCTTGGCTCCAGGCTTCTCATCTGGAACCCTGGGTTCTAGATGGCTTACGGAATCTGCCCTGTACAGGTGAGAACTTATTCGGTGCAGAGTGGCAAGTTAAGGCCACTCAAATGGACGCTGAAAATGTCACCTTAGAGAGACTTTCTAAGTCCACTTCTACTCCCACTAAGAAGAAGTCTTTCAAGAGGCCTTATTATAAGAAGGCCAGATATGCTTCCAATACTGGCCAGCAATCTTCTCAACCTCGTTTTGCGGCTAAACGTCAGCAAACGAAACAAGCAAGAGCAAAGCCTGCAGCAGCTACTGCAGCTCAACAGGCTCCACCCCCTCAGGGGTTTTGACTTGCCCCTAGAGAACTTGCCATTCCTGGTTCTGGACCAACCAGAACCTCTCACCATACCTGGAAGGTTAGCTCACTTTGCTCCCAGATGGGAACAAATCACAACAGAGCAATGGACCCTTTCTATCATCCGAGAGGGTTACAAACTTCATTTCTCCAACCTTCCTCCTCCTCACATGGTGAGACCCTTCAATTCTCCATCTCCTCTCCTAGCCCTGTTGGATCAGGAGATCTCTTCTCTGCTTGCCCAAGGGGCCATAGAAGAGGTTCCTCTTCATCAACAAGGGTCAGGTTTCTACTCCCCCTATTTTCTCATTCCAAAGAAGACAGGGGGATTCAGACCAATCCTAGATCTGAGAGAATTGAACAAATTTCTGTACAAGGAGAAATTCAAAATGCTCTCTCTGGGCATTCTCCTTCCATACCTTCAGAGTCAGGACTGGCTTTGTTCTCTAGACCTGCAGGATGCGTATACACATCTACTCATCCATCCATCCCACAGAAAATATCTTCGCTTTCTGTTCAAGGGAAGTCATTACCAATACAGAGTACTTCCCTTCGGTCTCGCCTCTGCCCCAAGAGTCTTTACCAAATGCATGGCAGTCGTAGCCGCATTTCTCAGAAGCATGGGAATTTTCGTATTCCCATATCTGGACGACTGGCTCATTCGAGCTCCAACTCAGTCGCAGGCCCAGATTTCCCTAGACCGCACAAGGAGCCTTCTGCAGTATCTGGGACTGGTGGTAAACCTTCCCAAGTCTCAACTCAGCCCTACTCAGTCTCTAGAATTCATAGGGGCCCAGTTGGACACCACCACTGCAAGAGCCTACCTTCCACTGGTTCGGGGTCAGCGTCTGCTGAGCTTGGCCTCCCAAGCCCAGTCCAGTACTCACTTGACAGCCAGGGAAATGCTACGCCTCCTGGGCCATATGGCCTCCACAGTACATGTGGTGCCCTACGCTCGTCTTCATATGAGAGCAGCTCAATGGACCCTGGCCACCCAGTGGACTCAGGCGTCGGGAGCACTCTCAGACCAAATACAAACCTCAAACCGTCTGTCTTGGTCCCTCCATTGGTGGATATCCACCAAGAATCTGTTGTTGGGGGCTCCCTTTCAGCCCTTGCTACCCCAAGCAACCCTCACAACAGATGCCTCCCAATTGGGGTGGGGAGCCCATCTGCTAACTCTCTCCACTCAGGGCACTTGGTCTCCACAGGAGGCCACCCTTCATATCAACCTCCTGGAACTGCGAGCAATTTACCTTGCCCTCAAGGTCTTCCATACCCTCCTTGCCAACCTGACTGTCCTGGTTCAAACAGACAATCAGGTGGCCATGTTTTACATAAACAAACAAGGAGGGACGGGCTCTCTGTCGCTTTGCAACGAAGCTCTCAGATTATGGGCCTTCGCCAGAGAGCACCAAATTCATCTGCTAGCAGTGTACCTTCCAGGAGTTCAAAACACTCGAGCAGACAGGCTCAGTCGAGTTCTGCTGCCACACGAATGGTCCCTACACGTGGACCAGATAACCAGAATCTTTCAGGAATGGGGGACCCCGGACATAGACCTCTTTGCAAGTCCGTGGAATGCCAAACTTCCCCGGTTCTGTTCCAGGACTCCGTGTCAGGAAGCTCAGGCCACGGACGCCTTTCTCCTCCATTGGGGTCAGGCGTTCCTATATGCCTTTCCACCCATTCCGCTGATTCCCAAGACTCTGTTCAAACTCCAGAGAGATCACGGCTCTATGATCCTCATAGCTCCACGCTGGCCACGCCAAGTGTGGTTCCCTCTGCTTCTACAGCTCTCCCAGGGATCCTCCCTGGACTTAGGAGCTGCACCAGACCTTCTGTCTCAGGAGGACGGGACTTTGTGGCACCCAAACCCCAAATCCCTACATCTCCGAGCTTGGTTACTGAAGGCTTAAGTCTTCAAGACTTTAATCTTTCTCAACCTGTGAAAGATATCCTTCATGCCTCTAGGAAACCTTCCACGAGGCGGTCTTATGCTTTCAAATGGAAACGTTTTTCCATTTGGTGTGCTCAGCAGGGCCTTGACCCTCTGGCACTTCCTTTGAATTCCCTCTTAGACTATCTCCTGCATCTTTCCAATGCAGGCCTTAAGACGAATTCTGTAAGAGTCCATTTAAGTGCTATTTCAGCATCCCTGAAACCTGTAAATGGACAACCTATCTCCTCTCACCCTCTTGTTGCAAGATTCATGAGAGGCCTGACCCTCACTAAACCTCCCATCAGACCCCCCCCGGTCGCATGGGATTTGAATCTAGTGCTTGGTCAGCTTATGAAGCCACCTTTTGAGCCGTTATTTTCTACCTCCTTGAGATTTCTTTCCTGGAAGGTACTATTCCTAATTGCAGTCACTTCCGCTCGTCGCATCAGCGAACTGCAAGCTCTAGTGGCTAATCCACCTTATACAAGATTTCATCATGATAAGGTGGTCCTTAGGACGAATCCCCACTTTATGCCTAAAGTGGTCTCGCCTTTTCATCTTAATCAAGAGGTATATCTACCTGTATTTTTTCCGGCTCCTCATGCCTCCAGTGCAGAGAGGAGCCTTCATACTCTGGATTGTAAAAGAGCTCTAGCCTTTTACCTTAATAGGACTCAGCCACATCGAAAGTCTTCTCAACTTTTCGTGGCTTTTGATCCTTCACATTTGGGACTTCCAGTCTCCAAGCGTACACTTTCCAATTGGATTGCTCAGTGTATTTCCTTTGCTTACCAGAGTAAAAACATTTCTCTGGAAGGCCATGTCACAGCTCACAATGTGAGAGCCATGGCAACTTCTATGGCTCATCTGCACTCTGTTTCCATTGATCAGATCTGTCGAGCCGCTACCTGGGCCTCGGTTCATACCTTCACAGCCCATTACTGTTTGGACAAGGACTCCCGCCGGGATGCCTTGTTTGGCCAGGCTGTCCTCAAACACCTGTTCCATTCTTAGACAACTCCTGCCCACCTTCCCAGGATGGATGCCTGAGATCCATACGAAGATGGCGAACCTTGACAGGGGATCCCACGCATCTAAGCTAGGGAGTCCCCATATGTGAGGACTTATTCCTGCTTGTTCCTGGAGATAGCACAGTTACTTACCTGTAACAGGTGATCTCTGGGAACAGCAGGAATTAGTCCTCACAACCCACCCACCTCCCCTAGGAGTTGTATCTTTTATCTATCTATCTTCCTGTCCTCTCTCTATTGACTCAGCTATAAACTCGAAACTGAGGAGAGCTGTTCAGGAAGGCGGGAAGGCAGTGCGCATGTGCAGTGGGAGGTCCCAAAAGCTTCCATTCTAGGAAGCTGGGGAGCTTTCCCGCGCAGGCTCCGTCGGTACCGACGTACCCATATGTGAGGACTAATTCCTGCTGTTCCCAGAGATCACCTGTTACAGGTAAGTAACTGTGCTTTCCTCCTGATGGTTTCCAAGAGGTATATTAATAAGGCTGGCACTTGGAGTTTGTTGTCAGTACCAAGGGAGAATTGGGAGAGCTAGAACACTCCAGATGAGATCAAAGGAAAGCGGAGAGTCTGACGAGAGCAGAAAAATGACAGTTGTAGGAAGAGGAGAAGTTGGATTGTCATGGCTGTGCCCACTCTGGGGTAGGACCGGAGACCTAGAATGTGCATCTTCACCTATAACCACTCCTTTTCTTATCAGATTAAGCCCTCCAGTACTTGGAAGTTCCTAAGACTTGAAGCAAGGTGATTCCTAGCGAGAAGGCACAGACACCAGATGTCAGGCAGAGGAGAAGGCAGGCAAAATACTAGGCAAGGAACAAATCCAAAATGACAGGCAGAGGCAGAGTCCAAGAAAAAACAGTAGTGAGGGCAGTAGTGAGTGCAGGTCCCCCAAGAGACCTCTCTGAAGACAGGATTGACTGGGAGTGCCTGGGTGAATATAGGCACAGGGAGAAAATCAGTGGGTGCCTTTTACAGGGCCCAGTCAGTCCAATATCATATGGCTGAGACAGGCAGGAAGACTCCGAGTTCATTTCTTATTTAGGGCCTGGATCCTGCGAGGTAAGTGTGTGAAACAGCATAACCAGATGAAAAGACATCCCAGATGCTCAGACAGTATTTGGTCTCCTGTTGCCAACATCACTTCTCTTTTTTGTTGACATCATAGTCAGTCTCACATTTACATAGGGATGTTACACAGGGAATTTCCTTTTGAAAATGTGCTTGCAAGCCCACAGAGTTTAAAAATTGCCTCGTAATGAATAACAGTTCACTTCCCACGTATGAAACCAATATACCTAGGTTAATTCTGAAAACACATTGATGAACAACTGTCCTAAGTTTTCCCTGCCTGATATGTTTTTTCTTCTTTTAAAAATTCCCTCCCTAGAAAATATACATGGGTAACACGTTCCATTATAGAATGACACCCCCCCCCCCCTGGTTCTTTTTCTACCAGCAGAGGGCACCACAATAGCAATCTTTTCTTCCTCCAAGGAATTTAAGTACTGTATATCACCTTCAAATTGCCCATGAGCCACAGTAGATCTGTGAGACATGAGAGTTGGTTTCCTGTGCAACAGCATCTAGTACTATAGTTGAGTCGTAGGTCAGCCCAAGTTATCATACATTGTTTATTTTGTTTATTAATCCATCTTTCCAAATAATGCTTAACACAGCTTACAGCACATTTATTAACATTAAACCTTGCCAAACGTGATGTGTTTATCTAATAGTCTGTCTCTTTGTAGGATGTGTTCAAAGTATGAACGTCTTGTCATTTGAGCTTCTAAAGAAAGCTTAGATTTGATCTCTTCTAGTACCAATTGATTTGTTTGTCCGGTAGTCCATGGTACACACAGTATTCTTTACCAGCACCATAATTTGAAGGAATCATTTGTCTTCCTGTCTTTCTTCTTCACTGTCCAACTTTCACATCCATATAGCATCAAATATACCATGCCTTGGACAAATTGAGACACCTTTGTGCATGGAGATATATTTTGGCACTTGAAAATGTTATCCAGTTTTTTCATAGCTGTTCTGTCAAGAGCAATGCATCTTTAGATTTCTTGACTGCTTGTCATTTCATTATTATTTATCCAAGCAGGTTATTTATCTTCTCCATCAAGAATTAAATTATTGACTTTACTAGTTGCCAGGATCTTTGTCTTCACATTAAGGTGCAGGCCCATTTTAAGACTATGGGGGCATACTGAGTGTCAGCAGGCAGCATGATTAAAGCGACTGGCCATTGCCACTTTATATAATGCCTGCATATTCAATGCCGGACCCATATCCAGCCAGTGGCACTGAATAGCCAATATGCCGAATAGAGATTTAGCTATTCCGTCAACGATGATATTCAGCAGCTGGCCGGATAACTAAACCGGCTAAAGTTAGGAATGCTTTTTTTTTGCCTAGTTTTAGCCAATTTCAGTTAGCTGATTAGTGGCTCAATATTGCCACTGACAGGCTCACAGTGGTGTCACCTTCAGAACACCCCATTGCTAAGCAGTTATTGTCGGGGTGTTCAGCTGCTTTCAGAGGGGGTATTCAGGGGCACAAATGGGTATGTGCCATTGAATATCCTGCTCAGCAGGGTTAACGTGATTTGCATGTCTGCAAACCCGCTAATTCTTTGGATATGCCTCCCTATGTTCCTTGATATTGATAAGCAGATCTTTTAGATCAATCGTCTTCACTTTCAACACGTGACGTGGTATTGTCAGAATAGCAAAGGTTGTTGATGAGTCTTACACCAGTCTTTATACCTTGCTTGCCTTCATACAATCCTGCTTCTCTGATTTCCTCTGCATATAAGTAGAAAAGGTATGGAGAAAGCAGGCAGCCTTGCTGGACACCTTTGCCAATTTTAAATTGGTCTCTTTCTCCTTGCTCTGTTTGAACTATTGCTTCTTGATCAATGTAAAGATTGTGCATGAGACGTATCCGGTGTATCTGTTTGTAAGTTACAGGTTGAAACGGTTTTGATGCCCTTGATCTTTATGGTATAATGGCTTGATGTATTCTTTCCAACTTTTCTTGATCTCAGTATCATTCAACATGGATCCTTGAACATCTTTTGATATTCAAATTCGAGGCTGGAATTTTCTCTTAGTGGATACTACCTGTGGGGTTGTAATAGTCATACTTGGTAGGTAGTTACCGAGAGGTTGGTTAGGTCAGATAGGAGGGATGGTCATACATGGTACGTAGTTACTGATAGACTGGTTAGTTAGTGGGAATTTCATGGGAAGAATGAGGGTTATTGTTGTTGGAACTATTATAGTACTTGGAGAACAGAAGAGTTTTTAACTGCTTACGGAATGTTTGCAGATATTTGATTGATCTAATAGTGGCTGGAAGGGAATTCCAGAGGATGGGTGCTGTCTATGTGAAGGCTCTGTTGCTGGTAGCTTGTTTTTATTTTATGGATTGTAAGGAGATTTTGATTATTTTTTCTCCTGTTCCTGACATCTGTTTGGGTTTGTATTTTAGTTGTAAGGATGGAGAGGGGAGATGTTATTGAGTAGTTTAAATGTAACAACTAATATTTTGTATCTAATTCTGCTAGCCATCGGAAGCCAGTGAAGGTTATAAAGTATTGGGGTGATGTGATCTGTCAAGTTTGCCTTTGCAATAATCCTGGCGGCTACATTCTGTGCTAATAGCGTATGAAGACACTTTTTGGGCAGTCCCTGTAACAAGCTGTTGCAATAGTCCACGTGAGGAGTAATTAGTGCTTGGACTACTGTTCTGAAATCATGTGGCTCTAGGAGGAGTCTGAGGTGTTGTATAGTTTTTAGTTTGTAGAAAATTATTCTGGCAGTTTGTTTTATTTAAGCTGACATATTGAGGGATCTGTCTAGTATTATTCCAAGGTACTTTACCTCGTTTTTTACTTGGAGCATGGTGTTACGTATATTAAATGTAAGGGGGAGGGTTACGTTTTGGTTCCTTATTATAAAAAGAATTTCTGTTTTTTTGAAATTTATGTGGAAGTTATTTGAATTAAGCCATGATTCTGCTTCTAGCAGGCAATCAGTAATGTTATTGTATGATGGATTTTTTATGTCTACTGGTGTGTATACCATAATATCATCGGCATAAATATGATATTTGATTTTGTGTTTCTTGAAGATTGCATATAAAATTTGAAGATACAGATTAAACAGTAGGGCAGATAGAGCAGAACCTTGAGGGATCCCTTGTTCCTGAGGGAAGGTGGATGATGATTCTTGATTTATTTTTACATATTGAAAGCGGTTGGAGATATAGGATTTGAACCACTTTAAAGTTGTTCCAGCTATACCTACGTGGGCTAGTCTTGTCAGGAGGATATTATGATCAACACAATCAAAGACAGAGGAGATATCTAGGAAAACAAGAATAAAAGCTTGGTTTACATTATCAATGCCACAGATGAGTTTATCAAATAAGGCCAAGAACAGAGTTTCAACCCCATGATATGGGCGGAACCCATATTGGTATTCGTCAAGAGGCACGTTGAGGTCTATGAAATCTTGGAGTTGGATTAACACTGTTTTTTCTATAACTTTTGCCAAAAATGGAAAAAATGTTTAGTTCCATGATTACCTCCTTCACTCCTCTGGCATTAGCTTTTCTGCATTTCTGAGCAATTTTCAATGTTTCTTTGGTTATCCATTTTGAATGTCTTTACTTTTTCACCTATTGCGGCAGAGGACTAGAGAAGCCAATGACCATATCTTGGGAACGCCCTGCCTCTTTCTACACACTCAGGTCAGTTCTCTATTGTCTTGTCTTCTCTCCCTTCTGCCATTAAATTTCTAGACATACTCATCCCAAGCATTATGGTTTGCCTCATGTCTGCCCTGCAGTGTGTGCCCACTGTCTGTCTCTGCTGACCTTCTTGAAAGGACCGTGAGAGGGGGAGGTATTAGCCACTGCCCACTAGCTATGCTGTACTTGTTAAAAAGGCTCCAGTAGGACTGATGAATTCTCAGGGAATTTCTCCTCTACTACTGCAACGTTTTACTTTAAATTTCAATGGAATGGAACAGATGTGGTACAGTAAGGTACCCCGCCTCAGATAACATGGTCAGGGCCCCATACCCAGTCTTGGCTCTGCCCTACCGTGTCTGCCCACTAAGACTGCATAATCTGCTGACACTCTTAAAAGGACCATTGAGAGGGGGAGAGGTGTTAGCTCACTGACTATTGGCTGTTTTATTTATTTTATCAAAAGATTTTATATACCACCTTTCAATTTTTCCATCAAGATGGTTTACGATGAAAAAATTTGACATATTGCAATGGAGCAATACATAAGACAGCACAGTCCTACATCCGAAGCTACAAGGGAAGGAAGTGAGTAAGATAGTAATCTTTTCCTGAAGACTAGCATTTAGCGGAAGACACTGGATGGGGATTCAGTGTTTAAGTTATACATCAGGAGGGCTTTCTATGATGCATTAGGGGAAGGCAATACCGAAAAGCCAAGATTTCAGTCCTTCCTTGTATTTTTTGTATGAACTCTCTAGTCTTAATTCTTGCGGAAGTACATTCCATAATTTGGGAGTTTGATTGCTGAAAGCTCTGTTTTGAGAAAATCCAGTAACAAAAGCCAAAAATGGTCATCCAAAAATAATCACCAGAAAAGGAGAGAAACCAACTAAATCGAGCAAGCATCACAACAGAAAAATATTTTTGTGTCAGATGAGCTGTCCAGGGAAGGGAATACTCTACTCCCTCCAGGAGTCCTTCAAACACCTGAAGCAGGGCCGTTGTTGGCTTGAAACGTGCCACACATTGTGGTTGGATTCTTTGACTTGCTCCTACTTGCGTTTATTCAGATAAGTAAAGTTTTAAGCATTCCTTGAATAAAAATATTAAAAGGAGGTTCTATTTTGAGGGAGTGGAGTGTTCCCTCCCCTTGACAGCTCATCCAACACAAAGATATTTTTCTATCATGACGCTTGCTCGATTTAATTGGTTTCCCTACTTTTTTGTGCTGTTTTGAGAAAAGGCAAGTTTCAGTCTAGTTTTTGAAGGTAGTTGTAGATAGCAAGCTTGTGATAATTTGCGTGTTGTATTTGAGTTAAAAGAAACATAGAAACAGAAATATGACGACAGAAAAAGACCACATGGCCTATCTAGTCTGTCCTTCCATATCAACAACTACAACAGTCCCCTTTTTTGTATAGAGATCCTCTGGTTTTGTCCCATGCTTTTTTGAATTCAGTTACTGTCCTCATCTCTACCACCTCCACTGGGAGACTATTCCACAGATCCACCACTCTTTCCGTAAAGAAATATTTCCGCAAATCACTCCTCATCCCATGTCCTCTTGTAGCAGAACTTGCTTTCAATTGAAAGAGGCTCTCCACCTGAACATTTATGCCACGGAGGTATTTAAACATCTCAATCATATCACCTCTATCCCGCCTTTCCTCTAAGGTGTACATATTAAGATCCTTAAGTCTGTCCTCATATGCTTTATAATGAAGACCACTAACCATTTTAGTAGCCACCAGCTGCACCGACTCCATCCGGTTCAAATCCTTTTGAAGGTGCGGTCTCCAGAATTGCACACTATACTCCAAATGAGGTTGCACAAAAGGCTTATACAGAGGCACTATCACCTCTTTTTTTCTGCTAGCCATTCCTCTCCGTATGCACCCAAGCATCCTTCTAGCTTTTGCCGTTGCCTTTTCTACCTGTTTAGCTACTTTAAGATCAACAGACACAACCACGCCCAGGTCCCGCTCTTCTTTAGTGGACAAAAGTACTTCACCCCTATACTGTATTGCTCCCTTGGATTGCTGCAGCCCAAATGCATGACCTGACATTTTTTAACATTAAATCCCAGCTGCCAGATTCTAGACCATTCTTCAAGCTTAGCTAGATCCCTCCTCATGTTATCTACACCTTCCTGGGTGTCTACTCTATTGCAGATTTTGGTATCATCCACAAAAAGGCAAACCTTACCCGACAGCCCTTCTGCTATATCACTAACAAAGATGTTAAAAAGAATCGGACCAAGGACAGATCCCTGGGGCACACCACTGGTAACGTCCTTCTCCTCAGAGTGAGCTAACATATGTTTATAACGTCTCCATATAAAGTTAACAGAGAATGCTAACATAACTTTATATGGAGACGTTATCCATATAAAGTTATCTCTGCTATGTCTTCCTTCAGATTGGAATGTACAGTTTATAGCGCTAACAGCTCAATATCACTATAATCCATATAACATATGGTCCTACCCCCAATCTCCCCAAATCCCACCCCATTTTTGCTGGATACATTTTAGCTTACATTGCCAAAACATATCATTACAAGTGCCCAGGAAATTTCTTCAAAAAATACCTACACAGTTAGCACTCATTTACCTGTACTCTTTGTCTCCTCCCACCCAACCAATTTCTAACCCAAGCAGTAACTTTAGGGTTCATCCCTAGGGTGCTCAGTTTGTTTATAAGTCGCTTGTGAGGAACAAAGGCATTACTGAAATCTAAATACACCACATCTAGGGATCTCCCTCGGTCCAACTCCCTGGTCACCCAGTCAAAGAAATCAATCAGATTTGTCTGACAAGACCTGCCTCTGGTGAATCCATGCTGCCTCGGATCCTGTAATCCCTGGACTCCAGAAACCTCACTATTTCCTCTTTCAGCAGCGTTTCCAATAATTTACTCACCACCGAAGTTAAACTAACCGGCCTTTAGTTTTCAACCACATCTCTTAATAAGGGATTAAGAGTGTGTTTAAGTAGGTAGGACCTGTGTAGAAAGCATTGTGTGCCAACAGAAGAATCTTACACATGATGCGGGTAAAGATGGGGAGCCAATATTGTTCCTTAAGAAAAGGAGTTATGTGATCTCTTTTTTTGCACCACAGAGGAACTTTATAGCGGTAGTTTGTACAAGCTGCAACCTTTTCAGTTGATATTTTGAATATTGCAGCGCAGTGAATTACAGTAGTCTAATTGTGTCATGACTATTACTTGTAAAAGTGTTTTCAAAGCTCTAGAGTCTAAAGAATGTTTCAGAGAGTTGATTCTACAAACAGGGGAATAAGAGCTCTTTATACTATGGGAGACCTGTGAATGAAAACTTAATGTGCCCAGGTTACCCCAAGTAATTCCATGTTGCTTCTAATGGATATAGGAGTAGATTTTATTTTTGGAATAAATGGTACTTGGTTCCTCCGAGATGAAATCCAAATGACTTCTGACTTTTTGGGGTTTAGAACCAATTTATTGTTTTCCAACCAGAATGTTATTTCTTACAGTTGACTATCCAGTCTATCTTTAAATAGGGGTCCCAGGTATCTGAGGCAATCAGATGTTAAATGTCATCAGAGTATATATAGGAACTCAGTCCTAGATCTTGAATTAATGTTGTCAGTGGGGCAATAAGGCTGCAGTGGCACTGTTGGATTCCCAGGAAGTACTCTTGTACTTCTGCAACTTTTTACTTTCAAATTTTTATTTTCTAGCTTCAAAGTTTGTTAGCCATGGTATGAAACATATATGGTAAATAGATATGAAAATATTGTTGCACTGTATCTTATGCTTCTGCAATAGATTGCATTTTAATACATTAACTTATGCCATTTATTCAGTGTTGTCTCAAAGCGCAAGGCTTCAGCCCGTTGAAATCCCCTAGTATGAAAGACTCTGCCTAGCAAAAGGAAAGCAAAAACGCCATTCACAAAAAGAAAAAAAAGAACTCAAATCTCTTCTTTCTGTGCTTTGATATAGAAAAATAGAAACATGATGGCAGAAAAAGAGTACATGGCCTATCTAGTTTGCCCTTCCATTTCAAATACAATAGTCTCCTTTCTTTCTTTAGAGATCTGGGTTTGTCCCATGCTTTTTTCGTCTCTACTACCTCCAGTAGGAGACTATTCCATGCATTTACCACTCTTTCCATAAAGAAATTTTCCACATATTACCCTTGAGTCTGTCCCCTCATAGCAAAGCTTGCTTTCAATCTAAAGACACTCTCCTCTTGTGCATTTATGCCATGGAAGTATTTAAACATCTCTATCATATCTCCTCTATCCTGCCTTTTCTCTATTGTATACATATTAAAATCTTTAAGTTTGTCCTCATATGCTTTATAACAAAGACAATAACCATTATGGTAACCACCCTCTGCACCAACTCCATCCTGTTTATAACCTTTTGAAGGTGCGGTCTCCAGAACTGCACACAATACTCCAAATGAGGTTGCACCAGAGATTTTTCAGAGGCACTATCACCTCCTTTTTTTTCTGCTGGCCATTCCTCTCCCTATGCACTCAAGCATCCTTCTGGTTTTCGCTGTCACCTTTTCTACCTGTTTAGCCACTTAAGGTCATCAGAAACAATTATGCCCAGGTCCCGCTTTTCTTTCATGGACAGAAGTACTTTGCCACCTACACTGTGCCATTCCCTTGGATTTTCGCAGTCCAAATGCATGACCCTGCAATTTTCAGGATTAAATTTCAGCTGCCAAATTCTTGACCATTCTTTAAGCTTAGCTAGATCCCTCTTCATGTTATCTACTCCTTCCTGTGTGTCTACTCTATTGCTGATTTTGGTATCGTCCGCAAACCTTACCCAACAGCCCTTTTGCGATATCACTAACAAAGATGTTACAAAGAATCAGACCAAGGATAGATGGTTACAGCACACTACTGGTAACATCCTAGTCTCCAGACTGAGCTCCATTTTACCTGTACCCTTTGTCGCCTCCCACTCAACCAGTTTCTAACAGTCAGTCACTTTAGGATCCATCCCTGGGGTGCTCAGTTTGTTTACAAGATCTGTGAAGAACGATGTCAAAGGTTATAATAAATTCTAAGTACATCATATCTAGGGCTCTCCCTTGGTCAATACAAAACTCCATGGTCACCCAGTGTTTGTGTACAGGGACCACATGTACCTTTCTCCAGCCGTTCCCATCCTACTAATGACTCCTTGAGGTATTGTCCCATCTCAGCAAAGTTAGTTTTCCTAAAGTCTAAGACCCTCGCTTTTGAATGGATTTTATCAGCTCTAGTCCTAATACTGAACCACATCATCTGGTGAGCACTGGATGCAAGATGACCTTCCACTCTGACATCAGAAACACTTTCCCCATTGGTAAACACCAAGTCCAGTATGTCCCCTTTATGTGTGGGCAAAAAGACTGCTGACACAAGTCGAACTTGAAGTTCCTTGTGTTTTCTCAGCTTTGCCTCAGAGACAGCCCTATGGCAGTAGCACCAGATTCGCTAGTGAAGCTGGTATGCTTTGTTTTATTCCTTTCTAATCCAACCCCTGCCAGAGCCAAACGTATACCACTGTCTTAGAATCCTAAAATCCATGCCAGCACTCCTTCCTAACCCTCTGAAAATCAGAGCACAAATCTTGTCTGCCCTCGTCTTCATTGTGTGTGTTGTAGCCCTGCTGTGACATCATCAACCATGGGATTTACGGAAGTCAGTCAGGGGTAGGTTTCTCTAGATGCTTGTCAAGCATTCAAAACATTATTGGCTCAAGTGCCTCATGCTGGCTGTTGGTAACCACTCTTCGACCTCCTTGCCTTCCCAGATTGGTTCCAGTATGTCTGGGCATGTGCGCATGCATGGAGAAACCAAAGTGCATGAATAGAGATTCATGAAAATTTCCAGAGCATATGAGCTCAGTTAGTTGATGCTGGGACAAACCAAAAATTGTGATTTTCATTGATTTCATTTTATTTCCATTCATTTACTCTCCTAAAGTTATTTGGATAATTATCTATCTAGCAGGCTGAATATTGCTATTCTCTGGATAACCTCCCACCATGTCCTCACTCTGCCCACATACCACTCTGGCACAATCCTAGTACTGCTAAGGTGGTCTGTAAGGACATTAGCAGCACTGCCCATACAGTGCCACTGAATATCCACAGACAGCGGTAGCAGATAACAGCTACTCAGTGATGTACCAAGGGCAGGGTTGCGAGTGCAGTCTGCCTCTGTGCCGGCTAGGAGGAGGAGGGTGCCGAAATTCCAGGCCCACATGGTGGAAGTGTGTACGGCAAACCTACCCTTTACTTTTTTGCTAGCTTGCCATGCTGCCTTCGGCCCAGGAGGGAACAGCCACTAAACTTGGAGTTTTTGATTATCGGGCCGTGGTACTACTTCTATTACTACTATTGTTTATCATTCCTATAGTGCTACAAGGCATACACAGAACTGCACATAGACATACAGAAGAAACAGTCCCTGTTCAACTGAGCTTATAAACTATTAAATACAGTCAACTGGAAGAATCAAGAGACTAGGGAATTTCATTAGAAGGGAATGATAAAAAAGCAATACAAGAGTGTTAAGTGTTAATCTGCAGCGGCACAGATTTACCACTTTTGCTGTTCACTACTGTTCTGTAAGCCACTGTGTTCATGAAGAAGGATACACAGGGCTTTAGCTCCATTTTCATTTTGTTCTTTGACCATAACTGAGAAGATTGAGTCTGTAATTACAAGAGTCCCCCCCCCCCCCCTTCCACCGATGTCACTAATTGACTTAGTGAGTACTACCTGACAATTTCACATCAGGCAGCCTCGAGAGCCTTCACAAGTTCCAGGCAGTCAAGATCAATATGGTACTTGGAAAATATATTAGCAAATGATTCTCACCCTAATACAATTAAGCACGAACAATTACCTGAGTTCAAGAGCTTCCTTTTAGGATAATCTGGCTTGTAAGCATGTCAAGAGAAGGTCAATGGCCTGGAACTGTCACTACTCTCCCTAAACACAGATGCATACTTGTTCAGTAGTATGTCTAACTGCAGTACTTGCAAGCCACACACAAAACAGCACAATTTTGAAACACTAAGTACATTGTTTTTGAAAGTTACGTTTGAAGACAGCTCCATATGTGTTCCTAAGCAAAGCCATGGCAAGCAGCATTGTGCGAGCTGTGTGACCACAGAGAGTGGAAGTTTGCAGGGGGTGCTGACATCATCACTAGGGCTTCCAGGAAACCCGATGAGCGAGTTCCTATGTGTGTGGCTGGAGGGGGTGCCAGCTTCACAGGGTGCATTTCTAGCTTGCTATGGCCAGGGCTGGCACTGCCATTAGGACTTCAGTAGTAGCAATGGCCTGAACAGCCTCATGGCACCTATCTTGAAACTTCATCGCTGCGGAGCAGTTTGGCTTCTGCCCCCTCCGATGCCAACTTCCTGTTTGTATGGGGGGGTGGCAGGAGTGGCTTCTGCCCCATACAAAAGAAAGTCAACATTGAGCATAGGTGGGGGCAAAAACAAACAGCCTGCCCATTGCCCTTCTATGCCACTGCCAACTCCAGATTTTGTTCTTTCCACCTTGCTACCCCTAATGCCTGAAACAAACCACCCAAGCCAGTATATCAGGCTCCATCTCTGGCCCTATTCAAATCCAGGCTGAAAACTCACCTCTTCAAGGCTGCTTTTGGGACCTGATCCGCTTAGTCTCCTCTGCATTTCCTTACCGTTAATCTAGATATATCCTAGTCCCCAGTTGTCGTGCTGTCTGTCTTGATAAGACTGTAAGCTCTGATGAGCAGGGACAGTCTTTTACATGTCTCTGTACAGCATTGCGTTTGCCTTCTACAGCTATACAAATGATTAGTAGTAGTACTAGTACTGTGTGTTCAAGTCAGAACACGGAGAATGCTAACATAACTTTATATGGAGACGTTATCCATATAAAGTTATCTCTGCTATGTCTTCCTTCAGATTGGAATGTACAGTTTATAGCGCTAACAGCTCAATATCACTATTAGCCATATAACGTATGGTCCCACCCCCAATCTCCCCAAATCCCACCCCATGTTTGCTGGATACATTTTGGCTTACATAGCCAAAACATATCTGTACAAGTGCCCAGGAAATTTCTTCAAAAAATACCTACACAGTTAGCACTCATGCGGACCTTATGGTGATTTTCAGTATCACCCCCGTGGTTGCACACACGTTTTGAAAAGTAAATTACATGCCCCCGAAATGCCTTCTTTTAATAGTGCCAATTTTATGTGCATTATGGACTTATGTATGTAGTTTTTGGTGCCTGACAATCGATGCAAATGTGTTCAGCCAACCTATGCATGTAGCACCTTATTTTAAACGGCTAAGTCCCAACTAAGCTTTTCAAACTTTTGAAAACTTGCTTGTAGGGAGAAATTTTCAGACAGCCACCATAGATGCAAACACATATACTTTATGCAAAATTTCAAAGACCAAATGCATACACTGTTTCTCTTAAAAAATGTGCACACAGAGGGGGCATGTCAAGAAGGTGTCTCTGCTGATCTGAGGAATTGGCATATCCTGGTGCTATGCCAAATCCATCACTTGTGACTAGGAAGGGGAAAGCCCAGGTATTCCTTCTAGTGCCTCCACAGCAGGGCTATCTACTTCACCACTGTTGAGCTAGATCAATGACATTGCTTCTCAGAGTGAGGGCTCGGTGTAACAGCCCAATGGCTTGCTGAAGTTCGGGCTCAGACCCAGGTGTGGCAGGTTTGACTTGGGGAATGCTTTTAAGTGCCTTAAAGTTTTAACATCAGAGACACTGTGGGAGGCTATCACTGGTGTCTCCACACACCCAGCTCTGTTGGGACAGATCTCAAAGTTATCTGCCCATCTAAATTTGATCTTTCAGTTTCAGAACACAAGTAGATATGAAAACTAAAATGTGGACCTAGCGGCAAAAAATTGAAAAACTGAAAACTAGTGGTCACGAGGATAACTGTATAGGGAGTCTAATTGAGAAAAAGTACATTTATGAATGTGCATTCAAAAACACCCTAGTATTTTATATAAGGCTCGCCAAACATGGAGCCTTTCATAAAATACCTGTAACAGTGTGAGATTCTGAGGAGAGAGAGTGCGGTTTCCGCAGATGGGCACAGTCCAAGAACCAGGCGGAGAAGAAGGACCAGAAAACACTGGGAGAAAACTTAAGAAGTCTTTATTAAGGACCCTACTTTAAAAAGTTTCAGCCCTAGGCCTTCCTCAGGGGTCTAAAGCAAATTATAAAATAGCACAAAAATATAAACCAGGAAGAGTACCAATTGATAACACAAAATTTCATCTACCATTTGGATGCCCAGTCTTCCAATTTATCAAGGTCCTTGTGCAATTTTTCACAATTCTCATAGGTCTTAACAACTTTTAATAATTTTGTGTCATCTGCAAATTTGATTTCCTCACTCGCTGTTCCCATTTCCAGGTCATTTACAAATATATTGAAAAGCAACGGACCCAGCACAGATCCCTGGGGTACTTCACTATTCACCTTTCTCCATTGGGAAAATTGGCCATTTAGTCCTACCCTCTGTTTTCATTCTTTAAACCAGTTCCTGATCCACAATAGTATACTGCTTCCTATCCCATGTTTTTTTAATTTCACCAAGAGTCTCTCATGAAAGACCTTGTCAAAGGCTTTCTGAAAATCCAGATACACTATATAAACCGACTCATCTTTGTCTACCTGTTTATTCACACCTTCAAAAAAACATAACAGATTAGTAAGACAAGACCTTCCTTGGCTAAAGCCTTGTTGGCTGTCTCCCATTAAGCCATGACTATCTACATGTTCAGTAATTTTGTTCTTTATAATGGTTTCTATCATTTTCCCGGTACTGATATCAGGCTCATCGGTCTGTAGTTTCCCAGATCACCCTGTAACCCTTTTTAAAAACTGGCATTACATTGACCATCCTCCAGTCTTCAGGTATTACAGATGATTTTAATGATAGTTCACAGATTACTAGTAGTAGGTCTGCAATCTCATATTTCAGTTCTTTCAAAACCTTGGACGTATATTATCCAGTCCATGTAATTTGCTACTCTTTAGTTTATCAAATAGTTGAAATATATCTTCCCAGTGTATTGCTATTTCTTTCAATTCTTCCGCAGTATCATCTTTAAATACCATTTCAGTCATGGGCAACATCCCTACATCTTCCTCAGTAAAGACTGAAGCAAATAATTCATTCAGTCTCTCTGCTATGTCCTTGTCCCCTCTTAGTGCCCCTTTTATTCCTCTAACATGCAATGATCCAACTGACTCTCTCACAGGTTTTTTGCTATGAATGTATTTGAAAAAGTCTTTATTACGCGTTTTTGCTTCCACAGCAAGCTTCTCCTCAAATTCTCTTTTTGCCTGCCTTATCAATGCCTTGCAATTCTGGTTGCTGTATTTTAAAAAGGAAATAGCATTATTAGAAAAGGTACAGAGAAGAGACACCAAAATGGTAAAGGGGGTGGAAGGATTACCCCTATGAGGAGAGGTTTAAAAAATTAGGATTCTTCAACTTGGAAAAGAGACAGCTGAGTGGAGATATGATAGGTCTATAAATTAATGAATGGAGTGAAAGAGGTAAACGTAGATTGATTGTTTACACCAACAAAATATAGTAAAACTAGGGGACATGCAATGAAGCTACAGTGTAATCTATTTAAGACTAATAAGAGAAAATATCTTTTTCACTCAACGTGTAATCAAACTCTGGTAACGAATTCCAGAGTATGTAGTAAAAGCTGTTAGTGTAGCTGGCTTTCAAAACATTTCGGCAAGTTCCTGGAGGAAAGATCCATAAACCATTATTTAAGGGGACCCAGGAAATCAACTGCTTGACCCAATACAAGCATTGTGGAACTTGTGTCCTTTGGGGAAAATGCTAGGTACTTGTGACCTAGATTGGCCACCGTTAGAAATGGGATACTGGGCTTGATGGACCTTGGTCTGACCCAGTATGGCATATCTTATGTACTTATGCATCTAACTTGCCAGTGCTTACGTTGTTTCCAGTTTCCATTTCCATTTCCATTTCCTGAAAGATGCTTTCTTGGCAACCACAGTTTCTCTGAGCTCACTTTTATACCATGCTGGCAGTTTTTTGGACTTACTTCCTCCTTTCTTAAAGCGTGGAATACAGTTGGTCTGGACTTCCAAGATAGTATTTTTAAACATCCATGCAACTGCTCCTTTAAGTTTTTCTTAACTATTTTCCTCATTTTATCATAGTCTCCATTTTGAAAGTTAAAAGGTAGTACTGTGGATTTCCTTGTCATCCTTCCTCTATTTATTAAATCAAACGCAATCGTGCTATGATCACTATTGTCGAGTGACCCCAACACTCTTATCTCTTGCACCAGATCTTGTGTTCCACTAAAGACTAGGCCCAAAATGGCTTCCCCTCTGGTCGGTTCATGAACCAGCTGCTCCAAGAAGTAGTCATTTATTTTATCTAGAAACATTTTCTCCCTAGCATGTCCTGCCGTGACACTGACCCAGAAGAATCTTACCCAGATGAACCTCCAGCCTCCAACCATCTGTTTGTTCCAACCAGCTGATTGGTCACCTTAGCCTGCTACAGTAATCTGCTACTTCCTTTCATAGTCCAGGAAAAAATCCCCACCATGTGAATTAAGAATTTTTTTTGTCGGACCACAATGAGGGAG
The DNA here is from genome assembly GCA_033557465.1 of Ichthyophis bannanicus. NCBI lineage: Eukaryota > Metazoa > Chordata > Amphibia > Gymnophiona > Ichthyophiidae > Ichthyophis > Ichthyophis bannanicus. The sequence goes on along the minus strand of JAWIIG010000024.1, from coordinate 3,237,406 downwards.
GTTTAGATAGTCTTCAAAACCACACTCGCCAATTGGGGTCCATTTTAAACGAACAAACACTGTTCTGTAGCAAATTTTCTTAATATGATAATAAACTTATCTTAAAAACTCCAAGAGAAGAATGCTGTCGTTGCGTGGAATGTCCAAACTCAGAGAACACGACGTGCACGTTTCGGGAACCAAAGAGCACTTGATACAGGGACGGTTGGTTCCCGAAACGTGCACGTCGTGTTCTCTGAGTTTGGACATTCCACGCAACGACAGCATTCTTCTCTTGGAGTTTTTAAGATAAGTTTATTATCATATTAAGAAAATTTGCTACAGAACAGTGTTTGTTCGATTAAAATGGACCCCAATTGGCGGGTGTGGTTTTGAAGACTATCTAAACCTCCCTCATTGTGGTCCGACAAAAAAAATTCTTAATTCACATGGTGGGGATTTTTTCAGGGATTATTTAGATTGATTGATTTACACATCTCTGGCAGCGGGATTTTTTTGGTGTGACTTCCTTTCATAGGACATCTTTTTCCTGTCTAAGATCAGTATCAGGGCTGACCCTTCTACTATGTGAGCTAGGCAGTTGCCTAAGATGGGCGGTGGCGGCGGCAGCAGCACACATGGGCAGCCGTGCCACCCCCCAGCTGCTGTTGCTTTTGGAAATACTGTCGCTGACAGAATTGGCAGCAGCTGGGGGGAGGGTGGCGAGGCTGGAGTTTCTGCCTAAGGTGGCAGAAACCTTTGGGCTGGCCCTGATTAGTATATAAACCCAGCTGTGGCTAGACCTCTTTGTCAGAGCTTGGTCTGCCCCTTGGTGTCACCTTGTGCTTGACTCCCTTTTTCACTTTCACTTTTGATTCTGATTTGCCTTGTTGGACACTTAGTTCTTATCCCACTTCTTGTGCCTTGGCTATTTTTCCTGCCTTGCTTCACCTTATGACTGCTCTTTACCTTTTTTTCCAGACACCTTGGTATTCTTCTGGCTCCTGGCTTTTACCATGGATCTTGGGTTTGGGCAGCAAAGACCTGGTGGCCAACAGCTCCAAGGGGCGGCTGTTATAGCTGGAAGACCCCAGATGAACCTGGGTTCCCCATTTTATGGAGAACCTGTCTGTAGACTTTACCTGCTCACCGTTCTCTTGTCTTTCAAAAAAAAACTACAAGTATTTGACGGAATGCACATCAAAATAAGCCTTTAACAAAGAAAACCATTTGAAAAACAAGCAGCATCACTCGGGGCTTTGCACATGTAAATAGTTCTATTTGCATATATAAATGGCAATTTTCCTACTTACTCATGGCACTACGTACACCTGTGAACGGAATAGTTTATAAAACTGCACATCTGAGTGAGGCCAATTATGGAGATGAGATCCACAACTCAACTTTTGGTATTTCGTGGTAGTTTTGAACTCTTGAGAGATAAGCCCTCTTCCCTTCTCAAAACACCCCTCCAGTTCCCAGGTCCAAATGAGCAGTTAGTCAAGGGTTAAGTATGACTCCGCACACTGTTTGAATTTTCTTATTTATTTTACTGTTTGTGTGTGGTAACTCCTACTTATACTCCCCGTGATGTGGATTGTAAATTTCTATATTTTCTGTTTATTACTTGTTGATATTTTGTGTTTGGAAATGCTTAATAAATATATTTAAAAAAAAAAATTTCAGCATGCCATTGCTTGCACTCTTAAGTAGCACCTTTTCTTATTTTTTTATTTTGTTCAGATTTGTTTATTGAAATCAAAAAAGAACAAAAATTGCAACAGCAATAGAAAGAGACGTGCATGGCAGATGAAGCGCACAGAATCCTTCAGTGACCTCTGGAGTAACACATTCTCTAAAATTGCCCCCCATGCATGTATATGATTTACATATGTGTAAATGTCACCTAACCCTTCCCATATGTTGTTGAAGGACAGTTTGAATTTCTCGACAAGAATCAATCATGTGGTAATATGGTCAGATGCAGGAATCTGTACCCAGAGGCAGCTCAAAGCAATCTACGGCCTGAGGCAAGAGATGAGCTGGCACCGCGCCCCTCATCCCCCCTCCCCCAGCACTGGTGCAAGGATATTGAGTGCTCTAGCCAAAAATCGAGCCTTACGCCCTTTCCCCCACACAAAATAAGGTTTTAATAATTAAATTCAGCAATCATGATTATCCCAACACCAACCCACAACAATCCTGTAAAAATACACACTTGGACAACATGCTTTTAAGTATTAAACATTGCTTAGTACCCTACAGATAAAATTATGTGCTATTCGCTCTTCGAGATGGTGAGACTGTCAGGATCTATTGTAGTGACGTGACTGCTGCAGCTCTCTGTTGCTTTTGTGATTGTCTAGTCTGGCCGAATGGTTACTAAATACAAAAAGCCAAATAAGGTTTTCCTCAATAACTATAAGCCACACTGGTGTTTTATAAGAAATAATTTGTTTGTTGGACCAATGTAAATCCTGAACGTGTTATTAAAACTTTCCAGACACCTTATGGTCCTTTTTGCTCTTTTTTGAAAGATATTAAATATTAAATGTACTAATTTTATGGTCAAAGACTTATAGTATTTCAAACAGATCCCAAGCACTGTATGTCCACCACAAACCACACAGTCTATTGTAATATCATATTCTGTAGCTGTGCTATCAATAATATTGCTGACCCAGTGCTGTGCTTCGAATTCCACCATAAATAACTCAGTTCTGCATCAAGGCACATATATCTGCACGCTCTGCGGTGAGTCCAGAAACTATTCTTCACTCAACAAACTTCTTGATCTGCACATGGGCTGCTATTGTAGGTCACTTTATAACTTCAACATGACAAGTTTTGATAACATGTTCAGGATTTACATTTGCCTAATGGTGGGACTGGTCCTGCCAGACATCCAAAATGGAGGGGACTCTTTGGAGCTCTAGTGAGGGAACCGGGGACACCCTCACTCAGAACACCGGTCAGAAGGTTGCCTCGAGAACAAAGAAACCAACTTATTCCCACCGTGTATAATATATAAAAAATATTTGCAGTGCTTGCTTATATACATCAAAAATTGTAGCAGTTTAATTATGTAACCTGGGAATCTAATATAAAACATAATGATGCCTAACACTGTACGCTATACTCACACAGTATTAAATATATAGTCTGCGGTAAACAAGGAAGATGCAAGGTGCTCACACACCAAAGAGCAGAAAGAGAAAACGAGAACCACAGCGCAGTTCATAACACTAAAGTCTAATTATTATAAATAATTTTATTTTGGTGTTTTAAACTGTACTATGAGTCCCACCTTTTGCAGAGGGCACTAGAACATCCATACATCTATTCAGACAACTGAAGAAGCCGAAATTGTATAGATCCTTAAATAAAAACTCTATCTAACAAAACTCCTGGCTTTGGTCACAAATGCAGAACACAGGCAGACCCTTGTCAGGTATAAAATAAGTTACCACAAATTAACAGAAGAAATATGTAGACAAAAATTAAACTGAAATGCCAAGAAGCCAGACTCTGCATGTAATACAGAGATGTAGATGCCTCTGTACTGTGCAAAATATAAAGAGAGAGCATGCGAATTTCAGTCACTAAATTAAAAATTAAATTCCTTTTTTTACCTTTATTGTCTGGCCATTTTATTCTCTAATCATGTTGATGCCAGTTTCTGGTTTACGCTTTTCACAGTCTTCACTTTCTAGTGTCTCCAGTCCATTGGCCACTTCTCTCCCCTCCAATCTACTTCACTTCCTTATATCTCTGACATTGATCTTTTCCTTTCAGCTTTCTTCCATTTATTTTGTAAGGGCTCCATATTTCAAAGCACTTACACGGTTTACAGACTCATAAACCATGTAACCTGTCTCTAAGCAGGATATTCAGCAGCACTAACATTATTAGTGTTACTGAATATTCCCAGATACCGCCACTATTACACGGTTAGCATCGGGGTGTTCCAGGGGCAGTACCCAGGGATAACTAGTCAGTGGTAATATTTAGCCACTACCTGGTTAATCCTCAGTGGCAAAAGTTAAGTGCAGCAAAAGCTGTCCTAACTTTTGCCACTGAAACTAACCGGGTAACGGCTAAATATTGCCGCTGCCCAGTTAGCTTCTGCACCACGCGGTGCTGTGTGGCAGACCTGGATATTCAACATTGGTTGGCCGGATATAGTCTCGGCATTGAATGTCCTGGTTAATTCTTCAGCAGCGATGGCTAGGTGCTGTACTCACGTTAGCAGCCACCGCTGAATTTCGGACCTTAAGTCTCTATCAACTCAGATTTCACTGTTCCTTCTTAACATTCAGTTCTCAATCTCTCTCTTTTTTTACTAGGGATGTCCATTTGTTTGAAACAAAATGGGAAATGTCAACAAAAATTTATATTTTTTTACATAGTTTTAATCCATTCTGAAATTCATTTTTTTCTCGTTTCATCACAAGACAAGCTGGTCTCAAACCAGTAACGTTTGGGTTAAAAGGTAGGCATCTTGCAGAAAATGCCACCACAATTCCATGGGACCTAGTTATAGCAAGCATTCCTGTTTCCTAATTGACCCAAAGTTTGTTTGGTCTGCAACTCTATGTAAAATGCTAACTCAATTTCTTTTCTTGTGAATTTATTGCCTCGTGCTGTAGAGATTTACTCCAAAGATTTTTTTGCCATGTTCTTGTGCCAGAAATCCTATGAAACCATGTCTGAGTACACTATCAGAGCAGGTGCAAAGTTTGATGGGGAACTTTTTGGGAGTATATGTATTTTTCCATTGCTAAATATGAAATACATATTTCATTTTAAGATCTTCGAAAACAGCACCCAGAACATGTCCCATTCAAATCTGTAGGTGCCGGATGCATAGGACCTATATGTTGCACCTTTTGTAAAATCACTACTAATTTACACATGGTGCCTAACCATTCTAACATCACCTCCTATAGACCTCTGACTTCAATAGGCCACAAACTAGAAGGAGGAAAGATAAAAGCAAAGGAAGAGCTATAAAGTAATGGCATTAAGCGACCCTGTTTTCGTAGTCTAACTATAACCATCGACCCTCATCGGAAGTGACTGCAAGCATCATAACATCCAAGAAAAACTGTAAGTGCTCCATGACAATAGGACAAAGAAAATGTATTTTTCCCCAGAATACATCCTATACACTTGCAAGGACATCATATCTAAAACGTTGCATCCAGAGCACAGGTCCTTCCTCTAGGTAGCAAAAAATAACCTTTGTCTTTCCTGGGTAGCAATTGCCACATCTGTCCCAAAAACAGAACTTGAAAATTCCTGAAGTACAGATGCATCATCCTATTGAAATGCTGAAAACCAAGTAGCATCAGTAAAGTAGCCCTTTCATATACTTCTACCACTGATAGTCTGGATGTAGCTTCATGATTAGAACTAGCTACTTTCAATGGGGCATCTATACTGCCGTCTCCCTGGGAATTTCTCCTCTTTCCTCTTTGGAGAAAAACAGATTTTACTCAGAAGTGGTGCTGCTACCACCTCTCTGGAATATGCAGTACTTCCATTAGATATTTCATGAACATATCCAAGGGCAACATACCAGTGACTTTGACGAGGTTTAATTTATGTGTTCCATCTTATGATAGATGAAAGCTGCTTTATCGTGTATTAAGGCGTTATTCCTCTTACCTCTTTGACCTCTCTTTTCAAGTACTCCAATCTCCCCTGATATGCCTTAGAAAAAGATTATTGTTTCTGAGTCAAAAATCCAAAAGACTGTACAAAAGAATATTTGCGGAGCATTTCATTATAATGGCATTCATTCTCACCGGCACTCCCCATATTGATTCCAAAATCACCACAAGGAGCTGGGCTAACAAGGGAGATGATATTCTACTACTGTAGGAACATTGGAAGTCCTATTCAATGCCACTGTAGTTTTTTGATCAACCACACCTTGGAATGCTAAAAGGATTCCTAAGTCATTCATTTAGATCATCTCCGATGAGACAGCTTCTCCAACTATAGTTTGCACTCCTGTTTCCTCCTGAAGTGAGCCGAATTCCACATCATCCTGAAAGCAGGGACACTGCAGAGCCCATAGTCAGCAATGTAATGTTATCATGGCGTTTGAGCAACACCTCCTCTCCCAGCAGTGCAAATGCATGTTCTTCCATCAGCAGCTGCTATGGCAGTTTCAGCTACTGTCTCCACCAAAACTTGGTTGAGGTATCCTTCAGTCTTCAGCTGGACTGCCATGAGTACAGATGTTTCCGAAAGATAAGCTCTGACCCTACCTTTCCTTGATAAAAACAGAGTTCAACAGAAGGAATAAAAAAAACAGCATAGCAACATACAACCAACAAATAGACAACAGCACCCAACAGCTCATGCTGCCATCTTGAATCCTCCAAGGTAAATGTCTTTGAAATTGTCTTCCTATAGGCTACAGCAACTTGCTGTATGGTATGGCCCCAAAGAGCGACTGTAGAGAGCAGTATACTAAGCTGCTAGTCACAAACATACTGAATCAAAAGAGAGATAGCCGACTCCAGAGGAGCCACAATTATACAGAACAAATTTATCCCAAAGTATCCATTTATTCTAGCTCAGCCTCACATTATTATTCAGAGATCTCAACCTTCTAATAAAACTCTCTCAGTACAATTTCACTGCAGGTGTTTTCCCAGCTCTTGGAGCCCTTAAGTGTCCTGCATTTCCAGCAGAGTCGTTCTGTTTCTTTCAGCACCATTTTTATTACTCCTTCTGTCTCAGCTACAATGCTTTCAGTACCTGGTGGGAATAACTCGCAAGCTATTAATTGCATCATTTGCTGTTAAATAACTTGACCTTTTCAAGACAGTAACTCCCAGGACGCTTCTGGATTGCTATGGAAAAAATACTCAAGGAAAGAGGATTATAAAATGATTTGAAAAATCCATTCGTCTGATCAGCTACAAACATTGGAACCCACGTAGACATTTGCATATGTTTGGCATTAAGAAATGCAAGGTTTGCTTCAAAACACTTGACATCAATGCAGCATAGCTAATACTGAAACTGAAATACATTTTAAACTGAAGCAATTGAAGGTATGATTAAACAATTAATTATTCTAGCTTTTGAAAAACAATTTTGTGTATTAAGATGATTGGGGATGTGTGACTGTTGTTATTCTCAATGCTTTTCATCTAGAAAGAAAGGTATTAGTCTGTGACTTCCCTCTCCAAATACAGATATCACTCTCTCGGTCACCATCTCTCTCGTATCCCCATCCCCCTCTGCCCCAGCAGAGTCTCTCTCTCTGTCTCATCCCCCACATGTCCGCAACCAGCAATCTCAATTTCTCTCTCTTACTGTGTCTCAGTCTGTCTCTCTCTTTCTCTAGGCAACTGCCTTTCTGTAGCTTTTCTCCTTCCTTCCTTCCTCCCTTCCTTCCCTGGATGCTCTGGTGCCTCCCTGTGGGCCAGTCATATACTATCTGCATCCTCTTCCTGGCCCATGTTGATACTGCTGTTGCCAGTGTTGTCCCCCAACACTGCCTTTTCCTTTGCTTTCACATCTTTTCCTATCATTTTTCTCTCTTCTCACTCCTACAACTTCTCACGCCTCTTCCTTTCTCATCTCATCTCATCCCTCCTCTCTCCTCCCTTCCTCTTCTCTTTCCCTTTATTAGCTTGTGAGCACTTCAGTCCAGCAGTTGAACCAAGTTTGGAAAATTCTTCCAAAAGACATCCATTGCAAAATTTCTTGCAAAATGATCGCTAACCCATGAAAACTGTTGCGGGTCAATACACTGGTTTCTAAAAGTATATTGGAAAGTGTACTTCTCGAAAGCAATGTGATTTCTGTGCAAATAGATCGACTAATGATATTTTTCTTTGAGATAACTAGAAGAAAGGAACACTGAATAACATTAAGACCCTTTTGTAGTTTCTTGGCCTTTCTAAGGCCTTTGATACAGTGCAGTGGAAAGCATCACAGAAGCAGCTTAAATGTTATGGTCGACGAACAATTTTTCACATACAAGACATTCATGATATAATTCATGACTGGTAGGGCTTCTGTGGCAGGAAACATTACAGATGTCAGTAGAGTTAGCCACTGTTGTCAGTCGTGACGAACTGGTCATGACAGAAACTCTGCTGTTGACACTAGCTGAAGCTATCACAGCCAGTATTTGGATTTGATACTAAGCACAGAAATACAGGTTTGATTTGGTAAAACAGAAGATATAAAATTGGACCTCTTGTTGGAGGGGGAGGAACATGTTCTGTATTTTTTTGTACAAAATATGACTCCATACTACAAGAGCTTGAATTGTATTAGATGTATGTGTGTTGCGAAGAGCTTACAGGCTTTTAAAGCTCAGCATTCCTCCTACCTGTTGCTCCTCTAGATTTAGAGGGGTAGCCTCTTTCCACTGATTCGGACTCTTCAAACATCTTTCCCTTCAGGAGGCAGAGGGTCTACCACACCTTCTAAATATTCAGAGGGGTACCATTCGAGGGTGGGAGAGGGCAATGTCTCCAAATGGGTAACTTTTGCACCTCCCATGGCAGTAACGAACCTTACGACTAAGCCAGGGTATGTGGAGTGTGATCTTATTCTCTCAAATGTACTGGTAATTAGGCTGGGGAGAGAAACGTTTTGCATAAATTAGATTTTAAGATCTATGTGGTTTGCTTTGCAGGAAAAAAGTTGCAGATTCTTGTGAGGAGCTTTTCTTTCAGATCTGGTGCAAAGTCCAAAGGTAAACGTACCCTCAGATTTTGCACCCATGCACCCAGATTTGAAAATTGCCCCATTATTTGCCAATACTGTCCAGGGATTTTCAGTGACAGTATAAACACAGCACTGCTGAAAATCCTTCCAGACCACCTAATATCAGGACAGAGCATAGACAATCATTCCCAGGAATTATTTGAATGGTGGTTATACTCGGATCGTTAGCTATATACCTAGAAACATGACTGCAGAAAAAGACCACATGGCCTATCTAGTCTAACTTTCCAAGTCAACTACAATAGTGCCTTTTTTCCTTTTTGAATTCAGATACTGTCCTTGTCTCTATTACTTCCACTGGGAGACTATTCCACGCATCTACCATTCTTTCTGTAAAGAAATATTCCCGCATATTACTCCTGAGTTTATCCCCTTTCACTCTCATCCCAGGTCCCACATGTGCATTTTTGCCACAGAAGTATTTAAAGGTCTCTATCATATCTCCCCTATCCCGCCTTTCCTCTAAAGCATACATATTAACATCTTTAAGTCTGTCCTCATATGTTTCATAACAAAGACCACTAACCATCTTAGTAGCCACCCTCTGCACTGACTCCAACCTGCTTTTATCCTTTTGAAGGTACGGTCTCCAGACTTGCACATGATACTCCATAAGAATATAAGATATGCCATACTGGGTCAGACCAAGATCTATCAAGCCCAGTATCCTGTTTCCATCAGTGGCCAATCTAGGTCATAAGTACCTAGCAGTTTCCAAATGAGGTCACACCAGAGACTTATACAGAGGCATTATCACCTCCTTTTTTCTGCTGGCCACATCTCTCCCTATTCTCCCAAACAAACTTCTGGCATTCGCCGTCACCTTTTCTACCTGTTTAACTACTTTAAGATTGTCAGACAAAATTACGCCCAGGTCCTGATCCTGTTTTGTGGACAGAAGTACCTCATCCCCTACACTGTACTGCTCCTTTGGATTTTTGCAGCCCACATGCATGGCACTGCATTTTTTAGCATTAAATTTCAGCTGCCAAATTCTTGACCATTCTTCAAGCTTAGCTAGATCCCTCCTCATGTTATCTACTCCTTCCTGGATGTCTACTCCACTACAGATTTTAGTATCATCCGCAAACAAGCAAACCTTACCCGACAGCCCTCCCACAATCTCACTAACAAACACGTTAAAAATAATCGGACCAAGGACAGGTCCCTGCAGCACTTCACTGGTAACCTTCTCCTCAGAATGTGCTCCATTTAATTGTACCCTTTGTTGCCTCCCACTCAACATATATTTAACCCAATCAGTAACTTTAGGGTCCATCCCTAGGGTGCTCAGTTTGTTTATAAATCACCTGTGCGAAATGGTGTCAAATGCTTTACTGAAATATAAATGCACCACATCTAGGGCTCTCCCTCAGTCCAACTCCCTGATCACCCAGTCAAAGAAATCAATCAGATTTGTCTGACAAAACCTGCCTCAGATACTTCAATCCATTGGATTCCAGAAATCTTATTGTTCTCTCTTTTAGCAGGTTTCCAATAATTTACTCACCACAGAGGTTAGACTAACTGGCCTTTAGTTTTCAACCTCATCCTTACTTCCGCTTTTGTGTAAAAGGACCACATGTGCCTTTCTCCAGTCCTCCGGGACCACTACCAACTACAAAGAAACATTGAAAAGGTCAGACGGTGGAGCAGCTAGAACATTTCCAAGTTCCATCAGTATTCTTGAATGTATCCTATCTGGACCTACGGCTTTGTCTATTTTTAGTTTAGCTAGTTCTTCACGAACACAGACTTCTGAAAATTGTTCGAGATCCCCGTCGCTTCTGTTCCTATTTGTGGGTGTTTTCTGAGGTTCTTCTCCTGGCCCTTTATCTGTGAACACAGAACAGAAATATTTGTTAAGTAATTCTGCTTCATCCTCATCAGTTTCTACATATTCCTCACCTTCACACTCAAAGTCTGTCAATATCACTTTTGCTTTTCTTCTCTCAGTTACATTTCTGAAAAATGTCTTATCCCCGCATTTTATTGCATTGGCTATTTCTTCTTCTTTTTGTACCTTTACTTTCCTGACTACTTTGCTAGCTTCTCTAAGTTTTTCCAAATATAGATGCCTGTTTTCCTTTCTCTGTGATCTCTTGTATTTCATGATGGCCTCCCTCTTTTCCTTCACCTTTTCGGCTACTTCTTTTGAGAACCATAGCGACCTCCTTTTCTTTTTACATTTATTTACCTTTCTAACAAAAAGGTTTATAGGAAAGGGATAATCAGTGAAAACATGGCCTGTTGGTGGCCCTGGAGAACTAGGAGTGAAGACTCATTGTGAACAAGATTACATCAATGTTTTTGAATTTCACTATCAGGAAAGATTTTGATAGATGAAGTTTCATTTTCACTCCTTTTTAGAAAAACTCAAATGCTTCTGGAGAGTTCACTATAGCAACCTCACCCATTCCCACTTTCAAAAAGGAAAATAAGTCCTTGGTTTTTGCAGCATAATTGTGATATAAAACAGTCCATAAAAGGTGTTAACGCATTTTGCTGATATCTCTTTGTTCTTAGGCACCAGCAATTGTAAATATAGTTTGCTTGCTTTTATATAGGTTTCTCTAGGCATTTATGGAATCTATGCTGAAATGTGTGGGGAGGGAGGAATCTATGAAAGAAAAAGCTATCAGGCTAGAGGAAGAATATCACATGACATGATGCAAAAAAGGACTCATTCATTTAATAAAATTCCAGATGCCGCTTTCTCATTCAGAAAACAGTCCAAAGTTTGAAGAAGTAGAAGCTGCAAGGGAAATGTTGAGGAAATACTGTTTCCAAGTTCCTTCCCACTATCCTTTTATGTAACTCTACTAAAGATAAATTGGCCTCTAAAAACAGCATGAGATGCTTTCCTAAATGCCTATAAATTTCTTTGGCATAAACTAAGTCAAGTGACTTCCCCCTCAAACTGTAAATGTTTGACAGGTTCCTTTAACCATTTTGTGATTTGAGGTGGAAAGAAGTCCGTTCAGTATCTTTATAGAGTTTTCCGTGCCAAAACCACAATATGTCACTTGGGGGCAATTTCTCCAAATGGATTAGTTTTGCACATACTATGACAGTCATGAATCTCACTTCTAAGCCAAAGTATGTGGAGTATGATCTCAATCTCTCAAATTTACTGCTAATGCTTGCTTTAGTACTTGCATCGTGCCAAAGAGAGCTTCCTTCTGGAGTTCATAAGACATAACATGTATGGGGAGTTTGTAAAGATGTGACTGAAGTTCTTCTTTATCAGGCCTGGGGCTCCCAATATGATGGAAAATGTCTGTATCTTTCTGCCACATTTTCTTGGTCTCTGACTGCATTTCTTGATACTTCAGGATCTTCTCCCTCTCCATGCAATTCACAGAATAATCGCTTGGAACTTACACCTCTATTATCAATGCTGTTCTGTTGTTTTCTCCTTCGCCACTATGTCGGGTTTCCAGGACTGGTCCGTCCACTAGCTGAGCTAGGCAGCTGCCTAAAGTGGCCAGCGGCAGCAGCACATATGACAGGCTGCAACGCCTCCCCCTCCCCCCAGCTGCTGCCAATTCCATTTGGGGGGGGGCAAGCAGTGGCAGAAGCAGTATGTCCAAAAGCGGCTGCTTTTGGTTGCCACTTTAAAGTGGTGGCAAAAAAACACCACTTTTAGAAATACTGCCACTGCCTGCCTCCCCCTCCCGAGACAGAATCAGCCGCAGCTGGGGGGGGGGGGGGGCAGCGAGGCCAGGATTTCTGCCTGGGGCAGCAAAAACCTTTGGGCTGGCCCTGCGAGTTTCCTCGCATCCAGTTTGTTATCCATTGGAATGGGAATGTTCTAAGTTATCAATTTCCATAATGCTCAGGGTTATAATCCCAGAGCTTTTCTGGTATAGCAATGTTGTAGAGCCCAATATTCAATTAGGCAAGCTGTGCGCCACTTCGGCGCATAGCCGTTGCTACGACTCCTAACCCCATACTGGGGTCATATGTGACCCTGGCATTGGAAATCTGGGGTTTGCCACACATGCTGGATGCTGCATTAGCTAACTGGGCAGCAGTGATATTGCCTACTGCCTGGTTAGCTCCTGTGCCTTAAGGGTAGGCAAGGGCTTTCCTCGCCTATCTTTTAGATGCACGTCGTAACCGGGCAGCAGGCAATATCACTGTTGCTTAATTAGGGATAGTCGCCACCCCTGCTCCTCCCCGGAAAAGCCCCAACATGCCCTGATGCTAAGCGGTTAGCATCACGGTGGGTAAGGGAGATAATCATGGATAGTCACTGTGTTAGTGCTGCTGAATATCTCTCTCAGCGACAATTACATGGTTTACAGGGGCCGTAAACTGTGTAACTACCCTTCGAATATTGGACCCGTAGTACTTACAAAGTTCCCAATGGACAAGATAGTCCACCTTGTTGTGTCTTTCTGTATGGACATTTTCTGCCATCAGAACTTCAGGGCCTGTTTCCAGCTGTTTCTTACAGAATCTGCATATGTCTGTTTTTCCTGTTTTCTCTATGCTCGTTGTGAACCATCTCGTCCATAGTCCACTGTCCTGAGCTGCAACTATCAATCTCTCATCCTTACATTTCATTTTGCCTCTCCTTAGCCACTCGTCTCCTTGTTTGATAAACAAATGGCTTCTGGAGTCATGTTTTGTATTTCCCACTGTATTTATGAATTTGCCACTTCTTGTTCTTCATTTGCTAATCTAGTTCTTTAAAGAATCTTTTCTCTTGTTTTGCAAATTCTGTTGCTTCCTTCCCTGTATATAATGGTGGATTCTCATCCATTCCTTATGTTTGTCGGAATGCCTGTCCTAGTTTAATAATGGGTAAAGATTCTGACTGTTTACTTTCATACTGTAACACTTTTTTGTGTAACTGGATCTGTTGATGCTGCTTCGTATGCCCGGAGGCCTGTGATGGTCATTCTTATATATAATCGATTTCTATGAGGCCCATTTCTCCTACAGCTCTAGGGATATATAGTCTGTCAGCACCACTTCCCTGGTGGCCAGTGGACGCCAGGGCAGGTGGGACACAAAAAATATAAGGTTAAGATTGGAGAGTCTTCTAAAGGCCCAAATGGCTCTTGGTCCTTGTAGTTGCTTGAGCTCCAATCTTCAATGAAACAATCAAGCTGAGTGGTGGAAATTAATAAGGCTTTTATTTCCCTTTTTCACAGTGGTTCTAAATAGTGGGTTACAACTTTAAAGCAAATGTCCTTAATGCAGGTAGAAAACAAACTCCGGGTTCAAAGCAAAAACTGTTATACGTCACAGGAATGGAGGTGCTCAAACAAATAAAGAATGCTCTGCTGGTAATTCACCCAATCACAAGTCTGGCAGTGACTCTAAACTTTCAGAAATGCAAAGTGTACAGTCCATCTCTTGGTCAGACAAATCTCCTGCCAGTTCCACTTGCATTGGCACGGTATCAGAAAGCTCTGATTCTATATCCCTGGTTTCTTGTAAAACACATTCAGGGGTTTTGTATATTTTCTGTAGCAGTTCCCAATGTCCTTGGCCTAGCCTAGGGCGTTGGCCACTTGCTGTGTTAGGCTTTAAAGTACCCTCTTTCCTTAGAGGCTTTATATCAGCTTTATCATAGCTTTTACCATTCACAACTTTCTTAGTAGGCATACATTTCTCATACCTTGTATGGCAGCAATCCTCAAGTAACCGGCTTTCTTCCACTGCCTGCCTTTCCCAGGCAGCAGCTTGGTGAAATCCTTTTCTATAACGGTTAGGCTTACCCTGTAGCCTTTGACTTCCTTCTCCTGGTGAAGGCCTGCCTCTGTACAAGCCCAGCTTCTGGCTTTCTAACTCAGTGTGGCTTGGCTTCTCCAGCTGATTTTTGTTTGGCTTAGGGTTGCAGTTACAGCAGTGCTTTTGCCTCTGAGGGCAAACAGCTCTCGGTTTGGCTTGAGCTGACACCTCCTTAGGTCCTTCCTCAGCTCCTGAGAAATCACCTCTTCCTCCTGGGAATCCTCTAGCACTAGAGTAGTCAGGTTTCCACTTCCACCTCTCTCTCTCGGTGCTGCCAGTGATTCTCCCCTTGCTTCTGCTTGGGCTGCTGCTTCTGCTGGTGCTTCTAACTCCGAGGCTACCGGTACTCCTTCTGCCTCTTCTCTTTCCTCTGACTCCCTTCCAATCTTCCACACTCCCCTTATGAAGCCCTCCTGCTTTCGAGGATTGGAAGCTGGTTGGCATTTCCTCATGACCAGCTGGGCATGGCTCTTCAGTCTCCCTGAAGACACTCTTGCTCCCTCTAGCTGTTTCCTGGGAATATTGCAAGTCTTTTTCTCTGTGAAAAACACCTTCTTTTCTCTCAACTGGGCTCTCATCAGCCCTCGCTGCGTGACAAGACTTGCATACACTGATTCTTATAAATCACCTCATAGGTATGGAGGAGTTTTCTTGTTCATACATCTAGTTTCTTAAGATATTTCAGAGGCTAGTCAACATTTCCAGAGCTATACATGGGGATTACAAGCTGATTGATGGCTTGTATGTTTGTTTGTTTATTAGGTTTCTTGATATACTGCTCCTTATTAAACCAGGGCGGTTTACATGATAACAGAAACAGGGAAAAGCGGCCTTAGGCCAGAGAAAAAGAAAATGACTCCGTTATATGACAGGACAGAGGAAGGAGAGTCCTAGGAAGTGTGAAGAAACAGCAGAGAGAGATAGGGGTGAAGGAGGATTAGGGAAGGCTCTTAGTGAGGACGGGGACTATGGGTGGTCAGGGAATAGTAGAGGGTAGGTCAAAAGTAGCCTAAAACAGGTAAGTTCTCAGGAGGGTCTTAAATGGTTCTTGATGTAGTATGGAGGGGAAGCAATTCCAGAGGGAAGGGCTTAGGAAAAAGAAGGCAGAGTGGCGGATGCACTGAAGGTGAGCTCGGGAGGGTTATGAGAGAGCTAGGCAATTGATGTGGAGGCTACGGGAAGGAGTGTTGAAGTGGAATAAGCCAGACAGGTACTATGGGGCATTGGAGTATATGATATGATATGAGTCAGAGTAAGGACTTTGTATTGGATGCAATGACCAAGGGGGAACCAGTGGAGCTTGATGAGAATAGGGGTGATATGTTCCCGCGAGAGGTATGAGTGATAATACGGGCTGTTGTATTCTGTAACAATTGTAACCAATGGAGTTGGTTCTTGGTAATGTCAGCAAAGGCCAGGTTGCAGAAGTCCAGTCGAGACATCACTAGGGAGAGGAGAAGGGTGGTCAATGCTTGTTGAGATAGAAAGGGGCGGATAGCTCGTATCTGGCGGAGATAGGATCTGCAGGAGAGGAGTGAAACATGTTCTTAAAAAGAGAGTGCGGTGTCCAAGGTCATGCCGAGATAACAAATTGTGGAGACTAGGGGGATAGTGACGTTGGCAAGGATCAGGGCAATTGATGGGCAAGGGTTATCAAACATAAACTATCATTGCAAGTGTCTTGGCTAAGTTAAGGTGCAGGCAGTTCATGGTGAGCCATCTGGAGATATGTTCTAGGCAGTCATTAAGTATGGAAAGGTCAGGCTGTTGAGGGTGGGTATGGTGGAGTAGAACGATATCGTTCGCATAATAGTATGCCAACAGCCCTAACTGTTGAATGAGTAGAGCAAGAGGTGCAAGAAACCCATTAAACAGGAGGGGGGCCAGGACAGAGCCCTGTGGCATGCCACAGCAGAGAAGGACTGGATCAGAAGAGGCAACACCTCAGTGCACAGAGAAGGACCATGAAGACAGGAAGGAGTGAAACCAACTATAGACAGTCCCACGGAGCCCAGAGTCATGTAGACAAGAGAGGAGGAGAGAGTGATTGACTAAGTTAATCAAAATAAACATAACTATCTCTTATATCTGAACAAATAGGAGTGACCTACACAGAGCAGTGTGTACACCCCTAAACAAAGGTATGGGAGGGGTGACCTGCATGGAGCGGCAGGTGCACCTTCTCTTGCCGCCTTGCTGGGCATACTAGATGGACCATACAGGTCTTTATATCATATACTATGTCACTATGTAAGCCAAAGGCCACGGATAGATCAAGGGAAACTGCCAAAGTGGTATCATCATGATCATGTATCTTATTCTTTGATGATGGTGCACTTCTCAGAATCGGCTTCAATCTCCTGTAATACTCTTTGCTGGTCTTTTCTCTCAAAACTTTATGCTGAATTGTTGCTCCTTCCTCTACTCCTACGTACGTACTTATATATACCTTAATGCTCAAGTTCCTTTGTTAAATCTCCTGTGACACCCTCTCCATGGAGAATAAACTTACTTACGACACCTGTCATATTATCTACTAATATTGTTTGGATAGTTTCCTACTAAATGTTGAATAAGATGGAATAGGGCCTAAAATAATACATGTGGAGGCAGATCCCATAACATACATGTCCGGTCCACGGACACGTCTAGATTGAAAAAGAGCCCTGTTTGAACCTAATTCTGCATCTGTGGGTCCAGAATTGTGGAGGTAGATGTCTCCATCGCAGCATGGGCTTAGGGCTATTCAGCAGGCCCATACATGAATCCGGCACGCAGCTCCATGTCCACTGTATTCTGAAAAGGTGTATATTTCAGATCCTGCCCATCTCGGCAATGTACCCACGGACGCCACACCTCCTCGGTAAAAAAAATGTACATCTCCTAAGCTGCTTTTCACATTGACAGTAGTTTGCTGATGCAAACTAGACATAAATACCAATGATGATTGACTGCTGATGAACCTAGACCATATACCAGTCCTCTTAATGCCCTGAAAAGTGCTAGGTAATCTCAGTACACCCTAATATGGTATAAGAGAATGTAAATATGAACATGTATGTCATGACATACCTTGCATAAAATGGCCCTAGTGATTCCTGCCTTGGTCATCTCTACAAACACACTTTAAACTGCTAATGATGAACGTTTACCAAGTGCACAAAACCCAAAACTAACATTGTAGTTCACTAAAGGATGCATAATAATGCTGAGCAACAAATGTATGCCCTTTTCATGTCTATGGCTTATAAATGCACTCATTCTGCTGCTCTGCACTATCTTTCCTCTCATTTCTCTCCCTACACCCCTCGGGAACTCTGTTTTGCTGGCAGATAGCTTCTATCTGTGCTCTTCTCTTCTACTGCCAACTCCAGACTTTACATAAGAACATAAGATATGCCATACTGGGTCAGACCAAGGTCCATCAAGCCCAGTATTCTGTTTCCAACAGTGGCCAATCTAGGTCATATGTACCTAGTAGTTTCCCCAAGGGACACAGGTTCCACAATGCTTGTATTGGTTCAAGCATTGATATCCTGGGTCCCTTCTTAATAATGGTTTATGGACCTTTCCTCCAGGAACTTGTCCAAATCTTTTTTAAACCCAGTTACACTAACAGCCTTTACTACATCCTCCGGTAACAAATTCCAGAGTTTGATTACACGTTGAGTGAAAAAATATTTTCTTTCATTAGTCTGAAATAGTTTACCCTGTAGCTTCATTGCATGTCCCCTAGTCTTTCTATATTCTGATAAGGTAAACAATCGATCTACGTTTACCCGTTCCACTCCGTTCATTAATTTATAGACTTTTATCATATCTTCCCTCAGCCTTCTCTTTTCCAGGTTAAAGAGCCCTAACCTTTTTAACCTTTCTTCATAGGAGTATCCTTCCATCCCCTTTACCATTTTGGTGGCTCTTCTCTGAACCTTTTCTAAAATCGCTATATCCTTTTTAAGATACGGCGACCAGAATTGCACACAATATTCAAGGTGCGGTCTCACCATGGAACGATATAGAGGCATTATAATATCTTTTGTTTTATTTTCCATTCCTTTCCTTATCATACCTAGCATTCTATTTGCTCTCTTGGCCGCTGCTGCACACTGGGCCAAGGGTTTTAACATGGTATCCACAATGACGCCTAAATCCTTTTCCTGGGTGGTGGTTCCTAATGTGGAACCTTGCATCGTGTAACCATAGTTTGGGTTGTTCTTCCCTAGGTGCATAACCTTGCACTTGTCCACATTAAATTTCATCTGCCATTTTGATGCCCAGTCTTCCAATCTATCAAGATCCTCTTGCAATTTTCCACAATCCTCTTGGGTTTTAACAACTTTAAATAGTTTTGTGTCATCTGCAAATTTGATAACCTCACTCGTTATTCCACTTTCCAGGTCATTTATGAATATGTCAAAAAGCAGCGGACCCAGCACAGATCCCTGGGGTACACCACTATTCACCTTTCTCCATTGGGAAAATTGGCCATTTAGCCCTACCCCCTCTGCTTTCTATCTTTTAACCAGTTCCTGATCCACAATAGTACACTGCCTCCTATCCCATGACTCTTTAGTTTTGCCAAAGGTCTCTCATGAGGGACCTTGTCAAAGGCTTTCTGAAAGTCCAGATACACAATATCAACCGACTCACCTTTGTCCACCTGATTATTCACTCCTTCAAAAAAACATAACAGATTAGTAAGACAAGATCTTCCTTGTCTAAAGCCATGTTGGCTGTCTCCCATTAGGTCATGACTATCTACATGCTGAGTAATTTTATTCTTTATGATGGTTTCTACCATTTTTCCCGGTACTGATGTCAGGCTCACCGGTCTGTAGTTTCCCGGATCACCCCTGGAACCCTTTTTAAAAATTGCTGTTACATTGGTGATCCTCCAATCTTCAGGTATTAGAGATTATTTTAATGATAGTTCACAGATTACTAATAGCAGGTCTGCAATCTCGTATTTCAGTTCTTTCAACACCCTTGGATGTATACCATCCGGCCCAGGTGATTTGCTACTCTTCAGCTTATCTAATAGTTGTAATACATCTTCCCGATGTATCGATATTTCCTTCAATTCTTCCGCACCTTTAAATACCACTTCAGTCATGGGTTACATCCCTACATCTTCCTCAGTAAAGACTGAAGCAAAGAATTCATTCAGTCTCTCCGCTATCGCCTTGTCGCCTCTTAGTGCTCCTTTAACCCCTTTATCATCTAATGGACCAACTGACTCTCTCACAGGTTTTTTGCTACGAATGTACTTGAAAAGGTCTTTACTTCGCGTTTTTGCTTCCGCAGCAAGCTTCTTCTCAAATTCTCCCTTTGCCTGCCTTATCAATGCCTTGCATTTGACTTGCCAGTGCTTGTGCTGTTTCCAGGTTTCATCGTTTGGCTCTTTTTTCCATTTCCTGAAAGATGCTTTTTTGGCAAAAATAGCCTCTCTGACCTCACCTTTGCTCCTTTCACCTTGCTGCTCCTTATGCCTGGAACAAACTACCTGTGTTTGTATGTCAGGCTTCTTCTCTGGCACTTCTCAAATCCAGGCTGAACGCTCAACTCTTTGTTGCCACTTTTGGATCTGATCCACCTAATCTCCCTTGTGTTTCCTTACCATTCCCCCTAGATGTATCCTGTCCACAGCTGCTGTGTTATCTGTCTTGAATAGATTGTAAGCTCTGCTGAGAAGGAACCATCTTTTACGTGTCTGTGCAGCGCTGTGTATGCCTTGTAGAGCTATTCAAATGATCAGTAATACTAGTATGGCCTTCTGGCTATGGCATCTGATTCCTGCATATTTGGATGCTGGCATTTCTCACAGCAACTACACCTGTCCCATCGTGGTGTACGTCGCTCTGTACACATCCACTATCTGTAGCGCAACCCTGTCTGCTTTCCCACAGTCTGCTTTGTGGTATTGCTCCACGGTCAGGCCTGGGTGGACATGGGAGGGGGGATCCCTGTGCCATCATACCCAGGTGGCCAGACTCCCATTTATCACCACTCTCACAGCTTGCATAGATCCTGGACTGGGGAAGGATGTAGGCCTTGTGACACAATCTACTGGATGTTGGCACTACATCAGTCATGTCTCTCAGTGCCTGGCACAGCTGATGTATGACTGCCCTATCACACTGGCACCTGGTGACACTGCAGTCATCCATATGGTCCAGGTACCTGCCAGCCATTCAAGGCCTCTCTGAATTGCAGGTGAGCACACCAGATCCTCCCGTGCTAACCCCAAACCACACTCTCTCACTTGCAATCACAAAAGACATCATTCTGCCAAACCAAACCAATAACTAACAGCTGCTATACCATAATGGCATGACGTCCCAGGACTACACATATGATCTGCCTTTCTCACTGCAATATGATTTGTTTCCAGACTCACTCATATACTATTCTTGCATCAACAATCCCAATTTTCAAAACACAGAATTTATTAGGGTCTCCTGGATTAGCTCTTTTAGCACAAACAGCACATTTCAGCATAGCCAGAATAAACATTATTGCTCATCTTAATATATCTGTAAGGATGTTTATTAATATTTCTTTACCTTACAACATTCCCTCACCACTGCTTTCTGTTCTTTATAACTGTATCTTGTGTTTTTCCAGACTGCAGTCACACCAGTTCAGCTCTTAGTTGTCACAACCATTCTTCAATATGAGATGAATTAAAGAGCACATCAGAATATTTTCTAAATTGTGGCCTTATTCCACATTGCAGCAGGAATAACAGTGACATCCAAGGGGATATCGCAGAATGTACATGGGCCTTTCTGGAATACACTATGCATGTCTATTTGATGACCTATCCGTCTGTCAGAACGTTAGCTGTCCCACCCATATTGCAGGTCATACCCTAGACCTAATTCTTTCTTCAATTGATTCCTCCTAATTTCCCCTGTCATTTCAGCCTCCCCCTTCCCTGGACAGATCATTCATGTCTATTGTTTTCTATGTCCCTGTACCCCCCCTCCCCTGGTACATCTACATCCCACCCCTCTGCTCACCGCCCCACCGGTTGACCTGCCGGATCACACCATCCACCCTTCAGGCCTTCTCCTCTGATGATACTATTTTTCCCTTAGACTTTGTCTCCCTCCCAATGAATGTGCAGGCCCACACCTGGAATACTTCCCTAACTGCCACTCTAGACAGGATAGCCCCACAGGTCTCTGTCCCACTCTCCTGAACTTCCTCCCATCACCCCTGGTGCCATCCCAGCCTTTACTTCAAATCACCTACCTCCGCCACGCAGAATGGCATTGGGGTCAACACCCCTCACCAGAATCACTGGGCATCTTTAAATGTACTTATTGTCTCTACCATGACATGATCTGTTCCGCTAAACTCACATTCTACTCCAACCGTATCACCGTTGCTTCCAATTCCTCCTGTCAGCTTTACCTGACTCTTCGCTCCCTTTCAGCACCAGGGCTAGCCTCCATGGCATCCTCCACTACCCCAGACCCCTCTAGTCTGGCCATTTTCTTCTCAGAAAAAGTCCGTACTTTGCACCACACCTTACCCTCCTGCCCTCCCCCTTCCCTCCCAGATCCCCTTCTCACCCGCATTCTCCTCTGAATTCCAGCCTGATGCATACCTGGACTTCCTTCCATCCAGTCACCATTACAGAATTTTCTAAAGTCTTTGGCTCCTCACACAAGACTACATGTCCCTTAGACATGTATCCTTTCCCAATGACTGTCAGGACACTCCCTTGCCCTCCGTCTGTATTTACTCCATATGATCAATTCCAGCCTCTCCTCTGGCTCCTTCCATACACCCTGGAAACATAAAATCATTCGTCCCATCCTGATCCTGAAGAAGCTCTCCCTGGATCCCTCTGTCCCCACACACTGTTGCCCCATTTCTATTCTCCCTTTCCTATGCAAGATTCTGGAGAAGGTAGTCTTTTCCCAACTATCCGCACACCTTGACTCTACTTCTGCCCTTCACCCCTGCCAAACTGGGTCCCGTACTGGCCACAGTATGAACATAAGATGTGCCATACTGGGTCAGACCAAGGTCCATCAAGCCCAGTATCCTGTTTCCAACAGTGGCTAATCTAGGTCATACGTACCTAGCAGTTTCCCCAAAAGACACAGGTTCTGCAATGCTTGTACTAGGTCAAGCATTCATATCCTGGGTCCCTTCTTAATAATGGTTTATGGACCTTTCCTCCAGGAACTTGTCCAAACCTTTTTTAAACCCAGCTACACTAACAGCCTTTACTACATCCTCCGGTAACAAATTCCAGAGTTTGATTACACGTTGATTGAAAAAATATTTTCTATTATTAGTCTTAAATAGTTTACCCTGTAGCTTCATTGCATGTCCCCTAGTCTTTCTATATTCTGATAACGTAAACAGTCGATCTACGTTTACCCTTTCCACTCCGTTCATTAATTTATAGACTTCTATCATATCTCCCCTCAGCCGTCTCTTTTCCAGGTTAAAGAGCCCTAACCTTTTTAGCCTTTCTTCATAGGAGTATCCTTCCATCCCCTTTACCATTTTGGTGGCTCTTCTCTGAACCTTTTCTAATAACGCTATATCCTTTTTAAGATACGGCGACCAGAATTGCACACAATATTCAAGGTGCGGTCTCACCATGGGAACGGGATAGAGGCATTATAATATCTTTTGTTTTATTTTCCATTCCTTTCCTTATCATACCTAGCATTCTATTTGCTCTCTTGGCTGCCGCTGCACACTTGGCCGAGGGTTTTAACATGTTATCCACAATGACGCCTAAATCTTTTTCCTGGGTGGTGGTTCCTAATGTGGAACCTTGCATCGTGTAACCATAGTTTGGGTGGTTGTTCCCTAGGTGCATAACTTTGCACTTGTCCACATTACATTTCATCTGCCATTTTGATGCCCAGTCTTCCAATTTATCAAGATCCTCTCGCAATTTTCCACAATCCTCTTGGGTTTTAACAACTTTAAATAGTTTTGTGTCATCTGCAAATTTGATAACCTCACTCGTTATTCCACTTTCCAGGTCATTTATGAATATGTCAAAAAGTAACGGACCCAGTACAGATCCCTGGAGTATTCACCTTTTTCCATTGGGAATATTGGCCATTTAGCCCTACCCTCTGCTTTCTATCTTTTAACCAGTTCCCGATCCACAATAGTACACTGCCTCCTATCCCATGACTTTTTAGTTTCGCCAAAAGTCTCTGATGAGGGACCTTATCAAAAGCTTTCTGAAAGTCCAGATACACTATATCAACCGACTCACCTTTGTCTACCTGTTTATGCACACCTTCAAAAAAATATATCAGATTAGTAAGACAAGATCTTCCTTGTCTAAAGCCATGTTGGCTGTCTCCCATTAGGCCATGACTATCTACATGCTGTGCAATTTTGTTCGTTATGATGGTTTCTACCATTTTCCCCGGTACTGACGTCAGACTCACCGGTCTGTAATTTCCCGGGTCACCCCTGGAACCCTTTTTAAAGATTGGTGTTACGTTGGTGACCCTCCAATCTTCAGGTATTACAGATGATTTTAATGATAGTTCACAGATTACTGATAGCAGTTCTGCAATCTCATATTTCAGTTCTTTCAACACCCTTGGATGTATACCATCCGGCCCAGGTGATTTGCTACTCTTCAGTTTATCTAATAGTTGTAAGACATCTTCCCGATGTATCGATATTTCCTTCAATTCTTCCACACCTTTAAATACCACTTCAGTCATGGGTAACATCCCTACATCTTCCTCAGTAAAGACCGAAGCAAAGAATTCATTCAGTCTCTCCGCTATCGCCTTGTTGCCTCTTAGTGCTCCTTTAACCCCTTTATCATCTAATGGACCAACTGACTCTCTCACAGGTTTTTTGCTACGAATGTACTTGAAAAGGTCTTTATTTCGCGTTTTTGCTTCCGCTGCAAGCTTCTTCTCAAATTCTCTCTTTGCCTGCCTTATCAATGCCTTGCATTTGACTTGCCAGTGCTTGTGCTGTTTCCAGGTTTCGTCGTTTGGCTCTTTTTTCTGTTTCCTGAAAGATGCTTTTTTGGCAACAACAGCCTCTCTGACCTCACCTTTAAACCATGCTGGCAGTTTTTTGGACTTCCTTCCACTTTTCTTAAAGCGTGGAATACAGCTGGTCTGGGCTTCCAAGATAGTATTTTTCAACACCACCCAAGCTTGATGTACGTCTTTAACCTTCGCAACTGCTCCTTTTAGTTTTTTCTTAACTGTTTTCCTCATTTTATTATAGTCTCCCTTTCGAAAGTTAAAAGGTAGTACTGTGGATTTCCTTACTATCCCTCCTCCACTAATTAAATCAAAGGCGATCATGCTATGATCACTATTGCCAAGTGGCCCAAACACCCTTATCTCTTGCATTAGATCTGGTGTTCCACTAAGGACTAGGTCTCATATGGCTTCCCCTCTAGTCGGTTCATGAACCAGCTGCTCCAAGAAGCAGTCATTTATTTCATCTAGGAACTTTATCTCCCTAGCATGTCCTGACGTGACACTGACCCAGTCGATACCGGGGTAATTGAAATCACCCATTATTATTACTGCGCTGTAACTTTTGTTAGCTTCCTTGATTTCTTTGAGCATTTCATCATCCATTTGGTCATTCTGGCCAGGTGCTCGATAGTACACCCCCACTGCCATTGCCATCGCCTTCCCCCTTTTATATGGAATTTCAATCCATATAGATTCTACAGCAGATTTTGTTTCCTGCAAAACTTTAATCCTTTCTGAGTCAATGCCCTCTCTAACATAGAGCGCAACCCCTCCACCAATTTGATCAGCTCTATCATTACGATATAGTTTGTACCCAGGTATCACAGTGTCCCACTGGTTGTCCTCCTTCCACCATGTCTCTGATATTCCAATCATATCTAACCTTTCATTTAGTGCTATATATTCTAACTCTCCCATCTTATTCTTTAGACTTCTAGCATTTGCATACAAGCATTTTAGAGAATGTATTTTATTCATGTTAATTTGGCTGTTTGCAATCCAGTCTCTCCTAATTTTAGCTGGCGTGGGTTTACCAGCCATTGGCTCGGTATTGCTGCTGACTGGGTAGCCCCCAGTGCCACCATCACGCCATCCTTGGAAAGCCCTGATGCTAGCTGGCTAGGATTGGGACATTGGAATCCGGTATGAGGGGAAGTTTAGCTGGATATCCCGGTCTGCAAACTGGTTAAACCATTTTGAAAATGTACCCCCAAAGTTTTCACAGCTAGCAGGGGGAGGGAGTCATGGCTGAGCTTGACATCTAATAGTTGGACTCAGGACTCATGATTGCAGGATTTCAGAAGTAACCTGAGGACTACAGACTAGACACATTAGGTAAGAGGAGATCAAGCAGTGACAATAAATTATGTACACCGAATGGAACAGAGGCGCCGATCCCCGGAGCTGACAGGAAACGCACCGGCCTCGCTGAACAACTCCCCTTCGTACAAACCAGGAGGGGAGAGCAGCTCAACAATACAAGAGAACCTGGGAGGTGAGAGGCAGCAACTTCAGCTGGATCAAGCCCAACAAAGAAAAACTTTTTTTTTAAAGCAACCGTTCAAATTAAATCAAATTAAGTGAAAGGGAAGAAATGAAAATCCCCAAAGTAAATATCCTAATCCACTATCCTAATCAATGATCCTTATTTGTCCCTCAAGTGAGCCAGCACCTAGACTCACTACATCCTCCTGCTGTCCCAGAATAAAGTTGTTGGGGTTTTTTGGGGGTTTTTTTTAATGAACTTTTTCAAATTAAATCAAGAAAGTTACAAAATATTCATGCAGAATAAGAGCAGATACATTTAGCAAACTCAATATTTCTAGAACAAACAAAAAGTAATTCATAATTGAAACAAAATATCTACTCACCCTAGCCCACAATAAGAGGGGAGATACGCAATATATTTAATCAAAATGGAAAGAAATGTGTGCAGCAAACTAAACCCAATTTCAAAATTAAGAGAGCTCAGGTGAGGCACCAATGGAGGACTCCAGGCGCCGAGCATTAATGAAGACGGTTAGTTGAGAGGGCTCATAAAAAATATAGGAAACAGCGTGATACTTCACTAAACATTTATAAGGGTGTTTTAAGAAAAGAGCCCTCCTAACTGTAAAACACCAGGACGTAGCAAAAGAAATTACCTGCGACGTTTCTGGGTATCTCCAGGAACAAGCAGGAATGTAGTCTTCACATATGGGTATCGTCGGTACCGACGGAGCCTGTGCGGGAACGCTCCCCAGCGTCCAATTAGAAAGCTTTTGGGAGCATCCCACAGCGCCTGCATGCTGCCTTCCCTCCTTTCCCAACTGCCTCTCTCCAGTTCTTCGTTTTCCGCAGAGCCAGCAGGTCGTTGTTCCTGTCACCGCAGAAAATTCTTCTTTATTACTTTCTTTTTTTGTGGTCGCGTCTGCCTTCCTCGACGCTTTACCGATACGGCCGGTTTTTCTTTCTTTATTTCTGTTCTTTAAAAAAAAAAAATACTTAGTACTTTTTCCCATTTTTCCCAAGTGCACGTGCCATTTTGGGCCTTAGGCCCAAACGTTTTCTTACAATGGAGAAACCTTCGGGGTTCAAAAAGTGCACCAAGTGTGGCGGTACCATCTCCGTCACCGACACTCATGAATGGTGTCTAAAATGTTTAGGTCCTGACCACTCCATCACGGATTGTATGTCCTGTGCCATGATGTCCAAAAGAGGTCGGCAGAACCAAGCAGCTAAGCTCAGTACCCTGTTTCCCTCTGATGCAGCTTCAGTGGCATCGATGTCTTCCAGGGCTTCCTCTTCCTCCCGTGTAACTAAACATAAGTCCAGCTGGTCCTCAAAGGGTAGATCTCCTTCTAAGCATCTGGATGCCTCTGGCGTTGCCCTTGAGGATTCTGTACCAGCAAAATTGCCCCGGCAGGAGGCTTCGCCTTCCAAAGCATTATCGGGGCTCCAGGATGTTCTCGAGGCCTCGACCTCGGCAGAACTACTGGTGCCATGCTCTGGGGTACCGGCTGTTTTCTCCAGTACCGACATCCAGGCATCGGCAGCATCGATAGACCAGAGATTCCTGGCTATTGAATGCAGTCTGGCAGCTCTCCTTGCGGCATCGACACCCTCGGAACCGCGTCAGACAGTTCAACTGGTGCCGGCACCGGTACCGATAGCATCGACATCGGCGTCCGCATTGCCGGCACCCAGTCACCCGATGCCCTCCGGTACCGATACACCGGTACCGATTCCCCCCGGTACCGACTTCGGTCGGTACGGGTATCGGGCTCTACAAGAGCATCCGGACAGAAGGTAATTTGAGTCCTCAGAGGAATCTGAGGATTCTGATAGTTCTGTCGATACTGGAGCACTTCTTCCAGAGGAGCCCTCCTCCCCTAAACGCAGGATGTCTCCTCCAGAGGATATCTCCTTCCAGGATTTTATCAGGGAGGTGGCTCGGGGTCTCTCCATTACTGTGGCTCCTGAAACAGAGCCCAGAGCAAAGGAGTTGGAGATTTTACAATATCCCAAAGCTCCTAAGGAGGCAGCTACTCTGCCCATTCATGAGATCTTGCATGATCTCGTGCTAAGAATGTGGGAGACCCTTCTTACCACCTTTCCTCATTCTCGTAGACTTGGCACTATGTATCGAGTCCCTCCTTGTCCTGGTTTCCAGAAAACTCAGCTTCCTCACCACTCTATTGTAGTGGAATCAGCTATGAGATGGATCAGGAGTGCAAAGAGGCATGCCTCTTATCCCCCAGGACGTGAGTGCAGAACTTTGGATGCTTTTGGACGTCATATTTTCCAAGCTTCCATGCTTTCTGCCAGAATCAGTTCATATAT
This sequence comes from Ichthyophis bannanicus, assembly GCA_033557465.1. Taxonomy (NCBI): domain Eukaryota; kingdom Metazoa; phylum Chordata; class Amphibia; order Gymnophiona; family Ichthyophiidae; genus Ichthyophis; species Ichthyophis bannanicus. Next base: position 3,209,084 of record JAWIIG010000024.1, on the reverse strand, counting down.
TTTATATATGGGGATGTTCCTGAAGGAAATCACAGGAGATTTAGAGGTTTTGAGTCCTCTTCTTCCTGAGGATAGAAGACAGGATTTTCACACATTGGTCAAACATGCCCAGGATGTTTACAAATTTGTCAACCATGCAGCTTTTGACTGTTTTGAGTGCATAAGCAGAACCTCTGCTGTTGCCATAGGTGCACGAAGAATTGCCTGGCTCCAGGCATCTGATTTGGAGCTCTGGGTACAAGACAAACTGGGCAATATTCCTTGTACTGGTGAGAACCTGTTTGGCAAGGATTGGCAAGAAAAAGCCAATGAGCTGGATGCTGACAACTCTACCTTGGACAGATTATCCAAGGCCACAGCTGATCCTGCAAGAAAGAAATCTTTCAAAAAACCTTTCTTTTCCAAGAAGAAAAGGTTTTATCCTGCTTATTCCCAGCAGGGACGTTCTGCAGGTCAACTTGTCCGGAAAGGTCAGCAACCACCCAAACAAAGAAAGGCAAAGACTGCTAAGCCTCAACCGTCACAGCAGTCTCAGCCTCCACAAGGCCTTTGACTTTCAGCTAGAGAACTTAGCCTTCCTGGCTCTCATTGGACCAGAGCCTTCCACCATTCCAGGAAGGTTGTGTCACTTTGCCCCCAGATGGGGGCAGATAACAGCAGAGCATTTGACACACTCCATCATGAAAGAGGGGTAAAAGCTTCATTTTTTGAGCATGCCCCCTCCCACAATGATAAGGCAGTTCAATTCTCAGACCTCTCTTACCAACCTGTTAGATCAAGAGGTCACCATGCTTCTTGCCCAAGGGGCAATAGAAGAAGTACCCATTCATCAACAGGGTACAGGGTTTTACTCCCCCTATTTCCTTATCCCAAAGAAAACAGGGGGATACAGACCTATCTTAGACCTCAGAGAACTGAACAAATTCCTGTTCAAAGAGAAGTTCAAGATGATTTCTCTGGGAACTCTGCTGCCATACCTTCAGAGTCAGGATTGACTTTGTTCTCTAGATCTCAAAGATGCGTACACCCATGTTCTCATCCATCCAACTCACAGAAAGTTCCTTCGGTTCCTTTTTCAAGGAAAGCACTACCAATACAGGGTGCTTCCATTTGGCCTGGCCTCAGCACCAAGAGTGTTCACGAAATGCATGGCTGTGGTAGCAGCATTTCTCCGCTCTCTAGGAATATTCATCTTCCCCTACTTAGACAACTGGCTCATTCGAGCCCCAACAGAGACAGAGGCCAGGATTTCTCTATCCTGCACAATGCGTATCCTTCAGTATTTGGGTCTGGTCATAAACATCCCAAGATCCAGTCTAACTCCCACTCAGTCTCTAGAATTTATAGGAGCTTTGCTGGATACCAGAAAGGCAAGGGCCTATCTCCCCCAGGCCCGTTGCCTTCGCATGGTGCAGTTAGCTTCTCAAGCAGTGCTAAAGCCTCATCTCACTGCCCGAGAAATGCTACAACTACTAGGCCACATGGCTTCTACCGTGCATATGGTTCCCTATGCTCGCCTCCATATGAGGGCAGCCCAGTGGACTTAATCCACTCAATGGACCCAGGCATCAGGATGCCTGTCAGACAAAATAGCAAACACAAGTCGCCTTATTTTGTCCCTCCAGTGGTCGAAGTCCACTCAAAACCTGTTGCTGGGGTCCCCTTTTCAACAACTTTGCCCCAGGCAACTCTCACAACAGATGCTTCTCCGATGGGTTGGGGAGCTCATCTGCAGGACCTCTCCACCCAAGGCTCCTGAACTCCACAGGAGACTCATCTACATATCAATCTCTTGGAGCTCAGAGCAATCTTCCTTGCTCATCAAGTGTTCCACAGCCTGCTCAGCTACAAGACAATCCTCATTCATACGGACAATCAAGTAGCCATGTTCTACGTGAACAAGCAGGGAAGAACAGGCTCTCTGTCGCTTTGCAACGAAGCTTTGTGACTATGGGCCCTCGCCAGAGAGCATCAGATTCATCTCCTGGCAGTGTATCTTCCAGGCATACAAAACTCTTGGGCAGACAGACTCAGTCGAGTTCTGCTTCCACACGAGTGGTCTCTGCATGCAGACCAGGTGGCCAAGATTTTTCAAATTTGGGGAACCCCGGACATAGACCTCTTTGCAAGTCTGTGGAATGCCAAACTTCCCCGGTTCTGTTCCAGAATTCCGGCTCAGGGGGTTCAGGCCAGGGATGCTTTCCTCCTTTACTGGGGTCAAGACTTCCTGTATGCCTTTCCACCCATTCCCCTAATTCCCAAAACCTGTTCAAGCTTCAGAGAGACAGAGGCCATATGATCCTCATAGCTCCACATTGGCCACGCCAAGTGTGGTACCCTCTGCTTCTACATCTCTCTCAAGCTCCCTCCCTGGAGTTAGGGTCTGCTCCAGATCTCTTATCTCAGGAGGATGGAACGTTATGGCATCCCAATCCCCAGCCTCTGCATCTGAGGGCTTGGTTGCTGAAGGCCTAGATCTCCATGGTCTTAACCTCCCTCAGCAAATAAAGGATATCCTTTATGCTTCCAGAAAGCCTTCCACAAGACGCTCTTATGCTTTCAAGTGGAAAAGGTTTACCATATGGTGTTCGCAGAAGGGTCTTAACCCCATTGCCATACCTCTGGAATCATTACTGGAGTATCTCCTTCATTTATCCAATGCAGGACTTAAGACTAACTCAGTAAGGGTCCATTTGAGTGCTATTGCAGCTTCCTTCAAGCCCCTAAATGGACAACCTATTTCCTCCCATCCTCTTATAGCAAGATTTATGAGAGGCCTTCTTCTAACTAAGCCTCCCATTAAGCCACCACCTGTGGCATGGGACTTAAATTTGATTCTTGGTCAGCTCATGAAGCCACCTTTCGAACCCCTAGCTACTACCTCCTTGAAGTTCCTTTCTTGGAAGGTTATCTTTCTCATTGCAATCACATCAGCACGTCGCATCAGTGAATTGCAAGCACTAGTGGCTGATCCTCCTTATACAAGGTTCCATCATGACAAGGTAGTCCTTCGGACACATCCACACTTTATGCCAAAGGTGGTCTCGCCTTTTCATTTAAACCAAGTGATCTACCTGCCTGTGTTTTTTCCAAGGCCCCCATGCATCTAATGCAGAAAGGAATCTTCATACTTTGGACTGTAAAAGAGCTTTAGCCTTTTACTTGCAAAGAACACAGCAACATAGAAAGTCCTCTCAACTCTTTGTTGCTTTTGATCCTTCTCATTTCGGACTTCCAGTCTCCAAGAGAACACTATCTAACTGGATTGCTCAGTGTATTTCCTTTGCCTATCAGAGTAAGAATCTTCCTCTAGAGGGTCATGTCACAGCTCACAGTGTGAGAGCCATGGCAGCTTCAATGGCTCATCTGCACTCTGTGTCTATCGACAGCCATCTGGGCCTCTGTTCATACCTTCACTGCCCATTACTGCTTGGACAAGGACTCCCACCGGGATGCCTTGTTTGGTCAGGCTGTTCAACACCTGTTCCATACCTAATCAACTCCTACCCGCCATCCCTGGTTGGATGCCAGAGATCCATGGGGGGAAGTGGAGCCCTGATTCAGGGACACACAACTTCTGGGGTCTCTCCCTGGCATCTAAAGCTAGGGAGTCCCCATATGTGAAGACTACATTCCTGCTTGTTCCTGGAGATAGCATAGTTACTCACCTGTAACAGGTGATCTCTGGGAACAGCAGGAATTTAGTCTTCACAACCCACCCACCTCCCCTAGGAGTTGTATCTCTCTATCTATCTCTTTCCCTTTCCCTCTCTCTCTCTTTGTCTCAGCTTTAAAACTCAACTGGAGAGAGGCAGTTGGGAAAGGCGGGAAGGCACCCTGCAGGCACTGTGAGATGCTCCTAAAAGCTTTCTAATTGGATGCTGGGGAGCGTTCCCGCGCAGGCTCTGTCGGTACCGACAATACCCATAGGTGAAGACTAAATTCCTGCTGTTCCCGGAGATCACCTATTACAGGTGAGTAACTATGCTTTCCCTAGCTAAATCCGGGTAAATACGAACCATTAATCCTCTAAACAGTAAATTTTGTTTCCTAAAAAAGAGCTTTAACAGCCGCTCTCTATCAGAAAGTAATGCAAAGGTAATTAATAAAGTAGAAGGAACTGGAGACTCACAATCAGATTGCTCCAATAACTCTGTAACATTCAATATATTCCCTTGCTCCCGGTCCCCCCCTAAATTAACCAAACCATGTGTTAACTTAGCCTTGGGTAAGTAATATATCTTAAACAATGGCGGAATCAATTCAGGGGAGACCCCCAACACATCTACTAAATATTGTCTAAACATTTCTCTAGGGGGCACAGCGATAAGCCTAGGAAAATTAATTAATCTTAAATTATTAGCTCTAGACAGATTATCCAAATGTTCCAACTTAGCTTGTACTGAGGAAACGTTCTTCTTGAATGCATCAGATTGATCTTCAAGAGCAGAAACTTTTCTCCAAATCTCCACCACGTCAGACTGTGTTTCCACAACCTTCCGCTCCAGCTCCTCCACTGCAGCCACTGAATTATTCACCTTCTGATCCAACGATGTAATCTGTGGCACCAACGCCTCTCCCAAGGAAAGAATTGCCTGCCAAAAAGCCTCCAAAGTAAAGTTATCCGGACACTGAAGAGAAAAAACTAAACCCGGAGCAGTAGATGTTGAAAAAGCCTCCATTTTTGCTGGCGTCTCTCCTCTACACGCCACAGGTAACTCCTGCCCTGTGCAAACTTCACCCATCGGCGCTGATGCTGGAAAGGAGCCGTGCTGCCCGAAGACTATACTCTCCTGCTTCCGCAGTCCGTCCACTTCTGGCCCCCTCAAGCCACCTGCTTCCCTCTGCAACAGGGAAGAACCAAGCTCCAAGAACCCCTCAGGCAGGGACTGACCCCAGAAGACATTCGGTGCCAGACTCAATGGGGAGACAGATGAAGCCAAAGCAGCCACCGAGTCACCCGACTCTGGCAAGGCTGCAGCTCGGCGTTCTTCCCCAGTTCCAACCAGGTCCTGGTCAGCGTGCAACACAAAGGAATCCAGAGGTCCAGAAGCAACCGGCTTAGAGGTAAAGGGGGGCTGAGAGGGGAAATGACCCACCTTTCCCCTTGCGTTTCTTGCCCATTAGGGCTCCAAGAAAAAACGCACTCACACCGGTCAGTCGGCTGCCGCCATCTTGGTCAAAGCACCTCCTCGGTATTTGGGTTTTGAATCAGGACCTAAAGTTTTAACCAAATAGAGAACTGCTTGACTGGCTGTGGAGGATTTTTTTCACTTTGTACGTGTACATGTTTATTAAAGCTATGTTATGTTTCAATTTATACCTCACTTCATCCAGAATCAACTTGATGCAAGTTACAAGCACTGACATCATACACTTTTTGCATACATAACATTTTAACAATCCAGGTTATTGTTGTTAAGTGCCATCAAGTCGGTGTCGACTCATGGCGATCCTCTGGATAGTTGTCCTAAATTGTGTTTGGTCTTCAGTCAGGCAGCTCATTGTTGACAGACTGGCACCCGTAGCCACTGTTGTTGTATTGATCCATCTCATTGCTGGCCTTCCTCTTTTGTGTTGCCCTTCTACCTTGCCAAACATGATATTTTTCTTTAATGATCTCTCTCTTTGCATGATGTGTCCAAAGTATGAAAGTAGAAGTCTTGTCATCTGAGCTTCTAATGAAAGCTTAGGTTTGATCTCATCTGGTACTGACTGGTTTGTTTTTCGGGCATTCCATGGTATACGCAGTTTTCGTCTCCAGCACCATAATTCAAAGGCATCAATTTTCTTCCTGTCAATCTTTTTCACTGTACAACTTTCACATCCATATAATGTTATTGAAAATGCCATGGCTTGAACAAGTTGAATCTTTGTATGGAGAGAAACATCTCTGCTCTTGAGAATCTTATCTAGGTCTTTCATAGCCATTCTGCCAAGAGCAATGTGTCGTCTGATTTCTTGATTGCTTGTTGCTTCTTTATTGATAGTTGATCCAAGTAGGTTAAAGTTGTCAACTATTTCAATTTCTTCTCCATCAACGATGAACTTACTCATTTTGCCAGTTACAATCCAGGTACAGTATGATAAACAAGGTATATACCTCATAATATAGTTTTATGTAAGTACTGTATCTCATAACGACTGTGTTTCATATTTACATGCATTAATAAATAATCTGATGGTTATAGGTGGTAGCATCACAGTTCACATAAAGGTGTAACCCTCAGGGACCTGTCTAACTTCCAACAGTAACTCCTCTCCTTATTTATTTATTTATTTACATTCTCTTATATACTGCGCTATTCTGCATCAGTGTGGTTTACATTGAACAAACTGAAATTACATTGAACAGGGCATTATAACTTGGAGATAACTATTTTACAGGGAACATGGGCTATGGGAGGGTTAAGTGGCTTGCCCAAGACCACAAGGAGCACCTGTGGGACTAGAAACCCCAGTCCTTCTGGCCCAATGTTGCTGTCTTTTAGTGGGATTTGAACCCCTGACCGTCTGGCCTGAAGTACCTTGCCCCAACCACTAGGGCATTCCTCCACTCCTCCACTAGGCCACTCCTCCACTCCAAACCTTAATAGAAAACCTAGGTACAGAGATTCATACTACTTGTACCTTACATACTGGAGTTGGCTAATGAACGCTGTGAGCCAACATGGCTGTTAAGCAACTATTGCTGCTATTACTACCACTTCTATTACTTATTATTTGCATTGAGCTACATGGCATATGCAGTGCTGCATATAACCACATAAGAGACAATCTATTCAAGACAAACAGAACAAATGGGTAGGGATGTTTCTGAGCTAGAAGTAATTACATACATCATGAACACAGCTAGAGCACAGGAAATATGATGTATGTCTTTACTTCTAGCTCAGAAACATTTACATCAGAAGGTCAAAGAAGGCAACAACAAGGAAGTTGGAAAAATGAGATATAACAATGAGCTACTAGATGGCATCAGTAGACGTTAACATCTGACCTGAAAATCGGAACAACAAGTAATCAAATTTGCAGATGGCACAAATTTCCCTGTAAGATGGCACATGTTCCCTGTAAAATAGTTATCTCCAAGTTATAATGCCCTGTTCAATGTAATTTCAGTTTGTTCAATGTAAACCGCACTGATGCAGAATAGCGCGGTATATAAGAGAATGTAAATAAATAAATTAAATAAATAAATAAATAAATAAAAATTATTCAAAGTTGTTAAAACAAGAGGATTGTGAAAAACTGCAAGAGGAGCTTGATAAACTGGAAGACTGGGCATCCAAATAATAGATGAAATTTAATGTGGACAAGTGCAAAGTTATGAACCTAGGAAAGAACAACCCAAACTATGGTTACGCAATGCAAGGTTCCACATTGGGAACCCTCACTCAGGAAAAAGATTTAGGCGTCATCATGGATAACATGTTGAAACCCTTCGCCCAGTGTGCAGCGGCAGCCAAGAGAGCAAATAGAATGCTAGGTATCATAAGGAAAGGAATGGAAAATAAAACAAAGGATATTATAATGCTTCTGTATCGTTCCATGGTGCGACTGCACCTTGGAATTAGAAAATGTACAGAGAAGAACCACTAATATGATAAAGGGGATGGAAGAATACCCCTATGAGGAAAGGCTTAAAAGTTTAGGGTTTTTCAATTTGGAAAAGAGACAGCTGAGAGGGATAAACGTGGATCGCTTTTTTATGCTATCAAAAAGTAGAAAGACTAGGGGATATGCAATGAAGCTACAATGTAACCCATTTAAGACTAATAAGAGAAAATAGTTTTTTACTCAACCTGCAATCAAACTCTGAAATTCATTACCGGAGGATGTATTAAAAGATGTCAGTGTAGCTGGGTTAAAAAAAAAGGTTTGGACAAGTTCCTGGAGGAAAGGTCCAAAAAATGTTATTAAAGAGGACCCCGGAAATCCACTGCTTGCCCCTGGACAAACATGGTGGAATCTGTGTGATTTTTTGGGAACCGCCAGGTACTTATGACCTGGATTGGCCACTGTTGGAAACAGGATACTGGGCTTGATGGACCTTGGTCTGACCCAGTATGGCATTTCTTATGTTCTGTAATATCTCCCTTTTGATGAGTCTTTGAAGGTGTGGTACCGAAAGCACTCCTGAACAGATGGAATGGGAAAATAGCGAGCACTTTACCTTTAAAAGTAAGAGCAAGCCAGGTTCCCATGGCAACAGGAAACTTTCAGCCAGAACGGAGCTCAGCCATAGCCATGACGTAAGAGCTGAAGGCAGCTCTAATGATTTGCACCTGAGTAACCAGAGGGGTGTGGCTGCAGGAGGAAGCCGTTTTAAACCGGTTTCAGAGTCAGTCTTAGAGAAGAAGAGGAAAGAGAACTGTGGAACAGAAGGCAGAGAAAAGCCTCTGCAATTGTCCAAGCCACTTCAACAAGGAAGGCACTCAGGAAGGCAGCAACCAGGGAAACCTTGGAACCCAGCTCCAGGCAAGAGGGATACTGGAGGGTCCATTCCCTATACCTTTAAAGCAAAACCAGAACCTCTGTGGAAGCTACCCGAGGACAAGGTCAAGCAGTTTGCCTGCACAAGGGGAGAAAGCTCTGAGCACAGACAAGGCATTGCTAGTAAAGAAGGTACGTCAGAATTACTTCCTAGCCAGAGACTTGTTGAAGATATTGTGCAACAATTGAAAGCTAGTGCTAATAAGTGCCGAGATAGCACGGCTGTAAAAGTAACTCCTAACACAGGGGTCTCAAACACGCGGCCCGCGAGAGAACATTGTGCGGCCCGTGACGGAGGGAAAGAAAAAAGCCTTGCTTCTGCTTCTGCCGTTGCTGCCGTGGCAGCGGCAGAATCGACTGTCAATTTTTTTTTTTAAAACCTGGCTTCTGCTGCTCAAGCAGCAAAATCAGCTGTGCTGCGGTCCCTTCCTCTCTGCCCGGAGATCCCTCATTGTGCTCCATCAGCGTGTGCTTTTCAAGCCGCGAAGAGAGTATTCCCCTCTCGCGAGGCTTGAAAAGTGAATAGGATTAAGCCGCGCGAGAGGGAAATACTCTCTTCGCGGCTTAAAAAGCACGCCGCTGATGAAGCACAATGAGGGATCTCCGGGCAGAGAGGAAGGGGCCGCGGGATAGCTGATTTTCTGCTGCAGCAGCAGAAGCCAGGTGTTTTTTTTATTTACCGGAGGGGGGGGGGGGGTAGGACTGGAAATGGGCTATTGGCAGGGGGGGCTGTAGGACTGGAAATGGGCTATTGGCAGGGGGGTTATGACTGGAAATGGGCTATTGGCAGGGGGGGCTGTAGGACTGGAAATGGGCTATTGGCAGGGGGGGGGTTATGACTGGAAATGGGCTATTGGCAGGGGGGGGTGTAGGACTGGAAATGGGCTATTGGCAGGGGGGGTGTAGGACTGGAAATGGGCTATTGGCAGGGGGGTTATGACTGGAAATGGGCTATTGGCAGGGGGGGTTATGACTGGAAATGGGCTATTGGCAGGTGGGGTGTAGGACTGGAAATGGGCTATTGGCAGGGGGGGGTGTAGGACTGGAAATGGGCTATTGGCAGGGGGGTTATGACTGGAAATGTGCTATTGGCAGGGGGGGTTATGACTGGAAATGGGCTATTGGCGGGGGGGTTATGACTGGTAATGGGCTATGGTGGGGGCTAGGACTGGAAATGGGCAGGTGGGGGTTAGGAATGAATGGTGGTGGGCTGATGGTGGAAGATAGGACTGGTAATGAGCTATGGAGGGGCTGACTGAAATGGGGTAATGGGGGTTAGGGCTGGAAGTGGGCTATTGGCAGGGGGGGTTATGACTGGTAATGGGCTATGGTGGGGGCTAGGACTGGAAATGGGCAGATGGGGGTTAGGACTGGAGGTGGGCTGATTGGGGGGTTAGGACTGGAGGTGGGCTGAGAGGGGGGGTATGACTGGTAATGGCCTATGAGGGGAGGTAAGACTGAAAATGGGGTGATGGGGTAAAACTGGAAGTGCGCTATGGGGAGGTTAGGACTGGTAATTGGCTATGGGGGGGGTTAAGACTGAAAATGGGGTGATAGGGGGTAAAACTGGAAGTGCGCTATGGGGAGGTTAGGACTGGTAATGGGCTATGGGGGGTCTAGGACTGGTAATGGGCTGGGGGGGGGGGTTGCTAGGACTGGAAATGGGCTGAGTGGAAGGGGGGCTTGAACTGCAAATGGCTGATGGGGAGGGGGGCTTGGAATGGAAATGGGCTGTGAGGGGAGGGAGCTAGGATAGGAAATGGGCTGATGGGGGGCTAGGATTGGAAATGGGCTGATGGTGAGGCTATGATAGGACTGGAAATGGACTGATGCAGGGACTAGAAGGGAGCGGATGCTGGGTGGGGCTGGAACTAGAAGGGAGCTGATGTTGGGGGAGGATTAGAATGGGATGGAGCTGGGAAAGTGAAATGGAGAGGGGAAAAATATTTTGTCTAGGAGAGAAGACAAATCTACAATTGGTCAGGTATTGGGAGAGTAAGTGGGGATTGAGGATGGAGGGGTAAAATTGGAGTGGATGAAATAGGAATGAGGAAAGAAAAAAAGGAGAAAGATTAGTATGTTAAAGCAGATGTAGAGAGAGAATGGAAAAAAAACTAGGAGAGAAGAAAGGGCAAATGGACAGCAGACGATGGAGAGTTAGCAGAAGACATGAAGAAACCAGAAGAAAGTGGCTGGAACAATTGCAACTGAAAAAAAATGCACAAAAGGTAGAAAAATCTCTCTTTATTTTGAATTTATTAACTGGAATATGTCAGCTCTGGGAAATGTGCATCATTAATGTTTGCGCTTTGTTTAGTACAAGAGGAAATTAATTTATAGTTTTATTTCTACAGTGTTGTTGTACATTCCAAGTTTGGCTTTTGGGGTTCCCAGTTTAATTATTGTCTTCCTGTTTCTAAATCTTTTAGTCTTTCTTTATCCATACTCATTAAAGAGGCATGTTTACTAAAAGTTAGTGTATGGTAACATTATGCAAATATTTATGCAAATGAGGCCCCTTATGCAAATGAGGCCCCGCGTCTTATGCGGCCCCCGGGTTACTTTACAAGTCCTCATTTGGCCCTCAAAGCAATTTGAGTTTGAGACCCCTGTCCTAACAGAAACACTTTCAGTAAATGGTTTGAAGCTGATATAAAAGCCATAGGGAAGAGCTTACGTAATAACCAATCTCCTACACTAGAGAAGGTCACGGCTAATGAGAGAGGAAACTTTCTAGAGCAGCTGCAAGAGGTTATCCAAGGTTTGCAGTGCAAGAGTTCCCCTAAGCAGAGCTGTGATGAAGAGAGTGAGGATATGATTATCGACGTAGCCAATATTCCTGAAACACCTGAATGCTATGAGATGGACTGTTCTCTGTGTAACATTGATCACTTAGATTTACGTTAAACAAGCTTTGTAGGAGAAGAATACAAAGTTGTTTTGGCTGTTTAAGTTGCTGTGAAGAAACAGTTTTTGTACTTTATTTCTACTTTTCATTTGCTCCTGTTTCCTATTATTTTGGAAAGAAATTCTTTGCTTTGCCTAAGCCTGTTGAACCCTTGTGAAAGGGAAAACCCCTAAATAAATTTATCTGTTCAAAAGACCCTCGTGCCACAACACATTTTGTTGAAGAGTGAAACTTAAAAACTACAAGTCCCAGCAACCCTTGCTGCTACATAGTAGAAAGACACTTGGAAACAAGATTGCGGTCACCCTTGCTATAGAGCCATCGGCCCTAGGCAGGGGAAGCGTGACAAAGGATACTAGCAAAACAGGGAAGTCAGGGCATCCTGAAAGAGAGGTTCCAATAAAGGTAAAAGTAACCCAGGTGTGATTAGTAAAAATCAGACAGAGCTGAAAGATTCCAAATAACCCCTGACATCTGATAGCCAAACTATTAATATGAACAAAAAACAAACTTCGAAATGCTAGTATACAAATTCTAGAAGTCTAAAATATAAGATGGGAGAGTTATAATATATAGAATGAAAAGTTAGATATAATTGGCATCTTTGAGATCTGGTGGAAGGAGGATAATGAATGGGACACTTTGATACCAGACTACAAACTATATCGCAATGATAGAGTAGATCACATAGGTGGAGAGGTGGCACTATATGTTGAAGAGAGCATTTAGTCAGACAGGATAAAGATTTTGCAGAAAACAAAATACACTGTAGAATCTCTATGGATAGAAATTCCTTGTAAAAAGGGGAAGGGAATGGCAGTGGGGGTGTACTACCATCTACTTGGTCAAAATCATCAGACAGATGATGAAATGCTAACAGAAATTAGGGAAGCTAGCAAAGTTTACAACACAGTAGTAATAGGATATTTCAATTACCCCAGTATTGACTGGGTCAATGTTAAATCAGGCCATGCTAGGGATATAAATTTTCTAGATGAAATAAATGACTGCTTCACGGAGCAGTTGGTTCAGAAACACACATGAGGGGAAGCTATTTTAGACTTAGTGCTTAGTGGAATGCAGGATCTAGTGCAAGAAGTAACAGTGTTGGGGCCACATGGCAATAACAATCATAACATAATCACATTTGATTTAATAAATGGAGGGAGGATAACAAGAAAAGCCACTGTGCCAGCATTTAACTTTCAAAGAGGAGACTATGATAAAATGAGGAAAATGGTTAAGAAAAAACTAAAAGCACTACAAAGGTTCAGAGTTTTCATCAAGCCTGGGCATTATTTAAAAATACTGTCTTGGAAGCCCAGATCTGATATATTTCACACTTTAAGAAAGGTGGGAGGAAGGCCAAAAGACAGCCAGCATGGCTTAAAGGTGATGCCAGAGAGGCTGTTATAGCTAAGAGAGAATTTTTCAGAAAATGGAAAAAAGAACCAAATGACAAAAACAGGAAACAACATAAGTACTGGCAAGTTAACTGCAAGGCATTGATAAGGAAGACAAAGAGAGAATTTGAAAAGAAGCTTGCTGTGGAAGCAAAAAGGCATAATAAACATGTTTTCAAGTGCATTAATAACAAAACATCTGTGAGAGAGCTAGTTGGACAGTTAGATGATAGAGGGGTATAAGGGACACTAAGAGAGGACAAGGCCATAGCGGAGAGACTGTATAAATTCTTTGCTTTAGTCTTTACTAAAGAAGATGTAGGAAACTTACTCATGCCAGAAATATTTAAAGGTGATGTATCAGAGGAACTGAAACAAATCTCCATAAATTGAGAAGATGTAATACTCATGCTGGTTTTCATCTACCATCAATCACAATGTTACTATTTTAGTTATTTGATAAGCTAAAAAGCAGCAGATCACCTGGAATTACCTGCATGGAAGAAAGGCCTGGCAGTCTACTTCCATATCATGCCATAAAAACCTAATGGATAGTGTAACACAGCAGATCTGTCCCTTGCTTTAAATAGACAAAAACCTGATGCAAACAGGCTAGGTTCTGACAGGCAGGCAGATCAAAAGCATTTCTGTTGCCATAAGCAACCCAGGCAGGCACAGGATCTGCAGCCGTGCCTAGTTAGAAAACACCTCTCATTAGAGGGAGAGAACAACTTCCACGTGAGGGAAGACACGCCCCTAAGGCATTATAAAAAATGTGTAGAGAAAACAGCTGATAGCTCAGAGAGAACGAGGAGCTCAGAGAGGACCGGGAGCTCAGAGAGAACCGGGAGAGCAGAGAGAACCGGGAGACCTGATAGGACCAGTGGAACAGGAAACTCCAGAGGAAGTTACAGAGGATGTTGTAACGTCAGAAGCTGCCATGAGGGAGAAGTGCTGAGTGATTCTGAAGCAAGCTCAGACTTCTCAGAGACGGAGTTTGAACCCCCTGCAGTTCCAGTCAGAAAGCTACAAAAGAGTTCTACACCAGGAACTAGAAAAGGTTCCATTTGGCAGGTTAGTCAAAAGAAATATCCACCTCTGATACAGAGAGGAATTCCTCAACACCTACTTGAATGGGAGAGACGTGAGACAGTGAAAAGCCATGTGTGTTTGAGAAGCAGGCTTGTAAGAAGCGGTCTCAGAACGTTGAGGGAAACTGGGCTATTGAAAATGTTTGTATGGATGAGACAGACAATTATATACCAGATAAACCAAGGCACAGAGTGATAAGAGAGAAACCTGTTCATTATAAAGAGCAGTGCTGTGAGCTACCAGTAAATGGGAGTAGCCGAGAGCCAGCAGCTAACAAAGGGAAACGTTATTCCAGGAAGTGTGTTTCTCTGCCTTGCCATTATAAAGTAAATGGTAATTACTTGCCTTGTACTGACTATGACTATTTGAGAAACCCAGGAGAAGATATAGAGCAAAGATATACGCAGGCTGATTGTTCACAGGACAGTGATATTGAGCCAATGATCACAGAAGATAGCTGTTTGAATCCAGGCTTGGAAGAAATGGAATGCTCTCTAATGATAGCTGATGAGAATCCTTCTTTGTTGTAAACTAGTACAAAAGGTTAAGAAGAGATTATCAGCTGCCTGCTATAATTATTCAGTTTCTGTTACATTTGAAAGCAAGTTTGCTACCTTTAATTTCATCCAGTTTTGTATCCTAAGTTTTACTTCTGTTGTTGATGTTTTTGAAAATCCATAAACCCCGGGAGGGGAAATAAAATCCTTTTGAACCTTGACCACTTGGATCCACGACTACACTCCTTTCCAATACAAGGTCAGGTGACTTAATAGCTTGGCTAACTGCCTATACCACAGCCCTGCTGGGACTATAGGTGTTACAATAGTCACAACAATGAGAGACGACATTGTGGATGTGAGATGGAGCCTTGAAAAAACTGAAGAATACCAAAAGGATATCTGTGTTTTACTGAATACAGCAAGGTTTTTGATTATGTAAACCATGAGAAACTCTGGGCCACATTAAGAAGTATGGGTATACCAGACCACCTGATAATTCTCTTGCACAACCTTTACTTTGATCAAGAAGCAACAGTTTGAATGGAACAAGGAGAAACAGAATGGTGTAAAATCAGCAAAGGTGTACGACAAGGCTACATACTTTCCCCCTACTTGTTTAATTTATATGCAGAACAAATCATCAGAGAAGCAGGACTGTATGAAGGCAACCAAGGTGCGAAGATTGGTGGAAGACTCATCAACATATTTTGCCATGCTGATGATACCACTCTACTGACTGAAAGTGAAGATGATCTGAAATGTTTGCTTCTCAAGATCGTGGAACATAGTCTTAAAATGGGCCTACACCTTAATGTAAATGTAAAGAAGACAAAGATCTTGAGAACTGGCAAAATCAATAAATTCATCGTTGATGGAGAAAAAATTGAAATTGTGGACAACTTTAACCTACTTGGATCAACTATCAGTAAAGAAACAATATGCACTCAAGAAACCGATGACGCATTGCTCTTGGCAGAATGGCTATGAAGGACATAGACAAGATTCTCAAGAGCAGAGATGTCTGTTCCATACAAAGATTCGACTTGTTCAAGCCATGGCATTTTCAATAATGTCATATGGATGCGAAAGTTGGACTGTGAAAAAGATAGACAGGAAGAAAATTGATGCTGTTGAATTATGGTGCTGGTGATGAAGGTCAACGCAAAAGGCCAGCAATGAGATGGATCGATTCAATAACAGCAGCTATGGGTGCCACTCTGTCAACAATGTGCCACCTGACTGAAGACCAAACACAGTTTAGGACAACTACCCAGAGGGTCGCCATCAGTCGACACCGACTCAATGGCACTTAACAACAACATAATTGACCTGGAAATAGGAATAACAAGTGAGGTAATAAAATTTGCACATTGCACAAAATTAAAACACAAGCGAATTGTGAAAAATTGCAAGAGGTATTTGAAAAATTGAGAGACTGGGCATCCAAATGGCAGATGAACTTTAATATGGACAAGTGGAAAGTTATGCACTTAGGGAAGAACAACTCAAACTACAGTTACATGATTTAAGGTTTCACATTAGGAATCACTACCCAGGAAAAGAATCTAAACATCATCGATAATACGTTAAAACCCTCTGCTCAGTGTGCAGTGGCAGCCAAGATAGCAAATAAAATGCTAGGAATCATAAAGGAAGAAATGGAGAATAAAACCAAGGATATTATAATTCATCTGTAATGTTCCATGGTGTGACTGCACTTGAATATTGTGTGCAATTCTGGTCACCATATCTTAAACAGGATATAGCAAAATTGGAAAAAGTACAGAGAAGTGCCACTAAAATGGTAAAGAGGATGGAAGGATTCCCCTATAAGGAAAGGCTTAAAAGGTTAGGGCTTTTCAACATGGAAAAAAGATGGCTGATCGGAGATATGATAGAGATCTATAAAATAATGAGTGGAGTGGAATGGGTAAACCTAGATCAGTTGTTTACTTCTTCAAAAAGTAGAAAGACTAGAGGACACGCAATGAAGCTACAATGTAGCTCATTTAAAACTAATCAGAAAAAATATTTTTTCACTCAACGCTCAATCAAACTTTGGAATTTGTCAACGGAGGATGTGGAAAAACTGTTAATGTAGCTGGGTTCAAGAAAGGTTTGGCCAGGCTCCTTGAGGAAAAATCCACAGACTGCACTAGTTATCTATAATAAGCCATATTAAATACAAAATTCTTGTTACAACATTTAAACTTATGAGGGAAGTTGCACCATCATTCTTATCCACCCTGATTAACAACACACCTAACATGAGATCCAGAAGAAGCTGTAACAATAACATTCTAGCAGTCCCCACCAACTATCGTAACACAAATTGGGCCTCAAGCAACAGTGTGTTTACTTATTTCTCTCCTATACTCTGGAATGCACTACCAGGCAATCTGAGAATCATTATGGATCTTAAAGATTTCCACAAAGAGATAAAAACGTAACTTTTCAAAGAGCAACCGAGATACGCGAAATATACCCTACATAAAATGAATATCCATTGACCTTCCCTGATATATCCCTCAGCATAATCAAATCCAAGTTATCTTGCTAGTGCACTTCACAAATGCCCGTATCCCCATTGTAAATAAGTTGATTGTATAATATGTTTCTTGAAAATAAATTTGTTGTATTGTAAAAGACGTTTACTGTAATTTGTGTAAACTAGGTTCAAACATTATGTAAGTTTATAAATAAGAGTTTAATGTAATTTATGTTGGTTGATTGTAAACTGCCCTTGATCTCTGGAAGGGGCAGTATAGAAAAACGTATAAACAAATAAACAATTATTAAAGAGGACTAGGGAAATGTACTGCTTTCTCTGGGATAAGCAATGTGGAATTTGTGTACCTTTTTGGGAATCTGCCAGGTACTTGTTACCTGGACTGGCTGCTGTTGGAATCAGGATACTGGGCTTGATGGACCCTTGGTTTGACCCAGTATGGCATATCTTATGTTCTTAAGGCACCAAGGGAATGAGTACAGAGATAGAAGAGAAGAGGTTCCAAAACAGAGCCCTGAGGTGGACCCCAACTGAAAAACGGATTGGAGTGGAGGAGGATCCACCAGAGCATACCACTAAAAGTGTGATGGGAGAGAGAAGAAGAGAACCAAGTGAGGATAGGTTATACAGGAGAAGATGGTGATCAACAGTGTCAAAATAGCAGATAGATCAAGAAGGATGAGGATCGAATAGAGGCCTTTGGATATGGCCAGGAAAAGGTCACAGGAGACTTTGGCAAGAGCTGTCCCTATAGAATTTAGAGGATGAAAGTCAGATTGCAGTGGATTCAGGATGGCTTGAGAGGAAAGAAAGTCAAGGCAATGGTAGTGAACCACACGTTCAAGTAGTTTGGAGGAGAGAGATGGCCCAATAACTGTAAGGGCAATTAGTGTCCAGGGAAGGTTTCTTGAGGAAAAGTGTAACCACAATGTGTTTGAAGGCAACAGTAACAGTTGCCGTGGAAAGCAATAGGTTGTGGATATGACATAAGAAGGTATGACAGTGGAGGAGATACAGCTTAGTAGACGAGAGAGCATGGGATTAGATAGTGAGAAGCAGGTAGTGAGTTTAGAAGAGAGAAGATGTGCAGTTAACTCCTCAGTGCTTTAGAAAAAGAAGAAAGGGTGGCAGGGGATAAAGGGAGGATTTGAGAATGAAGTGGAGGAAAAGCAGATGGAGGTGACCCAGTGAACTCAAGACTAATTTTGTCAACCATGTCATAGACATAGTCAGCCAAGATAGGGGCAGAAAATGAAGGGGGGTGGGAGAGAGCTGAATGTGGCAAAAAGATGTGAGGGTCAGAGGCAAGAGAGTTTGTCAGATGGACACAATACTCTTGCTTGGTGAATACCAGAGCAGACTGGAAGGAGGTTAACAAGAATATGAACTATATAAAGTCAGCATGGGCACTGGATTTTAGCCAAGGGTGCTCGACAGAGCAGACACATGAACCTAGGTAATGGATTTTGGGAGTCGGTCAGTACTGAGGTACAGGATACTCACAGGCCGTACCGTAGGACTACAACTCTCATGAATGACTGGGACGAGATTAATGGAAGCCAGATGGCAGTCAGTCCAGGTGAACCAATTAGCTGTAACATTCCCTAGATAAAAAGAAGATTTTTTCCTAGAAAAGGAGGAGACTTGAGTTTGTAGTCAAAGAAAGACAGCGACCAGCCTAAGCCAGAGGGATTACATGCATGGCCGTGGAGATAGAAAATGATCTGGGCATTGTGTTTGCAGCATACAATGTGGAGTAATTGCACTGTGTTTTTGTTTTTTCCTTACTAAACTGGGAGGCGTGCTATGCTGTGACATGAACATACTCTCTGAGTAGTAGTGGTGGCAACGCGGTCTTCTCCCCCTGGGGTTAATGGGGAAAGACTTGAGAAAGAGCTAGAGGAAGAGAATGGCTCTGTGGAGTATCCTATTGTTGTTTTGAGGAAAACCCACTATGGCTTGTGGACTTGGATTACTGAACTAGAGACTGTGGAAAATTCTGGCACAAAGGTATTTTGGTCCTGGAACCAAGAGTAGACGCTTTCAGGCACAGGAGCTGCAAACAACCCCTTGGGAGTTGGTGGTATTTGGATGGTGAAATTGTTGGGAAGATTTATCGGGCAAATTGTCTGTTGAGAATAATAGCACTTTTGTGTGCCACTGAATAATTAGGAGGGTGGAAAGTCCCTGTCTACAGTGACTGGATTACACCCAGAGGTCAAATGGGAAGACTGCTTGGGACGTGAAACAAGCTCGTGGTGGCAAGAGTGATACCGAAGCTCACCAAAGGGAGGCGCTTCATGACATACCTGTGACAACAAAAACCATTTAAGCATGTTCAGGCTAGTACATGGAAGATAATTAGATGGGAAAAGTCAAGGTGCCTATGATTTTCACAGCAGTAGAAGGAAGCAGATGAATTGAACAAAAGGTTTTCACAATCTAAACTGCAGTGAAGTAATGAACAACAATATAAGAAGTCCTTTACTTCCCATAGTTTCCCTCCATTAGCTGGAGCAGTGGGGAGAAATAAAGTGAAACCAAGGCTGGGATCTGATAATTGGTCACTTTCAAGAGTTTCTTGGCTATTAACCACCTCCTAGGAATTGGAAAGTCGGGGCCTTAGGCTGAATACCAGAATAGTCTGTTCGTATTCATGTCAGTGGCTTTAGGGCCCATACCGAGGATGGTCAGCATATATATAAGCTGCCTATGCAGAGCCATGTCAAAGGTGCCGCTGAAATCTAAGTACACCACACATTCCATCGATCCAGCGCTCAACATCAAGTAAACTATTACTTCTACTTGTCATTTGTATAACATTGCAAGGTGTATGCAGCACTGTACATATAGATATAAGACCGTCCCTGCTCATCAGAGGTCACAATCGAATCAAGACAAAGAACATCATAAAACTGGGGACTAGAGTATGGTAAGATACACATAAGTGGTGAATAAGAGAGTGAGGAGCATTGGGATCCAAAAATCAGGCTCGAAAAGGTGGGTTTTTAGCATGGATTTTAATAGAGCTTCAGGAGCCCGGTGTACTGACTTGGGTAGTTTGTTCCAGGCATATGGAGCAGCAAGATGGAATAAACAAAGTCTGGAGTTGGCAGTAGCAGAGAAGGGCACAGATAAAAGGGATCTGCCAGAGGAGCAGAGCTCCCGAGGAGGGGGGTAGAGTGAGATCAGAGAGGAAAGGTAGTGAGGAGCCGCACTTGTAGGTCAGTAGGAGGAGTTTGAACTGGATGCAGAAACAGATAGGGAGCTACTGAAATGACTTGAGAAGAGGGGTTAAATGCAGAGGCGTAGCGTGGGGGGTGCAGGGGGGGCCGGCCGCACCGGGCGCAACATGGGGGGGGGGCGCTCGCACTCGCAGCTCTCTGTTGCCGATGAGGGGGAAAGGCAGGTCCCTATGATACATGTTGGTGCGTACGCCATCTGGTGGTGGCACTGCAAAGAGGTTTGCGCTATAGCCCTCGAGCCCGCAGTCCTGGGAGTCGCATTGTTCTTGGCAAACCCTCGGCAACAAAGCACAGGCGATGCGATTGACCCCCTCTAGGTAGCTATTTCACACAAGCTGCCGGGGCGGGGTGGGAGGGGGACTGTTTATCGCGTCGTCGCCCCTCGATCTCAATGTAAAGCTGGGGTTGGGGTCGGATCGCCCTGTGCGCTCGAGAAGGCGGAGCTGCAGGGCGGCATCGCGAGTTTCTGGTTCCGGATCTCCTCCTCTTCCCTGCTGTTGGGCATTTAACCATGCTTGTCGGGCTCTTGCTGCTGTGCTGTTCGTTTCCCTGGACTCCGGCTCAGCGAGGTCAGTGCTGACGATCGCTCCCTCCCGGGGTAGGATCACAGTCGGCTCCCCCGCGCAAAGAAGCTCCCCGGTGGCTAAAATCCACGGGTTAGGGGGTGCAAATTACTTGCCTTGCCCCGGGTGCTGACAACTCACGCTACGCCACTGGTTAAATGCGCATAATGACACTGGTAGAAGATAAGCCATGCTGCTGAGTTTTTAACAGACTGAAGGGGAGAGAGATGAATCAGAAGGAGACTAGCAAGGAGCAGATTACAATATTAAAGATGGGAGGTGAGTAGATAGTGGATAAGGGTCCTAGTAGTGTGTTTAGAAAGAAAAAAAGAGATTTTGCTGATATTATAGAGAAAGAAGCGACAGGTTTCAGCAGACTGTTGGAGGTGTGCAGAGAAAGAGAGAATAGAGTCGAAGATGACCCCAAGGTTGTGAGCTGAAGAAACAGAGAGGAAGGTAGTGTTATCCACAGAAATACAGAAGGAAGGAAGGGGTAGGTGGGTTTAGGGGGAAAGAGAAGGAGCTCAGTTTGGCTATGTTCCATTTCAGATGGAGGTGAGACATCCCAGCAGCAACGTTGGATAAGCAAGCAGATATTCAGGCCTGAAATAATGGAGAGATTGAAGGTGCAAAAAGGTAGTTCTGAGAGTCATCAGCGTAAAGATGGTACTTAAAACCATGGAAGGAAATAAGTGCACCAAGGGATTGAGTGTAACGAGAGAAAAAAAACCTCCCAAGACAGATCCTTGAGTTACACCAACTGAAAGTGGGATGGCAGTAGAGGAGGATCCACCAGAACATGCACTAAAAGTGTGATGGGAGAGAATATTTATTTATTTATTTAGCTGCATTTATATCCCGCTTTTCACCGGGTCAAAGCGGTTGGGGGATACATTTAACACGAGGGGATATGAGACACATACACTAATACTTACAGGGAACATGGGCAATGGAGGGTTAAGTGGCTTGCCCAAGACCACAAGGAGCACCTGCGGGACTAGAAACCCCAGTCCTTCCGGCCCAAGGTTGCTGTCCTCTAGTGGGATTTGAACCACCGACCTTCCGGCCTGTAGTACCTTGCCCCAACCACTAGGCCACTCCTCCCTCATAAATTAATAATAATAAAACCAGGATAGAAAAGAGCCCTAAAATCCAAACGAGGACAGGGTATCAAGGAGAAGGGTGGTGATCAACAGTTGCAAAGGTAGCAGAAAGGTCAAGAAGAATGAGGATCGAGTAAAGGCCGTTGCATTTGTTGAGGAACACGTCTCTGGAGACTTTGGCAAGAGCTGTCTCTTTAGAATGTGGAGGGCAAAAGCCAAATTGCAGTGGATCCAGAAGGACTAGAGTGGAGGAAAGTTAAGACAGTGGCGGTGAACTGTTCGTTCAAGTAATTTTGAAGCAAAGAGGAAGAGAGAGAGAGTCCAATAACTGAAAAGACAGGTAGGGTTGAGTGAAAGTTTTTGAGAAGAGGTTACCCATGACTGAAGTGGTATTTAAAGGTGCGGAAGAATTGAAGGAAATATCGATACAGCAGGAAGATGTATTACAACTATTAGATAAACTGAAGAGTAGCAAATCACCTGGGCCGGATGATATACATCCAAGTGTGTTGAAAGAACTGAAATGTGAGATTGCAGACCTACTATTAGTAATCTCTGAACTATCATTAAAATCATCTGTAATACCTGAAGACTTGAAGATGGCAAACATAACACCAATTTTTAAAAAGGGTTCCAGGGGTGATCCGGGAACTACAGACCGCTGGGCCTGACGTCAGTACCGGGCAAAAATTGTAGAAACCATCATAAAGAACAAAATTGCTGAACATGTAAATAGTCATGGCTTAATGGGAGACAGCCAACATGGCTTTAGACAAGGAAGATCTTGTCTTACTAATCTTATTATGTTTTTTTGAAGGTGTGAATAAACAGGTAGACAAAAGTGAGTCAGTTGATATAGTGCATTTGGACTTTCAGAAAGCCTTTGACAAGGTCCCTCATGAGAGACTTTTGGCAAAACTAAAGAGTCATGAGATAGGAGGCCATGTACTATCGTGTATCAGGAACTGGTTAAAAGTTAGAAAGCAGAGGGTAGGGCTAAATGGCCAATTTTCCCAATGGAGAAAGGTAAATAGTAGTGTACCCCAGGGATCTGTGCTGGGTCTGCTGCTTTTTGAAATATTCATAAATGACCTGGAAAAGGGAATAAAGATTGAGGTTATCAAATTTGCAGATGACACAAAGCTATTTAAAGTTGTTAAAACCCAAGAGGATTGTGGAAAATTGCAAGAGGATCTTGATAAATTGGAAGACTGTATAATTTCTATATAATTTGTATATAGTTCTCCCCAGTTCATCCAAGTTTTTGACCACCTGTTCCATGTAAACTCAATGTACCATACTGCATTGTAGTGTGTTTCTGTTCTTCTGTGAACCGCACTGATTATAATAGCGCGGTATATAAGAAATGATAATAAATATTTAATAATAAATAATAAATAAATAATAAATTTAGATTTAGGCGTCATTGTGGATACCATGTTAAAACCCTCGGCCCAGTGTGCAGCGGCGGCCAAGAGAGCAAATAGAATGCTAGGTATGATAAGGAAAGGAATGGAAAATAAAACAAAAGATATTATAATGCCTCTATCGTTCCATGGTGAGACCGCACCTTGAATATTGTGTGCAATTCTGGTCGCCGTATCTTAAAAAGGATATAGCAATTTTAGGAAAGGTACAGAGAAGAGCCACCAAAATGGTAAAGGGGATGGAAGGATACTCCTATGAAGAAAGGCTAAAAAGGTTAGGGCTCTTTAACCTGGAAAAGAGACGGCTGAGGGGAGATATGATAGAAGTCTATAAATTAATGAACATAGTGGAACGGGTAAACGTTGTAAACAGGGACGCTGGGCGTGAATGTCCACAGTCTTGGCAAAGGCAAAATACTATTATGACTTGCAAAGGATTGTGGGGGATGTAGTCCATTCATACCAGAATCAGCCGTTCACAAAATAATGAGTTGTGTTGCTCGAGTGTAAGCAAAGAAAAATATATATTTTATTCATGGAGTTAATTCTCCCACACAGATTTACTTGGTAACACAAAAGGACACTTGCTTTCAGTATTGTACTTAGGAAAAACAAATCATGATATAAGCAACTGAACTTCTCAAGCAATCAAACAATAAAGACCTTGATGGGAAACAGAAAAGGTCTTTTTGAGGGCTCCTGCTAATAACTTTTAGCAGTGCTCCAAAAGCAAAAACAAAACCCAAAAGTAACCAAAAACTGTTCTTTTTCAAGGATAACTTTCTTCTAGTTTACACACACAAACAGAAGTTTCCTTTCAGAGCTCACGTGCAATTGTGCATGGCTTAATTACCAATCATTAGCCAGCTGCAAACCCATTTGCTGGTTCACTTTCTCTACATGGCTCAAATCCTACCCTAAAGCTTTCTTGCAGGCTTTTCTGGGTAGATAAAAGAACAAGTTATAGTTACTTTTGATGGTTGTTGTATTTGTGAAAGTATTTT
Source organism: Ichthyophis bannanicus (assembly GCA_033557465.1). NCBI lineage: Eukaryota > Metazoa > Chordata > Amphibia > Gymnophiona > Ichthyophiidae > Ichthyophis > Ichthyophis bannanicus. The sequence continues at coordinate 3,184,834 of JAWIIG010000024.1, read as the reverse complement.
TACCACAGCAGCCTAGTCAGAGAGCAATCCATGCATTCATTCTGATCATTTAAAATATCTCCTTCTTCTTCATATATCATAGAATCAATATCATGGTCTGGCTCAGAGGAATTCCTTAATGGATCACTCTCAGGATAATGTTTGATTCCCTGCTGTCTCCCAGGTGAAGAGTTAGGGCATAGATCAGTGTTCATACCTGAGCTTCCTTTGCTGTTAGGTTTCCTCTCCAGATATCCTGGCCAGTAAGTAGTCCAGCTTTTATGTCCAGCCTTCCAATCAAGATCCCTGGACACTGGGTCTCTCTTCACATACCTTCTTGCACTGGTCTTAGGGCCCTTCCAAATGCAGCCGTCTCCTTCAAAGGTGCCGTCTGGGAATTCCTGGCTCTGTAACCCCACTCCTCTGGCTGCCTCCAGTCCAATGGAGTATGCTTGCCTCTGGAATGACTCCCAACACACGTACTGCTGTGGGCTCCTCCTTTAGACCTCCAAGATGTCTTTCTCTTCTTCCTTCCACGTTGATGCTGCTTCCTGATCTGGAACTGATTCTGTGTAGATTATGTTTTACTTTTAACTTGTTTAGAGGGATACCCCACCCTAGCACAGCTCAGCTGTGCTGAATCAAGCCCTGCCCTTAGAGATGAGTGATTGGGGATTACCTCATAGCTCTCCTGATTGAACACACGTTTCCCTACTTCAGCTCTTCTAGAGGCTGTTTGAAACCTGGTGCATTCTGGGACTGGTAGTCTTTTATGAAAACATTCTGTTTTAGTATTTCTACCAGCAAAGACAGGTTGCTTGTTCAGAGCCAATTCACCTCTATTATAGCTCCCTCCTGAACTATGATAAGCTTCCTTATCACAACGTAGATCGATTGTTTACGTTATCAGAATATAGAAAGACTAGGGGACATGCAATGAAGCTACAGGGTAAACTATTTAAGACTAATAAAAGAAAATATTTTTTCACTCAACGTGTAATCAGACTCTGGAATTTGTTACCGGAGGATGTAGTAAAGGCTGTTAGTGTAGCTGGGTTTAAAAAAGGTTTGGACAAGTTCCTGGAGGAAAGGTCCATAAACCATTATTAAGAAGTGACCGAAGATATCAATGCTTGACCCAGTACAAGCATTGTGGAACTTGTGTCTCTTGGGGAAACTGCTAGGTACATATGACCTAGATTGGCCACTGTTGGAAACAGAATACTGGGCTTGATGGACCTTGGTCTGACCCAGTATGGCATATCTTATGTTCTTATGTAAGTGCAAAGTTATGCACTTAGGGAAGAACAACCCAAACTATGGTTACACGATGCAAGGTTCCACATTAGGAACTACCACCCAGGAAAAAGATTTAGGCGTCATTGTGGATAACATGTTAAAACCCTCGGCCCAGTGTGCAGCGGCAGCCAAGAGAGCAAATAGAATGCTAGGTATCATAAGGAAAGGAATGGAAAATAAAACAAAGGATATTATAATGCATCTATATCGTTCCATGGTGAGACGGCACCTTGAATATTGTGTGCAATTCTGGTCGCCGTATCTTAAAAATAATATAGCATTATTAGAAAAGGTTCAGAGAAGAGCCACCAAAATGGTAAAGGGGAGGGAAGGATACCCTTATGAAGAAAGGCTAAAAAGGTTAGGGCTCTTTAACCTGGAAAAGAGACGGCTGAGGGGAGATATGATAGACGTTTATAAATTAATGAACGGAGTGGAACGGGTAAATGTAGATCGATTGTTTACCTTATCAGAATATAGAAAGACTAGGGGACATGCAATGAAGCTACAGGGTAAACTATTTAAGACTAATAAAAGAAAACATTTTTTCACTCAACGTGTAATCAAACTCTGGAATTTGTTACCGGAGGATGTAGTAAAGGCTGTTAGTGTAGCTGGGTTTAAAAAAGGTTTGGCCAAGTTCCTGGAGAAAAGGTCCGTAAACCATTATTAAGAAGGGATCCAGGATATCAATGCTTGACCCAATACAAGCATTGTGGAACCTGTGTCTTTTGGGGATACTGCTAGGTACGTATTACCTAGATTGGCCACTGTTGGAAACAGGATACTGGGCTTGAAGGACCTTAGTCTGATCCAGTATGGCATATCTTATGTTCTTATGTTCTTAGGTGTAATCCCAGCATGTTTGAAGGCCACAAGAACAGTTGCAGTGGAAAGTGATAGGTTAAGGATATGACAAATGGTAGGGATAACAGCGGAAGAGAGAGAGCTTGCTTAGATGATCCTGATTTTTGGGGAATGGCCCTAATTTTAGAACTGTTTCCCAACTCTCACCTGTTCGGCAAGCTCCTATCCCCAATTCCAACAACGGGGATGGAAGGGTAGAAAAAATGGTATTTTCAATTTAGCAATTTGAATATGTCATTTGCATTCATTGTCTTTATATTTTGCACAGTACGGAGCAAATGCATCACTGTTTCTATTTCTCTATTGCTTTGTCTGCTTGGAAGTGATGATATTGCTGTCTTGGGAGAGGGAGAAGGGTAATGACTCCTCCTCCTCCTTCCTCCATACCTCGTTGCTCAAACCTGGAACTAGGGTGTCCTTTCTTCCCCCTCCCAACGCATCCGACACTTTAGCTTAGTGGATGGGCGGGAATGGGATCAGTGAAAGCGTGCTTCTTCCCATCCATTGGATTCCATATATTACAGAAACTGCACAGTCCTTTGTTTTAGCAGCACTTCCATTAATTTGCCTACCCCAGAGATCAGACTAACCTGCCTGTAGGTCACAGCATCCTCCTCACTTCAGCTTTTGTGGAATTTTCCTGGCAAAGCAATTTATACACAATTGCACCTGCTATTTGGTGTGGTGAGTTTTGTTCTGACAATTCTTATGCCTACTTTTTTAAAATCCAAAAATCTGCACGTAGATGATAATTCTGTTCACTTTGCACACACAGCCTCCCTCACTTCCCTCAAATGCAATTACACCTGTACATACGTACGCAGGCTTATGAACATACTTTTATATGCACATCAGAAGGGCAATTTATAAAAGGAGGTTTCCGAAATCCATCCTTTACATCTGCTTGAGCTCTGAGCATTGTAGCTCTTTAAAAAGCATTTGTTAGTTCACACCTAACAGTGTCCCAGAAAACAGAAATATTAAACCAGTCAGTCTCCAGTGCATGCTAATGGCTGCATTCTTTACACAGGCATTAGATGAATGCTTCTCAAATCCAAAAGGGGCAAAGCACCTGAAAAAACCCTTCCTAGAATGCAATGTATATGCAAAGAATAAATCAATGTGTCTCCTGGTCCTGCAACCTATACATTGTTTATCAGAATAGACAATTAGCTTACAGTAGCCAACCTAAAAGGCATTTTTTCATTCTCTTAAAACACACTTTGTGGGGGGGTTTCTGATTCAGGACATGTTAAATAATCGGACCAGTATTTTCTAGCATCGTAGCTCTAATACATTAGTCATTTTAATCAAGCTATCAGCGTGAGAGGAGAGCAGGTGGGAATTGCTCCCCGCATTAGCTGTTCATTATTTCATGTTTTACAGCAATCAGCAGAGGAACCCAGTGATAGTACATTCTTGTCTTACGTGGGCATTATGAAATCATTTCTGTAGGAAACAAATACCATTTCTGCTGGGGAGTTTCCATAGACTGCAGCTGATAGGCAGGTTCCCTCCAGCTAGGCTTGACGTACCATGGAGAGAGATGCATGGATTTTCAGCAGTCAGCAGAATGCATATCTGTGCAGATAAGGAACAGAGCCGCGCTGCACATTAAAGAAAGGTAGAAACAGGGTGTTTGGCATCCTAGACAAACCTTTGGTCTTTTGTGCCCCCCTACCCCAATCTCTCTCAGCCCTCAGGACCCACCCCTGGAGATTTTGATTATCAACCTCAATCATGATCATTCCAACATTTCCCCTCCCATCTGAAACCAACTTGTAAGGAGTAAATTCCAAACACAATCCCAAATAGAAAAAAATGAGGCAAAACCTTGCAGGATGACACAATGCAAGTCATGCAGTCAGATAGCACAGGATCCTATAACTACTTGCAGGGGAAAGACAAAAGCGGTATATAAAACCTCTTAAATAAAAAGGTTCACGTTCGTGCTTCTCTATGAATGTAGTGTGTATGATCCAATGCAAAAAAATATAAAGAGGGGTGATGCATTGAAGAAACAAACCAAAAACTGAGGACACGCAGCAGCCTTCATAGACCTAGTATAAACTATTACTGACAAAAAAAGAATGACGACAACTCAGTGCTTGAACATTTCTCAAGAGAGGATCGCTCGCTTAACAATCCTACAATAAATGTACTAAAAGGAAACTTCAGAAATACACAGGAATGAAATTAGAAGGATCAAACACTTCGAAACTCGCACAAAAGGACTTCATAGAGACATTGACTTTCTCGCCCATTATCGTATATAAAATATTTGAATGGTAAAGTGTCGCTGTCTCGTCACCCCTGTTTATCCCTCTACCCCTTTGCATTGAACTGTGATGACATATGCAGACAGCCTGAAACCTAGATGAGTTTGCACTATTTAAACCCACTGTAACTGCATGGTTTCTTCATTGACTTGATAGATTGATTGGAAATTGCTATACCACTGTACACACAGCACACTGGCATCGAAGTGGTTTACAAGGAAAATTCCAGGCAGAGAACAATTTAAAAAAAAAAAAAAGGTAAAATGAAAATGGCATACAAAAATTAAAGATTAAGCATAACAATACAAGACAAAGGACATAAAAGGAGGGAGTGAATAATAAATCTTCCAGCCTGTCTAGACAGAAAACACAAGCAGTACACAATAGGAAACAAAAACTTGTTGAAGGAAATCACTGTGTTTTGAAACAGCCATGTTTTCAACAGTTCTTTAAATTTAGTGTAGGAACTTTGGAGTCAGAGGAAGCGAGTTCCAAAGGGCAGGAACATTAAAGAAAAAGGCAGCAGGCCAAATCAATTCAAATCTAATTTGTTTATATGAGTGAACCACTAATTATTGAGCTTGTGAAGATCTAAGCTGACACAACGGGTGGTAGGGTGTCAGAACGGCAATGAGATAGAAGGGAAAACTTGTATAAGATGCATGATGAACCATAAAAGGAAGTTAAATTTTATATAGCTTAAAATGGGTAATCAGTGATCCTTGAAGGGCAAGGAGGATTTAGGATGGGAAATGGTACTTATAGGTCAGTAGTAGAAGACTATAGTCTTAGATCAGATAAATTTCTCTCTTGATATGAAAATTCCTGTATTATTGATCTCATTAGATATGTCAGTGGTATTTGACCTTGTTAAACCAAATGTATTACTTCATTAGTGTAAAGCAATGAGTATTAAAGGGACTGCCCTTTTGTAGATAAAATCATTTTCGAAGAAAATAGCTTTAAAGTGAGACATTGGAAATTTTTGATCAAAGCAGTATCTTTGGACATGGGGAGTGCCTCAAGCATGTCACCATTGTCCCCCTTGTTTGATATCTTCAACCTTTGGGACATGTAGTTCAAAAATATGGGATTTAGATTTACATGATAGCTGTTAGCTGTGTTGGAAGGTGATAGATCAATTTCTCTTCAAAACATTAATGAATGTTTGAATAAGATTAGGACATGGCTGGATAGTAGTAGGCTGTCTCTAAGAGGATGTTGACTAAAGTGCTTTAAGTTGTCATCCTGGTACTAACGTGGGAAAGATAGTGCCACAGTGACAGCTAATGCAGTTGAAAAGTAGATATTACAGGTAATTTTCTGCAACAGCTGCATTTCATGCAGTAGAGGAGGAGGAGATGGGCTTGGGGCAGGGAAAAGGCAAGGCGATCAGAGGCAGCCACTGCGTGAACAATGGTTGTGCATTGGTTGCTTAAGATCACAGCTGCAGATAAAGAGGTAGCTTTAACAGCCACTGATGATCGGCAGCTGCCACTGCGGCGATACCCTAAATCTCCCTGTAGCCCCCTCTAGCCCCCCATCCTAAAAGTTGCTGGGGCCATGGATCTGTCAATTTGCAGCACCCATATTGGTAATGATTTGGTCCCCCCTTCCATCAAAACCAGGATAGAGCACAAAACACCCGTGGGTGTGAAACACAAACAGTATAGAAGAGGTACACCAAAGGAGATGTTGAAACAGCTTTATTATGAGACCCCAGTGCGTTTCGGCTTGACGCCTTTTTCAGGGGATATATGCTCAAGAAAATACAAATCAATAAATTAATTACTAGATAAAATCTCAAAACATAAAAAAGCAGACACAAGTAAATAAAAGCAATAACAAACACAAAGGCCAGTGCCTGGCTGGTCAGAAGGGTCCCCTCATCCCCCTTTCCAAAGTCCTGGCTAGTCAGTCAAGCTTGCGCCCCCACCTCCCCAAACCCTCTTAAAGGCCCCCCAGGCCTTACCATTCAAATCCATGGTGGTCCAATGGCAACAGGGACAGGAGGGATTCCTCTGCACTCTTGTCCCCTTCTCTGTCACCATAAAAAATGGCTCCATTCTCGCTGTACTACCCCCAAGCAATAAGACAGGGTGTGGAAGCAGCAAGTCATACAGGGCAGGACCTGTAGCGCAGCACTGGAGAATTCAGGTAACTGCTACATCGCAGTGTAAATGGCATTGCCACCATTGCAGGTCCCAGAGAGGTGCAGCAGCGACGACAATGGTGGGAAGCAGGACTGAGGGTTCACCTAGGGTATCTCGAAACCTTGCACAGTGTTGGAGGGAGTGAGAGTGCCCATCCTACTGCCGCTGCTGAGACAAGTGTACAGAACACGAGCCGGGTCCTGTTTGCCTCGGTCCCTGCACGCTTGCTGCTGCTACCAGCTGGTTACTCTGACAACTCAGAAGGCCCACCCCTGTGTGCAACATGATTTCTGCTCCTCCACTGCTGTTCTGTCCTGAAATGCTGGGGGATTCATTGGGGATTTGGGAGATTGGAAGTTCAGGAACTGGAAGTGGGAGTAGAGTGGCGACATGGGATGGGAGAACAGTGATGTCTTGGGAAAGCAGAGACCAATGACATAGCAAGGGTGGGGTGGTGGGTGCAGCCCTGCCAGGCCCATGGAGGCAGCATAGACCACTTAAGATTGAGCTGGTTTGTCACTGTGCCTCACACACCAGGGGCCAGGCGTTCATCTCTCCTCTCCCAGCCAAAGTCTCATAAATCGCTACAAGATACACACAGCGCTGTATATAGATATGTAAGAGACAGTCCCTGCTCGTTAGAGCTTACAGTCTAATCAAGAGAGACAACACAACAGTCAAGATAGGCAACACAACAACTGGAGACTAGGATATATCTAAGGGAATGGTAAGAAGCATAGGCCATATGGTCTTTTTCTGCTGTCGTTTCTATCTAGTCTGCCCTTCCATATCAACTACTATAGTCCCTTTTTGGGTAAAGTTAAATAGAAAACAAAATATTGAAATATAACAATAGGAAAATCGGCAAGAAGGATGGTATACACATTCCAAAAAATATTCAAAGGGTGACATTGAAGTCTGTGGTTCCTTGCTTGAAAGTTAGTTAAGGAACAGACAAGTTCTAATCTAACAGAGTGACAATGCACAAATGATAGTCATATTTCATTTAATCTGCTTTCCAGCCATTCTGTATGTAGTCTTTGTTCACTCCTTTGGTGCTGTACAATTTCTGAATAGACAGGAAAGAAGGTCATTTTAATAAAGCCATTACTACATTTAAGTGGCCACATAGGCGTAGAAATGACCTCTGATAAAATACCCACTGGCATAAAAGTACACGCTTTTGCATCAAAGTGCACACTTTGCTGGGTGTGCATATGGGCAGAGATTAGGGAGAGCACAAAGGTATACTGTAGATTCTGAAATGCTATAATTTGCGCGTGTAAATGTAAATTGTAGGTTCAGATGTTCATACCAGCTTTAGGGCTGCTGCAAACGTCTGCTCCTGCAATGTGCCTTGCCCTAACTTGGTTTTAAGGGCTCTGTACTATCCTGGTTTTCTTCTTCTCTGCCATCGCTCTTTCAGTGTTTGTTCTGATGGATCCTACTCTACTGCTATCCCACTTTCAGTCGGTGTACCCCAAGAATCTGTCTTGGGTCCACTCCTTTTCTCTCTCTATACCCAGTCCCTTGGTTCACTTATCTCTTCCCATGGCTTTCAGTACCATCTTTACACTGATGACTCCCAAATCTACCTCTCTACACCTGAAATCTCTCCGGCAATCCAGACCCGGATCTCTGCCTGCCTTTCTGACATTGCTGCTTGGATGTCTCACTGCCACTTGCAATCGAACGTGGCCAAAACTGAGCATCTTATTTTTCCCCCTAAACCCCCCTCTCCTCTTCCTCCTTTCTCAGTCTCTGTGGATAACTCTCTACTCCTCCATGTTTCCTCAGCTTGCAACCTTGGAGTTGTCTTTGACTCCTCTCTCTCCTTTTCCACACACATCCACAAAACTTCACCCATTCCTTTCTGAACACACTACTAAGACACTTATCCATTCCTTAGTCACCTCCCATCTAGAATATTGTAACCTACTCCTTGCTGGTCTCCCTCTGAATCATCTCTCTCTCCTCTTCAATCTGTTCAACACTCTGCTGCGCAGCTAATCTTCCGCCAGCCTCGTCATGCTCATATTACCCCTCTTTTCAAGTCACTTCATTGGCTCCCTATCTGTTTCCACATCCATTTCAAACTTCTCCTGCTGACCTATAAGTGCATTCACTCTGCAGCTCCTCACTACCTTTCCTCTCTTATCTCTCCCTACACCCCTCCTCGGGAACTCTGCTGTTCTTGCCAATCGCTTCTTTTTGTGCCCTTCTCTTCTATTACTAACTCCAGACCACTCCTTTCACCTTGCTGCTCCTTGTGCCTGGTGCAAACTACCTGAGTCTGTACTTCAAGCACCTTCCCTGGCCCTTTTCAAATTCAGGCTGAAAACTCAACTCTTCACTGTCACTTTCGGATCTTGACTCATATGGTCTCCTTTTTGTGTTTCCTTACCATTCCCCCTAGATATATCCCATGTCTACAGCTACTATGTTGTCTGTCTTGATGAGCTTGTAAGTTCTGATGAGCAGGGACTATCGTTTACATGTGTCTGTGCAGCGCTGTGTACGTCTTGTAGCGCTATACAAATGTTCAGTAGTAGTAGCAATGTAGGCATATGTTAGCCACTAATGCTAGTATTTTATAAAGTCAAATAGGTGCCTACCTGTCATTATAAAATAGGCGTAACATGCTGTAAGCACCTTAAAACCGGCTTTAATTAATCTAGGCTTTATAAAGTTACCCTCGAAACGCACGACAAGTGGGCCAGCTTTGGCCTGGAGGCTCTCGCATGTCGTACATTGTTTCGTCCATGGCCCCAGAGTTAGCTTGAAATTCAGATTGTGTACAAGTACTGTGCAACTTGTGTGGCGGCCTGCTCTCCCTTCTGAAACAGACCAAGGGCTAAAACTCTCCTGTCAAAGTGAAAGCATGCGCTACCTCAATCCTTGTTTCCATCATGCCTCAAAATAAACTACCGTCATTCCTTTTCTGAATTGCCAGCAATTAGTCTTTCCACATTTCAATCTCCTTTTGTAAATGCCGCTGCTGAATTATATTGTATGTATGCAAATGTGAATGCACTTTACCATTCTGACAGGAATTATGGTGGCTACCAGTTTCATTTCAAATAAATTATGGACTTTTATTGTTGGCTTATAAAGCTTTAAATGAAATGTCTCGGGGGTATCTTGCAGAGAATGTAAATGACTATCATCTAGTTATGCCTATTGCTCTAGAGCCTCTGTTCTCAGCAATAAGCTGCTCTTCACAATTAGAAAACTACTATTAGACTGTTTAAATCAAGGACAAAAACTATTTTTGTTAAATCAAGCATTGAAATAAGCTTAATTGTTTATGTAGACTGTCATTTAGGGCCTTCTTTCATTTTCTAATTGTATTTCAATAATTATATCTTCTGTCCTGCATAAACCGGCTTGCTATAGTTTGTGGCGTTTTGAGTTTGTGTGGATTGCAGATCTGGGCCGCGGACGCCATCGCGGCAAGCCACATGCATTCAGCATATGTTAAGGGCTGAATCTGGCAGCTATTTATATTTTTTTGTTTACCAACATTTCATTCCATGCCTCACCATAAACGTCCAAGCTAGGACTTTTATCATTTTACATTTATGCATAATCGGTCCCTGGGCAGCAGTTCCAGAGCCGACGGTGTGTTGGAGTGTGGCGAGGAACAAGACCTCTCCTAACATCCTTGAGTGGCGTCTTGAGAGACAGGGGGAGAGAGAATTCTTTTCAAGGTCCTAGTCCACTGAGTGTACTGCTCACTTTTAATGATGCCAACAGACTGGACTTTTGCAATTGACTCAGTCAGTAAAGAGATATATAGATTTTTTTTTTTTTTTTTGGATGTGGACAGTGGAGTTTGTGAAAGTACACAAATCATATGCACAAACTCCAGTGTCCACATCCAAAATCTTTACTGGATGAGCCAATTGCAAAAGCCCAGTCTGTTGGTGTCATAGATTTGAGATTGAACCAAGGAAAGAAGAATGTAAAAGTGGAAAGACACAGGTAGGGTTTTTTTCTACTCCTTTCCTCCAATTCACCCTCAAAGAGAGGGGAAGTGTAGGGGGGGTGAGTGGGATGGATAGTGCTGGAAGCAGCAATTTTAAAAAGCTACTCCCACTCTCATTTTGGAGAAAGCTGGATTGTTTCTCCTATGTACAGTTTTTTTAAATTTCTGCTCTCGTTGAATGTGGTGAGGCATCAATGTGCAGTCCTGCACGTCCTTACACATTATCTTACAAGAGGATCCGTATTTGGCAGAGTCCTTGTAAAATATAGTGGGGATTTTCCACATCCCGTCCTCGCTGTCTCAATTCCCCTCTCCGTGACCTATCTAAAATTGGCCTTCACATGTGTATTGCCACTTTGAAAATTACCTCAGGAAAACTGAGAGTAATTTTTATGACAGGCAAAGAGAGGTAGGGAGCTCTATCTCTGTATAAAATCATGTAAAGGGGTTATGAAAGAGTGGAAAAACATAGACTGAGAGAAGGAAGAATAGAGACTGACCTAGATCTCTTAATCCCCCTGTCTCGCTGTCCTAAAAGATCTGCTACTAATCTCCTTCGTATCCCTCTGGTTGTATGCTCTAGATTAGTGAACTCACCAGGATGCGGTTTTTTTAACTCACCCCAATATTATAGAACTCTCTTCATTATCTTCATGCTGATTCATCCTACCAGAAGCTTAAGACGATCTCGGGGCGTTCTAGAGCTTTTAATGTAGCCAGAGATATGAGCCCTGAGTTTTGCCCCCCTTGTCTTGTTCTTTGTTAAGTAATTGGCAAACAGAAATTACGTATTATTGTTTAGCTTGTTTTAAGCATTTTCAGTGCTATCCTGTCTTGACTGTTTTCCTTTCTGTTTTTCTCTTTGTATTTTTATATGATATTGTGAATTTCTGTGATATAATAATTATGGAAGGCACTAAATTATATATGCTAAAAGTAAACTAAACGTCACATCCAGTTAGGAATGTGTATAAGGAAAAATGGTCCCTCAGCCAGCCCCAGCAGATCCGTCACATTGATGCCAGTGAAGAATCAGACAGGCCTGACTCAGGGGCTACATCATCTAACCATCCTCCCTCTAAAAGCACCCTGTAGTGTTGGGGCACAGTGGAGCATTGCCAATCTGAGATCCTCAAAGTTGCAAGCAAAACGTCCAGATTCAAACAAAAAAATGTGTTGACCTCAAAGAAGCCCCACGTGCCCTGACCGCTGTTCATACTGAAGCTTCTGAACACCTTCAGTTTGATTCAGTGCCTTGTTTAACATATAATGGCTCACCATTATGCCCTGACTTTAATTTAATTGAACCTTTGCTTGTTACATTATGCCCGAACAGACTTCATAAAACACAGAATTTTAAAATGGACACAAACTGTATCCGCTTAAACCCAAAGAATTTTCTTTTCCCCAAGATTTTGAAAATTTCCCATCAGGTTAATACTTAGAAGTGTAGATTCTTTCCCAGCGGTAGCAGCTAATCGCTTAGCAGTCCTTCAAGACTGAAAATCATGCAGGTGTAGCCATCTAAAAGGGCCATGGGCTAGAGGTGGAAAGGCTGTAGAAGGTCTTTCAAGCTTTGCGGGTACCTGCTTCTTCCTGACCATCCTACTTCTGTGAGGGATTCACCACTTATCTGCTGCTGCCTTATCTCCACTCAAGGTCAGCTCAAGGGTTTCTGCCATGCTATGCCATGCTGTCCCCCACCCCCACCCTGAGCCGTGACATGCCCCGCCATGTTGAACCACGCTACCGCCAATTCCAGTGGCAGGGTTGAAGGGGGGCATGGTGTGGCTCATCATCAGACCATGTGCTTCAGCACACATGGCCTGCCACTTCTGACCCCCTCCTACATAACTTCAGGGGTTCAGAAGCAGCAGGACATGTGTGCTAAAGCCCACAGAGATCTGCCCCCCTAGGCAGCCGCCTAGCCCGTCTAGTGGACGGGCTGGCCCTATCTCCACTGGAACACCTGAACTGCAGACTGCTCATATCATCTGTGACACTGCAGGATCTACACTACAGGCAATACAATATTTCAGCACCACCGCAGCAACCTGAGGGGATATACATTTATTTGAAAGAGCTCTAAAATTATGCTTTATACACTGTGAAGCATACAAATACGTTTGAAATGCAGTTGCCATCTGTCCGCCTTTGGTTGGAAAATATACTTGTATTGCCTTCTAAATGTAGAATTGTTCTTGCAGCGATAGTCTATGTAGGAGTTTCTCCTTTCATATCGCTTCTTTTTCTCCCTCTGTGTCACTTTTTCCTCCACCTCTCCTCTATACGGACCACTTCCCATAATTCCTCTTATTGTAGCAGCCACATCTCTGTCTATAATCCCAAATGCGTGCTGCTAGCTGAGCTCTTTAAATAATATTTGAGATAAAGAGTTAATTCCTGGTCTGAGGAAGGTATCTAGAATTTAGCTGTTATCATGCAAGATGGTGGTAGTGCACATTAGTAGCGCTACTCATAGAGGGCCTCAAGTAGAAACTTGTGGGCTGAAGCAGAATAGCTTAGCTTGGCATTTTCCCGGTGCTTTTCCCCACAATAGACTTTCTCTCCGATGCAGAAAGCACCGGAAAAATGCCAAAAGAACAACTGCACTAAATTGCAGTGCACTTGGCATGCAAATCACTGCATAATTAATTGCACCTAATGTAAAAAACTGTGCACCGTATTTTACACTGTTCTTTAATGCTCAATCTTCACGCCAGCTCTGGTCAAGCGTAAAGATCCAGCTGGGAGTAAAATATCATCTGAGGTAAAGTTTGACACACTGTCAGGGGACCAGTGCCTCCCCATCCACCAACCCCCCATCAGAAACAAAATCCCTGGTGGCCCAGTGGCCTTGATTCCCCACCCCTCCCCTCCCCTCCCCTCCCCAATCAAAAAATCCCCAGTGGCCCTGAACCCCCCAAACAAAAAAGAATTCCTGGTGGCTCAGTGGTCCCCAAACCCTTCCACCCCCTCTCAGAATCTTTAATCATGTAGCGGGAGTGTTGCCCACATGGTCCCACTCCTGTGCCACCATCTTGAAAAATGGCAGCACTTGCAGGGGAAGCACTGACCCTCCAACAGTATGCCGATGGATGGCACCGAGGCTTTCCTCAAAGCCTAGCTCATCTGAGATAATGTGTCAAACCTCACCCCAGATGACCCTTTTCTCTAAGACAGCATGCCAAACTTGTGCCAACTTCTGTGCACTTGTGTTTGGCTTGCTGCCCCAGTTTAACGCAGACTTTTTGCGCAGTGGGTAATTTGCATATTGCAGCGCAGCGCAAAGAGTCAGCACTAACCTTGCACCATGAAACTCTGCGCTACAGCTTTAAGCACTGGGCTCTGGGGCAGATTTCCGCATTGGCCACATAGATTGTAAGACCTCCAGGGACAGCAAAATACTTACAGTACTGTATCTGAATGTACCTTGCCTTGAGCTCTGAGAAAAGGCATGAGCTAAATCCAAAATTGTGCAAGAGTGCTCATGTATTTGCTGCTGTGTAGGACTGGAAGACCCATTTTGCAAATCTATAAATGGGAAAAATCAATGGGGGAAACTCGACGACTTCCAAGTGTAGGTGCTGGCACTTACATGTGTATTCGTCAGTGGAGGAGTAGCCTAGTGGTTAGGGCATTTGCCTGGGAGCCTGACACTCCTCCTGACCTTGGGCAAGTCATTTAACCTTCCACTGCCTCAGATGCAATCTTAGATTGTAAGCCCTCTGCAGACAGGGAAATACCTACTGTACTGTACGTGAACATCACTCACTTTGAACCATGCTGGAAAGGTGTTAGCTAAATATTAACAACAATTCTGTAAACCCACATATATCAATGTTGCCAATTAACTATAGATTACTCTTACTTATCACTTGTATAGCGTTACAAGATGTATGTAGTGCTGTACAGAGACATGTAGGAGACAGTCCCTGCTCACAAAAACGTACAATATAGTCAAGACAGACAACACAACTGGGGACTAGAATACATTCTAGGGGAATGGTAAGAAAACATATAGAAGGTGAATGGGAGCCTAGGGGGGGGATCAAAATCCAAAAGCAGTCTCAAAGAAGTGAGCTTTTAGCCTGGATTTGAATAGGGCCACAGGTGGAGCCTGGCATCCTGACAGATAGTGTGTTCCAAGCATAAGGGGCAGGAAGGTAGAAAGATCAAAGTCCGAAGTTGTCAGTGGAAAGGAACAGATAGAAGGGGTCTGCCAGAAGAGTGAAGTTCCCGAGGAGGGATGTAGAGAGAGATGAGAGGAAAGGTAGGTAGGAGCAGCCGAATGAAGGCACTTATAGGTCAGTAGTAGAAGTTTGAACTGGATGCAAAAATGGATAGGGAGCCAGTGAAGTGACTTGAGAAGGAGGGTGACATGAGCATAGTGACCCTGGTGAAAGATTAGCCATGCAGCTGAGTTTTGAACAGATTTAAGTGGGGAGAGGTGATTCAGAGGAAGACTAGAGTAGAGGAGATTGCAATAGTTTAGACGGGAGGCGACTGGAGAATAAATAAATGTTTTAGTAGTGTGTTCAGAAAGGAAGGGACAAATTTTGCCAATGTTACTGAGAAAGAAGTACGAGGTGGAGAAGGAGTCAAAGATGACCCCAAGGTTGCAAACTGGGGAAACAGGGAGGAGTAGAGCGTTATCCAGAGAAATAGAGAAGGGAGGAAGGGGAGAGATGGGTTTAGGGGGAAAGATAAGGAGCTCAGTTTTGGCCAATTTCAGTTTCAGATGGCAGTGAGAAATCCAGGCACCAGTGTCAGATAAGGAGGCGGAGATCCGGGCATGGATTCCCAGAGATTTCAGGTGCAGAGAGGTAGAGTGTAAAAGATGCCACTGAAAACCATGGGAGGAAATGAGTGCACCAAGGGACTCGGTGTAGAGGGAGAAAAGGAGAGGTCCCAAGACAGAGCCCTGGGGTACATCACTTAAAGGGGGATAGCAGTAGAGGAGGATCTACTAGAACATACATTAAAAGTGCAGTGGGAGAAATAGGAAGAAAAACAGGACAAAAAAGAGCTCCTAAATCCAAGTGAAGACAGAGTATTGAGGAGAAGGTGATGATCAGAGTCAAGAGCAGCAGAAAGGTCAAGAAGGATGGAGATTGAGTAAAGGCCCTTGGATTTGGCTAGGAATAAGTCATTGGAGATTGGCAAGAGCCTTCTCAGTAGAATGCATGTGTACATAGAGTACAGGAAGACTAGAGGAGGCTGATGGAGTTTCAACAGGCTGGTGAGGGGCAATGGAAAGAACAGATGACCCAAGTGACAAGCTGGGCAGTAAGAGGAACAGAAGTAGAAGCAAAGGAAGACGGGGAAACGTCTTGCTCAAGCGAGGTAAGATTTCCAGAAAAAAGGTAACAGATGACCAGACTAGTTAAACCCTAGTAAGACTGATATGCTTTGGGTCCATTGCGAATCGTGCTCTGCATTTCACCCGGTTTTGTGTTGGGAAGATAATATGACAGAAACCAAAGAATACACTCAACATTCAGGGCTAGAACTGGAAGCTTGATTAACCATAGAACAACAGTTTTCCAGTGTGGTTGAGGTGAGATTTCTGTCTCCAGCATTATACGTAAGATCTGTTCCTTTTCTGAATAGAAATATTTTGAAGCCATTACTTATCGAGTTATTATCTTACCTGGATTATTGTTAACACCTTGTACTCTGGGTTGATATCAAAGAGCTTGGTGTGTTTACAGTGAATTCAGACTATTACTGCAGCATTGCTTGTACCAGCAAAACTAAGGATCATGTTATCCCTCTTTTGCAATCAATTCATTGATTGCTCATCATACAGAAGGTTCCGTTTAAGGCCATGATGTTTAAATTACTGCACAGTTTTACACCTATTTATATTTTGGATGGGTTAATGCACCAACACCTTAATCATCCTCTTTGCTCTCAAGCAGAGCAACTCTTTGCCTTCTCGTCATGAATGTGATTCTGTAGGGAACTGACTTTTTCTTGCTTTATTCCATTTTTGTGGAAGGAATTACCATCACTTCTGCCATTAATTGATGATTGAGTAAGTTTAGGAGGGATTTAAAACACATTTATTTCCATTTGTTTAAAATGATGTAAAAGGAAAAAGATCTTTGTTTGACAATATGGAATTGTTTTCTTGGAGTACGGTAGTGTGTCCTTCATGCAGACAGTGTTTATCATAGCACACAGGGCTATTTGGACACCTGCCGGTTTGGCCACCATTTCTGGTCAGAATAATAATCAATGCTGGTTTTTCAATCAAGTGCAAAGTACGCTTTCACATACTTTAAAATTTTACAGGACTACCAACGAAGGGTTTGGAATGAAATACGTGATCTCCTGAACCGAGCAGCTAGAATATAAACACATCATATGGAAATCGTTGGTACTCAAAGCCATTTTTCCCTGTCAGAAAATAAATTGTTTAACAGCCAATAATGACATGTCAAGGTGAATAACGCAAAACAAAAAAGGGGGAGATAAACTATTTCAAAATGGTCCGTGACAAAAAACAGAGCAGGGGTAACCAGAATATCCATTGAGAACCTCTGATTACCCCTGCTCTGTTGTTTGTCATAATAGCAAAGTGATCCTGCAAAACTGGAAAGACATTGAGATGATAGATATGAACATATGGTAGAAAATCTTACGATTAATGTATTAATATAAACATACTGCAGCAAGGAATCACAATCTTCCATTCCACATATCGGAAATTTGGAAAACTGTAGAGCTTGACTTGTATTTTATCTGTGTTGTGTCAAAAGCATTATGAAGAGGCTGATGATGTTTTACTTTCTAGAGGGGGTGAATGGAATATATTCTATTTTGTTTGGATGGTTTTTAATTTTTAGTTTTTATGTTTTTGGTATGCTTCAAAAACAGTAAAAAGGTATTTATAAAAAAAACCCAAAATGATGTGAAATGTTTAACCTGTGGGTTCTTAACTGCTACCGTGCATTGTGGAATTGTTCAGCGGTGCAGGATTGTATTTCCCAAAGGCAAGATGATGATGTTGTATGATACTGTGTAAATCTCGGAGAGTTATGGGAAGTCAGGTTAAACAATGGAATAAAAGAAATGAAAACTGGAGAGATGCAGAGGAAGAGGAAGTTGCATTCCCTCTCTTGTCCCTTGCCGTTCTTGTCCTGCCATCTGATGTGTGCTAAGCTATTGTACTCCCTGTCCAATTCTACCCTTCCAAATTAGCACAGGCCTCTTCTTTCCACATGTCTGGCCCTTGGCTCTTTCTTCCACCCCGAAAGACCCAATAAATTGGAAAGGGCTAGTGTTAAGGTTCACAGGCAGAACTAGTGTAAGAGAGAGAGAGAGCGAGATTGACCACCTTGTCCCCCTCCCCTGCTCTTGCTCACTTCCCCCCACCCTTCCTCCCTCTTTTTCCTTCTCTCCTGTTCTCCTCCTTATCCTTTTTTTCTGTTTCTCTCTTTTCAGTTCCTATCTTCTCCCTGCTTCTACAGCTGCCAAAATGCCTCCATTTTCTCCAGTAAAGTGCCTATAAACAGCAGGGGGCTTCTAAAGCATTTGCTATTTATTTATTCAACAGGTTTTATATACTGCTTCATCCTTAAATTCAGGCAGTTTACATTACAACTCAGTTTTATACAGAGAACAGTACAATTTATTAGGGGTGTAACAAGCTAATAATCAATAAAACAATTGTTGATCCAAAGAGAATAACATTACATGCGGGTACCCTTAACTTGTACCATAACTCATATACAGACTGGATGTACAATATGGAGTGTTCATGTATCAAGTGTCATATTATTAGTTGGTCTGTATTTATTGTTGTTGTGTGTCATAATGGTATGGCACTAGGTGATTTTTCCAAAGTATTCTTTGTATAAATGTATTTTTAACTTTTTTTCTGAAGTCCTTAATGTCCCTTTATAGATCTTATATTTTCTGGTAATGCGTTCCAAAGTGCTGGAGCTATCAAGGAAAATGCCCTGTTGGATGTGTTGTGCTTGGACTTTGAGTAGATGCTGGGTGTAAGAATCATGTTCTTGTTATTGGCCCTCTTAGATCTGTTGTCTGGATCTTTAGTAATCAGCTCCTGTAGTATGTCGGCTGAGTTATTCGTTAGTATTTTGAATATGTTGAGTGTGGTCTTAAACCTGATGCGATAGTGTATTGGTAGCCAGTGTAGTTAGTTAAGCAGTGGCATGATGTGTTCGTATTTTACAGAGCCTGTGATAATGCGAGCCGCCATGTTCTGTGCCATCTGAAACTTGTGGCTTGCTTGTTTTGGTATATCCTGGTAGAGTGAGTTGCACTAGTCCAGTAGTGGCGTAATTATGACTTGGACTACTGCGTGGATGTTATCCTGGCTGAGCAGTGGTTTCAACCTCCGTAATACTTTCAATTAATGATATGTATTGTGTGTGATCTTATTTATGTGTGGTTGTGTGGTCTTATTTATGTGTAGGTTTAAGGCCTGGTCCAGAATCACTCCTAGATATTGGACTTTGTGTTTTACATCTATACTGGAGCTTGATAATTGAATCATGCTCGGCGGTGTAAATGCTTGGTTTCTTGTTATGAAGAGGGACTGTTTTTTTATAGTTTATTTTGAGGTTGTGGTTGCTGAGCCATGTGTTCATGTCTTCGAGGCAATTAATTAATTTTGTGTCATCCGGCTTATCAGTATCTATTGGTGTGTATATTATTATATCATCAGCATATAGTCGATATTGAATATTGTGCTTCTTTATGACATTGCAATTAGGCTGTATATATAGGTTAAAGAGCAGCGTTGACATTGCTGACCCTTGTGGTATTCCTTGTTGTATTCCGAATAGCGTAAATTTGTCCGATCTGTTTTTGGCTTGCTGTTGTCTATCAGGTATGATCTGGACCATCTATATGTAATTTGGTGAAGTCCAATTTCTTGTAGATGTATCAGGAGTAGTTTGTGTGATACAGTATCAAAGGCTGATGATATGTCCAGGAATATATGAGTAGAAAACCCTTTTTGATGTTGTCTATACCCTTGTGTAAGTTGTCTAGTAAGGATGTTAGTAGGGTTTCTACATCGTGGTTGTTTCCAAACCCATTCTGGTGAGGGTCAAACGGAGCATGTAAATTGATATGGTATTGTACCTGCAGCTGTACGGCCTTTTCTAGAATTTTGGTTAGGAGTGGTAAGTTTGGGATTGGTCGGTATGCACTGGGATCTAACATTATTAAGTGTGTTGTTTTTGATTATTGATCTTTTGGTTGCCTGTTTGAGTGTTTTTGGCATGTGCCTTTGGGTGATGGAGGCTTGTATGATTTATGAATATGAGCTCTTCTTTGGTTAGCTTGATCCATGAAACCGGACACTGGTCGGAGGGTGATGTTGTGGTATTCAGGTTAGTTGTTATGTTTATTTGCTTGTGGGATGAAATAGTGAATTCTCCTCATACTCCAGTTGATGGGGTTTTTTTCTCTGTCTGTCCGTGTTGGTATATCTTTAGACTTAAACAAATGGTGATAGAACCAACCAGGGAAATATCGATGCTAGATTTAGTGCTCACCACCAGAGATAGCCTGTCGAATATCTGAGTGGGTGCCCATGTGAGCAGAAGCAATCATCACACAGTGTGGTTCGAGATAAAAGCCAAGGTGGAGTTCAGTCACAACAAGCTCAAAGTCCTAGACTTCAAAAACACTGATTTCAGTAAAATGGCCAAGTGCCTGAAAGTTGGCAGGGTGGGAGGGGATAAGGGAAGTGGAATTGCAATGGGCTAAACTAAAGAAGGCAATAAAAGGGGCAACAGATACATACGTAAGGAAAGTAAATAAAAACAAGAGGAAAAGGAAACCTATTTGGTTCTCCAAAGCAGTGGCTGCACAAATAAAGGCCAAAAACACAGCTTCACAAAATTCAGAAACTCACAAACAGAGGAACACAGAAAAGAATACAGGATCAAACAAAAAGAGACAAAAAGAGAAATATGGATAACAAAATCAAAGGCAGAAGAAAAGATGGCTAAAGATGCAAAGTGTGGCATCAAAACCTTTTTCAGGTGAGAGGAGGAAGATCAGAGGTGGAATTGCACGCCTCAAAATTGCTGGGAATGGATTTGTGGAAAGTGACATTGAAAAAGTAAAAATGCTAAACAAATAATTCTACTCTGTTTTTACTAGGGAAAAACCAGAGAAAGACCACCTGTGATTGAGAAATATACAAATGGGAATGGAGTAGATACCACACCACAAAAGATGATGTGTTAGAACAGCTTGCAAAACTGAAAGTGGACAAGGCCTTGGAACAGGATGGGATACATCCCAGGATACTGAGAAAGGTTCTTGCAGAGCCATTAAAGGATGTTTTTAATAGATCCTTGCAGACAGGAGATGTTCCGCAGGACTGGAGAAGGGCTGATGTGGTACCTCTTCACAAAAGTGGCAATAGGGAAGAAGTGACAAACTACAGGCCAGAAAGCCTTACCTCAGTGGTAGGAAAAGTAATGGAGGCGCTCCTGAAAGAGCAAATAGTGGACTTTCTAGAAGCCAAAAGGTTGCGTGATCTGAGGCAACATGGTTTTACCAAAGGACAATCTTGCCAAAGAAATCTGATTGAGTTCTTTGACTGAGTGGCCAGAGAACTAGATCAAGGCTATGCGATGGATGTGATCTACCTAGATTTCAGCAAAGCCTTTGATACTGTTCTTCATAGGAGGCTTTTCAATAAACTCATCAGCTTGGGGATGGGTCCTAAGGTAATGAACTGGATCAGAAATTGGTTGGCTGACAGACGACCGAAGGTAATGGTAAACGGAACTCACTCGGATGAAAGGAATGTGATTAGGGTGTGCTCTAGGGTTCGGTCCTGGGACTGGTGCTGTTCAATGTATTTGTGAGTGATATTGCTGAAAGACTGAATGGAAAAGTCTGTCTTTTTGCAGATGACACGAAAATTTGCAACAGAGTGAACTCCCATGATGAAGTGGATAACATGAGGAAAGATCTACAAAAGCTGGCAGTTATGATTTAATGTGAAAAAGTGCAGTATCATGCACTTGGGAAGCAGAAATCCAAGGGAATTGTATGCAATAGGGGGTGAGAGGTTGATGTACAAGGACCAGGAGAAGGACCTCAGAGTGATTATTTCTGAGGATCTCAAGGTGGTGAAACAGTGTGACAAGGCGGTGGCAAAAGCCAGAAGGATGCTGGGTTGCATACAAAGAGGAATTACCAGCAGAAAGGAAGACGTACTAATGCCACTGTACAAGTCGCTGGTGAGGCCTTACTTGGAATATAATGTTCAGTTTTGGAGACCATATCTCACACAGGATATAAAAAGACTGGAGACGGTTCAGAGGAAAGCGACCAAAATAATTTGGAGCCTGTGTCAGAAGACTTATGAGAAGAGACCTAACTATGTACACTCTGGAGGAGAGAAGGGACAGGGGAGATATGATACTGACCTTTAACTACTTAGAGTATTAATGAACAAACAAACCTCTTCCAAAGACAGGGAAGCTGTAAAACTAGAGGGCATAACATGAAGCTTCAAGGCAATGTCAGGAAATACTTTTTCATTGAAAGTGGGGTGGATGCTTGCAATACCCTCCCTATGGAAGTGGTGGGGGTAAATACATTGACAGAATTCAAAATGGCATGGGATAGACACAGTGGATCCCTTTATAGCAACAGGATAAAATCGAAATAAACATAACTATCTCGTATATCTCAACAAATAGGGGTGACCTACACAGAGCGGTGGGTACACCCTTAAACAAAGGCATGGGGAGGGGTGACCTGCATGGAGTGACAGATACACCTACTCTTGCTACCTTGCTGGGCAGACTAGATGGACCATACTGGTCTTTATCTGCCGTCATATACTATGTTACTATGTCACTATGTTGCTTTTATGTGGTCTGCTACCTGTTGTGAGTGTGTTTCAGTTTTGTCTTCTATTGAGGGGTTCTTGGTTAGAGTTTTGACTGTCAAACAGTTCTCTTGGCTTGTTTATGGATTTCATAATGAGATTTATGTAATATTCTTGTTTACATATGAATATTAGATTGTTGTGTTCATTTTGTTTGTTTTTGTATTTTGTAGTGTGCTTGCGTCTTTGTTTTATCTCCATTGCCTTTCAGTCTTCTCTAGTGTTCTCTTTATTTATCTTATCTCGTTGGAATATCAAGGTGCTTTCTGTGTTCTCAATGTGTTTTCAATATTGGTGTTCTCAGCTTCTTCTTGGGTGCTTCTGCAACTGCAGTGACACTGCAGTTCCAGCTGTCAATGGATTTGTCTAGATCGATGTAATCTTGATTTAATTTTGGTAGGGTATCTTGTAAGAACTGTTCCTTGTTGAAACTTTTGAATCTTCTGCTTTTGTTTTCCATGTATCTTTGAGTATGAAGGTTAGTGAGTGCTATTTTGAATGTAGTTATGTAGTGATTAGACCAGGGCGTTGGGCTGCAAGGGGGTAAATTGAAAGGCAATGTCAGGAAATACTTTTTCACTGAAAGGGTGGTGGATGCTTGGAATGTCCTTCCGATGGAAGTGGTAGGATAAAATCAAAACAAACATAACTATTGGGGGAAGCATGATATTTTACTCCAATAGTGACCTAGGGGCAAAGGTGAGGTCCAGTGTTGTGCCTTGTTGATGTGTTGGTGTTTGCAGCATAGGTTTGTAGTGCAACGATTCCATGGCTCTGAGAAAGGCTTTTGTTTCAGTGCTGGTTGCTGAATTGAGATTGAAATCCCCAAGGGTTATTAGCGGTTTGTTTGGGACTGTGTATGTGCACACCGCTTCAAGCACAGAAGAGAGTTGGTCAGATGGAGCATTGGGTGCCCTGTATGTGAGACCTATTGTAAAATACTTGTTTGCTATGGTGATGGTGTTACTCTCAACTGAACTGGTTGCTGAGATGGTATTAAATTTGTAGTTACTTTTAGCCTTTACTAGCACTTCACCTCCTTTTCTGTGGTTTTGAGGGCAATTAAATGCTGTGTATGTGGGTTGGGTGATCTCATTCAGTATTACCTGATTTGTGTCTGTCAGCAACATTTCTGTTATGCACATTATGTCTGTCTGCCGTTCTTGTAAAGATCAATGATGATGTTTGTTTTGCTTCTTACTGGCCTTGCGTTGATGAGTGCACAGCTTACTGGTGTGGTCAGTATTTGGTTGTTGTGGCTGGGATCTGAGTCTTTGCACTTTTCTGTTTGAATACTTGTGCCTAGGCATTTGTGACCATGGAGTTTGTTGTCTGATATTATTTAGTATGGGTATTCTTAGGTTGGAGGTTTGGCCCCTATGTTGGGTAGAATGAGAAGCAGTAGTAGAATCAGAAGGGGAGTGGCAGTTTTTGGATTCATGTTGCTGTTCTCCTTCTGTGCCTGCCATCTACAAATATTTCTATTGCGTGCCTGTGGCTATGTTGATTGTCTATTGCCTCGGTGGGTGGCAGTTTCTGCTTACCTCAGGCGGAGCAGGCTTTCTGTTGGACAGCTAAGTGAGCCACTTCACTTTGGTTTGTGTGTAGCATGATGTGGCCTGCACTTTTCACAATGTTCCTTTCAACACCGAGGTTCCGGATGCAAGCCGGGTGTTTGGCAGAGCATCATTTGTGTTTCGTGTTCTGTTGTCTGTGGATGCTGTCAATATGGGTTATAGGCATCGGTGGTGTGCCCTTAGCTGGTGCCCGCCAAAGGGCCATGCCTATAGGCTCTTGCTTTTTAAATATCCCGGCTCGTGCTCCATTTGACCTTGTGGTGGGGAGTGGGGAGGGGCTCTCCTTCCCGCTTCCTTCCCCGATACCGATCGGGGCTGCTGGTGTGGGCTGCGGTGTCCTCTCGTGCCTGTATTGCTTGCTTTTTAAATGTCCCGGCTCATGCTCCAATTGGCCTTGTGGTGGGGAGCAAGGAAGTGCTCTCCTTCCCCCATGCCAATCAGAGCTGCTGGTGTCGGCTGCGGTGTCCAATGAGTTCCCAGTGTGTGGCCTGGAATGGGTGATACGTTTTGGGCCATATTGTGCAGTCACTAATTAGTCTGTGACTTAGTGAATAGGGTAATAATTTGCAGGACTTCATTATGCTTTCATTTACCTCCTATTATGCTCATTAGAGTTTTATTTTACCATTCATATCTTAAGGTTGTAATGAATAGCACACTGTCATCCAACAACAAACTGGTTTTGCATGCATGATTTTAGTGACCTTTAGATAATCGGCCACTAAATCTTTGAAAATGTACATTTAATTTCATTTATATTACTAACTTATTCTTAATTTTTCTGAGGGGCGTAAATGCAAATTATACATTGAAAAACTGGTATGCTTATAGTAAGGTAAGATTTTTGCGTTCATTCTTGTGTGTGCCCGCACTTTAATGTTATGTGTTATAAATTAAATTAAGCACTGATCCATGCAATACACCACATCAAGGACTAGACTTGGTACATCATTAAATTCGTTGACTAACGCAGATGGAACTCAGAGGTAAGAAAACTTCATTCCTCTGAAATTAACAACAGAGTCCTTCCAGAACTTTTCAAGCTTGTCCAATCCAGAGCAAAGATTTTTTTCATGCACTGTACAGATGCTACATTTGAGACATGCTCCAGTTGTAAATTTGTCATGATCTTGTATGACAGCTTTGGTATACTATAAAACATGATTTATTTTGACTTAAAATTGCTTCATGTGAGCACTAACAAGTTACACATTCAAATCCATATTGAGAGGAAGGAAATGCCACCATCAGTGGCCTTTGGATAAATCACAGCTGAGTGAAGCAGCCTGTAATAAAATATCTGCCACCCTTTCTTTTGGATTCCACTTAAAAAGACAAAATCATGCAGGTGCTTTTGCTTTCAGTAAAGTCTCTCCGTATCTGCTGTAACATGGCCTCATTTCTTTAATCTGAGCCTGAATCAGGAGAGGAAAGGTCAGCCCTATTGCTTAGATGGGATGGGCTTCTTCTCTCCTCCAGGCTTAGAGAGGGAAGAATTTACTGCATTATACAGTCTGAAGCCCTCTACCTACATTCAGCGTCACATGGAAGACATATGCAGGTCAGTATTGAAAAGGACTTATACATATAAAACGTATACGTCCCCTGTCCATAGATTTTAGATGGCACTTTCTGAATAGTGTCAGGGCAGAAAGAGGGCAGAACATCCAACCATACAGGTAGCAGCAATATTCATTCGCTATCCATGTAAGCCAGGGGTTCTCAATCCAGTCCTCAGGACATACCTAGCCAGTCAGGTTTTCAGCATAACCACAATGAATATGCATACAATGGAAGCAGTGCATGCAAACCTAGCTCATGCATATTCATTGTGGTTATGCTGAAAACCTGACTGGCTAGGTATGTCCTGAAGGCTAGGTTGAGAACCACAGATATAAGCTAAGCTGTTCATAAAATTGCATGGCTGTATGTAGAGTGGCTGAGGTAGATTCTGCGCTGATGCCTGTTCATATATTGTTGTCGTTAAGTACCATTGAGTCAGTGTCGACTCATGGCGACCCAGTGGATAGTTGACCTAAACTGTGTTCGGTCGTCAGTCAGGCTCCCTTCTAGTTCCAGCCTCACCCAGCATCCATTCCCTTCTAGTCCCTGCATCAGCCCATTTCCAGTCCTAGCAACCCCCAACCCAATACCAGTCCTAGCCCCCCCATCAACCCACTTCCAGTCCTAACCCCCCATCACCCCATTTTCAGTTTAAGCCCCCCCTATATCCCATTACCAGTCCTAACCCCATCAGCCCATTGCCAGTCCTAACCCCCCAATCAGCCCACAGCCCATTACCAGTCCTAACCCCATCAGCCCACCTCAAGTCCTAACCCCTCTCCATCAGCCCATTTCCTGTCCTAGCCCCCCCATAGCCCATTATCAGTCCTAACCCCCCATAGCCCATTACCAGACAGCCCCCATCAGCCCACAGCCCATTACCAGTCTTAACCCCCCCCCCATAGCTCATTACCAGTTCTAACCCCCCCCCCCACAGCCCATTACCAGTCCTAACCCTATCAGTCCACCTCAAGTCCTAACCCTTCCCCATCAGCCCATTTCCTGTCCTAGCCCCCCATAGCCTATTATCAGTCCTAGCCCCCCCATAGACCATTACCAGTCCTAACCCCCCCAACAGCCCACAGCCCATTACCAGTCCTAACCCCATCAGCCCACCTCCAGTCTTAACCCCCCCCCATCAGCCCATTTCCAGTCCTAACCCCCCCATAGCCCATTACCAGTCCTAACCCCCCCAACAGCCCACCTCAAGTCCTAACCCCTCCCCATCAGCCCATTTCCTGTCCTAGCCCCCCCATAGCCTATTATCAGTCCTACCCCCCCCATAGACCATTACCAGTCCTAACCCCCCCAACAGCCCACAGCCCATTACCAGTCCTAACCCCATCAGCCCACCTCCAGTCTTAACCCCTCCAGCCCATTTCCTGTCCTAGCCCCCCCCCATAGCCCATTACCAGTCCTAACCCCCCCCCCATCAACCCACAGCCCACCTCAAGTCAAGTCCTAACCCCCTCCATAGCCCATTACCAGTCCTAACCCCCCCCCCCCCTTATCGGCTCAAGGAAAATTTAAAAAAAAAAAAAAAAAGTTGGCTGCTACCATCTGCCCCTGCAGGCTTAACAGAGACGCGAGGGAGACACTCTCCCTTCGCGAATCTGAAAGCCGGCACAGAGGGGCTCAGCCGTCGCAGAGGGAGGGAGGGAGGGACTCAGCCGGGCAGAGGGGGCCCCGCGAGAGACTCCATTCTGCCACTGCCACGGCGGCAGCGGCAGTGGTAGCAGCCAGCTTTTGTTTTTTTTAATTTAATTTTGAAAAAAAAGCAGAATGTTCTTTGCGCGGGGCCCCCTGAAATGCGGGGCCCAGTGCAAAAAACATTCTTGCTCAATGGACGAGCCGGCCCTGCTTGTTTAGCATCACCCTGCAGCAAGTTGTTGAACTGGTCATCTTTGAAGAGTTCTCGAATCTGAGGACCTACAAAAACTCCCTCTTTAATCTTTGCTTCGCTGAGTCGAGGAAATTTTTCATGCAGGTATCGGAAAGCTGGCGAAGTGCGGTCCATGGCTTTCACGAGGTTTTTCATCAAACCTAGCTTGATGTGAAGGGGTGGTAGCAGGATTTTGTGAGCCTCAACCAGAGCTGGGTGCTGGATATTCTTCTCTCCAACTTTTACATTTTGTCTGCGATTCCATTCCTTCCGCAAGTAGTGCCAATCCCTTGCTCGGCTATCCCACTCACATAAGAAACACATGTATTTTATATATCCCTGCTGCAGTCCCATTAAAAGGGCAACTACCTTCAAGTCACCACAGAGGTGCCAGCTGTACTTGTTATAGTTAATGGAAGTCAGTAGATGCTTTAAGTTATCGTATGTCTCTTTCATGTGGACGGCATGCGCTACTGGAATAGATGGAAGACGGTTTCCATTGTTCAAAAGCACAGCCTTCAGGGGGCGGAGCCTGATGTCCAGCGGGTTAGACGCTTCGCGCTGAAGCTCCCGAGGGGCCTACTCAGAATCCTGACTTAATATCTGCATAAACCTAATATTTTACACCGAACTTACCGGGGTGCCTTGGGGGGAATGGCGATCCACAAACCAGTGCGCTCGGACTTCGGGTCTCCCTCTTCTTTGCATGGAAAACGTTCCAAAACAGAGTTGTCTTCCCCACTAAAGATGGTTCCACTTCGGGTAAGCCCCGAAATGCAACAGGAGATCCTGGAGGAAATATGTGGTGTGAAGGAACTGGTACAGTCCAACGGAGAAGCGCTCCGAGCCATGCGAGAAGATTTCGGTATACTTCAGGACCGGCTTGAAGGTCTTTCACCGCGGCTGGACAATATGGTGGGGGTCCTCGATTCGCACGCGGTGCGCTTGGTGAACCTGGACAAGGCTGAGCGTCACATACAGAATCTTCAAAAAGAGTTAGAGGATTGCAATAATCGTGCTCGTCGCAATAATGTAAGGCTCATAGGAGTTTCAGAGGGGGCGGAAGCAGGAGATATCCGAGAATTTATGGTCAAAATTCTCCCTTCCTTGCTGAAGATTACCTTTTGCAGAGATTTGGAAATTGACCGAGCATATCGTGCTCCTACTAACATCGCACTCAATCGGACGACCCCCCGGCCCATTATCTTCCGTTTGCTGAGGTATCAGCAAGTAGAGCAAATTCTCAAAGCCGCCCGGGTGATGCAACATCTGCAGTTTGACGATCATGAAGTCTTTCTTCCCCGACTTGGCAAAATCCACAGCTGACCGGCGGAAGGGACTCCTTGCTTTTCGTCCTAGACTTCAACGGTTACAGGCTCGCTTTGGCCTCTTGTATCCAGCGAAGCTCAGAGTGACTCTCCATAACCAAACTAGAACCTTCGAAGATCCTGCTCTGCTAGCAACATTTTTAGATTCCAAAGAGGCAGACCAGATGCACTAAGTCAACAATTCGGATAGACTCCGCTGGACCTGCCCGCCATTTTGACTGGCCCGGCGTGGTGCTCATTGCCTGGAATAGAGACTGCCTGGACCTTCCTTTCTTTTATTTCTACCTCTCTTGGTCTCCTTTTCCTCCATGATGTGCACCTCGGTTGGATTCGGAGCACGCACAGCTATACCGGTTATATGCTTCAATTTAGGCCTTCTCTGGGGTTTCACCCCGCAGACATCAGGTCGCCTGTAATTTCTGGGGTTTTGCTTCTTCTCTAAGGCACTTCGGTGCTCCTATTGTTGTATTGGGCGCTTCATGATTTTTCATTGGCTTATTTTCTATCATATCGTGTGTACAGTCATTTATAGTTGATATGAGGGACATTGCGCAATTCGGTGCGCCATCATGTTCCCTTTCTCAGAATGTTTGACTTTGTTGTATGGCCTGATGTATGCTCTTAATACTGAACGTAAGAGGCATCAATAGTCCAATCAATAGAATGACCATCCTTAGTTATTTTAATCATGACCATACTGATTTAGTGTTTCTTTAGGAAACCCATTTCACCTCTGTCGAACCACTGAACTTTGCTGCCAATTGCTATTTCCTATTTTATTTCCTATTTCCTTAATCACGAAATATTGGGAAAATAGCTCTTTTGAGTTTTCTTGAATGGTGAAATCTATCTGTCTTTATTGTAAATATGTGCAAATACCTAGTATGGCTGCCTCTTCCGTTCAATTATTCCCTATTGGTCTGGCTAGAAGACGCTCAACGATTATGTTCAAAATTTCAATGCTCTCAGTTGACTGTTTGATTCTGTATTAATCTTTGTCACATGCTCATCCGGTATCATAGATTCTACTTCTGTTTGTTTGATGTACAATAATTGTTGTATGTAAGCGCTCATATGATGATTCTTATCAGCTTAGAGAAGAAGCATTGGGGTGGGGGGTAATTGGGGTTGCTTTCTTTATTGTATGTGTGTATTTGTTTCTTTTGGTGTGTTGTTACTTTGTTTGTTGTAAAATGAAAATAAACGTTTAAAAAAAAAAAAAAGCACAGCCTTCAGACTCAGTTTCGAAGAGTCTATAAACAGTCTCCAATCTTGTGGGTCATGAGTGATTTTTAAGGCATTCATGAGGCTTTGAATATCGGAACAGAATACCAGATTACTTTCCTTTCCTACTGCATATAGTACACTGCTGACGTCAGATGGCTTCAGCAGCCGTCTGCAGTAGTATTGCATTGCATCAGAAAATGATGCAATCAACTCTGGATGATGTGTGCATGCTGGTATTATGCAATGTGATGCAATATTACATCATTCAAGGCTTATTTGGGATGTTGTTGATGTCCTACTGGATAAATTTACATGGTGAAACGTCAAAAATGAACTACATGCAATATCCTCAAAACAAGAGCCAATAAAAAATTTTTAATGTTATATTCGTGTTCAGCTCACCAAGATACTACAGATTAGGGCCTTTTAAAGTCAGTAACGATTTCAATGTTGACCAGTGAGATATTGCTGTAGCAAAGTGCAGTCAATGAATAAATCCAGGAGTCGATTGACAGGGTCCAAGTCAGTTTATTGTGCACAAGGCCCAGTCAGTCAAAGCAGCAAAAGGTACTGAGCAAAGGTTTATACAGAGACATAACTTTTTATACCACTTTTTTAGTTTGATACATGAAAACTTTCTATTGGTTCTAGCTCGATACATACAAACTTCTCATTGGTTATACATTCCCTTCATTTGTCCAATTAGAAATCCCTCCGGAGCCTAGCAACCGGCCCCCTCCCTTAGGATTGCTTGAACAATGGTATAGTCTTAACTTGGTAACTTTTCTACTGCAAGGTTAACTTCGGCTCCAGGAATGCATATACTGTTACTTTTCTGTTCTTTCACATACAAGAGAATAATAGAAGACTTATGCATTCATAAAAGCTTCTTATTAAGCATTTTAAAACATCTTTCTCAAATTCTCACAGATTTATGGTTCTTTCTAGCTATAATGGGAAATTAGGATCCAGGCCTAACTTACAGGCCTTTCACAGTAGCAGGCTATGCTAGGCCATAGCCTGCCTCAATATCAGACTCACTTAAATCTGTATAGGCTGCATTTCCCAAAGTGTATTGTTTCCAGGTAAACAGTCATGCCTATCAATGGCAGCAGCGCAGGGACTCAAACATTATTACAGGTTTTCCTTAGTTACATTGTACTTGCTGCAGTCATTTACAGTATTTTCAAGATATTTACTTTCCAAAACAATTGTTTTTCTTGCTCGCTCTCTTATTGCGCTTGGTATTTATGAATGACCCATTCTGATTTTTGAAGTTATCTTGGAAGTCAAGAGTCTCCAGACTGAAAAAGGATGGCAGCCTTCCTGATCCCAGACCTAAATCTTTCTATTTATTTTTATTTTTTCAAACAAGGCATTAGAAAATTACCAAAATACATAAAAGGCCCAAAAAGAGAGATTAAAGTTGCATTTTTTCCAACATGCTAGTCCCGTTTTGGCAATATTAGAAGATTGCATGTCATGATGAAGTGAAAGTAATAGATGGTTATATCTCTTCTTCTGAAATTGTACAAGAGGTTTTCACATTTTTGTGTTTCTTAGGATTGTAGCATGTTTTGTTGTTTGATTATTTTTATGTTGTTGTTATATTTAAATTCATCTGTAAATCACTTCCAATTGCTGGTGCCAAAAAGGCTATATATAAATTTCTATAATATAAATAAGAATTTCTTAGGCTTTGTTCAACACATTAAACAGTTTTTCTCAAGCAGGAGTAAAACTCTGAAATGCCAGGCAGTCCTCTATCTAAACAAGGCATGAACAAATTTAACTGTCTTTTATATTCATTCAATGTGTATCATTATTGGTATTTTTTGATCAACAAATCTTTCTTAGCTACCAGTACTGAGCAATATTTACCCCTTCATGACTCCCATACACATATCAAGAGGGTGATTACCATAAGAATGCTCCTTCCCTTACTCAGCTTTTTCCTTAACTCCAGTCAATGCAACTTTTAAATAAATTGAGCACCTTGGGGATGACCCCCAAAGTGACTAATTGGTTAGAAATTGGTTGAGTGGGAGGCGACAAAATGTACAGCTAAATGGAGCTCACACTGAGGAGAAGGATGTTACTAGTGGTGTTGCACAAGGATCTGTCCTTGGTCCGATTCTTTTTAACATCTTTGTTAGTGATATTGCGGAAGGGCTGTTGGGTAAGATTTGCCCCTTTGCAGATGATACCAAAACCTGCAATAGAGTAGACACCAAGGAAGTTATAGATAACATGAGGAGGGATCTAACTAAGCTTGAAGAATGGTCAAGAATTTAGCAGCTGAGATTTAATGCTAAAAAATTCAGGGTCATGCATTTGGTTTGCAAAAATCCAAGGGAGCAGTACAGTGTGGGCGTGATTGTTTCTGATAATTTTAAGGTGGCTAAATGGGTAGAAAAGGTGACAGTGAAAGCCAGAAGGATCCTTACAGTGGAAGCACCACGGTATGGTAATTGTTGTCAATGAACACTTTTTATTTTGCTTCCTAATGTTTATTTATTATATATATATTTTTTATATATATTTTTTATATATATGGTTTTAATTAATTTATGATGTTTTAATATTTTTTATTTATGTATGTTTTTATGCTTATTTATGAAGTTTTTTATGATATTTTAGAGAGCCACGAAAACCCCTGACGAAGTATTACACGAAACACGGCCTGTGTTGGGTTTGGCCTCCTCTGTTTAAGATCAATAAAGGTTTTGCGTTATTTCTTCTGCCCACGTCCTTGGACTGGTTTCTTTCTGACATCCATCTATTCACCAAGGGAAAGGGGGCGGCATGGTGATTCTCCCTTTGAAGTAGCAGTGCTGCTTGACCACCATGGTGGGCTTTAAAATATCATGCACATGACTACAGTTATGACCTGCCATTCCTGCCCCCTCCGATGCAACTTCTGTTGGAAACATAGAAACATAGGCCATGTGGTCTTTATCTGCCGTCATGTTTCTATCTAGTCGGTCTTTCCATAACAGTCCCCTTTTTTCCTTTAGAGATCCTCTGTGTTTGTTCCATGCTTCTTTGAATTCAGATACTCATCCATGGCAGACTATTCCATGGATCCACCACTCTTTCCATAAAGAAATATTTCTGCATATTACTCCTGAATCTATCCCCTTTCACCCTCATCCCATGTCATCTCATAGCAGAACTTGCTTTCAATTGAAAGAGGCTCTCCTCCTGTGCATTTATGCCACGGACGTATTTAAATGTCTCAATCATACGACCTCTATCCCGCCTTTCCTCTAACATGTACATATTAAGATACTTAAGTCTGTCCTCATATGCTTTATAATGAAGACCACTAAGCAATTTAGTAGCCACCCTCTGTACTGACTCCAGCCTGTTTATATCCTTTTGAAGGTGCGGTCTCCAGAATTGCACACAGTACTCCAAATGAGGTCGCACCAAAGACTTATACAGAGGCACTATCACCTCCTTTCTTCTGCTGGCCATTCCTATCCCTATGCACCCAAGCATCCTTCTAGCTTTTGCTGTCACCTTTTCTACCTGTTTAGCTACTTTAAGATCATCAGACACAATCACACCTAGGTCCCACTCTTCTTTAGTGGAAAAAGTACTTCACCCCCTATACTATGTTGCTCCCTTTGATTGCTGCAGCCCAAATGCATGACCTTGCATTGTTTAACATTAAATCTCAGCTTCCAAATTCTAGACCATTCTTCAAGCTTAGCTAGATCCCTCCTCATATTATCTACACCTTCCTGGGTGTCTCCTCTATTGAAGATTTTGGCAACATTTGCAAGGAGGCAAACCTTACCCGACAGCCCTTCCGCTATATCACTAACAAAAATATTAAAAAGAATCGGACCAAGGACAGATCCCTGTGGCACACCACTGGTAACAACCTCCTCCTCAGAGTGAGCTCCATTTACCTGTACCCTTTGTCGCCTCCCAGTCAACCAATTTCTAACCCAAGCAGTAACTTTAGGGGCCATCCCTAGGGTGCTCAGTTTGTTTGTAAGTCGCCTGTGAGAAACAGTGTCAAAGGCTTTACTGAAATCTAAATACACCACATCTACGGTCCTCCCTCGGTCCAACTCCCCTGGTCATCCAGTCAAAGAAATCGATCAGATTTGTCTGATAAGACCTGCCTCTGGTGAATCCATGCTGCCTCAGATCCTGTAATCTGCTGGACTCCAGAAACCTCACTATTTTCTCTTTCAGCAGCGTTTCCAATAATTTACTCACCACTGAAGTTAAACTAGCCAGCCTGTAGTTTTCAACCACATCCTTACTTCAGCTTTTGTGTAAAGGGACCACATGAGCCTCTCTCCAGTCCTTTGGTACCACTCCCGACTCCAACGAGGCATTGAAAAGGTCAGTCAGTGGAGCTGCTAG
Organism: Ichthyophis bannanicus; assembly: GCA_033557465.1. Classification (NCBI taxonomy): domain Eukaryota; kingdom Metazoa; phylum Chordata; class Amphibia; order Gymnophiona; family Ichthyophiidae; genus Ichthyophis; species Ichthyophis bannanicus. Next base: position 3,150,404 of record JAWIIG010000024.1, on the reverse strand, counting down.
AACGTCCCCAAGTTCCCTCAGTATTCTACAGTGTATCCCATCTGGTACCATCGCTTTGTCTACTTTAAGTTTAGCTAGTTTTTCACGAACATAGTCTTCTGAAAATTGTTCAAGATGCCCCTCGCTTCTGTTCCTGTTTGAAGGTGTTTTCTGAGGTCCTGCTCCTGGTTCTTCATCTGTGAACACAGAACAGAAATATTTGTTAAGCAACTCTGCCTTATCCTCATCAGCTTCTACATATTCCACCCCCCCTCTGCACCCTTGAGTCTGACAATACCACTCTTGCCCTTCCTCTTCTCACTAACATATCTGAAAAAATGTCTTATCCCCCTATTTTATTCCATTGGCTATTTCCTCCTCTTTTTGAATCTTTGCTTTCCTGACTACAGTACTTTGCTAGCTTCTCTAAGTTTTTCCAAATATAGATGCCTGTCTTCCTCTCTCTGTGATCTCTTGTATTCCATGAAGGCCTCCCTCTTTTTCTTCACCTTTTCAGCTACTTCTTTCGAAAGGGCAGGAACAGCAGGCCATTACTGAACGCATGCACATGCATGGGAGTTTTAAGACTTACCATGGCGCTGAAGCAGCAGTTCAGCCACCACTTTAAAGAGAGGATCTCCATGCTGCCCATCAGAGTCTTCCACCCTAGGCAATTGCCTAGTTTTCCTAGTTGGCAGGCTGGCCCTGGCTGAGTCTTAATAACTATTGTTGTTGTTAAGTGCTGTCAAGTCTGTGTTGACTCATTGCAACCCTCTGGATAGTTGTCTCAAACTGTGTTCAATCTGTAGCCTCTGTAAGAATATCTTGCGGCTAATGGTGTCAAAAGCTGACAAAAAATTGAGCAGAACCAAAATAAAGGCCCACCCCTTGCTGCACAGTGTCAGTTACTGACATTATGATCTTTCCTAAAACCATATTGCCATGGATCAATTCCTCCATTTCCTGTAGGAATACAGTAGTTGGAGTTGATGGAGAACAGCTTGCTCTTTAATTTTCTCTATGAATGGAAACTGTGACGGTTGATATTTCATCAGCTGTGTTGGATCTAATGTTGTTTTCTTAAGCAAAGGCGTTACCACCACCAGTTTAATTAACTGTGGAAGAATCATATGTTCCATAAATGAGGCTCATTACTCATTATATATTTAATATGTTTCCATAGCTAAACTGCACAAGAATTAACACACAATAGGATGATCTCTTCTTGGTTAGAAATCCTATGACCTCATCTCTGATCCTTCCCTACTGTGATGTCACGTCAGAGGAGGGAGGGGCCAGACCTAAGGAAAGACCCTAGTGATTTGTGGGTTTTTATTTTAGGTCTGCTCAGCTGCTGCCAGTGCCGCCGCCGCTGAAAGAACAAACGTGGTGGTGGCGGCAGGGCAAGAGCAGGCAGCCGAAATGCACCCCTAAGCCTTTTCACCTTGTGCGGCTGCCCCGCTTGCACAGGACTGGGTACAGCGCTGAGCACACACATCTTCAGTGAGAGATGGAAAATGTCGATTTTAGATCAGACTTACGAATGCCCACCTTTACCTTTAAAAGTGACATCGAATTGCAAATGATTTCACTTGTACATCACTGCAACCACATGAGCAGCCTTGCTAAAATGTCCCTTTAAACGTCAGCAACATTTTAGCTCATGTTAACTTCTTAATATACATTCACGCCCACATTAAACACCTAAGGCACTTTAGTATATAGATCCCAGTATTTATCTATATAGAACTTCTTTTGTTTGGTTCAGTAAGAGATTTTACAGCTTCCAAAAGTGTCCTATATTTCCTGGAATTAATGTAGCAGCAAACATTTTTATTCTAACAAAGAACAGCAAGAAATTAAAGGACTGTGGATTTACATAGCGCTTTTCACAGAGCTTCACCTTTTTATTATTTTTTCTCACAGTTTCTAAAGCCTGAAGTAACCAGAATATCTAATGTGCTTCCAGTGTTGTTTTTTTAATTTGCTTTTTTTTTTTTAGATTTTCTCTTGTATTAATGCATTTTCTATATTCCAATAAAAAGTGTTATAGGAGCTAGAGAAGAAAGTATTAGGGGAGAGAGGTTAAGCACAGGGCTATTAAGACTTACCAAAAATCACAGATTTAAAGCTGATCATTTCGGTAGTTATTTCCAAAGCTAAACTCCTCATTTAGTTTTATGGATATTAGGGATTTGTGGTGTTTGATGTTAAATTGGATCCTTAGCTTTGCATGAAATAGCAGTCGCTTACTAAGAGAGCTTTCGTCGGAACAGAAGAAGACAGCTATGTAAACAGCAAACATGGTTTACGCCTGTTCTTGATGTCACCCATGGCTTCAATAGACTCCAGAGTTCTAACCACAATTAGAATTTTTAGCCTCTGTTTGTGAATGACGCTGTAGGTCTTCTACAGCATTATTGGAGTTCCTGTACAAGTCCCTGCCCCGCTGAGCATACAATCGCAGCAGGTATCCGAGGTCACAAGAGATGCATAGGATGATCTCCAAAGATAAAGATAACTGCACGTTACCCATGGAAATGGGCTAATTCAAAATTACCTACCCTACATGTTAGAAGTATGTACGTCATCCAACAACGCTTGTGCTTTTGCCCACATATAGCAGAAGCATTCCTACAGGCAGGGTTGGATTTGGAAAGCAACAATACAGAGTCTCAAAGAAAAGGAGAGAGTACAGAAGAACAAGCAAGTCAGTCTATGCTGCTTTAACTTTCATGTTTTTGTCTCGTGTCTATGAAACGCAATAAATGAACTTCATTTATTAATTTTATGAATCTATATATATTTCTTGAATGGACCGGGAGCTTCTTTGGAGTGACTGAGACCTGGAGAAAGAAGGGTGAGAGTCGCCCGAAGGGTTAGAGAACATTCAGGGAACTAGGGTCTTAAAGCTTATCTCTTTCCACCCCTCAGGACCCCCTAGAGGGCAAGGTCTTCTCCTCCTTAGTTGGCCCTGTGAGCTGCCAGAGGTCTGAGTACATTAGTGTAGAAGGAAGCGCCTTCCATAGAAATGACAGTATCAAGTTTGTCATCTAAAATGTCTCATTTGTTTCCTGCTGCACCTCAGTGTAAGGGAACCGGCATGTCATCTGCCCTGGAGTGATAATAAATACTGGGAAACAGCAGGTGTTTGAAAGCTTTGCTATACAGCGTTTGAAGCACAAAGGCTCCTCTCTTCTTCACAGGGCCAGCAATGTATGAATCCCAGTCTCCAAGAGAGCTGTACATCATTTTAAACAAGTCCTTCCCTTTGGACTTACACCAGGGAAGACAGTTCAGAACAGATCTTTTCCCCTCAGAACTGGACATGAGAAATGTTTTGACTAATCTCTGTCCAGCTAGAGACATGGAAAGCTGACATTTCTTCCATTTGCAAGAGAGAATTTGCTATTAACAGCACTGTACGATTTTCCTCCCCGAGTTCAGCTCTGCAAAGTTTGCAAAAAACAGTCCAGTTCAACAAGGGATCAGAAATTCTATAAATGACTGAGACAGATGTTCTCACCGATTCCTGCCACAGGGGCATTGGTAGCTATAGAGATACCGTGCTCATGCCCCTAACTACTGGCCAGTGTCCTGCAATGTCCGGCAACCAAAAACAGCTGTTCTTTTGACTGCTCCTGTAGAGGACAGAAGGGGAATTGCTGTGAACATGAGCAGAGTAATTCTTTTTTTTTTTCTGTCTCTCTAGTGTCTGCTCCGTCTGCCCCTTGTTTCAGCAGAGGACATGTGGGAGAGGAGGAGAAGGGAGAGGCTGGTGCAGACACGGATGCAGTCTGGGATCCGAGGTCTCAGGACTCTGCAGAGGAAAGCTAGATGAGGAGGAAGAAAATAGAGAGCTGCAAGTGATTTATGGAGAGAGAGAGAGAGAGAAGGATGAGGTGAAGAGTGAGTGATGGATGAGGTGAAGAGTGAGTGAATACTGGTGATGAGAGTCGGAAAAAGTATTGGGTGAAGTAAGGAAAGGGGGTGGCAAATGTCAGCAAGGTAAGGACTGAATGCAGCATTTTTTTTTTTTTAAGTGTCTTCAAGTCAATACTGACTCCTGCTGACCCAGCTGCCTCTGGGTTTTCTTGGCAAGATATGACTGGAATTAGATTGCCAGGCCTTTTCTTCGGAGGCAATGGAGGGTAAAGTGACTTGCCCAAGGTCACAAGGAGCACCACTGAGAATCAAACCCCAATCTCTTGGCTACTAGCTGTTTCTCTAACCACTAGGCTACTTTACATAAGGAAGCATGATGAGAGGTAAATGAGGCAGAGGAGCACATGAGGGGAAAGTGAATTGTTTTGTATATCTTCTCTTTGAAATCTGCAGTGCAAACTTCAGTTGTCAGAGGTGATGACAGAGAACTTAGGTAGGATTTTACCGACGGGGGAGGGGGGGGGAGGGAGAAACCCAGTGAACTAGGGGGCTGAGAGGGACAATGGAGGAGAGAGCTGTGAAAGTAAAATGCTAGAACAGAGGAAATGGGAGAGTGAAGGATGGCAGTAAAAAATAAGAGGAGATGAGATTCGGCTTCCAGGAGAGAGAGATTAAAGTGATGTTGAAACAAGTGAGAGCTTTAGAGTCAGAGAAGAGAGTAATGAAGGAAAATTACATGAAAGGGAAATATAGGTGTCAGGGGACGTGAAGAAGTGATGAAGACAGGAAAGAAGTAAAATGAAAAGAGCCTAGAAAAATAGTTAAGAAGAGAAAATTGGAATAAAAAAAATCAAAATCAATGTAAAACCCCATCCAGATGACAACGATAGAAAAAATAACATTATGGGGGTTAATATTAACACAGGGTGGTCAGCGTCTTTTATTTAAACACCTGCCGCCGCAGCTCAAAAATATTTGGATATTCAGTGCCACTATCTGGCTAGTGACTGGTGCAGATTATCCAGAGATCCATATAGTAGTCATATCCAGTTTGCTAACCGCATAACGTAAGACAGACAAAATTAACGTAAGACAGACAAAATTATCCAGATAGAGGGCAGGATGTCGCCTATATGCAGATTATTCTGAACTGCTCTGGCTCCGCCAACGCCCTTCCCCAGCACAGTCTGGATAATGCACGGGCGGGCCGGCAGTCATATCTGCATTACCCAGTCCATGTCCCATATGCGGATAGCAGATGCTGCTCTCTGGATAAGTGGTGCTGAATATCGGGCCCTTTGTTTTTGGTTTAAATGATTGAAATATGGGATACTGGCTTCTGGAGTAAATTGGTTTCTGTTCATACCGTCATGAGTTTTATTGGATTGCCTGACTTTAAAACTCAACCAGACTTAGAGATCAAAATGCAAAAAAATATTGAGGGGAGAGATATTCAAAGCATTTTTAGCCAATTAGCAGACCTTCCAGCTGGTTAAAATACCTTAAGCCCAATTTTGCAGCACCAAATGGTTAGTACTGTTGAATATCCCCCAGACTGTGGAAAAAGCACCCAGTTAAAATCGGGGCAGTCTGTGGACGAATCAGGGGTGGTGCCGATCGCTCTCTGGTGAACAGTAATATTCAGCCATTAACCGGATATCTTAACCAGTTAAAGTTAGGTCAACTGAATAGCTGTCCTAACTTCAACCGGATTTCACTGTCTGCTTAGCGGCTGAATATCACTAGATAGCAATGATGCTATCCGGGAAGCCTGAATATTCAGCGGTGAGACCGGATATGTCCTGGTTTAATAAAGCACTGAACGTGTGCCCCTAGTGATCTTACTTATTCATAACCTTAAAAATCACAATCCTAAAATTTACACATTCAGCCACTGAGCCAATGTAGCAAGGGCAGAAGCAAATCTCTTCCAGAAGAATCTGTCACCCTTCCTGCTGCAGTGTTTTGGATTGAACCGAAGGCTAGCTGTTGATCGATTTCTTCAGAAATCCTGAATTAGTCATCTGTCTGAGACAGAGTGGAGGAGTAGTCTAGAGGTTAGAACAGCAGCCTAGTGCCCAAGGGATCAGGATTCGATTCCCACTGGCATTCTGTGTGACCTTGGGCAAGTCACTTTACCCTCCATTGTCTCTAAAGAAAGGCCTGACAATCTACTTCTGGTCATACCTTGCCAGGAGAACCCAGGGGGATGTCAAAAGTCACCACTGACTTGATAGTACTTTAAAAATAAAGAGACAGAACTACTACATGGATAACAGATTTCTCTTGTATGGAAGAAAGGAATGGTCTAATTGTGCACATCTTTATATCAGCACTTTGGAGAGTGGAGCGGTAACATATATGGCGGCAGATAAAGGCCAGTATGGTCCATCTAGTCTGCCCAGTATGGCGGCTAAAGTGGTTGTAACTGCCGCTCCATGCAGGTCAGCCCCCCTCTATTTGATGAAGTATAAAAGATATTTAAGTTTGTTTTGATTTGTTATAAAGGGATCCATTGTGTCTGTCCCATGCCATTTCGAATTCTGTCACTGTATTTGCCCCCACCACCTCCACAAGTCTTTTTCTTAAAGTACATGCTTCTGATAACTAGTAATGAGATATCAGATTTATATAGCAAATCTCTTTCTTCACTTATTTGAAGACTTTGATGGTTGAAATTACCTAGTGCATCAGACATCACTGGGAGAGAATAGCTGAGGCGCAGAGAAATGTATGGTTAATCTTCTGATGTGAAACATTTGGTAGGACACTCGCCTGAATCCACAAATGTTAATAGATCTATTAGGCAGGTATCAGACTCCTACATGCCTACTGTGTCCACACACACACACACACACACACACACACATCCCCTCCCCCAAAACGACTTCTACTTGCAAAAGATGCAATTGATTTATAAAAGAGATCTGAATCATTCCTTTCCTTGGGGAAGGGGGATAATTTTAAAAGGCATTTCTGAAGGTAAAATAGTGTTTCACGATCAGAAATAGGATTTATGAAATTGCCTTCCTGATATGTGCACGAACCTATGCACATAAGGTTACCCAAATTGGGAAAAATATACACACATGAGCAGTAAAAAAAAAAAAAAAGATTTGTGTGTTTTTAAAAGCAGGGGTAAATGTTTGATTGCTTTCCATGGGATAATTTTCAAATGAAAGTATACATGTAGTTTCTTTTTTGAAATCTGATGGAACCCATGCCTGTTTTCTATACCTAAATTGGATGGCCTGTTATAAAAGTCCCCTCTTGATGGTCATTTAAATCTTTAAATAAATGGTGTGATCCTGGAAAGATCGGACCTTAAGTCGTCGTCATTATAGTTGAAAATCTAAAAGAGCCTAATTTGGCAAAATGACCTTTGATTGGATTCTCTCTCTCTCCCCATAATGAGAGAGAACTGTTAAGTCCAATGTTTGGTAAAGTAAAAACAGTCACAGCAGGTTAATCATTTAACTGCACTTAAAAACTTATATGCCATCCTTTGTGATTTAAAAATATACAACAGTATCACAATAAATTACATATACAATTATAAAATTCTTCTTCTTCTAAAAATGACTAAAATATTTCCTATAGCCATCATGCAGTTACAAATAATCTAAAAATTAGGAAACAATGGTTTCCCACAGTACCTCCCCCACACCATACTTTACACTTCCATCTTAATCGCCAATCAACCTCAGTCACAGGGGGAAGCACTGCCTTCATCTTCTTTCTAAATAGCATGTAAGTTCCATACATTCTAATTTCTCATGGCAAAACGTTCCAGAGGGTAAGAGTTGCCACTGAAGAAGCTGAAGTCTTCCTGTGCGTTTTCTGTAACTATTGGGTTCTTTGAATCACTGATACTTCATGCTGATGGAATAGAGGATAGAGAAAGTGACTAGTGTGCAAGAACTGCTCCAAGAGCTACATCTTGCCTGGATGTATTTAGATCCCGTCCCTAAGCAGCTCCTACAGGATGCCCCAGAATCGGCCTTGGCGTGGATGGCCAAGTTGGTTAATGCCTCCCTGATTCAGGGGTGTTATCCAGGGGATGATTTACATTGTTTTAACTTGAGTCCCATCTTGTCTTTGAGTTTGGCTAAGGTTATGGAAAAGGCGGTCCTACTTCAGTTGACGGAGTTTTTGGATCGAGAAGGAGGCTTGGATTGGGGACAGGCAAGCTTTAGGAAGGGCTCAGGTACTGAAACCCTGCTGGTATCCTTTATGAACCTGTTAGGGAAGGCAAGGGATTGGGGGGAGGGGAAGAACTGCCCTTGTGGTAGTGATGGATTTGTCTGCAGCCTTTGATCTAGTGGATAGGAACATCTTGGTGGCATGATATCGAGTCTAGGAATGGGTGGAATGGTCCTCCAATGGGTGCACTTGTTTGTTGAATCGATGGTTTCAGGAGCGCTTGGGGGTATAGTCCTCCACAGTGCAGGAGTTGGTTTGTGGGGCCCTGCAAGTGTTGACCTTGTCTCCCGGTCCTTTTCAAGTTTTCCATGAGTTCAGTAGGTGATGTTTGTCAAAAACATGGGTTTTCAAGCTTTTTGTATGCTGACGACTTCCAGTTAATAATTGTGATGGATGATGATGAGTCTGTGATACTCCAGTGCATCAGTCACTGTTTGGCAGCTATAACTGTATGGCTACAGGCACACCGTTTGGTCCTTAATGTTACCAAATCTGAGGTACTTTTATGTGGGGTACTGACGGAAGCTGGTCTGCAGGCGGGTCTCTCTATTGGGGGGGACTTGCCTGGACTGGAGACAGGAAATCTGGGATTTGGGAGTTCACTTGGATGTGGATTTAAGTCTGCATCAGCAGGTGTCTCAGGTAGTCTGGACGGCCTATAGATACTTGCAAGTTGTGCATCAGCTTTGGCCTTTTTTAGATCGCAAGGCCTTACGACTGGTACTGCAGGCCTTAGTACCATCCCATCTCAATTACTGGAATGCCATGTAGGTTGGGCTGCTGGGTTGTCTGATCAGTAAACTGCAGGTAGTTCAGAATGCGGTGGCTCGACTAATATGGGTCTTAGGGAGGCACAGCTTGGTCACATATGTTTTGCGGCAGCTGCACTAGCTTCCTGTCAGGAAGAGGTGTGCTTTTCAAGTACTATCTCTTGTGTTTAAGGTGTTGTGGGGCTTGGGGCATACTATTTGCAGAAGTCAGTACAGTGGTATCAGCCCAAGTAGACCCTTCGCTCTATAGGGGTACAGTTGTTGACCATACCAGGGCCTACTCAGGTTCGCCTGTAGCATTGGCGGTCATGGGGGATTTTTTCATGGCAGTCCCAACCCTCTGAAATGCCTTGCCGATAACATTGCATATGGAGACTGATTTGCTGACATTTCGGAAGCAGTTGAAGACTTTTCTTCTTCCTACCAGCTGATGGTGTTGGGTAGAGGATAGTGGGTAGTATGGTGTAAGGTGGGATGGTGATCCAGTAGGGTAGCAGTTGGCAGCAGTTATTTATTTTAATATTGTTTATTTTATTCTGGGGTAGTTTGGGTGTCTTGCTGATGGGGTCTTCTTTTTTATGATGATTTATTTGTTGTACACTGCCTCAAATGCTGTATGCATATGGCAGTTAATAAATGTTTTAAAATAAAGGAGGCAGTACACAAACTATAAGGAAGGGACATGTAAAACATATGTCTTTATGTCAAAAATATGAGTGGGGAGGTGGGTGTGACATTTAAAGTGCCACTTTAGAAGGGTCATCCAGAATGAATCTGGGACATCCCGGCTGAAAGGTGCAAACATCTGGGGGAGTGGCAGCAATGCACGTTTAGGTGCTGTCTGAAATCACTCTGTCGTGAAAGATGAACATCCCTACAAATGGGACTGGGAGAGGGGCCCGTGTATATGGCATAACCAGATACGTGCATCTTTGCAGGTTATTTCACAAATATGGATGACCTCAAAAGCCACGTCTGCAGAAATGGATACATAGACGTCCCTGGTGCCAGATTTCAGAACGGAGGCATCTATGTAGGAAACACGCACATCCCAGGCCCCAATCTTAGATCTGTGGACAGTCACCAGTGGGGCAGTATACTAAAAGGACTAAGGGCTCACGTGATGTGGTGAGAGCGAGCAGACGGGAAACGCTCGCGCTCTGGACCCCTCACCCTCTTACCGGTATTAAAATCGCTGTGATTCAGCCCCGGGCGGCCTCAAACAGTTGTGCGTTGCCGGTAAAGACAGGGGAGAGCGAAGTGGAAAGGCTGCAGAGCATGGCAGCGTCGGCGAAAGCAAACCGCCGTGAAAAGGACCGCACGACGGAGGTGCACAAGATGGCAGTGTCCCCGACAGGGCCTAGCTCACCAGTCTCCCCGGCAGTGGTGGAGGAGATATCTGTGGCTGTAGCGGGGGCCCTTTCAGCGCAGTTTGAAGTGCTAAATAACAAGATGGACCTGTTGCAGAGCTCAATGGGGTCTCTGGGACGCCGGCTGCAGGAGATGGAGACCCGGATGGTGCAGGCGGAGGAGAGCATGGACACACTGGTGCATGAGGTAGGGGAAGTGCAGGCCGTGCTGAAGGCGCACGAGGCAAAATTGGATGACCTAGAGAATAGGTCCCATCGCTGCAACCTTCACTTTTTGGGCATTCCAGAGACTGTCCTCGACAGAGATTTGAGAGCCCAGGTGGAATCTCTGGTTGCGGCTCTATTAAACAGCAGTGATAGTTTGGGCCCGATTGTAATAGAGCGGGCCCATAGAGTGGGGCCGAAGCAAACCAGGGATCAGCGACCTCGAGTTGTCCTGGCAAAATTCCTACAGTTTCAGCAGAAGGAAGCTGTGCTGAGGGCGGCTAGGCAATAAGGGGTGATTGTGCAGGACAATATGAAGCTGCGTATCACACAGGACTACTCGGCAGCCCTCAGTCAACAGCGACGAGCCTACGCGCCCATATGCCAGAAACTGGTGGATGCAAAAATTAAATTTATTGTGCAGTACACAGCTAGACTACGTATCATCCAGGATGGAGTGAATAAAGTATTGGAGTCAGCGGCAGAGGCGTCCCAATATGTCGAAGAGCTTTTAAGGCGGGAAGGAACAGACAGCGCAGAGCCGGTTAAAACGCCATGAGACGAGAGTATGCCGGACTTAGAGCAGCTGGGATCTTGGCTGAGCGGCGGGAGAAGAACGGAAAATGCACAATATAAAGGACTATTTTTGTTATACTAGGCTGAAACGGGGGAAGGGGGGAACTGCATCCTCTCTGGTATGGTAAAGTAGGAAAGTATGAAGGGAGAAGGGGAGTTTGGGTATGGTGCTGAGGGGGGGTGTGGTGGCCTTGGCACTGGAGGGGAAAGGTTGGAAGATGGGGAGCTAACGGGGGGGCATACAGGGTAGAGATAAGGCTTAGATGAGGGAGGGGGGATCCATGCGCATCATTAGTGATCCTGTAATAGAGGGGAAGAGGGATGTAGGGAGTGAAGGAGGGGGAAGAGAGACTCTGGGTGGGGGGCAGGTACGGGAGGGAGGGGGTGGGAGGAGGAGTGGGGGTGGGGAGGAGGGGAAGGGAGGGAAAGGGAGGGAACCGGGAGGGGGGACTCACAGCCTCATAGCGGCAAGCTGGATTAAGCTAAGGAACACACAAGTTCTAGGAGAGGGAAGGCCCCAGGCTGGGGGGGCCTCTCCCGTACAAACTGTGTATGTCATGAAAATTGAACCATATGGTAGCTCGAAGACGTGAAGATTGTTTCATGGAATGTATGTGGAATAGGTAATCCTATCAAGCGTTATAAAGTACTGCAGGCCTTAGCTAGGCAAAAATGCGATATTGCGATGCTACAAGAAACCTACCAGACTGCTGAGGAGCATGCTAAATTAAAGAGAGATTGGGTGGGACAAGAATGGGGGGCCCCGGCGAGGGGGAAAAAGGGGGTGATCATTTTGATAACAAGCGACTGAGGTTTATTAGAGAGCGGGACTATATAGACCCGGATGGTAGATAGGTGGTGTTGTATGGAATGTTGGAGGGTAAGTCGATTGTGCTGGGTAATCTGTATAGTCCGAATGTGTTGGACCGAGCACTGTATGCCCATCTAGGCTCCCGGGTGGAACAAATGCCTGATGTGCCGTTGATTCTGGCTGGCGATTTCAATGGAGTGCTCGACGTGGAGTTGGACACATCGGGAGGGAGTGGAGAGGGTGCACGGACGCCGACTTCAAAGGCATTGCAGAGCTTGAGGTGCAGACTAGGGGTGGTGGACCCCTGGTGTTTGCTGCACCCGATGGAGCGGGATTTCACTCACCAGTCTAGAGCGCATGGCACGAGTGCCCGCATTGATTATGTATTGTTTCAGAAAGACTTTTTGCCCAGGTAGAGGACGCACAGATAGGCCCCTCTGAGATCTCGGATCATGCCCTTATATGGGTGGAGTTGGAATGGCAGGATGCCGCCCCGCGGGCACGAATTTGGTGATTTCCAGTGGATATGTATAGGGATGCAGATTTTCTTACTTTCTTGAAGCAGAAATTGCATGAGTTTGCGGAGCATAATGCTTGCCATCAGGACAATCCTGAGCTATTTTGGGAGATGGCAAAAGTGGTCTTGCGCGGGGATATTATCGGATATGTGGCCCATAGGCGGAAGTTGATCGCACAACGGATTGTTAGGCTAGAGAAGCAGGTGATCAGGGATAGAAGGCAGCAAGCATGCCACCCCTCAGTGGCAGGTAGGAGGAAGCTGTGGGAGACACAAACAATCCTGAATGAACTCCTCCACCAGAGGGCCAAGAAATCTTTTATGTATTATAAATATCAGCTTTATAGGTTTGGAGACAAACCGGGGAAATTGCTGGCAAGATGCTTTCGGGGAAGCCGGGGCGCTCGGGCGGTGGCGGCTCTGCGGGATGAACAGGGAAGACTGCGAAAGGAGAATCGGGAGATTGCTCAGGGTTTTCGCTTGTTCTTTCAAAAGCTGTATACAAAGAGTGAGGGCTCCATGGGAGCCATGGAAGCTTACATGCGAGAGGTGCAGCTGCCCAGATAGGAGGCGGCTCAGAGGACACAGACGCACCGGTTACCATTGAGGAAATTTCTCAGGTGATCCGAAAGGCAAGTTGTCATAAAGCTCCTGGACCCGACGGTTTCGGGGTGGAATTTTATAAATTGTTGGGCGATCTGACGCCTCTGACTTTGGTGGCGACATACCATCGCAGGGTTGACCAAGGGGTATTTGCATGGGGCAACAACCATGCACACATCACTTTGATACCCAAACCCAGCAAAGACCATACGCAAGCCGCATCATACCGGCTGATTTCCTTGTTTAATTTTGATATGAAGATATTTGCTAAGGTTTTGGCGGAACGATTGGCAATGGTTTTGGGGGAGTTGGTGCATGATTCTCAGGTGGGATTTGTGAAGGGCCGATATGCAGTGCGGAATTTGCAGAAGATTTTAGCGTCATTGGAGTGGGTCCAGGAACACGGCTTGCCCTCGCTTGTGATTAGTTTTGATGCTGAGAAGGCATTTGATAGAGTGAGCTGGTCGTATTTGAATTATCTTCTGCCGCAATATGGTTTTGGGGCCTCCTTTTGTAAGATGGTCGAGTTGTTGTATGTGCAACCCACGGCGAGTGTGCTTTGTAATGGAGTGCTGTCGGAGGCCTTTTGTCTGGAGAGAGGCACGAGGCAGGGATGCCCCCTTTCCCCCCTGTTGTTTGTGCTGTCATTGGACCCCTTGGTAAGGAAGGTTGAGGCGACTAAAGAAATCCGCGGGGTGTGTATTGGTCGATCTGGATTCAAGATGGCCGTCTTTGCTGATGACATGTTGGTGCATTTGCTGTCCCCGAAAACCTCGTTGCAGGGTCTACTGGAGGAATTTGCTCGCTTTGGAAGTTTTGCAGGGCTACGTATTAATATGGACAAATTGGAGGCATTGGACGTGGAAGGCACTCTTAGAGAGCGATGGGATGGAGTCTTCCCTCTCAAGTCAGCTGAGGATTCGTTTGTGTATTTAGGCATTTTGTTGACTAGGGACCTGAAGCAGCTCTATAAGAAGAACTTGGAGATGGGTGCTACCTAAAATACGTACTCAGCTTTAGTTGTGGACCTTCTTCCGCTCTCCCTGCTAGGTAGGGCAGCAGCGCTATGGATGGTAATTTTGCCTCGTCTCTTGTACTGGCTGCAGACTCTCCCGGTGTGGATACGGAAGCGAGACTTAAATCGTATAGACCGAGAACTAAAGCGTTTTTTGTGGAGAGAAGCGAGGGCTCGCATCCCATTGCATAGATTACAAAGGAGGTGGAGGGCTGGGGGCAATGTTCCCTCTAATTTTCTGTAGGCTGCGTGCCCATAAAATATCAGCTGTGCAGCTTTTGAAGGAAGGTTAAATTTTTGTGTGCCACATAACGACACTCGGAGTTATATACTTTAAAATTTGACTACACATCAGAATACAGTATGTACACCACATTGATTGCACTAGAAAATATTGTAGAACTTGTGAAAACCATAAATACACAACAACTTTTCAGTTTTAAGAACGACTGTGTTGTTTTCTATCAAAATCAGAACCGTAATTTTTGTGCGCTCTGTTGTAAAGTATGTGTGCTCACTCGGCGAGGTGTGTGCGCGCGCACACGTGCACAGCTTAGAGGGAACAGTGGCTGGGGGAATAGCAGTCCCAGATTTGCGGCTTTATGCGCTGGCTTGCCAGGCGAGGCATCTTGGGGACTGGCTAGGGAGGACAGAGGTGTATACTCTGAGGTTATTAGAGGAAGCCCTTGTGGCTCCGCACACTTTGACGGCGGCCCTGCACCTTGAGGGTCCGTATTTACCAGGCAGGATGACTAGTAGTGTGCTGGTGTCGCTGGCACGGTACACTTGGCAGTACTTGAATAGATGTTGGGGTGAGCCTCCTGGAGTCTCGAGTTTGTTGCCTTTACAGGGCAATATATGGTTTACGCCGGGGTCGGACATGCCTATGTTTCGCATGTGGGAGCGGCTGGGAATACGGAACTTTGGGCACATGGTGGATCAGCTAGGCAAGTGCAAACCTTTTGAGACTCTCTGTGAGGAATACGAATTGGATGACCGCCATCTTTTTGCCTATGCGCAACTATCCCATTATATTGTCTCACTACTGCGGAGAGGACTCTTGGTGGAACGGTCGGCAAAAATTCTAGAGTTTTTTGTGTTGGGGGTGGATTCCCCGCCCACACTTGCAGAGCTGAAGAAGCGGTTGGATGCGTGTGCCCCCATGGTGGATTATTCAGTGGAGGAGGCGTCGTGGGCAAGGTTGCTGAGCTTGGTGGTGAAGTCGGGCTCCATTAACAGAGCCCTGGGTAGGATTGCGGGGTTGATGGATGGGGCTTACTGGAGAGAGGTACAGTTCAAATGTATCATACGGGCCCACTTCTCTCCGCAGCAAGCCTTGCGGAGTCATCTTACCTCCGATGGTGGCTGCCCTAAGTGCTCTTGTCCTTTGGCGGATTTGGGTCATATGTGGTGGGTCTGCCAGGCGGTCCGTCAGTATTGGAGGCTGATTAGTACATATATGAGCAGGATACTTAATCAGCCGATCCGTTGGACGATAGCGCTGGTGGTGTTTGATCAACTTGAGCCACTCTGCCCGAAGGGAAGATGGGAGAGAGTACTGGTCCAGAAAGCATATCTGGTCGGTAAGGGGCCTTTGCTCCGCAGATGGAGGGAGCCTGTGCCTCCTACCTTTTGGGAATGGTGCAACTGTTTTCATCAGCTGATGCCTTTAGAGAGGAGAGGGGCCAGAGGAAGGGTTCAGAAATGGGCCTCCTTTTTACTGATTTGGGAACCATATATTCAGACTCTATGGCCAGGCACTCGCAATGAAGTGTTGCAAGTGACCTAAAGCAGGGTCTAGACAATGGGACATGGGGCCGGGTCAGGCATTGGTGTCGGTAACAAACTAGAATGACACTTTCCCTTGGTGAGTTCCATAGGAGGGTGAGTGGGGAGGTTGGGGGTGAGACGAGGCTGTGAGTGGGGTGGGGGTTAGGGTGGAGGGGGGGAATAAAGTAATAAAGCAATACTGATATGCCATGATGCTGACCAGTTCAAGGTCCCGGGGCGGAGGACCAAAAACAGCCCTGCCCGGGACGTTATGTTCTGTATTCTTCATTTTTTGGTGTTATATACGGTTGTTGTGACAAGGTGTTGTGTCTTCAATAAACAGAATTATAAAAAAAAAAAAAAGGACTGTTGATAAACTGGCAAGCGTTTGTGTCCTGGTAAAACTACTCTGGCAACGACAGCACATTTTGCTCTACTGTTTGTGAGTGTTGATGCCATGAAACAAGCACTTTTTGGGAACTTATTCATGATCAGGACCAGCTATAGGTATGGGCATGTCAACAGCAAGAGCAAGACGGGGATGCTACATTCTGAAATAGCAGGGCGACATCCATCTCTGTTGTACCGTCCAGGCCATGCTTTTGTTAAGCCCACATTTTCACTGAACAAGCTTGCATAAGGGACATCTCAAGACCTAGCTTTCCAAAATGGATCCAGGGATATGTCTGTGCTTTGGACATCTAAATGGGTATTTTCAGATGTCTAAATCAGAAATAGCACTTCCAAAATAACCCTCTTAGGTATTTTATGAAGATGTTATTTTTAATGATGGTATTAGACCAATTGAACACATCTTGGGTGCAGGTTAGTCCTGTATAAAGTCATGAGCAAACAAAATTATATTACAGAGACTTACTAGAACTTCCAAAACTTGTGTCAACTGAGTTGTAACTGCCCTTTTCATGACCTTTACTAGCAAGATAGATTTGCTACTGGTCTACAGCTCTCACATATTCCATGATCCAGGAAAAACGTCTTCAGCAAAGGTCTAATCATAGCCTTTAACTCTTATGGTACCAGCTCTACCTCTAATGACACAACTATCCCAACCCAATCTCGTTAAATCCTTTTATTAACACCAAAAGTGGCGGATCTAATTCTCTCGCTGAGATCTTTGTCTTTTCTAGGTAGCTCTCCACCTCTCGCACTGAAAATGGTTCAAAATCTTCCAATATCACTACAGTTTCTAAAATTACATCCTAATTTATACGTTGAACTCTTACTCCTACCAACTCTGCTCTAATTTTTTCTAGAAAAAAGTCTGTGAAATACACACTGGTCTTTTCTGATCAGCCAACCTATTACATTTTCCTGCCCCCAGTAGCCTATTCACACCCCGAAACAACCCCTGAGTGTTGTTATTTAGCAGTTCTATAATTCTATTCTGTCTGAGAACTGCTTCTTTTTAACCCTTTGAATCAGTCACTAGTCACTTCTGATTTCCATCTTCCAATGTTTTTTATCTAAGATAGTTTTCCTTCAACAATGTTCCACTGTCAGACCAAACATCTTTACTCTCTCAACTCCCCCACTAAAACATCTCTTCTTCTGATCTTCTTACGCCTTAATTTCTCTGAGTCAATATCAAGCAAAATCTCCTTTCTCTCCCTCTCCAGCTCATCCACTGTCTGATCCATATTATTACTCACTACTTTCACCTCTTTCTTACTGAAAAATCAACAGGAAATGATCTGGCAAAGGGACTTTGTGCATTTCTAAAATCTTTGCTTTCTCTTGTGGGTCCTGGAACACAAAATCAGATATGTCCCTTTTTACGTGGAGAGCATCTCACATTCCGATCAAGTCCGCTTACCAATAATGATGATAACACATCATTTGTCTGTTATCATTGAGGTCTTCTCCATCTACATACAGTGTATTAAAATCCCCCTCAATGAGCAATGATTTACAATTTTATTCCAGAATTGACTCCACTAAATTCCTCATGGAAACCAATTCCAGTCCTGGTGGACTATAAACTATATCAACCATAAGGCCACTGCCTAACTACAAGACACACACATTTTGCCTAAACTGAAGTTTCCTTGGCAAAATGCTCTTGTTATGAAGAGATCTGCCTCAAAGTAAAACATTTGTGTTCATCTGCTGGGAAAAACTGAGTACTGTATAATGAAGAGGTCTGGAAAGAGCCTTTTAACTCCACAGTCTGCTGGCTGAGTCATAAGCAAAGGGTAAGCTAAGACTTGTTTGTAAACTCTGGTAGTAAAGCATTCTGCCAATTTCTCAATCTGAAAGTTCTGCAAGGAGTTCAACAAGCAGGGTTAGCTTGCCTGCTTCCTAAGATGTAGTGCCACTTCAGTCAGTTTCAGTAAAGCAAATGAAATGAAATTCACGAAAGACTTTGTTGCAAAAGATAGCTCTATGTCCTCATCGGGAGATGTGATTGCCCTGTAGGGCAGAGAGATATAAATGGAACACTTAATCGTGTTAATGAGACACAACCAAGAAGCTTTTAACAGACTGTCATTAAATTTCAAGGTTTCACTGCAGCTAATTCTAATTTGTTAACAATGGGAGAATTTCATTCTGCCTTTTCCTTTTCTCTTCCAATGCCCTTTCTCCTTTCTCGGAACTCTGTAAAAATTCATATCAAAAGAGTCGTTTCCAGCTCAACTGTCGTTACATGGGTTGTAGAAAGTGCAATAGCAACATATCTTGTATGCAGACTGCTAAAAACGTATAATACACAAAAGAGAAGAGCTTATTCCACTGTAGACTAATTGTATTCAGAATTATAAATCTGAAGAGGTACATCAAGGGAAAAAAACAAAGACCAAGATGAGATCAAGGCTTGAAAACCTTTAATAGATCATAAAGAAATAGGCAATTAAATGTCATCCTTTCTCAGTCTTTCTACTGTCTCCAAACAGGCAAAACAACAGAGATTGATCTATTGCATTTGTCCAAATTTTTTAAAGTATGTTTTAATCTTTATCTTGTAGATACAAAAAACTTTTTTTTAAACAATAATGTCCAGAGCAATGTTCAGTTTATTTCAAAAGCCAAACAGTGTCTATGTGTCAACATTTCTTCATTTAAAAATAGTAGGTTGAACATATTTTGTTTCATTTTGTATTTTTACTTAGGGTATGTTTACTAAGGAGCGTTAAGAGAACAAAGGTACTTTTAATGGGCATTATTGGCACCTGTGAGCGGTTAACACTGCGGAAAGCGTCAATAACGCTGGAATAACATGCAGAAAAAGAGGTAGAGACTGGGCGTTAATGGGGTAGAGACTGGGCGTGGATAGCGTCTGCTCCCTTAATGCCGGTGTGTGTTAGCGTGCGTTAGAGCTCCCGGCACTGGGAACCCTAATGCCATCTGAAAGCTCATGGTAAAGGCTATTTCTGAGGGGAGCAAGCCTATTTTAATGTATGCAATGCCCTCCACCCACCATAGTTCTCAAATTAGTAATAGCAGTGCTCCATTGACAGCAACAGCATGGTGCCTCATTAATAAAGGGCACTCTGTTGTTGGTGCCAAATTGACAAAGGAGATATCACATGGGTAATGCAGTGGGGCTGGCTAGTCCAGTAGGCTGACAAGGCTGTTGCCTAGGGTGTACATCTGTGTCTGGTATGACTCTACTATGACTGTGGTAGCACACATACATGCTGCCATAGTCAAAAAGGAGTCACGCTACCCCCACTGCCATATCAGCATTATGTGAGGGTGGGGGTGGTAGTCACAGTGGCTGCGGCCAGCTGCAGACAAAATCTGTGTCCCGGCCCTCTGTGTCAAGTGCAGCTCTGCAGTTGTCACTGTCAGTGGAATGGTGAACATGTCAGCAGCAGGTACAGCACAGCACATGGTGATCCCTCCCTTCTGAGATCTAAGGCAGCTGCATAAGAACATAAGATATGCCATACTGGGTCAGACCAAGGTGCATCAAGCCCAGTATTCTGTTTCCAACAGTGGCCAATCTAGGTCATACGTACCTAGCAGTATTCCCAAAAGACACAGGTTCCACAATGCTTGTATTGGTTCAAGCATTGATATCCTGGGTCCCTTCTTATTAATGGTTTATGGACCTTTCCTCCAGGAACTTGTCCAAACCTTTTTTAAACCCAGCTACACTAACAGCCTTTACCACATCCTCCGGTAACAAATTCCAGAGTTTGATTACACGTTGAGTGAAAAAATATTTTCTTTTATTAGTCTTAAATAGTTTACCCTGTAGCTTCATTGCATGTCCCCTAGTCTTCCTATATTCTGATAACGTAAACAGGCGATCTACGTTTACCCGTTCCACTCCGTTCATTAATTTATAAACTTCTATCATATCTCCCCTCAGCCGTCTCTTTTCCAGGTTAAAGAGCCCTAACCTTTTTAGCCTTTCTTCATAGGAGTATCCTTCCATCCCATTTACCATTTTGGTGGCTCTTCTCTGAACCTTTTCTAAAATCGCTATATCCTTTTTAAAATACGGCGACCAGAATTGCACACAATATTCAAGGTGCGGTCTCACCATGGAACGATATAAAGGCATTATAATATCTTTTGTTTTATTTTCCATTCCTTTCCTTATCATACCTAGCATTCTATTTGCTCTCTTGGCCGCCGCTGCACACTGGGCCAAGGGTTTTAACATGGTATCCACAATGACGCCTAAATCTTTTTCCTGGGTGGTGGTTTCTAATGTGGAACCTTGCATCGTGTAACCATAGTTTGGGTTGTTCTTCCCTAGGTGCATAACCTTGCACTTGCCCACATAAAATTTCATCTGCCATTTTGATGCCCAGTCTTCCAATTTATCAAGATCCTCTTGCAATTTTCCACAATCCTCTTGGGTTTTAACAACTTTAAATAGTTTTGTGTCATCTGCAAATTTGACAACCTCACTCGTTATTCCACTTTCCATGTCATTTATGAATATGTCAAAAAGCAGCGGACCCAGCACAGATCCCTGGGGTACACCACTATTCACCTTTCTCCGTTGGGAAAATTGGCCATTTAGCCCTACCCTCTGCTTTCTATCTTTTAACCAGTTCCTGATCCACAATAGTACCCTGCCTCCTATCCCATGACTCTTTAGTTTTGCCAAAAGTCTCTGATGAGGGACCTTGTCAAAGGCTTTCTGAAAGTCCAGATACACAATATCAACTGACTCACCTTTGTCCACCTGATTATTCACTCCTTCAAAAAAACATAACAGATTAGTAAGACAAGATTTTCCTTGTCTAAAGCCATGTTGGCTGTCTCCCATTAGGTCATGACTATCTACATGCTGAGTAATTTTATTCTTTATGATGGTTTCTACCATTTTTCCCGGTACTGACGTCAGGCTCACCGGTCTGTAGTTTCCCGGATCACCCCTGGAACCCTTTTTAAAAATTGGTGTTACATTGGCAATCCTCCAATCTTCAGGTATTAGAGATGATTTTAATGATAGTTCACAGATTACTAATAGCAGGTCTGCAATCTCATATTTCAGTTCTTTCAACACCCTTGGATGTATACCATCCGGCCCAGGTGATTTGCTACTCTTCAGTTTATCTAATAGTTGTAATACATCTTCCCGATATATCGCTATTTCCTTCAATTCTTCCGCAGCTTTAAATACCACTTCAGTCATGGGTAACATCCCTACATCTTCCTCAGTAAAGACTGAAGCAAAGAATTCATTCAATCTCTCCGCTATCGCCTTGTCGTCTCTTAGTGCTCCTTTAACCCCTTTATCATCTAATGGACCAACTGACTCTCTCACAGGTTTTTTGCTACGAATGTACTTGAAAAGGTCTTTACTTCGCGTTTTTGCTTCCGCAGCAAGCTTCTTCTCAAATTCTCCCTTTGCCTGCCTTATCAATGCCTTGCATTTGACTTGCAAGATATATAGCAATAGATCGGAGCCTCAAGGCAAGCTCAAGATCCTGCTATGCTCATTCAGAGGTAAAGATTGCAGATGAGGACCCCAACAATCCAAAAAACATTGCCACCGCCGCGTCACCCCACTAGCACGCAATTTTTAAATTGAGCAGGACCCTGTGTAAATGTATTCTCCAGAAGCCGTATGTCAGTCCCTGACCAGCCAGCCATTGTTGCAACACCGTCATGCGAGCAGTCACCAGCACCAAACGCAGCCAACGCAACCCCACGGGTCTTAGGTCTGTCTCCCATGAATCATCCCAAACATCCAACACCAGGTTTCCAGCAGTTAGAGGAACGGTTCGCTGAAAACAAATCATCAAATAATCCAGTACCCGCCGCCAGAAGGTCTGGACCCGCGGGCAGCCCCAGAACATATGGCCCAACGACGCTCGAGGCTCCGCGCACCGGGGGCAACAATGGGAATCCCCCACACCGGCACGCCAGGCCCGAACGGGAGCAAAATACAGGCGGCGGGTAATTTTATATTGAGTGTCTCTGTGAATCACCATCACGCTCAAGGAGGGAATATCAGTTAAACCACGCAGGAGCCCCTCAGTCGTGACCTCTTCGTCTAGCTTCGCCGACCACGCCGCATCCAACGCACCTATATCGAGAGGCAAAACCGCGTCCCACAACATTTTATAAAGCCAAGATACACGTGTCCCAGACTCGCCTCCCAATAACGCCAGTTCGAGGTCGGAGCAGATTTCCCCCCTCAAATGTCCCCCCGGAAGCGAGCAAATATAACTACAAAGTTGCAGATAGGGGAAGACGTCTCTATCTCCTAAAGGATACCGTTGGCGAAGAACTGGAAAGCACTCCACCCCGCCCACCGGGGTTAACACATGCTATAAATTCACTAGCCCCAGCTGTTCCCAACGGGCAAAGCACGTCCCACCCAGGCCTGGTATGAAGTCCGCATTACCTCTAAGAGGGAGATAGGGTGAGAAGGATGCTGAGACCCCCCGCCCGAAGCAGAATTGCCGCCACGCTTTCCGTACGGGATCCAACACCACCTGCAAAAAGGAAGCCGCCAACCCCCTGGGCGGTTTAGCATGTAAAAGATACCGCAGGTGAAAGGGTCGTGCCACAGCCAGAAGCATCCCCAATGGGGAGAAATCATCCAAATCCCACATCCAGTCACGGGCAAAGCGCAACAAACAAGCAATGTTATATTTACGTATATCCGGGAAGCCCATCCCGCCCAACGACCGGGGCTGCCGCAGCACCTCAAGACGTACCCGTGGCCATCGCCCCCTCCACAAAAACCGATTCAGCAAACGCTCCAGCCGTTTAAGATCCAAGCGCTTAAAAAGCAGCGGGAGAGTCTGAAGCGTATACAAGACCTTAGGGAAGACGGCCATCTTGCATAGGGCGACACGTCCTCCCAGAGATAGCGGTAGATCACGCCATTTGTCTACACAAGTCGTCACCGCCTAGAGTATCTTGGAGACATTCAAATGGTAGAGGTCGCTCGGGTTCGCCGGCAAGTATATACCCAAATACTTGAAATGCCCTGCCGCCCACCGGAGGGGGAAGGCGCCCTGCCAGCCGCGCTGTCCATCCTCCCCGATCAGCATAGCCTTGGATTTATCAAGATTAAGACGGAACCCCGAAGACCGCCCATATTCCTGAATCAGGTGTAACAGCTCTGGCAGCCCCGTACGGGGCTCCTCCAGATGAACCAGAAGATCATCGGCAAAGGCCGCCACTCGGAACTCTTCCTTCCCCACCGAGACACCATGAAACTGCTCTGCTGAGCAAATCTGAACCAAAAGGGGCTCTAAGGTCAAAACAAAAAGAAGAGGAGACAGCGGGCAGCCCTGACGAGTCCCTTTCTGAATCACAAAGTCAGCAGTCACGGTCCCATTAACCAACAAAGCCCCAATCGGGTTAGCGTATAAGAGGCGGACCACATCAACAAAAAAACCAGTAAAGCCCATCGCGTCCAAAACTTGATACATGAAGCTCCAATTGACTCCATAAGACGCTTTTTCGGCATCAAAACTTATGAGCAAAGAGCGTGACCCCGCCTCCCGCGCAGCACAGAGGGAAAGCAAAATTCGTTGGAGACTATATGCCACATGACGGCCCCGGACAAAGCCCACTTGGTCCCAGTGAACCAGGGTCGGCAGATAGTTGGCTAATCGATCAGCCATAATTTTAGCCAGAAGCTTAATGTCGACATTTAGGAGCGAAATGGGACGGTACGAGCCGGGAAGAAGAGGATCTCGCCCCGGTTTAGGTAGGATAGTGACCAGGGCCTTGTTGGCCTCAAAGGGGAACATCCCCCTCTGCACTAAGTCTTCAAAGTAGCCCACCAGGGGGGGACACCACAGCAATTCCCAGAACTTTATAAAACTCGCTGCGGTACCTATCCACGCCAGGGGCCCGGCCATTTATGAGGTTCCGAATGCCCGCCTGTACCTCCCGCCCCGAGATAGGCTGATTGAGAGCCTGAAGATGTTCGTCACTAAGCCTCGGCAGGGCACAGCGGGCCAGAAAATTACACCCCTCCCGCTCCCTGTCACCCTCGCTCGCGTATAACTGCCGAAAAAAGTCAGTAAAGACACTTTCAATGTCCCCTGCGTTTCTGCGGAGGGTCCCATCTGGATGTCTGATGGCCCCAATATGCCGAGGCCCCCCCGCGGGCTTCATCAAAGAGGACAGCAACTTGCCAGCCTTGTTGCCATGCTGGTATAGCCGATATCGGTAGTACAACATCGATTTTTGGGCCCTCCGATGGAGGAGCATCTCCAGTTCAGTCTGAAGTTCTCGCAGCTTGCGTTGATTCTCGGCGGTCTTATGGCCAGCCATCACCCTCCGCGCCCTACCCAGGTCGCGTTCCAGCTGCAGGATCCGCTATTGAGCCGCTTACGCCTCTGGTTATGGTAGCTTATGATCTCGCCGCGAAGGACAGCCTTACCCGCTTCCCAAAAGAGGGTTGGAGAAATCTCCAGCCGATCATTAAAGGTCACGTATTCCTTCCAACGCTCCCGAACATATGATTCGAACTTCGCATCCCCGCTGAGATCCAACGGATATCGCCAGAGACGATTCCGACAGGAGCTACTGCTACGAAGCTCCAGGAGTACCATCGCATGGTCCGACAAAACTACGGGCCCAATCTCCGCCTTAGAGACCCAACCAAACAGCGCTTCAGAGACTAAGAAAAAATCGATTCGGGACCACGTACCATGGGCCCGAGACAGGTGAGTATAGTCCCATTCTCCAGGGTGCAGGACCCGCCAGATGTCCAGGAGCTTATGCGCTTCACAGATCCCCCCAAGTCTCCGTCTAGCCCTTCGGTTACCCCTCCCCACCGAGCCAGAGCGATCCACATCAGCCTCGAATACTTCATTGAAATCCCCGCCCACAATAACCTGGTACCCACCAGTGTCCGCCAAAAAACACGTAAAAGCTAAATAAAATCCGGCTCCATAAACATTGGGACCATAGACTGAACACATAGCCACTTTTTTACCATTAAGCAACCCCCACACGCAGACATAACGGCCTTCCGTGTCTGCTACTACTCTCTCTTCGACCCAGCTAGCGGACTTAGTAATTAAAATAACTACCCCCCGCTTTCTCCCAACAGCCGGTGCCCCATACACATGAGAAATATGGCCCTTTCCCAGCTTCACGTGCTCCGCCGCAGACTGATGCGTCTCCTGCAACATAATAACACTCAACCGTTGACGGTTCAAATGTTGCATCAATTTATACCGCTTCATCGGGGACCCCAATCCACAAACATTCCAAGAGGCTATTCTAGTGCTATCACCCAAAATCAAAGACCCAGTGGAGCATCCAAATAACAGCAAACCGCCAGTCTAAAAGGCGGAAGCCCCCCCAGCCTGGGGCCCCCACCTGCCATCTCATCACACCCGCCACAGACAGCCATACAAACACACCCACCAAACATCCAACCACACCCACATGCAAACCCCGTTTACTAAGTAAATAGCCCCCCACCCATGCTCCCAGACCTTCCCCTGCAATGATCCCCGTATTTTAGTTACCCCGCCCTCCCCTCCTCCCCTGTCCACCCACCCCCCCCCCCCCCGCCCCATCCTCCCCCCCGACCGCCCCATCCTCCACTAACCGCCAAGCTATCCGCTCTGGCCCCACCTCGACTTATTAGGCATGAGGAGCCCGCCTTCCCCCCCCCCCTCCCTGCCACCAGGCCAAACCATCCACCCCATTCCATCTCCTTCCCTAACTCTAGGAGCAAGCCTCCAGCCTCCCCCCCTCCCCCCGGGCAACCAACTACCAGCATCCCCCACTACATCTACTGCGCCTAAGAGCCCCAGGCCCTTCAGGCAACCCAGAGCCCAGCCTCCATCGCCCACCTCTGCCACAGACGCCCTAGGACATACCGAAAGCAACCCCCCGGGCTCCAGGTGCAGATAAACAGAGGAGCAAAATGGGAAATCCCGCCCCCCCTCCCATCCAGCTGCCGCCCCTTCCACCGTGTTCAACATAGAAACAAACTGGGCAAACATCAGTATGACAGCCCGGCCGGGCTGCAGCCCCGGGCCAGGAACCGCTGGCACAGTAGTGAGCACCACACATCACAACCCAAATGGACATCGTAATGAAATAAGTTAAAAGAAAATTAAATTAAATTAAAGCAACTTAACTTAAATGAAGTTAAAGTAATTTATATTAAATAAGACTTAGAATAACTTAAGTAAATTGAATAAACTAAGTTGGGGGCAGGAATATTGTCATTCAGAAGTAAAAGTAAAAAGAAGAGGAAAAAATATAAAATAGGATAAAATAAAATAAAAATAAAAATATAAAATAAAATAAAATAAAAATAAAAGAAGGGGAGGGGGAGGGGGAAGTGCAACGAGGACTCGGTTATGAGATAGAGGAGACAAGATTGGACCAGGCCAGAAGGGCACAAAAATTAAGGAAGACAAAACTTCAAAGGATAACAATAGTTAAAACAGTTCTTTGGCATCCCTCCACCCCCAACAAGAGAGAAAGGAAAAGAAAAAGAAAAGAGAAAAAGAAAAAGAAGAGAAAAGAAAAAAGTAGAAAAAAATGGAGAGAGAAAGAGAGAAAGAGAAGAGGAAGAAAGCTCCCCAGCAATAACCGGCTCAGCCCCAGTCCAACAACATCAGGCAAAAAGGGCTCAAGAAATGACAGCGAACTTTGAAGAGCAACCAGAAAAGTTGCCCACAACACATGCAATAGCGCATAGCAAAAGTACCATCAGTACAAAACTCACAAACTCAGCGTAGGTCAAAAACAGTCTATGTCCCCACTGAAAGTCCAGCCCGCACCTAGGCAGACCGAGGGTCTCCGCTCCCGCAGGGAGAGGGACCGTCTCCAGGCCCAGGGAGTGTCGCTCGCACCATCCCGGCCATACGGGCAAAAAGTCAGACCCCAACCATAAGGCCACAGGGCCTGCTCAAAAGGAGTATCATAGCAAAAAATGATATGGTCTGGGGATCGCAGGTCTCATGGATCACTGCAGCCAAGATGCTCCTCACTTTCCGCATGCATCCCCAACAGCAGTCAGCCAAGGTTATCGCAGTATGCCAACGCTTCTTCCGGGGTGGAGAACACCCGACGACCACCCTCGCAGTCCACTCGTAGCAGCGCGGGGTAAGCCAAGGTAAAGCGGAGGCCCTTCGTCACCAGACGGCCGCAGGCCTCTTTAAAAGCCTTCCGGCGCAGCGAGACTCCAGCTGAGTAATCTTGAAAGATCAGGATCCGGCAGGCGTTCGCTCCCGATCGCCTCGCCTGCCTCGAGGCGCGCAGCACTCCCTCCTTCTGCGCTGCATTCAAGAAGCGGGCAATAACAGCCCGGGGTCTGTTCTCGCCGGCTCGAGGGGGTCCCAGCCGATGCGCCCTTTCCAAGACAATGCCGCCAATGCCGTCTTCCAAGGGTAAATGCGCCGGTATCCATTTCTCCAGATAAATTCGTAGGTCCTTATCAGGCACTAACTCGGCGATTCCGATAAATCGTAGGTTGTTACACCTGCTGCGATTTTCCAAGTCTTCCAGTTTATCCTGGTGCTTTGCTAGGGCCTCCTCCAACTTTTTAATTCGCGCCTCATCCTGAACCCGCGTGTCTTCCAGGGTGCCGATGCGGCGTTCGGTTTGCTCCACCCGACTTGCGAATTCAGACACCGCTTGTGCCACTGTGGAGATTTGCGTAGCCAGTCCACCTAGTCGGTCTTCCAGGGCAGACACCACTGCCTTAGACACCTCGGCTACCATCGCAGCGGTGGCCACCGGCATCGGAGCATCTGAGGTCCCCTCCGCCATTTTGGCTTCTCCGCCACGCGGCTTCTCCCGTCTGGGGGTTTTCGTTGCCATGCAGGTCTGTTCCCCAACCCAGGCACGCAGCTGGAGGGAGCTCCGGTTGGTATAGATAAGATTCCCCCACGTTTAAGCAGAAATGGAGCAGTTAGATCATTAAACTGAACGGGGGAAAGAGGACGGGCTCCGGAGCTAAGAGGGATGCGTCCCGCTCAGCTCACCATGCCACCGGAAGTCTCTTCTTTGTTTTAAATTTTGGGGGGGGGGGCTAGAGAACGGGAAGGGAACGGTGTCCTCTCCCCCTTCTCATAGGCCTCCGCAATTACGAGGAACCTTCAGCAAATTTTGCTTGTGGGCCCCTCATTTGAACTTACATCGCTGCCTAGACTGGAACAAAAATAAGACACTAGGCATAACGGAAAAGGAGCACAAAAATGTAATTTATAAATAAAACACCTTTATTATGGTGACCGCAAAAATAAATTGTCTTACAGTCCTTGCTTCAAGCACAACCAAAACACTAGATAAAGAAAATTGTAACTGGTTAGTCACAATCCTTTAGACCAGAAATTTTCCTGTGTTCATCTCCCTTATTCCCTCGATGTCTTCTTGTCTCCAGTATTCTCCTTTCAGTCAGTCCCAAATTGAGTTCTTTTCTTTACACTCCGTTCCACTTAGCCCTTTTGGATAAGAGGTTGCACAATAAACCTTCAGTTATCACAGTTTTCAAATGAACATGGAGAGCGTATACAAGCCCTGAATACCAAAATTCAATAAAACTCTCTCTTAGCTCTTCTCACCACTGAGAGCTGTATCCCTGAACTAAGAATAACTTGTAGGGGGATCTACCTGTTCTTTCCCCAAGGGCCCAGGCAAATTTATCATAAAGAGAGTCAAAACCCATTCTTCTACTGTGCGGTGAAGGATGCACCTGGATAGCAGGTTGTTTGATAGAAACATGACTGCAGAAAAAGACCATATGGCCTATCTGCCCTTCCATATCAACTACAATAGTCCCCTTTTTTCCTTTAGATATCTGACTTTGTCCCATCCTTTTTTGAATTCAGATACTGCCCTCATCTCTACAACCTCCACTGGGAGACTATTCTGCGCATCTACCACTCTTTCCGTGAAGAAATATTTCTACATATTATTCCTGAGTCTATCCCCTTTCACCCTCATCCTATGCCCCCTCAAAGCATAGCTTGCTTTCAGTCGAAATAGACTCACCTCTTGTGCATTTATGCCATGGAGGTATTTAAACAATCATAGCTCCTCTATCCCGCCTTTCCTTTAACATATACATATTAAGTTCTTTAAGTCTGCCCTCATATGCTTTATAACGAAGACCACTAACCATTTTAGTAACCACCTTCTGCACCGACTCCATCCTCTTAATATCCTTGTGACTGTACGGTCTCCAGAATTGCATATAACACTCCAAATGAGGTCGTACCAGAAACTTACACAGAAGCACTATCACCTCATTTTTTTATGCTGGCCATTCCTCTACCTATACATCCAAGTATCCTTCTGGCTTTTGCAATTACCTTTTCTACCTGTTTAGCCAATATTAAGATCAT
This sequence comes from Ichthyophis bannanicus, assembly GCA_033557465.1. Classification (NCBI taxonomy): domain Eukaryota; kingdom Metazoa; phylum Chordata; class Amphibia; order Gymnophiona; family Ichthyophiidae; genus Ichthyophis; species Ichthyophis bannanicus. The sequence goes on along the minus strand of JAWIIG010000024.1, from coordinate 3,120,926 downwards.
CAGAAACAATCACGTCCAGGTCTGCTCTTCTTCCATGGACAGAAGTACTTCGCCCCGTACACTGCACCGCTCCTTTGGATTTTTGCAGCCCAAATGCATGACCTTGCATTTTTTAGCATTAAAGCTCAGCTGCCAAATTCTCGACCTTTCTTCAAGCTTAGCTAGATCCCTCCTCAGATTATCTATTCCTTCCAGGGTATCTACTCTAGTGCAGATTTGAGTATCATCTGCAAATGGGCAAACCTTATCTGACATCTCTTCCACAATATCACTAACAAAAATGTTAAAAAGAATCGGACCAAGGACAGATCCCTGTAGCACCCCACTGGTTATATCCTTCTCCTCGGAGCTCCATTTACCTGAACCTTCTGTCGCTTCCCACTCAACCAATTTCTAACCCAGTCAGTCACTTTAGGTTCCATCCCTAGGGTGCTCAGTTTGTTTTTAAGTTGCCTGGGCAGAACTGTGTCAAAGGCTTTACTGAAATCTAAGTCCACCACATCTAGGGCTCTCCCTTGTTCCAACTACCTGGTCACCCAGTCAAAGAAATCAATCAGATTTGTCCGACAAGACCTGCCTCTGGTAAACCCATGTTGCCTTGAATCCTGCAATCCATTGGACTCTAGAAACCTCACTTTTCTCTCATTTAGCAGCGCTTCCAATAATTTACTCACCACAGAGGTTAGACTAACAGGCCTGTAGTTTTCAATGTCATCCTTACTTCCACTTTTGTGTAAAGGGACCACGTCTGCCTTTCTCCATTCCTCTGGGAACACTCCCAACTCCAAAAAAGCATTGAAAAGGTCAGTCATTGGAGCCACTAGAATGTCTCTAAGTTCCTTCAATATTCTTGGATGTGTCCCATCTGATCCCACTGCTTTGTCTATTTTTAGTTTAGCTAGTTCCTCACGAACACAGGCTTCTGAAGATTGTTCAAGATCCCTGTCACTTCTGTTCCTGTTTGTGGGTGTTTTCTGAGGTCCTGATCCTGGGCCTTCAGCTGTGAACACAGAACAGAAATATTTGTTAAGCAATTCCGCTTTATCCTCATCAGCTTCTACATATTCCTCCCCTTCCCCCCTTGAGTCTGACAATACAATTTTTGTCCTTCCTCCTCTCACTAACATATCTGAAAAATGTCTTATCCCCCATTTTATGCATTGGCTATTTCTTCTTCTTTTTGTATCTTTGCTTTCCTGACTACTTTGCTAGCTTCTCTTAACTTCCTCTCTCTGTGGTCTCTTATATTTTATGAAGGCCACCCTCTTTTTCTTCACTTCTTCAGCTGCTTCTTTTGAGAACCATAGTGGCCTCCTTTTCCTTTTGACATTTATTTACATTTCTAACAAAAAGATTTGTTGCCTTTAAAATATCCCTTTTCAGTTTTGCCCATTGCTTTTCTACATCCCCCAGCTATTCCAGTCCCGCTAACGACTCCTTGAGGTATTGTCCCATCTTGGCAAAGTTAGTTTTCCTAACGTCAAAGACCCTCGCTTTTGAATGGATTTTATCAGCCCTAGTCCTAATACTGAATAACAGAATCTGGTGATCACTCGAAGTGAGATGATCTCCCACTATGACATCAAAAATACTTTCCCCCTTGGTAAGCACCAAGTCCAGTATGGCCCCTTCACATGTGGGTTCTGTTACCAGTTGCCAGAATAGTTCTCCCTATAGAGGATCTAGGATCTCCTTATTTATAGATGACACTGCAGCAGGGATATACGAATCAACATCAGGCATATGGAAATCTCCTATCAGTAGCACATTTACTTTCATGGCAATACTACATATGTCTTCTATTAAAGCCTCATCCACTTCTTCTCCCTGTGAGGGGATCTGTATATCACACCAATGCAAATGGATTTCCCTTTCCCTCTTTCTAGTTCAACCTTTAGTGCCTCCTCGCTCCCATTTAAGCCTGTAATTCTATAGCTTTAATATTATTTTTTACATATAGTGCCACCCCTTCTCCCTATCCTGTCCTTCCTAAATAAAGTATAGCCTGGTATAATTACATCTCAGTCATGGTTGTCCATGAACCATGTCTCCTTTTTTTTTTAAAATGCTGTCAAGTCAGTGCTGACTCCTGACAACACAGTTGCCTCTGAAATTTCATGGCAATGTATCACCGGAAGTAGATTGCCAGGCCTTTTCTTCTGAGACAATGGAGGGTAAAGTGACTTGCCCAAGGTCACAAGGAATGCCAGTGGGACTTGAACCCTTGATCTTTAACAGCCACTGAATCCAAGTCAGCATCTTCCATTAAAGCTTCAACATCTGGAATCTTATTTCCCATACTATGGGCATTTATACACACCGCTTACAAATGTTGCCACTTTTACTATTTCAACAGAGGTATTTAATGTTTCACTTAACTGGGAGCTTTCTTAATCCATCCCCAATGGATCTAGTTAAAAAGTTCTCTTCAGTAGGTTAGCCAATCTGCTGCGGAAGACACTTCAAACTTTCTTGGACATATGGATGCCATTTCTGCTCTGCAGCCCTTGGAGAATCATCCCAAGGTCCAGGAAACCAAAATGCTCTCGATGGCACCATCCATGCAGCCATGTATTCATCTCCAGGATGTGAGCTTCTCTGCCTTGGCCTTTACCCTCAACAGGGAGGACTGAAGAGAATACCACCTGCGCACCAATCTGCTTCACTCACTGTCCCATACGCTGAGAGGGATACTTAGCAGTATCATTTGTGCCGACATGGATGAGCAACATTAGATAATAGTCAATAGGCTTGATGAGTCTCTGCAAACTCTCTGTTACATCTCAGACTTTGGCACCAGGCAGACAGCACACCTCTGGACATCAAGTTTGGTCGGCAGATGGACACCTCAGTACCCCTCAGAAGAAAGTGACCAGCCACCACTACCCTTCGCTTCCTTGTGGTGACTGATTCTGCAGCTTTGGGGTGCTTGAGCTCTGATTCTTCCCTTTCCTGGGATGTTTTCACCTCCTCCACTTCCAGGGCTGCATGCTGGTTCTTCAGTTCAAGGGCTGGTGGAGTTTGATTGTTGATTCTGCAGGCTCTGGTGACTCATCTCCAACTCTCTTCATTCTGTAGCCTCCCATCCTCAGCTCTGTCGAAGAGCTTGGATGTTTAAAAAAGCATCTCATCAATGTACTTCTCACTGTCTCCAATGCAATATTGAGTCCTCTAAAATGTTTGTTGTATGTTTTCATATACCAAATTATCAAAATATCAAAAATGTCCAACAAGGATGCATCCAAGTGACACGTCCCTCTTACTCTCTCATAGTTTTTATCTTCCCCAACAGAAGGAAAGGCAGTTCCCTCTCTCTTGGTATCACCAGTATTTCTTTTGCTTGCTCCTCTCCTGCATAGATCTCCTTAAAGCAGTGCTCTCCTTTCCCCTTGTATCGCCTTACTCCTTATTCACTCCAAGCCAGCTTGAGTTAGCTGCCGTCTATAGGATGCCACCAACAGATGCAGCACCCTTATTATTCTGGGCCCCAACCTTGGCTCAGTCATGCAGAGCACCCAGAACCTTGCCAAATACAAAATAAGGGACCACAAATTAGAAACAGGCAGACAAAAACTGAATTTATGCTTGCTCTGTGGTCCACCCCAACATCTCTCCCTCCTAACCTATTCCCTGCAGAAAGGAGAGGAGGTGCTGGACTAGGAAGCAGAGTGCTTCTTTTCTATCCTCTATGCTCTGTCTGTTCCATACTCACCTATCCCCCTCCTGTTCCTTACATATACATTACCTGAAAGGGGAGGACTTGGAGCCAGACCCTAAGGGCTAATCTCTATTGATTGAGATTCAGGGCACTAGCCAACAGTCATCCAAGCATCATCTCATGTGCTCATGCAATGGGCCCAGGGCAGCTGCTCCTTTTACACATAGATGAAAATGGTCTGTGTGGGTAAGAGTGTCAGCGCTGTTTGGGATTTGACGCCACTACCAGCTTGGTTTGCAGCTTGTCGTGCTGCAAGGGCTTGCATGCATCAGTGATGCTGACAGCTATGCTAGCAGTATATTAGCATGGTCTCCCAAGAGATCAACAGGTCTCAGCTGAAGTGCCAGACTAAGACAAACCATCCATCTGGGCATGTGAGGGTATTAGCAGACTCTCTGGCAATGAGTGGCAACACAGACAAGTTGTGTGCTTTTTATATATATATACTGTATATATTAGACTTTTATTAAGGTACAAAGATAGAGATCATAGGGCTACACACTAATGACTGAGGGAATCAGGTTCAGTAGTAGCACTAATAGTGATTTATTGCTGCTCACTCTCTACAGGATGGAGCTACCTGACTAATTCCCATCCAGGTGAGAAACCATGAGACTTAGCTCTGCCAGGTGGACGGATGAACACAGCTGGGGTCTGGGGAAGTTTTCAGAACAGCAAGAGGTCCAAAGACACATATGCTAACAACGCAGGCTCCAGCTATGCCAAGCGAGAGGAAACGCAGAACACTATCGGTACCTGTGTGAGTTTTAGTCTCACAGGGTTAGTAAAACAGCTTTGGGAGACACAGTGTGTCTTTGTGTAGTGCAAGGAGAGGGAAAAGGCAAGATGGCCCCCAAGAAGCCCAAAAGCTTTTTCATGCAAACAATCTTACTCTTTCTGCAGGGTTGTTACCTTTGTCCATGCTCCTTCCTTGCCCCTTCTGCTGGGAGGCTGGGCAAATCAGAAAGCAGCATTCAGGAAGTGATCACATGCACAACAGAATCCATGGTGAGAGATAGGATGCAGAAGCAGATGACCAGGTTCCCAATGCATTATTGTAACTTACGAGCTCCTCAGGAGTAGTCTGCGGATGAGAAAGGCCTGAAAATCCATTCTCAGCAGCAAGCGGAACAGTATCCATGTTGAGAAGAAAACACATCAGGAAGAAGAAAAGCAGGGAAGCAACAAAAAGGGAAGAGTGAGAGGTTAAGCCTTAGAGATCTTCTGAGACTAATGAGGAGCCGAGTTGGTAATAAGCAGACACTGTGAAATATTCACCTGCTACTACCAAGAACCAAGTAGAAGCTTTCTGGCTTCTGGCCTGGTTTCTTGAAGCTCCTGGAGAAAATTGAAAGCCAAGAAACCAGAAGTGGAAGTACAGTGGGGAATCCTCCCAACAAAGTGCTATCCTGAAGTAAAGTATGATGGAAGACTCCGCCAGTTCTACTACTATTACTTAATATTGCTATAGCAGTACTAAATATATGCAGCACTATATACATACATGTAAGAGACAATCCCTGCTCGACGGACCTTACAATCTATTCAAGACCATCTATTCAGTCCAAGTATGAAAGGGCGAAAACTACTACAGGAAAGTCCAATTCTTATATCATAAGTCAACTGCTCAATACAGAAATCGAAAACTGTTACAACTCATTGAGTCCTGCAGAAAGCAGTCAGTTTGTCTACTGTTTGGTAAAGAAAGCCAGACCGTTTTGGAATCTCACCAGTTGAATCTTCTGCTTTTTATTTGGAGTACCAATTTAGGATAAATATCCAGATGGTTGCCATGAGCCAACACAGACTCAATGGCACTTGACACCACCACAAATAGGGGTGACCTACACAGAGCGGTGGGTACACTCCTAAACAAAGGCATGGGGAGGGGTGACCTGCATGAGCAACAGGTGCACCTACTCTTGCCGCCTTGCTGGGTAGACTAGATGGACCATACTGGTCTTTATCTGCCGTCATATACTATGTTACTATGTATGTTACATGAACTGTACCCAAAGCCATAGAAAGGAAATCTTTCCTTTATTCTGAGTGTGTTCCACCTGAAGTCCTAAGACCAAGCAAGCATTATTGTATCACACGTATGCAACTTACTGCATCCCTAGTATGATACTAGCATAGTTGACATCTTTGTTCCTCCCAGCAGGGATTGTTGGAAGTACCATTGCCATATAAATCGGTATCTGGTGTTTCCACGCAGAAAATGTTTTTCTGTAGCTGGCCCACAAGGTCAGAATTCCCTCCCCCTTAAACTATGACTCGAAACTGATCTTCTAAGATGTAGAAATTATTGAAGACATATTTATTTGATGTTGCCAATGCGTCACTGCATGATTTTAATGTAGTCTTACTTTAGCTGTTTTGTGTCATGTTTGTTCTGTCATCTTTTATCTCTGTTTCAAATGTTATTTTGTTAACTACCAGGATGTTTTAATTGGCAGGCTATAAAACTTATAAAGAATGCTGCAATCCAGAGAGCATGACGGACATTAGATTTAATTTACAAATGTACAAGAAAGCGAGTCGTTTACATCTACTTCTGTAGAAGCTTCCTGAAACAAGAGCATTGTGGTCTCTGCATTCCCAAGTGACTGCTAAGGATTCTTAGCTACTGATATTTCATCGCAGCATAACAATATGGGCTGGATCCAAACTCTGTGAAATTGCTTTTCTTTATTTTTAAAGAATATTGTTTTGTTTGTTTTTTAGTCTAAGCTTTATGATTTCAATGGAACATTGGCACTTCTCAGCCTACGCCCTGTTATGCCTTACTACTTCCATCGAGTGCTATGTTCCCATCACACGCTTCCTATCCATATAGTCAAATAACTTGTCTTCTGCCAAAAACGAGCAACATCATCATTAGCCCAATGCAGCCGCCCCAAATCTCACATCCCTTGATTCCCTGGACAGTCAGCCTCCAAATGCTTATATACCAACTATCCAAATATCTCTCCAGATTTTCCACTTCCCTTCTCTTATGGACAATCTCAGAATCATTAACTAATCCCCGCATGCCAGGCTCCCCTCGTCCCTTCCCCACACGCCTCTCAAATAGACGAGGCGCCAATGCATTGCTTAACACCATAAATGAGTCTTAGTATCATTTTATTTTTAGCCCTGTAAGTGCTGGTTAGTAAATTGATTTTCTTCCTGGGTGGAAATCCGATTCATTTAGCACTCAGATTGCTCTTGTTTACCAGATGGGCTCTGTAGCACTGGAGCTTTTCATGCTTCTATACGCAGGTTTATTTTTTATTCATAGACACACTGCCTGCCTGGGAATATTCATTTACTCCTTTCTGCTCCATTAGGAACTCGGAGAGAGTCTGTTGCAGCTTTATTGAATTGGCTCATTTTCCTTCCCTGGCATAAGATGAATGACAATGACACGGCAGAACCAGAGTGATGTCATCTGCACCATCTTAATGGGTTCTGCTTACTGCCTTTGCACTGAGAAAGTTACATTACAGTTTGCTTTGTCTACTTTTGGGGGGGGGGAGGTGGTGGTTGCCCAACTTTCTTCTAGCAGTTATATTTGCCTGCTGGCTCCATTACTTTCAGGATGAGTGGCTGTGGTCCTCAGGTATGCTCGCTGTAGACATGGACGAACTGGTCTGATTTCCTTAAGAAAATCCAGATCACACTTTATGCATGCCGTTGGGTAAAACCTAATTTGGATCAGCCTGTCCTAAAAAAAAAATGGAGCCTGTCTAATAGAGAGCTCTCACCAAGATGTGGAACCTATAGAGAACTAACTAGCTTTTAGTGGAGATGTCAACATTTTGAAGTTATTTTTGTTACTATTTATTGCTCCATTATCTTCAGAATTCAGCATCGTGTCTTCTCTTCCATTTATTCCACTTCCCCTCTCCTGTTTAGCTTTTGCCTGTGGAGGAATAGCCTAACAGAGCAGTGGGCGTGTGATCTTAGGCAAGCCACTTAACCCTCCATTGCCTCAGCAACAAATTACGAGGCCCTTTTTACAAAAGGATGCTAAGATGGTGCATCTAACGCGCGATTAGTGACAAAACCATGGTGTGTTAGGGGCGACACCCCTGCATTAACTGTCGAGCATGGAAAGCATTTGCAACTCGCAGCCCTGTCCCATAGCAGGTGCTGCATTAACTTGGGTGCTCCTAATGCCACCTATTGAGGTAGAGTTAGGTAAACTTGCACTAATGAATTTAGTATGTGGTATGAGTACAACATTAACTCTGCCAAGCTCACCATGCGCACTTTCTGCCCCTACCCTACCCACTCACACCTCTAATATGGGTTGTGTAGTTATCATGGGAATCATCCTGCGCTGTCAGGGTCCTGTGCTACCTGTCAGCGCTTATCCCAGTGTGACTTTAGTGCGTGCCAGAATACACGCTGCCCATTAGTAAAAGACCCTCTTAGATTGTGAGCCCTATAAGAACAAGAAAATACCTATTGTACCTGAATGTAGCTCACCTTGAACTATCACTATAAAAGGGGTGGACTGCAAAAATCCAAGGGAGCGGTGCATTACAGGAGGTGACGTACTCTGTCTATGAAAGAAGAGCGGCACCTGGGGGTGATTGTTTCTGATTTTATTCTGGAAGAAAGGCAGGAGAGGGAAGATATGCACAGGAGGAGAGCCTCGTTCAATTGAAAGGAAGCCCTGGAATGAAGGGATCATAGGATGAAGATGAAACAGGAAGTCCCCTTTGACCTCAGCGCAGCAGCATTCTAAACTTCAGTACAGCTGCCGAAGTGAGAGGAAAAGACGCACTTCACTTCGGCAGCTGTTAGAGGTCAGCCAGGGCCTCTCCGGCTCCCTCTAAAGCATTTTAGATAGCCGCGGGGCTCTTTGGGAGGGGAGGGGGGGCTTGGACTGGAAATGGGCTGTGAGGGGGGGAGCTAGGACTGGAAATGAGCTGCGTGGAGGGGGGCTTGAACTGGAAATAGCTGATGGAAAGGGGGCTTGGAATGGAAATGGGCTGTAGGGGGGAGCTAGGACTGGAAATGGGCTGAGTGGAAGGGGGTTTGAAATGATAATAGCTAATGGGGAGGGGTCTTGGACTGAAAATTGGCTGAGTGGAGGGGAGCTAGGACTGGAAATGGGCTGATGGCGGGGCTAGGAAAGGACTGGAAATGGGCTGATGGCGGCTGGGATTGGAAATGAGCTGATGGAGGGGCTAGGATTGGAAATGGGCTGTGGGAGGGGCTTGGATTGAAATTTTATTTATTTATTTATTTATTTATTACAATCTCTTATATACCGCACTATTCGACATCAGCGCGGTTTACATGAAACAAAAAGACCAGAACAACAAGCTGTTCTGTTTTTACAGAGAACAGGTGTACAAACTTGGATAATATAGGGGAACTATTTACATGTACTATCTACATACAGGCATCATGGCAAAGCTCAATGATCTCGGATATCGCACCGAGAAAGTTGATGAGGCTATCTAGTAAGGATGGTGTAGCTACTTTCATTGGTGGCGTTAGCTAGGCATATTGCTGACTGGGTAGTACTTGAGGAACAGGTGATATTTGAGTGCCTTCCTGAACTGGGCTAGGTCAGCGATAGCACAAACGTTCGATGGTAGAGCATTCCAGCATCTTGGGGCGCAAAATCTGAATGCCCTGTTTGCCGTTGTCAGGGTGCATTTTGTTAAAGCCTTCGGAATTGTTAGTGTGTTTATCGCTGTAGGTCTTCTGGATCTGTTAGATAGAACGGCGTGAATGAACTCTGTTAGTGAGGAGGATGCAAGACCATTGATGGCCTTGAAGGTCAGTAGTAAGGTCTTGAAAACAAGCCTTCCATGTATGGGGAGCCAGTGGAGCTGCTTCAGGATAAGCGTCACATGGTTGTTCCTAGAGGCTCCATGAAGGACCCTCGCTGCGGCATTCATGGCGAGTTGCAGAGGGTTCAGGGTAGACTGTGGGAGGCCTTGTAAGATTTTATTTATTTATTTATTTAACAGTATTTCTAAACCGCCTTATCTTAATAATCAAGGTGGTATCACAGCAAGCAATCAGGTAAAGTGTGTGTGTTGTACATGCAGTGAGGATAAAACTTAGTTGTGTGAGGGATGTGTTGGGTGCTTGATTTGTTTGAGCTATATACAGGGTGGGCTATTTACAGTGGTGCTAGAATCATATTTTATATATATTCAGTTGTTTGGGAGGATTGGAGTGCTGTTATCCATTCTCTTAGGTTATGTGATGTGACCATAGTGCTCTATGAACAGCATGGTTTTCAGTTGTTTTCTGAAGTCTTTGAGGTCTGGAGTTGCCCTTAGATCGTCCGGTAGATTGTTCCATATTGTTGGAGCAGCCATGGAGAGAGCTCTGTCTGTTGTGTCCTTGCGTGTGTGCTTGTACTCATTTGGGGTGCTGACTCGGTTGCGTGTTTGACTTCTTCTGGGACGTGCGCTGGTTTCCGGTTGTATGAGCAGGTGGAGGCTGTTGGCTGATGTGTGTTCTTTTATCTTAAATAGGTTTATGATAGTCTTGTATCTGATGCGAGCAATGATTGGGAGCCAGTGTAAGTCCTTTAGTGTAGGTGTGATGTGCTCCTGCCTTGCGGCTCCGGATATGATTCGAGCTGCAGTGTTTTGTGCCAGCTGTAGTGGTTTGAGAGCTTGTTTTGGTAGTCCGAGGTATATCGGATTGCAGAAGTCCAGTATTGGGGTTATCAGTGCTTGACAGACTGTACGGAAGTGTTCTGGAGCGAGGAGTGGTTTCAGTCTCCTGATGATTCGCATCCTGTAATATGCTTTTTGGATTGTTTTGTCTATGTGTGGTTTGAGGTTGAGTTTACTGTCCAGAGTAACCCCAAGGTATCTCACCTCCGATCTTATCGGTATCGTGGTGCTTTGTATCTTTATGTTTGGTGGGTGTGTGAAGCTTTGGTTTCGAGTGATGATTAAAGCTTCAGTCTTGTTGTAGTTTATAGCTAGATTGTTGTTTTGGCACCACTTCGCCATTTGGGTAAGGCAGTCTGCTATCTTAGAGAAGTCCGGGTTTTCGATTGATATCGGGGAGTATACCATTATATCGTCTGCGTATATTGTATATTGGATGTTGTTCTCTTTCATAATGTTGCATATTGGTTGGATGTAGATGTTAAAAAGGAGTGCTGAGAGTGCGGATCCTTGTGGTACTCCTTTTTGGACGTTTATGGGCCGGGAGGTGTCCTGTCCCACCTTGACCTGTAGCTGTCTTTCTGTTAGGTACGAGTGGAACCATTTTAGAGTGGTACCGTGTATACCAGTGTTCTTCAGTCTCTCCAGGAGTATATTGTGATCAACTGTGTCGAACGCTGAGGAGATGTCGATGAAGATCATTATAATTCCATTCCTGATGTCGTCAATTATTCTTATGATGCTGTCGAAGAGGTAGATCAGGAGAGTTTCGACTCCATGGTTGGGACGAAAACCGTGTGTGTTGTCGTCGATAGTTCCGTGTGCGTCAATGTGTTCCTGAAGTTGTAGTTGAACCGTCTTTTCGATTATTTTTGCGAGGAAGGGTATGCTGGAGATTGGTCGGTATGCTGCTGGGTCCTTTTTGTCGAGAGAAGTTTTCTTTGTGATTGGTCTTACTGAGGCAAGCTTTAATTGCTGTGGCATGAGTCCTTGAGTGAGTGAGTTGTGTACCATTTTATGAATGTTTGGTATGAGGCTTGCTTTGGTGGCTTTGACCCATGACACTGGGCAAGGGTCTGTAGGAGCAGTGCTTGTGTTGATTGTGGAGATGATGTCTGATATCTGCTCTTTTGAGGGTGAGTGGAATGTGCCCCAGGTTTTGGGGTGGACGTTCGTTCTGTTGGTTCTACTGGGTGTTGTGCGCTCTGTGGAGTGAAATTTGTCTTTGATGTGGTCGGCGAATATCTGTGGATCCACTTGTATTTCTCTTTCTGCTGCTTGCTCTTTGTCAGGGTTTTTACTATTTCGAAAAGTTCTCTGGGTTTGTTGATGGAAGAATTTATCAGGTTTGTGTGGAATTCTCTCTTTGATTGGTTGATGTGTTCATTGTATTGTTTTTGCTTTGTTAGGTAAAGATGTTGGTCGGAAGTAGTTTTGTTTTTTCTCCATCTCCGTTCAATTTTCCTGAGCTCCCTCTTTTCCTGTCGTATTTTTGCTGAGTACCATGGTTTGTTTTGTCTCTTGTTGTGGTGTTGTTTCTTGGTCCTGTCAACGGATGGTTTGGCGGCGTTAGCTAGGACATTGTTCCAGTTGGAAACTTGTTCCTCCAGGTCCTCTGAGTCAATGTTCAAGTGTTGTATTGTGTCCTGGATGAATTCGTCCTTGTCAAAGGACTTGAATCGTCTTTGTGTGTGTGGGAAGTTCGCTCTTTCTCTTGTCCAGTCTTCTTGTGATTGCAGATTTGTCTCGATTAAGTAATGGTCAGACCATGGTACTGGGGTGATGGTGGGTGTAGAGATTAGGTCTCTTGAAGTTAGGTAGTTTGATGCGAAGATGAGGTCTGGGGATGATCCTAGTCTGTGTGTTGGTGCATTGACTATCTGTGTGAATTGAAGTGATGACATTGCCTGAAGGAAGGCCTCTGCATCTTTTGTATTGGCGGACTTGAGGTTGAAGTCTCCGATTAGTAGTGCTGGTTTGTTGTTTGACGTTATGGCACAGGCTTCTTCGAGTATGAAGGCTAGTTCGTCGGGTGGAGCACGGGGTGCTCTGTAGGTTAGGCAGATTGCAATATTCTTGTTCTTGATGCTAATTGTGTTACACTGCTTTGTATCTGTGAGATTCAGTGTCTTGAACTTGAGTTCTGTTTTTGCTATTATTAGGACTCCTCCTCCACGCTTGTGGATGCGTGGGCAGTTGTATGCTGAGTAGTTGTTCGGTACTAGTTGGTTGAGTAGTACACTGTCGGTAGGGTTGAGCCATGTCTCTGTGATGCATATTATGTCTGGCTGTCGCTCTTCAATGTGGTCTACCAGAGTGTGTATCTTGTTGCAGATGGATCTGGCGTTAGCATAGTCAAAGCATAGTCGAAGTGAGGTAAGATTAGTGCTTGGTATATTGTCCAGAAGTCCTCTGGATCTAGTAAGGAGCACAGATGCCTGAGTGTTCGGATCTTGAAGTAGATTGCCCTTACTATGTTACCTATGTGCACCTTCATATCAAGACGTTGGTCCAAAGTGACCCCAAGGTATCGTATTGTGGATTTTGTTTGAAAATCTGCTTCCTTAACTCTTACATGGGGTGGCGGAGTGAAATTGTGGTCTCTCGTGATGAAGAGCACCTCCGTTTTCTTGTGTTGAATACGGAGGTTTTGAGATGCCATAGATTCCCTTCTCTTATAGTTGCCCCAGGAGAAGTTCGTGACTTACTGAGTCGAATGCTGCAGCGATGTCTAAGAAAATAAGCACAAACCCTTGATGGATGTTGTCGATACCTGTGATTATATTATTGAAGAGGGTGGTAAGGAGGGTTTCAACGCCATGAGACTCCCTGAAACCATGTTGGCTATGGTCTAGCGGGGCAGCGGAGTCTATGCTCCTTGTGGTCTTGGGCAAGCCACTTAACCCTCCATAGCCCATGTTCCCTGTAAAATAGTTATCTCCAAGTTATAATGCCCTGTTCAATGTAATTTCAGTTTGTTCAATGTAAACCGCACTGATGCAGAATATCGCGGTATATAAGAGAATGTAAATAAATAAATAAAATAAAATAAATAAATATGTGATCTTGTATTTGCCTTTGTATCTCTTTCTCAATTATCTTAGCTAGGAGAGGTATACTAGCTATAGGTCTATATGAGTCGACCTTCTGGGGGTCTAGCTTGGAGTTTTTTAAAAGAGGTCTAATGGATGTATGTTTGAGAGCTGTAGGGAAGGATCCGGTTGTGAATGATAGGTTCATAAGTCTTGTAATGAAAGGACTGAACTCACTGCGTAGCTCCTTTATCCAAAAGGCTGGGCAGGGGTCAGTTTGAGCTGTGGTGGTATTGAGAGACGTGATGGTGTCCTCAAGGTACTTCGTGGATGGTGTGGAGAACATAGATAGGGACATTAGGCAGGTTGGCTCTTGTGCGGTGGCCGCTGAGACCTTATCTGTCTGGAGTAGTTTAGACTGTAGGTAGTCGGCAAAATCTTACGGGTGAATCTCATCTTGCTGCTCTGGAGATGGTTCCTTCAATAGAGTTTTGACTAAATTGAACAGATCACGTGGTTTGTTTAGTGATCTTTTAAGTGTGTCAGTGTGAAATTGCTTCATTTTTGCCGTGATTGTTTCTCGGTGAATTGATAGGTGGAGTTTGTAAGCTGTCTGGTCCTCTATGGAGAGCGATCGGCGCCATCATCTCTCAAGTCTCCGCAAATGTGTGAGAGATGACCGCAGAGTTTCTTTTTCTTGGGGTATTGTTAGGGTTTGGACGTTGTGCAATGGCGCTAGGGTGCTGTTCCAGGAGGAGATCAAATTTTCGAGGTTGAGAGTTGTGTCATTGAGGAGTGGGCAGGTCTCTGACAGGATGAGCTCTCTATTGAACGATCGGAAACTTCTTGCTGATGTTCTTGCGGTGCTGCTCAACCTTCTGTTTTCCTGCGATTGCTTGATGTTAATGGGTATCTGGAAGTTGATTAGCTTGTGGTCCGACCAAGGTACAGAGGTAATAGACATCACAAGGTCGTGGCTTGGATCAAAGACTGTCAGTGTCAGCGAACACCATGTCAAGAATATTTCCCTTTATATGCGTGGATTCCTTGATTATTTGCTTGTATCCCAGATCCTCGATAGCTTCTAGGAGGGCGGAAGCCTGATTGTATTGCAGAGATGGGAGATTGAAATCTCCCAGTATCCAGTTTGGTTTGCTGGGTTTGTGGATGTTGGCAGCTAGGTCTAAAATAGTAGGGAGATCATCCGGGAAGGATGAGGGGGCTTTGTATAGCAGGTTGATAGAGCACTGTTCGTTTGCAATGGATACTATATCCAAGTTGTTTGTGCTAGTGGAGTCAATCGTATGGAAATATAGGTCCGTCTTGGTGAGTATGAGCGCTCCTCCTCCTCTCTTATTTTCCCTATGTCGTGTGTGTATAGAGAAGTTGGAGGGTAGGAGTTGGTTGAGGAGGACATTGTCCTCGTATGATAGCCAGGTTTCAGTGATCATGAGTATATACAGATCATGAAGGGAAATTGTATCTGAGATAACCGGCCATTTCTTACGGATTGAAAATTGTAAACGGGGGTGCTGGTCGTGAAAGTCCACAGTCTTGGCAAAGGCAAAATATTATTATGACTTGCAAAGGATTGTGGGGGTTTCAGTTCATTCATACCAGAATCAGCCGTTCACAAAATAATGAGTTGTGATGCTCGAGTGTAAGCAAAGAAAAACAGATTTTATTCATGGGGTTAATTCTCCCACACAGATTTACTTGATAACACAAAAGGACACTTGCTTCAAGTATTGTACTCAGGAAAAACAAAACATGTTATAAGGTAACTGAACTTCTTAAGCAATAAATCAATAAAGACCTTGATGGGAAACAGAAAAGGTCTTTTTGATGGCTCCTGCTAATGACCTTCTTAGCAGTGCTTCAAAAGGCAAAAACAAACCCAAAAGTAGAAAAACTGTTCTTTATCAAGGATAACTTTCTTCTATTTACACACACAAGGAAGAAGTTTCCTTCTAGAGCTCACGTGCACTTGTGCCTGGCTCAATTACAAATAATTAGCCAGCTGCAAACCCCTTTGCTGGTTCACTCTCTTTACGTGGCTCAATCCTACCCTAAAGCTTTCTTGCAGAGACTTTTCTGGGTAGATAAAAGAACAATTTACAGTTCCTTTTGGTGGTGGTTTGCATTTGTGAGAAACTACTTTAAAACAGCAGCCTAGACAGAGAGCAATCCATGTATTCCAACTGATCATTTGATTTATCTCCTTCTTCCTCAAATATCATGGAATCAGTATCATGGTCTGGCTCAGAGGAATTCCTTAATTGATCACTCTCAGGATAATACTTGTTTCCCTGCTGTCTCCCTGATGAAGAACTAGGGCATAGATCAAAGTTCATACCTGAGCTCCCTTTGCTGTTAGGTTTCCTCTCCAGGTATCCTGGCCAGTAAGTAGTCCAGCTTTTATGTCCAGCCTTCCAATCAAGATCCCTGGACACTGGGTCTCTCTTCACATACCTTCTTGCACCAGTCTTAGGGCCCCTTCCAAATGCAGCTGTCTCCCTCAAAGGTGCCGTTTGGAAGTTCCTGGCTCTATAACCCCAATCCTCTGGCTTCCTCCAGTCCAATGGAGTATGCTTGCCTCTGGAATCACTCCTAACACACGTACTGCTGTGGCCTCCTTCTTTAGACCTCCAAGATGTCTTTCTCTTCTTCCTTCTGCATTGCTTCTGCTGTTGTAGTCCTCTCTCTTCTTTCTCCAATGGCTTCTGTTTCTGGATCTGCAGCTTCTGCTTCTCCCTGTGCTCCTTATTCTGGTTCTGATGGTTCTCCCTGTTCTGTCTGCTCTCCTGATTGAACACACGTTTCCCCACTTCAGCCCTCCTAGAGGCTGTTTGAAAGCTGGTGCATTCTGGGACTGGTAGTCTTTTATGAAAACATTCTGTTTTAGTATTTCTACCAGCAAAGACAGGTTGCTTGTTCAAAGCCAATTCACCTCTTTTATAGTTCCCTCCTGAACTATGATAAGCTTCCTTATCACAACGTGCATTTATGAGGGCACATTTTAGGCTTAGTGAGTGAGGGGTTTCATCTTGTTTAGTTTTCTTAGATTGTTGGAGTACGATGTGTAGCAAGTGAGAGTGACGTGTGTGGGCTTCACCTTTTGGATAATGATAGGGGACCCCTGACCATCTTCTCCCATGACTCTGAAGGATTGGAATTTGACTGGATGAGGGGGATAGGGCAAGGGAGTTACCAAGCCAAACTGCGAGAAGGAGGTAACAACTGACAAAGACAGTGAAGGGGAAGGCCATTTGGTCTCTTCTGTTGTGCGTGGCTGAAGGAAACGTGTGGGCGGATCAGTTGTTTAAATGATGCTATTATAGCGGGCAAATAGGTACACCAATTTGACTGGTAGGATAACACAGAAGGTAATTTTCTAATTTACATGCAGTCAGGAATGCGTCATAGGTATACAATTATAAAACTGGTAACAGTTATGTAGAACAGATGTTTGTTCTGACAAGCATACAAGCATATGGCATGGATACAGATCAGAAGACATGTATGATTAACAGGCAATAATGTAAATCGCGAAAAACAGGTATATACATGGGCAGTTCTATTAAGCAGTCAGGTATCAACAATTAGTTATTAACAAACTGACATTTAGTGTGGTTATGAAATTTAGTCAGGCGACGAGACTGAATCATAGTTAGCATAGTCCCGATGGGCTGGGTCTGAATTATGAGTATGACTAGGATCAAGATCTCTGGATGTTAGAGTACCTGCTTAACTTGTTGGAGGATTGCGGTCTTTCCTGAGCCTGCTTTCCCTAGTTCAGCTTCACCGGCTTGTGTTCCGTTACCGCCTATGGGTCCCCGCCTAAGGACCACGCCAAAGGGCCCTCTGGTGAGGCCCTCAGGCATGGGCCCGCCAGGCACGGTCCCGTCGGATGGCGGCTTCTCTTTGGTGTATGGCTCCTCCTCCCACAGCCCCGATTGGGCTGGAGTCCCTGAGCGGGAAGGCTGGCAACTAGAAATGGACTCATGGAGGGACTAGGATTGGAAATAGGCTCATAGAGGGGCTTGGATTGGAAATGGGCTGAGTGGAGGGAGAGCTAGGACTGGAAATGGGCTGAGTGGGGGGCTTGGACTGAAAATTGGCTGAGTGGAGCGGGGGAGCTAGGACTGGAAATGGGCTGATGGTGGGGTTAGGAAAGGATTGGAAATGGGCTGATGGGGGGGGCTAGGATAGGACTGGAAATGGGCTGATGCAGGGACTAGAAGGGAGCGGATGCTGGGTGGGGCTGAAAGAAGAAGGGAGCTGATATTGGGGAGGACTAGAATGGCATGGGGCTGGGAGAGTGAAATGGAGAGGGGAAAATTATTTTGTGTGGGAGGGAAAAAAAAATCTATGATTGGCCAGGTATTGGGATTGAGGATGGAGGGGTAAACTTTGAGTGGATGAAAAAGGAATAAAGAGATGGAGGAAAGAGCAAAAGGAGAAAGATCAGTATGTTAAAGCAGATGTAGAGAGAGAATGGAAAAAAAACTAGAAGAGAGAAGAAAGGACAAATGGACAGCAGACAATGGAGAGATAGCAGAAGACAAGAAGAAACCAGAAGAAAGTGACTGGAACAATTGCAACAGAAAAATAAAATGCACAAACAACAAAAGGTAGAAAAATACTTTTTTAATTTTGAATTTATTAACTGGAATATGTCAGTTCTGGGAAATGTGTGTCTTTAATATCTGCGTTTTGTTTAGTACAAGTGGAAATTAATTTATGGTTTTATTTCTACAGTGTTGTACATTCCAAGTTTGGCTTTTGGGGTTCCCAGTTTAATTATTGTCTTTCTATTTGTAAAGTGTGATCCCTTGTTCTATGTTTGGTGATGGTCTATGTTTTGCATGTGTAACCGAGCTGAGGTATTCTGTTTATGTAGTTTCTATTTGATAGTGCCACTAGTTTTCTTTCCCCAGTAGGAGATGTACTGGTATTTTCTGAGATGTATTGGTTTAGTATTTGCAATGTTGCCTTTTGATAGGTAGTGTGGTGCTTTGTGAGTCCTGGTAGTGCTGTTATGATATGGTGGGTTTGTTATGGGTTCTAAATGGGCAGTGTTTGTAGTACTTCCTAATGTGCCTGGTAGTTGGCACTGGAGTATAGTAAAGTAGAAATCTTTTAGTGTTTCTTTATCCATACACTCATTAAGAGGCATGTTTACTAAAAGTTAGTGCATGTTAACATTATGCAACTATTTATGCAAATGAGGCCCCACACCTAGTCTCCACACGTGGCCTTGCCACCCCCCTTTGAGCCACCTCTGATAAGAAGATAAGATATGCCATACTGGGTCATACCAAGGTCCATCAAGCCCAGTAACCTGTTTCCAACAGTGGCCAATCCAGGTCACAAGTACCTGTCAGGTTCCCAAAAAGATACACAGATTCCACGTTGCTTATCCTAGGGTAATGCAGTGGATTTCCCTTCTTTAATAATCGTTTACAGACTTTTCCTCCAGGAACTTGTCCAAACCTCTTTTAAACCCAGCTACACTAAATATTTTCTCTGATTTGTATTAAATGGGCTACAGTACCTTCATTGTGTGTCCCATAGTCTTTCTACTTTTTGAAGGAGCAAACAACAAATCTACGTTTACCCATTCCACTCCATTCATTATCTAGGGAGGGTCTTGGTGGTTCCATTTACTTGTTAATAAAATTGATTTGAGGTATATTCAAAGACTTTGCAATTTATTTATGGCCATCCCCTGCTCTGTGCCTTTTCAGAACATTGTCCTGTAGATCTTTTGCCAGTTCCTTGGTGCTCAAGGTTGGTTCTTTGTTTTGAAAGGCGCAATCCAAAAGAGGAAGCCAATAGGCACTGATGAATTTATCCATCATCACCATCAATCAGTAGTTTAACACAGGTGGGAGCCCATTAACTTGGTGTGTGCTTCTGAAGGCAATTGCTTATGCCACATCTTATTCAGGATTGCTACATTAACATGAGGGCGTAGTCATGTATCCAACCAGGGCCAGGCGGAAGATTGACTCAAGGTGTTGCTGCCCAGGGCCAGCCCGTCCATTGTACAAGAATGTTGTTTGCACAGGGCCCCGCACCAACTTCATGTTGCACATGCTATCCGACTCCCACCCATTTGCAGGGCCAACCCGCACATGGCTCTGCACCTGCCTGACCGGCTTCATAGGGATCTGGGGAGGCCCGAAGCCCCAGCTCACCTCTGCACAGCCACCAGAGTGAAGAGCGGTGTTTTCCTGCACTTCGGATGTTGTGTTCTCTTGCAGCCTGCTTTACACTGATTGCCGAGAGGTTAAAGGGCATTTCCTGTTTCACACAAGACAAGAAATGCCCTGTAATCTCCCGGCATTTAGTGCGCAGGCAGACTGCAAGAGAACATAGCTTCCGGAATGAAGGAAAATGCTGCTCTTCACTCTGGCTGCTGTACAGAAGTGAGCCAGGGCTTCGAGCCTCCCCAGCTCCCTCTGAAGCCGGTCCGGCAAGCACGGGGCTCTTCAAGGGGGAGTTAAGACTGATGGGGGGACTAGGATAGGACTGGAAATCGGCTGATTGGGGGGGCTTGGACTGGAAATGGGCTGACTGGGGGGGGGCTTGGACTAAAAATGGGGGGGTGAGGATAGGGCTGGGAATGGCTGATGGGGGGCTAGGACTTGAAATGGGCTGACTGGGGGGGCTTGGACTGAAAATGGGGGGGCGAGGATAGGGCTGTGAATGGCTGATGGGGGGCTAGGACTTGAAATGGGCTAATGGTGGGCTAGAATAGGAGTGAAAATGGGCTGATGAGGGGGCTTGGACTGGAAATGGGGTGCTAGGTTAGGACTTGAATTGGGCTGATGGAAGGCTAGGATATGTTTGAAAACAGCTGATGGGGAGTTTAGACTGGAAATGGGGGACTAGAATAGGACTGGAAATGGACTAGGACTGGAAATGTGCTGATGGGGGGACTAGGACTGGAAATGGGCTGAAGGGAGGAGCTTGGACTGGAAATGGGCTGATGGGGTACAAAAAGACTGGAAATGGCTGATGGGGGTCTAGACTGGAAATGGACTGATCGGGGGGAGCTTGGACTGGAAATAGGCTGATGGGGGCTGGAATAGGACTGGAAATGGACTGATGGGGGCTAGGATTGGAATTTGGGTGATGGGGGCTAGAATAGAACTGCAAAGGAGCATATGGGGGGCTAGGACTGGAAATGGGCTGGTGCAGAGGCATAGGAGAATGGGACTAGAAGAGAGCGGATGCTGGTTGGGTCTAGAACTAGAAGGGAGCTGATTTTGGGGAAGTACTAGAAGGGGATGGGGCTGGGGAATGAGGATGGAGAGGGGAAAAGATAATTTGTGTGGGAGGGAAAACAAATCTACAATTCGCCAGGTATTGGGAGAATAAGTGGGGATTGAGGATGGAAAGGTGAAATCTGAATTGATGAAAAAGGAATAATGATAGAAATGGAAGAAAGAGCAAAAGAGGAAAGATCAGTATGTTAAATCAGAGGTAGAGAGAGAATGGGAAAAAAACTAAAAGAGAGAAGAAAGGACAAATGGACAGCAGACAATGGAGAGTTAGCAGAAGACACAAAGAAACCAAATGAAAGTGACTGGAGTGACTGCAACTGAAAAATAAAATGCCCAAACAACAAAAGGTAGAAAAATACTTTTTAATTTTGAATTTATTAACTGGAATATGTCAGCTCTGGGAAATGTGCATGGCTATCGTCTTTGTATTTTGTTTAGTACAAGAGGAAATTAATTTATAGTTTTATATCTCCAATAGTGTTGTACATTACAAGTTTGGCTTTTAGGGTTCCCAGTTTAATTATTGTCTTCCTATTTCTAAATTGTGATTCCTTGTTCTTTGTTTGGTGATGGTCTATGTTTTGCATGTGTAACTGAGCTGAGGTATTCTGTTGTAGTTTCTATTTGGCTGTACCACTTGTTCTCTTTCCCCAATAGGAGATGCATTGGTATTCTCTGAGATGTATTGGTTTAATATTTGCAGTGTTGCCTTTTGATATGTAGGGTTTGGTGCTTTGTGAGTCCTGGTAGTGTTATGATACGGCAGGTTTGCTGTGGGTTCTAAATGGGCACTGTCTGTAGTACTCCTAATGTGCCTGGTGGTTGGCACTGGAGTATAGTAATGTAGAAATCTGGTAGTCTTTCTTTTATCCAGACACTCATTGCGAGGCATGTTTACTAAAAGTTAGTGCACGTTAACATTATCCAAATATATATGCAAATGAGGCCCTGCAATGAGTCAGCTCTGGGAAATGTGCATCGCTAACATCTTTGCATTCTGTTTAGTACAAGAGGAAATGAATTTATAGTTTTATTTCTCCAGTGATGTTGTACATTCAAAGTTTGACTTTTCGGGTTCCCAGTTTAATTACGGTCTTCCTATTTCTAAATTGTGATCCCTTGTTCTATGTTTGGTGATGGTCTATGATTCTGCATGTGTAACAGAGCTGAGGTGTTCTGTTTATGTAGTTTCTGTTTGACATTGCAACTTGTTCTCTCCAGTAGGAGATGTATCGGTATTCTCTGAGATGTATTGGTTTAATACTTGCAGTGTTGCCTTTTGATAGGTAGGGTTTGGTGCTCTGTGAGTCCTGGTAGTGCTGTTATGATATGGTGGGTTAGCTATGGTCAGGGTTTATAGTACATCTTAATGTGCCTGGCAGTTGGCACTGGGGTATAGTAATGTAGAAATCTGGTAGTCTTTCTTTATCTTCACTGCCCATGTAAATAGTATTCAAGCACTCATTAAGGAGCATGTTTACTAAAAGTTAATGCACATTCGTAAATGTTAATGTGCATTAAGTGAAGGAGCACCCATTTATTTCTATTGGCACAGTGGCACTTAACATACATTAATATTTAGTAAACATGCCAATATGTCATTGCCAGGAGAAAAAAAGAGGCTTGTGAAGGGCTCCTTTGAAAGCCGCCTAAAACTTTAGATGGGCAACATATACACTGTCTTTTGGGGAAACTGCTAGGTACGTATGACCTAGATTGGCCACTGTTGGAAACAGGATACTGGGCTTGATGGACCTTGGTCTGACCCAGTATGGCATATCTTATGTGCTTATGTACATTTTAAAGTAAAATAAATTAAATTTATGCTAATGAGGTCCAGTGGATATGCAAATGAGGCCCCGCAATGAGTCTCTGCACATGGCCCCGCATTACCCTTGGGCCACTCCTGTGCTGCCCTATGCAAACCTTAAGCTTTATTCCAACAGTAACAGTCAAAATCTACTGGTCTTTATCTATCATTTTCCTCTATTTCTAGGTTTCTAAATAAAAAACAGCAATTTAACACCATTCCCAACTGAAGATCCTAGTCTTCACTTTTCAGTGCGTTTATGGTGTCTTTCATATCAACTCTCTCCCACCTTTCCTCCAAAGTGCACATTTTGAGATTTTTAAGTCTATTCCCCAGTGCCTTATGACAAAGATCAGCTGACCGTTTTAGTAACCACCATCTGCACTGACTCCATCATCTTTATATCGTTTGGAAACTTATACAAAGGCACTAGCACCTCCTGTTTCCTGCTGGCCATTTCTCTCCCTTTGCTCCCAATCATCTTTCTGGATTTTCTGTTGCCTTCTCGACCTGTTTGGACCCCTAAAGATTATCCAGTATGATCAGGCACACATTCAGATTTTCTTTTGTGTACTGAAGTGCTTCACCCTCTACACCGTGCTGCTTCCTTGGATTTTTGCAGCCCAAATGCATGACCTTGCATTTTCTAGCATTAAATCTCAGCTGCCAAATTCTCTACCTCTTCATGTTATCCACACCTTCCAGCATGTTGCAGATTTTCATACCCTCTGCAAAGAGGCATATCTTTCCTGACAGATCTTCCACGCTATTGCTTACAAAAATGTTATAAAGGACAGGACCAAGGACCAATCCCTGCGGCACACACTGGTAATACCCTTATCTTATCTTCAGAGTGAACAACCTTTACTACTACCTTCTGGTGCCTTCCAGTCAACCAGTATCTTATCCATTCAATCACTTTAAGATCCATTGCAAGGACACTGTTTATTAGTCACCGATGCAGAATGGTGTTAAAGGCCATGCCAAAATTTAAGTAAACCACATCTAATACTCTCCTCTGATTGAATTCTCTGGTCACCTAGTCAAAGAAATCAATTAGATTTGTCTGACAAGACCTACATCCAATAAATCCATGATGTCTCGGATTCTGTAATCCTTTGAATTTCAGAAACCGCAACATCCTCTGTTTTAGCAGTGTTTCCATTAATTTACTCATCACAAAAGTCAGTCTGTAGTTAACACCATCTTCCTTTCTTCTGCTTTTGTGGAAAGGAACCACATTTTCCCATTTCCAAGATCACTCCTGAATCTAAAGAAGCATTGAAACAATCAGCAAGCGGAGCTGCCGGAACTTCTCTCTGTTCTTTCAGTATCCTTTGATGAATTCCATCTGACCCCATCGCTTTGTGCCCTTTTAGTTTAGTTAGCCTCTCACAAACACATGGGCCAATGCAGAAAGACTAATGCGCCCTTTGTGTACTTATACGCACAAGTTCCACCACGCCAACTACAGAAAAGAGATTGTTCACGTAAACAGCAAAAGAAAAATGTGCACACACAGCAACGCCAAACATAGTTAAATAACACGCAAATGAACTACACATATTAAAATAGAATGCTAATAAGGTCTGCGCCTAATGCAGAGAATTGCGTAGAGGATTATATAACCAGTGAGAACGCCAATATCTCTGCGCCTGGTCTGAGGTGACGTAAACATTTTGCACGTGTAGGGAAAGACTGGTTCAGGGTGTGTACTGGTGAACAGTTACCTTCCACATGAAAATTTTCTGCGTGTATCTTTCAGTATATAAGTGAAAGTTCGGCGTTCAAAAAGAAATGTTTTTTGCTTCTTATCCTTGTGAGCTTTTGGACTCATTTATATTATTTATCTTCTATTTTAGGGCTCTTTGTTGTGATTTCATAAAAAAACTGTTTTTGGGTGAAATAGTGTTGTTTATTATGAGGTGAGCGCCAAAAGAACCTGCACGTCCTGGATGCATAATGTGAGCATTTGACATTTATGTGTATGTGTACATAACCACTTGTAGTGCGTCTGTTTGCACATGTGTTCGCTTCCCTCCTTTGAACTTGGAGTGGAGGAGTGGCCTAGTGGTTGGGGCAAGGTACTTCAGGCCAGAAGGTCAGGGGTTCAAATCCCACTAGAGCAGCAATTCTCAACCTGTGGGTCGTGACCCCCACGGGCGTCGCCACAGGATTTAGTGGGGGTCGCCTCACTCCACTGTTAAAAAAAAAAAAAAAGCACACAAGTTGCTGCCGCTGCCAAGTCTGCTTCTCGGCAGCAGAAAACTCACCACTTCCCTTCTTCTGCAGCCGTGGCTCCCTGCCTCTTAGGGAACCGCAGCTATGCCTGTAAAACCGTTGGAGCCTTCCTGCCTCTCGACGGGCTCTGTGCAGCATTTTCCCGCCTCCAAAAGAAGTTGTTTACCACTTTCTTTGGAGGCGGGACAATGCTGCACGGAGCCTGTTTAGAGACAGAAAGGCTCCGCAACTGTTTTACAGGCATAGCCGCGGTTCCCTAAGAGACAGGGAGCCGCGGCTGCAGAAGAAGGAGGCAGACATGGGGAGAGGGGAGCAGGGAACCTGCAACGGGGCTGACATGGGGGAGGGGGGCTGACATGGAGAGAGGGAGGGGGGCTGACATGGAGAGAGGGAGGGGGCTGACATGGACGGAGGGGGGGGCTGACATGGGGCTGTCACCGCAGAAAAATTTCATCTTTAATCTTTGTTTTTGTGGTCACGTCTGCCTTCCTTCGACTCCATACCAGTACCGCCAGTTCTTTCTTCTTTCTGTAAAAAAAAAAAAAAAAGATAGTTTCTGAGGTGTTTTACTTTAGAAACTTTTCTCCTTGGTGCTAGACGCTATTTTGAGCACTAGGCCCAATTTTTTCCTTAAAAATGGAAAAACCTACTTCAGGTTTTAAGAAACGTTCTAAATGTGGCGGTACTATTTCCGTCACCAACACCCATGATTGGTGTCTCAGATGTTTAGGTCCTGACCACTCTATTTCAGAGTGCCACTCCTGTGGAATGATGTCAAAAAGGGGCCGGCAGAACCGAGCTGCTAAACTTAGCACACTTTTTCCCTCTGTTGCATCGACGTCCTCCAGGGCCTCATCTTCCTCCCATGGATCTTAGGTAATGTCGTGAGGGCTACCCTGGTGGCTAATAGAGGTCAGGGTAGGTCAGACACAAAAATTATAAAGTTGAGATTGGCAAGTATTCCAAAGGCCCTAGTAGTTTCCTTGATACCAATCTTCAATGAAAACAACTGCTCAGAGTGGTGGGAAAAATAAAGGCTTTTTATTTCCCTTCTTCGCAATGATTGGAATACAACTATAAAGCAAAATGTCCTTACTTCAGGTGAGGAAAAGAAAACTCAGGTTTAAACCAAAAACTGTTACTTTCACAGGACTGGTGCTATTTACACAAAACAAGAATGTTCAATTCAGCAAGTCACACAGCTCACAAGCCTGACAAGGATTCTAGGCTTCCTGTAACACAGTATGTACAATCCATTTCTGGATCTGAAATATCCCCTGCTAGTTCCACTTAGGGTTGCCAACTTTTTCACCGAGAAAAACCCGACACCTGTGGCTCGCCATGCTCCACCCATTCTCCGCCCCTAGTCCCACCCCTGCCCCGCCCCCAGCCCCACCCACAAAAATTACCGAGGATACGTGTAGGCTAACTTCCTTGGTCAGATAATAATTAAACTGGGAACCCCAAAATCCAAACATGAAATGTACAACACTGGAGAAATAAAACTATAAGGTAATTTCCTCTTGCACTAAACAAAAACGCAAAGATGTTAGCAATACACACTTCCCAGACCAGACATATTCCAGTTAATAAATTCAAAATAAAAAGTATTTTTCTACCTTCTGTTTGGGCGTTTTATTTTTCAGTTGCAATTGCTCCAGTCACTTTCTTCTGGTTTCTTCGTGTCTTCTGCGAGCTATCCATTTGTCCTTTCTTCTCTTTTAGATGTTTTCCATTCTCTCTCTATTTCTGCTTTAACATACTGATTGTTTCCCTTTTGCTCTTTCCCCCAATTCTTTCCTTATTCCTTTATCATCCGTTTAAATTTCACCCTTCCATTCTCAAGCCCCTCTTACTCTCCCAATACCGGCCCATCATAGACTTTTCTTCCACACAAAATATTTTTTCCCCTCTCCATTCTCATTCCCCATCCATTCTAGTCCTCCCCCCAAATCAATTCCCTTATAGTTCTAGGCCCACCCAGCATCCACTCCCTTCTAGTCCCATTCTCCCATGCCCCACATCAGCCCATTTCCAGTCCTAAAGCTCTTCATCAGCCCATTTCCAGTGCTAGCCCTCACATCACAGGCCATTTCCAGTCCTAGCTCCCCCCCCCAATCACAGCCCATTTCCAGTCCAAGTCCCCTATCACAGCCTATTTCCAGTCCTAGGCCCCCCCCCACCATCACAGCCCATTTGCAGTCCGAGTCCCCCCGCACCATCACAGCCCATTTGCAGTCCGAGTCCCCCCGCACCATCACAGTCCATTTGCAGTCCTAGCCCCCCTAATCACAGCCTATTTCCAGTCCAAGATCCCCCTTCCTCCACCATTGCCCATTTCATGTCGCAGTTCCTCCCCACGCCGCCATAGGCCTTTTACAGTCCAGGTCCCCTCCACCCCCATCACAACCCATTTCCATTCCATGTCCACCCCCCCATAACCCTTTTACATTCCAGGTCCCCCCCCCCCCATCACAGCCTATTTCCAGTCCAAGTTTCCCCCCCCCCATAGCCCTTTTCTGGTCCAGGTCCCCTCCACCCCATCACAACCCATTTCCAGTCCCAGTCCATGTCCCCCCCCCCATCACAGCCTATTTCCAGTCCAAGTCCCCCCCTTAGCCCTTTTCCAGTCCAAGTCCCCCCCTTTAGCCCTTTTCCAGTCCAAGTCCCCCCCCCTTAGCCCTTTTCCAGTCCAAGTCCCCCCCCCTTAGCCCTTTTTCAGTCCAAGTCCCCCCCATACTCGCCAATGCAGTCCTTGCCCCCCCCCAACACCCCCAATGCAGTCCTTGCCCCCCCCCCCCCCGACCAGCATCGCGGCTGTCTGAGGCTTCAGAGGGAGCCGGGGAAGCCCGCGCGATGCCCCGGCTCCTTCTGAACAGCCACCAACGTGAAGAGCCTTTACCTTCACGCTGGCGGCTGTTCCTGTGAAGCCGCGAATGCTGGGAAAGGTTAAAGGGCAACCTTTAACCTTTCCCAGCATTCGCGGCTTCACAGGAACAGCCGCCAGCGTGAAGGTAAAAGCTCTTCACGCTGGTGGCTGTTCAGAGGGAGCCGGGGCCTCGCGCGGGCTTCCCCGGCTCCCTCTGAAGCGGAGAAAAGCCGGTTTTTTGCTCTGGCCGCTCCCGATCTTGCGGCCAGAGCAAAAAAACCGGCTTTTAAAGGGCCGGTTTTGCCTCTGCGCCGGCAGCCGGCCTGGCCGTGGAAAAACCGGCCAGGCCGGCTGAAAACCGGCCAGTTGGCAACCCTAGTTCCACTTGCATTGGCTCATCTTCTGAAGCCTCTGAATCTGTGTCCCTGGTTTCAGATAAAATATATTCAGGCTTTTTATACAGCTCCTGTATCACTTCCCAATGTTCTGGGCCAAGCCTAGGGCGTCGGCTATGTGCTGTTTTATACTGAAAAGATTCCTCTTTATTCAGAGGTTTTATAGCAGCTCTATACAAACATTTTTCATTCAGAACTTTCTTCTTAGGTAAACATTTTCCATACCTTGTATCGTAGGAACCTTCAGACAAACAGTTTTCTTCTACTGCCTGTCTTCTCCATACAGCAGCTTTCTGAAATCTTTTTCCAGGAAAGTATGGTTTACCTTGTGAGGTTGGAGTCCCTTCTCCAAGTGAAGGTCTGGGCCTGTACCGACTTAGCTTCTGGCTTGCCTGTGCAGCACGGCTTAGGTTCTCCAGCTGTCTCTCATTTGACTTTAGACTACAGTTGCAGCAAAGTTTTCACCTCTCTGGACAAACAGCTCTCACTCTTGTTTGAGCTGAGACCTTCCCAAGTCCTTCGTTAGCTCCAGGGAAATCACCTTCCACTCGGGGTGGTTTGCTAGCGGTAGAGTAATCAGGTTTCCATTCTAACATCTTTCTCTCTGCGCTGCAAGTGATCCTTCCTTTGCTTCTGCTGGACTTGCCTCCTTGACCTGCTTCTCTTTCTCCACTGCTGCTCTTCTCTCTCTCCTTCCTGCCGACCACCTTCCTGTCGAACTGTCTTCTGCCGACCTCCTTCCTGACGAACTGCTTCCTGCCAAACTGTCTCCTGCTGAACTGTCTCCTGCCGACCTCCTTCCTGCCGAACTCCTTCCTGCCGAACTGTCTCCAGTCTTCCACACTCTCCTTAAGAAGCACTCCTGCCTTCCAGGATTGGAAGCTGGCTGGCATTACCTTGTGACTAGTGGGGCGTGGCTCCTCAGTGTCTCTGAAGTCGCTCTGGCTCCCTCTAGCTGGTTCCTCCGAATAATGCAGCTTGTGCACGTCTTTTTCTTCGTTTAAAACATTTTCTTTTCTTTCAAGAGGGTCTGCTGCATGACAGTAACTAAACATAAATCTAGCCGGTCCTCAAAGGGTAGATCTCCTTCTAAGTATCGAGATGCCCCTGGCATTGCCCTTGAGGAATTTTCACCGGCAAAGCTGCCCCCGTGGGAGTCTTCGGCTTCCAAAGCACTAACGGGGCTCCAGGATGTTCTTGAGGCCTCAACCTCGGCAGAACTACTGGCGCCATGCTCTGGGGTTCCGGCCGCTTCTACTGGTACCAACACCCAAGCATCGGCAGCGTCGATAGACCAGAGATTCCTTGCTATCGAATGCAGTCTAGCGACTCATCTCACGGCTTCGGTACCATTGAAACCGCTTCAGACATCTCATCCGATACCGGTACCGACACCGGTACTGGAACCAGTACCAACTGCATTAGCATCGGCGGGCATGCCAACCATACCGAGTCATGCCTATGTCTCCGGCATCGACAGATCGGTATCGGAACAACCCGATACCGACTTCGATCGATACCGGTACCATGCTTTGCACAGTCACTGGGATCGGAGGTATTTTGAATCCTCTGATGAGTCTGAAGACTCTGAAGACTCTGCCGATACAAGAGTACTTCTCCCCAAGGATTCCTCTTCTCCTCAGCGCAGAATGTCTCCACCCAGAGGTTATGTCCTTACAGGACTTTATCAGTGATGTGGCCCGAGGCCTTTCCATCACAGTAGCTCCTGAAAAAGACCCTAGGGCAAAGGAATTGGAAATTCTCCAGTACCCTAAGGCTCCAAAAGAGGCAGCTACTCTGCCTATTCATGAGATTTTACATGATCTTATGCTAAGGATCTGGGGAACACCTTTAACCACATCGCCTCATTCTCGAAGACTCGATACCATGTATCGAGTTCCATCTTGTCCTGGCTTTCAAAAAACTCAATTACCACACCATTCAATGGTGGTGGAATCAGCCATGAGAAGGATGAAAAGTGCAAAGAAACATGCATCCAATCCTCCAGGTCGTGAATGTAGGACTCTCAATGGCTTTGGGCATTGATGCTTCCAAGCTTCTATGCTCTCAGCTAGGATCAGTTCCTATATCTTGTATATGGGAATGTTCCTTAAAGAGGTCACAGGAGACTTGGAGCTTATGAGCCCCCTTCTTCCTGATGACAAAAGGCAAGACTATCTTACTCTAGTCAAACATGCTCATGATGTTTCCAAGTTTGTAAATCATGCAGCCTTTGACTGTTTTGAGTGCATAAGCAGAACCTCTGCTATTGCCATTGGTGCATGTCGGATTGCCTGGCTTCAGGTGTCTGATTTGGAAATTTGGGTACAGGATAAATTAGGAAACATTCCTTGCACAGGAGAAAATCTCTTTGGCAAGAATTGGTAGGAGAAGGCTAATGAGATAGATGCTGACAATATCACCTTGGATAGATTGTCCAAATCTACAGCCAATCCTGCAAGGAAAAAAATCCTCTAAGAAATCATTTTTCAATAAGAAAAAGAAGTTTTATCCTTCCTATACCCAACAGGGACACCGTCCACGTCAGACTGCCCAAAAGGGACAATAGCAACAACCTAGACAACAAAAGAAGCCAAAAGCTGCAAAGCCTCAGCCACCTCAGCAGGCTCAGCCTCCTCAGGGGCTTTGACTCCTCTCTAGAGAACTTTGCCTTCCTGCCTCTGAACGGTCCAGAACCCTCGACCATCCCAAGCAGGTTATGTCATTTTGCCCACAGATGGTACCAAATAACAGCAGAAAATTGGACTCTGTCCGTTGTACGAGAGGGGTACAAGCTTCATTTTCACAGCATGCCCCCTCCTACAATTGTAAGACAGTTCAATTCTCAGACCTCTCTCAACAGTCTCTTAGGTCAAGAAGTCACAATGCTCCTTGTTCAAGGAGCAATAGAGGAAGTACCCATTCCTCATCAGGGTACAGGATTCTACTCCCCCTATTTCCTTATTCAAAAGAAAACAGGGGGACACAGACCCATTTTAGACCTCAGAGAATTGAACAAATATTTGTTCTGAGAGAAGTTCAAAATGGTCTCTCTAGGAACTCTGCTGCCATACCTTCAAAGTCAGGATCAGCTTTGTTCTCTAGATCTCAAGGATGCGTATACTCATATTCTCATTCATCCAAATCACAGGAGATTCCTCCAATTCCTGTTTCAAGGAAAGCACTGCCAATACAAGGTTCTTCCCTTTGGCCTGGCTTCTGCACCAAGAGTGTGCACAAAATGCATGGCTGTGGTAGTAGCATTTCTCTGCGCTCTGGGAATATTCGTCTTCCCTTACTTAGACGACTGGCTCATTTGAGCCCCTACAATGCCAGAAGCCAGCTCTGCTCTGTTAAGCACAATGCAAATTCTTCAGTATTTGGAACTGGTCATAAACCTCCCAAAATCCAATCTTGCTCTCACTCAGTCCCTAGAGTTTATAGGAGCTCATCTGGCTACCAGACAGACAAGGGCTTTCCTTCCGCAGCCCCGCTGTCTTCGCATAGTACAACTAGCTTCCCAAGCAGTGCTCAAACCTTGTCTCACTGCTTGGGAAATGCTACAATTGCTAGGCCACATGGCATCCACCGTGCATGTGGTTCCTTATGCTCACCTCCATATGCGAGCAGCCCAGTGGACTTTATCCACTCAGTGGACACAGGCCTCAGGCTGCCTGTCGGACAAAATAACAAACTCAAATCATCTTATTTCGTCCCTCCAATGGTGGCAATCACCCAGAAACCTTCTGGTGGGGTCTCCTTTCTCTATCCCAAGCCACCCTAACAACAGATGCATCACAGGTGGGATGGGGAGCCCACCTGCACGATCTCTCTACCCAGGGTACCTGGACTCCACAGGAGGCCTGTCTTCACATCAACCTCCTGGAGCTCAGAGCAGTCTTCTTTGCTCTTCGAGTATTTCACGCCCAGCTCAGCTACAAGACAGTCCTAGTTCAAACAGACAATCAAGTAGCCATGTTCTATGTGATCAAGCAGGGTGGAACAGGCTCTCTGTCGCTATGCAATGAAGCTTTGCGACTGTGGGCTCTCACCAGATTCATCTCCTTGCGTGTATCTTCCAGGCATCCAAAACTCTTGGGCAGACAAAGTTTGGCTTCCACACAAATGGTCTCTCCATCCAGACCAGGTTGCCCAAATATTTCAGATTTGGGGAACCCCGAACATAGACCTCTTTGCAAGTCCACTGAATGCCAAACGTCCCTGGTTCTGTTCCAGAATTCCGGCTTGATGTTGTCAGGCAAGGGATCCCTTCCTCCTCCACTGGGGTCAAGACTTCCTATATGCCTTCCCACCCATTCCCCTCATCCCCAAAACCCTATTCAAGCTTCAGAGAGACAGAGGTCATATGATCTTCATAGCTCCACATTGGCCACGGCAAACGTGGTACCCTCTGCTCCTACATCTCTCTCAAGCTCCCCCTCTGGAGTTGGGATCCACTCCAGATTTTCTCTCCCAAGAGGACAGGATGCTCTGGCATCTGAATCCCCAGTCTCTGCATCTCAGGGCCTGGTTGCTGAAACCCTAGAACCTCAGGATCTTAACCTTTCCCAACAGGTAAAGGATATCCTTCATGCTTCTAGGAAACCCTCCACAAGACGCTCGTATGCCTTTAAGTGGAAAAGGTTTACCATATGGTGCTCGCAGAAGGGTCTTAACCCTCTTGTGACACCTCTGTAATCGATACTGGAGTATCTCCTTCATTTGTCAAATGCGGGTCTCAAGACAAATTCAGTAAGAGTCCATCTTAGAGCTATTGCAGCTTCTTACAAGCCTCTAAGTGGACAACCTATTTCCTCTCATCCTCTCATAGCGAGATTTATGAGAGGCCTTCTTTTAACAAAGCCTCCCATTAAGCCACCACTGGTGGCATGGGACTAAAAATCTGGTGCTCGGGCAGCTCATTGAAACCGCCCTTTGAACCATTAGCCACTACATCTTTGAAATTCCTATCTCCAGGAACAAGCAGGAATGAGTCTTCACATATGGGTACGTCGGTACCGACGGAGCCTGCGCGGGAACGCTCCCCAGCTTCCCAAAAAGGAAAGCTTTTGGGAGCATCCCACAGCGCCTGCACGCTGCCTTCCCGCCTTTCCTAACCGCCTCTCTCCAGTTCTTCTTTTCCACGGAGCCAGCAGGTCGTGTTCCTGTCATCGCTGAAGAAGTTCTTTATTTTATTTTATTTCTTTGGTTGCGCGTCTGCCTTCTTCGACGTCGGACCGGTACCGCCGGTCTTTTCTTTCTTTTTCTTCAAAAAAAAAAAAAAAAAAAGAATACTTCCGTTCCACTTCAGTGTATTTTTTCTTCGTTGGGCCTTAGGCCTAACAGAAAATTCCTCATGGAAAAGCCCGCCTCCAGGTTTAAAAAATGCACTAAGTGCAGCGGTACCATCTCTGTTACCGACACCCATGACTGCTGTCTTAAATGTTTGGGTCCTGACCATTCCATCACGGATTGTCCGTCCTGCTCCATGATGTCTAAAAGAGGTTTACAGAACCGAGCAGCCAAGCTCAGTACACTGTTTCCCTCTGATGCAGCTTCGGTGGCATCGACGTCTTCCAGGGCTTCTTCTTCCTCCTATGGATCTCAGGTAACCAAACATAAGTTCAGTCGGTCCTCGAAGGGTAGAGCTCCCTCTAAGCATCGAGATGCCTCCGGGCTTGCCCTCGAGGATCCTGCACCGGCAGAAGTACCCCGGCGGGAAGCTCCGGCTTCCAAAGCTCCTCCTATGGGGTCACAGGTTGACATCGATGGCACGACCTCGACCGATCACCTGTTGCAATGTTCTGGGGTACCGGTGGAATCCGCCGGTACCGACCTCCAGACATTCATGGCGTCGATGGATCAGAATGTTCTGACCATGCAGCGTGCCATAACGGCATTCATACAAGCTGCGACGCCGCTGGTACCGCAACAAGCTCCGTTGTTGGTACCGGCTCCGACACCGGCTCCGAAATCGGTTCCGGTGCCGGTACCGGTTGCATCGACATCGGCTTCTGTGTTGACTGCAGCGGTACCCTGTCCGATGATGCCTATCGGTACCGAGCCGGTACCGATGACTCCCGATGTCGATACCACTTGGTATGCGTATCGGGCTTTACAAGAGCATCCAGACAGGCGATACTTCGATTCCTCCGAAGACTCTGATGCATCGGAGGCCTCTGTCGAAGCATCGGTACTTCTTCCTCAGGAGCCGCCTTCTCCAAAAAGAAGAATGTCCCCTCCAGAAGACTTGTCTTTTCAAGACTTCATAAGGGAAGTGGCCAAGGGACTTTCTATCTCAGTAGCCCCTGAGACAGAGCCTAGAGCCAAAAAATTGGATATTTTGCAATATCCCAAGGCTCCTAAAGAAGCAGCCACTTTGCCAGTTCATGAGATCCTTTATGACCACATGATAGGCATATGGGAGACTCCTCTCACTATCTCTTCTCATTCTCGTAGGTTGGATACCATGTATTGTGTCCCTCCTTGTCCTGGATTTCATAAAACTCAGCTTCCTCACCATTCTATTGTGGTGGAGTCTGCTATGAAAAAGTTAAAGAGTGCAAAGAGGCACTCATCTGCTCCTCCAGGAAGAGAATGTAGAACTTTAGATGCATTTGGCAGGGAACGTTTTCAAGCCAGTATGCTTCTTGCCAGAATTAACTCCTATAGTCTCTATATGGGGATGTTTCTGAAGGAAGTTACAGATCATCTGCAAACTTTCGTCCCTTTTCTTCCAGAAGATAAAAGGGAAGACTTTCTTACCTGGCTTAAGCATGCCCAGGATGTTTCCAAATTTTCGAACCGTGCAGCCTTTGACTCTTTTGAGGGAGCCAGCAGAGCCTCGGCCATTGCCATAGGTGCATGCAGAATTGCTTGGTTACAAGCTTCTGATTTGGAACCCTGGGTCCAAGATGGATTAGGAAATCTTCCTTGTACAGGTGAGAACCTGTTTGGCAAAGATTGGCAAGAAAAGGTCACTCAGATGGATGCAGAAAATTCTGCTTTGGATAGGCTTTCAAAGTCTACCTCTAATCCTGTCCAGAAGAAGTTGTTCAAAAAGACATATTTTCCCAAGAAGGGAAGATATTATCCTGCTTATGGTCAGCAGACATCTTCTGCAGGTCGTTTTGCTGCAAAGCGTCAACAACCTAAACAGGCCAAGTCTAAGGCTGCAAGGCCTACTGTAGCCCAACAGCCTCAGCCTCCTCAGGGCCTTTGACTTGCACCTAGAGAACTTAGCCTTTCTGGCTCTAAAAGAACCAGAGCCTCTCACCATTCCATGAAGGTTAGCTCACTTTGCTCCCAGATGGGAGCAAATCACAGCAGAGCAGTGGACCCTTTCCATCATAAGGGAGGGGTACAAACTTCATTTCTTAAACCTTCCTCCCCACACCATGGTGAGACAGTTCAATTCTCCAACATCTCTCCTCGACCTTCTGGGTCAAGAGATTTCCACCCTTCTTGTCCAAGGGGCAATAGAAGAAGTACCTCTTCTTCAACAGGGCTCAGGGTTCTACTCCCCCTACTTTCTAATTCCAAAGAAAACTTGGGGTCACAGACCCATATTAGATCTCAGAGAATTGAACAAATTCCTATGCAAGGAGAAATTCAAGATGATTTCTCTGGGTACTCTCCTTCCATTCCTTCAGAGTCAGGATTGGCTTTGTTCTCTAGATCTCAAGGATGCGTATACCCATATACTCATCCATCCAGCACACAGAAGGTTCCTTTGGTTCCTTTATCAGGGAAAGCACTATCAATACAGGGTGCTTCCCTTTGGTCTGGCCTCTGCTCCAAGAGTGTTCACAAAATGCATGGCAGTAATAGCTGCATTTCTACGCACTCTGGGGATATTCGTATTCCCATATCTGGACGACTGGCTCATCCGAGCTCCATCCCAGTCAGAGGCCCAGACTTCCCTAGTTTGCACAATGCATGTCTTGCAGTATCTGGGACTGGTTATAAACATTCCAAAGTCCCAACTCACCCCGACTCAGTCTCTAGAGTTCATAGGGGCCTTGCTGGATACCAAAACTGCAAGGGCCTATCTTCCCCAGGCCCGTTGCCTACGCTTAGTGCAGTTAGCCTCTCAGATCCAGTTAAAAACCCACCTAACTGCTCGAGAGATGTTACAACTGCTAGGCCACATGACATCCACGGTGCATGTGGTCCCTTATGCGCGCCTTCACATGAGGGCAGCTCAATGGTCTTTGTCCACCCAGTGGACCCAGGCATCTGGAAGTCTGTCAGAAAAAATAGCAACCTCCAGGCGCCTCTTTTGGTCTCTCCAATGGTGGAAATCCACTCAAAATCTGCTGCTGGGGTCCCCCTTCCAACAATTGTTACCCCAAGCAATCCTTACAACAGATGCCTCGCCAAAGGGTTGGGGAGCTCATCTTCAAGACCTCTCCACCCAAGGCATTTGGTCTCCACAGAAGACCTCCCTACAGATCAACTTCTTAGAGCTCAGAGCAATCTTCCTGGCTCTCAGAGTCTTCCATACCCTGTTCAGCTACAAGACAGTCCTCATTCACACAGACAACCAAGTAGCCATGTTCTATGTGAACAAGCAGGGAGGAACTGGCTCTCTGTCGCTTTGCAACGAAGCTCTGAGATTGTGGGCCTTCGCCAGAGAGCATCAAATTCATCTTCTGGCAGTATACCTTCCAGGAGTTCAAAACTCTTGGGCAGACAGACTCAGTCGAGTTCTGCTTCCACACGAATGGTCCCTTCATATGGACCAGATAGTCAGAATCTTTCGAATTTGGAGAACCCCGGACATAGACCTCTTTGCAAGTCCGTGGAATGCCAAACTTCCCCGATTCTGTTCCAGAATTCCGTGTCAGGGAGTTCAGGCCAGGGATGCCTTCCTCCTTCATTGGGGTCAAGACTTCCTGTACACCTTTCCACCCATTCCCCTAATTCCCAAGACCCTGTTCAAGCTTCAGAGAGATCAAGGGACTATGATTCTCATAGCTCCACGTTGGCCACGCCAAGTGTGGTACCCTCTACTTCTGCATCTCTCTCAAGCTCCCTCCCTGGACTTGGGGTCTGCTCCAGATCTCCTGTCTCAGGAGGGGGGAACGTTGTGGCACCCAAACCCCCAATCTCTCCATCTCATGGCTTGGTTGCTGAAGGCTTAGACCTTCAAGATTGGCATCTTTCTCAGCAAGTAAGGGATATCCTTCATGCTTCCAGAAAGCCTTCTACTAGATGTTCCTATGCTTTTAAATGGAAAAGGTTTACCATTTGGTATGCTGAGAAGGGTATTAACCCTCTAGCAATACCTTTGAATTCTTTACTGGAGTATCTCCTGCATCTTTCCCATGCAGGCCTCAAGACAAATTCAGTAAGGGTCCATTTGAGTGCTATTGCAGCATCCCTCAAGCCTCTCAATGGACAACCTGTCTCCTCTCATCCGCTTATTGCAAGATTCATGAGAGGCCTTCTTTTAACTAAACCTCCCATTAGACCACCTCCAGTGGCATGGGACTTGAATCTGGTTCTTGGTCAGCTCATGAAGCCACCCTTTGAACCCTTAGCCACTACCTCCTTGAAATTTCTTTCCTGGAAGGTTATCTTTCTTATTGCAGTCACCTCAGCTCGCCGCATTAGTGAACTGCAGGCCTTAGTGGCTAATCCACCTTATACAAGGTTCCATCATGATGGTAGTCCTTAGGACCAATCCACACTTTATGCCTAAAGTGGTCTCACCTTTTCATCTTAATCAAGAAGTGTATTTACCTGTCTTTTTTCCAGGTCCTCATGCATCAAGTGCAGAGAGGAATCTTCATACCCTGGATTGTAAGAGAGCTCTTGCTTTTTACTTACAAAGGACACAGCAACATAGAAAGTCTTCTCAACTCTTTGTTGCTTTTGATCCCTCACATTTAAGACTTCCAGTCTCTAAGAGGACACTGTCCAATTGGATTGCTCAGTGTATTTCTTTCGCCTACCAGAGTAAGAACCTTTCTCTGGAGGGCCATGTCACAGCTCATAATGTGAGGGCCATGGCCACCTCTATGGCTCTTCTAAATTCTGTGTCTATCGACCAGATCTGTCGAGCAGCCACCTGAGCCTCGGTTCATACCTTCACAGCCCATTACTGCTTGGACAAGGACTCCCGCTGGGATGCCTTGTTTGGACAGGCTGTTCTCAAACACCTGTTCCATACTTAATCAACTCCTACCCTCCATCCCTGGTTGGATGCCTGAGATCCATGGGAGGAGGTAGAGCCCTTCTCAGGGTCTCACAACCTTGGGGATCTCCCTGGCATCTCTAGCTGGGGAGTCCCTATATGTGAAGACTCATTCCTGCTTGTTCCTGGAGATAGAACAGTTACTTACCTGTAACAGGTGATCTCTGGGAACAGCAGGAATAAGTCCTCACAACCCACCCACCTCCCCTAGGAGTTGTATCTCTCTATCTATCTTTCCTTTCCTCTCTCTCTTTGTCTCAGCTTTAAAACTCGAACTGGAGAGAGGCGGTTAGGAAAGGCGGGAAGGCAGCGCGCAGGCGCTGTGGGATGCTTCCAAAAGCTTTCCTTTTTGGGAAGCTGGGGAGCGTTCCCACGCAGGCTCCGTCGGTACCGATGTACCCATATGTGAAGACTTATTCCTGCTGTTCCCAGAGATCACCTGTTACAGGTAAGTAACTGTGCTTTCTTGGAAGGTCATCATCCTCTTTGCAATCACATCAGCACATCGCATCAGTGAATTGCAAGCGTTAGTGGCTGAGCCTCCTTATACAAGGTTCCACCATGATAAGGTAGTTCTTAGGACACATCCACACTTTATGCCAAAGGTGGTTTCACCTTTCCATTTAAACCAAGCGGTTTACCTTCCTGTATTCTTTCCGAGGCCTCATGCCTCCAGTGCAGAAAGGAACCTTCATACCTTGGACTGTAAATGAGCTTTGGCCTTTTACTTGCAAAGGACACAGCAACATAGAAAATCTTATCAACTCTTTGTTGCTTTTGATCCTAGTCATTTGGGACTTCCAGTTTCCAAAAGAACTCTAACTAACTGGATTGCTCAGTGCATATCCTTTGCCTATGAGAGTAAGAACCTTCCTCTTGAAGGCCATGTCACAGCTCACAATATGAGAGCCATGGCAATCTCAATGGCTCATCTTCACTCTGTGTCTATCGACGACATCTGTCGAGCAGCTACTTGGACTTCGGTACATACCTTCACAGCCCACTACTGCTTAGACAAGGACTCCCGTTGGGATGTCTTGTTTGCCCAGGCTGTTCTTCAACACCTTTTTCAGACTTAGTCAACTCCTACCCACCGTCCCTGGTAGGATGCCAGAGATCCATGGGGGGAAGTATGGCCCTTTCACAAGGCCTAACAACTTCCTGGGGCCATCTCCCTGGCATCTGCAGCTAGGGAGTCCCCATATGTGAAGACTACATTCCTGCTTGTTCCTGGAGACAGCGTAGTTACTCACCTGTAACAGGTGATCTCCGGGAACAGCAGGAATTTAGTCTTCACAACCCGCCCACCTCCCCTAGGAGTTTGTATCGCTCTCTCTCCCTCTGTCTCAGTTATAAACTCAACTGGAGAGGGACAGTTGGAAAGGCGGGAAGGCAGCACGCAGGCGCTGTGGGATGCTCTCAAAAGCTTTCCTATTGGACGCTGGCCCGTGCAGACTCCGTCAGTACTTACAATACCCATATGTGAAGACTAAATTCCTGCTATTCCCGGAGATCACCTGTTAAAGGTGAGTAACTACGCTTTACAAAGTACTAACTGGGCTGAATTGTTTTATTGTCCATCAAACCATATGACATCATGTGGGGATAATTTTATAAGCATTGCCTAGTTTTAATGTATGTTGTCACATGCTTTATAAAGTAACATCCCTGCATGCTTCCTAAAATAGGAGCATAAGTGGGATAAAAGCGCCTGCAAACTGGGCGCAAGAGCTTAGGCCTGCCCTATGGCTGGTGTAAGCAGCCTTGCCTAGATTTTGCAAAATGTGCAGAAGTTACAGCACTTTATAATGTATGCAAATAAATTTGCATTCTGTCCAAACTCTGCCTCTGTGCATGCCCACAGTATGTGTGATCAAACTTATAAAATAGCGCCCACCCAAAATATATGGGAAGTGCCCTTCCGCCTGTGTACGTCATGGAAAATATCTCATTTCCACAAGCTGATGGTGCGCAACTTTACAAGACTCATTATAAAATTAGCTCCTTAATGCAATGAAAGGGTTATAATTAGAGTTTCTGATTTTAGGTTTTAACCGATGAAACACCAGAAGAACACTCTTTCCCCTAGTGCTCTCTCACATCTCCCTTGGCTTATCTTGTAGCCCCCACTCGGTTTTTATACCTTTTCTCTTCAGACAGCTCCTAAGTGACACAAAGGTACATACTGAGTCCACCAGGAAAGGTACCAAGCAATATGACCTATGGACAGAAAACACTGATAAATATCGTTTTTTGCACCCTTTGCAAACACAAAATTAGCTGGAAAATAAGCACTTACATTTACAATTTATAAACACCGAAGAATAAAAACTCTAGTTATTTTATTCCCTAACCAAAAGATTTTCCTCTAAGCTTGATTTTCCTCGTTTTGTCTTTTTTTTCCTCCTCTTTCTCTCTCTCTCTACTCGTTCTCCTTTTATTTCACAAACTATAGCTGGTACATAAAAGATCAAGACATTTAACGTTTCATTATTTTGATTGAAGCTTGAGAAGGTTGAAAGTTCCTTTTAATGAGGGGATTGTCTGCTATTTGAGCAAGCACCAAACCGCAGCCCTATGTTACGGAGCTCCTGCACCTCATGGGCACATTTTCCCCTAGAGGCTGCACACTCCCCCATTTACCATGATTTGCAGCTTCGTTGCCCCATTCCTTTGATTTAATGTCTAATCAGTTTTTGTCATTTTGCCAGCAGAACAAAAAAAAACCCCATTGTGCCTTCACGTTCTTGCATGCTGTTTCAAGTTTCCAATGGCTTTACGGCTTGTGTCACAAAATTTAGTGGGATTCGGTTGATACCTAATGATGAATTTCACATTTTTCAAAGCTCAAATGGCATGAATTTAACATTTGGATGTGAATATCTACAGTGGCTCCTGGTTCTTGTCTCTGATTGGCTCTTCTAGAACATGGTTGTTCCTGCATAAGCCCATAACCATTAACCTGTCAAGTATTTCTTACAACCCCTCGACAAAAAATGAAGTGAATCAGGTGTTACGGTTCTTATGCTTAATTTATAGTTTTTACCGCAGAACTTCATTCAGTGAGGCTGCATTACCAGCCTCATTTCAAGCCACCTCTATCATTTTATATTTTTGCCCAGAAATTCCTCCTTTTTCGTTCTTCTTCCAGCTCAGAACTGGGGCTGGAATTCAGGTGCCATGAGCATTCATTCATAGCCATCCAGGGATTTTATTTGCTCCCATTTCACAAGGTTCCCTCACACATACTGTTCCCAGTCAAATAGTGGTCCTGAGACTTGAATTCAGGATGCCATCCAGAACCTCGCATCACATCACAGGCTCTAGATACAGCATCCATGGGCCATCCCTGTTGATAACTCCCTCCCTTCTCAGAGGCTGTGATCATTATCTTCACTGCATCCTTGGCAGACATGGGCTTCAGAAGACCTGAATTGGGGACGCTCTGTATAGTGGTGTGCAGGGCTGCCACTGAGCTGCCAGAACAGCCTGATTAACCGATTATAACCTGCAACCTTTCTCTCACCTGGCAATATTGACTGAGGGAGGCTAAAAAAGATGCTACATTAAAGGGGTGCAAAATTCAGTCCTTGAGAGCTGCAACAGGCCAGGTT
Organism: Ichthyophis bannanicus; assembly: GCA_033557465.1. Taxonomy (NCBI): domain Eukaryota; kingdom Metazoa; phylum Chordata; class Amphibia; order Gymnophiona; family Ichthyophiidae; genus Ichthyophis; species Ichthyophis bannanicus. The sequence goes on along the minus strand of JAWIIG010000024.1, from coordinate 3,079,110 downwards.
TTCAGGATATCCCTAATGATATGCATGAGCGAGGTCAGCATGCATACTATTTCTGTTATATGCAAATCTGTCCCATGCATATTCATTAGGGATATTCTGAAAACCTGGCCTGTTTTCAATCCTCAAGGACTGAACTAGGTTACTCTAAAAGGGTGCATCTGAGTGTGTGTGTGTGTGTGTGTGTGTGTACATTGAAGGAGGGCCGAAGAAAGGGTGCAGTGATCAAGTTCTTCTATATCACTTGTCTCTACCTGTAACAGGTATCATCAGGTAAACAGTGTCTAGTTCAATCCCTTTCTTTATTGCCCGAGTGTTACCTGTTGATTAAAATTGATCATCTAGACATCAGGGGAACGGAGCAAGATGGCAGATACCTAATCTGCTCATGTGCGCTTGGGCTCTTCCTTTGTTTCCTCTTAACAATTTTTTGATTTACCTTTCCTGATGGGTAAAGCCAAGCAGAAGGGAAAAGTGCGGGAACAGACTCCTAAGGCTGCCAGAGGAGTGTAGAGCAGATCTATGGATTGCCTTCTAATCCTGACCACGAAGCATTGAGGAAATGGCGTGTCGTTGGCCGCGGGCACGGAATAGGCTTCATCGTTCCCAACCCTTGAGCTGGATACCCCCTTGAACCTGGTCTCCTAGGTACCCCCCCCCCCCACCCCAGCCTCAATGGCTGGCATTAAGTGCACCCATGCTGATTGCAGCAAACAGGAGAACGGGGGTAGGGCAAAACCCACACAAGCAACATCAGGACATGCCAGGTATGCCTCCATTTTCTAGTGCCATCCGCATGCTCATTTTTGGGGCTTAAAAATTGCCACCAGCACAAACTGTAGGGAACACGCCCCCTGATGAAGTTTTGCTATCTGATTAGCAGCTGAATATTGCCAGTGATTGCACAGCAAAGAGTGTCGGTGGCAAAACCAGATATTTAGCATCATATACCGAAAAGGATCCGGTGCGAATAACCAGTTTCATTTGCACCCGTGGTGGCCAGGCGATTTACCATTGCTGACCTCCGTGGGCTGACTATTGACCCATATGCTTATAAATTTAGGCCTGCCACTCATTTGCCTGGATTTATGAGCCTAGTGCTGAAATCAGTACTAAGCTCCTAACTTCTTTCTCTACCCTAAATCTCCTATTACTAGTCATTTTTTATGCTCTTAAATTTAGGAGTTTAGTGAAATTGCGAGTATAAAGTTTGGCACTCAGGCTAGTAAATTTTCAGAGGCACCAATTTAGAAGCATATGGCCCAATTTTTAAAAGCCGCTATCGAGATGTCGGGATAGTGCCACTGAATATCTCCATAAACCACCTCAGCACTATCCTCTTAATTCAGGAGTGGGCAGACTAAGGGCAATACAGCAGCTATCCAGAAAATGTCAGCATTTATCCCGATAGCATTGATAGTAGTGATTTTCAGCCACTCTCCAGATAGTATAGGCCGGCGGCAAAGTTGACCTAAATTGCTATCTAGAAAAAGTATCCAAATAGCAGCTGAAAATTACCCTTATCTGGATATTAGCATAGTAACATAAGGCCTCATTCTATTTTGGATGAACCGGACGCACAGAAGTAGATGGAATTCTGATCCCGTGGGGCACGTCTAGCCCCCATGGGATCAGAATCCCGTCTAGGCCTGTACATGCAGGCCGAGACCCGATTCCAGTTGGCCTGCCCGTACAGGCTTCTGCCCGGCTAACTCAGTCAAGGCTCCTGTATGGAGCCGCAGCACCATGGCATCCAGTTGTCCTGGCACTGCAGCTCCATTCAGGAGCTGTGATTCCTGACCGCTGCAGACTATCTTCATTCCCTGCAGCCCGACCCCCAATCTGACCTCCCAAGGCAAGGATCAGGCTGCAGAGAATCTCCTGCACCCCCTCCTGCCTTTTCTGCCGCACGGGCCTGTCGTCCCCCGCCATCTAGGGGAACTTATTCCATCTCTGAGGTGGAATAAGTTCCACGTTCAGTCTGCCAGCCCTGGGTGTACAGGGCCGCGGATCGCCCACTGTCTGCCCTAACTCCGCCTCCACCCTGCCCCTTTCCCACCTCCATCTAGCCTCCCTGTACAAACTCCTTGTTCATATGGGGAGGCTTGGCGGGGACGGGATAGGCAGACAAATAGCAGGGATGGACGTCCCAACAGGATATCCATCCGCACTATTTGTGTTACAGAATGGCCCCCATAGTGTATGACTGCAGATAAAGACCAGTATGGTCCATCTAGTCTTCCCAGCAAGGTGGCAAGAGTAGATGCACCTGCCACTCCGTGCAGGTCACCCCTCCCCATGTCTTTGTTTAGGGGTGTACCCACCGCTCTGTGTAGGTCACTCCTATTTATTGAGATCTTTATTTTGATTTTATCCTGTTGCTATGAAGGGATCCACTGTGTTTGTTCCATGTCATTTTGAATTCCGTCACTGTATTTGCCCCCACCACTTCCATCGGGAGGGCACTCCAAGCATCCACCACCCTTTCCTGACATTTCCTGACATTGCCTTTCAGTTTACCCTCTTGCAGTTTCATGTTATGCCCTCTAATTTTACAGCTTCCCTGTCTTTGGAAAAGGTTTGTTTGTTCATTAATACTCTAAGTATTTAAAGGTCTAAATCATATCTCCCCTGTCCCTCCTCTCCTCCAGAGTGTACTTATTTAGGTCTTCAAGTCTCTTCTCATAAGGCTTCTGACACAGGCTCCAAATCATTTTGGTCGCCTTCCTCTGAACCGTTTCCATACTTTTTATATCCTTTACGAGATATGGTCTCCAAAACTAAACATAATATTTCAAGTGAGGCCTCACCAGTGACTTATACAGTGGCATTGGTACTTCTTCCTTTCTGCTGATAAGACAGAACTTACTGGTTCAAAGAAGAAAATGATGCATTTTCACTTTCAAGTGAGAAGCACTAAAACAACCCACTGCAAACTATCCAAAGCCTAATGGACCTTTGTTTTCTAACGAGATTTGCCTACAGGTATTGCAAATGGAAATCTTTTGAACTACGAATCAATTGGCTTGAGTCAGTAAAGGCTGCCCTTTGTGAGTCTACGTGCTAAAAGGTTAAATAACAGTCAGTTCACTATTAACGTAGTGTGTCTTAAAGCTAGAAATTTAGTGTAGCTAACCTCTCACTAGAAGGTGAGAGTAGCCACAAAGGTCTCGCACAAAAGATCCTTATGGGGTGACTGTTGCTTTAAACAGGGAGAAATACAACAAGCAGCAAACCAGAACATCGGGTGTAAATAAAGGATCTTGGTGACTACGGAGAGACAAAGCTCAAGGCCTGAACAGGAGAAAATTTAAAGACAAAAAGGCAAAAGTCGATAAGAGGACACCAATAGGTATATTTATATAAAGCACTTTTAATAGGTGATTCCGCAAAATAAAGTTCCTACAGTCCTTTAAAGTGAGGCAGAAGAAATATAAAGTCAAAATAGAATAATAGATAAAAGCCCTTTGTACATACTTGCCAGTTCTCTGCATTGCTCCCCTTTGAGAATCTGCATCCACAAAGGCATGCGAAAAAGCCACAGCAAACTGTACACCTAGCATTTCTGCGGGCAAAATAGAACAACAAGATGAAAATCGAATGAATGCATATTGTTTCCGTGCCCTGACCTAACCACAGCCACAGGAACACCTCTGCTAAAGTTAGACATGCCTTGGAAGCCTGCGTGTACCTTATGTTCCTTTGGATGTAACTTGCTGCATATTCCATCAATGCAACTCTTGCATCTTACTGAGGTCCAGTGGTGTAAATTCCACCCAAGAAGCCCCTGCAGGTCTTGGTGGGAAGGGGGCCCACTCGACGATGTTGGTGTTCGCATCTGCACCCGTCCACACGCCACCCCCCACACACGCACATGACAAACTTACTTTGTTTGCCTCTGCTCCTTGCAATAACAGCCGCACCACTAGACCTCAGCCCGGGAGGTAACAGACCCTGGGCCTGGAGAGAAGGGCAGTGCATGGGGGTGTGCATCATGGGGAAGGGGCATGCCAGTGCTGCCTTGGCAATGAGGGGCCTTCAGCAAACGTTTGCTTGGGGGACCCTCACTGGAACGTATGTCACTATTGAGGCCTGCATACAAGCCTTTTGATAGTGGGATCCACCCTTTGGAACTCCCTCCCTTCTGGTGGAACTAAAAGCTGAGACTCACCCTATCATTGTCAGGAAGAACTCTAAACTGTTGCTCTTTAAGCAGACATGTATCATGTTATGTTTACCACCATCTCTCAAACATGTTCAAATACGTCCTATACTTAAAAATAACACATTAGATAAACTTTCCCCAAAATCTTACAGACCTATATCAAGTATTCCTTTTATGGCTAAACTTATTGAAAAAATTGTACAAATTCAACTACAAGATTTTATTGACACATTAAACATTCTTGATGAACATCAATATGGCTTTAGACCCTTCCATGGAGTAGAAACCTTACTAACGATCCTTTATGACACAATATTAAGAGGTATTGATAATACTAAACAAGCCTTTATTCTTGTTTTCCTTGACATATCAGCTGCCTTTGACAGTGTTGATCACTTAACAATGTTAAACAGACTTCAAAAAATTGGTATAACATCTACTGTTTATAATTGGTTCAAATCCTATCTATCAAACAGAACCCAAAATGTAAGAATCCACACCCAAATATCTAACACCTTCAAACAAACTCAAGGTCTTCCGCAGGGATCTGCTTTATCTGCACTATTATTTAACATTTACTTACAACCAGTTTGTAACATCTTTAAACGCCACAATGTCTTTTATCATATTTACGCCGATGATATAATGTTCTACCTCCCATTTGAAATCCCACACCCACCTCTCCAAAAAATAACAGAATGTTTTAATGAACTAACTGAATGGCTCAAAGAACAAAATCTACTTATCAACTTTACTAAAACAGATATTTTATTTATCACTAAAAATCAAACATATATACCCCCAAACACGATTACACTAGATACTCATGAAATTAATATAAAAAAAGAAGTAAAATATTTAGGTGTGATACTTGACAATAATCTAAATATGGATTCACATATAAAATATTTAACTAAAAATATACATTACAAACTCAAAACACTAAAACAACTAAGACCTTTGATTCTTCTACAAGATTTTATTAACATAATTCATGCTATTATTACCCCACATTTCGATTTTGCAAATACAATACTTAATGGTATTTCGAAACAAAATATTAAAAAGATACAAATAACTCAGAACTTAGCTGCTAGAACGATTATGAATATAAGCCCACTTGAACATATTACACCAATTTTAGCTGAACTTCATTGGCTACCAATTTACTCCCAAATCAAATATAAAATTCTTGTCACTACATTTAAACTTATAAATAAACTTGCACCATCTGCACTAAATACACTGATTAACATTGACATTGATAAACGATCTCAAAGGAGCAGAAACATAAATACTTTAACATTACCAAAAGATTTTACAAAAGCCAGAAAAAAAACCAATAAGAGAGCTTTCTCACACTCTGCTCCAATACTCTGGAACAATTTACCTGACAACATTCGCCTACTGTCCGACATAAAAGAATTTAAAAAAAAATTAAAAACTCACTATTTACATTACACTATAATACACTCCCAAAACAGAATTCTCAAAGGGATACAGGCTAACATTTATTTTTAATATTATATACCCTATTTTCAAAAATAAACGACACTAATACACTAATTTAACCATACTACACACTCATTTACATGATGATTAATAATTTAACTAGCAATGTATATATGTTCTAATATGTTATACTTGTAATGTTACAATTTTCCTTGTAAATTATAATTATCTGTTCTATGTAAAATGTCCTGGTATATCTCATACCAATTAACCTACTGTTACATGTAAACCGCACTTGAAACAAGGGAAAGAGCGGTATATAAATAACTGTTAAATAAATAAATAAATAAATAAATGTTCTTAAGAGTTGGCTGTAGACTAGTGTTTCTGCCTATCCTGGTGTACCCCTTAGCCAGTCTGGTTTTTAGGATATCCACACTCAGTATGCATGTGATAGATTTGTATACACTATCTCCACTGCATGCAAATCTGTTTCATGCATATTCATTGTGGATATCCTAAAAACCCGACTGGTTAGGGGTACACCAGGACCAGCTTGAGAGATACTGTTGTAGACAATACTTTCCTTAATGGGAATTGTCTCCTGAGAGAATCACTGAGATGTGTGACTGTTATATATTTATGTAAGGAGGCTCTTTGAGACTTTGCTAGCCAAGTATGCTTCGGGCAGCAGGACAATACCACCTTAATGCAGTGGGGACGTGTAAACCCTTCTACTGCAGCATCCTCATCTGGTGCTTCCCATAGAAGCCGTGACTCCTAGGTCCTAACATGGACTTTCTTTGGTTCTTCTACAAGGCTCAGCTTGGGCCTGCATTTTTTGTCTTACGAGTGGAGTGCCTCTGTGAAGACAGATTTTATTCACCACTGACTACAGTGCAAAGATTGAGCCGTGCATCTGTGAAGATTCTGGCTTGGGCTACAAGATGAAAAAACAGTGAAGGAATGGAACAGTCCCTAGCCAGAACTAAACATATGAGTTACTGCCTGTGAAAACTTTTCCAGTGGGAGTTTTGTGTACTGAACCAGATCCAGTTTGCATCCAGGAGTCCGTATATATTGAAGATGGGGGCTCAGTTCATGGGATTAGGTTGAACCAACAACCAGAGAACTCTAGATCACAGAGAATTGGGAAGAGTAAAAGAAATCTTAGAACAGAGATTTTAAAAAGCAGGGTTTATTTAAAAGTAAGGGACAGTGGGATGTGCTGGGAGAGAATGGATGTTTTCTGAGATCTTTCCCAGGCTGTCTCCCAAAAATAGCTAATCAATAGCCCTTAGTCATGCCCAGAACACTCCTCAAGAGAGCCGAACAAACACAGTCGCCTACAGACAATCGTAAAGCTGGATTGAAAGAGGAAAGAGCGGGAGCAGCATACCTCTGGATCTGTTAAAATGAACATAAGAACATAAGATATGCCATACTGGGTCAGACCAAGGTCCATCAAGCCCAGTATCCTGTTTCCAACAGTGGCCAGTGTTGTTTGAGATGGGGGAGGCCAGTGGCAGAACAAATGGCCACGGCCTCCCCATCTCAAACAACACTGGTAGGAGAGGTAACAGCAGCCATGGTGGGAGCACTGGGCTCGCAATTAGATGAGCTAAATAACAAATTGGATGCAATGGATCCAAATTTTGCTGAATATGGGCAATGATTACAGACTGCAGAACAACGAATTGCCCATCAGGAGGAGATGATCGCAGAAGAAGGGAAAGAAATACATCTCTCCAACTTGGTGAACTGGCAAGCCGACAATGATCAGTGACTGAGGATTGTTATGGCTCGCTTTTTGAACTACCTTCATAAAGAAGAAGTACTATGTGCAATCCGGGTGAAGGTCAGCTGCTCTATGAAGGGGCTAAAAGCCATGCCTTCCAGGACTACTCCCTGGCTTTCAGCCAGAAACAGAGGGCGTATGCTGGGATATGCCAACAATTAGTGGATGCCATGTTCAAATTTGCAGTCATATATCCAGCCCACCTCCAAGTCTTTGCTAATGGTACAACCAAACTCTTTGATGCACCAGAATCAGCCAGCCCCTTTGTGAACACTTTGATGGGATCATCATTGGAACAGTGAGAGACTAACAAATGCAATGTGTGCCTTCGAGTCAGCCCTGACTCCTGGCGACCCAGAAGCTCCTGGGTTTTCTTGGCAGTGTCACCGGAAGTAGATTGCCAGGCCTTTCTTCCGAAGCAATGGAGGGTTAAGTGACTTGCCCAAGGCCACAAGGAGTGCAAGCAGGAATTGAACCCTGGTTGCTTGGTTACCAAGCCAGTGCTCTAACCACTAGACTACTCCTCCACTCCGAGAGACTAACATGGAGCACTAAATATGGACAGCGTGATGAGATGCATGAACAGAGAGAAATCCCAGACTCAGTCCTGTGTTAAGCAGACAAGACTGGAATCCTGGAAAGGTACTGGGTTAGGATCCAGAAGACGTTTTAATATCTGAACTAAAGAGACTGGAAACGGAGAACCCACCATGAGTCAGCGCTGGACCAGATAACTGGGCCTTGAGGGTCCTATGCAGACTGCATTTGATATCACACACAGCAGTGGGAAATGCATTTCTATATTTCTATCGGTGTGGGTGGGATTGTTGGGTGGCAGGTGGTGGGAGGGGAAGGACTGTGGATCTCCGAGTAGAAGGGTCGGTAACATGAGGCGTGGGGAAGTGGTAAGGGAAACTGCTGAGGTGAAGGAGAGTAACTGATACAAGAAGGGGAGGGGAAATGGTCGGCAAAAGATGAGAGAAGGCGGAACAGACAACCAATGGGCAATAAGAGGCTGAGTGGACTTAAGTTAAATGATTGACTAAGGCGGGAAAAGCAATGTTGGGTAAATTAATAGAAATGTCTGGGAAGCACTAATATTGAGACCTGGAAGAGCCATACCCAAATCTGTATAGCTGAAGACCTTAGCATACAGACTAATACCACGAAGGGTTATGCCGGGGGAGGGGGAACTAAGGAATTCAAGGGGATGCTTATGGATAAGTGGAGTGGCGAGAGGGGGTTACAGATAGGTTATAATGTGAAAACAGGCATCAGAACTAGGAGAGGAAAGGGTAATATAAAGTATCACTGGTAAAGGAGATTGGAAGGGAGATGGGGTGGGGATGGGATATAGCTATGGGAGGGAGCTCAATACATCCAGAAGTGACCCAGTAATAGTAAGGGAAAACCAAAGGGAACTGGGGAACGCAAAGGAAGGAGGGAAAGAGGAGGGGAGGGGGGAGAGCAGGAGTATACAGAAGGGAAAAAGGAACGACAAGGAGAAAAACGTGATTCACAGAATGTTAAAATATCAGAAGGTTGTTGTGAAGGTAGGAGATGGCCCAGTAAATGGAGGGGGGGGGGTCCTAGGCTGGGAAGACTCCTCCATTGTTATGATTAAAAGCTGGATAAACTGGGACATGGCTGTTTGGGATATACCCTGAGAGTAATTTCATGGAATGTGTGCGTTCTGGGCACCCCCATTAAATGTTATAAAGTACTCAAGGCTTTGGTACGACATAGGTATGATGTGGCATTCTTGCAGAAAACCCACCAAAATGCTGCAGAACATGCAAAATTACGCCGAGACTGGGTGGGTCAGGTCTATGGTATCCCAGCCCAAGGGAAAAAAGGGTGATTGGCCATTTTAATACACTGTAATATACGCTTTGCCTGCAAAAAGGAACACATAGATGCCAACTGCTGATATCTCACCTTACAAGGAGACCTAGAAGGCAAACCAATCATTTTATGTAACATACATGTCCCCAATACTCCAAGCACGGCCATGTATGCTCACCTGTTCTCAGTCTTAGAGAAATTTACAGAGGACCCCCTGATAGCCAGAGGGAATTTCAATGGTGTCCTAGAGCCACTTATAGATATGTCTGATGACGGAACACAGAAGACACGTGGAGAAGTAACACACATATTAGACCACTTCAAGCATCAGCTACATCATTGCCCTGTCGCTCTAGAGCACATGGGTCTAGTGCCCGAATTGATTATATTTTAGTAACAGAACAGATCTTCCAGCAAGTAGAGGAAGCACAAATAGGCCCCGATATTATATCTGACCACGCCCCAGTTGGGTGGACCTTAGCTGGGACACCTCAACTCACAGGCGTGAGACATGGCAATTCCCCATATATCTCTACAGGGATGAACAATTTCAGATTTACTTGAGGGAACATTGGCAGTCCTGTACTACTCATAATGCCCAACATGTAGAAACATCAGAACTTTTTTGGGAGACTGCTAAGGCAGTACTCCGAGGGAATATAATAGCATATGTAGCAAGGCGACGCAGTTTGTTGAACACTCAAGTAATCAAACTGGGGAGGCAGGTGGTACTAGAGCATAAGAGGCATGAGAACCATCCCACAACTGAATCCCAGACTAGGTTGCTGGAAACCCAGGCAGCTTTAAATGAAACGCTACATCAGCAAGCCAAAAAATCCATTATTTACTATAAATATCAACTATATAGGCATGGAGACAAAACCAACAAACCCTTGGTGTGATGTCTCAAGGGGAGAGGGGGGCCACAGATTGTGACAGCATTAAGAGATGAAACAGGGACACCATGTAAGGATGCTGAGAGTATAACACGTCAGCTTTTATAGGGCACTTCATAAGGGGGAGGCACTCTCACCCACTCAAATAGCAAGCTGTTTACGAGGCATCTCTTTGTCACAGCTTACAAAACAGCAGGCGGAGGAGCTGTGGGTGCTCATTACAGTGGAGGAAGTACAGAGGGGAATCCAGAGATCATAGTGCTGTAAGGCACCAGGCCCAGATGGATTCAGTGCAAAAAAACCAAGAAAACCCTCAACCAGAATCAAATAAACAAATCACCCAAGAAAATTCTGATCTAATAAAGGAACGATTCTCCGTGTCCAATGAATAGATCCACCTCTGTTTCAAATTGGAACAGAGGTGGATCTATTCATTGGACACGGTTTACCCTAAAGGCTTAAACACACAGATTGATTGGTATACTATTATTTAGGGGAGCTTTGCATACTATAGCCTCTCATTTAGGGAGGGGTTTCTGAATGGTGGGACCTCCCCCTTATCTGATTGGCTCTTTTTGGTTCAATTCATCTGATTGGTTGGAGGTTGCTCACATCAATTGTGCGATCAGACGCCGAGTCGGATTATTTAAGGCATTTTCTCTAACAAGAATTCATTTTGGCTGAAGGCTGACCGCATCGAGATTGACCTGAAGCAGGGTTGCTTTGAACCCGAAACGTGACACATCATTGGTTTCTGTGGTATTCTGAACAGCCTGAAACAACTCGTCAATCAGCTAAGTACAATGATAAGCTGTTTTTAAAAAATTACTTAATTAAAACGGAGAAGCCTACGGTGGTGAATTGATTTGTTCCTTTCACTGGGCTGGCAGCTCCAACAAAAATAAGAGATATACATGGAGTATTGTTCCTTTATTAGACCAGATGGATTCAGGGCAGAATTGTATAAGATGCTACAGGATGTGTTGATGGCACCTTTAGTAGAATTGTTTCAAGACCGGGCACAGAATGGGCAGATTAAATGGGGAGGAAATCAAGCGAATATTATATTAATCCCCAAACCTGGGAAAGATATCCTACAGACCACATCATATCTACTGATCTCTTTGATTAATTTTGACCTGAAATTATATGCCAAGATCCCCACTGATCAACCAGCACATGTATTGCCCTCCTTAATCCAAGAGTCACAGGTAGGATTTGTGCAGGGTCATCATGCTTGTCGTAACTTGAGAAAGATCATAGCCTCTTTGGAGTGGATCCAAGAACACCAGACCCCGTATTATTAGTAAGCTTTGATGCCAAAACGGCATTCGACAGGGTTGAGTGAAGTTATCTTTTCCAACTATTGCTGAAATATGGATTGGGAGAGGATTTTATACGCATGGTACAGGTTCTATATGCATCTCCCACAGCAGTAGTAGCAGTGAATGGGTTACTGTCTGTTGCCTTTTCCTTAGGCCGAGGGACATGCCAGGGGTGTCCCCTTTCTCCTCTGCTGTATGTGCTCTCCTCAAATCCCCTAATCCAGAAACTGGTGACATGTAAATAGGTCTCAGGTGTACAGATAGTGTGATAAGGAAGCTTATCAGGGCCCAGGAAACAAGGATAAAGAGGGGGAATTTTCCCTTATCAAAGGACCTGTATTGCCAGGTCAGAGATACAAAACCTCATTTGTACCTAGAAACCAGATTTTACCAGGCTGCAATAGGTTGCAGAGTGTCCCTAGTGGTGAGAAGGAGGGGGAAAGCAAGCTCAGAGTAAGGAACCCTTACGTCACTGACTTTCCAAATTACTCAGCTGCTAAGAGGCAGACTGATTTACAACACCTGAGAGGAGAAAGGGCAGGGTTAGAGCCTGGGAGGTTTAAAGCTAGGACAGAAGATTCAGGAAGAGAGAGGAGAAGGAGTAGGAATTCCTACTGGAGGAGAAATGGAGCTGAAGCCCTGAGAACCAAGAGCCCATGCTGGAGGACAAGACAGGGAAGCTCAGATACATGCTGGCCAGAATATGAGGGAGGAACCACTGAACCAAGCCTTGACCCAGGTATGAGTTTTGGAAGCCTGTCTGTTGGGGAGCATTATAGATTTGCTGGAGACAGCGCTTGTCCTGATGGGAGGCAGTCAGCTAAGCCCTCTGAGCCAGAAGTAGAACCCATGCTGCTAGGAGAACAGGAATTAGTTCTGGAAGAGGATGATTCTTACATGGACTGTTCTTTATGCCAAACTGCCAAGCACAAAGAAGTCCTAAGAGGGAATACATCATAAGGGAACCTTCCAGAGTCCAGTACCCTAGAGAGCCTGTATGTGAAGTGAAAATGTTCTTTGAAAAGGAAAATACTTGTGCTGAGAATGTCTGCAGCTGCTTAATTGTTTGCTCATTGACCAGCTGAAGTCAGTGCAGTGCAGAGCTTATGCCGTACTCACGGTGGATCTAAGAAGTTTCTTTTGGAACAGAAAAGAGAGCTGTTTATGTGAAGCTGATATTTTTGGTTTTGTTTTAAACAGCACTGCTAGGCATGTTTGCTAGCAGTGGCTGTGGAAAGGACTTTCTGCTTTGCATTGAAAGACATTACAAGCTGTTTGTGCTTAAGTTCAGTTATATCCTGTTGTACTAAATATAATCCTGGAGAAGAAATCCAATAGGTGACAATTTATGAACCTTATTTGCGTTTACCTCATAAATAAATTCTGTCAATGCCTTAACTCTCGACCAACTACAAAAGAGTGTTTTTCTGCCTAAAAGTCAAATGTAACCTGACTGGACTACCTTTCCCATGGTGCTTTTCAAAGTCAGTCAGTCAGGCACATTGCTGAAGTGGTGGAATCTGCTATAACAAGCACACCCCTCCACACTGCTGTAAGGGGCTATGGGCGTGACAATAGGCAGGCAAGAATTTAAGATCTGCGGATGACCTACTGATGCACCTGACCCACCTTAAGCAGTCGCTACCAAGGTCATTAGCAGAATTAGAACTTTTTGTCAGTGTAGCAGGTCTCTGCATAAATTACAAAAAGTCAGAGACACTAGATATGATGGGGGATTATAACGTTTTTGGGGTGCATCTTTCCCACTGTGTTGGGCGAGGGGGACAGTACAGTCAAACCTCAGTTTTCGTATGATTTGGTTTTCATTTACTTTTTTCGTCAAGATTTTGTCCCAGTTTTCGTACATTGTCTCGGTTTTTGTACAGTTGAAAATGGAGCACCATCTTGTGGCCAGAAGTGGTATTTTCTTTATTTTGATTCTCCTCCTGATTGACTGTCTTCCATATGCCAACAAGAGTCTTCAATAAAGGTAAAAGTGATGTTAAATGTTCATTTTATCCATTTCATTAGTCATTTAAATTTATTTCTCATTGTTTTCTGTATGTAAAAATGTAGTTATTACCTATAAAATGTATTTTTGTTAATATTTTTGGGTGTCTGGAACAGATTAATTGGATTTACATTATTTCTTATGGGAAATATTGCTTCAGTTTTCATACATTCGGTTTTAGTCAGAATTTTTCGAATGGATAAATCATGAAAACCGAGGTTCCACTGTACTCTCAAGTGCAAACACTTACCTCACTTTAGTAAACATGCCCCTAAAAGTATTGACTATTCACAACTGCTCCCTTTGCTATTAAATTATGAACTGTTTGAGTGTTTGAAAATAGCAAGGTTTTCACAAAACTGGATGAAGTGCGGCACTCTTGTGCTTTCTTCCCTCAAAAGATAAATACAGCTGAAAGAAACTATAGTATCTGAGATAAGGAATGTTTGACAGCAAAAGCTGTATCTGAAGGGTGGTGTCACGTATTTGAAGAAGCACACGTTCGGGTCTTAGTTTTAATGCGCCTTAAAAAACCTAAACTATTTGAAAACAGGCAGCTATGTGGATTTGAGACAGTTGTGGCAGACACGTTTTTTCTCTCATTGTCAGTTCGCAGTGCTCTACTGATTAGCTAACCAGAATTGAAAAGCAGACACCTTGTCAAGGCGGGAGGAAGAAAATGTGGAAAGACAAGAGTAGTCTGAAATCTATCCAGTGCCTGCAGTTGCAAATGATCTGATACGTTTCATTAAGGAAACATCTAGATCAGATGTTTCTGTTAAATGCCGTTGAGTTGGCGTCGACTCATGGCGACCCTCTGGATAGTGGTCCTAAAGTGATCAGATGTCTCTGTGGAAATACTAAAGAATGGCTGAGGGAGACATGGAAAGAAAGGGGACTTTATAAGGGGTGAAGAGGGCACAACACTAAGGGGGTAATCTTATAACAGGATGCTGAGGTTCATAGCACATACTTGCCACACATATGCACATAAATTTAGGAATTTTATAATCTATGTGCTCAGCCAAGACTTCACCCCTGTGCATGCCTACAGTGGAAGTTTATACCATGAAACGTATGCACATACGTTCACGCCAGTCAGTGTTTTATAAGAGATCATTTATGCATGGGGGTCCACTTATGTGCGTAAATGACTCAATTACTACCTAAAAGTAGATGACTCCTTATAATATTACCCCCTAAGTGCCAATTTACCATACGCATTACACTGTTTATCATATGGGTGCTAAAAATGTTTTGTATGCATTTTAATGCATAGGCCCATACTTTTAACTATCTCCTTTCCTCCCTTTTTTTCATGGCAAGAATCGGTGTCAAGGGAAGCCCCAAATAATGCATATTGGTACCAATAGAAGAACTCCTAGTTTAAGAATATAAGATATGCCATACTGGGTCAGACCAAGGTCCATCAAACTTAGTATCCTGTTTCCAACAGTGGCCAGTCTAGATCACAAGTACCTAACAGTTTTCCCAAAAGACACACAGGTTCCACAATGCTTGTATTGTGGTAAGCAGTGGATTTCCCGCGTCCCCTTTAATAATGGTTTATGGACCTTTCCTCCAGGAACTTGTCCAAACCTTTTTTAAACCCAGCTACACTAATAGCTTTTACTACATCCTCCGGTAACAAATCCCAGAGTTTGATTACATGTTGCATGAAAAAAATATTTTCTCTTATTAGTCTTAAATGGGGTTATACTGTAGCTTTATGGCATGTCCCCTAGTGGTTCTATATTTTGATGGCGTAAACAATTGATCTATATTTACCCGTTCTACTCCATTCATTAATTTATAGACCTCTATCATATCTCCCCTCAGCCGTCTCTTTTCTAAGTTGAAGAGCCCTAACCTTTTTTTTTTTTTTGTATTTAAATTTTTATTGTCAGAATTTCCATAACATGACCAGGTACATGTCTCCATAACAGTCCATCATCTATACATAGGGTACACAGCAGCGTACATTCCTATACAATAATATACTCCAAATAAGATTAGTCATTGTTCCTTATTGTAAGCTTCTACTACTATCCTAATATGTTTCCATAATAAACAATGTAACTATACCATGTCTCTATGTTGGAGTTATTACCCAAATGTTTTCTACGTTACCCAACAATCCCCCCTAGTCCACCTGTATCATAACCCCCTTTACTCAATAGTAGTTGGTGTTCCACAACACCAAAACATAGAACCAACACATTCTAATAATACATCCAATAAGTCTCCCACCTATCCCTCTCCTGTGGTAACCCACCCAACTCCCGTATCCTCCCCCCCTCCCCTACCTAAATCCCCAGCACCTTACCCCTACCCCCCAAGTCCAACTTCCCCCCCCCCCCTTTCCCCCCCCCTCTATCCCAACCCCAGGACATGACACAACTTCCCCCACCCCTTTTTAAATTTCTCCTCCTGCTGCCTCCTGATAGCTGTAAGCTTCTCCATAAGGACAATGGCCTTCAGCCGGGTCACAAACTGTTCCGTACCCGGTAGCTCCGTTTGCTTCCATGCCTGAGCCACCACCCCCCGTGCCGCACACAGACAAGCCAGCACTATTTTACCCCCTCGCTCTGCCCTCCCTTCCCCCCACCAGGACAGTAAGCAAATAGTCGGAGCTAAGGCCATGCTCAACCCCAACTGCTCCTTAATCCACCCCAACACCATTTTCCAATAGGCTTGAGCTTTGCTGCAACCCCACCAGATATGCCAGAATGTCCCCCTCTCCCCACATTCCCTCCAACACCTAGGAGAGGTCCCAGGGTACATCCGGCTCAGTCGATCCGGTGTATAGTACCACCTCATCAGCACTTTATAGCAATTCTCTTTAATGCGGCTCGCACTGGGACCTCTCCTAATTTGATCCCAAATCCCTTTCCACTCCTCTTCCCCCAAGAACTGCCCCAAATCTCTTTCCCAGTCCACCATATACTTATGTTTCCCAGCTCCCTGTCCACCAACACTTCTATAAAGGCCAGAAATCAGCCCCCGCGAACTCCTCTTGCCCAACCACACCGCCTCCAATCAAGACACCTCCCGTCCTAAACCCTCTTTCCCCAGCTCCTTTAAAAGGAAGGATCGCACGTGTACATAAGCGTACCTATCCCCTTCCCCCAGCCCAAAATCCGCACTCACCTCCTCAAAACTCCTAAGTTCCCCCTCCTCAATAAGATGCACACTACAGTCCAACCCCTTCTCCCGCCCCCCTCCCACCCCGGGCGGAAGGCCTGCCACCCCCTCCACGGGGTCATCACCGAGAACCCGGTACCCCGAGCAGATATCTCTGGCTCCCTCGCTTTATCCCATATCGTTACTGCTTGTCTCATTGCAGGAGTCCCAGCCCCCAGCTCCCTCCTCATGCCCTTCGATGCCCATACCCAGGCATCCAGCCGCCCTCCCTTGACCTGAAGTTTCTCCAGACTAACCCAGGGTTTCTCCTCCCCGCCCTCCCTCCACCCCATCACATGTGTCAGTTGGGCTGCCCAGTAGTAATCCCTTATATTGGGGACCCCCAACCCACCCTCCTCCTTAGCAGCATACATCACCCTTCTCGCAATGCGCGGAGGCCGTCTTTTCCAGATATAGCTAAACAGTTACCTTTGCAAATTCCTGAGAACAATCTCCGGGACCTCAACCGGTAAAACTTGAAACAGATAAAGCAGACGGGGAACAACATTCATTTTCAAGACTGCTATTCTACCGACCCAAGAGGTTTCCAAGCGCATCCAACCCTCTAAATCTTTTCCAATCTGCCCAATTATCCGTGGGTAGTTAGCCTGATACAACTCCTCATAGCGCACCGTCAATCGCACCCCTAGATAGTCTAACGAGTGGCGCACCCACTTCAAAGGAAACATCTTCCTCAAATTCTCCTCCCTCTCTCGGCTCAGCCGAACCTTCAACACTTCCGTCTTATCGATGTTCATTTTAAAGCCAGAAACGGCCCCGTAGCGACCCACTTCCTGCATCACCTCTGGGAGGGTCTCCCTCGGTTGCTTAAATATAGGAGGATGTCATCCACATACAAAGAAATTTTATGATGCCGGTCCCCCCTCAGCAGACCAGAGATCTTACCATTCGTACGAATGGTTTCTGCAAACGGCTCCACCACAAGTGCAAAGAGCAACGGCGATAAGGGGCACCCCTGCCTCGTCCCGCGCCCCAACTCAAAATCTCGCGAGTACCTGCCATTAATTTTTATGCGTGCTCGGGGACCTGCATACAAACTTTGCACCCACCTCAGGAAGTTGGACCCACACCCCACCCTCTCCAACACTTTCATCAAGAACCCCCAATGCACCCTATCAAAGGCCTTCTCTGCGTCTATGGACATCACCAGAAAGTCCCCAGATGCCTGTCGGGCCTCCCAAAGCACCTCAATCGCCCTCTTAATATTATCCCCTGCCTGTCTCCCCATAATAAATCCCGCTTGGTCCACTCCCACTAGTCCCGGCATCCACCTCGCCAACCGCTCCGCTAGAATCTTAGCCAGGATCTTCACATCCACATTAAGGAGCGAGATAGGCCTATACGAGCTGCAATTCAAGGGATCCTTCCCAGGTTTCAATAAAATCATAATCCCGGCCGTCAACATGTCCTTAGAGAGTGCCCCCCCAGGACAGAGGATCCCATTAAAGACCCTTACCAAAAGATCCCCCACTTCCTCCAGAAAAACCTTATAGAACGGCCCCGACAAACCGTCTAATCCCGGGGCCTTCCCACCTACCAACCCCTTAACTACCCTCCCGAGCTCCATTCCGGTGATCGGGGCTTCAAGGGCCTCCCGGGCCTCCTGCGGAAGACAGCGCAAATCCACCCCCTCCAGATACCCCATAATATCCTCCTCCCCTACCCCTTCCTCCCCTTTCTACAGCAACCTGTAAAATTCCGTAAATTGCTCCCGAATTTCTTCCTCCCCCCGGCACATGATACCCCCCCTCCCCTTAACTTGATAAATGACAGCTGCTCCCTTTTGCTGCTTTAACCGCCGCGCTAGCACTCTTCCCGCCTTATCCCCATGCTCATACTGCGTCTGGCGGGCCCTCTGCAATGCATATTCCACCTTCGCCATCTGCAAAGCACGGAGCTCATCCCTCACTTTCCCCAGCTTTTCCCTGTCCTGCCGCGTCCCAGACCCGGAAGGTTGCCTCCGCATCCCGCAACGCTCCCTCCAACTCCTCCTCCTTCCTCACCCTCTCCTTCTTTCTCCTAGCCCCCCACATCACCAGCCGCCCTCGTACCACTGCTTTCAGCCCCTCCCAAACCGATATCTCTACCACTTCTCCTGTATCATTAAAGCTCAGATACTCCTTTATCACGTTTTTAACATCCTCCACAATCCGCCTATCCTTAAGAAGGCTCTCATTCAACCTCCAGAACACCGTGCCACTCTTCCCCTGACAATGACAGCATATCTCCACCGCACTATGGTCCGTCCAACTCACCCCTTTGATATCCCCCTCTGCCACCTCCAACATCCATTCTTTATCCATCAAAATCAAATCTATCCTACTCCAGCTGCCATGAGGGTGCGAGAAGAAAGTGAATGCCCTCTCCTTAAGGTGGAGCGCTCTCCACGCATCCACCAGGTTGAAACGCTTCATCAACCATCTCAGACCTTGCCTATTCCTACCCTCCCCACCATCCCCGTTGGGGGCCCTATCCATTCCTGGGTCTAAAACCACGTTAAAGTCCCCCCCCATCACCAGCCTCCCCCCCCCTGCTCTTTTAATCAACCGTCCCACCTCCCCCCAAAACCCCTTCTGACTCCCGTTGGGACCGTACACCACCACAAGGACAATATCTTCTCCCCCCAACTTCCCACTGATCCCCACCACCCGCCCTTCGGCATCTTTAAAACTACTCTCCACCTGGATCCCACTCCCATTCCGCACCCAAATGGCCACCCCCCCCATTTTACCCCCCCCCCCCCCCCCCCCCGCTACATGAATAATACTGGTCCGGATATCGCCGGTTTCGCAACCTCCCCACATCACGCTTGCACAGATGTGTCTCTTGCATCATCACCACATCCCACTGCCACTTCCCCACTTCCCTCAGCAACAAACTGCGTTTCGTCGGGGAGTTCAAGCCTTTAACATTAATAGTGCCTACACGCAGCATAAGTCATTTTTGCCCCCCCACTCCAATCCCCCATGTGTGTCAGCAGTCCTATCCCCCCTCCCTCCCCCCCCCGTGTCCCCCCAACCACCTCCCCCCCCCCATTCCCCTCTCCCCCCCATTATCCCCCACATGATCTTCCAGACATCCTGTCCTATCCCGGCTCCCCGTACCCCCATAGATACCAATCACCCCAATAATAACCCCGTTTTGGCCACATACCTCCACCGAATACACACCCCCACCCCCAGCATCTCTCTTAGACCCTCCCCAGTCCCCCGTCTCTCACTCGAGTGTAAGGAGTTACTGCACTCCGTCACCCGCAGCTCACTGCTAGTCCAGACTCTCCACTCGTGCACTTCAGGTAGCTGTAGCAGATGTCAGTCCTTGGCGCTCATTAGACAGCCTCTGTAGTCGCCTTCCTTTCTCTCCTGCCCGCTGCCACTGGGAACTCAGGGGCGGTTTCCCCAGTGTCGATCCTCCTGACTTCTGAGTCACAGTCCCCGCTGCAGGCGGTAGATCCGCACACCCCTGTTCCCGAAGCATTTTCCATGCATCTTCTGCCGTTTTAATCCAGCGGGTCACCCCATTCGCCGAGACCAACAGGCCAAAGGGGAAGAGCCATCTATAGCGGAGTCCTTTCCCCCGTAAATAGTTCGTGACCTCCTTCATCGCCCTCCGCCTTTCAAGAGTCCCTTTGGAGAGATCATTAAAAACTTTCACCTCTCCGCCTTCCCAGGCGATCCGTCCGAACCTTCTTGCCACCGTCAAGATCTGGTCTTTCAGGGGAAAGCTGCTCATGCAAGCAATTATATCACGCGCTTGCCTTTCCCGCCGCGGCCCCAGGCTCCGATGGGCCCTCTCCACTGCGATCGTGATATCCTTTAGACCGGGGACCTCCCCCAGCTGTAGAACATGCCTGCACAGCTTCTGCACGACTACCACACAGTCTTTATAGACATCCTCCTCCGGCACCCCTCGTATGCGCAGGTTATTCCTTTCCTTCGCGCTCTGTCCTCAAGCTCTTCCAGCTTTTCTTGCATCTCCACGTGCAGCTCCTGTAGTTGACCCTGCAGCACTGAGGCCTCCCGTACCTCCGTCGCATAGGCCTCCACATGGCTCTCCAGATCCTCCACTCTCTGGCCCAAACACCCGACTTCTTTTTGGATCGCCAACAGCGTATCCTTCACCTCCTTCCACATAGCTTTGATCTCGCCCTTCATCTCGCATTTGAAGGCATTTAGCCATTTCCTTAGCGGCAGAACCCCGCCGTCCTCCAGGTCCTCCTCCCCCGAACTCCCACCAGTGGTCTCTTCTCCAGAGCCGACGGACTCCCCCGCCTCTTTCCGCACATATGGGGACTGGAAGTTCGCTAGTTTTTTCTTCGCAGCCATCGCCAGGTTATTAACCCGCTGGCCTTCCACTTTTTCTGCTAGGGGGTACCGCTTATTCACCTCAATCTCGGGATTCGGACGGAGCTAGGCTTCTATGCTGCCATTAGCTCTGTGACGTCACAGGAAGAAGAGCCCTAACCTTTTTAGCCTCTCCTCATAGGGGTATCCTTCCATCCCCTTTACCATTTTGGTGGCTCTTCTCTGTACCTTTTCTAATTACACTATAAACAAGTTGTGCAGAGACTCCCTAGTGTTCTACTAGCAGTGGTCCTACTCAGGGGTGGCCCAAGGGGGGTGCGGAGATTAATTGCGGGGCCTCATTTGCATAGGGAGCCTCATTTGCATAAATACTTGCATAATGTTAACATGCATTTTTAGTAAACATGCTTCTTAATGAGTGTCTGGATAAAGAAAGACTAACAGATTTCTACATTACTATATTCCAGTGCCAACCGCCAGGCCCATTAGGAAGTACTATAAACGCTGACCTTTTAGAACTCATAGCAAATCCACCATATCATAACAGCTCTGCCAGGACTCACAAAGCACCAAACCCTACCTATCAAAGGGCAACACTGCAAATATTAAACCAATACATCTCAGAGAATACCAATGCATCTCCTACTGGGGAAAGAGAACAAGTGACATGGTCAAACAGAAACTACATGAACAGAATACCTCAGCTTGGTTAAAATGCAGAATATAGACCGTCACCAAAGAACAAGGGATCACAATTTAGAAATAGGAAGACAATAATTAAACTGGGAACCCCAAAAGCCAAACTTGGGATGTACAACAACACTGGAGAAATAAAACTATAAATTAATTTCCTCTTGTACTAAACAAAACACAAAAGATGTTAACAATGCATATTTCCCAGAGCTGATATATTCCAGTTAATAAATTCAAAATAAAAAAGTATTTTTCTACCTTTTGTTGCTTGTGCATTTTCTTTTCAGTTGCAATTGCTCCAGTCACTTTCTTCTGGTTTCTTTGTGTCTTCTGCGAGCTATCCATTTTCCTTTCTTCTCTTTTAGATTTTTTTCCAAATTTTTTCTCTATATCTGCTTTAACATACTGATCTTTCCCCTTTTGCTCTTTCCTCCATTTCTTTCCTTATTGCTTTATCATCCACTCAAATTTCACCCTTCCATTCTCAATCTACACTTACTCTTCCAATACCCGGCCCTTCGTAGACTTTTCTTCCCTCCCACACAAAATATCTTTTCCCCTCTCCATTCTCATTTCCCATCCCTTTCTAGTCCTCCCCCAAAATCAGCTCCTTTATAGTTCTAGACCCACCCAGCATCTGCCCCCTTCTAGTCCCAGTCTCCCAAGCTTCCACATCAGCCCATTTCCAGTCCTAGCCTCCCATATGCTGTTTTCCAGTTCCTTTCCAGCCCCCCCATCAGCCCATTTCCACTCCAAGCTCCCCATCAGCCCATTTCCAGCCCTTTTCCAACTCCCATCAGCTCACTTCCAGTCCTATTCCAGCCCCCATCAGCCCATTTCCAGTGTCCTATTCCAGCCAATCACCCATTTGCAATCTACGTTCCCCCCATCAGCCCATTTCTAGTCCTATCCTAGCTCCTCATCAGCCCATTTCCAGTCCTAGCCCCCATATGCTCTTTTCCAGTTCCATTCCAGTCCCTCATCAGCCCATTTCCTCAACGCTCCCCATCAGCTAATTTCCAATCCTAGCCCCCTCGTCAGCCCACTTCGCCCTATTGCAGCCCCCATAAGCCCATTTCCAGTCCTAATCCAGCTCTTCATCAGCCCATTTCCAGTCCAAGTTCCCCCCCCATCACAGCCCATTTTATTTATTTATTTATTTATTTATTTATGCTTTTCTTCTATACCGCCTTTTCCCAAGATCAAAGGCGGTTTACAATTAACATAATGAACAGTTTACAATTAACATAATGAACATGGTTTTACATGGAACTTCGTGATGTGAGGGGGGGGGAACATCACGAACATCACGAAGTTCCATGAAGTTCACGAACATCCCAGCCCATTTTGTCCATTCCCGCCACCATCACAGCCCATTTGCAGTCCTATCCCCCCCACCATCACAGCCCATTTGCAGTCCTCCCCCATCACAGCCCAATTGTAGTCCGTTCCCCCCATCACAGCCCATTTCCAGTCTGTTCTCCCCCCCCACCACAGCCCATTTCCAGTCTGTTTCCCCCATCCCAGCCCAATTTGTCCGTTCCCCCCCATCACAGCCCATTTCCAGTCTGTTCCCCCCCCCTCACATCACAGCCCATTTCCAGTCTGTTTCCCCCATCCCAGCCCATTTTCAGTCTGTCCGTCCCCACCATCACAGCCCATTTGCAGTCCTATCCCCCCCACCATCACAGCCCATTTGCAGTCCTCCCCCCATCACAGCCCAATTGTAGTCCGTTCCCCCCATCACAGCCCATTTCCAGTCTGTTCTCCACCCCACCACAGCCCAGTTCCAGTCTGTTTCCCCCATCCCAGCCCAATTTGTCGTTCTCCCCCATCACAGCCCATTTCCAGTCTGTTCCCCCCATCCCAGCCCATTTTCAGTCCGTCCGTCCCCCCCATCACAGCCCATTTGCAGTCCTATCGCCCCCACCATCACAGACCATTTGCAGTCCTCCCCCCATCACAGCCCATTTGCAGTCCTCCCCCCATCACAGCCCATTTCCAGTCCTATCCCCCCCACCATCACAGACCATTTCCAGTCCTAATCCAGCTCTTCATCAGCCCATTTCCAGTCCAAGTTCCCCCCCATCACAGCCCATTTCGTCCATTCCCCCCACCATCGCAGCCCATTTCAAGTCCTTTCCCCCCACCATCACAGCCCATTTGCAGTCCTCCCCCCATCACAGCCCAATTGTAGTCCGTTCCCCCCATCACAGCCCATTTCCAGTCTGTTCTCCCCCCTCCACCACAGCCCATTTTCAGTCTGTTTCCCCCATCCCAGTCCAATTTGTCCGTTCCCCCCCATCACAGCCCATTTCCAGTCCGTTCTCCCCCCCATCCCAGCCCATTTCCAGTCTGTTTCCCCCCCCCCATCACAGCCCATTTCCAGTCTGTTCCCCCCATCACAGCCCATTTCCAGTCCGTTCCCCCCACCCATCCCAGCCCATTTTCAGTCCGTTTCCCCCACCCATCCCAGCCCATTTTCAGTCCGTTTCCCCCCCCCATCATAGCCCATTTCCAGTCCGTTCCCCCCCCCCTATCACAGCCCATCCAGTCCTAGCGCCCCCCCCCCCCCCCCCCGAAGAGCCCCGCACCGTCTAAGGGGCTGCAGAGGGAGCCGGGGAAGCCCGCGCTAGGCCCCGGCTCCCTCTGCACAGCCCGCCAGCGTGAAGAACCTTTACCTTCCCGCTGGCGGCTGTTTCAATGAAGCCGCGAATGCCGGGAAAGGTTAAAGGCAATGCCCTTTAACCTCTCCCGGCATTTGCAGCTTCATTGAAACAGCCACCAGCGGGAAGGTAAAGGCTCTTCACGCTGGCGGGCTGTGCAGAGGGAGCCAGGGCTTCGCGCGGGCTTCCCCGGCTCCCTCTGCAGCAGTCCATTGAGCGAGAATGTGGTTCGCGCGGGGCCCTGTGCGAACAACATTCTCGCTCAATGGACGGGCCGGCCCTGGTCCTACTAAATTGTAACAGATGACCTTTTTATGCCACCCACTACTTTCCAGAATTGGGAGGGTTCTCCTTGCCAGTGAGATAATGATAAGAGAACACCTCAAAGGGAAGGGACAGTTGCATGGTGTAAATACCAAGCCAAAAGGCAGTTTCCTGTGTTTGATTGGCTAAGCCATCATACCACTACAAGTGTTGGGTCTTAGACTGTTAAAGCCAATACTGGAGTACTTTATCTTTATCATCAAACTTGACATACCGCACCTTCGTAGTACAGCAGGGCAGTTTACAAAAATTACAAAAACTGCTTAAGCAGAACGGAAATGGAAAGAAACGCCATAGTCTGATAGGAAAGAAATCACAGTCACACAGTGGGCAGAGAGGGCAGAGGTGCAGGTAAGAAGGAGAGAGAAGGACGTGGACATAGGGGCTATGTGCAAGATGATGGCAGGTCAAAGGCTAACTGAAATAGAAGAATTTTGAGCATAGATTTAAACTTTGGGAAAGACAGTTCAAGATGGAGGTCGGAGAGCAGAGCATTCCAGAGTGCAGGGCCACGGAAGAAGAAAGAAGACTTGCAAGTGGATTTCAGATGTGCTTGTGAGGTCGAGGGAAGATGCAGATGGTTAGCATGATTAGAGCGGAGAACACGGTGTGGGGAATGGAGGTGAAGAATGTTTGAGAGATAAACAGGGGTGCCAGTGTGCAGGTTCTTGTGAACCAGAGTGAGCAGCTTCTATATAAATTTTTCTTTGGACTGATGTCGAGCTCAGTTTTTGATAGGTTACTGCCATCCCTGAGAATTACATCTAGGCATCTTCAAAACGTTTTGTCGTTGGTTTTTCCATCGAGTCAGGGCTTAATTAATAAAAGAAGGTTCGGGAATACTATTGGGTTTAAAACAGCGGAGATGTGGGCTAAATTACCTGCAACAGTAAAGGGGATTTCTTTGATTACTAGGTTTCGTAAAAAGCTCAAATCTTGGTTGTTTTCTTAATACCTGATTTCTAACTGCTTGTAATGTCTTTTATTGTAAACCACACTGAACTAATTTTTAAATTGGAATTTTAGCGGTATATAAATGTTTTATAATAACAATAATGCTGTATGTGGTACTTGAGTGGGAGCCAGTGAAGTCGTATAAGGAGAGAAGTGACATGATCGGTGTGAGATACATTCATGACGATCCGGGCGACTGCGTTCTTTGGAAGCTGCAGGCGATGAAGCTGATATTGAGGGAGACCTGGATGAACCACATCACAATAATCCATCCTGGACAAGATGAGAGAAAGGAGAAGAGTGATTAAGGACGAAGAAGGAAGAAATGGGAGGACAGCGCAGATTTGTCAGAGAGAGTAGAACGAAGGACGGACGAGAGAGGAGAGATGATCGTGAAATAACAAGGAGTAATTGAGGATGACAACTAGGTAGAGGAGCGACTGAACCAAGGGCACAAGGGAATCCAGGAGTATAGGGGCCAGGGCAAGGTCGGAGCTGCCGGCTGTTAACCACATGGCGGCAGTCTTAGCAGGGTTAAGGCATAGAAAATTGGCAGGCATCCAGGAGGTAATCCATGCAAGGCAGGAGTTGAGAGGTGATAGATCTGCAGCGGAAGGGTTGGTATGATGCAAGAGAATAATGTTGTCGGCATAGTAATATGCCAATACGCTGTGCTGCTGGATTAGGAGTGTCAAGGGGCAGTGAAAATGTTGAAAAGCAGCGGAGCTAGAACCGCACCTTGAGGAGATGGCATGAAAAATGGACCAGGGGTGAGTGAGAGATGGCGGAGGAAGGGGAACTCGAGGGGAGGGGCAGGGAACAGTCATAAAAAGTGGAGCAAAGGGATGAGATCTTGTCCTGGAAAAAAGAAGTGAATTGAGCAGAATCTGAACGGGCAGTAGTGGGAGATGTGGAGTGCGAAGGATTGGGCGTGGCAAGAGATCTCAGTATGGAGTAGAATTGGCAAGACAAATTGGAGGAAGAGGAGATGAGCTCAGCATAATAAAACCTCTTGACCTTAAGGACCAAGAAGCGATAGTGGTGGTGGCAATGGCGGAAATGCTGAAGAGACTGGAAGGAACGCTGCTTTCTCTAGCGCCACTCAGCATGATGAAAGTGAGATCGATGTAGGCAAAGACCAGGATGGTTGAGTCAGGAAGTATGTCGTGCTGGACGAAGTGGTGCAAGCTGGTCAAGAGCATTGGTTAGGACTAAATTCTATGTATTAAAGTGAGCATCAGGTGGGAGAGCGGCAAAGTTAGTGGAGAGGAGCATCTCAGCAGATGGGAAACGCTTGAGAGTGGAGGGCATGATATGATGAGAGAAATGAACCAGAGCAGTCGAGGGAACCTGGCCAGGGGCAGAGGAGGGGGCAGGCAGGCATAGTCGTAGGGAAAAGAGAATACACAGATGGTCTGCTTAAGGAAGAGAGATAGTAGAGAGTAAGGAAGGAGGGGAGAGTGAATCGGAGTGTGTGAGTGGGGCAGTGGATATGTTGAGAGAGGGATAAATCCTGAAGGTGATTAAGAAAGACCCTATCCTAAGGTTTTGAGGAGTGATCAAAATGAACATTAAAGTCCCCGAGAATGATGAGATAGGATACAGGAGCGTAGCCTCAGAGAAAGTAAGGAAGAAGGAATCCCAGAGATGAGGACGAAGGGATGGAGGTGAATAAATAAGAAGGAAATGAAGGAGAGGGGTGGAGTCTAATCAAAGAAGAAGCAATTCTGGATAGTGAATCGTAGAAGAAGCAACTTCAGACATAGTCAGGGAGGAGCGGAAGAGGACAGCTACCCTCCCCTGCTGCGGCCCAGCCGTGGGTTCGAGAACGCAGAATAGTTTGGAAGGAGGCAACTGTTGAGGAAGGGTTCCTCACCCTCCCTGAGCCAGGTTTCAGTGATAAAAAGAGCATCAAGATGGTGCCGGGTGATGAGGTCCTGAACCAAAACAGTTGTGGACCGAAGGGAACAGCAATTGACTAGGGCCAAACAGAGTAAGAGCTGAACAACGGACAGAGGTGTGGAAGAGCAGGGAAGTAAGTTGCTTGGAACAGGCGAGGAGTGACCAGAAAGTGAGGCGGATTGGGGGGACGCCAACCCCAATGTACCAGTATAGCCGATATGGCTAATAGGAGTAAATTTAATAATGAATTGGGGGCAGTGGCATAAATACTACCCAAGCAGCTTCCTCAATGGGGGGAGGCCAAGGCTAGAAGAGGGCACACTCGGGCCAGTAGTAAGCTGCAAAGGCAGAGTGCGGCAAACAAAAGATATTTGCTGCAGTGCCTCCTGCTGCTTCTCTGCCTGTAAAACATTTCCACGGCAGCTAGAGGCCTGGAAAGCATCTCTCATGATAGGGCTGAACTCTCGTGATATCTGAAACTTAGGCCTAGCAAAAAGAATCTGCTTCCTTGGTCGCCACCGAACAGTTTTACAGGCAGAGAGGCAGTAGGACGTGCCACAGCAAACATTTTTAAAGTACATATGTTTGCTAACTGCCACCTTTTTTTTTTTTAGTTTTTGAGGAGAAGGGGACAGGATGGGAAAGGTGTTTCCCCAGTTCTCGTGATCACCGCCATCATAGTCATGAGGGGCCTTCAACAAATTTTGCTTGGGGCCCCCTCATTTGAACTTATGCAACTGATCAGGGTAGGGTTGCCAACTGGTCCAGATGTGCTAGACAGGCTTGATCCAGTCCTGGGTTTATCCCATTGCATGCAGGGACGTTTAGTTCTGATTTCTCCATTGCACTCCATAGGAAATGGCAAACTACAAGTCTCTGCATGCAGTGGGGTAAACCCAGGACTGGATCAGGCCTGTCAGGTGCATCTGGAGCCAGGCGGCAACCCTAGATCAGGGGCATGAGGAAGTCTTTGAGAAAGGAGAATAAAAGGTTCCCACTGATCCTGGAAGTGATGAGGATGATTCGGAGGATAACCTCAGGAGTTGAGACAAGGAATGTCAAGATTCTGCAAGGAAAAAGTGGCTGCTGCCACATCTGATAGATACTGGATCCGGGAGGAGCAGGGTTCAGGGGAGGAAGCGACTGCAATCCGTGCATGTGATCTGCCTCCAAGGTGAAGAGGGAGAGATCTGAGAACACTAGTCCTCCGCTTAGGAGACAAATCCCAGTAAGTAAGAAAGAGGGCTTGCTCTACTCCCAGGGTAGACAATAAAGCGGAAAGGTGAATAGTACTTTTCACTATTTTTACACTTTGCATCTCTATCAAATGCTTTTGTTTTAACTACTTAAAGACTTTCTGCAAGCTTTAATGTTTCAGAACAAAACCTGACCTGACTGAGTTTGTGGAAGCAGAAGCAAATAGCAGAATGAATGATCCCAAAGACCAACAGATTCCCTTCCTAGAACCCTGTACAAGGCGGGGCTGATACGTCTCTGGCCTTGTAATGGCATACAGTGGTACCAAATAAAATGAAACTGCAGAGAGATCATTCGGACCTCCAGAACTGAAGTGTGCCCGTAGCTTTCTGTTTCATTACAAGGCCAGAGACTTAGCAGCCCTCCCCCCTCGTATTTCTCAAGCTTAGTAGACCGTAAGCAAGACAATGCTTTTCCCTCCCACCTTGAAATATTTGTCTTGGATCTCCCTGCTGAGTGATTCACATCTGATGAACAAGGCTGGCCCAACCATTAGGCAAACTAGGTAGTTGCCTAGGGTGGCAAATTCCCTGGGGATGGCAAAGAGCAGGGCATTAAAAGCTAAAAAATAGATTCTGACAGCTAGGGGGAGTATAAGGCTGAAAGTCTGCCTAGGGTGCCAACACCTTGAACAACTCTGGGGACGGCCCTGCTGGTGAGGGACCCCAAGGGTTACAAAAGTATATAGAAGTTAAAGTGGGATTTGGCAATAATCTAAAGCAAAAATGCCTTTTGACTGATGAAAAATAATGCAAGAAGAAAATGGTCTCAAAGAAAAGAAAGCTAAAATACTAAATTAGAGAGGACTGGAAGAAGGTGATCGGCATTAGATTAGCTGATCTTTTTTTAGGAAACGGCTGGTTGTTTCTGCTGCATGCATGGCAATCCAGAACTGCTTGTCAGCCTTGACGTTGGTAGACAATGAACTCTCTATAATCCTGCACCTGTATCAGCTTTTCATATCACTTTAGGTTGTCTTTCCTTTTCCTTGTTGTCTTCCAAGGCATTCACTGTCCTTTCCATGGGGCCAGGCAGGCACGACAGCAAATGTTCACAATTCTTTCAAAGCAGCTATACAATGCAAGGAACTGGGGGCTAA
The DNA here is from genome assembly GCA_033557465.1 of Ichthyophis bannanicus. Lineage (NCBI taxonomy): Eukaryota > Metazoa > Chordata > Amphibia > Gymnophiona > Ichthyophiidae > Ichthyophis > Ichthyophis bannanicus. The sequence continues at coordinate 3,049,218 of JAWIIG010000024.1, read as the reverse complement.
TGAACAGCTGTGAGAACATAATTAGCGCTCTCCAACATCTCTTCCCATTCTTAACACCTTGACGTGACACAGCCTGCAACATCTGTGCTGAACCTCCGCTGAGCTGTAACACGTCTCAGCACTCCTGATGGAGCAGCTGTCATCTGACATGCAAGGTGCGGGTAAAAGTTGTAAACTGTTCACAGGGAAACCAACTGTTAGAAATGAGATGATGGGAGCATGAAGGTGGAATGCAGAGACCTTTAATTTAACTTTAATGTAGTGGCAAATATTTATCGCCGTGCTAGTTTTGTGCATTCCAGAACAGGAATGAACCTTACACCTATACCATATAGAAGATAATTTTATATCAGAGGACCAACATTTGGAGATAAAGGGGGCATCTATATTTAGCCTATTTTATAAAGATACATAAGCACCTTTGGGGGTCATTTTAGAAGCCCATTCATAATTTGAACGTCTGAAAACAGGCTTAGAGACGTCCAAAGAACAGAGAAGTCCCTGGAACCATTTCAGAATGCTTTGTTAAAGACATCCCCATCGCGAGGACGCCCAAGACAGGGCGGGGGCATGGTGGAGGCATGTCCAGGACATTTCTGAGAACGTGGACATTCCCACTTGATTTCAGAAATGCCCTGGTTGTCTCAAGCTACCTCACAGTTTATACTTGTTCCAGGCATGAATAGCCAAACATCCAGAGGGTGTAGAGAAGGAGGAACACTTAAATCCCCTTTTAATTTACAAGTTGCAACAAACACTAACAAAGAATGAGGGCTCAGGTTTTTGGTTTGCCATGCTGCTGACTGTCTCTGTATGCAACCTTGCTTGAGATGGACATCCTTGCTCCTCAGTTTCCTAGCCGAGACATCCATATGGACGCTGGCACAGACGCCCATGTTGAGGGTGTCTATATTTCTACTCAGGAGCAGATATAAATGTTAGTGCATAAAGTACGTATACCCATATATTTTATAAAATATGGGCCTCATATTGTATTAGGCAGGCTATGCGCCCCTATAGTGAATAGCCCTGTCCACCGACCCTTAGCACCGGATATTCAATGCTGTGGTAATGACAGTGAATATCCAGCGTCACTGCACATTCTCCGGAGCCACTGAGGCTAACCGGGTAGCGGCAATATTGCACCGCTACTCGGTTAGCATCCACGGCTAAAATTAGGCAAGCCAAAAGCTGGCCTAGTTTTAGCAACAGATCACTAACTAGCGGTGCAATATCGCAGCTATCCAGTTAGCCGCAGTCTCTGCCTCTGCTCTGCCCAAGAATGCCTCCAACACTCCCCAATGCTCTGCTAACTGCAGAGCATCGGGGAGTGTGGTGGGCTTTGAAGGAGATATTCAATGGCACTAACCATGCAAGTGCCATTGAATATCCTGATTTAGGATGTTTACACGGTTTACTGGGCTGTAAATGGTTTGCTGGGCTGTAAACCATGTAAATGCCCTTGATATTTGTCTACCAGGTCTTGCAGTACATATTTGCTTTTAGATTTGCAAAGACCTGATTTCCTACTAAACTTGGCAGTATACATTTTAAAGTTCCAAGGTCCTTTGCATAGTAGACTGGTACATAGAAGTAGGATTTAATTTGAAAGTTTAAAGTTCCATTGCTCTGTTAGAAGCCCACCTCACAGGGTGTGGTTAATTCAATCAACCTCTGCTGCCTGAGAGTTGATTCAATCAGTCTCTGCTGCCTGAGCAGGAGTCTGATCCAGCAACTGCAAAGCTAAGTTTCTTAATGTACTATTTTGGCTGGTTTTGATATAAACTTTCCTTGCCTATTTATTGCCTGTTTATATTTTCTTAGATCTGAGTGTGCCCATAGAAGGTCTACTGGCCAGGAATGCTTAAATTCCCCCTTACACCACCCACCCCAGGGTTGCATTGCCTATATAGTCATCACATAGATTGCAATCTCTCCTCCAATTAGGTGTAACACTCACCTTTTCTCCTTGTACTAGAACTGCTTTATAGCCATCTTAATCAGCATGTCATGTATTCAATACAATAGTTGTGGTGCCTTCATTCTAAGAAGAATCATTTGGAGCATAAGAGCTTGCCCTTTGTGTCTCAAGTTATCTGCCATACATAAAGAATTGATTCTATTAAGGGAAGAATTAGCTGCAATTAAACATACCTCCTCTAGGATAAAAACTGAAAAAAATCCACCACTATTCCCACAAAGAATCAAGAAGCCCAGAAACAAATGGATCACAGTGGGCTCTGGTAGGTTGTGAACTGTAACATGGAGACACCCTTGCCATCAAGAGATATCCTTGCATAACACCTTCTCTGCCTTGGGAAATTTGAGTGCCCAATTAGTGGAAACTGAAGTGCCCTTAATGCCCAATCTACTGATAATGCCTTAAATATGAAGAAACTGTCATAAAAGAGGAAAATACTACTACTTGCAGATTCCATCAACAGAGGCACCAACTTGGGAACACAGTTCAAAGGAGAGAATATGGTCAAATGTCTCCCAAGCTCTTCAGCCAGCAGGAATATGAAGCAAATTGCTGGCATAGTTAGTACAGAAAGTGTGCACTCCAAAATTGATGTTATCATCCACTTGGGTACAAGTGACCTGGCTAGAAACAGTGTCTCTACATTTCAGAGAGACTTCCAGATTCTGGGAGAGAAACTCAAACCCATTGCTAACACTATAGCATTCTCCGAAGTTCTACGTCTTCTTGGTAAGGAGGCAAAAAGGCTGCGTCACATAATTAACTTTAATACATAGCTCCAAACCTAGTACAAACAAGAAGATTTAGATATATAGGCGACTAGGGAAATAAATGAAACAACAAGAGGCTAAACTCTGTTGATGAACTACGTCTCTCTGTCGCAGGGAAAAGGATCCTAAGTGAAAAATTCAGGCATTATGTGGACAGGCATTTAAACTAGGGAAATGGGGTGACGGATGGAAAAGAACAAGTTCATGACGTCACTTTCAGCAAAAACATAATAACATTGGAAACAGCTGTAGTATTGAACCACTCATCAATGCCAAGTAAGAAGAGGTGTGTAAAACAAAATCCGTTCAAATACAGGCAAGCCAGTCAAAAAATGCTGGAGAGCAATGAGCACAAATGTTCGAAGCTTAGCCAACAAAGTTCCTGATCTCGAAGCCCTAATGGTGGAAATGGATTTGGACATTGTGGCCATTACAGAAACATGGTTTAACGAGTCACATGAATGGGCTATAACCATAGCTGGCTATAATCTATTTAGAAGAGAAAAAGAGGGTAGAAAAGGAGGGGGAGTAGCTTTGTATGTCAAAAGCAATATTAAAGCTGCTGAAATGCAGGGAATGTGGGGGGGAAAAAGAAGCGCTGTGGATTGTGTTGGAAAGAGGAGATGGCACTGTCATCCATACTGGTGTAGTCTACAGACCTCCAACTCAAACCGAAGAAATGGATAGCGAATTGATTATTGATATGGCAAAGATAGCCATGGAGGGGGAAGTGATCATATTGGGTGACTTTAATCTACCCAGTGTGGATTGGAGTATTCTTTCTGCACATCTGGAAAGAAGTAAAAAAATTGTGGATGCCTTCCAAGATGCATTACTTAGACAACTGGTGATGGAACCGACTCGGAACAGCTCAATGCTGGATTTAGTAGTCATCAACGGAGATAGCATGTCGAATATCCGGGTGGGTACCCATATGAACAGCAGCAATCATCACACAGTGTAGTTTGAGATAAAAGCCAAGGTGGAGTCCAATCACAGCAAGCTCAAAATCCTAGTCTTCAAAAACATTGACTTCAGTAAAATGGCCAAGTACCTGAAGGAGGAGTTGGCAGGGTGGGAGGGTGGGAGGGGATAAGGGAAGTGGAATTGCAGTGAGCTAAACTAAAGGTGGTCAACAGATACATATGTAAGGGAAGTAAATAAAAACAAGAGGAAAGGGAAACCTATTTGGTTCTCCAAAGAAGTGGCTGCACAAATGTAGGCAAAAAACACAGCTTTCACAAAATTCAGAAGTTCACAAACAGAGGAACACAGAAAAGAATACAGGATAAAACTAAAAGAGACAAAAAGAGAAATAAGGATAGCAAAATCAAAGGCAGAAGAAAAGATGGCTAAAGATGTGAAGTGTGGCGATAAAACCTTTTTCAGGTATATTTGGGAGAGGAGGAATGTCAGAGGTGAAATAGCAGGACTCAAAAGTGCCGGGAACGGATTTGTGGAAAGTGACACTGAAAAAGCAAAAATGCTAAACAAATACTTCTATTTTTACTAAAGAAAATCCTGAAGAAGGACCACCTGTGATTGACAAATATACAAATGGGAATGGAGTAGATACCACACTATTCACAGAAGATGATGTGTTAGAACAGTTTGCAAAACTGAAAGTGGATAAGACTATGGGAACAGATGGGATACATCCCAGGATACTGAAAGAGCTTAGAGAGGTTCTTGCAGGGCCATTAAAGGATGTTTTTAATAGATCCCTGGAGAAAGGAGAAGTTCACAGGACTGAGAAGGGCTGATATGGTACCTCTAAACAAGCCTTACCTCGGTAGCAGGAAAAGTAATGGAAAGAGCGAATAGTGGACTTTCTCAAAACCAACAGGTTGCATGATCTGAGGCAACATGGTTTTACCAAAGGGCAATCTTGCCAAACAAATCTGATTGAGTTCTTTGACTGGGTGACCAGAGAGCTAGACCAAGGAAATGCAGTGGATGTGATCTACCTAGATTTCAGCAAAGCCTTTGATACTGTTCCTTATAGGAGGCTTATCAATAAACTTAACAGCTTGGGGATGGGTTCCAAGGTGCTGAACTGGATCAGAAATTGGTTGACTGACAGACGACAGAAGATGATGGTAAACGGAATTCACTCGGATGAAAGGAAGGTGATTAGCAGTGTGCCCCAGGGTTCAGTCATTTCAGGCCGGAAGGTCGGGGGTTCAAATCCCACTAGAGGACAGCAACCTTGGGCCGGAAGGACTGGGGTTTCTAGTCCCACAGGTGCTCCTTGTGGTCTTGGGCAAGCCACTTAACCCTCCATAGCCCATGTTCCCTGTAAAATAGTTATCTCCAAGTTATAATGCCCTGTTCAATGTAATTTCAGTTTGTTCAATGTAAACCGCACTGATGCAGAATAGCGCGGTTTATAAGAGAGAATATATAAGAGAATAAATAAATAAGTGACAGCTTCCCGTCTTTGAAAGAGGTTTGTTCATTAACGCCAAGATAAACTCTTGTACAGATATGACATCACATGACACCATTATAATATTATTACACATAAAAAACTAGAGGAAGGGTTTGCGGTGTTAGTCATACAGTCCTCCATATTGGTGTGAAAATCAAGCAAAGTGAAAGGGAATACAAGCAAACAATAAGAAGACAGTTTGGTGCTAGCCCTAAAAATAAATCTATGCAGGTAGACTTTCCCTTGCACAGGAATAGAAGAAATTTCTATTGCAGAGTCTCTAGTTCCAGATAAGAACTGCGTGAGCTGAGAAGGATAAAATACCTAGGTACACTTCTCATATTTGACTACATGTTTGCAGGGAAAGTTTAACCAGAATAATGTACCCAATTGCAAAACATCAAGCACATTAAAAGAAATCTTTTCCTCTCTTGCTGAGTGACTCTGGCAAAGTCAGGATACATTCTAACTTTCATACTTAGAAAAAGGTCATTAATATTACAGAAATAAAATTAAAAAAAATCTCTATCCAAGTCCATGACTAAAATCACAAGCAGAGTACTTGGAACATACTTCTCTTCGCCTGATGGCTCCAAGAAATCTGTCAAGTGCACTAGATTCCTTGAGACTCCAGATTTCCCTTGGTCAGAATTTTCATTCCTTTAGCTGGAGGAAGCTAATAGGCCTTTGATAGACGTGGACGAGCAGAATCAATTATTTTCAAGTCTTCTGCTAAATATCTACAAAACATATCAGCAGGGGGATGTTAATTTAGACCTTGGAAAATTAATAACACACAAATTCCTTCTATGTACAATGCTTGTTTTTCTTTCTCATAGTAACATAGTAACATAGTAAATGACGGCAGATAAAGACCAGCATGGTCCATCCAGTCTGCCCAGAATATACCTGTTCAGTTAGTCTTCAGGAGCCAAACTATTTGTGATTTAGTCCCATTCATCCCACTTGCCCCCATGGAAGCCTATGGAGGAAGCTACTTTACAATGGAACAGTGAGGCTTCCCATCTATTTTCGATCAAACCTGCTTGAATCTTGATGGAAGGTGTCTGTAACAGCACTACAAGCCATCAGGAGTGTCACAACCCTTCCCCCCAGATCACACCTGAAGAAGGGCAAAGAGTAGGTACAGTGGTGGGATGAGTACCAGAAACCACAAGGGCAAAGCGATAGTGAAGTTATTTACCTGTAGCAGGGGTTCTCCAGGACAGCAGGATAAGTCAGCTACACATGGGATGATATCATCCAACGGTGCCCTAAACGGAATAGCTCTCCAATAGCTCAGAAGAGTTTGAAGACCCTTTTGAGCATGTGCCAGCCACCCCACTACAGTGCTCACCCCCTTTCTACTTAGTCTCTTCCCCAGCTATGGGCAGATTTGTCCTAGAGAACAGGCTCATCCTAGCGGACAGGTTCATTCTAGAGGGGAGGTGAGTGGGTTTGTGTGGCTGACTTATCCTGCTGTCCATGGAGAACCCCTGTTACAGGTAAGTAACTTCACTTTCTCCATGGACAAGCAGGATGAGTCAGCCACACATGGGTGACTCCCTAGCCGAGGGCTGTGATGTTTTGTTTTGGGGTTTTTTGTATGTCACAGCCTGTCTGGTGTTGTGGTAGGATGAAGCTGTCAAGTTGGACCAGCTAACCGGTTTGGACCTCCATGTGGTGCACAGGCATTAGACTTCCTCGAGCCCAACTAGGGTGAGCCAGTGAGTGGTGGGAGGACTGCTATTATGGGTCCATGAGAAACTACCATGCCTCTGTGAGGGAGTGCTGGGGCAGAGGTTGGATGCCAGAGATTCCTTGCCAGGGTGGACAGCGCAGCATATACCTTGTAGCGCTGTGTACCATGGATGATGATTAGCAGTGATAGTTCTGACTATTTTTCTGGACACACTGACAACTGTGTTCTGGGGTAATCTTTCCGGAGTAACATGGAAACTGTGCTCCCAAAGACAGTGCAGCCAAATACATTGTAGCACTGTGTCCTGCAGGTGATAAGTAGTGGTGATGGTTCTGTGCTCCTGGACACGTCAACGACTGTATTCTGAAGGTCCAGGGAAGGTAGCCTATTGTGGGTAACCTGTATACTGTGTTCTCAAAGTCTGAACAAGTACTTACTGTATGCTGGTTTTTTTGTTGTTTGTTTTTTTACACCAGATGGCTGAGCATTGTGTTGTGCTGGCTGGAGCTCACCTGCAAAAACAAGGGACCACCTGGCAATTTGTGGACTGCATGTTCAGTATGTGGTGTTCAGTATGTGGTTCCCTGACGTCAAGTACTTGTACCACCTGCAGCTCATGCATGTGTCTTCGTCTGGTCCTCTTTTTCCAGGTAGATTTGTGGTGGTCCGTTAATTGGGTCCCAGAGTGATGCAGATGCACGTTTGAGGTCCCATTGGGATGGGATCGAAAATGGGAGGAATTGGATGGTTGGGACAGGACCGAAAATGGGAGGAACCAACCAATGCACTCTGCTTAAGGCGCTGGTTTGCTGTCTTAGTCCACAGTAGCTCTAAGGCATGGGTGGGCCTCAGTCGAACAGATAGAGGGCCTGGGGAGGGGTTGGGAGTCTCCACCAAATCTGTTGTTTGACAGGGTCCCATCAAACTCTGGCTGTTATCGATATGGGGTATGAGTGCCACATCCTGGCTGGATATCCATAGGTTTCGATCACTGCAGTTAAGTGTTGTCAGTCAGTATGGTGTTAGGGAGAACATTCCTTAAGCCAGGACTGAGAACATCCTTAAGCCGTTGCTCATCTGGTTGCCGGGTTGCATTTCCGGGTTGCAGGGGTGTGTGTCATTCTACCATGGTAATCCTGCAGGCCCGATCATGGGCTGAAACCCTAGAGTCTGTCATGGCACTGCACAGTTGGGACCAAGTCAGAGTACCATGATGCCGTAGGTCAGCAGGTCACTCTAGAGCCACCACATCCCTGTTGTTACAGGTGGGATTGGTCTCAGCACTGGGGGCATGGATGATAAGTGCCATATTCCGGTTGAATATGCTGTTTCGTTTCCCTGTTTCACCCGTTCAATGGGTGTGGGAGGAGGGGTTTTGTGCATTTCCTGGGAGCACAGGAGCCAACGGGAACTCAAGAGAGATTCCAGCACCCGGTGGATAGAAGCGAGTAGTCCTTGAGGACATGCATGATGGAGGAGGTGCGTTTAGAGTGATAAGCCATCCAGATACAGAAACCTCAGCAGGGACCTGAACCTGTGACCCTCCGCACACACACACACCAACCATGTGTGTTGTACTACAGTGCTGCCATTGCAGTAGGAGTGACAGATACTCAAATAACTGCCATCAGGAGTGTTACCAAGGCCGCGTGATGACAAGGAGAAGATTTCTTATAACAACCGGGGCAATCGGCTATGAGTTCATTTGGATGCTCTCAACTGTGGGCTTGCTTAGTTTTGTACTGCTGTAGTACTGTGCTGCTGGGACGAGGACAAGCACTGGCTAAAGTCACTATATCCCCAGTGCTGAGCGGGGCTAGAATTACTCGGATATCTCAGTGCATGAGCCAAGGTAGGTTGCAGCTCCGAACAGATTGTCCTATTAAATCCTATCAGGGTGTTTTGAGGCATTGATGGTAAAGAGAGCAGTAGAGCGATTTAGACCTGGCTTTGATGGTTTTCGACGCACTGCTCTAAACTCTTGGGTAACCTTTAACCCAACAGGTTTCTGGAGGAAGAATGGTTTCCAGGGATTCTGACTACTGAGCCACAGAGCTTACTGTGGTTCTTGAGGATCCGGAAGCTGTGACTGCTATGGGGTCCTCTGATGATGGGTTGATGGCATGCTTTGGCACCACACTGCCAGTGCTGTGGCCCGCAGTGGGATCTAGGTAGAGATCTTAAGTGAAGTTTCCACCTGGGTTGGCTTGATTGGAATGGCTTACTCAATATGCCTTGATAGAGGTGGTCCTCTTTGACATGGTGGCAATGCTACAGTGGGTTCCAGAGGTAGATTGCTGATCTTGTTGAGGCAAGTGGTGCCTGTGGGAGTCGAGCCTGGATCCTCTTAGGTACTAGGCTGCTGCTCTAACCTAGGTTACTCGTCCACATTACCAGCTGGGCAAGAGTTCATTCCCCTTTGGCTAAGACTAGGCTAAAGACCAACACCTTTTCATGAGGAAGCAGATATCCCCAAGGGGCCATTGATCTCCCTTGGGGTTATGACAGTCCAGGTATGCCAAGGCACTGGACCAATTGGGAAGGAGTGACCCTAGGGTGACCCATGGGCTCTCCAGACACATTATGGATCCAGGCTGCTTCCTGGTGAGTGGCAGCGAGTGCTGGTAGCCCCATCTGCAGTAGCCTTGTCTGTTCAGAGACAAGAGTGGTATGGGGGGGGGGGCAAGTGCAGCAGGTGGACTCAGTGTGCCAGTGACTCGGTAGGGGCATCCACACTGTTTTAGGACTGTTCTGTCGGTGTTAGAACCCTTAGTGCCGATGGGAAGTGGTGCGCTATGAGCGGACTTAGACTGACCTCCAGTATAGGCCTGGGATGAGCGAGTTCCTGTTCAGGCTATATCCAGCAAATGGGGGCCACCAAGAACTGGAAGGAAAACTCAGAGGTTAACACCAGAGTTTCAGCTGCTCCGTGCATCTACCAGAGATGAGCAGAGTTTGGAGGCACATCTTAGAGTATGATAAAGTGACTTGCCCAAGGTTACAAAGAGTGCCAGTGGAAATTGCACCCTTGATCCTCATGTACTAGGCAGTTGCTTTAAACCACTAGGCTGCTCCTCCTCCTGGTTTGGACAAGACCAGGAAGACTAAGGGACAGCAGAGAGGGTTGAAAACCCCAGATCTCCCTATCCCCCCCCCCCAGAAGGGGAGGGGGGTTCCTGAAATGGCCTTATCTCCCTGAGCCCCCCCTCATGGAAGGAGAGAGAGGTTCTTGAAGCGACTTTATCCCCTCTTGCCTAAGGGAGGCTGTTAAGAGGCATAGGAACCCCAGTTGTTCTGGTTCCAGATCATTGCCCTTAGCCATTACCACCCCTTGGAGCATTTGGCAGCCCGCACTTGGGGGTTGGACTGCGGGGGCAGGAGACCCACCTGGGAATTGAACATAGGGCCCCTGGCTTGGGAGGCATTAGACCAATGTCTTATAGATGCCACCCGACCAAGAGGCCCTGGAGACCCCTGCTGCACCTGGGCATCCTTGACCAGAAGTAAATTGGCCAAGACCTTCATGGAGGGAGAGATCCTGTTCAGCCAGCTTCAGCTGAGCACCACACCACCAATGTAGGGAAGACAGGTCTTGATTGCCTGTTCCCATTCATGCCCCCTGGGTGGGGACAGAGAGGAGCTCCCTCTCAGTGGCATCCCCTTCTGCATAATGATTGGGGACCCCTATCTTTGCCCTTATTTTATTTTAATTTTAGTTTTCCTCACAGCAGAGGCCGGTCTTGCACCAGTGACCTTCAGCTAATAAGGCAGGCAACTTGCAGAAGCATTACCACATTTCCCCTCTTTTTTTTTTTTGGGTTGTCAGGGACTGTTTTCAAGCTATTTCCCTTTGAGATAGAAGGCATCTGTCTCTACTAGGCTAGACCTCTTGCCCCGAATTATTGGCGCTGATGGAACTTACGTCCACATGGTGCCACTCAGCCGCTGCTCATCACTGATCTTTGGTGGAATTAGGCGAGGCAGAGGCATAATAGCACTGTAGAACATTTTGCTGGGCCACAGCGGCTCAGCATAGAGCCGGCACTTTCGGTGCAGGGCAGGTCATACTGAAGATTCAGTGTAGGCAGTGGGAAAGTCCAGGCCCTAGCAGCATGCTGCTTTCACTCAGATATGCTCCCTTTTGGTGGCGCCCCTTCCTGCATTACAGCACATGCAGGCTCTGCTCCAAATTGTTGGCGCCAGTGGACTCACCTCCCTAAGGCGCTGCCAGCGGCTCATTGGCGCAGACTTGTGTTGGGGCGGAGGAGCCATAGAATCCCTTGGCAGACACAGGAGGTGCAGCCTGATTGTGCGATCACCACTCAACGCTCAGGCCTTGTCTGGGCAGGACTTTGAGGCACGGCTTCTTTTTGGGATGGGCGGCACCGTGTCAGTCGATCGCGAAGGTGCTGAGGCTCTCAGAGGAGGCATATCCATCCCCCCACTGGCACGATGAGAGTCCCCATTGCCATGGCGCCACACAAAGCTGCCATTACGGTGCTGAAGTTGATCGCCTCTATGTTGATCATCTCCACATGGTGCGTTTTAGTCAGTGCTGGGGTCTCGGGGTCTGGATCCCTTGGCAGGGCATGGAGGAGCGGGCATCTCAGCGCCAGAAAGATCTTTGACGATCACAGCAGCAGCTGCCTCTGCATTCAATACACCAGGCTGGGGATGGAAGCCTTTTTCGGCACATCCCATGCCCGACTGGTCACAACATTGTCACAACATTGCCCATGCAGCGGTGGTGGGTGGGCAGTGGTGAGCAGGGTACGTCTGCTGCAGCTCCAATCAGAGCCATCCAGAGCTGCTGGGTGCTGCTGTGTTATGCAGGATGCTGGGGATGGAGCACAGCTGTTTGCCGCTGGTTAATGGGCCGGGCCAGGGATGGAAACATTTCCCTGGCACATCCCTTGCCTGGCTAGCTTCACTGCCCTCCAGTGACCACTGATGTCCACTGCCATTACCTCCGGCGGTGTGAAGGTCAATTGTGTCTGCTACCTCGGCTGAGTGAGGGGCCTCCAGAGACTTGAGATGCAAGCACATGGCCAGTAGGGATCTGCGACTGCAGATCCCATGGGGACTAAAAACGCTGGATTGCAGCGGCCTGCCGATGTGATCTTCTGTGCAAGGTAAGGAAAAAAACCATTAGAATGACATTAGACTGTACATTTTAATAATATAGTGAAAGATAGATATACAGTAGGAGAGCAAAGAATCCATCCATATGCCTGGGTAGATAGAATAGATTGAGGTAGAAAGAGGGTGGGCACTGTGGTGGGGTGGCTGGCATATGCTCAGAAGGGTCTTCAGACTGTTTTGAGCTATTGGAGAACTATTCTGTCCATGGAGCCATCGGATGACGTCACCCAAGTGTGGCTGACTCATCCTGCTTGTCCATGGAGAAACAAAGAGCACAATGAACATCTCAACAAAGCGGAAGAGGGAAAAGCAGTGTCACAGCTGGTGGAAGCACACCAAGACATTTTGAGAGGAGTAAACTACCAAGGAGACCAGCATAGCACCCAAATGGGGCTGCAAGGTCCTAAAACACCAGAGGAGAGCCTACAAGGAAAAGATTAGGGCTCTTCAACTTGGAAAAGAGTTAGCTGAGGTCTATAAAATGATAGTGGTCTATAAAATAATGAATGGCGTAAAGCGGGTTGTTTACTCCTTCAAACAGTAGGAAAACTAGGGGGGACACAATGAAGCTACAATGTAACCGATTTAAGACTAATCAGAGAAAATATTTTTTTCACTCAACATATAATTGAACTCTGGAATTCATTACCAGAAGATGTAGTAAAACTTTTAGTATAGCTGGATTTAAGAGGTTTGGACAAGTTCCTAGAGGAAAAGTCCATAAACTATTACTAAAGAGGACCAGGGAAATCCACTGTTTGCCCATTGGACAAGCAGCATGGAATCTGTATATCATTTGGGAACCTGCCAGGTACTTGTGAGTCCTGGCACTGAAGACTTTGGCCCCAGCATAGGAACCATAAGTACAGAGAAAGATCCCCCTGGGTGAAATAAGCATTCTTGTAGTGCTTAGATAACATGCTGAGGGATTTAAATACGAATCAGAGGATTCACCATGGTGAAGGTTCCAAAAGCAGTGGGAGTGCAGCTATAGCACTGGCAACAATAGCTCAGAGGAAGGACAACGCAACCGCAAGACAGGCTGGAACCCCCTATAATGAAAGAATAATTCTTGGGGCAGAAGACCAACAGTTGACAATACTGGATGGTGAATATTAAGGCAATGTGCTACCCCATGATAGCTAGGTTTGATTTCTTACTCTGTCAGCGCTTTGGTTCATCCTTCCTGATAGAGGAAATACCATTGTTCACTTAAGGATATAGTAATAACTGAACTAACCTGCAAAAACCTCCAAACAAGTATAGTTATGGAAATTTGAAAAGAACTTTGAAGAGCAAGTTCAAGGCTCGTCAGTGATGGTAAGCTACTAGGGTTCTCCCACCATGCTGGGTTTGGTTTCTCCCAGTCTCGGGTTATTAGGAACTGCATGCCAACGTGGGTGGCAGAAAACCCAGAAAGTCAGACAATGACAAGCCAATGGCACACTCAAAGGTGCAAAGCACGAGGAGGATAAGGAGTGGCCCAGAAAAACCCTAAGCACATTGGTTTCAGAGCCATGAATTAAGAAGGGTCGCATGAATCACCCAAATCAGCATGGGAGGGACGAGGGGCAGCAATGAGACAAGCCAACAGAGTGATGCAGGCAGATGCAAGGGAAAAGCAGGTCTGTCTAGATAATAAACTAAATGAGAATGGTGCCAGAGACTTTCTTTCCATCTTTGTGTTCCTTCTAAGCACCTCTAAGCTTTGACTGGAAATGTCACCGCTCATATTACTAGATCGTATCAAGTTTGTCTAGGTGGTCCTATTGACATTATAAATAGTATTCAGATAGTGCTCGCAAATTGCCCATTATGGACAACACTGAAGTAGCACAGGAGATGTTCTGCTGCTAACACTACTACTGCTAGCGCTACAAGGCGTACTTAGCGCTGTACAGATACTTGTAAAAGACGGCCCCTGATTATCGGAGCTTACAATCTAGTCAAGACAGACAATACGATAGCTGAGGACAAAGACACAACTAGGGAATGGTAAGGAGAGACAAAGGAAACAAAGCAGATTAGGATCCAAAAGCAGTCTCAAAGAGGTGAGCCTTTAGCGTGGATTTGAAAGGGGGGAGAGATGAAGCCTGACGTATAGACTCGGAGTTACTTCCAGGCATAAGGAGCAGCAAGATAAAAGGATCGGTCTAGAGTTAGCAGTGGAAGAAAAGGGCACAGAGAGAAGCAGGTCAGTGGAAGAGCAGAGTTCACAAGAAGGGATTAGGGAGAGATAAAAGAGGAAATGCAGTGAGGAGCAGCAGAATGAGTGCATTTATAAGTCAGAAGGAGAAGTTTGAACGGGATACAAAAACAGATGGGGAGCCAATGAAGTGACTTGAGAAACGGGGTTATATGAGTATATCAAGGCTGGCAGAAGCTTAGTTGCTCTATATGGGCAGCTGGGAAATTACTCTAATATTGTCATTTGTGGATATAAGGACTGTTCTGCTACCATCTTTTAATTCAGTTTCCAGACAGCTGTTATGTCTAGAAGACTATTCTTACCAGTAGATGAGATCAAAGATATGTCAGGATCGTGCAGCCAATAGAAGTTTTAACAAACTTTTCAGCCTCCTTAACAGATTGAGGAACACTCTACAAATTTCTCAGAGGCACGTATTGTGTTGTCGCCGAAACCTGGAAGAGGTTCTTCTTCAGTAGGGAATTATTGACCAATATCACTTCTAAATATTGGTTATAAAATTCTTGCTAAAGTAATGGCTTCTAAGTTGGAGGAAATTGTTGGTGATGTCATCTGTATGGAGCAGGGTTTTATGAGAGGTAGGTATATTTGGGATAATGCTCAAGTATTTAATGACTTGCTGCTGATTACTCAGCAATCGCTGGATAATGTGTATGCTATGTCACTTGATGTTGAAAACAGTTTGATCGCGTGGAATGGTCTTATAGGTTTCAGGTGCTTGAGTGGTCTGGATGTGAGTTACATTTTCTGTGATGGGTTAAGGTATTTTATACCCGTCCAATGTCAAGGCTTGTTGTAAATGGAGAGTGCTCTCGGGGCCGGTGCTATCTTTTTTGCTGCCCAGTGCAAGTGATCAATGTGCTGCCTCCCTCCTCTACCCCCCCCCCCCCCCGCCCTAGTGGATTCCAACGGAGCCCTTTGAAAGCCTCTTTTTTTGGTCCCAACGTGATTAAAATTTTCTGAGGGATAGTTGTGTTAGTCTGAATAGCAAAAATCACAAAGGCAGGTGCACCATATGGACTAATCAATATATTAAGTCTCGTGCCTCTATAAATTGGTCAGTCTACAACAGTGGTTCCCAACTCAGTCCTGTAAGTGTGCATTATTCCTTTCCCAGCACCTTTTATCACTAACCCTTGGGACGTCTGTCTGGGTCGAGGAATCACCTTACCTTCTTTCTCTGGAATCCAGGGGAACAAACACACACACACACACTTGCACATAAGTGGTATGCAGTTTATTCCATAGGGTGGAGGGATTGTCCGTATTTTATACATTATCAGAAACATATTCATACGTCATCCACCCATCTCCTGGGGCCCACTATAGCTTATCAGTAACTATGCAAATATGAGTCATCTCTGAGTAGAACAATCAATTTAGCTTAGCACAGCACATTCCTTTTCCATATATAAACGTATACAGGATTGCCATCTTCCCTCTTCCGGGCCCCTCTTACAGACCTCGAATCCTTCTGTATGTACACTTAAACTAAACCTTATTATCCCCTATCAATCCCCCCTTTGGGCCTGCATAGGCCCACTATAAGAACAGCCAAACAGTCTACTGGGCCATTAAGCAGACATTAACGGAAGATCAGTGGAGGCATGCACAGGTACATCAGCCACCATGGAAACAGGTGTATAAGAGTACATAAAAGGGGTAGAGCTTTGTAGGGCCTTTCAACAACAGCCAAGAACAAATGAAAATATACAACGAAAAAGAACAAGAATTATAAAACCGCTCAATAAGCAGCCCTTTGAGACCACCCCAAAGAAAGATACATAGACAGGCTAAAAGCAAAAGCAATAAAACAATCCGTAGCATTAAAACTAGAGACAGTTTACAATGAGCAAGGGACCTAGTCATATCCCAAAGAGGGGCGAGTAACACCAATGTTATACAAGAAAGTAGAAAAAGAAACATGGGGCTGGGTGCAGTTTAAATTATCAAGTACAGTAAACTTCTGCATTTCACACAGAGTAGAAGGTACAGTAATGAGACATGTTGAGAGAAAAGCTCCAGTTTGTAGCGAGCTGCGCACACAAAAGATAAGGCAGTCTGGGCAAGTAGTATTGCCGTATTAACAGTTCCCGAGATGGGCTGAAGGAGGCACTATATGAGTGATAGGAGGAGTCAACACAGTCTTGTGCGTGATGGTCAGGAGGCTGGAACCGAAGATGTCAGTGGAGACGATACACGCTTAATTCTTGACGCATGGATCCACGAAGGGGAGGAGTCACACAGGATGGCTGTCCATGTGATGGCGATCACTGTAGTTTGGAGGTCCGTAGAGCGGGTCTAAGGTACCGTGCTTGTGAGGTGCTCTGACCTGTCACCAACCTTGAAGGGATATGTTGGTTCGGTACCTCTAGGCAGAAAGCTGCTTTTCTTCAGGAGTCTTCTCCTCTCCTCTCCAGTTGCTAGGGCCTTGGCTGCCCCGGCGTCAGCTACTTCTCATCCTGGTCCTGAAGCCAGATCTATAGATGAAGAATGTTTCCAGCAAGGGCAATGGCTTCAGGATCCTTTAGCCGCCACCTTCACTGTAATCGGTGTTATCAGAAGAACTTGGAACGGTCCCATACTGGAAAAGGGGCTTGTACTGTGTGCTGGTGGTATGTCTTTACCAAATCCAGTCTCCGGATTGAAAGAAAAGAGCTGAGTCACCCAGCAGAAAGGACTGGACCAGCTGAGCATACCTGTGGAGGGAAGAGAATTGCCTCTGCTGCTAGGAAATACAAGAGATCAAATGTGAGGCTCAGGAGTATAAAAAGTAAGCAGTCTTCCATATAACAGTTCAGAGGGAGAAAAATTTCAGTCTACTCCCTTAGGGCAAATATTTTTTTTTTTTTTAACAGATTCAAAGGCAAGACAGTTTAATTTCTTTACAAAGTTTTTTAAGGTTTCGGAGGTTCCCCCCTTCGTGGATTGCTGCTTGCATACAACAGCCAATCCTAAGCAACTCAATTTAACTACTACATTTTGACAAGATGCCCACACTTCCTCAAATTTTTCACAATTTTAGAATTATACCAATTTGTAAAAATTTGTGTAAGTAACTTTCCTCCTTTAGCTTCATGTGTCGGGCCAGGACACATAGAGGCAAAAAGGGATAAAAGCATCTGAAAAGCACCACATGGCCAGTGTGGGTCTCCCCAAAGCTCATTAGGATGAAAAGTGCACTCAGCCTATCTCCAAGTGTCTATTTCCAATTATTGGGTATATCTCTGGGCTAGATGACTTCCAAAATTGGAGTTAATGGGGATGGCCTAATCAAATATTGTAGAGTATTCATTGTCAGTTTTCTTTCTAGGTGGATACATCGGATACATCATTTCACATTTCAATTTACCCTCACCATTTTATAATGTTAATCTGAGTTCTCCTTTCCAACATGAATATTCCATCACACTCCTCTCAGCACCACTTTTTTTTTTCACTTACATCATTCCATCAAACTACATGCATAGGTCCTTCTGTCTTTTTATACCATACTAGTGTATCCTTGTTTGGCAAGGCTGCTAAGAACATCAAACAATTGTAAGAAACTTAGTATTTTTTGTAAACAAAAGGTATATATAAAATATAAATGTAGATCCTTTTCAATAAGCATAACAATATGAGTAAACAGTGCTCATTCTAATTAGCAAGTCCTTACAATATAGACTAGTGCTTCACGGCATTTTATAACATCAATCCCAATAGGAAGGAGTATGGCTTCTAACAGAACAGCCACATAATCTCTCAGGTGTGACTAAAGTCTATCTTATGCCTGGTTCTGAGTGAGAGTGCTATGGAAACTTAAAAATATTTGAGGACTGATCTTATAATTGCAGTGCCCACAAGGATCTGTGCAAGTTACTCACTAATCATGGTGTTTAAGAGATCCTTTTGAGGTGAGAGGCCTAAGAAGGTTCAAGGCATTTATGGTTGGGCCTCATGTCGATACTTCCTCAGATTCTTCTTGGCCTACTTTCCCCTGCCTATCCATGTCTCTGCCGAGGCATAAATATACAAGGTTCATGTTCTTCAGGCCTTGGGAGTCCTCGAGGAGTCTTAAAGCAGTCAGAATTCTGGTGGCCCAGATCATCACACTCGGAGCAGCACGTTTATTGCCTTTCCCAAGACTGTAGCCTCACCTTCTGTCTCTCTCTCTCACTCTCTGCTTCTTTTTTTTTTTCAAACCGCCCCTGGATCATTGCTGACGAGCAAGATCTTGGTTTGGGTTGTTTTGTTGTTTTTTTTTCCCAATGAACTCACGTTAATGTTATTGTTTACAAATATTCTCATATTTCCTGGGAACTAAGCTTCATCTTTCCACTAAATGAGATCTATGTGCTTGGGAACAAAGCAATTTCAGATCAGCCTCTTTCCAAAATTCTATAATTTCTGTGTGTACTGAACCTCTACATAATGTACTGCTACAACAAGTATTTTGGTAACATAAGTGCAAGTGTGTAAACTAAAGAAAATTTGTATGTCATAGTGCTACAATATACTGTATTCCTAAAACTGAATTTTTAAAAACTTTCAAAACAAAGTACAATTTTTTTTTCTCTGGACCCCAACACATAAAATTCAAATACAGGAAAACAAATGAACTTATCCTAAAATCCAATACTGTAGTAAATAAAACTGATGTTACTGTCCTGTTCATCAGTCATCAGCACAAAGCTTAACAAGGCAAAGTAATTATCTTAAAATCTTACAATTCAGGAAACAGACATTCAAATAACATGAAACTGCAAAAAAAAGGTGAATTCAGAATCATACTTTGTCACATTTAAATTAAAACCTTATACATAATACTTGAGACTGGTATCAAACTGATCTGAAACAATGAAATTATGTTAAAGCAATTTGCTTAGAGTAACAGTTCAACCTTGATGTTATCTCAAACACAAATAGCAAAGTAAACAGCAGGTCTGTCTTGAGTCCAAATTCCTTCAGGCAAATGCAGATAGCTGAACGAGAGAGAAGAGTCCTAAATTAAGAGTTTAAAAAGAAAAAGTTGCTTGAGAATTGTCACTAATTGTGATTGCTATTAAATTCCTATAGTTACAACTCAATGTGTTTTTGTAATATATGAACAATAATTATGACCTCTGAGGTGCTTGCCACAAAATATAAAATTCATTTTTTATAAACTCTTTAAGTTTACTCAATAGCATACACAAAGACCAGACACATAACATAACCTTCTTATTCACTCAGGATTCAAATCATTTTTTCAAGTTGCAGTCTTTTAATTACTGGCTCAGGATGCCCCATTGTCCTGACAGGGTTCCCAACCCCTACCTTGAAGGTCAAAGAAAAACAGAACAGCTTCCACCAGACCTTTCTGACATCATCACAGCCCTTTTACACCCAGCCAAACGGATATCAGCTCTCTTAGTTTAGGCAAAGGTAACTCCACAATACCCTTTATTCTCTCCGGATTCATTATTTTTTTGTTTCACTTTCCTTCACTTATAATGTGGCAGTCACCTCAAGATGAAAGAAATTCAGCCCCTGGCTAGTAAATATGGCCATGCTACAAAATGCATTGACAAACAGCCAGAGAAGGGCTGTGCTATAATCCAAAACCATTTGTGCCTTCTGTAGCCCACGGGAGGGGCTGCCCCCTTTCCCTCTCTCTTCTTTGTTCTCTTTGTTAAGTTTCTGGTTTCGTTTTTAAGTTTCTGGTTTCGATTCTGATGCTGTAGGGGGAAGGGATAGCCCCAACCTAATTTTTTTTTCTCCAGGACACCATGAATCCTTTCTTTCCCAAGAAATGCAGCAGATTGTTAATGGCTTCTATCACAACTGGTTTCTCCTGCCCCGAACTTTGAAGATCATCTACATAGTGCCTAGGGAGCAGGCTCAAACATATACCTCACATCTACAATACTGAACCATTTGTGTTCATGCAAAATTTTTGCTCAACTTTATATATAAGGGTTTGGGACCACAGGATGCTGAGTCTAGACACGCTTAGTCAAATTTCTTAAATGCTGCCTCAGCCACTAAAACATATGACAAAGGTTTTTAATTTAAACAGAAGACAAGTCAAAGCTTACAAGTGCTTTCTTAAGAAATTTCACCCTGCATAATGAACTAGACCCTCTCCTTTGATTTCTCCACTTCAGACTTACCAGTCACATAAAGGGTTAACACCTAACAAGGGATACTTTCCTTTGTGCAAAGGAAACAACAGTATTTCATCATTAGCATCTTACAGTTCTTATCATTCTCCCCCCTTTCCTTACCGCGGTCTGTGCACAGAATTACTCGATTGCTGCAGCGCTTGCTGGTTCACAACAACTCTGTTCACTTTTTTTTTTTCTTTTTTTTTTTTTTTCTTCAACTCCGGGACCATTACCAGCTGGCAGAGAGACCTCTCCGCAGAGGAGGAGGTGAGACTGTTGAAATCAACAGGACGCGTCTTCGCACCTCCACTCAGCAGGAGTCACTCTACTGTGGGAAAATCCCGGCGAGCCCCAGCTGTTGTTTACACCTTTACCTGTGGCCAATTCACCTTTGGCCAACCTGGCCAATGAGACTCGGAGAGGAATATTGTGAAGCAGATTAAGAGCTCTTTTAGTATTTTTATTATTCAGTACATTGCTATAGCAATGGGTGTCTAAATACAGACACACCCTTTTACATATTTCAGTGACAGTTATACCGTTGTTGAGTACAAAAGTAATTTTTTTTTCTATTTAGCTTGTCTTCTTACAATATGGCAATAAATAGACACTCTGCAAATAAATAATAATTTACGTTTTAGTATACCGTTTAACTTTAGGTTTCTGTTGTCTGCCTTTGAACAACAAAGAACAGGAAGGGAGGGGGAGGGAAGAGCGGAGCATGTGTTGCTCAAGCTCTACTATCTCCAGATGCAGTAAGTTACAGCACACATCGAAAAGCATACTAAAAGAATTACTTGTACTTAATTTCAGTATTCATAAAAACAACAAAGTAAATTGCTAAAAAACTAACGACTCCCTCAGTGATTAGGAGATTCGGAATCTACGGGGAGGGGCCCCGGGGGGTACAGGAGTACAACTGGAATACAAAGTCTGCTTAAACAAACACCACTTGTCACTTGCATTCCAGGGACTCTGAGTCATCAGTTTTACCTTCGCTAGAGACTGGGGGAGGGGGGGGGGGTGTCGTATAGGCACAGAGATAAACTAAGCACAGTAAACATGCTAACAGACTTCTTCAGCAGAATTAGCAAATGTCCTGTAACCTACACTGACAATTTATGTAGAATGGCTATTTTAGCTGCATTTTTAAACTTTATCACAACATTTAGCTGAACATGCACTCACGCGGATTCTGGAGCGGTACCCTCACCTTGGGACCCCCCCATCCTCTAATTAATTCACAACAAACGCACATCTGGCCACTTGCTTTCTGCACCGTACCCGTCACTAGCGCTATATCGCTTCGGAGTACGGCAGGGGCGTTTTGCCAAACTCACACAGGCACAC
Organism: Ichthyophis bannanicus; assembly: GCA_033557465.1. Classification (NCBI taxonomy): domain Eukaryota; kingdom Metazoa; phylum Chordata; class Amphibia; order Gymnophiona; family Ichthyophiidae; genus Ichthyophis; species Ichthyophis bannanicus. Next base: position 3,027,505 of record JAWIIG010000024.1, on the reverse strand, counting down.
AAGCACACAGAGAAGGAGAAGGATATTACCACAGACCCAGCAGGACGTCCCTGTTATTCACTGCGCTACCCAAGCGCATATTCCCAGCGCTACCCAAGCGCATTTTCCCAGTGCTACCCAAGCGCATTTTTCCAAGATTAGCTACCAAAGCAATGTCAATTAAAAAATCCTTGGGCAGCTACCAAAGCTGCTTCAATTTAGAAAGTGCTTCGGGGAAATCCCACTTCTGAGACCAAATTGTAAGTGTGCATTATTCCTTTCCCAGCACCTTTTATCACTAACCCTTGGGACGTCTGTCTGGGTCGAGGAATCACCTTACCTTCTTTCTCTGGCATCCAGGGGAACAAACACACACACACACTTGCACATAAGTGGTATGCAGTTTATTCCATAGGGTGGAGGGATTGTCCGTATTTTATACATTATCAGAAACATATTCATACGTCATCCACCCATCTCCTGGGGCCCACTATAGCTTATCAGTAACTATGCAAATACGAGTCATCTCTGAGTAGAACAATCAATTTAGCTTAGCACAGCACATTCCTTTTCCATATATCGACATATACAGGATTGCCATCTTCTCGTGCCTCTATAAATTGGTCAGTCTACAACAGTGGTTCCCAACTCAGTCCTTTGGTACCCCCAGGCCAGTCAGGTTTTCAGGCTATTCACAATGAATATGCATGAGATAGATTTGCATGCACTGCTTCCATTTTATGCAGATCTATCTCATGCATATTCATTGTGGATAGCCTGAAAACCTGACTGGTCTACAGTATAAGGTGCCACATGCCTCGGACATTTATGTGAAAACAACTAAATAAGTTGATGAATGTCTGAACATCATGTACATGTGCAGTGGGGTTAGAGAGAGGCTACCAGATTTCTTCTATACGAGTTACCTCCAGCACCAACTACTGCATACATGAGTAAGTGCTATAAAACCCTGCAAAAGGAACATTCAGAATCCATAGCAAACCTGCCATAGCTTAATACCAGGACTCAAACAGTCCTAGGACTACCAGTATTAAACCAGTACATCTAAGATAACATCAGTAGCTTTCCTGGCGGGCAGATAGGAGTCTTTGCAGTGATCACAGCGGCCTTCCCCTCCTGCCTGCGAGGATCCAATCTCCCATAGGTAGACAGGAGACCACCGCAATCGCAGCCATTCCCTTCTCTTCTGCCCATGGGAGATTTGATCTTAGGAGCTAGGAGGCGGAGTTAGGGTGGAGCTGGGGGCAGAGTCAAGGCAGAGTTTGGCCTCCCCCCATCCGAGAGGCATTCTTCAGCCTATGCCTGGGATGAGTCTCCATGAAGGTCTGTCCTGGTCCTTTACACAGTGCATGCAAAGCTTGGATGCTGTCAGTGATTATTTTCCACCAGATCAGCACCCCCAGAACTTTTCTGAACTTGCTTCCTTTTAAACCCCATTGCAGCTTCTGTCCCCCTTCCCCTTATTTTATCATTTACCATTGCCAATCTCAAAATCAACAAGAGAAGTGTACACTAGCAGTGTAACTCAATGACGCATTTTCCCTTTTCCCAGAATCAGGCATGTGGGGTGTTTTATGCGTGTGTCTCATAAGACGTGTCAGGTGGTATCATGGGTTAGATGGGTGGGGGGGGTCATGGAGTGCATGGGTGTCTCTTGAAGGGTGTGTGTGTATTGGACATGTCAAGAGGTGCACGCATATGTCTGTGTGTGTGTCAAGGGCTTTGTGCCATATGTGTATGTGTGTCAGGGGGAATATCAGGGGCTATGTGCATGTGTTTACATCATGGGAGTGGCAGGGGTTGCATGTGTGCATCTGTCTGTCATTATTTTATTTAACCAGTTTTCTATACCATTTTATCCTTCAATCAAAGCAGTTTGCATTATGTAATCACTACAAACAGGTACTGGATACATTCCCTTGTCCCCAAAGGGCTCACAATTTATGTGTACCTGAAGCAACGGAGGGTTAAGTGGCTTGCCCAAGGCCACAAGGAGTGTCTATAGGACTAGAAACCCCAGTCCCTCCAGCCTGAGATTTCTGTCCCCAGTTGGGAATTGAACCCCCAGCCCTCTGACCTGTGATAACATGTCCTAACCACTAGGCCACTCTTCCCATATATGTCACAGGGAGTGTCAGCGCCTGTGTGTGTGTATGTCAAGAGGAATGTCAGGTGCTTCATGCATGTGCATTTGTCGTGGGTAGTGTCAGGGGCTGCGTGTGTGTATGTGTGTGAAAGGGAGTGTCAAGGCCTGCATGTGTGTGTACGTGTATGTCTGTCATAGAAATTGTCAAGGACATTGTGTGCGTGTGTGTCTCTCTCTCTCTCTTGGCTTCCTCCACTCTGTTTCTCTCATGAACCCTCCCCTTACAGGTTTCCTCCAGTCTGTTTTTTTCTGTCTCATATCCTGCCCCTCCCCCCAGCCTTCCCCTAGTCTGTCTGTCTGTCTCTGTTAAGCCCCCATCAGGCTTCACCCAGAGTCTCTCTGATAACCCCAACCTCTGAGGCTTCTCTCTCTCATAATCTCCCCCTCCCCAACCTTCCCTCAGTCTGTTTCTCTCTCTGTCACACGCTCTCATAATCCTGCAGTCTGCTTCTTTCTCTCTCTCTCATACCCATCCCCCAGTATCTCTCTCTCTCCCTCTCAGGGCTCCATCAGGCTTCACCCAGTATCTCTCTCTAAATCTAATTTCCAAGGCTTTTCTCTTTCCTCATAACGTCCCCTCCCCCCAGATTGATCACCTACCCAATGTGCTTCTCCAGAATGCCATAGTTTAGCAGCTTCCTGCACCACCATCAGCTCTTTGAATGATGGAGCACACAGGCAGGAAGTTCAGGTTGGACCTCTTCAGAACAGTGTAAACGTCCTGTCCCATGCGACTTCACCATTGAGAGAGCCGATCGCGATGCAGGAAGTGCTCCTAAGAAGCAGCTCATGCACGCGCTACACATCAGATGTACATGGGCTTCAAAGCCCCGTGTTATATATAGCCAAATCAGCTTCAGTCAAAATGCAGGTAACATTTAAAAGGCCATCTCTAATACTTAAATCAAAGGCATCCATTGAACCTCCATATTCCTACCTCTCGAACCTGTTGAATCTAAAAGAAAGATCCAGTATTGTTCATGTAAATTCAGTTTATAACATACTGTCATAGTGTAGCGAGTCCTCCTCCAATTATTGGGGCTGCAGGTAACCCCAGATGCCATGTACAGAACAAAACTGCTGGTATCTGCGTTAAATGCAGCTCTTCTTTCTTCTCCTGCATAGCACAACCACTTCTACCCCCACTCGGTGACAACGGGAAAACAACCGAAGCATAAAAAATACATGGGAGCTCATTAATAACATGTATAAAAATATTCATTAACGGGCATTCCCCAGTTGAATAGAAATGTGTGAAAGAAGGGAAATTAATATTATCATACATACAGTCCTTAAAAACAATGTTAGATGATGTTAAAAGCTATCAAACTTGGTCACAGTTCCTTGTTTCTCCCTTGCTCTCTCTGATATCTCACTCATACAGTGTCCATTGCAGGAAGAGTATTGTGCCTTCACGTCTCTTCTCTCTTGGATTACAGATTTAGTTACAGTTGTGGTCCACATTATTGGCATCCTTGCATTTTAGGTATGTTGTGTACAATATCTTGAGAAATAAATGGAAATATTCCAACCGTATGTCATCATAATATTTTAATAACATGTTCAAAAAAACAAAAAAGAGATGTCTGTGCAACTTAGTCATAGTAATATCTGAGAAAAGAGCAAATATCACAGTGCTGGCATGAAATTAAGGTTACTGCGCGATAAACAGCCATTGCTACCTTGACGCTGGAACGCCCACTTCCTTATATGGCATTCCTCATGTTACTGCTGCAAGTAGCGCCGGCAGGGGCGGCCCAAGGGGGGTGCGGGGCCATGTGCGGAGACTTGGTGCGGGGCCTCATTTGCATAAGGGGCCTCATTTGCATAAATATTTGCATAATGTTACCATACACTAACTTTTAGTAAGCATGCCTCTTAATGAGTATATGGATAAAGAAAGACTAAAAGATTTCTACATTACTATAATCCAGTGCCAACCTCCAGGCACATTAGGAACTACTACGAACACTGCCCATTTAGAACCCATAACAAACCCGCCATATCCTAACAGCACTACCAGGTCTCACAAAGCACCATACCCTACCTATCAAAAGGCAACACTGCAAATATTAAACCAATACATTTCAGAGAATAACAATACATGACCTACTGGGGAAAGGGAACAAGTGGCAATATCAAATAGGAATTACATAAACAGAATACCTCAGCTCAGTTACACATGCAGAACACAGACCATCACCAAATAAGGAATCACAATTTAGAAACAGGAAGACAATTAAACTGGGAACCCCAAAAGACAAACTTGGAATGTACAACACTGTAGAAATAAAACTATAAATTAATTTCCTCTTGTACTAAACAAAGCGCAGACGTTAATGATGCACATTTCCCAGAGCTGACATATTCCAGTTAATAAATTTAAAATAAAGAGATATCTTTCTACCTTTTGTGCATTTTTTTTTCAGTTGCAATTGCTCCAGCCACTTTCTTCTGGTTTCTTTGTGTCTTCTGCTAACTCTCCATCGTCTGCTGTCCATTTGTCCTCTCTTCTAATTTTTTTCCATTCTCTAGCTACATCTGCTTTAACATACTAATCTTTCTCCTTTTGCTCTTTCCTCATTCCTATTTCATCCACTCAAATTTTACCCCTCCATCCTCAATCCCCACTTACTCTCCCAATACCCAGCCAATTGTAGATTTTTCTTCCATCTCACACAAAATATTTTTCCCCTCTCCATTTCACTCTCCCAGCTCCATCCCATTCTAATCTCCCCAACATCAGCTCCCTTCTAGTTCCAGCCCCACCCAGTATCCACTCCCTTCAAGTCCCTGCATCAGCCTATTTCCAGTCCTAGCTCCCCCATCCATTTCCAGTCCTATCCAAGTCCCTCCATCAGCTCATTTCCAATACCAGCCTCCCATCAGCCCATTTCTAGTCCTTTCCTAGCCCCACCATCAGCCCATTTTAAAATCCTAGCTCCCCCCACTCAGCCCATTTCCAATCCAAGCCCCCCATGAGCCTACTTCCAGTTCTAGCCCCTCCATAAGTCTATTTCAATCCAAGCCCCCACCACAGCCCATTTCCAATCTTAGCTCCACCCAACACCCAATTCCCAGTCCTATCCTAGCCCCCTTCATCAGCCTATTTCCTATCCTAGCTCCCTCCCCTCACAACCCATTTCCATTCCAAGCCCCCCTCTCCATCAGCTATTTGCAGTTCAGGCCCCACTTCCACTCAGCCCATTTCCATTCCAAGCCCCCTCCCCATCAGCTATTTGCAGTTCAAGCCCCCCTCCTCCCTTCCCCTCAGTCCATTTCCAGTCCTAGGAACCCCCCCAACCCATTACCAGTCCTAGCCCCCCCCCCATAGCCTATTACCAGTCCTAACCCCCCATCAGCCCACTCCCAGTCCTAACCCCATCAGCCCATTTCCAGTCCTAACCCCCATCACCCAATTTTCAGTTTAAGCCCCCCCCATAGCCCATTACTAGTCCTAACCCCCCATCAGCTCACTTCCAGTCCTAACTCCCATCACCCCATTTCCAGACTTAGCTCCCCATAGCCCCAGTCCTAACCCCCTATCAGCCCTCTTCCAGTCCTATCCCCATTAGCCCATATCCAGTCCTAACTCCCACCCCAACAGCCCAGGGAAATTTTAAAATTAAAAAAAAAAGCTGTCTGCTGCCGCTTCCGTCAGCTTTCAGAGCGCGAAAGGAGAGTTTCTCCCGCGCGGCTCTGTTAAGCCCGCGGGGGCTGATGGGAAAGTCCCATCAGCCCCTGCGGGCTTAACAGAGCCACGGAAGGGAAACTAGTCTCCCGTCGAGCTCTGAAAGCCGATGGAGCTGATGCAGGGAGAGCAGGCTCTGTCGGGGGGGGCCCCGCGGGATATGCGATTCTGCCATTGCCGTGGCGGCGGCAGCGGCAGCAGACAGCTTTTTTTTAATTTTAAAATTTACTTTGCAAGCAGAATGTTCTTTGCGCGGGGCCCCCTGCAACGCGGGGCCCTGTGCAAAAAACATTCTTGCTCAATGGACGGGCCAGCCCTGAGCGCCGGTAACACTATCACAGTTTAGTAAACACACCCCTAAGAGTTCAAGATCACTAGCTGAAACACCTCCATAAGAACATAAGATATGCCATACTGGGTCAGACCAAGGTCCATCAAGCCCAGTATTCTGTTTCCAACAGTGGCCAATCTAGGTCATATGTACCTAGCAGTTTCCCCAAGAGACACAAGTTCCACAATGTTTGTACTGGGTCAAGCATTGATAAAGAACAGAAGACATTGGATGTGATTGGCAGGAAATCCTACCAGTGCGCTCTTAGCCATGAGGATCTTGACGCATCAACTCCAGATTTTCCACTATCTCCATGTCTTTCACTTAACTAGATGATCCTTGTACCCTGCTGCTGAGGACCATGCACAACTGCATGTCAACCTTCATGAGTCTTTAGGTCTCATAGATGACCTGATACAGAGTTCTGGTCAACATTGTCACCTTTGCATTTTAGGTATGTTGCATCCAGTATCTTGAGAAATAGTTGGAAATATTCCGACTGTATGATGTCATAATATTTTAATAGTATGCTCAAAGATATACAACACAAACATGTCTGTGCAACATAGAGACAGTTATTTTTGAGATTAAAAAAAAACAAAAACAAAATATGACCTGGACAGGATTAATGGCACCCTTTACTAATATTTGGATGCACAATCCTTGGCAGTGATGACAGTATCCAAACGTTTCTTGTAGCCATCTATAAGTTTTGTTCATCTGTCTGCTGGTAGTTTCTCCCACTTATCAACTGTGATTTGTTTCAGCTCATGAATGTTTTCAGGATTCCTTTTACCAGTGGCAGATTTCAGCTCTTTCCAAAGGTTTTTCCTTTTTAACCATTCGTTGGTACTTTTGGATGTATGTTTTGGGTCATTGCCTTGCTGGAGGACCTATGACCTTCAACCCAGACCTAGCTTTCTGACACTAGGAAGCACATTTTGTTCCAAAATACCTTAATAGTCCTCAGACTTCATGATTCCTTTAATACGTTCCAGGCCTCCAGTTCCTTAGGCAGCAAAACAGCTCCAAAACATTATGGAACCTCCTCCATATTTAACTGTAGGAAGGATGTATTTTTCCTTATAAGCTTCATTTCGTCAGCTGTAAATGTATCACTGGTCTGCATTGCCAAAGAGCTCAAGTTTGGTTTCATCTGTTCACAGAACCTTTTCCCAGAAGGATTGTGGTTTCTCAAGGTGGGGTTAGGCAAAGATCAGGCATGTATTTTTATGTCTGTCTTTGAGTAGTGGGGTCCTCCTTGGCCTTCACCCATAAAGTCCTTTTTTGTTTAGTGTGTGGCATATGGTGCAGGTTGAAACCACCACTCCAGATTGCTCCAGACCAGCCTTAAGCTCTTTGGATGTTGTACGTAGTGTTTTTCCAACAGTTCACACTAACGTTCGAAAATGTTTTGGATTAATTTTCCTCTTCTCACCATGTCCTGGTAGGTTCTTGACAGTTCCATGAGCAGAAAACTTCTTAATAACATTACGAACTGTAGACACAGGAATTTCAAGGCCTTTAGAGATGGACTTGTACCCCTTTGAAGTTTGATGTTTGGTCATAATGGCTTTTCTGACTGTCTCAGATAGCTCTCTTGTCTTCACCATTGTGAAAATGGAACAGGGATTGAATGTGGCCATTTTAAACATTAGAGCCATAAATTAGTTGATTCAAGTCATGTGAGTGCTAACAATTAGAAACATAGAAACATGACGACAGAAAAAGAACACATGGCATATCTAGTCTGTCCTTCCATATCAGCCACTACAACAGTCCCCTTTTTCCCTTTAGAGATCCTCTGTGTTGGTCCCATGCTTTTTTGAATTCAGTTACTGTCCTCATCTCTATCACCTCCACTGGGAGACTATTCCACGGATCCACCACTCTTTCCATAAAGAACTATTTCTGCATATCACTCCTGAATCTATCCCCTTCACCCTCATCCCATATCCCCTCGTAGCAGAACTTGCTTTCAATTGAAAGAGGCTCTCCCCCTGAACACTTATGCCACAGAAGTATTTAAACATTTCAATCATATCACCTCTAATCCCGCCTTTCCTCTAAGGTGTACATATTAAGATCCTTAAGTCTGTCCTCATATGCTTTATAATGAAGACCACTAACCATTTTAGTAGCCACCCTCTGCACCGACTCCATCCTGTTCACATCCTTTTGAAGATGCGGTCTTCAGAATTGCACACTATACTCCAAATGAGGTCGCACCAAAGACTTATACAGAGGCACTATCACCTCCTTTTTTCTGCTAGCCATTCCTCTCCATATGCACCCAAGCATCCTTCTAGCTTTTGCTGTCGCCTTTTCTACTTTAAGATCATCAGACACAACCATGCCTAGGTCCTGCTCTTCTTTAGTTGGCAAAAGTACTTCACCCCCTATACTATATTGCTCCCTTGGATTGCTGCAGCCCAAATGCATGACCTTGCATTTTTTAATATTAAATATCAACTGCCAAATTCTAGACCATCCTTCAAGCTTAGCTAGATCCCTCCTCATGTTATCTACACCTTCCTAGGTGTCTACTCTATTGCAGATTTTGGTATCATCCGCAAAGAGGCAAACCTTACCCGACAGCCCTTCGGCTATATCAGTAACAAAGATGTTAAAAAGAATCACAGGTGCATCTAATTTTACTGCAATGGGAATGTGGTTGTTCTGTTCAAACTGATTTGACTTGTTTATAAAGGTGCCAATAATCATGTCCTTACATATAAAAAAGAGAGAAACTAAATATTTTCAACTATCCCAATTATTTCACCTATATTTAATATCGAGAGAAAGATAGATCCAAAGTATATTCAGTGTATTCAACTTAACTTAGGGTCCACAATTCTCAACCTTCAGCAATAGGACTTTCTTCCACAGTACTAGTGAGACAACCTGTTCAATTGCTGTCTCCCGATGCTAACAGCATAGTCCATTATAGTTATATAGCTGTGTAGTGGAATACTGTGGTCCGCAAAATATGTTGAATCCTTTGTTTAGTTAACTTCCTATTTCTCGAATTCGCTCATTGCAAACAGATAGCTCATAAAGACGCTTGTGAAGATGTACACAACGCCGTGTTTCAGACCGTGAAACTCCTGGTCCTTCTTCAAGCAAATTACGTCTTACTTCTTTCCATTATCCTATTCTATTTTAAAGCCAGCCTCGTTTTCATCATTAGGAAAAAAACGGGCTATCATTGGCTGTCATAGGGGTTCAGTCTATCAAGCTCCACCAGTCCAAAGCTAGATTCAAACCAACAGGCGTTACTGATCATAAGCAGTAAATCCAAAATTGTTCCTTGGACTTAACTTTTGTAACCGATCTCCACCACGTATTTGTGCAGGAATGAAATCTATAATTCGCCTCCGAAGCTCCTGAAATGTATGATCAAGCTCCTGACAATGCTGAGCCACCAGAGCTGATAAAACTTTATTGTTTATTCTAGATCTATGTTCCAAAAGCCTCCTGTTCATGGGACGAGACGTGCGACCTACATAATTCTTATGACAGGGACAGGACAGTATATATACCACATGATTACTTGTACATGTAGTACGATATTGATTCATGATCTTAATCCCTATAGCAGCATCTTCCCACTCTAAACCTTCCATTGTGGAGGCGCAAAATTCACATTCTCCACACTTATAATGTCCTCTTAGTGTCTTCTCCGACCCGTCTAGATGGGAATGAATTAGTAAGTCAGCCATGTTATGCCCACGCTGGAAAGCGAACATTAATGGCTTCCTAAAACATGAATGCAAAGATAGCATTTCACAATATTTTTTATTATCTTCATAACTCGTACCATATTGGGCATATAGGGTAAAAGCCCTACATAAGATGACCGTTCTGTCAATTGCAAATTATGTTGTTGTGGGGACTCTGTGGGCCACCATTCTGGATGGTTAAACCGCGCTCTCCTGTATGCTTTCTTAATTATGTTCCATGGATAACCTCTATCTCTCAATCTCAACTTAAGATCCTTGGCATGTTGTTTAAACTGCTCTATGGTCGAACATAATCGCCTCAAACAGAGAAATTGTCCAATGGGTAACCCTCTACGAAGGGGTTCTGGATGAAAACTTTGATAATTTAGCAGAGTATTCCTCTGGACTGGTTTGCGATAAAGCGTGGACTGCAAAGTGGAGCCATCTTTATAAATCACTATATCCAAAAACTCTATAGATGATGTACTGTATTTTGGTACAAATTGTATATCATTATCTAAAGTGTTGATCCAATCAAAAAATAATTGGAGTTGATTCTCTGTGCCAACCCAAAGAAAAAAGATATCATCCAAATATCGAGTCCAAAGTGCTATCAATGAAAACCACTGAGAGGAATAGAGAAACTCACGTTCAAACTGTGCCATGTATAAAGTAGCTAGCAATGGGGCTACAGTAGCTCCCAACGCTATACCATGCACTTGTAAATAAAACTGATCCTCAAACAGGAAAAAATTATTCTTCAGTACAATTTTCAAAATATGCACAATGAATTCTTTTGGTAATCGAGCTGGTGTTTGTAACGTCAAATTATATTGACCATATTTAAGGCTGCATCTTGATCTATGTTAGTATACAAAGCAGTGATGTCCATCATTACCAAAAACATGGACGAAACATTCAAAGACTGTTGTTGGATTTTAGAGAGAAAATGAAAAGAATCTTTCACAAACGATGGAATCTGATGGATTAAGGGATGCAAAAAAAAGATAAAAAGGAGGGTTTTCTATGAGAGAGGGAAAGTTCCACCTCAGGGCAAATGATCCGACAAAAATTAAATATAGGTGAAATAATTGGGCTAGTTGAAACCATTTAGTTTATCTCTTTTTTTTATATGGAACTATTGAGTGAGATGAACCACAGTTTGGTTAGACTATAATTAATAATCATGTCCTGGCAAAGTCCCAGTTTTTATATTACTATTTCCTTTTTTAATTGGTCTTGTTTAATCAGATTCTTTTATGTATCAAATATGTGTGCATATATAGTCCAAAGACCTTTCACTGGCCACTTTTTTTAGGAGATATTGGACAATGAGGGGTTGAACTGCAAAGGGTGCCAATAATGTTGACTACAACTGTAGGTGCCGGTGAAGATCACCTCTCCTTCTCAGCTCCCATTTCCCCCTTGCAACTAGTATTCTGTGGGACCTTATTAAGGCTCCTTTTCATTAGTCGTTATCTCAAAATTATGAAGTAGATGAGCCATTTCTAGGCTAACTCTAGAAAGCACACATCACCATCTCTATATTATAATAAAGAACATTTCCTGATCCGTATCATAAAGCCCAGAAAGTCCTTGCACTATGGATATACTTCATTCTTTCATATTCCTTTCTTTCAAAGCATTTTCGGAACCTTATGTTTGCCAGATGGCTACAGATTGTCAGGGACCTGCTGAGCTAGACCTGTTTTTGTTTGATGCTGGTTTAAATTAATCAATATACAAGAACTACAGCCAACGGGACAAAATCTGGACTGGCCTCTCCTGTCCCTGAAAGCCCAAAGCCATCTGGCATTCTTACAATTATATGAATGATACAAAAGTATGCATTAGCAGAGCTGCTGGCATTTAAATAGTTGCTGGTTGCCTTTCGTGTAAGTGAGATATTCCCGGTACTTAGGTCTAACTCATATCCTGTAGCTTAGTCCTTGACACTCATGCTCAGGACTTATTTTGGAGTTCGGTTTTTCAGAAAAACGCAAATGGAGCATATTAGTCACCAATTGATTCTTCATTTGCAGGTGCTATTTTCATTTTTTTTTTTGTTGCTGTTGATTATAGCCTTATCTCTTCTGCAAGATTAATGACTTTTTAGGACCAAAGGTACCTGAATTATTTTAAGCAAATCCACCATTATTCTCCTAATCCTTGCCTTCCCTACAAATAAAATCTACCTCCCCTCCCAACACACACACACATGCAATACTCGCCACAGAAATAGACAGAAAAATAATTAAATGTAAATTTCTGAGCTTGTGATTCTTCTCTTGTACATGTGTGTCTAAGCATTGCTTTCAAAGAATCATTTCTTCATGTTACACTGGAGTTGAGTTTTTGGTAGACACCATCTTCTTTCTCTCATCTAGAACAATAAGCATGAAAACGAAAAATGTTTTAGAGGGAGATCCAACATGGTGGCATACAGGGAAGTCACTTATGGGTTTCCTTTAGTTTTTTATGGGTTTTTTTTTGTTCTTACCTCTTGCTCAGATAGGGAAGGACAAGAGGAAACGGGAATTTCCTGAGCTACCTCTGAAACATTTGAGCACCAAATCACTGCAATGGGGGCAATTTCTCCAAATGGTTTAGTTTTACACATGTCAATTAACCCTAAAAGCTGCTCTAAGCAACATAATACTTCTTAGTTACCTAATCAATTCAACCACAAAAATTGCTATAAAAAATCAAAAGAATCTAAAGGTAGCTAAACATTCTGTTATAAAAATTCCCAAAAATCTACTTATAATTTGGAGAGAGACCTCAGGATGACTATAGACCCTTCATATGGCAAAAACTAGTCACCATAGGGAATAGCAAGATACTCACATCACCGGTCTCCAACCTCACCCATAATACAATCATTCCCTATGGTGACTATTGAAGGGTCTATAGATTAAACAAATGACATCTGGAGAAAATAAGCTTTGGCCTGTTTATGAAACACTAAATAATCATCAATAGACCGCAAGGAAACAGAAAACCATTCCACAAAACAGGCGCCGCAAACGAAAAAACCTCTACCCCTCAGAAACTGTACACAGGGGTCCCTAAGTAAAGATGGTATCCACCTATCTAAGAAGGGTTGATGTGTCTTCTGGAATTGACTGACTGTTTTGAAGAGGGCTTCAAAACAGAATCAATGGGGAGGGTGGACAAAGCCGTTAGGTAAGTAAAGCATGAAACTCTTGTATAGAAATGTGCAAAGGGGCAACATCTGAAACGCTGTGCATGTAGTTGTTCATAGCATGGGAAGTAGTCTCAGATGTAGAGGATGTAATGGATATAGTGGCGGTAATGGAAATGTGGTACAAAGAGAACCATGGCTGGGATATAGCTATATTGGACTATAATCTGTTCAGGAAGGATAGGGAGAAGGGAAGGAAGATTAACACCATAGATACTGGATGGTGTGATTCAGTATTAGGGCATAGGCAGTGATGGTTCATTCAGAAGTGAGGGTCCTAGATTTCAGGAAAACTAACTTTCTCAAGATGGGGGAGTGCCTCAAGGCGGTGTTAACTGGATGGGAATATCTAGGGCTTTCAGGTCTACTGTAGACCTTGATCCAGCCTGCTGCCCCTTCGCCCCAGCCCCAGAGGGAGAATACTGGCCAGGGGAAGACAGAGGCAGAGAGGGGAAATAGAGGATATGCTGGATGGAGGGGAAAAGAGAGAGGGGAGAGATGCAGCACATGGGCCAGAGAAAGAGGAGGAAAGTTAGTGAAACTGGGGAATAACAGGCTGGGGAAGGAGAGAAAGATAAGGCATATGAAGACCGGGGTGATAGTTGAGAAGCACTGGGTAGATATTTATTAAGAGAGGAAGATTGAGGACTGCATGGTACAAAGGAGGATGAAATCAGAATGGATGGAGAAGCAGAAAAATACATGAAAAAAAACTAAAAGGAAATTATCAGTGTCAGAGAAGGATGTAGGGGAGGAAGTGAAGAAAACAGGAAAAGAGAAGATCTAAACCAAGTGGAGTCAGTCCAGAGGGCACCTATTAAAATGGTCAGTGGTAGTCATCATTAAGCATACATATGTGGACAGACTCTAAAAAGATAAATATACACACTTTAAAAGAAAGGGGAGATGTGCCTTATCTTTCTCCCTAAACCCACATCCCTTCTTTGTCCCTTATCTCTTTCTTTGGACACTATCGGCCTCCTTGTTTCATGAGCTTGCAATCTTGGGATCATCTTTGACTCTCTCTCTCTGCACACATCTAACAGAAAACTAAAACCTCTGTTTGTTTATTTATTTATTTTATTTATTTATTCACATTTATATACCGCATCTTCCAAGAGTTCAGTTGCGGTTTACAGTTAACAATAATTAACAAATCAAGTTTGTTTTACATGGAACATTGCAATAATACAGAACTTATTTACAAGGAACATCATATAAAGTATAGAACAAACAATGTGGTATAATACCGAACAGTGTGGAACTATATACAAGTTATATATGAATATATATACATGGATTACATGGGGGAGGTCAGAAGATCATCATTGGAGAGTGCTATCTGTATAGGTTAAAGGTTTATTGCATAGAGCAACCGGATTGTCTATTTAACCTTTGTCTATTGTAGATATTGAGTTATTTATGTTATAATGTTTGGTGAACAGATAGGTTTTCAGTTTCTTGCGTAGTTCTGTGATCTCTGTTAGCTTTCGTAGCTCCTCTGGAAGGGAATTCCAGATAGTAGGGGCTATGTGCGAAAATGCTCTATTGTTTGTTGATTTGTGGGCTTTTGTGAAATCTTTCGGGATTTTTAATCTGCATAGTTGTCCTTTTCTGTGTGTAGGCTTAGCTGGTTCTTTGTGTATTAATTTACATAACATGGGTGGGGCCAAAGCATATAAGGCTTTGAATGTTGTTATTATTGTTTTGTAGATTATTCTACTTTGAATTGGTAACCAATGAAGGGAGACTAGTATTGGTGATATGTGTTGAAGGGAATTGATTTTCAATGTGATTCTAGCTGCAGCATTTTGTGCGAATTGCAATCGTTTTATACTTTGTTTTGTTAAGCCTATTAGGATTAGATTGGCAAAGTCAAAGTGTGGGGTTATTGTAGCTTGTATTATGTTGATGAAGTCCTGTGTGAAAACTAGTGGACGAAGTTGTTTAAGGGTTTTAAGTTTGAAATAGATTTTCTTTATGGTATTGCTGATGTGAGTTTCCATCGTAAGGTGTGTATCTAGCATGACACCTAGATATCTTATTTCCTTTTTTATTTTGATTTCTTGGTTTTGGAGTCTTATGTGTGATGGAGGGATATAGGTTCTGTTCTTGGTTACGATTAGAACTTCGGTTTTAGCGTGATTTATGTGGAGGTTTTGTGTTTTTAGCCAAGTTGTGACTTCATTATAGCAATCCGATAAGAGTTGAAGCGGTAGGTTGGGAATTGTGAATGGAATATAGAGCATAATATCATCTGCGTAGAGATGATATTTTACTCCAAAGCTTTTGAATATGTTGCAGACTGGTTTTATGTAAATATTGAAAAGTAGAGCTGACAGCGCTGAGCCTTGAGGTAATCCAATTTCTTGCTTGTAGGTGGTGGAGTTTTGATTTCCAATTCTTACATTTTGTGTTCTATCAGTTAGATAGGATGAGAACCATTTGTGTACTGTAGAGTTTAATCCTATTTGTTTTAAGTTATTGAGCATTATTGTGTGGTGTACGCTATCGAACGCAGCTGATATGTCGATGAACAGTAGGATAAATGCCTGTTTAGGATTGTCAATCTCTCTTAGGAGTGCATCTATTAAAACTGTGAGGAGTGTTTCCACTCCATGGCAGGGCCGAAAGCCATATTGTTGCTCATCAAGAGGATAGGATGAGTCAAGAAAATCTTGTGTTTGTAATTGAACTACTTTTTCAATTATTTTGGCCAAAAAAGGTATGCTTGATATGGGTCTATATGACGTTGGGGATGTTTTGTCCAGTTTGCTGTTTTGAGGATTGGCCGGATTTGTGCGTGTTTAAGAGATGGTGGGAGGTAGCCTTGGGTAAGTGAGAGGTTTACTATTGAGAGAATGTAGGGCAATAAGATTGGTAGTGTGTTTTTTATCCAAGTTACTGGACATGGATCTAGATAGGATGTTGTGGTGTTGAGGCCAGAGATGATGTTTTTTAGTGTCTCTTTAGTTATAGGATGGAACTCTAACCATTCGTTTGTATGTTGGTGTGACAAGAGGATAGTGTTTATAGGTATTGATGGCAATTTTGCTTTGTTTTGATAATGTTGGGCTAAAGTTTGGACTGAGATGTCTGTGATTTCGCTGTCAGAAGTTTGGGGGTTGGTTAGATTTCTGACAATGGAGAATAATTCTCTTGGTCTGTTGTATGATTTTGAGAGTATTTTGGCATAATATTCTTTTTTTGTGCTATCCAAGGTATTTTTGTATTTAGTGAGTAGATTATTGTATATTTCTTTGTGTATCGTCAATTTGGATTTACGCCAGTTATGTTCTAGTTTTCTAAGGTTCCTTTTCATCTGATTTAGTGTAGTATTGAACCATGGTTTGGCATTGGTGTTAGAGTGGTTACTCTTTTTGTGTATTTGATTAGTTTTTGCGGCATTGTAGATGGTGTCATGCCAGTTTTTAACAATGTTATCTAAATTCGTCTCTGTTGTGACGAGGTGGGGGATTGTTAAGTCAATACATTCATCATTGTTAAACTTTTTAAATCTTGTGGTTGTGACATTTCTGATGTAGTTGTTAGTATTAGTGGATGGATAAGTCAGGTTTAGTTTAATAATGTGGTGATCTGACCAGGGTATAACATCAGCAAAATGAGTCTCTTCCTTTTGAACACAATACCGCGAGTCTTATTCACAATCTAGTCACCTCCCATTTAGACTATTGCAACCTGCTCTCGTTGGTCTCCCCCTGAATCATCTCTCTCCCCTTCAATCCATTCAAAATTCAGCCGCACAAATAATCTTCTGCCAGTCTCAATATGCTTGCATTAACCCTCAAGTCACTTCACTGGCTCCCTGTTCGCTTCCTTACCCAGTTCAAACTTCTCCTACATAAGCATTCATTCTGTGGCTCCTCGCTACCTTTCCTCTCTTATCTCTCCCTACACCCTCCTCAGTAACTCCATTCATCAGGCAAATCCAATTTATCTGTGCCCTTCTCTTCCACCGAAAACTCCAGACCATAGGCATAATTTGGGGGGAGGGAGGGGTATTGGGGGGCGGTAGCCCCCTCAAAATATTACAGACGCTAATGGTGATCTGGTACCCCTGCCCCCACTGTCAGTATGACATCAGTATGACTTCCTTAACCTTTTTCCCCCCCCCCCCCAATAAAAAGGCAAACTATGCCGATGCTTGAGTCTGCATGTCACACTCCATGTCTGGTCCTTTCAAATCCAGGCTAAAAATCCACCTTTTTGAGGCTGCTTTTAGATCCCCTTATTCTTTGTTTACCACCCATGTGCGCTATAATCATTACCCCTTAGTTTTACCCTAGTCCCCTGTTTGCTGTATTTGTCTGTCTTGCATAGATTGTAAGCTCTCTTGAGCAGGGACCTGCTCTCATGTATGTGTAAAGCGCTGTGTATACCTTGTAGCGCTATTAAATGATTCTTAGTAGAGGAGGGCCTCTTTCAATGGAAAATAGGCTCTAGAACAGTGGTTCTCAACCTTTTTTGTACCGTGACCCCTTTTACCATTGGTCAACTTGTGGTGACCCCCAATGATAAAATCAAATGCGTCGAGTTCCGGTGATGCGGTGAGCCCGAGAGGTCGCACGCTGCTCGAGCTCTGGGCCCCCTTGCTCTTCCGGCGCCGCTGAATGTTTAAACGGGGCTAATTTCGGGGTTCCCACACCCCCCCCCCCCTCGAGCTCCCTTGATCAGATCGCTGCCCGGAGGGATGATTTGGTGCTCCCCTCTCACCTTCACCCAAAGACCCGTGGAGGCGGCCTAGATCCGCGCGGCGGGCACTGCAGACGCCGCGCTGGAGTGAGAGCCACGTGGCGGGGTGAGTAGGCCAGTCGGCAAGTCTAAACAACTCGCACGGGATTGCAGTGGGGTCCCCGCGGCGGCCGCGGCTCCCCGGCTGGTGTTCATCGCCCCTTCCTGCCTCGAGCTTGTTTCCAACTTGTGCCCTGCGTGGATGCCTGACGCGGGAAAAACCAGGGGAAGCTGAGATCCCTTATCGGGCCCGGCTGTGGGCTGCCCCCTGTTCTGCCTGCCTCCCCTCCCAACCCAGGGGACCTGCAAAGGACCGAACGGACTTGACTGGTGCCCTCCTCTCCCCTTCATCGGCGACAGAGACCCGTGCCTCATTTTCCAATCTGGGAGCCTGCGACCTGTATTTTTCCTGTGGGACATCCAAGACTGAGCCCTGTCCCCTGCCTCCGGCACTCTAGAGTCTCTGACCGGCGCCCTGCCTCCCACATCGAAGAACCTGTGACCTGTGCCCTGCGCCCGGCCTCCGGTACATAGGAGCCCGAGACTGAAGCTCGCCCCCCCTGCGTGTAGGGGCCCGGGACTGGCGTCTTTTTTCCAGCGTACTGCCCCACCTTTGGCACTTAGGGGCCCAGGATCTGCACCTGCCCCCGGCGCATCGGTGCCCGCGACCCAGGCCTTCCCTCCAGCGCTCAGCTTACCGAGATTCCTGCCTTTCATCTAGCGCCTCAGAGCCCAAGACCCACATTCTACCTCCTGTGTACGGAGGCCTGAGCAGCCCAGGCGACACCTGAGACTCGGATCTGGGACTGTGCTGCGAACCGAGGAGGTCGACAACTGGGGCCCTCGTCGCCTGGCGGTGCGGAGCGGGGACTGGGGAGAGACCCCCCCCTCCTCCTGAGCAGACCACAGCAGAGGCCTGGGCGATGGCGGCAAGGGGAGGCCGCCGGGTGGAAAAGGAGAAGACCCCCCTGCCGCCCAGGGGGGGGGAGCAATCCTCACCGCTGAAAGGGGAGGCTAAGACCACAGCAGGGATGGTGGATGAAATTTCCATAGCCGTGGCGGGGGCGCTGTCTGCTCAGTTCGAGGACCTGCGGGGCCGTATGGACCTTGTCCAAACCTCAGTGCAGGCCTTGGGCGGTTGACTACAAGAGGCGGAGCACCGGATAGAGAGGTCGGAGGAGCACGTGCTGGAGCTACAGCGGGAGATGGCTCGGGTGAAAAAATTGCTTCAGCAGCAGGAAGCCAAACTAGATGACCTCGAAAATCGGTCCCGCCGTAATAACCTGAGATTTATTGGGATCCCAGATGCCGTCGAGGATCGGAACCTGCAATCCTACTTAGAAGAGCTGGTGAAACAACTCCTGGCGAACGAACCTGAAGGCACCTCAGTGCAAATAGAGAGGGCGCACCGGGTTGGGCCTAGGAGGACCAGCGATACCCGACCCAGGGTGATGATAGCACGGTTCCTGCGATTCCCACAGAAAGAAGCGGTCTTGCGTGCAGCGCGAAAGAAAGGGACCATTCAGAAGGACAATGCCCAGATAAGCATTGTTCAGGATTATTCAGCAGCCCTGGGGCAGCGGCGACGAGACTACGGACCATTGTGCCAGACCCTGATAGACAATAATATTAAATTCATGGTGCAATATCCCGCCCGATTGGTCTTCACTCATGAAGGGATCCGCCGGACTTTTGACTCCGCGACAGCAGCAACGCCCTACGTGGAGGAGATACGGCGGAGGGCCGCAGTGGCGGCCGAGTCCTGAAGATCGGAGGAGAGGACTATTGCCTTGGTGAACAAGCTTAGAGTATCCTGTTTTAAACAGTAAAGTGATGGTGATGGTAAATGGGGTGGGGGCGGAGGGTTGCTGGGTCTATCTCAACTGCCTTTAAGTAGAGCTGTTGGTTGTTTCTTCTGGGTATTGGGGATGGGCGGGGAGAGGTCCGGGTGGTGGTTGTGTTTTTGGAGGGGCCGGGGGGGGGTGGTCCGTAGCGGAATCGGGGCGCTGGAGGAGTGGGGGGGTACCACACGCATCTAGGAATTCACAGAGGAGGCGAATAGGATGGTAGTAGAAATAAGGAATCGAAGGGGGGCGGAGGGAGGGAGGGGGAGGGATAGAGGGGGGGAGGGAGTAGTTAAGGGGGGGGGAGGGGGGGAGGGGGGGAGGGGGAGGGGGAGGAGATGGAATGCTGTATTTCCAGGGACCAGTTGAGGTAGGGACGGGTCGAGGACTATATTTGAAGGGCTATGGGGGAGGACCTCAGGCTGGGGGGGTGTCTTCCCTATATTCTGTATGGTACATAGCAGACACCTCTGAGCCCAGTTTAGTAATACATGCCACTTAAGATAATCTCCTGGAATGTTTGTGGCCTGGGCAGCCCGATCAAACGGGCAAAAATCTTACAGGCCCTGGCTAGGCAGGGAGCAGACATCGCTATGCTTCAGGAAACCCACCAGACTGCCGACGAACACCGTAAACTCTGCCGGGAATGGGTGGGACAGGTCTGGGGGTCCCCAGCCCTTGGTAAGAAGGGAGGGGTAGTGCTTTTGATACACAAACGCGTAAGAATGGAGGTGGTGAAAGACCTGGTTGATCCAACGGGCAGATTTGTACTGGTACAGGGAGTCCTTGAGGGGAGGCCTGTAGTTCTTGGTAGCGTGTACTGTCCCAATGTGCTCGATTTGTCCCTCTATGCGCGCATTGCCTCCAAACTTGAGACGTTGCCGGAGACCCCCGTTATTCTGGGGGGGACTTTAACGGGGTCATGGACGTTGATCTCGATACCTCTAAAGCGGGGGAGCAAAGAGAAAGAATGGCGACAGTTCGGGCAATGCGACGTCTCTGCTCCAGGCTGGGGCTAGTGGATCCATGGCGATTACTACACCCGGTCGAGCGGGACTACACACACCAATCCCGGGCCCATGGCACAAGTGCACGTATAGACTATTTATTGTTGTCAGCTGGGCTGTTTGCCAAGGTGGGGGACGCCCAGATAGGGTCTGTAGAGATATCTGATCATGCATTTGTTTGGTTGGAAGTCTTCTGGAGTGGGAGTACTTCCCGGGCCTTTCAATGGCGTTTTCCATTGGAACTATATAGAGACACACAATTTCGTTCATTTATTCAGCGACGGTGGCAGGAATTCGAAGCCGATCACAGGGGCCATCAGGATGACCCAGAGTTGCTCTGGGAAACGGCAAAGGTCGTACTGAGGGGAGATATAATTGGGTTTCTTGCCAGAAAAAGACGATTAAGGGCCGAACGTATTATGGTCTTAGAGAGATTGGTGACGAAACTGCGACGACGTTGGGCTCAAACTCCCACTGCGGGGTTAAAAAAGCAGCTGTGGGACTCTCAAATGGAACTAAACGAACTTCTACACCAGAGGGCAAAGAAGTCAGTGTTGTACTATCGCTATCAATTGTACCGCTATGGGGACAAGCCCGGGAAGTTATTGGCTCGGTGCCTTCGTGGACCCCGGGGCTCTAAATTGGTGCCCGCCTTGCGAGATGATCTGGGGACCTTTCATAGGGAAAGCCCGGCGATAGTGCGTGTTTTTCGCTCCTTCTTTCAGAACCTTTATGCTGCGGAGGCGACTTCTCCTACGCAGATGGCGGATTATGTGAGGGGACTGGACTTGCCTCGCCTTTCAATAGAGCAAAGAGCACAGTTGGATCAGCCGATTACGGTGGCTGAGCTGCAAGGGGCTATTTCAAAAGCCAGTTGCTACAAATCCCCTGGATCCGATGGTCTAGGCGCCGAATTCTATAAAATCCTCAATGAACAGATCTCCCCAACGCTGGCTGCCGTACATAATCGGAGAGCGCAGCAGGGCTCTTTTCGGTGGGGGGCTAACCATGCTCATATTGTTCTTATCCCCAAACCGGCAAAAGACCCTCTCTCTGCGGCCTCGTATCGTCCTATTTCCTTACTTAATTTTGACCTTAAATTAATGGCTAAGATCTTGGCGGACCGCTTGGCGGAGTTCTTGGGACAGCTGGTCCACGAGTCCCAGGTCGGTTTTGTTAAGGGGCGATATGCGGTCCGTAACTTACGCAAGATTATCGCGTCCTTAGAATGGGTCCAGCATAGACACCTGTCCTCTCTCTTGATTAGTTTTGACGCAGAAAAAGCCTTTGACAGGGTGGATTGGCAATACTTGAGATTCATCCTCCCTCATTATGGCCTGGGGCCGTCGTTTTGTAACATGGTCGACAGTCTGTATGCCAATCCTACCGCAGCGATACTCTGTAATGGGGTGTTATCCGAACCTTTTTCCGCTGCAGAGGGGGACCCGCCAGGGCTGCCCCCTCTCTCCTCTCCTCTTTGTTCTTTCTTTGGACCCTCTTCTGCGCCGTGTGGCGGGCATGCGGACAATCCAGGGAGTAGGTATTGGACCTCAGGTATTTAAGATTTCGGCCTTTGCCGATGATTTGTTGGTGCACTTGCTTTCTCCCGGCGACTCCCTACCTCTTCTTTTACAGGAGTTTCGAGCCTTCGGGCAGTTTGCAGGGTTTAGTATTAACAGGGATAAATCTGAAGCCCTTGATGTCTCTGGACGACTTCGGGGCTGCTGGGGTGGGCGAGTTTCCCCTCCGATGGGCTGAGCACCAGTTCATATACCTGGGGATTGTACTGTCCTGTCATTCAGGTCACCTATATAAGAATAACTTGCGACGGATGTTGAACAAGGTGAGAACTCAGCTGCAGGCGTGGCTGCCCCTCCCTCTATCCCTTATGGGGAGAATCGCGGCGATTAAATTGGTCATCCTGCCGCGGATCTTATACTGGCTACAGACCCTCCCTGTTTGGATCCTTCGTCGGGATATTAGGCGCTTTGAGGCGGAGTTTCGGGGCTTTTTATGGGGGGGGTCGAGAGCTCGTATCTCTTATCGTAGACTAGTGGGGAGGATCCGTGGGGGGGGTTGGGGGCTCCCAGATCTCAGTGCTTATGTACTGGCCTGTCAAGCCCGCCATTTGGGGGACTGGCTCGGGGATAACGATCTTTATACCCCTAGGGCAGCGATGGCGAACCTATGGCACGCGTGCCAGCTGTGGCACGCGAAGGCCTTGCAGCTGGCACGCGTGAAGGTCCGCAAAAAAAGAAAAAGCGGGCTCTGGCTGCTGCCGCGGACGCGGCAGCATGCAGTGTCCCGCGGGGCCCCCTCCGCCCGCTAAGCCCCTCTGCAAGGGCTTTCAGATTCGCGAGGGAGACAGCGTCTCCCTCGCGTCTCTGTTAAGCCCGTAGGGGTTAATGGGAAATTTCCCATCAGCCCCTTTAGACGCGAGGGACTGATGGGAAATTTCCCATTAGCCCCTGCGGGCTTAACAAGAGACGCGAGGGAGACGCTGTCTCCCTCGCGAATCTGAAAGCCCTTGCAGAGGGGCTTAGCGGGCGGAGGGGGCCCCGCGGGACACTGCATGCTGCCGCGTCCGCGGCAGCAGCCAGAGCCCGCTTTTTCTGTTTTTAAATTTGCCGGGGGGGGGGGTGTGTTAGGACTGCTAATGGGCTAGGGGGGGGTTAGGACTGCTAATGGGCTGGGGGGGGGTTAGGACTGCTAAGGGGCTAGGAGGGGGGGGATTAGGACTGCTAATGGGCTAGGGTGGGGGTTAGGACTGCTAATGGGCTGGGGGGGGTTTGGACTGCTAATGGGCTAGGAGGGGGGGGTTAGGACTGCTAATGGGCTAGGGGGGTTAGGACTGCTAATGGGCTGTGGGCTGATGGGGCTGTCTGGAAATGGGGTGATGGGGGGTTTAGGACTGCTAATGGGCAGGGGGGGGGTTAGGACTGCTAATGGGCTAGAGAGGGGGGGTTAGGACTGCTAATGGGCTAGGAGGGGGGTTAGGACTGCTAATGGGCTGGGGGGGTTAGGACTGCTAATGGGCTAGGAGGGGGGGGTTAGGACTGCTAATGGGCTAGGGGGGGTTAGGACTGCTAATGGGCTGTGGGGGGGTTAGGACTGATAATGGGCTAGGTGGGGGGGGTTAGGACTGCTAATGGGCTGGGGGGGGTTAGGACTCCAAAAGGGCTCGGAGGGGGGGGTAGGACTGCTAATGGGCTAGGGGGGGTTAGGACTGCTAATGGGCTAGGAGGGGGGGGTTAGGACTGCTAATGGGCTAGGGGGGGTTAGGACTGCTAATGGGCTGTGGGCGGATGGGGGCTGTTTGGAAATGGGGTGATGGGGGTTAGGACTGGTAATGGGCTATGGGGGGGGGTTAGGACTGCTAATGGGCTAGAGAGGGGGGGTTAGGACTGCTAATGGGCTAGGGGGGGGGGTTAGGACTGCTAATGGGCTGATGGGGAGGGGTTAGGACTTGAGGTGGGCTGTTGGGTGGGGTTAGGACTGGAAATGGGCTGATGGGGGGTTAACACTGGAGGTGGTCTGATGGGGTTAGGACTGGTAATGGGCTAGGGGGGGGTGTAGGACTGATAATGGGCGATGGGGGGGCTGGGACAAGAAAGGGGCTGAGGGGGGGGGGTTAGGACTTGAGGTGGGCTGATGGGGTTCGGACTGGTAATGGACTGTGGGCTGATGGGGGGGTTAGGACTGGAAATGGGCTATGGGGGGCTGAATGGAAGAGGGGGGTTAGTACTGGTAATGGGTAATAGGGGGGGGGGCTTAAACTGAAAATGGGTTGATGGGGGGTTAGGACTGGAAGTGGGTTGATGAGGGGGGGATAGGACTGGTATTGGGTTGGGGGGCTGCTAGGACTGGAAATGGGCTGATGCAGGGACTAGAAGGGAATGGATGCTGGGTGAGGCTGGAACTAGAAGGGAGCTGGTGTTGGGGGAGGATTAGAATGGGATGGGGCTGGGAGAGTAAAATGGAGAGGGGAAAACTATTGTGTGGGAGGGATAAAAAATCTACAATTGGCCGGGTATTGGGAGAGTAAGTGGGGATTGAGGATGGAGGGGTAAATTTTGAGTAGATGAAATAGGAATGAGGAAAGAGCCAAAGGAGAAAGATTAGTATGTTAAAGCAGATGTAGAGAGAGAATGGAAAAAAAAAACAAGAAGACAGAAGAAAGGACAAATGGACAGCAGATGGAGAGTTAGCAGAAGACACGAAGAAACCAGAAGAAAGTGGCTGGAACAATTGCAACTGAAAAAAAATGCACAAAAGGTAGAAAAATATCTCTTTATTTTGAATTTATTAACTGGAATATGTCAGCTCTGGGAAATGTGCATCATTAATTTTTGTGCTTTGTTTAGTACAAGAGGAAATTAATATATAGTTTTATTTCTACAGTGTTGTTGTATATTCCAAGTTTGGCTTTTGGGGTTCCCAGTTTAATTATTGTCTTCCTGTTTCTAAATTGTGATTCCTTGTTTGGTGATGGTCTGTTCTGCATGTGTAACTGAGCTGAGGTATTCTGTTTATATAATTCCTATTTGACATTGCCACTTGTTCTTTCCCCAGTAGGTCATGTATTGTTGTTCTCTGAGATGTATTGGTTTAATATTTGCAGTGTTGCCTTTTGATAGGTAGAGTATGGTGCTTTGTGAGTCCTGGTAGTGCTGTTAGGATACGGCGGGTTTGCTATGGGTTCTAAATGGGCAGCGTTTGTAGTAGTTCCTAATGTGCCTGGCGGTTGGTACTGGATTATAGTAATGTAGAAACCTTTTAGTCTTTCTTTATCCATATACTCATTAAGAGGCATGTTTACTAAAAGTTAGTGTATGGTAACATTATGCAAATATTTATGCAAATGAAGCACCTTATGCAAATGGGGCTTTAATTGACGTGCTGGCACTTTGAGGAAATTCTTTGGTTTTGTGCGGCAGTTTGGGCACTCGGGCTCAAAAAGGTTAGCCATCACTGCCCTAGGGCATTTGAGGAGGCATGCGTGGCACCCCACTCCCTAAGAGCCCTTTTGCACCTGGAGGTAAGTAGGTGGCCTACGCATTTGGCGGACAGCGTGTTATTGGCCCCGGTTTGTAAAACCTGGCGGAAATTGAATGCCTATTGGGGCCGTCGGTGGCAGGTGTCGAGTTGGCTACCTATTCGGGGTAATGCCAATTTTACCCCAGGCACTGAAACCACAGCGTTTCGTCTGTGGGGGGAGAGAGGAGTGCATACTCTGGGCCATGTGGTGGACCTGGCGGGCAAACCTAAGCCCTTTCCCATGTTATCTCGCGAATATGAATTGGGGCCCCTACACTTCTTTGCATACATGCAAGTGGCCCACTACGTGGCTTCTCTCTCAAGGTCGGAACTCTGTGGCGACCGCTCGGCCCAGATATTAGCGTTCTTTGGATTTGGCGAAGTCGAACGGCCGTCTATTCGGATCTTTCATCTTCGGTTGGAGCAGTTTCGACCACAGCCAGACTACAGCGGTGTGGAACGGGCCTGGGGGGCGGAACTGGGTCGGGAGATTCCCCATGGCACTATTCTGGTAGCCCTCCGGAGAGTGGCGAGCCTGGCAGATGGTGCCCGCTGGCGAGAAATCCAGATTAAGTGCTTAACTAGGGTTCACTTCTCTCCGCGGCGAGCCCTTCGATGCCATTTGACTGCGGATGGTAGCTGTCCACGATGTGCGGAGCCCCTGGCGACATTGTACCATATGTGGTGGGGCTGCCGGCGCATACGCCCCTACTGGCAAAGAATTGCCCTATTTATGGCCGACCTCCTTGGACAACCTGTTCACTGGGATGCGGCCTTGATCGTCCTGGATCTTCTGGGTCTCACCTCTCCAAAGGGGGAAATGGAGTTGCTGGCTGGTGCGGAAGGCATGTCTGGTGGGTAAGGGCCCAATCCTACGTGGGTGGAGGGACAGCCACCCTCCCTCTTTTTGGGAGTGGCGGAACTCCTTCCATCAACTTATGCTCATGGAGTGTAGGGCTGCGCGAGGTCATGTGAAGCGATGGTCTGCTTTCTGGTTACTGTGGGAGCCCTATATTCAAAAATTGAGTCCTCGGACTCGTAATGTAACTCTGCAATTAGGCTGTTGATAGCCCTGTTTGTATGTGGAGACCTACTGAGGTTCGGTAATGTTATATATGCTGGTCCGGGTGGGTAATGCCTTCGGGAGGAGGGGGGGGGGAAGGGGTTCACTGGGGGGGGAGGTCGGGTGGGGGAGGGGGGATGGGGGGTACTTCCTTAAAAACTATGTAACCATCTATGTATCTTGCACCTTGGGGATCAGAGTCCACCCCAGGGAGCGATTGTCTTCTGTTGTATATTTGATGTTTTGTTTGATGATTCAAAATAAAATATTGAAAAAAAAAAAATCAAATGCGTCTCTCTTCCTTTACCGTTAATGCATTGTCGCTGTAATCATTTGTTGAATTATTAATATATTATAGGTCTTTGCAATATGTTTTTATTTATAAAATTTACTTATTGTGATTAATTATTGTGGTTTAAAAACAAGTAACAATATTTGATTTCAAAATTATGATGATTTTGTAGTCAAATCACTAATATGAAATAAAATTATTTTTTCTACCTTTGTTGTCTGACCAATTTATTCTCTGATCATGCTGGTCCTGATCTGAGGCGTCTGCTTTCCTGTCTTCTCTTAGCTCTCTTTCTGTGGTCTATGGTTCATCTGCCATTTCTTATCTCTTCTTTTGTTTTCTTCACTTCTTTCCATCAGCCAATTTCCAGTCCCAGTAACCCTCCCCAGTGTCAGCCCCTTTCCAGTCCTCACTCTCAGTACCTTCCAATGTCACATTGCATTCCCATGACTGCCACTGGTGTCCATTCCCTTCCAGTCCCCTCCTTCCCCACTGACCAGTCCCTTCTAGTACAAATACCATGGCAGCCCCTCTCAGATCCACCCTCTTCCAGTTCCATTCTCCCTTCCCCTCGTATCAGCCCATTTGTAGCTTTAGCCCCCAGTTTTCTTCCAGGGCCAGCAGCTCTATCCTCCCCTCCCCACAATCAGCTCATTCCCAGTTGAAGCCCCCAATCAGCTCGCTTCCAGTGCTAGTCCCCCCTCAACCCCATTACCAATGCTAGCCTCCCCTAATCAGCCCAATACCAGTCCTACCCCCCTATCAGCTCATTACAAGTCCTAGCCTCCCCTAATCAGCTCATTTCCAGTGCTAATCCCTCCTTAACCCCATTACCAGTGCTAGCCTCCCCTAATCAGCTCATTTCCAGTGCTAGTCCCTCCTCAACCCCATTACAATGCTAGCCTCCCCTAATCAGCCCATTACCAGTCCTACCCCCCCCCCATCAGCCCATTTCCAGTCCTAACCTCCCCGATCAGCTCATTTCCAATGCTAGCCCCCCGTCAGTCCATTACCAGTCCTACCCCCTATCAGCACATTACCAGTCCCAACACCCCCTTGATCAGTCCATTCCCAGACCTAGCCGTTCCTAATCAACCCAATACCAGTCCTAGCCCCCCATCTGCCCATTATAATCCTAACCCGCACTGTCTCTCCCCTCTGTCCAGCATTTATCCCCCGTCTGTCCAGTATGTCCCCCTGTCTCTTCCCTTTGTCCATGTCATCCCCCCTCCCTCCCTCCATGTCAGCCCCCTCCCTCCCTCCATCCATCCATCCATGTCAGCCCCCCTGTCCATGTCAGCCCCTCCCTCCCTCCATCCATCCTCCATGTCAGTCCCCCCTCTGTCCATGTCAGCCCTCCCTCCCTCCATGTCAGCCACCTCTGTCAACCCCTCCCTCCATGTCAGACCCCCTCCTCCCTCTCTCCATCCCTCCATGGCAGCCCCCCCATCCCTCCCTCCATGTCAGCCCCCCCCCCCCCGTCCATGTCAGCCCCCCCCATCCATCCATCCATCCATCCATGTCAGCCCCCTCCATCCATCCCTCTCAGCCCCCTCCCTCCATGTCAGCCCCTCCTCTTTCCATGTCAGCCCCGTTGCAGATTCCCTGCTCCCCTCTCCCCATGTCTGCCTCCTTCTTCTGCAGCCGTGGCTCCCTGTCTCTTAGGGAACCGCAGCTATGCCTGCAAAACTGTTGCGGAGCCTTTCTGTCTCTAAATGGGCTCCGTGCTGCATTGTCCCGCCTCCAAAGGAAGTGGTAAATAACTTCCTTTGGAGGCGGGACAATGCTGCACGGAGCCCTTCGAGAGGCAGGAAGGCTCCAACGGTTTTACAGGCATAGCTGCGGTTCCCTAAGAGGCAGGGAGCCGCGGCTGCAGAAGAAGGGAAGCGGTGAGTTTGCCGCTGCTGAGAAGCGGACTCGGCAGCGGCAGCAAATTGTGCACTTTTTTTTTTTTTTTTTTAACGGTGGAGTGAGGCGACCCCCACTAAATCCTGTGGCGACTCACAGGTTGAGAACCGCTGCTCTAGAACAAGAAGTCATAAGATGAGAATAAAAGGGGTAAATTCAGAAGTAATTTTTGGAATTATTTCTTTATGGAAAGGGTGGTAGATGTGTGGAACAGCTTCCCAGTGGAAACCGTGGACACAGACTAAATTCAAGACAGCATGGGACAGATGCAGAGGATTTCTGAGGGAAAGGAAGGGATTGTAAAGCTTAGCAGCTGGTGTAGATGAGCAGATTAGATGAAATATTTATTTCATCATTCTTAGTCTGCTATTTATTTATCTGTACGTTTGTTCGGTTTTCTCCATTTGTACCTGTCTCTGCAGATCCTCATAACGTTTTGCAGCTTTCTAGTCTCTGTCTGTTGAGACCAAGCTAACATTTAATTCATTACCTATTTCTTCTCTGTCCTGCTGTTTTATCCAGCATTTTCCATTTTCCTGTCCCTTGCTTTATTCTCCCTGAGTGATTAACTCCTCCCCTCCTGAGGCTTTGCTTAACCCTCTCTTCCTGTTTTGTTTCCCAGGTGTGCTGATTTCTCTCTGCCTCAGCACAGAGAAGCTGCTTACCTGCTTTGCTGCCAGTTTGGGCACATTTACCTGCCAGCCTGTGACTCCTGTGTGTCTATTAATATATTTATTTTATCATTGTTAGTGTGCTCTTTATTTATCTGTATGTTTGTTCAGTTTTCTCCATTTGTACCTGTCTCTGCATAGCCTCATAACTTTTATTTATTTATTTATTTATTTATTTATTTATTTTTCTTATATACCGCGCTATTCAGCATCAGCGCGGTTTACATGTAACAGTAACTGTTCAGTGAAGACAATCTACACTGAACTTACAATATAACAGAAATGTACAATTTTACTTACAATATAACAAAAATGTACAATTTAACAGCATAGCTACATTACACATAACTTATGTTGAGGAGTAGCTAACTATTTACATTTTGGCTTATCTGAGAATTGCAGACAATTCGGGTGGGGGTAAATGCTATTTGTCAGGTGGAGCAGGGTCTGGTGTGTTCGGTTTCAATCCTGTATGGTTATTGCTTGGGTTTTGTCCCTCCCTCGCACCCCTCTACCCCCCCCCCCAACTCACCCTGTGTCGTTCAGTCTCTTATAGTCATCTTGTGTTCATTACCACGATTATTCACAGGTGCACCTTATCCTATGTGATCTTTCTCCCACCTATCCTTCTTCTTTCTGACCTCTGTTCTCCTCTCTCTCTCTCTCTCTCTCTCTCTCTCTCTCTCTCTTTTATGGCTCTTCATCACTTTCTCTTCCTACTCCTCATACTCCCTAATTGTCTCCCCTTCTGCCAACACCTTCAAGCCCCTCCCCCCACCTTATCTTCCCTTTACTATCTTCACTTCTTCCACCATCTTATCCTCTATCCTATCATCCGCTCTTGAGCTTCACCACTTGCTCTCACTCATTCAGCCATCTCCTCTCTCTCTAAAACAACCACACCCTTGTTGCCGCCTAGCTGTCTCCTCTCTCTCTAAAACAACCCCACCCTTGTTACCGCCTAGCTGTCTCCTCTCTGCCCCGCACTCTTCTCCTCCTTCTCTCATCCGGAGATATCGACCCCAACCCTGGCCCCCCTATACTTTTGTCACACTCCCAGAACAGATCCTCATGAAACAGCTGAAATCTTATTCATATCCCTCTCCTTTCCCCTTCCTCTCTCCCTGTCTCATGTGCCTCGTGGAACGCACATTCCATCTCAAATAAACTTGCCTTTACTCATGATCTCTTTATTTCTAATGCTCTCCATCTTCTTGCTCTCATTGAGACCTGGCTCCTCCCAGAAGACTCATCATCAGTCACTGCTCTCTGTCATGGCGGCTATCAATTCTCCCACATGCCTCATCCCACTGGCCATGGTGGTGGTGTTGGGCTTCTACTCTCTCTTTCCTGAGAATTTCAATCCCTCCTGCTGCCTCAGTCTCATTCCTTTTCCTCCTTTGAAGTCCACACCATCTGCCTTTTTACTCCACTGGCCCCTCCTGTTAGCTGTTATTTACCGACCTCCTGACAAGTCCACCTCTACCTTTCTCACTGACTTTGACTTATGGCTTTCAATCTTTCTGAATTCCTCTTCCCCCTTCCTTATTCTCAGGGACTTTAACATTCATGTTGTCTGACCCTTATGCTTTAAAGCTCCTTTCCCTTACCTCCTCATTTGACCTCCAGCTTTGCTCTACTGCCCCCACTCCCCAGCACGGCCACTGCCTCAACCTTGTATTCTTCTCTAATTGGTTACCTCAGACTTCTGTACTTCAGTTCTTCCCTTATCGTACCATCACCTGCTAAGCTTCACTCTTCATCACTCACCGCCTCAACCTTTTTCCTCCAACCTCTTTAGAAATCTTCATGCTATGGATCCTTCAGCTCTCTCCTCCACTGTCTCATCACCTCCTTCTTCCACTATGTCATCTGAGTCTCGAGATGAGGCAATAGCTTCGTATAACGCTGCACTCTTCTCTGCTCTGGATGCTCTTGCTCCACCCATGCCACATTCTGTGAGGCGTACTATACCCCAGCCATGGCTGTCTTCCATTATTGCTGTATATGTTTCTGTGCCCATTCAGGTGAGTGCGTTTGGCTCAAATCCTGCACCCTTGCGGACTATCTACACTTCAAATTCATGCTCATTTCTTTCCAGTCAGCCATAGCACTCGCCAAACAAGACTATTATGTCTATCTGACTAACACTCTTGCCTCTAATCCTCGCTGTCTCTTTACAACTCTCTCCTCAAGGTGCCTCCGCCTTTGACCCCTCCTTCCCTTTCTGCCCAAACCCTGGCTGACTATTTCTATGACAAAATCCACAAGGTCACACTCCAATTCCCCACGATGTCAGCTACTTCTCCTCCTCCCCCTCTTCACGCCCATCTTTTCTCCCCCTATCTCTGCTACCCTCTCTTCCTTTTCTGTGATCTCTGAGGAGGAAACCACATACCTTCTTTCCTCCTCCAAACTCACTACCTGCTCCTCTGATCCTATCCCTACCCGTCTCCTAAGCTCCATCTCCTCCACTGTTGTCCCTTTCATCTCTTATATTCTGAACCTTTCACACTCCACTGCAACTGTCCCTGCAGCCTTCAAGCATGCTGTGGTCACACCTCTCCTCAAAAAACCCTCACTAGACCCCACCTGTCCTCCTATCTATCAATCGAGCTCCCTCCTCCCCTTTGTTTCTAAACTACTTGAATGAGCAGGTCACCACCATTGCCTCGACTTTCTCTCCTCTCAAGTCTTCCTGGATCCTTTACAATCTGGCTTTAATACTTTACACTCTACTGAAATGGCTGTTGCCACCGTGTCCAGCAACCTGTTTCTCGCTAAATCCAAGGGCCTTTACTTGATCCTCATCCTTCTTGACCTTTCTGCTGATTTTGACACTGTTGACCACAACCTTCTCCTCTATAACTTTTTCTTGCTTGGTTTTAAGAGCTCTGTGCTATTGTGGTTCTCTTCTTACCTCTCCCATTGCTTTTTCAGTGTTTGTTCTGATGAATCCTCCTCTACTGCTATCCTGCTCTCAGTTGGTGTACCCCAAGGATCTGTCTTCACTCCTTTTCCCTCTCTATATCCAGTTCCCTTGGTGCACTCATCTCTTTCCATGGCTTTCAGTACCATCTTTACACTGATGACTCCCAGATCTCTCTCTCTACACCTGAAATCCCTCCGGCAATCTAGGCCAGGATCTCTGCCTGCCTTTCTGACATTGCTACTTAGGTGTCTCACTGCTACTTGAAATTGAACATGGCCAAAACAGAGCTTCTTATTTTTCCTCCTAAACACCCCTCTCCTCTTTCTCAGTCTCTGTGGATAACTCTCTACTCCTCCCTGTCTCCTCAGATAGCAACCTTGGGGTCATCTTTGACTCCTCTCTCTCTCCTTCTCCATACACATCCAACTCATAACTGAAACCTGCCGTTTCTTTCTCTATAACATCAACAAAATTCACCCATTCCTTTCTGAACACCCTACTAAGACACTTTTCCACTCCTTAGTCACCTCCCGTCTAGACTATCATAACCTACTCCTTACTGCTCTCCCTCTGAATTATTTCTCTCCCCTTCAATCTGTTCAACACGCTGCTGTGTGGCTAATCTTCCGCCAGCCTCATCATGCTTATATTACCCCTCTTCTCAAGTCACTTCATTGGCTCCCTAACTGTTTCCACATCCAGTTCAAACTTCTCCTTCTGACCTGTAAGTACATTTACTCTGCAGCTCCTCATTACCTTTCCTCTCTTATCTCTCCCTACACCTCTCCTCTGGAACTTCGCTCTTCTGTCAAATAGCTTCTATTTGTGCCCTTCTCTTCTACTGCTAACTCCAGACTTCGCTCCTTTCACCTTGCTGCTCCTTATAAATGTAACAAACTATCTGAGTCTGTACATCAAGCACCTTCTCTGACCCTTTTCAAATCCAGGCTGAAAACTCACCTCTTCACTGCCGCTTTCAGATCTTAACTCACCTGGTCTCCTTTTTGTTTCCTTACCATTCACCCTAGATGTATCCCATGTCTGCAGCTACTGTATAGTCTGTCTTGACTAGATTGGAAGTTCTGATGAGCAGGGACTGTCTTTTACATATGTCTGTGTAGTGCTATACAATTGTTCAGAAGTAGTAGGGTGCCCAGGCAGGCCACCCTTTCTCAGGACATGCAGCGGTGGACTGTAGCACTTTACTTTTACCTCTGGTGCTGCAGCGTCATTCCTGTCCCACCCTTCTCTGTTTCTACTTCCTTTTGCTGGGGGGTGGAATATCTAGATACTAATAAACACATCAAGTAAACCTTTTTTCAATGGAAAGAAAGTTGTGGAACTAGGGTTCATGATAGAAAGCTCTGAGAGGGTCCATTCTAGAACAATGTCAGGAAGTATTTTTTTCATGGAAAGAGACTTGGCTGCCAGAAATGCCCTTGAACAGGTGGAAGAAGCTAAAATGGCAACTTATCCAATAAACCCAGAGGAGAACAAGGAGTAGAGGAGTAGTCTAATGGTTAGAACAATGGGCTAAAACCAGAGAAGCCAAGGTTCAAATTTCACTGTGGTTTCTTGTGATTTTGGCCAAGTCACTTGATCCTCTGTTGCCTCAGGTAAAACTTAGGTCGTAAGTCCTCTGAGAACAGAAACATATCAACTATACCTGAATGTAATTCACCTTGAACTTCCGAGAAAAGTTGTGAGCCAAATCCAATTCGCTTTCCCATCCATAATTGCAGAATGCTGAGAACATCATAGCCTGAAGCAACAGTTATAACCTTATCAATAGTGGCATAATGGCATCAGGCTTCCAAGAGTGGTGATAACCTCAGTGGTATGTCTACACTGTGTTGCTGGAAGCTACAGGGATAACCTGTATGGAGTGACCATGTTTAGAAATCAGATTTCATTGAGAATGAGGAAGTTGGATGTTTTGAACAAAGGCTTCAGTGGTTTCGTATCTGTGTGGCTTATTAGAAAACTTGATCCTTGGTCCGATTCTTTTTAACATCTTTGTTAGTGATATAGCGGAAGGGCTGTCTGGTAAGGTTTGCCTTTTTGCTGATGATACCAAAATCTGCAATAGAGTAGACACCCAGGAAGGGGTAAATAACATGAGGAGGGATCTAGCTAAGCTTGAAGAATGGTCTAGAATCTGGCAGCTGGGATTTAATGTTAAAAAATGTAAGGTCATGCATTTGGGTTGCAGCAATCCAAGGGAGCAATATAGTATAGGGGGTGAAGTACTTTTGTCCACTAAAGAAGAGCGGGACCTAGGCGTGGTTGTGTCTGATGATCTTAAAGTAGCTAAATAGGTAGAAAAGGCGACGGCAAAAGCTAGAAGGATGCTTGGTTGCATATGGAGAGGAATGGCTAGCAGAAAAAAGGAGGTGATAGTGCCTCTGTATAAGTATTTGGTGCGACCTCATTTGGAGTATAGTGTGCAATTCTGGAGACCGCACCTTCAAAAGGATGTGAACAGGATGGAGTCAGTACAGAGGGTGGCTACTAAAATGGTTAGTGGTCATTATAAAGCTTATGAGGACAGACTTAAGGATCTTAATATGTACACCTTAGAGGAAAGGCGGGATAGAGGTGATATGATTGAGATGTTTAAATACCTCCATGGTATAAATGTTCAGGGGGAGATCCTCTTTCAAATGAAAGCAAGTTCTGCTACAAGGGGACATGGGATGAGGGTGAAGGGGGATAGATTCAGGAGTGATATGCGGAAATATTCAAGACAGACATAGCTAAGCCTTTACAATTCACTTACTTTACCCAGCTAAATTTGGTACCTGAAGAAATCTAGCTGGGTAATAAAAGGTCGTTTCGAGGCATTCCTTGGGCAGATATTTTGAGTTAACTGGGTAGCACAATATTGAGTACTACCAGGCTGAATTTGCCCAGACAACTCTGTCTGCACAAAATCCTGTCCTAAACCTCTGGGTAAATTTAGCCAGATATGTAGCCGCACTTTTAACCAGATATATGCCATTGAATATTCAGATAAAGATGTGGGTAAGATTACCTTGTTATCTTTACCTGCTCAGCAGACTTTAAGATATTAATCAAATACTACTATGTTACTGTCATCTGTTTTGTGTGATGCTTAGTTAGGGCATTTCCATTGCTCTTCATATGATTGAGATTTATTTTATAAAGCGTAGAAAGGGCAGCTTTCCCAAAGGTTTGTGTTTTTAAGAAAATAGTGATACAGTAGAGCAGGCATGTCCAACTTCGAACAGGTTGTGATCATCTTTTTCCGACCAAAAGTGCCAGTGATATACCACCATCAAAATTACATTTCAGATTAGTTTCAAACTAAATTTTAACCCAATAAAGTTGGAGGATCCCGCCCCCCCCCCCCCCCATTTTTAATGACCCTTCTGTCATTTACTTGGATGTGATCAGCTGTTAAGCAAATTAAGCAAAAACAAAACAGAGACGAAGATCCAGTAAGAACTGCGAAGGGAAATGGAAAATACATTTTTTCTTAAAGTTTTATTGAGTAATAACTTTCTTTCTTTTTTTTTTTATTTATGCTTATCATGTAATTACATCCAAGTCAATAGCCAGAATGAAAGAAAAAACAAGGATCAACCATATACAATAAATTAAATCCTAAAATACAAACAGAAAAAACATTAGACATGTCATCCAAAATATTCAGTCCACAAAACAATGGAAATATTGGAGGGCGTATTAGGAAATAATACAAAGATGCAGTCATACATCCAGGCAATTTCTTAAACAGGCGAAAACGGGCAAAAGACTTAAGTGTCAGCCAAATGGGAAGTCTGAGGCAGCTCCACCACTACTTCCTCCCTAGCTATTAAGAACTCATTGAGTTGCCTAGGTTCAAAGAAAACATACATCTTTTGTTTATAAACCACATAACATTTGGCAGGAAATTTCAACAGAAAAGTTGCCCCTAAAGCCAAAACTCTGGGACGGAAAGTCAAAAGACTTTTCCTTCTCATCTGTGTAGCTCTTGAAAGATCAGGAAATACACAAACCTTAGAGCCTAGGAATTCCTCATTGATATTCTTAAAATACAACCGAAGAATAAAGAATTTATCAGATTCTAACGCCAGGGTAACAAGTAGAGTTGACTTGTCAGTGATGACCTCAAGGGAGGATTCCAAAAAGCCCGTCAACTCACCCTTCTCAGCGTGAGCAGAGGGGATATTGGAAGCTCCCTTCGCTGTTCCAACAGGCAGGTATTGCGCACGGACCAAAGGTGAAAATTGGTCCGGGGGAAGTTTGAGAACCTCACCAAAATATTTCCTCACCATTTCCAAAGGAGAAAGTAAGGGTGAGCGTGGAATATTTAGAAAGCACAGGTTACAACACCTAACCTGGTTTTCCAAATATTCCATTTTCCTAGCCGAGACATTCCTATCGACTACCTGAGCATGCCAAAGATCCTGCAAATGCCCCACATCTTGTTCCAGCTTGGACATTCTCTCCGCTTGATTAAGCTGGTCATTAGTCAAAGTCCCATAAAGAGTCTTAACCCCAAGCAAGTCATTAGTAACAACACCAAACGACATCTGAAGAGAAGATGAGAGTGAAGCCAGACCTTCCCATAGCGTCTCCAAAGTAATAACCGCAGGTCTCATCAGCACGAATTGCATCGGAAGGTCACTTCCCTGCACGGCATCCACTATGGGAGTCTCAAACAACTCCCCTTCCTCCAATACTCCTTGCCGCTGCTGCTCCAGTATCACAGGGGAAATTCCAAGAACAGATGCTCCTCCCGGGGACCCCCGCCTTGGCGTGCTCGCCGGCACCCTCACGGTGGATCGAGAGTCTGCTACTCCAACACTTCCGGGTCGCGGTATGAGGGGGGAGAACGCATCTCCGGCGAAAGCCAAACCCCCGACACGCTCAGCGCCGAGGTCTCCACAACCGGCACTGTTGAAGGCACTGCTTCTGCTTAGCTCCGAAAACCACACTCCCCCAAGGTTCGTTGCCCCGAGGAACACGGCATGCCCGTCCCGGGAGGGTTCGTGGCCTGCTTACGTTTCCTCCGCCCCATATCGTCGGGCGGGAAACCACTCGAAGTCAAGAACCAGGAGAGAGAGCTGCCTCAGCAAGAAGAGCGTCCCGTCGCCATCTTGTCACGCCCCCCGTAATAACTTTCTTTAACTGTCTTAATAACTTTCTTTAACTTTTATTGAGTAATTTGTGTTAAAGTTAGGTCGAGTATTGATCCAGGCTGATCTTGCACAATCTTTAATATTTTGCTCTTGCTCATTAGTGAGACGCCTGAGCCTCCATTCCATCCACCAGCTTTTTGAAGTTGGGTGAATATTGCATGAGGGCCAGTCTCAGGGACTCCTGGAGATGTTCATCTGTCATGTTGGAATGTTGTGTACTCTTTGTCATTTTCAGATGGGAAAATGCAGATTCACACAAATAAGTTGAACCGAAACTGGAGTGTACAGCTTCACTGCATCTTCTCAAGTTGGGAAATTTGTCTCTAGGCACTAGCTTCCAAAACGATTCTTGCTTAGCACGGGTCTTGAAAAAAATGTCAGTTTTAAGGGTTAATATTTCGTTTTCAAAAGATGGCTTGTTCAATGAGTAATTTTTACTGATAGCAGCTGCAGTTTCTTTAATGTCCACATCTACTTTGAATGGGTATGACAAGTACTCCACAACTGTTTCAATTTTTTGGAAGTCACAGAATCTATTTTCAAATTCCTGGATAACAGAACAGATTTCTGTCACATACTTCTCGTTCTGAAAAACAAAATTTGGATATTCTCCCAGATGGTCCTGCGTATTAGGAAAATGATCAAAAGTGTTGTTTGCAAGGTCAGTCATCATTAGCTCAAATTTGCTCTTGTAGGATGAAACTGTACTCATCATCTCGCCAATGCATTTGTTTTTACCTTGTAGTTCAAGGTTCATATCACTTAGTTCGCCTGTAAAGTCAGCGAGAAATGCCAGATCACATAACCACTCCTCATCTTCCAACTCTGCTTGGTCATCTCCCCTCTTCTTCAAAAAACTTCTTATTTCATTCAGCAAATCACAAAATCTTTGCAGAAATTTGTGCCTACTTAGCCACCTTACATCTGTCTGCAAAATGATTTCCGCTGCCCCTTCATCAAAAGTAAGATCGAAAAGCCGTCATGAAGTGATCTTCCATGAACTGAATTTACAATTTTGAAAGTGATGTCCATGACAGTCTTTGTATTGAGTCTCTTGCTTGCCAAAACTTGCTGGTGAATGATGCAGTGGTAAGAAAGGAAATCTGGGAAGTCGTCATGCTGTCTACAGAGGGCTATGAAACCGTTAACCTCACCTGTCATTGCTCTTGCTCCATCAGTAGTGATGGAAACAAGTCTATGCAATGGAAGATTACACTTTGTCACAAAAGAATGGAAAGAACTGAATATTTCCTGACCGGTAGTTCTCCCTTTTAAAGAAATCATTCCAAGTAGTTCTTCTTTAACACTGAAGTCTTCAAAAACCATCCGGATAGACTAGTAACTGGGTTATGTCTGTAGATTCATCCAGTTGGAGTAGGAAAGCAACACAATTTGAAACATCCTCCAACAATTGTTCAGTTGTGTCTCCACACATCTTTTCTATTCGCCGCATGACGGTGTTTCTTGACAATTGTACATCTTGAATAGCAGCTATAATCTCTTTCTTATTTTTAAATCCTTCAAAAAGATTGTCTTCAAGAAAACAATCTTTTACAAATTCCCCTTCAGTGAAAGGTTTGCATTTCTTTGCAATCAAGTTGCTGACCTTGAAGGATGCTATGGTTGCATTGACCGAATGTGACCTTGGCTTCGCCATCAACTGTTGCTGAGTAGCCAATTTTGATTTAAGTTCTTTGAGCTTCAGTTTACAAATTTCACTTTTGTGTGGAAAATCAGCATCAAACTTATTGTTATGCAGAGCCTTATAATGACGTTCCAGATTACCCTTTTTGGGCAAGGATACTGGGGTGTTACAAATTAGACAACATCACTTGTCTTTCACCATGATGAAGAAGTAGTCCATTTCCCATTCATCATGGAAGTGGTAGGTTTTGCTCTTCTTTGGTACACTCATCTTCGTTATACTGGGGTGGCTGGATGTAAGAAGGCCAAATCTGCTAAGTTAGTATAAACACTGGCTGAATCTGGTCCAAAACTGTCACTGTCCCAAAGTATTAAAGATCAACAGGAACTGAAGACCTCTGGATGAAGTGCAATACAAGGACAGGAGATGTCAAAACCACACATGCAGTTCTAAAAGTAAAAATAAGAATTCATCATACTGGTACCAATAATCAAATACCACCAAACAATCATCAAAAAAACTCAAACACCTGTCCAGCAAACCAGATAAAATCAAATACCGCCAAACAAGTTCAAATACCACCACACGCGATTTAATAAATTCTGCCCACAGTGTAGAATCAACGCAAAGGTAAGGCAAAATAAAATTGCAGTGTAGAATCAATGCAAAGACTAGGCAAAATAAAATTGCAGAGGCAAGCAAAAGTCACAGTGGTTTGAACCAATTCGAAGGCAAGGCATAGGCAAGTTAGAACAAAATTGGAAAAGCCCGCCAAAATTGCCAAATTCTTGACACTTTGTTGTGTCTGCCCGCAAACGTTTAATGAAAGTGAACTATAAAGCGATCAACGACCAGCACATGACACAACTAATACGGTAAGTGTATTCAGGTAAAGCCCGGGCGAATGGATATCGCCCGGTATATAACACACTTCTAAGGGTTGTTGGGGCGGGAGCAGGAATGGGTGATTCTGAGAGGCAGGAGACCAGGTATGACGCCGGGCCTGTGGTATCTCGTCTCAGGGAGCAGGCGGCAGCCCCCTGGGGTATCCACAAACTATTGGCACGAAAACAACAAGCGCCCCCAATCCACCCACAGGCAAGATTCCCACAGGCAGGGAAAAAAGACATTCAAAATAAATAATCCTCAAAATATCAAATGACTACAGCCGAATTAACAGAACAAGGAAAGTCATTGAAATCCACCATTGAGTTCTCTCAAAACATTTTTGTTTAAGATTTTACAGAATTTTTTGTCAGGGTCCACTAGCATAAGCAGGAGAGATAGAACCCTCTCCTCTCTGCGCCAGGAGATCCCTTTTTGTTCAACGAGTATGAAACCCCAAATGCAACTCAAAGTTCATCATAGTGAAACAACACTTATCTCATGAGCAGGCGATGTTCGCCCCCATAAGTGAGCACCGGGGGGTTTTTTGCACACGACATGCATGTTTCGGGCTCATCATGAGTCCTGTGTCAAGTGTTACCCTTCCATGTTCGAAGTAATCACCCTAAGAAAACGCCAAACCCAACGGTTCATTTTATGCGACCTTAATGGCAGCTGATTGGTTAAACACCAGCACGTCATAAGAGGAGTGTGTCAAGAATCCTAACTTAATGAAGCAAGAAAATCAGAGTCCAGTTGAATGATAGGGCCAGAAATTCACAATAGACTCCACCAGTCATATTCAAGATTAAGTCCTGTCGGGATTACTGTTTTCAGACGGAAAATCCAGCGTTGTTCACGTTTTTGAAGTTGGCGTTCCCTGTCACCACCCCGGGGGATAGCGGGAACCCCATCTATGATCCTCCATCTGAGATCATCAAATGTATGATTGAACTGTATACAGTGTTCAACTATTGGTGCTGAGAGGGTTTTAGACTTAATTCGGGAGGCGTGTTCCCCTAATCTAACCTTTATTGGACGGATTGTCCTGCCAATATAAGACAGAGCACAGGGGCAAATAAGCATATAGACCACGAAACTTGACTGACAGGTAGAAGACCTGTCTGACAGGTAGGGAAAAAAGACAGGCAAAGGATCAGCAGCGGCGGTGGCAAGCCCTCGGCAGATGACCTGCCAGCATGAGCTCTCTCCTAGCGACAGGGCGAGCTGCTGGAGAGATGGAGTCAAGTGGGGATGGCAATCTACCGCTGACCCCTCCGCAATCTACAGGTAGATCGCAATCTACCTGTTGGACATGCCTGCAGTAGAGAATAAAGAATATTACCCTCTTTGTGACAGCTGTTAATGTAACTTCTCTAAAAATAGTCACTAGAAGGTCCTCATGTTTCTGTGTCATGTGTCATCAAAAGTCCAGGAATCCCCACCTTGGAAGGACAGAAAAAGAATGTGGGTCCAAGTGACACCCTTAACAAGCTCTAGGAGGAGAGGGAAAGTACGAACCCAACCTTGTGAGATATCATAGGGGACTGAGTGATACCAAGGGGATATATTATTTATGAAGCGGTTACGGAGAGGAAATCCGCCCTACTTTCTGGCCCTTTCACGTTGACCCATTTAGCAAGGGGGATTTCTTGGCAGTTAGTGTTTTTATTCTACTTTGTGGGGGCAGTTTTATAAGGAGTCGTGGAAAGTTATGCATCATCTGTGCGCATAGATCATGTATTTTCAATGACTTAATGTGTGTACTTAAGCCAGTTGCTATTCTATAAGTGCACAAGTTAGGCTAATGGAATATACTTTCCCTGTGGGTGTTCACATAGGTGGAGCTTGGCAGCGTACTATAATTTATATGCATTCTTGAGAAATCTGGGCGCGGGAATTTATACCAGTCAATCGCATCAAAATTTAACATGGGGAGATATTTGAAGGGATTAACATAGTTAGTGCTGCTGAATATTCGCGGGTGCTGCAGTTTGTCAGACGGCTGCCTAGGGTGAGAACTTACACAGTCTTGACGATGCATATATTCATATGATTCTTGCAAGGTATTGTGGGTAATGTAGTTCTTTCACTCCAAACACAGCTGAAGACAATAATTGAGTTGTGAAACCAGTGGTAAGGCCAATAAAATACTTCTTTTATTGATGGGGTTTAATTCACCCAGCACAAATATGCTTGGTAGCAATATAAATGAGGTTACTTGCTTGCAGTGTTTAAATGGATAACATAAAGTCACAAAGCAAATCAGAAAACAACCTTCAGCTTGTCAGGCAATTAGCTAATGTTTTCTTAGCAAATAATTACCAAATAAAAAGGCACAAAGAAATAAATGAACTTTGCTTGTTAGGTTAACTTCTGCTTATTTTCCACACAGATCCTGCAGTGATTCTCTCTTGCTCACACACACAATCAGGTGCAGCTTTAATTACTATCAATTGACCAGCTGAAACCCTTTAGCTGGCTGGCTGCTACTGTGTGAACCCAAATCCTGCTTTAAGAGCTGTTTGCAGTGGAAATAAAGAACAAAGTTAGGTTTCTTTGTGATGGCTGATGTGTTTGCTCACAGAAAGCTAGCAATAGCATTTAGATAGAGAACAGTCCATGTAATTAATAGTTTCATCTGCTGTATCTCCCCCTTCATCAATCATCATAGGGTCACTATCATACATTGGCACAGACGAGTCTTTCCATAAGGCACTATCATGAGAATGCTTATTCCCTTGCTGCCATTCACTATTATAGATAGGGTCTGGATCAGTGTTCATACCTGAGCCTCTCCTGCTATCATAATTCCTCTCTGTATAGCCTGGCCAGTATGTAATCCAATTCTGATGTCCAGCCTTCCAATCTTGATCCCTGGACACTGGATCTCCTCTCACATACCTTCTGGCCTTGGTCTGAAAGTCCCTTCCACGTGCAGTCTTCTCTCTTCCAGGTAGCCACTGGTGATTCCTATCTCTGCCATTCCATTCCTCTGGCTGACTCCAGTCCAATGGACTCTGCTGGCATTTGGAATACCTCCCAGTATAGGTACTGCCTTGGACTCTCCCAGACCTTCCAATGGGCTTTCTTCTCTTCCTTCCAGAGAATTTCCTTCTTTCTCTATCCGCTTGGCTTGGCTTCTGTTTCTCCAGGTGATACTGGTGCTTGAGCTTGTAGCCGTTGCTGTATCTGTGTCTGAAGCTCTTTCTGTAGCTGTTATCTGTAGAATAAGCTCTATTCTTATTCTGTTCTAATGTGTGCTCCTCCCTAACACAGCGCAGCTGTGTTGAATCAGGCCCTGCCCTTTGAGATGAGTGCTTAGGGATTACCTCATAGCTCTCTTGATTGCACACACGTTTTCTCACTTCAGCCCCCCTCATGGCTGCTGGAAACCTGGTGCATTCTGGGACTGGTAGTCTTTTATGTGAAAACTCTGTTTTCTTACTTCTACCAAAACTGACAGGTTGCTTGTTCAGAGTCACATCATCTTTTCTATAGCTCCTACCTGAGCTATGATAAGCTTCCTTATCACAAGTTGCATGCCCCGATGCTAACCTATTAGCATCGGATAGTGCTGGGGGCATTCCAGAGGCGACACCCATCGATAACCTCGCAGCAGCAATATTGAGCCCAGTTACTGACACGCGGTGAAAGTCAGGCACAGTAAAATTTGGCCTAAGCTTCGCTGCAGAAGCTAACCAGGTAGCAGCTGAATATCATCTTTGCCTGGTTATCTGGGTTTACGGTTCAGTGGCAGTGGCTATCTGCTTTAGCAGCAGTAGCCATTGCCACTGAATAATGGGCCCCATGTGTTTTTGAATGCTTATGTCCCTATTTTATAAAGTGTACGAGCAATTTACTTCATACAAGAGATATGAAATGTGTGTGAAAATGCATGTTAATGTTGGCACACCTTATAAAATTTCCTTCCTTGGTACTGAGTGAGGCCATGCTATTGAAGGAAAGTTTTAGCTTGCGCTCAGTAAAATGTGTTGCGCAGCAAGCTAAGTCATGTTTAAACAGGCATATAAAAATTTTCCTGAATCGCATGCTAATTTGTTTTTTTTGTGTAAATTTTATTGCATAGGTCCCAATA
The DNA here is from genome assembly GCA_033557465.1 of Ichthyophis bannanicus. Lineage (NCBI taxonomy): Eukaryota > Metazoa > Chordata > Amphibia > Gymnophiona > Ichthyophiidae > Ichthyophis > Ichthyophis bannanicus. Next base: position 2,983,107 of record JAWIIG010000024.1, on the reverse strand, counting down.
TATGCATTTTGTATTTCTTCATATATGAGAGCCTTCCCTACCTCCTACCCATCATTTGTTTTACCTTTTCTAATGATGATATTTTTTTTTTACTAAAAATAAAAGATTTCTTTGATTATTATTTTTCCCATTGATTCTTGTGGGTGCTTTTGAGCATATTTAAATGGATCAGTGAAGTATAGAGAAGCATTTTTGGAAACTTTCCCTTCAACTGAGTTCGGATCACAGTAGGACCACTCTCAGAGAACTTCAACAAAATTCTAGCTGTGTATTAGGGAAGTGACTTCCACATATCTGAAAGGGGATAACACTAGTTCCATGTAAAATATACAGAAGTATATTGATTTTTGTTCGATGTGAACCGCCCCTGATCTCTGGAAGGGGCGGTATATAAGAAACTGTTAAATAAATAAAATAAATAAAATAAATAACAAGGGTTATGAATAGTGGCACACGCTGCAAATCTATTATAGTATAGTAGATTCTAGGACTAGTCCAGAACTCTCATCACAAGGGGTTGGTTTGGTTTTCTTGAGATACACAGAGAGGTGCTGATTTAGCTCAGTTCAATTTAGTCTCGACTAGACTATTTTTTATCTGCCAGAAATGTTGAGACGTCCCACTGTTGGCTGAATTAAACCCTTAAACGTGTTGAAATCTGAACTCGAACAACCAGTTTGAGGAGTGAGAACACAACCAAGAGCACTGTGTTTAAAAATATATATTTTTAATTGGTTACAGTTTGTTTTCCGTGCTTCTTTAGCGAGCAGTGCTTGTAATTGGCACTTTCCCTTCAGCTCAGCAAAAATGTAAATTTCTGTTATTTTCTGTTCTCTGTATAATGAGAACAAAGATCATTCTCCATGTGCTTCAGTTTTTATTCTTGCACAAACACTTATGAATTCAGTGGAGATGTACTGCAACATACCAAATGGACATGAAGGGCCATTGATAAATTACTTACTTGAAATCCACATGTTTATTTTCTTCGGCCATAATGTGGTAGCCAAAGGTAATAGTAATATTACTTGTAGTTTGTCATTTTAATCCTAGGATTATCATAAAACACTTCACAGTCATGGCATACACCGACTTCTTGGGTAAATGCTTGGTCGTACCCTTTGCTATACAGAGTCTGAGCTCCCAGTCCAAGCAACCTCTAGCCAAGGTTTATGTGGATGTGGCTTGGGTCAGAAGAGACCGATTCCTTAAGTGCAAAATCAGAAATCTTATAGGGCTCCAAAATGAATCATGCAGGACTGAGACAGCAAATCTAAACTAGGTTGGTTTGGTCCATTCCATTAAAAATATACAAGTAAATATTGAGTAGGGCTGGTCAGCGATCATAGCATTTAAAACAGTATGTATAGTCGCAGGGCACATTTGGTGAGCGCCGCCCCTCCTCCGCCCCCCCCCCCCATCTCCATCATCTCACTGCCTTCATGTCCAGCCAGCTGCCTGACCATGTCCTGCTACCGCCACCTTTTGTCTTCTCAGAGGCAGCAGCAGCAAAACGGACCTGACTTCCAGTAAAAAAAAAAAAAAAAAGCGGGTCATTCAACACCGCGCTTGTATGCAGTTCTGGTCCCTCCCTTCTCTGATGTAGGTCACATCAGAAGAGGGAAAGACTAGGCCAGCCATTCTCTCTCTTCCTCTGCACTGCTTCCAATAGCATGCAGCAGTGTCATTACTCTTAGGATGCTAAACTGCCAAGACTCAACAGAGCTATCTGGATTCCTTCACAGGATTAAACATATATATTTTCCAAAGAGCTTCTCTATAGCCTTAGCGTCCCGTAATCTTAGGTTCCTTAAAGCAGTGCTCCCCAACCTTTTTATCGCCGCGGACCGGTAAACGTTTGATAATTTTTCCGTGGCCCGCTTGTTTTAATTTAATAATTTTAATTTAATTGTATTTAAACATGCCTTCAAAATAAAATACAGCTACACCAAAAAATGAATATAAAGTGATTTCTTTTATTTAACTCACTGGAATTCCAAATCAATGAGAACCCTGAGCTTGTTTCTTTGCAACGAGACGGTTCCATCTGGGGGTAATAGGAGACAATGACACCCGAAGTGTGTTGCTTATGTCCAGTTTATTCCGTTGTTTTGTTTTGGTTGCTGTCACTGCAGAAAACCCCGCTTCACACAGATAGGTTGTCGGAAATGGTAATAGGGATTTAAGTGTTGTGGTGGCAATCTCAGGATATTCCACCATGACTTTAATCCAGAACACCGGTAGAGTTGTTGTCTCGAATGTAGTTTTAAGGCCACCGTCATTTGCAATCTCCAGCAGTTGTTGTTCTTCTTGCATAGACATGCTAGATTCTCCTGATTTGTTGGCAAATGGGTCACGGATCCATTCCTTACCAGTTCGTGGGTCTTTTGTGGTTGGGAAGTAGCGCTCAAACTCTTTTAAAAGCAAAGACAGGTGATCGTGCACCAACTGGCAGAATGAATGTTCAAGCTCAGTCTCGCCTAAAATCCCCGCTAATGTCTGAAACATGTCCAAAATGCCTCTGTTCACGCGCCGTCCCCACAACTCCAGTTTGGCTTTAAATGCAGCTACTTTGTCTGACAACTTGAAAACAGTTGTCATTTTCCCCTGAAGGCCCAGATTGAGTTCATTGAGCAGGTCACACAGGTAAGCCAGTTTTGCGACCCATACCTTGTCACTGAAATGTGCTGCCAGCGGTGACTTCTTTTCTGAGAGAAATCTTTGCAATGGCTCTCGTAATTCAAATACTCTGGTTAGCGATTTTCCTCTGGATAACCATCTTATTTCTGTGTAAAAGAGAAGGCATCTGTACTCTGCGTCCATCTCCTCACAAAGCTGCTCAAACAGGCGCGAGTTAAGTGCGTGTGCTTTAATGTGGTTAATAACTTTAACGACATCACTCAATACGCTGTTAAATTCCGGTGACATTTTTCCGCTTGCCAGCATTTCCCTGTGAATGATACAATGTGTAGATTCACTCTCAGGTGCAACCTCCTTAATCCGAACAGTTAAACCAGACAGTCTTCCGGTCATGGCAGCAGCTCCGTCTGTGCATATGCTGACACAAAAGGACCATTTCAGTTTTCCTGATATATAACCATCCAGTGACTTGAACAGTTCTGCTCCTGTGGTGTTGGTTGGCAAAGATAGTGCACATAACAAATCCTCATGCACATCCTCCTGATATAGATATCGCACATAAACAAGTAGTAGTGCCTTGTTGTCTATATCTGTAGATTCATCAACCTGGAGTGCATACCACGGTGATGTATTAATCCTCTCCAACAATTGTGCCTCAATGTCTCCGGCTATTTCCTCAATGCGCCTAGTCACAGTGCTAGCTGACAAAGGCACATGTGCTACCTTTTCCACAGCAGCCTCTCCTAGAAGTTCACGGCAAATGTCTTTAGTGGAGGGCAAGATCAATTCTTCACCGATAGTAAATGGCTTTTTAGCCTTAGCAATGCGGTTAGCCACCAAATATGATGCTCTCAGTGCATTCTCCTTTATTGATGTGGTGGCCCTCATAAATTTCTTCTGTGCTTCGTGCTCCCGTTTTTTTCTTTCAAAATACTCCAGGGGCTTGTCTTTTATGCCAGGGTGCTTGGCGGTCAAGTGGCGAAGCAGTTTTGAAGGTTTCATTGCCTCATTAGAGAGCTTCTCGCCGCAAACTATGCAGATCGGTTTTGGTGCGTGGGAATCACCTGTCCCGATAAATCCATATTTCAAATAGGACTCATGGTATTGTCTGTTAAAGGTTGCATATTTCTTTGATGTTGAAGGCTCTTCTTCTGTCTGTTCACTGGGCCTTTTTTTCTTCCCAAGAAAACTTTCTAACGATGTCTGTTTCATACTCATTTTTACTAATTTGTCCTCAGTCCTCCCGCGGCGCCTCCTCCTCGACCTTTCGGCCAATCAGGAGGCGGGAGGACCCACAGTGAAATTATTTAAAGTTCCTCGGGCGGCCCGGTACCGTTTGATCCACGGACCGGTACCGGTCCGCGGCCCGGGGGTTGGGGAACACTGCCTTAAAGGAGCTCAATACAGCTTTCCTTTCCAATTTATCAAACTGTTTTCAAAGAAAGGCAGTTTTCCCTTTCCCCCTTGGTCAGAGGACACCAAACTGCCCTGCCCAGCAGAACAACCAGCTCCTCTACACAGGATTTAAAATATTTCTTTCATCTAAGAAGCTTTGCTACAGTCTTAGCTTTCAGAACATTTAGTTCAATGAAGGAGCTTAATCCAGTATTTCTTATGCTCAGAAGTTTTTTACTATTTCAAAATAATTGTTAAAGAAGCTCGCTTCTGTTCTTTCTTTATACACTCTCTCTTAGTTCTGTCCAAAACCAGAACTTTTAAAATGAAAACTCAGTCAAAAATTTCTGCTCCGAGTTGTTTGAGCAAATCCTTTCCCTCCATTACAGCTTGTACCCAGTAAATTTGTGCTTCAAACACAGGGCACAAATTAATAAAACTCAGAGTCTCTTAACTCTGTCTTCTAATTCTCTCTCTAAGCAGGTATCAAACAATAAGCAGACCAATGACTTAACAAAGTTAAACCTTTTTAACCCAATTTTCAGTTACCTTAAACTTTCAAAGCATACACAGATCTCCTTCACGCTTCTTTTCCAGCCCTCAACTGTTTGTTTCAGGTTCACTTCAGTCCTCCAAAGATCAACTGTTTAGGGTCTTCCACTGCTAGAACTGCAAATAGTACCCCAGCCCTGCTCTGGAAAAGGGCAAAAAAAAAACAACAAATCTCCAGTTACAAGTATTTTTTCACCTCCAGTTAGAATATATCTTAGGTTTCTGTGCAGTTTCTGTAAGTCTCTGAAGCAGTTAATTTAAATATTGCCTCCCTGCATCAGGTTCTGCAGTTTCTCTCCTGAAAGACTGCTCATTCATGAGATCCCTGCACTTCCCCCAGCCCACTCAATGTTTTCCTATAGGGCCGGGACTTGTTTTTAAATTAAACTTCATTTTTAGCATTAAAATAGTTTTTTAAATCCAGGATTACACTTCTTTTAATTTATCTGAGGTGCCAGTGCTCTCTCCTAGTCCTGGGAGGAAGCCCTGCACCCCTTCCTGGCAGGACCATACCTAGCCCTATGCGAGCAGTGCAGCCGCACAGGGCGCAAAGGCATTTCGGCTGCCTGTTGTTGTCCTGCCGCTGCCACTTTTTCTTCTCTCAGAGGCAGCAGGGCTACAGCAGACAACTGAAATGTGCCCTCTAAGCCTTTTCGCAGCACTTTAAGCAGGTCGGTCCCGCCCTCTGACGCAATGTCAGAGCAGGGAGGGACAGATCTTCTTAAAGTGCCGGCGCAGATCGGGCGCCCACCCTCTCCTCCACCTCCATCCAGCCGTTTTCTGCTCTTTCCCTGCTGCTGTGGAGAAAACAGAGAGCGGCAGCAGCAGGGCACGAGCAAGCAGCGGCTGGACGGGGGTATGGAGAGGAGGGGGGGAGTGTGCGCCCGATGTGCAAATTGCACAGGGCACAATTCTAGCTTGGTACAGCCCTGCCTCCTGGGGCACCAAACAGATAATCTATTTATTTTAACCTTCTGGCTACATTAAACATAAATATTAGTCCTACAAGATTAGAAAGGTCTACTCCATGGATTAAACAAGAATTTTCAAAGGCATTCTCTATATACTTTCACCCACCCCATCCTTGTTATCTCATAGTTCTCCTTTGCTTCACAAAACATTTTCTCTCTTACACACATACACGCATTCACACATTCTTCGGTTTCTTACATGTGCAACCCTAGATCATCACTTCTCTTATTCCCCAGCTAATCCCCCATCATTCCATCAGCCCTTCCTTACCTCACAACTAATCCTGCTCTCGTCTTCCAGCCTATCACCCAGCAACTAATCTCTCATCCCACAGCTCGCTCTTACCCCACCCTGTTGATCCCTCTCATTCCCCAGCTCTTTCTCGCCCTTCCTCTTTTCCACTGCTGATCAAGCTGGTGAAAGCGGAGAATGGCAGTGCACTGGGCCACGCACACTTTTTTCTGCAGCTTGGCGTTGCCTCACATTTTGAACCCTAAGAACTCTAAGAATCAGTCAGGCCCTGGGCAGGCGGTAAAGCAGACAGAGATGGCCTGAAGCACATAGCCTCGCCCCTCCTCCTGCTGCTGAGCTAGTCAGTGGAGGAGGAATAGGAGAGAAGTTTTTGGCAGTGGCCTTTCATCTCTGACCTGGCCTGGCCATGGGTCCCATTGGGCTGCCTCAGCCACCCTCCTCATCAGAGGCTACAGCCAGGGCTGAAGATGCAGACAGCTCCTCCAGAGCCCTGAACAGGGTAAAGACGCCAATTCTCCTGCTGGATCCCAAAGTATGTATACAGCGGAATGTTATGTGCCTGATGCATGCACATTTGAAAAATGGCATGGTCTGGCATACTGAAAAGAACATCTAACAATGTACAGAGAGGAACTTTTTACCGAAACTTGTTTTCTGGGTCACTTAATAATGACTTTAACACTCTGGGGCATAAAATCACTGCTCTAGATCTACAGATATTATCGAGAAATTTTCCATATGCATTTCCCTTCCCTTGTAATCTTAGCTCTTTCTGCCATCTGTTGGTCTTTCAGGGAATCGGATAGATTAATGAGTACTCTGTAACTTGTATGCAGTGTATGTACTGTGAGCAGTTAAGGGACCAGATATCTTATGCCTAAAGCAAACTGAAATCCTTCCCTGAAGTAGGTCTACTGTAATTAGAAAGGCATTCATGTAAGGAGCCAGGTCAAGTGCAATCACTTTGTTTATTGATTGTACCTTATAATAGATCTTGGTGGTAAACTGGAGGGAGAAATGTTCTGTAATTCTTACTTCCATAGGAACATCCTTTTAGTGGGTCTGTTATTCATGGCATTTAAGACTCCATTAAGGTTTAGCCAATATAATTTCCAAAATTGTATATGCTTTAGGGGCACCCTGCCCCCTCCCGGTCCCTGCAGGGCGGGGAAGGCGTTGGTGCAGAATATCCCTGCTGCTCTCACTCTGGAGTCTGAAAAGAAGTGCTGAGACCCTATTCCAGCCTCTTTCCCTATGAATTAAGCCCTGGCAAACAGCCTTTCACTTTAGTGTTTTTATTATTAGCAGTAGTGATAAGGTTACAAGATAACCTCGATTTTCATGGGTTGTAACCTTGAAGCCTTTTTTCCTTTTCAAGTATTGTACTTGAATTTTGTAAACTTATAAAAATATTATTAAAATAAATAAATAAATAATTCCATGTAGGGTATAAAAAGAAAACAATTCATGATATAATAGAAATATAAGAGCAGATAAATTATAATAAAATCACTATTCCATTGCTTAATAGAAAGGTTTCAAAGCGCGATGAAAAGCGTTTTCAATGTTCTTAATTTCATACGTCAGTTTATTCCACTTCACGCAAACTTGATATGATATGCCTGTGTGAAGGCTAAATCTGCAGGAATGTCTCAGATTCAGGTGACTTCCCTCCCCCAATGTCTTAAATAATACTACAAGCAGGGCTGGTGTTAGACATGCAGGGACTCAGGGCAAAAACTGGAGAGGGGGCTCCAAAGTCTGCCTGCAGGCTGTGCCTCCTTCAGCATCAGGCAAGTTTGGGGCCCCCTGTGACATGGGGGCCCAGGGCAGTTGCCCTGTTTGGCACCCACTAACTCCAGCCCTGACTACAGGTTGAGGCTCCTGATGCCTACGTATGCATTCATAGCTTAGATACTTAATTTGAAAAGGATCCCCCTTTTTGAAACATCCCTTTATACCCCATTTGGGCTCCCATGCAGATGTGCTAATCAATATTGGTCAAGACAAGGAGCAATTTACCACATATTGGGTGATGGTGACAAACTTCTCTTTGCATAAAGCAATGTGGTTGCCATGTCACTCCATTTGAATGTGTGGAAATAAAGCTTAACACAAAAAATTAAAATAGATGGCAATACCTTTTTATTGTATGTAGAGTTTGGAATAGAAACATGATGGCAGAAAAAGACCACATGGCCTATCTAGTCTACCCTTCCATATCAACTACAATAGTCCCCTTTTTAGCTTTAGAGATCCTCTGTGTTTATCCCATGCTTTTTTAAATTCAGATACTGTTCTCATATCCATCACCTCCACTGAGAGACTATTCTACACATCTACCATTTTTTCCATAAAGAAATATTTCCACATATTACTCCTGAGTCTATCCCCTTTCACTCTCGTCCTATGTCCACTCATAGCAGAACTTGCCTTCCATTGAAAGAGACCCTCCTGTGCATTTATACCAAGGAGGATTTAAATGTCTCTTTATCATCACCCCTATCCCGCCTTTCCTCTAAGGTATACATATTAAGATCTTTGTCTGTCCTCATTTTATACTGTTCAATTCAATCATGTTATAGGTCTTTTACGTCATGCATTTGACCTATTTCATGTTTATATTTCATGTATATAGTTCATGTATATAGTTCAAACCCCCCCTGTTATCCAGGTTTATACCCCTGTTCGATGTAAAACCAAACAGAAGTGTGTTTTGGTCATTTTGTTATACTGTGAACCGCGCTGATGCCGAATAGTGTGGTATATAAGCAACTGTAATAAATAAAAATAAATAAATAAATATGCTACATAATGAAGATCACTACACTACATAATGAAGACCACTACTGGTTTGAGTCCTATCCCATCCCATGAATTACGTTATAGTCAATAAACACTGATAAAATACTCCTAATGCAAAAACAAAACAAAACAGGTATTTACTAAATAAATGCAAAAAAACCCCACTTTCCCCTGTACTCTCTCACCCCTCCACTGTCTTGTCTTGTTTCCCCCATTCAGGTTTTCTGCCTTTTCTGCATCGACAATTCTTAAGTCGCACTAACACGCATATTTAATTGCACCAGACAAGGTACCTAGCGATAAATACCTGAGGCATGAAAATACCATTTGTTTTTCATTCTCAGAGAACCCCAAATTAGCTAGAAAACAAACACCTAAATATATAATTTATAAGCACCTAAGAACAGAAACCATAATTCTGAAACTAATAATACATTTCTTGCCTCGCTTTTCGAAGCCGTGGCTCCCTTCCTCAAGCCCCACACAGAATGGATAATGTTCCCGCCAGGTATTCCTAAACCATTTCTCATGTTCCAATTCCCTCATCAATATTTTATCTGTTTGAGACCTGAGAAAGGGAATGGCAGCTTCCACAAGCAAGTCAAGAAATCTGGTATGTTAGTCCAATCAAAAGGTATCACCTTATATATATTATTTGTTAACCTTTATTTCAATGCAAATAGCTTTTCTGGAAATTAACTGAGACCACCACATTCATTTCCATTGTCATCTAAGTTAAATTGGATCCCATGAAGCCCTTTCACTCATGAAGTACTAAAAAAAAAATAACCCATTGAATTTCCAGATTTGGTTTGTATTGATTTTGTCAATCTTTTTTTCTGCGTGGTGATGGGTGACAGATGGCTCCAATATAGCCAGCACAATACATTACATCCCCCAGTCGGCATTCCTAAATCATTTCTCATTTTCTAGCTCCCTGATCAATATTTTATCACTAACAGAAGGCATCAATGCAGGGCTTCAGTTCCTCTTAAGAAAGAAACTAGGAGTCTATAATATACATGCACATCTGGAAAGAGAGAGATTAAAAGTTGGACTCTCATGTTTGAAAATATTTGTGATTAGTCCAGGCAGGGTCACCTCATAGGTAGTTATTAATAAATCCTAATAAATAAACAAATATATATATCAAAGAAGGACCTATCCACAAAAGAAAATTTTAAGAAAATTGGAAAAATCCTCTAAGAAAAGCATCTAATAAATATAACAAATGAATTGCAATGAACATATTTTTTTATCCATTGTCTTTCTTTCTCTTCAAGTGATAAATCAGTCAGGGGCGGCCCAAGGGTTTCTGCACCCCACCCCCCCCCCACGCACCCCCCATTGTTGCAACTCTTCCCCCTCATTGCTGCTACTCTACCCCCGAATCCATCTTCTCATTTTGCAACGGCGACAGTGGCCCGACTCCATTTTGATCTGCCATCACTTTCAAAATGGAGTTGGGCCGCCATTGCTGAAAGATGAGAGAGATGGACTCGGGGGCTGGCTGGTGGTGGCCCAACTCCATTTTGAAAGCAGTAGCAGCTTAAAACTGAGTTGGGCCGCTGCCGCCACTTTCAGAATGGAGTTGGGACACCCACCAGGGTCTACCACCCTAGGCAGCCACCTAGTGGATAGGCTAGCCCTAGTCCCAGTGATATCAGAATGCAAGAAGTAGATGTTTCTCACACTCTTAATTTCATAGGCAAAATAGAGGAATTGCATTCCTATGTTTACTTTGAGACCAATTAGGCGATGATTATGATTTCTACAACAAGACTTCATCATGAATAACAATGATTTTTACCAGTTAGTTTCAGCACCAGACCAAAGCAGTGTTTCAGTTGTAGGAAATGCTGTTGGGAAACTGGAGTAGCTTTGACAATTTTACAAAGAGTTCAGTGCTCCAAAACTTTGATTGATGGAAACCCTCATGAATGGGGTATATAGAATGTTACCCATCCCTCTCCAAAGGGATTATCAGCTGTCCTCTTTAAGAGGGTCTGCAGCCCAGAGTTCAGAGTTGGGAGGGCGTGGCTCAGAGGGAAACGTTAAGAAGCTAGCAGGCTGCAAGAGGAAGAGAAGTCCATGGAGTGAGGTCCTTCCAAGGCAAGCTGTGTAAAGAAATTTTGAGATAAGAACTTTAACTGGGGTTGGAGGAAGGGCTGGGAAAACCAGCTTGTGGAGGTTTAACAAGCTGGGACAGAAAGCTGCTTTTGTTTTCCCTGAACTGATGTCTGGCCTGTGTTGTAAAGCATACCCCTTCCTACCACACGCCACACTACCACATCTCAACTAATCAAAAGCCACAGATGGAAGGATACCCCTATAAGGAGAGGCTTAAAAGGTTAGGGCTCTTCAATCTGGAAAAGAGATGGCTATGGGGAGATATGATAGAGGTCTATAAATTAATGTGAGTGGAACGGTTAAACGTAGAATGATTGTTTATACCATCAAAAAGTAGAAAGATTAGGGGACATGCAATGACGCTACAATGTAACCCGTTTAAGACTAATGAGAAAAAATATTTTTTCACTCAACACGTAATCAAACTCTGGAATTCATTAACGGAAGATGTAGTAAAAGCTGTTAGTGTAACTGGATTTAAAAAAGGTTTGGACAAGTTCCTGGAGGAAAGGTCCATAAACCATTAATAAAGAGGTCCCAGGAAATTCACTGCTTGTCCCAATACAAGCACTGTGGAACCTGTGTGTCTTTTTGGGAAACTGCTAGGTACTTGTGACCTAGATTGGCCACTGTTGGAAACGGGATACTGGGTTTGATGGACCTTGGTCTGACTCATTATGGCATTTCTTATGTTCTTATGCCTAGTTGTGATCTTACATGCCAAAGCACTATGATATTTTTGTTTCCTGGTTCTACCCTTTGAAATCAGTGCTACAGGTCCCATAATGCATCAGAATAGAGCTATCAGAAATCCAGGACTGGCTCAAAATTTCCCTCCTGGAACTGAATAATATTGCATCTCTTTTATTGTGACATAGAACATTTATAGGTAGATGTCTTACGATTGAATATGCCCACTCCGATTTATTATCAAAGTCATGTAAGCAGGGTATTTTGTTGAATCTGCTGTTCTATTCTCCCAACAAGTTTTACTTTGGCGTTTGTTACTTCTGTTCAGGGCTGGCGCAATGCAGTAGGCATGGTAAGCATGAGCTGATATTTGAGGGGTGGGGGGGGTACCAAAAGCTACTGCAAGCATCACTCTACTGTCTACTCACGGGAGGCAGCAGTGGCATAGCAAGGGTGAGACGGTGGGTGCAGCAAATATACCAAAGTTTGGCTTGCTGTGGTGTCTCACACTCCAGGCCTGACTGCTCTTCTCTCCCAGCCAAAATCTCGTGAATCATGAGACTTCAGCTGAGATGGAAGAGCAGCCAGGCCACGGAGCACAAGGCATGCAAGTTTTTTGCTAAGTTTTCCGCACTGTCTCCGTGGACCCAGTTTGTGGGGGTGAGGGTGGGGTGCATTGCATTGCGCAGTGGTGCCAGCAGCATGGAGGGGGCACCCGCCCCGGGTGCCAAGGGAGCTGGGAATGCCACTGGGAGCTGGGGCGTCAATTTATAGGTTGCAGGGGGGCACCAGCAGCTCTAGCCACGCCCCTTCTTGTGTTGCAGTACAATTTAGGCGCGTCATTCAGTGCTGGCAGAGGCCGCCTCAGATCTCCATATACTACAACTGGCAATGGAGGCGGGATTCAAGAGAGGCTGGTAGTTAAAAGAAAGATTGGATAATGTAATAGCCTGATTTTGTTTTTCCCTCTGTCTCTGATGCAACTTGCTGTTTTCTGTTTATCCTCCAGCCTTTGGTATGAATGGTCTTACTATTTATTTATTTAAACAGTTTTATATACCACCTTATTCTTCAGTCAAAGTGGTTTACAATGTAACTTGGCTGGGTACGTTTAACAGGACTGGATACAACTGGAGCTGGACTTAGGGGGGAGCGGGTAACAATTATATACATACATACAAACTATTTACAGTTTAGTCCATTTTCTGATTGTATGTGGAATTAGGAGTTGCGTGTAATAGTTTACGTGATCAAAGTACTCTGTGAACAAGAGGGTCTTGAGTTTTTGCGGAAATCCTTGATGTCTCTCAGGGCTCGCATACCTTCAGGAAGACCATTCCATAGCATAGGTGCAAAGAGTGAAGGTGCTCTTCTGGACGTGGTATGATTGTATTTTCGATATCCTGCAGGTGTGACGAGTATGTTTTCCTTGTTGTTTTGACTGGGTCTTGCGCCGGATGATAATCTGAAGGACGTCTGCTGAACAGTGGTGAATGATTTTAAATATGTTTAGAGTCATTTTAAACCTTGCACGGGTGTGAATTGGCAGCCAGTGATATGCTGGCCCAGTATGGCATATCTTATGTTCTTATTATGTGTGTGTGCATTGACTGATTGGATGTATTGTAAGGATTCCATTGCTTTGAGGAACACTTTAGCTTCTTTGTTGGGTATGCAACTTAGGTTGTAGTCTCCTAAGGCAATGAGCGGTTTATGTGGAGTGTTGTGTGTGCAGATTGTCTTGAGTATTACGACAGTTCTTCGGACTTGGCATTGGGTGGTCTGTATGTGAGGCATATGCTGACATATTTGTTGCATATGGTGATTGTGTTTGCTTCCATTGTGTTGCTTCAGGAGATAGTCTCAAATTTGTACTGATTTCTGGCCAGAATTAGAACTCCCCCTCCCCTTTTGTGTGTTCTGGAGCAGTTGAATATTGCGTAATTGGGTAGAGTGCTTTGGTTTAGGATGACCTGGTCGGTGTCATTAAGCCAGGTTTCTGTGACGCATACGATATCTAACTTTTGGGACTGAATGTAGTCTGAGATGGTGTTCAGTTTGTTTCTGATCGATCTTGCATTAAAATGCATGCACTTGATAGCAGAGACAACAATGGGGTTGGTATGTGGAGGATGTATGGGTGTTATCTGTATTAGGGTGTGTGCTTTGCATGTTGTGTGTTTGGAGCGGTGGTGGCATAGGGTGGTAGACAGTATATGGGGTAGTAGAGGGTGTAAAGATATGTGTCTTGACTCGTGTGGCCCCTGCATGTTATAATAGGATGTGCAGCAATAGGAGGAATACTGTGATGTGGGTGCAATGTGCACGCATGCTGGAAGTGCTGCAGTTCTTACCCGGGCTATGTTTCTCACCGGATTGTGTCTGTCCGTCCTGGGGGGTTGTTGTATCTTTCACATGTGGGCCACTCCTAAGGGCACGCCTTTGGCTTGGCCCCTTGGCATGGAGGTGCCTGCAATAGCAGCTTTAAATATGTATCTGTGTCGCCGGATGCAAAAACATCGGGTGCTGGGACCGTGAGGCTCACCTTTTGTGCAACTGCACTTGAACTGACTTTGAGTTTTTGCACGGTGCGGTAGATCCAGTGCTATCCGTGTGAATAGAGCATCCGTCGGATGTCTGATGCCGTGTGCTGCGGAAACGAGAGGTTTCCTGCCTGCAGTAGCAGCTTTAATGGAGTTCTTTTCAAAATTCCCTCGCTGTATTTATTTTATTGGAAAACACCTTGCTGTTTCAATATGGCGGCATGTCAAGCTTTAAAGAAACTAAACTGAGGCCCCTTTCACTAACACTTAGTATGAGCTATCTGCCACACAGCCCATAGGAATAACATGGGCCATGCAGCAGATAGCTTGAGCTAAGTGTTAGTAAAAGGGACCCTAAATCTTGATGTAAATCTTCCCCATTATTAGGGCAAGATAAAGAACTCATATTAATATAACTGCAGAGATCATTCCAGAAAAGATGGCTGGATCTATTGGAAAAGTGGAGGCCTTCGATGTGGCTTAACCCCCTATAGAAAGGCCAGAGCAGTACTATGAGATAAATGAGATTCCCCCTGAAAAACACGTGGCAGCACTTCAGTATAATGGGTGCCAAAATGTTCAGGTTTGTGCACAGCTTAAGAGCACCAGAGAAGCCATATTCTAAGAGCTTGAAGGAGATTGTGTAGAAAGATTCAATTTGATAAAAGGAATCAAATGAAAAAAGAAACTATATCTTGATATGCAGCAGAGTTACAGAAACTAGAGGGTCAATATTGAGAGCAGCTGATATTTAAACACCACAGTGGTTAGCCATGACACTTAAATATTGGGATATTCAGTGGCAGTGTCCAGATAGGAGCTGATACTGAATATCCCAACTGTGAGGCGCTAATGGGATAAAAGAAAGCACGTATCCAGTTAGCCCAATATTTAGCCAGGACAGTAACTAAGGACCTCCTTTAGGCCTGCACTGTGGAGCCTTTTTATTGTCCCTCAGGCCTGCTGGAATCCAACCCATCTCCATTGTTAGAGTTGATAATGACTAGTTGGGTCGAATCATTAGACTTAGGGCCCCTTTTACTAAAGGCTGCTAAGGATTTGCCAATTACACACTGATCTTATGCGCATTAATGGCAAAGGCCACACATTAGCTGTCAGGGGCATGTTCAGTATGTCCCCGGCACCTAACGCGCAAAGCTTTTCCTGACATGCGCTCCACTACATCAGGTTCACTTAATGACTCCTATAGAGTGTCATTTCTGCCCCCTTCCGATGCAGACTTCCAGTGTATGCAAAACGGAAGCTGCGTCCGAGGAGGGTGGAAACAGCACTTAGTGAAGGAAAGGAACCGGGACGCTTACGCTGGAGTGTATTGGTAAGGGCTGCGTTGTGGTTTGGGAGCCACTGCCACTACTGCAAGCTCCAGAGAGGGACAATAGCAGGGCAATGGAGCCGAGTGGGGGAGGGGCAGGATGGAAAGCCCACCTAGGATGCCTCCGTTCCTTGTGCCGGCCCTGTGTATATGTTTGAACATGTCTCCCTTTGCATTAAAACTGTCAAGGTTTAGATGACTCACAATGGACTGGTGCTCAAAGTGCAGAAAACAGAGGCCAAAGTTTTAAGCAGAACAAGCTCTTCATTGATCCCAATCAATGGTTGGACTATTAAGATAGCATCGCAAGTGAGGGATTTAGGAGCAATTCTCGGCCAATCACCAGGCAAACTAGACGGTCGACTATGGTGGCAGCTTCTGGGAGACTGCAAAGAGCAAGACTCTCAAAGCTAAACAATTAATTCTGATTGTCAGGGGAACATAAGGCTTAAGGTTTGCCTAGGGTGCCAGCACCTTGAACCAACCCTGGGGCCGACCCTCTTTGTAACACTCAATTAACTATGTGTAAACAGATCTAGATGGTTGTAAAAAATGCCCTGTAAAAATCACAAATGGTAAGGGAAATTAGACCTTTTCTCTCGACAGACATTTCCTTATAGTTGTATACATTATGGGTTTTTTTCTTATTTGGACTACTGTAACGGCTTGTACTTAGGAATACCTGCATACGTAACTCATACAGATAGTCCAGAATTCAGCAGCTCAGATGATCTTGGGTATAGGTCACTGGAATCATATTTTGCCAATTCTTCCCAAACTGCACTGGCTTTTAGTCAAATGGCAGATCACATTTGAGATTCTGATACTTGTTCTTAAAGCACTTAATCGTGAAGTGCCTCTGAGTATATCAGCGGTACTCAGGATATATTGTCCGCATGCCCTTGCAACCCTAGAGCACAATATTATTAGATGTACATATAAAAACATAATGGTCAATATTTAACAGTGGTGCTTAGTGGAACCGCCACTGGAACTGAAACTGGATACATAGCGCCAGGAGCAAGGCTGCTGATACCATTAGGCAAACTCGGCAGTCGCAAGAATGCCGACTTTCTAGAGGCACGTGGCGCCACCATTTCATTCTTTTATTAGCTGCTGCTTCTGCCAGTTAACCCCAGGTGCCACCCTCTCTCCTCCTCTAGAATTCCCTGATGCTAGTTGGTTGGTATAGGGGTGTTCTGATGAGCTTAGAGAGGGAGGAGTGACCTAGTGGTTGGAGTAAGTTACCTCAAGCCAGAGGGCCAGGGGTTCAAATCCCACTGGAGGACAGCAACCTTGGGCCGGAGGGACAGGGGTTTCCATCCCCACAGCCTTTGGCAAGCCACTTAACCTTCCATTGCCTCAGATACAAAACAGAAATTGTGAGCCCATCAGGGACAAGGGAAATATATACCGTGCAACACTTTGACCCAGTGAAAAGCAGTATATAAGCATTGCTAAATAACAAAACAAGTATGTGCCACTGAACATCCCACTCAGCAGGATTAACATGGTTAGCAGATCTGCAAAATGTATTAATCCTTTTGAAAATGCCCCACTTGGATTTTAGTATGATTCTTGAGCTTAATCTGATTTTTTTTCTAACATTTTTTTTAATTATTTTAGTGATGTCTGTGTCTTTTTGTAGTACTAATGGATATGTTGAATTTACATCTTTTACTTGTAATCTGCCTACAGCAGAATATAAATCTTTTACAGAAATAAAGTTCAGTAAGGTTTTGATGTGCATGGGTAATTTATCAAGGTGTGCTTGGAAATTCCTCTTAATTAGGCCTCTGGCACCCAACATGATGGGAAATAACTATATCTTTCTGCCATATTTTCTTGGTCTCCAACTGCATTTCTTGATACTTGAAGATTTTCTCCCTCTCAACGCAATTCACATAGTCACTTGGAACTGACACCTCTGTAATCAAAGCTGTTCTGGTGTTTTCCTCCTTTACCACTATATTCGGCTTCCTCACTTCCAGCTTTTTATCGGTCGAAATAGGAGTATCCCAAGTGATCATAACATCTTCACTCTTGGTAATTATTTTAGCATCATGATCCAGTGCTTTTCAAGCACAGTGATGTTATAGTGCTTACAGAGTTTCCAATGGATAAGGCATGCTACTTGATTGTGCCTTTCTATATAGAAATGTTTTGCCATTAGAACTTCTCAGCCAACTATGAGGAGAGTCACCATTTCCAGCTCTTCCCCACAGAATTGACATATATCTGTTTCGCCAGCTTTTTCAATGCTCATTGTAAACCATCTCATCTGTAAGCCGCTATACTGGGCAGCAGCTATCAACCTCTCATCCTTTGGTTTCAGTTCACCTCTCCTTAACCATTCGTGTGTCCTTTCTTGTTCGACAATCAATCAATACACAAGAGAGTGCCATTTGCCCATGACAAATTAGTGTAATCATGATCCTGTGGATGCAGGGTACGCCAGACATCCACCAGATCCAAGACCTCACAGAGGTGCTTGATCCCCCGGCTGGAGCCTGTGTGACTGGGAGCATTCTGCGGAGCCTTGTCCATGACTGAATTCAGGACTCAATTAAAGTCTCCTTCCACTATAAAGGAGTGTCATGGATAATTGTGCAGTACCTTACATAAGTCTACAAAAAAGGAGCGGGTAGGGACACTGGGACTGTAAATGTTATAAAAAGTGTAGTTTACATTTGCCAGACTCCCTGCCACTATCACATACCATCCTTCTGGATCAGCCACCTGGCTGTCAACCATGAAATCCAGCCCCTTATGAATAAGAATCACAACACCCACCTTATGTGAACATGCCGCAGCCCCAAATGATTGTCGCACCCACCAGTGTTGCAACTTAGCATGTTCCGTAGCACCCATGTGTGTTTCTTGCAAATATACTACATCTGCCCTTAGATCTCTTAGCCTTTTCAATACCTTGTATCGCTTTATGGAAGAGCCCATCCCACAAACATTCCATGTTAAACATCTAACAAAGGCATCACCCACTCACGTCATTAAGAGCAAGTTGCAGGTCGACATGACATATGAGTAAAATAACAGGGCGCCCCCCAGCCTAGGCACCTCGCTACAAAGGTTCACAATACACCCCTATTTATCTCACTCTTTCCAAAGACCACCCTGTTCCTGTCTACTTTATTTTGCTTCCCCAATTACCCTATCCCCTTCCCTCTCCCACTACCCACTCTCACCCATCTTTCAGGATCTGCACCCATCACACAAGGTCACACTAGATAGTAAGACCCCCCCCCCACCACCCCACTTTCGCACCATACATTTCCCACCCCTATCCATTTATATACCCAATTCCCTCACATACATCTCCTGCCATCCCTTATCCCAGTCTGCTCAACCCATGGCCCCCCCAAGCCTGTCCTCTCAGATGTCCGATGACTCCCTCTATGTCCTTGAGCCATTCAGCACTATATCGCAGGACTCAGGGCAGGGCAGGTTATTAATACAAGGTTCCTGTAGAGGTGTGGCACCCACCCAAGGGACTTTGTAACATAATTAGTCATTCTGCCCAGCCAGGGGCTGTCAGGCTCCCCAGTGACTTCTGATCATCCGGTCCCCATCCCTCAGAAACCCTATTCGTGCAATCATCCCTCACCGAGATTGCCAAAGATGTTACTCACTGTCCCGTCCCCCCCCAAAGCAGCATGATCCAGCTTCCCTGTGCCCTGCTGGCTAGGTAAAGCAGATGCAGGGAGGGAGGGAGAAGGGGGCAGGCACCATCTCCCACGTTCTACAAAACTGCCTCTTCCGGTTGCCGGAAAACTCTTACACGCACTCCTCTGCAGTCAAGCTGGCACTTCCAGTCAACACTTGGTCTTGCAGCCCCACCAATCAATCATCAGACGTTCACCCTCTTGGGTGTCTTATACACGCCCCTAGGGTCCGAGGTATGTCCACCCGCCTGGAACCCATTCAAGCTAAGCAACGCTAAATAAGAAAACAACATCATGCATTAGTAACAAGATCAATAAACTGTACCACCAAAAGGTGGAGATGTCCCTGTTATCCTTTGCTGATTTTAAGCCATTCCATTTCTCCTTGTTCCGTTCAAACTGTTTGGCCAAGTTCTGGAGAAAGGGTCCATAAACCATTCTTAAAGAGGACCTGGGAAATCCTCTGCTTGCCCTGGGACAAGCATTGTGGAAACTGTGTGCCTTTTTGGGAACCTGCTAGGTACTTGTGACCTGGATTGGCCACTGTTGGAAATGGGATACTGGATTTGATGGACCTTGGTCTAACCCAGTATAGCATATCTTATGTTTTTATGTTCTTGATCAATGTAAAGGTTGTGCAAGAGAATTTTCAGATGTTCTGGTATACACATGCTTCTTAATGTGGCCCAGAGTTTCTCATGGTTTACAGTCAAAAGTCTTTGCCGTAGTCAATAAAGCAAATAGAGGTATCCTTTTGGTATTCTTTTGTCTTTTCAAGGATCCCTCTCACATCCGCAATGACGTCTCTTGTTCCTTGCCCTTTTCTGAACCTTCGTGCACTTCAGGCCAGTCTCGTTCCAGGTATGGTTGTAGTCTCTGTTGAATGATCTTGAGTAGAATCTTGCTAGCATATGAGATCAGAGCGATTGTACGATAATTTCCAGAGTGCATTAAAGGACTAATTTTATATAGAGTGCGCTGAAGTTCTGCAGTATTTATACAGGCATGTCCCTATTTTTAAGGACTAATCTGCTGAAAGAGCACTTCCATGTGTATGTCGGCCAGTCACTATTCTGTACATGCACGCGGAAGTGCTCCTCACACCTAACTTCTGATGGGCCAAACATGCGGACAGGGCTTGGGTGGAGCATAAGCACGACCTTGGCTGTAAGTTATAGAATACTTTGACTTACGCATGTCAGAGCACCTAGAGGTAAATGGTCATGCCTAGGTTTCAGTATGTTCATCCGCCAGTACTTTCTACAGTAAAGCATGCACACTTTAGAGAATAGGGCCTGCATGTGCACTCGGAAATGCATGTAATCTGTGCAGCTCCTCATGAAATGACCCTCCATGTGGAAAATGTAAGGGATGGTAAGTGGAAAGCTTGTGCTGCAAATGCAGTGGGTAGGCCCAGTATGTGGCCTGCAATTATCACACAGAGCAGACACCACATGGGCCCGTGTTCCCTTTCCTGGTGCCAAAAATGTAGAAAAATAATCTGTGGCCATGATGACCCTGATACCCGCCCCCCCACCCCCCCAATCCACTGCCCCCTCAGTTCAGACATTAAAGCCCTTTAATGTCTCTCATCCAACCCAAAGGCCACCAGCTGGCAAACCATTTATTTATTTATTTATTTTATTTGCTTTTATATACCGCGTTCTTTGGAATCAGTGTGGTTTACATATAACGTGAACAGTAAAACAGTTTACATAGAACAGTTTACATTGAACTGGAAACAAGGAACGGTAAATAACTAAGTATTAAGAACAGGCGGCAACCTATTAAATGTAAAATACAGGGAAATGAACTTGGAGTACACGAGCTGGACAGTAAAGACATATATCTTGTTTAGGGTGGCTGGTTGTAAGCTAGTTGAAACAAGTATGTTTTTAAGGCCTTCCTAAAGGATGTCAGGTCTGGGATGGCTTGGATTGCTGGAGGAAGGGCGTTCCAGCGGGTTGCTGCATATAAGGAAAAGGCACAATTCTTAGTAGATTGGGTACATGTCCTTATTGCTGAAGGGATGATGAGTGAGTTCACCATGCACGACCTCCTGTTTTCAGGGGTACATTGTATGAGATCTGCGAGGGAGGTCGCAGACATGCCATGAAGAGACTTGAAGGTAAGTAGGAGGGCTTTGTATATCAGGCGGCTTGTTATAGGGAGCCAGTGTAGCTAAATCAAGCCATCAGATCCATCCCCCAAAGAGAACTTGCCTTCAAGAAGCATTACCCCCAAAGAGCAGCGTCTCCAAGGACACAACCCCTACCCCTGACCCTCTCCACCTCATACCACGCTAAAATCTGTACTAAGTGCTTATCGCACTTTAGTAAAAGGGTCCCTGATACTTTAAAGAGGGACTGAATGAAACACATTTATTTGTGGGTTGTGCAGCAAAAGCATACAAAACAGACTCTTAACTGAGGAAGACATTACTTTCAAACGAGCCTTAGAAACTAGGGTAGCGATGGAGACGGCTGCTAAAGACTCGGCTTAATTTCAGGCAAGAGACCAAACTGAAATGGTTAAACCAGTTGCTGAGCTGCGGAGCAAGACAAACGGCAAACTCTGCAAAAGTCAGGAACTTGTTATAGTTGTGAAAAGGGTTTGCATAATCCTTCAACTGCCATATTAAAGATGTTTATTGTAAGGCAATGTTTAAAAAAAAGGGGGGGGGACATATTCAGGGAATATGCTGAAATAACAGAAGTAGTAGAGCTGCATTCAAACAAAATATTTACAAGGGTACATGATGTTCACAGAGCCAACAATGATGCAGATGTCCAGAATCTAGAAATATATTATACTGACATGAGGAATAGATATGCAATCTGGTGACACCCACTGCAGTGGGAAAATATACAGTACGCAATGCAATGCAATTGGACACGGTCATTTATGGCCCACTCAGAATATGAAAAACTGTTTGAAGACATTCCATTATAAAAAACTTCACTATTGAAAACATACCCTGAACAAAAAACTGTGCCTTTTGGCCTGCTGAAAGTGCAGGGGGAATAAAACAATACAATGTGTATTGGATTTATCTGTTGTTGAGAACGGTGGACCAGCATTGTGAACCCAGGAATGGTTACGACCAGCTGACTGGAAATTCATTAAAATGTTACATCCCATAGCAGCAGATGCCTCAAACGAAATGCAACAGCTGCTGAAGACTGTTTTAACCCCTGCCTCAGAAATATTCCAAGATGAAATCGGTAACCTGAAACATTTCAAGGCAAACATTTTCGTTGATGAAATTGCCCAGCCAGTTTCACAAGGCCTGCCCTGTCAGGGGCAGCTCAAGGCAATCTGCTGCCTGAGGCGGAGAATGAGATGGTGCCCCCCCCCCTCCCCCCCATAGAGGGATCAGGGCTTTTTCAGAACTCCAGTCAGGGACTGAACCAAACCAAAACGCCGATTAGATTATATGGAGGGAATGCAAAATATTTGCACACAGGGCCTTACCAAGCTGCAATCGCGCCCTGTGCGACTTGCAGCTCGGGCGTATGCCCCGCTCTCCCCACCATACCTCCGTCCAGTGCTGCCTGCTCGTTCCCTGCTGCTGCCACCCTCTGTGTTTTTCACGGAGGCGTTGGCAGCAGGAAAAGAGCAGGCAGCGCTGGACAGAGGTATGGGGAGGAGGAGGGGGGCATGGGCCCGATCTGAAAGGCACCGGCACTTTAAGCAGATCTATCCCTCCCTGCTCTGACATCATGTCAGACCTGCTTGAAATGCCCTACAGCCGCTGCCCCCCGAAGAGCCCTCCCTCCCCAGCTCAGTTTTGCAGAGCCACGTGAAGGGAGAGTGTTTCCCTTTCCCGCGGCGCTGTTAAAACTGAGCCCACATTGCTGATGGGAAACAGACTAAATGACCATGCTGCTCTTTATCTGCCGTCATATACTATATTACTGTATTACTATTTATGTAATAATGATACACTGGTCCCATGAGATTTCAGGTTATTCGTGCAGGAAAATGGTATCAAACACATCACCTTAGCCCCATATCACTCATCAAATAATGGATTAACTGAGAGATTTGCATAGACCTTCTCACTCCTTGTGACCTTGGGCAAGTCATTTTACCCTTCATTGCCTCGGAAGAAAAGGCCTGGTAATCTACTTCTGATGATACATTGCCAAGAAAACCCAGAGGTAGCTGGGTCACCAGGAGTCAGCACAAACCCCAATATAACAGACAATTGAACCCAAAGCCCTACTGTATAATAGTTCATTGAAGTTCATATATGTTTTATGTACATTTCTCCAAGTTTAATTCCCTGTTCAATGTAAAGTTGTTGTCATTATAATATAAACCGCCCTGACATATAGAAGACCTGTTAAATAAATAAATAAAATAAAACGAGTCCTGCAGTCCGTGGAACATGAAACATGGAGCACTTGACCAAAAACTAGCGAATTTTTGGTTTTCCTATCGGAATTCAGTGCGTACCGCAATTATGTATACTCATGAGCTGCAGATTTAGAACGCATTTAGACTTAAGCCTGATTTCATCCTGCTAATCAGCAACTGAACCAACTTTTGGAAAGAGGAAAAAGGATCCTTTGTCCACTAAGCATAAGAGAAACAATAATGGCAAGGGATTACAGAGGACCACCAGGTTTCATGGCCCTCCAAAGAGGTCCATGCAGTTATATGATCAGTAGTAGCCGACAGTGAATCCTGGTATCATCCTATTAGCCAATTGCAGAACACTGAGGTCATTCCTTTGCCAAATCACAAGCAGAGACCAGTGGAATCTCTTTCTATTGAACTGTTATCTCCCCCCAAACCTTTGGTATATCGCCTTGGTCTTTGAGTGATATGGCAACACCTAAAAACACACATGCACACGCAGGTTCACCTAATGAAGTGTTACCAGGGTCTGCGCTCTGCTGCTACACAGGCAGTTTAGATTCACAAATTCCTCAACAAGTGGACAAAGATGGCTCCAGCCGATACCCAAAAAGAGAAGACAGAGCTCCTGAGTGACTTAACATGTAGCTGGAACTACCAAATAGTGGTATATCAAATCTTGTAAATAAAAATAAAATAAATAACGGGGCATCAAGCTGTGACATATAGCATTATAGGAGATGTCTTTCTGTTGAATCTGCACATTCCAATTTGTTTCCAAAGTTCTGTGAGTAGGATATTTTGTGGAATCTGTTGTTCTCTCCTCCCAAACCCTTTTATTTTGATTAGTTGTAATTTTCGCCTGGAATACAATTTAGGTATTTTGTTCAGTGCTGGCAAAGTCTGTTTCCTTACAGCTCCATAACACCACAATTACAGCAGAAGAACAACAAACTGATGAGGAAAACCAGGTGAGACTCATTAAGGTATTACTGAAAAAATGCTTTTTTTATTTTTTTTAAAGCAGGGGGACACTGCTAGAGAGCAAACCCTGCAAGGGACAGGGGGACTACCAGAGAGGAATAAAGCAACCAGAGAAGCAAGTACCAGAGGAGGGAGATTGGTGTGGTCTGACAGCTAGCACTCCAGATGGGCCTAGTTGGGTCTTCTAATATATCTGGAGAATAGGTGGCTTTGGGCTGGCACAAAGGGATGAAAAGGCATTTGGGATTGCAGCATTTACTATATGCCTGCCTGTGCTGAAATGTCTGCTGTTTGGCTTGGTACCACAGGGAGCAGAACTGTGGAGTAGCGAAACTGGAGAAAGAAAAATGGATGGTTCTTATTGCAAATTTATTTATTTAGACAGTTTTGTATACCGCCTTATCCTTCAATCAAAGTGGTCACAACACAATTGGGGATACATTTAACACAAGGGGATATGAAGCACATACACTAATACTTACAGGGAACATGGGCAATGGAGGGTTAAGTGGCTTGCCCAAGACCACAAGGAGCAGCTGTGGGACTAGAAACCCCAGTCCTTCCGGTCCAAGGTTGCTGTCCTCTAGTTGGGATTTGAACCCCTGACCTTCTGGCCTGAGGTAACTTGCCCCAACCAATAGGCCATGATCTCTAAACAACTAGGTGAATGTTTGGAGCAGGCCACACAGCATATCTGTACAGCAAGGCTTATTACTAATATAAATTCAATTTCCTTTAAAAACAATAAACATGTTTTTTAATAGGCAGCTGACACAAACATTCTGAACAGAAAAATCACTAAAATAAGTCATCAATGGTGGTTTACACCTTGTGTTCCAGTCAATCAATTTCTTTATATTCTAGCTGAAAATATGCTGTTAAGCTAATTATTAATGTCATTATGTCAGATCTTGATGAAAATACACTGCTAAAGGATAATGGAGAAAAAATATTTTTTGTCAGACCTTTAACTTCAAATCAATTGAAATATAGTCAGTCATCACTTAAGTCCATTTTAATATTCAGTTTTAAAAAAATGGATTCTATAATCCATCTATACTAGATAAATTTCTTCAGATAATCATATTTCATTTAACAGTTCGTCCTGACACCACTCTGTGTTTGGAACCACATCAAAATCAAGCCATTCTACATCAGGTTATATCAGTTATTATGCCTCTGCAAAATTTTCCTGTAATGGCAATCCCATTCACAAGTGTAAATGGCAGAAATCGCTTCATTCAGTGACCTTCAGTTCATACGAGCTCCACTTCAAAATTGTTTCAGCATTAATTTAAAAGCTGACCCAGTTTTACTCCGACATCAAGGTCAGTTGAAAGTTATACAAATCATATTATGCTAGCAGAAATCTTGTCATTCTAGAAGAGTCCGAATTTACATGTATTCGCCCCGATCATGTCCAAGTTACATGGGGGCATAATGAGGATGTGGTCTGAGTGGAACAAAAAGTTACACGTTTACTCCCCATTTCATGTAGTAGATGCACACGAAAGATGGAAATTGTACACATTTGTATTTATACTTGCTCCCCAGCACATTTAAGTTTTTAAAAAGTGCTCATTGTGGCCAGTCCTTTATGGGAGAGATTAAGCAGGATGAGTGCCGCAGGGCTGTTTGCAACCATTTCCCCCATTGTACGTCCCGGAAAGAGGTGATAGCAGTGGCAATAGGCGCTGTGGAAGGGAGGGGGTAGGCGCATGAGATGACGTTTGCCTAGGGCAGCCTCATCTCCTCGTGCAGCCCTGCTTGCATCACCTTCATTTTTACAGAATATATATTTAT
This sequence comes from Ichthyophis bannanicus, assembly GCA_033557465.1. Classification (NCBI taxonomy): domain Eukaryota; kingdom Metazoa; phylum Chordata; class Amphibia; order Gymnophiona; family Ichthyophiidae; genus Ichthyophis; species Ichthyophis bannanicus. Next base: position 2,956,963 of record JAWIIG010000024.1, on the reverse strand, counting down.
ATTTAATACCATGCTTGTGTAGTGTTAGGAATCTGTATCATTTATATTAGATTCCCAGGCTATATAATTTTATTTATATTCTCTTATATACCACGCTATTCTGCATCAGTGCGGTTTACATTGAACAGGGCATTATAACTTGGAGATAACTATTTTACAGGGAACATGGGCTATGGAGGGTTAAGTGGCTTGCCCAAGACCACAAGGAGCACCTGTGGGACTAGAAACCCCAGTCCTTCTGGCCCAAGGTTGCTGTCCTCTAGTGGGATTTGAACCCCCGACCTTCCGGCCTGAAGTACCTTGCCCCAACCACTAGGCCACTCCTCCACTCCAATTAACCTGGTACAGTTTTTGCTGCATATAAACAGCACTGCAAAGTTTTTTTTTAAACTTATATAGCCTGGGAATATATTGCTTTCTTTATTCTTTATTTTTTTGTTTGCTAACCTTTACTTCCTGGGGCTAAAATGGCAGCCACGCTGCTTTATCCATGTCTGACAAATAGAAATTTGTAATCTATAATGCAAGAAAAGATATCAAATTGCAGAAGAAATGGAAAGATGTCCTAGTAGCCCAAGTTAAAATACAATCCCAAATTATTTTTTTATTATTTTTTTCCTACTAATTTAGTGAAACATGGGTTTACAACACTGGCTAAATTACTTTGATTGATAGATGACCACTTCATGCCTCATTCCGTTTTTACAAAACTGGATGAAAGCATGATTAGTTTAAAAAGGGGATAGGTTCACAGATTTAACTCTAACAGTTTGTGGTTTTATTAAATACAGTATAATGTTTGTAGGGGTTGAGGAGTAATCTAGTGGTTAGAGCAATAGCCTACAACCTAAGAGAGCTGGGTTTGATTCCCACTGGCACTCCTGTGGCCTTGGGTAAGTCTTTACCCTCCATTGCCTCAGAAGAAAAGGCATGGCAATCTACTTCTGGTCAGGGGTGGCCCAAGGGGAGTGCAGGGCCATGTGCAGAGATTAATTTCGGGGCCTCATTTGCATAAGGAACCTCATTTGCATAACTATTTGCATAATGTTAACATGCGCTTTTAGTAAACATGCCTTTTAATGAGTGTCTGAATAAAGAAAGACTAACAGATTTCTACATTACTATATTGCAGTGACAATCACCAGGCCGATTAGGAAGTACTACAAACACTGATCTTTTAGAACCCATAGCAAATCCACCGTATCATAACAGCACTACCAGGACTCACAAAGCACCAAACCCTACCTATCAAAAGGCAACACTGCAGATATTAAAACCAGTACATCTCAGAAAATACCAATACATCTCACTGGGGGAAGGAGAACATGTGCGACTGTCAAATAGAAACAATATGGACAGAATACCTCAACTTGGTTACACATGCAGAACATAGACTGTCACCACACAAAGAACAAGGGATCACAATTTAGAAATAGGAAGAAGATAATTAAACTGGGAACCCCAAAAGCCAAATATGAAATGTACAACACTGGAGAAATAAAACTATAAATTAATTTCCACTTGCACTAAACAAAAACGCAAAGATGTTAGCAATACACACTTCCCAGACCCGACATATTCCAGTTAATAAATTCAAAATAAAAAGTATTTTTCTACCTTCTGTTTGGGGTTTTATTTTTCAGCTGCAATTGCTCCAGTCACTTTCTTCTGGTTTCTTCGTGTCTTCTGTGAACTATCCATTTGTCCTTTCTTCTCTTTTAGATTTTTTCCATTCTCTCTCTATATCTACTTTAACAAACTGATCTTTCCCCTTTTGCTCTTTCCCCCTTTTCTTTCCTTATTCCTTTATCATCCACTCAAATTTCACCCTTCCATTCTCAATCCCCACTTACTCTCCCAAAAGCCAGACCATCATAGACTTTTCTTCCCTCCCACACAAAATATCTTTTCTCCTCTCCATTCTCATTCCCCATCAACAACCCTTTCTAGTCCTCCCCAAAATCAGCTCCCTTATAGTTCTAGACCCACCAACATCCGCTTCCTTCTAGTCCCAAGCTCCCAATCTCCCAAGCCCCCACATCAGCCCATTTCCAGTCCTAGCCCACCATATGCTTTTTTCCAGTTCCATTCCAGCCCCCCATCAGTCAATTTCCAATCCTAGCCCCCTTGTCAGCCCATTTCCAGCCCTATTCCAACTCCCCTCAGCCCGCTTCCAGTTCTAGTCCCCCATTAGCCATTTCCAGTCCCAGACCCCCATATGCTCTTTTCCAGTTCCAATCCTAGCCCCTCGTCAGCCCATTTCCAGTCCTATTCCAGCCCCCATCAGCCCATCTCCAGTCCTAGTCCCCCATATGCTCTTTTCCAGTTCCATTCCAGTCCTCCCATCAGCCCATTTCCACTCCAAGCTCCCCCATCAGCCCATTTCCAATCCTAGACCCCTTCTCAGCCCATTTCCACTCCATTTCCATTGCCTTTAACCTCTCCCAGCATTCGCAGCTTCACAGATACAGCCGTCAGCATGAGGGAAAAGACTCCTCACGCTGGCGGCTGTGCAGAGGGAGCTGGGGCCTCGCGCGGGCTTCCCCGGCTCCCTCTGCAGCCGTCCACATTGTGCAATAATGAAGTTCGTGCGGGGCCCTGTGCGAACAACGTTATCGTACAATGGATGGGCCGGCCCTGGAATGATGTGGGGGCTTGAAGGACTAGAAAAGGGGACTGCTACTTCTGGAGAGAGATCTGCAATTGTGAGTATATACTTCTGGGAATTTTTCTGAAGGAACTTCTTTGGATGAAAGCTGATTAATCTGTGAACCCAGTGTATGTGTTAAATCATTCAGGGCCTAGTAGCTGCAGTTTAAATTTAAAACACAGAAGAGAGCTTTCTGGTTAGATTTCATACCCAGCAGAGAGCTTGTAGTTTAAATTTAATACTCACTCAGGGCCTAGTATCAGCAAAGTACTTTTGGTTTAAATTTAAAACACAGAAGGGTGCTTTCTGGTTAAATTTAGAACCCAGCAGAGAGCTTCTAGTTTAAATTGCATAATAAGTCAGAGCCTAGCAGCAGCAAAGAGCTTTAATTTAAATCAAATCAGAATATAACAGCATAAAAGGCAAAATAGGGTCAGTATTCTTTGAGCAACAAATAAAATCTTCTAGAGACCTTTACAAAGAGGCCTTCTACCTAGGGGGCAAGAGATCTGTGAAACTTTTTCAATAGGTGTTAACGCCAGGTGACAGGTCAAAAGGCCATTTGTTACTCCTTCTATCCAAGCAAGGACTATTAATCACCCAAGAGGTTGGTCACAGCTTACCTCAGAAGCACAGGACAGGGTACTGTGTAGCAGCCCTCTTTTAATAAGTATTATTTCCCTCCCTCCCCAACACCTACCCACCCCTGGGATAATCATAGCTTTATAGGTACTTACACATCTTAAAGGAAAGGAGGTGCTCATGGGTGCAGCTCGTTATCCAAATCAGTCATACACTAAGGACCTGAGATTAATTAAGCTTCAGGTGAACAAGGTATATTAAATGTATTAGGTACAATTTTATTAGTATAAGTATCCATAGCAACCCTTAGTAAGTACATGCCTAATAATCCTTAAGAACTTAAGGATCTAAACACAAGCTTAAAACTAAGATGCAGACAGCAGTCCAGCAGCAAGATGGGGGCTTTCCAGTCTATTGCATTGAGTGTCACGTGTATGATTTTCTCCCAGTTGGTGAGAGGTCTTATGTGTGCACTAGGTGCAAGGAGCTCTTTGCTCTCAGGGAACGAGTGCATTCTCTAGAGGCTAGAGTAGCAGACTTGGAAGACATAAGAAAGACAGAGAGGTACATAGACGAGACCTACAGGGATATAGTCCTGAAGTCCCACATCCAGTCTGGCAGCATCCCTGTTGCCATGGAGGAGAGAGGTCATGTGACAGGAGAGCATCACCCTGGTGTGGCAGGAAGTGATCCTGTAACTAGGACCTGTCCTCCAGGTGATGTAAAACTCTCTCACACTGAGGAAGTTTCTCCAGGGCCATGTGCCCATGAGGGAAGGGATAGGACAGCCGTTATAGTTGGTGATTTGATTATTAGGCATGTAGATAGCTGGGTGGCTGGTGGACGTGAGGATCGCCTGGTAACATCCCTGCCTGGTGCAAAGGTAGCGGACCTCACGCACCACCTAGATAAGGTCTTAGATAGTGCTGGGGAGGAGTCTGCTGTCTTGGTACATGTCGGTACCAATGACATAGGAAAATGTGGTAGGGAGGTTCTGGAAGCTAAATTTAGGCTTTTAGGTAGGAAGTTGAAATCCAGAACTTCCAGGGTAGTGTTCTCCGAAATCCTTCCTGTTCCACGCGCAGGACCCAAAAGGGCAGGCAGAGCTCCGGAGTCTCAATGTGTGGATGAGACGATGGTGCAAGGATAAGGGTTTTGGATTTGTTAGGTACTCGGGATCATTCTGGGGAAAGGAGGAGCTCTTCTGAAGAGATGGGCTTCACCTTAACCGGGATGGAACCAGGCTACTGGCATTAACCTTTAAAAAGGAGATAAAGCAGCTTTTAAACTAGATAATAGGGGAAAGCCGATAGTCGCACAAGAGCGCATGGTTCGGAAGAATGTATCCTTGAAGGATACTACCAAAAGCAGAGAGGTTCCAAAAAAGAGTAAAGTAGCCCAAATACCCTCGAGTATGGAGCAAACAGAGCTTAAAGATCCCAAATTACCCATGCCTACCAATAGCCAAATTAATATGAATAAAATACAGTCTCTAAAATGCTTGTATGCAAATGCTAGAAGTCTAAAAAATAAGATGGGAGAGTTAGAATATATAGCACTAAATGAGAGGTTAGATAAGATTGGAATCTCAGAGACATGATGGAAAGAGGACAACCAGTGGGACACTGTGATATCTGGGTACAAACTATATCATAATGATAGAGCTGATCAAATTGGTGGAGGGGCTGCGCTCTATGTTAGAGAGGGCATTGAGTCAGAAAGCATTAAAGTTTTGCAGGAAACAAAATTTGCTGTAGAATCTCTATGGATTGAAATTCCATGTAAAAAGGGGAAGGCGATTGTGGTGGGGGTGTACTATCGACCGCCTGGCCAGAATGAACAAATGGATGATGAAATGCTCAAAGAAATCAGAAAAGCTAACAAAAGTTACAGAACAGTAATAATAATGGGTGATTTCAATTACCCTGGTATCGACTGGGTCAGTGTCACAGCAGGACATGCTAGGGAGATAAAGTTCCTAGATGAAATAAATGACTGCTTCTTGGAGCAGCTGGTTCATGAACTGACCAGAGGGGAAGCCATATTGGACCTAGTCCTTAGTGGAACACCAGATCTGGTGCAAGAGATAAGGGTGTCGGGGCCACTTGGCAATAATGATCATAGCATGATCGTGTTTGATTTATTTAATGAAGGAGGAATAATAAGGAAATGCAAAGTACTACCTTTTAACTTTCGAAAGGGAGACTATGATAAAATGAGGAAAACAGTTGAGAAAAATCTAAAAGGAGCAGTTGCAAAGGTTAAAGACTTACATCAAGCTTGGGTGTTGTTGAAAAATACTATCTTGGAAGCCCAGACCAGCTGTATTCCACGCTTTAAGAAAAGTGGAAGGAAGTCCAAAAAACTGCCAGCATGGTTTAAAGGTGAGGTCAGAGAGGCTATTTTTTGCCAAAAAAGCATCTATCAGGAAATGGAAAAAAGAGCCAAATGATGAAACCTAGAAACAGTACAAGCACTGGCAACTTAAATGCAAGGCATTTATGAGGCAGGCAAAGGGAGAATTTGAGAAGCTTGCTGCGGAAGCAAAAATGTGTAATAAAGACTTTTTCAAGAACATTCGTAGCAAAAAACCTGTGAGAGAGTCAGTTGGTCCATTAGATGATAGAGGGGTTAAAGGGGCACTAAGAGGCAACAAGGTGATAGCGGAGAGACTGAATGAATTCTTTACTGAGGAAGATGTAGGGATATTACCCATGACTGAAGTGGAATTTAAAGGTGCAGAAGAATTGAAGGAAATATTGATACATCAGGAAGATGTATTACAACTATTAGATAAACTGAAGAGTAGCAAATCACCTGGGATGGATAATATACATCCCAGGGTGTTGAAAGAACTGAAATATGAGATTGCAGATCTGCTATTAGTAATCTGTGAACTATTATTAAAATCATCTGTAATGACTGAAGATTGGAGGATGGCAAACGTAACACCAATTTTTAAAAAGGGTTCCAGGGGTGATCCGGGAAACTACAGATCAGTGAGCCTGTCATCAGTACTAGGAAAAATGGTAGAAACCATCATAAAGAACAAAATTGCTGAACATGTAGATAGTCATGGCTTAATGGGAGACAGCCAACATGGCTTTAGACAAGGAAGATCTTGTCTTACTAATCTTTTATGTTTTTTTGAAGGTGTGAATAAACAGGTAGACAAAGGTGAGTCGGTTGATATAGTGTATCTGGATTTTCAGAAAGCCTTTGACAAGGTCTTTCATGAGAGACTCTTGGTGAAATTAAAAAATCATGGGATAGGAAGCAGTATACTATTGTGAATCAGGAACTGGTTTAAAGAATGACAACAGAGGGTAGGACTAAATGGCCAATTTTCCCAATGGAGAAAGGTGAGTAATGGTGTACCCCAGGGATCTGTGGCTGGGTCCGCTGCTTTTTGACATATTCATAAATGACCTGGAAAAGGGAATAATGAGTGAGGTTATCAAATTTGCAGATGACACAGAACTATTTGAAGTTGTTAAAACCCAAGAGTACTGTAGAAAATTGCAAGAGGATCTTGATAAATTGGAAGACTGGTCATCAAAATAGCAGATGAAATTTAATGTGGACAATTGCAAAGTTATGCACCTAGGGAAGAACAACCCAAACTATGGTTACACGATGCAAGGTTCCACATTAGGAACCACCACCCATGAAAAAGATTTAGGCGTCATTGTGGATAACATGTTACAACCCTCCGCCCAGTGTGCAGCGGCGGCCAAGAGAGCAAATAGAACACTAGGTATCATAAGGAAAGGAATGGAAAATAAAACAAAGGATATTATAATTCCTCTGTATTCTTCCATGGTGAGACCGCATCTTGAATATTGTGTGCAATTCATAAGGCTTATGCTGACCACCATGTACCATCAACACCCATGTTATGGGCTTGAGTCATTTAAACCTGGGCTCAATTCCTTCAAATGCGGAACCTGTAAAAAAAAAAAAAAAAGGTAATAATCTGCCAGAAAAATAAGGGCCTAAATTTACAGGCATTTAGGAAGTTTGCAGACCTGCAACCTGCCTAAATGCTGTTCACCAGGATATTCAGTGGCCCTAATGCAGTTGGTACCGCTGAATATCCCTGCTTTCAGCCACTTAGCGCCTCAATGCTAGTTGGCTAGCATCCGGGTCTTCTGGGGGTGGAGTGGAGCAGAGCGGAAGTGTCACCCATGTGGCAATATTCAGTCATTAGTCGGATATCGTAAACTGGCTAAAGTTAGGACAGATAAATGCTTAAGATAAGTGACTACTGGCTGAACTGCTAAAAAGACTACTAATAGAAAAGCGTTCTCACATGCAGCTCCCACCCTATGGAACTCCCTCCCTGAAGAAATAAGGGCATTAAATGGAACTCCGCAAGAAATTAAAAACATATCTATTCACCTCCCATTTTGGCACACTTGAAAATACCTTACCTCTAACAGGTAATGGTTAATAGCGACCTAGGGTACACCAACTCTAATTCTCCTAGCTAACTACAATTACAATTAAAATCGACTAAATAACTACTTGTAAATCTTGTAAATAGATATATGTAATAGTTCAAAATATGTAAATAGTTCGTTTGTTATTTAACAAATTTTACCATATTTAGTCATTCATGTTTAATGTATTTAGCAAAATTGTACCTAGTTAACAAATGTTCCATGTAAAACAGCAAAATTGTACCTAGTTAACAAATGTTCCATGTAAAACAGACTTGTAAATCTGTTCATTCCTTGTTCAATGTAAACCGCACCTGATCTGTGGAAGGTAGCGGTATATAAGCAACTGTTAAATAAATAAATAAATAAAAATATTGCCGCAACCTGGATATTTAATGCTGGTGGCCGGATCTGATCCCAGTGTTGAGTATTTGGATTCAGCTACGGCTTGTTTAACAGCATTAGCTACTGCTGCTGAATATTCCCCCCACAGTTTACAAAATTAGAATCAGAAGCCCCATCTGTAATATGTGGTTGACAAATCACATTTATATTTACAGTGACATTATGTAGCATGATGTTCAAGAGATATGCACTGATGTGTAGAAGTTAAAAATCTATTATGTATCAGCCAAAACACCAGTCGAGACCCACAACCTATATATCGTTCATCTGAATTACATTTTTTACAAAAATTGTTTTCATTAATTTTACATTAATATCCCAAACTGGCATCATCTATGGGCACGCAGTTTCATATCTGAGTTCAAGAATGGTGCCACAAGCACAGAGCTGGAAGGGCCTTGGCACCATGAAAGGAAACTATCAGGGAAAAGAAGCAGAAGTCAAGCCAGTTTTAGCTGGAGATATGAAGGCGCAACAGCCAGCAGAGACAAGATTTGTGATATTGGAGGTGTGAATCTAACTAGAAAGAGAAGGATCAGACTGGTAGAAAAACGAACAACAAACTCGCCTGTGCGTTTGCCGATATTGTTGATATACTGGTTGATCATATTGGCCAAACAGATGTACCATTTATAACTGCACTCTACACTAGGACTATAGCTCGGAGGGGAGGGGAAACCACCCAGACTTTAAAGTCCCTTGGTTGGGTGGAGGGACAGAAAATTGGTTGAAATGTAAATATGAGCAGGCAGCTGATGGAAAGTAAGAGAGGCATGGTCTTCCTACAGTCTAGGCTGGGAGAGGGAAGAGATCCAAAAAGGACTGGAAATAGGATGTGAAAAGAGAGAGGATCTGGAATCATGGTGAGGCAGATGGTGCAAATGTGCTTACCTGCCCTGGGAATCAAAATGCCTACTAAAGGCTTCACTCTACACCATGGATGTTGTGCTTTTTGGGGCAGTATTTTAGAAGCTCTGTTTGTGAGTTGAATGTCTGACAACCGGCACATAGACATACAAATCACGGAGACATCCCTAGAGCCATTAGAGTGATCCTGTAACTAGGACCTGTCCTCCAGGTGATGTAAAACCCTCTCGCACCGAGGACGTTTCTCCAGGGCCATGTCCCCATGAGGGGAGGGTCAGGACAGCTGTTATAGTTGGTGATTCAATCATTAGGAATGTAGATAGCTGGGTGGCTGGTGGACGTGAGGATCGCCTGGTAGCATGCCTGCCTGGTGCGAAGGTAGCAGATCTCACGCACCGCCTAGATAGGATCATAGATAGTGCTGGGGGGGAGTCTGCTGTCTTGGTACATGTTGGTACCAATGACATAGGAAAATGTGGTAGGGAAGTTCTGGAGGCTAAATTTAAGCTTTTAGGTAGGAAGTTGAAATCCAGAACTTCCAGGATAGCGTTCTCCGAAATGCTTCCTGTTCCACGTGCAGGACCCAAAAGACAGGCAGAGCTCCGGAGTCTCAATGCGTGGATGAGACAATGGTGCAAGGATGAGGGTTTTGGATTTGTTAGGAACTGGGGAACATTCTGGGGAAAGGGGGGGCTCTTCCGAAGGGATGGGCTTCACCTTAATCAGGATGGGACCAGACTGCTGGCATTAACCTTTAAAAAAGAGATAGAGAAGCTTTTAAACTAGAAAATAGGGGAAAGCCGACAGTCACCCAGGAGCGCACGGTTCGGACAAAGGTATCCTTGAAGGATACTACCAAAAGCAGTGAGGTTCCAAAAGGGAGTATAGTAGCCCAAATGCCCTTGAGTAAGGAGCAGACAGAGCATAAAGATTCCCAATTACCCATGCCTACCAATAGCCAGATTAATATTAATAAAATACAGTCTCTAAAATGCTTGTATGCCAATGCTAGAAGTCTAAACAATAAGATGGGAGAATTAGAATATATAGCATTAAATGAGAGGTTAGATATGATTGCACTCTCAGAGACATGGTGGAAGGAGGATAACCAGTGGGACACTGTGATACCTGGATACAAACTATATCGTAATGATAGAGCTGAACAAATTGGTGGAGGGGTTGCGCTCTATGTTAGAGAGGGCATTGAGTCAGAAAGGATTAAAGTTTTGCAGGGAACAAAATATGCTGTAGAATCTCTATGGATTGAAATTCCATTTATGAAGGGGAAGGTGATGGCAGTGGGAGTATACTATCGACCACCTGGCCAGAATGAACAAATGGATGATGAAATGCTCAAAGAAATCAAGGAAGCTAACAAAAGCCACAACAGAGTAGTAATAATGGGTGATTTCAATTACCCCGGTATCGACTGGGACAGTGTCACAGCAGGACAAGCTAAAGAGATAAAGTTTCTAGATGAAATAAATGACTGCTTCTTGGAGCAGCTGGTTCATGAACCGACCAGAGGGGAAGCCATACTGGACCTAGTCCTTAGTGGAACGCCAGATCTGGTGCAAGAAATAAGGGTGTTGGGACCACTTGGCAATAGTGATCATAGTATGATCATGTTTGATTTAATCAGTGGAGGACAGATAGTAAAGGAATCCACAGTACTACCTTTTAACTTTCAAAAGGGTGACTATGATAGAATGAGGAATATAGTTCGGAAAAAACTAAAAGGAGCGGTTCCAAAGGTTAAAGACTTACAGCAAGCTTGGGTGTTATTTAAAAATACTATCCTCGAAGCCCAGACCAGCTGTATTCCACGCATTAAGAAAAGTGGAAGAAAGTCCAAAAAACTGCCAGCATGGTTTAAAGGTGAGGTCAGAGAGGCTGTTGCTGCCAAAAGAGCAACCTTCAGAAAATGGAAAAAAGAGCCAAATGATGAAAACTGGAAACAGCACAAGCACTGGCAAGTTAAATGCAAAGCATTGATAAGGCAGGCAAAGCGGGAATTTGAGAAGAAACTTGCTACGGAAGCAAAAACACGAAATAAAGACTTTTTCAAGTACATTCGTAGCAAAAGGCCTGTGAGAGAGTCAATTGGACCATTAGATGATAGAGGGGTAAAAGGGGCAGTAAGAGGAGACAAGGCTATAGCAGAGAGACTGAATGAATTCTTTGCTTCGGTCTTTACTGAGGAAGATGTAGGGGTGTTACCCAAGACTGAAGTGGTATTTAAAGGTGATACTGCAGAGGAATTGAGAGAAATATCGCTACACACCGGGAAGATATATTACAACTATTTGATAAACTGAATAGTAGCAAATCACCTGGACCGGATGGTATACATCCCAGAGTGTTGAAAGAACTGAAATATGAGATTGCAGACCTGTTATTGGTAATCTGTGAACTTTCATTAAAATCATCTGTAATACCTGAAGATTGGAGGGTCGCCAACGTAACACCAATTTTTAAAAAGGGTTCCAGGGGTGACCCGGGAAATTACAGACCGGTGAGCCTGACGTCAGTACCAGGGAAAATGGTAGAAGCCATCATAAAGAACAAAATTACACAGCATGTAGATAGTCATGGCCTAATGGGAGACAGCCAACATGGCTTTAGACAAGGAAGATCTTGTCTTACTAATCTGATCTGTTTTTTTGAAGGTGTGCATAAACAGGTAGACAAAGGTGAGTCGGTTGATATAGTGTATCTGGACTTTCAGAAAGCTTTTGACAAGGTCCCCCATCAGAGACTTTTGGCGAAGCTAAAAAGTCATGGGATAGGAGGCAGTGTACTATTGTGGATCGGGAACTGGTTAAAAGATAGAAAGCAGAGGGTAGGGCTAAATGGCCAATATTCCCAATGGAAAAAGGTGAATAGTGGAGTACCCCAGGGATCTGTACTGGGTCCGCTACTTTTTGACATATTCATAAATGACCTGGAAAAGGGAATAACTAGTGAGGTAATCAAATTTGCAGATGACACAAAACTGTTTAAAGTTGTTAAAACCCAAGAGGATTGTGGAAAACTGCAGGAGGATCTGGATAAATTGGAAGACTGGGCATCCAAATGGCAGATGAAATTTAATGTGGACAAGTGCAAAGTTATGCACCTAGGAAAGAACAACCCACACTATAGTTACAGGATGCAAGGCTCCACATTAGAAACCACCACCCAGGAAAAAGATTTAGGAGTCATCGTGGATAACATGTTAAAACCCTCCGCCCAGTGTGCAGCGGCGGCCAAGAAAGCAAATAGAATGCTAGGTATCATAAGGAAAGGGATGGAGAATAAAACAAAGGATATTATAATGCCTCTGTATCGCTCCATGGTACGACCGCACCTTGAATATTGTGTGCAATTCTGGTCACCGTATCTTAAAAAGGACATAGAGTTATTAGAAAAAGTACAGAGAAGAGCCACCAAATTGGTGAAGGGGATGGAAGGCTACTCCTATGAAGAGAGGCTAAAAAGGTTAGGGCTCTTTAACCTAGAAAAGAGGCGGCTGAGGGGAGATATGATAGAGGTGTATAAATTAATGAATGGAGTGGAACGGATAAACGTGGATAAATTGTTTACGCTATCAGAATATAGAAGGACTAGGGGGCATGTAATGAAGCTACAGGGTAAACTATTTAAGACAAATAGGAGAAAATATTTCTTCTCTCAACGTGTAATCAAACTCTGGAATCTGTTACCGGAGGATGTAGTAAGGGCTGTTAGTATAGCTGGGTTTAAAAAAGGTTTGGACAAGTTCCTGGAGGAAAGGTCCATAAACCACTATTAAAAAGGGACCCAGGATATCAATGCTTGGCCTAGTACAAGCACTGCAGAACCTGTGTCTTTTGGGGAAACTGCTAGGTACGTATGACCTAGATTGGCCACTGTTGGAAACAGGATACTGGGCTTGATGGACCTCGGTCTGACCCAGTATGGCATTTCTTATGTTCTTATGTTCTTATGTTCTTAGAAAACCGGGTATATAGATGTCCCCAGCTCAAGAACGTGCATGTAGCATGGGGGTGTGCTGGAGGTGTGGTCTGGGTGGAGCAAGGGAGATGCATGTCCCTGTGCGCTTTCAGATTGGCACAAATGCATCTGGCCCTGACTGTTGAGGTGTCCATCCCTATACCTGCTCCTGAACACAATGAAGGTACAGAAAAGTGCTTGTTTCATGGCTGCAGTGCTTCCAGGGAGAAGAGAAAAATATGCTTTCATCACCACAGTTCATATTTTCTAGCCAAAGATACTGCATGTAAATACATACTCCAAACATATAAGAAGCCCACCACCACATGGCTGAGTATCTGAAATGGCAGGCCAGGACATGCTAGTCTCAGAAGATGCCCCCCTTCTGAAATGCCTGGCCAGGACGTCCAAGTACCTGGTTCTCTTGGTGTGTAATTCAGGGACATCCACATTTGTGAAATGACCTACTCCTGTGCATGTACCCAGCCTTGCTATCTCTGTAGAGCCCCTCTTCAGAACCAGTACAGGGACGTTGGTTTTTCAGGATACAGACAGAGTGATTTCATATCGCACTCAGACGTGCCTCCCTTCACTGGTGCCACTCCCCCAGATTTTTGGACATTCTGCTCTGGAAATCCCAAATTCTTCCTAGAGGCCCCTTCTAAAATGCCATTTCATGTGAGTTATTCATGGACATTGTACTGTTGATACTTTATCAGAACTATCTGGCCAGTATTCAAAAGCCCTTATCTAGATAGCAAGCACCTGGACAGGATAGTGCCACTGATTCTCCTTACAGACTCGGCATGATTCAGACAGTGCTGGAACGATCCGTGGATAGAGTGGAGGTGGAGTAGTGAATTATTTGGATAGAGGCGATCCAGATTTTCAGCATAACTTAAGACAGCAAGAAGGCAGAACTAAGTTCATGGGTCCTTTTGGGTTTCTCAGGGCACTGAAATGGCCAGATAGCAGCACTGAAAATCACTACTTTCCGGATAGCACTGCCGGTCACTGCATTCTCCAGACTTTTAGTAACCACCGCGGCAGCTCACTATTGACTTATATATCATCTGTAAAGATGTATGCTGTGACATGAGATTTTTATTGCAAATTGAAAATTTACAAGAGCTAAAATAGACTTGTTAAAGTATTTGATGGATAATGGAGGTGGACTACAATGAGAGTGTTGTCTTAGCTTCTGATGCCCCTTGGTCTCTCTGGCTGAAGTACTAATCTACTTCTGTTTCTGTTCATTCTGAACTCCTGTTTATAGATCACCATTTATAACTGGTACACTGAAGTCATTTCATAAATGGACATTAATTCCATTGACGTCTCATTTCACTGGTCATAATGAAATGTAACCAGTAGAAAATCTTTCTGTACAAAGGCTTGTGGATTTATTAGATTGTGCAGTAAATGGCAGTGTTATTTGCATTACACGATGCATTATTCGCTTGTAAATGTATCTCATAAATGCTGAAAATCAAGTTTATGCTACTGTTTTCTTATATACACATAGTAATTAAAATAAATCTCTGTAAAAGCTTTGATTTTTAGTTTTATGATCTTGAACACTTCCAAAACTATTCAATATGAGGCCTATTCCAATGAGGATGTCAAGCTCTGGGAAAAACATACAAGATGTGAACGTGCATAACTAAGAAAGTATACTGTGCGCACAGGAATCTACGTACATGCGAACATGGAATACACGGCAAAACATATATGTGAATAAATGTACAAAGCATGATGTGCCATCTTCTCGGCAGACACATACAAACAAGCAAGACGTGCATGGTGCGTCGGACAGCATGTCCACATGGATGTCCAAAAATGTCTAGACCTGCTCTGTGGCCCACATGCAACAGGAAACAGGATGGAGTGATGCCCACCCACAGGCCAGCATACATCAGAACTTCTCTGAAGCTGAGACACGCCTGCTCTGCAGGCTAGTCCTGGAGTAGGAGGCAGCCCTGCTCCCCATGGGATACAGAAGGCCAGCCCTTGCCCCACAGTATAGAGGAGCTGGGAGCGCATCAGGACCACCTTAGCACAGCAAGTAGAGAAAGCAGAAAGCCAACTGATATGCAAACAATAGGGAGGGACAGAGAGTGCATTATTTATTTAAGATTTTCATACATGATTACAAAGTAAAAGTAAATAAGGTAAACACAAAAAAAATCAAGGCAAAACATAAGAATCAAATTGTACATGCCAACATACAAGCCCACAGCAAGAGAAGAGAGAGTGCATTAAAAAGTGGGGGGGGGGGAGGTCGGGCAAGGGCAGGAACATGAACAGTGCACAGAGTCAGGGGAGCAAACCCAAAGCAAAGTTAGTGAGGGTGCGGAGGACTCGGACAGTGCACACAGACAATGTGCCTCAGAAGAGTATGTAGATGAAGCAGATACCAGGGATAGATGACTCTAAAGAGAAAATAGAAAAACAAACACATACAAACACACACACCAATGTCCCCGTGAAATGCCTAGAAGGAAATACCACCATGAGGCAGAGAATGGGAGAAACCACAAGGAAAGAACACTGTGAAGCATACTAACCATCCCACACAGATGTGACAGTGTAGCAACACCCCCAGATAATGCCATGCCATAGAAGATGGTATAGCACAGGCAGGAATGGCAACAGGAATGTGCCACATGCAGTGGCATGCAAGGTGAAGGAGCAGTACAAGACAAACAGAGCAGTTGGGGATGTAGCCCATGGCCCCCAGACCCAGGCCACTGACCAAAGCACTATGCCTGAGCCCCAACAGCCAGGTCACAGTGCCCAGTCACAAGCGCAGGGCAAAAGGCAGCAAGACCACAGACCACAAAACAGCTGCAAACCCCCAATTGCCCTGAGACTCTGCTTTGTTCAAAGACAGGCGTGTGCAGACCTGCGGAAGAGTGCACAGCAGCAGCAGCAAAGCAGAGATGGGAGAATCGGATACAACACACCCCTGTGCAGAAGTGATGTCACAGCTGTCATGAGTCAGCACACCTAATCCATGTGGAGACAGTGCCCTGAGAAAGCCATAGGGACCCATGAAAACCCAAAACAGAGAAAGTTTGGGTGGCACACCAGCAGCACACCCAAAACAAGTCAAGCAGGTTGGGACCACATGCCAGCTCCCCGCATCCAGGACAGTGGCCAAACCAGGAGGCAGAAAGTGTACATGCAAACCGTCAGTGGTGATGGACCTAGCACAGGCAGGCAGAGAGAGACATGCACAGGAAAGGTATAGTGCAATGCCACAATGTTCCACACACCCCAAAAACTATGGTGCCATGCACAGGTGACAGGTAGCAACAACAAGCCTGAGAACAGCATCCATTGGCCACAATAGGCACCACTGGCTGGGCCGCAGAAAGCACATATCCCACAGAGAACAGGTCAGGTAGCCCATCTGGGCAGTACACTACCATTCCCATGGCCCCAGTCCATCGCCTGGCCAGAATACACTGCAGGCACACATGAAGTAGGAGGCCAAGGGGCACAGGGCCAGCTGCAGTCCAAGAAAAGGTAGCACATGGAATATAGCAGCACAATGGGTCCAGCTCCAGCATCCGCAGGTGGATGGATAGCACACAGGCAGTGGCAGGGACAGACCTGTGAGGGAAGAAACATTTATTTATTTATTTATTTTTATTTAACAGTATTTCTAAACCGCCTTATCATGATAATCAAGGTGGTATCACAGCAAACAATCTAGTAGTGTGAGTGTGTTATACATGCAGTGAGGGTGGAAATTTAGTTGGGTGTGTGTTGTGTTGTGAGCTAGATTGGTTTGAGCTATGTACAATGTGGGCTATATACAGTGGTGCTAAAACATTTTATATATACATATAGTGTTAGTCGGTAACGTGTGCTGCTATACAGTTACTTAGTTTATGTGATGTGTCCATAGTGTTCTCTGAACAGCATGGTTTTCAGCTGTTTTCTGAAGTCCTTGAGGTCTGTAGTTGCTCTCAAGTCGTCCGGTAGTTTGTTCCATATTGTTGGAGCAGCCATGGAGAGTGCTCTGTTTGTTGTGTCCTTGCGTGTGTGTTTGTATTCACTTGGGGTGCTGACTCTGTTGTGTGTTTGTTTTCTTCTAGGCCGAGTGCTGGTGTCTGGTTGTATGAGGGCGTGTAGGCTGTTGGCTGATGTTTGCTGTTTTATCTTAAATAGGTTTATGATAGTTTTGTATCTGATGCGTGCATCGATTGGAAGCCAGTGTAAGTCCTTTAAGGTGGGTGTGATGTGTTCTTGTCTTGCAGTTCCGGATATGATTCGTGCTGCGGTGTTTTGTGCCAGTTGGAGTGGTTTGATAGCTTGTTTCGGTAGTCCAAGGTATATCGGATTGCAAAAGTCCATAGACACTCATGTAGTGCACCACTGTTTGTGTCCACAGACGCTTCCACATAATGAGGGACACAGAAGTGTACCATCTAGTGCACATGACCCTGCCTGCTCAACCGTAGCAGGAGCAGGGTGAGTATACAGGCACCATGAGAGCACAAGCACCATGAAACCCTACGTGCCCCAGCGTAACCAAGCCCACCCACTGCAGGGGAGACTGCAGACAGATAATGTGGCTGTGACATGTCTGCCATGCACCCCCCAGTACTGCCACTGGCGTAAGCCCCCTTATATTCCCCACAGCCATCCTGACGGAGGACTCCCTGCCCCTTGCATTAGAGGCCAAGGAAGAGGGGGTAGAGGATGAAGGCGAGGAGGCAGCAGAGGAGATGGCCACAGAGGCGCTGGGGCAGCCACAGACATGAGCAGGCAGGCGACATGGCCCCATCCCAAGCAGCCCAGTCTGTATCCACCGGGGCAACCAAAACCACAAGCACATGCAGCCCCATTGTGCTATCCAGCTCCTCCCCCTCAGGAGAGTAGGGAGAGGAGGGAGTCACCCTGACACTCACAGTGGTACCCAGCTCCCCTGAGGCAGAGGGACGGGATAGCATGTTGGGGGATTTTGGAGGGCATCACACTGTGGCAGGCCCTGTGCCAGGCCAGTGAATCAGCATGGGCTGTGGGTGGTGAGCTGGAGACTAAGTGGGTGGGAGCCCCTGAGGAGGCAGAGGGTGCTGAGGAGACAGACTCCCTCAAGGAGGGTGAACTGAGGGGTACGCCACCCAGTTCTGGTCTGTGGCAGGAAGAGGTGTGGGCCAGAATGGGGTTATCTGGTGGTGCATGCATGGCTGGAGTGGGCAGGGTACAGTGGGAGTGAGTGGAAGTGGGCAGAGGGAGAGGATGTGAGTGCGCAGGAGGAGGGGGAAGAGGATGTGAGTGTTTAGGGGGAGGTGAGGGCTGGGGAGTGCACAGGGAGGAGGGCTGTGGAGTAGGTAGGGGGGAAGGGTGGCTGGGTCTGAGCAGGGGGAAAGGTGTGTGGGAGGGGGTAGGCATGAGGAGGAGGGTGGGGATGTGAGTGCCCTGTGTGTCAGGTGCCATGGGCTGGGGCTGCGCAAAGAGCCATAGATTGCTGCTGCAGGCCTCAGAACCTCACAGCACACCGCTGACACAGAGAGGACCAAGGTCCAGGGCCATGCTGTTCATGTGGGGCCCCTGGCGCTCATTGCGCAGCACCTGCAGGGCATCCATGGTGACCTCCAGGACCTGTCCGAGGAAGTGTGCTGGCTCGCTGAGGCCCTCACATCCCCATCCAGCCCCCAGGACAGTGGGTACAGCACTCTGTAGGCCACATTGGACATGTGGGCCTTGCAGCAACCAGACAGGTCTGTCATGGGACCGATACAGCCACATGTACATAGCAGGGGCAACCCATTTATGTAAATAAAGTGATGTATCCCCAACTGATGGTCTCACTGTCTATCCTTGCTGTCGGCTTCAGTGGATGCCTCAGGATGCAGGCGGTGTTGCCCAGGTAGTGAATGGGGTTATCTGGTTCCAAAAAGCCTTAAAACACTACCTCTTCCTCTCATATTACCCAGTAAATAATGCAGACATCTCAACCACCCAATAGACCACCCAAACACATACAAACAACACAGACACCTCTACCAACCCACAGACTACTCAGTCATAAAACTGAAACAAGGATGAGAACAAGACTATGTTATAAATAATTACCCTGTTATCCAAGTTGTATTACCTGTTATACTGTAAACACAAGTACCATTGGAAATGTGTAAATTCATTGTTCATTGTAAACCACGCTGATGCTGAATAGCGCGGTATATAAGAAATTATAAATAAAATAAATAGTGCAGGCACAGGCGCACAGTGCAGTCCCACCATGTATGGCAGACCCAAGTGGGGCACGGAGGTTTGTGTGTGATCCCTGCCGACCCTGGCTTCCAGTGCCCCTGTGCCCCCAGAGAGGGCCAGGCATACTGACCTGTTGCAGTGGTGAGATAGAGGAAGGGGTAGGAGGTATGGGTAAGCCCTGGCACTGTAAGGACAGTGTTGATTGCCAGTGCCAGATGTAGTGGCAATGGGGCCTGCAAGCGTAGGACATGCTTGGGTGGTGACAGGGCAGGGGGGTGAACACATGCATTGGGACTGTCCATCCCGTGACTAGCAGTAATATACATCACCTTGGGGCAACCATCCCCACTACAGCCTCCCCTGCCAGGCCCACCAAAGGCACCCCTGTACAACAACTGTGTATGTATGGGGAGGTGCAGACAGGGGCAGGAGAGGGCGAAGCTGTGCTGGAGCAAGGGCGGGGCACAGCCAGACAGCAACCTTAAGTGCACAGAGCCAGTTCATAGGATGACCCTATATGTCTGGGGCCGTGAATGTAGATGGGGATGAGGTTAGCCACAGAGGTGGAGGAGAGCCCCCTGGATGTCAGGGAATCCCAATGCTGGTCTGGAAAAAGAGTAGGGGGCTGTCTATAACAACTGCAGCTGGACACTGTCCATGTGTGGCTGGACCGAGGATCTGGCTGCGAGAAGTGATGTCAATGGCGGTGGCTGGCACATGTGGCATGTATGGGGCCGTAGTGCCAATGCGATGGAACACCATGGCACAGTGGCCCCCATGTAGGAGCCAGAGGTAGCTCGGCATGTGGCTGTGCTTGCAGATGACAGTCACCTGGGCCTGATACACACACCCAGGCCCAAGCCTTGACTCAGCCCCCACGGGCATGTCTAGTCCTCATGGGGGCAGACCGGGGGCACACCTCTGGGTGTCCTGATTCCAATCGTTCACACGGGGGGCTGGATGGGTGGCTCAGAAGGTGCCCCCATGAAGGTCAGGGCATTCTCCAGGAACAAGCAGGAAGTCAGTCCTCACATATGGGTGACGTCGGCAACGACGGAACCCTCGTGCAGAGCAATTCCCCAGCTTTCAAAGAAAGCCTTTGAGATTGCATCACGCATGCGCGGTCCCCTTCCCATCCAAGGGTGCCATTCTTGCTCAGTCAAATGACATAGCTAAAAAGATGGCAAAATGAGTAAAAATCAATAATAGGACTGCAACTCCAGGGGAGGAGGGAGGGTCGTGAGGACTGATTCCTGCTGTCCCTGGAGAACACCTGTTACAGTTGAGTAACTACGCTTTCTCCAGGAACAAGCAGGAAGTCAGTCCTCACATATGGGACGCCCTAGCTATAGGCTACCGAGAACCGCTAGCTGAAAAATGGCTCCCTCTAGAAGAGCTGCAGCAGCTGTGATAGGAATTCAGCAGAGACACAACACCCCCGGTAGCCTGACACCAGAGGGCCAGAGGGTAGGAGTTGCCTAAACCTCAAATAAGTTACGAAATACCGCCTGGCCGAAAGCACTGTCTCTTCGGGGCTCTCCATCCAAGCAGTAATAGGCTGCAAACGTCTGGCTTGAAGACCAGGTTGTGGCCCGGCAGATGTCTGCCAGCGGAACAGAGTGGAAGTGAGCCACCTAGATAAGGTCTTAGATAGTGCTGGGGAGGAGTCTGCTGTCTTGGTACATGTCGGTACCAATGACATAGGAAAATGTGGTAGGGAGGTTCTGGAGGCTAAATTTAGGCTTTTAGGTAGGAAGTTGAAATCCAGAACTTTCAGGGTAGCGTTCTCTGAAATGCTTCCTGTTCCACGCGCAGGACCCAAAAGGCAGGCAGAGCTCCGGAGTCTCAATGCGTGGATGAGACAATGGTGCAGAGATGAGGGTTTTGGATTTGTTAGGAACTGGGGAACATTCTGGGGAAAGGAGGGGCTCTTCCGAAGGGATGGACTTCACCTTAACCGGGATGGAACCAGGCTGCTGGCATTAACCTTTAAAAAGGAGATAGAGCAGCTTTTAAACTAGATATTAGGGGAAAGCCGACAGTCGCCCAAGAGCAGATGGTTCGGAAGAATGTATCTTTGAAGGATACTACCAAAAGCAGAGAGGTTCCACAAAAGAGTAAAGTAGCCCAAATGCCCTCAAGTATGGAGCAGACTGAGCTTAAAGATCCCAAATTACCCATGTCTAACGATAGCCAATTAATATGAGTAAAATACATTCTCTAAAATGCTTGTATGCAAATGCTAAAAGTCTAAAAAATAAGATGGGAGAGTTAGAATATATAGCACTAAATGAAAGGTTAGATATGATTGGAATATCAGAGACATGGTGGAAGGAGGACAACCAGTGGGACACTGTGATACCTGGGTACAAACTATATCGTAATGATAGAGCTGATCAAATTGGTGGAGGGGTTGCTCTCTGTTAGAGAGGGCATTGAATCAGAAAGGATTAAAGTTTTGCAGGAAACAAAATCTGCTGTAGAATCTATATGGATTGAAATTCCATGTAAAAGGGGGAAGGCAATGGCAGTGGGGGTGTACTATCGAGCGCCTTGCCAGAATGACCAAATGGATGATGAAATGCTCAAAGAAATCAAGGAAGCTAACAAAAGTTACAGTGCAGTAATAATAATGGGTGATTTCAACTACCCCGGTATCGACTGGGTCAGTGTCACGTCAGGACATGCTAGGGAGATAAAGTTCCTAGATGAAATAAATGACTGCTTCTTGGAGCAGCTGGTTCATGAACCGACCAGAGGGGAAGCCATATTAGACCTAGTCCTTAGTGGAACACCAGATCTAGTGCAAGAGATAAGGTTGTTGGGGCTACTTGGCAATAGTGATCATAGCATGATCGCCTTTGATTTAATTAGTGGAGGAGGGATAGTAAGGAAATCCACAGTAATACTATGATAAAATGAGGAAAACAGTTAAGAAAAAAATAAAAGGAGCAGTTGCAAAGGTTAAAAACGTACATCACGCTTGGCTGTTGTTGAAAAATACTATCTTGGAAGCCCAGACCAACTGTATTCCACGCTTTAAGAAAAGTGGAAGGAAGTCCAAAAAACTGCCAGCATGGTTTAAAGGTGAGGTCAGAGAGGCTGTTGTTGCCAAAAAAGCATCTTTCAGCAAATGGAAAAAACAGCCAAACGACGAAACCTGGAAACAGCACAAGCACTGGCAAGTCAAATGCAAGGCATTGATAAGGCAGGCAAAGGGAGAATTTGAGAAGAAGCAAAAACACGAAGTAAAGACCTTTTTAAGTACATTCGTAGCAAAAAACCTGTGAGAGAGTCAGTTGGTCCATTAGATGATAAAGGGGTTAAAGGAGCACTAAGAGGCGACAAGGCGATAGCGGAGAGATTGAATGAATTCTTTGCTTCAGTCTTTACTGAGGAAGATGTAGGGATGTTACCCATGACTGAAGTGGTATTTAAAGGTGCAGAAGAATTGAAGGAAATATCGATACATCGGGAAGATGTATTACAACTATTAGATAAACTGAAGCGTAGCAGATCACCTGGGCCAGATGGTATACATCCAAGGGTGCTGAAAGAACTGAAATATGAGATTGCAGACCTACTATTAGTAATCTGTGAACTATCATTAAAATCATCTCTAATACCTGAAGATTGGAGGATCGCCAATGTAACACCAATTTTTAAAAAGGGTTCCGGGGTGATCCGGGAAACTACAGACCGGTGAGCCTGACATCAGTACCGGGAAAAATGGTAGAAACCATCATAAAGAATAAAATTACTCAGCATGTAGATAGTCACGACCTAATGGGAGACAGCCAACATGGCTTTAGACAAGGAAGATCTTGTCTTACTAATCTGTTATGTTTTTTTGAAGGAGTGAATAATCAGGTGGACAAAGGTGAGTCGGTTGATATTGTGTATCTGGACTTTCAGAAAGCCTTTGACAAGGTCCCTCATCAGAGACTTTTGGCAAAACTAAAGAGTCATGGGATAGGAGGCAGTGTACTATTGTGGATCAGGAACTGGTTAAAAGATAGAAAGCAGAGGGTAGGGCTAAATGGCCAATTTTCCCAATGGAGAAAGGTGAATAGTGGTGTACCCCAGGGATCTGTGCTGGGTCCGCTGCTTTTTGACATATTCATAAATGACCTGCAAAGTGGAATAACGAGTGAGGTTGTCAAATTTACAGATAACACAAAACTATTTAAAATTGTTAAAACCCAAGAGGATTGTGGAAAATTGCAAGAGGATCTTGATAAATTGGAAGACTGGGCATCAAAATGGCAGATGAAATTTAATGTGGACAAGTGCAAGGTTATGCACCTAGGGAAGAACAACCCAAACTATGGTTACACGATGCAAGGTTCCACATTAGGAACCGCCACCCAGGAAAAAGATTTAGGCGTCATTGTGGATACCATGTTAAAACCCTCGGCCCAGTGTGCAGCGGCGGCCAAGAGAGCAAATAGAATGCTAGGTATGATAAGGAAAGGAATGGAAAATAAAACAAAAGATATTATAATGCCTCTTTATCGTTCCATGGTGAGACCGCACCTTGAATATTGTGTGCAATTCTGGTCACCGTATCTTAAAAAGGATATAGCGATTTTAGAAAAGGTTCAGAGAAGAGCCACCAAAATGGTAAAGGGGATGGAAGGATACTCCTATAAAGAAAGGCAAAAAAGGTTAGGGCTCTTTAACCTGGAAAAGAGACGGCTGAGGGGAGATATGATAGAAGTCTATAAATTAATGAACGGAGTGGAACGGGTAAACGTAGATCGATTGTTTACCTTATCAGAATATAGAAAGACTAGGGGACATGCAATGAAGCTTGTCGCGCGGTGGCCGGTGACACAAAGATTATACGCCACTAGGTAGCGCTGTTAAAAAACAAAGAGTCCGAGTGTAGGGTAATAAAGGCTTTTATTCCCCGTTTAAAGCAAGGTTCAACTAAGAGATATTTTAGACAACAGAAACAGTCCTTTGTTTCAAAAGGTACCAATATTCACTGGCTAGTTAACTGTTACTTCACAGTTTAAAGCAGGTTTTCTTCAAAGTAATATTCAGTATAATAAACATCAACTTATACTTCATTTATTCTTCTGTGGAGCATACACACTTTGGAGCATAGGCAGTGCACCAATCACATTCCATTTCCTCAGGCAAAGGTGTGGGAATAGTGCTGGGAGCATCCACTTCCATCAAATCCTCTCCCCTATACTGATTCAAAGGGCTTCCACTGTCCCTGTCTATTTCAGCACGGTAATCTCCAGCTTGGGAGTTTGGCTTCACATAACCAGGGACTCTTAAGGCTGGCGGTAGTTTAGTGAACCAGTCTGCACTCTTGTTTCCCTTAGGAGGAATCCTTCTTTTAGCATAGCTTTTAGCAGTACAATCATTACAGTTAATGTTCAATGCCTCATACCTTGGCTCACTGAGTAAAAACTTCCGTTGCTTATAAAACTGCTTTTCCCTCTGAATAGGTGAAACTGAGCAATGATCCTCTAGAGATAAGCTTCTGTCAGAACCTCCCTCTCTGGTTCTTAGCTTTCTTCTCTCTATGTTACAAACAGGCAGAGTATAGGAACTAGGCGTGGCAGAGCCTCTCACCTTGGAGCAACTTCCACCAAACTCCCCTTGCACAACAAGTCCAGTTTGGGCTTTCTGGCTTCCCACCTTGTGAGGTCTGTTTCTCCTCCAGCTTCCAGCTTGGCTTCTTTCACAGCAATCAGGCTTATGTCCTTGATAGCCTCCAGGCTTCTCTGCTGTTTCTCCTTCTAGTCCAGCTCCAGTTCCTTCTTCCTCTTTCTCCTCCTTCCTCAGCTCCTGCTGTGTCCACTCCTTATGCCACTGCTCTCTCTCCTCTCCAGAAGCATTCTGCTCTGGCTTATAAAGTGAACCGTTACTGCTGACTTCCTGGTTCCCTTTCAGCTGCAGGTCATCAGTGAGCTTAGGTTCATTAAGACCAGTATGTCTGTTCCTGCTCCCTCTAGCTGTGCCTGAAGGTAACTGCACATCTAGTTCTTCTAAAACAGGATTTCTTTTCTTAAAACCAACTTTATTAGTGCCCGCATCATGACAAGCTACAGGGTAAACTATTTAAGACTAATAAAAGAAAATATTTTTTCACTCAACGTGTAATCAAACTCTGGAATTTGTTACCGGAGGATGTAGTAAAGGCTGTTAGTGTAGCTGGGTTTAAAAAAGGTTTGGACAAGTTCCTGGAGGAAAGGTCCATAAACCATCATTAAGAAGGGACCCAGGATATCAATGCTTGAACCAATACAAGCATTGTGGAACCTGTGTCCCTTGGGGAAACTGCTAGGTACATATGACCTGGATTGGCCACTGTTGGAACAGAATATTGGGCTTGATGGACCTTGGTCTGACCCAGTATGGCATATCTTATGTTCTTATGTTCTCTGTATAAGTCTTTGGTGCGACCTCATTTGGAGTATAGTGTGCAATTCTGAAGACCGCACCTTCAAAAGGATGTGAACAGGATGGAGTCAGTGCAGAGGGTGGCTACTGAAATGGTTAGTGATCTTCATTATAAAGCATATGAGGACAAGGATCTTAATATGTACACCTTAGAGGAAAGGTGGGATAGAGGTGATATGATTGAGATGTTTAAATACCTCAGTGGCATAAATGTTCAGGGAGAGAACCTCTTTCAATTGAAAGCAAGTTCTGCTCGAGGGGACATGGGATGAGGGTGAAGGGGATAGATTCAGGAGTGATATGCAGAAATATTTCTTTACGGAAAGAGTAGTGGATCTGTGGAATAGTCTGCCAGTGGAGGTGGTAGAGATGAGGATAGTAACTGAATTAAAAAAAGCATGGGACAAACACAGAGGATCTCTAAAGGTAAAAAGGGGACTGTTGTAGTTGTTGATATGGAAGGACAGACTAGATAGGCCATGTGGTCTTTTTTCTGTCATCATATTTCTATTTATTTATTTAACAGTATTTCTAAACCGTCTTATCATAAAAATCAAGGCGGTGTCACAGCAAAACAATCAGAGGATGTGGGGGGGATTCATGCAGTGTAGGGGGAGTAAAGTGGGGGGGGAGTTCATGCAGGGAATGCAGGGGGGGTGGTGTGCGTGTGGGGGGGAGTTCTAGATTTAGGGGGCTATGTACAGAGTGCGCTATGATACAGCATGTTCTATAATACTAGGTACTGTCCAGATAGGTCATGAGATAAATCCTGTGCCGATATACAGTCTCTCGTCAGGGTGGGGGGTCTTTGATGATCAGACCTTGTTGATTAAGTGACGTGTCCATAATGTTCTATGAACAGAGCTCTCTTCAGTTGTTTGCGGAAGTCCTTGAGGTCCGTTGTTGCTCTCAGCTCGTCTGGGAGGGAGTTCCAAATGGTTGGGGCTGCCAGGGAGAGGGCTCTTTCTGTGGTGTCCTTTCGTGTTTTTCTGAAGTCCCTCGGTGTGTTGACTCTGTTGGAGGTTCCTTGTCTTCTCGGGCGGGTGCTGGTGTCTGGATGAATGAGGGTGTGCAGGCTGTTGGCTGAAATGTGTTGTTTGATTTTGAATATGTTTATTATTGTTTTGTATTTAATGCGTGAGCTGATTGGGAGCCAGTGTAGGTCTTTGAGAACCGGGGTAATGTGTTCATGTCTTGTTGAGCCAGAAATGATGCGTGCTGCGGTATTTTGGGCTAGTTGGAGCGGTTTGAGGGTTTGCTTAGGTAGGCCAAGGTAGATGGGGTTGCAGAAATCCATTAATGGGGTGATGAGTGCTTGGCATACCGTGCGGAAGTGATCTGCGTCGAGGAGGGGTTTGAGCCGTCTGATGATTCTCATTCTATGGTATGCATTCTTGACCGTTTTGTTAATGTGAGACTTGAGATTTAGTTCGTTGTCCAGGGTTACTCCAAGGTATTTTACTTCGGATTTCATTGGAATGGTAGTGTCTGCTACTTTGATGTCCGGTGGGTGGATGAAGTCATGGTTGCGAGTGATTATTAGAGCCTCAGTCTTGCTGTAGTTGATTGAGAGGTTGTTGTTCGTGCACCAGTCTGTCATTTGTGTTAGGCAGTCGGTTATTCTATTGTAGTCTGGGTTGTCGGTAGAGATAGGTGTGTATATCATAATATCGTCTGCGTAGATGGTGTATTGAATGTTGTTCGCTTTCAGGATGTCGCATATTGGCTGGATGTATATGTTGAACAGGAGTGCCGAGAGGGCGGATCCTTGAGGTACTCCTTGGCGGATTTCTATGGGTTGAGAGGTGTTGTGGCCTATCTTGACTTGTAGCTGCCTGTCGGTGAGGTAGGATTGGAACCATTTTAACGTGGTACCATGAAGTCCAATTTCCTTTAGTCTTTCCAGGAGGGTTAGGTGGTCAACCGTGTCGAAGGCGGAGGAGATGTCGACGAAGATCATTAGGATGCCTTTAGTGTTGTTGTCTATGACTCTGAGGATGTTGTCTATGAGGTAGATCAGCAGTGTTTCAACTCCATGTTGGGGGCGGAAGCCGTGCTGGTTGTCGTCTAGAGGAGCGTGGTTGTCAATATGTTCCTGTAGTTGTTGTTGCACTGCTTTTTCTATAATTTTTGCCAGAAAAGGTATGCTGGATATTGGTCTGTAAGCTGCGGGGTTTTTCTTGTCGAGGGTAGTTTTTTTCGGTATTGGGCGTACTGTAGCCAGTTTAAGTTGAGCTGGCAGGAGACCCTGGGTGAGTGAGTTGAGGACAATGTCGTGTATGATGTGGATGAGGCTAGATTTGGTGGCCTTTATCCATGACACTGGGCAATGGTCCGTGGGGGCGGTGCTTGTTCTGATTGCTGAGATGATGTGGGAGAGCTGTTCTGTTGAGGGAGGGTGGAAGGTGTCCCATGTCTTGGGGTGTGAATCAGGCTGGGTAGCAGAGCTGGTTGCAGTTGGTTCTGTGGAATGAAATTTGTTTTTGATGTGATCAGCAAATTTTTGCGGGTCTATTTGTATTTCCTCTTCTGTTTTCTGCTCCTTTGTGAGGATTTTCACTATGTCGAAGAGTTCTCTGGGTTTGTTTATGGAGGTGTTTATCATGTTTGTATGGTATTCTTTCTTGGATTGGTTGATGTGATCGGTGTATAGTCTTTGGTTTGTTAGGTATATCTGCTGGTTTTCTGGTGTCTTTGATTTTCTCCATCTCCGTTCGATCTTTCTGAGTTCTCTTTTCTCTTGTCGTATGGTTGAGGAGTACCAGGGCTTGTGATGTCTCTTGTTGTTGCAGTGTTCCTTTGGTCCGGTCGCAGTAGCTGTGGCGGCCTTGGATAGTGTGTTGTTCCAGTTGATTATTTGAGTCTCCAGGTTGTCTGTTTCTGTTGACAGTTGATTTAACGTGTCCAGTAGGAAGGTGTCTCTGTCGAATTTCTTGAATCGCCTTTGTGTGTGGGAATTGTTGATTTGTTCGTTGTGATTGTCTTTTTGAAGTTGCAGTGTGATCTTGATTATGTGGTGATCGGACCAGGGGACAGGGGTGATGGAGGGTGTTGAGATTAGTCCTTTTGAAGTTAGGGAGTTGGTTGCGAATATGAGGTCAGGTGTAGAGCCGTGTCTGTGTGTGGGGGCGTTGATGATTTGGGTGTATTGAAGGGATGTCATTGCTTGGAGGAAGGCATCTGCATCTTTGGTGTTGGTGGACTTGAGGTTGAAGTCACCTAGCAGGATGGTAGGTTTGTTAGTTGCTGTGAGGGCGCATGCTGTTTCGAGCGTTGCTGCCAGTTCATCAGGAGGGGCTCGGGGTGCTCTGTAGGTTAGGCAGAGTGCCATGTGTTTGTTCATGATGCTGAGCGTGTTGCTTTGTGGTGTGTCGGTGGAGCTGTGTGTTTTGAACTTCATGTGTTTCTTTGCTATTATAAGAACCCCTCCACCGCGTTTGTGGGTGCGTGGGCAATTGTAAGCTGTGTAGATGTCCGGTACCAATTGATTGAGGAGAACTGTGTCGGTGGGATTGAGCCAGGTTTCTGTAATGCAGAGAATGTCTGGTTGGTGATATTCTATGTGGTCTGCTAGTGTGTGTATCTTGTTGCATATGGACCTCGCGTTTATGAGCTCTATGGCCGTTTGCTCAGTAGTTTTGTGTGACTCCGTTGAAAATTGTGCGAGGGGGTATGATTTGTGTGCGTCTTTTCTTTTTGATGTTGATGTGCTGTGTGTGGCGGGGTGATTGTATTGAGGAACTGTGTACTGCCAGTTAGAGGGTGGGTGCCATTGTGGGTTATGGTGTAGGTAGTGGAGGTGGGGGTCTGGTGAAAGGATGTGTGTGAGGAGGAGGCTGAATGGTAGGAACCATGCAGTGATCATGGTGGTATGCTGTGGTGCTCTGTGTGAGGTTTGCTTGTAGTTTCTGATGTCAGATGAGGTGTGCACAGATTTCATACGGTTTGCTGTCCTTGTTGAATGAGTTTGTGAGACTCACCTGGTAGGTTTTGTTGGTGTTGCTGTTCAGAGTTGGTGTGCTTTATCCAGCTTGTGGAGCTCGAGGAGCGTGGGGATCGTGGTTGGCGAGCTCAAACCCGTCCTGGGGAGCTCAAGCCGTGGCTGCCTTTCACAGGTGTGTTCAACGATGTGGGGGGTCCGTTCCCGTGGTTGGCGGAAGCGACGCAGCTTTATCGGCGTGTTGGTGGTGAGGCACTCCTTTCTTTCACCGCCAGTGGCCACCGCCTAAGGGCCACGCCAAAGGGCCCTCTGGCGAGGCCCTCAGGCGCGGGCCCGCCAGGCGCGGGCGCGCCCTGTAGGGACGCCGCTATTTGAGTCGGCTTTCTGGGCGGGCTTTCTCCCGCTCCCACTGCCCGGATTGGGCAGGAGCACTCCCACTGCCCCGATAGGGCAGGAGTACGGTGGGGGAGAAGCCGGGCTTGCGGGCTGCACAGCGGGTCCCTCTCGGTAGGGACGCCGCTATTTGAGTTGGCTTTCTGGGCGGGCTTTCTCCCGCTCCCACTGCCCGGATTGGGCAGGAGCACTCCCACTGCCCCGATAGGGCAGGAGTACGGTGGGGGAGAAGCCGGGCTTGCGGGCTGCACAGCGGGTCCCTCTCGGTAGGGACGCCGCTATTTGAGTCGGCTTTCTGGGCGGGCTTTCTCCCGCTCCCACTGCCCGGATTGGGCAGGAGCACTCCCACTGCCCCGATAGGGCAGGAGTACAGTGGGGGAGAAGCCGGGCTTGCGGGCTGCACAGCGGGTCCCTCTCGGTAGGGACGCCGCTATTTGAGTCGGCTTTCTGGGCGGGCTTTCTCCCGCTCCCACTGCCCGGATTGGGCAGGAGCACTCCCACTGCCCCGATAGGGCAGGAGTACGGTGGGGGAGAAGCCGGGCTTGCGGGCTGCACAGCGGGTCCCTCTCGGTAGGGACGCCGCTATTTGAGTCGGCTTTCTGGGCGGGCTTTCTCCCGCTCCCACTGCCCGGATTGGGCAGGAGCACTCCCACTGCCCCGATAGGGCAGGAGTACGGTGGGGGAGAAGCCGGGCTTGCGGGCTGCACAGCGGGTCCCTCTCGGTAGGGACGCCGCTATTTGAGTCGGCTTTCTGGGCGGGCTTTCTCCCGCTCCCACTGCCCGGATTGGGCAGGAGCACTCCCACTGCCCCGATAGGGCAGGAGTACGGTGGGGGAGAAGCCGGGCTTGCGGGCTGCACAGCGGGTCCCTCTCGGTAGGGACGCCGCTATTTGAGTCGGCTTTCTGGGCGGGCTTTCTCCCGCTCCCACTGCCCGGATTGGGCAGGAGCACTCCCACTGCCCCGATAGGGCAGGAGTACGGTGGGGGAGAAGCCGGGCTTGCGGGCTGCACAGCGGGTCCCTCTCGGTAGGGACGCCGCTATTTGAGTCGGCTTTCTGGGCGGGCTTTCTCCCGCTCCCACTGCCCGGATTGGGCAGGAGCACTCCCACTGCCCCGATAGGGCAGGAGTACGGTGGGGGAGAAGCCGGGCTTGCGGGCTGCACAGCGGGTCCCTCTCGGTAGGGACGCCGCTATTTGAGTCGGCTTTCTGGGCGGGCTTTCTCCCGCTCCCACTGCCCGGATTGGGCAGGAGCACTCCCACTGCCCCGATAGGGCAGGAGTACGGTGGGGGAGAAGCCGGGCTTGCGGGCTGCACAGCGGGTCCCTCTCGGTAGGGACGCCGCTATTTGAGTCGGCTTTCTGGGCGGGCTTTCTCCCGCTCCCACTGCCCGGATTGGGCAGGAGCACTCCCACTGCCCCGATAGGGCAGGAGTACGGTGGGGGAGAAGCCGGGCTTGCGGGCTGCACAGCGGGTCCCTCTCGGTTTCTATGTTACACCATCAAAGAGTAGAAAGACTAGAGGACATGCAATGAAGCTGCAATGTAACCAATTTAAGACTAACAAGAGAAATATTTTTTCACTCATCGCATAATCAAACTTTAGAATTTGTTACCGGAGGATGTAGTATAGCTGGATTTAAAAAAGGTTTGGACTAGTTCCTGGAGGAAAGGTCCATAAACTATTATTAAAGAGGACCCAAGAAATCCACTGCTTACCCCAGGATGAGCATTGTGAAAGCTGTGGACTTTGGATATCTGTCAAGTACTGGTGACCTGGATTGGCCACTGTTGGAAACAGGATACTGGACTTGATGGACCTTGGTCTGACCCAGTATGGCATATCTTATGTTCTTAACATGGTTTAACCTCCACACAACATACCTAACTACTCTTACTACTAATCATTTGTATAGTGCTACAAGGCTTGCGCAGCACTGTACAGACAAATATAAGCAACGGTCCAATTGAGGTGGCATTAAGTGCATACGCTCTAATAGCTATCTTCATGGTTAGTGCACACCCAAAACATCTGCATTAACTGCAAAGCACCATCCACACCCACGTTCCACCCAGAGCCTGCCAAGTCTCTGGTCAGTTAATGTGGGATTTTTAGCACAGGGTGCTTGTTGTTGTTAAGTGCCGTAAAGTCACTATCGACTCATGGCGACCCTCTGGATAGCTATCCTAAATTGTGTTCGGTCTTCAGTCAGGCGGCTCATTGTTGACAGACTGGTACCCGTAGCTGCTGTTATTGCATTGATCCATCTCATTTATTTATTTATTTATTTAGACAGTTTTGTATACCGCCTTATCCTTCAATTAAAGCGGTCACAACACAATTGGGGGATACATTTAACACGCGGGGATATGAGACACATACACTAATACTTACAGGGAATATGGGCAAGGGAGGGTTAAGTGGCTTGCCCAAGACCACAAGGAGCATCTGTGGGACTAGAAACCCCAGTCCTTCCGGCCCAAGGTTGCTGTCCTCTAGTGGGATTTGAACCCCCAACTTTCCGGCCTGAAGTACCTTGCCCCAACCACTAGGCTACTCCTCCATTGCTGGCCTTCCTCTTTTGCATTGACCTTCTACCTTGCCAAGCATGATGTCTTTATCTAATGATCTCTCTCTTCACATGATGTGTCCAAGGTATGAAAGTCTAAGTCTTGTCATCTGAGCTTCTAAAGAAAGCTTAGGTCTGATCTCCTCTAGTACTGACTGGTTTGTTCTTCAGGCAGTCCATCATATACATAGTTTTCGTCGCCAGCACCATAATTCAAAGGCATCAATTTTCTTCCTGTCTATCTTTTTCACTGTACAACCTTCACATCCATATGACGTTATTGAAAATGCCATGGCTTGAATAAGTCAAATCTTTGTATGGAGAGAGACATCTCTGCTCTTGAAAATCTTGTCTAGGTCCTTCATAGCCATTCTGCTAAGAGCAGTATGCTTACAACACACTAAACTCCACTAAACATGCCCCTAAAAGTACCATAGGGTTTTGATATACTGCAGTCCCTTTAAAATTAGGAAAGACCACTAACTAAGTTTTCATAAGCATCAGAGTTTGAGGCAAAGTGCTTCATCTACCAATCCTGATCTGCTAGAGTTGTCTCTCCCCCTTTCCATGTCATGGGTCTCAATTTGGGTTGTTTGAACTATCCTCGTCCCATATGACTTCTTTTCTTGTGCTTTGGTATCTCAAGATGGAAACTGATGTGATTTCCAAAGCTGATGTGCAGGCCAGCTTGGTGCATCTGTGATACTGCTCTGCACTACCATACAGGACACCTGTTCTTGTTTTTTTTTTGGGTTTTTTTTAAAATATCTGAGCCCAGTTTCTCCTCAGGTTGGATAACCTTAAGATAGTAGCAGAGGCAATGTTCGTGGCTCACCTGGGGAAATGAAATCTCAGCCATAGTACAACAGCAGTACCTATTAGCCAAATTCAGTGTGCGGGGATATTGAAAGGGTAATCATGGCAACTGCCATGAACCCTGCTCTTCAGCGGGCCCTGCGTGATGTGCCATTCACCCTGCCCTGCCATACTATGGTAGCAGCAGCTTTCCCCACTACTATCCTGTTTGATCCTCCTCCTAACTCTCCTCCCTTTCTGTCTGTAACCCCTTTTCTGAGTATAGTCCTTACAGCATCTTCTATACTGATTGGCAAACAGTGATCACAACCATTCATAAGAAAATGCTGTGTCTCAGTCTCTACTCTTGGGAAAATTTAGTAGGTTCTTTGACTGGGACCAGCAGACATTGGGAGGCCTATGACACTTAAAAACTCCACTCACTCCTTTTCCCTTTTTCACAATAATAGAGTCCAAGCTAGAGTTTGTTTTCTGACTCATACGGTTTACTCAAAGAACTTTAGGGTCACTGATATAACAGCAGCAATAACTGAAAGAGGCAAAAATGTGACTATGTTACATGCAGTTTAACTTTTTCCCCCTTTCTTTCACAGCTATAATACATAGACATACCTAGAATTGTATTTCAGAACCTGGACATCTAAGACAGACTAATGCTTAGAGTACTGGTAATGGAGGAGTAGCCTAGTGGCTAGAGCAACAGCCTTATACCCAGGAGATTGGGGTTTGATTCCCACTGGCACTCCTTGTGACCTTGGGCAAGTCACTTTACCTTCCCTTCCCTTGGAAGAAATGGCCTGGCAATCTACTTCTAATCATACCTTGCCAAGGCAGTAGTACCAGTACCCCAAGACCAGTCAGCATTGACTTGATGGCACTGTAAAAAAAAAAAACTGAGTGCAGATTAAACCTTTGTGGGTATGTGATCATTACTTTGCTGGCAAACTTGGTGACTTAAAGCATGGCAAAGAAGGGAGCTTGAGGGTTTATTTGAAAAAGTCTGGCTTTGATTTCATTAAAAAAAAAAAAGCAAAACTCGTTTTCATTTTGCTTTAGAAGATTTAAATTAAATTCTATTAGATTTAGATAGACCCTTAAAAGAAAGCTTACTGTAGCAGTTTTAAATTAATTTTTGATTTGGGTACGCTCTAAGCAAATAGCTTCTTGCTGTAGAAGTGTTAAATTAACTTCTGTTAGATTTAAATAGACCCTTATAGTCTTAAAAGAAAACAGACAAGTAGTCTTTTACCCATCCACCTTTCCCAGCTCCCACTCATCTCGGACGAATCCTTAATTTATAGTTAGTTATCCCAATTAAGAGAGTGAAATTTGATACCACAGTCTGTTTTCATCAAGAAGTGATTATCCCTTAACAGATAATAAGCAGTTCCTTAGGAAGCAAACAAAAACAATAGCATAAAATATACCAAATAATCTTAAAGACCTTTATATTAGTTTAAGATTTCCTACGCTTTTAACACTAAGCAAGTAAACTCACTAATACAAAGATGCAGACAGCATTTCAGCAGCGAGTTGGGGCCTATCTACTTCTTTTGCACCAAGTGCCACATGTATGACTATCTCCCAGTTGGTGAGAGGTCATATGTGTGTACACGGTGCAAAGAGCTCTTGGTTCTCAAAAAATGAATCCAATCTCTGAAGGCTAGCGTAGCAGATTTGAAGGAGATGGGGAAGAGCTATATAAAGGAGATCTGCAGGGACATAGTAGAAAAGTCACACCTCCAATTTGGCAACCTCAGTGTTGCTTTAGAAGAGAGGAGGTCACCTAGAAGGGAGAGGATTACCCTGGTATGGCAGAAAATGATCCTGTAGCCAAGACCTGCCCTTCAGGGGATACAATATTCTCTTACATCAAGAATATGTTTTCAGGGGTTTCTGCTCAGGAGGGAAGGGTTAGGATGACCATTTTAGTTGGTGATTATATTTTTAGGCATGTAGACGGCTGGGTGGCTGGTAGCCATGAAGATCGCTTGGTCACTTGCCTGTCTAGTGCAACAGTAGCGAACCTCATGTGTCACCTAGATAGGATTCTAAACAGTGCTTGGGAGGAGCTGGCTGTCTTGGTTTATGCGGGCACCAATGACAAGATTTGAGGGGAGTTTCTGGAAACCTAATGTAGGCTTTTATGTAGAAAGTAGAAACCCAGGACCTCCAGAGTAGCATTCTTAGAAATGTTCCAAGTTCCACGTAGGACCCAAGAGGCAGGCAGAGCTCCAGTGTCTCCAGAGTAGCCCAATAGTTAGGGCAGCATCAGTCTGGAATTAAAAGACCAGGGTTCAAATTCCACCAGTCCTTCTTGTGGTCTTGGGGAAGCCACTGAGCCCTCCATTGCCTCAGTACAAACTTAGATTGTAAGCCTTATGGGAACAGGAAAATACAGTAACTAGTGTACCTGAATGTAACTCGCCTTGATCTGCCACTGGAAAGTTGTGACTGAAATACTAATAAATAAATTTTAAAAATATGCATGGATGAGATGATTGTGAATGGAAGAGGACTTTAGGTTAGTCAGGAACTGAGCAATTCAGCAGAGCTGAAAGATTTCAAATTACTCTTATCAACTGATAAGCAGGTTGTCAATATCAACAAAAAAACATACTTTGAAATACCTTTATATGAATTCTAGGAGGGAACAATGAATGAGGTGATCGAATTTGCAGATGACACAAGAAGATTGTGAAGAACTGCAGGAGGACATTGAGAAGCTGGGAAAATGGGCATCCAAATGGCAAAGTCAGAGCCAAAGAAAGTATTTTTATTGCCTTTTTAAGATAAAGATAAATCACTGAGGTATGACAATAGTTTTGGGTCGATATTCTGAAGAACGTTTTTAATAGCAGCACTGCTCTGGGACATTCACTGAGGCTCTACAGATAGTGCTGAGACAGCCGGCAAGGATAGTCGATGGCATGATCTGAATAATGCTGGAGCAACCCAGGGGCAGAGCAACAAATCATGTCGTGATATGCAGTGTGGTATCCAGATGATTATCTGCATATCTTAGGGCAGAAAAAAAACTGCCCTAAATTATCCAGAGGGCTATCCAGATAGCGGCACTGAATATCACTGCTATCCACATAGCACGAGCACTGACTGCCCTATCTGAATATTCAGCACCAGCCACCATCTGGATACCGGGTCTCAATATCTAGACTTTTTTTAGCCACAGCAGTCATCGTAAAAAAAAAAAAAAAAAAACACTGACGGTACCAGATGAATATTGACCTATTTGTGTTTTCTAAAGCACTTAGTGGAAAACTTGTATTCCACAGCATGCCAGAAACCATTCCCCACATCCTACATGGAAAGAGGCCAATGAAAGGAATGTCTCAGAGATTTGTACATAACCCTAGAGTCAATGAATAAATGGAGGAGATTAATATAAACACGAGTTTGCAGGGGTCATAGCCTTGACCTCCAATGTCTGTAGCTGCATAGAGTTAACCCATGTTTCGGAAGTGGTACTGACTGAAAATCTGATGCAGTAAGGTGCATAACAGTCAGCACTTGTTTGCAAATAATAATCTGCGCAAATATGGGCACGCATTGCAGAAAGTGGTTGAGTACAAGTGTAATTTGCATGCAAGTATCTACAAAGACGACAGCGCTCTGCTTATTATAATTGCATGATAATACACTCTGCATATTATAAAGGCATAGTAACAGAGTATTTAGCCATTTCATCCAGATGCAAGGAAGTACAAAGAAGACCTGAAGGATGAGAGCAAGGGTTTTTAATGCCAGCTCTGGGGCTTTAATGCCAGCTCTGAGGGGGAATAAATGGTTAGCTCATTCTTCTATGGTCAGTATTAGTGAGGATTTCATGCCTGTTTCTTCTGCTTACTGCAAGCATGAAGTATCCACACCTTTTTCTAGCATCGTTGAGGGATCAAGGTAAAAAAATTACACACAGGATGAGATGTTGAGGGGGTAGTGTGCTGGAACAAATAAGAGAAAATATTTTTTCGCTCAACGCATAATCAAACTCTGGAATTCCTTACTGGAGAATGCAGTAAAAGCTGTTAGTGTAGCAGGGTTTATAAAAGGTTTGGACAAGTTCCTGGAGGAAAGGTCCATAAAGCATTATTAAAGAGGTCCCAGGAAAGGGAGGGAGGAGTGGCCTAGTGGTTGGGGCAAGGAACCACAAGCCAGAAGGTACCACTAGAGGACAGCAACCTTGGGCCAGAAGGACTGGGGTTTCTAGTCCCACAGGTGCTCCTTGTGGTCTTAACTCCATTGCCCATGTTCCCTGTAAGTATTAGTGTATGTGTCTCATATACCCTCATGTTAAATGTATCCCCCAATTGTGTTGTGACCACTTTGATTGAAGGATAAGGTGGTATACAAAACTGTCTAAATAAATAAATCCACTGCTTGTCCCAATACAAGCACTGTGGAACCTGTGTGTCTTTTGGGGAAACTGCTAGGTAGCTATGTCCTGGATTGGCCACTGTTGGAAACAGGATACTGGGCTTGATGGACCTTGGTCAGACCTAGTATGACATATCTTATGTTCTTATGTGTCCTGGACTGTGCATATACACTGATGATATTCTGCAAGAAATATCATTGAAATGGGTTATGTCAGCATTCCAAAGTGCTATACAGCCAATATAACAATGTATTGATGTTTCTATACAGAATAAAATTGATATTCATGCACAAAATAACATTCCAGCAGAAGCAACTTAATATATGCACATTAAAACCCTATGCACAGCTACAATTTTCCCAATAGCAACAATATTTATGCATTCCAGCACATGTGCACAACAGCCGATAAAACATTTGGGATGTTCAAGAAACAGCTACTGCTAGCACAGACCCATCTGTGCACGCTTGCGGCTTGCTTTCCCATGTCAGTGCTAATTTTTTGCACACAACTTATTTGCATACTCTTAGATTACTGCATTGGGGGGCAATTTTTTTCTTTATGCTTGCATTAGGTAGTTGTGCGCCAAGCCTTAGCACACAGCTGTAACTTAAGGTTACGGCATCGGCCCCTTAGTCCAAGTCTCTTGCAGGATCTCCAAAGCAAGCACGGAGCTGCTGCCTACTTTACAAAAAGGAGTACGCTATGTTTATGTCTGTAACATGTTATAAAGATAACTTCAGAATGCAAAATAAACCAAACAGATATCTCTATGGATTTCATGAAGTTTAGACAGAAAAGGACCGTTTCTGTAAAGTTTCCCCTCCAAAACAGAGGACGACTCCTTTGTTTAACAAGACATTCTTTCTTCTGCGTGTTAAAACTGCTGTCTAAATCTGTTTAAAACATTTCATGCACCAGACGCTGTCTGAACTGAAGGGGTAATGTGAGCTGGATAATAATGTTTTAGAACTTCAGAGACATTATGGCTACAGATCTGCATCTTACAGATTCTAATGGTGGTTTGTATTTTTATTATTCAGATGCTCATTGGGCCTCTGTGTCTGCCCTGCTCTAAGTTTTCACTCTTATATCCATTTTTGTTAGGCATTCTTTTCTACAAATGAAAAAAAAAATCTAACAATCTTAAGGTGGCCAAACAGATAGAAAAGGCGACATAAACAGCCAGAAGGATCTTGGGTAACTAGGGAGAAGAATGGCCATCAGGAAAAAAGAAGTGATAGAGCCTCTGGTGAGACCTCATTTGGACTGCCACACTTTCAAAAGGATATAAACAGGATGGATTTAATCCATAGGGTAATTATTAAAATGGTCACTGGTCTTCATCTTAAAGCATATGGGAACAGACTCAAAGATCTAAATACATATACTCTGAAAGAAAGGCTGATTAATACTGATTAATATCTCCATGACATAAATGCACAGGGGGAGGGCATCTTTCAATTGAAAGGAAGCTCTGGAATGAGAAGGCATTGGGTGAAAGTGAAAGGGGAGAGACTCGGGATTAATCTTACAAAATATTTCTGTTTTTGAAATTTGGCCTGGCAGTCTTACTATTTCTCTTTTAGGCTTCCAATCTAGTCAAAGCATGTTCCTTCCCTGCAATCACACTGTATCTTTGTGTTTTAACCAAATATTTTAAAACACAAGAGGATTGTGAAAAATTGCAAGAGAACCTTGATAAATTGCAAGACTGGGTGTCCAAATAGCAGATGGAATTTATGAAGGGGGCCTAATAAGCCTCTGGCCTTGTAACGAAACAGAAAGCTATGGGCACACTCCAGTTCTGGAGGGCCGAATGATCTCTCTGCAGTTTTGCTTTATTTGCACAAATGCAAAGTTAAGCACTTAGGGAAGAACAATCCAAAGTATGATTACTTGATGCAAAGTTCTACCACCCAGGAAAAGGATTTAGGTGCCATCATGGACAATATGTTGAAACCCTCTGCCCAGAGTGCAGTGGCAGCCAAGAAAGTAAATAGAACATTGGGAATCCTAAAGAAAGAAATGGAGAATAAAACAAAGGATATTATAATATCTCTGTATCATTCCATGGTGCAAATGCACCTTGAATATTGTGTGCAAGTCTGGTCGCCATATCTTCAAAAGGATATAGCACAACTAGAAAAGGTAAAGAGAAGTGTAAAATGGTAAAGGGGATGGAAGGATCTCCTCGGGCGAGATTCTCCAAATGGGTTAGTTTTTGCGCAGACCATGACAGTCATGGTAGAACCTCACTTCTGAGCCAGGAAAGTTAAGTCAAAAGTTAGGGTTATTCCACTTGGAAAAAAGATAGTTGAGGGAAGATATGACAGAGGTCTATATAATAAGACTAAAAGGAGAAAATATTTTTCACTCAATTCGTTATCAGAAGATGTAGTAAAAGCTGTTAGTGTTCTTCTTCTTCAGTGCCTTAGAGTCAATGTCGACTCATGGTGACCTTCTGGATAGCAGTCCTAAACTGTGTTCGGTCTTCAGTCAGGTGGCTCTGTGTTGATAGAATGGCACCCATAGCTGCTGTTATTGTATTGATCCATATCATTGCTAGCCTTCCTCTTTTGCATCGATCTTCAATCTTGCCAAGCATGATGTCTGTCTCTCTCTCTTCGCATGATGTGTCCTAAGTATAAAAGTCGAAGTCTTGTCATACAAACTTCTACAGAAACCTTTGGTTTGATCTCCTCTACTACTGACTGATTTGTTCTTCCGCAGTCCATGGTATACACAGTATTTTTCCCCAGCACCATAATTCAAAGGCATTGATTTTCTTCCCATCTATCTTTTTCACTGTCCAACTTTCACATCGATAAGATATTATTGAAAATATTATGCTTTGGACAAATTGAATCTTTGTATGGAGAGAGAAACATCTCTCCTCTTGAGAATCTTGTCTTGGTCCTTCATAGCCATTCTGCCAAGAGCAATGTGGCATCTGATTTCTTGATTGCTTGTCATTTCTTTATTGATTATTGATCCAAGCAGATTAAAGTTGTCCACTCTTTCAATTTCTTCTCCATCAACGTTGAACTTATTGATTTTGCCAGTTGTCAGGATCTTTGTTTTCTTTATGTTAAGGTGCAAGCCCATTTTAAGACTATGGGCCCGTTTTTTGAAGGCATTTACATGGGTAGTGCCTTCGAAAATTCCCTGATTTGTCTTTTACACGTCCTGATGCTACGCGGTTGGCATCAGGGCATGTCGGGGGCGGTGCGGAGGCAGACCATGGCACTGCCCATGTAGTACTGATTTTCAATGCTACACAGTGCTCTGTGCCTTAAAGATAGGCGAAGGAAACCCTTGCCTATCTATAAGGTGCCGAGGCTAACCAAGTAGTGTCAAAAATTGGTGATACACAGGTAGCTCCTGCGGTCTCCTAGCTGTATGGTGATACCTGGATTTTCGATGCCAGGGCCACATATGACCCCGGCATGGAAAATACGGATTCGTTGGGAGGGGGGCAGGCTATGGGCCGATGCAGCGCATAACACCACCCAGATCAAAATCGGGCCCTATATTCCTTGATCTTGAGGAGCAAATGTTTCAGATCATCTTCATTTTCAGCCAGTATTGTGGTATCATCAACAAAGTGACTGCAGACTGTTGGCTGGTTAAAGAATGGCTGATCAGTGAGGTGCAGAATGCTATTGCAGTGTAGGAGAGAGAAGCTTCCTGCCTTTGGTCTGCCATGGAGAAGGATAGAGGTATTGAGGAACTAATCAAAGAGCAGGAGAAGAGAAAGGAAGAGCAGAGAACCTAGGAGAAGGTTGACAGAGTTGATGGCAGAGGAGCTAAAAAAGGGACTGGAAGAGGGGAAGGCCAGTAGTAAAGGGGAGCGGGGGGTGCTGGCTGGGAGCTGAAATATCCCTCTGTGGGTCTGGAAGAGAACTGAAAGAAGGAATCCTGGCTGGGAGAGGAGGAAAGGAACCTAGGGAAGGGGGCCGGCAATGGGTAAGACAGGCTGAGAGCAGAAGGATGGAGAGGGAGAATGAAGCCAAAAGAATGGATGCAGGCATGAAAAGAAGGGGCATGGGCAGTGATAAGAAGAGAAGTGAGTCAGTGATTGAATATAAGGGAATGAAGGGTAATGCTGTTTGCCTTCTTCATAAAAATAAAAATATAATTCCTCCACTGTATCTCACAGGAGGTAGCTATAGCGGGCCTAGTGGGGGCAATGGGCTATGTGAGCTCAAAGAAGTAGCACAACAGCAACAGGAAGAGGTGACAAGAGACTATACGCGGAGTTTGGGGAGAAGCAAGGGGTATACTGGCTCACAAGTTCTGTGCATTCCTGGTTTGGCTCCCTGGCTTCCCTCCTCATCTGCTACATCCCTGCTCACCTCTTTGATCTTTGTAAAGCTCTTCATTCAGCTTCCCAAGCTGGGCACTTCTTTCTCGGCCATTGGAGCAGTATCAGGTAAACAGCCCAAAATGCAGTGAATTAGCATCAATGGATGCTCCTATGATTGGGGCTACTGGCTCTTCCCCCGAGCATGTAATCTCTGAGGTTACAAGCTGAGAACTGGAAGCACTACGCACAACTGTGACCAGGACGGGTGAAAGGAGATGAGGCACCCCAGGTGAATTTTATCCCTTCCTTTCCCTTCCCCTTTCCAGCCCCCATTGCTGCTTCCACCCCCATGCATACAGAAAGTTGCATTAGGCATCGGAGGGGGCAGAAGCCAAATAGCCCCATGGTGCTGAAGTTTTAAGGTAAGCATCACAGGGGTTTGAGGCCATTGCCACCACTACAGGTCCTGGAGAGGGATGGCAGCAGCAGCAATGGACTGCTCCTAGACCGTTGGCACTCTAAGTGGCCGCCTGGTTCACCTAATGGTCATACTAGCCCTGACTATGACCCTTCCTGAGCTGCCAGAGCTCAGGGCAGGGAAGTTGTGGAGCATCTCAAGATGACTCTGCAGACATGGTATTGTCACTAGTCTGGACTACATGAGAGCTGGGAGAAACATAGAAACATGATGGCAGAAGAA
The DNA here is from genome assembly GCA_033557465.1 of Ichthyophis bannanicus. Lineage (NCBI taxonomy): Eukaryota > Metazoa > Chordata > Amphibia > Gymnophiona > Ichthyophiidae > Ichthyophis > Ichthyophis bannanicus. The sequence continues at coordinate 2,914,273 of JAWIIG010000024.1, read as the reverse complement.
GATCACATGGCCTGTCTAGTCTGTCCTTCTATATCAACCACTACAACAGTCCCCTTTTTTCCTTTAGAGATCCTCTGTATTTGTCCCATGTTTTTTTTAATTCAGATACTGTCCTCATCTCTACCACCTCCACTGGGAGACTATTCCACAGATCCACCACTCTTTCCGTAAAGAAATATTTCCGCATATCACTCCTCAGTCTACCCTCATCCCATGTCCCCTCGTAGCAGAACTTGCTTTCAATTGAAAGAGGCTCTCCCCCTGTACATTTATGCCACGGAGGTATTTAAACATCTCAATCATATCACCTCTATCCCGCCTTTCCTCTAAGGTGTACATATTAAAATCTTTAGGTCTGTCCTCATATGCTTTATAACAAAGACCACTAACCATTTTAGTAGCCACCCTCTGCACCAACTCCATTCTGTTTATATCTTTAGAAGTGCTACATGGAATGGGGAAACCAGACCAGTGACAGGACACAGGGATGTTCCTGGGATCATGGGAAGCAGAAAAGGTAAAGGATCCAAGCCTATGCAGGAGTAGTCACAAATTGAGAGATGAGTTAAGCCTGCCAATGCACCTACAGAGGAGAGTCACAATTGGATGAAGGAGTGGGTGAGCAATGGAAGGGGAGATGACAGGGGAGGGGGAGTAGAGGTGTTGGAATCTTCTGGGGCATGGAAGGAAACAGAAGGCTAGGTCAATGGAAGATGAGAGGCGATGCAGGAAGTGGAGCAGTCAGAGAGCTATTAACCCACTGTCCCCAAATTTTAAGAAAGTCGAACTGTGCTTGTGCGGGGAAAGGAAAATTAAAATGTGCAGATGGAATAAGGAGGGGGAGATAAAGCAAAGAGGAGAGAGGAGGAAGAAGAGAGTAAGGGAATGCGAGAGAATGAGGGTGGATGGGTTGAGGGAGGAGATGAGAGACTAAGGGCTGGCTTGTGGGAAATGTCATATGGATAGGTGGGGATAGGGAGAGAGAATGTCGTGGACCAGCCACATGAACTGAGGGGGAAGCAGAGACTGGCAGACATTTTTTCTAACTTGGTCTTCACTCCCAGTCCTTGAAGGCCACTGACGGGTTAGATTATCAGGATATCCATAATGAATATGCATGAGCGAACTATGCATATAGTGGAGGTGGTTGGCCTGCAAATGTCCCTCATTCATCTTCATTCGGGATATCATTGAAATCTGACCTATTGATGGCCCTCTAGGACAGGGAATGAATACCAAGACGCTGACCTTGGAACTGGCCATGTTACATTCCTTTCTCTTGACATTTAAATGTAGGCTGGTCATTCACACTCACAATCAGCAATGCTTTGTTTTCTCTTTTTTTTATGGTGGGGGTGGGGAATTTTTATTGCGTTCATGAGTTCAGCACCCCCAATCATTTTTAAAAAGCCTCCTAAGATACTTAGCAAATGATTTCAGGGAGAGGACAGTAGAGCTTGCAAAAAGGCATTAAAAACAACCAACTGAATAAGAGAGAGACCAAGACCAAAGTAATTGGAAAAATAAAGTCTTCAGATGACAAAGGCAGGGAAAAAAGCTTTTTCTTTTCGCTTTGAAGTTTGAAATACATCAGCTTTGATAATGGGCTTTTCCAATATCTTTGTATTTGCATTTCTGTTTGTATTTATCTAGCTTGGCATTGCATGTAGAGTCTGGTTTCTTAAGACCACATTTTGCTTTTATCCATGCATTTCAAATTTGTGGTTGCTTATTCTGCATTGAGTGAGGATTGGTTTGTGTACTGCATGCGTGACTGAGGTGAGGGATTTTGCTAACCTGCCATTTCTGTGTAGGAATCTGTAGCAGTATGACTCATTCTCTTTTTCCAGTCTGAGGCATATTGGTGTCCTAGGGCTTGGTGTAATATTTGTACTGCTGTCTGATATGTAGGTTGAAGGGTTGTTGCGATTTGAGTTCTGAATGTTAGTGCTGGTTTGGTATGGCACTTTTGCTACATATATGCCAAGTGTGATTTTTACAGAATTTTAAGGTCATGTTTACTAAAGTACGTTGGGGTTTTGCAGGTATCACATGGTTAGAATAAAAATAAATGCATAGTACATGCAATAGTAGTGCGCTACCTGTTGGGGGCATGTAACGCATGTAAACTCCCACGCAGTTAACACAGATTGCCATGCATGTATTAGGGGCCTATTTTATAAAATGAAGCACTTGCTTACTTTACTTTGTAAAATAAGGGTGTAAAGATGCACCTCGATCTAGTCACAGCAGTTACACCCGCTCTAGGGCAAGCGTGATGCCCACACCTAGATTTTTCAGAAAAGCATTTAAGTTATAGTATTTATAACTTATATGCGTAAATGTATGCTCCGCCTTAGCTCCTCCCAACCTACACCCCTGTGCGTGTCCACACTGAAGGTACATACAACAGGACTAATGAGTGTGCTTACAGAATAGTGACTGCCCAAAGCATGCACATAAGCGACCATTTACATGCTTAAGTCCTTTAAAATAGGGACTTACATGTGTCAGTGGTGTCTATCTTTGCATGGCTTCCTTATAAGATCAGCTCCATGAGGGTAATTTTATAAAGCCACACTTAGTTAACGCACAGTTTAATGTGCACTCCCACCTAACTATATACAATAGAGGCATAAGTGCTGGGATACGAGTATGTGCAGCGAATTTAGGCATGATCTCTTACCCCAACTCTAGGACTTCTCTAAATGCCTGCACCTAGATCTTTAAAGATTGCGCACAAATTGTAGTATTTTATTATTTATGTTTATAAAGTTGCGCTCTGTCCACATTCTGCCTGAACTCCGTCCATGCACATTGAAAGTGTGCACCATCAGCCTGACACAGATACTTTCAGAAGAGCGGCCGGCTTAAGGCATATTCATGCCTCTACATCACCACTACTAGAAATAGGTCATCGCCAACACCATAATTCAAAGGCATCAATTTTCTTCCTATCTATCTTTTTCACTGTCCATCTTTCGCATCCATATGACATTATTGAAAACATCATGGCTTGAACAAGTTGAATCTTTATATGGAGAGAGACATCTCTGCTCTTGAGAATCTTGTCTAGGTCCTTCATAGCCATTCTGCCAAGAGCAATGCATCGTCGGATTTCTTGACTGCTTGTCCTGTCTTTATTGATTGATGATCCAAGTAGGTTAAAGTTGTTGACTATTTCAATTTCTTCTTCATCAATGATGAATTTATTGATTCTTGCCAGTTATCAGGATCTTTGTCTTCTTAATGATAAGGTGCAGGCCCATTTTAAGACTATGTTCCTTGATCTTGAGACGCAAATGTTTCAGTTCGTCTTCACTTTCAGCCAGTAATGTGGTGGTATCAGCATAGCGAAGGTTGTTTGAGTTTTCCACCAATCTTCACACCTCAGTTGTCTTCATACAGTCCTGCTTCTCTGCTGATTTGTTCTGCATATAAATTAAACAGGTAGAGGGAAAGTATGCAGCCTTGTCGTACACCTTTGTTGATTTTAAACCATTCTGTTTCTCATTGTTCTATTCAAACTGTTGCTTTTTGATCAGTGTAAAGGTTGTGTAAGAGAACTATCAGGTGGCCTGGTATACCCATGCTTCTTAATGTGGCTCAGAGTTTCTCATGATTGCTGTTGTCCATAAAATGCATATGGATATCTTTTTGGTATTCTTTTGTCTTTCAAGGATCCATCTCACATCTGCAATGATGTCTCTCGTTCCTCGCCCTTTCCTGAACCCTGCTTATACTTCAGGCAGTTCTCGTTCCATGTTTGGTTGTAGTAACTGCTGAATGATTTTGAGTAGAATCTTGCTGGCATGTGGGATCAAAGCAATTGTGCGATAATTTCCACAGTCAGTCGGGTCACCTTTCTTCAGTACTGGTATAAACACAGATCTTTTCCAGTCAGTTGGCCATGAATTTGTCTTCCAAATTTCCTGGCAGAGTCTTCTAAGTATGGTAACAGCTGCATCAGACTTCTTTAATACTTCAATGGAAATGCCATCAATGCCAGGTGCTTTGTTCTTTAATAAGGCTTTCAATGCTGCTTCGACTTTTTCTTTCATCACCGATGGTTCCTGATCATAAGATACAGGTTGAAACAACTGTTGGTTCACTTGATCTTTATGGTTTAATGACTCTGTATATTCTTTCCACCTTTTCTTGATCTTCTCAGCCTCATTCAACATGGATACTTGAGCATCTTGTAGCATTCAAATTCTAAACTGGAATTTTTTCTTTAATTCTCATAGCTTTAGGAAAGCCGAACTTGTTCTTCCTCTAATAGTTTCTGATTGTATTTCCTTGCATGCATCATTGTAGTACTTCTTGTCTTGTCTTGTCTTGCTGCACATTGGAAATCTCAGTTGAGTTCTGTGATTACCTCTCTTTCTCCTCTGGCTTTAGCTTCTCTGCATTTCTTGGCAATTTTCAGAGTTTCTTTAGTCATCCATTTTGGTCATTTTTGCTTTTTCACCTTTTGCAGAGATTTCTCACTTTCTTCCAACACAACCTTCTTGATGCCATCGCATAACTATTCCGGAACTCTGTCATTTGTATCTAAAGCAGCAAATTGATTTTGCAGGCACTTTTTAAATTCTAGTGGTATATTCTCAAGGTCATATTTTGCAACATTCATGATTGGCTTGCTCTTTTTCAACTTTAGCTTAAGTTTGCATACTAGTAGTTGGTGATCTGTGCCACAGCTCAAGGTCTGGCCTTTATTGATGTTATCAAGCTTTTCCATCGTTGTCTTCCACAGATGTCAAGTTGATTCCTGTACAATCCATTGAGTGAGATTCGTATGTACAGTCAGCACTTGGGTGCTGAAAGAAGGTAAGATGAATAGATCATTGGTCTTACAGAATTCTATCAATCTTTCTCCAGCTTCTTTTCTGTTGCCAAGTCCATATTTTCCAACTACTTTGCCTTACTCTTTGTTGCCAATTTTTGCGTTCGGCACCCATAACTATCAGAATATCCTGTCTGCATGTTCTGTCAATTTCAGCTTGTACTTGTTCATTCATCGATTTCATCCTCTTCTGTGCTGTTGTTGGGGCATATTCCTGAATTATAGTTGTGTTAATGGGCATTCCTCATAGATGAATATAAATTTTAGCCTTTACTGACTGCATTGTATTTCATTACAGTTCTTGCAAGTTTCCTCTTAATTATAAATGCAACACCATTTCTTCTTTGTCTTTAATTTCAAGCATAGTAGACCATGTGATCATTGGATGCAAAGTGCCCGATGCCAGTGCATTTCAGTTCGTTGACACCCAATAGATCGAGTTGTACATATTCCATTTCATTCTTGACCACCTCCAACTTCCCTTGGTTCATGCTTCATACATTCCCTGTCCCAATATGTAAACCATCTTTGCAACTTCTGACTGTCATTTCATGTGCAGCTACATCAGCAGATCCAACCACAAGCCCTCACAGCACGATAAGCTACAAACCAAATGAGGGTATATTTATATTTGCTAATCTATAGTATATTCATACTTTCTATAAAAGAACATGGTGATAGCCTGAGCAAAAAGGATAAATGATACTAGCTGAAACAAGAAAATTAATTAAGCCTCTTAGGATAAAGAAATTATGTTAGGTGATTTAACCTAAAATAGGTTAGATTAAATATTGAATATACAATTGTCCCTCTTGTGGAGAAACAGGAATGGGCCAGGAAGTGGCAAGCAGGAAGAGCTCTTGTTTGGTTTATGAGTGACACTAGGGCTGGACCCATAGGGAGCAGTGTTCCGCCTTCTCGCTCTTAAGCCACAGCACTATTTGGTCCTGTAAATGGTAAAATATTCCAGGGCTGTGCATGTTTTACGGAAAGGGCCGTATCTCTGGCTCTCATCTCTGAGTTTCACGGATAGGGAATAAGCTCCCCCCATGCTAACTGCACAGAAGACTGGATACATAGAATGAAAAAGGTATCATTGAATAGCAGGGCACCAAAATGTTCCTTTATTCTACAGTGAGGACATTTCTGGGAATCCCTGCTCCTAAATTGGTCTATGTGCTAGGTGATATAATGGAGGATGGGTTTGTGTATCTGTCAATAAAAGGAGGTGTCCCCATCCTGAATTTTGAAGGGAAAAGGCCCTGCTTAATCTGGGTTTGGGGAAAAGGATTTGTTGTCAGCTAGTTTTGGGCTGAGAGGCTGTGGAGTCAAGTGGGTCTCAGAGCTGCTGAGGACCAGCAGGAAGCTGTCTCTCTTCATGGTTACTTAGGTCTTGCAGGAGAAGGGAGGGAGTCTCCCAGGCTGACTTAGCTTAACTAGTAAAAAGAGGAGCTGAGAGGCATACACCATTCTATCTCTTTCTACAGAGGCACTTGTAATAGTCACAGGGGCTTTTTCCATTAAATTCTAGTTTCCATATCGTCCTGCTAGACCAGTCCAGACAAGTGGGTTGTGTTCCCCTACCAGCAGATTGGTAGAGACAAAGAACCAATGAAAAGCTCAGTTTTCAATGACATCACTCTCCTCAGCCACCAGAGGTCTCTTCAGTATTTCTTTGTCTCCAGCAGATGGTGGATGGATTTTCTCCTCTCTGAAGAAAATCTGAAGACTGAGAGGAAAAGATTGATTAAACACTCATGAACAACTACCTTGAGGGTAACTCACTCATTTGAGCATGATGTAGGAGGCTCCACTAGACTGTGGTCTTTTTGGTAGCCATATGACAAGGGAAAATTGGTTCATCTCACACGTTTATGATAAAAACCTGTTGAGCAGCCAGAAATTGGAAGGATCTGAACAGTGCAGCAGCCTCACACAACCTCAGTGCCCCCTCCCTCCTTCTCTATACCCCCTCTGCTCTCTCCCAAAGATTGCAAAAGGTTCTCAGAAGGATCCACCTGCCAGACACCTTAAAAACAATGCTGCAAAGCCATTAAAATAGTTTCAGGGGAGTAGATCTGAGCCCAGCATGGATTCTCTGCCTGGAACTCTCAGACAGTGAGTACCAAGGCTTGATCTTGTCATTGTTCTTGTTGGGAGCTCCCATTTCCATCTTCCTAGGATACAATTCAGGGTGGACTGCTAGTGACCATTAGTGCAGTGTGGGGATTTACTGTCATTTTCTGCACACGTTACTAGTGTTTTTTCCTATTGTGCGCTGCCGGTCGCACGGTCTGTATATGCATCCCCTCCTAGTGGCTCCAACGCACATTCCTACCCTAGCGCTTGTAACGTGTACCACAGCAAAAGCGGAGTTAACATGTGCTTTCGGCCCACCGCAACCTTAATACGCACTGTTGGGATACTTGCCTTAACTTTCTATGTTTCTTCCAGGAAACATTGTTTGACCTGTGGCCTCTTCTCTGGATTCTGAACTCTGCTCTTCTTGCATGGCAGCTTCTGAATTGTCCATGGAGGGCCTGTTCCCCCTCTCAGCCAGGGGATGCAGTTAGTCCGGCCTTGCCTGCATCAGAGCAGGAGGTAACAGATGGCGTTATGGGTAAGGAGGCGCTCATCATCCTCTAGGGGGTCTGTGGTGGCTGTGCTCCATGGTGTTGGGGGATCATTTCCAAGAAGAGAACTTCTGGACTCCAGATTGTCCTCCCCAGAATTCTTTATTTTTTTGCAGCAGGCCTGGCCTTTTGTCATGGAAATTCAGACTCTGCGGCCTCTGGGTGCCTCTGAGAGCAGTCTCATGTGAGGGAGGCTTAAGAGTAGAAACCCTGTTCAATTGCCATTGGCTTAGTGTCCCCAGCAAGGGACGGCTCCTGGAGATGGGGAACAGCTTGGAGCTGTTCCAGATTTTGACTATGACTTGGATTCAGATAGCGCTATGCTGGGCGTGATGTGGATGAAGAAGTACTCTCGCCTTCAAAAGATCGAGAAGAAGCTGGAGTGATCTGCCTATTCTGGAAGGAGGAGCTGGCAGTGTTGAATGGCAGGGTTTCATTTGCTTGTTTCCAAGGTTCAGTGGCTGGTAAGTCACTAGCCTTGCATTCCAATCTCTTGCACTTTCTCTAAGGAGTTCGGGGTCTGTAGTCCCTTCCTGGAATCTGTGTCTGGTGCTCAAGGCCCTGAAGTCAGCACACTTTGAACGACTGAAGTGCACTACTTTGAAGGATTTGACACGCAAGACAGACTTCTTGTTTGCGATTTGTTCCACAAGGTGGATTCCCAAGCTACTGGCTCCATCTTGCTGAGATCCTTATCTGTCTTTTTCGAGTGAGGCAGTTTCCATTTGGCCTGTGCTTCCTTCTTGCCTAAGGTTATTTTTCCCTTTCATGTGAACCAGATGGTCTGCCTGCCCTCCCTCTCTAAGGCACTGGAGGCTACAAATTCTTTTTGTGCTGTTTGCTGGCCCACACAAGGGTGATGCGGCAGCTAAGCTGACTTTGGGGCGCTGGATTAAGGAGGCCATTGCCTCGGCATATCTGTTGCAAAACTGGCCATTTCCAGAGTGTTTGTGCGCCCATTCTCACCTGAGCATAAGCATTCTCGTGGGCGAAGCGGAGCTTGGTAGCCCCTGCAGACATTTGTCAAGCGACAACATGGGCATCACTTTCCATTTTTGTCCAGCATTACCATTTGGATTTCCACACGCAGGCAGACATGGCCTTTGTTTCAAGGATTTTGTGAGCTATTGTTTTTTCTTCCCACCCAGTGGAGTCATATCTTTGGTATGTCCCCTTGTCTGGAGTTGTCTAGCAGGACAATATGGAAGGTGACATTTTACTTACCACTTAATGTCCTTTCCATGAATCCTGCTAGACCAGTCCAGAGCCTGCCCCTGAAACTGTATTTGCTCTGTTCTTCTGCTGTGGTACCCTTGGGTTCTCTAGGATTTTTATACTTGGCTCTGCAGGTTCATCTCCTACTGATGGCATTCTGTTTATGCTTTCCTGTACATTGTTCTCTAATGTTGATCACTCATTGTTGCCCATGGTTGAGGTTGTATGAGGCTTGCCATGCTTCTCCCATATGCTTTGGGACAAATACTGAAGAGACCTCTGGTGGCTGAGGCAAATAGAGGCATGGGAGTGATGTCATTGAAACCTGGGCTTTTCATTGGTTCTTTGTTACCACCAATCTGCTGGTAGGAGAACGCAACCCGCTTGTCTGGCCTGGTCTAGCAGGACTCAAGGAAAGGACACTAATTGGTAAGTAAAATGTCAGTCACCATTTATTTATCAACTTTTAAACGGGCTGAAGTTATTGCATTTTATCTGTAATGTTGTTAATGATGAATATGTGCCTATCAATGTTTAGATTTATACTAATATTCTACATTGAAAAACAAAGCTAACTTTAATTAAGTTAATCCCCGAGAGCAGTGCTGAGGGATCACCCTTGATATTTTCTTCAGACCTTTAAATGCATTCATTCTTCTGTCCCTCACTACCTTTCCTCTCTCCCCTCTCCCTACACCCCTCCTCATGTACTCTGCTTGTCTATTGGCAAGCTTCTCTCTTTGCCCTTCGATCCTTTCACCTTGCTGCTCCTTATGCCTGGAACAAACCACCTGTATCTTTACATCAGGTTTCATCTCTCCCCCGTTTCCTATCTATGCTAAAGGCTCATCTCTTTGAAGTTGCTTTTGGATCCGATTAGATTGTAAGCTCTGAGGAATAGGGACCGTCTTTATCTGTGTTTGTACAGTGATGCGTACACCTTGTAGTGCTATGTAAATGATTAATAATAGTAGTAGTAGCTTCATAAATGGCTGAACTCGCCCAAGAAGGAGCAAGTCGCTTGAACGTGTATTTATACTTTGATATCAGTGACAAGTTTTTTTTTTATTAATCCCTTACTTGCCATTTGCTCAGAGTTTGAAATGTGCACCATAGCACAGAGAAAGACACAAAGGTATGAGCCAACCATCTGCCATTACTAATTTATCCTCCTCTGTAATGCTGGAAGCCGCATTGTGTATATTAGCCTTGATTAGGTGCTGCGTTCTTTTCAAAAATGATTTACTTTGCTTTTTGCTTTGTGAAGCAGTACCCGAGGCTGGATAAAATCCTATTCCAGTCACATGAAAGCTTCCCAGCTGTTGTGCTCTGCAGAGGTCAGTACTACAGTACCTAAGAATCAATACCAACCTCCAGGGCAGCACTATCGCACTTCAAATCCAGCCTCCTCCTTCCAGTGCCTGGGAAAGATTCAGTGGCAACTGGTGCTCAGAGAAGGCAAAGTTGAGCCTATTGAAATTAACGTACATTACCAGATTCTTTACTTGTTTTCATACTTTTTTGACTTTGGTTTTTCCTTATCTTAATGGACATCAGGTGACTTGTTAATTCTGTCGTTTCCCTGACAACTTTCTACTCTTTGCATTCCCATGTACTGATCTCCAGCAAGCCAAGAATTCAAAAAGTTTGGGCAGGCAAGTATGTCCTACACAAGCACACGCGTGGAGACTGTCAGGAGGGTTGGGTTAAGCTGGCTGCTGGGGTCTTCTAGTTCCAGTGGAGGGGAAGAAATGGACAGATCCTCAAGGACACATGATCAGCTATAGGATGGCTGAAAGGACAGAAGCAAGAGCAAAAGCCCGGCCAGAAGAAGAAGGACTACAGCACAGCACCTTGTCCATGGACTGACCAGAAGTGATACAGAAGAAAAGAGAAGTTTTGATCAAAAATGAGAACAGAAAAGATCTACATTACTTCCTGGGGTAGAAAAGGTTGCAAGTTGGGTTGGATTTGGAAAGATAAATTTCCTATTCAGTTTAAGATCTCACTAGCCACCCAATGCAAACTTTAGGGTTTGTGTTGGGAAATTGAACATATGCATTGCTGGAGCTCCATCCCTGTAGTGTGTCAAGGAGAAAGTAACCAAAGCCCCATTAGAATGTGATCGTCAGTAGTAGTGATGGACGGGGCTGTAGACACATTCGGGGTGAAAGTTGGCATGAGAAGGACAAGAGCTGGCGCTCTGAGGAGAAAATACTGATAGGCTGTTCCTGGAAGTGGGTGCAGCAATTTGTTCCGCAAAATTAAAATTCAAACAGGGATTCCAGTCTGGTTTTAGTTTGACCAAATGTTTCAATTGTCCCCCAGCATCACTGCCTACTGGAAATATTTGTCAGGATTTTGTCACGGATTTGGGGAAAACTCAAAGGTTCAACTTTGGCAATTGGCACTAATGTTCACACATTTCAACCTGGTGTTGAATCGATTCCTTTTGGGGGGGAATTTCATATGGAGTCACCTAGATTTATGCACGAACAACACACCTAACTCTAGGTATTTCATTCATATGCATGTAAAAGCAAGCACTTAGGCATGCAAATGATGTGGTCCCTATTTTGTAAATACACATACACATCCAATCGCATGTACTTTTACTGTAGACAGGAGCAGGGCAGAGTTTGAGGGGAGTGTGGGTAGAATGCGAGATTCTGCATTTAAATGATAAAATCCTAAACTTCTCACATATTCCTTACAAACGTAGGCATTTACACCAGCCCAAGTGATTGTGCCTTAAATCATCACCCGTTTTCAGTCATTTATGCTAGTATTTTATAAAGTCGAGTACACGCGTACAATCACATTAAAATACAATAAAATAAAACACAAAAATAGAGTGGCATGCCATCTTACATAGGAAGAGAGAAAATATAGAGGGAAAACGTAGACAGGAAAACCAGGAAAAATGCAGCCTATACCAGCACTTCACCAAAACACTCCTAACCCAAGAGGCTGAATGCCCTGCTAAAAGAGGTGCCCACAGCCTCTTTATGAGCGCAATGGCACCTAACGCACGCCAGCTTCATTAACGGATGTTGACCTTTAGTAAAAAGGCCCCTAAGTGTCACTAATGAGTCAAGGCCGTGGCTTTCCTCTCCCAGTGGCTATGAACGCCATCTCCTAGCACCTCTAGCCCCGGCCAGCCCTTGTAAGCAGAGTCTTGGTCGGGCCTCCAACCCAGGGCACCCCCCCCCCCCCCCCACATGGCAGTACTCCGTTCTTCTCACATTCACGGTATGGGAGACAAGCCACTGGACTAACCCTGCTTCAAAGTTTTTGAAGAATTCGGTGCATATCTGCAGTCTGATAGCACTTAGTAGGCACCTAGCACTGAATGAGTTAAAGATAGCTCTTTCAAGCGACTTGAGGTGATAGAAAGCTGGAGAAAATTGCAGATGTGGCAAATAAATGGCTTGACACAGGTGTTACCTGAAGGACAAATGTGATTTGGTCTACTGCAGGTTGTGGCTGCCCTTGCTGCAGGGTTCACAAAGAGATTTCCTCCTCCTCTCTCTCATATAAAAATCTACGTACAGTCACTGTAGAAAGAACTGCAGTATTGATATACTGCGTTTCAGACATTGAAATGTCATTTGATCATAAATGTATGAAATGTAAACGCACATGTCAAATTAAAGGCTTCGGGTCTATTAGGAGCCAGGAACTACCCAAGTAAGAGAAAAGAAACCCACTGCCCTGAAGAATTCAGCACAGCTTTCCCCCAATTGCATTCACCTAAAAACTGTGTTCAGTGTTGTGGGCTTACTGTTGTGCCGTGCAGCTGGTGCTCTACTGTCCGAATCGTAGGTGTTTCATGGTTTACCTGCACTCACAGGTGCAGTCAAGTTAAGAGGCATCAGGTGATCAATTGCCAAGGAGGTGAAGTAGCCTAGTGGTTAGACCAATGCCCTGAAAACCAGAGCAGCCAGGGCTTAAATCTTGCTCCCCGTGACCTTGAGCAAGTCACGGTATCTCAAGTAGCCACATAGATTGTAAACTCTTCAGGGAAGGAACATATCGTGCCTGAATGCTCATCAGCTCTGAATAAATCATGTTGCGCTATAGAAACGATAGACTTTATCATTCAGGGAAACCTTGCTATTTATATTGGAATTTCCCTGGATCGTTTAAATGCCATTTTTATTGCCAGAGCCCTGGAGGAATCGTCAAGATTTTAGGCAGGTTTTCCGATCACAAACCCAAAGCCCAAGTCTTTAATAATAAGCGAGAAGAGGAAAGAAGAGGAGAAGGTGTCAGAAAAGAAAGGGAAACCATTGCTCTGTGCCTGTAGAATAAGGGGAGTTGTATTAAACAGCTATAGACTGTGATGGGCCCTCCGGGTTTATGTTTGAAACTATTTATTGAGCCATGATAATAAACTGTCATAACAGAACAGTCCACAGTACAGTTCAAATGCAGCATAAGTAATACAAAACACCATTTTGCATTTTCACATTTCAACCCTACCCCCCCCCCCTCCCGTTCTCCCTCCCTCGCCCCCATCCATCCAGCAACAGTGGCCCAGTGAGCCCTCCGGGTTTATATGCTGCCTCTATCAGCAATATCGTATCAGTCCCAGTGTCTAGCGTAGAAGCCCTGACACATCTGTGTGAATACTACAGCTCTGAATGTTGCGGCACACGACCTATTACCATTGCTATGATTCCAAATTAAATGTTCTATTCTTGTAATTGCCATGGAGATATATTTGTGGCTTGATGTTTCAAAAACATTGTCAAGTATTCAAATAGAAATGTTTCTCCATGTGCTCTGACTGAAATAGTTCAAGATAATACACTGATTAAAATGTGTGTTACTCTAACTACAGAGGGGTCGGAAGGCCCCTGGGCAAATCACAAGTATGCCATAGAAAGCAGACCCATTGTCAGTGGAAACAACGTGATTTTTGATACATACCATGACCTGCAGTGCACACCTCAGCTTACCCCCTTCTCTTTTTATTCCTGAAAGAAATTGTTGTCGTGATAAAGGTCTTTATTATTTAGAAGGCCAATCTCCTAAAGAGTATTAATGCTATTGAAAATGTTAATAGGCATTAAAAGTATTGTTATTGTGAACAAGTTAGCATGGCTGGCCCAACCGTTAGACAAACTATGCATTCGCCTAGGGCGGCGACTTCTTTTCTTTGGGGGGGGGGCAGCAAAGAGCAGGGCATTCAAAGCTAAATAATAGATTTTGATATCCAGGGGAATGTGAAGCTTAAGGACTCCTGGGATACCAACACTTTAAATTTCCACATGATAATAGCATTGTTAACGCGCATCCATTTAGCCTGTGATAGTGTTAGTGCAAGCGTTATGCTAATGAGATGCAAAACTATACAAACTAGCTCATTATCTATGAGTACAGCACAAAAAGGTTGTTGCAAAGTGCTTTGCACATAAAGTTATGAAAAATCTTAACTACACCCCAAGGCAAGGGTAGTTAAGTTCTTGTGATATCATTTATATGTCGAGAATGGGTATACTTTGCATTCTGCCTTATTTGCATGTCATTATCCTCAGCCATTAATATGTGTGATGAACATTGGTGTGCATTATTGTCTGAGGTTAGCACACTTTAGTGCATTGGTCCCTAATCATAATTTCACTATTTCACTGTAGATGCACAGGGACGTCTCATTCGCCTTCGATATTTGATATTTAAGTAGACTCCGTTGTACTCTCTGTAGCCAACTGTCAGCTCATTTTTTAAAGCTTTATTTTTAACAAACATGATTTCCAGCCTCCAGTTTTTTGCTTTTGGAAGCAGATTTATTTGAGGGTAGGCAGGACGTTTGTATGCAAATCAGTTATCAATGCCATTATCATTTTTTTTTCTTTTTTATACCGCACTCTTTAGAATCAGTGCGGTTTACATGTATACTAACAGGTACTTTTTATTCCCTTGTCCCCGAAGAGCTCACAATATAAGTGTACCTGAGGCAATGGAGGGTTAAGTGGCTTGCCCAAGGCCACAAGGATCATACCCCACTTCGACTTTTGCAATAGCACCCTCTATGGTCTACCGAAACAATCCATAATACAACTCCAGTTAGCCCAAAATGTCACTACAAGAATTACCTCAAACGTCAAACTAGCAGAACATATTACACCTACACTATACAATCTTCACTGGCTCCCAATCCAAAGCCGCATCCAGTGTAAAGTACTCGTAACTACTGTCAAACTCATTAAAGGCATTGCACCATCCTACCTCGATGCACTCATCTCCAAAGACAATAACATTCGAAACCAACGAGAGTGTAACAAGAACAAACAAGCTATTCCAACTGACCTCAGGAAATCCAGAAAGGTGACCAACAACCAGGCTTTCTCACACTTCTCCCCTGTCTTCTGGAACAACCTCCCTGATAACATAAGATCCATAGATGACCTCTCGACCTTCCATAAGAATCTCAAAACCCGCCTATTTACTCTACATTTAAGTAACACAAACAATGCCACAAATCAAGATACAAGTAAAGATGATCACCACCCCCTTTCTAACAACCCCTCTTCCCTCTCCTAAGAAAAGAAAATCAAGATGCTATAACCCACGCTGAAACGAAATGTAAAAACAGAACTACCTATGTACTTTGTTACTTATGTTACACTAATGTATATCGTTCTCTATTCGTTGTAATTGAAGATGTACCGTTCTGTACAATTCAAAGTTTTTGTTCCATGTAAACCACATTTGATCTCATGGAAAATGCGGTATATAAATTTATTATCAATAAATAACAAATAATAAATAATGGAAAGGAGTTGTGGAAGGACACTGGGGAGCAGCACTGATAATCATCTTCTGTAGGACTTTTCACATTGCCGTGCTGTTGGAAAGAAGGCGAGTTGTGCAAGGGTGCAGTTCTTGGCCTCCCTTTGACATTCAGACTGAACTGATTGTGTCAGTGTGTTTGTCGCTGCTCAGGCCTCAGGATGAGAGGAGCTCTGCTTCACTTCTCACACAATTCATCATTCAGGCTGCAATGCTAAAGGCTCGACATTTCTATTTGTTATATTGCTTCCAAAACCCAGGCTATGATGGAACAGTGAACACTCGGGTCGAAGTTATAAAACCAATGAGAAGAAAGATTTAAAGAGTCCACATCGTATGTGGATACATTTTTAAATAACAATAAAGGCATGTTTTAGAGATCGGAAGTGAGATGTCTGTCATGGTAGAGATGTTCACGGGTCTGCTGGTATTTTAGAAAAGGCTCTGCTGAACAGAAAGTCATTCCTGAAACACCTAGAAGGAATTAGCAAAAATAAGTACAGGTACGATATGTATCCATGAACTATGGGAGGAAACGTTTTATAAACCTACATGTGGGGAAAAAGCAGAGGCAACATGGCCACATACATGTGTGCATGCCAGCATTGCCATGTGGAGGCCGGTATTTTGCAACTTACATGTTTACATGAGTCGTTTTGCGACTATATACGTGTAAATGCTGTCAGCCTCCAAGACCATTATCTTTTCATCCTTTTGACTTGAAG
The DNA here is from genome assembly GCA_033557465.1 of Ichthyophis bannanicus. Taxonomy (NCBI): domain Eukaryota; kingdom Metazoa; phylum Chordata; class Amphibia; order Gymnophiona; family Ichthyophiidae; genus Ichthyophis; species Ichthyophis bannanicus. The sequence continues at coordinate 2,898,056 of JAWIIG010000024.1, read as the reverse complement.
GGGGAATGAAAGAATCCCCCCACCCCCCCCACCCCCCCGGTAAACAGCTAGCTGAAATGAGCACTTTTTAAAAATATACATATGCTAGCAAGAAAGCATAATGATATGGACATTTTTGGTCAAGCAACTTGCATTCCCCATGCTTCCAACACACCCCCTTGCAACTTCTATGCAGTAGGTAATCCACAGGTCAGTTAAGTACTTTCTAAACTGGCCGTATACATGTGTCTGATTTTACACATGGAAATCACAAATCAGGCTTCAAAAGTAGCACCCATAATGTGTAGCGACCAATCTGCTTATTAAGTGATACCATCAAAAACTCCCCCACTAAGAGTTGGCCTAGAACTAGAGTGGATTGTAATTGCTCTTGGGCCAGGAAATAATTATCTGCTGTGCCTGATTGTAAATCACCTGGAACTCAGTCAGATTTGGAAAACTAAGTAAATCGAAATCTAAAATCCAGACTACAGTGAAAGATAGATTTGTGGATATTGTAAGATTTCTGTAGTTGCAGCTAAGGTGCTTTACTGAAGTGTGAGACTATTGCAACATGTTATCATTGCCATTTTGAATGTTTCTGGAGTCGAAGCAGGAGTTGGCGGGACTGCTCCTGTCCCCTTCATGCATACCACCGGGGAGCCCCCCTGAGTAAGACCCAAGGGATTTGGTCTTTTGGTGGGTAGCGTCTGCTGTTTGGTGTTGAGGATTCCGGGAGAAGCTCTTATAGCCAGTGTGTGTTCCGGGGAGGGTGGAGGATGTTGAAGGGCCTTGGGAGGGATGTTGACTGTCCAACAGGTAGGTTGAAAAGAGGGAGTGAATCTGGTGGGGGGTCTGATGATGGGGTAAAGGATCAGGTCTGGGGAGGGTACTTGGATGTGCAGAGGGATCAGATATGGGGGTATTGGGGGTCATTGGGGCCAAAGAAACAGCTTTATTGGAAACATTTTTGGCAACAGGGCCCTGTTCCCTGCTTCGGCAGGTAGTGCGGGTGCTCCTGTGCTGCCCACCGAGGCCATGCGATAGGTGTCTGCCCTGCACTAACCAGAGAGGCTTTGCACTTACTGCGCATCAATTTCTGCAGATAATGTACAAAGAAATCAATAAGATAGAGAGGTTTGTTCCAAAGACATTCTGTTGACACGCAACAAACAATTCTTGGGATTTGCCTTGGTAGCAGAAGGATGCTGTGTTTTTAGAGAACTTCCTGGATACACCGCCACTGGAGAAGTTGGCTGGAAGGAGGCGCCACCGTTCTATGTCACGTGCAGACAGTCTGGCCTGTGAAGCAGAAGAGCAGGGAAGTGCCTGATGCATTTGGTTTTGAATGGATGCAGATTTAGTGCTTCCTCTCGCTAGTTACTACGGGCCGTCTTTTTGAGCTGATGCAGTGGCTGTATTCCTTTAAATCCCAGCACCGATGTACCTATAAGCTGCAATACTGAATATATGGATAATGCAATCACTGCGCTGGAACGAGGCGTTTAGTTGAGGCGTCCGTGTCACAGCACTATTAGCACAGAGCAATCTTGTTATATTCTTAATGTGTAGATTAGAATTTACAAGTCCATGTACACTCAATTACCATGAGAGAACTCCAACTGCAAGATATGCATCTTCTAGTACATGTTCGGTTAGCTTGACTATTGATCCTGCATTATAACAGCAGAAGGTGCTCTAGATGGGCTTGTGGTGATGTTGGTAGAACTGTCTGCTAGCACAGAATCAGTAAAGCAAAGGATGCTATAAATCCTGCATGAAATGGTAGAAGGGAAGATGACAGATCGGGAGTGGGGTGTCCCCCCAGAGTTGAAATAAAAGGGTGAGGAAGAAGTGCATTAGCAAAGCCGTATGGCAGTGGCGCACACCGTTACTCAAGTTTTCACAGTCACTATGCATGAGAGAGAATTTCACACAAGGCAGTCGGTGCATGCAGATCTTGCTCATGCATATTTGCGGTGAATATCCTGAAAACCTGACTGGCTGGGTGAACCCCTAGGACTGGGTTGAGAACCACCGCTGCAATGGAACTCAGTAAAAGGCACATCAACCCTCAAGAAAGATCTGAGGTACAATGGTAGGATTAAAGCACCCAATAGTGAAGTCATAGCAGACTAGAACTAGCAGAGCTTTGCGGTACTGGGAACAAGGCTTTGTAGAAAGGGTTTGGAGTGCATTCTAGCAAACGCTACCAGCATCTGAAGGGTTAACAATGAACGCCATCTGAAACACTTCTTTGATCCGCATTAAAAGAAATATTATTTTGCTGCACATATTGTACTGAGAAAAATGATTGAGAAACAATTACAAGAGCAGTAGAACCTTCCTAGATTCTGCTGAGATCATTTGCATGAAGTCATCCATCACAGCACAAAGAGCCCGAGGTGTCAGGCATCGCTGCTCACATCCTTAACGGTTACTAAGAATTTCATTACACTCTCAAATTGCTGCATTTAACTTGTTAGAAAAATGCACAACCGTGCTGGGTAAATCTCTTCCTATTTTTTTTTTTTTTTTGCAAGTAGCTAGTACTATTTAATCCCGAGCAGCTCATCTTTGATGCATTTTTCTTTAAATCAAAACTATGTTACCAATTTGATTAAAGAAGTAGTGATGGCAAGGCTATGCGGCATCTTCTTTTAATAAAGCAAATCAGGTGTTTGTGAGGTTTGAACAAGCTCATTACCTTAACACATAACATAAGAGATGCCATAGTGGGTCAGACCAAGTGTCCATCAAGCCCAGTATCCTGTTTCCAACAGTGACCAATCCAGCTTACAAGTATCTGTCAGGTTCTCAAAAGGTATGCAGATCCCATGCTGCTTGTTCAAGGGGTAAGCAGTGGATTTCCCCAGTCCTCTTTAATAATGATTTATGGACTTTTCCTCCAGGAACTTGTCCAAACCTCTCATAAATTCAGCTACACTAACAGCTTTTACTGAGATACTGGGTGAAGTAAAGTTCTCTAGAGACAATCAGTTCATGTTCTGGGCCCATTTGGTAGGGGAGGGGGGATTATCTGGTATTTGTTGTCCATTGTTATGACCAATAAAACTTGTAAATCCCATAATGCTTTGGCTGGAACATAAAAAATATGGATAAATTGGCCCCTGAAAATAATGTCAACATATCCTCTACATGCAGCCTCTAATTTTAAAAATCCTTTTTCTACACAGTTACAGTCAGCAACAATTATAACTATCAGATTGTTAATTGATTGCTGTATGTTAAGCAAGTATGACGAATGATTTTCTGTGGATAGCTAGCATGCTATTAGAGATCACGTGTCTGTGTGCTTGAGTTTAAATGTAAGTTAATTAAAGCAGACTGTGAAAACATCATTGAGTCATGGAATTTGAAGCCCGATAGTAGAAACAGACGTAGGTTTGCTATGAAGAATGAGTGTGTCTGAATATTATCGGGATTAAGTGATAGGTATGCAGGGCTGGCCCCAGAGTTGGTTCAAGACGTTGGCACCCTAGTCAAACCTTAAGCCTTATGCCCTGCTGGCGATTAGAATTAAGTGTTCAACTATGAATGCCCTTCCAGAAGCTGCCACCCTAGGTGACTACCTAACTGCCTACTGGTTGGGCCAGCCCTGTAGGTTTGTTTGAGTGGGACTGAGGTAGTGGCTTGAATGTATGATTGCTAATGAAAGAGAGGATCTGATTGGTGAGCAATAATGTCGCATTTTGAGGATGTGGAGTAGATAAAGGGCTCTAGCATGCCAACGCGGTGCTTTTGGAAAGAATCAGGAGGTAGCTTTGTGCTCTGACAGCTGGTACGACATGGAGATCAGAGTTTTCTGGTAAATAGCTGTCACAGTGTTACCTCCATGTAAAATAAAATCATACTGGAGAATAATGTATGTTTTATTACAAAAGATTAAGTTGTACGTAAACACAGTGGCATGCTTAGGACACAGCAAGTCTTTGTTGTAATTTTAAGGTTAGAGTTAGTACTGCATTCCGTTAGATTAGTTTAAAATGTGTAGAGCCATCGTCCTGTTACAATAGAGAAAAAAACTATACAAATGTTTAAAAAAAAATAAAAACGCATGCTGCCATCTAGAGGGGTCTTTTATGCCTCTTTTCACAATTAGGGCTTAACTCTGGATTTAATAATTTAAATGGATCCTCAGAGGGCTAGTGGAAAAACAACACAGTTTAGAAGTTCATAAGGGTGGGAAGTTTATTATAATAATGGTCTTATATTTATCTTGAAAGGAACACTTTCTGACACAGCTCTTGCAAAATGCTGTTAGCAGAGTGAGAGCAGATGGATGAAATAAGGATGACAAAAGATAAGTGAATACCATTTGGTATTTTCCACTAGCATATAAATATAAAGACAAAAGTAAAATGCAATTTACATAAATGAAGTTCAGAAAATAGATTGGCTGGTGGAAGGTTTTTTGACTGATGATGGTAGAATATGTAAGCTTTGGAAATGGCTAATTTTCAGACTGAGGTCTTTTTCCTTCCCAATAATTGTTAGCAGGGCTGGCGTGACCATCAGACAAACTGGGGCATCTTCTACTCTAGATTCTAGAGCACCAAAAGTCCAAGGGCAGCCCACTATCCAGGACCTGCAGTGGTGGCTATGGCTTCAAACAACCCCACAGCGCTTGCCTGAACCTCTGGCACTGAAAGGTTGTTTGTAGTTCTGGTGCCTCTGGTGCTCACTTCCTCTTTGCATGGGGGCAGAAGTGTCTAATCAGCTGCTACCACCCCCATGCAAAAGGAAGTCTGTACTGGGCATTGGAGGGGGCGGAAGCACAAGCAGTCTCGCAGCACCAGAGATTCAGTAAGCGCTGCGGGGCTGTTGGAAGTCATTGCTGCCCTGCAGGTCACAGAGACAGGCAGCACTGGGGACCAGGGCAGAGGGGGATCAAGGAATGAGGTTTGCCTAGCGAGCCTCATATCCTTGCACTGGCTCTGATTGTAGATTATGGATTTTTAAAATTAGAGACTATATAGAGGATATAGTCTCTGATTCTGAAAAAAAATGAATGGGAGTAGCCTAGTGGTTAGAGCAACTGGCTAGTATGCAGAAGATCAGGGTTCGATTCCCACTGGCACTCCTTGTGATTTTTGGGCAAGTCACTTTACCCTCCATTATCTCTGAAGACAGACCTGGCAATCTGCTTCCGGTGATAACACTGCCAAGACAGTATTGATCTTGCAAAAAGCAGCTGAAGTACCTTCAGGATAGGTCATAAAATAATGCAACAACTCAAAGACCTTTCACCACAAGACTGACTTATTTTCAAAGACTAGACAGAAAAGTCCAATAAAGCACCAAAATGGGCCTTCACATTGAAACCTGACTGGCACATATATTTCTCGGTACCAAACCTGAAAATATATAATGGTCCAAAACGTAAAAATGTTTTACAAAATCTATAAAAATTATATCAAGTACTTAATTTTGAAAGCCAACATAATTACTGCAGTAACTTTTAAAATCAAATCATCTAACACAAAACTGTTTCAAAATTACTTTCTGCTCCAGGAATCCAACAAAGGTTGATGCAGTCTGGCAGCGTCATTAATCAAAAGCTTTTAAAAGAAAACAGAATCAGTACATGCACAATTTGCATGTGGAAATTCTGGTATTTGCATATAGGAATGGCCTACGCATGGCTATGGTGACATTAGAAAGGGCTCAATTTACATGTGGATGTCCATTCTACGTAGAAATTGCAAGGGGGCATGGTTTGGGCAAGGCCTGGGTTGGTCAAAATCTAGACTAGTATCTCCCATTTCATAAGGAGAATACAAGTGTATGGGCAAAAATTTCTGCATCTGGATTTACAGCTGCTCCCTGCTATGTATAGGTTTTTAAAATTGCTTGTTCTGACCAGCCCTTTAAAGCATGGATTAAAGGCTTTATCCTCCTGAATCCCGCATTTATTATTTCCCCCCTCAAAAATCAAATTAAAGATTGGCATTTATTTAATTAGTGGCATTTTATGTATACAGGTTTCCAAATACCAACTTACATATGTAAGATGCCAAGCTTCCTCTTAAAGAGGAAGACAAGCATCAATATTCAGAAAAGCTTAGAGAAGCTAAGAAAGTAGTCAGAAAAGCAAAGATACAAATTGAAGAAAAAACAGCCAACATAGTAAAATGTGGGAACACAACATTTTTCAGATATCTTAGTGCAAAAGTGGTATTGTCAGATTCAAGGGTGAAGGGAACAATATGTAGTGGCTGATGAGGAAAAAGCGGAATTGCTAAACAAATATTTCTGTTCTATGTTCACAGATGAAGGACCAGGAGCAGGACGTCAGAAAACACCCACAAATAGGAAAAGAAATAAGTCAGCTCATGAACAATTTTCAGAAAACTGTGTTCGCAAGGAGTTGGCTAAATTAAAAGTAGACCAAGCAATGGGGCCAGATGGGCTACATCTGAGAGTACTGAAGGAACTTAGGGAAGTTCTAGTGGCTCCACTTTCTGACCTTTTCAATGCTTCTATATAGTCTGGCGTGGTCCCAGAAGACTGAAGAAAGGCACATGTGGTTCCTTTACACAAAAACAGAAATAAGGATGAAATTGGGAACTGCAGGATGGTTAATCTGACTTCTGTGGTGACTAAACTAATGGAAAGGCTGCTAAAACAGAGTTTAGTGAAGATTCTGGAATCCAATGGATTGTAGGATTCAAAAGCATGGTTTTATGAGAGGCAAGTTTTGTCAGACAAATCTCATTAATTTCTTTGACTGGGTGACCATAGAGTTGGACGGAGGGAAAGCTCTAGTTGTGGCGTACTTATATTTCAGCCTTTGATACTGTTCTATGCAGGCGACTAATAAATAAATTGGGTACCTTAGGAATGGACCCTAAAGTAACTAACTGGATTAGAGACTGGTTGAGTGGGAGTTGACAAAGGGTACACATAAATGGCACTTATTCTGAGAAGGATGTTAACAATGGTGTGCTGCAGGGATCTGTCCTTGGTCCGATTCTTTTTAATATTTTTGTTAGTGATAATGCGGAAGGGCTATCAGATAAAGTTTGTCTCTTTATGGATGATACCAAAATCTGCAATAGACACGCAGGAAGGCATAGATAACATGACGAGAGATTTGGCAAAGCTTGAAGAATGGTTGAGAATTTGGCAGCTGAGATTTAACGCTAAAAAATGCAGGGTCATGCATTTGGACCAAAAACGTCCAAGAGAGCGGTACAGTATAGTGGGCAAAGTTCCTCACATGCAGATTTGTAAAATAGCTCCTCCGGCTCTACCTTTCAGCAAATCCGCCTGCATACTGGCATGTACTTATGGGGGTTATTCATGATTTACAGTTCTAAAGCCAACACACACACATGGAAATGGCATCCATGTGGAAAACACAATAAAGACTGATGTACACGTGGATGTGCCAGCTACATTGATTATATCCACTTTTATAAAAAAGCCATTTGGGAAGCATGTTGGGATCATGGCCTCGGTGGGATTGGGGTTTACACACGTAGAACAAAGCATGGTGATGTGAAGGACCATATATTTAAATGTGGTCATTTACAACTGCCATAAATTTCATGCTAACACCAGCCTCACTTTATTTTATTTTATTTATTTAGACAGTTTTGTATACCACCTTATCCTTCAATCAAAGCGGTCACAACACAATTGGGGGATACATTTTTAACATGTGGGGATATGAGACACATACACTAATACTTACAGGGAACATGGGCAATGGAGGGTTAAGTGGCTTGCCCAAGACCACAAGGAGCATCTGTGGGACTAGAAACCCCAGTCCTTCCGGCCCAAGGTTGCTGTCCTCTAGTGGGATTTGAACCCCTGACCTTCCGGCCTGAAGTACCTTGCCCCAACCACTAGGCTACTCCTCCATTGTCTTACAATGTTAGTGACTGGAGGAGATTTGCTTGCATTTATTTGGCTTGATTGCAGGACTGTACCAAGCTATAACTGCGCCCTGTGCGACTTGTGAAACTGGTGCCCCCCGACCATGATATCAGACTTTTATCAGTTACATATTTTATTTATTTAAAAGTATTTCTATGCCGCTTATCAAAATCTAAGAGGCTTACAAAATAACATTCATAACAATAAATTAGACAATAACAAACTGAAAACATCATAAAACAAAAGAAATGGTCATATTAAGACAATAGGCCTAACTAAAGTTATGAGTCTATCCAACCCACAGTCAACTGCAGGGTTCCAAAGGACCTCTTTTTTTGTCCCAGCAATGAATTAGGGACATGTTTACTAAATATTAATGTGCATTAAATGCCACTACACCTATAGAAATAAATGGTTGTTGCTGCACTTAGTGCGTGTTAACAATTGTGAATACGCATTAACCTTTAGTAAGCATGTCTCAGTGAGTGAGTGACTTAATACCATTTTCATGGACAGTAAGGATAAAGAAAGGTTACCATATTTCTACATTACCATCCTCCAGTGTCAACTACCAGGTACATTAGGAAGTACTACAAAACCCTGCTCACTTAGAACCCATACTAAACCTGCCATATCATAACAGCACTACAAGGACTCTCACAGCACCAGACTCTACATATAAAAAGGCAGCACTGAAAAATAAATCCAATATACCTCACAAAATCAGTACATCTTCTGGGAAAAGAGATCAAGTAAGACTCCTACACAGAAACTATACAAACAGAATACTGCAGCTCGGTGATATATGCAAAACAGAGACAGACTATCATCAAATACAGAACAAGGGACCACATTTTAGAAATATGAAGGCCACGAGTGAACTGGGAACCCCCAAAAGCCAAACGTGGAAAGCACCACAATACTGGAGAAATACAACTATAAATGCATTTCCTCTTGTAATGAACAAACACTAAGGGGCATGTTTACTAAACCAGGCTAATGGTTAACCCGGGTTATCTGCAACCAGGTCTCATTGAATAATATGGGACCTAGTGGCAGATAGCCCGGGTTAACCGTTAGCCCGGTTTAGTAAACATACCCCTAAGACATCAGTGATGTACATTTCCCAGAGCTGACATATTCCAGTTAGTAAATTCAAAATAAAATAATTTCTCTCTACCTTTTGTTTGGGCAATTTATGTTTTTGTCCCAAATGCCTCAGTCTCTCTCTTTTGCTTTCTGAATTCATATATTCTGCCAACTCTCCATTGTCTGCTGTCCATTTATCCTTTCTTCTCTCGTCTCTTATGTTTTTCCATTTTCTCTCTACATCCATTTTGTTTCTTCCTTCTTACACAAAATATGTTTCTTCCATCTTACCCAAAATATATGTCCTCCTTCCCAGCCTTTTAATCCACTCTGACCGCTGCATCTGCCCTCTTTCATCTCCCAGCATCACCCACTTCCAGGTCTCACCAGCATCCGCTTCCTTCAGTCCCTGTCCCTCCCAGCATCAGTTCCCTTCTAGGCCCTATCCCTCCTAGCATGAATTCACTTCCAGCCCTTCCATGCTTCCCCCCTCCCCCCCCCCCCCCCGAGCAGCAGTCCTTCCCATGCTTTCTCCCCTCCCCCTTGCCCAAGAGCAGCAGTCCTTCCCATGTCTTCTCTTCCCCTTGCCCAAGAGCAGCAGTCCTTCCCATGCTTTCTCCCCTCCCCCTGGCCCAAGAGCAACAGTCCTTCCCATGCTTTCTCCCCTCCCCCTTGCCCAAGAGCAGCAGTCCTTCCCATGTCTTCTCTTCCCCTTGCCCAAGAGCAGCAGTCCTTCCCATGCTTTCTCCCCTCCCCCTGGCCCAAGAGCAACAGTCCTTCCCATGCTTTCTCCCCTCCCCCTTGCCCAAGAGCAACAGTTCTTCCCATGCTTTCTCCCCTCCCCCTTGCCCAAGAGCAGCAGTCCTTCCCATGCTTTCTCCCCTCCCCCTTGCCCAAGAGCAACAGTCCTTCCCATGCTTTCTACTGTGCCCCTTGCCCAAGAGCAACAGTCCTTCCCATGCTTTCTCCCCTCCCCCTTGCCCAAGAGCAGCAGTCCTTCCCATGCCTTCTCTCCTCACCCCCCAGAGCAGCAGGCCTCCCATGAGTCCCATGCCTTCTCTTCCCTCCTCCCCCGCCCCATAGCAGCAGTCCTTCCCCCCCCCCCCCCCCCGCACTCACCGTTTATCAGAGTACAGGTAGACTGGTCTGGACCGTGGCCCCACTCCCCACACAGCCACGGGACATTTCTCTTTCAGTTCGGCGGCTGTACTAAACTGCAGCCGCCCGCCGGCACGATCGCAAAGCCCACACTGTTAAAAGTGAAACGAGGAACTTCCTGTCTCTTGCGCAAGAGACTGGAACTTCCCCGTATCACTTTTAATAGTGCAGGCTTTGCGATCGTGCCAGCAGGTGGCTACAGCTTGGTACAGCCATGGAACTGAAAGAGAAACATCCCGCGGCTGTCGTTGTAATAACAAGTTCACTGGGAGGCAGGAGAGGATCCGGATGCCAAATATAACCAGTCCGCAGAGGTATAGTTAATTATTGAACCGCCCGGCCTCACCTATTTCCGGTCCCTTCTGACTGCGCCCCCCAGATTTTTGCACCCTGTGTGGCTGCACCACTCGCACCGGGCTTGGTATGGTCCTGCTTGATTGTGTCCAAGTACAATAGAAACATAGAAACATGACAGCAGAAAAAGACCACATGGCCTATCTAGTCTGTCCTTCCATATCAACTACAACAGTCCCCTTTTTACCTTTAGAGTTCCTCTGTGTTTGTCCCATGCTTTTTTGAATTCAGATATCATCCTCGTGTCCACCGCTTCCAGTGGGAGACTATTCCACGCATCTACCACTCTTTCCGTAAAGAAATATTTCTGCATATTATTCCTGAGTCTATCCCCTTTCATTCTCATCCTATGTCCACTCATAGCAGAGCTTGCCTTCGGTTGAGAGACCATCCTGTGCATTTATGCCATGGAGGTATTTAACCCTTTGAAGGCCTACTTTAAATTTTTAATCCACTTTCTGCAGCCGGGTTAATTTTTGCATATTTCAGGAAAATTGTACCCGTCTTATTCAATATGTTCTAATAGTGATTTTCCTTCTGCTATGGTCATGTATTATATACCATTTGATAGGAATATTTAGTCACAATTTTGGATCCCGAGAGTTTTGGGCTTGGCCTGGAAATTAAAGGTCTCTATCATATCGCTCCTATCCCGCCTTTCCTCTAAAGTATACATAGTAAGATCCTTAAGTCTGTCCTCATATGCTTTATAATGAAGACCACTAACCATTTTAGTAGCCACCCTCTGCACCAACTCCAGCCTTCTTATATCCTTTTAAAAGTGCGGTCTCCAGAATTACACACAATGCTCCAAATGAGGTTGCACCAGAGACTTACACAGAGGTATTATCACCTCTTTTTCTCTGCTGGTCATTCCTCTCCCTATACATCCAAGCATCCTTCTGGCTTTCACAGTTGCCTTTTCTGCCTGTTTAGCTACTTTAGGATCGTCAGACACAATTACGTCGAGGTTCTGCTCTTCTGTTGTGGACAGAAGTACCTCACCCCTTACACTGTACAACTCTTTTGGAGTTTTGAAGCCTAAATGCAATACCCTGCAGTTCTTAGCATTACATTTCAATTGCCAAATTCTTGACCATTCTTTAAGCTTAGCTATATCCCTCCTCATGTTATCGACTCCTTCCTGTATGTCTACTCTATTGCAGAGTTTGGTATCATCCGCAAACAAGCAAACCTTAGCCGACAGTCTTTATGCAATATCACTGACGAGGATGTTAAACAGAATTGGACTAAGGACAGATCCCTAAGGCACACCATTGGCAGGGGCGGCCCAAGGGGGGAGTGGGGCCATGTGTGGAGACTCGGTGCGGACCTCATTTGCATAAGTGGCCTTATTTGCATAAATATCTGCATAATGTTACCATACACTAACTTTTAGTAAACATGTCTCTTAATGAATGTATGGATAAAGAAAGACTAAAAGATTTCTACATTATTATAATCCAGTGCCAACCTCCAGGCACATTAGGAACTACTACAAACACTGCCCATTTAGAACCCATAGCAAAGCCGCCGTATCGTAACAGCACTACCAGGACTCACAAAGCACCAGACCCTCCCTATCAAAAGGCAATACTGCAAATATTAAACAAATACATTTTAGAGAACAACAATACATGACCTACTGGGGAAAGAGAACAAGTGGCAATGTCAAATAGGAATTACATAAACAGAATACCTCAGTTCAGTTACACATGCAGAACATAGACCATCACCAAACAAGGAATCACAATTTAGAAACAGGAAGGCAATAATTAAACTGGGAATCCCAAAAGCCAAACTTGGAATGTACAACAACACTGTAGAAATAAAACTATAAATTAATTTCCTCTTGTACTAAACAAAGCACAGACGTTAATGATGCACATTTTCCAGAGCTGACATATTCCAGTTAATAAATTCAAAATAAAGAGATATTTTTCTACCTTTTGTGCATTTTTTTTTCAATTGCAATTGCTCCAGCCACTTTCTTCTGGTTTCTCCGTGTCTTCTGCTAACTCTCCATCGTCTGCTGTCCATTTGTCCTTTCTTCTCTCTTCTAGTTTTTTTCCATTCTCTCTCTCTACATCTGCTTTAACATACTAATCTTTCTCCTTTTGCTCTTTCCTCATTCCTATTTCATCCACTCAAATTTTACCCCTCCATCCTCAATCCCCACTTACTCTCCCAATACCCGGCCAATTGTAGATTTTTCATCCCTCCCACACAAAATATTTTTCTCCTCTCCATTTCACTCTCCCAGCCCCATCCTATTTTAATCCTCCCCCAACATCAGTTCCCTTCTAGTTCCAGCCTCACCCAGCATCCGCTCCCTTCTAGTCCCAGTCCTAGCCCCCCATTAGCCCATTTCCAGTCCTAGCTCCCCATCCATTTCCAGTCCTATCCGAGTCCCTCTGTCAGCTCATTTCCAATCCCAGCCCCCCATCAGCCCATTTCTAGTCCTTTCCTAGCCCCACCATCAGCCCATGTCAAATCCTAGCTCCCCTCCACTCAGCCCAATTCCAATCCAAGCCCCCCATGAGCCTACTTCCAGTTCTAGCCCCTACAGGAGTCCATTTCAATCCAAGCCCCCACCACAGCCCATTTCCAGTCCTATTCTAGCTGCTCCATCAGCCCATTTCCTGTCCTAGCTCCCTCCCCTCACAGCCCATTTCCATTCCAAGCCCCCCTCCCCATCAGCTATTTGCAGTTCAAGCCTCCCCTTCCACTCAGCCCATTTCCAGTCCTAGCAATCCCCCAACCCATTACCAGTCCTAGCCTCCCATCAACCCACTTCCAGTCCTAACCCCCCATCACCCCATTTTCAGTTTAAGCCCCCCCATAGCCCATTACCAGTCCTAACCCCCCATCAGCCCACTTCCAGTCCTAACCCCATCAGTCCATTTCCAGTCTTAGCCCCCCCCATAGCCCATTACCAGTCCTAACCCCCCATCACCCCATTTCCAGACTTAGCCCCCCCATAGCCCATTACCAGGCCTAACCCCCCATCAGTGCACTGCCCATTACCAATCCTAACCCCATAAGCCCACCTCCAGTCCTAACCCCCCATCAGCCCATTTCCAGTCCTAACCCCCCCCCCCCCATCAGCCCACAGCCATCACCAGTCCTTACCCCCCTCCCCCCATTGGCCCAGGGAAAATTTAAAAAAAAAAAAAAGCTGGCTGCTGCCGCTGCCGCAGCAGCAGCAGCAGCAGAATTGACTGTCCCGCGGGGCCTCCCTGCCCGGCTGAGCCTCTCCGCGACGGCTTTAGGATCCGCGAAGGGAGAGTGTCTCACTGTCTCCCTCGCGGCTCTGTTAAGCCTGCAGGGGCTGATGGGAAATTTCCCATCAGCCCCTGCAGGCTTAACAGAGCCGCAAGGAGACACTCTCCCTTTGCGGATCTGAAAGCCGTCGCGGAGAGACTCAGCCGGGCAGGGAGGGCTCAACCGGGCGGGGGGGGCCCCGCGGGACAGTTGATTCTGCCGCTGCCATGGCAGCAGCCAGATTTTTTTTTTTTTAATTTAATTTATTTTTAAAGCAGAATGTTCTTTGCATGGGGCCCCCTGAAACATGGGGCCCTGTGCAAAAAACATTCTTGCTCAATGGACGGGCCGGCCCTGACCATTGGTAACCTCCTTCTCCTCAGAGTGAGCTCCATTTACCTGTACTCTTTACCGCCTCCCACCCAACCAATTTCTAACCCAATCAATAACTTTAGAGTCCATCCCTAGGGTATTCAGTCGCCTGTGCAGAACAGTGTCAAAGGCTTTGCTGAAATCTAAATACACCACATCTAGAGCTCTCCCTCGGTCCAACTCCCTGGTCACCCAGCCAAAGAAATTAATCAGATCTGTCTGACAAGACCTGCATCTGGTGAATCCATGCTACCTCGGATCCTGTAATCCACTGAACTCTAGAAACCTCACTATTCTCTCCTTTAGTAGCCTTACCAATAATTTACTAGCCATAGACTAAACCAACCTGTAGTTCTCAATGTCATCCTTACGCCCGTTTTCCTGTCCTCTGGCACCACTCCCGACTCCAAAGAGGCATTGAAAAGGTCAGACAATGGAGCTGCTAAAACATACCCAAGTTCCCTCAGTATTCTTGGATGTATCCCATCCAGACCCATGGTTTTTGTCTACTTTTAGTTTAGCTAGTTCCTCACAAACACAGTCTTCAGAAAATTGTTTGAGATCCCTGTCACTTCTGTTCCTATTTGTGGGTGTTTTTGAGGTCCTGCTCCTAGCAGTTCATCTGGGAACACAGAACATAAATATTTGTTAAGCAAATCTGCTTTATCCTCATCAGTTTCTGCATATTCCTCCCCTGCATCCTTGAGTCTGACAATACCACTTTTGCCCTTCCTCCTCTCACTAACATGTCTGAAAAATGTCTTATCCCCGCATTTTATTGCATTGGCTATTTCTTCTTCTTTTTGTACCTTTGCTTTCCTGCCTACTTTTCTAGTTTCTCTAAGTTTTTCCAAATATAAATGCCTGTCTTCTTCTCTCTGTGATCTCTTTTATTTCCTGAAGGCCTCCCCCTTTTTCTTACCTTTTCAGCTACTTCATTTGGTAACCATAGTGTCCTCCTTTTCTTTTTACATTTATTTACCTTTCTAACAAAAAGCTTTGTTGCCCTTAAAATATCCCCATTCAGTTTTGCCCACTGTTTTTCTACATCCCCAGCTGTTCCCATCCCGCTAACGACTCTCTGAGGTATTGTCCCATCTTTGCAAAGTAAGTTTTCCTAAAGTCTAAGACCCTCACTTTTGAATAGATTTTATCAGCCCTAATCCTAATACTGAACCACACCATCTGGTCATCACTGAATGCGAGATGATCTCGCACTATGATATCAGAAACACTTTCCCCATTGGTAAACACTAAGTCTAGTATAGTCCCATCACGTGTGGGTTCTGTTACCAGTTGCCTGAATAGTTCCCACTGTAAATCTAGGATCTCCTTACTTTTAGATGACACTGCAGCAGAGATGTGCCAATCCACATCCAACATATTGAAATTACCTAACAGTAGCACTTCTCCTTTCATGGCAATACTGTGTATGTCTTCTATTAAATCTTTATCTGCTTATACTCCCTTTGAGGGGGATCTCTATATAACTCCAATGCAAATGGATTTCCTTTTACCTTTCTAGTTTAATCCACAGTGACTCCTCTCTTCCTTTTAAGCCTTGCAATTCTATAGCTTTAATATTATTTTTGACATATAGTGCCACTCCACCTCCCTTTCTTCCTACCCTGTCTTTCCTGAATAAAGTATAGCCTGGTATAATTATATCCCACTCATGGCTTTCCTTAAACCATGTCTCCGTAGCTGCCACTAAATCCAAGTCAGCCTCTTCCATTAAAGCTTCAACATTTGGGATCTTATTTCCCATGCTACAGGCATTTATACATACCACTTTCCAGATGTTGCCCCTGTTATACATTTCTACAGAGGTATTTAATGTTTCACTTACCTGGGGGCTTTCTTCACTTATTTGGGGGCTCTCTTTTCCTATCCCCAACGAATCTAGTTTAAAGCCCTCTTCAGTAGGTTAGCCAGTCTGCTGCTGAAGACACTTTGACTCTTCTTGGACAGATGGACACCATCTCTTCTTGGCAGCCCTTGGAACATCATTCCATGGTCCAGGTAATCAAAACACTCTCAATGACACCATCCACACAGCCATGCATTTATCTCCAGGATGCGAGCTTCTCTGCCTCGGCCTTTACCCTCAACAGGGAGAATTGAAGAGACCATCTGTACAGCTGTCTGCTTCACCCTCTGTCCCAGAGTCATGAAGTCATGTTTGATACGCTCGGAGGGATACCCAGCAGTATCATTTGTGTCGGCATAGATGAGCCACATCAGATAATAGTCAGTAGGCTTGGCAAACTCTTCGTAACATCTTGGATTTTGGCACTGGCAGACAGAACACCTCTCTGGAAATCAAATCTGGTAAGCTGATGGACACCTCAGTACCCCTCAGAAGAGAGTCACCAACCACCACTACCCTTCGCTTCCTTGTGGTGACTGATTCTGCAACTTTCGGGTGCTCTACCTGTGTTTCTTCCCTTTCCTCGGATGCTTCCACTTCTTTCACTTCCAGGGCTGCATACTTGTTCTTCAATCCAAGGACTGGAGGAGTTAGCGTGTTGATACTGCAAGCTCTGGTAACTTGTGTCCAACCTTCTTCCTTCTGTAGCCTCCCATCTTCACCTCTGATTGGGAGTTTGGGTGTTTCAAGAAGCATCTCATCCATGCAGTTCTCACTGTCTCAAATGCTTCTAAGCCTCACCACCTCTTCCCTGAGCTCCTCCACTTCTTTCCTGAGAGCTTCAGCATGCAGGCATCCTGCATAAGGAACCAGTCCTTTAACTGACATTGGGATCTCTGTCTGGACAGAGGCAGAAACTTTAATGGGGGCAACAGCTTCATCAATACAATTTTTCCCAGCCATTGTTTAGTTGATGGAGCTTTGGTACCTGTTGAAGTAAAAGAGAGAGACCAACCAAAGTCCCTACCTGTTCTTCAGCTGTCCTTTAAGAGGAAAAGCAGTTAACTTCTTTTGAGTGTGTTCTAACAGTGCTTGTCTATGTCCCTGTGTGTGGCTAATTGGGAAGTTGCGCTATAAAGTAGGTATGTCTTTGGCTACCTTTTGCTGCTCTCTGTCCTGTCCTACCTTTCAAGCATAGCTTTCAAACCCCTGTATATCTCATTCTGCAATCCTCTTCCCTCCCTCAGCTGTGTCCCTCCCACATTCCCAGTGTTTATTATCCTTGCCCAGGGTGTGACTGACTGGGTGTATGTTAGTGTTTCTTTCCTAATTTGTTTTCATGGGTGAGTCACTGCTGCTTGTGTGAGAGTGTTAATGTGCATGTTGACTGCATTATTGCTGATGAAGGGTCTCACTGGGTATTGGTGGAGGATGGAAGCAGAGATCATGAGCGACCTGAAGAGATGGTTTACACAGGCCATGCTGCATGAAGCACACAGGAGGGCAACCAGGAGATATCTTTACCAGAGAGTATATAGGTCTAGACCTCAGAGATGACCGGGGCATAACCAGGTCTTAGTTTGATAAGGCTGCCATCCAGGAGCTAGCTCTCCTCTGTCCACCACACAGAAGGAGCAGCCCATGCCCATCCACCTCAAGGTCACCAGGACCCTCATCTTTTTCACCACTGATAATTTCCACTCTGTGTTGGCTGTCACAGGGGTCCACAGCCAAACTGCCATCTCCCAGTGCATCTCCCAGTTTCTGAGGGCCTTTCTCTCCCACCCCTCTGACTATGTAGCCTTCTTTCAGACTGTGCTGCTGGCATAGGCATCACAGTATAACCTAATTTTATGAAGTGACCCAAGTCCCAGCTGAGTTGAGGGTCATTGACTGCACACATGTGCCGTCAGGTTCCCATAAGGAGGGATGGTGACCTACTGCAACAGAAAGGACTACCACTCCCTCAACATGTAGATGGTCTGCAGTGCACACGGTAAAATAACAGATGTTTTTCCCAGGCTCCTGCCATGATTCAAGTTCAAATGAACACATCACCAGAAGTTGGTTTCTAGGTAAGCCCTGTGCTACCCTACACTGCCAACAAAACATCCACATGCTAGGAAGTCTAAGGGGGTCTTCTAAAACTCTAACCACATTTCCTGCAGCATGGTTGCAGTGTCTACTCATAACAGCTAACATAGCCTGGATCTTACCTCATGCCTGTTCTCTGCTCTTCCCCCCTCCCCCCACAGAGGTGATAAAGACTACTCTAAGGAAGTGGCTCTTGGCTTCCAAGATAGCACCCAAATAGATGCAGAGGAGAGTAGAGCCCACAAGCAAACCAGGGCCATCATAGAGAGGACCTTGGAAATGCTGAAAAGCAGCTTCTGGTGCTTGGACTGATCTAGTGATGAACTTCTATATAGCTCTGCGAAGGTCTGTCAGATATTCATGGTGTGCTGTATGCTCTGTCATTTGACATAAAGGCACAGATTACCTCTTCCAGGAGGAGTGGAGGTGCCAGAGCAAGAAATAGAAGAGAGTGCTGAAGCACCTACACAGGAAAAGGCAGTCTATCCCCACTGGTTTGTCCTTTGTGCAAGACATCAACTCATCTAAAGGCATTTTTAGTGAAGGTAAGTGAATGTATTTTAAAAAATGGTGACACTCCCCTGCCTACGGGTGGCTTTGGAATGGCTCTCCACCTTCCCTCCTGTGCTGGCTTTTGGCATCTTCATATGGATGCAAAGACATGGCTTAAGCTGTAGGTAAAGAAATAATAGCACTGAATCAGTATGTGATTGCCATAGCTAGCTTCACAGAAAATAATTGTACGCATGATCTCCTAGTGAATCTCTCCTCTGTTGCTTATATATGAAGAGTGTGTGAATGACATCATGCCATGTCTTGTCCATCTATAAACTAATATCTTCAATGGGAAGGTACTTTTTGCAGTGCCACCCCATGTCACACCCTCTGCATAGCCACAGATCTGTTACCCTAGCCTTTAGGCAATTTTTAGGAAGGGTTGGAATGCAGCAGAGTATGGCTGTGTCCAACAGATATGTCTATAATATCCCTCAGACAACTTACTGCATGCAAACAAGCAGAACTGCTCAGATATGTGAGATGGACCAGGCCAAGGCAGATAATGTAGTCACCGTAACTGAACTCTAGTGTGACCACAAGGGTTGAAGGTGGAGCTCAGGCTGTGCTTTGAGCACAGGACAGGTAGTAGAATGTCAAAGTGATATATATTTTGCACACTAACATTGCATACCTATTAACTGGCCAATATTTGCTACTCAAGAGCAACAAAATATTATTATTTACCTACTATGGTTCTAGGGTGCAGTACTGGAAAAACCTCTTGAAAATGGAGGCCTCCTAAGCTAAGGTGCACAGCTGTTAACCCTTGTCTACATAAAGGGCAACTTTTCAGGGCAGCAGAGAGACTAGACAGCATATGATGTGAAGTGTGGGCACACAACACCTTGCCAGTGAAAGACAACATATGCAAAGCACTGTGGACACATCTCAACAGCAGCCTGCACTAGAAGAAGGAGATGCTATTTTTTCTTGGACAAAGCACAGGGCCAGGTACATGAGTGTGATAGGTGACAGCAAGACACAGTGATGGAGCTAGATACAGAGCATGCTCTTAAGATCGGTGTGAGAGCAGGGAGGGAAAGGGATAGGAGAACAGAGGTGTATAAGATACCTATTTTGGGCATCTGGAGTTCTAGATATGTTCAACGTCCTGACTTCTCTCACAGTGAGTCATCATCAATTGTCTCTAGGACTTGGCCTGAGCTACCTTCCTGGACCACTGCCACTTGCCCTCTTCTTAGTATCCTGCCTTAATTCGCGGCATTTGCATTTGAGGTCCTCACTGTCATGATTGTTATGAAAAATGGAGCTCACCTTATTGTAGATGCCTATCCGCAACTTTTGATTTGTGTAGGTGCTCACCAGAAGAGTGTTCTCTGATGTCTTCAATATTTCTCTTACCATACCATTCACTTCAGCAGCACTGAAATTGCCTTTTCTAACAAGAAGTTTCTTTTGGGGTAATTTCTCCAAATGGGTTAGTTCTGCACATCAACCAAGAAAAAAGCCCCTTAGTAACTCCACTATTACCATAATCAACCTTCTCAATAGAATATCTTATTAAACCACTTAAACCTTTCAAACATCAAGCTATCACCGGACCTCAGGTTTCACTCACCCTCCATTTGGCGAAATTCATCACCATAGGGAAATGGCGGACACTTACATCATAGGTCCTTAGCTTCAATAATTTACTAATTTTATTCTAAGAAATAGGAAAATTCTCTATCTTAAAAAGCCACTTTACTCCACCAACAACCTCTACAGAGATTCACATAAACTTACATTAGTAAACAACAATACAATCAACATACTCACCTCAACAAACACATAACATATATTACTGCAAGAAGTGCCCGCTACGCTTCTATAAAACAAATAAAGACATTCAGTGCCCTTTAAAGTCAATTACGATGTTCATATCCTCCAAATACAATCATACCAGCTCATGATGTCCATACACGATATGCTAAAAAGAAGAATAATAAACTTCTTAGCTAGATAGTATCACTTGACTCCATACAAAGAGCAATCTGTTACTTATCCAACAAAAGCTTTTGTTTCGCCGCCAGGCTTCATCAGGAACCAAAACTATAAAGGTATCACACATAGCAAAATGTTTTTATATATTGGGACACATTCAGTGTCTCTCCAAATAGCAGCTTATATCAGCGTCTGATGTCATCAGCTTTAAATACCCAACCACCAGTCAGCTTGCCAGCTGCAGCTAAATCACATACATTCAACAACTTTATACACAAAACAACACCACAATTTAAACACATAATGACACTTCATCGTAAACGAATACAGCAAAGAAGAGAGCAGAGTGAACTGCAACAGTCTCAACTATCCTAAAAAAATAATGACCAATCTATTTTGTCATTCAGCCCGCAAGGATCCAAAGTGTTCAAAATATAGATCCATTTCTGCTCCTTGTGCAATAACTGAAGTCCTCTATCACCTCTTCGGATATTCAAAGGTACCATTTCTAGGACCATGCAGAGTAAATCTTCAAAGCTATGATTAAAGGCAAGCCAATGTTGTACTAGAGGTGTTTCAAGTTGAGCTTTAGAAATACTATATTTGTGTTCTGCCAATCTGGTTCGCAAAGGGGGAGTAGTTTTTCCCACATATGTCTTTAGACACGGACACCAGAGAGCATATATAACAAAGGTAGTATTGCAGTCAGTGTTTTGACATAAATGACGTAATTTCAAGGCAGATTGAAAATGAATTGCATCAGTCATATGTTTACAGAAGGAACAGCGACCACAACCCGTGTGAGAAAATTCTTCCTTTATAATCTGTTGGCGAGGAATCGCCGGACACAAGCGGTCTCGCAGATTCTTACCCCTTTGATAAGCCACTCGAAGAGAGCTCCCAGACAGTTTTGGATGAGTCATCAAGAGTTTCCACCTCTTACGTAATGCTGCAACAATTCGATTAGATAGACTCGAAAAGGGGAGAACACAGGTTACAATGGATGATACACCTACCGATTCAAAATCACTACTTGATATTTTCGGACGTAAAAGCCATTCACGATGATTAAATTTAGCCCTCTTATATGCCTTCTTTAATACTGAAGCTGGATAGCCCCTCTCATTTAAAAGAAAGTCTTCCTTATTCCCAGTTACTACGTTGCCATCAAATCTGTTCTTCACATCAAGAATTTGAGATACAAGCTAAAGTAATGATGGCTAAATTTTATGAGAGAGGCTATCCAGCTTCAGTATTAAAGCCCTCTTATATGCCTTCTTTAATACTTTGGATCCTTGCGGGCTGAATGACAAAATAGATTGGTCATTATTTTTTTAGGATATTTAAGACTGTTGCAGTTCACTCTGCTCTCTTCTTTGCTGTATTCGTTTGCGATGAAGTGTCATTATGTGTTTAAACTGTGGTGTTGTTTTGTGTATAAAGTTGTTGAATGTATGTGATTTAGCTGCAGCTGGCAAGCTGACTGGTGGTTGGGTATTTAAAGCTGATGACATCAGACGCTGATATAAGCTGCTATTTGGAGAGACACTGAATGTGTCCCAATATATAAAAAAAATTTGCTATGTGCGATACCTTTATAGTTTTGGTTCCTGATGAAGCCTGGCGGCGAAACAAAAGCTTTTGTTGGACAATGAACGGCAATTATTGAGGCGGCTTGTTGGTGACTGCAGGAGCGCTGAAGTAGAGCTTTCAACAGATAAGTAACAGATTGCTCTTTGTATGGAGTCAAGTGATACTATCTAGCTAAGAAGTTTATTATTCTTCTTTTTAGCATATCGTGTATGGACATCATGAGCTGGTATGATTGTATTTGGAGGATATGAACATCGTAATTGACTTTAAAGGGCACTGAATGTCTTTATTTGTTTTATAGAAGCATAGCAGGCACTTCTTGCAGTAATATATGTTATGTGTTTGTTGAGGGGAGTATGTTGATTGTATTGTTGTTTACTAATGTAAGTTTATGTGAATCTCTGTAGAGGTTGTTGGTGGAGTAAAGTGGCTTTTTAAGATAGAGAATTTTCCTATTTCTTAGAATAAAATTAGTAAATTATTGAAGCTAAGGACCTATGATGTAAGTGTCCGCCATTTCCCTATGGTGATGAATTTCGCCAAATGGAGGGTGAGTGAAACCTGAGGTCCAGTGATAGCTTGATGTTTGAAAGGTTTAAGTGGTTTAATAAGATATTCTATTGAGAAGGTTGATTATAGTAATAGTGGAGTTACTAAGGGGCTTTTTTCTTGGTTGATGTGTTAGGATTTCCCTTAGGCGGTGGTTTTCTGTGTGTATTACTTCTGCACATACCATGACAGTCATGAACCTCACTCCTAAGCCAGGGTATGTGGAGTATGATCTTGTTCTCAGATTTACTGCTAATGCTCTGCATAGTACCTGCATCGTGCCAAATAGAGCCTCTTTCTGGAGTTCAAGCAATATAACATTTATGGATAGTTTATCAAGGTGTGCATGGAAATTATTCTTCATCAAGCCTGTGTCACCCATCATGATGGGAAATGACTCTATATCTTTCTGCCACATTTTCTTGTTTCCTGACTGCATTTCATGAGGATCTTCTCCCTCTCAGCACAATTCACAGAATAGTCCCTTGGAACTACACCTCGTAATCAGTGCTGTTCTGGTGTTCATCTCCTTTAACACTACGTCCGGCTTCCTTGCATCCAGCTCTTTATCAGTCAGAATGGGAGTATCCCAGGTGATTATAACTCTGCTTTGTATGTATGTGAGTGCCCACTCTCCCTGCATGGAAAAATTTAGTTTGTGTAGCTGTTGGGATCTATTCTTTTGCTTTGACTACAGGTGCTTTTTGTCTCCCCTCAGAGACTGCTGTCCTAGATGACTCCTAGTCTTGCCTAATGATTGGGCCAGCTCAGGGGTGGGGCATAGAGGCTCTAGTCCTCTGTTGGGCCCTTTATCTAAGGATGAGGATGCATGTGATTCTTTATATGTGATGGGTATGTGTATTGGCGATCCTGTTCATGTGTACATTTTGCCTGCTGGTGGTTGCAGCTCCACAGAACCCATGTGGGCTTTATGCATTCAAAGTTTCTTTTTGCACTTCCACATTGTGCTGCTTTCCTTCTGACTCCAAGATGTGTAATTTGGCACTTTTCCTAGCTGTGGTGCCAAGAGCATATCACCTCAATAAATGTATGTACACCTTTTACCTCTTCCATATTGTGGCAGTTCTTTTGTAGTGCTGAGAATGTTGTGTGTACTGGAAGATTCTCCTTGACATAGTTGTCAGAATGCTATTTGTGTTGCAGGAAAGCAAATGTGTTGGTTGCTGTAAATTTGTTATAATCTGACTAGAGTTATCCTGGAGGACATGAAGGTAATGGACGGCTTGGCAAAGTGTCCTACTTGCTTAACAAGTAGGGGAGATTACTAAAAGGATACATGTAGGAATGTATAGAGATAGACTCGCTGTAGGTAGGACGTCTATGGGGTCCTCGCCTCTTTCTAGTACTTGTGCAATCACTAACATCCCGGTCACTTCATAGTAGCATTTCCCCCACCCACTGTGTAGGCCTCCATGCTTAGCCATTGACAATGGCATGTGGCAGAGGACTCCAGAGATCTTGGTGCCTGTAGCATGCTACAGATGATGGAGGACTTCTCTGGCACTAATGGAGGAGGCCTAGGTGGTGACGATGATGATGATGTGCTATTAAAGAATGGCCTTTGAACATAAGATATGCCATGCTGGGTCAGACCAAGAGTCCATCTAGCCCAGTATCCTGTTACTAACAATGGCCAATCCAGGCCACAAGTACCTTTGGTTTCTGCCGTCATTTACTATGTTACTGTGTTTCCCAAAAAGTAGACAGATTCCATGCTATCTATCTCAGGGGTAAGCAGTAGATTTCCCCAGTCCACTTTAAAATGATTTATGGACTTTTCCTCTTTTGAATCTAGTTACACTGACAGCTTTTATTACATCCTCCTGTAAAGAATTCCAGAGTTTGATTATGTGTTACATGAAAAAATATTTTCTCCAATTAGGCTTAAATGGGCTACATTGTAGCATCATTGTGTGTCCCCTAGTCTTTCTACTTTTTGAAGGAATAAACAACTGATCTACGTTAACCCTTTCCACTCCATTCATTCTTTTATAGCTTTTAAGCCTTTCCACATAGAGATATCCTTCCATCCCCTTGCCATTTTGGTGGCTCTTTGTACCTTTTCTAATTCTGCTATATCCTTTTTAAGATATGGTGACTAGAATTGCATACAATATTCAAGGTGTGGTCACACCATAGAGTGATACAGAGGCATTATAATATCTTTGGATTTATTCTCCATTCCGTTCCTTATGATTCCTAGTATTCTATTTGCTTTCTTGGCTGCAGCTGCACACTGGGCAGAGGGTTTCAATATATTATCCATGATGACGCCTAAATCCATTTCCTGGCTGGTAGTTCATAATGTGGAACCTTGCATCATGTAATTGTAGTTTGGGTGGTTGTTCCCTAAGTGCTTAGCTTTGCACTTAATTCCATGTTCCTTTTTGACGCCTAGTCTACCAATTTTTCAAGGACCTCTTGTAATTTTTTAAATCCTCTTTTATTTTAACAACTTTGAATAATTTTGTGTCATCTGCAATTTGATCACCTCACTTGTTATTCCCATTTCCAGGTCATTTATAAATATGTTAAAAAGCAGCGGGCCCAGCACAGATCCTTAGGGTACTGCACTATTCACCTTTCTCTATTGAGAAAATTGGCCACTTAGCCCTCCTCTTTTTCTATCTTTTAACTAGTTCCTAATCCACAACAGTACACTGCCTCCTATCCCATGACATTTTAATTTCGCCAAGAGTCTCTCATGAGGGACCTTGTCAGCTTTCTGGAAATCCAGATACACTATATCAACTGGTTCACCTTTATTTACCTTTTTATTCACATCTTCAAAAAAATATAATAGATTATGAGACAAGATTTTCCTTGGCTAAATCCATGTTGGCTTGTGCGATTAAGCAATGCTAGCTACATGTTCAGTAATTTTGTTCTTTATAATAGTTTCTACCATTTTGCCCAGTACTGACGTCAAGTTCACTAATCTTTAGTTTTCTGGATCATTCCTCAAACCCATTTAAAAAATTGGCATTACATTGGCCACCGTCCAGTCTTCAGGTACTACAGATGGATTTTAATAATAGCTCACAGATTACTAAATCTCATATTTCAGTTCTTTCAGCACCCTGGGATGTATGCCATCCAGTACAGGTGATTTGCTGCTCTTTATCAAATAGCTGTATTCCATCTTCCCGATTTATCAAGATACGTTTCAATTTCTCTGATACATCATCTTTAAATATTTCCATATTGTCCTGCTAGACCTGTCTGGACAGGTGGATTGTGTTCTCCTACCAGCAGATTAGTGGAGACAGAGAGCCAAAGAAATGCTCAGGTTTCAATGACATCATTCCCATGCCTCTACCAGCCTAAGCAACTAGAGGGTAACTCAGTATTTCTCCGTCTCCAGCAGATGGTGGTGGGATTTTCTTAGCTCTGATAAAATCTGAACAAACGAAGATTTGATTGAGAGGAAAAAGACTGATTTTCAGTCGGGAAAAACCACCTATAGATGATTCTCTTACTTCAGTGCAATGTGGGAGGCTCCTCTAGACTGCGGTCTTTTAGTAGTCATAGGAGAAGGGAAAATTGGTTCAACTTCATGCTGTTATCCTACTAAGGGTCTGTTGAGCAGTCAAAATATTAG
The DNA here is from genome assembly GCA_033557465.1 of Ichthyophis bannanicus. NCBI lineage: Eukaryota > Metazoa > Chordata > Amphibia > Gymnophiona > Ichthyophiidae > Ichthyophis > Ichthyophis bannanicus. Next base: position 2,871,705 of record JAWIIG010000024.1, on the reverse strand, counting down.
AAGTATTTGGAAGGAATTCAACTACCTCACACAATCTCAATGTCCCCTACCTCCTCCTCTGCCCCCCCCCCCCTGCTCTTCCCTGAAGATGGATCAAAGGTATATGCAAGTTTGTTTTAAAAATTTTCAAAACAAAGAAAAACAGCATTTGGGAAGTAGCACTGAGCCTAGCATGGTTGGCCCTGCCTGGGGCTACCATGGGATGAGTACCAAGGCTTGACATTGTCATTGTCCTTGTTGGGGTTTCCCAAACTCATCCATTGTGGGCATAGACCATGTAGTCTTTTTCTGCTGTCATGTTTCTATCTAGTCTGCCCTTCCATATCAGCTACAATAGCCTCCTTTTTACCTTTAGAGATTGTCTGTATTTGTCCCATGCTTTTTTGAATTCAGATACTGTCCTCGTCTGTACCACCTCCACTGGAAGACTATTCCACTCATCTAGCACTCTTTCCGTAAAGAAATATTTCCGCATATTACTCCTGAGTCTATACCCTTTCACCCTCATCCTATGTCCCCTCATAGAAGAGCTTGCTTTCAATCAAAAGAGACTTACCTCCTGTGCATTTACGCTACAGAAGTATTTAAACATCTCTATCATGTCTCCTCTATCCTGCCTTTCCTCTAAAGTATACATATTAAGATCTTTAAGTCTATCCTCATGCTTTATAATGAATACCACTAACCATTTTAGTAGCCACCCTCTGCACGGACTCCAACCTGCTTATATCCTTTCAAAGGTGCAGTCTCCAGAATTGCACACAATACTCCAAATGAGGTCGCCCCAGAGACTTATACAGAGGCACTATCACCTCCTTTTTTCTGCTGGCCATTCCTCTCCCTATGCACCCACGCATCCTTCTGGCTTTCACCGTCTCTACCTGTTTAGCTACTTTAAGATCATGAGACACAATCATACCCAGGTCCCATTCTTCTTTGATAGACAGAAGTACTTCACCCCCTACACTGTACCACTCCCTTGGATTTCTGCAGCCCAAATGCATGACCCTGCATTTTTAGCATTAAATCTCAAATGCCAAATTCTTGACCATTCTTCAAGCTTAGCTAGATCCCCCATATTATCTACTTCCTGGGTGTCTACTATATTGCAGATTTTAGTATCATCCGCAAACAGTCAAACCTTACCCAACAGTCCTTCTGCAATATCACTAACTAAAGATTTTAAAAAGTCGACCGCAGGCATCCGTTGACTCGGTATCAGGGTTTCCCACCATTTCCCAACACTCGCTATTAGCATTTTCTGTCTTTGTGCACCTTGTGCCTTAGTGGTCCCAGGGTATGTTCTGCCTGAGCAGCTCCACTGCACATTCCTGCTCAAGCATCCATAATGCACCCTATTGTATGCATTCCATTAGCGCATGCTCTTGTGCCTACACTGTCTTAGCACAGACAAGTGCTTGCCTTGTGTTAACTCTTTCTGTCATCTTCCAGGAAGCATTGTTTGACCTGTGGCAAGCAAAGAACCTCATCACTGGATTCATCTCGCATGATGGGCCCTGCCTCCCTTTTTTCTCTGATGGAATTTGGTTGACCCGGCATTTTCCGCTTCAAGGTAGGAGGTGACTGATGGTGCTCTGGGTAAAAATATTAGCCCGGCCTTGAGTTCTGGTGACTGTGCTTCAGAGGATTCGGCTACAAATGTATCTCCTGCATTTTCAGGGAGGGGAGTTCCCAGAATCCACATTGTCCTCTCTGGAATTCTTTTCTTTCTGCAGCAAGTCTAGTCTTTTGGTGTGGAAACTCAGATGCTGCAGCCTTTGGATTCCCTCGAGGTCAGATCCCATGAGGGATAGGCAGAGTGTAGAAGCCCGGCTTGAGTGCCTGGTTGCATTCTTGAGATGTTGCTCAGATGGGGTCTGTCTGAGACTTTGACTTGAATTCTAATTCTGACTTCTCAGTTGAGGAGTATGATGTGGAGGAAGAAGTGTTTTCACCTTCAGAGGATCAGGTGGAGGATGGCATTTTATGTCTGTCTCAGAAGGAAGAGCTGGTGGCATTGATTGCTCAATTTTCATCCACTTGGTCTTTGGCTGACGCTCCAGCAATGGAGCAAGGGCAGCAGGTTCACTCACTTCTATAGGTGGTGTGGATATTCGCAGCAGTATTCCCGTGTCCAGAGATGACCATAAACATGTTCTAGTAGGAATGGGTCTTTCCCCATTCCCCAACTAAGGGGTTAAAGGGGTGTGAAAGGATGTATGCTGTCCCGGAGGAGTGTGTCATATCGTCCAGCCCACCCAAGGTGGATACGCAGGCCACAGTGGATTAGCATGGAAGGCATATTGGCCTTAAAGGACACAATGGATAAAAAGATGGGCTCTCTGCTCAAAAGCCAATCTGCAACAGCAGCTGTTATTCTCCAGTTGGCAGTGTGTGTAGGCTGGACGCCTCAAGCACTGTTCCTGTGGGTTCAGTCTCTCCCACTGGATGATGCTACCCCTCCTTTGGAGTCTGTTACTGCCTGCCTTCTGATATCATGTATTGTAGGTTCTAATCCACTTGGTGGCTAGCAATATTCTCATGTTGTTGGTGGCAGGGCATTGGATATGGCCTCGCCATTGGGCAGTGGATATGTCCTCCAAAGTCTGGCTAACTCAACTGGCCTCAATGGGAAGCTCCCTTGTGTGGCTGAGTGGAGAAGATGGTAAAGGACTTGGCTCGCCTTCCAGAGGATAGACCGAAAGGGCCATATCCCTTGCTGGCCTCTGCCCGTTCATCACAGGTACGCTAGACTGACTTTCAGGGGTCTTGGGATTCCTGGTGGTGTTGTCCTGGATAGCCTTTTCTTCTCTGCTTCTGGATTTTGGACCCATAACTAGTTCTTTCAAGGGGCTCGTGGGCCCAGAGACTCTGTCCCCTCCAGAGGTGGTTCTTCCCATTCATCACAATGAAGTTTTGGGGGTTCATTCCCAGATGTCACCAAGGATAACTGGGGTAGTAGACACTATTCAAAGCATCTGCTGTATATACTGGACTGCCAGCTGTGATCGGATGCATTTGTCGCCTTTCTATATGGTTCGGTGGACATCAGAGACACCGCACTGCTGGGCATGACACTGCGCCTGAAGGCAGTGGTGTCAGTGCCCCCAGCTGAGTGGGGCAAGGGCAAATATTCCATTTATTTTGGGATGCCAAATAAGAATGGCTCCTTCTGACCAATGCTTAGTCTCAAGGGGGTCAATGCTCATTTGCACGTGTTGTGCATCTGAATGAAAAATCTGAGATCTGCGATTTCAATGATACTCCTAAGGGGGTTCCTAGCATCTCTGGCTTTGGCTGAAACTTATTTTCATATCCTGATTTGGGAGGATCAGCAGAGATGTCTATGTTTTGCCATGTTTGGCTCACACCTTCTGTTTGTCACACTCCTTTCAGCCTCTCCACTGCTCCAAGAACATTCTCCAGGGTTAGGGCAGTGGTTGCTGCTGCCCTACAGCACTATGGACTATGTGTACACCCATTTCTGATCGACTGACTCGTCTGAGCCCATTCTCTCTGTCTGAGACCTCTCTGGTTTTGACCTGAGTAGTGTCCTGGAAAGTCTTAGCTGGATGGTCAGTCAGGGAAAGTGTCTGTTGGAGCCTTCCCAATCCCTGGAACTCCTGGGAACATGATATTCGATGCTCAAGTGGACTGAGTCTTAATGCCGGAGGAGAGAGTGAAGAAATTGCTTGATTGACTTGAGGTGTTCTGTTCTCAATAGGCGCCCAGGGTTTGGGATTATCTACAGCTTCTCAGCCCGATGGCGATGGCAATCAAGATGGTGCCATGGCTGCATGCTCAGATTAGGTCACTCCAACAGTCCATCTTGACTGGAGTTCGAGTTCAGGCTTCTGCTTCAGCTGGGTGTGAGAACCAGCTATGCCCCCATTATGTGAAGAGGGGCATGCCACTGGATGATCACTTGTGGACTCTTTCGGTGACAGACGCCAGTCTTACAGACTGGGAAGCCCTCGTCGAGACCAAATGGCCAAGGGCTGTTGGAGCCACATGGAGGTGGTGTGGTACATCAACCATCTTGAAGCAAGGACTATTTTATTGGCCTTCTTGTATTTTCCACCCTTGGTCAAGAGCAGGGCAGTGCAAGTGTTCTTGGGCAATGCCATGGCAGTGGCATATGTCAATCACCAAGACAGCACAAGGTGTATAGGAGTGGCCCTGGAGATGGCTCTCTGGTCCACCTGGGTGGAAGTGAGCTTCCTAGCTCTGTCGACTCGGCACCTTGCTGGGGTGGTCAATGCGGAAGCAGTCTTCCTCAATCATCACTTTCTCAATCCTGGAGAGTGGGAGTTGAGTTAGGGGCATTTCAAATGAAATAGGGGTCATCCCATGATGGAAATGATGGCATCATGATAAGCTATGCCATTTCTTTAGTCGCCAGACGGAATGTGCTTCGGTACATAGGGTGCCTCCTCTTCATCTGCACCTTTTCAGGGCCAGTTGCTTCAAAGGCCATTTATCCCGAATAATCAAGCTCCCTTCTTGCTTACGGTCTAACTCTTGAAAGGGAGTCAGCTGACACGTCAGCACTATTTTCCTGCAGTTGCTTCCGCTCTGCTCAAAGCCCAATGGGGTTCTACCAGCCTGGCATATGTACGGGTTTGGTACCTCTTTCAGCGTGGGTGCAGCATTCGGCAGCTTGTTCCTAAGTCTGCTAAGGTGCTGGCTCTGTTGGGCTTCTGTAGGACAGTCTGGAAAAGGGGTTTCCTTATCTCCCTGAAAGTGCAGGTGGCAGCTTTGTCCTATTTCAGAGGTCCGGTGGCTGCCTTGCTCCCAGATATTTCCATGCCATTCTAATGTCTCCAGGCAGTACATCCATTTGACCAGAATCCATCTTTGTCATATTTAAGTGGTATGCATGTTTCCCAGGCACCAAGATTCTTGTGGTCTCCAGTGACTGCAATCAGTTGCAAGTTTGAATGTGTGACATAATGAGCTCTGAACTTCACATGGACCTTTTGTGGCATTGGGGATACAGCTGCTACTTGTTTAATTTTTGCATCAATCTCAAGAATCTTGGCTTCTGTTTCAACCAGACCAAACTTCGCCATTTCCTGTGCTTGGATTTGAGCTGTGATGGCCAAACTCTTCATTCAAATCACAAGATTTATGTATGTAACAGTTTATATATCGCTTTTTCTTCAGTCAAAGTGGTTTGCATAGAACGTTAACAGTGGAGGGACTGCTATACTGTACATAGAACTGAAAATATATAGAATTAAGTTTGGTGGGGTGGATGAATTACATGGAGCTGGGTTGGGGGAAAATATTAACTGGGGTTAAAACATGGTAGTCATAGTATCAATCTCTGTCTAGCATTCAGGCCCTGATGTCAGAGCCCTTTGACCTTCTGAAGCGTGCTACTCTGATAGACTTGACTCTCAAAACTGCTTTCTTGGTCGTGATTTGATCGGCAAGGCGGATTTCTGAGCTGCAGGCTCTTCTTGCTGGGATCCATATTTGTCCTTTTCAGAGGAAGCCATTTCCATATGGCCTGTGCCATCCTTTCCTAAAGAGCAGTGTCAAGGGAAAGATAAGGATCTTCGTCTTGTGGATGTCTGGAGGGTGCTTCTCTAGTACTTGGAAGTTACGAATTCCTTTCTTAAGTCTGACCATTTTTTGTGCTGATTGCTGGCCCACACAAGGGTGACGTGGCAGCCAAGTCTACTTTGGGGTGCTGGATCAAGGGAGCAATTTCCTCGGCATATCTGTTATGGAACTGGTCGGTTCTGGAGGTTTGCACACCCATTCTACTCAAGCACAAGTGTCCTCATGGGCGGACCGTAGTTCAGTAGCCCCTTCAGACATTTGTCAGGCAGCATCGTGGGTATCACTTGGCCCTTTTGTCAAGCATTACCACTTGGATGGCCACGCTCAGGCAGACACATCCTTCGCTCAAAGGTTTTATGAGCTGCTGGATCTGCTTCCTGCCTAGTGAACGTATAGCTTTGGTACATCTCACTTGTCTGGACTGGTCTAGCAGGATGATATGGAAGGTGACATTTTATTTACCAGATAATGTCCTTTCCTTGAGTCTTGCTAGATCAGTCCAAGACCCACCCCTAGAACTGTTTTTGGTCTGTTATAGTGTGATGGTACCTTGGTCCGCTATGATTTACATGCTTCGCCTTGCAGACTCATATTTTACTGACAGCCTTCTGTTCCTCCTTCTGTACATAGTTTCTCTATTGTTTGATTCATCTTGTTGCCCACGTTGAGGTTGTGTGAGGTTTGTCATGCCTTCCCATGTGCTTTGGGATGAATATTGGATTGCCCTCTAGTGGCTCAGGCTGATAGAGGCATGGGAGTGATGTCACTGAAATCTGGGCAGTTCATTGGCTTTCTGTCTCCATATATCTGCTGGTAGGGGAACACAACCTATTTGTCTGGACTGGTCTAGCAGAATTAAAGGAAAGAACATTATCTGGTAAGTAAAATGTCACCTTCTGTCATGGGTAAGTTTCCTACATTTCCTTCAATAAAGACTGGAGCAGAGAAGTCATTCAGTCTCTCCACTATGGCCTTGTCCTCTCTTAGTGCCCCTCTATCATCTAAGGTCCAAATGACTCTCTCACTGGTATTTTGCTACAAATGTACTTGAAAAAGCTTTTATTATGTACATCTAACCTCCTCAGTTCTCACCCTATCACACCCTAAGCAGTTAGCATAGCAATTTTGCCACACTGGTCATTTTTAATGCACAGTAGCAGTTAGTGTAGTTGCATATTTGACCCTATGATAAATGTTACTGCACTTTAATAAATATGCCCCTTAGTATTTTTTTCATATCTGCATCTATTTATTAATTTTTATTTATTTATTAATTTTCTTTTTTTTTTATCTTTATTAATTTTCCATACACTCCAGAGTAAACTGAATGTCAACAGAATAACGAAATACATCGTAAGCACAAAACATCAGCCAAGAAAAAACAAATCAAACTGGGTTAGACCACAATATAATTTATTAATTTTCTTAAACTATTTTCCCTATTTTATGTATTTATAGTCTTTATTTTTTTCATATTTTCTTTATTTAATATTATTTTTTTCTTTGTTTGCTTTTGTATGTATTTTTTAGGGCCTTAATGTGCAATAATTATTTTGCACTTACTACGCATTATGCGCAAAAATGAGCGCAAAAATGAGTGCAGAGGGCATGCACAGTATCTATCCTGTACTTACCATGCGGGGAAGACACTTAATGCATGGGCCCTCGTTACATGCACTGGCATATGGCACGTGTGCACTGAGTGTCACCTCAATGGGTGGGGTGAAGTGTACCCACATTTATTGCCAATGAAGCTTTGGCGACATGAGGTATACCCATGCTATCTCCCACTGTATGTAATAGGGGCCCAATGCTGCCCCAGTCTCCAAAAGAAAAAGCAAGCTGGTAAGCACTACTGACAGCAACATTTCGCTAACATTTTAGTTTTACTTATTTATGGGCATGTGTGCTAAAATGTGATATCAGTTTATGCACATTTTAGCGCATGATGTTAACGCAAGCCCACTCTGAACACTACTGGGCATTAATATCATCCAGTATGGTAAAAATCCCATGCTAACTGCTTTTTAGCATGATGGGGGCAGCAGCAGGGTGATGAATGGCTATGGGGCGAGTGGGATGTTGCCACACGCTAGTTTTCACAACTGCCAATAGCATGGCTGCACTAAGGGTCATGTTTACTCAAGTGCAGTAATGTTTACCATGGAGTTTAGCCAAGTGGTTAGTATGGGACCGTGGTAACTGCCACTGCATGCTAAAAACAGCCAGTGCAATAAAATTTCCACACTAACTGCTTAACGCATGACCGGGAGAGGATTGGGGGGAGGGAGGGAATAGGGAGGAGAGTGGGACTTGACTGCTCATTGCAGCTAACATGGGTGTAATTACCGCACACTAATTGTCAATGTTGCAGTTAGTGTTGGAGCACATAATACCATCACAGTGGGTGGTGATAAGTATACCAGCATTCATTTTGATTGACTTCGTAGCTCGGCGAGATACCTCTCAGTGTGGTAAGTGTAGGGGGACATGCAGGACATGCCCCCAACAGTTAGGACATAGCTTTTGCACTTACTGTGTGCTAAGTTTTGTTCTTAGCATGCAATAAGTGAAAAACTTGCTGAATTTTACTAAACATGTCCCTTAATCTCACCTCAAGAGATGGTGTTAAATGCAGCTGTGTTATTTGTAGTACAGCTGCTGTCCAGCACAAGTTGTGGTGTCTACAGAGGCACCCATCACCCTTTGAGGCACAGTCACATCCGATCAAATACCCCTTTGCCAAATACCTCTCTCCAGTCCCCCCTAAGCCTACCCCCCCTGACCATCTCCCCCACTGATCACACCCCCACAGCTCAGACTCCCCAGTCAGAACCCCTGTTCAAACCCCACTTTCTATAAAATCCCCCTCTCCCAGAATGGACGTTGAAGCAATTCTGGAAGTCCCCCTCCTCCCCACATGCCCCTAGGACTATCTGGTGGTCTTAGTGGTCAATGGACAGGTCCCCCTCTGCTCCTGCTCGACTGTGCACCTCTCAAAATTGTGCCAGTACCCCAGAGGTAGTTTCACAGCACTTCAGCTAAGTGACTCCTAGCAGTAGTATCATGGGACTACTACTAGAGGTTACTGGTATCAATTTGAGACCCGTTGGACCCAGAGCAGAAAGTGAGGGGGACCGCTCCTGCCCTGTTGACCACTAAGACCACCAGGGATCCCCAGGGGGCTTGTGGGTAGATCCTGAAATGTGGGGAGTTTATAGGGGGGACTTTAGTAGTGCTTCACTGCCCATTCTGAGGGATGGGAGAAGGTTTAATGAAGGGGGCTCGGGAGGGGTCTGCTTGAGGGGGGGGTCTAAACAGTGATGGGATCTTCATTAAGGGGGGCCAATTTGGAAGTTTGTGCATCAAGGGGGGGGAAGACACTGCAGCCATAGCTGCAAAGTCATTTTTCTTTTTCTTGCTGCTGCACCCATGCTATCTACCAAGGCAGGGAATGCGACTCCTGCATGCAGTAAGTGTGCCTTGCGTGATGAACGCAGGGCAGATGCTGGACATGCCCCTCAATTTACTGCACAGGCTTTACACTTACCGAACCTTAATTTTGCCACTTAAGATCCGGTAACTGAAAACCAACACTTACTGTACTTTACTAAACAGACACACCACCCGTGCTAATTTTTTGCACCTAATGCGCGCTAAGTTGCCAAACCTTAACGTACTCTAGTAAAGAGTCTTAACATTCATTAATGTGCTTTAATCTTTAATAACTATGCTCCTTTATTTTTATTTATGTATTTTTATAAATTTTATAAAGTGTTTTCATTTTGTGACTCCTCTCCCAGTCCCTATTAGGCATCTGCCTAGGGCCTTGAGGATCAAGTTGCCTTCTAGCACAATAACAGTCTGCAGTCGAGTAATTAAGGCAAAATAAGAATAGAGCTTTATTTCCCCTCCCCTAAGGATCTCCTTTTTATACAACAAAAACCAGGAACAAAAAAAAGCTTCTTCAAAGAAAAATATATTCTTTTCCTCTGGTATTTCTACAGAGCTTCTGCCCACTTGTTCAGCACAATGATTCAATATCATCAGAGAAACATAACGTACAGTCCATTGATGTGGGTTCAAGGCTACAGCTATTATTTTCCCACTGCATTAGTTCACAATCCTCCGGGGTTGCAGGTGGGTTAAAATCCTCATAGCTGTTTACATTGTAAAACCCTCTCTGTGAGGCACTGGTTAGCTTATCAGGAAATTGTTTTATGCAAGCAGGGTTTTGAATACCTGGTACTGTGACAGTTTCACTCTGGCCTTCCTTTTCTCTCCAGTAATGAGGAATTACGTCATCACTCCCAGCATTTACTTTACTTCTTATGCCATGCCCTGGCCCTCCAGACAAAACAGAGTTCTTAGCTTTTTCTCTCTTAAAGCTAGGTTCCCACCTTCTCTCTGTTGTCCTGGCTCCTCTCTCTGGGTTACAGACAGCTCCTTCCCGGGACCTCCAGCTACCAGCAGTCTGAGCAGTGCTATGGCCATGTTCCTGAGAAGTTTTCCCCCAGCTGCTTCCTGCTACCGGGCCACACCTACTGCTTCCTTGATTCAGCAGGCCTCCTTCTGTGTGACATCTGCTCTCAGGCTGGTTGCTCACTCCTCCCAGATCGCTGCCCCCACTGGCCTCTCCTGGATTTACCCAGTAGCTTTTATCCTCATGTCCTTTGCACGCTGCCTGTGCTTTCATGGACAGGTGATCCTGATTAGCTTTTAACCTTCCTGCTACGTCAGGACTAGTGTGTGGTAAACTTATTCTATTGCTCTTTTGCCTCCTGTGAGCTGAGTGTGTTTGCTGCCTATCAGACCCCAAGGTAAATTCTTCTTTTTCACCTATTATCATGGGCTCTACACTGGCTACTGTATCACAATATTCATTTATATTTTTTGTCCTTATTTATTTTCCTATTTTTTTATTATTTTGGGGAACATCTACTAAAGGTTAAAATGCATTAAAGAAAAATTTAACACATGTTAAGAATCACTGTGCCCTTAGAAATCAGAGGTCTGTTAATGCATGTTAACCTTTATTTTTTTATTTACTTTTATTCATTTATTTTTAATCTTTTCATTATTCATGCTACATTAATTACAATGAATTCAAAATATCGCGGCAAAGATGATCTGAGATAGTAGCCATAAGGAAAGGGTTACTCCCCTTACTGTTAAATTTTCATTGGCTGCCACTAGAGGCCCGTGTTTTGTTTAAGGTGTTGTGTCTGGCTTTTAAAGCTATTCATCAGATTGGTCCTATTTGTCTAATAAAGTGTTTCGTTGTTCATCAGCTAAATCACTCTGTTCATCAACTCATTTGACATTGAAATTGCCTTCTGCTTCTGCCTTTTGACAAAAGAGGATCAGGAAAAGGTGTTTTTCAGGTGCACGTCCAAAATTGTAGAATGAATTACCTGTTATAATTAGGGATGGTGATGATTATGTGCAATTTCAAAAAATGTAAAGACATGGTTATGGGATAATTTTTTAATCATACTTAATGTGAATTGTCTATACTTCAATTTTGTACTCTGCTTTGTACATCTGTAAAAGCAGAATATAAGGTCTGTTATTCAATGAAATTAATTATATAGTTATTTTTTATATTTGCTTTTTATTTTTAATGTATTATTATTTGGTTTATTTTTTTTTTTGTTTGTTTATTTTTTTCTGCCTGTTTTTATTATTTTATTTTAGCTAGTTAGTTAGGAGACTGAAATGTGGAAGTATTTTGCACTTATTGTGCCCTAACTGAAAAGTTAAAATTTGTATACCAAGCATACAGCTGATTATTTCTCCAAGGGGCAGTTTTCTAAGGTGCTGCCAAATTAGTGCAAAGGCCCATGCTGATGATTGTGTCCATGCTCCTACGAATAGCTCAATATTAATGCACAGCATCAAGTTAGGTGGCATGCAGGTACATTTAGCGCCACTCATTGTGATGCATTAGGTGCAACTGTGCTAAGAGTAACAGATGTGGGTAGTGTACCCCCAAAACGTCTATGCTAGCTATGACATGCCATCAGCAGCCATGTTTACAACCCTACACTGTCCAGTCCCTGCTCGATCCCGTGCTGAGCAGTTAGCATGGGATTTTTAGCGCCGGGCTCCTGCTGTTATTGTAATGCCTTTAGCACTATCAACCCCAGTGCTACCTGTTAGCGCACTTTAGTAAGCATGCCCTTAATTTCACCCCAAGGAAAACACTGTGCCACTTTTGATTTATCCTAAAACAATACAGAGGCATCACCCAATTGATTCCAACATTTGTCTTGTTCCGCAGTTATCCTAACACTGAAAAAGGCCAGTAAATAATCAACGAATGAACTCCTGAGAAATAGTTCATAAGAAAATAAAAGGAAGCATAAACACCAACTGTCTGTTGACGTTCTATTAGCCAGTTTACATGCCAAGAAAACAGAAAGCTTAGGCTATGGAAAGACGCCAGAATATTCTGTTAATCAGGGAAGGCAGCTGGAGAGAAACCAGTAAGGGTGGGTTCCTTTTGCAGCCACCATAAAACGGTTCAGCCTCAAAGACTTTAGAATTGCAAACGGATCATTAAAGAGAGACCTTCAACCTGGGAGAAGCTTTAAAATCTCATTTTAAACCTGCATTATTTCCCTTTCTTGTGCTGTTTGAAACTATTCCTTGTGATAGAGAAGACTTCCTCTGCCCGCCTTTTGGTCTGTTCTGCCTTCAGTCACAAGTGAGACTATAAGGCAGAATTTTGCAGTGTCAATGATAAGAAAGACTGGGATCCAAGAGGGGAAATGTTCTTTAGCAGAGAAACCTTTTTCAGTATTTAGCAGCAGTGGTGAGGAGACGACTAAATTTTTAGGCAGAACGGAGATTGGATTGTTGAAAGGACCCTTTGCTTTTCTGGCTGGTTTTGTGGGGGTGTCGTCGTCTGTTGACAGACTGTAATTGCATTTGTATATGCAGCTCATTGATTTACTGTCATTCCCATGTTTCATGTACGTAAAAAATATTACAAGATGCTTTGTATTGTACACAAGCGCTGATAGAAAAACTTAATTCTGAATTACAGACTTCAAAGGTACAATTAGAAGGTGTTAACCCCCGCTTGTGTGTTTTCAGAGAGAAAGAGATTGCAGTTGGCACTGGAGTTAAACCAGGTATCAGCTAAAATGCAGAAAAACAGCTGAAAACCGTGTTTCATATGCGAAGCGACTGTGCCAGTGGGAATGCAATGCTTTGGACTTCTGGCAGGGGAAAATTCGGAGTCTCGTGGCTGAGACTGAGCACTTTAAACCAGGTGAAATCCTAGAGAGATCTTAAGTCTATAGACACCCTTAAACACTTGCTGCAGAAAGAAAATGAGTTACAGAGAGAAACAGCTGATGCCTTCTAGAAGCTGGGTGGAGATGGGTATTCCTCACAGAAGCATTCTGATCTCTTGACTAAAGTCCGAATGCATTTCATTAGAAGCAGAGTGCCAACCTCTGTTTCACTCAGCACATTAAAAGAACAGCTGGGTGATCTGAATGCCATTGATGTAAGTGATTCCAAAGTATGACAATTTGGGAACTCATCTAGACCCGAGGAATTTGATTTGGCTCAGTTTCCACAAACTACACTGATGCTGTCTAATTCAGAGACGTTCCCAGCAGATAATTTTCTGGCTGAGTGGCATACTGTCAGCAATGTTGAAAGAGTGGTGCATAGTTGTTCTGTATCAGAGATAACAGAAAGCTCGTCTCTTCTTCCTTGGGAGAAAGAAAAATAAATGCTTCCATTGCTTTCTGGGGCAGTTTCTCTAATTGGGTTAAATTTGTGCATTGAGACAACACCCTCATTAGGAGCGTTAAACAATCACACCAAACAAAAAAACTCCCGATAGCTCACAATAACATCATCAATATCCAACCCTCAGATACTTCTATAGAGCCATGGCAACGGAAGTGAAAATCCAGGTTGCCTGGACATGCCGGCAGCCACTGAGGCTAAGTGGGTAGCAGCAGTTTTCGCTGCTACCCGGTTAGCCCCAGCGCCTCAAAGATAGGGGAGGAAAACCCTCGCCTATCTTCAAGGCACCAAGGTCTAAGTGTGTAGCATCGAAAATCACTGCTAACCCCTTAGTGCTTTCCTCTGCCCCCGACACGCCCCGATGCTAACTGCATAACATTGGGGCACATAAGGGATAAACTAGGGAATTTTCGAAGGCACTACCCATGTAGGTGCCTTCAAAAATTCCCTATTAAGGTACTGTATATACATGGGTAACTAGGGCAGTTAGCCGTGTAAATGCCTTCAAAAATTGGGCCCAACATTTTTTTTTATTTATATATCAATTTCTACATTGAAACTTTCTTTCATCAAACTGTCCCAGTACTGTAAGGTAGCAGCCTATACTCTAGAGCTGCCCAACAGTACCTGCTCCTGAAACAAAAATAGAAAAAAGCTGATTGGAGGAGAGCACCAACAAACAGCACAACTGTGCTGCAAGTTACTTTCTTATGATTGCTGACTCTCCGTAAAGACCAACCACCCAACAAAGATCTTCGTTTCGCCGATCTTGGCTTCCTCAGGGGTTAACATGAGTATAGGCTGCTACTTTACAGTACTGGGGCCGTTTGATGAAACAAAAATTTGACATAGAAATTGATATATAAATAAAAATATGTTGTTAACATCATCTTTTTTTATTGATTGGAACTGAAGAACAAAAAATTGGGACTTTTCTTTGGCCGGTGATGATGAGAAGCTGCACTTTCCCCTTTAGGCAGGTTTTTGCTACATACTGTAGAGGGAAGTCAGTTAAATTGTTGAGACCTTTTTCTGCCTTAGTAAAAATTACTGGTAGCTTATTGGTTGATTGCCGCTGTCCATGTAGACGTGGAAGTTTGGCATATTAGTGAGGTTTGACCCTATATTAGAATCTGAGAATATCTGAGAGTTAGATATTTGATTGTGTTATTGTGAGCCATCAGGAGCTTTCTTGTTTGGTGTGATTAAATTTGTGCATACCTTGACAGTGATCAATCTCACTCCTAGATCAACCATCTACATTCCCCCGGGGAGCTCTGTTTTCCCCAGAGTACACCTGGTGTATAGTGGGGCTGGATGTCCAGATCAGAAGTCCAGTCCCGCTAAACAGACACTAAACAAAATGACCCCCTAAGAATCCAAAAACTCCAAACAAACAAGTGATGCTCTAAAATGCCAACCATTAAAACAGAACTTTGTAGCTAGCTATGAGATGAATAACCATTTCCAGTTCTTTCTTTCTTTTTTATTGTGAATTTTATAGGTATACACATCAAGCATAACACCATGAAAACAACTTTTAGTAGATACATAATCAAAAGAAAGAATAATAAAAAGAAAAAGAAAAGGTTTTCTAGCCCACATTAAGGGAGGACAATCACTTCTAACAAGCAGAAGCAAGCAAAAACTTACAGGACAGTCCAAAACGAAACCAAGTTTAAAAAATTATATACCATAACACAAAACCTCTGTAAGACTCTACTTGTTGGTCAAAAGATTTTCCAAATGGAGAGGGTCAGTAAACACATACTTAACCTTATTCAAAGTAATTAAACATTTACAAGAAAATCGCAAAAAAGAAAGTCACCTCTTCAGCCAAGACACGAGGTCTACGTTGCAGGAAGGACTTCCTCCGCACCTGAGTTGACCTTGCCACATTTGGGAAAACAGAAACCTTATATCCAAAATACAGGAAATCTTATTTTCAAGAAATAAGCTCTCAAGATTTTAACCTTATCAGCCATAGCAGATAAGGACACGATTAACATTGCCCGAGCTGAGATCTCCTTATTAGAAGATTCCAAAAAAGCAGAAAGATCCAAATCAGATTGTGTCTCAACATGAGCAACGTCATCATCACGTGTCACTAATCGAGTAGGCAGATAATAAAGATCAGAAACCCCAATAGACCCAAAATCAGGAATTAATAAAATCTCTTTGCAATATTCCCTAAATAATATTAATTGAGACAGAAATCGCGTCAGGAAAATTAAGTAACCTTAAATTCTTGCCCAAAGAGCGTTTTCTAGGGCTTCAATTTGTTTAAGCAACACATAACTATTTTTCACTTGCACCTGATCCCCCTCTTGCAATAAACCCAAACGTTTATCCACATCATCCAATTGCTGGGAGCAAGCAGCAATCCTAGTATCCACCTCACGAGACTTAGTAACAACCTGTTGAGAAAACTTCACAGTTTGATCAATAAAGCCAGATAACAAAGCATTGGTCTCAGAAACCACTTTCCAAATGTCAAATAAGGAAACATTAGCAGAAGAGGCTGAAGTTAATAAACCTAAGGCCTCAGGCTTACCCAACTGAATAGGAGTTAACAATAAAGAGCCAACACTGAGGCAGTGGGGGGGACCCTCAGAAACCACATTCACCGATGCAGTTACTGTGCCCCGAAGAGATTACGTCCTTCCCACCCACACCACATTCAAAGGAGCAGGATTCAGAGGTGGTGTCCTTTCAATGGAACTCAGGGAGACACTGGATAGAGACGCGTTAGCAGAGGTAGACGTATCAAGCTGCGGAAATTCTGACCCAAGCTTCAGGTTTTCCAAAACTCGCACATGCTGGTCCATTGGGCCGACATGACCCTTCAGTGTCGAAACTGCTGTCACAGAGTCATTCTCCATTACCTTGCACTTCTTCTTACCGCACCCTCTAGGCATCCCTGGCAGCAAAAATCAGGAGGAGCAAATGCCCCCAGCCTGAAATGGCACCGAAGGGCAATTCCCCTTTGGTCACGCGATTGTGAGCCGCAGCCGCGGAACAACTGTAGAAGTTTGAATGCTAAAGAAACAACTCCCCTTGATGACACTGGAAAAGGGAGAGGATCCCAAAGCTAGAATGAACTACTTCAACAGACAGCCCCTAATTGCAGAGCAATGTCCACCCATTTCCAGTTCTTTCTATGCCTGCTTTTTCTATGCTTTCTGCAAGCCATCTCATCCATAATCTACTGTCTTGGACTGCAACTATCAATCTCTTAACCTTTTATTTATTTATGTAACAGTTTTTTTATACTGCTTTATCATTTCAATCAAAGCAGTTTACATTGTAACTTAAACTTGTACATTAAACAGGGACATTAATAACTTGGATTTTTCTGAGCAATGGAGGGTTAAGTGACTTGCCCAAGGCCTCAAGGAGTGCAAGTGGGAATTGAACCCTGGTCTCTTGGTTCCCAAGCCAGTTCTCTAAACATTAGGCTACTCCTCCACTCCTTTGATTTCAATTCACCGTCTCCCAAAGAGTTGATGAGAATATTCTTTGGATTAAGCACCATACAAAACAACTATCTCATGACTCTTAATTGCAAAACTTCAGCCTGACTGTGGGAAGTGCTGGTTGTCAGGCAATAATAATTTTACAAGAAAGCAGAAGCAGAAGGTGGCATGACCAAATTAAATTTAAGTAAAGTCTTTGCTGTGCTGCCAGGAAGGGGGGGGGGGGGAGAAGGAAAGTAAGCAGACTGGATGGCCAGTTGGATGCCCCCCCCCCCCCTAGACTGGGAGGAGAGGAAGAGGAAAGGGAAAGGTAGCAGATACTGGGCTGGTTGGGGCAATAACATGCAAATGGAGGGGGCGGCTAGGGGAAGTGGGAGGTGCTGATGGTATTGCTGGGGCTTGGAGAAAGGGCTGGCATTGGAAAATCGTGTTGTGTTATTAAATGTAATCCACCTGCATTCCACCTAAAAAGCCACTAAAAAATGTTTTTCACATCGCAAATAATGCGGATAACCCCCTAATTTTCCTGACCTCGGGAAAGCACCTAATTGCTTCTAAAATAAAACCCTAAATTCCCATACTATAAACACCTAGAAATAGAAGACCTCAGTATAATCTTAACTTACCTCTGAGTTAACGTGTCACTTCCTAGAGCTGGTGAACCTCCAGTTCGGTAGTTTGACTTTATTTTGTACACACCGTTGAAGAGACACAGAGACCTAAGTACCCTTTGTTGCACAAAAATGACAAGGTACTTGCATCAGCAGAATGAAATACATTTATATAGATGCCTAGACAAGATAAGAAACAGAGTCAAAAGCTTTCAGCTACATTATGTTAGGACATTAAAACCTTTAAACACAATTTTCAATTTTTCTCTTCAAGAGCAGAGGATCTTGATTTACCTTTTTATCTCCACTCAGACTGTCTTTAGACACAGAGCACATACAGATTTAGGGTCTCTTTTACTAAAGCTCGCTAAACAGTTAACTTGCATTTTTTAACATGCGGTAACTGCCCAAAGTAACTTACCATGCGAGCTTGACGGCAAACATGCACCACGTAATTCATGTGCTAACTGCATATCGTGCAGTGAGACAGGGCTTGGGCAGATTATGGGTGGAGTGGGCATGGAGTCTACATTGACGTTAGCGTGGGGGCAATTGCTGCAGTGTGGAGAACCATTAACGAAGATCCTGTTCGAGAACAGAAGCCGACAAACTCATTGAACTTGGTCAAACGTTTGGGGTTGCGCTACGTGATTCCTGATCACCCAGCCACAAATTGTTATACAGATTGTCTGTGGGTCACTGGACCCATAGCATATTTTATAGAAACACTTTCATCAAATATGCTCACCTGCTCCACAACAGGGGCTACAAGCACTGACAATATACAGAACATCTTGAGCCATTTAGAGAAGATCTTGATCAAACCCATGTACGAGGGACACACCAGACGTAATGGGTTTGTCGACTTTGCAATAGGTGCATTCTTTATACTCCTTTAGAGTCTTTATTTGGTTCTACCTTGTCCTCTGCAAATGCAGTATCTGTGAATAACTACAGGCTTGTGTTCAAGCACTTCAAGCTGATTATACATCATCAAAGGACTCTGCTTCATTCAAAGCAAAATCAATTAACTGCACAAGCCAAGATCCTACATGATAGTGTTACGATACTCAATCTCCATTCCAGGGAAATGGACCAAAACAAAACAGAGCTGTTTATTGTTAAGTGTACTGAATAAGGAACATACTTTTGTTCAACGTGTGTGAGTTTACTTATGATTTGTTTAGAGAACTGACAGTAACACCAGTAACTTGATGCAAGGACAGATTCCCACCTACCTAGTGTCATCAGCCCTTATTATTGAAGCCTTCGCTAAGATAATGAGAAATAGCAGTGAGCCAATTCAGGTACAGATTGCTTTCCACATGGGAAGTGCCATTCCATTAAAGGAGATGTACACAGAATGGAAATTGCTTGTTTTGAATTTGCTTTTCATTTTATCTGATAAATGTTTATTAATTGAAACGGGTTCTTAATGCTGGCATCTGGATTGATAACCTTTACTTGTGTGTCAGCATACTTGAATATCTAGCATACCCGCGTGACAAACCAAAACTATGCCAAGTAACTCATTTAGGTATGTGTCAACGAACCAAAGGCATTTATTAGGTGTGCCCAAGTAAACTCTTCATGAAGGACACTGCTTAAGGTCTTTTGTGGTTTATCAACCTGGAATATGAAAGAGAAATGCAGACTTGCTAGGATTAAGTATGATGATTTTTCTGAAACAAATGTTGCTGTCGTAAATAATGTTTGGTTGATCAATACACCACTGAATGTAGTAACTGTTAACATGAACAAACATGGAAATTAACAACCAAGTTCCTTTTCTCAATGTTTGATTGTTGTTAGAAAGAATTTGATCATTAAAGCATCTTAGTTTTGTCTTGTACCGGATTCTGTTCCTGCCGAGATCTAGATGCTGGAGGTATTTCGAGAACATGAAATCAACTTTATCCGTGAGTGAGCTACCTACAAGGATGTAAGGACTTCCATACTATTGAACTTTCTGTTGACAAAAAAGCCATGCAGATTGCAGACTACAATTACGTATTCAGTGATTAGGACATTTTAGAAACTGATTATGCTTTGAACATTGCCATTCCTTTCTTTGCAGTCCTCCGCAGCATACAGTTTCTAATTTCTGTCTACTAGCAAAGATAGATTCTTACACTGTCTCACATTATAAGACATGGATCGATTCTCATTACCACGCATTTGCAAGATTACTTTATTTCTCACTTAAGTATTAAATGGTGTTTATGCTAGCACCTTACATTGTATCGCATACAAAGTTGCCATTGCAATATTAATCTACCTTATTACATGCCTGTGTATTGGTAGTGATAGTGAATGAATAGTATTTATTACAACATATAAGATTAAGGACTCTTTTTACTAAAGCCTGCTATGGATTTGCAATAAATACACTGATCTCATGCATATTAATGGCAAAAACCGCAGGTTAGATGTCAGGGAGGAGGTGATCCATATGTCCCCAGCAGCTAATGCCCAAAGGGCTTTCCTAACATGTGCTCCGCTGTTCTGGCAAATTGCTTCTATCTGTGTTCTCTTTTTCTAGTGCTAACTCTAGACTTTGCTCCTTTCACCTTGCTTCTCCTTATGCCTGCAACAGACTACCTGAGTCTGTACATCGCCTTCTCTGACCCTTTTCAAATCCAGGCTGAAAACTCATCTCTTCGCTGCTGCTTTCGGATCTTGACTCATCTGATCTCCTTTGTGTTATCTTACCATTCCCCCTAGCTGTATCCCATCTCTACAGCTACTGTGTTGTCTGTGTCTATTAGATTGTAAGCTTCAGTGAGCAGGGACCATCTTTTACTAGCGTCTGTGTATAGAAACATGACGGCAGAAAAAGACAACGTGGCCTATCTAGTCTGTCCTTCCGTATCAACCACTACAAAAGTCCCCTTTTTTTCTTTAGAGATCCTCTGTGTTTGTCCCATGCTTTTTTGAATTCAGATACTGTTCTCATCTCTACCACCTCCACTGGGAGACTATACCACACATGTACCACTCTTTCCGTAAAGAAATAATTTTGTTTATTACTCCTGAATCTATCCCCTTTCACCCTCATCCTATGTCCCTTCAGAGCAGAGCTTACTTTCAATTGAAAGAGACTCTCCTGTGCATTTAAACGTCTCAGTCATATCACCTCTATCCCCCCTTTCCTCTAAGGTGTACATATTAAGATCCTTAAGTCTGTCTTCATATGCTTTATAATGAAGACCACTAACCATTTTAGTAGCCACCCTCTGTACTGACTTCAGCCTGTTTATATCCTTTTGAAGGTGCGGTCTCCAGAATTGCACACAATACTCCAAATGAGGTCGCACCAAAGACTTATGAGGCACTATCACCCCCTTTCTTTTGCTGGCCATTCCTCTCCCTATGCACACAAGCATCCTTCTAGCTTTTGCTGTTGCCTTTTCTACCTGTTTAGTTACTTTAAGATCATCAGACACAATGACGCTTAAGTCCCACTCTTCTTTTGTGGATAGAAGTACTTTGCCCCCTATATTATATTACTCCCTTGGATGCTGCAGTCCAAATGCATGACCTTGCATTTTTTAACATTAATTCTTAGCTGCCGAATTTTAGACCATTCTTCAAACCTTTCTAGATCCCTCCTCGTGTTATCTGCACATTCCTGGGTGTCTGCTCTATTGCAGATTTTGGTATCATCCGCAAAGTGGCAAACCTTACCCGACAGCCCTTTTACAATATCACAAACAAAGATGTCAAAAAAGAATCAGACTAAGGACAGATCCCTGGGGCACACCACTGGTAACCTCCTCCTCCTCAGAGTGAGCTCCATTTAACTATACCCTTTGTTGCCTCCCACTCAACCAATTTCTAACCCAAGCAGTAACTTTGGGGTCCATCCCTAGAGTGCTCAGTTTGTTTAGAAGTCACCTGTGTGGAACAGTATCAAAGGCTTTACTGAAATCTTAATATACCACATCTAAGGCTTTCCCTCGGTCCAATTCCCTGGTCACCCAGTCAAAGAAATTAATCAGATTTGTCTGACAAGTCCTGCCTCTGGTGAATCCATGCTGCCTCGGATCCAGTAATCTGTTGGACTCCAGAAACCTCACTATTTTCTTTTTCAGCAGCGCTTCCAATAATTTACTCTCCACCAAGGTTAAACAAACCAGCCTGAAGTCTTCAACTATATCCTTACTTCCGCTTTTGTGTAAAGGAACTTCATGTGCCTCTCTCCAGTCCTCTGACACCAATTCGGACTCCAACGAAGCATTGAAAAGGTCAGTCAGTGGAGCTGCTAGAACGTCCCCAAGTTCCCTCAGTATTCTCGGGTGTATCCAATCTGGTCCCATCCCTTTGTCTACTAGAAATTTAACTAGTTCCTCATGAACACAGTCTTCTGAAAATCGTTCAAGATGCCCCTCACTTTTGTTCCTGTTTGTGGGTGTTTTCTGAGGTCCTGCTCCTGGTACTTCATCTGTGAATATAGGACAGAAATATTTGTTAAGCAATTCTGCTTAATCCTCATCAGCTTCAATGTATTCCTCCCCTTCGAGTCTGACAATACCACTTCTGCCCTTCCTCTTCTCGCGAACGTATATGAAAAAGCGTAGTTACTCATCTGTAACAGGTGTTCTCCAGGAACAGCAGGAATCAGTCCTCACTTATGGGTGATGTCGGCACCGACAGAGCTCGCGCGGAGCAATTCCCCAGCTTTCAAAGAAAGCCTTTGGGATTGCTGCCATACATGTGTGGTCCTCTTCCCACCCAAAGGTGCCATCTTGCTCAGTCAGGTCCCCTAGATAGAGCCCTACTAAGCAGATGGCAAGGGAAGGGCAAAAATAGCAACTCTTCAGGAGAGGCGGGAGAGTAGTGAGGACTGATTCCTGCTGTCCCTGGAGAACACCTGTTGCTCTGAGGGGAGATAGGATGAGGGTGAAAGGGGATAGATTCAGGAGTAATATACGGAATTATTTCTTTACGGAAAGAGTGGTAAATGTGTGGTATAGTCTCCCAGTGGAGGTGGTAGAGATGAGAACAGTATCTGAATTCAAAAAAGCATGGGACAAACACAGAGGATCTGATTCCTGCTGTCCCTGGAGAACACCTGAGGTGAGTAACTACGCTTTCTCCAGGAGCAAGCAGGAAGTCAAGCCTCACTTATGGGACTCCCCAGCTACAGACTACCGAACCTGTAACCCAAAAATGCCTCTGCGAGGCCGTGAGCAGAAGTAGATGTCCAAAGGAGCCCGAGTCTTCGGGTCCCCGGGGCAAAGCTCTCAGTAGCCATCAAAGAAGGGTCAGAGGGCAGGAGTTGCTTATACCCCGAACAGATTACAGAGTACAGCCTGGTCGAAGGTGCTGTCCCGGCGGGACTCCTTCTCCAGGCAGTAGTGCGAAGCGAAAGTGTTCGCTGAAGACCAGGTCGCAGCCTGGCAGATGTCCATTAAAGGCACTGAGTGCAGTGAAGCCACCGAAGCCGCCTTGGCCCGGATGCCATGCGCAGTGACCCGTTGATCCAGTGGGGTGCCCGCCTTTGCTTGGGCAAAGGCAATGCAGTCTGTGTTTGGTGACTGCCTGCCCTCAGCAATTGGGATCATAGGCAACAAAGAGCTGGTCGGACTTGCGATGAACCTCAGTACGCTGCAGGTAGAAGGCAAGGACCCTCTTGCAGTCGAGTGTATGCAACACCGCCAATGCCTGGTCGGCATGCGGTCTCGGAAAGAAGGTCGGCAAGACTATCTCCTGATTGAGATGAAAGTCTGAGACCACCTTCGGTAAGAACTTGGGATGGGTGTGGAGGACCACCCTGTTCCCATAGAACTTGGTGTATGGAGCCTCAGCCATGAGGGCCTGAAGTTTGCTGACTCAGCAGGCCAAAGTCAAAGCCACCAGGAGGACCACTTTCCAGGAGAGATGCCGAAGCAAGCATGTCACCATCGGCTCGAAGGGTGCTTGCATGAGCTGCATCAGCACCATGTTGAGATCCCACTCCACTGGAGGAGGCTGGATGGGAGGCTTGGAAAGCAAAAGACCCCGCATGAAGCGGAAGAGCAAGGGCTGCCCCTAAAGGGGTTTCCCCTCAATGGGGTGGTTGTTTGCCGAAATGGCGCTCAGGTGTATCCTGACCAAATTGGATTTCAGTCCTGCCTTCAAGAGGTGAAGGAGATACTGGAGGATCCAGCGGTGTAGCATGAGAATGGGTCAATCTGGAGCTCGGAGCACCAGGCCGAGAAGTGTTGTCACTTAAAGGTGTACACCCATCTCGTCGACTCCTTCCTCGACATGAAGAGAACCTTCTCGACCTCTTCCGGGAGGTGCAGTGGAGCTAAGGCGACCCACTCAGCCACCAGGCTGCAAGGGACAGTGAGGCCAGGATTGGGTAGAACACCCGACCCCCCTCCTGTGTCAACAGGCCCGGGGCGCAGCCCAGAGGGACTGGGAACTCAGATGACAGTCAGAGCAGAAGCGGGAACCAAGGCTGCCGAGGCCACAAGGGGGCCATGAGGATCACCGAAGCTCGGTCCCACTGAACTTTGTGGAGGGTCCTCACAATGAGAGGAGTGGGCGGGAACACGTAAAGAATGATAGAGGTCCAGTCCAAGAGGAATGCATCCGGGGCCACCCTGCTCAGATGCGGAACCGGGCCGCAGAAGCAGGGAAGCTGTGTGTTCACCAGGCTGGCAAACATATCCATGGATGAGGTCCCCCACCAGTGGAACAAGAGACCGGCAACCTCGAGATCCAGGCGCCACTTACTTGTGTGGGCAGAGGATTCTGCCATTTGTCCTCGAGGACATTCTCCTGGCCTGGGAGGTAGACCGCTTGCAGGGTCATCCCCCAGCAAAACGCAAAGCAGCAAAGGAGGATCGCCTCTCGGCAGAGGAGGTGTGATCCAGTTCCCCCTTCCTTGTTTATGTAAAACATGGCTACCCTGTTGTCGGTCTGCACGAGCACCTACGTCCCCCTCAGATAGCACTCGAAGGCCTTCAGGGCCCATCGAGCAGGTTGATCTGCTGCCGGGACTCCATGGGTGACCACTGCCCCTGGGTGCACAAGGTGCCGCAGTGGGCTCCCCACCTCAGCAGGGAAGTATCCGTCGTTAGGACGAGCTTGTGCTGTGGGGCTTGGAAGGGCATTCTCTGAAAGAGACTTCGGGGGTCTCGCCACCAACCCAGGGAGATGTGGAGACTGTGGGAGACCCGGATAGGGTCTCTGAGGTGGCCGAAGACCTGGCTCCATTGTGCCCTCAGGCACCACTGGACTGTCCGCATGTGCATGAGGACATGGGGGACCACATGGATGGTGGAGGGCATGTGTCCTAGGAGGCGCAGCATGGCCCGTACCATAATCCAAGCCCTGCTCTGGACCTCGGCTGCCATGGCCCGGTGGCGGTCCACCCAGTCCACAGGCAGGAAGGAGGTCGCTTGCTCTGTGTCGAGGCGGGCACCGATGAACTCTAGGATCCTCACCGGCTTGAGGTGGGACTTGGAGTAGTTGACCAAGAAGCCGAGGCATTCAAGGAGAAGGATAGTGCGCGACACCGCTAGGCAGGCTTCGTCGATCAAGGTCCCCATGATGAACCAGTCATCTAGGTAGGGGAAGACGGGTAGGCCTTGCCACCTAAGGGAGGCAGCGGCCACGGAGAGACACTTTGTGAAAACTCGCGGTTCAGATATGAGCCCAAAGGGGAGCACTCTGTATTGGTAGTGTTCCCCCTGCACCCTGAAGCACAGGTATTGCCTGTGTTGTGGGTGGACTAGGATGTGGGTGTAAGCATCCTTGAGATCCAAGGGGCACAGCCAATCGCCCTGCTGAAGGAAGGGCAGCAGAACATCAGGCGATAACATTTTGAACTTCTCCCGCACCAGGAACTTGTTTAGGTTCTGGAGATTGAGGATAGGGCGTAGGCCCCCCGTCTTTTTCGGAATGAGAAAGTAGCGGGAGTATAACCCATGGCCTCAAAGGTTCTGCGGTACCTTCTCGACCACCCATTGGGTGAGAAGGTTGGACAGCTCCCGCTGCATGAAGGTCTGGTGCGCAAGAAGCTGAGTAGGCTCCGCTGGTGAGAAGGGAAGAGAGCGCCTGTCCAGGCAGAGACGATATCCGTCCCAGACCACTCGGAGGACTCAGGTGTCCGACGTGATTGACACCCACTGCGGGGTGAATAGGGACAGGCATCCCCCCACTGGTGGAAGCACTGCTGGGGGACGAGTGGCTATGCCGTCAGCGTCAAAAACCCTGTGTGGGTTAGGGTGGTGCCAGTTGCTGGGCCTTAGGCCCTTTAAGCTTGCAGTGGTTATGCACACCTCCCTTCCCCTGCATGCCGGGAGCCCGCGCAGGGGTGGGCAAGAAGGGTGGGTAACCCCGGTAGGGGAGCCCCTTTCTTTGGAAGAATGGCTTCTTTGTTTACTGCTTCTTCCGAGGAAGGGAGGAGGTCTTACACGAGAGACGAGTTCAAGTGACGAACTCTGTTTCTATCTCAGCGGCCTTATCCTCCATAGGTTTACCAAACAGCTGCTCGCCGAGGCAGGGGACATCCAGGAGGTTCTCCTGGACCCACTGCTCCAGGTCCAAGGATTGGAGCCATGCCTGGCGTTGGGCCCCGATGCCAGTTGCTGCCACTCGTGTGGAGGACTCAAACCCGTCATATGCGGCATGGGAGAGGTACCTAGCCGGCCTTCCCCAATCCCAATTATGAAGATTACAGCTTGTTCACCATACTGCCGCCCGTGTCTTGACCCATGCCTCACGCTTTGACCATATTACCCCCATTCTGATCCATCTGCACTGGCTCCCAGTCCCCTACAGGATGCATTACAAAGTATTCATCTTCGTTCATAAGTCCATTTATACCGGTTCCCCGCTTTACCTCTCTGATCTGATCCGCCTTCACACTCCCCATCGTTCCCTTAGGTCAATCCATGCCAATCGTTTATCTCTCCCTTCCCCATCCCAGGCCCATCTTGAATCTACACACTCCTCTGCTTTTTTCTTCCTGGGTCCCAGGTTCTGGAACTCGCTCCCCCCTGTCCTCCGTTTGGAACCCGCCTACAAAACATTTAAATCAAGACTCAAAACTCACTTATTCTGCAATGCCTATGACCTCCCTCTTCCTTCTTCTCCCCTATCCCCGCCCCCTCGCTGAAACCTTCTGCTTCCCCTCCCTACTGTATCCCTAGATGCAGACCTTTATGGATGACAGAATCATCCAGAAAGCAAAAAAACATGATCACATTACTCCAGTCCTGAGAGAACTGCACATACTACCACTCGAAACAAGGATCAAATATAAATCTGCCCTGCTTATCCACAAAGCCATCTATCAAACGCAGACTACCCAACTCCGCTCTCTACTACCCCAGTCCATCCTCAACAGGACAACCCGACAGACCACCAGCAACACCCTCCCCCACGAACTATCCCCCACGAACGAACTAAGTACAATCAACGGACTTGCAACAGAGCTTTCGAACTGTATGCACCCTCCCTCTGGAACTCCCTGCCGAGCCAAATCAGAAACAATGGAGACCTTTCCACATTCCGGAAACAACTAAAAACCATCCTGTTTCATGAATACCTTGGACCAGAAACAGACATCCATCACTGACAACTCTTCTAGACCTTCTGACATATCCCCAGAACTACCTACTAAGAGACTCATGTCAATTGTCTAAGTCGTTACTTTCTGTTCAGATCATTAATGTTGGCTCCCTTGGTGATGACCTCCCCCCTCTGTGAATTGATTACTGCCCCCCCCCCTTTCTTTGTTAAACCGCTTTGACCCGGTGAAAAGAGGGATATAAATACAGTTAAATAAATAAATAAATCTGCTTCTGAACTCTCTCTCCTATCTATCATAAATTGGCGTTCCTTTCTTTTTCTCAGCAGTCTCACATTTTGTTTGTAAACCGCTCTAGCAATTATAGTATGACCGGTATATTAAATCCTTAATAAAGATAAAGAAAGCTACTTCGAGCACTCCACAATGGATCTCAGGAGGGCTTGGAACCTGAGAAGGGGTTCGTCCCTGAGGCCTGCAGAGAACCCGCTGAGCTCTTTGGTGAGGTCACACAGGAACATGCCCATATACAGTTGGTATTCCTGAATGCGGCATGTAAGCATGGACCCCTGATAGTTCTTGTACCTCAGGGCGTCTAGAGTTCTGGACTCCCTCCCCGGGGGGACCGAAGAATATGACTTCGGGCTCTTTTGCTTCCGCACTGCCAACTCCACTACCATGGAGGTGTGTGGAAGCTGGGTGTTCTGGAACCCCAGCCACGTTGGACCCCGTACATGGTGTCGAGGCGCTTGCTCACTATGGGGACCGAAGCAGGTGTCTCCCACATGCGGATAAGCAGCTTGGACAAAATAGGAGGAACTGGAACAGTAAGAGACTCCTGGGGCATGGGACTCATACTGCAGAATATCGAGCTCTTCAGCTCACAGCTCCTCCGTAGCCAGGCTGAGGGTCCGTGCCATGTCCCACACAAACACTAGGAATGATGTGTCCTCAGGCGGTGAACGTCTCCAAGAGGTGGTGGGGATGAGTCCAAAGGGAGGTCCCTGTGGCACAGGTCTCTGGGGAGGTATCCCCATCCGACTCCCAGCCCGAGAAGTCAGAGAAGGAGTCCGACTCAGGCTAGTCGTCCCATACAGGGGCCAAGGCCCGCTTGGAGCCAGAGGCCTTGGAGGATCTCGCTTCTGAGTACTGGGAAGGTGAGCGAGACCAACACCAAGGACCCTCACGAGGCCCATGGCTCTCGGGGGTTTCCAGGGAGGGTTTCGGTATCCCTCTCGAGGGAACCTCAATCTCAATGCGTGGGCCAGCCGTGCTGGGCATGAGTGCCTGCTGGACATCTAAAAAGGCAGAAACACTGCACTCTAGTGCCAGCATATGGGACTCCCATGTGGACGTTGGTCCCTGCGACGCCGACACCAGGGTTACCAGGTCTGGCATGGAGGAGGAGAGGGGGTCCTCACCGGGATGGCCCTTAAGAGTCTGGTTGCCATTGTCGGAGGCCTCCGTATCATTACAAGGTACCTTTTGAGGCCGCTCCTTGTCTGACTCTCGGGAACGTGGGGGGGAGGGGCTGAGCATCTGAGCGCTAGAGCGCTCCTGCTTGTCTGGGGTCCCCGACAGCAACTTCAAGGTCTTCTTCTTCTTATGCCTCTCCACTTCAGTGGATCCCTGGTTGGAGTGCCGCCGAGAGCGTGGGACCGAAGTTGAGGGTCCTACCGGTTGAGGGACAACCGAGGGTGCTGCCGGAGATTCCGGGGCTACCTTCCGGTAAATGTCATTAGACTTCCGCTAATGACTTAGCAGGGCTTTGGAGGACAATTTCTTGCAAAGAGAGCAGAGCTCTGGGTCATGGTTGCCCCAAGAGTCCGTGAGCAACATTCTTTTGGAGCATCTGTCACATTTCTTAAACCCAGTGGCCATTTGAGCAAAAAGGGCCCTCGCTAGGTCGAAGACCTTTGCAGCCACCGGTTGAGGGGGAAAAAGGGCGCGAAGCCCACAAAAGGAAAACCTTTAACAGAAAAGGATGTCCCCTCACTCAAGGGAAAAAGCAGAGTAGGGGAAGGACGGGTAGAGAGGCTGGTGCTACTGGAAAAACACAGGCCAGGGCCCGAAAACAAAACACTTTTTCCGAGTGATGAGGACGTGAGTCTGAAGGGCTCCGTGGAAAAAAGGAGACTGAGCAACGTGGCACCTTCGGGCGGGAAGAGGACCACACATGCATGGCAGCAATCCTAAAGGCTTTCTTTGAAAGCTGGGGAATTGCTCGCACGGGCTCTGTCGGTGCCGACGTCACCCATAAGTGAGGACTGATTCCTGCTGTCCCTGGAGAACACCTGTTACAGATGAGTAACTACGCTTTTTCAGATACGTTAGTGAGAAGAGGAAGGGCAGAAGTGGTATTGTCAGAATGAGCAATATGGCACCTTTGGGCGGGAAGAGGACCACATATGCATGGGAGCAATCCCAAAGGCTTTCTTTGAAAGCTGGGGAATTTCTCCGTGTGGGCTCCGTTGGTGCCAACGTCACCCATAAGTGAGGACTGACTTCCTGCTTGTTCCTGGAGAAATGTCTTATCCCCCAATTTTATTGCATTGGCTATTTCCTCCTCTTTTTGAATTTTTGCTTTCCTGACTACTTTGCTAGCTTCTCTAAGGGGTATGTTTACTAAACAGTCTTAACGTAGCAGCGGCGACGTTATCGCGTGATATTAACACGCATCGCGCGATAACATCGGCAGCGGCATTAAGGCACACTAAATCTGTGAAATCCGGCTCTGAAGGGTGGAGTAAGGCCTCCCAGAGGGCGGAGATAGGGGTCAATGGGCGTAGAGTGTGTATGGCTGGAACACCTTGCAGGGTGCAGCAGGTGGAGACTGGCTGTGCCCTCTGCTGGTGAAAGTCAGATAGTGGTGGGGGGCAGCTGAGCTTCTCCAGCGTTTTGCCTGTCTGCCATTGCCGTATATGTGATGCGTACAGATCTGCATCGACTTCCCTGTAGGGTGCCTGTTCCCCAGCAGGACTGGGGATGATGGTCCTCTCTACTGTCACCATTGCAGAGATGTACAATGTGGATCTATTGGTGGGAGATCCTGTCCCCCCACCCTGAGCCACAGATGGCGGGTTGGGTGGTGCTACATAATCTGCTTTTGGGTCCAAACACCCCCCTTCACCTATAACATGTGACCATGGCACCCACACAGGATATGCAC
Source organism: Ichthyophis bannanicus (assembly GCA_033557465.1). Taxonomy (NCBI): domain Eukaryota; kingdom Metazoa; phylum Chordata; class Amphibia; order Gymnophiona; family Ichthyophiidae; genus Ichthyophis; species Ichthyophis bannanicus. The sequence goes on along the minus strand of JAWIIG010000024.1, from coordinate 2,841,579 downwards.
TATTCTGGGTGCATCATAGTCCACAAGGGCTAGATGTGACTGGGAAATACAGATGGACACAAGTGTATCCTAGGTGTATCTGCAAGGACTACCTATCACACACTGGCACTGATGGGAACCTGCAGCATAGCCTATCTCAGCCAAGCCAGGTGCTGTGGACCTGATGCTGGGTGCCCCACCTCACCCTCAGGGTGAGCACAGGACCCACACAATGTCACGGTCTGTAGCTACTCTGCGTCAGTAATACACACGGTCAGGTCCCCCTACCGGGCCTAGGTGCTGTGGGGGTGCATACCCCATTATGTGATCAGCTGTAGACTGCTGATCTGCATGTGCAGTGCATCATGGGTACGGGTGGGTTTACCCTATCCTGGTAATCACAGCAGACAGTTTGTGTGGTGACCTGCAGTCTTTCTGTAGCCAGCCAGCAGCGTGGTAGTAGCTATAGAGATGTAGCCTACTGGTTACTTCGATGACTGTGGAAGCAGAGGTCATGGGTTTGATCCCACAGTGGTGGTATTTAGGAATGCTGTCTGAGGCTTTTCCTTTTCATTTCAATCAGTGCTGCCAGCAGAAACACCCTCACAGTGCTGTAGCCTAAGGTGCCTCATAAGCACCCTATAGGGCGCCCTATAAGACGCCCTATACAGCGCCCAATAGGGTGCCTATGAGGTACCTAAAGGCACCCTATACAGCGCCCTATAGGGTGCCTATGAGGCACCTGTAAGGCGCCCTATATAGCACCCTATAGGGCACATTATAGGGTGCCTTGGCAGACAGGGCACTTTATGTGACCTATGGGGCGCCTTATGAGGCACCTTAGGTTACGGCACTGTGAGGGTGTTTTTGCTGGCAGCACTGATTTAAATGAAAAGAAAATGCCTCAGACAGCCTTTTTAGATTACACCACTGCAGGACTGAACCCATGACCTCTGCCTCCACAGTCATTGCAGTAACCAGTGGTCTACATCGTTATAGCTTCTAATACTGCGCTGGCATGTACTTAGGGTTAACACGCGTTAACGTGCCATGGCGCCCACTATCGTGCGATACAGATTCTTGCTACCTTAGGACTGGAACGCCCACTCCTTATATGGCATTCTTCACATTATCGCTGCAACTAGCGCCAGTAACATTAAGACGGTTTGGTAAACATACCCCTAAGTCTTTCCAAATATAGATGCCTGTCTTCCTCTCTCTGTGATCTCTTGTCTTTCATGAAGGCCTCCATTTTTTTTCTTCATCTTTTCAGCTACTTCTTTCAAAAACTATAGCAATCTCCTTTTCCTTTTTTTACCATTTTAGCAAAAACGTTTGTTGCCCTTAAAATATCCCTTTCAGTTTTGCCCACTGTTTTTCTACATCTCCCAGCTATTCCCATTCCGCCAACGACTCCTTGAGGTATTGGCCCATTTTGGCAAAGTTAGTTTTCCTAAAGTCAAAGACCCTCGCTTTTGAATGGATTTTATCAGCCCTAGTCCTAATATTGAACCACACCATCTAGTGATCCCTGGATGCGAAATGACCTCCTACTATAACATCAGAAACACTTTCACCATTGGTAAGCACCAAGTCCAGTATGGCCCCTTCACATGTGGGTTCTGTTACCAATTGCCTGAATAGTTCTCTGTGTGGAGATTCCAGAATCTCCTTACTTCTTGATGATACTGCAGCAAGAATGTGCCAATCAACATCTGGCATATTGAAATCCCCTATCAGTAGCACTCCATCTTTCCTGGCAATGTCTTCTATTAACTCTCTGTCCACCTCATCTCCCTGTGAGGAAGGTCCTTATGTCATGACAATGCAAACTGATTTCTCTTTCCCTCTTTCCATTTTGATCTATAGTGCCTTCTCTCTCCCTTTTAAGTCCTGTATTTCCATAGCTTTAATAGTATTTTTTACATATAGTGCCACTCCTCCTCCCCTTCTTCTTAACCTGTCCTTTCTGAATAAAGTATAGCCTGGTATAGTTACATCCCAGTCATGTTTGTCCGTGAACCTTGTCTCTGTTACTGCCACTAAATCCAAGTCAGCTTCTCCCATTAAAGCCTCAACATCTGAGATCTTATTTCCCATGCTATGGGCATTTATACACACTGTTTTCCATATGTTGCCCCTTTTACCCACTTCCATAAAGGTATTTAATATTTCACTTACCTTGGGCTTTTTTTCACCCATCCGCAACGAATCTAGTTTAAAGCCCTCTTCAATAGGTTAGCCATTCTACTACTGCAGACACGTCAACCCTTCTTGGACAGATGGGTGCAGTGCTGCGTATGCCTTGCATGGAGGAGGAGAGGGGGTCCTCACCGGGACGCCCCTCAGGAGTCCGGATGCCATCACAGGCAGCCTCTGTATCGTTACATGGTACCTTCTGAGGTCGTTCCTTGTCCGACTCTTGGGAACACTGTGGGGGGCGCTGAGCGACCGAGCGCGGGAGTGCTTGTACTTGTCTGTGGACTCGACAGCAACTTCAAGGTATTTTTCTTATTATGCCTCCCCACTTCAGGGGATCCCTGGTTGGAGTGCTGCTGAGAGTGCGGGACCAAAGATGGGGATCCCACCGGTGGAGGGACGACCGAGGGTGCCACCGGAGATTCCGGGGCTACCTTCCAGTAAATGTCATCGGACTTCTGCTTACAATTTAGCAGGGCTTTGGAGTGCATTTTCTTGCAAAGAGAGCAGAACTCCGGGTCATGGTTGGCCCCCAAGACACCAAAGACAGCAGTCGTGGGTGTCCATGAGCGACATATTTTTGGAACATCTGTCACATTTCTTAAACCCGGTGGCCATTGGGGCAAAAAGCGCCCTCGCTAGGTCGAAGACCTTTGCGGCCAGCGATTGAGGGGAAAAAAGGGCATAAAGCCCGCAAAAGGAAAAACGTTTGCAGAAAAGGATGTCCCCTCGCTCAAGGGAAAAAGCAGAGCAGGGGAAGGACGGGTAGAGGACTGGTGCTACCAGAAAAAATACAGGTCAGTGGCAGAAAACGAAACACTTTTTCCGAGTGACGAGGATGAGAGTCCGAAGGGCTCCGTGGAGAAAAGGAGACTGAGGAAGATGGCACTTTTGGGTGGGAAGAGGACCACACATGCATGGCAGCAATCCCAAAGGCTTTTTTGAAACCTGGGGATTTGCTCCGCATGGGCTCCATTGGTGCCGTCACCCATAAGTGAGGACTGACTTCCTGCTTGTTCCTGGAGAAATGTCTTATCTCCCAAGTTTATTGCATTGGCTATTTCCTCCTCTTTTTGAATTTTTGCTTTCCTGACTACTTTGCTAGCTTTTTTAAGTTTTTCCAAATATAGATGCCTGTCTTCCTCTCTCTGTGATCTCTTGTCTTTCATGAAGGCCTCCATTTTTTTCTTCATCTTTTCAGCTACTTCTTTCAAAAACTATAGCAATCTCCTTTTCCTTTTTTTACCATTTTAGCAAAAAGGTTTGTTGCCCTTAAAAATATCCTTTTCCGTTTTGCCCACTGTTTTTCTACATCTCCCAGCTGTTCCTATCCCGCTAATGACTCCTTGAGGTATTGGCCCATTTTGGCAAAGTTAATTTTCCTAACGTCAAAGACCTTCGCTTTTGAAGGGATTTTATCAGCCCTAGTCCTAATACTGAACCACACCATCTGGTGATCACTGGATGCGAGATGATCTCCTACTATAACATCAGAAACACTTTCACCATTGAAAAGCACCAAGTCCAGTATGGCCCCTTCACATGTGGGTTCTATTATCAGTTGCCTGAATAGTTCTTCCTATAGAGAATCCAGGAACTCCTTACTTCTTGATGATACCGCAGCAGGGATGTGCCAATCAACATCTGGCATATTGAAATTCCCTAACAATAGCACTCCCTCTTTCCTGGCAATGTCTTTTATTAACTCTCTGTCCACCTCAACTCCCTGTGAGGAAGGTTTGTATGTCATGCCAATGCAAATAGATTTCTCTTTCCCTCTTTCCAGTTTAATCCATAGTGCCTTCTCTCTCCCTTTTAAGTCCTGTATTTCCATAGCTTTAATATTATTTTTTTCTTATAGTGCCACTCCTCCCCTTCTTCTTACTCTGTCCTTCTGAATAAAGTATAGCCTGGTATAGTTACATTCCAGTCATGTTTGTCCATGAACCTTGTCTCTGTTACTGCCACTAAATCCAAGTCGGCTTCTCCCATTAAAGCCTCAACATCTGAGATCTTATTTCCCATGCTATGGGCATTTATACACACCGCTGTCCATATGTGGCCCCTTTTACCTATTTCCATAAAGGTATTTCATGTTTCACTTACCTGGGGCCTTTCTTCACCCATCCCCAACGAATCTAGTTTAAAGCCCTCTTCAGTAGGTTAGCCATTCTGCTACTGCAGACACGTCGACGTTTCTTGGACAGATGGGTGCAATGCTGCGTATGCCTTGTAGCGCTATACAAATGTTCAGTAGTAGGAAGAAAGGCCTGGCAATCTACTTCCGGTGACACTGCCAAGAAAACCCAGGAGCTTCTGGGTCGCCAGGAGTCAGGACTGACTCGAAGGCACACATTGCATTGCAGAAGTAGGTTGGGTTCACTTAACAGCTCCTATAAGAGGAGTCATTAGGTGAACCCATGTTAGGAGCCACATTGCTGCTGAATGCGTGGCAATTACTCTGGCACAAGCGGCAGTGCCCTCTCCACACCCATTCTCCGCCCATTCCTCACTCCATCTTGCGAACGCTGATTAATGTGCATTTCAGCATGCAAACGCGGGCACTGTTGGGTGTCAAGTGTTCCCTACTGCTTGCAGCTGCGCGTTTAACCGCCCATTAGCCAGCTAAAAGAGGCCCTAAATCTCAAGAGAACCTATCTCATTGCATATCACGTTATCGTATTTACAGGTCCATGTTTAAACAAGCAAAAAGAAGCTATGTATCAAGAATTATAACCTTATTAGACAATTGCCTCAGCAGCTATTTGGAATAGTATGTGATCTTTGTTCTAATGTTAGCACTAAGTTCAACCCATCAAATGTTACCCTCGATGCCTTTGACTTTTTTTTTTTTTACTGAAAAGATAAAACAAATCTACAATCCTTGAGTCCCATTACTAATGGAGCAACACAAGTCAGTAAGTACTATGCACTAACACAGATGACAGCACTGAGGTTTGGCACAGCAGTTTTGCGCTGTTTGTTCCTCTCATTAGATTGTACTGGAAAGAATTATGTAAACTATGAATCTTCAAGCCTCAATGTCAGATTCTTGTCTGCCTTTTTTTGTGAAAGATCTCTCACATTTTCTCCAACACCTTTAGAGCTGAAAAATTCTAGTCTTAGTCAGGGCAGAGTCCCCAAAGTCTGGAAGGAAGCCATCTGCCCTTCATTAAAAATACAAAATTGGATCCTAGCGTTCCTGCTCTTTACCAATCAATTTCCAACTTTCAACTTCTGGCCAAAGTTACTTATAAAGCAGTAGCTCAACAACTAATTTGTTTTCATGATTCAACTAATGCCTTTCACCCAAGACAATCGGGGTTTAGATTAGGGCAAAGCACAGAGACATCTTTGGTAACCTTGAAAAATGATATTTTGACACAATTAGATGAAGATAAATCGGTGTTGTAACTCCAGCTCAACCTTAGTGCAGCTTTTGATCTTATTAATCATCCTCTGCTTCTTGAAAGACTAATAGAGATAGGAATTGATAGTATAACTCTGGAATGATTTTGATTTTACTTTGTGTTCCTTCAGAGTTTAATTGGAAATTCTACATCGTTTGAACTCCCATTAAGCTGTGGAATCTCACAGGGTTCTATTTTAGCCCCACCTTATTAACTCATTCCTGACCCTGTTGACTTCTAATACAGCAGGCTTGGGTAGACAGCGTACATGTATGTAGATGATATCCAGAAATTTATATCACATAAATGATGGGATGCTTATTTACAGTAAACCGTGTCCATACAACTAGACACTATTGCGAACTGGCTGAAAACACAAACTTCTCTTGACTCTATAGAAATCATCAGCAATCTGGTTCACTAAAAATGAAGTAACTGTTCAGTTTAAAATTCGTAGGGAAGGAATTCAAATTACAATCTAAGAATCAATTAATATGCTAGGAGTACTAATGAATAAAAGCCTTCCTTTTCCTCTCACATTTCTACACTGATCAAGAGGTGTTTCTGTGCTTTAAGAATGGTTCGATCAATACGATCCTTTTTACATCCAAGAGAGCTTAAAACCCTACTGCATGTATTATTCTAAATAGACTAGACTACTGCAATGCAATTTTGGCCGGCGTACCATTATACTCTTTAAAATGTTTACAAGTAATCCAAAATACAAAAGACAAACTTCTTTGCAAGACTAAAAAACATGATCACCTAATGCCTTTGTTAATGGAGCACCATTGGCTCCCTATCTATGGCAGGATTAAAATTCAAAATATTGATGATGGCACATCATACCTTCTGTACAGGCCAATCCTTGTAATTTCATTCACTATTTATACCTTATTGAAAGAAGCATTGTGGACAATCTTCAAAACTACGTATAATGCAACCTTTAGGTGTCAGGAACTCTCTTCCTCTAAATATCCATCTGGAGACTACCCCTTCAGAATTCATAACAGGACTTAAAATATGTCTCTTTAACATCTCATTCCAGATGAAGGAAGATTAATAATTTTAGGTTTGGCCTTTACTTATTTTTCAGCAGTATTATGTTTCCCTAATGGTGTGCCGTTATACTCTGCTCTCAATGTCTTGCTTACTTTATATGGAAAGAATTGTTGTTCTTTATACTTAGTTCCCCTCCCCGTTGTTCTTTTCTTTATTCCTGAGCTGACAAATGTGCAAATAAATAAATGGTCAACCAAAATTTATCTGTGTACTTTTAGGAAGAGCCAGGGGTAGTCCAGAGGAAGCCCTAAATTTATGTAGGTAGTGGCAATATTATGTTACTATCTGGATCAAGTTATTCATTTAGGGAGATGGCACAAATATCAATCCTAATTTAAATAGATAAGCTTTCACATATTCAACAAGCCTACCCTAAATCAGTAGGGCTACTGAATATCGGGAAGAAAGATACAAAGACAAATAGCTTCTTTTTGGGTTTCAGATCAAGTGTGTTGATAGAAGATCCTTTTTGTGTGGCTGTAGTCCTTCTTCGCTCCTTCTCTGTGGTGTTTGCTGTTTGCCTCTCCCTTTTGTCTTCAGGATTTTTTTTTTAATGCACAGAAGGCTTTGGGATTTTTTCTTGTAAAGTATTACAGCTAGTTTAAAAAGTGATCATGGGAAATGTGCTGTGGAAATGGGTGTGATGTGTGGGAAAAGTTACTTGGGTTCCCCCCTCCCCCTTCTTGACCCCACTCAAATACGTCTGCGTAGATATACCATTGCAGGCTATTACATTAGCACACGTCACATCATCACCACTAATTGATCAAAATTTTACTTTTTTATTATAAACGTTAGCAAAATAGTATTCTATGATACATTCAACATACGCTGGATTATAAAATAAGAGCACTTTTGCACTGGAATTTAACAATTGTAAATAAATTTGAACAAAGAATTGCACCTTTTGATATTTCCAGGTTCCTCCCTTTTCTTTCTTGAGAGGACGCGTGGAAAGCGTCAGGCTATTCCTCCTCCCCACATGTGCAAAAAATCAAACACCGATTAACTGACATCATTACAGTAAGGAAACTACTATTTTCCTGATGTAAAAACCACTGAAGACCTGGATAATGGACAACCTTCCCACCAATCCAGAGAATCATCTGATGAGGATGCGGGAATTCTGTTAGCAATTTTTCAAAGCTATTAAGGTGGGTAAATAGCTAGACTAAAATTTGCCCTCTGAGTTAATACTTTTAGTTGCTGACCTCTCAGATGCATGGTTTGGTCCAGGAAGGAAAACTGCATGCATATATTTGATTTTCAAATGAATGCACACAATTTTGCCCCCTCCCACAAGTGCAGGTGACAAATAATAGTTGATGCTTTTAACATGCACACCAGGGATGTATAAAGTAATATTTGATTTGTTAGTGTGCCTTAAAAGATTTTGTGTGTACCATAATCAGTTTAATGCAGGTTAACCTATGATTTAATGTACTGTACATTATGTTGCTTACTGCACTTTCAAAAAGTTCTAATGTGCATGTAATTCTTTTTTATTATTAAAATAAATGTGTGAAATGAATTTTTTAAAAAGTTCAAAAATCATGAAAGAACCCTAAAAACAGGCCAAATTTAGAAGTATTCAATTGTTTCAAACTAAAATTTGTCTGTAATAATTTGGAAATCATGTATGCCTCTCCCCTACTTTTTTTTTTTTCAGAAGTTCCTATACATTTTGTGGAAGATACAACCTCTAAAGTGAAAAAGAATGAAGCGTGGGTAAGTTAATGGAAGGGAGGTTAAGTGGTTTGACCAAAGATGTTTTATGTACTGTAGGGCACAGAGGTAGCACCAATATAATAATCAAAATTAAAATACAGCATGCTCCTTGGTCCAATAATTAAACAAAAGCATATATTTGTTTTAATTATAGTATGTGTGTTCATAAAAACATCAAGGTCTTGTGATTATAATTATTATAGAGTGTTTTGAAACTTTTATACCATAATCAAGAAATGATCAAAGTTTTTCAATGTTGAAAAGACTTCCTCCACTTGCAGTGTACAAACAAACTGAAGGTCTCCAACATGGGCCAGGTTTCACCAGAGACTGCTTTAGGGAGGCACAGGCATAGACCGCACACTGCTTTACAAAGAAGGAACATCGTCTTAAAGCAGAATATGAAAAAGTAAGACGTTTTTATTTAAAAAACGTATAAATATAATGCAGCAGAAATTGATTCATTTACCGCCAGTATCCATAACAACGATAGATACTGAATCACAAAACCGTCAGACACTCGATCACCATTCTCTCAAAGACAAGGGCTCTGTAAAACAGAAGCTGGGCTCTTGTTATAAACCTGCCGCTTGCCATTAACTAAGGAGTGTATTCCAGCTGTGCAGTCAACTCATCAATAATTATGAAATAAAAAGAAGAAAGGAAAATACTGTCACATACTTACCCCCCAGGATGCTTTCCCCGCATAGAAAGTGAACTCGAGCTTCTTTCATATTTATTTATTTGTTTATTTTAAAGCGGATAAAGAATTTGGTATATTGCTGTTCGATTTTTACAGGATAGCAGCTTACAATATGAAGCGTAGGCAGCCTAAACCCCTAACAAAATATAAAAGCAATAGTTATTGTCAGTGGTCAACATGAGGGGGGAGGAGGGATGAATAGCACAAAAATCTTTCTCCAGTAAACATGACATGTAGCCTTTTATTATGTCCCCAGTCGCATCTTACTAGTACTACTAGTCATTTGTATAGCGCTACTAGGCATATGCAGCATAAAAGAGACAGTCCCTTCTCCACGGAGCTTACAATCTACACAAGACAAACAAGGGGCTGGGACAGATCGTTAAGGGAAAGGTTAAAACACGCTTGGGTGTAAAGCAAGAAATAAGGAGGTCAGGAGGCAAATGCAGCCTTGAAGAGAGAGGTTTTTAGCCTGAATATGAACTGGGATGGAACTACACGAACAGACTCAGGCAGTCTGTTCCAGGCATACAGTACAGCAAGCTGGAATGAACAGAGTCTGCAGTTGATAGTAGAAAAGAAGGGCATAGGTAACAGCAATTTGCCTGATGAGCGGAGTTTGCAAGGAGTAGTGTAGGAAGAGATAAGAGAGGAAAGGTAGTAAGGAGCCGCAGAATGAATGCACTTATAAGTCAATAGAAGTTTGAACTAGATGAGGAAATGGATATTTAGTCAGTGAAATGGCTTAAGAAGAGGGATTAACCAAGCACTGGCAGATTAGCTGAATTTTGAATGGATTGAAGGGGAGAGACATGATTCAAGAGGAGACCGGCAACGAGCAGATAGCAGTACTCCAGATGGGAGGTGACCAGAGAGTTGATGAAGGTCTTGGTAGTGTGTTCAGAAAAAGAAGGGACAAATGTTGCTGATATTTTTAGCTACCTGTTGGATATGTGCAGAGAAAGAGAAAGAAGAGTTGAAGATGACCCTAACGTTGCGAGCCAAGGTGACAGGGAGGATAGCAGTGTTATCCACTGAAAAAAAGAGGAAGGAGGGAGATTGGTATAGAGGAAGAGATAAGAACTCCAGCTTAGCCATGTTCAGTTTCAGATGATAGCGGGACATTCAGGCAAGTAGGCTAAGATATGGGCTTGGATTCCTGGAGAGATATCAGTGTAGAAAGGTATAGCTGAGTCATCAGCATAAAGATGGTACTGAAGACCATGGAAGGAGATTGAGGGATTGAGTATAGATACAGAAAAGAAGAAGCACCAAGACAGAGAGTTGAGACACACCGACTGAGTGGGACGGCATAGAGTATCCGCCAAAACAAAGGCTAAAAGTGTGATGGGAGAGAGAAGAAAATCAAGACAGAATAGAGCCCCTAAATCCGAGCAAGAACAGGGTATTGAGGAGAAGGAGGTGATCAACAGTATCAAAAGTGGCAGATAGGTCAAGAACGATGGGGATCAAGTAGAGGACCTTCTGATATGACATGATCCAATTGGTCCTCTGATGATGCATCCTGACCTAGTTGATTCTCTGAGAAAGCATCTTCTACAATTGGTCCCCTACAACTATGTAGAGCTGGAAACTTCTATTTTACCTTGCCTTTGGATAGGTCTTTTGGAAGAGTTCCTGGGTGTGTTTTGTTATCGCCTGTTTATTCTTTGTTTTGGTTCTACCTGAAGTTAAGCAGAGTTTTTCCCAACTAGTCCTTGGAGGGGGACCTTGTCCTTGTTCCTATTTTGCTTCTGTGCTTCTCCAGCCTTTTATCGTCTAGCGAACAGCACCTATATTTAGTTCAGTTCAGGAGTGTCCATTTCCAGTCCTGGAGGGCTACAAACCAGCTTAGTTTTCAGGATGTCTCTAATAACTATTCATGAATATATTTGCATATGGGGAAGAGGGCTTGGGCTTCAAGTTCTGGCAGCCTCTGAGTACTAGAGGACTCAACCTGAAGGAAAAGGGGGCTGTTGTAGTTGAAATGCGCTACCTAGGCACAGGGTCTTTGTTCCTTGTGGAGCCGGACTTGGTCATGCAAAGATATTACACAGAAAATAGGTTGTATGGAAAATCCACAAAGTTCATAAATACATTCACCACTGAGTTTCACAACTCAAGCTCTTTAGAGGCTTTCTGGAGCAGTCTTTGTTGAAACATGACCCATGTTAGAAGCCTTCAATTTGCCATATATACATCCAGTACTGTTCCGTGTATATTGTGAGATATCCTTATTCCATCTGCATAACATAAGTGAGGGAAGTCTCTTCCAAACATCTCAAAACATTGATTATTCTTAAGTAAAAATGTTTTATACATATTTTCAACATAATGGTGTAAAGGTTTTGAAACACTGAAGGAACTGTGAATTACAATTTAAATCAGAAGAGACTGATTTTTTTTTATAAACACACATTTTTTTAAAAATTATGTTTCTATTTAATAATTTTTGCTTATGATTGGACTTAGAAACACTTGCGCACGGAGGTAAGCCTTCATCATCAGCTTGCCCTACTCCATGTTCTACTTAAAGCATAGTCCCAACTGTCTACAATACTCTTATAACTTTACTCAGAATCAGTTTAAAATTTATTTACACAAATGTATTGGAAACACAAATGGAATGCACTTTAAAGGGAAAGTTAAATGACTCTTCTGTCAACAGAAGAAGGGAAATTATCCTCACGCAGAGAAGAAGAGGGTCATCCTCTGCATCTTCCCATAAACACAAAGTGCAACAAGTCTACAATCTAGTTTAAGAAGTGTTTGTTCTCGATGGCTGCGTTGGATAACGTCGTTGAGAGAGCCGCCTGGGCTGGTTTGGGGCAGTATTCCTGGAAGTGGAGAGCTGTAAAAAGAAAAACCTAACTATTACGTTATCTAAAAGCTCTCTCTCCAGAACTCTGGCATAAATAAAAGTGAAGCGTTAACCATTACTGCTAGAAGGCTGGGGAGATGTGCAGATTTCCCCACACATCTCTACAAATGTACTGCAATCTTGCACATCACAGTTCCTTGTTCTAGTGCTCATATTTCAGGAAACTAAGATGGATAAGCAGAATGAACATTGATATATGCAAATCTGAAATGAGACGAGAACAACAAACTATTTCACTTCTCTGAGGGAAACATAGAACATGTTGGGAAATTAAGATTGCAAAGCGCAACTATTTGTCTTTCCTGCTTCAATACCCCAGAGCATAGTCTTTCTTTTCCATCAATCTGCTTGTCCCATTCTTTCTTAAATTCCTCTAATGTTTTCACTTCCACTAGCTACAGCAATGTCCCTGAATAAGCCCAAATCTGCCAGAGCTCAGAAGGTAAGTAGGGTTGGTCCAGGCTGGTGTCTAGAAGGGAGACCACCTGGGAAGTTCAGGCACTATCAGCTGCAGAAGACAATAACAGCCCACTTTATATTTAGCCAAGAAAATTATAGTCACATGGTAGGCTACGATCACCAAAGGCTTGAAAACAGGTAAGGTGCACACCATCTCCACTAAGGAGATTGCTCTATTCATCCCCCACCCTTCCTGTAAAACAATATTTCCTTATGCTACTCCTGAGTTTATTTCCTATCATATTCATAGGTGGTGAATCCTATCTATATTGTTTTGGAAGGACAGCCTTCATAACTGCACAAAGGCCTCACCAATGATCTGTACCAGTGTTCTCTCGCCAGCATACACTAGCACTCTACTGACTTACCATTGCCTTTATCACACTGGCTTCACAACCTTAAGATCATTTTACGATACATGATTCATCCCAGATTTCCCTCTTATTTGCATCCCGAAGACCCTTATTCAATCTCTGAAATGAGTCTTCAGTTCCCCTGGTTAGTTGGAGCTAAAGAACCAGCATTCACAGCACCCAGGAAGGAGGGAGTCATTGACTAAGACTGACACCTAGTGGCTAGATCCAGGTCCCATGATTGCAAGGTTCCAAAAGGAGCCCAAGCATGAATCTAGCCAGGGTGTGTCACTGCAAGGACCATACCAACATGCATAGTTGCTAACATGCACTACCATGTTAGCATGTGTTAACTCCATTAATGCATGCTATTAGTAACTAGAGCCCATTACATCAAAGGCAACTTGTGGTAAAATAACATGTATTAACCATGCTAAACAGGTAGCACTCATTAAAAACTATCTGGCCAATATTGGAAACCCTTATCCAGAAATCCAGATCACCTCCCCCCCCTCCGTGGGCTAAGGGTGTTGAGCAAGATATTCAGCTACATTGTCCAGATCGCAGGGCTGGCCGATCCATTGTGCGAGAATGTTGTTCGCATAGGGCCCAGCGCGAATTTCATTCTCACACAAATGGACGGCTTCAGAGGGAGCTGGGGAAGCCAACGTGGGGCCCCAGCTCCCTCTGCACAGCCACCAGCATGAAGAGTGTTTTCCCTCACGTTGGCGGCTGTTACTGTGAAAAGTGCGAGTGCCGGGAAATGCCCTGTAACCTTTCCCAGCATTCAGAGCACTTCACAGTAACCGCCGCCAGCGTGAGGGAAAACACTCTTCATGCTGGCGGCTGTGCAGAGGGAGCCGGGGCCTCGCGTGAACTTCTCGGCTCCCTCTGAAGCCCCTTAGATAGCCGCAGGGCTCTTCAGCGGGTGGGGGGGGTCTAGCATAGGACTGGAAATTTATTTATTTATTTATTTAACAATATTTCTATACCGCCTTATCATACAATCAAAGCGGTGTCACAGCAATACAATCAATAGTGGGGAAGGGTAGTTCATGCAGTGATAAAATGTTATGCATTGCGTGTATAAGGGCAGTTTAACAGATTAGGTTGCACTAGGTACAATGTGAGCTATATTACAGCATGAGCTATGATACATTGTTCTGTACATTGTGATCTATAATACAGTGTTCTATGTAATTAGGGGTTAAGATATATCATGTGCCTGTGAATATTTTCTTATCACGGGAATGGGCAAATGGGGGGCTAAGATTGGAAATGGGCTGATGGAGGGGGGGCTTGGACTGGAAATGGGCTGATGGGGGCTAGAATAGGACTGCAAAGGAGCATATGGGGGGCTAGGACTGGAAATGGCTGATGGGGGGTCTAGGACTGGAAATGGGCTGATGAGAGGGGGAGCTTGGACTGGAAATGGGCTGATGGGGGCTGGAATAGGACTGGATATGGGCTGCTGGGGGGGCTAGGATTGGAAATTGGCTGATGAGGGGGGGCTAGGACTGGAAATGGGCTGATGCGGAGACATGGGAGAATGGGACTAGAAGAGAGCAGATACTGGGTGGGTCTAGAACTAGAAAGGAGCTGATTTTGAGGGAGGACTAGAAGGGGATGGGGCTGGGGAATGAGGATGGGCAGGGGAAAGATATTTTGTGTGGGAGGAAAGAAAAATCTACGATTGGCCAGGTATTGGGAGAGTAAGTGGTGATTGAGGATGGAAGGGTGAAATTTGAGTGGATGATAAAAGAATAAAGAAAGAAAAGCAGATATAGAGAGAGACTGGAAAAAAACTAGAAGAGAGAAGAAAGGACAAATGGACAGCTCGCAGAAGACACGAAGAAACCAGAAGAAAGTGACTGGAGCAATTGCAACTGAAAAATAAAATGCCCAAACAAAAGGTAGAAAATTACTTTTTATTTTGAATTTATTAACTGGAATATGTTGGATCTGGGAAATGTGTATCGCTAACATTTTTGCGTTTTTGTTTAGTGCAAGAGGAAATTAATTTATAGTTTTATTTCTCCAGTGTTGTTGTACATTTCTTGTTTGGCTTTTCGGGTTCCCAGTTTAATTATTATCTTTCTATTTCTGAATTGTAACCCCTTGTTCTTTGGTGATGGTCTATGTTCTGCATGTGTAACCGAGCTGAGGTATTCTGTTCATATAGTTTCTATTTGACAGTCCCCCTTGTTCTGTTTCCACCAGTGAGATGTATTGGTATTCTCTGAGATGTATTGGTTTGATATTTGCAGTGTTGCCTTTTTGATATTTAGGGTTTGGTGCTTTGTGAGTCCTGGTAGTGCTGTTATGATACAGTGGGTTTGCTATGGGTTCTAAATGGTCAGTGTTTATAGTACTTCCTAATGGGCCTGGCGGTTGCACTGGAATATAGTAATATAGAAATCTGGTAGTCTTTCTTTATCCAGACACTCATTAAGAGGCATGTTTACGAAAAGCGCATGTTAACATTATGCAAATATTTATGCAAATGAGGCCCCTTATGCAAATGAGGCTCCCACCACCACCAGTGAAGGAAGGCCAATGACACCTCAGCTCTTGATCCCTTCTCGTAAAATGGTGGCAAGAAGGGGTGGGCTAAAAGTTCAAGTGTAGAAGAAAGATAGCCAGTTCCAAAAAAGGTAAAATAACCTAACTCTGCCAACATTGTAGTCCTTCCACATAACTTGGTCAAACAACCGCTATCCACTTCCAATTTTTATAGCATTATATAGAACTATGAGGATCATTATTCCCTCTCTCTTTTCTTCTACATCTTATTTTATAATAACTTTTTATTGCATCTCTTTCATGTATACTTCGTCAGCCATAAATTTAGGAGACTGAGATCCAAATTCCACAGCTAATCAAATCAAAATAGTTTCCTGGAGACCATACAAGAGCCATACACTTTGCCTTTCCTTCACCAACAGAGAATGCCTCCAGAATTTTGAAGAGTTGAGGGGTACGTTCCTACCTCCAGGGGATTAAAAAGTGGTACAGCCCCTCCCAGAGGCAGAGGATTGAGGGTGGCAGAAGGATTACGTTGCCTCTCCTGAAATAAAAAAGAAAATATTATTATTGCCACACAGTAGCTCTTAAGATCTCACTGACACACTGCTAAGGTCATTAAAAACAAGGTTGTGGGATGGTGAAACGTAGACAACATGCCAACACTCACAATGAAAAAACTCTACAACCTGAAAAAGTGATATAATGAATTCCACCTAGGCACAATTTAAAAAAAAAAACAAAAAAACTTTCAAATGTTCCTTGACATCGAGCTACAATAATGACATGCATTACTGCCCTTGATAAATTGTGTTAGTCCAAATAGCTTATTTTTCTAAAAGCACCATTGTGTTGTTTTATTTCAGTACAAGGGCAAGTATGCCTCATGAACATGTACCTATGACCTGGCCTAGCCACTATGAGAGAAAGGATGCTCGGCTCGAAAGACCTTGGTCTGACCCAGCGTGGCGTCTCTTATATGCTTAGGTCACAACTTTATAAACCTGCTTTGTCAAACACACCACCATCCAGCTTTTCAAATCTGTATAACAAATAAAGGGAGAGAATAAGGACCAATTCTTCTCAGGCTAGCTTTACAATACTTCGCATAGCTGCAGCCAACAATAATATGCTCTCAAGAGATTAAGAAATAATGGTATGATAGTCAAAGCCGAAATATATTTAGATAACGGTATAACCTAACTTAAACACTGACTTTTGTCATGCACTGAATGAAATTTATCAAAAATCTGTCAGAAAACCCGAAAGTCTGCTTGCTTACACAGTTGTCAAATTGCCCATCTTTGTCTCGAGGAATATCAGCGGGGCAGACTTTATGGGCCATTCTAGTCTTTATCTGTTGTCACTCACTATCTTATATTATCATTTCAGTTCCTGAAATTTCAGGAAAGGAAAAAAATGCTAAAGAAAAACAAAAATCCAGCAAGCAGAAAGCGCTGAGGGATTTTTGCCAGCTCCAGAAAGAGGCAAATGCCCCAAAGTGCTTTTCACACAAGATTTCTTCTGCAATATTTTCAAGATCTTTTTTCCCTTTCCTGAAAGAGCAGGAACTTCCGTGTTTGGGGAAAGGTTCGGTCTTTTCAAATTTATGCAAACTGACTTGCAGTTGAATTACGTATTTTAGCCTCTTCCTCCTTGTCTTATAAGCCTCGAGCCTTCTTTGTCCAGTGGTCCTCAACTTTTGTTTCCAGGACTCTTCCTGTAAGTCAGGTTCTCGGACTGCCTACACTGAAGGTGTATGAGATATAGTTGTATACGATCTGAGTTACTGAGCATGCATTTATTATCTTGAAACCCAGCCCTAAATGAAGGCCCAGAGACGCTGCTCTAGACCTTACTTTGCTCTGTTAATGGTTTGTCTTTCTTTATTTGCAGTTTGAAGCGTTTTGTTTGGTACTGTTTTTTCATTATATTTTTTTCTTTATTACAATTATATGTGTTGTCAGATCATTTTCTGTCCTTCGTTGGTTGTGATGGTGTACTCTGGATCACTTTACCAAGAACCGCAGTATATGCTAAAAAAAATAAAAATTAAAACCTCTCTAACATAAACACACACACACGTCTACATATATCTATAAAGATATAGACACACAAAACCCTCATACAGACATCAACATTAATTGTATGTATGTATAGTGTAGTTTCTCAACAGTTGTAGGTGTTCTCCGTAAACAGCAGGACTGTCCTCATGTATGCATGATGTCACCAATGCAGCCCCGCATGGAATACTCCCCAGCTTCCAAAGGAATTCTTTGGGAGGTACACCATGCATGCATACCTGCCTTCCCGCCTGCCATGGCGCACCATCTTCTCTATTCTAATAAAAGCAGAAGCCAAAAAAGGAACTCCCCAGGGAGGTGGGAGGGTTGTGGGGACTTATTCCTGCTGTTCGTGTAGAACACCTGCTAAAGGTGAATTACTGCATTTTCTCAGTGAACAAGCAGAAAATAAGTCCTCACGTATGGGACTCCCAAGGTACAGGCTACTGGAACCCAAGGAGATCAACAGTCCTCGGGGCTTAAGCTGTGAAAGCCCCGAGGATTGCTTAACCTCCTCCCCAGGAACCCACAGTTTTTGAGGATCCCCATTCTTAAAGGCATTGAAGAGCCTACCAAGGCCTTCATGTTCCACCAGGATCTTCAAAATAATAATACAGCAGAATATTGCAATATGCAATTGTATATAGTACACAACCTCGTATAGAGCACACAACCCTGTATATAGCTCACAAGCTCGGAAACTGCCTCCAAGCAGTCATGTCCCCACCCCCATCGCTGACCCAACTGTTTTGACTGTATATAGTTATTTAACTGAGTAGCCTGTACATAGTTACCCCAGTTAACCAAGTTGTAAACCCTGTTCTTTGTAAGTACAGTGCAGATGCCGCCTACACTGTACAAATTTGTTCTAATTGTAAACCGAGCTGATTTTAAAGAGCACGGTATAGAAAAACCTAAAATAAATAAATAAATAAACAGGGGCACCGGAACTGGAGAAGCCAGAAAAACAGAAAGGTAGTCACACCAAGGGACTCATCTGATTCAGTATCCTCAGCAGATATCGACCTGAGGGGTTTTAGCAAGTAGCCTGGATGAACAGGAGGGCCGGTGTGAAGGAGGTGACTCTCAGTCCCAAAGAGATACCGGAGCATGCCTAGCCAAAATTGCTGTCCCATCCAGACAGTAATGGGCTGCAAAGGTATGGACCGAAGACCATGAGGCAGCCCAAAAGATTTCCTCTGTGGAGACAGAGCAGAGGTTGGCCACCAATACAGCCATCGCATGGACATTGTGAGCTGTAAGGTGATAATCAAAACTCAAACCAGCCTAGGAATACCAAAAGTGATGCACTCCACTAGCCAGAGGGACAGCGGTGCCCAGCATACTGGGGGTCGAAAAATGAACAGCTGGATGAACAGGCAGTGAGCCTTCGTGCGCTCTAGGTATAAGGCCAGCGCACGCTTGCAGTCCAATGTATGCAACAGCACCTCTTCCCGGTTAGCGTGAAGCTAGGGGAAGATGGTCAGTAAGACTATCGACTGGTTGAGGTGGAACTCCGAGACCACCATTGGCAGAAAGCATGGTTACATGTGGAGCACCACCCTGTTCTGGTGAAACCTAGTGTACGGAGGGTGAGCGACCAGAGTCTGGAGCTCATTGATGCATCATGCCGATGTTACTGCTACCAGAAAGAGGACCTTCCACATCAGGAATGTTAGGGGGCACAAGTCCAGAGGCTCTAAAGGGGCCTATATCAGTTGGGCAAGTAGCATGTTGAGATCCCAACCCTCCATAGGGGGCTTGAGCAAGGGCTTCGAGAGGAGCAGACCCCTCATGAATTGAGCCACCAGTGGCTGGGCCGAGATGGGCTTCTCCCAGAGCCATGATGGTACTACCCCATCGTGCTGAGGTGGACTCTCATTGAATTGGACTTCAGGCCAGAGTCAGAGATTTAGAAGGTACTCCAGCAGCTGGTCCATGGCGCAGGAGAAGGGGTCCAGTGCTCTGCCTGCACACCAGATGGCAAACCTATGCCACTTTAGCTATAGGCCTTGCGGGTTGAGTCCTTGCGGGATGCCAGAAGGATACTGGTAGTGCCCTCAAAGGTTGAGCTGAGAGAAGACTACCTGCTCAGTATCCAACAAGTGGACATTGGGGTGCAGCAAGGTCCCACCCTCCAGCGAGATGAGGTCTGGGGCAGAGCGGCTCCCTCTGTGAGAGCTGCAGCAGCAGGGGAACCATGGCTGCTGAGGCCAGTAGGGAGTGATGAGGCTAATGGATCCCTTCTCGGTCTGGAGCTTCAGGAGGGTTTTCGCCATGAATGGTATCAGGTGGTATGCATAGAGCAAGCCCTACCCCCAGCAGAGTAGGAAGGCCAGGTGGTTGCTGGCCAGCCTCCGAGAGCAAGGCCTAGGCATTGTGCACCATTGCGAAGAGGTCCACCACCAAAGTGCCCACACCCGAAAGATCCAGTTCACCACTGCCCTCTTGATCATGTCCCTGGAAAGACATGTCCTCCAGATGCAACTTGCGCCGCTTGGAGGGAGGCGATGGATCAGATGGGAGGTCTAGAGCTGTTGATTCCTCCTCTATTTCCCATTCAGATTCGGATTCCAAGAGGAAGTCAAAGTATGCCGAGTCTCCTTCTCCCGCCTGTTCTGCAGCTTGGGAGAGGGTAGGCGCCAGAGGCTACCCGTGTCACCTGATTCACTGATGGCGATGTCCCTAGGCCTCGGATTCTGACACGCTGGAAAGGGAAATTGCTTCAGTAACTGGAGTTGATTCCGATCTCCCAACCGACGTCCCCGCCTCAGTGGGCAGGGCATGGGTTTCCAGAAAGGGCTGGACAGACTGCAGTGACGACGCTCTGTATGGCACTAAGCCTCTGTTTCACAAGGCTTTGACCACTGCCAAATGAGCTTCAAGGCCTCGAAGGCATTCCTTCAGAATCACCACCTACGAGGGAGCCGATGCCGCAACCATTGGCGTCGACACCTCGGGCGGGGACTCCACAATGACAGGTGCATAGGGAGACATCCAGCGGTCCTCCTGGGCAATGGGAGTCGACTCCGCTGTCTGGGTCAATTTCTCCCACCAGGTAAGCTTGGCAGGTCACTCCCAGCCATCGCTGTCTGCATTGTGTAGAGAAAGGCTGCGATGACGCTCCACTCAGAATTTATTCCGGTGCTCGCCCTTCAACGTCGACGGGATCTCGTCAGAGAGTCTTGCTTGCCGCTCGGGCCCCTCAGCTCTGATGGGCACATAGCTTTTTCTCCTTGGATGCCTCAGAACCTTTGGTAGGCATTCATGAGAGGCTGAATCTGAAGAGCCAGAGGGACTCCTGTTTTCCTCACCCTTCAGTCCTTGCACATCATCTGCAAGCAAAGCTTGCAAGATGTCAGCTGGTGATTGGGTTCAAGGCATTGCAAGCACCAGTTGTGGCGGTCGGTGGCAGAAATGGTCTTGCCACACTTAGTGAATTCCTTAAAGCTGTTAATAGGTTTAACATGCCGGAAAATACTGCCTCGGCAGAACTGAATTGGAGAACGGCCAAGGACAGAAAAACAACCCCAAAGGGGTAAAACACATTAAAAGTGAAACAAGAAAAAACAAAATGAAACCTAAATTGGCAAAAAAAACAATTAATTGACAACATGCAGAAAAGAAACACAGAAAAAAAAAGGCCCAGAAGGGCCAGAAGAGAGACATTTTTTTCTGGACTGCAGGAACACTTCTTAGGCGCTCTGAGGTAAAAAGAAGACTGGAGAAGGTGGCGCCGTGGCGGGTGGGAAGGCATGCGCGGTGTACCTCCCAAAGGCTGCCTTTGGAAGCTAGGGAGCATTCCATGCGGGGCTCTGTCAGTGATGTCACCAATATGTGAGGACTTATTTCCTGCTTGTTCACGGAGAAGTGTATATGTACATACAAACACTAGGGTGGTCATTTAAAAAGCCTTAGTCGTGATTTGGATGTCCAAAAACATGCAGGCGAACATCCAAATCACAGAGATATCCCTGGAACCATTTTACAAATGGCTTTTAAAGATATCTCTCGTTCAGGAACAGCCAAGTAAGCAGGGGCATGGTGGAGACATGTTGGGGGTGGTGCAATGGTCTTAGATGCCTCTGCTTGATTTCAGAAATATCGGGGACATCTGCAACCCTGTCCAAGTTTAAACCTGCTCCAGGCATGAAATAGGCATCGTGAAAGTGTTCATGTTGGCCATAAAATATCCAGTGGGTTTTGAGAGGATAGCACTCCACTATCCCCAGTACTATCCGTAATCACAATGATAACAATAATGGGATTTGAACTCTGGTTTCCCTGGTTCTAGCCCACTGCTCTAAGCATTAGACTATACCTAGACATCCCTGGTCTTGAATGTCTTTGTAGACACCCTGCAGACATTCATAGTGAGCACATTAGTATTTGTGAAATCGTGCCTGAACTTTGACGTGTCTGTTTTTCAGATGTTCAGGCTTGGACATCCCAGACTGCACTTGGACATCATTTGTAAAATGTGCCTTCACGCCTGCCATCTCACCCAAATTAACCAGTCTAGTTTTGCCCCACTGCATGCATGGAATTGCAATTCTGAGTTTCCTGCATGTAGCGGAGCAAAACCAGGATTGAATCAACCTGTTTGGGTTAACCTGGGTGAAATGGTGACTAAAATATACATATACACACCCTTCCCCTATCTCTGTCCTACATCCTACCGCTTTATCTTCTCGGTGCTACATCAAAATCTTTCACTGAAAATAGACCAGGAACTTCCTAGAAAGATCATCTTCTAGAGATTTGCCTTGAAACGGACTTCTCTTGTCCACTGCTGCCTCAGTCAGTACCTGATCACTACCCTTTACCGATACCGAAGTTTGTCTTCTGTCACTGTCCCACGGCTTCTGTACTCCTTCATGAAAAAACACAAAACACGGGGGTAATATTATTGTCATATAAGCATACTATTAACACACTTCCTGGGCGGACGTGCGACATGCAAGGGAGGGCCAGAATCTGTCATATTTACCTGCCGTCCTGGAAAAAGGGTTGACGCCAGCAAGAGGTAGGTGAAGAGGTGGAGGGGGAGGGGAAGTGTTCGTTGAAGCTGGAGGCGGCAGAGGAAGTGGAGGCAGTCCTGCTGTGTTTTCCTAAACAAGTAAGCAAGAAAAATCCTTCAGATCTGTACCCTGTTACCAACCGTTTGACATCTGTCTGTTGTCAATATTGTGAACCCTTCTTGTGCATGGAGGATGTACAGCTAACACTATTTAGTAAGAGTTATTTGTCCCCGATGTTTTGAGAACACTGTGTGTGATATATTACTAGAAACTTTATTACAGCAGCTTGCAGGTGGCGAGATTACAAAGATCCAGTTTGAAAATAGATTCATTCAAGGAACCAGCAACTAAATTTTAAGACGATGGGAAAGGGTTAGGACTTTGAAATACAGGCGGCATAAATGGGAACCTGGAGAAACAGTCATAGTGCATTCTGTGACTCGTCACCCTTTCCCCTAGTAAGAATACAGAAGAGAAGCAGCGATGGAGAGCTTCTGAAGCATGGACTAAGCTGTGACACGTCATCAGGGCAGTGAATATGTACCCCAGTGTGGGATTGTGGAAGCATCACATGAGATTATAAAACAGCCTATACTGCCCTGGCACCATCACTGCAGGACGGAGTCAGCAGCCTGCCTCCTCCCACCATAACAGAAAGAAGTTGGAAGGAGAGAGGCCGCAATTAAAAGGGGCTGTTTGCCTGCCCAGGACAAATGTGCAAGGCTGTCTGCCTCTACCCTCCAACCTGCAACATGGAGGGGAGTCAGAAAAGAGAGGTAAGCCACTTGCTCCCCTATCACCAAAAGAGAGAGAGGGCAGAAAGGAGGAGAACCACATGTCCCACCGCCACAAAAGGAAAAAGAGAGGAATCCGATGTTCCAAGACAGAAGAGGCAAGAACCAGTCACTAGCGATGCCGATTCATTAGCATGCTTTAGAGTTCCTAAAACAACTTTGTGTGCACTAAATCAAATGTACAGTACACTAACCTATTAATGCATACTAAAAAGTTCTAAGACATGTTTAAACATTTTAAACACAAATGTGTGAAAAGAGTTAAAGAAGATGTGCAAAAATTGGGAAGAGAGTCCAAAATGACCTAAAAACAAACCAATATCTTATTCTGTGCACATTCCTGCCGCCTGTTCCAATACAAACAAAGGAGAAAGGAGTCAGAGAGGAGCACTTGCCCCTCCCCCTAATGGTTTATTTATTGCTTGATACAGCGCCTTTAGCCAATAGCAGCAAAGCGCTTTACAAAAAAAAAAAACAACAATAAAGCAGTGCTAATTACATAAGTAAATTAAATAGAAAATAAAATAAAAATAAAAGAACGAGCACAGTGCAGATTAGCTCAGGGGCCCATCCCCCTTCAGAATGCCACACGCTTGTTTGAAAAAGTAAGTCTTAAGCTCTTTTTAAATGATTTTAGTAAACTGGCTTGCCAAAGATAAAGGGAGGCTGAGTTCCACAGAGCTAGAGTCAAGAAATAAAAGGCCGGCTGCCACGTGGACTCTAGTGGGCAATGTTATTAGCTAGGACTAGCAGCCGATTGGGAAATAGGGAATCTGAAAGGTAGTGAGGGAGACCTGAGCAGAAAGCTTTATATGCTAGTAGAAAACTTTACATTTGACGCTATAGGAAAGAGGGAGCCAATGGTGGGATCTTAGGAGAGGCGTGGCATGCTCAAATATCTTGGAGTGAGTAAGAAGTTTAAGGGCTACATTTTGCAGTCTTCGGAGATGTTTAATGGAATAACGAGGAAAACCATTAGAAAGAGAGCTGCTGTAATCCAGTTTACTGATCACCAGCGAGAGTATGAATGTGGTGAGGGCAGGCTGATCTAAATAAGGACTCGGGGATCTAATGGTGCGAAGAGTTTAAAAGCAGGCTTTTACCATTTCTGAGGTCTGATGGATGAATGCTGAAGGAGAGAGGAATCATAGGCGTTTTCTACAGTCATGCTGCTATACTCCTTTCCTTGCTTAAAACTAGTTAATTAGAGAGATTAAAACTCAATTATATTTTGCCAAACAAAAGCAGAGAGTAGGCTCCCAGCCCATGTAAGCGGTTTTGGCGACTTGAGGTGATATAGGCTAAGAAGCAGAGGATTAGGTGCTGTAATGTCCAAATATCCACTACACATCCATGATGTACTGCACCACATTTGAGGGCATGCAACATCCCTCTTCTAAACTGGGGAGCTGAAAAAATAAGAAGAACAAAAGTCCCCTCCGTCCTGGAGAGACACAAGTGTTCCTGCATTTCTAGTGCGGGTCCAAAGCCGAGTGAACCAGCTTTTATTCCAAAATTCTTAGGCAAAACGCATTAAACTAAAAGAGACCATCTCCACTTTACATGGGAATAAAGAACAGATCTTTCCCTGCTCCTCTTATTACCCGCTGCTCTGTCAGAGGAGGATCCGAGACAGTGGGGATACTGCCGCTCTCTTTCTTGCAAGGCACGACATTCTTTGCCGGCTTTGACCGAAACCAGCCAAACCAGCCATATCCTGAGCTCTGGAAAACAAGACAAAGGCATATTCAATAAATACTGCAAACATTAACACCAGAAGGAAGGTGTGTAATTCTGGTCACCATATCTTAAAAAGGATATAGCGATATTAGAAAAGGTACAGAGAAGAGCCACCAAAATGGTAAAGGAGATGGAAGGATACCCCTATAAGGAAAGGCTTAAAAGGTTAGGGTTCTTCAACTTGGAAAAAAAAGACAGCTGAAGGGAGATTTGATAGACGTCTATAAATTAATGAATGAAACAGATAAAAATAGATCTGTCGTTTACTCCTTTAAAAAGTAGAATAGATTTGGGGACACCCAATGAAGCTATAATGTAGTCCATTAAGACTAATTAGGAGAAAATATTTTTTCACTCAATGCGTAATCAAACTCTGGAGTTCATTACCGGAGGATGTAGTAAAAGCTGTTAGTGTAGCTGGGTTTAAAAAAGGTTTGGACAAGTTTATAGAGGAAAAGTCTGCAAACCATTATTAAAGAGAGCCAGGGAAATTCATCGTTTACCCTGGGATAAGCAAAAAGGAATTTGTGTACCTTTATGGAAACATGACATGTACTTGTGACCTGGATTGGCCGCTGTTGGAAACAGGATATTGGGCTTGATGGACCCTTGGTCTGACCTAGTATGGCAGTTCTTATGTTCTTAGACTCTAGATTCTTTTGGTTACTTGACTTTCATGGTAAAAACTAATTTCTTAGAGGCAAAAGCATAGCTAGCATAGGCTTCATCAAAACAATTACTGAAAGTCTCATTATTACAAAGATACAAATGTATAGTACTAATACATGGAAAGCAAATGTTAGCCACTGTTCCACTTTCGGCAGGGAGACTAAGAATTTACCTGCTCTGCATCTCTGTAGGACACCCTTGGTCATCGATTCAGTCTCGAAAGCAGAACATCCTAATTCCACTGTACCAGACAGGTTCAAATGCATCTATCCTTGTAGCTTAACAATATAAGGCATGCTATCTTGGATCAGACCAAGAATGCCCAATTCAGGACATAAGAATGTACCCAGCACATCCCAAAGAGTAGATTCATTCCAACAACTCTATACCATGGATGAGTCATGGCTTTCCCATTTCTACTTGGTTAAGAGTTATTTATAGACTTTTCCTTTAAGGGCTTGTCAAAGCCCCTTTTACACACAGCTATGCCAGATGCCTTGACCACAACCAATGACAACAAATTCCACAGCTTGGTTAGTCATGGAGTTAAAAGCTTTTACCAATTTGTTTTAAATCTGCTACCTGTTAATTCCATAGTGTCCCCTAGTAGTTTCTATTATCTGAAGGAGTAAACACCTTGGACCAACTCTAGGGCTGGCCCTGATCACAACTGGTATCACAGTAGATTTTTTCTTCCAAAGCTTTTCAATTTCACTCTGAAGGTTTCTAAATACTTTGTCAATTTCTGTCATTCTTTGTCTTCAGTTCAGTTATCGCCTGGGATTGCCACATCTATACACCATATTTTTTTCTTTTTTTGTAATAGCAATAGCAGGCATATTGTGTCTAAATGCCTGTTGTTATTATTATTGTTAATGCTTACAAAATGTATATTTACTGCTCTTTGGTACCTTGGCCCCACTGTTAGGAATGAGCAGCGCAAGCAGGAGCAGTCTGTCCTGAGGAGAAGTCTCAGCAGGTGTGGCATGAACTTCCTTACCGTTTGGCTCTCTGCTTCATTCACCCCCTGTTCCTGTGGACTGTCTCGGGTCTCTTCAGCGCCTCGCTCACTGCTGTCATCTGGTTTCTCTTCCCCAACAGAGATGGTGGAACTCTCAGAAATGGTTCTGATCCTTGAAATCGGCCAATGCTCAGCCTAAGGAAATCAACCACAGGGGGGAGGAGATGAATTCAGTAAGCCACAGGACAATTCATCAGTTCTTTAGAGAAAGCTGTAACTCTTCCAAGTTTTTATTCCACCTGATAAATCTGTTGTTTTCTATTTGTCTCAGTTGTATATTTTCTGTTTCATATGTTTTTATTGATGTTATGTTTTTGAACACCAACTTGCATCCTGCTCGAGATGAGGTGACTAATGTGTCAATACATAAATAAATGTTTTTACCCAGTAGGTCCTCAAATGTGCCTTTTCTCTCTGACAGCATGCAGATTAAAAGACTCCACAGCATGCCTCATTCCAACACATAATAAAGGGGAAAGTTACTAAACTGTAGTAAAATGTCAATGGCACTAGCCTGTAGTACTCACTATCACAGCTCAGTAACTGCCATGGTACCTCACAAACTGTATTCATCTCCCTCACAATAGGGAGAAAGTCAGCATGGATTTAGCCAGTCTTGTCTTGCTAATCTGTTATATTTGTTTGAAGGTGTGAATAAACAGGTAGACCAAGGTGAGCCAGTTGATCTAGTGTACTTGGGTTTTTCAAAAAACCTTTGACAAGGTACCTCATCAGAGATTCTTGGCCAAATTAAAAAGTCATGGGATTGGAGGCAGTGCAGTGTTGTGGATCAGGAATTGTTTAAAAGATAGAAAGTAAAGAGTAGGGTTAAATGGCCAACTTTCTCAATGGAGAAAAGTGAATAATGGAGTATCCCCGCTGGACCAGCAGCTTTTTAACATCTTCATAAATGACCTGGAAAAGGGAATAACTAGTGAGGTGATCACATTTGCAGATGAGACAAAATTATTCAAAGTTGTTAAAACACAAGAGGATTGTGAAAATTTTCAAAAGGATCTTGATAAATTGGAAGACTGGACATTCAAATGGCAGATGAAATTCAATGTGGACAAGTGCAAAGTTATGCAACTAGGAAAGAACAACCCAAACTACGATTTCATGATGTAAGGTTCCACATTGCAAATGGAATGTTAGGAATCATAAGGAAAGGAATGGAGAATAAAACCAAGGATATTATAATGCCTATGCATCATTCCATGGTGGGACCGCACCTTGAATATCGTGTGCAATTCTGGTCACCATATCTTAAAAAAGATATAGCGGAATTAGAAAAGGCACAAAGAGCCAGCAAAATAATAAAGAAGATGGACAGATACCCCTATAAGGAAAGGCCTAAAAGGTTAGGGCTCTTCAACCTGGAAAAGAGATGGCTGAGGAGAGATATGATAGAGGTCTACGTATAAATTAATGAATGGAATGGAACGGGTAAACATGGATCACTTGTATACACCATCAAAAAGTAGAAAGACTAGAGGACAAGCAATGAAGTTACAACATAAACCATTTAAGACTAATAAGAGAAAATATTTTTTCACTCAATGCGTAATCAAACTCTAGAATTCATTACTGGAGGATTAGTAAAAGCTGTTAGTGAGCTGGGTTTAAAAAAGATTTGGACAAGTTCCTGGAAGAAAGGTCCATAAACCATTATTAAAGAGGACCCAGGAAATCCACTGCTTACCCCGGGACAAGCATTGTGGAACCTGTGTGCCTTTTTGGGAACCTGCTAGGTACTTGTGACCTGAATTGGCCACTGTTGGAAATAGAATAGTGGGCTTGATAGACCTTGGTCTGACCCAGTATGGCATTTCTTATTTTCCCTGTGAATACTGGGGGGGGGGGGATATTTTAAAGGGGATGCAGGCTATTTAAGTGCCACACATAACCCCCTCTCCCCAAGACACCCGCAGACTCTCCTACGTCCTTCCAAAAGAAACCTCTGAATCCAATCTGAAGGTTTCCCCAAGATCTAATGGGAGTTGCCCTGGTGTCTAGCTGGCAGGGAAGGAGTGATTCCTGGCTGCTCCTGCCCCATCGGGCACTGGGTTCAAAAATGATGGCAGTTGACCCCTAACGGTAATCTTATAGTACTACCACTAGGGTCAAGCTGCCAAATAAGGAGCATGTATGTTGGAGGCCCGGTGCTCCTGGGGAGGAGAAAGCTGGGGTTATTTTTCCATGAATAATGCTGTTTGGAGTGGTTTAACACAAGCAATGTTATTCTATTTACATATAATAATGTGATTTGCATGCATTTGCATATTTTGCATCTCATTAACATATAACATTTGTTACTGTAAAATTACACATGACTTTTGCCATTTAACATGTTCAAGTAACTATAATAGCCCTCAAGGAAATTGGAGTCTTAACCGGCCGCGATACCTTTTAAAGGACTAATAAAACAAACATGGGGGTGTAAGGCCATGAACTTTCAAAAACATGCAGACCACTACAGTTCATCTCGGGTGATGGTCCTACAGGGAGGCGATTTTCAAACTGTCCACACTAAGTCCAAGTCCACAGGTACTTTTGTTCCAAGGACTTTGTACCAATATTTAACACGAGAGGACTCCAGCTCAGATGAAGCAACATGATAAAGAAAATCATCACTCCACCCATCTTCCAATGTGCCAACCAATCCACCACCAAAAGAGCCCCTTCTCTCGCTTCACCTACAATTTGGAAAGCCCTCCCCGAACCAATGCACTCGACAAAGGACCTTAAGGATTTCAGGAAGATGCTCAAGACACTACTCTTTGCTGAACACTATGGCTCCATCTACCAATAATCCCCACACTTTATTACCTCACAGCATTGTTCATTGTTCTGTATTGTTTCCTCTCCCCCCCTTAAATGTCCCCTCTACCCACCCTTTTTTGTAACCACTTTGATTGAAGGATAAGGTGGTATATAAAACTCGATAAATAAATAAGAGTATGTGCTCTGAAACTTGTACTTACTTTTCACACAAGCAATTTTTTCAGCAAATTAGCACATGTAGATTTGAAAGTGTAACCTGCATGCATTATCTTCCTACCCAACTGCCTCCTCTAAATGTGTCTCTAGATCCATGCGCCGTGAAACAACACGCGGGCTTTTAGCCCCATTGAGGCAGGGCAGTTTTCAGACAGCTGATTAATACATGTAAATCATCCTCATGTTATGCGTATCATAGCCCACAATTAGGGGGAAAAAAGTGCAATAATGATAGAAAAGAGCCTGACACCTCCCCCCCCTTCTTTTTTCTCTGAAATACACAGAATTCACAGGATCATTTGCAAACGGGGCGATGTTCTGCACGGAGTTGCAGAGTCCGTGGGCACATTTACTGGAGGACTTTGCCCTATTTCTTAAAGGAAAAGTAGGTACGTACTTTCTCTTTGAGAACCGCACAGAGGAAAAGCCTCTATGGAGATCTGCGCTTCCTTATTCCATTTTGAAAATGCAAAAACTACATGTGTTGTTGCCTCATCCTCCCAAACCACGCTTCTGATCCTGCCTACCAGTGATGGGCTCCACCCCCCGCCCCGTGCAGTCCCCCACTTTGTGTGGCAGTGGAAAACTTACTTCATTGTGTTTGTTGTGCCGCCTCTACTCTTGTAAGTCTGCTGTGGGACCAGCAGCTGTTAAAAGTCTCACAGTGCGGCTGTTATGAGACTTCGGCCCGGCAAGGAGCAGCCACGGAGCCTGTGGCAGACTGACAAGAGCGGAGGCAGCACAGCAAACATGATAAAGTAAGTTTGCTGCGCTGCTGCCGCTGTGAGGGCCCCCTTTCTGCCCAGACCACCCCACCATGCGGGGGCTGCTTTGGCGAACTTTAGGCCACTGCCGCCTACTTTTCCCATGAGTAAAAGTACCCACTTTGTTGATCCCTGTGGAAGAAAGGCCTGGTGATCTACTTCCGATCACACTTTGCGAAGCAAATCCAGGGGCTGGGTCACCGGGAGACAACTGACTCGCAGGTACATATTGCATTTGTGTATAGTTTTACCTGAGAAAAAAGTGCGCACATTCCAGTCACTCTTTACCTAGGTAAGAGGCTTTTACAAATTGTCTTCATGCTAGTGAGTCTCACCTGCACTGCTGGAGTCGTCCTTCCTTCCCCGAATTCCTTGTGCTGTTCTTGAGGCTGTGCCGTCACTGCAAATTCCCCTAGAATCAGGCAACAGAAAAGGGTTGAACTGCTTTTGGATCCTAATTCCCTTGTTCTCCTTTCCCTATTTGAACACCTTGTTTCTCTTATATTGTACTGTCTGTCTTGAATAGATTGTAAGCTCTAACGAGCAGGGCCCGTCTTCTATATGTTCTTCTAAAGCGCTGCGTACGCCTTAAAGCTCTATATAAATGATCAATAGCGGTAGCAGTAGTAAATTGAGATTTTCAAGCAGATTCTCCCTGGCCCAAGCCCTGCACAGTGTAAAACAGCTCTGCCGATGCAGTGTAAGCTCACAGATCTTGCAAATGCAGCTTCTCATTGTACAAGAGGCTTCACTTTCTGTAGCTAGAGAGACTAATGTGCACAAACAGAAGCATTTTATCTTTTGTCTTCATGTGACTTTGCCCTGACCTTGAAACCCATTAGGAGAATTAAGGGCAGTGTTTATAGCTGGTGACAAAAACTAGCTACATAATTCAGACTCCAGGGCCCTTGGGTCTGACCCAGTATGGCACATCTTATGTTCTGATAACTTCACTGTAATTTTCAGCCTAGTTTTTATGCTCTTACCAGACCCCGATGGCGGGGTATGTTCATTCTGTGGGCTCCCTGGCGATGCCATTACTCCGCTGAACCCTGATTGCGAGGTATCGCGGACCCTATCAAAGGGCACTGGAATTTCCTGTGGTACTCCTGCCACGTGATAAGCACCAGCCTTGTAAGAGAGATTCTGAGCAGTGCCAGTTTGATGGAAGCCCATGTCTTCAGCCAGATCTGGGGGATACTGTGGGTGCCCAAGGTTCTCTGTCTCCTTCCATGAATCCTCCAAGTTGTCACAGCTTTGTGAACTTACTTGAAGATCTAAAGCAAAGACCGAGAAAAAAAACAGGAGTTTATTGACGTAGCATCCCCCCCCCCTTCCTTTCTGTTCAGCTATTTTTGTGTATGTTCTTGCAAGCTGAGGTGCATAAAGTGAGATTTGTGCACCAACAAAGACCATAAAACATAAAAAGAAAAAGAGTGAAAGGAAATCCAATTATACAAACAGGAAAGCGAAAAAGAGGAAACGATAATAAAGAAAGAGGAGTCAATAGTTAATATATTAATACATTACAGTATACAATTACATTATATGTCAAATAAAGTAAAGTAAAAGTAAAAAGCATTCAGATGGGGGGGGCAGGGGAGGGGTGTAGAACTACCAGTATGCAGGCTAGTCAGTAATCTCAAAATGGTGGCTGGGCCTTGTGGTTGTGCTGTGAACTACCATGCAGAGGAGCTGGGCTTGATTCCCAGGTCAGCTCTTCTTCTTCCTCAGTCAGCCAAGGCTGGGGCTGCTCTAGAGACAACACTCACAGCCCCTAGTGGGGAGGGAACCACAGTCCTTGTATGATGACAACCCCTAGTTGCTAGCAATAGGGCCCACGTTTGCAGCATTCTGGACGAAGCCTCGATGCTCGGCCCCTAGCCAACAACTATCAGAAGGGGATACAAAATAGGGGTAAATGAAGGTTCACAGCACCAAATTCCATCACTGGCTCTGACAGAATCTATAAAGGAGCTAGAGGAAGTGCCTGGATCAAAAAAAAAATTTTGATAAAACAGAAATGGGGGGAGGTTTGGGGAGGAGGGGAGTGTTCCAACAAAAACTCCAGTAGTAGTAAAAATCTGATTTATATTTCTGATGCAAGTAGACTGCAAGTAGACTGCAAACGCCTTAAGGCCACGGGAGAAATAGCAGAACTACAGAATGAGAGAGCTCTTTTCTAAGCAAGGGGAAACCCTTTCCTCATCTGGTTACCTGCTGTTGGTCCGCTGGCACATGCAGTATCTGCAGAGGCAGCTGTCAGGCTGTTGTGCTCTCCTTCCACCTAACAAATTCACAAATGAATATTAATGACACAAAACTCGCCATATCAAATCTTTCTAAAACAAAAGCCAGGGGAGAATTGCCTCCACGGGAACTGCAAGCGGCAACAGTGGTGACTGGTTCAGAGGAGGTTGTGGGTCATGAAGACTGACATTATAGGTAGACACTCACCTGTGCTCTGCACCATCATTCAGAGAAGGGGGGGAGGGCTGCACATCAGATACATTTTTTCATCGGTAAGAACAACAGGCAGGGAAAGACACAGAAGTAAATAAAAAGCCAGCAGGATAGAGAAGCAAGCCAGTGACAGCTGCTAATGCTGCATTTGACCTTGAGGGTCAGACACATGTTGGCTCACTAGTTCTCTGCTGCCACATTGTGTGGGCTGGGAAAACAGGTGAGCCCCACATTAACTACCAACAGCAGGACAATAGCACAGCACTCAAGAGAAAGAGACAGGAGGACGCTAGCTTCTGAGGCATTGAGCCAAAGTGACTTGCCTAAGGGGCAGGACATGCCCTAAATGTGCACGGATATCATGGGTGCGATGAGAGTTGCCATGAAATACA
Organism: Ichthyophis bannanicus; assembly: GCA_033557465.1. Lineage (NCBI taxonomy): Eukaryota > Metazoa > Chordata > Amphibia > Gymnophiona > Ichthyophiidae > Ichthyophis > Ichthyophis bannanicus. The sequence continues at coordinate 2,808,355 of JAWIIG010000024.1, read as the reverse complement.
TGTGGATGTACTTTTAGATGCTGGGCTCTTTGAAACATATTTTAATTTTTTTTTTTTTTGCAAGACATGAATTGAAGTGCACAGAAAAATTCAGGTGATTACAGGCCAGGGCAGATGTGGAGAACTGTGTAGTGCTTATGCTGCTATCAATTATAGAGGGGTGGCTAAGGGGAGCCATTTTGAGGTTGCAGTGTTTCATCAGATTGATTCTGTGAATAATACTGATGCCATTATAGCCTGTTTTAACATAAGATCACTTAAAAAAGGTCCCTTTGGTGAATGATTGACTTGTCTGCTTTGGAAAATTATAGGATTTACAGAGAGTTGGCTAAGTCTGCCGATACTTTGTATGTAAATGGGTTACAAAGTTCATCAACTGTGGTGTCAAAAAAGGCGAAGTGGGGGAGAACAAAATGTTAGAAATAACACGCCAAAAGCTAAAGAGTTTGCTGGCTTTTTCAAGAACAAAGGGAATCCTATACAGTTGTACAATTGTAATGATGGATGTTCAATGGTCCCAGTTTGTGGTAAACACAATACCTGGTACACATTCACTGATGTTTCAAGAATGAAGTCAATCTTCTATCCTCTTGATGTGGTATTCGTTCCTCCGTGTAAGGGACTCTATGATTATTTTTATGAACTCTGTTAAGGATGTCTTTGATGTCAGCAGAAATGTCCATTACTCTAAAACATGCAATAGTTAGACTGATAGTGGAGAATCAGATCTGTTTACAACTATGGACCTGTCTCTTGTACTGCCTGTTCTATTACTTTAGCAAGAAAAGGGTTGCCGTCTCCAGTTGGACGATTATTTTGAAAGGCATTAGGTACCTGACAAATGGTAGCATGGGTTTAGGACTGGACACAGTGCTGAATCACTGTTTAGTCTCTTTTACTGATAATATTTTGCAAGGTTTTGAGCAGGCCTTGAGAAATTTTGTTTAGATTTAGGAGCCAGGACAAAATCTTAGGAGCCAGTCCTCAGGACCTTGTGCCCCCTACCCCACCCCACCCCCCAGTTGTCTCTTCCACTGGTCTCATGGTGTTAAGTCTTGCGAGACCAGCACCAGAGTTCCTATACTGTGTGTTATCTTTAGATAGCAAGTGTTTATGTGGGTGTGTGGTGCAACAGTGGTGTGCCTGTCTGTGCATGGGGTGTGGCGATGGGTGTCTTTCTGTGAGTGGGATGCAAGGCTGTGGTTCATGTGTGTGTGTGTGTGTGTGTGCTGCAGAGCTGGGGAGCCTATGTGTGTGATGTGCAGAGGTGGAGTCCCTGTGTGTGAATGCAAATGTGTGTATGTGTGTGTGTGTGTGTGTGCGGTGCGGATGTGACGTAGTGGGGCGCTGGGATGCATGTCTGTCCTACAGAAGTGGGGTGTTTGTGTGTGTCTTTTGTCCCCATGATTTCATCCCTTTAACATCCAACACCTTGTCCTCTTATTTATTTATTATTTATTTATTTACATTCTCTTATATACTGCGCTATTCTGCATCAGTGCGGTTTACATTGAACAAACTGAAATTACATTGAACAGGGCATTATAACTTGGAGATAACTATTTTACAGGGAACATGGGCTATGGAGGGTTAAGTGGCTTCCCCAAGACCACAAGGAGCACCACTAGAAACCCCAGTCCTTCCGGCCCAAGGTTGCTGTCCTTTAGTGGGATTTGAATCCCTGACCTTCCGGCCTGAAGTACCTTGCCCCAACCACTAGGCCACTCCTCCACTCCACTCTTCCTTCTCCCCTCTAACCGCTCCCCACTCTGTTACCCTTCTCCCTCCCCCTAGCACTACATTCCCCCATCCTCTTCCCTTTTTTTATTACTGTTTCTTTAAGGTTTTGCAGTTTTACTCCCCCTCCCTCTCCCTTTCATCTAACTTTTTTTTTTTTTTGCTAATTGATGCCCCATCAGCTCTCTAATTCTATGATCCTGGCCTTCCTCACCTGTTCTGCCGTGGGGATCTGATCTCCCATGGGCAAAAGAGAAGGGGATGACTGTAATCACAGGGCTGATGCAAGCTGTCTGCCTATGAGAGATCAGATCCTCGCAGGCAGACAGCTTGCATCAGCACCACATCGCAGCTATTTCCTCTTCTGCCCACGGGGATCGTGCTCTCTTGGGCAGACAGACAGGTTCTTGCCCCATGATTGTGATTTGTTTTGGGGGGAGGGGCAAGTAAATTCCAGGCACCAGATGATAATTTCTGGTGACTATTGCAGCCTGGTGCCCGGCGTTTGTAGAGCCCTTGTTTAGAGAATACCAAAATGTCTTAATGCTCACTATTCATATTTGTCACCGCAGCTTTTAGCACAGTAGTGCCCGCCATTCTTTTGACAAGCTTGGCTGAGATTGGTCATAAGAACATAAGATATGCCATACTGAGTCAGACCAAGGTCCATAAAGCCCAGTATCCTGTTCCAACAGTGGCCAATCTAGGTCACAAGTATCTAACAGTTTCCCCAAAAGACACAGGTTCCACAATGCTTGTATTGGGGCAAGCAGTGGATATTTTAGGGTCCACTTTAATTATGGCTTATGGACCTTTCCTCAAGGAACTTGTCCAAACCTTTTTTAAACCCAGCTACACTAACAGCTTTTACTACATCCTCCGGTAGCAAATTCCAAAGTTTGATTACATGTTGAGTGAAAAAATATTGTCTTATTAGTCTTAAATAGGTTACGCTGTAGCTTCGTTGCATGCCCCCTAGTCTTTCTATATTTTTATGGTGTAAACAATCGATCTACATTTACCTGTTCCACTCCATTCATTAATTTATAGACTTCTATCATATCTCCCTTCAGCCGTCTCTTTTCAAGGTTGAAGAGCCCTAACCTTTTTAGCATTCTATTTGCTCTCTTAGCCGCCGCTGCACACTGGGTGGAGGGCTTTAACATATTATCCACGATGACGCCTAAATCTTTTTACTGGGTGGTGGTTCCTAATGTGGTACCTTGCATCGTGTAACCATAGTTTGGGTTGTTCTTCCCTAGGTGCATAACTTTGCACTTGTCCACATTAAATTTCATCTGCCATGTGGATGCCCAGTCTTCCAATTTATCAAGATCCTCTTGCAATTTTCCACAATCCTCATGGGTTTAAAGAACTCTAAATAATTTTGTGTCATCTGCAAATTTGATAACCCCACTCGTTATTCCCATTTCCAGGTCATTTATGATATGTTAAAAAGCAGCAGACCTAGCACAGATCCCTGGGGTACTCCACTATTCACCTTTCTCCATTGGGAAAATTGGCCATTTAGCCCTACCCTCTGCTTTCTATCTTTAACCAGTTCATGATCCACAATAGTACATTGCCTCCTATCCCATGACTTTTTAGTTTTTCCAAATGTCTCTGATGAGGGACCTTGTCAAAGGCTTTCTGAAAGTCCAGATACACTATGTCAACTGACTCACCTTTGTCTACCTGTTTATTCACACCTTCAAAAAAACATAACAGATTAGTAAGATAAGATCTTCCTCGTCTAAAGCTATGTTGACTGTCTCCCATTAAGCCATGACTATCTACATATTCAGTCATTTTGTTCTTTATGATGGTTTCTACCATTTTTCCTGGTACTGACTTCAGGATCACCAGTCTATTGTTTCCCAGATCACCCCTGGAACCCTTTTTAAAAATTGGCGTTACATTGGCCATCCTTCAATCTTCAGGTATTAGAGATGATTTTAATGGTAGTTCACAGATTACTAATAGCAGGTCTGCATTCTCATATTTCAGTTCTTTCAATACCCTTGGATGTATACCATCCGGTCCAGGTGATTTGCTACTCTTCAGCTAATCAAATAGTTGTAATACATCTTCCCGGTGTATCGATATTTCTTTCAGTTCTGCCACAGTATCACCTTCGGTCATGGGTAACATCCCTACATCTTCCTCAGTTAAGACTGAAGCAAAGAATTTATTCAGTCTCTCTGCCATGGTCTTGTCCCCTCTTAGTGCCCCTTTTACCCCTCTATCATCTAATGGTCCAACTCTCTCACAGGTTTTTTGCTATGAATATACTTGAAAAAGTCTTTATTATGTGTTTTTGCTTAAACGGCAAATTTCTTCTCAAATTCTCTATTTGCCTGCCTTATCAATGCCTTGCATTTAACTTGACAGTGCTTGTGCTGTTTCCAGTTTTCATCATTTGGTTCTTTTTTCCATTGCTTGAAAGATGCTTTTTTGGCAACAACAGGCTCTCTGACCTCACCTTTAAACCATGCTGGCAGTATTTTGGACTTCCTTCCACTTTTCTTAAAGCGTGGAATACAGCTGGTCTGGGCTTCCAAAATAGTATTTTTAAACAACACCAAAGCTTGATGTAATCTTTGCAACTGCTCCTTTTAGTTTTTTCTCAACTATTTTCCTTATTTTATCATAGTCTCCCTTTCGAAAGTTAAAAGGTAGTAATGTGGATTTCCTTACCATCCCTCCTCCATTAATTAAATCAAATGTGTTCATGCTATGATCACTATTGCCAAGTGGCCCCAACACCCTTATCTCTTATACCAGATCTGGTGATCCACTAAGGACTAAGTCCAAAATGGCTTCCCCTCTGGTCGGTTCATGAACCAGCTGCTCTGAGGCAGTCATTTTATTTCATCTATAAACTTTATCTCCCTAGCATGTCCTGCCTTGACACTGACCCATTCAATACCGGGGTAATTGAAATCAATCATTATTATTACTGTGCTGTATCTTTTGTTAGCTTCCCTGATTTCTTTGAGCATTTCATCATCCATTTGTTCATTCTGGCCAGGCGGTCGATAGTACACCCCCACTGCCATCGCCTTCCCCTTTTTACATAGAATTTCAATCCGTAGAAATTCTACATTGAATTTTGTTTCCTGCATAATTTTAATCCTTTGTGACTCAATGCCCTCTCTAACATAGAGCACAGCCCCTCCACCAATTTGATCAGCTCTATCATTATGATATAGTTTGTACCCAGGTATCACAGTGTCCCACTAGTTGTCCTCCTTCCACCATGTCTCTGAGATACCAATCATATCTAACCTCTTATTTAGTGCTATATATTCTAACTCTCCCATCTTATTTTTTAGACTTCTAGCATTTGCATACAAGCATTTTAGAGACTGTATTTTATTCATATTAATTTGGCAATTCGTAGGCAAGGGTAATTTGGAATCTTTTTTATTTGTTTATTTACATTCTCTTATATACCGCGCTATTCTGCATCAGTGCGGTTTACATTGAACAAACTGAAATTACATTGAACAGGGCATTATAACTTGGAGATAACTATTTAAGCTTTAAGCTCTGTCTGCTGGGTAACAAGAACTCCCATGCTGGTCAACCTCCACTGGCTACAGTTATGTTTTGGGCCCAATTCAAATATCCGGATATAGTTTTTAAATTAGTGTGGGCTGGAATACTACATCCGCTCACGAGTATTATGCTCTTCCTTGCAAGGATTAATGTATATCTCTCCAGGATTGGAGATTCATAGGGAAAGTACGAGTGCTCATATATTTTCAATGAGAGGCCCAACTCTTTGGCGTGCCTTACAAGTTGCACTGTGTGAGTTTCCTTCCTTGCTTTCATTTCTTGAGTCTTAAAAATTACATAGGTCATTTAGCATGCACATAGAAGACAGAAAGTAGGAAAGGCCTTTTGAACACACATACTATCTCATGCATAATTCTCAAAGATAAATTATCAGTGCAGCCCAGCCATAGAGGGCACAAGTACGGATGGGGAGATAATGTCATCCCTGGGGCTTCCAGGATGCCCGATAAGAGCAAGTTCCTGTGTACAGCTGGATGAGGGACTTTGAGAGTCATATAGGGACTATTTCTAGCTTGCTGCAACCCTGGTAACCACCAAGACTTTTACCTGTAACTGTTGCCATCTGATCCGGAGCTGTATCAGCCAATCAGGGTCCTGGTTCTGCTCCTGCTCTGGTCTTTCCAATAACCGTGGGTCCGACAGCTTCAGTCGTTCGGCTAGCTGCATGGGGGGAGATCAGAAGATTCTCAACTCAGTGATGCAACAGAGGGAGACAGCTGTGCCTGGAGCTTCTCACATAGGTCACCTTTGTATGGACACACATATGTGACGTCTCACAGACTTCCAACTATGCTTCCAGATATTCATCGCCCTCCTGGCCCCCTCCACAATAAAATACCAGCATCTATTCTCAACAGCAGCCACGATCATGTTTTTCAAAAATACATACATCTGGTGGCACGGAATAATCCAAGAATGCAGTCACCACCACTATCTATAGCTGTAGTGGCGTTACTCAGCTACCATGCATAGACTTAAGCGGTTTAGTTTGGGACTGCTTTTCTGCAGGACTGCATTAAAAACACTTAGCTATATGGATAGTGACTGACTATCACTGCTAATTCAGCCATAACTCTGCCCCAACTCGGCCTCAGCACCGTCCAGATCATGCCGCAGTGGTTAAAGGGAGTTTAAGGGGCATTATCTGGACAGGACAGCTGAGGATCCACAGATAGGGGACTTAAACATTTAAGATGCAATTGCCAAACTTAAAAATCCCTTTGAATATTGATTGAACCCTTTCCTCTTTCTCCATATTTCAGAAAAAGCACCCTGAAAATGTTTACAAAGCAATTGTTAAGGAAGAAAATACAGTATTCTACCCCAAATCCATCTGTACATTTTCTTCACCTCTCCTAGGATCACTGCTGATTTCTAAAGATTTATAAGCCTATTTTAGAGATGGGCAGGTCAGAAAATGGAAACAATTGAGTCAAGGAGTCTTGTTTGGCTCTAAGAGCCAAACACAAGCAAAGCTAAATTGATTAGCACGGAGGATCGTATAGATTGGCTGTAGACTAGTTTGAGTCTCCAGTCTGACAGGGTAGAAAGTCCACGGCAATAATTTCTGGGTAACAAGAACTCAACGGTTCCAGGGTATGATGTCCCCCAGGCAGGCCGGCCAAACTAAAACTAAAATTCTTATTTAAACTCAGATTGCACATGAAAACAAACCCCAAACTACTTAATTTGTCTCACTTTCAGTACAGCAAGCACACAGTGCAGCATCTAAATTCTTTCCCTGAATGACAAAGTTGGGAGAGTTAACATAAGATCTGTTCGCTTTTAGAGAGTAATTATTAAATAGGTCACCTAGACTGGGAGACCAAGCAGGCCTCTATTGCAGGCCTATTTCATAAAGATCTAAAGGCAGCTGTCTGTCATTATAAAATGGGAGCATAAATTCAGCTGAAATCACGGCCACGTAATTTAGATCAGCTTGGGAGCTAATGCAAATGGGCATGGGTGAAATATATGTGTAAGTGTGTATTTTATAGCCAGCCGTGCTCCATCCAAACTCCTCCCCCTACATGCCTATACCCAAGTGGCATACAAGTGCACACGTACTGGTCATACCGCACACTTGTGCATGTGGGGTAATTTTATAAGAAGCATTTTACATATAAAAAATCATTTAGAAAATTATCCTCTTGGTGCGTTTGGTTTGAGATAGTCCTAATATCTAATCAGAGAAACCACAAACATCTGGCATCATTATACTGAAATCCAAAAGACTGAGTGAAGGACGTCAGTAAGTTTAACCCTTTCATACTCGGTGGTTCCATTTGGAACCCATGTCGTTTTCTTGTAAAAAATCAGTGGGGATTAAAACCAGTAAACATCAGAAGTCATTTTCTTACTTACTATTATCATAATAAAATACTATATTCAGTTTAGAGTCCCTACTTACTAGGTGGCGTCACTGGCTGTGCTTTTGTTTTGGTAGCAAGTGTTCTAGTGTTAAATTTTAATGTTCTGAAGGCTTCAGTGCATCAGGAAAATTCTCTCAAGTCAAACAGGTATTGTTTTCCCTTTCTGCCAGTTTTATCACCATTTTTTGTTGAAACAGTTGTTGAATGAGACAGTTTTGTAGTTGGTTCCATTTGGTTGTTGCATGTTACTGCAGAAATGGTGGTTTGTAATACTTAGTGAAGTTTACCACATCATAATTATTAAGATTTAAATTTGAAATGTATATGTTATCTGCTAATTAAGTAGTAATCTAGTAGTAATTCAGTTACATTCTGAAATTCGTTGAACGTTTGATGCAGGCAAAATGATGGATTGTGATATGCACTGCAGACAAAATAGCATAGGAAAAATGGAATCTCAGCTTGTCTTGTTACCAGATGCTGACATTTCTGAACCTGAGTGTGATGTAGAGGATCCAGAGATGGAAAATAATATGGATGAGTTGAGCGATGATCCACTGAACGAATCAGAAGATGATCTTCCATTATCAACAGTTAGGATCATGCAAAGCAGAAAGATCCTGATGTTGCTGGTGTAGATGATGATGATGATGATAATGTTCCATTGAACAGATTATTCAAAAAGAAATCAAAATCCAAAGATGCAGTAATGTTTTGATGGAGGAGAATAAAGCCAAAAGTCACCTCCGATCCAATCTGGTCGGGAAAACCTTCTGATCCACCTAAGGAGGAAGAGCCTCCAACAAAATACTTTCACAGATTTTTTTCCACTGAACTTATTGAGCACATTGTGATTCAGACCAATTTACTTGCAGTTCAGTGTGTGTCCTCGTTTAGAACAACAACAGTAGAAATCAAACAATACTGTGGAATGTTGTTGAAGATGGGTCTGGTTCCAGTGCCCAGTTATAAATGCTACTGGTCAGAAGAACTCCGTTTTCCACCTGTTGCAGACATTATGAGACGAAATCGTTTTACCAACATCAACACGTTTTTGCACTTCAACGACAACATCAAGGCCGTCACTGACAGAAATGACCCTTCGTATGATAGATATTTTAAAGTTCGCCCTCTTCTGGATTTCATTCGAGAGGCTTGCCTAAAGGTTGAAGCGGACGAAAAGCAGAGCATTGATAAGCAGATGATACCATACAAAGGAAAAAAACCCTTGAGGCAATACCTTCCAAAGAAGCCAAGAAATGGGGCTTCAAAGTATTTGCTAGATGCGGGGTCAGTGGTGTGACATATGACTTTCATTTCTATGACGGCAAGGCTCCTGTTGTGCAAAAAAGCTGTGGATTTCAACCAGGAGACTTTGTTATGAAATGACACTGCCTGGCATTTAGAATTTCAAACTGTACGTTGATAACTACTTCACTTTTCTGGAGCTTCAGCTGATGCTAAAGGAACAGAGCATCCTGTCTACTGAGACAATACGGTGCAACGGGATCAGAGGATGCATTATGAAAACAGAAAAAGAACTAAAGAAAAAAGGTTGAGGATCCAGTGATTTTATGAGTGATGCAAACTCTGGTTTGTCAGTAGTTTGTTGGTATGATAATTCAGCTGTTCAGCTTTCATCAACACTGAAATCAGTTGATCCAATTTCTATGATCAAGCGCTGGGACAAGAAACTGCATGCCTATGTTGATGTGCCCTGCCCAGCTGTTGTTCGAGACTACAGTCAGAATATGGGAGGTGCAGATCTCTTTGATATGCTTATGGCTCTATATCACACTGACCATCGCAGTAAGAAATGGTACCATAGAATATTTTACTGGGGCCTTCATCTTGCAGTTGTGAATGGATGGTTGCTTTACAGACGTCACTGTGAGCAGAAATCTGTACCAAATTCTCGAGTGTTCTCACTCCTTCAGTTTGTTATCAGCATTAGTAAGTCATTGATCAAAGAAAACAAGGTGCCATCATCTGGGTAAAGAAAAAGAGCTGGATCAGAAGTGCTGGATTCTCCTGAAGCGAATGATCCTGATGACTCCCCTGCACCGCCAAAACAGAAATCATCTGTTCAGTCTGATCCAAACGCCAGCATCAGAGATGACTGTGTAGGATACTTTCCAGCTCACTCAGACCCAAAACAACAGTGCAGTGTTTGCAAAGCTCATGTCAGGATGAAATGCAATGTTTTCCTTTGCATTGCAAAGGAAAGAAATTGCTTCCTCAATTATCACACTTCAGCAGTTTGAATAAAAACGTTAAGAACTTTCAGTTTTATATATCTTGCCTTACTTTTATTCTTTATATTGAGTTCCGTTAAGTCCCATTGGTGCCAAATGGAACCATGATAAAAAAAACTCTTCTAATTATTAACTCCAGTGTAATGCAAGTGAATATTTCTGGTTCCTCTACTATCCCTAAGCAAAAGTTCTGCTTTCTGGAATTTTTTTACTGAAATAAAAAAATTTGGTAGTGAAAGGGTTAAATATTTGGGTGCATAAAAATGTCCCTCACCAATTACATCAGTGCCCCTACTGAGTTACGCTCGGAACCCACAAGAAAAAAAGATTTAAAGCAGGTCTGAAATCCCACTTCGTTCAGGGATCCATACTCATTGGATTACAAGCTAGGTGAACCTTGTCCTATTCCTAATTTTCCTACCCCTCTTAGTCTTATCTTACAATTGGAGCTTTTTTCAATCTATATTTCCTTTAATGCTGTCAAGTCAGTGCTGAACACCTGGTGACCCAGCTGCTTCTGGGTTTTTGTGGCACTGTATCACTGGAAGTAGATTACCAGGCCTTTACTTCCGAGGCAATGGTAGGTAAAGTGACTTGCCCAAGGGGTGCCAGTGGGAATTGAACCCTTGATTTTCTGGATACTAGGCAGTTGCTCTAACCACTAGGCTATTCTTCCACTCCACTCTTTTAATTTAAGTTGTTGTAAACTGTCTTGTTAATTTATTTTGAAAGGCAGTATAGAAAGCAACTCAAAACACCAAGCTAATGTCAGGGAGGAGAGAGTGTTTTATCTCAGATGCTCCCCTTTGGAAGGTGTCTTCAAAAGAAAGCATTGCTATAATATTCATGAATTGGTGCACTAATCTTCAATCCTGTCCTAGAAATGTACTGAGAACTTTCAAGTACCCTTCAGTTGGAATTTCTTAACGTCCCAGAGGAATCCTGAGACTGACTAGATCAGAAGCTAAAGATGTCAAAATACTCCTGGTGTTTCACTAACAGTTATCTCAGGCATCTGAAAGAAGTGGAGTTTCTGTTTGAATTCAGAGGGACAACTGCCAGGCAGGTGGAAACTCTATAGTATTACTGTCTAAAAGGAATTCAGCAGGAGTTTATCTGCAGTGGGTTCAGGAGACATAGTCCAATCCTTTCAATGAAAAGAGAGAAGCTGCATCCAACATTACAGTGAAAACCCAGTGTGAAACCTTCACCAAAGAATGCCTTTCCTAGGGAGTCATTGGTAAAGAAACTAGAAATGTGCTTTTGTTTGAATCAATATGGAAAATATCAATGACATTTCCTATGTCATTTCATATCACTTTTAATCATGGCCTGGTCTTGAATTGGTGTCTCTGGGATTGGATAGCATTGGTCTTTCAAGAGGAGTTATGTCGTCTCCTAGGGAGTTAGTTCTAGCCAGCCTGTCCTTAGCTGTCTCTTGTATATCTGGTAATATTCGTTCCTGTTTAGTCCAACTTTCCTTGTCTGGTCTTGAGTTCCATGAAAAACCCTTTCTGGATTTTTTTTTTTTTTGCCTTGTGAATCTATTGACTCCTGATCTAGAGACCTACTCCGAACACTTTTCTTGTGCCATGTTCTTGTGCCAGAAATTCTGTGAAACCATGTCTAAGTTTCTTATACATGTTTTCACATAATTTCTGAATAGGATCACTAATCAGAATAGGCTTGGTAAAGGTCTATGATAGTATAATAATACAGTAACTAGAAATTTGGCACAAGGATTCAGGATTGTAAGTTCAAGAATTAAACAAGAAAAAAATTTAAAAAAAGGTTCCAGGATACTTTTACCAGAACATAAGGCCTTGGAACATGACTCAAGAAAAGACTTTGGAGTAAGTCTCTAGAGCAGGAGTCGATTCACAAGGCAAAAAATCCAGGAAAGGTTTTCCAAAGAGCTCAAGACCAATCTTTTGGCCAATCAAGAAACAGTAACTAATAATATCAGAAATACAAGATACAACTAATGATAGATTGGCTAGAGCCAGCAACCCAGGAGATATAATAGCTCCTCCTGGAAGACCCATGTTTTTCAACCCAAAAGATACCTGTTTGAGGCCAGCCCATGACAACTGTTAACAAACTTGAAAAGAAAACAAAACTTTGGGGTTTTTATTTGCCCGGCAACCTCTAGTAACCTGTCAGCCATTTTTTTGTTGTTTTGGGCAACAGCCACATCCACCTCTTAATTAACAAAATTGCCCTAAAATAAAAACTTATTAAAACAAAACATGAATTTAAAGAAACAAAATGAAAACAAACACAGGAAACTATACAAAATTAAATTGTTTTGCCCAGACCCTACTAGAAGAAAGACGTACTGAGCAGACTGCAATTGGCTACTTTCTGGACTATTTTGACTGATTTCTCTGCAAATGGTACCAGACTTCAATGGCAAGTTATTTATTTGTATAAACTACTCAGTAAACATTTTTGTTTTTCATTTTAGAGAAACTCCAGCTAGAGTGTGTTAAGTGTTTTGTTTTGCCTGACTTTTGCAAGAAGATTTTTTTTCCACAAGTTTAAGGGCCTTTCAAGATTAACTTTCCCCCTGCAAGGAAAGGTTCCTAGAAGCAAGGGTTGTTTGATGACTCTTGATTTCCCCCCCAAGAGCCAGTGTCCAACTGGAGAATGGAGCAGGAGCAACAATTTAACAAGAATGAAACAAACAATTACCACAACATAAAACCAGTCCTGAAAAACTCGAACCACAGACAGAAGGTTGATGCAATGCGTGGAGAGATATTATCTGAAAAAGCTCTACTTCAGGAGTCCTATGTAAATAAATGAATGCGTTAAAACACAGTGAAGACATGAATATCTATATGATTTTAACACCACAATTTTGAGACTCAAGATCTATCTTTAGCCTGAATATGTGCTTCAACAAGACTCTGGTTTAATTTTTACCATATCTGTTTATGGCAGTAATACCACAGACATAACCCACCTTAGGTCAGGTTGTAGCCTACTTGTTGACCAATGTTTTAAAAAAATTATATTTTCAAAGTTGTTAATACAACTCTAGAGTATTAAAACATATGGGGCCCGATTCCCATCAGGGCATGTCTGGCCTGTCTGGATGTCCAAAATCTGGACAGGCTGGATTGGCACCTGATTCTAAACCCAGATCAGAATCGGGTGCAATGGGCCTGGACAGGCAGGATATGCCCTGATTCTGTGCCGCCGTACGTACACTGCCTGCACCATCCAACCCAGCCAGAGCGCCTGCATAGAGCTCCGGTGCCATGGCATCCCATCACCGGACCACATACCTTCCTTTCCCTGCTGCCTAACCCCGGAGGGGCCTGCCATGGCCAAGCAGGTGGCAGAGAACCTCTTTCTGTGTCCCAGGTCCTCGGGGGTGGGGGGGTCTGCCGGTGCAGTTCCCTGTCTGGGGGGGGGTGGGCTTATTCCACCTCTGAGGTGGCATAAGTTCCCCATGCATTCCGGACATACAGGGCCATGACCGGAATCGGTCCTGAATGTCCAGGGTCAGGGTCCTGCCTCTGCCCTGCCCACGCTCTTCCTCCAGCCCGCCCCCTCCCACCTCCATCCACAGCTCCCCATAGATCTCCTTTGTACATGCGGGGAGCTTTGGGCTGGGAATCCGGTACAGGCATTTAGCAAGCGAGACATATATCCCTGCTAAACGCTGCTCAGAATGACCCCCATGGGGCCTAATATTTAAAAAGACTTGTGCAATAAGTGCCAATGACAGCCATAAAAGTCTTTTTTTTTATTTGGCCCTGTTGTATGCATAATTTTATATTCAGATTGCAACATTGTAGGTTTTATGAGAGGCAGTACTTAGGGTGGGCAGGGAAATCAGGAATGGGGTCATTATGCAAGAGCCACAGTCAACATTTTATTCAAATGCTGGCCACAGCAATGAAATCAATACATATATTTAGTGCCACAAACCACAGAACGAGCAGCCCTTAATTGATGTATAGCGCAAACCATGTTGAAGCTATGCAGATAGCAGCGATATTCAGTCCACTATCCAGATAACTAGCCAAATAAATTTAGGAAAGCCTTTTCCTCACCTAAATTCATCCAGATAGTGGACTGATTGAGATCATTAAAGAGAAACACCATGCTTGGCAAGGTTGAAGGTCAACACAAAAGAGGAAGGCCAGCAATGAGATGGATCGATACAATGACAGCAGTTATGGATGCCACTCTATCAACAATGAGCCGCCTGACTGGAGATCGAATACAGTTTAGGACAGCTATCCGGAGGGTCACCATGGGATGACGCTGACTCAACGGCACTTAACAACAACAACAACAGTGAACTGAATATTACTGCTATCCAGATAGCTAGATGGAATGTCCATGATCTGCCCTGGCATTATCTGGATAGTGAATACACAAAACAGGGCACGCTAAAGAAGATTCTCAACAAAACAAATACCGTCTTTGAGAGTATTATGATGCACTGAGATCCTTTTTCTCCTTTATCAGCCAAACATATGATTAAAGAAATCTGTCATTCAAACCAACGTCATTGATCCGGAAAATACTCCTTTATATTCAAATATTCTCAATCTAATGTCTTCTTTTTTTCAAAATATTTCTTATATAAAGTATATTTTTAAAAGCTTCACGTCCTTTGTCTTTAAGGAATATTCACATTGATCAGAATATGAGACACAGATTTTACAACACTTGGAAGTCCCATCTCTCATATTGCTCCTGTTTCACTGTGAAGATGTTTTGAAGTAACTGTTGTTCTAATGTAAACCACTATGATTACATGAAATAGCGGTATATAAAACTCACAAATAAAATAAATATTCTGTCCCTTCCATCTCTCATAGTCTCAACCTATCGCTCTCCACTGCAACTGTCCCTGCAGCCTTCAAGCATGCAGTAGTTACACCTCTCCTCAAGAAACCCTCACTTGATCGTACCTGTCCTTTCAACTATCGACCCATCTCCCTCCTCCTCTTCATTTCTAAACTACTTGAACGTGCGGTTCACCACTGTTGCCTTGACATTCTCTCCTCTCTAGCCCTTCTGGATCCTTTACAATCTGGCTTTCATCCTTTACATTCTACTGAAACAGCTCTTGCCAAAGTCCCCAGTGATTTGTTCCTGGCAAAATCCAAGGGCCTTTACTCAGTCCTCATCCTTCTTGACCTCTCTGCTGCTTTTGAGACTGTTGTCCACAATCTTCTCCTTGATAACCTGTCCTCGCTTGGTTTTAAGGGCTCTGTACTATCCTGGTTCTCCTCTTCTCTCCCATCATTCCTTCAGTGTTTGTTCTTGTGGATTGCTTGCTTGAAATAATTGGATGTCCAGATGGATGTTGCATATTCCTATGAATTTTAGGTAAAGTATATATAACTGGTGTTTTAGGAAAAGGAGGATTCAGAAATATCTGCTGTTTAGAAGTCAAATAACCATCTTCCATTGTCTCATCTGTCAGATGCTTAACCTGTACCAAGAGATCGGTAGTTGGGTCTTCTGTTAGCTGTTGGTACTTTAGAGTACCGGCAGAAAGCTAGCACCTGATATTTAAATTCTTGGAGTGGTGATACCCCAAGAAAGTAGTAGTACATGTACGCCAACCATCGGGAGGCCCTTTTATCTGGCTCTGCTGCTCAGTGCAAAGAAAGTGATGTGGCACGTTTCATTATAATTTTTCAAATCGGGAAGATTGTTAAAAGACATTGGAATGTGTTGGGCGTGCATGTTGTTTTGGCTGAACGGCAACCTATGATAGCAATTAGTAGGCACCAAAATTTAAAAGTCCAACAGTACTACCACTGGTTAATGAAAATGAGCCGATATGCAGCCAATGTCAAGTTTGTGACATGACTATTGAGAGTCTTGAGTTTCTGAATCCTTGGGATGGCAAGAAATATAAAATGAGACACTGAATTACATGTAACTCCAATTGTGTGGTGTACACTATTGTATGCTCCTCTTAAAGAACCCTGCTTTAGATATTCTTTCTCCCTCCAGTTACAGACCAGTTTCAAATGTACCTTTTCTTTCCAAGATCTTAGAAAGAACAGTTGCACAACAATTACAGACTCATCTGGAAAATACTAACACTCTCTATCCCCATCAATCAAGCTTTTATTCAGGCCATTCCACAGATACCATCCTCGTGTCCTTTCTCAGTGAAGTCCAATATGTGCTTGACCATAGAAGCATTACTATGGCTGTCTCCCTTGATTTGTCTGCAGCTTTTGATCTTATCAACCACAACCTCCTCGCTCAGTTACATGATATTGGCCTCCGTGGCCCCGTTTTCTCTTGGCTTCACTCTTTTCTTTCTCGGTGTTCATTTCAGGTTCATACAGGTATTCTTTTGTCTTCATTCCCTCACTTGTGATGTTCCACAAGGTTCGGTTCTGGCTCCCTCACTGTTTAATATCTTTCTAGCACCACTGGCTCTCTTAATCCAGCAGCAGGGGATTTCTACCTATCTCTCTCTACACAGATGATATTCTACTCCTTCTCCTCACTGATCTTTTTTTCACCTGATTTCTCCCCACTTAATCAGTGTCTTTCCTGTGTAACCACTTGGTTAAGGGACCACCATCTTAAACTCAATCCTGCTAAAACTACTGCCACTTGGCTCTCCGGTACTTTGGTTCCCCCAAACCTTTTGCCAACTCTCTGTGGTTCTCGTATCACACTTATGCCTTCATTTCGCTATCTGGGTGTTCTGACTGACTCCACTCTTTCTTTTCATGCACACATAAGTTCTCTTGTCCAGCATTCTTTTCTCTTCCTTCATCGCATTTGGAACGTGAGATCTGTTCTTTCCACCCCCGCTTTAATTACGCTGGTTATTTCCCTTGTTCTGTCTCACATGGATTATTGCAACTGTTTTGTCTGGTCTCCCGCACTATGAACTAAACTGTCTGCAGCTTCTCCAGAATACAGTAGCCAGACTAATATTTCATGCTTCTCACTATGATCACATAACTCCTCTCCTTCAACGATTACACTGGCTTCCCATATCCTATTGTATAGGCTTTCAAAACACTTCATACCGGTTCTCCAGCCTACTTCTCCTCAGCTGTTATACGGCATACCCCTCATCACGCTCTTCGTTCTTTGCATAGGAATTGTCTCTGTCTCCCTTCACCTTCCCATGCACGTCTGGAAGCAACTCATTTATTTTCTGGCCCCCTCCTTATGGAATATCCTGCCTCCTTCACTCCGTTTAGAGCCATCCTATCATAAGTTTAAGACACAGCTCAAGACGCATCTGTTTTGCTTAGCTTTTAATGTACCACTGGAATTTCGTTGACTCATTATAAATAAACTGAATATTTAGGGTCTTTAGATGCTTTCCTTATGCCTCCTCTTCTAACCCTCCCTTGTGTTACCATGTCTTCTTGTGTCTGCTTTACTATCAAATTATGGAGTTCCTTTCTGACCTTTATTCAATTTCATTTTTATTGTAAACTGCCCTGCTGTCCCCACGAGGGGCGGTGTATCAAATTTTAATAAATCTTTCTTTATCTTTATTTGAGCGCTTGATAGACCGCCCAGGCCAAAGCATCAGGGCGGTCTACAATAACAGATAAAATGTCAGCTGCTGGAAATGAAAGATAGAAAGGAACGCCAATAAATGATAGGACAGCAAGAGACAGTAACTGAGGTAGAGGACAGGAAAGCTCCAGAGAGGGGTAGTAGGAAGGGAAGGGAGAGAGAGGAGAAGGGGAGAAGGGAAGAGGAAAGAGTCACGGGGAATGGAGGGCACGACTGGGGGATGGGGCGCCATCGGCAGGGGGAGGGAGGTCGAAGGCCTGACAGAACAGATGAGTTTTGAGGAGGGCTTTGAAGCGGGGGTAGGACAGCTCAGTACGGAGAAGAAGGGGAAGGGAGTTCCAGAGGGCAGGTCCTAGGAAGAAAAAAAGCAGAATGGCGGGTAGATTCCAGACGGGCCTGATTAGGAGAAGGGAGGAAGAGACGATTACCATGAGAGGAACGAAGAAGGCGGGGGGAGGGCTGGAGGTGAATAATGTTAGCCAAGTACTGAGGGGTATCGGTGTAAATGAAATGTAATAAAGTCTATGTGGGGAAAACTTCACATCAGCTCAGAGTTTGATTAGCTGAACATACAGTAAGTCCCTGTTTGTTACATCAAAGAAAGGAATCTTCTCTTTTTTACATTGCTTCCAAAATCATCATAGTTTTTCTATGCTTAAATGCGTTGCGAAAGAATCACGTAGCTGAGAATGTGAGAGGAGGCGATCATAATAAACTATTATTCCAACGTGAACAATGCTGGATGTGCAAACCGAATACACATTAAAATCAGTTGGTTTGAATGTTTGCATTGATTGGAAATCCTTTTTTCTTTGACAGTCCTTTGCCACAGCTGAGTATGATGTCATTTTGAATGTTTGGTGATGTGTCTGCATGAGATTGGTTAATGCGCTGAGTTTGCGTCCTTTTAAATACATTGAGCCTCAGATGCTAAAAGATTTTATTTATTTATTTATTTATTTAACATTTCTTATATATCGCCTTTCATGATATCCAGGCGGTGTACATTGAACAAACTGAAATTACATTGAACAGGGCATTATAACTTGGAGATAACTATTTTACAGGGAACATGGGCAATGGAGGGTTAAGTGGTAAGTAAGACAAGACCTTCCTTGGCTAAAGCCATGTTGGCTTTCTCCTAAATTTCAAGGGAATTTTGAAGACTTTTTCTGGGGACACAGGACAAGTGTCTGTTGGGCTCCGTGGAAATAAGGAGACTGAGCAAGATGACACCCTTGGGCAGGAAGGGGACCACGCATGTGTGGTAGCATTCCCAAAGGCTTTCTTTGAAAGCTGGAGAAATGCTCCGCGTGGGCTCTGTCGGCGCCAACGTCACCCCAAATGTGAGGACTGACTTCCTGCTTGTTCCTGGAGAAAATCTGGCTATTGGTGCAAGATACGATTTTGCTGTGTTTTACAGTAATTACGGCAATGCTCTCTGTAGGGCTATGTGAAAAAACTTCATCATGGATGTAATTCCTATAAAAATACTGCAGCACGTTTCCTAGGAGGTTTAGGTTCGAGAGAGTTAAGTATGTTACTTTAATGCTTTAGACCGCAGGGGTGTTAAACTCCAGTCCTGGAGGGCCGCAAACCAGTCAGGTTTTCAGGTTATCCCTAGTGAATATTCATTAGATATATTTGCATACAATGGGGCAGTGCATGCAAATATATCTCATGCATATTCATTAGGGATAACCTGAAAACCTGACTGGTTTGCGGCACTCCAGGACTGGAGTTTGACACCCCTGCTTTAGAGATTACACTGGTTGCCGTTGACCTGTCAAGGTTTTTTTTAAACTGTTTTTTTCTGGCTGTTTTTAAGGCTGTCTTCCCCTATTTTTCATGTTTATCAGCATTGGGGTTGCCATGGGTTCCTGTAGATCACTGGGTTTGTAAATGCAATGTAATTTTTTAATATTGATACTTTGTTTAGTATTGGGGGGTTTTTAGATGTTTTTTTATTTTTTTGGAAGGGGTCTTTTTGATTTAAGGACTGCAAGTAATCTTGATGGTTTTAAATGTCTTTATAGGATTTTTTATTATATCTCCACACTTTTTTAAAAATGAGTGGCACTTGTTGTTTAAATGATTTTGGTTCCCCTTTTTTATTGTTTTCAAGTTGTTCTTCTTTGCCAGTGTGAAGGCTATCCTTTGGGTTCAGAATAAACTGAAAGGAACCTGCAGAAGTCTGCTGTTTGAGATTTCAGGCGGGATATCTATGAGTATTTTTCATCAGCGTTTTTAAGAATATATGTTTTAATTAAGTTTTGAAAATTGTTTTATTTCTCTGTGCATTGTTGGGGTTTTTCCCTGATGCTGTTTGATTTGACTAGTGAGATTTTATATGTCCTAATGTGGTTGGTCTCTTTTTTCCATTTTTTAGTATTGTTTCTTGTTTTGATTTTGGTTTTATGAGCTCTTAAGCTTCATTTATTCAGCTTTGATGGGCTGATTGGTCTCCATCATGGGGTTGTATGGGTGTGTATATATCTGTATCTATGATTTGCATTTTTATACCTTTTATGTATTTATATTTTTGTGAAATTTTATACATCATATTTTTCTGTTTCTTATTTATGTTTTACCTGTATTTATTTTTTTAGATTTTGCTTCCATAGATTTGATAATTTACCATACTGCTGACTGCTTGAATGAGCTTTACTCCTAATGCAGGCTATAGCCAAAACAAATCTTGGGCGGTTTTTAAGTTATATGTTTTATGCATGTTTTTTTATCAAATGTAAAATAAATTTGTCTCTTTTATTTGTTTTTACGCTACCACTTTTTCTTTACTGTTTTAGTTCTGCACATACCATGACCGTCATGAATCTCTCTCCTAAAGCCTGGCTATGTGGAGTATGATTTCAGTGTCTCAAAGTCATTGCTCACACTCACTGTACTACTTGTATCATGTCAAACATAGAAAAATGACCACAGAAAAAGACCACATGTTCTATCTAGTCTGTCCTTCCATATTAAGAACTACAACAGTCCCCTTTTTTTTTCTTTAGAGATCCTCTATGTTTGTCCCATGCTTTTTTGAAATCGGATACTGTCCTCATCTCTACCATCTCAATTGGGAGACTATTCCACAGATCCACCACTCTTTCTGTAAAGAAATTTTTCCGCATATCACTCCTGAATCTATCCCCTTTCACCCTCATCCCATGTCCCCTCGTAGCAGAACTGGAGTTCATAAGACATAACGTAATTTGTCAAAACATCACTGAAAATTCCTCTTAATCAGGCCTGTGGCTCCTAACATGATGGGAAATATTTCTGTATCTTTCTGCCACATTTTTTTGGTGACAGAAGATATGTGGGACCCACCTAGTGGAGAAAACGACCAGCTGAAATTTGTCTTGAGCCCACTTACTTGCATGTTCGTAAGCAGGTAAAAATCATAGTTATGACATTTGAGGCTAGACTCTTTGAGGATAATTTTGTAAGTCATGTCTAGATTTATACGAATTTTCATGTGGGCATTTTGCACCTATTTTATAAAGTCAAATACACACATACTTTATTTTATAAACTAGAGTGTAAGTGGCAGAGAATGTGTAAAGTGCAATTGCTTACAGCTGGTGAAAATGCCCGCCTCACAATTTCTACTGAAGACACATGAAATTACAGTATTTTATAATTTACCCCACCCACATTCCACCTAAACTCCACCCCTGCGCATGCCCACAGTAAAGGTGTGTGTAGTTGGATGTGTACATGTGCTTCTAAAATAGTGCTTAGCACGTGTGGCCACATGCATGTATATGACTAAAATACCTAGATTTACACATGCTGTTCACACACAAATCTTGGCAGCTCCTTATAATATTACTCCCTTGATGTGTTTGTATCTATCTTTTGCTGCAGGCAGTGATTTTAGATGGATAGAGGGTTTATATATGGGTGTTTTAATGATGCATTATAGCTTTGCGTTTTATTTTGTTGCTAGAGGCGCTTAAGAAATCACAGTAAATAAAATAAACATAATAGATAATTAACAATTTCAGCCTAGAAGAGTGAGCTTAGCCCTCTGATGGACACCAGAAGCCAGACTATACTTCCCTTTGGCTCTGCAGCCTCAGAGCAACTGAGCGGCAGAATGTTCTTTCTGGCAATGAAATGGAAACACTGATTCTGATGGATGAGGACAGACTAAAATAGACTGAAATAAAATTATTTCGCTCCTCTTGTTACAGGGACTTGGTAGTGCAAGTGAAAATGCTGAGCTGCCAGGTCTGGGTAAAGAAACAGCAGCATCCTCGCTTTCAAGATCACTGTTATCAGGGTGAATAGCTGTTCCAGACAGTCAAGGTTTTTATCAAGCTTTGTGGACAAAATGTCAAAAGAAAATCAAGACTCGTAAGCAGATGAGACATTACCTCGAGCTATATCTGTAAAAGGCTGGGAGGAATGTTACAAACTAATTTGTCCATCGTGTATACGACTGACACATTACCACTTATTCCATTCTCTCTTGAGGGCATGTTTACTACAGTGCGGTAGTGGTGATTGTGCACTTTGCAGCACACTAAGGGCCCATGGTAACCACTACCACGTATTAAAAAAAAATCAGGCAACAGGTAAAAGTCCCACACTGATTTCAGCATGATGGGATGGGGTGGGATGGGATGGAGAGTAGGCATGGCGGCAGATGAAAGCTAATGTGTGCGATGTTGCCACACACTAGCTGTCATGACTGTCAATAGCATGGCTATGCTTAATGCCCCCTCGGGAACTGGCATTGAAATACAGCCACAGTACCAGCAGTTCAGTAGCACTGCAGTGCCAGGACTACACAAGATGCTGAAAGGAAAAGTGCCAGGTGGTGGAACAGGTTGACCCCCCCACCCCAAGACTCCCCCCCCCCCCCAAACCAAAAGAGTACCCCTTGGACCAAGACTCCTCTCCCTGGCACAGACCACCCTAAAAAGCCCCATCCACCTGTCCAAAGCATTGATGTTCCCCTCAACCCCATGGTCTTCCCCTGGCACTCACCTAGTGAAGATCCCTGATGTCTAATGGACGGAGGAGGAGTGATTCCTCTTCGCTCATTGCTTCCAAAGTTCAATATGGCAGATTTGATCCCCAGCGGCAATCTTGCACTCTTGATGCTAAAGGTTAATCTGCTAAATATCTACTCCTACACCACTGCAACCCTTACAGGGTTCTTACGTACAGTATTTTCCAAATGTAAGGCTTGTTTTACATGGAAAAAAGGGTTCTTATAAAATTGCATGGCTGAATCCATGTCAACAAGATTAAACGTGCTTACACGCAGGTGTAGATGTGTGACTGCATTCTTGCCAGTACTTGCATATTTTATAAAAGCTCAGGTACATCACAATTCAACTCCTGCTCTACCCAAACTATACACCCCCCTCCCCAGAACACCTACATGTAGTGTGTATATGAGTACCAAAGAAAGTGTAAGTTTGTGCGTCTACTCTACTCATGTACATATGTGTACATGCGCATCACAATTCCACCTCAATTCCACCCAAATTATGCTCCTGGGACGCGTATGTACAGATTGCATAAAAGTAGATGCACCCTTTCTGTGTGCATCCTTTTGTATGCTTATACAGTATGTAGTCATGCAGTCTTACAAAAGCTCTTTTCTGCATGTAAAAAGGTTGATAAAATTACGCCCATAATGTTCAATATAGGAATTCTTTGTGTATCAATGCATCTGTCTGACATAACAGTTATCGATTCTGCTTGACCAGACCTTTTAATTAGCAGTGTTGGAGCTCACGTTTGCATTGGTTCACCTGCGAGGGAGGGGAGAATGAGAGTTGGAGACTCGGGTGGAGGCTCTCGGAGCTCTGCCGGGATTAACAACTTGTGCTGGCAGTACTGCGGGTGCAGGAGGGGTTCGACTGGAGTCTATCAGATGGTTGACTGAGAAACTTGCTTAACTACAATCAGCTAGACGTCAGGGTGCCTCCTCTTTGGCTGGTTCTTTTAAATCGTGGTCCACGTTTTTTTCGTTGAGGTTATATGGCAAGCTGCGGTGGACCTGGGCCCAGTGCTGGTACCCTATGCGAATCAACTTGCTGAACAAGTTGCTGTTATCGAGGGGAACGTTCAAGAGCAAGGTGAGGACCTTTATGGATTAAAATTGGATGTAAAACTTTAGAAGATAAGCTGGAGAGCTCTAAGAATCTTCAATCTGCTTTAATGAAGGAGGCTGTGGACATCCATTTTAACCTTGAGGCTTTGCAGAATGTATTAAGAAACTGTAATTTATGTCTGCCAAAGTTCCCGTGTCTGGGTCCAGAGTCACCAAAAGATATGTTAAGTATTTGATGGAGACTTCGGGAATGCCTGCTGATAAAATTCCTGCTATTAAAGGTGCTTATTACCTGCCCTCTCCTATTACGTGTTCATTCCCAGATAGGGTGGAATTGCCTGAAGTAGAGGATGCCTCCGTCTCCGAGGTTTCTCAACTTTCTGTGAGGACAGAATTTGGAAAATGTTTCAGCTACTTCTTTAGCAGTGGCAACGATGCTTGTGATTTTTTTCAAATGTAGCAGACCGAGATAAGATATTGAAACGTGATGTGATGTTTATGGATCTAGTTGTAAGAATTTATCCTGATGTTCCTTATCGTTCCTCCAGTTTAGTCCTCCACCTCTGGGTTGTGCACCTCCTCCTGCAGCTTGGAGACTGGGCATGTCAAAGTCGTGATATCACTGGATATAGCCTACTGGTATCTCCCATCAGCCCCCAGTGTGTCCAGTCTCCATGCAGCAGGAGGACGTAGTGAGCCTAGCTTCTGGGCTCCCTTGGGGGGAACAGATAAGGAGCATTTAGTGTGACAAATTCTATTCTGATTTTCTTTGATTTTTACTTTTAATTTTACTTTTAATTCAGTTACCTTTGGTTAATTGGCAATCAGGGATTAGTTCCCTTTAATTATTAGGAACAAATTTCCTTATATTTACAGTAATTTTAAATTTGAGCCTGGCTCTTTAAATTAGTAGCAGCTCTCGCCTTCCCTCCTTGTCAGTTATTTTCACTTGCTGCAGGCATTCGCCGGTGCAGATCTCTCTCCCTGGACAGTACGGGAGAGAGCTCCGGGACTCGTACAGCCACACTGAAGCTGTGTGAGACAGAGCCTCTCCGTTGCTGCGGGATTTTAATTTTACTCTGTGGAACCGGCTGAGTGGTCCTCGCCGCGGCTGACAGGCGCATCAGCGCGGCTTGAGGATCGGATGAATTCAAGGCAGTAGGAGCAGGCTGCGTGGCTTTCGGCTCTGCAGGTAAGGCCTTCGGGCTCTGTCAGTCTGCTGAGGCCTCCTTTTGGCAGCAGCTGTTGTTCTTGGCGCCAAAATTCATTGGCGAAGGGGCGGCCATTTTCTCTCTAAGTATTTGGACCGCATGGCGAGAGTTGCAGGGAGCTGCCTGTGTGAGGAAGACAACAGGCAGAATAGCTAGATTTTTGGGCCTAGTGTTTCTTTCTTTTGTTTGTAGGTTTTTTGAGGCTTGGGAGGTTCCTCAGCCTTAAGGGGGCTGTTGTCAGCCCTCTTTATTTTTAAGTTTATTCTTAGTTTTCTAGGACAGCTGTTTTGGCATTGATCTCTGATACCACATGTTCTTTCCCTCCTAATCATGTCTCTGATTAGCATCTGTTAAGTCCCGGGATATTAGGCAAATTGCCAGCTTTTAGGTTCAAGAGCAGAGCCCTAACTTGTAGTTGGAAGGAGGGACAGGCTGGAAGTGTGCCTTTGTGTATTCTATAGTGAAAGTTGCCCAAATGCCTGTGGTTTCACAGGGACAGGTTTAGGAAACCTTAGGATATAAAAAAGTATATATCAGTTAACTGTCAACCAAGAAGTGCCTGTGCTACGGTCTATGGCCACCAGAGGGCAGCTGGTACACTCAATAGTGCCTTTCTGTGACCGTGTGTATGCAGCCATATCAGATTGATCATTCTTTGCAAGTCAGGGAAGAAATAATCACAGGGCCACCTCATGGGCTCTCAGGGGTTAGTGACTAAACAAGCAACTAATGTTCTGCAAATCAAGATTATATGACCAAGATTTAAAGCTCTTAACTTCTGTATCGTTTGTCGGGCTCTGGTGCCCTAAAGGCCACCGGATGGCAGCGCTGCTCATGAATCACATATAGTATTCAGTGCCCCCATCCCTGGGGAGGTGGTAAAATACAAAATCGTATTACTCATCAGGTTCACACAAGCAGCAACATCTAAGTCCTCCATTAGCAAGGTTGTCGGTGTATCCCACTGCTATTTCTCTGACTGCAGGAAGGCCGGGGGGGGGGTGCCTGTGTGTT
The DNA here is from genome assembly GCA_033557465.1 of Ichthyophis bannanicus. NCBI lineage: Eukaryota > Metazoa > Chordata > Amphibia > Gymnophiona > Ichthyophiidae > Ichthyophis > Ichthyophis bannanicus. Next base: position 2,782,560 of record JAWIIG010000024.1, on the reverse strand, counting down.
TCATAGCTCCACTTAGCATGCCCTTCCCAGGAAATTCTCATCTATTTCTAGAGCAGGATTTCATTTCATTTCATTTCTCTGGTTATGGTTAATGCACAGCGTTAAGGGGCTGTGTTCGAAGGCTTGGGTCCCACGGACTTTGGTGGGATTTCAAAAAGAAAAAAGAAACTCTCTTTAGTGAGAGACAGCCTTGTTCATTTTTTAGCTAACACTGTTGATTTATTCGGTGGCCTTTTGCATCCTGAACCGCAAGGTCGGGATACTGTTTGCTTCCAGGGGTTCTACTCTATTTCGCTCTTCAGCTCCCTGGCAGACGCGCAGGCTGGCAGGGGGTGCGCAACGCATCCTGCAATGCTGAATCCCTCAGGATAAGGGGGGAAAGAAAACTGGGTGAAGCGGGGGCTGGTAGCTTCTTGCAAAGCTATAGGAGCAGTCCAGGTAAGTTTAGCTGATCTGCTTTGATTTCATTGGAGTTGGCGGAAACTTTGTTTTTGGAGTCCTATACTTTATAAAAAAAAAAAAAAAAAGGGCATAGCTTTGTTGATTTACAAGAATCTCCTTCCGCTATCCATAGAAGGTCCTAGGGTAATATTTTGGCTTAGCTGCTGTGATATAGCGCTATGATCCGCTGTAAACATATTCAAGTCAAAAGGAATTATGGTGATAACTCTCTTGGACGGGTGTAACAGGTGCTTGGGTGAGCGCCATGGCCAGTCCACAGATGTGGAATGCTCTGCCATAAGCATTATGTCATGAGAGGGGTTTTATAGTTGTGTGGTTTCTTAATGGAAAATATTCCCGTTTAGTTTGGCTTTGCCCAAATTATAAGATTTTACGGTAGATTTGTAATGTCTTAATTTTGGCTATATGTGGTTTAATTTTACATATGGAAAAGGCAGCTCAGCGGAGAGAGGTTGCAAAATAGAACTCTGGCCTTTGAAGCTATCTATGCTCCCATTCCATTTATCAGAGGTTCTCCAGTACTGAGAGTATCTGCTAGTGTTCAGCGAATGCCTTAACCCTTTGAAGGCCTACTTTAAATTTTTAATCCACATTCTGCAGCCGGGTTAATTTTTGCATATTTCAGGAAAATTGTACCCGTCTTATTCAATATGTTTTAATAGTGATTTTCCTTCTGCTATGGTCATGTATTATATACCATTTGATAGGAAGATTTAGTCAGAATTTTGGATCCCGAGAGTTTTGGGCTCGGCCTGGAAAGGGTTAATGGGGGCCAGAAGCACGCAGCCAGGCTAGTTCTCTAGCAGCAATAGCAGCAGCTCAGATTCTAGTAGGCATACATCATATGCTGGGCTTACAAGATGGCTTCCACGCTGATTGGCATCAGCCAAGATGGCTGCCGGTTTAGACTGTGAATGTGGAGGCAGCCTGGATGAGGGACCTTGCGTTCTCTGGAAAATGCCCTGCATACACTGAATCATTTAAATTCGATCAGCTACTGGCAGGACACAATGCACTCTCACATGCTTTTTTGCTTCAGTGGTCTAAAAGTGGAGTCTGTACCAGGTGGTATAATGGGAACTTGTCTGCAGTTTCTCGGCTTATTCATTGCTGACTCAATTGCCACTGCGGAATGAGAAAGCTGTATTTCCTAACACCAGGTGCTAGTTGAACTTAAAATATAAAGTCCATCTTTGTGCAGTCAGACGGAATGGGGCGTTACTCTAGCAGGAAGGCCGTGGATTAGTATGCCTGTGATTGGGGGTTCTTTCTACTTCATATTGTTGGCACGGAAAGAGCTTCTCCTAACATATGCTGAAGGAATTTTTGGTTAAGAGATGTCTTTGAAAAAAACCCCAAAAAAAACAAAGCATTCAGCTGTACTGAATTCGCCTGTTCTTGATTGACATTTTGAGGCTAAGCAGGGGCAGGTCTGGGTACTACGTGGGTGGGTGCACACCTTGCACTACCAGGGGGTGTGTACTCACTGGATGGAAGAGAGCCCTAGCAATCTTTAGCGCAAGATAGGAAAGTAGATAGTTCACTGAAGCGATCGTTGGGGGCAATGCTCTGTCCTTACAAGCTCCCATTTGTGGAGCCTGGGGGGGCGAGAGCATGCTTCAGGTGGTCGCAGTGTTTACGGCAGGCTACTTGCCTGGAACAGGAAAGGATCAGGGAGTTGAATCAACTAGAGCCTGATTTGCTTTATGTGGCAAATGTGCATTATGGTTTAATTTCGAGCGCTAGTTAATATTATTGGCCTCCTTGGGGTTCACCCGGAGGTCTCTCTGGTGGAGGAATGGGGCGGCTGATGGTTCATCTAAGTCGAGGCTCAGTAAGCTCCAGTTAAAAGTTTTTGTCTTGTCCTTTCCCCGTGGGCTCTCATAGGGCAAGTAGTTAGCGTATCGAGGATTTCGGGGAAAGGTACTCTTGGTAGCGCCCGGTTGGATGAGACGGCCGTACTAGGCTGATCTCATTCACCTACTCGACGGGCATTTCCTAGAAGTTGCCGGTAGCGGACGTTCTGCTGCTTCTTGGTCTGCGGCGAATGTCTCAGGTGGATCGGTGCCTGCCTACGGTTTGGCCTTTGAATGGGCGGGGCTGAAAAAGAAGGGTTATTCTGTGGCAGTCTTCACCACCTTGTTGAGAGCAAGGAGGCAGGCTGCGTCTGGTACATAGGTCCGTGCTTAGTGCCTTTTTGAAGGCTGCTGTTCACGGCGACAAGTCCGGGCGACAAAGGTGTCTGTATCCTTGGTCTGAGTTCTCTGCAGGACAGTGTCTGAAGGAACCAGTGGCCAGTTCCTTAGAGGGTCCAGCTGGCGACTGTTTCCAGCTGTAGAGGTTCTGTGGAGGGAATAGCGCTAGGTGTTCGGATCGATGTGTGGTGTTTCCTTAAGTTGGGACCCGACTGTGCTCCTCAAGGAGAGTTCGGGTGCTGCTGTGGGATACCGATTGGGCCTTAGAGGCGTTAACTAAAGAGCCCTTTGATTCTTTACTCCAGGCGTCGGTAAAGGATTTGCTGTTATAGACAGTGGCTTTGATAGCTCTTTGTTCGGCGCAACGAGTTTCGGAGTTTCAGGCATCATGTAATGAGCCGTTTTCACCCTTTCTGGATAGAGGGTGGTGTTTGCGACCAGTCCCGTCGTCCTTCCAAAAGGTGGTATCTGATTTTTCTCCTGAGTCTATTGGTTTCTCTTCCAGTTCTCGGTTTTTCTGGAAGGGGAAGTTTTTATTCGTAGCTTACGCCGATAGGAAACATAAAATGCAGGGTGCGGCGTTTGTTTCTTTGTTTTTGTGTGTTGGTTGGAGGTCCCCCGCGAAGGGGGAAGCAGCAGCGAAGGCGGCCATTTCACACTGGGTTAAGGCGGTGGTTGCCTCAGCATTCTGGTGGCGAGGTTGTACGATTCCGGGGGGCTTTCTGACTCTTGCTACCAGGGCGCAAGCAGCTTCATGGGTGGATCACTGTGTCATTTCACCAGGGGGGATTGGTAGAGCAGCTTCCAGGTCCTCTCTTCATTCCCTCAGTAACCACTGCTGCCTAAATGTTTTGGCAGTAAAGAATGCCTGTTCCAGGTCGACGGTGTGGTGAGTTGGCTGGATAGGTCCCTCCCAATGATTACTGCTCTGTTACATCCCAGAGGTGGAGGACTAAACTGGAGGAACGATAAGGAAATAGAAATTACACTTACCTGGTAATTGTCGTTCCTTGAGTGACAACAATTTAGTCCTCATTCCCGCCCAGGGGTGTGATTTCTTCAGAGTTTATTTTCAGGCGGAGTGGAGCATCAATCTCAAGGAGTAGACAGATCCTTTCAGATTCTAGATCACAGTGAGTATCCCTCTCTGTTGTTTCTTCCTTCTCTTATTTAAACGAGGGGATGGTATAGGAAACGTGTTTGCATAGGGGGGATGTGAATGTAAAGTTTAAAAAAAAAAAAAAATAATAATAATAATATAAGACTGATAAGGTTAAAAAGATTCCTCAAGTTGAGGAATGGAGAGTTATTTAAAGCTATAGTATAGTTACTTATTTGTTGTTCCTTTGAGTTTGCTTTGTCAATAGTACACTGGAGGCTGATGGGAGATACCAGCAGGCTATATCCAGTGATGTCACGACTTTGACATGCCCAGTCTCCAAGCTGCAGGAGGAGGTGCACAACCCAGAGGTGGAGGACTAAACTGTCGTCACTCAAGGAACGACAATTACTAGGTAAGTGTAATTTCTATTTGCTAGAGACTCGGAAAAGGAGGAAACAGGTTTTGTTATTGCTTCCTGCTGTGCGGCATCTGGGTGTCCCTTTCATGTTGAAATGTCCATGTAAATGTATAAAGTTTCACTCTCTAAAATATGTCTTTTTTGACCCTTCCTATTTGGTGAGATTTATTTCCGCTAAACATTTCTCCTTCTCCAGCCTCTCCACTTGGAGTGCCCTCAGTTATTCCCATTTAGATAATATATTAGTTTTTGGCTTATTCCTACCCTTTGGGGTTTAGTTTATATTTGTTTCCTTATTGTATGGACTTGGATCCTCACTAGTTGAGCTGGTTTATTTCCTTTTTTGAGTGATTATGTATGTATATGCCCAGAGGGGTTATTGTTTTCCTTGTTACTTATAGCTTTTCTGTATAAGCTTTTAGTTTGCTTGGGGTTTTTCCAAAATTGTATAAATAAAAAAAGCATTGTTTGAACTATGTCATACTAAGAAGCATGTTTACTAAACTGTGGTAAGGAGCCTCAGAAAGTTACGTGCCATCTATAGACATAAATCAAGGATTTTTAGTAATTCAGATCTGTCAATGGTCCTTTACATATTTACTTTAACTGGTCGTTATTCTATAAATACGCATGGCATGCACTTTCTCCTGGAGGGAGCATTGGCAGAGCACCCAAGTGCACAGGTATTTCTAAAATACGGGTATATGTGCGTTAGATATGTGCAAACATTTACATGCCCAGATTTAACATGCATTTTTGCACACTTACATCTCTACTTTATAAACTAAAGTGCATGCGTTAACTATGCGTGACGTTACAAAATTAACCTCCAAGAGGGTAACTTTATAAACCATTTTCACGGTTACAACAGCCCATGAAGCACAATGTTGCATACAGTATTTTAGGTAGGAAATGGGACGTCCAGGTCAGGACATGCGCAGTTTCCCCAAGTACCTTAAAAAAGGCTCACTGAACACGAGGCAGGGGACATTAAAAGCCATTTAGACGGTGTGCAGACCTGCAGACAGCCTAAATGGCACTCAGCAGGACAGTCAACAGCACTAAGGTGGACGGTGTTACTGAATTTCCCCAGCTTTGGCCCCTAAGCGCCCCAACGCTAGTCGGCTGGCATCAGGGCGTTCTGGGGCGGAGCTTAGGTGTCACCCTGAGATAACCGACTAGTGGTGATACTCAGTCACTAGCCGGTTATCCTAAAGTGGCTAAATTAGGAACTTTAATGACTTGCCTAACTTTAGCTGCTTTAGCTAACCAGCCAGCGGCTGAATATTGCCACCAGCTGCTTAGCTAACTAGCTATCTGGCCAACCCGGATATTCAATGCCTGTGTGTGGGTATGGCCCAGACATTGAATATCCGGGATGAAGGTTCAGTGGCAACAAGCTATCCACTTTATCAGCGTTAGCTACTGCCACTGAATATGCCCCTGTGATGGGGTGTATGAGAAGCTCCCCATCCCCCGTACTGATACACCTCCAGCCAGACTAAGCGCCAGAAGCCAGGCCCCTTTAAGGAACCCGGCTTGAATATGCTGGAAGGGTGTGGCCAGGGACAGCCCTTTTAACTGGGAGGGAAGAGACAGAAAGGGAGGGAAAAGCCCGAGGTGTTCCAGAGTACGGAGTGACCATCTACCTCTAAGAAGACACTATGGGAAGGTAGGAGCTGGGGTGTTTCCACGTTGGTCATCAGGCTCGTGCTGTAAAACTCAGAGTGAGGGAACTTTGGGGGAGGGGAGAACTGTTTCTTTACTACTTCTGTGGACTTCCTGTAAATAAAGCATTTTTCCTTTAACCCTCCGCCTGGCTCCGTGGGGGTTTCTGTCCTGCCTGCTCGCAGTATACTACAGCCCTCCAAAGCCTATATAGAATATGTATAAGGAAATAGGCAAATGCAGCACTTTCAGCAAAACCGCCAATTTACAACCTACACATCCAAGAAGAACCAATTAAGGAACCAAGGTAGAAAAAGCATTTTTTTTTTTTATTTCTGAGGTGATTTTAAACTCCAGCAAACTAAGAGCGTTTTCCCCTCAGTCACTCACAAACCCCAGGTCCAAGGAATCAGTCAGCCGATATTCATCCTTGCCTTGAAGGAGGTGTAAATGCTGTCCTATAGCTTGTTGTAAGTAAGCATGCATTGCCAACGAAAATCACGCATCCTTTTCGATCCCGCAACACCCTCTTCAAAGCTCTGCACAATGTGCATCTATATGTAAGTGACGGCATTTCTAAAAGCACTACTCAAGATATGTATGATACCTACACGTTTAAATGATACACAAGCCTTCTAAAATGACCTCCTTACTTAGTAAAGAGGCTGCATTGACGAGGGGAAGGGAAAAGTATGAAGACACTGCTGTGTGGCGTTCGCAGCTTTGGTGTGCATTTTGTCACATTCACGGTTAAAGCCTCTGAGAATTAAGCTAGTTCAAGCTGTTCTTTAGAGAGATTTTGTTTTGGGGAAAGCTTAACTAATGAGCACGCTGTCCCAGACTTTGCCCTTATGAAAGACAAGAAGAAAATGAAAATATGTGCACTGTCAGGAAATCAAAATGCTTATAAAACGTCTTTTCTTACTGTATGAAAATGAACCGTCCATCATTGTCTGTGAGAACAGGATAAACATTCGTAGGCATCATTCTCTTCTCATGTGTCTAGACATCCTGAATAAACATATTTCCTTATAACTGAGGCTCATACTTGCCATTTGATATGTGGGGTCCTTAATGTCTATGTTTTAGGTATTAGAGCTGTTATTATGTGTTCTGGATACGTGGGCTCCCCTATCCCAGTGACACAGGGTCAGGGTCAGTATGGAGGTCTTGGAGGTAGCAATTATAGATATTATAAATCTAAATCAGACAATTTATTATATCTCCCTCGTATTTTAAAAAAGGTTCCGGTTGTTTCTTGTACTTCACATAAGCTTGCTTTGATTAACGTGCGTTCGGTAAATCATAAAGAACAATTTTTATTGGATTTATTGGATGGTTTTACATGGGATGTTTTAGCTCTAACTGAAACTTGGTTAGTGGATGATGAAGGGTCGTATTAGGAGGTTTTTTTATCCCCTAGGCTATCAATCATTTGCTTGTTCACGTGAGGTTAAAAGAGATGGAGGGTTAGCAATTGTAGTGAAATCTACTTTGAATCCTTTGTTTAAAGAATCAAAAAAGTTTGATTCAGCAGAATGTTTTGTAGTGATTGTAGGTTATGATTCTCCTATTGCATGTGTAGTTGTTTATAGAAATCCCAATTCCCCAAAGCGAGTTTTGGATGAGATCTTAGAGCTTATTTTACAATTGACAGTATCTTATGCTAAAGTATTTGTATTAGGTGATTTTAATTTTCCATCATATCCATCTCTGACAGGTGCAGAGTTTCATTTTGTTTATGGTTTGGAGAATGTGAGTTTTTTCAGATATGTCAAAATCCTACATATGAAAGTGGTCATATGTTGGATTTGATTTTTATATTTGATAGTACTAATTTACGTTGTCAGGAATTAGAGACAAAATTATTTTCTGTCCCATGGTCAGACCATATGGCGGTATATTTTGGTATCATGTTTTGGATCCATTTCAGGATTTAAACAAAGGCCCTCCTGTGGAGATTTTGGATCCCAAATCTGTTGATCAAGAATAATTTTTGATAGCTCTATCTACTTGCAGTGTGACTATGGAATCCTTGTCTTTGAACAAAAAAGTTGATAGTTGGTGTGCTGCGATATGTAATGTGTTTGAGGGTATGACTTCAAAAAAGCATATTAAATCAGTGGTGCATAAGAACTACTCCCCCTGGTTTCATGATGAATTGAGAATTTTGAAAAAAGGAGGTTAGGAGATATGAAAAGAAGTGGGTTAAAACTGATAATACGATTTTGTGGAAAGAGGGTGCTGCAAAATATAAAAAGGCAATTCAAGAGACAAAGAAATCATTTTATTCTGATTTACTAAAGAACTCTACTAACTCTAAAACATTATTCAGACAAGTGGGTAAACTTTCTAATGTGGCTACGGGACAGTTTTTTAATTTTGCAACTACATTGATTTGTGAAATAAGATAGATAAGATTGAGTCTTGAAGGATTACCCAGAGGGACTACTACAACTGGAAATAGATCTGCATTTGTAAGTATTTATCTTCTGGAATATAATCTAAATCTTGGGGAAAAGGGGTAATCTTTGAATTAAAGCATATAAATCTGTGTAATTTAGAAATCAGTGTGTTTGCTGAGTCGGTCAGATCTTAATATCACCAGAGAGCTTTTCATTTAAATCAATCCAAGTATAGCTTAGCATAGAAAGAAAAATAGAGTAAATAGGTACTGAAATAACTTTGTTTCTAGAGAGCTTTTTTATTTAAATCAAATCAGAGTATAGCTTAGCATACAAATAGAATAAATAGTCTCACAATACAAAGAGCTCAACTTGTTTCTAGTGACCTTTACAAAGAGGCCTTTCAATTAGGAAGCAAAAGATCTGTGAAGTTTAGTAAGAACCTGAGCAGGGGCAGCCCAAGGGAGTTGCGGGGCCATGAGCGGAGACTCGGTGTGTGGCATTATTTGCATAAGGGGCCTCATTTGCATAAATATTTGCATAATGTTACCATACACTAACTTTTAGTAAACATGCCTCTTAATGAGTATATGGATAAAGAAAGACTAAAAGATTTCTACATTACTATAATCCAGTGCCAACCACCAGGCACATTAGGAACTACTACAAACACTGCCCATTTAGAACCCATCAGCTCTATAACAAAACAATCGTTCACGTATAAAATAGGCAAAAATATTTTATCCAATCTTCTTAGAAAATAATTTCATATAGATAAAGAGGTCTCAGACTTAATCGGTTCTGCCACCGGGACTGACGTCCGTTATCACAGCAGAAACCTTATTCGCATCAATGACCTCTGGAGCTAGTTGAACAACGCTTTTGTAATATAAAAAGTCCAATCAATATAGAAAGGGAAGCTGTATACTATCCTTATCTGCGTCTTCAACACCACCCCATGGATTGGGTTAAGCTCGGATCCCGACGCCTCACTCAGGTACCAGTCATGCGTTTCACGACTTTAGCTTTCTTCAGGGGATCAATACGGCTCTCCCAGCCAACCGACAAATACCTAACAAACATATCATAAAACATACTAAACATTAACAACAAACCCTATGTAGCATGAACAAATCATTTGAAGCTCTCCACTGCCTAAGGAGACAAACCACCAAAGAAGAGAAAAAGAGAGACAAACTTTCTCACCATGTCATTCAAGAAAGCTGCCCGCGTTTACCCGTTACTTCTCTTTAATTCTCAATCTTGATACAAAACGCCGCGCATGCGGACAGAAGGAGCACTCCCTCTATTTATCAGGAATCCCTCCCTCTTTTTACTCTAGTCACATGGTCTCCACTCCACCATTCATAACTTCAACAAAGTCCTCTTATAAAACAACTCCATACTTTCATTCATATATCCTCCACTACTGATGAACCACCCATTCACTGCTTAAACCCAATCTCACGATTAATCTACTAAGTCAGACTGTCTCCATATAGTAATCTACAAAGGACCAAACAAACACAAGGACAATACTATAACTAAACTGCCCATAACGCCGACCTTAGCCATTTAGAACTCCACACACACGCTCTAGACTGGTACCTGAGTGAGGCGTCGGGATCCGAGCTTAACCCAATCCATGGGGTGGTGTTGAAGACGCAGATAAGGATAGTATACAGCTTCCCTTTCTATATTGATTGGACTTTTTATATTACAAAAGCGTTGTTCAACTAGCTCCAGAGGTCATTGATGCGAATAAGGTTTCTGCTGTCCTAAGCCCCCCATCAACCCACTTCCAGTCCTAACCCACCCATCACCCCATTTTCAGTCTTAGCCCCCCTCATAGACCATTACCCATCCTAACCCCCCATCAGCCCACTTCCAGCCCTAACCCCCATCAGCTCACTTCCAGCCCTAACCCCCATCAGCTCATTTCCAGTCTTAGCCCCCCATCAGCCCACTTCCAGTCCTAACCCCCATCACCCCATTTTCAGTCTTAGCCCCCCATAGCCCATTACCCATCCTAACCCCCCATCAGCCCACTTCCAGTCCTAACCCATCAGCTCATTTCCAGTCTTAGCCCCCCCATAGCCTATTACATCCTAACCCCCCCATAGCCCATTACATCCTAACCCCCCCATCAGCCCTTTTCTAGTCTTAACCCCCCATAGCCCATTACCCATCCTAACCCCCCCCCCCACACACACACAATCAGGCCACTTCCAGTCCTAACCCCCCCATCAGCCCATTTCCAGTCTTAGTCCCCCCCCATAGCCCATTACCAGTCTTAACCCCCCATCAGCCCATTTCCAGTCTTAGCCCCATAGCCCATTACTAGTCCTAACCCCCCATCAGCCCACTTCCAGAATTAGCCTCCCCCCACCCCATAGCCCATTACCAGTCCTAACCCCCCCATAGCCCATTACCAGCCTAACCCCCCTCCCCCCCATCAGCCCATAGATAAAAAAAAAAAACACAAACAGGCTGCTGCTGCCGCCGTGGCAGCGGCAGAATCAAGCGTCCTGCGGGGCACCACCTCCCGGCATCAGCTCTCAAAGCGCGGGCTTTTCAGAGCCGCAAAGGGAGAGTTTCCCTTTCTCGCGGCTCTGTTAAGCCCGCCGAGGCTGATGGGAAACAGGAAGTCCCATCAGTCCCGGCGGGCTTAAGAGAGCCGCGAGAGAGAAACTCTCTCTTCGCGGCTCTAAATGCCGCCGCTGATAGAGCTGATGCCGGGAGGGCTCTGCTGGGCAGGGGGGCCCCACGGGGCACTTGATTCTGCCGCTGCCACGGCGGCAGCAGCAGCCAGTTTGTGTTTTTTTTTAATCTATGGGCTGATGCAGAATGTTGTTTGCGCGGGGCCCCCTGAAATGCGGGGCCCTGCGCAAACAACATTCTTGCTCAATGGACGGGCTGGCCCTGGACCTGAGATTAATTATTCTTGAGGTGCACAAAGTCCATTTAACATATAGGGGGTTATTCTGTGCCACAAAAAGCGAGGATGGACGGCCCAACAGGACGTCCACCCCCGCTATTCGTGCCTTCACCCGGTCACAACTAACTTCCCGCCGGTTGTGCGGGGAAGTTAGACGGGGGCAGGGAAGGGGTGGCTCGGGGGCAGAGTCTGGGCGGTCGCCGGCCCTGGACATACAGGGCCGCTTCTAATGTCGGCTTGTATTCCAGGGCCAGCAACTTATACAGGACATTATTCCACCTCTGAGATGGAAAGACTTCACTGTATGTCATTTTCCAGAGGGCCCAGGGCTTGCAGTGGGCAGGGGGGCCTGAAGGCAGTCCCCGCAGCCCAACCCTGGATTCTGGAGGTCGGATCGGGGGTCGGGCTGCAGGGAATGAGGTCCTGCAATCCGGTGGCCGACATCACAGCTCTTCAATGGAGCTGCAGTGCCATGGCAACATGACGCCATGGCACCACAGCTCCATTGAGGAGCCTTGACTGAGTTAGCTGGGAACAGTCTTGCACACGCAGGCCGGACTGAATCGTAGCCCCGGCCTGAACATGCAGAACTGTTCACGATTCTGATCCCGTGGGACTAGACATGCCCCACGGGATCAGAATCGCAATCCCCTCTATACATCCGGTTCAGACCGGACATACAGAGGGGATCGACGTCTGGAACGGAATCGGGCCCATAAGGTATAGTTGTATTAGTATAAGTATCCCCTGCAAACCTAAGTAAACAAATTTAATATCTGAACAAAACATTAAAACTAAGAAGCAGACAGCAGTCCAGCAGTGAGATGGGGGTTTTCCAGTCTTTTGCATTGTGTGTCACATGTATGATTTTCTCTCAGTTGGTTAGGGGTCTTATGTATGCACTAGGTGCAAGGAGCTCTTTGCTCTCAGGAAACAAGTCCAATTTCTGGAGGCTAGAGTAGCAAACCTGGAGGACATAAGGAAGACATTGAAGAATATAGACGAGACCTACAGGGACATAGTTCTGGAGTCCCACCTCCAGTATGGCAACTTCCCTGTTGCCATGGAGGAGAGAGGTCTCATGACAGGAGAGCATCACCCTGGTGTGACAGGAAGTGATCCTGTAGCTAGGACCTGTTCTCCAGGTGATGTAAAATCCTCTCACATCGAGAAGGTTTCTCCAGGGCCATATGCCCATGAGGGGAGGGTTAGGATGGCCGGTATAGTTGGTGATTCGATCATTAGGCATGTAGATAGCTTGGTGGCTGGTGGACATGAAGATCGCTTGATAACATGCCTGCCTGGTGCAAAGGTAGCAGACCTCATGTGCCACCTAGACAAGGTGTTAAACAGCGCTGTGAAGGAGTCTGCTGTCTTGGTATATGTTGGTACCAATGACATAGGAAAGTGTCGTAGGGAGGTTCTGGAGGCCAAATTTAGGCTTTTAGGTAGAAAGTTGAAATCCAGAATTTCCAGGGTAGCTTTCTCAGAAATGCTTCCCGTTCCACGTGCAGGACCCAAAAGGCAGGCAGAGCTCCAGAGTCTCAATGCATGGATAAGACGATGGTGCAGAGAAGAAGGTTTTGGATTTGTTAGGAACTGGGCAACATTCTGGGGAATGGAGGGGCTTTTCCGAAGGGATGGGCTCCACCTTAACCAGGATAGAACCAGGCTGCTGACATTAACCTTTAATCATGACAAATTCAATAAAAATATAATATTAAAAAAAAGAGATAAAGCAGCTTTTAAACTTAATAATAGGGGAAAGCCGACAGTCGCCCAAGGGTTACAGGGGTGATCCAGGAAATTATAGGCCGGTGATCCTGACATCAGTACCAAGGAAAATTGTAGAAACCATTATAAAGAACAAAATTACTGAACATGTAGATAGCCATGGTTTAATTTTCTTTTGGCATTATGATGAGAAGTTTAAGATAAGATTTGTTCGGGTTTTTTTTCTCTCTCTTTCTATGTAAGGTGAGGTTTTCCCTTTCAACAGGGAGACTGTGTGGAGGAGTATGCTTTGATATTTATTATCTAGAGTGGGAAGAGGACTTGTCAATGGTTAAGTGTGGATATTGTTGGGGGAGAACATTTATTTATTTATTTATTTATTTATTTAACATTTCTTCTATACCGCGCTATTAAAATCAGCGCGGTGTACATCGAACAAGAATACTGCAATGTATACAAACAACATTGAGTTTACAAAGAACAGGGAATTGAACATGGGAGCGAAACCATGGAAACTAAATACATATTAACTCGAACTATGTACAATACTCTAATGTGAATGGATGTTGCATTGGTTTTGTGAGGTTGATAGGGTTTGAGGGGGGACTACCTATTGTCTGTGGTGTTGACGTGCAGGGGCGACTGGTGTAGGGGGAAAGTTTGCAGGTTGTTGGTTGTGCTTCTATCGCTGGAGGTTTCTGAGTAACATTTTGTGAACAGGTGGAGTTTTAAGGCTTTTATGAATAGGATGAGGCTTTTTATTCCACGGATTTCATGGGGGAGTGCATTCCAGCTTAAAGGGGCGAATAAGGAGAAGGCTCTGTTGGAGGTAGCTTTTGTGCACTTAGTCATTAGCTTGGGGACTGCTAATGTGTTCTGTGCAGTAGATCTTCTGCTTCTATTTTCTAGAGTGCTATTGATTAGCTTGCTGATTGGCGTAGGGGGTAGTTATTTAGGGCTTTGAAAGTGAGGACCAATGATTTGTACTGGAGCCTGGCATGTAGAGGTAGCCAATGCAAACCCTTCATGATGGGCGTTATGTGGTCGGATCTTGACGATCCGGAGAGGACTCTTGCGGCTGCATTCAAGGCTAAGCGGAGCGGGTTTAAGGTCGATTGTGGGAGGCCATGAAGGATGATGTTCGCAAAATCGACATGTGGAAGGACTAGTGCCTGGAAGGTTGTCCGGTAGTCTGTGAAGTCCAGTAGGTGTCGGAGGTGACGTAGAGTTCTGATCTTATGGTATATTGCCTTTGTGATGTTTTTTATATGCGTTGTCATGTTCAGGTGCTGGTCCAGGGTGATGCCGAGGTAACGGATTGTGGATTTGGACTTCAACTCTACATTGTTGACACGTAGTGATGAGGGAGGTGTGAATTTGAGGTTCCTCGTGACAAATAGGACATCTGTTTTGCCGTGATTGATCCATAGGTTTTGTGATAATAGCCAATCGGCTACTGCTTCGAAGCAATTAATTATTGGGGAGAGCACTGGCTGGTCTATCAAGAACGGCATGTAAAGGAGGATGTCATCAGCATATGCAAGGCATTTTACGTTGAAGGATCGGATTAGTTCACATATCGGCTGCATATAAATGTTGAACATCAGTGATGATAAGGACGATCCTTGGGGAACTCCCTGTGTTTGCAGAAATGGTTCGGAGGATGAGTGACCAGCCTTGACTTGTTGCCACCTATTGGATAGGTAGGATTCACACCATTTTAGAGCTGTATTTTGGATCCCCTTTTCTTTCAAGCATTGTAGAAGTATGTCATGACTCACCGAGACAAAGGCGGCAGAGATGTCCAGGAAAATAAGGACAAAGCCTTGTTGGATGCTGTTGATTCCTGTAATCAGATCGTTGAACAGGGTTGTGAGGACAGTGTCTACTCCGTGTGCTTCTCTGAATCTGTGTTGGGCTGGATCCAGCAGTGCTTCGGTGTCGATATGTTGCTGGATTTGTTGTTGAGCGGCTTTTTCGATGATCTTGGCAAGCTGGGGGATGCTCGATATTGGTCTGAAGGATTCTACTTTAGATGGGTCTAGTCTGCTGTTTTTTAGTAAGGGCTTGATAGAGGTGTTTTTGAGGCTCTGCGGGAATGATCCTGTGATAAAGGACTGGTTCAGTATTTTGGCCAGGATGTTGCTTATGTCATGGCGAAGCTCTTTGATCCAGCTGGCTGGGCAGGGGTCATTAGGTGCTGTGCTGGGGTTAACAGAAGCAACGATGTCCGCAACCTCTTTAGTGGATACTGTGGTGAAGTTGCATAGTGGAGTTGCTTGAAATGTATTGGATGGTGTGGAGGGATTATTAGTGCCTATATTTGCGTTGGTCTTGACCATCTTTGATTGTAAATAGTCTGCATAGTCCTGTGGTTGAGGCATTGGGGGGTGGACTGAGACTGGCTCTCCTGTTATGGACTTTACTATATTGAATAAGGCATGTGGTTTGTTGATGGAGCGTTTTAATATATCAGTGTGATAGAGTTTCCTTTTCTGCATTATCTTCGCACGGTGGGTCAGCAAGTATGAGTTGTATGCAGTGTGTGCTTCAGGGGAGTGAGTTCGGCGCCATTGTCTCTCGAGTTTGCGTAGATGGTGTAGAGATGTTCGTAGGTCCGTGGAGAACCAGGGTGCATGTTCTCGTCGTTTTGTAGTCTTTTCGGCGTAAGATGGACAGGATGCAGCTCTAAGGTTTTCATCCCATTTAGATATGAGGTCATCTAGGCTGAGGGATGTGTTGGTCATAAGAGGTTGGAGGTTCTCCAAGACTTCGCTCTTGTTGAGTGGGCGGAAGCTGGCTGCTGGAGTTCTGGAAGTATTTGTATTTGTTGTTGTCTGACTGTTACTGGGAGTGCTTATGGGTATGTGGAAGCTAAGGAGATGGTGGTCGGACCAAGGCACTGGTGTCACGGATAGTGCGATGTCTTGGGATGATGAGGCGTTAGAAGGAGGTGCGAATATGAGATCCAGCTTGCCTCCCTTAGTGTGGGTGGCAGAGTCAACACATTGATTGTATCCTAGGTCCTCTAGGGCCTCAAGGAATGCTGTTGAGTGGCTATCTTGAAGAGATGGGAGGTTAAAGTCGCCGATTAACCAATTTGGAGAGTGCGGGGTGGAAGTGGTGCATGCTAGCTCAATTATTGTCGATAGGTCACCTGGTGAAGGAGTGGGTGCCCGGTATATGAGGTTGATGGCGCATAATTCACTTGATATGGTGAGAGCGTCAAGGTGAGTTGAGCTGGAGGTGTTGCGTAACTTGAATTGAAGGTCGGCTTTGGCAAGGATGAGTGTCCCGCCTCCTTTCTGAGTGGACCTGTGGCATGTATATAGGGAAAATCCTGGGGGTAGCATCTGATTCAAGAGGACATTGTCGCATGTGGACAACCATGTCTCGGTGATCATCAACATTGATGATCTTTGTTTCCTTTTTCCTCCTACTTCTTTTTGGGAGAGTGTACAGGGTGTTTGGAGAAACAATATCATCACTGTGTGTAATTTGCTTGTATTAGTTAATGTATGGCTATGTCATTCTTGCTCTGCTCAATAAAGAGAATGTTTAAAAAAAAGAAAAAGAAAGGAAGAGATGAATTTTGTTGATGTTATAGAGGAAGAAACACAGCGGCTAGCATGGGGACATTCCTGGGACGTCACCTGGCGAAAACCAGGTAGCGGTGAGACTGAGATGCTGCCCAATAATTATCACAAAGTGGCAAAAGTGAGGAACACAGGAGGTTGGCCTAACTTCCACGGTACAAGCAAAGCAGGTAGTAGCTGAATATCGCCGCTGCTTGGTTAGCTTCTGTGCTATCCAGCCACCCCGGATAGTCAATGCCGGTGGCCAGATATGATCCCAACATTGAATATTCGAGGCTAAGTTTCAGCAGCGATGGTTAGCTGCTGAAAACGCAATAGCTACTAATGCTGAATATCTCCTCCCCCCACTCCTCAGGTTTTAGTTATCTATTGAATATGTGCAGAGAAAGAGAAGAGACAATGTTAGCCACAGAAACAGAGAAAGGAGGAAGGAGTGAGGTGGGTTTAGGGGGTAAAGATAAGAAGCTCCTTCTTGGCCATGTTCAGTTTCAGATGGCGGCGGGACATTCTGGCAGCAACATCGGAGAAGCCGGCTGAGATTTGGGCCCAGATTCATGGAGAAATTTCTGGTGCAGAGAGTATATCTTGGAGTCATCAGCATAAAAAAAGGTACTGAAAACCATGGAAGGAGATCGGGACACTAAGGGGGTCATTCTGAACTCCATTTAGCAGGTCTGGACGTCCGATCTGGACAGAGCTCCCCGTATGAACAGGCAATTTTGTACGGGGAGCTTTGTTCATGGGAGGGAGAGAGCGGGACAGAGGCGAAGCGAGGGCGGGCGATGGGCGGAGAGTGACCCCAGACATACAGGGATGATTCTGAGATTGGCCCTCTATGTCAGGGGTCGGCCACAGAGACGGGGGACTTATTCCACTTCAGAGGTGGAATAAGTCCCCCTGGATGTTGGGGGACAGCGGCACTGGACAGAGACAAGAGATGAGGGGTGCAGTGAGACCCCTGCAGCCCGACCCTGGCTATGGGAGGCCAGATCAGGGGTCGGGCTGCGGGGAAAGAATATTTTCTCTGGCAGCTGGGGATTGCAACTCCTGAATGGAGCCGCGATGCCATGGTGATGGGACGCCTTAGCACTGCAGCTCCATTAAGGAGTCTGGCTGTGCTAGATGGGAATTGGCAGGATGTGCGGCTGATCAGAATTGGGGCACAGCCTGCAAATCCAGACTGGTAGACCTGATTCTGATTCCACGAGGGCTAGATGTACCCACGGGATCAGAATCGGGTCTACCTCTGTACACCCTGATTCTGATCATCCATACAGGGGCTGGACTGCAAATACAGAATTGGCCTCTAAGGGATCAAGTATAGAGAGAGAAGAGGTCCCAAGACAGAATCCTGATGCACACCAACCAACAGTGGGATAGTGATGGTGGAGGAGGAGCCATCAGAATATACATTAACAAGGTCAATCCGAGGCACGAATAACGGGGATGGACGTCCCATTGGGATGCTCATCCCCACTATTCGGGCCTTCTTCCAACCCCAGCTAACTTCCCTGCACGTCATATGGGGAAGTTAGACGGGGACGAGAAAGGGGCAGAGTGGGGACAGTTTCAGGGCAGGCAGTGAGCGGTCGGTGGCCCCGGACGTGCAGGGCTGATTCCAATGTTGGCCTTGTACGTCCAGGGCCGGCTGCCTGTATGGGGGAACTTATTCCACTTCTGAGTCGGCAGGGGATGGCGGGCCCAGCCATCGTAAGAGGTAGAGGGACTCCCCACAGCCCGACCCTGGCCTTGGGAGACCAGATCAGGAGTCGGGCTGTGGGGAATGAACAGTTTGGTCCGGCGGCTGGGGATCACAGCTTTTGAATGGAGCCCCAGTGCCATGGAAACCTGACGCCATGGTGCCGTGGCTCTATTCAAAAGCCCTAAGTTATCCGGGCAAGGCCTGTACGTGCATGTTGACCTGAATTGGAGTCCTGGCCTGCACATACAGGCCTGGACACAATTCTGATCACGTGGGGCTAGACATGCCCCGCAGGATCAGAATCCCAGCTAACTTCAACTGGGCGCACAGAGGGCTGGGACATCCAGGACCGAATCGGCCCTAAATATATAATGGGAGAGATAAGAATACCATGACAGAACGCAGCCCCAAAATCTAAGCAAGAATAGCGCATTGAGGAGAAGATGGGCATCATCAGTGTCAAAAACAGCAGATAGGTCAAGAAGGATGAGGATTGTTTATGTTTATGTTTATTCAGAATTTGATATACCGCTCAGGCCAAAGGCATTAGAGCGGTTTACAATGCTATATCATTCAAGGAAATAAAAAGGAAAGGAACGCCATTTATATGATAGGACAGAATAGAGGACAGAGACAGTCAAAGAGAATAAGAGAAGGAGAGGAACATGGAACAGCGAGTTACCACACAATAGAAGCAAGTCAGCCCAGTCCAAGTCTTCAGATTAACCCACAGCATCAAATGCCACGGCCCTACGCCTAAGGGCCACGCCAAGTAATTTTGTTCTTTATGATGGTTTGCATAAAACAGAAAATTTGCATCAGAGGAAGGTGGAAGCAGTAGGTCCTAGAAGCCACAAATCATGACGTAGTAGCGGAAGCTTGAGGTAAGCACTACAGAGCGGTTTGAAAGCCATTGCAGGGCTTACAACAGTAACAACCACACATGTGCTTGCGCGCACACGCATACATACAGGAATTAAAAATTAGGGTACTGAAATGCCCCTAGAGGGGGTGAGGTACACAGTTGAAGTTTCCCCTAGGGTGTCAGATAATTTTGGCCTGACTCTGTAAAAGTAGGACTGGAAAAAAACCAAGGAGAAAAATAAGGATTTCCCCTTTCACCCCTCAGTGATCTGAAAAGGGGTGAGGGCTCAGAGCTCTGCTGATGAGCAACCCAAAAACAAGCATTAGCAAGCTAAGCAAGCTCCTCTCACTTTTGATGCTGCCCAGTTAGCATCAGGATGTCCCAGGCGGCAACTTGAGTTAGCTGCTCAGTGGCAATAGTGAGCTGCTAACCAGCTAACTGAAACACCCGAAGTTGGGACAGAAAAAGGGCTGCCGTAATTTTAGGCATTACAGCTATTTATCGTCACTAACCGGCTCCCTAAAACTCTATCCAACCAAACTGTATATTCTGTGCTGATGGCCGGATATAGCCCAGCACCAAATATCCGGTCCAAAGTAAAGTAGCAACTGCCAGCCATTTTACAGCGCTGGATGCCCCTGCTGAAGATGCCCCAAGAGTATGTCAGAATTTCACAAACTACGCAGCTGCCTAAGCTTAAATCTAGGCCTAGAGCGGAGCAGCCCCGTCCCCCCAGCTAGATCTGTTTGAAAGCTAACTTTTACATATTATTGATAATGGGAAATACTAAATGTTAGCAATCTGCCAAAGTTCAGTAGGTTCGACCATTCTTAACCCTCAGAGTCATATCAGCAAATGCTCTCATATGCAAGATGATAAACGTTTGACTGATAGCTTCCCTGTGATCTGCAATTTACAGTCCCCCACCAGAGAAGCATTTAGTGACGCAGTCGCCACTTAGGAATACAATGGAAGCTTTCAACCATTCTCCAAAGGAAAATCAATTATTTATTTGCAATTCATGTACTTTCTAGCCAGGATTAACTTTATTTACAAATCATTAACTCCGTGTTCACCCAGAGGCAACTTCCCCTGGATGCCAAGGACATATGCTTTTATTTTCATGCAAAACAGGAAATTAATTTTCTACTTCGGTTTCCTGTGTTGGGTACGGAGATGAAATCTGTGACCCCATGGTTAATTAAACCAGCTCAGATTTGGCCACATTAAAGATTTATGACTTTTGCTTGTAATTCATGCTGCCTTGTTTCCCTAATTAATGCAGATATTAAAATTCTTGCTCAAAATTTTACAACTTCAGTTAGAAAGGAAAAGTTTGGATGGGACAGGCCCTGATCAAGAAGGTTTTAAAAAATGCTTTTTACTATAGATCACCTCTTAAATAAACAGAGATTGTCAGGCTTCTTTACTGTGTTAGATGCAGGTGATATCTTTGATGGAATATCAGACCCCAGAGGACTAAGTGATTAATGTGATTAGCAGAGCTATTAATCGTGTTGGTCATGGTAAACGGGATATTCAACAGCACTAACATGGTTAGTGCTGAATATCTGCGGGTGCTGCCTCTACACACCCCCATGGTAACTGCTTAACATGTTGGGGCTGTTCCAGGGCAAAGCAGAGCCACTATCCGGTTAGTCATATAAGGTGAAAGCCAGACCCAGGAAACCCTGGCCTAACTTTCAAAGCCCAATCGGGGCGCAACAGGCAGCCTTAAAAGCATGGACCCGGCAGGACACAGCCTCTCTCTCCCCACACTGCCGATCGGACATCGGGGGTGGAAGCGGGAGCTGCTTGCCCCTCCCGCTCCCCCCCCCCCCACCAAGGCCCAATCGGGGCGCAACAGGCAGCCTTAAAAGCATGGACCCAGCAGGCCAGGCCGCGCCAAAGGGCCCTTTGGCATGGCCCTTGGCACAGTGGCTGGGCCACTTTTCACCCTTCGCTGACGGTATGTAATGTAACCCATGTATTCAATTTTTACCATTCATTCATTCCTTGCTGACAATATGTAATGTATTTTAACCCACGATGCAATGTATGCTGTGCACTACAGCCCCATTACTCACCTACTCCTACTCACCTATACCTTCCCCCTATCTACCCCTACCGACACCTCTGTATTTGTTCCAACCTGATCATTTGCTCCTTGTGTATTTGTTTGACTAGATTGTAAGCTCTCTGAGCAGGGACTGTCTCTATTATTATTTGCCCTGATTAGATTGTACGCTCCGACGAGCAGGGACTGACTGTCTGTCTGTCTGTCTCCTATTCAAACAGAAACGCGCAGTAGTAGTAATAGTGGTGATGGGAGGCAGCCAACATGGCTTTTGCCCTGACTAGATTGCTGCTCTCCGTGCTTCTTTTTGTCTTAACTAGATTGTAAGCTCTCACGAGCAGGGACCGTCTCTCTTGCATACTGGTACAGTGCTGCGTTCGATGTAGCGTTACAGAAATGCTAAATAGTAGTAGCAGTAATATCATTAACTGGGCAGCAGCTCACTATCGTCACTGCCTGGTTAGCGAGCAGGAAATGCAGCCCATGAATATGACCCCACTGAATATCTGGGCTTATATTTCAGCGCTGGTGGCTAGCTACGTTAGCAGAGCTAGCCACCAGCACTGAATATTAGACACTTGGAAATTATAGCTCTCTAATACAGAAAAACATGAATCTCCCTGATCAATTTCTTGTACAGGTTAGACAGGCGACGTGGTATTTTAGAAGGACATCTACTTTTATTCCGGGTGGGACCAGAGCAGAACATTCAAAAATCCAGGGGAGTAACAGCGGTGAAGGGAGGCACGTTTAAGCACCTTCTGAAATCGCCCTGAAAATGAACGTCCCCATAATAGGTTATGGCGGCATGCCACATGCAGATTCCAAGGCTGGATATGTGCATTATTGCAGGCCATTTCAGAAAAATGGATATCCCAAACTTGCACGGCCTCAGAACCAGGTACTTGGACGTGCCAGCAGGAGTATCCCAGAAGGCGGGCGTCTATGGTATGAGACTTGCACGTCCTGGCTTGCCATTTTAGAAACTGAGATGTGTGGCATCACGCCAGTAAAATGTTTGGAGTAGGTATCAACGCTTAGGTTTCTTCAGGCAGGAAATAATAATTGTGGTGATATAAACGCATTATGCATTTCCCCCTGGAAGAGTTACACCCATGAATTGAGCACTTTTTTTCACCTTATTCATTGTCAGGAGCAGGTATAGGCCGTTCCAAGTCATTTTGTCCCGCGTCATTTAAGTACCACGTCACTTCGTAATACATCACTTCGTACCACTTTGTTGGGAAGCAACTTGTCTCACAAATATTACAAATATGGAAGCAACATTCAGCTGGAGTACAAAAGGAAAGAAAACTTTGATTTATCATAATTACAAGTATGTTAAACATAGGGACAATAAAAACGGAACAACTGCTTGGCGATGTCGTTACAATGAGCCGTTTAATTGCAAAGCAAGAATACTTATGAGGAATAGTACTGTCCTTATAAATATTAACCCAGAGCATACTCATGAAGGCAATATTGCCAGAAAAGCGATGGGAGATATGAAAGTGGCAATGGCAGACGTTGAAATTATACCAAGTGCAGTTATGGCGTCTGTTTCTGCGCAGTTGAGTGATGGTGTCCTATTAGCACTACCGAAAGGTTCGTTGGTGGCAAGAACTCTTCAATGGGAAAAACATCGCAAAGCACTGGTTTCCACTGGCGTTCCTCTCCCCGCTCTTCCAGATAGTGTATGCTTTGGGATACCTGCACAATATACAGATATGATCCTCTATGATTCGGGACCTACTGATGAACGTTTGATTATTGGATGCCCTCAGCTTCTTGATGGCATGGCACGTGCAGACATTTGGATCGCAGATGGAACATTCAAGTTTGTACCGAATATTTTCTTTCAGCTATACACAGTACATTTCAATTTTAGCGATGGTGTTAACCCAGCTCGTGTGCATTGTTTATTAACCAACAAAACGAGTGAAACATATATACGCTTACTACATGCACTTCAAGGACTGATCCCGATGTCTTCACCTCAAAAAATTCTGCTAGACTTCAAGCGAGCTGCAATTAAGGCATTTCACAATGTGTATTCAAATGCAACTATTACCGGTTGCTACTTTCACTTGTGCCAGAGTGTGATCCATAAGGTTAACGAAGTCGGCCTGAAAACCGAATATGAAACACAAGATGCTGTGCGTGAATACATTCGCTGTCTTTCTGCTTTGGCATTTGTCCTGCCTGATGATGATATAGAAGCCTTCGACATTCTAACGGAGACTGTGCTAGAAGTGAACCATCTTGATGAACTGACTACTTTCTTCGAGCAAACATATGTTCTCCCAGGGCAAGCAGGATGAAGTCAGCCAATGGGCCTGACCGGTAGCCCCACCTCCCGATCCGTCCCTAGCTGGCCAGTCTTTGTCTTCCGCCTTGCCAGCAAGACGGTTTTTTATTTTCTCTCACTAAGTAACAAGATTCAAGATTCAAGCAACAAGATTCAAGTCTCCAATGAAGAAGCCCGGCTTTAAAAAGTGCCCCGGCTGCTCTCGCAAGATGGCCCTCTCCGATTCGCACCAAATTTGTATCAGATGTCTTGGATCCGAGCATGCCGTGGAAGACTGCCCCGCTTGCGGCCGCATGTCCCCCCGGGCACTAAAATCACGCTGGCACGCCCTAGCTGACTTCCTCAACCCTCCCGCAGTGAGTACCTCTGCCGGTGATGTTATTCTTGCTGCCGCTCCGGCCGGGGACGCGCCTGGTCAGGCCTCCATCTCCCGCCGTGGAAATGGGCTCCTCAGCTCCACATGTGCTCTCCTGGAGGCTGACATCTTGCCGGAGGAACTCTCTATCTCTTCTGCGGCACTTCCGGCCGCTCCGCTGACTGCTTCCGGCCAACCTCTCACCCCCCGCATCAGCGCAGACCTCGATGACGCTGACCGGCTGAGTCTCCACCACGCCGGCAGCACCTTCAGCATCACGGGGGCAGCCTCCGGTGCACCCAGCCGACAGCGCGAACACTCCCGGAGCGCAGACCACCGCCGGAGCACACGCTCTCCGCGCAGCCCCCGACGGCGCTCTCACACTCATCGGGGCAGGAAGCGGTCTCAGCGCAGAGGGGGCAAATCTCAGCGCAGATCATCGAGCAGAGGGCATCACAGATCGCGCAGCAGGAGGTCAAGGAGCAGACGACAGCACAGACATAGGAGCGGACACAAAGCCAAATCAAGGCACAGAAGCCATAAATCCAGCACCAGCAGCTCCAGCCGGCGCAGTGTCTCCTCTTCTTCATCCAGCAGCTCATCCCTTGCACGCAGCCTCCACAGTGAGCACGAAGAGCACGATGAGCATCATACGCAAGGAGAGTTCCTACTTCCACCAGATCCTGGCGCCCTAGCCGCCCCAGAAATATTACAGCAGGAGCCCGCTCCGGAGACCCTAAGACTCCTGCAGGATATGCTGCAGCAGTGGTCCTCTTCTCTGGCCACCCTGGTCTCGGGGACCTCCATACAGCCACAGCCTGCCGCACCATCCTCCTGCGCTGTTGACAACCAGACGCCGCGCAGCCTGGCACCCCCCGCCCCTGCTCAGGAGCAGGATGTACCAGCAGCGCCATCGCTCTCAGATGCGGCGTCCCGCCTGGGCTCTCCCTCCCACACAGACGCCCCATCTGATCCTCCTGTTCCACCCGAGGACATTACCTACTACAAGTTCATTCAAAAGATCATTACCACACTTTCCATCTCACTATTGGACGCACCGGACCAACGTGACGAGGTGCAGAGCACTCTCAAGTTCATTGATGTCCCTAAATCCACCCCTGTCCTGCCCATCCATCAGCTTCTCCGAGACAACCTCACCAAGATATGGCAGGCCCCGGCTTCCAATCACACCTGCCCTCGTAGATTGGATAACAAGTACAACGTCCAGCCCATCCCGGCCTTTGCGAAGCCGCAGCTTCCGCACCATTCTATTGTGGTGGAATCAGCACTGAAGCGCTCCAAGTCCTCACGCAGCTCCAATAATGCACCCCCTGGTAAGGACAACAAGCTCATAGATGACGTGGCCAAGAGAGTCTATCAGGGGGCCATGCTGAATGCTAGGATCGCGGCCCACCAATTCCAGCACACGATCTACCAAGACTCACTGGTGAGCAGCATCAAATCCGCTACTTCCCTCCTGCCGGAGATTCCACCCTCTCTCTTGTCTGCACTCGCAGAGCTGGATGACTGCACAAGGCACCAAGGACGGGCCGCCCACGATGCTTTTGAGACCGCAGCCAGGGTGGCGGGCACGGCCATCTCGGCACGCAGACTGGCCTGCCTCCGGGCTTCCGGCCTCCGCACGGATTCGCATGACAGCATTGCAGACACTCCCTGCTCGGGCGATTCCTTGTTCGGCGATAAGGTCAAGGACACTGTTAATGACATGCGGGAGCGCTGCACCACCCTGCAGACTTTGGAGGAAGGCTCTGACCGCCCTCGCACCTACCGCAAGGCCACTCAAAACAGTGCAAGCTCCAAAAGGTACCAACCTTATCGCAAATGGCAGCAACAGCCCCGGTACAAGCACCAGCAGCATTACCAGGCACCATACAGGCAAAAGCACCGACAGCGGGACCAAGCTCCTAAGAAATCAACATCAGCCCCCGCGAAGAACAATTCGGGGTTTTGACTCGCAGCCCTGCCAGCACCTTCCAACCGGGGGGCGCTTGTCCGCTTTTCTCCCTGCCTGGGAGAGGATAACATCGGATCAGTGGGTGCTGTCAATCATAAAGCAGGGCTTCCGCATCAACTTCTCTTCCAGGCCGCCTCTTCAGCCTCCTACTCAGAACTCAACCCCCCCGGAGCACCTCGCCCCCATGGCTGCGGAAATCCGGGCCCTACTGGCCTCAAGAGCCATCGAGCTGGTTCCCCCGGCCGAGATCGGCAAGGGATTCTACTCGAGGTACTTCCTCGTCCCCAAGAAATCAGGGGGTGTGCGTCCCATCCTCGATTTAAGGAAGCTCAACAAATGTATCACCAAGGAAAAGTTCAGGATGCATTCCCTATCCACCATCCTGCCACTCATCCAACCAAGGGAATGGTTGGCCTCTCTGGATCTCCAGGATGCCTACACACACGTCCCAATGCACCCGCAACACAAAAAATTTCTACGCTTCCATGTGGCGGGCTGCCACTACCAATACAGAGTGCTGCCCTTCGGACTCTCACTCGCCCCCCGGGTGTTCACCAAATGCGTAGCAGTGGCGGCCGCATCGCTTCGGAAGCAAGGGATATGTGTTTTTCCCTACCTGGACGATTGGCTGTTCTCCACCAGATCCCCTGCATCCCTGCGGAAGGCGGTCAACGCAGCTATATCTCTGTCTTCCCTGGGCTTCTTAGTGAACTTCAGGAAGTCCCATCTCTTGCCAGTACAAAAGCTGGAATTCATCGGTGCCTGCGTGAATACAAAGCGGGCCAAGGCCTTCCTGCCCCGGAGCAGGAGACATGCAATCGTCCGGCTAGCGCTACAGTTCCTAAGCAGCCCTCAATCCTCGGCCCGGACCATTCTACGCCACATGGCCGCTGCAACCCATGTCCTCCCCCTCGCAAGATTGCACATGAGAGTCCTTCAGTGGCATCTTCGCTCGCACTGGTGCCAGCACACCCAGCTTCTGTCCGCCACAGTCCCCAGAGACGATACCTCCTCCAAGGCGGTACGCTGGTGGACCCTCCCCAAACACCTCGCCAAGGGCATGCATCTACAAGCGCCCCCATACCAGATCACCGTAACCACGGACGCTTCAAAACAGGGATGGGGAGCCCACTGTGCCAACTCGAGCACCCAAGGGGCTTGGTCGCCCTCCGAAAAAAACCTCCATATCAACATTCTCGAGCTCAGAGCTGTCCACCTCGCCCTCTCGGCCTTCCAGAGCCTTCCAGAGCCTGATTTCTGGCAAAATCATCAGGATCCTGACCGACAATCAAGTCGCCATGTTCTACATAAACAAGCAAGGGGGCACAGGGTCACGTCCCCTCTGCAGAGAAGCCCTCCTCGCATGGAACCTCGCACTCTCCCTCAACTGCAGCCTCCAAGCATGCTACCTGCCAGGAGAGGAGAATGTCCTAGCAGACCGCCTCAGCAGACAGCTCAACCCACACGAGTGGTCGCTTCACCAAGACGTTTCAGCGTTCCTGTTCAAGGAGTGGGGTCCCCCGCAAATCGACCTCTTTGCGTCCCAGAGCAACACGAAGTGCCACTTGTCCTGCTCGAAGAGACCCTCCTGACTCAGGCTAGCGGCGGATGCCTTCGACCTTCCCTGGAACCAATGGACACTGGCCTATGCGTTTCCGCCGACCCCCCTGGTAGCGCGGACCATCCAACGCATCATCAGGGACCGTGCGACAGTCATCCTGGTGGTCCCTTACTGGCCCAGGCAAATATGGTTCCCGTACCTGCACCGCCTGGCGACGGAGCCTCCAATTCGACTTCCCCTGAGAGCGGACCTCCTGTCCCAAGACAATGGGTCCATGCTGCATCCCAACCTGCAGACGCTGTCGCTAGCGGCTTGGAAGCTGAAAGGTTAAGCTTGGCTCCCCTCAACCTGTCGGACGAGGTCCAGCAGATCGTTCTTGCAGCACAGCGACCATCCACCAGGAAATGCTACAGTCTTAAATGGCGGCGCTTCAGCATCTGGTGCGAGGCGCGGCACCTTGACCCATTCTCATGTCCAGTGCCCCAGCTCCTGGAATACCTGGCATCTCTCTCCACCCTGGGCCTGCGCACACAGTCCATCAAGGTCCACCTCGCTGCCATCGCAGCTTTCCACCACCGTGTTAGCAGCTCGTCGGTGGCAGTCCTCCCGGTCGTCGCCAGTTTCATGAAAGGGCTGGCCAATCTACACCCCGCAATCAGAGAACCGGTACCTCC
Source organism: Ichthyophis bannanicus (assembly GCA_033557465.1). Lineage (NCBI taxonomy): Eukaryota > Metazoa > Chordata > Amphibia > Gymnophiona > Ichthyophiidae > Ichthyophis > Ichthyophis bannanicus. The sequence goes on along the minus strand of JAWIIG010000024.1, from coordinate 2,754,525 downwards.
TTGGGACCTGAACATTGTACTCAACCAGCTTACCAAGGAGCCTTTCGAACCCCTGCTCTCCTCAGGGATGAAGTTTGTCTCGTAGAAAACTCTTTTCCTCATCGCTATCACCTCTGCCAGGCGAATCAGCGAGCTCCACGCTCTCGTCGATTACCCGCCCTACACAGTCCTGCTACATGACCGTGCTCTCCTGCGGACACACCCTAAGTTTGTCCCCAAGGTGGCGACCTCTTTTCACATCAACCAAGTCATTGAACTGCCCTGCTTCCTCCCCGGACCACACTCCGATCAGGAGCAGCGCCGACTACACACACTGGACTGCGTCCGGGCCCTTCGCTGTTACCTGCAGAGGACCGCAGCGGTGCGCAGAGGGTCGCAGCTCTTCATCTCTTATGACCCTAACAAGCCTGGCCGCCCAGTCTCCAAGCGCACACTGTCAGGATGGATTTCTGCGTGTATCTCCCTGTGCCTCTCGCTCGCTGGAACAGACCCCCCTGCAGGCGTCAAAGCACATCATCTGCGAGCGCTGGCCACTTCCATTGCCAATCTGCGCTCCACTCCCGTTCCGGACATTTGCAAGGCCGCCACTTGGTCCTCCGTCCAGACGTTTCAAAGACATTACTGTCTGGACGGCCCAGACAATGGCGGACCGGCCTTCGGCCTATCTGTATTGTCTGTGTGTTCAGGGCCGAGCCGTGTGCCTTGACTCCCTAAGGCCCAGGCCCAGGACTGTTAACATTAGCTAAGCCATGGACGGTGATGTTGTCCTAGCACATTATTATGTTCACGTTGAACATCTGCTTATGTTTTGCACTGGTGTAACCCTCTCTCACTGTTGTTAACGGTTTAAGTCTTGTGATGTTTCCTGCACATTATTATGTTCATGTTGAACATTTGGTTATAATTGCACTTGTGTAAACCCTTCTTGGTTTTTCTTTGCACAACTTGTTTTTTTGCACAGACCTGTGATTGCACATCCTACTGTTGCACAGGCCTGCTCCGTCAGGCCGCATTAAACCTGCTTGCACCTTACGGTACTTGAGTTTGGTTCTTTATTGGTTCCCCGCTGCTGCCTCTATAGCTGGGGAGACACCACTTGTGGCTGACTTCATCCTGCTTGCCCTGGGAGAAATACGAGTTACTTACCTGTAACGTGAGTTCTCCAGGGACAGCAGGATAAGTCAGCCACACTTTCCCTCCCTCCTCCCCGGCGGGGACCTCTGTCTCCGCTCCACCTCCTAGCTGCTGGAGGGCCTCAGCTTGGAAGATCTGGCCAGCTAGGGGCGGATCGGGAGGTGGGGCTACCGGTCAGGCCCAGAAGGCTAAAGCCTTCTGGGCTAGTGAGAGTACTTCCATTCTGGCGCTGTCGGATGACGTCACCACTTCTGGCTGACTTATCCTGCTGTCCCTGGAGAACTCACGTTACAGGTAAGTAACTCGTATTTCGGGGTCGACGGCTGAGAGGTCGTGGATGTAACTATGCACCGCCCATGTTTCCCATTTATATGTGGAATCAACACCATGCCAGAACCACCGGATTACTGCGTACTACAAATGCGGTTGAGGGTTGACATCATTCATTGCATTCCCTTTTCACTTGCCACCATCCGACTATATGGACTTTCTTGGCTGGACTAAAGAAGGACATACAGCAACAGAAAACCACCTTCCTTCAAGGTACAACAGGAGTTGTTAATATTCCTTCACGTAAATACCGTACTTTAAATGATTGAGTAGTCTGCGCTGTTGGTGCCTACGGGCGCTCAGAAATATTACTGTATTCGCGGTCTATAGCACATCTGTCTCATTCCTGATAGTAACTAGGAGCAAAAAAATGATATGCCATCTTGTGTTAAATTAATTAATATTAACCTTTTCTATGTAATTTGGTTACGTTTATACTATGCATGAGATTAAATACAATTACAATTGCCTTTGCCTTTTTATTTGCATTAGTATTTTTCTTATTAATTTTGGTGTCATAATATGGGACTAAATGATGACGGTATTATCTGACGCGGGGCGAAGTGATACCAAATCGACGACAGTATTATCTGACCGGTACAAAGTGACACCAAATCGTATAGGAATAGACGTCTCACCAATCAAGGCCTGACGTGCTTGTGCCGTTCCAAAATCACACCACAGCATGCATCTCCCTTGCTCCGCCCAGGCCTCATCTCAACCACGCCCCCTTGCTACATGGAGGTTCTCATGCTGGAGACGTCTATATAACTGGCTTCTAAATGGCCCCAGGATCATCTCCATGCTTTGCACATTTAAGTGCCCATTTCAGACATCCAACTCACGAACAGACTTCTAAAATACCCGTCTATGCGAATCCTAGTACTTGAATCCTAGTCAATGGAGTTTTCATACTTTCTGTCTGCTTTCTTTTCAATATGGAATTAGAACCTAAAATGCATTTGCTTAGCATGTCTTCTGTAGCTCTAGGATGTGTGTTTGGTGGTATGTTACAAAGTATTTTAACATAACAGGATATCATAGGCATATCACCTCTGATAAAATGTCTGCTCCTTGCAATGTTAATTTCGCAAGACCAGAAGCATGTCAAGTTGAGTTCCAGTTCTGGGTGTTTCTCTAGCTGGAAGGCTACTGAGATGAGTTTTATATATTTAGGTACAGTATGTGGTTCATTACAGACAATAGGGCCTGGATACACATTCACAGCCTTTGACCACATTTGTGAGAATGTCCCTTAAAAATAATAAAATATAGATTTCTCCTCTACTACTTTAAAAAATGGAAAGTCATTGCTACTAAATCTCTAGGATACCTACTTCACAAAGCATTAATATGTGGATGACAGGAGGAGTTGCTGAGTACTGGAACTCGTACACTCATCTGCCTACGATGGTGTGGAACCATAGAGGAAGACAATGAAAACTGACTAGGATAAAGAGTAATAACATAGAAGGATGAACCTCCCCTGGCTGGCAGCCCTTAGAAATACAAGCCTGATTATCTGGGCAAACTAGATAGGGAAATTGGTCTTTACCTTCCGTCATCTACATGACTAAATTACTGAGAATCATGGTAGCAGATGCCTCAAAAACAACCAGAGACAATCCTTAGAAATTAAATTCAAACCTGAATGAAAAGGAGGTTCTTAAACATTTTAGCTGCCAAATTGGCCCAATGTATGAAAAGATCCAATAATAGGAAAACTGACAAAAGTCAATATTGTCCACAGATAGAATCAGTTCCAACATTCTTATGGCTGTAATTCCTGCTAAAATATATAGACCATCATATACATTGAAGAATGCAAATCCACAAAGCAAAACACTCCATTAATTATAATCACTAGTCCTACTTGTTGTGCTCATTCAAAAGTCTACTTTGTGTAATCCTGCAGACAAAAAAAACCTGTGAGTCTGTTGGACTATTAAATGATAGAGGGGTAAAAGGGGCATTAAGAGAGAACAAGACCATAGCAGAGAGACTGAATGAATTCTTTGCTTCGGTCTTTACTATAGAAGATGACTGAAATAGTATTTAGAGGTGATGTATTAGAAGAATTACAAAAAAATATTGATACACCAGGAAGATGTATTACAACTATTTGATAAACTAAAGAGTAGCAAATCACCTGAAGCAGATGGTATACATCTGAGGGTGTTGAAAAAACTGAAATATGAGATTGCAAACCTACTATTAGTAATGTGTGAACTATCATTAAATCATCTGTAATATCCGAAGATTGGCGAATGGCCAATATAACAATTTTTAAAAAGGGGGCCAGGGATGATCCAGAAAACTACAGGCCAGTGAGCCTGACATCATTCTGGGCAAAATGGTACCATTATCAAGAATACTGCTGAATATGTATTTAGTCATGGTTTAATGGGAAAAAGCCAACATGGCTTTAGCCAAGGAAGGTCTAGTCTTACTAATCTGTTATATTTTTTTGAAGGTGTGAATAAACAGGTAGACAAAGAGGAACTGGTCAATTTAGTATAACTGGATTTTCAGAAAGCCTTTGACAAGGTCCCTCATGAGAGACTCTTGGTGAAATTTAAAAAGTCATGGGATAAGAGGCAATGTACTATTGTGGATCAGGAACTGATTAAAAGATAGAAAGCAGAAGGTAGGGCTGAATGGCCAATTTTCCCAATGGAGAAAGCTGAATAGTGGAGTACCCCCCCCCCCCCCCAAGGATCTGTGCTGAATCCTCTGCTTTCAACATATTTGTAAATGACCTGGAAATGGGATTAACGAGTAAGGTAATCAAATTTGCAGATGATACAAAATTATTCAAAGTTGTTAAAACACAAGAGGATTGTGAAAAATTGCAAGAGGATCTTGATAAATTTGAAGACTGGATGTTCAAATGGCAGATGAAATTTCATGTGGATAAATGCAAAGTTATGCACGTAGGAAAGAACAACCCAAACTATGGTTACACGATGCAAAGTTCTATATTAGGAACCATCACGCAAGAAAAAGATTTAGGCATCATCATGGATAACATGTTGAAACCCTCCACCCTGTGTGCAGCAGCGGCCAAAAAGGCAAATAGAATGCTAGGAATCATAAGGAAAGGAATGGAGAATAAAACAAAGGATATTATAATGCCTCGGTATCGTTTAATGGTGCGACCACACCTTGAATATTGTATACAATTCTGGTTGCTGTATCTTAAAAAGGATGTAGTGGAATTAGAAAAGGTACAGAGAAGAGCAACCAGAATGGTAAAGGGGATGGAAGGATACTCCTATCAGGAGAAGCTAAAAAGGTTAGGGCTCTTCAACCTGGAAAAGAGACGGCTGAGGGGAGATATGATAGAAGTCTATAAATTAATGAATAGGTGGAATGGGTAAATGTAGATCAATTGTTTATGCCATCAAAAAGTAGAAATACTAGGGGACATGCAATGAAGCTACAATCTAACCCATTTAAGACTAATAAGAGAAAATATTTTTTCACTCGACGTGTAATCAAAATCTGGAATTCATTACCGGAAGATGTAATAAAAGCTGTTAGTGTAGCTGCATTTAAAAAAGGTTTGGAAAAGTTCCTGGAGGAAAGGTCCATAAACCATTATTAAAGAGGACCCGGGAAATCCATTGATTGCCCCAATACAAGCACTGTGGAACCTAGTGTCTTTTTGGGAAACTGCTAGGTACTTCTGACCTGGATTAGCCACTGTTGGAAACAGGATCAAACTGTTGGAAACAGGGCTTGACAGATCTTGATTTGACCATATCTTATGTTCTTATGTACAATCCGGTGTCAGCATTTTTATACTCCCCAATCATGTAATTACAACATCCAATCAGAATGGATTTTAAATTCAACATTCCATAGGTTCGTGTTGAATTTAAAATGCATTCTGATTGGGTGTTGTAATCACATGATTGGGAAGCATAAAAACACCAACACCATTTCTCTTTAATTTCGCAGGAGAAAGAAACTGTGGACGTGAAAGCTGTTGGGAGAATGGGCTGTCGAAGTTTTAAAAGTCTCTAATGCAGAACAGAGTTCAAAACAAAGTATCATGCCCAACAAGTGCACAGAGTGGAAATAAGTGCTTTTTAATGGGCTCCATTTGAGAAACTGAGAGAAGACTATATGTTGGCAAGACTACACAAAGTACACTTTTGATTTAAAAGGACTGAGGGTTATAATTAATGAAGTGTGTTGATCGATGGATCTGAGCTCTGCATTGTGCATGATGGTTCATATCGTATTTCATCACGCACTGAATTGTCTCAGCGTTTTCGGAGTCCCACCTTGATGAGCTCTTTAAGCAGCACGGGGTGGTTGGCACTAGCCTGAGCCTGAAGAGCAGAGCCAATCACTTCACAGTAATGGAGGGCCAGAGAGGGGAGTCCATAGTCCGCTAGGCGAGAAGCATACAGCAGCTTATACACCTGGAGGGCAGAAAGACAGACGGACAGATGTGCATTTTAGAAAAAATGTTAATGTAGCAGAGTACTTCCTTGACACACAGATTTAAAACGTTATTAAGGTGTCTCTCCTGTTTTTTTGTGCTGCAAGGAGTTTTCGGAGGCAGTTTTAAGAAGTTATTCCCACACATTTGTGATCTCTTCTAAAATACCCACCAGCGCAGACGTGTGTGCTTTGCCATGAAGGCACTCACATTGCTGATCGGCATGGTCGGAGGTGAGGAATGGGCGGAGCAAGGGTGGAATTTTTATGTATGTCTGTGGATTAAATACCTTAATCTACCAAGATATGTGCATAAATTATGCTCACAAGCAGGTGACCACGCCCACATTCAAGGCTTGATGTCTGCCGCTTAAGCTAGTATTTTATAAAGACAGGTAGTCACCTACTTTTCTTTATAAAATAGCATCTTCTTATATGTCTACCCCTGGCACACCGTTATAGATTTCCCCCGTGAAGGTAATTTTAACTAAAATGCACTGAATGCTCTCTGTTGGTATGTAACACAAACATAGAAGGGTGAGGTCAGTGTTATTCATATCTCGCTGGCTCTTCTGAAAAGCAAATAAAAGGGCATAAAACCAGGTGAAAGCTGTTCACTGACAGGTAGAAACTGAGATCTTAGAAATGTGAAAATTAGCATGTATGATAAGCAAGCAAAATATACGTTTATCTCCATTTTCTGACCTACAAAAGTGCTTAGCAGCATGTAAGGTTGATTTGCCCCTTTCCAAACTAGTGTGATATCAGCAGGGCTTCATGGGGACAATTTTCAAAATGGCTTGGACAAGTGCAAAATCCATAGATACTTTGCACCACCCACAGCCATTGTGCAATTTCTCAAAGGAAAACTCTGTGCGTGCTTTCCCTTTTTGAAAATGGCCACAAGTACAACTGACCAGCAAACTTCACAGCTGCCTTCTTTGTGGGCTAAATTTGTCCGGGAAATAGCACACGTACATTTCAAAATGCAATGTGGACGCGCTCGTTTCTAAGCCCACCCAAAACTCACCACCAGAATACCTTCCCTTGATGTCGCTAAACGAATGCACTGTGGAACCCCAGGTGTAGTTTTTGCCAGGGTAAGGGTGGATAGTTTGCATATAATCCTTTCACCCTTTTGAAAATGGTCCCTATAAATTACTACTGGTCAGCTAAATGATTGTGCAGCACTAGGATATATAACTGGATACATAACCAGGCGTCAGGAGGTGGCTGCGAAACGCTGGGGTTATATATCCAAGTGTCGAGAGGCGAGTGTGCAGCACTAGGGTTTATACTTGAGCATTGAAAGGTGAGCATGCAGTGATGGGATTTATACCCGAGCACTGAGAAGTAAGCGCAGAGCGCCGGGGTTTATGCCGGAGTATTTAGAGGTGAGTGCGCAGCACTGGGGTTTAAACTCATAACTTGTTCACTATTTATTTATTTTATTTAACCATCTTTCTACCAGTCATTAATCAAACAAAGACAGAGGCCCTCCACATCTTCACAGATCCATCCTTTTCTCCACCACAACTCCTTCGAATCGAAGACTTTGTCAACCAAGTGAAATCTGACGTCAAGTACCTTGGCATCATAGTACACCAGAAGCTAAACTTTCAATCTCAAATTAAGAAAACGACTAACTCCATCTATCACAAAATAAGAACACTAAAGGATCTCCACCCCCTCTTAAGTCCAGACCTATTCCGCACAGCGTACAAAGCCCTAATTACACCCATCCGCAGGACTGGAGAAGGGCTGATGTGATAGCTCTTCACAAAAGTGGTAACAGAGAAGAGGTGACGAACTATATGCTGGTAAGCCTTACCACTGTGGTGGGAAAAGTGATGGAGGTGCTCTTGAAAGAAAGAATAGTGGACTTTCTGAAAACCAGTGGATTGCAGGATCCGAGGCAACATAGTTTTACCAGAGGAAGATTGTGTCAAATAAAGTTGACAGAGTTCTTTGACTGGGTGACCAGAGAACTAGATCAAGAGCATGTGATGGATGTGATCTACCTGGATTTCAACAAAGCCTTTGATATTGTGCCTCATAGAAGGCTCATCAATAAACTAAACAGCCTGGGGATAGGTCCCAAGTTGATGAACTGGATCAGAAATTGGTTGATTGACAGACAACAGAAGGTGGTGGTAAACGGAACTCACTCAGAAGAAAGGAAAGTGCACAGTGGTGTGCCTCAGGGATCGGTCCTGGGACCACTACTGTTTAACATATTTGAGAGTGACAGTGTGGAAGGACTGAATGGAAAGGCCTGCCTCTTTGCAGATGACACGAAAATTTGCAACAGAGTGGATACTTCTGCGGAAAGATCTAAAAACACTGGAAGAATGGTCCAAGAATTGACAATTATGATTTAATGCAAAGAAGTGCAGTGTCATGCACTTGGGATGCAGAAATCCAAAAGAATCGTATGCGATAGGGAGAGAGAGGTTGGTGTGCACAGACCAGGAGAGGGACCTCAGAGTGCTAGTGTGTGAGGATCTCAAGGTGGCAAAACAATGTGGCAAGGCTGTAGCCATAGTCAGAAGGATGCATACAGAGGAATAACCAGCAGAAAGGAGGAGGTATTAATGCCACTGTACAAGTCATTGGAGAGGCTTCACTTGGAGTATTGTTTTCAATTTTGGAGACCATATCTCACAAAAGATATAAAAAGACTTGATACGGTTCAGAGGAAGGAAAACCAAAATGATTTGGAGCATGCGCCAGAAGACGTATGAGAAGAGATTTGAAGACCTAAGTATATATACCCTAAAGGAGAGGAGGGACAGGGGAGATAAGATACAGACCTTTAAATACTTAATGAATATCAATGAACAAGCAAGCCTTTTTCAAAGAAGGGGAAGCTGTAAAACTAGAGAGCATACAATGAAGCTGCAAGGCGGTAAAATTAAAAGCAACATCAGAGGAGGTAGCACGTGATGCGGTGAGCTCAGCGGACGTACTCTGCTTGAGCTCCGGTCTCTTCCGACCTGAATCGGGCTATTAATGCCGGTCTGAGAGCTGTTGTACAGATAAAATATTAAGTGCCGAGAGAGGAAAGACACCCGAAGCCAACTCAGTGACAGGAGTGGCGCTGCGGGGATGGCAGCAACAGTTAAAGCTGCGAGGAAAGAGAAGGAGCGCGGAACCCCGATGCCTAAAATGGCGGATGCGGTGGGCAGGCCGAAGTCACCGACCTCTCCGGCCTTTTTGGAAGAGGTATCTGCGGCGGTGGCGGATGCTCTGGCGGTGCAATTCACGGCCCTGCATGACAAAATGGACCATCTCCACACTTCCTTTGGGGCATTGGGCAGCCGCCTGCAAGAAGCTGAAACCCGCATTGGGGTGACTGAGGATAGCCTTACTTCTCTGACCCGCGAATTGACGGCGGTGAAATCCCAACTTCAGTTATACGATGTCAAACTTGACGATTTGGAAAATCATTCGCGGCGTAACAACTTGAGACTGATGGGTATCCCCGACTCGATAGCCGATAGAGATTTAAAAACCTACTTGGAGACTTTACTTCCCCAGCTTTTTGAGGGCCTCGAAGATGGCGGCAAGCTGCTAATAGAACGGGCGCACCGCGTGGGTAGCCGGCAATCCCGAGACCACCGACCGCGGGTAGTGCTGGCTAAATTCCTGCACTTCCCTCAAAAAAAGGCTATTTTGCGAGCTGCAAGGCAGAAGGGCGAGCTGGTGCATGATAATTTGAAACTGCGGGTGGCCCAGGACTATTCTGTTGCACTAAGTCAGAGGCGCAGAGCTTATGCTCCTCTCTGCCAGCGACTGCTTGAAGCGAAGATTAAATTCTCGGTGCAGTACCCCTCTAGACTGCATGTTTTTCACGAGGGTGCCCACCAGACTTCCGATTCAGCGGCTGATGCCCGACCCTACATCGACCAGCTTGTGGGCGAAGAGCGAACACCACCGTCCCCTAAACGGCAGCTGTGAGGCACCTGGAACATTTACCCGAATTGGGGGTATTGGTGCGGACTTTGGTTCTGGCTGACTGAATTGGCTTGAGACGGGAGGGGGTGGGTTAGGGCGGTTTGTACTAGGCCTGTGGGGTTCTTTGTCCCTTGATGGCAGTTTCGAGCGTGTGTGCCAGACCTACACATTAGGCCTTGTGGAGTGGTGTGTGCGGTACGCATGTTGGACACGCACGTGGTGGAGTTCCGGCTGGAGTGTGACCTACACCTTCCGGCTCTGTTTCCAGGGAGCTGAGTATGATACGGATCGAGTGCGGTATGGGGGGAGGGGGTTGAGGGTGAGAGGTTGTGTGTGTGGTGACTGGAGTGTGTTATGGTGTGGATTTTTTTGAGTGGGGGGGGTTGTTTTTTTTTTTCTCTAGGGAAGGGTGGTCTATGTGTGATGGGAAGGGTCTGTTAGGGCTTAGGTGGGCTCCCCTGAGTGATTGGTGCTGATACAGGGCATGATTGGGGCTAGTTCTCTTTAGGAGGTACTTGGGCTTTCTTTAATATGTTGTTTTTTACTGAAGATCAGCGCTGATTTTAAGCCCTTATCTGCTGCTGTTGTTGTTGCTGTTGTTGTTAAGTGCCGTCGAGTCGGAGTCGACTCATGGCGACCCTCTGGATAGCTATCCTAAATTGTGTTCGGTCTCCAGTCAGGCGGCTCATTGTTGACAGACTGGTACCCGTAGCTGCTGTTATTGTATCGATCCATCTCATTGCTGGCCTTCCTCTTTTGCGTTGACCTTCTATCTTGCCAAGCATAATGTCTTTCTCTAATGATCTCTCTCTTCGCATGATGTGTCCACAGTATGAAAGTCAAAGTCTTGTCATCTGAGCTTCTAAAGAAAGCTTAGGTTTGATCTCCTCTAGTACCGACTGGTTTGTTCTTCGAGCAGTCCATGGTATACACAGTATTCGCCGCCAGCACCATAATTCAAAAGCATCAATTTTCTTCCTGTCTGTCTTTTTCACTGTCCAGCTTTCACATCCATATGATGTTATTGAAAAAACCATGGCTTGAACAAGTCAAATCTTTGTATGGAGAGAGACATCTCTGCTCTTGAGAATCTTATCTAGGTCTTTCATAGCCATTCTGCCAAGAGCAATGCGTCGTCTGATTTCTTGACTGCTTGTTGCTTCTTTATTGATAGTTGATCCAAGTAGGTTAAAGTTGTTCACAATTTCAATTTCTTCTTCTTCTTCAACGACGAACCTGTTGATTATGCCAGTTGTCATGATCTTTGTCTTCTTTACATTAAGGTGCAGGCCCATTTTGAGACTATGTTCTTTGATTGTGAGAAGCAAATGTTTCAGATCATCTTCACTTTCAGCCAGTAATGTGGTATCATCAGCATAGCGAAGGTTGTTGATGACTCTTCCACCAATCTTCACACCTCTGTTGTCTTCATACAATCCTGCTTCTCTGATGATTTGTTCTGCATACAAATTAAACAGGTAGGGGGAAAGTATGCAGCCTTGTCTTACACCTTTGCTTATTTTAAACCATTCTGTTTCTCCTTGTTCCGTTCGAACTGTTGCTTCTTGATCAATGTACAGATTGCGCAAGAGAACGATCAGGTGTTCTGGTATACCCATGCTTCTTAATGTGGCCCAGAGTTTCTCATGGTTTACACAGTCAAAAGCCTTGCTATAGTCGATAAAGCACAAATAGATATCCTTTTGGTATTCTTTAGTCTTTTCAAGGATCCATCTCACATCCGCAATGATGTCTCTCGTTCCTCGCCCTTTCCTGAACCCTGCTTGCACTTCAGGTAGTTCTTGTTCCAGGTATGGTTGTAATCTCTTTTGAATAATCTTCAGAAGAATCTTGCTGGCATGTGGGATCAGAGCGATTGTGCGATAATTTCCACAGTCAGTTGGATCACCTTTCTTTAGTATTGGTATAAACACAGATCTTTTCCAGTCAGTTGGCCATGATATTGTCTTCCATATTTCTTGGCAGAGTCTTGTGAGTACGGTAACAGCTGCATCAGATTGCTGCAATACCTCTATGGGAATGCTATCAATGCCTGGTGCTTTGTTCTTTGATAAGGCTTTCAATGCTGCTTCAACTTCTTCTTTCATCGCCAATGGTTCCCGATCATAAGGTACAGGTTGAAACGGCTGTTGGTCCACTTGATCTTTATCATATAAAAACTCTGTATATTCCTTCCACCTTTTCTTGATCTTCTCAGCATCATTCAACATAGAACCTTGAGCATCTTGTAACATTCCAATTCGAGGCTGGAACTTTTTTTTAACTCTCGTAGCTTTAGGAAAGCCGATCTTGTTCTTCCTCTAATAGTTTCTGCTTCTATTTCCTTGCAAGTGTCATTGTAGTATTTTTCCTTGTCCTGTCTTGCTGCACGTTGGAAATCTCTGTTGAGTTCTGTGATTGTCTTTCTTTCTCCTCTGGCTTTAGCTTCTCTGCGTTTCTGGGCAATTTTCAGAGTTTCTTCCGTCATCCATTTTGGCCGTTTTTGCTTTTTCACCTTTTGTAGAGACTTCTCGCTTTCTTCCAACACAACCTTCTTGATGTCATTCCATAACTCTTCCGGAGCTCTGTCATTTGTATCTAAAGCAGCAAATCTATTTTGCAGGCAGTCTTTAAATTCCAGTGGTATATTCTCAAGGTCATATTTTGCTGCATTCATGAGTGGTTTGCTCTTTTTCAACTTTAGCTTGAGTTTGCATACTAGTAGTTGATGATCTGTACCACAGTCAGCTCCAGGTTTTGTCTTTGTTGATGTTACAGAGCTTTTCCATCGTTGACTTCCACATATGTAGTCAATTTGATTTTTATATAATCCATTCGGTGAATTCCATGTGTACAGTCGCCGCTTGTGTTGCTGGAAGAAGGTGTTTGAAATGAATAGATCATTGGTCTTGCAGAATTCTATCAGTCTTTCTCCAGCTTCATTTCTGTTGCCAAGTCCATATTTTCCAACTACTTTGCCTTCTTCTTTGTTGCCAACTTTTGCGTTCCAGTCACCCATGACTATCAGGATATCCTGTTTGCATGTTCTGTCAATTTCAGCTTGTACTTGTTCAAAGAACTCTTCAATTTCATTTTCTGCAGCTGTTGTTGGGGCATATACTTGAATTATAGTTGTGTTGATAGGCAATCCTCGTAGACGAATAGAGATTAAGCGTTCGCTGACTGCATTTTATTTCATTACAGTTCTTGCAAGTTTCTTCTTTATTATAAATGCAACACCATTTCTTCTTTGTCTTTCATTTCCAGCATAGTAGACCATGTGATCATCTGATGCAAAGTGCCCCATGCCAGTCCATTTCAGTTCGCTGACACCCAACAGATCAAGTTGTACACGTTCCATTTCATTCTTGACCACCTCCAACTTCCCTTGGTTCATGCTTCGTACGTTCCATGTTCCAATGTGTAAGACATCTTTACAGCTTCTGACTCTCATTTCAAGCGCAGCTACATCAGCAGTCAGACTTCCCGAGGGCTTTGATCCAACCACATCATAAATGCTGGCTTTACTCTGAAAAGTCTTCAGCTGTATCTGCTGTAGAGTACTGTAACAATGGGGTGGACACTTGTATTCATTTTGTGTGAGTGACAGACACATTTGTTTATGGGTTCTAGTAGCATGATGTCTTTTTGTATAGAAAAATTGTTTTTTTTCTGTTGGAGGGGATTATGTCTGCCCCTTCTTGTATTACTATTGTACTGGAAATAGAACTGTTTATGGGGGCAACTGCAGTAAGGAGCGCAGGCGTGCGGTAGAGGGTGTCTCTATAATTTAATAGGGGTTGTGAGAGACCGATCGCGTTACAGCTTGTCTCTACCTATTGGAGGTGGGGATGTATCGCTATGTGGAGGGGGTGGGGAGGGGGAGTGGGAGGGAGGGTGGGAGGGGGGGTGGGTGTTGGTCGCGTCCAGCCGGGAGACCCCTGGTATAGTGGGATCCCACTACATGGTGGCAGGGAGGAATTCCAGGCTGGGGGGGTTCCTCCTGGGATATGGTTGACTATATTCCTGCGTTATTGGGGTGATATTATCCCAGACTGAAGATAATTTCATGGAACGTTTGTGGACTAGGGAGCCCGATTAAGCGAACGAAGGTTTTACAGGCTTTAGCGCGGCAAAAAGTTGATATTGCCTTACTTCAAGAGACCCACCAGACAGCTGAAGAGCATGCCAAATTGTGCAGAACCTGGGTGGGGCAGGTTTGGGGGGCGCCTGCGGTGAATAAGAAAGGGGGGGTGGCCCTATTGATACATAAGAATGTACGCTTTAAGGCTGTGAAGGAAATAATTGATCCAGCGGGGAGATTTCTCCTGTTACAGGGCAGCTTGGAGGGCCGATCTGTCATCCTGGGCAATATTTATAGTCCTAATGTGTTGGACCGTGCTTTTTATGCCAGACTGGCCTCCCAGGTGGAACAGCTTCCAGAGTCCCCGTTGATTTTGGGGGGGGATCTTAATGGAGTGATGGACGTGGAGATGGACACGTCTCGGGGTGCGGGGACTAGAGAACGGGCCCAGGCGGCCCGTGCTTTACATGGTCTCCGAACGCGATTGGGGTTGGTGGACCCGTGGAGACTATTACACCCCACTGAAAAAGATTATACGCACCACTCTCGAGCACACAGTTCCAGTGCCCGAATTGATTACTTGTTGATTTCGCAAGGATTGTTTGCTTTGGCGGATGAAGCGCAGATTGGTCCTGCGGAAATATCTGACCATGCCTTGGTCTGGCTGCAACTACGCTGGGGCGCTGCCCATGCTGCAACGAGAATGTGGCGGTTCCCCCTGGAACTCTATAGGGACTTTCAGTTTCGACGGTTTCTGCAGAAGCGTTGGCTTGAGTTTGAGGCGGATCATAGTGGGCATCGAGGGGACCACGAGCTGATTTGGGAGACGGCAAAAGTTGTCCTGCGCGGGGATATTATTGGATTTTTGGCGAGAAAGCGTAGACTCATGGCGGAACGTATTATTCGCTTGGAACGCTTAGTTACTCAACAGCGGCGGCGATGGGCGGCTAATCCGAGTGTGTCTTTGAAGAAGCAGGTTTGGGAGACGCAGACGACTCTGAATGAACTTCTACATCAGAGAGCCAAAAAATCAGTTCAGTATTATCGCTTTCAGCTTTATTGTCATGGCGATAAGCCTGGGAGGTTATTGGCTCGCTGCCTGCGTGGTTCTCGGACCTCTCGGCTAGTGCATGCGCTTCGGGATGATCAGGGGATCCTTCACATGGAGAGCCCGGAGATAGCTCGGGTGTTCCGTTCATTCTTTCAGAGACTTTATGCAGCAGAACCGAGCTCCCATGTGCAGATGTCCGCATATTTGGAGGGCCTGAGCCTGCCTCAATTGACTGTTCAGCAACGGGAGGCACTGGATCAGCCGATATCGGTACAGGAGGTGCAAACTGTTATTGCCAAAGCGAGCTGTTATAAAACCCCGGGGCGGACGGGTTAGGGGCAGAATTCTACAAGATTTTGTGTGAGTTGGTCTCACCGTTGCTGGCGGACGTTCACAATCGGAGGTCAGAACAGGGAACCTTTCATTGGGGAAGTAACTTGGCCCATGTGATACTCATTCCTAAACCTGGGAAAGATTTGCTGTGTGCGGAATCTTACCGCCCTATTTCTCTCCTCAACTTCGATTTGAAAATACTCGCGAAGGTCCTTGCGGACCGCCTGGCGAGTGTATTGGGGCATTTGGTTCATGACTCCCAGGTAGGCTTTGTGAGAGGGCGGTATGCTTCCGCAATCTTCAGAAGATCTTAGCCTCCTTGGAGTGGGTGCAGAGCAGTCGTCTCCCTTCTCTGTTAATTAGCTTCGATGCAGAGAAAGCTTTTGACAGGGTGAATTGGCAGTATCTCTGGCGCCTGTTGCCTTGCTATGGGCTTGGGAGCTCTTTTTGTGCCATGGTTCGTAGTCTCTACTTTGACCCGATGGCGGCGATTTGCTGTAATGGAGTGCTATCGGAGACTTTCCCCTTACATCGGGGGACTAGGCAGGGCTGCCCCCTTTCTCCCCTACTGTTTGTCCTCTCCTTGGACCCGTTCATACGGCGGGTGGAGTTGTCGCGGGACATACAGGGGGTGCATATTCGATCTACGACCTTTAAGATCTCGGCCTTTGCCGACGATCTCCTTGTGCATCTGCTCCGACCGCAGGAATCGCTTTCCCGGCTGCTGCAGGAGTTTGCGACGTTTGGCCAGTTTGCCGGGTTAAAAATTAATCGGACCAAGTCTGAGGCCCTAGACATTTTGGGTGGGGTGCGGGATACTTGGCGGGGTACCTTTCCTCTCCGCTGGGCGGTTCACCATTTTAAATATCTTGGTATTCTGCTGACTGGTCAGCCCTCTCAGTTGTATGGTTGTAATTTCGACAGAATTCTGCGGGGTCTGCAGGACCAGTTGCACGCTTGGCGACCGCTCCCGCTGTCTTTGTCTGGACGAATCGCAGCGATCAAATTAGTTGTTTTACCAAGGATTCTTTATTGGTTACAGACGCTGCCTGTATGGTTGTTGCGGAAGGATTTAAAGCGGATAGAAGGGCTTCTCCGGGGGTTTTTGTGGGGCGCAGCCCGAGCGCGTGTTTCCTACTCTCGCATGGTGGGGAACTGGCGGCAGGGGGGGTTGGGCCTACCGGATTTAGGTGCCTATGCTTTGGCTTGCCAGGCGCGGCATTTGGGAGACTGGCTGGGGGGGACGGCGGTGTACACTCCGTTGGTCTTGGAAGAGGCCTTTGCTGCCCCAGTGTCTTTGCTTGCCCTCTTACACCTGGATACTCGATTGCTCCCCGATAGATTGGTTGAGAGTGTCCTTATTGACTCGGTACGTCGAACTTGGCGGCAACTTAATGGCTACTGGGGAACGAATTGGAGAGTCTCGAGTTGGTTGCCGATTCGGGGGAATGTCCTTTTTACCCCAGGACTGGATCATGCGATTTTTCGTGATTGGGCACGCAAGGGTCTCACTAGTCTTGGACATATGGTGGATCCCTCGGGGCTCTGTAAGAAGTTTTTGCCCTTATGTGCTGAATATGAACTGGGGCCTCGACACTGTTTTGCATATATGCAGCTTGCGCATTATATTGCCTCCCTACCGGCAGCGGAATTACAGGCCGACCGCTTGGCGCAGATCCTGTCTTTCTTTGATATAGATGGGGAGTCACCGCCGTCCATACGGTTGTTGAAGTCTCGTTTGACCCCCTATAGGTCCTCTCCAGATTATCGTCCCGTGGAGTTAGCGTGGGCCGCGGAGCTGGGGCGGGAGATTGAACCAGGGACGCTTTTGAAAGCTCTGCAGCGGGTAGGAGAGCTGGCGGTAGGGACCCGTTGGAGAGAGATGCAATATAAATCGCTCTCTAGAATACATTTCTCCCCTTGTCGGGCCTTTCGCTCCCAGCTCACCCAGGATGGACGGTGCCCGAGGTGTTTGGCGCCTCTGGCGAACTTGTCGCACATGTGGTGGGGCTGTAGACTTCTCCGTTCTTATTGGGCTAGAATTGGTTCCTTCCTGGAGAGGCTTTTGGGACAAAGGGTGTGTTTAGATGCCTCCTTAGTGCTCCTTGATCAATTGCGCCTTCTACAGCCTAAAGGTAAATGGGAGAGATTACTAGTGCGTAAAGCTTGTCTGGTGGGCAAAGGTCCCATATTGCATAACTGGCGAGATAAGACTCCGCCCTCTTTTTGGGAATGGCATAACGCCTTTCATCAGCTGATGCTGTTGGAAGCTAGATATGCCCGAGGTAATGTCAAACGCTGGCCACTTTTTCAAATGCTTTGGGATCCCTATCTCCAGAATTTAAGTTCTCGTAGTAGGAATGAAGTCTTACAGTTGGGTTCTTAGGCTGATCCGTGTGCTACAGGATTCAGCCTCGGAATGGTGTGGGAGGGTCTCCTGGGTTGGATGCGACGACCGGGGGGGGCGGGGGAGGGGGGGGAATGGAACGGGGGGGTTGATTTTGGAAAAGTGCACCTGTATGTCCTGCTTGTTCTCCTGGACGGGGATAAGAATTCACCCCCTCCTGGAGCTTGTTTGCTGTTTTGGCCTGTTGTTCTTACATGGTGTTTATAAATAAAGTTTGGGAAAAAAAAAAGCAACATCAGAAAATACTTTTTCACTGCAAGGGTGGTGGACGCATGGAATGCCCTCCCAATGGAGGTGGTAGGGGAAAATACAGTGATAGAATTCAAAATGGCATTGGACAAACACAGTGGATCCCTTTATAACAAGAGGATGAAATCAAAGCAAACTTAAATATCTTTTAATAGAGGGGGGGTGACCTGCGCGGAGCTGCAGTTACAACCACTCTAGCCACCTTACTGGGCAGATTAGATGAACCATACTGGTCTTCATCTGCCATCATAAACTATGTTACATTCTCGGCTACTGCAATATTATATACCACTGCCTCCCCAAACATCATTCACCTCCTCCAAAATAGCCGAGAACAGTGCAGCGAGAATAATACACAAAGCCCCTCAACAAGCACACATCACACCCATATTAAGGCAACTCCACTGGCTCCCTATACATGCAAGAGTATGATACAAAGCACTATCCACAACATTCAAAGTCATACATAACAAATCAACAACATGTCTACAGCCCCTTCTATCAAGACCCAAGAACGCCAGACTCCGAAAGCATAGTTCACTTAATCTCCTCTCCATTCCAACTCAAAGACGAAGGGCAAGCAATCCACATGCAACTGTGCATTCTCACCTTTTGCCCCTGCTATATGGAACTCCTTACCGCCAGAGCTAAGAGGATGCCCAGACCAAAGCAACTTCCGGAAAAGACCAAAAACTCATTTATTCCAAGAACACTTTATCACAACCGCACCCCCAGAATCACAAACCGGTCACGACATAGAAACATCAATCACTTAAGCACACAACCAGCATGCTAATCATGTAAAGTTTATGTGATTGTAATTTTCATCACAATGTACATAGTTAGCCCATGTCCCCCATTAACCTATTGCTATGTTTGCTTTTGTTGTACGATAGTGTGCATCCAATGCCCTGTTCAAATTCTGTTGTATGGAGACTGCTTTGAATGGTAGAAAGGCAGCATATAAATAAGTTTAAATAAATAATAAATAAAGAACCAAGTGTTGGGAGGTGAGTGTATATCCCTGTGGTTTATACCCAAGTGTTGAGAGGTGATTGCATAGCGCTGGGGTTTATAATTGAGCAGCATTATGTATAGAGGCCAAGCGCTTACCCACTGTCTGTGACATGGCTTTTGCTGTGCAGAAGGGGTCCTCAGATATCAAGCTTTTCTCTTGTACTAACAGAATCAAAAAGCACATAACACCCTCGCTACTCTTCTAATTTATTCCTGGACTTAAGAGTTGCACACTGTTCCCACTGTGTTTTCCATTAAAATACAAGTATTTGCCAAAAATGCAAAAGAAATCCCAGCAGGAGCCTTCAGCCTTTACACAGCAATGACAGTTCGGCTCAACTGTTTTTTTTTTTTGTTGTTGGGTTGTTGTTTTTTTTTTTTTTTTCAAAAAATCAATTACCATGGTAACTGCTTAGGAAGATGGATTATGGCAAGGCCATGAAAGTGTAACAAACCACAGAGCTTTGGATAAGTGAAACTGCCAACGAGACGAAAGCCACTGCACTCACATTCATGACACCAAAGGGTAGGAGGGGCCAGTGAAGACCACCGCACCTCGCTTAAAATCAGATTGTTCAATGAAAGCTGGTTTCTCCCCCCTGCTGCCCTAAGAAACTGTGACTTTTATTCTCAGTATGCTACAGATACCCCAGTGTCCCCACTGTGCTCTGACAATCATTCAGGAGTTTCTTACTGTACCTGGAAAGAAGGAATGAAGGACTCGGGGTGCCCCAGCCGCTGACAGTATTCAAAGATTTCAGTACGCTGAATTGCCTCAGTTAAGGTGAACTTCAGAAACGTTCGACTAGAAGATGTAAAAGAGGAGAGCTCAGAGGATGGAACGTGGAAACGGGGTGCTTGTTGCGTCACCTAATTATATAGCCTAGTGGCTCTCCTCCCAGTGAACGATGGAACTCTGACATTACAGGACCCTTTTCATGGAGACTTTGCAGAGCAAGATAATTCGGGAGAGGACTTGGGAGCACAGATGAAAGCGGGTGTTAGACTAAAACGGTTGCAGAGATGCTAATCTCCATTGTTGGCAGGGAAGCTACCGTATCACCTTGGCGCTTTCTACTCTTACAGGGTATCAAAGTATTTCGAGTTCTATATGTGATGACTGTCACCACTGTCCTAGATCTGGAAGCCCCGGTGAATTGGCCTATCCCAGCGGTCGTTTCCGATTCACAGTAGTCGCATGGGACGGTGGCAAAGCCCCGAGAAGTGGTTTCTCTAATAGGTTAGAGCCCCTGCTTTGGAGCGCGTGTGATAACATTTCAGATGAAGTGGCTCGTGACGATGATTTATGTATCACACTATATCATATGCCAGAACTCTCCCAGGTCAGCTGTCTTCAAGGAAGGGAATATCCTAAAGGGAGGGGAGCTTTTGCTGTCTACAGAATGCAAACAATAACATTCATGGAACAATCCTAAGAACTGTCAATGCCCTCAGGACACCGTTACAAACACAATGAAAGAAGCAGCAACCCAAAGTCCTGAGCTCCCACAAGCCCTTAGGACGCTGAGAGAGGATCTTCCCCTCAGAACGCTCTGGGCAATGTAAACCCTGAGGTGTTACCATGCCCCAGACCTTGGATGCATCCTGCATCAAAGCGTCTAGCTCAAGAAAGATGCAAAAGATTATTCTGAACTGCATTAACGACTTTATGAAATTAAAATAAGACTTAACAAAGATCTGGGCTTTCTGTCCCATTATATACCACAAATAGTTACTGTTTTGCCATCTTCTAATCACCCACCTCCTACCCTCCACCTTCCCCCCAAGACTATCACCAGAATGCTTTGGAAGTTAAATAAAAAGAGAAACAAAAAAGAAAATGAGGTATTTCCTTTTTGTTCCTCTTTATATTTAACTACCATGATAGTGGACTAACGCAGCTATCATACTACTTTATCTGAAATGCTTTGATGATTCGTTTATTTATTACAGTGTCGGCATCCTTTGCTTATACTCTCCTTACCTGAGGAAGAAGTTTTTAACCTTTCAAAGCTGCTGCAAAAATATATTACGTTAGTCCAATAGAAAGATATCACCTTATTTTCTTCTGTTTTGTTTTGTTTTTATTTATCAACCATTATAGTTTGGTATTTGTACTGTGATGTTTATGATACACTTAGCATATTTGTTTTTGGTACCTGCCTAGATACTATGAGATAGTTGGAATATAAATGAATGAATTATAGTGGACTAACAAGATATCAGCACTACTTTATTCTGAGCTGAAGAGGCTTTTAGAGTGCTATGTGTGGTTTAGCAGTGACCTCTAGTGGAAATACAGATGTATTACATATATCAGGATTTACTAGTATTTCTTAGCAAACTCATACCCAAAGCCCCCATTCTCCAACGCCCAACTCTAATCACTACAGTTTTTTCCAGTTGGCCTGGTAGCTTCCTCCTGTTCATCTGTGCTTGGGACTTGGCACCATAAACCCACACTCAAAATCCCTAGGAATTTGCCCTTAATTTATATCCCCTCAACATACTTAGCCAGATCATTGAAATCATGGGTCCTGGTTCAGGGAACAGCCATAACTCTCCCCCTCCCCCTCCAGTGAGCTCAGAACCCTGCCTGCGCCCATCAGCTGAGATGAGGAGAAAAAGACCCAATGCGGGATTGAAGCAGAGATCTCCTAAATGGCAAGGCATAGCATTTGCCACCTGAATCACTGGTCTGGCTCTCACAAGGCTCCCTTAATCTCAGCAGCCAGCCACTCTAACTGCAAAATTTCTACCCCCAATAGCAAGGAAAAGAACACTGTCCAGATCTGCTTTGCTGTATGTCTGCCGTATTAGAAAAATACTGGGTAACATACACACACACACACACACACACACAGTGTGGGCCCTATGCACTCAGAGGTCAGTCCTCCCATATAGGCAAGTAAACTCAGCAATCAGCTTTCACCTGTATAATCTTACACTTTAAAATAGTCCCCCTTTATTTGGGTAATTTACCAGAACAAAGAGGGGACAGGGTTGAAGGCAGGACTAGGTAAGGCACCATACTGAGCACTGCCCAGCTAAATTTGTGCTGATTAATTGATCCATTCAAGAATGAAGCTGAACAGAAAAATTTTGTCCACTCAGTTATTCGAATTTTCATATACATTTCTACCTAGATAGCTACAGCTGAATATTTGGACAAATTTAGCTGGACAAAGTTGTCTGGTTTACTTTGTCTGTTCTCTGCTGCCTCAATACAGGGCTCTAAGCCACCGTTTTGCAATCCTGTCCTGGGGAACCCACAGCCAATCATGTTTTCAGGATCTTCACAATAAATATGCACAAGATCGGTTTGCATATAAGAGTCTTCAGTGCATGCAGACTGATCTCATGCATATTCGGTGTGGAGATCCTGAAAGCCCAACTGGCTGTGGGAGGTCTCTAAGACAGCTTTAGAAAGCCTTGCTCCAAGCATCTGTCCCAGAGACACAAAAATGGAAGAAAATCTTTAGTACATCAGACCCGAGTCTTGAAAACGTTGATAAAATGAGGGAACACGAGACAGATCTCTTTTCATAATGATACTGTAGAACTACTAACCTGCAGCTACTGCCCAGGAGGACAAGGGGATGTGTTTTAAGACTGTAGTGACCAAAAGCAACATTGGCCATCAAATAGCAGCAATGAGCAGCTTCTATTAGCCCTTTCCCAACTGCAGAAAGAAAAGATAACATGAAATCAATTACATATTTGAACACTGGATTTCCTACATCTTCTCACTGGTTCTGTCAAAACTACAGGCTATGCTAGCAACCAGTGGCCCCAGCATGCTACTATCAACCCTGAAGCCAGAGGCTCACAGAGGGAGATGAAAGGATTCTACAGCTTAGTAGCTAATAGAGGTGGCTAGACTGGAAAGGCAACATGGTCTTTATCTGTCATCATTATGGTTCTAAGTCTCTCTGGTGCAAAGCTGCTATAGGTTCTAACTTTTCGGACACTGTGTGGCTGTCTCATTGCTTCCGATTTCCAGCAAGGCTGGTGCTGCATATTTCAGTCCTTACCAAGGGAATCACCCATAGTGACAAGAGTACGCTGCTTCTGCTCAGGGTCTTCAACCTGATTGGCTAACATAACTGCCAGGTGAGGTCTCCAGTCTCCCCACTTCGGATCCCCGCAACACTTATTAGAAAGAACAGCAAAGAATCAAATGGTCTGATCACGGAGAGGCACCAAACAGCTCAGAGAACTCGCCTGTGATGTAGCCGCAGCAGCAAAGCCAGTGGGAACCCCAAAGGCGCATCTGCCATGGCACTAACCACTGCATGATGACAGAATAAGGAGAGCAGGGGGCACAGGTCCGAACCTGGGCATTAATGTGTCACAATCTACCAAATTCATAGAATGCATAATGGAAAAGTCAAAGTCATTTTTAGCAGAATCTCGCTTCAGTAAATCCTACGGTGATAAGCTGTGAGCGCACGAAAAGCTATTCACAAGAAGGGAGGACAATTAACAAGCTCAGATTCACATCTGTCTCACATCGGCTGCACATCTGTCTCGTTCTACAAATATCCTGATGCTCCGACAGTGAAATGTAGAAATGGGAACAAATGTTCATATAAGTCTTCTGCATTTATTTCCTGTCTTTTTAACATTTAAAAAAAAACAAAACCTCCATGCATTTGTTTTCACATAAATGTTGCTATGCATGGCTCCCATGAACAGACTTCATCTTCACTTCTGGCTGTAAGATACCGTACCGTAGCTGCCCGAGGGATGCGGCCTGACATGAGCTGGAAAAGCGTCTGCAAAGGGTCATTGACAGCTAGCGTGCTCGTGAACCTGCAGGGGAAAATGCAGTACAGACTGAGTCATGCTCCAAATACAAGCCAACACCGTGCAGGGGCTTATCAACAGAAGGGATTCTCCAAAACGCAGAAAGGAGATTTTTGGAAGGCTAGAAATGGTCAATTTAGAGTCTGAGGAGAAAGAGCGTGAGGAAACATAGAGGAGTCAGACCAATGGCAACCTACCAAGGGCGACTCTCCTAATCAAAAGGCCAGAAGAGCTCTTCAAATTTCCCGAAGGCGAGAGAGAGCAGGGAGGGAAGAGGAGCATAAGAAAGAGGAGACTGCTGAAAAGAAGGGTGAAAAAGAAAGGACGACTCCAAATTTCCAGCCCTTCCTTTCTGAAGCTCCCCTATGCCCTTTATTATTTATTCACCAAACAATGGGATTATTATTATGATGATTACTATTTCATTCTTCAGTCTAAAGCTGTTCTTTCTCCTGGGATTTAGGTCTTAACCGAGAACAGAGGGATCAACAAGATAACACCACAAGATGTATATATGTTCTAAGATGGGTAGAATTTTGCAAGATTAATGGTTTCAAGTCTACTAAGTCTAAAATTTCTAACCATGGATATAGCTCAAGAGCTCCAATCACTGTGACAATCAACTTTTTCTTCCATATTGACCTCAATTTGCAAATCCCAATATTTTGTTATTTTTTTCCAATTGTTTTTCATTAGTGTGACGTTCTACTGGTGTTGCCATGTCAGGCAAGCGTTGTGTTCTAAATGCCTGTCAGTTTGTATCGTGAAATCCCAGATCGTGACCACCTCATTTTCCATCATCTTTTCAGTATTGCTAGCAGATAATCCATGTGCTTTCCATTGGATAATTTCTGCAACTATGTCATACCTGTGCAATTTTGCTACAGTTACTTATGTGATCTACAGTTTTATCCTTGAGTTTTACATAATCGACAATTGCTTTTTGAAATATGGTCAATCTTGGCTTTGATGGAATTAGTTTGTAGGGCCTGTTCTTGAACTGCCATGCTGAGTCCCTCAGTTTTGTTTTTCAGTGTTTCGGACTTCAACCAAGCCCATGTCAGATTCTCACCTGCTTTTCCTTCAAAATTTGTTTTTTTTAAGTGCCGTCAAGCCAATGTTGACTCCTGGCGACCTAGCAGCCCCTGGGTTTTCTTGGCAAGGTATGACCTGAAGTTGATTGCCAGGTCTTTTCTTCCAAGGCAATGGAGGGTAAAATGATTTGCCCAAGGTCATAAGGACTGCCAGTGGGAATAAAACTCAGATCTCTTGGGTGCTAGGCTGTTGCTCTAACCACTAGGCTACTCCTCCACATTTTCCTTCAATACCATGCCTTTTTTTAACTCTCTTTTTATACATTTTTCTACAAGTTAAAACAGTTTACAATGAACTAGGTGCAACTGAACAATGTAAAGTGCATGAACTAACTTACAGGTAATGATAATAATAGCAAGCGGTAACCATTGGAACCAGCCTTGAATTGCTAAAATAACTTATGTACAGAGGCACGAGTTATGGCCTATATAATGCAGTCAAATCGTGGTGGTTCTAACCAGTCCGGGTTGGCTGTGAAACATTGTGTGGAATCAGAAGTAGTAGCTTCCTTTGATGTCTTTTGGAACTATGTGTGGGCACAGTCTTATGTAGTTTTGAAGCTGTTCTTCGGATGTGGGAAAGTTGCAGGTGGTGCTGTTGCGAATTGCAACAACGTGGGATAGCAGGGGGGATTGCTTTTGTGTCTGATGGGCTGTGTTAGTGGGGTTCTGGCTTGATATGTTGAGTTGATACGTGTCTAGTCTTGTTAGGAGTCTGCACCATAGTATTCTAGGAAAAGATAGGTTTCTAACTTCTTGCAGAAGTCTGTAAGTGATTCTATGGCTCTTAGATTGGGAGGTAGGGAGTTTCAGATGGTTGGGGCGTAGAGGGTGAATGCCCAATTACATGTCCTCTGTTTGCTCTCGAGTCTCCGGGGTGGTACGGCAAGGTGATTTTGTGTACTGTGTCTTCTTAATCTGTCGCTCTTAATTTCACTTAATAGCATCTGTAGATATTCTGCTGTTTGGTTGTGTATTACCTTGAAGGTGTTGAGAATGGTTTTGTATTTGATTCTGGTAATGACGGGGAGCCAGTGCAGTTGCATTAAAATGGGGGTAATCTGGGTTTGCCGTGGTGCTTAGTAGATTATCCTTGCTGCTGTATTTTGCACCAGCTGTAGGGGGTATAATGTGTGTTTAAGTAGACCTTGATAGATTATGTTAATGTAGTCTAATAGGGGGGTTATGATGGCTTGGCATACCATGTGGAAGTTTTTGGGTTTAAGGAGAAAGCGTAGGTTCCTCAGTATTTTCAGCCTATAGTAGACTTATCTAGTGGTGTTTCTAATTTGAGCTCTATTTTGACTTGGAGTTCTATATTGTCTACTTTAAGGGATCTGTTTATTAAACGGTGCTAGTGGCTTCTCTGTGAAATCGGAGCCACGGCCCCATTTTCGCATGGAAGTAGCTAGCGCTGCTTAGTAAATAGACCCCTAGATGTTTGTGGTGGTTTAAAAGTAATGTCTTTGGTTACGTGAAGACCTCTGTCTTTTTGTAGTTGATGGTGAGATTGTGTAGGTTGAGTCACTTTACTATTGCTGTAAAGCATTTAGTTATTTTTGTATAGTCTGGTTTGGTTGTGGAGAACAGTGTATAAATCATGATGTAATCAGCGCAAATTTGATAGTAGATGTTGTGGCTCTGGATTAGTGTACAGAGCAGCTGGATATAGAGGTTGAAAAGTAAGGAGGAGAGAGAGGAGCCTTGTGGTACCCCTTGCTGTTGGGTGAATGGGAGTGATCTTTGGGTTTCGATTTTTATCTGCTGGCTGTGGTCCAATAGGTAGAAGTGAAACCATTTGATAGTGGTGCTGTGTAGTCCAATTTCCTGGTGTCTGTTGAGCATCTTGTGGTGCAATACAGAGTCAAATGCTGCAGAGATATCCAAGAAAAGGAGGATGAAGTTTTGTGTAATGTTTTCTGTGCCAGTGATAAGTCTGTCCAGTAATGAGGTAAGTAGGGTTTCTACACCATGGTTTGTTCTAAATCCCTGATGATGCTGGTCGAGTGGTGCATGATTGTTTATGTGGTTTTGTAGTTGACTCAGTACCACTTTTTCTATGGTCTTTGCGATAAATAGGGTACTGGATATGGGTCTTTAGAAGGTCCGGGTGCTGGGGTTCAGTTTTGGGCTCTTTAATAGTGGTCTGACTGAAGTTTGTTTTAGCGAGGGTGGTATATATTCTTGGGTTAGTGATTCTTGCACAATATTTAGGATGAATGGTATGAGGTGTGGTCATGTGATTTTTATCCATGAAACTGGACAGGGGTCTAGGGGGGGGGGAAGGTTGTTGTGCTAAAATTGGCAATTATACTGTTGAGTTGTTCGGCAGTCACTGTGTCAAAGGTGGTCCAGATGTTATGGGGGCTGTCCTGGAGGGGGAAGAGTGTATCTGTTAGCACTGTCTATTGTATTTGGATTGAAGGTGGTGTGCCATATTGTGCAGGCTTAAGGTGCAGCACTCTCTTTGATGAGTGGTGTAATGTAGTGGATCTTCCAGAAGCTATGGATCTGGGTTAAACTGAAGAAAGTGTGTCTGAAACTGACAGCATAGAAAAGCACATGGCCCAAGGTTTCCAATGAGCTATGTAAACAAAGAGTGTCACGAGGGGAGAGAACACGCCCAAACTGCAAACAAGCCCCGAGCTCAATGTGTAATGAGAGGCAGCTGGATGAGGGCGGGGTGCAGTTAAGCCCTAGGACACACGCACATAAAAATTACTCACCTGAGGATAGGGGGAGAACAGCAAGAGGGAGAACAAGGAGAGCAAGAACAGGAACAGGAAGGAGAGGACTCAGAACCAGGAGGAGTCTCAGCAGGAGAGTTGATGAGAGACCCAGCTGCAGGACTGAAGGAAGCCTTGGTCGGAGGACTGGTTGGGGAACCAGTTGGAGAAAGGGACCAGAGGAAAGTGTCCAAGTTGAAAGCTGCAGGTCCAGTGAAGCAGAGACGTCCTGGCCAGAGGACATTTATATGTCAGAGAGAAAGCAAAGGGTAAAAGGCAGGAGAACGCAGCCGTGCTGTGAAAGCCTTATTGACCCCGCTGTGCTGAGAGGTTCCTGTGTGAGAAAGCCGGAAGGTAGGCTGTATAAACCTTATAGCAGAGAAACTGAATGTAAAAGTTTTCCCTGTGACTGCCAGAGTTTGTGGGGCTCTCCTATAGCAAACTCCAGTATATGTGGTAATCTTCCACCCTGCTCTGTAGCAACGGGGGAAGGGAAGTCTCGAGGCAGTGAAGAGAGACTGTTCTTTGGAGGGACGTATAATAATCCACAAGAATACTTAGCTGGGGGTGAATGTGAAGAAATGCCAACAGAATTTCTTATGGAACAAACCCCAGAAGAAGAAATGGATTGTACGCTGTCTGTAGCAGACCATGTCACGTCTCTATGCTAGAATGGCTGGTTAAGAGTTTTGGTGAAACAGCACTGAAAGCAAGAGAGTTTGCCTTTGAGAAAAGGGACTGCTGCAGTTACGTGTTCAACTAATTGTTTATGTGAGCTGAAGATAGAAGCTGTTTCTGTTCCT
Source organism: Ichthyophis bannanicus (assembly GCA_033557465.1). Taxonomy (NCBI): domain Eukaryota; kingdom Metazoa; phylum Chordata; class Amphibia; order Gymnophiona; family Ichthyophiidae; genus Ichthyophis; species Ichthyophis bannanicus. The sequence goes on along the minus strand of JAWIIG010000024.1, from coordinate 2,726,079 downwards.
GTTTCGTTTCATTTTTGTACCAGAAGTATGGTCATTTTTGTTCTTGTTTTTCTTGCAATGAATCCACCCGGAAGGGGAAATAAAATCCTGTCTTTTGCCTAACTCCACTCGACTACAACTCATTCCTTGCTTAGTAAGAGGGACTACAATACCCAGAAGGCAGTGCAGGGCCAACTGCACTATCCTTCTTGCTAGGTTTGGACACGCCCAGGCTGACCTACCCCCATGCTTTTGCCTCTGGGGAGGGTTACTGGTGACAGTGGGCTTTCATAAATGATTTGGCTATGTCAAAGAGTTCCCTAGGTTTGTTGATGGAGCTCATGATGAGGTTGGTATGGTACTTCGTTTTACTTCTATTGGTTGCAGCACAGTATTCTCTTTGTTTATATAAGTATTTGGTCTGGAGGAGCGGGTCCTTAGATCTTCTCCATTTGCACTCGAGACAATGGAGGTTGCATTTCAGATCCTTTAGTGTTGTGGAGTATCACGGGTTGAGGTGGCGTTGCTTAGTGTTAATAATGTTTTGTGGCACAAGGACTACTGCGGATATTGGTTTGTTCCATTTGTCAACTAAAGCGTCTATTTGGGCATCAGCTGAGTTGGTTGTGAGTTGTGGCAGTACATCCTGGAGGAAAGATTGGTTGTTCAGTGGACAGAATCTTTGGTTGTGATGGTGGTATCTTCTATTGAATCCTGGGTGGTGGTGTGTGGTAAGGTGAAACTTATTAGGCTGTGATCATACCAGGGGACTGGCGATATCATGGGGGGTGGTTACACTAGCATGTCTGCTAAGTAGCTTGGGATGAAGATAAAATCAAGGGTTCCTCCTTTCTTATGAATAGGTTCGGTGATGAGTTGATGGCAGTGCACTGCCTCCATTGCTTCCATGAAAGAGATTGTAAGATTGTAAGCTCTGAGCAGGGACCGTCTTTTATATGTGTCTGTACAGCGCTGCGTACACCTTGTAGCACTATATAAATGATTAATAGTAGTAGTAGGAGGCTTGTTTGTTAGATGTTGAGGACAGGTTCATGTCCCCAAGGAGGATGAAGCGATGATGCTTGAAGGAGTGGGAGCATACAGCTTCAAGCAGAGTCGATAATTTCTCAGCATTGTTGTGTGGTGTTCTGTAAGTTAGGCAAATAGTTAAGTGCCTGTTTGAGATTGTGAGGATATCTATGTTGCTTGTTGAGGTGACCGATGGTATCGAACTTGAGGTGAGTTCTGGTTAATATGCAAACTCTTCCTACTCTGCCGGCTATTCTGGGGCAATTGTAGATGGTGTGTGTGTGGGGGGGGTTAACTTATTAGAATGAGTGTGAAGATTTTCCTGTATTAGGGTGGATATGTATAGAAGGGTGATTAAGAGGCCTGTGTAGAGCAGTGGTGGCGGTATGAGTAGACTTGGAGCAGTTATTTGGGGTGTGTAGGAGAAGGTTGTGGGGTGAATCCTATTGTGAGAAGAAATCGTTTTGTTGCCAAGAATACCTTGTAGTGTGAAGGTACTTCTTACCATCCTTTTTTATTGTTCTGGGATTCCACTCCTTGGGTCCACTTTAAGGGCCCTTAGGCATAGATCCACCAGTGCGGGCACGCCTGGAGTTCCCTTCATTTTATTCAGCTGCTGCGGCACCTCCCGATGATGCCGTGACTTGGTTGGGGTTAGCAGCCGCATGTGCTCTGGGCCTTCTACTTAGTCCCTTGGAGCTCCCTGGTGCCCATGTGGGCTGGTGATGTGCAGATCGAGGACCAGGCTCAGCTAGCGGGAGGAGGCAGGCATGGTACCTAATGGTGATCATGGAGTGGTTTACCTTTCCAACTGGTATATGACTTTGGATTGCTGCTTTTTTATATTCTACTTTAATTTTTGTTGTTTTTCAGGGCCCTTCTTTATAACCTTCAACGAGTAGTGTCTCATTTTTCTTGATGTAATCATTTGGACTGCCTTTTTCTTCTTCAACAGTTTGTTTTATTTGCAATAGCCTCCCATTCCTGGGTAAATATATTCTATCAATGTCATTTCTGGGATGGAGTATATTTATGTTCATTAATTTTGTTGTTTTGCAGTCAAAATTGTCCAGTTCAGCTTGGGTCTAGTCAGTTACTTTTTCTGACCTATAAATGCACTTGTTCTGTTGCTCCTCACTACCTTTCCCCTCTCGTCTCTCCCTACACCCACCCTCGTGAATGCTCTTCTGGTGGATTGCTTCTGTCTGTGCCATTTTCTTCCACTGCAAACTCCAGACTTTGTTCCTTTCTCCTTGCTGCTGCTTATGCCTGGAACAAACTATCTGAGTCTGGCCTTTTTCAAATGCAGGCTGCGAAAACTCACCGCTTTGAGGCTGCTTTTGGATCTTGATCTGCTTAGTCTCCTATGTGTCTCCTTACCTTTCCCTAATTGTATCCTTGTCCTCCGCTCTTGCATTGTCTGTCTGGACTAGATTGTAAGCTCTGATGAGCAGGGACCATCTTTACATGTATCTGTACAGCGCTGCGTATACCTTCTGGCAGTATATTTATTTATTTAACATTTCTTTTATACCGCCTTTCATGATATCAAGGTGGTTTACATTGAACAAACTGAAATTACATTCAACAGGGCATTATAATTGGAGATAACTATTTTATATAAATGATAAGTAGTAATAACAGTAGTAGTTACTCTGCAGTATATCTAATATGCAGCCCTTCCCTTCTGAAACTCCCCTAGACCCTTTCTTTATAATTTGGGATCAGCTCAAATATGTATTATTAATAATTCATTCTTCAGTTGTATGACACAGTGTAAGACTTTTTCCCTTCTGCGATCTGGTTGCTAACCAAGCAGCTAGGAATCATGCAGGTACCACCACAAAATGTAAGTTGTTCCAAGTAGACTAGCTTTTTGCAACATTAGTGGTATCGGGTCCATTAAGTATAACGTTTCCAAATATTGGGTGAATCAATATGCTATGGCTCCAGGAGCAAAAGGTGAATGGCGCAATAATATACGAGCAGCCACCATCATATTAAAACTGCAGGACGAAAAGGCAGGTCCTTGATCATTACCCCAGTATACCACGTTACTTTTATATTTCCTATCTCTTCTGTATCCCTGCTCCATGCGGTTTCTTTCAAAGCTCTTTCCCTCCTTATTGTGGATCAGGGGGTACATTGTGATCGTGTATTTTCTTCTCTTTGATGGAGATAGCTCCTTTTTTCTGATTTGTATTTATCAATATTCACTTTACTTTGTTAACTGGATGCTTGGTTGTAAACATTTAATCCCATAAATAAAAAATGTAAAAAAGAAAAGAAAAGGCAGGCATTTGTCTCTAACAATGGGAGGCGTGGCAGCCTATCATAGTTTGGGGGGGAGGAATGGGGGTGGGCACCCCCCCAAATGCCCCAAGTATCAGTGCTGAATTGGCCCTCTTCCCCAACCATCAGCACTGGCCTCTCCTCCCCTTGTCCCCCCAAACTATGCCTCTGTGTCACTGCAGGGTCCAGAAAGTATGGGGTCCTGGTGCGCTGGGATTCTGAGGTCAATTTAGATTCAAAAGAATAGAGAAGACCAATAACTATTGCATTTCTTTCAAACCTGTATACTCCATAGGGTGAGCAGCAAAGAGGGTGCTGGGAGAAGCCCTGAGGACATTCATAACAGCAGCTGGAAGGCCTAAATGTCTGCCCCTGTGCACAGGCCTGTGATGTGTGCACACCCGCCTGTCCACCAGAAATGAAATACTGTTCTCTGCACACATATTCCTACCTGCTCATGACGTCACTGTAAGTCCTCAAATCCATCTTGCTAGATAGGAACAGAGCATGACCCCAGAGCTGACTTTTCATCGCCCATTCCAGGGCTTCCTGAAAGCAAAATACAAGATGTTTAACTCATTACTCCTACTGTACCTGCATGTCACTGATCTGCGGCTGCTGATGAGAAGGCCGCAGCTAAATCCAAATAGAGGACACTCCTTTTGCAGCTCTGCAAGTCTATCCCTGACTGACCACAGCTCCTTCAAATCACCCTTGGGTCTCAGAGGCTGCGAAACCTCTCTCGTATCTGCAACTATATTTGTCTGTGTGGAAAGTGAAGTGCACTAGTGCTAAGCCGATGACAGGAAACCTCAAACCTTCCAGTATGCGGAAATAAAAGAATGACACTGGAGCTGCAGTGCTGAGCGAGGTAACTTTTGAGTGATATTTAAAGGCATAAATCTGCATAATAGCTGTTATCTGGATCAATACCTTAGCCATCACTATCCTTTGATATTCAGCAGCACTACTTGCCACTCCGCCCCAGAACTATCTGGAAAGAGACAATATTTAGAGCCTTATCTGAATAAATTTAGTACAGCAAAGACTGGTCCTAACTATATCCGGATAGCTGTCTGAATACTGGACTCGGTATCACAGGACGACTTCTACATTGGCCATTCCATAGCACCAGTAGCGCTATATAGATAATAAGCAGTAACACTAGCAGTAGCATAGGCATATGTAGTGCTGCCTGCAATCCAGATAGTGGCACTATGAATCCAGATTATCATTAAACACTGTGACTGGGGTGTTTACAAAAATGCTTAACGATAATCTGGATATATAGCGCCGCTTTCTGGATTGCAGGCAGCATTACAAGCATAGTTGCTCACCTGCAACAGGTGTTCTCACATATGGGAATCAGTCCTCACATATGAGTGCTGTCGGCGCTGACGAAGCCCATGCAAAAGCATCACCCCAGTTTTCAAAGAAAGCCTTTGGGAGATGAACCACACATGTATGGTCCCCTTCCTGCCCAAGGGTGCCATCCTGCCTTAGTTTCCATTTTTCTGCAGAGCCCACTGGACGTCTGTCCTGTTTCCCCAGAAAAAGTCTCTTTTTTGCCTTAAAATTATCCTCTTTCCGGTACACATACCGGTTCCTCTTCCCGCCCCTAAGCCAGCTCGCCTCGGCATCACTCCTCAGGTTTGTTTTCTTGTTTTTTTCTCGAGGTGTCCCTCGACCGGCACTTCGCACCCTTTTAGGCTAGTAGACCTCGGACCCATGCCCGGGTTGAAGTGCCCATTTTTCCCCACGGCCCCAAGCGGCTTCAGAAAATGTGATCAGTGCAGTAGGATGATGTCCCTCACCAAACCACATGACTGCTGCCTCCATTGCCTCGGGCCGGACCATGACAACTCGAGTTGTGACCTCTGCAAGTCCATGTCAGTCAGTTGCAGCAGGAGAAGTTGTTCTATAGATCTGACTCTGTGCCCCAAGTCTCCAGCAACACATGCTCCAGGGCCTCATCTGGCAGCTTGGAGCCTCACAATGCTCGGGCTGCCTCGGAGTCCCGCAACCATGGTTTCTCCAAGAGGAACTCCCCAGAGGTGGAATGCAAGAAGAGCTCAAAAACCTCAAAGGTTGCCTTGGAGGGTGGGTCCAGAAAAGTGGGTAAATCCCAAACCAGGCTCCAGCATGAGTCTGAAGGGTCAGAGCGGGAGTGGCCTCACAAGCTGTCCCAGAAGGGGGGGAGTCAGCATCAGGTGACTGGCCTCGGACCCCCCTCAACAGAACTGATGCCTGGCCCGAAGCTATCTGTGCCCATGTCGAAGGCTGCGGAGCCATCTGGCATGGAGACCAGGATGGTGGCCTTGGAGCGCAGTATCACTGCCCTCCTGGTCCAGCAGCAGACGTTGAGGTCCGGTTCCTCCAGTTCATCTACCCCAACAACCAGACCCTCTACCTCAAGGGCTTCTACGGTTGTCAAGCCGATCCTTGAGCGCCACCGGCCTTGAGAGCCATTGGCATCAGACGAGGTCCCGATCCCATTCCCGTTCCTCGGGACACCGGTCCTCTCCAGCAAGTGCACATAGCTCGGACTGCAGGTCTTCTGAGGGTTGCAGGCCTTCAGGCCCAGGGTCCAACCATGAGAGCCACAGTGTCTTGGATTCTTCCTCTGACTTTGAGTCAGATTGGGAGACCGAGGATGAGGAGTCACCGGATACCCAGTGACACCGAGACGTGCCCTTGGGCCCATCTACACTAGTGTCCCAGTGCTGTTCCCTGCCTGAGGTCATTGCCTTCCTCAACTTTGTGCAGCATATGGCAAAGGCGCTCGTGTTTGAGACCGAGGTGCTCAAGGACAACCTCACGAAGGAACTTGAGATCCTCCGCTATGAGGCCTCTCCGAAGCACCACCTTCTCAGTATGTGGGAAACACTGGCATCGGTGCCCATTGTGTGCAAACGGCTTGACTCCATGTACTGAGTCCACTGAAGTTCGGGATTCCAAAAAAACCAGCTCCCTCACAATTCTACGGTCATTGAGTTGGCCATGTGTCCACTCAAAAGCCAAAAGGCTCATTCCTCAGTGTCCTTGGGTAGGGAGGCCCAGACCTTGGACGCAAACAACCGAAAATGCTACCAAGGCTCGATACTGGTGTGCCAAGTCCAATCCTACCAGTTGTATATCAGTATGTACCTCAAGGAACTGGCGAGGGAGCTCACTGGTTTCTCTGCAGACCTCGATGGGGAACCTCTTTAACGGTTCAAGTCAGTGGCCTTGGCAGTCAAGGAGTGCTCGAAGTTCCTGTCTCGAGCAGCATATATGATGGCTTTGAATCCTCAGCCAGGACTGACTTCCTGTTTGTGCCCAGATAATATCCCTATACTACTGATCCACTTATGTTTTAGTCAAAATCAGGCAATTCCTTTGTAATCTCAAATCCCTTCATAATATCATTGAACCCAACTTCTATTTTTAACCCGGAGAAAGAGAAACGTCTCAAATTTTCTTTGGAGGCATCCCCGAAGCTATCGGGGAAATCTTTTCCTAACCATGCACCACAAGCAGAGGTTTCTATGAGAATAACTACAGACTCACCTAGTCAACAGAGTTTCTTGCGCTATTTACACCCTAGAAAGTGATTATCACCTAATTCCAGTATACAGCACTGTTTAAACATAACTATCATTTTTTTGAGCAGAAACTGTACATAGGAAGTTTGAATGTTGCATGTTTTAATTGTATTCATAAAAAATCCAATAAACAAAATGGAGAAATATAACTGTACAAGAATATAGTCCTACAGGAGTCTATGCACTAAAGGTTATTGTGCAACAAGACTAGCATGCTATGCAGTAGGTGGGGGAGGGGACATTTTCAAAGGGATCTACCAAGTTTAATCAACTACATTTTGAGCAGAGCTAAGGGCAGAGTTAACTCGGGGAAAGAAAGCTAGGCAGCTAGTTTGATGTTCGGTGCAAGCTGCCTAATGAGACCAGCAAAATCTAGGTGCTTCCATTAACAGGCCTAAATCTGGCCAGCTACTGTAGATCCACTTTTCTGTCAACCCAAAGATAAAAGTTCACAATCCATTCACCCAATTGTTAACCGTCCTTCCCAAAATATCCCCGAGCCAGACTATGAGGATACAGACTAACCTCTTCCCAGTTGTGCTGCTCAGACAACAGTGCAGATTATTTTATTCTCAGAGCAACCCTGGACACCTAAACAGGAAAGAGTATCCCAGGCGTGGCTTGGGGAGGTTTTAGGAGGCATTTTGGGAAGAGGGGGTTGCTGATGAGAGATTTTCTTAAGGAAATGGGTGGGAGTGAAGGTATATAGTGGAGGAGATCTTGTCCCCCTCTATTTTTGTCTTTGGTAGGTAGGAGAGCAATCCTAGGGGGCTGTTGCCCTCCCCTCCCACCACTGAACTCTTAAATTCAGGCATCAGGGCAAAGAAAGGAGGCCGACAATGCCACATGTTGCATATAATTGGTGGGAGAGGACTTGGCTGTTCAGCTTAGTTTACGAAGCCATGATTGAGGAATCTAAATTTAACTAATTATGTTTTAGATGCCTAGATTGAGGTAGATTTTCAGCTACAACTGTAACTGGCTGAAAATCAGCTAAATATAGGTGGGCAGTCCGCGGATAACTAAATTAGGTGTGGTGTTCTTTTCTGAAAAGTGACCCCTAAAGCCATATCATGTACAACAGTCCAGGGTTTATTTATTGGTATTTAACTCGCGTCTTTCCACGAGTAGCTCAAGGCGAGTTACGTTCGACTATTTCCCTTTCCTCACAGGGATTAAAATCTAAGTTTGTGCCTGAGGCAATGGATATTGTGGATAGACATGGAACTTAGCAGGTAACTGTATGCACATGAGGGAGTCATCTGTAAATTAGGCATGAGATGGGGCACAGTAAATGATGTGCGATACTCTCATGCAACCATGGAGCAGGCGTTACATGTTAGTGTGCCGCAGAGCTTGACGCAGTATCCATGCTGAGAGGTGGCCATTTGAGTCTGGTTTGAGGAGTTTTTTGCCCATCACTTTGCACCTGTTCCTTTGGGCTTCCATCTCATTCAGAAATGGCCTGTGCTGGATACAGCACCACAGGCCTTCATTAGTAGTTACCTGAGAGGTTTTCCACTATCCAACTCAATCCTGCCATCAGAGTAATCACCCTCAACCAAGGGCCACAAACCATGGCTCCTCCAGAATCCAATTAATATGAATCTTAAGCCTTAATGTTATGTGTCACTTTTGAGATTGCCTTCTACTAGACTGTGCATGCTGCCTCTGTAGTGCTCCCTTCCCCTGTTGACCCTGGAACAGAAGACTTTAATTGGTAATCTCATCTAGGCCCCCGCATGGCTGTGCGCAGAACTGCTGGGCCTGCATGTGTTAAGGGTGTTTTTTGACAGAGGTAAAGTCACTGTTGGGGCATACTCTGAACCTTTAGAGGCCAAGCAAACAAGAACTTAATTTCACTTGCTTTTTTTCTGCCATAGAAGAGGAGCTTGGTGAACTTTTCTACAGCCATGGCTTCCGTCTCTGGGCTGCAGGGGATCTCGCCTGTCAGGAGGTCAGGCGTGCCAAAGCCAGGCACCAACCAGGTCTCATCCGTTAGGTTGATGAGATTGGCAGCGGTTTCTTGCTTTGTGTACTTCATTTGCTGGCAGTTCTGCATAAGAAGCTCAGCAACATCTGAGCCAACCATATTCTGAAAAAACAACATCACAATAGTCAGACCTCTAGGAAGAATTACATCTCCAAAAAAGTTCAGAAGACTGCTTGGTTGTCATGCTAGGCTTTCAGGGACAAAGGGGCATGGTGGGGCAGGCCAGTGCAGGGCCATGAGTTAATTCTAAGCACGCACACATTCACGACCACCACTACTTACTCCATTCTGCCGGCAAAGCAGGATCAGAAGCTGCCAGAGCAAAGCCGAGTCACGACTTCTCACACTCCCCATCTGGCCGATGAGAGCAACTTTGCGTTGACAATATGTCATCACGTCCACCTTATGCAAATCTTCCCTACAGTAATGCACACAGAAGATATAAGCAGAACAGCATGGGAAGGAGCCAGAAGTACAAGTAATCCCCAAAGAAGAAAGTTGAACTCTGAATTTCAGACTCTAGAATTGCAGAGCAGTAAGGATTAAGGTACCAGTCAACTTTCAAAGAAAAGGTACTCAGAAGTCAGAATGGAAGACTCCATGGGGGCCAGAGGATTAAAGAGCTTGAGAAAAGACAGAAAGCTGAAGCTCAAAGAAGCTGTAGAGGACTATTGCAGCTAGGTGAGAGGAGAGAGCAGGGATCATCTGTAGAAACAGGCCCAATAGAGATTGGCACACTGGTACCTCCAATCCAAAATACGGACCTTTCCAATAGGCAATGTGAAACATGGCATCCAAGCAGCAGCATTTTCAGAGGTATTCCACAGCAGGGATAGCAATTCAGCTTCAGCCGAGAAGCACTGGGGTGTTTAAATAAAGCCGATGATCCCTACATGGCTTTCTCCGATGTCCTCTGTGCAATGTCAGATCAGGTGGCACAAAGGGCATCCAGCTATAGGTCCAATTTATCTGCTTCTCCAGCACCTCTCAAGAGCTGCTGGTTTTACATCAAAGACTCCTATCAGAGCTATGCGAAAGTGTGGCCGTCATTCCTGCCAAACACTTTCCTGCCTCATGGTGGTGTCAAGGTTTGTCCAGGTGCCCAGGCACATTCAGAAGCTAAGCTCTGCTCTACGAAACACTAGCAGTGACCCTGTTTTCAAGGCTTGCAGTGGACAACAAGGGATTAGCCCAGTAGGCGTCCAGGTGACAGCTTCCCAAGAGCATGAACCACCATCACTATGGAGCGCTCAATGAGGATGAGACTTTAGGGGCTGAGTCTAGCAATTTTTCAATTTTACAACACATTTTCATGTTCTCTCTCTCGTGATGACTGTAGTATTCCATGGAAAGGAATTCAGATTCTTGGGGGGGAGGTAGCTTGGTTTTATGGATGTTTTATTGTTTAGTAGCTGCCTTGCTGTAAGATTGTAAATTAAACTAAATGTCATCCTGTTAATAACTGAGCATTTCAAACAGCAAAATTTAAATCTCAGATCTAGTCCTCGGAAACATACTTTTTAGAGTCACTGTTCTGCTTCAGACCCTTGGGTACTTACTGTAGTACCCTGTCGAGTTTCTCTTTGAAAATATCACGGGCCCCCAGGAATTTTTTAACTCACATGCTTTGTGGATGCAATGTGCACAGATTAAACAAGTGGGAATTGAAATGAAATCCCTGCGCTAGCTCCTCCCCTTTACCGTACAGCTACTTTTCCCAGCAGAGGGGGGCAGGGAAATTTTGGAAGGGGAATTTTCAGTGTGTAGACAACCCATTTACCCAATGAAATCCCAAATCAGCCCTATGCGTGTCAATGAAACATAGAAATGGACGGCAGAGAAAGACCATGTGGCCTATCCATTCAAACCATTCATAACAACTATTACGCTCTACGTCTCGTCCTCTCCCTGAGTTCCTCTTATTCGTCCCTTGCTTTTTTGAATTTGGATACCAGTTCTCATCTCCACCACCTGCACTGGGAGGCTGTTCCTTGCATCCAGCACCCCTTTGGTAAAGAGCTATTTCCTCAGATAACTCCTGGGTCTATCCCCTTTCACCATCATCTTATGACTCCTCATTCCCGAGCTTCCTTTTAACTGAAAAAGGGCCACCTCCTGTGCATTTATTCCATGGAGGTATTTAAATGTCTCTATTGTATCACCCCTCTCCCTCCGTCTCTCCCTCCAAAGTATACATACTGAGCTCATTTCAGGACAGTCTGCTGGGTGTTTATTCTTTAATAATGTGTCTAGAGCTCAAAATGCAATTGAGCCACATTATGTCCTTTCCCTGAACTAAACAATGCACCGCAGCTCAAAGAGTCCCTGCCAAAGTTTGCAGGAGTCCTCCGGATACACTGATGCCAGCAATTCAGAGCCAGCAGCTAGCCGCCAGTGCTGAATCTTAGACCCAGATGCCGGAGCCATATCCAGCCACCGGATATTGAATAACTGGATTGGTTGCAAAACCCGGAAGCTAACTGGGTAGGGACAGTATTTAGCCACTGTCCAGTTAGTTTCCGTGGTGAAACTAAGGCCAGCATTTGCTACACCTTACTTACCTAACCAGGGAGCAGCTCAATATCGCCACTGCCCACTCAGCAACGGGTGCCGCCCTAGAATGCTCCCGGCAAGCCTGATGCTAATCGGTTAGGGTCGGGGCATGCAACAGCAGCAGCACCCGCAGATATTTAGTGGCACTAACCGTGTTTGAAATTCAAATATCTCCACACATACATTAAAACCCTGTAGAATATCATCAATCCTATGTCTTTCCTCAAGTCCTTGGTTTTGTAGCGCCCATTTTTTTGTGTGTCAGAGATATTGCACAAAGGTGTGGTCCCCTTTAAATCCCACCAGGAAGTTTGGATAAACCCCATGACTGTTGTTATGAATGATCTGAAATTCAAATCCACATGCATAGTTTCCCTCCCCTAACCCATTTCCATCCTGACACAACCCACTTTTGCCACAGCTAAATCTAGTCTCTCAGAGCAGGGCAGTTTACCCAGCCCCAGGTGATCTAGCCAGGGACCCTCTTGGTTTCACAGCCCGATCCCTTTGAGAAGCGTATTAGAAGGATGTAATTTTATAAACCTTTTTCCATGTGCTGCAGGCACCTATATTGTGTCTGTAAAATATCCCCAAAATAAACTCCTACTTGGGTTTCCTTTCTAGATGGCTTGTTATAAAAGGACCCTCTAAATCTGCAGCTGCATTACTATGATGTGCTCTTTCACCCTGTTTTTCTTAAGACTGGAGGACTTTCTGATTCCGATTGCATTTTGAAGATTCTGCTAAGTGCCTAAAGCTTTTTGCCTGCCAGCTGCAATACTGTCATTGATTGGCGGTTAAGAGGATGGACACTAAAGCCTTTGAGGAAGTAAACAACTGTTCTCACCCACATCTTAACCCCCACTGAAATGCACTCGCAATTAAAACTTCAGCACACAGCTGTGATAACTGGAAAGGTAATGCACACTCTGTGGATAACTGTGCATCCAAGCTGAAACTGAAGCTTATAAATCAAGGATAGTTCTGAGGCAGTATATCCTGAATCTCTTATGCATTAACTCAGGAACAGCCAAGCTTCCCTCCCCCTGCAGCTCCAGTGTCTCCGGCTTTCCAGATCCCCACGATAAATATTTAGGACCCATAAGAATTTGAAAAACCATCAAGCTAACTTGCATACTTCTGCTACTTTGAAAAGCGGACCTGTTGGGTCTTCAAGGATCAGTTCTTGACATCTGTGTATTAACCCTATCTATGTGGAAAGGTCATCTGATCTAAATAATAATACATTATCAAGCAAGGGCAGTATGAGAGTTTCTGCCGCCCCCCAAAAGACTGCGCCTCCGTCCAGCCCGTCCACTAGGCAAGCAAGGTGGCTGGCCCAGGGTTTCTGCCGCCCTACGCAGAAACCTCGGCCTCGCCGCCCCCTCCCCCAGCTGCCGCTGATTCCGTTTGGAGAGGGAGGCGGGCAGCGACAGTATTTCCAAAAGCAGCAGCATTCGCTGCCCGCCTCCCCCTCCCAAGACGGAATCAGCAGCAGCTGGGGGAGGGGGGCGGCGAGGCCGAGGTTTCTGCGTAGGGCGGCAGAAACCCTTGCGCTGGCCATGCTGTAGCCTCCACCTTGCGCTGAAACAGCGATGGTTTTACTGCCATTTCAGTGCCCATGTGCATGCAGCTCACAGCCTGCCGCTCCTGCCCCCCATCTGATGTAACTTTCTTGGAGGGTGGGCAGGAACAACAGGCCGTAACTGCACGCATGTGTGTGATTGCTTTAAAGTCCACCATGGCACTAAAGCAGCAGTTCGGCTGCCATTTCCCAGGGGACTGGTTTAGCGATGCTGCCCTAGGCCACTGCCTAGTGGACAGGCTGGCCCTGTTATCAAGGAACTAAACTACTATTTCTTCTCACTGATATAATGCTGCTAGGCATACGCAGTGCTGACTAAAGCTAGGCCTCTGCTATTTCTCTAGAGACAGAGTACTTGCCAATTTATTTATATCCTGAATGTGACCCTGTTTACAAAACAATTTGTGACGGGACTGGATCACAAAAATTGGAACACTGTCACAGAAAAATTAGAGGACAAAGACATAAAAAAATGACAGCAGAAAAAGGCCATATGCCCTTCTATTACTGTCCCTTTTCCCTTTAGAGATGTTCTGTGTTTGTCCCATGCTTTCTTGAATTCAGATACTGTCCCGGTCTCTACTACCTCCACTGGGAGACTGTCCCATGCATTTACCATTCTTTCCTTACAGAAATCTTTCCACATATTATTCCCGAGTCTATCCTCTTTCACTTTCATCCTATAACCCCTCATTGAAGAGCTTTCTTTCAATTGAAAGAGGTTCTCCTCCTGTGCATTTATGCTACGGAGGTATTTAAATGTCACTAAAATATTGCCCTTCTCCGACCTTTCTTCCAATTTATAGATATTGAGAGCTTTAAGTCTATCCCATAAGCCTTATGACAAAGCCCACTAACCACTTCGACAGTCACCCTACGCACCATCCTGTTTATGTCCTTTTTTAAGGAGTGGTCTCCAGAATTGTACACTGTACCCTAATTGAGGTCTTGCCAAAGACATACAGAAAGGCACTATCACCTCCTTATTTCTGCTGGCCATTCCTCTCCCTATGTACCCAAGCAGGCGTCTGGCTTTTTCGTCATCATCTTTTCTACCTGTTTAGCCACCTTAAGATCATCAGAAAAAATCTCGCCCAGGTTCCGCTCTTCTTTCATGGACAGAAGTGCTTCACCCCCATTCTGTACCACTCCCTTGATTTTTTCAGCCCAAATGCATGACACTGCATTTTTAGAATTAAATTTCAGCTGCCAAATTCTCGACCATTCTTCAAATTATCTAGATCCCTCCTCATGTTATCTACTCCTTCCTGGGTATCTACTCTATTGCAGATTTTGGTATCATCCATAAAGAGGCAAACCTTACTTGACAGCCTTTCTGCAATATCACTAACAAAGATGTTAAAAAGAATTGGACCAAGGACAGATCCCTGTGCACACCACTGGTAACATCCTTCTCCTCAGAGTGAGCTCCATTACCTGTATGCTTCGTTGCCTCCCACTTTATAACTCAGTCAGTCAGTCACTTTAGAGTTCATCCCTAGGGTGTTCAATTTATTTATAAGTCATCTGTGCAGAACGGTATCAAAGGCTTTACTGAAATCTAAGCACACCACATCTAGAGCTCTCCCTCAGTCCAACTCTCTGGTCGCCCAGTCAAAGAAATTAATCAGATTTGTCTGGCAAGACCTGCCTCTGGTAAAACCATACTACCTTGCATCCTGTAATCCATTGGACCACAGAAACCTCACTATCCTCTGTTTTAGCAGTGTTTCCAGTAATTTACTCACCACAGAGGTCAGACTAACCGGCCTGTAGTTCAACGTCATCCTTACTTCCGCTTTTGGGTCTGCTTTTCAAGGTAGTAGAAGTATGCAAAACTCGATTGTTTTTCAAATTCCTATGGGTCCTAAATATTCATTGTGGGGACCTGGAAAGCCAGAGTCATTGGTGCTGCAGGGGGACGGGAGCTTGGCTGTTCCTGGGTTAATGCATAAGAGATTCAGGATATACTGCCTAAGAACTTTGGCATATACAGTATATATCTTTGGGGTTTTGCTGTGGGAAGGTAAAGGCGGCTCTGGAAGTGTTGGGAAGCGGGAGTAAAAAGTTACCTGGCCAGAGGCCCCGGAAAGGCTCGCATCTCTTCCTGCTCAGCTGTATCATGGAGAAGGACCTGTATGGCAAGAGGAGATTTATTCACTATAACCCACAGCAACAACTGTACAAGGATTAGCTACACGAAGGCTAGCTATCAGCAAAAAAAGCGATCAGAGATCAATAAAATGTGGCAGAGAGAAATTATGCTGACTGTACTGGGCACCATCAGCCTGATAAATAATAAAATTTAAAAAAAAGAAATGATTTCTTATCAATTTACATTGTAATTTGAAGCATTAACACTTGTAACAGAAATAGAAAGGACATGGGAAATGCCTAAGGTAATATATCCAAAAGAAAAATATGAAAAGAAATTATACATTAAGGGGCATGTTTATCACACGGAGGCCGCTACCGCTGCTTTGTAAACATACCTCTATGTGTCCATTTCCCATAGCCCTTCACTAGTAGGAGATCATCAAGAAAGGAAAAAGACCGGATAACATACATGTAGGCAATAAGTCAGCTTCTAAAAACTAGCATAAAATTAACTTCAGTGTGTGTATCTAACCTACAGCCTGAGAAACAGTAGATGTACAAGCACCAATAAATGCAACCAGTTGGGATGGGTCAAAGAAAACATAAATTTGCTGACTGAAGTTGGGCTAAGCATTTACAAGGAAATTTTAAAAAGAATTAACCCTCCACCTGAACTATCCAAGAGAAGAAATTCCCTCAGTTTCTCCTGGGTTTCCCTAAATAGAGCAGGGAAAATAGGGACAGATAAACCCTTAAAAGGTACAGAATGCTTTTGAAATACAATTTCACTAACCAATCTCGGTCAGAAGGCAATGCAAGAATAATAACAAAGTAGAAGGAATCACCAGTTTCAAATTCGAGGACTCTAATATTTCAGAAATCTTTAAAATATCCATATGTGGTGTCTCTGCAAATGACTGCTGTTGAGTCCCGACTGGGACTTTCTTTTGACCAGGCACATAATAAACTTTAGACAAAGAAGTCTGAGACTCTGGAGGAACACAAAGCATATCCTCCAAATACTTTTAAAACATGTCCCTGGCCGAGGTTAGAGATGAACAGGGAAAATTAACCAGAGGCAAATTAGAGGATCGTACCTGGTTCTCCAAAGCCTCCATCTTAAACTTGGCAGTCGTTGTATCTTTAATAAGGGCAGAGTTACAACCTTCCAGCCTTTGAGATTTAAGCTTGAGATCTTCCCTAGTCTCCTTCAATACCGCAATATCAACTGAGTTCTTTTTAATCAGAGATGAATTACATTTGACTTGCAGGGACAGCTTCTGGAACTACGGAACCAAAGCCTCACCAGGTTTAGATAGACTCCAGCGTAATGCTTTCCGGTAGCTTCAAAACAAAAAAGGAACCAAAAAGCTGATCAGTTGCTGAGCCCGTTGAGGGGAGGGAACCTCCATTGAAACCCTGTGGCTGTGCTGCAAACACCAGTGCAAGTCCAGCTGATCCAGTGCAAGTCCCGCTGATCCAGGCTGCTGCACACCTTCTGCCACCAGCAATGACAACTCTCACGGTGTCTGCCTCAAAGCCACTGCTGACCTAGACGCACTAGCTCCCACCAGAGCAGTGGCTATATCCATTGTAGGACCTGCTGATCTGGAAACCTCTGAGCCAACAATCCCAGCAGGCACTACAGGAGGTCTTCACAGTTCCGGTGACAAGAGATCACACCCCGAAGGAGACGCCGAGCCATCAAGCCCCGGCGTCGACAGTGCCACAAAGTAGCCAGTTGAGCAGTCTGACGGTCCGGCCACAAAAAGAATGAATCCAAAGGACCCGCTGCAGAGGTAAATAAAGAAGAAGGGGTCTCCTTGGCAGGGGGAGGCTTTTTTGCCAGTTTTCCCTTCCCCTTCGGCATGATAAGGAAAATGCAGACCAGAGCTAAAGTGGACTACAACACCATCTTGGATCCTCAAGTCCTGTCATAAGAAATTATTTCCTAGTGTACTTTGATATGTCGTCTGTGCAAATTACACCCTATGAACTCCAAAGGGAGGGACTCTGGTACAATACAAGTGTAGAAGTGAGCATTAGCCGCGAATCTGAGAGACTGAGATAACCTCCAACATACCCTGGCATAGGAATGAGGTTCATTTCTGTAGTAGTTTGCACAAAATTAACCGATTTGTTTATGACCCTTGTGCTTTAGAAAGTGGTTACAGTTTTCCTTTGGAAATGGACTACAGCAAAGACTGTGGCCCAGGTGGGAGATCTATAAAACAACATTCGCAGCCCAGTTACTGTATTGTGCTGTGTGTCAGGATGTGCACCACACAGGAACATTCACTATCACAGGGCTGTCACTGCAACAGCCTCTTGTTTGTCCTGTCTGTCTCTTGACTACATTGCAATCAGTCTCTTTAGAGTGTCTGCCTATGTCTCATAACATTATAAAAATGAGGAGAAACAGCTCACAGGGCATTAGCTATCCTAGGACCATCATTGTAACAGGACTCAGTCCCAGGGCCTTGACTATAATTAATCACTTGAACATCGTACCCCATTTCAGAGCATGAGCTACAAAAGGGCCGTCACTGCTACAAATTCATCATTAGGGGGCTAATTTTATTAAGGATTTTTCAGCATGAAAAGCCTCTTTTATAAGTGGAAACTACCTTTTCTCCTCTTTTATTTTTTCAGTCCAGCAAGAAAGAAAACAACAATCCAACACAAGAGAGAAAAGTAGCATACAATATAAAGGTTGTTGTACAACATGTTAGATTAAACCATTCGGATAATCTTTTTTTTATATTTTTTAGAAACACAATAACCCTCTCTGTTTCGGTTCACCCAACCCATCCCACATTCTCCAGTGAATGGAAAAGACCGTGATAAAACTGCGTGGCATTATGCACATCTATAAGTACGTATGGCGACAAGCTGTGTAGGTATTTGTGTACCGCGTGTAGATATTCCTGGCAGCACAGTTTAGGAGCTACAGTTTACATGCAAATTTCAGAAAGCATGCAAGTACATGCATAGAGTACATGTACACATTTACACAGACTCGGAAGCAGGTGTGAATGTATGGGTCGGATTTGCACACTGTGGGACTGCTTCTGGGTGACTCTTTGACAAAGATGCATAGGCGTTTGTGTTGTCTTTATAGAATATATAAACTGTGTCCAAAAAATGTTAAATTGGAAATATCTATCCTAAATTTAAAAATAAATAGAGAGGACGCTCGAACATTAAGAGACACGTTGTCATGGAGAGACCCCATGAATGTTCATGATAGCCAAACTGGCTTTAAATCGCAATCTCAATTTATGGCCATTGCCATCTGCCCAACAATTAAGAGAATAAAATAATACAATCTCTTGGTATAAATACCACTTACAAGAGTGCAGCCAGATCAAACTAAACAATGCTTATCTTTTCAAAGGGCCCTGACACAAGCTTCATTTCGCTGTGCAGAGCTGTCTCAAGGGGAGAACGACCGACTCACAATATCCAATTCTTAGCAACATTTGAAAAAAATGCTCCGTCTTAATTGTCAGGAGGTTGCGATGACAGTTAAATAGAGATTAAAGCCTGTTTAGGGTGGGGGGTGGGGGTAAAGTCTCTCCATGAGAATATGTCTCTTAATATTTCAGCATTCACGCCTTTCATTTAGAATGAATATTTACAATTGACATTTTTTGTTCACATTTCATATACGTTGAGCCCGACAGTCAGTGCCAGCGGCTAGCGCTGCTGAACTTTAAACTCAGATATTCAAGGCCGGGACCATATCCGGGATCATTTTTGCTGCTGCCCGGTCAGGAATAGGTGCCATGCTGGAATGACCCCCCCCCCCCAGCACGCCTGGCATGTAGCAGCGGCCCCCGGGGATATTCTGCGGCACTAACCGTGTTAGTACCATGGAATATCCTGCAGAGCAGCATTTACACAGGTTGCAGGACCCCATTAAATGCTTTTTCTGTCTGCAGACTGACACTGGCCTATCTTTTGCATTATGGTCATTGTCGGTTGATGCCTTGTAAAATAGGTATCTTAATGAACTTTTCACATAGGGAGTAATTTACTTGTCAGGACTATATTAAGAGGTCTCTGCAAGAAAGATTCAGGGAAATGAATGGAATAAGGCATACACTGGATCTCAGTGGCAGAATTCTACATATTCAATGACGATATTACCATGATTCGGCTGCAGTCACTGGCTCTTACCTCCAGGTTGTGTATTTCAATGAGAGCTGGCTGCCCTTCAGCTGGGAAGTTGGGGCACACACGAACAAGCTGCCCTCCTGCTCCAAAGCACACCGTGACGTGAGGTATGGCATACTTCAAGGGTGCCGCTGTATGAGATGTGGATGGCGAGACTTCCTCTACAGCACAAAGAGAGAAATGAGTAACAGTCCACTTGACTATGGGGGGAGGCAAGAAAAGTATCTGATGTAACATGTACAAAACTCACCCAGGCTAAGGCCTACAGAACATACAGGCAGCAATAAGAAAAGCATGCTGCCACACCCAAGCTTGATTCATCCTTGAGTGTCGTCACGTGCAAAACGGGATGCATCCAGAGCCGACGTCATACGGTTTCAATAAAAGCCAGGGTAAAAGAGCTCTGTGCATGGGCTGAAAAACCCCGATGGGCCAATCCTCAAAGCAAATTTGTATGTAGGGATCTGTACTGTAGTAATTTGACTTGTTCAGCTTTTCAAATAGGTGTGTGGATGTTCCAGGGCCCTCTGCAGTATTTATAGTGCTGCTTTTATCTGGGTAGGCCCCTTGTTGTATGAGATTTGGAAGCTTATGCTGGTATGGTATGGTATGATAGATTTGGCTTTGTAGATCTTCGGTGACTTTGTAGGGCTTTATATTAGTTCACAATATGCCTGGTACTGGAGAATGTTTGTTGTTAGTGAGATGACCAGAATTAGATTTTAATATATTTAGTTCTGTGGGTAAATGTCCTACTTCTGCTCTGCACCCACTGTCAACGGAGAGGTTTCTGTGAATGCAGAATATATATTCAAAAAGAAAAAGCGAGAACTATAACTCAGTTTATAACAAAATAAAATGAGTTATAATGTTATAATTTCATATTATAAACTGTGCTGTGGTTCTCACTTTTCCTTTTAGTTCCTTGGTGTGCAAGCATCTTACATTTCCTTTGCTTTTTTGCGGAATATATATTTACATTAACACCATGCTGGTCCAGTGCGCAGTTTCAGGAGTTATGTTGGAGTTGCCAAGCACTTCTTGGTGTTTATGTTGGAGTGAGAGGTGTTGTCTTGGGGTCACAAAGTCCCTCTTGTTTTTCAGAGGGTGGGAAGTGCTATGCTGAGGCATCGTCACTCTTGTTTTTGTGTAAGTGGGAGTTGCTGCATGGGTGCTGTTGAGTCCCTCTTGTTTGGCATATTTAGCAGCATGTTTCCTAAGCTCTGCGCTGGTAACATATGAACATAAGAAATGCCATACTGGGTCAGACCAAGGTCCATCAAGTCCAGTATCCTGCCTCCAAGAGTGGCCGATCCAGATCACAAGTACCTGGCAGGTTCCACAATGCTTGTCACAGGACAAGCAGTGGATTTCCCAGGTCCTCTTTAATAATGGTTTATGGACCTTTCCTCCAGGAACTTGTCCAAACCTTTTTTTAAACCAAGCTAACGAATTCCAGAGTTTGCTTATGTGTGGCCATAAGCTAACTGAAGATAGGCAGTTACATCCCCCTGCAGTTATCGCATTTCAACGTGACAAAACGGCTGCTGGTACAACTAAGACCACCCACTGAGATGGCATTAGTTGCAGTCACTCTACTTGCGCTGAGCCGTTGTATTAGTTTCTGCTGACAATGCAGATGCCTATGTGTGAGTTCTTTCTCTCGCCTCACTCTGCAGTAAAGTATAATTTTGGAAAGAATCCTCTAAACCTAAAAGTAATGAGGTAAAAGTATTTTTTTTACTAAATATGTCTATTTTTAGTTTGTAATGATAGATTCCCTACTTGATGAAGATCTATCTCTGTTCTGCATGTGTAACTGAAGCAACGTGTTCTGTTAACTTGGAGTTTGTAAGTAGGGATCTGTAGTAATCCAGCCTGTTCAAATTTTTTGAATAAGAATATGGATGTTCTAGGGCCCATGCAATATTTATGGTGTTGCCCTTTTCTGGGTACGCGCCATGTTGTGTGAGTTTTGGAAGTTAGTGCTGTTATGGACTAGTAGATTTGCTTTATGGGTCCTGTACTCTGGGTTCTTGGTGTAGTCAACTGTAGGGTGTTGGTTGGGGGGGTACTGGAATGTGGATCATCTTTGAGATTTGCAGTGTTGTGTTCTTTATACCAGACAGAAATTTAAAATATTTTGTCAGTTCAGATTCAAAGAAATTTAAAATTTTAAGGGATGTCTCAGTTTAATTCTGTTTAGTAGCCTGATTGCTTCACTGCTGCTGATTTCTGGACTTTTCCAGCTCTAACACAATCCAAGCCTTTGAATTCATGGCTACAAGGATTAGTTGCTCATTTTATATCTTCCCTCCTCATTAATAATCTAGTCATAGCAAAATAATTCTGATCTACAGATACTTATAATGATTTGATTTGGTGGGGGGGCTGTTTAAGTGGCTTTTCATTAATCAGATTTAATGTGTATTATTATGTGTGTTTTATTATAACATCTGTTTTACTAAATTGCATGTGTATGTTTGGAAGCCACCTAGAATTTTAGATGGGTAGCATATACATTTTAAAATAACGTATACTAAATGTATGCACATGGTACCACAATGAGATTTCGCAAATGGCTTCACATCATACTCAGGCTGCGTCTGCGGGGGGGGGGGGGTGTAGACAGGGGGGGTCATTGGGAGGTGGAGGAAAGCAGAAAGATGGGAACCAGCAGAATCAGAGAATAAAATGGTCAGACAATAAAGGTAGAAGAGAATTTTATTTTCAATTTAGTGATCAGACTTGGTGCTATCTTTATATCTTATATAATACAGGGAAATGCATCTCTTTCTGTTTCTCTGGTATTGCATTGTATGCAGAATCTGACTTTTTGGGGTTGCAGTTTAATTGTTATCTACATGTGTTTATTATTAGGTTGTGGTCACTTACTGTGTATTCCTATTCGTCTCTCCGGGCCAGTCCAGGATCTTAGGGTAGTTGCCAATCCCGTCTAGCAGCTGAGGACTGAACACTGTAAACTCTTGCTGACAGCCTATCTTGCTCCCCCTGGTGTCAGAGAGACAGTCTTTCAGTCCTCAGCAGCTGAACTGGACGTGTGCTGACAGGCTCCCCAGAGATTCTAATAGAATTCGGATTTTCTTTTCTTTTTATGTTCTTCTTTTGTTGTTTCTACAGTTTCCCAGTATAGGATTTGTTTAAGAGGCTAAGTGGATTAGAGATCAGCCTGTCTGGTTTTGTTCTAGCAGAGCAAACAGAGCAGAGCGTTGCGGTCTCTCCTCTCTCTCTTGTTTCTTTCCTCCAGGGGAGAGGCTTATTGATCTTCACACAATTAAGCTCCGCTGGTGCCGGCTTGGCAATTTCTCTGATTCGGGCAGAGCCTGCCTATTTATTTCAGACGCGGGTGCTTTCACGGCGAAGGGAAGAGGCCTGGGAGCCCCAGTGTCCTCTCCTCGCCGGAGCTTGTTTTGCTCCGACTTCCCGCTGGCAGCGGGTTAGCGGGCGGCGAAGGTCTCAGCCTCTGCGGCGCTTCGGCAGGTAGGACCGGGGGGTCTTTCGGTTAGTGGAGCTTCGGTCAGGTGTTTGCAGCCGTGTTGGCAGCGGTGGTGTTTAACGGCCGCAGTTTTTATTGACGCCGGGGTACCGCGTGTTTGTTTGGTCCGGCAGCGTTGTTTCGGGCGGTAACAGTGTTTGAGGTAAGGGGGGCTAGTTTAGCGATTTTAGTGTTGTGATGGAGAGTGACAAAGGCCCGGAGAAAGAGGGGCTTAGCAAGCCTTAGTCTCTTTCCGAAAGAGCGGGAACGGCGGCCATTTTATCAGAGCTGGCCGTCTCTCCCGCGCTGCACAAAAGGGAGGGAAAAAGGAAGTCTAAAACTCTCAAGGCTCCCTCTGCTGAGGGTCCGGGGTTGCAGACTCTTTCATCGGATCAGACTTCTTGGCACTCCTTTTTCTCTCCGGAGTTTATTTTAGCGATGCATAGTGCTTACTTGTTAAAAGGCTCTCAGGCTCCCCTCTCTGCAGTAAAGGGCAACATTGCACCTTCTGCACAGCTCGACGTTCCTGCAGTTGATCCTGGTGAGGGGGTCTCTCCTATATCTACAGCGCAGGGCTTCGAGTTGGATGGAGCTAGCGCTCTGGGCACAAAGGAACTTTCGCCAGAGGAAGGTGAATGCCCTTCTGAGTCCGGTCTGGAGGCATGGCCGGGTGAGTTGGAAGAAGGGGAATTAGAGCCCGGAGAGGATCCCAACCTGTTTAGAGTTTTTAGGAAGGAGGAGCTCGGCTCCTTAATTTCTCAGTCTCTGGCGGCATTGAATATGGTGGTTCCTGAGGTTCACCAAGAGCCTTTAGAAGACCCTTTGTTGCAGGGATTTAAGTCGGAGCAGCGCTGTTTCCCCATCCACCGAGTCATTAAGCAAATGATTGAGTCGGAGTGGGAATGTCCTGAGGCGTCGCTTCGGGGGGGCCGTGCTATGGCGCGTCTCTACCCCGTGCCCCAGGAGGAAAGGGACTTGTTGCGGATGCCTAAGGTGGATGCTCTGGTATCAGCAGTTACCAAGAAGACCACGATTCCGGTGGAAGGTGGTGCAGCCCTGAAAGATTTTCAGGATCGTAGATTGGAGGCGCTTTTGAAGCAGACTTTCGATTCCAGTGCTCTGGCTCTGCAGGCTGCGGTTTGTGGGGCTTATGTTTCCAGAGCTTCGATCCGGTGGCTGAAAGGCGACCTGCACTCAGTTAGAGCGGAGGGTGCGAAGCTGGAGTCGGCAGCAGCCTATCTTGCAGATGCGTTTTATGATTTGGTGCGGATTTCCGCGAAATCCATGGCTTCGGTAATAGCGGCTCGGCGTTTTCTCTGGCTGCGGAATTGGGCGGCAGATTCGGCGTTGAAAGCTTGTCTCAGTAAACTTCCATATAAGGGCAAGCTGCTCTTTGGGGAGGCCTTAGATAAGATTGTTAAAGATCTCGGCGATTCCAAACGGGGTCGCCTTCCGGAGGACCGTCCGAGAGCGGCAAAGTTTGGGCCCTCGCAGAGGGGGCAGGGGCGAGACTTGCGCAGGTTCTGTGGGTCGCGGTTTGCTCCCTATCAGCGGGGCATGTTTGTGGCCCACAGCCCGTCCTTTCGAGGAGCCAGGGGTTTCGGTAGGGGTCACTTCAGTGCCCCACAGAACTCCGCAAAGAAGCCGCAATGAAGGGACGCCGGTCCAGGCGGAGATTCCGGATGGAGGGAGGTTGCAGAGTTTCCTCTCCGCCTGGGCCAGGATAACTATGGACCAGTGGGTTCTCGAAATCATCAGGGAAGGCTATGCTCTGGAATTTGCCCAACCACTGGTAGACGCGTTTGTGTTCTCCCCGTGTGGGTCTCAACAGAAGCGGCAAGCGATCGACGACACGTTGGCCTGCCTGTTGCGTCTTCAAGCGGTAGTACTGGTTCCATCAGACCAGTACGGCTTCAGTCGATACTCGATTTATTTCATAGTGCCCAAAAAGGAAGGGTCTTTTCGGCCAATCCTGGACCTCAAGCACGTCAATCGGTGTCTACGGGTGCCTCATTTCTGGATGGAGATCCTGCGGTCTGTGGTTCGCGCGGTCCGTCCAGGGGAATTTCTTTCTTCTATAGATTTAACGGAGGCGTATCTGCACATTCCGATCAGGGCAGAACATCAGCGGTTTCTGCGCTTTGCGGTGCCCATGGGGCATTTTCAGTTTCGCGCGCTGCCCTTCGGTCTGGCGACGGCGCCCCGGACCTTCACCAAGGTGATGGTGGTGGCGGCAGCGGCGCTCCGGAAGGAGGGGGTGCAAGTGCATCCCTATTTGGATGACTGGTTGATTCGAGCACCGTCTCTGTCGGAGGCCATCTCGGCTACCGCACGGGTGGTGCTCTTTTTAGAGGAGCTCGGTTGGGTGCTCAACCGCGCAAAGAGTCAGTTGCAACCGACACAGCAACTCACTTATCTGGGTGCGTTCTTCGACACAGAGAAGGATGCAGTGTTCCTTCCCGCGGACAGAGTGCGAAAGATTTTCCGGCAGATAGCGGGGTTTTTGCGGGGGAAGGCCCCGACAGCTTGGAAATATTTACAGTTGTTGGGCTCCATGGCGGCGGCCCTGGACCTGGTTCCATGGGCCAGGGCGCATATGCGGCCGCTTCAGCAGGCGTTGCTGTCCAGATGGTCTCCGCAAAATCATCCTCTCTCTCGCAGGTTGCGGTGTCCGGAGGAGGTGCGCGACAGTCTGCAGTGGTGGTTACTTCCAGAGCATCTTCAAGCGGGAGTTCCACTGGCACTTCCCGACTGGATTTTGCTGACGACCGATGCCAGTCTCTCCGGTTGGGGAGCCCATTGTTCGCATCAGGTAGCGCAAGGCTTCTGGACGCTAGAGGAGAGCGCTTGGTCCATCAACCGCTTGGAATTACGAGCGGTGCATCTGGCCTTGCTGCATTTTGTGGCTCTGCTTGAAAAGAAGGCGGTTCGCGTGTTCTCCGACAACTTGGTGACCGTTTCTTACATCAACAGGCAGGGCGGTACGGGCTCTGCGGGGCTTCTGGAGGAGAGTCAGCTCTTGTTTCACTGGGCGGAGCTCCATCTCTTAGCGATCTCGGCAGCGCATGTGGCCGGCAAGGACAACGTTCAAGCGGACTATCTCAGTCGTCATGTTCTGGACCCCGGAGAGTGGGAGCTCAATTGGGAGGTCTTTCACGAGCTCACGGAATGTTGGGGTCAGCCGGTCTTGGATCTCATGGCCACTTGCGCGAATGCCAAGGCGTCTCGTTTCTTCAGCCGAAGCAGGGAGCACATGTCGGAGGGGCTAGACGCTCTGGCTCAGCCCTGGCCGGGACTTCAGCTTCTGTACGTGTTCCCTCCGTGGTCTCTGTTAGCTCGTGTCATTCAGAGGATAGCAGCGTACAACGGGACGGTGATCTTGATTGCGCCAGATTGGCCCAGACGTCCGTGGTATGCGGATATGATTCGGTTGTTGGTAGAACCGCCTTGGCGGCTTCCCGTTCGAATAGACCTGTTGTGCCAGGGGCCCGTGTTGATGCCACAGGTGGATCGGTTCTCGCTTACGGCTTGGCTCTTTGAGGGCAAGGTTGCGCCGTAAAGGATACTCGAGTTCGGTGATAGCCACTATGCTGCGTTCTCGCAGGAGGTCGACTTCTCTGGCGTACGTTTGGATTTGGAGGATTTTTGAAGCTTGGTGTGCGGATCGGCAGGTCAGACCCCTGGGTGCTCAGCTGCCGGAGATATTGGCATTCCTTCAAGCGGGGCTCAACAAGGGGCTGGCTTTTAGTACGCTGAAGGTGCACTTGGCGGCTCTCGATTGTTATAGAGGTAAGGTACAGGGGGGATCTCTCTCTGTGCATCCGGATGTGCGGCGTTTCCTGAGGGCCGCCAACATCTTGCATCCTCCGGTGCGGCCCGTGGTGCCTCCATGGGACTTGAATTTGGTTTTGGAGGCTCTGACGGGGCCGCCGTTTGAGGGGGCAGTGCCTGGGAACGTCAGGGAGCTCACCTGGAAAACGGCTTTTTTGGTGGCCTTGTGTTCGGCACGTAGGGTTTCCGACTTGCAGGCTTTCTCGTGTAGGGAGCCATATCTGCATTTTTCGGAGGAGAAGGTCGTTCTTCGGCCCGTGCCGTCTTTTCTTCCGAAGGTGGTTTCCAGTTTTTATGTGAATCAGGTTGTTTCCCTGCCCACCTTTGTTGCTCGAGAGGGGAAGCACCGAGATAGGGTCCTGAGAAGACTTGATCTGGGGCGGGTGCTGCGTCGATACCTGCAGTGGACAGAGCCCTTTCGGAGGTCTGACCGATTATTCGTGCTTTTTGGTGGTCCCGCTAAGGGTAAGGCGGTGACCAAGGCTTCGATTGCACGTTGGGTGAAGCATGCCATTAGGGCTGCGTATGAGGCGAAAGGGGTGAAGGCTCCGGTGGGTCTTCGAGCTCATTCGACTAGAGGTCAGGCGGCCTCCTGGGCTGAGTATGCGTTGGTGCCGCCGGTGGATATCTGTAGGGCGGCGACGTGGTCTTCACTTCATTCCTTTGTCAAGCACTATAGATTAGATGTTCAGGCTAGGGACGATGCTATCGTGGGGGCCTCGGCTATAGTGGCGGGGTTCGCAGGTCCCTCCCGGGCATAGGTACTGCTTTGGTACTGCCCTAAGGTCCTGGACTGGCCCAGAGAGACGAATAGGAAGGAGAAATTAGACCTTACCTGCTAATTGTCTTTCCTTGAGTTCTCTCCGGGCCAGTCCAGGGCCCACCCAATGTAGTCTGCGAGCTTTGGAGTGTTTTTGGTCCTCAGCTACTGTATCCGAACTTCTTCAGGTTGCCAAGCTGGTGGCCGGAGCTGGGGATTTTTGGAGCTGATCTTCACTGAAGATCTTGCGGCGATTTTCTCTTCGGTTGGGGAGATTTTGCTTTGCATGCTCCGGTGAAAGGAAGCCATAGAAAAAAAATTTTTGAAATTATTAGCCGAGAGGAAAGACGCAAAGAGAAGGAGTTACCGGAGCTTCCTGTGCTTCTGCGAGTTTTTTTCTTTTTGTAGGTTCCAGTTTTTCTTGTACATTCAGGTTCCACGGCTTTGATACTTTAAGACTGTCTCTCTGACACCAGGGGGAGCAAGATAGGCTGTCAGCAAGAGTTTTACAGTGTTCAGTCCTCAGCTGCTAGACGGTATTGGCGACTACCCTAAGGTCCTGGACTGGCCCGGAGAGAACTCAAGGAAAGACAATTAGCAGGTAAGGTCTAATTTCTCCTTTTGTGAGAGTCTGTACTCTGAGTGCATGACCAAGGCGAGGTGTTCTGTTAACATGGAGTTTGTATGTAGGGATCTGTACTATAGCAACCTGAATTGTTCAGCTTTTCAAATAGGTACTGGATGTTCCAGGGCCCTCTGTAGTATTTACAGTGATGCTTTTTTTGGATGGCCTCTTTTTGTGAGTTTTGGAAGCTGGTGCTGATATGATATGGTATGGTATGGTAGATTTGCTCTATAGATTGTAGAAAGTCCATAAAGATAAACCTAGATCCCTGCAGAGTAACGAAACAGTTACAAGGATAACATACAAAAAAAGTAGCCCCTAGGGCCAACACCCTCAACTTAAGGGCTAAAAACTCTTCTTTGAAGCTGAGTGGCCCTTGAGACATCCCAAAACAATTGAATCCTGGCTCCACAAAATAAAATTGCTTTGTTTTTAAAGTAACTTTTAAATATGGAGATCTTGTCCTATTCAGAGAGAAAAGTAACCACCAAAGTAGGTCTGGTGGAGATGGTATCCGGTGAATCCTCTAGGAATTGTGTCAAATTAAAAATCTGACTGAGGCTGCAAGACATCAAAACCCTCAGAGGACCCACCCAAGACCTTCCCAGCAGGCAAGTAAAGTAACTTAGAAAATACCATTAAATTGGCACCGGACAAAGCCAAAGCCTCTTTGAGGTATTTTCATAAAGGATCTCAGGTGATAATAATTAACAAAAAAGAAAAATTCAAGAAAGAAATATTTTTTGCCCTAAACATATTTTCATACATTTCCAATTTGCGGTGAATAACAAGACTATCTTTAAGAGTAGAGGCACTAATTGCTTGTAGGGAGGAACATTGGTTTTCACATTTAAGAACCTGATTTGCTAAAAGGTCCACATGCTCCTTAGCCCTACTCAGCCTTGTAACAGTCTCCTGTGAGAATGCGCAGAACTGGGAGACAGTGGTGACCAGAGTTTTCTCCGTTCAGGTAACCACCCTCCATATGTCATTCAGAGAGACCTGAAAATCAGGCACACCCCTGAAGTCAAGTGGAGGTGGAGACTATGACACTGGTTTAAAAGTTCCCTCATACATAGAAGGAGTACTTTGTTGTAAAGGCCGACCAGTATCAGTTGGATTGGGTGAAGTAAGAGTAGATGGGGGAGGGGGTGGAGTGCGATCTGGAGAACTCAGGGAAACCCCAATGTTTGTAAAGAAAAAAGGGGGACTACTCTCCCCTTTGGCCTTTAAATGCTTGTCCATCGGTCCAGTAACTACTTCTGCAGAAACCAGCTACTACTTCCGCTTTCCCATGGACAATACTGACAGACCAGGAAGATATTAGGGTGTTCCTTCAGTGTTCCAAGGGGCCTGAAATGTCTCTTGTATCACGCCACGGCCGCACATCTAGCAACCAGCTGACTTTATTCAAGCCCCTGATGACGTCGGGGCTGTCTGAGAAACGGCCAGCATCCTCCGCTGCTGCACGGCTGCCCGATAATTGGGGAGGAGGTTAAGGAGGTTTATTCAGACATTGAGCTCCCATAGGATTTAGTAGCTGAAAGGGTACAGCAGATGCCCTTTCAGCAGCTAAGCCAATGTTCTCATCCTTGAACTATATTAATGAAGCTACTTAACTGCAAGCATTGAGGTGCTTATTTTACAAAATGTGTGTAAAGCCCCTTGTCTTAAATATAAGAATGCTAGAATTATATGATTTCAGGACTTCAGCTTAGATACTGATAAACTCTGCCAACAGTATAGTGAACTGAAGAGACATTTTTATTCTCACAAGGTGTCACAAACCATGTTGTACCCAGGTAAATTGTGAGTCTGCTGGAAAGGTGAATACAATGTGTTTTCTACTCTATAGGAAGTGCAGACATTTCTGACCTTGCACCTCACTGATGACCTGCCATTGTAACTAGGGCCGCAGAGGAAGACTTGAGGAGGAAACGCTCTCCCGCATACCAGCAAACGTATAGCACCCAGGTAGAAAAGAGAAAAATATAGTGATTTATTTGTAGCAACAGATTTGGGTGAACCTATGGAAGATGCTGATAAGTGACTTTGGTTTAGCAAAATGATGCAGATCGTGGTATGATAACTTCCAACATTCAAGGACGGATTTAGTAAAAACATTTTGGCTACTTTGTGTTCCTTCAGCTTTGTGGCCTAACGCATGTGATTTTGCAGAGCTGGAAAGGATACAAATCAGAAGCAAGCAGAGGGGTTTGCTAGTCTGGACCCCCCTGTGGGTGAAGGGGCATTCTCTGGATTTATTGGTGGAGAGTTGAGGTAACATGGATCAGATAGGAGCATATAAAAGGGACTAGAGGCAGCCCTCAGAGCATGGAAACTCTTGACTGGCCCTCTCCGCTCTGTTTGAACCACCTTGCCCAAATCTGTTTGTTTCTAATACTTTAATATTTCAACTTTGGGCTGATGAAAGAAATTGCTGTGTGATGTAGTGTATACAAAACTCCCCATTCCCCACAGGGGAATCTCCCAGCTAAGCCTAGCACAAGTGAGGTATTGCCTTGGAATAGATTTAAAACCCTGTCCCTTTAAGGGAAAAGGCTGGGGAATGCCTCCGGAGGGTGTGGCCTGGCCTCAGGGTTTATCCCCAGAAGTAGGAGACCTAGAAGGAGAGAGAGGAGTCTGGCTGTTTGGAGCTTATTTGAAAATGACGTACCTGTAAAAGCGAGTCTGCTGAAAAGGCTAGAAGCTGACTGGAATCAGCTCGAGGGGCAGGCCCTGTACAAAGGAAGAAGGTGAGCTGCCTGGGAATATTGGTTGTTTTCTTGCTATTGTTTGGGGCATGGCTGGGAACTGTGCCCAGAGACTGGAGTCCTCTGAGGGCAACAGGCTGGGATTCTGAACTTTGACTGAACTTTAATTTAAGGGCCGGGAAGGTCCTGGAGAACTAGCCCTTGAAGCCAACAAGCTGGGGTATTGAACTGTTGGATAGCTGAAGCATAATAAAACTGGTTTTGTTTTCCCTTACTTGTGGTTGCCTAGTGCTTTTAAAGATTTCTTGGCACTACAGGCCACGCTATACCACATATGGTGGCAGTGGTGGGATTCTTCTTAGCCAAGGGACAGAAGAACCTCCACGTACTCCCATTGCTCAGACCTTTCCACACTATAAGGAAGAGTTTACCCACAGCTAAAGGAATTATCCCTGCTGCAGTTAGTGAAAAAGAGTCTCAGTTTAGCTAGAAGCCAAACAGGCAGGAGTTTTGTTTTCTTTCTTCTACCTGGGCTGGTTTGGAAAAAAATATAGAGATTACTCCAAACCCTTGTGAAGCTACAGCAGCAAATACAGTGCGCCCAACTGGAAGGACAGCAGCAGCAGCAGCTACAGAGCACCCTAATGGAGGGATAGCAGCAACAGCGACAGAGCACCCTAATGGAGGGATAGCAGCAACAGCGACAGAGCACCCTAATGGAGGGATAGCAGCAGCAGCTACAGAGCACCCTAATGGAGGGATAGCAGCAACAGCGACAGAGCACCCTAATGGAGGGATAGCAGCAACAGCGACAGAGCACCCTAATGGAGGGATAGCAGCAACAGCGACAGAGCACCCTAATGGAGGGATAGCAGCAACAGCGACAGAGCACCCTAATGGAGGGACAGCAGCAGCAGCGACAGAGCACCCTAATGGAGGGATAGCAGCAACAGCGACAGAGCACCCTAATGGAGGGATAGCAGCAACAGCGACAGAGCACCCTAATGGAGGGATAGCAGCAGCAGCGACAGAGCACCCTAATGGAGGGACAGCAGCAGCAGCGACAGAGCACCCTAATGGAGGGATAGCAGCAACAGCGACAGAGCACCCTAATGGAGGGACAGCAGCAGCAGCTACAGAGCACCCTAATGGAGGGACAGCAGCAGCAGCTACAGAGCACCCTAATGGAGGGATAGCAGCAACAGCGACAGAGCACCCTAATGGAGGGATAGCAGCAACAGCGACAGTTACTGCGAGACCTTTTGCAGACACAAGCGGTGCAGCAACAACAAGTGCTAAAGCAATCAGTGGAAATGCAGCAGGGTTCGCTAGCGTAGGCGCTTCAGGGATGGCAGCCACACCCTCCAGTACCATCCTTGCTGAAAGTGATGGAGGATGAGGATCCAGATCACTTTCTAGTAAATTTAGAGTGGACAGCTCGACTGACTGGGTGACCAGAGAAGATGTGGACTACATATCTGGGAAACTTGCTGCCTGGAAGCAGTCAAGCCACCTTCCAGGAGGCTAACCCTGACAGTGGGGCTGCTTTTGCAGTAGTCAAGACTGCTATCTTAAGCAAGCTGGGTGTATACCAAAGGCCTACCGGCAATGGTTCAGAGGAGGGGTTCTGGGACCAAAGGAAAACCCCTGACAATTCTTCTATCGATTGAAAGAGACTGCCTGGAAATGGCTGCACCCTGAGCCGAAGACTGGAGTAGAGGTGGCCAACATTGCTCTGTTGGAGCAGTTTATAGAGAGCTTGACCTCTCCCATGAGATAGTGGGTGCGCCAGTACTCAAAATTAACCTTGGAAGGTGTTTTGAAATTGCAGAAGGATTCTTTGAAGCTCAGCCTAAAGCAGAGGCCCCCAAGGTGGAAGAAATAAAGCCGTCCATAGGCCAACGGGGCTGGCGAGGAAAACCCGAGCCGTGAGGGTTCCCATGCCAATGTCTTTGCATTCATCCCCCCCCCCCTCAAGGATCAGATGGTGGTTATCTGACCTGCTTCAAGTGTGGGGGCAGGGGGTGCCCCTTAGAGGTTCGGGGAACCAATCGATACAAATCTTACGACCTTCCATCGGTGCAATGTTGTGGAGACTTCCTCGGTAGAGGGTGAAATGTTTGTGATACCTGTGGAGCTGGAGGACACTCAGCTGAAAGCCCTAGTGGACTCAGGAAGCGTGAGGACTCTCATCAGGCAGGATAAGATGGCAAAGCAACTATGGAAAACTGGAGATTTTGGATTGCATCCATGGAGACCAACAGATATATCCAATAGTGCTAGCGGATTTGAGGACCCCTATGGGATCAGAGACCCTCAAGGTGGTTGTCTTATCTTGGCTAATGTACTCCATAATCATTGGCTGTGATTTCCCAAAGTTCAAAGACCTCTGGGACCAGAAAAAAACAACCCAAAGGGGGAGATGACAGATGACTTTCTGGGACTTTCCCATGTGATGGACTCAGACTTGGTTACGAGCCCCAGAACTCCCTAGTCCCCGCAGACAGCACCGGTTGGAGAAGGCCTGTCATAAACTGACCCTGGGGGCAGCTGGAGAGGAGGACTCAGAGGCCAGTGAGTCCCCTAAAAGATTTGCAGTTAATTCTCAAGGGACCACACCTCCTTGACTGAAAAAGCCTGGGGACAGTCCATTTGAGCAGATGAGCGGAGGGAGTCTAAATCAACAGAAAAGAGTCCAAGGGGACGAGAAAGCCCATCCCAGTGTACTGTGAAGGACTATGTACTTCGGATGCAGGAGTGCTCAAAGAAAATGGGAGAAACAGCCTGACAGTACCTGGAAAACGTTCAGGGGAGCCAGGCCCGTGCCAATAATCAAAAGGCCGTACAGAGGATTTTTCATCCTGAGGAACCCTTCTCAATTACCCAGAAGTGGGATTTGCCTCAGTGGGTGCGGCTGACGAGAGACGTGTTCTCCCGTGTTCTGTTTACCTCCCATAGCAGTGTTATAGGCCTGGGGATGCCAGATGCTTAACCACGTACGTTTGAGCTGAGGGGGGGAGGGTATGTGAGGGAGTGTATACAAAACTCCCCATCCCCTGCAGAGAATGCTCCCAGCCAAGCCTAGCACAAGCAAGGGATTGCCCTGGAATAGATTTAAAACCCTGTCCCTTTAAGGGAAAAGGCTGGAGAATGCCTCCGGAGGGTGTGGCCTGGCCTCAGGGTTTATCCCTATAAGCAGGAGACTAGGAGGGAGAGAGAGGAGTCTGGCTGCCCAAAGCTTACTTAAATGACATACCTGTAAAAGGGAGCCTGCTGAAAAGGCTAGGAGCTGACTGGAGACAGTTTGAGGGACAGCCTTTGTACAAAGGAAGAAGGTGAACTACCTGGGAATATTGGTTGTTTTCTTGCTATTGTTTGGGGGCGTGGCTGGGGAGCTTTGCCCAGACACCAAAACCCTGTGAAGCCAACAGGCTGGGATTTCTGAGCTTTGACTGAACTTTATTTTGAGGGCCGGGAACGTCCTGGAGAACCAGCCTTGTGAAGCCAACAAGCTGGGGTATTGAACTGTTGGCTAGCCGAAGCATAATAAAACTGTTTTTGTTTTTCCTTACCTGTGGGTTGCCTAGTGCTTTTAAAGATTTCTTGCCACTTCAGGCCACACTATATCACATGCTGTTAAATGGTTTTATAGTCTGGCGTACTCTGCAGCATTGTAAATAGTTTTTTTTTTAACGTATGTGTGTTTTGTGGTGCTATATTGTTACTTACCTCCTGTGTGTTTGGGTGGAATGTGACGATTGAGTTTTACTAGAGGTGGGTTTTAGCAGATGAATCTGGTTGGGGTGGGGGGGGGGGGGTTTGACTGGGTGTCCAGAGAATTGGACTAGGGGAAAGTACTAGATGTAGTATACTTAGATTTTCAGCAAAGCCTTTGACTCTGTTCCACAGTGGTGAGATACATAAACCGAGTGCTTTTGGGATGGATCCTGAAGTGACTGACTTGGGAGACGCCAGAGGGTAGTGGTAAATGGTGTTCGCTTTGAAGATAGGGGCATTGCCAGTGACGTGACTGAGTGATTCGTTCTGTTCTGTTTAATATTGCAAGCAATATCCAGAAGGTCTGTCCTTTAATTGCAGTATTAGAGGATGTACATTGATTTTACTGTATAATCTGTTGGAATTTTACTCTCCTTCAGGTTATTTCATTTTATCTTAATTCATTAATTACCATTTTATATGCAAGTACAGTTTTCAACGCCCGCTCTTTCACCAGCTCACTGTTCACCCTTGCATTATTCACCTATTATGCTGGTGCTTTTCGGGGTTTTATATTCATTGTATGTGTGTTAGGTTTTCATTTTTTATGGTCTCCTGACTTTTCAATGGGGCAGGTATGTCATTTAATTATTTATTTTAATGTAGCTATATTAATATTGTAGACTTGTTTGGTTTTTATGCTATTGCATAATTTATATGTGCTTGATTTTATTAAGTTGTCCCTGGCGCAGACACTCAACACCAAAACACAGCCCCGTTGGGCTTAATAAAACTTGTTGCTTTCAGTTTTTTTCTGCTATGTCTATACATGTGTAAATGCCACTTTAGAACAGGGGCCCAGCAAGTGACCCAATCCAAAATGGCTTCAATGGCCCTTAGTGGTAATCTCATGGTATTGCGCCACCACAAAGATCCCCTCCCCGCCCCCAGCTCCTACTCAAGCAGGGGCATTTTATATGGAATGTGTGTGTTTGGTCCTACACACCTTCTGAGAGGTTACAAAGGAGAGACCTTTTCCAAAAAACATATATTTTATGTCTGTTTTATGATTTCACATAGGCACCCTGTAATAAAATTATCCTCTTCCCTCCCCCCACCAAGGATTTATTTTGTGAAGGTATTTCTGCATGAAAAGCCCATTTTCCATGCAGAAAAGGACTTTTAGAAAACTGCATGACTGTTTGCACACAAGTACACATGCCTACGAGATAATGTGTGTGCTGTGCATAGGACTTCCTTGGTCTGTGGTTTGAGTGGGGTAGAGAGGGAGTGGCGATATACACATGTATTATATAAAATACCCAGGGATACGCACAGAGTCCGTGCACTCATTCACAGCAGCTTCGGAGCAGGCGAAGAAGTTTGGGTTTCAAGCTGCACACTATTGGGTCTGCTTCTAAAAGCCTGGGGGGGGGATATTCAATAGCAGCAGCTAGCCGTCACAGCTGACGTTTAATCTTGGATATTCAATGCTGGGCCATATCCAGTCCCAGCACTAAACATCCCTTTCGCTGCACAACCCGGACGCTAACTGACAACAGCTCAATATCGCCACTGCCCAGTTAGCAACAGGTGCCACCCCTGACATCAGGGCGTGTAGCAGGAGCACCCATGGCTGTCAAGCTCAGCGGCTTTTACACAGTTTGCAAGTCGCCATGTAAATGCCTTTGAATATCCTTCCCCTCCCCCCTACCCCCTATTTTATAAAAGGCCCGTGAGTGCCTATGTTGCTTTTATAAAACAGCATCTCATCTCACACTTACTTCCCAGGAGCCAGGTGATAAATCACAAGTGAGTTCAGGCCCCTTGTGGCTTTTATACTGCAGCCTCCCCCAGCCCTGATCTCTGCCTGGACCTGCACCTGGATTCTATCCCACCTGGTTGGGCTCTGACTCATGCCTGTTCCTGGAATGTGCCTCTGCCTACTGTTTTGTATTTGGTGCTACTCCTGGTTCTTCTCCTGTCGCCCCCTCTGCCTGGCATCTGATGTCCACTCCACTCAGTTAGGAACACCTGTGAAGTATACTGTCCCTCGGGAGTGGTCCTGGTCATGAGAAATAGGCATCCTCTTGAACTCTAAACACAGGCAACCTGTTATAAAATTACCCCCACATGCAAATCAAACATCCATGCACAAATAAGCATTAGTTTGCCTTGCTGTAATTCACTATAGGCAGTCTTATGCCTGGAAAAATATGGTATCAGCCATAAGAACATAAGAAATGACATACTGGGTCAGACCAAAGTCCATTAAGCCCAGTATCCTATTTCCAACAGTGGCCAATCTAGTCACAAGTACCTAGCAGTTTCCCCAGAAGACACACAGGTTCCACAGTGCTCATATTGGGACAAGCAGTGGATTTCCCGGTTCCCTTTTAATAATGGTTTATGGACTTTTCCTCCAGGAATTTGTCCAAAATGTTTTTAAACCCAGGTACACTAACAGCTTATAATACATCCTCCAGTAACAAATTTCAGAGTTTAATTGCACGTTAAGTGAAAAAATATTTTCTCTTATTAATATTATATGGCTTACAATGTAGCTTCATTGCATGTCCCCTAGTCTTTCTACATTTTGATGGCGTAAATCAATCTAGGTTACCCGTTCCTCTCTATTCATTAATTTATAGGCCTCTATCATATCTCCCCTCAGCCACCTCTTTTCCAGGTTGAAGAGCCCTAACCTTTTCAGCCTCTCCTCATAGGGGTATCCTTCCATCCCCTTTACCTTTTGGTGGCTCTTCTCTGTACCTTTTTTCTAATTCCGCTATATCCTTTTTAAGATATGATGACCATAATTGCACACAATATTGAAGGTGCAGTCACACCATGGAATGATACAGAGGCATTATAACATCCTTTGCTTTATTCTCCATTCCTTTCCTTATGATTCCTAGCATTCTATTTGTTTTCTTGGCCACCAATGCAGACTGGGCAGAGAGTTTCAACATGTTATCCACGATGATGCCTAAATCTTTTTCCTGCGTGGTGGTTCCTAATGTGGAACCTTGCATTGTGTAACCATAGTTTGGGTTGTTCTTTCCTAGATGCTGAACCTCTTATCTTTCCCCCTAAAACCTCCTCTCCTCTTCCTCCTTTCTCAGTCTCTGTGGATAACTCTGTACTCTTTCCTGTCTCCTCGGCCCGCAATCTGGGGGTTGTCTTTGACGCCTCCCTCTTTCTCCACACACATCCATCTCGTTGCTAAGAACTGCCATTTTTTTTCTCTACAACATTAGCAAAATCCGCCCCTTCCTTTCCGAACACACTACTAAAACGTTTATCCAGTCCTTAATCACCTCCCATCTTGACTACTGTAACCTACTCCTTGCTGGTCTCCCTTTGAGTCATCTCTCTCCCCTTCAATCTGTTCAACACTCTGCTGCGTGGCTAATCTTCCGCCAGCCTCGTCATGCCCATATCACACCTCTTCTCAGGTCACTTCACTGGCTCCCTATCCGCTTCTGCATCCAGTTCAAACTTCTCCTGCTGACCTATAAGTGCATTCACTCCGCGGCTCCTCAGTACCTTTCATCTCTCCTTATAACCCCACTCGGGAACTCTGCTCCTCTGGCAAACTGCTTCTATCTATGCCCCGCACTCCTATTGCTAACTCCAGACTTCGCTCCTTTCACCTTGCTGCACCTTACGCCTGGAACAAACTACCTGTGTCTGTATGCCAGACACCTTCTCTAACCCTCTTCAAGTCCAGGTTAAAAACTCACCTCTTTGCTGCTGCTTTTGGATCTTGACTCACCTCATCTCCTTTTCTCTCCCTTGCTCTACCCCTGCCTACACCCCCATGTTTCGTGTGTTTTGTCTTGACTGGATTGTAAGCTCTGATGAGCAGGGATTGTCTCTTATGTCTGTGCTGTACAGCGCTGCGTATGACTGGTAGCGCTATATAAATGCTGAGTAGTAGTAGTAATGCAAAACTTTGCATTAAATTTCATCTGCCATTTGAATGTCCAGTCTTCCAGTTTATCAAGGCCCTCTTGCAATTTTTCACAATCTTCTTGGGTTTTAACAACTTTGAATAATTTTGTATCATCTGCAAACTTGATTACCTCACTCATTATTCCCCATTTTCCAAGTTATTTACGAATATGATATAAAGCAGCGGACCCAACACAGATCACTGGGGTACTCCTCTATTCACCTTTCTCCATTGGGAAAATTAGCCATTTAGCCCTATCCTTTCTATCTTTGAACCAGTTCCTGATTCACAATAGTACACTCGCTCCTCCTATCCCATGACTTTTAAATTCGCCAAGAGACTCTCATGAGGGACCTTGTCAAAAGCTTTCTGAAAATCCAGATACACTACAATGACCGACCTACATTTGTCTACCTGTTTATTTATACCTTCAAAGAAATATAACAGATTAGTAAAACAAGACCTTCCCTGACTAAAGCCATGTTGGCCATCTCCCATTAAAACATGATTATCTACATCTTCAGAAATTTTGTTCTTAATGGTTTCTATAATTTTCCTGGTACTGAGATCAGGCTCACCAGTCTGTAGTTTCCGGATCACCACTGGAACCCTTTTTAAAAATTGGCATTACATTGGCCATCCTCCAATCTTCAGATATTACTGATTATTTTAACAGTGGTTCACAGATTAATAATAGTAGGTCTTCAATCTCATATTTCAGTTCTTTCAACACCCTAGGATGTATACCATCCGGTCCAGGTGATTTGCTACTCTTCAGTTTATCAAATAGTTGTAATACATCTTCCCGGTTTATCGATATTTCTTTCAATTCTTCTGTTGCATCAGCTTTAAATACCATTTCAGTCATGAGTAACTTCCCTACATCATCTTCAGTAAAGACCAGGGCCGGATTTACCTATACACCAACTACGCCGTGGCGTAGGGCCCACAGCTGACAAGGGCCCACAAATAAGCACCCCAACGGGCATGTTAAAAAAACATATAAATCTCAATTTACTCCTCAGGTCCTGATGCAGCTGGCCTGGTCTTCAGGGAATCCATACAGCATATGAGATCCACTGTATGCAAAAATCTCGCGCGCAGCCACATAGCCACGCCCAGAAAATAGGTTTGCAGAAATTGCAAGCGTTTAGTCATGGTCCCCTTCATCTCATTGGCCATCGGCCAGCACTACCCGGATGCTCTGCTCTGTTATTGGCAGTTTCAACAACTCCCTGGACCAATCCATAGCAGAGCTTGGCGGCTGGGAGCTGACCAATTAGCTGCTGCGACTACTCTCTACGAGGCTGGGTCTTTGCCTTTTTTTGTTCGCAGCAATCTCTTTCAACCTAAAGCTGGTTGCTTGTGTTGTCACTGGAGAGCGTCGTTACGTGCCCCGCAGGGGAGGCGGGCCTGCGCCGGATGCGTTTTCTGGCACTTCCGTTCCTGCGCGCTTGCTGTTGGATGAACCTTTGCTGTCTGGGGAGCGCGCACGATAGCAAGGCAAGGCAATATCG
The DNA here is from genome assembly GCA_033557465.1 of Ichthyophis bannanicus. NCBI lineage: Eukaryota > Metazoa > Chordata > Amphibia > Gymnophiona > Ichthyophiidae > Ichthyophis > Ichthyophis bannanicus. The sequence continues at coordinate 2,686,170 of JAWIIG010000024.1, read as the reverse complement.
TCATCGGGCCGAAGGTGGAGACCGGAAGTGAGCTGCGTACGGCGGCGGGCGTAACCGGTGAGCGGCACAAACCCCTTCCTCCCCAGTGTCCGTCCTAGTTCTTTATTCCTCATTTTTCACGTCGGTCCCAGCCTTCCACAGATAATCCGCCCCCAGCTGCCACTTCTCTAGATAGACTGCGGGGTAGGACAGGAGCGGTTACACGTATAATGTGTACACACACTCTGCATGCTCTTATGTGCATATACACACGATATTTACACCCTTTCCACACATATATGCACACAGCTATTGCTATACATTCTCCACATATACATACATAGTGCTTCTCCGTGCATAAATATAGGCGCCTATGCCTATATGTGCGCACTACCTTATATACACATTTTCAGAGGGTTAGCCGTGTTAGCTAAGATAATTGTAGATGGTCTATTTCTCTGAGTGCTGTATTTGGGAAACCCATCAGCCCCTGCGGACTTAACAGAGACGCGAGGGAGACACTCTCCCTTCGCGCCTCTCAAAGCCAGCACGGAGGGACGGATTCAGCCGGGCAGAGGGGGCCCCGCGGGACAGTCCATGCTGCCGCGGCAGCAGAGGGGGCCCCGCGGGACAGTCCATGCTGCCGCGGCAGCAGAGGGGGCCCCGCGGGACAGTCCATGCTGCCGCGGCAGCAGCCAGCGTTTTTTTTTTTAAATTTTATTTTACTTGAGCCGATGGGGGGGGGGGGGCTGGGACTGGAAATGGGCTGGGGTGGTTAAGACTGGAGGTGGACTGACACGAAGAAACCAGAAGAAAGTGGCTGGAGCAGTTGCAGCTGAAAAAAAATGCACAAAAGGTAGAAAAATATCTTTATTTTGAATTTATTAATTGGAATATGTCAGCTCTGGTAAATGTGCATCATTAACATCTGCACTTTGTTTAGTACAAGAGCAAATTATTGTATAGTTTTATTTCTACAGTGTTGTACATTCCAAGTTTGGCTTTTGGGATTCCCAGTTTAATTATAACGTCAGGGTCAACAGCGCGCAGCTGATCCGGCGTGCTCGTTTTTATCTTTTCTGGGGGCCCACAATTTTTGTTGGCGTAGGGCCTCATTCAAGGTAAATCCGGCCCTGGTAAAGACCAAAGCAAAGAATTCATTCAGTCTCTCTGCTATGGCCTTGTCTCCTCTTAGTGCCCCTTTTACCCCTCTATCATCCAATGGACCAACTGACACTCTCAGGTTTTTGCTACGAATGTACTTTGAAAAAGTTGTTATTATGCATGTTTGCTTCCACAGCAAGCGTCTTCTCAAATTCTCTCTTTGCCTGCCTTATCAATGCCTTGCATCTAACTTGCCAGTGCTTATGTTGTAGCCAAAAAACAAAAATTGGAAATAACAGCCTGACTTCATCTTTAAACCATGCTGGCAGGTTTGTTTTTTTTACTTCCTTACATTTTTCTTAAAGTGTGGCATACAGCTGGTCTAGGCTTCCAAGACTGTATTCTTAAACAACACCCATGCTTGCTGTAAGTCTTTAACTTTTGCTGCTGTTCCTTCTATTTTTTCCTAATTTTTTTTTCCTCATTTTATCATAGTCTCTCTTTTGAAAATTAAAAGGTATTACTGTGGATCTCCTCACGATCCTCCCTCCATTTATCAAATAAATGCACTATGATCACTATCGCCAAGTGGTCCCAACACCCTTATCTCTTGCACCAGATCTTGTGTTTCACAAAGGACTTAGTCCAAGATGGCTTCCCCTTTTGTTGGTTCATCAATCATCTGCTCCAAGAAGTAATCACATAGTTTCTAGATGAAATATCTCCCTTGCACTGACCCAGTCAATACCAGGTTAATTGAAATTGCCCATTATTATTGCTGTGTTGTAAAGCACAGTTACTTACCTGTAACAGGTGATCTCTGGGAACAGCAGGAATAAGTCTTCACATATGAGTACATCGGTACCGACGGAGCCTGCGCGGGAACGCTCCCCAGCGTCCAATCAGAAAGCTTTTGGGAGCATCCCACAGCACCTGCGTGCTGCCTTCCCGCCTTTCCAACTGTCTCTCCTCAGTTGAGTTTTATAGCTGAGACAAAGAGGGAGAGAGAGGGAAAGGAAGAGAGATAGAGAGAGACAACTCCTAGGGGAGGTGGGTGGGTTGTGAAGACTTATTCCTGCTGTTCCCAGAGATCACCTGTTACAGGTAAGTAACTGTGCTATCTCCAGGAACAAGCAGGAATGAGTCTTCACATATGGGGACTCCCTAGCTTTTGATGCCAGGGAGAGCGCCCAGACGTTGTGTGGCCCTGGGACAGGGCTGCACTTCACCACCTGGATCTCTGGCATCCCCTGAGGGATGGTGGGTAGGAGTTGATTAAGTATGGAACAGGTGTTTGAGAACAGCCTGACCAAACAAGGCATCCCGGCGGGAGTCCTTGTCTAAGCAGTAATGGGCTGTGAAGGTATGAACAGATGTCGTCGATAGACACAGAGTTCAGATGAGCCATTGAGGCTGCCATGGCTCTCACATTGTGAGCTGTGACATGGCCCTCCAGAGAAATGTTCTTGCTCTGATAGGCGAAGGAAATACATTGGACAATCCAGTTGGAAAGAGTTCTCTTGGAGACTGGGTGTCCCAAATGAGAAGGATCAAAAGCAACAAAGAGTTGGGAAGACTTTCTATGTTGCTGTGTCCTCTGCAAGTAAAAAGCCAGAGCTCTTTTACAGTCCAGGGTATGAAGATTCCTCTCTGCAGGTGATGCATGAGGTCCTGGAAAAAAGACAGGTAGGTAGACTTCTTGGTTGAGGTGAAAAGGCGAGACCCCCTTAGGCATAAAATGTGGATTAGTCCTAAGGACCACCTTGTCATGATGGAATCTTGTATAAGGTGGATTAGCTACTAGTGCTTGCAATTCACTGATGCGGCATGCTGATGTGATTGCAATGAGAAAGATAACCTTCCAAGAAAGGTATTTCAAGGAGGTAGTAGCTAAAGGTTCAAACGGCGGCTTCATAAGCTGATCAAGAACCAAATTTAAGTCCCATGCCACCGGTGGTGGTCTAATGGGAGGCTTTGTTAAAAGGAGGCCTCTCATGAACCTTGCTACAAGGGGATGAGAGGAAACAGGTTGTCCATTTAGAGGCTTGAGTGAAGCTGCAATAGCACTCAGATGGACTCTTACTGAATTTGTCTTAAGGCCTGCATTAGACAGATGCAGAAGATACTCCAGCAACGATTCCAGAGGTATGGCACGGGGGTTAAGACCCTTTTCAGAACACCAGATGGTAAACCTTTTCCACTTGAAGGCGTAAGAACGTCTAGTGGAAGGTTTTCTGGAAGCTTGAAGAACATCTTTCACTTGCTGAGAAAGAGGAAGATCCTGCAGATCTAGGCCTTCAGCAACCAAGCCCTGAGATGCAGAGACTGGGGATTGGGATGCCACAACTTTCCGTCCTCCTGAGAGAGGAGGTCTGGAGCAGACCCTAACTCTAGGGAGGGAGCTTGAGAGAGATGTAGAAGCAGAGGGTACCACACTTGCCATGGCCAATGTGGAGCTATGAGAATCATGTGGCCTCTGTCTCTGAAGCTTGAACAGGGTTTTGGGAATTAGGGGAATGGGTGGAAAGGCATACAGGAAGTCTTGACCCCAGTGAAGGAGGAAAGCATCCCTTGCCTGAGCCCCCTGAGCCGGGGTTCTGGAACAGAACCGGGGAAGTTTGGCATTCCACGGACTTGCAAAGAGGTCTATGTCCGGGGTTCCCCAAATCTGAAAAATTTTGGACACCTGGTCCATATGTAGGGACCACTCGTGTGGAAGCAGAACTCGACTGAGTCTGTCTGCCCAAGAGTTTTGAACCCCTGGAAGATAGACTGCCAGAAGATGAATGTGATGCTCTCTGGCGAGGGCCCACAGTCGCAGAGCTTTGTTGCAAAGCAACAGAGAGCCAGTTCCTCCCTACTTGTTTATGTAGAACATGGCTACCTGATTGTCCGTGTGGACAAGGACTGTCTTGTGGCTGAGCAGGGTGTGGAAAACTCGTAGAGCAAGGAAGATTGCTCTGAGTTCCAAGAGATTGATGTGGAGACAAGTCTCTTGTGGGGACCAGATGCCCTGGGTGGAGAGGTCCTGAAGATGAGCTCCCCAGCCCATTGGAGAAGCATCTGTTGTAAGAGTTGCCTGGGGTAGAGGCTGTTGAAAAGGACACCCCAGCAAGAGGTTCAGAGGGGACTTCCACCACTGGAGGGACAAAATGAGGCGACTTGTGTTTGCTATTTTGTCTGACAGGCAGCCTAATGCCTGGGTCCATTGGGTGGATAAAGTCCACTGAGCTGCTCTCATGTGAAGGCGAGCATATGGTACCACATGAACGGTGGAAGCCATGTGGCCTAGCAATTGTAACATCTCTCGAGCAGTGAGTAGGGGTTTCAACTCTGCTTGAGAAGCTAACTGCATCAAGCGAAGGCAACGGGCCTGGGGAAGAAAGGCCCTTGCCTTTGTGGTATCCAGCAGTGCCCCTATAAACTCCAGGGACTGAGTAGGGATCAAATTGGATTTTGGGATGTTTATTACCAGCCCTAAGTATTGAAGGATATGCATTGTGCAGGTTAGAGCAGTCCTGGCCTCTGATTGAGTGGAAGCTCGAATGAGCCAGTCGTCCAGGTAGGGGAAGACAAATATTCCCAGGGTGCGTAGAAAAGCTGCAACCACTGCCATGCATTTCGTGAACACCCTTGGTGCAGAGGCCAGGCCAAAGGGGAGCACTCTGTATTGATAGTGCTTCTCCTGGAAAAGGAACCGAAGGAACCTTCTGTGAGTTGGATGGATGAGAACATGAGTGTATGCATCCTTGAGATCTAGAGAACAAAGCCAATCCTGACTCTGAAGGTATGGCAGCAGAGTTCCTAGAGAAACCATCTTCAGTTTTTCTTTGACTAGAAATCTGTTCAATTCTCTGAGATCTAAAATGGGTCTGAAGCCCCCTGTTTTCTTTGGGATAAGAAAATAGGGGGAGTAGAACCCTGTGCCCTGTTGTTGAGAAGGCACTTCCTCTACTGCCCCCTGGGCTAGAAGAGTGGCAACCTCCTGCTCTAATAGGCTGAGGAGGGAGGTTGGAGAATTGAACTGGTGCACTCTTGTGAGATGGGGCAAGCTGGAAAAATGAAGTTTGTACCCCTCTCTTATGATGGAGAGTGTCCACTGCTCTGCTGTGATTTGCCCCCATCTGGGAGCAAAGTGACATAGCCTTCCTGGAATGGTGGAGGGCTCTGGTCCTTCTAGAGCCAGGAAGGCTAAGTTCTCTAGCAGAAAGTCAAAGGCCCTGAGGGGGCTGAGACTGCTGGGCTGGAGCAGGCCTCGCAGCCTTTGCCTTGGTCTGTTTGGAGGATTGCTGACGTTTGGAAGGGAACTGAGCTGCAGAAGATGCTCTCTGACTATAAGCAGGGATAGGATCTTCCCTTTTTTGAAAAAGGTGTTTTCTTGAACAACCTTTTCTTATCAGGAGCAGCTGAAGATTTGGATAGTCTATCCAAAGCAGAATTTTCAGCATCCATCTGATTGGCTTTTGCTTGCCAATCCTTACCAAACAGATTTTCACCTGTACAAGGGATATTTCCCAATTCATCTTGGACCCAGGTCTCCAAATCAGATGCTTGAAGCCAAGCAATCCTACGTGCTCCTATAGCTATAGCTGAGGCTCTGCTTACGCATTCAAAGGAATCGAAAGCTGCACAGTTGGAGAATTTGGAGATATCCTGGGCATGTTTGAGCCCAGAGAGAAATTCTTGCCTTTTATTGTCAGACATAAAAGGACTTAAAGTTTGCAAATGGTCAGTGACTTCTTTTAAGAACATGCCCATGTAGAGACTATAAGAATTAATTCTCGCAGCAAGCATGGAAGCTTGGAAGACTCTTCTACCAAAAGCATCCAGGGTTCTACATTCACATCCCGGAGGATTAGAGGCATGTCTCTTGGCACTTCTAATCTTTTTCATTGCAGACTCAACCACAATAGAGTGGTGAGGAAGCTGAGTTTTATGGAAACCAGGACAAGGAGGGACACGATACATGGTGTCCAACCTGCGAGAATGAGGAGAGGTGGTTAGAGGTGCTGCCCACATCCTTAACATGAGATCATACAGAATCTCATGAATAGGCAAGGTAGCTGCCTCTTTAGGAGTTTTAGGATACTGTAGAATATCTAACTCCTTAGCTCTAGGCTCTGACTCTGGGGCTACTGTAATAGAGAGACCCCAAGCCACCTCTCTGATAAAGTCCTCAAAAGACAAGTCTTCTGGAGGAGACATTCTTCGTTTAGGAGAGGACTCCTCCTGTGGAAGAAGCATCGCTGCATCGACAGACTCTTCAGAATCCTCAGTCATCAGAGGAATCGAAGTATCGTCTGTCGGGATGCTCTTGCAAAGCCCGATACCCGTACCGACCGAGGTCGGTATCGGGAATCATCGGTACCGGGGTATCGGTACCGGAAGGCTGCAGAGGGCAGGGTACCGGCATGGCTGACACCGATGCTGATGTCGATGCCACCGGTACCGGGATTGGTACCGATGGCGATACCGGAGCCGGTTCCTGCGGAGTAGTCTGTTGCGGTACCACGGGTGTCGATGCCACAAGGAAAGCCGCCAGACTGCGTTCCATGGACAGAATCCTCTGATCCATCGACGCTGCCAATGCCTGGAAGTCGGTACTGGTGGAGGCCACCGGTACCCCAGAGCATGGCACCAGGAGATCTGTTGAGGCCACGCCATCTAGATCGTCCTGGAACCCCGATGATGATGCTTTAGAAGCCGAAGCCTCCCACCAGGGTAATTTTGCCGGTGCAGAATCCTCGAGGGCAAGGCCAGAGGCATCTCGATGCTTAGAAGGAGATTTGCCTTTCGAGGACCGGCTGGATTTATGTTTAGTTACCTGAGATCCATGTGAGGAAGAAGAAGCCCTGGAAGACGTCAATGATGCGGCTTTGGTGGCAGAGGGAAACAGGATACTGAGCTTGGCAGCTCGGTTCTGTCGACCTCTCTTAGACATCATGGAACAGGACACACAATCTTTAATGGAATGGTCAGGGCCTAAACATTTGAGACACCAGTCATGGGTGTCTGTGATGGATATAGTACCGCCACATTTTGTGCACTTCTTAAAACCTGAGGCAGGTTTTTCCATATTTAAGGAAAAACGTTTTGGGCCTAAGGCCCAAAACTGAAGTACACCTGAAGGAAAAATAGGTCTTATTTCTTTCTTAAAAAAAAAGAAAAAAGAACCGGCGGTACCGGTATAGCGTCGAGGAAGGCAGACGCGTACAGAAAAAAAATAAAGAAAAAAATAAGGAAATTCTTCTGCGGTGACAGGAACACGACCTGCTGGCTCCGCGGAAAAAAAACAACTGAGGAGAGACAGTTGGAAAGGCGGGAAGGCAGCACGCAGGCGCTGTGGGATGCTCCCAAAAGCTTTCTGATTGGACGCTGGGGAGCGTTCCCGTGCAGGCTCTGTCGGTACCGACGTACCCATATGTGAAGACTCATTCCTGCTTGTTCCTGGAGATCTTTTATTAGCTTCCCTGATTTCTTTGAGCATTTCATCATCCATTTGTTCATTCTGACCAGGCAGTCGATAGTATACCCCCACTGCCATCGCCTTCCCCTTCCCCTTTTTACATGGAATTTCAATCCATAGAGATTCTACCAAATATTTTAATTCCTGCAGAACGTTAATCCTGTGTGACTCAATGCCCTCTCTAACAGAGCGCAACCTCTCCACCAATTTTTTCTACTCTATCATTGTGATTATAACTTGTATCCAGGTATCATAGTGTTCCACTGGTTGTCCTCCTTCCACCATGTGTCTAAGATACCAATTATTTCTAACTTCTCATTTAGTGCTATATATTCTAACTCTCCCATCTTATTTTTTAGACTTGTAGCATTTGCATACAAGCATTTTAGAGGCTGTATTTTATTCATATTAATCTACTGGTAGGCAGGGGTAATTTTGGAATCTAAGTTCTGATTGCTCTGTACTTAAGGGCATTTGGGTAACTTTTTTGTCTTTATTGGAACCTCTGTCGATATGCACTAACTTCAGTCTTTTGCTAGTATCCTTCAAGAATACATCTTTCCAAACTATGGAATTCTGGGTGACTGTTGGCTTTCCCCTATTATCTAGTTTAAAAGTTGCTCTATCTCCTTTTGAAAGGTTAATGCCATCAGCCTGGTTCCATCCCAGTTAAGGTGGAGCCCATCCCTTTGGAAAAGCCCCTCCCTCCTTTAACCAGAATGTTGCCCAATTCCAAAACCCTCATCCTTGTACTATTGTCTCATGCTCTGCCTGCCTTTTGCATCCTGCACATGGAACAGGAAGCATTTTGGAGAATGCTACCCTGGAAGTTCTGGATTTCAACTTTGTACTTAAAAGCATAAATTTGGCCTCCAGAACCTCCCTACCACACTTTCCTATGTCATTGGTACCAACATGTACCAAGACAGCAGACTCCTCCCCCGCACTAAGACCTTATCTAGGTGACAACCTTGTCAAAATAGAAAAAAAATAACCCTATAGAGGATAAAATATATTTATCAGTTGGCTCCATTTTTCCAGAACAGGTTAATCCAATCATGATCTTACATCACTGCATGGAAGGACTTTTAGTTCTGATGTCCTTAAGAAAAGCAAAAAACTACAACTCCAGGCATGCAAAGGGGTAAAACCAGGACTGGATCAGTCTGCCCTGAAGAAATAGATCCTGTTGGGAACTCCAGCTATGTATCATGTGGGCTCTTACCTGCTTGCACTGGATTCCAGCTCCCCGAGGGTTCTTGCTCATACTTATCAGAGGAGTCTACCATGTACTGGCTTAGCTCATAGCTACTGGACGAGAGACCGGATTCCCTGTACTGCAGGAGCAGATTAGGTTCACACACCGTGCTAAGCTAGAAGAAAATAAAACAAGAAAGGGGATGAGTCTGGGAAGGGTATGTGTCCGAATCACAAAAAACAAACAGTAAAAAATTGTTACTATTTTTATACCTTTATATGGAAACCACCTTGATAGCCCCTGAAAGTCAGTAACAAATTTTAATAAAGTAGAAGACTGGGACTAGCATGTACCAAAGAACTGCAGAGACTCCAGCAGAGGAACGGCCCAGGGTGCTGTGGACAGGGCCAAATCTGTCCACGGGCATTGAATATCCAGGTCAGCCGCGGATGCTGGATGCTAACTGGGTAGCGGTGATATTCAGCAGCAACAGTTAGGCGCAGTAAAAGCCATCCTAACTTCTTCTGCCGAGAGATAAGGGGACAGTGACTGAATATCAGCCGCTGATCGGTTATCCCCGGGTACCGCCCCCAGGCCGCCCTGATGATAACCGCATAGCATCGGGGCGTATAGCAGCGGTACCCAGGGCTAGTCAGCGGAACTAACCGTGTTAATGCTGATGAATATCCCACAGGAGCATTTACACAATCTGCAGGTCTGTAAACGGTGTAAATGCCTTTGAATGTCAGGCCCCAGACCTGCAAACCGTGTAAATGTCGCTACGCAGGATATTCAGCAACATTAACTCGGTGAGTGCCACTAAATATCGGTAGGTGCCACTGCTCTGTGCCTAGATGCTAACCGGTTCTCATCGGAGTGTTCTGTGGGGGGCACCTGGGGATAACCAAGCGGTGGCGACATTCAGCTGTTGACTGGTTATCCCTCAGGATAGACTTTCACTGCTAACGTTCGCCATCAAGCTAACCAGGCAGCGGCTGAATATCGTTGCTGCCAGTTAGCTTCCTGCTTCACAGGCCCCGATATTCATTGCCGGTGGCTGGATATGGCCCTGGTATTAAATATCTGGGTTCAGCATTCAGTGGCAACAGCCAGCTGCTATAATTGTGCTAGCCGCCGCTGAATATCAGGCCCTAGAGCAGCGATGGCGAACCTATGGCACGCGTGCCAGCTGTGGCACGCGAAGGCCTTGCAGCTGGCATGCGGGAAGGTCCGCAAGTAAAATAAAAAAAAAAAAAAAGCTGTCTTCTCCCGCTGCCGGGGCCGCCGCGGCAGAATCGAGTGTGCCGCGGGGCCCCCCCTGCCCAGCACAGCCTGCCCTCCCCCTCTATCCGCTCTCTCGTCGCAGCTCACAGTGACACACGCCGGCTTTCAGAGAGCGAGGGAAGAGTTTCTCCCTCGCTGCTCTGTTAAGCCCGCGGGGGCTGATGGGAAGTTCCCATTAGCCCCCGCGGGCTTAACAGAGCCGCGAAAGGGAAACTAATCCCTTCGCGCTCTGAAAGCCGGCGCGTGTCACTGTGAGCTGCGACGAGAGAGCGGAGAGAGGGGGAGGGCAGGCTGTGCTGGGCAGGGGGGGCCCCGCGGCACACTCGATTCTGCCGCGGCGGCCCCGGCAGCGGGAGAAGACAGCTTTTAAAAAAAAAAAAAATTCCCTCGGCTGGGCTGGGGGGGGGGTTAGGATTGCTGATGGGCTAGGGGGGGGGGGGGGGGGGGTTAGCAGTGCTGATGGGCTGGGGGGGTTAGGAGTGCTGAAGGGCTATGGGGGGCTGGGGGGGTTATGAGTGATGATGGGCTATGGGGGGGGGTAGGAGATCTGATGGGCTATGTGGGGGCTGGGGGGGGTAATGAGAGCTGATGAGCTATGTGGGGGGCTAGAACAGGAAATGGGCTGCTGGGGAGGGGTTAGGACTTGAGCTGGGTTGATGGGGTTAGGACTGGTAATGGGCTGTTGGCTGATGGGGGCTGTCTGGTAATGGGCTATGGGGGGGTTAGGACTGATAATGGGCTATGGGGGGGGCTAGGACAGGAAATGGGCTGATAGGGAGGGGTTAGGACTTGAGGTGGGCTGATGGGGTTAGGACTGGTAATGGGCTGTGGGCTGATGGGGGGGTTAGGACTGGCAATGGGCTATGGGGGGCTGACTGGAAATGGGTTGATGGGGTTAGGACTGGAAGTGAGTTGATGGGGGGGGCTAGGACTGGTATTGGGTTGGGGGGTTGCTAGGACTGGAAATGGGCTGATGGGGGGCTAGGACTGGAAATGGGCTGATGCAGGGACTAGAAGGGAATGGATGCTGGGTGAGGCTGGAAATAGAAGGGAGCTGATGTTGGGGGAGGATTAGAATGGGATGGGGCTGGGAGAGTAAAATGGAGAGGGGAAAAATATTTTGTGTGGGAGGGATAAAAAATCTACAATTGGCCGGGTATTGGGAGAGTAAGTGGGGATTGAGGATGGAGGGGTAAAATTTGAGTGGATGAAATAGGAATGAGGAAAGAGCAAAAGGAGAAAGATTAGTATGTTAAAGCAGATGTAGAGAGAGAGAATGGAAAAAAAAACTAGAAGAGAGAAGAAAGGACAAATGGACAGCAGATGATGGAGAGTTAGCAGAAAACATGAAGAAACCAGAAGAAAGTGGCTGGAGCAATTGCAACTGAAAAAAAATGCACAAAAGATAGAAAGATATCTCTTTGACAAGTTATCAGCATGCATGCAACAACAAACATCACATTAATTTTTTTCATGTATAGATTCTTTGGGAATACACACCGAGTCCTGACACAGTTAACAGTTTTAAGAAGTTTATCTTTTTTTTACTCAGGATACATTTGACATGTTATGTGAATAATACATTTAAAATATATTGTGTAACTGAATCAAATTCTTCCTAAATTCATTAAATTGAATGAAATCATTAAAACATTATAAATTGCCAATAAATTGAAATGAAAACCAAAGGATTGTGAATCAAATTGATTCTCTGACAATACAAAGATTCCAACCTTTACAAATGATGTTACATAGTTCAGGCAACTTTATAAAGAGTTTTTAGATACTAAAATCTTGTTGTTAAGGTTTAATTGACGTGCTGGCACTTTGAGGAAATTCTTTGGTTTTGTGCGGCAGTTTGGGCACTCGGGCTCAAAAAGGTTAGCCATCACTGCCCTAGAGCTTTACAGTTCTCACACTGTGAAAATGGAGACTGGTACAAACGGCTGCCTCTGAAAGGGGAGAACCGATTCTGCAAGAGAGAAGCGTTCCTTCTCCACATTTCAGAACAGCCTCCCCTCAGAGCAAAAACGAACAATACTCGAATCTTCAGCATATATTTGATGCTCATCCCCTTGCCGCAGAAAGAAAAATCCATAAGAGAGTGCATTCCCTGTCAAAACATTGCGGGCATGATGGAATTCACAGACAAATCGGGACAATGAAGTAGTCTGTCAACCCGCTTCTTGAACAAAACAATCCAGGTCTAAAGACAAACCACCACAAACTCCAGGAGCTGACTGAAGCCGGGGCTCTGTGCGCAACATCCCCCTCCCACATTACCTCATCTTTCTGGGTACCGAACTCCTCTAAGTTCCTCTTCAGTTCCTCTCCATTACTCTCCTGCCTGGTATTCCAGAAATAACTTTCCTCGTAATGCTGAGCCCTGGAGAGAGAGAGAAATCAGAGAGAAGTACACACAGGAGCGGGGAAGTTGGTCACAGCAGCACGGGATGCACTCGGCATCCCAGGGGCAATCCGGGGAAACTTCAGCTCAGATTTACAAAGCAAGTGTTCCAGGAAGCCTTCCCCGGAGTCATCACCATTCATTCATGGGGAAAAAGCCACATATCTATAGTTTTCAGATTAAATCACTATAATCATTGATATTGTGCTACCAAATGCGGGCATATTTGCTATGCTTTCTTTACCAATTAGCTCCCCCCAGGCCATTTACCAGATTATTACCAGCCCCTTGTCTTGTGCTAGGAGAATACAACTTGTAGATGGTATCGTCTTTTAAGCCATCCATACGAAAATAGAAAAGTAACTCCAGGAAGAGAAGCAAAGTGATATGAGCTGGGACTGTACATCAACCACTCAGTGATCCCAAGCAGTATAAACCCGCACACCAAGAACACACTATATAGTCGGACACTGGTCTCCTGCCTCTCTTGATTAACATTTCATATCCATCTGAAAGAAATTCACCTATGGTGGCATGCAGAATTTTAAATAACATTAAGCCAGAGTGCAGAGAATAAAATATAGTGAGCAACCTATAATGCAAACAAGTTTCAAAAACAGCAGTGCGTCATATATAATGGAGCTACACGAAACTCTTAACATGCCTCCCGTGGCTGTAAGGGAGAGTGTACAGAAGCAAGAGACAAATCAGAACTTATGAACATAAGAAATGCCATCCTGGAACAGACCAAAAAGCTATCAAGCCCAGCATCCTAGCCCCAACCGTAGCCAATTTGGGTCATAGCTACCTGGCAAGATCCTGAAGACGACATCCAATGCTCGTAATCGGGGATAAGCAGGAGGGTGTGAAGCCAAACAGCTTGTTTACTTTCCCATGATGTTTGTGGGTTTACTGGTTTTGTTTTACCTTTCAATTTTTGTGTCAGGGCAATTTTTGTTAATAGTTCACACTACTGCTCAATAGGTGCTTTATTCCTCAATGGGCGCCTACTGTTTTGTTTTGTTTTTGTTTAGCTCAAGCCCTTTCAGTAGAGCCTCAAGGTGAATGACCTTCACACACAATAGGTATTTTCTTTTCCCTTGAGGGCTTACAATCTAAGTTTTTGTACCTGATGCAGTGAAGGGTTAAGTAACTTGCCCAAGGAGCATCAATAGGATTCGAACCTTGGCATCCCTGCTACTAATACTATTGCTGCAACCACTAGGCGGCTACTTCACTATTGAAAGAACAGGTGCTTAGTTAATGATAGTGTTCACTGCTAACAAGTAAGAAAAAAAAAAAGACATTTAGGGCCCAATATTCAGCATCAGCAGATAGTGCCCCTACAGCTGCCGGCGCTGAACCGTAGACCCAGATATTCAATACCAAGACCATATCTGGCAGCACCAGTGAATATTCAGGGAGGCTGCAGACTGCCCCAAGCTAACCAGGGTATGCAGCGGCGGCACCCATGGATGTTTATCGGTACTACCTGTGTTACTGTCGCATATCCTGCTGAGTAGGATTTACTGTACATGGTTTGAGGTCTGCAAACCAAGTAAATGCCTTTGAATATTGGGCTCTTAGTTTTTTCCCCATCACAGAGTTGCCGAGTTTTCCCGGTTCTAGTTTTAAATGTGCTTTGCCGTTCAGTACGGTATTCGTAGACCCTAATTTTACCACTGGAATCTGTGCTGCAGGGCCCATGATGCATCAGGATGAGTCTGTCAGAAATCCAAGACTGGCTTAAGACTTCACTAGAACTGGATTACTTGGGCAACTCTGCTCTTTCAGGTTAATGATGATATGAAACGACTTTGGCAATGTGGTTGACATTTCCCATATCGTTTGAAACAAATGCATATTCCTAACAAACTGCAAGTGGCTCTCCCAGGTCTATATAGCCAACGACGGTTTGCAGACCGTTCCTCCAGGAACTTTTTAAAATCCTTTTTAAACCCAGTCCTGCTAACTGCTTTCACCGTATCGTCTGGCAACAAATTTCAGAGTTTATGGTGCGCAGAGTGAAAACAAAATACTCATCCTAACCACAAGAGTCTGACTAACTTTCTCTAGATCTCATAACCGAGCCTGGGACGCTGGATGTATTAATTCAGAAAGCCTGCTGGTACCCAGCTAAAGCAGTGGAGGAGTCATCGGGCTTTCGGCTGCTTCCTGAGGGGAATGCAATCCTGGATTCACATAGCTCTTCTATAAAGGCCTGGATGTAATTAGAGACTCTATGGGAAAGACTTAAATGGAGTATATAAAACCATCTTATCTCTTAGACAACCTGGCCTGTTTCCTCTTAGAGCCTGGAGGACCCAAATGAGAATTTTTAAACACTTTATTTTAATCCACCAACAAAGATAAACAAAAAAAGAAAAACAGCCAACAAAGTCTCCACGAAGGGGTGTACTCTTATCCCCTTCGGAAGACAACAGATGGAATACAACAGGTGGGTTATATCATATTATCCCCTCCCCCCCACCCACCCACCCACTATCCCCCCCATCCCTCCCTCTCCCCACCATCTGCACACTCCGGCCCCAGCAGCATAGGAAACTAAATCCATGATAGGCAGCAACAACCAGGCCACCCCCATTCCCCCCTTGGCCAGCTCACAGTCAACTCCCCACCTGAAGAATTTCATTACGACTACGAACCCCTAATTGCTGAATATAGGGTTCCCATATTGACATAAACACTGTCCAACGCTTGACACTGCCCCGGGCAAGCCAACGCTCCATCAGCATCAGCTGGTGAAAACTATTCCTCCACTCACTAAAGGTTGGCACCTGCTGTTCTCTCCACAACCGGAGAATCGGCCTTTTACCCACCAGACAGGCCTTCCGCAAAAGTAAACGTTCCCCTGCCTTCACGGGCCAGGGAGGCGCCATCTGATCCAAGACCACAAAAGAGCCAGTCCATCTAAACCGTCGGAGCAACAACTGACTAAGAAAATTGCATATCCTAGTCCAATAAGGGCGTACACCACGACATCCCCACCACATGTGCAGCAAAGTCGCCAGGGGCTCTGAGCAGCGGGGGCAGCTGCCATCCGTTCCCAACCGACTACGAAGGGCTCGCCACGGCGAGAAGTGGGCTCTAGTCACACATTTAAATTGAATCTCCCTCCAACGGGCCCCCTGCGCCACCAAATGAGAATTTTAAATTCAGCCCTAGAGAGAGCAGTAGAAGTCACTGTAGTCTGGCATAATGGGTGTGATACGCAAAGCTGCCAAGTTTACTCACTTCCAAGAAGGAGATTTTAGTCCAGTCCCGGGTTTCTGACAATCCTGTCAAGGTGCATTTTGGGACTTGCAGTACTGTTTTCAATGGATAGAATCAGGGATTACAATTACCACACTGCTTCTGGATATAAATTCAAAACCAGGACCAGACAAGAAGCCTCCGTCCATATGACCACCACGTATGCAGGGCCAGGCGGTCACTAGAATGCCAAGTTGTGCTGAGCGGCGCCACAGCAGAAAGTTCCACTCTCCGATTTCCCAGCCCTGCCACATCGCTCCAGGAGCAACGGCAATAGCAGTACAGCAGAAGGGAAGTCTCTGAACCCATGAGCACTATGCCAACGCAGACGTCCTGCTTTTTGTTGGGGTGGATCAGCTGCACTTTCAAAGTTCTGTGAGTAGGGATTCACCTTGACCAAGGGTGGAAAGAATGATGGTTGCCCAGGGCAACTAACATCCTTATACCAGTCCCAAGTACTTGCAGCCCTCTAACAGCTGAGCAGCAGCATTGTGAACTAGTTGAGGTTGGTGTAGACTCTTAGTTGTGCAATACAATGTATTTACATCACAGTGATGCAGTTTTGAAGCACTTACAGCATGGAATACAGTTATCAAGTTCACCTTCTCAATAAAGAGACAGACAGAGGTCAAGTAGTTCATTCAGGTCAGACGCAGCTTTTAAAAAAAATGCTTGCATTGCAGCTATAAAGCTAATGTTGAAACCAGCAGGGCCCCAAAGCTCCTAACCTGTAAACCATAATGGTAGTTCACAGCTCCCAGAAGGAATTTTCAATTCAGGGGCCTGACAGTTTCTATTTCAAACATTTTACCCTTCTGCTTTTCATTTCACTCAATCATCAGTGA
Source organism: Ichthyophis bannanicus (assembly GCA_033557465.1). Lineage (NCBI taxonomy): Eukaryota > Metazoa > Chordata > Amphibia > Gymnophiona > Ichthyophiidae > Ichthyophis > Ichthyophis bannanicus. The sequence goes on along the minus strand of JAWIIG010000024.1, from coordinate 2,669,614 downwards.
ATTAACAGCAGGAATGCTTGTTAGCATTATCTGGAAAAATTCAATATCACCAGCCCAGCAACCCCTAAATAGCTCCTGGCCACAGAAAGCCTGGTTATTGCATTACTGTGTTAAGATTAATTCCCTTATAACTCCATTCTGCTTTCTTTCTGCCCCCTGTACGTAGTACTTAGTCTTTCCATGTCCCCCACCCTTACTTGTCATAGAGTCCGTTCCTCTGCTGGTGGGACCCACTCTCGGGCTCCTGCTGGTATCTGCTGTAATAGCTCTGGTCCCAATACGCCATCTGGCCATCATATGGGCCAGCTTGTCGCCAGTCTACAAAGAGAGAAAGGGTCACCATGAACAGGGGGCAGCAGCGAGATTTGAACCCTGGTTCTCAGCCTCTTACATCAGCCACTCGGCTGCTTCTCTACTCCATAGAGAATTAATAGGCAACTGCTGTTTAGGAGCAGCACAGGACTAGCAGAGCAAGAGAGAATGCAAGGCCAAGGTGTGCTAGGATCCGCTTAACTTAATGCTGGATAAATGAAACACGATGTCAAAATAAACAAAGATTTACCAATAGTTTGAAATGCACTGGAAAACTTGTACAAGCAGGTGAGGCTTCAGATCAGGATGGAGAAGTGTTGAGGGGCGGGGGAATCTTGCACTGGACGTCAAGACTGAGTTACATTGGAAAATTTGGGCGAGGATATATAATTGGAATAACTGAGGGCTGCAGGCGAGAATAGAGATGGTGTGAAGGAAGTTGGGGCAAAGCTTATTGAGACTGACAAACCCTCCCATCCACCAAAACCTGCAGCACAGAAAGCGACTGCATTTCTCATACCTTGATGCTCCTGGGCTGTCCTGGGATATCTATGGTAGTGCCCCTGTGGACCCGGGACTCGGTAGGTCTGATAGGCCTCCTCATAGCCTTGCCTGAAAGGAAACCAAAAACACAACTGAGACAGCTGTAGGAAGCCTCCCTGCCTGCAGGACATCACTACTTCACCAAGAGCAGCACCAAAGAGTAATGTCTGCAGTCCCCCCACAAAGGGGAAACTTAGAAGTAATACTACTTTATGGATAGGGTGGGGGATACCAGGAATAGCCTAATAGGGGAGGATGTAAAGACCAAGGGCCTGATATTCAGCGGTGGCAGCTAGCATGAGTACAACGCCTAGCAGTCGCTGCTGAACAGTTAACCAGGATATTCAAGGCCGGGACCATATCCGGCCACCAGCTTTTAATATTGGGGTCTGACATGCGGCGCTGCAAGATAACTGGGCAGCAGCTGAATATCGCTGCTGACCAATTATCCCAGATACCACTCCTAGAATGCCCCAATGCTAACCATGTAGCACTGGGGCATATAGCAGCAGTATTTGGGAATATTCTGCTTAGAGGCAGTTACACAGTTTATGAGTCTGTAAACAATGTAACTCCTTTGTAATATCGGGCCCTAAGAGCATCACCAAATTTTAGCATTCTTTAGACAAATACAGGAGGGAAGTAGCTAGAACAAGACTGACAGATTGGGAGGAGAGAGGCCTGGATGTTGGCATAAGTTTGGGAACCTGATGCGTCTCAATTCAGAATGGCAGAGGATCAAGGAAGACAAGGTGACGTTTTACTTACATGATGATGTCCTTTCCTTGAGTCCTGCTAGACAAGTCCAGACAAATGGGTTGTGTTCCACTACCAGAAGATTGGTGGAGACAAACAACCAATGAAAAGCCCAGGATTCAATAACATAACTCCCATGCCTCAGCCACAAGTTGTCTCTTCAGTATCCGTCCCAAACATATGGGAGAACATGGTAAGCCTCACACAACCTCAATATAGGCCACAATGAGCTATTAACAGTAGAGAACTATGTACAGGAAAACTTGAAACAGAAGTCTATCAGTCAACGATGATCCTGCAAAGCAAAGTATATAAATAATAGAGGACCAAAGGCTACTGCCTCAAAAGAAAAGAACAAACAATTCCAGGGGCGACCCCTGGACTGTTCCAGCAGTATTCAACGAAAAGGACATTATCTGGTAAGTAAAATGTTATCTTCCATATCATCCTGCTAGACCAGTCCAGCCAAATGGAATATACCAAAACCATGTCTCCGCTGGGCAGGAAGACACAGCAGCAGCAGCTTGCAAAACCTTAGAGCCAAGTGTGGACATCCAAGCAACAATGCTTGACAAAAGTGGAACGTGATGCCCACATTGCTACCCAAGAAATGTCTGCAAGGGCTACCAAGCTCTGCTCTGCCCATAAGGACACTTGTGTTTGGGTAGGCTAGGCACGAAAACCCTCCAGAGCTGGCTGGTTCTGCAGCAGATACGCCGAGGCAAAGGTTTCCTTAACCCAGTGCCCCCAGGAAGACTTAGCTACAGCGTCACCTTAGCGCAGACCAGCAACAGCACAAAAAGATAGTCTGACTTATGAAAAGATTTTGTAACCTCCAAGTACCAGAAAAGCACCCTCCAGACATCCACAAGGCAAAGATTCTCATTCTTCCCCCAACACTGCTCCTTAGAGAAGGAGGGCAGGCAACCACCTGCTTCATATGAAGGGGATAAATCACCTTAGGTAAGAAGGAAGGCACAGGCTGAATGCATATGGCCTCCTCAGAAAAAGATAGGAAAGGATCTTGGCAAGACAGTGCCCGCAGCCTGGAAATCCACCTTGCAGAACAAATCACAACCAAAAAGACTGCCTTGAATGTCAAATCCTTCAAACTAACACATTTCAACGGCTCAAGGGCTCCAACATCAGGACTCGGCACCAGACTCAGATCTCAGGAAGGGACCATAGACCGAGGGGAGGATGCAGACATTGAACCCTCTGAAGAAAATGTGAAGCATCCAGGTATAAGGCTTACCAGCCACCAGACCTCTGAAGCAAGCCAAAGCTGCCACCTAAACCTTCAGGGAGCTAAGAGAGAGGCCCTTCTCCAGACCATCCTGTAGAAAAGGCCAACAGAAATGGCAGCTTGGCTGCCTTAGGAGTTGCCATGTGCCACACCATTGTTCAAAGAAGACCAGACCTGCACTTATGCCAGGTTGGTAGACCTAGTCTGGGCTCTCAGCAGAGTGGAACCATCACCAGTGGGTAGCTCTCATGTGATAACTGTTTCCTTTCAAGAGCCAAGCCATAAGCAAGAAGGGAGCTGAGTCCTCCAGGATGATATTTATTTATTTATTTATTTATTTACATTCTCTTATATACCGCGCTATTCTGCATCAGTGTCCCCATGAGATATGTCCCCATCGCAATAGGCCTCGAGATGGAAGCAAACAAGAAAAGTGGCGCTTGCAGGAGCCACATCAGACCTTCCAACCACGCTCACTTTGGCCAATCCAGTGCCATCAGAATAATTCTTCCTGGGTGGTGCCCTATATGCTGAATCACCTGCCCCACCAGGGGCCATGGAGGAAACACATACAGTAGACGCTAACTTGGCCAAAGTTGAGACAGGGCATCAATGCCCTCAGATCCTGTCTCCCTGCAGTGACTGAAGAAGTGGCACACTTGGCATTGGAGAAGGTCACCATCAAATCCATGTCAGAATGACCCCAGTGGTGCAGAATCAACTGAAAATGCTTCCTGACTCAACTCCAACTCTCCTAGATCCAGAGAGTGCTAGCTGAGAAGCCTGTCCACCCCAGCAATGTGCTGAGCCGAGACAGCTAGGAGCTTTTTCTTTGCCCAGGCCAATAGGAGAACCATCTCCAGGGCTACATTAGCACTGCTCATGCTGCCCTACCAATTGACATAAGCCACCACTATGGTGTTGTCCAACATTCAAACCACCTGGCCCTTGAGCAGTGGCTGGAAATGCAGATGAGTCAACCTGATGGCCCTCACCTCAAGACAACTGATAGACCACAACGCCTCCCTGTGGTTCCAACAGCCTTGGGCCATTCAGTCTTGAGAATGGGCTGCCCAGCCCAAGAGACTGGCATCCATTGTCTGTCTGATAAATCCATGAGTAATCATCCAACAGTACGCCCTTCCTCAGAAGACTGGACTGCTGCCACCACTGCAGGCTGGCTTTCACCATCATCAAACCAGAAGCCTAAGCTGAAACGTTTGAGAACTCAAGGACCACCGAGTCAGCAAGGACCATTAGAACGGCCACATGGCATAGCACCATCTCAAATGTTGCCGTCATCAATCTGAGGAGCTGAAGGACTCTGGGAGCCTGTTGCAAACAGAATAGCACTAGGCAATCCAACAACTTTTTAACTGTCTCCTCAAGCAGAAAGACTCTGCCCATTCGTGTATTGAAATGTGCTCCCAGGAATTCCAGCGACTGGAAAGGTATCAACTGGCTCTTTCCCTGATTGATCACCCAGCTGAGGCTTTCCAAAGAGGACACCACTCAAGTTCCTACCCAAGATGCTTCTGAAAGAGAATGGATTCAGACAAGCTAGTCATCCAGATATGAGTGCATACAAATCCCTTGGTGCCATAGCGCCACAGCCACCACCACCACCACCACCATGACCTTAGAGAACATCCTTGAGGTAGTGGAGAGTTGGAATGGGAGGGTTGCGAACTGAAAGTGAGAGCCAAACATGGCAAACACAGATACCTTGCTGATTCTCCCAGATCACGATATGAAAATACATCTTGGCCAAATCCAGAGATGCCAGGAACTCCCCTTGGCGGACTACTTGAGACACGGATCACAAAGTTTCTATCCAGAAGTGCAGGACATGCACATGCTCCTGAAAGGACTGAGAATGAGCCAGAAGGCTTTACAGACCAGTAGCGATGGGATTACTGAGACCCCTGGGAGTCTGACCAGGGCACTCGCAAGGAGCAGTTAGAGGCTGACAGAAAGGGGGCTCCTGCCCACTTCACAGGTCCTCCAGACCTGTCCTTCAGAAGACAATAAGATTTTTGTCTCACCTAGGTCCTTCACCAGCTTCTCCAAATCTGTCCCAAAAGAAGCTTCCCTTCAAAAAGCCAGTCGGGTAAACCAGGTTTTGGAAGATGTACTCACTGCCCAGTGTCGGAGCCAAATCCAAAACCGTATAACCATTGACAGGTCACTCTCCTTGGTCGCTAGATGTACCAGGTCATACATTGCACCCAAAGGCTGCAGCCAACTCTGAAAGGGGTTAGTATTATCTGGTGAAAGAAAATAAATCCACTGGAGCAGGGCTTGAAACATCAGACCTGCACATACTGCCAGTTCTTCAATCATGAATCCATTTTGTGGTCCCTTTTTAAGACCAATCTGCCTTCCATAGGAAAGGTGGTCCATCTAGTAACCACCATGACCTGTGCATCCACTTTGGGACTATCAAACCACACAAGGCACTCCATCTCCGGGAGAGCGTACATCTTCTTATACACTCTTAGTCCCTTAGGTGAGGGGGTCAGGGGAATCTCACTCTGACCGGATCCTGTCCTTGATCACCTCTGGGAATGGGGAGACAGTAGTGGATTTTCATACCCTCTTTAGGAGTGGATACACTTTTGGCTCCTGTATCTGGAGCCTCCGCCATGCTCAAGGTGGATGAGATCCTGGCAATCAATGCCACCAGTTCCTCCTTCCAGACAAGTGGATCACACTGACTTCTTCATAATTCTCTGTAGGCAAGAGTACCTCTTCGTCCACATCAGAGCCCAGAACAGATACATCTGAATCCATGTCACAGTCCAAATTTTGGACAGATCCTAGCTGATCCCCATCTCCAGGGGGCACCCTTTAACAGGGATGTTTAGCCATAAGCAATCAAAGAGGGCTGCCACTCTCAACCTGCCCCTCACGAGACTGCGCTCGGGGGAAAACCCAGAGGCTGCAGGATCTAAATTTCCTTACATGAATAACCAGGCTTGTTGTAAATAGGAACAGAATTCAAGGGAGGACATTGGACTCCGGAAGCTCTCCTCATGGAAATGATTCCCCTACACCAAGGGACATAGTTGCCATTGATCCCCCTAGGGGGAGTGATAGAGAGAAGAAACTTCAATTGTTGGAACAAACTTGGATTTTTCGTTTGTCAACGGTGGCACCTAATGGGTTAAATCTTGAACAGGATTGGGCAAGCCTTATATGAGGTGTCATCAATTGATTGGCTTTGGAGTTTAAATGCCTAAATAATCCATATAAAGTGGTCATGACGTTGGACTGAATCATCAATGGCGTCTTTGAGAGCATGCTGTAGCTCCACTAAAATTGAATAACTTGTTGATTTGCAGTACGTTTAAGCGTTGAAGCAGGATCGGATTGAAATGACCGGGTCCTAAACGCAGTGCTGTGTTCGTTGATTTAACTGCAACAACCGTTGATTTAATTGCAATAACGACAAATATTTTGACTGGAAAGCTGTCAGTTTTTTCTTGCCGGTTTAATTGAGATAACGGCGGATTTCTTCAACTGAAACATCATCAGCTTTTTTCCAAGTCTACATCGATGCGATGAGTATTCTCATTTAATTTGGTTATTGTGATATAGCACTGTTAAGTGTGCATATTTCACAATTATTTATTGGTGAATTTTAACCATAGTTTGAATAAAAGGGAAGTTACGCTTCAAGAGAGGATTTCCTCCCACGGCAAAAACGTCCGACAAAAAATTGCTTTATGATTTGGTTACTATTATAAGTTCACTCTTGATGTTTGGATGTTAGTTGATCCCCCTAGAGCAGGGATTCTCAACCCTGTCCTCGGGACCCACCTAGCCAGTCGGGTTTTCAGGATAACCACAATGAATATGCATGGGAGAGATTTGCATATAATGGAGGCAGTGTATGCAAATCTCTCTCATACATATTCATTGTGGTTATCCTGAAAACCCGACTGGCTAGGTGGGTCCTGAGGACAGGGTTGAGAACCCCTGCCGTAGAGAATGGGGAGCAGCCCACAGTTGTCGGAACATCCAGCCAGCTGGTTATCCTTACTCATACTGCCATCCTCCATCCCCTGTCCTGAGGCAGGTAAGACCAGACCAACTGCATCCCCCTGCTGAGAGGGGTGAAAAAATGGGCTCTGTAGGGAGGATTCAGAAGTTGTCATGCAAGAAGTGCAATCCAGAAGGTGTTCCTCGCTTACCATATGTTTCCTGGAAGAAGATATAAAGAGTTAAGGCAAGTGCAATAGCAGCGAGCACTTAGGCTGCAGTGGCTATTAAGCATGCATTAACAGCACTCGTACAGCAACACACAAGAGGCACTTGGGTAGGAAACTGCATTGGAGCCGATCAGGCAGAACACATGCTAGGACCACACACAATAGTAAAAAAAACCCCACCGGTAACACATGCAGAAAATGGCAGGAATCTCCCACACCATGCTAATAGTCACCAGTGGTCCACCCTGAATTGCACCTCAAACAAACGGAATTGGGAGCCTCCAACAAGGACAATGACATGGTTAAGCTTTGTTACTCGCCCCCTGAGAGCCCCAGGCAGAAAACTCATGCCGGGCTCAGCTCTTCTCCCCTTTAACTGTTTCTCTTGCTTTTCCAACACTGTGTTTTAAGGTGACTGGCAAGCAGATTCCTCTGAGAGCCTTCTGCAATTTTGGGGAGAGAACAGGGGGGACAGAGGAGGAGGGAATGGGTGTTGAGGTTGTGCAAAGCTACTGAACTTTTTCAATCCTTCCAATTTTCTGGTGTGGAGCTGAACCAATTTTCCCTCTTCCTATGGCTACTGAAAAGACCACATTGCACTCAAGTGAGCGAGTCACCCTCAAGGTGGTTGTTCATGAGCATTTAAATGAATCTTTTTCTCTCAATTATTCAGATTTTCTTGAGACAAAGAGACCTCTGGTGACCAGGGGCGGCCCAAGGGGGGTGCGGGGCCATGTGCGGAGACTCGGTGCGGGGCCTCATTTGCATAAATATTTGCATAATGTTACCATACACGAACTTTTAGTAAACATGCCTCTTAATGAGTGTATGAATAAAGAAAGACTAAAAGATTTCTACATTACTATAATCCAGTGCCAACCGCCAGGCACATTAGGAACTACTACAAACACTGCCCATTTAGAACCCATAGCAAACCCGCCGTATCCTAACAGCACTACCAGGACTCATAAAACACCATACCCTAACTATCAAAAGGAAACGCTGCAAATATTAAACCAATACATTTCAGAGAACAACAATACATGACCTACTGGGGAAAGAGAACAAGTGGCAATGTCAAATAGGAATTACATAAACAGAATACCTCAGCTCAGTTACACATGCAGAACATAGACCATCACCAAACAAGGAATCACAATTTAGAAACAGGAAGACAATAATTAAACTGGGAATCCCAAAAGCCAAACTTGGAATGTACAACACTGTAGAAATAAAACTATACATTAATTTGCTCTTGTACTAAACAAAGCACAGACGTTAATGATGCACATTTCCCAGAGCTGACATATTCCAATTAATAAATTCAAAATAAAGAGATATTTTTCTACCTTTTGTGCATTTTTTTTCAGCTGCAATTGCTCCAGCCACTTTCTTCTGGTTTCTTCGTGTCTTCCGCTAATTCTTCATCGTCTGCTGTCCATTTGTCTTTTCTTCTCTCTTCTAGTTTTTTTCCATTCTCTCTCTACATCTGCTTTAACATACTAATCTTTCTCCTTTTTGCTCTTTCCTCATTCCTATTTCATCCACTCAAATTTTACCCCTCCATCCTCAATCCCCACTTACTCTCCCAATATCCGGACAATTGTAGATTTGTCTTCCCTCCCACACAAAATATTTTTTCCCTCTCCATTTCACTCTCCCAGCTCCATCCCATTCTAATCCTCCCCCAACATCAGCTCCATTCTAGTTCCAGTCCCACCCAGCATCCGCTCCCTTCTAGTCCCCGCATCAGCCCATTTCCAGTCCTAGCCCCCCATAAGCCCATTTCCAGTCCTAGCTCCCCCATCTATTTGCAGTCCCATCCAAGTCCCTCCATCAGCTCATTTCCAATCCCAGCCCCCCATGAGCCCATTTCTAGTCCTTTCCTAGCCCCACCATCAGCCCATGTCAAATCCTAGCTCCCCTCCACTCAGCCCATTTCCAATCCAAGCCCCCCATGAGCCTACTTCCAGTTCTAGCCCCTTCATGAGTCCATTTCAATCCAAACCCCCACCACAGCCCATTTCCAATCTTAGCACCCCCAACAGCCAATTTCCAGTCCTATTCTAGCCCATCAGCCCATTTCCTGTCCTAGCCCCCCCCTCCTCACCCATTTCCAGTCCTAGCTCCCTCCCCCTCACAACCCATTTCCATTCCAAGCCCCCGTCCCCATCAGCTATTTGCAGTTCAAGCCCTCCTTCCACTCAGCCCATTTCCAGTCCTAGCCTCCTCATAGCCCATTACTAGTCCTAACCCCCCCATCAGCCCATTACGTCCTAACCCCCCCATCACCCTATTTCCAGTCGTAGCCCCCCATCAGCCTATTTCCAGTCTTTGCCCCGCTCCCATTGCCTATTACCAGTCCTACCCCCCCATCAGCCCATTTCCAGTCTTAGCCCCCCATAGCCCATTACCAGTCCTAACCCCCCCATCACCCTATTTCCAGTCCTAGCCCCCCCCCCCATAGCCAATTACCAGTCCTACCCCCCCCCTATCAGCCCACTTCCAGTCTTAGCCCCCCCATAGCCCATTACCAGTCCTACCCCCCCATCAGCCCATTTCCAGTCCTACCCCCCCACTTCCAGCCTTAGCCCCCTCCCCATAGTCAATTACCAGTCCTAACCCCCCCCCATCAGCCCATTTCCAGTCCTACCCCCCCACTTCCAGCCTTAGCCCCCTCCCCATAGCCCATTACCAGTCCAAACCCCCCCATCAGCCCACTTAGCCCCCCCATAGCCCATTACCAGTCCTAACCACCCCATCAGCCCACTTAGCCCCCCCCATAGCCCATTACCAGTCCTAACCCCCCCCCATCAGCCCAATTACAGTTTTAGCCTCCCCCCCCCCATGGCCCATTTCCAGTACTTACCACCCCACCCCCCTGTCCCATTACCAGTCCTAACCACCCCCCCCCCCCTACTTCCAGTTTAGCCTCCCCCCCCTCCCATCGCCATTACCAGTCCTAACCACCCCCCCCCCCTATCATTCCAAATTAAAATAAAAAAAAAACCCAAACCGGCTGCTTCTGCCGCGGCAGCTTCAAGAGCTCTGCCGCGGCAGCATCAAGAGCTCTGCCGCGGGGCCCCCCCCTGCCCTGCAGATCCTCCGTGCATCTTCAGCTCTTCACCTCCAAAACGCGGGATTCTTTCAGAGCCGCGAGAGTTTCTTTTCTCGCGGCTCTCTTAATCCCGCGGGGCTGTCACCCTCGGCGGGATTAAGAGAGCCGCGAGAAAAGAAACTCTCGCGGCTCTGAAAGAAGCCCGCGTTTTGGACGTGAAGAGCTGAAGATGCACGGAGGCTCTGCCGGGCAGGGGGGGGCCCCGCGGCAGAGCTCTTGATGCTGCCGCGGCAGAGCTCTTGAAGCTGCCGCGGCAGAAGCAGCCGGTTTGTTTTTGTTTTTTTTTTAACTTGGGATGCTTAAGAATGTTTTTTGCGCGGGGCCCCCTGAAACGCGGGGCCCTGTGCAAAAAACATTCTTGCTCAATGGACGGGCCGGCCCTGCTGGTGACTGAGGCTGATAGGAAGCATGGGAATGATGTCATTGAGCCCTAGGCTTTCCATTGGTTCTTTGTTTCCACCAATCTGCTCGTAGGAGAACATAACTTGCTTATCTGGACTGGTCTAGCAGGACAATATAGAAAACTGAGTTGTCTTCCTTCCTTGATCCTCTACAAAAGAATGCTCTCTTGCTACACAATGTGCCACCAATGGTGCACTTTTGTCTCTGTTGACACTCCCGCTCTTATGCTCATTCATTCGCAAATCGGAACATGCAAATAGTCTAGCCAACATATATTAATTAGTATGGGCATGTGATCAAATATATCACCCCCACTGTACAGCATGTACATGAAAACTAAATAAATATAGGTCAACAGTGTAGTAGTTGAACTGGATTATCCTTTAGTACCCAATATATGTTGGCTAGACCATTTGCATGTTCTGATTGCGTATGAATGAGCATAAGAGCAGAATTATCAACAGCGACCACAGTGTGCTGTTGGTTGCACATTGTGCAGCATGAGAGCATTCTTTTGCCGATTTAAGGTTGGGGATTATAGATCAAGTCCTGTCTGACCCTCAGGGAGAGGATTTAAATGTAAACGTTTGGTATACAGAGCAATGCTGGATATTTTAATTTAAAGACTTGTACCTTATGGCCTCAATGTAAAAATCGAGTGCCAGCTTTTTATTGATAGATTTAAGAGTTAGGCAATCCGCTGAGCTGAATGCGACAGCGATCCTGCAAGGAAGTGATGTAGTACTTATGAGAGGATTTTAAAATTGTTTGAGAGCAGGCTCACAATGAACACTGGCAACTGAAAGATTCTCCATAAGGGCTGAAGTGGAAGAATAAAATGCACCAGACACAAGTTGTACCAAAACATCAATATTGGGCCAACAGAAGCAATATAGGTTGTGGCATTTACGATCACGGCACAGCAGCTCCAGTAATAAATTAAGTTTAAAAAGCCGTTGATGTGAGGGACTCTAATTTAATGACGACATGGCTTGTATGGAGTGATTAAAGTGAGCCGGTTTGTAAGAAAGCTGCTGGCGGTATAAGAAGAGATATCCAGAGTGCAGCAGCGAGGGTGAGGAGAGAATGTACAGACAAGTGGCTGGACAACCGAGCATCACTGAAGAAGCTGTTATTGAAAACAATTGTCAAGCTACAATGTTACTTTTGCGTCAGTAACATTCTGCCACTTTGTCGACAAGGAGAAATTGCAGAATTACATGATACATTTTAGAAAGCCACGTTTTTGTAGATGCTCAGGTTATTTTATTATCAATGGATGCATATGCAAATATGAAAAAATTGGGGATGAGGCAGATGAAGAGACAGTATGCTGTAGCTGTGGTTGGGGAGTAGCAGTATTCCTTTTGATTTTGTAGCTGAAAAAGTGCCAGAAAAATACTACAGCAGATAGATGCCTCTCTCCCTTTTATAAAACATGGTTTCCAATACGTAATAAAATAAGTCTCAAAAGTACTGGAAAGACATTTAAAAGAAAATGTTTATTGTAAGGTTTTTATTTTTTGTTTGGGGTTTTTAAAACATTTTTTGATTTAAATAATGGAGACACTAAATTTGTGTTTGTCAATTCTTTTACCTTTATAAAATAGGCACCACAGATGCGCCTAACATATATGGAATGAAGGTGCACACTTTGCTGGGTGGATTTCCCATGTGCATGGGTAGATTATAAAATACCTTTATCTATGCCTGTACGTGCATGTGAAATCCACCCATGCTCTGCCCAGCAACGTATGTGCTTTCATGCCATATGTATGTATGTTTGTTTATTTATGTGATTTTTATACTACCATTTGAGTAATCATAGCGGGTTACATTAAAACATTTTAAACAACTTGTAACAGGTGCTGATAAATATCAATCACATATATGTACATGATTCAAACTCTCTTCATTTATTTATAGGAGTTGTAAATAAGTTATGTCCTTGGTGGTTCATATTTGGATAGTTTTGTGGTTATAATTTTTAATTAGTTTATTGTAGTGTAGGGAGAAGAAAGGTGTAAGATGAAATAATGTATGTTGAGCTGATGTCTGCAGATTATGTCAGGTCACTGTTTGTGTCCAAAGTGCTCAACGAATAGATGTGTGTTGAGTCAGGTGTGGAATATGGATAGGTCTGTTTATAGATCCAAGTCTCTCTGACAGTGAGTTCCAAAGTGTCAATAAGTATTCGAATGCTCTGTTACTGGTGTGTTGATTTGTTTTGCAGTAGTCAGCTGAGGTTACAAGGGTATTAGTCATTCAACCTCTTTTTTTTTTTGTCGGTCATTGGGTGTTGTCCTGATTAGGTGTGATAGGGTTGTTGGGGGCTCTGTCTCTGATCATTTTAAAAGTGGTATTATTAACTTGTATTTTATTCTGCTCAGTGTAGTGCATAAAGTATGGGTGTTCTGTGCTCTGTTTAGCATGAATTATGGATAATGCGTGCAGCCATATGTTGGGCCATTTGAAGGCTATGAAGAGTTTGTTTGGGTAGCCCATGTAATACTGTTCTGAATTTGTTGCATTGCAGTAACTGTTTTAGGCTGTGAAAGCACATAGGCGCATCTGTGGTGCCTATTTTATAAAGGTAAAAATGTAACAAAAACAATGTAGTGTCCCCATTATTTAAATCAAAAAATGTTTAAAACTCATAATAAACTTTTCTTTTTCTTTGTTTTTTTGCCTTTCCATTACTAGTGTCACCTTGACAGCAGGGGTAAGTGACCGTGCCTACCTTATGGCACACTCTGCCACACCTGCTAGTATTTCACAAGGACAAACAGGTGCCTACATATCCTTAGCATCTATGTAGGTACCTATGTGTTATATCCATGCCACCCTGTGTGAGCCCCCTCTTATCTGATCTTAGAAGCTACGCAGGGTCAGGCAGGGTTCGTACTTGGATAGGAGACCACTTTGGAAGACCAGCTGCTGTAGCTTACTACATGGAAGAAACCTCTGGCAATCGACTTCCTGTTGCACTCTGCCAATAAACCCCAAAGGAATAGTCACAACTAGCCAGAGGGTCACCAGCAGTTGGCATCAACTCAATGGCACACAACAACTGGTGCTGTACTATAAAATTACCCTCATAATGCCATTCCATGCACACTTCCAACTGAGACAAGCAAAGGTCTTTGTGGGGGCAGAGCTGACGGAGTTTAGACAAACGTGTGCAGATACATTTTCAAGAAAATTTAGTGAGGACTAAATTGCAGACGTAAATGTACACAGGCGCTTTCTATGAATTAATCACATATTATGCAAGTTAGAGAGGGGACATATACCATTTTCCCCAAGGGTGACATGATCATTGCTACTCAAATGCACAGAATTGCTTTTTGACCTAATTTCTTTTTCTAAGTCCTAATTCAGAATAAATGTATAGCTGGAGGTAACTTTCAAAAGCAGACTTTTAAAGAATTGCCCTCCAGCTTTGCAGATAAACTTACGTGCATACAGGCTGTGCACATGCAACTTTACCCACACTGAATGGGAATGTTCCCATGTCTAGGGTTGGGGAGGGTCGATGTTTACAGACTTTAGAAAATATACACACACATGCAAGTAAATTAACGTGGCAAACTTGTGTATAGTCAAGAGCAGGGGTAAATATTATTGCAGAAATTCCTTGGGGTAATTTTCACAGCAGATATGCACATTCTTCTTATGTTTGGAAAGCTAACCAGTACCCACGTAGCAAAAAGCATGCTTATACAATTTACATGTGCCCTCCATAATGAAATTGCACTGAGTTTATTTGCATTTATTTTGAAAAACATATGACCAAGGTTTTTCCTGAGCAGTAAAGGTTCGGATATGCAACTCCTTCAAATGATTTCTTACACCTCTCCCAAGCTAAAAGGTAATACTTAGTCTTCTTTAATAGAAGCTCATTCCTCAAACCTTACCTTGAATATGGCCTGGGGGGATATCCCCTTTCATAATATTCAGTCCAAGAGTCTAGTTTACTCTGCTTGCTCGACCTGATGGGGAGACCTGAAGGGTGATGGTAGTATTCTGCCCAAGGGTTCAGCCACGGTTGTGGTCCATATCTAGATTCCAGCTGCTGGTAATGCATTTCGTGATTGGTCCTAGGCTGTGGGGTGGATGTGTGGGGGTACCCATCCCTCCATGGGCCCTTGTCCAGGACTTCTGTCCTGGGTATATATCTCCCCTGAGGCTGGGGGTGTGGGAAAAGCGCCCCAGGATCCATCTTGATCCTGACCTGGCTACCAAGGATCAGCCTGGCTTTGTTTTCTTCTGTTTAGTGCCCTGCAAGACAATGAAATGATGGATACGGGTTCACTAAGAGATACAAAACTCTATAGCAGCCCCACAATATGTCTGTACAGCAAGAGAAGATTTAACCTGTGCTGAAATATATTTTCAGGGCCACCCCTCTTCTCCTACCCTCACTGCCCACAACATTCTGTGTCAAAGCACTTCAGTTAAGACTTTTAACACATTGCACTATTCAAGTCCTGGTTTTCCCCTGCTCTACCATTTCGCTCCTGGCACTAACTTCCAAAGACCTTTAGTCTTCATCACCTGCACTACCGTCTCAACACAACTCAGTCCTGCCCACAATTTCCTGCTAACTCACTCCTCCAAAAACGGTCTAGACTTGTACATAAAAGCAGAAATATATAGAAAACTCATGTCTGAGAGAATTAAATGGCAGTTAATTTGATTTGTATATACAGTATACATATGTATACCGGCAGGCACAGCTAGATCTCGGGGTTGAAAGCTTTGAAAGTTCCCCCTAGCACAGCAAGTCTAAGCGAATGGGGGCACTGCTGCTGAATCAAACCAGGGCATCATACTAATAGGAAGAAAGCCTGAATCCAGCAGAAACAACTTTCTGGTGGATTTAAGAAAGGAGATTTTAGAAAAATAAAAAATAAAAAAATTTAAATGAATTGGGCCATGAAGCTAAATTCCTTTATTTAAAAAAATATATATATAAAAACCATATGAAACAAAATCTGACCACAAACACAGGAGACCACAGAATAAGACCAAAAGAAACAGCAGGAGTCGGAAAAATGATAAACTGCTACTTTACACAACGCAGCTATGTCTCCTACTTTAAGCTAACATTGCCAAATTGGAGAAGGCTCTACTTCTCAGCAATGCGGCACAGGAACGGCCCTGCTGGACTCTTTATCTTAAACCTCTCCCACTGCTTAAGTCTTTTACCTCACCTGCATCCAGACATTAAGTCCCTTAGGAAGGGATTCTGTGGTTTCTGGATTGCTTGCAGCCCATTCTGCAGTTTCCTCACCTAAAACTGGGAGCGGGTGGGCTTCCACTCACAGGCAAGCATTTTGTGAGAGACTCTGAAAAAAAGAAAAAGATGAGAACTGAAGAGGGAGATGGAATAAAAGAAATGAGAGGAAGGAAAGGTATCCCAGACCTAGAAAGTGGGGCCACTGGCAGAGACGGGGGGAGGGGGAGGGAGAGGGAAGGCAGGTAAAGGAGGCAGTGCACCAAACAGGGACCCAGGAACGCACTAGCCTTCTACATACCTGTTAGAAAAAAGGAAGCCCCCTCTTCCAGTTCTGAGAGGCCCACTCGAGACCCTTGAGCCCAGTCTCTGAAGCCTCTGCTTCCTGGGATCACTGCTCAGCTGATTAAGGGGCAAAGTGCAGCCTGGATTTCTGCAGGACTACAAACAAACTCTGCCCCTGAGCGGCTGGAGAGAGAGGCTCAGATTTCTCAGTACACAGCTCTGCAAGATATAAGAAACAAAGAATAATTCCAGCTGTTAACTGCTTCTACTTGCACCAGAGGTAGTGTCCCGCTGGAGACAGCTGCTGGGGCATCTTTCTTTTCATTTTCCCCTTTGGGGGCTGTGGTTTACACTAGTAAATACAATCTGGTTTTGGCACTTGGAACTTGGTCTGGCACCGGCCATTTATAGTGCATGATATGACGTTTGATAACTGTGGGGAAATCGGATCTTTAGGAAAAAGATGCACTATATCAATGTTGTACAAGGAAGATACACATTTGATACATGGAACAGAAGTTAATGCATTCCAGAAAAGAGCAGAGATAATATAGTGCAAGCTTAGCATATTTTTAGTGTTATATTTTAAAATATGTTAGATGCTCAATGTGGGTTTTAACATGCCGAGCTCACAAATCCATTGTGGAAGTTCATAATAGGGGGCAGGGATTTTGAGTGCTTTCATTCTTTGTTCTAGATATGTGGATGCCTTGATGGGTGATGCTCCGTAGCGTATGCGGAGTTGAGGTGACTGTGCAGCTATTGTCTCGTAAGAGCTTCTTTTTTTATGACACATCTGTGAATTTATGTGATGAATTGGATAATTATTTGGTTTTATCGTTAATGAAAAATAGAATTAAAATCAGATTAAAAGATGACCTTTATTGTTTAGAAATAGACTTTACTAAGCTTAGCTGCTCCTCTTGAATTGATTAATTAGTGAAATGAATAAAATTCAATATTTAAAAGTAGTTTTTCTGACCGCTGATGTTTTAAGAAAGACACATGTTGCCCTGTAGAGGAGTTTTTAGTTCTCTTGCACTGAGGTCTTTTCTCTTTAGTTTGTAGCGTGCTACTATTTCTGATTAAAGTGGTTCAGCTCTCTAGAGTGTGAGTAGTAGCTGTATGACGTCTAGAATGCTGAATATTGAGAGCACTGCTCCTTTTTTTTCAATAATAGGTATCGGTAATAGTGAGTGTGTTTTGTGATCTGGTGTTACATAGAGCGCAGTCCAGAGCTTTTCTTTTGTAGTATGATTGTGTACTTCTGGAGCGGATGTTTGTGTCTATCTTTTCTTATTATGTACATAGATTGTAAACTGTTTCAGATCTAAGTTTGACAAGGAGCTATCTAAAATGTTTATAAAGACATAAAATCCTCAGGAACTAGAGCTGGGCAAACAGTAAGAGCCCTTGCAAAGTTGCAATTCTAGCATCCCAAGCAGTAGAATGGTTTCAGAGTTCAGGAGGAGACACCTGGCCTTACTTTCAGCTCATGCTCCTGTAGAGAGGGAGAAGATCTTGAAAGACCAAGAAATTCAGAGACCACACCAAGGTGGCAGAAAATACAGACGAGATAGACCATGCAGGTCTTTATCTGCCGTCTTATACTATGTTGTTATGTTATATTTCTGATGGTATTGTGAGCCACAGAACTGATAAGCTGTGATTGGAAATTCCTCTTAAGCAAGTGGCCTATACATGTTACATCTTTTGACCTCCAGAAGGACTCTCTCTTTGACGCAACGGCAAGTATTACAGAGAGGGTTAGCAGTCAATTTGAGAGATTGAAATCATACTCTACATATGCTGGCTTATCAGTGAGATTCATTGCCGTGATAGTAAGTGCAAAGCTAACCCATTTGGTGAAAGGGCTCTCTGGCCCCCCTCCAATCCTGGACCAGGGCTTTCCGAGCTGGGTATTTTGTTTGCCCACGGGCAAGGAGAGTTGTCATCTTTTTGACAGTTGTTATAGCTAGATAACATATAAAAAAAAGGGCAGATAAAAAAAACCCAAAATAGCCTGTCAACAGAATAGGGCCACTAAACCACACTAGGGTGTTTTTAAAACGGATGCTGATGTTCATCAGTCATCTCTCAGTATCTCAGCTTTCTCAAGTCCCAATCCAATTCCTCTCCTCATCAGCATTATTGATAAGAAAAAGTACAAAAGCATTTAGCCATCGAAATAATAAAGGAGAAAACGTCTTTGAGCTAGCCCGCAATTTGCAAATTGAGAACTGTCAGCAGAAACACTGCCTTTAAGCTTTGAAGACAGCAGCCGCCGTTATGAAAGCACATGCAAGCAGTAAAGCTGGAACCGAGCAGCTGATGGATCGCTTTTTTGCAAAACTCAGCAAAAGCCGACTGGAAACGAACGAACCGGGGAGAGCGCGACATTAGCACGCGAGCTTGGCACATCAAGACCATTCAAAGCCAGACTCACCCCGCCTGCCATTGGAGCGCAGCATCGTCCTCATCCCGCGCTGCCACGTCACGCGCGGAATCCTCCTGCATCCGCCCTTGTAGCTGCTCGGACGACTTTATTCAGCACTCAGCAAAGAAGAAGCGCATCGGCAGGAACGTATATGCCGCCATCTGGGGAAGGTCAGACGCTGGTATGACCTTCTTGTGCCTTTTTTTCTTTTTTTTATTTCGAGCTGAGGTTGGGTCTGTAGATCTGATAAGACACACAAGAAGTCACCTTTTAAATTCTTAAGGACTAAAAGTCGAAGGGATGAGATTTTAAAAATCGCTAGCGTTTTGCATGTGCAATAAAATATGTTTTTGCAGATATACCAATGGCTTATTCAGTTTTCATATCTATGAATTGTTTCTTATGTCTTTTTTGGATCATCTGAGGATCTCGGCAGAATATAAATATTTTGAATGTTATCCAGTCCTCGTTTTGAATTTACACCACAGAGAAATTTGGTAGTTGTAGTCCTTGGGCACGATAGTGGCAGGACTTGTTACTTGGTTGAGTGTCACTGACTGGGACCGTCCCTTGATGTTCAGCAATATTATCTGGATAATGAGGCTGAAAAGCATTGCAGACTACCACGGCACTATTGAGACAGCATCAGGGAAGTCCCCAGAGTTGGGTTTTTTTTTTTTTTTTTGAAACTTTATTTTTATTAGTCGTGTGCAAGACAGGAAAACAGCATACATATCCAGCTGATACCTTTGCAAACCACCCAACTCCTTCCACCCACCGCATACATCAATAACCTGTCCCCATCCTGCGTTGAAAACCATACCATACCCAAGTTTCAGTCAGAAAATATTAACCTCCAAACCATAGAACATTGAGAACTGCAACCAACATAACAATACAAACATTTCCAAACATTCTGCCCCGTGTGCTGTGTGCATGGTGCTATTCCGCGACGTCCCGACCCCCAACTCCCTTCTCTCCCACTCCCTCCAAGCCCCCCCTGCCCACCCTCTTCCCCCCCTTCAAGTACGGGTCCCATACCTTATGGAATTCCCACTCCCTACCCCGCAGGCGATAAGTCAATCTATCAAACTGAATCATATCCTCCACTTTCCTCCGCCAATCCGCTACGCTCGGCCCTTCCAGCCCCTTCCATCGCCATGCGATGGCCACCCGCGCAGCTAGCTGGAGCTTCCCTACCAGCTTCTGCTCCCACCGCCCCTTTCCACCCCGGGCCCCTCCCCCCAACACCCATTCCTTCAGCCCATCCGCCCCCCCCCCTCCGCCCATCCCCACTTCTCTCCTCCACCCCATTCCCTCCTGCACCTTACCCCAGAACTTCTGAATCACCCTACACCCCCACCACATGTGCAGCAAATCCCCCTTTTCCCCACATCCCCGCCAACACAAACCCCTCTCGGGCCCCCCCCGTCCAAACCATCCGACTAGGCGTTACGTAAGCCCCGTGCACAATCTGCAACTGAGTTTGCCTCCACGAGGTTACCGGCGTGGTCTGATATATGCCCCGATATATCGTCTGCCACTGTTCCTCGTCCCACACTTCCCCCACCCATTTATGCCACCGGTCTTTGTGACCCTGTCGCCCTGCTTCCTCCAACTCCGCCGCCTCCTCCAACAGGACCCCATAGATTCTAGAAATACTCCCTTTATCCTTATTCCCCCGAAACAACGCTAACTCCATCTCTGTACTGGGCCTACCTATCCTGCTGCGGACATCCCCCGTAGTAAGAAAATGTCGAACTTGGAAATACTGATAAAAAGGAATTTTGCATTGCACCCTATTCTCCAGCTCACTGAGGGAACACACCCCCCCCCCCCTCTCCAGCCAATCCCCCAGTTTCTCCACCTTCCCCTGAAGCCACCTGGAGCCGCCGAAGGGGAAAATCTCCCCCACCCTGGTCCATGCCGACACTGGGCTAGGAAACCACCGCTTCCCCTCCCTCCCCTGAGAAAGCTTCCACATAGCCCCCAAAAACGGGTGCCCTATCCCCCGACCCCTGAGGACCGTCCCCCCCTGCCCTTCCAACCACTGGGTTAAAGACAAAGCCCCCATGAGCGTCTGCTCCAGGTCCACCCACGCCGCCTCCCCCCCGCGACGGTAGTGCGCCCTCCAAGCCTTGAGGACCCCGGCCTGATAATACCACCGTAGGGAGGGCATCCGAACTCCCCCTCTATCCTTAGCCAACCGTAGCTGACTAAACTTAACCTTGGCCTTCTTCCCTCCCCATACAAAGCGCCTCACCTTCTCCTCCCACCGCCGGATGACCCCCCCCGGAATCGCCACCGGCAGCTGCGTGAATAAATATAAAAACTTGGGCACCACACTCATCTTAACTGCCTCTATCCGCCCCATCCAGCTCAACTGCAGAGATTTCCAACTATCCAACAGTTTCCCAATCTGGTCCCCCAGTTTCTGATAATTAAGTTCATATAATCTCCCGGGATCTTCCGATATTTGGACCCCTAAATATTTAAAGTGTCCCGGCGCCCATTTAAAGGGAAAGTTCTCCAGAGCCTCCTTCCTAAACCCCCCCAGGGCCAACGCCTCCGTTTTTGCCATATTCACCTTAAACCCCGACACCGCAGCAAACACCTCCAGCTCTGCCACAAACACTGGAAGGGAATGGACCGGGTCCGCCATAAAGACTAGGGTATCGTCGGCATACAAAAGAATCTTGTGTTCCCCCCGCCCAATTCGAACCGGGTGAATCTCCTTCCTAGACCTTACGCGGATGGCAAGCGCCTCAATCGCGATTGCGAAGAGTAGAGGGGAGAGAGGGCACCCCTGCCGGGTCCCCCTTTGCAGATCAAACCACTCCGAGCACTGCCCATTCACCAAGATCCGGGCCTTCGGGCGGTTATAAAGAGCCCGTACTCCCTGCACAAAGCCGGCCCCTAGCCCCATCTGATCCATCATCGCAAACAAAAACTCCCACTCCACCCTATCGAAAGCCTTCTCAGCATCCAGTGCTACACACACACCGCCGGCTGCCGCGCCTCCTTCACTGAGTGGAGTATCCCCACCGCCCTTCGCACATTGTCCGTTATTACCCTGCCCTGAATAAACCCCGTCTGGTCTGGATGAATCAATCCCGGGAGAAGCCCCTCCAACCTCCCCGCCAATATTCTAGCATATAATTTCGCGTCACAGTTGAGCAGTGCTATAGGCCTATAGTTCTCGCATCTATCCGGGTCTCTACCTTCCTTTGGGAGAACCACCACATTGGCCTGTGACATCGTCTCTGGCAATGCCTCCCCACTCAGAAACCCTGAGAAGAGCCGGGCCAAGAGGGGCGCCACCTCTTCCCGCATCACATGAAAATACTCCGCTGGGTAGCCGTCAGCCCCGGCCGCCTTACCCCTGGGAAGCCGCCGAATTTCCTTCAGCACCTCCCCCCCTTCAATAGGCCGTCCCAGCCAAACAGCCTGCTCCTCACTAACCCTCGGTATGGGCAACCCCCCCAAGTAGGCGGCTATCTGCTCCCGAGAAACCCCCTGCTGTCCCGTGTACAGCTGCTCATAAAACCTCCGAAAGGCTCCACATATGCCCGTGCTATCCGCCACCCTCTCCCCCTGCTCATTTCGAACTTCCGCCACCACCCGGCTCTCCCGCCTCTGCTTGAGCTGCCGTGCCAGCAGCTTCCCCGCTTTGTTCCCTCCCTCCATAAAAGAGCGCTTGGATGCCCTCATCAACCTCTCCATCCCCTCCAAATCCAGCCTGTTCACCCGCTCCCGCAACCAAAGCTGCCCGCTTGCGCGCGGCCGAGGAGCCGGTCTTACTGTGCTCCCCCTGCGCCTCCTCCAACTCCTGCATCCACTCTCGTCTCTGTGCCTCCCGTTCCCGCTTCCGCTGGCTCCCCATCTGCATCATCACCCCTCTCATATAAGCCTTCCCAGAGTCCCACAGCGTGGCGTCGGAGACCTCCCCATTGTCATTCCACCCCAGAAACTCTTTCCAGGCCTTCTTAAGCCGCGCCTGCCCACCCTGGGACTGAATCAAAGAAACATTCCCCCGCCACCCCCCCGACTGCCTCTCCGCCCCTCCCCCCCCTGGGGTCCATTCCCCTGTCACCAACCCATGATCCGACAGGAGCACGGGATGCAGTCGTATATTCCCCAGGGCCCCCACCTGTTCCTTCTTCCCCAAGATCATGTCTATCCTAGAGTAGGTCCCCAGTCTGGGAGTATAACAGGTATAGCCTCTCTCCCCAGGATTCTCCCACCGCCAAATATCCAGCAGCCCCCAGTCTGCCATGCATTTCCGCAACTCCCGCCCCTCCCGGCGATGCTTCACCCGCTTGTAATTGGATCTATCCTCCGGACCCACCACACAATTCATGTCACCCCCCACAATCCACTCCCCCGGGCCTTGCTTGCAAACTCCCGCATTGCCTTCTGAAAGAAAGTACCCTTCTGCCCATTCGGTGCGTACAGATTTAAAAAGGACACCTCCTGCTGTCCCACCCGCCCCACCACCCACACCACTCTCCCCATCTTATCCCCCCCTGAAGCTAAGGGAACAAATTTCAGCCGCTTGTGCACCAAGATCACCACTCCCCTTTTTTTGGAGTTATACGGCGTTCCGTACAACTGCTCATACCCTTGGGCCTTCAATTTATCCTGCTCCGCCGCTATTAAGTGAGTCTCCTGCAGCATGGCCACTTCAATCTTGTGTTTAGCCAGCTGTGAGAGAATCCGCTTCCGCTTAATAGGGCTATGTATCCCCCGTACATTGTACGTTGCAATATTATGTCCCCCCATCGTCCCTGTACCGCTCGACCAGTCTCCCCTCTCTTCCCCCTCCTTCCCCCCAGGACTGCCACAGCACCTGCACCACCACAGCACACACAACTTGTACCCCCCTAAAACTCCCCCCCAAATCAACAAACACCCCCCGCCCGTCACACTTTTGTAGCTTACAGACCCCCATTAGCCCCTCTCCTGCTAATGCGATCCTCTCCCCGCCCCCCTCCCCACACCCCTTCCCCACAATACCTCCCTTCACCCTCCCGTTCTCCCCACCCCCAACTCTCATCCTCTTCCCCTGCTATCACCTCCACTATCTCCCCCACATTAACCAGATCCTTTTCCCCTGAAAGTCCAAGGCCCTTCCAAGCATT
The DNA here is from genome assembly GCA_033557465.1 of Ichthyophis bannanicus. NCBI lineage: Eukaryota > Metazoa > Chordata > Amphibia > Gymnophiona > Ichthyophiidae > Ichthyophis > Ichthyophis bannanicus. Next base: position 2,645,921 of record JAWIIG010000024.1, on the reverse strand, counting down.
GCATCACTCTCCCGGGCTCTGCCGCCCGCCGTTCTCTCCGCCCGCTCTCTGCTGGCTCTCCGCATCACTCCGACTGGCCGTGTTCCCACGTGGCGAGGGCTTCTGCACCTTCAGATGTTTCTCCAACGCTTCTCTCGAGGCAAAGAACCGCCGTACTCCGTTCACCACCATCGTGATCCGCGCCGGGTACCAGATTGCAATCTGCACCCCTTGTTTTGCCAACTGATCTCTCCACCGCAATAGATCTTTCCGCCTCTTCACTGTCTCAGAGGCCAAGTCCGGAAAAACGAATACAGTCCAGTCCTTATACTGCACGCTCTTAGAGCGCCTGGCTGCCCGGATAACATGCTCCCGATCCTGGAAGCGCAGCAGCTTAATTATTAGAGCCCGTGGGTTGGCGCCCCTTTCAGGTCTAGGCCGGAGCTCTCGATGTGCGCGCTCTATCTCGTACTGCGGCGCGGAGGGGGGGTCCGGAAAGCAGGTCACCAACAAGTCCTTAACAAACTCGAGCACATTGTCCCCCTCCACCCCCTCCGGGACGCCGAAAATGCGCAGATTAGACCGCCGATCGCGGTTCTCCATATCCTCCGCTTTGGCGTGCAACCAACTCGCTGCTGCAGCGAGCTCACCACGCGGTCCGTTGCGGCCTGTGCATCCTCCGTCTGGCTCACGCGACTCTCCACCTCCTCCAAACGCTGCCCGAGGGTTGCAAACTTCTCCTCTAACCGCCCGCACACACGGTCCACTATCTCTTCCTTCAAGTCTCTAATTTCACGGAGGATCGCTGCTAAATCTGCCGGCTGCAGATCCACTCTCTCCTCCCCCTCCGCCTCCTCAGAGCCGCTCGGAGATGGCGGTGCCGACTGCGCGCCTGCACTCGCTGCCACTTTCTTCCCTCCGCTTGCTTTGGCTGCATAAAGCTCTTTAATTGTAGAGCCCGGCTTCAGTTTCACTACCTTAGGCATTTTCACCGGGTTGGGGCCAGGAGGGTGCCTCTCCTACCTCCGTTTAGGGGAGCGGGGCCGGGAGCTCGCTTACACGCGTCTCACCTCCTCCGTGGCTAAACCGGAAGTCCAGAGTTGGGTTTATGACAACTGGGTCAACGACAATTTTAAGAATTTTTATTTCGATTAAAATTGTTTTAATTCATAACTACACATGAACGTAATGGGCTTGGATGATGTGACCTCCACTGTCTCTTGTGTTCACATATTATTGAGCTTTAGAGAGCTGTAAAGACCCATTCAAAATAACAAATTATGAGCAATTCCATATAAATGTGGCAACAAATCAGTTTCATTGTAACCTAACACAATACTTTTAATTCACCAATCAAGGTCTACGTATTTTTTCTTTCTTGGTTCTTCATACCCAGCTGTTAGCTGTTCAGTGGGTTGGGAAAAATAAGCTGGTTTAGTTTTTAAGCTAGAAATTTAAATGCCAAATGGAAGGGTGATCGCAAGATACAGACGTATGAAAGCATTTGTGCCATGCTTCGACAACATTGTTGGATTGTGGTAAATCAGGGCTAACATGATCATAATTATTCCAAAGCGTTATTGGAAATAAACCTTCACAGACCCAATTTTTATTAAAATTTGCCAAAATATGTATCTTCAAATAATCTATAACTGAATTCATTTCTTCAGGAATATGGCCAATCAGTTCATCAAAACCGTTTTGGATTTCTTCGGTTGGGATAAATGATAGAGCAGGTAGCATGCAAAGTTTCAATGCAAATTCAGCATCATTTGCATAATGGTCCTGCAGTCCAGCTTCCTGCAAACGCCGGTGAATGTTCTGTGACATGTGAAACAAGCATCCATGAATACTCACGTCTGGATACACACATGCTCGAAGGCATTGATTGCTGGTACTTCAAAATCGCATTGAAATACAGCCTAATCTGCATCTGAGATCCGTTCTGACAACTGGCATAAAAATTGGCGATAGGTTTCTTGTCGTTTATTTGGAAGTAATGCATAAACAAGGGGAACGCACTGGTCCTTGTTGTAAGCATGCACGGTATACAGCTGATAAAGCAATTTTGGCAAAACTTTAAATGTTCCATCCGCAAACCCATTAGGTGACTGCTGCAAAATGTGTAAATTTTGATCCATTGAACAATATTACAATTCAGCCATCGCTTGGACCAGAACCATAAGCTAGAAAATGTTCTCCATTTTTTGTAATTTTGTACTCTTCTGGTATATCCAACAAAGTGAATTCCTGAGGCTGACTGGGAGCATCCTGGATTCTTTTTCTCTGTATTATTCTCTTCAACGGCGCTACTGTAAGTGGTTGTGTGGTGGCAGCAATTAAGACGGATGTTGTAGCATTGTTGACAATGACCTGTGTTGCCTTCTATCAAGCAAAAAAATTTCAGATGTGAATTAAGATAAATTACTCAGATCTTCTAGCTTTTTGAGCCATAATGGCAAAAATATTATACAATAGAAAAATAGTGCTATTTATGCTTTACCTTTCCAGCAAATCTTTCATCTTTTTAAATTTTTTCTTCAGAGTGGTTAAGACCACAACAGGCATGGGGAGGCTAGGAGTCCAGTAGGACGCTTGACCCATGCAAAATCACCAAAATCTCCAGCAGAAATTCTTTATTGGAAAAACACTTTTTTTGTTTTATTTTTCTGATACTGAAAATTCGCGCCTTTATGAAGGAAGCTGACATTTTACCTGAGTGCTGCTTGCTTGTGACTTAGCATCGTCAATGGCTCGCGGCACTTCTTTTCTTGTCCAAGAGACACCATGAGAGTGATGAGATTATAATTTTATAGTGTCACCCACGATGAATATCGACGGATGAATGCACTCAAGCTTTACAGATGTTCTTCTTCTCACATTGCCAATATGTGAGAGCACTGCTATCGTTTTCACGGACATATGCATAGTCCTGGTAGAACAGCTTACACTTGCCCCTTTCCGTACAGCAAAAGTGGGCCATTGGGTAAAAAAACACAGAACCAAACACTAAAAATACCCCAAAACCAATCACTATATTCACCACACCAGCTTACCATCATCATCATCATTCACCCAGTTGTCACGTTTACCCATTTGCTGGGATCCCCCCAAAGTTGTACAGTTAACAGTGATTTTCAGGCTGCTAACCAGATAGGTATTTAGATAAAATCAGGTCAGCAAAGAGCTAGTTCTAATTTTCTGTAGTTAGCTATCCAGACAGCGGGCTGAATACACCTACTATCCAGGGCTGGCCCAACCGTAGGCAACTAGGCAGTTGCCAAAGGGGGTGACTTCTTTGGGGGTGGGGGGGGACGCAGCAAAGAGAAGAGCATTCAAAGCTAAATACGGTAATAGATTCTGACAGCCAAAAGGGGCATAAGGCTTAAGGTTTGCCTATGGATCCAACACCTTGAACCAATTCAGCGGCAGGGCCAGCTCCAATCTGAATAGCACAAGCAGTTAGTAGCCAGTGCTGACTATGCTTATTCAACACTATCTGTATACCAGCGCTGAACATCTAGCTTTATTTCAACTGCAGCGACGAGCATTTATAAAAACCTGATCACCCCAGCTGAATATTGACCCCTTGATACATCAGGACGATTGTCAGAAATCCAAGACTGGCCTGAAATATAAGGTTGCAGACATCCCTGATTTTTGGGAGTGTCCCTGATTTGGGATGAATGACCCCGATATCAATGTCTGTTGCAAGCTTCTGTCCCTAAGGTAGTGGAGACTGCAGGTGAAATGAAAGATTTAATTTCTTCCCACCGGCTGTCTGCAAGTTGTAAACAAAATGGAGAAGGACCACTGCAAAGGATGCATAGATGCTCTTCAGCAGAAAGTTTATTGAAAGGACCCGACTTGGCCGAGTTTTGGTAAATACACCTGCTTCAGGGGTCAGAATATGAATGTAATATGTATAATCTAGCCAATCTTGGTGCCATTTGTAAGTGACACTCTTTTAGATATAGAGTTGATAGAAAACCTCTTATTGATAGCAGCATTGATGCAAAGTCGATATCTTTTCTCATCACAATATCCAAGGTGCAATAGATGTTTTCCTATCCCCCGAGGCTTACAATCTAAGCCTGTACCCAAGACAACAGGGGGTTAAGTGACTTGCCCAAAATCGCAATGAGTGGTAGTGGGAATCAAACTGGGCTTCACTGAGTTTCAGCCTATTTCTCTGATGGTCTACTCTGTTTGTGAGGACGTAGCAAGGACTCATAACATAGGTGAAAGTTATAGAGCACCTAGAACCCATTAGTTTATCTTCCAGTGAATAAAACCAAAAGTCCAGACTGCTTTCAGAAAGCAGAAAAGAAGGGAGAATGAGCAGTAAGATGGTTTAGGAAGAATACAGGGATGGCTAAACTTTCAGACTCTGAAACAGAGGTGGAGCTTCAATACTGCTGTAGATTTTAAGAAATTAAGGAACTGCAGTCGTTAGGGAAGCTGATAGGACTATGTTTGCTGTGAAAGATCCTGATTAAAAGTCATAGTGAAGCATCCACCTAGTAGATTAAAGTACTGAGACAGATAGTCTGTGCTGCAGAACAAACAGACAAGCTGGTGAGATAACCGCAGAGCCATTAGGGTTGTATGTGGACTGGGAATTTTGATGTTAATCAGAAGGTTAAGATCTGTGCTGTGTAGACACAGATAAACCAATTGTTATGGTTAGCAATTGAGAAGCTGATGGGGAAAGTCCATAGGATGTAGTTTGTACAAGGGAGAGTCAGTCAACTGAGAATTATTTGGAATTAAGTTGCACAAAGAGCAGTAAATTGGTTGCAGAAATTAGATGGTATATTAAAGCCCATCTTAGTTTGGCTAAGTTTGTGTTGACCACAGAATAGACTCTGCTGTAGTACCTATAGCCCAAGTATAGACTAGTGAGCTCATTGTTTTTCCTGACTTTTCCCCACAATCTGTCATGGGTTAACACCCAAATTAATTGGCTTCTGTCTGTTACCTTCTCCTCTAGTTTAAAATCTGGCACTGTATGATATAATTTAGAATCCTTCTTTTTCAGTCACTGAAAGAAAGATCTAGGCCAAGGGTGGGCAAACCTTTTTGGTCTGAGGGTTGGGGACAAAGATTGGATTGAGGGACAATGGGGTCTGTGGTCTTAGGAGTGGGGAAGGGGCCTTTCTTTTTTGCTAATGTTTGGCAGTTTGCCTTGGAAACTAAGGACATTGCGCTCTCTGCATCTGCCAGTGTGACTCATAGTGTGGACTTTGAATCAAGTGGAGCCCTCTTCCACCAGATCATGTCAGATCTATCTCTATACTACATGAGGGAGGAGTGGCCTAGTGGTTGGGGCAAGTTATCACAGGCCAGAAGGTTGGGGGTTCAAATCCCACTAGAGGACAGCAACCTTGGGCTGGAAGGACTGGGGTTTCTAGTCCCACAGGTGCTCCTTGTGGTCTTGGGCAAGCCACTTAACCTTCCATTGCCCATGTTCCCTGTAAGTATTAGTGTGTGTGTCTCATATCCCCGCGTGTTAAATGTATCCCCCAATTGTGTTGTGACCACTTTGATTGAAGGATAAGGTGGTATACAAAACTGTCTAAATAAATAACTTCCCAGTTGTGTAAAGAAGATGTTGGGTATTTGCTTTGATTTCTTTGTAGAAAGAAAGATAAGTACACAACTGTAGAACTAACATTCAGCAATAGAGATTTTATTTAGCTTATGCCTTTCTGATAATAGTTCAAGGCAATTTACATTCAGGTACAGCAGTAGGTATAGAGAGATTAAACTTAGTATGTACCTTTTGTCAAGCTAATATTCAATACCCTACTAAGAACAAAACATTATGGCTTCATGTTGCTCCTTCATTCTGCCACCATCAGGTGAGGTAAGGCAGCAGTTCACCAGTGCTCTTCATAGTCGCTGCTGATGTCATCATTCAGAGCCCAGAATGTCCACCTTTAATAAATGCCAATAATCACACTTTATTAAAGATGGACATTCCAGGCTCTCAATGATGTCAATACTGTGGCCACGTGGTAGATGTCAGCAGGCTGGAAACTATCAAGAGGATCAAAAATTAAGTGCTAGAAAACCAATTTTGGATTGCAGCTGTTTGCCACCTCTGTAGGCAATCACTACAGTATATCCTTTTATTGTTTCATACACAGCCCTAGCCCCTGATTTACCTAAATCCTTCCTTACACAGAGTTTTGAGCCAGGTGCTGAAGTATATATGACATGACTTTCCCCCTCCCTGCCTAAAAACAGAAAAAACTGCATTTAGAATGTTATCGGTGGTGTTTTTTCTCTAATCCTCCTACCTTTTACACCTTCCCCTTATCTCTCCCGTCCCTACCCCTCCACTCTAGGTACAATGGTCAACTCTTTGTGAGCTGCCTTTTATAGGACTTTAGAACAGACAGTAGCTGAAAGTTTAAAGGCCACCTTTTCTTTTCCACCTACAGCACTGACTCAGCAGCTCATTCAGCATTTCAGTATCAGAAGTAAAATATGTATCTGCTAACATTCATATTACATTATACACCAATCAGGGTAAAAATTTCCTTTGTTTGAAAATAAATTCATTTTTTCTTGTATATTTTGGTCTTACTAAGACTCTTCTCTCATGCTGTGCCTAAGGGGGAAATAAGCTTATTTAGGGAGCATGAGCACTGTGATAGGATGCCGTGACATGGGTTTATTAATATATGCAAAAATCCCTAGTTCATGTTCAGTCTGCAAATACAGAGGAAGCATTACTCTTCATTGAAATGTTCACTTTACATGATACATTCATAGCTGCTTTTCTAACTGTTGGTTTTCTAATTACAGTAATGTTATGCTTGACTGGTAAGCTGAATTTCTACTGTGGGCAATGTCTCCAAATGGATTAATTTTGTGCAAATCATGATAGTAATGAACCTCACTGATTTCAGTTTTTCTCAAATTTATTGCTAACACTCCCTGTAGGGCTTGCATCGAGCCAAAGAGAGCTTCTTTCTGAAGTTCTACAGTGTGTGGTCTAACTTTAATTATTTCTAAGCTTGCAGTTTCACATATTATGCAGCAGAGGGTGCTGTCTGATAAACTATTCCAACCCTAACTTGGGGCTCTGCTAGTCCCTAACAGCCCATACAGAAAGATTTCTTGTCTAGGCCAGTAAGTAGTCCATGTTTCTGAATGTTTATTTCCCTCGCAGCTTTCAGACAGTATTCCATATTGACTGAATGTGCTTTGAGGCTTGGGCAAACTCATTTGCATTATTTGAACACTGAACCACTGTGCATTTTTAAAGCTTATTTTTACATCAGTGCTCTAATTGCTTTGCACAGTTCTAAGAAAAGTAGATATCTATTACTCCTGCTGGAATTCTGCACACAAAATTCAAAATTATGTGCCAAAAGGTCTAAATTATACAAACCTCTACATGGTTTGTCAAAATAACAAAGCATATTGTTTTTGAGTGATAATTTAAAGTATAATACAGAAAGAAATTCACAAAAAATACAAACTTTTGAATTATAGTGCAGAATTCCAGCAGGAATTATTCTAGGCTGTTAGCAGAATTGTGAGGATCAAATAATATCTTTTTTGGCTACTGCCATTCATGTTCTTTACTTTTAAGCTTCAAGCACAAATAGTGCTTTGCATTCAGATTTAATTGGGGTGGGGACTAAATACAGAATTACCAGATGTCCCCAGGCTATCAGGGACAGGATGATCCAGTTCTGGTTTTACTTCCACTGAATGTAATGGAAGTAAAAGCAGGACTACTGTAGCTTAATGTGTCCCTCATGACCTGGGGCTATCTGGTAACCCTACTAACCCTTTAAAGCAGCGGTTCTCAATCTGGTCCTTGGATCACACCTCAGGTTTTCAGGATAGTCACAATGAATAGGCATGATAGATCTGTGTGAACTACCTCCATTTCATGCAAACCTCTATCGGGCATATTCATTGTGGTTATCCTGAAAACCTGATTGGCTAGGGATATCCCAAGGACTGGGCTACAAACTTCCATACAAATAAGCAGCACCAAAATCTTGCAATGCACCTTTGCAAGAGAAAATAACTTTGTTAAAAAATCTTACTTATTTACTCCATAATTTGGAGTGCATTGTGCATGAGAGAGCTTTCTAAGGAGTTAGGCCTAATCTGCTCCTATAGAGAGTCAGGTAGAAGCTCAACATCCAGGACTGCCTTTCTGTTCCTTGATTACCTTTCTGTTCCTTAAGAAGAGGTGGTAAATTGAAAGGCAATATCAGGAAATATTTTTTCACTGAAAGGGTGGTGGATGCTTGGAATGCCCTCCCGAAGGAAGTGGTGGGGGCAAACACGGTGACGGAATTCAAAAAGGCATGGGGCAAACACAGTGGATCCCTTTACAGCAATAGGATAAAAACAAAATAAACGGTACCATCTAACTTCTGAACCATATAACGTCTCAACAAATAGGGGTGTCCTACCTGGAGTGGTGGGTTTATCCCTATTTATTTATTTATTTATTTAACAGTTTCTTATATACCGCCCCTTCCAGAGATCAGGGGCGGTTCACATCGAACAAAAATCAATATACTTCTGTATATTTTACATGGAACTTGTGTTAACTATGTACACGTTTAGTTACATTGAACATGTTTTGAACATTAACTAGAATAACACTATTCAAACTATGTACAGGTCATCACAACATAATTGAGTTACCGGTATTATTTACAATAGAGATATAGCCATTTGTTTGTGTAAATCTTTGTCTGTAGGGTAAGGCAGAGTAGAGTAAGTGTCTTTCTTATGTTTAATCATTTGTTCTGTCTTGAGAACTGTGAATGTGTTTCTGTGATTGTATCGGAGAGGTTTTTTGTTGGTAGGGGATCTCAAAGTGTTTTGTGAAAAGGTATGTTTTTAGTTCTTTTTTGAATTGGTGAAGGTCTTTTATTTTGCGGAGGGTTAAAGGGATTTCGTTCCAGAGGGTAGGGGCAGCAAAGGAGAAGGCTCTATCACTTGTCGTTGCTCTGGTCCTTCTGAAATTAGTTTTTATGTTGAGGGAGTGGGTTGCGTTCTGTCTTCGTGTTCTAGTTTCTGATGGGGTTTGTAATAGGGTAGATAGTTGGGAGGGAGAGATGTTATTGAGGAGTTTAAAGGTAGTAAGGAGGATTTTATATTTTATTCGGCTGCTTATGGGGAGCCAATGAAGATCTAGTAGTATTGGGGTCACGTGGTCTGTTAGCTTAGCTTTTGTGACCATCTTGGCACATATGTTTTGTGCTCTTTGGAGGAGGTATATGCTTTTTAGTGGTAGGCCATTTAGAATGCTATTGCAGTAGTCAAAGTGGGGGGTGATGAGGGAGTTGACCACTGATCTAAAGTCATGTGTGTTGAGTAGGGGTCTCAGGTGTTGTATTGTCTTGAGTTTATAGAATATCGTTTTTACTGTATGTTTTATGTGTGGGATCATGGTGAGTGAATGGTCCAGAATTATTCCAAGGTATTTTACCTCCTTTTTAATAGGTATTGGTGTGTTATTTATTGTGATTGTGGTAGGGTAGTTGTGGTCCATGTCAGGTTTTCTCGTTATGAACATTGCTTCAGTCTTTTTGAGATTGATGCTTAGGTGGTTGTTTTCAAGCCATATGGTGGTCTCATTCATGCATTGGAGTAGTCTATCGTATTTGGGGTTGTTGGTGTTTATGGGGATGGCGAGCATGATATCGTCCGCGTATATGAAATGGTTAATTTCATACTTCTTGAATATGTCTGTAATTGGTTGGAGGTATAAATTGAAGAGGAGGGCAGAGAGTGACGATCCCTGAGGGATACCCTGGCCTTGAGGGAAGGTTTCTGATGTTTCTTTGCCTAATTGTATCTGTATGAGTCTGTTTGAAATGTATGATTTGAACCATTCAAGGACGGTTCCTCCTATTTTTAGGTTTTCAAGTCTGTTGATGAGTGTTTTGTGATTAATGCTGTCAAATGCAGCAGATAGGTCTATGAAGAGGAGGAGGGGTGGCCTGCACAGAGTGACAGGTGCACCTACTCTTGCCATCTTGCTGGGCAGACTAGATGGACCATGCTGGTCTTTATCTGCCGTCATTTACTATGTTACTATGTTACTATGACTGCCCCAAAATGTATGAAAAAATAGGAATTCTGTTAATATATTATTTTCTTCCTCAGGACACCACAAATCAGCACTCCATACTGTACCAAGGGGAAGAGATGGGGCTATTTCAGCCTTCCCTAGGCTGAAGTGCAGCTTTAATTTATTTATAAACCCTTGTTTTATTCAAAAGTTTGTCTTGTTGATTTATCCATTGATCAGATGAACCTATGAGCAGCAATAATTTCTATCTTCATTCCACATATACACCATGGACCCAATAGTGTGTAAATTGAAAACTAAGCATCTCTAACATTGAAAAGGGAGACCTACAACTGTTCTTTAGCACTATTCATATTCTATAGGGCAGAATGAATAAATAAACAATGCAAATCGTCTGAAAAAGCAAAATCAATGTCTCCATCTGACACTGGAGGTTTGTGCTTGAGACCCATTCTCAAATATAAGAGGAATGTATGTTAGACCTTAGCGGAAGGGCTGTCGGGTAAGGTTTGCCTCTTTGCTGATGATACCAAAATCTGCAATAGAGTAGACACCCAGGAAGGTGTAGATAACATGAGGAGGGATCTAGCTAAGCTTGAAGAATGGTCTAGAATTTGGCAGCTGGGATTTAATGTTAAAAAATGTAAGGTCATGCATTTGGGCTGCAGCAATCCAAGGGAGCAATACAGTATAGGAGGTGAAGTACTTTTGTCCACTAAAGAAGAGCGGGACCTAGGCGTGGTTGTGTCTGATGATCTTAAAGTAGCTAAACAGGTAGAAAAGGCGACGGCAAAAGCTAGAAGGATGCTTGGGTGCATATGGAGAGGAATGGCTAGCAGAAAAAAGGAGGTGATAATGCCTCTGTATAAGTCTTTGATGCGACCTCATTTGGAGTATAGTGTGCAATTCTGGAGACCGCACCTTCAAAAGGATGTGAACAGGATGGAGTCGGTGCAGAGGGTGGCTACTAAAATGATTAGTGGGCTTCATTATAAAGCATATGAGGACAGACTTAAGGATCTTAATATGTACACCTTGGAGGAAAGGCGGGATAGAGGTGATATGATTGAGATGTTTAAATACCTCCATGGCATAAATGTTCAGGGAGAGAGCCTCTTTCAATTGAAAGCAAGTTCTGCTACGAGGGGACATGGGATGAGGGTGAAGGGAGATAGATTCAGGAGTGATATGCGGAAATATTTCTTTACAGAAAGAGTAGTGGATCCGTGGAATAGTCTCCCAGTGGAGGTGGTAGAGATGAGGACAGTAACTGAATTCAAAAGAGCATGGGACCAACACAGAGGATCTCTAAAGGTAAAAAGTGGACTGTTGTAGTTGTTGATATGGAAGGACAGACTAGATAGGCCATGTGGTCTTTTTCTGTCATCATGTTTCTATGTTAAATCATTTTTAATTTTGCAACGTCTGTGGCAATACTGTGTTTGCACTTATTAGTGATCCCTATCCACTGCATCATTAATTGCTGAGATACTCTCCTTGTCTGCAATGATTGTTTAATATTTCAATGAGAAGAACAACAGAGTTGTATACTGATGCCAAGATATGACCTGGGAATGCAAGTAGGATGGCATCTCTTAATCCAAACCTATTCACAATCCTGCTAGCCCAAGGAATACTTATGCCTAATAAATCCTGGCCCACTGATCTTACCTGAGAAGCACCATGCAGGAGCCAATCGTGCCCTTGGGACAGGAAATGCTAAATGGGCTTGCTATTGATCGGTGGCATTTGTGATCCTAGTGCTGACCTCAAGTTTCACCTGCACTGCTCTGCTGGACAGGCCTCCTAAATGTGGGGGAGAGAGGCTAAGGACTCAGAGGCAGAGAAAAGAGAACACACTGAGGAATGTGAACAGCTGAGGAGCACAGACATAGCCAACTGCATAAAAATAGAAATAGAGCAGTTTTCCTGATTTAAATTAGACCAGATCTTTCTCTGCAATGTCCTTTAGTGACAAGTTGCAAGCACACTAGGCCAGATAACCAATTCGATTTCTTTATTGATCGAGCATTCCACTCCCTTTGTGTACCATTGTCCTCTCTGCATGGTAAATGAAAGGGATTAGTTAGCCAGCTGTCCAAAATTTGCCCCTGTGACCACAGGGACGTGAATGGCCTCTAATATATGGCACGAAATAGCTATCCAGATTTCTTATTGACCAGGTAGTTCATGGTTAACGCTTGACATACATTATATTATTCCCTTGGCGTGGACCCCCAGAGCAAGATTATTGGACACACGCTTTTAAGACTCTGATGTCATTCTTACCATTATGCATATTTTGCTTTGAGGGTCACTGCTCAAGTTTAAACTTCGGCAAAGCTGTGCTCTTACTTAAATATTCATGACTTGGAATGGCTGCCAGAGAACTGAAGCTTGTTCATTGTTTGAAAGACTATAAGACCCAACAAATGAAAATAAAATAAATATATCCGTGCCTTTTCTTTCTCTTTCTTCAAAAGAGAACAGCATTGCTATTTCGTACCTGTCTATAGCCTTCCTGTTTTACGAGCTAGTAACAAAGAACTTACATTTTTGTCTATCAGCTTTAGAAAATCTAGCTTATCTATATTCCTCTTTTAAAAGAGATCTGAAATTGCCCTCAAGCAAGGTCTACAGGCCCAGGGCACTTAAGATCCCTCCCTCCCCTCTCTATTGTTTGTCCATGCCCCACCCTCCCCCTCCCCCCAAGGGCTGGATTTTCCTATATAATCTCCCTAACACACATAGGGACATGTATACTAAGCTGGGTTAACAGCACATGCTTTTTGGAACTAGATCCCATGTTATTCAATGGGTTCTAATTACAAACAGTGCATGCTAACCATTAGCCCAACTTAGGAAACATGCACCATAGTTGGCTGTCCTCAGTTAAGTAGAAAGTACATTTGTGTTGCTTTAAAAAAATACAACTGTTCTATATCAAACCCGATAATCATCAATTCAAAGCAATAACTGGTGCCTTAATTCTAAGGAAAACCATTTGAAGCCTTAGAGCTTGCCCTATCTGTCTCAAATTATCTGCTATGAAAAGGAATTGACTCAATTAAGGGAAGAATTTGCTGCAATAAAAGAAGCTTCTACCAGTTTACAAGATGAAAATAATCGCACCACCACTCCCATAAAGAATCAAACAATCTAAGAATAAATGGATCACAGTGGATTCTGGCAGGTTATGATCTATAACATGGAAACAACCCAGTCTCCTGCACAGTCCTTTCTTTGCCTTGGTAAATGAAAATGTTCCATTAATGGAATCTAAAGTGACCTTCGATAAGAAGAATGACACTCAATGTACCAGAAATGTCCCTGTCAAAAAATTTCAAAATAGAAAACTGTTACTATTTGCCGACTTCATCATCAGCGGCATTAACTTGGGAACACAGTTCCAGGGACAGAAGGTGGTCAAATGCCTCCAAGAATCTTTAGTCAACAGAAATACAAACCAAATTGTTAGTAAAGTCAGAGTGGAAAGTAAGGATATTAAAACTGATGTTGGTATCAATCTGGGAATAAATGATCTAGCTAGAAACAGTACCTCTGCAGTGAAAAGACTTTCAAATTTTAAGAGACTTAAACCCATTTTCAACACAATAGCATTCTCAGACAATCTACAAGATCCCTTAAACCTATTAGGTATACTAGTTTTTGTACAACTATCCTTAGCAACTTTAAGTAAATAGTTTTTAAGGTTGTGTTAAGATATTTAAGTTAAGATGCAAACACCAGTCCAGCAGCAAGATAGGGGCTATCCAGTCTTTTGCATTAGATGTACGATTTTCTCCTAGTTGATGAAGGATACATGTGCACTAGGGTACAACGCGCTCTTTGCTCTCAGGGAATGAATCCGAACTCCGGAGGCTAAAATAACAGACTTAAGCAGCTAAGGAAGACAGAGGGTACAGTGCGAACAAATAGTCCCTCCACAGTGAGTGCTGTGTATGCAAAGGCCCCCCGCTGAGGAAAAGAAAATGTAGCCACTTGAGCCGACAACAAGGACTGCTATCCCCACTACATAGGAAGTCCTCCCCAGTATGCAAAGGCACAATTTAAGCTAAAACAGGACCCCCTTCTATTTTTTCAAAGTACCGAGGCATCAGTATACAAGACTCGCTCACCCAATCTGCAGCCCAGGAATGTCAGCTCGAGCTGCTTCAGTCTCAGATCTCCAGGAAGCATTACGCCAGCCAAAACACCTGTTGTCAAAAAGAACCGCTGCTTTGGTAGCACTACGGCCATGGGAGTGACTCTTTTTGACAAAAGATATTTTGGCCATCATAATGCTTCCTGGAGCTCTGAGACAAAAGCAGCTAGGGACAACTATTTCAAGCACATTTGTAGTAAAACACTTCTGTGATTTGGACCATTAGATGATAAGGAGTAAAAGGGGCATTAGGGGAGGATAAGCCCTTAGTGGTGAGACTGAATGAATTCTTGGCTTCGGTCTTTACTGAAGAAGATATAGGAAAGTTGCTGATGCCTAAAATGGTATTTAAAGGTAATGCTTTGGAAGAATTAAAACATTCCAAACAGGGGCTCTACAGGTCAAACAACAGTAAGGATTTGAGGGTTTATTTTTATTAAATTGCTAGCTCTGTGACTGGGAGCTCTTAAAAGGGTTCTGGTATATTTTTAAAGCAAAGTTACATTCTTTTTGGTGGTTTAGTGGCAATATTTTCTTTAGAGTAGGTTTTAAACTCTAGTAACTTTCTCAGCTTTTGGGAACTGCTGATACCTAATCAGGTGTTAGTTCCCTCCCTACCCACCCCAACTCCCACCCACCCCTAGAGTGAGCAGTCTTGCTTTATAGGGCACCACCCCATTTAACAAAGCACAGGGACTTGGAACAGCACATTTTGAATATAATTAAAGTGATTTAACTGCTTTTTCTCTGAAAGGACAGCTGGGAAACCGGCTGGTACTTTGGTAGATCTCTCTCTTTTGCTTTAACAAATACCTAAGCTCCACGAACAAAACAATGGCTGGGAAAAATCGTATCGCTAAAGTGTTGCCCCCATTACAGCTTCTGCCTCTGTCCAGACAGAGGTCCCAATGCCAGTTGAAGAACCGGTTCCATGTGCAGGGTGCCTGCATGCTGAAGCTCTGAGGAAACAAGTGGAGGAACTCAGAAAGGAGGTGGTGAGGCTGAGGAGCATTCAAGACAGTGAGAAGTACATTGATGAGATGCTTCTTGAAACATCCAAGCTCTCTAGCAGAGGAGAAGATGGGTGCCAACAGAATGATGAAGGTTGGACACAAGTCACCAGGGCCTGCAGAATCACCCATCCAACTTCTCCAGCCCTTGAATTGGAGAACCATTATGCAGCCCTGGAAGTGAAGGAGGTGAAAGTATCCCTGGAAAGGGAAGAACCAGAGCTCAAGTACCCCAAAGTTACAGAATCAGTGACCAGAAGGAAACGAAGGGTAGTGGTGGTTGGAGACTCTCTTCTGAGGGGTACTGAGGTGTCTATCTGCCGACCAGACTTGATGTCCAGAGAGGTAAGCTGCCTGTCTGGTGCCAAAATCCAAGATGTTACAGAGAGTTTGCCGAGACTCATCAAGCCCACTGACTATTACTCAATGTTGCTAATCCATGTCGGAACAAATGATACTGCCAGGGATCCCTCTGAGCATATCAAAAGTGACTTAATGGCTCTGGGACAGAGGGTGAAGCAGTTAGGTGCACAGGTGGTGTTTCTCCTCAATCCTCCCTGTTGAGGGTAAAGGCCAAGGTAGACAGGCTCGCATCCTGGAGATGAATGCATGGCTGCGTAGATGGTGTCATCGAGAGCGTTTTGGTTTCCTAGATCATGGGATGCTGTTCTAAGGGTTGCAGAGCAGAGATGGCATCCATCTGTCCAAGAAAGGTCAACGCGTCTTCAGTAGTACTGGCTAATCTACTGAAGAGGGCTTTAAACTAGATTCATTGGGGATGGGTGAAAAAAGCCCCCAGGTAAGTGATGCATTAAATACCTTTTATGGAAATGGGTAACAGGGGTAACATATGTAAAGCAGTGTGTATAAATGCCCGTAGCATGGGGAATAAGATCCCTGATGTTGAAGCTTTGGTGGGAGTGGCTGACTTGGATTTAATGGCAGTTACAGAAACATGGTTCACAGAAAACCATGACTGGGATGTAACTATACCTGTCTATACCTTATTCAGAAAGGACAGGGTAGGAAGAAGGGGAGGAGGAGTGGCACTATATGTAAAAAATACTATTAAAGCTTTGGAATTACAGAGCTTAAAAGAGAGAGAGGAGGCATAGTGGGTTAAACTAGAAAGAGGGAAAGAGAAATCTATTTGCATTGGTGTGATATACAGACCTCCCTCATAAGAGGAAAAGGTGGATGGAGAGTTAATTGAAGACATACGCAGCATTGCTAGGAAAGGGGAAGTGCTACTGATAGGGGATTTCAATATGCCAGATGTTGATTGGCACATTCCTGCTGCAGTATCATCTAGAAGTAAAGAGATCCTGGATTCTCTACAGGGAGAACTATTCAAGCAATTGGTAACAGACCCCACACGTGAAGGGGCCATACTGGACTTGGTGCTTACCAATGGTGAAAGTGTTTGTGATGTTATAGTAGGAGATCATTTTGCATCCAGTGATCGATCACCAGATGGTGTGGTTCAGTATTAGGTCTAGGGCTGTTAGAATCCATTCAAAGGTGAGGGCCTTAGACTTTAGGAAGACTAACTTTGCCAAGATGGGCCAATACCTCAGAGTCGTTAGTGGGATGGGAACAACTGGGGGATGTAGAAAAACAGTGGGCAAAACTTAAAGGAGATATATTAAGGGCAACCAATTTTTTTGTTAAAATGGTAAATAAAGGTAAAAGGAAAAGGAGACCGCTATGGCTTTCGAAAGAAGTAGCTGAAAAAGTGAAGAAAAAGAGGGAGGCCTTCATGAAATACAAGAGATCACAGAGAGAGGAAGACAGGCACCTATATTTGAAAAAAACTTAGAGAAGCTAGCAAAGTAGTCATTAAAGCAAAGATTCAAAAAGAGGAGGAAATAGCCAATGCAATAAAATGTGGGGATAAGACATTTTTCAGATATGTTAGTGAGAAGAGGAAGGGCAAAATTGGTATTGTCAGACTCAAGGGTGAATGGGAGGAATATGTAGAAGCTGATGAGGATAAAGCGGAATTGCTTAACAAATATTTCTGTTCTGTGTTCACAGTTGAAGAACCGGGAGCAGGACCTCAGAAAACACCCACAAACAGGAACAGAAGCGAGGGACATCTTGAACAATTTTCAGAAGACTCTGTTCGTGAGAAACTAGCTCAACTTAAAGTAGACAAAGCGATGGGACCGGATGGGATACACCCTAGAATACTGAGGGAACTTCGGGACGTTCTAGCAGCTCCAATGACTGACCTTTTCAATGCCTCGTTGGAGTCGGAAGTGGTGCCAAAGGACTGGAGAGAGGCTCATGTGGTGCCTTTACACAAAAGCAGAAGTAAGGATGTGGTTGAAAACTACAGGCCGGTTAGTTTAACTTCGGTGGTGAGTAAATTATTGGAAACGCTGCTGAAAGAGAAAATAGTGAGGTTTCTGGAGTCCAGTGGATTACAGAATCCGAGGCAGCATGGATTCACCAGAGGCAGGTCTTGTCAGACAAATATTATTGATTTCTTTGACTGGGTGACCAGGGAGTTGGACTGAGGGAGAGCCCTAGATGTGGTGTATTTAGATTTCAGTAAAACCTTTGACACTGTTCCTCACAGGCGACTTACAAACAAACTGAGCACCCTAGGAATGGACCCTAAAGTTACTGCTTGGGTTAGAAATTGGTTGGGTGGGAGGCGACAGAGTACAGGTAAATGGGGCTCACTCTGAGGAGAAGAATGTTACCAGTGATGTGCCCCAGGGATCTGTCCTTGGTCCGATTCATCTTAACATCTTTGTTAGTGATATAGCGGAAGGGCTGTCAGGTAAGGTTTGTCTTTTTTGCGGATGATACCAAAATCTGCAATAGAGTAGACACCCAGGAAGGTGTAGATAACATGAGGAGGGATCTAGCTAAGCTTGAAGAATGGTCTAGAATCTGGCAGCTGGGATTTAATGTTAAGAAATGTAAGGTCATGCATTTGGGCTGCAGCAATCCAAGGGAGCAATATAGTATAGGGGGTGAAGTACTTTTGTCCACTAAAGAAGAGCGGGACCTGGGCGTGGTTGTGTCTGATGATCTTAAAGTAGCTAAACAGGTAGAAAAAGCGACGGCAAAAGCTAGAAGCATGCTTGGGTGCATACGGAGAGGAATGGCTAGCAGAAAAAAGGAGGTGATAGTGCCTCTGTATAAGTCTTTGGTGTGACCTCATTTGGAGTATAGTGTGCAATTCTGGAGACCGCACCTTTAAAAGGATGTGAACAGGATGGAGTCGGAGCAGAGGGTGGCTACTAAAATGGTTAGTAGTCTTCATTATAAAGCATATGAGGACAGACTTAGAGATGAGGACAGTAACTGAATTCAAAAAAGCATGGGACAAACACAGAGGATGTCTAAAAAAAAAAAAAAGGGGACTGTTGTAGTTAGATAGGCCATGTGGTCTTTTTCTGTCATCATATTTCTATGTTAACCAGTTAAATGTATTACAACTATTTGATAAAACAAAGAGTAGCATATCACCTGGACCAGATGGCATATATTCAAGGATGTTGAAAGAACTGAAATATGAGATTGCAGACCTAATATTAGTAATCTGTAAACTAGCATTAAAATCATCTGTAGTACCTGAAGACTGGAGAATGGCCAATGTAACGCCAATTTATAAAAAGGGTTCCAGGGGTGATCCTGGAAACTACAGACTGGTGAGCCTGACATCAATACCAGGCAAAATGGTAGAAAAGATTATAAAGAATATAATTACTGAACATGTAGTTAGTCAGGGGTTAATGGCAGAAAGTCAACATGGATTTAGCCAAGGAAAGTCTTGTTTTACTAATTTGTTATTTTTTTTTAATAAACAGGTCGACAAAGGTGAGTCAGTCGATATAGTTGACATGGATTTTCAGAAAGCCTTTGAGAAGATCCCCCTTGGGAAAATTAAAAAGTCATGGGATAGCAAGCAGTGTACTGTGTTCTGCCCCTAACCCACCCAGTCCCGACCCCAACCCATACTTAGGGCAGGAGCTGTACTGCACTGCCCCACACTGACAGTCAGAGCAGCATACTTAGCATACAGAAATCCTAACTAACCATTAACGCGGTTTAGTGAACATGCCTCATAGTATCTCAAACAACTGCAACATTGACCTCTCTGGTGCCATTCATAAGAGAGAATTTTCTCAGATGTTCATCTATCTCCCTTACAAACTGTGGATACCCAAGAATTCCTCCCCCTCTCCTTTCCCCCCCCCCCCTCCTCTTCCCTTCCCTTCAAATATAATTTCAGGAGACCACAGTCTGACTATTCAATTTATCCTGTTTTACAACCGTACACTTGGGGTGGGGGGGGGGGAAATACAGTCAAAAACTAATCGGTTCTGGTAAATATGAATTATGTGGTTGTCAATAGCACGTATAATCTCAACCCAAGGATGTAATTACCTCCTTGTACCTACTAAGGAGAACTGGACCAACACCTTCCTCCTATCAACATCTTCATCAATAACTTAATTTAGATCTCTACCAGTATAATCCGCATAGAAAGCCATCCAGTAATTGTTAGAACATCCTGTAAATATTGCTCACGACCTTTATTAGAAGCATAGACATTTAGCACACACAAATAAGTGCCTTGGAAATTCACTTCAAGTACTAGCACCCTTCCAACATTATCTCTCCACCTTATTGACAATACATTTACATTATTCACTAACTATAGTGACTACCCCAGCACTATTAGATCTACCATATGAATGATAGCTCTTCCCTATCCAACTAGCCTTAAATTTTTTTTACCATCTCCCTTCCCTAAATGTGCTTCCTCTTTGCTATAGCTATTAGCGCACAAATCCGCCAGCTCCAGTCATAACCTTTTTTTTTTCTTTTTGGGAGTTTACATACTCCAAACATTTATAAGTGATCTGCATATTTTTCTTCCATTTCAAGCAAACATTATTCTCATCCCTGCCCTTCATGATCCTCATAATAAGATCCCCAACCCCCTAACATTCTCTCATCACCATCCCTCATCCGCAGCCCACACACACACCACCAAAACAATCCAGAATATTAAACACCAACATGAATCTAACACTAGAATATCCCAAAGCGCGTCATATCCCTGCTACATGGCAGCCACTTGTGATTTTCTCCACACCTCTGCCCCCTTCCAATAGGGTTATTCCATATTCTCTTCAGTCAGCTACAGTTATACAGTTTCTTCTAATTAGGAGCACATCACCATCTTGGAAGCCCCTGGCGGAGAGAAAAATCCTCATTATAAAGTCTAAAAATCAATATCCAGATTTAGTGTTTCTCAAACCTGCCATCATAAAAGCCAGCCTTTGTTCATTTAGTTAAAGCCTCTCAGTTAAAGCCTCTCAGTCAAAGCCAACTTTTATCAGCCAACATTCCCTCTGTATCACTAGCCGTAAATGCATTCACTAACTGCTATACATCGTCCAGTTCCTCGATCCCTTTTCCAGAACTTTCTGGTTTTCTCAACTCTCTCCGACAAAAAAGGCAGATCATCCAGAAAATGAAGTTGAAGAAGTTTCTTTACTTATTTGACCTCTGGAAAAAAATGGTTCCTCCTTTTTCTTGAATCCTGAGTCAAGCAGAATAAAATAGAGCCTGCTGAATCCTATGAGAGATTAAGTATTTCTTGACTTCCCAAAATTGCGGCCGTTTCTGGCCCAACTCAAGACTAAAATCCAGAATAAAGCAGATTTTGTTATCTTTAAATTTTAGTACACCAGCTCTTGTAGCTGTTGCAAGAATCCACTCTTTATGTCTAAATTTTAGCACTTTTGCTAAAATCTGGTGGAGTGTTCCTCCAGACCGAGGGGGGTTGCCAGGTACTCTGTGCCCTCTCAATGACCATATCTTCCAGAGTGTTGTGATTTAAAACAACTCTTTAGCTTTTCTACCAAAGACACCATTCCATAACGTCCAGCAACCCTAAGATGTGAATATTACAGCGCTGTGAACAGTTCTCTAAATTGTCAATCTTTGGTAGCAGCTTCTGCACCATCACACACTGAGAATCAGAGACTCATTCTAATATTCAACATCTCCTCTTCTGCCTCAGCCACTTG
The DNA here is from genome assembly GCA_033557465.1 of Ichthyophis bannanicus. Taxonomy (NCBI): domain Eukaryota; kingdom Metazoa; phylum Chordata; class Amphibia; order Gymnophiona; family Ichthyophiidae; genus Ichthyophis; species Ichthyophis bannanicus. The sequence continues at coordinate 2,624,621 of JAWIIG010000024.1, read as the reverse complement.
ATGCGTCCTGCTCTTCTTTATCAGCAACATCTTCAATCTCTGCTCTCATCCCACTGAGCTCCATTTGGATCTGACTCTACTTTTCATTCAAGATCACATTTCCTTTCCAAATGGTATTCAAGATTAACTCTATGGTCTTCTTTCTGCCATAGACACAGATTATTTCCGTGATGAGCTAGTCTTTGGGGACATGCTGTTAATAGAGCTGGGAAAGGCCTCACCTGAGTTCATTCTGGTGCCTCTTGTAAAGTCATGCACTTTTGCATCATTTGTTGTTGGGTTGACTTCCCAGTCTTTGTCAAACTCACGTTTTCAGCAGATTTTTTTTTAATCTACTTTCTTTGATAATTAGTTGATACTCTCTGTCCATTAGAATTTCATCTGGTTGGAGGTCAGATTATCTTGGGATGAATGGATGCCCTTAGGAGCACTCCTGGAATAAACCTCTTAACCCCCCCCCCCCCTCCCCCAAATGAAATACAGCCCACACTGCAGAGGTTAGCAAGAGTGCCTGTGACCCACCTACAGGCATTTTTTTGATAGAAGCATAGAAATGCTATGCCAATTACATTGTAGAAAGCCCTGAAGGAGAAACAGAAATTGCTAGAATCCATGAAGGCTGACGAAATGAACCAGTCTTTGGTGACTCTACATGAAGAGGCAGTTTGGAAGTTTACTGTGGTTTCAAAGACATAGAGTCTGATTCACAGAGGGGGATGTCCGGACGTCCCTGATGAAGACGGGGAGGTGTGGACCCGATTCTGGTCCATGGGAACAAAATGTTCCTGTGGTAGCCAGAATCGGGCCCGAGGACGGTCCAGCATGCCCCTTCTGCCTGCAGGGACGTCCTCCCTGCAGGTGCCCCAACATCCACAACTTCAGGCCCCCATTTCCCTGCCATCTGACCCATGACTGACCTGCTGTAGTCTGGATCAGGCAGCAGGGACCCCCCCCCCCCCGCACCTGGCCCCGGCTCTGGGGGATCCTCGGGCCTGATAGGGACAAAGGTGCTGCTTATTCCACCTTTTAAGGTGATATAAGCAGCACATCCCAAGGGCCCAGCAACACGTACAGAGCCATGACCTGAATTGGTCCTGTACATACATGCTGCCGGGCTGGCCCGCCCCCAGTCCGTCCCATATTCGCTGCCTCCCACTGGTTCTCCCTGTCCTGATGCACAAGACATGCAGGGAGAGCCGGAGGGGGGATTTGGGTTTGGATGGCTTGCGGGGCTGTGTTCATGAATGATCTCCATAGTCATTAATCAATGAGATAAAGGAGAACTTAGATATGCAGGCTACTAGGCTGTAACATGTAGAGAAGAGAATCTCACAACATGACAATCATATGATCATGGCTAAGACCCAACTCTAAGAGCTGAAGGAAGCTAATAGGACGTTGATTGAGCGAGCCAAAGACATAGAAAGCACAACTTAAGAATTTTGGGTCTCCTTGAAGATGTTGAAAATAAAGTTCTGTGGCCTCCTGGCTCCCCAAAGGGATGCTCAAACACAACTTCTGATAGTGGTGGAAAGAACACATCATATCGGACCCAAGAATGATGAGAATGTATGACTAAAAGTAGTTAATGTCCAAATCTTAAATTTTGCAGATAGGACAAAACTATTGTAGTTGTATTCATGATGCTCCTTGCTCTCTTGTACACTACTTATGTGTATCTTACCGTATTCTAGTCCCCATCTTTATCTTTTTTGTCTTGATTAGATTGTGAGCTCTGATGAGCAGAGACTCTCTTATATCTATATGTACAGCACTGCATATGCCTTGTAGTGCTATACAAATGATTAGTAGTAGTGGTAGTATTTGCCAAAAGAGACCTACACTATTATAACCAGAGGGTTAAAATGTTTACCTGTTGGTCGCTGCTTAGGGGCTGCTACTGTAAGTGCAGCATGGAGTTTCCTTTTGGCTCATGGAATGCTGGTTGCTAGGCAGTTGGGGGGGGGTTCGCTTGTGAGGAGACAGGATCTGTATAAGACTCTCGGGTAACCGAATGCTGACAAGAGTATTTCTAAGAGAAGCCGAGGATAGAAAATAGTTGAATTGGTGACTGGTGATTGTGGAAGTGTGATTGTGTTGTGTTTGGTTTTTTTATTTTTTTGCAAACTGAATTTAGTGACTGTTTTAAACTTTGCTGTGTGGGACTCTGGGAAGAAAGCCTCCTTCCAGGTGAGGAGCCTAATTGAAAAGGAATATTTCTTAAAAAGAAACCATCTGTGGTTTCTGATTGAAAAATCAGAAAAAGCCAGATTTGTAGGCAGAGAGCTTGAAAAGTAAGGGTGAAGCTTATTTATAGCTCTTGAGAGTTTAAGAGAAGGATTAAAGAGGGATACCTCCTCTGTATTCTGAGGGAGAAAAGCTCAGAACTCTTATACTTGAAGTATTTCTGGTTGCGGTAACTGACTAACTACTGAGGAAAAAAATTTGAACCTCAGCTGGGACGGTGCTGATTGTGAAGAGTTGAAGCTGGGCACAGAGTTTTTAAATACTGCTGGCTCTGAGCTTTATTAATAGTGACTGTCACTCCATGATCCTGAAAAAGAAGCCTCATTTTTGAATTGAAAAACAAATCAGTCACTTGTGTCACAGTGACTGAAAGAGGGCTTGTAATGTTGCATGAGGTATGAGTGGACTGTAGCCAAAGGTGTGTATGTAAGATGTAAATGCATTCGAGAAGCAGAAAAAGACATGATATATGATTATCTTTTGATTTTATTAGATAGGGAAAGTAGTAGAGGGCTGAATAGAGAAAAACCCCTATTCTCCTTTCTTTAAAAAGAAAGGCATTTTAGCCGCTAATTTTGTAGGGTAGACAGGGTTTTCACTTATTGATTTTGTGTAGTTACGGAGTAGGATCCAACTTTGAAGAAAACATCTGAAGACCCAAGGAAACAGGGAGGATCTCTGTAGGATTCAGAGTCCAGGAACCCCTCCCAAGAAAGAGAACTGGAAGAGGTACTGGTGCATTCTACACGTAAAGAGAAAAAATTTATTTGAGCTCAAACAACACAAACAGAGGAAAGACAGAGGGAACATTGTGAATTCTAGAAAAACATGAACTTACCTGTTAGAGGGTAAGAAGTCTAAAGATTCTGAAGAGGAAAAAAATAATTCCTTAGCAGGAATTGTACAAGAACATTTAGAGAGAAAGTTCAAAAGCCGATTTAAGAAACAATAGGACTTATCTGAATAACATGCTTTACTAGGCACTACACAGACGAGAATAGTATATTACAATCCTAGTAATTATAATAGCTAAAAAAGAGTTGATACTGGATGTAACTGAATGCACAAGCCTGAGTTATTATCTTTTGGAGGAAAGAAGAAGGTTACTGTGAGACAAAAATAATAATTTGGATGGTTATTCTTTTTAATGTCATTTGTGCAATAGAGTAAGAATATAATATTTATTTTGGATGTTTAATTAGATCTTGGAATTGTTGAGTTCTCAATTTTTAAAGATCCTATTTAATAATTTATGCTTCTATCTGTGCCCTTCTCTTCTATTGCTAATTCCAGACTTCACTCCTTTCACCTTGCTGCTCTTATGCCTGGAACAAACTCCTGTGTCTGTACACCGGGCACCTTCTCTGACCCTTTCCAAATCCAGGCTGAAAACTCACCTCTTCGCTGCTGCTTTTGGATCTTGACTCACCTGATCTCCTTGTTTCTTTATCTTTCCCCCTTGTTTTATCCCTGTCTCCACCTTCTGTGTTATCTGTCTTGACTAGATTGTAAGCTCTGATGAAGAGGGACTGTCTCTTACATTCAGATTTGTGGAATTCTCTTGTCTTGTTGAATTCCTTGGTTAACTTCCACTGCTTTACTATAATATATCTTCTGCCACATCTCATTTGCTTGAATTTATTCTTTTTAATTTCCTCTTGTTCCTTCTTTACCTAATGGTGGAGGGGAATAAGAGGAGGTTAGTGAACTCTGTAAGCCCTCATCTGAGTGAATACCAGACCCTGAGCAACCACTTGGCCAGTTTGACTATACTTATATATCATCAGCTTTACTACAGGAGTCTAACTATATCTCTCCTCATGGAGGGGCTACACTCAATGTTCCCTCTAATTTTCTGTAGGCTGTGTGTGCATAAAATATCAGCTGTGCAGCTTTTGAAGGAAAGCTAAATTTTGTGCGCCACATAACGACACTAGGCGTTATATACTTTAAAATTTGACTACACGTCAGAATACAGTATGTACACCACATTGATTGCACTAGAAAATATTGTAGAACTTGTGAAAACCATAAATACACAACAACTTTTAAATTTTAAGATGTCTGTGTTGTTTTCTATCAGAATCAGAACCGTAATTTTTGTGCGCTCTGTTGTAAAGTATGTGCGCTCGCTCGGTGAGGTGTGTGCGCGCGCACACGCGCACAGCTTAGAGGGAACAGTGGCTACACTACCATTATGCCAAATTGCTCCTCTTTCAAGACTTCTCTGTTGGAATGACTGAGAGCAGATGCACTATGGTACTACAATGTTCAGAGCTCTACAAGAGGGGTATTCAATTCACAATGCAATATCCAGCCAGGCATTGGTAATACAGTATATCATAACTAGGTACAATATTTTGATAAGACTTCTCTGAGTGATTTTGTGGTGAAGTTGCCAATGCTGAGCAACAGCCCTACTTGAGTGGGACAAGTAGCCTTAAATTGAGCAGAGAAATGAGTTTTAGTGTGATTTACAAAAGATATATTTGCTCAGTCAATGATTGTGTGAGTGACTTGTGTTCTAGAAATCATGATATAAGAGTGGTTGCAAGGAGTTGACTAGACTGTGAGATGCAACAGTTTCCTTGATGTGGCCTTAACTAGGCCTTTGATACTTTTTGCAAGCTAGATTAGCCAGTGCTGCAAGCTTGAATTCCCCAATACTGACGTCCTCTTGTGACTGTCAGCAAAACAACCTGTTGGGTAAATGCTATGCAGACTGCTCAAATGAAGATGAACCAATTAGATATACTATGAACTAATATGATATTGTTTACAGACTTGAGTGGATGGGCAAACGATGTGAACCTCTGATCATTGAAGGAGGATTCCTTTGGTTGCAGTGAGGCCATGCCTTCATATGGACAATTACATCTGGCATGATGTTGACTGGTTGAAGTGTCAGTGATTTGTAACATTGTACAGTTAAAAGAATAATTAAAATTATGCTAGCTGGATATGACATTTATTATTGATTGATATGAAGCATGCCTATTCCATTCCTCTAGTAAGACTGAGGCCAATTCTATTCTGTGCATCCCCCACTTGTCTGGCTGATCAGAATTGGGACGTACTCCAGTTGCACCCAATTCTGCTCAAGCAGGAGCTAGACATGCCTGCAGGATCAGAATCCGGTCTACCGGCCTGAAAGATTCTGGCCACCCGGACGTCCAATGAACTCCCTGGCTAGCCCAGCCTGGCACCTGCATGCAGCCACAACGCCTTGGCACCACGGCTCCATGCAGGATCTGTGATCCCCAGCAGATGCAGCATTCTGCTTTCCCTGCAGCCCAACCCCCGATCGGCCTTACCATGACCAGCGTCGGACTGCGGGGACCACCTTGTGCCCCCTCACCTGTGTTCAGCTTCCCAATCGGGTCCGACAAGGGACTTATTCCACCTCCAAGGTGGAATAAGTCCCCTGTACAAATGGCCAACCCAGGACGTACAGGGCTGACCTCGGAATGTAAACCGCTTTGACTAGTGGATAAAGCGGTATAGAAATTTTGTTAAATAAAAAATAAATAAATAATCTTAGTTAGACATACAGAACTGACTGAAGGATATTAGACAGATTGTTTCCAAAGTCTGTTGAAATGTTCTAATTTATTTAAGAGTGAGAGATGTAATTGAGGATTGCTGCACTCTTAATTTGTGGGGGCAGGTGAAACCTGCTTTAGAAAGTTTATAATTTTGTCAGGAGGTATCCTGGGATACCTTAAAGAGAGAAGTAAGGTTAAGGACAGGTGGGGTTGAGGGAGCAAGGGGGAGGGTCGGATGGATACTATGGGAACTTGAATGGTTAATGGGAGTTGAAGAGGATGGGTGGGAGTGAATGGTTGAGTAACTGTGCAGTGTGAAGGATAAGTGGAGAGTTGAAGTTCCTATTAGGGATATGGTAAACGTAGGAGATTCCAAGAAGAGAAACTTACCTGAGAGGCCTCCAAAATACCAATACTGACATACATTTTTACACAAGAGATACACAGCCCGAGTGGCTGAGTTAAAATTAGTTTCTTTGAATGTGGATGGTCTTCAATCCCCTGTGACGCGAGAGCAGGTACTGGCATACTTAAAAGGACTTAAAGCATACATAGCATTCCTCCATGAAACACATCTAAATACTGCAGAACATTATAAACCGTGAAAAGGGTTGAGGTAGGGGATTAGAATTCTCAGCTTATAATAATACATAAAGGGGAGTAGCTATTCTATTTCACAAAAGGTTTGCCATTTAAATACAGAGTGATCAAAGATCAATATGGACATTTTATATTATTAACTGGCTTGTTGCAAGGCTAAGTAACCCTAGTGTTTATGCTCCTTAAATATATCATCATGGATTTCTCTTGCTTGGTAGCTCAACTGATTGTTTCTTGAATTTAAATTCATAATAACTGGGAAACTTAATGGGATAGCAGACCCCTCATAGACTGCAAGGGAGAAAAGGGTATAATAAAAAGGGAATACATTTTTATGATTACAGAATTGGAGCCAATTGATACTTGGAGAACTCTCCACTCTGTTGAAAGGGAATGCACAGTACCTTTTACTTGAACCCTTGTTAATCTTACACAAGACTGGATTGGATTCTATACTGGCTGCAGAAAATCTTTTCAATAAGAATTAGACAGTCATGACAGAAGCCCCAGTAGTGTCAGACCAATCTGCAGGGAGTATCGAGCTAAGGTGAGGGGAAGAAAAAGGGGACGTCATGCGGAAGCTGAATTCCATGCTTTATTAAAAAAAAAAAAAACAGGCCTTTCATGCATATCTTAAGAGATTCGGGGGTAGGGGCAATTTTTTTAAAGACACTCTAGTGGAGGTGGATCCTATAACTTACTGGAAAGGAGCAATGGCTGTGTTAAGAGGAAAGGTAATTGCTTATGAAAAACAGAGATATAAGAAGTTAGTGTTAAACATTAAGCAGTACCAGCAATATAGGGGGATCCTAATTTGAGGATGACTGAGGAGGGCTGACAAAAAATGATAGAACTGCACAAAAATATAGACACCCTGCTCAGTCAGCGGGCGGAAAACAATATAAGCAGCATAAGAAATGCCATACTGGGCAGCCAAGGTCCATCAAGCCCAGTATCCTGTTTCCAGCAGTGGCCAATCCAGGTTACAAGTACCTAGCAGTTTCCCCAAAAGACACGGGTTCCACAATGCTTATATTGGGGCAAGCAGTGAATTTCCCTGGTCCTCTTTATTTTATTTTATTTATTTATTTACATTCTCTTATACACCGCGCTATTCTGCATCAGTGCGGTTTGCATTGAACAAACTGAAATTACATTGAACAGGGCATTATAACTTGGAGATAACTATTTTACAGGGAACATGGGCTATGGAGGGTTAAGTGGCTTGCCCAAGACCACAAGGAGCACCTGTGGGACTAGAAACCCCAGTCCTTCCGGCCCAAGGTTGCTGTCCTCTAGTGGGATTTGAACCCCCGACCTTCCGGCCTGAAGTACCTTGCCCCAACCACTAGGCCACTCCTCCACTCCTTTAATAATGGTTTATGGACCTTTCCTCCAGAAACTTGTCCAAACCTTTTTTAAACCCAGTTACACTAACAGCCTTTACTACATCCTCCAGTAATGAATTCCAGAGTTTGATTAAGCGTTGAGTGAAAAAATATTTTCTCTTATTAGTCTTAAACAGGTTACATTGTAGCTTCATTGCATGTCTCCTAGTCTTTCTACTTTTTGATGACATAAACAATCAACCTACATTTACCCGTTCTGCTCCATTTGTTAATTTATAGTCCTGCATCATATCTCCACTCAGCTATCTCTTTTCCAGGTTGAAGAGCCCTAAGCTTTTAAGCCTTTCCTCATAAGGGTATCCTTCCATACCTTTTACCATTTTGGTGGCTCTTCTCTGTACCTTTTCTAATTCTGCTATATCCTTTCTAAGATACGGCGACCAGAACTGTACACAATATTCTAGGTGCAGTCGCACCATGGAACAATACAGAGGCATTATAATATCCTTTCTTTTATTCTCCATTCCTTTGCTTATGATTCCTAGCATTCTATTTGCCTTCTTGGCCACTGCTGCACACACTGAGCGAAACGTTTCAACCTATTATCCACGATGACATCTACATCTTTTTCCAGGGTGGTAGCTCCTAATGTGGAACTTTGCATCATGTAACCATCATTTGGGTTGCTCTTTCATGGGTGCATAACTTTGCACTTATCCACATTAAATTTCATCTGCTATTTGAATGTCCAGTCTTACAATTTATCAAGGTCCTCTTGGGTTTTAAGAACTTTGAATAATTTTGTGTCATCTGCAAATCTGATTATCTCACTCATTATTCCCATTTCCAAGTCATTTACAAATATTTTAAAAAGCAGTGGGCCCAGTACTCTACTATTCACCTTTCTCCATTGTGAAAAATGGGCATTTAGCCCTACCCTCTGCGTTATATCATTTAACCAGTTCCTTGTCCACAATAGTACACTGCCTCCTATCCCAAAAGTTTTTAATTTTGCCAAGAGTTTCTCATGTGGGACCTTGTCAAAGGCTTTCTAAAAATCCAGATACGCTATATTGACCAGATCACCTTTATCTACTTGTTTATTCACACCTTTAAAAAATATAACAGACTTTCAGTCTGGCTAGCAAGCAGAGCATAAACAAGTAAAAAGAGTTCCTCAGCTCCATTCCCATAAATCGCCAAACTGTTTCGATAAACTACGAAATTGGAGTGAGGGTTGGAGAGAATAATGCTGAAAATAATAAAAACCAAAGCAACCAAAATGCTTTCAGAGATATACAAAGTGAAGGCAAAATCAGGGGAAAAGCCCGCAGGAACTGCAGTAAGAGCACCTTCGCCATGCTCCTCTTTGTCAAGTGAGCCCGAGGAAACTGATGTAAAACAGGATTCAATGCTGGGTACAGTCTTGAAGGAGATCTGCTCATCAGAAAATGAAATCATGGTAAAAGTATTGAAAAAAATAGAGGAAAACTTTGTAGGGCTAGGCACGCGCCTGGAGGAGGCAGAAGGTAGGATTGCCAAAATGGAGGATGCCCAAGCAGCTCTGGGGGAAGAAGTAGCTCTTTGAAAAAACAAATGAGTTGGATGGTAGACAAGACAGAAGATCAAGAAAACCGAGATCCATATGTCCAACCTACGAATTTTCAGCATGCCATAAGGAGAGGAGGGACAAAATCCAAGAACATTTATCTTGGACAGCAGATCTCAAACTTTCCCTTTAGATGGGCAGATGGGAAAATCAAATACCTGGGAGTATTTCTCTTGGAAGACCCGGAGGATTTATACAGACTAATTGGATAGCTCTAACCCGGAGGACTTTGAAAAAGAGAGAGCACACAGAGAGCTGAGGCCTAGACTGGATGCTACTAAGAGACCGAGAACCTTTATAGCAGGGGTTCTCAACCCTGTCCTCGGGACCCACCTAGCCAGTCGGGTTTTCAGGATAACCACAATGAATATGCATGGGAGACATTTGCATATAATGGAGGCAGTGTATGCAAATCTCTCTCATACATATTCATTGTGGTTATCCTGAAAACCCGACTGGCTAGGTGGGTCCCGAGGACAGGGTTGAGAACCCCTGCTTTATAGTCAAAATACTCCAGTTCCAGGACAGAGAATTTATAATTAGAGCGGCACAGAAAACAGAACACGTAACCTATCGCAACTGGTGGGTCATGGTATTCCCGGACCTGGCCATAGAGACAGTACATTGCCGTAGAGAGCTTCTAAAATGCAGAGAACTGGCCTCAAAAGGCATTAGAGTGGCTCTATGGCAGAGGTTCCCAACTTCAGTCCTGGAGGGCCAAACACCATTCAGGTTTTCAGGCTGTCCCTAATGAATATGCATGAGATACATTTGAATACAGTGGGGGCAGTGCATGCAAATGCATCTCATGCATATTTATTAGGGACAGCCTGAAAACCTGAATGGTGTTTGGCCCTCCAGGACTGGAGGTGGGAACCTCTGCTCTATGGTATCAGGCAAAACTGCCCCTTTAGTACATGGAATCCTCAAATTCTTTCAATAACCAGAAGCAGTTGCAACATGGCTCTGGACGGTGAAGGGAAAAGTCACATCCAATAGCACAGGCTCAGCCTCGGCCTCCACAAACGGTTCAAAAATAAAGAACAGCATTCTGCGAGATAAGGGCAACACACTACTTATACAGCAAGAGGAGGTAACACAAAGGCTCAAAAAAGACTGGAACCAGTATATAAATGACAGTGACATGGGGGACGTGTGAGATAATATCTTGTGGGATGCAGGGAAGGCATTTATAAGCTGCCTTTCAGAAAACGTGGGAAAGAGAGAAGGAAGATCAGCATTTGGGGGCCCTCATCGCACAGTTACTGGATAAGCACATTGCCACTGGGGCGAAAGGTGTGGCAAGAAAATTTGGGGTAGCAAGGGAGCAAATCCAAGCACTTGAGGTAGGAAAAATCACTCACCTTCTCAGATTGACCAAATGCAACTATCAGGAACAAGGCAACAGGGCAGGGAAGCTGCATGTCTGGCAGGTGTGGCACAAGAGGGCGGTCAGATTTGATTCTGGAATTAAGGGGCAGCAATGGTCAAAGGGTTTGTACGTCTCAGGAGATATGCCAGGAGTTTCAGAACTTCTACACATCCATTTACTCCTCGGAGGGGACGAAGGGCAAAGTGACAATAGAACAATTTTTGAAGTCACTGCCCGTCCCTCAACAGGAGGGAGGGGGGACAACTGGGCAGACCGGTAACTGAGGAGAAGGTGAAAGGTGTGATTAAATCACTCTCCAAAGGGAAAGCCGCTGGAGTTGATGGGTACCCAGCAGAATTTTATCACCTTTTGAAGGCAGAGGTTTCCCCACTACTGGTGGACATTTAAGTGGAGAACCATTGTCACCCACCATAGCCCAAGAGAATATCATAATGTTGCCAAAAGAAGGCAAACCACTAGACCATTGTGGGAGTTATCACCCTAGTGCAGTGATGGCTAACCTTTTTGAGCCCGAGTGCCCAAACTGCCGCACAAAACCAAAGAATTTCCTCAAAGTGCCAGCACGTCATTTGCATAAGTGGTCTTATTTGCATAAATATTTGCATAATGTTACCATACACTAACTTTTAGTAAACATGTCTCTTAATGAGTGTATGGATAAAGAAAGACTAAAAGATTTCTACATTACTATAATCCAGTGCCAACCGCCAGGCACATTAGGAACTACTACAAACGCTGCCCATTTAGAACCCATAGCAAACCCGCCGTATCCTGACAGCATTACCAGGACTCACAAAGCACCATACCCTACCTATCAAAAGGCAACACTGCAAATATTAAACCAATACATTTCAGTGAATACTGGGGAAAGAGAACAAGTGGCAACGTCAAATAGGAATTTCCTCTTGTACCAAACAAAGCGCAGATGTTAATGATGCACATTTCCCAGAGCTGACATATTCCAGTTAATAAATTCAAAATAAAGAGATATCGTTCTACCTTTTGTGCATTTTTTTTCAGTTGCAATTGGTCCAGCCATTTTCTTCTGGTTTCTTCATGTTTTCTGCTAACTCTCCATCGTCTGCTGTCCATTTGTCCTTTCTTCTCTCTTCTAGTTTTTTTTCCATTCTCTCTCTCTCTACATCTGCTTTAACATACTAATCTTTCTCCTTTTGCTCTTTCCTCATTTCTATTTCATCCACACAAATTTTACCCCTCCATCCTCAATCCCAATTACTCTCCCAATACCTGGCCAATTGTAGATTTTTCATCCCTCCTACACAAAATATTTTTCCCCTCTCCATTTTACTCTCCCAGCCCCATCCCATTCTAATCCTCCCCCAACATCAGCTCCCTTCTAGTTCCAGTCTCACCCAGCATCCATTCCCTTCTTCAAGCCCCCCACTTCCCCTCAGCCCATTTCCATTCCAAGCCCCGTCCCCATCAGCTATTTGCAGTTCAAGCCCCCCACTTCCCCTCAGCCCATTTCCATTCCAAGCCCCATCCCCAACAGCTATTTGCAGTTCAAGCCCCCTTCCACTCAGCCCATTTCCAGTCCTAGCAACCCCCCAACCCATTACCAGTCCTAGCCCCCCATAGCTCACTCCCAGTCCTAATCCCACCAGCCCATTTCCAGTCCTAACCTCCCCATCAGCCCACTCCCAGTCCTAATCCCCCATCACTCAATTTTTAGTTTAAGCCCCCCCAGCGCCTATCACCACTCCTAACCCCCCCCAGTGCCCATCACCACTCCTACCCCCCCAGCCCAGCGCCCATCACCACTCCTAACCCCCCCAGCCAGCCCAGTGCCCATCACCACCCCTAACCCCCCCCAGCCAGCCCAGTGTCCATCACCACTCCTAACCCCCCAGCCCAGTGCCCATCACCACTCCTAACCCCCCCACCCCAGCCCATCACTACTCCTAACACCCCCCAGCCCAGCCCATCACTACTCCTAACCCCCCCCAGCCCAGCCCAGCCAATCACCACTCCTAACCCCCCCCCCAGCCCAGCCCAGCCCATCACCACTCCTAACCCCCCCCCAGCCCAGCCCAGCCCAGCCCATCACCACTCCTAACCCCCCCCCCCAGCCCAGCCCAGCCCATCACCACTCCTAACCCCCCCCCAGCCCAGCCAAGCCCATCACCACTCCTAAGCCCCCCAGCCCAGCCCAGCACCACTCCTAACCCCCACCCCCCACCCCAGCCCAGCCCAGCCCAGCCCAGCCCAGGGAAAATTAAAAAAAAAAAAAGAAACCCTGTCTGCTGCCGCTGTCGGGGCCGCCGCGGCAGAATCGAGCGTGCCGCGGGGCCCCCCTGTACCCGGCACAGCCTCTCCTCCCCGTAGCAGCTCTCTCGTTGGAGCTGCAGTCAGACGCGCCGGCTTGCAGAGCGCGAGGGAAGAGTTTTTCCCTCGCTGCTCTGTTAAGCCCGCGGGGCTGATGGGAAGTTCCCATCAGCCCCCGCGGGCTTAACAGAGTCGCGAAAGGGAAACTCTTCCCTTCGCGCTCTGCAAGCCGGCGAGTCTGACTGCAGCTCCAAAGAGAGAGCTGCTACGGGGAGGACAGGCTCTGCCGGTGGGTACAGGGGGGCCCCGCGGCACGCTCGATTCTGCCGCGGCGGCCCCGACAACGGCAGCAGACAGGGTTGTTGTTTTTTTTTTCGATGGCGGACCTTCCCGCGTGCCAGCTGCAAGGCCTTCGCGTGCCACAGCTGGCACGCGTGCCATAGGTTCGCCATCGCTGCCCTAGTGCATTGATAAACTGCGATGCTGAACTGTTCGCAAAAATCCTTGCAAAAAGGCTAGAAGGGATCATGCCCAGAATGATCCTGAACCATCTGAACCAGACTGGCTTTATTAAAGGGAGGGAAATATCGGATAATGTTAGGAGGCCCTATTAAAGACCAGGCAAGAACCAGCGCTGTGTATGGCATTAGATGCCAAGGAGGCTTTTGACCGGGTAGAGTGAGAGTTTTTATTTGGCATGCTAGACAAATTTAACCTTGGGGAGGGCTTCATATGGGGAATGAAGGCTTTGTATACAGCCCTCAAAGCGCAAGTCATGGTCAACGGCAACTCCACGAATGAATTCCACCTCTTTAGAGGAACAAGACAGGGATGCACACTCTCCCCACTATTATTTGCAATAGTGATAGAAGCCTTTGCAATTTGAATCCGACAAAATATGGCCATAGCCCCAATAGGTAGTGGATAAAGTCAGCATAACATTTTGCTGTATGCTGATGACACATTGGTATTTATATAAAATCTGGAGAAATCTTTGCAGGAATTAAAGAAATAAAGACCTTTTCGGATCTTTTGGGGATCAAAGTTAATATAGGGAAAACAGAAGCGTTACATCTGGGGGAACACACCAGACCGCAGATCTCAAACTTTCCCTTTAGATGGGCAGATGGAAAAATCAAATACCTGGGAGTATTTCTCTTGGAAGACCTGGAGGATTTATACAGACTAAACTATGCCACTTTAATGAGAATAGAGGAGGAACTAGGGAGATGGCAAACTCTTCACCTAAGCTGGCTGGGGCGACTGTCAACCTTGAAAATGAATATAATCCCAAAATTCCTGTTCCTTTTTGGCCAATTGCTCATATATATACGAGTAAACATGATAAAAAGTTGGGAACATCATCTAGTGCGGTTTATGTGGAGAGGAACAAAGGTGAAAATTAGGGTAACAAGATTAGAGCAGCTGCGAGAGCAGGGGGGGGGGTTCAATTCCCAGAACTCATTAGATACTATAAAGCAGTGGTGTTGAAAGGATTACATGCCTTTTATCGCCAACTGTCAGAGAATCAATGGCTCTCACTGGAAGGAGCTCAGATCGCCCCATTCTGTGTTTGAGCGATTGGCGGGGGAGGGCAATACAGAGAAGGTTGCGACGGAGGAGAGAAGGAAGGGAAACATAGCACACCCCTTACTGGTTCTCCTGATCCGCCAAGGAAACACTGCATAAAAAATAAGTTCCTCATAGCTCGGGCGATGAGGTGATCCTGGCTTCGAGACTACTCCCCCTTTGCTAGCCCAGAATTTTGACCATTAAGAGAACTGTTGGACAAGAAGGAGATGGGACAGTTTGGGGAACTAGTTGGGACAGGAGGAGGGTGTATCACCCATGAGTCGCTGGAGGAGAGGACTGGAACCAGGATCCTCTATCAATTTTTTCAACTCTGTCACTATTTACAATGGGCAGACCTTCTGACCAGCCTTCAAAAAACTGCATCCAGTCTGGAAATAGTGCTGTTTAGGGGGAAGAGAACTCTAGGTTTATTGTCCAGGATTTACAAAAGCTTGGATGAGTGGGAAACTGATCAGCTCCCTTACCACACACAAGGCTGGCATGGGTGGAGTGGGAGGCAACTAGAAATTAGCACATGGCATAGAATCTATGAAGGGCATCCCAAAATGGATGCTGGTAACTTCATGGAGACAGACCCAGTTGCAGGTGATACACAGGGCATACTGTATATTACCCCTCAACAGCTAGGGAAGATGGGGGAAAGCAAGAATATTCTATGCTGGAGAGAGTGCATTGTGACACGAGATTTTTTCCATATGTGGTGGGACTGCCCAGTAGCGCAGCAGTACTGGGGGAACATGGCACATGAAATAGGGGTCTTGCTAGAGACAAAGATCCTAATGGATCCTATCCAAATTCTCCTAGATCCTGATCAGGACAGGCACAAGGGGGGGGGAGGGTATTAGGGGTGGCTGCAGGCGAAAGTGATTTTGGTGCTAGGGTTGTCTTAGCCTGGTGCTGGAAACACCCCAAAGGGCCTTCAATGGACGACTGGTGGACAAATGTGGGAAAAGCGTATAGATTTGATAAAATTATGTATAGTCTTCAAGGGAAGATTTGGAAATGGGAGAAAATATGGGCCACATGCATTCAAATAGGCCTAGGGGAGGGAGGAAAATAATGCAGAAAGGTTTCACAGGACTCAGCCTCCCAGAAAGGAGAGAAGGGGCACAGTACAGCACACGAGTTGAAGGGGAGGGTGTTGGGGAGTTTGTTTCATCTGTTATAGGTAAGGATCGTCGATGGTATACAGAAAATATTGGAAATGTTAATGATATCGTACAACCTTAATTCGAAACGGGACATATGCCGAGGGCATATGGTGGATCAAATGGACAGTGAACGGTCAATAAATGGGGCAAAATAATGAAGGTGCAGTCGGTGATGAAGAAAACAAGATTGACAAAGCACTTAAACTGATAAGGAAACTGTGTAAAGAGACTGTGACCAGAGTATCTGGAGGCAGGGGGAAAGAAGGAGGTATGATGTATACGCTGGATGTAAAGCCCCGGCATATTAAATGTAAATGCTCTCAATTTCATTAAAAAGTTTGAAAAATATATATATAACAGATTAGTAAGACAAGACCTTCCTTGGCAAAAGCCATGTTGGCTTTCTTCCATTAAACCAGAGGTACTCAAATCCAGTCCTGGAGGGCCGCAAACCAGTCAGGTTTTCAGGATATCCCTAATGAATATGCATTAGATATATTTGCATGAACTGCCTCCATTGTATTTGAATCTATCGCATGCATATTCATTAGGGATATCCTGAAAACCTGACTGGTTTGTGGCCCTCCAGGACTGGATTTGAGTACCTCTGCATTAAACCATGACTATCTATTTGTTACCGGAGGATGTAGTAAAGGCTGTTAGTGTAGCTGGGTTTAAAAAAGGTTTGGACAAGTTCCTGGAGGAAAGGTCCATAAACCATTATTAAGAAGGGACCCAGGATATCAATGCTTGAACCAATACAAGCATTGTGGAACCTGTGTCCCTTGGGGAAACTGCTAGGTACATATGACCTAGATTGGCCACTGTTGGAAACAGAATACTAAGCTTGATGGACCTTGGTCTGACCCAGTATGGCATATCTTATGTTCTTATGTTCTTACACATTCAGTAATTTTGTTCTTTATAATGGTTTCTACCATTTTGCTTGGTACTGATGTCAGACTCACCAGTATGTAGTTTTCCGGATCACCCCTGGAATCTTTTTTTAAAAACTGAAGATACCTTGGCCATTCGCCAGTCTTCAGGTATTACAGATGATTTTAATGATAGTTAACAGATTGCAGACCTACTATTAGTAATCTCATATTTCAGTCCTTTCAACATCCTCGGATGTATACCTTCCAGTCCAGGTGATTTGCTACTTTTTAATTTATCAAATAGTTGTAATACATCTTCCCTGTTTATCAATATTTCTTTCAATTCTTCTGTTGCATCATCTTTAACACTAGAAGCGCCAAAATGAATTTTACCTAGAAACCCCAAAGTGCGTCAATTGACGCATTATCACGACTGCATTTAGCATGAAATGCAGATGTGAATTAATGTGAAGTTACTTATTTGTTAAATATGTGCAGTACGTAATGACGTCATCGTGTGTTTGTTGTTTGTAATGTCGGAGTAAAACTGTAAACAGTGATTGAGATGCGCCACCTAGTGGGAACATGAATTTATACCTAGAAGCCCCAAAGTACGTCAATTGATGCATCCAAGACAATTGAGTGCGTCAATTGATGTACTTTGGGTCTTCTAGGTAAAAATTCATGTTCCCGCTAGGTGGTGCATCTGTCATTCATTTCCGATGCACATATTTGAACATCTTGCCCTTGCTAACAAAGTCATGGAACATGACTGACATAGCTCTAGCAGTGGCACTGGTATACAACTTCGAAGATGCATTTGTGTCAATTGACGCACTTTGGGGCTTCTAGTGTTAAATACCATTTCAGTCATGGGTAACTTTCCTACATTTTCTTCAGTAACGAGCAAAGCATTCAGTCTCTCCGCTATGGCCTTGTCCCCTCCTAGTGCCACTTTTACCCCTCTATCATCTAATGGTCCAACTGACTCTCTCACAGGTTTTTTGCTACGAATGTACTTGAAAATGTTTTTATAATGCATTTTTGCTTCCACGGCAAGATATTTTTTCCAAATTCTCTCTTTGCCAGCCTTATCAATGCCTTGCATCTAACTTGCCAGTGCTTATGTTGTTTCCAGTTTTTGTCATTTGGCTCCTTTTTCCATTTCCTGGTAGATAAATCTTTGGCTACAACAGCCTCTTTGACCTCGCCTTTAAACCATGCTGGCAGTTTTTTTGAACCTCCTTCCACTTTTCTTAAAGCATGGAATATAGCTGGTCTGGGCTTCCAAGATAGTATTTTTAAATACCCATGCTTGATATAAATCTTTAACCGTTGCAACTGCTCCTAGTTTTTTTCTTAACTATTTTCCTCATTTTATCACAGTCTCCTTTTTGAAAGTTAAAAGGTAGTACTGTGGATTTCCTTGCTGTCCTTCCTCCATTTATTAAATCAAATGTGATCATACTATGATAACTCTTGCCAAGAGGCCCCAACACCCTTATCTCTTGCACCAGATCTTGTGTTCCACTAAGGACTAGGTCCAAAATGGTTTCTCCTCTGGTCAGTTCATGAACAAGCTGCTCCAAGAAGCAGTCATTTATTTCATCTAGAAACTTTATCTCGCTAGCATGTCCTGCCGTGATACTGTACCAGTTGATACCGGGGTAATTTAAATCACCCATTATTGCTGTGTTGTAACTTTTGTTAGCTTCCCTGATTTCTTTGAGCATTTCATCATCCATTTGTTCATTCTGGCCAAGCTGTCAATAGTACACCCCCATTGCCATCGCCTTTCCCTTTTTACTTGGAATTTTCATCCATATAGATTCTACAGTGTATTTTGTTTCCTGCAAAACTTTAATCCTGTGTGACTCAATGCCCTTTCTAACAGAGACAACCCCTCTACCATTTGATCTACTCTATCATTGTGATATAATTTGTACCCAGGTATCACACTGTCCCACTCGTTGTCCTCCTTCCACCAGATGTCTGAGATACCAATCATATCTTACCTCTCATTTAGTGCTATATATTCTAACTCTCCCAACTTATTTTTTAGACTTCTAGCATTTGCATAGAAGCATTTTAGAGGTTATATTTTATTCATATTAATCTGGTAATTGGGAATTTTTAAGCTCTGTCTCCTTTGTACTTAAGGGCATTTGGGTTACTTTAAGCTTTATTGGAGCCTCTCTGTTGATATACCCTAACTTCAGTCTTTTTGCTAGTATCCTTCAAGGATACATGCTCCTTCGATAGCTCAGTTGGTAGAGTGGAGGACTGTAGAGGGAAGAGGAGCAATCCTTAGGTTGCTGGTTCAATTTCTGCTCGAAGGAAGCTGTTTTTCATAATATGAAGCTTGTCAGACGGCTGCCTAGGGTGAGAACTTACACAATCTTGACGATGCATATATTCATATGATTCTTGCAAGGTATTGTGGGTATTGTAGTTCATTCACTCCCAAACACAGCTGATGACAATAATTTGAGTTGTGAAACCAAGTGGTAAGATCAATAAAATACTTCTTTTATTGATGGGGTTTAATTCACCCAGCACATGTATGCTTGATAGCACTATAAATGAGGTTACTTGCTTGCAGTGTTTAAAATGGATAACAAAAATCACAAAATAAACCAGAAAACAACCTTCAGCTTGTCAGGCAATTAGCTAATGTTTTCTTAGCAAATAATTACCAAATACCAAGGCACAAAGAAAACAATAAACTTTGCTGGTTAGGTTAACTTCTGCTTATTTTCCATGCAGATCTCAGCAGTGATTCTCCCTTGCTCACACACACAATCAGGTGCAGCCCTAATTACTATCAATGGACCAGCTGAAAGCCTTTAGCTGGCTGGCTGCAACTGTGTGAGCCCAAATCCTGCTTTAAGAGCTGTTTGCAGTGGAAATAAAGAACAAAGTTAGGTTTCTTTGTGATGGCTGATGTGTTTGCTCATAGAAAACTAGCAATAGCATTTAGATAAAGAACAGTCCATGTAAATAGTTTCATCTGCTGTATTTCCCCCTGCATCAACAATCATAGGGTCAATATCATACATTGGCACAGATGAGTCTTTCATTAAGGCACTATCATGAGAATGCTTATTCCCTTGCTGCCATTCTCTATTATAGATAGGGTCTGGATCAGTGTTCATACCTGAGCCTCTCCTGCTATCATTATTCCTCTCTGTATAGCCTGGCCAATATGTAATCCAATTCTGATGTCCAGCCTTCCAATCTTGATCCCTGGACGCTGGATCTTCTCTCACATACCTTCTGGCCTTGGTCTGAAAGTCCCTTCCACATGCAGTCTTCTCTCTTCCAGGTAGCCACTGGTGATTCCTATCTCTGCCACTCCATTCCTCTGGCTGAATCCAGTCCAATGGACTCTGCTGGCTTTTGGAATACCTCCCAGTATGAGTACTGCCTTGGAATCTCCCAGACCTTCCAATGGCCTTTCTTCTCTTCCTTCCAGAGAGTTTCCTTCTCTCTCTATCTGCGTGGCTTTTGCTGAAGCTGTTCTTCAAACTGTTGCTGAAACTGTTTCCTGAAGAATAAGCTCTACTCGTATCCTGTTCTAATGTGTGCTGCTCCCTAACACAGCGCAGCTGTGTTGAATCAGGCCCTGCCCTTTGAGATGAGTGCTTAGGGATTACCTCATAGCTCTCTTGATTGCACCTACATTCTCTCACTTCAGCCCCTCTCATGGCTGCTGGAAACCTGGTGCATTCTGGGACTGGTAGTCTTTTATGTGAAAACTCTGTTTTCTTGCTTCTACCAGAACTGACAGGTTGCTTGTTCAGAGTCACATCATCTTTTCTATAGCTCCTACCTGAGCTATGATAAGCTTCCTTATCACAAGCTGCAAGGAGGTAAACTGAAAGGCAATGTCAGGAAATACTTTTTCACCGAAAGGGTTTGGAAGTGGTGGGAGCAAACACAGTGACAGAATTCAAAATGGCATGGGACAGACATAGTGGATCCCTTTATAGCAACAGGATAAAATCAAAATAACCATAACTATCTCTTATATCTCAACAAATAGAGGTGACCTACACGGAGCCGTGGGTACACCCTAAACAAAGGCATGGGGAGAGGTGACCTGCATGGAGCGGCAAGTGCACCTACTCTTGCCGCCTTGCTGAGCAGACTAGATGGACCATGCTGGTCTTTATTTGCCGTCATATACTATGTTACTATGACTGTTGGCTTTCCCCTATTATCTAGTTTAAAAGCTGCTCTATCTTCTTTTGAAAGGTTAATGCCAGCAACCTGGTTCCATTCTGGTTAAGGAGGAGCCCATCCCTTTGGAAAAGCCCTTCCTTTCCCCAGAATATTGCCCAGTTCCTAACAGATCCAAAACCCTCTTTATTGCACTATCATCTCATCCACACATTGAGACTCTGGAGCTCTGCCTGCCTTTTGGGTCCTGCACGTGGAACGGGAAGCATTTCTGAGAATGATAGCCTAGAAGTTCTGGATTTCAACTGCCTACCTAAAAGCCTAAATTTGGCCTCTACAACCTCCTTCCCACACATTCCTATGTCATTGGTACTAACATGAACCAAGTCAGCAGATTCCTCCCCAGCGCTATCTAAAACTTTGTCTAGGTGGCGCATGAGGTCAGCTATCTTCATTCCAGGCAGGCATGTTACCAGGTGATCTTCATATCCCCCAGCCACCCATCTAGTTACATGCCTAATGATCGAATCACCAACTATAATGGCTGTCCTAACCCTTCCCTCATGGGCACATGGCCCTGAAGAAACCTCCTCTGTGTGAGAGGGTTTTACATCATCTGTAGGACAGGTCCTAGCTACAGGATAACTTCCTGCCACACCAGGGTGATGCTTTCCTGTCACATGACCTCTCTTCTATGGTAACAGGGATGCTGCCAGACTGGAGGTGGGACTTCAGTACTACATCCCTGTAAGTCTTGTCTATATACCTCGCTGTCTTTCTTATGTCCTCCAAGTCTGCTACTCTAGCCTCCAAAGATTGCACTTGTTCCCTGAGATCAAAGCGCTCCTTGCACCTAGTACACACTCGTAAGAGCCCTCACCAACTGAGAGAAAATCATTACATGTGACATTCAATGCAAAAGACTGGAAAGCCCCCATCTCGCTGCTGGACTGCTATTTGCATCTTAGGGGTATGTTTACTAAACAGCAGTAGCAGCTTTCATGCGATATCGGAGCCGTGGCTCCATTGAAATCAATGGGGCCGTGGCTCCAATATCGCACGGAATCCACTACCACTATTTAGTAAACATACCCCTTAGTTGTAATGTTTTGTTTAGGAGTGGAGTGGAGTGGCCTAGAGGTTGGGGCAAGGTACTTCAGGCCGGAAGGTCGGGGGTTCAAATCCCACTAGAGGACAGCAACCTTGGGCTGGGAGGACTGGGGTTTCTAGTCCCACAGGTGCTCCTTGTGGTCTTGGGCAAGCCACTTAACCCTCCATAGCCCATGTTCCCTGTAAAATAGTTATCTCCAAGTTATAATGCCCTGTTCAATGTAATTTCAATTTGTTCAATGTAAACCGCACTGATGCAGAATAGCGCGGTATATAAGAGAATGTAAATAAAATAAAAATAAATAAAAAAATTTAAGTTGTAGTTGTGGGATACTTATACTAATATAACTATATCTAATATGTTTTAATGGACTTTGTTCACCTCAAGATTAATTAATCACAGTCCTTATTGTCATCATGAATAGATTAATTAACCAGCCACACCTGAAAGTCGAAATGGGAACCTCCTTCCCTTTAATAGGTTTAAGAGCCTATAAAGCTAAGATTATCCCTGGGGTGAACAGGAGTTAGGGTGGGTGGGAGTGAAAGAGACTTAATAAAAGCTGGCTTGCTACACAGTGCCCTGTCACTTGCCTTAACACCTATTTAAGACAACTTCACAGATCTTTTGCCACCTAACTGGAAGGCCTCTTTGTAAAGGTCACTAGAAACCAGTTTATTTTTCTACTCAGAGACTATTTATTCTACTTGTATACTAAGCTATACTCTGATTTCATTTAAATAAAAAGCTCTCTAGAAACAAATTTATATCAGTGACTATTTACTCTGTTTTACTTTCTATGCTAAGCTATACTCTGATTTGATATAAATGAAAAGCTCTCTGATGTTATTAAGACCTGACTGACTCAGGAAAATCACTGAATTCTAAAACACACAGATTTATCAGCATTAACCCAAAGAATTCCCTTTTCCCCCAAGATTTAGAGTATATACCAGAGGATAGAGACTTACAAGTGCAGATCATTTTCCAGCTGTAGCAATCCCTTTCGGTAGTCCTTCAAGACTGTGTAAATATAATTTACATAAATGGAGTAGTAAGGTGGTAAGTTCCTTGCATATTTATAATGGCCTTGGATGCTAAAACCTACAGTATATAGCTGGGATAAGAAATAGTGCAGGCGAAGTAAGGTCCTTAACAAAGAGTGCCCTGACTATCTTTTATTATAAGGCTTTATACACCCCCCAGGAATAATGATGTAATGGCAAAATGGACATTTTTTCAAGAAATTAAGTTACCTAGCATAATGGAAGACCAACTAAACTATTTGAATGCGCCTGTGCAGGTGGATGAATTGCAGCAGATCACACAGAAATTAAAACTAGCTATAATGCCCAAACAGAATAGCTTGAGAGGAGAATTTTACAAAATCTTAGATGATTTGACCCACGCTAACTGCAACATAGACAATTAGCATGTGATATGTCCCCCTGCATTAATTGCAATGTATTCACCACACTCACTCTCTGTCCCTATCCTACCCTTTCAGCACCCTAACGAGCAATTGGCAGTTATCACGAAAACTGGCATGCATTAACAGTCATGCACATACAGTAATTGTTACCTTGGGCTCGAATGTTCAATTGTGTGCCAAATCGCACATTAATTGTATAATGCACTTAAGTAAAAGGGCTCCTATGTGTGTGAAATGTAAAGTCAAAGAGAGCACTTATAAACACACATTTTCTTGGGGTGTGTGTCTGTCTTATATTTGGACAAAACAGAAATGGTATAGACAAATATTGACTGTACTTACAGCCTTTTGCTTCTAGGGGATACATGATCACTGCACGAAAACACAGTGACAAAATAAAACAAAAATTCATTCTGAATGGATCTATTATTGGCCAAGATCCAGTTCAGGAAGTTCTGTAACCCATTTGGCAGTAGAACCCAAAACAAATAATCCTAAATGATCTTGTCAAAAACATTTTTTCCATGTCGAGAATGGCAAGCATCATCTCCCCATTACCCTTCTTTCTTGCCTGCAAAACTGCTAGCTTTCATCAGATGCACTAATCCATATCATTTTGCATGATCTTCACGCGCTAAGAAGGACAGATATTTGCTCAGTGTGGATGCTAACAGTGTAGCTAAAAATTGTAGGTCTTGACTCAAAAGTAAGATAGGCCAGTAAGAGCCCACATGCTCTTCATCTGTACCTAGCTTTGGGATCACCACTCCATACACATGGTTCTCTCGTTTTCTTTGGCCATCTGCCTCTAAAATGGCAACATGAAGTTTCTACAGTGAAGGGAGAACCCTGCTTATCAGGAATTGGGTAAATTTAATAAACGACCGTGGTTTGTTCAAAATTAAGCAAAGAGAACAAAAACGTAAGCAGAATGGAGACTAACAAGTATATTGATGGAATCTCTTCTGGATGGAGTATCAGAATTGAATCTCTTGTATAACCAGAGGACCCGATATGTGTCAACTAATAAGATGATAGCAAATAGAGATGAGTGGGTGGGGGAGTGAATGAAGGGTTAAAAATGGAAAAATAAAGGATTGGAGGAACTTGTAGCTCAGATTATGTAAGATATGTTGTATATGATACTGTCATTTGATGTTGTTGTGGTTGATTTTTGTTGTTGTCCCCAGACCTTCAATAAAGATTTCGGGGTTTTTAAAACTATTTCATCTGGATGTTGTTCAAACAGTTTAACTCGGTCAGACCTCCTTTGACATGTCTTTCCTTTAGCCCTGCATCATATGACCCCCTTATTAGCCTCTTCTAAACCAGAAGAAGCCTTTGAAAGGGTTGAAAAGATATTGTATTTGACCTGTTTTCTTTAAAAGGATGCATCCTGTGCTGGACGCAGACCCACTAGGCAGGGCCAGCCCTAGAATTCATCCAAAGTTTTGGAGCCCTAGGCAAACCTCAAGCTTTATACCCCCTCTGGCTGTGAATATCTATTATTTAGATTTGAATGGTCTGCTTTTGCTGCCCTACCGTGGTTGCTGTCTTAGACAACTGGTTAGTTTGCCTAGTGGTTGGGTCGGCTCTGCCACTAAGAGGGACTAGTGTTGAAGTTAAGGTGAAATACATAGGGGGGCAAATGGTTCCAGTTTATTATGATTATTATCAAAACAGAAATCAGCAGTTCATTCAAAATCCATTTAGATTGCTGACAAACCAGCATAATTTTCATCAAATTCTAAACATATATTGGAGGAAAAAGACCTCAGAATATATCCTGTAGATTATTCTTTCTATGTACCATTGGAGTACTTATTCATAAGAACCAAGATTAATCCTCATAGGTCAGAAAAAAAAACTTTAAACACTGCTATTGTTCAAAAGAAAATGTAATCTTTTAATGGCTTTGGAAGGGATTTGCCTAAAAACTCACAGAACTAGAAGCCACTGCACTCCTGATGAAGGGAAGGACGTGAAACACTGGCCGCTGTTGGGTGCTTATACTAAGCATGAAAATGTTCTCAATTAAGTAAAAGACTAATGGGAAGAGAAATTTGAACCCTTCATAAATACCCAACCCAGAAGCAGTTACTTGTCTTTGTCTGGAATAACCATTGCACAATTAGAGTGTCTATGGCTGGTTAAGCCACAGCAGCAGGTGTCCTTGGCTCTATAGCCAGTTCATCATAAGGGAAGAGGGGTGGTTTCTGGTTAAACCAATCAGGGAACCAGCATCACAGTAGTGTTTAAGCGACTGCACTACAACTTAATGAGTGAAGAAGAAATCAGTAAAAGAGGAGCCTTGAAGTCAGAGGGAGTAGCAGGGAGCCCCTGAATCTGGAAAAAGAAAGGAGAGGATCTAGAGGACATTCCTTGGATTGGAGACACAGAGGACCAGGTCTACAGGGTACAAGATATCAACATATAGAAAGACTAAGGGACATGCAATGAAGCTACAGTGTAACCTATTTAAGATTAATAAGAGAGAATATTTTTTTTTTCCAAAACTCTTTTTATTTAATATGGTAGGGTACAAATAACAAACGACAAACCAGCAAACAGTTTTCACAGTACCAAATCCAACAGCGGTCCCGGGTGGGGTTGTGTCTTATCCACCACCCTGGGAACCCAGCAAGACAATTAACACACCAATCCAATACCTGCTAATACTGAAACTAAAAAAAAAAAAAAAACCCCTTCCCCCCCATCCCCCCCCACCCCCCCTCCCCCTCCACCGGGGGGGGCGCAGCAGCACCAGCTCCACAGACACAAGCACCCCCACAGGGGACACGTCATCCCCCAGCCCCCGTTATCCTAGTTTAAGGACGTCACTCCGAGCCTTGGGGCCCAAACGCTGAATATATGGCATCCAAATCAACGAAAAGGAGGCCCAGGCCTGGGGGTGTCTCAACGCCAGCGGCCGCTCCAGAAGCATGAGTTGATGTAGGCTATTTCGCCACTCACAGAAAGTAGGGGCCACAGGCTCTCTCCAGCGGCTTAAAATAGGGCCCTTACCCACCAGACATGCCTTACGCATCAGTACTCTATCCCATCTGCCCTTTGGTTGGAGTGGTCCCATCTGATCCAGCACTACGAGAGTCCCTGTCCAACAGAGCCTCTGACCCAACAGCCCACTCATATAAGCCGCAATATGCCGCCAATACTGGCGAATAGCAGGACAGCCCCACCACATATGGCCCAGATCTGCCAATGTGCACGAACACTTGGGGCATCCCCCATGGGAGGCAAGGTGGCTCCGAAACGCCCGCCTCGGGGAGAAATGAGCGCGAAGAACGCATTTAAACTGCACCTCACGCCAGCGAGCGCCAACCACCAGTTGCGCGATCCTACACAAGGCCGCCCGAACCGATCCCGGCGCGACTTCCCTACCCAGCTCGCGCGCCCAAAGGCTTTCCACCCGCGAGTAGTCCGGGGGCACATCCAGTTGATCCAGCCGTTTCTTCAAGTCTGCGATTGTCGGCGGAATATCCGCCCCCAGCGCAAAGAACTCCAGGATACGCCCCGAATGTTCTACCGTAAGCTCCTGCCGTGGTAGGGAACCGATATAGTGGGAGAGCTGGGCATATGCGAACGCCGATGTTCCCATAGGCAACCCATACTCCCCACAGAGCTCCCCCAAGGACTTACAACCACCAGCAGAGTCCACTACGTGTCCCAGGCGGTATATACCTACTCGCCTCCACCGACGAAACGGGGCCGAATCCGAGCCTGGCAAGAAGCAGGCATTCCCCTGTATAGGCAGCCAGCAGGAAACTGCGGCATTACTACCCCAACACTTATTGAGCTGCTGCCAAGTTCGTCGGGTCGCCTGTATTAACAAGCTGTTCAGCAGGCGGGGCGGCAAAGCCGCCCGCGGTAGGTGTAAGGTCGCTTCTAAAGAGTGGGGCGCCGCAAATGCTGCTTCAAGCCCCCGCGGGGTATAGGTCTCCGTGTCCCCCAACCAATTGCTTAAATGGCGGGCCTGACAAGCCAACGCATACTTCCAAAGGTCAGGGACCCCCACCCCTCCGGAGCGCCAGCTGCCACGCAACCTTGCCATCGGTATACGGGCCTTGAGGCCTTTCCAAAGAAATCTCCGGATCTCCCTCTCCAAACGCACCAGGTCACGTTTCAAAAGCCACACCGGGAGCGTTCGCAACCAATAAAGCACGCGCGGGAAGATCACCATCCCCAGGGCGGCCACCCTACCGAGCAAGGACAAAGGGAGAGGGGCCCATGCCCGCAATTGCGCGCGGACCCTGGCAAAGATGCGCTCAAAGTTCGTGGGGTACAACAAAGTTAATTTCCGGGTTAACACAACACCCAAGTAAACAATCGAATCCGCAGCCCAGCGAAGCGGGAAACTCCCAGACCAAGTCTCCCGTAACCGACCCCCCACATCTAAGGCTTCCGACTTTGCCATGTTAATACGCAGTCCCGCGAATCGTCCATAGAGCGAGAGCTCCTCAAGCAACCTCGGAAGTGACTGCTGGGGAGAGGAGAGATGGACTAAGAGATCATCTGCAAAGGCGGCCACCTTGAATCCACAAGTACCGATGCAAGTCCCACAGATGTCGGGGGAGCTCTCAATCTTGCGTATCAACGGGTCCAAGGATAGCACAAAAAGTAGAGGGGAAAGCGGACAGCCCTGACGCGTACCGCGCTCCAGTTGAAACGAGTCCGAGCACACCCCATTACAAAGGACCCCCGCGGTAGGATCGGTATAGAGCAGCTCCACCATCTTGCAAAAGGGGGCACCCAGCCCATATTGAGGCTACAAAAACTGCAAATACTCCCACTGGACCTGATCGAACGCCTTTTCAGCATCGAAACTAATCACCAAAGACTGGAGGTCCCGTTCCCGAACCCATTCAAGAGATGCCAACAACCGTCGTAGATTTCGCACGGCATAGCGCCCTTTAACAAACCCGACCTGTGACTCATGAATCAAGTCACCTAGCACCAAAGCCAGCCGGTCAGCCAGCACCTTTGCAAAGATTTTCAAGTCAAAGTTCAACAATGAAATGGGCCGGTACGAAGCCGCTAAAGTAAGGTCCTTCCCCGGCTTAGGAATTAAAGAGATGTGTGCGTGGTTATTACCCCAAATAAAGCGCCCCTGAGCCACTCGCCGATGATATACCTCCACTAATGCTGGGGGTGTCAAATCACCCAGCAACTTATAAAACTCCGCTCCGAACCCGTCCGGGACGGGGGCCTTACAACAAGCAGCCCGTTGTATGACGCCCCGAACCTCCTCTACCGTTACCGGCGCGTCAAGGTGAGCCCTCTGTTCGGCAGACAACCGCGGCAACGACAACTCCTGCAGGTACTGCTGCATGACAATCGGCGCACCCTCCCTCCGGGCATACAAGTTTTGAAAAAAGGAACGGAAGATTCGAGCAATACCAACGTTATCCTTATACAAGGCTCCCTGATCATTCCGCAGCGCTGCCAACAAGCGATAGCCCTGGTGACCCCGCAGGCAACGCGCCAAGAGTTTCCCGGGTTTATCACCGAAGCGGAAAAGCTGGTATCTATAATATACGTAGGATTTCTTTGCCCGCTGGTGGAGTAACTCATTGAGAGACACCTGCAGCTCCCAAAGTCGTCGCCTGTTCAAGACGCTAGGATCCCCCGCACAGCGACGCCGAGCTCGCACCACCTGCTTCTCTAACAGTACAATTTGCCGCGCCACCAGCCGCCGCTTCCGGGCCACAAATGCAATAATATCCCCCCGTAAAACGACCTTGGCCGTTTCCCAGAGCAATTCCGGATCATCCTGATGCTGCACATGGTGATGCAGAAAATCCTGCCACTGTTTTGCAAGGTAGATTCGAAATTCCGCATCTTGGTACAAGCCCAAGGGAAACCGCCATAGCCGCATTGATACAGCCGGGCCCCCGCTACTAAGTTCAATCCAGACGGGGGCGTGGTCGGACACCTCCGAGGGGCCAATCCCCGCATCCTCAACCCGTACAAACAACTGTTCCGAGACTAACACATAGTCCAGGCGAGCGCTGGTACCATGAGCCCGCGACAGGTGGGTAAAATCCCGCTCACTGGGGTGGAGTAGTCGCCATGGGTCCACCAAGCCCAACCTTCTGCAAAAAGCCTTCAAAACTTTAGTCGTCGGAATGCGCAGATGCGCTCCTCCCCCCACCAGATGTATCAAGTCCCACATCCAACACTCCATTCAAGTCACCGGCCAAAATCAGAGGGGCATCAGGTAGTTGCTCCAGGCGGGATGCAAGGCGATCGTAAAACACCCGGTTTAATACATTGGGGCTATACAAACAACCCAGCACAATCGGCCGGCCATCCAGGTTACCATGAAGTAAAATATAACGGCCTTCCGGGTCAGAGTACTCCTGTAGTAACTCAAAACGAGTTGACTTGCTGATCAGTATGACCACTCCCCCCTTTTTCCCCTTGGCCGGAGATCCCCAACATTGCCCCACCCACTGTTTCTGCAATTTAGCGTGCTCCGCGGCTGTCTGGTGGGTTTCCTGCAACATTGCTATATCACATTTCGACCGAGCCAGGGCCTGCAGTATCTTATATCGCTTAATAGGGCTACCTATCCCACAAACATTCCAAGAGACAACCTTCAGGGCGGCTCATGGAGTCCTAGACAATTTGTACCGGTTCCATGGAAATAAGAAGGCGAGACCCCCCCAGCCTGGGGCCCCCCCCCGTGACCATAAGAAGTCCCCGTACGGACCAAACCCGCTCCCCCCGTAGTGCTGCTGCGCCCCCCCCCACCCCCTCTGCCCACCCATCCCTCCCGCCCCTACCTCCACCCCTCCCTCCCCCCTCCCCTTAACCCCCTCCGTCCAAGTCCCCAGCCCCTCTAAGTCCCCTAACTTATACCACTCTCCACTCCCCACCGTAGGAGAGATGCTAAGGTCACCCTGAGCTCAACCCCCTCCCCCCCACCTCAAGATATAGCGCCAAACCCTACCCCCTACCCCCCCAACGCGTTAACAGGCGTCAGCTAGCCCCTGACCCCAAGCATATTCTACCTAAACAACGATAACCCCGCCCTAGTAGCCCCAGGCCTCAAGGGGGGCTATCCATAGAAACCCCCCTCCCGCTAGAACAAAGAGGGAGCAGACCGACTCTGTCGCCTGGAAACAAAGCTACCAAGTCCCCATCTAAGAGCCCCAGGCCCTCGAGCCCGAGAGCTCACAGCAGTAATATCCCTCATTCAGAGCTCCCAAACTGCATATAAACCAGGTTATACAGAAGTAGCAAAGATATATAGTAAAAAACAAAACCGGAACGAGGGAGCCACCGAGGGGGGACGCGGTGGCTACACCGTCCTCTACTGCGGTAATCCCCGCAATTTCCACCTTAGGCACTGAACTCTACGGGCCACCCCGCAATCAAACATTCGAGCTAAAGCATGGAAATGGGTGGAAGGGGACCAACGTTAATCCGTGTCATTCAGTGCCTTCAGGCCATCGGGTCTCCCCCCCCCCCAGCACCCCCCAACCTATCCCCCAAAAGAATCCAGCTGTGTGCGCCAAAACAGAGAGGACAGGGCCGCAGGCCCAAGTCCATCAAGGCGTCGCCGATGTCGCTTGTGCCCGTGACACCACCTGCTCCACATAGGGCCCAGCTTCTGTAGCAGAGTCAAACACGCGATGAGAAGTGTTATGGAAGACATGGAGACGTGCCGGGTACTGCACAGTAAAGCGGATCCCCACGGCAATCAACTTCGCACACCAGGGCGCATACTCCCTCCGCCGTTGACTAAGGTCCACCGAGTAATCCGGAGCAACACGGATCTTCACGTTGTCATAGGTGGCGTCTCCCTTCTGCCTTGCAGCCCGTAATATCCTCTCCTTGATCGGATACCGGAGGAATTTGGCCAGCACGATCCGTGGCCGACGATCCTGAGCGTGGGGCTTTCCTACGCGGTGAACACGCTCGATGCAGGGGGGCTCCGCGATCTCAGCTGGGCCCAGGAGGTGAGTCACAAAGGCCTCGAGGTAACCCCGGAGATCCTTGTCCAGCACTGCCTCCGGAATACCCAGAAAGCGGAGATTGTTCCGGCGTGAACGGTTTTCTAAGTCGTCTAATTTCGCCGCATGTTGCACCAGTTGTGTTTTGAGGCCCTCTACCTCCTGGGCTAGGGCTGTGGCGCTGTCTTCAGCCTGCCCCAAACGCTCCTCAACCTCCCGCAGTCGGCTGCCCAGAGAATCCACGGAAGTCTGCAGTCCATCCATCTTTTCGTGGAGTGCTGCGAACTGGGGCGCAAGAACCGCCGCCACTGCGGCTGACATTTCGTCGAGGGATGCCGCCGATTTGGGAGAAGCTGGTGCCCCCACTACATCGGCCATCTTACCGGTACCCGCCATGCGGTCCCTGTCTCTCCGGGTCGCCTTGATTGCCGAGGCCATGGCAGAAGCAGTCTAATGCCGGTCGCTGCTGGTCCCCACTGAATATTTGTGCAATGAGCAATCTGCCCGTCGGCGCTGGGTAAGAAATAGCCGGTTTTCTGCTCCGATTAGGCTAAGGGGGGAGCGGAGCTCACTCGGGATGCAACCACTATCGTGCTCGCATCACGTGACCTTAAGAGAGAATATTTTTTAACAACGCATAATCAAACTCTGGAATTCGTTACCGGAGGATGTAGTAAAAGCTGTTAGTGTAGCTGACTTTAAAAAAAAGGTTTGGACAAGTTCCTGGAGAAAAGGTCCTTAAACCATTATTAAAGGGGACCCACGAAATACACTGTTTACCCCAGTACAAGCATTGTGAAACCTGTGTCCTTTGGGGAAACTGTTAGGTACTTGTGACCTAGATTGGCCACTGTTGGAAACAAGATACTGGGCTTGATGGACCTTGGTCTGACCCAGTATGGCATATCTTATGTTCTTAAGACCTGTGATCACGTTTAAGTCTAGCATCCAGCTCTGCAAGGTACTCTGGGGAAAGGAGGTTATAAGGAAGGGTTCTCCATCTGGAAGAGTCCAACCAAACCTTGAGGAATATAGCTGTTGCTCTTTTTGTTCCTGTATTTTGTTGTTAGCAGTGCTCCCTCAAGATTTTTTCAGCATACCTTTGGTTCAGAACAACCAATTCTGGTCTGGACTAACACTTTTAGAGGAGATGAAATGAGGAGTGAGTAGATCCAGGGCCAGTCCAACCATTTGGCAAACTAGGTGATCACTTAGGGCAGCAGCTTCTGAGGAGCAGGACAACCTGGGGGGGGGGGAGAGGGGGGGCATAAGGCTTACAATTGCCTAGGGTGGAGTAGCCTAATGCTTAGAGCTCTGCCCCGCAATGTGTCCCATATAGGTGAATGGATGTGACAAGTAGGTTTTGAAGTGGTGCCACTGCAGTCAGGACAAATACAAGATGCAGTTATAAGGTACAGGGAACAGAACCGAGGAAATGTTGTAGGGTAAAGAAACATATCTACACACCTGCAGCAATATTAAGAGGAGCAACAGTGTCCAACAAAACTATGCACATAAAGATGGAACTGCTGATGCAGGAACAGTATGGATGTGAGCAGGGAAAGGATATCTTGTGGAGTGTGAACGGGAGATCAGATAAGTAGCCCTGGTACCCCATGTGTGTATGTTATGTCACAGCTTGATATATACAGCTGCAGGGCAGCCCTCTGGCAGAATCATGTTGCTGTCACAGAAAGTGAGAGAGTGTGTGTGTGGTTTGAGGGGTACACAAAGAGGGCGGGAGCTGGTGTGGGCAGGAGCAATGCAGGGGGGGAGAGATGAAAGCCTGGTCAGTACCTGCACTGTATGGATGACCATAGTGTCACCATGTGCCAGTATGATGAGGCAGGCAAAGACAGAGAGGGCCCACTATAGCCAAATGTTCAAACACATGGCTGTCAAAGATAAGGGACCCCCATAGTAGGGGCACCCAACAGTGCAAACAGCACTACTGCATGCCTATGATACCCATTATGCTGTTGAGCATGTAGTAGTGCTGTTTGCACACCAGAATGCCCTTAATCTGAGGGACACTAGTAAAGATAGTATTATATTTCTGAACAGGTAGCCACATGGGAACCTATGCTGGTACCATCTGGAGTATTATACACAACAGATAGTGTTGGCAGTGTGATAAGGCAGCCACACATCTGTGGTGTCTGCTACTGGGAGACATGACTGATGTAGTGCCAACATTCCCCAGACTATTCCATGCGGCGCACACCCCAACCCAGGACAGGATGCATGAGAACTGAGAGAGTGCTGACATATCTGGGGTCTGGCTACCTGGTGTGATGGTACAGGGCCCATCCACTTCATGCTCACATAGCCCTGACTGGGGGAGCAGTGCCACAAAGCTTGATGTGGGAGGGAAGACAGGGTTGCCCCACAGATAGTGGATGTAGAC
The DNA here is from genome assembly GCA_033557465.1 of Ichthyophis bannanicus. Taxonomy (NCBI): domain Eukaryota; kingdom Metazoa; phylum Chordata; class Amphibia; order Gymnophiona; family Ichthyophiidae; genus Ichthyophis; species Ichthyophis bannanicus. The sequence continues at coordinate 2,590,862 of JAWIIG010000024.1, read as the reverse complement.
AGATAGACACACCCCAGATGGGACAGGTGTAGCTGCTGTAAAGAATGCCAGTAGCCAGAAGGCCCCACAACAGCCATAGCAACCACCATTGATCACTTCTATAGCACCACAAGGTGTATGCAGTGCTGCACAGACACATGTAACAGATGGCTCCTGCCCAGTGGGGCATACAATCTATTTGGCACAGACAGCAAAGCATCTGTGAGCAGGATATGCCCAGGGGGAATAAACTGGAAACTTAAGGAAGCCTAGGCGGATCAGATGCCAAAGTGGTGCCACTGCCGTGGACAAGAGCCAGGATGTGAGACGGGCCAAGAACAAAGCATGCCTGATAGACTCGGGTACTGTGTCCCAGGAATATGGAGCAGCAGGGTGAGGTCATTGATGTCCCGATATGGCTGAAGAAGAGAAGGGCACAGATACAGGCAAACTGGCAGAAGAGCAGTGTTCATGGGAAGGGGTGTAGGGAGACAGATGAGTATGGGAGCTCAGAGCAGCAGAATGTGTGCACATATAGATTAGAGGCACGGTAGGGGCAGACAGGTGTTGCCCAGCAATAGTAGGCAATCGTGGACCTGCATCCCTTGAGGTGTGTCGATGAGGGCCCATTACAAGCCATCTGAATGTGACATATCATGTGAAAAGGCGATGGTGAAAGCTAGAAGGATGCTTGGGTGCATAGGGAGAGGAATGGCCAGCAGAAGAAAGGAGATGATAGTGCCTCTGTATAAGTCTTTGGTGCAACCTCATTTGGAGTATTGTGTGCAATTCTGGAGACCACACCTTCAAAAGGATATAAACAAGTTGGAGTCAGTGCTGAGGGTGGCTACTAAAATAGTTAATGGTCTTCATTATAAAGCATATGAGGACAGACTTATTATTTATTATTATTTATTTATATTCTCTTATATACCGCGCTATTCTGCATCATTGCAGTTTACATTGAACAAACTGAAATTACATTGAACAGGGCATTATAACTTCGAGATAACTATTTTACAGGGAACATGGGCTATGGAGGGTTAAGTGGCTTGCCCAAGACCACAAGGAGCACCCGTGGGACTAGAAACCCCAGTCCTTCCAGCCCAAGGTTGCTGTCCTCTAGTGGGATTTGAACCCCCGACCTTCCAGCCTGAAGTACCTTGCCCCAACCACTAGGCCACTCCTCCACTCCACTTAAGGACCTTAATATGTATACTTTAGAGGAAAAGCGGGATAGAGGTGAAATGACTGAGACGTTTAAATACCTTCGTGGCATAAATGCACAGGGAGAGAGCCTCTTTCGATTGAAAGCAAGCTCTGCTATGAGGGGACATAGGATGAGGGTGAAAGGGGATAGACTCAGGAGCAATATGCGGAAATATTTATTTACGGAAAGAGTGGTAGATGCATGGAATAGTCTCCCAGTGGAGATGGTAGAGATGAGGACAGTATCTCAATTAAAAAAAGCATGGGACAAACACTGATGCTCTCTAAAGAAAAAAAGGGGACTCTTGCAGTGGGTGATATGGAAAGGCAGACTAGATAGGCCATGTGGTCTCTTTCTGCCTTCATCTTTCTATGATGCAAGGTATGTCCCGACATACATGTTGACATTTACATTCTGGAACTCTAAATAAGTGTGCACTGGGCCTAGCTAGTGCCCCACAGGGCATGAGGGGGACTGAGATAGGGTCCAGGCTGCTGTTACTGTAATATCACATTGGTAGTAATGTCTACTGTGCATTAACACACTGCTCTCTGTGATGGGCAGTCTAGGAGATGCACATTCTATATGAGGGGCGTCAGCGGGTACAGCATGGGGATTGGCAGGATTGGAGACGTCTAATGTTCCAGAATATGGTGTGCGTGGGGACATCCGAAACCATTCCCCATGTCTGAGACAGGGGGATGGCTGAATAGCGCCTGCACGAGCACCGCAAAACACGGTCTCTGGTCCCACGGACATATGAAGACCTGTGGATGTGGAATCGGGTACAAACAGTGCCTGTGTCTGATATAGACATGTCCGTGAGCTGGACATGCACATAATGCAATCATAGCATGATATGTGACTAGGGGAACCATGCCTACACCGTGGTCCTGCCTAAGAACCCCCCCTCGGACTGCCTACACCACCCCTCTGGGGAATGTTAAGATGGTACGCCTCCTGACAGCAATGAGACGCCTAAGAGGGCATTTCCATGTGAAAGGCAGTCCACATATGTTACTGCTACTGTGGGAATACCTATGAAACAACCCCCCCCCCCCAAAATCTGTCAGCAAAAATGTGTGCTACCAACCATATATGATTATGTAGCAAATACATGGATAAAGATGATGCACAGAGATTGCGGTGTGTTCCATAGCCTTGAATGCTGCCACCATAATCAAGGTACCAAGTAAATTATTCCCTGGTGGTAGACCACTGAATATGTGTGCCAATGGCAAAAGCCCCAGAATGAAAAGGAGACCTAATGTCTGTTATTCCTCCAGATGAGATATATTATCTAAAGCAAAAGTGTCCCCCAGATGTAAAGTCACCCAGGCCACTGCAGGAAAGGCATGAAATATGTGGACGTCAACTGGCAGTGGTGGAAGGATGCCCAATGTTTAATATCTCAGTCATGTTGCCAGAGAATCATGCAGTTCAGAGCTGTTATCTAGATAAGCAGAACTGCTGGAGAGATGTCCAAGGTGTTACTGCAGCGAGCCAGATGTAGAGTGGCAGTATCTGGCTGTCATATGTAGAGCCATGCAGTAGAGGTTAGTAGGAGCGAACTCCACCCATGCACTATCTAGATCGTGTCATGATGGTCAGATAGATTTGCAGATGTAAGATATGTATTGTATGTGTCCTGAACACAACAATGGTCCCCTGTGTGTGACCCATGCAGGTTAGGGTGAATGAGAGCTGTGGATGCAAGAGCTAGCACAGGGGCTGGCTTGACACAGCACATGCCTGACCAGATCCAACACCATTGGCTCATCGAAACGCCAATGGCTAGAGGTATGGGACCAGAGGCCGGACAAACACAACAACATCAACATACCTGTCCACGAGGGGTGATACCTGCCAATTATGAGTAGACCCACATCAGAGGAGGATGTGACAAATGTGCCAGTGGTCACAGCACAGACAGGTGCCCCATGCATGCAGTGATGCTGGCAAATGCCCCCAGAGGTAGCACAGAGGGGCACTGGCCATCAGACCAATGCCACACATACAAGTAACCAGGGCTGGACAGTGTGTGGCCAGCACAGACATATCAGTATGCGAGTCCCATAGCAACATATGAACATGTGTCCATTCCCTGCAGAATGGCGTGTCTCCTGTACCCACCCAAGGCCAGACCTAAGAGGCAGTGCTATCCTGTGGACCCACCTACTCCCCAACCACCCATGCCCACCCACATGCCACAATATCACACAGACAGCCCTTGAACGTGACTGACACCACCTGTGCACCCCCATGGCCCCAACCCCACCCATCAAGCATGCCCTGGTGCTAGATGACTCCCCTGCAGTCCCTCCCCCTCCCTGAGGGCACATATACCTGTGCCCCGGTCACCATGGTCACATGTGTGCATGGAGGTGAGTCCTCAGACCCAGAGATGTTACAGCTCATGTTGCCTGACTCCACAATACCCTCATAGAATGGGGAAAACACTATCTGGAGGGCCGCTGCCTGTGGAACTGGCCCAAGGAAAGGGGGTACCTGTATGGTGGGCCAACCAACAGCAATGTGGGTACACACAGAGGCCCATGTTGTTACACCACTGGGGCCTGGGCCAACCAACAGCGGTGTGGGTACACACAGAGGCCCATGTTGTTACACCACTGGGGCCTGGGTGTAGAGGCACAGGTGCTTATGCTGCTGAGGAAGCTGCAGCTGTGGGAGCTGCCCTACCAGGCCCCTGCCCAGACCCCACAGGCGGCACACTGGAGTATGCATGGGACTCTGTAGGGACAGACCACCCAGGGACATGGTGCAGCTCCATCAGGATTTCCACCATGGTAGCCTGGAGAGTGCCAGTAGCCATGGTCAGCTGCTCTGTGGCCACAACATGCCTCTCCTGCAATACAGCGGACTGGTGCAGTAGTTCCAGCTGTTGCTAAGACTGTGCCTGCTGTGCAGTGCTGTGAGCAAGCAAATGTTCAGCCCATTGCCTCAGATGTGTACCCTCGCCTGGTTGTCGCAGTCATCAATAGGCTGCTGTGGCAGAGGTGATGATGAGGGAACATTGACCATTGGTGCAAGGCAGTGGGGCATCAGGCAGCCCCCCCCCCCCCATCCTGTGGTATCTTCCATGGACACTGTCAGCAGAGCAGGCACCACTGCCTGTGGAGCTACAGTAGGGGCACCTGTTAAGACACAGACAACATCGAGGGGTCAAACCTGCATCCGCCAACACGGACATTGACAGGCTGGCAGTGTTGCAGCCACGTGGATGAGCCAGTAGGCCACACAGGCACAGAGGAGTAATTGACATGGTTGGCCACATACCCTGTCACCATTTGCAGAGCCAGATGGGCACAGAGGCCTGTGCACAGACACCCATCCCGGTGCCCTGTGCAGTCAGCCCTGCTGCCACCAGCTGGTGGCCATGCTACCAATACCCCCAACATACAGGCCAACAATGGAGTAGCCACACGCAATGTGAGTGTGCCTGGCAGTGGCAGCATGGATGGGACAACATGGCAGCCAGTGGTGCCTGTGAACTTGTGCCTCTGTGCATGTGCTGTGGACCCTTAGGCCTGAACGGTTTTGCGGCAGAACTGACACAGTGCAGGACAGTGATGGTGCTACCTGCAGCTCACTGAGCTATGTGACAATGTGTGTCTTCAAATGGTGCCCTGCATGTGGGCCCACATGCCAAGACATGTGCGTCCATAGTATGGCACCCACGACTGCTGCAGCTGGGACACACACATTGCACAGTCCACTTGTCCCTTGTGCGTCCATCACCCGCCCATTACCCACTACCAGTACTGCATATGTGGCTGCTGTCATGGGGGGTGGGCAGATCATACATGGTGTGCCGCATACATATGGTACCCCCAGCACGTCACCGTCCAGCCCACACAGGGCATGCATGGCTACCATCGTACACTGCAGATGCAGTTGCAATCCTGTTCCTGTCACTATGGGATGGCAGGGCCACTGCATAGGCAGCCCCACACATGGGACAGGTGTCTGTGGCAACATGTGGCCTCTTCCCCAGCCCACCCATGCTGCCACCGGTTCTGCTGTGCCACAGCTGGTCCCTTTATGGCTCACTGACTCACACATTCTACATGTGTCACATGCCTGAGACCCCCATACACCCTCACTTCACTCCCTACCATGTCTATTGCACCGCCAGTACTGGTGCCCACCCCAGGCTCCCCCATCCTCCCTCCTATCTGTTTGCAATGTACAGTGCGGCTGGTCAGCTTTTGGCCCCATCCTACTCAGTCCTGCACACCACGTACAGCACCTCCTGCTCCCACTCAGCTTCTAGGTCCAGGGCCACTGCTGTATGCAGCCCTGACTGTGCAGTCACTCCGCCATGCCTCCCTACCCTCCCTGTCATGGGTCACTCCACATCCCTCCTTGGGGGTGCCTGCACATCTGGGCTGTCCACATGACCTGGCCCTGCCACATCCATGACCTACTCTGGCCTAGTCCCCTCTCCCCATCCCGCTCCCTCTGCATGGCACACACCACTAGCATCTGTGCTGTGGCCAGCCCCACAACCCTAGGCTGCTACGCCCCCATGAATCACTGGTTGTGTGGCTGCCACTTGTTCATGGCTCTCTTCCCGCCGTGTGACACTACCCCCATCCACCTGGGTGTCTACCCCATCCTTTGCTACTGTGGTGGCCAGCCGTGCATGGGCTACCATGAACATGTGGCATGCAGCACAGCGGCTAACCTGTAATGCTACACATATGACCAGAGTCTTTGGTGGTCAGGATTGCTGTGGACAACACTTAAGCACACATGTTGAACAGTATAACACTTTTTATTTACCCAGCAAACATGCATGCAACAGACACATAATATGGACAAACAGTGCCCACACACACTGGCATAAAAGGGTGCCCCATGGCACCCAAACCATACCCCTGCTGCACCTACAGGGACATTAATACTGCCGGCCAGTCTGCCCTGGTGGCTCTCACTGCACCAGCAGCCACTGGCGCGGCTCATGCCACTTGATGGTATGGCTGCCCCTGCGTGCCTCCCTGGTGGACTGGAGGGTGGTGTGTAGGACCACAGGTGAATCTCCAGCAGCAGTCACAGGCCCCTGAGCTTGCTCCTCAGGCCCTGCACCCCCCCTGAGGCCCTCCACATGGTGGGAGAGGGGCAAGTGCAGTCATATAAGGCTGTGTACAAGCATGTGCTCCAGACAGCACATGGCTGGTGTGTCTCTGGGGTCTCCGATTGCCTCTTGGGCCCCCTCATCAGGCCCCAAATCAGATAGGGGTGGGCTTTGTGGCCCAACATGGGTGCCCTGCTCTCACGTGCACCCAGCTGCAGTCACCTCCGCCACATTACCGCCTTCATCACTGCAGTGACCTAGCACCACTGCAGCCTCTTACCTCCCACTGCCTCCTCACTATCCGTGTCCCCTTCCAGCTGTTCTGTCACATTCCACCCCACAGCCACATTCCGAACCTCCATCCACTCTGCACAATCACACACACCCACACACTCACCCTGCATGTGCTCCGTCCCCTTGCCCTCAGCACCACCCTCCAGCCAATCACCCTCCATCTCTGCCTGACCCCTCAGCCTATGTCACTACTGTCTCCCCTACGACACTCCTAGGGGCCCCCTCCCTATCACACCACACACACCCTCCACCAAGAGCTGGAGGATGAGGGTGCAGAAGTTGCCCCCTGCTTCCACAGTGCTTGTACATGGCACCAGTGGTACCTGGCTGCTGATCTGCTGCATATTATTCCCCAGGTGTGTTGTGGGACATAGGCCTCCCTGCCCACTGCCATCAGCTCTGCCCCCTTCAGGGGAGGTGAAAGGGAAGAATGCTGCCTCCCTTGACGGGCCCTCTTCTTCCGCCTCATCATCTGCAGATGGTGTTGGGCTAGACAGGAGGTTGCGGCTTGTTGGTGCGCTGCTGCTTCCCCCGCTGGTGGTCATGCTGCCACTCCCATTCGAGCTGGGGGGTGTATCTGTGCTGGCATCTTCCACGGTGCCAGGGGTGGAGTCATCAGGGGATGGGGTGGGGACTCCTCCTCCTGCTGTTCTGCTGCTGTGAGGGACAGAGGTCATGGTTAGCTGCATGGCTGTGGTGTCTCTGCTGCTGTCTGGCAGATCATCCTTGGGCAGCTGAGTTCCTGGTGTGCCTGTGGCATAGGGTGCTGTCATTTCAGGCCCATGGGTGGCCCACATCAGGTATGTATTTCCTGTGTCACCCTCCAAACAGTGCTCCTGTCACTGCCACTCTGATGGGGCAGGGAAGCCTCTTTGTGGCACCATGCCCATAACTCTCTGTGGGACATCATGGTAGCTGCGCCACACATGTCCATACCCTGCTGTTCCTGTTGCTGCACTACTGTGGTTGCTGGGAGAGTGGGCACACACAGGGTATTCCAGCGTGTCCCAGCTCTGTGGGGGGGGGGGAGGGCAGTGTGGGCCGGGACTATTTTGTGGGACCCTGGGGTGGGGGCATGCTGTTTCTGTGGTGTGCATGTCACAGCAGTCTGTGCTTTTACATGTGGTGCCCTGCCTCTGTGATGGGGGGGCCTGTTGTCCTGCTGCTCATACTAGGTATCTGCATGGCTACTCACTGAAAGTATGTTTGTTTGTACAGGGTGGTGTACACAACCGGACAGTCTAAGTAAACCTGAGAAAGAGTTAAAGTTGTTCAGAACTTTGCTTAGAAATAAACTTCATATATTTGCTTACTAAGTAGGTGAAGAGGTACATGTCCTGTAAATAAGAAAAAGGGAGCTTGTACTCTAGCCTTTCTGTCTCAGGGTTATTAGATATCAAGCAGTCAGTAGTAAACAGTTATGTCTTGGAATACATGTATGTCTCCTCATACTGACCTACACTGATTAGAAATTGACCTATGATGCGATACATACGTAATACCTGACGTAAGATAATAAAGTGATATTATGCTGTATCATCCAAAAGAGCCTTATAAATAAAGTGAACCATGGCTAACAGAGTAAACAAAGAGAACTTTGGTTCGATTTGTTTCTCTCCACAAAGCTTTGGTGTATTTATATATATATATATATATATATATATATATATATATATATATATATATATATATATAAGTGTGTGGTAGTTTGTTGCGGTCTTTAGATTACCTTCTCATTGCTTTGAATGTAGTTTTCTGTGTCTCCAAGAGCCCTGCAGGCTGCTGGTGAGGAGGGGCTAAGAAAGCCCACAGTTGGTGCCATGCCGTTATACAGATTTCTCCATTCCTGGCAAGGGTGGAAGGTGTTTGTGAGTATTGTATAGTGACAGCAATGGGTAATCTGTTAGGTAAACGAGAGTTATCTCTGTTGCGTGAATGGCATGACAAAGCTAAGGTTTTAGCTGTTCAGAAAGGTAGCCCTTCTTATTGTATGTGTGAGAAGTATGGGGATATGGCTACTAATTATATTGTACACTGGTATGCAGTGACTAATGATAATGTGCTTTTACAGTTTCCTTTGGAGGGAACGTTTTCTATAGATAAACTTCGTTATCTGGAATGGCTTTGCAGGCTAAACATAAATTATGTGATGCCCGTGAAGGGCTGGTGTTTAGTTGGTGGCAGCGAATGGCACATGTTATGAAAAATGATTTGTTTGTATTAAAGAATGCTGGTAAAACGGGTGAACCACAGGAGAAAGAGATTGATAATGACCGGGCAGGGAAGTTCCCAGTCATTTTTTCTCCAGAGTATGATGCAGACATGGCTGCAATGGTAATTGGAGCTGGAAGAGTTCCAGGTGCATTCCCGACGTCTCCCCCTGTTTCTTCTGAGAGTCATGTAGTTTCTGAAAGGGGGAGGGTCACTCGTGCAGCATTGTTAAGAGAAGAGATAAGGAATAAGCAAAGGATATTGGGGAATGCACAAATTGAGAATTTCGGTACTTGCAATGTTTCTCAGCTCAGAGAAATGAATGCCCTTCTTAGTCGTGAAGTAGAATGTATTGTACATATAATAGAATCCTTAAAGGGAATAGTAAGAAATGATATTTCTGCTACAAAGGAATTAGGAATTTCTAGTAAACTTATTGATGATATTGAAAAGGATCTGAATAAGCATTTTATGACCTATAGAGAGAAATGTATTCAATTACATGGTGCTATAAGTTTTCTTCAAACTGTTTTATGTCAGCATAATAGTTCATGTTCTACTTGGACTGATTTAGATAATTTGCTTAGAACTGTGTTTTATAACCCAGCTGATGCTCATAGGGTCACTCATTCTGTTTGTGACATACCCTGTGATAGATTTCCAAGAGAAGCCTCAAAGAGATAATTTTGTTTTAGTGATTAATCACTTACAGTAGTATGCAAACTTGTAAAAGGATTGGTTGAGATTAACATCTTTAAGGCAGGATTCACTAATTGTTTTTGTAAATGGTTTAATCCCGTGAGTAAAGGTATTTTTTTAAGCTTCAATAACAGATTGGCCAGCTAGAACAGCTGCTGTAAGTCTCAGTACAGTGAGCTGACATTTGGTGTGAAATGACTAAATTGCTCAACTTGCAGATTGCTTCTATGTAACCTCCCAGGAGCAGGGGGGAGGGGTAGGATCAGAGCAAGAGGAGGTCATGGGAATCCTCAGCGAGACAGTTCAGATAAACTTGTTATTGAGCATTTGCAGCGAGACCGTTTCCAGAATCGGCGTCTTGATGGTCAGAGAGCTGACTTCCCTCCTCGTCCTTCGGTAGCTGTTGATTTCACTCTATCTTGGCTGAATGGGAAGATATATTTCCAGCTGTATTCTCTCTGAAGTGCCGTTTTCTGCAGATCTCCAGAAATCATTCATCCTGGAGAGCTTTCTTCTTCTTTATGGACAGTGCCGGGATCAGATATTGGATGCCTTTCTATCCCGCCTGTGAAGATCATCGTGAAACCTGGAATTCAGTTTCCTAGACTCAAGTTGTGTCCACTGCCAGCAGCCATCGGTGAAGGGAGTTGTTCTGTGCTTGAAGATCTCCGGAAACAAGGTATCATTTATTCTACTACTTCTTTATGTAAGACTCCTGTACTAAAGGCTGATGGTAAGACTTATAGATTTGTGCGGGTCCTACAAGACCTGCTTATTTTCAGTATGAATTGGCAAAGAAAAAGCAGTTTTGTTTTTATTTGTTCTTTTTGAAGGCTAGTCCTGCATATTTGCACAGGCCCTAAGAACTGCATTATTTGATATAAGACTCAACCATTCCTGTCTCAACTGCAATTTGTTTCTCAAAATATTGTTATTGCATAGCTTCCACATTATCACAGTGGGAGGTTTGTTTTAAATGTAGAAATGTACTGGGAAATGCACCATGTTTATTGTATACCATTCAAATTGTTTGTGGCTACTTTTGATTTCTCTGTTATCTGTGTGCTTTTGTGAGCTTTCCCGACTGGTTGTAAGCCAGTGGGCTTTTACTCAGAGTAAATTAATGAAGTGTCTGTGTAGTGGTGGTTTTTGCAATTGAATCTTATTGATTTTCTGGTTCTACAATGCTTCTTGCCAGCACACGTCGCAGTTTTGAAGTCCAAAGGACACCATTTTGTGAACCGAAAAGACACTCTTCTGATATCAGTGTCCCTGACATTGCTGTATTTAGCACTGTTAAAGATGACTTTGTTTTCCCTTTTCATCTTTACTGCAGCAATAGCAAGATACTTCTTTTGAAACCCAGGTTTGGACTTCATGATGTTCCGGGCAGCTGGAAAGAGAATCGCCTGCTTATTTGTCCTGACCGTCTTTTGTTTCTACTTGCCCTGTTTAGCCTTACCGCTGTGGCTAAGAATTATGTCTTTTTGGTTCTCCGGTATCACCTGAACTTGTTATTGTTTTCTTTGGCACAACCTGTTTGCACTGTTTCGGGACTGGCACTGTAGGGTCAGCTTAGGGTCAGTTATTAAGATTCCTGCCTGCCGAACTAATTTTATTTTGATTTTGCAGCCTGTTTTGTAGATCTGCCCTTTATCAAAGGAGGGAGGTGGTATTCATCTGGTGGTCACTTGTCTATTCCCAAAAGGTCACTTATGCACTCTGATACAGGATTGAGCCTCCGATTGAACAAAAGCCCTTCCCTTTGCCCTTATGGCAGTGTGTATTTCCTCCAGCCTGACACCATTTGAAATAGTTAATGGACATCTAGCTCCTTCTCCACATGCCTTGGCAGTTATCCCAGACCCCCAGGTGTTGCGCAGCGATATCTTAACTTATTGTGCACGGTTGCACTCAGTTCTGTTTGTTTCCCTTTTATTGCAAGTGACTCCTTAACGAGATGACAAGCTCTTTATATCCGGGATCCGCAGAATCATTTCATCCAGAGGTGAAGTCACCAGATTGGGTCCTGATTAAGACTCTGCATCCGAAGACACTCCCAGCTCCCAAGTTCCTGGTCCATGTCGTGTATTTCTGGTGGGATATTCAGCTTGTAAAGTGGAAAGACATTCTCGTTGGATGCATCTTATACAGTGGCCCCCTCACAAGATCAGAAGGTGGTTTCCTGTATCGGTGAATCAAGAGTTTGCAACGCAGAGACTTATTGGACAACAGTGATATTGAAGAAAAGGAATGATTTAAAGTACTTTCTGAAAGAACATCAGTGACATTACAGAGAGATTATTGTATTAAGTAAATTCTAAATGGACTATTCATGTAAAATGCTTTTATTTAGCATTTATAGTAAGGCTTAGAGCAGGGGTCTCAAACACGCGGGCCGCATGGTTGTGCGGCCCGCGACGGCTTCTGCTGCTGCCGTTGCCGCCGTGGCAACGGCAGAATCGACGGTCAATTTAAAAAAAATAAAAAACTGGCTTCTGCTGCTCTGTCCTGCGGCCCGTTCCCCTCTGCGCGAGAGCCCTGAATGTGCTTCCTCTGCGGCGTGCTTTTCAAGCCGCGAAGGGAGTATTTCCCTCTCGCGAGGCTTGAAAAGTGAATAGGCTTAAGCCGCGCGAGAGGGAAATACTCTCTTCGCGGCTTAAAAAGCATGCCGCAGAGGAAGCACACTCAGGGCTCTCGCGCAGAGGGAAAGGGGCCGCGGGACAGCTGATTTTCTGCTGCAGCAGAAGCCAGCAGCAGAAGCCAGGTTGTTTTTTTATTTACCCGGGGGGGGGGGGGTATGACGGGAAAGGGGCTTTTGGAAGGGGGGGGTATGCGTGGAAATGGGCTATTGGGGGGGGGTTATGACTGGAAATGGGCAATTGGGGGGGGGGTTATGACTGGAAATGGGCTATTGGCAGGGGGGGTTATGACTGGAAATGGGCTATTGGCAGGGGGGGTGTAGGACTGGAAATGGGCTATTGGCAGGGGGGGGGTTATGACTGGAAATGGGCTATGGTGGGGGCTAGGACTGGAAATGGGCAGGTGGGGGTTAGGAAGGACTGGAGGTGGGCTGATGGGGGGAGTTAGGACTGGTAATGAGCTATGGAGGGGCTGACTGAAATGGGGTAATGGGGGTTAGGGCTGGAAGTGGGCTATTGGCAGGGGGGGTTATGACTGGTAATGGGCTATGGGGGGTCTAGGACTGGTAATGTGCTGGGGGGGTTGCTAGGACTGGAAATGGGCTGAGTGGAAGGGGGCTTGAACTGCAAATGGCTGATGGGGAGGGGGGCTTGGAATGGAAATGGGCTGTGAGGGGAGGGAGCTAGGATTGGAAATGGGCTGATGGGGGCCTAGGATTGGAAATGGGCTGATGGTGAGGCTAGGATAGGACTGGAAATGGACTGATGCAGGGACTAGAAGGGAGCGGATGCTGGGTGGGGCTGGAACTAGAAGGGAGCTGATGTTGGGGGAGGATTAGAATGGGATGGAGCTGGGAAAGTGAAATGGAGAGGGGAAAAATATTTTGTCTGGGAGAGAAGACAAATCTACAATTGGCCAGGTATTGTGAGAGTAAGTGGGGATTGAGGATGGAGGGGTAAAATTTGAGTGGATGAAATAGGAATGAGGAAAGAGAAAAAGGAGAAAGATTAGTATGTTAAAGCAGATGTAGAGAGAGAATGGAAAAAAAACTAGGAGAGAAGAAAGGGCAAATGGAAGCAGACGATGGAGAGTTAGCAGAAGACATGAAGAAACCAGAAGAAAGTGGCTGGAACAATTGCAACTGAAAAAAATGCACAAAAGGTAGAAAAATATCTCTTTATTTTGAATTTATTAACTGGAATATGTCAGCTCTGGGAAATGTGCATCATTAATGTTTGCGCTTTGTTTAGTACAAGAGGAAATTAATTTATAGTTTTATTTCTACAGTGTTGTTGTACATTCCAAGTTTGGCTTTTGGGGTTCCCAGTTTAATTATTGTCTTCTTGTTTCTAAATCTTTTAGTCTTTCTTTATCCATACTCATTAAAGAGGCATGTTTACTAAAAGTTAGTGTATGGTAACATTATGCAAATATTTATGCAAATGAGGTCCCTTATGCAAATGAGGCCCCGCGTCTTATGCGGCCCCCGGGTTACTTTACAAGTCCTCATTTGGCCCTCAAAGCAATTTGAGTTTGAGACCCCTGGCTTAGAGGGATGAGGTTAGTTTAGATTAGTATTTTCCTGATATATATGTAATGACCTTTAGGTACTTAATCTCTACCTCATAAAGTAATTGAGAATTAGAGGGCCGGTATAGCTATAGTATATATCGTCATCATATCAAGTATTAAGAAGAGTAGGTTTCTCTCTAGTTTGTTTTAGAACACTTTTTAAATGTGTTGCTATGAATGTTTCCTAATCTGGTCCTAGATGTGCTGTGGCATATTATTAATGAAGCAGTATTGCATTTAGAATCTTGGGGATGTTAGAGGGACTATCCAAATATTTTTGAGGCACATTTACACTTGGTGACAAAAACATTTCAGTTTATCAAAGTGTGCTGTTTGCCTTCCAACTGTGACAGCTACTCAGCATGGATTTCTACCAAGAGTTAGGCCTAAGACCTTTGAAGAGTTTTGTGACATATGGTCTTATACAAACACAGAACCTAGAATAATTAAAGATATAGGTGTAAAGATCCCATGTACAGGTTCCTATATTTCAGTAATTTACAATTAATGCCAGTTCAGGGGAGCCAGGCTACCTTTTGGATGCCTCTAGTTCGGACCTAGGCATACCTAACTGGAGTTAACGTGAAATGACTTAATGAAATGGTCATGACTCAGAGGGCTTTGAATAATTGTATCCAGAATATATCTTGTCCTCAGAATTTGACTTTAGAAGGAGATCATTTTGTGTGTGGTACTTTTGTATATACAGAGCTTCCCAGAGGTTGGTCAGGTACTTGCTATATAGCCCTGGTGGATACCCCATAGTGCATTGAACTTTACTATATTACTTTGTTATCAATCCTGAACAAATCTTTAAGAAGAAAAAGGGATGTTTCCCCTCAGGATGAAGTCATAGTGGCTGCTCTGCTTCTTTCTGAGGCAATTAGTGTGTATTGCAAGGTCCAGTAAACAAAACGTCAGCTTATGCAGCCCAGAACCGAATGGCTTTAGACCAGCGATGGCGAACCTATGGCACGCGTGCCAGCTGTGGCACGCGAAGGCCTTGCAGCTGGCACGCGTGAAGGTCCGCAAAAAAAGAAAAAGCGGGCTCTGGCTGCTGCCGCGGACGCGGCAGCATGCAGTGTCCCGCGGGGCCCCCTCCGCCCGCTAAGCCCCTCTGCAAGGGCTTTCAGATTCGCGAGGGAGACAGCGTCTCCCTCGCGTCTCTGTTAAGCCCGTAGGGGTTAATGGGAAATTTCCCATCAGCCCCTTTAGACGCGAGGGACTGATGGGAAATTTCCCATTAGCCCCTGCGGGCTTAACAAGAGACGCGAGGGAGACGCTGTCTCCCTCGCGAATCTGAAAGCCCTTGCAGAGGGGCTTAGCGGGCGGAGGGGGCCCCGCGGGACACTGCATGCTGCCGCGTCCGCGGCAGCAGCCAGAGCCCGCTTTTTCTGTTTTTAAATTTGCCGGGGGGGGGGGGGGTTGGGCCTGCGAATGGGGGGGGGGGGGGGGGGTTTGGACTGCTAATGGGCTGGGGGGGGTTAGGACTGCAAATGGGCTGGGGGGGGTTAGGAAAGCAAATGGGCTAGGAGGGGGGGGGTTAGGACTGCTAATGGGCTAGGGGGGGTTAGGACTGCTAATGGGCTGTGGGCTGATGGGGGCTGTCTGGAAATGGGGTGATGGGGGGGTAGGACTGCTAATGGGCAGGGGGGGGGTTAGGACTGCTCATGGGCTGGGGGGGTTTGGACTGCTAATGGGCTGGGGGGGGTTAGGACTGCTAATGGGCGAGGAGGGGGGGGGGTTAGGACTGCTAATGGGCTAGGGGGGGTTAGGACTGCTAATGGGCTGTGGGCTGAGGGGGGCTGTCTGGAAATGGGGTGATGGGGGGTTAGGACTGGTAATGGGCTATGGGGGGGGTTAGGACTGCTAATGGGCTAGAGAGGGGGGGTTAGGACTGCTAATGGGCTAGGGGGGGGGTTATGACTGCTAATGGGCTGGGGGGGTTAGGACTGCTAATGGGCTAGGGGGGGTTAGGACTGCTAATGGGCTAGGGGGGGGTTAGGACTGCTAATGGGCTAGGAGGGGGGGTTAGGACTGCTAATGGGCTAGGAGGGGGGGGGTTAGGACTGCGCATGGGCTGGGGGGGGTGGGACTCCGAATGGGCTCGGCGGGGGGGTTAGCACTCCTAATGGGCTAGGGGGGGTTAGGACTGCTAATGGGCTGTGGGCTGATGGGGGCTGTCTGGAAATGGGGTGATGGGGGTTAGGACTGGTAATGGGCTATGGGGGGGGGTTAGGACTGCTAATGGGCTAGAGAGGGGGGGTTAGGACTGCTAATGGGCTAGGGGGGGGTTAGGACTGCTAATGGGCTGATGGGGAGGGGTTAGGACTTGAGGTGGGCTGTTGGGTGGGGTTAGGACTGGAAATGGGCTGATGGGGGGTTAACACTGGAGGTGGTCTGATGGGGTTAGGACTGGTAATGGGCTATGGGGGGGTTTAGGACTGATAATGGGCTATGGGGGGGCTGGGACAAGAAATGGGCTGATGGGGAGGGGTTAGGACTTGAGGTGGGCTGATGGGGTTAGGACTGGTAATGGACTGTGGGCTGATGGGGGGGTTAGGACTGGCAATGGGCTATGGGGGGCTGACTGGAAGTGGGGGGTTAGGACTGGTAATGGGTTATAGGGGGGGGGCTTAAACTGAAAATGGGGTGATGGGGGGTTAGGACTGGAAGTGGGTTGATGAGGGGGGGATAGGGCTGGTATTGGGTTGGGGGGCTGCTAGGACTGGAAATGGGCTGATGCAGGGACTAGAAGGGAATGGATGCTGGGTGAGGCTGGAACTAGAAGGGAGCTGGTGTTGGGGGAGGATTAGAATGGGATGGGGCTGGGAGAGTAAAATGGAGAGGGGAAAAATATTTTGTGTGGGAGGGATAAAAAATCTACAATTGGCCGGGTATTGGGAGAGTAAGTGGGGATTGAGGATGGAGGGGTAAATTTTGAGTAGATGAAATAGGAATGAGGAAAGAGCCAAAGGAGAAAGATTAGTATGTTAAAGCAGATGTAGAGAGAGAATGGAAAGAAAAAACAAGAAGACAGAAGAAAGGACAAATGGACAGCAGATGGAGAGTTAGCAGAAGACACGAAGAAACCAGAAGAAAGTGGCTGGAACAATTGCAACTGAAAAAAAATGCACAAAAGGTAGAAAAATATCTCTTTATTTTGAATTTATTAACTGGAATGTGTCAGCTCTGGGAAATGTGCATCATTAATTTTGCGCTTTGTTTAGTACAAGAGGAAATTAATATATAGTTTTATTTCTACAATGTTGTTGTATATTCCAAGTTTGGCTTTTGGGGTTCCCAGTTTAATTATTGTCTTCCTGTTTCTAAATTGTGATTCCTTGTTTGGTGATGGTCTGTTCTGCATGTGTAACTGAGCTGAGGTATTCTGTTTATATAATTCCTATTTGACATTGCCACTTGTTCTTTCCCCAGTAGGTCATGTATTGTTGTTCTCTGAGATGTATTGGTTTAATATTTGCAGTGTTGCCTTTTGATAGGTAGAGTATGGTGCTTTGTGAGTCCTGGTAGTGCTGTTAGGATACGGCGGGTTTGCTATGGGTTCTAAATGGGCAGCGTTTGTAGTAGTTCCTAATGTGCCTGGCGGTTGGTACTGGATTATAGTAATGTAGAAACCTTTTAGTCTTTCTTTATCCATATACTCATTAAGAGGCATGTTTACTAAAAGTTAGTGTATGGTAACATTATGCAAATATTTATGCAAATGAAGCACCTTATGCAAATGGAGCTTTAATTGACGTGCTGGCACTTTGAGGAAATTCTTTGGTTTTGTGCGGCAGTTTGGGCACTCGGGCTCAAAAAGGTTAGCCATCACTGCTTTAGACTATCTCCTAGCAAAGGAAAATGGTGTAGTATGATAATAATGGAGAAGTAGTAAAAAGCATATTAGATAAAGTTAGCAACCGTACTTTTGTTTCAAGTGAGAGTTATGTTATGTAAGTTCTTTTTCAGCTCTATTTGATTCTGTTTCTTCATTTTGGAATTCATTATTCAGGCCTTTGCAAGGCATGTTAGCATCATTGCTTGGTTTGTTGGGAATTCTCATTCTAGGAGTATTAATTCTCTGTGTACTATCAGCTTGCTGTAAGAAATCAGTGGAATCACTGACCCCTACATTGATGTTACAGATTGACCCAGAATCTAGTTTTAATTCTACTTTAGTGGCAATGTCTGAGTTTCCTTACTTTAGAAATGATTCTTTACAGAATCAGAGGAGGGACTGAAAGTATGTTTGTTTGTACAGGGTGGTGTACACAACCGGACAGTCTAAGTAAACCTGAGAAAGAGTTAAAGTTGTTCAGAACTTTGCTTAGAAATAAACTTCATATATTTGCTTACTAAGTAGGTGAAGAGGTACATGTCCTGTAAATAAGAAAAAGGGCAGCTTGTACTCTAGCCTTTCTGTCTCAGGGTTATTTGATATCAAGCAGTTAGCAGTAAACAGTTATGTCTTGGAATACATGTATGTCTCCTCATACTGACCTACACTGATTAGAAATTGACCTATGTTGCGATAAATTCGTTAATACCTGACGTAAAATAATAAAGTGAAATTATGCTGTATCATCCAAAAGAGCCTTATAAATAAAGTGAACCATGGCTAACAGTTAGAGTAAACAAAGAGAACTTTGGTTCGATTTGTTTCTCTCCACAAAGCTTTGGTGTATTTATATATATATATATATATATATATATATAAGTGTGTGGTATTTTATTGCGGTCTTTAGATTACCTTCTCATTGCTTTGAATGTAGTTTTCTGTGTCTCCAAGAGCCCTGCAGGTTGCTGGTGAGGAGGGGCTAAGAAAGCCCACACTCACCCTGTTCCTCCTGCAGCTGCTACCAGATATACCTTATCAGCCATGGGCACATACGGCGGATTGTGTAGTATTGCATATTGTAGGTCTCTGTGTTGCACAGGATCAGGAAATGCCTGTGGGGTAGAGACATGCTTCATCATTCCCCCATGCCAGGGCACAGGCCTGCCTACTCATTAGGGGGCTGCTGCTAGCACTGTGTGCATGCACATCATGTGCCTTGTCCCCATCTGCTATCGGTGGAGCATCACTCTGCCATGCCATGCTGGGGAATGTGGAGCTGCATCAGTCATTGCATTTGGTGTACATGCACAGGGCTCAGTTCCTTCCCCACCTGAGGCCTGCTTGTTCTGTGTCTGACCTACAGTGCTCAAGATGCTGGGTTCACCTCACACCTGGGGGCCTGTAATACTGCATTTTGCACCTGTACCATTCACACTGTGCCTCTCCTCTGACTTGCTCTGCTCTCACTTCCTTGGGCCTGGGAACACTCACAGCTGTAGCCTGCTGGTTCTGTGCATGACCTATAGTACTCAGGGTGCTAGATTCGCCTCCTGCCTGGGGGCATGTACAGGGCCATTTATTTTGGGCTTCTCAGGGGGTATCTGTGTGACCTGGTGCTGTGGCTGACATTCTGGGACCGTTCTCTGCTATGTGTATCCCTTCCATCAGTTTCTGTGCCCCCCTGTGTCTTCACTGTGGGCCTGCTTGCATCCTGTTCTCCCTTATTTCCTGGGCCCCTGCTGTGGGGCTGCTCTGTCTATGCTGTGCTGTGCAGTCACTGTGCACCTGACTGCTTTCTGCTAGGGGCAGATCATGACGTTCCCTGCCCTTCCTCTCCATCGTGCTGCATACCTGTCTCTGTGCTGCTCCAGACTGCCCTCTTCTCTCTGCTTGCAGGTTTGTCTGTGTTGTGATGTATTTACTGGGCGAGAGTGGTCCTGATGTATTCCCAGCCCCTATGCGCTGCTATGTGGGCTGGCTGCCTCTGCCTGGTGCGGCGGAGAGATGACTCCTGCTCCAGGACCATGGTCACCAGCAGCCTCGTCTCCGCCTTGCTGAAATTAGGCTGCCTGGTAGCCATGTTCATGTGTGTATTATGATGGGGGATGCCGCCTTCCTGGTTCCAGTCACTCGTGGTCTGAAGGACATGGAGTTGGGGATGTTTTCGGGGTTGCAGGTGCACAAGGTGGCTGGGGCAACACAGGCAGTGTTTGTACAGCCTGCACATGCACGTGGCTCAGGACAGTACAATAGGCCACCAGTTGGGTGTGCTTCACAAGGAACGGCCACACGCCGATTCTACATCCCAGTATGTGTGTATACGCGGGGTTGTGGAATCTGTGCTCTGCGTGCACGTTCTCTCTGAAGACGTGCATGGGGCCCAGATGAGCCCCTTTCTGAATCGGACTCCAAATCTACAAATTCATATTTTAATTCTTTCAGAAGCATAAAATGAATACCATCAGATCCTGTTGATTTTGCTGCTGCAAATCTTGTCTATTTCATCTAATAAATCCACTTTCATTGGAATTTGCTTGTTTCTCAGAATCATCTTCCTCCAAAAAAACAAACAAAAAAAAAGCTCATAAGAACATAAGATATGTCTCATACTACGTCAGATCAAGGGTCGATCAAATCCAGTATCCTGTTTCCAACAGTGGCCAACCAGGTCTCAAGTACCTGTCAGGTTCGTAAAGGTATACACATTCCATGCTGTTTGTCCCAGGGGTAAGCAGTAGATTTCCCCAGTCCTCTTTAATAATGATTTTTGGAATTTTTGCCTCCAGGAAAGCATCCAAATCTGTTTTGAACCCAGCTATTCTATCAGCTTTTACTACATTCTCTGGTAGTTAATGAATTCCAGAGTTTGCTTACCCGCTAAGAGAAAAAATATTTTCTCGAATTATTCTTAAATATGCTATATTGTAGTTTCATTACATGTCCCCTAGTCGTTCGATATTTGAAAGAGTAAACAATCGATCTATGTTTACCTGTTCCACTCCATTCATTATTTTATAGACCTCTATCATATCTCCCCTCAGCTGTCTGTCTTCCAAGTTGAAGAGCCCTAACCTTTTAAAGCATTTCCTTATATAGATATCATTCAATTCCCTTTACCATTTTGGTAGCTCTTCTCTATACCTTTTCCAATTCTACTATATCATTAAGATATGGTGATCAGAACTGCACACATTATTCAAAATGTGGTCGCAACATGGAGCGATACAGAGGCATTATAATATCCTTGGTTCTATTTTCTATTCCTTTCCTTATGATTCCTAGCATTCTATTTGCTTTCTTGGCCATGGCTGCATACTGGACAGAAGGTTTCAATGTACTATCCACGATGACGTACAGATCCTTTTTGCTGAGCGGTGATTCTTAATGTGGAACCTTGAATTGTACAACTGTAGTTCAGGTTGTTCTTCCGTAAGTGCATTACTTTGCACCTGCCACGTTAAATATCATCTGACATTTGAACTCCCAGCCTCCCAATTTTTCAAGGTCCTCTTGCAATTTTTCACAATCCTCTTGTGTTTTAACAACTAGACCTCAAGAAGCTACTAAAGACACGCCTCTTCGAGTACTATGGCACCAATGAAACCACGTAACACTCTAGAAAATAATTTTCCCCATCCCTCTAAATAAGTTACCTATATATGTTAACTCCCAAGTTATACTCTCTTATGTTCTATGTAACTGTTTCTCAATTGAGTGTTAATTGTTCTCTTTAAATTGCTTTGGCCCTAAGGCGATACATAAAACCTGTTAAATAAAACAACTAAAAGAATAACTTTGATCACCTCACTTGTTCCCATTTCCAGGTCATTTGTAAATATGTTAAAAAGCAGCGGGCACAGCACAGACCCTTGGGGTACTTTACTATTCAAATTTCTCCATTGAGAAATTGTCCATTTAGCCCTACTCTTTATTTTTCTCTCTTTTAACTAGTTCCTAATCCACAGTTGTACACTGCCCCTTATCACATGACTTTATTTTTTGCAAGAGTCTCTCATGAGGGACCTCATCAAAGGCTTTCTAAAAGTCCAGATAACTATTTCAACTGGCTCACCTTTATCTATTGGTTTGTTCACACCTTTGAAAAAATATAGCAGATTAGTGAGACAAGACATTCCTTGGCTAAACCCATGTTGGCTTTTTGCAATTAAACCATGACTATCTACATGTTCAGTAATTGTATTCTTTATAAAGGTTTCTACCATTTTGCCTGGTACTGATGTCAGGCTTTTTTCACCTCCAAGATTAATTCATCTCAGGTCCTTAATTAATGTATTTCTGATGAGGATAACCAGCGGCACCTGGGCAACTCCTTCCCTTTAATAGGTTTAAGAGCCAATAAAGCTAAGATTATCCCTGGGGTGGGTGGAAGGGAAAGAAGACTTAACAAAAGCTGGCTTCCTACACAGGGCCCTGACCTGTGCTTCTAAGAACATAAGAACATAAGATATGCCATACTGGGTCAGACCAAGGTCCATCAAGCCCAGTATTCTGTTTCCAACAGTGGCCAATCTAGGTCATACGTACCTAGCAGTTTCCCCAAGGGACACAGGTTCCACAATGCTTGTATTGGTTCAAGCATTGATATCCTGGGTCCCTTCTTAATAATGGTTTATGGACCTTTCCTCCAGGAACTTGTCCAAACCTTTTTTAAACCCAGCTACACTAACAGCCTTTACTACATCCTCCGGTAACAAATTCCAGAGTTTGATTACACGTTGAGTGAAAAAATATTTTCTTTTATTAGTCTTAAATAGTTTACCCTGTAGCTTCATTGCATTCCCCTAGTCTTTCTATATTCTGATAAGGTAAACAATCGATCTACGTTTACCCGTTCCACTCCGTTCATTAATTTATAGACTTCTATCATATCTCCCCTCAGCCGTCTCTTTTCCAGGTTAAAGAGCCCCAACCTTTTTAGCCTTTCTTCATAGGAGTAGCCTTCCATCCCCTTTACCATTTTGGTGGCTCTTCTCTGAACCTTTTCTAAAATCGCTATATCCTTTTTAAGATACGGCGACCAGAATTGCACACAATATTCAAGGTGCGGTCTCACCATGGAATGATATAGAGGCATTATAATATCTTTTGTTTTATTTTCCATTCCTTTCCTTATCATACCTAGCATTCTATTTGCTCTCTTGGCCGCCGCTGCACACTGGGCCGAGGGTTTTAACATGGTATCCACAAGGACGCCTAAATCTTTTTCTTGGGTGGTGGTTCCTAATGTGGAACCTTGCATCGTGTAACCATAGTTTGGGTTGTTCTTCCCTAGGTGCATAACCTTGCACTTCTCCACATTAAATTTCATCTGCCATTTTGATGCCCAGTCTTCCAATTTATCAAGATCCTCTTGCAATTTTCCACAATCCTCCTGGGTTTTAACAACTTTAAATAGTTTTGTGTCACCAATTTCTTGTGTGATTCACGCAGCCCTTGGTTTGATAGAGGGGGTCTTTCAAATTGCCTCTTTGACCTGTCACTTGCCTTTAACATCTATTTAAGACAACTTCACAGATCTTTTGCCTCCTAACTGGAAGCCCTCTTTGTAAAGGTCTCTAGAAACTAGTTTATTTCTTTCTACTCGGAGACTATTCTACTTGTATAATAAACATTTTTTATTCAACACATAATCAAACTATGGAATTCATTACTGGAGGATGTAGTAAAAGCTTTTAGTGTAGCTAGGTTTAAAAAAGGTTTCGAAAGGTATATAAACCATTATTAAAGAGGACCCGAGCAATACACTGCTTGCCCCAGTATATGCACTGTGGAACCTGTGTGTCTTTTTGGGAAACTGCCAGGTACTTGGGACCTGGATTGGCCATTGTTGGAAACAGGATACTCGGCTTCATGGATCTTTGTCTGACCCAGTAAGACATTTCCTATGTTCTTATGTTTCATGTTTTCATCATTTGTCTCTTGTTTTCCATTTTCTCTTAGCTATAATAGCATCTTTAACCTCACCTTTAAGCCATGCTGGCTGTCGATTGGCCTTTCTTAAATCATGGAATACATCTGATCTGGGCTTCCAAGCCAATATATTTAAATAACACCCAGGCCTGATGAAAACTCTTAACCTTTGCAGTTGCTTCTTTTAGTTTTTTCTTAACCATTTTCCTCATTTTATCATAGTCTCCTTTTTGAAAGTTAAATGCTAGTACAAGTGGATTCCTTGTTATTCTCCCTCCATTTATTAAATCAAATGTGATCATGTTATGATTGCTATTGTGAAGCGGCCTCAACACTGTTACCTCTTGTACTACATCCTTCATTCTACTAAGAACTAGATCTAAAATAGTTTCCCCTTGAGTCAGTTCCTGAACTAGCTGCTCAATGAAGTAATCATTTATTTCATCTAGAAATGTTATCTTCCTAGTATGGCCTGATGTAACATTGACCCAGTGATACTGGTGTAATTAAAATCTCCCATTATTACTGTGTTGTAAACTTTGCATGCTTCCCTAATTTCTTTTAGTATTTTATCATCTGTCTGTTCATTCATTGCATGGAATTTCTATCCATAAAGATTCTACAGTGTATTTTATTTCCTTCCAAACTTTTATCTTGTTTGACTCAGTGCCCTCTTTAAGATATAGTGCCACCCCTCCACCCATGTGACCTACACTATCATTGCGATATAGTTTGTAGCCTTGTATCACAATGTCCCATTGGTTATCCTCCTTCCACCAGGTCTCTGAGATGCCAATTATATCTAACCTTTAATTCAGTCCTATATACACACTGTATTCTAACTCTCCCATCTTATTTTTTAGACTTCTAGAAGGTCAAAGCAAAAGAGGAAGGCCGGCAATGAGATGGATCGATACAATAATAGCAGTTATGGGTGCCACTCTGTCAACAATGAGCTGCCTGACTGAAGACTGAACACAGTTTAGGACAACTATCCTGAGGATCGCCAGGAGTCGACTCTTGACTTGACAGCACATAATAACAACATGAACAGGTAATAGTTCAGGTGCAAATAACATATGTACAGTGTGACTCAATATAGGTTGAGATTAGGTTGTTGTTAAGTGTCGTTGAGTCCGTGTCGACTCATGGCGACCCTCAGGATAGTTTGCCTAAACTGTGTTCATCCTTCAGTCAGGCAGCTCATTGTTGACAGAGTGGCACCCATAACTGCTGTTACTGTATCGATCCATCTCATTGCCGGCCTTTCTCTTTTGCGTTGACCTTCTACCTTGCCAAGCACGATATCTTTCTCTAATGATCTCTCTCTTTGCATGATATATCCAAAGTATGAAAGTCGAAGTCTCATCATCTGAGCTTCTAAAGAAAGCTTAGGTTTGACCTCCTCTAGTATTGACTGGTTTGTTCTTCGGGCAGTCCATGGTATACATAGTATTTGTCGCCAGCACCATAATTCAAAGGCATCAATTTTCTTCCAGTCTATATTATTCACTGTCCAACTTTCACATCCATATGATGCTATTGAAAATACCATGGCTTGAACAGGTTGAATCTTTGTATGGAGAGAGACATCTCTGCTCTTGAGAATCTTGTCTAGATCCTCCATAGCCATTCTGCCAAGAGCAATGCATCATCTGATTGCTTGCCTCTTTGCAGATGATACCAAAATCTGCAATAGAGTAGACACCCAGAAAGGTGTAGATAACATGAGGAGGGATCTAGCTAAGCTTGAAGAATGGTCTAGAATTTGGCAGCTGGGATTTAATGTTAAAAAATGTAAGGTCATGCATTTGGGCTGCAGCAATCCAAGGGAGCAATACAGTATAGGAGGTGAAGTACTTTTGTCCACTAAAGAAGAGCGGGACCTAGGTGTGATTGTGTCTGATGATCTTAAAGTAGCTAAACAGGTAGAAAAGGCAACGGCAAAAGCTAGAAGGATGCTTGGGTGCATACGGAGAGGAATGGCTAGCAGAAAAAAGGAGGTGATAATGCCTCTGTATAAGTCTTTGGTGCGACCTCATTTGGAGTATGGTGTGCAATTCTGGAGACGGCACCTTCAAAAGGATGTGAACAGGATGGAGTCGGTGCAGAGGGTTGCTACTAAAATGATTAATGGGCTTCATTATAAAGCATATGAGGACAGACTTAAGGATCTTAATATGTACACCTTAGAGGAAAGGCGGGATAGAGGTGATATGATTGAGATGTTTAAATACTTCCGTGGCATAAATGTTCAGGGAGAGAGCCTCTTTCAATTGAAAGCAAGTTCTGCTACGAGGGGACATGGGATGAGGGTGAAGGGAGATAGATTCAGGAGTGATATGCGGAAATATTTCTTTACGGAAAGAGTAGTGGATCCATGGAATAGTCTCCCAGTTGAGGTGATAGAGATGAGGACAGTAACTGAATTCAAAAAAGCATGGGACCAACACAGAGGATCTCTAAAGGTAAAAAGTGGACTGTTGTAGTTGTTGTTATGGAAGGACAGACTAGATAGGCCATGTGGTCTTTTTCTATCATCATGTTTCTATGTTTGACTGCTTGTTGTTTCTTTATTGATAGTTGATCCAAGTAGGTTAAAGTTATCCACTATTTCGGTTTCTTCTCCATCAACAATGAACTTATTGATTTTGCCAGTGGTCAGGATCTTTGTCAACTTTATATTAAGGTGCAGGTCCATTTTAAGACTGTTCTTGATCTTGAGAAGGAAATGTTTTAGATCATCTTCACTTTCAGCCAGTAATGTGGTATCATCAGCATAGCAAAGGTTGTTGTGAGGTCCATGGCTATCATGGCTGCAAGGAATGAGTCTGCATTCTTTGATTACAGTGAGGGGAGGTTGAAGTTCCCAAGGATGAGGAGGTCTTTGTTGGTTATGGTGTTGGTCAGTACTATTTCTAGTATTTTGGTTAAAGTCCCCTCCTTCCCCAAAATTATGCCAGTTCCTAACAAATCCAAAACCCTCTTCCTTGCACCACTGTCTCATCCATATATTGAGACTCCAGAGCTCTGCCTGCCTCTTGGGTCCTGAGCATGAAATGGGAAGCATTTCTGAGAATGCTATCCTGGAAGTTCTGGATTTCAACTTCCTACCTAAAAGCTTACATTTAGCTTCCAGAACCTTCCTCCTGCACTTTCCTATATCATCGGTACTAACATATTCCAAGGCAGCAGGCTCCTCCCCTGCACTATCTAAAACCTAGTATTCGTAGTAATATGTGACATGCGAAGTCTGCTACCTTTGCACCAGGTAGGCATGTTACCAGGCAATCCTGATGTCCACCAGCTACCCAGCTATCTACATGCCTAATGATCAAATCACCAACTATAACGGCTGTTCTAAACCTTTCTTCATGGGCACATGGTCCTGGAGACACTTCCTTGGTGTGAGAAAGTATTACATCACTTGGAGGATAGGTCCTAGCTATAGGATCAGCTGCCACATGCTGTCCTTCCACATGACCTCTCTCCTCCATGGCAGGAGAAAGACTGCTAGACTAGAGGTAGGACTTCTCTACTCCATCCCTGTAGGTCTCGTCTATATAGAGTTGTGGACAACATTATTGGTGCCCTTTCATTTTAGGTATGTTGTGTACAATATCTTGAGAAATATTTGGAAATATTCCCTTTGTATGTCATCATAATATTTGTTCAAAAGGTATACAACAAAAAAAGATGTCTGTGCAACTTAGATGTAGCAATTTCTGAGAGAAACAAAATATGACCTGGACAGGCTTAATGGCACCCTTCACTAATATTTGGTTGAATAACCCTTGGCAGTGATAACTGCCTCCAGGCCTTTCTTATAGCCATCTATAAGTTTCAGGCATCTGTCTACTAGTAGTTTTGCCCATTCTTCAACTGTGATTTGTTTGAGCTCATGAATGTTTTCATAGTAGCATAGTAAATGACGGCAGATAAAGACCAGTATGGTCCATCTAGTCTGCCCAGTAAGATGGCAAGAGTAGGTGCACCTGCTGCTTCATGCAGGCCACTCCCCCCATGCTTTTGTTTAGGGGTGTACCCACCGCTCCGTGTAGGACACCCCTGTACGTTGAGAAATTAATTAGTTACGTTTATTTTGATTTATCCTGTTGCTGTAAAGGGATCCACTGTATCTGTCCCATGCCATTTTGAATTCTGTCACTGTGTTTGCCCCCAACACTTCCATCGGGAGGGCATTCCAAGCATCCACCACCCTTTCAGTGAAAATGTATTTCCTGACATTGCCTTTCAATTTACCCCCTTGCAGCTTCAGGTTATGTCCTCTAGTTTTACAGCTTCTCCGTCTTTGGAAGAGGTTTGTTTGTTCATTATTTCAGACCTTTAAATACTTAAAGAGAATCATATCTCCCCTATCCCTCCTCTCCTCCAGAGTGTACATATTTAGGTCTTCAAGTCTCTTCTCATAAGGCTTCTGACGGAGGCTCCTAATCATTTTGGTCACCTTCCTCTGAACAGTTTCCAGTCTTTTTATATCCTTTGCAAGATATGGTCTCCAAAACTGAACACAGTATTCCAAGTGAGGCCTCACCAGTGACTTATACAGTGGCATTAGTACCTCTTCCTTTCTGCTGGTAATTCCTCTTTGTATGCAACCCAACATCTTCCTGGCTTTTGCTACTACCTTGTCGCACTGTTTTGCCACCTTGAGATCCGCAGAAATAATCACACCAAGGTCCTTCTCCTGGGTCAGTGCACACCAATCTCTCATCCCCTATCACGTGCATTTCCCCTGGATTTCTGCTTCCTAAGTGCATGACACTGCACTTCTTGGCATTAAATCTTAACTGCCAAGCATTAGACCATTCTTCCAGCTTTTGTAGATCTTTCCTCATGTTATCCACTCCCTCAGGGGAGTCCACTCTGTTGCAAATTTTTGTGTCATCTGCAAAAAGACAGACTTTTACATGCAGTCCTTCAGCAATATCACTCACAAATACATTGAACAGTGCCAGGCCCAGGACCGAACCCTGGGATGAGGATTCTTTTTACCAGTGGTAGATTTCAGCTCTTTCCAAAGGTTCTCACTTGGACAGAGATCAGTACTCATTCCTGGCCCGTTTTAAAAAAGTTAATTTGTTTCTTTTTAAACCATTCTTTTCTGCTTTTGGATATATGACGTGGGTTATTGTTCTGCTGGAAGACTCATAACCTTTGACCCAGGCCTAGCTTTCTGGCACTAGGTAGCACATTTTGCTCCAAAATACCTTGGTAGTCCCAGTTTTTATACTATTTCCTACTATGCCCTTTTTCAATTGGTCTGGTTTTATTTGATTCTTTTGTGTGTCAAATATGTGTGCATATATAGTCCAAACCCATTTTCCTGGCCACTTTTTTTTTAGGAGATACCAGATATTAAGGGGTTGAACTGCAAGGGTGCCAGTAATATTGTCTGCCTTAGCTGCTCCAACTCTGCTCTTAGGGAATGAGTCTGATCTCTGGAGGCTAGACTTTTAGCAAAGAGCTCTTTGCACCTAGTGCACACATAAAATCTCTCACCAACTGGGAGAAAATCATACATGTAATACTCATCCAAAAGACTGGGTAGCCTTCATCTCTCTGCTAGACCGTTATGTACAAACAAACAAAATCACCATACAAACCCTCAAAAACCCAATGTAAATTACTTTTTGTCGGATTATGCCGAGGGAGGTAAGAATTTATAATCTATCCCCACCAGATGGCACCCTCCATTTTAATCATTTTAAGTAATTAGACCAACTTTAAATTAGACCAACTTATTTTAAAAAGAGACTGAATTTAAAGTTGGTCTAATTACTTAAAATGATTAAAATGGAGGGTGCAGTCTAGTGGGGATAGATTATAAATTCTTACCTCCCTTGGCATAATCAGACAAAAAGTAATTTACATTGGGTTTTTGAGGGTTTGTTTGGTCATTATTTTTATTGCCAAACCTTTTTTGAGGACTATTATGTACAGCACATCCTAAGATTTAAAGATGTATTTTATCTATTTAAAGTTGTTCAGTTGTTTAAAGTTGCTAGGGGGAAAGTGATACTTTTACCAGTACAATTACAATATACCTAATTGTGGATATCTTTTTAAAATCCTCTTCCGTATCGATCAAAACAAAGAATTTTGAGCACCCTTTTTACTCCCTGGTTTCTAGTAGCTCAACTGACACCTTTGTAGGCTTGTTGCTTCCGATGTATTTGGAAACGTTTATTATTAGTGTTACCGCTTTGGCAAACTTCTTTCAAATTCTCTCTTGATCTGTCATATTCCTGTTTTACATTTGGTTTTCCCGTGTTAATGCTTTTTCCTGTTCTCTTCATTTGAAATTCCGTTCCATTTTGTAAAAGATGTCATTTTGGCTTTACTAGCCTCTTTTACTTGACTTTTAACCATAATGCAGTCATTTGTTATTTTTTAACCTTTTTTTCACAGAATTTTCAGGATCGTATTTTTGAACAACTTTCTTCTCTCATGCCAACTACAGATGTTATATAAAAATAGGTGGAAAGTACACTTGTGTCAACTCACTCAAAGTGCCATAGACTGAGGCACATTTTAACCATATAGGTGGATCGACCTTGCAATTTCTCAACACTGCTTAATCCTTTGTGAAATAAAAACAACAAATGACTTCAATCAAAGAACAGAAACCGCGCCCTTCTCCAGCAACCCATGGCCTCATTTCCCACAGCTTCCAGCACTCCGTGAACCGCTCTGCTAGCGATTTTTCACGTCTGACCCGAATGTTTCCAACGCTCCATGCGGCTGTGCTGTTTCTCGAGACTCCATTGCTCAGGTCTATCTCCCTGGGATGCCGCGAGCCGCCGCCGGACGAATCCTGCGAGCGGCCACTGAGAATGAACATTTCCTGGTGGTCAGACGCCGCTGCGGTCGCGAGCTCGCCTCCTCCTCCTCGCGCTCATTGACTGTCACGCAAAGGGCTGTGTGTGTCCCCTCCCCCTCTCTTGGGAGCGCGCGCGCACACACCGGGCGGGTGGGAAGCGGTTCCGCCGCCGGCGGCCAGACCTCGGGGCAAGGGACAGAGGCCGGCGGGTAGGGG
Source organism: Ichthyophis bannanicus (assembly GCA_033557465.1). Lineage (NCBI taxonomy): Eukaryota > Metazoa > Chordata > Amphibia > Gymnophiona > Ichthyophiidae > Ichthyophis > Ichthyophis bannanicus. The sequence goes on along the minus strand of JAWIIG010000024.1, from coordinate 2,560,321 downwards.
AAGGGACTGGCCAAGAGAGGGCAGAAGTGATTCTGGGTCGTAGACGTGAGACGGACCGGTGTAAACCGGCCCACAGAACCGACCTAGAGCTTCGACTAACGAAGCCCACTGGGACTCAGCCGCAGCCGGGCGAGCCGAATGCGTTCGTGTTAAGGGGCAGAATCATGGACTGAGTCTAAATAGACGAGAACCGGTCCTGAGCTAGAAGAGGAGCTGGACTGGGCTGGAACTCAGAGTAACACGGTCCGGTTTCAGAAGAGCGAGAGAAGCCCGGCATCGGCAGTGTTACTTACCTTAATGCTTTGGATTTAGTCCGACCGTATTTATCTCTGGAGCACGCTGGAGCCAACCTTCGGGCCCACAGTTTGGTTCCAGGAGTCCTGCTACCGAGTCGGGTTCGCAGACTATATGCGAGGTCCACAGAGCTCGAGTCCAGGACTTCTTTTTTAAAAAGATGATAATGATGGATCATTCTCCAGGCATGGATTCCCCACCCGGTGCCCAGGACGCCTTTCAAGTGTTTTCGGGGCTGGATCAAGACTCTGTGCCGGATGATCCAGACTCATCTGCTCTTGGTGAAACTTTGGACCGCATCCTCCTGGAGTCCGTCTGCCAGCAGCAAGGCTGGGTCCGGGTGTACGGTAAGGATCGGAGCCCCTGTTCAGTTTGCACTGTCCTATCCAGAAAAGTGTTTTGTATATGCCTCAGTCCTCGGTAAACTGGTTTGTTGCACTATGATTTTTTTCCTTATTCCTTCCGTAGATCTTATTTGATATAATTTAGGAGTAAACATGATTTTCTTTAGTCACTTGCGTCATATTTCTTGCTATGTTTTTGAGAGTTGTAAGAAACCAAGGATGCTGAGATTAGTCCCGTGGAGATAATGTATTTTGATTTCAGAGCTCTTAAGCTTATCATTCCGAGCCAAGTTCTGGGAGACTTCCTGATCGTGAAACATCTAACGCAGAGTAACTCGTAAAACTGTTATGTGACATTATATTTCTCCAGGTTCTAAATATTTGGGGGGTAACTTGACAATTTTGATAAAAAAAATTGACTTGTAACGAGAGAGTGTGTTAGCCGTATCTCACGGAGATAACTAGAAATAATAAGTTGTAGTGAAACTTTAAGACTTGTTTGACCTCAGTGTCTATAACGATTTATTAGCTAGTTAAATTCGGGAAAGCCACCGCCTATCCTAGTGAATGAATTGTAGGGAATGGGTCTTGGGACCTGCTGGGTGCTTTTTAGGGTGGATTGGCCACTATTAAGAGACAGAATGATGGGCTTTATGGACCTTTGGTCTGACCCGGCTGGCAGGTTGTTTATTTATGTTGGGGAAATCATTTAACATTATAGAGTAGGTAGGTGTATCTTTTAATCATCCAACTGGGAATGCTATTAAAATATTACTTGGTAAAATGTTATGTATACTGCTTTTGATGTGAAATTGGAAAGGGGGTTGATCAAGTTTATAAATCAAACTAAAACTAGAAAGTACAATATTTGACATGGTTGCTCATAATACAAATGGAAAACCTTGTAACAAGTACTTGTATTCCACTGTTCATAACTCTTTTTGAGGTTGCACAAGTACATTTTTTGTGCATGAGCTAGATAATATGGCAGAAGAATAACTGCGTGTTAACCTTTAAAGTTTATATTTTTATTTCTGTGGAATTTCCTGAATCAAATTAGGAGGATGTTGTTGTATTTGATGTCAATACCAAAGTACTGAGAGAAAATCTTTTTGGCTAGTCCAATCAAGGCCAGCTTTAGCTTCCGATGTTCTGTATGAAAAAAAAGAAAACTTATCAACAAACACCTTATTAACACAACATCTTTTTTTTTCTGTTTTTTTTTTTTTACTTGTGTTTAGATATTACATATTTTATTATGCTACACATTTTTGCACGCACACTATGTTGTAATTCACCTAAAACAAGTAATTAATGGAAACGGTATCTACTTGGACTAACTGTAATCACATATCTGTTCTTTAGTCTCTTTAGCAGATCTAACTAGTGTTACTTATAAAAAAAACAATTGTGTATATTCATAAACCTCTTTTGAAAACTACGTTACAGATTCATATTATTACAATTTATTAGTAGGTTGTTCTCTTTAAACAAAAAACTCCTGCTTCTATACTTTTTTGGCTACTTAAAAAATTCCTTTAATATGGGCACATTATGCAGTTCAGATAACTTTTATCAGTTCGCATTCTGAAGGTTTTAGCTAATGATTCCACAGAGCAGCATAACTTAATGTAACAAATAAAAAAAATTGATTAGCACTCTTTGATTACACCCACTTGACTTATGCTTTTTATTATAGCGTGACTACACAAACTGCTTGGGAAGAGCTATTGGGCTAGTAAATTTATATTATTGCATTAAAACAGTTGATATGTTTTGGAATAATGTCTTTTTACATCTTAGCACCAGGCCATTAGGCAAGACTAGGTGATGGCCTAGGGCCTTTGCGGGGTGGTGAAGAATAGCAACAGTTAAAGCAAAACAGTCAGTTTTGACAGGCACACAAACTCACAGCCATCAGCTTATTCTTTTATCTGCAGGGAGAGTGGGCACATATATTTACATACAAAGCAAAGATTAATATTTAAAAGTATGATATCCGGTAAAGCATTTTTTTACAAGATTTTTGTGGGAGGGGTGATAATTAAACACTATCTCGAGAGGAGTGAGGATAGAGCTGAAGGTTTGCTTAGAGGGCCCACTGGCCTTGCTGGCACAAATTAAGCTTGTGTTTACATTTCTGTAATATGTTTCTTGAGTCTAGAGGGCTTGAAAAACAGAGTTACTTACCTGTAACAGAGTTCTCCGTGGACAGCAGGATAAGTCAGTCACACCTGGTGTTGTCCCCCGACGGCGCCATGACGGAAGTGCTCTATAGCTCAGAAGCTTCTGAGCATGTGTGAGGTGGTCCCACCTCCCCAGTCCGCCCCTAGCTGGCCAGTTAGTGACTAGCTATGCCGTTACGGCTAGGTGGGAGGCGGGTGGGATGGTGTGGCTGACTTATCCTGCTGTCCACGGAGAACTCTGTTACAGGTAAGTAACTCTGTTTTCTCCTAGGACAAGCAGGATGTGTCAGCCACACCTGGTGTCTCCCGAGCTAGATTCACGCTGAGGGGAATGAGGGAGGCATGCGTAGAATGCAAACATTTATTGTGAATACAACAGGAGTAAGAATTAGTGCAACTCCATCATAGATGGGAGAGGTAGGCATAACTGTGCAATTCAGTGAAACAGTGCAACACAACAACAGTGCAAGAACAATAGTGCATCAACAAGTAACTAGTGCAATAACTATTCAGAGCAATAGTGGTAAGTAACAGGTAGACAAGTATCTCAGAGTCCTTCGGTTCAGTCTCGTGCAGTGCTTGCACCCACGGGAGCCGTGGCTGAGGATAGGACTGCTCGGCCGAACGAGCCGTCGGTCGCAGAATGGATGTCGAGGCAGTAGTGTTTTTGGAAGGTGAGGTGGGAAGACCAGGTGGCGGCTTTGCAGATATCGCTCACTGGAATCTTCTGCGTGCAGGCCAAAGAAGCGGCTATTGCGCGGAGCTGGTGTGCACTCGCCCTGTTTGCTGGGAGTGTGCCAGCCTTCTGTAGACAATAGGCAACGCAGGTTGAAATCCAAAGGGATAGCGTGCGTTTGGTAACAGGTCTCCCTGGTTTGTTCGGGTCGAAGGAGACGAACAGCTGGGTCCCCCGACGAATGGCAGATGTCCTGTCGATGTAGGTGCGTAGAGCACGTACGCAATCTAGGGAGTGAAGACGTTGCTCTTCGGGGGATGAATGTGGTGCTGGAAAGAAGGATGGTAGCTCCACTGCCTGGTTGATGTGAAAGGCGGAGGCGACCTTCGGCACAAATTTGGGGTGAGTCCGCAGGGATGCTCGGTTGTGGTAGAGTTTTGTGTATGGCGGGTACGCCACGAGAGCCTGCAACTCGCTAACCCTCCGGGCAGAGGTGATGGCGATGAGGAAAAGGGTCTTCCAGGAGAGAGATTTTCCCTCGGCTGTGGCCAATGGTTCGAATGGCTCTTGCATGAGCTGTTGTAGAACGATGTTAAGGTCCCAGGAGGGTACCGGTTTCTGTACCGGGGGTTACAGATTTCGGAGCCCTCTCATGAAACGCGTCACAATGGGAAGGGCGGCAATAGAGCCTGAAGTTGTGTCTTCTGTGCGCTCGTGTAGAGAGGCAATGGCCGCGAGGTGTACCTTGATGGATTGGGGTTTCAAACCCGAGCTGCAGAGGAGAGCAAGATACTGTAGGATGGCGGGTATCGGGCAAGAGGCTGGGTCGACTCCTTGGTCCTTGCACCAGATACTGAAGCGTTTCCACTTGAGGCCGTATGCCCTTCTGGTAGATGGTCTCCGGGAAGCCAGAACAATTTGTTGCACATCCGGAGAAAGGTGTGAGCCATTGAAGGTTATCCTTTCAGCCTCCAGGCTGTCAAAGCCAGCATCTGGAGATTGGGGTGCCAGGTTAGGCCCCCGTTCTGGGTTAACAGGTCTGGTCTCAGAGGTAGTCGGATTGGGGGTTCTTGAGCGAGCTGCAGCAGTAGGGAGAACCACATCTGTCGTGGCCAAAAGGGGGCGATCAGAATCATGTGCGCTTTCTCCTTGATGATACGTTGTATCGTGGTCGTCAAGAGAGGTGTCGGAGGGAAGGCGTATGCCAGCTCCCAAGTTCTCCACGGAATGGTGAATGCGTCCGAGGCCACCCTCTGCTGTGATGGTTGCTTGGAGCAGAACAAGGGACATCTGGTGTTCTCTTCGGTCGCAAAGAGGTCGTTCTGGGGGGTTCCCCAGCGCTGGAAGAGGTTGCGTGTCACTTCCATGTGGAGCATCCATTCGTGAGGTTGAAGCTGTCTGCTGAGCCTGTCCGCTAAGGCGTTCTGATCCCCGGGAAGGTAAGTCGCCTGAAGTGTGCAGTTGTTGTCCAGCGCCAAGGCCCATGTCTCGAGGGCTTCCTTGCATAGCGAACGGGAGCGAGTGCCCCCTTGCTTGTTTATATAGAACATGGTAACCTGGTTGTCTGTCTGCACCAAGACTGCTTTCCCCGTGAGGTGGGGCATGAAAGTCTGTAGGGCATACCTGACGGCCCGGAGTTCGAGAAGATTGATGTGGAGGGTTTGTTCCGCTCTGGTCCATGCTCCTTGTGTGAGATGCAGTAGATGGGCCCCCCATCCCGTGGAGGAAGCATCCGTGGTGAGGATGAGTTGGTGCATGCGTGGGTGCAGACACTTGCCCACCGAGAGGTTGGATGGTTGTGTCCACCAGCGCAGGCCCTGGACAACACGGGCAGATATCGGAATGCGAGTGCTGAGTGGTTGGGAGAGTTGCTTCCAGTGCGTCCGTAGGTGCCATTGCAGTGTACGCATATACAGCCTCGCCAAGGGGAGGACCGAAGTTGTCGCAGCCATGTGGCCTAGCAGGCACAGGATCGCGTGGGCGGAGGTATGTTTCTCCGCCGACATTTTCCTGGCTAGGTGAATGATGGTGTTGATCCGCAGCTTGGGTAGAAAAGCCTTGCAGGCCTTGGTATCGATTATCGCCCCGATGAACTCTGTGCGCTGCACCGGTTCCAATCTGGACTTCTCTTTGAGAAGGAATCCCAATCTGGTCAGCAGGTATGTCGTCTGGTGTACTGCCCTGCGGAGGCCAGAAGCAGAATTCGCCAACAGGAGCCAGTCGTCCAGGTAGGGAAAGATGGCGATTCCTTGCTTGCGGAGGTGTGCAGCGGCCACCGCCACACACTTTGTGAAAACTCTGGGTGCTGAGGATAGGCCGAATGGCAGGACTCGATACTGGTAATGACATCCCAGTGCTGTGAATCTCAGGAATTTCCTGTGGGAAGCGTGGACTGGGATGTGGGAGTAAGCGTCCTGAAGATCCAGCATCGCCAGCCAGTCTCCCGTTCTGATGAGGGGAAGGATGGAGTTGAGCGAATACATCCTGAACTTCTCCTTTATGATGAAGTTGTTCAGTTTTCTGAGGTCCAGGATGGGACGTAGGCCCCCTGACTTCTTGGGAATAAGGAAGTACCGGGAGTAGAAGCCAGTGTTGACCTCGTCCGGGGGCACCCGCTCTATCACTCGGGCCTGGAGAAGTTGCTGTATGAGTTCCAGCAGCGGCTGTTCCAGGTGTTGAGGAGGCTGGCTGGTAGGTCGCTTGTGCTGGCGTGGAGGGGAGGAGAAGGGCAAGCGGTAGCCCGACTGGACTATCTGAAGGACCCACTTGTTCGTAGTTTATTTATTTATTTAAAGTCTCTTTTATACCGCGCTATTCAGCATCAGCGCGGTTTACAATAAACAATGAACATACACATTTCCAATAGTACTTTGTGTTTACATATGAACAGGATATTCAACTTGGCTAACAGGGTAACTATGTACAACAACAATATATACAATATATACAATTTATAGACTGGTCATGTGTTCGTATGGTTTTAGACATTGGAGATTTGGGTGGTTTCGGCAAATGGTGCTGAGTTTCTATTGGTTTCCGGGTAGTGTAGGAGGAAGAGGTAGTGTTTCACGGCCTTCCTGAATTGGCATAGGTCCGGGATTGATCGGATGTTGTGAGGGAGGTTATTCCAGATCATTGGTGCATAAAGTTTGAAGGTCCTGCTGGATGTTGACTTGGTGCATTGAGTTATTGATCTTGGGACTATCAAGGTGTTTTGAGCTACTGACCTTCTGTCCCTATTGTGGGGTGTCATCTGGATTAGCTCTGTTAGTGATGTTGACGAGAGACCTTTGGTGGCTTTGAAGGTGAGCAGCAAGGTCTTGAATGTAATTCTACCTTGAATCGGGAGCCAGTGGAGTTGTTTCATTATGGGTGTGACATGGTCTTTCCTGGATGCTCCGTGTAGTACTCTTGCTGCGGTGTTCATTGCCATTTGCAGTGGGTTTAGGGTGGTTTCGGGGAGTCCTTGCAGTATTGCATTTGCATAATCGAAATGTGGGATAATTAGTGCCTGATAGATAGTCCTGAAATCATCTGGCTCCAGCAGAGATCGCAGGTACCTAAGGGATCTAATTTTATGATATACTACCCTTACAGTGTTACTTATATGAGCCTGCATATTTAGGTTCTGGTCTAGTGTGACGCCGAGGTATCTGATCGCGGATTTGGTCTGGAGGTCTGCGTCCTTCACTTTTAGTACTGCCGGCGCAGTGAAGTTACGGTTCCTTGTAATGAACATCACCTCCGTCTTCTTGTGTTGAATCCGGAGGTTTTGGGATTGTAGCCAATTGGATATTTCATTTATGCAGCATGTTATTGGTGAGAGGTTTGGGTTTTCTGTTGCAAAAGGCATGTATAATAGCACATCATCTGCGTATATCATGCAGTTAACGCTGAAAGACCGGATCAGGTTGCAGAGAGGTTGCATGTATATATTGAACAGCAAGGCGGAGAGGGAGGATCCTTGTGGGACACCTTGGCTTTGGTGGAATGGTTCTGATGATGTGTCTCTGGATCGTACCTGCTGCCATCTGTCCGAGAGGTAGGACCTGCACCACTCGAGTGCTTTACCGAAGATTCCTTTTTCCTTGAGGCGTTCTAGGAGGCGCTCATGGTTAACGGAATCAAACGCTGCTGCGATGTCAAGGAAGACAAGGACAAAGCCTTGGCGGGTATTGTCGATGCCTGATATTATGCTGCTGAAGAGTGTGGTAAGAAGGGTCTCCACCCCGTGGGCTTCTCTAAATCCGTGCTGGCATGGATCCAGTGGTGCATTGGAATCAATGTGGTCTTGTATTTGTCTTTGAACTTCCTTTTCCATTATTTTTGCAAGCAATGGTATGCTTGCTATGGGTCTGTAGGATTCTGGTTTCTGTTGGTCAAGTTTGTTGTTTTTTAGTAGAGGTCTTATTGATGTGTGTTTGAGGGTGCGTGGGAAATCACCTGTTGTGAACGATTGTTGCATGAGTCTGGATATGATGGGACTGAGGTCAGTCCAAAGTTCTTTGACCCAGAAAGCTGGGCATGGATCAGATTGCGCTGTGGTCGTATTGATGGCTGCTATGGTGTCTTCGATGCAGTCTTGCCAGGCTGAGAGGAATAGAGACAGGCGACCCCCAACCGGGGTATAGTCAGAAGGAGGAGGTGTCTTTCCCTGAATGGGAAGGGTTGGACTGCTTCTGCTTGCGTTGTCGCGGTTGCTGTCGCTGAAAAGGCGACTTCTGATAGGTCTGCTTGAATTTGGGCGCCTGCCACTGTCGGTTGGATCCATAGTATTGCTTTGAAGTGGAAAAGGGCTTGCGGAAATAGCCCCCTTTCTGGGACCAAGAGGGGTGTTCGAGTCCGTCCGCTGCCAGGGTCTTTAAGGTGGTGTAGTCCTCTTTGAGGTCTTTCACGGTGTCGGCGACTTTGTCCCCGAAAAGGGAGTCACCTGAGCAAGGTGCATCCGCAATTCGGCCGTGCCCGCTGTCCGGACGGCGGTATCAAAGGCTGTACTCATCAGGTGCTTGCTGCATTCAGCTAGTTCCTGCATGGAGGTTGAAGCCGATGTACGTGAGTCTTTTTGGGAAGGTCCTGTAGTTGCTTTTTAAGGTCGGCCAGGAGAGAGTCCTGAAATAGGACGTGCTGAAATTGATGGGCTGCTATCTTGGCGTTGAGCATAGCCCCTTGAAACACTTTCCTCCCCACGTCGTCTAGGCGCTTGGGGTCCCGACCTGGCGGGTGGTTTGTCTGGGTACGCGTGGACTTGGATCTCTTGAGAGCTGATGCCACTACGATAGACTGGTGGGGTAACTGTGTCTTGTTGAAACCCGGGGCCGTGTGGATGATGTACTTGCTGTCCAAGCGTCTGGAGAAAGCTTGTCCGGATGCTGGGGATTGCCAGAGTGTCAGCTGCTTGTTCTTCAATCTGCGGTGGAGGGGAAGAGCCATGGCTGGCTTGGGACCGTTTAGGTACTTCATGACCTCCGGTTCCTTTTCGTCTGATGTCTCCTCCGTGGCCAGCCCCAGTTTAGAAACCACTTTCCTAAGGAATTTAGGGTAAGTGAGGTCCTCAGGCACTGTTGGTGGTGGCTCCTCTGTCTCGTCTGTTGGGTTCTTAAAGGTGTCAGAGCCTGGACCTGATTCCTCCACATCCGAGCCAGGTCCCAGTTCCTCTGCGTCGCTCCCCCCGGAGTCCAGCTGTGCCGGTGAAGGAGATTGCGCTCTGGAAGGTGCAGGGGAGGGAGTCCGCGCTCTGGGCGAGAGTCTGGGGAATCGAGGGGAGGGCGCCCGCTCCGAAAGGGTCTCTTGTGGCCTGTGTGTCCTGCGTTCCTGGTCAGGCCGTAGAGGGGCAGTCTGCTCAACAAGGCGAGATAGCAGGTTCAGGATGGCAGAAGAGGTGGATTCAGAAGATCTGCTGCTTTTGTGCCTCTTGCTGCGGTGAGAACTGGATCTCCTGCTCCTCTTGGAGGACCCACCGTGGGAATCCCTTGCCTCCTGAGGGGGATCGACGTCTGCGCTTGGCTGACCTCTTCCTGCCTGTCTCACCGCTGACGCGCTGACTGGGGGATTCCCTGCTGTCTGCGCGGTGATCACGACTCCCTCGTCGGCGCTGAGGCTCAGCGCGATCTTCAGAGCCGGAGCGGGCTTGTGTGCCTCCGCGCCGATGCGACGCTGCCCAGTCTTGTTGCTCCCGCGCCGAAGAAGAGGCTGTGTCGGCGCGGGCTCCCATCGCTGAGGTGCTCTGTAGCTCCACTTCGGCGCGGCGCGGCGTGAAGTGCTGGGCAGGGGGGAGGGCTGTCTGATGAGCACGGGGCAGGAGCCGCTGCGGCCAATCCGAGGAGAGCGGGCGTGTCCGCAGGCGGGGCCACGAGGGCAGCGCCATCTTGGCCAGCAGAAGGACCGCATGGCAGGGAAGAAGGGCTCGGGTTGCTGCGAACCGGAGAGGGGCTTACCGGGACGGCAGAGGCCTCTTCGGGGGCAGAATGTTCAGCGCGATGGTCCAGGTGAGGATCTTTGACCTTTTTATGCGGCGCTTTTGCCGAGGCATTGCTGGGGCGCTTCTGGGGACCGGAACGCTCAGCAGGCTTGGGTCGATCAACAGACCTGAGTTCATTGGTCCTGAGGTGCTCCGGGTCCCGGGACGTGGAGGCTGTAGAGGAGGAGAGCAGGTCTCGCAAGGAGTGTTCGCGGTGCTTCCTTGCTCTGGGGGACATCCGGCCGCAGCTTGCACAGTTCTCCACTTGGTGAGACGTCCCCAGACATCTAACGCAGTGCTGGTGAGTGTCCCTGAGATTCATCTTTCTGTTGCAGGAAGACACTTTTTAAAACCTGGTTTAGGCATTTAAGATGTTGATTTGTGTAGGAGAGCTTGTAAGTCCGTCTTGAGGCAAAGGCGGAAGGAAAAAAACTGGCCGGCTAGGGGTGGGCTGGGGAGGTGGGACCACCTCACACATGCTCAGAAGCTTCTGAGCTATAGAGCACTTCCGTCATGGCGCCGTCGGGGGACGACACCAGGTGTGGCTGACACATCCTGCTTGTCCTAGGAGAAACCTTTGCTTCCTAAGAAGAGTCAACAGTTGTTTTCAGGTATCCTTCCTTGGCACTTGCACAGATGATGCATGTGGCGTATTTTATTTGTGAATGCATTTCTGTGACACCTTATGCATACCTTAAAGCAGTGGATGTCAATTAGTAAGACTGGTGAATTAACCAACACATTCTATACCATTCTATTAGAAGTAGCAGTGTGAGGATTTGAAAATATTTTTTATTTTTATAATACGTGAAAGTGAAATTCATGAAGATTCTACAGTAAGTTAATGTGTATAAGAGAATTCTTACAGTAGATTAAATGTTATTTTGTCTTTATTAGAAACATTGCCTAATCTTGTATGTATCAACTATACTTTTTGCCTCTTTTAGTTTGCACGATCTTTATCATTGTACCAGGGCTGGCGCAACCACTAGGCAGTCGCCTAGGGCAGTAACTTCCAGAGGGCAGCAAAAGCAGGGCATTCAAAGCTAAATAGATATTGACCGTGAAATGGGGTGTAAAGCTTGAGGTTCGCCTATGGCAGCAACATTTTGAACCAACTCTAGGGCAGGCCCTGCATTGTACTTGATAGGATAAGAAAAGGGCAGGTTGTCTTATTTGCCTTCTCCGATTTGCAAAATAATGTAGTGCAATCCCAATAACTAGTATTCATGTTGAGGAGGGGTAAAAAGTAATATCAGATTTATGCATTTGTTAAATTTATTACACACTTTACTATTTTTTTCAAGGCATGATGCAAAAATAAATTTATAAACAAAACTATACAAATGAAAAGAGACTACCAGTATATCATGCAAATAGGCTCAAATTGTACTTTTCTTTCACAAGTCGTTGTGAGATTTTGTAATTGAAGAACTGCTGGCAAAAGTCACACTCAAGGTGATGATGGGAGGTAATCTAGCAGAAATGAGGACAGCAGCTGCAGGGGGCTCATCTGAGGCCAAACATAGTCCCCTCAGGAGTGCTTTAGTATTTACCACTCTCATCCAATTGCACTGGTATTCAAAATAAGTAAACCTTGTACTATTAATAATGCTGCATTTTTGGGTATGGGCGATTAGTGTGTTTTTATTTGTATTTGCTGTGCTCAAAAGCTTGATTCCTCTTTATGTCATAATATATTTGATAACCGATGAATAACTGGCATGAAAGGAGTAATCTTAGTATATTTACAAATTTATCCTTGAAACACTATAGCATACAACAAGGTGGTTCATAATATGAGTATTAGCAGTCTCCTAATATGATAAGGGCAGTTAAGGACTGAAATGTATATTTGCAGACACTGTTTTTTTACAAGTGCAGGACAGGGAACAGAGATAATCTATTTGCAGGGCCTACAGAATATTATGAGATATCAAATGAATAAACTATCAGAATTAAACAGGAATTCAGTTTTTAAATTAGCTGCATTATAGTGTTATGGTGTAATGTGAAACAGTGCTTACTTATGAAGAAACAGCACACTTAACTTTACTTTGACATAAGTGCAGAAACCCTGTGCTACAGCCCAATACTAATGCTAAAGCTGCAGCACAGCCTTCCCTAGCACATGTTTAACAAGTTTGTTTCACCTGAATGTAAACAGTATGCAAATGAGTCTATGTTAAACAAGGAAAGCAAGCCAGATACATGCGCACAGGGGTCTGCATTAGCAATATGGCACCTCTGTGCATATGTTGAATTGCTGAGCAAAGAAATAAGAGTCTGAGCTGAAGTTTGACACTTCACCTCACATGACCCAGGTCAGATTCCTGATCACAGTATTTGTGCTCCTCTACTCTGACACCACTAAAAAAGTATGGGTGGGTTGGTGACCCCTTCCCTCTAACCTGTTGAGAGCAGGAACGATGCCCACGTGCTCCTGCCCTTGGACTTTCATGTTAGAAAATTGCAGCAGATCCAATGTGCTGCATCCTAGAATGCACCAGGTGAGGTCAGTCTGCCAAATAAAGCAAAAAATGCCTTATGAGACTGACCCCATTGTACATCCTGGGACACACAGCACATGATCAGTCAGTCTGTTGACTCTACACTATGCATCCCAGAATGCACTATGAGGGGGGGGATCAGTCTGTCATATAAGGCAATGTTTGCCTTATATGGCAGACTGAACCTGCCTGCTACATCCACTAGGATGTACCACATGGGGTCAGATACTGCCACTTTCCACGATGGTGGTGCATGGAGGGCATCATTCTCACTCTCACCCCTTCTCCAACGGGGAAGGTACCAGAGGGATTGGAGCTACCCAGGGTTCAGGTGGATAGAGGCCATCGGAATATTTTTAGGGGTTTTGGGGCTACCGAGCCACCAATGATCTTTTAAATATGAAAACATAATGTCCACTCCACAAAAGTAAAAGTAGACCCAATATTACCAGCTAGTACAAAAAGATTTTTGTTGGAAGATTTGTCATGAGGAATACTATCTCCTGGGACAAATTTTTCCTTTTTAATCATTTTTAGGTTTACCTAAAAAATGATGAACCATTCTTCCATATGTGCCATCAACACAATTGTGTGTGAGACCCACCCTTCTTAGAACCATAATGAAATTGCAAATGAACTCCCTGCACAATATAGTGATTGAAAGGACAAGAGATCTCTTCCAATAGCCAGGGTTCAGTCCACTTTCAAAGAAATGCAGTATTCAAATGACCATCGTTTCCTTCTGGATGTTTTTTCATCAACTTCCGTATAGATCACCTCCACCCTCTGAACCAACTCCCAACACAGTCAGCATGAATGGTAAATCACCATCAAATCGAAACCAGCTTCCTGTGTGGTCTAAAGGCCTCCAACAATATTGCGAACCCTGGCTATTGGAGGAGATCTCTTCACCAAGTTGGGAATCGGATATGTCCTTTCCATCACTATATTGCTATTGTTGCAGGGGGTTCATTTGCAATTTCATTATATGGTTCTAAGAAGGGTGGGTCTCACACAGTTATGTTGATGCACATATGGAGGAATAGTTCACAGGTTTTAGGTAAACCTTAAAATGAGTAAATAGGAAAATTTGTCGCAGGAGATAGTATTCCTCAGGAAAAATCTTCCAACAAAACAAAATTGTGCTAGCTGGTAATATTGGGTCTACTTTTACCAATGATTTTTTGGCGGGGGGGGGGGGGGGATAACATTGCGATCAGGGGTCTGGACCTATTGGGTCATCTGAAGTGAAGTTTTGAACTTCAACTTAAATTAACTTTTTGCTTCCCACCACATCTTTACGTCTTGCCATAAATATCCAGTATTAAGAGAAGAGTAAAAAGCTGTGCTAAGTTTTTCAGTGCAATTTTTTATGTCATGGAGCAATTAATTTACTAATTCCTTCCTTTAGTATACAGTTAGCATGCCCACTGTACTCTGCGTTTAACATCGTCCTTTGCTCTGGATTGTCCAGTGCTATCTTGCTTTCTGCATTGAAGAGCAAGATTAGTATGAGATGTCTAGCAAAACGCAGTGTTAAAGCATATTATGGTTTGCTATATCAAGGTCTCTGAAGACGTTAGTGTGTTAACTATTTTTTCCATTGACAGAGCATGATATAATAAGGTGTGCTATCATTTAGTGCAATAGTTTACTTAAAGTTTTCCCATACTAACCTTACTCTCAATGCAGTGAGTGTTTCAGTGCAGAAACGTCTGCAGTAAAACCATCATGCTTTTCTTTTTCCTGTAAAGGTAGGGTTCTTGTAAGTGTTTAATTATGATAGAGGGTGTTAAATATGTTTTTCTTGACCCCCTTCAATTGGAAAAGCTCTTAATGCAAAAGGAGCCTGTCTATCTGATTTTCCAGGATTGCAGGGGGGATGTTCAGCATTTTGTGTTTTTGACGCTTCATGAAGTAATTGAAGTATTTTCAGCTATATCGTGTAGTGTGTTTGTTTTTTTAAACTTATTTTCCTTTATGTCTAATTTCCTGTAAATTATGCTTCCCATAATGCGGGCTAAATGTCCTGGTATGTTTCTTTGCCTATTTTACCTTTTACTATGTTACTTTATTGTATTCTGGGCTCTGCTTTTTTACTCTTATCGATTGTGTATAATCTGTTAAAAAAAAAAATAGTCATGCTACAGGGTAGCATAGTTGGCATGCAAACCACCAAACTGGGAATTGGTCTCAGTGTTTAAAAACAACCACACAGAATTTTGATACAAGTTTTTATTTTAGCACAAAATCTTCAGCCTATCCTATGCAGGGAACAGCAGGGTCATCTGAGATGAAGCACAGCACTTTATCTTATCAGCCTCATGGATAAAGTAGACTTGTAGCCACCCCACTCTGAGACTGTCTGGTCCAGGGCAAGTACTTGGCAAAGGCCCTTGAACAGGGAGTCTCCATGCAGCTGGACGCTCTTGGGCAATAATACTTATTGGTCTGGATTGGCATCCAGTGGAGTCGTTCTTGTATGGCTTCCACCTTGGAAAATGGTGGCACCTGATACCCCCTCCCAGTGTTCTGTCAGGCACTGCTAGTTTTCAAGATAGCAGTGGTATGAGAATGGTAGTGCTGGACTCTCCCCAAACCAGGGAAGTATTATTGGTTTGGGAGGGGATCTAACTGCATGGAGGCTTCTGGTCAAGGACCTTCTTTTGCCTGGGCCAGGGTGTTTGGGTCACAAGTGCCTTGAATAAGATAGCTGCGGGGAAGGTGGAGCCTACTGTGCCGCTAGGGAATTTTTGCATGATGGAGTTTGCAAAGTCTGGGTTTTTCTTTTTAAGTGCTCTGTCCTGCCAGTGTGTGAGATGGGATTGGCTCATGCAGTCTGACAAGAAGGGGAACGTTTTACTCCCAATACAGCAAACTATTGCAGATGACTATGGTGATGAGCGCTATTTTTTCTGTCAGCATGCATTTTTAAATCTGTGGTAATTTGCATGCCATTAGTATATAGTATCAGGAGTAAAAGATGTTTTTTTTCAGTATGTGCATTAGAATGTTGTGCACTGAAGCTTAAATCGCTATTCTTATGCACGGCTTATTACATCGGGCCCAAAATGGGAGAAAACCTTGAGTACACAATCCATTTAGGCAAAGACATCTTTTAGGACCGACACATACTCTTGATTGGTTATTTATTTAAATAATAACAGATTAAGATTTTGGTATTCATTCTTGTCTTTTGGCTTAACGTGACATTTAAAAAATTATGTAGGCATGTGGGAAGCATATCAAGCCTTCAATAATTCCTTTTTTTATAGTAATGAAGTTGTTTCAAATTTAAGCTGTTTAGATAGGTATAACTTCTGTACAGAAAGCAGGGTAAAGCTTCTCAGCATTTTTCCTTACAGTTAGTAGAGCCATCATGGTCTCTGTGCTGATTGTACACATGAATACACTGGCTGCTTATCTGATCATGAATTAAACATATAATAAAAGTCCATGCACAAACTGCAAACACTGGCTATTCCTGATCGTGTCCCCAGTCTAGTCCCGGAACCTCTGGGTTGTCCATCTCATCTAGCAGCTTGGAGACTGAGAAACTCCTCTTTTTGTGACATCACCAGTATATCTCCTCAGTGTCCGCCCCCTGTCACCAGTTACCTCAATCTCCAAGCAGCTGGATAGATGGGAGCCTGGGGGGTCCGGGCTCATTTGAGAAACGATTAAGGATCACCAGACATAGACTAGTTTAAATTTGGGGGGTTTATTGCTAAATTGAAAGAGTCCTGTGCCTTTAAGCCTCTGGGACCTGACAGCTTGCAGCAGGCCGGCTTTTCTCTCTCTATTCTCTCCCTCCTACCTCCTTCACTCCCCCCCCCCCCCTTTATTGCTCTGCCTTCTTGTTGTTATGGACGGACAGACTAGATAGGCCATGTGGTCCTTTTCTGTCATCATGTTTCTATGCTTCTTAGGATTAGGGCCTGTAGGTACCTGCCTCCTCGGGAGCGCTTACTGACAGTGGCAGTCCCGGTGTTCTGAGGTGTAGGAGCCAGCTGAGCGTTCTCTAAGCAGAGGCTGCTGGCGCCGTGCAGAAGACTTGCCTGCTAGCGCGCCTGGTCACTGGCATGCCGCGAGGGCCCTGCTCCTTCATTTTCGGTATTTACATCGGGAATCTGGGCCCAAAGAAGCTTGAGCGCAGAGGGGCCGATGGCAGGCGCAGGTACTCGCGGGCATCCGGCAGTGCCTCTCAGTGCCATGAGGTAAGCGTTGGGGGAAGCGCAGCCAGCTTTGTTAGTCAGTGCGTTTTGGTGTGCTTTTGACTGGCGGTCCAGCTGCGTGGCGGCCGCGTGCACTGCAGGCAGGCCCAGGAGGGTACATTTTCTGATAAAGTATAGTCAATCCTCGGTTGAGGCTTTAAAAAAAAAAAAAAAAAGGACCAAGAAGAGTGACCTACTGGGCCTTAACGGCTCTTAATTTTGCCCTCTGGGTCAGTGCAGTTTCGCGGCTCCCTAGCTTGCTGAGCCTGCTTTTCTCTCAGGGAGATAGGGGGCTGACAGCCAGCTTTTGGCCAGGTGTACCATGCCCTCCAAACCGCGGTGTGCAGTTCTAAGAAAGTCTCCAGCGCCGGGGGTATGTAAGGCCTGCGTGGGGGAGACGGAGGGCTTGCACCTGGACTTGGTTTTTTTGTCGGGCCCTGCGGAGGTTACTTCTGAACCCTCTCTTTCTACAGCCCCTGAGATGGCACAGGAGGACCCGATGCCAGGGCCCTCGTCAGTGGGGGTCGCTCCCTCCGCACAGGCGGCGTTCCCTGCGGACCTTTCGGCCATTTTTTCTCCGCAGTTTGTGGCCCTGCTCCAGCAGGCGGTATTAGGCGGCCCTGCACAGCAGAACCTGCCGACCGAGGTCAGCGGGGCTAGGAAACGTCCAGCACCTCCGCCCTCGGTGGCTGCCTTGAGTGGGGAGAAGAGACCCCGTACGGACAGAGCATTGAGGGGACCTTTCAGAGGTTTCTGAAGGTCCTCTTTCTGATGAGGAAGATCAGTGTCCTGTTAGAGGAAGAACTTGAAGAGGGGGAGATCTCGGAGAGAGAAGAACAGGCTAGAATGGTAAGAGTCTTCAGAAGAGAGGAGCTGCCGGCTCTCATTGTGGAGATGCTAAAAGCGCTCAATATGCCCGTGCCTGGGGCTGCGGTGGATGATACGTTGGAGGATCCCTTGTTGCAGGTGTTCCGTAAGACCCAAACGGCTTTTCCTGTGCACAGGGTATTTCAAGAGATGATTCAGGAGGAGTGGAATGTCCCGGAAGCTCCCTTGAAAGGTTCTAGAGTAATGGGTCATCTGTACCCATTACTGGATCAGGATAAGGAGGTCTTCTAATCGCCGAAGGTGGACGCGGCTGTTTCGGCTATGACCAAGAAGACGACAATTCCTGTTGAGAGCAGTGCGGCTCTCAAGGATGTTCAAGACAGGAAGCTGGATGTTTTGTTAAGACAAGTCTTCGACGTCAATGCTATTTCGCTTCAGGCAGCCGTTTGCGGAGCATGGGTAGCTAGATCCTGTCTTCGCTGGGCTCAGCAAGTTCAGCAGGGGCAATCGAGTCCGTTGGCGGGGGAGGCTGTGCGTTTAGAGTCGGGGGCAGCCTACCTGGCGGATATTCACTATGACCTTATGCGGGGTCTGTCTAAAAGTATGGCCTCGGCGGTTGCAGCGTGGCGGTACTTGTGGCTGTGCAGTTGGGCGGTGGATAGTTCCTCTAAGGCTAGGTTGAGTAAGCTGCCTTTTAAGGGCTGGTTGCTCTTCGGAGAGGAGTTGGAGAAGTTAGTGAAGGACCTCGGGGAGTCCAAGGGCGGCAGGCTGCCAGAGGATAAGCCTAAGCTGTCTCAGGGTGCTCCAGGGGGGAGAGGGCACTTCCGGGATTTTTGGCGTTTTCTCTCTGAGGTTTGGCTCTAGACCGCGGGGGCGTTTTCCGAACAGAAACCAGGCGTTTCGAGGTTTCCAGGGGGCGGGAAGGGGTTTTGGCCCCTCTTCCTCCGCCTCTTCTAGCTTCAAAAAGTCACAATGAGATGAGGGGGGCCCAGGCGCCCCCATTGCCGGTAGGGGGGCGGTTGCGGGAGTTCTATCCTGCCTGGGCCCAAATTACGTTAGATCAATGGGTTCTGGAGATCATTCGGGAGGGCTACGCTCTGGAGCTCTTGGGTCCAGTGCGGGAGTCCTTCGTGCAGTCTCCCAGCAAGTCAGTGTCAAAATGTGCGGCGCTGCGAGAGATGGTGCAAAGGCTACTGGACCTCAGGGCAATTGTTCCCGTTCCCGGGGACCAATACGGTTGCGGTCGGTACTCCATTTACTTCATCGTCCCGAAGAAGGACGGCAGGATTCGGCTGATCCTGGATCTCAAAGGCGTCAACTGTCGTCTGCGGGTGTCACATTTTCACATGGAAATGCTACGCTCAGTCATCGTGGCGGTGCAGAAAGGGGAGTTTTCTCATGTCTCTAGACCTGTCGGAGGCCTATCTGCATATTCCCGTCAGGGCGGAGCACCACAAATTTCTGAGGTTCGCGGTTCCGTTGGTCATTTTCAGTTCCAGGCGCTGCCGTTCGGCTTAGCGACTGCACCGAGAGTATTCACCAGGGTTATGGTGGTGGTCGCGGCAGCGCTGTGCAAGGAGGATATCCTTGTGCATCCTTACTTGGACGATTGGTTAATTCGAGCAAAATCGCAGGCCAAGAGCGAGAGGGTTACGGCCCGGGTGGAAGCATTCTTGGAAAGCCTCGGGTGGATAGTCAATTTGACAAAGAGCCACCTGCGATCTTCTCAGAATCTCGAATACCTGGGAGCGCGCTTCGACACTCAGAAAGGGAAAGTGTTTCTGACGGAGCAGCGAGCTCGGGGCCTGTGCAGGCTCGTCAAGAGCTTTTTGGGTCTCAAGGCTCCCTCAGCGTGGCGTTACCTTCAGTTGCTGGGCACCATGGCGACGACGATAGAAACAGTGCCGTGGGCAAGAGCGCACATGCGGCCTTTGCAGAGGGCGTTGCTTCGCTGATGGTCGCATCAGCGGGACCCTCTGTCCTGGCAACTCGTTTGCCCGGAGGAGGCTCAGCGTGCCCTGCGCTGGTGGCTGCTTCCCAAGTCGTTGAAGCGAGGAAAATCTTTGGAGGCTCCAGACTGGGTGGCAGTGATGACGGACGTCAGCTTGCTGGGATGGGGAGCTCACTGCCAGGGCAAATTTATGCAGGGGCACTGGAACCCTCAGGAGAAGACGTGGGCGATCAACCAGTTGGAATTAAGAGCGGTGTACCTGGCGTTGCTCGAGGGGAAGGCGGTCCAGGTGTTGTCCGACAACGTGACGGCAGTGGCCTACGTCAACAAACAAGGAGGCACCAGCAGTGTAGCGCTAGAGACCGAAGCTGAATTCCTGTGCGACTGGGCGAAAGCAAATCTCTCGGACCTGTCGGCAGCGCATGTGGCAGAGGTGGACAATGTGGAGGCCGATTTTTTCCTCAGCAGGGTGACGGTGGACCTGGGCGAATGGGTTCTGCATCCCGAGGTTTTCGACATGGTGGTTCGCCGGTGGGGAACACCGGTCATGGATCTTATGGCGAACTTAGCCTCCGCAAAGGCCAACCGCTTCTTCAGCAGGCACAGAGAGAGGATGTCGGAGGGCTTGGATGCTCTTATGCAGGTCTGGCCAGCGGGTCAACTGCTGTACGTTTTTCCACCCTGGGTTCTGATAGGAAGGGTCCTGCAGCGAATAGAAAAGTTCGACGGACAAGTGATTCTCATAGCGCCGGATTGGCTGCGTCGCCCCTGGTACGGAGACCTGGTGCGGCTGCTAATAGCAAAGCCCTGGCGGCTTCCCTGCAGGCCGGATCTGCTGACGCAGGGACCCCTGGTGATGCCTTACATAGGCCGATTCTCGCTTACGGCTTGGCTCTTGAGCGGGCTCGGTTAAAATCCCGGGGTTACTTGGCGGCGGTTATTGCTACTCTATTGAAGTCCAGGAAGCGTTCCACGTCTTTAGCGTACATGCGTGTGTGGAGAATCTTTGAAGCATGGTGCGGGGCGAGGAAGTGCGAGGCGTTGAAGGCTTCTGTTCCCCAGATCTTGGACTTCCTGCAAGATGGCTTCGACAAGGGCCTCGCGGCGGCGTCGTTGCGTGTTCAGGTGGCGGCATTGGCCTGTTACAGGGGTAGGGTAGCAGGTCAGTCACTAGGGTGTCAGCATGATGTGAAATGTTTTCTAAGAGCAGTGTCGCTAGTTAGGCCGCCGTCTAGACGGGTCTTTCCTAAGTGGCATCTGCCATTCGTCCTAGACGCTTTAAAGCAAGCGCCCTTCGAACCGTTGGCGCATGCATCGCTTAAGGACCTTACACTGAAGGTGGTATTCTTAGTGGTGATCTGTTCGGCTAGGCGAGTGTCAGAGCTGCAGGCTCTCTCCTGCAGGGAGCCTTATCTTTCCTTTTTTCCGACTAAGGTAGTCTTGAGAATCGTTCCGGCTTTTCTGCCGAAGGTGGTCTCGGCCTTCCATGTGAACCAGGAAATTTCCTTGCCGGTGTTTTCAGAGGACAGTACAAGGAGAGCAAAGCAACTCTCGCAACACCAACCAGAGAACACAAGGAGCGAGAGAGATGTGATGACACAGATGCTTGATCCAAGACGTTTTATTAAAGTTCCCCAACGCGTTTCGGCGGAACGCCTTCCTCAGGGGGTATCAAACTAACAAAAATAACATAAATAGAATTATACATTAAAACGTATTAAAAACAAATAAGTAAAAATGAACAAGATTAACAAAAATAAAACGGGCATGGATAAAGGGTAAAAACAAAGGTGGTTGTATAATGCACGGATGATAACCAAAATATAACTATCAACTGATACATAAATGATATGTGTAAACACTCCAAGTTAAGAAAGACGCAGGGCAGAGAGGCAATTAAAACCAAAATGAAAACTAATAAAAACAAATACAAGTCAAAAAACGGATGATACTCACTAATGCGGATCATGCAAAGAGTCTGTATATTGAAATGTGACAGACGTTCACCTTTGGCCCGACTGTGCTAAGGCCATGTGGATAAACAGCATTAAGCTGCAAACATAAACATCTATAGAAGATTATAATAAATAAAAACTTCCAATATTAAAATATGTAAAGTAATAAATCATGGTAAACAAAGGGACCGAAAAGATAAGATAAATACTTACTTAAATTAATGGTGTGGTTTTTTAAAAAACCTTTGGGAACAAACACACTGTAATGCATAAAAAATACATAATAAAAATACAAATACACCAAATAAATAACATATTGAGAAACAACAGTGAATAATATAATAAATAACATCAATAAATAGTTACATTAAATAACTACTAAAAACATCAAATTGCTATAAAACCAATGAAGAACAACGAAGGATCTAAATCCAAACTCAAGAAAGGAGGTAATTTCACTAGAGGAACTGCTAAGGAAAAAGCATGAACGTAAATTGAAGAGGACTACATACAGCATGAAACCAATAGAGGCTCAAAAAAATGTTGTGCTCTAGATGATAATATACCATAAATACAGGATCATATATTATAATTTATATGTGTTTAAAAGAAAACTGCTCAATGTTACATAGTTGCTTAATTTAATAAACCCTAAAAACATCAAAGTACTAAAAGAATAAATAACAACGGGGGATAAAATCCTACTTCAAAAGGGATGTTAGAACACTAAAAAAACTACTAAAAACCAACTATAAATCAAAATGTGTTCAGTGAGGGACTTAAAATACCATTTTGGTGTATTATTATCTAACGTTAGGCTCTATTACACGACATGTTTTACGCAAGCGAGAGAGAAAACTAATTATAACATTGAGCGGATGTGAAGGGCTCAAAAAAGTTATATGCTGAATGGTAATGTGCCATAAAAAAGAGCTTGCAAAGCCAACTTGTTTATTGAGGAGAGATTAGAGATGGTAAAAAGATTACTGACGATACAGTTTGTTCAAGGGTTGCTAAAGTAATACAACTTTCACAGGGGACCGAAATCATCGATGGATTTTATCTTGTAGAAGGAACAACAATATCTCATTACCAAAGTCCCGATTTATAGCTGTAAGTGAACAAAATAATACTTTGCAAAAACAACTTGTATCTTAAGAAGTGATTATCGACAATACGGTTTGTCTTGTATATTTGAAAAATTTCACTGAAAAAATGCGACTTCCACAGGGGGCCGTGCTCATCAATATGTTTTTAAAAAAACATAGAAGGGACAACATCTCACTACCGAAATATCGATAGTAGTTCTCAGCTACAAGTTAAAACCATAAAGTATTAAAAACTAATAAGTCATATATGTGGCAGATTTTGAAGAAAAATATTTGAGGTTTCATCCATTTAAACCGAATATACGTCTTTGGAAAGATACATCGACGTTTTGTTGATATGGGAGGGGGCCGAATCCACACTCCTTGATTTCTTCAATTGGTTAAATACCTTAGATCCTAACCTACAATTTGAAGGTACATTCAGTACAACAGAAATAGCATATCTCGATATTAAGATTAGGAAAGGTAAAAATGGTTTTCTGACTGAATTGTACCGTAAACCTACGGATAGGAACAAGCTATTACAGTACAGCAGTTTTCACACCACGTCTTTAAAATATAATTTGCCTACTAGCCAATTCCTGAGAATTAGGAGACTATGCCCTACAGATACTGATTTTGAGAAACATGCACTTGATATGCAAGATAGATTTAAACAACGAGGGTATCCGAAACAGTGTATTAAACAAGCATATTGTAGGGCTAGTAATACAGATCGGTCAATACTGTTACAAAAAAAGGAACGCCCAAAAATGGAAAAAGTTATATGCTCCTTGACTTTCAGCAATTACACTAAGGATATTACCAGCATATTGAAACAGTATTGGGATTTACTGGCATCATTACCAGCCTTTGCGGCTAAGAGTGATGGTGGCTCACAAGCGTAGTCCCAATTTATCTAACATTCTGGTGTCGTCCGCCTTGACATACTACAAACCACCTCTGAAGGTGACGGGTCATTTTAAGTGTGGCAGATGTTCTGTGTGTGTCCACACGATTACATGTAAGTAGGCCTTTGTCCATCCGATATCACAACATAAAGTTTATATACACAATTTTTCAAATTGCAAAACTGAAAATGTCATCTACATAATTCTTTGTCCCTGCAATCTTCTCTATGTAGGTAAAACTAAACGGCTGATACGGACCAGGATAATCGAACATAGGAGCTGTATACAAAGAGGTATCCCAGATAAGCCACTTGTGTCACATTGGCAAAAAAACCAAACATACCGTTGGTGATTTAAAATATTTAGTTTTAAAAACAGTAGTACCAAATTGGAGAGGAGGAGATGTGAATAAACTTCTGTTGAAACTTGAGCAACACTATATATATGAGTTCAACACCCTAGAGCCCAATGGATTGAATCAGGAAACGGATTTGTCAGTATTCCTTTAAAATAGTGCATAATCAGTTTCACCTCATCTGGATGATTTGCTATCATTATGAACTATATACGTTTTTAATCATTGCTATTGAGGTTTATTGAAACTTGAGCAACATTATATATATGAGTTCAACAGCCTAGTGCCTAATGGATTGAATCAGGAAACGGATTTGTCAGTATTCCTTTTAAATAATGCACAAATCAGTTTCATTTCATCTGAATAATTTGCTGTCATTATGAACCATATACGTTTTTAATTATTACTATTGAGGTTTATTGATTTTCTGACCCTAATATTTTCAAGAGTGAATGTTGTTGTTTCCAATCTGTCAGTACGTCGGTTCACATACTGATAAGCTTGCCTCAGTTTGTGCGGATTTAGCGTTTGTAATTTGATTCTGACTGAAACCACGCCCCCAAATTTTGGCGCGTTTTTTCAGCGTTTTTTAACTTCGGCGTTCTCCTCAGCTCACTCTTCAATTTTGAGAGATTACGTTCCTTTCAAGACACAAGGTTGGTTTGGCATTTGTTGCTTCCTAAATGTTCACTTTATGCAATCTCGCGCTAGTAATCTGTTGGCCTCACAAACATCGTCCCCTGAATATATAGGTTTATGTTCTCTTTTATATAAGCAGCAGTACTGAGCATTACTCTTTTAAATATATACAGAAGATGATACATGTGTCTTACCGCTGTTTTAGACAAACTTAATAAATATCGTCCCTAGTATATATTATTTTATCTTCCATCTTATGCAAGTAGCAGTACTGAGCAGTACTCTCTTAAATATATACAAAGTATGACATATGCGCCCCATGTATTTTATACCAACTTATATGGCTTACTAGTTTTTAATACTTTATGGTTTTAACTTGTAGCTGAGAACTACTATCGATATTTCGGTAGTGAGATGTTGTCCCTTCTATGTTTTTTTAAAACATATTGATGAGCACGGCCCCCTGTGGAAGTCACATTTTTTCAGTGAAATTTTTCAAATATACAAGACAAACCGTATTGTCTATAATCACTTCTTAAGATACAAGTTGTGTTTGCAAAGTATTTTGTTCACTTACAGCTATAAATCGGGACTTTGGTAATGAGATATTGTTGTTCCTTCTACAAGATAAAATCCATCGATGATTTCGGTCCCCTGTGAAAGTTGTATTACTTTAGCAACCCTTGAACAAACTGTATCGTCAGTAATCTTTTTACCATCTCTAATCTCTCCTCAATATACAAGTTGGCTTTGCAAGCTCTTTTTTATGGCACATTACCATTCAGCATATAACTTTTTTGAGCCCTTCACATCCGCTCAATGTTATAATTAGTTTTCTCTCTCGCTTGCGTAAAACATGTCGTGTAATAGAGCCTAACGTTAGATAATAATACACCAAAATGGTATTTTAAGTCCCTCACTGAACACATTTTGATTTATAGTTGGTTTTTAGTAGTTTTTTTAGTGTTCTAACATCCCTTTTGAAGTAAGATTTTATCCCCCGTTGTTATTTATTCTTTTAGTACTTTGATGTTTTTAGGGTTTATTAAATTAAGCAACTATGTAACATTGAGCAGTTTTCTTTTAAACACATATAAATTATAATACATGATCCTGTATTTATGGCATATTATCTAGAGCACAACATTTTTTTGAGCCTATATTTTTTTGAGCCTCTATTGGTTTCATGCTGTATGTAGTCCTCTTCAATTTACGTTCATGCTTTTTCCTTAGCAGTTCCTCTAGTGAAATTACCTCCTTTCTTGAGTTTGGATTTAGATCCTTCGTTGTTCTTCATTGGTTTTATAGCAATTTGATGTTTTTAGTAGTTATTTAATGTAACTATTTATTGATGATATTTATTATAGTCATCCAATGTAACTATTTATTGATGTTGTTTATTATATTATTCACTGCTGTTTCTCAATATGTTATTTATTTGGTGTATTTGTATTTGTATTTTTATTATGTATTTTTTATGCATTACAGTGTGTTTAATCCCAAAGGTTTTTTTAAAAACCACACCATTAATTTAAGTAAGTATTTATCTTATCTTTTCGGTCCCTTTGTTTACCGTGATTTATTACTTTACATATTTTAATATTGGAAGTTTTTATTTATTATAAACTTCTATTGTTGTTTATGTTTGCAGCTTAATGCTGTTTTTCCACATGGCCTTAGCACAGTCGGGCCAAAGGTGAACGTCTGTCATATTTCAATATACAGACTATCTTTCCATGATCCGCATTAGTGAGTATCATCCGTTTTTTGACTTGTATTTGTTTTTATTAGTTTTCATTTTGGTTTTAATTGCCTCTCTGCCCTGCGTCTTTCTTAACTTGGAGTGTTTACACATATCATTTATGTATCAGTTGATAGTTATATTTTGGTTATCATCCGTGCATTATACAACCACCTTTGTTTTTACCCTTTATCCATGCCTGTTTTATTTTTGTTAATCTTGTTCATTTTTACTTATTTGTTTTTAATACGTTTTAATGTATAATTCTATTTATGTTATTTTTGTTAGTTTGATACCCCCTGAGGAAGGCGTTCCGCCGAAACGCGTTGGGGAACTTTAATAAAACGTCTTGGATCAAGCATCTGTGTCATCACATCTCTCTCGCTCCTTGTGTTCTCCGGTGTTTTCAGAGGCCAGGGAAGAGGTGTCAAGGAATCTGTATCTTTTGGATGTCCGGCGGGCTTTGAAAAAGTATCTGCGCCAGACTGTGCCCCTTCGGAAGTCGGATAGGCTTTTTGTCCTTGTCGCGGGTCCACGCCGGGGAGAAGCGGCGTCGAAGGTGTCGATTTGCATGCTGGATCAAAGAAGCTATCGCGTCGGCTTACGTGTTGTGCGTTAGACGGGTCCCGGAAGGGTTGAGGGCCCACTCCACCAGAGCTCAGGCTACTTCCTGGGCGGAGGTTAGGTCGGTTTCTCCGGCGGAGATGTGTAAGGTTGCGACGTGGTCGACGTTACATTCTTTTGCTCGGCACTATCATCTGGACGTGCTAAGGGCGGAGGAGTCCTCGTTTGGATCAGCAGTTCTTCAGGCTGGTATGCCAGGTCCCGCCCATGTTTAAGTATTTTCACTGCTCTGGTACTAACCCGGAGGTTCAGGAAGGTGAAATTAGAGTTACCTCCTAATTGTTGTTCCTGGAGTGGAACCAGTCTAGTCCCGTATCCCTCCCAGTGTTCTTGGGTGAGCGGTAGCCTGAAGTGGCTGTGCAGTCACAGGTGAGTCATGTCTCCTTTCACTGTAAAAAAAGAAAAAGATAGGAAGACAGATTACAGCAGGGGGCGCAGTGCGGGAGGAGTAGCATTAAGTGTTATTTGTTTTGATGGGACTTACTGTTCTTTCTGTCCTTTCTGGGGAAGAAGGGGTGGCCTCTACAAGTTTACAGTCACAGTGTTGAAGGGGGGGATTCTCAAGTGTCCTTCCTCATTATTTATTAGTTATGTACGTTGTTCTTGCATGCTTACTTGTTTCCTCGGTGAGTCTACTTTGTCAATAGGATACTGGTGACAGGGGGCGGACACCGAGGAGATATACTGGCGATGTCACAAAAAGAGGAGTTTCTCAGTCTCCAAGCTGCTAGATGAGATGGAGAACCCAGAGGTTCCGGGACTAGACTGGTTCCACTCCAGGAACAACAATTAGCAGGTAAGTCTAATTTCACCTTGTTAATAGATTATTATCAACCTAATATGGGATATCTCTGTAGATAAATAATACCCCCACTAAAAATGATGCATAAACTTCAGAGTATAAGTTATTTTCGGCATCTGTAGTAAATACGTAATTATATATAGCTGATTTTATTCTCCTCCTAGATGTTTGTTGTATTTTAGGTCATCATATATTGCAAATTTTTTTTCAGCCAGCTTTTGAAGTATTGTGGCGTTCCTTTTGTTGCTTAAAAATGCATGGCAATCTTGGGGGGCGCTCGTGAGCCCGCTACGTGATGGCCGCATTTTAACCGAGCTCCGTCCCAACGATCCCAAAACTTTAGCTAACATGCGATAACTGCAGCAATTTTCCCCACCTTTACCTGCCCTGGCTCAACACAGGCAAGCGGTGCCCTACGGAACCCGAGCAAACCGCCCGGTAAGATTGCTGGCGGCTAGGAAGCCGTGAAATCCCTCTCCAGAGTGCGGCCTGCTGTGTGCTTCCCGTCAACGCTCTGGGCCTGGCTAATCCCGCGGCTGACCTCTGTGACCTGAGCGGATTGGACGGCGTTTGAGCGGGCTCCCTCTGGGCTGTGCAGCTGGTCCCCTTGTGCCGGGTCGGAGAGTGTGCTGTGGCCCTTTGTCGGGTGGAGCGCTATCCCCAAGGTCAGGGCGCCTGTTCGAAGAGCTGGAGTGTTGCTTGAGGGGCCGAGGAGGAGGCCTGGATTCCTCGCGGCTTCCGCTAGTGATCACCACCTTCATCTGCCAGCACACATCCCCCTTAGGGGGGTAAGTACGAGGGCTACTCCTTTCCTCTCACTCTTTCTGGATTATAAACGGCGCCCGAGGCAGCGGCAATCTGCAGGCAGTCTAGTGCTCTGCCGAGGCCCCTGCTTCTCAGCGTGGACCCCATGTGCCCTCTTGGAATGCTTTTGCGCTTTCTCTGACTTTGGATATCTCTTTGGTGTGTAATACCTTGCAGTTGTGGCACTTCGTACTCTACCTTCCCCTAGCTCTGTAGAGCACTTTGAGCATTGTCTTCGGCGGCTCGTCTCGTCGGGAGGGCCAGGAGCAGCTTTCTTCTCATCGCCCCGCTGTCTCTCCAGTGCCTCGGGCCTTGCGGACATTGACTGTATCTATCTCCTCACACTGTGTGGTAGTGACTGATTTGTGAGCTTGTGAGGTTCTGTGCGCTGCTGTCTTCCTGGTGTCCTTGCCTTTGCTGACATTGGCTCTATCCTTCTCCTAACACTGTGTGCCACTGGAGGACCTGTGGGATGGCAGCTAAAGCAAAAAATTCTGAAACTAGGGAGGGGATGCGCTCTTCTCAGCGACTGCAGAGTAAGTCTGGAGCCCCAAGCAGTCCACGTGAACAATCTCCTTCATCAGGTACTGATGATGAGACTGTAAGTGAAGATGACCTGGACCCCCACAAACAACTCTCCTCCGCTCAACTCAAACAAGAACTCCGCAGAGGCTTTGCGGAGCTAGCCAGCGAGTTTCGCTCGCTGCGTGAGGAACTGATGAAAGAGGTTGCAGAACTACGGACCGATGTTAAAGAGCTGGGAGCCCGAGTAGAGGACGTGGAGACCAAAGTGGTTGATCATGATGGGACTTTGATGGACTTACAATGTGCGCTTGACCGGCAACATGCGCAAGCAATGGAGCTGACTTATAAAATTGACATTGAAAACCGCTCCCGCCGCAACAACGTGCGTTTCCGCGGACTTCCAGAAGCGGTGGGGGGCGGAGAAGATTTACCAACCGTGCTCAAACTGTTGATTACGGAGTTGCTCCTGGCGGAGGACTTGGCTACGCATGCTTCTGGGATGGAAATTGAGCGAGTCCACCGCGCCTTGGGAAACCCCCCAACAACCAACCTCGTGATGTTATTGCGAGATTTTTGCGATATTCGGATGCTGAGCTTCTCATACGTCGAGGCCGGGAGAAAAAGACGGTCCGCTTCCAGGACGCCACAGTGTCAATCTTCCAAGACCTTTCGACGTTCACCCTGGCGCGCCGGAGAGAGATGAAACCAGTTACAACGGTCCTGAACAGCAAGGGGATTCGCTACTCTTGGTCCTTTCCATTTAGGATGAACTTTCGTTTGGGCAACAAAAAGATTTCAGCAAAAGACTATACTGAAGCTTGGCGAGCTCTTCGCCAGGCGGGACTAGTTGATGATAATGCTCAGCCTCATCTGCCGCCCCCTAAACCCCAGCACTCCAAGTGGACCAGAGTGGGCAAGTCCGCTTGATTTTTGTTGTGGAGTAAGAGAGCTGCTTTCACCTCTTGGGGAGCCTCATTTTCTGGGTCTCCTGACCTCCAGATATGTGGTTGAATGACCGGCCGTTGGTGCTTGGCTGTTTTTTGATTTTTTCCCCTTTCTTTTTGTAATACTTCTTGCTGAGTTATTGGCCATTGGCATGGGTCAGCCTGGGCTTCCGCTACACTATACATAGGGGACGGCGGACGATTTGCAAATGTTTTGATGATGATATTATTCTGATGGGGAGGCATGAATGGGATTGATGACCCAGGGTGGGTGGGGAGTAGTGGGGGAATGTTATTATCTGTTTAGGATGTAATGTTGCTTAGTGGGACTTGGGGGGAACAGGGTTGGTGGTCAACTTACCGTGTCCTGTATTAATTTTGACAGGCTGGTGGTATTGACGGGAAGGGGGGGGTTTGGGTTGGAGGGAGGGTTGTTCAATTTGGAGCTGGTGGGTGTGGTTGGGTTTGGGGGGAGGGACTATGGCTCTTGTTTCTGGAGTGTGGAATGGGTGGGCTCGGCTAACTAATCCCCCGGGGTGGCGGGGGGGCAACTGTCACCGGGACCCTCCGGGTAGCTGGAGGGTAAGAAGGTCTAGATTGTGAATCTCAATGGTGCGCTTCATTTCTTTGAATGTTAAGGGTCTTAACTCCCCAAGGAAGCGGTCGCTGCTGTTTTCAGAATTGCGCGCTTTGCAGGGGGACATTGTTTACTTACAGGAGACCCATCTTCAGAATTGTAAACAGGGCTGGTTGAAGCGGACCCCGTACACTGAGGTGCGGGTGGCCTCCGATGCGCAGGGCCGGAAGAAACGGGGAGTGGCCCTATTGTTTCACCAGAGCCTCTCTTTGCAGATTGAGGAGATAAAACGAGATACCCTGGGGCGGTGGCTCTTTTTGAATGTTCGCCTAGAAGGGCACTTGTTAACTTTAGCTAATGTCTGCGCGCCCAATGCAGGTCAAGGGTCCTTCTTTACGCGATTGAAAGTTTTACTGGCAGACTTTGCAAAGGGCCCCATTGTTTTGGGTGGGGATTGTAACACGCATCTGGTGCCCCATTTGGATTCCACGGGTCGCGCTGGGGGGGGGAGCAGGGGGGTCGGCTAGAGCCCTCCAACGCCTTATGCTAGATTTAGGTTTGCGGGATGTCTGGAGGGACACCCATGAGGGGGAGAGGGGTTATACCTACTACTCTCCGGTCCATCAGGTTCACACTCGCTTTGATTATTTTCTATTGGATCAGCGCCTGATGGATGGGAGAGTGAAGGCTGGACATGGAGTGCTGACTTGGTCAGATCATGCCCCGTGCTGGCTTGCCCTCCCGGCCGGTCTGTACAGTGAGCACCAACGTCTTTGGCGTTTAGATGCGAGGTTCCTGCGGAGGCAGGGTGCTGTGCAGGACCATATCCGCTTCATCACCGAATTTTTTGAGTTTAATAACTCAGGGGATGTCCCTCTTCCCACGGTGTGGGATGCCTATAAGGCTACGGCTCGAGGCCACCTCATGGCTGAGGCGACCCGCACGTGGAAAATGTGGACGCGTGATCACGACCAGTTAGGGAAGGGTTGGGGGGGGGAATAAGGGTGGTGGGGGGGGGGGGGGTTGTTGCTCCCCGCTTCCTTATCCTAAAAATATAAAAATGAAGGCGTATTGTAGAATACTATTGTGATCTGAAGTTATGCTGTTGCATTCTTTTTGAAGATCTTTGTGGTTCTTGTCTCTATGTATTTTTTTTTGGAAGCCTTTCAATAAATAAAAAAAAAAATGCATGGCAATCTTGATGATAGAGAAAAGCTTGATAAAAGGATTGTAGAGGGTGAAGGACTGTTGGCAGGAAAAAGCTCAAGGTCGATAAAGCCCCAGGACTTGATAAACTAACCACTGAATTTTTTAAAGCTGTTTGCTAAGCAACTTGTCCCTTTTCATGACAAAAATCTTTAATAGTTTGCCAGCTAGTCAAAATGTGCCATATCTCTGATGGAGACTTGGGCTTCTTTATTTCCCCAAGGAAGATGAAAATCAAGCTAAATTTAAAATTAGAAATAGGATGACAAAATCCACAATTAAATATAATGGTGCTGACAAAATTCCTGGCAGTAAGACTGTTGGCATTCCTGCTGACATTTATACCTGAGGACCAAATTGGGTTTTATTCCTTTAAAAGGCAAGTGAAAGACAATGTGTGAAAACAGACCGTATACAGTATGCAAAGATGACTGATACCCCCAGTGAAACCTATAAAAAGCATTTTAGCACTAACTAATGCTATGCTATGGGTATCTTATCTATTGATGAAACATGGGTTGGGTCCTATACAGGTTGGGTGTGCTTGAAAATTCGTTCACAGCTACGTTTGCTGTTTTATAACTTACATGTAAGGAGCAGCACTATTTCTAAAATAGGCATAGCTCTACTCCTCCCCTCCACAAATATATATGAAATTGAGAAAAATATATGCATAGAAATGCACACTCACATATTCATGCAAGTACCTTTCAGCTATGGTGTTTTCAGTAAAAATTACAGTTTTTTGACATTTCAATATAACCACAATTATTTACCAGTCGGCTGGGAAGGAGTAGCCTTGTGGTTAGAGAAACTGACTTGACGGCACTAAAAAAAAAAAAAAAAAAAAATTACCAGTCATCTCAAACGGCACTGAAATATTCCGTATTCTCCAAACCAGTCAAGATTTGACATGGAATTAAAGAAGACCATATGACATTAAAGCATTGCACAAGAATAAGCTGAACATCCAGGGCCCAACAGTCTCTCTTCGCCTTTGTCTCACAGGGAGAGATGTTGGGGCTGAGGGGAATTAAGTTCCTGGTGTTGCTGTATCCTCTGCCCTAAAAGGAGATGGGGCAGTTGTTTGGGGTCCCCAAGGTGAATGCCCTGGTCACAGCGGTGACGAAGCGCATCAACTTCCCAGTGGAGGATGGTGCCATTCTGAAAGAGACCCATGATGATAGAAAAGTGGAAGTCCTTCTCAAGAATGCCTTTATGTCTTCGGCTGTGGGAACTCAGGCAGTGCTTTGGGCGAGTGTGGTGGCCCAAGTACTTTTTGGTTGGATCCAGCAATTGTCGGACAGCCCAGAGATGGCATAGTTGGAATTTGGGGCTTCCTTTATAGCTGATACCCTGTATGACAATCAGGATTTCCTCTTAAGTCAATGGCAGCGACTGTGGTGGCACACAAATGGCTTTGGCTCCAGAATTAGCCTGCGCATGCCATGTCCAAATTGCGACTGAGCCAAACCCCTCTTTAAGGGGCAGCTGCCCTTTGGGGAGGCTTTGGAAAAGCTCACCCATAGAGGTTACTGGATAATAGGCCCAGAGGTTCCCGTTCCTCAAATATGGCCCAGCAGGGAACCTGGGGATGGTTTATGGCCAGCAAGAGTTCTGGCATGACCTATTTTTTTCTATGGGACCAAGTCCAAGAAGGGTCAGTCCTTTTGAGGTCTCAGCAGTCTCTGAACTCAGGTGCCTCCTCAGGAGATAGTAAGCCCTCTCAATGAGATCCAGTGGGTCCCTTTGGAGGGAAAGGCAGTTGGAGGGCATCTTCAACTGTATTGCTGAAAATGTACCCATGTCATATTGGAACAATAGGTCCTCAAGGTCCTGGAAAGAGAGTATGCTCTGGAGTTTATGGAGTCTCTTCAAAATGCCGTTGTAGAGTCTTCTTGCACCTCCTTGGCCAAGAGAATGGTGGTCTAGGTAACTCTTCAATGCATCCTGCAGTTGCAGACTATTGCACCTGTGTCCTCCACAGAGCTAGACTAGTGGCAGTATTCTATTGACGTCATGGTTCTCAAAAAAGATGGGTCCTTCTGGTCCATTCTGGACCTGAAGGCGGTCATTGCCAAGCTGTGTTCCTTATTTTTGCTTGTGAATGCTCAGACTGGTCATTGTATTGGTCCGGCAAGGAGAGAAATATAGAAACATGACAGCAGATAAAGCCCATACGGCCTATCAAATCTGCTCTTCCATACCAACTACTAAGCTCCACGGTCCATTTTTTTCCTTTAGAGTCTTCTGTGTTTTTCCCATGCTTTCTTGAATTCAGATACAGTCTTTGTCTCTACTGCCTTCACTGGGAGACTGTTCCACGCATCTGCCACTCTTTCTGTGAAGAAATATTTCTGCAAATTATATGTGTCTCTCATTTCACCTTCATCCTATGCACCCTCATTGCAGAGCTTTCTTTCAGTTGAAGGAGGCTTGCCTCCTGTGCATTTATGCCACAAAGATATTTAAATTACTCTATCATATCTCTCCTCTCCCGTCTTTCTTCCAAAGTATATACTGTATATTGAGATCTTTAAGTATGTCCCTATATGCCTTATCAGAATTTCTCACTCCCTTTGATCTCTCTGTGGTGTACTTCCATATTCCCCTCAGGGAACAACATCAGAGTTTCCTCTGCTTCTGTGTTTTAGGCTGCTGTTTCTGTTTACTGCTCTGCCTTTTGGTCTGGCCAATGCCCCTTGCAACTTCTCGAAGGCTGCTACTACCACCATGGCCTTTCTGCTTAAGCAAGGGATCGAAGTTCACCTGTTCCTGGATGACTGGCTAATTTGGCCTGACTCCATGAAGAAGTCCAAGGAAGACATGTCCCAGGTAATCCAGTGGCTGGAGAAGCTATGAGGAATAAACAGCTATCCCAAGAGCAGTCTATTTCTTTCCCAGATCTTGGATATTCTGGGTGCTTGCTTTGACACCCAATAGGGAAGGGTGATTTTCACCTTGGAAAGGTTGAGCAAGCTGCAATCACAGTTCAGGGAGTTTTGCTCTCAAGCAGCAACCAGGGCTTGGCAATGGCTTCAACCCTAGAACTAATCTCTTGGGCCATGGTGCACATGTGCACCTTTCAGAGACACCCACTAGCTTACTGTTCTTCCTGTTCCCAGTTATTCAAGCAGCATCTGTCTCTTCTCAGGAAAATTAAGGAAGATTTGACCTGATGGCTACAGACTCATTTGCTGATGAATGGGATGTCAAACTGCTAGGCTGGGGAGTCCACTGTCGGTGGCAGTTAGTACAGAGGTGCTGGTAAACTCAGGAAGTAAATGTTGGATTTTCAGGCCTTGTCCTGTAGGCAGCTTTTTCTGGTCATCTCGACCCCAGTCTGTTTCCTTGAGGACAGTACCACTCTGGATGCATCTTCCCCTTTCCCTTATTCTTGGGGATTTTAACATCTACGCTGATGACCTTTCTGACCCTTATGTCATAAAGCTCCTTTCCCTAGCCTCCTCATTCAACTTCCTGTTGTGCTCTACCACTCCTACTCACAAGCATGACCACTTCCTTGACCTTGTTGTCTTCTCCAACTGCTCACCCTCGAACATCTGCACCTCAGTTCTTTCCTTATAAGACCATCACCTGCTAACCTTCACCCTTAGCCACCCCGCATCCTGGTCTCACCTGAGCTTCACCAACAGGTTTAGGAATCTTCGCACTATCGACCCTTCAGCTCTTTCTACTGTCATCTTATCTCTTTCCTCCACTATGACATCTGAGTCTGTTGATGAGGCAGTATCTTCCTATAACACTATACTCTCCTCTGCTCTGGATGCACTTGCTCCTCCTATTTCACACCCTGTGAGGCGTACTGTACCTCAACCCGCTACCTACATTCCTGTGCACACACAGCTGAGCACCTTTGGCTTAAGTCACGTATCCTTGCTGACTGACTAAATTTCAAATTCATGCTAACCTCTTTTCAGTCAGCCATAGCACTCACCAAGCAAGAGTACTATGTCCATCTGACTAACTCTCTTCCGTCTGACCCTTGCCATCTCTTTGCAATGCTTATGGTTTATGGTTTTTAGTCAGAATTTAAAATACCGCCTTTCAGGATAATTCAAAGCCCACCAATCCCTCCTTCACGTTCTGCTCAGAACTTGGCTGACTATTTCCATGACAAAGTTCAAAAGATTAGCTTGAATTCTCCACAGTTTCACTTCCACCTCCACCTCTTCAATCCCAAATCCCTGCCTCACCTTCTGTTACCATTTCTTCCTTTTCTGAAATCACTGAGGAGGAAACTGCAAATCTGATCTCCTCCTCCAAATTGCCTACCTGTCTACTAGGCTCTATTTCTTCAGCTGTCATCCCTTTCATCTGTAATATCCTTAACCTATCTCTTTCCACTGCAACTGTTCCTGTGATCTTCAAGCATGCTGTGGTTGCACCTCTTCTCAAAAGCCCTCACTGGACCCTGCCTGTCCTTCCTGCTATCCACCTATCTCTCGCTCCTCCTCCTTTTTGCTTCAAAACTACTTGAATGTGCTGTTCACTGCTGCTGTCTTGACTTTCTTTCCTCTCAAGCCCTTCTGGATCCACTGCAGTCTGGCTTTCATCCTTGACATTTCACAGAAATGGTTCTTGGTAAAGTATCCAGTGACTTGTTCCTTGCCATATCCAATGGCCTTTATTCAGTCCTCATCCTTCTTGACCTTCTGCTGTCCTTGACGCTGTTGATCACCATCTTCTCCTCAATACACTCTGTCCTTGCTTGGATTTAGAGGTTCTGTCCTGTCCTGTCCTGTCCTGTCCTGGTTTTCTTCTTATCTCTCCAAGCGCACTTTTAGTGTATTGTCACGCCCTTAGCCCCTTACAGACAGTATGGAGGGACATGCTTGTCATAGGAGAGATTCACCATTTAGCCCAGGGGTCTCAAACTCAAATTGCTTTGAGGGCCAAATGAGGACTTGTAAAGTAACCTGCGGGCCGCATAAGATGCGGGGCCTCATTTGCATAAATATTTGCATAATGTTACCATACAAAGCGCAGATGTTAATGATGCACATTTCCCAGAGCTGACATATTCCAGTTAATAAATTCAAAATATATATTTTTCTACCTTTTTGTGCATTTTTTTCAGTTGCAATTGTTCCAGCCACTTTCTTCTGGTTTCTTTGTGTCTTCTGCTAACTCTCCATCGTCTGCTGTCCATTTGTCCATTCTTCTCTCTTCTAGTTTTTTTTCCATTCTCTCTCTACATCTGCTTTAACATACTAATCTTTCTCCTTTTGCTCCTTCCTCATTCCTATTTCATCCACTCAAATTTTACCCCTCCATCCTCAATCACCACTTACTCTCCTAATACCCGGCCAATTGTAGATTTTTCTTCCCTCCCACACAAAATATTTTTCCCCTCTCCATTTCACTCTCCCAGCCCCATCCCATTCTAATCCTCCCCCAACATCAGCTCCCTTCTAGCTCCAGCCCCACCCAGCATCCGCTCCCTTCTAGTCCCCGCATCAGCCCATTTCCAGTCCTATCCTAGCCCCACCATCAGCCCATTTCCTGTCCTAGCTCCCCCCCACTAAGCCCATTACCAGTCCTAGCAACCCCCCAAGTCCATTACCATTTCTAGCCCCCCCATAGCCCATTACCAGTCCTAAGCCCCCCAACAGCCCACTTCCAGTCCTAACTCTCCCATCACCCCATTTTCATTCTTAGCCCCCCATAGCCCATTACCAGTCCTAACCCCCATCTGCCCATTTCCAGTCCTAGCCCCCACCATAGCCCATTACCAGTCCTACCCCCCCAGCTGCCATTAGCCCACTTCCAGTCCTAACCCCCCATTACCCCATTTCAGTCTTAGCCGCTCCATAGCTCATTACCAGTCCTAACTCCCCCCCATCAGCCCACCTCCAGTCCTTCCTAACCCCCATCAGCCCATTTCCAGTCCTAACCCCCCCATCAGCCCAAGTAAATAAAATTAAAAAAACCTAGCTTCTGCTGCTGCCGCTGCCACCGTGGCAGCGGGAGAATCAACTGTCAATTAGAAAAAAACTGGCTTCTGCTGCTGCAGCCGTGGCAGCAGCAGAATCAGCTGTCCCGTGGCCCCTTCTCCTCTGCCCGGAAGAGCCCTGATTCTGCTCCATCAGCGGCGGGCTTTTCAAGCCATGAAGAGAGTATTTCCCTCTCGCGCGGCTCAAGCCGCGCGAGAGGGAAATACTCTCTTCGCAGCTTGAAAAGCCCGCCGCTGATGGGGCTCTTTCGGACAGAGGGGAAGGGGCTGCGGGACAGCTGATTCTGCTGCTGCCATGGCTGTAGCAGCAGAAGCCAGTGTTTTTTTTTT
Organism: Ichthyophis bannanicus; assembly: GCA_033557465.1. Taxonomy (NCBI): domain Eukaryota; kingdom Metazoa; phylum Chordata; class Amphibia; order Gymnophiona; family Ichthyophiidae; genus Ichthyophis; species Ichthyophis bannanicus. Next base: position 2,522,383 of record JAWIIG010000024.1, on the reverse strand, counting down.
TTTTTTTTTTTTAAATTGACAGTTGATTCTGCCGCTGCCACAGCGGCAGCGGCAGCAGGAGAAGCCAGGTTTTTTTTTTTTTTTTGTTTCCCTCCGTCGTGGGCCGCACAAAGCTCTCTCGCGGGCCGCGTGTTTGAGACCCCGGATTTAGCCTTTACCTGACTGGCTGCCTTGTAATGCCTCATGGGAAATGTAGTCCAGTCAGAAGGTACTTGGCTTCAGGTAAAAAAAAAACACATTTGTAGTTGGCTTTGAGTGGTAAGGCTTTTGACAGAAATTTATTTATGGGGAAAATGCTAAGCTCACAAATTAACACCTTTGGATTGTTTCTCCAGGATTCTTTCAAAAATACATCAGGATATAACTGAACTCAAAACAAAACAGCTCATAACGTTTCTTCAGCATAAAGAAAAGTCCTTTCAACAGCTAATGCTACCAGACATGGCTAGCAGTGCTGTTTTAAAACAAACAGCTTTTCCTAGAACAGGTTTCTTTTCTCTCAGTCAAAAACACTTCCTGGCTGTTTGTCTCCTTAAGCACAGGAAAACTTTCAACAAGAAGTTAAACTCTTCATAGGCAAACAATTCTCTATGCAAGATTTTTAGAAGTAGTGAAACCAAAATCAAAGCTTTCCTTACTTTCACCGACAGCACGGCTTCAGGCTGTACACTGCACTGGCTAGCAGCTGTTTAACAAGTTGTAATTAGACAGCTGACGTTTGCTCAGCAAAGGTATTTCTCCTTTAATACAGGACTTTCACAAGTTATCTACAGGCTCTCAGGGTTACCAGACTCTGGCGGTTTTCCTTACGGTTGACTCCCTTTCAAACCCTTTGTATTTGAAGATTGGCATAAAGAGCAATCCATGTATGAGTTGTCTTCTACAGCCAGGTCTTGTTCACCCAGTTGCATTGGCTCTACCTTAGTTTCTGGCTCAGAGGGCTTAGCTGATTGCCTTCCCTTAGGGCAAAAGCTGTCTCTTGCAATTCTGTAGTGCTCCAAATTAGACAAGCTTCCAATGCTCCTACCTGGGTCAAGGCTTGTACCAGCTTCTCCTCGCTCATGCTCTGGCCACCATTCACTTGAGCTTCCTTGTCCTGTCCTCCAACTTGTGTTCCTTGTTCCTGCTGTTCTTACTGTTCCAGCTCCATTCCTCTCCCAGTAAGCATTCCTACTCCTCTCTCTCACTGGATAATCTGACCTAGACTTAAACCTCTCAGGCTCCTGCCCCACCCCTTCTCCTCTCAGGTGTTGGAGATCAAACTGCCTCGGGGCAGCTGAGTGATTGGGGAATTCAGTGACGTAAGGGTTCCTTACCCTGGGCCTGCATTACCTCTCCTTTTCTCCACTAGGGGCATTCTGCAACCTATTGCAGCTAGGAAATACCTGCTTTCTAGGTGTAAATGGAGTTTTGTGTCTCTGTCCTTGTAAATTAGGTCCTTTGATAAGGGTGAATTCCTTCTCTTTGTCCCTGTCTCCTGGGTCCTGATAAGCTTCCTTATCACAGTATATTCTGGTGGATCCTCCTCTACTGCCATCCTGTTTTCAGCCAGTGTGCTTCAGGACTCTGTCTTGGGACTTCTACTTTTCTCTACTCGGTCACTTGGTGCACTTATTTCTTACAAACCTTATGCTGACGACTCTCATATCTACCTCTCTGCACCTGAAATTTCTCCAGGAATCCGTCCCAGATCTCTGTCTGTTTATCAGACATTGCTGCCTGCATGTCTCACCACCATCTGAAACTTGTGATAAGGAAGCTTATCATAGCTCAGGAAGGAGCTATAGAAAAGGTGAAGTGACTCTGAACAAGCAACCTGTCAGTTCTGGTAGAAATAAGAAAACAGAATTTTCCCATAAAAGACTACCAGTCCCAGAATGCACCAGGTTTCCAACAGCCTTTAGAGGAGCTGAAGTGGGGAAACGTGTGTTCAATCAGGAGGGCTATGAGGTAATCCCTAAGCACTCATCTCAAAGGGCAGGGCCTGATTCAGCACAGCTGCGCTGTGTTAGGGAGGAGCACTCATCTAAGCAGAATAAAGGTAGAGTTTATTCAACAGAGAATCAGCTTGAGCTTGATCATCTTCATCATCAGGAGGATCATCAGAAGCAGAAGCCAAACCGGACGGACAGAGAGGGAAAGAAACCCTTTGGAAGAAAGAGGAGAAAAGCCTTTGAGAGGTCTAGAAGAGTCCAGAGCAGTACGTATACTGGGAGGCATTCCAAGGGCCAGCATACACCATTGGACTGGGGAAAGCCAGAGGAATGGTGCTGCAGAGCTAGGAATCTCCAGACGGTACCTGTGAGGGAGACGGCTGCACGTGGAAGGGACCCTAAGACCCGTGCCAGAAGGTATGTGAAGAGAGATCCAGGGATCTGGATTGGAAGGCTGGACATAAGAACTGGACTACATACTGGCCAGGCTATATAGAGAGGAACTCTAACAGCAATGGAAGCTCAGGTATGAACACTGATCTATGCCCTAGCTATAACCTTGAAAGACAGCAGGGAAACAAGTATTCTCCTGAAAGTGCTCCATTGGGAGATTCATCTGTGCCAATCCATGATATTGAACCCATGCTTGTTGAAGAAGAGGGGGTGATAGCAGATGAAGAATCTGTTTACATGGACTGCTCTCTGTCTAAACTCCTTTGGTGATTTTCTGTTATAAAGTACAGCAACCATCACAAAGAAATACAAACTTGTTCTTTAATCTACTCAGAAAAGCTCCTGAGTAAGATTTCTAGCCACGCAGTAGAAAGCAAGCCAGCTAAGGGGTTTCAGCTGGATAACTGCTAGCAATTGAGCCTTACCTAATTGCTTGTGAGCTAGGAGAGAATCACTTCTGAGTCTATGTGGGAAGATATAAGAAGTTAACCTGAAAAGAACAGTTTTTTCCTTTCTTTGTGGCTTTCGTTTGTTGTTTGATACATTGCTAAGAGAATATTAGCTAAAGCCTACAGAAAAGACCAGTTTGTTACCAACCAGGTCTTATTTCTTTTGCTTTGATTGCCTGATAAGTTAAAATGTTGTTTTCCTGATTTTGTTTTTTCAAGTTTAACACTGAAAGCAAGTAACCTGATTTATGTGCTACCAAGCATATCTGTGTTGGGAGAAATAACCCCATAAATAAATATCTTATTGGCTTTACCCAAAAGCACAACTAATTATTGTGAGCAGCTGTGTCTGGTGTGAATGAACTGCATTGCCCACAATCCCTTGCAAATCATATAGATATATGCACTTGCCAAGACTGTGAAGATTCTCACCCAGGCAGCCGTCTGACAAACTAAACATGGCCAAAACTGAGTTCCTTTATCTCCCCCACCCTAATCTCACCTCCCCCCTTCCTCCCTTCTCTGGATGATACTACACTCCTCCCCATTTCCTCATTTTTGCAGCCTTGGGGTCATCTTTGACTCTACTCTCTTCTTTCTCAGAGCCCATCCAACATATGGCTAAAATCCGTTGCTTCTTTTTCTATAACATCAGCCAAATTTGTCCCTTCCTTTCTGGTCACACTACTAAGACCCTTATCCACTCGTTCTCCAGGACCAAGCAGGAAGTCAGTCCTCACTTATGGGTGACGTCGGCGCCGACGGAGCCCTCGCGGAGCAATTTTCCCCAGCTTTCAAAGAAAGCCTTTGGGAATTGCAGCGCGCATGCGCGGTCGTCTTCCCGCCCGAGGGTGCCATCTTAGCCAGTCTTCTTTTTTCCGCGGAGCCCTGCAGACGTCCCCGTCTTGTCCCCGCGAAAAAGTTGATTTTCCTCTTTATTTTATACTTTTTTCTTTCGGTTCGACGCCGATCGTTTTCCCGCCCGGACTCGCGACGCCGGTCTCGAGTCCTCTAGCGTTTTTTCGGTTTTTCTGACTTAGTCAGCTTTCATTTTCGTTTTCCCTGGCAGCCCGGTCCTTTGACCTCGCAGGGGCCCTTTTTCCCCCGATGGCTGCCAGTGGCTTTAAGCGGTGTGGTCGGTGTGACCGAAATATGTCACTAACCGACACACACGACTTTTGCCTCCGCTGCTTGGGCCCGGATCATGAGGAACTGATCTGTGGGCCCTGCAGCAAACTGTCCTCGAAGGCGTTAAGAAGTCGGCGGCATCAGCGCGAGAGAATCTTCGCTGACCCCAGCCGTACCCGGACCTCGTCGGAGGCCTCCGTGTCAAAGGGCTCCAGCTCGGACCGTCGCCGGAGCTCCTCCGACCGGGGTTCTCCCTCCGGGGACCATCGTCGGAAGGAAAAACCCGCGAGGGCGGCGTCGGTGGACGCTCCTGGCTCCGCGAGGGCCAGGTCGCATAGCCCCGACAGCCGCCCCGGGTCCTTGGAGAAGGAACATCTCCCGAAGCGACCTCGCCTGGAGTCGGAGATGCCTGCCCGGGTAAGTCCTGTAGTCCTTCTGGACTCGCCTCCGCGACAGCCGACGTCGGGCCCGACGCCGTCGGGGCCCGAGTCGGGGGCTGCTGGGTCACCTGAGCTCGGACTCAGGTTGACGGCCTTGGAGAGCAGACTGTCTGCCTTCATGGACCAGTAGCGGGCACTGCTCGCTGGCCTCGCTGGCGCCGCTGCCCCGACCGCCGGGACGTCGACGTCCAAGTCGACCCCGGAGACCGAGCCGATCCTCGAGTCAATGAGAACTCGAGTCGATCCTCGGTCGAGGTCACCCTCGGCCTCCCGTTCGGGACCGAGGTCGCCGACGCCGACTCCCTCGACGTCGGGGCGGCTGGCGCCGCACCCTGCCCGGGCCGACCCCACCGAGTCCTCGTCGGAGTCGGTCTGGGAGTCTGAGGAGGAAGAGTCACCTGATTCTTTCCGGACTCGGTGTGTCCCATCGGACTCACCGGGGTCCGAGCCTCGGAAGCAGTCCCCCCCGGAGGATGCCCGGTTCTCGGACTTCGTTAGGGATATGGCCAAGGCTTTGGCCTTCCCTGCGGATCCCGAGGAGGAGCCTCGAGCCGAAGAGCTCGACGCCCTCCAGTATGACTCTCCCGCGAGGGAGCACTTTACTGTGCCGGTTCCTCCTATGCTGGAACGACTACTCTTCCGCATGTGGGAGAGTCCGGCCTCCTCGCCGGTCCTGAGCAAGCGGGTCGATTCTATCTATCGGGTCCGCAAGAGCCCTGGCTTTCAGAAGGCACAGCTGCCACACCATTCCATGGTAGTGGAATCGGCCATGCATCGTCTTAAGAGCCAGAAGATGCACTCCTCGGTGCCTCCTGGAAGGGAGGCCCGTAACCTGGATGGCCTTGGCAAGAAGTGCTTCCAGGGCTCTATGCTCGCATGTCGTGTCCAGACTTACCAGCTCTACATGGGCATGTATCTCCGGGATCTGGCTAAAGAGCTAGCCGGATTCTCCGCTGGTCTCTCCGAGGAGCCCTTGCGGAGGTTCCTAGCCTTGTCCACGGGCATTCGGGAATGCTCAAAGTCCATGTCCCGAGCAGCCTATGATGGCTTTGAGGCCTCGGCTAGAGTGGCCGCAGCCGGCATCGGTGCCCGCCGACAGGCTTGGCTTCAGTCGTCGGATCTTGAGCCCTGGGTACAGGACAAGTTGGTCGATGTCCCCTGCCGAGGCGAAAACCTCTTTGGCAAGCCCATGGCGGAAAAGGCTGCACAAATTGAGACTGAGACTCTCACCAGGACCAGGCTTTCTAGGAAGACCTCCGCCCCTTCCCAGAAAAAGAAGGGCTCGGGAAAAAAGTCCTTTTACCCGAGGAAGGCGGCTGCCTACAAACAGTACCCCCATTATCAGGCCCCTGCAGCTCCCCAACAGGGCCAGCAGGCCAAGGGACGGGGTAACGGGTCCCGTAGGCAGCAAGCCCCCAAGCCTGCACCACCAGCCCCTGCTCAGCAGGGTGGGGGTTTTTGACTCGCTCAGCATAGCCTCTCCCCCCCCGCTGGTTCCTCCCAGCACCGGAGGCCGGCTGGTTCACTTCGGCCACAGGTGGTCCAGCATCACCGCAGATGCCTGGGTACTTCAGGTCGTGCGAGAAGGCTACCTTCTCCACTTCCATCAGGTCCCTCCCTCCTATTTTCCGGGAGAACCTTCGCGCCCCCCTCTGCACAGGGAGTTGCTCCTTCAGGAGTTAGCAGGTCTTCTGCAGGAACAGGCGGTGGAACCGGTGCCCCACCACCTGAGAGGTCAAGGCTTTTATTCAAGGTATTTTCTGATACCAAAGAGAACAGGGGGCCTCAGACCCATCCTGGACTTGCGCAACCTCAACAAGTTCCTTGTGCGGGAGAAGTTCAAAATGCTTACCCTTGGAATCCTTCTGCCCTACCTCCAGCAGGGAGATTGGCTATGCTCCTTGGATCTAAAGGATGCCTACACGCACATCCTCATCCACCCAAGCCACCGCCAATACCTAAGGTTTGTGGTGGCAGGAAATCATTACCAGTACAGAGTACTGCCCTTTGGCCTATCCTCCGCACCGCGAGTCTTCACAAAATGTCTCGCGGTCGTGGCGGCCCATCTCCGGCTTCACGGCCTCTATGTCTTTCCGTACCTCGACGACTGGCTCATCAGAGCAGCGTCCGCTCAGGAGGTCGCCAACGCCACGCGCCGCACGGTGACTCTGCTGCAGCACTTGGGCTTTGTCATAAACTTCGCAAAGTCCACTTTGCTCCCCTCACAGGATCTCGAGTTCATCGGCGCAAGGCTGCACACTCCTCGGGCACGAGCGTACCTACCGCTCGACAGGGCGCAACGGCTCATGGACCTAGCCGACCGCTTTCGCAGCCAGCCCCTGGTCTCCGCCAGGCGCTTCCTGAGACTGCTCGGCCATATGGCTTCCACCGTCCATGTGACCCCCAATGCCCGCCTGAACATGCGGTCTGCTCAATGGTGTCTCCGCCAGCAGTGGCGACAAGCCACAGGCGGCCTGGCGGACCTGGTGCGCGTCTCCGAGCCGCTGCTCTCGTCTCTCCGGTGGTGGCTCCGGCAGCCGAACCTGATATTCGGAATGCCTTTCCAGTCACCTCAGCCGACCCGGGTGCTGACCACCGATGCATCCCTCCTGGGCTGGGGAGCGCATTGCCAAGAGGCACGTACTCAGGGCCTCTGGACCATGTGGGAGTCTGCTCAGCAGATCAACTTCCTGGAGCTCAGGGCGATCCGCCTAGCTCTCAAGGCCTTCTCCCACCTGACTTCCCAACAGTCCGTCCTTGTCCAGACGGACAATCAAGTTGCCATGTTCTACGTGAACAAGCAGGGGGGCACGGGCTCCTTCCTCCTCTGCCGGGAGGCACAGAAGCTCTGCTCTTGGGCCGTCAGTCACGGCATTCTCCTCAAGGCAGTTTATCTCCCGGGCCAAGAAAATTGCCTTGCAGACAAACTCAGCAGGGTCCTCCAGCCGCACGAGTGGCGTCTGGATCCCTTGGTAGTTCAGAAGCTCTTCCTCAAGTGGGGTCTCCCCACGGTGGATCTCTTTGCCAGTCCTCACAACCGGCAGCTTCCTCGCTTCTGCTCTCGTCAGCCACACCCCCTTCGGGTGGCGGCGGACGCCTTTCTGATCTCGTGGTCGGGGAGCCTTCTGTACGCTTTCCCTCCCATCCCGCTGGTCTCTCGGACTCTTTTCAAGGTTCTCCGAGACAAAGCCTTCATGATCCTGGTGGCCCCTCGCTGGCCCAGGCAGCCGTGGTTTCCGCTCCTGCTGCAACTGGCGGTGGAGGATCCAATCCCTCTGGGGGTACAACCGGATCTCCTCACTCAGGATCAGGGGTCCCTTCTGCACCCCAACCTCAGGTCTCTCAACCTCATGGCCTGGCTGCTGAGAGGGTAGTCCTTGCTCCCCTTCTCCTGCCGGCGGAGGTGGAGGAGGTCGTCTTAGCTTCGCGACGGCCTTCTACCCGCAAATGCTACGCCCTTAAATGGCGTCGCTTTGCAGTCTGGTGTACCCAACAGTCTCAGGATCCCTTCTCCTGCCCGGTGTCGGTGATCTTGCAGTACTTGCTGCACCTCTCTAATCTGGGACTTAAGTCCAACTCCGTCAAAGTTCACCTCAGTGCTCTTTCAGCACATCATGTGCCAGTGGACGGCAGACCTCTCTCCAATGACCCTCTCGTAGCGAGGTTTCTCCGAGGTCTCCTTCTACTTAAACCACCTCTGCGCCCGCCAGCGCCTGACTGGGACCTGAATGTGGTTTTGCAGCGGATCACCTGTCCGCCTTTTGAACCTATGGCTACCTGTTCTCTCCGTTTTCTGTCTTGGAAAACACTGTTCTTGATAGCCCTCACTTCCGCTAGGCGCGTAAGTGAATTGCAGGCCCTCGTGTCTGATCCCCCTTACACTCGGTTCTACAAGAATAGGGTAGTCCTACGGACTCACCCAAAATTTCTGCCTAAAGTGGTCTCCCCTTTTCACATCAATCAGGAGGTGGTACTTCCAACCTTCTTTCCCAGACCACACTCCAGCCGAGCTGAAACGGTCCTCCATACCCTGGACTGTAGAAGGGCATTGAACTTCTACCTTGACCGTACGCGGGAGCACCGTAAAGCTGCTCAGCTTTTTGTGTCTTTTGACCCCAATAAATTGGGGCTCCCGGTCTCCAAGCGTACTCTGTCCATCTGGGTTGCGGACTGTATCTCTTGGGCTTATGGGGCAGCCGGACTCTCCTTAGAAAGTCGAGTCACGGCTCATTGCGTTCGGGCAAAGGCCACGTCAGTGGCTTACCTCCGCTCTGTTCCGCTGGCAGACATCTGCCGGGCCGCTACTTGGTCTTCGAGCCAGACTTTTGCGGTCCATTACTGTCTCGAGAGGGAGTCCCGTAGGGACAGTGCTTTCGGACAGGCAGTCCTCCGTAATCTCTTTGAGGTCTGAGCAACTCCTACCCTCCATCCCGGATGTGGGCTACCGGTGGGTGATAATTCAGCGAAGATTCTATCCTTCTGTGCTGCTGAGCTAGAGGGAGCTCATTTTTGTGCTTAGGGTCTCCGGTAGCCTTGAGCTTGGGAGTCCCATAAGTGAGGACTGACTTCCTGCTTGGTCCTGGAGAAAGCGTAGTTACTCACCTGTAACAGGTGTTCTCCAGGAGCAGCAGGAATCAGTCCTCACTACCCTCCCTCCTCCCCTTGGAGTTGCAATCGTCTGCTTATGTTCTTTTTTTGCAAATTTTTATGCTGTCTTTTTTAGCTATGTCATCTGACTGGCTAAGATGGCACCCTCGGGCGGGAAGACGACCGCGCATGCGCGCTGCAATTCCCAAAGGCTTTCTTTGAAAGCTGGGGAAAATTGCTCCGCGAGGGCTCCGTCGGCGCCGACGTCACCCATAAGTGAGGACTGATTCCTGCTGCTCCTGGAGAACACCTGTTACAGGTGAGTAACTACGCTTTATTCACTTCCCTCCTTGACTATTGTAACCTGCTGCTCACTGGTCTCCCTCTGAATTATCTCTCTCCCTTTCAATCTGTTCAGAGCTCAGCTGCATGACTTATCTTCTGCCACTGTCACTCTACACATGTAACTGCTCTTCTCAAGTCACTTCACTGGCTCCCTATCCATTTCCGCATCCAGTTCAAACTTCCCCTACTGACCTACAAGCCGCATCCAGTTCAAACTTCCCCTACTGACTCAAGATGTTTTACATGTGTAAAGATAAGGAAGTTAGCGATGATGTCACTAAACATGTGTCTATAGAGGCACTGGATCATCTGTGGCCTAGAGACAAAAACAAAGCTTGAGGTTGGTCTGCCCTTAGCGTAAAGACCTGAAAAGGGGAGCTTAGTCTTACCCTTTTCTTGGCTGAAGGTGCAGTGCTTGTCGTCATGGCTTGCCATGGTCTGGGCAATTCTGCGAGGGGAATGTTTGGCCTTTTTCTTTGAACTGTTTTGTACAAGCAGCAGCCTTTGTAAAAGGAGGAGGAGGTGGTTCCCATTTCAGATGGGAGGGAAACTCATGAGGCAGCACGGAGGAGAGGGGGCATTCTGTGGCTCCTCACTCTACAGCCCCCTCCTTTGCAACTCCACTCCTCTGGCAGATCCTTTTTATCTTGCCCTTCTCTGCCTCTGTCAGCCTCCAGACTTATTCCATCTTGCTGCTCCATATACCCGGAACAAACTACCTGTGTGTCGGGCTCCTTCTCTGGATCTATTCAAATCCAGGCTAAAACCCCACCTCTTTGAAGCTGCTTTTGCATCCTGATGCCCCTCACTTTCTTCTCCACTACTTAAAGTGAAACTGGGGACTCCAGTATAGTAAGATACACATGTTTTATCTTGATTAGATTATAAACTCTGATGAGCAGGGACTGTCCTACATTTATTTATTTATTTAGACAGTTTTGTGTACTACCTTATCCTTCAATCAAAGTGGTCACAACACAATTGGGGGATACATTTAACATGAGGGGATATGAGACACATACGCTAATACTTACAGGGAACATGGGCAATGGAGGGTTAAGTGGCTTGCCCAAGACCACAAGGAGCACCTGTGGGACTAGAAACCCCAGTCCTTCCGGCCCAAGGTTGCTGTCCTCTAGTGGGATTTGAAACCCCGACCTTCCGGCCTGAGGTAGCTTTTGCGCCAACCGCTAGGCCACTCCTCCCTCCCTGTATGTATAGCGCTGCTTACACCTTGTAGTGCTAATCAAATGATTAGTAATAAATAGTATATTATAAGTGGAGAAAGTAGAACTAAAAGGTTCAGCCTAAAGGAGCAGCTGCTTATGTGGACTGTTCAGAGAATCGGACATTTGGATTGAGCATGGCATCTGGTATCCAGAATTTTGCTCCATCTTTTTCCAGGTGCTCTGGGCGATGTATCATATTACTTTTGCCAGTATTGAACACTGCTTTAGGCAAGACATTTGTAGTATTAGTGTAAAGGAAGAATAGTAAAACCAAGATACTCTAAGGAAGAGTGTTTCTCCAGAGATGAGCAGGTGGAAGCAGGCATGCTGCAATGGTGGTATCACCGACGAAGCCAGTGTGCCGGCTTGGAGAAGTCTTAGAGTTCTCTGAGTCTGCACGTGTATTCCCACTTCTCTGTGGTCTCTCCTCATTGGCCACTGTTCTTCATCCACAGCCAGGATTAGCTACGGCTCTCCCTCTTTCCACTCGGCATGCCTTATGGTTTATAGTTTATTCAGAATATAATATACTGCAAATCTCTCCCCTGTGCAACTTCCGCAGCACCAGTCAGCAGTTTTCCTCTGACTGTGCTGGTTTGCAACTTATTTTCTCCACCTCATTCTGTTTCTCAACCCGACTATGGTGCAATGCAACATTGATTTGATACAGGTACCCAGCCGGGCCCAGACAAGGCTCAGTTAAGGGGAGGTTTTATGACTCTGAACAGCCACACAGCTAGAGGAAGACTCCCTAATGGCAATGGCAGCAGCATACCGAGACCAAATTTTTTTTTTTTTTTTTTTTGCAGACTCAGTACTGTGGCTATGCCCCCTCTCCTCCGTGCTGCCTCATGAGTTTCCCTCCCATCTGAAATGGGAACCACCTCCTCCTCCTTTTACAAAGGCTGCTGCTTGTACAAAACAGTTCAAAGAAAAAGGCCAAACATTCCCTTCGCAGAATTGCCCAGACCATGGCAAGCCATGACGACAAGCACTGCACCTTCAGCCAAGAAAAGGGTAAGACTAAGCTCCCCTTTTCAGGTCTTTACGCTAAGGGCAGACCAACCTCAAGCTTTGTTTTTGTCTCTAGGCCACAGATGATCCAGTGCCTCTATAGACACATGTTTAGTGACATCATCGCTAACTTCCTTATCTTTACACATGTAAAACATCTTGAGCTCCAGTCATGCAGAGGTTGGCCATTGGTCCCTTGTCACCACTATACCTTTGAGGAAAGTCAGTCACTTCAAAGCATTCTCTGTTCCCATCACTGGGACTTGAAATGCAGTCGGGTACCCCCAGCTGCTTTCCATCTAATCCTGCTGAGGTAGTGTCAGAAGAGTCCAAGGAAGATTATTCATATCCAAGGTTTTTACAGAAGGTATCAGGGCACTAGTGCTCAGTGATTCCCAAACTCCTAGCAACAAAAATAATTTTCAGTTCATCCTCAAATCCTATAGTGCACCCAAAGAAGTAGTCATTCTCCCAGTCCATCAGCTCCTACAGGATCTCTAGACCTCCATTTGGAAAACTTCTCTCTTTGGTGCATGTTACCTCCAGACATCTTGAACTGATGTATAAAGTTCTTTTTGCACTTGGACACATCTTACCAGCAGCTCCTTCACCACTCTGTAGTGTTTGAAGCTGCCCTCAAATGGGTCAAAGGTTCAAGAAGACAAGCCCATGCTCCCCCAGAAAGGAATGAAAGTCCTTAGACACCATGGGGCCTTCGTCTTTGTCTTCATCCGCCTCTTCGTCTTCCTCTTCGTCCTCCTCCCCCCCCCCCACCCAGCAAGGCCATTCCCAAGTACAGTGTAACCTGCAGGAATCTGCCTACCATCTAATATGTTCCACCGATGATGCCTATGCTTTTGTGGCATGGTCAGCAACAATGGTGACATCTGCCAGGTGTATAACTTGGCTTAAAGCCTCTGGCCTTTGAGATGGACGTACATGATCGTCTAGCAGATGCTCCCTGTGGAGGCAATAACGTATTAGGGGACAAAGTGCAAAAAGCAGTATTGTCTTAGAAGAATTATTCTTTGACTGTCATAACTCTCCATAGAACCACCAGATCCATCACTGCAACTACGTTGATCTCAGCTATTGCAATACCATTTCCAGTACCTAAAACAATTTTATCCACACAGGAAATATCAATCATATCTTAGGCCACAATACCAGCACGAGCCAATGCAGAATTACATCCAGCGTCCCAGGCCTCGTGAGTGAGAGCAATAACCAGCAGTTTCTGCTTCCACTCCTAAATCAGACCCTAGTTTTTGACTATCCAGTGGGCAGCAGATTTTGTCACTTCAGGGAGGCGTGGAAATCCATCATCAGAGATCGCTGGATTCTGAACACCATCCAATAGGGTTGCAAAATATATTTCTCAGAATTCCTTCCCTTCTGCCCACCATCCACCCACAGAACATTTCCTATTCAACATATCCTCATTCTAGAGCAGGAAATTGCTGCTCTCCTCACTAGCAAAGCGATCAAACCAGTAACATGGGAGCAACAGAACCAGGGTTTCTATTCCAGATTCTTTTTCATCCCCACAAAGTCGGGAAGACTTTGACCACTTCCTGACTTACCCAACCTCAATGTTTGTCAAGTGAGAGAAGTTCAAGATTAACTCCCTGACTGCGATACTCCCTCTCTTGAACCAAACTTAATTGGCTTGCTTCCCTAGATCTCAAAGATGCCTACAATCTCATTTCCATCTACTCTCGCCACTGGAGGTTTTTATGCTTCATGTTGTAAATCAAACACTTCCAGTACAAAATGCTCTTCCTCAGGCTCTTGTCAACACCCAGAGTGTTCATGAAGTGTCTTGCCATGGTTGTGGTTCATCTATGCCACAGTGCCCATTGTGTCTATCCATACTTAGATGACTGGCATATCTCTGGTATTTCCAAACAAAACGTTTTTCGCACTTTAAAGGACACTGTCTGTGTGTTAAAAGCCCAGAATTTTATAATCAATACTGAAAAGTCAAAAGATGAATCTGAATCAAATGAGACAATTTGTAGAAACTCACATAGATACCAGGTCAACAAAAGCTTATCTGCCAAGTGATAGAACCAGCACCAGGTTAAGCAAAGTCTCATCAATATCCTCTTGCAGTATTCTTAAGCTTCTCGGCCACATGGTATTCACTGTTCACATCATTCCACTAGCCAGCGGCATCTTAAGTCAAATTGGGATCAGTCTCAGCACTCCTCCCTAAAACAGTCACTCCAATGGAAGTGCAGTCCACAAAACATGACCAAGGGTTGTCCCTTCCTCGCACTGCTTCCTCAACTAACTCTAACCACAAGTTCATCCATATGCTGTTTGGGAGCAGACATCCTTTATTTATGACTGCAGAGCATGTGGTTCAAAAGAGAACAGCTGCTTCACATTAATGTGCTGGAGTTAGGAGCAGTTTATTATGCTTTAAAAACATTTCAGTCCTGGATCAGAGAAAAGATACTGTTTGTGCAAACCGACAAACAAGGGGGATTGGGCTCCCTTAAGTTATGACAGGATCCCGTCCATCTCTGGCACTGCAGTCTCCTTGGGAACTGTACTCCAGGCTATGTACTTGCGAGGTACTCCAAAAACCAAGGGATAGAGAGGGGGGACAGACAGCTCAATCCACACGAATGGTCAGTAGACCACTAGGTTCTTCTGTGAATCTTTAGGCAATAGGCGATCCCCAAGTGGACTGCACCTGCAGAAAATGCAAAATGTCTTATTCTGCTCCATCCATCTGGGTCAGCATAGATGGGCTTTTATGATGCATTTTGCGATATCGTGGAGTCGAAATCCTCTGTACACCTTCACTCAGATGATCTTGGTGGCCATTTATTGCTCGAGCAAGTCTGGTTTCTTCATGTTTTTACTGTTGCGACAGAACTTTCAATCCCTTTGGGGAGGCTCTACATGCCACTAATACAGATCAAGGTCGCTTAGTACAGTACATCCCAACTTGGGAAGTCTTTCCCTCACTGCTTAAAGGTTGAAGAGCACTTGATACATGACATCCCAGTCTCTCACAAGGTTGAAGACCTGTGACCAGAAACTCCTACTAATGCAACTTGCTTCATTTTACCCAGTGGGCTGCATATCACAAACTGAATTCCTCGTCATGCTCTCTTAACCAGGTCTTAGCTTGCCACCTCCATCTGTTAAATTCTGGTCTGCAGATTTCCTCTGTCAAGTGTCGCCTGTCTGCTATCGCAGCTTACCATCTGCAGCTGGATGTGAAGCCAATTTATGTACACCCTCTTAGCTCCCAATTCATGAAAACTCATGAACACAAAACCCGCCAATTGGACGACCAGCTCTGGTGTGGGACCTTTTTATAGTGGTTCTTGGAGGCCTTCTGCAAGAACCCTTCCAACTACTAGCTCTTTCTCCCCCTGAAACATCTGACATAGAAAGTAGCAGATCACTGATCAGCAAGCTCTTGTCCACTACTCCCCTCCCATACAGTTTTCCACAATTGAGTTGTCCTTCAAATGCACCCAAAGTTCCTCCTTAAAGTAAAGTAATATCAGACGTCCATCTCAATCAATCCATAATATTGCAGTTTTCTTTCCTGGACCACATGACACAGCACTAGAGCAACCCCTACATTCTCTTAACTTCAGGAGAGTACTTCTCTATTACCTCCCATTCTACAAAGAGCTTTTCAAAGATGACTTAGTTTGTTATCTGTAATCCTAACAACCCAGGGAAAGCTGCTTCCAAACACATATTCTTCTTCTGTTACATGCAACCTCCAGACTACATCTGCCTATACCAATCTCTGAGAAAAGGCAACTTCAGTAGTTGTCTACAGATATCTACAGTTACAGCTTAGTAAGTTTGGTCTTTAGCCACAACTTCACCAAGCATTATTGCTTGAATCACTCTTCAGCAAAATACTTAACTTTTGGGCAGGCAGTTCTTTGCAACCTCTTTTCCCTCCTAACTACTCTTCCATCATTTCTGTCATCCGATGGACACCTGGGCCTTAAAAGCAGGATATTTGTCACAAGTGGCCATCAGCTTTGTATTCACTAGTGGAGTGTACCTGTATCTCCCTGCTTGTCTCTGGAGAAAGCATAGTTGTTACACATAAGGGGGGTTCTCGGTAGACAGCAGAGTTATGCTATGACACTCTCCCACCATCCTCTCTCATTACAGAAAAAAAAACTAAGAGAAAAAAATGGAATGAGGACTACTTGGACTCAGTTATGTTATTGACTGGTCAATGAAGAGAGACAGTGGGGGAAAGTTGGAATACATATGCAGACTTGGAGAACTCGTTAAGATTTCTCTGAGCTGAGGGAGAACTCTGGCACACTGCTTTGTCTGTGATGTCACCAGTGGAGTGTGGCTGCATACCCCTGCTGTTCAAGGATAATGCCCATTATAGGTAAACAATTATGCTTTTCAGCTATTCAGTTCCATCATCACTGTAATAAGGTTGTTCTGAGGGCATCTAGCTTAGGGGCTGCATTCATGCAAGGCAACAAAAGTAAACTAGTAATGAGACACAGGAAAACCCACTAACATTTCCACTTCTGGGGTCCAAATCCTCTCTAGAAGATGACAAAACTTGCCTGGATACAAACGGATGACTTTTTAAAAAGGTGGACTTGGCTGAAACTATCAAGGTGAATAGAAAGCACCTACCACAAAACATGCAATTGGAAACAGAGCTGGCTGGAGCAGGCATATATATGCTTACAGCTGGGCGAAAGTGGTGCAGACAGGTAATCTGCATAAAACGTACACCTAGTTTTCCAGTATCCTAAGTTATGAAATAAGTGCCATCTTGTAAGATACATGTGTGCCTCTTAGTAGACTGTTAGGCACATTTGCACCTGTTTTTATAAGTGTGCATGTGCTTTCTGTTGAGTACATGCACAATTGGGGAAAAAAAATGCCAAGAACCAAAGATGTGAAAATACCCCCAAAAATATTTGGGAAGTGAATTTGCTAACCTTAATGTCAAAGTAAAAAAAAAAAAAAAGATCCCTAATACCAGTGACAAAGTCAATCACCGCAAAAAAGTCACCAATAAAGTCCCCAAGAAAAACCTGAACTTTTTTTGTCGGAGCGTACTGAGGGAGGGGAGAACAATTTGTCACCCACACCAGACGGCACACTTCTTCTTTTTTTTTTTTTTTAAATTGTATTTATTTATAATTTCCAACAACACAACCATGGCAACAAAAAAAAAAAACCCACAGAAAACCATAACACCATAACAGACCCAACCCACCCACCCTCCCTGTCTCCAGTGGCCATCAACAACAGCAATTTCTACAGAGCAATAACACCACCCACATGACATGAATACCGATTATCTAAAACATTCTAGATCAAGCAGAAACATTTCCCCAGCGATGGTCTAGCACCCTGGAAGACACTCCAGCCGACGCTGCATAATCGTCTAACCATTTCCACTTGCTCCCTTCCATCTCCAGATCCAGTTGGGGGGCAGACCGTCCCTTCTGGCACCTCTGTCCTTGTTTACCGCCCCATGCCTTTTCATAGCTGGCATAAAGAGAAACCAAATTCCACCAATGGTTGCTCTCCAGCTTGCCAGCATCTTTCCAACAGATCAGAATTAGCTTCAGAGCAACAGCAATCAAAAAATTAAACAGAAAGTGCTTTTCTTTCTTTAGAGGCAAAGCCGGGCATGCAGACCGAAGAAAAACCAAATCCCACGACAGAGGTGCCCGAAAGGAAAGTATCTTCTGTATTAAACCCCATACCTCCCGCCAGAAACTCTGTACGCTAGGGCAACCAAACATCATATGCTGCAGGGTGCCTAAGGACGCCGAGCACATCCAACAATGAGCCTCTACTCCAGGAGCCCAACGAGAGAGCCGACTGGGTGTCAAATACGCCCTGTGAGAAAGAAAATATAATGACTGGGTAATTGCTGCGGCGCTGGAGACTCTGTTCGCCCTAGACCAGAGAGTAGACCAAAGTTGGGGCGGAATAGTCAAATTTGTCTCAGCCTCCCAGCACTTTTTTAGACCTGTTAACGAGGCGGACCATACATTCCTAAGAGTCGCATAAAGCTTTGAGACTGTCCCCTTACCCTCCGAACAGGCAAGCAACAACTGTTGCAAACCCCATTCCTTCGATAGGCTAGCAACAGCAATCTTTGCCTGCGTTTGGAAAACTTCATTTTGATCATTATAGGTTCTTCACCAAAACATTCATTGAAAAACATTTATCTTAAAATTATCGCAGCTTGAAAATCCTTGCCCAAGAACATGACGTGCACGTTTCGGGATATGAGTCCCTGCTTCAAGTGCTTTCAGCGTCCGTGCTATTGACAACTGCCATTAAACGGCAACTTCTCAAAAGCGGCATTCTTCTAGGGACCAGGCTTCATATAATTGGCTGGAAACTGCTGCCAATTAAAGAAGAACCTGCCAATGAAAGAAAGGATAAACCCCATTGTCAGGGGAAACCCTACTTCCCATTGGCTGGAAAAAATAAAAGAGAGAGAACCTTCCTCTGTATGTGATTGGATGAATCCTGCTAATATTCAGAATGGACCTCCAGTAAGAAGGGAAAACCCCTTCACCACGAAGAGGAAACTCCTATCGTCATTGCTTGTATCAAAAAAGACTGGTCCAGTCAATCTCTTTGTTAAGGCCAAAAGGCTGAACGGTGTTTAAAGTATATATCCAACATTCGAGCCATTGGAGCCGGTGGATCCTATCCCCACCTCTTGGGTCATACGTCCCTAGCAGTTTCCCCAAAAGACAGAGGTTTCCACAATGCTTGTAATGGATCAAGCATTGATATCCTGGGTCCCTTTTTTAATAATGGTTTATGGACCTTTCTCCAGGAACTTGTCCAAACCTTTTTTAAACCCAGCTACACTAACAGCCTTTACTACATCCTCCGGTAACAAATTCCAGAGTTTGATTACACGTTGAGTGAAAAAATATTTTCTCTTATTTGTCTTTTATATAGTTTACCCTGTAGCTTCATTGCATGTCTCCTAGTCTTTCTATATTCTGATAACGTAAACAATTGATCTACGTTTACCCATTCCACTCAGTTTATTAATTTATAGACTTCTATCATATCTCTTTTCCAGGTTAAAGAATCCTAACCTTTTTAGCCTTTCTTCATAGGGGTATCCTTCCACCTCTCTAACCATTTTGGTGGCTTTTCTCTCAATCTTTTCTAATAACGCTATATCCTTTTTAAGATACGGCGACCAGAATTGCACACAATATTCAAGGTGCGGTCATACCATGGAACGATACAGAGGCATTATAATATCTTTTGTTTTATTTTCCATTCCTTTCCTTATGATACCTAGCATTCTATTTGCTCTCTTGGCTGCCGCTGCATACTGGGCGGAGGGTTTTAACAAGTTATCCACAATGACGCCTAAATCTTTTTTCTGGGTGGTGGTTCCTAATGTGGAATCTTGCATCGTGTAACCATAGTTTGGATTGTTTTTCCCTAGGTGCATAACTTTGCACTGTCCACATTAAATTTCATCTGCCATTTTGATGCCCCGTCTTCCAATTTATCAAGATGATCTTGCAATTTTCCACAATCCTCTTGGGTTTTAACAACTTTAAATAGTTTTGTGTCATCTGCAAATTTGATAACCTCACTCGTTATTCCCTTTTCCAGGTCATTTATGAATATGTCAAAAAGCAGCGGACACAGCACAGATCCCTGGGGTACACCACTATTCACCTTTCTACATTGGGAAAACTGGCCATTTAGCCCTACCCTCTGCTTTCTATCTTTTAACCAGTTCCTGATCCATAATAGTATACTGCCTCCTATCCCATGACTCTTTAGTTTTGCCAAAAGTCTCTGATGAGGGACCTTGTCAAAGGCTTTCTGAAAATCCAAATACACTATATTAACCGACTCATCTTTGTCTACCTGTTTATTCACACCTTCAAAAAAACATAACAGATTAGAAAGACAAGATCGTCCTTGTCTAAAGCCATGTTGGCTGTCTCTCATTAAGCCATGACTATCTACATGTTCAGCAATTTTGTTCTTTATGATGGTTTCTAGCATTTTTCCCGGTACTGACGTCAGGCTCACTGGTCTTTAGTTTCCCGTATCACCCCTGGAACCCTTTTTAAAAATTGGCGTTACGTTGGCCATCCTCCAATCTTCAGGTATTACAGATGATTTTAATGATATTTCACAGATTACTAATAGGTATATTCCTTTTCCTTGTATTACTTTGTGGTTCATTTTCATATTTTGTTTGAAATCTTTGTGGGGTTTCTTAGAAAGATTTACTAAAAGCAATATACAAATTGTATTCTTTTAGTTTACTAAGCATTCAGAGGGCTTTGAAAGTAACATAGGTCATTTTGGTCCTTAGCTATCTTTATCTACTATCTAGTTTGCCCAGTATGGTGGGTTGCCGAGTATGGTGTGTTACAGCTTCATGCAGGCTACGTCTCCATGCTTTCATTTAGGGTTTCACCTGTTGCTTCATCTGGGTAATCTCCTCCCCCCCCCCCACCCGACCTATTAAGAAATGCAAGCTGAAGTAATCAGTTCTTGGTTTAGATTCTTAGTGTATATCATGCTCTGTTTTGAATTCCATCACTGTTGTCTTTACCCATGTTCTTTGGCTTGGCATTCCAGGCATCCATCATCCTTTTCTGTGGGAAAAATTGTTTTCCAGATGTTGTTTCTGACCCTACCTCTTTGCATCTCCATATCATGTCAGTAGATCTGCAGGAACAAGCAGGAATGTAGTCTTCACATATGGATATTTGTACCGACGGAGCCCGTGCAGGAATGCTCTCCAGTTTCCAATTGGAAAACTTTTGGGAGCAATCCACTGCACCTGCACATCTACCTTCCCACCTTCCAAAGCCCTCTCCTTAGTTCTTCATTTTCCACGGAGCCAGCAGGTTGTTCCTTTTCGTCCCTCTAGTCCAGTCCCGGAACCATAGAGTTTAGAATCTCCTCCAGCAGCTTTGGAAACTGAAAGATGTCATTGCTTTGATGTCACTGGTATAAATAGGCAAGGACCGCCCCCTTCCACCAGTACTTTCAGTCTCCAAGCAGCTAGGAGATTCTGAGCCCGGGGCTGGGCTCAGTGGACGCAAATAAGCAGAGCTTTATTTTTAAATTTGGGAAGTTGACTTTTCCCTTTAGTTATTTTTTTGATTTCTGTTTTTTGTTTTAGGTCCAGTGCTGCGGCTAGAGGAGTTCCTGTGTCGTCTGTGGACCTTTCTCTCCTCTCCTCCTTCTTCTCCTTTCTCTCTTCCCCCCCCCCTCCTCCTCTATTTCTATAGATTTATTTTTCCCCAGCATTTAAACTAGCACGTGGGGAAAGTCAGGTAGAGTTTGGCCTCCCTGCTCCCGAACCCGCAACAGAGGGGTGAGGAGCAGGTAGAAGGCGGAAGATCTGCCGCAGCACTGGTAAGGCAGCAGGAGAGCCAGAGCTCAGCAGGCTCTGCTCTGCTCAGTGGCAGGTCGCCGGGGCTGAAGCCGCGATAAGGCTGTGCTCCGGCGTCAGAGTGGTCCCCCCCCCCTCCCCTCCTCTGGATCATCGGCAGCGGCGGTGAGTCCAGTAAGCGGCGAGCCGCACATGTTTTTTGTTCTCGGCGCAGAGAGGGGCTAAAGGGGAGGCTTCACGGCAGCACACAGGTGTCCAGGAAGCTCAGAGGGAGGCCGCATGTTGTCGGGCGGGAAGCTTGACAGCGGCCATCTTGGCAGCCGTGTTTCCAGTGCTCAGACTTAAATTAGTTGATCAGCAGCTCCCTGAGCTTCGTTTTAGGCTCTAGTTACCTAGGGGGGGGACTAGTTAGCTGGGTGTGCAGTAGTTTTGGTTAAAAAAAAAAAAAATATAAAAGTAATATTTTTCAATAACGCTGTCTTCAGGGTGAAGGGGCTCTGCCCTTTCTGGTTTCAGAACAGCTAGCGGCTTTGCTTTGCGGAGGATGCCGGCTAAACCTCGCTGTCTGGTCTGTGGGGTGAGACGCAGCGAGGTGTTGGTCAGGAATTTGTAGAGGCTGCCCTTTGGAAGCAGAGGTTATGGATAAGGCTCTGGGGGGACCCGCTGGGGATCAGGGAGCAGGTCCTTAAGAAGCGGGGGAGTCCGGGCCCCCTTCCTTGGATTCTGCAGGGCCGTCAGCGGCTAAGGGTGCTTCTCCGGCGGCGGAAGGGAGCCAGGGAGGGGGTGCTCTGGGGATTCCTTCAGATTTCTTCTTACTGATGCAGCGGGCATTTGCGTTGCTACAACCCGGGTTAGGAACTCAGTCTCCGGCGCCTGCGGGTCAAAAGCGAGCAGGATCGGGGGAGGAGGCGATTCAGGCCAAAAGGAGTAAGGAGGCAGTAGACGAGAGTCCGTCGTCCCGGCTGGAAGAGGAGTTGGCGGATGTGCAGATGGAGGAGGCCTCTGATGAGGATTTAGAAGAAGGAGAGTTGCCGGACTCGGAACAGCAGAGTAGAGTAGTCCGAGTGTTTCGTTGGGAAGAGTTGCCTGCCTTGATTGTGGAGACGTTGAATATGCCGTCGGTGGCGCCGGTATCAGAAGAGGCGTTGGAGGATCCGCTGTTGGAGGTGGTGAGGACGTCCCAACGCGTATTCCCGGTTCATAGAGTCTTTAGGAACATGATCCAGGAGGAATGGGACTTGCCAGAGTCGGCGCTGAGGGGTTCTAGGGCCTTGACCCGGCTGTATCTGCTTTCCGACCAAGATAGGGAGCTTTTTTGCTCTCCTAAGGTAGATGCGGCGGTGTCGCCGGTCACTAAGAAGACCACAATTCCGGTTGAGGGGGCCGCAGCGTTAAAGGATGTACAGGACAGGAAGTTGGATACCTTTATTGAAGCAGGTGTTCGATGTGTGTGCCCTCTCCTTGCAGGCCTCGATAGCGGGGGCGTGGGTGATGAGAGGCTGCTTGAGATGGTCCCAGAGGTTGCAGAGTGATCAGTTGGAGGGGCAGACAGATGAAGTTGCGCGGCTGGAGTCGGGCACAGCTTATCTATCGGACATTCACTATGATCTCATTCAGAGGCTGGCTAAGAGTATGGCGTCGGTGGTAGCAGCTCGCTGGTATCTCTGGTTACGTAACTGGTCAGCGGACAGTTCTTCAAAGGCGCGTCTTAGCAAGCTTCCGTTTAGGGGGAAGCTTCTGTTTGGGGAGGATTTGGAAAAGTTGGTCAAAGATCTCGGGGAGTCCAAGGGGGGGCGGCTCCCGGAAGATAAACCCAAGCAGGGCTGAGGTACTACGGGGTCCTGAGAGACTTTCGTAGGTTTTGGTCCTCTCATTTTAGCCAGTCTCAGAGGGGAAGGTTTCCCTTCCGTGGCCAGGGGTTTCGAGGTTTCCGGGGGGCGGGCAGAGGTTTTGTGCCCTTCCAGTCCTCTACTCTTAAAAAGCCCCAATGAGATAAGGTGGACCCAGGTGGCGGTGGTGCCCGTGGGAGGTCGATTGCGGGAGTTTTACCCTGCCTGGGTCCAAATTACTTCAGACCAGTGGGTGTTGGAAGTCATTCGAGAGGTCTATGCTCTAGAGCTCCATCGGCCCGTGTTAGACTCCTTTGTCCAATCCCCGTGCAGAGCTCCGCGAAAGTTACGGGCAGTCGCAGAAATGCTACAGCGTCTGCTGCAGCTCAGGGTGGTAGTGCCCGTTCCGGCGGACCAGTACGGCTGCGGTCGATACTCCATCTATTTTGTAGTCCCAAAGAAGGAAGGCACGTTTCGGCCAATTCTGGATTTAAAGAAGGTGAATCGGTGTCTTCGAGTAACCCATTTCCGGATGGAAACTTTGCGCTCCGTCATTGCGGTGGTCAGAGCAGGAGAATTTCTGATGTCGTTGGACCTCACGGAGGTGTATCTCCATATCCCGGTGCGGCGGGAGCATCAAAGATTTCTGAGGTTTGCGGTTCCGATAGGGCATTTTCAGTTCCAAGCTTTGCCCTTCGGATTGGCGACAGCACCTCGGACGTTCACCAAGATCATGGTGGTAGTGGTGGTGGCGCTCCGCAAGGAGGGGATACTGGTTCATCCTTACTTGGACAATTGGTTGATTCGAGCGAAGTCAAGGGAGGAGAGCGTCGCGGCCACCGCCAGAGTGGTGCAGTTGTTGGAAAGCCTTGGCTGGGTGGTCAACTTGGCAAAGAGCAGGTTGGCTCCTTCGCAGTCTCTGGAATACTTGGGGGCACGCTTCGAGACAAAGCAAGGGGCGGTGTTTCTCCTGGGTCAGAGAGCGCAGGGATTGCGGGAGCTTGTGAAGAGGTTTCTGGCGCGCAAGGCTCCGACAGCGTGGCAGTACCTGCAATTGCTCGGAACAATGGCAGCCACGATCGAAGTAGTTCGGTGGGCCAGGTCCCATATGAGGCCGTTACAGAGCGCTCTTCTCAGGCGTTGGTCCCATCAGAGGGATGCCTTGTCTCAGCTGCTGGTTTGCCCCCTGGAGGTGCGTCAGGAGCTTCTTTGGTGGTTGCGGCCCGAAAGCCTGGAAGCGGGTGTGCCTCTAGAGCCTCCATCCTGGAGACTGGTAACGACGGATGCAAGTCTCGTGGGCTGGGGAGCACATTGCAAAGGAAGATTGGCCCAGGGGCAATGGTCGTTGGAGGAACAGGAGTGGTCCATAAACAGGTTAGAGATGAGTGCGGTGTGTTTGGCTCTTCAGGAGTTTCAGGAGTATCTGCGCCAAGAAGCGGTACGGGTGCTCTCCGACAATGCGACAACGGTGGCCTATATCAATCGCCAGGGGGGCACAGGCAGTGCGTCGCTGGAGGCAGAGGCATGTCAGCTGTTGTATTCGGCCGAACAGCATTTAAGGGCGTTGTCGGCACAGCACGTGGCTGGAGTGGACAATGTCGAGGCAGATTTTCTAAGTCACCGCAGAGTGGATCCGGGGGAGTGGGGGCTTCATCCGGACATGTTTGCAATGATAGTGCAGCGCTGGGGGGTCCCGATAATGGATCTGATGGCAAACTTCGAGTCAGCGACGGTGGCGCGGTTCTTCAGCAGGCGAAAGAACGTATGTCGGAGGGTCTCGATGCGTTGGCACAGAGATGGCCGGTGGAGGGGCTTCTCTATGTGTTTCCACCTTGGGCTGTCATAGGCAAGGTGGTGCAGCGTATAGAAAAGCACCACGGCCTGGTGGTTCTGGTAGCGCCCGACTGGCCCAGAAGACCGTGGTATGCGGATTTGGTGCGGCTGCTGGTGGACAGCCCGTGGAGGCTTCCTCTGCGGAAGGATCTGTTGCTTCAGGGGCCGTTACGCATGCCTCAGGTGGATCGATTCTCGCTTACGGCATGGCTCTTGAAAGGGCTAGGCTGACTGCCAAGGGTTACTCGGCGGCGGTAATATCTACCTTGCTGAAGTCGCGAAGACGGTCTACTTCGTTGGCGTACATACGAGTATGGCGCGTGTTTGAAGCTTGGTGTGCGGAGCGGAATCTGCAGCCTTTGGGGGTCTCGGTGCCGCAGGTACTTTCGTTTTTGCAGGATGGGGTGGAGAAGGGTCTGGTAGCTAGTTCCTTGTGGGTGCAGGTGGCAGCCATCTCCTGTTTCCGGGGTAAGATTCAAGGTCAGATGTTAGGGGTGCACAGCGATATTCGGGGGTTTTTGCATGCCGTTCTGCTTCTGCGGCCTACAAGACGAAGTTCCGTTCCTCCGTGGGATCTGAATTTAGTGTTAGAGGCTTTGATCAGGGAGCCGCTTGAGCCGTTGGGCAAGGCCTCGCTGAAGGATTTGACGTTGAAGGCGGTTTTCCTGGTGGCTATTTGTTCCACTAGAAGGATCTCAGAGTTGCAAGCTCTTTCTTGTAAGGAGCCTTATTTGTCCTCCTTCGGGCACAAGGTGGTATTGCGGACAGTGCCTGCTTTCTTACCGAAGGTAGTTTCGGTGTTTCATGTTAACCAGGTGGTGTCGCTTCCGGTGTTTTTTGAAGAGCAGGCGGATAAGTCAGGAGGAAGTTTGCATCTCCTGGATGTTCGGCGTGTACTTAAAAAGTATCTCCGTAGAACGGCTCCTTTCCGGAAGTCGGACAGGTTATTTGTTGCTTTTGGCGGCCCGCGGAAAGGAGAGGCAGCGGCAAAATCGTCTATTTCTCGGTGGCTGAAAGAGACTATTGCTTTGGCGTATCTTCTAAAGGGTAAGGTCGTACCAGAGGGCCTTTGGGCGCATTCGACTAGGGCACAAGCGGCGTCTTGGGCGGAGTTCAGTTTGGTGCCGGTCGTGGACATTTGTAGGGCGGCGACTTGGTCGTCATTGCATATTAAGACTCTATTCTGTTCTATGTAATTATCTCTTGTATATAGTTTACCCCCGTTCTCCAAGTTTGTACTCCTGTTCGATGTAAACCAAACAGCTTGTTGTTATGGTCTTTATGTTATAATGTAAACCGCGCTGATGCCGAATAGTGCGGTATATAAGAACTTGTAATAAAATAAATAATAAATTCCTTTGCTAAGCACTACAGGCTTGATGTGCAGGCAAGGGGGGATGGGCGGTTTGGCTCAGCGGTGCTTCAGGCTGGGCTTGCAGGTCCCTCCCGTTGATATTCACTGCTCTGTTACATCCTCTATGGTTCCGGGACTGGACTAGAGGGACGAAAAGCAAGAGGAAATTAGACTTACCTGGTAATTGTTGTTCCTTAAGGAACTCTAGTCCAGTCCCGGATCCCTCCCAGTAGTGTAAGGAGCGTTCAGCCTGAAGTGTGTGTGTGTGTGTGTGTTTGTGAAGGGGTTCTTCGTGGGGCACAGAGAAGGCACGGTGGGAACCTTTTTCGCAGCACTGTTCTGTTCGGGGAGCTCTGGAGTGAGTTTTTTCTGTCTCCGACGAGCTCTGTTTCCTTGGAGTTTCTTCAGGGAACTTGAAGATGGTTAATATAGGTCAGTAGTTTAGACTATTCTCTTTTTCATTGTTTATTATTCCATATTTTGTTTAACTACTTATTTGTTGCTCTGCTGAGTCTGCTTTGTCAATAGGTACTGGTGGAAGGGGGCGGTCCTTGCCTATTTATACCAGTGACATCAAAGCGATGACATCTTTCAGTCTCCAAAGCTGCTGGAGGAGATTCTAAACTCTATGGTTCTGGGACTGGACTAGAGTTCCTTAAGGAACAACAATTAGCAGGTAAGTCTAATTTCCTCTTTTCTTCCTGTCATTGCCAAAAAACATCACTTTTTTGTTTTATCTGTGCTCTGCCTTTTCATCGACATTGGTATATTCCCTGATACCGGCCCTGATATTTATATTTATTTCATTTCTTTTCTTTTCAAAATGTGTTTTCTTTCATTTTTCATTTCCGTTTCCATTTTTGGTGGTTTCTACCGCCAAATTAGGCCTTGGCTAGCTGCCTTTGTTCTGCCATGATGGAAAAACACATCAGTGGCATAAAAAAAAAGTGCCATGTGGAAGGGGTTCCAAGATGGTGGATCGCAAGCATGCCTGAGTGGCTGTTCTTTTCCTATGGGTAAGAAAAGGATGGGCAGGGTTGCTGGTTGCCGCTTTCTGGCTTCCCTGTCTTCCTCGCCTTTATCTTTGGCCTCTGGGCCATTAGATCCCTTTCTTGTTCAGCTGTTTCGGCAAACAGCTTGTGATAGGGGAGTTAAGCCCCATAGAGCCAGCACTAGGGTTGGGTGACTTGGAGCTGACGTCGGGCAGTGATCCTGTCTCTCCTGCAACGCAGCGGCCGGTGAAGGAGCTGTGTATTCAGGAATCTCTGGAGGTGCTGTGCCGCTCCAAAACTGATTACGCTGGTTAGTTTGCTGGCAGTTTAGGGGCTGTTCTGGGTCCTCCAATTGAGGGAGCTGCTTTCCCTCTAGGTCAGCAGAGTGGCGGCATCCTTCTTGTGTTTTCTCCGGGAGTGCGGACAGGTGAGTTTACTGATGTACAAGGCTGGACACCGATGCCGGTTGAGTTGGAAGATCGTGCCGTGGTGATGGAGGCATCCTTCTCTGCTTTTACTTTGCAGCGCCCAGAATTATTCACACTGGGAGCAATATGGAATGCTATTGAGCAGCTGGGAGCAGCCCTGATGCCACAGATGGCTCTTCTTGTTCAGACGGTACTGCAGCATTCCTCGACGATTGAAGATACTTATGTCAAGGTACTTTTACTTCAAAATTCTTT
Organism: Ichthyophis bannanicus; assembly: GCA_033557465.1. Taxonomy (NCBI): domain Eukaryota; kingdom Metazoa; phylum Chordata; class Amphibia; order Gymnophiona; family Ichthyophiidae; genus Ichthyophis; species Ichthyophis bannanicus. The sequence goes on along the minus strand of JAWIIG010000024.1, from coordinate 2,494,719 downwards.
TGCCACGGTTCAGTCTCAAGTTAAATTGGTGGAGGAATGTTCTCATGCTCATATTAAAAAGGATGTAATTATATGAGCCAAGTTGGAAACTTTGTGTGAGAGCGGCTAATCTACACGTGGTGAATTTTCCCCATGTGGCATTGGTATCATCTAGAGATATGTTTCTCAGTCATTTATCTGAGACTTTAGTTATTCCTCTAGAATCTCATCCTCCAGTTGTTAAGACTTATTAAATGCCTAATTATTAAAGAAGGACAATAATCTAAGGAGCGCCCCGGGGTTAGCCCAAGCTGAGGCTCTTAATTTAACGGCTATGTTGGAAAAGTCTCAGGATGATGTAGTACCTGCTACATTGTTGGTAACTCTTGCACTATTATCTGATAAGGAATGGTTAATGAAGATTTTCTTTAAAAATCGTAATATCCAGTTTAAAGGACTATTGGTTCAGATGTATCCTGATCTTGCACATGAAACTGAGAAAGAGGCATGCGTTTCTCCTCCTTCGCCCTGGGGTTCAGCAGTTGGGGGGTCTGTCTTTCTTAAAGTTTCCATGTAAGTGCCTGATTAAATATCAAGCTATTTCCTATATTTTTTTTGAGGCCCCCCAACTGTTGTCCTTTCTTAACTCACATGGTGTGGGTGGTTCAGTAGGACCTCCTGCTGATCTGCCATGAATTTGAGTTTACTGGTTGTATGCTTGTTATCCTGTGGTTTTTGGAAAAGTTTTATTTCCTAGTTTTTGAGCCCTCTCATTTGTGGGCTAGCGTGGAATTTGATGTATATTCATTTTTTGCCTTGACATTTTCCTTAAATGTTCTTGTTTAATCAATTCCCAATTTCTGTAGAAGATTGTTTTTGTCTTGGTTATATTGTAAAATTGCATAAATAAAAAAATAAAAATGTACCATGTGTTCTGGTACAATATCAATTACCGATAAACAGGACTGGTGTTTAAAATATTTGGGCCCAGACCATTTACTGATTGTCCTTTGTGCCAACAAATGACAAAAGAGGCCTGAAGAACAGAGGCAAACAGTATGGCTCTCTGTTTGCCCTGGACTTTGTTTTAAGTGGATTCCACATCGTCGAGGATGTCAGCCTCCACTCTTGGTTCTCGGGGCTCCTCAAAGTCCAAAGTTAAGACTAAGTCTAAGTCATCGACATCGAAGATCAATACCGATCCTAGAGGTAAGCCCCTTCATAGTCATCAGGATTCACCAAAAGGTGCATCTGATGTAAACCAGCTTGCCAAACATCCCTGGTGGGAGGACCAGCCCTCCAAAGCACAATAGGGGCTCCAGGATGCTTCCGAGACCTCGACCTCCAGCTACTGGTTCCATGCTCTGGTATGGTGACGCAGAGCCCTGTACAGGATTCCATCCAGGCATTGGCCTCCTTCCTCAACCAATGCATCCTGGCTATTGAGAGGAGTTTGGCAGCACTCCTGGCAGCCTCGGTACCGATGCTATCGACAGCTCCAGTAGTGCTGGCATTGGCTTTTGGGCCCATAGCCGACGCCTCTGGGGCCGATGCCCGACCTCAAACCGGTATAAGGGGATCCTCTCCCTCCAATGTCTCCTTTTGGAACTGACAGATACTTCCAGTGCAACACCGACTGATCATCGGTATCCACATAGGCATGAGACGTCAGTACTTTGACTTTCTCTCAGAATCAGACACTGCTTCCTCTGGTTCCGATGATACAACAGAGGACTGCAGGGCAACCTGCGACCTCCCTTCCGATCTGTCCCTTCCTCGTGATCTGTGCCGGTTCCCACCAGACTACATGTCTTTTGAAGACTTCATTCGGGTCATGGCAGCAGGCCTGCAGATTACTGTAGCATCAGAGATGGAACCGAGAGTGGAGAAATTGGAAATCCTCCATTACTCCTCGGCACCCAAGGAGGTGGCCATGTTACCAGTGCATTGCATCCTGCAGGATCTAATGCTGCGTATGTGGGAGGCCCCACTAATGGTTCTGCCTATCAGAAAACAGCTCGATACCTTATACCGAGTTTGACCATGCCCTAGCTTTCAAAAGCCTCAACTACCACACCACTCCATGGTGGTGGAATCGGCGATGCATCGCATCAAGAGTTCTAAAAATCATTCTTCCATGTCTCCAGGAAAGAACTCCAGAACTGTTGATGCCTTTGGGTGTCGCTGTTTTTAGGCATGCATGCTCACTTCTAGGATTACTTCCTACATGCTCTATATGGGCATGTACTTCAAGGATATCTTCAGGGATCTGGAGAACCTTGCCCCTATCCTTCCTGATGACAAAGGTGATGCATTCCAGGCCTTAATCAGGCAGAATCAGAATACATCCAGATTTCTTACCAGAGCATCTCTTGATGCCTTTGAGTCACTGAGTAGAGCTGCAGCAGTCTGCATTGGTGCTTGCAGAATGGCCTGGCTCCAGGCATCTGTCTTTGAACAGTGGGTTTAGAATAAATTGGCCAATATCCCCTGCTCTGGAGAGAACCTCTATGGGAAAGGTTGGAGAGAGGGATTATCTTACCCTCAAATGCTTGTCCAGAAAAACATCAGACCCCCACTAGGAGAGACTTCTTTGGATTGGTCTTTCTATCCTAAGAAGAGAGATTATCCTCCTTATTCACTTGCAGCTGCTTAGCAACAGCAGCGCTAGCAGGGCCCTCGTTAGCCTAAAATGCCTGAGCCACAGCCAGCACTTGGTTTTTGACTCCTTCCTAGAGAGCATAACTACTGTGTCTCTGCAGTGTCCCCCACCCCTACACCATAGCAGTCAGATTTGTTCTTATGCCCACAGGTGGACTCTCAACATCGTCCAAAGAGGCTATCTGCTTCATTTCGACAGCTTATCCCCCACCACTTCCACAAAGGATTATCCTGCAAACCCCTTGCAGTCAAATCTCTTGTCTGTTGAGGTGTCCACCCTGTTATCTCAGGGGGCCGTAGAAAGAGTTCTGCCCATCCAAGAGGACAAGGGCTTCTACTCTCCTTATTTCCTTAGCCAAAGAAAATAGGAGGTTTCAGATTCATTCTAGATACATGGCACCTAAATAAATTCCTTGTTCGAGGAAAAATTCAAAATGATTTCCCTAGGTACACTTCTTCCATACCTTCAGAGGAATGACTGGCTGTGTGGTCTAGACCTCAAGGAGGCAAACACACACATGCTGATCCACCCTCAACACAGACAGTATCTGCATTTTTGGTTCTAGCAAACCCACTACCAATATCGAGTGCTCTCCTTTGGTTTAGCCTCTGCGCTCCAAGTTCACAAAGTACATGGCAGTGGTCTCCGCCTACCTTCAGACTTTGGGGGTCTTCGTCTTCCCCTACTTCGATGACTGGCTAATCAGGGGAGAATCCCCACAAGGGGTCCAACTATCTCTTCATCGCATCATTACTGTGCTCCAGCATCTGGGATACGTCTTAAACTTTCCCAAATCACACCTGGTCCCATCACAGCTTCTTGAATTCATTGGAGCGCTGCTGGGCACTCATCAGGCCTGAGCTTTCCTTTCACAGGACTACTCTGTCCATCTCATCGAGCTGGCCCACAGTATAAGGGGTCACAGTGCTGTTACAACTTGAGAAATGCTGTGTTTTCTGGGGCACATGACCTCCAAAGTCCATGTTGTCCCCTATGCCCAGCTGCACATGTGGCAATCCCAATGGACTCTGTTATCGCAATAGACCCAAGCAACTGGGTGCCTCTCAGACAAGATTTGCATCACCCCTCCACTGATCAACTCCCTTCAGTGGTGGTGCTCCCCTCAAAAACTACTCAAAGGGTCACCTTTTCAGATGCCTCCACCTCAATGCACCTCGACAACAGATACTTCTAAGCTCGGGTGAAGGGCACATTTGGACAGTCTCACCACATAGAAGCATTGGACACAACAGGAATCTCGGTTGCAGATCAACCTCCTGAAGCTACAGGATCTCATGTATGTCCTTTGGGGTTTTCAACCCCAACTCTCGGGCAGACGGGTCTTAGTCCGAACGGACAACCAGGCGGCCATGTTCTAGGTGAACAAGCAGGGGAGGACAGTTTCCTATCCCCTCTGTGAGGGAAGCCCTTCGTCTCTGGTTCTTCTCCATTGCACACCGAACCCATCTTAGGGCGGTGTATCTCCTGGGTGAACTCAATCTCCTTGCAGACAGACTCAGCCGTATCATATGTCCGCACGAGTGGACTTTTTAAATTGGAAAATGGCATCTTGGATCTTCCACATGTGGGAGACCCCCAGAATAGATCTGTTTGCCACCCAGGAGAATGCACAACTCCCACTGTTATGCTCAAGGCTTCCCTCCCTGCACAGTCTGGCAATGGATGCCTTCCTTCTCCATTGGGGAAAGGGCCTTCTCTATGCATTTCCACCCATTCCCTTGATACCCAAGACCCTGTTCAAGCTTCAGGTTGACAGGGACTACATGATCCTAATAGCCCCTTACTGGCCCTGTCAGCCATGGGTTTCTTCTGCTGCTTTATCTTGCACATACTCCATCTCTCAGCCTGGGACAGGCACCCAACCTCCTCTCTCTCAGGATCGTGGAACGCTTCTCCATCCCAATCCACAAGCCCTCCATCTCATGATGTGACTGCCAAAAACATAATCTTTGACCTTGACCTTCCACAACAGGTCAAGGACATCCTTCTTGCATCACGCAAACCATCTACCAGACATTCATATGCCATCAAATGGCGAAGGTTCACTCTTTCTGGTATACCCTGAAACATATTGTCCCCTCTGCCTGCCTGGTGGAGTTTGTTTTTACAATATCTCCTCCACTTGTCCTCGGTGGGCATCAAAACTAACTCGGTCACAGTCCATCTTATTGCCATCTCACCCTGCCACAGGCCAGTGGACAGGCATCCCATTTCTTTGCACCTCTTGGTGCAATGATTTATGCAGGGTCTCCTGCTGTTCAAGCCACCGATCAAGCGACCACTAGTGTCCTGGAATCTTATTGTGGTCCTAAGGCAACTTCTAAAGCCTTCTTTTGAGCCTTTAACCACCACTTCTTTAAAATTCTTAACTTGGAAGGTAATCTCCCTCATTGCCCTCACCTCAGCTCGCTGCATCAGCTAATTGCAAGCTCTAGTGTCTGATCCTCCATACACCCTGTTCCTCCATGACAAGGTGGTTCTCTGTACTCATTCATGCTTCCTTCCAAAGGTGGTCTGAGCCTTCCATCTCAACCAATCCATGATGCTACCGATCTTCTTCCCAAGACCACAAGTCTCTAGGGCTGAAGCAGCCCTACACACTTTTAGATTGCAAGTGCGCACTGGCTTTCTACTTGGACAGAATCACAGGAAATCCTCAATTATTCATTTCCTTCGGTTCAAGTCACCTTGGACTTCAGTGATGAAACGCACCCTATCCAAGTGGATTACAGTCTGCATTTCTTTTGCTCAAGCGGGTCTCTCTCTCAAGGGTCACGTTACCGCTCACAATGTGCAAGGCATGGCAACTTCAGTTCCGTCTCCATTGACTAAATCTGTCGAGCAGCTACCTGGTCCTCCATTTATACCTTTTGTTGGATTGCTGTCTTTGGCCAGGCTGTCCTCCAGCACCTTTTTGGGACTTAACTGCAACTCCTACTCTCCGTCCCAGATTTCTCCTGGCGCCAGACTTCCCTGGTGATGGTCTTATCAACTGCAACCGAGTCCAGTGGGGCCACTTTGTATTCCCACTTTCTCGGCTCTATTCTTTAGCCTCAGGGATAACACTGCTACCACGTCCAGTCTGGTCCCTGGGAGCTAGTGAATCTCATATGTGAAGACTGCATTCCTACTTTGTTCAAGGAGATAGCGTTGTTACTCATGTGTATCAGGTATCTCCGAGAACAGCAGGAATCAGATGTCTTCACAACCCAACCTGCTCCCATAGGATTTGTAAGGTATTCTCTTTTTTTCTCTCTTTCTTAGCTGTAAACTCAACTGAGGAGTGGACTTGGGAAAGTAAATGCGCAGGCGCAGTGGAGTGCTCCCAAAAGCTTTCCAATTGGATGCTGGGTAGTGTTCCTGTGTGGGCTCAATCTGTACTGACGGTACCCATATGTGAAGACTAAATCCTGCTGTTTCTGGGGATCGCCTTTTACAGGTGAGTAACAACTCTTTCTTTGCCAAAGAAAGAATTTGTATGTTTCTTGTTGTGCATTAATATTTTGGGGGATAATTTTCTAAAGTCTTTTTTTGCATGTATAAGCCAGTATATATGTGCAAAATGCTGCTTATCAAATTACCCTACATGTAAAAGTGTTTACGATGCTAACAGGTGTACTTCTAAGCAACACAGGTGTAGGTGTCTTAAGTGATAGTCCCACCTTACCAAATGCATGTATCTAACACATGGATATTTCCATTTGTTCCTGAGACAGCATAAATATCCCTGGCTTCACTTCAGCCACAATTTCTTCTATGTTGGTGGGGTACTTTTTAAGACACCTGCACCTAAATTTATAAATAGGCTTGAAACTGACACTTGGCCTTCACACATAAGCACCTTGCTATTTAAATTCTCAGAGGGTAAAATTTTTATATCTTTATCTACACACTTTATACCGCCCTTTATAGCAACAGGGCGGTTTATTTTCTCCTGTACCTACTCTCCTCTAGGATATACATATTTAGATATTCCCCTCCTTTTCTTGTGCATCTTCTTATGCAGACTTGCACCATTTTGGTTGCTTCTCTCAGGAGTGTCTCTAGCTTCTATATCCTGACTGACATAGACCTCCAACATTAACACAGTATTTCAGGTGAGGCCCATGCCAGTAGAACTGTACAGGACCATTATGGGCTGTGTTGAGACAATTTTTTTTTTATCTAAAACTAATTTAGATTTACTATGACACAGGGTTAGAAGACACGAGAACTTGGTTTCTTAATCTTAATTACTTTTTGAATCTTTCTATAATTGTTTCTTCACTTTGGAAGTGTAGAGTATGCATTGTGTAGGTCAGTGAAACAAGCTCCTACTTTAATACACTTTGAATTTTATTTTTTTTGAACAGGAGAATGTGAAAAATGTACCATAATAGGAAGAATTTCACAAGGCACTATAAATGGTGTTTTGATTTTGAAGTTAATGTTTGGGAGTGCTTTGACTTGGACTTGTGATATTACAGGAAGCAAGAAATAAAACACAGATATACTTAAGAATTCTACAGAATTATGTGGATGTGTAAACAAAATTGTGTAGGTGGTTTGGTTAGCTATGGAGGCACCTTACGATTTGAGTATCCTGTGGTGTTTGTATCTTCCAACATACAGCCTTATTCATTAGCTTTTCTTCCATTTTGGGCCTGAGTTTATAACACGATGTCTATGTGAGAAGTCTGTGGCAAAGTCAACCAATTTTGAGCATGGGGGAGGTGAACAGCATAAGGAATTTACCTTAATCAAAGGGCCTCTGTTAGGTGTGCAGGGTCAAAAGGCCAGAGCCACAGTTCAAAGGCAGAAAAAACGCAGCTGGAACAAGTTCAAGGAAATGCTTGACAGTGTAAGAGGGATAGATTGCAAGTAGCCACTGCACTGATTATTCTGATGTCAGAAGGCAGGGGGATTACAAACACCTTGGACAGAAAGAGGTGGGGTTGGATCCCAGTGAGTATAAACCTTGGTTAAATTATGGAGAGAGTAGAAGGAGCTGGAGTAAGAGTGGAAGAAGGAGTGATTGGAGAAGGAGCAGAGGAAGCAGCAGAGGACAGACTTCAGAGCAGCAAGGACGATGGAATGCTGGAGAAGCCAGAGCAGGTGCTAACTTCTGGAGACAGGCTGAGCTACCGATTGCTGAGAGAGGTGATTTCCCTGAATCACGTTTGCAACAAAGGTGGGAGCCTGGAAGGAGAGAAGCTTTCAGACCACCATAGAGGTTGTCAGCAGGGCACTCTGATCAAGTTGTTGAGTCAGAACCTATGCAGTTGGGAGAAGCAATGTCAGAGCTAGGGGCAGAAGAAGATATGTTGAATGGATTGTTCTTTATGCCAAGCTCTAGACTTGAAGGGTTGAAAAGTGCCAGCCTTGAAATAACTGTTCCTCTTGCTGAAGTAACCTCAGAGCTAAGCAGTGAGAGAGTAAATTCCTGTGTGTTTTGAAAGGAGGAATTTACTGCAGCATAAGCTAGTGAAGTAAGGCTGTGATTCATGCTTCTGTGTCAGCTGTGTTGAAACTACAACCGAGAGAAAGTTAATTGGCTGCTAGAAGTGTTTGTGCTTTGCTCCTGTCTCATATGAAAAAGCCTGCTATAAGAGTCTTGAGGACACTGTGAATGCTTATTTCATAACCTAAGTTGGGTCTTCACCTGGAAGTGCAGCCTAGAGAAAATTATGGCCGAGTGAAGATAAATTTGCCATAGAAGAAGTAGTTTGTTTTTCTATTGCTCTGATTGACAAAGGACAATAAGAAAAGTGGCATCTGGTTATATGTGAAAAGGCTAGCTTCTGCAGTGAAGAGGACTTTAAAAGCCAGTGTTGAGTTCTATTTGTTTTGCCACCAACTTGCTGAACCTTAAGCAAAAATCCTATAATTTTAAAATTCTGTAAATGGTACCAGGAACTTGATCTGTTCTATTGTGTTCAAAATAAATTATTTTTCTGTCATAAGCCTTACCCTTGGTTTAACACGACTGCAATCCTTCTACTTAAAGCATAAATATAACAGCTGATAGAAGAAGGTTCTCAACCACCACACCCTCAACAACTAGAAGACTAGTGGTTTTGGCGTTGTGCTTGTGACAAGTCCTAAAAGGTGATTGTTATGCGTATTTTATCAGGGCAAAAACAAAATTACCTTAATTCTACCTTAGGAGCAAGCAAATCAGTTTATACTGTGAAAAACACTCCCCCTCACTATAACAAAGGACCATCAAAATTCATCAATATTGGTCATATGTTACAGCCTTAGGCTGTATGAGATAACCATATTTAATAAGGTTTCATCGTTGGTTATTTATGCACAGCAAAGTTAATCTTCAGTTATTCAGTATTTGAGAGTAATTTAAAAAAATATATTCATACGTAACACAGTTCCACTTTTCTTCCTTTGGTGTTATCCATAATTCATCCACATTTATAAATTCTTAGAAAGCCAGTACAGACATGGCACTATGTTCAAAAGAAAATGCACTTTTATTCTTTTCTTTATCGGTGCATACATCTGTTTGATGTGGTCCTCTAAAGCCGTTCTTCTTACTTAGGCTACTGGCCTGTATCATTCACAACCTTGGCTCCTGTGTGCCTTTTATAAATGCCTGTAATCCACTCTAGTAGTTTGCAAATGCCAACTTGCACATTTACAGTTATTTCACAGTTGGTGCAAGGGTGTGTCTGTGTGTGTGTGTATGTACTTAGATATTTTATACATATGTACGTACATTGCAACTCTGCCTCTGCTTCACCCAAACTCAAGCCCTGGGAATGCCTACATATGGCATATGCATAAGTATACATCATCTTGTTGCTATGCATATCTTCATGCATGTATAGTGCTGAGACTTTATAAAAGGCTTTTTGCACATGTCTAAACAAAAAAGGCTTTGCATGTGGAAAACCTTTTTATATAATTACCCCTTACATTTGTATTGGGTGGGGGTGGGGGGGGGGGTGAAGCTTGCTGCTGCAAAGTCTGTGTCCTGGGCTTAGTTATGCCAGTAGGTCTTGTTGTACTGTGTTGTTGGATACCAGCATAGAGGGAGGAGAAGGAAATGGGTGGCTGTGAATGAAATCCAGTGAAAGCAGGTTCTGAATGAGTTACAAGCCTAAAGGAGTAAGAGGAGGTTGCTGAGCAGGTCCCTGATTAATAGTTATGTTTTGGTTTTGTTTTGTTTTTACAGGGATTTTGAGCTGATTTTCAAATTTGTTATTGTATGAACAGTGAATGAACAACTAATGAAAATGTGTTTGATTCTTCAGATGAGTTAAATGATAATTGAATTGAAGATCATAAAATCTTTGTGAACTTGTGGCCTGAGAAACTCATTAATATATCAAGTGAATGCTATTAATTATTGGATTTGGGCATGAAGTTCTTTTGAGTTAAAACATTGACTTTGACCTTGGTCAGGTAACTTTACATCCCTGTGCCTTTGCTCTCAGCTGCAATGTTTTTTCTTTTCTGTAAATATTGATATGAAACATCTAAGTCACCAGTAAAGTCGCAGAATATCTGACTGAGATGTGCCTGTATCATGCTTCTAAAATGCTGTGAGTGTAAAGTGCTTTGGCATTCTGTTTGTTTTGTTGGTGTTTAATAAAATATTACAGCTGATAATTATGTGGCTAATTTTATTTTAAGTTGCTACTTGTATTAGGATTAATAATTGGTGTGCTTCCATTAGAACATCTACTGTGTACTACTTCCCACCTTGAAAATACTTACAAGCCAATCTGGCTTAATTTTCTGGGCACAGGACATTTTTACAGTCATCTTCAACTTGACTCTTCTAACCCTTTGAATTACTAACCTTTTGGGCAGAAGTTTATTGATAGGATTGTGCTGGAACAGTTAATGGATTTAATAAATTTACATTCCTTATCGTTCCTCCAGTTTAGTCCTCAACCTCTGGGTAGTGAGCCTTCTCCTGCAGCTTGGAGACTGGGCATGTCAAAAACTCATGACATCACTGGATATAGCCTGCTGGTCTCTCTCATCAGCCCCCAGTGTGTCCAGTCTCCATGCAGCAGGAGGACGTAGTGAGCCTAGCTTCTGGGCTCACTTGGGGGAACAGATAAGGAGCATTTAGTGTGACAAATTCTATTCTGATTTTACTTTTGATTTTTACCTTTAATTTACTTTTAACTTTGCTTTTAATTCAGTTACCTTTGGTTAATTGGCAATCAGGGATTAGTTCCCTTTATTTATTTTATTTATTTATTTGCAGTCTCTTTTATACCGCGCTATTCGACATCAGTGCGGTTTACAATGAACATAAGAGTTGCACATCTCAATTTTGTGATTTGTGCTTACAGTGAAACAGGTATAATAACTTGGGTATACATTAAACAGGAAAATTAAACTTGGGTATGCATTAAGCAGGTATAACAGGTAAAATGGGGTATAAATAACCAGTCCCTTAACAAGGAGACACGATGAATAAATACAGTCTACTTTAGTTGTTAGGAGCAAATTTCCTTATTTACAGTAATTTTAAATTTGAGCCTGGCTCTTTAAATTAGTAGCAGCTCTCGCCTTCCCTCCTCAGTTATTTTTAATTGCTGCAGGCATTTGCCAGTGCGGATCTCTCTCCCTTGACGGTACAGGAGAGAGCTCCAGTACCCGTACAGCCACACTGAAGCTGTGTGAGACGGAGCCTCTCCGTTGCTGTGGGATTTTACTTTTACTCTGTGGGACCGGTTGAGCGGTCCTCGCTGCGGCTGCCAGGTGTATCAGCATGGCTTGAGGATCGGATGAATTCAAGGCGGTAGGAGCAGGCTGCGTGGCTTTCAGCCCTGCAGGTAAGGCCTTCGGGCTCTGTCGGTCTGCTGAGGCCTCCTTTTTGCAGCGATGGTTGTTCTTGACGCCAAAATTCATTGGCAAAGGGGCGGCCATTTTCTCTCTAGGTATTTGGACCGCATGGCGAGAGTTGCAGTGAGCTGCCTGTGTGAGGAAGAATAGCTAGATTTTTAGGTCTAGTGTTTCTTTCTTTGGTTTGTAGGTTTTTTGAGGCTTGGGGGGTTCCTCGGCCTTAAGGGGGGCTGTTCTCAGGCCTCTTTATTTTTAAGTTTATTCTTAGTTTTATAGGACAGCAGTTTTGGCATTGATCTCTGATGCCACATGTTCTTTCCCTACTAATCATGTCTCTGAGGAGCATCTGTTAAGTCCCGGGATATTAGGCAAATTGCCAGCTTTTAGGTTCAAGAGCAGAGCCCTAACTTGTAGTTGGAAGGAGGGACAGGCTGGAAGTGTGTTTTTGTGTATTCTATAGTGAAAGTTGCCCAAACGCCTGTGGTTTCACAGGGACAGGTTTAGAAAACCTTAGGATATTAAAAAAAATATATATAATAATAATGACAGTTAAACTGTCAACCAAGAAGTGCCTGTGCTACGGTCTATGGCCACCAGAGGGCAGCTAGTACACTCAATAGTGCCTTTCTGTGACCGTGTGTATGCAGCCATCATCAGTCAGATTGATCTCTGCAAGTCAGGGAAGAAATAACCACAGGGCCACCTCATGGGCACTCAGGGGTTAGTGACTAAACAAGCAACTGTAATGTTCTGCAAATCAAGATTATATGACCAAGATTTAAAGCTCTTAACTTCTGTATCGTTTGTCGGGCTCTGGTGCCCTAAAGGCCACCACTTGGCAGCGCTGCTCATGAAACACATATAGTATTCAGTGCCCCCATCCCTGGGGGGGGGGGTGGTAAAATACAAAATTGTATTCCTCATCAGGTTCACACAGGCAGCAACCTCTAAGGCCTCCATTTGCAAGGTTGTCTGTGTATCCCACTGCTATTTCTCTGACTGCAGGAAGGCCGGGGGGGGGGGGCCCTGTGTGTGTGTGTGTGTGTGTGTGTGTGTGTGTGTGTTTCATAGCTCCACTTAGCATGCCCTTCCTAGGAAATTCTCATCTATTTCTAGAGCCTATGCTGTCAGAGCAGGGCTTTAAGCACTTAGCAGGGGCTCTGACCCATCTGTGTCATCTTGTTAAAGGGCCCATGCTGAGGGTGAAGAGAAGGACGTCTAGGTAGCACAGTCTGGGGCTTAGTGCTCCAGGGCACTGGAAGGTTTCATAGCGTAAGTCAATACTCTGTGTATGCTCCATGCATTCAGCCTATGTTCAAGCATGCTCACTGCACTGTGTTTGGGTGACAGGTGCTGGGTCACCCACATATATAGATGTGCATTTTGTATGTGCTCACAATTGCTTAGGCATGATTTTTGGGTGCACTCTTTGCAGAGTGAGACTGCATTTCTTTGCTCAGACTGTATTATCAGATTAAGGTAATTTCTCCAGTAATGGGGGGGATGTCGATTGTAATAAAGTGCGTGAGGTCCTCATGGTGTTACATGGGGTTGGAGATGCAGTCGTGCGATCTGCTGTGGAGTGAGCCGTCCGGAGGAGCTACAGTGTCAGTCACCAGTTTCCCTTTCTCTTTGGGCTTTGCTCCCAGATCCTAGCCCCTCTTTCTCTCTGATGTCCAGGACGCAAGGTCCCCTGGCCCACTAGACAATCTATTCTCAGCCTTTTCTCAATGCTGGCAGAAGGACTGGGAGAGCGAGAAAGGAAGACCGGGAACCAGCAGCAGCTCTGTCTCTCCACTGCCAGTGTTTGCTACGGTCACATATTCCCAGTCAGTTATTTATTTGAGTATACTGATTGCCTACAGGTCAGGGTGGCATACAGTCGATTACGGTATTTCTATTTCCCTTGTCCCTGAAGGGCTCACAATTTATGTTTTGGTACCTGAGGCAGAGGGTTAAGTTGCTTAACGAAGGCCAGAAGGACCACCTGTTGGACCAGAAACACCAGTTTTTATGCCCCAAGGTTGGTGGTCTCGATTGGAATTCATACCCTTGGTCCTTTGGCAACTTGCCTCAACCACTAGGCCACACTGCTCCGTGTGAGCTAGCCACAGGGTCATAGGGCCAGGTGCAGCCTGTTACTTCCAAGGCAGAGACCTTGGGGAGGTTCCGTTCATAAGGATACAAGAAATGCCATACTGGGTCAGACCAAGCGCTTTCAGGTCCAGTATCCTGTTTCCTAGGGTAGCCAATCCTGGTCTTAAGGACCTGGCTGGTTTCCAAAAAGATGAATAGGCTACTCAATGCTCGTATCGGGGCAAGCGGTGGATTCATGTATGCTCATATTTTAAGGGTTCCGTTGCATGTACAACAGATATGACGCTCTGTTTGGTTGTGTGCCTTGTAGAACATCTTGAATTGGTGAAAGTTGGTATAAAAAAACAAATTATAATTTTCCAGTTTCTCTCTAATAAAAGGTTATGGACCTTTCCTCCGGGAGCTTGGCCAAAAACTTTGTTAAACTCCGCTATGTTCGGAGATTGTTTCGCTCAAGGCTCTTGGAGTACACAGGAGACCCAGTGGTCAATCAACAGACTGGAAATGCGAGCGATACACTGGGCGTTGCAGGCGTTCGAAGCTAAGGTGACAGGTCGAGCAGTGCGAGTACTGTCCAACTCTGCAGCAGTGGCCTACATCAATCGGCAGGGCAGAACCGGAAGTATGGCCATAGAAGCCGTGGCAGAGGGTCTGTGTGTGTGGATAGAGCTTTGGCTGCCAGCGTTTTCGGTGGCGCATGTTGCGGGTAAGGACATCATGACGGCGGATTTCCTCAGCTGGGTCCGAGTAGATGCCAGAGAATGGGAGTGGCATCTGGAGGTGTTCGCACAGATCGGTCATATATTGGGACAGCCAGTAATGGACCTCATGGTGGCGTTTCACTCTGCGTAAACGGGTCGTTTCTTCAGCAGACGACATGAAAGGAGGTTGAAAGGTATCGGCGCACTGTTTCAACGGCGGCCGTCGTCCGGTCTTCTCTATATCTTTTCACCGGGGGCACTCATAGGTCGAGTGGTTCTGCGTATCGAAGCGCTTCGGGGAAACATGTGGTTGGGGGCCTCGGGCTGGCCGTGGCACCCGTGGTATGCCTGCCTCATGCGGTTGCTCAATGGGAATCCATAGAGGTTTCAGACATTGGAGATTCTGTTGCTACGGAGTTCCCTTTGAATGCCTCAGGTGCATCGGTTTTTGCTTATGGGGTGGCCATTGAAAGGGCAAGCTTAAGGAAGAAGAGTTGCTCGACAGCAGTCTTTGCAACCTTAACGCAAGAAAAATAAAAGTCTACGTCCCTTGCATATGTGCGTATATGGCGCATCTTTGAGGAGAGGTGCTCGCGGAGGCACGCTCTTGCAACAACAGTGTCAGTTCCCTTGGTATTAAGTTTTCTGCAGGATTGGTTTGGTAAAAGGCAGGTCCTGGAGAGTTCAGTTAGCAGCTCTGTCTTGCTATAGGGGAAAAGGACAGGGAGTGGCTCTCATGCACAGGTCAATGTGGTACGCTTTCTCAGACGGTTACCAGACTTGTAGCCCTGTCGTAGGATATTAATTCCACCGGGGAAGCTCAAGTTGGTTTTAGGAGCGTTAGCTAGTGCGCCATTGGGGCCCTTGCAACAAGCATAGGTTAAGGGTTTTGCTTTGAAGACGGTATGTTTGATGCTCATCTGTTCGGCGAGGCGATTTTCGGAGTTGCAGGCGTTGACCTGTCAGGAATCGTTTTTTGTCTGTCTCTGGACAGAAGGTGGCCTGGTGGCTGGTTCTGTTGTTGTTGCCAAAGGTGGTTTCTACATTCACCTAACTAAAATGGTCTCTCTTCCAGTGCTAGGTGCGGCGGAGGGGAGCGTATTGAACCATAGCTTACGCTGTTTGGACGTCAAGAGAGCGCTGCGGCAGTGTTTAAAGGTTTCAGAAACTATCGCAAGGCGGATCGTCTCTCTTTGGGGTGTTCGGAGGGCCCTGCAAAGGGAAGCGGTGGCGAAGGAGTCCATTTCTGGATGGATTGGAGTGGCGAGTGCATCGGCTTATCTTCTACGGGACCGTATAGTCCCAGGAAGCTTATGAGCTCACTCTACCAGAGTGCAAGCATCTTTTTGGACGGAGCACAGTTTGGTTCCGCCAGTGGACATCTGTAGTGAGGCCTCTTGGTTGTCTCTCCATACTTTCAGTAAGCACTACCGCCTAGATGTTCTGGTGGCTAAGGATGCCGTTTTCAGGGAGTCGGTGTTAAAATCCGGCTGGAAAGGTCCCTCCCAATGATGACTGCACTGATGCATCCCAGAGGTTGAGGACTAAACTGGAGGAACGATAAGGAAATAGGAATTACACTTACCTGGTAATTGTGGTTCCTTGAGTGACTCCTGTTTAGTCCTCATTCCCCCCCGGGGATGGGGTCTTAGCAGTGGTTTTTCTGTTGGGGAAAGTGCAAGGTTAAAAGTGGATATAGGCCTTCACTGGTGTTCAGTCGTTTTGATGCTTCCATTTGTTTTGCGCTATATTGTTATATTATTATGTTATGATATTGTTATATATTATACATATTGCTATATTGCTCTGGATTGTTTAGGGCTAGGTATTTGATGGAAAGGGGAGCATGCAGGAAGCAGTCCCTTTCCTTCTGGAAGGGGAGTAGCAGGTAGATAGGTTATATTTTCTGCGTACCCTTGAATATAATTTAAAAAAACAAACAAACTACTGATTTTTTGCTCCTTTGAGTCTGCTTTGCCATTAGTTCACTGGGGGCTGATGGGAGAAACCAGCAGGCTATATCCAGTGATGTCATGAGTTTTTGACATGCCCATTCTCCAAGCTGCAGGAGGAGGTTCACTACCCAGAGGTAGAGAACTAAACTGGAGTCCCTCAAGGAGCCACAGTTACCAGGTAAGTGTAATTCCTATTTATAATCTTAATCCACACCAAATGACTTTGGATATAAATCATAGGATGGAAACATTACTGTTGTCCAGCTTTGTTCATAGAGGGTTTGATTTAGGAACTTCTTACTTGTTGATATTTCTTGATATCCCTGAAACATTTGATATTATTAATCATATACCTATAATGCCACATTTTTCTGAGACAGGAGTTGCTGGTCCTGTGTCAAGTTGGTTTGAATCCTTTCTTAATAATTGTATGTAACAAATAAGATTAGGCTGGTTTACTGTACATGCAGGTGTTTCACAGGATCTGACTCTTAGATATGTGTATAGCAGTGTGTGTGCCTAGTAGCACTATAGAAAGTAGTAGTAGTGATCAGTCCTAGCAGTGATGTAAAATATTTATATTGCCCCAGTATCAGTTACTAGCAGGATTAGAGATGTAATACTTAATGTTTAATGTAATGCAATATTGCACTGTTCTGCTGTATTGTTGTTTTAAGTTCCTTGTAAACCGCCCTTGATCTCTGGAAGGGGCGGTATAGAAAAGCACATAAATAAATAAATAAAAATAAATTTTATTTATTTGTTTTTGTTTTTTAAATACCGCTTTATCATTTTTTAGTCAAAGCAGTTTACATTGTAACTTAACCTTGGTAATGTACATTAAACACGGACATATAACCCTCCATTGCCTCAGAAGAATCAAAGTTAAGTGATTTAGACCAATGACTTAAAATTTATATAACTGTAGAGACAAATTTGCAGATTAGCTCATTATATATGAGGACAGTTAAGCTATGTATGACTTGAAACAAACTAGCACTAAATATGAGTAAAACCAAAATGGTGAGATTAATAGATATTCTATTCAAAATTTACCACTTAACTTTTGTAGGTGGTGATAGGAAAGTGCTGATTAATTCCCGTTTGTCTATGAAACCACAAATTTAATAATGTGGTTAAGAAATGTTTTTTTTTTTAAATTTCTGAGTGCTACAGCACTTGAAGCCCCATTTATCGTCTGATGACTTTTGTACAGTTCTGTAACCAATGGTATTTTCACAATTAGGTTATTGCAGTGGTTTGTATTTAGGTCTGCCAGCATCATCACTATGCAGCCTTCAAACAGTTTAGAATGCCACAAACAATGGGGGATTAAGGAGGATAAGATCCTTAATCCCTCCTGTAAAGGATTGACTAATGATGCAGATATGCATTTTACAGACAGAGGTTGGCTTGATATCACATCTCCTCTGTCTCATTTTCCTCACAATGCTTGTGCAGCCCTGGTCTGTCCTGAACTGGGGTGTTGATCTTTTTGCTTGCGATTGCTATTTGTCTTAAAGTTTAGTTGCCAAATGATGCTTTACTAGTGTAACCATGTAGCTATGCGTATACTTCTGGTGTGCTATGATTTTAAAGTGCACTGTGATGCTATTTAAAAGAAAGATGATAATCTGAATCTGCATCTGAATTACAGAATGATTTAAAATTACATTTGTTAAGCATCAATGTCCATTTATTCTGTTACAAAATCTAACATTTACATGATAGGCATTTTAAGGAGCAGTGCTGCTTAGATATTGCGTTAACCTTTGCAGTTAGAAAAAAATGCTCTAAAGACTGTAAATTCTTTTTTTATTCTAGGGGCATAGCTTAGTTGTAAAGATCTATTCCTCTTTTTTTAATGAGGAAGTAGGAGTGACTTTTTTTTCAGCATCATGATAGTGATTATAAATAAGGGAAATTAATAAGAAAACCAGTCGTCATAACATTCATTTCAAAACCTAAGTTTAAATATAAATATAAATCCATTTTTAAGGTATTCAGACTGTATCAGCATAAAAATCTATGGTCATGGGACAGGGCGAATAAAGGCAGAAAGAGTTTTGGGACCATACAGTATTATCATTTGATTGATTGATACTTGGCATCTATAGATCTTTCCTTCCAGCTATATCTAGAGCACTGCTTCTGCAGTTCTGTTACTTTAGGCTCATTATGCTATGCCATGAGGAACACTAAAAGATGATTATTTCTTAGGCAAAACACAATTTAAGAAAGTTAGCATATGTTAACATCCAAATTTTTATAGTGGAAATTTGTCTTCTCCAATATGTGACTGACTTATCTACTTTAAAAATAAGTTAGTTTTGGGCTGGTTTAGTGGCTAAAGGCCGCACTGTGTTTAAGGTCCATGATTTAGTTGGTAATGAGTTCTTCTGCTCTCCCGGTCAGTTAAAATGGGGGATGCTGCAAAGGCAGTGTTCACAGCCCCTGGGATGGAGGGAGTTATGGCCATCAAGAGTAATGCCTGATGGGTGAATTTAGACAACCATGATTAATCTCAGAAGGAGCACTGATTTCATGGCTCCCAGGCTTAGGTCTGTTGCTGAAATATTCAGATTAGGAACAGTGGAAGGGGGGAGCACATTTTAAAATAGGGGAAATATCTCTGAGGTTTGGTAAGTGAAGGCTGCTTATGCCAGGTTCACCAAAACTGGCTGTGATTGAGCTGTAAAATAGGAAAAAAGAAGGAACTAAAGGGCCCCCTCCCCCAGGTAATTTTTCAATCTAGACTCTCAGATTTGCTTAAAACAATATCTGTGTAATCTGCTGTGCAATGCTGATTTAACAGTGACAACCATTGTAAAAGTCAGATTTGACTATACAAAAAACTGTCATCAGCAAAGCAAGATTTTGGTCTCTAGGAAACATCCTGATTTTTTTCATGTACATGGAAACGGATTCATTTCACCTCTCCTTCCAAAGAAACATCACATCTCTTGATCTTATCGGTGACCTCAGTAAATAAAGCACACAGAGTTTTGAAGAGCAGATCATCTGTCATGAAGTTTCAGTAAAATGGTCTGTTCCCATTTCTTGGTTTCTAGTCTAACTGTGACACCAGATTGTTGGTGTGTTTTAAAAAAATTCATTTTTCTACAGTTCTGTGTTGCTATGGTAATACAGCCAGCGTTGCCTGAGAACAGTATAATGGACAGATCTT
Source organism: Ichthyophis bannanicus (assembly GCA_033557465.1). Lineage (NCBI taxonomy): Eukaryota > Metazoa > Chordata > Amphibia > Gymnophiona > Ichthyophiidae > Ichthyophis > Ichthyophis bannanicus. The sequence continues at coordinate 2,475,315 of JAWIIG010000024.1, read as the reverse complement.
TCTAATTTTATACAATTTGAATAGTGGTTGGTTACCAAATGTTTTATCTGATAACCATTTTTTTGGAACAGGGAAGGTAATTATAATGCATATTTTTCCCTTTTTAAAATTAGCTCACAGAATGTGCCCACATAGATTTACATCTGCTCTCAGTCATGCACAATTTTGCCATTTTTAATTTTTTTTACATACTTATATATGCATTCTGTAAAAGATGTTCTGAAGGGATTTAGGTGGGGTTAGCACTTGGGAATGTCTCCTACAGAATGTATATGCATAGGTTTGTGTCTTTGCACTAGGCAATTTTAGAAAAGACCATTTCTGCACACAAAAATCTGTTTAACATAAAGAATGTTTTATAAAGTTTGATAGTCGGCCATTAGCTTAACGATGTTAAATGCCATCGAGTCAATATCGATTCATGGCGATCCTCTGGATAGTTGTCCTAAACTGTGTTCGGCCTTCAGTCAGGTGGCTAATTGTTGACAGAGTGGTGTCCATAGCTAATGTTAGTGTATCAGTCCATCGCAGTGCTGGCCTTCCTCTTTTGTGTTGACCTTCAACCTTGCCAAGCATGAAGTGGTTCTCTTAATGTTTTTTCTCTTTGCCTGATGTGTCCAAAGTATGAAAGAACTCTGTGTGCTTTATTTACTGTGGTACTTTCATTCAAAGAAGAATCATTTGGAGCCTAAGAGCTTGTCCTATATGACTAAAGTCAGCTGCCATGCATGAAGAACTGACTCTACTAAGGAAAGACCTAGCAGCCATGCATAAAGAAGTGTCTCTACTGAGGGAGGAACTGGCTGCAATGAAGCGCACCTCTTCTAGGATACAAACTGAACAAAGTCCACCACCGCTCCCACAAAGAATCAAACACCCCAGGAACAAATGGATCACAGTGGGTTCCAGAAGATTGCGACCTGTAATGCAGAGACATCCTACACATCAAGAGATATCCCTGCAAAATGCCTTCTCTGCCTTGGCTAATGAGGATGCCCAATCCAAAGAAACTGAAGGGCCCTTAAATGAGTCAGACAATGCCCAATCTCCTGCTAAAGCACCAAATATGAAGAAAACCTCACCAAACAGAAAACTATTACTACTTGGAGATTCCAGGCACCAACTTGGGAACACAGTTCAAAGGAGAGAAGATAGTCATTTGCCTACCAGGCTCTTCAGCCAGCAGGAATACAAACCAAGTTGTTGAAATACTTAGCACAAAAAGTGAGCACTCCAAACCTGATGTTATTATCCACTTGGGCACAAATGACCTGGCTAGAAACAGTGCCTCTACAGCCCAAAAGGACTTCCAATCTCTGGGAGAGAAACTCAAGCCCATTGTTAACACTGTTGCATTCTCAGAAGTTCTTCCTGTTCTTGGTAAGGGGACAAAAAGGCTGCATCGCATTAACAGCTTTAATACATGGCTCCAGACCTGGTGCAAACAAGAAGGATTCAGATTTATTGGCAACTGGGGCAACAGATGGACCAACAAGAGACTATACTGTGCTGATGGACTACATCTCTCTGTCGCAGGGAAAAGAAACCTAAGTGAAAAATTCAGGCAGTATGTGGCATGCATTTAAACTAGGAAAAGGGGGTGACGGATGTGGAAGGTCAACATCTGCATGCCACCCCCTGCAAAAGCAGAACAACATCAGAAACAGCCACACTCTTAAACCACACATCAAAAACAAGTGGGAAGAAGTGGGCAGAATAAAATCAATGCAAAATACACACAAGCCAGATAAATGCTGAAAAGCAATGAGCACAAATGCTCGAAGCTTAGCCAAAAAAATTCCAGACCTGGAAGCCCTAATGGTGGAAACGGATTCGGACATCGTGGCCATTACAGAAACATGGTTTAATGAATCGCATGATTGGGATATAGCCATAGCTGGCTATAATCTATTCAGAAGAGACAGAGAAAATGGAAAAGGAGGAGGAGTAGCCTTGTATGTCAAAAGCAGTATTAAAGCTACTGAAATGCAGGGAACATGGGGAAAAGAAGAAGCGCTCTGGATTGCATTGGAAAGAGGAGATGGCACTGTCATCCATATTGCCGTAGTCTACAGACCTCCGACTCAAATTGAAGAGAGAGATAACGAATTGATTATAGATATTGCCAAGATAGCAACAAAGGGGGAAGCAATCATATTGGGTGACTTTAATCTACCTGATGTGGATTGGATTACTCCTTCTGCACATCTGGAAAGAAGCAAAAAAATTGTGGATGCTCTCCAAGATGCATTACTTAGACAAATGGTCATGGAACCAACCAGGGAAAGCTCAACGCTGGATGTAGTGCTCACCAACAGTGATAACGTGTCGAATGTCTGTCTGCGTGAGTGCCCCTGTGAGCAACAGCGACCATGTCGCCTTTTGTTGCCACCCTAGGCGGTTGCCTAAGGTAGGGCGAGCACTCTTTCTGTAGTTGTGGGTTTCAAATAAATTGAAGTCCAAGAGGCTTAAGGCTAACACAGGAAATTTATTGATTTTTACTACTTCTCCATACAGAGCTTTTAGAAAACTCAGCGCAAGGGCAAGAAAGAAAAAAGTAGGATTTCTTCTCCTTACACAATTAGCTTCTGTCACTTCCAGAATTCACAAATCAGGCTTCATTACTTCTTCTAGCCTTTAAACATAAATGCCAGTTTGCCCTTCTTGAAACTTCCCAACATTCAAACAAACTTTCTGGCTTCATTCAAGGAAACATTTCTAAAAACAAACAGGGCTTTAAAACACTGTCCAGCCTGTTTATTTTTCTTTACTGGCTAATGCAGTTGTTTGAGCTTCACACTCTATAGTGCTCAAACACTACACTTGTCTTGTGACACAGAGCACATTCCATTGCAGAACATTCAGAGTCAATATCAGAAGGATAACTTCCTGTCTCCATTTCCTCAATATCTGACTCTTGTGTATCGTGGTTTAAACTTCTCCGGGTAAACCCTGGCTCTGCCCTTTCTAACAGCTCAAGAATTTTCTTCCAGCAAGACTTTCCTTAGCCTCTAGAATTCTCAGCATATACTGGCAATTCTCTTTCATTAACTGGCTTATTGTCTGCAGCTGGCTTAACTTGCTGTTGGACACAGGGTTACTCACTGTTCTCCTTATACCAGATAAGCTTTCACCAAGCCTTTGGCTTGCAGTAAAAGTGTCCTCATTTAAGGCTCCCTCAGAAGGAAATCTCCTGCCTCCAGGCTCCAAAGCAACTCTCCTGCATTCTGGATTCCTCCTTGGCTTATGGCTTTTCCCCCTGAGTGTTCCAGCAGATTCTACAGTGTCCTCTAAGGCTGGGCTTCTCTTAGAAGTCTGTCTCAGCAGTTCCTTCTCCCCTGGGCTGTCCTGGGAAATACCTTCCACTCTAGCTACCCGGGAGCTGCTTCTTCCTTCCAGCACGTTAGGACTTCTGCTGTGTTCTGAGTCTTGGGTAGCTCCTCCCCTGGGAACTCCCTTCTTCCTGTGATACTGCCCCTCAACCTCGGCCTCTGCATCAGCGTCAGGATCCTGCTCAGCATTAGCATCCACCTTAGGATCACCCTGAACAGATCTCCTGTTACTGCCCTCTTCCTTTTGTAATCCCCTAGGGACTCTCCCTGCACGTGTTTGAGTTGTAACCATGTGCTGCTTCCTCAGCTGGCCTTCGTTAGCCCTACAGCTTGTTCCTGAGCTAGGGCGTGGCTTGTAGCTAGGCACTAGATGAGTTTTTTTCTGTTCAAGAACATTTTGTGTTTCACATCCCCGCCTCCTGTTTCTCTCCCTCAAGGTAAAACTGTGCTTTTTTCCTACTTCTAAGGGCTCGGGAACATTTTGGCCATCACAACCATCACACGGTGTGGTTTGAGATAAAAGCCATGGTACAGGCCAATCATAGCAAGCTCAAAGTCCTAAACTTCAAAAACACTGACTTCAATAAAATGGCCGAGTACTTAAAGGAGGAGATGACGGGGTGGAAGGAGATAAGGGAAGTGGAATTGCAATGGACTAAACTAAAGGCGGCAATAAAAGGGGCAACAGATAAATATGTAAGAAAAATAAATAAAAACAAGAGGAGAAGGAAACCTATTTGGTTTTCCAAAGAGGTGGCTGCTCAAATAAAGGCAAAAAATACAGCTTTTGCAAAATTCAAAAGCTTGCAAACAGAAGAACATAGAAATGAATACAGGATCAAGCTCAAAGAGTCAAAGAGAAGTAAGGATAGCAAAATCAAAGGCAGAGGAAAAGATGGCTAAAGATGTTAAAGGTGGCGACAAAACTTTCTTCAGGTATATTCAGGAAAGGAAGAAGATCAGAGTTGGAATTGCAGGACTCAGAAGTGCTGGGAAAGGACTCGTGGAAAGTGACACTGAAAAAGCAAAATTGCTAAACAAATACTTCTGCTCTGTTTTTACTAAAGAAGATCCTGGAGATGGGCCAGCTGTGACTCCCAAATATAAAAATAGGAATGAAGTAGATACACACTATTCACAGAAGATGAGGTGTTAGAACAACTTGCTAAAGTGAAAGTGGACAAAGCCATGGGACCAGATGGAATACATCCCAGGATACTGAAAGAGCTCAGAGAGGTTCTTGCAGGACCGTTAAAGGATGTCTTCAACAGATCCTTGGAAACAGGAGTCGTTCCTCAGGACTGGAGAATGGCTAATGTTGTACCTCTACACAAAAGTGGTGACAGGGAAGAAGTGTCAAATTACAGGCCCGTGAGCCTTACCTCGGTGGCAGGAAAAGTAATGGAGGCGCTCCTGAAAGAGCGAATAGTGAACTTTCTCAAAACCAACAGGTTGCAAGATCCAAGGCAACATGGTTTTACCGAAGGACGGTCTTGCCAAACAAATCTGATTGAGTTCTTTGATTGGGTGACCAAGGAACTAGATCTGGGGCATGCAATGGATGTCATCTATCTGGATTTCAGCAAAGCCTTTGATACTGTTCCTCATAGGAGGCTTGTCAAATAACTCAGTAGCTTGGGGATGGGTCCCAAGATAGTAAACTGGATTAGAAATTGGTTGATTGACAGACAACAGAAGGTGATGGTACATGGAGCTCACTCGGATGAGAGGAAGGTGATTAGCGGGGTGCCTCAGGGTTCGGTCCTGGGCCCGGCACTGTTCAATATATTTGTGAGTGATATTGCTGAAGGACTGAATGGAAAAGTCTGTCTTTTTGCAGATGATACAAAAATTTGCAACAGAGTGGACTCCCCCGAGGGAGTGGTTAACATGAGGAAAGATCTACAAAAGCTGGAAGACTGGTCTAATGCTTGGCAACTACGATTTAATGTGAAAAAGTGCAGTGTCATGCACTTGGGTAGCAGAAATTCAAGGGAAATGTACATGATAGGGGGTGAGAGGTTGGTATGCACTGTTCAGGAGAAAGACCTTGGTGTGATTATCTCTGATGATCTCAAGGTGGCAAAACAGTGCGACAAGGCAGTGGCAAAAGCCAGGAGGATGTTGGGCTGCATACAAAGAGGGATTACCAGCAGAAAGGAAGAGGTACTTATGCCACTGTACAAGTCACTGGTGAGGCCTCACTTGGAATACTGTGTTCAGTTTTGGAGACCATATCTTGCAAAAGATGTAAAAAGACTGGAAACTGTTCAGAGAAAGGCGACCAAAATGATTTGGAGCCTGCGTCAGAAGCCTTATGAGAATAGACTTGAAGACCTAAATATGTACACTTTGGAGGAGAGGAGGGACAGGGGAGATATTATTCAGACCTTTAAATACTTAAAGAGAAATGATGAACAAACAAAGCTCTTCCAAAGGCGGGGAAGCTGTAAAACTAGAGGGCATAACATGAAGCTGCAAGGTGGTAAATTGAAAGGCAATGTCAGGAAATATTTCTTCACTGAAAGGGTGGTGGATGCTTGGAATGCCCTCCCGATGGAAGTAGTGATGGAATTCAAAACTGCATGGAACAAACACAGTGGATCCCTTTACAGCAGCAGGATAAAAGCAAAATAAACGGTACCATCTAACTTCTGAACTATCTAGCGTCTCAACAAATAAGGGTGGGTGGAGTGGTGGGTTCACCCCTAAACAAAAACAAAAACATGGGGAGGTGTGGCCTGCACAGAGCGACAGGTGCACCTACTCTTGCCATCTTGCTGGGCAGACTAGATGGACCATGCTGGTCTTTATCTGCCATCACTTACTATGTTAAGAACATAAGATATGCCATACTGGGTCAGACCAAGGTCCATCAAGCCCAGTATTCTGTTTCCAACAGTGGCCAATCTAGGTCATATGTACTTAGCAGTTTCCCCAAGAGACACAAGTTCCACAATGCTTGTACTGGGTCAAGCATTGATATCTTCAGTCACTTCTTAATAATGGTTTATGGACCTTTCCTCCAGGAACTTGTCCAAACCTTTTTTAAACCCAGCTACACTAACAGCCTTTACTACATCCTCCGGTAACAAATTCCAGAGTTTGATTACATGTTGAGTGAAAAAATATTTTATTAGTCTTAAATAGTTTACCCTGTAGCTTCATTTCATGTCCCCATGTCTTTCTATATTCTGATAACGTAAACAATCGATCTACGTTTACCCGTTCCACTCTGTTCATTAATTTATAGACTTCTATCATATCTCCCCTCAGCCATCTCTTTTCCAGGTTAAAGAGCCCTAACCTTTTTAGCCTTTCTTCATAGGAGTATCCTTCCATCCCCTTTACCATTTTGGTGGCTCTTCTCTGAACCTTTTCTAAAATCGCTATATCCTTTTTAAGATACGGCGACCAGAATTGCACACAATATTCAAGGTGCGGTCTCACCATGGAACGATATAGAGGCATTATAATATCTTTTGTTTTATTTTCCATTCCTTTCCTTATCATACTAGCATTCTATTTGCTCTCTTGGCCGCCGCTGCACACTGGGCCGAGGGTTTTAACATGGTATCCACAATGACGCCTAAATCTTTTTCCTGGGTGGTGGTTCCTAATGTGGAACCTTGCATCGTGTAACCATAGTTTGAGTTGTTCTTCCCTAGGTGCATAACCTTGCACTTGTCCACATTAAATTTCATCTGCCATTTTGATGCCCAGTCTTCCAATTTATCAAGATCCTCTTGCAATTTTTCACAATCGTCTTGGGTTTAACAACTTTAAATAGTTTTGTGTCATCTGCAAATTTGATAACCTCACTCGTTATTCCATTTTCCAGGTCATTTATGAATGTCAAAAAGCAGCGGACCCAGCACAGATCCCTGGGGTACACCACTATTCACCTTTCTCCATTGGGAAAATTGGCCATTTAGCCCTACCCTCTGCTTTCTATCTTTTAACCAGTTCCTGATCCACGATAGTACACTGCCTCCTATCCCATGACTCTTTAGTTTTGCCAAAAGTCTCTGATGAGGGACCTTGTCAAAGGCTTTCTGAAAGTCCAGATACACAATATCAACCGACTCACCTTTGTCCACCTGTTTATTCACTCCTTCAGAAAAACATAACAGATTAGTAAGACAAGATCTTCCTTGTCTAAAGCCATGTTGGCTGTCTCCCATTAGGTTGTGACTATCTACATGCTGAGTAATTTTATTCTTTATGATGGTTTCTACCATTTTTCCGGTACTGACGTCAGACTCACCGGTCTGTAGTTTCCCGGATCACCCCTGGAACCCTTTTTAAAAATTGGTGTTACTATGTTACTATATGTTACTATGTTACTATATGAAAGTTTAGTTTCCAATTCATACTGCTAGACCAGTCCAGACAAACTGGTTGTGTACCCCTGCCAGCATATCCTGGAGACAGAGAACTCTACCAGAGCTCTAATAAGCTGAACCCTGGTGATGCTGCTGAGGTGATGAGACTGTACCCCAAGGGGTCTCCCTCAGTATTTCTCTGTCTCCAGCAGATCTGGTAGCTTTTTTGTTTTGCTCCTTTTGGAGGAAGTATTAATATCCCTATTTCGGGGCACGGCTCGAGGGCTCCTCTCCTGTGGGAGTGATTCCCTCTATTGGCAGGGTGTTTCAGCTGAGCTCCTGTACAGAAACAGTGACGCGCGCTGACTGAAGGCATTCCCAGCAGCTAGCCATGAGGGCAGCCTTGGCTGGAAGAAGGGCTCACTAACACTCTGGGATTTCCTCTGAGTTAGTGTTCTTTTGGCATCAGATGTTATTTTCCTGATCCTGCCCTTGGCATCCCTGCACTGGCCGGCATCTGTGAGTACAGCTTTTGTTTGTCTATGCATGCTGAAGCTCCTGAGGGGTCCAAATCTGCCGAATTTTTATGGTCTCAGAATTGCCCCATTTTTGGCAGGTGGGTCAATCCTTGCCTGGGGGGCTGGATTCGCTGCTTTTTTGAGTGTTTAACTTTTATTTTTCCGGCGGCCATTTTGTCTTTCCCCGGAGCTCCGATTTTTGGAGGGAAGCCCAGCTCTGCTCTGCTGTGTGTTCTTCTGTCTCTTCCACCTCCTTAAAAGGGGATTTTCTGTGGGATTGAGACCTATAAAGAGGAGTGATCAGGGAAAAAAAAATTAAATTCACTGTTTTGAACACACAATGCCTTCTTCTGGTCCTAGTTGCATTGTGTGCAACAGGAAGCAGAAGGAGCTGAAAATTCAACAATGCGCATCCTGTCTGGCGCACCCAGGGGAGTCTTCAGCGTTTGTCAGCTCAGGAAGCCACGGCTCCTGAATTGCCTGCGTTGGAGTGTCCGCTAACTTCTTTTTCGGTGCCCACATTGCAGGGTGCCCCTACGGGGGTCTCTCCGGCTGCCATGAGCTCCTTGGCACCTGGCTCACCCTCCGAGGACCAACTTCTCCTGCTTTTCCGCCAGGCATGGGCCTTATGGCGAGCTGAATCCTCGGCTCCTTCGGTGGGACAGCAGCCAGCGCTTGGCTGCTTCCTCTGGCCGTAAGCGTTCTAAGAGTACGGTAGCTCGCAAACGTACGTCTAAGTCATTGCACTTGCTTATGGAGGATGATCGCGACCCTGGCAAGGATGGGTTTTCCGAGGGGGAGTCCGAGGATCTCTCTGGGTGCGAAGATGGGGAGTATTCTGCATCGGATTCTTCTGTTCCCGGGCCGGAGGAGTCACAGGATATCCGGCTGTTCCCGGAAGCACTTCGTCTTTCCGCGCCAGCAGAACCTCAAGCCTCTCAAGCTCAGTCTCAGGCAGACCCCATCTTGCAGGGCATTCGAAAGCCCTCTAAGGCTTTTCCTTCCCTACCGAATTGCTGCAAATGGCGTGTCCGGAGAATCCCATTCCCGGGACACCATTGCGATACGCTCGTCGCCTAGGGCAGCTATATATTTAGCCGCCGGAGCTTCTGGAGCAGTGGCTCGTGTATCCTAGGGTAGATGCCTTGGTTTCCGGAGTTACTAAGCATACCACCATCCCTGTGGAGGGAGGAGCGGCACTCAAGGATCTGCAAGACTGGAAGGTGGAAAACCTATTGAAAACGGCTTTCTCCGCGTCCTCCATGGCTCTGCAGGCGACGGTATGCGGGGGGCTCACAGCCCGAGCGCTGTTGCGCTGGATCCAGCGTTTGCCAGAAGATTCCTCTCTCGGTCAGCTGGAGTCTGCCACGGCCTTCTTGGCCAATACCTTTTATGATCTGTTGCACCTCTCGGCTCGGTCAGTGGCAGCAGTGATGGTGGCAAGGCATTGGCTGTGGGCTTCATCAATGGGCGGCGGATGTTAGCTCCAAGTCCAGACTCTCTAAGTTGCCTTTCAAGGGTAAGCTTCTGTTCGGCGAGGAGCTGGACAAGCTCGTGAAGGATCTTGGGGAGGTTAAGCCCCAACGGTTACCGGAGGATAGGCCGCGGGCTTTGTCTCGCAGGTCTTCTTGAGCACAATCTTTTCGCCGTTTCTCCAGAAGTAGGGACTTCAGGAGGTATCGTTCCTTCAAACCTTCTTTGTCGCCTGCTCAGCCTAATCTCTCTGGAAGAGGAAACCAGTCCTTTCGGGTGGCCCGGAAAAGTTCCGACTCCTACTCTGCGGGGGGAAAGTTCTCAGGGACCGCGAGGTCCTCCCGCTGACGGGGCGCTAGGTCCACTCCATTCTTTGCCGCCAGTAGGAGGTTGGCTGGCATTGTTTTCTCAGGAGTGGGTGCGAATTACCTCCGATCTTTGGGTTCTCGACAGCATCTCTCGAGTGCTCTCGCCTGATCCCTGAGGCCTTTCTAGTCTCTCCGGCAGGTTCTCCCGAGAAGCGCCGGGTCATCCAGGCCACTCTCGAGCACCTGCTTCTCTTGAACGCCATTTGTCCCGTCCCGTCCCACGAAGCAGGGACAGGTCGGTACTCCATTTATTTCGTGGTGCCCAAGAAAGATGGCTCTTTTCGTCCTATTCTAGACCTCAAGGGAGTAAACCGCAACCTTTGGGTTCCTCATTTTCGGATGGAGACGTTACGTTCCGTAATCCAGGCGGTGCGCAAGGGCGAATTTCTGGCGTCGCTCGATCTCGCAGAAGCCTATTTTCATATTCCCATCCGGATGGAGCATCAGCGATTCCTCAGATTTGCGGTTCTAGGCCGACATTTTCAGTTCCAAGCCATGCCTTTCGGGTTAGCCTCAGCGCCATGGACGTTCTACAAGATAATGGTGGTGGCGGCAATGGTCTTAAGCAAACAGGGGGTCTGAGTGCATCCTTACTTGGACGATTGGCTAATTCGGGAAGACTCTCTGTCAGAGGCTCACGAGACGGTAGCCCGTGTAGTGGCTTTCCTGGAGAGCCTAGGGTGGGTGATCAATCACTCCAAGAGCTGCCTCCAGTCGTCTCAGGACCTCAAATTTCTGGGTGCTCGGTTTGACACTCGCCGCGGGCGGGTGATGCTTACACAAGGTCACTTCAGAAAGATTGTGGATCAGCTCCAGTGATTCTTGCGGCGAGAGGCGCCTCGAGCTTTGGACTACCTCCAGCTTCTGGGGTCCATGGCGGTGGCCATCGATGTTGTGCCCTGGGCGAGGGCGCATATGCGCGAGTTGCAGAGGGCCCTCCTATTGCGATGGTCGCCAGTGTCGGAGGACTATCAGGTTCGACTTCCACTTCCGCCGGCGGTACGGCTAGATCTTCGTTGGTGGCTCCGGGCACGCAACCTTCTCCAGGGGGTTCCCTTGGAGTCTCCGCGCTGGCTGCTTCTCAAGACGGACGCCAGTCTCTCCGGGTGGGGAGCGCTTTGTGGCACGCATGCAGCACAGGGAGTTCTGGGCGCTTCCGGAGACCCGCTGGTCCATCAGTCGCCTCGAGGCGAGAGCAGTTCGCTTAGCCTTATAGAGATTTCTACCTGTCCTACACCGTCAGGCAGTTTGCGTTCTCTCCGACAATGCCACAACGGTGGCATATCTCAACCACCAAGGGGGCACGAAACGTCTGGGGGTCTCGAGAGAAATGCAGAGCCGCCGTTATTTCCTGCCTTTTTGTTTTTCATTCCGGAGGCCTGACAAGTGAGCATCTGGTCCCTTCCTCCTGGGCAGCGTTCGGTTTCTGGGAGTGCTTTCAGCACCTTGTATATAGTTGAAGCCGGTTCGGCTTGACTGGCTGTATTTAGTTGTTCAGTTATAATGAAGTTCAGCTTGTATACGATACTGAGGGGAGACCCCTTGGGGTACAGTCTCATCACCTCAGCAGCATCACCAGGGTTCAGCCTATTAGAGCTCTGGTAGAGTTCTCTGTCTCCAGGATCTGCTGGCAGGGGTACACAACCCGTTTGTCTGGACTGGTCTAGCAGTATTCTAGGAAAGGAAATTAACGGTAAGTGAAATTTCACCTTAGCTTTGTTTAATGTATTTGCTACACTGCCTTTTGAAATAGAAAGTTTGCAGGGAAATACAATTTTAAAAAATGATATAAATACATGTAGTGATTAAGAACATACAAGATGCAAAAAGTGTTAGGTAAAAGGGTAGAGAAAACAGAGGTGGAGACATAGCTCCGTCTGCATTTCTATGCCCAGTCATCCCTAGCTCTCAACAGATGGCCACCTTGTCCATAGGCCTCAATACAGAGCCAAATTTTCAAAAAGTATGGGCTGAATTCCAGATGTCAGATGCTGAATAGGCTAAAGAACATGTGTCCAGTAAGTTCACATAAAATTCTGGAGGGAGCGGGAATCATTAGAAAGTTAAGTTTGGATAATCTGAGGGTATATGGCATCAACAAATTGTGTTAATAGTTAGGAAGGCTTGTAGATATGGTTTGAAAAGTTAACAGTTGGATCTTAAACTTGGCCCTGACTTAGACACAGTGGAAAGTCAATGGAAATCCAAGAGAATGAAGTGACATGAAATAATTTCTTGCATTATCGATGAGTTGCAAATAACTGCCAGAGGAAGTTCTAAGTACAAGATCCAAGGGATTAAAATAATCTAATCAATTAAACCCGAGGACATGGGCAAGAGTAAGAAAGTCCTTTCCTTCCAAAAAGGGGCAGATCAAGAGGATTTTACATACTGGTATGATGGAGAAAGATAGTTTAACAACGTTTGAGATGTAAAAGCCAAGGTGTAAACTCTGGTTGTTTACTTTGGTCCTGCAGCTTCCTAAAAAGAGGATTACCCATTCTGAGTCAAAAGATGATTGGCATCTTTGAACATAAGCCTTTTCCAAATTAAGTGGTGTTGGCAGCCATAACTAATTAAACACCAAATATGTTCCCGAAGTGTGAAATGTTTATATATAGAAGTAGGAAATTTGGGAGCTCTTTTCCTTATCCTGAGACCTGCTGAGTCATAAGCTATGCTGTTAAGAAATGGTGGTCTGTGCATTTGAAGTCTCTGCCAATCCAGTGTCATCAATAAAATATGTTAAGAATACGTTTGATGAAAGAAATGCTTTGTGCTTCAGAGATAAAGTGAACAGCTAATATAGTGAAGTTAAAATGTAATTTTCTAAGACTGAATGCTTCCTGTTTCAGGGAAGCTTTTTTACTGTCTGTAGAATAGGAGTTAGTCATTGTTCATGGAAACTTAATATCAGTATGCAATCATCAGTGAGTAAACCCAAGTTCCTAGACCCTGAGTTGGTTGAGAGAAGAGTGCTGAGAAATCTTACTTCTGGTAAGGAGAGTCTGCCTTATTCCGGTCTTAAGTGCACTTCAGTTTATCATCAGTAAGCAGGAATAAAATGGACAACCTTTGAAAATTTTCACCTGTCATTTTTTTTTCCAAATCAATAATCAGAATGTTTTTTGTAATATTTTTTGGGGGAAAGGGGAGGAAATGGGGCTTTGATGCTTCCTGACAACCATGCCCTGTGTTGGTTTTGTGATTGTTAGGAGTGGTTAAATCTTAGTAAATCAGGGTGCAGCTATACTAATCCTTTTCAGAATTCTATGCAGTTATCACACTGGTACATGCCAAAAATGATTGACTAAGGACTGATGTCGGAAGGAATTAAAAAAAATATGAGGTTATAGAAGTAAGGTTAGAAGCATAAGAAACAAAATATTAGGGCATAAAGAAGCTCTAGAAATAGGACCTAAAAGAGGTAGCAGTGGAGCTAAGAAAAGTTAATGTATTTGATGTATTCTCTGGGAACAAGAAGGAAGTCAGTCCTCATAATATGGGTGATGTCGGCACCGATGGAGCCCTTGCAGAAGCATCCCCCCAGCTTTCAAAGAAAGCCTTCGGGAGATGCCACCATGTATACGTGGTCCCCTTCCCGCCCAAGGGTGCCATCTTGCTCAGTCTCTTTTTTATTTTTCCGTGGAGCCCTTCAGATGTTTGTCTGGCTTGTCCCTGGAAAAAGCTGATTTTTCTCTCAGTTTCATACTTACCTCTGGTATTGCACCGATGCTCTTCCCGCCTACTGATCTCGGTGTCGAGTTTGGTCTCCTTTTGTAGTTTTTCATTCTTTTCTTTTCCTGCAGCCTTTGTGCCTTTTTTCTTCCACTGGCAGCCCGGACAATCTTCGACCTTGCAGGGGTACTTTTTTCCCCCATGGCTACCAGTGGCTTTAAGAAGTGTGATCGGTGCTCTAAAATTGTGTCTTTGACAGACACGTACGACTGCTGTCTCTGCTGCCTTGGACCAGACCACAACCCAGCAACCTGCGGTCTCTGCAAGAGGATTCCAGTAAGGCCCTCAAGAGCCTCCAGCAGCAGTACGATAAAGGTTTTTTTCCCCCCCACGAGTCCCCGGTTCCTCCGACGACCAGGGCCTCTTCTGAGGCCTTGGCATTTCGGGCGGAACCTTCCAAGCCCAAGCCTCATTGTGGATCCTCAGAAAGGGGTTCTCCCTTGAGGGAACCCAGGAAGAAGAAATAACCCTCGAAGGCAGCATCCTTGGATGGTTCCGACCGGCCAGGTGCTCCCCAGGCCTGGTCCCACAGTCTAAGGTGTTCATCCGAGGCGTTGGAGAAGGAGCGGCCTGCGAAGGTCCCCTGGAAGGATCCGATCGTGGACGGGCCTCTGTCCCCCGACACTATCCTTGTTGAGGATTCCCGTTCGGGGTAGCCAGCTTTGGGCCCGAGCCTCTCAGTGCCTATGATGAAGGCTGCGGAGCCTTCTGTTCTGGAATCCAGAATGGCAGCCCTGGAGCACAGTTTGTCTGCCTTAATGGACCAGCAGCAGCATGCCAGACAACATCTGCCCTCGATGTCCAAGACATCCCTGGAGGCTGAGCCGATCCTCGGCAGAGGTCGCAATCTGAGTCTCGCTCGATGGGACCGGGGTCATCCTCAGCAAGTTTGCTGGGCACTGACCACAGGGCATCGAGGGCCTCGAGGTGCACAAAGCAGCTGTCTTATGAGTCCTCGACGGACTACTCCGTGGGAGACGGAGGACGAGGAGTCCCCCGATACCTGTTGTCACCACATCGAACTATCTGACTCTCCTATCTCAGAGCCTCGACGGTGTCCCCCACCTGAGGATATGGGCTGCTTTTGATTTTTTTTTCAAGGACATGTTTAAGGCCCTGGTGTTCCCGATGGAGTCGGAGGAGGACCCTCAGGTGGATGAGTTGGAAATCCTCCAGTACGAGGCCCCTCTGCAGGAATTGCTCACGGTGCCTGTCCTTCCCATCCTGAAATGGCTGATGCTTCGAATGTGAGAGACACTGGCTTTGGTGCTGGTGGTGAGCAAACGGTTCGACTCGATGTATCGAGTCCGGAGGTCGGGTTTCCAAAAGTCACAGCTGCTGCATTACAACATGGTGGCGGAGTCGGCCATGCATTGGCTGAAAAGCCAGAAGATGCACTCCTTTGTACCCTCCGGCAGGGAGGCTCGCACCCTGGGTGCCCTCAGCAGAAAGTGCTACCAGGGCTCAATGCTCATTGGCTGCATCCAGGCCTACCAGCTGTACATGGGCATGTTCCTGAGAGACCTGGTGAAGGAACTAGCTGGGTTCTCAGGTGGTCTCTCTGAGGAATCCTTGCAGTGGTTCAAGAACCTGGCCAAAGCTGTCTGTGAATGCTCCAAATTCATGTCTTGGGCGGCCTATGATGGGTTAGAGTTGGCGGCTCGAGTAGCAGCAGCTGGCATCTGTGCATGCTGCCAAGCTTGACTATAGGTATCGGACTTCGAGCAGTGGGTTCAGGACAAATTGGATGATGTCCCCTGCCAATGAGAGAACCTCTTTAGCAAACCCATGACTGACATGGCTGCCGAGCTGGAGACTGAGTTCATGACGAGGACCAGGCTCTCCAATAAGACCCCTGCCCCCCCCCCCTCCGATGAAGGGCTCAGGTAAAAAGTACTTCTACCCGAGGAAGGGAGCTGCTTACAGAAACTACCCACCTTATCTCAGGCCTTCCCAGCTTCCCAACGGAGTCAGCAGGCCAAGGGACATGGGCGTGGCCCACGGAAGCAGAAGGCTCCAAAACCCCAGGCACTGGCTCCAGTCCAGCTAGGGGGGGAGGTTTTGACTCCTTGAGCATAGCTTATCTACCCCAAGGAGATCAGCAGCCCACAGGGGATGTCTGGCCCTCTATGCCCAGAGGTGGGTGACCATCACCACAGATTCCTGGGCAGTTTGGGTAGTCAGGGAGGGTTACCACCTCCACCTGATTCAGACACCTTCCCCTTATTTCACAGGAGAGCCCCTCAGGTCTCCCCTCCACAGGGACCACCTTCTAAAGGAATTGGAAGGTCTTCTTGAGGACAAGGCAGTGGAACCAGTGCTCCGCCACCTCAAGACCAAGGGGTTCTACTTCAGGTACTTCCTCATGCCAAAAAGGACGGGGGGCCTCAGACCCATCCTCGACCTGCGAAACTTCAACAAATTCCTGATGAGGGAGAAGTTCAAGATGCTCTCCCTTGGAACATTGCTGCCCTACCTCCTTTAGACCACAAGGATACTTATACCCACGTCCTCGTCCACCCCAACCATAGGCAGTACCTGCATTTCATAGTGGGAGGCAGGCATTTTCAGTACAGAGTGCTCCCCTTCGGCCTAGCCTCTGCCCCAAGAGTTTTCACAAAATGCCTGGCAGTCATGGCTGCCTTCCTCTGGCTCCAATGGGTTTTCGTCTTTACCTACCTAGACAACTGGCTCATAAAGGGAGGGCACGGCCTCAGAGGTGCAGCAGGCCACCGCACGCACCATCCAGGTTCTGCAGCACTTAGGGTTTGTCATAAACTACTCCAAGTCTCCCCTCCTCCCGACACAGTGTCTGGAGTTCATTGGGGCAAAGATCGACACCCTCCAGTTGAGGGCTTTCTTGCCCAGGGACCAGGCCAATTGTCTCAGGACTCTGGCTCGGGACATACAGTATCATCCCTCGGTGCCCGCTCGGCTTCTCCTGTGCCTCCTCGGGCACATGGCTTCCATGGTCCATGTCACCCCCCCCCCCCCGATGCTCGCTCCACATGAGGGCAGCACAGTGGTGTCTTCAGGCCCAGTGGTGTCTTCAGGCCACGGGCCGCTCCGAGACAGAGTTTCAGTGACCCGCCAACTGGCGAATTCTTTGGTCTAGTGGCAGTTCCCCCAACTTCTCGAGGTGGGCATGCCTTTTCAGGCCCTAAGCCCCTCAAGGGTCCTCACCATGGATGCCTCCCTGCTCGGCTGGGGAGTCCACTGCGGAGATTTCAGCACTCAGAGCAACTGGTCACCAGGCGAGAGCACCCAGCAGATCAACCTCCTGGAGCTCTGAGCCATACACCTAGCCAGGAGGGTTTTTTGTCACCACCTGTCACCAGCTGGTGCTGGTCCAGGCAGAACATTGCCACCTGGTTGTCCATGTGAACAAACAGGGGGCATGGGGTCTTCTACCCTTGTCAGGAGACACTGGTCCTCTGCTCGTATGCAATCCAACAGGGTATCCTCCTGCGGTCAGTGTACTTGCGAGGCCAGGATAACCTGCTGGCCGACAGGCTCAGCAGAGTTCTTCAGCCGTATGTATTACTATTAGTAATAGTAGTACTATTAGTAATAGTAATACTATTTCTAACAACTTAACAGACAATACACTATCCTAAAAACACTATGATTCAATTCTAAAGTACCTACAACTTGTATTTGTATATAGTTTATTGTACATAGTTTACAAGCCAGTTTTGTGCTGTTATGCATTGGTTCATGCTGTTAACCATTACTCTTTATTGTTACAAAATGTTCGATGTAAAACTAAGCTCTTGCTTTGTGGATTGTTTTATTGTAAACCGCAACTGAACTCTGGAAGATGCGGGTAATAAATGATTGTTAAATAAATAATAAAATAAATAAATAAATAAATGTATGGCGACTGGACCCAAGAGTAGCCAGTCAGCTTTGGGGGGAACCCGTGATGGACCTGTTCGCCAGCCCTGACAACTTTGTTGCCCCGCTTCTGCTCCTTGCAGGCCCACTCCTCCAGGGTGGCAGAAGACGCATTCCTGGTCTCATGGTCGGAAGGCCTCATGTACACCGTTTCCTCCTATGCCGCAGATCGCTAAGACCTTGTTCAGGACCCTCTGCGACAGGCCCTCGCTCATCCTGATAGCTTCTCGGTGGACCTGGTAACCGTGGTTCCCATTGCTTCTACAGTTGACGGTGGGGACCACCCCAGGACTCCTATCTCAGGAGGGGGACTCTCTCCTGCACCCCAACCTGGGGTCCCTGTTGCTGACAGTGTGGCTGATAAGAGGGTGACTCTGGCCCCTTTCAAACTTCTGGTTGAGGTGGAAGACATTCTGCTGACCTCTCGCAAGGCCTCTACTAGGAAGGCTTACGCCCTCAAATGGTGCAGATTCTCTGTTTGGTGCGCTGAACACAGGGTTGACCCTTTCTCCTGTCCGGTGGCTCTGGTATTACAGTACCTTCTCCACCTCAGGAGGAGTAGCCTAGTGATTGGGGCAAGGTACTTCAGGCCGGAAGGTCGAGGGATTCAAATCCCACTAGAGGACAGCAACCTTGGGCCGGAAGGACTGGGACTTCTAGTCCCACAGATGCTCCTTGTGGTCTTGGGCAAGCCACTTAACCCTCCATTGCCCATGTTCCCTGTAAGTATTAGTGTATGTGTCTCATATCCCCGCGTGTTAAATGTATCCCCCAACTGTGTTGTGACCGCTTTGATTGAAGGATAAGGCGGTATACAAAACTGTCTAAATAAATAAATAAACCTCTCTCAGTCCTCCGGGCTCAAGTCTAACTCCGAGTGCACCTTAGTGCCCTGGTGACGCACCACCATCCGGTGGATGGCAAGCTCCTCTCGGCCCAACCGTTGGCGACCAGTTTCCTTCAGGGCCTGCTCTTATCGAAGCCCCAGGTTTGCCCTATGGCAACCAAATGGGACCTCAACATGGTGTTGGGGCAGCTCACTAGCCCCCCCCCTTCAAACCTCTGGCTACCTGCCACCTTCACTATCTCTCTTGCAAGGTGGCTTTCCTGGTCGCGCTTACTTCCACTCGCAGAATAAGCGAGCTTCAGGCCCTGGTGGCGGAGGCGCCCTATACCAGGTTCTACAAGAACAGATTGGTGCTTTGCACGCACCCCAAATTCCTGCCGAAGGTAGTGTCGCCCTTCCATCTCAACCAGGAAGTGGTGCTCCCTACCTTCTTTTCAAGACCTCACTCCAGTCGGACGGAGATGGTCCTTCACACCTTGGACTGTAAGAGGACTTTGTCCTTCTACATCCAATGTACTCGTGGCCATCACAAAGCTGCTCAGCTTTTCATTTCCTATGACTCCAGTAGGCTGGAGGAGGTAGTGACCAAGTGTACGCTGTCCACATGGGTGGCAGACTGTATCGCCTTCACTTACGAGCAGGCGAAGCTCCCGCTGGAAGGCCGTGTCACGGTGCACAGTGTCAGGGCCATGGCGGCCTCGGTGGCAAACTTGTGCTCCATCCCGATGGCTGACATCTGCCGGGCCACCACCTGGTCTTCAGTCCATACCTTCGTAGCCCCATTACTGCCTGGAAAGAGTCCCGATGGGGCAGTGCCTTCAGCCAGGCTGTGCTCCGTAACATTTTTGGGGTTTAGGCAACTCCTGCCCTCTGACCCTTTTGTGTTCAGGCTACCGGAGTGCTGGTTTCATTGGACACAGAGGTCCTGCTGTGGTCTGTGGGCACAGACTCAATTGCTGCTGCTTGTGGCTCCTCATGAGGGAGCCCTGTTTTTGCTATGGGCTTTCGGTAGCCTGTAGCTGGGGAGTCCCATATGTGAGGACTGACTTACTGCTTGTTCCTGGAGAAAGTGTAGTTACTCACCTGTTACAGGTATTCTCCTGGGACAGCAGGAATCAGTCCTCACAACCCTCCCTCCTCTCCTTGGAGTTGCTCCTTTACCATCTTTATTTTTGTTGTCTTTTAGCTATGTCATCTGACTGAGCAAAATGGCATCCTTGGGCGGGAAGGGGACCACAAATGCGTGGTGGCATCTCCAAAGGCTTGCTTTGAAAGCTGAGGGGATGCTTCCGCGAGGGCTCAGTTTGTGCTGATATCGCCCATATGTGAGGACTGATTCCTGCCGTCCCTGAAGAACACCTGTTACAGGTGAGTAACTACGCTTTGTGTTACCACTGTTTTAACAAAGCATTTTAAAGTTCTGGCATGTATATCCCTTACTAATATGTTACAACACATTTAAGCAGTATACTTCCCATAGTTTTGTTCGGACCTATAGAGTATGTGAGAGTGATACTGTATGTTGTGAAATTAGACCTTACATGCTAATTTTCTTTCCATGAGTCTCTCCGGTTCCGTCCGTATTAACACACAACAATCAAGGCACTGCATCACACAACAGAGCCAGGCAGTAACATTTCGAAAAGACCAAAGCTAAAACCACCTCCAGCTAGGCTCAAAAATCTCTAACAGAACTGATAGGGCTGGTTCTGGACTGGCAGGTAAGGTCTAATTTTACCTTACTCGTCATCCTTCTAGTCCAGTCCAGTCATGTGGGGCTTACCAAAGCAGTGTCTTAACTATGTGTGTGTGTGGGGGGGGTGGGGGGTGGGGGATAGGAGAACCGGGCCCACAAACCTGTTGCTTCAGACTATGTATCTCCTTACACCTGAACATCATGATGATAACTACAAATAAAAGAGAATGCAGGGAAGACCATATTGCTACTTTACAGATTTTCTAAGGCGGCACCATGCCATACTCTACCTACGATGATGATGCCTGAGCCCGAGTGGAATGGGTCCTAAGCATGACAGGGATCGCCCTATCTACCCTTTTAAGCAGATAGGGTGATGCAATGGCTTCTTTTAACTAGCAGGCAGTTGAAGCTTTAGAGGCTGCCTTACCTTTGCATGGCTCTCCAAAAAGCACAGAAAGATGCTCTGTCTTCCAAAACGTCTGCATTCTCTTCAAATACTGCCTGAGAACACTGTAGATGTTTAACCTATGTAAGGCCTGAGACTCTGGAGTTTTGGCAGAAGCTGCAGAGACTGGCTAGGTTACCGACTGATTCAAGTAAAACGGAGACACCATGTTAGACAGGAAGGCACTGGCCAGAAATTAATAGAAAAAGTTCTCTACAAGATAACTTCTGAAGCTCTGAGATCCTACGTGCTGAATAGTTGACTACTAAGAACACCATTTTTGAAGTCAAGCCTTTCAAAGAAGCATCTGGGTTTAAATAGAACCCTCATCAGTGCTACTAAAACTAAATTGATTCCATGCGGTAACCATCACGCACACCAAAGGACACACATGCTTCATCCTTCACAAGAAACAGATGACAGAAGCCAGAGAAACACCTGGACTCCCCCTCAGCCCCCCTAAAACAGATTCATTGCCGCTTGCACCCACAGCAAGTTTAAGGGTGAGCCCTTTCTCCAGCCCCACCTGTAAAAATGACAACATGTCGGACAGCGTAGATCCTATGGGGCGCAGGCCCCTGTTCTTGTACCAACTCTCAGCCAGCCGCCATACAGGAACATATACCAGAGAGATGGAATATTTGCATGCTCCTCAGCAGCATCACTATGACCTGAGGAGCTTCATACTTCTTCCTCAGTCTCGCCCTTTGAAGAACCAAGCCTTAAGTGAAAACTGAGTTACTTCTGGCGTGAGAATAGGACCTTGAGACAGGAGATTGGACACCATTGGTAACAGAAATGGATCCTCCAGTGCCAGACAGACTCATAGATATGCATACCATGGCCTCTGAGGCCAATTTGGTGACACTGTGATAACCAGACCCAGATGTGCCTCCACTTCCTGCACAACTTGACCTATGATGGACCATGGGTGAAACACCTACAATGTCATGTCCATACCAAGGTGTCCAGCCCCTCTGATATCTTCTCCCAGCCCATCTTATCCTCCCCTATAGCCACCATGGGAGAAGTCTTGAGCTTTGAGAAGAACTACTAAACTTCGCTGAGTGTTACTTTCACATCTCTTGGTAGAGGCTTCGCACAGCCGAAGAGACCTTAGACCCCCATGGCCTATCTTTTGGAAGCCAAGGAACCTTAGAATCCCTGAGATCCTTCATTAGCTTCTCTAACACCTCCCCAAATAGCAGTTTACCCTTGAAGGGGAGTTTACTTAGCCAGGACTTAGAAGCCATATTCACTGATAAGTTACACAACCACAAGAGGCAGTGAGCCATAACCATTGAGGCCCTCGTCAAATCATGCAATGCATTGGTGAAAAAGGCTGAACCTGACTCCAGTCTTGCTGCCTCAGATAATGATACAGGGTGCTCTTGAGAGACCTCTGGCAGCTTCTGAGATCACCGTAAGCATGCCCATGCAACATATGCCCCACAGACAGCTGCCTTCAGAGCTAGAGCCAGTACTTCAAAAGATTGCTTCAGCAAGGCTTCCAGCTTATGATCTTCTGAGTCCTTCAGCACAGCACCCCCTTCAACAGGTATTGCCATCTTCATGGTGACAGCTGTCATCAAACACAACCACCTTCAGAAAGTTTCAAAAAAGCTTTTTCTGCCAGTGGAATGGGATACAACCTGAGTGTAGTCCAGTGAGTCCAACTCAGCCAAAATCATACCTTTAATTGCCCTATGTAGCAGAAAAGACTTAGGGGGCTTTCAGATACCCTCCAGCAAGGAATTTCCCCCCTCCTCTATTTACCACCAGAGTCTGTGAAGTCAGGGTGGAGAACTTGCCCTATTGAAGACCCTAACTGCCGTGGCATCCTCCCCTGGCGATATCTCCCCTCTCCTCAAGGTCTTTCCCCAGGGCACCATCCCATCTACCTTCAAGGGGATCTTTGGAGTGCCGTGAAACCATCAAGGCCTAGTCTACCCCCCCCTCCCCTCCAGTCCTTATCAGTTTCCAAATGTGGATGTTTGGCCCCTGGAATGGGGTTCCTCCCGCTTATAGCAGACTTGTTGAGACAGGAACTCCATGCTTTGGTCCCTGCACCAGGTCCTGCTTAAGGCAAAAGGCCTGGTGCAACAGAAGCATAAATTCAGGAGACAGCCCTGCCCCAACCCTGGATAGAAGCCACGCCACTGGCCAAGGTTTCTGAGGCCTGCTGAGCAACATCCATAGCACTTTCTGTTATGGCAGCTGCCTTTGCCAAAATCGAACTGCCTGATGCGTGGCCCCCGCATTGTTTGGTTAGAAGCATTGATCAATTGTAAAACTTTTTTTTTTGGGTGGGAAGTTAAAATAACTATTTAGTTGGTTATCTATCTATCAAGTTTTCTATACCGCCTTCTCCTTCAATCAAAGCAGTTTACAGGATAATTCAAGTGTATTACATAATAATGGAGGGAGGAGAGGCATGCAGTATTGGTTGAACTTGTCTTATTTAGAGTGAGGCTTATTTACAACGAAACCTATTTACAGCCTGGCTAACGGACAGAATCTACTAGCATTTCGAAGGGTGTGGTGGTACTGTGGCGTGACTGTTGTGGACGGGCTGCATCTACCATCAGGCTGTTATGTAATGTCTCCAAAGTAGTGGTAGGAAGTGGTATAAAATAAAATTACTTGTTTTATTTTATACCACTTTGTTGTGAAAGGTGGTTAAGCAAATAGGTAAATAAACTAATAAAAGATTTAAAGCTATAAAGTATCGCATTTTAAGACTAACCTGAGAATTTTATTGTTTTCACTCAACGTGTAATTAAGCTCTGGAATTTATTGCTGGAAGATGTACTAAAAGCTGTTAGCATAGTTGGGTTTAGAAAAGGTTTGGACAAGTTCCTGGAGGAAAAGTCCATAAATCATTATTAATGTGTACTTTTTATCCCTGGGATAAAGCAGCATGGAATCTGTCTACTTTTTGGGAACCTGAGAAGTGACCTGGCTTGGCCACTGTTGGAAACAGGATATTGAGCTTGATGGACCAGTGGGCTGACCCAGTATGACAAATCTTATGTTCTTAACTAAACTTGTCTGTCAGGCTGATTTTTATACAGAGTTGATATTAACAGGACTCTTGTTTGCTGTTCCTGTAGACACAGCATAGTGTACTGTGAAATTCTATGAGAAAATGCAGGACTTTTTTTTTTGGTTAATATAATTTTTCCATCAGATGAATAATTTGTGCTGCTCCTCTTTTTTTTTTTCTTTTTTCTTTTTTTTTTTTTTAAAGTTTCCCTATAAATACTGGTTGAAATCTGCTTAGAATAGGATATCCTTCCAGAATGGCATGTAGTGGATAGCTTAAGTGAAGGACTCTGGAACATAAAGATAACTTTTAAAAAGCTTAAATAAGAAATTTATTTATTTATTTATTTTATTTATTTAACTGCATTTATATCCCGCTTTTCACCGGGTCAAAGCGGTGGAACACGTAACATAGGACGGGGTAATTTTTTGGGTGGGGCCATCACCAAGGTCAACAATTAATGATTTGGGTAGACATAGACATAATTTACTCCTGTTGAAGTTAGGTATTAGGTCATGGTGGTAGAAAGATGTTCACGGAATAGGACTGTCTTCAGCTGTTTCCTAAATGATGTGATGTCAGCGTTGTTCTTGATGTGATTTGGTAGAGAGTTCCAGAGGGATGGAGCATAAAGTTCGAATGCTCTGTTGCAGGTCCGTTGTGTGGCTTTGGTTCTTTTGTGGGGGACAACGATAGAGTTATTGGAGGAATGTCTGGTTGATCTGTTGTGGGATGGTCGAGGCAGTAAGGGGTGTAGTGAGGTGTTCTGTGTGTGGTGGATTGTTTTGTGGATGAGTAAGATAGCTTTGTACTTGATTCTTGCTTGCACTGGAAGGAGGTGAAGGTCTCTTAGGATTGGGGTGATGTGGTCCCGTTTTTTTGCATTTTGAATAATCCTTGCTGTAGTGTTCAAGGCTGTACGGAGGGAGTTGGTGTGCGAGGTAGGAAGTCCATGGTAGATTATGTTGCAGAAGTCCAGGTGAGGGAGTGTCACTGCTTGCATTACTGTCCTGAAGTCGTGATGTTCTAGGAGGGGCCGGAGGCGTTGAATAGTTTTGGCTTTGTGGAATATCATCCCGGCGGTTTTGTTGATTTGTTGTTTGAGGGTAAGAGCTTGGTCAATGATGACGCCTAGATATCTTATTTGAGGCTGGATTTGTATTTGTGTGGTACCCATGTTGAGGTGGGGTGGGTAGGTGGTTTGAAGTCCGGTTCTTTTGTTACTATTAGGGCTTCGGTTTTCTTTATGTTGATGGATAGATTGTTCTCCTGTAGCCAGTTGGCCACGTCGTTGAAGCAGGCTGATAGTTGTTCATTTTTTGGGTTGGTGGTTGTAATTGGTGCATAGAGCATTATGTCGTCCGCGTAGATGTGGAAGTTGATGTTGTGGGTGCGTATGATTGAGCATAGTGGACGGAGATAGATGTTGAACAACATGGCCGATAGGGTGGATCCTTGGGGTACTCCTTGTAGTTGTTGATAGGGGGACGAAGTTGCAGAGAGGGTGCGGATCCGTTGCTGTCTGTTAGTTAAGTAGGATTTGAACCATTGGAGTACAGTGTCTTTGATTCCAATTGTTTGTAGTCTGTGTATGAGGATTTCGTGTGAGATTGTGTCAAAGGCCGCTGATATGTCTAGGAAGATCAGGATGTATCCCGAATCTTTTTCTTGGGTTCCGATGATGAGTGTGTTCATTAGGATGGTCATGAGGGTCTCAACTCCATGTAGTGGTCGGAAACCGTGTTGCTGTGGGTCGAGTATGTCGTTGGTGTCTAGATGATCTTGAAGCTGGTGTTGGACTATCTTTTCTATTATTTTGGCGGTGAGGGGGAGGCTTGCCACTGGCCTGTAGGAGGTGGGGTCCATGGGGTCCAGGTTGTTCTTCTTTATGGTTGGTCGGATGATTGATGTTTTGAGGGCATCCGGTATGTATCCTTGTTTAAAGGATTCGTTTACGATGTGAGTTAGTGGAGCACTCAGGTCTTCCTTGGTTTTCTTTATCCATTCGGTAGGGCAGGGGTCTAGTGGAGAGGTGGTGGTGTTCAGACAGGAGATGGTGGAGGATATCTCTTCTTTTGAGGTTTCATTGAAGGTATCCCAGTCAGTGTTTATGGTGATTCCGGGGCACGCTTTTGTAGCTGTAGCACAGCGGTAAGGTTGCTGAGGTTGCTGAAATTGTTTGTATTGTCGGGCCAAGAGATCTGAGGGGATATCTGGGGGTTGATCGGACGTGGTTGGTGCCTTTGTCAGTTTTTTGGCAATTTGAAAGAGTTCTCGAGGTTTGTTTGCAGCAGACGTGATGATTTTGGTGTGGTAGTTTCTCTTTGCGTTGTCGGTTTCTGAGTGGTAGGCAGCGAGTTCATATAGGTATTGTTTTTTGTCTTTGTCATTTTTGGTTTTCCTCCATTTTCTTTCTGCTCTTCTAAGTTTTGTTTTCAGTTTCCGGTGGTCAGGGGTGAACCAGCGGGCTTTTGAGGAGATGAGTTTGTTGCTGGTCTTGTTTATATCTGCTTTGGATGCTGTGGAGATTGTGGTGTTCCAGTTGTCCATGAGGTCATCAAGGTTGTTTGAATTCATATGTAGGTTAGGTAGGGTCAGTGTCAGGAAGTCTTCTTTGTTGAATGCTTTGAATCTCCGTGTTTGTTGAGCGTTTCCTCTGTTTGTTTTTGGTTGATATGCATGGGAGAAGTGGATGACGTAGTGGTCTGACCATGGGACTGGTGAGATTGTTGGACTGCTGCATGAGGTGGATGTTTGGGAGTTCAGAAATATGAGGTCCAGTGTGTTTCCTTTTTCGTGTGTTGGTTCGTTTATGATCTGAAATAGCCTTTTATTAGACTTGGGTCCACATAGTTGTTCCTTTTGTTCAATTGATGGAGGGGTCTAAAACTCGATGTGCCCACTAGCCTGTGACTGGTGAAATTTTAATCTGAATAGGTTTTAAACAGGCAATCCCCTCCCTCCTCACCTATAGTTAGTTATAGTATGAGAAACGAGGATACACGACAGCTTATCCAGACGTGCCCAGCAGCTTATTATGGAGCTGTTGAATGCGTGATTGAAATTTGCATGGAATCTACTCAAAACTGTTTTGTCGCCGAGGAGAGGGATTCCGTTCCATTGAGCTAGAAAGAAAGAATTATTTCCAAACCTTAAACTGATTAGAAGTTTGATCAAATGAAAGTATTAATACCATAACCAAATTGTTATTGAAAGGCATGCATTCCACACTAAAGCCAAAACACTTTTTTAAATTAATTTTGTTCTTGACGAACGGGTACAACTTTGAAAAACATTGGAAACAGTACCAGCATGCACAGCTAAGGTTTAGTGGAAGCATAGACGAATTTGCAGAAAGCTAGCAGCTCAAAAATTTCTGAGGAGACTGAGTGCTTTTTCTTATGTCCATTAACAAGAGTTCAGAAGGATGTGATTTTTCTGCAGCAAAGGTGAAGGGAATCTGCTTCTATGTGTACATGAGAATCTGAATGTTTCATAGAAACTAGAATTTTACTTTGTAGATGTTGGGGTTTTTTTGGTTGGTTGGTCTGTTTGTCTTCACCTGCAAGTCTGTCCATTTAAAGTATGTATAACAGAGATGTTGGCTATTTAACGTGAATACAATGTTTTCTATCTAGTTTATAATCTTCATTGAAAAGAGGATAATCGGTCACATGCTGCATGGAACTAATTTGCTCTATAGGGGCAGGAAGGCTCAAGTGGTTTGTTTACCAAGAGAACTCTGAGACAAATGAATAACTTGGATCTGAATATTTTACATTTTATAATACATTGTTCCTTATCGTCACTCCAGTCCAGTCCCTTACTTCTGGGTTGCGTAACCCTTCCAGCAGCTTGGAGGCTGAGTCCATCCTTTTTGAGGATGGTGTGGTATAAATACCACTGGCACCACCCACAGATCCCAGTATTCTCAGCCTCCAAGCAGCTGGAGGGTTCCGTAAGCCAAGGGCTTACTGGAGTCTACCACTTCCTTTAATCTAATTTATTTTAATTCTTATTTTCTATTAACTAGTCGTTTTATTTTAATTTTTCCCATTTGGCTCTTTTAGGGCTTGTATTCTCCTTGCTGGTACTGCTCCTTTAAACCTTTCCGTCTCCCTCCTTCTCCCCCCCCTCCCGAAACAGAAGAGGAGGTTTTGCTCGCTGACGGTCACCAGACATACCGAGCAGAAGATTTGCCGGCAGCAGTGAGGAGGACCGCAAAGCCGCCTTCTCCCCTGCTGGATCAGCGGTCTCTCGGCGTTCTCTGCTGAGGCCTGCCTTGCCTCGCGCCGAAGCCCTCTGGTGGCTGAGCGCTTGAGGCGGCAGCACGACTTTCCCACACTTCCTCCGGCTTGGCTGCAGCCCAGGAGCGTCGGGGTTGTTCTCCGCCTCAAAGCCCGTTCCGGGGCCAAACAGGCTTTGCGGGCAGGAAAAGGAGAGTCCGGCAGAGACGCCGACTGGTTAGGGCTCCACGTGGCCGCGGCCTACCACGTGTGAGCCCCCGAAGCGCGGCGGACTGCTGCGGAGCATCGCGCTGGTTAAAGTCCTTCAAACCGCAAGTACTGGGGAGCGTTTTATTAGCGGGGGATTAGTTTTAGGGTGTCTGTTTTGTTTCCTTTATTTTAATTTAATTTTGCCTTAATCTAAGGTTTTCTTCCCTTATCCACTCCCTAGTAGTTTGTAGTCAGGGGGGGGGGGAAGGCTGCAAGGGTGGTTTTGGCCTTCCCTGCTGGAAATTCTACAATCCCTTAATTTGAATTTTCTATTTTTTTTTAGTTTCTATTTACTAATCGTTTTATTTGATTTATTATTTTATGCTAATTACCTTTGGTTTGCCAAGCTGTATTTTATTTAAATAGGACATGACTGGCAAATCGCGGTGCCCTTCCTGTGGTATTCGCAGGGGTACTGCCTCTGAAACAGGAATCTGCAGGGGTTGTGCTGCAGAGGCTGCCTCGGTGGAACAAAATATTCAATTAGCCATGTCTCAATCCGCTCAGGGCTCAGGGGACCCTCTGGAAGGTGAGAGGGAACCCCGTTCTCCTCCGCCTTCTTACTCGGACTTGCCGGCCTCCCCTCCTTCCCTTCCCCCAACGTCAGTCGGGGAGGGGAGTGCCAGCGACCTATTCTCCCCAGACTTCGTCCTCTTGCTGCACAAGGCTTATTGTATGCGCAAGAAAGGGATTGGTGCTGCTGAGTCGGGCGCTGCGATGGAAGGTCTGGGGCCCAGGCCACTGAAGACTAACTTCCAGGTTTCCGAGGCCCCTCCCAAGCGCGCAAGGCTGATGGGCGAGGAGCCCCTCTCGTCCTTCTCTCATGACACTCCGGAGGAGGAGGTCTCGGACAAGGAGCTGGGAGAAGAGGAGGAGGAGCTGGAAGAGGGAGAGATTCCAGAGGAGGACCAATCCCGCATAGTGAGAGTTTTTTGGCGGGAGGAGCTCCCGGCGTTGATTAACGAGTCCCTCAAGGTGCTTAATGTGACCTCTGACGCCCCAACAGTGGAGGAAGCGTTGGAGGATCCTTTGGTCCAAGCGGTTAGGAGATCTCAAAAGGTCTTCCCCGTCCACAGAGTGGTGCGTCAGATGATCCTTTACCGGAAATGGACAAAGAACTGATGAGGTCGCCCAGGGTGGACGCAGCGGTATCAGCAGTAACAAAGAAGACGACTATCCCGGTCGAGGGTAGCGCGGCCTTGAAGGATTCTCAGGATAGAAAATTGGATACGCTGCTGAAGCAAGCTTATGATATCAGTGCTCTCGCCTTACAGGCCTCGGTTTCTGGGGCTTGGGTGGCTAGGGCCTGTTTGAGATGGTCCCAGCAACTCCAGTTGGCAGAGAGCCCCTCGGGGGATGCCCAGTCTATTTCAGCTAGGTTGGAGTCCGGGGCCGCCTACCTAGCAGATAGCCAATATGACCTCATCAGGAGCCTGGCTAAAAACATGGCATCTGTGGTAGCAGCTAGGCGATACTTATGGCTATGGAATTGGGCAGCCGATGCCTCTTCTAAGGCGCGCCTGAGTCGTCTCCCCTTCAAGGGGAAGTTGTTGTTTGGAGAAGACTTGGATAAATTGGTTAAAGACCTCGGCGAATCTAAAGGTGGCAGGCTTCCGGAAGACAGACCGAAGCAAGGTCGTTCGCTAGCCCCGTTTCGGAGCCAGCCTAGGGACACCCGGAGATTTCGTCCAGCCAGATCGAATCCCTTTCCTAGGGGCCGCTTCCCTTCGAGGGGACAAGGCTTCAGAGGGTTTCGGGGAGCGGGGAGAGGTTTTGGAGCCGCCTCCTCCACGGGTCCTAGAAAACCACAATGAGAAATCGGGGGTCCAGGTGGGGGGACTGCCGGTGGGGGGCCGTTTAAAGCAGTTCCTTCTCGCCTGGTCCCGGGTCACATCCGATCAATGGGTCCTAGAAGTGATCCGAGAGGGTTATGCTCTCGAGTTTGCAAAGCAAATACGCCCGGCCTTTGTTCAGTCTCCCTGCGGTTCTCCGGTAAAGAGGGCGGCGATAGATGTTACACTTTCAAGACTCATGGCGCTTGGGGCGGTAACCCCAGTTCCACCAATGCGGCTCCGGTCGATACTCGATTTATTTTGTACTACCAAAGAAGGAAGGATCGTTTCGACCTATCTTAGATCTAAAGCAAGTCAATCGCTGTCTCAAAGTGCCTCATTTCCGGATGGAAACTGTAAAGTCGGTCATCGTGGCTGTAAGGAGCGGAGAGTTCCTGACTTCCTTGGATTTGACGGAAGCCTACCTACATATCCCGGTTCGAAGCTCCCATCAACAGTTCCTGAGATTTGCGGTGCCAAGGGGCCATTTTCAGTTTTGGGCACTGCCCTTCGGGCTGGCTACGGCCCCTCGGACCTTCACCAAGATAATGGTAGTGGTGGCGGCAGCTCTCAGAAAAGAGGGAATCTTGGTACATCCCTACCTGGACGATTGACTGATCCGGGCGAAGTCGGAAGAGGAGAGTCGCTCAACTACTGCCAGAGTGGTGGAAGTCCTGGAGGAGTTAGGCTGGGTCATCAATCGAGCGAAGAGCAGGTTGGTTTCCTCTCAAGAGCTCGAGTATCTCGGAGCGAGATTCGACACCAGAAGAGGAAGAGTTTTTCTGTCCAAAAAGAGGGCAAGGGACCTAAGGATCCTGGTGACACAATTCCTGGCCAGGCGAATCCCTACGGCGTGGCATTACCTCCAATTGCTGGGAACCATGGCCGCAACTTTAGAGGTAGTCCCGTGGGCCAGAGCTCACATGCGCCTTCTGCAGCGGGCCCTGTTATGTCGGTGGTCTCACCAACTTCATCTGTTGGCCATGCGGCTGCCTTGTGCGCCTCGAACCAAGAATGCCCTACAGTGGTGGCGGTGCGCTTGGAATCTGGATCGCGGGATGCCCCTCGAGCCCCCGCAGTGGTTACTGCTGACGACGGATGCCAGTCTAGCGGGCTGGGGAGCTCACTGCGAGAACCAGTTCGTACAGGGTCAGTGGTCCCTAACGGAGTCTCATTGGTCCATCAACAGGCTGGAGCTGCGAGCGGTAGCCTTAGCGCTCAGGGCACTCGAACCCTTAGTTCGCCAGAGGGCAATTCGAGTCTTCCAGATGTCCACCTGCACTTTATATCCAGTGTCAGTGCTGTCTGCTGGCAGTGTCCTGATAAAGACAATATACAGCCAAAATCTAGACAGCAAACCTCATAAAGTTGGACTGCTTTTTATTTGACGTATCTTTGTGATTTATTTTCTCGTTGGTGAACCGAATATCGCTGCTAGCCAGGTAGTGTTCCATGGGGTTATCTTTATATTTGCATGGTAGTCACAGGAGATACAGTGGCATTATTAGGACAATGCTGCTGAATATCATGCTTAATGGGGTACAGTTAACTACATGAGCTCTAATGACTGTTAGCCCCCATATACTTTATCAACTCAACAGCGATCTTCCCGATTTTTAATCTGCATGGGGGCAAAAAAGTGGTTGCTCTTTGCAATCCAACTCTGTAGGACACCCATGTTGCTTGTATTCGGGATCCATGCAACAGGTCTGAGGTCTCGGGATGTCCAAACTCCACAGGAAACCAGGATTTGCTGCTCCAATCTCCTTTCTTCCTGGTGCAAGTCTCTGGAAAATTGACCATTTGAATTAAGATAAGAGAATCAGCAATCTGTTCATCGCATTCTGGCTTAGGCCCACCTTGACAGAAATATTGAACTACAAGCACATAGAATGCATTCTCATAAGGCCACAACCATTAAGCACTTTGACATCTGCCTATTGATTACCTTGATCATTCTTCGATTCTTCCGAGGCAGCATGGATTCACCAGAGGCAGGTCTTGCCAAACAAATCTGATTGATTTCTTTGACTGTGTGACCAGGGAGTTGGACCGAGGGAGAGCCCTAGATATGTTGTATTTGGATTTAAGTAAAGCTTTTGACACTGTTCCTCACAGGTGACTTATAAACAAACTGAGCACCCTAGGGATGGGCCCTAAAGTTACTGCTTGGGTTAGAAATTGGTTGGGTGGGAGGCGACAAAGAGTACTGGTAAATGGAGCTCACTCTGAGGAGAAGGATGTTACCAGTGGTGTGCCCCAGGGATCTATCCTTCGTCCGATTCTTTTTAACATCTTTGTTAGTGATATAGCGGAAGGGCTGTCGGGTAAGGTTTGCCTCTTTGCGGATGATACCAAAATCTGCAATAGAGTAGACACCCAGGAAGGTGTAGATAACATGAGGAGGGATCTAGCTAAACTTGAAGAATGGTCTGGAATCTGGCAGCTGGGATTTAATGTTAAAAAATGTAAGGTCATGCATTTGGACTGCAGCAATCCAAGGGAGCAATATAGTATAGGAGGTGAAGTACTTTTGTCCATTAAAGAAGAGCGGGACCTAGGCGTGGTTGTGTCTGATGATCTTAAAGTAGCTAAACAGGTAGAAAAGGCGACGGCAAAAGCTAGAAGGATGCGTGGGTGCATACGGAGAGGAATGGCTAGCAGAAAAAAGGAGGTGATAGTGCCTCTGTATAAGTCTTTGGCGCGACCTCATTTGGAGTATAGTGTGCAATTCTGGAGACCGCACCTTCAAAAGGATGTGAACAGGATGGAGTCGGTGCAGAGGGTGGCTACCACTGTTCCCTCTAAGCTGTGCGTGTGTGCATGCGCACACACCTCGCCGAGCGAGCGCACATACTTTACAACAGAGCGCACAAAAATTATGGCTCTGATTCTGATAGAAAACACAGACGTCTTAAAATTTAAAAGTTATGATTGTAATTACTAGAAATTTCCCGCTTCATTTAGTAATCGTCTATTTTCATTTAATTTGATTAAAATCAGTGTGGTGTACATACTGTATTCTGATGTGTAGTCAAATTTTAAAGTATATAACTCCGAGTGTCGTTATGTGGCGCACAAAAAATTAACCTTCCTACCAAAGCTGCACACAGCTGATATTTTATGCGCACACAGCCTACAGAAAATTAGAGGGAACATTAGTGGCTACTAAAATAGTTAGTGGTCTTCATTATAAAGCATATGAGGACAGACTTAAGGATCTTAATATGTACACCTTAGAGGAAAGGCGGGATAGAGGTGATACGATTGAGATGTTTAAATACCTCCTTGGCATAAATGTTCAGGGAGAGAGCCTCTTTCAATTGAAAGCAAGTTCTGCTACAAGGGGACATGGGATGAGGGTGAAGGGGGATAGATTCAGGAGTGATATGTGAAAATATTTCTTTATGGAAAGAGTAGTGGATCCATGGAATAGTCTCCTAGTGGAGGTGGTAGAGATGAGGACAGTATCTGAATTCAAAAAAGCATGGGACAAACACAGAGGATCTCTAAAGGTAAAAAGGGGACTGTTGTAGTTGTTATGGAAGGACAGACTAAATAGGCCATGTGGTCTTTTTCTGTCGTCATATTTCTATATTTCTATGTTTCTATGTTGAAACTGTCACAGAGCCTGCTTAGTCGTACCGCCAAAGCAACCACCAGTGGACACAGTTCAACAAATGTAATATTTTTCATTATTCCTGTGCAAATCTACCAACTGCAGACATTCTGCTGCACACCAGGCACACTTAACAAAAAGTCCAAACCCAACTCGCCCTAGCTGTATCTGGCAATGATTCTAAATATTTGTTAGAAGCCATGTTGGCTTGCCAGACAAACACATTCTAGAAATTGCTTGAAAGATTCCCAAATACACAGATCCTTCGGTAGTGTGGCTTTAACTGGGTACAGTGATGCTTCCTGGTTACATCTGATATGGACATCAACAAATGCTTGAGGAAAGGCTGACCCACTGGGAAGACCTTACATGTGAAACTGAGACTACCCATCAAAGACTGCATTGCACTGTGTAACTTTCTTGGTTCTTCCTACCTCTGCTACTAGGCCCCTGAACTCTTATTGTCACCTCCAGAGATCAGGATATCATGGCCACAGTATCAAGCTTTATACCAAGGAAGATGAGTACTCCAGAGGAGGCCAATCGGAGTAATTATGAGCCAATGAAATTCCAAACTTCTTGGTCATTGACAAAAATATCCTATAAATGGTCTCATGCTCATCTTTGTTGTCTAAACTGAGAAACAGAAAAAAGTCCAACTAGTTTATTCTATTTGGGATCCTCAGTACCTGCTCAGTCACCTAATGAACAAACATACCGGATATTTCAAAATATGGACATAACACAGTGCAAGCACATAAGCATGCATTTATCAAAACAGTATACTTCCTGGAATTTGAAACCTAAAAGAGGAAGAGGATGGATGAATGACCAGCAATCGTAAAACAGATCAAATATTCACTTTAACTACTGTAACTTGCAACTGACTCCACAATGTCATGTGCGTGACACACTGTACATTAGTTAGTGGCTGAGCAAGAAAAAAGAGCCTAAATATCATTTTATTAAAAGTAATGGAAAAGAAATCTAAACTATATTCAACAGGTTTGACCTTCTTAATATATTTGTGGAAATCTGTTATCAAATTTTATTTTTTCACACATTTTAGGAGCCATTTTAGCATGAAACGCACATTAAGTGCAAAACCCTAATGCGCAATAAGTGCAACAGTTATATGCTGTCTTTGGTGTGTCCACCATTTAGTGTGTGGACATGTACTCTGTGTGGCAGCAGCATTTGCAATTAATGTGGATGCATCTAATGCGACCCATTGAGGTGTCATTAGTTTCGCCTGTACTAATTGCCATAATGATAGCAAGCAATGTGCTTTCCATGCCCACTCTTCTCTCCTAAGCCGTTCCTCGGCTCTTCATGCAATGTGCAATTACTGCAGGAATTAGCTTGCAGTTGTCATGCCCACACAGGGAACAGCTACTGCAAGTCCACATTGACAGTTACTAGGTGCTAAAACATGTGTTAAACTCTTAGCGGGCTTTAGTAAAGTGACCTTTAGTCTTTGCTTGCTTCATCAGTGAGAAATCTGGGACTGATGTGCAAATGTTTTCAATTATGTGATTGAATGATAGACAAATTCACACTAAACTTATTGTCAACATCAATTCCTGTATTTTGAAGTCTAGATAGTGCAGAGCTAGGATCTTTCCTTTTATAGCTTTCCATTAAAAAAAAAAAAAGATATATATTCAAATTCTGGTATCACCTTGGTAACAGCAGCACAAAATCCATCCACTGCTAGATACTTTGTGAATTAATACAAACCCTGCAAATCTATTTAGAACATATAGGAACATAGTAACATAGTAAGTGACGGCAGATAAAGACCAGCATGGTCCATCTAGTCTGCCCAGCAAGATGGCAAGAGTAGGTGCACCTGTCGCTCTGTGCAGGCCACCCCTCCCCATGTTTTTGTTTCTGTTTAGGGGTGAACCCACCACTCCATGTAGGACACCCTTATTTCTTCAGATGCTAGATAGTTCAGAAGTTAGGTGGTACTGTTTGTTTTGCTTTTATCCTGTTGCTGTAAAGGGATCCACTGTGTTTGTCCCATGCCGTTTTGAATTCCATCACCGTGTTTGCCCTCACCACTTCCAAGCATCCACCACCCTTTCAGTGAAGAAATATTTCCTGACATTGCCTTTCAATTTACCACCTTGCAGCTTCATGTTATGCCCTCTAGTTTTACAGCTTTCCCGTCTTTGGAAGAGGTTTGTTTGTTCATCATTTCTCTTTAAGTATTTAAAGGTCTGAATCATATCTCCCCTGTCCCTCCTCTCCTCCAAAGTGTACATATTTAGGTCTTCAAGTCTCTTCTCATAAGGCTTCTGACGCAGGCTCCAAATCATTTTGGTCGCCTTTCTCTGAACAGTTTCCAGTCTTTTTACATCTTTTGCAAGATATGGCCTCCAAAACTGAACACAGTATTCCAAGTGAGGCCTCACCAGTGACTTGTACAGTGGCATAAGTACCTCTTCCTTTCTGCTGGTAATCCCTCTTTGAATGCAGCCCAACATCCTCCTGGCTTTTGCCACCGCCTTGTCGCACTGTTTTGCCACCTTGAGATCATCAGAGATAATCACACCAAGGTCTTTCTCCTGAACCGTGCATACCAACCTCTCACCCCCTATTGTGTACTTTTCCCTTGGATTTCTGCTACCCAAGTGCATGACACTGCACTTTTTCACATTAAATCGTAGTTGCCAAGCATTAGACCAGTCTTCCAGCTTTTGTAGATCTTTCCTCATGTTATCCACTCCCTCTGGGGAGTCCACTCTGTTGCAAATTTTTGTGTCATCTGCAAAAAGACAGACTTTTCCATTCAGTCCTTCAGCAATATCACTCACAAATACATTGAACAGTGCCGGGCCCAGGACCGAACCCTGAGGCACCCCGCTAATCACCTTCCTCTCATCCGAGTGAGCTCCATGTACCATCACCCTCTGTTGTCTGTCAGTCATGTAGCAAACCTTTCATACCAAGGCTGCATGACACAGATAACAAGAACTCTACTTTTGAAAAGGTAGCACAGCAGGTATAACACCACCAATTCACCACCTCCTGGAAAAGCCAAAATGTTCTACTGCTGTAGATCCCCAAACAGAAACTACATGCCAGCAGAATCCCTCACCTCTGTCATACACACAGAACTCATACCAGTCTTCACCAATTACAGAATAAAGGGCCAGCATTTAGAATGGAAATTCTAAGAAGCTAAGTCTCTGAGCAGCTTACCACATGAGAAAATGAGAGATTTTCTTTTTAATATTTATTGCATATTTTAAATACATTCAAATAAATGAATGAAAGGAAAAATGGTAACAAGGAATATAAATCCAAAGTAATATACCAAATAATACATCATCTTCCAATATATTACCAAAATCAGCCCACAATATTGAGGAGAGGCATCAGGAAAAATTTTCTTTTACAGAAATTTTCAGGAAAATAACAGTAAAAATAAGCAGTGGAAGACTTATACGTCAGCCGTATGGGAGGTCACATTCACAATTTTATCCTCCCTAGCTACCAGGAACTCCAGCAGCTGGCAGGGCTCAAAAAACATATATAACATTTCATTATACGAAACACAACACCTAGCAGGAAATTTTAACAAAAATGACCCACCTAGAGAAAGTACCCTGGGCTTATAACCTAGAAATTCCTTCCTCCTCAGCTGGGTACTTCTAGCTAAATCAGGAAAAATACGAACACTTGCTCCCATAAACTGCTCGCTGAGGTACAATCTCCTGAAGTACAATCAAAGAATTAAAGCTTTATCGGTCTCAAGGGCCAGTGTAATAAGGAGGGTAGTTTGGGCAGTAACCAACTCCAGGGAACTCTCTAGAAATCCCGTAAGATCCCCAGGAGGAGCACTAACACTTCCCTGAATACCCATATCCACAGTTAAATACTGAGCTCTGGTTAATGGTGGGAGAGCCTCCACGAAGATCTTCAAGACCTCCCGGAAGTATCTACGAACCATTTCCAGAGGAGAACACATAGGAGACCTAGGGAAGTTAACCAGTCTTAAGTTGTTCTTCTGGACTTGGTTCTCCAGATATTCCAGCTTCCGAATAGTCACATTCCGGTCCTTCATATGGGCATGATGTAATTCTCGTAATTGCTCCAGCTCACCAGTCAGTTGTGCCAGCTTCCCCTCCTGTTCCTTCTGTACCTGTGTGACCTGCTGAATATGGCCTTTTAAAGTCCTAGTCTCAGTACTCACAGAAACAGCAAATTTCTCTAAGGAAGCATTCATTGTTGAAATGGCCTCCCATAGCACATCCATTGTAATTTTCGCAGGTCTCACCAAAACCCCAGCACCTGCATACACCTTCGGGGCCTCACTCTCCTGGAGAAGGCTGACCGACTCCCCCGAGTCAGCCACAGATCTATCAACAGCACCAGGAGCCCCACACGGAGCATTTACTTTGGCAGAGGAGCCCTCCACAATCTCCTGCCTCGGTGTGCTCGTCACCACGCTAGTAGGAGACACTCCTCCAATGGAAAAAACGCTTCCGGGGCATGGAGGGGGGGGGGGGCCTGCTGCTCCGGGGACAAGAAAACCCCGGATATTGTGCTCAGGTCCGGGGAACCCTCTGGACCTGCCAAAAACGCTGCTCGCTCCCCCGGGTCAGAGAAACCGCACATCTGGAGCGTCTTTTGTCCCGCGGCGCTAGAGACAGCCTCACCCGAGGGAAGGTAGGCTTGCTTCCTTTTTCTTCGGCCCATACCGGCTTCAGAATAGCGCCGCGCCGACTCCAGGATGCTTCAGGAACCAGACCTCTGACCGAGAGGATCACACTGCCGCCATCTTGCCTCTGTAAGGAGTCAGCCCACACCACCGAAAAGGAGAGATTTTAATACTACCTGATAAACTTGTTTCCTTGAGTCCTGCTAGACCAGCCCAGATGAGTGGGTTATGTCCCCATGCTAGCAGGTAGAAAAAAGACTTGAGCAACTTTCAGTGATGTCATCAAGAGGTATATTCTCTGGAACAGCATTAAGAAAAGCCAGTATGACGCTCCCCAAGCAGTAAGTAACATAATAAAACTAGAAAACAAAAAAAAAACCCATTTAGATAATAAATATGCTTGTGTTTGTTAATGCTATCATAAAGAGAGTGAGCAAGTACTTGGCTCAATTACCATTAAAAAAAAAATAATAATTGAGACGGACCACAAGGCTGACTAGACTGTCCATAGCAGCCAGAACCCCACAAACTTGTAGAAAGAATCTCCCAGGCAGTAACATCACTAATGCAATCAAAAAGCAGCAGGCCCTCCAACCTGCACAAGCAGTCTTCTAGGGTGGGTCCTGGACTGATCCAGCAAGATTCAAAGAAAGGAGATTATCGGGAATGATTAAAATCTCTTCTTTGTTATCGTGCTAGACCAGTCCAAATGAGTGTCATGTACCCAAGCAGTCAAGGCCCAGGATGGGAGGAGAATGGCAAACAAGACTGACTACTCTGTCAGAGGAGTCCTCTGAATAACTTACACAGGTGCCCTGGGGTGGCCTCACAAAGGTGATCCACGAAGGTCAGGAGCCTTATATCTGATCTCTGGGGGACCCCCAAGGGGATTCCACCCAAGAAGGTTGTACTTCTGGGAGTGAACTGCAACTCACTCCTGAATGCGCTTACCAGGCAGGATGCACCCTTCCCCCAAAAGTCTCCAGGGGTGAATAGGCAATAGAAGAAATGATCTCTGTCAGCACATCTCTCAAATTGTTGAGGATGGATAAGGTCCAGTTGATGGGAGGTATGAGAAATTGCTATGAACTCGAGAAACACACTCCACCTGTCCAGATGCAGTGAAGAGTCCGTTCGAAGATCCTTTCCTATGAAGGAAGAGAGGATCATAATCTAGCCAAGATGAGAAAGGAAAGGGGCAGCCTTCTGAAAGAAAGGATGGCGAAGGCTTTACAGCAAAAGGAGCCATCCAAAGAACCAGAAAGGTGTACTTGAATCCAAGGGCTGAAGCATGGACATTCTTTGGACACTTGAGACCCTTGAAATGGATCATAACAGATCAAACCACCAGGGAGCCTTACATATGCCTCTACCACAAGAGCCCACCATGACACAGCAGGACACTCAGGTGGGCAGAATTGCTTCGCATCTGCTGAAGGAAGCCTTGGCAAGATACCTGGCAAGGAGTC
Source organism: Ichthyophis bannanicus (assembly GCA_033557465.1). Lineage (NCBI taxonomy): Eukaryota > Metazoa > Chordata > Amphibia > Gymnophiona > Ichthyophiidae > Ichthyophis > Ichthyophis bannanicus. Next base: position 2,435,539 of record JAWIIG010000024.1, on the reverse strand, counting down.
CCTTAGGCAAATCCTATAGCAGAACAGGGCCACCACTTGAACCCCAAGGGTCCTGGGCCAAGCCACAGTCCAGGTCAAACTGTTAAAAAGTTCTAACCTCTTCTAATAGCATAGAGCTCACCAGATCCCAAACAAGGAGGTACCAAGTAGTTTAAACTAACCACTACTACTATTAATCATTTTATTTGTTTTTATTCTATTTAACCGTTTTTATACCGCCTTATCCTTCAGTCAAAGCGGTTTACATTAAACATGAAACCTCCAGGAACAAGCAGGAATGTAGTCTTCACATATGGGTGATGTCAGTACCGATGGAGCCTGTGCAGGAACGCTGCACAGCGTCCAGTAGGAAAGCTTTTTGGGAGCATCCCACTGCCTGTGTAGCTGCCTTCCCGCCTTTCCAGCTCTCCCTCCTCAGTTCTTCTCGGAGCTGACAAAAAGCATTTCCTGTCACCGCAGAAAATGTGTGTGTTTTCTTATTTTTTGTGGTCGCATCTGCCTTCCCATTGACGCTGGTACCGACCCTGTCGGTACTTTCCTTCTTTCTTTAAAAAACATTTTTTTTTATTGAGGGCGAATTTTAACATCAGGGCGCATTGACACCATATTAGGCTTCGGCCTTTTTCCCTTTTCCTAAAATGGAAAAACTTGCCAGTGGTTTTAAGAAATATTCCAAATGTAGCAATACAATTTCGGCCACAGACACCCATGACTGGTGTCTAAAATGTTTGGGACCAGACCATCAACTGTCAGAATGTCCTCTTTGTAGGAAGATGACAAAGAGGAGGCCTACAGAACAGAGCTTGAAACTGGGCACCCTCTTTGCCACCGATGCAATGTCGGTAGCATCGACGTCATCGAGAGCTTCATCTTACTCTCAAGGATCTCGGGTATCGAAACCTAGGTCTTCATTGAAGACTAGCCGGCTCTCCAAGGATAAATCTCCTTCTAAGCATCGAGATGCCTTTGACGTTGCCCTGGAGGGAGGACACACCGGCCAAGCAACCCTGGCGAGAGGTCCTTGCCTCCAAAGCCTTAGTGGGGTCCCAAGATGCTCCCAAAGCCTCCACCTCCACCTCCACCTCCAGAGAGCTCTTGGTGCCATGCTCAGGGATCGTGGCCCGCAACTCCTGTTCCGATACCCAAGCATCGGCAACCTCCATGGATCAACGTATCCCGGCCATCGAGTGTAGCTTAGTGGCCTTTCTGGTGGCCTCCATTCCGGTAAAGCCTTTACAGTCGATTCCTCGGGCATCGGTACTGACATTGGTACCGACATTGGTACCGAAAGAGCCTGCATCAACTTTTTTGCCACTTACCACGCTGCTTCCCATGCCGGCCCTCGAATCCATTTCCGCTACCGAGGTTCCGGTACCGTGACTTCCAGCTACTGGCTTTGAGTGGTATCAAGTATATGCAGAGCGTGAGCACCCTGCCCGTCGATACTTTGAATCTTCTGACTCTGATTCGTTGGACGATGAATCAGCCAGTACTCGGGAGATGAGAACTCTCCTGGAGGATCCAGCTCCATCTCCACAACGTTGCATGTCCCTTCTGGAGGACATGTCTTTCCAAGACTTTATTCGCGATGTTGCTCGAGATCTGTCCATAATGGTGATTTCGGAGAAAGAACCTAGGGCTGAGGAGCTTGAAATCTTTCAATACCCTGCAGCCCCAAAGGAAGCTGCAACTCTCCCTATTCATCAAATACTTCACGACCTTATGCTTCATATGTGGGAGACACCCCTAACCATATCTCCACATACTCAACAACTCGATACAGTGTACCGGGTACCGGAATGTCCTGGCTTTCATAAGATGCAATTACTGCACCATTCCATGGTGGTGGAATTGGCAATGCGTCGAATAAAAAGTGCTAAGACGCATTCCTCAAACCCTCCAGGTAGGGAATCGAGAACCCTAGACGCTTTTGGTCATTAATGTTTTCAGGCCTCCATGTTATCGGCCAGAATCAGTTCCTACATACTCTGTATGGGTATGTTCATTAGGGAGGTGGCCAAGGATTTGGAGTTGATAGCTCCTCTTCTCCCTGATGACAAGAGAGCTGTTTATCTCACCCTTGTGCCCAAAATGTTTCAAAATTTAACAGGGCAACTTTTGATTGTTTTGAATGCATCAGCAGAATTTCAGCTATATGCATCAGTGCACGCAGGATTGCTTGGCTCCAAGCATCTGATCTTGAACAATGGGTTCAAGATAAGCTGGGTAATAAACCTTGCACGGGTGAAAACCTTTTTGGCAAGACCTGGCAGGATAAAGCTTCTCAGCTAGAATCTGAGAACACCACTGTCAATAGACTTTCGAGATTTATTGCCAACCCAGCTAAGAAAAAGACATAGAAGAAACCTTTTTTCAATAAGATAAAGTACTACTACTTTTCTTACACTCCTCCGGTGCACTGTCCCGTCCATGCTCCCCTGAAGGGGCAGCAGAAACCAAAACAGCAGAGAGAGGCTGACTCCCAGGTCTCATCCACCCCAGCAGACCTAACCTCCTCAGGGTCTTTGACTCCTTCCTGGAGAACATAGCCGTCCTGCCTCTGGAGATTCCAGAGGTATTCAAATCCAGTCCTGGAGGGCCGCAAACCAGTCAGGTTTTCAGGATATCCCTAATGAATATGCATGAGATTTATTTGCAGGCACTGCCTCCATTGTATTTGAATCCATCTCATGCATATTCATTAGGGATATCCTGAAAACCTGAGTACCTCAGCCATATCCCATCTGCATTCCCCGCAGACTGTCACTTTGCCCACAGGTGGCATCTCATAACATCAGAGCACTGGACTCTCTCCATAATACGGGCAGGGTACAAACTTCACTTCTGAAGTCTACCCTCTGTCTCCTCCAAGAGAGTTCTGTTCTCAACCCCGTCTCACCGCTTTGCTGTTGTAGGAGGTCACCTCCCTTCTCTCACAGGCTGCAATAGAGGAGGTGCCACTCTCCCAGCAAGGTCCGGGCTTCTATTCTCCTTACTTCCTCATTCCAAAGAAGACAGGAGGATACAGGCCTATTCTGGATTTCAGAGAACTGAACAAGTATCTACTTTGGGAGAAATTCAAGATGATCTCCCTAGGTACTCTTCTCCCCTGTCTACAGGGTCAGGATTGGCTCTGTTCTCTAGATCTAAAGGACGCATATACTCACATTCTTATTTACGCAGAACGTTCCTGCATTTCCTGTTCTAGGGGAAACATTATCAGTACAGAGTCCTGCCTTTCGGCCTTGCCTCTTCCCCAAGAGTCTTTACAAAGTGCATGGCAGTGGTAGCTGCATTTTGAAGGACTCTAGGGATATTTGCCTTCCCCTACTTCGATGACTGGCTCATTCGAGCAAGCACATCTCTAGAGGCCAACGTGTATCTCTCGTGCACCATGCAGGTGCTGCAACACCTGGGATTTGTAACGAATCTTCCAAAGTCCCAACTCGTTCCTTCTGAGTTCATAGGGGCTCTCCCAGACACTCAACAGTCAAGGGCTATTCTGCCCCAAGCCAGTTTCATCTCAAGCATGCCTCAAGACCTTTCTCACTGCTCGAGAAATGCTGCAACTCCTGGGCCACATGGCATCTACTGTACATGTTGTTCCATACGCTCATCTGCGTGCAGCTCAATGGACCCTGGCTTCCCAGTGGACTCGGGCATCCGGTCACCTGGGAGACAGAATAATGCTCTCTACATGTCTCATCTCGTCTCTTCAGTGGTGGCAATCCCCAGAAAACCTCCTAGTAGGGTCACCTTTTCAGATGCCTCCACATCAATGTACCCTGACGACGGATGCGTCCAAATTGGGCTGGAGAGCTCATCTGGACAATCTCTTCACTCAGGGTCTTTGGTCTCATCAGGAATCACAACTCCACATAAATCTGCTGGAACTCAGAGCCATCCACAATGCTCTCAAGGTGTTCCATGACCACCTTCACTTCTGCACAGTTCTAGTCCAGATGGACAATCAAGTAGCCATATTCTACTTGAACAAGCAGGGTGGAACAGGCTCTTGGACGCTTTGCAAAGAAGCCCTACACCTGTGGTCCTTCACCATACAGCATCGGATTCACCTACTTGCGGTGTATCTTCCACGCAAACAAAATCTCTTGGCGGACAAACTCGGTCGAGTCCTGCTACCCCACGAGTGGTCTCTCCATGCAGACAAGGTTGCTCAGATTTTTCAGATCTGGGGATCCCCAGACATAGACCTGTTTGCAAGTCCTCAGAATGCCAAACTCCCCTGCTTCTGCTCCAGAACGCCTGCTCAGAACAACCAGGGAGTAGATGCCTTTCACCTAAACTGGGGTCAAGGCTTCCTATATGCCTTCCCTCCCATTCCCCTCATCCCCAAAACTCTTTCAAACTCCAGAGAGACAGGGGCTACATGATTCTTATAGCCCCACATTGGCCACGACAACCGTGGTATTCTCTGCTTCTACGTCTTTCTCAAGTTCAACCAGTAGACTTGGGGTCTGCTCCAGATCTCCTCTCACAGGAGGATGGGACACTGCTGCATCCCAATCCGCAGTCTCTATATCTTACAGCATGGCTGTTGAAGGCATAGCCTTCGAGGACAACAGCCTCTCTCAACAGGTGAAAGCTATCCTTTTAGCTTCTAGGAAACCTTCCACAAGGCGTTCCTACACCTTCAAGTGGCGTAGATTCTCTCTCTGGTGTTCGGAAAGGGATCTTAACCCCTTTTCAGCTTCGGTGGATGCATTACTTGAATATCTTCTCCACCTTTCTTCTTCTGGACTCAAAACCAATTCGGTAAGAGTTCCCCTTAGTGCCATTTCGGCTTCTCACATTCTCAACCCATCTCTTCTCAGCCGCTTGTAGCTCACTTCATGAGAGGTCTTCTATTAACTAAGCCTCCCATTAAGCCACCTCAAGTGGCATGGGATCTCGATGTTGTTTTAGCACAGCTTATGACACCGCCCTTTGAACCTCTAGCCACCACTTCTCTGAAGTTTCTCACCTGAAAGGTCACCTTCCTTTTTTGTCCTCACTTCAGCAAGACGCATCAGTGAGCTTCAGGCTTTGGTGGCTGATCCTCCTTATACACGATTCCACCATGATAAGGTAGTCCTTAGGTCTCATCCTCACTTTATACCAAAGGTGGTCTCGCCCTTCCACTTAAACCAGTCAGTTTATCTTCCTGTTTTTTTCCCTAAACCTCATTCCTCTAGGGCAGAAGAAACCCTTCATACTCTGGATTGCAAGCATGCTTTAGCCTTTTATCTCCAGAGAACTCGAGAGCACAGAAAAGCTTCCCAACTTTTCATCACTTTTGACTTGAGTCACTTAGGACTACCAGTATCCAAGCGAACTCTCTCCAGATGGATAGCAGATTGTATCTCCTTTGCTTATGAGACTGCAGGACTCCCTCTTGAAGGTCACATCACTGCACATAATGTTCGGGCAATGGCTACCTCCATGGCAAATCTATGCTCTGTATCGATTGACGAGATATGCAAGGCAGCAACCTGGTCCTCTGTCCTTACTTTTGCTACTCACTATTGCCTCCCAAAGAAATCTCCGAAAAAATCCCCAGTGAAATTTAAAAGCACCAACTTATCTTCAATGAATCCAGAAGAAAAGCCCAACTCCTCCTGTGTATCAAACATCAAAGTCCTGAAACACAGGACTTTGATGTTTGATACACAGGAGGAGTTGGGCTTTTCTTCTGGATTCATTGAAGATAAGTTGGTGCTTTTTAAATTACTTATTGACCAAAGAACAGAGAACTTTTCTGTGAATAAAACGGATTACATCTGTCTGGTGGGGTTAAGATGCCATTCTTATCCTCCCTCAGTGTAACCCGACAAAAAGAGTAAAAATAGTGTTTCACTGGGTTTTTTTTTGGAGATTTCTTTGGGTGGATATTTATGTATCTCTGAGTTTGGGATTATTTTTTGGTGACTCACTATTGCCTGGCAAGGACTCCCGCTGGGATGCCTCGTTTGGCCAAGCTGTTCTCCAGCATCTCTTTCAGACTTAGATAAACTACTACCCCCTGTCCTGGGTTTCGATACCAGACATCCTTGGAGGATATATGACCTACTACTTAGGCCTCTGTTCCACAGCTCACTCTGAGGCCATCATTCTGGCATCTCTCAGCTAGGGAGTCCCATATGTGAAGACTACATTCCTGCTTGTTCCTGGAGATAGCGTAGTTAATCACCTGAAACAGGTGATCTGCAGGAACAGCAGGAATTTAGTCTTCACAACCCATCCTCTTCCCCTAGGAGTTATACTTTCCTCTTCTCCTTTTATCTCAGCTACAAACTCAACTGAGGAGGGAGAGCTGGAAAAGCGGGAAGGCAGCTACGCAGGCGCAGTGGGATGCTTCCAAAAGCTTTCCTATTGGACGCTGGGGAGCGTTCCCACACGGGCTCCGTCGGTACTGAAGTCACCCATATGTGAAGATTAAATTCCTGCTGTTCCTGGAGATCACCTGTTACAGGTGAGTAAAATGAGGTTACTTACCTGTAACAGGAGTTCTCCGTGGACAGCAGGATAAGTCAGCCACAATAGGTGTCGTCATCCGGCGCCGAGACAGAAGTACTACTCTCTATAGCTCAGAAGGGTCCGGGTCCGCCCCTAGCCAGCCACTGAGTTACTAACTGTCAACTGCTAGGGGAGAACCCGTGGGATTTAGACCAGTACCTTGCAGGGGAGGAGGGTGGGATGTGTGGCTGATTTATCCTGCTGTCCACGGAGAATTCCTGTTACAGATAAGTAACCTCGTTTTCTCCTAGGACAAGCAGGATGAGTCGGCCGCAATAGGTGCCTCCCTAGCTATGTGGAGCTGTGGTGCAAGGGAGATAAAGAAGGAGACCAGGCGGTGACCAAGAACAATATGCCTGCTTTATTAAAGCTGGCAGTTGCCTATGCACAGAGGGCAATAGTCAATATGCAAAACACCGTGCAATTACAATGTAAACGGGTTCAGCAGTGCAAATATGGAAAACAAGGTGCAGAACAATGTGCAAAGCAAAGTGCAAGTAACAGTGTAAACACTGCACTGCGTGCACAGCTACTTGCACTAACAGAGCAAACATCAGTGCAGGTACTGCGGGGAATCACAACCACAGATGTGGATCGGACCATGCTACAGGCAGCGCCAGTCTGCCGAGGTCAAGACTGCCCAACCAAAAGCAAGGTCTTCGCTGGAGAGGTCGCGGCAGTAGTGTCTCTGGAACGTATGGGGTGATGACCAAGTGGTGGCTTTGCAGATATCTGCGACTGGGACGGATCTCAGGTTTGCAATGGAGGAGGCCATTGCCCGTAGCTGGTGCGCGTTGACTGGAGGTGCAGACTCAGCTCCTGCCCGCCCAAGGCAGAAGGCGATGCAGGCTGAGATCCAGAGGGACAGGGTCCATTTGGAGACAGGACACCCGGGTTTGTTGGGGTCATAGGAGACGAAGAGCTGCGTGCCCGAGCGGTGGGGTGCAGTCTGTTGGATGTAGATGCGGAGAGCTCTGACGCAGTCCAAGGTGTGTAGTCTCTGTTCGTCTGCAGTGGAGTGGGGTTCTGGAAGGAAGCTAGGAAGCTCTATGGACTGGTTCATGTGAAAGGCCGAGACCACCTTCGGCACAAATTTGGGATGCATCCGGAGGGTGGCTCTGTTGTTGGTGATCTGTGTGTAGGGTGGGTGCGTCACCAATGCTTGCAACTCACTGATTCGTCGGGCTGATGTGATGGCGACCAGGAACAGAGTTTTCCATGAGACATGTTTCATGTCTGCTGTAGTCAAGGGCTCAAAAGGGGGAAGCGTGAGTTGGCCGAGGATGGCATTGGGTCCTTGTGCGGAGGGTTGGTGAGTCCTCTCATGAACCGAGCGATGATGGGTTGGGCCGCGATGGAAGTGTCATTGCAGTGGTCGTGAAAAGCTGCGATCGCGGCCAGGTGAACTTGTACTGACTGAGGTTGCAGACCCTTCTGGGTGAGTTCTGTCAGATACTGCAGCACCTGCGACATGGGGAAGGAGAAAGGATTGAGCTGCAGGGCGGAGCACCAGGAGGAGAAGCGTCGCCACTTCAAGCCGTATGACTTTCTAGTAGACGGACGGTGTGCTGCAAGCACCACCTGAATGACCTCCGGCGGGAGGTGGAGCAGTGTTAGAGTGACCCTTTCAGCCTCCATGCTGCCAAGGACAGGGTCTGTAGATTGGGGTGCAGGGTGTTGCCGTCCTGAGAGATGAGGTCCGGCCGTAGGGGAAGGCGAAGAGGTGCTTCCTGTGCCAAGCGGCTGAGGAGCGGAAACCATCCCTGGTGGGGCCAGAAGGGGGCTATGAGGGTGGCCTGTGCCCTGTCCGAAATGATCCGTTGCAGGGTCAGTGGTATCAGTGAAAACAGCGGGAAGGCATACACCAGTGACCAGTCCCCCCAGAACACGTCAAATGCATCCGGGGCGGTGCTGTGGGGAGACGGCCGTTTTGAGCAGAAGAGGTTGCATTTGGTGTTCTCTTCCGTGGCAAAAAGGTCTATCTGCGGCTGACCCCACTGCTGGAATATGGTGAGGGTCACTTGGCCATTGAGTGCCCATTCATGTGGTCTGAGGCGGTCTGCTAGCTCGTTCTGGAGCCCTGGCAGGTAGGAAGCCTGGATGTGGCACTGGTTGTGCATAGCAAAGATCCAGATCTTCAGAGCTTCCCTGCAGAGCGCACGTGAGCCTGTACCCCCCTGTTTGTTATAGAACATGGCCACCTGGTTGTCCTTCCAAAGGAGGATGTGTTTTCCGTGGGTCTGACTCCGGAAGGCCTGAAGGGCATGTCGGATCGCCCTGAGTTCCAGGAGGTTGATGTGTTGATTCCGCTCCCGTGCCATCCATGCTCTCTGGGTGCGGAGATGAAGGCAGTGTGCCCCCCAGCCGGACGGGGAGGCGTCCGTGGTTATGCACAGCTGAGTTTTGGGGGCTGCCGTAGTAGGCGTCCCTGTGCCAGGTTCTTCTTGCGGGTCCACCAGAGGAGGGATGCTTTGACTGCAGTGTCCATGCGGATGGAGGAGCTGAGGGACTGCGAGTGCTGGTTCCAGTATGACCTCAGGTGCCATTGCAAATGGTGCATGTGTAGCTTTGCCAGGAGTTACGACCTGGGTAGAGGCTGCCATGTGTCTTAGAAGGCATAGGAGTGTCCTCGCATGTGTGTGATCCGTCTCTGAGACTTGTTTTATCAGGCGGATGATGGTGTCCCTTCGAGGGGGAGGCAGAAATGCCCGTGAGACTTTGGTGTCTATTATAGCTCCGATGAACTCGAGGCATTGCATGGGTCGCGGGTGCGACTTTTGGTAGTTGATCAGGAAGCCCAGAGATGACAGGAGGGCGATGGTCTGCCGCGTCGACGTTTTGGCTTCCTGTAGGGATGGCGCTGAAATCAGCCAGTCATCCGGGTATGGGACGACGCATATGCCCTGTTTGCGTAGGTGAGCAGCCGCCCCAATGACACATTTGGTGAAAAATCTTGGTGCCAGAGAGAGGCCGAAGGGGAGGACCTTGTACTGGAAGATGTCTCCCCTGGATCTGGAAGCCGAGGAACTTGTGATGGTCCTTGTGGATGCTGATGTGTGGGTGTAGGCGTCCATTAAGTCCAGGGATGAAAGCCACTCCCCCTTCTGGATGAGGGAGAGGATGGACCCAAGGGAATGCATAAGGAACTTTTCCTTGACTATGAATTTGTTGAGTTTGTGCAGGTCGAGGATGGGGCGCAAACCACCTGACTTCTTGAACCATAAAGTATCTTGAGTAGAAGCCAGTGTGAATTTCCTCCGGTGGCACAGGCTCGATTGCTTTGGAAGTCAAGAAGGAGGGAGGGTATTTCTTGAGGCAGACCTGTGGGCGATGCGATGTCTGCCCTCTCTTGGGGAGGGGCTTTGTTGGCATGGAGTAGAGTGAAACCAGATGCGGTACCCGCTCCTGATTATTTGTAGTATCCACTTGTCTGTCGTGATGGACTCCCATGCCGGGAGGAAGGTGGTGAGCCGGCCCCCCGGGGGGGGGCAGGCTGTGCATTGTTTGTCAAAAAGGCTGGCTTTGTTTCATTGGCCCAGCTTGGGGGACCTTTTGTTGTCTCTGGTTGCGCTGGCGGGGTTTATTGCAGTAGGAGGAATGCTGCTGTTGTGACTTGTACCGTGGCTGTTGCCACTTTTGGTGCGTAGTGTATTGCCATTTTGAAGTGTGGTACTGTCTCTGCTGATAGGAGCTCTTGCGGTTGTTGCGCTCAAGGCCCCAGTCAGCGAGGGTCTGAAGTGTGGTGCAGTTGTCCTTTATAGTGGAGACGGTATCATTGACTCTGTCTCCAAACAGAGAGTCACCAGTACATGGGGCGTCAGCGATGCGGTCATGGGTATCTTCTCTGAGACTGGAGGCCTGGAGCCAGGTGAGTCTGCGGGCGGAGATAGCAGTCCCAGCTGTGCTGCGGCTGCATCAAAGGAATTGAAGGATGCTCACACTTGGTGCTTCGTGCATTCCTGTAGGTCTGCTAAAGAGGTATTGGCGGAAGGCTGACTGTCCTTTGGCAGGGCTGAGATGACGCCTTTCAAGTGCTCTAGGAGGACGTCCTGGTAGAGGGCGTGCTGTAGTTGGTGAGCAGAGATTCTTGTGCTGAGTATGGCACCTTGGAAAGTCTTCTTGCCAATATCGTCGAAGCTTAAGATCTCTGCCTGGGGGGTTGTTGGAATGTGTCTGCGTGGACTTTGAGCGCTTAAGGGCAGACTCCACCACGATGGATTGGTGTGAGAGTTGGGTCTTGTTGAATCCTTGAGAGGATTGGACTTGGTATTTTGCACATAGAGGGGGGTCCCGAGCTGGGGCTTTGCCAAAGCTGGAGGAGGTTCTCCTGCAGTAGGGGATGCACCGGAATCATTGCAGAGGCTTTCGGGGTCTCGAGGAAGTTCCGTGCTGCTTGGGTTTCTGGACGCTGGTCTGAGGGCTGTCCAGTAGTAGGGAGGTCCATAGCTGATGCCAGTTTGCGGAGAAATCTGGGATAAGTGAGGTCCTCTGGGATGCTGGTGACGGGATCTGCTGGTGCAGGGGCTAAATCGAGCCCCGAGGTTTCTGCAGTCATAGGTGGCCCAGGGTCAGTTGGGACAGCAGCGTTACAGGAGGGCAGGGGGCCGTCTCTGTAGGTATAGGCTCTGTGGACGTGGCTAGTGATCTAGGGACCTTCGGGTCCGATGAAGTAGAGGTAGGTGCTTGATTTTTTTGCCCATTGGTCAAAGAGGCTGGAGAGAAAGTTTGAAATCTGCGTTAAGTCTGGGTGTTGAACTTTGTCCTGTGCCTCAAGCAGCGTGGGGGTCTGGATGGCGGTCTCCCCACCTTCCCTGGGTTCTGAGTCAGAGGAGGGGGGAAGAACATAGGAGGGGCTGCTGGAGGGTGCATAGATGTGTCTGTGGAAGTATCTGTGCTTGTCCCTGCTCCTATGCCTGTAGTACATCTTGTGAGCATGTCTGCTGCTGGAGCTGCTGCTGCTGCTTCTGTGTCTGCTGCTGCTTCTGTGCCTGCGATGTCTGTGATATCTTTTTGGGGCTGGGCTGCTGCTGAGAGAACTGCCCTTCGAGTGCCTCCTCCTGTGCCTGTGCCTGTGCCGTCTTCCTGAACCTCTGCTATGCCGGCATGGGTGTCTCCGTGCTGACAGAGAGGCTTGCCAGTGCAGGGGGGAGTGTCCTGGGCTGCCTGGTGATGCAGTTTGTGATGCAGTCCCGTTGCCATGGCGCCGTCCAATGGCGCCATGGGGGGTGGAGTCAGGGAGGACTTGTTGCCGTGGTGCCGACCAATGGCTCCATGGGGCGGAGTCAGAGGCAGAGAAGGAAGGCAAGATGGCTGCCTGCATGCCCTGGAGCTCCCATGTTGTCTGCAGAGGGGTTTCCGGGGAAGCTGGTGGCTGAGAAGAAGCTGCAGGAAGAGTCAGAAGCCCGGAGTGGGAGGCAGAAGCCTTGCTGCTGCGGATGGAGGCCAGGGAGGGCACATCTGGAGCTGCGGAGGAGGTTGGCTGCATCGGAAGAGCATTGCGGGGGCAGCATGGGTGGCCACGTGGTCAGCAGCAGCATGGTCAGCGGGAGCTTGCAGCGCTGAAGTTCCTACCTCTTGAAGAAGATCCCGGAGGGCATGTTTTCTGAATTTCCTGGCATGGGGGGACATTCTTGCACAGTGAGTGCAGTCTTCCACCCTTCGTGAGACTCTGAGGCATCTCAAGCAACAGGCATGGGTGTCCGTGGAGTTCATCTTTCTGGAGCAGGTAGGATATTTTTTAAAACCGGGTTTGGGCATAATAGAGGTTGATTGGAGTTTCTGTCTTTGCAAAATTGCTGAAATTGCTGTTTTTGTGAAATTAGATGTTTGATGAAGAGAGTGTAGGAAAATCTGTCTTGTTGGCAAGGCGGAAGAATGAAGAGTGGCTGGCTAGGGGCGGACCCGGGGGTGGCCTGGGTGGCCTATGCTCAGAAGGGCAAAGCCCTTCTGAGCTATAGAGAGTAGTACTTACGTCTCAGTGCCATCGGATGACGACACCTATTGTGGCTGACTCATCCTGCTTGTCCTAGGAGAACTATGCTATACAGTATAACGAGTGAAATATAATAATAAATTGTTACATTAAACAGATGATGCTAGTCGAGAGAGAGAGTAATACAATATAAGCAGGGGCGGCCCAAGGGGGGTGCGGGGCCATGTGCAGAGACTCGGTGCGGGGCCTCATTTGCATAAGTGGTCTTATTTGCATAAATATTTGCATAATGTTACCATTCACTAACTTTTAGTAAACATGTCTCTTAATGAGTGTATGGATAAAGAAAGACTAAAAGATTTCTACATTACTATAATCCAGTGCCAACCGCCAGGCACATTAGGAACTACTACAAACGCTGCCCATTTAGAACCCATAGCAAACCCGCTGTATCCTGACAGCATTACCAGGACTCAAAAAGCACCAGACCCTATCTATCAAAAGGAAACACTGCAAATATTAAACCAGTACATTTCAGTGAATACTGGGGAAAGAGAACAAGTGGCAATGTCAAATAGGAATTACATAAACAGAATACCTCAGCTCAGTTACACATGCAGAACATAGACCATCACCAAACAAGGAATCACAATTTAGAAACAGGAAGGCAATAATTAAACTGGGAACCCCAAAAGCCAAACTTGGAATGTACAACACCACTGTAGAAATAAAACTATAAATCAATTTCCTCTTGTACCAAACAAAGCGCAGACGTTAATGATGCACATTTCCCAGAGCTTTCATATTCCAGTTAATAAATTCAAAATAAAGAGATATCTTTCTACCTTTTGTGCATTTTTTTTCAGTTGCAATTGCTCCAGCCACTTTCTTCTGGTTTCTTCATGTTTTCTGCTAACTCTCCATCGTCTGCTGTCCATTTGTCCTTCCTTCTCTCTTCTAGTTTTCTTTCCATCCTCTCTCTCTACATCTGCTTTAACATACTAATCTTTCTCCCTTTGCTCTTTCCTCATTCTTATTTCATCCACACAAATTTTACCCCTCCATCCTCAATCCCCACTTACTCTCCCAATACCCGGCCAATTGTAGATTTTTCATCCCTCCCACACAAAATATTTTTCCCCTCTCCATTTTACTCTCCCAGCCCCATCCCATTCTAATCCTCCCCCAACATCAGCTCCCTTCTAGTTCCAGTCTCACCCAGCATCCATTCCCTTCTAGTCCCTGCATCAGCCCATTTCCAGTCGTAGCCCCCCATCAACCCATTTCCAGTCCTAGCTCCCCCATCCATTTTCAGTCTGAGTCCCTTCATCAGCTCATTTCCAATCCTAGCCCCCCATCAGCCCATGTCAAATCCTAGCTCCCCTCCACTCAGCCCAATTCCAGTCCAAGCCCCCCCATGAGCCTACTTCCAGTTCTAGCCCCTCCACGAGTCCATTTCAATTCAAGCCCCCACCACAGCCCATTTCCAATCTTAGCTCCCCCCCAACAGCCCATTTCCAGTCCTATCCTAGCTGCTCCATCAGCCCATTTTCAGTCCTAGCTCCCTTCCCTCACAGCCCATTTCCATTCCAAGCTCCCTCCCCATCAGCTATTTGCAGTTCAAGCCTCCCCGTCCACTCAGTCCATTTCCAGTCATAGCAATCCCCCAACCCATTACCAGTCCTAGCCCCCCATCAACCCATTTTCAGTTTAAGCCCCCACTATAACCCATTACCAGTCCTAACCCCCCCATCAGCCCACTTCCAGTCAGCCCCCCATAGCCCATTGCCAGTCCTAAACCCCCATCAGCCCACAGCCCATTACCAGTCCTAACCACATCAGCCCACCTCAAGTCCTAACCCCTCCCCATCAGCCCATTTCCTGTCCTAGTGCCCCCATAGCCCATTAGCAGTCCTAACCCCCCCATAGCCCATTAGCAATCCTAACCCCCCATCACCCTATTTCCAGACAGCCCCCATCAGCCCACAGCCCATTACCAGTCTTAACCACCCCCCCAGCCCATTTCCAGTCCTAACCCCCCATCACCCCATTTCCAGTCAGCCTCCATCAACCCCCAGCCCATTAGCAGTCTTAACCCCCCCCAGCCCATTTCCAGTCCTAACCCCCCCCAGCCCATTTCCAGTCCTAACCCCCCCCTCACCCCATTTCCAGTCAGCCTCCATCAGCCCCAGCCCATTAGCAGTCCTAACCCCCCCCCTAGCCCATTTCCAGTCCTAACCTCCCCACCCAGCACATTTCCAGTCCTAACCCCCCCCCCAGCACATTTCCAGTCCTAACCCCCCATCACCCCATTTCCAGACAGCCTCCATCAGCCCCCCAGCCCATTACCAGTCTTAACCCCCCCCCTTCCCTTCTGGCAAATTAAAAAAAAACCAAAACCTGGCTTTCTAGCTGCTGCCGCTGCCGTGTCCGTCGCAGCAGCGGCAGAATGGAGTGTCCCGCGGGGCCCCCACTCCTCGTTGAGCCCTCTGCAAGGGCTTTCAGATTCGCGAAGGGAGAGTGCTCCCTCGCGTCTCTGTAAAGCCCGCAGGGGCTAATGGGAAATTTCCCATCTGCCCCTTTAGACGCGAGGGGCTGATGGGAAATTTCCCATTAGCCCCTGCGGGCTTTACAAAGACGCGAGGGAGCACTCTCCCTTCGCGAATCTGAAAGCCCTTGCAGAGGGCTCATCGAGGAGAGGGGGCCCCGCGGGACACTCCATTCTGCCGCTGCTGCGACGGACGCGGCAGCAGCCAGAGACAGGTTTTTTTTAAAAATGTAATTTAAAAAAAAAAAAAGCAGAATGTTCTTTGCGCGGGGCCCCCTGAAACGCGGGGCCCTGTGCAAAAAACATTCTTGCTCAATGGACGGGCCGGCCCTGAATATAAGAGAAACAAGGGGATCAAATAGGGAAAGGAGACAAAAAGAGAACAAAGGAATTAAGATCCAAAAACAACCTCAGAGGTGAACTTTTAGCATGAATTTGAAAAGGGGGAAAGATTAATCTCCAGGAACAAGCAGGAATGTAGTCCTCACGTATGGGTGACATTGGGTACCAACGTAGCCCGTGCAGGAAGCTCCCCAGCTACCAATAGGAAAGCCTTTGGGACCAGTCCACTGCGCCTTCGCTGCTGCCTTCCCACCCTTCCAACTCAGTTCTCTTTTTTTCTGTGGAGCCGACAGGATCTCTCCTGTACCCGCTGAAGAACTGCTGCCTTCACCCGTATCATCAATACCTCATACTTCTCATTATTCTATCATTAATCTTTATATTTCTAATCTTCCTACTTCTATCTTGATAAAATAAAGCCCTTTTCTCTGAGCTTTCTTTTTCCTCTGAGGCCCCACAGGCCTACCCTCTGAGGCAACATGGACAAACCAGCCAGTGGTTTTAAAAAAAATATGCGAAGTGCTCCGGCACCATATCGATAACCGACAAACATGACTGGTGCCTCAAATGCCTCGGCCCCACTCATGTCCCCACAGAGTGTGCACCCTGCAAGCAGATGACAAAACGAGGCCTTGGGAATCGAGCCAAGAAGTTTGAAGAGCTTGTCCCAGCAGACACCCTCTCCTTGGCCTCCACCTTTTCGAGGGCTTACTCTGGTTCCAAGCACTCAAAAGATTGCAGACAAGGTGAGAGAGGATCCTCTCCTTCCCACACTTCCAGGGAGAAGTCGCTGCCCTGGGAGACCTCGGAAGGACCAGAGCAAGAAGATAAAGGACCACTTTGGTAGGCCAAAGACATCGAGGAAGCGGTCGAGGGAAAGATCCCAGGAGCATTCTTGCGCTCACCGGGAATCGTCTCGGACATCATCCGATTCCAGTAATAGGTCAAGGCATCCCCAGCGGGAGGACCCCTCCAAAGCCTCAGTGGGGAGTCGAGAGGTACCCGGAGTGCCCACCTTCACGGAACCTCCGATGCCATGCCCAGGTCCGGTGGCGGCTGACCCCACTCCATCTGATGACCAGGCACCGGAAACGTCATTGAATCAATGCATGCTGACTTTGGAATGCACCCTAGCAGTGCTACTAGTAGCCTTGGTGCACCTACCACCATCGGCCCCGATGTCATTGCAGACTACATTGGCACTGACATTTGGAACGCAAACCGGCTCGGTGCCGATATCGATGCCGTCACCGACCTCAGTGTCGATTCTACCTGCGATGCCACTATCTTCCCTGATGCCGGTACTGTCACCGAAGCCAGTGCCCTCGCCGATGCCAATACCTTCTCTTTTGCCCTGACCTTCCTCGATACCGATGCCTTTGTTGATGCCGGGGCCTCCATCGATACCGATGCTGGCGGATCCATCCTCTTCCATCCACCATGCGGAACCGAAGGACATTGACCTGTGTTGCTATTCTAAACACCGGCAATACTCTCAGGATCTGACTCAGAAACCTCCGACTCTGACCACAGATCCCTGGACTCTGACAGCCTCAGAGATGTCATCTCAGAACCTTCACCGCTGCAAGCCAATACCAGAAGGAAATCCCCGCCAGAAGATATGTCTGTCTGAGAATTTATGAAGGACATGGCGGTGGGTCTCTCCATTCCTGCTGCTTTGAGCCAGAGCCCAGAGCAGAAGAACCCAAGATATTGTAATATCCCACTGCACCGAAAGAAGCAACCATCTTACCGGTGCACCTCATACTGCACAACCTGATGCTTTGAATGTGGGAAACACCGTTATCCGTTGCTCTCATAAGTCGACATCTTGATACCATGTACTGGGCTCCCGAGTGCCCTGGCTTCCAGAAACAGCAACTCTCGCACCACTACATCGTGGTGGAATCGGTGATGCATTGGATAAAGCGTGCCAAGAACCATGCTTTGGTTCCTTTGGGACACGAATCAACAACCCTTGATTCCTTCGTGAAGCACACTTTCCAGACCTCCATGCTTGTCAGGAGGATCAACTCATAAATCTTGTATATGGGGAAGACTGTTAAGGCTTTTCCTGCCTTTCTCCCCTGAAGAGAAGCACCCTGCCCATCAGGCAGTCCTTGCCCGCAGTCAAAACGTCTCTAAGTTCATCAACAGAGCAGCTTTCAACACCTTCAAATTGAATAGTAGAACCTCTTCCATAGCCATAGGGGCGAGATGGTTCGCTTGGCTCCAGGCATCCGACTTAGAACAGTGGGTGCAGGACAAGTTGGCAGATATCCCCTGTACAGGTGAAAACCTCTTTGTGAAAAATTGTAGGGAAAAAGCGGGAGAACTTGAAACTAATGACACCACCCTCAAGAGGTTGTCAAGAAAAACTTCACATCCCTCCAAAAAGAAGGATCAGTCAAAAAAGGCCTTCTATCCACAAAAGAGGAGATACTACCCAACCTACTCCCAACCAGCCTACCCTCCACAACACAAGCAACGGGGAGCTAAGCAGACCAAAAAGACACAGTTGACCAAGCAAACATCTCAACCTTAACCAGCTGCCTCAGCACCATCCTTTTGACTCCTACACAGAGAGCATGGCCAGTCCCATTCATACCATTCCAAGAAGGCTCATCTCTCAATGGAGGACTATAACTTCCGAAAAATGGACACTGTCCATCGTCCACAAGGGATACCGTCTCAATTTCTGAGAACTTCCCCCTCATTGTTTCGGGGGGTCAAGCCTTGTCAAAAAAACTGTCTCGACATCCTTTTACATCAGGAGGTCGCATCACTCCTCTCTCAAGGAGCCATCGAACCGGTCCCCCTACAGGAACATCGCAGGGGATTCTACTCTCCCTACTTCCTCAATCCAAAGCAATCAAGAGGTTCCGGGCCTATCCTAGACCTCCGAGATCTCAAGTTCCTCGTAAAAGAAAAATTCAAGATCTCCTTAGGGACCCTCCTTCCTCACCTGCAGCAAAATGACTGGCTTTGCTCCCTAGACCTCAGAGGCCTACGCTCACGTTCTTATCCATCCTCATAGGCAGTATCTATGATTTGTGTGCAAAGAGAGACATTATCGATACAGGTGCTCCCCTTCAGCCTCGCCTCAGGGCCAAGAGCCTTCACAAAGTGCATGGCCGTCATGGCGGCTTATCTTCAATTCAGTTGCTTCTACGTCTTCCCCTACTTAGACGATTGGCTCATAAAGGCAGACTGTTCTGGGGAGCTCTCCTCTGCATAACACAAAACTGTAGGCCTCCTACAGCCCCTAGGCTTTGTGATCAACTTTCCAAAATCACAGCTGGTTCCGAGACAGACTGGAGTTCATAGGAGCCATCCTGGATACCGTCCAAAGCAAGGCCTTTCTCCCACAAGACTGTATGCAGAAACTCATACTATTAGCAGAGACCATGTGGCAATGCCAATCGGCACCGGCATGATCCTTCCTACAGCTGCTGGGCCACATGGCCTCCACGGTACATGTAGTTCCGAATGCCAGGCTACAACAGATAAACCTCTTGGAACTTTGAGCTGTGTTGAGGGCTCTCCAAGTCTTCAAGCATCTTCTCGCCAACAGTTCTGTTCTCGTAAGAACGGACAATCAAGTGGCCATGTCCTATATCAACAAACAAGGAGGTACGGGTTCTCTTCCCCTCTGCACAGAGGCGTGCCAGATCTGGGAACAAGCCATTCAGCATCACATACTGCTCAGGGCAATCTACATTACAGGTCAGGACAACCTGCAGGCGGACAAGCTCAGCAGGCTGCTCCACCCTCACGAATGGGCTCTAGACCAGACGGTGGCCAACCACCTGTTCGGAACCTGGGGAATTCCGTGGATATACCTATTTGCCACTCAGCACAATGCCAAATTTCCCTGCTTTTGCTTGAAGCTGCCAAACCTCAGTCTGTCCAACAGTGCCTTCATGATTCTGTGGAATCAGGGACTTCTCTATATGTTTCTGCCAACACCCCTGATCCTGAAAACACTTCTCAAACTACGAGAGGATAAGGGGTACATGATTCTTCTAGCCCCCTTCTGGGCCTGCCAACCCTGGTTCCCCCTCCTCCTTCAACATTCTCAAACTCAACCAGTCCTGCTGAGATTTTCACCGGGTCTCCTCTCTCAGAACGACGGAACACGTCTCCATCCCCAACCTCCAATCCCTTCGCTTAACAGCATGGCTCCTGAAAGCCTAGCATTGCGGCATCTGCCTCTCTTCATGGAGGTCAGACGTATTCTCCTTAGTGCCAGGAAACCTTCCATGAGAAAAGCTTATTCACTAAAGCGGTGCAGATACGACAAATGGTGTTCACAAAATGCATACAATCCTTTTCAGACATCTGTGGCAACACTACTCCACTACCTCTGGCACCTCATTTCACAAGGCCTCAAATCATTCTCGATAAGAGTCCACCTAAGTGCAATTTCAGCATACCATGACCCGGTGAATGATAAACCCATTTCCTCCGACCCCTTGGTTACGCGATTCATGAGAGGTCTCCTGCTTACCAAGCTACCCGTCTGCCCACCCCCAGTGGCATGAGATCTCAATGTCGGTTTAGCTCAACTGCTCAAATCACCCTTCAAACCATTAGCCAGCATGCTACATTTCTTGGAAGGTACTCTTCCTCATAGCAACTTCAGCCAGACGAATCAGTGAGCTGCAGGCCCTAGTGGCTCACGCCCCCTACACACGTTTCTACCACGACAAGGTGATTCTACAAACACACCCCTACTTCCTCCCGAAAGTGGTCTCAGTCTTCCACATCAATCAATCAGTCATCCTTCCTGTATTCTTTCCCAGACCATATGCCTCCCGGGCGGAAGCTACTCTGCATACTCTGGACTGCAAAAGAGGTCTGGCTTTCTACATACAAAGAAGTCATCTCAACTTTTTGTCACCTTTGACCAAGGTCATCTGGGACTTTCAGTTTCTAAATGCTCCCTATCGACCTGGATAGTGGACTGCATATCTCTCTGCTACAACAATGCAGGCGTATCCTTCACTGGACACTTTACTGCACACAACATTCAAGCAATGTCCACCTTAGTGGCGAACCTACACGCAGTACCGATTGCTGAAATCTGCCGAGCTGCTAAGTGGTCCTCCATCCATACCTTTGCAGCCCACTACTGCTTAGACAAGGACTCCCACCGGGATGTGGCCTTTGGCCTGGTGGTACTTTGGCATCTGTTTGGAACATAACACAACTCCTTCCCCCCACCCACTTAAATCCAGATCTCCGTGCTGGGGATGTTGAGTTCAACGAACTTATCCAAGCTCCAACCCCAAGGAGATCTGGGAGCTAGGAAGTCCCATACGTGAGGACAACATTCCTGCTTGTTCCTGGAAATAGTGTAGTTACTCACCTGTAGCAGGAATTTAGTTCTCACCACCCTCCCTCCTCCCCGAGGAGTTGTAGGGTTCTTTCCTTTCTACTCTCCTTACTCTTCAGCTATACACTCTACTGAGGAGAGTCAGTTGGAAGGGTGGGAAGGCAGCAGCGCAGGTGCAGTGGACTGCTCCCAAAGGCTTTCCTATTGGTAGCTGGGGAGCATCCCCACAGGCTCTGTCGGTACCAGATGTCACCCATACGTAAGGACTAAATTCCTGCTGTTGCGGAGATCACCTGCTACTGGTGAGTAACTACGCTGACCTGACGTACAGATTCAGGAAGTTTGTTCCAGGCATAAGGAGCAGCAAGGAGAAAAGATTGAAGTCTGGAGTTGGCAGTGGAAGAAAAGGGTGTAGAGAAGAGAGCATGCATCTGCCAGAACCAGGCCCTAAGCAAGAAGGTGCTGGAAAATTGCCTCACCAGGAGCTTCCTGTAGGTCAGTAACTCGATGAGGAAGAGAAAAAACACACTGCTTGGCCCTAGAGTCCATGTAACACGATACATGAGCTCAATCTGAGGCCTCTAGGATCCACCAGGACTAGATGAACTGATAACCTTTGTAGGATGACAGCTCATCTAGGGTCAGAGAGGAAGCCACAAGCATCCCTTACCTAGGCCATCCAAAAGGAAGGGCCTCCCAGGCCACCATCCATCCACAGAATCTTCCTGTGGCTGAAGCAACTCTGCAAACATTATCCACTAGAGTATCCAATGCATGAGGTACTGGCCGGCTACATCTTTGCACTAAGAATCCCATGTGAGAGGGCTAAATTCTCACTTCGCCTGAACTCATGGAGTTCGACATACAGTTGGACCACATTTATTTATTTATTTTATTTATTTAACGGGTTTTATATACTGCTTTATCATTTCAATCAAAACGGTTTACATTGAAACTTAAACTGCTACGAAGCGTGCGATTATGGGGCAGCCCGATGTTCCTCTCCCCAACAGCCCAGCTGTATGGCTGCGAGAACACCTCTGCTGCAATAGAAGGCATATGTGACCACCAAGGCTGTGTTTGAGCACATGCAACCCGCTGGAAGCCAATCTGACAAGCCTCTCCTCAGGTGCATCCTACAACCTCCCGGTCAGGAGGTGAAACCACATCTGCCATTTCACTTGCTCCTTGCTCCTTGATCTCTTGGTTAAATGATAGGGAATACTGGAGAGCAACGGGTCCACCAGGGACAAAGGGGACCAATCTGCTACCCTCACCTGAAAGCCAGCTCTGAAACCTACGGAGTTGCCATAATGTCCCTTAAGGTCTAAATAGGGCATGACAAAAGATGGATCTTGCGGGGATTCCAACTGGCCTGTGGGGGAACCACCACTCTTTCCTCCTCAGACTTACCTTGCGGTAGTTGGAACATCGCTCAAGTCCTTCATACAACCACTATAGGGGAAGGCGGAACTCGCGAGAGACATAGGAAAGTAAGGGCAAAGCAGGTGCCATAACCTCTAGCTGCCTGTGAGAAGAGCGTTCAGGGGCCCTGTGTTCCTGGAGGGTGCACTCTGGCCCCAAATCCCCTTGCACGGATCTGAAAAGCAGCTAGCCAACTGAATACAGCCCAGAGGCTGTTTCAGGAGCTGCAGCACAAGCTTGCCCACATGCAGGCATGCAGCTAGTGCTATTCTGCCATGCTCCGCTCTAGCCAGGCCTGTGTAGCACAGTGAAGGTGGCTTCAGAGCTTATTGGTGGCAGAGTAAAAATGAAAGGAGCAGCAAGGGCCACAGGCATGGCTTTGGGCCCAAGGACCCAGCAGAGGGGGATCTCAGGATGCTGACCAAAAGGTACCCTGGGCATTGCAGTCTAACTGGGAACAAACAATTACCGCAGCACTGAAAAAACATTGGAGGCTGCAGCTGCAATGGGCCGTTGATAACTGTGGTGGCAAAAAAGGAAGAAAACCATAAAAACTGTGCCAGAAAAAAGTAAACAGAACCATGGAAAATGGAAATCCTGAGGCCCGTTGGACCAACTGGGGAAACTCTATTAGGGAGGTCCTGGACACCAACAGAGGCCTGAGAAGGCCCAGCTGAGGAAGGTGTGTGTTTTGTTTTTGTTTTATTTTGTTTTTTATTTGAAACTATATTATTCAAAGCAGCAGAGTGACAATTGAACTCCCATTGAAATCGATGGGGAAAAAGAAACTTAAAAAATTGACCAAAAATTAGAAAAAAATAGGCAAAAAATAGCGAAGATCAGATTCAGACAGCAAGAGGGAAAGAAAACCTGGGCTCTTCTTAATGACCCCCCTCAGGTGCTCTTTGAGGCTTAACTGCTCCTCTTCTAGCCCACCAGCATTTGTAACCTGCAATAAACAAAATTGACACAGGATGGCTGTCCGCTCCAGGAGACATGGGCATACTTAAGTCCCGAGCCATCCAAGCCCTTCAGGGCTCGATCCAAGGCCTCAATGCCATACCAGTTCACACACCTTGCCACTTGCTGGAGACAGACAATATTGGCTTCTCCCAGTTCTGTACCAGAAGATGTACCAGGTGATGACATCACTGAAAGTTGCTCAAGTCTGCCTCCACCTGTTGGCAGGAGGACATAACCCACTCTGTTAGACTGGACTAGTAAGATGTGAAAAAATGCATTTTCTCTTGTACTGAGCAAAATAAAATGATGTATTTCCAAATCACTAAAACTGAAAATAAATTATCAAGAGTTGGCAGGAGTGTGTGTGTGTTGGGAGAAGAGGGAGGAGAGTTCCTTAGCCCATCTTCTCCTCTACAACCAGCAAAGGCAGTGATTATGACCAAAGGGGCGGGAACAGGATGCAGCATTTCCAGCCTGGGCTGGTCGTAGCATAGGTAGGTTCAGGGTGCTGTGCAGCTGCTTGCCAATGGGAGGAGGAGGGGAGCAGACTTGAAGCATTTCCAGCCTGGATTGGTGGCAGCAGTGATCTCTGGGGAGAAGGGAGCAGAATTAGGGAATGATTAGAGGGATTTCAAGTACCTGGCTCCTGCAGGCACATATGGTTGTTATAACGAGTTTGCTCTCTATCCCAAATTTTGGATGAGACTCCTCCCAGCTCTTGGTGACATACCATTCTGTCCCAACATACTGGCTGAGAACCATTGCACTAAACTGATTGCACTGCCGAAAGCCTCATACTGCATAATTCACTTGGTAAGAAGTCATTGACTAACTGTCCAGATGGGTAAGACAAATTTGTGAATTGGTCTGAATTTACAGGGACCTTTTT
This sequence comes from Ichthyophis bannanicus, assembly GCA_033557465.1. NCBI lineage: Eukaryota > Metazoa > Chordata > Amphibia > Gymnophiona > Ichthyophiidae > Ichthyophis > Ichthyophis bannanicus. The sequence goes on along the minus strand of JAWIIG010000024.1, from coordinate 2,411,586 downwards.
GGAATTATTGTCATTGGGGACAAAAACATAATAGGGAATGGCTGTATCTCAAATGGGTCTGCAGTTTCACCACAGCAGACTCCAGAGTGCAGCTTCGCAGAGACCACCTCCTGCATCTGGCACATGGACGAATAATCAGAAACCTTGTTGCAGATCATCCCACAAAAAACAATCAGAAAACCAAACTCAAAGCTATTCAGGATTTATGCACACCTCCTCTCATTGCACATACTTAGCCAGTCATGACCAACTTGAATTCTTGTCATAGGAGCCTGGCTAACTTCCTCCTTATTTGTCTTGACCTTTAGCTGTGATGGCAGCCCTCTTCCTACACCTGTCTGTTGTGCTGTGCAGTTGGCACAGAGGTGCTTGAATTTACAGTCTGGGAAGCTATTGGTAGAATGGCTGACGGCCAACAGACGGCTGAACCCCTACCCAATTGCATCTGGATCCCCCGATCTGCTGAGTAAACAAAAGGTTCTTGCCTGCATCATTGCAGTCCCTCTAACATCTTTCCCCCTCCCAGAGTCTACCCTACCTGTCCCTTGTGCATCATTCATTCGGTCAAAGACTGACATCTTGTGTGTTCACCAAGATGTAGGTTTGTTCTCTTTCATTTTATCCATACAGTAAATGTCTCATTTTAACCAGGACCAGTGCTACCACTAAGCAAACTTCGTGGTCACCTAGAGTACCAGCCCTCAATAAGTGCCATTGCTGCTGCTGCCTCTCTCTGGAGCCTGCAGTAGCAGCAAAAGCACTCAACCCATGGCACAACACTTACTAACACTTCAGCGCTGTGTTTTCTGTTTCCTCCTTTGTACAGTGTGCCATTTCCGTCCCCCTCTGAAATCGAAGTGGCATTGGAGGGTGGTGGGAATAGCACATTGTGAACAGGAGGAAACTGAGACAGTGCTGAAAAGTTAGTAAGTGCTGTGTTGCAATTTGGAGGCTATTGCCTGCTGCTGCAAGCCTCTGGACAGGGGTGACAATAGAGGGCCCGCCTAGGGTGCCTCCAACCCTTGTGCCAGCCCTGCATTTAACAATGCCCAATCCTTATGCTTCTAGTAAGCTTCCAATAATAGAGCCTGCGTAAGCTACCGACCAGAGGGGAAGCCATACTGGACCTAGTCCTTAGTGGAACACCAGATCTGGTGCAAGAAATAAGGGTGTTGGGGCCACTTGGCAATAGTGATCATAGCATGATCGTGTTTGATTTAATTAATGGAGGAGGGATAGTAAATAAATCCACAGTACTACCTTTTAACTTTCGAAAGGGAGACTATGATAAAATGAGGAATATAGTTAAGAAAAAACTAAAAGGAGCGGTTGCAAAGTTTAAAGACTTACATCAAGCTTGGGTGTTTAAAAATACTATCCTGGAAGCCCAGACCAGCTGTATTCCACGCATTAAGAAAAGTGGAAGAAAGTCCAGAAAACTGCCAGCATGGTTTAAAGGTGAGGTCAGAGAGTCTGTTGCCAAAAAAGCATCTTTCAGGAAATGGAAAAAAGAGCCAAACGACGAAAACTGGAAACAGCAAAAGCACTGGCAAGTTAAATGCAAAACATTGATAAAGGCAGGCAAAGCGAGAATTTGAGAAGGAACTTGCTATGGAAGCAAAAACGAAATAAAGACTTTTTCAAGTACATTCGTAGCAAAAGACCTGTGAGAGTCAATTGGACCGTTAGATGATAGAGGGGTAAAGGGGGCAGTAAGAGGAGACAAGGTTATAGCGGAGAGACTGAATGAATTCTTTGCTTCGGTCTTTACTGAGGAAGATGTAGGGATGTTACCCAAGACTGAAGTGGTATTTAAAGGTGATACTGCAGAGGAATTGAGAGAAATATCGCTACACTAGGAAGATGTATTACAACTATTTGATAAACTGAATAGTAGCAAATCACTTGGACCGGATGATATACATCCAAGAGTGTTGAAAGAACTGAAATATGAGATTGCAGATCTGCTATTAGTAATCTATGAACTTTCATTAAAATCATCTGTAATACCTGAAGATTGGAGGATCACCATTGTAACGCCAATTTTTAAAAAGGGTTCCAGGGGTGATCCGGGAAACTACAGACCTGACGTCGGTACCAGGGAAAATGGTAGAAACCATCATGAAGAACAAAATTACACAGCATGTAGATAGTCATGGCCTAATGGGAGACGGCCAACATGGCTTTAGACAAGGAAGATCTTGTCTTACTAATCTGATATGTTTTTTTGAAGGTGTGAGTAAACAGGTAGACAAAGGTGAGTCTGATATAGTGTATCTGGACTTTCAGAAAGCCTTTGACAAGGTCCCTCATCAGAGACTTTTGGCAAAACTAAAAAGTCATGGGATAGGAGGCAGTGTACTATTGTGGATCGGGAATAGGTTAAAAGATAGAAAGCGGAGGGTAGGGCTAAATGGCCAATTTTCCCAATGGAAAAAGGTAAATAGTGGAGTACCCCAGGGATCTGTACTGGGTCCGCTACTTTTTCACATATTCATAAATCACCTGGAAAAGGGAATAACTAGTGAGGTTATCAAATTTGCAGACGACACAAAACTGTTTAAAGTTGTTAAAACCCAAGAGGATTGTGGGAAAACTGCAGGAGGATCTGGATAAATTGGAAGACTGGGCATCCAAATGGCAGATGAAATTTAATGTGGACAAGTGCAAAGTTGTGCACTTAGGAAAGAGCAACCCACACTATGGTTACACAATGCAAGGTTCCACATTGGGAACCACCACCCAGGAAAAAGATTTAGGAGTCATCGTGGATAAAATGTTAAAACCCTCCGCCCAGTGTGTAGCGGTGGCCATGAAAGCAAATAGAATGCTAGGTATCATAAGGAAAGGAATGGAAAATAAAACAAAGGATATTATAATGCCTCTGTATCGTTCCATGGTACGACTGCACCTTGAATATTGTGTGCAATTCTGGTCGCCGTATCTTAAAAAGGATATAGCGTTATTAGAAAAGGTACAGAGAAGAGCCACCAAAATGGTAAAGGGGATGGAAGGCTACTCCTATTAAGAGAGGCTACAAAGGTTAGGGCTCTTCAACCTGGAAAAGAGACGGCTGAGGGGGGAGATATGATAGAGGTCTATAAATTAATGAAAGGAGTGGAACGGGTAAACGTAGATTGATCGTTTACACTATCAGAATATAGAAAGACTAGGGGACATGTAATGAAGCTACAGGGTAGACTATTTAAGACAAATAAGAGAAAATATTTTTTCATTCAACGTGTAATCAAACTCTGGAATTTGTTACCGGAGGATGTAGTGAAGGCTGTTAGTGTAGCTGGGTTTAAAAAAGGTTTGGACAAGTTCCTGGAGGAAAGGTCCATAAATCATTATAAAAAGGGACCCAGGATATCAATGCTTGACCCAATACAAGCATTGTGGGACCTGTGTCTCTTGGGGATACTGCTAGGTATGTATGACCGAGATTGGCCACTGTTGGAAACAGGATACTGGGCTTGATGGACCTTGGTCTGACCGAGTATGGCATATCTTATGTTGTTATGTTCTAATAGTAGCACATACCATGCAGATGTATATTTCCCTACTATGCTCACCAAACTTAAAAAGGCTCTCGCCCTACTGGCCTATTCCTGCATACCTTTTTTGCGTTTTCCTAATACTGCTTCTTTCTTCCCCTTCTTTTTTTGATTCTCCCTCTTTTGTTTTTTTTTTACATCTTCTCTAACAAGCAGAAGATATCTGAATACTGCATCTTTCTTCCTAATTTTATTTTCTTAATTGCCTCAAGTACAAACTTAAATTGTAAGCCCTCTGGGGATAGGGAAATATCTACGCACCTGAATGTAACTTGCCTTGAATTACCATTGGAAAGGCATGAACTAAAAAAATACATAATGTTTAAGTCCCTGCCTTCCATAGTTCAGTTAGCATGATCAGTGCTGGAGTTCCCTTTCCCCAACTCCACTTTTTCTCTCTGTAGCAGTATGATGGAGGCCCTGCTCGCTGATGAAGAAAAGTTGGTCAATTTGGATGTCAAAGAAGCATCCTATCATGTTCTATTTTTTCTTGGCCTACTTGCTGGATTCCTCATTCTTACCTTGCTGTCCCTTCCCTACCCAACACTCTTTATACAATTTAGGTAGGCCCACTAAATCTATTCTGTCTTTCCATTGTCTTGGCTAGCTGTCTATCACCGGGTCTGCAGAATGATGCTATACCAACCAGCCTAGATTTTTCTGCAGTGTTGTGTGTTCCCCTGGTTCTTGCCAAGGGGGACATCTGGGCTGTGACCTCTTGGTCACTCTGCAAAATAGCCTCATGAAAATCCAGCAAAACTCCCAGTCCCCCTGCCCCTCTGGCAGGGCATTCTATCTATCTGCTTTTCCGCAATCCCATCCTTGGGGAGTTGCGATTGTACCAGAACCCTATCCCATAATCTCCCACCTCTCCTAATGCATTGCCATACCTGGGTGTGTAGCCATTTACCAGTGTTAGGCATGAAATGGGCCCCAGGTCCTTATTGCCCATAGCCCCCTTTTCTCCTCCTCTTCACCCCTCCCCCTAGTTGGAGTCACAGCAAAACTGCAAAAATCTTTCCTTCACTCAGTTCCTCATGGCTTTCAGCAGCCAGGGTCAGAGGCTTTGCTGCTCTTCACATAAAAAGTAAAGGCATTTCATTTTATATAATGCACTGTCCTATAAAGAGCCTTACAAGTGTGAAGTAGTGCAGAAAACTTATCACATGCTATAGCTTAAGGAAGGCAGAAAAGGCAATAATTTGAAAACCGGGGTTGTTAAGAGTGGGGCTTTACAAATATTACACCTGCGGGAATTCTGCACAAAATGTTTGAAAATTTCTGTGTGCAATTTTTAAAATTCTGCATGTTTTATTAGTAAATTTTTGCTCAGAATTCCCTCATTATAAAACTTAGCTCCTCTAGACCTGAATTTCCCCTGCCTTTTTCCTCCTTAGCTCTCTTGCTCTAATCAGTTTTCCCCTGTCCCCAGTATCCATTTGAGAAAAAAGCCATTCACGGTGGGTGTAAGGGGCCCGATGGTAGGCCCGATGTATTATGCTTTCTGGATATCCCTGAACCCGAAGGCGATTAAAGAGCTCTGCTGAGTGGATCTTAAAATCAGCCATCGAAGAACATATCCGCCGCAATCGTAAAAATTGACCGTAAGGAAGACCCTTCTTTAAAGGACTGGGGCAAAGCTCTGAAATGATAATAAACTGTTTCTTTGAACAGCCTTTCTATACAGTGAAGTACGAAAATGATCTGTCTCACAAAAGATAGAAACATCCAAAAAGTCAATAGTTCGTTCAGCTATGGTTGCAGTAAAATTTTGAAAGAATCATGATGGACTGTTGGCACAAAAGAAAGGCCAAGATTCAATAACTGTTCTTGATCTGGTGAGAGTGAAGTCGCCGTCAAGTTGACTACTATTGATTCTGTTGGCGGGACCGTTGTCGAGTAGTCGGGGGTTCCCCAACCTTCGGCATGATACATTCGACGGGGGCGATTGGTTCTGCCCTGTCCTCGCCGAAAAAACGGAGCTGACTTAGGCGGTTTAGATGAATCAGAACATCTTTTGTGCCAACAGTCCATCATGATTCTTTCAAACTTCATAAAGCTTTGCAAAAATTTTTCCGCAAGCTACGTGACATACATTATTTTGCAGACACTCCGAGTGTCTCTGATGGATCTATTTTATGCCCAGAATCGACTTGGGTTCCTCCGGGTGTTGTTGACCCTTCTATCGTAACTTATCAAAATTTAGTTTTGTCTGATTTAGAAAGATGGGAGTTGTCCACGAGGTCACATTGGGTAAATCTCGGCAGGATAGGTTGGCGTTCTCTGCGTGAATTACGACAGGATTCTACCCTTACTGTTCGCAGAGCTGATAAGGGGGGAACTGTTGTGGTCCAATCCACGTCAGATTATATACGGCAGTTACAAGAACATTTGTCTGATTCCCATACTTACTGCGTGCTACCGGGGGACCCTACTGGTCAGCTGCAGACAGAAATAAAGTCACTGGTTGACATGGCTTTTTCCAATGGCTGGTTGACACGGAAAGAATGGCAATTTTTGACACCTAAATATCCTAAAGTACCCATATTATATTTGGTTCCGAAAATCCATAAGTCTTTGGTTTCACCACCGGGTAGACCTATTGTCTCATGCAGGGGGTCGGTCCTTGAACCACTATCGAAGTTCTGTGACGTGTTTTTGAGTAAAGAGGCAGCTCTGGTTCGGTCTTATGTACGTGACAATGCTCATTTTTTGCAACAACTGCATGCTTTAGATATTTCACTTTGGAATTTTCAGATGGTTACTCTTGATGTTACCGCCCTCTACACCAACATTGATCAGGTGGAAGCCTTAGATATGTTACACCATAAATTCCAGTTCGCAGTCTTGCGGATTCCACGCACGCTGTTGCTGGATTTCATCTCATTGGTATTGACACAAAATTATTTCATGTCACAAGGGCTTTTTTTTTAACAACAAACACTTGGGATTGCTATGGGGGCCACTGTGGCCCCTTCTATAGCAACGCTGTATATGACTGATGTTGAAGAGACCTATCTGTATGCTGCTCCTTATTTTCAGTTTATCCCCTTTTGGAAACGTTTTTTGGATGACATTTTCTTTTTATGGACCGGCACTTCTGTTCAGTTACAGGAATTTTTACTGTGGTTGAACGGTATTAAGTCAAATTTAACTTTTACTGCAACCATAGCTGAACGAACTATTGACTTTTTGGATGTTTCTATCTTTTATGAGACAGATCATTTTCGTACTTCACTGTATAGAAAGGCTGTTCAAAGAAACAGTTTATTATCGTTTCAGAGCTTTCGCCCCGGTCCTTTAAAGAAGGGTCTTCCTTACGGTCAATTTTTACGATTGCGGCGGATATGTTCTTCGATGGCTGATTTTAAGATCCACTCAGCAGAGCTTTTTAATTGCCTTCGGGTTCGGGGATATCCAGAAAGCATAATACGTCGGGCCTACCATCGGGCCCTTTACACCCACCGTGAATGGCTTTTTTCTCAAATGGATACTCTGGAGGAAAGTCCCTCTTCTGCTATAGTAGGAGTTTTGCCGTATATGACCTCCAGTACTGCGGTTGTGCGAATTCTCCGCAAATACTGGTCAATATTGGGATTACATTCCTGTTTCCGAAAGCCTCTTATGATAGCGTTCTCTAGGGGGGCTAATCTCGGTGATGTGGTGGCAAGATCGACTGTATTAATGGACAGACCACGGACCCCGCCAGTTTCACCCACCGGTCATCGCTCTTGTGGCGCTTGCATATATTGTGAATCATCTCTTACAGGGACTGAATGGATTCACCCTTTAACTGGTCGCTCTGTTATTCGCAAATGGGATACTGATTGCAACACTTCTTATGTGGTATACATTCTTCAATGCCCGTGCCCTTTATTATATGTTGGCAGAACAATTCGCCGGGTTAAACTTCGCATAGGTGAACATGCCTCACGACTCTGGTTAAAAATTGAAACAGCACCGATTGTCGATCATTGTCTGGCTTTGAACCATACTTTTCAAGATCTTCGTTGGATTGTTCTTGACCACATCCCCCTTGATCCCCGTGGAGGGGATCGTGTACGGATTCTTCAAGAACGGGAACAGTTTTGGATTTTTCAATTACACACTGTGCACCCGACAGGACTAAATAAGGAATTAGAGTGGTCCAGTATCGTATGATGTCATCCTTCTGACCGGAGATTTCCCTGCACTAGTGGGTGTTCCCCGTTGGTCTGGTTGGTTGGCCTTTTTTTGATTGATAGCAGTGTTTAGCCATTCTCTGAACAGGAAGCCTTTTGAATGGATCAGCTGTGTTTCAGCGTTGTAAATGGTTACCGAAAGACATGGTGGTGGCACTTGAAACAGGGTGAAAACCCGAAACGTGCACGTCGTGCCGGTATTCTGAAGATTTTCACATTTGGACTGAGCTAAGTAGTGATTTTTCATTCCACGTTTTTATTGCAACAATTTTCTGGGTTGCACTTAATTAAAAAGGAGGAAACCAAGTGGAGGACATAGTTTGCAATACTTGTCCCTTTCCGGTAACGTCCGACAAATTAGACTATTCATGAAAGGAAGGGCATAGTGGTTTATTGGCGTTGGTTAGACTTCCAACGCTAGCACTGCATGTTTTAAAATGGTAAACAGAAGTGCTTTCTGTCTCTAGCAATAAATGGGAAGTGCTTCTATTTGACGCCTTATAATGTTGCATTCCAGCATCGGAAGTCTGTCACAGCCATGGAAGCAAATGGAAATGTTCTTGTGGCTGCGAAAAGGTAGAATCCCTGTGGCTGTGAGGTAGAATTGAGCACCCTTAAAGCTTGTGCGCCTGAATCTGCTGATGCCAGTGCCTGCACAGAATTTTGCACAGCAAATGCAAAATTGTGCGCAAATTCTGTATTGTGCAGTTGCACAGAATTCCCACGAGAGTAAAATATCAGGAAAAATGATTTCATCCGTTTCATGGCTGTATAGGATAGTGTGTTTGGAGGCACATCTTGTTTTAACAGATTTGGAATCTATTGGCTAGTTAGAGGTATACAAGCCAAAAAATTTCATTTATTTTAATTTATTGTGCCATGTATGAGATTTTTCATTTTTATTTCATTTCAGGGGTAGGGTTGTCAGTAGCATGCACCTATTGCTCAAAAACATGCATGGTACTGAGGACAAGGGAAAATACCTGAAATTGTGTTTTACTGTTATTTCTGGTTAGAAATAATATGATGACATGGGAAATAGCACTGACATTTCTCACATCATTTCAAATGAAATGTGCATCCCTGCTGGCTAGGCCATCACTGCTAGGTGTAACAGTAACCAGTGTGGTCTCAGATTCCCAAGGTTCAGCATTAGTATCAGAGTTAGCATTTATAGCTACAATCTGTTTGAATTTTAAAAAGGTTAGATTTATTTTAATTTTGAAACATAGGCTTTAAAGCATATTTCTTGTGTAAATGCCTTTATTTTTAGAATGTTTTGATTTTTATTTGTATCAAATTCCAGGCAGGGGGTTTTGCTATAGAAGACTACCCTTGAAAGGAATTCTTGACATCTTTAATGTTGCACAGTGTGCATGATTTGGATAATTTACAGTAGGTGATAATCATTTGCCGCCTTGTGACCAGTAATATGCTGGCTATTACTTAGGTCACAAGATAAACAAGTGCTCAGTGTATAAAGAGGCTGTGTTCAATTACACTGCCAAGAGGAAGAACTTTAATAAACCTATAAGTTGTCTGGCTTCTCTCTACATTTTTGTTACTTTTTGGTTTGCTTTTTCCCAAATGTGCTTTAGAATTTCTAGTCTGTTCTGTTTTTTTCCCCAGCCATCCTGGTTGGTTATTTCATGTTTTAGGTATGTTTCGGTTAGTGTAGCGTTTATTGTCTTGAGTTCACCAGGCTCAGGCTGTGAAAAGTTGTCTGTCCGTACGCATGTTTGCATAAGCATGTGCAAACAAATGTGTATTCTAGCCATCCTCCCCCTGCACCAGAAGAGGAGAACATCAAGGTGTATCCATGGGAGCAGAGAAAGGCTGTGATCACCCAATGATATATCAGTCTTATTGACCAACCAAGCATTCTTTAGAGGGAGTAGTTACTTGAATATATAGTGGTATAGCAGTAGCACTCATTACCTGGTAAAATTTTCTGTCTTTTGGCTCTTGATAAAATTGTCTCCTTGAAAACAAAAATTTTCCCGAGGCATGATAACATGTGTCCCCTAGTATACCAAGCAGTTGCAGAAACAGATTTCTCCTGTTACAAAGGCATTCAACTTTGAAAAAGTACACATTCTTTCTAAGAACTCTCCAGGTATTCAATCAAGACACTAAGACACAAAATATGATTACAGCAAGCATGGTTTGTGTAAACTATTGCACAGAAAGCACAGGCACCAGATCAAATAAGCAATGTATAAAAAATAACTCTCTACACCACTTCTCAAGCATTTTGCATTGAAAAAATATATATTGAAAGACAAGTATATGAGGGTTGCTCAGAAAGTAATGCCCCACATAGTTTTTCTCAGTCCAGAATGAAGATAGAGGTGTGAAACTGAAAGGGTAGTAACTTGGAACTTCAAAGGACACGTGTGTGTAATTTTGCAGTTGTCCGACAAATAGCGAGGCGGTAGTGATCCTTCAAATGGCGTCTGTGAGTGACACACGGTACAAACAACGAGCTGTAATTGAATTCTTGGTGGAGGAGAAAGAAAGTGTGAGAAACATTCACAAACGGTTGTGTGCTGTGTATGGACGTTCTGTGGTAGATAGGATCACCGTTGGACGATGGGTGAAGAGAGTAAAGGCTTCAGGAAGTGGTAAAATGGAACTGGAAGATCGGCCACGATCTGGGTGTCCTGCCTCAGCCACCAGTCCAGACAAGTTGCAGTGCCCTGCGATAGCTGCCAGAGGGCATTAAAATACTGTAAGCTGTTGCAGTGTGCCTTGCGCACACCTTTCAATATCCCAAAGAGTCAATAATTGCCATTGCCCTACCTCTACTGCCGATCCGCACGAATAATGTCATCAGCGTGCTGCAACTTGTCTGGACTGGTGGCTGAGGCAGGACGCCCAGACCGTGGCCGATCTTCCAGTTCCGTTTTACCACTTCCTGAAGCCTTTACTCTCTTCACCCATTGTCCAACGGTGCTCCTATCTACCGCAGAACTTCCATACACAGCACACAACCATTTATGAATGTTTCTCACACTTTATTTCTCCTCCACGAAGAATTCAATTACAGCTCGTTGTTTGTACCGTGTGTCACTCACAGACGCCATTTGAAGGATCAGTACCGCCTCGCTATTTGTCGGACAACTGTAAAATTACACATGTGTCCTTTGAAGTGCCAAGTTACTACCCTTTCAATTTCACACCTCTATCTTCATTCTGGACTGAGAAAAAACATATGGGACATTACTTTCTGAGCAACCCTCGTATTTTGAAAAGTTACTGAGAAAAAGGAAAAATTCATGAAGCGAGCACAATTGGCACATAAGCAAAGCTTCAGTATTGCCATAGCTTCAGGAAGGAACAGTGAATTGCCAAAAGTTTTTTTGCACATTTAAAGTAGAAAGACTAGGGGACACGCAATAAAGCTACAAAGTAGCACATTTAAGACTAGTTATGAGAGAATATTTTTTTCACTGAACGCGTAATCAAATTTTGGAATTTGTTACCAGAGGACATAGTAAAAGCTGTTTAATGTGGCAGGATTTAAAAGATGTTTGGATGAGTTCCTGGAGAAAATGTCCATAAACCATTTATCAAAAAGGACCAGGGAAATACACTGTTTACCCATGGGACAAGCAGCATGGAATCTTGTATACCTTTTGGTAACCTGACAGGTACTTGTGACCTGGATTGTTTGCTGTCGGAAACAGGATACTGGGGCTTGATAGACTTTGGTCTGACCCACTATATCATATGTTATGTTCTTATGTTATAAATCATAAGTAGCCAATCACATGGCAACTATATAGGCAAGGTGTCCAAGGCGGGCCCATAAATGAAAAATATGACAGAAAGGTAATGTTTGCAAATAACTAAGATTACAAAAAAAGTCATAATAAAAAGTCACAAGAAGGCTTGCCATTCTATTTCCTGATATCAGCTCTTGGTTATACTATCTGTCAAACATAAATGCAGCATTTTAACAGTGAATTAGACAGTGCAAAATATTTCCTCCATGACTGAGCTGTGCAGTAATAGCAAATGAAGGTCTTCTAGTGCATAGCCAGCTGATGAACAGTATTTTACCAAAGGAGCTGCTTCACAAGAATTCAGCTGAGATGCTCCACAATATGTTTTTCTTTTTGTGTTAGTGGTCTATCCATTCTGTGATAGCCTACATAGCCAAAAAAAGCATAAATCATTTGAGAGATGTTAATTCATGCAGGCCTTTAATACATGAGGGAGGTAAGGATGAAGTTTCCAAAGCACGTTCACATATCCAGTACATTCCTCATTTTATAATAGCCCAGTTTTAAGGATGTGAAGCCTGAAATCATGACCTTATTTTACAATGTAAACAGAAATGATGTCTGCATCAGCAAGAACTTTAAACGGGATACTTCGGAACATAAGTAGGGGAGTAGCTGAGGGAATGTGTACTATATTAAAATGAGGGATAGATGGAGGTGGGAGAAGATGCCTTTGAAGAGATTATGAAAACACAAAAAAAAAAAAGGTGAGCTGTAATTACTTTGGATTTTATAGTATATGTAGTATGCTGTTCACATTCTTTGTTCCTCTGTCTTGGTTGGTCATAATCCTAGTTATTCTATTAATTAAATAAAAATGTTTAAATTAAAAGAACTCTGTAGAAAAGGATTGGTTGAACTGTGGCAGCACTGATAGCATGCAATAAATAATACCCGGAGTCAGTTCAAGGATCCAAACCAATTTATTGTGCACAAGGCCCAAGCATCAAAGGACTGAGCAATGGTGAACAGGAACAACTTCCTTATATACAAGCTTCACAGTTTGATACAGGCAGACTTTCTATTGGTCCCAACGCCCCCTGCACCTATCCAATCGGGGACCTCCTCACTGGGCCCTGTTCCCCCTTCTCCGGCTATGCTAACACAGGCTCAGTTTCTAGACATCATACATTCCTGCTACAAGGTCATTGCATCAGCATAAAAGCATGGAATAAAGGATTAATACAAACTTATCAAAAACAGTTTAGAGCGGTTTAAGGCAGATTCTCAGCCTTCACTGACTTTGGTCTTTCTCAGCACTACTATTTCTAGCAGTGGGGGTGGGGACTCAGGCCTAGCTTGCAGGCTCATACATGTACAGGCTATTATATAGGCCATAGCCTACCACAGAACCAAGTAATCTGCCTGTTTGTAGTTACTGTGCTGTCAAGTTCCATAATGTTTTGTATCATCCCTCTATCAATAAAGTACCTTTGTAATGGAAGGTGAGAGAAGACCATATATCAAGTGCTTCAAGTATTAACTGGCCAATTAAAAAGGTTTGCTTATATGTTCATACCTTTTAAGATATTTGTATGTCTGTTATCATAGTTTCTCTTTACTTCTCTGAGGTCTTTAAATCCTATGTCAGAGATTTGGATTTGGGATTTAAGATATAATTATTCACTTTCCAAATCTCGGCAAGTTACAAATTCAAGTACATAAATGTATTTCCCTGCCCCAGCTGGACTTAAAATCTAAGTTGTACCTGAAGCAATGGGGGGTGAAGTGACTTGCTGATCACATGGAGTGTCAGTAGGAGAAGCTGAATTTGAAAACTGGTTTCTTTGGCTCTCAGCCACCTGCTTTAACCACTAGGCTGCTACTCCACTCTACTCCGAAGATGTACCTGAATGTAATTCACCGTGAACTACTACTGAAAAAGCACAAGTTTAAAAACAATACCTTTTGGTACTGACCCTATTCCATCTTGATAGTCATTTTCTGAACTGCCTTTACTCTTGTCTATATCATTTTGAAGATGAAATCTCACCAGTGGCTTGTATGGATGCATGATCACTTCCTTTATTTCTAATAGTTTATGCCTCTCCCTGTGCATCCTGTGGCCTTGGCTATTACTTTATTGCACTGTTTGTTATTTCACAAATTAAGAAAGACATTTCAAGGTAACAATGTCAACTCACCTTCATTACCAATGTAATACTGCTGTCTTGGATGACAGTACCCCATTTGCATGACCTTGTACTATTTTTTTTACCTTTCCTCTTCGTCTCTCCAGGCCAGTCCAGGCACCATCGGGTAGTCAATCCCTTCCAGCAGCTGAGGACTGAAAACAATATAGAGTCTTAACTGACAGCCTATACAGCTTCTTCTGGTGCCAGAGACTCAGTCTTTCAGTCCTCAGCAGCTGGATGGGACTGTTTCTACTTAGGCTCCCTGTAGAAAAGTAAAAGATAGCAGAAAAAGGGTTCTTCCAGCTCATACTGCTAGACCAGTCTAGACAAACGGGTTGTGTTCCCCTGCCAGCAGATCCTGGAGACAGAAAACTATACCAGAGCTCTGATAGTACTCTGGTGATATGGGACTACCCCTAGAGGTCTCCCTCAGTATTTTCTGTCCCCAGCAGATCTGTTGGCTTTTTTGTTTTCTCTTCAAAAAACAGTGATTAAGGACTTTGGTTAAGGCAATATTCAACCGTTTTTGCCTTCATTCTTTGCCTTTTGAATTCTGGCTGTGTACAGCTGCGCTCCTGTTTTCTCTCAGTCGAGCTCGCTGCTGGAAGGCATCCCCAGCACCTCACCACGAGGGTGTGAAGGCTGGGAAGAGGGCTTCCTAAAATCTGTCTTGGGAAAGACAGATTTTAATGTTGGGGGGCATTTCCATTGGTTTCCGCCTCAGCCCTGGGCTCCTTTGCACTAACCGGACTCTGTAAGTACAGTTTCTTTTCTTTAACGGGAGCCTGCAGATCAGAAACCTTCGAGTCAGGTTTTGCGTTTTTTTTTCACTTTGGATCGCCAGGATCGATTGTTTCACGCCCCCTCCCTATCCGGGGTCATTTAAAGTAATGTTGCCGCTTTTTGAGCTAGTTTTAGAGGTTTTTTATGCCTTTGAAGTTCCGGCGGCCATTTTGAATCACCACAGAGCTTGCGGTTTTGGCGGGAAGCTGCACTCTTCTTCTTTTACCTCCCGACGAGTTGTTTTTCTCATGTGGGCCTCAGGGACCGTTGGGCTGGTCCTCTAGGCTACTGTTCTCTCCAGATTAAGTCTATTGGAGAGAGAGAGAGGGTCTGCAGGATGCCGGCCTCTCAGCTGAGGTGTGTAGGCTGTCACAAGAAACAGAAAGAGCTCATTAATCAGCTGTGCCCAGCATGTCTTGCACATCCTGGAGAACCATCTTCCGCCGTGCCTGCGAAGACAGCGCCTACAGCCTTGTCTGCCTCGGAGAGTCAGGTGTTTTCTGTTGCTACAGCTGAGGCGCAGGGGCCTCCTACCTTGCCTCTTCAGGTTGCCCCAGTTTCTCTCCCGCCTCCTATGCCCTCGGAGGATCAGCTTTTGGCATTATTCCGCCAGGCTTGGTCTCTGTGGCGTACGGAGTCGTCGGTGCTTGCAGCGGCCAGCTTAACAGCGGGACCTGAATCCCTTCCTCCTCCCGAGCGCAAGCGTTCGCGGAAGACCGCAGAAATCTCCGGTAGTCGTCGTCCTAAGGCGCTACACGTGCTGGCGGAGGACGAGCTGGACCTTCTTATCGAAAAGTCTTCCCCAGATGGGTCTGCAGACTCCTCCGACCGTGAGGATGGGGAGTACTCTCTGTCTGACTCCTCTCTTCTTCCTCAAGAGAAGTCTCAGGATATCCGATTGTTTCGTAAGGAGGAGCTGGCGGCGTTAATTGCTCAGGTGTCGGAGGCCCTCCGCCTTGCAAGCCCTCCTGATCCCCAACCGTCTCAGTTTCAGCCGGATCCTATTTTGCAGGGCATCCGCAAACCGTCCAAGGCTTTCCCTTTCCCTCTGGAATTACAGCAAATGGTGACCCGAGAATGGGATTCTCCAGACCTCCCGTTACGGAACGCTCGCCGCCTGGGGCAGTTATATGCATGGTCCCCCGAGGTGTTGGAGCAGTGGCTCGCGTATCCGAAAGTAGATGCCTTGGTCACTGGAGTTACTAAACACACGACTATACCGGTAGAAGGCGGGGCGGCGTTGAGAGATCCACAAGATCGGAGGGTGGAGAACCTGCTGAAGACAGCGTTCTCCTCGTCTTCTCTGGCCCTTCAGGCCACGGTGTGCGGTGGCCTGACGGCTCGGGCTGTGCTGCGTTGGATCCATCGTTTACCGGAGGATTCTTCTCTGGTTCGCCTAGAGTCTGCTACGGCATTTCTGGCAGACACCTTCTATGACTTGCTGCGCCTTTCTGTGCAGTCGGTGGCAGCGGTGACGGTCGCCCGCCGGTGGCTTTGGCTCTGCCAGTGGGCGGCAGATGTTGGGTCCAAGTCCAGACTCTCTAAGTTGCCCTTTAAGGGAAAGCTGCTCTTTGGCGAGGAGCTGGATAAGCTCGTCAAGGATCTAGGAGAGGTGAAGCCTCAATGTTTGCCTGAAGACAAACCCAAGCTATCGTCTCGATGGACTTCTCGGCCGCAATCTTACAGGCGGTTTTCCAACTATCGAGACTCGCAGATTTCGGTCCTTCAAGCCTGCAGCTCCCTCGGCGCCCGCCAATCGTTATGGTCAGAGGGCGCAGTCCTTTCGTGGGGCACGGAAGGGGTCGGAGCCTTACTCCGCCTCTGGGAAATTCTCAGGAACTTTCCGTCCTTCCCGCTGATGGGACGGGAAGCCCACGCGGGACTCTGCCACCGGTAGGGAGCCGGTTGGCCTTGTTCTCTCACAGGTGGGCACACATCACTTCCGATCAATGGGTTCTGGACAACATCTCTCAGGGCTATGCGCTGGAGTACTTCCGCCCTATTCCCGACGTTTTCATTCCTTCTTCAGCAGGGTCCCCCGAGAAGAGACTGGTTATTCAAGCTACCCTGCAGCGTCTGCTAAGCCTCAACGCCATCTGTCCGGTGCCCCTTCTAGAACGAGGGTTGGGCAGGTATTCCATTTATTTCGTGGTGCCCAAGAAGGATGGTTCCTTCCGTCCCATACTGGACCTCAAGGGGGTGAACGAAAGTCTTCGAGTTCCTCATTTTCAGATGGAAACTCTTCGCTCCGTGATCCAAGCAGTACGCAAGGGAGAGTTCTTGGCGTCGCTCGATCTCGCCGAGGCATATTTTCACATTCCCATTCGGCTTGACCATCAGCGATTTCTACGCTTTGCAGGGCTGGGTCAGCATTTTCAATTTCGGGCCATGCCTTTCGGACTGGCAACTGCGCCCCGCACCTTTTCCAAGGTAATGGTGGTGGTTGTGGCGGCTTTGCACAAGGAGGGAATCCGGGTTCACCCCTATCTGGACGATTGGCTTGTGCGTGCAGATTCTCTCCCAGACGCTCGCGAGACGGTGGTCCGCGTGGTCGAGTTGTTGGAAAGTCTCGGATGGGTGATCAATCGCTCCAAAAGCTGTCTCTGCCCGTCTCAGGTGTTAGACTTCTTGGGGGCTCGTTTCGACACTCGCCGCAGTCGAGTGTTTCTGACTCCAGATCGTTGTCAAAAGCTGCTGTCTCAGATCGAACTCTTCCGGCGTCAGGTGGCGCCTCGGGCCTGGGACTACCTACAACTCTTGGGATCCATAGCGGCTACCATCGATCTGGTTCCCTGGGCGCGGGCGCATATGCGCGGCTTGCAGAAGGTGCTTCTGTCCCGCTGGTCACCAGTGTCCGAGGACTATCAGGTATGACTTCCGCTCCCTTCTGCGCTGCAGCTAAGCCTGCGGTGGTGGCGGAGACCATGCAATCTCCTCTGGGGGATGCCCTTGGAAGCGCCGCGTTGGGTTCTAGTGACGACAGACGCCAGTCTTTCTGGCTGGAGGGCTCATTGCGAGTCACATACGGCGCAGGAAGTTTGGTCTCCTCGAGAGGCTCGTTGGTCTATCAACTGTCTCGAGACGCGGGCGGTACGGTTGGCCTTGCGAAAGTTTCTACCTTTGATACGGCAGCGAGCGGTTCGCGTTGTCTCCGACAACGCGACAATGGTGGCGTACCTCAATCGCCAAGGGGGTACGAAATGCCCGGGAGTATCCGCCGAGATGGGCCTTCTCCTTCCCTGGGCAGAGAGACATCTTCAGACGATCTCTGCGCAGCATATCGCGTGGACGAGCAACATCAAAGCCGATTTTCTCAGCCGGAACACCCTAGATCCCGGGGAATGGGCTCTCGACATGGACATTTTTCAAGACATTGTCCGCACATGGGGACGACCGGAGGTGGATCTCATGGCGACGGCGACGAATGCCAAGGCACCGATCTTCTTCAGCCGACGGAGAGACCAGGTGTCGCACGGGTTGGATGCCTTGTCGCAGGCATGGCCGACACACCACCTCCTGTATGTCTCTCCCGCGTGGTCCATGATCGGCAAGGTGCTGCAGCGGGTCCGGGAACTTCGCAGCCCGGTGATTCTGGTAGCTCTGGATTGGCCTCGCAGACCCTGGTATGCGGACCTCATCCGAATGACTCGCGGCTCTCCTCTATGGCTGGGAGCATATCCGGGACTCCTGCGGCAAGGGCCGATCGCCATGGAAGACCCGCTCCTTACTCGCTTACGGCTTGGCTCTTGAACGCCGTCAGCTAACTCACAAGGGGTACTCTCCTAGTGTGATCGTGACCCTGCTCCAGGCGCGTCGTTCCTCCACGTCTATGGCGTATGCTCGGGTGTGGCGCCTTTTCGAAGCTTGGTGTTCGCCCCGCAAGCTCTTACCTTTTCACTGTGGCATTCCGGACATTCTTGCCTTGCTACAGGCTGGTCTCTATAAGCGGCTTGCCCTGGGTACGCTGTGGGTTCACGTAGCGGCATTGTCCTGTTTTAGGGGGCCAATCGCGGGGCGTTCCATCGTGTCGCATGTGGACGTTTCACGGTTTCTGAAAGGAGATAGAACCTTGCGGCCCCCCCTGCGGGCAGTGGTCCCGGCGTGGGATCTCACTTTCGTGCTCCGTGCCCTAGCTGCTTCGCCCTTTGAGCCGTTGTTGGCCTGTTCTCTGCGCGATTTGACGTTAAAGACTGTTTTCCTGGTGACCATAACCTCAGCCCAACGGATATCCGAGCTTCAAGCTCTTTCTTGCTGAGATCCCTATCTCTCCTTTACTGCGGAGGGGGTCTCGCTTCGGACGGTGCCCTCTTTCTTACCCAAAGTGCTTACGCCGTTTCATGTCAATCAGCCTCTTTTATTGCCTTCCTTTTTGGCGGAACAGTGCACTGGACGGCATCATCGGTTGCGAGCGGTGGACCTTCGGAGAGTCCTTCTACGTTATTTGAAGGTCACTAACTCCTTTCGGGTGTCTGATCATCTCTTTGTGCTTTTTGCGGGTCCGTGACGCGGGTCAGCCGCTTCTAAATCCACGATTGTACGGTGTTTGCGTAGGGCCATTGAGGCGGCCTACATCCTTCAGGGGAAGCCAGTGCCAGTGGGGCTCCACGCCCATTCCACTCGAGCTCGAGCGGCTTCGTGGGCGGAGCGCTCCCAGGTGGCCACTCTGGACATTTGCCGAGCAGCGACGTGGTCATCTCTGTCAACGTTTGTCCGTCATTATCGGTTGGACGTTGACACTCGGCAGGATGTTCGGTTTGGGGCTTCTGTACTTTCGGCGGCCTTGGGCCCTCCCTGAGAATCGGTAGCTTGGGTACTGCCCGTTTGTCTGGACTGGTCTAGCAGTATGAGCTGGAAGGAGAAATTTCAATTACCGTTAATTTCCTTTCCTGGAATACTGCTAGACCAGTCCAGAACCCACCCAGTTACCGGTTACAATCCTTTTGGTGCAGTGGAGCCGCCGTCCTACATTATTCACCTTTTTCAGGCGTTCAGGCTGCCTATAGGTGAGCGCCTCCGGTGGGGTTTTTGTTCAGCCCTTAGTCTCTGGAGATGCCTTCAAGCATTTTTGTACATAGTTGGATCGTATCCTCCCTTGGGGGGGGGTGGTTTTGGATCTTATGAGTTACTTACATGTCAGTTTGAGTTCTGCTTTTAACGTTACTGAGGGAGACCCCTAGGGGTAGTCCCATATCACCAGAGTACAGCCTATCAGAGCTCTGGTATAGTTTTCTGTCTCCAGGATCTGCTGGCAGGGGAACACAACCCATTTGTCTGGACTGGTCTAGCAGTATTCCAGGAAAGGAAATTAGCGGTAAGTGAAATTTCTCCTACTTGTAGGATCTAGTGGAGGAAAGGAGGCCCTGGGTGGCCCTAGCAGGGCTGTAAGTCCAGGGATTACAAATTCATTGGTTCACCGAAGGACTGAGACGGTTGAAAGAAGGGGCAGCAGAGGTAGAGCCTACCTCGTGGGAAACGGAGCTTCCGTTGCAGGGTTTCCAAGGAGGGAAAGTGCCTCCTGAACGGTGTTTTCACTTCTCGCTGGCAGTGGGACAGTGAGCGATGTTACCAGAAACAAGGGAAGGTAAGAGGTTGCAGGGACTCGGCAGTCGCGGCGGCGGCTGGCAGGCATCATGGCAGACTCAGGTTTCAGGCACATGCTGCTGATCGCGGCAGCGTGCGTTCAATGTGGTAGTGGCTGGCGGTTGTCGGGTCTTGGTCTTTGCCGGTCTTGTTTCTGGCGGGGTAGTGTCTCCGAGAGAGGATTGTCAGGCGAGATGGAAGGCAAATCGGCATCGGGAGAGCACGCTAGTAGGCCGCAGGGCACAGCAGAGAAGGCGGGAGCGGCGGCCATTTTGACAGAGACTGCAGTTTCTCCCGCACTGCTGGAAAAGTCAGTTAAAAAGAGATTTAAAGCCAAGAAACCCTCTGGGGTTGCTTTGCCATCCCAAGCACAGTTTTCAGGGCTGCAGGAAGCCTTGGAGCCTTTGTTTTCTGCCGACTTTATTCTTTCCATGCATAAGGCATATTGTATGAAGCAGGAGCAGGCGCAGGGTAAGGGTTCTGCGTCTAGGTTATCAAGTTCTCAAAAGCCAGATGTTAGTCTGAGGGATGATCCTGGTGAGGGCCCTTCTCAAAGGGGCTTGGAAATGGAGTCGGGCTTAGACAGCTGGGGGCAGCAGGCCTCGGGTCTCCAGATGTGGAGAACGGAGAGATTCTTTCAGAGTCAGGGCTGGATCCGTGGACTACAGAGTTAGAAGAAGGAGAGATTGTGCCGGGCAACGATCCGAATATGTTCTGGGTGTTTCGCAGGGAGGAGCTGGGAGCTCTTTGTTCATTCTCTAGCGGCCCTGAATTTAGCCTTACCGGTGGTTCAGGAGGAGCCTCTGGAAGATCCTTTGCTCCAGGGGTTTAAGGCGGAGCAAAAGTGTTTCCCAGTGCATAGAGTTATCAAGCAGATGGTAGAATCGGAATGGGAGTGTCCAGAGGCCACTTTGAGGGGTAGCCGGTCCATCAGCAGGCTGTACCTGGTGCCGCAGGAGGAAAAAGAGCTGCTGCGAATGCCCAAGGTGGATGCCTTGGTTTCAGCTGTGACTAAGAAGACTACAATTCCGGTGGAGGGCGGCGCGGCCCTTAAGGATCTCCAGGATCAGAAGTTGGATTCTATTCTCAAGCAGGCCTTTGACTCCAGAGCGCTTTTGCTACAGGCATCGATTTGTGGGGCTTATGTTTCTAGGGCCTCCATTCGTTGGCTCCAGGGGGAAAGGTCTCCTGAGGGAGAGGAGGGTGCTTCCTCGGAGGCGGCCAAATTGGAATCGGCCGCGGCCTATTTAGCTGATGCTTTTTATGATCTGGTGAGGATCTCGGCTAAGACAATGGCGTCCGTAATTGCCGCTAGGTGATTTCTCTGGCTGAGGAATTGGGCAGTAGACGTGTCTTCTAAGGCTTGCCTTAGTAAGCTCCCCTATAAGGGCAAGCTGCTCTTTGGGGAGGCCTTGGAGAAGATTAAGGATTTGGGTGATTCCAAGGGGGGTCAGCTTCCGGAAGATTGCCCAAAGGGCCCAAAGGCTGGAAATCTGCAAAGAGGTTGGGAGAGATTTCCACAGGTTTTGGTCAGCTCGATATGCTCCGTATCAGAGGGGGCGGTTTATGACCAGAGGTCAGCCCTTTCGAGGGGCTCAGGGATTTGGCAGAGGTTACTTCACTCCTCAGCAGAACCCAGTCAAAAAGCCACAATGAAGCCGAGAAGGTCCAAGTGGAAGTACCAGTAGGAGGACGTTTACAGGACTTTTATTCCGCTTGGGCTGCAATAACAGACCGGTGGGTCCTGGAGATCATACGTGACGGTTATGCTCTGGAGTTTTTACAGCCACTGGCAAGAAGCATTTGTAGTGTCTCCATGCAAGGCTCAGGCGAAGCAGGAGGCGGTCTACAGCACTCTGCGGCACTTGTTGATTCTTCAGGTGGTGGTGCAGTTCCCAGAGACCAGTACGGATTAGGTCGATACTCGATTTATTTTGTGGCTCCCAAAAAGGAGGGATCCTTTCGGACCGTTCTCGATCTCAAGCATGTGAACCACAGCTTGAGGGTGCCGCATTTCTGGATGGAAATGCTCAGATCAGTGATTTTGGCGGTAAAGCCTGGCGAGGTGCTATCCTCCATAGACCTCACAGAGGCTTATCTGCACATTCCAATCAGGCAGGACCACCAGAAGTTCCTGCGTTTTGCTGTCCCTATGGGGCACTTTCAGTTCTGGGCATTGCCTTTCGGTTTGGCTACGGCTCCACGTACGTTCACAAAGGTGATGGTAGTGGTCGTGGTGGCGTTAAGACAGGAAGGCATTCAAGTGCATCCTTACCTGGACGACTGGTTGATTTGAGCAGGATCCGTGGAAGAGTTGGTCAAGGCGAACTGTCAAGTCGTGGAGTTCTTGGAAGGGCTTGGTTGGGTGGTAAACCAGCCCAAGAGTCAGTTGCGACCGGTGCAGCATTTGGTGTATCTCGGAGCCTTGCTCAATACGGTCGCGGGGTTGGTGTTTCTGCCTGAGGACAGGGTGCATAAGATTCAAGGCCAGGTCCGTGGTTTGTTGCGCATACAAACCCCAACAGTGTGGCGATACATGCAGCTGTTGGGTTCGATGGCGGCGGCCTTAGACCTTGTGCCGTGGGCCAGGGCTCACATGCAACCACTGTAACAGGCGCTATTTTCCCGCTGGTCCCCTCAGGAGCATCCGTCTCTGTGGCTGGTGTGTCCAGAGTAAGTCCGCAGCAATGTGGAGTGGTGGCTAGACTCCAGTCATTTGCGGGCGGGTATGCCCCTGGATCAGCCAGACTGGGTGTTGGTCACCACAGATGCCAGTCTTTCGGGCTGGGGAGCACATTGCCTGTCAAGGGTGACTCAGGGCTCCTGGTTCCCAGACGAGACCAGGTGGTTGATCAATCATTTGGAAATGAGAGCAGTGTGGTGCGCTCTACAGGGCTTCCAACTCCTGGTGGAGGAGAAGGCGGTTTGCGTTTCTCCGACAACGTAGCGACTGTGTCATATATCAACCAACAGGGGGGCACGGGCAGTGCGTCCTTGCTGGAGGAGAGTCAACGGTTGCTTCATTGGGCAGAGTCCTATCTAGTGGCGCTCTTGGCAGCTCATGTGGCTGGAAAGGACAATGTGCAGGCCAATTATCTCAGTCGAAATGTCTTAGATCCAGGCGAGTGGGAACTAAATGCGGCTGTCTTTCACGAGATCACGAGGTGGTGGGGGCAGCCGGTGATGGATCTTATGGCCACTCTAGCCAATGCCAAGGCCGGGCGGTTCTTAAGCAGGTGCAGGAAACATATGACGGAAGGGCTCGATGCTCTGGTGCAACCTTGGCTGAGGGGTGAGCTACTTTGTTTTAATTCGGAGGATAGGAATTCACGATGGTCGGGTGATCCTTGTGGTGCCAGATTGGCCGAGGAGACCTTGGTACGCGGATCTGATGCGTCTCCTTGTAGATGGTCCATGGAGGCTTCCCAGTCAACTCGATTTGTTGTCCCAGGGACCAGTGTTAATGCCGCAGGTGGATCGGTTCTCGCTTACGGCTTGGCTCTTGAAAGGAACGGTTGAGACGTCGAGGATACTCAGCGGCGGTAGCTGCCACTATGTTGAGATCCAAGAAGCAGTCTACGTCCTTGTCGTATATTCGTATTCAGTGAATTTTTGAAGGCTGGTGTGCGGACAGGGGCGTGAGGCCATTCTCGGCAGGGTTGCCGGACATATTGTTGTTTAGGCAAGCAGGGCTGGAGAAGGGTCTCGCTCTCAGTTCGCTCAAGGTGCAGTTGGCTGTCCTAGCTTGTTATAGAGGCTGGGTGTAGGGGGGCGGATTGGCAGGGCACCTGGATGTCCAGCAGTTCTTTAGGGCAGTGAAGAATGTCAGGCTGCCGGTTAGACCGGTAATTCCTCCTTGGGACCTGAATTTGGTTCTAGAGGCGCTTACGGAGCCGCGGTTTGAGCTGGTGGCAACGGTGGCTTTGAGGAATTTATCATGGAAGATTGTCTTCCTGGTGGCGTTGTGTTGAGCGAGAAGAATTTTGGATCTTCAGGTGCTCTCGTGCCAGGAGCCCTTTATTCAATTCTCAGCGGAGAAGATAGTGTTGAGGCCGGTTCCTTCCTTTCTCCCAAAGGTGGTTTTCAGCTTTCACTTGAATCAGGCAATTTCGCTTCCAACCTTACCAAACCTGGGAAAGACGGGTGGGGATAGGTCATTGCGCAGGTTGGATCTTGGTAGGGTGCTCCGGAAGTACCTTAAAAGAACAGAGTCATTTTGTAAGTCGGATCGGCTCTTTGTGCTGTTTGCAGGTCCTCGAAAGGGGGAGGCTGCTTCCAAAGCTTCTATTGCCCGTTGGGTGAGACAGGCTATTGG
This sequence comes from Ichthyophis bannanicus, assembly GCA_033557465.1. NCBI lineage: Eukaryota > Metazoa > Chordata > Amphibia > Gymnophiona > Ichthyophiidae > Ichthyophis > Ichthyophis bannanicus. The sequence goes on along the minus strand of JAWIIG010000024.1, from coordinate 2,387,247 downwards.
AGCAGCGTATACAGTGCGTGGAAGGACTCCTCCAGGAGGGCTCATGGCTCATTCCACTCGGGGGCAAGCTACTTCATGGGCAGAGTTCGCACTGGTTCATCTGGTGGAGATTTGTAGGGCGGCGACTTAGTCGTGTCTCCATACCTTTGCAAAACATTATCGCTTGGATGTTCAGGCTCGGGGGGACGCAAATGTAGGGGCCTCAGCCATTTTGGCGGGGCTTGCACTGTCCTCCCGGTATTAGGTTCTGCTCTGGTACAACCCTAGGGTGCCTGGACTGGCTTGGAGAGATGAAGAGGAAGAAGAAATTAGTCCTTACCTGCTAATTGTCTTTCCTTGAGTTTTTATTTTATTTATTTTTATTTATTTACATTCTCTTATATACCGCGCTCTTCTGCATCAGTGCGGTTTACATTGAACAAACTGAAATTACATTGAACAGGGCATTATAACTTGGAGATAGCTATTTTACAGGGAACATTCTCTCCAGGCCAGTCCAGGGCCATCCCCAGTTCATCTGTGCGAAGGGACGGTGAAGTTATTCAATTGTTCGTCAGAAAGATTTTCAGTATGTATGGACAGTGGAATGTCTGGATCATTGGGTTGGCTAGGGTCTTGGTGACCTGGCATCCGCGTTTTCTGCAAGGTGGCTCTACCTTCTGTTTCTCCTTCTGGGGATGAGACGGGGGGGGGGGGGGGCTGGTAGGAGTCGTTATTACAAAAAAAAATTTTGGTTTAGCGTTTGTGGGGATGTTAGTCCAAGGGCTATATTGTTGGGAAGTATAGTTTGGAGTATGCTGCTTTGTCAGAAGAAAGACTGAGTCTCTGGCATCAGAGGGAGCTGTATAGGGTGTCAGTTAAGACTCTATTGTTTTCAGTCCTCAGCTGCTGGAAGGGATTGACTACCCGATGGTGCCTGGACTGGCCTGGAGAGAGCTCAAGGAAAGACAATTAGCAGGTAAGGACTAATTTCTTCTTTCTTGTCAAGCACACAACCAGTCTTTGTTTTCTTAAACTGCTCCTTATTTTATCTAATTCCTTAGGTGTGTCCATTCTGCTGCAAATCTTGATGTATTCTGCAAAAAGAAACTTTTAAAATACTCTCTTGAGGTATTTGTGGAGTTGCTACAACCTACAGCTTTTTTCCTTTTTATTTGCTGATGGGAATGATGTCTTATTGATATTTCAGAAGTTTTAATTCCATTGTTAAACATAAAATTATGCAGGGTAGCAGGCAAGCATGCAATGTAAATATTACACGGTAGACAATACTTGTTTTTTGCCAGCTTTTTTTAGCAATTGCCATTCTAAGAAGTGGATTAGGAGAGTACATTCACAGCTTCTAAAGTCTAAACATTTTTATGGTTGTAGTGTGGGCCTGTTTTGGTCACTTTGGTGCTCTTCACTCGTGCCTTTCTCAGTACTGTTCATAATTGAGGAAGCTGGACCCTGGTTTAGCTTCGCCTTCCCTGTTCCCTCCTCCCCTCTCCCCTCCTCCCCTCTCCACTAGTGATCCCACCTCCCTCAAAACCTGATACCCACAAACAAATAGGCTGGGACTCTTTTACTAGGAAGAGCATGGTTCGCAGCTTTATTAAAACACCAACAGAACTTGCAATAGTGCAACAAAAACAGGTCATGGCTCGACAATAACAGTCCCAGGCTGTCTGTACTTCACCTCACTCCAGTTTGGTGCTGTGCTTAAGTTGCGAGTGTGCGTGCTCTTTTGTGTGGACCTTTTGACAGTGGTAACATATGACATCCCCCCACTGGATAAGATTGCCACCAGCCATGTTAGTAAGGTGGTATCTTTCTACCTCCTGCCTTTTCCTTTTGCATTGTCAGATCACTGCCTCCAGCCACTGGCCTTGCTGTATTACTAGCAAAGGCCAGTTCTCTATCCAGGCGCAACCTACTGTCTAGGGTTTCACCCACAAGCTTCCAAGTAAAGTCTGTGCTAAGATCACCTGATGCCTTGCCCTATATTGTCGAGCCATATAAACCGGCCCCTTAAAGCCAGGTAACTGCCACCCACCCCCAGCTGCGACAACTACATCAAACCCAGTCCAACCAAAACAATTAAGGGTGGGTGGGATGGGAAATGCCTCACAGTCAGCCCAGCAGACCACAAAGGAGGAAGGGAGCCATACCCGCGCCCAAGATAAAGGGTTGCTCTGGCCCCTCCCTCTCTCCTCCCCCTCCGGCTCCTAGTGGACCAATCCCAATCCCACAGATTCAAACTTGCTCTGTTCTAACTCTTTCCAACACCCCCCCTCCCCGCACTAAATGAAAACTACCCACGATCCCACCCAAGTCGATTTGAGGCCCTGGGCCTACTAACCCCCCCCCCCCTCACCCCAGCTGCCTTGCCTAAAACACACCGAAGGACTCGCCTCCACTAGGCCAGGCACCCGATTACCGTTGGCCGGCAGGGACGGGGCCCTGTGGCCTGAGGTATTTCTAGGGCAGTGGTTCCCAAACCTGTCCTGAAGGACCTCATATTAATTGGGTTTTTAGGATATCCTCGATGTGCATGCAGTGTAGGCAGTACATGCTGATCTCTCTCATGCATACTCATTGCAGTTATTCTGAAAACCTGAATGGTTGAGTATCCCCAGGACAGGTTTGGGAACCGCTCTTCTAGAATATGATGTAATAGGATCTCTTGGAAACTGTTAGAATTTTAAGTTGCAATCTTTTGTGTGATGAATTAGAGAAATAATACTGTGGGAGAAGCGTTTATATTGTCCATAGAAAACTTGTGCTTTCATTCTCATTTTCCTGTTGTAGAAGTCACTGCAAGACGTAGTTTCAGCTTTTACTTTCTATGGAAATGTTCAGCATAAGAGTACATTTTTAACAAAAAAAAAGAATCCCAAGAGTGCTTGCTGAGAACTGGCAAGCTGACCTTTAAAAATTCCAGTTAAGTCTCCACGTCATGGAAGATAGGGTTAAAATAGCCATGCTTGTATATTTACCAGCTTTGTGAAAAGGAGTGTATTTGTCTCCTCTTTAAAGGTTTCATATGCTGTTTTTATTCAATGTAATCTGGCTCTCTGATATCTCCTATGTAAATAAATCAAAGGAAAAGATTAACAGAGAAGAATATTTTAAATATTTCTATAGTCTTGAATGTGAAAGACTAACAATTTAAAGGTGTCCCTCCTTCTAAAATGTTAACCTGGAACTTGGAGAGAGCCTTAAATATATTGTTATAGGTAGGGGGTGTTTGGGAGCTGATCCTGGTCCTCTTGGCTAGGTGCTTTACTCCATGTCTAGGGAGTCTCTCTTAGTAAGACAGCAAAGATAGCTTATACATAGCATTAAAAACTTTACTTCCCTAGTTGCAAAAAAAAAAAAAAAAGCATACAGGGGAACAAAAATAATACTTGCATTTCATGGCGGGTCAGCAATTGCACAACCCCATCCCCTGAGCACAAGTGTCCTAATAAGCCTGCAGTCTGTAGTAGGGATAGAAAACCAACAAAATCCACTGTCACTTTAAATGTTAACTTATACTGAACATTGAAAACCTGAGGTCTGTAGGGTCCCAAACCTGGTTCACAGTTCTTATTCAGTCCTCCTCTATACTTTCCTGTATCCTTTTGTTCTGGCTTTATAGTCTGCAGCCCTTCCTAGGGCTTCTTAGTATGATGCTGCTTCTAGCACAAAACCCACTCAATATGTCTTCATAAAATGTGGAATTCTTCTATTGAATGATTGGGGCTTAATCCATCCACTGACTGCAGCAAACTACTGCATGCTGCTCACAAACTTTCATCATCGCCCTCAATTAACAAAACATCAAACATCAATTTGCCCAAGAGTAAAGCGCTCCTTTCTTTTTAAACATAAACTATATTACTCATAGCATACTACTACTACTACTACTAATCATGTATATAGCACTACAAGGCATACACAGCGCTGTACAGCCACATAGAAAAACTACTCAACTTAATTTGCTGTCACTTTGCGGTGAAACCATCGGCTGTGATCACCTGACTGGTGTAAACAGCCATTTGTGGCCTGATTTAATGCCTGGAGGAGTTGATGCCAGTAAATTACGTTGAATATGCTATGAGTAATATAGCTTATATTTAAAAAAAAAAAAAGTGTTAATGCGTTCCTCACTGCCCAGCAGGCTCTGGTGCCTAGCCCCACCGGCACGCGCCTCAAAACTGCAGGGACCTCAACCTCGAGGACTCCCTGGGCCGCCACATTGACCCCCTAGAGTCCTTGGCGCGGGTCTCGATCTCTGTCCTGGTCCTTGGGCGTGAGATCTTCTTGGGTGAGTGAATCCGGCTCTGGGCAGGCTTCAGCCTCGGAAGCCCAGTGCGAGTCTCTGACCCATCTCAAGCCGCCAGACCTAGAGTCCTCCTCTGACTATTCCAGAGTGGGAGTCTGACGGGGAAACCTCCCTGGAGACTCAGTCCCACCGAGACCTCCCCTCAGACCCCCCTCCGCTGACCCAGAGGCTGTGGTCCCCTCCTGAGAACATCCCTTTTCTGGATTATGTCAGGGACATGATGCAGGCCCTAGAGCTCACCACTGAGTCTGAGGATAAGCCCCACTTGGAGGAGCTCAATATTCTTAAATATGAAGCTCCTCCAAAGGAAGCTGTCTTTGTGCCAGTTCCTCCGATTCTGAACCGATGACTCCTCCGCATGTGGGAGAACCCGGCCTCTGTTCCTATCGTGAGCAAGCGCCTGGACGCTATGTATAGGGTTGAGCGGGACCTGGTGTTTCAGAAAGCCCAGCTTCCTCACACCTAGATGGTAGTCAGATCGGCCATGCGAAAGCTAAAGAGTCTGAAGACACATTCTTTGGTCCCTCCGGGCAAAGAGTCTCTTACCCTCGATGACTTCAGGCGCAAGGCTTATCAGGGCTCCATGCTGTCGAGTCGCATCCAAGTTTACCAATTATACATTGGGATGTTCCTCCATGACCTTACTAAAGAGCTTGGAGGCTCCACAACGGGCCTTGACGGAGACCATCTCTGACGTTGTCAGGCCTTCTCGAAGTAGGTAGGAAAGAGCTCAAAGTACCTCTCATGAGCAGCATATGATGGTTTCGAGACGTCTGCCCTGGTGGCGGCAGCTGGCATCGGAGCCCGCCGGCAGGCTTGGCTCCAGTTTTCAGACCTGGAGCAGTGGATCCAGGTGAAGCTGCTGGATGTCCCCTGCCTTGGGGAGCAACTATTCGGCAAGCCAATGGAGGATAAGGCAGTGGAGATTGAAACGGAGTATATGACTCGTACTTGCCTCTCCCGGAAAACTTCCTCCCTCCCCAGGAAGAAACAGCAGAGCAAGAAGCTCTTCTTCCACCAGAAGGGGCTCCCATTCAGGGCTACCTGTCCTACCCATGGCATTGACCGCCGTTCAGGGAGGCCAGGGTAAGGGCATGGCCAACGGCCCTCATAAGGCGAAGGGTTCCCCATCCCCCAGCATTGCCTCTCCTCTGCTGACAGATCGGCTGTCTGTCGGGGGGGGGGGGGCATGTTGTCCACTTCTCCCACAGGTGGGAATCCATTTCCACTGATGCCTGGGTCCTCCAGGTCATTCAGGAGGGCTATCTCCTCTATCTGGACCGGCTGTCTCCTCCATCTGGACCAGCTCCCCCCTCTGTGCTTCCCCAGCAACAGGCCCTCCTGAGTTAGGAGTTCGCAGGCTATCTCAAGGACGGGGCAGTAGAAACAGTCCCACTGCATCTCAGAGGACAGGGGGATTTTACTCCAGATACTTCCTCGTCCCAAAGAGGACAGGGGGCCTCTGACCCATCATCGACCTGCGGAACCTAAATAAGTTCCTGGTGCGGGAGAAGTTCAAGATGCTCTCCCTTGGAACATTGCTGCCCTACCTCCAACAGGGCGATTGGCTATGCTCCTTGGACTTAAAGGATGCTTACGCTTATGTCCTCATCCATCCCAAGCACAGAAAGTACCTCCGCTTCATGGTTCAGGGAAACTACTACCAGTACAGGGTACTTCCCTTCGGCCTTGTGTCCACTCTGTGGGTCTTCACAAAATGTCTGGCTGTGGTTGCGGCCCACCTCCAGCTGCAGGGCACCGTTGTCTGTCCCTATCTAGATGACTGGCTCATAACAGGGGGCATGGCCTCAGAAGCCCAGCAGGCCACGGACTGCACCATTCACCTCCTGGAGCATCTGGAGTTTGTGGTCAATTACCCAAAGTCCCACCTCACCCCAGTTCAGTCCCTGTAGTTTATTGAGGCTCGCTTGGACACCCTGCGGGTCATGGCTTTCCTTCCTTAGGACAGGGTGGACCGCCTTGTGTCCCTGCTGTCTGTAGTGTGGTGCTGCAGCTTCGTCTTGGCTCAGATGATGCTTTGCCTTCTCGGCCACATGGCCTCCATGGTCCTTGTCGTGCCCAATGTCCACCTCAACATGCGGGCGGCACAGTGGTGCTTCCGAGCGCAGTAGGCACAATCGATCGGTGGCTCCCGAGACCCTATCTCAGTCATACCTGGCGTGAAGGAGTCTCTCGCATGGTGGCATGAAGTTCGGAACCTACTTCGAGGCATGCCCTTCCAAGCTTTGATGCATCAGGTGGTCTGGACCACGGACCTATCCCTGATGGGCTGGGGAGACCACTGTGAGGGATGGCGTTCTCAGGTGACATGGTCCCTCAAGATCAACCTGCTGGAGCTCTGGACTGTCCGCCTTACACTCAAGGCTTTCAGGAACTGCCTGCAGCGCCGAGTGGTGCTTGTCCAGATGGACAACCAGGTCACAATGTTCTATGTGAACAAACAAGCAATTGTTCAGAGGCGGTGGCCCTGTGCTTCTTTTGCCACGAGCCAGGACATGACCATCTGAGCCATCTACCTCCCGGGCCAGGACAGTGTATTGGCGGATCGGCTCAGCAGAGTCTTCCAACTACACAAGTGGCACCTGTGTCCCCGGATGGCACAGTGGAATTTCCAGCATTGGGGGACCCCAGTCCTGGATCTCTTTGTCAGCCCTGTGAATTCAAAACTCCCCCGGTTCTGTGGTCCTCTCCTGCACCCGGACAGGGTAGCCCCGGACACCTTCCTCCTTTCGTGGGCACATGGCCTGTTGTATGCCTCCCCCCCCCCCTCCATGCCCCACATTGCCCGGACTCTTCGATGATCCTCGTGGCCCAGGCAGCCATGGTTTCCCCTGCTGCTCCGCCTCTCGATGGAAGCCCCGGCCCCTCTCGGGAGCTCACTGGAACTGCTCATGCAGGAGGGGGGTCTGTTATTTCACCCAACTTGAGGTCTCTCTCCCTCACAGCATGGCGGCTGAGCGGGTCGCTCTAGCCTCCTACCATTTTCCCATGGAGATCAAGGATTTTCTTTTGGCCTCATGAAAGGTCTTGACCAGGCGAGCATATGCTTCAAGTGGTGCAGTTCTTGGTGTGGTGCTCGGAGCTCCAAGTGGACCCATTTTACTGCCCTATCAGCTTGGACTTGCAGTACTTACTACACTTATCGCGGGCTGGACTGAAGTCTAGCTCTATCAGGGTTCATCTGAGTGCCATCTCAGCAAACCACCACCCCATCGAGAGTAAACCTCTCTCGGGGCAACCACTTGTCTCTTGCTTCATGCAGGGCCTGCTACTGTCCAAGCCTCCCACCTGCTCTTCCCCGGCAGAATGGGACCTCATTGTGGTTCTCGTGCAGCTGACCAATGCTGCCCTTTGAGCTCATGGCTATCTGCTCACTGCGGCACCTGTCATGGAAGGTGGCTTTCCTGGTGGTGCTCACCTCTGCCTGGAGAGTCAGCAAGCTACAGGCACTGATGGCCGATGCACCATACATGAGGTTTTATCAGAACATGGTGGTTCTGTGCATGCACCCTAAGTTCTTCCCAAAGGTTATCTTGGACTCCCACCTCAACCAGGAGATAGTGCTGCCCACCTTTTTCTGAAGCCCCATGCTGACCGGGCGTTAGCGATTCTCCATATGCTGAATTGTAAGAGGGCTCTTTCTTTCTATCTGCAGCGGACTCGGGACCACCCCAGATCTGGGCAGCTCTTCGATTTCTATGATCCCAGTCCCCTGGCCTGGCAGTCACCAAGCGTACCTTGTCCATCTGGGTGGCGGACTGCATCGCCTTGGCCCTGGCCCAGGCAGGGCTTCCCCTGGACCGCCGAGTCATGGCTCACAATGTCCGAGCGATGGTGACGTCTGTTACTAGTCTTCACTCTGTGCCAATGACAGACATCTGCCGGGCTGCCATCTGGTCCTCCTCTCACACCTTTGCGGTGCTTTATTGCCTGGAGAGGCAGTCCTGTCGGGACAGTGCCTTCGACTAGGCCGTACTCCATAATCTGTTTGGGGTTTAAGCAACTCCTGTCCTCCGATCCTTCTTATTCTGGCTACCAGGAGCGTGGCCATCCATGGACCCAGAGTCCTCAGGTTGCCTTTGGCCTTCACTGGCGACTGCTCATGACTCTGCCATGCTTTTTCCTACAGGTCCTCAGTAACCTGTAGCTGGGGAGTCCCAAATGTGAGGAATGACTTCCTGCTTGTTCCTGGAGAAAGCATAGTTACTCACCTGTAACAGGTGTTCTCCAAGGACAGCAGAAATCAGTCCTCACAACCCTCCCTTCTCCCCTTGGAGTTGCTATCCTTTTTTGTCATCTTCTTGGAGGGGCTATAGCTATGGCACCTGACTGAGTAAGAAGGCACCCTTGGACGGGAAGGGGACCATGTATGAGTGGTGGCATTCCCAAAGGCTTTCTTTGAAAGCTGGGGAAATGCTCTGTGCAGGCTCTGTTGGTGCCGACATCACCCATATGTGAGGACTGGATTCTTGCTGTCGCTGGAGAGCATCTGTTACAGGTGACTAACTACGCTTTTTCCAACAGTCCACACTAACCTTCAAAGACTACTTGGATTAATTTTCCTTTTCCCACCACACCCTGGGAGTTTCTTGACAATTCCGTGAGTAGAAAACTTCTTAATAACATTGTGAACTGTTGACATAGGAATCCCAAGGTCTTTGGAGATGGCCTTGTACCCCTTTGAAGTTTGATGTTTGGTAATAATGGCTTTTCTGAGGGTCTCAAGCAGTTCTCTTGTCACCTTTGTGAAAATGGAACAGGGAGTGAATGTGGCCATTTTAAGCATCATTCATTGGTTGATTCAAGTCATGTGAGTACTGGCAGTTGATCACAGTGCATCTAATTTTACTGCAGTGGGAATGTGGATCTTCTGTTCAAACTGATTTCAATTGTTTATAAGGGTGCCAATAATCATGTCCTAAAAGAAAAGATCACCCTGTGCACCACTCTATAATTTTTGTTTGGTCCAGGTCAGGAGAGGGATACAGACATTCCCCCTCTTGGATGACCATGGCGTCCCTTTTTATTCAAATGTAAATTAAAACATTTTCACTTATCTAAAGGCAGTCCAAACAGCGTAAAAGGAAATTTGTGGCATGAAAGTGATCCTCCAAGTTCTGTATCACATGGCATGCATATTTCGAGCCTGCTCCCAGCTCTTTGTCAAGTGTGCTCAGTGTTTCTTCAGTAGGATCACCAAACACTGCCAAACAAAGAACTGCCGCTACAACTGCCAGACATTTAAAAGTGCCTGCACAGCATTTCATAGGCTGCAACAGATGACACTAATGTTTAGAATAACCACTCAGAACCCAGGGAATACCCCACAGAATTGGGGAAGCCCTGTAGTGATTGGTTAAGACTCAGATAAGACTAAGCCACTCATTTTCCATTTTTAAACCACCAGGGCTAACAGTATTTAAAGCAAAAATCCACTTTTGTTCCAACCATTGCAGTCTATAGGTACAATCCCCTTCACGAGGATCTCTAGGAGCATAACCGATGACTCTCCATCGTAGATCAGAAAATGTGTGACCCTGTGATATACATTGTTCAATCACAGGGGCTGAACGAGTAGATGTCCGAATTCTGGAAGTATGTTTCCCCAGCCGTGTTTTTAAATGACAATAAAGCATAAGGGCACTGTAAAACAAACAAACAAACAAAAACCCCACAACAAAACTGGTAGAACAGCTGCTGCGCTAAAAGTTTATAGAACCGGCCCGAAACAGGGTCCTGCCAAGTGTCACCTTCCATGGTGATATGGCAGTATAGGCAAGATCCACAAGCAAAATAACCAGGAGTAATTCCAGGCCTTGTTTCAGGACGATCTACTGGCATTGTGGACCTGACCAAAAGATCACATAGGTTAGACCTCCCCAGGTGTATGCTATGGTAAGAGGTTTACAAAAACATGGATGAAGATGCAACACTGGCCAGTACTTAGGAAGTAACTGAGCAACCTTTGAAGTATGCTGCATGAATGGTAATATACCTACCAATTTTCTATCCATCTGCTTGGGGTGATTAGCCTCCGTCAAAAGCCCGAGTATAAGCTCTTTTAATAATATGTGAAGGGTATCCCCTAGCCAAAAGCCGTTCACACAAATTCCGGGCTTGATGATAAAAATCATCCATAGTGGTACATATGCGGCGAAGTCGCAGGAACTGTCCAAATGGAAGCCCTCTACGTAATGGTGCTGGATGATGACGACTTTGGAATTGTAGCAAGCTATTACGTTGTGTGGGTTTTCTGAATAGCATGTTACATAAAGACCCATACTGTTTGTAAATGGTAACGTCCAAAAAAATCGATTGATCACGAATGTGAGCCGTGAATTTGATATTAGGCTTGACCGCGTTCAACCAGGATATAAATTGATGTAACAGTTCCAGAGATGATGTCCACAAAAAAAGAAGATACCATCAAGAAATCTCTGCCAGAACCTGATATGTTGAAACCACACGGAAGGATAGATGTGCTTCCATATCAGCCATATATAACGTGGCAATAGAAGAGGCTACTGTGGCTCCCATAGCAATGCCACATACTTGTAAATAAAACTGCCCGTCGAATAAAAAATAATTCTTGGTCAACACTAACCGAGTCAGCTCTATCAAGAAAGATCTAGGAATACGTGAAGGGGCATATCTGAATGCCGAATCCAAAAGAAGCAAAGCTGCTTCCTGATCGATGTTGGTGTACAAAGCCGTGATGTCTAAGGTTGCCAAAAAGATGTCTTCAACAGATCCAGAATATAGCTGAAGCTGATACAAAAATTGAGAAGTATCCCTAATATAAGATTTCACTAGACAGGCTTCCTGTTTCAAAAAAATGTCACAAAACTGAGACTCTGGTTCCAAAAGGGAATTCCTACAGGGCACGATGGGTCTACCTGGAGGGGCCGACAAAGACTTATGTATCTTGGGAAATGTATAAATAACAGGTATTTTAGGATGATGTGCACATAAAAAAGATGCCTGTTTGGCAGTGAATCCACCCTGCCCGTCGTGCATCCGATACCAACAATTCTATTGATGCGCACAATCCCGGTGTAGGATCTTCTTATAACAACTGATAATAAGTGGTGTCTTGGAGTTGTATCAATAACCCACCATGATAATCCTCCAAAGTATGAACCACTACTGTGCTCCCTTTGTCAGCACCCCTGATGATTAAACGATGGTCAGTGGCTAATTGAGATATAGCCAACTGCTGTTCTTTAGATATATTAGATGTCGCCAAAATTTTTAAATCTTGTAAGACTAAATTCTGAAAGATGGAAATAACAGCATCCGGGAGGCGGGGTGGAATCCACTTAGAGGGTGGGTGTACCATCGAGCCATCCGAAGAACCATATTGATCAGCAAAGAAATATGTAATCTGTAACTTCCTAAAAAATGTATACAGGAAAATTCTCATTTTAAACGGGTCATATTTAACAGTTGGTACAAATGATAAACCCAGGTCCAGAACACTTTGGACTGATATTAATGCCACTCCGGTGAGATTGATGATTGTGGATTCTGTCTGGACTGTAGCTGTGTGGTCGGAGGGTCCCAATGATTGTCCATGTGTGTCTGTCGCAGACGATGGCTTCAGGGATGACCTGAGTGAAAATCCAAACGTTCCCTATATTGGGATTCGTGATTTCTACAAATTATAAAAAAAAATTATAGTGTGGTGCACAGCACACATGGTGTCTTTTGGGTTGTATTATTGTGATCACCTGTTGGTTTGGGGGTTTGTTTTTTTTAATTTAATAATCATGTCCTGGCAATGTCCCAGTTTTTATACCTGCCATTTCCTTTTTTAATTGGTCTTGTTTTATTTGATTCTTTTGTGTGTCAAATGTGTCCATATATAGTCTAAAGCCATTTCACTGGGCCCCCCTCCTTTTTTTTTAGGCAATATTGGACAGTAAGGGGTTGAACTACAAAGGTGCCAATAATGTTGACAGCTACTGGAGGTTTGGGTGGCATGGGAATGGATGTCATTTTGTAATGGAGGTCTCTGCATGCTCTGGCAGTGTGGGAACTGCTGCTTTTTTAGGATATTGCTGCCGTTGTGGCTCCTGATTTTGACCGTTATTGGCTCAAGAGTGGGCTTGAGAGGGGGTGGGTTTAGTACCCAGCAGGTCCTCCATTTGAGGACAGCAATTACTTTTTATTTGACAAGGGAGGACAAGGCCATAGCAAAGAGGCTGAATGAATACTTTGCTTCAGTCTTTACTGAAGAGGATGTACGGAAGTTACCTGTGCATGAAATGGTATATAAAGGTGATGTAGTGGAAGAATGAAAGAAATAACGATAAACTGAGAGGATGTATTGCAATTGTTTTAAAATGAAAAGTAGCAAATCACCTGGACCAGATGGAATACATCCAAGGGTGTTAAAAAAACAAACAAACAAACAAAGCAAAAACAAAAAACAAAAACTGAAATAAGAGATTGCAGACCTACTATTAGTAATCTGTGCACTATCATTAAAGTCATCTGTAGTACCTGAAGATTGGAGAATGGCCAATGTAACTCCAGTTTTTAAAAGGAGTTCCAGGGGTGATCTGGGAAACTACAGACCAGTGAGTCCCTCCCTCCCCTCCCCCCCCCGACACCTACCCCATGTGAGCATTCTTGCTTTATAGGACAACTACCAAATTAGCTACACACAGGGACATACAACAGCACTGTTAGAACAGGGAAGAGGTGGCGAGGCCGAGAAGCATTTGAGACAGAGAGAGTATATTGATGAGCTGCTTCTTGAAACATCCAAGCTCTCTGACAGAAGGCTACAGAAGGAAGAAGGTTGGACACGATCTCCAGGAACAAGCAGGAATGAGTCTTCACATATGGGTACGTCGGTACCGACGGAGCCTGCGTGGGAACGCTCCCCAGCTTCCCAAAAAGGAAAGCTTTTGGGAGCATCCCACAGCACCTGCTCGCTGCCTTCCCGCCTTTCCTAACCGCCTCTCCTAACCGCCTCTCCTCAGTTCTTCTTTGCCGCGGAGCCAGCAGGTCGAGCCCTGTCACCGCTGAAGAAGTTCTTTATTTTATTTTCTTTCCTTGGTCGCGTGTCTGCCTTCCCCAACTCCGGACCGGTACCGCCGGTCTTTTCTTTCTTTTCTTTAAAAAAACAAAAAAACAAAACAAAACAAAAACTATATATTTTTCCCTCACTTAGTGTATTTTTCTCTTTGGGCCTTAGGCCTCACAAGAAATTTTCCTCATGGAAAAACCAGCCTCCGGGTTTAAGAAATGCACTAAGTGCAGCGGTACTATTTCTGTTACAGACACCCATGAATGGTGTCTTAAATGTTTGGGTCCTGAACACTCCATTTCGGATTGTCCGTCCTGCTCTCTGATGTCTAAACGGGGTTTACAGAACCGAGCAGCTAAGCTCCATGTGCTGTTTCCCGCTGATGCAGCTTCGGTGGCATCGACGTCTTCCAGGGCTGCTTCTTCCCCCAATGGTTCTCAGGTAACCAAACATAAATCCAGCCGGTCCTCGAAGGATAGATCTCCCTCTAAGCATAGAGATGCCTCCGGGCTTGCCCTCGAGGATCCTGCACCGGCAAAACAACCCCGGTGGGAAGCTCCGGCTTCCAAAGCTTCACCTATGGGGTTACAGGTTGACATCGATGGCACGGCCTCGACCGATCACCTGTTAGAATGCTCCGGGGTACCGGCACAACCTTCCGGTACCGAGTTCCAGGCATTCATGGCGTCGATGGATCAGAATGTAATGTCCATGCAGCAGGCTAAGTGCCTTCATCCAAGCTGCGACGCCGTTGATACAACAACAGACTCCGTTGTCGGTATCGACTCGGGTACCGGCACCAGCGCCGATACCGGTACCGACTGCATCGGCATTGACCAGGATACCGACTGCAGCGGTTCCTTGTCCAGGGCTGCTCATCGGTACCGATCTGGTTCCGATGATGCCCGATGTCGATACTGCTCGATATGCGTACCGAGCGTTAGAAGAGCACCCTGACAGATGGTACTTTGATTCCTCTGGTGATTCTGATACATCAGAGGAGTCTGCTGAAGTATCTATAACCCTTCCTGAAGAGCCGCCTTCTCCAAAAAGAAGAATGTCTCCTCCAGAGGACTTGTCCTTTCAAGACTTCATAAGAGAAGTGGCTAAAGGTCTTTCTATTTCAGTATCCTCTGAATCAGAGCCTAGAGCAAAAAATTAGATATTTTGGGTTATTCTAAGGCTCCTAAAGAGGCAGTCACCTTACCAATTCATGAGATTCTTTATGAACACATGATTGATTTATGGGAGACTCCTCTCACTATCTCTCCTCATTCTCGCAGATTGAACACTATGTATCGTGTCCCTCCCTGTCCTGGTTTTCATAAAACACAGCTTCCTCACCATTCCATTGTGGTGCAGTCAGCTATGAAGAAGATAAAGAGTACAAAGAGACACTCTTCTACTCCTCCAGGAAGAGAATGCAGGACCTTGGATGCTTTTGGTAGGAAAATCTTCCAAGCCAGTATGCTTGTTGCCATAATCAACTCCTATAGTCTTTACATGGGTATGTTTCTAAAGGAGGTTGCAGATAAACTGCACACTTTCCTCCCTTTTCTACCAGAAGATAAAAGGGATGACTTCCTCATTTGGTTTAAGCATACTCAAGACATTTCAAAGTTTTCCAACAGGGCAGCCTTTGATTCCTTTGAAGGTGCCAGCAGAGCTTCTGGCATTGCCATAGCTGCTCGCAGAATTGCTTGGCTCCAAGCTTCTGATTTAGAACCCTGGGTCCAAGATGGATTAGGAAATCTTCCCTGTACAGGTGAAAACCTGTTTGGCAAAGAATGGCAAATAAAAGCCACTCAAATGGATGCAGAAAATTCTGCTCTGGATAGACTTTCAAAGTCAACCTCCATTCCTGCCAAGAAAAAACCCTTCAAGAAGTCTTTTTTCAAAAAGTGCAGATTCCCTTCTACTTCTGGCCAACAATACCCTTCAGGTCGCTTTGCTACTAAGCGTCAGCAACCTAAACAGGCCAGGCCTAAGACTACAGGGGCTGCTGCAACTCAGCAGACCCAACCTCCTCAGGGTTTTTGACTTGATGCTAGAGAACTTAGCCTTTCTGGCTTTAAAACAGCCAGAACCTCTCACCATTCCAGGAAGGTTAGCTCATTTTGCTCCCAGATGGGAGCAGATTACATCAGAGCAGTGGACCCTCTCCATCATAAGAGAGGGCTACAGACTTCATTTCTCAGACCTTCCTCCCCACACCATGGTGAGACATTTCAATTCTCCCACATCTCTTCTCGACCTTCTAGGTCAAGAGGTGGCTACCCTTCTTGCCCAAGGGGCAATAGAAGAAGTTCCCCTTCTTCAACAAGGGTCAGGGTTTTACTCCCCCTATTTTCTCATTCCAAAGAAGACGGGGATACAGACCCATATTAGATCTCAGGGAATTGAACAAATTTCTATGCAAGGAGAAGTTCAAGATGCTTTCTCTGGGCACTCTCCTTCCATACATTCAAAGTCAGGATTGGCTTTGTTCTCTAGATCTCAAGGATGCGTACACACATGTCCTCATCCATCCATCTCACAGAAGATTCCTCCGTTTTCTTTTCCAAGGAAGACATTATCAATACAGGGTGCTTCCGTTTGGTCTGGCCTCTGCCCCAAGAGTGTTCACCAAATGCATGGCAACAGTAGCTGCATTTCTACGCACTCTGGGAATATTTGTATTCCCATACCTGGACGACTGGCTCATCCGAGCTCCATCTCAGTCAGAGGCCCAGACTTCCCTGGACTGCACAAGGCGCATTCTACAGTATCTGGGACTTGTGGTAAACCTCCCAAAGTCCCAGCTCACCCCTACTCAGTCCCTAGAGTTCATAGGGGCCTGGCTAGATACTACCACTGCAAGGGCCTATCTTCCTCAGGCCCGTTGCCTACGCCTAGTGCAGTTAGCCTCTCAGGTTCAGTCAAAGAGCCACTTAACTGCCCGGGTGATGCTACAACTGCTAGGCCACATGGCTTCCACCGTGCATGTGGTACCCTATATATATGAGAGCAGCCCAATGGACTTTGTCCACCCAGTGGACTCAAGCATCAGGAGCTCTCTCAGACCAAATAGCAACCTCCAAACGTCTCTCTTGGTCTCTCCAGTGGTGGATGTCCACTCAAAATCTGTTGCTGGGGTCCCCCTTCCAACAGTTGTTGCCCCAAGCAACTCTCACAACAGATGCCTCCCAAACAGGTTGGGGAGCTCATCTACAAGACCTCTCCACTCAAGGCACTTGGTCCCCACAGGAGACCTTTCTTCATATCAATCTCTTGGAGCTTCGAGCAGTCTTTCTAGCTCTCAAGGTCTTTCATACCCTGCTCAGCTACAAGACAGTCCTCATTCATACGGACAATCAAGTAGCCATGTTTTACATAAACAAGCAAGGAGGAACTGGCTCTCTGTCGCTTTGCAACGAAGCTTTAAGATTGTGGGCCTTCGCCAGAGTGCATCAAATCCATCTCCTGGCAGTATACCTCCCAGGAATCCAAAACTCTTGGGCAGACAGACTCACTCGAGTTCTGCTCCCACACGAATGGTCCCTGCACATGGATCAGGTACTCAGAATCTTCCAAGAATGGGGAACCCCGGACATAGACCTCTTTGCAAGTCCGTGGAATGCCAGACTTCCCCGGTTCTGTTCCAGAATTCCGTGTCAGGGAGTTCAGGCCAAGGATGCCTTCCTCCTTCACTGGGGTGAGGGTTTCCTGTATGCCTTTCCACCCATTCCCTTGATTCCCAAGACTCTGTTCAAACTCCAGAGGGATCAAGGATCTATGATCCTCATAGCTCCACGCTGGCCACACCAAGTGTGGTACCCTCTACTTCTGCATCTCTCCCAAGCCCCCTCTCTGGACTTGGGAGCTGCTCCAGACCTTCTGTCCCAGGAGGAGGGGACTTTGTGGCACCCAAACCCCAAGTCCCTTCACCTCAGAGCTTGATTACTGAAGGCCTAGACCTTCAAAGCTGGAATCTTTCTCAACAAGTGAAGGATATCCTCCATGCTTCCAGAAAACCTTCCATTAGGCGTTCCTATGCTTTTAAATGGAAAAGATTTTCCATTTGGTGTGCTGAAAGGAGTCTCGACCCTCTAGCACTACCTTTGAATTCTCTATTGGAATACCTCCTGCATCTTTCCGATGCAGGCCTTAAGACGAATTCAGTAAGGGTCCATTTGAGTGCTATTGCAGCATCCCTTAAGCCTATCAATGGACAACCTGTTTCCTCTCATCCTCTTATTGCAAGATTCATGAGAGGCCTAACTTTAACTAGACCTCCCATTAGGCCTCCTCCGGTGGCATGGGATTTAAATCTGGTTCTTGGTCAGCTTATGAAGCCTCCTTTTGAACCCTTAGCCACCACCTCCTTGAAATTTCTTTCCTGGAAGGTTATTTTCCTCATTGCAGTCACCTCAGCTCGCCGCATCAGTGAGCTGCAGGCCTTAGTGGCTAATCCACCTTATACAAGGTTCCATCATGATAAGGTAGTTCTTAGGACCAATCCACACTTTATGCCTAAAGTGGTCTCACCTTTTCATCTTAATCAAGAGGTATATTTACCTGTCTTTTTTCCAGCTCCTCATGCATCAAGTGCAGAGAAGAATCTTCATACTCTGGATTGTAAAAGAGCTCTTGCCTTTTACTTAAAAAGAACACAGCAACATAGAAAGTCTTCCCAGCTCTTTGTTGCTTTTGATCCCTCTCATTTGGGACTTCCAGTCTCTAAGAGGACACAGTCCAATTGGATTGCTCAGTGTATTTCTTTCGCCTACCAGAGTAAGAACCTTTCTCTGGAGAGCCATGTCACAGCTCATAATGTGAGGGCCATGGCTGCCTCTATGGCTCATCTAAATTCTGTGTCCATCGACCAGATCTGTCGAGCAGCCACCTGGGCCTCGGTTCATACCTTCACAGCCCATTACTGCTTGGACAAGGACTCCCGCCGGGATGCCTTGTTTGGTCAGGCTGTTCTCAAACACCTGTTCCATTCTTAATCAACTCCTACCCTCCATCCCTGGATAGATGCCTGAGATCCATAGGAGGAGGTAGAACCCTTCCCAGGGTCTCATATCCTTGGGGTTCTCCCAGGCATCTTAGCTAGGGAGTCCCCATATGTGAAGACTCATTCCTGCTTGTTCCTGGAGATAGCACAGTTACTTACCTGTAACAGGTGATCTCTGGGAACAGCAGGAATAAGTCTTCACAACCCTTCCACCTCCCGTAGGAGTTGTATCTCTCTATCTGTCTTTCCTTTCCTCTCTCTTTTGTCTCAGCTTAAAACTCGTACTGAGGAGAGGCGGTTAGGGAAGGCAGCGCGCAGGCTCTGTGGGATGCTCCCAAAAGCTTTCCTTTTTGGGAAGCTGGGGAGCGTTCCCGCGCAGGCTCCGTCGGTACTGACGTACCCATATGTGAAGACTTATTCCTGTTGTTCCCAGAGATCACCTGTTACAGGTAAGTAACTGTGCTTTACCAGAGCCTGCAGTATCAACACTCCAACTCCTCCAGCCCTTGAATTGCAGAATCAGTATACAGCCCTGGAAGTGGAAGCATCCTAGGAAAGGAAAGAACCATAGTTCAAGCACTCCAAAGTTGCAGAATCGGTCACCACAAGGAAGCGAAGGGTAGTTGTGGTTGGTGACTCTCTTCTGAGGGGTAAAGAGGTGTCCATCTGCTGACCAGATTTGATGTCCAGAGAGGTGTGCTGTCTGCCAGGTGCCAAAATCCAAGATGTTACGGAGAGTTTGCCGAGACTCATCAAGCCTACTGACTATAATCCGATGTAGCTCATCCATGTAGGGACAAATGATATTGC
Organism: Ichthyophis bannanicus; assembly: GCA_033557465.1. Classification (NCBI taxonomy): domain Eukaryota; kingdom Metazoa; phylum Chordata; class Amphibia; order Gymnophiona; family Ichthyophiidae; genus Ichthyophis; species Ichthyophis bannanicus. The sequence goes on along the minus strand of JAWIIG010000024.1, from coordinate 2,368,071 downwards.
TAGGTATCCCTCCGAGCATATCAAACGTGACTTCATGGCTCTGGGACAGAGGGTGAAACAGATGTACAGGTGGTCTCTTCAATTTTCCCTGTTGAGGGTAAAGGCCGAGGCAGAGAAGCTTGTATCCTGGAGATGAATGCATGGCTGCGTGGATGGTGTCATCGAGAGCGTTTTGGTTTCCTGGACCCATGGGAGGATGAACCAAGGGCTGCAGAGCAAGGATGGTGTCCAACTGGCGGAGTCCCTCACCTGGTGGCAAAACTTGCATCACCTCCAGGCGAGAATGCCATTCCAGGCACCCGCACTGCTGAGGACATTGACAACAGATGCCTCTCTCCTGGGTTAGGGGGCGCATTGCAGAGTCCACCGTACACAAGGCAGCTGGTCCCAGAAGGAGTCACTCTTGCAGATCAATCTCCTAGAACTCAGGGCAATCTTCCTGGCCCTGCGAGAGTTTTGCCACTGCCTGCGGCTCCAGACTGTACTGATTCAGGTGGAGAACCAGGTGGCCATGTTTTACATCAACAAGCAGGGGGACACGGGCTCATACTTCCTCTGCCAGGAGGCGGTGGCCCTTCTCTCCATCGCAGTGCGCAACAACATGCTCCTGCGAGTGGTATACCTGCCAGGTCAGGACAACTGCTTAACAGACAGGCTGAGCAGAGTCCTTTGCCCACACGAGTGGTGTTTGAACCCCAGGGTAACGAAGCAACTTTTCCACTGCTGGGGCAGGCCTGTGATAGACCTTTTTGCCTCCCCGGACAATACGCAACTACCGCGCTTCTGCTCATGCCAGATGCATGTGGGGAGAGTGGTGGCAGACACCTTCCTAATCTCGTGGTCAGAGAGCCTACTCTATGCGTTTCCACTGACCCCCACCCCCCCCGGTCACCAAGAACATCTTCAAGATCCAGAGCAAGGGGGCGTCAGTTATACTGATCGCGCCCAGGAAACCCTGGTGTTCCCTCTGTTTCTTTCCCTGTCAGTGGCACTCCCAGTCCCACTGGGCCAGGCCCCGGATCTCCTGTCCCAGGAGGAGGGCTCCCTTCTGCACCCTAACCTGGGGTCACTAATGCTAAATGGCATAGCTGCTGAAAGGGTAGCGCTGGCCTCTTTCAACCTTCCAGGGGAAGTCAAGGAGGTCCTACTGGCCTCCCGAAAACCCTCCACCAGACGGGCTTACGCCTTTAAGTGGAGAAGATTCTCCCTCTGGCGTGCGGAGGAGGAGGAGAATGCCTTCTCCTGTCAAGTGCAACTGGTTCTTCAGTACCTGCTACACCTGTCACACGCCGGGCTGAAATCCAACTCTGTAAGGGTGCATCTGAGCGCCATAGCCACGCACCACCACCCTATCGAGGGAAAACCCCTCTAGCCAGCCGCTGGTCTCTAGGTTCCTCCGAGGCCTCTTGTTATCCAAGCCTCCTCTCCAGCAGCGGAGTGGGACCTCAACATTGTGCTCTCCCAGCTCACTAAATCACCATTCGAGCCCATAGCCACTTGCCATCTGAGAGAATTAATTAATTAACCATTTCTTATATACCGTCTTTCATGATATCAAGGCAATTTACATTGAACAAACTGAAATTACATTGAACAGGGCATTATAACTTGGAGATAACTATTTGACAGGGAACATGGGCAATGGAGGGTTAAGTGACTTGCCCAAGACCACAAGGAGCACCTGTCGGACTAGAAACCCCAGTCCTTCAGGCCCAAGGTTGCTGTTCTCTAGTGGGATTTGAACCCTCGACCTTCCGGCCTGAGGCAACTCCTCCCCTACTTGTCTTAGAAAGTGGCCTTCCTGGTGGCCCTCACGACCACTCGAAGTGTGAGCAAACTCCAGGTCCTGGTGGTGGATCCACCATATACAAGGTTCTATAAGAACAGTGTGGTTCTCTGCACACGCTCCAAATTCCTCCCAAAGGTGGTATTTCCTTTCCACCTTAACCAAGAGATAGTCCTCCCCACCTTCTTTCTGTGGCCTCATGCCGGCAGGGAGTAACTAATCCTTCATACACTAGATTGCAAGTGGGCCCTGTCTTTCTACCTGCAGTGGACTCGGGCCCCTCAAAAAGCTCCTCAGCTTTTCATGTCTTATGATCCCAGTAGATTGGGGCTCCCTTGACTAAGTGAACTCTGTCCACTTGGGTGGCGGACTGTATTGCTCTTGCATATGAGCGAGCTGGCCTTTCCCTTGAGCACCGGATCACAGCACATCGTGTGAGGCTGATGGCCACATTGGTGGCCAACCTCTGCTCCGTGCCGGTGAGTGAGATCTGCAAAGCTGCCACGTGATCTTCAGTTCATATGTTTGCAGCTCACTACTGCCTAGAGAGCGAGTCCCGCAGGGACAGTGTCTTTGTCCAGGCAGTACTCTGTAATATTCTCGTGATGTAGGCAATTCCTGCCCTCTGACCCTTCTGTGTTCAGGCTACCAGAGTGATAGTGTCACTGGATGCTAGGGTCTTGCAGAGTCTCTCAATGGGGACTTGTCGTCTGCAACTCACGGCTTCCTGATTGATTGCTGTTGGTGCTGTCGTGGTTCAGTCCTCGGCAGCCTATTTATTTATTTATTTAGCGCTTTTTAATATCAGTGCAGTTTAGAAATAACAAAACTTTTGCATCAGAACAAAAGATCTTTTGCTTACATTGTAACAGGATTTGTAACTTGGGACTGTAACAAGGGTAACTATATACAAATCGACAACAGTGGTAGGTGTAAAAACTATTTACAGTTTATATTGCACATTGGAATCATAATGCAAGAAGCTTGTAATCTATGCTCGCTGTGAGTGTGCCTGAGGGCGGGTCTGTTTTGTATGTCGTTAAGAGTTATGTTGTTGGAATGTCAGAGGTTGAGTGGGTGAGTTGAGGTGCCTAGAGCTAGGGAGTCCCATATGTGAGGACTGACTTCTGCTTGTTCCTGGAGAATGTGTAGTTACTCAACTGTAACAGATATTCTCCAGGAAAAGCATGCATCAGTCCTCACAATTCTCCCTCCTCCCCTGGGAGTTGCCTCCCTACCTTGTGTTAGTTTTTACTGCCGTCTTAGATGTATCATCTGAGCAAGATGGCACTCTTGTGTGGGAAGGGGACCATGCATGCATGGCAGCATGTCCGAAAGGCTTTCTTTGAAAGCTGGAGAACTGTTCCGTGTGGACTCTGTCTGCGCCGATGTCACCCATATGTGAGGACTGATTCCTGCTGTTCCCAGAGAACACCTGTTACAAGTGAGTAACTACGCTTTATCAAGGATTCCTTGACTTTACATCATAAAATTACAAATTTGGAAAACACCTTAAAGAATAAGAATTTAAGATTTTTGCAATTTTCTATACTGAGTATGTGACCTGCTTCTCTTAAAAATGTTTTAAAAAGATTCCTATTTTGCCAAATGCTAATAATATTTGAAAATCGGTAAACTATGTTCATGAGAGCAAGCAAGCTTCTGTGTCATCTCCTGTGGTGAATGAAAATCCTGGAGCTATTTCTCCTACATTTAATTTAACACTGTTTTTTGAGTTGTTGCAGAACAGTGTTGCCACCAGGGCTACCTTAGTTGTTAACTTTTGTTTCTGAGAATGAAAAAACAGAAAATCTTTCTTTTTAAAGTAGACTTTCATAATATTCTCTTTTGTGGTTCTATTGTCGTTTTTTCTGATTTTGTAAGACCTACACAGGAGTGCAGGAATTCCTTTTTGGCCCTATGTGCCAGAGTGTTGGCCCTGGAGACCAGATTCTTTGATATCCTTGTAAATGTTTGATAACTTGTCAGCATAATATTGCTCTCAGTATCCCATCAGATAATGAATCTTCCAAAACCTGTGTCAAATTCAAACTGTCTTCCAATATATATATCATAAGAACATAAGATATGCCATACTGGGTCAGACCAAGGTCCATCAAGCCCAGTATCCTGTTTCCAACAGTGGCCAATCTAGGTCATATGTACCTAGCAGTTTCCCCAAAAGACACAGGTTCCACAATGCTTGTACTGGGTCAAGCATTGATATCCTGGGTCCCTTCTTAATAATGGTTTATGGACCTTTCCTCCAGGAACTTGTCCAAACCTTTTTTAAACCCAGCTACACTAACAGCCTTTACTACATCCTCCGGTAAAAAATTCCAGAGTTTGATTACACGTTGAGTGAAAAAATATTTTCTTTTATTAGTCTTAAATAGTTTACCCTGTAGCTTCATTGCATGTCCCCTAGTCTTTCTATATTCTGATAACGTAAACAATCGATCTACGTTTACCCGTTCCACTCCGTTCATTAATTTATAGACTTCTATCATATCTCCCCTCAGCTGTCGCTTTTCCAGGTTAAAGAGCCCTAACCTTTTTAGGCTTTCTTCATAAGAGTATCCTTCCATCCCCTTTACCATTTTGGTGGCTCTTCTCTGAACCTTTTCTAAAATCGCTATATCCTCTTTAAGATATGGTGACCAAAATTTCACACAATATTCAAGGTGTAGTCTCACCATGGAACGATATAGAGGCATAATATCTTTTGTTTTATTCTCCATTCCTTTCCTTATGATACCTAGCATTTGCTCTCTTGGCCGCCGCTGCACACTGGGCCGAGGGTTTTAACATGGTATCCACAATGACGCCTAAATTTTTTTCCTGGGTGGTGGTTCCTAATGTGGAACCTTGCATCGTGTAACCATAGTTTGGGTTCTTCCCTAGGTGCATAACTTTGCACTTGTCCACATTAAATTTCATCTGCCATTTTGATGCCCAGTCTTCCAATTTATCAAGATCCTCTTGCAATTTTCCACAATCCTTTTGGGTTTTAACAACTTTAAATAGTTTTGTGTTATCTGCAAATTTAATAGCCTCACTCGTTGTTCCACTTTCCAGGTCATTTATGAATATGTCAAAAAGCAGCGGACGCAGTACAGATCCCTGGTGTACACCACTATTTACCTTTCTCCATTGGGAAAATTGGCCATTTAGCCCTACCCTCTGCTTTCTATCTTTTAACCAGTTCCTGATCCACAGTAGTACACTGCCTCCTATCCCATGACTCTTTAGTTTTGCCAAAAGTCTCTGATGAGGGACCTTGTCAAAGGCTTTCTGAAAGTCCAGATACACTATATCAACCGACTCACCTTTGTCCACCTCTTTATTCACACCTTCAAAAAAACATAACAGATTAGTAAGACAAGATCTTCCTTGTCTAAAGCCATGTTGGCTGTCTCCCATTAGGCCATGACTATCTACATGCTGAGTAACTGTATTCTTTATGATTGTTTCTACCATTTTTCCCGGTACTGATGGCAGGCTCACCAGTCTGTAGTTTCCCGGATCACCCCTGGAATCCTTTTTAAAAATTGGTGTTACATTGGCGATCCTCCAATCTTCAGGTATTAGAGATGACTTTAATGATAGTTCACAGATTACTGATAGCAGGTCTGCAGTCTCATATTTAAGTTCTTTCAACCCCCTTGGATCTATACCATCCGGCCCAGGTGATTTGCTACTCTTCAGTTTATCTAATAGTTGTAATACATCTTCCCGATGTATCGATATTTCCTTCAATTCTTCCACACCTTTAAATACCACTTCTGTCATGGGTAACATCCCTACATCTTCCTCAGTAAAGACCGAAGCAAAGAATTCATTCAGTTTCTCCGCTATCGTCTTGTCGCCTCTTAGTGCCCCTTTAACCCCTCTATCATCTAATGGACCAACTGACTCTCTCGCAGGTTTTTTGCTACGAATGTACTTGAAAAAGTCTTTATTTTGCGTTTTTTGCTTCCGCAGCAAGCTTCTTCTCAAATTCTCCCTTTGCCTGCCTTATCAATGCCTTGCATTTGACTTGCCAGTGCTTGTGCTGTTCCCAGGTTTCGTTGTTTGGCTTTTTTTTCCATTTCCTGAAAGATGATTTTTTGGCAACAGCCTCTCTGACCTCACCTTTAAACCATGCTGGCAGTTTTTTGGACTTCCTTCCACTTTTCTTAAAACGTGGAATACAGCTGGTCTGAGCTTCCAAGATAGTAGTTTTCAACAACATCCAAGCTTGATGTAAGTCTTTAACCTTTGCAACTGCTCCTTTTAGTTTTTTCTTAACTTTTTTCCTCATTTTATCATAGTCTCCCTTTCAGAAGTTAAAAGGTAGTACTGTGGATTTCCTTACTATCCCTCCTCCACTAATTAAATCAAAGGCGATCATGCTATGATCACTATTGCCAAGTGGCCCCAACAATCTTATCTCTTGCACTAGATCTGGTGTTCCACTAAGGACTAGGTCCAATATGGCTTCCCCTCTGGTCGGTTCATGAACCAGCTGCTCCAAGAAGCAGTCATTTATTTCGTCTAGGAACTTTATCTCCCTAGCATGTCCTGCCGTGACACTGACCCAGTCGATACCGGGGTAATTGAAATCACCCATTATTATTACTACGCTTTAACTTTTGTTAGCTTCCTTGATTTCTTTGAGCATTTCATCATCCATTTGTTCATTCTGGTCAGGCGGTCGATAGTACACCCCCACTGCCATCGCCTTCCCCTTTTTACATGGAATTTCAATCCATAGAGATTCTGCAGCAAATTTTGTTTCCTGCAAAACTTTAATCCTTTCTGACTCAATGCCCTCTCAAACAGAGCGCAGCCTCTCTACCAATTTGATCAGCTCTATCATTACGATATAGTTTGTACCCAGGTATCACAGTGTCCCACTGGTTGTCCTCCTTCCACCATGTCTCTGATATTCCAATCATATCTAACCTTTCATTTAGTGCTATATATTCTAACTCTCCCATCTTATTTTTTAGAATTCTAGCATTTGCATACAAGCTTTTTAGTGACTGTATTTTATTCATATTAATTTGGCTATTGGTAGACATGGGTAATTTGGGATCTTTAAGCTCTGCTACTTTATTCTTTTTTGGAACCTCTCTGCTTTTGGTAGTATCCTTCAAGGATACATTCTTCCGAACTATCCGCTCTTGGGCGACTGTCGGCTTTCCCCTATTATCTAGTTTAAAAGTTGCTCTATCTCCTATTTAAAGGTTAATGCCAGCAGCCTGGTTCCATCCCGGTTAAGGTGAAGCCCATCCCTTTGGAAGAGCCCCTCTTTTCCCCAGAATGTTCCCCAATTCCTAACAAATCCAAACCCCTCATCTCTGCACCATTGTCTCATCCACGCATTGAGACTCCGGAGCTCTGCCTTCCTTTTGGGTCCTGCGCGTGGAACGGGAAGCATTTCGGAGAACGCTACCCTGGAAGTTCTGGATTTCAGCTTCCTACCTAAAAGCCTAAATTTAGCCTCCAGAACCTCCCTCCCACATTTTCCTATGTCATTGGTACCGACATGTACCAAGACAGCAGACTCCTCCCCAGCACTATCTAAGACCTTATCTAGGTGGCGTGTGAGGTCCGCTACCTTCGCACCAGGCAGGCATGTTACCAGGCGATCCTCACATCCACCAGCCACCCAGCTATCTACATGCCTAATGATTGAATCACCAACTATAACGGCTGACCTAACCCTTCCCTCATGGGCACATGGCCCTGGAGAAACATGCTCGATGTGAGAGGGTTTTACATCACCTGGAGGACAGGTCCTAGTTACAGGATCACTTCCTGCCACACCAGGGTGATGCTCTCCTGTCACGTGACCTCTCTCCTCCATGGCAACAGGGATGCTGCCAGACTGGAGGTGGGACTTCAGGACTATATCCCTGTAGGTATCGTCTATGTACCTCTCTGTCATTCTTATGTTTTCCAAGTCTGCTACTCTAGCCTCTAGAGAACGGACTCGTTCCCTGAGAGCAAAGAGCTCCTTTAACCTTGTGCACACACAAAACCTCTCACCAACTGGGAGAAAATCCATACATGTGACACTCAATTCAAAAGACTGGAAAGCCTCCATCTCGCTGCTGGACTGCTGTCTGCATCTTAGTTTTAAGTTTGTGTTTAGATCTTTAAGTTCTTTACTTACTAAGGGTTGCTATGGATATTTATACCAATAAAACTCTACCTAATACGTTTAATATACCTTGTTCACCTGAAGCTTAATTAATCTCAGGTCCTTAGTGTATGACTGATTTGGGTAACAAGCTTCACCTGAAAGCACCTCCTGTCTTTTAAGATGTGTAAGTACCTTTAAAGCTACCATTATCCTAGGGGTGGGTGGGTGTGAGGGAGGGAGGGAAATAACACTTATTAAAAGAGGGCTGCTACACAGTACCCTGTCTTGTGCTGCTGAGGTAAACTATATTCTGATTTGATTTAAATTATAGCTCTTTGCTGCTGCTAGGCTCTAACTTATGAAATTTAAACTACAAGCTCTCTGCTGGGTTCTATATTTAACCAGAAAGCTCTCTTCTGTGTTTTAAATTTAAACTAAAAGTACTCCTTACTCTAAATCTCCTCCAATACCTCCACATTGCTTTCTAGTTGGTAAATAATACACTTTCGAATAGGGTTTCTCATCCCAGTCCTCGGGACACACCTAACCAGTCAGGTTATCGGGATAGCCACAGTGAGTATGCATGAGAGAGATTTGCATACTCTGCCTTTGTATGCAGATCTCTCTCATGCATATTCCTTGTAGTTATTCTGAAAACCTTATTGGCTTGATGTGTCCCCGGGATTGGTTTGAGAACCCCTGCTCCAGAAGTAGGTAGGATTGCTTTCTTAACCCTTTGAAGGCCTACTTTAAATTTTTAATCCACATTCTGCAGCCGGGTTAATTTTTGCATATTTCAGGAAAATTGTACCTGTCTTATTCAATATGTTCTAATAGTGATTTTCCTTATGGTCAAGTGTTATATACCATTTGATAGGAATATTTAGTCAGAATTTTGGATCCCAAGAGTTTTGGGCTCGGCCTGGAAAGGGTTAAGTATACTTCCAGCAAGTATTGCTTTAACATTTCAGATGGTGAGATCACTGAAGACTTTTTAACGTGTACAGATCTTAAATTTAAATGTTCAGCAAGGTTCTCAAGCCTTTTGACTTGGCCATGAGTAGCAGTACTGTTTCATGATAGTTTGACTTAACTCTTTAAGTGTCTTTAACTCATGGTACATATTCTTCAACTTTGCACTGGAGCCAGCCTAGACTTCCTGCTGTATCCACCTTCTTAAGGTAGCTAAACAGGTAGAAAAAGCAACAGTAAAAGCCAGAAGGATGCTTTTGTGCATAGGGAGAGGAATGGCCAGCAGGAAGGAAGAGGTGATGGTGCCTCTGTGTAAGTCTTTTAGATCTTATTTAGAGTATTGTGTGCAATTCTGGAGAGCACACCTTCAAAAGGATATAAACAGGATGGAGCCAGTACAGAGGGTGGCTACCAAAATGGTCAGTGGGCTTGTCATAAGGCATATGGGAACAGACTCAAAGATCTCAATATGCAAGAAAGATGAGAGAGGGGGAGATAAGATAGAGATGTATAAATTTCTCCATGGCACAAATGCACATGAGGGAGAGCCTCGTTCAGTTAAGAAAGCTCTGCAATGAGAGGGCATAGGATGAAGATGAAAGGAGATTGATTCGGGAGTAATTTGTGGAAATATTTTTTTATGGAAACAGCAGTAGATATGTGGGATAGTCTCTCAGCGGAGGTAATTTATTTATTTATTTAGCTGTATTTATATCCCGCTTTTCACCGGGTCAAAGCGGTCAATTGGGGGATACATTTAACATGAGGGGATATGAGACACACACACTAATACATACAGGGAACATGGGCATTGGAGGGTTAAGTGGCTTGCCCAAGACCACAAGGAGTGCCTATAGGACTAGAAATCCCAATCCCTCCGGCCTGAGATTGCTGTCCCCAGGTGGGACTTGAACCCCCGACCCTCCGGTCTGAAGTACCTTGTCCTAACCACTAGACCACGCCTCCCTCAGGTAATAGTCACAAAGACTGTATCTGAATCCAAGAAAGCATGGGACAAACACAGAAGATCTCTAAAGAAAAAAAAAGGGACTGTAGAGCTTAGTAATTGGTATGGAAGGGCAGACTAGATAGACCATATGGTCTTTCTCTGCTATCATGTTTCTGTATACCCAAGGTGGAAACTTCCATGATTCCTACACGACTAGATAGAGATCTCACCAATTGCATAATTGCAGTCCAGATAGCCTCTAAAGTTACAATTGCAGGTCTGATCAAAATACTGGCATTCTGAGCTGCATTCAGGGAGGGAACAGATAATTCACTCGCTGCAGGCTGCATATCTGAGGCGGTAGCTGTTCCATCCTGAGCAGACCCAAGAGGGTTAACTGCTTGCACTAGCCTTTGTAGTTTCCTCCTGTTTCTCTGTTCCTCCTGCCACCACAACCCAGAGTCCTCTAGTCGACACTTCTTCCCCTGTTATAGATCCTGAGCCTAGGGCAGTGATGGCTAACCTTTTTGAGCCCGAGTGCCCAAACTGCCGCACAAAACCAAAGAATTTCCTCAAAGTGCCAGCACGTCAATTTGCATAAATATTTGCATAATGCTAACATACACTAACTTTTAGTAAACATGTCTCTTAATGAGTGTATGGATAAAGACAGACTAAAAGATTTCTACATTACTATAATCCAGTGCCAACCGCCAGGCACATTAGGAACTACTACAAACACTGCCCATTTAGAACCAATAGCAAACCCGCCGTATCCTAACAGCACTACCAGGACTCACAAAGCACCACACCATACCTATCAAAAGGCAACACTGCAAATATTAAACCAATACATTTCAGACAATAACAATACATGACCTACTGGGGAAAGAGAACAAGTGGCAATGTCAAAAGGAAGTACATAAACAGAATACCTCAGCTCAGTTACACAGTTGCAATTGCTCCAGCCACTTTCTTCTGGTTTCTTCATGTTTTCTGCTAACTCTCCATCATCTGCTGTCCATTTGTCCTTTCTTCTCTCTTCTAGTTTTTTTTCCATTCTCTCTCTCTACATCCGCTTTAACATACTAATCTTTCTCCTTTTGCTCTTTCCTCATTCCTATTTCATCCACTCAAATTTTACCCCTCCATCCTCAATCCCCACTTACTCTCCCAATACCCGGCCAATTGTAGATTTTTTATCCCTCCCACACAAAATATTTTTCCCCTCTCCATTTTACTCTCCCAGCCCCATCCCATTCTAATCCTCCCCCAACATCAGCTCCCTTCTAGTTCCAGCCTCACCCAGCATCCATTCCCTTCTAGTCCCTGCATCAGCCCATTTCCAGTCCTAGCCCCCCATCAGCCCATTTCCAGTCCTAGCAACCCCCCAACCCAATACCAGTCCTAGCCCCCCCCCATCAACCCACTTCCAGTCCTAAACCCCCATCACCCCATTTTCAGTTTAAGCCCCCCCTATAACCCATTACCAGTCCTAACCCCCATCACCCCATTTCCAGACAGCCCCCATCAGCCCACAGCCCATTAGCAGTCCTACCCCCCCAGCCCATTATCAGTCCTACCCCCCCGCCCGCCCATTAGCAGTCCTAACCCCCCCAGCCCATTAGCAGTCCTACCCCGCCCGCCCGCCCGCCCCCCCCTCCTGCCCATTAGCAGTCCTAACCCCCCCTCCCTGCCCATTAGCAGTCCTAACCCCCCTCCCTCCCTGCCCATTAGCAGTCCTAACCCCCCCTCCCTGCCCATTAGCAGTCCTACCCCCCCCTCCCTCCCTGCCCATTAGCAGTCCTAACCCCCCCCTCCCTCCCTGCCCATTAGCAGTCCTAACCTCCCCCCCTCCCTCCCTCCCTGCCTGCCCATTAGCAGTCCTAACCCCCCCTCCCTCCCTGCCCATTAGCAGTCCTAACCCCCCCTCCCTCCCTCCCTCCCTGCCCATTAGCAGTCCTAACCCCCCCTCCCTCCCTCCCTCCCTCCCTCCCTGCCCATTAGCATTCCAAACCCCCCCACCCCCCCCCCCTGCCCATTTCCATTCCAAACCCCCCCCCTCCCTCCCTCCCTGCCCATTAGCAGTCCTAACCCCCCTCCCTCCCTGCCCATTAGCAGTCCTAACCCCCCCCCTCCCTCCCTCCCTCCCTGCCCATTAGCAGTCCTAACCCCCCCTCCCTCCCTGCCCATTAGCAGTCCTAACCCCCCCTCCCTCCCTCCCTCCCTGCCCATTAGCAGTCCTAACCCCCCCTCCCTCCCTCCCCCCCAGCAGTCCTAACCCCCCCTCCCTCCCTCCCTCCCCATTAGCAGTCCTAACCCCCCCTCCCTCCCTCCCTCCCTGCCCATTAGCAGTCCTAACCCCCCCTCCCTCCCTCCCTCCCTCCCTCCCTGCCCATTAGCAGTCCTAACCCCCCTCCCTCCCTGCCCATTAGCAGTCCTAACCCCCCCTCCCTGCCCATTAGCAGTCCTAACCCCCCCTGGCAAATTTTTTAAAAAAAAAGCAGGCTCTGGCTGCTGCCGCGGCAGATTGCAATGTCCCGCGGGGCCCCCTCCGCCCGCTAAGCCCCTCTGCAAGGGCTTTCAGATTCGCGAGGGAGACGCTCTCCCTCGCGAATCTGAAAGCTCTTGCAGAGGGGCTTAGCGGGCGGAGGGGGCCCCGCGGGACGCTGCATTCTGCCCTTGCCGCGTCCGCGGCAGCAGTCAGAGCCAGCTTTTTATTTTTCTGCGGACCTTCCCGCGTGCCAGCTGCAAGGCCTTTGCGTGCCACAGCTGGCACGCGTGCCATAGGTTTGCCATCGCTGGCCTAGGGTTTGCATTCCTGCCCCCATGATATCCAGACACTCAGCACTCCTCTGCAGTCCTGGTTCAGGAGGAAATTGATGCTGATCAGGACTCAGACTTGCATCCAATGCTGGAAAGGCCACCTCGCTGCCATCTCCTGTTTTCTCCCTGATAGTCTGCATCTCTGCCCAAGAGCTCACAAACTGAATGCAACACTTGTATCCTGGGGAAGAACTTTCAGGGTGAATTTTGACTTTCTTCTTATACTTTCCCATCAGATATCATTATTTCTCAGGAATATAACTTAAAAATATGTTCTAAAGGAGCCTCTGGGTTACAGAGTTACTGCCATCTTTCTTTCTTTTAATCTTATTTTTAGATTTCTAACATTCCCATGTAGACAATTTAAAGAATGTTTGTTTTCTTTTTTAAGTGCTGTCAAGTCAGTGCTGACTCCTAGCGACCTAACTGCCTCTGGGATTTCTTGGCAATGTATTCACTGGAAGTAGATTGCCAGGCCTTTTTTTTTTCTTCCAAGGCAATGGAGGGTAAAGTGACTTGCTCAAGTTCTATTTTCTATTTTACTGTATATTTACAACTACTTAGCAGTCATTTGGGGTAATTTTAGAATCCTTATTTCTCTGCCTGTCTTTCTGACATTGCTGTTTGGATATCTCCCCGCCGCTTGAAATTGAACCTGGCCAAAACTTGAGCTTCTTATTTTTCCCCCTAAACCCTCCTCTCCCCTTTCTCAGTCTTTGTGGATAACTCTCTATTCCTTCCTGTCTCTTCAGCCTGCAACCTTGGCGTTGTCTTTGACGACTCTCTCTCTTTCATCACAAACATCCAATTGATAGCTAAAACCTGCTGTTTCTTTAAAACATCAACAAAATTCGCCCATTCCTTTCTGAACATACTACTAAAACACTTATCCACTCCTTAGTCACCTCCCATGTGGACTATTGTAACCTAATCCTTGCTGGTCTCCCTCTAAATCATCTTTCTCCTTCAATCTGTTCAACGCTCTGCTGCGCAGCTGATCTTCCACCAGCCTTGCCATGCTCATTTTACCCCTCCTCTCAAGTCACTTCATTGGCTCCCTATCCATTCTGCATCCAGTTCAAACTTGTCCTGCTGATCTATAAGTGCATTCACTCTGCAGTTCCTCACTACCTTTCTTCTCTTATCTCTCCTTACACCCTTCCTCGGGAACTCCGCTCTTCTGGCAAATTGCTTTTATCTTTGCTCTTCTCTTCTATTGATAGCTCCAGACTTCACTCTTTTACCTTGTTGCTCATTATGCTTGGAACAAACTACCTGAGTCTGTATGTCAGGTGCGTTCTCTGACCCTTTTCAAATCCAGGCTGAAAACTCACTTCTTCGCTGCTGCTTTAGTTTCTTGACTCACCTGATCTTCTTTGTGTTTCCTTACCATTCCCCCTAGATATATCCGAGGTCTACCCCTACTGTGTTGTCTGTCTTGACTAGATTGTAAGCTTTGATGAGCAGGGGCAATCTTTTGCATGTGTCTATGCAGTGCTGCATACACCTTGTAGCACTATGCAAATGTTCAGTAGTAGTAGTGGCTGAATTTTCTTTATTTAATGGCTGTGAGCTCTCTTAAGCCTTTATCACAACCTCTCCATTCAGATAGTCCAACTTTACTGTTTTGAGATACCTCACTTTGCATGGTGTACTCCTGAGCAAATATCAGCTTTTCACCCATGATCTAAATTAAAAGCTATATTATCTCCATCTTATTCTTTCCAACCCAATGAAATGTTGGACCAAAATTATATATAGAGGCTTCAGAACATCTCTGTTCCTCTGGAGTCAAAATAACTCTCTAAAAATGTAAAGGAATTGGACCAAATTTAACATAAGAACATAAGATATGCCATACTGGGTCAGACCAAGGTCCATCAAGCCCAGTATTCTGTTTCCAACAGTGGCCAATCTAGGTCATACGTACCTAGCAGTTTCCCCAAGGGACACAGGTTCCACAATGCTTGTATTGGTTCAAGCATTGATATCCTGGGTCCCTTCTTAATAATGGTTTATGGACCTTTCCTCCAGGAACTTGTCCAAACCTTTTTTAAACCCAGCTACACTAACAGCCTTTACTACATCCTCCGGTAACAAATTCCAGAGTTTGATTACACGTTGAGTGAAAAAATATTTTCTTTATTAGTCTTAAATAGTTTACCCTGTAGCTTCATTGCATGTCCCCTAGTCTTTCTATATTCTGATAAGGTAAACAATCGATCTACGTTTACCCGTTCCACTCCGTTCATTAATTTATAGACTTCTATCATATCTCCCCTCAGCCGTCTCTTTTCCAGGTTAAAGAGCCCCAACCTTTTTAGCCTTTCTTCATAGGAGTAGCCTTCCATCCCCTTTACCATTTTGGTGGCTCTTCTCTGAACCTTTTCTAAAATTGCTATATCCTTTTTAAGATATGGCGACCAGAATTGCACACAATATTCAAGGTGCGGTCTCACCATGGAACGATATAGAGGCATTATAATATCTTTTGTTTTATTTTCCATTCCTTTCCTTATCATACCTAGCATTCTATTTGCTCTCTTGGCCGCCGCTGCACACTGGGCCGAGGGTTTTAACATGGTATCCACAAGGACGCCTAAATCTTTTTCTTGGATGGTGGTTCCTAATGTGGAACCTTGCATCGTGTAACCATAGTTTGGGTTGTTCTTCCCTAGGTGCATAACCTTGCACTTCTCCACATTAAATTTCATCTGCCATTTTGATGCCCAGTCTTCCAATTTATCAAGATCCTCTTGCAATTTTCCACAATCCTCCTGGGTTTTAACAACTTTAAATAGTTTTGTGTCATCAGCAAATTTGATAACCTCACTCGTTATTCCACTTTCCAGGTCATTTATGAATATGTCAAAAAGCAGCGGACCCAGCACAGATCCCTGGGGTACACCACTATTCACCTTTCTCCATTGGGAAAATTGGCCATTTAGCCCTACCCTCTGCTTTCTATCTTTTAACCAGTTCCTGATCCACAGTAGTACACTGCCTCCTATCCCATGACTCTTTAGTTTTGCCAAAAGTCTCTCATGAGGGACCTTGTCAAAGGCTTTCTGAAAGTCCAGATACACAATATCAACCGACTCACCTTTGTCCACCTGTTTATTCACTCCTTCAAAAAAACATAACAGATTAGTAAGACAAGATCTTCCTTGTCTAAAGCCATGTTGGCTGTCTCCCATTAGGTCATGACTATCTATATGCTGAGTAATTTTATTCTTTATGATGGTTTCTACCATTTTTCCCGGTACTGATGTCAGGCTCACCGGTCTGTAGTTTCCCGGATCACCCCTCGAACCCTTTTTAAAAATTGGTGTTACATTGGCGATCCTCCAATCCTCAGGTATTAGAGATGATTTTAATGATAGTTCACAGATTACTGATAGCAGGTCTGCAATCTCAAATTTCAGTTCTTTCAACACCCTTGGATGTATACCATCCGGCCCAGGTGATTTGCTACTCTTCAGTTTATCTAATAGTTGTAGGACATCTTCCCGATGTATCGATATTTCCTTCAATTCTTCCACACCTTTAAATACCACTTCAGTCGTGGGTAACATCCCTACATCTTCCTCAGTAAAGACCGAAGCAAAGAATTCATTCAGTCTCTCCGCTATCGCCTTGTCGCCTCTTAGTGCTCCTTTAACCCCTTTATCATCTAATGGACCAACTGACTCTCTCACGGGTTTTTTGCTACGAATGTACTTGAAAAGGTCTTTATTTCGCGTTTTTGCTTCCGCAGCAAGCTTCTTCTCAAATTCTCTCTTTGCCTGCCTTATCAATGCCTTGCATTTGACTTGCCAGTGCTTGTGCTGTTTCCAGGTTTCATCATTTGGCTCTTTTTTCCATTTCTTGAAAGATGCTTTTTTGGCAACAACAGCCTCTCTGACCTCAGCTTTAAACCATGCTGGCAATTTTTTGGACTTCCTTCCACTTTTCTTAAAGCGTGGAATACAGCTGGTCTGGGCTTCCAAGATAGTATTTTTCAACAACACCCAAGCTTGATGTACGTCTTTAACCTTTGCAACTGCTCCTTTTAGTTTTTTCTTAACTGTTTTCCTCATTCTATCATAGTCTCCCTTTCGAAAGTTAAAGGGTAGTACTGTGGATTTCCTTACTATCCCTCCTCCACTAATTAAATCAAAGGCGATCATGCTATGATCACTATTGCCAAGTGGCCCCAACACCCTTATCTCTTGCACTACATCTGGTGTTCCACTAAGGACTAGGTCTAATATTGCTTCCCCTCTGGTCGGTTCATGAACCAGCTGCTCCAAGAAGCAGTCATTTATTTCATCTAGGAACTTTATCTCCCTAGCATGTCCTGTTGTGACACTGACCCAGTCGATGCCGGGGTAATTGAAATCACCCATTATTATTACTGCACTGTAACTTTTGCTAGCTTCCTTGATTTCTTTGAGCATTTCATCATCCATTTGTTCATTCTGGCCAGGCGGACGATAGTACACCCCCACTGCCATCGCCTTCCCCTTTTTACATGGAATTTCAATCCATAGAGATTCTACAGCAAATTTTGTTTCTTGCAAAACTTTAATCCTTTCTGACTCAATGCCCTCTCTAACATAGAGCGCAACCCCTCCACCAATTTGATCAGCTCTATCATTTCGATATAGTTTGTACCCAGGTATCACAGTGTCCCACTGGTTGTCCTCCTTCCACCATGTCTCTGATATTCCAATCATATCTAACCTCTCGTTTAGTGCTATATATTCTAACTCTCCCATCTTGTTTTGTAGACTTCTAGCATTTGCATACAAGCATTTTAGAGACTGTATTTTATTCATATTAATTTGGCTATTGGTAGACATGGGTAATTTGGGATCTTTAAGTTCTGTCTGCTCCATACTCGAGGGCATTTGGGCTACTTTACTCTTTTTTGGAACCTCTCTGCTTTTTGTAGTATCCTTCAAGGATACATTCTTCCGAACCATGCGCTCTTGGGCGACTGTCGGCTTTCCCCTATTATCTAGTTTAAAAGCTGCTCTATCTCCTTTTTAAAGGTTAATGCCAGCAGCCTGGTTCCATCCCGGTTAAGGTGAAGCCCATCCCTTCGGAAGAGCCCCTCCTTTCCCCAGAATGTTCCCCAGTTCCTAACAAATCCGAACCCCTCATCTCTGCACCATTGTCTCATCCACGCATTGAGACTCCGGAGCTCTGCCTGCCTATTGGGTCCTGCGCGTGGAACGGGAAGCATTTCGGAGAACGCTACCCTGGAAGTTCTGGATTTCAACTTCCTACCTAAAAGCCTAAATTTAGCTTCCAGAACCTCCCTACCACATTTTCCTATGTCATTGGTACCAACATGTACCAAGACAGCAGACTCCTCCCCAGCACTATCTAAGACCTTATCTAGGTGGCGTGTGAGGTCCGCTACCTTCGCACCAGGCAGGCATGTTACCAGGCGATCCTCACGTCCACCAGCCACCCAGCTATCTACATGCCTAATGATCGAATCACCAACTATAACTGCTGTCCTAACCCTTCCCGCATGGGCACTTGGCCCTGGAGAAACCTCCTCGGTGCGAGAGGGGTTTACATCACCTGGAGGACAGGTCCTAGTTACAGGATCACTTCCTGCCACACCAGGGTGATGCTCTCCTGTCACGTGACCTCTCTCCTCCATGGCAACAGGGATGCTGCCAGACTGGAGGTGGGACTTCAGGACTATATCCCTGTAGGTCTCGTCTATGTACCTCTCTGTCTGTCTTATGTTTTCCAAGTCTGCTACTCTAGCCTCTAGAGAACGGACTCGTTCCCTGAGAGCAGAGAGCTCCTTGCACCTAGTGCACACGTAAGACCTCTCACCAGCTGGGAGAAAATCATACATGTGACACTCAATGCAAAAGACTGGAAAGCCCACATCCCGCTGCTGGACTGCTGTCTGCATCTTAGTTTTAAGTTTGTGTTTAGATCTTTAAGTTCTATATGTACTAAAGGGTGCAATGGATATTTATACCACTAAAACTGTACCTAAGAAGTTTAATATACCTTGTTCACCTGAAGCTTAATTAATCTCAGGTCCTTGGTGTATGACTGATTTGGGTAATGAGCTTCACCTGAGAGCACCTCCTGTCTTTTAAGTTGTGCAAGTACCTATAAAGCTGTGATTTTCCCAGGGGAGGGTGGGTGTGGGGAGGGAGGGAGGGATATAACACTTATTAAAAAAGGGCTGCTACACAGTACCTTGTCCTGTGCTGCTGAGGAAAACTATATTCTGATTTGATTTAAATTATAGCTCTTTGCTGCTACTAGGCTCTAACCTATTATGAAATTTAAACTACAAGCTCTCTGCTGGATTCTAAATTTAACCAGAAAGCTCTCTTCTGTGTTTTAATTTGAAACTAAAAGTACTTTGCTGATGCTAGGCCCTGAGTGACTATGAAATTTAAACTACAGCTGTCTACTGGGTATGAAAGGTAACCAGAAAGTTCTCTTCTGTGTTTTTAAATTGAATCTTAAACTGTTGCTACTAGGCCCTGACTGATTTAACAAAAAAATAGTGGGTTCACAGATTAATTAGCTTTAAAAGAAAAAAAATTCCTTTCAGAAAAATTCCCAGAAGTATATACTCACAATTTCAGATTTCTCTCCAGAAGTAACAGCCCCCCTTTCCAGTCCTTCAAGACCATTTGATGTAGGGTTAAAACTGGGGAAAGAAATTAAGTTCGAAAGTGGGCCAGATCAGGTTAGGGGTTCCAGAGAAATGAGCTCTCCCAAAAAATGGCCAATTCATTTCTGTGGAAGCAGCAATTTCAGCTTTACATCATAGAAACACTGATACATTGGCACATAGTAGTTAGGGAATTGTTCTTTTCAAACCACCTTCATCCTTGTCTCTGTTCTCCTAGTCAAATGCAGAAACAGACATTTCCTTATCCCTCTAGGCCAGTCCAGATATGAATGGGTTGTCCGCCCTCTCTCCAGCATCAGAGGACTGAGCACGACAAGAGTCTTGCTGATCCAGTATAAGAGGTGAGAACCTGTTTGAAATGGTGGCTGGAGCCCGCTCACCTAATGTGGGCATGCCATTGGAGCAGCCGCAATAAATCTTAGTGACCACAGATGCCAGCCTCGCAGTCTGGGAAGCACACTGCCTTTCTCAGGTGACACAAGGATGCTGGTCCCTGGAGGAAAGCTCTTGGTCGATCAATCATTTCGAAATGAGAGCAGTATTCTTGGCACTGCAGAGTTTCCATCCCCTGATTGGAGGGAAGGCCATGCAAATCTCATCCGACAATGCAACGATGGTAGCCTATATCAACTGGCAAGGGGGTACAGGCAGTGCAACCCTGTTGAAAGAGAGTCAGTTGCGCCTACTATGGGCAGAGGAACATCTGATGGCCCTGTCAGCAGTGCACGATACTGGGAGGGACAATGTTCAAGCGCACTACCTAAGTTCACACATGTTGGATCCCAGAGAATGGGAACTCAATGCAGCAGTGTTCCACGACACCACGATGCATTGGGGAGAGCCAGTCATGGACCTCATGGGCACCCTGACCAATACCATGGCAGTCCGTTTCTTCAGCAGGCAAAGAGAACATATGTCTGAAGGACTCTGTTCTGGCTCAGGCTTGGCCGGCAGAGGGGCTCCTATATGTTTTTCCACCATGGGCATTCATCAGATGTCTTAGTCAGTGGATGGAAGCACACATAAGAACATAAGATATGTCATACTGGGTCAGACCAAGGTCCATCAAGCCCAGTATCCTGTTTCCAAACTAAGTCATAAGTACCTAGCAGTCCAGTGATTCTCATAGAGCCAGATTGGCCTCAAAGACTGTGGTATGTGGATCTCACTCGTCTCCTGATCGACTGCCCTTTGAGGTTGCCCAACAGGATCAATCTGTTAGCACAGGGGCCAGTACTGATGCCACAGGTAGATCGATTCTCGCTTATGGCTTGGCTCTTGAAAGATCAAGGTTGCGTCTTGTTTACTCCATGACAGTCATTTGTACCATGCTGAGGTCCAGAAAGCGTTCGACCACGCTTGCCTGTGTCAGAATGCGGCGTATATTTGAGGAGTGGTGCTTTAACAAGGACGTGAGCCCTTTTATTTGCTCGCTTCCCGACATTTTAATGTTCCTTCAAAGCGGACTAGAGAAGGGCTTGGCCCTCAACTCCACTGAAAGTACAGGTGGCAGCATTAGCCTGTTATCGGGTGCGAGTGCAGGGGATGCTTGGCACATTCAGATGTCATCCAATTCCTTAGGGCAGTGAAGTTTGTATGTCCGCTGTTGCAGTCTTTCATTTTGCCATGGGATCTGAACTTGGTGCTGCAGGTCCTGGTGGGGGCACCTTTTCAGCCTATTTCTAGGCCATCCATAAGGGATTTCACCCTGAAGACAGTTTTCATAGTGGCACTTTGCTCCACTTGGAGGGTCTCTGATCTTCAGGCACTTTCGTTTAGAGAGCCTTTTCTACAGTTTACCAAGGAGAAGGTGATTTTGTGGCCTGTACCGTCTTTTTCTGCTTAAGGTGGTGTCTCGCTTTCACCTGAATCAATCTATTTCACTCCCTACTTTTTCTGACCTTGGAAGCCCTGAGGGGGATCAGCAACTTCACCGACTGGATCTCCATAGGATACTACTAAGATACATCAAGGGGACGGAGACTTTTAGTAAAATGGACTGGTTGTTTGTCCTTTTTGGTGGCCTCACAAGGGGGAAGTGGCCTCCAAAGCCTCGATCGCCCATTGGGTGAAGCAAACTATCTGTATAGCATACGTAACACGCGGGAAGATCTAGTCATTGTGGCTACGGGCTCATTCGACGCACAGCCAGGTGACATCTTGGGTGGAACACTGTCTGGTTCTCCCAGTGGACATTTGCAGGGTGGCAACCTGGTCATCCCTCCACACCTTCTCGAAGCATTGTTATCTGGATGTGTATGCACTGGGGGGCGCAGTAGTTGGAGCCTTGGTACTTAAAGCCGGACTCGCGGGTCCCTCCCTTAAGGGAATACTGCTCTGGTATGTCCCATTTGTTATCTGGACTGGTCTGGAGGGATGATAAGGAAAGTGAAATTAGAGCTTACCTGCTAATTGTCTTTCCTTGAGTTCCCTCCAGGCCAGTCCAGGATCTTCCCTGTTATGGTTGCGAGTCCGGTCTAGTGAAGGGATTCAGGTTTTCAGTAAGCTCTTTTCTAAAGATGTTTAGCTCCACAGAAGGGACTTGTCCCTGAGTGTATACTGTAATTAGTGCCCATGTGGTATATGGCCCATTATGAGAGATAGGAAGTGTGAGTGCTCTTCATACCTTCTTGCTCCCTCTTGTTGGAGTTGACACTCTCTTCGGGGGGGGGGGGGGAAAGGGGTTTCTAGGTTACATGATTTTGTTAGGTTGGTTGGTGTGGCTATCTGCTTTGTCAAAAGGAGACTGGAGTCTGGAGCTGTAGAGGGAGCTCTTATACTGGATCAGCAAGACTCTGTCATGCTCTGTCTTCAGCTGCTGGAGGGGGCTGACAACCCATTCATATCTGGACTGGACTGGCCTGGAGGGAACTCGAGGAAAGACAAATTAATAGGTAATGTCTAATTTCGCCATGCACATACATGAGGAGTTGGAAATAATTCCATGATGTATGCTCCACATGTTTCACCACCACATCCTCCACCCCTCACTGCTGCCACACCTCTGCTGGTTGACTTAGTGATTTAGATGTGTATTTGATTTTCTTTGTTGTAAATTCTATTGTGAAACGTAGTGAGTGAACCACACAGCTTTTTTCCTGGTTGCCAGGTATGGTGATAACTGATCACTTAACCCAAGTAGTTTGCTATGTGCATTGCCCAGCCATGGTGGAGAAGCAAAACAATACTTGTTGCAGTGGGTCAGAGGTACCCTATGGTTAAACTGTTATATCCATGCTTGAAATTGCTTGACAGTGATGTCTAATGGTTTTGTATATTATCACACTTTGTTTCCTTTTATTTTACTTTCCTCCCTGAGACAAAACACGTGTGTGCGCATGCCCACACACTAAACTCGCCTACACATCTTTAATAAAATGCTTCAGTGCAGTGGCATACTGGCTTTCTGAATGCAAATTACCCATAAACAAGAAAACCTAAGTACTCTAGTTAGTTATATAGAGTTACAGCCTTCAACCCACAGACAACTCTAAATGTCATCGAGAATAACATGTTAAAACCCTCCACCCAGTGTGCAGCAGTGGCCAAGAGAGCAAATAGAATGCTAGGTATCATAAGGAAAGGAATGGAAAATAAAACATAGGATGATATAATGCTTCTGTATCGTTCCGTGCTACGACTGCACCTTGAATATTGTGTGCAATTCTGGTCGCCGTATCTTAAAAAGGATATAGTGTTGTTAAAAAGGTACAGAGAAGAGCCACCAAAATGGTAAAGGGGATAGAAGGATACTCTTATGAAGAGAGGCTAAAAAGGTTAGGCCTCTTCAACCTGGAAAAGAGACGGCTGAGGGGAGATATGATAGAGGTCTATAAATTAATGAGGGGAGTGGAACGGGTAAACGTAGATCGATTGTTTACGTTATCAGACTATGGAAGGACTAGGGGACATGCAATGAAGCTACAGGGGAAACCTCTTTAAGACTAATAAAAGAAAATATTTTTTCACTCAACATGTAATCAAACTCTGGAATTTGTTACTGGAGGAGCTGTAGTAAAAGCTGTTAGTGCAGCTGGGTTTAAAAAAGGTTTGGATAAGTTCCTGGAGGAAAGGCCCATAAACCATTATTAAAAGGGACCTGGGATATCACTGCTTGACCCAATAGAAGCATTGTGGAACCTGTGTCTTTTGGGGAAACTACTAGGCACTTATGACCTAGATTGGTCACTGTTGGAAACAGGATACTGGGCTTGATGGACCTTGGTCTGACCCAGGATAGCATATCTTATGTTCTTATGATGCAGAATTAGAGGTGAAACTAGAGGTCTGTTGCCAAGGATTAACTTTAGACCAGTGTCTAAACCTGCAATCACACATTAGTAAGACTATAAAGCTTTGTATACCACAAAATGAGGGTATTACAACACCTATGCCCACTACTGGACATTCATGAACTCCAAATGGTGTTCCAGGGCTCAGTATTCCTATATCGACTACTGTAACATAATCTAGCAGGGAATATGCCCTTCACCCTCTACAGATGGCCCAGATCATTGCTACCTGCATCATATATGGTTCATCATGATGTGATCATATAACGCCTATACTTAGACAACTGCATAAAATTTGAAGTACTGCTTACCATATTCAAGCTATCTCGCAACCTATTCTTTGATTACTTTCAGTCTTTATTACATAAAATGTCAGATAACCAAACTAGGAAACCTAATATGTAAAACACACTCACCATTCCAGTGTTTAAAGATGAAAAGCAGCCAGGCTACTTGCAGTCAAGCTTTCTCACTTTACCCACCTTCCATATGGAATGCACTCCCATTAAATATAAAAAATATTTCTGAAGTAAAAGAATTTCACATGGCGCTCAAAATTCACCTATTCCTAGAGCACTTTGGAAGCAAAACCTAACCCATTCAAAGATCTAATACGCATACTCTTCATTCCATACAGCAACAGTTAATTATGTTTTATGTTTTTTTAAAATAGTGTGTTCATCTTGATGAATAGTTACCCTTACCCTAGTTGTATTTCTGTTATATGTAAGCATACAAGAGTTCAATGTATAATGCGTTCCTTGTAAAATTCTGAGATTGTTACCTGTAAACTGCTTTGGCTCTAAGATAAAGTGGTCTAGAAAAATGGTTAAATAAAATTAAATAAATAAATTTACACCTGCTCAACAGTTTTTAAACTATGTTGAGCAAGATGCTACATTTAGTGCACTGAGGAACTGGACACGGCTACAATTGTCCTAGGAAACTAACTACCAAAGAAAGTTTTAACATTTATTTTTTATTTTACTTTGCAAAATCTTGGAATAGTAAAAAAAATACATTACAGGACAAACATTGTATCAAAGTTCATTTTGGTACTGGTAATTTGAAAAAAGGGGTTTCCATTTACTAGTTATCTGCAGCATTTTTGCAGAGTCTTGATGTTCTTGAAGGCTAACAGCTAAGCAAATGAGAATCTGGCTAGGACAGTTATTTTTCAAACTATATTCAGGACTTTAGTTCAGTGCCCACAGTTTAGCACCACTACTGCAAGATCTGTGCTAGCGTTTTATATAGATGCCTATATGCCTTTATAAAATAGATTAAAGGTGGGCACCTTCTCCACTTCCACTTCTTGTTATCAAATTACTCTCCGAAAGGGCTCAACTGTCTTTGAAAATAGAAGGAATTGACAGTGCAATAAAAGATTGTATCACTGTTAAGATTAATCCTTTTGTCAGAAGATGGGGTGAAGTAAAGTATATTTAAATCAAATATAATTGTTAAACACCTGATCATGGATTTTAACAGAACCCCATTGTATAGTGTTATTGGTAAGCTTCATGGCAGATGATGTTATTAGACCTGTCAAGAATGCATAAAAAAATTAAAATTTGGATTAATTTCCCAGCAGTGTGTCCTATGTTTGGACAATTTCTAAAAAATACTACCCACCCCCCCCACACTTCATGTTAAACCTTTTACTTTGGTCATTAGTTTCCTAGGACAATTGTCGGCAGTGTCCAGTTCCTCAGCAAGCTAAATTTAGCATCTTTCTGAACACAGTTTGAAAAATAACTGTCCTTGCCAGATTCTCATCTGCTTAGTTAGCCTTGAAGAACATCACTGAAACTATCGAGTCTTTGTATAAAAAAAAAAAAAAAAAAAAAAAAAATATATATATACACACACACACATACCCCAAGTAAATGGAAATTTGAAAAACCGTGGCATCCAATTCCAAATTGAGCTTTGATGCAGTGTTCGTAAGAAATACATTACAAGACAAATCCAAGATTTTGCAGAGCAAAATAAAAAAAAATTAAATGACCTTTGGATACATATCAAGGAATTCAGATAGAAATAAATGCTATTAATAGACATATCCTTATTCTGGTTCACTTCTGAGGGCGTGGAAAGAGAGTCTAAAAGAGTTAATTTATAGCAGGCCTTGACATATTTTGTTTGGATTTAGGAACAATTCCAAAATCTTACAAGCCATGACTGTGACCTCCTTGCGTTGTGTTGTATCCCACCCTCCCCCAATTATCTCCATTCTTCGCTGATGTTCCTCCATTTGCAAACTGATACATGTCTGGGCAGGGTGGAAGAGAGATGATACAGCCTGTTTATCATAAAAGACACGCTTTATGAGGCATCTTTAGACAGAAATATGGTTTATGGTTTATTTTTCTTAAAATTTGCGCTTTGCGAGCATTCAGAGCTATTTACATAAAATTAAGTTGAAAAGAATGCAAGCTATTCAAGAGAAAAAAGAAACTCCAATTTCTGACAGGAAAGGTAGGAAAGATAATTCAGGTTTGTAGTTTGGTTAGGAAGACACGGTGAATGTGTATTGCTATATGTTGAATAAATTGTAATCTTTTGAGTTTATAAACTAGAAGTCCAGAATAGTTACAGTAATCTACTTGCGCTACTACAGTGCTAAGCAAGATGGAGACCTATGCAACTGGGTCTAAGAAAGGGCAGTGTGCTATAAATGAGGATTTAGTAACCTGACTAATCTGGAGGGAAAACGAAAGTTCAGGGTCTATAAGAATGCCCAGGTATTTAAAAGACAATTGAAACAGTATTTGAGTGCCCTCAAGATGAGGGGCCATGGCAGGAACATCAGAGCTACATGTGATCCAAGTAGCCATAGATCTACTAGGGTTAAGTTTTAAGGGAATTGGTATGTAGCCAGGAGACAGCTGTTTTTTGGGAAACGTTAGGGTGAAGACAGTCCATGTATGTAATAAGAAGAATGCCATCTGTGTGTATATATAAAAGGAGATACCTAAAGACTGAATGAGCATTGCCAGAGGATTTAGGTACCACAATCCACCAAATTTCAACAAACGTATAGGACCCCACAAACAAACTAATTTTTTTGTTGGAGTTAGTCGTCAAAGTAAGTGGACAAATGACCACACACCACCGCGACGTCTCCGTTTTAATAAATGTAAAAATAAAGCTTCTGAGCTTGTAGTACTTAGCTCAATTGATGATCTTTTTAGAGATAAATGCCAGAATATCTCAAGCAGCGATGTGCGACACGTTTCGGGTTCTCTCCAAAATTCAATGATTCAATCAACCCTGCTTCAGGCGTGTATGAAAGCTGGCAAAACCTTAGAGGATTTAGGTAAACATAAAAGAGAAGTGGGGAAAGAACTGATTGGAAGACCCCACAAGATGGCAGGCAAGGGTCTGATGTGAAACAGACATTGATAACTGCAAATGAATGGTTGGAGAGAGAGGACATGAACCAGGCCACTACAATCCCTCAGAGACCAATGCTATGAAGACAAGATAGAAGAATGTTATTGCTGACAAAGTCAAAAGCAGCTGAAAGATCTAGTGAGATGTCTAGAATAATTTGATCTCTGTCAAGGACAGAATGGATTTCACTAAAGATCAAGTGTGGTGATTGGATTTTGTTCTAATCATAGTACTAAAACAGATTGGCGGGGATGTAAAGTATGGATATATTTGATATGATCTGTAAATTGAAGAAGAGGATCAAGCATTCTGTCAGCTTTGATAGAAAGTGTAGATTCAAGATAGCAAGTGGTGCAACAGTGGTTTGCCTGTCTGTGCATGTGCTGTGGTGGTAGGCACCTTTGTGTGGTGAGGTATGGGGCTGCAGTGCATCTGCGTGTGACTATAGAGCTAGGGAACCTGTGTGTGTGTAAAGGTAGGCTGCCAGTGTGGGGGTGGGGTACGTCTGTGTATTTTCTGGGGGTGGGGTGATACACTTTTTGACACATACACATTTTGCCCTTTTGTCCCGATGTATTTTATACCTTTAATCTCCAACACCTTGGACTTTTCCTTTCCTGCTTCATTCTCTCCCTACTCTCTGTTCACCTTCTGGACTATCTCCCCTTCTCTCACTTAGAAGGCCCACCCCCCTCCAATCCCTCCATTCTCCTTCCCCTTTTTTCTTTTTTTGTTTTTTAAATCTCTGCAGGCAGACAGAAGGGGTATTTGCCGTGATCGCAGCCATCCTCTTCTCTTTTGCTCTAATGTGGGGAAATGAGTGAAGATGTGGGACAAAATGTAATTGTTGAAAGAGGAACAGTGACTCAGGTTAATTTCAATCAGATACCATCAACAAAGGTATACAGGAAGATGAGAAACAATCATATCTCCAGGAACAAGCAGGAATGAGTCTTCACATATAGGGTAACGTCGGCGCCGACGGAGCCCGCACGGGAATGCTCCCCAGCATCCAAACAGAAGGCTTTTGGGAGCATCCTTCGCGCCTGCGTGGTAGCTTCCCGCCCTTCCTACTGCCTTTCCCCAGTTTTCGTTTTTCCGCGGAGCCGGCAGGACGTACCTCCTGCCACCGCAGAAACTTTTTTTCTTCTTTTCTTCTTTTTTCTGTTTCTTGTGGTCGCGGTTCTTCTTTTTTCCCGCCGACACTGGCACCGCTGGTGCTTATTTTCCTTACTTCCATATTTTTCCTTCGAGGAGTTTTTTCTCGAGCCCTCTGAGGCCTACTGGGCTTTCCAGCATGGAGCCTTCCTCCCCTAAGAAGTGTCCCCACTGTGGAGACTTCGTTTTCTTCTTAGACTCCAACGCCTGGTGTCTCTCTTGTTTGGGCCCTGATCCTTTTTCCCCCGGTTCTCCGGGCTTCAGCGTCGGGAGGAGACCCTCCCTTTTTCGAGTGTCCCTCGATGACGTCTTTCCCCCTGAGGTGCGGTCATCGGTTTTCTCTTCTACAGGATCAGGTAACCCAACAACAGTCTGTTAAGACTAACCAAACCTTGAGGGGTGAGTCTCATGCGCGGCATGACGACGGCTCCGGCCTTCCCCTCAAGCCCCATAAACCCCGGCGGGAGTCTTCGGGCTCCAGAGCCTCCACGGGGTTTCGGGTTGTTCCTGGGGTTCGCTCCTCACAGAACATTCCCGAGCCATGCTCAAGGGTGGTACCCGCTTCAGGCGGTGCCGACTCCTCGGCGCCGGCGTCGAGTGTTCCACTCTTCGCCAGGGACTGTCAGCTGGTGTCCTCGGTACCTTCGGGGCCGATCGACTTGACCCAGCCTGGCTTTCCTGTCTCCCAGCCGTGCGCGGCTGGGAATCATCGGCTGGTGTCATCGGTGCCTTCGGGGCTTACCGACTCGACCCGGTCTGGCGTGCCTACATCCCTGCCATGCGCGGAGGTGGTGCCCGCTTCGAGCGGTACCGATTCCTCGGCATCGGCGTCGAGTGTTCCACTCTTCGCCGGGGATCGGCATCGGGTGTCCTCGGTTCCTTCAGGGCCGACCGACTCGGTCCAGGCTTCCGCGGGGGCGGTACTGGCCTTGAGTGGCCCCGCCCCCTGGCGGCGGCTTCGGGGTCGAGTACCCCATTCTTCATCAGGGGTCGTCATCTGGCTCCACTTTCAGAGCCGATCGATCTGTCCCGGCAGGCGGTTCGGCACCCCAACATTGCGCGGGGCCGGGGCCGACCCCGGACAGTGCCGACCTCCCGGCGTTGCCACGGGCGCTGAGTGCCCCACTTGTCACTAGAGTCTGCCCGTGGGAGGCCTCAGGACCTTCGGTCGCTCCGGCCCAGAGAAGCGCCGCTGCCACGCGTCTCTCTCCCCGCCGGGGCTCGTCGGCAGGTTACCTGGGTACCCTCGAGACTAGCTAGTACGTCCCGCAAGGTTTCCCCACTTGGTAAAACGGGCATGGGGAGAACCCCGGCGTCTAGAAGGGCCTCTCTCCCGATGGAGGAGGCGGCTTCGGGTATTTCCCTCTTCGCCGAGTTTCGGCCTGGGAGGCCCTCGATGCCCGCGGCGCTGATTGACGCGATCCCGATCTGCTTTCCAGGATCGGCGGCGCCGGCGCCGCCACCAGGGCCCTCTAGGGAGGCGTCGCTGGCTTCGCTCGGTTCGATGCCCAGTCTCGAATCGATCTCCAGTCTTGAAGGCGCGGCTCCGACGTGTTTCGGAGCCGTCCCCGGTCTCTTCCGACGGCGCAGTACAGAGCTTGCCGGCTCTCCGGCTGCCTCGGCGCCACTCCAGCCGCCTTCGCTGGCTGTTTCGGGGGCAGTCCCGCCCCCGAAGTCGGGGTCGGGGCCGAGGCCGCTCCCTTCGATGCCCAGCTTGGAATCAATCCCGGGCTCGGATGATGCAGTACCAACCGCCTCGAGTCGGGACTGCCAGTATCCTCCTCTGTTTAGAGCGATTCCTCCTGCGCACCAGCACGGAGGGTCCCCTGGTGGCCAAGCGGGCCCTTCAACCTCGGCCTCCCCCGGAATAGCTCCGCTGGGAGAACCGTCTTTTCAGGATTTTCTCCTTGACATGGCGGACTTGCTTGCCATTCCTCTCCCGGGCCCCTCGCTAAATCCGGGTCCTGCGGAACAGGCAGCCGTAATGCTTCCTCTGCATCCTTCCCTGCGGGATCTTCTGTTCGGGATTTGGTGCTCGCCTTTGCAGGTTCCTGCGCCATCTACAGCCATGCATGCCCGGTATCGGGTGCCCCCCTCTCCGGGGTTTCAGACGCACCAGCTTCCCCATCATTCCATTGTGGTGGAATCGGCGCTGAGGAAGGTCGGCAGCAAGAAGAAGCACTCTTTTTGCCCCCCGAATCGTGCGTCTAAGGCGCTGGACAACTTTGGGCGACGGACCTTCCAGACGTCCATGTTGGCTTCCAGAATCCTTTCATATATTTTCTATATGAGCCTGGCGCTTCGGGCGGTTACCGAGAGGTTATCTCTTTTGTCTCCCTTTGTGTCAGCCACTAAGGCCCCCGACTATTCCTTGCTCCTTTACCATTGCAGGAATATCTCTTGGTTCCTTTCTCGTGCTGCCCTGGACTCTTTTGAGTCTGTTGGCAGGTCCTCTGCTGTTGCCATCGGGGCGCGTCGTACAGCCTGGTTGCAGGCTTCCGACTTGTGCAGCTGGGCACATCATAATCTGGGTACTTCCCCGTGCACTGGGGGAAAACCTCTTCAATGGCGAGGCTTTGCGTCAGGTTGCTCAGTGCTCCGCTGACCTCCCTAGCGCTGGCCGTCCAGGCCCCGGGGGTAGGAGATGTCCTTCCCGGCCTTCCTTTCTGAGAAAGAGGAAGTGTCATCCCTCCGCCCACCTACCAGGTGCACACCTGCCAGGGACGTCTCATATCAGTCGGAAGTGCCAGGGCCCGCGCCAGGGTACTCATGCCAAGCAGCCTTAGGCTCCTGTATGCGGCAATTGCGCTTAACTTCTCTTTCCAGAGGTTTATTTCCAGCTCTACACTGGGGTCCTTTTTAGTAGGTCAAGTGGTTCGGATGCTCGTTCAGGAGTTTAAGGAGCTCCCTCCCTCGTTGTGGAGGGGGACCTCCACTACACTAGGATAGCCTGACTCCACATGGCTATTCTATCCTTCATTTGACTTACCCTTCGGGGCGTCCTTCGAAATCTCCTCTCCCGGGGTTCTCCTGCTTGAGGGGATCACGCACCGACTCTTCCTTCTTCCAGTGTAGACCCTCGCCGCTACGCCCCTGAGCATGGTCCGGACAAATCCTCGACAGGGCCGGACCATCCCCGCCCTATTGTCTGTCTTCTCTGTTCTTACAGGGAGACCACCTGGTTCTGTCCAGCTGCTGCGCGAGCGCGAGTCCCAGTGTGCTATTAATGCTCCCGCGTGCCACTTCGGCTATCTGGCGCACTAACGCTCCCCGAAGGCCCGCGTCCTAGCTCCTGGGATGTGGCGGCATGTCTGACTCCTGTCAGTCTTCTACACCGCTCCCTGCCTTCTTCAGAGCGGCGAAGGGCATTGGCCCCTGTCCCTGTAGGTCTTTTTCCTATATGACGGGGGTGACGTACACAGTCACACCGTGGCTATATGGCTATTCTGTCCCCTTGTCTTCCTTGGGGGACGGAGGACACGTTTTTTTCTGCGTGACTGCCAGGGAGTCGCATCGGAGGCCTACTGCTCCTGGTGTGCTTTTTCCTCAACTGCTTGGCCTTTCACGCAACCATACTGCTCCTCTCTCCAATCTGCCCCTGTACCACGCAAATAGGCTCATCACCTGTATGGCCCTTCTCCCGCCACCCTCCAGGTGGGCACTCTCCTGTGGATCAGGGGCAGGTCCGAGCTCGCAGTATTGTTCTCACGTGTGCATGTTCCCCTGCGTACACGTTAGTACCTGGGTGGGCGTAACGGGCCCGCCTATAGCCCGATATACATCTATACAGGTTGTTGGATATATATCGGTACAGGTGGGCGCTTTTGGGAGATGTTATAGCGCCCTGTGTCTTGCCGACTATCTCCCCAATTGTCGGTACTGCCGTTTGTTGTTTCTACGGGGTCCAGCCAGCCCGCTTGCCTGCGTTCTGCGGCTCGGGTTCTGGGACCGGTTCTGTTTAAACTTGCTGCTGTGAAGTCAACAGCCCCCCTTTTTTTGTTTACGCCTCCTTGTCTGGAGGTTTTCAAACCCAATGTCTTCCTATCCCGTGTCAGCTAGGGAAGACGGTGTACCCCTCGGTATCCCGGGGTACACTCCTTTCTTCTCTGGGCTGGGTTCTCCCAGATCGGCCAGTCTTCTGCTTAGTACTCAAGGTTGGGGACTCTGCTCCTCCGGAGTTCTCAGCTTCTCATAGAGCTCCTCGTGAAGACCTGCCGTCCTCTCCAGTGCCAGTTGACGCCTGCGTCTCCAGCCCGCCCGGACTGGGAACTTCGTACTCACTGCGGTGCAGTTCCCTTGAAGACTTTGCATCTACAGTACCCGTCGCAACTCTGCCTCCTACAATCCAGTAGGTAAGCTCTAGATTGTCTGGATCATTAACTGCTTAATGATACTTGACGTGGGTTTGAAGACTCCCTCTGTCGTCTTTAGGTTGCTGTGCCTTGGCATCTATTCTCAACTCCTACCCCCCATCCCTCAGGGGATGCCGGGGATCCAGGTTGGGCGATGCCGCCCTGTCTAAGGATGCGCATTCTGGGATCTCCCCTGGCACCCTCAACTAGGGAGTCCCCATATGTGAAGACTCATTCCTGCTTGTTCCTGGAGATAGCACAGTTACTTACCTGTAACAGGTGATCTCCGGAACAGCAGGAATTAGTCTTCACAACCCACCCACCTCCCCTAGGAGTTGTATCTCTTTCTCTCTTCCTTCCTCTTCCTCTCCTTCTGTCTCAGCTATGAAACTCAACTGGGGAGAGGCAGTAGGAAGGGCGGGAAGCTACCGCGCAGGCGCGAGGGATGCTCCCAAAAGCCTTCTGTTTGGATGCTGGGGAGCATTCCTGTGTGGGTTCCGTCGGCGCCGACGTTACCCTATATGTGAAGACTAATTCCTGCTGTTCCGGAGATCACCTGTTACAGGTAAGTAACTGTGCTTTCTCCATGGACAAGCAGGATAAGGTCTCACATATGGGTGATATCACTGACAGAGCCCTATCTGGGAACATCTCCTAGCTCCTTCTAGAAGCTTTTAGATTGGTTCCTTTGTGCCTTCTGTAAATTTCCACCTGCCACCATTGTGCCTAATCTCCTCGGTTTTGGTTTTCTGTGGATTCCCATTGATGTATTTTTGCATCAGTCTGCAAATTTATGTAATTCTTAGAATTCTTCAGCTTCATACTGATTTTGCTCAAGTTTTGTGAGTTCTCTTATCTTGCCACCATTGTTGTTGCACTTTGCGTCCTTTTTTGTGCTTTTAGATAGTGTTTTGATCATTTATTTTATTGCATTGCCCCACTATAAGAAGATTTAAGTTTCAGGTATTACAGCCTCGTTAAAGATTGGTGGAAGACTCATCAACAGCCTTCGCTAGGCTGACGATACCACATTACTGGCTGGGGGTGAAGATGATCTAAAACATTGCTCATCAAGATAAAGGAATATGAAGAAGATAAAGATCCTGACAACTGGAAAAATCAATAATTTCATCCTCGATGGATAAGAAATAGAAATAGTAGACAACTTTTAATCTGCTTGGATCAATAATCCATAAAGAAATGGCAAGCAGTCAAGAAATTGGACGACGCATTGCTCTTGGTGGAATGGCTATGAAGAACCTAGACAAGGTTCTGAAATGTCAGAGATATGTCTCTGCATACAAAGATATGACTTGTCCAAGTCATGATATTTTCAATAACATCACATGGATATAAAAGTTGGACAGAGAAGAAGAAAGACAAGAAGAAAATCAGTGCCTTTGAATTATGATGCTGGCAAAGAATACTATGTATATCATGGACTGCCTAAAGAACAAATCAGTAGGTGCTAGAGGGGATAAACCTAAGCTTTCTTTAAAAACTCAGCTGACTAAACTTTGACTTTAATACTTTGGACAGATCATGTGAAAAGACAGTTCCTAGGCGTTTCTCCAGTCCTGTCCCTTTACCTCTGGATTGTGCTCCTCTACCAGCAGCTTTGGAGACACAGCTCTTCACTTTTTTTTCTGATGATCCTCCGGTATAAATACCACTGGCTCCTCCCATCAGATTCAGTTTAGCTGAGTCTCCAAAGCAGCTGGAAGGAGCACTAAGCCAAGGAAAGGCTTATTGGAGAGCTTTAGGATAGTTAGGGGCTATTGTAATATTTTTTCTTTCCTTTTCTGATTGTGCACCTTTGTGCTTGGTTTATTTTGGGGGGAAAGAAAGTTTAACATTGGTAGTATAGGCAGCGTGCTTGGCGAGAGAGATCCCTTCCCCCTCCTCCTCTCCTTTCCTTCTCTCGCAATTTACCTTCGGCGGGGCCTGGAAGAGAGCCCTGGGGGGGCTAGCACAGGAAGGATCAGCTCAGCAGCGCCGCTCAGGCTGTTGGAGTGTGAAGCGGCAGCGAGAAGCAGCTGTTTTTGGCCAGAGGGGACTGCCTGACGCACTGATCCCATCTCGTGCCTAAGCCCTCGTGGTGGCTGAGCACGAGGACGGGAGTCGGCAGGTGGCATGGTGTCTACAGGCGAGCAGAGCAAGGAGGAAGCGGCGGATTGAAGCAGGAACCGCGTGACGCAGGGCTGCGGTGCCGCCAGCCATTTTCGCCAGGGCAGAACTTTTTGCTGCCCAGAAAAGCAGCGCCGGAGGTAGGTGTCTGTTTGGAGGGATGAAGGGAGCGCAGGCTTTGTTTCGCGCGCGTTTTTGGCATGCTGAGGCCTGGCAGCAGGCAGATCTCCCAGGCATAGTTATTTATTTAATTGTTGGAAAAAAAAAGTTTATTCTGCTTTGTGGAGGCGGGCCCTCGGTTACAGCTGGTCCTGGGGGTTATTGGGTCCCAGGGCCGTTATGCCAGCCAGGCCGCAGTACTTAGTGTGTGGAGCTAAGCGTGGGGTGGTGTCAGCGGCAGGCATCTGCAGGGGGTGTGCGATGGAAGCCGCCTCGGTGGAGCAGGAGATCCAGGCCAGTATGGCTGTGGAACTGGTAGATGGTTCAGCTCAGAGTTCAGGGGAGGTGGTAGTCCCGATGCTGGAGTTGGAGGGTACGGCTGCCTCGGCTTTGGAGCAGCCGGTCCCTACCCAGCATATTCCAGGCCCTTCTACCTTGCCGGCTGGGCAGGAGGGGGTAGGCTTGGGTGATTTCTCCCCAGAGTTTGTGTTGCTTCTACATAAAGCGTTTTGTCTTAGGAAACAGGAGCAGAAGCAGAGAGCGGGTCAGGACGGCCCTCCCAAGAGAAGCGTTGACCTCAGTGAAGGAGCGCTATCTATACCGCATAAGCGGCAAAAGCTGGCCAGGGATGGGTCGCCTACCCTGCCTTTGGAAGAGCAGGAGGCGTAGTTTTCCGATCCAGAGATAGGTGAAGACGAGGAAGAGCTCGAAGAGGGTAAGATTCAGGAGGAACAGAGAGCCTGAATTGTGCGGGTTTTTCGCCAAGAGGAGTTACCGGCTTTGATCTCTGAATCCTTGAAGGCTCTCTATGGCACCGAGTGGGCCGGCAGAGGAAGGAGGCCTTGGAGGACCCGCTTATTCAAGCGGTAAGGAAGTCTCAGAAGGTTTTCCCGGTGCACCGTGTGGTGAAACAGATGATTCGGGAAGAATGGGATCAGCCGGACTCGGGCCTGAGGGGAGTGAGGTCCATGGCCCATTTGTACCCTTTACCGGAGTTGGATAGGGAGCTATTGCGGTTGCCCAGGGTGGACGCTGCAGTTTCGGCAGTCACCAAGAAGACCACTATTCCAGTGTTTATGTTTATTTGAATTTGATATACCGCTCAGACCAAAAGGTATTAGAGCGGTTTACAATACTACATCATTTAAGGAAATAAGAAAAGAACGCCATTATAAGATAGGACAGAGTAGAGGACAGGAACAGTCAAACAGATAAGAGAAGGAGAAGGACACAGAACAGCAAGTTACCCTGATATATAAGCAGGAAATCAATATAGACTCCAGAAACAGACGCCACGGACCAACGCCTAAGGGCCACGCCAAAGGGCGCTCTGGCGAGGCCCTCAGGTGCAGGCCTGCCCTGGCAACGGCAGATCTTAAGCCGTTGGGCCTGGCTGTTGATTGGTGGGCTCAGGGAGGAAGGGGGAGCTCCTGCTCTCGCCCCCGTCAGAAGCGCTGCTCATCGGAGGCCCCGGCAACGGCGGATCTTAAGCCGTTGGGCCTGGCTGCTGATTGGTGGGCTCGGGGAGGAAGGGGGAGCTCCTGCTCTCACCCCCGTCAGAAGCGCTGCTCATCGGAGGCCCCGGCAACGGCGGATCTTAAGCCGTTGGGCCTGGCTGCTGATTGGTGGGCTCAGGGAGGAAGGGGGAGCTCCTGCTCTCATCCCCGTCAGAAGCATTGCGGCTCTGCGGGATACGCAGGACCGGAAGTTGGATACTTTGTTGAAGCAGGCTTTTGACATCAGTGCCCTGGCTCTTCAGGTCTCTGTGTGTAGCGCGTGGGTGACACACGCTTGTCTGTGTTGGTCGCAGCAGCTCCAGCTGTCTAGCGACTCTCCCAGTGGTTCGCAGGGGGAAGCGAACAGGATTGAGTCAGGGGCAGCCTACTTGGCAGATAGCCAGTATGACCTGGTCAGAAGCTTGTCAAAGAACATGGCTTCGGTGGTCGTGGCCAGGCGCTATCTCTGGCTATGTAATTGGGCGGCGGATGGTTCCTCTAAGACTCGCCTTAGCAAGCTGCCTTTCAAGGGTAAGCTTCTGTTTGGTGAGGATTTGGACAAGTTGGTGAAGGAGTTAGAGTCCAAGGGAGGCGGGCTCCCAGAGGATCGACAGAAGCAGAATCGCACTCCCGTTCCCGCAAGGGCTCAGCTGCGGGATGCCTGTAAATTTTGGGCGATGTGGTTTGCCCTGTTTCAAAGGGGGTGTTTTAACTCTAGCGGACAGGGTTTCCATGGGTTTCGTGGGGCAGGAAGGGGTTTTGGTGCCTCCCCCTCGGCCACGGGACCGAGAAAGTCACAATGAAGTGAGGGAGGTCCAGGTGGGGGGCTGCCGATAGGAGGACGATTACGGCGGTTCCTTTCCGCCTGGACCCGGGTCACGTCTGATCAGTGGTTGCTGGAGGTGGTTCGGGACAGCTATGCTCTCGAATTCTCCAGCACGGTGTTCCCAGCGTTCGTACAGTCTCCCTGCAGATCTCCAGCAAAGAGGGCTGCAGTAGAAGATACTCTGGACAGGCTGCTGGAGTTGGAAGCTGTGGTGCCGGTGCCCAACGACCAGTGCGGATGCGGTCGATACTCTATCTGTTTTGTGGTGCCGAAGAAAGAGGGCACTTTTCGTCCAATTCTCGACTTGAAGCGCGTCATCCGGTGTCTCAGAGTCCCGCATTTTCATATGGAAACCCTGTGGTCCGTAATAGTGGCAGTATGGCAGGGGGGAATTTTTGTCCTCTCTCGATCTGACAGAAGCCTATTTGCATATTCCGATCTGAGAGTCCCATCAGCAATTCCTACGGTTTGCGGTTCCAAGGGGGCACTTTCCGTTTCAGGCCCTGCCCTTTGGTCTGGCGACGGCTCCTTGTACGTTCACCAAGGTAATGGTGGTGGTGGCGGCGGCGGCGCTACGCAAGGAAGGGGTCCTAGTCCATCCATACCTCGACAATTGGTTGATTCGGGCCAAGTCCGAGGAGGAGAGTCGGAAGGCTACAGACAGGGTTGAGACCTCTTTCAGCGTCTGGGGTGGGTGATCAATCTGGCAAAGAGCAGGTTGTTTCCATCCCAGGTGATAGAGCAGCTCGGTGCAAGGTTCGACACAGGCAAAGGAAGGATGTTCCTTCTGGTTCAGTGGGCAGATGCATTGCGGCTGCTGATTCGTCAGTTTCTGGCCGGGAAGTCTCCCTCGGTGTGGCATTACCTGCAGGTCCTGGGGACGATGGCGGCAATGATCGAGTTGGTGCCGTGGGCCAGAGCCCACATGAGACCCCTTCAGCAGGCTCTTCTCTGTCGTTGGTCGCATCAGTCAGCCCCTGTCAATGCAGCTTCTCTGTCCTCAGGAGACAAGGGAAGCTCTGCTTTGGTGGCTTCGGTCGGACAATTTGGAGAGAGGCATGCCATTAGAAGCCCCAAGGTGGTTGCAGTTGACAACGGATGCCAGTTTGTCGGGCTGGGGAGCGCACTGCGAGGGGCACTTCGTGCAGGGGACTTGGACATCGTTGGAAGCCCAGTGGTCCATCAACAGGCTGGAATTGCGGGCAGTAGTTCTGGTGCTCAAGGCCTTCGAGCAGTGGGTCCACCGGAAGGCGGTCTGAGTGTTTTCGGACATGTGACCATGGTAGCTTATATCAACTGTCAGGGTGGCACAAGCAGTGCTCCCTTGGAGGAAGAGGCAGAGGGGCTGCTGACGTAGGCCGAAAACAATCTGGAGTAGAGAATGTAGAAGCGGACTTGCTTTGGCTCCCGGAGAATGGGCGCTCTGCCATCAAGTGTACGAGCAGGTGGTTCGTCGGTGGGGTCAGCCCATCATGGATCTTATG
Source organism: Ichthyophis bannanicus (assembly GCA_033557465.1). Classification (NCBI taxonomy): domain Eukaryota; kingdom Metazoa; phylum Chordata; class Amphibia; order Gymnophiona; family Ichthyophiidae; genus Ichthyophis; species Ichthyophis bannanicus. Next base: position 2,329,445 of record JAWIIG010000024.1, on the reverse strand, counting down.
GCAAGGTTCGAGTTGACCAAGGCCAGCTGCTTCTTCAGCAGAAGGAGGGAACGGATGTCGGAAGGCCTTGATGCTCTGGTCCAGAGATGGCCCACAGAGGGACTGCTATATGTGTTTCCTCCATGGGCGCTGATTGGAAAGGTGCTAAAGAGGGTGGAGGCCCACCAGGGGTGGGTGGTTCTCATAGCGCCGGTTTGGCCTTGTCGTCCCTGGTATGCCGATTTAGTAAGACTGTTGGCCGACAGGCCATGGCGTCTGCCGGTGAGGGATGATCTACTGTTCCAGGGTCCTCTTCGGATGCCGCAGGTGGATCGGTTCTCGCTTACGGCCTAGCTATTGAAAGGGCGCGACTGCTTAAGCGAGGATATTCAGGAGCAGTGATTTCCACCTTGCTGAGAGCCTGTAAATGTTCCACTTGCCTTTCTTACGTTAGGCTTTGGTGCATCTTTGAGGGTTGGTGTGCAGATCAGAAGATTCGGCCTATGGCAGCCTCTGTGCCAGAGGTGTTGGAGTTTTTACAGGCAGGCTTGGAGGGAAGGGTTTTGCAGCCAGCTTTCTCCGGGTACAGGTAGCGGCCATTTCTTCTTATAGGGACAAGATCAAGGGGAAGGTGCTAGGCCAGCACCCAGATGTAGCTAGATTCCTGAGGGCGGTGAGGTGGGTGCGTCCTCAGCGGGTATTGTCGGTTCCTCCCTGGGATCTTAATCTAGTGTTGAATGTCCTAGCAGGGGAGCCGTACAAGCCTATCGAGTGCTCTCCCTTAAAGGACTTGACTCTCAAAACAGTGTTTCTTGTAGTCATCTGCTCGGCAAGGCATGTTTTGGAACTGCAGGCGTTGTCATGCCGGCCGCCCTTTCTGTCGTTCTTCAAAGAGAAGGTGTTCTTGTGGACGATGCCTTAGTTTCTGCCTAAGGTGGTCTCTCCGTTTCATGTGAATCAGTCAATTTCCCTTCCCTCATTTATGGGGGTGGGGAAGGGGACGGAGGAGGTACATCTCCACAAGCTTGACGTGAGAAGAATATTGAAGCGTTACGTGAAGTGCACAGCGCCATTCCGAAAGTCGGAACGTCTGTTTGTGGTGTTTGGGGGGGCTACGTAGAGGTGAAGCGGCAGCCAAGGGTTCTATTTCCAGATGGATCAGGGAGGCCATTGCCGCGGCATACATTCAGAAGGGTAGACCGGTTCTGGTGGGTTTCCGGGCCCATTCAACTAGGAGTTTGGCTACCTCATGGGCAGAGTTTAGCTTGGTTCTGCCCAGGGAGATTTGTAAGGCGGCGACTTGGTCGTCACTGCATACCTTCGCTAAGTTCTATCATTTGGATGTTCTGGCCACGGAAGATGCTGAGTTTGGGTCAGTGGTGCTTCGGACCACTCTGTCAGGGCTCGCCCAGAGGTGAACTACTCTTACATCCCAGGGGTAAAGGGACCGGACTGGAGGAACGCCTAGGAAAGAGTAATTAGACCTTACCTCCTAATTAGCATTCCTGAAGAGACTCCAGTCCGGTCCCTGATCCCACCCAGTCTTGGTCATGTCGTTCCTAAGCTTCAGGTAAGTCAAGAAATAGGAAGCTGTTGGGGATGTGGTCGCGGGTATCCTGGTGACAGTGGAAAGGTTCTGTAGGCGTGGAACTAGTGGACTTATGGGTAAGTTCATGTCAGGTACACCTTCCCTCTTGGGGGAGTGGGGCGCAGATCTTTCTCTCCAAGGGGTCGGGAGGAGTTGCGTCCTTATGAGGCTGGTTAAGTGGTATGCTTAACAGGTTTCTAGACTACTGTAAGAAGACAGTTTGAAGTCAGGTTATAGTTATTCAGTTTATTGGTTAGTTGGTTTTAATGTCTCTACATTAAATCTTTTAGCTTTGTCAATAGTATACTGAATCTGATGGGAGGAGCCAGTGGTATTTATACTGGAGGATCATCAGAAAAAAAGTGAAGAGCTCAGTCTTCAAAGCTGCTAGTAGAGGAGCACAACCCAGAGGTAAAGGGACCGGACTGGAGTCTCTCCAGGAACGCTAATTAGCAAGTAAGGTCTAATTACTCTATCATTTGAGAAAGACATCATGCTTGGCAAGGTTGAAAGTCAGAACCAAAGAGGAAGGCCAGCAATGCAATTGATGGATACAATAACAGCTATAGATGCCACGCTATCAACAATTCACCACCTGACTGAAGACAGAACACAGATCAGGACAACTATCGAGCGGATCGCCATGATCTGGCACTGACTAGAGCACACTTAACAAGAAAATCTTTATTTTTCAAAATTAAGTCATTTGATTTCACTACATCTGTTTTTCTGGAAGCATATGCTAAAGACTGGTCAGTGGGTTTAAGACGTGCACCCAGTGCAGCAATACTATGTTTATCATAGACCCCACAAAAAGTGATGAGGAGAGGCCTTCAGGGTCATGAGAGGCAGCTGATAAATTGATCCATAGTCTTCAGCATCGGTCTTCATAGCTTCAAGAGTTGCATTGGATACCAGTATAGTAAAGGCAGAAGATAAATACCAAAAAGGCCTATGCAGTGTGCCCAGTAGTAGTTCGTCCACTTTGGGTAGATGCATATTCTACTCCTGGAGGAATACTGCGGCACATAGAATTTTGCATTTGCTGTACAGAATTCTGAACAGGAACTGGTGAGGCGGGATTGGGCACACAAGCTTTAAGAGCACCCAATCCTGCCTCACTATTAACAGTGACAAAGCTACCGGGAACACTTCCATTTGCTCCTGTGTTTGTGCTAGAGTCTGATGCTGGTGCATCATAGAAACATGTGGAGGAGTGGCCTAGTGGTTGGGGCAAAGTACTTCAGGCCAGAAGGTCAGGGGTTCAAATCCCACTAGAGGACAGCAACCTTGGGCCGGAAGGATTGGGGTTTCTAGTCCCACAGGTGCTCCTTGTGGTCTTGGGAAAGCCACTTAACCCTCCATAGCCCATGTTCCCTGTAAAATAGTTATCTCCAAGTTATAATGCCCTGTTCAATGTAATTTCAGTTTGTTCAATGTAAACCGCACTGATGCAGAATAGCACGGTATATAAGAGAATATAAATAAAATAAATAAATAAATAACATGATGACAGAAAGAGACCACATGGCCTATCTAGTCTGTCCTTTATTACTATACTTTATTCAGAAAGGACAGGGTAGGAAGTAGGGGAGGAGGAGTGGCATTATATGTAAAAACTACTATTAAAGCTTTGGAATTACAGAGCTTAAAAGGGAGAGGGGAGATATTGTGGGTTAAACTAGAAAGAGGGAAAGATAAATCTATTTGCATTGGTGTGATATACAGACCTCCCTCACAAGAGGAAGAGGTGGACAGAGAGTTAATTGAAGACATGCGCAGCATTGCTAAGAAAGGGGAAGTGCTACTGAGGAGATTTCAATATGCCAGATGTTGATTGGCACATTCCTGCTGCAGTATCATCTAGAAGTAAAGAGATCCTGGATCCTCTACAGGGAGAACTATTCAGGCAATTGGTAACAGACCCCACACGTGAAGGGGCCATCCTGGACTTGGTGCTTACCAATGGTGAAAGTGTTTCTGATGTTGTAGTGGGAGATCATTTTGCATCCAGTGATCACCAGATGGTGTGGTTCAGTATTAGGACTAGGGCTGTTAGAATCCATTCAAAGGCGAGGATCTTAGACTTTAGGAAGACTAACTTTGCGAAGATGGGCCAATACCTCAGGGAGTCGTTAGTTGGATGGGAACAGCTGAGGGATGTAGAAAAACAGTGGGAAAAACTGAAAGGGGATATTTTAAGGGCAACCAACCTTTTTGTTAAAATGGTAAATGAAGGTAAAATGAAAAGGAAACCGCTATGGTTTTCGAAAGAAGTAGCTGAAAAAGTGAAGAAAAAGAGGGAAGCCTTCATGAAATACAAGAGATCACAGAGAGAGGAAGACAGGCATCTGTATTTGGAAAAACTTAGAGAAGCTAGCAAAGTAGTCAAGAAGGCAAAGATTCAAAAGGAGGAGGAAATAGCCAATGCAATAAAATGGGGGGATAAGACATTTTTCAGATATATTAGTGAGAAGAGGAAGGGCAGAAGTGGTATTGTCAGACTCAAGGGTGCAGGGGAGGAATATGCAGAAGCTGATAAGGATAAAGTGAATTGCTTAACAAATATTTTTGTTCTGTGTTCACAGATGAAGCACCAGGAGCAGGACCTCAGAAAACACCCACAAATAGGAACAGAAGCATAGGACATCTTGAACAATTTTCAAAAGACTGTGTTCGTGAGAAACTATCTCAACTTAAAGTAGACAAAGCGATGGGACCGGATGGGATACACCAGAGAATACTGAGGGAACTTGGGGACGTTGTAGCAGCTCCACTGACTGACCTTTTCAATGCCTCGTTGGAGTTGGGAGTGGTGCCAAAGGACTGGAGAGAGGCTCATGTGGTGCCTTTACACAAAAGCGGAAGTAAGGATGTGGTTGAAAACTACAGGCCGGTTAGTTTAACTTCGGTGGTGAGTAAATTATTGGAAACGCTGCTGAAAGAGAAAATAGTGAGGTTTCTGGAGTCCAGCGGCAGGATCCGAGGCAGCATGGATTCACCAGAGGCAGGTCTTGTCAGACAAATCTGATTGATTTCTTTGACTTGGTGACCAGGCAGTTGGACCGAGGGAGAGCCCTAGATGTGGTGTATTTAGATTTCAGTAAAGCCTTTGACACTGTTCCTCACAGGCGACTTATAAACAAACTGAGCACCCTAGGGATGGACCCTAAAGTTACTGCTTGGGTTAGAAATTGGTTGGGTGTGAGGCGACAAAGAGTACAAGTAAATGGAGCTCACTCTGAGGAGAAGGATGTTATCAGTGGTGTGCCCCATGGATCTGTCCTTGGTCCGATTCTTTTTAACACCTTTGTTAGTGATATAGCGGAAGGGCTTTCAGGTAAGGTTTGCCTCTTTGCGGATGATGCCAAAATCTGCAATGGAGTAGACACCCAGGAAGGGGTAGATAACATGAGGATGGATCTAGCTAAGCTTGAAGAATGGTCTAGAATTTGGCAGCTGAGATTTAATGTTAAAAAATGTGAGGTCATGCATTTGGGCTGCAGCAGTCCAAGGGAGCAATATAGTATAGGGGGTGAAGTACTTTTGTCCACTAAAGAAGAGCGGGACCTAGGCGTGGTTGTGTCTGATGATCTTAAAGTAGCTAAACAGGTAGAAAAGGTGACGGCAAAAGCTAGAAGGATGCTTGGGTGCATACGGAGAGGAATGGCTAGCAGAAAAAAGGAGGTGATAATGCCTCTGTATAAGTCTTTGGTGCGACCTCATTTGGAGTATAGTGTGCAATTCTGGAGACCGCACCTTCAAAAGGATGTGAACAGGAACAGGATGGAGTCTGTGCAGAGGGTGGCTACTATAATGATTAGTGGTCTTCATTATAAAGCATATGAGGACAGACTGAAGGATCTTAGTATGTACACCTTAGAGGAAAGGCGGGATAGAGGTAATATGATTGAGATGTTTAAATACCTCCTTGGCATAAATATTCAGGGAGAGAGCCTCTTTCAATTGAAAGCAAGTTCTGCTGCGAGGGGACATGGGATGAGGGTGAAGGGAGATAGATTCAGGAGTGATATGCGGAAATATTTCTTTACGGAAAGAGTAGTGGATCCGTGGAATAGTCTCCCAGTGGAGGTGGTAGAGTTGAGGACAGTAACTGAATTCAAAAAAGCATGGGACAAATACAGAGGATCTCTAAAGGTAAAAAGGGGACTGTTGTAGATATGGAAGCAATCAAAACAAAAACTCACTCCAAAACAACATTAGTTTCTGATTTAAAACAATGTATCCATCTTCATGCTGATGTATAAATGCTTAAGAAATTGTATAACAAAAGTGGTAGGCAAGGTCTCAGCAATCCGGGCAAGAAGCAAAACGTGATCATGGCGCAAGCCGAGGTCACACTGCCAAACAAAAGCCCTTTAACATCAAGGACCAAATGCCACCACCATCCCATAAATGTTAAAAATGCTCATGAAAAGTACAAAAACAGGCGACAGCCAAACCCAACCACAATTACTTATCTTATCAAAAACAGGGGAAGGGTCCGCCGCCTGCTGCCCCGACGTCACTGTGGCGCTCACTAACGTTTCGCGATAGATATCGCTGCATCAGGGGAAATACTACAAAAGAAGAATAAACACATACCGACATCACTAAAAAGCCAGAAACCCCTAAATCCAACCCCACACACCAGATAACTACTAAAAACAGAAAAAAGGAGAAAGCTGCTTACTTGAAGAGGCGGCCCAAACAGCACTTCAATCTCGCTCTCAAAAACGCTGCGCATGCTCACACACTCATCCACATAAAACTCCCGAATATAACAGACTGCTGACGTCAGAGGACTTCCCCAGGAGATGACTCCACCCCCAGACTATTAAAGACACACCACCCAGTCAATCCGTAGGTTTAAACCCCCTGGAGCCACCGTCCCCAAGCGAAAAATGTACCGCTGTTCACAAATCAACAGGGACTGCTCCCTACTTTTCCCTTCCCGACCAGAAATCACCCGATCTAAAAAAAACATTGAAGCTCGGAAAACTGATGACACATCTCTAAACAATGGGGGACAAGGGGCGTTTCTCGGACAGAACACTTGAGTCTACTGTTCCTTATCGTCACTTCAGTCCAGTCCCTTAACTTCTGGGTTGCGCAACCCTTCCAGCAGCTTGGAGGCTGAGCCCATGATCCTTTTGATGATGGTGGGGTATAAATACCCCTGGCACCACCACTGGCACCAGTAATCTCAACCTCCAAGCAGCTGGAGGGTTCCTATAAGCCAGAGTGCTTACGGGGTCTGGACTAAGATTTTAGTTAGTTTAATTTATTTTAATTTATCTTAGTTTAATGCCCTTTTTAATTTCTTTAATTTCTTATTTGAGATTTTAGCTAGTCCTGCACCTTTAATTCTGCTACCTCTGCCTCTCCCTCCCTCCTCTCTCATTCCCCCCCCCCCCCTCCCTCCCTCTTTGCCCTCTGCATCGCGGCTCCAGTGAGGCTCCGGAGGAAGGGGTTTTCCAGGGGAAGCGGTGAGGACAGGAGAGCTCTCCTCCCGCGCACCCCACGGCCTGCTTCACATCAGCTTTCCACGGCCGCGTATGCCTCGCGCCAAAGTCCCTAGGCGGCTGAGCGCTAGAGGCAACAGCGACTCTTTGGTCAGCAGCGGTCCCCGACCTCGCGCTTCAGCCCCGAGGCGGCCTGGCGCTTGAGGTTTTCGCGGGGAATGGAGCGGGTGTGGAGTGTTGATCTCCTTCCTGCCTGGAAGTCCGTAGCTTCTGCCGGCGTTCCCCCTCCTCCTGCAGGCCCGGCCTACACGTGGCTGCGGCCTACCTCGTGGGATCCTGCAGAGGACGCCGGGCTCCCTCGTGGCAGCGGATTCGCGCCAGTTCTGCAAACCGCAAGTATTGGGGTTTAATTCCTCCTCTTCCAGGATTCAGGTTTAATTTTAAAAGTTTGCAGTCTTTTTTTTTTGCTTGTTACTTTGTTTTATTTTGTTTTTGCATGGCTAGGGGGGGGAGGGGAGTGCTGAAAGTTTTTTGCTGCATATTATTTACTTTGTTTCCTTTTTGTTACTTTGGAGTCCTTTACTTTTATTTTGTTGCCTTGTTAGTTACCTTTAATTTATTTTCTTTGGGCCTGGGGGTAGCCCGGTTCAAGAGGCATGACGGGCAAGCTGCGCTGTCCTTCGTGCGGCACTCGTAGAGGGACGGCCTTGGAAGCAGGAGTCTGCAGAGGGTGTGCAGCAGAGGCCGCTTCCGTGGAGCAGGAGATCCACCTAAGTATGTCTCAAGCTCCCCAGGGGTCAGCGGACCCTTCAGAAGGGGGAAGGGACTCCCACTCCCCCCCCCTTCCGCTTCAGTTGCTCCAGGCTCTTTCCAATCCCTTCCTTCCCTTTCCTCGGGGGCAGAGGGAGACGGGGGTCAGTTTTCTCCTGAATTTGTTCTTCTTTTGCACAAAGCCTACTGCCTACGCAAACAGGGTCCTGCAGAAACAGCACCAAGGGAAAGTACTGATTCTCTTCCAGGAAACTCTAGATCCCTTGAGCCGGGGCCCCTCCCCAAGCGGGCTAGACTATTAGCCGATGACCTTCTTGAGTCTCCGCCTCGGGACATCCCTGAGGAGGAGCTTTCGGAGAAAGAAGGAGTTGATGAAGGGGAGGAGCTTGAAGAGGGAGAGATCCCGGAGGAGGAGCAATCCCGCATAGTCAGGGTGTTTAGGCGGGAAGAGCTCTCATCTCTAATCAGTGAGTCTCTGAAGGTACTCAATATGGCTTCCGAAGCTCCGACAGACGAAGAAGCCCTGGAGGATCCGCTGATTCAAGCCGTAAGGAAATCTCAGAAGGTTTTTCCAGTACACAGAGTGGTTCGCCAAATGATTCAGGAAGAATGGAACCAGCCGGAATCTACCCTGAGGGGAGTACGGGTGATGTCTCGCCTATACCCATTGCCGGAAACGGACAAGGATCTCCTGAAATCGCCCAGGGTGGACGCTGCGGTCTCAGCGGTAACAAAGAAGACGACTATTCCGGTCGAGGGCGGCGTGGCTCTGAGAGACAGTCAAGATAGAAGACTGGACACCCTTCTAAAACAAGCCTTTGATATCAGTGCCCTTGCCTTACAGGCCTCCGTCTCGGGGGCCTGGGTAGCTAGAGCTTGTTTGAGATGGTCCCAGCAACTGCAACTGGCTGACGGTCCTTCGGGCGACTCCCAAGGGGTGGTGGCCAAATTGGAATCGGCTTCAGCCTTTTTAGCTGATAGCCAGTATGACCTTATTAGAAGCCTGGCAAAGAATATGGCCTTGGTGGTGGCAGCCAGATGTTACTTATGGTTGCGTAACTGGGCTGCGGATGCCTCTTCTAAGGCTCGCCTGAGTCGACTTCCTTTCAAGGGGAAGCTATTGTTTGGAGAAGACCTGGATAAGTTAGTAAAGGAGCTAGGTGAGTCCAAAGGGGGTAGGCTCCCCGAAGATAGGCCAAGAGTGGGTCGTCCTGCCGCTCCTGGGCGGAGTCAGCCAAAGGACTTCCGAAGATTCAGACAACCTAGATCGAACCCTTTCCCCAGGGGCCGTTTCCCCTCCAGGGGGCAGAGCTTTCGAGGGTTTCGCGGGGCAGGTAGAGGTTTTGGGGCCTCCCCCGCCTCCTCGGCACCTAGAAAGTCACAATGAGAAATCGGGGGTCCAGGAGGGAGAGCTGTCGGTGGGGGGGCCACTTAAGACAGTTCCTTCCCGCCTGGTCCCGTGTCACGTCCGATCAGTGGGTGTTGGAGGTGATCCGAGAGGGTTACGCTCTCGAGTTCACAAAAAGAGTAACCCCAGCATTTGTTCTGTCCCCCTGCGGTCCACCAGAAAAAAAAGGCGGCGGTGGAAGTCACCCTCTCGAGGCTCATAGCTCTGGGGGCAGTGTTGCCTGTCCCACAAGAACAAAGAGGTTTAGGTCGATACTCCATTTATTTTGTAGTGCCAAAGAAGGAAGGCTCTTTCCGTCCAATCCTGGACCTAAAGCAAATCAACCGCTGTCTCAGGGTTCCTCACTTCCGCATGGAAACCCTGAGGTCGGTAATTGCCGCCGTTCGTCAGGGGGAGTTCTTGACATCCCTAGACTTGACGGAAGCATACTTACACATCCCGGTCAGAGAGTCTCATCAACAGTTCCTAAGATTTGCCGTACCAGGCGGACATTTCCAGTTCCAGGCCCTTCCCTTCGGGCTAGCGACAGCTCCCAGGACGTTCACCAAGGTGATGGTGGTAGTGGCCGCGGCTCTTCGAAAAGAAGGAATTCTAGTCCATCCTTACCTGGACGATTGGTTGATACGAGCAAAGTCAGAGGAGGAGAGTCACGTAGCGACCGCCAGGGTCGTACAGTTCCTCGAGAGCTTGGGATGGGTCATAAATCGTGCGAAGAGCAGCTTAATTCCCAAGCAAAAGATAGAGTACCTTGGAGCTCGGTTCGACACCAGGAAGGGAAGGGTGTTCCTCTCAAAGCAGAGGTTATCCGATCTAAGGAATCTCGTTTGCCGTTTTCTGTTAACAAGATGCCCCTCCGCCTGGCATTACCTTCAGCTGCTGGGTACCATGGCAGCGGCAATAGAAGTAGTTCCTTGGGCCCGGGCTCATATGCGGCCTCTCCAACGAACCCTCTTGAGACAGTGGTCCCATCAATTTCACCCCTTATCCAGGCGGATCCCCTGCCCTCCCGGGATCAGGAGGTCTCTGCGGTGGTGGAAAAACTCAAGGAACCTGGGCCGCGGGATGCCACTCGAGTCGCCTCAGTGGACCCAACTGACAACGGATGCGAGCCTAGCAGGTTGGGGCGCTCACTGCGAGGGGCAATTCGCCCAGGGCCGCTGGAGTCCGGCAGAGTCGCAGTGGTCTATCAACAGGCTGGAGTTGAGGGCAGTAACCTTATCTCTCCAGGCTTTAGAGCTCTTGGTTCACTAGAGGGCAGTCCGTATCCTCTCCGACAACGCTACCGCGGTGGCCTACATCAACCGTCAGGGCGGAACAAGCAGCCCATCCTTGGAGAAGGAGGCGGATCTCCTCTTGCAGTGGGCCGAAACGCATCTGATAGCGCTGTCTGCGCAGCACGTGGCCGGAACAGACAACGTAACGGCCGATTACCTCAGCAGGTTCAGGATAGACCATGCAGAGTGGGAACTAGCGCAGGAAGTGTTCGATCAAGTGGTTGCCCGGTGGGGGCCCCCATTCATGGATCTCATGGCCCGGTTCTCGTCGGCAAAGGCCAGCCGGTTTTTCAGTCGCAGAAAGGAAAGAATGTCCGAGGGCTTGGACGCCCTGGCCCAAAGCTGGCCGTCGGAAGGTCTCCTCTATGTTTTCCCTCCTTGGGTGCTCATAGGGAGGGTTCTGAGGCGGATAGAAGCTCACCAAGCATTGGTCATTCTCATAGCCCCGGATTGGCCTCGACGTCCGTGGTACGTGGATCTAGTGAGATTGATGGCCGACCGGCCGTGGCCACTTCCCTGCAAAAAGGATCTCTTGCGTCGGGGTCCGGTACTCATGCCCCACGTGCATCGGTTCTCGCTTACGGCCTGGCTATTGAAAGGGCGAGGTTCTTGAAGCGGGGGTACTCGGGCTCAGTAATCTCAACCTTGTTGAGCGCTCGCAAACGTTCCACCTGCCTGTCTTACGTGAGGGTGTGGCGTATCTTTGAAGCCTGGTGTTTAGAACGTCGAGTCAAGCCTCTCTCGGCTTCTGTCCCAGAGGTCCTGGAGTCCCTGCAGGCGGGTTTCGAGAAGGGTCTAGCCCCTAGCTCTTTGCGAGTCCAGCTGGTGGCTATCTCTTGCTATAGGGGGAAGGTCAGAGGCAAATGTCTAGGGCTACATTCGGATGTAGCCAGGTTTCTGAGAGCTGTTAGACGGTTAAGGCCCCAGCAAAGATCTGTTATCCCTCCCTGGGACCTCAACCTAGTCTTGAATGCCCTTTCGGGGGCACCGTTCGAACCGCTGCGGAAATCCTCTCTGAAGGACTTGATGCTAAAGACGATGTTTTTAGTGGCGATTTGCTCGGCCAGACGCATTTCTGAGCTTCAAGCCTTGTCTTCCCGTCCTCCTTTTCTCTCTTTCTTTAGAGATAAGGTAGTCTTGCGTACAGTCCCTTCTTTCTTACCTAAGGTTATCTCTCCTTTTCACGTAAACCAACTGGTGTCTCTGCCCTCCTTCGCGGAAAGGGATCTATCGGGAGACGGAGAAAAGCTTAGGCTCCTGGATGTTCATAGAGTGCTGAAGAGGTACCTCGCGCGCACGGCGCCTTTCCGGAGGTCAGAATGCTTGTTCGTCAAGTTTGGAGGGCCGCATAAGGGAGAAGCGGCGGCCAAAGCTTCCATCTCTAGGTGGATCAGGGAGACGATTGCCTCTGCTTACCTCCTCAGTGGGAAGCAGGCTCCAGGAGTGCTTAGAGCGCATTCAACTAGAGCGCAGGCAGCGTCCTGGGCAGAAAAGAGTTTGGTGCCGCCACAGGATATTTGCAGAGCGGCTACCTGGTCGTCTCTCCATACCTTCACCAAGCATTACAGGTTGGACCTCCAAGGGGCTTCGGATGCCAGGTTTGGCAGCGCGGTGCTTCGGTCCAGAATAACAAACCCCTCCCAGAGTTAGACTGCTCTGTTACATCCCAGAAGTTAAGGGACTGGACTGAAGTGACGATAAGGAAGAAGTAATTAGTCCCTGATCCTGCCCGACTTTCTCAGTTTCAGGTGGTGGACCGAAGGAAAGCTGAGGAGCACTTTCAATAAGGTTCCGCAGGAAAGAGCGGAGGACCCTCGCGCCCTCAGGGAAACCTCCTCCTCCTCCTCCTTGTTTCCTTCGCCCCTTTAAAAAAAAAAAAGAAAAGAAAAAAGTTTTACTAGTTTAGGGTCCGTGTGAGTTTTGGCAAGTTATCTAATGGTTATAAGTTCTTTATTATATGTCCTTCAAGTCTGCTTTTACAATAGATTACTGGTGCCAGTGGGTGGTGCCAGGGGTATTTATACCCCACCATCATCAAAAGGATGATGGGCTCAGCCTCCAAGCTGCTGGAAGGGTTGCGCAACCCAGAAGTTAAGGGACTGGACTGAAGTTCCTTCAGGAACACTAATTAGCAGGTAAGGACTAATTACTTCTTGTGCTCTGTGAGACGCTTACGAAAGATCCTGCAAGTACTCCCTATGTATAAAAGACCACAAGGACACATTATCCCTTATACAACGTACGTGGAGTCACAAGAGGTCTTATGACGGAACCGATGCTTCACCCCATGATATTCAAATTCTGAAAGTTCTCTGGAAACTGCACAGATAGAACAATGCCCACAAGGGCTGTGTCCCCATGACCGATCCGGGTCAATGGACACCGATCGTAAAGCAGACGGGCTCAAAATTTCTCGAAGATTGCGTTGGCGACGCCAAACGCATCTAACCCTCTTACTGGCCAATCCAGGAAGGGTGTCCAACACCCCTGAATGCCGCCGCAAAATGCGTTGAATAGAAAAACTAAAAGAGGTATACTTAGAAATAAAGTTGACATGTTCCCCCTCTGCCATATGATCCCCTTGTTCTTCGGGACCAACAGCAGAGAACGATTATTAAACAGTGCCCTCCGATAAGCATCCCGCACCACCCTGCGGGGATAACACCTGGCCAGCAACCCATTTGCTAAACCCTGAGATTGCTGTTTAAAATCAGACAAATTGGAACAATTCCGACGGAAACGGACAAATTGGGAAAAGGGCAGACTATTACGTAAACCACGTACGTTGTATATGGGATAATGTGTCCTTGTGGTCTTTTATACATAGGGAGTACTTGCAGGATCTTTCGTAAGCGTCTCAGACTAGATAGGCCATGTGGTCTTTTTCTGTTGTCATATTTCTATGTTTCTATGTCTTTCCATATCAACAACTACAAGAGTCTCCTTTTTTCCTTTAGAGATCCTCTGTGTTTGTCCCATGCTTTTTTGAATTCAGATACTGTCCTCATCTCTACCACCTCCACTGGGAGACTATTCCATGGATCCACCACTCTTTCCGTAAAGAAATATTTCCGCATATCACTCCTGAATCTGTCCCCTTTCACCCTCATCCCATGTCCCCTCATATCAGACTTGCTTTCAATCGAAAGAGGCTCTCTCCCTCTGCATTTATGCCATGGAGGTATTTAAACATCTCAATCATATCACCTCTATCCCGCCTTTCCTCTAAGGTGTACATATCTAAGGTGTAGGATAATAATCTCTACAAGGCATACACCCACTTGATCAAAATAAACGCATAATCTGATACTAAAAGGTTGTTCTCATGTAATTCAAATTGTACAAAATTAATGTAAATATGTAAAAAGTTTGATTACATCCACTCAATACCACTGGATGAAATCACTGTTTGTATGTCTTTAATTATACTGTTAAATGTAAAAAGTTAAATCTGTTCCCTGTAAAACGACTAGGACATGATTAACAATGTACCTTGAATTTTTTCTGTTCACTGTAAACCGCACTTGATACTTGGGAAAGAGCGGTATATAAATGTTTGCTAAATAAATAAATAAAATAAAATATTAAGATCCTTAAGTCTTTCCTCATATGCTTTATAATGAAGACCACTAACCATTTTAGTAGCCACCCTCTGTACTGACTCCATCCTGTTTATATCCTTATGAAGGTGCGGTCTCCAAAATTGCACACAATACTCCAAATGAGGTTGCACCAAAGACTTATACAGAGGCACTATCACCTCCTCTTTTCTGCTAGCCATTCCTCTCCATATACACCCAAGCATCCTTCTAGCTTTTGCTGTCGCCTTTTCTACCTATTTAGCCACTTTAAGATCATCAGACACAACCACGCCTAGGTCCTGCTCTTCTTTAGTAGACAAAAGTATTTCACCCCCTATACTATATTGCTCCCTTGGATTGCTGCAGCCCAAATGCATGACCTTGCATTTTTTAACATTAAATCCCAGCTGCCAAATTCTAGACCACTATCAAAGGTACACAGGAAGCGCTTCAGTGTACCTTTGAAAACGTGCTGACATCAGATTCTAGCACAGCTATGGGAGGAAACGGAAGTGCTCCCATGGCTGTGTTGCGATCGGGCTGCTGGTGAGTGGGGGGTGGGGGAGGTTGCTGCGGGTAGGAGAAGGGCTGTTGATGAGTGGAGGGGGTTGGGGCTGGGGACAGGAGAGGGGCTTCTGGTGAGTGAGGGGCTAGAAGTTAGAGGGAGAGAAAAAAGGGGGGCAAAGATGGGTTGCGGACAGATCTGTGGAGCAAGAAAGCTAAAGAGGAAAAAGGCAGGGGAAGTATCAGGTCTGGAGGAGGAGTTAAGCTTTATGATGGGGAATTCTGTGCAAGAATGTACTAATAAAGCATGCAGAATATTAAAATATTGCATGCTGTTGCGGTGGCAAGAATGGAGTTCTTGTCGCTGCTTTCCAACACTGAGTTATCTTTCTCCCCAGAGACACAGACGCCACCTCCACGCCTGGGGAACCCTCTCCCAGCATCCCGGAGTCTTACATGTCGGAAGTTGGCATGCATGTGGTCTCTGCTCGAGGGGAGCAGTTGGATGATTTGGGGAGGTTTGTCTCTGGAAGCCTCCTGGGGGAGGAGTTGTTGGTGGACTTTCCTCGATTGAGCAAACCTTGCATTGGTGTGCAGGCGTTTGGAGTTCATCCTGTGGAATCAACTTCTACACTGGCTCTCCCCTCTCTTTCCAGACCTAAGAAATTTATGTTGGAAGCTATATGAGATGTCATAGTCCTTCTTTCTGACAATATTTCCAAGCAAATAATTGAGCTCTCTGCCAGAGTACAACAGAATACAGAGAAATTTCAGCTACTGTAAGTTCCGTTGAGACTTTAATTTCTACTACTCAAGAACATACTCAGAAGATTTCTGTACCTTCAGATACTAATGTTGCTTTGGTGAATGATAATACGGCGTTGAAATTTAAAATCAAATTGTTAGAAAATGCTACCTGCACGTTTAATTTGCGAGTGTTACATTTCCCATGGACTGCTTGGGTTATCGGCATTGCAAATCTACAGAAAATATCTTGCAGAGGTTCTTTTGGTATAAAAATAATTATTTCTGCCTATAATTAAGGTGTATTATTTACCATAGGCAAAAAAAAAATATCCTCTGGTCAGGTCTCGGGCTCAAATATGGGCATTCTGAATGTTACTGAACTTCTGGATGCCTCTGCTACTGAGACTTATGTTCCAGCTACACTGCTTGTTTCCTGTGTCTTGGTGGCAGATTGGGATTGGATTCTAAAATTATATTTTAAAAGAACTTTTGACTCCTTGGGCATAGCCTCGCCACCTCAAGGAGGTCAGCAGCCCACAAAGGGGGGGGGGGGGGGGTGTCATTCACTATGCCCAAAGGTGGCCAGCTATCACCATCGACTCTTGGGCATTCCAGGTGGTCAAAGAGGGCTACCTCCTCCATCTGGCCCAGACACTTCCTCCTTTCTTCCTGGGAGAGCCCCCCCAGATCTCCCCTTCACCTGGACCTTCTACTGAAGGAACTGGCAGAATTTCTGTAGGACAGAGTGGCAGAACCAGTTCCTCACCATCTCAAGGTCAAGGGGTTCTACTCTAGCTACTTCCTTGTACCAAAAAGAACAGGGGCCTAAGGCCTATCCTCGACCTGCGCAATCTGGTGAGGGAGAAATTCAAGATGCTCTCCCTTGGAACATTGCTGCCTTACCTCCAGCAGAGAGATTGGCTGTGCTCCTTGGATCTGAAGGATGCTTAAACACACATCCTCATTCACCCAAACCACAGGCAGTACCTGAGGTTCATGGCGGGGGGCAGCCATTACCAGCACAGGGTGCTGTCCTTCGGCTAGGCTTCCACCTCAAGAGCCTTCACCAATTGCCTGGCAGTCGTGGCCGCCTTCCTCCATCTCTAAGGGGTCTTTGTTTTCCCCTACCTGGACGATTGGCTCATAAAGGGAGGCACGGCATCAGAAGTGCAGCAGGCAACCGTACGTACCTGCCAGGTCCTGCAGCATCTGGGGTTCATAATAAACTACCCCAAATCCCATCTCCTCCCGCCCAATGTCTGGAGTTCATGGGGCAAGACTAGACACCCTCCAGGTAAAGGCCTTCCTTCTAGGGGATCGAGTCGACCTCCTCAGGGCACTGGCCCAGGACATACAACACCGCTCCTCTGTGTTCGCTCGGCTGCTGCTGTGCCGACTCGGCACATGTCCTCCACGGTCCATGTCACCCCAGATGCCCGCCTCCACTTGAGGACGGCATAGTGGTGCCTTTGGGACCAGTGGACACAGGCCACAGGCCATCTCTGGGACAGTGACCCGGCAGTTGGCAGAATCCCTGACCTGGTGGCAAAGCCCCCCTGTACCTCAAGGCAGGGATGCCCTTCCAGGCTCCATGCCCCTTAAGGGTTCTCATGATGGACCCCTCTGGGCTGGGGTGGGGAGCCCACTGCGAGGAGCTATGCACACAGTGTAGCTGGTCACAGGACGAGAGCGACCAGCCGATCAATCTCCTAGAATTGCAGATGATATGCCTAGCCCTTCGAGCCTTTGCCTCCACCTATGGGTCCATCCAGGTGGCTATGTTCTATGTGAACAAGCATGGGGGTCCCGCGCCCTCTACCGCGAGGCAATGGCCCTCTGCTCCTACGCAGTCCAGCAGGGCATTCTCTTATGGGCAGTATACCTGCTAGGCCAGGACAACTTACTGGCCGACAGATTAAGCAGGGTCCTCCAGCTGCACGAGTGGCAGCTGGACCCCAGAATTCTCCTCTGAGGGGAACCATGGATAGACCTGTTTGCCAGCCTGGATGACTACCAATTGCCCTGCTTCTGCTCCTGGCAAGCCCACCCCTCCCGGCTAGCGGCAGATGTGTTTCTCATCTCGTGTTTGAAAGGTCTCATATACGCCTTCCCACCTACGCTGCTAATTTCCAAAACATTATTCAGGACCCTCTGCAACAAGGCCTTGCTGATCCCGATAGCCCAGGCATCCATGATTTCCGTTGCTACTCTTGCTGTCAGTGGAGACTCCTATTCCGTTGGGGAGCTCCCCAGGTCTCCTGTCTCAGGAGGGGGGGGGGGGACTTTCTTGCACCCCAATCTGGGATCCCTGTCACAACGTGGTTGCTGAAAGTGTGACCCTGTCCCCTTTTAATCTCTCGGGAGAAGTGGAGGAGATCCTGCTGACCTCCCTTAAGCCTCCACCAGGAAAGCATATGTCTTCAAATGGCGCAGATTTTCTCTTTGGTGCATGGGGTTAACCCGTTCTCCTGCCTGGTGCAGCTGTGTTGCAGTACCTTCTCCATCTCTTCCACTCCAGGCTCAAATCGAACTCCGTCAGAGTACAAGTCAGGGCCTTGGCAGCGCACCACCACCCTGTGCATGGTAAACACCTCTCGGCCCTACCGCTGGTGACCCATTTCATGAGGGGACTCCTATCAAAACCCCCGGTGTGCACCCCAGCGACCGTATGGGACCTCAGTGTGGTACTGGCGCAGCTTACTCGCCCGCCCTTTGAGCCCCTGGCTACCTGCCACGTGTGATACCTCTCGTGGAAGGTGGTGTGCCTGGTTTTGCTCACCTTTGCTAGCTGGGTTAGCAAGCTCCAAGTTTTAGTGGCAGAGGCGCCTTATACCAGGTTCTATCAAAACAGGGTTGTGCTTCTTACACACCCCAAATTCCTTCCAAAGGTGATATCGCACTTTCATCTCAACCAGGAGATGGTACTGCCCACCGTCTTCCCGAGGCCTCACGCCGGTAGGGTGGAAACTGTCCTCCACACCTTAGACTGTAAGAGAGCCCTGTCCATCTACATCCCACGTACCCAGGGCAACCGTAAAGCTTCTCAGCCTTTTGTCTTAAATCACCCCAGTAGGCTGGGAGAGATGGTGACCAAACGTACACTATCTACCTGGGTGGCGGACTGTTATTACCCTCACCTGTGAGCTGGCAGAGCTCCTGCTGGAAAGCCGGGTCACGGCGCAGTGTCAGGGCCATGGCGGCCTCTGTGGCAAACCTGCGTTCAGTCCCGATGGTAGAAATATGTCAGGCTGCCACTTGGTCTTCTATCTATAGCTTTGCAGCTCATTACTGGCTGGAGAGACAGTCCCAACGGGACAGTGCCTTTGGCCAGGCCGTGCTCCATAATCTTTTCAGGGTTTAGGCAACTGCTACCCTCTGACCCTTCTGTGTTCAGGCTATCAGTGCTGGTTCCCATCGGACACACGGATCCTACTGCAACCTGCTCCTGTGGACTCAGTTGCTACTGCTCACGGCTTCCCCTGTGAGTAAAACAGAGTTACTTACCTGTAACAGAGTTCTCCGTGGACAGCAGGATAAGTCAGCCACACCTGGTGTCGTCCCCTGACGGCGCCATGACGGAAGTGCTCTATAGCTCAGAAGCTTCTGAGCATGTGTGAGGTGGTCCCACCTCCCCAGCCCGCCCCTAGCCGGTCAGTTAGTGACTAGCTATGCCCTTGTGGCTAGGTGCGGTGCGTGCGCAGGCCACCCTCATGCAGGGGAGGTGGGTGGGACGGTGTGGCTGACTTATCCTGCTGTCCACGGAGAACTCTGTTACAGGTAAGTAACTCTGTTTTCTCCTAGGACAAGCAGGATGTGTCAGCCACACCTGGTGTCTCCCAAGCTAGATTCACGCTGAGGAGAATGAGGGAGGCATGCGTAGACCTGCAAACGTTTATTGCGAACACAACAGGTTTATAGAATAAAGTGCAACTCCACCATATCCATTGCGGATGCAAGAGGTAGGCATTAACTGTGCAATCAATTGAACAGTGCAACACAACAACAGTGCAAAGAACAATAGTGCAATAACAATTTAACTAGTGCAATAACAATTTCTGAGCAATAGTGCCAGTGCGTGGTAAGCAACTGGTATATAGTATCTGAGTCCCTCGGTTCAGTCTTGTGCAGTGCTCGCACCCACGGGTGCCGTGGCCGCAGATAGGACTGCTCGGCCAAACGAGCCGTCGGTCGCAGAGTGGATGTCAAGGCAGTAGTGTTTCTGGAAGGTTAGCTGAGAGGACCAGGTGGCGGCTTTGCAAATCTCGCTCACCGGAATTTCCTTTGCGCAGGCCAGAGAAGTGGCTATCGCGCGGAGCTGGTGTGCACTCGCCCTGTTTGCTGGGAGTGCGCCAGCCTTCTGTAGACAATAGGCAACGCAGGCTGAAATCCAAAGGGAAAGTGTGCGCTTGGTAACAGGTCTCCCTGGTTTGTTCGGGTCAAAGGAGACGAAAAGCTGGGTCCCCAGACGAATGGCAGATGTCCTGTCGATGTAGATGCGTAGGGCACGTACGCAATCTAGGGAGTGAAGACGTTGCTCTTCGGGGAATGAGTGTGGTGCTGGAAAGAAGGATGGTAGCTCCACTGCCTGGTTGATGTGAAAAGCGGAGGCGACCTTTGGCACAAACTTGGGGTGAATCCGCAGGGATGCCCGGTTGTGGTAGAGTTTTGTGTATGGCGGGTGTGCCACGAGGGCCTGCAACTCGCTAACCCTCCGGGCAGAGGTGATGGCGACGAGGAAAAGGGTCTTCCAAGGAGAGGTATTTTCCTTCAGCTGTGGCCAACGGTTCGAATGGCTCCTACATGAGCTGTTGTAGAACGATGTTAAGGTCCCAGGAGGGTACCGGTTTCTGTACCGGGGGTTGCAGATTTCGGAGCCCTCTCATGAAACGCGTCACAATGGGAATGGCGGCAATAGAGCCTGAAGTTGTGTCTTCTGTGCGCTAGTGTAGAGAGGCAACGGCCGCAAGGTGTACCTTGATGGATTGAGGTTTCAAACCCGAGCTGAAGAGAAGAGCAAGATACTGTAAGATCGTGGGTATCGGGCAAGACGCTGGGTCGACCCCTTGGTCCTTGCACCAGATACTGAAGCGTTTCCACTTGAGGCCGTACGCCCTTCTGGTAGACGGTCTCCGGGAAGCCAGAACAATTTGCTGTACCTCTGGGGAAAGGTGTGAGCCATTGAAGGTTATCCTTTCAGCCTCCAGGCTGACAAGGCTAGCGTCTGGAGGTTGGGGTGCCAGGTTAGGCCCCCGTTCTGGGTTAACAGGTCTGGTCTCAGAGGTAGTCGGATTAGAGGTTCTTGAGCGAGCTGCAGCAGCAGGGAGAACCACATCAGTCGTGGCGAATAGGGGGCGATCAGAATCACGTGCGCTTTCTCCTTGATGATACGTTGTATTGTGGTTGTCACGAGAGGTGTTGGAGGAAAGGCGTACGCCAATTCCCAAGTTCTCCACGGAATGGCGAACGCGTCCGAGGCCACCCTCTGCTGTGACGGGTGCTTGGAGCAGAACAAGGGACATCTGGCGTTCTCTTCGGTCACAAAGAGATCGATCTGGGGGGTTCCCCAGCGCTGGAAGAGGTTGCGTACCACTTCCATGTGAAGCATCCACTCGTAAGGCTGAAGCTGTCTGCTGAGTCTGTCTGCCAAGGCGTTCTGATCTCCGGGAAGGTAAGTCGCCTGAAGGGCGCAGTTGTTGTCCAGCGCCAAGGCCCATGTCTCGAGGGCTTCCTTGCATAGCGAACGGGAGCCAGTGCCCCCTTGCTTGGTTATATAGACCATGGTCACCTGGTTGTCTGTCTGCACCAAGACCGCTTTTCCCGCCAGGTGAGGCATGAAAGTCTGGAGGGCATACCTGACAGCCCGGAGTTCGAGGAGATTGATGTGGAGGGCTTGTCCCGCTCTGGTCCATGCTCCTTGTGTGCTGAGATGCAGTAGATGAGTCCCTCATTCCGTGGAGGATGCATCCGTGGTGAGGATGAGTTGATGAATGCGTGGTTGCAGACACTTGCCCACCGAGAGGTTGGCTGGTTGTGTCCACCAACGCAGGCCCTGGACAACACGGGCAGATATCGGTATGCGGGTGCTGAGTGGTTGGGAGAGTTGCTTCCAGTGCGTCCGTAGGTGCCACTGCAGTGTGCGCATATATAGCCTCGCCAAGGGGAGGACCGAAGTTGTCGCAGCCATGTGGCCTAGCAGGCACAGGATCTCGCAGGCTGAGGTCTGTTTTGCCGCCGACATTTTCTTGGCCAGGTGAGTGATGGTGTTGATCCGGAGCTCGGGGAGGTCGTCCAGGTAGGGAAAGATGGCGATTCCTTGTTTGCGGAGGTGAGCAGCGGCCACCGCCACACACTTTGTGAAAACTCTGGGTGCTGGGGATAGGCCAAATGGCAGGACTCGATACTGGTAATGACATCCCAGTGCTGTGAATCTCAGGAATTTCCTGTGGGAAGCGTGGACTGGAATGTGGGAGTAAGCGTCCTGTAGATCCAGCGTCGCCAGCCAGTCCCCCGCTCTGATGAGAGGAAGGATGGAGTTGAGCGAATACATCCTGAACTTCTCCTTTGCGATGAAGTTGTTCAGCTTTCGGAGGTCCAGGATGGGACGTAGGCCCCCTGACTTCTTGGGAATAAGGAAGTACCGGGAGTAGAAGCCAGTGTTGACCTCGTCTGGGGGCACCCGCTCTATCGCCCGGGCTTGGAGAAGTTGCTGTAGGAGTTCCAGAAGTGGCTGTTCCAGGTGCTGTGGAGGCTGGCTGGTAGGTCGCTTGTGCTGCCGTGGAGGGGAGGAGAAGGGCAAGCGGTAGCCCGACTGGACTATCTGAATGACCCACTTGTCCGTGGTGATCTCTTGCCAGGTTGAGAGGAATTGAGACAGGCGACCCCCAACCGGGGGATAGTCAGAAGGAAGAGGTGTCTTTTCCGGAATGGGGAGGGTTGGACTGCTTCTGTTTGCGTTGTCGCGGTTGCTGTCGCTGAAAAGGCGACTTATGATAGGTCTGCTTGAATTTGGGCGCCTGCCACTGTCGGTTGGATCCATAGTATTGCTTTGAAGTGGAAAAGGGCTTGCGGAAATAGCTCCCTTTCTGTGACCAGGAGGGGCGTTCGAGTCCGTCCGCTGCCAGTGTCTTTAGAGTGGTGCAGTCCTCTTTTAGGCCTTTCACCGTGTCGGCGACTTTGTCCCTGAAAAGGGAGTCACCTGAGCAAGGTGCATCCGCAATTCGGTCATGGGTGTTGTCTGAGAGCCCCGAGGCACGAAGCCATGCCCAGCGACAGCCGTGCCCGCTGTCCGGACAGCCGTATCAAAGGCATCAAAAGCTGTACTCATCAGGTGCTTGCTGCATTCAACTAGTTCCTGCATGGAGTTTGAAGCAGATGTACGTGAGTCCTTAGGAAGGTCCTGTAGCTGTTTTTTAAGGTCGGCCAGGAGGGCGTCCTGGAATAGGACATGCTGAAATTGATGGGCTGCTATCTTGGCGTTGAGCATGGCCCCTTGAAACACTTTCCTCCCCACGTCGTCTAGGCGCTTGGGGTCCCGTCCTGGCGGGTGGTTGGCTTGGTTACGCGTAGACTTAGATCTCTTGAGAGCTGATGCCATCACGATAGACTGGTGGGGTAACTGGGTCTTGTTGAAACCCGGGGCCATGTGGATGATGTATTTGCTGTCCAAGCGTCTGGAGAAAGCTTGGCCAGACGCTGGGGATTGCCAGAGCGTCAGCTGCTTGTCCTTCAATCTGCGGTGGAGGGGAAGAGCCATGGCTGGCTTAGGGCCGTTGAGGTATTTCATGACCTCCGGTTCCTTCTCGTCTGATGCCACCTCCGTGGCCAGCCCCAGCTTAGAAGCCACTTTTCGAAGGAATTTGGGGTATGTGAGGTCCTCAGGCACTGTTGTCGGTGGCTCCTCTGTCTCATCCGTTGTGTTCTTGAAGGTGTCAGAGCCTGGACCTGATTCCTCCACATCCGAGCCTGGTCCCAGCTCCTCTGCATCGCTCCCCCCGGAGTCCAGCTGCGCTGGGGAAGGAGATCGTGCTCTGGAAGGTGCAGGGGAGGGAGTCCGCGCTCTGGGCGAGAGCCTAGGGAATCGAGGGGAGGGCGACCGCTCCGAAAGGGTCCCCTGTGGGACTGTGTGTCATGCTCTCCTGGTCCGGCCGCAGAGGGGCAGTCTGCTCTACAAGGCGAGAGAGCAGGTTGAGGATGGCAGAAGAGGTGGAGTCTGAAGATCATCTGCTTCTGTGCCGCCTGCTGTGGTGAGAACGGATCTCCTGCTCCTCTTGCGGCTGCTGGAGGGCCGACAGTGAGAATCCCTTGCCCCCGAGGGGGATCGATGTCTGCATTGTTTGGATGTCCTCTTCCTGCCCGTCTCACCGCCACTGCGCTGTCTGGGGGATTCCCTGCTGTCCGCGCGGTGATCGCGGCTCCCTCGATGGCGCTGAGGCTCAGTGCGGTCTTTTGAGGCAGAGCGGTGTTGGCTGCGTCCGCGCCGATGAGAAGCTGCCCGGTTTTGCTGCTCCCGCGCCGAAGGAGAAGAGGCTGTCTCGGCGCGGGCTCCCCTCATTGTGCTGCTCCGAGGCTTCCCTTCAGCACGGAGAGACGTGCTGGGCAGGGGGGAGGGAGGTCTGAGCCGATCGCTGGAAGGGGCTGGACAGGAACCGCTGCGGCCAATCCGGAGAGAGCGGGCGTGTCCGGAGGCGGGGCCAGGCGGGGCCACGAGGGCAGCGCCATCTTGGCCGGCTTAAGAAGAACCGCATGGCAGGGGAGAATGGCCCGGGTTGCTGCGAACCGGAGGAGGGCTTACCGGAAGGGTAGAGGCCTCTCCGGGGGCAGAACGTTCAGCATTTGGGTCCGGGTGAGGAGTTTTGGCCTGTTTGAGCGGCGCTTTTCCCGTGGCAATACTGGGACGCTTCTGAGGACCGGAATGCTCAGCAGGCTTGGATAGTTCAACAGACCTGGAGTGTTCATTAGTCCTGAGGTGCTCCGGGTCCCGGTTCGTGGAGGCTGCAGAGGAGGAGAGCAAATCTTGCAAGGAGTGCTCGCGGTGCTTCCTTGCCCTGGGGGACATCCGGGCGCAGCTGGCACAGTTCTCCACTTGGTGAGACGTCCCCAGACATCTAATGCAATGCAATGCTGGTGAGTGTCCGTGATATTCATCTTTCTGTTGCAGCATAGACACTTTTTAAAACCTGGTTTAGGCATTGAAGATGTTTGATGTGTAGGAGAGCTTAGAAGTCCGTCTTGAGGCAAAGGCGGAAGGAAAAAAACTGACCGGCTAGGGGCGGGCTGGGGAGGTGGGACCACCTCACACATGCTCAGAAGCTTCTGAGCTATAGAGCACTTCCGTCATGGCGCCGTCGGGGGACGACACCAGGTGTGGCTGACACATCCTGCTTGTCCTAGGAGAACCTTGATTTTTCTCTATGGGCTTTCAATAGCCTGTTGCTAGGGAGTTCCATACATGAGGACTGACTTCCTGCTTGTTCCTGGAGAAAGCATAGTTACTCACCTGTAGCAGGTGTTATCCGGGGACAGCAGGAATCAGTCCTTACAACCCTCCCTTCTCCCTTTGGAGTTGCAGTCCTATTATCTTCATTTGTTTTTGCCGTCTTTTAGCTATGTCATTTGACCGAGCAAGATGGCACCCTTGGGCGGGAAGGGCACTATGCATGCGTGGTGGCATTTCCCAGAGGCTTTCTTTGAAAGCTGGGGGATGCTTCCACGAGGGCTCTGTCGGTACCGACATCACCCATATGTGAGGACTGATTCCTCCTGTTCCTGGAGAACACTTGTTACAGGTGAGTAACTACGCTTTTGATGTATCCCACTTGACTGGACTGGTCTAGCAGGACAGTATGGAAGGAGACATTTTACTTATCAGATAATTTCCTTTACTTGAGTGCCTTTAGACCAGTTCAGGACACACCTGGTCTGCTGTACTCTCGGTGGTTGGCCTTTCAGGCTCATAATCCTCCGTCAAGTCTTCTGCTAAAGCTGTTCCTGTACATAGTTAAGTTTCCTGTTCTGTTTAACCTTATTTTCACTGAGTTTGTGTGAGGTTAAAGATTCCGGAGCATATGCTTTGGTACAATTACTGGTTTATGCCCCTAGAGGCACAGGCTATTAGAGACACGATATAAGAATCCTCTGGAAGCTTTCTCTGTCTTCACATCTGTTGGTAGGGGCTCACGACCCACTTGTCTGGACTGGTCTAGCAGGACTGAAGGAAAGGGCATTATCTGGTAAGTAAAATGTCACCTTTTCATAATCTGTTTTGAGGCTAAAAATGAAAGGCAGTATAGCAAATACTAATAAACTATAAACAAAGTAGCAAAACTGAGCCGGTCGCTGGTATGTCCAGTTATTCCTCAGTGGAGCCTCTCTCTCTCTGATGTTGAAGGTGCGGAAGGGGCCTCCATTTGAACATATTCACAATAACTTTCTCAAGTATTAGACCTTGAAGGTAGAGTCTCTGGTGACCATAAGCAGATATCAGTGCAGAGAGTTTTTCTTGATCTTTTCAGTGTCATCTGTGTTCTTGTGGATTGGGCCAGCTTTTCTCCCAAAGATGCTGGCCTCCTTTCATCTTAACTAGTCTGTTCTGTTCTGTCCTCCTACTTGGATCTTCATAGGACCCCCTCACTATGTCTAGCGGACATGAGGTGTTGACTAGGTACTTGGAAATTACTAATTCTTTGCCAGTCAGATCACCTTTTTGTCCTCTTTGGCAGCCTAGGGAAGGGGCTTGCAGCAGCCAAGTCTTGTATCACCAGTTAGATTAAGGAGGCCACTGAGTCAACATACATTCTGGCTGGTAAATGGGTATGGGAAGGAATCAAAGCTCACTTCACTAAAGCACAAGCTGCCTCCTGAGCAAAGTATGTGGATAGCAGTAGAAGGACGTTCTTTATTGATCTAAAAAAGCCTATGGCCCGACACAGGCCGTGTTTCATTACCTTCTTCAGGGGCAGGCTACATAAATTAATAAAAACAATAATTAAATAAAAACATATACAAATACAATTAAATGCAAAATGAGACCTAAAAGATGAATGTAAATTAAAACTACATGAATAAATAATTAAGAACATTAGTGCAGCCATAAATAAAACAAAGATCAGCACAGCAAACAGACATAACTAAGCTTGTAACACACCATCTATAAATTGTAGACTAACCATATATCAATTAAAGCTTAATGCAACACATAACATATATATTGATTACCATTTAAAGGATATATATATATTAACACAAGATGATAATAAATAATATCAAATAAATAATTAATACATTTAAATCAATTAAAACGACATAAAAACATCTATACTATACCATAAAAATTCAAGGCATACCTTTATCAACTGTCTAAACTCCCAAACTACTGTAATTGCTAAAGAGGGACAAAGGAAGAAAAACCATATAGGTAAGTGAACCACTGTGAGAAGTAACCATCAGTACTACAATGGGCTATATAAATAGTAGGTGGACATATCAAAACCATGCTACATGGAATGTCATTGAATCTCACTTGGAGTAAAAGTTGTCATGATGGCAGGTGCAAAAAACTATAAAACAAAAGATCGTAAGCAAATAGCCGCCATTATTCACAATTAGACACTTTTCCAAAATACTAAAACCCAGGTTTTAGCGCATTGCCGTGCGTACGGTCCCAATCCTTGGCATATGTTTAAAAAAACGCAAAAAAGGGGAGAGGCACACTTAAATAGCACTGCACAGATCACACAAACAAATTAATTACCATAATCTCTTTCAAAAACCTTCAAAATTTTACCAGAAAGACCCCCCGGTCCCGATGCCTAATTATTAAAGTAAAGGGGGAAATTTTTTTTTATTATTCTACTACTTCACTAGGCCCCAAGAGGGCCCTACCTATTGAACGTAACCATGCTTGGAAAATCATACTGTGCATTGCCACTTATAATAGAAATATCAATGGTGCATTCAATATTAAAAACAAAACCTTAAAACTTCTAAATCCATACACATAAAAACGACTAACCAACGTCATTCTCTGCCGCTTCACAAATCACCCCACCATATTTTCATAATACCATGCCGTTGAAATACACCATCACCACACACCGAAATCTAATACATTTTCAATAAGCATGCAAGTTTTAAAAGCTCCAAAAAAGGCTCCAATTGATGGAGGGACTTACTTTACGACGCTCCACACTGCACACAGTAGACTCTACCAAACATGCATGTAAACTTGAAAAAACGCCGGAGCGTGCGCTTTAAGGAACCGCGTTATGCAAATGATGTGGGAGGAGTAAAACAACTGATTGTCAACTCGCCGTACACTAAGCAAAACAAAATTGCCAATATACTAGAAGCCGAAGGAAGTAGCCAAATACTTTTTAAACGGTATAACTAGTTAAGAGTGGCTGTAAATCCATTTAATAATCTAACCCCAACAACTTAGAACTATATACCATATAGCGTAGTAAAGAATACAGGTCTCAGCAAAATCTTACAGCACTAGAACAAGAGTATAAACCCATTGACCGTGCTACTTATCACATCAACGACCTGTTTCTATACGCAAATGGTTTTTAAACTTGTATACATCTATAAAAATCCGCTAAAGAACTTCCTCAGCTCATTATCTTCTTAACATCCAAGATCATTCTCATGAAAGCTGAAGAGATGGATTATTATTAGCGTATACTCAATAGTAGCCAAAAACAACTGGAATGTAATCAATTCCTCAGTCAATCTTCCAGCTCAAAAAACATATCAAACTCTGTGTCAGCTCAGTACACTGTCCAATAATAAAAATCAATAACATTCATCTGAGCTGAAAAAACACTTAGCGAAGAGCTGAAAAGTGGCTGGATTGCAGTCAATTCCACGAGTGATTCCGACGCCCTCAGCAGGCACCCCCCGCGTTTCACTGCAACTGTTTCCTCAGGGAACTGTATATTTTGGCTGCAGAAATCATGCTGCCCACGTTTCCATCAAATGTAACATCTAGAGCTATGAATGCTGTTAGAAAATCTCCACAAAATCTCCATTCATAGCTCTAGATGTTACATTTGATGGAAACGTGGGCAGCATGATTTCTGCAGCCAAAATATACAGTTCCCTGAGGAAACAGTTAAAAGTGAAACGCCGGGGGTGCCTGCTGAGGGCGTCGGAATCACTCGTGGAATTGACTGCAATCCAGCCACTTTTCAGCTCTTCGCTAAGCTAAGTGTTTTTTCAGCTCAAATGAATGTTATTGATTTTTATCATTGGACAGTGTACTGAGCTGACACAGAGTTTGATATGTTTTTTGAGCTGGAAGATTGACTGAGAAATTGATTACATTCCAGTTGTTTTTGGCTAATATTGAGTATACGCTAATAATCCATCTCTTCAGCTTTCATGAGAATGATCTTGGATGTTAAGAAGATAATGAGCTGAGGAAGTTCTTTAGCGGATTTTTATAGAAGTATACAAGTTTAAAAAACCATTTGCGTATAGAAACAGGTCGTTGATGTGATAAGTAGCACGGTCAATGGGTTTATACCCTTGTTTTAGTGCTGTAAGATTTTGCTGAGACCTGTATTCTTTACTACGCTATATGGTATATAGTTCTAAGTTGTTGGGGTTAGAATATACTAGAAGCAGCACTAGTATATTAATTGTTAAAACCACCGGAGCCTTAAAAACCTCTAAAATCTTGACCTAGAAATAAATACCGCCGCCACTTTCTACCACTATACAAGTACCCTGCCATACTTTCTCTATACCATACCATTCAAACCACCATCATCGATCTCCAATATCTAATACATTTGAAATAAAAACGAAAAAATAACTCCAAATCAGGAAACAGCAGATACTGGAGGGACTCACTTAATGACACTCCGCATTGCACACCGTGGATTCTGCCAGGCACCGCATGTGACTTGAAAGGACGCCGGAGTATGCGCCATGCAATTACTGTGGTATGAGTAAGCAAATGATTGTCATCTCTTTTCACACTACAAAAACCTGATTTTACAGATTTTAATCAAGTCAATCTAACGGCATAGTTAAAGGTGCATTCCTCCGTCCTTTATCTACCATCCCATTAGAAACCATCCATTGCAAAACCATCCAACTAGAAAACATTCATACTAATCTAAATACAGTAAACCTAATGATTCTACTGAAAGTATCCTATACCAATACAATTATATATCGTATATACATACATCCATTGTTGTTACTGGGCATTTCAATCTCACCACTACTAATGCATAGGGGACTGAACACCCCATTTTCAAAATCCAAAGTCATGTAAACTATTCTATACGGTCAGTCTATAAGCACCAAACAATATAATAATAAATGTTCTTTAAACAAAACGAGTTCCCCGAGTTTTATACATATGCAGATATAATTCTTTAGGCTATTTAGCCAATCCACATATATACTAAAAACCAGGGGTCTGTAAAGCAAATAAGGACTAAGGCATTGTATATATTTTATGAACTCAAGAAGCGGCAGGTGCACCTACTCTTGTCGCCTTGTTGGGCAGACTAGATGGACCATACTGTTCTTTATCTGCCGTCATATACTATGTTGCCCTTTATACCCTTGCTTAGATGTGAGGTTCATTACTCTTATGAACAAAATTTAGGGATCTTCACAGGCATAAAAAATCAGAAATCGTCTTGATTTTCAGATGTTATTTTTTGGTTAATTTCATACATTAGTTTTAATAGACATGTTTAATGTATCCTGTAGCATTTTTATGCACTAATTCATAGGTTAGTGCACTTTAAATCAATATAATGTGCATTAAAGTTTGTAAGGCACACTAATGAATACGCATCCCTAGCAATATTAACCCATTTGGAGGCATTTCCTATGAGAAAACACATTTTTTAAAGTATTTCTTGTCCCTCTTGGCTTTTATAAGTTTTAGCTGTTTCTATTAAAAAAGTCACCCCTGCAGCTAATGGTTGCCTCACTTTTGGTGCTTTTAAATGGCATAAAAATTTACTGCTATACCTTTCGTTGCCTAGAAATTCTCAATGTTGTGATTCTTAAGCCTTTGTGAGGCTGTGCAGGAAAGGCTTGAAGGCTTGCTTTGAACTGTTGTAAAAAATGAGCGT
Source organism: Ichthyophis bannanicus (assembly GCA_033557465.1). NCBI lineage: Eukaryota > Metazoa > Chordata > Amphibia > Gymnophiona > Ichthyophiidae > Ichthyophis > Ichthyophis bannanicus. The sequence continues at coordinate 2,299,027 of JAWIIG010000024.1, read as the reverse complement.
TACTGCTTACTCAATTTAATGAAGGTCCATCCTTATACACTTCCAGCCCTATCTACTGCTACCTCTAAACCACCCCTTCACAGTAGACTCTCTGGGAACAGGTTTGGTTTCCAGACAATAGAGCTGAAGGCCTTAGACAAAGAAGTTATGAGATCTCGGTGAGTGTTACCCAGATTTTTGACTGCACTCGGAAAGTTAGTCTGAAAAAAGTCTCTGTTTTGCTATATTGCCGTATTGGAAGGAGGATAACATGTTCTTTAAATGTTGACACCACTCCTCCCCCCCCCCCCCCACCCCCAATTGTAACTTTAGACTGCTGGATCTTCCAGGTCTTGAGAAACGGCTATAGATTGCATCTTTCTAAATTGCCTTCCCAAAAGAGCTTTAATGCTTGTGCAACATTAAGATTGCTCAGGTTGGAAATCTCTTTCCCCTCGCAGGCCAAAGCAATTGGATCTGTCCCATTGAAGGAAAGAGTTGAGATTTTACTCCAGACATTTTTTAGTTCCCCAGAAAAGCAGCAAGAGGCTTCAGAGCCATGTTAGACTGGAGGGCTTTGAAGAAATTCATGAAGAGCAAAACATTTTTGTAACCCTGAACTCTGTATTTTTCTTTCTAAACAAAGAAAACTGGTTGTGTTTCTTGACTTCCTCAGGAGGCATGCACCCACTTGGTTACTTATGCGACTTGGATTTATCTGAGATTTATACTAAGGAAACAGTTCCTCCAGTATCACACAGATTTTTGGCAGAACTTCAGCTCTGTAAATATTCACTGAAGAGTCTAGCAGTCATTGCAACACTTCTGTGCAAGCTGAGACTTCGTGTTTCATTCTTGGTCAAAAATGCATTTCATTTGGGAGCAGAGAAATTCATACAGAGCGCCATTCAGATGCTGCAGTCACTAAGGTTTATCATTTAGCTATCCCAAATCCAATCTGAGCCAGACACCTGAACTGAAAATTATAGGAAATCTATTAGATGCAACTCACACCAAGGCTTTTCTCCCATCAACAAGGTGATAACATAATTGCCTCAATAGAACTAATTCAGAGTCTGCTTTCGACCCCCTGCCTCTTCTGCCCCTCTCTGATACACACTTCAAACCGGTAGTGTACATCGGAGGGGGATAGAAGAGGTCGAGGATCGAGAGCAGAAACCCCGAGGCAGTGCTGTCTCGCGGTTTCTGAACTATTGCTTCCATTGCAAGCTCCAGAGAATGGCAGCAGTGGCAGCAATAGGTGCCCCCCCGGAGGGCCAGTGCTCTAGTTGACTGCCTGGTTTGCCTAATGGGAACACCAGCCCTGCCTGCGTTGAAAAATTTGCTCACAAGGGCTTTGCACCTATAGCTTCTGGTCCTTCCAAAGAAAGAAGTTACACATTAATCCTCTGGAGCTATGGGCAGTTCTGAAAGCTCTAAAGAGTTTAATGAATCAGGTGGTACGTATAGAACATTGTCCTAGCTAACACAGGTTGGCATGTTGTACCTGAACAAGCCATTTTTCCTCTGTCAAGAATCAGGCTGTAGATCTGGATCTCCTCTTATAGGGCAAAACTTAGAACTATATACAGTACCCGTCAGGAAGAGACAATATCCTGCAGACAGACTAAATTGCATTCAGTTAAAGCCTCCCACAGGATCATAGTACTTTTTTAAAATTTAGATTTATGATTTTTTAGCTTTTATTACTCATTTTTTCAATATGTGAGGTCAAGAGAAGTTACAGAGTACATAAGGTATTTCTCCAGGACCAAGCAGGAAGTCAGTCCTCACATATGGGTGTCATCGGCGCCGATGAAGCCCCAGCGGAGCATTTCCCCAGCTTTCTATGAAAGCCTTTGGGAATGCAGGCACGCATGCGCGGTTCCCTTCCCTCCTAAAGGTGCCATCTGTCAGATGGCTGCCTGGGTGAGAATCTTCACAGTCTTGGCAAGTGCATATATCTATATGATTTGCAAGGGATTGTGGGCAATGCAGTTCATTCACACCAGACACAGCTGCTCACAATAATTAGTTGTGCTTTTGGGTAAAGCCAATAAGATATTTATTTATGGGGTTATTTCTCCCAACACAGATATGCTTGGTAGCACATAAATCAGGTTACTTGCTTTCAGTGTTAAACTTGAAAAAACAAAATAAGGAAAACAACCTTTAAACTTGTCAGGCAATCAAAGCAAAAGAAATAAAGACCTGGTTGATAACAAACTGGTCTTTTTTCTGTAGGCTTAGCTAATATCCTCTTAGCAAGTATCAAACAACAAACCAAAAGCTACAAAGAGAAAAAAAACTGTTCTTTTCAGGTTAACTTCTTATATCTTCCCACATAGATTCAGAAGTGATTCTCTCCTAGCTCACAAGCAATTAGGTAAGGCTCAATTGCTAGCAGTTATCCAGCTGAAACCCCTTAGCTGGCTTGCTTTCTACTGTGTGGGTCAAATCCTGCTTCAGGAGCTTTTCTGAGTAGATTAAAGAACAAGTTTGTATTTCTTTGTGATGGTTGCTGTACTTTGTAACAGAAAGTTACCAAAGGAGTTTAGACAGAGAGCAGTCCATGTAAACAGAATCTTCATCTGCTATTATTCCCCCTTGTTCAACAAGCATGGGTTCAATATCATGGATTGGCACAGATGAATCTCTCAATGGAGCACTTTCAGGAGAATACTTGTTTCCCTGCTGTCTTTCAAGGTTATAGCTAGGGCATAGATCAGTGTTCATACCTGAGCTTCCATTGCTGTTAGAGTTCCTCTCTATATAGCCTGGCCAGTATGTAGTCCAGTTCTTATGTCCAGCCTTCCAATCCAGATCCCTGGACACTGGATCTCTCTTCACATACCTTCTGGCACGGGTCCTAGGGTCCCTTCCACGTGTAGCCGTCTCTCTCACAGGTACCATCTGGAGATTCCTAGCTCTGCAGCACCATTCCTCTGGCTTTCCCCAGTCCAATGGTGTATGCTGGCCCTTGGAATGCCTCCCAGTATACGTACTGCTCTGGACTCTTCTAGACCTCTCAAAGGCTTTTCTCTTCCTTCTTCCAAAGGGTTTCTTTCCCTCTCTGTCCGTCCGGTTTGGCTTCTGCTTCTGATGATCCTCCTGATGATGAAGATGATCAAGCTCAAGCTGCTTCTCAGGATAATGAGGATAATTCTCTGTAGAATAAACTCTACCTTTATTCTGCCTAGATGAGTGCTCCCCCCTAATACAGCGCAGCTGTGCTGAATCAGGCCCTGCCCTTTGAGATGAGTGCTTAGGGATTACCTCATAGCCCTCCTGATTGAACACACGTTTCCCCACTTCAGCTCCTCTAATGGCTGTTGGAAACCTGGTGCATTCTGGGACTGGTAGTCTTTTATGGGAAAATTCTGTTTTCTTATTTCTAACAGAACTGACAGGTTGCTTGTTCAGAGTCACTTCACCTTTTCTATAGCTCCTTCCTGAGCTATGATAAGCTTCCTTATCACACATCTTAACTCGGTCTCTTTTTTTCCGTGAGCCCACCGGACGTGTGTCCAGTTTTCCCGGTTAAAATTAGATTTTTCAGCGATTTTTTTGCTCTTTTTCTTCCAGTTCGACGCCGGTTCCCCTCCCGCCGGGATCGGTACACTGGTATCGAGCCCGATTCCTCTTTTTCGGTTTTTCCCTTCGTGGCTGGCGTTCGCGCCCTTTTTTCTCTTTTCCCCTGGAAGGCCGGTCTTTTGACCTCGCGGCGTCTCTTTTTTCCCCCGATGGCTTCCAGCGGTTTTAAGAAGTGTGATTGGTGTAAGAAACTAATGTCTCTCACCGACACACACGACTGTTGCCTTCGGTGCCTGGGCCCCGACCACGATCCTAAGTCGTGCGGGGCCTGTGGAAAAATGTCTTCCAAGGCACTTCGAAGTTGCCAGCAACAAAAGGAAAGGCTTTTCTCGGACTCAGCCTCCGGCTGGGCCCAGACCTCGTCTGAGGCCTCAACATCTCGGGATTCCGATCCCGAGCGCCGTCGAAGCTCCTCGGACAGGGAGTCCCCCGACCGGGAACGCAAGAGGAAGAAACGGCTCGCGAGGGCGTCGTTGGAAGAGGTCCCTGGCTCCTCGAGGGCCAGGTCTAAGACCCCCGACCGTCGCCCCGGGCCTGTGGAACCGGAGAAGCCTGCCAAAGTTGCTTGTGTGGAGCCGGAGTCTGCTGGACACGTAAGCCCCGTAGTCCTCGTGGACTCTCCTCCCAGGGAGCCGACGTCGGGCCCGGCGCCGCCGGGGCTTGAGTCGGTGGCTGCTGCGTCTCCCGAGCTGAGTCTGAGGATGACAGCCTTTGAGAGCAGAATGTCTGCCTTCATGGAGCAGCAGCAGGCACTGATGGCCAGCCTGTCTGGCGCATCTGCCCCAACCACCGAGACATCGACGTCGAAGTCGACCCCGGAGACCGAGCCGTTACTCGAGTCCATCGTGGCTCAGAGTCGACCTCGGTCACGGTCCCCCTCGACCTCCCGTTCGGGATCGAGGGCATTGACGCCGGTGCTTCCGGCGTTGGGGCGGGTGCTCCAGGGCCCCGCAGGGTTGGACCCCGACTCTTCCTCGGACGAGTTGGCTTGGGAGACGGAGGACGAGGAGTCTCCTGACACCTTTAAGACTCAGTGCGTCCCATTAGACTCACCGCAGTCTGAGCCCCGGAGTAGGTCCCCCCCGGAGGAAACCCGGTTCTCGGAGTTCGTCCGGGATATGGCCACTGCCTTGGCTATTCCGACGGATCCCGAGGAAGAGCCTCGAGCTGAAGAGCTCGAAGCCCTACAGTATGACTCTCCTCCGAAGGAGGCCTTTACTGTCCCGGTTCCTCCGATGCTGGAACGGCTCCACTTCTGTATGTGGGAGGCACCGGCCTCGGCGCCGGTTCTTAGCAAGCGAGTCGATTCGATCTATCGGCTCCGTAAGAGCCCTGGTTTTCAAAAGGCACAGCTACCACACCATTCCATGGTTGTGGAATCGGCCATGCATCGTCTGAAGAGTCAGAAGATGCACTCCGCTGTGCCTCCTGGCAAGGAAGCCCGAAACCTAGATGGCGTCGGTAGAAAGTGTTTTCAGGGCTCGATGCTTGCTTGCCGTGTCCAGTCTTACCAGCTGTACATGGGCATGTACTTGCGGGATCTGGCCAAGGAGTTGGCCGGATTCTCTGCTAGTCTCTCTGGGAAACCCATGCAGAGATTTAAGTCCTTGTCCTCGGGGATTCGGGACTGCTCGAAGTTCATGTCCCGCGCCGCCTACGAAGGCTTCGAGGCTTTGGCCCGAGTTGCGGCATCCGGCATCGCGGCTCGACGCCAGGCATGGCTGCAGTCATCGGACCTCGAGCCATGGGTTCAGGACAAGTTGGTCGATGTCCCTTGCTGAGGTGAAAACCTTTTTGGCAAGCCCATGACCGAGAAGGCCGCTCAGCTCGAGACCGAGCACCTCACCCGGACAAGGCTATCGAGGAAGACCTCTGCCCCATTCTCATAAAAAGAAGGGCTCTGGTAAGAAACCCTTTTACCTGAGGAAGGGCACTGCCTACAAACAGTACCCGCAGTATCAGGCTGCCCAAGCTGCCCCCCAGGGTCAGCAAGCCAAGGGCCAGGGTAATGGGCCCCATAGGCAGAGGACCCACAAGCCTCAGGCCCCTGCTACCACTCAGCAGGGTGGGGTTTTTTGACTCCTTGAGGGTAGCCTCTCCTCCACTGCTCTCCCAACCCTGCACAGGAGGTCGCCTAGCCCTCTTTGCCCACCAGTGGCCCCTTATCACCGTGGACAGTTGGGTGCTGGAGATAATCCACAAAGGATACGCCCTCCATTTTCACCAACTGCCACCCCTTACTTTCCAGGGGAGCCTCCAAGGCCTCCTCTGCACACAGACCTTCTCCGTCAGGAGCTTCAGGGTCTGTTGGTGGACAGGGCAGTGGAGCCTGTGCCTCCCCACTTGCAGGGTCACGGATTCTACTCCAGGTATTTCCTGGTGCCCAAAAGGACCGGTGGCCTTCATCCCATTCTGGACCTCAGGAACCTCAACAAGTTCTTAGTGAAAGGAAAGTTCAAGATGCTTACTCTTGGAACCTGTCATGATGCGGGCACTAATAAAGTTGGTTTTAAGAAAAGAAATCCTGTTTTAGAAGAACTAGATGTGCAGTTACCTCCAGGCACAGCTAGAGGGAGCAGGAACAGACATACTGGTCTTAATGAACCTAACCTCACTGATCACCTGCAGCTGAAAGGGAACCAGGAAGTCAGCAGTAACGGTTCACTTTATAAGCCAGAGCAGAATGCTTCTGGACAGCAGTGGCATAAGCAGAGGAGGCAGTGGAAGAATAAGCAGTGGAAACAGCAGCAGGAGCTGAGGAAGGAGGAGAAAGAGGAAGAAGGAAATGGAGCGGGACTAGAAGGAGAAACAGCAGAGGAGCCTGGGGGCTATCAAGGACATAAGCCTGATTGCTGTAAAAGAAGCCAAGCTGGAAGCTGGAGGAGAAACAGACCTCACAAGGTGGGAAGCCAGAAAGCCCAAACTGGACCTGTTGTGCAAGGGGAGTTTGGTGGAAGTTGCTCCAAGGTGAGAGGCTCTGCCACGCCTAGTTCCTATACTCTGCCTGTTTGTAACATAGAGAGAAGAAAGCTAAGAACCAGAGAGGGAGGTTCTGACAGAAGCCTATCTCTAGAGGATCATTGCCCAGTTTCACCTGTTCAGAGGGAAAAGCAGTTTTATAAGCAATGGAAGTTTTTACTCAGTGAGCCAAGGTATGAGGCATTGAAGATTACTTGTAATGATTGTACTGCTAAAAGTTATGCTAAAAGAAGTATTCCTCCTAGGAGAAACAAGAGTCAAGACTGGTTCACTAAACTACCGCCAGCCTTAAGAGTCCCTGGTTATGTGAAGCCAAACTCCCAAGTGGTAGATTACCATGCTGAAATAGACAGGGACAGTGGAAGCCCTTTGAATCAGTATAGGGGAGAAGAATTGATGGAAGTGGATTCTCCCAGCACTATTCCCTCACCTTTGCCTGAGGAAATGGAATGTGATTGGTGCACTGCCTATGCTCCAAAGTATGTATGCTCCACAGAAGAATAAATGAAATATAATTTGATGTTTATTATACTGAATATTACTATGAAGAAAACCTGCTTTAAACTGTGAAGTAACAGTTAACTAGCCAGTGAATATTGGTACCTTTTAAAACAAAGGACTGTTTCTGTTATCTAAAATATCTTAGTTGAACCTTGCTTTAAACGGGGAATAAAAGCCTTTATTACCCTACACTTGGACTCTTTGTTCTTTAACAGCGCTACCTAGTGGCGTATAATCTTTGTGTCACCGGGAACCGAGTGACAAACCCTTCTGCCCTACCTCCAGCAGGGAGATTGGCTTTGCTCCTTAGATCTAAAGGATGCGTACACTCACATCCTCATTCATCCAGACCACAGAAAGTACCTGAGGTTCATCGTGGGAGGAAACCATTATTAGTACAGAGTGCTGCCTTTCGGCCTCTCCTCCGCCCCCAGAGTCTTCACAATGTGCCTAGCAGTGGTGGCGGCCTACCTGAGAAATCAGGGCATCTTTGTCTTCCCCTTTCTGGACGACTGGCTCATCAGGGGTCAGACAGGTCAGGAGGCTAGACAAGCCACCCTCATGACAATTGCTCTACTACAACGCCTGGGGTTTGTCATAAACTTTGCAAAGTCCACTTTGCTTCCTTCCCAGAACTTGGAGTTCATAGGGGCAAGGTTGGACTCTCTCCTGGCAAAGGCATTCTTGCCAGAAAACAGAGCCCAAAGGTTGATGGCCTTGGCAGGTCAGTTTCTCAGCAGCTCCCTGGTCTCCGCCAGACTCTGCCTGAGGCTTCTAGGCCACATGGCTTCGACAGTACATGTGACCCCCAATGCCAGGCTCCATATGAGGCCTGCACAGTGGTGCCTTCGGGCTCAGTGGTCACAGGCCACAGGCAGCCTCAGAGACAGGATAAGGGTGTCCCTCAACTGGTGGCTGCACCCACCCAATCTACTGAAAGGGGTGCCTTTTCAAATTCCAGGGTACACAGTAGTGATGACAACAGATGCCTCCCTGCAAGGCCGGGGAGCTCATTGTCTGGACAAGTGCACCCAGGGCCTCTGGTCTCCCTGGGAAGCTGCACAGCAGATCAATCTCCTCGAACTCAGAGCTATTCGATTAGCACTCAAAGCTTTCACTCCTTCCCTGGCTCACCAATCTGTCCTGATTCAGACAGACAACCAAGTAGCCATGTTTTATGTGAACAAACAGGGCGGAACTGGGTCCAGGATCCTTTGTCGAGAGGCTCAGGACCTTTGTTCTTTTGCCCTCAAGCACAACATGCTCCTCAGGGCTGTGTTCCTTCCAGGCCAGGACAACTACCTGGCAGACAGATTAAGCAGGATACTGCATCCCCACGAGTGGCAGCTGCATCCTTCAGTAGTTCAGAAGATCTTCCTGAAATGGTGTCTCCCTTTGATAGATCTCTTTGCAAGCCCCATGAACAAGTAGCTGCCAAAGTTCTGCTCCAGGCAACCACATCCTCTGCGGATAGCAGCGGATGCTTTTCTGATATCTTGGTCTCAGGGCCTCCTCTATGCGTTTCCTCCCACGCCCTTGGTGGCCCGAACCCTGTTCAAGATTCTACAGGACAAGGCCTCGGTCCTTCTGGTAGCTCCCAGGTGGCCGAGACAGCCTTGGTTTCCTTTTCTGCTTCAACTGGCGGTGGATGCTCCACTACCTCTGGGGTTGCAACCCGACCTTCTCACACAGGACCAGGGTTCCCTTCTGCACCCCAACCTCAGGTCTCTCAATTTGATGGCCTGGAGGCTGCAAGGGTAGTTTTGGCTCCCTGGGGCCTACCTCGGGAAGTTGAGGAGGTTGTCCTAGCCTCTAGGAAACAGTCCACTAGGAAAACCTATGCTCTCAAATGGAAACGGTTTTCTGTGTGGTATCACCTACGTACAGAGGATCCTTTCTCCTGTACTGAGCCAGTAGTTCTTCAGTACTTACTGCACTTATCCAATGAGGGACTTAAGTCCAATTCTGTTCGGGTCCACCTCTCAGCTCTAGCAGCTCACCACTCATTGGTAGAGGGGCAATCTCTATCTGGTCACCCCTTGGTGTCTCGCTTTCTCAGGGGCTTGCTTTTGCTCAAGCCTCCCATCCGTCCTCCTGCCCCTGAGTGGGAGCTGAATGTGGTCTTGCAGCAACTGACTCGCCCACCTTTTGAGCCGATGGCTATTTGTCCACTACGCTTCTTCTCCTGGAAGACACTCTTCCTGATAGCCCTTACTTCGGCTAGGCGAGTAAGTGAGCTTCAAGCCCTGGTCTGTGACATGCTTTACACCAGGATTTACAGGAACAGGGTAGTCCTCAGGACTCATCCAAAGTTCCTCCCTAAGGTTGTCTCCTCTTTCCACCTCAACCAGGAGGTGGTTCTTCCAACATTCTTCCCTAGGCCTCATGCTAGCCAGGCTGAAGCAGTCCTGCATACCCTGGACTGTAGGAGGGCCTTATCCTTCTACCTTGACCGTATGCAGGGGCATAGAAGGGCTACTCAGCTCTTCGTATCCTTTGACCCCAATAAGTTGGGGTTGGCTGTGTCCAAGCGTACCTTGTCCATCTGGGTGGCTAACTGTATCACCTGGGCTTACAAGGCGGCTGACCTTCCTTTGCAGGGTAGGGTCACGGCCCATCGTGTCAGGGCGATGGCTGCCTCAGTGGCTCATCTCCGCTCTGTGCCCTTGGTAGACATCTGCAGGGCTGCAACTTGGTCTTCAAGCTAGACTTTTGCGGCCCATTACTCCCTGGAGAGTGAGTCCCGTAGGGACAGTGCTTTTGGCCAAGCAGTACTCCGGAATCTCTTTGAGGTTTAGGCAACTCCTGCCCTCTGTTGGGCTACCGGTGGAGGTTGTGTCCTTGAGAAGCCTTTCTTTGCTGCTGAGACTAGAGGGAGTCTCCTCTTGTTCAGCCTCGGTTCCTCGGTAGCCCAGAGCTGGGGAGTCACCCATATGTGAGGACTGACTTCCTGCTTGGTCCTGGAGAAAGAGTAGTTACTCACCTGTAACAGGTGTTCTCCAGGAGCAGCAGGAATCAGTCCTCACAACCCTCCCTCCTCCCCTTGGAGTTGCAGTTGTACATAGTTTATTTTTCATTTTTGTGTGCTGTTCTTAGCTATGTCATTTGACTGAGGTAAGATGGCACCTTTAGGCGGGAAGGGAACCGTGCATGCGTGCCTGCATTCCCAAAGGCTTTCATAGAAAGCTGGGGAAATGCTCCGCTGGGGCTTCATCGGCGCCGATGACACCCATATGTGAGGACCGATTCCTGCTGCTCCTGGATAACACCTGTTATAGGTGAGTAACTACTCTTTCCCTGCTCGAGTAGACTTACTACCTATGATGTTGTACTTGCAGCGAATAGAGAAGTGAGCTGCCCAAGGTCATAAGGAAGAGTGTATGTGGGAGAAGAAGGGTTTGAATCTTGACTGCCCTGGTTCCTAGCCTACTGTACTAACCACTAGCCAGCTACTCCACAGTGATTCTTATCCAGCTGATAAAAGGATTAAAGCAGCCTTTGAACCACTTTATTTTTGTGAGGTAATCTGGCAAGCTGAGGCACCTGACTTGGAAGGTTCTCTTTTTGATAGGCAGTCATTGAGCTTCAGGCCCTAATGTTTATATCCTCCTCACACCAGATTCGAAAATTGAGATGTTGCTACTAGGGATGTGCATTTGTTTGAAGCAAAATGGAAAATAACTATAGTTCCCATTTCATTTTGTAATGTTTTCGAACAAAAACGATACAGGAAATGCTGAAATCTCATCACTTGCCATTTTCATAAAGTGTGCACTATCAAGCAATAGTGTGCACTATGGGCAAATAATGCACACTATTAAGCCATGGTGTACCTTCGTAGTGCGCTCTATTGCTCAAAAATGCATTAATAAAATGCAAAAAAAACAATATGACATTAACATTTTCATATACTAAAGTCAGAAGATAAAATGAAACAACATTTTTAGACTGCACACCCTCTAGTTGCTACATATGCATTCTGTAATCCTTGCAGAGGTAGTGCTCACTTCCCTTTTTTTTAATCAGTCTGGCATTTTGCTAACCTTTTTTCCCTGACATGTGCATGAAGGTGTAAGAGAACTGTTCCCTTCTGCCTGGAGCAGGCTCCAACCAATAGCATCCTGCTCCCTTTTTTTTTTTTTTTAATCCATACAGACATGGAAGTATGAGCTAAAAGCAAAACATTTATAATTGGGTAAAAGACACTATCTCCTTACACTATATGCCTAGGCAGATCTGATCTTAGAGTATGTCAGATCCCACAGTCTTAGGGCCATAGTAGTATTGGTTGTTCATCTAAAATCTGTCTCCATTGATAAGATTTAGAAAGCTTACAATGTGAAGTTCATTGTATACATTCACATCCCATTGCTGTCTAGATATGAGGCCTCCCAACAGAATAGTAGATTCTGCATGCACTTCTTGAGACGATAAGGAAGAATTGGTCAAAAAAGGCAAATTTATTTAAACAAACAAAATGGAAACTGCCTAAATTTTTCAAGTCTGTGACAATATATATATATATCTCCAGGAACAAGCAGGAATGAGTCTTCACATATGGGTACGTCGGTACTGACGGAGTCTGCGCGGGAACGCTTCCCAGCGTCCAATCAAGAGCATTTGGAAGCATCCCAGCACGCCTGCGTGCTGCCTTCCCGCCTTTCCCAACTGCCTCTCCTCAGTTTTCGTTTTTCCGTGGAACCGGCAGGACGTCGTCACCGCAGAAAATTCTTGTTTTTATTTTTTCGTTTTCTTGTGGTCGCGGCTGTCTTCCCGACGCCACCGGTACCGCCGGTGTTTTCTTTTCTTTTCTTGAAAATTTTTTCCTTTTCCACGGGGTATTTTTTCTTCATAGTGTCCCACGGTCTCTTAGGCCTTTTAGGCCTCCTCTTTTTCCTTCATGGAACTGCCAGGCACTTTCTCCAAGAAATGTTCACACTGTGGCGGTACAACTTTATTTTTAGACCCTCAAAGTCGGTGTATAACCTGCTTGGGTCCTGACAACAGTTTGGTGAGAAGAGGTTTTCAACATCGAGATTCCCTCGATACACGGTTGCCCTCCAACTTCGGGGCACCGTCCCCTTCTTCTTCCACACAGGATCAGGTAACCCACAAACAGTCTGTTAAGACTAGCCAGTCCTCGAGTGGTAGGTCTCATGCACAGCATGAAGACGGCTCCGGCCTTGCCCTCGAGGGCCCACTGGCTTCAAAACCCCGGCGGGAGTCTTCGGTCTCCAAAGCAAATAAGGGGTTTCAGGTTGTTCCTGGGGTTCACCCCTCACAGAACATACCTCAGCCGTGTCCGGTGGTGGCATCTGCTTCGAGCGGTACCGGTACCCCGGCATCGGCACTGGTGTTGGATGAAACACTCCTCACCAGGGATCGTCATCTGGCGTCCTCGGTACCTTCGGGACCAGTGGATACACCCCAGACTGACTTTCCATTATCGGTACCAGCACCGATACTACCACTGCCGTCGGTACCCTCCAGACGTGCATCGATAGACTCGCTTCCTTCGATGCCGAGTCTGGAATCGATCTCCAGTCTGGAGGACTGGGTACCGACTCGCCTTGGTACCGGCTCTCGGCGGTACCGAAGGCTCGGTTCCGATGATTCGGATCCACAACTCTCGGTTTCTTCGAGGCCGATGGAGTTGCCACTGGTTGACCTTCCTTCACCGGTGTCAGACACGGTACCGAAATCGGTACCGACGACCTCATTACCTTTGCGGTCGGTGCCTTCCATGCTTCGCTTATCAGGCTCTCTGCCCTCGATGCCGAGTTTGGAATCTATCTCTAGTCTAGAAGACTCGGTACCAATAGCTTTTGGTACTGACATCGATTGATACCGGTGCTTCAGTACCGGGGATAGTGGCCAGATGGCTTCGGTACCGATTGAGCTGTCACCGATGACTACTCCAATGTCTTGTCGGGCTCGACTCCGACATCGGTACCGGTATTGACATCGGTACCGGTATCCACAGTAGCATCGTGGCCAACTCCTACCATGCTTTTTTCAACAGGATCGCTCCATTCTATACCAAGCTTGGAGTCGATACCTGGCATGGAAAATGTGGTAAGGACAGTTGCTGCTCATGATACCCAGTACCAGCAACCATCCCTTAAGCATTCCACACTGCACTGTGCAGGATCTTCTATTCCTATATATTTGGATACCTCTGTGGATGCTCAGGCTAGTTCTTTAAATCTAGCCTGTCCAAGAGAGATTCCTGTTAGGGATCCCTCTTTTCAGAGTTTCCTCTGGGATATAGCAAGAACTCTTGCCATTCCTATCCCAGGACACGATCCTGCACAAGGCTCTCTTTCTACCAAAGCAAAGGGGAACATAATGCTTCCTTTGCATCATTCCTTGCAGGATCTCCTTCTAGGAATGTGGGAAACGCCTTTCCGGGTACCCCCACCTCCCAGGGCAACTGATCTGTTATATCAGGTGCCCCCCTCTCCAGGGTTTCAAAAGACTCAACTTCCTCATCATTCCCTAGTAGTGGAATCAGCAATGAGGCGGGTAAAGAGTAAGAAAAAAGCACTCTTCCTATCCGCCAGGTCGTGAGTCTAAGACACTAGATGACTTTGGACGTCAAACCTTCCAGACATCTATGCTTTCTGCAAGAATTCTCTCATATATATTTTATATGAGTCTTTCTCTTGAGGAGGTCACAAAGCAATTACATCTTTTGTCTCCTTTCCTTTCAGATTCCAGGAGTACTAACTATTCCTCACTGCTTAAGCATATCCAGAATATATCTTGGTTTCTTTCTCGTGCTTCCCTAGACTCTTTTGAGTCTGTTAGCAGGACTTCTGCTATAGCTATAGGGGCACGACGTAGAGCCTGGCTCCAAGCTTCAGACTTGGACAAATGGGCACAACAAAGGCTGGGACGTACTCCTTGCACTGGAGAAAATATTTTCAACAAGGAGTCTTTACGTCAGGTTACTCAGTTGTCCACTGATTTACTTGTTCCTAAGGGTTGTTCTACCCCTTCCTCTGTCCCAGTACGTAGGAAATGTCCTACCAAACTTTCTTCCCACAGGAGAAGAAGGTTTTATTCATCACTTGCCCATCATACAGATGTTCTCCAGCAGGGAAAGCATCGTCCTGGTCTAAAGAATCCAACTTCTCACCAGGCTCAGCAAACCCAGCACCTGCAGGGTTTCTGATCATTTATCAGATGCTTGTGACTCTTGAGGTTAGAATCTACAGTTGCTTCTTCTCAATAGAGGCAATCCACCACTTTATTCTAACCCCTACACAGGGATCTCTTTACAAAAGATATCCATTTTTTCTATATTTCTATGAGCTGTCAGGATGTTCATGCCTATAAGTCACAGGTTTCTCCTCTTTTTCCTGCTAGGGAAAGAGGTCTAACCACTATCAAATGATAGATCCTGTGCCAGCATGTATTTTCCTTTCTATAGACTTACTACTTCATAAGCCTTCTTCAGCTCTGTTCTCTTCACCTTCTTACCAAGTTTTTCCTCTGTAAGAGCAGAATTACTTACTGGGAGGCTTTCTCTTCAGCCTCTCTAGTTTTCTCACTTTCCAGTGCGGAGTTTTCCTCTCTGAGTTACCTCCTCTGTTTTAATCTTGCTTGGGGCAGATTATCAGACCTGTCCAGTCTGTTCTTTCTGTTTTTGAACAGTAAGATTCTTCTGCTGTCTTGTTAACAGCTGTCCATGCAGGAGCTTTAATGTTTGGACCACTGGTTCTTATCCACAAACTACCAGATTGTCCTCCACTAACATTCTGTCTAGTCTTCGTAGTGGCTCCAAGTCAGTACTTCATCTCTCTTGGAGATCATCTCACTGCAAGCTTTCTAGATTGTCTTCTATTCTGCCATCTTCATTTCCTGAGTTTGGCAGCATAATTGACTGAGATACTGGCTCTCTACCAGCCAGTTCTATCCCCTCATTCTCCTGCATCATGCTCTCTGCAATCTACAGAGGAGCTTTCCACTATGGGCCCTTGCTAGAGAGCATGGTTTTTTTTTTTTCTCCAACAGCTATCCTAGCTGATTAGAAAAGGCTTTTCAGTCATGTCTCCCATGACTAGAAGGGTCCCCCTTCTGTTCTATCTCCTTTTTTGATATAAAGGACATAGGCCTTCTCTTACGTGAAGACTCAAGGAATTGCCACTTCCCTGCTTTGGTCCATAGTATTCCCAATCAGGGATATGCTCGTCCTCATGGTAAGAACGCATGATACCTTTGCCCTTAAGCAGGTCAACATGGTATCTCATCTCTAGGCGTCTTCTGTCTACTTACCATGCCAGAGTCCTGGAAGACTCGGGACTTGCTGGCTGCACATTGACATTGTCCTTGGTCTTTCACGTAACAATCCTTGTTATTTTGCACTAACTAGCATTCTTGCAGATCATGACCAGGAGGAATAGATTCTCTATATGTCTTCTCAAGTAGGTTCCACCTCCTTGTTATTAGATGAATCTTTCCTCTCCACATAGCCTATGTGATCTCTGTACTGTAGGCATATCTCTGTCTGTTTAACTGCAGACACCCATATGTAAGCCTACATATCCATATTTTTTTTGTGTGTATTTTATGCCCTGCCATATCTCACTATAGATATATTCTTATATGTCTGTCTGTCTATCTATCTGTTGAGATATTTTCTTATAGATAGATATGTATCCACGTACTTATCTATCTCCATTTCTATTCTCATATACCTATATGATTCTGACAGAGGGTTTTTACCCACACCTATGCTATCTAGCAGGTTTGGGGTTTTACACACACACACACTCCTAGGGTAGTCAACAATTTTTATACCATAACCTAACGGTTCAGGTACCTCTGAAGCTCTCCATACTCAATATCTCTCCTAGCTTATCCCAGTTAGGAGAGACATTGTGGATCTTCAGTTAATCACAGGCTTTAACGCCTCCGGCATTTGTCCTCTCTTTTTGGGATACAAGGGGTCCCCATACCCTTTCTCCCCACAAGGACTATGCCTGTTTGTCCAAATCGGTTGGCTTTTCTCTTTTTGCTCCTAAGAGTGAGCCACGCTCCCGCCAAAAGACTTAGGTTTTTGTCATAAACCCTTCCTCTGAAGGCCCACCGTTTTTTGTACTACCCCAGTTTTTCCTACTGGGGTTGCCTATTCCTTTCAGGATTCTGACCACCACTATTTCTCCTACAGGTTTATTACCTCCACTTTACAGTGAGGTCCTCTTCAAGGTTCCTCTACTGGGTTCCCAGTAGATCCATGAACCTCTATACTTCTGTGAAATCCTGTTAGGGGAGGTCTCTATTGCAATCTTCTGCAACATCATTGATGACAATCATCATCCACACATGGACTCCTTCCCTGCAGTCCTATGCTAGGTCAGCTGTTCCACAACATTTTTTCTTTCTCAACTCCTACCTCCATCCTCAGGATGCCTGGTGTTCTGGGAGATAGCATGTTCCAACCTATAACATGCTGAGACTCCAGGCATCTCAGCTTGGGAGTCCCCATATGTGAAGACTCATTCCTGCTTGTTCCTGGAGATAGCACAGTTACTTACCTGTAACAGGTGATCTCTGGGAACAGCAGGAATAAGTCTTCACAACCCACCCACCTTCCCAGGAGTTGTATCTCTATCTTTCCTTTCCTTTCTCTCTCTCTTTGTCTCAGCTTTAAAACTTAACTGAGGAGAGGCAATTGGGAAAGGTGGGAAGGCAGCACGCAGGCGTGTTGGGATGCTTCCAAAAGCTCTTGATTGGACGCTGGGAAGCGTTCCTGCGCAGACTCTGTCGGTACCGACGTACCCATATGTGAAGACTTATTCCTGCTGTTCCCAGAGATTACCTGTTACAGGTAAGTAACTGTGCTTTCCCTCTGAATGAAATGAAGGCCTCCGTTAGGCTTTTTTCACGTAAGTTATGTCAGATAAGAAGCAAGTATTTTTCACCAAGGTGCTAGTATTTGGTAAAACATAGAAGTCAATAAAATAGTTTATTAAAGTAGCAGAGAAGTTTGTCAGGACCTGTGATTGAAGAATATGCTACATAAAGGATAGCTAATGTGAATGCTCTGATACTATTTTTAAAAAGGGGACTGAGGTTTTTCTGATGTGCTTTTCTCCTCATTTTCTTAAACCAGAATATGAAGATTTTATATATTAGATATGAATTGCTGCAGAATAATAACACTTAAATGCATTTTTCCATTTGTTTGATATTTTTGAGAGGCAAAATTTTACTTCATCCATCCTAAGGTCAATTTTAATTTATCGAGAGTGTATTCTCAACTGCTCTACAAATCTGCCAAATGCTGCCACCATAAGTACACCCCCACAATTGCCTCACTACCTTGCAAACTGCTCCATCTACAAAAACTGCCACACCACAACTGTCCCACCAAGCTGCACAGAGCCTCACTCCTTAAAACACTTTCTTCCAACCGCCCTGCCACCTCTCAAACTGCCCCACCTCTTAAAAAAAAAAAAAAAAAAAAAAAAAGCTCAAAAAAGCTCCCACAACTGCCCCACACCTCACAAAATGCCCTATCACCAAAAAACGTCCTAGGGTAGTTCGGGCTTGCAGCTGGTATTGATGATCACTGGACAACAGCATTCTTCACACTTGCATTCCCAAAAAAACACCAATCATACCTCATCAAACAGATCTACTGTTCTGTACAAATATTAGAGTTCTTGGTAGCTGTGACGAATGAGACAGAGTTGCTTTGCTGGAGATTTGCTTTGTCTTGGGCCCTTTATTTATTTAACAAGATTTTTATACTGCCTTATCATGCAATCAAAGTGGTTTACATAGAACTCAACATATTACAGAGAACTCATAAAAAAACTTAGGTAAGGGTGGCATGTGTGGGTTGCCAAGGGGCAGAACTTATATACATATCAACATCAGTGGGATTATCTGTGGATTAAGCATGAGAGTTAGGCGGGGAGGGTTAGTTATTGTCTTTGAAGTGGTCAGTGAAGAGAAAGATCTTGAGAAGTTTTCCGAAGTTCTTTAAGTTCTTCGTCGTTCTGATTTTCTTTGGCAGTGTGTTCCAAATGGCGGGAGCAGCTAATGAAAGGGCTCTCTTTGTGGTGGAATTCTTCGCTTTGGTGAACGAGCTAGGGATCGGTATGGTGTCTCTTGTGCTCTGCCTCTTAGGTCTGCTACTTGAGCGTGTACAAATTAGATCCTGTAGAGTTCTTGCTGACAGGTCATTTCTTACCCTGAAGATCATACGTGCAGTTTTGTATTTAGCACGTGAGGAGACGAAGTCAATATAGCTGATATAGTAGTGGAGTTATGTGATCATGTTTGAGTGAACCTGTGATTATGCGGGCAGCAGTGTTCTGAGCCAACTGCAAGGGACAGATGGTTTGTTTTGGTAGGGCATGAAAGAGAGAGTTAAAATAATCCAGAACGGGGGTTATGAGCGTTTGACATACTGTACGAAAATGGTCGACTGAGGAGGGGTTTTAGTCTTCTGATGGTAGCAAGCTTTTGGAATGAATTCTTGGATGTTATGTTAAAATGGGCTTGTAGTTTTAGGAAGTGGTCAGTGGTAATACCTAAATAGCGTACTTCCTCCTTTATTGAGATTAGTTTGTCCGCTATGGATATAGAAGAAGTGGGGGGGGGGGGGGGCTGTAAATGATTAGTCTTGTGTTATGAACAGAGCTTCTGATTTCTTGATGTTGACTTGAAGGTTGTTGGAAGCAAATCAATTGCTCATGTCAAGTAGGCATTTGGTGATGGTAGAGTAATCTGGCAAGTTGAGGTGGATGGGGGAATAGACCATGATATCATCTGCATAAATTGCGGTGGATCTTGTGCTTCTTCAAGATGTTAGACAGGTTGTTGGTAGATGTTAAAGAGGAGGGCGGACAGAGGACCCTTGCGGGACTCCCTGTGTTGAGTGGAATGAAGCCAATGTATTCCGGCTGACTTTAACCCTTTATTGTCTGTGACTGAGGTAGGAGAGGAACCAGATGAGAGTTGTGCCATGGAGTCCAGTGTTTGATAGACATTTTAGAAGGGTGCTGTGAGATACAGTGTCGAAAGCTGAGGAGATGTCAATGAAGATGAGAAGGAATCCAGTTTTTAGGTTGTCAATTCCTCTTCGTAGGGTGTCAAAAAGGTGAATGAGGAGGGTTTCAACACTGTGATTCAGGCGAAATCCATGTTGATGTGGATCCAGAGGAGCATGCAGGTCGATGTGGCCTTGGAGCTGTATTTGCACGTCTCTTCAATTATTTTTAAACATCGAGTAAGGCACCAGAGGGATAGCTTTATAAGGAGCGCATGTGCATGGTGTTCTTTGGAATCTCTGATAGAGCATGTATCACCGGTAGCATTGGTTGGAAGTTAAGATTTGGCATAGCAGGTATGCATAGGTGATATACCATCAATCTGGAATGGTGGTTATTTTTGTTTTCTGTTTAAATGAGAAGGAAGTGTGGGGGGGGGGGGGGGCTCCGATACTAGTATTTTGGCTGTGGGTTCCGATACTAGTATTTTTAGTTTAAGAAATCACCGGATGAGGGTGATTGTGTTTTTGCAGTCTGTCTGTTTGATCTTGCTATAGTATGAATTCATTCTGATGGGTTTGCAAAGAGATGTGATGTGTATACATTTTGTTTAATTTCATGTGCCTTTTATCCCTCACAGTATTTTCGTTATGTTTGAGACCTGACCCCTGAGGAAGTGTTAGGCGAAACGCCTTGGGTAGGCATCTTGAGTGACGTTGGGGATTGTTCTTTGGGAATGGCTGCCACATTGAGCTACACTGAGCTAAGTGCTGACAATTATTGTCCAATTGTATGATCGGTTTAAGCATTGAACCTCTGTATTCTATAATTTAAATTGAAAGGAGTTTTTCAGGATCATTGATGAACTGAGTGCCTATGACCCTTACTTCTAGGTGTTCTGAGATCCTTTTCTCCTTTTTTAAATGAAATTGTCTGAGCCCATGTGAAGCTATTATCTGTTGCCATGGACAAGGTGATATTAAGGAACATGTAAGCAAGGAGCATATCTAGGCTACAAAGTTTAGGGGAGGGGGTGTTTTCACATATATTCAGCACTTCGGAGGTAAATATTGACAACGTTGGTCTTTTTCAGGATTCTGCAAATTTTTACTGTCATTTCTGGAAGCTAGAAGGAAGACTTAACATCTGGACATCTTTTCAGAGTTTAAAACCTCTATCTGCAATTCTCTAATCCCCCTTCCTGTATGAGGGAGCCTGCTGTCTCTGCTTCTGTGGGTAGAGTCCAGCCAATTCGGGAAGGCTGTGGGGGCACAGACATTGGAATAATGATCTAATCTCGGGAACAGAGAAGTCAGCTGGGGGACGTGTTCTGCGCTGTACAAATTTGCAGGTCAATGTAGAAAGCTGGCGAAGACGCATACTACTAGTCTTGGGCACAATTTTGTGGCATGCGAGTATCGCAAAAATTGCGTCAATATACAGTAAGGGAAGCATATGCAAATAAGACATGCCCAAGTTTTAGCATAAAGTGGGGAGGGAGGGGGCGATGCAAACACAGATGATAGCGGCTGCCAGTGGCGCTGAATGCACGCACGCACGCACGCACATAGATTTCACGTGGTAACAGCAGCATAATGGTATGTGCATTCCCCAAGTCTGTTGCTTCGTTCTCTGTTGTTTTCCCCATTTCTTTCGTGCGCAGCTCTTCTAGCCTGTGCAAGGAGCAAAGCCACTAAAGGGTAAGAAGTAAAGAAATTTCTTCCTACACGCTCAATTTTTGTCCTATATGTACAAAAGATCCATGCTGATGATTTTCAGGCTGGAGAAATGCAGTACACATGTTAAAACTGTCTTTTCCTACACACGCCAGATCTTTACATCACCTCCAATGAGGTGTATGAACAATGGTACTACTGAGCTTTGCACTCCGCCATCTGATTTTCTACACGTTTCTCTGCATCAGGTGCTGACGTCATTAGCATCTCATTTCAATATGACAGATTATTTGGGTATCATTTAAATATGCATAGCATTGTTGCGTGTGCACCTCTTTCTGTGCAGACAGTGTGTGCACTAATCTTTTCTCTGCATTGTTCGCCAGCAATACTTGTGTCAGTTACACTACCTGTGCTCAAAGGGTGTGTTAGCATTTCTGCATTGGCCTTTTAGTTTCTTGGTGTGGTGGGAGATGAAAGAGAAATGAAGCCCCCTCCCCCCCCCAAAAAAATGCCTGTGTATTTCTCTAGAAAAAGCATATGCCTTGTAGTGCTTTATAAATGTTTAATAGTAGTAGGTTGAGACTACCAAACCTGTATCCATGAAAGATATGAAAGCCCAAATTTAGATAGGACATGGAGATCTGAATTGAGACCTCAAGATCACCATATTTACAGTTGTGCCAGTATTGTAGAAACGGCTCTGCTAAAGGCGGAGCTGCTCTAAAAATATGAATAAGGAGGTACCAGGGTCATACAGGGTCCAGGGTCATACAGGTACCAGGGTCCTATATGTCCATGTGCAGCAGGAGGAGCCATTTTACAAATGTGCACATGGGGGGAAAATGGAGGATACCCAGCATCTTACCTGTATAAGTGCTTGAGCTTGCAAATGCACCTGAGCCATTTTGCAAATGTAGACGTGCAGATGCTCATAAGTAACTGCAAGAAATCCTATCTGGCCCTTCTTTAAATTTGGAGGGGGAAAACATTGGGGGATTAAGGGGAATATCTCACTTAAAAGCCACAAAAGCAAAAGATATCCCCTTAATCCTTCCTGTAAAGAGATGACCAAAAGGAGAAGTTTTTAAATACCTATTCATGTCCAGGAGTAGGTGTACATCTGGATTTCGACAGTTTTGGGTTTCCACATGCATTCCCAATATGAAGTGAGGAATATACATGTACATTTTTGTCCTGCTTAGGACATGCCCCCCGACACAGCCCCATGCAACTTCAATATGGTATGGGCAGCCATGTGTAAATTGGACCCTTTATAAAATGGTAATTTACACATGTGTATGCCTGATTTATACATGTGTAAATAGTGAATAAAGCTTCTAAAATACCCCCTTAATGTGAACTTTCAATCAAAATATGAGGTGAAAGCTAAGTTGAATTGCCCAGTTTTCCAAATATTTGACCTTTAAATTAAATTTATATTTTTTAACCATTTTCAGATAAGAGAATTTCTAAATCATCTTGTGAGCAAGTACAGAGAAATATGTTTAGAGGAATAAGTGGGGAAAGCATGTGGAGCATAGCTGATAGAATTTCTTCCAACCCATCTGTGGATGTGTGTCTCTGACTTGGGAAGGGAGAGGCTGTGGCATTTTGAATGGGACAGTACCCAACATTTTATTGGTTTAGAAAAAATAAAATGAAGCCAAGTACAATACTATACCTTAATGTTAAGAAGACAAAGATCCTGACAACTGGCAAAATCAATAAGTTCATCATTGATGGAGAAGAAATTGAAATAGTAGACAGTTTTAACTTACTTGGATCAACAATCAATAAAGGACTAGCAGTCAAGAAATCAGACAACGTATTGCTTTTGGTAGAATGGCTACGAAGGACCTAGACAAGATACTCCAGAGCGCAGAGATCTCTCTCCATACAAAGACTCAACTTGTCCAGGTCATGGTATTTTCAATAATGGTATATGGATGTGAAAGTTTGACAGTGAAAAAGATAGACAGGAAGAAAATTGATGCCTTTGAATTATGGTGTTAGCAACAAATACTGTGTATATGTGGACTACCCGAAGAACAAACCAGTCGGTACTAGAGGAGATCAAACCGAAGCTTTCTTTAGAAGCTCAGATGACAAGACTTTGGCTTTCATACTTTGGACATATCATGCGAAGATAGAGATCATTGGAGAAAGACATAATGCTTGGCAAGGTAGGTGGTCACCATAAAAGAGAGAGGCTGGCAATGAGATGGATCTATACAATAACAGTAGCTATGGATACAACTTTATCAACAATGAGCCGATTGGCTGAAGACTGAACAAAGTTTAGGTCAACTATCCAGAGGGTTGCCAGGAGTTGACACAGACTTGACAGCACTTAACAACAACGATGATACTATATCACATCATTAGGTGCCATTGTCAACAGGTTTCAAAGAATGGGTTTTACTTTATTGCCACTCATAAGCAGTAATCATAGCAACCAGTAGCAAATTGCATAGTTTGTAACTAGGTGTCACCATACCTAACAACCATAAAAAAGCAGTACAGTTCAGTCGCATGGTTTCACAGTAGACTTAATGATTCATAGGTGTATTTAATTTTCTTTGCTATAAAGAGCCAGCCCAGCAGAAGTAATTTATTTATTTATTTTATTTATTTAACAGGTTTTTTTATACCGCTTTATCATTTCAATCAAAGCAGTTTACATTGTAACTTAAACTTGGTAAACGTACATTAAACAGGGACATTGATAACTTGGATTTTTCTGAGCAGTGGAGGGTTAAATGTCTTTCCCAAGGCCACAAGGAGTGCTAGAAGTAATGATTTGGCAGCAGTTGGGGGGAGTCTGAGGAAAGCATACGCATCATCTCTCATGGAATTATTTCCAGTCCTTGTGCTTGTGTCTTTTTTGTATGTGTTAACTGTGTGTTGGCTCTGTGTGTGTCTGAGATGGGGAAAGCAAAGAAGAGCGAAAAGGCGGTTTGTTAGGAGCAGTTCTCTCACTGTTGTGTTTTCTTGTATTAGTGTTTCTACGCTGCGGAAGTTAGAACTACTTATCCTATAAAAATGCATTGGGTCATTTTTTGGGGACTTTTTTTTATCTGGAACCTGTGGTTCAATCTGACCCATTTACAGACTCCTTGTGATATGTTTACAAACCTGGGCTGTTAACCCTAGCTATCTTCAACAAAGTTCCATGTTATTCAATGGGAGCTAGTTGCAGGTAGCCCAGATTAACCATTAACCCAGTTTAGTAAACATTCCCCCTTGTGTCTTTTTTTTACCAGTTTTACCTCCATGCCAAACTCGGTCCTGTTGAATGAACTTTTGGGAGAGTTACTTTGGCTGCATTCATACAGATGGACAGACGTTTTTCACCCCTTATGTATAATTTCTTCCCTGCATTGGTTGGGTTGGAAAGAATAAAAATGAGTTTTTAAAGAAGTTTAAAATTATGTGCAGGACAGTGAACAGTTTTCTGGGATTGTTTTAAAGTGCCTCGTTAGTGATGTACTTAATTAGATCAGTTTATTTTATTTCCTCCTTCCATGTATAAGAACTATTATTCTTTCTTAATATACTGGGAAGTATGTATCCATCATGAAATAAAAAAAAATCTGTATCTTTTTAAAGCAGCTGGACTGTTTTGTTTTTTTTTGTTTGTGTACTGTGTTGCCCATTTAATTTTTTCTGAATATCTGCCAGAAAGGAGTAGTATCAGATCTCCTCATTTGCTACTAATGGAAGCTTGCTTCCTTCCTTGCTTTTTCTTTAAGCACACTTGCTAGTTGCCTCCCTCCCCTTAATGCTCAAAAATGTTGTTAGTTCTAGATGTGAAATAAAGCACATTTTCCTCTGACAAGTCCTGAAGCTAAACCAATAGCATCAACAAAATTATAGATGAGGTACAATTTTTGTGATGCGCTACTATTTTTTTTGTAGTTTAGCTACCTTTTGGGCAACAACATAAGTTATTTTTTACAGATAAATGGCTGTCTGAAAAAAACATTTTAAAAAATTGTTGCACCACCTCCCCATCACCTGAGGAAAAATGAGGGAACCGGCGCCCTATAATTAGTGATTTTGCTTTACACTACATATTTTGTACCTGCAGTTTTAAAATTGCCCTCATGTTGGCATCCCTAAATTAGTTCTTTTCAGCCTTTTTTTTGTGGCACTCCTTTTGAGTTTGTTCAGTTCTCGCTGCACACCAAACCCAGTTTTGCATGAGCCTTACTCTCTCAGTCCCTCCCATTATCAGATGGGCAGCGGCACTTTTATCCCATGTGGGTCTCATTCTGCTCAGTTCAGTCTGATGTGTGAATATGTGAGGTTGGCAAAGACACACACAGGAAGGAAGCTCTTTTTCCTACCAGGGGAGGCGTAGTGGGGGAGTAAGACTACCTGATCTCCTGTCAAGTACTAAGCAGGCAGTTTAGAAAGTTGAGGGCTTTTCTTTGGGGCACTGTCCAGTAGAAATGGGGCAACATCCTCATGAACCCATGCCTAACCATGACCCTCATCAGCCACCCCAAAAACTTTCCAAAGGCGCACTGGTTGAGAAGCACTGCCCTGTATCACTAGATCTTTCCGCACTCAACTCTTGCTTAATTGCTACTGAAGACTGGCTTATGAATAAGTTAAAATTCAACACACAAATATTTGTTGCAATGTGGTTACTTGCATGGATAGCCACCTAGATTGTGCTTCTGTTCCAGCAAGTTCTTTGCTTATGCTTTAGAATTCACTAAAGATCCTAGGCTGTCATTTTTACCTTGCGTTGATCTTTACTACTCAAATTTCATCAGTGTCCCGTTCTTGCTTCTTCCCTATCCCTTTCCTGTCTAACCAATGGAATTCTGTTTCCTTCTTCTACAGCATTTAATTTTTGTATTGTAAACCGCTCTGGTGCTTGTGTGTGGGCGGTATATAAAGTGACGAATAAAGATAAAGGTTAGACAGATTCGTAGCATACATGCAATTCTAGACATCAATGATCTTAGCACCCTTAATTATGCAGTGTTCTCTTTTAGATTGACTATTGCAATTCATTTTTACAGACATAGCATTAAGACCAATTACTGTGACTCCAGCTTATTCAAAATACCATTATACAACTATTTCATAAGAAACAAAAGTTTATGTACAATAATTCTATTATTTACTGGTTTCCTATCATTTTTCATATTAAATTCAAAGTTTTGCTGCTTATATTTTAATTTCTGGCAAAGGAATTTTCAGAATATATCTCTGACAAGTTTGTACCTTATATTCCATCTAGAGCTGTACGCTTGTTGAATGAAAACTTTCTTGTTGCTGCACCTGGTCTCTCACTAATCACATATGAAACATCACGCCACTCAGCTTTTTCTTGTCCGGCTCCAGCCCTCTGGAATGACTTGCCATGCTATTTTAGGTTGGAAACTTCTTAACAAATCCCAGGTGCCAGGTTGTCATGGTGAATAAAAAATTGGACCTGGCGCCTGTGCAGCAATATGACCAGCCCTGACTGCCTGTGGGGATTCCATCCCCCATAGGCAAAAGTGCTGCCCAAGTCCACGATTGTGGGGAGGTTCAGCTCTTGCTGCCCATGTGGATCTGATCTTCTGTGGGCAGAAGAGAAGGGGATAGCTGCGATCGCAGCACAGATGCAAGCTGTCTGTCCGCTGGAGGTGGGATCCTCATGGGCAGACAGCTTACATCTGGGTTATGATGGTGGCCTTTCTCTTTTCTTCTGCCCATGAGAGGTCAGATCCCTGCAGGAAGAACAGAAGGGGAAGCAGGATGCCTGCAATAAAAAAAAAAAAAAAAGAGAGAAAAAAAGCTAGACAGGAGGGTGGGCAAAAAAATCACAAAGGGCCAGAAACAACAAAAAAAAAAAGGTTAAGAGGATGGGAGTAATCCATGGCTTTGGGGGGTGGGGAGTACTATGGAGGAGAGGGAAGGGGAAAGAGTCTGGAAGGGCAACAGAGTGGGAAGGGCTTGGAGACGGGTAAAGCAGAATGAAAAGTTAAAGGGATGAATGCATGGGGACAAAAGGGCATAATTCCTACTTATCTAACACACACACACACACACACCCCTTCCATAGGGGAGACATACCCCAACCCCACACTACACCTACACCCCCCCCCCCACATGAACCGGACCTCTACATCGCGCACACAAAAACTCTGCAGCACACACATATACATGCAATGCAGCCCTGCACACCACCCACAAGGACCTACTACCATATTCCACACACATATTGGCACAATACCATTGTACCACACAGACACTTGCTATCTGAAGCTGTAGCTATTATTTAGAGATCAGGGTGTAAGAGCTCTGGCACTGGTCTCAGGAGACTTGAAAACATGAGAGCAGCACAAGAGAACTGGGAGGGGTGGGGTTATAAGGGGGTCATGAGCACTGGCTCCTAGGATTCTAGCCTGGATCCTAAATCGGCATAAAATTTATCAAGGCGTGCTTATGACTGTCATGGTATGTGCAAAACTCTAACCTATTTGGAGAAATTACCCCAAAAGAAACTGCCTACTTTGAGCAAGCCTTTGGTGACTGTTTGGAATAGGGGAGGATTCACAGACATCACCACTCTTTCCCCTCTTTACTCTTTAATTCTTCCAATAAATATTTCCTTTTTCTTTCTTTTATAGTTTTTGTTTTATTATGTTTTAACTTGTACTTTTATTACTTAGTTTTTTAAAAAATATATTATTGTTTGTAATTAGTTTTTATCGCTTTCTTATTATATAATTACATTATATTTTGCCATGCTGCTTTCTGAAAAGGTGATCACTCAAATAACCATTCAGGTACAGTAGGTAAGTTTATCTTCCCAGAGAGTTTACAATCTAAATGTGTACCTGAGGCAATAGAGGGTTAAGTGACTTGTCCAAGACCATGAGGAGGGGTTCAAACCTGGCTTCCCTTGTCCTTAGCCCACTGCTCTAATCATTAAGCCTGGGAATAGGTTCTTACAAATTTTTGCATGGTTATGTATACGTAAAAAGTAAGTACACCACAGGGTAGCTCCTATTTTTTTTAAATGCAATTTGCATGCAAGCATTCATGGTGGAATTGTGCAGAGTTGCATTGTATGTGCATATTTGTACACTCGCAGAGCACACACACACATTTATGCCTTCGGAACAGGTGTAAATTTGTATAAGAAAATGTGTATACTACTGTGGGTCGTTGTGTGAGCATATTTCACTAAAGATCACAATCCCTCCTTCAAATATTGGTATTGGTACTACCCAGTCTGTTTTTGGAAGTCTCACCTTCAAAGGGATATAAGCAGGTTGGAGTTGGTGCAGAGGGTGGCTACTAAAATGGTTAGTGGTTTTCATTATGTAGCATATGAGGACAGATTTAAAGATCTTAATATATATATACTTTAGAGCAGGGGTGGCCTACGCTGGTCCTAGTGCACCATGATCCAGCCTGGTTTTTAGGATGCCCCTAATGAATATTCATGAGATATATTTGCATATAATGGGAGGCTATGGATGCAAATATACCTCATGAATATTCATTAGGGGCATCCTGAAAGCCATGCTGAATCGTGGTGCACTAGGACCGGAGTTGGCCACTCCTGTTTTAGAGAAAAGGCGGGATAGGAGCGATATGATAGACATTTAAATACCTCCCTGGCATAAATGCACAGGCTGGTCTCTTTCAATTGAAGGCAAGCTCTTTTATGAGGGGACATAGAATCAGAGTGAAAGGGGATAGACTCAAGAGTAATATGCAGAAATATTTCTTTATAGAAAGAGTGTAGATTCATGGAATAGTCTCCCAGTGGAGGTGGTGGACACGAGGACAGTACCTGAATTCAAAAAAGCACTGGGACAAACAGAGGAACTCTAAAGGTAAAAAAGGAGACTATTGTAGTTGATATGGAAGGGCAGACTAGATAGGACATGTGGTCTTTTTTCTGCTGTCATGTTTCTATGTTTCTAAGCCTTGAGCAATTCTACTCAGGCTGTTCCCTTCTTTCATCAGGAGGATAGTCCTGGATAGTTGGTTTGACTGGGGTAGACACTGAGTTGCCTCTTTATGGCAACACTTGGAGTCTTCTCATTGGGTTTTCAGACACAACTCAGGGGGACTTCCTTTCCCCCTTAGTGTAGACTTCAGGGGCAGTGTTAGGCTGGTAAGGTGAACCAAAGGATTTTGGAGCTCTATCTCTCATTTGAAAAATTGAACATGGCATAGTACTTTTTATTTGAGATCCCTTGAGGAGAAAGAGGGATGGCAGACATTTTAGGTAGTTCCCAGAGTGATACACAGTGATATTCCATCCCAGATATTTCTCAGATTAGGCATCCTGGATACCTCACTGAAAACTTCAGCCTCTACCTTTGTGCTAACCATGACCCTAGTTACCTGTCAGTCAAAAAATAATTGGGATGTGTCTGGCTATTTAGGACTTTGTCAGCACCGGAGTGTTTGGCGGTAGCCAGGGTTCTGCATGTGTGGAATGCCTATACTGACAATTACCATGAAAAATATTTTAGCCCGTCCAAGACTCTGGTGTTCAGGCGAGCCTTCTTGTCTCAAAGAAGAATGTGGCACTGTGGCATTCTTAGGAGCTCACAACCTTACTCCCAGTGTTGAGATTACCTGTTTCCACATCCACCCTGAGAATGGTATTTCTGCAAGTCTTAGGCTTCAGGACAATGGATCTGTATACGTAGTAAATTGAGTTCAGACCCACATGCATCTCTCCCAGTTCAGACTTCTTTCCATGTGACCTCCATTAGCGCAGTGTCACAAGGCTACTACTACTACTTTTGAGCATTTATATAGCGCTACCAGTCGTGCGCAGCGCTGTACAGACATGTAAGAGAGTCAGTCCCTGCTCGTCAGAGCTTACAATCTAGTGAAGACCAAACAAAAAACACACAGAGTAACAATCTAGTCAGGGCAAAAGCCATGTTGGCTGTCTCCCATTACTACTACTGCACATTTCTATTTAAATAAGAGACAGACAGTCCCTGCTCATCAGAGCTTACAATCTAGTCAATAAAAACACATCAGAGTTTACAATCTAAACAAGACAAAAGGTAGGAATAGGGATAGAAACTGCTCATCAGAGTTTACAATCTGGTCAATACAAACACATTAGAGTTTACAATCTAGACAAGACAAAAGATTGGAATAAGGATAGAACATGACGACAGAAAAAGACCTGTTGGAGGTGATGAAGTTAGCTTTAGGGCTTGCCTTGGTTTTGTCTGGCGTTGAGTCTGCAGTGGCTGCTTTGTTTCGGAGTGGGCGCTTGGTGTATGGATCCTCATGTTTCTCCTAGTGTTCTTGTTTCCATGCCTCTCCTAAGGGCCCTCTGGTGAAGCCCGTGGGCGCGCCCGTTGGGGACGCAGCTTTTATAGCCCTCCCACTGCCCCGATTGGGCAGGAGCTTCTAAGTGATGGTTTCCCGCTCAGGCGCTCTACCCCGATCAGGGGAGCTTCTGCAGGGCGGGAGGCCACCGGGATGGTGGGTGATCTGCTGCCTGCATGCTGCATTGAGGACATGGCTTTTATAGCCCTCCCACTGCCCCGATTGGGCAGGAGCTTCTGAGCGTGACGGCTTCCTGCTCAGACGCTGTACCCCAATCAGGGGAGCTTCTGCAGGGTGGGAGGCTGCTGGGATGATGGGCGATCCTCTGCCTGCACGCCGCATTGAGGACATGGCTTTTATAGCCCTCCCAGCTTCTGAGCGGGATGGTTTCCCGCTCAGGCGCTCTACCCCGATTGGGGGAGCTTCTGCAGGGCGGGAGGCCACTGGGATGGTGGCTACTTTTTTTTCTCTATTTCTCAAGTCTGGAAGTAGCCTCAACAGATGCCTTTTCACAGTTGTCTGGGAAGAAATGGATCCATGAGTCCCCTTCATAGTTCTTTTGTACCCTGAAGGTGAACCTGATAGACTGAGTAGGAAGTAGTGTTACATGCAGCTGAAGCAGTGATGGTAGTCCTGGTTGAGAACCAACAAGTTCAAGTCTAGGCCAAGGGCCTGAACCATCTGTCTAGCACTCTAGCAGTCCTGGCCTCTGGTTTGGGAGAAGACAGTTTAGTTGACGGCAGGTAAGATAAGGCTATTTGTTGAATGGGATGTGGCTGAGAAAATGTAGTT
This sequence comes from Ichthyophis bannanicus, assembly GCA_033557465.1. Lineage (NCBI taxonomy): Eukaryota > Metazoa > Chordata > Amphibia > Gymnophiona > Ichthyophiidae > Ichthyophis > Ichthyophis bannanicus. The sequence goes on along the minus strand of JAWIIG010000024.1, from coordinate 2,268,171 downwards.
AACCCTAAGGTGCCCTGGTTAAGTTTGTCAGATTTGGTCTGGGATGGAGTTTCCCTGCAGGACCTGGCAGCAGCACATATAACCAACACCATCATTCTGCAGATAGATTCTCTTAACCAATCCCTTTTAGTACTCTACAGTGTAAGGACTGGAAGAAGCAGCTGTGGCTCTACTTGGTGTCAGGTAGGACACCTCCATGAGTGGACCTCAGATCAGCTCAGAGAAACTTCAAGACAGCCAAGTTCCTTCCGTCAAAAAGGAAAAGCAGGAATTAGGGGACTGGATATTCTCCGTGAACAAGCAGGAAGTCTGCCCTCACATATGGGTGATGTCGGCTCTGAGAGAGCCCATGCAGTAACCGCTCCCCATCTTTCAAAGGAAGTCTTTGGGAGATGTACCATGCATGCGTGGTCCCCTTCCCGCCTAAGGGTGCCATCTTGCCTCAGTATGATGGCGCATTTCATGAAGGCAAAAACGACAAAAAGCAACTTTACAGGGAGGAGCGAGGGTTGTGAGGACTGATTTCTGCTGTCCCCGGAGAACACCTGTTACAGGTGAGTAACTATGCATTCTCTAGGAACAAGCAGGAAGTCAGTCCTCGCCTATGGGATTCCCCAGCTACAGGCTACCGAAAAAACCTGTAAAAACCATGGGTGACCAGAAAAAGGTAAACCATGAGAAGCAGAAACTGAGTCAAGAAACAGTAGACCCATGAGCGGCCCCGGGTGTCAAGTGAGAAACCAGTTCTCCAGTAGCCTGAACACCCCGAAGGGCCAGAGGGAAGGAGTTGCTTTTACACTCCAAACAAATGACTGAGTACTGCCTGGCTGAAAGTGCTGTCCCAGCGGGGCACTCTCTCTAGGTAGTAATGAGCTGCAAAGGTATGAATAGAGGACTAGGTAGCGATCTGGCAGATCTCTGACAAGGGAACAGAGTGCTGATTCGCCACAGGCCACTGTGGCCTAGATGCTGTGCGCTGTGACATGGTGCTCCAGTGAGAAACTGGCCTGTTTGTAGGCGAAGTTGATGCAGTCTGCCACCCAAATGGACAGGATACGCTTAAGACCAATGTTGGGTCTGAGTATGCTCTAGATAGTAGGCCAGGGCCCACTCACAGTCCAGAGTATGAAATTCAGTCTCCACCTTGTTAGTGTGAGACTGCGGGAAGAAGGTGGGACACACCACCTCTTGGTTGAGGTGGAATGGAGACACCACCTTAGCCAGAAACTTGGGGTGCGTGCGGAGCATGACTGTTCTTGTGGAACCTCGTATAAAGTGAATGGGCCACTAGAGCCTGGAGCTCACTAAGCCTGCGAGTGGAGGTGTGTGCCACAAGGAAAGACCACCTTCCAGGAGAGATACTTAAGGTGGCAAGAGCTGGGAGGCTCAAAAGGTGGCATTGTAAATTTTGAGAGAACCATGTTGAGATCCCACTCCGCCACCGGGGGCGGATGGGTGGCCTTGAGAAATAGTAGGCACCCTTCCTACAGTTAAATATGGTGGAGGTTCCATAATGTGTGAGAGATAGTGAGTGATAGCTACCTCATATGACCCTATTAGGCAGCTGCCTAGGGTGTTAAGATTTAAGTTGCCTTTGATACAAAAAGAGTCTTTGTAGTCAAGTGGTAAGGCAAAAATAATATTAGGGCTTTATTCCCTGCCCTGAGGGGATATTCCTGGGATACAACAAACAATATGAAATAAAAGAACTGTCGCACAGAAAAATATCTTCTTTCCTTTAGGTACCATCAGCTGGCTGCTTTGCACACATTCAACATAAAGATACAATATCATCATATAAACAAATTGTACAATCCATGGGCACAGGGTCAGAATTATAGCTGCTGTTCTCCCACTGCATTAACTCAGAGTCACTTACGATTGCATATGGGTCACACTCTTCACAGATGCCGTCTTCCTTAAAACTCTCCTGTGAGTCATGGGCTAGCTTTTCTAGAAAGGGCTCTTTAAATCCAGGGCTCTGAATGCCTAGTATATTAAAGCTTCCTTCTAGCTTTCCCCCCTTCTCCACGCTGGTGGAATTACTGTGTAACTTTCAGTGTCAAAGTTACTTCTGGTGCCATGCCCTTGCCTTTCAAAGCAAACAGAACTTCTTGCCTTTTCTTTAGCAAAGCTAGGTTCCCACCTCTTAGCTTTGGTTCTGTCTCTTATCTCTGGTCTTTTGGCAGCTCTCTCCTGGGCTCTCCAACTACCAGGAATCCTAGCAGGGTCCTGGGCACGGTGCTGGCTGTTTCCTGCTCTGCTGCCACACCTACTGCTTCCTTCCCTCAGTGGATTTCCTCCAGCATGACGTGTGTTCACTGGATGCTGGCTTAGTCTTACAAACAACTTCAGCGACCTCAAAACTCACACCACTGCACTGCAACCACAAAGACAAATCCATGCACCATCATAAACACAGACTGGAGTAAGTTTGACACAACCTCAAAAGAAGAAATATCTTCCACCATCTCCTGCCTGAACACCACCACCTCCCTGCTGGACCCCTGTCCTACGGATTGGATAAAGAAAACCAAGGAAGACCTGAGTACACCATTAACCAACATCATAAATGAATCCTTTAAACAAGGATACATGCCAGACGCCCTCAAGACCACAATCATTCGACCAACCATGAAAAAACACAACCTGGACCCCCTGGACCCCACCTCCTACAGACCAGTTGCGAGCCTCCCCCTCACCGCCAAGATAATAGAGAAGGCAGTCCAACGCCAACTTCAAGAACATCTGGACATCAACGACATACTAGACCCGCAGCAACATGGATTCCGGCCACTACATGGAGTCGAGACCCTCATGACAATGCTGATGAACACCCTCATCATAGGAACCCAAGAGAAAAAATCCGGATACATCCTGATCTTCCTAGATATATCAGTGGCCTTTGACACAATCGCCCACGAAATCCTCATATGCAGACTCCAATCAATTGGAATCAAAGACACTGTGCTCCAATGGTTCAGATCCTATCTAACCAACAGACAGCAACTGATCCGCACCCTCACCGCAACCTCACCCCCCTACCAACAACATCAAGGAGTACCTCAAGGATCCACTTTATCAGCCATGCTCTTTAACATCTATCTCCGTCCACTCTGCTCAATCATACACACACACAACATCAACTTCCACATATATGCTGACGACATAATGCTCTACGCACCGATCACAACCACCAACCCAACAAATGACCAGCTATCAGCCTGCTTCACTGATGTGTCCAACTGGCTACAGGAGAACAACCTATCTATCAACATAAAGAAAAGTGAAGCCCTTATAGTAACAAAAGACCCAGACTTCAAACCACCTACCCACCTCAACATGGGAACCACGCAAATTCAAATACAACCTCAAATAAGGTACCTAGGCATTATCATTGACCAAGCTCTCACCTTTAAACATCAAATCAACAAGACCACCGGGACAATATTCCACAAAGCTAAAACTGTGCAACGCCTCCGACCCCTCCTCGAACCTCAAGACTTCAGGACAGTAATGCAAGCTATGACACTCCCTCATCTGGACTTTTGCAACATAATCTACCATGGACTACCCGCCACACAAACCAACCCCCTCCGAACTGCCTTAAATACTACGGCAAGGATTATTCAGAATGCAAAAAAGCGGGATCACATCACCCCTATCCTAAGAGACCTCCACATCCTGCCCATCGAAGCAAGAATCAAATATAAAGCTATCCTACTCACCCACAAGACTATCCACCAAACACGGAACACCTCACTCCACACCCTACTGCCTCGCCCAACCCACAGCAGACCAACCAGACAATCCTCCAATAACTCCATCATCGTCCCCCACAAAAGAACCAAGTCCACACAATGGACCTGCAACAGAGCCTTCGAACTTTATGCTGCATCCCTCTGGAACTCTCTGCCAAACCACATCAGGAACAACGCTGACATCACATCATTCAATAAACAGCTGAAAACAATCCTATTCCGTGAATATCTCTGATCAAGAAAACCTACCCCATCCTCAAGAACTCATGCTTAGATACTGCAGAATTGTACATGTCTATGTCCACCCCAAATCATTAATGTTGCTCCCTGGTGATGGCCCCACCCTATAAAATATTGACCCCCCCCCCCCTGTTATATGTTACACCGCTTTGACCCGGTGAAAAGCGGTATATAAATAAATAAAAATAAATAGTCCTCCCAGGTCGCTGCCCCTACTGGCCTTCCCTGGTTCTACCCTGCAGCTTTTATCCTTGTTCTCTTTGCATGCTGCGTGGGTTTCTGAGAACAGATGTTCTTGATTAGCCTTCCTGCTTCTAGCTACGTCAGGACTAGTGCAAGGACATTTTATTCTAATGCCTTTTTGCTTTTCTTGTGCTGAGTTTGTTTGCTGCTCAACTAATTCTACATGTGCTGTGTTTGTCTGCTGCTCAGCTAATTCTACATGAGCTGGGTTTGTTTGCTGCTCAGCTAATTCTACATGAGCTGAGTTTGTTTGCTGCTCAGCTAATTCTACATGAGCTGAGTTTGTCTGCTGCCCAGCTGATTCTAAGGTAAGTTCCTTACTTTCCCTTAACTCCATGGGCTCTGTGCCCGCTGCTGTGTCACAAATGTTATGGGGCTGTTTTGTTGCTTCAGGAACTGGAGGCCTGGAACGTATTAAACGAATCATGAAGTCAGAGGATTACCAAGGTATTTTGGAGCAAAATGTGCTACCTAATGACTGTTTTAAACTGGCCAACAATGAGTCCTGATCTCAATCCAATCGCGAACCTTTGGAAAGAGCTGAAATCTGCCCTTGGTAAAAGGAATCCTGGAAACATTCATGAGCTGAAACAAATCACAGGAAGAGTGGGAGAAACTACTAGCAAACAGATGTATGAAACTTTTATAGATGGCTGCAATCAAATATTAGTGAAGGGTGCCATTAATTCTGTCCAGGTCATATTTTGTTGTTTTTTTTCCTCAGAAATTACTGTCTAAGTTGCACAGACATCTTTATTCTTGTTGTATACCTTTGAATACCAACAAGGGAGAGAAGGGAGCCTTCCGCAGAAAAATGTACAGGGGAAACGGAGGACAAGGACCACAACCCACACTAAAAAATGTTCATTAACAAAAACCTTTATTGGAGACCCAACTAAAACGTTTTGGCCAGAAGCCTTCCTCAGGGGTCTAAAATAGACATAAACAACATGTTAAACATAAAACCATAAAAAGATAAAAATATTTTTTTATGTATTAATATTTTTAATGTATGAAATACATTACCAGAGTAGTCAATAAAAAACATACAAAGAAGTGGAACAAACCACTCTTCACATTCTATATAAAGAAATAAAATAAACAATATGAAAACTATATAATGTACATAAAATACATTATTAATATCAAAAAAGTATATAACATAACCAGAAAAAATAAAACATGGAAAGTTGATCAGAATAAAACTTACACACGAATTTAAAATACATTACCAGAAAGGGACATTAAAAGGTGTAAAAGGGGTGGAACAAACCACTCTTCCCAATCTATAAAATACAAATAAGATGTATAAATATATAAACTATGTGTAACACAAAGGCACTACTTAAACAAAAGCAAAAAAAGAAAAAAATACAAACATCACCACAAAGACTGTGGATAAAAACAAATAAAGCGACATGTGAAATAAACGCTCTGTATCATGTGCACACAACATTGTTACTAAAATCACAGATAGTAAAAAGAATGATGGACAGACTGTAAATGGTGAGGCAGAATAAATAAGCATGTCATGATATATAACATATAGTAAAACAGTCAGTATCAGGGTACATGAGAGCAAAACTAAAAATATGAGACGCTATGAGATGAGCTAGCTATGTCCATAATGTGCAGAGGAAAAATATTAAAAAGATAAAAAAATATATTCGAATACAAGGCTTAAACGGAGATAAAAGGAGAAGTTAAAAGAAAAGGATATGAAAAATACAAGCACATTGTAAACTGAAAGTATTATTTAAAAGGCAGAAACAACACAAACATAGGAAAATAAACTGCAGCGTATAAGCCGATGTGAAATAACTGATATACAATTTAGACGAAAAGCATTATTACAATCTCAAATGACAAGAAAACAATGCAGGACAAACTGCAAGTGATGAAAAACATACAGCATAGAAAAATAAAAACAAAATGCACCTTAATTAAAAATAGCATAATGAAAGGTATGAACAAGACATACCATAAAGCAAAAGAGCCCAAAATGTAGAAAGAGGTAAAACAGGGGACCAGAGAAGACTAGATTTTTAAAAAACCGGACCGTGACACTTGCCAACATAATTGTTGAGGTGGGAAAACGCCACGCTGGTGCAAATAGACAAAGAGAAGGACAATAAAAAACGGGGATACCCTTCCATACCAAACATCATAAAAATTGACATCTCTTACTGAAGCACTACATAAAAATAAAAGCAAACCTAAAAAAAAAGCTGAAAGTATAAAAAACTATGAAAGATAAATTAGAAGAGCAGCGCACTTAAAACGAAGAGATACATATGCCGACAAAACTATTGAGGCGAAATACCGCTGCACAAGTACAAAAAATAAATGAAACAAAGAGGGGAAAAACCTCTCACACAAATTGTCATGAAGAATAACACAAAAACACTGGGAAAGAGCACTTCAAAAGAGGAAAATTAATAAAAATGATTGAGGATAACATTAATTAAAAAATAAGACTAAAACAAATTGGAAAGTGTGAACAAACCGTACCCAAATAAGTGAAAAAAAAGTGAAACAGGGGAACCAAAAAGAAAACATCTTTGAAGAGCGGACGATAACACTCACCAACAGAGCGGTTGAGGCGGGAAAACGCCGCGCAGGTGCAGGGAGCAAAGAAAAGCATGGAGGGTATCCTCCCACACAACACATGAAGATTGACATCTCTTTAAAAAAACTAAAAGTATAAGAAGCAATGGAAGGGGACCTAGAAAAACAACACATTTAAAACAAACAAACCTGCCGACAAAATACACCGAGGCGAATACCGCCAAAGAAGTCAAAAGAAAAGAGGATGCCTCCCACACAAATTGTCATAGAAAAAGGTATCTCACACAAAAAAAGGCACTTCAAAGGAGAAAAAATACTAAGAATTTTTTAAGATCACAATAATAACATGTTTACGACAAGTAAATAGTTGAAACAAAAACAGGGGGTCTGAACCAATATGAGCAATTGACAAACTCACAATTGCAGAAACAATCTGTTGGACAGCAACATTGAAAAAACGAAGAAAACAAAACAAAAATGCCAAAAAGGGGCATATAACCCAAGTAGAAAAAGGGGCGATACACAAAAGAAAAATAGAGAAGTAAGATAGAGAAGGGGGCTATACCCACTAAAAGGTGCACAAAAATCAGCAAATAAAAGCGTAACAAGAAGAGATGAGTCTTCAATTAATGAAAAAACAAAAATGAAACAACAAATTAATCATTAATTGCATATGTGAAGGATACAGTAGAAGAGTGAAAAAATAATTTAAAATATTAATACTATATAGTTGTACCATAATAGCCAGACTGTATAAGAATAAAAGGTTTACAGAAAAACAGAAAATTCAATTTCTTTGTTCAATCCACATGGGATAACATTAAATTTTGAAACTATGTACATTTAACTTGTTAAAACTATATACAATAAACCTTTTATATCTATATACAGTAGTATGTGTGTGGGATGGTTTTATACATTGGTATCATGAGGTGTGTTGTGTAAATATGTTACGGGTTTTGCATTTAGATGTCTTGGGATTTATTGATACTATCTGAATCACCGAAATAATCAATGAAAATAAATGTTTTTAAGACCTTACGGAATTGCAGGATGCCCTTTGTTGCTCTTATGTCATTGGGAAGTGAGTTCCACAATATTGGAGCTATGTAAGAGAAGGCTCAGGAACTAGTACATTGGTTTGTGTTGCGGATATGGGTGGGGATTTTGTAGGTGTTTTGGGAATAGTTTCTTCGTTTCCTTGAAGAGTTAGGTGTTGTGAGGAGGGCTGATAGTGGGGTTGTGGCAGTGTTATTATGGTGCTCAAATATGATCATTAGGTATTTATATCTTATTCTAGAGGTGATTGGTAACCAATGGAGGTCGTAGAGTATGGGGTTATATGTTCAACGTGCCTTGTTTTTGACACTATGCGTGCAGCAAGGTTTTGTGCTAGTTGGAGCTGGTGAGTAGTTTTTTTGGGAAGACCTTGTAAGATACTGTTGCAGTAATCTGTGTGTGGTGGTGGTAGGGATTGTAGGACCGTTATGAAATCGTTGTGGTCTGAGCCGTTGGATAGTTCTTAATTTGAAATATGTACTTTATGTAACTGCTTATCTCCAGGAACAAGCAGAAATGTAGTCTTCACATATGGGTATCGTCGGTACCGACGGAGCCTGTGTGGGAACGCTCCCCAGCATCCAATAGGAACGCTTTTGGGAGCATCCCTCAACACATGCACGCCGCCTTCCCGCCTTTCCAACTGTCCCTCTTCAGTTCTTTGTTTTCCACGGAGCCGACAGGTCACATACCCTGTCACCGCAGAAAATTTCTTCTTTAAACTTGTTTTTCTTGTGGTTGCTGCCTCTGCTCTACGCCTACCGGTACCGCCGGTTCTCTTTTCTTCTTTTCAAAAAAATAACATAAAATTTAATATCTGAAGTGTTTCTCTTCAAAAACTTTTTCTTTTTGGTGCTAGGTGCCATTTTGGGCATTAGGCCCTATTTTTCTAAAAATTGGAAAAAACAGCTAGTGGTTTTAACAAATGTACTAAGTGTGGCGGTACCATTTCTGTCACAGACACCCATGACTGGTGTCTTAAATGTTTAGGCCCTGACCATTCTCCTTTGGATTGTTCCTCTTGTATAGGGATGACTAAAAGAGGAAGACAGAACTGGGCTGCATAACTTGGTACCTCTTTTCTTCAGATGCGATGTCCATTGTGTCGACGTCTTCCAGAGCCTCGTCTTCCTCCCATGGATCTCAGGTAACTAAACATAAGAGCCGGTCCTCAAAGGGTAGATCTCCTTCAAAGCATCGAGAAGCCATTGGCATTGCCCTTGAAGAAACTATACTGGCAAAACAGCCCCAGCGGGAGACTTTGGCCTCCAAAGCACTAACGGGGCTCCAGGATGTTCTCGAGGCCTCGACCTCGGCAGAACTACTGGTGCCATGCTCAGGGGTTCTGGCCGCTTCTACCATTACCAACACCCAGGCATCGGCATCGTCGATAGACCAGAGATTCCTTGCTATCAAAAGCAGTCTTGCAGCTCTCCTTACAGCTGCAGTACCGTTGACACCGGTACCGACGGTTCAACGGCCACCGGTACCGACACTGATACTGGTGCCGGTACCAATACCGGTGCCAGCACTGACGGTACCGGCCCCGGTGGGAATTCTGCCCATGCCAACTTTTTTGGACATTGACAGATTGGTACTGGACCAACTTGGTGCCGACTTAGATTGATACTGATACCGTGCTTTGCATGAACATCGGGATCAGAGATGCTTCTATTCTTCCGATTCCGATGACTCGGGTAACTCGGTTGCTACCAGAGTACTTCTTCCGGAAGACTCCTCTTCTCCTCAACGCAGAATGTCTCCTCCGGAGGACATGTTTTTTTCAGGATTTTATTCATGATGTGGCCTCAGGCCTATCAATAACGGTAGCTCCTGAAAAAGAACCTAGAGCAAAGGAATTGGAAATACTCCAGTACCCTAAAGCTCCCAAAGAGGCAGCTACCCTGCCCATTCATGAAATTCTTCATGATTTGATGCTCAGAATGTGGGAAACACCTCTGACCACATCTCATTCTAGGAGACTCGATACCATGTACCACCATGTCCTGGTTTTCAAAAGACTCAGCTGCCACACCATTCAGTGGTAGTGGAATCAGCCATACGTAGGATGAAAAGTGCAAAAAGACATGCATCCAACCCTCCAGGTTGTGAATGCAGGACTCTTGACGCCTTAGGGCGTCGAACATTTCAGGCTTCCATGCTTTCAGCTAGGATCAGCTCATATATTTTATATATGGGAATGTTCCTCAGAGAAGTCACAGGAGACTTGGAGCTTATGAGCCCCCTTCTCCCTGATGACAAACGACAAGACTTAATTACTTTTGTCAAGCATGCTCAAGACGTTTCCAAGTTTGTAAATCGTGCAGCCTTTGACTGCTTTGAATGCATTAGCAGAACTTCTGCTATTGCCATTGGTGCACGTCGGATTGCCTGGCTTCAGGCATCAGACTTGGAGACTTGGGTACAGGACAAATTAGGAAACACCCCTTGCACAGGAGAAAACCTCTTTGGCAAGAATTGGCAGGAAAAGGCTACTGACAATCTCACTTTAGACAGATTGTCAAAATCTACAGCCACTCCAGCCAAAAAGAAACCCTATAAAAAACCTTTTTCAGCAAAAAGAGGAAGTTTTATCCACCCTATACCCAGCAAGGGCAAGTTCAGGGTCAAGTTGCCCAAAAGAGACAACAGCAACAATCCAGGCAACAAAAGAAGCCAAAAGGCCCGGGAGCTCAACTAGCTCCACAGGCTCAGCCCCCCTCAAGGGCTTTGACTCCTTCCTAGAGAGCTTAGCTTTCCTGCCTCTGAAGGGTCCAGAACCCCTAAACATTCCAGGCAGGTTGTGTCATTTTGTCAACAGATAGTACCCAAATAACAACTGAAAATTGGACTCTGTCCATTGTAAGGGGGTACAAACTTCATTTTCACAGCATGCCCCCTCCTGCAATCGTAAGACAGTTCAATTCCCAAACCTCTACAGACAATCTACTGGATCAAGAGGTCTCAACACTCCTTGCTCAGGAAGCAATAGAGGAAGTGCCCATTCCCCAACAGGGTACAGGGTTCTACTCCCCATATTTTCTTATTCCAAAGAAAACAGGAGGACACAGACCCATTCTGGACCTCAGAGAATTGAACAAATAACTGTTCCGAGAAAAGTTCAAAATGATTTCTCTGGGAACTCTTCTGCCATACCTTCAAAGTCAGGATTGGCTTTGCTCTCTAGATCTAAAGGATGCATATACTCATATTCTGATCCGTCCAGATCACAGGAAATTCTTACGATTCCTTTTCAAGGGAATACACCTCCAATACAGAGTTCTTTCTTTTGATCTGGCTTCAGCACCAAGAGTATTCACGAAATGCATGGAAGTAGTAGCTGCATTCCTGCGAACCCTATGGATATTCGTCTTCCCTTACTTGGACGACTGGCTCATTCGAGCCCCCACGATTCCAGAAGCCAGCTCTGCACTGTCTCGCACAATCCAAATTCTCCAATTTTTGGGATTGGTCATAAACTTCCCAAAATCCCAGCTTGTTCCTTCTCAGACCCTAGAGTTCATAGGAGCTTGTTTGGATACCAGACAGTCAAGGGCTTTCCTCCCACAGCTCCGCTGTCTTCGCATAATGCAACTAGCTTCTCAAGCAGCGGGAAAGTCCTCCCTAACTGCTTGAGAACTACTGCAATTACTGGGACATATGGCATCCACAGTTCATGTAGTTCCCTATGCTCGCCTCCACATGCGAGTAGCCCAGTGGACACTATCCACACAGTGGACACAGGCCACAGGACGTTTGTCGAACAAGATATCAAACTCACAATGACTGATCTTGTCTCTACAATGGTGGCAATCACTGGAGAATCTTTTAGTGGGGTCTCCTTTCCAACAACCCCCATTCCAGGCCACCCTAACAGATGCATCACAGGTGGGATGGGGAGCACACCTGCACCATCTCTCCAACCAGGGTACCTGGATTCAACAGGAGGCTTGTCTTCACATAAACCTCCTAGAACTCAGAGCAATCTATCTAGCTCTTCGAGTATTCCATGCCCAGCTCATCTACAAGACAGTCCTAGTCCAAACGGACAATCAAGTAGCCATGTTCTATGTGAACAAGCAGGGCGGAACAGGCTCTCTGTCGTTATGCAATGAAGCTTTACAACTATGGGCCCTTGCCAGAGAGCATCAAATTCACCACCTCGTGGTATATCTTCCAGGCATTCAAAACCTTTGGGCAGACAAACTCAGCCGAGTACTGCTGCCTCACGAATGGTCTCTCCACCTAGACCAGGTGCTACAGATATTTCACAACTGGGGAACCCCAGACATAGACGTCTTTGCAAGTCCACTGAATGCCAAACTTCTCCGGTTCTGTTCCAGAATTCCAGCTCACAGTTGCCAGGCAAGGGATGCCTTCCTCCTTCACTAGGGTCAGGACTTCCTCTGTGCCTTCCCACCCATTCCCCTCATCCCCAAAACACTCTTCAAGCTTCAGAGAGACAGAGGTCGTATGATCCTCATAGCGCCACGGTGGCCACAACAAATGTGGTATCCCCTGCTTCTACATCTCTCTCAAGCTGCTCCTCTGGAATTAGGGTGTGCTCCTGAATCCCCAGTCCCTGCATTTCAGGGCCTGGTTGCTGAAAGCCTAGACCTGCAGGATCTTAACCTTTCCCAACAGATAAAGGATGTCCTTCAGGCTTCCAGAAAACCTTCCACAAGACGTTCTTACGCCTTCAAGTGGAAACATTTAATCTCCAGGAACAAGCAGGAATAAGTCCTCATATATGGGTACGTCGGTACCGACGGAGCCCGAGCGGGAAAGCTCCCCAGCTTCCCAGAAGGAAAGCTTTTGGGGCCTCCCACTGCGCATGCGCGCTGCCTTCCCGCCTTCCTGACCAACTCTCCTCAGTTCTTCTTTTTCCGCGGAGCCAGCAGGTCGTGTTCCTGTCACCGCTGAAGAAGTTATTTTAATTTATTTCTTTGGCCGCGTGTCTGCCTTCCCCGATTCCAGACCGGTACCGCCAATCTTTTTTCCTTTATTTAAAAAAAAAAAAAAATCGTCTTTTTTTTTCCTCACTTGGTGTGTTAGTTCTGTGAGGCCTTTAGGCCTTCACTAATTCTCCCTCATGGAGAAACAAGCCTCTGGGTTTAAAAAATGCACCAAGTGCAGCGGTACTATTTCAGTCACAGACACCCATGAATGGTGTCTTAAATGTTTGGGGCCTGACCATTCCATTCCGGATTGCCCATCCTGTTCTTTGATGTCTAAACGTGGCTTACAGAACCGGGCAGCCAAGTTTCACATGCTGTTTTCTACAGATACTCCAGCATCGACATCTTCCAGGTCTTCCTCTCCTGATGGATCTCAGGTAACCAAACATTCCTCTGGCAGGTCCTCAAAGGGCAAATCTCCCTCTAAGTATCGAGATACCCCTGGGCTTGACCCTGAGGACCCTGCCCCAGCCAAACAACCCCGGCTGGAAGCTCCGGCTTCCAAAGCTCCTCCTATGGGGTTACAAGTTGACATCGATGGCACGGCCTCGACCGATCACCTATTAGACTGTTCTGGGGTACCGGCTCAATCATCCGGTACCGACATCCAGACAGTCGTGGCGTCCATGGATCATACAGTTCAATCCATGCAGCAGGCCATTCTGACTTTTATTAAGGCTGCGACGCTCTCTGTACTGCACCCTGCGGTACTGACTCCGGTTCCGGTACCACAACCGATACCGGTACCCATGCCTTCCACATCGACCAGGATACCGATTCCGGTTCCTGGTTCCGGGGCTTTTCCCGATACCGATCCGGTTCCGGGTACCCCCGATGTCGATACCGGTCGATACGCTTATCGATCCCTGTAAGCAAACAGACGATACTTTGAGTCTTCTGATGATCCTGATTCATCAGATGACTCTGCTGAAGTATCCCTTACTCTACGTGAGGAGCCCTCTTCTCCAGAGAGGAGAATGTCTCCTCCAGAGGATTTATCCTTTCAAGACTTCATCATTGAAGTAGCTAAAGGTCTTTCTATTTCTGTATCCTCTGAAAAAGAACCTAGAGGAAAAAAGTTAGACATTTTAGGATACTCTATGGTTCCCAAAGAGGCAGTCACCCTGCCCATCCATGAAATTCTTCAAGATCACATGATGGACTTATGGGAGACTCCTCTCACCCTATCTCCACATTCTCGTCGTCTGGACACCATGTATCGTGTCCCCCCTTCTCCTGGGTTTCAAAAAACTCAGCTCCCGCACCACTCCATTGTGGTGCAGTCAGCTATGAAAAGGATCAAGAGTACTAAAAGACACTCTTCTACTCCCCCAGGATGAGAATGAAGGACTCTGGATGCTTTTGGAAGAAAAATCTTCCAAGCAAGTATGCTTATTGCCAGAATCAACTCATACAGCCTCTATATGGGCATGTTTCTGAAGGAAATTGCATTAAAAATACGCCATTTTCTCCCCTTTATCCCAGAGGATAGAAAGGAGGAGTTCCTTCTTCTGCTTAAGCATACTCAAGATATTTCAAAGTTCTCCAACAGAGCAGCCTTTGACTCCTTTGAAGATGCTAGCAGAGCCTCAGGTATTGCCATAGCGGCTCGCAGAATTGCTTGACTCCAGGCCTCTAACCTTGAACCCTGGGTCCAGGATGGGTTGGGAAATTTGCCCTGTACGGGTGAGAATCTGTTTGGTAAGGAGTGGCAAATCAAAGCCACTCAAATGGATGCAGAAAATGCTGCTTTAGATAGACTTTCTAAGTCTACCTCTACCCCTGTCAAGAAGAAATCTTTCAAAAAGCCTTTCTACAAGAAGGCCAGATTTGCCACAAATACTGGCCAACAATCTTCTGCAGCTCGCTTTGCTCCTAAGCCTCAGCAGCCTAAACAGGCCAGGGCAAAACCTGCAGGGGCTGCTACAGCCCAACAGTCCCATCCCCCTCAGGGTTTTTGACTTAAAACTAGAGAACTTAACCTTTCTGGCTCTAAAACATCCAGAACCTCTCACCATTCCAGGAAGGTTAACTCATTTTGCTCCCAGATGGGAGCAAATCACATCAGAGCAATGGACCCTCTCTATCATCAGAGAAGGCTACAAACTACATTTCTCCAACCTTCCTCCCCATACCATGGTGAGAAGTTTCAATTCTCCCCCATCTCTCCTAGACCTGTTGGGTCAGGAGGTGACCACTCTTCTCGCCCAAAAAGCAATAGAAGAGGTTCCTCTTCCTCAACAAGGGTCAGGTTTTTACTCCCCTTATTTTCTCATTCCCAAGAAAACAGGGGGGTACAGACCCATTTTGGATCTCAGAGAATTGAACAAATTTCTATACAGGGAGAAATTCAAGATGCTTTCTCTAGGCACTCTCCTTCCATACCTACAGAGTCAGGACTGGCTTTCTTCTCTAGATCTCAAGGATGCGTACACACATATACTCATCCATCCATCCCACAGAAAATTCCTACGATTTCTGTTCCAGGGAAAACACTTCCAATACAGAGTACTTCCCTTCGGTCTAGCCTCTGCTCCAAGGGTATTTACCAAATGCATGGCAATAGTAGCTGCATTCCTACGCACCCTGGGAATTTTTGTCTTCCCATACCTGGACGACTGGCTCATCCGAGCTCCGTCTCAGTCCGAGGCTCAGACTTCCCTGGATCGCACCAGGCGAATTCTACAGTATCTGGGACTTGTGATCAATCTGCCAAAGTCCCAACTCACCCCTACTCAATCCCTAGAATTCATAGGGGCCTGGTTGGATACCACCACCGCAAGGGCCTATCTACCTCAGGCCCGTTGCCAACGTCTAGTGCACTTAGCCTCTCAGACTCAGTCCAGAAGCCACTTGACTGCCAGAGAGATGCTACAACTATTAGGCCACATGGCCTTCACAGTGCATGTGGTGCCTTATGCTTGCCTACATATGAGAGCAGCTCAATGGACTTTATCCACCCAGTGGACTCAAGCATCAGGAGCTCTCTCAGACCAAATAGCAAACTCCAATCGTCTCTTTTGGTCTCTCCAATGGTGGATATCCACTCAAAATCTGTTGTTGGGGGCCCCCTTTCAACCATTGTTGCCCCAAGCAACCCTCACAACAGATGCCTCCCAAACAGGTTGGGGGGCTCATCTCCAAGATCTCTCCACTCAGGGCACTTGGTCTCCACAGGAGACCACCCTTCATATCAACCACTTGGAACTTCGAGCAATCTTTCTAGCTCTCAAAGTTTTTCATACCCTTCTCAGCAACATGACAGTCCTTATTCACACGGACAATCAAGTAGCCATGTTTTACATAAACAAACAAGGAGGGACTGGCTCTCTGTCGCTTTGCAACGAAGCTCTAAGATTATGGGCCTTGGCCAGAGAGCATCAAATCCATCTCCTGGCAGTATATCTTCCAGGAATCCAAAACTCTTGGGCAGACAGACTCAGTCGAGTTCTGCTTCACACGAATGGTCCCTGCACATGGATCAGGTACTCAGAATCTTCCAGAAATGGGGAACCCCGGACATAGACCTCTTTGCAAGTCCGTGGAATGCCAAACTTCCCCGGTTCTGTTCCAGAATTCCGTGTCAGGGAGTTCAGACCAAGGATGCCTTCCTCCTGCATTGGGGTCAGGGTTTCCTGTATGCCTTTCCACCCATTCCTTTGATTCCCAAGACTCTGTTCAAACTTCAAAGGGATCAAGGGTCCATGATCCTCATAGCTCCACGCTGGCCACGCCAAGTGTGGTACCCTCTACTTCTGCATCTCTCCCAAGCCCCCTCCCTGGACTTGGGAGCGGCTCCAGACCTTCTGTCTCAAGAGGAGGGGACTTTGTGGCACCCAAACCCCAAGTCCCTTCACCTCAGAGCTTGGTTACTGAAGGCCTAGACCTTCAACACTTCAATCTTTCGCAGCAAGTGAAGGATATCCTACATGCCTCTAGGAAACCTTCCACTAGGCGTTCTTACGCTTTTAAATGGAAAAGATTTTCCATTTGGTGTGTTCAAAAGGGTCTTAACCCTCTGGCACGCCCATTGAATTCTCTTTTGAAATATCTCCTGCCTCTCTCCAATGCAGGACTCAAAACGAATTCAGTAAGAGTCCATTTGAGTGCTATTGCGGCATCACTTAAGCCCATCAATGGACAACCTGTTTCCTCTCATCCTCTTATTGCAAGATTCATGAGAGGCTTAACTTTAACTAAACCTCCCATTCGACCTCCTCCGGTGGCATGGGACTTAAACTTGGTTCTTGGTCAGCTTATGAAGCCACCTTTTGAACCCTTAGCCACTACCTCCTTGAAATTTCTTTCCTGGAAGGTTATTTTCCTCATTGCAGTCACTTCAGCTCGCCGTATCAGTGAACTGCAGGCCTTAGTGGCTAATCCGCCTTATACAAGGTTCCATCATGATAAGGTAGTCCTTAGGACAAATCCTCACTTTATGCCTAAAGTGGTCTCACCTTTTCATCTTAATCAAGAGGTTTATTTACCTGTCTTTTTTCCAGCTCCTCATGCATCCAATGCAGAGAGGAACCTTCATACTCTGGACTGTAAAAGAGCTCTTGTCTTTTACCTCCACAGGACACAGCAACATCGAAAGTCTTCTCAGCTTTTTGTTGCTTTTGATCCTTCTCATTTAGGACTTCCAGTCTCCAAAAGAACACTCTCCAATTGGATTGCTCAGTGTATCTCTTTTGCTTACCAGAGTAAGAACCTTTCTCTGGAGGGCCATGTCACCGCTCACAACGTGAGGGCCATGGCCACCTCATCTAAACTCTGTGTCCGTTGACCAGATCTGTCGAGCAGCCACCTGGGCCTCGGTTCATACCTTTACAGCCCATTACTGTTTGGACAAGGACTCCCGCCGGGATGCCTTGTTTGGTCAGGCTGTCCTCAGACACCTGTTCCATTCTTGAACAACTCCAGCCCACCTTCCCTGAATGGATGCCTGAGATCCATAGGAAGATGAAGAACCTTTCAGGGTCTCATACCCTTTAGGGGATCTCCCGGGCATCTTAGCTAGGGAGTCCCCATATGTGAGGACTTATTCCTGCTTGTTCCTGGAGATAGCACAGTTACTTACCTGTAACAGGCGATCTCTGGGAACAGCAGGAATTAGTCCTCACAACCCACCCACCTCCCCTAGGAGTTGTATCTCTCTCTCTCTTCCTTTCCTCTCTTGTCTCAGCTATAAACTCGAACTGAGGAGAGTTGGTCAGGAAGGCGGGAAGGCAGCGTGCATGCGCAGTGGGAGGCCCCAAAAGCTTTCCTTCTGGGAAGCTGGGAAGCTTTCCCGCTCGGGCTCCGTCGGTACCGACATACCCATATGTGAGGACTAATTCCTGCTGTTCCCAGAGGTCACCTGTTACAGGTAAGTAACTGTGCTCTATATGGTGTTCTCAAAAGGGCTTAAACTCCCTTATGATACCTTTGGAATCCGGTACTAGAGTACATACTAAATTTATCAAATTTTGGTCTAAAGACAAATTCAGTAAGAGTCCATCTTAGTGCAATTGCAGCTTCCTATAAGTCTCTAAATGGACAGCCAATTTCCTCTCATCCACTCATAGCAAGATTTATGCGAGGCCTTCTATTAACAAAGCCTCCCATCAGGCCACCACCAGTGGCATGGGATTTAAATCTAGTTCTCGTACAGCTCATGAAACCGCCCTTTGAACCTTTAGCCACTACAACCCTAAAGTTTTTATCCTGGAAGGTCATCTTCCTAATTGCAATCACCTCCACACATCGAATTAGTGAATTGCAAGCTTTAGTGACTGATCCCCCTTATACAAGGTTTCACCATGATAAGTTTGTTCTCAGAACTCATCCACATTTTATGCCTAAGGTGGTTTCGCCTTTTCATTTAAATCAATCGATTTACCTTCCTGTATTCTTTCTGAGGCCTCATGCCTCTAATGCAGAAAGGAACCTTCATACTTTGGACTGTAAAAGAGCCTTGGTTTTTTACCTACAAAGAACACAGCATCATAGACAGTTTTCTCAACTTTTTGTTGCTTTTGCTTCTAGTCATTTGGGACTTCCAGTCTCCAAAAGAACTCTATCTAAATGGATTGCACAATGCATATCTTTTACTTAAGAGAGTAAGCGTCTTCCTCTTCAAGGCCATGTCACAGCACATAATGTGACAGCCATGGCAGCCTATATGGCTAACTTTCACTCTGTGTCTATTGATGACATCTATCGAGCAGCCACCTGGGCTTTGCTGCACACCTTCACTGCCCACTACTGCCTAGATAAAGCCTCCCGTCGGGATGCCTTCTTTGGCCAGGCTCTTCTTCAACATCTCTTTCTGACTTAATTCAACTCCTACCCACCAACCCTGGTAGAATGCCAGAGATCCATGGGAGGAAGCATGGCCCACCTCACTATAGGTGGCAGCTTCCTGGGGCCATCTCCCCGGCATCTTCAGCTAAGGAGTCCCCATATGTGAAGACTACATTCCTGCTTGTTCCTGGAGATAGCGTAGTTACTCACCTGTAACAGGTGATCTCCGGGAACAGCAGGAATTTAGTCTTCACAACCCACCCACCTCCCCTAGGAGTTCTCTCTATTTCTCTGTCTCTTTTCTCTCTCCCTCTATCCTTTCACTCAGCTACAAACTTAACTGAAGAGGGACAGTTGGAAAGGCAGGAAGGCAGCGTGCATGTGCTGAGGGATGCTCCCAAAAGCGTTCCTATTGGACGCTGGGGAGCATTACCACGCAGGCTCCATCAGTACCGACGATACCCTTATGTGAAGGCTAAATTCCTGCTGTTCCCGGAAATCACCTGTTATAGGTGAGTAACTACGCTTTATGTGTTGGGTCATGCATAGAGTTCTATCTAGAACTATGCCTAAGTATTTTACTTCTTCCTTAACTTCCAGTTCTGTCTCTTGTATGAGTATTTTATTGGGTGAGGTGAAGTTTGGGTTTCTAGAGATAAAGAGGACTTTGGGTTTTTTTAGATTGATTTTGAGGTTGAGTGTCAAGCCATTCTGTTATTTTGGTCATGCATGCTGTTTGGGAGAGATCCAGTAGATTACCCTCCAGTGCTTTGGAAGAAAAGGCCTGGCAAAGTGACTTGCCCAAGGTCACAGGGAGTGCCAGTGAGAATCGAACCCTGATCTCTTGGATACTAGGCTGTTGATCTAACCATTAGGCTGCTACTCCACGCCACTTCAGGTATTATAGCTTGGAGATAGATTAATGTATTGACCCTGAGCTATCACTATAATAAATTTCTTGTCCAATTCATAGCAACAGTTGAGACTAGGAAGTCTATTTTGATTTAAGGATTAAGATTTAGGAACATTTCTGTCTGCCATATAGTTTCAGTATAACAAGTGATTGCTTGTACTGAAACTGTATGGCAGACAGAAATGTTCCTAAATCTTAATCCTTAAATCAAAATAGACTTCCTAGTCTCAATTTAACAGTTCTGTTGTGACCGACTTGTTCATTCCTTCTTCCCTCTCCCCCAGCAAAAAGGGCAAATTCTATGCTTTTGTTCACAATGAAGGTATGTAGAAAGAGTTGCTTATCTGCATGTTGCTGGCTGTCAGAGTTTCCTGACCCTGTGCACAAAGGCACAATAGAGTGCTCGAGAATATGGAAAACGTTTAAGTTGCAGGCGCCAAAGGGTAATTTGACATAATTTAGGAAGTACAACAGAGTAAACTAAAGTTATGGCATCCGAGCTAGACTATCTCAATTTATAATTCTTTGCCCTTCAAAGAATGCATGGAAGATGTACATTCAGCTCTGAACAATTAAGTTATCAATTATCAAACTGCCTTTCAAAAACAGTCTCTTGAAAGGAAAGGGTGCATGTGTTTGTCTTTTTAGATACTGATTCCTCTTCTCTCTGCTCTTGTACTCTATTCCATTCATGCCATATCACCTTCTTTAGTAATTGTTTGGATTATTTTCAGATTTATTTTATTTCTTTATTTAATTAAGTAATTAATTAATTAACAGGTTTTATATACCGCTTTATCATTTCAATCAAAGTGGTTTACATTGTAACTTAAACTTGGTAATATACATTTTCTCCAGGACCAAGCAGGAAGTCAATCCTCACGTATGGGTGACGTCGGCGCCGATGGAGCCCTCGTGCAGAGCATTTCCCCAGCTTTCAAAGAAATCCTTTGGGAATGCAGCGCACATGCGCGGTCCCCTTCCCGCCCAAGGGTGCCATCTTGCTCAGTCTTTCTTTTTCCGCGGAGCCCAACGGACGTAGTTCGTGTCACCCAGGAAAAGTTGATTTTTTTTCTGCGATTTTTTGCTTCTCTATCCGGTTCGACGCCGGTTCCCCATCCTGCCTCGGTTCAGTACACCAGTATCGAGTCCGGAACTTCTTTTTTGTCCTTTGTGACTAGCGTTCACGCTTTTTCTGTTATTTTCACTGGTATCCCTGTCTTTTGACCTTGCAGGGGTCCTTTTTCCCCCGATGGCTGCCATCGGGTTCAAAAAATTTGATCGGTGTAAGAAACCTATATGTCTCACTGACACACATGACTGCTGTCTCTGATGCCTTGGGCCCGACCATGACTCGCTGGTCTGTGGCCTCTGTGGCAAGATGTCGTCAAAGGCGCTTCGGAGCCGTCAGCATCAACGTGAAAGAATTTTTTTGGAGTCTGCGTCCGGCCAGACCCGGACTTTGTCAGAGGCCTCGACATCTCGGGAGTCTGACCCTGAGCGCAGTCGTGGGTCCTCTGAGAGGGGGGTCTCCCGTCCGGGAGCACAAAAGGAAGAAGCTCATGAGGGCGGCTTCAGTGGAGGCACCTGGATCCTCGAGGGCCAGGTCGTGAAGCCCTGACCGCCGTCCCGGGCTCTCGGAGTTGGAGTGGCCGACAAAACTATCTCGCCTGCAGCCGGAGTCCCCGAGTCAGGTAACTTCTGTTGTCCTCGTTGACTCTCCTCCGGGAGAACCGACGTTGGGCCCGAGTCGGGGGTTGTGGAGTCTCCTGAGCTCGGTCTCAGGTTGACGGCCCTGGAGAGCAGCCTGGGTGCCTTCATGAAGCAGCAGCGGGTACTGATCGCTGGTCTGACAGGTGCATCTGCCCCGACCACCGGGACCTCAATGTCTAAGTCGACCCCGGAGGCCGAGCCGAGCCGATCCTCAAGTCCAAGTCTCGAGTCGATCCTCGGCCAAGGTCTCCCTCGACCTCCCGTGCGGGGCCGATGTCGTCGACACTGGTGGCATCGGGGCGGGTGGCATCGAGGCCCACATGGCCGGAGCCTCTCGAGTCCTCCTCGGAGAAGTTGGCGTGGGAGACGGAGGACGAGGAGTCTCCTGACACCTTCTGGACCCGGTGCATCCTGTCGGACTCCCCAGAGTCTTTGCCTCGGAGAAGGTCCCCCCCCCCCCCGAGTATACCTGGTTCTCTGATTTCATCAGAGACATGGCCAAGGCTTTGGCATTCCTGGCAGACGCCGAGGAGGAGCCTCGAACCAAAGAGCTTGATGCCCTCCAGTATGATTTTCCTCTGAAGGAAGCCTTTACTGTTCCGGTTCCTCTGATGCCAGAACGGCTGCTCTTCCGCATGTGGGAAGCACCGGCCTCGGCGCCGGTTCTTAGCAAGCGGGTTGATTCCATTTATTGAGTTTGTAAGAGCCCTGGGTTCCAAAAGGTGCAGCTACTGCACAACTCCTGGTTGTGGAATCGGCCATGCACAAGCTGAAAAGTCAAAAGATGCACTCCTCGGTGCCTCCCGGCTGGAAGGCTGGGAACCTGGATGCCCTCGGTAGAAAGTGCTTCCAGGGCTCTATGCTGTCTTGCCGTGTCCAGACTTACCAGCTGTACATGGGCATGTACTTAGGGGACCTAGCAAAGGAGATTGCCGGGTTCTTGGCTGGCTTCTCCGAGGAACCCTTGCAGAGATTCAAAGCCTTGTCTTCAGGGCCCTTTAAGTAACTTTGGTTGGGGCGGGATAAAGGTTTCAGGGCAGCCATGGCTAAAGAGCAGCAGCGACCCAGTGGAGCACCAGACTTGTTTCTGCTAATAAGAACTTCAGGCGGTCTTGGGTGGCGGGGGGGGGGGGGGGGGGACGGCAGGAGGAGTGTGAGGATCGTGCAGGCATGCCAACTCAAAGCCCATCCTGTGTGGCTTGTGATAGCTGCTGGACTCAATTGTCTAACTCTGATTTTTGCCACAATTGCGAGCAGGAGGGTTTCACGGCAAAGAGGCAGCTACTGCAACTGTATCAAGGAGCAGGGGAGCCCTAGGGACTGTGGATGCAGCTGCTGCTTTGTCCCCTCAAGCAGTCCTTTGATGTTTCTGCGTTAGCCCTGTGAGTGTCTATTTCTGAAGCGTACATGGCTCAGGCGTATTTGAGATGGTCTTAGAAACCTTTTGCATTCACGCAACATTACCATTTAGATATGCAGGTGCAGAACGATTCAAGTTTCGGAGCACATGTCTTGCAAGCCAGTCTCTCTTGTCCCTCCCATTAGGTACTGTTTTGGTACATCCCACATGTCTGGACTGGAGGGATGATGAGGAAGGTGAAATTAGGTCTTTCCTAGAGTCCCTCCAGTCCCGTCCAGGATCCACCCTATCTAACTCTTTGCCTTGTTGGAGGCATTTGAGCCCAGAAGGATTAAGAATTTTGTAGACATTGTGGCACCCTGCATCTCAGAAAAGCCATGACTATCATGGTCTGCTTTATTTGGTTGTGACTTCTTGTATAGGGGGTCAAATTAGGGGCGGGTGATTTTCCACACTTTCTAGATCCTCTGCAGAGTCTTAAATTGGATAATTCAGTTAAATTGTTAATTGCAAAGTGTTTATATAGTTGTTAATAAGTGGTTAATTGTCATGTTTGTAGAGTCTGCTTTGTTACAGAAATATGGGTCTGAAGAGGGCTGCACAGGGCCCTTATCGGGTGACATCAAATGGTGGTTCCCAGTCTCCATCTGCTGGTAGGATGGCATAAACCCATGCATCTGGACTGGAGGGACTCTAAGTGTTGACGCCCTAGGCAAACCTTAAGCCTTACCCCACCCCTGACTCTCAAAATGTATTTATTTTTGAATGCTCTGCTCTTTGCCACCCCCAAGAAGCTGATGCCTTAGGCAGCCAGGCAGCCGCATAGTTTGCCTGATGGTTGAGCTGGCCCTGGACTCGAGAAAAAAAATTAGCTGGTAAAACCTAATTTCACCGTATCTTTTGGGCCCTAGCAGTTTCTTCTGCTCCTTTTGGGTTTCCACTTCAATAGGAGCTAAGGCTGGGATCTGATAGCATGAACTTACATTTGCAACTACCTGATGATTTCTCTTTTACTTATTGTTTATCTGGATTATTTGTGAAAATATGTTTTAAATATAAGGCCATTTGGTGAAACCTGTTTCTTGCCCTACAAGTTAAACCTGGGATTACTTTGATTCATACTGCTTTATTTAATTTTATCATATTTGAGGATACTTTTCTCTCTGCCTCCATCCCATTGTGTTAGTGGTAGCATACAGATCACTTTCAGGTTTTTTTTTGTGTGGACTATGATTAGACTAATGAAGCCATCTTTTCATTTATGAGACAGTGGTTACATGTATCTCCAGGAACAAGCAGGAATGTAGTCTTCACATATGGGTAAAGTTGGAAGCAATGGAGCCCACGCAGGAACGCTCCCCAGCATCAGTAGGAAAGCTTTTGGGAGCATCTCTCTGCGCCTGCATAGCTGCCTTCCGCCTTTCCAGCTCTCCCTCCTCAGTTCTTCGTTTTCCACAGAGCCAACAGGAAGCAAATCCTGTCACCGCAGAAAATTCCTGTTTTCATATTTTTGTGGTTCATGTCTGCTTTCCCATCAACCCTGGTACCGACTCACCGTCGGTTCGTTCCTCACAGTTTTTTTTTTTAAAGAATAAAGTTACATTTTCTTCAGGCGCATCAATGCAATCTTAGGCCTAGGCCTTTCATTTGTCTCTGACACAATGGAAAAACTATCCAGTGGTTTTAAGAAATGTTCCAAGTATGGTGGTACTATCTCAGCCACCAACATCCATGACTGGTGTCTAAAGGGCCTAGGGCCTGATCACCAACTGTCAGAATGTCCTCTCTGCAGGAAGATAACGAAGAGAGGCCTGCAGATTCGAGCTGCAAAGTTGGGCACCCTCTTTGCCTCCGACGCCATCTCTCTGGCATCGATGTCATCGAGCGCTTCATCTTCCTCCCATGGATCTCAGGTATCGAAACATAAGTCTTCATCGAAGACTGGCTGCCCCTTTCTAAGCATCGAGATGCCTCGAGGGTTGCCCAGGAGGGGGGGACACCGGCTGAACAACCCCGGTGGGAGGGCCTTTCCTCCAAAGCCATCTTGGGGTCCCAGGATGCTCCCGAGGCCTCCACCTCCAGAGAGCTCCTGGTGCCATGTTCAGGGATCGTGGGCCACAATTCTGGTACAGATACCCAAGCATTGTCAAGCTCCATAGATCAAAGCATCCTTACCATCGAGTGGAGTTTAGCGGCTTTACTGGTGGCCTCTGTTCCAGTGAAACCCTTACAGTCTGTTCCGTAGATGTTGGCACTGTCGCTGGTACCGATACAGACTGCATCAACTTTCCTGCCATTTTCCACGCTATCACCCATGCCAGCCCGCGAATCCATTTCTGGTACCGAGGTTCCGGCTACACAAATTCCAGGTACCGGCTTCGACTGGTGCCAAGTTCGCACGTTGATACTTAGTCTTTGGATTCCGATTCCTCAGACGATGAATCGGCTGATACTCAAGACTTACAAACTCTACTAGAGGACCCGTCCCCATCTACAGAACGTCACATGTCCACACTAGAGGACATGTCTTTCCAAGACTTTCTTCGATGTTACTGTTATGGACAGGCCCCTGGCAACATCGCAAATAAAGAGCCTAGGGCTGAAGAATTGGAAATTCTTCAATACCCAACAGCTCCAAAAGAAGCAGCTACGCTTTCTATTCATCGTATATTCTATGACCTCATGCTTTGTATGTGGGAGACACCTCTTACTATTTCTCCCTATACCTACTGGCTCGATACCATGTACCAGATACCAGTGTGTCCCGGTTTTCAAAAGACACAATTGCTGCACCATTCCATGGTAAAGGAATCGGCAATGTGTCGAATCAAAAGCGCGAAGACACATTTCTCGAGAACCCCCAATGCTTTTGGCTGACGTTGCTTCCGGGCTTCCATGCTTTCGGCAAGAATCAGGTCTTACATACTCTATATGGATATGTTCCTCAAGGAGGTAACTGAGGATTTGGAATCAAGGCTCTTCTTCTTCCGGATGAAAAGAAGGCAGATTATCTTACCCTTGTAAAGCATGCTCAGAATGTCTCAAAGTTTATCAACAGGGCATCTTTTGATTCCTTTGAGTGTATTAGCATAATTACATCTATCTGCATTGGTGCACGCAGGATTGCATGGCTCCAAGCATCAGATCTTGAACAGTGGGTTCAAGATAAGCAGGGTAATATCCCTTGCACCGGTGAGAATCTTTATGGCAAAGATTGGCAGGACAAGGCCTCTCAGTCTGAGAACACTACCCTGAATAGGCTAATTTAGATCTACTGCCAACCCAGCTAAAAAAAAGGCAGCAGCAAAGAAGGCCACCTTTAATAAAAAGAAGTATTATCCTTCTTGTACTCCTGCTGCTCACTGTCGGCATCATTCTCCTCAAAAGGGTCAACAGCCTCCAAAACATCAAAAGAAGGCTCAGATTCCGAAGTCTCAGCCACCTCAGGGTTTTTGACTCCTTTCTAGAGAACATAGCTGTCCTGCCTCCAAAGAATCCCATCCCTATCCACATTCCCAGCAGACTCTGTCATTATGCCTACAGATGGCATCTCATCACCTCAGAGCAGTGGACATTAACAATAGTACAGGAGGGATACAGACTTCATCTGCAAAGCCTACCTCACTAAGAGTTCCATTCTCATCCCACTCTCACTGCTCTACTTTTGCAAGAAGTCACCTCTCTTCTACTGCAGGGTGCCATGTTCACTATTATATGTGGGAAAGACAACACGTTCATTAAAAATCCGAATGCAAGAGCATCACAGCAGATTAAAATGCCAACGAAAAGAGGCACCGATGGTGGCACACTGTCTTCAATGTTACCATAGCTTTGAGGAGCTTCGATGCTTCGGTATAGAACAAGTTTTGAAGGGGACGCATGGTCGAACCAGGGAACAACAACTTCTCTATCGTGAACAACGATGGATATTTTCCTTGTCCACAGTCTCACCACAAGGGTTAAATACACAGGTAGATTGGCACTTATGTAATTGACAAAAGAGATTGAAAAAATGAGGTCGAGTTTGATTGTTCGGTATAGGACGAACTCCTCCCAGGGGTTTAGATATTTAAATGAGAAAACGATACCAATCCGCATGCGCGGCGTTATTTGGACATCACAGAGGATTTTTGATGTCAGTTGAAGCACTTCAGCGCAGGCTGCCAAAAATAAGTAAAGTCAAAATAAGGTATTGAAACTTTGATTTGCCCTTGATATCTAAATATAATACTTTTAAGAGTTCAGTAGGTGGTTAGCTAATATAAATAATACATTTTGTTTTTAGCTCGTGCAGATATAAATTGAATAGAAGCTGGAAGTCTTATCTCTTTGAAGAACGAAACCATGTCTAGTAACAATATGAATGGATAAAGACAACAGGATTCCCCTGAGGAAACACAGAGTGAAACGAGTGAGCGCTTCACAGTTAGACGTCGGGATTTTCTGAGATGATCTTTTGGAAACGAAACCATCTTTGAAGTTTCTTCTGTTTGGACACCTTTTGGAGTCTCTTACAAGTCGCAACAGATAAGCACAGTCTTTTCTCCTTTAAACGAAAAAGCCTATGATGGTATATCACTGAATTTAGTTTGCTGGGCTGTGGAGAGAAATATCGAGCCCAACAACATAAGGCATAGAGAGTTAAAAGCATTATTGGGACTTTCTGAGACTATTTTTTGAAAACAAAGCCCAACAATATAAGGCATCGAGAGTTAAAAGCATTCGCCATTAATAGCACATTTTATTAGTAACTATAGATAAGTTATTAGTAATTAATTTAAGACATAGATTTTATTGGAAAGTTTAAATATAAGAAAATACCAACAAAAATTTTTTTTCAAAAGATAAAAGGTTTAAAAAAAAAAAAAATATATATAAAAATAAATCCACACAATGCATTAAGAATAGAGGTCGTTGATGTTGTAGAAGGCATTGTCATTCCAGCAAGTCTGGCTGATTTCACGCCTCATATAATCTGAGACCTCTTTTGCATGTGTTGGATACGCTTAGATATAGTACTAAATCTCCACTGAACTCAAGGTAAATTAGTTGAGCTGATAAACACATTTTCTTTTCATTTGATAAGCTCTATAAGGTGACCGTATTAGATTTTTTTGATAGAAGATGTTCCGACATTCCAGCAGAGAATGGGCTTCTATTCTCCCTACTTTCTTATTCCAAAGAAAACAGGGGGATACAGGCCCATTCTGGACCTCGGGGACCTAAACAAGGGTCTCGTAGGAGAGAAGTTCAAGATGGTCTCCCTGAGGACCCCCCTTCCCTATCTCCAGAGTCGGGGCTCATATTCTTATCCATTCAGAACACAAAGTTCTGGCGCTTCATGTTTCAGGGAAGACACTATCAATACAGAGTCCTACCTTTTGGCCTCACCTCTGCCCCAAGAGTCTTCACAAAGTGCATGGTGGTAGCCACATTTCTAAGGACTCTAGGGATATTTGTCTTCCCTTACTTAGGCTGGCCTCTTGAGAGGTGCTTGCTCTTATGAGCCAGTCGACTATCTCTCTCACGTACCATGCAGGTGTTACAACACTTGGGATTTGTCATAAATCTTCCAAAGTTCCAACTTGTCCCTTCTCAAATGCTGGAGTTCATAGTGGCCCTCTTAAATACTCAGCAGTCGAGGGCATTTCTGCCTCAACTCCTTTCACTCGTCTCGATCAGCTAGCATCTCAGGCATATCTCAGGGACTATCTCACTGTTCAAGAAATGCTCCAACTTCTGGGTCATATGGCATCAACAGTGCATGTAGTTACCTATGCCCATCTACACATATGCACAGCCCAATGGACTGGCATCCCAGTGGACTCGAGCCTCAGGTTGCCTCGGGGAAAAGATAAGTCTCTACCCCTCTGGTCACATCTCTCCTGTGATGGTGTCCCCAGAAAATCTCCTTGTAGAGGTCATCTTTTCAGATGCCTGCACATCAATGCACCCTGACGATGGACACTTCCAAATTGGGCTAGGGAGCCTATCTGGGATCTCTCTCCACTCAGGGCTTTGACAGCAGGAGTGTCAACTCCAGATAAATCTACTGGAGCTCCGATCCATCTTCAATGCTGTCAAGGTATTCCAGAACCGCTTATGTTACCAAAGAGTTTTAGTCCAAACTGGCAACCAAGTCACCATGTTCTACATGAACAAGCAAGGCAGAACAGGCTCTTCGTCCCTCCACAACAAGGCTCTACATCAAGGGTCTCAAACTCCAGTCCTGGAGGGCCGCAAACCAGTCAGGTTTTCAGGGTATCCCTAATGAATATGCATGAGATATATTTGCATGCAGTGCCCCCATTGTATGAAAATATATCTCATGCATATTCATTAGGGATACCCTGAAAACCTGACTGGTTTGCGGCCCTCCAGGACTGGAGTTTGAGACCCCTGCTCTACATCTCTTGGCCTTTGTCATACATCATCACATTCATCTCCAAGTGGTGTATCTTCCAGGCAAACACAATGTCTTAGCGGACAGAGTAAGTCGGATCCTTCTTCCCCATCAATGGTCCTTTCATATAGACAGTGTCCTACATCTTTCAGACCTGGGGGACTCCAGAGATAGTCCTTTTTTGCCATTCCTCAGAATGCCAAGCTCTCTCACTTCTGTACCAGGACTCCTGCATCGGACAGCCAACAGGTGGATGCTTTTCATCTCCACTAGAGACACGGCTTCCTTTATGCCTTCCCTCCCATTCCCCTAAGTCCCAAGACTTTTCAAACTCCAAGCGAACAGGGGCTTCATGATACTCATAGCCCCATGCTGGCCACGTCAACCGTGGTACGCTCTCCTGCTATGTCTGTCTTAGACTCAACCCATAGATCTGGGATCTGCTCCAGAATCTCCTCTCTCAAGAGGAGGGGACGTTGATTCAACCCAATCCGCAGTCTCTCCATCTCACAGCATGGCTGCTGAAGACATAGCCTTTCAAGATATTAACCTTCCCCAGGAGGTTAAGGACATCCTCTTAGCTTCTAGAAAGCCATCCACCAGATGATCCTATGCTTTTAAGTGGCATAGGTTTTCTGTCTAGTGTTCTCAGAAGACTCTTAACCCTTTGAAGGCCTACTTGACATTTTTAATCCACATTCTGCAGCCGGGTTAATTGTTGCATATTTTAGGAAAATTGTACCCATCTTATTCAATATGTTCTAATAGTGATTTTCCTTCTGCTATGGTCATGTATTATATACCATTTGATAGGAATATTTAGTCAGAATTTTGGATCCTGAGTTTTGGGCTCGGCCTGGAAAGGGTTAATCCCTTCTTAGCTCCGGTGGAGGCGCTGCTTCAGTATTTTCTCCACCTTTCTTCATCTGGACTCAAAACCAATTCGGTAAGAGTACACCTAAGTACAATTGCAAACTCTCACATGCCCTTAGATGGACAACCCATCTCCTCTCAGCCACTCGTAGCAAGCTTCATGAGAGGTCTTTTACTAGCCAAGCCTACCATTAAACCACCACCAGTGGCATGGGACCTCAATGTTGTACATGGGCAACTTCTCAAGCCGCCCTTTGAACCTTTAGTCACTACGTCTCTTACGTTTCTAATATGGATGGTCATCTTCCTCATTGCCCTCACTTCAGCAAGGTGCATTAGTGGCCGACCTGCCTTAAACACTGTTCTACCACGATAAGGTAGTCCTTAGGACTCATCCTTACTTCATGCTGAAGGTGGTCGCGCCTTTCCATTTGAACCAGTCTGTTTACCGTCCTGTATTTTTCCCTAGACCACGTTAATCTAGGGAAGAGGCAACCCTCCACACTCTGGATTGTAAACATGCCTTAGCATTTTATCTTCAGAGGACTCAGGAGCACCGAAAGGCTTCTCAACTGTTAATCTCCTTTGACCCTGGTCACTTGGGGTTACCAGTCTCCAAACATACTCTCTCCAAATGGATAGCAGATTGCATCACTTTTGCTTACAATTCAGCAGGGCTCGACCTCAAGGGTCATGTCACTGCCCATAATGTACGAGCCACGGCTACCTCGATGGCAAATTTACGTTCTGTAGCTATTGACAAAATTTGCAAAGCAGAAACTTGGTCTTCGGTCCATACCTTTTCTGCCTACTACTGTCTGGATAAGCACTCTTGCTGTGATGCCATGTTTGGCCAAGCTGATCTCCAGCATCTCTTTCAGACTTAGAGCAACTCCTACCCTCCATCCTGGAATTCGATACCAGACATCCATGGAGGATCCATGAACTCTTTAGGTCTTCTCTGAGGCAGACCTCCGCCGGTCCTGAGGTCATTTCTCTGGCATCTTCTAGCTAGGGACTCCTATATGTGAAGACTACAATCTCCAGGAACAAGCAGGAATGTAGTCTTCACATATGGATATCGTCGGTACCAATGGAGTCTGCGTGGGAACGCTCCCCAGCGTCCAATAGGAAAGCTTTTGGGAGCATCCCACAGCACCTGCTTGCTGCCTTCCCGCCTTTCCCAACTGTCCCTCTCCAGTTCTTTGTTTTCCACGGAGCCAACAGGTCGCACATCCTGTCACCGCAGAAAAATTCCCTTCTTATACTTCTTTTTTTGTGGTCGCGTCTGCCTTGCCTCAATGCTGGTTCTTCTTTTCTTTTTTCTAAAACCCCCCAAACAAACAAACTTTGTTTCTGGAGTCTTTCTCCAGTAATTTTCTTCTCAAGTGCCACGTGCCATTTAGGGCATTAGGCCCAATTTTTTCCCTCAAAATGGAAAAACCCGCTTCGGGTTTTAAAAAATGTTCTAAGTGTGGCGGTACCATCTCCGTCACCGACACCCATGAGTGGTGCCTCAAATGTTTAGGTCCTGACCACTCTATTTCAGAGTGTGTTGCCTGTGGAATGATGTCAAAAAGGGGCCGGCAAAACCAAGCTGCTAAGCTCAGCACCCTTTTTCCCTCCGATGCAGCCTCCATGGTATCGACGTCCTCCCGGGCTTCATCCTCCTCCCATGGATCTCAGGTAACTAAACATAAATCTAGCCGTTCCTCAAAGGGTAGATCTCCTTCTAAACATCGAGATGCCTCTGGCGTTGCCTTTGAGGGACTTTCACCGGCAAAATTGCCCCGGCGGGATGCTTCTGCTTCCAAAGCACTAACGGGGCTCCAGGATGTTCTCGAGGCTTCAACCTCGGCACAACTACTGGTGCCATG
This sequence comes from Ichthyophis bannanicus, assembly GCA_033557465.1. Classification (NCBI taxonomy): domain Eukaryota; kingdom Metazoa; phylum Chordata; class Amphibia; order Gymnophiona; family Ichthyophiidae; genus Ichthyophis; species Ichthyophis bannanicus. The sequence goes on along the minus strand of JAWIIG010000024.1, from coordinate 2,235,918 downwards.
CTCTGGGGTTCCGGCCACTTTAACCAGCATCGATACCCAAGCATCAGCAGCGTCGATAGACCAGAGATTCTTGGCTATTGAACGCAGTCTGGCGGCTCTTCTCACGGCCTCAATGCCCCTGAAACCGCTTCAAACAATACAACCACACCGACTCCGGTACCGGCACCGACTGCATAGACACCAGCAGGTATTATACCGGGACCAAGTTGTGCATCTCTATCCGGCATCGACAAGTCGATACCAGACCACTTTGATGCCGACTTCATTTGGTACCGGTACCATGCCTTGCACGATCAACCGGATTGGAGATACTTCGAATCCTCGGATGAGTCTGAAGACTCCGAAGGCTCTGCCGATACCAGAATACTTCTTCCCGGGGATTCCTCTTCTCCTCAACATAGGATGTCTCCACTAGAGAATGTGTCCTTTCAGGATTTTATCCGAGATGTGGCCCAAGGTCTTTCCATCACAGTGGCTCCTGAAAAAGAGCCTAGGGCAAAGGAATTAGAAATCCTACAATACCCTAAAGCTCCCAAGGAGGGAGCCACCTTACCTATTCATGAGATCTTGCATGATCTTATGTTGAGGATGTGGGAAACACCTCTAACCACGTCTCCTCATTCTCGAAGACTCGACACCATGTATCAAGCTCCTCCTTGTCCTGGGTTTCAGAAGACTCAATTACCACACCATTCCATGGTGATGGAATCAGCCATGAGACGGATGAAGAGTGCAAAAAGGCATGCATCTAATCCTCCAGGATGTGAGTGTAGGACTCTTGACGCCTTTGGGCGTCGATCCTTCCAGGCTTCCATGCTTTCTGCTAGGATCAGTTCCTATATCTTGTATATGGGAATGTTCCTTAAGGAAGTCACAAGAGACTTAGAGCTTATGAGCCCTCTCCTTCCTGATGATAAAGATTATCGTACTCTTGTTAAACATGCTCAGGATGTTTCCAAGTTTGTGAATCATGCAGCCTTTGACTGCTTTGAATGCATAAGCAGAGCCTCTGCTATTGCCATAGGTGCACGTAGAATTGCCTGGCTCCAGGCATCTGACTTAGAAATCTGGGTACAGGACAAACTGGGGAATATACCTTGCATAGGAGAGAATCACTTTGGCAAGAAAAAGCTAATGAGATAGATGCTGACAATATCACTTAGGATAGATTGTCCAAATCTACAGCTAATCCTGCGAGGAAAAGATCCTCTAAGAAACTAAGAAGAGGAGGTTTTATCCCTCCTATACCCAGCAGGGACATCATTCAAGTCAGTCTGCCCAAAAGGGACAGCAGCAACAACTTAGGCAACAAAGAAAGCCAAAAGCAGCTAAGCCTCAACTGAGTCAGCAGACTCAGCCTCCACAGGGGCTTTGACTCCTATCTAGAGAACTTTGCCTTCCTGGCCCTGAACGGCCCAGAACCCTCCACCATCCCAGGAAGAAGGTTATGTTGTTTTGCCTCAGATGGTGTCAGATAACAGCAGAAAATTGGACTCTGTCTATTGTACGAGAGGGGTACAAGCTTCATTTCCTCAGCATGCCCCCTCCTACAATAGTAAGACAGTTCAATTCTCAGACCTCTCCCAACGACCAGTTAGGTCAAGAAGTCACAATGCTCCTTGCTGAAGGAGCAATAGAAGAGGTGCCCGTTCCCCAATGGGGTACAGGGTTTTACTCCCCCTATTTACTTATTCCAAAGAAAACAGGAGGACACAGACCCATTCTAGACCTCAGAGAATTGAACAAATTCCTGTTCAGAGAGAAGTTCGAAATGATTTCTCTAGCAACTCTGCTGCCATACCTTCAGAGTCAGGATTGACTTTGTTCTCTAGATCTCAAGGATGCGTACACTCATGTTCTCATCCATCCAACTCATCAAAAGTTCCTTCGATTCCTTTTTCAAGGGAAGCACTACCAATACAGGGTTCTTCCTTTTGGCCTGGCTTCTGCACCAAGGGTGTTCACAAAAGGCATGGCTGTGGTAACAGCATTTCTCCGCACCCTGGGAATATTCGTCTTCCCTTACTTAGACGACTGGCTCATTCGAGCCCCTCCAGAGCCAGAGGCCAGGGTTGCTCTGTCTCGCACAATGCGCATCCTTCAGTATTTGGGACTGGTCATAAACTTCCCAAAGTCCAACCTTGCTCCCACTCAATCCCTAGAGTTTATAGGAGTTCTTCTGGATACCAGACAGACAAGGGCCTTCCTTCCACAGCCCCGCTGCCTTTGCATTGTGCAGTTAGCTTCCCAAGCAGTGCTAAAACCTCACCTCACTGTGCGGGGAATGTTACAGTTGCTAGGCCACATGGCATCCACCGTGCATGTGGTTCCTTATGCTCACCTCCATATGAGGGCAGCCCAGTGGACCTTATCCACTCAGTGGACTCGGGCTTCAGGTTGCCTGTCAGACAAATAACAAACTCAGATCGCCTTATTTTGTCCCTCCAATGGTGGCAGTCACCCAAAAACCTTCTGGTGGGGTCTCCTTTTCAGCAACCCCCACCCCAAGCCACTTGAACAACAGATGCTTCACAGGTGGGTTGGGGAGCCCACCTGCAAGGCCTCTCTACCCAGGGTACCTGGACTCCACAGGAGGCCTATCTCCATATCAATCTCCTGGAGCTCAGAGCAATCTTCCTTGCTCTTCGAGTATTTCACACCCAGCTCAGCTACCAGACAGTCCTAGTTCAAACGGACAATCAGGTAGCCATGTTCTATATGAACAAGCAGGGCGGAACAGGCTCTCTGTCGCTGCAACAAAGCTTTGCGACTATGGGCCCTCGCCAGAGAACATCACATTCATCTCCTTACGGTGTATCTTCCAGGCATTCAAAACTCTTGGGCAGACAGACTCAGTCGAGTTCTGCTTCCACATGAATGGTTTCTCCATGCAGACCAGGTGGCCCAAATTTTTCAAATTTGGGGAACCCCGGCATAGACTTCGTTGCAAGTCCGCTGAATGCCAAACTTCCCCGGTTCTGTTCCAGAATTCCGGCTCGAGGTTGTCAGGCCAGGGATTCTTTCCTCCTTCATTGGGGTCAGGACTTCCTGTATGCCTTTCCACCCATTCCCCTAATTCCCAAAACCCTGTTCAAGCTTCAGAGAGAGGTCATATGATCCTCATAGCTCCACGTTGGCCACGGCAAATGTTGTACCCTCTGCTCCTACATCTTTCTCAAGCTCCGCCTCTGGAGTTAGGATCTGCTCCAGATCTCCTTTCTCAGGAGGACGGGATGCTGTGGCATCCCAATCCCCAGTCCCTACATCTCAGGGCCTGGCTACTGAAAGCCTAGAATTCCAGGATTTTGACCTTTCTCAGCAAGTAAAGGATATCCTTCTGGCTTCTAGAAAACCTTCCACAAGACGTTCCTATGCTTTTAAGTGGAAAAGGTTTTCTGTCTGGTGTTCACAAAAGGGACTTAAACCCCTTTTGGTGCCTGTAGAGTCGCTACTAGAGTATCTCCTCCAATTATCAACTTCTGGTCTGAAGACCAATTCAGTGAGAGCCCATCTTAGTGCTATTGCTGCTTTTCATAAACCTTTCGATGGACAACTTATTTCCTCTCATCCATTTGTATCAAGATTTATGAGAGGTCTACTCTTAACAAAACCTCCCATTAAACCACCACCGGTGGCATGGTATCTGAATCTTGTTCTTGGTCAGCTTATGAAACCACCCTTTGAACCTTTAGCCACTTTCAGACCTAAAGTTTCTTTCATGGAAAGTCATTTTCCTAATTGCCATCACTTCTGCAAGACGCATTAGTGAACTACAGGGGTTAGTAGCTGATCCTTCTTATACAAGGTTCCACCATGATAAAATGGTCCTCAGGACTCATCCTCACTTTATTTCCAAAGGTGGTTTCGCCTTTTCATTTAAACCAGTCGGTTTATCTTCCTATATTCTTCCCTAGGCCTCATGCCTCTAGTGCGGAAAGATATCTTCACACATTGGATTGTAAAAGAGCTTTAGCCTTTTATCTCCAAAGAACTAAGCCACATAGAAAATCTTCTCAGCTTTTTGTGGCTTTTGACTCTAGTCATTTGGGCCTTCCAGTTTCCAAAAGAACATTGTCAAATTGGATTGCAGATTGCATATCCTGTACATATCAGAGTAAAGGACTTTCTCTCAAAGGCCATGTCACCGCTCACAATGTGAGAGCAATAGCAGCTTCAACGGCTAACCTTTGTTCTGTGTCTATTGATGATATCTGCAGAGCATCCACGTGGGCTTCGGTACACACCTTCACAGCCCACTACAGCTTAGACAAGGACTCCTGTTGGGATTCCACGTTTGGCCAGGCTGTTCTTCAGCATCTCTTCCATACGTAATACAACTCCTACCTACCGTCCACGGGTTGGATGCCAGAGGTCCATGGGAGGAAGCATGACCCATCTCGCCTGGGTTCGCAGCTTGCTGGGGTCACCTCTTGCCATCTTTCAGCTGGGGAGTCCCCATATGTGAAGACTACATTCCTGCTTGTAGCTGGAGATAGCATAGTTACTCACCTGTAACAGGTGATCTCTGAGAACAGCAGGAATTTAGTCTTCACAACCCACCCACTTCCCCTAGCAGTTGTCAGTATCTATCTTTTTCTCTACTTCTCTCCCTTGGTCTCAGCTATAAACTCAACGGAAGTGAGAGAGGTACAGAGTTGGGAAGGCAGCACGCATGCACTGTGGGGTGCTCCCAAAAGCGTTCCTATTGGATGCTGGGGAGCGTTCCCGCATGGGCTCCGTCGGTACTGACGATACCCATATGTGAAGACTAAATTCCTGCTGTTTCCGGAGATCACCTGTTACAGGTGAGTAACTACGCTATCTCCAGGAACAGCAGGAATTTAGTCTTCACAACCCACCCTCCTCCCCTAGGAGTTGTAGGTATTTTTCCTTTTCTCTCCTTTTATCTCAGCTACAAACTCAACTGAGGAAGTAAAGCTGGATAGGTGGGAAGGCAGCTATGCAGGTGCAGTGGGATGCTCACAAAAGCTTTCCTATTGGATACCGATGTCACCCATATGTGAAAACTACATTCCTGCTGTTCCCAGAGATCACCTGTTACAGGTGAGTAGCTACACTTACACTGTCACGGTTGCTTTCTCTAGGAACACACATTTCTCCTTATATAAATTTTTCTTCCTATATTTCTTTATATACATTTGTTAGCGTATATTCATTTTATTAAGATGTCTTTAAAAATCTAGTATGAATTAAATTGTTTTAATGTGCATTAATCAACAACATGTTCTGTATTCTCTTTGGGGAAAGCTTTGATTTGGTGGTCACTTAAGTCACTCACTGCACAAGACAGCACTTCTGAGATGGAATTTTGATTATATCTCCTAACTTCACTGCAAGTCCTATAAGATTAATGTTATCTCCATCTCCTCTACTTTGTATGTAGCGACCAATAACGATCTTCGCTGCTCCCCTGTTCGGGTTAGAGGACAGCAGCGGGAACATCTACTCCGCACAGCACACTGCCTCCAGCCCAATCAGGGGCTCTCCTGGACTGCACAAATACCGAGTGCCATCGGGCATGCCTGCACCCGAGGGCCTCGCCAGAGGGCCCTTTGGCGGGGACCATAACGCTCAACAAATGGTCTACATCTTATGGACAACACTACAAGCGGTGACAAAACCACTCCTCCCACCGATCCAGAACACGCAAGGACCTCAACAACCTCATCACGTCACTATCCACAGCTCCATCTCTAATCCACAAGCGACCGACCAATTAAGAGACTCACAAATGGTGAGTACCTTACATCACAGGGTGTACACCACCACAGAACCCCTGCCACAACATACTTTCCTCATACACAGAACTCACAAATTCCTGAACAAGCCTCAAAACTACAAGCATATGTACCTCCACCAGTTATATGCTGTCATCTTTGCCCTTCTCCTTTGCTCTCAACTAACAAGCGCTACATACTACTACACTACCTTAATTACAGCCCTCCAAGCTCCACCTACCTACGTTATACTTCACTCCCCACCATATCTGACCAACTACAAGCACGCTCCCTACAAACACCCCAACAAGAGACCTACCAGATATATCCGTATACAGCCCTCCTCACCCACAACCACACCTACCTCAAAACCCACACATTCCCCCACATAACTATAGGCCTAATAAATGCATGATCCATATGTAACAAAACAAACACCATCATCGATCACATACAAGACAACCATATTGACATCCTATGTAGTACAGAATCATGGTTAAAGAGGATCTGACCAAGTTATCCTGAATCAAGTAATACCTCCCACATTCATGGCATACAACCGCCCCCGTACTCAGAAACGAGGTGGTGGAGTACTTATCCTCGCCCGAATGGATTTGAAGCTCAAGACTCAGATCTATAAGCTCTGAATGCTGTGACATCAGCACAGAGAATAAATATCTATCCATCTGCCTGATCTACAGAGCTCCCAACACCCCTACAACGGACACATCCAACATTCTGGATTCAATATACTTAGCTAACTCTCCTCACAAACCTCTTATAATACTAGGAGACCTGAATCTCACATCTGAATCCACCAATGATGAAACAGCTTTTCACAAAGCAATGGAGTCCATTCATCTTAAACAAATTCTCACAGGTCCTTCCCATCGCTCTGGCTCCACCCCAGATCTCATATTCACTCCAACAAGCATACTAAACCACAGCCATGTAACATTACCAACAATCACACCCATACCCTGGTCGGACCACCATGCTATATTGTTCGAACTCCATCTCAACAATCAACAGAAATCACAGAGAACAGATAATCCCACCAAATGCTTCAAAGCATTCAACAAAGAGCAATTCCTCAGAGACACCCTTCAATTCCTACCCCAGGACTATACTGATCTAGATGATGCTATCAACATCTGGAACACTACCATCAATGGCACAGCAAAAATCCCAACTTGAGAAAGCACACATCACAACAAAAACGGGCGAAGACCAGCACCATGGTAATTCTCTGCAATAAGAGAATCCAAAAGGAAGCTGTCAATATGAACATCATTGGAGACATGACAAATCTGAAAACACATTAAAGCAATACCAAACAATGCAACAAGAATACAATACCCTAATCAACAAACACAAACAACAATACCACTCAAATCTCAATCTAAAAGCCTGCAACAAACCCAAGGAGCCCTTCAACATTGTCCGCAGTCTCAGAAAGACCCAACATTGAAGGATGAAGACAACATATACACCCTCAAACCTTTGCTGATTTCCTCCTATCCAAGAACAAACTCCATCAAACAACTCCACATAAGGACACCTCTACTATGGACACACCATCCATCAATGCGCAGGTCGTACCACTACTAACTATTGGAAGAACTTCAACATCCCATCGATTGAGCAAATAGCCCGAACCATAACTGCCCTAAACACAACCACATCATCTGATCCCTGCCTGGTGACATGAATCAAATCCGCCAAGGAAGACCTAATCAAATACATCCAAAAGATAATAAGCACCTCACTTACTCAGGGCTACATGCCGATGGCACTCAAGCAAGCCAGACACTTCAACTAATGATACCGATCCATCATCCTACCGCCCAATAACCAGCCTCCCATTGCTTGCCAAAATAATTGAGAAGATCGTTCAGAGACAGCTTCAGGACCACATCGATCTACACGCCCCTCTGGATCCACACCAACATGAATTTCGCCCAGATCACAGTGTGGAGATACTACTCACCCATCTATTCGACAACTTACTCAAAGGAATAGACAACTTAAAGAAGTGATTTCTGCTAATCTTTATTGACATCTCATCTGCCTTTGATACAGTCTCCCATGACATCCTGCTGATGCTCTTGGTAAAGATTGGGCTCCAAAACACAACCATCAAGTGGTTCAGGTCCTACCTCGAAGACAGACACAAAGAATCAAATCCAGTCACCTCACCTCAGCTCCATTCCACACAACTCAAGGAGTTCCACAAGGGTCCTCACTGTCCGCCCGCCTCTTTAACATTTACATACAACCTGTATGCAAGATATTCAACAAATACAATATTCAATATGCTATATATGCCATATATGCAGATGATATAGCCTATATCCCAATACATTTGGACACCCCTGACTTCACAATATCAACTTGCCTCCAAGAAATGAGAACCTGGCTTACGAACAACAACCTCAATATCAACATCAAAAACACTGAAGCAATCATCATCACTCAGAAAACTGCGTTCACCCCCCCCCCCCACACTTGAACCAATATTGCCAATATGCCAATTACAATAAAAAACAAAGTTCGGTACCTCTGGGTCATCCTTGACAAGCACCTCTCACTAAAAGCACACATCAGTAAGACCTCCAAGACTGCCTTCTATAAACTTGCAACAATCTGAAGATTAAAACCCCTCCTCAGCCAAGAACATTTCTGTACAGTATGCCAAGCCATCATAACACCAGCCTTAGACTACTGCAATACCCTTTTCCAAGGATTACCCAAACAAACCATCCGACCTCTTCAATTAGCCCAAAACACCACCGCTTGAACCATCATTGGAGCATCACAATATGACCATATCACTCCCCTCCTGTACGAACTTCACTGGTAACCAATTACCTCATGCGTTAAATACAAATCCGCTCTTACCATCTTTAAAATCAAAAATAATATTTCAGCAGGAATTTTACAGGACCTCATCTGCACCAAATCCAGCAACAGACCTGAGAGAAGCAGCACCATAAACACCATACCAACCCCCAGCTTATTTACAAAGGCAAAAAAATCCACCACTAAAAGGGCTCTTTCACTTACTGCTCCCACTATTTGGAACTCTCTCCCGAAAAGCTAAGGTCAACCACAGACTGAAAGGACTTTCGGAAACAACTCAAGACTCTCCTCTTCACTGAACATTCCCAACACCCCAGTTAACACCTCATGAGCAACTGCTTACATGTCACAATGTACATAAGTTGTGCTTTTAGTTCATGCTCCTTTTTTGTTCCCTAAAGAAAATTGTTGCTATTGTTTGAGTTTTATTGTTTTAACATACAAGTTCTCTGTAACAGTTAAAGTTTCAATGTAAAAACCGCCTTGATTATATGATAAGGCGGTATAGAAAATGTGTTAAATAAAATAAATAAATAACTATTTTGTCATATAAATGTCCATCTATTTCTCTGTCAAAAGTAAGAATTGCAATGCTCACATGGCAAAATTTGCCTTTCAGAGGACATGCTATAAAGGCCATGTGGAGCTCCACAAACAGCTAATGCTGATAGACTTGTGTTACAATCTTTGTGATTGGAGGTGCATCGGTCTTCTTAGAGGCAATTTAACTTGGAGCACCAAAAAGTAATAAGTGGATAGCCCAAGAGAGTGTGAAATATCAGGGAAAACCTGAAAATGTCAATTCCAATGAAGAACAACATAGAGCAAACAAAATAATCCACACAATAGTACTGCTCCTTTGAACTGATATTATTTCTCCGATAGGCTGATTTCTGCCATTAGAAAAAGGCACTGACAAGCCTGAGGGGGGACCAAGATATTTTCAGAATTGGCCCCATTTCTCTTGGGCTCTTTTTGGTGTTCCAAGTTAGACTCATCGGTAGAGGAATTTTAACATGGGTAAGCTCAGAGCTCTCTAAAACCATAAAGAAATCCTTAAATAGCACTGCTTCACCCTTTAGACTTCTTTATCTACCACTTTACCCTACAGAAAATGGTTGTTATATCCGAGAAGGAGCTACTGCCTGTACCTGAAACAGAACTGCTGCAAGAACATTTAGTAGCAGCCTTAGAGGGCTTGCCATAACAAGTCTAGCCTTACTCAGCCAAAATCAACATCATTTATTTTGAAATAAGATAGCAGAGCCATTCTTTTATTCACTTCTCAATGATTACTCCCACTGGGGACATATTATTTGAGTTTAGCCCACAATAACAAAGGGCAAAAGGGTATTAAAAATAATAAATTAAGCACATTGTCTACATTTTTATCAAAAGCACTTATCAAATACCCTTGTTTGAGATGCCTAGGATAAGTGGAGAAGTGGCCTAGAGGTTTGAGCCATTTATTTATTTACTTGGATTTAACCTTTCAGTAGTAGCCCCTGGTGAGTTGCATCCAGGCACGCTAGCCCTTTGAGGAGAGAGAATCTTATTTTGTACCTGACATAATTGAAGGTTAAGTGACTTGCCCAAGGTGTGAAGAAGCAGCTCAACATACTACTATTCAGTTGATGGCAGAACTTCTTACCAATTGAATTTTGACTTGATTTTTGCTCCTAAAGCAAAGACGTGTTTTTTTTGTAGAAACAGACTGTGTTGGGATTACCATCTTGTTGCTTTTTTGTATATCAAGATTTCAAAAGCCATCTTTGGGAGTTGTCATGCAGCAAATTTGTTCTGCAGTTTAAAACTTGGTATTTAATTTCCATATTATAAAAATATTGAATTTAAAAGATATGAACTTTGACAACAAGGGAAGCTAATGTTCAAATTTCAGTGATTCTCCTTGTGATCTTGGACAAGTCACTTCACCCTCCATTGTTTCAGGTATGAAATTGCATTGCAAGTCTTTTGGAGACAGGGAAATAACCTGCTGTACCTGAATGTAACTCACCTTGAGTTACCATTGAAAAGGCATGAGCTTAATTAAAAAAATATAGTACCCATCGGCCTAGAAGTATCATTATTAATACCAGAACAAAGCTCACCAGTCTGGCCTGATATCAGGACCATAACAATCTAGAAATGCGTCCTGTGTGACTAATGAATTCTGGTGCTCCCCCCACCCCCTGCTCCAGCCATGTGCAGTATCTCACTTTTTTCAGTGTCCTAGAAGCCCATTGATACTGTATCAGTGCCCTTTCTGTACTTGCGTCTTGTGTGACCACACCACTTGCACTGTCCTTAGTATGGCCCTGCCTGATATCACCTCAACCAGTTTCTAATACATTTCGTTACTGAGCAGTCCAGGGGTAGGCAAGTCATTAGACTGAATTGGAAACCGTTTGAGTGATAAACGGCAAAGTGTAGTGGTAAATGGAATTCATTACCCTGCTAAAGCAGTCCAGATGTTATTTAGCTAGCAGGTAGAGACATAGAGCATGGCTTTTCCAGTTTTGATATTACTAATAAAAGGGGGGAGGGGTGCAGCCCTGAAACTTACTAATGTTCTCTGTCTCGAGCAGATGGTGGCATGCCTTGGTTTGGTGCAACAGGACAACTGACAAGGCTCCCTGGGGCTCAGTTTGCAGACTTTGCTTTCAGATTTAGCATGGGATCTTTTGAGGTTTCCCAAGCTTTAGTGTGCCGCCTTCTGCTTGGTTGAAGCTAGGCTTATAGCATTGCTATTTCCTGGGACTCCTGCTAGGCTTGACATGGAATTGGAATCCTTCAAAAACCACCCTCTCTTTAAGGCCCTCCATAGGATGATTTTGGCACATTATGAGGATCTGCAGATGGTTCAGAAGGGATACAAAGTTATGGGGAGAGGCCTTGGAGCATCTGTTTTTTCTTGCAAAGTGGACACCTTGGTCATGGTTATAATCTGAAGATGAACATCCCAGTGGAAGGAGATGCTTAGTCCTTGAGGATTTCCAGGACAGGAAAGTTGAGATGCTGCTGAGGCAGCCATTTTCATCTTATGCAATGGGCATTTAGGCAGTGGTGTGTGGGGCTGTGTGTCCCATGCTCTGCTGCATTGGATTCAACTGTTGTCAGAGAGCTTGGAGGTGGTCTATCTTGCAGATAACGCTTTATGGTTTGGTGAAAGTTGCTTTGTGGTACATGGCTTTGGTGGTGGTAGCCCAGCATGGGTTGTGATTCCACAACTGTTCAGTGGACGTGGCCTCCAAAACTCTTCTCACCAGTTTCCCATTTAAGAGACAACTGCTTTTTGGAGGAGATTTTGAGAAGCTGGTCAAAGATCTGGGGAAGACTCAACCCAGAGGCTCTCTGAGGAAAGAGCTTGCTTGTCATCCAAGGAGTTCTTGGTTCACACTTGTCTTAAAGCCAATAGACCTCTTATTTCACGGGTAAATTGCAAAAGACTCAGCGAAGCCAAGAGGCAATGGGCAATTCACATTTGCTGGAGCTTATACCTCCCAACGAGTTTCAGTGGGGCCATTCGCAAATAGTTTTAGTGGAAAGGCATCTTTGCCTCTTTTTCTTTTTTTTTTAATCCAGAGTGAATCCACATAACTTTTGGCCAGTGGATACTAAATATGGTTTGGCATGGATATGCACTGGAGTTTGCTTCTGCAATTTCTGATGCCTTTATTGTGTCTTCCAGAGGATTGGCTGCCAAAAGGGTGGTGGTGGAGTCAGCTCTTGAAAAATTACTTTTTCTGGGGTCTGTTACACAGCTTCTGTTGGCAGAGAAGAGTTGAGGGTGGTATTCCATTTAATTTTGTGGTACTCAAGAAGGGCAGCTCCTTTTGACCCATTATTGAATTCAAAAGAGTCAGCGTTTCATTTTGGGTTCCTTGTTTTTGGATAGAAGTCTTGAGATTAGTGATCTTGGTGGTAAGGAGGAGGGAATTCCTATCCTTTCTGTATCTTTCATTAGTTTATTTTGCAGCTGCTTATGCTGTGAGGGCTTGTGTGCATCAGTGATGCTGAGACCTAAGCTGTCGGTAGCTTAACTACTGGCAGGGACGCCCAAGATGGACAGGTCTCAGCTGAGGTGCCAGATAACACAAATCATCCATCTGGGCAGCAGCAGAATCGGACAGTGTTGGCTGTGGAGAATCACATTTCTGTGACAACAGCAACAACACTAGAATTACCTGCGTGGAAGAAAGGCCTGGCAATCTACTAACATATCTTGCCACGAAAATGGATAGTCACAACAAAACAAACTGCACTATAGTGCCGGAAGATGAGACCCCCCAGGTCGGGTCGGAAGGCACTCCATTGGCTACTGGGGAGGAGCTGAAGTCTTTTCAGAATAAAGCCAGCATTTATGATGTGGTTGGATCAAAGTCCTTGGGAAGTATGACTGCTGATGTAGCTGCGCATGAAATGAGTCAGAAACTGCAAAGATGTCTAACAAATTGCAACATCAAACGTGCGTTGCATGAACCAAGAGAAGTTAGAGGTAGTCAAGAATGAAATGGGACGTGTACAAATCGATCTGTTGGATTTTAGCGAACTGAAATGGACTGGCATTGGGCACTTTGCATCTGATGATCGAATGGTATTCTATGCTGGAAATGCAAGACAAAGAAGAAAAGGTGTTGCATTTCTAATAGAGATTTGCAAGAACTGTAATGAAATACAATGCAATCAGTGAATGCTTAATTTCTATTTGTCTTCGAGGAATGCCTATCAACACAACAATTCAGGTATATGCCCCATCAACAGCTGCAGAAGAGGAAAACGTTGATGAGTTTTATGAACAAGTACAAGCTGAAATTGACAGAACATGAAAACAGGATATGCTGATAGCCATGGGTAATTGGAACACAAATGTTGGCTACAAAGAAGGCAGCAAAGTGGTTGGAAAATACAGACAGCAACAGAAATGAAGCTGGAAAAAGACTGAGAAAATTCTGCAAAACCAACAATCTATTCATCTCAAACATCTTCTTCCAGCAACACAAGTGGCGACTGTACACATGGACTTCGCCCAATGTATTGCACATAAATCAAATTGACTGCATCTGTGGAAGTCAATGATGGAAAAGCGCTATAATATCAACAAAGACAAAACCTGGAACTGACTGTGATACAGATCACCAACTACTAGTATGCAAACTTAAGCTAATATTGAAAAATAACAAGCCACTCAAGAATGTTGCAAAATATGACCTTGAAAATATACCACTGGAATTTTAGACTGCCTGCAAAATCGATTTGCTGTTTTAGATACAAATGACAGAGCTCCAGAAAGGTTATGGGATGACATCAAGAAGGTTGTGTTGGAAGGAAGTCAGAGGTCTCTACAAAAGATGAAAAGGCAAAAATGGCCAAAATGGATGATGGAAGAAACTCTGAAAATTTCCCTGAAACGCAGAGATGCTAAAGTCAGAGGAGAAAGAGAAGAAGTCATTGAAATGAACAGAGATTTGCAATGTGTACCAAGACAAGACAAGGCGAAGTACTACAATGACGCATGCAAGGAAATTGAATCAGAAACTGTTAGAGGGGAGAACAAGATCGGCTTTCCTAAAGCTACAGGAGTTAAAGAAAAAATTCCAGCCTTGAATTGGAATGCTACAAAATGCTCAAGGATCCATGTTGAATGATGCTGAGAAGATCAAGAAAAGGTGGTAAAGAATATACAGAATCATTATATCATAAAGACCAAGTGGACCAACAGCCATTTCAATCTGTACCTTATGATCAGGAGCCATTGGTGATGAAAGAAGTCAAAGCCGCATTGAAAGCCTTATCAGAGAACACAGCATCAGGCATTAATGGCATTCCCAATGAAGTATTACAGCAATCTGATGCAGCTGTTATCATACTTATAAGGCTGTTCCAAGAAATTTGGAGGACAACATCATGGCCATCTGACTGGAAAAGATCTGTGTTTATATCAACACTAAAGAAAGGTGATCCGACTAACTGTGGAAATTATTGCACAATTGCTCTGATCCCACATGCCAGCAAAATTCTACTCAAGATCATTCAGCAGAGACTACAACCATAGCTGGAACGAGAACTGCCTGAAGTGCAAGCAAGGTTCAGGAAAGGGCGAGGAATGTGAAACATCATGAATGTGAGATGGATCCTTGAAAAGACAGATGAATACCAAAAGGATATCTGTGTTTTATTGACTACAAAAAGGCTTTTGACTGTGTAAACTACGAGAAACTCTGGGCCACGTTAAGAAGCATGGGTATACAAGAACATCTGATAGTTCTCTTGCACAATTTTACATCGATCAAGAAGCAACAGTTCGAACGGAACAAGGAGAAACAGAATGATTTAAAATCAGTAAAAATGTTCGACAAGACTGTATACTTTCCCCCTACCTGTTTAATTTATATGCAGAACAAATCATTATAGAAGCAGGACTATATGAAGACAACAGAAGTGTGGCAATTGGTGGAAGACACATCAACAACTTTCGCTATGCCGATGATACTACATTACTGGCTGAAAGTGAACATGATCTGAAACATTTGCTTCTCTAGATCAAGGAACATAGTCTTAAAATGAGCCTGTACAACGTAAAGAAGACAAAGATCCTGATAACTGGTAAAATCACTAAGTTCATTATTGATGAAGAAGAAATTGAAATAGTTGACCACTTTAAACTACTTGGATCAACAGTCAATAAAGAAACAACGACTGATTGCACTCAGCAGAATAGAAACATAGAAATATGATGGCAGAAAAAGATCAACTACTACAATATTCCCTTTTATTTCCTTTAGAGATACTCTGTGTTTGCCCCATGTTTTTTTTTATTTCAGATAATGTCCTTTTCTCTACCACCTCCACTGGGAGACTATTCCATTCGTCTATCACTCTTTCTATAAAGAAACATTTCCGCATATTACTCCTGAGTCTATCCCCTTTCAACTTCATCTTATGTCCCCTGGTAACAGAGCTTGCTTTCAATTGAAAGAGGTTCTTTTCTTGTGCATTTATGTCATGGAGATATTTAGAACAAAAAGAAGCAACAAAGTATCTGTAGGATATGTAGGAACAAAGGAACAGGTTTAAACATATTTATCATGTCTCCTCTATCCCGCCTTTCCTCTAAAGTATACATATTAGGATCTTTAAGCCTGTCCTCATATGCTTTATAACGAAGACCAGTAAACATTTTAGTAGCCACTCTCTGCACCGACTCCAACTTGTTTATATCCTTTTGAAGGTGTGGTTGCCAGAATTGCACATAATACTCCAAATAAGGTTGCACCAAAGACTTATATATCAGCACTGTCACCTCCTTTTTCTGTTTGCCATTCCTCTTCCCATGCACCCAAGCATCCTTCTAGCTTTTGCTATCCCCTTTCTACCAGTTTAGCTACTTTAAGATCGAAGATCGTCGGACACAATCATGCCCAGGTCCCACTCTACTTTTGTGGACAGAAATGCTTCACCCCCTACACTGTACCGCTTCCTTGGATTTTTGCAGCCCAAATGCAGGACCCTGCATTTTTTAGCATTAAATCTCAGCTGCCAAATTCTAGACCATTCTTCAAGCTTAGCTAGATCCCTCTTCATGTTATCTGCTCCTTTTTGGGTGTCTTCTCTATTGCAGATTTTATCAGCTGCAAAGAGGCAATCCTTACCCGACAGCCCTTCTGCAATACCACAAACAAAGATGCTAAAAAGAATCGGACCAAGGACAGAATGGCTCTTTAGAAGCTCAGATGGTAAGACTTTGCATGATGTGTATAAAGTATGAAAATCAAAGAGAGAGATTGTTAGAAAAAGCATCATGCTTGGCATGGTAGAATGTCAACGTAAAAGAGGAAGACCAGCAATGAGATGGATCGATACAACAGCAGCTAGGGGCGCCACTCTGTCAACCATGTGCCGCCTGACTGAAGACCAAACACAGTTTAGGTGAACTATCCAGAGGGTTGCCATGGTTTGACACTGACTCAGTGGCACTTAATAACAGCAACAACAATTTGATATTGGCACCAAAGCTTTTTCCAGTTTTGCATGCTGGGAAAACACTTTCAGTACAGGGGCCTATTCTTCAGTCTCACCATCGTTTATAATTTTTTGCAGAGCTGTGGAGTCAGAGTTATGGAGTTGGAAGCAATTATTGGGTTACTGGGGTCTGAATCGGGGAAGAAATGTATAGACTCAGACTTAAATGGTAATGCATTTATAATAGTTTTGTCTTATGTTTAATGTCACTCAATCATGTTTGTAAATTATTTAATAAATAATATAAAAAAGCCATAATGGCATAGCTATAGCCTTTAAACCCAAACTTTAATGGGTTTGGGTGCTACAAAGTAATCTGATGATTCACATTGGCAGTGATTTATTGCCTTGTATGTTGTGTGCTTTCAATCAGTATAGGAAATCTATAATTAGTCTAATTATACATAGTGGGGTACCATAAATTAAGGGATCAGAGTGAGTCAAAGGTTTTGTGTACCAACTCCACAACCTTGGTTTATTGAGGCTTGATATACTGCCCTTGGCAGAGCATACAGTGCGGTTTACAACATAAAAAAGTCGTCAACCATAAGGAAAGAGGAAAAGAATTCCATGGCATCAATGACCTTTTCCAAGGTAGAAGTGGTGGCAGCTTCCCTTTACTGGGGGAACATCAAGGTACATCTCTTCGTGCACAACTGATTTATCAGTCCGTTCAGACAGCAGGAAGGCCACTAGCAGGATAATTCAAGTTCTGGAAGACCTTCCTAGCAGAACTTGAGCATCCTTCTAGAACCAAGAGTAGCCTAGTTCTTTATCAGACAAAAAAATAGTGGTCAAAAACTAACACAGAGCGCTAACTGTCAAACTAGAAAAGAAGCTCTGTATCAAAACATAGGAAAGTAAACTGTGTCAAAAAATAAGAAACTATTATGCATTCACTGGAAAAGCAGAATTCAAGCAAAGATATTGAAAGCAACAGGAAGGTCTCAGACTTTAACGGGCAAACTGTATACCCAAGGCAGTGTTCACCAACAGAGCACAGTAAAAGCCCTTACTTGCATCAACGACCTTAGATATTATGTTGCTTCACTGAATAGCTATCACTCACTCCTTTAACACAAATTAGAACAGCATTTCTCTTGACAGATCTTTCAAAAACCAATATAGGAGGGTGAATAGCATAACTTAGCTGCAAAACGTATTGCTTGAATTACTGCATAGCCTTCGTCTCATCCCCGCACATACCCCAACGCTCTCAATCGCGCTGTTGCGTTTCACCCGAGCAGGT
Source organism: Ichthyophis bannanicus (assembly GCA_033557465.1). Lineage (NCBI taxonomy): Eukaryota > Metazoa > Chordata > Amphibia > Gymnophiona > Ichthyophiidae > Ichthyophis > Ichthyophis bannanicus. The sequence continues at coordinate 2,218,047 of JAWIIG010000024.1, read as the reverse complement.
TTCTTCAGGGGGTGGCAGGCAGAGGATATCGAGAACAGGCCAATTGCAGGAACAGAGACATTACTAACTGTAATGTCTTTATCAGGCCCTCAACTATCTCAGTGTCAACTTTGACACCAGTGTTACCAATGTATTCCTGACCCAAGAGAACATGAACAGATTACTCCTCCAAATGTAGAGATTTTGCTTAATCAGCTCCTGGGGTCAATGGCAGCAACCCTGGAGTTAATATTTTGGGCTAGGGCTCATATGAGGCCCCTGCAGTGGTTCCCTGGTATCCCATTGGTCACCTCACAGCTGGAGGTCCTGTGTCAGGCTTTCCTTTCCTGATTCAATTTAGTCTGGTATGGTGTAACATTCCCCAGAACCTCTTCAGAGAGATGGACCTGGAGCCCTACACTTGGCTGGTGGATGTAAGTTTCATGAGTTAGGGGCCCACAGCCAGCAGTTCCATGCCATTGATCACAATAGGTTTCCTGATCCATCAGCAGATTGAAACAGCAGGATGGTTCACCTCATGTTGGTGAGCTTTCTTCTGCTTGTGAGAGGGTCAGCAGTCTGCATATATTGAACTGTACGACAATAGTGGCATGTCTTCAAGCATGGAGAAATGCATGCATCTGCTGTTCAAGTGGGCAAAGCACAATTTGTGCGCAATCTCAGTGGCTAATATAACAGGCATGGCTCTTGTTTGGGGCTTTGTGCAAGGACCCAGGTACTCTCTCTTTGGTAAGTAGATAGTCCTTTCATTTTGGTCTTTCTGCAGTGGGGTCTTGACCAATGTCTTGCTCTAAATTTATTAAAGATGCAGATAGCAGAACTTGCATGCTATAGAGGGCAAATGAAGGCAATTCTTTGGTGGTTCACCTTGTATATCTTGGTTTCTTCATGGGTTTATGCAGATCCAACCCCTCATCCTCTTTATGGTGATTCATATGTGGGATCTTAATCTGATGCTTAATGTTTTGGTCTTAACCGTGTTTGAGCCCTTGAAATATGCATCTCTTAAGGCTTTGTTCTTGAGACATTTTTTCTGGTTGTTCTGATTGGCTTATTTTTGGGCTTCAGGCTCTCTTATTCAGGGAGTTTTTCATCAAATTCGGTTTCCCTACATCTGGTGCCCTCCTTTTTTTTTTTTTTTTTTTTCCTAATAGTGGTTTCACTCTTTTATGTGAATCAGGCCATTTGCTTTCAAATTTTATTTATTTATTTTTTTTAAGAGAAGGAGGAGAGATTTATAAGGGGCTCAAATGCTAGACATTCACAAAGTCATGATCCTTGATTTGTAGGTGATGAACCCTTTCCATTGGAGCTGTCTCAATCCAGGCACGGGGAAACAATTCAAGAGACGGTGGGAAACTGATTGCAATTCTTCTTTTGTTGTGTACCTTATTTCCTGTCCCTGCCCGTTGATATATGTGGGTCGGACTACACGTAAAATCAAACTACGGCTTGGTGAACATGCTTCTCGCCTCCGACAACGGATTGAGACAGCTCCAATGGTGGACCATTGTTTGGCTTTGGGCCATACTTTTCAAGAACTACGCTGGACTGTCATTGATCATATACCTTCTAATCCTCGAGGGGGAGATCGTATCAATAGTTTGCAAAGCTGTGAACAGCGGTGGATTTTCCAGCTTCAATCAGTACATCCTTCTGGTCTTAACAAGGAGATCGATTGGCTAAGCATACGCTGACGTAGCTTTGATGACCTCAGGGCTTCCCCTATTCAGTGGGGTATCCTTGGAGTTTTCATTGGTTGCTAAGAGTGATTGATGACGGAATATAGCCATTCTTTGAAGACCAGCACCCTTTTGAGGAAGTAGCCAGTTTTGGCGTTTAATGGCAGTTGAAAACGCAGTATTGGCAGCACTTGAGACAGGGCTACAGACCCGAAACGTGCACGTCGTGCTTGACAAGGTTTTCTGATAACCGTCTTATTCAGTTAAGTAGACGGGGTTTTTAAATAACAAAATTAATAAAAGGGATGTAACTGAGTGGAGGACATAGTATTTGTACATGTCCCTTTCCTGTAACATCCGACAAAAAGAAAATTGGTTTATATAAAAATTTTCCACGGGGGTTCTTTTGGGGAAGATATTATAAGGCAGCAATCTGGTCATTGTTGCATTCTTTCTTCAAGCATTATAGGTTGGATGTTAATGCCAGAGATAAGGCTGTGCTTAGGACTGCAGTCCTCAAGGCAGTCTTCTTCCTCTTGCACAGTATGTTAAGACTTGGATGCTTCTCATGCATCTGGACTGGTCTAGCAGGATGGCAAGGAAGGGGTAGTTCACAATTACCTCTTAATTTCCTTTCTTTGAATCCTACTAGACCAGTCCAGGATCCTCCCTGGAAGACTTCAACTGTAATATGGCATTCTCTTACTTTCAAGATGAGAATGCAGTTAATCCACAGTATATCAATGCAGAGATACTTTTAAGCAGAGGTTTTTAGGGTTGTCCAAAATTTTTAAGGTTGCAGTTTTAACTTCTGTAGGGCACTCTTTTTCATTGAGCTTTGTTATTAGTATAGTGCAAGTTCCAGGGCTGTATCATTCCTTATGCAAATGGTGATGTCACTGACAAAGCTGCTTTCTCTGTCTCCATTTGCTGACAGGATGGCATAAATGCATGCAGGATTTAATGGGAGGAAATTAAGAGAAGACTAAATATATCTCTCTTCTTCTGACAAAAGAAGGGATATTTGTGGAGAACCTTGGGTGTGCTGCGTGGCTGGTTCTGTTAAATATCTTTGTGAGCAATATCGTTGCGCTGTTTGAAGGAAGAATTTGCTTTTGAGCAGGTGATACCAAGATCTGAAATAAAGTGAACACTCTGAGAGTATTCAGAATGATAAATGGTCTAGGAAGGCTTAAGGAAGGGTTGATGCTTGAAAGTTGAGTGTAAAAAAGTGCAAAGTCATGCATTGGAGCAGTGTATGATTTGGGGTGGAGGGGCTGAAGATGGTCAGTGCAGTAAGTGGAATGTGGGGGTGAGAAGGGGTGTATAAAATAAGGGACAGTTTACCCAGGAAGCTGTGAATGGAGGCTCATGGCACTAGATTCCAGCCTTGATTTTGAATGAGCCGGAAGTCAAAGAAGCAACTACCAGGTCATAAAAACACAAACAAAACAAGAGTAGCCAACGAGCATCCAAATATATTACATATTTCTTTTAATGACATTGTGTGGCTATTAGTGACAATTTAACAAAATGGTAAAAAAAAAAAACCCAGACTCTTTTTTTTTATAAACCATTTTTCTCTTTGTGGTGACAGGTTTTAATGCAATCAAGAAAGCGAACATGATTTCGATTTCATTCAATAGCCATATGCGTGCAATCAATAAATCTTTTTATGCAATGACTTCAGTCACTAGGATGCAACTTTTAATTAGTAATGTGGCCAGTGTAACTGTTTTATATGAGATGTCACAGTAAGGTGTTCATCGCCCACAGGAAGTCTTACAGTGGGAAGCAGATGGCCTTAGCGATAGGAAATGGGAGGAGGATGTTATTTCTATTCATTAGTGACATCTGAACAAACAGAGCTTATTTTTAGATGAGGCGGGTGTAGTAGTAGTGCATTTTGAGTACTGTCCTTTGCATTACCTGCCATAGCTCTTGCGACATTAGATAAGAGAAAAAAAAATCTCCATCACATATATACAAGGACGGAAAAAGAAGACATCAGAATCTACTGCTGCAGTATGAGAAGAAAAAGAAATGTATGTTAGAATACATGCTTTTTGTAATCTAGCATTGTATTATAACATGCAACAGGGCATATAGGCTGTGTAAGTGTATCTCAGAGAATGTGGTATGTTCAGTTTCAGGCAAAAGATGAAGGACCATACAGTCATGTCCATGAGGCTTTACCAGTCTTCAATCATAAACAGTGCATTTAGTCGAACAGTAGTAAGCAATCTGTCTGTGACCCGTTCAACTCTTGCATCATCATGGGACTGGGTGGTTCTTTAACAATGCACATTTATCTGAGAAACTGGAGCAACCATAGGCTTGGGAGTCACCCACTTAAATGTCTGATTCATTCCTGCTTGTTGACAAAAAAAACAAAGTTGGTTGACTGTAACTGCTGTTCTCTGTAGACACAGTCCCACCCATTTCCCTGAGAGTTGCTTATGAGCTTTAAACCAGCTGAACACACTGAGGGGATTCCTATACATGAGATAGACAAAATCTTTCAACTAATTCTGAGCTCTCTGATAGCTGTTCAGTACCTGTGTTATGGAATGAGATCACCTATACTTGACTAATCCTATAAAGAACACTGGTTACAGGTAAGCAACTTAGTTTTTCAGCATATCTACTATGAAATTCATGAAATATACAGTATTTATAATTGGCCTTAAATCAAGTTTTATTTTCTTATTTGTATCATCCCATAAAACAGATCTTCTTGGGGGGTCCTCCTTGTATCTACAGTAGCTTCCGCCTTTCCAATAGTAGTTTAAGATATATCTACAGGAACAAGCAGGAATGTAGTCTTCACATATGGGTATCGTCGGTACCGACGGAGCCTGCGCGGGAACGCTCCCCAGCGTCATTCTCCGCGGAGCCAGCAGGTCGTGTTCCTGTCACCGCAGAAAATTATTTTCCTTATTCTTCTTTTTTGTAGTTGCGTCTGCCTTCCTCGACACTACACCGGTACCGCCGGTTCTTATTTCTTTCTTTTTCAAAAAAAAAAAGTATATACAGTATTCTTTTTTTCCAAACTTTTCTTTCCAGGTGCATGCGCCATTTTGGGCCTTAGGCCCAAAATTTCCTCCACTATGGAGAAACCCGCCTCGGGTTTTAAAAAATGCACCAAGTGTGGCGGTACCATCTCCATCATCGACACCAATGAGTGGTGTCTTAAATGTTTAGGTCCTGACCACTCCATCTCAGAGTGCATGGCTTGTGCCATGATGTCCAAAAGGGGTCGACAGAACCGAGCTGCCAAGCTCAGTGCCCTTTTTCCCTCCGATGCAGCGTCGGTGGCATCGACGTCTTCCTGGGCTTCATTTTCCTTCTATGGATCTCAGGTAACTAAACATAAATCCAGCCGGTCCTCAAAAGGTAGATCTCCTTCCAAGCATCGAGATGCCTCTGGCATTGCCCTTGAGGGTTCCATACCGGCAAAGTTGCCCCGGCGGGAGGCTTCGGCTTCCAAAGCATTATCGGGGATCCAGGATGTTCTCGAGGCCTCGATCTCGGCAGAACTACTGGTGCCATGCTCTGGGGTACCGGCGGTTTCTGGTACTGACACCCAGGCATCGGCAGTGTCAATAGACCAGAGGTTCCTGGCTATTGAATGCAGTCTGGCAGCTCTCCTTAAGGCATCAACGCCCTCGGAACCACGTCAGACGATTCAACTGGTACCGGTACCGATAGCATAGACATCGGTATCAGCTTTGCCGGCACCCAGTCATGCGATGCCTTCTGGTGCCAATACACCGGTACCGATTACCCCCAGTACCGACTTCGGTCGGTACGGGTATTGGGCTCTTCAAGAGCATCCGGACAGATGATACTTCGAATCCTCGGAGGACTCAGAGGATTCTGATAGCTCTGCCGGTACCGGGATACTTCTCCCGGAGGAGCCTTCCTCTCCTAAACGTAGGATGTCTCCTCCAGAAGATATCTCCTTTCAGGACTTCATCAGGGAGGTGGCTCGTGGTTTGTCCATTACTGTGACTCCTGAAACAGAGCTCAGAGCTAAGGAGTTGGAGATTTTACAATATCCCAAAGCTCCTAAGGAGGCAGCTACCTTGCCTATCCATGAGATCTTACATGATCTCATGCTGAGAATGTGGGAGACACCTCTCACCACCTCTCCTCACTCTCGCAGACTGGATACCATCTATCGAGTCCCCTCCTTGTCCTTGATTCCAGAAAACTCAGCTTCCTCACCACTGTATTGTAGTGGAGTCAGCTATGAGAAGGATAAAGAGTGCAAAGAGGCATGCCTCTAATCCTTCAGGACGTGAGTGTAGAACTTTGGATGCCTTTGGACGTCGTACTTTCCAGGCTTCCATGCTTTCTGCCAGGATCAGTTCCTATATTTTATATATGGGAATGTTCCTTAAAGAAGTCACAGGTGATTTAGAGGTTTTCAGCCCTCTTCTTCCTGAGGATAGAAGGCAGGATTTTCTCACACTGGTCAAACATGCCCAGGATGTGTTTGTTTGTCAACCGTGCAGCTTTTGACTGTTTTGAGTGCATAAGCAGAACCTCTGCCATTGCCATAGCTGCACGTAGAATTGCCTGGCTCCAGGCATCCGATTTGGAGCTCTGGGTGCAGGACAAACTAGGCAATATTCCTTGTACAGGTGAGAATCTATTTGGCAAGAATTGGCAAGAAAAAGACAATGAATTAGATGCTGACAACTCCACTTTGGATAGGCTATCCAAAGCCACAGCTGATCCTGCAAGAAAGAAATACTTCAAGAAGCCTTTCTTCTCAAAAAAGAAGAGGTTTTATCCCTCTTATTCCCAGCAGGGACGTTCTGCAGGTCAGCCTGCCCAAAAAGGCCAGCAACCACCTAAACAAAGGAAAGTAAAGACTGCTAAGCCTCAACCGTCTCAGCAGTCTCAGCCTCCACAAGACCTTTGACTTTCTTCTAGAGAACCTAGCCTTCCTGGCCCTCAATGGACCAGAGCCTTCCACCATTCCAGGAAGGTTATGTCACTTTGCCCCCAGGTGGGAGCAGATAACAGCAGAGCATTGGACACTCTCCATTATAAAAGAGGGGTAGAAACTGCACTTTCTGTGCATGCCCCCTCCTACGATGGTAGGACAGTTCAATCCTCAGACCTCTCTCATCAACCTATTAGATCAAGAGGTCACTATGCTTCTTGCCCAAGGGGCAATAGAAGAAGTACCCATTCATCAACAGGGTACAGGGTTTTACTCCTCCTATTTCCTTATCCCAAAGAAAACAGGGGGATACAGACCTATTTTGGACCTCAGAGAATTAAACAAATTCCTTTTCAAAGAGAAATTCAAGATGATTTCTCTAGGAACTCTGCTGCCATACCTTCAGGATCAGGATTGGCTTTGTTCTCTAGATCTCAAGGATGCATACACCCATGTTCTCATCCATCCAAATCACAGAAGGTTCCTTTGGTTCCTTTTTCAAGGAAAGCACTACCAATACAGGGTGCTTCCTTTTGGCCTGGCCTCAGCACCAAGAGTGTTCACGAATATGCATGGCTGTGGTAGCAGCATTTCTCCGCACTCTAGGAATATTCATCTTACCCTACTTAGACGACTGGCTCATTCGAGCCCCATCAGAGTCAGGGGCCAGGACTTCTTTATCTTGCACAATGCGTATCCTTCAGTTTTTGGGTCTGGTCATAAACATCCAAAAATCCTGTCTAACTCCCACTCAGTCTCTAGAGTTCATAGGAGCTGTGCTGGATACCAGAAAAGCAAGGGCCTATCTTCCCCAGGCCCATTGCCTTCGCATAGTGCTGTTGGCTTCTCAAGCAGTGCTAAAGTCTCATCTCACTGCCCGAAAAATGCTACAACTACTAGGCCACACGGCATCTACCGTGCATGTGGTTCCGTATGCTCGCCTACATATGAGAGCAGCCCAATGGACTTTATCCATTCAATGGACCCAGGCATCAGGGTGCCTGTCAGACAAAATAGCAAACACAGATCGCCTTATTTTGTCCCTCCAATGGTGGCAGTCCACTCAGAACCTGTTGCTGGGGTCCCCTTTTCAACAACCCTTACCCCAGGCAACTCTCACAACAGATGCTTCACCAATGGGTTGGGGAGCTCATCTGCAAGACCTCTCCACCCAAGGCACCTGGACTCCACAGGAGACTCATCTACATATCAATCTCTTAGAGCTCAGAGCAATCTTCCTTGCTCTTCGAGTGTTCCATACCCTGCTCAGCTACAAGACAGTCCTCATTCATATGGACAATCAGGTAGCCATGTTCTACATGAACAAGCAGGGGGGAACAGGCTCTCTGTCGCTTTGCAACGAAGCTTTGCGACTATGGGCCCTCGCCAGAGAGCATCAGATTCATCTCCTGGCAGTGTATCTCCTAGGCATACAAAACTCTTGGACAGACAGACTCAGTCGAGTTCTGCTTCCACACGAATGGTCTCTACATGCAGACCAGGTGGCCAAGATTTTTCAAATTTGGGGAACCCCGGACATAGACCTCTTTGCAAGTCCGTTGAATGCCAAACTTCCCCGGTTCTGTTCCAGAATTCCGGCTCAGGGCTCTCAGGCCAGGGATGCTTTCCTCCTTCACTGGGGTCAAGACTTCCTTTATGCCTTTCCACCCATTCCCCTAATTCCCAAAACCCTATTCAAGCTTCAGAGAGACAGAGGGCGTATGATTCTCATAGTTCCACATTGGCCATGGCAAGTGTGGTACCCTCTGCTTCTACATCTCTTTCAAGCTCCCTCCCTGGAGTTAGGATCTGCTCCAGATCTCCTGTCTCAGGAGGACGGAATGTTATGGCATCCCAATCCCCAATCTCTGCATCTCAGAGCTTGGTTGCTGAAGGCCTAGATCTTCATGCTCTTAACCTCCCCCAGCAAGTATAGGATGTCCTTTATGCTTCCAGGAAGCCTTCCACAAGATGCTCTTATGCTTTCAAGTGGAAAGGGTTTACCATATGGTGTTCGCAGAAGGGTCTTAACCCCCTTGCGATACCTCTGGAATCATTACTGGAGTATCTCCTTCATTTATCCAATGCAGGACTTAAACCTAACTCAGTAAGAGTCCATTTGAGTGCTATTGCAGCTTCTCTCAAGCCTCTAAATGGACAACCTATCTCCTCCCATCCTCTTATAGCAAGATTTATTAGAGGCCTTCTTCTAACTAAGCCTCCCATTAGGCCACCACTAGTGGCATGGGACTTAAACCTGGTTCTTGGTCAGCTCATGAAGCCACCTTTCAAACCCTTAGCTACTACTTCATTGAAATTCCTTTCTTGGAAAGTTATCTTTCTCATTGCAATCACATCCACATGTCGCATCAGTGAGTTGCAGGCACTAGTAGCTGATCCACCTTATACAAGGTTCCATCATGACAAGGTAGTCCTTAGAACTTATCCACACTTTATGCCAAAGGTGGTCTCGCCTTTTCATCTTAATCAAGCGGTCTACCTGCCTGTGTTCTTTCCAAGACCTCATGCATCAAATGTAGAAAGGAATCTTCTTACTTTGGACTGTAAAAGAGCTTTAGCTTTTTACTTGCAAAAAACACAGCAACATAGAAAGTCCTCTCAACTCTTTGTTGCTTTTGATCCTTCTCATTTGGGACTTCCAATCTCCAAGAGAACACTGTTGAACTGGATTGCACAGTGTATTTCCTTTGCCTATCAGAGTAAGAACCTTCCTCTGGAGGGCCATGTCACAGCTCACAATGTGAGAGCCATGGCAGCTTCAATGGCTCATCTGCACTCTGTCTCTATCGACGACATCTGTCGAGCAGCCACTTGGGCTTCAGTTCATACCTTCACAGCCCATTACTGCTTGGACAAGGACTCCCACCGGGATGCCTTGTTTGATCAGGCTGTTCTCCAACACCTTTTCCATACCTAATCAACTCCTACCCGCTATCCCTGGTTGGATGCCAGAGATCCATGGAGGGAAGTGGAGCCCTTCACAGGGACACACAACGTCTGGGGTCTCTCCCTGGCATCTGAAGCTGGGGAGTCCCCATATGTGAAGAGTACATTCCTGCTTGTTCCTGGAGATAGCATAGTTACTCACCTGTAACAGGTGATCTCCGGGAACAGCAGGAATTTAGTCTTCACAACCCACCCACCTCCCCTAGGAGTTGTATCTCTCTATCTGTCTCTTTCTCTTTCCCTCTGTCTTTCTCTTTGTCTCAGCTTTAAACTCAATTGGAGAGAGGCAGTTGGGAAAGACGGCAAGGCAGCACGCAGTCGCTGTGGGATGCTCCCAAAAGCTTCATAATTGGATGCTGGGGAGCGTTCCCGCACAGGCTCCGTCGGTACCGACGATACCCATATGTGAAGACTAAATTCCTGCTGTTCCCGGAGATCACCTGTTACAGGTGAGTAACTATGCTTTCCCTGTCCCCAGAGAGCTTACAACCTAAAAGGCCAATATATAAATCTTGTGCCAGAGCCCAATGCTAAAGCTCTAGTGCAGATTTGCTAACGCGTGTTTAATACTGACTTTTTGCGCAGCAGTGCTGTGCACAAAAAGTCAGTGCTAAACAAGGAGACCAAGCCAGACATATGTGCATGGGGGCTTGCTGGATTGTTTAGGAAAAAGTCACCTGAGGCTGTTTCAGTGCAGCTTTTTACATCAAGTGTAATTAAAAATTCATAATTTGGTATGCCCACTGCATTATGCTTTAGCACAGTGGTTTTGCTGGTGATTTTCCCACATTAGCTTTCTTTTTTTTGCATTGGAAAACAAGACATGTGGGGAAAATCACCAGCAAAATGCTGCCCTAGATTATAGTGTTTCTACATCATTCCCTAAGTTTGTTCCTGAGACAATCAGTGAGATATGAATCTTGGCCTCTTTGGTTCCTAGCCCGCTGTTCTAACCACTATGCATTTTAAGTTGATCATAATCTTGCATCATCCTTTATTTGTACACCATCAGAAATAGGACAAGACAGATTGGCACATGTTACCTACAGGATTTCAGATAATATTTGCCCATGTTTTGAGGTTTTAACTAAAAAATATAAACACCCATCCCAGGTACAATAAAATGAAATCTGTGTTTATTGGAGAAACACTAGAAAAGCACTATTTTGGAGGAATCCAAGATGGTGCTGTGCTCAGACGTGTGACTGAACTGCTCTTGACAACTTGGCAACTATGGTTTAAATTTTTTCTGTTCTCGTTTTCCTTAAAGATGGCCAAAGAAAAGGAAATATCTGGGTTTATCCAATGGCTTTCCTACATGTGGGCCAAATTGAGATTAAACAGTTGGCTGTATCCTTGGGGTTCCTTGAGAAGCTGAGACCATCCTTACTGCCGGTATCGTGAAGGGAAGCTTGCCTTGCATTGAGGAAAGATCACTGCCCTTGCTTCTCCTTCCACCCTGTCATGAGCTGTTCCATTGAAGCCAGAGGTATTAGGGCCTGAATCAGGAGCAGGCATGCCTGGAGATCTGCCTGCAGTGGGTGGGGGTACAACCGGCTTGCCTGGGAGATCATTGGAAGAAGTGGCAAGAACACAATGTTTGGTATTTTGTCAGAGTGTGGGAGTTACTATGGTGGCAGGAATGCCTGGAAATGAGCTGAAGGACATTGAGCCAGGAATGCTTGGAAATGAGGTGGAGGACTTTGAGCCAAGTTCTGGTGGAAGCTGGTAGGGGAGAACTATTGCATCCATGGAATTGAGGAATTTAGCCCCACAGTGGTCACCCTGGAATCAATCTGGAAGGGGTACGGTGGTGAACAAGCTGAGGGCCTTGGGAAAGCTCTATGGGGGCTAATACCCAGCAGGTAACTTTGATGGGGGAGACCCTGAAAAAAAAATAGTGGAAAAGTTGGAGACTAGGGGATGGTGTGTGATCTACTCCAGCAGTAAGAGGTGGTGAGAAACTGTGAATATACACGATGGGTTCAAACTTTTTGAAAACATGCAGAAGTACCTTAATATTTGTGTGCTTAATTTTCCTTGCATATCTACTATTGGTACTTGGGGGGTCTTCAAAAAATAGCTGATGGAAAATCTGCAAGTTCCACCAAAGCTATCCCTATGTTGAATAAAGTGTTCGACCTTTCTTTTAAAAAAAGGATCTGAGAATTTTGGAGAGAGAAGATCTGAAGAGGAATACCTACAAGTTTCTTTGGAAAGTTGGACACAACAGCAGTATTGGAGACCCCCTTGGAAGAGATGCAAAATTATGCTACCCTGCTAATCTCCTTTGTTTCAGAAATAAGTGTTCTGTGATGTTATAATTTTTCCAGACTAGAAATGTTTTGTTTAGGGGTCATCGTATTTGGTGTTGTCCTGATTTATGTTGGGTGATGCAGAAGAGAAGGAAGCACTTTCTGCAATTCTGACAAGATGTTATATGTTATGGTGAATTTTCCTCACATTAGTCTTCTAAATGTCTGATTAAAATTGTTAACTTACGATATGTATTTTTACCCACTACATCTGAAAGATTTTAAAAACGGTTTGCTCCTAGTCTGGAATAGTGGCCTTAACCAGAATGACAGGACTCTCTTCAGAGTAAGGTTTCTAAAAGGTAGACTTTATTGAATGTCTGGCCATTGTAATATATATCTGTGTTTAATTATTTCCCTATTCTTTTTTCTTCTTGATTCTTTCCCCTTTTTCATAGGCTTAATACAGAATGGACTATGCAAGTGGATTATTGCTTTTTTTTTAATGTAATGTTAGAATAATATCCTATTACCTCTTTTGTTGTGCAAGAATTGTTTTTTGTAATATGTTAAAAGGTCCCTTAGCCTACAGTGTCAAGCAAGGCCATGATCCTCTCAGGGAATCTGGGCATCACTGGGCAAGCTTCCATGCTTAAGGCTGCCAACCAATAGGCCATAACTGTACTGTTGCCAAGTGGTCCCTTGCAGTAGCCAAATCCTGTCCATGCCTGTGAAGTTGTCATTCAGAGGCCCCTTTAGAGAGCTGCTTGAATTTTCCCCAATTAGATCTCCCCCTCAGGTTCTAGCATTCCTGTATCATCTCCCCTTTAATCTCCCTAGTAATAGTAAATACAGACTTATGAAATAAAACAATCAAAACTAAACAATAAGTAATGAATCGGTTAAGAATATAAATAATGATTCCTTATCATCCCTCCAGTCCAGTCCCAAACCTCTGGGGTTGTGCTCCTCCTCCAGCAGCTTGGAGACTGAGAAATGTCATCCTTTTCTGATGACACTGGTATAACAGCACAGGAACTGCCTCCTCACTCCAGTTATCTCAGTCTCCAAATAGCTCATCTCTTTTCCCTGACCTTCGACCTTCCCTCCCCTTTCGTGTGACCTCTTCTTTCCCCCACCTCTGTATTTCCCTCCCAGAACTAAACCTTCTTATGTCCTGTCCCGTCTCTCTTTTCTCTCCTACTTTCCTATCAGAGAATTGTAAATTGTCTTTTCTATTTCACTGGCCTTTGGCCTTTTCTTGACTGTTTGTCGATTGTACACCGCCTTGACTGTTATAGAAAGGCGGTTTTATCAAATGCAATAAACATAAACATAGCTGGAGAATAGGTGAGTCTGGAGGGGCTCACTTGAGGAACAATTAAGGAGCGATAGGGCTTAGTGTTGGAGTAGTTTACTTGAATTGTTGTTTAAAAAGAAAGAGCTTTAGTCGTTTTGTTCAGTTTGTGCCTTTAAGGCAGACTAGGCTGAGGTCCCGCCCCCCCTCGTGGGATTTGTGCTGTTTGCACAGCAGGGAAGCAAGCTTCTGGAGGGACAAGTCTCCGGTTCCCGAACCCACATTAATGGGTGAGGAACCGGCGGAGTAGTCACACCAGCGCACACAGGATTTGCTTGTCGGCGCTGAGAAGCCATCGACGGGGAGTCCGGCGGAGTGCAGCAGCAGCTCCTCTCTCTCTCGGTCTCTCTCTCCCAATGCGGAAGCCGGATCCCTTCTGTTGACCGCGGAGAGCGGACGATTTAAGGCACAGAGAGAGAGTGACTTTATGGAGCAAAGGTAAGAGACTGTCGTATCGCTGCGGCAAGTTTATCAGGGGGACACGCGAGCGTAGATCAAAGCAGGCCAAACCGCGTGTCGGTCGCACGGGAAGTGCCGTTGCTGGCTGGGGGCCTGCAGAGTCTCTTTTTTCGGCGGGAAAGCTTCGTTTTTTAGTTTTCTCCTCAGTCGGGCTGGGAGCACCGGTTAATGCTCCACATTGTTTTTGAAAAAAAAAACCCCAAACAAACCGCGACCAGTGTAACGTGGCTAGAGCAGCTTCAGTTAGAATCTGCTGGTTAGGCCTAAGCCCCAGTAGTGACCCAGGTTGGGAGACCAGAGCATCTCCACGCAAACGGGATGCCTTCTAGACCGCAGTGCTTAGTCTGCGGTTCTAGAAGAGGAGCGGTGTTGGAGATAGGGGTCTGTAAGGGCTGCATTCAGGAGGCAGCCGCTTTGGAACAAGCCCTGGACGTAGGAGTTGAGAGTCAAAAAGGAGCACCTGTAGACCTGCTGGAACCGATGTCCCCAGATTTGCCACTTGTCCCTGCCCTGGGCTCTATGACTTCCACTCCGGATCTCCCCCCTGCGCAGCTGGCCTTGCCAGGGGGACTGGCAGCAATCTTTTCTCTGGAGTTTGTTGCTCTGATGCAGCAAGCTTTCGGAGGCACTCAGAGGAGTCTCGCAACTGGTTTCACTGGGGCAGAAGAGGCCGGGGACCCCTCTGAGTGCAGGGACAACAGGAATCCTGGCAAAGAAGTCCAGGATCGAGAAGGAGCAAAAGGAACAGTCGGTGGCCTCGGAGGGTCTTCACTCCGACGAGGGAGATCCCGACTTGGAGTTAGATGATGAGTTGGAGGAAGGAGTGCTCACGGAGGAGGAGGAGGACCAGGCTAGGATGGTTTGTGTGTTCTGGAGAGACGAGTTACCGGCACTCATATCAGAGACACTCAAGGCGCTTAATATGCCATCAGCAGGGCCGGCAGAGGATTCTACTTTAGAAGACCTGTTGCTGCAGGCCTTTCGGAAGACTCAGAGGGTTTTTCCGGTACACAGAGTGGTTCGAGAAATAATTCAGGAAGAATGGGACATGCCAGAGGCCGATCTTAAAGGGTCCAGAGTTATGGCCCATCTTTACCTGCTGGTAGACCAAGATCGGGAGTTGTTTAAGTCTCCGAGAGTAAATGCAGCCCTCTCGGCGGTTACCAAGAAGACTACCATTCCGGTATAAGGAAGTACTGCTCTCAAGGATGCCCAGGTCAGGAAGCTGGACACCTTGTTGAAACAGGTTTTCGACGTTAATGTTCTGTCCATTCAGGCATCTATTTGTGGAGCATGGGTTGCGAGAGCCTGCCTTTGCTGGTCTCAACGAGTTCAAGGAGAGCAGGGGGAGGACACGAATGGTGAAGCGTCCAGACGAGTCAGGGGCGGCTTATCTGGCCGATATTCATTATGACCTTATTCGAGGGTTATCGAAAAGTATGGCGGCGGTGGTAGTGGCAAGAAGGTATCTTTGGCTGCGCAATTGGGTGGCTGATGGATCTTCCAAAGCTAGGCTAAGTAAGCTTCCTTTCAGGGGAAAACTCCTTTTTGGGGAAGATTTAGATAAACTGGTAAAGGATCTAGGAGAGTCCAAGGGCGGAAGGCTTCCAGAGGACAAACAGAAGCAGGAACGGTTGACTTCCACATCCAAGGGTCAGCAAAGGGAGTTTCGTCGCTTCCATTTCCCGAGGTTCAGTCAAGGTCAAAGAGGACGTTTTCACAACAGAAACCAGGGGTTTCGAGGCTTTCGGGGGGGGGGGGGGGCGGGCAGAGGATTTGCTGCCGCCTCCTCTTCGAATCTTCGAAAGTCGCAATGAAGTCAAAGGGACCCAGGTAAAACTGGTGCCCATAGGAGGTCGTCTATGGGATTTTTACCCTGCCTGGGTCCAAATTACGTCAGACCAGTGGGTACTGGAGGTCATTCGAGAAGGTTATGCTTTAGAGTTTCAGCGGCCGGTGAAAGATTCGTTCATACAGTCTCCGTGCAAAGCGCGTGCCAAGTGTGCAGCAGTGAGAGAGATTGTACAGAGGCTGCTCGACCTCAAGGCAGTGGCTCAGGTACCTCCAGACCAATGCGGCTGCGGTCGGTAATCCATATACTTCGTAGTCCTGAAAAAAGAAGGGACCTATTGGCCAATTTTGGATTTCAAAAGAGTAAATCGCTGTCTCCGCATGTCTCATTTTCATATGGAGTCCCTGAGGTCTGTTATCGTGGCAGTAAGAAAAGGAGAGTATCTTACGTCCCTGGATCTGTCGGAAGTGTACCTACACATTCTGATTCGACGGGAGCATCAGAAATTTCTCAGATTTGCAGTTCCTATGGGACATTTTCAGTTCCAGGCGTTACCGTTTGGGCTAGCTATGGCGCCATAAACGTTCACCAAGGTGATGGTGGTAGTGGCGGCAGCATTACGAAAGGGCGGGGTTCTAGTGCACCCTTATCTAGACGATTGGCTGATCTGAGCAAAGTCCAGGGCCGAAAGCGAGTCGGCTAAAGCCAGAGTGGTAGCATTCCTACAGAGTCTCGGTTGGGTGGTCAATATGTCAAAGAGCAAGTTGATTCCGTCACAAAGTCTGGAATACTTGGATGCTCGGCTCAATACGAGTGCTGGAAGGATCTTTCTGCCGCAGCAAAGAGCGCAAGGATTGCGGAGACTAGTCCGCCAGTTTCTGGACAGAACGAATCCCACGGATCTCATGGTGACTTTCCAGTCGGCAAAGATCAATCGCTTCTTCAGCCGAAGACGAGCAAGGATGTCTGAAGGCCTGGATGCTCTCATACAGGCCTGGCCAGAAGAACAACTCCTGTACTTGTTTCCACCTTGGGTGTTAATAGGCAGGGTGTTGCAGTGCATCGAGCTACACAGAGGACAGGTGATATTGATAGCGCCGGATTGGCCAAGGTGGCCTTGGTACGTGGATCTGATGAGGCTCTTGGTAGAGAAGCCGTGGCATCTTCCCTTTCGGAAAGATCTGTTATCTCAGGGTCCGCTGCACATGCCTTAGGTGGCTCGGTTCTCGCTTACGGCTTGGCTCTTGAAAGGGCTAGGCTGAGAGCAAAGGGATACTCCGCAGCAGTGGTTACCACTTTGTTGGAAGCAAGAAGGAGATCTACCTCATTAGCATATGTTCGCATCTGGGGCGTATTTGAAGCATGGTGTGTTGACAGGCAGTTTGAGGCATTAAGAGCGTCGATACCGCAGGTGCTGGCATTCTTGCAGGATGGTTTTGAGAAAGGCTTAGTGGCTGCATCCTTGAGGGTGCAGGTGGCAGCATTGTCCTGTTATAGAGGAAAGATAGGAGGAGAATCACTTGGAGGACATCCAGATACTAAGCATTTCTTAAGGGCGGTATCTCTTTTGAGGCCACCATGTAGACAGGTAGTACCAAAGTGGAATCTCCCTTTCGTATTAGAGGTGTTGGGGCGCGAGCCTTTTGAACCATTGTCTAGAGTGTCGTTAAAGGACCTCACTCTCAAGGTAGTGTTCCTGGTAGCTATCTGTTCGGCTCGGAGAATCTGAGTTCTCCAGGACCAAGCAGGAAGTCAGTCCTCACATATGGGTGTCATCGGCGCCGATGAAGCCCCAGCGGAGCATTTCCCCAGCTTTCTATGAAAGCCTTTGGGAATGCAGGCACGCATGTGCGGTTCCCTTCCCGCCTAAAGGTGCCATCTTACCTCAGTCTCTTTTTTTCCGTGAAGCCCGTCGGACGTATGTCCCGTTTTCCCGGTTAAAATCAGATTTTTAGCAATTTTTTGCTTTTTTTTCTACCGGTTCGACGCCTGTTCCTCTCCCGCTGGGTTCGGTACACCAGTATCGAGCCCGATTCTTCTTTTTTGGTTTTTTCCCTTCGTGGCTGGCGTTCACGCCCTTTTTTCTCTTTTTCCCTGGAAGGCCGGTCCTTTGACCTCGTGGGGACTCTTTTTTTTTTTTTTTCCCCGATGGCTTCCAGTGGCTTTAAGAAGTGCGATCGGTGTAAGAAACTAATGTCTCTCACTGACACACACGACTGCTGCCTTCGGTACCTCGGCCCCGACCACGATCCTAAGTCATGCGGGGCCTGTGGAAAAATGTCTTCCAAGGCACTACGGAGTCGACAGCAGCAAAAGGAAAGGCTTTTCTCGGACTCAGCCTCCGGCCGGGCCCGGACCTCGTCTGAGGCCTCGACATCTCGGGATTTTGATCCCGAGCGCCGTCGAAGCTCCTCGGACAGGGGGTCCCCCGACCGGGAACGCAAGAGGAAGAAGCGGCTCGCGAGGGCGTCATTGGAAGAGGTCCCTGGCTCCTCGAGGGCCAGGTCTAAGACCCCCAACGGTCGCCTCGGGCCTGTGGAACCGGAGAAGCCTGTCAAAGTTCCTCGTGTGGAGCCGGAGTCTACTGGACACGTAAGCCCCCTAGCCCTCGTGGACTCTCCTCCCAGGGAGTCGACGTCGGGCCCGGTGCCGCCGGGGCCCGAGTCGGTGGCTGCTACGTCTCCCGAGCTGAGTCTCACGATGACAGCCTTGGAGAGCAGAATGTCTGCCTTCATGGAGCAGCAGCGGGCACTGATGGCCAGCCTGTCTGGCGTATCTGCCCCGACCACTGGGACATCGACGTCGAAGACAACCCCGGAGGCCGAGCTAATACTCGAGTCCATCGTGGCTCGGAGTCGACCTCGGTCGCGGTCTCCCTCGACCTCCCGTTCGGGACCGAGGGCGTTGACGCCGGTGCTTCCGGCGTCGGTTCGGGTGCTCCAGGGCCCCGCGGGGTCGGACCCTGACTCTTCCTCGGATGAGTCAGCTTGGGAGACGGAGGACGAGGAGTCTCCCGATACCTTTAAGACTCGGTGCGTCCCTTCGGACTCACCACAGTCTGAACCCCGGAGTAGGTCCCCTCCGGAGGACACCCGGTTCTTGGAGTTCGTCTGGGATATGGCCACTGCCTTGGCTATTCCGGCGGATCCCGAGGAGGATCCTCGAGCTGAAGAGCTCGAGGCCCTACAGTATGACTCAACTCCGAAGGAGGCCTTTACTGTCCCGGTTCCTCCGATGCTGGAGCGGCTCCTCTTCCGTATGTGGGAGGCACCGGCCTCGGCGCCGGTTCTTAGCAAGCGGGTCGATTCCATCTATCGACTCCGGAAGAGCCCTGGGTTTCAAAAGGCACAGCTACCACACCATTCCATGGTTGTGGAATCGGCCATGCATCGTCTGAAGAGTCAGAAGATGCACTCTGCGGTGCCTCCTGGCAGGGAGGCCCGAAACCTAGATGGCGTCGGTAGAAAGTGTTTTCAGGGCTCGATGCTTGCTGGCCGTGTCCAGTTTTACCAGCTGTACATGGGCATGTACTTGCGGGATCTGGCCAAGGAGTTGGCCGGATTCTCTGCTGGTCTCTCCGGGGAACCCTTGCAGAGATTTAAGTCCTTGTCCTTGGGGATTCGGGACTGCTCGAAGTTCATGTCCTGTGCCGCCTACGATGGCTTCGAGGCTTCGGCCTGAGTTACGGCAGCCGGCATCGCGGCTCGACGCCAGGCATGGCTGCAGTCATCAGACCTCGAGCCATGGGTTCAAGACAAGTTGGTCGATGTCCCTTGCCGAGGTGAAAACCTTTTTGGCAAGCCCATGACCGAGAAGGCTGCACAGCTCGAGACCGAGCACCTCACCCGGACAAGGCTGTCGAGGAAGACCTCTGCCCCTTCTCATAAAAAGAAGGGCTCGGGTAAAAAGCCCTTTTACCCGAGGAAGGGCACTGCCTACAAACAGTACCCACATTATCAGGCTGCCCAAGCTGCCCCACACGGTCAGCAAGCCAAGGGCCAGGGTAATGGGCCCCGTAGGCAGAGGACCCCCAAGCCTCAGGACCCTGCTACCACTCACAGGGTGGGGGCTTTTGACTCATGAGCATAGCCTCTCCTCCACTGCTCTCCCAACCTTGCACAGGAGGTCGTCTCGCCCTCTTTGCCCACCAGTGGCCCCTTATCACCGGGGACAGTTGGGTCCTGGAGATAATCCATAAGGGATATGCCCTCCATTTCCACCAACTGCCACCCCCATATTTTCCAGGGGATCCTCCAAGGCCTCCTCTGCACACCCACCACCTCCGTCAGGAGTTTCAGGGTCTGTTGGTGGACAGGGCGGTGGAGCCTGTGCCTCCCCACTTGCACGATCACGGATTCTACTCCAGGTATTTTCTGGTGTCCAAAAGGACCGGTGGCCTTCATCCCATTCTGGACCTCAGGAACCTCAACAAGTTCCTAGTGAAAGGAAAGTTCAAGATGCTTACTCTTGGAACCCTTCTGCCCTACCTCCAGCAGGGAGATTGGCTATGCTCCTTAGATCTAAAGGATGCGTACACTCACATCCTCATTCATCCAGACCACAGAAAGTACCTAAGGTTCATCGTGGGAGGAAACCATTATCAGTACAGAGTGCTGCCTTTCGGCCTCTCCTCCGCCCCCAGAGTCTTTACAAAGTGCTTAGCAGTGGTGGCGGCCTACCTGAGAAATCAGGGCATCTTTGTCTTCCCCTATCTGGACGACTGGCTCATCAGGGGTCAGACAAGTCAGGAGGCCAATGAAGCCACCCTCAGGACCATTGCTCTTCTACAATGCCTGGGGTTTGTCATAAACGTCGCAAAGTCCACTTTGCTCCCTTCCCAGAACTTGGAGTTCATAGGGGCAAGGTTGGACTCTCTCCTGGCAAAGGCATTCTTGCCAGAAAACAGAGCCCGAAGGTTAATGGCCTTGGCAAGTCAGTTTCTCAGCAGGTCCCTGGTCTCCGCCAGACTCTGCCTGCGGCTTCTAGGCCACATGACTTAGACACTACATGTGACCCCCAATGCCAGGCTCCATATGAGGCCTGCACAGTGGTGCCTTCAGTCTCAGTGGTCACAGGCCACAGGCTACCTCAGAGACAGGATAAGGGTGTCCAGACCATTTCTGCACTCCCTCTACTGGTGGCTACACCCACTCAATCTGCTGAAAGGGGTGCTCTTTCAGATTCCAGATTACACAGTGATGCTAACTACAGATGCCTCCCTGCAAGGCTGGGGAGCGCATTGTCTGGGCAAGTGCACCCAGGGCCTCTGGTCTCCCTGGGAAGCTGCACAGCAGATCAATCTCCTCGAACTCAGAGCTATTCGATTAGCACTCAAAGCTTTCAGTCCTACCCTAGCTCAACAGTCTGTCCTGATTCAGACAGACAACCAAGTTGCCATGTTTTATGTGAACAAACAGGGCGGAACTGGGTCCAGGATCCTTTGTCGGGAAGCTCAGGACCTTTGTTCTTTTGCCCTCAAGCACAACATGCTCCTCAGGGCTGTGTACCTTCCTGGCCAGGACAACTACCTGGCAGACAGATTGAGCAGGATACTGCAGCCCCACGAGTGGCAGCTACATTCTTCAGTAGTTCAGAAGATCTTCCTGAGATGGGGTCTCCCTTTGATGGATCTCTTTGCCAGCCCCATCAACAACCAACTGCCACAGTTCTGCTCCAGGCAACCACATCCTCTGCGGACAGCAGCAGATGCTTTTCTGATCTCTTGGTCTCAGGGCCTCCTCTATGCGTTTCCTCCCACGCCCTTGGTGGCCCGAACCCTATTCAAGATTCTCCAGGACAAGGCCTCGGTCCTACTGGTAGCTCCCAGGTGGCCGAGACAGCCTTGGTTTCCTCTTCTGCTTCAACTGGCAGTGGATCCTCCACTGCCTCTGGGGTTGCAACCCGACCTTCTCACACAGGACGAGGGTTCCCTTCTGCACCCCAATCTCAAGTCTCTCAATTTGATGGCCTGGCGGCTGCAAGGGTAGTTTTGGCTCCCTGGGGCCTACCTCAGGAAGTTGAAGAGGTTGTCCTAGCCTCCAGGAAACAATCCACTAGAAAAACCTATGCTCTCAAGTGGAAAAGGTTTTCTGTGTGTTGCCACCTACATACAGAGGATCCTTTCTCCTGTACTGTGCCAGTAGTTCTTCAGTACTTACTGCACTTATCCAATCAGGGACTTAAGTCCAATTCTGTTCGGGTCCACCTCTCAGCTCTAGCAGCTCACCACTCAATGGTAGAGGGACAATCTCTATCTGGTCACCCCTTGGTGTCCCGCTTTCTCAGGGCTTGCTTTTGCTCAAGCCTCCCATCCGTCCTCCTGCCCCTGAGTGGGAGCTGAATGTGGTCTTTCAGCAACTGACTTGTCCACCTTTTGAGCCGATGGCTACTTGTCCACTACGCTTCCTCTCCTGGAAGACACTCTTCCTGATAGCCCTTACCTCGGCTTGACGAGTAAGTGAGCTTCAGGCCCTGGTCTGTGACAGGCCTTACACCAGGATTTACAGGAACAGGGTAGTCCTCAGGACTCATCCAAAGTTCCTCCCTAAGGTTGTCTCCTCTTTCCACCTCAATCAGGAGGTGGTTCTTCTAACCTTCTTCCCTAGGCCTCATGCTAGCAAGGCTGAAGCAGTCCTACATACCCTGGACTGTAGGAGGGCCTTATCCTTCTACTTTGACCATATGCAGGGGCATAGAAGGGCTACTCAGCTCTTCGTATCCTTTGACCCCAATAAGTTGGGGTTGGCTGTGTCCAAGCATACCTTGTCCATCTGGGTGGCTGACTGTATCACCTGGGCTTATAAGGCGGCTGACCTTCCTTTGCAGGGTAGGGTCACGGCCCATCATGTCAGGGCAATGGCTGCCTCAGTGGCTCATCTTCGCTCTGTGCCCTTGGTAGACATCTGCAAGGCTGCAACTTGGTCTTCAAGCCAGACTTTTGCAGCCCATTATTGCCTGGAGAGGGAGTCCCGTAGGGACAGTGCTTTTGGCCAGGCAGTACTCCGGAATCTCTTTGAGGTATAGGCAATTCCTGCCCTCCTGCCCTCTGTTGGGCTACCGGTAGAGGTTGTGTCCTTGGAAAGCCTTTCTTTGCTGCTGAGACTAGAGGGAGTTCTCTTGTTCAGCCTGGGTTCCTTGGTAGCCCAAAGCTGAGGAGTCACCCATATGTGAGGACTGACTTACTGCTTGGTCCTGGAGAAAGAGTAGTTACTCACCTGTAACAGGTGTTCTCCAGGAGCAGCAGGAATCAGTCCTCACAACCCTCCCTCCTCCCCTTGGAGTTGCAGTTGTACATAGTTTATTTTTCATTTTTGTGTGCTGTTCTTAGCTATGTCATTTGACTGAGGTAAGATGGCACCTTTAGGCGGGAAGGGAACCGCGCATGCGTGCCTGCATTCCCAAAGGCTTTCATAGAAAGCTGGGGAAATGCTTTGCTGGGGCTTCATCAGCGCCAATGACACCAATATGTGAGGACTGATTCCTGCTGCTCCTGGAGAACACCTGTTACAGGTGAGTAACTACTCTTTCCAGGCTTTGTCTTGTAGAAAACCTTTTCTGTGTTTTTATGATACGAAGGTGGTTTTGAGGCCAGTGTCGGCCTTTCATGTGAATCAGGTAGTTTCATTCTGGTGTTCAGTGAGAGTTTGGATGGTTCTTCCGCTGGGACGTTACATCTGTTGGACATTTGTCAGGCATTGAAGAAGTATATCCGTAGGACGGTGTGTTTCCGCAGGTCAGATAGACTATTTGTCCTGTTTGGAGGGGCGAGAAAAGGAGAAGCGGCGTCAAAAGCTTCCATTGCCAGATGGATTAAAGAAGCCATAGCGACGGCGTATGTTTTGAAGGGTAAAACGGTAGCAGAAGGGCTGAGAGCTCATTCGACTAGAGCACATATGGCATCCTGGGCTGAGTTCCGTTTGGTACTAGCTGTAGAAAGCATTGATATCCTGGGTCCCTCCTTAATAATGGTTAATGGACCTTTCCTCCAGGAACTTGTCCAAACCTTTTTTAAAACCCAGCTACATTAACAGCCTTTACTACATCCTCCAGTAAGAAATTCCAGAATTTGATTACACGTTGAGTGAAAAAATATTTTCTTTAATTAGTCTTAAATAGTTTACCTTGTAGCTTCATTGCATGTCCCCTAGTCTTTCTATATTCTGATAAGGTAAACAATCGATCTATGTTTACCCGTTCCACTCCGATCATTAATTTATAGACCTCTATCATATCTCCCCTCAGCCGTCTCTTTTCCAGGTTAAAGAGCCCTAACCTTTTTAGCCTTTCTTCATAGGAGTATCCTTCCATCCCCTTTACCATTTTGGTGGCTCTTCTCTGAACCTTTTCTAAAATCGCTATATCCTTTTTAAGATACGGCGACCAGAATTGCACACAATATTCAAGGTGCGGTCTCACCATGGGTCAGTAAAGGGGGGGACATATCCATCAAAAGAAAAGAGGGAACAAGAAGATAAAAGAAGGAAAGAGAAGAAAGAGAGGGTTTGAAAAAGGCAATAGAGGAATAAAGAGAGAGGAACAGAAACTAGAAAGATTAGGAGGCACAATAGAAAAACCAGAAGCTTAACAAGGAGGGAAACTGGGGGAAAAGAAGAAAATAGAAAAGCAAAAGCCCCCACTAAAGGCAGATAAGAGGGAAGTAAGCTGTACTCCTCCTGGAATGTGCCCACTGGGGCGGGGGTGGGGGGAGGTGGCTAGTTAGACTGAGACTGCAAAGGTTGAGACAGGAAGACAACTGTCGAGGAAAAGAGGGGATGAGAGGTATGAACTTGAAACATGGGAATTGAGAAAATAGACTGGGAGAATAGGGTGAGGGGATGAGGAAGAGCTTGAAGGACAGGGTAGTTAGGGAGATGAGAGAGATCAAGGTTCTAGTGGAGACCTGTGCAAATAACTGAACCAAAGAAGTAAATCCGCTTCTGGTACAGTTATGGTTTATTATAATTTACTATTCCACCCTTCGGGTCAGCAGAGCGGTTTACAATAATAAAATTTAAAAAAAAGAAAAAAAAAGAAAGGAACACCAGAATAAAAACAGGAAAGAATGGGAACAGATAAAACAAAAAAAATTACGTGTAGTAACAGAAAGTGGGAACGGGTAGAACAGAGGTAGGTATCACAAAGAGGAGGCAGAGGAAGCAGGACCCCATCTTACTGAGAACATAGGTCAAAAGCAAGACAAAACAGGTGGGTTTTGAGAAGAATTTTAAATCTAGTGTAGGACAGTTCAAGACTAAGATCCAAGAGGAGTGAATGCCATAGACTAGGGCCGAGAAAGTAAAAACAGAGTGCCTGGTGGATTCATACTGTGCACGGGAAGCAGGAGGAAAACAAAGATAATTGCCGTGAATAGAGTGCCGAAGATACAGTGGTGCCTGGGGGATAATAGAGGAGGAAAGATAGGGAGGGGAGGGGGGTCTCACAATGAAGTGTTTTATGGTCCAGAATGAGGTTATTAAACTGAATGTGATATTGTACAGGTAACCAGTAAAGGTGAAGAAACAACGGCGTGAGGTGTGCTATTTAAGCATAAGGCAGTATTCTGAAAAGTTTGGAGATGGCAGAGATGTAAATAGGGGAGACCAGCATAGACAACATTGTAGTAGTCCAAACGGGATAGGACCAAAGAGATAAGGAGTGTGGAAAAGGAAGAGACAGAAAGAAATGGACGAATGGCTGTAGTTGACACAGGATAAGGAAAGAGTGTTTCACTGCCAAACTAATGTGGTCATGAAAAGTAAGGGCAGTGTCCAAGGTAACCCCAAGGTACTTAAAGAAGACCGCAGAGAGATAGATGGGAGCATTAACAAGGAGAGGGGCAGTGATGGAGGAGCCAACTGAGTATGTGCAACCAGAGAGAAAGGCGTGAAACCATTGAAGAACTGTGCCACACAACCCAATGTCCTGCAGACGAGAGAGGAGGATAGAGTAATTCACCAGGTTGAAAGCAAAGGAGAGATCAAGTGAGATAGCCAATGAGATATTTCCTCTTGTCAAGGGATTCACAGATTTCACTGAGACGGGAGAGTAGGATAGTTTCAGTTCTGTGACATGGGCGGAATCCTGATTGACGTGGGTGGAGGACATTGGATTTCTTGAGGTGATTAGAGAGTTGCAAGAAGTCCAAGTCTTTCTAGAATTTTGGAAAGAAAGGGCAGATTGGAAATCAGACGATAATGAATAGGAGAGGCTACATCTAAGGAAGTGTTCTTATTTATTTATTCTGTTTGGTTTTATATATCGCAGTATTCATAATCAGCGTGGTTTACAAGAGAACAACTTATTAAATAGAACAGTTTACATTAAACACGTGAACATAATTTAACGCAAATAACAGGTTACATTAAATATGTGAACAAAGCTTGACATAATAAGTCATACAACAGTAGCATTTAAGAACTATTTACCAGCTGAAAGGAGCTTGAGTATAGAAGATAGATAGGTTTCACTATAGCAGACATCCAAGGTAGAGGGATGGTCCCAGAGAGCAAGCTGTTATTCATGATAGAGAATCCAGGGCAAGGGAATGGGGTTAGAGGCACATATGTTTTTTTTGGCAGAAGAAAGGACTATAGTAAGGGCCTCAAGCGAGATAGGATTAAATTCAGCCCAAGAAGTGGGTAAGTACAGGGCCAGAGGAAAGGCGAGTAGTGGCTATCATCTCAAGGTTTCTAAAATTGTAATTCAATGCTTATTTATTTCAGCCCACAGTGTGAGGCACCGTGTCCCTTTGTGTGTAACTGATGTTTGTACTAATTCCACTTTCCCATTCCTGTTTTATAGTTTTTAGCCTTTACACTTTCTTTACTGTACACAGTAAGTTTGGTGCTGGCAGAGATACACAGTATGCCTGGTGCTCCCTCTTCCTGTCTTCTTTATACTGTATTATGATTTCAATATGTCCTGCAAGCGCTCTTTCTCTGACATGACAATTATATCTACCTCTTCATTCAGTTTTATATAGTCTAACTCTCCCATCATATCTTTTAGACTTATAGCATTTGTATACAGGAATTTCAAAATATGTTTTTGTTGATATTGACTATCAGCTGACAGGAGTCATTTGGAATCTTTCAACTCTGCGGTTTACTTAAGGGCACCAGGACTACATTTATTTTTATTGCAGCATCTCCATCGAGATGCCCTAAACCTCCCTGTTTTGCTAGTATCCATTAACTCACACCTCTCCAGTAGTAATTCAAGGCGAGTTACAATCAGATATTTGTAAGTATTTCCCTGCCCCTGTAGGGCTTACAATCTAAGTTTAACTTTAAAAGATACATTATTCCCAACCATGCACTCTTGGGTGACAGTCTGCTTTCCCTTAATATCTGGTGGTATCTTGTAGTAGGGAGCAGGGGTTTGCCAGAGCCCTGCTCCCTACCACGAGGCCAATCAGGGACACTTTACATAAACAGGAGTGCTATCGGGAGAGATAAAAGCCGCTGAGAAGGCTGATCTACATCACAGCAAGGAGCAGGGGGTTTCCAGAGCCCTGCTCCCTATCACGAGGCCAGTCAGGCTGCACCGGGACACTCTACATAAACAGGAGTGCATCGGGCGCACCCATGCCTTTTGGGTCCATACAGGTGTGTCTCCCCACCTCTCCCAGAATAAAAGGGACCCTCTTATGGACAAGAATAGCCACACCCCGTTTCTTGGAATTATATGCTGAACAGTACATCTGGGTGTACCCCGAGCATCTCAGTTTCTCATGTTCCTCTCTAGTTAAGTGTATCTCCTGCAGGAGGGCAAAATCAGCCTTCGCCCGCACTAAACTTGTCAGTATTCTCTTCCTTTTAATGCGGCTATGTATTCCCCTGACATTCCATGAGATAGTTATATAACCCCCCCATGTCCCCCTTTGGACCTCTCTAATCATCCTCACCTCCCTTTGTGCCATGCTGTTAACACTGAGCCACATTGATGCATCAAAACAACATAAAACAATTAACATCACAGACTTCTCCCCCTTTGTCCTCCCCTCTTCAACCCTCCTCCCCTCTTCAACCCTCCTCCCCTCTTCCTGTGAATTCCACTTTTCCTCCTTTTTTTGCTTCCGCAGAGCTTAAAGCGGTCTCACTCCCGTCTCACATCCCTCCCCAGCTATGCCAATTGATTAAAAAGTCATCTTCTTGACTTCCCTTTGGAAGCCGAATACCTTCTCCATCATAGTTCATCCTTCTCCATGCCACAGATCTGTTATTTCCAGTTCATTCCTCTCCCTTAATTCCCAGTTCCTGTGATTCTGTAGCTTGGTCTGCTCTCCGTTCCTCTGTAGGTGTGGCCGGTGCATCACGCTCCATCTCCTGCTTCCCCTGCTCAGCCGCCTCCACCTGAGTGGTAGCGCCTCAACCGCTGTCCATGGCCGCCACGTGAGTATTTCCTTGACGCACTGTTCTACTCTTAAGATGTTTCTCTAGTGCCTCCACGCTGTGAAAGAATCTTCTCACACCATTCTCCATCAATACTAGTCGTGCTGGATACCAAATTGCCACCTGTATCCCTTTCTGAGCAAGGGTGTGTTTGAATGTTACCATGTCCTTGCACCTTCTCATAGTCTCCGCTGCCACATCCGGGAACACCAAGACCCTCCATGACTTGAATGTGAATTACCCCGTTCTTCTAGCTAGACGGATGATATGCTCCCTGTCCTGGAAACGCAGCAGCTTAACTATAAAGGCCCACAGCCTCGCACTGTTTTCCGGGCGGGGACGGAGTTCACGGTGCGCCCTCTCAATTTCATAGGCCTCCGCTGAAGGACAGTCCGGGAAGCATTGTACAAATAAAACTTTAACAAATGGTATGGGGTCTCTGTCTTCTTCCCCTTCCGGCACTCCAAAGATCTGCACATTTGACCTTCTGTCCCGATTTTCCATTTCTTCCATTTTTGCCTGTAGCCAGCCTAGTTGTTGTTGTAGGCACGAGACCTCCTTCCCCGCCTGTGCATCCTCCGTAGAGCTGATTCTGGTTTCGGCCTCCTCCAGTCTCACCCCCACCGCCGCTAACTTCTTCTCTATCTTTCCAAGGACCTTGTTAACAATTTCTGTTTTTGAGTCCCTTATTTCTATCAATATGGTGAGATCATCTGCTTTACTGCACCCCCGATTGCTGTCTCCAGTACTTGCTGTGGATGACGCTGGGGAGGCCGAGCCTTGCACTACTCTTTCCACGGTCTCCTGAGGTTTGCCGTAGCCGCATATAGTTCAGCAATAGTCTTGACGGGTTTAAGCCTCACAGTCTTCGGCTTTATATCTTTTCTGGAGAGGGTTTGCACCCTTCGTCACACTTCTTTACAGTATTGGGGGGGAATTGGGAGACAGAGCTCTCTTAGACACGTCCGACCTCTGCTGCGCTCATACTGGAAGTTGTACAGAAGTAGTTTGACATATTAAAATGCAGGGATAAGGAGAGATGATGATGAACGTTTGACTATTCCTTCCCAAGTCTGCATCAGAGGGGACGGAAGCAGATAGTCAAAGCAAGCACCATCAGCAATGCAGCATCTAAGGCTTTGGGTAAGCATTATGTTGCTGTTTTAATTGTCATTGCCACCACTGCAGATCCTGGAGAAGGGTGAGAGCAGGGGAGGCAGCAGGATTGAGGTTCACCTAGGACATTTCATATCCTTATACAAGCTCTGAGCATGCCATTTGTTTTTTGTGGAAATTAAAGTGGCCCTCTCAGTTGTTAATGATCTATCAGATATGCCTTTAAGTTAATACAGACATGTATTTATTTAATGATATACATTGACTGTAAGACCATCACATGAATGTGTTCAAGTAGATTCAACAAAAGTAACCTTGGGATCGTGCATATGCACATTTTGTTAAGTCACGTGTGCTAGTTTCTCTGGCATACTGCTGATTTATGTGCTCGACCATGAACGCAAGCCAACTGATAAGCCTCAGAGTTGTGAAGGTAACAGTACAAGAGAGGCTCCTTTCATCATATCATGGTCTAAAGCAGCATGCATTATGAGGATTAGCCATAGCAGAACAATGAAGAAACAAACAAGATGGAAAGAAGTGAACAGATATGTTAGAGTACAATTCTATATATAAACAATTTAAACTCACTACCCACACTGGAGCTTTTCTAGTGTCAAAACAGTTTGGTAAAGTTGCTGTAGCAAAAATTTTAGGGACTCTTCCTAGAGACCTTTCCAAGCCAAGATCTGCTATGAAGTGCTCTGCTGCTGCTACTGAATCCAGGATATTCGCTTTGCTGTTGTTGACCACCTGCTGTCTCGCAGGATAAAGCATTGCATATTAGATACCCATTTTATAAAGCTGCTTTTAAACTTTTTCGTTTTATGTTGTAGTTCCACCAAAACATCCTGAAAAATATCGTTTTTAGCCCCATGATATTGCAGCTTCCTTGTTTTTCATGGAGCTTCTTACAGTGTACCTGATATTTCCATATCGTCTTGCTAGACCAGTCCAGACAAGTGGGTTGTGTTTCCCTATCAACAGAATGGTGGAGACAGATAACCAATGAAATGCTCAGGTTTCAATGACATCACCCCCATGTCTCTATCAGCCTGAGCCACTAGAAGGCACCTCAGTATTCTTCTGTCTCCAGCAGATGGCAGTTGGATTTTCTCAACTCTGAAGAAAATCTGAACAACTGAGAGGAAAAAGATTGATTTTGCTCATGAATGACTACTTTGAGGGTAACGCTCTTACTTGAGTGTGGCATAGGAGTCTCCACTAGACTGCGGTCTTTTCAGTAGCTAAAGGAGGATGGAAAATTGGTTCAGCTCCGCATTCTTATGATGGGCCTGTTGAGCAGCCAGAAAATTGGAAGGATTTGGAAGAGATCAGCAGCCTCACACAACCTCAATGCCCTTTCTCTCCTCCTCTCCCCACCCCCGCACCCCTTCCATTCTCCCTCAAGACACCTTAGAGATATGTGGCTTTAAACCTATTAAGAAAACATAAGAAAGAAAGAAACAGTGGCTGGGGAGTAGTACTGAGTCTGGCATGGTTTGCCCTGCCTAAGGCTCCTAGGGGATTAGTACAGTACCAAGGCTTGACTTCATTATTGCCCTTAATGGGGGCTCCCGCACTTGTCTATTTTGAAGTGTAAGTCGGGTGGACAGTAGGCAACTGTTAGCTCAGCATCAGTGCTTCCTGCCATTTTCCAGCACGCGCAGTGAACAGTTTCTGCCTTTGTGCGTCTTCACCCAAGCGGTCCTGGCACGCGTTCTATCTGAGCGGCTCCAACACGCATTCTTGTCCCAGTGCCCATATCCTACGCTAATGTTGCATGCTCTGTCAGCATGCGCTTTTGTGCCTAAGCAGCTTTAGTGTGCACACAAGTTTGACTTGCCTTTATTCTGTCTTCTTCCAGGAAGCATTGTTTGACCTGTGGCAAGCGAAGAGTCTCCTCACTGGATTCATTCTGCACGATAGCCTCTGACCTTTCGCTGGTGGGCCCATCTCCCTCCTTCTAATGAAGGGATTCATTGGGCTTGGCATTTTCTGCCTCAAAGTAAGAGGGGACTACTGTCCCTGTGGTTCAGACTAATACCTGACTTTGCATTCCAGTGGCAGTGCTTCTGGCTGCTCCCCTTCTCCTGAGGGCTCGCCTCCAGTTGTGTTCCCTGTGTTGGGGATCAGTCTCAGAGAGGGGAGCTCCTGGAATCCAGGTTATCCTCCCCAAAATTCTTCCCTTCTTCAGCAAGCCTGGTCCTTTTGGTGCAGAAACTCAGACCCTGCAACCTTTGGATTTCCTTGAGCTCAGATCACATGAGGGATGAGCAGAATGTAGAAGCCTGGCTTGAGTGCCGTCTCCTAAGCAACCCAGAAGGAGGTTTCCTCTTGGAAATGTGGGTCGGCTGGGTCTGTCCCCGAGACTTGGATGTGAGTGCTAGTTTGATCGTTTTGTTTGAGGAGTATGATGCAAAAAATAAATAAAGCAAGAAAGTGTTTTCTCCATGAGAATTCATGTGGAGGCTGATACTCCCCCCTGTCCTAGAAGGGAGATATGGCGGCATTGATTGCACGAGTTTCGTTCAGCTGGTATGTGGCTGGCACTGGAGCAGGGACTGCAGGTTTCCCGCTTCTATAGGCAGTGTGGATATGCACTGGAGATGTCCCATTTCCAGAGATATTTAGGAACATGTTCCAGTCAGAATGGGTCCTTCCTGAATTTCCACCTAAGAGGATAAAGGGGATGTGAGCTGTTCTGGAGAGGAATACATCGCATGGTCCCGCCTGTCGAAGGTAAAGGCACAGGTCACAGCAATCTCCAAATGGGCCTCCACTCCTTCAGAAGTTGGTTTGGCCTTGATGGACACTAAGGAAAGATGGACTCTGCTGAAGAGCCAGTGTGTAAAGGCAGTTGCTGTTCTCCAATTTTCGGTGTATGCAGTCCTGACATCTCAAGCCCTGCTTCTGTTGATTCAGTCTCTCCCGCTGGATGATGCTACCCCTCTTTTGGAGTCTGTTACTGCATTTTTTCTGATGCTATGTATTTTCTAGCCCATTTAGCGGCTAGAGATGGTGACATGAAGTTAGATATGTCCTCACCACTGGGCAACAGCTATGCCCTCCAAGGCCCCGGCTAACTCTATTGGCCTTAAGGGAAAGCTCCATTGTGGGGCTCGTCGGAGAGGTTGGTAAAGAACTTGACCAAGGTCAAGTCTTCTCGCCTTCAGGCTAAAGGGCCTGAGAAAACAAGCAGGGCAGTTTCCCTCTTTGGCCTCCACCCATCCATCGCAGGCACGCTAAACTGACTAATGGGAATCTTGGGACTCCTGGCATTTCATCCTGATATGCCTTTTCTTCTCTGCTTCTGGAGTTTGGACCTGTAATTGGTCCTTCGAGGGACTCATGGGCCCAGAGACTCTGTTCCCTCCTGAAGGGGTTCCTCCCGGTCATCACATTGAGGGTTTTTTGGGTCCATTCCTGAATGTCACCAAGAATAGCTGGTTGCTAGACACCATGCACCATGTCCTGGACTACAAGCAGCCAATCCCGGAAGCACTTATCTTCTTTCTGTGTGGTTCAGCGGGCATGAGAGCTAGCGCATGGGTCACAGTGGACAAGTTACTATACCTGAAGGTGCTGGTGCCAGTGCCCCAGCCGAGTGGGGCAAGGGCAAATATTCATTTTCTTTTAGAATGCCAAAGGCGGCTTTCAACCATTGGCATCAAGGGGATCATTGTATCTCCAGGAACAAGCAGGAATGTAGTCTTCACATATGGGTATCGTCGGTACCGACGGAGCCTGTGGGGGAACGCACCCCAGCATCCAATTAGGAAGCTTTTGGGAGCATCCCACAGCGCCTGCGTGCTGCCTTCCCGCCTTTCCCAACTGCCTCTCTCCAGTTTTTTGTTTTCCGCGCAGCCAGCAGGTTGTGTTCCTGTCACCGCAGAAAATGATTTTCCTTATTCTTCTTTTTTCTGGTCGCGTCTGCCTTCCTCGACGCTATACCGGTACCGCCGGTTATTCTTTCTTTCTTTTTCAAAAAAAAAAAAAAAATATATTTTTTTCCAAACTTTTCTTTCCAGGTGCACGCGCCATTTTGGGCCTTAGGCCCAAAATTTCCTCCACTATGGAGAAACCCACCTCGGGTTTTAAAAAATGCACCAAGTGTGGTGGTACCATCTCCGTCACCGACACCCACGAGTGGTGTCTTAAATGTTTAGGTCCTGACCACTCCATCTCCGAGTGCATGGCTTGTGCCATGATGTCCAAAAGGGGTCGACAAAACCGAGCTGCCAAGCTCAGTGCCCTTTTTCCCTCCGATGCAGCTTCAGTGGCATTGACGTCTTCCAGGGCTTTGTCTTCCTCCCATGGATCTCAGGTAACTAAACATAAGCCCAGCCGGTCCTCAAAGGGTAGATCTCCTTCAAAGCATCGAGATGCCTCTGGCATTGCCCTTGAGGGTTCCATACCAGCAAAATTGCCCCGGTGGGAGGCTTCGGCTTCCAAAGCATTATCGGGGATCCAGGATGTTCTCAAGGCCTCGACCTCAGCAGAACTACTGGTGCCATGCTCTGGGGTACCGGCTGTTTCCAGTACCAACACCCAGGCATTGGCAGCGTTGATAGACCAAAGATTCTTTGCTATTGAATGCAGTCTGGCGGCTCTCCTTGCGGCATCGACGCCGTCGTTACCGCGTCACAGTTCAACCGGTACCGGCACCGATAGCATTGACATCGGTATCGGCTTTGCCGGCACCCAGTCATGTGATGCCTTCTGGTGCCAATACACCGGTACCGATTACCCCTGGTACCGACTTTGGTCAGTACGGGTATTGGGCTCTAAAAGAGCATCCGGACAGACGATACTTCGAATCCTCGGATGACTCCGAGGATTCTGATAGCTCTGCTGGTACCAGGATACTTCTCCCGGAGGAGCCTTCCTCTCCTAAACGAAGGATGTCTCCTCCAGAAGATATCTCCTTTCAAGATTTCATCAGGGAGGTGGCTCATGGATTGTCCATTACTGTGACTCCTGAGACAGAGCCCAGAGCTAAGGAGTTGGAGATCTTACAATATCCCAAAGCTCCTAAGGAGGAAGCTACCTTGCCTATCCATGAGATCTTACATGATCTCATGTTGAGAATGTGGGAGACACCTCTCACCACCTCTCCTCACTCTCGCAGACTGGATATCATGTATCGAGTCCCTCCTTGTCCTGGATTCCAGAAAACTCAGCTTCCTCACCACTCCATTGTAGTGGAATCAGCTATGAGAAGGATCAGGAATGCAAAGAGGCATGCCTCTAATCCTCCAGGATGTGAGTGTAGAACTTTGGACGCCTTTGGACGTCGTACTTTCCAGGCTTCCATGCTTTCTGCCAGGATCAGTTCCTATGTTTTATATATGGGAATGTTCCTTAAAGAAGTCACAGGTGATTTAGAGGTTTTGAGCCCTTTTCTTCCTGAGGACAGAAGGCAGGATTGTCTCACATTGTTCAAACATGCCCAGGATGGGTCTAAGTTTGTCAACCGTGCAGCTTTTGACTGTTTTGAATACATAAGCAGAACCTCTGCCATTGCCATAGGTGCACGTAGAATTGCCTGGCTCCAGGCATCAGATTTGGAGCTCTGGGTGCAAGACAAACTAGGCAATATCCCTTGTACAGGTGAGAATCTATTTGGCAAAAATTGACAAGAAAAAGCCAACGAATTAGATGCTGACAACTCCACTTTGGATAGGCTATCCAAAGCCACAGCTGATCCTGCGAGAAAGAAATCTTTCAAGAAGCCTTTCTTCTCAAAAAAGAAGAAGTTTTATCCCTCTTATTCCTAGCAGGGACGTTCTGCAGGTCAGCCTGCCCGGAAGGGTCAGCAACCACCTAAACAAAGGAAAACAAAGACTCCTAAGCCTCAACCATCTCAGCAGTCTCAGCCGCCACAAGGCCTTTGACTTTCATCTAGAGAACTTAGCCTTCCTGGCCCTCAATGGACCAGAGCCTTCCACCATTCCAGAAAGGTTATGTCACTTTGCCCCCAGGTGTGAGCAGATCATTGGACACTCTCCATTATAAGAGAGGGGTACAAACTGCACTTTCTGTGCATGCCCCCTCACACAATGGCAAGACAGTTCAATTCTCAGACCTCTCTCATCAACCTGTTGGATCAAGAGGCCACCATACGTCTTGCCCAAGGGACAAAAGAAGAAGTACCCATTCATCAACAGAGTACAGGGTTTTACTCCCCCTATTTCCTTATCCCAAAGAAAACAGGGTTATACAGACCTATTTTGGACCTCAGAGAATTGAACAAATTCCTGTTCAAAGAGAAATTCAATATGATGCCATACCTTGAGTGTCAGGATTGGCTTTGTTCTCTAGATCTCAAGGATGCGTACACCCATGTTCTCATCCATCCAACTCACAGAAAGTTCCTTCGGTTCCTTTTTCAAGGAAAGCACTACCAATACAGGGTGCTTCCTTTGGCCTGGCCTCAGCTCCAAGAGTGTTCACGAAATGCATGGCTGTGGTAGCAGCATTTCTCCGCACTCTAGGCATATTCATCTTCCCCTACTTAGAAGACTGGCTCATTCGAGACCCATCAGAGTCAGAGGCCAGGACTTCTCTATCTTGCACAATGCGTATCCTTCAGTATTTGGGTCTGGTCATAAACATCCCAAAATCCAGTCTAACTACAACTCAGTCTCTAGAGTTCATAGGAGCTTTGCTGGATACCAAAAGGGCAAGGGCCTATCTTCCCCATACCCGTTGCTGTCACATGGTGCAGTTAGCTTCTCAAGCAGTGCTAAAGCCTCATCTCACTGCTCGAGAAATGTTACAACTACTAGGCCACATGGCATCTACTGTGCATTTGGTTCCCTATGCTCGCCTCCATATGAGAGCAGCCCAGTGGACTTTATCCACTCAATGGACCCAGGCATCAGGGTGCCTGTCAGACAAAATAGCAAACACAAATCGCCTTATTTTGTCCCTCCAATGGTGGCAGTCTACTCAGAACCTGTTGCTGGGGTCTCCTTTTCAACAACCCTTACCCCAGGCAACTCTCACAACAGATGCGTCACCAATGGGTTGGGGAGCTCATCTGCAAGACCTCTCCACCCAAGGCCACCTGGACTCCACAGGAGACTCATCTACATATCAGTCTCTTAGAGCTCAGAGCAGTTTTCCTGGCTCTTCGAGTGTTCCATACCCTGCTCAGCTACAAGACAGTCCTCATTCATAAGGACAATCAGGTAGCCATGTTCTACGTGAACAAGCAGGGGGGAACAGGCTCTCTGTCGCTTTGCAACTATGGGCCCTCGCCAGAGAGCATCAGATTCATCTCCTGGCAGTTTATCTCCCAGGCATACAAAACTCTTGGGCAGACAGACTCAGTCGAGTTCTGCTTCCGCACGAATGGTCTCTACATGCAGACCAGGTGGCCAAGATTTTTCAAATTTGGGGAACCTCGGACATAGACCTCTTTGCAAGTCCGTTGAATGCCAAACATCCCCGGTTCTGTTCCAGAATTCCAGCTCAGGACTCTCAGGCTAGGGATGCTTTCCACCTTCACTGGGGTCAAGACTTCCTTTATGCCTTTCTACCTATTCACCTAATTCCCAAAACCCTATTCAAGCTTCAGAGAGACAGAGGGCGTATGATTCTCATAGCTCCACATTGGCCACGACAAGTGTGGTATCCTCTGCTTCTACCTCTCTCTCAAGCTTCCTCCCTGGAGTTAGGATCTGCTCCAGATCTCCTGTCTCAGTAGGACGGAATGTTATGGCATCCCAATCCCCAATCTCTGCATCTCAGAGCTTGGTTGCTGAAGGCCTAGATCTTCATGATCTTAACCTCCCTCAGCAAGTAAAGGATGTCCTTTATGCTTCCAGGAAGCCTTCCACAAGACGCTCTTATGCTTTCAAGTGGAAAAGGTTTACCATATGGTGTTCGCAGAAGGGTCTTAACCCCCTTGCGATACCTCTGGAATCATTACTGGAGTATCTCCTTCATTTATCCAATGCAGGACTTAAAACTAACTCAGTAAGAGTCCATTTGAGTGCTATTGCAGCTTCTCTCAAGCCTCTAAATGGACAACCTATCTCCTCCCATCCTCTTATCACAAGATTTATGAGAGGCCTTCTTCTAATTAAGCCTCCCATTAGGGCACCACCGGTGACATGGGACATAAACCTGGTTCTTGGTCAGCTCATGAAGCCACCTTTCGAACCCTTAGCTACTACCTCATTGAAATTCCTTTCTTGGAAGGTTATCTTTCTCATTGCAATCACATGAGCACACTGCATCAGTCATTTGCAGGCACTAGTAGCTGATCCACCTTATACAAGGTTCCATCATGACAAGGTAGTCCTTAGGACTCATCCACACTTTATGCCAAAGGTGGTCTCGCCTTTTCATCTTAATCAAGCGGTCTACCTACCTGTGTTCTTTCCAAGACCTCATGCATCAAATGCAGAAAGGAATCTTCATACTTTGGACTGTAAAAGAGCTTTAGCCTTTTACTTGCAAAGAACACAGCAACATAGAAAGTCCTCTGAACTCTTTGTTGCTTTTGATCCTTCTCATTTGGGACTTCCAGTCTCCAAGAGAACACTGTTCAACTGGATTGCACAGTGTATTTCCTTTGCCTATCAGAGTAAGAACCTTCCTCTGGAGGGCCATGTCACAGCTCACAATGTGAGAGCCATGGCAGCTTCAATGGCTCATCTACACTCTGTGTCTATCGACGACATCTGTCGAGCAGCCACTTGAGCCTCGGTTCATACCTTCACAGCCCATTACTGCTTGGACAAGGACTCCCGCTGGTATGCCTTGTTTGGTCAGGCTGTTCTCCAACACCTGTTCCATATCTAATCAACTCCTACCCGCCATCCCTGGTTGGATGCCAGAGATCCATGGGGGGAAGTGGAGCCCTTCACAGGGACACACAACTTGTGGTGTGTCTCCCTGGCATCTAGAGCTAGGGATTCCCCATATGTGAAGACTACTTTCCTGCTTGTTCCTGGAGATAGCATAGTTACTCACCTGTAACAGGTGATCTCCGGGAACAGCAGGAATTTAGTCTTCACAACCCACCCACCTCCCCTAGGAGTTGTATCTCTCTATCTATCTCTTTCCCTTTCCCTCTCTCTCTCTTTGTCTCAGCTTTAAACTCAACTGGAGAGAGGCAGTTGGGAAAGGTGGGAAGGCAGCACGCAGGCGCTGTGGGATGCTCCCAAAAGCTTCCTAATTGGACTCTGGGGAGCGTTCCCACGCAGGCTCCGTCGGTACCGACGATACCCATATATGAAGACTAAATTCCTGCTGTTCCCAGAGATCACTTGTTACAGGTGAGTAACTATGCTTTATTTGCAAGTGTTGTGTTTCCCAATGGAAACTCTGATATCTGTGATTTCACTGATGCCATGAAGGGAGTTCCTAGCATAGCTGACCTTGGCCGAAGCTTGCTTTCATATCCTAATCCAGGAGGATCAGCAGAAATGTCTGCGTTCTGCCATGTTTGGCTCACTTCAGCCTGCTGCCCTTCCTTTAACCTTCTGCTGCCCCAAGATATTCTCTGGGATCTTAGTGGTGGTGGCTGCTGTGCTACAGCTTTAAGGGCTCTGTGTGCACCCATTTCTGGATGACTGGCTCATCTGAACCGTTATCTGAGTGATATCCTTCTGGGAGGCCTTGGCTGGGTGGCTATTTGGGGAATGTGTCCTTTTGAGCCTTCCCAATCCTTAGCATTCCCTAGCATTCTTGAGAGCATGGTTCAGTGCTCAAGTGGATAATCTTCCTGCTGGAAGAGAGTGTACAGAGATTGTTGGAACAACGAGGTTTTCTGTTCTCCACATGCTCCCAGGGTTTGGGATTCTCTACTGTTTCTTGGTATGATGCGCACACTTCTGTTAGGCTGCTCTGGTGGCCCTTCCTGATTGGAGTTGTTGGCTATGCCCACATTATCTGCAGAGGGGTATACCTTTGGATGATTCCTTGTGGATGTTTCTGGTAATGGATACCCGTCTTACAGGCTGGGAAGTCCTAATCAAGACCATCGACACTCTCTCTTGATCCTGGAGAGTGGGCATTGAGTCAGGGGTGTTTCAGATGTTTCACCACCTTAGGGGTTGCTCTGTGATGAAATTAATGGTGTCCTGCTCCCATGACAAGCTGTGCCATTTCTTTAGTCACCGCATGGAAACTGGGTCCAAGGGAAATGGTGTCTTGGTTCAGTCCTGGCCACCATAATGCTTGCTGTATGTGCTTCCTCCATGGATGTTGTTGGGGTATGTGCTTCAGTGCCTAGAGCGCCATCCAGGCTGGATTAGTCTGGTGGTACTGGATTGGTTGAGGAGAATGTGTTTCGGGGACCTGAAGCGGTTCCTGCAGGTTACTCCTCTTCATCTGTCCCATTTCTGGGCTGGTTGTGTCAAAGACCATTTATCCTGGATGATCTAGTTCCCTTTCACTTATGGCCTAGCTGTTTAAGGGAGTTGTCTAATGTATCAACACTATTCTCCTGCAGTAGTTTCCACTCTGTTGAAAGCCCAGTGGGATTCTACCAACCTGGCATTTGTACGGGTCTGGAACCTCTTTGAACATGGGTGTGGCACTCTACAGTTTCTTCCCAAGTCTGTCAAGGTGCCAGCTCTGATGGCCTTCTGCAGGATGGTCTGGAAAAGGGGTTTGCCCTTCCTGAAAGTCTAGGTGGCAGCCTTGTGCTGTTTCAGAGGTCTGGTGGCTGGAAAGTCTTCAGCCTTGCAAGCAGATGTTTTCTGTTTTCTTCAAGGGGTTTGGCATCTGAATCCTCCCCTCTTATTGTTGTCCCTTTCTGGGATCTCTGTCTGGTGCTCAGTGCCCAGGAGTTGGAGCCCCTTTGAGCCCCTGAAGTGTCCTACTCTGAAGGGCTTGACTCTCAAGACTGTGTTCTTGATCTCCGTTTGTTCAGCAAGATGGATTTCCAAGCTTCAGACTCTTCTTTTTTTTTTCTCGCTGGGATCCATATCTGTCCTGTTCGGGGGAGGCTGTCTTCATTTGGCCTGTGCCTTTTTTGATCAAGGTGATATCTCCCTTTCATGTGAACCAGCTGGTTTGCTTGCCCTCATAAGAACCTAAGAAATGCTATACTGGGTCACACCAATCTCCATCAAGCCCAGTATCCTGTTTCCAACCGTGACCAATCCAGGTCACAAGTACCTGTTAGGTTCCTAAAAAGGCACACAGGTTCCACAATGCTTGTCCTAGGGCAAGCAGTGGATTTCCCAGGTCCTCTTTAATAATGTTGGACCTTTCCTTGTCCAGACCTTTTTTTAAACCCAGCTACACTAACAGCTTTTACTACATCCTCCGATAATGAATTGCAGAGTTTGATTATGCATTGAATGAAAAAAATATTTTCTCTTATTGGTCTTGAATGTCTTACATTGTAGTTCCTTTCTAAGGAGCAGCGAGGAGGGAAAGATAAGGATCTTCGCCTGGTAGATTTCTGGATGGTGCTTCTCCAGGACTTGGAGGTTATGAATTCCTTTTGTAAGTCTGATCATCTTTTTGTGTTGTTGCTGGCCCACGCAAGGGTATCACAGCAGCCACGACTACCTTGGGGCGTTGCATCAAGGAGGCAATTGCCTTGGCATATCTCTTATGGAACTGGCTGGTTTCAGAGGATTTACATGCTCATTCTACTCAGACACAAGCATCCTTGTGGGAGAAGTGTGGCTTGGTAGCCTCTTTAGTCATTGTCGGGTGGCAACATGAGCTTCACTTTCCACTTTTTGTCAAGCATTACTGCTTGGATGTCCACGCTTGGGCAGACATGGCCTTTGGTTGAAATGTTTACAAGCTGCTGTGTTTTCTTCCTGCCCATTGGAAGCATAGCTTTGGTATGTCTCACTTGTCAGGATTGGTCTAACAGGACGATATGAAAGGCGACATTTTACTTACCAGATAGTCTTTTCCTTGAGTCCTGCTAGACCAGTCCAGGACCCACCCCTGGAACTGTGTTTGGTCTGTTGTGGTGGTACCTTGATCCACTATGATTTATTTGCTTGGCTCTGCAAGATTGTATCCTACTGACAGCCTGCTGTTCAATCTTTCATGTACAAAGTTTGTTTGGTTTATCATTGTTGAGGTTCTGTGAGGTTTGCTATGCTTCCCCATATTACTACCACTGCTACTACTAATCATTTGTATAATGCTACAAGGCGTACGTAGCACTGTACATATAGATGTAAGACACAGTCTCTGCTCATCAGAGCTTACAATCTAATCAAGACAAAACACATAGTGAAACTGGGGTCTAGAGTATAGTAAAATACACAAAAGTAGTGGAGAAGACAGTGAGGAGCATCCGGATCCAAAAAAGGCTTCAAAGAGGTGGGTTTTTAACCTGGATTTGAATAAGGCTAGAAAAGGAGCCTGACGCACAGACTCAGGTAGTTTGTTCCAGTCATATGGAGCAGCAAGATGGAATGAACGAAGTCTGGAGTTGGCAGTAGCAGAGAAGGACCACAGATAAAAGGGATCTGCCAG
The DNA here is from genome assembly GCA_033557465.1 of Ichthyophis bannanicus. Classification (NCBI taxonomy): domain Eukaryota; kingdom Metazoa; phylum Chordata; class Amphibia; order Gymnophiona; family Ichthyophiidae; genus Ichthyophis; species Ichthyophis bannanicus. The sequence goes on along the minus strand of JAWIIG010000024.1, from coordinate 2,176,596 downwards.
AGGAGCAGAGTTCCCGAAGAGGAGTGTAGAGCGAGATAAGAGAGGAAAGATAGTGAGGAGCTGCAGAATGAATGCATTTGTAGGTCAGTAGGAGAAGTTTGAACTGGATGCGGAAACTGATAGAGTGCCAGTGAAGTGACTTGAGAAGAGGGTTTACATGAGCATAGTGACACTGGCAGAAGATAAGCCATGCAACTGAATTTTGAATAGACTGAAGGGGAGAAAGATGATTTTGAGGAGTAGATTACAATAGTCAAGGCAGGAGGTGACTTGTGAATGGATAAGGGTCTTAGTAATGTGAGTAGACAGGAAGGGACACATTTTGCTGATTTTACAGAGAAAGAAGCAGCAGGTTTTAGCTATCTGTTGGATGTGCCCGCGAAAGAGAGAGTCAAAGGTGACCCCAAGGTTGTAAGCTGAGGAAATGGGGGAGGAGTCTAGGGGATGAATACTGAGATGCCCTCTAATGGCTCTGGATGATAAGAGGCATGTCATTGAAACCTGGACATTTCATTTGCTATCTGCCTCCACCAATCTGCTGGTAGGGGAACACAACCCACTTGTCTGGACTGGTCTAGCAGAATGCAAAGAAAGGACAATATCTGGTAAGCAAAATGTCACCTTCCTAGTAGTGGATATATATATAGACTTATGTGTAGTAACTCAGGTATTACAAAATAGATATCCAATTTTAAAAACTAACTAAATAATTGATCAAATATGGTGCATGTTCTTATAAATTCAAGGCACTCTACATAGCTTAATAACTAGAGGATCCAGTTGCCTGTAATCATGGCTTAAAATATCACCTCTTATTCTTATCACCTTGCACTCACCGTTTCAGCACTTAATAATAAATTGGATGCTTACAGTGCTATGACACATGCTAGATGATAACATTAGTGCATGCTTATCTAATAAGATTCAGAGTAGTCCTACATAGAGTCCTCTGAATCTCACAATCCCTGATGTGAGCTGTGTTTCACCTATAGATGCCGTATCAAGGAAATAGCGAGAGGTTGTTGGTTAGGGCATTGTTTTGTTGGTTAAATGCTGTGCTGTTAATAAGAGCTACAACCTATTTAATCCATATAATGTTTTGCTTCTAGTTTCTGACTATAAATACACAGAGGGTGAGTTCAGAAGAGGATGGGAACTGAAAAAGCTATGGGGTTTTGGCTGTCTGTTGTGATGTTTTCGGGTAACCACAGTGACAGAAAACTACACAGTGTTTAATGAAATGAATAATGGCAGCGACTCAGATTTCTTTCCTGTCCCTTTCGTTATCTGGAACAGAATGATATACAGCCATTAAATAGCAAGAACTTTTAACAAGTCATGGAGACAGAATGGCTAATGATAAAGCCATAGCTCAGAACAGAGATTTTGAAGAAGATGGACAGTTAAATCAGTCTGCCAAAGGAGATTAATGTTACTATAACCTACAAAAGCTATGCTGATAATCCTGTCCTCACTGCGCCACTATTGCCAGGGATATAAATGAAAAAAAGCATTAATTGTGTCAGCATTCCGACGTGCACAATAGCAGATGTGAAAAAATCCCACTAATAGCTTTTTTTATTGGAATATTTGCTGAAGAAAACAGTTGCACAAAATTGGACAGAATACCATTAATTTTAAGCATTGATTATTGTTTCTGGGACAGTTAATGTTTCAGTCATTTGATCACTGTGGGCATCAGCTCAGTTTTTCCAGATACTCTAATGTGCTATTTCTTTAGCAAGGCCATTATGTTTTTCAGGCTGAATGCCAACTTGATTAAACTAATTTGCTCTAAGAGCAATGTATTGGGTCCTTTTTTTATTGTTACATGATTTGGTTCCCAGAGATTCTTGAATCCTTCATTAAGTGCTGCTGTGTTTGTATTTAATGTATACAGTATTTATTTCCCTTCTGTTTTCCTGTCCAGGCCAAATGTAAATGTTTTCAAACTAGAATTTATTGAACACTCCAACTTCGTTGTCCATCAGTCTTGGAAAGAAAAGATTTCTTTATTCAAGAAAGAACAGTCATTCTATATCCCTACTGCTGTTCATCCCAGTCTCATTTAATCAAACATCTCACTTTTTGTACCTATTGCCAATAAAAGGATTGTAAATTCAAAGGTCACTGTTAAGTTCTTGTCTCTCTTCTTATCTAGGCATGATGCAAAGTTGACACTTTTTGGGCAAGGAGGAAAACTGATTTTTACAAGCCGGTAATAATGTAAGCAAAAAGAAAGCATTGATCTTTAGAAGGGGTTATTCTTCCAGATTTAGAAAAATCTTTGGAAGGAGAATGAGAGGTAAACAGTTTTCAGAATTCTATAAATGTACATTCCCCAATATCCAAACCCTAGCTAACAATATAGAATGAATTGCAATGTCTGCAGTTTATTAAGCATAGTTTAGGAGTACTGTAATTTTGGGTGAAAAGATGCAAACGCTAAAATTTGTGCTTTGCAAGCATTTGGATGTGAATTTAGGTAGTTTCACATTCTTATTTTAAGTCACAGGAACCCCAAACCGAACTATGGCTGGCTCAGACATTTGCCTGTGGTTTTGTGATTTTGTTTTAGTCATTTCCTGATAAACCTATAATGCAGAAAATGTTGAGCAGCACAGGAAGTGACAGTGGTCTTTAAGAAAGATTTTTGTTCATCTTGAAGTTGCAAAGTAGAAAGGTTTTTGAGATGGGGACACAGCAGCAGTACTGAGGTAAACGCTTTCTCTAATCGATGCAGCTTATACTATTTTTCATTTATCAGGAACTTATGCTCCCTCAAAAGAATAACTGGGGTTATCCCTCCCCTCCCCGACAATTTCAATGGCGGTAAAGTAATGTACAGGGAAGTGTAAATTTGAAGACCTGAGTAAAAACATCAAGATATGGAAAAAATAAATGTTTTCAAAAGACAGAAGAAACCTATGCTTTCAAAATATGGCAGGTCCTTGTCAGAGCCTGGTGATAAGGAAAGCAGGGAAACAGGTGCTGAATTTAAGGACCATCAATGGTACCATCAAACCAAGAGCAAAGAAAGTGTGCCTGAGCAAGCTGATTCAAATTCCACAATGATTACACTTGGAGACTACAAATGGAAGACACTTTCCAGTTATCATTGGAAGATGAATAGAAAGATGCAATTGCAAAGTTATTTCAATGAGAAGCGGGGTGAGGAAGCATTTACTAAGTATTCCTACATATGCAACAGTGTATTGGTTGATCCAACAATGAAGCTGACCCATACATGCAGCCGCTCTTTGCAGGTTCCTTTTAACAGATCACTGTCTGACCCGGCAGCATCATCACTGGGTAGCAGAACCGAGAATGGAACCCTACAACTGGTACAGCCAATGAATTCTGAACAGGGATATTTATTCCATGGTATCTTCGCTAACCTTTCTGGAAGCTTATGCAAGATGCTGAGCTCAAAAAGAGAGACAAGAAATGCAGAGAAAGTGAATGCAGGTACATTGTATATAAAATAAAGTTGGGCGTATTGGGATAGGAAGACTATTTGGATTCAGTAGCAGTGGTAGAATAAAACAAACTATGATGCTTTTGTTTTCAATTAACTGCTGTGTATCTGGTTTTCATCAGAATTACTTTGCATTTCTCTCTGTTTAAAATACCAGATAAATAGGGGAGATGGTGTTTTTGTTATGAGTGCAGATTGAGAGTAGCTATCTCTGATAGATCATTTAAGCTTTTGCTGCTTTAACAGAAATTGTATCTTATATTTTGGTTGTTGAAGTACCATTTGTTGGATCTCTAACAAATTTTTCAAACTTGAACAGGTTTTAATTTTACCTTACAAGAAAAGTAGAAAATGTTATTTTTTGTTCTCCGCTGGTGATATATTTCATACGGATTAAAAAACTAAGCAGCCCTTTTTTTTTATTTATCCAGTTGCTATGTGAACACGATTAAGTTGCTGAATCTTGCTTTAACACAGGTTAGTAAATCTAGCCATTAGATTGCATTGCTATAGTAACCACATAAATTACCTTGAATAGTATGGTGTACATTGATGCACTGCATAAATAATGATTATTGATACTTTCAATAAATAAGGGAGGATAGGTAGTTCAGATATACATTGCCCACTGATTAAAAAACTTTGTTATCATGAAGGGAGGTCCAGGATTGATCATTGGTCTAAGGGGTCCTTTGTTTTCAGTTTAGTTTCGCCCTAATCTGAAGAATGTAGCTGTAGGTGTCATGGGGTTGCACAGAAAGTGGGGCCAAACCATATAAGCACCAAAATGATGCAAGAGCAGCATGCATATGAATATACAGTAGCTATACCTACATACCCATGCCACAATGCAAAGAAATCACTGCTGGCAGATTGTCTCCCTCCTCCAGCAACGCTGGAGATGCCAGTGGAGCCACACTGGAGGGAGGGAGGCCAGAGCTATTGCTAGATATGGAGGCTGGTGCTGCACTGGAACCACTGTTGAGGAAGGTACAGGGAACACTGTCCTGTTAGAAGGAGAAACTAGCAGGGGTGAAAAAAGAAGGGAGATACTGGAGAGGAGGGGAAGTAAAAGAAGAAGTAGGATACCGGATAAGGAGAGAGGAGGTGCTAGGGGAGAAGAGAGATGTTGGAAGAAGGGAACAGGATTGAGAGGAGATGTTAGGCAAGGGAAAGGGCCAGAAAAGGAGAGATGCTGGTAACGGAGGGGGGAGGAAGAGGGGATATACTGAAGGAAGAGGTGATTTAACCTTTTTATCCAGCTCTTTTGAAAGTTCTGCAGCTCTTTAAATAAAAAGTTTGGAATCCTTGCTGTAGGATCTTGATCTGCCTTTTGTTTTTCACTGTTTAATTTTATTTTATAATCCACCTGTCTTTTAGTACTGTCTACCAGAATAAACTCTGATATTTATTTATTTACATTCTCTTATATACCGCGCTATTCTGCATCAGTGCGGTTTACATTGAACAAACTGAAATTACATTGAACAGGGCATTATAACTTGGAGATAACTATTTTACAGGGAACATGGGCTATGGAGGGTTAAGTGGGTTGCTCAAGACCACAAGGAGCACCTGTGGGACTAGAAACCCCAGTCCTTCCGGTCCAAGGTTGCTGTCCTCTAGTGGGATTTGAACCACCGACCTTCCGGCCTGAAGTACCTTGCCCCAACCACTAGGCCACTCCTCCACTCCACAAACTTGAATGAGTTTTTTTCTACCCGTTTTCTCCTGTTTTGTAATTATTTTAATATGTACTGATAAACTCCCAGGAAAAATAAAATATATTGAAAATAGAAAATAAATGTCCCTAAGTACATTGCTGTCGTATATACAAATTGCACAGTGCTAAAGAGTGTCTACTGTGCACATTTCTTGCTGCAGTATATATTGATATTGGGAAAACTACAACAGAAGCCTTACAAAGATCTCTGTTTTCTGACTAGCCTTGTGCAGAAACAATAGAATATGCTTGTAGACTGGGTGCTGTAACCATCTCAAGAAGAAATAATTCTGGAAATATGGGTTATAATGGAAAGGTTGCCTCTGTTTTATGAGCAGGACAAAATTCCTTGGATTTCAGAAATAAAATTAACATAGGTTATTGTTATGGCTAGATAAACTAAAGAGATGCCAGTCTTTACACAAGTTAGACACTAAAACAACTGTCTTGAATTAGACATGTTTGACTTTTCACTTATTTATTTATTTTATTTATTTAATAGTTTTTCTATACCGCCTTTGTCCAAGGCCGTTTACAAGGAATAACATAACAATTACATAGTATTGTTTTACATTAAACATGGGATGTCAACTTGGAGATAAATGTGGGGTTGTTTATAGGAAAGATAGACTATGTACTTAGCAAAATAGATAATTAAGGTTACATAATGTCATTGAGTCCATAGTATTCTATGAATAGATGTGTTTTGAGTGACTTTTTTAAGTCTGAAATGGAATTTGCTGCTCTTATGTTTTCTGGTAATGAATTCCATAAAGATGGGGCGTAAAGAGAGAATGCTTTGTTACTGGCTTGCTGTGATGTTTTGCTCTTGGGTGGGTAAATGTTCAGTAGGTTCCAACTGTTAGATCTTCTTGGTCTTGTGTGTGTTATGGTGATTATTTCTGAAAGGCAGGGTGCCGAGAAATTGTGCAAGATTTTAAAGGTGATGGTTATGGATTCTGTGTTATTGGCAGCCAATGTAGGCTTCTTAGGATCGATGTTATATGCTGCCGGGTTGCACTGGAAGTAAGGATTCTGGTAGCAGTATTTTGAACTAGTTGAATTGGGTATAAAGCATTCTTTGGTAGGCCATGGTAAATGATGTTTCCATAGTCAAGGTGTGGTGTGATGTTTGCTTGTTAGTATGATTCTGAAGTCTGTCTCCTGTAGCAAGTGTCATAGGGGTTTAATGAGTTTTAGTTTCCAGTATGCTAATTTGGCTGTGGTTTTGATGTGTGCAGACAAATTGAGGTTGGTATCAATAGTTATGCCCAGATATTTAATCTCTCTCTTTTATTGTTATTTCAGCTTCAGGTGTTGTTATCTTCTCTGGTGGCTTGTAGTCGGGGTCTCTGAATATAAGTAGAGCTTCTGTCTTGTTTTTATTTACTGTGGGGTTTATATCAGCAAGGAAGTTTGTCACTGCTTTGAAGGTGTCTGCTATAGTTGTGGAATCGGGGTTGGTAGTGTTGAATGGCATGTAGAACATAATGTTATCTGCGTATAAATGATAGAACACATTCTGTTTTTTTTAGGAGATCACAGATTGGTTGTAAGTATAGATTGAATAATAATCCTGAGGGGGCTGAACCTTGAGGGATACCTTGTATTAATTTAAAGGGTTTTGAGTTGGTGGTGTCACCCTTTGCGTGTATTGTTCTCACAGTCTAGACCAGGGGTAAGATTTGGATATAAAAAAGGTAATACTTGAACATCTCTCTCATGCATATTTACTGTGGTTATCCTGAAAACCAACTGGCTAGGTGTATCCTGGGGACTGGATTGAGAACTCCAGGTCTAGACAGATGAATGGAAAAGAACAGAGCATGAATTTAAAAGAAAAGGGCTAAACTTGAAGCGTGCCATTAATGTGCATTATTCATAATAGGTCTCAATGCATAAAATGAGTCTTGTGGTAACTAATGCTCATTAATGTGCGATAATGTGGTTGTGTACTTAAGTCTAGTCCAAAAGGCCTTCTGATTTATATTGTCATTATTAATACTTTTCTTACATAATACATATTAATGTAGTTAAGGGAAAGTAGTTCTTACCTGCATGAACCTCAACACTATAGTAGATTACATAAGAAATGCCATACTGGCTCAGACCAAGGTCCATCAAGCCCAGTATCCTGGTTCCAACAGTGGCCAATTCAGGTCACAAGTACCTGGCAGGTTCCCAAAAAGGCATACAGTTCCACAATGCTTGTTCCAGGGTAAGCAGTGGATTTCCCAGATTCTCTTTAATAATGGTGTATGGATCTTTCCTCCAGGAACTTCTCCAAACCTTTTTTAAATCCAGCTACACTAACCCCTTTTATTACATCCTCTGGTAACAAATTCCAGAGTTTGATTATGTGTTCAGTAAAAAAAAATAAAAATATTTCCTCTTATTAGACTTAAATGGGTTACGTAGTAGCTCATTGCATGTCCTCTAGTCTTCCTACTTTTCGATGGAATAAACAACTGATCTACGTTTACCCGTTCCACTCCATTTATTAATTTATAGATCTCTAACATATCCCCCCTCAGCTGTCTCTTTCCCAAGTTGAAGAGTCCCAACCTTTTAAGCTTCACTTCATAAGTGTATCCTTCTATCCCCTTTACCATTTTGTCGCTCTTCTGTGTACCTTTTCAAATTTCGCTATATCCTTTAAGATATGGCGACCAGAATTGCACACAGTATTCAAGGTACGGTCGCACCAAGGAACAGTATAGAGGCATTATAATATCCTTCATTTTATTCTCCATTCCTTTCTTTATGATTCCTAACATTCTGTTTGCTTTCTTGTCCACCGCTGCACACTGGGCAGAGGGTGTCAGTGTATTATCCACGATGACGCCTAAATCTATTTCTTGGGTGGTGGTTTCTAAGGTGGTATCTTGCATCGTGTAACCATAGTTTGGGTTGTTGTTTCCTAGGTGCATAACTTTGCATTTGTCCATATTAAATTTCATCTGCCATTTGGACATCCAATCTTCCAATTTATCAAGGTTCTCTTGCAATTTTTCACAATTCTCTTGTGTTTTAACAACTTTGAATAATTTTGTCTCATCTGCAAATTTGATCACCTCACTCATTATTCCTATTTCCAGGTCATTTATTAATAAGTTAAAAAGCAGCGGGCCCAGCACAGATCCCTGGGGTACTCCACTATTCATCTTTCTAAATTGAGAAAATTGGCCATTTAGTCTTACTCCCTGCTTTTTATCTTTTAACCAATTCCTGATCCATAACAGTACACAGCCTCTTATCCTATGACTTTGTAATTTCGCCAGGAGTCTTTCATTAGGGACCTTGTCAAAGGCTTTCTGAAAATCCAGAAACACTATATCAACCGGCTCACCTTTGATCTAAATTATGACAGGTGAAGCGTATTATACTGCAAAACTGAAAGTTAAGAGGATGCTTTTAAAAAAAACAAAAACCAACCAACCCTTAAGCAGTGGGAAAAACCCTTTGTGCGACCTCCAGAGTAGGAATCTTGGAAGAGCTTTAAACTGCTGGAATCTGGGTCAATTATTTTTTTCAGTATTCACTTCAGAGAATTTATTATGTTTCCTGTTCACCTAACAACCAGAGACTACATAAAACACTGTAGCTTCTGCATTATTGCTATTTTCACAATGGATTGACTATTTCCAGTGGTATAACTGAATGAGCATGAAAAAAAATGCTCTCCTTTCAATTGCACCATTTTAACATTTCCCAGGTTAGCAACAGAGGACTATCTCCTACTGAAATCATTGTGAATAAAGGGGCCCTTTTACTAAAAGTTTTAATGTGTTAAGTTAATGTGTGTTAAGTGCTCACGGCCCTTTTGTTCCTATGGGTGCAGTGGCACTTAACACATGTTAATGTCATTAACGCATGTTCACCTTTTAGTACAAGGGCTCCAAAGTCTCTGTTATAAAACTTCATTTTAATTTGTTTATATATTCTTCCTAGAATTATATGGTTGCTATATATTCATTATGAAATACAAATAAGAAATAACTTTTCTCTATTTTTCTGATAGTTTCTGAAAATACTGTTATATATTCATTCCTTTCTCTGTTGACAAGCAGAACTGAATCGGCACACCAGTGGGACAGCTCTCCCAGAGCTCAGAACTAGTGTAACATTCTGAACCTATGCCATCTTGCCTGTGCATAGCGGTCCCCTAAGTTTAGCTTTTCTGCTGCATTGAATGGATGCCGAGTTTAAGCTTTTCCATTTTTTCATAGATGAGTATTTTCTACTTGCTTTGTGATATTGTCATCTTTGTTTATATTTGCTTCCTGGAATTATTTTTATTTTGTTTTTTTAATACCTTGAAACACTGGCAGAGATGTTGGGAAGGCTTCAGAGCATGCTTGACCTATGGGAGAAAAATGGTCATCAATGACACTCACAGGCTTTGTGCTATTTGTTAGAGTTAATCACATCACTGAGGGAACTTTGATGAATATGATTGTGGATGCATGACCTAAGATCGTTATAACTGGCTTTGTGACCATTATGAGGTAGATGAAATGCTATTAAAAAATGAAGAAAAGATCTTCAGAAACAAAAATGGTGAGAGTGGACACCCTGCTTAAGGCCTAGAAGGTCTTTATGCCCTTAACTTATGTGCAAGTCTGAAGGGTTTTGCGAGACAGTCTTTCTCTCAGTCTCTGGAGTCCAGGAAGGGTAGACACGGTTGCTATTTTGCCCTTCTTAGTCTGGTCCAAACCAGAGCTTGGCCCTGGCATGCTGCAGGGGTCATATCCAAGGGATGTCATTGGCAGTGTACACTGATACCCTCTGCTCCCTCAGGGAAGTGAAGCAGATTTATTTGCCAGTGCTTCCACTTGTTCCTCAGTGAATTCATCAAGGCCTCACTCAGGAATTTGACCTCAAGGTGGTTTCCTGGTGGCTAAAGGCACACAACAAGAACATAATGTCCACCAGGTGAGTATCATAACTGAAGAACTTGTCCTGCAGAGAGCCTTACATGGTCATCACGACAATTGCTCTCTCCTTATAACTGTGCCGTCTTTTCTCCAAAAGGTGTTGTCCTCCTTTCACCTTAACCAGACCAAAGTTCTATCCTTCTCCTCAGAGGAGGATCTCTTTCTGTATCTGGAAGATGTGTGGAGGGCATTAGTCCAAAACTTGGAAATTACTAATCCTTTCCATTGGTCGGATCATCTTTGTCCTCTTTGGTCTGAAGAAAGAACATGCAGCAGCCAAGTACTTGATCATCCACTGGATTAAAAAGGAATCTAGTTTAGCATACCTTTTGGTTGGTAAGCATGTGCAGGAGGGCATCAGAACTCGATCCACTACGTTACAGGCTACTTCCTGGGCGGAGTCTGCCTTGGTGTCTACAGAGGATATCCATGAGGTGGCTATTTGGTCTTCTCTGAGCACCTTTGTGAAGCACTGTAGGTTGCATGTGGGAACTGGAGCAGATGATGCCTTAGGCATCTTTCTACCACCCTGAGTCCTATCTGCTTGGGTATATCACATACATCTGGACTGGTCTAATGGGATGATAAGGAAGGAGAAAGTTTACACGCATAATAATTTTATTTCCGTGAATTCTGATAGATCAGTCTAGAACCCACCCTGGAAGACTTTTTCTACAGGTTTTGGAGTCCAATTGCTGTCCAGTATATTGTTGGTTATGTTCCGATGCAGAATTCATTGTGATAAAGAGCCAATACTTGTTCAAGTTAACCGTTCCAAATTTGGGTAGTTGTTTATTAATGTTAGTTTCTGAGTTTGTTGGTCTTGTTTACAGCTTGGGAAGTGTCATACTGGCTTCACTCAGTGCTGCACCAGCAGATATATCTAGTAATGACAACGCTGAGAGTTGCTCTAGTCTTCCTCCACCTGTTAGCAAGGGAGCATAACTACAGGATGGCCCAAAAAAAGTGAGAACATCTCGTAGCATATAAGTTATTTTAGAATTCAAAAAGACAGACGTAAACAATTGACAAATTTTTAAAAAAAAGATGGCGACCGGAAATTGTCGAAATAAAGACTATATAGCTAAAAAAGGTAAATAGGTAAATAAGTAAACTATTTAAGCTTTTAATTTACGAGATGTTCTCAGGTTTTTTTTGGGCCACCCTGTATATGTCTGGATTAATCTAGCAGGATTCAAGGAAAGAAAATAATCAGATATGTAAAATTTCTCCCTTTTTGGGCCGAATTCTCCTAGGGGCAAAGTAATTTGTGTGTGTGTTTTGCAGTGTGAGGATGAAACCTGAAGGTTTTCCATAGATAAAGGAGGATAGGAATAGAGAATTATATTCCTAATCTGTAAAGAAAATGTGTCCTTACGTAATGGTTATGCAAGAGCAGAGAAGTAGTATATTCAGTTCTTTAGGGAGTAATTCATCCAGGCCAAATCTCTGAAAACTGCAAATTTCATAAAAATACTCAATTCAGGATCCACGATCATATTTTGAGTTACCGCTTAACAGTGTGGCCAGTAGTAATTCCTACCTGGGAGAGCAGAATAAACCCTTTTGTATATCAGAGGGGACTAGAAGATATAGTTGTGGTCAACATTGACAACCTTGCAGTTCAACCCCTTAATGTCAAATATCTCCTTAAAAAAAAAAAAAAAAAAAAAAGTGGCCAGTGAAATGGTTTTGGATCATATATATATATATATATATATATATATATATTATATATATCTCAATGACAGCTCCGAACATAACCCCCAGGTGAATAGCAGAAGTGGTCAAACAGATAGACCCCCGCAACAGGCCAACTTCACAATGTAAATAACAAGTTGTTCCATATACTATTGTACCACTGTTGTATATAGTTAACCAGGATATCCTTTATCAGATAACCCTGCATTGTATTTAGTTTCCCCTATTTCGCCAAGTTATACTTCCTGTTAAATGTAACGACCAGACATATGTAAACTGTCGGATGTTTTCTGTTCAATGTAAACCGCGCTGATGTCTAATAGTGCGGTATATAAGAATTGTTAATAAATAAAATAAATATATGCACACATACAGGGCCAGCCCGTCCATTAGGCGAGCTAGGCGGCCGCAGCAGCACACATGGGTGGCCATGCTGCCGATTCAGTTTGTGGGGGGAGGCGGGCAATAGTAGTATTTCTTAAAGCGGCGACAAAAAAACGCTGCTTTTGGAAATGCTGCCGCTGCCACATCCCCCTCCCGAGACGGAATCGGCGGCAGCTGGGGGGGGGGGGGGGGTGGAGCAGCAAGGCCGGGGTTTCTGCCTATACACATTTGACACACAAAAGAATCAAATAAAACAAGAACAATTAAAAAAGGAAATAGTAGAAAAACTGGGCCATTGCCAGGACATGATAATTATACCGGTAAACAAAATTCAAAAAATGTTGTGTCACAGAAATGAAAATGGCTGATTCTAGTACTGTTTTTGGTTACGAACTTGGATATGTACTTAGAAATTCTCCATCATGTAACGTTTTTGAGTGACATGTAGTTTAAATTTAGACTATGTTGCTCATATTTACATTAGATGTATATAGATGTATATTGTAACGTAATGTCTGCTAAAAGGTAGTTGTATATGATTTTCTGCTGTATTGCGCCTCAAGAACATCCCTCTTAAGGGTCCAACAATAGTCTGCAAGCATACTGGAGTTCCACTTGCCCTGGTACCTATTTTCCATTACCGAAATGTCCTGATGAAACCTTTCCCAATGTTCATCGCTGACTGCTCCTAGATTTGCAGGAAAAAAATTCCAGGTGTGAATGCAAGAAGTGCATTTTCAAAGACATGTTACATCCCAGTTTCTGGTAAGATTTCAGTAGAGTATCCACTGATTCTGCGTAGTTGTCTGCCTTGTTATTTCCCAAGAAGTCGCGGCAAACAGTCTTAAAGGACTCCCATGCAGCTCTTTCAGTTTCATTCAACTGACCGTCAACGTTTTCATCTTTTATCAGTTTTCTAATATCAAATCCTACAAAGATCCCTTCTTTGATCTTCGCCTCACTAATTCGTGGAAATGTCTTTCTTAGATATGCAAATCCAAGTCCACTTCTATCCATGGCTTTTACAAAGTTCTTTATAAGACCCAACTTTATATGAAGTGGAGGTGGATATACTTTATTCGACTCCACAAGTGGGTCATGTGCAACATTTTTCTGGCCTGGGACTAGTGATGTTCTCTTTGGCCACTGTTTCCGGATGTAATGATTTTTCCTGTCCCTGCTGTCCCACTCACACAGAAAGCAACAATACTTTGTCCAACCAAGCTGTTGTCCAAGCAAGAGGGCAATTACTTTTAAAGCGCCACAAATATTCCACTTGCGTTCTTCATACTTGATATTTGTTATCAGGAGATGCATACTGCTGTAAGTTTCTTTCATATTGGCGGCATGAGCTACTGGAACTGATGGTAAAATATTTCCATTGTGGATAAGCACAGCTTTTAGGCTATATTTAGAAGAATCAATAAATAGTCGCCAATCCTCTGTTCTATAATCCAGACAAAGTGTTTCCATCAGGGATTTAACTTCACAGCAAAAAGCAATTCCATCTTCAAAGGCAAAGTAATCCACAAACTCGGTATGCCTATTTCTAAAAGTGCACACTTTGGTTTCTTTTTGAAGAAGATTCCAGCCTTTCAATCGTGACCCTAAGAGTTCTGCTTGTCACTTTGAAAGATTCAAATCTGACGCGATCATTCAAATTGCCTTGGTCCAGTAAATGTGGTTCAGAAGAGGAACTGGATGCCTCAAAGCTTGGATCCTGCATTATAGTGTCAACATTATCAGCATTCATTGGTGGTTCTAATTCTTCATCCTCATTCACTGTAAGATTTTCTGGAGGTTTTGGCACCGGCAATTCTTGACAGTGAGGCTCAGGCCTCATGGCAGATGGTAAATTTGGGTAATTTACAGTGTGTTTTGATTTTGAAGTAATGCCTGCAATGTTTGTAAGGCAAAAGTAGCAGTCTGTCAAGTGATATCTTGGTTCCCTCCAGATCATTGGAACAGCAAAATTCGTGTGTCGAACACCCTTTACCCAACCTGTTAGGAGTCTGACACAGGTAATACAGCAGACGTGAGGCGCCCAATTTTTGTCCTGGTCACCGACTTGACATCCAAAGTACAGCTTATAACATGTTTTAACAAGCGGAGTAAAATGTCTTCTCTGCTTCCTAAAAGTAACCTCACCGCAAATGTAGCAAAATGAATCCGGACGATTAACACACTTTCGAGGCATTGTTAAACAACTACAAGCGATAACCGTAATATTTATTAACCAACTGCTGTTTATGAAATAGATTAACGCAAACTCACATCCATTCAGCTTCTGTTTTTTTCAAACAATACAAACTACAATCACTGACGGCGACAGAAAGCATACCAATACATGACTCAGCGTTTTCTGCTTGTATCAGCCGGACCAGTAGGGCAAAGGGCCCGATTAATTAATTATATTATAACTACATGACTCAGCATTTTTGGTTGTGGCTGACAACATACAATAATAATTATGATGGAATTTTTCATCTTCAACCTTTGTTTACTGAAACAAAACGGTAATGGCTACTTTACAGTAATGTACACACTTTACTAGATGATATCTTCTGAAGTATGGGTGATAGAAAAATTCTGATACCATATTTGTAAACAATGGGAAAAATTACATATGAAACAGGGCAGAGCGGGTCTGTGACAAAAATTGTGTTGACCAGTGTTATCTATCCTATCTACAAAACCTATGCTTATCCCCTCAAATTTACTATTACATCTACTAAAGGAATAATTTATGCCTATAAGAAAAAAAAATTTTGTTGGAGCCTTTGCCTTGAAGGAACCCTCCTTCTTGTAGCAAAATTGCTCCTTTTTTAATCTATTTTAAAAGGGACACAACTCTTGCCATTTACCAAGGGACAATTATGTAAACCCCCTAGTCAAATCGGAAAAAAAATCATTTCAAAGAGAGCATTCAACCAGTATTTAGCAGATTCCAACATTCAATATCGTCATTGTATTGCTAGGAGGCTCAAAGGCCTGAAACACAGCATTGTCACTTTCTGTTGCGTTGAAATTGAGACATTCTGACCATGGAGTAGATGCGGCATGTACGTATGTTGTCTTTGCTGGATTATGGAGGATTACTATGATCTATCATTGTATGGGGAGAAGAAAGAAGAATGATACATCACTCCATAGTAATCGGGGTCAACTATAGCAGCAATACAATGACGATATTGAACGATGGAGTCAGCTAAGAACTGGTTGAATGCTCTCTTTGAAATGATTTTTTTCCGCTTTGACTAGGAAGTTTACATAATTATCCCTTGTTAAATGGTGAGGATTGCATCCCTTTTAAAATAGATTAAAAAAGGAACGATTTTGCTACGAGAAGGAGAGTTCCTTCAAGGCAAAGGCTCTGACAAAAAATTGTTTTTCTTATAGGCATAATTATTCCTTTAGTAGATGTAATAGGACATGATAATTGGCACACTTATAAACAATTCAAATAAATTTGAACAGAAGAACCACATTTTCATTGCAGTAATATTAGACATACCTGTGAGCTATTGTCAGTACTCATATGACTTGGATCAACCAATGAATGATGGCCCAAATGTTTAAAATGGCCACATTCACTCCCTGTTCCATTTTCACAATGGTGAAGACAAGAGAGCTGCCTGAGACTATTAGAAAGAACATGATCACCAGCATCAAACTTCAAAGGGGTACAGGGCCATCTCCAAAGACCTTGAGATTCCTGTCTCTACAATTCACAATATTATTAAGAAGTGTTCTGCTTATGGAACTGTCAAGAACCTTCCAAGTTATGGTGGGAAGAGGAAAATTAATCCAAGAAGTCTTCGAAGGTTAGTGCGACTGTTGGGAAAAACGCCACATACAACATCCAAAGAGCTTAAGGCTGACCTGGGGCAATCTGGAGTGGTAGTTTCAACCCGCACATATGCAGTGCACTAAACAAAGGAGGACTTTATAGACGAAGGCCAAGGAGGACCACACTGCTCAAAGACAGACGTGAAAGATCATGCCTGATCTTTACCAAAACCCACTTTGAGAAACCGCAATCCTTCTGGGGAAATGTTTTGTATGAAAGATGAAATCAAACGAGCTCTTTGGCAATTGTGACTTGGTGCAGGGCTTCTGGGACCCCCTTCTGCTCTCTCAAGCGCACCAGTCACGACAATCCAGACGCCAATTCCAGTCCAGGTTTATAGAAAACACAAAGAGTTGCCTTCCAAAAGTTACAGCAGTTCTGCTACTCCTACTTCTCATTGGAGTTTATCCCCAAACACCGTGCCTCTGGCAGCAGCAGTGATGGGCATGGCCTCCCTTTTTCCACAATGCAAATACAGCAAAAGTTCCAAAGAATCAGTACTCAACAGCCATATAGTCCCATGAACACAGTGATCCAAACCCCCACAGTCTTTTCCTTTACAAGTAACAGTGTTGCTCCAATATACAATTTTGACCAGCTGTGCAGCCACCCTTCCCATCCCCTCTTTAGGTTCTGTATCAACTTGTTGAACCTGTATTCACTGTTGCAGAAAAAGTACCCCCATGAGATCAAGGGAAGAGTCATCTTCATATACCTGTGCTTCCATTCACTTTAAACATTACAGAGCAGGCTTACATGGGCTCTGCCCCTGCCACCAAGGATGAGAGAGACACCTTCCCTTTGGCCCCTGCTTGGAGGTTTCTCTGGGCTTCCTGCTGTCCACAGTAGCAGATCCTCCTTTCTCCTGAAATGGCCCTTACTTAACAGGGTTTTCCCACCCAACTTCCTTGGCACTTCTCTGTTTTCTGATTGCTGGAGCCCTCCACCACATGTGAGTCCTTTTAATTAGATCACATGATCTTCTCTGAGGCGGGCTGCCGCATTATCCTAAGGGATTCTGGGATTTGTAGTATGACTGACCCTGCCGCATACCATAAGGGATTCTGGAACTTGTAGAATGACTGACCCTGTCACACAATGCAGACCAGAGATACATTTACAGGCAAAGAAATGAAGCTTATAAGGAAAAAAAACACCCTTTCTACAGTTAAATATGGTGGAGGTTCCATAATGTTATGGGGCTGTTTTGCTTCCTCAGGAACTGGAACATAAGAACATAAGATGCTCAGACCAAGGTCCATCAAACCCAGTATCCTGTTTCCAACAGTGGCCAATCTAGGTCATAAGTACCTAGCAGTTTCCCCAAAAGACACAGGTTCCTCAATGCTTGTATTGGGTCAAGCAGTGATATCCCGGGTCCCTTTGAATAATGGTTTTGGACCTTTCCTCCAGAAACTTGTCCAAACCTTTTTTTAAACCCAGCTACACTCTTACTACATCCTCAGGTAACAAATTCCAGAGTTTGATTATACGTTGAGTGAAAAAATATTTTCTCTTATTAGTTTTAAATAGGTTACCCTGTAGCTTCATTGCATGTCCCCTAGTCTTTTTATATTCTGATGACGTAAAAAATCAATCTATGTTTACCCGTTCCACTCCATTCATTAATTTATAGACCTCTATCATATCTCCCCTCAGCCGTCTCTTTTCCAGGTTAAAGAGCCCTAACCTTTTTAGCCTCTCTTCATAGGAGTATCCTTCCATCCCCTTTACCATTTTGGAGGCTCTTCTCTGTATCTTTTCTAATAACGCTATATCCTTTTTAAGATACGGCGACCATAATTGCACACAATATTCAAGGTGCGGTCGCACCATGGAACGGTATAGAGGCATTATAATATCCTTTGTTTTATTTTCCATTCCTTTCGATACCTAGTGTTCTATTTGCTCTCTTGGCCGCCGCTGCACACTGGGCGGAGGGCTTTAACATGTTATCCATGATGACGCCTAAATCTTTTTCCTGGGTAGTGGTTCCCAATGTGGAACCTTGCATCATTTAACCATAGTTTGGGTTTTTCTTTCCTAGGTGCATAACTTTGCACTTGTCCACATTAAATTTCATCTGCCATTTTGATGCCCAGTCTTCCAATTTATCAAGATCCTCTTGCAATTTTCCACAATCCTCTTGGGTCTTAACAACTTTAAATAGTTTTGTCTCATCTGCAAATTTGATAACCTCACTTGTTATTCCCTTTTCCAGGTCATTTATGAATATGTCAAAAAGCAGTGGACCCAGCACAGATCCCTGTGGTATTCCACTATTCACCTTTTCCCATTGGGAATATTGGCCATTTAGCCCTACCTACTGCTTTCTATCTTTTAATGAGTTCCTGATCTACAATAGTACATCACCTCCTGTCCCATGACTCTTTAGTTTTGCCAAAGGTCTCTGATGAGGGACCTTGTCAAAGGTTTTCTGAAAGTCCAAATACACTATATCAACTGACTCACCTTTGTCTACCTGTTTGTTCACACCTTCAAAAAAACATAACAGATTAGTAAGACAAGATCTTTCTTGTCTAAAGCCATGTTGGCTGTCTCCCATTAAGCCATTACTATCGACATGCTAAGTAATTTTGTTCTTTCTGAAGGTTTCTTCCATTTTTCCCAGTACTGACGTCAGGCTCAGCGGTCTGTAGTTTCCCGGATCACCCCTGGAACCCTTTTTAAAAATTGGCGTTACATTGGCGATCCTACAATCTTCAGGTATTACAGATGATTTAATGATAGTTCACAGATTACTAATAGCAGGTCTGCATTCTCATATTTCAGTTCTTCAACACTCTTGGATATATACCATCCGGTCCAGGTGATTTGCTACTCTTCAGTTTATCAAATAGTTGTAATACATCTTCCTGGTGTAGCGATATTTCTTTTGATTCTTCCGCAGTATCACCTTTAAATACCACTTCAGTCATGGGTAACATCCCTACATCTTCCTCAGTAAAGACCAAAGCAAAGAATTCATTCAGTCTCTCCGCTATAGCCTTGTCCCCTCTTACTGCCCCTTTTACCCCTCTATTATCTAATGGTCCAACTGACTCTCTCACAGGTTTTTTGCTACGAATCTACTTGAAAAAGTCTTTATTATGCATTTTTGCTTCCACAGCATGTTTCTTCTCAAATTCTCTCTTTGCCTGCCTTATCAGTGCCTTGCATTTAACTTGCCAGTGCTTGTGCTGTTTCCTGTTTTCGTCATTTGGCTCTTTTTTCCATTTCCTGAAGGATGCTTTTTTGGCAACAGCCTCTCTGATCTCGCCTTTAAACCATGCTGGCAGTTTTTTGGACTTCCTTCCACTTTTCTAAAAGCCTGGAATGCAGCTGGTCTGGTCTTCCAAGATAGTATTTTTAAACAACACCCAAGCTTGATGTAAGTCTTTAACCTTTGCAACTGCTCCTTTTAGTTTTTTCTGAACTATTTTCCTCATTTTATCATAGTCTCCCTTTTGAAAGTTAAAAGGTAGTAATGTGGATTTCCTTACCATCCCTCTTCCATTAACTAAATCAAATGCAATCATGCTATGATCACTATTGCCAAGTGGCCCCCAACACCCTTATCTTTTGCACCAGATCTGGGATTCCACTAAGGACTAGGTCCAAAATAGCTTCCCCTCTGGTCGGTTCATGAACCTGCTGCTCCAAGAAGCAGTCATTTATTTCATCTAGAAACTTTATCTCCCTAGCATGTCCTGCCGTGACACTGACCCAGTCAATACCGGAGTAATTGAAATCACCCATTATTACCATTCTGTAACTTTTGTTAGCTTCCTTGATTTTTTTGAGCATTTCATCATCCATTTGTTCATTCTGGCCAGGCGGTCGATAGTACACCCCCACTGCCATCGCCTTCCCCTTTTTACGTAAAATTTCAATCCATAGAGATTCTACAGTGAATTTTGTTTCCTGTAGAACTTTAATTCTTTCTGACTCAAGGCCCTCTCTAACATAGAGCGCAACCTCTCCACCAATTTGATCAGCTCTATCATTACGATATAGTTTGTACCCAGGTATCAGTGTCCCTGGAAGCCTGGAACATATTAAAGGAATCATGAAGTCAGAGGATTACCAAGGTATTTTGGAGCGAAATGTGCTACCTAGTGTCAGAAAGCTAGGTCATTGGTCGTCCAGCAGGACAGTGACCCAAAACATACATACATCAAAAAGTACAAAGAATGGTTAAAAAGGAACAAATGGACTGTTTTAAACTGGCCAGCAATGCGTCCTAATCTCAGTCCAATCGAGAATCTTTGGAAAGAGCTGAAACCTGCCTTTGGTAAAAGGAATCCTGGAAATATTCATGAGCTGGAACAAATCGCAATTGAAGACTGGGAGAAACTGCCAGCAGACAGATGTACAAAACTTATAGATGGCTACAAGAAACGTTTGGAAGCTGTCATCACTGCCAAGGGCTATGCAACCAAATATTAGTGAAGGGTGTCATTAATCTGTCCAGTTCATATTTTGCTTTTTTTCTCAGAAATTACTACGCTAGGTTGGACAGACATCTTTTTTTGTTGTTGTATTCCTTTGATGACATACAGTTAGAATATTTCCAGTTATTTCTCAAGATATTATACACAATATACCTAAAATGCAAGGGTACCAATAATGTTGACCACAACTCTAATACCCTTGTGGAAGTCATGGATTGAGATGGCACCCAGTGGAGATTATGCTGGAGAAAAAGATTAGCCCTTTTTTTCCAGGAATACTTTGCTGTTCTATAATTCATAGTAGAAAAACTGTGTATAGACCCGTTTTACACATATTCACCTGATATTGACAAAGTAAACACAAATTTCAGTGGGAACCTTGTTCTAATGTGGTCTTCCATTAGTTAGTAATAGCATCTGAAGCTAACCTGAGGTTTTTCTGACTCCAAAGGGTGTTGGAAATTATTCTCATTCATTCCCTCTCCATTCCCCTCTTCTGTCCTCATGAAAGCAGGGTTGTAACAGTAATATACCAGCCCAGAACTACTTCCTGGAATGTCACATGTAAATTCATATGTGTGACAAGACTGAGACTGTTTTAAGTATTTCATAGCAGTATAAATTAAAGTTTGCAATGTTTGGGTTGTAGGTAAAATGTGTATTTATCAGATAAGAAAGAAAGGAGAGGCTAAAGTATACTCGGGAAGTCATTAATCAAGGATAGAGGCTAGTATTTCTAGTGGTGGAAGTTTCCCATGCACCTAAAATGTTACTATTGCACCTGTGGTGAGTAAATTAATGAAAACTCTGCTAAAACAGAGGATAGTAAGGTTTCTGGAGTCCAATGGATTGCAGGATCCAAGACAGTATGGTTTTCAGCCAATCTAATTATTTTCTTTGCCTGGGCGACTAGAGAGTTGGACCGAGGGAGAGCCCTAGATGTGATGTACTTAGATTTCAGTAAGTCTTTGACACTCTTCCACACAAATGACTTATAAATAAATTGAACATGCTAGAGATGGACCCTAAAGTGACTGATTGGGTTGAAATTGGTTGAGTAGGAGACAGGTAAATGGAGCTATCTCTGAGGAGAAAGATATAACCAGTGATGTGCCATAGGGATCTGTCTTTGCAGAAGGGCTATCTTGTAAGGTTTGCCTCTTTGCAGAAGATAACAAAATCTGCAATAGAATAGAAACCCAGGAAGGGAATAGATAAGATGAGAAAGGATCTTGAGTAATAGTCAAGAAGATTTAACACTAAAAAATGCAGGGGTCATGCATTTGGGCTGCAAGAATCCAAGGGAGCGGTACAGTATGGGGGGGGGGGGGGTGAAGTACTTCCATAACATCAATGCACAGGAGGAGAGCCTCTTTCAATTGAAAGAAAGCTCTGCAACGAGAGGGCATAGAATGAAGGTGAAAGGGGATAATCTCGGGAGTAATATGCGGAAATATTTCTTTATGGAAGGAGTGGTAGATATGTGGGCTTAGTCTCCCGGTGGAGGTAGTAGAGACCCAGTCTGTATCTGAATTCAAGAAAGCATGGGACCAACACAGAAGATCTCTAAAGGAAGAAAAATGGATTATAGTAGTTGGTAGGGAAGGGGAAACTGGATAGACCATATAGTCTTTTTCTGCCATTATGTTTCTGTGTTTCAAAATTTCCTTTATTTTTAACATCTGAGTAACTGTAGATCCTGTGTAGAAGAAGAGGTAAGCCCAGTGAAAATGTTAGCAGTTGGTAGAAAGGAGGAAGGGATTGAGCCATCACCAGCTCACCCCAGGTCCGCAGAAGCTTCAGAGTTAATGTGTTGAAGTCCAGACTTCCCCAGAATGCACTTCAGAGTTGGGGCCTCCCATCAAGCTCTGAATAAACAAAAGAAGCCAGCAATGGGTGTTAGCAAAATCTAACAAAGCAATAAGACAACCTTATATGAACTTTTGAATTGATTTATTATGATTTGTATTTAATGTGCTTTTATGAATTGCATTTTAATATGTTGTATTTCATTTATTATAACATTTTAATACATTTTGAAATTACATAAACGAGAACACTCTTGTTACAGAAAAGGACAGTTCCTTGGGAACTAAAAACGGAAAAAATTAAAGTAATTTAAGAAATTGAGTTACAGAGAATCTTCCACTAGTCTCCCCCTGTTGAGGAGGAGTTAAGATAAAATTGTAAGAAATAGGTAACAAAGAAATAAACCCGGGAAGTATGACAGAATTATCTCAAACACTGGATTTATACTCCACCATTCCATCTCATGGGGGAGCCACAGGTTCTAGTGGTTTCTGGGTTGAGGTCTGTGTTTTATTACTGAGGAACTGGATAAGCTGGTGAGCTAAATAGAAAAAAACCCAAGTCACTCCCTGAAGCGTACCAAACATTTACAATGACATAACAAAGAAATTAAAGGCTGCCCAGTTGGGTGGCCTTTGGTCTTAACAAGAATTGTTTCCTATGCTTTCGTGTTGTCCAGAAAATGACAGGAAATATTCTGATATGTGAATTCATAAACAATTCACCTCTATTGCTAAAAAATAATTTTAAAATTCAATCCTGGTCTGTCTCAAGAATGACAATAAGTAAAGTTGCTGTCCCAATATGCTCTGACATACTTTTCCAGAAATGCGGGAAGATTCAGAGTCAAAGGTTAAGTGTGGATATAGTGTTTGCTCAACAGCTCTTTTCTTAGTATTGGAAAGATGAAAAAGTCCTCGAGATAAGAAGAACTGATTCAAGGGTGATTTTTAAGACTGAAGTACCATATCGCTTAAACGTCTCCACAGGGAAAAATTGGAGCATTCCAATTTTTATGAATAACAGTTGAATCTTTCAAGTCCCAGATTGGCTGGTTACATCAGCACATTTACCTTCAACAGCCATTACCTGCTGCTATGAAAGCTCCATATCCTGCCCCTGATTCTCCATAGATTGAACAGTTTCCTGGAATTTATCTAGGACTGAAGACAACTGGGTTGAAATAAACATTTAATGAGTGTACAGATCATCTCAATGTATCTCAGAATGAAATTGAGTAGGTTTCGCTGTTTTCTTCAGCTTCAGAGGTTATGCTGTATTGAAGGTTCCTTTCAAAACTGGATTAACAATAGCACCTGCAAATGCTAACAAAGACACTGCACCATGCTCTTAAATAACCTAAAGCCCAACTCTCGGTAGCTACTGCTAACAATGCAGGGGCTGCTGTACTTTCCAGCATCAACACTGCAGCCAGGATATGCATATCTCTGATCATCATCCTGACCTCTACTCTTCCTGTGTTGTGTTCTGGGAGCTTAAGTGGGGGTATCCGGTCTTAAGATGGTATCTAGCTTGGGAGACTGCATGGAGCCGCCTTGTGCTTCTGCAGAATCCATTGAGCGTACCAGAGGCTTCTCTGTAGTGCTGGGTCGAGTGAGGGAATCCATCAACCCCTGGACAGGTGACACATTTTTGCTTGCCAGCTGCTGCTTGCCAAAACAGTAACTGTGCCACTTAGAAAAAAGCGCGGTATATAAAAACTGTAAAATAAAATAAATAAATAAAATAAATAGACACAGTCCATATCTTCTATCTTTGCTCCCTCTTATTGTTAACTTGTTGCAAGTCCCTTTTGGTTTTTCCTTGGGACTAATAAGATGGGATACAAGTGTTAAAATAAAAAGAAAATAAAAAGTCCCTCATTGCAGGTGATGGTCAGCTGAGAAGACTACCTCCAGATCTTCACAGAGTACCAAGAGCTAGTCAGCAGTGTTGAGCCATTGCACTAACGATGGTTGCCAAACTTCAGTAACAGTAACTTCTAGAATGGATGTCAAAGACCATGGAGCAGTGAGAATGGAGAAAATGGGATAAACGCCTTGTCTTGCTCCCAGCTGCCATGATTTACACTACTTAACCATACAGTGTAGAGGCTATTTAGAGCAAGCTTGACCAAGTTCAGTCTTTGAGGAACGCAAACAGGCCAAATATTCATGAATTTACTAATACATATGCATATGAAAGATTTGTATGTCCACTCTGTCATGCATACTTGTTAAGGGTATCCTGAAAACCTGGCCTGTTTGCAGTCCTTGAGGACTGAACCTGGACAATTCTGGACTAGAGAAACTGCTCTGAAATTTTCCTGCTGGTGCTTAAATATTATCTTCTTCCAAATTAGTTCCATGTGACCAATAAGAGAACTGAGAAGACTGGTGAAGATAACACATGATTTCTGAAGTAGACCACAGTTGCAAGTAAAAAGTGCTACTGTATATGTCCTTTTCTGGAGGGGGGTAGTATTAAACTTTTATGGTAATTGCTTTCCCCGCTGCCACAAAGTATTGCCTTGAGCCTGTAAGATATGAGCATTTAAATTTGAAGCTTTGTAGTAAAGGTCTGTATTCACTGTACACAGGCAAACCGTTTCTCTGTCCATTCTATGGCGATGAATCTAGATAGCACCACCTAAGAAACACCGCATTCCTTCAGCTCATGCTCACAATATCTTAGGTATTCATGATACTACATAGAGCTCAACGGACTCATTATTTATTGTATAGGCCAACCATGTTATAGGAATTGTTACTTCATGTATATAGTTCAACCCTGTTATCCAAGTTTTTACCGCTGTTCGATGTAAAACCAAACAGACTGTGTGTTTTGGTCATTTTGTTATTCTGTAAACCGCGCTGATGCCGAATAGTGCGGTATATAAGCAACTGTAATAAATAAATAAATAATAAATAAATAAATATGACTGTTGGGCATTTTGGGAATTAGGCTAGGGTGTTCATGTAGGATTGGCCCTAAAGAACAATTTAAAAAATAAGAGAGGCAAGCACTGTTTAAGAGTTAGGAAATAGTGATCAGAAAGAGAAAATACTGTTAGACTGTTGGAAGAATTACACAATACTGATGACATCAGGTATGCACAGGTTATTTTTAAAATCTGAGTAACTGTAGAAACATAAGCTGCTTGTTCCCTAGATAGGAGCTTGTGTTTCAGTGACGTTGCAAAGTTGATATTCTCAGACAATGAGCTTCTTGTTTTCAGACCTGTTGAACTGTGGGTGAAACACACCTACATTCCCCTTAGGAATCTCATTTTAATTGTGTTTCATGCTCAGTTTGTGGACTCACTATAATTATGCCCTGAAAATTCTAGTTTTAAGGGAATTTTTCAAAGTATGATTCATCTCTGTTCATTGTGTATTGGTGGTTGCAGGGCATGTAGGTTTTCTGAAAGTTCAAACTTGTTAATTGACAAAGAAAGCAAGGATCAATTACTCTAAAAGTTTCATGATCAGCTGGGTATTTTCTAAGTCGCTTATTAGGGCTCAGTGTTGCTTGAATTAATTAGCCTTTGCCACGTTTAAGTGCACGCAGGCAGTCTCCTGCATTATTCCCTATAACTTCCTACTGTTAAAATGTTGGCATTGGTTCAGCTTCCCACAACCACTCCCTGTATACCATTTCCCCAAGTATTTTCCTATAGGGTGCACAGGAACATTGAGTTTCTATAACTCATACTCCTACAGTGGAGGTGAGAGTAGATGCAGTTGAAGAGGTTTTTACCTTGCACCCCCCACAAGAAAGAAGCTGTGCAGCTAATCAGTTTGAATGTTTGGATATTTTTTTTATTCTTTCCAAGCCAATGGCATTTGGAAAGACCTATACAAAAGGAGTCAAGAAATGTCTGTATGGGGGCAAAGTAACTCTCCAAAAATGAAATGAAAGGGGATGAAGCTCAGCGTGGGGAAGAATGGTGAAAAGACACACAGGTTTGAAAACAGGCTAGATCGGACTGGGGATTCCATAAAAATAAGACAACCCCCCCCCCCAATAAAAAAAGATAACCTGGTCCATTTCCATGGGAGGAGTTCTAGCTTTTACAGCATTGAAACCTACATACAATGACATATCCTGGCTTAGGAATGAGGTTCATTGCTGTCATTTGGAGACAGTGCCCCTGAAAGAAACATAGCATTTGGGAATTGCTCTTTTCAAAATGCCTTTTTATTGTTCTCAACTCTCCCCAACCTTAAGATGCTCTACCCCCAAAACACCCCAAATACTCACTGCAATTCCCCCATGACCCAGCAAACTGCCCCACTCCCAAAAACTATCCTTTTAACTGTTCCACCAGCCCACAAACTGTTCCAATACCCCAAAATTACCTCCCCCTGCAAATTCCCCCATGCTAAAATATTACCACCACCCCACCAACTGCCTCTCTCCCAAAAATGAATGCCCAATCATTTGCCCCACCATCCTGCACACTGCCTACTCATAACTGTCCCACCCCCAAAACTGCTGCCCCTGCAATTTTCCCTCCCAAAAAAATCTTTCTGGAGCTGCCATACCACTCTACACACTGCCCCACCCCAAAAATCTACCACCTTCACAAATGCCCCATTATGCTGCAAACTGCACCATTCTCAGACGACCCCTGCAGCCGCTCCACTATATGCCTGTGTTGCTCCATCTCTGGTCAAGTCCAGTCTGGTATCGTCCACCTCCAGATCCAGCAGGCAGGCATCTGGTTGTCCTCCTGGCTTAGTCTGTTCTCAGAAAAGTGTCCAGGAACCACCCTTTATGGCCTCCCCCTAACAGGGAGGTCTATCTCTGGGGGGTTCCCCTGTATTTTAGGGTGAGTGATCCACTAGTCTGAAAGTCCATGTTTGGTGGAATTCCTTCCTACACTGTCCCCTCCCTAGGTCCAAAGTAGCCCTCACCAGGGTCCTTTGTATAAGCACAAATGTGAACAATATTCAAATTAGGTCAGGAATATGCAAATGAAGTTTTTCCAACATCCTTCAGTTTAGACAAACAGATACATCGAACATTACAATAAATCCCCCCCCCCTTTAAGTCTCAATTCAGTCAGGATGCATCCCAGGTGTGGAATTAGCTGGGCGCCTGCCTCTTCCCACGTAGCTGCTTGTTGATAGTACTACCCCAAGTCTGGCGAGTTATCTACCGCCTGAATATCCATGGGTGTCTCTTCAGGGACTAGACTGTTGCTTCCTCTTCGTCTCTCCGGGCCAGTCCAGGGAACTGTAGAGTAGTCAACCAGCAGCCAAGGACTGAAAATCAAAGTCTTGCTGACTAGCTCCCCAGCTTCCCCTGGTGTCAGAGACTCAGTCTTTCAGTCCTCAGCAGCTGGAAAGGACATACTTCTCACAGGCTCTCCAGGGAGACGAAGAAGAAATGTTAAATAGGTTCAGTGGAAGTTTTCCTGAGGAACCCTAGCAGGGTTCAAGTGCCAGGAAAGGGATAGTTGATAGTATTCTTTGAAGAAAAACAAAACAAACGTATCACAGCGGCTGCGGAGACTTTTTCTTAAGGGCAGCAGAGGCAGGAGAGAGAGGAGTGGCCTAGTGGTTGGGGCAAGGTACTACAGGCCGGAAGGTCGGTGGTTCAAATCCCACTAGAGGACAGCAACCTTGGGCCGGAAGGACTGGGGTTTCTAGTCCCGCAGGTGCTCCTTGTGGTCTTGGGCAAGCCACTTTATTTATTTACATTCTCTTATATACCGCGCTATTCTGCATCAGTGCGGTTTACATTGAACAAACTGAAATTACATTGAACAGGGCATTATAACTTGGAGATAACTATTTTACAGGGAACATGGGCTATGGAGGGTTAAGTGGCTTGCCCAAGACCACAAGGAGCACCTGTGGGACTAGAAACCCCAGTCCTTCAGGCCCAAGGTTGCTGTCCTCTAGTGGGATTTGAACCACCGACCTTCCGGCCTGAAGTACCTTGCCCCAACCACTAGGCTACTCCTCCACTCCATTGCCCATGTTCCCTGTAATTATTAGTGTATGTGTCTCATATCCCCTCGTGTTAAATGTATCCCCCAACCGCTTTGACCCGGTGAAAAGCGGGATATAAAGGCAGCTAAATAAATAAGAGCCTGCCTCGCAGTGCGGCGCCATTCAAATAGGATTGAATGGGGGAACTGGGAGCCCCAGAGTCCAGCCCATCTGTATCCGAGACCAGAACTTACCCTGCCACTAGTAGCGGAGGTGGGTAGTTAGCAGAGTGGACGTCCGGATTTCAGGTACGGAGGTACCGGGTGATTTTGTGGTAGGCGAAGGCCTATGATCCATGGTGTCTGAAATAAGCAGACAGGCCTAACTAGCTTGACCTGTAAATGAAGCCTGTGGAGAGGCCCATAGGAATTGCACATCCCCCAATATGCTGCTATTGTAGAACTGAAACTTAGCAAAGCATAATCAGCTTAGCTGAGCAGAATCGAAACTCAGAAAAATATAGAAGAATAAGTTTAATTGCTACTGATAAGAGAATACAGCTGCTATAGAATTAATTAAATCTGTTGAAAGAAAGGTTACAGTGCTCTACTTTCCCACATGTGCTAACTAGTTAAATGGCCTTGGAGGAGAAAATATCTAAGTTGGTGAACTGACCATTGTAATTGGGACTAGAAGGGGGGTAAGCAGGTGCTAAGCCCAGTCAAAGAACATCATTGGCTGGCCCTATCGGTACCGGAACCAATAGAAGGTGCATGGGAGGGTACCGGGACCAATGAAATGTTTTCCTATGTCTAGAATGGAGAAGAAGTCTATAAAAGTTGTTGTTTTGCTAGAAACCATTGCTCAGCCATTTTGAATTTTATTCTGCTTGAGACTTGTGCACAAATAAATGATTTGGACCTTCTGAACAGACTCCTGGTATCATTGGTTTGTCTGCGCTCTGCTGCTACAATTTTAGGGGTAGTGCCCTTCAGGTTTAAAGGCAGGATCCGCGTCCATTGGGGAGTTCGCGGGCGGTTTTAGAGTAGGCGCATGCTGCCGGGATCGGCAGCGTGCGCAGAGTGTGGCAGTCGCCGGGGGTTGTCTGACGCGGGGCTGTGCCGGTTCTGCTATCGTAGGGGCATCAGTGTAGCCAGATTGTTCAGGGACAGGAGGAAGGAGAGCATGGAGGATAGCCTGAAGTCAGGGGATCCGTTAAGCAGCCGTTTCAATGTGCAGGAAAAGGCGGGAACAGCGGCCATGTTAGAGAGGGCAGCCGGTTTGGCCTCGGTTCAGGAAAAGCTGGGAAAAAAGAAGGCAAAATCGAAAAAGGCTACTACATCAGTGGCTGTTCCCCAGAGACCTTTACCAGAGGTACGGGGGGGTCTGGAGTCTTTTTTTTTCAGCCGACTTAATTTTGTCATTACATAAGGCCTATTGTATGAAGTTGGAGCAGGCCCAGACCAAGGTCTCTTCTCCAGAGGTCGCAGGATTGCCAAAAGGAGAGGTTTCTTCCATGGACCCGGGTGAGGGGTCCTCTAAAAGAGTTTTCTTAGGGGAGATGGCCGCAGAGGGCTTAGCGTAACAGGGCTCAGATTCGCAGGTTGCTGAGGAAGGAAAGATTCTTTCCCAAGCAGGGCTAGATCAGTGGGCGGGAGATATGGAGGAAGGAGAGATTGCTCCGGGCGAAGACCCTAATGTATTTCGGGTGTTTCAGAAGGAAGAGCTAGGCTTGCTGATTCCCCATTTGCTAGCGGCCCTGAATCTTGCTCTTCCAGCAGTGTCGGAGGAACCGCTGGAGGATCCGTTGCTGCAAGGCTTTAAAGCAGAGCAGCGGTGCTTTCTGGTCCATAGGGTTATAAAACAGATGGTGGAATCGGAATGGGAATATCCGGAAGCCACGCTGCAGGGTGGTCCTGCCATCACTGTACCCGGTGCCACAGGAGAAGGAGTTACTACGGATGCCTAAGGTGGATGCGTTAGTAGCGGCAGTGACAAAGGCAACGATCCCGGTAGAGGGCGGAACGGCCCTCAAGGATCTGCAAGATAGAAAGTTGGAATCTCTGCTTAAACAGGCATTTGACTCCAGTGCTCTATCGCTGCAGGCTTCCATCTGCGTAGCATATGTGTCCAGAGCCTCTATTCGGTGGCTCCAAGGAGAGTCTAGCCTGGAAGGGGGGGAAGGCTCTTCAGCCGAGGGAACGAAGTTTGAGTCGGCAGTGGCATACTTGGTAGATGCCTTCTATGATCTGGTGCGGATTTTGGCGAAGTCCATGGTGTCGGTAATTGCTGCAAGGAGGTTTCTCTGGCTGAGAAGCTGGGTGGCGGACGCATCCTCTAAGGCTCGCCTTAGTAAACTCCAGTATAAGGGCAAGCTGCTGTTTGGGGAAACCCTGGAAAAGATTGTAAAGGATCTGGGGGATTCCAAAGGGGGTCGGCTCCCAGAGGACCAGCCAAAAGGTTTGAAACCTGGAACTCAGCAGAGAGGTCAAGGAAGGGAGTTTTGCAGGTTCAGAGGATCATGGTTTGCCCCTTATCAAAGGGATGGATTGTGCCCAGAGGACAGTCCTTTTGAGGAGCTCGGAGGTTCGGCTGGGGTTATTTCGGTTCCCAGCAGAGCTCCTCAAAGAAACCGCAATGAAGCGGGGTTGGTCCAGGTGGAGATTCTGGTAGGGGGTCGGTTACAGAGTTTCCACTCCGTCTGGGCCACCATAACAGCGGACCAGTGGGTCCTAGAGAGTATCCGTGACGGTTACGCGCTGGACTTCGCTCGGCCGTTGGCGGAGGCCTTCGTGGTGTCTCCCTGCGGATCTCAAACGAAGTTGGAAGCAGTACTCTCGACGCGTCGTCTGCTGCGACTCCAAGCGGTGGTTCCGGTGCCGGAAGACCAGTGCGGATTAGGTCGATACTCGATTTACTTTGTGGTTCCCAAGAAGGAAGGGTCTTTTCAGCCTATTCTAGATCTCAAGCACGTGAACCGCTGTCTGAGAGTGCCGCATTTCCGAATGGAGACTCTACGATCCGTTATTCGGTCGGTGAAACAGGGCGAGGTACTTTCGTCCATAGATTTAACGGAAGTCTATCTGCACATTCCCATCCGGCCAGAGCACCAACAGTTTTTACGTTTTGCGGTGCCCATGGGGCATTTTCAGTTCCGAGCACTACCCTTCGGGCTGGCGACGGCACCACGCACGTTCAGAAAGGTAATGGTGGTCGTGGCAGAGGCTTTGCGAATGGAAGGGATCCTTGTACACTCCTTCCTGGATGACTGGCTGATTCGCGCAAGGTTGACTCAAGAATCGATAGCGGCAACGGCATGGGTAGTGGACTTCCTGGAACGCCTGGGTTGGGTGGTCAACCAGGCCAAGAGTCAGTTGGTCCCAGTGCAGCATCTCGTGTATCTCGGAGCGTTGTTCGACACGGCCATGGGGGCGGTGTTTCTGCCAGAGGAAAGAGTACAAAAGATTGTGAGGCAAGTAACAGCGTTTTTACGTATAAAGGCTCTGACGGCATGGCGATATTTACAGCTTCTCGGGTCCATGGCGGTGGCGTTGGACCTAGTTCCGTGGGCCAGGGTGCATATGCGCCCCCTTCAGCACACGTTACTATCCAGATCATCGCCCCAGCTTCATCCCCTAAGTCGGAAATTAGTGTGTGCGGAAGCGGTCAGCGCCAGTCTGCAATGGTAGCTGGATGTCAGACATCTTCAGGCCGGAATGCCTCTGGAGCAACTGGATTGGATTCTGGTGACCACAGATGCCAGTCTTTCCGGCTGGGGGGGCGCATTGCATGGCTCAAATAGCGCAGGGATTCTGGCTGGTGGAAGTGAGCGGTTGGTCGATCAATCGGTTGGAGATGAGAGCGGTTCGCTTAGTGCTCCAAGAGTTCATCGCGCTAGTGAAGGGGAAGGCAGTGCGCGTCTTCTCGGAAAAAGCAGTAACAGTGTCATACATCAATCGCCAATGAGGCATGGGCAGCACGGCCTTGTTGGAAGAGAGTCAAGTGCTGATGCTGTGGTTAGAGACTCACCTATTAGCTCTCTCGGCAACTCATGTAGCAGGACGGGGACAATGTGCAGGCCGACTACCTCAGTCTAAATGTCTTAGATCCAGGAGAGTGGGAGTTGAATGCGGCAGTCTTTCACGAGGTCAGTGCGGTGGGAACAGCCGGTCTTGGACCTGATGGCCACTCTCAACAATGCCAAAGCACTTCGATTTTTCAGCAGGTGCAGGGAACACATGTTGGAAGGGCTTGATGGGTTGTCTCATCCTTTTAGCTGGCAGGCGAGCTGCTCTGTGTGCCCTCCTTGGCCGATGATTGGGAGAGCCATCCGGAGGATAGAGCATTACAACAGAACAGTGAATCTCCAGGAACAAGCAGGAATGAGTCTTCACATATGGGTACGTCGGTACCGACGGAGCCTGCACGGGAATGCTCCCCAGCATCCAATCAGAAAGCTTTTGGGAGCATCCCTCGCGCCTGCGCGCTGACTTCCCGCCTTTCTCACTGCCTCTCCTCAGTTTTCGTTTTTCCACGGAGCTGGCAGGACGTCCTCCTGTCACCGCAGAAACTTTTTTCTTTAAAATTCTATTTAATTGTTTTCTTGTGGTCGCGGCTGTGTTTCCCGCCGATACCGGTACCGCCGGTGCTTTATTCTTTTCTTTTCTAAAATTAGAGAGATTTTTTCTCCTCAGTTTTTGTCTTAACTTTTTGGGCCTACCAGGCCTCTCCAACATGGAGCCTTCTTCCCCTAAGAAGTGCCTTCACTGTGGAAACATAGTTTTCTTTTTAGACTCCAATGCTTGGTGTCTAACCTGTTTGGGTCCTGACCCTTTTTCCCCTGAACCATCAGGCTGTAGTATTGGGAGAAGACCTTCCCTTTTTCGAGTTTCCCTCGATGCCGTTTTTCCTCCTGAGGTGAGGACACCGGTTTATTCTTCTCTCCAGGATCAGGTAACCCACAAGCAGTCTGTTAAGACTAGCCAATCCTTGAGTGGTAAGTCTCATGCCAAGCATGATGACAGCTCCGGCCTTGCCCTCAAGACCTCATTGGCAATAAAACCCCGGCGGGAGTCTTCGGGCTCCAAAGCATTTACAGGGTTTCAGGTTGTTCCTGGGGCTCACCCCTCACAGAACATACCTGAGCCATGCTCGGGGGTGGTATCCGCTTCGAGCGATACCGATACCCCGGCATCGGCACCGGTGTCGAGTGTTCCACTCTTCACCAGGGATCGTCATCTGGTGTCCTCGGTACCTTCGGGGCCGATCGATACGACCCAGACTGACTTTCCTGCATCTTCGCCATGCTCGGGGTTGGTATCGGTTTCAAGCGGCACCGACACCCCAACATTGGCACCGGTGTCGAGTGTTCCACTCTTCACCAGGAATCGTCATCGGACGTCCTTGGTACCTTCGGTACCGATCGATACGACTCCGATTGACTTTCCTGTATCGGCATCGCCGATACCACCATCAACGTCGGTACCTTCTAGACATGCATCGATAGACTCACTCCCTTCGATGCCGAGTCTGGAATCGATATCCAGTCTAGATGACTTGGTACCGACGCGTTTCGGAACCAACCCATATCGTTTCCGACTACGCGGTACCGAGGATATTCACCAAGCCTCTCTGGCTACCTCGGTACCGCTTCAGCAGCCCCCGATTACTGCTTTGATGACATTACCGTCTCCGGTACCGGTATCGGTATCGATGTCGATTCCTGCAGTTCCATCGGTGCCATCGATCCTTTCTATGCCTAGCTTGGAATCGATACCGGGCACTGACGATGCAGTACTACCTGCCTCAAATCGGGACTGTCAGTATCACTGTCCATCTAGCAGGATATTTTTTCTGCACCAGTCCAGTATGTCTTCTGGTGCTCAAGCTGCTGCTTCAACCTCAGCTTACCCAGGAATAGTTCCCATTGGAGATCCTTTTTTTCAGAAATTTCTCCTTGACATGGCAGCCTTTCTTGCCATTCCTATTCCTGGCTCTACTATTAACCAAGACTCTCCTGCAGAAAAGGAAAATATAATGCTTCCTTTACATCATTCTTTGCAGGATCTTCTTCTGAGGATGTGGGAATCACCTTTAAGATTTCCTTCGTCTTCTACAGCCACTAATGTTCTGTATCAGGTGCCTCCCTCTCCGGGGTTTCAAAAAAACCAACTTCCACATCATTCCATGGTAGTGGAATCAGCAATGAGGAAGGTAAGAAGCAAGAAAAAGCATTCTTCTTATCCGCCAGGTCGTGCATCTAAAGCACTTGATGTCTTTGGACGTCAAACCTTCCACACTTCTATGCTGGCTTCAAGGATTATCTCATATATTTTTTATATGAGTCTGACACTTCAGGAGGTCACAGAGAAATTATCTCTTTTGTCCGAGCCTAAGGCCACTGACTATTCCTTGCTTCTTAATCACAACAGGAATATCTCTTGGTTTCTTTCTCGTGCTTCTCTAGACTCTTTTGAGTCTGTTAGCAGATCCTCTGCTATTGCCATTGGAGCACGTCGTACAGCCTGGCTGCAAGCTTCAGACTTGAGCAGATGGGCACAACATACACTGGGTAATTCTCCTTGTACTGGAGAACATCTCTTCAATAGAGAGGCTTTACGTCAGGTTGCTCATTGCTCCACTGACTTCCCTGGTTCTGGAAACCATCCTAAGCCGCCTTCTTCCCCAGGAGGTAGGAAATGTCCTACCAAACCTTCTCTCCCTAAAAAAGGAAGGTTTTACTCTTCTCCTGCCCATCCTCCAGATGTACCCAAGCAAGGGTCATCTCGTCCTAGTCTGAAGTCTCCAGACTCTAACCAGTCTAAGCATACTCAGCAACCATAGGTTCCTGAACGTTGCAATCTACAGTTAACTTCTTTTTAGCAGGTTTGTTCTTAAAACTCTACACTGTTTTTTCCTTTTTCAGTATGCTAAGCTGTTAGAATACTCTTGTCCATGGGTTACAGAATTCTCCTCTTCTTACTCTAAGAAGGGAGATTACAACTATCCCATGATAGTGATAGTTTCTGTCCCCACATGAACATCTTTTCCTTCAGCTGACTCACCATATGGTAAGTCACCTTCCAATCCCCTCTCCTCCAGGGTTTCCCCTGATTGAGTTGGTACCATACTGAAACACTTCTCTTTCTTTCCAGTGTAGACTTTTTGTTATCCTTGAATGCATGCTCTGAACAACTCATCAAACAGGGACAGGAATATCTCCGCTCCCTTTGTCTGTTTCTCTCTGTTTTTACACAGGAGAATCCCCTCTGCTGTTTTGTTCAGTTTCTGTGCAGGCAGGAGTTCCAGTGATTACTCACCTTAGTAGTCATTGCAAGCTACTTTCATCCATCTTGCATAATACTACTCACCTCAGGTTATCTTCTTCTAGCCATATCCTTTCCTAGGATGTGGCAACACACCTGACTTCAGTCTTATTTCTGCTGCACAATGCTCTCTGCAATCTTCAGAGAAGCTTTCTACTATGGGCCCTTGCTACAGAGCATTGAACTTTGTCTCTGGGGGCTTTTCCATATAGTAGAAAAAGCTTATAAATCATTCCATGACATAAGGGTTCTTTATACCCTCTTGTCTCCTGTTATGACACAGAAGACAAGCTTTTTTTCTGCTTGAATGTCCAAGGAGTTCCCAATCTTGCAGGAATCTACTCTTTTTTTCCTTGCAGTTTGGCATTATGCTCTTCTGCTCCTCTTGGACAACGCATACTCTGTTAGTATACATGATACCCCTGTGTCCTTTTGCTGGGTCATCCTGGTATCTTCTTCTATGCGTTTTCTGTCCTTTGGACATGTCAGAGTTTTAGAGAACTCCTGATGTGCTCTTGACAGACTACTATTATCCTCTGTTTTTCACGCAAACATACTGGTTATTTCGCTGAACTACATTCCTGCACCGTAGAAATAGATTCTCTATATATCTTTAGGTGGTTCTCACCTTCTTGTTATTAGATGAATCTTTTCCCATCACATTCCCCATGTGAATGTTCTTGTGGGGCTCAGTTGCAGGCATGTATCCTCAGACTTATATCCATGTATGTATATATCCTATACATACATATTTCTGTAAGCTGTGTGGGCCTAAGTCCTGCCCATCTATCTATCTATCTATCTATATCTATCTATATCTATCTATATATATCTATATATATCTATCTATATCTATCTATATCTATCTATCTATCTATCTATCTATCTATATATATATATATATATATATATATATATATATATATATATATATATATATATATATGTATGTATGTATATATATATGTGTCCATTGGGAGATGTCCATAGGACGCTATATATTACCTACTATCTCCCTAACTGTCTGTGCTATACAGCTTTTACCTTCTTAAGGGGTCCAGACAGTCCACTTGCCTATTCTCATAGGGCTCAGTAAGTGGGAGCGGTTATACACACAATTACTGCTGTGATGTCAACAACTTCTATTTTTGTTATAGATCTCCCTGTCTATGAAGTATCAAGCTTCAATTTCTTCCTATCTCTTACCAGCTAGGAAAGACAGTGTACACCTTCAGTATTTCTGAGTACACTTCTGTTCTCCTTGGGAATAGGGACTTTTTTCTGTACCCCCTCTTCCTTTCAGAACTGGGCTAATTGTCCAGATCGGTCAGTCGTCTTCTTTTAGTCCTCAATGTTAATAACTCTATACCTAAAAGAGTTTTCAGCTTTTTTCCATAAAGCTTTCCATTGAAGACCTGCCGTTCTTATCCTACCCCAGTTGACACCTGGGTCACCTGCCCGTTCCAGGTTTGGAACTTCATCCTCACTGCTGTGAAGTTACCTTGAGGATTCCGCTACTGCATCTACAGTACACTCCATCACAGTTCTACTTCCTACAATCCAGTAGGTAAGCTCTATATTGTGCTAGTTCATTAAATACTTTTAATGATACTTGATATACATTCTAAAGACTCATTTTTTCTGTAGTCTTTAGATTCGCTGTTCCTCTACAGCTCTTCTCTGTTCAACTCCTACCCTCCATCCCGCTTGGGATGCCGGAGATCCAGGTTTGGGAAATGCCGTCCTGTTCCAGGGATGTGCATTTTATGGGATCTCCCCTGGCACCCACAGCTAGGGAGTCCCCATATGTGAAGACTCATTCCTGCTTGTTCTTGGAGATAGCACAGTTACTTACCTGTAACAGGTGATCTCTGGGAACAGCAGGAATTAGTCTTCACAACCCACCCACCTCCCCTAGGAGTTGTATCTATCTATCTTCCTTTCCTCTTTCTCTCCTTCTGTCTCAGCTATGAAACTCAACTGAGGAGAGGCAGTGAGAAAGGCGGGAAGTCAGCGCGCAGGCGCGAGGGATGCTCCCAAAAGCTTTCTGATTGGATGCTGGGGAGCATTCCCGTGCAGGCTCCGTCGGTACCGACGTACCCATATGTGAAGACTAATTCCTGCTGTTCCCAGAGATCACCTGTTACAGGTAAGTAACTGTGCTTTCTCATTGCCCCAGATTGGCCAAGGAGACCTGTGGTATGCGGATCTAGTGCGGCTTCTCATGGACCGTCCATGGAGGTTGCCCAGTTGGATCAATCTGTTGTGCCAAGATCCAGTTCTGATGCCTCGAGTGGATCTCTTTTCTCTTACGGCTTGGCTCTTGAAAGGGAACGCCTGAAGTGTAAAGGTTATTCCGCGGCAGTGGTGGCAACGATGTTGAAGTCCAGGAGAAGGTCTACATCCTTAGCTTATGTTCGTATTTGGCGCATTTTTGAGCATTGGTGCGACAGAGGATAACGTTCGGCCGTTTTTGGCTACTGTACGCAATATCTTGTCCTCCTTGCAGGGGGGCCTGGATAAGGGTCTGGCTCTCAGTACACTAAAGGTTCTGTCGGCGGCCTTGGCTAGTTTTCGAGGCAAAGTACACGGGACTTTGTTGTCCTTGCATCCGGATGTGTTGAGATTTCTGAGAGCGGTTAAGAATGTGAGACCTCTGGTGAGACCGGTGGTACTGGCCTGGGACTTGAATTTAGTCCTGGAGGCGTTGGCCCAGCTACCATTTGAACCTGCAGGGACGGTAGCTCTGCGGGAGTTCTCTTGGAAGACCGCTTTTCTAGTAGCCTTGTGTTCGGCGAGGCAAATCTCCGATCTGCAGGCGCTTTCCTGTAAGGAGCCATATATTCCGTTTTCAGCAGACAAAGTGGTGGTGCGTACGGTTCCATCTTTGCCAAAGATAGTGTCAGGTTTTCACTTGAACCAGCCAATTTCGCTTCCAACTTTAAGGGAGAAAGAGCCGTCTGCAATGGATAGTTCCCTGAGGAAGTTGGATCTTGGCAGGATTCTCCATCATTACCTGAGGAGAACAGAGTCCTTTAGGAAAACAGACAGATTGATTGTTCTTTTTGGAGGAGCGTGGAAAGGTGAGGCGGTGGTGGCAGCGCACCAGGCGGCTGGAAGGTTGGCTCCTGAGAGTCTCCGAGCACATTCTACTCAGGGTCAGGCTGCGTCTTGGGCCGAGTTCGCGTTGGGTTCCGCCTGTGGATATTTGTCGAGCGGCTACGTGGTTCTCTCTTCATACGTTTGCGAAGCATTATAGATTGGATGTGCAAGCGAGGAGTGACGCAAATGTGGGGACCACAGCCGTAATGGTGGGCCTAGCAGGACCCTCCCAGAAATAGGTACTGCTTTGGTACTTCCCTACAGTTCCCTGGACTGGCCCAGAGAGACGAAGAGGAAGAAGAAATTAGACCTTACCTGCTAATTGTCTTTCCTGGAGTTCTCTCCGGGCCAGTCCAGGGCCCACCCAGGTCATTTACGTTCAAAGGTTTCGGAACAGTGCTGGCTATGGGGCTGTCTAGTAATTTTTTTCGCTCTTGTGGGGGTGTAGCGGTAAGAGCCATTTAAAAAAAAAACACAGAGCAAAGAGTAATATTTTTGTTAAGCAGTTAGAAACAGCAGTTTAGTTGATGTTGTAGTGTTTCACATTAGGTAAAGGTAATTCTGGCATAGACTGCTTTGATAATAGTAGACTGAGTCTCTGACACCAGGGGGAGCTGGATAGCTAGTCAGCAAGACTGATTTTCAGTCCTCAGCTGCTGGAGAAGGTTGACTACCCTACAGTTCCCTGGACTGGCCCGGAGAGAACTCCAGGAAAGACAATTAGCAGGTAAGGTCTAATTTCTTCTTATGGTGCCTGTGCCTAAATTCAGTCCTGGGTATAGGGGGCATGGCAGATTTTAAAAAAAGGGATCAGGCTAAGGGGACTATTTATTTATTTTTTAAATTTCACTGGCCCTTTTAACAGATAGTGGGCCCATGTTGGAACCCACTATTTTTGCCTTGTTCAAGTTGGGAACACACGTTATTACCAGGTACAGTAACATACACACACAAAAAAGAATCACTGTACCACAAATTAGTGAATCTTGGAGTAAATTTTTCTGTGGTAAACTAGTGCACCAATGTGCTGTTTTACCAATGGGTTAAAATAAGGGCCTTAATCTTGCAATCAGTGGCTCAGTTAAGGAGGCCAGAAAAGGTCTCTTTCCTAGCTCGGCATTCTTTGGAAAGTATTTGGCTGTTTCTCTTGCCTGCAGCTGCCAGAGTAAAGTGCCTAGGAAGCTTGGCAGGGGAAGTGTTTCCTTGTCTGTTGGAGTGACACACTAAATGTAACAAAATGGAATGTGTGCTGAAAGCTTTTGGGAAAATTTCCATGACCAACATGACCAAGAACTAGGACATGAAACATGATAAACTCATACAAGAGAAATATATTTTAAAAAACATTTGATTGCAATAATGAGAGAGGCTGAAATACCTGTACTTTGTGCTGTCCGTGCGCAAGGAATCTAGACTGTTGATGAATAGAGCATTTTGCCCATTATCAATGGTTTGAACATCAGGGCAATAACTGTCTCATCTGGGGCAATTACACTTACCAGTCACAGTATCTTTTTTAGGCTGCAAGAAAACCCAGGTGGTATCCTAGTGGATTTGTGTCTTTTCATGAGACAGTAGTGTTAAATCTGATTTTGTGTATATGTGAGTAGCTGTTTAGCAGACCATTAAAGTTTGTCACAAAATGATGAATATAATATAATCCAACATGAAATATCTCTCCTTAGCCAAATAATAAAAATTATTGTAATTAATATGAATTTTCAGGGACCATCAGAACAATGCCACAACATGCAGCCAAATTGTAGCTGAATTGGTGGAATCATCAGTCCCACAGATATATTTATAATTATTAGTTCATGCTTTAATGGAGGAAGAAGTGTTTATATGCTGCATGAGAGAAATGTTTTTGAGTGCAGTTTACAATACCAAGTCCCTGAAGCAGGACTTCTGAAACTACTGTACTGAGTCTGGCGCAAGATTTTGCGGTAGCGGTTTGTAATAAGTACTGTTTTTTGCACTTCAGTTTGTGACATAAAATTGAGCAATGGCAGTGGAGGTAATCACTGATTTATGCACTTGCTTAGTGATCCATGTGGATAAGTACCATATTAGTGTTGATCTACATTTTGAAGCTGCAAATTTATGAATTAACAATGGGGACCTAACAGTGCGATTCATTATAATTTTATGTGCAAGTAAAAAATAGATATTAACAGAATGTGAATTAAAAGGACATACAAACTGATAACAAATATAGATAAGTCTCTAAGATTGATGATAGCAGCTAAAAATTGGTTATTCAGTGTTTCTGATGATCCCTAATAATTCATATCAATTGCAAGGATTTTTATTATTTGGCCAACAAGAAGCTTTTCATGTTGAATTACACTGTATCTTTCTAGTGTGGGATTTTGGTTTATAGCTTAAAATATAATGGCAAATAGGTAGTATATGTCCTATTTAGTCTGTCCAATTTGCTATTTTTTTCCCCCATTGCCATATGACTTTCCAAGTAAACTATTTTTATATCTCAACATATCTCTCTATAAATTTGGAAAACCCATTGTGCTCACCACAGTTGTTATCTAGAGTACCTTTTTGAGATGTAACTATCCAGAGGGTCGTCATGAGTTGGCACAGACTCGACGGCACTCAACAGTAACAACAGATTGAGTGGAATCTATAACAATATAGTGAATACTACGTTATTTATTTTTTTGATGCACGCATTACATAGTAACATAGTAAATGACGGCAGATAAAAACCAGTATTGTCCATCTAGTCTGCCCAGTAAGATGGCAGGAGTAGGTGCACCTGCCACTCTGTGCAGGCCACCCCTCCCCATGTCTTTGTTTAGGGGTGAACCTGCTGCTCCGTGTAGGACACCCCTATTTGTTGAGAAATTAGATGGTTCAGTTTATTTTGATTTTGTCCTGTTGCTGTAAAGGGACCCACTGTGTCTATCCCATGCCACTTTGAACTCCATCACTGTGTTTGCCCCCACCACTTCCATCGGGAGGGCGTTCCAAGCATCCACCACCCTTTCAGTGAAAAAGTATTACTAAGTGGGACTGCTGATGTTTTTGAAGTAGTTATGTTTGTAAACCTAAAAAGTATGTTAAAAAGTTTAACAAATGTTTTTACAATTGATTATGTGCCCTATAGACATTTATTTGCTTTCAATCATTTTAAAAGATTCAATGTGGTGCCCCTTCCAACTTTTCATATAAGCTGCTTTTCACAATTCTCCATATATATCCTTAGAGGTTGGCAAATCCCTTGGGTTAACTAGCTGAGTTAATACTATAACATAATGTATGTGTTGATGATGTTTATTTTTTAGTGCAGTCTCTGCCGAGTGGGACTCTTAACCACTTTAAAGTAGTTTTATACATTATTTAGGTTTTATTAATATTTTTTAGATTCACTATTATCTTTTATTATTTTTCTTAATGTTTTATATCCTTATGAAACTTCCCTCCCTTTTACCCCCTCCCTGCCAC
This sequence comes from Ichthyophis bannanicus, assembly GCA_033557465.1. Lineage (NCBI taxonomy): Eukaryota > Metazoa > Chordata > Amphibia > Gymnophiona > Ichthyophiidae > Ichthyophis > Ichthyophis bannanicus. The sequence continues at coordinate 2,134,426 of JAWIIG010000024.1, read as the reverse complement.
ATTCCCCCTCCCCCCTCCCCCCTCCCATCTCCGTCCCTGCTCCCACCCCCTATTTCAATGTGTGTGTATGTGTATATATATATATATATTTTTTTTTTTTATTTTAAACAGTTCTCTAAAAGGATCCAATTGCTTTTAAGGTCTGCATCTACAATATTATAGATGTTGGGTTATTTTAATTTCTTTTACGTGTTTTACTTGGTATTTTGATATGAAGGAGTCTGCTCTTTTATATTTTATTTTTTGTTCCAAATTATACACAGTTCAGGTTCAGTCCCGTTAGAGATGACCTATGACCCCCCCCCTTTTTTTTTTTTTTTTAAAAGTTCCATGATATGTTTTCTCCTCTTGTATTTTATTAATTATCAGATTACCTATATAGTTATGTTTGTTTTTTGAATTATATGAGTGGCAGTTTTTGTTGGTTTATTCTAAATGTGGCACTATTTTAAATACATTGTTTTGACGCCAAAAGCAGGTTTAAAAGTACTGCTGTTTAGATCAAGAGCTTATGACACCAGTATTTGTGTAGATTTTTATTGCTCTCTGAATCACTGTTTGCGCAGGTGATGGGTGCGGAGATACGCCCTGATGAGATATCTGACCACTCCCCGGTGTGGCTAGATCTTTCCTGGCAGGACTTGTGGGCGCAGCAGAGGAAGTGGCGGTTTCCCGGCTACCTTTATGGGGATGCCCAGTTTTGGGAATATTTACAAGTTTTTTGGTGAAATTATGAGTTGCATAATGGGCATCACAGAGAGACTCCAGAGATATTCTGGGAGGCGGCAAAGGTGGTCCTCCGGAGGAATATTATTGCGTATGTGTCGAACAGGCGTCGGCAAATGAATGCCAAAATTTTAAGATTGGAGAATCTGGTCCGAGTAGAACAGAAGAGACACTCCCAGAACCCTACACCAGGGACCATAGCTTGTCTTTTAGAAACACAGGCGGCACTTAATGAAGTGTTGCATCAGCGGGCAAAGAAGTCACAATTGCATTACAAATTCCAACTATATCGCTATGGGGATAAACCTGGGAAGTTGCTAGCCTGATGCCTTCGGGGTCGTTGGGGGGCCTAACGAGGTCACTGCGCTTCGAGACGAGGAGGGACAAATATGCAAGGACTCGGGCAACATCACCCAACGTTTTCAAGAGTTTTATCAGGCACTTTATACTGCCGAGGGAACTTCAATACCCCGGATAGCAGAGTTCTTTAAAGATCTTCTGTTGCTGAGTCTCTCTCTGCAGCAGACAGCTCAATTAGAGCAGCCTATTTTGCTTAAGGAGATGCAGTGCATACAAGGAGCCCCCTCCGGAAGGGCCCCTGGCCCAGATGGGTACGGTGCAAAATTCTATAAGATTTTACAAGAAAAGGTGGCCCCTATATTGCTGGAAGTGTATAGTGAGCAGATAGAGCAAGGCTAGATGTGATGGGGGAACAACAAGGCACATATTATAATCCCTAAGCCTGGTAAAGATCCGCTGCTAGTGGTGTCGTATAGACCAATTTCCTTAATAAATTTGTGGTCCCTGGTGCAGATGCGGGGTCCGTGGAGGGGTGGTGGACTGGGCCTCCCCGATATAGCTAGGTACGCTCAGGCATGCCAGCTCTGCCACCTGGGGGATTGGCTGGGTTATACGGACCGATCTACACCGAGGAGACTAGAGGAAGCCTATGTTGCCCCATATTTGCTGTTGGCTGTGCTGCCCTCAGATCAGCTGCAGTTGCCACAGAGATTAAAGGGTAGCCTGTTGATAGCACCGATTAGAAGAGTGCGGCAATTATGTCAGCGCTGGCGAACATCTCCGGCGGTGTCTAGTTGGCTGCCCTTATGGGGGAATATATAATTTTTGCCGGGCACGGAAAATACGGTGTTCCGGGCATGGGGGCCACAAGGGATGCAAAATTTGGGACATTTGGTGGATGAGACCAGAAGGTGTAAGCCCTTGGAGAGTTTGCAGAGTCTCTTTGGGAAAGGCAGAGGTCAAGTGTTTGCCTACGTGACATCATTATTGTGCGAATACTTGACGGTGGAAAAGGCTGCAGTGATATTACAGTTTTTTGATTTAGCAGAGCAACAGCACCAATCCATGGCAGCCTATCATGTCAGGCTATGTAGCAAGGGGATCCCACAGATTTCTCCCATGTAGAAAATAAGTGGGCAGGGGAGCTGGGGTTTGCAATTCGCACAGGGGAAGTATTAGACGTGCTAAAGCATATCCCGAAGCTGATACGGTCTGCCAAGCAAAGGGAAATTCAATGCTGCATGGTGTGCCGGGCGCAGAGAAGCGGCTTGACTCAGGATGCTCGCTGCCCAAGGTGTCAGGTGGAGAAGGCAGGGTTAAATCATATGTGGTGGTCGTGCAAAGTGATACAGAGGTATTGGCGGCAAATGCATACGTATATTAGCAGTGTGATTGGCCAGAGAGTGGAGTGGACGGCGGTTCTTGTGATTTTTGACGGATTGGCTTCTCCTTTCCCCAAGGGGAGATGGAGCAGACTTTTCGTAAGGAAGACATGTGTAATAGGCAAGCTACCCATTCTCAAACAATGGTGAATGAGGGAGGCTCCTTCTTTGTGGGAATGGCGAAATAGCCTTCAACAAGTCATGCTACTGGAGCATCTGGCGGCCAGGGATCACCCAGGGAAGTGGAATGAGTTTATGCGAACCTGGGAAAAAGTATATTTGTACACTAGCACCCAGGGCAGAGAATGCTCTCGTATCACTCTGATGGGCAGAGGGGAGAAGGAGGGGTCAATAGAGGTAGTTTATAACCAAGGATTGGAGTTAATGTCCCACGAGTTAAGTGTTGGTATATATGGTCCATCATATGGAAGTGTGGATTTCAGAACCACTGGGGGGAGGGAGGAGGAGGGGGGGTTAGAGTTGTGCTCGAGGAAAACTTATAAAATCGTCATCCTGTTATTATGTATGTGTTTTGAGACTTGGTAAGCAGTAAGTGTCCCCACCGCAAGCCAAGATGTTGCAATGACAAATAAAGATTGTTATAAAAAAAAAAAGTACTGCTGTAAGCATTCAGTTCGTATTCGGCAATCTGAACACTAGAGTGAGTTTCTCCGTCAAAACTCCCATGGATTGGATCTTTTTGCTAAAAGTTTTGTTGGATACATGATTTCATGAGTTATATTTGCTCCGATGTTTAAAAGCTGTTTCTTACTTTTCTAGGTTTTCTTACCACTTTAAATTATATATGGTCTCCACGGAACTCTTCAGCTACCTGTATAGTGACCTATATGACTTTATCATGGTTCACCATTTGTACCGATGGGACTAAAAACATTGTTTTTACCTGATCGATTATATTCATGATGGTTTTAGAGTGTGTGTCTCAACTTATTTTTGTACAGAAGAGCCATTTTTCACCTTTAATTCATATATGGTTTGTACACTAGGTTACTATAATTTACAGCATCATCCTTGCAACAGCACAACCAGTGGGCCTTCATTTATTTTTAACAATTCATGGGGCTGCTGTATATATATATTAAAAAATCCTTTTATTTTTAATGATTCACACATGCTTCACACAGTTATTGTTTTTACATTGTCCATTCCAATGAGTGACATTTTTTAGAAAAAAGCATTTTTTTCTTTTTTTAAAAAAATAACCTTCCTCTTCTTTACAAATAACATTTATTTTGGGTGTTGCTTCAATGAGGTACTACCACAAATGTGTTTATTTCCTATTGCAGCCCTAAACAAGATTTTTGAGAATGTACAGCTTGCATTTGGTCATTTGAATGCTGGGACTAGTGCCCCTGGTGATGCTCTTACAAACTTCAATTTAAATTTTGTCTAAATATATGATTAATTTCCTTGTCACGCTCTGGCAGTTACATATGATGATAGCCCCTTTGATCATATGTAATTTACAACTCTAAGGTACCTACACTTGATTTTGTGTTAGAAAGGATAGTTTTCATTTGACTCAAGCATGTTCCCACTGGTGCAGCAAGGTTTGGCTATTGTTTTTTAATATGTTCCCCCATATGGACTCTCCTGATGAGCAGAATTGACCTTTATTTTCATTGCAAGATCTCTCCAAGTCTCCATGGAGCTTGCATTCAAGTAAGTACTGCTTGTTCCCCCTCCCCTCCCCTCCCCATCATTTTTCATTGTACAGTATTTATTAATTTTTATTATATTCATAATTTTTATTATGTTTTTAACTACACGATGCGTTGCAATTTGGTATCGATTTCTATATCCTGAATAACCCCCTTTTGGGAGGATATGGTATTTTAACACACTGTTCCTCTTTGTCACTTCTACTTTTATTATGTCATTTTTTCCTCTTAAGGTCCCCTGAGGAAGGCAGCCATGTTGGGACACGGCCATGTTGTGGAGCAGTGGCCTAGTGGTTGGGGCAAGGTACTTCAGGCCAGAAGGTCGGGGGTTCAAATCCCACTAGAGGACAGCAACCTTGGGCCGGAAGGACTGGGGTTTCTAGTCCCACAGGTGCTCCTTGTGGTCTTGGGCAAGCCACTTAACCCTCCATAGCCCATGTTCCCTGTAAAATAGTTATCTCCAAGTTATAATGCCCTGTTCAATGTAATTTCAGTTTGTTCAATGTAAACCGCACTGATGCAAAATAGCGTGGTATATAAGAGAATGTAAATAAATAAAATAAAAATAAATACATTTCTGAATAAAGGACTATTCTCTACTTCTTGTTACTTTTTTGTTTGTTTCCAAACTAGTACATGGACTCTATTTTCAGCACCATATAACAAGAGACTCTTAAATGTCCAGTTGCTTTTTTCTGAGCACCTGTACAGTCCTATATACAGCATTAACCCAGAGCATGGGAATTAACAGGCAGCATACAGCCTGGTTAATTGAACTTTGCATTATACAGCACACAGATTGCACACATCATCACCTCTTTTCCCTGACCGTTCTCTGCAACTTTCAGTAGTCAACACTGTCTTGATCCTTGGAGGTTGGTATGCCAAGTTGTTGTTCATGCCATCAAGTCTGTGTTGACTCATGGCGACCCACTGGATAGTTGTCCTAAACCATCTTCGGTCAGTCAGGCAGCTCATTGTTGATAGAGTGGCACCATAGCTGCTGTTATTATATCAATCCAACTCATTGCTGACCTGCCTCTTTTGCATTGACCACCTACCTTGTCAAGCATGATGTCTTTCTCTAACGATCTCTTTCTTCGCATGATGTGTCTAAAGTATGCAAGTTGAAGTCTCATCTCAGCTTCTAAAGAAAGTGTTCTTCGCCAGCACCATAATTCAAAGGCATCAATTTTCTTCCTTTCTATCTTTTTCACTATCCAATTTTCACATCCATATAATGCATTGAAAATACCATGGCTTGAACGAGTCAAAACTTTGTATGGAGAGAGACATCTCTGCTCTTGAGAATCTTGTCTAGTTCTTTCATAGCCATTCTGCGAAGAGCAATGCATCTTCAGATTTCTTGACCGCTTGTTGTTCCTTTGGTTGTTGATCCAAGTAGGTTAAAATTGTCAACTATTTCAATTTCTTCTCCATCAGTGATGAACTTACTGATTTTGTCAGTTGTCAGGATCCTTGTCTTATTTACATTAAGGTGCAGGCCCATTTTAAGACTATCTTCCTTGATTTTGAGAAGCAAATGTTTCAGATTGTCTTCACTTTCAGCCAGTATTGTGATATCATCAGCATAGCAAAGGTTGATGAGTCTTCCGCCAATCTTCACGCCTCGATTGTCTTCATACAGACCTGCTTCTCTGATGATTTGTTCTGCATATAAATTAAACAGGTAGGGGGGAAAGTATGCAGCATTGTTGTACACCTTAGCTGATTTTAAACCATTCTGTTTCTCCTTGTTCTGTTTGAACTGTTGCTTCTTGATCAGTGTAAAGGTTCTGCAAGAGAACTATCAAGTGTTCTGCTATACCCATGCTTCTTAATATGGCCCAGTTTCTCTCCTTGTTTACACAGTCAGAAGCCTTCCCCGTCGCCCTCTGTCTAGAACCCTCCTACAAGACTTTTAAGGCTAGGCTGAAGACCCACCTTTTTTGCACCGCTTTTAACCTCCCTCCTCCTCCTGCTCCTCTTTCTCCCCCAACCCGCTGCTCTAGAATGTTCGTCATTTTGTGTTTTGTCTGCTTTGTTGCTTTACTCTCTCTCTCCACTCTATCCTGTCCTTTTCATTATTTTGGCGTTCCTTTTCCTTTTCAACAGCCTATATATTTTACTATTGTACACCGCTCTGGTGCCATCGGTAAAGAGCGGTATATTAAATATGACAATAAAGATAAAGATAAAACACATATAGATGTCCTTTTTGTATTCTTTTGTCTTTTCAAGGATCCATCTCAGATCTGTGATGTCTCTCGTTCCTTGCCCTTTCCTGAGCCCTGCTTGCACTTCAATTAGTTCTCATTCCAGGTATGGTTATAGTCTCTGCTGAATGATTTTGAGTAGAATCTTGCTGGCATGTGGGATCAGAGTGATTGTGCAATAATTTCTTCCAAAGTCAATCGGATCATCTTTCTTCAGTATTGGTATAAACACAGATTTTTTTCCAGTCAGTTGGCCATGATGATGTCTTCCAAATTTCCTGGCAGGGCTTTGTAAGTATGGTAACAGCTGCATCCGATTGCTGTAATACTTTAGTGGGAATGCCATCAATGCTGGTGCTTTTTTTATTTGATGAGGCTTTCAATGCTGCTTAGACTTCTTTCATCACCAGTGGTTCCTGTATAAGTTACAGGTTGAAACAGCTATTGGCCAACGTGATCCTTATGGTATAATGATTCTGTATATTCTTTCCACCTTTTCTTGATCATCTCGGCATCATTCAACATGGAACCTTGAACATTTTGTAGCATTCCAATTTGAGGATGGAATTTTTTCTTTAACTCTCATAGCTTTAGGAAAGCCGATCTTGTTCTTCTTTTAATAGTTTTTGCTTCTATTTCCTTGCATGTGTCATTGTAGTACTTCTCTTTGTCTTGCTGCACGTCAGAAATTTCTGTTGAGTTCTGTGATTGCCTTTCTCTGTCCTCTGGCTTTAGAGTTTTTGGGCAATTTTCAGAGTTTCTTCAGTCATCCATTTTGTCTATTTTTGCTTTTTCTCCTTTTGTAGAGACTTCTCATTTTCTTCTAATGCAATCTTCTTGATGTCATCCCTTAACTCTTCTGGAGCTCTGTCATTTATATCTAAAGCAGCAAATCGATTTTGCAGGCAGTCTTTAAATTCCGGTGGCATATTCTCAAGGTCAAATTTCCTGTGATGTTGGCCAAAACCCATAGGAAATAGTTTGAGTTGCGGGGAACATTTGTTGCCATTGCCCAACTCTGCACCCACCTCCCCGGCACCGAGCTCCAAGACTAGCACATCCTGAGACGCCCGGGTGTTCTCGGAGTCCCGTGACTGTGGGGCCTCCAAGAAGACCCCAGAGCCGGAGAAGAAGAAGAAGAAGTCAAAGTCTGGCGAGCTTGCAACGGAGAAACCTGCTAAACCCCCATGGAGGGACTCTGGTGACTCTGAGAAATGAAGAAGGATTCTTTGGCCAGCAGAGACCATGCGAGGTTTTGCGAAGTTTCTCAAGGCCATAGTCCTCATTGAGGATAAGCTGCCAATGACAGCAGTGCTGGACCCAAAATCCTCTGCCCTTGCTGAAGGCTGCAGAGCCTTCTGGCTTGGAAACCAGAATGGTGGCCCTGGAGCAGAACATCACTGCTGTCCTGACCCTGCAGCGGTTGATGATGGCCAGTTTGTCTGCCTCATCTGCCCCGATGACTGGGCCCTCTAATGCAAGGGAGTCCCTGGTCGTTGAGCCGAGTGTTGGGTGCCCCCAGCCTCAAGACAACCCTCGGCGCTGGTCGAAGTCCCGATTTCGTTTCTTGGGTCTCCAGTCCTTGCTTCAGTTGTCCGTGACTTGGATCTCAGGTCCTCCGCAGGCTGTCAATCCTTAAGCGCCGGCCTCGACGAAAAGAGTTGTAGGCCTCGGACGTGTCATCACCGCTCGAGTACGAGTGGTAGACGGAGGACGAGGTATCCCCGGACACCAGACGGCACTGAGACATTCCCTCAGACCAGTCTCCCCTAGCGTCTCTCCGCCATTCTCCTCCCGAGGATGTAGCCTTCCATGACTTCATCAGGGATATGGCCAGGGCCCTCTCGGTGCAGACCAAGGTGGAGGAAGACCTGTGCACCTGAGGAGTTGGAGATTCTCCAGTATGAGACTCCACCCAAAGAAACCCTCCCAGTGCCCATACAGCCGATCCTTGAGAAGCTATTACTCCGAATGCGGGAGACCCTGGCATCGGTACTGATAGCCGTCGGCTTGACACTATGTACCACATCCAGAAAGGACCAGGATTCCACAGCCCCAACTCCCACACAATTCCACAATCGAGTCGACCATGCAAAAGCTCAAGAGCCAGAAGACCCATTCCTCCATTCTTCCCAGTAGGGAGGCCCGAGCCCATGCTGGGTTGCCGGATCCAAGCTTATGAACTCTACATAAGCATGTACCTAAAGGCACTGGCCAAAGAGCTGTCAGGGTTTGCAGCAGGCCTCGTCAGGGAACCCCTCCAATGGTTCCAGACACTGACTTCGGGACTGCGGGACTGTTCCAAGTTCCTTTCCCAGGCTGCCTATGATGGCTTAGAGTCAGCTGCTCGAGTTGCTATCGCTGTCACTGGGGCATGATGCCAGGCCTGGCTGCAATCCTTCGACCTCGAGCAGTGGGTCCAGGACAAACTGCTCAATGTCCCCTGTACTGGTGAGAACCTCTTTGGCAAACCCATGGCTGATAAAGCTGCTGAGATCAAGGCCGACTTTGTGACCTGGCAGAGGCTCTCCAAGAAAACCCCATCCCATTCCTGCAAAACAAAACCATTGGGGAAATGGGCGCCTTTGCACAAGGTCATCAGTACCAGCCCTACTCTGGCCATCAGCAGAGTTCTCACCCCAAGGGGCAGGGGGCTCAGAAGGCAAAAGCACCTAAGCCCCAGACTCCAGCTCCCTCCCAGCCCAGGGCAGGGCCTCCCCTCCCTCAGGTGACCTTCACCCATCCACAGGGGGGTGCCTGGCATTCTTCGCCCATAGATGGGCCTCAATCATCTGACTTCTGAGTAGTGCAAGTGATCACGGAGGGATACCTCCTCCACCTACAACAGATTCCACCCAGGTTCTTTTCAGTTGAGCTGGTACGACCCCTCCTTCAGTAGACCTTGCTGCTCAGAGCTCGCAGGTCTTCTCAAGGACAATGCAGTAGAGCCTGTATCCAGACACCTGTGGGGCAAAGGCTTCTACTCCAGGTACTTCCTTGTTCCAAAGACCTGCAAAACTTAAACAAGATTCTGGTGAGGGAGAAGTTCAAGATGCTGTCCCTTGGAAACACTGCTGCCCTACCTCTACCAGGGAGATTGGCTTTGCTCCTTGGATCTAAAGGATGCTTATACACACATCATGATCGACCCCTCCCACAGGCAGTACCTGAGGTTTGTGGTAGAAGGAGGGCATTACCAATACAGAGTGCTACCTTTCGGCCTGGACTCCTCAGGGTTTTCACAAAATGCCTAGCAGTGGTCACCGCCCACCTACATCTGCAAGGGATCCTTTGTCTTCCCCTACCTGAATGACTGGCTTATCAGGGGTGGCATGGCCACATAGGCGCACCAAGCCACAGGACGCAGAACTCTCCTGCTATAGCACCTGGGGTTTATCATCAACTACCCTAAATCTCATCTTACTCCAGCTCAGTCTCTGGAGTTCATAGGGGCTCAATTGGAAACCCTGCAGGCCAAGGCCTTTTGGCCCAGGGAAAGGGCAGACAGCCTCAGGGAGTTAGCAGTCAAGATGCAGCACCGTCACTCAATGCCAGCCCATCTCCTCATCCTCCTTCTGGGCTACATATGCGAACAGCCCAGTGGTGCCTCCGCGCTCAGTGGATGCAGGCCACAGGTAGATTGTGGGACAGGATCATGATAACCTGCCAGCTGACGGAGTCCCCCGACTGGTGGCAACTTTCCAGCCACCTCAGGCGTGGAATGCCTTTCCAGGCACCCTTGCCCTCGAGGGTCCTGACCACGGATGCCTCCCTCCTCAGGTGGGGAGCCCACTGGGAGGATCGTTGTACACAAGGCAGCTGGTTCCAAGCAGAATCCCTGCTACAGATCATTCTTCTGGAGCCCAGGGCGATCTTCCTGGCCCTATGGGTGTTCTGCCACTGCCTACGACACCAGCCAAGGTCACCATGTTCTATATCAACAAGCAGGGAGACCCAGGGTCATACTCCCTCTGCTAGGAGGCCTTGGCCCTTCTGTCCTTTGCGGCTCGCAACATGTTCCTGTATGCGGTCCACCTCCCAAGCCAGGACAACCTCTTGGTGGACAGACTCAGCAGGGTGCTCCAGCTGCATGAATGGCACCTGAACCCCAGGGTGGCCTCTCAGTTCTTCCGCCTCTGTGTGAGCCCCTGATGGACCTCTTTGCCACCCTGGACAATGCACAGCTGCTTAGCTGCTCCCCTTCTGCTCGCGGCAGTCGCTTCTGGCGAGAGTAGCGGTGGATGCCTTCCTAATCCCATGGATGGAAGGCCTCCTTTATGTCTTTACGTCGACCCCTCTGGTCGCCAGGACCCTCTTCAAGGTCCAACGTGAGGGGATAGTACCGATACTAATTGCTCCCAGGTGCCCAGACAACTGTGGTTCCCGCTGCTACTCTCCATGTTGGCGGTGCTCCTGGTCCCGCTGGGTCGTGCCCCGGACCTTCCGGACCAGGAGGAGGTCTCCCTCTTGCACCCCAATCTGGGGTCTCTATAGTTAATGATGTGGCTCCAGAAAGGGTAGCCTTGGCCCCTTTGAACCTCCCACGAGAGGTTGAGGAGGTCCTGTTGGCCTCTCGCAAGCCTTCTATGAGGTGAGCATATGCCTTTAAGTGGCATAGATTCTCACTATTGTGTGCGGAGAGGTGGGAGAACCCCTTTTCCTGCCTGGTGCAACTGGTGCTCTAATACCTACTGCTTCTGTCGCAGACTGGACTGAAGTCCAACTCAGAGTACACCTGAGTACGATTCCTGCACACCACCACCCTATCAAAGGGGAACCTCTCTCATGTCAGCTCCTGGTCTCTTGTTTCCTCCTGGACCTTCTGCTGTCTAAGGCCCCCCCCCCCCATCCACCCTATGGCAGTGGAATGTGACCTCTCTGTGGTGCTCTCACAGGCCGCCATTCGAGCCGCTAGCTACTTGCTATTTGTGGAATCTCATGGAAGGTGGCCTTCCTGGTAGCTCTCACATCCGCTCGTAGAGTAAGTGAACTTCAGGCCCTGGTGGCAGAATCACCATACACAAGATTCTACAAGAACAGGGTGGTGCTCTGTTCTGACCCAAATTCCTCCTTTCCACCTCAACCAGGAGGTGGCCCTTCCTACCTTTTTCCTGCAGCCTCACGCCAGTAGGGAGGAAACTATACTCCATACATTGGACTGCAAAAGGGCCCTGTCCTATCAACAGCAGAGCCAGGGCCATCTCATACCTCCTCAGCATTTGGTTTCCTATGACCCCAGCAGACAGGGGCTTCCTGTGACTAAGCAAACTTTGTCTAATTGGGGGGCAGACTGTATTGACTTTGCCTATGAGCGAGCATGGCTGTCTCTGTACCACAGGATCACAGCGCAACACGTAAGAGCAATGGCCACATCAGTGGCGAACCTGCACTTGGTACCGGTGACAGAGATCTGCAAAGCTGTCACATGGTCTTCAATCCATACGTTCACAGCTCACTATTACCTGGAAAGCGAGTCCTGTTGGGACAGTGCCTTCATCCAGACGGTACTCTGTAATCTATTTGGGGTGTAGGCAACTCCTGCCCTCCGACCCTTTTGTGTTAAGGCTACTGGAGTGACGTCACTGGATGCTAGGGTTTTGTAGAGTCTCTCAGCTGAGGACTCACCTTCTGCAACTCATGGCTACCAGATTAATGGTGTAACGGATATTTGGGCATGACGTTCGATCCCTGAGGAAGCCCGGCAGGGTGAAACAGAAGCTTTTGTTGGATTTTGGAACGTAGTTGCTGCCTAATTTCGCCCATGGTTAAAGTTTGACCAGTGACCTGAGGATCTTGGCATTGAACCATGGAGCGAGTGTTTCCTTCATTGAAAAAAGCAACGTGCTAAGATAAGTGGGAATGTGTTACTGCGTCTTTGTTTTCGGAGATGGGTTATTGAAAGTATCTTTCTTCTTTTTATTTCCTTAGATGCCTTAAAAGCTTGTTGATCTCTGTGAGAGATTTTTTCATATTGATTGTGAAATTCTTGGTGCTCATTAGATAGAGCTGTAGTCTCAAACATTAGCTACACTTTAATTTTTGAATATTTTCACACGATTGTTTGAATGAATCCTTTAAAAGTACTTTTTCAGGATAAATCTTTTTAAATTTTTGTGGTTGAATTAAATTATAAATAAATGGTATAGGTAGGAAGGGTTGGGCCTATGATGTGGAATAACTTCAGCTCGGTCCAATGGTGACCCGGTTCACCGATGAATGGCAAGAGCGTGAACTCAGGCCTTTTGAACCTTTATTTTGAATTGTAGATTTGAATGTCTTTGATTTTCAGTATAGAATAAAATATTAGAGAAAGAATTGGTGTGAAAGGGTTGTTATATTAAGTGGGGCTTACCAGATTTGGTCGCCATTTGTGCTGTCGTGGTTCGGTTCCTGACAGCCTGGAGCTAGGGATTCCCATATGTGAGGACTGACTTCCTGCTTGTTCCTGGAGAAAACATAGTTATTCACCAACAGGTTGTTCTCCAGGGATAGCAGGAATCAGTCCTCACAACCCTCCCTTCTCCCCTCGGAGTTGCCTCCCTACCTTGTTTTATTTTTACCATCATTTTAGCTATGTCATCTGACTGAGCAAAATGGCACTCTTGGGCGGGAAGGGGACCAGGCATGCGTGCTGGCATCTCCCAAAGGCTTTCTTTGAAAGATGGGCAGATGCTTCTGTGCGAGCTCTGTCTGTGCCGATATCACCCATATGTAAAGACTGATTCCTGATCCCTGGAAAACACCTGTTATAGGTGAGTAACTATGCTTTCTGTACAACCCATTGGGTGAAGTCCACATGTACAATCGTCACGTGTTGCTGGAAGAAGGTGTTTGAGCTGAATAGATCGTTGGTCTTGCAGAATTCTATCAGTCTTTCTCCAGCTTCAATTCTGTTGCCAAGTCCATATTTTCCAACCACTTTGCTGCCTTCTTTGTTGCCAACCTTTGTGTTCCAGTCACCCATGACTATCAGGATATTCTGTTTGCATGTCCTATCAATTTCAGCTTGTAGTTGTTCATAGAACTCATCAACTTATTCTCACCCTCGTCTGTTATTGGGGCCTATACCTGTATTATAGTTGCGTTAATGGGCATTTCTCGTAGACTAATAGAAATTAAGCATTCACTGACCGCATTGCATTTCATTACATTTGCAAGTTTCTTCTTGATTATAAATACACCATTTCTTCTTTGTCTTTTATTTTTAGCATAGCATACCATGTTGACATCAAATGCAAAATGCCCTATGCCTGTCCATTTCAGCTTGCTGACACCCAGCAGATCAAGTTGTACACACTCCATTTCATTCTTGACCACCTTCAACTTCCCTTGGTTCATGCTTTGTATGTTCCATGTCCTAATATATAAGACATCTTTGCAGCTTCTGACTTTCATTTCATGCGCAGCTATGTCAGCAGTCAGACATCCTGAGGGCTTTGATCCAACCACATCATAAATGCTGACTTTACTCTGAAAAGTCTTCAGCTCATCCCCAGTAGCCAGTTGAGTGCCTTCCGACCTGGGGGGGGGGGGGTGTCTCATCTTCCGACACTATAGTGCAGTTTTTGTTGTGACTATCCATTAGGTTTTCATGGCATGATATGGAAGTAGATTGCTGGGTAATTCTAGTGGGGTTGCTGTTGTCACAGATATGTGATCCTCTGCTGCTAACACCTTCCCATTCTGCTGCTGCCCAGATGGGTGGTTTGTCTTAGTCTGGCAACTTGGCTGAGACCTGTCCATCTTGGGAGACCCTGCCAGTAGTTAAGCTACAATAGCTTAACTCTCAGCATCACTAGTGCACACAAGCCCTCACAGTACAACAAATTGCAAGCCAACATTTTTATTAATGTAGGTGTGCCTTGGACTTGAAAAGGTTGGGAAACTCTGTCATAAACTCCAAATAATCTCTGGTATTTCACTTTACTTCTTTGCAATTAAGCAGGTCTATCTTTTGGGGTGTGCAGATTGTGTGGTCACACGAGATAATATGCATGAGGAAGTACCATGTGCGTGCCCCCCTTCAAGCTGTGGCATTGCAACTATAGTGCACCATCGTCTGCATCCAAAGAAGGCTGCCATATGCGAGTGCTTCCCCAACCCCTGAATGTGTTGCCCATATAGCCAAAGAAGAAAGGCTGTTACCTGTTCCCCATCTGATGCAGCCTGGCTTTGTAGAGTGGTGCTGGTCATCTGGTACCTCTGTCCTGTTCCTCCTGCTGCTGATCTTTCCCTTCCACCTGGTTCAGATCTGTGATTGAAATGCATGGGCTAAACAAATGCTGGCAACAGGAGGAGTAGTAGTGATGGCATCATGAGATGCAAAGGATAGTAACTGCTCCCCCTTCTCATACTTTGCTAGCCTAGTTTTGGAGCTTGACTGTTGTCAGCCATGTCCCAACTCCAATATTTCACCCTTATTTGGTTCAGCAGTAGGTGACTCTCAGGAGATTGGATGCTTCAGTCTGGCATTTTTAACCTGTTCTTTCTGCTTGTATACAGATGAACATGTTATTCTGTAGAGAGTTGCTGCTCTGGCTTCTGGCATACTCCAGCCATTGCTCCAGCCTCCATGATATCCCTCACAGGTGAGAGGAGATAAAACAGCATGCTAACTTTGGGATTAACAACAGAAGCATGGAAATGGACGGGGTTTCCATCAAAGTCACCAGTTGGGGTGTAGGGGTTATGGACAGGGCTAGCCCTACCACCAGGTGAACTAGGCATCTGCTTAGAGCAACAGGTTTCGGGACAACAACGAAGCATCCTCCCCCATTTTCTTTGCTATATACTAGTGCTGCTGTTGTTTCCACTAGCCTTGCCTCTATGGGTGGCCAAAAAATCAGGTTTGAGGACAGCAGCGCAGTGCTACCACAACCTTCACACAGCACCAGAAAAGTCCTTTAAAGCTGCTTTCAGCGGGAGGCTTTTGAGCATCTGTATATACGCACTTTAAGCTTTCAACTTCCCACCCCTATGTTGGAGTGGGCAGGACCTGGCAGGCATTGAGCAGATGGATAGACATACATAAGCAAATACTCTAAAGCCGACCACTGACAGTAGTTTTAAAGGGCTTTCTTGCTATTATTTGAGGGCTCTGTCAGTGCTGTACTGCCAGTGTTGAAGTCTGTTTTTATTGGCCTTCTGCAGAGGTAGGATGGAGGGGGTGGCAGTTGCAGTGGTAGAAGGAAGAGAAGAAGGGGGAGATGCTTGACATCTTGGGGAAGATAAGGAAAGAGGTTGAGACATGTTGGATACCTTGGGGTGGGAAGGAGGATACTGGCAACTGGATGCATAGGGTGGGGAGAGGGAGAGAGATGCTGGAAACTGGATGCTTAGGAGGGGAGGGAGTAGGGAAGGGGAGATGCTGGAGACATGGGGGAACTGGGAATTGGTGTTGCACTACAGGTGGGGTGGGGCAGGGTCAGAGGCATGGGCATACCCTTGGGCTGGCCGTGGGTATGGATAAGGAAAGAGATTAACATGGGTGTAGAAGGTAGGGGGGTAGCATCACACAAAAGAGAAGGATTCACTTATTTTCTATTGACGGGCAAGACTGAGTTGGGCACACTGCATTATTAAAATAGGCTACTACCTCAGGATCCAAACTCTGCCACCAGATCTCTCTGCTGTAGTCCATTATCTCAAACCAATACCCAACTGCTTCAAACAAAGTCCCTATCCTCAGCTGAATGGAATAGAACTTTGTTCCAGTTCAGAAGGCTTCCACACTAGGTATTTACAAATCCTTAAGACAGGAAGTTTGTAGCTCATATTAGATTTCCAGGATTTCAGTCTCCTTCCTAGGCAAGAAAAGTTTCAAGAGGAACACTTTCTCCTCCGTTCTTTGACTGTGCTCACTAAATCTCAAAGATGCTTATGTACACATCCCAATCCATCTATGTTGCAGAAAATACTACTGGTTCCTTTTCTACTTGGACCATGATCAGTGCAAAGTACTTCCTTTTGGCCTTTCATTGGTCTCCAGAGTTTTTACCAAATACCTTAGTGGCAGCTGCTTGCTTAAGCAGGCATAGTCAGCTGTTCTTTCCATACCTTGATGACTGGTTTCTGGAAGCTTCCTTGGAGTTTTAAAAACAAAACAAAACAAGAAAGAGCTTCTAATAGTTCACCACAACTAAACTGTTATGTGTTTTGATTGCATTTAATAGATTTAACTAGTCAATAAATATATTTTCTCTGGGAGCAAGCAGGAAATCAGTCCTCACATTTGGATTATGTCTGCAATATGAGGCACCTCCTAAGGAGATCCTTACGGAACCAGTGCCCCCGATCCTTGATCACCTACTCTCCAGATGTGGGAGACAGCAGCATTGGCACCAATTGTCAGTAGGTGCCTCAATGCCATGTACTGGCTATGCTGAATCCCTGGGTTCTAAAAGACCCAGATTCATTGTGGAGTTGGCCATGCGCCAGCTCAAAAGCCAAAAAACGCATTCATCTGTGCCATCTATCGGAGAGGCCCGAACTCTTGATACCCTCAGCCAGAAGGCCTTTCAGGGCTTGATGCTAATTTACCAGATCCAGTCCTACCAGCTTTATATCGGCATGTACCTGAAGGAACTGTTGAAGGAGCTCTCTGGATTTTCGGCAGGCCTCGTTGGGGAACCTCTACAGAGATTTAAGACCCTGACCTTGGCGGTAAAAGAGTGCTCAAAGTTTTTGTCACGAGCAGCCTACGATGGCTTTGCGTCTTCGGCCAGGGTGGCCGCTGCAGGCATCAGGGCACAACGTTAAGCATGGCTGCAGTCGTCTGACCTGGAGCAATGGGTGCAGGACAAACTGATTGATATCCCCTGCATAGGAGAGAACCTATTCGGGAAACCCATGGCAGACAAGGTTGCAGAGATAGAAAATGTGTTCTTGACGAGAACCAGGCTCTCAAAGAAGACCTTGGTGCAACCCTGGAAGAAAGCCCCAGGGAAGAAACCGGGCTTTGGTACACCGCGCTTCCAGGTCTTCTCACCCCCTCAACAGGGCCAGCAACAAAAAGGTCAGGGACATGGTCCCCAAAAGCAAAAGGTCCTGAAGTCCCAAGCACCATCCCCGACCCAGCCTGGGGGGAGCTTTTGACTGCTTGGGCATGACCTCCCCCCCCCGGAATCCTCTGCAGCCCACAGGAGGGGGAGCGCCTAGCCCTGTTTGTCCATAGGTAGATAGTCATCACCACCGATACTTGGGTGCTTCAAGTGGTCAGAGAGGGCTACTTCCTCCACCGGATGCCACCCATGTACTTCACAAGAGAGCCCACCAGACCTCTCCTTCACTAGACCCTACTTCTCACCAAGCTAGCAGGCCTAATCCAGGACAATGCAGTGGAGCCAGTACCGAAACATATATGGGGCACAGGCTTCTACTCCAGGTATTTCCTCATCTCCAATAGGACAGGTGGCCTCAGGCCCATTCTGGACCTGCAAGAGCTCAACAGATTTCTGGTCAGGGAGAAGTTCAAGATGCTGTCTCTTGGGACTCTGCTGCCATTCCTCCAACAGGGAGCTTGCCTATGCTCCTTATGCTTAAAGGATGCCTACACACACATCTTAATTCATCCCAGCCACAGAAAATACCTCCGGTTCGTGGCAAGAGGACAGCACTACCAATACAGGGTACTGCCCTTTGGTCAGGCCTTGTCACCAAGGGTCTTCACTAAGTACCTCGCAGTGGTCACAGCCCACCTCTGGCTCCAAGGGGCGTTTGTCTTCCCTTATCTGGATGACTAGCTCATAAAGGGGGGCACAGCTTCAGAGGCACTATATGCCACCAGTCGCACCATAAACACCCTATAGCACCTGGGGTTCATCATAAACTACGCCATGTCCCATCTCACTCTGGCCCAGCGCCTAGAATTCATAGGGTTGCAACTAGATACCCTCCAGGTGGAAGTCTTCCTCCCTCAGGAGAGGTCAGAATGCCTCAGGGAGCTAGCCGTAGAGGTGCACAGATGCCGAACGCTACCTGCCTGGCTTCTATTCTGCCTGTTGGGACACATGCCTCCACAGTCCATATGACCCCATATGCCTGACTGCACATGAGGACAGCCCAGTGGTGCCTCCGCTCTCAGTGGACACAAGCCACAGGCAGGCTCAGACAGAGTGAAAGTGACCATTCAGCTGGCAGACACCCTCAGATGGTAGTAGAGTCTAAGTTGCCTTCAGGCTGGGATGCCCTTCCAGGCACCCACTCCCAGAGGATCCTCACTATGGACGCCTCCCTACTGGGCTGGGTAGCGCATTGTGAGGGCCTTCAGATGCAGGGATGCTGCTCCCAGGAGGAATCCCAAAAGAACATAAGAAATGTCATACTGGCCAATCCAGGTCACAAGTACCTGGCAGGTACCCAAAGTCCACAGCTTCCACAATACTCCTGGGGTAAGCAGTGGATTTCCCGGGTCCACTTTAATAATGGCTTATGGACCTTTCCTCCAGGAACTTGTCCAAACCTTTTTTAACCCCAACTATACTAACAGCTTTTATACGTTGTGATAAGGAAGCTTATCATAGCTCAGGTAGGAGCTATAGAAAAGATGATGTGACTCTGAACAAGCAACCTGTCAGTTCTGGTAGAAGCAAGAAAACAGAGTTTTCACATAAAAGACTACCAGTCCCAGAATGCACCAGGTTTCCAGCAGCCATGAGAGGGGCTGAAGTGAGAGAATGTGTGTGCAATCAAGAGAGCTATGAGGTAATCCCTAAGCACTCATCTCAAAGGGCAGGGCCTGATTCAACACAGCTGCGCTGTGTTAGGGAGCAGCACACATTAGAACAGGATAAGAATAGAGCTTATTCTTCAGATAACAGTTACTACAAGCTCCAGCCCAGCTTCAGGAAAGGAGACAACAACAGTTTCAAGAACAGCTTCAGGAAGAGATACAGAGGGGAGAGCTTCAGCAACGGCTACAAGCACCAGTATCACCTGGAGAAACAGAAGCCAAGCCAAGCAGATAGAGAGAGAAGGAAACTCTCTGGAAGGAAGAGAAGAAAGGCCATTGGAAGGTCTGGGAGATTCCAAGGCAGTACTCATACTGGGAGGTATTCCAAAAGCCAGCAGAGTCCATTGGACTGGATTCAGCCAGAGGAATGGAGTGGCAGAGATAGGAATCACCAGTGGCTACCTGGAAGAGAGAAGACTGCACGTGGAAGGGACTTTCAGACCAAGGCCAGAAGGTATGTGAGAGAAGATCCAGTGTCCAGGGATCAAGATTGGAAGGCTGGACATCAGAATTGGATTACATATTGGCCAGGCTATACAGAGAGGAATAATGATAGCAGGAGAGGCTCAGGTATGAACACTGATCCAGACCCTATCTATAATAGAGAATGGCAGCAAGGGAATAAGCACTCTCATGATAGTGCCTTAATGAAAGACTCATCTGTGCCAATGTATGATATTGACCCTATGATTGTTGATGCAGGGGGAAATACAGCAGATGAAACTATTTACATGGACTGTTCTCTATCTAAATGCTAGTTTTCTATGAGCAAACACATCAGCCATCACAAAGAAACCTAACTTTGTTCTTTATTTCCACTGCAAACAGCTCTTAAAGCAGGATTTGGGCTCACACAGTAGCAGCCAGCCAGCTAAAGGCTTTCAGCTGGTCTATTGATAGTAATTAGGGCTGCACCTGATTGTGTGGGTGAGCAAGGGAGAATCACTGCTGAGATCGGCGTGGAAAATAAGCAGAAGTTAACCTAATCAGCAAAGTTTATTCTTTACTTTGTGCCTTTGTATTTGGTAATTATTTGCTAAGAAAACATTAGCTAATTGCCTGACAAGCTGAAGGTTGTTTCTGGTTTACTTTGTGACTTTTTGTTATCCATTTTAAACACTGCAAGCAAGTAACCTCATTTATAGTGCTATCAAGCATACATGTGCTGGGTGAATTAAACCCCATCAATAAAAGAAGTATTTTATTGATCTTACCACTTGGTTTCACAACTCAAATTATTGTCATCAGCTGTGTTTGGGAGTGAATGAACTACAATACCCACAATACCTTGCAAGAATCATATGAGTATATGCATCGTCAAGATTGTGTAAGTTCTCACCCTAGGCAGCCGTCTGACAACGTACATCCTCCGGTAATAAATTCCAGAGTTTGATTATGCATTGAGTGAAAAAATATTTTCTCTTATTAGTCTTAACTGGGTTACATTGTAGCTTCATTGCGTTTCCCCTAGTCTGTCTACTTTTTGATGGTGTAAACAATCGATCTACGTTAACCCGTTCCACTCCATTCATTCTTTTATAGACGTCTATCATATCTCCCCTCAGCCTTCTCTTTTCCAAGTTGAACAGCCCTAACCTTTTAATCCTCTCCTCATAGAGGAATCTTTCCATCCCCATTACCATTTTGGTAGCTCTAATCTGTACCTTTTCTAATTCCACTATATCCTTTTTAAGATTCAGCGACCAGAATTGTACACAATATTCAAGGTGCAGTCGCACCATGGAATGATACAGAGGCATTATAATATTCTTTGTTTTATTCTCCATTTCTTTCCTTATGATTCCTAGTATTTTATTTGCCTTCTTGGCTGCCGCTGCACACTGGGCAGAGGGTTTCAATGTGTTATCCACAATATCGCCTAAATCTTTTTTCTTGGCTGTGGTTCCTAATGTGGAACCTTGCATCATGTAATCATAGTTTGGGGGGTTCTTTCCTAGGTGCCTAACTTTGCTCTTGTCCACATTCAATTTTATCTGCCATTTGAATGCCCAGACTTCCAATTTATCAAGGTCCTCTTACAATTTTTTACAATCCTCTTGGGTTTTAACAACTATAAATAATTTTGTCTCATCTGCAAATTTGACTACCTCATTCATTATTCCCATTTCCAGGTCATTTACTACTATGTTAAAAAGCATCGGACCCAGCACAAATCCCTGGGGTACTCCACTATTCACCTCTCTCCATTGGGGAAAATTGGCATTCAGCCCTACCTCTGCTTTCTATCTTTTAACCAGTTCCTGATCCACAATAGTACACTGCCTCCTATCCCTTGATTTTTTAACTTTGCCAAGAGTCTCTGATGAGGGACCTTGTCAAAGGCTTTCTGAAAATCCAGATACACTATATCGACCAACTCATCTTTGTCTAGCTGTTTGTTCACACCTTTAAAAAAATATATAACAGATTAGTAAGACAAGACCTTCCTTGGCTAAAGCCATGTTGGCTTTCTCCCGTTAAACCATGACTATGGTAAGTAAAATGTCACCATATGTTCAGATTTAAACAGTATGGGGGTGCACGTGTGTTGGAGGACTGAGGAAAGCACTGCTAAGAGAAGTGTTGGTATCAAGCAGTTGTCCTGTACTACAGCTGGAGAAAGGGATCCTCCAGTACCAAAGAATGCAATGAAAGACTAGGAAAATGTGGTGGAAAGGTGCAGGGATTTTCTTAGTTATAATGGGTATCACTGGGTGCCACCATTCAGGACCAGCCTGTCCACTTATGTGAGCTAGGTAGCTGCCTAGGGTGGCATATATCTGTGGGCAGCAGGCCATGTGCTTCGGCACACATGGTCTGTAGCCCCCCCCCCCGTGCACCAAGCCGTACCACCCTCCTCCTCCCCCTCCCCTGCTGTTGCTGATGATGATTCTGGTGGCGGGGGGGGACGGGACAGCTCAGCTTGGTGGCAGACCATGTGCTTCGGCACACATAACCTGCCCCTTCTGAACCCCCAAAGTTATATCAGATGGTGGTCAGAATCAGCAGGCTGTCTGTGCCAAAGGGATTGCTGACAGAAATAAGACGGGGCGTGGCGTTTTTTAAGATTCTTTGATCATCAGCTAAAGCGCTGGAATTGAACAAACTAGAGAATTCTCAGAGTTGAGCCTATATATACGCCAAATGAATACCAGCTTGAGTGCTTAACGGATTTAAGTTCCCCCTGAAGAAACTTCTCATCTGTGAAACGCATGAACGGTGCTGGATGGTGGTGTCGGGGAGTCTACACCTGCTCAGATAAGCACGATTAATAGCATAATAACCTGTTTGAATATTAACACTAAACATCCCGGGGGTTGTGGCAGGAAAGGTCGTTGATGCAAAACCAGCACGAAGGCACATGACTTTGTCAGAGAAGCCAGTGCTACGGGAAGTCTGAGACTTTCACACCCCTTATAAATCATTATTTGAGAGATCAGTCTTGAATTTGAAAACATCAATTGATATTTTGATTTTAGTGTTAGAAACACAAGACAATATTTGAGATTACACAGCCTTGGAAGACTAGAGGGATTTATTTTTGCTTGGTCTTAGAAATAAGACGGGGACATTTTGCAGTTCAAAGGATTTATATCTGATAATGGGTAAGGAAACAAATTTCTTTATTAATTATTTTTCTATCAGTATCAAAGGATTTGATCATGCTATTAAAAATATTTTCTTTTATTTAAAAATGGAAAGTTAAACAATTTTCTGTCTGGACCTTAAAAGAGAGCACTCTAGATAATTATAGGGATGTCTAATGGAATTTCCAGAGCCATGGAGAATGGAACAATGGACTTTGAGATCTTCTACTATGTGAGATGGCATGACAGGCTAGACACTGACATTATCCCACCTGATGTGAGAGGAAAGCATGACTATACAGAAAGGCTTCATATATTTTTTTAAATTGCTTCTCAGTTGATATTAGCATTTGAAGGCCTGGAGAGCTTGCCCTTTGACCTTGTGGTAATTCAAAATGACCTGCTGTTTTGAATGAAGATATTATGGTGGAGTAGATGAAGTAGAATGCATCCAGCGTATGGAAAGCTTCAACACTGACACTTTCAGTCACATGCTGGGACTAATTTTATAAAGGGCATCTAGGCAACTTAGGTGCCTTTATAAAATAGGCATCAGGAGTGAGCAACAGAAGTGCACAAATTTATACCTACTCCAGAGAAGGTGTAAATGTTCGCATTCTATAAATGAACCTGCTTATTTTATTTAATACACGCATATATCACAGCTACATCCAAATTACACCTCTGGGAATGCCTATATGCGAATCGCATTACTCTTTCAGTGTGCTTATAATTATACCTGTATACTCCACCCAACTTTATAGGAGCGTTTTTCTGAATGTAAATATGCTTTGCACATGGAAATGCTAGATAAAATTATCAGCTGTATCCAAACTTTTAATACTAACAATTCCAAGTTCCGGTGGCTGAGTAGCTCCTTGGTGTAGCAGTTGATGCCTTCTTTGCATGAGATTAGAATGGAATGTTCGCTTTTAGAATCATAGAGATACAATGGTACGTCAAGTCAAAAATTAGAGAGTAGCTCGCTGCTTCCTGGGGGCTACAAAGTATTGTGTAAATATGGATAACATTGGTAAATACTGAATCTTAGCTGATATTAACTTATTATGCAGTTTATATTTTATTTTTATTTTTATTTTTATTTACACACATTTATATACCGCATCTTCCAGAGTTCAGTTGTGGTTTACAGTGAACAACAATTAACAAAGCAAGTTTGTTTTACAAGGAACGTCATATTATAAGTATAATAAATAACAAAACAGCATATGTATTGAAACGAAGTAATTAACTAAACAATGTATTGTCTAAACAATGTGAGACAATACGGAACAGAATAAACTATATACATATATATATATATATGTGTGATAGGGCATAAGAGATTGGATCATCAAAGGAATTTGACTAAGTGTGCTATCTGTTTGAGTGAAAGGGTTTTTATTTGAAACAGTCAGGTACCTGTTTAGCCTTTGTCTAAAGCGGGTGAGGGATTATCTATGTTGTTGTAGTGTTTGGTGAATAAATAAGTTTTCAGTTTTTTACGGAGTTCCATGATCTCAGTTAGTGTTCGTAGCTCCTCTGGGAGGGAATTCCAGATAGTTGGGGCTATGTGAGAAAAGGCTCTATTGTTTGTTGATTTATGAGCTTTTGTGTAATTTATAGTTTATAGTCTAATTTAATAATTTGCTCCATCAGAAATTTAGTATAGAAAAATTCAATGTAAATTAAAAATCAGTACAAGTATTTTATAATCTCAGGAACTAACAGGAATACAGTCTTCACATATTAGTGACAGCACCAACGGAGCTCACATAGGAAAGCTCTCCAGCATCTAATAGGAAAACCTTTGGGAGCATTCCACCGCGCCTGTGCGTCTGCCTTCCCAACTCCTCTCCTCAGTTCTTTGTTTTCCACGGAGCCAGCAGGTTGCAAAATCCTGTCACTGCTGAAAAACTTTTCTTTTTTGTGTATTACCGTGCTCTGCCTTTCGGTCTATGCCGGTCCTTATAATTTTTTCTTTTTTAGTTATAAAATTTTCTCTCTTCTTTTCTTTTCCTGCAGGTTTGCAGCTAACTACGCCTTCAGGCCTTCATATCCCTTAAATCCTAAGGGATATTTTTTCTAAAATGGAAAAACCACCTAGTGGTTTAAAAAAAAAAGTACCAAATGTGCCAGTACCATATCATTCACAGATAATCTTTACTGGTGTCTAAAATGTTTGGGCCCAGACTGTTTACCAAATTCTTGTTCTTTGTGCCAACAAATGACAGAGGCCTAAAGAACAGAGCCAGACAGTATAGATCCCTGTTCATCCCAGTCTCAATTTCGGCTTCCACATTATCAAAAACATTGACCTCCTCTCATGGGTCTCAGGTCTCTTACAAGTCCAAGCATAAGAGTAAGTCTGTGATTTCTAAAATGTCATCGACATTGAAAACCGATACAGAGACCAGAGGAAAATCACAACATAAGCATCGAGACTCTGATGCAGACTGGCCAGTCAAGCAGCCCCAGCAGGAGGACCTATCCGCCAATGCACGGCAGGGGCTCCAGGACACTCCCGAGGAATCGAATTCTGGGACAGTGGTTCAAAGCTCTGTTGGTGATTCCACCCAGATATCGGCCATCTCCCTGGACCAGTGCATGCTGGTTCTCAATAGGAGTTTGGCCACACTCCTGGGAGCCTCGGTACAGACAGTATTGACAGCTCCAGCAGTGCAGGCTTTGGCACCCTCCATACAATCATGTGCATTGGCCCCGATTCCTGTCCTTGAGCCTGAATTATTAGAATTCCCAAGGTCAGTGCCTCTGTTGGAACTGACCAATACCACCGGTACCCAACAGGCTAAGCCTGCCATGGCTCTCGAAGCCAATACCTCCGAACACCATCACGGTGCTCCAACATCTTGGATTTATCCTAAACTTTCTAGTGTCTAACCTCGCTCCAATTTAGTGGCTGGAGTTCATTGGCACATTCTTGGACACTCAACAGGCCCGATCTTTTCTTCCACAAGATCACTGTGCCCGCCTCATACAGCTGGCGAAACAAATACACCAGCAAAGCCGCATAATGGCTCGAGAAATGCTCCGTCCATTGGGACACATGGCCTCTATGGTCCATGTCGTCCCTTATTCTTGACTACACATGCACTTAGATTGTGAGCCCTTCGGGGACAAGGGAATAAAAAAGTACCTGTTAGTATATACCTGTAAACCGCTCTGATGCGTAAGTAAAGGGCGGTATATCAAATGCCTAAACCATAAACCATAAACCATACACATGCATCGAGCCCAATGGTCTCTTTTTTTCTCAATAGATGCAAGCAAAGGGGTGTCTCAGAGAAAAGATCCACATCACCCCTCAACTGACCAAGTCTCTTCAGTGGCATTCTCCACAGAACCTACTTGGCACGTCACCTTTTCAGATGCATCCACCTCGATTCACGCTGACAATGGATGCCACCAAGCTGGGTTGGGGAGTGCATCTGAATGACCTAACACACAGGGACTGTGGACACAAAGGAATCTGTTCTGCAGATTAACTTCCTAAAACTACGGGCTCTAAAAAATGCCCTTCGGGTTTTTCAACCCCAACTGTCAGGGCAACAGGTATTGGGACAGACAACCAGGTTGTCATGTTCTTTGTGAACAAGCAGGGAGGGACAGGATCCTATCCCCTATGCAAGGAAGCGCTTTGCCTATGGTTCTTTGCCATTGCACACCGCATTCACCTCAGAGCAGTGTACCTCCCGGGCGAACTCAATGTACCTGCAGACAGACTAAGCCGAATCCTTCATCCACACGAGTGGACCCTACATCGGGAGATGGCTGCTTGGATCTTCCAAACGTGGGGTACCCAGCTCATAGGTATTTTCGCCAAGTCACAAAACACATGGCTTCCACTCTTCTGCTCTAGGCTTCCATCCCTGCACTGACAGGCCCCGGATATCTTTCTTCTCCATTGGGGACAGGGTCTGCTTTATGCATTTCCTCCTATCCCCTTGATACCCAAAATGCTGTTCAAGCTACAGGCCCACAATGGCTGCATGTTCCTCCTAGACCCTTTTTGGCCCCATTAACCATGGTTTCCTTTGCTGTTTTGCCTTGCATAGACTCAACCTCTCAGACTCTGATGCATGCCCAAACTCCTCTCCCAGGACCAAGGGATGTTCTCTATCCCAATCTTCATGCCCTTCACCTTACGGCATGGCTGCTGAAGGGATAATGCTCGCTGACCTCGACCTGCCACAGGAGATCAAGGATATCCTGCTTGCATCACGCAATCTTATTCCTTCAAATAGTGAAGTTTTGCCCTCTGCTGCTCCCCAGAGGGCATTGACCCCTTTGCTTCCCCAGTGGAATCTCTTCTACAATATCTTCTCCACTTATCCTTGGCAGGTCTTAAGACTAACTCAGTCAGAGTTTGTCTTAGTGCCATTGCGGCCTATCACAAACCACTGGGCAGACACCCCTTAGTAGCACGCTTCATGTGGGGTCTCTTGCTGTCCAAGCCACCCATTAAGCCACCTCCGGTGGCCTAAGACCTCAACGTGGTTCTAGCTCCTAAAGCCTCCTTTCGAGCCTTTAGCTACCACTTAACTGAAGTTATCGTCTTGGGAGGTAATCTTCCTCATCGTCATAACATCAGCTCGCTGCAGCAGCAAACTGCAGGCTCTGGTGGTGGATCCATCACATACACCCGGTTCCACCATGACAAGGTGGTCCTCCGTACCCATCCGTACTTCTTTCCGAAAATGGTTTCCTCCTTCCACCTGAACCAGTTGGTAATCCTACCAACTTTCTTCCTGAGACCACATGCATCTTGGGCTGAAGCAGCGCTACACACACCTTAGACTGTAAGCGAGCGCTAGCTTACTACTTGGATAGAACTAAGGTTCACAGAAGATCCTCTCAATTGTTCATTTCCTTTGATCCCAGTCACCTCGGCCTACCGGTGACAAAACGTACTCTATTCAGATGGATGGCAGATTGTATTTCTTTTGCTTATGCACAGACAGGTTTTTATGTGAAGGGTCACGTTACTGCTCATAGTGTATGGGCTGTGGCAACCTCCGTAGCCAATCTCCATTCAGTATCAATTAACGAGATCTGTCAGGCAGCTTCCTGCTCCTCCATTTATACTTTTGCTGCACATTATTGTCTGGACTCCATCACCTCTTTGGGACTTAATCTCAACTCTTGCCCTCCAAACTGGACTTCTACAAGAGACCAGACATCATTAGAGGGTGTATAATTGCCTGGACTTGAGTCCAATGGGACACATCGTGTCCACACTCTTTGGCTCTACCCTGTAGCCTAAGGGATCACACTCCTCTCCCCCCCACCCCCCATGCCAGTTGGTTACCTGGGAGCTAGTGAGTCCCATTTTTGAAGACTGCATTTCTGTTTGTTCCTGGAGATAGCATAGTTACTCACCTGTAACAGGTGATCTCCAGGAACAGCAGGAATTAGACTTCACAACCCTCCCTCTTCCCCTAGGAGTTGTAAGGTTGGTTTATTTTTTTCTCTTCATCTCAGCTACAAACTCAGCTGAGGAGAGGAGTTGGGAAGGTAGATGCAAAGTTGCAGTAGAGTTCTCCCAAAGACTTTCTTATTGGACGCTGGGGAGTGTTCATATGAGCTTCATCAGTGTTGATGTTACATATGGGCGTCATCTGTTTTGACGTCACCCATATGTAAAAACTGATTCCTGCTATTCCCGGAGATCACCTGTTACAGTTGAGTAATTATGCTTTCCACTATGTCATACGCAGTATGTTCATTAACATATCTTTATCTTTATTGAACTCTTGATATACCGCCCAGGCAAGGCATCAGAGCGGTTTACAAGTACAAATTTGACTGCGAGGATAGGAAATGGAAGGGAATGCCATAAATTAAATAGGACAGAAGAATGAAAGACTAAGTGTTAGGAAGGGATGACAGGAGAGGAGAGGCAGATGGAGGTGGAGGGAGGAGAATTCAGGTTATGGACTGGGGGAACGAGTGGTCGAGGGAGGTAGGGTGGGAGGGAGGGGGAGGTCGAAGTCTGTGTGAAATAGATGGGTTTTCTGTATGTTTTTAAACCTGGTAAATGAGGTTCTGAGTGGAGGGAAGTGAGCAGAGAGTTCCAAAGGGCAGGTCCCAAGAAGAAAAAGGTGGAATTTCGGGTGAGTTCAAGATGTGCGCATAAAGGAGAAGCGCTAAATGGTTGGTGTGAATGGATCTAAGAAGGCAGTGTAGAGTGTGAAACCGCAAGAGATTTAAAAGGTATTGAGGGGTGCCAGTATGAATGGCTTTATGGACCAATAATCAGGTGTCTTATAGTTGATTCGGTGTTTGAGGGGGAGCCAGTGCAGATGGATGAGCAGGGAGGTGATGTGATCTGAGCAGGAAGAGTGGGTGAGAATAAGTGCTGATGTGTTCTGGAGAAGCTGAAGGTATTGGAGTTGATAGTGTGGAAGACCAGCTAAAGCAACGTTGCAGTAGTCAAGTCTGGAAGTTACTAAGGACAAAACGAGCGTCGTCAGAGAGGGAGGAAGGGGCGTAATGCACGAATTTGTCGAAGAGAGAAGAAAGAGTGGCAAATAAGAGAGGATAAATGCTAATGGAAGGAGAGAGAGGTGTCCAGAGTAACCCCAAGTTAGCAGAGGGAAGAGACAAGGGGGATGCTTCCAGGGTAACATTCTCTGAAATGCTTCCTGTTCCACGCGGAGGACCCAAAAGGCAGGCAGAGCTCCGGAGTCTCAATGCGTGGATGAGACAATGGTGCAGAGATGAGGGTTTTGGATTTGTTAGGAACTGGGGAACATTCTGGGGAAAGGAGGGGCTCTTCCGAAGGGATGGGCTTCACCTTAACCGGGATGGAACCAGGCTCCTGGCATTAACCTTTAAAAAGTAGATAGAGCAGCTTTTAAACTAGATATTAGGGGAAAGCAGACAGTCGCCCAAGAGCGGATGGTTCGGAAGAATGTATCTTTGAAGGATACTACCAAAAGCAGAGAGGTTCCACAAAAAAGTAAAGTAGCCCAAATGCCCTCAAGTATGGAGCAGACAGAGCTTAAAGATCCTAAATTACCCATGTCTAACAATAGCCAAATTAATATGAATAAAATACATTCTCTAAAATGCTTGTATGCAAATGCTAGACGTCTAAAAAATAAGATGGGAGAGTTAGAATATATAGCACTAAATGAAAGGTTAGATATGATTGGAATATCAGAGACATGGTGGAAGGAGGACAACCAGTGGGACACTGTGATACCTAGGTACAAACTACATCGTAATGATAGAGCTGATCAAATTGGTGGAGGGGTTGCTCTCTATGTTAGAGGGGGCATTGAGTCAGAAAGGATTAAAGTTTTGCAGGAAACAAAATCTGCTGTAGAATCTATATGGATTGAAATTCCATGTAAAAGGGGGAAGGCAATGGCAGTGGGGGTGTACTATCGAGCGCCTGGCCAGAATGACCAAATGGATGATGAAATGCTCAAAGAAATCAAGGAAGCTAACAAAAGTTACAGCACAGTAATAATAATGGGTGATTTCAACTACCCCGATATCAACTGGGTCAGTGTCACGGCAGGACATGCTAGGGAGATAAAGTTCCTAGATGAAATAAATGACTGCTTCTTGGAGCAGCTGGTTCATGAACCGACCAGAGGGGAAGCCATATTAGACCTAATCCATAGTGGAACACCAGATCTAGTGCAAGAGATAAGGTTGTTGGGGCCACTTGGCAATAGTGATCATAGCATGATCGCCTTTGATTTAATTAGTGGAGGAGGGATAGTAAGGATATCCACAGTACTACCTTTTAACTTTCGAAAGGGAGACTATGATAAAATGAGGAAAACAGTTAAGAAAAAAACTAAAAGGAGCCAGTTGCAAAGGTTAAAGACGTACATCAGGCTTGGCTGTTGTTGAAAAATACTATCTTGGAAGCCCAGACCAGCTGTATTCCACGCTTTAAGAAAAGTGGAAGGAAGTCCAAATAACTGCCAGCATGGTTTAAAGGTGAGGTCAGAGAGGCTGTTGTTGCCAAAAAAGCATCTTTCAGGAAATGGAAAAAAGAGTCAAACGACGAAACCTGGAAACAGCACAAGCATTGGCAAGTCAAATGCAAGGCATTGATAAGGCAGGCAAAGGGAGAATTTGAGAAGAAGCTTGCTGTGGAAGCAAAAACGCGAAGTAAAGACCTTTTCAAGTACATTCATAGCAAAAAACCTGTGAGAGAGTCAGTTGGTCCATTAGATGATAAAGGGGTTAAAGGAGCACTAAGGCGACAAGGCGATAGCGGAGAGACTGAATGAATTCTTTGCTTCAGTCTTTACTGAGGAAGATGTAGGGATGTTACCCATGACTGAAGTGGTATTTAAAGGTGCGGAAGAATTGAAGGAAATATCGATACATTGGGAAGATGTATTACAACTATTAGATAAACTGAAGAGTAGCAAATCACCTGGGCCGGATGGTATACATCCAAGGGTGTTGAAAGAACTGAAATACGAGATTGCAGACCTGCTATTAGTAATCTGTGAACTATCATTAAAATCATCTCTAATACCTGAAGATTGGAGGATCGCCAATGTAACACCAATTTTTAAAAAAGGTTCCAGGGGTGATCCGGGAAACTACAGACCGGTGAGCCTGACATCAGTACCGGGAAAAATGGTAGAAACCATCATAAAGAGTAAAATTACTCAGCATGTAGATAATCATGACCTAATGGGAGACAGCCAACATGGCTTTAGACAAGGAAGATCTTGTCTTACTAATCTGTTATGTTTTTTTGAAGGAGTGAATAATCAGGTGGACAAAGGTGAGTCGGTTGATATTGTGTATCTGGACTTTCAGAAAGCCTTTGACAAGGTCCCTCATGAGAGACTTTTGGCAAAACTAAAGAGTCATGGGATAGGAGGCAGTGTACTATTGTGGATCAGGAACTGATTAAAAGATAGAAAGCAGAGGTAGGGCTAAATGGCCAATTTTCCCAATGGAGAAAGGTGAATAGTGGTGTACCCCAGGGATCTGTGCTGGGTCCGCTGCTTTTTGACATATTCATAAATGACCTGGAAAGTGGAATAACGAGTGAGGTTATCAAATTTGCAGATGACACAAAACTATTTAAAGTTGTTAAAACCCAAGAGAATTGTGGAAAATTGCAATAGGATCTTGATAAATTGGAAGACTGGGCATCAAAATGGCAGATGAAATTTAATGTGGACAAGTGCAAGGTTATGCACCTAGGGAAGAACAACCCAAACTATGGTTACACGATGCAAGATTCCACATTAGGAACCACCGCCCAGGAAAAAGATTTAGGCGTCATTGTGGATACCATGTTAAAACCCTCGGCCCAGTGTGCAGTGGCGGCCAAGAGAGCAAATAGAATGCTAGGTATGATAAGGAAAGGAATGGAAAATAAAACAAAAGATATTATAATGCCTCTATATCGTTCCATGGTGAGACCGCACCTTGAATATTGTGTGCAGTTCTGGTCGCCGTATCTTAAAAAGGATATAGCGATTTTAGAAAAGGTTCAGAGAAGAGCCACCAAAATGGTAAAGGGGATGGAAGGATACTCCTATGAAGAAAGGCTAAAAAGGTTAGGGCTCTTTAACCTGGAAAAGAGATGGCTGAGGGGAGATATGATAGAAGTCTATAAATTAATGAACGGAGTGGAACGGGTAAACGTAGATCGATTGTTTACCTTATCAGAATATAGAAAGACTAGGGGACATGCAATGAAGCTACAGGGTAAACTATTTAAGACTAATAAAAGAAAATATTTTTTCACTCAACGTGTAATCAAACTCTGGAATTTGTTACCAGAGGATGTAGTAAAGGCTGTTAATGTAGCTGGGTTTAAAAAAGGTTTGGACAAGTTCCTGGAGGAAAGGTCCATAAACCATTATTAAGAAGGGACCCAGGATATCAATGCTTGAACCAATGCAAGCACTGGGGAACCTGTGTCCCTTGGGGAAACTGCTAGGTACATATGACCTAGATTGGCCACTGTTGGAAGCAGAATACTGGGCTTGATGGACCTTGGTCTGACCCAGTATGGCATATCTTATGTTCTTATGATGTTGGAGTGTGCGATCAGAAGTGTCAGTAAGGGGCAGGGGGCATTAAAAGAAAACCAGATGGTGGCAGATTTGGATGGGTTGAGGTGGAGAAAATTTTCAGACAACCAGGAGGAAACGCGAAGTAGGCAAGAGTTCATGGGGGCTAGATTCGGAGCTAGGGGACTGGTATGGAGGAGAAGAATGATGATATCGGCCTAGAAATATGTTGATATACCTGACTGTTGAATAATAAGTGCAAGGGGGACCAAAATGATAAAACGGAAGAGGGGCCAGAACAGAGCACTGAGGAACGCCACAGGTGAGAGGGGTGACTGGAGAAGTAGAAGATGCGGCTTGAACCTTCGACTTTATTAAAACCACTATCCGAAAACCCCCATAGAAAAACACTCCTACATGTTCTTGGTTTATTTTTGTTACGTAATTAATTTTTATCACGATACAGGATATGCCATTTTAAATGATACTAGATGTGCTGGATTGTGGGATTAAATTAAGAAAAACAGCATTGCCTAGCTATTTTACATGATAGCATCTTCATTAATCAGTAACAGTGAAAGACTAAATACAGAAAGGTTAGAGCAGATATTGAGTTTTTGCTAAAACATGCTGTAGAGATAGGGTAGAGTTTAAAATAGAACAGCAGAATTTGTACGTAACAGTTTCCCATCAGTAACAAATGGCACTTATAGCAGCTGTAGAGTACTAATGCCAGCAATTAATTGTGTGCTGTGTCATAGCTTGCATTTGGAAATAAGGGACTGTTTTTTGGGGATTTACTGACCTCTAGTGATAGTGTTAAGGCTGCCTTAATAGAGTTATTACATCCTCTCAACTTGTGATGCAATATAGTACATATGTATGATTACCCACCTTATATCAGAATAATCATTTGCATTTTTCATAAAAAATGTGTTTTGGTTTTTTTTGTTTAAAGTTACCATAGAGAAGGCCATCAATTAAAAGCAAACAGTTTTGAAAGTGTACATTATGAAAGAAAAAATGAATTAACCTTGTTTCTTGCCAGCAAACAATATTTTATGGGTCATAATATTGGCAGAAAGGGAACGGTTTAACTGCTAATGATGATTTACATCAGTGCTGGGCAAAACGTTTGGCCCAACAATCACATGAACTGGAGGGCAAGAGATCAACAAGCCTTAGCAGATGGCCATTTATAACTGCATGCTGCCACCTTTTTAAACCATGGATAAGGACTCAACTCGCCACCACTAATCAAATATGGCCCAAGGGCTTTAATTTGTGTACCTATGATTTGCAGAAACATTACAGTATTTCACACTGAGAAGCAATTTACTCTTGCTGCTTACTCTTAAGTAAAGCCATTGTTGGGCTGATTTTTTGAATCCATATTTCATCTACATATCTGAGTATCTGTAATCCATTTGCTAACTAGTGCTTTGTTAGTTTGTGTAATGATTTTATCTAAATTATTTAAATTGAAATACAATTCAATACATTGATGTGTGCGATAATGATGAAACAGAGAATTATTTATTTAAACTTTTAAACTACCTTTCTGCCATTCAAAGCAGTTTACATCTAACAAAAACCACAACAGGGTTAGATGATGTGCACTGTTGTACAAAGAATAAGAACATAGTAATAGGTAAGAGGGTAAAAGGGAGTTACATAACTATGTACATTTCAAGTTAATTAAAAATTACGGATCTTTTAACATTTTCAGGTACTGAGAAGGATAGTAGTGAGCTTAGGTGATTAGGTGTTATAGGTCACACTCGTTTGTGGGCCTTGAGGGGGTCAGTGTTAAAGTATTCCTGGAAAAAGAAGGTCTTCATTCTCTTCCTGAAGTCTGTTTTATCTGAGCGTCCTCTCAGACTTGTTGGTAAGATGTTCCAGATAGTGGGAGCAAAGAGCGAGAATACACAGCATCATGTGGATTGTTTGCTTCTTATTTCTCATTGTGATCATATCTGATGTTTTCAGAATCACAAAACAGTGTAATTAGGTAGAAGTGTTGTCTTTTTAAAATGATGTAGTTGCACATGGTCACAAAATTGGAGGGGCAGGAACATAAAGGGCTTATTTTTGTTTTTGCACCAGCTTCGTCAATAAATATCCCTCTACCTCTCAGAGCAGAATTTGATTTTCTTAGATTGGGGAAACGAAAATTAAGACCTTGTTTGTACATTCCCTTCATATAATGAAATTAAATAGACTGGAAATAGAGAGTAGGACTAAATGGTCAGGTTTCCAGTTGGAGAACAGTCAATAGTAGAATGCCCCATTGGGCCGGTGCTATTTAACACATCTATAAATGATCTGGAGAAAGGAGCATGGAGTGAAGTGATCAGATTTTACAGATGACGCAAAATTATTCAGTCATTAAAATGAGAGGATTGTGAAGAATTATAGAAGGATCTTGTGAACAAGTGTAAAGTGATGCACATAGGGAAGAATAATCCCATCTATATAGATACAAAATGCTGGATTCTAGATAGAAGTCACCAACCAAGAAAAATATCTTGGAAGTTGAAATTTCAGCCCAGTATGCTGCAACTTCCAAAAAAGCAATTAGAAGGTTAGGGATTATTTGAAAAGGAATGGAAGACAAAACTGAGAATATCATCATTCCTGGGGCAGCTGCACTTTGAATATTGTGTGTAGTTCTGGTCACCCCATCTCAAAAATGATATAGCAAAAAAGATTTAGAGAATGGCGACAAAAATGATAAAGGAATGGGCCACTTCTCTTAAGCATGGCTGCTGTTGCCATATGGCAACCTTCAAATTTTCCCCAAACTTTTTCCACGGATTCTATATTTCCAAAACATCTGCACACTGTGTGCGAAATGTGATGTGTATCTGTGCTTGACATCTGAAAAAAACTGTTATTTAAACTCACACCCAGCAGTAAATGAAACTGATGCCAAGACTGTTTTTAATTTTCAGCCATTCAGGACCGTAGTTGCCATATGGCAACAGTAAATATTGTTTCTTAGAAATAAATTTTTTTCAAAAAACCTTTGTTCTGCATCATTTAGCTCAAATCTTAATAAAAAAAAAAACAGAATTTTTTTTTCCAGTTACAAAACAATGATGGGACGCGAATGGGTCAAGAAGAGATGTTAACGAGGTTAGAACTCTTCAGCTTAGAAAAAAGATGACTGAAAGGGGATATGATAGACGTTCATAAAATTATGAATGGGGAGGAAGAGTTACTTAGGGAACTGTTTAACCTTTCCAACAACATTAAAGCCAAAGACATTCCATAAAATGAACAACCAGCAGATGGAAAACAAATCTTAAAAGATTTTTTTTTCAGGCAACACAAACTGTGAAATTTGTTGCTGGAGGATGTGATCAAGGCAAATAGTGGGGTATAGAAGAGGTTAGGACAAATTCCTGGAGGAAAATGCTTAAAAAAAAATTAGCCAGGAGCTGCTGACATAAGCATTAAAGATGGCTGCTTGAGCTTTTGCTCTGGTTAGCCCCACTATATAAAGAGCCAGAAAAAGCCTACCCGACCGGCAGTGGAAGTGTGCAAAGTCACCCGGTGAGTAAGGTAAGGTGGCTGGATGGCCGCAAAGGGCATAAAAGTAAGCATCAAGGACTTTGCCTACTTGGTGGTAGCCGGCACATTTATGCTGCGAGCACAGGGAGAAAAGATGGTAGCAGGCGGGAAAGCTGGGAACACTGCGGTGCCAAATGCCAGCCCCCTCCAGCATGGAAGCCCTCTCCCGTAGCGGGATTGACATCAGAGGCGCCACAACAAGCAACTTATCACGCAAAGATCAGGGCCTGGTTCCAGGAATTAAAGGCCGATATCTTGCAAGTACTAGCAGACGTAGTAGCAGGCTTTGACAGCATACAGGCTGAATTGACGGAGCTCGGCAACAGAGTAGAGGCAGTGGAGGAGCGGATGGAGAAGCAGGAGGCGGTGGTGGGGGCTCTGGAAGCTAAGCTCCGAATGCTGGAGCAACTTTGAGAGACTCTCGAGGACAAGATTTAAGACTTAGAACACCGCTTGAGGAGGGGCAATATTCTCTTTAGAGGAGTTCCGGAAGGGGAGAACCCTATGTGGACCGTGAGTCGGTGGTAAGACATCTCAAAGACAATTCTGCAAGCAGCAGGGTAGGCATTTGGGAATTTGGACTTTTGAATTGACCAGGCCCACTGTGTAGCAGGTCAGCAGAGTCCAAACAATAACAGGAAGCTGCAGGATGACATAGCCTTCTACCAAGATTATGGCATTAAAGAATGGGTGCTTAGCAAGGCCCGGACAGAAGGCCCCTTTCAGTGGGGGTCATGTCGGATGGAACTATATGCCAACCTGGCCCAAATTACCCTGCAGAAGCAATGACAGCTGAAGGATGTCCTCTTAAGCTTTGGGGGGAGGAGGGAGTACGCTATGGATGGACTTTTCCATTTGGGCTCAGTTTTATATATAAAGGGCAAAGACTAAGAGCGTGCACCCGTGATGAAGCAGTAAGAGTTCTGGCAGAGGCTGGAATGATGGGACTGGAGCCAGGCCCGGGGACTATGGAGGTAACCCAGAAGGAACTCCCATGGTGACAGAGGGTAAACCATGGCTGCTGCAGACTGCGCCGGCAATTGGACGCAGTAGATCATCAGAGAGAGGATAGTGCACCTCCATGACCCGTCTGGACAGCATTGGTTTGAACCATAAAGAACTTTTAACTAACTTATAGGCTTCGAAGCTTAAGCCAGTAGAGTGCATGTTAGAGAATTGAAAGTTGTTGTTTCAGTGTTGTTTGATGGTTTAAAGTATGGTTGTGGGGTGACAGGAAGACAGGGGAAAAAAGCTATGTGCGCCAAAGGTATACCTTGCATGGGGATGGGGTGTGAAGGTGGAGTAAGAGAGGTGGTGAGAACGGTAACAAAGGGGGAATGTAGAGGATTTGGGATGCACGGGTGATGGGCAGAGCGGGGTCTAAGTTGATGATAAAGGGGGGAGGGTGCGAGCTTGCAGAAGGGTAGGGGCTGGCCCGGCTGTGTGATGATATTGGAGGCACCTCAGGCCATCACAGGGAGGAGGAAGAGATGGTTAGTTAAAGGGGGAGGGAGGGGGATATTGTTGTGTGGAAGGACTTAGTTGAAGTAGTGGGGAGGGGGGGGACTCTATAGTATCCAGGTGAACTTAAATTCGTGATGCTCAATGTGAAGGGGCTTAATTCACCCTTTAAGCACCAGAAGCAATATAGAGAAATGGCCCACCAGAGGGTGTCGGTGTTCTTGCTGCAAGAGACGCACTTGTTGCGTGCCCATGAATCATTGGTGGTGCTGGGGGGTGGGGGTACAACACAAGAATTTTTGCATCAAATATAAAGGAATGAAAAAAGGGAGGAGTGGCAGAATTGATAGATTCCAGGTTGAAAGTGGAAGTGCACGCAGTGTCCTGGGATACCTGCTGGTCCAGATGAGAATTGGTGAAGAATGGTTCAGTGTGGTTAACGTCTATGCCCCCATGGATCCACAAAGAGCTTTCTGGGATGCGTTGGCAGATGGAGTGGCCCAATTAGGGGAGGGGACGTTGATTTGCGGCAGCGACTTATCTGCCATGGGATCCTGTGACAGAAGCAATGGGAAGGAAGACTGGATGCAAAGCAGATCAAACTTAGTATCAAAGATTCATTAAACAACATAGTTTGATAGATGCATGGTGCTTTTGCCATCTGAGTAAATGCTAGTTCTCGTTCTATTCCCCAGTGCATGGGTCATACCACTTTGCCCCGGTGAAAGGCAGTATAAAAATCCAGCTAAATAAATAAATACTCCTGGTTAGATATACCAGGGGTAGAAAGGGAGGTAGCGGGGAGGATTCAGGGAGCAGAGATGGACGTGATTGCTTGGTTGGCCCCAGTTGAGGTGAGGTTGTCAATGAGAAGTGGAGAAAGGTGACCCCAATTTTGGAATCTAAATTAATCCTTACTAGAAAATAGATGGGTTGTAGGCGAGGTGAAGCAATTGATATCCAAATATTTCAGAGTGAATAATAATGGGGAGGTAGTGTGGGGGATGGTATGGGATGGGTTTAAAGCTGTACTATGGGGTGTACTGGGTAAGTGGGGAGCGTGCATCAAGAGAGAGCAGGAAGCAGCTCCAACAACGTCTTTTGTGGCTGGAAGAAGCAGTTGTAAGAGAGCTGGGTGGGAAATACCTAGGGCTAGTCCTCGAGGCTTGAGCTCAACTGTGAATGTGTTGGAGGCTGAAAAGATTCGCTGTTGTATGGAGTAATAAAGCGGGGAAATATATGGCACAGCTGTTGAAATGCCACAAGCTGCAATTTCATATCCTCCAGATTAAAATAGCTGGTGGAATGAGGGTAAGGACGGACCAGGAGATTAGGAAGGCCTTCAAGGCCTTTTATCAAAACCTATTTGCAGCAGCTCCGCCTCCCCCGGACGGGCAGATATCCAGTTACCTAGGATCTATCCCATTGCAACATTTAGAGATGACGAAACAGCAGACCTTGGATAGGGAAATAGGTGAGGGGGAAGTGTCGCAATGAAGGTGCTGAAGGTGGACAAGGCCCTTGGTCTATACAGGTTGACTGCACGTTTCTATAAAAAATTTGGTGGGGCTCTAACAGGTCCCCTGGTACGCCTGTTTAATCTGCCTTTAGCAGGGGAAGTATTGGCCGATACGATGGGCTGGGCAAGAATATCTCTAATCCCAAAAGAGGGAAAAGATTCGCAGGACTGTGCATTCTACCGCCCCATCTCGTTACTTAACATAGACGCAAAGCTGCTGGCCAAAATATTGGCAGGGCATCTCAGTGGGGTGCTCGGCCATCTGATCCATGAAGATCAGGCAGGATTCATTCCCGGCAGGCAGGTCGCTGACAATGTTCATAAAACTCTTAACTTGGTTTGGTCAGCGCGACGGATACAGGACCTAATGCTGTTATTGGCTCTGAATGCTGAAAAAGCATTTGATCTAGTGTCCTGGACCTTTTTGTTTCAAGTGTTAGATCGAATGGGGTTCAGGGTGGGCTTCGTGGGCTGGGTGAGAGCACAATATCGGACCCGAAAGGCGTGTGTCGGGGTCAACTGGGGTTACTCTAGCTTTTTTTCTGCAAGGACAGGGTACCCATAAGGGGTGCCTATTATCCCTGCTCCTTTTCACGCTGTCAGTGAACCCCTAGCAGCACGGGTACAAATGAGCGTCGATATATAAGGGGTTACAGTCGAGCTCAGAGAATATCTGATATCGTTGTTTGTGGATTATATCCTCTTGACAATCACCCATCCACTGAGAACACTGCCTTTTATTATGTGGGAGCAGGTTTTCAAATAAATTGGTCTAAGTCTGAAATGTTAAATTTGACTGTAAGAACAGGTTCTCATTTAGCGGGAGTACCCCTTCAGGTGGGCGAAACATTCTATTTGTCATCTGGGGGTGCACATTGGAAGCTGCTTGGATGAGCTATGAGCTGAACTATCGGAAGCTACTGGAGTCAGTGGAGGGTATGCTTAGTGGATGGGGCGGGAGTATGTCTCTTGGTTCGGCCTTATAGTGGTGATCAAGATGCTGTTGCTGCCCTGGTTTTTGTTCCTCTTTTTCAGGTTTTACCAATTCCTGTGCCCTCATGATCATTGCAGCATTTACAAAAACAAGTGGATCATTTTATTTGGCAGAATAGAGTCCCCCAAGGTGGCTTAGGGTTTCCCAACTTCCACAAATATTATTTAGTGGCCTAGATGCAGGCAGTCTACTCATGGGTTCGAGAGAAACAGAGACAGTGGGTGGTATTGGAGGGAGCGGCCCTCCCACTGGCGGCCCTTGAACGCCTGGTTTGGAGGAGTGGAAGGAGATGAGGGTTTAACTGTTGGTTTTCCCTCTCATTTTGGCAGCCATATTGGCAGCAACTGTTGGTGAGTTAACAGTATGCACAGTCTGTCATTGATGGCCTGTATTGGGGAGGGGGAAGGGTCAGGGGATGTAGTGTTGAGTTGGTGGGAGGAGTGGGATCTAAGTCAGGTCTCTCAGGTGATACATCATGGAGGTGTCTGTGATTTTGAGGACTTATAGGGGCCTAACATTGAGAGAACCCAAGAAATTAGGTTTCATGATCAAATGGGAACAAGACTTGGAGGTGACATGGGACATTAATGACTGGGATGTGATTGTTCAAGATATAGCAAAAGTGTCTGTGGCCACCGCACTATGGGAGAATGGCAATAAACTGTTGAGCTAGTAGGACTGGACCCTGGTGTGAATGTGTAAGGCATGCATGAAAGTATCTGGTGATTGTTGGTGACAGTGCTGGGGGGAGGTGGGGAGCAAAGCACTTGGATGCACATGTGGTAGACATGCTCAGTAATTCAACAGTATTGGGGGAAGATTATTGTGATCATTGCAGACATTACTGGATGCACCCTGCCTTTGTCCCCAGACATCTTCCTACGTCATCGCCGCGCGCTGTGAGATAGCTTTAAGTTGGAATAGATCTGGACTGCCAAGCGTGTCAAATTACAAAAACGCTTGGCTGACTTGTATTTGATGCACAAATTGACAGGGTTGAAAAAGGAAAGAGGGGAAATGATAGACCATCAATGGGACGGGGTGTGGAGGTGGCTGGAGATGTGGAGGGGGAGATTTAGCAGAAATGAGCAGCAAAGGTTGATTGAAGCTTGGTGGGAACAACAGTGCAAGGGTATATTGAAGGGGTGGATGTACATATTTTCTTTTAGGATACGATTTTACCTGATGAGGGAGGTAAAAGCGGGGAGGGGTGTTTTTATTATTGATGATGTAAATTGGATATCGAATTGTTACTGTATTATTGATTGAAGTGGTTGGAAAAATCTTAAACTTTCAAAGGAAAAAAAAATTATTAGCCTGGTAGAGATGGGTTTTCAGCCTGGACTTGAATAGGGCCAGTAAAGAAGCTTGACATACTGACTCAGGTAGTTTGTTCCAGGCATATGGAGCAACAGGGTGAAATGAATGAAGTCTGGAGTTGGCAGTGGCAGAGAAGGGCATAGATAAAAGGGGTTTGCCAGAGGAGTGGAGTTCCGAAGGAGGAATGTAGAGTGAGATAAGAGAGGAAAGGTATGAGGAGCAAGAATGAATGCTCTTGTTGGTAAATACGAGAAGTTTGAACTGGATACGGAAATGAATAGGGAGACAGTGAAGTGACTTGAGAAGAAGGGTTACATGAGCATAGCGACACTGGTGGAAGATATTTTAAATTATACAGCTGAATTTTGAACAGATTGAAGGGGAGAAAGATGATTCAGAGGGAGACCAGCAAGGAGGAGGTTACAATAGTCAAGACGGGAGGTGACTAGTAAGTGGATGAGGGTCTTAGTAGTGTTAGTAGAAAGGAAGGGACAAATTTTGTCAATTTTATAGAGAAAGAAGCGGCAGGTTTTAGCTATGTGTTGGATGTGTGCAGAGAAAGAAAGAGAGAAGAGTCAAAGATGACCCTAAAGTTGCGAACTGAGGAAACAGGGAAGAGAGTAGTGTTATACACAGAAATAGAGAAGGGAGGAAAGGGGTAGATGGGTTTAGGGGGAAAGATAAGGAGCTCAGTTTTGGCCATGTTCAGTTTCAGATGGCGGCGAGATATCCAGACAGCAATGTTGGATAAGCAGATAGAGATCTGGGCCTGTATTTCTGGAGAGATTTCAAGCACAGAAAGGTAGTTCTGAGAGT
This sequence comes from Ichthyophis bannanicus, assembly GCA_033557465.1. Classification (NCBI taxonomy): domain Eukaryota; kingdom Metazoa; phylum Chordata; class Amphibia; order Gymnophiona; family Ichthyophiidae; genus Ichthyophis; species Ichthyophis bannanicus. The sequence goes on along the minus strand of JAWIIG010000024.1, from coordinate 2,092,086 downwards.
CATCGGCATAAAGATGGTACTGAAATCCATTGGAGGAAATAAGTGCACTAAAGGACCAAGACAAAGCCCTGAAAGTGGAATTGCAGTAGAGGAAGATCCACCAGAACATACACTAAAAGTGTGATAGGAGAGATAGGAAGGAAAACCAGAGCAGAACAGAGCCCCTAAATCCAAGAGAGTGCAGGAGTATCCAGGAGAAGGTGGTGATCAGCAGTGTCAAAGGCAGCAGAAAGGTCAAGAAGAATGAGAATCGAGTAAAGGCCTTTGGACCTGGTGAGGAACAAGTTGCTGGAGACTTTGGAAGGAGCCATTTCTGTGAAATCTAGAGAATGAAAGCTAGATTGTAGTGGATCCAGAAGAGCTTGAGAGGAAAGAAAGTCCAGACATTGATGATGGACCACTTGTTCAAGTAGTTTTGAAGCAAAGGGCAGGAGAGAAACCGATAACTGGAAGGACAGGTAGGATCTAGTGAAGGTGTTTTTGAGGAGAGGTGTAACCACAACAACTTTTGGTTTGATGGCCACAGGAACAGTTGCAGTGGTAATTGATAGGTTAAGGAAATGACAGATGGAAGGGTTGATTGTGGAAGAGAGAGAGCTTAGTAGATGGGTGGGGATGGGTTCAGAGGAGCAGGTAGTCAGTTTAGAGGAGGAGAGAAGATTTGCAGTTTCCTCCTCAGTGATTTCAGAAAAGGAAGAAAGGGTGACCGAAGGTGAGGGAAGGATTTGGGATTGAAGAGGGGGAAGATGATGTGGCGGTGACCTTGCAGAAAATTCAAGGCTAATCTTCTGGACTTTGTCATGGAAATAGTCAGCCAGGATCTGGGCAGACAGTGAAGGAGGGACCTTGAGGAGAGAGTTGAGTGTAGCAAATAGACGGTGAGGTTCAGAGGCAAGAGATTGTCAGATGGATATATAGTACTCTTGCTTGGCAAGTGCTATGGCTGATTGAAAAGAGGTTAGCATGAATTTGAAATATAGGTAGTCAGTAAGAGTACGTGATTTAAGCCAAAGATGCTCAGCTGAGCAGGCACAGGAACATAGGTAGCGGGCTGTTGAGGACAGCCAGAGCTGAGGTACAGTATGCCTCACAAGGTATGAAATGGGAGAAGCAAGTGCATCCAGACTCCGATGACATAGTGGAGGAAAGAGGCGATAAGATAGCAGTAGAGAGTGCTAAAGAGTTGACACTTGTAAAGATTCCTAAACATGTTGGTGGAGATCGGGTGAGACCAAGATGAGGGGTAGTTAAGGGTGAAGGTTAGCAGGTGATGGTCAGATAAGGGAAGAACTGAGATGGAGAAGTTTGAGGGTGAGCAGTTGGAGAAGATGAGGTCAAGGCAGTGGCCATGCTTGTGAGTAGGAGCGGTAGAGCACAACAGGAGGTTAAAAGAGGATGTTAGGAAAAGGAGCTTTAAGGCATAAGGGTCAGAAGGGTGGTCAATGTGAATGTTAAAATCCCAAGAATAAGGGAAGGGGAAGATACATTCAGAAAGGAGGAAAGCCAGGAGTCAAATTTGGCGAGAAAGGTAGAGGTGGACTACTTGGGGGGGTCGATAAATGACAGCTACCCAGAGAGGTAGTAAGAAAATAAGCAGATAGCATGGACTTCAAAGGAAGCAAAGGAATTAGATGGAGGCAGGAGGGCTAAAATAGGCAGGAATGAGAGTAGGAACCCTACACTGCCAGTACAGTCAATGGGCCGAGGTGTATGGGAAAATGGGTAGCCTTCATGAAAGAGGGCAGCGACTGAAGCAGAATCTTCAGGGAGAAGCCAAGTTTCAGTAAAAGTCAGGAGATGCAGAGTATTAGAGATAAAGAGGTCATGAATGAAAGCAAGTTTATTGGAGACAGAATGTGCATTCCACAATGCACATGAAAAAAGGGAGAGTAGAGGGATATGAACAAGATTAGGAAGGCTACACATTGATCTGCCCTGGGAGTGTGAAAGAAGTCAGGGGGGCCAGGGTTGGGGTTGACATCTCCAGATAAGAGAAGTAGGAGCTGGAGAGAATGGGGTATAGAGGAGGTGGCACAACGGAAGCAAGGGTGAGGTTCCCTCAGTGAGAATGGAGATGGCTGAATGAGAGGAAGAAAATGGTGGAGCTCAAGGGCAGATAACAAACGTCGAAAGCAAAATGGTAGGGGAGGCGGGGACAGTAAGGAATGGGTAATGAGAAGTAGGGTCATGGAATTGTTGGAATGAGGGAAAAAGATTAAGGCGAGTCAACATCAAGAACACAAAGTGATGTGGAGCCATAGAAGAGGGAAAAGACAAGAGAATGCAAATCAGAGATAAAGGTGGAGAGGGGGTTGAAAGACCTGTGGGTTCAGGTGCATCTGAGCGATTATGTCAATGAGCAAAGGAAAGCTATGAAAGAATGTTAAGCCAGGTGCTTGTGGGCTGAGGGGTAGGGGTGGGGGTGGAGAGTAATAAAGTGTGGGTAATAAACTCACCTTGAACTACCATTGGAAAGGCGTGAGCTAAATACTAATAAATAAAAATGAATACAAATTTGGGAGTGCTGTGAAAAATTTGGAGACCACACTTTCAAGAGGATATAAACAGCAGAGAGTCAGTCCAGAGGGTAAATAGCTAGTGGTCTTATCAGATGGACCATGCTTGTCTTTTGCTGCCGTCAATTACTATGTTACAATATGTTACAATAAGTCATATAGAGAGAGGCTTAAGGAGAAGGGGCGAAGGGGATATAAGAGAATTTAAATACCTCCATGGAATAAATGCACAGGAGATATCCCTCTTCTAGATGAAAGGAAGCTCTGGAGCGAAGGGTCTTGGGATGAAGGTGAAAGGGGATAAATTCAGGAGTAATCTGAGGAAATATTTCTTTTTGGAAATGGTGGTGGATATGTGGAACAGCCTCCCAGTGGAGGTAGTGAACTGTATCTGAATTCAGAAAAGCATGGGACAAATAGAGGATCTCTAAGGGAGAGGGAAGGGATTGTAGAACTTAATAGTTCTTGTGGCTGGGCCAATTGAATAGGTCGTATGGTCTTTATCTGTAATCATTTTCTCTGTTTTTATGTTTGTTTCTGTGAATGAGATGAAGTAATTGTGTGTTTCCTATTTTCTTGCAGATGTGAAAGGGCCGCCAACGCATAGATTATCCTGTGGTCAGTCACCCTACATTGAAGCAACTACCTGGGAAAGGAAATACTGCATTTTGACTGACAGCCAGCTAGTGCTGCTCAACAGGGAAGATGAGGTGAGATGAACACTATCATTCCTTGAATGCAGCCACTGAAACACTCTACTGCTTTATTTAGGCTGACTGGGCCAGGATGAACAAGTCAGAGGGCATTGTACAGTAACTGAGCTGTGAGTTCAGTATTCTTTCTCCCCCTTTTTGCAGTGGATGCATTTGCTATACTAAGTTAGTAACAGTGCCTTATCTAATTTCTGCCCTGATATTTTATCTAATTGGCACATGTTGATATAGTATGTATATGTTGGTTCAGTTTTCTAAACGTGTAACATGATTTGAGCTCTCTAGTTGCAAAAGCATCTAATAAACAGTACTGTTCTGAATACATAAAAGGTAGAAAAACTAAGACTCTTTAGGAGCGAGAAAATGAAAGCAACAGTTGTGACAATAAAAATGAAGTCTAAGTACAGCACAGCTGCTGTTTCCACTGTAGGGAACCCCAAGTCTGGACGTCTTTGCTAGCTTTGCCTGTGCTCACCTGCCCCACTTCTGCTGTCCCCATCCACACCCGTCTTGGGTAGTGGCGGATGCCTTCCTCATCTTGTGGTTTTGAGGACCTGCTGTATGTCTTCCCTCCCACACCGCTAATCAGGCGGACCCTCTTCAAGGTCCAGTGGGACAGTGATCCTGGTGGCCCCACGGTGGCCCAGACAGTCCTGGTTTCTCCTGCTACTCCGCCTCTTGATGGAGCTCACATTTACTCTGGGGACCTCCCTGGGCCTACTGACCCAGGAAGAGGGCTCGATCCTCTGCCCAACCTGGGGTCCCTCTTGCTAACGGTGTGGCAGCTGAATGGGTCGCCCTAGCACCCTTCACCCTCCCCAGGGAGGTGGAGAAAGACTTCCTGGCCTCTTGCAAAGATTTCACGAGACGGGCCTATGCCTTCAAGTGGCATAGGTTCTCTTTATGGTGCGTGGAGCAGCGGATGGACCTGTTCTCCTGCCAAGTGCACACAGTGCTCCAGTATTTGCTCCACCTTTCGCAGACCAGACAAGTCCAACTCCGTGAGGATACACCTGAGCTCACTCTCCACACATCATCACTCTATAGAAAGCAGGTCTCTCTCTGGTCAGCCCATCATCACCTGTTTCATGTGGGGCTTGCTGCTCTCCAAACCTCCCATCTGCCCACCTCCAGCAGAATGGGATCTCAACATGGTTCTAATGCAGCTTACCAAGCCACCCTTAGAAACCTTGGCTACCTGCCATTTGCAGTACCTATCTTGGAAGGTCACCTTCCTAGTAGCGCTCACCTCTATTCCCAGGTTCAGCGAGCTTCAGGCCTTGGTGGCTGTGCCACCCTACACCAGTTTCTACAAGAACTTTCCATTAAGTTCCTCTGACAGGGTTATTCTATGTTCTTTTGTCTAACACTCAAATATATATATGTGAGATTTAGGGGCCCTTTTACTAAAGTGTGCTAAGCAGTTAGCTCATGTTTGGGCCCATGGGCCTTCAGTGACTGTTAGGTAGGAGCATGCCAGTGACCACATGTTGATGCGTGTGCTAACAGTGGTGTGGGAGTGGTGAGCACATTGCAGTTAGTGCGAGGGTAAATCACATGCTGTCAGGTTTGCTTAGTGCGAGGGTAAATCGCATGCTATCAGTGTTGCAGTTAGTGCAGGTGCAGAGGCCCCTCAATAGGCCCTGTCAGTTAACATGCAAAACCATAGCACACGATAGTAAACTATTTAAGACAAGAGAAATTTTTTTTCACTCAACGTGTAATCAAACTCTGGAATTTGTTACCGGAGGATGTAGTAAGAGCTGTTATTGTAGCTGGGTTTAAAAAAGGTTTGGACAAGTTCCTGGAGGAAAGGTCTATAAACCATTATTAAGAAGGGACCCAGGATATCAATGCTTGAACCAATACAAGCATTGTGGAACCTGTGTCTTTTGGGGATACTGCTAGGTACGTATGACCTAGATTGGCCACTGTTGGAAACAGGATACTGGGCTCAATGGACCTTGGTCTGACCCAGTATGGCATATCTTATGAACTTATTATCTTACTTCAAAAAGTCAGACTGAAACTGAGTTTCAAATCCAGCAAAACTTAAACCAAAAAATATTACTAGTACAAGCAAATATATAAAAACATTGGTTTACATTTTTGACAGTGTTAAGAAACGTTAGTACAGCAGCTCCAATGATATAGTTAGGGACATTCAGGGTGAGGGGGTGGGATAGTATGAAATAAAGCAGCGGAATGTGTGAGCAGTGTGTGTGTGTGTGGGGGGGGGGTGATGCTGCTACTTTGCAAAGGTAGTACATGACTGAGTGTAGGGATAAAGTGAAAGTACAGACAGCAGAGAGTATAGCTTGAACATAAGTCCCTGGATAAGAGTCCTACTGGAGACTGGATATGTAACTCTGATGGGGACTGTATGTGGTAGTGTAGTTATGAAGATGAAAAATGCTGTATCTGTTTGAGAGAGATGTTTTGGAGCATTGTTTGATGCTATTACACAGTGTAGGAATTTATGTTGTAAGACAAACACACCCTCTCTGATAATATCTGTGCCTTTGCTGTTGAATGAATAAAAGATTATAAAAACATTGCTTCACATTTTAGTACCAAAAGGTCTAACCATTCTGCTATTCATTTACCCTAGTGACATGGTAAATATAACTACTACAAACTTGATTCCACAGCGGTTTCTGCTGCAAGACAAAAGGTTTCTGTGTTGTCTTATTAGGTTTACAGTGTCTTCACACCTGCAGGGCAGATGCATTCCACAGGGTTGTATCTGTAAGAAAGAGTTTCTAACTGCTAAATAATTTGTTTGGGCGATATTCTCAATAGCTTTCTCTGAAAAGACATGTATATGTTTATATTGGAGTTGCTGTCAGATTTGGTACATTAAAGACCCATTGTGGCCATCTCCTCTGAAGGAGTTCTTCACTTTTTACTTTGCTACTAGAAAAGAATGCAAATGAACAAAATCACACTGCTCATATTGGTTATATGCAGCTGATCATGGCAGTGATCTTCAGTATCGTCTCGATGGCACACAACACACACACACTTACACATAAATGAAAGGAATGTGCCCGAGTAGAACAGCACAATCACATAGTCACTTGGGAACAGACAGAAGATGAAAACTAAGAGACCCATGTGATATCACTGACCCTACTGTTTTCTGGTCTTTTTTCCCATTGCTAAGTGTCCCACGCAACTCTACCCGCACAGGTGCATGATCAGATCGCCAAATATTACTCACCCCCGAGGCTCCCACCTGAGCAAGGAGATACCTACTAAGAACAGAATAATCAATTCTTGTATATACCTGATGCATTCCTGAGTAAAAGGTATAATTCTTCCTTCCTCTGTGCTGTAGTCTTCAAATGTCCAAGAGACTGATCAGCTGCAACCATTTCTTTAAGCTTTTTCTGTGCTGTGCACTATAAGCCCCTACCCCCTTGGAGTGGTCCAGGTTGGCATTCAGCAGCAAATTAATCTCTGCCCTCCCCCCAAATTTCAAATGTTTACAACTTAACTTTTCAGAAACTTCAGGTGACAATTAGGTGCATAGTCATTTATTAAAGTAACATTTTCGGGGGGAGACCACGTGACGCATGAGCGAGTAAGAGCCATCTCTGCTCGCTCCGGGGCTGCCCCGCGATTATATTGACTGTTTCAAGAGTTTTCCCCAGCGAAACTCCTCGCAAAATGTACAAAGTGTTGGGAGAGTGACTCTGGAAGTGACTGCTGAAAATTTGGCTTGAATGCCTCTCCCGGCACGAAGAGAGTGGGAGAAAACTCAGAGGCTGGGGGCCTCCTCGACTATGAAGCAAACATCCAGCATGGCGCAGCTGCGATCCCCAGGTGCGGAGAGTGTGGAATCAAGATCGGAAGAGTTAGCTCGGGAGGTGGCAAAGCTCCTGGAACCCAAATTCGACCTGATTCTAAATAAGCTGGAGACGGTGGGAGAAACGTTGACGGAGTTCAGCCAGTGAGTGGATGAATTAGAGCACCGCGTGGCAGAGATAGAAGACACAGAGGGGAAGCAGGCCAAGGAGAGGAATGCATGGCACAAAAAAGTGGAAGCGCTACTGGACAAAGTGCATGATTTAGAAAACCGCTCCAGAAGAAACAATTTGAGATTAGTAGGAATCCCGGAGTCTAACACCGATGCTATGCTTCTGACCATTGTGGAAAAGTGGCTCCCACGGGAGCTGGGACTGGAAGACCTGGTTGGTGAACTGAAAGCAGAACGTGTGCACCGCATAGGGCCTAAATCGGAAGGCAGGCAGCGGCCCAGAGTGATCATAGCACGTATTTTGAACTTTCAGCACAAATGGCGGCTGTTGCAGGCATTTCGGAAAAAGCGGGATTTGATGATGGATAATCATAAAATATTTCTGTTCCAAGACTACTCAGCATCTGTCGCAGCGAAGCGGAAAGAATTCTCGCCATTCTGCTCTGCCCTATTCCAGAAGCAGCTCCGCTTCACCTTGGCGTTTCCAGCAACCCTTCGCGTACACCACGAAGGGCAAAACCATGTCCTGCCAACAGTAGCCGCAGCGCAGAGGTTTCTGGAAGAGCTGGAAAAGAAGGGGCCGGAGACTGGACGAGAGACCTGAAGAGTCGTCTTACAGACAACGGGACAAAGTTGGACCCTGATGCCTGTATGTGTGGCGGGAGGCTGGACTGGCTAATAGAATGGGAACTGGAGGGTGCAGGTTAGGCCATCTTATGTTGTGTACTGACTAGCACACTTAAGATTTGGCCAATGGTTGTTACTGTTTAGATTTAACTCACCTTTGCAGTAGGATAGCGGGTGGACCTTTGCGTAAGATATAAATATCAGCTGAGGTGTTCCACTGTATATCAACGTTTAAATGCATAGACACTGTTACAGACTTATGTATGGCTAGGTTGCTTTAATTGTTGTAAGCGTATAGATAAACAGGTGTTCTGAGTAACTTGTTAGTATACTGTATGAAGTTTGATATACATGTGCATAAGGCTCTGTTGGTTAAACGGAGCAAGATTGTAGATAACTGGGGGTGGCACAAGGACGGGAAGGGTGGGGCAGCCCTGCAGCGCACAAGGTGGGACTCGACGCTGGCGGAGAGAGCCAGCGGTAGATTGTAAAGCATTTTTAAGGGGGAGAGGGTGGGAAAGGGGGGTGGGAGGCAGGGGGGAGGGAGGTGGGAATTAGGGAATGGGCTTCGCGGAGAAGAAGTATAGGAAAGGATAGGAAAGATAGCGCAGCATCGAATACTGCTCCTGTCTCGAAGACTCTGGGCTGGGGGATGAGGCTGGGCATCCCCGGGCAAAACAAGGGAAACATTATGTTCTGTTACATCTGGCTGAGGAGACCCAGTGAGAAGTAGTATGAGATTTGTAACTTGGAATGTGGGGGGGATTAATTCGCCGATTAAAAGAACCAAGATACTACAGGCCTTGAGGAAGACCAAAGCCCAAAGCCCAAGTCGCCTTCCTGCAGGAAACACATCTTAGTGTGCAGGAGCACGCCAAGCTTAAAAAAGGGTGGGTAGGGCAAGTGATCGCAGCATCCTCGGGGGGGGGGGGGGGGGGGGGGAAGGGGTTGGAAATTTTGCTAAGCAAAGAGCTCCGAGTAGAAGTGCTGAGAGAGGACGCAGATCCCCTGGGGAGATACTTATTTGTACACTTGAAGTTGAATGGACAAGAATTTTTCCTAGGAAATGTGTTTGCCCGAAATGTTTATGACCACCGATTCTTCCAGCAGATAACTCGGAAAGTGGGGAGTGCCCCCTGGGTGCCCTTGATTGTGGCGGGAGACTTCAACTGCCCCCACAATCCGGAGCTCGATAAGTCCAACACAAAAGAGAATGGAGGTTGGAGTAAGAGGGGAGTGAGCTACTTATGTCTGACAGGGGGACTAGTAGACACGTGGAGAGTTCTACATGGAGGGGAGAAAGATTTCATGCATCTGTCTAGGGTACATCACACGTGGTCCCGGATAGATTATATTTTAGTCGCAGAGAGAGAATTCGGTAGGGTGATAAATTCAGAAATTGAACCCATTCTGATCTCAGACCATGCTATGGTGCGAATGGATTGGAGGGGGAAAGATAAGGGGGAATCTTGGTGGGCTTTCCCTAGACAGATGTGAAAGAATCAAGACTTTCAGAAGTATTTAGAACAAAAATGGGAAGAATATTTGCAATATAACGAGTCTAGCGTTCGTTCAGCAACTATATGCTGGGAGGCGGGGAAGGCAGTAATGAGAGACTATATTATTGCCAATGTGGCAAAGGAAAAACGTAGGATAAATGAAGGAATATTATCCCTAACGCAAGATATGCAGAGGTTAAAGCACCTGGCAATGGGGGGGGGGGGGGGGGCGGATAAAGCAATATGTTAAGGAATATATAGAGGCGCAACGCAAGCTCAATGGAATTCTCCAAGAACGAGCGGTATACAATATGCAATATTACAGACACCAGTTCTTCAGATATGGGAATAAAACGGGCAGCTTGTTGGCGCGATTGGTGAAAGACGTGGGCGGCCCCAAGGTGGTGGTAACCGTTCGAGATAAAGCAGGGGTCAAGCAGTCTGATGCCAGAGGGGTAGCAGAGGTCTTCCGGCAGTTTTATAGGGAGTTGTACACCCCAGAACTAGAAAATTGAGAGAGGGAGAAAGTGTTTCTGGATGAAGTTGACATGCCGCGGCTCTCTGGTACGGAACGTGAAGTGCTAAACAGACCGATCGAAGGTAGGGAAATTCAAGAGGTGATTCGGACGGGGAAGCCCCACAAGGCCCCGGGACCCGATGGGTATGGAGTAGAGTAATACAAGATGTTAGAATGGAGAGTGATTCCCTCTCTGATGGCAACATATAGTGAAGCGTTGAATGAGGGAGTTTTCCCCAGGGATATGAGGACAGCCTCTATCACAGTGATCCCGAAAGCCGGGAAAGATGCTGAAGACCCAGCTTCATATCGGCTGATATCATTAATTAACTATGATATGAAAATCTTAGCGGCAATCCTAGCAAATAGGCTACAGGAGGTTCTTCCGAGGTTGATAAGCCCCTGCCAGACTGGTTTCGTCAGAGGGAGAGAGCCCTTTCACAATATCAGTAAGGTGCTCCTGGGGGCGGAGTTGTGTGTGCAGAGAGGGGAACCATTACTGTTGGTAAGTCTGGATGCAGAGAAAGCTTTCGATAGGGTGTCGGAGTATATGTTTGAAGTGCTGAGACGTTTAGGTTTCACAGGTGATTTTCTGCGGTGGATACAGGTACTTTATAGGGCGCCGTTGGCTTTTATAAATACGGGGGGACAACGCTCCGAGACATTTGAATTGCAAAGAGGGATACGGCAGGGCTGCCCACTATCACCCCTGTTATTTAGTTTGCAGATGGAACCTCTGACAGCCTTAGAACTCGCAGAGGGGGTAAGGGGGATTGTGTGGCCGAAAGGAGGGGTGAAAGTGAGTGCCTTTGCGGATGACTTACTGCTATGCTTGACGAAGCCGCAGAGCTCCTTAGAAGGTGCTTTAGCATTGATTGAGCAGTTCGGGGAGTTCTCCGGCTTAAAAATAAATAAGGTAAAGTCGATGGGGTTGGATATAGGTGGGGGGCTTAGAGATGGCTGGGACGGCACAATTCCGCTAGTGTGGGCGGAGAGATCGATACGCTATTTAGGAATACAGATACCTGCAGAGCCAAGTAAGCTATATGAAGTGAATGTGGATTCTATGCTGATTAGAACTTTAGACAGGCTGAGGAAATGGAGAGAGCTGCCGATTTCGTTGACAGGGAGGATAGCGCTCTTGAAAATGGTCGAGTTACCGAGGTGGATCTGTCTTGTGAGAAATGCCCCCATCTGTCTCTTGAGGAAAGATTTAAAGAAATTTGAGAAGCATTTATCACACTTTTTATGGAAAGGGAAGAAAGCGCGAATTGCACTCATGGCTCTACTAAGGCCTGAGCAGGAAGGAGGAGCGGGGTTGGTATCCTTGCGGGAGTATAATTTGGCTAGCCTGCTGAGGTCCTTACGGGATTTAGTGGAGGGGACTGCGGAAACAATACCAATTGAGTTGATCGAGCATTTATCAGAGCCGCGTCACAGAATGTATTGGATGCACAAGCCCAGCAGGGAGCTGCCGGTGGGATGGAGATGTTCAGGCTATCTAGGGGCACTCCGCTAGGTGTGGAGACTGCTGTGCCAACGGAAGGGACTTGATTGGAGATACTCAGATTCTCCCCCGTTGGGGGGGGAATAGCGACTTTCTGCCAGGACAGCAGGGAACTGTAGCGAAAAAGTGGGCTCAGAACGGAGTAGAATACGTAGGCCATTTGAGGATGGAGCGAACCGCGGAGCTAGACTCTTATTTATCTCTACAGAGACAATATCATCTGAGAGCGCAAGACTTTCACTTCTATCTGCAGGCTCGGCACTATGTGCGGAGTCTGCGGTGTAGGCTCCACAAAGATCTGCTGGAAGAATCGAGTAGTATGGTGGGCCTTTTTAAGGCTCTAGGAGGGAAGATTACAGTTCGCGCCCTGGGGATAGAGGTGGGTATAGGAGAGGATCTGAGGGGGTTAGCACTGCTTGAGAGGAGATGGAGTGGTGATCAGATACCAGAAGGTACAGTGGAGCGTTTACGGAACGCATTTAAGCAGATCGCAATAGTATCAGAATCGGCACAGATACAGGAAATGCAATACCAATTTTTGTGGCGGGGCTATATACATGATGTTTGGGCGGCCCAGGCAGGAATATCCCCCACAGAGGTGTGCCAATTATGTAAAGTTGAAAAGGATACACTGGCGTATAAGTTTTGGCTGTGCTCCGCCATCCGAAACTTCTGGCTAAAGGTTGGCGAGAAACTTAGCGACTGGATAGGCCTCCATGTGAGGATAACTCCGGAATGGTGTCTTTTTGGGTCATATGAAGATAAGGCCTGGGTGCAAGGGTGCAAACGCCAACTTTGTGAGGAGGGTTTCCTGATAGCCAAGCAAACGATTTTGGGACATTGGGTGCCACCCACAGAACCGAGTATCCCAGAGTGGGTGAGCCGAATGCAGCAGTTGTTTATCATGGAGCGCGGCTACTGGGGGAACGGCATATGGAGATCTTTGGGAAAGTATGGGCTCCCCTACTGAGTAGTTTAGGGGAGGGGACAGGGCATGTAGAGGGACCATGAGAGAGGGACGGAAAGGAAAGACCAATGGGAATCCTATCCTATCCAAGACTCTAAAGAGGAAGCTTAAGGGAGGAGGGAGGGAGGGAAGACGAGAAATAAGGGAAGGGGGGGGGCGTGGAGAGGGAGGGGAAGGGGAGGAGGGCACACGGGAAAATCGTAGGATTGATCTATAAGATACGCATATTGGTAGGGCCCAGAAGGGTGAGGCTGTTAATGTGAAGGCATCGCTACAGAATGAGCACTTCAGATGATATATTTATTTATTTTATTTTTATTTTATTTATTTGTGAGCTTTTCTATACCGCCCCTTCCAGAGATCATATATGGAGCTGTACTTGTTGTTCTGTTGAAGGCGTATGCAGCACATATTTTGGATGGTGGTTGTTGTAAAGTGTATTGTGGATGGAATATACTATGGAATGGTATGGTTAATAATAACAATAAAAATGATTTTCCATAAAGTAACATTTTCTCCTTGGTTAACCCTACCATCAACTCTACATGCCTTCCTTATAGACATCCTTCATCTGGAAATTGAAGCCCTTGCCCCTAACAATGGCCACTCCTACTGACTTTGACCCCAGTCCCTTAGAACTGCAGAAAATATGGCTAAATTCGTTTACTGTAACAATTTCTCTTCCCTGACTCTCAAATGGGTCTCCTGCAGCATTACCACAGCCCTCTGCAGCCTCTTCAACTCTTGAAAAATCAGTCTCCTCTTATTTGGTTTATTCATACCATTAATATTCCAGGAATCCACCAGACCATGCCATGGCCTCAACCCTCCCCTTTATTTCCCCCACTTGTATACCAAATTACCTTTAACCCCTCACCCTCTCTCCCTGCTAGCTGCCATCCTTAGGCATCCTCTAACTCAGAGGAGTTGATTTCCGTCTTAAGGGCCATCCTTATGCTCTCAACCCTAAAGCCCCCCCCCCAGCTTATCACCCCCTAACTCTCCCCAAAGTATTGCCAAATAAATGCCCATCTATACTTACCCTCCACTCGACAGCCCTGCATACTCTCCACCCAACACACTCTTCACCCAACACATTCCCCATACTCCCAATCACACATCCTCAGCTATCACAACACTTCAATGGTACAGTCTGACATCCGTAGCAGGCCTTGATACTATCCATAAGACCTTCATAAGAAATAGCAACAAGACAGTATCCTTAGCTGCTCTCAGCCTTTAGCCACCTCTACTCCCTTGTTTGGGTTGCTCCAACAGTCTTAGCAAATGCTGCCCTTCTAAAGACAAGCTTCCATTTAGCAGATTCTCAGTCCTGTGTATGCTCTACCCATTCAAGTAAATCCTGACACCTTCAGGGCTTTCACTGTCTTGCCCAAGCTGCGTACTCCGAATGTTCTCCCTTCCAAGGAAAATGCTAGTCAAAATGGGAACATCACTATGTATTTAACATTCTGGCCCATCGTTTTAGCTATAACAGTTTTAAACTTTCTTCCTCTTCAAGGTCATTGCAGACCAAAGACAGAGATCTTAAGATTCCACTCTACCGCAGGCATAGACCATATCTTTGCTGCAATTTTCTTTTTAAGAAGAAAGTCCTGTACACAGATTATGTCTCCCGGTAGCTTAGATTTAGGGGCTCACAAAGCCCAATGTGGTCTGTCAAGTCTTATTGCCTACATGTCTTGCTCCCCTTTACATTGCTCCAGAATGGTCCTGTAAAGGCTTTGCGCAATGGGCATACAGTCCTTGTATTCAGACAATTTCAGGACCCCCTCCCACCCAACCCAGATATGGAGGCTTTTAGATAATGGGAGAAAGAGTCGCTTAGGAGCACATGAAGGTATCTTTGAAGGATATTAACAAAACAGGGAAGTTGGGGCATCCTGATAGAGAGGTTGCAATAAAGGTAAAAGGAGCCTATGTCTTTTTAAGTGAAGAGCAGACTAATTTGAAAGATTACAGATTACCCCTGTCAACTGATAAGCAGGTGGTTAATATGAACAAAAATCTTCCACCAGTAGCAAGATGGGGGCTTTGCAGTCTTTTGCATTGAGTTTCACATGTATCATTTTCTCCCAGTTGTTCAGGGGTTTTACATGTGCAGTACGTGCAAGGAGCTCTTTGCTCTCAGGGAATGAGTGATCTCTGGAAGCTAGATTAGCAAACTTGGAGGATATAAGGAAGACAGAGAGGTATATAGATAGGGAAGTAGGACTGAAGTCCCACCTGCAGTCTGGCAGCCTCCCTGTTGCCAAGGAGGAGAGAGGTCATGTGACAGGATAGCATCACCCTGGTGTGGAAGGAAATGATCCTGTAGCTAGGACCTGTCCTCCAGGGGACATGAAACCCTCTCATACCGAGGATGTTTCTCCAGGTCCATGTTGCCTACAAGGGAAGGGCTAGGACAGCCGTTATAGTTAGTGATTCGATCATTAGGCATATAGATAGCTGGGTGGCTGGTGGACGTGAGGCTCGCCTGGTAACATGCGCCACCTAGACAAGGTTTTAGATAGTGCTGGGGAGGAGTCTGCTGTCTTGCTACATGTTGATACCAGTGACATAGAAAAATGTGGTAGGGAGGTTCTGGAGGCCCATATTAGGCTTTTAGGTAGGACGTTGAAATCCAGAACGTCCAGGGTAGCATTTTCGGAAATGCTTCCCGTTCTACGCACAGAACCCAAAAGTCAGGCAGAGCTCTGGAGTCTCAATGCGTGGATGAGACAATGGTGCAAAGAAGAGAGTTTTGGGTTTGTTAGGAACTGGGCAACATTTTGGGGAAAGGATGGAACCAGGCTGCCGGTATCAACCTTTAAAAAGGAGAGAGAGCAGCTTTTAAACTAGATAAGGGAAAACTGATAGTCATCCAAGAGCGCATGGTTCGGAATGATGTATCCTTGAAAGATACTAGCAAAAGATTGACGTTATGGCATATTGACAGGTTCCAATAAAGACAAAAGTAACCCAAAAGCCCTTAAGTACAGAGTAGACTGAGCTTAAAGATTCCAAATTACCCCTGCCTACTGATAACCAGGTTAATATGAATAAAATACAACCTCTAAAATGCTTGTATGCAAATGCTAGAAGTCTAAAAAATAAGATGGAAGAGTTAGAATATATAGCACTAAATGATAGGTTAGATATGATTGGTATCTCAGAAACCAGTGATACCTGGGTACAAATAACATCGCAATGATAGAGTAGATCAAATTGGTGGATTGGTTGCACTCGGTTAGAGAGGGCATTGAGTCACACAGGATTAAAGTTTTGCAGGAAACAAAATACACTGTAGAACAGGGGGGGCCAACTCCAGTCCTGGTGTACCACAATCCAGCCTGGTCTTCAGGATATTCCTAATGAATATTCATGATACATTTGCGTACAGTGGGAGGCAGTGGTTGCAAATATACCTCATAAATATTCATTAGGGTCATACTGAAAACCAGGCTGGATTGTGGTGCACTAGAACTGGAGTTGGCTACCCCTGCTGTAGAATATCTATGGATTGAAATTCCATGTAAAAATGGGAAGGTGGTGGTGTATTACTGACTGGCTGGCCAGAATGAACAAATGGATGATGAAATGCTCAAAGAAAGGGAAGCTAACAAAAGTTATAACACACTAATAATAATGGGTGATTTCAATTGCCCCAGTATCGATTGGGTCAATGTCCTAGAGATAAAGGTATTGGGGCCACTTGGCAAATAGTAATCATAGCATGATCAGGTTTAATTTAATAAATGGAGGAAGGACAGCAAAGAAATCCACAATACTACCTTTTAACTTTCAAAAGAGAGACTATGATAAAATGAAGAAAATAATTAAGAAAAAACTAAAAGGAGCAGCTGCAAAGGTTAAAGATTTACATCAAGCGTGGGTGATGTTTATAAAAATACTATCTTTGTAGCCCAGCCAACTGTATTCCCACTTTAAAATAAAGTGAAAGAAGTCCAAAAAACTGCCAGCATGTTTTAAAGATAAGGTCAGAGAGCTGTTTTAGCCAAAGAGAACGTCTTTCAGGAAATAAAAAAAAAAAAAGGCGCCAAATGATAAAAATTGGAAACATAAGCACTAGCAAGTTGGATGCGAGGCATTGATAAGGCAGGCAAAGAGAGAATTTGAAAAAAAGCTTGCTGTGGAAGCAAAAACATATAATAAAAACTTTTTCAAGTACATATGTAGCAAAAAAACTTGAGTGAATCAGTTGGACTATTAGATAATAGAAGGGTAAAAGGGGCATTAAGAGGGGACAAGGCCATAGCGGAGAGAGTGAATGATTCTTTGCTTCAGTCTTTACTGAAGAAGATGTAGGGAAGTTACCCATGACTGAAATGGTATTTAAAGGTGATGCATCGGAAGAATTGATAGAAATATCAATAAACCAGGAAGATGTATTACAATTATTTGATAAATTAAAGAGTAGCAGATCACTTGGACCAGATGGTATACATTTAAGGGTGTTGAAAGAACTGAAATATGAGTATGCAGATCTACCATTAGTAATCTCTGAACGATCATTAAAATCATCTGTAATACCTAAATATTGACGAATGGCCAATGCGATACCAATTTTTATAAAGGATTCCAGGGGTGATCTGGGAAACTACAGACAGATGAGCTTGATGTCAATACTGGGCAAAAAGGTAGAAACCATGATAAAGAACAAAATTACTGAACATGTAGATAGTCATAGTTTCATGGGAGAAAGCCAACATGGCTTTAGCCAAGGAAGGTCTTGTCTTACTAATCTGTTATGTTTTTTTTAAGGTATTAATAAACAGGTAGACAAAGGTGAGCTGGTCGATATTATGTATTGGGATTTTCAGAAAGCCTTTGACAAGGTCCCTCATGAGAGACTCTTGGAGAAATTAAAGAGACATGGAATAGGAGGCAGTGTACTATTGTGGATCAGGAACTGTTTGAAAAATAGCCAAATTTCCCAATGGAGAAAGGTGAACAGTGGAGTACCTCATGAATCTGTGCTGGGTCCGCTGCTTTTTAACATATTTGTAAATGACCTGGAAATAGGAATAATGAGTGAGGTAATCAATTTTGCAGATGACACAAATTTATTTATAGCTGTTAAACCCAAGAGGATTGTGAAAAATTGCAAGATTGGATATTCAGATTGCAGATGAAATTTAATGTGGACAAGTGGAAAGTTATGCACCTAGGAAAGAACAACCCAAACTATGGTTACACAATGCAAGGTTCCACATTAGGAACCCACCACCCAGGAGAAAGATTTAGGTGTCATCGTGAGTAACATGTTGAAACCCTCCGCTCAGTGTGCAATGGTAGTCAGGAAGGCAAATAGAATGCTAAGAATCATAAGGAAAGGAATGGAGAATAAAATAAAGGATATTATGATGCCTGTGTATCGTTCCATGATGCGACTGTACATTGATTATTGTGTGCAATTCAGGTCACCGTATCTTAAAAAGGATATTGTGGAATTAGAAAAGGTACAGAGAAGAGCCACCAAAATGGTGAAGAGAGGCTTAAAAGATTAAATTAATGAGTGGAGTGGAACGAGTAAACATAGATCGATTGTTTACGCCATCAAAAAGTAGAAAGACAGTCATGCAATGAAGCTACAGTGTAACCCATTTAAAACTAATAAAAGAATTTTTTTCACTCAACACGTAATCAAAATCTGGAATTTGTTACCGGAGGATGTAGTAAAAGCTGTTAGTGTAGCTGGGTTTAAAAAAGGTTGGCAAGTTCCTGGAGGAAAGGTCCATAAACCATTATTAAATAGGACCTGGGAAATCCATTGCTTGCTCCAATACAAGCATTCTGGAACTTGTGTGTCTTTTTGGGATACTGCCAGGTACTTGTGATCTGGATTTGCCACGGTTGGAAAAAGGATGGACTTTGGTCTGACTCAGTATGGCATTTCTTATTTTCTTATGCAGCTTCCTCTCTGCGTTATCTGGTAGTATGCATTCCAAAAGAGTTTTCGTGTTATGCCCTTAATATTGGTCCATTGTTGTGTTTTACAACAGGGCGATTGCGAAGCTGGGAGCCGCTGCCCCTGTCCCTAATGGGTAAAGCATTTCTCAGTCGTATCATTGTAGTTTCTAAGTGGTTTAATGTTTTCCAGATGTTACAATTGGTTTTTAAAAATGGAGATTTACATCAGGTGCCTTGTGTCTTAACTCTGTTTTTGTGATCTAGGATGTGGGCACAGATACCCTTGGAGATGTTAACCTTTTTCAAAGTGCAATCTGGCTTGCGAAGTGAGACACATTTGTAACTGGTTAGAGGGTACATCATACTATTCTCTGCTCTTCAAAGAGACTTATCTGTTGGGGTCTCTTGAAGTCTTTGAGCACGCATTTCAAAAGGCAGGTTTCCTTCTGCTATATGAGATATGTGGAGAGAAATTTGTGGGTTGCTTCAGCTAGATCCAGGGCCATCCCGTCCACTAGAGGGGCTAGGGCAGTAGACCTCTGTGGGTGATATTTTTTGGCACACATGGTCTGCCACCCCCGCCACTGCCACCTGCTGATTCTGGTAGCGGGGTTGTAGAGGGCGGCTAGGCTTGGTGGCAAAAGTGGCCCATGACAGGGCATGTGCTTCTGAACCCCAGAAGTTGTCAGAGGGGGGGGGGGGGGTCAGAAGTGACAGGCCATTTGTGCCGCTGAGCCGCGCCCCCTGATACCGGAATCAGCGGCAGTGTTGGGGTGGCAGCGCAGTTCGGATCAGCATTGGGGGGGGGGGGGGAGGCGGCATGGCCGATGCTTCTCCCTGGGGTGGCAGAAACCCTTGGGCTGGCCCTGGATAGATCCATTTGTTGTTCCGTTTACTACTTTGTGGGAAGCTGGATTTTGGAGCAGGTCTGGGAAGTGGGATGTTTCGCCTGTGGTGAGCAAAAGGTATGGTGGCCTTTTTTTTTTGTAAGTGCTGTCAAGTCAATGCTAACTCCTGGCGACCCAGCAGTGTGACCGGAAATAGATTGCCAAACCTTTTCTTCCGAGGCAATGGGGGGTAAAGTGACCTGCCCAAGGTCACAGGGAGTGCCAGTGGGAATCAAATTTGATCTCGTGTACTAGGCTGTTGCTGTTACCACTAG
Source organism: Ichthyophis bannanicus (assembly GCA_033557465.1). NCBI lineage: Eukaryota > Metazoa > Chordata > Amphibia > Gymnophiona > Ichthyophiidae > Ichthyophis > Ichthyophis bannanicus. The sequence continues at coordinate 2,072,662 of JAWIIG010000024.1, read as the reverse complement.
GCTAATCCTCCACTCCATGGTGTTCTTGCTAGATGTTTTTGATGAACTACGCACTTTTTAACTACAGTACTAGCCTTTCTTTGACTTGTCTAATAGGGAAATACATGCTTACCTGCAGATCCGACATTACATTTCTTCAGTACACTTGCCTGCCATTACTGAGCAGATGCAGGATGAATTAGAGGCTTGCCTTGAGGGCTGAGGCACAGATTAAATTATCTGTGTTTTATAGTGCACTGTCAGGGTTGGTGCAAGGGGTCAATTTTCCGACACTGGCAGATGCTTGGAATCAGGGGGTGTGCTCTCTGCTTTCAGCTGGGCTCTTGATAGCTGGCCTTTGGAAGATCAAGAAAATATCTACTAGTGTAGTGTATCAGGATTCCCGATCCAAGCTCATTATGAGTTTGTACATTTCACCATGGAGAGCATTTCCTGCAGACTTTGTGAAAATGGTGCCTGCCTTTGCACAGTGGAGCCCACCTATCTGGAACATAAGTTTTGGGCTTGTTCCTGCGTGGCATTATTTTGGAAGCAAGTCTCTGTGCTTTTAGTTGGGGTGTTGTTGGCGACTGTGCCATTAAAGGCAGAAGTTTCATTGTTTTGCTGACTTCTCTGCATGCTCTGTTCTGCATAGGACAGCCTGGACCTTTATTTTGAAGGCTTTGTTCTTGACTCGAAGAGCTGATCTCCTTTGTTGGAGGAAGCCTGATCTCCCTACTTTAGCACAGTGGTGTGCCTTACCTATTGATTTGCTTTTGATGTAGAGGAAGGATATTGAGAATGCCATTATGGAAATGTTTCTTTTTTCCCTGTTAGGGCTGTGATGCACAGGACACAAATGTCTGGCATTTTGAGACTCCTTTTGGGGAGGGGGGGGGGTCTGGGTCCCAGCATCCAGGGCTCACTGCTGTGCCTATGGCCCCATCTGCTCCTTTTTGTTTTTCTTTCCATCAGTGAGCTCCTCAGCCACTTCAGGTGGTGGCATGTGTCTGGTGAGAATGGAGCATAGGGTGCCACTAGTTGCATGCCTAGTGGCACCTTTGGGGTCTCGGGGTCCTACTTGAGGGCCAGCTGGCACTGCAGCTCCCAAAACAATACTCAGTTTGTAGTTTGTTGGCTAACTGTTTGACAGCTCTATTTGGGGTCTGGTCATAGTCCTTGGGGACCCGGGGCCCTTGAGCATTCATCTTACGGGCAGCTAGAGAGGTCATAGCTATGCTTCGCTCTTGCACTCTTCTAGTCCTTTGTGAGACCAGCCTTCCCCTGTGGGAGGAGGGATGTTGAAAGGCTCAGAGAGAGTTCCAGTCATCGGAAGGTAAGTCTGAAGAGGACTGAATGCCCTAAGCACTCTTCTTACGGGCAGCTAGAGAGGTTCACTCAAGTCTTAGCTGACTTAGAGCAAGCAATTCTTGGTCGCCTGTGGGCCTGAGCCCCCTCCAGCCCTCGGATGCAGAGCATCATTCTTGGGGCCAGATCCTGTTCTAGGGTGTTTGCACTAAATTGAGAGGTGTTACCTAATCTTCTGGTATCCACGTTACCTGTCGTTTGACCAGGTTCTTTCTCTTCCCTGGGAGATCAAGGAGCAGGTGAAGTGGAAGCTGGTGAGGAAATCTGCCCATTAATTCAGGCCATCTTGGTCATAACCATAGACAGCAGAATGGGGTGGGCCACTGAGGTCATGGCCCAAACAATAGTTTGCCTAACACAGCATCAGCAATTAGAGAGCTTACAAGCAGGGTTGGATATTGGTTGGTTTGGCCCCTGAAATCATAAAGGTGTTCTGCTTCCCCTGGTTGAAACTTTATGAAGCCTGTTTATTAAAATGTGGTAAAGTATTGCAGTTCCCATATATTGTAAAAATTAATGTATGGTAATTGTTGTGGGTGTGGCCAGCATCTACCCGTGCCGTTCCCACACAGGGCATATTTCTACTGCACACTAAATCCATTGCTAATAATGCCCCTACAGCAATAAAAAACACCCTCAACAACCACCACCCCTCCCCAACATCTTCATTCAAGGCCCACCACTCTCCCATACCATTCATCCCTCTGGTTCTTACTGGGAGTTCCTTAGTGACTAAAGGGTGGTCAGGAATGATACCTGGATACGGTTCCATCTTCAAATCTAATAAAATGACAATTTATTTAACACTTTTTTTTATACCGCCTTTAGTCCAAGGCGGTTTACAAAGAACAACATTAACAAACTCAAGTGAGTTAAGTTACATATAACATGGGAGATATGAATTTGGAATTAAATATTAGAGATTTACAGAAATCAGCAATAAGGAATGAAGTTATGATGTGTGTATAGTTAAGTGATTATTATCCATTGGGTTTTCATGGCAAGATACAGAAGTAGATTGCCAGGCCTTTCCTCCACGCAGTTTAAGTTTAGTGTTGTTGCCATTGTCACAGAATTACGATCCTCTGCCGCCAACACTGTCCCATTCTGCTGCTGCACAAATGGGTGGTTTGTCTTGTGTTGGCGGCGGAGGATCACATTTCTGTGATCCTCCGCAGCCCAATGGATAGTCACAACAAAACAAATTGCACTATAGTGCTGGAAGATAAGACCCCCAGGTCAGAAGTCACTCCACTAGCTACTGGGGAGGAGCTGAAGACTTTTCAGAGTAAAGCCAGCATTTATGATGTGGTTGGATCAAAGCCCTCGGGACGTCTGACTGCTAATGTAGCTGCGTATGAAATGAGAGTCAGAAGCTGCAAAGATGTCTTACATATTGGGACATGGAGGTGGTCAAGAATGAAATGTTAGGTGTCAGCGAACTGAAATGGACTGGCATTGGGTACTTTGCATCAGATGATCACACAGTCTATTATGCTGGAAATGAAAGACAAAGAAGAAATGATGTTGCATTTATAATAAAGAAGAAACTTGCAAGAACTGTAATAAAATACAATGTAGTCAGTGAACGCTTAATCTCTATTTGTCAACAAGGAATGCCTATCAACACAACTATAATTCAAGTATATGCCCCAACAACAGCTGCAGAAGAGGATGAAATTGATGAATTCTATGAACCAAGTACAAGCTGAAATTGACAGAACATGCAAACAGGATATCCTGATAGTCATGGGTGACTGGAATGCAAACATTAACAACTAAGAAGAAGGCAAAATGGTTGGAAAATATGGACTTGGCAACAGAAATGAAGCTGGAGAAAGACTGATATTATTCTGCAAGACCAACGATCTATTCATCTCAAACACCTTCTTCCAGCAACACAAGCGGCGGCTGTACACATGGACTTCACCCAATGGATTGTACACATCTGTGGAAGTCAACGATGGAAAAGCTTTATAACATCAACAAAGACAAAACCTGGAGCTGATTGTGGTACAGATCACCAACTATTAGTATGCAAACTCAAGCTAAAGTTGAAAAAAGAGCAAGCCACTCATGAATGTAGTAAAATATGATCTTGAGAATATACCACTGGAATTTAAAGACTTCCTGCAAAATTGATTTGCTTCTTTAGATACAAATGAAAGAGCTCCAGAAGAGTTACGGAATGACATCAAAAGGTTGTGTTGGAAGAAAGCAAAAAGTCTCTACAAAAGGTGAAAAAGCAAAAATGGCCAAAATGGATGACTGAAGAAACTCTGAAAATTGGCAGGAATGCAGAGAAGCTAAAGCCATAGGAGAGAGAGGGGCTATTGCAGAACTCAACAGAGATTTCCAACGTGCAGCAAGATAAAACAAGGAAAACTACTATAATGATGCATGCAAGAAAATATAAGCAAAACTATTACAGGAAAAACAAGATCGGCTTTCCTAAAGCTACAAGAGTTGTTATTAAAGAAAAAATTCCAGCTTCGAATTGGAATGTTACAAGATGCTCAAAGTTCTATGTTGAATGATGCTGAGAAGATGAAGAAAAGGTGGAAAGATTATACAGAGGTTTTTTTTATGATAAAGATCAAGTGGACCAACAGCCATTTCAATCTGTACCTTATGATCCAGAATCATTGGTGATGAAAGAAGTCAAAGCAGCATTGAAAGCCTTATCAAAGAACAAAGCACCAGGCATTGATGGCATTCCCATAGAAGTATTACAGCAACCTGATGCAGCTGTTACCATACTTACAAAGCTCTGCCAGGCAATTTGGAAAACAACATCATGGCCAACTGACTGGAAAAGATCTGTGTTTATACCAATACTAAAGAAAGGTGATCCAACTGACTGTGGAAATTATCGCACAATCGCTCTGATCCCACATGCCAGCAAGATTCTACTGAAGATTATTCAACAGACTGCAATCATACCTGGAACAAGAACTACCTAAAGTGCAAGTAGGGTTCAGGAAAGGGCAAAGAACGAGAAACTAAAATATACCAAAAGGATATCTATTTGTGCTTTATTGACTAAAGCAAGGCTTTTGACTCTGTAAACCATGAAAAACTCTGGGCCATATTAAGAAGCATGGGTATACTAGAACACCTGATCGTTCTTTTGCACAATCTGTACATTGATCAAGAAGCATATACTTAGATTAGAGGAAAGGTGAGATAGAGGAGATATGATAGACATTTAAATATCTCCGTGGCCTAAATGGCACAAGTGGAGAGCCTCTTTTTATTGAAAGCAAGCTCTGCTATGAGGGGATTATAGGATGAGGGTGAAAGGGGACTCAGGAGTAATATGTGGAAATATTTTGTTACAGAAAGAGTGGTAGATGCATGGAATAGTCGGCCAGTAGTAGAGACAATGACACTATCTGAATTCAAGAAAGCATGATACAAATACAGAAGAACTCTAAAGGAAAAAAGGGGGCTATTGTAGTTGATATGGAAGGACAGACTAGATAGGCTGTATGATCTTTATCTGCCATCATGTTTCTATGTTTCACTTTTGACTTTGATCTGTCACAGTGGTAGTGGTTCCTCCTGAGTCCTCCTTAAGTAGTCATGGCTGCTTTCTCTTGGCCCAGGTCAACAGCAGGCACCGGGTGCCAGTATTTAATACCTAAATAGTCTGGTGGCTATACATTTTCCAGCCCTGATGGAAGGTAGGGGAGTGACAGGGCTGGAAGATACAGTATTACATGGTGAGTGCATTTCCTCCCTAGTGAGTTAAACTATGGAAGAATATTTTGAATCCTTGAGAGAGGATATGCTTTCACAAAATTGATGATGTATATCAGGAGCTTCTAGTTAGTGATCTTAAAACATATATTAAAGGATCTAATAACATAAAAGTAAATACACTGCAGGGCAAACCAAAACACAAGGCAGGAGGAACTGGAAATAAAAAGATGGCAAGCAAACAGCTACCCTTGAATTGAGCAGAATTAAGAAAAAAAAAAACCTAACAAAATAATTTAAAAACTAACATGACCATGTTTTAATGCAGTGTCTGTATCGGGGATTTAAACTTCAATGTAAGAACACAGTAAGATCGTCTAAAGAAACAAAAACGTATTAAAATGTAGAATCATAATACAATTAAGATGATTCCTTAGATAATGCAAGACATAGGTGCCCTGACAATGCAGATAAAAAATTGAAATGGAAATTCCAGGGATGTCTAGTTAAACAGCAGGCAATATAATGAATTAATACAAGAAAAAAAACTACTCAAAAAATAAGCTAACTGTAAGACAAATATAACCAAAAAACAAAGGAGGAAAGAAAAGCAAATTATAAGAAGAAAAGGACCTCAGCAAAACTCCCAGAATTCAAAGCAAAGATCTCAAAAGGGAGATGCCACCCCCTCATCTAAACCAAAAGAAAAACAAGTGAGCGGCATAAACATCAAAGGTCAGAAAAAAACTCTGATAACATCAACAGCAGAATCCATGGATTGACTCAAAACACATGCATGAACAAGAAAATCTTAAAGTAGTCATGGCAAGTAAAAAGCAACACTGACTTAGCTTTAAAAGATGCAGTCAGATCCAGTCAAAAGACAAAAAACAAAATCCAATCCACAGTCATAGCTCCAACACTGGGTGTTTCGCTGGTGTGCTTCATCATGGAGTGGGATTGAGTAGCCCCGCTGGACAACTCTAGAAAAAAATGCTGTGGTAAACTCTCCATTTCTAAGGGCCAGAATTGCAACAAAGAAGAAAAAAGAAAGAAAGAAAGAGAAGAAAAACATAAAAACTGAATGAAGCTGGAAAAAGCTGCTAATATGAACGCTTACATAATTTATAAAGAAAGAAGAACAATGAGATTGCCTTTGACGGGAAAACCTGGCATAACACATCAGTCAACCGACTAAAAATGCCAAGCATGCGCTTAAAGAAAAAAAGAATGGCAGGAACCACGTCAGAACCAAATAATGTGTATACAAAAAAAACATATCTTCTCAAGTACTTGCTCAATAAAGCTGTTTAAAAGCAGGTTCTCCAATCAAAGGATTCATTCATGCTCGACGGTTCAAGAGTGTTTAAACGAAAGATCCATTGTTCCTTACGAATGAGAAGTCTCAGGATCTCCCTGTTGCCTAAGAGGACCCACATAGTCGATGATCAGGCATTGTAAATCTGTAAAAGAATGGTTCAATGAACAGTAATGTTTAACTGCATGATGTAATTTACTACTATGTTCAATCAGCTGAACTTTAAATGGGCGGCAAACTTTGCCCACATAAGCAACACAGTTGTTCAATATTGTCATGCCTGATGCTATCAGTCGGTGCTTCTCAATGGGGATATCAGCATTTTTAAAGACCTTTGTGGCTTATACTAGCAGTCTATTTATATCAATTAAAGTTTGGCGATCTGGTACAGGTACGTTTTCCAAGCATTCACTATACGATTGCCAGTCCTTTCTTGTCTAGACAGTATCATATATTTTTAAGAAATGGATTTTTTTCAGTTAGGTCTTCTATAGTTGATGATTTTGTTTTTCAGTTGGCCTTTTCAATTTGTTTAACATAAATAAGGACCTTCTCACAATCCTCACCATCATTAAAGCTAGGTAGAAGAGTAATTTTGAAAAGATCTCCAAAAACAGACACAGTCCCTCTTAACTGATAACTGTGTTTGCTTTTGGTTTAAATTTTCTGCATAATTTAAGTCTAAAGTATATTTTCAGTATACTTTTTGTCCAGATTTGCATAGTTGACAAGTGGTCTACCTGTTCTGGCCTGGTCTCTCTTTGAGTTTAGCTGAACATCCCTGGAACTTCTTTTACCAATTTTTGTTTTGGAGTGTGGGGATCATTTACTAACTATTAGCACATGCTTTCTATCACAGGGCCCCATTTCATTCCTATGGGCCTTGTGGCAGATAGCACTTAACAAAGGGGGTCATTTTGTAATACTTAGTATCTACATTATTAGGCTACCCACATCTTGCCTCATCAGTTACATTTTTTTATGCTTTTATTTATGCAACCTTGCTGTTTTTCTTACATTGTAGTTTAAACTCCTGATTTAAGGGTACTGATGAAACATGGCCATATTAGGTTTAATTTAGTTATTTTGTGATTCTCCAGGACCAAGCAGGAAGTCAGTCCTCACATATGGGTGACGTCGGCGCCGACGGAGCCCTCGCGGAGCAATTTTCCCCAGCTTTCAAAGAAAGCCTTTGGGAATTGCAGCGCGCATGCGCGGTCCCCTTCCCGCCCAAAGGTGCCATCTTGGCCAGTCTTCTTTTTTACGCGGAGCCCTACAGACGCTGTCTACAAGTCGCCGCTGGAAAGTTGATTTTCTTTATTATTTTATTATTTTCTTCGGTTCGACGCCGGTCCCTTTTCCGTCCGGCCTAGCGACGCCAGTTGCGAGGCCTCCCCTTCTTTTCGTTTTTTTTCTGTCCTTAGTGACAAATTCACGCTTTTTTCACTTTTCCATGGCGGCACGAACGTTCGACCTCGCAGGGGCCCTTTTTCCCCCGATGGCCGCCAGTGGCTTTAAAAAGTGTGTTAAGTGTAAGAAACCTATGTCTCTTACTGACACACATGATTGCTGCCTCCGTTGCCTGGGCCCAGATCATAAAGAAATGATCTGTGGTGCCTGTGGCAAGATGTCCGCCAAATCCTTGCGGAGTCGGCAGCATCAGAGGGAGAGAATCTTCTCTGACCCCAGCCATACCCGGACCTCGTCAGAGGCGTCGGTGTCCAGGGAATCTGGCTCTGAACACCGTCGGAGCTCCTCTGAGAGGGGGTCTCCTACCCGGGAGCATCATCGGAGGAAGAAACCCGTGAGGACGGCGTCGGTGGACGCTCCTGGCTCCGCGAGGGCCAGGTCGCATAGCCCCGATAGCCGTCCTGGGTCTTTGGAGCTGGAGCGGCCGTCCAAACAGCCTCGTCTGGAGATGGACTCGTCTGCTCACGTAAGTCCTGTTGTCCTCGTGGACTCGCCTCCGAGGGGTCAGACGTCGGGCCCGACACCGTCGGGGCCCGAGTCGGGGGCTGCTGGGTCTCCTGAGTTCGGACTCAGGTTGACGGCCTTGGAGAGCAGCCTGGCTGCCTTCATGGACCAGCAGCGGGCATTGATCGCTGGCCTCGCTGGCGCTTCTGCCCTGACCGCCGGGACGTCGACGTCTAAGTCGACCCCGGAGACCGAGCCGATCCTCGAGTCCATGCGGGCTCGAGTCGATCCTCGGTCGAGGTCCCCTTCGGCCTCCCGTTCAGGGCCGAGGTCGTCGACGCTGACTCCCTCGGCGTCGGGGCAGATGGCGTCTGTGCCCGCCCGGCCTGAGCCGCTCGACTCCTCCTCCGAGGAGTCCGCCTGGGAATCCGAGGTGGAAGAGTCACCTGATTCTTTTCGGACTCGGTGTATCCCTTCGGACTCCCCCGAGTCCGAACCTCGGAGACAGTCCCCCCCGGAGGATGCACGGTTCTTGGACTTTGTGAGGGATATGGCCAAGGCCTTGGCCTTCCCTGCGGATCCCGAGGAGGAGCCTCGAGCCGAAGAGCTCGATGCCCTCCAGTATGACTCTCCTGCAAAGGAGCATTTTACTGTACCGGTTCCTCCGATGCTGGAACGAATTCTCTTCCGCAAGTGGGAGAGCCCGGTGTCGTCGCCGGTATTAAGCAAGCGGGTCGATGCCATATATTGAGTCCGCAAGAGCCCTGGCTTCCAAAAAGCACAGCTGCCGCACCATTCCATGGTGGTGGAATCGGCCATGCATAGGCTCAAGAGCCAGAAGATGCACTCCTCGGTGCCTCCTGGCAGGGAAGCCCGCAGCCTGGATGGCATCGGTAAGAAGTGTTTCCAGGGCTCTATGCTTGCTTGTCGGGTCCAGACTTACCAGCTCTACATGGGCATGTATCTCAGGGACCTGGCTAAAGAAATAGCCGGATTCTCTGCTGGTCTCTCCGAGGAACCTTTGCGGAGGTTCCTGGCCCTGTCCACCGGTATTCGGGAGTGCTCAAAGTTTATCTCTCAAGCAGCCTACGATGGCTTTGAGGCATCGGCTCGGGTAGCCGCAGCCGGCATCGGGGCCCGCCGACAGGCTTGGCTTCAGTCCTCCGACCTCGAGCCCTGGGTGCAGGACAAGTTGGTCGATGTCCCCTGCAGAGGTGAAAACCTCTTTGGCAAACCTATGGACGAGAAGGCTGCACAACTCGAGACAGAGACTCTCACCAGGACTCGGCTCTCCAGGAAAACCTCTGCCCCTTCCCAGAAGAAGGGCTCGGGGAAAAAGCCCTTTTACCCGAGGAAGGCGGCTGCCTATAAACACTACCCTCATTATCAGGCCTCAGCAGCTCCCCAACAGGGTCAGTAGGCCAAGGGATGGGGTAACGGGTCCCGTAGGCAGCAAGCCCCCAAGCCTGCGCCACCGGCCCCTGCTCCGCAGGGTGGGGGTTTTTGACTCTTTCAGCATAGCCTCTCCCCCTCCGCTGGTGTCTCTCAGCACGGGAGGCCGGCTGGTCCACTTTGCCCACAGGTGGTCCAACATCATGTCAGATACCTGGGTGCTCCACATAGTCCGAGAGGGCTATCTTCTACACTTCCACCAGGTACCTCCCCCCTACTTTCCAGGGGAGCCTCTGCGACCCCCTCTTCACCGGGACTTACTCCTTCAAGAGTTGGCAAGTCTTCTTCAGGAACAGGCGGTGGAGCCGGTGCCCCACCACCTGAGAGGTCAAGGCTTCTATTCCAGGTACTTCCTGATACCAAAGCGTACTGGAGGCCTCAGACCCATCCTGGACTTGCGGAACCTCAACAAGTTCCTGGAAAGGGAAAAGTTCAAGATGCTTACCCTTGGAATCCTGCTGCCCTACCTCCAGCAGGGAGATTGGCTATGCTCCTTGGATCTAAAGGATGCCTATACTCACATCCTCATCCACCCAAGCCACCGACAATACCTAAGGTTTGTGGTGGCAGGCAATCATTACCAGTACAGAGTGCTGCCCTTTGGCCTATCCTCCGCACCACGAGTCTTCACAAAATGTCTCGCAGTGGTGGCGGCTTATCTCCGGCTTCAAGGCCTCTTTGTCTTCCCTTACCTAGACGACTGGCTCATTAGAGCTCCGTCCTCCACGGAGGCCACTCACGCCACGCAACGTACTGTGACTCTGCTCCAGTACCTGGGCTTTGTCATAAACTTCGAAAAGTCCATTTTGCTCCCCTCTCAGGATCTCGAGTTCATCGGCGCCAGGCTAAACACGCTTCAAGCGCGCGCCTTTCTGCCGCTCGACAGAGCACAACGGCTCATGGCTCTAGCCAGCCGCTTCCGCAGCCATTCCCGGGTCTCGGCCAGGCACTTTCTGAAACTGCTCGGCCATATGGCTTCCACGGTCCATGTGACCCCCAATGCCCGCCTGAATATGCGGCCTGCTCAATGGTGCCTTCGCTCACAATGGCGTCAGGCCTCGGGGAGACTAGCGGACTCAGTACGAATCTCCAGCCCGCTGGTCTCTTCTCTACGGTGGTGGCTTCATCTGCCCAACCTAGTGCTCGGAATGCCCTTTCAGTCTCCTCCGCCGGTTCAGGTACTGACGACCGACGCTTCTCTCCTGGGTTGGGGAGCACATTGCCAAGGGACCTGTACCCAGGGTCTCTGGACCCCGTGGGAATCTGCCCAGCAGATCAACTTCCTGGAGCTCAGAGCGATCCGCCTGGCTCTCCGGGCCTTCTCCCACCTTACCACTCGCCAGTCCGTCCTCGTCCAGACGGACAATCAAGTGGCCATGTTCTACGTGAACAAACAGGGGGGCATGGGCTCCTTCCTTCTCTGTCGGGAAGCACAAAAGCTCTGCGCTTGGGCCGTCAGCCGAGGAATCCTCCTCAAAGCTGTCTATCTCCCAGGTCAAGAGAACTACCTGGCAGACAAACTGAGCAGAATCCTCCAACCACACGAGTGGAGATTGGACCCGTTGGTGGTTCAAAGGATCTTTCTCCAGTGGGGCCTCCCCACGCCGGATCTCTTTGCCAGTCCTCTGAACAGGCAACTTCCTCGGTTCTGCTCTCGGGAGCCGCATCCCCTCCGAGTAGCGGCGGATGCTTTTCTGCTCTCATGGTCCACGGGCCTTCTGTATGCCTTTCCTCCCATGCCGCTGGTGTCTCGAACACTTTTCAAGGTTCTCCAGGACAAGGCTTCGATGATCCTGATCGCTCCCCGGTGGCCCAGGCAACCGTGGTTCCCGCTTCTGATGCAACTGGCGGTAGATACTCTGTTGCCTCTGGGGTTTCAACCCGATCTGACCCAGGATCAGGGGTCTCTCCTACACCCCAACCTCAGATCTCTTCATCTGATGGCCTGGCTGCTGAAAGGGTAGTCCTTGCTCCCCTCCTGCTGCCTCCAGAGGTGGAAGAAGTCGTGCTAGCTTCCAGGCGACCCTCTACCCGGAAATCCTACGCCCTTAAATGGCGTCGTTTCTCCACCTGGTGTACTCAACAGTCTCAGGACCCCTTCTCCTGCTCGGTGTCGGTGGTCTTGCAGTATTTGCTTTCCCTCTCCAATCTTGGACTTAAGTCCAACTCGGTCAAGGTTCACCTCAGTGCTATTTCTGCACATCATGTGCCGGTGGAAGGCAGGCCTCTTTCCGGCCACCCTCTCGTGGCATGGTTCTCCCGAGGTCTCCTTCTCCTTAAACCACCTTTGCGCCCCCCAGCCCCCGACTGGGACCTTAACGTGGTTTTACAGCGGATCACCTGTCCGCCTTTTGAACCCATGGCTACCTGTCCTCTCCGTTTTCTTTCTTGGAAAACCTTATTCCTGGTAGCCCTCACTTCCGCTAGACGCGTTAGTGAACTGCAGGCCCTAGTGTCTGATCCCCTTTACACTAGGTTCTACAAGAACAGGGTAGTCCTGCGGACTCACCCTAAGTTTCTTCCAAAAGTGGTCTCCCCTTCTCACATCAATCAGGAGGTGGTGCTTCCGACCTTCTTTCCCAGGCCACACTCCAGCCGAGCTGAGAGGGTCTTGCATACCCTGGACTGTAGAAGGGCGCTGAACTTCTACCTTGATCATACGCGGGAGCACCGTAAGACGGTTCAGCTCTTCCTGTCTTACGACCCTAATAAATTGGGGCTCCCTGTCTCCAAGCGTACTCTGTCCATCTGGGTAGCTGACTGTATCGCTTGGACTTATGGGGCGGCAGGCCTCTCGTTGGAAAGTCGAGTCACCGCTCATCGGGTTAGGGCGAAGGCTGCGTCAGTGGCTTACCTCCGCTCTGTTCCATTGGCAGACATCTGCCGGGCCGCTACTTGGTCTTCGAGCCAGACTTTTGCAACCCATTACTGCCTCGAGAGGGAGTCCCGCAGGGACAGTGCTTTCGGACAGGCAGTCCTCCGTAATCTCTTCGAGGTTTAAGCAACTCCTACCCTCCATCCCGGATGTTGGGCTACCGGTTGGAGATTAGTCAGAGAAGATTCCTTCCTTCTGTGCTGCTGAGCTAGAGGGAGCTCATTTTTGTGCTTAGGGTCTCCGGTAGCCTTGAGCTTGGGAGTCCCATATGTGAGGACTGACTTCCTGCTTGGTCCTGGAGAAAGCGTAGTTACTCACCTGTAACAGGTGTTCTCCAGGAGCAGCAAGAATCAGTCCTCACAACCCTCCCTCCTCCCCGTGGAGTTGCAGTCATATGATTTAATTTTTGCAAATTTTTTGCTGTCTCTTCGCTATGTCATCAGACTGGCCAAGATGGCACCTTTGGGCGGGAAGGGGACCGCGCATGCGCGCTGCAATTCCCAAAGGCTTTCTTTGAAAGCTGGGGAAAATTGCTCCGCGAGGGCTCCGTCGGCGCCGACGTCACCCATATGTGAGGACTGATTCCTGCTGCTCCTGGAGAACACCTGTTACAGGTGAGTAACTACGCTTTTTTATTAAAGTAATTCTTTTTTTGCTCATTTTGAGCATAACTGTTTGTTGGTTTGTTGGCTTGTCAGCTTTTTACTTGCAGTCCCTTCTGTATTTGTAGTGTTATAAGTTAATGTATATCTGTAATGATGGATTGCGTCATCTGTAACTTTGCTTGGAGATCCCTGCTTATGTAATTTTTCATTTTTATTTTTTCCCATTGGAAACCTTCACCTCCTTTAATTAAAATAAGCAAAATATCGGTAACTTATTTTAAGTTCTGCTTTGGCACTTCCTGGTTATGGGTGTGATTAGTTTCACCTGATGCTTATGAACGCTACCATTCTTCTTGTTTCTTGAAACATTGAGTAATCAAATATAGTTGAAAAATAAGCACTAAGGCTTGGCAAAATATACAATTTATACTTAAGCCTGCTAGGATTCCAAAAGGGTTACATTAATCTCCAGGAACAAGCAGGAATTTAGTCTTCACATATGGGTATCGTCGGTACCGACGGAGTCTGTGCGGGAATGCTCCCCAGCGTCCAATTAAAAAGCTTTTGGGAGCATCCCACATTGCCTGCGTGCTGCCTTCAAGCCTTTTCCAACTGCCTTTCTCCAGTTCTTCGTTTTCCGCGGAGCCAGCAAATTGTTCCTGTCACCGCAGAAAATTATCTTATTCTCCCTCTTTTTTGTGGTCGCGTCTGTCTTCTCTCGACGCCATACCGGTACCGCCGGTTCTTTCCTTCTTTCTTTAAAAAAAAAAAAAAAAAGAGAATATTTTTTCCCCAAACTTTTTCTTCTTCAGGTGCACGTGCCATTTTGGGCACTAGGCCCAAAATTACCTTACTATGGAAAAACCCGCTTCGGGTTTCAAAAAGTGTACCAAGTGTGTCGGTACCATCTCTGTCACGACACCCATGAGTGGTGCCTTAAATGTTTAGGTCCTGACCACTCCATCTCGGAGTGTATGGCCTGTGGGATGATGTCGAAGAGGGGTCTTCAAAACCGAGCTGCTAAGCTCAGCACCCTTTTTCCCTCCGATGCAGCCTCTGTGGCATCGATGTCTTCCAGGGCTTCGTCTTCCTCCCATGGATCTCAGGTAACTAAACATAGGTCTGGCCAGTCCTCAAAGGGTAGATCTCCTTCCAAGTATCGAGATGCCTCTGGCGTTGCCCTTGAGGGTTCTGCACCGGCAAAATTGCACCGGCGGGAGGCTTCAGCTTCCAAAGCATTATCGGGGTTCCAGGATGTTCTCGAGGCCTCAACCTCGGCAGAACTACTGGTGCCATGCTCTGGGGTACCGGCTGCTTTCTCCGGTACCGATACCCAGGCATCGGCAACGTCAATAGACCAGAGGTTCCTGGCTATTGAACGCAGTCTGGCGACTCTCCTTGCAGCATCGGCACCCTCGGAACTGCATCAGACAGTTCAACCGGTACCGGCACCGACGTCGGTACCAGTACCGACAGCATCGACATCATAGTAACATTATAACATAGTAAATGATGGCAGATAAAGACCAGCATGGTCCATCTAGTCTGCCCAGCAAGACGGCAAGAGTAGGTGCACCTGTTGCTCTGTGCAGGCCACCCCTCCCCATGTCTTTGTTTAGGGGTAAACCCACCACTCCATGTAGGACACCCCTATTTGTAGAGACGGTAGATGGTTCAGAAGTTAGATGGTTCAGTTTATCTTGTTTTTATCCTATTGCTGTAAAGGGATCCACTGTGTGTGTCCCATGCCTTTTTGAATTCTGCCACCGTGTTTGCCTCCACCACTTCCATCGGGAGGGCATTCCAAGCATCCACCACCCTTTCAGTGAAAAAATTCTTCCTGACATTGCCTTTCAATTTACCACCTTGCAGCTTCATGTTATGCCATCTAGTTTTACAGCTTCCCCGTCTTTGGAAGAGGTTTGTTTGTTCATCATTTCTCTTTAAGTATTTAAAGGTCTGAATCATATCTCCTCCAAAGTGTACATATTTAGATCTTCAAGTCTCTTCTCATAAGGCTTCTGACGCAGGCTCCAAATCATTTTGGTCGCTTTCCTCTGAACAGTTTCCAGTCTTTTTACATCTTTTGCAAGATACAGTCTGCAAAACTGAACACAGTATTCCAAGTGAGGCCTCACCAGTGACTTATACAGTGGCATAAGTACCTCTTCCTTTCTGCTGGTAATCCCTCTTTGTATGCAGCCCAACATCCTCCTGGCTTTTGCCACCGCCTTGTCGCACTGTTTTGCCACCTTGAGATCATCAGAGATAATCACACCAAGGTCTTTCTCCTGAACCGTGCATACCAACCTCTCGCCCCCTATCGCGTACATTTCACTTGGATTTCTGCTACCCAAGTGCATGACACTGCACTTTTTTGCATTAAATCGTAGTTGCCAAGCATTAGACCCGTCTTCCAGCTTTTGTAGATCTTTCCTCATGTTAACCACTCCCTCGGGGGAGTCCACTCTGTTGCAAATTTTTGTGTCGTCTGCAAAAAGACAGACTTTTCCATTCAGTCCTTCAGCAATATCACTCACAAATACATTGAACAGTGCCGGGCCCAGGACCGAACCCTGGGGCACCCCGCTAATCACCTTCCTCTCATCCGAGTGAGCTCCATGTACAATCATCTTCTGTTGTCTGTCAGTCAACCAATTTCTAATCCAGTTTACCATCTTGGGACCCATCCCCAAGCTACTGAGTTTGTTGACAAGCCTCCTATGAGGAACAGTATCAAAGGCTTTGCTGAAATCCAGGTAGATGACATCCATCGCATGCCCCTGATCTAATTCCTTGGTCACCCAGTCAAAGAACTCAATCAGATTTGTTTGGCAAGACCATCCTTCGGTAAAACCATGTTGCCTCGGATCTTGCATCCTGTTGGTTTTGAGAAAGTTCACTATTCGCTCTTTCAGGAGCGCCTCAATTACTTTTCCCACTCACGGGCCTGTAGTTTGACACTTCTTCCATGTCACCACTTTTGTGTAGTGGTACGACATCAGCCATTCTCCAGTCCTGAGGATCCTCTCCTGTTTCCAAGGATCTGTTGAAGACATTCTTTAACGGTCCTGCAAGAACCCCTCTGAGCTCTTTCAGTATCCTGGGATGTATTCCATCTGGTCCCATGGCTTTGTCCACTTTCAGTTTAGCAAGTTGTTCTAACACCTCATCTTCTGTGAATGGTGTGTATCTACTTCATTCCTAGTTTTGTCGCCACCTTTAACATCTTTAGCCATCCTTTCCTCTGCCTTTGATTTTGCTATCCTTATTACTCTTTTATACTCTTTGAGTTGGATCCTGTATTCATTTCCGTGTTCTTCTGTTTGCAAGCTTTTGAATTTTGCGAAAGTTGTGGTTTTTGCCTTTATTTCAGCAGCCATCTCTTTGGAAAACCAAATAGGTTTCCTTCTCCTCTTGTTTTTATTTACTTTTCTTGCATATTTATCTGTTGCCCCTTTTATTGCCTTCTTTAGTTTAGCCCATTGCAATTCCACTTCCCTTATCTCCTTCCACCCCATCATCTCCTCCTTTAAGTACTCTGCCATTTTATTGAAGTCAGTGTATTTGAAGTTTAGGACTTTGAGCTTGCTATGATTGGGCCTGTACCATGACTTTTATCTCAAACCACACCGTGTGATGGTCGCTATTGCTCACAGGGGCACTCACGCAGACATTCGACACACTATCACCGTTGGTGAGCACTACATCCAGCGTTGAGCTTTCCCTGGTTGGTTCCATCACCATTTGTCTAAATAATGCATCTTGGAGAGCATCCACAATTTTTTTGCTTCTTTCCAGATGTGCAGAAGGAGTAATCCAATCCACATCAGGTAGATTAAAGTCACCCAATATGATTGCTTCCCCCTTTGTTGCTATCTTGGCAATATCTTTAATCAATCCGTTATCTCTCTTCAATTTGATTTGGAGGTCTGTAGACTACAGCAATATGGATGAGAGTGCCATCTCCTCTTTCCAACGCAATCCAGAGCGCTTCTTCTTTTCCCCATGTCCCTTGCATTTCAGTAGCTTTAATATTGCTTTTGACATACAAGGCTACCCCTCCTCCTTTTCCATTTTCACTGTCTCTTCTGAATAGATTATAGCCAGCTATGGCTATATCCCAATCGTGCGATTCATTAAACCATGTTTCTGTAATGGCCACAATGTTCAAATTCATTTCCACAATTAGGGCTTCCAGGTCTGGAATTTTGTTGGCTTAGCTTCGAGCATTTGTGCTCATTGCTTTCCAGCATTTTCCTGGCTTGTGTGTATTTTGCAATGATTTTCTTCTGCCTACTTCTTCCCACATGTTTTTGATGTGTGGTTTAAAAGTGTGGCTGTTTCTGATGGTGTTCTGCAAGAGCACCTGGATAGAAGGTACTTCGAATCCTCGGAGGAGTCTGAGGATTCTGACAGTTCGGTCGGTACCGAAGTACTTCTCCCAGAGGAGCCTTCCTCTCCTAAACGTAGGATGTCTCCTCCAGAGGATATCTCCTTTCAGGATTTTATCAGGGAGGTGGCTCGAGGTCTTTCCATTACTGTGGCTTCTGAAACAGAGCCCAGAGCAAAGGAGTTGGAGATTTTACAATATCCCAAGGCTCCTAAAGAGGCAGCTACTTTGCCTGTCCATGAGATCTTACATGATCTCATGTTAAGAATGTGGGAAACACCTCTTACCACCTCTACTCACTCTCGTAGTCTGGATACTATATATCGAGTGCCTCCGTGTCCTGGCTTCCAGAAGACAGCTTCCTCACCACTCCATTGTAGTGGAATCAGCTATGAGAAGGATCAGAAGTGCAAAGAGGCATGCCTCTAATCCTCCAGGACGTGAGTGTAGAACTTTGGATGCCTTTGGATGTCGTACTTTCCAGGCTTCCATGCTTTCTGCCAGGATCAGTTCCTATATTTTATATATGGGAATGTTCCTTAAGGAAGTCGGAGGAGATTTGGAGGTTTTCAGCCCTCTTCTTCCTGAGGAGAAGAGGCAGGATTTTCTCACACTGGTTAAACATGCCCAGGATGTTTCTAAATTTGTCAATCGTGCAGCTTTTGACTGTTTCGAGTGCATAAGCAGAATTTCTGCCATTGCCATAGGTGCACGTAGGATTGCCTGGCTCCAGGCATCTGATTTGGAGCTCTGGGTGCAGGACAAACTGGGCAATATCCCTTGTACAGGTGAAAATCTATTTGGCAAAAATTGGCAAGAGAAAGCCAATGACATGGATACTGACAACTCCACTTTGGATAGATTATCCAAAGCCACAGCTGATCCTGCAAGAAAGAAATCTTTCAAGAAACCATTCTTCTCCAAAAAGATGATGTTTTATCCCTCTTATACCCAGCAGGGACGTTCTGCAGGTCAGCCTGCCCGAAAGGGTCAGCAACCACCTAAACAAAGGAAAGCAAAGACTGCTAAGCCTCAACCGTCTCAGCAGTCTCAGCCTCCACAAGGCCTTTGACTTCCATCTAGAGAACTTAGCCTTCCTGGCCCTCAACGGTCCAGAGCCTTCCACCGTTCCAGGAAGGTTGTGTCACTTTGCCCCCAGATGGGGGCATATAACAGCAGAAGATTGGACTCCCTCTTCCACAATGGTAAGACAGTTCAATTCTCAGACCTCTCTCAACAGCCTGTTAGATCAAGAGGTCACTATGCTTCTTGCCCAAGGGGCAATAGAAGAGGTACCCATTCCTCAACAGGGTACATGGTTTTACTCCCCCTATTTCCTTATCCCAAAGAAAACAGGGGGACACAGACCTATTTTAGACCTCAGAGAATTGAACAAATTCCTGTTCAAAGAGAAATTCAAGATGCTTTCTCTGGGAACTGTGCTGCCATATTTATTTATTTTATTTTTATTTACATTCTCTTATATACCGCGCTATTCTGCATCAGTGCGGTTTACATTGAACAAACTGAAATTACATTGAACAGGGCATTATAACTTGGAGATAACTATTTTACAGGGAACATGGGCTATGGAGGGTTAAGTGACTTGCCCAAGACCACAAGGAGCACCTGTGGGACTAGAAACCCCAGTCCTTCTGCTGTCCTCTAGTGGGATTTGAACCCCCGACCTTACGGCCTGAAGTACCTTGCCCCAACCACTAGGCCACTCCTCCACTCCATATCTTCAGAGTCAGGATTGGCTTTGTTCTCTAGATCTCAAGGATGCGTAAACTCATGTTCTCATCCATCCAACTCATAGAAGATTCCTTCGGTTCCTTTTTCAAGGAAAGCACTACCAATACAGGGTGCTTCATTTTGGCCTGGCCTCAGCACCAAGGGTGTTTACGAAATGCATGGCGGTGGTAGCAGCATTTCTTCGCACTCTAGGAATATTCGTCGTCCCCTACTTAGACGACTGGCTCATTCGAGCCCCATCAGAGGCCAGGATTTCTCTATCTTGCACAATGCATATCCTTCAGTATTTGGGTCTGGTCATAAACATCCCAAAATCCAGCCTAACTCCCACTCAGTCTCTGGAGTTCATAGGAGCCTTGCTGGATACCAGAAAAGTAAGGGCCTATCTTCCACAGCCCTGATGCATTCGCATTGTGCACTTAGCCTCCCAGGCAGTGTTGAAAACTCATCTTACTGCTCGGGAAATGTTACAATTACTAGGCCACATGTCATCCACTGTGCATGTGGTCCCCTGTGCTCGCCTCCATATGAGAGCAGCTCAATGGACTCTATCCACTCAATGGACCCAGGCATCAGGCTGCCTATCAGACAAAATAGCAAACACAAGTCATCTTATTTTGTCTCTCCAATGGTGGCAATCAACCCAAAACCTGTTGGTAGGGTGCCCTTTCCAGCAGCCCCTATCCCAGGTCACTCTAACAACAGATGCCTCACAACTGGGTTGGGGAGCTCACCTGCAAGATCTCTCTACCCAAGGCATCTGGACTCCACAGGAGACCCACTTACATATCAATCTTCTGGAACTCAGAGCACTCTTCTTTGCTCTTCGAGTGTTCCATGTCCAGCTAAGCTGCAAGACAGTCCTAATTCAAACGGACAACCAGGTATCCATGTTCTACGTGAACAAGCAGGGAGGAACAGGCTCTCTGTCGCTTTGCAACGAAGCTTTGTGACTTTGGGCCCTCGCCAGTGAGCATCAGATTCATCTCCTTGCGGTATATCTACCAGGCATTCAAAACTCTTGGGCAGACAGACTCAGTCGAGTTCTGCTCCCACACGAATGGTCTCTCCATGCAGACCAGGTAACATTTTTCAAATTTGGGGAACCCCGGACATAGACCTCTTTGCAAGTCCACTGAATGCCCAAATTCCCCGGTTTTGTTCCATTATTCCGGCTCAGGGTTGTCAGGCCAGGGATGCTTTCCTCCTCCATTGGGGTCAGGACTTCCTATATGCCTTTCCACCCATTCCCCTAATTCCCAAAACCCTATTCAAGCTTCAGAGAGACAGAGGCCATATGATTCTCATAGCTCCACATTGGCCACGGCAAGTGTGGTACCCTCTGCTCCTACATCTCTCTCAAGCTCCATCTCTGGATCTGGGATCTGCTCCAGATCTCCTGTCTCAGGAGGACGGGATGTTGTGGCATCCAAATCCCCATGCTCTGCATCTCAAGGCCTGGTTGCTGAGAGCCTAGACCTACATGGTTTTAACCTTTCTCAACAAGTAAAGGATGTCCTTTGTGCTTCCAGGAAACCTTCCACAAGACGCTCTTATGCTTTCAAGTGGAAAAGGTTTTTCCATATGGTGTTCGCAGAAGGGTCTTGACCCCCTTGCGATACCTCTGGAATCCTTACTGGAGTATCTCCTTCATCTCCTTCAGGACTTAAGACTAACTCAGTAAGAGTCCATTTAAGTGCTATTTCAGCTTCTTTAAAGCCTTTAAATGGGCAGCCTATTTCCTCTCATCCCCTCATAGCGAGATTTATGAGAGGCCTTCTAACTAAGCCTCCCATCAGGCCACCACCAGTGTCATGGGACCTGAATCTGGTTCTTGGCCAGCTCATGAAGCCGCCTTTTGAACCTTTAGCTACTACCTCCTTGAAATTCCTTTCCTGGAAATTATCTTTCTCATTGCAATCACATCAGCACGTCGCATCAGTGAATTGCAAGCATTGGTTGCTGATCCTCCTTATATGAGGTTCCATCATGATAAGGTAGTCCTTAGGACTCATCCACACTTTATGCCAAAGGTGGTCTCACCTTTTCATTTAAACCAAGCAGTTTATCTGCCTGTATTCTTTCCAAGGCCTCATGCTTCAAATGCAGAAAGGAATCTTCATACATTGGACTGTAAAAGAGCACTTGCCTTTTACTTACAAAGAACACAGCAACATAGAAAGTCCTCTCAACTCTTTGTTGCTTTTGATCCTTCTCATTTGGGACTTCCAGTCTCCAAGAGAACATTGTCCAATTGGATTGCACAATGTATTTCCTTTACCTATTAGAGTAAGAACCTTTCTCTGGAAGGCCATGTCACAGCTCACAATGTGAGGATCATGGCAGCCTCAATGGCTCATCTACACTCTGTGTCTATTGACGACATCTGTTGAGCAGCTACTTGGACCTCAGTTCATATCTTCACAGCTCATTACTGCTTGGACAAGGACTCCCGCCGGGATGCCTTGTTTGGTCAGGCTGTTCTACAACACCTGTTCCATACTTAATCAACTCCTACCCACCATTCCCTGTAGGATGCCAGAGATCCATGGGGGGAAGTGGAGCCCTTTCACAAGAGCACACAACTTCTGGTGTCTCTCCCTGGCATCAGGAGCTAGGGAGTCCCCATATGTGAAGACTACATTCCTGCTTGTTCCTGGAGATAGTATAGTTACTTACCTGTAACAGGTGATATCCGGGAACAGCAGGAAGTTAATCTTCACAACCCACCCACCTCCCCTAGGAGTTGTATCTCTCTTTTCTTTTCCTTTCCCTCTCTCTCTCTTTGTCTCAGCTTTAAAACTCTTCTGGAGAGAGGCAGTTGGGAAAGGCGGGAAGGCAGCATGCAGGCGCTGTGGGATGCTCCCAAAAGCTTTCTAATTGGACGCTGCGGAGCGTTCCCGCGCAGGCTCCGTCAGAATCGACGATGCCCATATGTGAAGACTAAATTCCTGCTGTTCCCGGATTTCACCTTTTACAGGTGAGTAACTATGCTTTCATCTCCATCTCTGAGAAATCATTATGTTTATGCAGGGAGTAAATGAGTGGTATCCTGTGGTTTATTTGAATATAAATGTTTCCTGTTGCTTTGTACGGTCACTCAACTGTGGTCAGTGTGATTTGGCTCCTGGTGATTAGTCTGTCCTCTTGCATAATGTTTAGTATAAAGTCTGTAAATTCTACTTTTGGATTGGCTTGGAGACCAGTACAGTACATCACAGTTGTTTGTTTTATTTATTTATTTAACATCTTTTATATACCGCGCTCTTTTTTATCAGTGCGGTTTACAGTTAAGGATAGTTGCTCAATTCAGTCGAAACTGTCTTTGGCTTACATTGTAATAGGATAGGTAACTTGGAGTAATTACAGGGTAAACTATTTACATATTAACAAAGAACATGGGATTCAATCATTGGTCTATATAAAACCTTCAGTTGGTATTGTCGCACATACTAATGGATAGTTCTGCTGTTGCTTCAGACCTAATTTGTTTATGTAATGCGTGGAGCAGCTTGTGAGGGTTGGGGGGTGTTGAACGGGGATGGGGTGGTTGGTTGTGAGAAGTGTGTAGGAGGAAGAGTTGGTGCTTGATTGCTTTCCGGAATTGAGTGAGGTCTCTGATCGATCTTATTTCAGGTGGGAGGTTATTCCAGCACTTTGGGGCGTAGAAGGCGAAAGCTCTTTTCCTGGTTGTTTGGGTGCACTTTATGGATTCCTTGGGGATGATCAGCGTATTGTCTGCTACTGTCCTCCTCGCCCTGTTGTTGAAAAATAATTTAGTGTAAATATTAAAGCTGGATATTTAGATGGATTGTACATCATAATGTGAAAGCAGAAGGTACAGATTGTTGCATTAATCACTTGAGATCTGACTTCATCTATTTAAATATGATACATAGTGTTGAATGGTAGCTGCTTAGTTGTAAAATGGATCTTGTGATACTTTGAATCTGTGTGACTTTTACTATTTTTCTTTCTTTATATAATGAAGTGCTCATGAGTGTTGAGTAAATTACTAATTAGTAAATGACTAATTTTATGGTCGTTGGTGTGTTATAGCCTTATGTTATTAGTTTTGTGGAACAAAGAACAATATATTAAGACTACCCTGTGCTTCCAGTTATGGCACTATGTATTATGGGGTATCTTAAAGCAAATGGTTACTTGCCTTCATCTTTTCTGGAGAAGATCTATGAATGTTATAAGATTTGTGCCTTATAGTATATCACGGGTTGTGTTCAAAATGTAAAATCTTAACCAATTTATAGGAGCAGATATAGTTTTTGTGGAACACATTCTCATATCTATTGCACTAGTTCAAATTTAATATAAAATGTGGACTTTTTAGGGAATTATAACCACCCTGAACTGGCTAACTATATGCCGATGACAGAATAAACCTGTTTTCTGTAGTCAACTTTCTTGATTGTTTACTTGTTTTGCAATGGGCTTCCTCAAGAGGGAGTTCTGTGATCACGTTAAGTATGCTGGTGAGACCTGCTTTACTGGATCCACTCATAATAATCTGAGTGGAGGTGGTTTGTCTGTATTTTGATAGCAACTGGAAGAACATTTTTACCGAACGTATTTGTGAGGGAATACTTTTTTAAAAATTGTAGATGCCTAATGAGACAGCCCAGGAACAGCAGAATGAATCCAGCAAAGGCCGAAGTCTTCGGCGAACTGTCAGTGTTCCTTCGGAAGGTCAGTTCCCTGAATATCCACCAGAGGGAGGTGCCAAGCTTGGTAAGTTACAATATCTAGTTTTTTTTTTGTTTTGTTTCTGAAAGGAATATCAAATCATTTTATGGTTTATTAATATTTGCTATATTGCCCTTCAGACAGCAGAACGGTATACAATGCAACCAGCAGAAAATTAGATAAGGAACACCAATAAAATAAGAGAGGATGAGACACAATACACAAGACTGTCAGGACAAGACGCATGAGGGCTAAGGGTAGTGCAGAGCAATGTCAAAGGAATGGAATGGGAGGGGGAAGAAGGATCCTGCACCTTTATGGGGCCAGGTCAAAGGCTAGTTGAAAAAGATGCATCTTTAAAAGTGATTTGAATTTAGGATAGGATAGTCGCGATGGGAGAGCATTTCATAGACTGTGCCCACGGAAATAGAAAGCTGAGTGCCGAGTTGTCTCATATCGTGCACAGGAAGGGGAGGGGAGATAGAGACGATTAGCATGGCTAGAATGTAACATACGTGAGGAAGCATGAAGAATAATGCAAGATGAAAGATAAGGAGGTAAGACCTAGTATAGGCTCTTATGTTTACTTTCATGGTCCTTGTGTAAGTATGTCTTTGTATCCTGAGTGACAGGAATAATTTTGCCGAAATCATTGGCTTGAATACTATCAAATGATGCTGGGAAATACTGGGTTTCTTAACGACATGGAAGTTACTTCACAGCACCATTTTCTTCTCTTTATGTTGGTTTGCTTGAAAACTGTGTATTTGTGTGTATATTACAATAATGGGGTTTTTTAACTACTTTCATGCAAACTGGATCTCTGTGCATATTCACCTTTTTGTGGGAGTATTTTCATGTAATTATCCCTAACATAAAAAGTCAGGACCTTCTCTCCTCTCCTCTTAGCTCAACAACAAACACTTACAAGACTATTCATATTATGCAAATATATACCAATTAATATAATCCATACTGTAAGCCAACCCTCTTCTTATAATATGGCTGCCTGATATGGTTTAGCTAAAGCAGTCCCTTACCTTGCATATCCCACCACTCAATAAGCTGTGCTGGTCTCACAACCCATGGATAAGGGAGCAAACATTTAAATGAAATTCAAGTCTTTCACAGGGAGCTGAGTTTTTGCATTTTTGATAAGATGATCTAATTTGCTAGTGTTTTTTTTAAGAATTTTCATTTGCATCCATCTTGAAAATATCTGTAGTGGCTAGATGATGTGCGCATATATCAGCACTTAGTTTTAACATTGATGGGAATGGTGCTGTGAAGTAACTTCCATGTCATTAAGAAACCCAGTATTTTCCAGCATCATTTGATAGTATTCAGTCCAATAATTTCGGCAAATTTATTCCTGTTACTCATGTAAATATCTGGGATTTAATAAGTTCACACCCGTTAACTGTATTTGTTTACCATGTTATAATGTAATACTGTTTATATTGTAAACTGCTCTGATTACACGATAGGGTGGTATAAAAGATACTTAAATAAATAAAACAAATAAATATCTTCAGCACATGTCCCACAGAAGGATCAAAGCCTCCCTCCCTATGTCTGAGCCCTCCACCAGCCCATGGCAGGCACCACATGGGGTAACCCGGGTAACTCTCTTGCTCGAGCAGAACAGAGTTTTTCTTCTCCCTCTCCCTTTGCCAGTCCATAAGATGCTTCAACTGTGCCACCCGGTGGTATGCCCTTTATCTTTATTTGTTTCTTTATATACCGCCCACACCAGGGGCACCAGAGCGGTTTACAGTATTATTTATTTATTATAATTATTTATTATTATTATTTAACATCTCTTATATACCGCACTATTATCATCAGCGCGGTTTACATGGAACCAAACATATACATACAGAAAAACTGTAGTGCATTTTACAAGTAACAGGAATTTGAACTTGGTAATAAAGGGAAACAGAACTCCAATGGTATGATAGGAAAGGGACAGAATCAAAGGTAAAGAGAAAGCAAAGGCAGGAGAGGAACAGACAAATCGGGGGAGACAAACCAAGACAGAGAGCTTAAGGGGGGCTGTG
This sequence comes from Ichthyophis bannanicus, assembly GCA_033557465.1. NCBI lineage: Eukaryota > Metazoa > Chordata > Amphibia > Gymnophiona > Ichthyophiidae > Ichthyophis > Ichthyophis bannanicus. The sequence continues at coordinate 2,046,540 of JAWIIG010000024.1, read as the reverse complement.
GGGAGGGAGGGGGGAGGTCGAAGGCGGAACAGAAGAGATGGGTTTTTAAGCCGGTCTTGAATTTGGTGAATGATGTTTTAAGGTGGGGGGTGGGGGGGAGCAAATTCCAGAGCCTGGGGCCAAGGAAGAAAAAGGCGGCAGAGCGGGTGGATTCAAGATGGGCAGAGGCGGGAGAGGGGAGGAACATGCGGTTGGCGTGGATGGAACAGAGGGTTGGGGAGCATGAAGACGGACAAGAGAGTGAGGGACACCAGTGTGCAGGACTTAGTGGACAAAAGTGAGTACTTTGAACTGGATCTGGAAGGGAATGGGAAGCCAACGGAGTCCAATAAGGAGAGGAGTGACATCTTCGTAGCGGGAAGCGTGCATGATGAGCTGGGCAGCGGTGTTTTGGATGAGCTGTAACCTATGCAGTTGATATTGGGGGAGTCCGGCAAAACAGGCGGGAAAGAGTGAGAGAGAGGAGCAAAGTAATCAAGGAAGAAACAGGGAGAAAAGGACGGATGTCGCTTAATTATTTAAGGGAGAAAAAGGAGTATTGAACCACTGAGGAAATATGTTCGTGAAAAGACAGAGCAGAATCCAAGACGGCACCAAGGTAATGCAGAGAGGGAACAACAGGAATGGGAGAGGAGGAGAGTGAAAGGGAAATAGAGGGGATGGGACCACCAAGAGTGAACCAGATGGCCATGGTTTTGGAGAGATTGATATGGAGGAAATTATTAGTGGACATCAAGGAATCAATGGAGGAAAGACAGGAATTAAGTGGAGAGAGATCTGGTGAGGAGGGGTCTGGTACACTCGAGCATGCCTCATCTTGTGGGCTGTGCATTACCCTGTGAGCAACCCGGGAATGTTGATTATTACATATAAAATGGAACACTGCTCTGTTACGTTTATGCGGGCGACATCTTACTGTTATACTCTACTGATGATTCGGTAATAGATTTGGCTCCTCTAAACAACTGTTTAATAACAATATCCTCCTGGTTATTTGAACACTCTCTTAAACTGAACCCTACTAAGTCGACAGCCTTCTAGTTTACAGGTTCCGATTTTCAGCCTACACTTGCGCCTACGATAGACGATTAGCCTTTAGTATTACATACCTCCCTTCGATATCTTGGAGTTGTGTTAGATTCGGTCCTTACTTTTTCCCCTCAACTAGTCCAGGTAACTAAATCAGCTTTCCTGGCCGAACGGCATTGTCATAGCATTCGTTCATTTTTTGATCACCCGGCCCAGATAACCGTGCTTTTACACACTGTGATATAGAGACTTGTCTATTGCAATATTGTTTATCTAGGCCTTCCACAGGTCCATTTCAGTCACCTCCAGACCATACTAGCTCACACATGCAAATTTGATCATATTATACCACTATTTGTCAAATATCATTGGTTACCTATAAATTCTCGGATCATTTTTAAGCTTCTTACCCTGACACACAAAATTATTCATGACACAGTTCCGGATTATTTTTCTGCTATTGTCTTCCTATATGCCCCTGCAAGATTTCTTTGCTCGCTCCATGATTTTCATTTACACTTCTCCTCGCAGGAAATAATCTACAAAAAAATTAGCTTTTTCTGTTGCGGCTCCGGCACATTGAAATGGCTTGCTAGATCATCTCCTCACAGAATTAAATTTAAAGTGCTTCAAAAAATCCCTGAAACCTTCCTTTTTAGGATTGGTTTTAACTTACCTGAGTAGCTATTCTGGTACGACAACACCCTTTGGGCATGGTAAGGACAGCCCTATAGTCTAAGGGAATTGTGTGTATTTATCTTTGTCTTATTCCATTTGCCTATTTTTTTGATGCTGTTCTATCTCTCCTATACTGTCCTATCTACACTATGGAGTTCCTTCCACTTCTTTTCTTTTTAAATTACACAGGTCTGCAACTAAAAAGCCGTTTGATTATTTTCATCTAATTTCCATGTATTTTGGTGTGCTGAAAACAAATAAAATATTGAAAAAACTCCTAGACGTCATGATTTGCCACAACATGCAAAATTATCTTCAAATTTATCAAATTTTTTCAAATTACTATTAGTTAATTCAAATTACTATTAATTCACATAAGTGCATTTAAGATATAAAATGCCAAAAAAACCTTAAAGGGGTTGTCCGAGTTATGTAAAAAAAAATATAGCACTGTAAATCTGATGGTCAGCAATATATACATAAGCTAAGCAAGTTTTAAGTCCGTGCTTCTAATGGTAGAAGGGGTTAGTCTTTCCTAAGAATCCAGTGGGAGGGAGACACAGGGCAGATAGCAGCAGCTCCGGTCAGTGCAGGGGGGCGTGGCCAGCACTGTGACGTCTCGTGTACAGACACAGAGCTGCTCTCTCCTGCATGCCACACTTGTGCACGAATCATCACCAGGTTCTTGGTTCTAGGCTGTTCACACTTTTTCATCGCAATTCGTGTTAGCTCGTCATTCTTCAACCGTTATGTTATGGCTCCGCAAAAGTGTATTAATTCGCCAGACAGTTTCTGTTTCATCTGTGGTGAATATACAGTGTTGAAGCAACAGCAGAATATTACAGACTTTGTGAAAAAAGTATACTTTGCATACTTTGGACTAAAAATTGGAGATCAAGATAAAGTCTGGGCGCCTCATAAAGTGTGCAAACGGTGTGTTGAGGACCTCCAAAACTGGTTCAAGGGTAAGAGAAAATCTTTCTGTTATGGGATTCCTATGGTATGGCGAGAGCAAAAGAACCATAGTGACGACTGTTACTTTTGTTCATGCGATGTGAAAGGGTTTAATTCCAAATGGAAACATTCCATTTCATACCCCAATCTTCACTCGGCAATTTGTCCCATCCCCCATGGCACAGATATACCAGTACCCAAGACCCCTGCTACCTTGGAAGAGATACCTAGCTCCGATGAAGGTGAAGTCATCCCTGAACCAGATGACGAATCAAGTTCTGACTTTGAAGATGACACAAGACCAAAATTGTTTTCTCAGGAGGAGATGCATGATTTGGTAAGAGACTTGAATCTTCCCAAAGATGCCGCTGAGTTACTCGATCAAGGCTGAAAAGCAGGAATTTATTGTTGCCAGGAGTGCCATCTTCATGGTTCAGACATCGTGAAAAGGAGTTTGTTCCTTACTTCGCCCAGGAAGACAAGTTGGTTTATTGCATCGATGTCGAAGGTCTGATGGGTCAATTTAAAATCCAATATGATTCAGAGTAATGGCGTCTCTTTTATAGATTCTTCAAAAAGAAGTCTCAAAGCAGTTTTACTCCACAACGGTTTTTACCCTTCCATACCTGTAGGTCATTCCGTACACTTGAAGGAAACCTACGAGAACTTGGAATTGGTTCTTCATAAACTTAAATATGAAGACCATGGTTGGCAAGTGTGTGGGGACTTGAAGGTCTTGTGCATGCTGCTCGGGCAACAAGCTGGGTATAGCAAATATCCTTGTTTTCTGTGTCTTTGGGACAGTCGAGACTGACAAAATCACTGGACCAAGAAGAGTTGGCAGCCGAGGGTGCTAAAAGTCGGTGAAAAAAATGTCCGACGAGAAACTTTGGTACCTTCCCATAAAGTTCTTCTACCACCTCTCCACATAAAATTGGGATTGATGAAGCAATTTGTAAAATCACTTCCAAGAGATGGAGAATGCTTCAAATACTTGGTCGCCAAGTTTCCAGGCCTGTCGGAGGCAAAATTGAAGGAAGGTGTGTTCATCGGACCAGACATTAGAAGGCTTATAGTTGATCAAGAGTTTGTCAATACCATGACGGATCCTCAAAAAGAAGGATGGATTGCATTTAAAGAAGTCGTACAGAAATTTTTAGGCAAAAACAAAGATCCTCACTACAAAATGATCGTCGGACGAATGCTGAAAGCATTTCAAGCTTTAGGTTGCCTGATGAGTTTGAAAGTGCATTTCCTCCAGTCCCACCTTGACTACTTTCCTGAAAATTTGGGAGCTGTGAGTGAGGAACAAGGTGAACGATTCCACCAAGACATTAAAGAGATGGAAAGGAGATACCAGGGAAAATGGAGCATTGCAATGATGGCAGACTACTGTTGGATGCTTCAGAGAGACATTCCAGATGCTACTCACAAGCGTAAATGCGCCAAGAGGAGCCTCACAAGGAAGAAGAATCAAGTTTAGTGTGTGTAGGTGAGCTCATTTCAGTTCAAAAAGATTTTCATGAAAATGTTGTAATAAAACTTCAATTTTATAAGTCTATTTCCATTTATTTTGAGGTATTGCCTTATTTAACATAGTTACCTAAATTGTCAGGAAACGTGATGTCCTATGACAAAATGGAGGTCATTTTCGGATTCAGCGCACCAAAAAACATAAAGATTACGTGGAATAACCAAAACAGCTCTCGAAAAAAAATTTTTTGTAGACCTGTGTTACTGTACACCGCATAGACTGCTATGCAATGTTGTGGTATATCAAATAATATATAAATATAGCCATAACCTTATCAGACAGCCCTTCTGCAATATCACTAACAAAAATGTTAAAAAGAATCAGACCAAGGACAGATCCCTGCGGCATACCACTGGTGATATCCTTATCCTCAATGTGAACTCCATTTACTTGTACCCTTTGTTACTTCCCACTCAACCAATTTCTAACCCAGTCAGTCACTTTAGGGCCCATCCCTAGGGTGCTCAGTTTATAAGTTGCCTGTGCAGAACAGTGTCAAAGGCTGGAGTGGAGGAGTGGCCTAGTGGTTGGGACAAGGTACTTCAGGCCAGAAGGTCAGGAGTTCAAATCCCACTAGAGGACAGCAACCTTGGGCCGGAAGGACTGGGGTTTCTAGTCCCACAGGTGCTCCTTGTGGTCTTGGGCAAGCCACTTAACCCTCCATAGCCCATATTCCCTGTAAAATAGTTATCTCCAAGTTATAATGCCCTGTTCAATGTAATTTCAGTTTGTTCAATGTAAACCGCACTGATGCAGAATAGCGCAGTATATAAGAGAATAAAATAAAATAAAATAAAATATTTACTGAAATCATGCTGCCTCTGATCCTGCAATCCATTGGCCTCCAGAAATCTCACTATCCTCTATTTTAGCAGCATTTCCATTAATTTACTTGCCACAAAGGTCAGACTAACGAGTCTGTAGTTCTCAGTCTCATCCTTGCTTAGGCTTTTGTGTAAAGGGACCATATTTTGCCTTTCTCCAGTCTTCTGGGACTGCTCCAAAAAAAGTTTGCTTTATTTGGGTATCTTTAGCGATCAATCCCCCCTGTCGGCCCATAGACTCGTTGAATCACATTAGACAAGGCCTTCGCCCTTGGCTTCCTAGCGAACAGCTGCCTGACCTTGTTGCCAAATTCATAGAACTGCTGATGCAACCAGTGTAGCTTATACATAATATCCAGCTGCAACTCTTGCAGCTCCATACGGAGACTAGTGAATTGTCACCATATCTTCTTAGATGTTGTATGTTGTTCCCCCTCCAGCTGTTTTATAACGAGCTATAGCTGCTGTTCCCTTTCTTGCTTTTGTATTTTCAGTCTGGAGGGCCACATCAAAAACCTTCCTCTGACTACTGCCTTCATTCCCTCCCAGAGAGTCCCATCACTAACTTCCCCTGTATCATTTAAAAGCCCAATAACCCTGCATTGTTTAACATCCTTAACCACCACCTCATTACAAAGTAAGTCCTCACTGAGTCGCCAAAACTGTAGACCCCGAGTTCCCCTTTTTGTAGTGCCACCCAGACCAGTGCATTATCAGTCCATGTTATACTTCCTATAGCTGCACCCTGTACATCCTCCACCCACTTGCGATCCATCAGTATCAGATCAATCAGACTGTAGCTATTGTATTTGTGAGAGTACAAAGTATAGTCTCTCTGAGGGGTGCTCCGCTCTCCACACATCTACCTTGTAGGCCCCATATGCTTCTGACCCTGCGTCCCCTATCCTTGGCTTGCCGGTCTGACTTATGATCCAAGACTAACTTAAATTCTCCCCACAACCACAGTGCTCCTTTAACCCAGATGTCCATTATGGTTCCCACTGTCCTCCAGAAGGCTACCTGACCATCATTAGGTGCTTAAACTGTTACCCTACAGTCTCTCAACCCGATGCCGCCTAACCAATCTCCTACGATAACTCTCCACCTCATCCAACCCCCCTTTAGGGTCTGTATCATAAACTCAGCTATGATGCAATCCCCTCTTGTATATAATGTATACAGTTCAATTGTTATCCATGCTTAAATTCCCCTTTTGTATATTATGTATAAAGTTCACCCGTTATCCATGTTTAAATTCCCTGTTTTATGTAAGTTCAATGTATGGTTATTCCACATTGTACCAACTTGTTACTTGTAAACCACGCTGATGCCGAATAGTGCGGTATAGAAAAACGTTAAATAAATAAAAATAAATAAATAAATAAATGCAACCTCTTCCCCCTTACTACCAACACCCTTCCCTCTAAATCCCGATATGTATCATGCACTACCAGATTACAACCCTGTCTTACTAGTATGGCTATTTCAGTCTTCTTTTTCCTCTCCCTTTTTGAACTAAACTACTGTCGTTGAAATTGTGCTGCCCTCAACAAAAATTCATCCTTCTGCCTTAAGATGGGTCTCCTGCACAAAAATGATGTCCCATGTCAACTGCTGAGCTTCCCTGAGCACCTGTTTCATACTAGGGGACATTCAACCCTCTAACATTGACAATACCGAAGTGCATAGCCCACCAACACCCCAAGCCCATGACCAATCCATCCTGTGACTGTTCCTAATCCCCCCCCCCAACCCGAACCTGCAACAGCAGCCCCAAAATCCCTCTCCCCTCCCTCCCCCCTCCCCCATTGTCATTCCCCCATTGGGAAATATCATTATGAAGAAGTGTCATCAACTGTCCCAATTAGCAACCTCTAGGAGCATCCATCCTCGCCTTTCCCAACCACTCATATCATACCCAAAAACTTCTTCCCCGTCCTCCAAACCTAACCATGCAACATCAATCTCTACATATCCACTTGGGGCCACTTGGCAATAGTGATCATAGCATGATCGCCTTTGATTTAATTAGTGGAGGAGGGATAGTAAGGAAATCCACAGTACTACCTTTTAACTTTCGAAAGGGAGACTATGATAAAATGAGGAAAACAGTTAAGAAAAAACTAAAAGGAGCAGTTGCAAAGGTTAAAGACTTACATCAAGCTTGGGTGTTTAAAAATACTATCTTGGAAGCCCAAGCCAGCTTTATTCCACGCTTTAAGAAAAGTGGAAGGAAGTCAAAAAAACTGCCAGCATGGTTTAAAGGTGAGGTCAGAGAGGCTGTTGTTGCCAAAAAAGCATCTTTCAGGAAATGGAAAAAAGAGCCAAACGACGAAACCTGGAAACAGCACAAGCACTGGCAAGTCAAATGCAAGTCATTAATAAAGCAGGCAAAGGGAGAATTTGAGAAGAAGCTTGCTGCGGAAGCAAAAACGCGAAATAAAGATTTTTTCAAGTACATTCGCAGCAAAAAACCTGTGAGAGAGTCAGTTGGTCCATTAGATGATAGAGGCGTTAAAGGGGCACTAAGAGGTGACAAGGCGATAGCAGAGAGACTGAATGAATTCTTTGCTTCGGTCTTTACTGAGGAAGATATAGGGATGTTACCCATGACTGAAGTGGTATTTAAAGGTGCAGAAGAGTTGAAGGAAATATCGATACATCGGGAAGATGTATTACAACTATTAGATAAACTGAAGAGTAGCAAATCACCTGGGCCGGATGGTATACATCCAAGGGTGTTGAAAGAACTGAAATATGAGATTGCAGACCTGCTATTAGTAATCTCTGAACTATCATTAAAATCATCTCTAATTCCTGAAGATTGGAGGATAGCCAATGTAACACCAATTTTTAAAAAGGGTTCCAGGGGTGATCCGGGAAACTACAGACCGGTGAGCTTGATGTCAGTACCGGGAAAAATGATAGAAACCATCATAAAGAACAAAATTACTCAGCATTTAGATAGTCATGGCCTAATGGGAGACAACCAACATGGCTTTCGACAAGGAAGATCTTGCCTTACTAATCTGTTATGTTTTTTTGAAGGTGTGAATAAACAGGTGGACAAAGGTGAGTCGGTTGATATAGTGTATCTGGACTTTCAGAAAGCCTTTGACAGGGTCCCTCATCAGAGACTTTTGGCAAAACTAAAGAGTCATGGGATAGGAGGCAGTGTACTACTGTGGATCAGGAACTGGTTAAAAGATAGAAAGCAGAGGGTAGGGCTAAATGGCCAATTTTCCCAATGGAGAAAGGTGAATAGTGGTGTACCCCAGGGATCTGTGCTGGGTCCTCTGCTTTTTGACATATTCATAAATGACCTGGAAAGTGGAATTTCTCCAGGACCAAGCAGGAAGTCAGTCCTCACATATGGGTGACGTCGGCGCCGACGGAGCCCTCGCGGAGCAATTTTCCCCAGCTTTCAAAGAAAGCCTTTGGGAATTGCAGCGCGCATGCGCGGTCGCCTTCCCGCCCAAGGGTGCCATCTTAGCCAGTCTTCTTTTTTCCGCGGAGCCCTACAGACGTACCCGTCGTGTCCCCGCTAAAAAAGTTGATTTTCGTGAGTTTTTCTCTTTTTTCACTTCGGTTCGACGCCGGTCGTTTTCCTGCCCGGACTCGCGACGCCGTTGCGAGTCCTTCTCTTATTTTTCGGTTTTTCTGATTTTTGGTCAGTTTCGTTTTCGGTTTTTCGCTGGCAGCCCGGTCCTTTGACCTTGCAGGGGCCCTTTTTCCCCCGATGGCTGCCAGTGGTTTCAAGCGGTGTGGTCAGTGTGACAGAAATATGTCACTCACTGACACACACGATAATTGCCTCCGCTGCCTAGGCCCGGATCATGAAGAAATGATCTGTGGAGCCTGTGGCAAAATGTCCTCCAAAGCGTTGAGGAGTCGGCGGCATCAGCGGGATAGAATCTTCGCTGACCCCAGCCGTACCCGGACCTTGTCGGAGGCCTCGGCATCCAGAGGCTCCAGCTCTGACCATCGCCGAAGCTCCTCCGACAGGGGTTCTCCCTCCGGAGACCATCAACGGAAGGAAAAACCCGCGAGGGCGGCGTCGGTGGACGCTCCTGGCTCCGCAAGGGCCAGGTCGCATAGCCCCGATAGCCGTCCCGGGTCCTTGGAGAAGGAGCACCTCCCGAAGCGACCTCGCCTGGAGTCGGAGTTGCCTGCTCGGGTAAGTCCTGTAGTCCTTCTGGACTCGCCTCCGAGAGGTCCGACGTCCGCCCGAGTCGGGGACTGCTGAGTCACCTGAGGTCGGACTCAGGTTGACGGCCTTGGAGAGCAGACTTTCTGCCTTCATGGACCAGCAGCGGGCACTGATCGCTAGCCTCGCTGGCGCCGCTGCCCTGACCGCCGGGACGTCGACGTCTAAGTCGACCCCGGAGACCGAGCCGATCCTCGAGTCCTTGCGAACTCGAGTCGATCCTCGGTCGAGGTCACCCTCGGCCTCCCGTTCGGGACCGAGGTCGTCGCCGCCAACTCCCTCGGCGTCGGGGCAGCCGACGCCTCCGCCTGCCCGAGCCGACCCCACTGATTCCTCCTCGGAGTCGGTCTGGGAGTCTGAAGAGGAGGAGTCACCTGATTCCTTTCGGACTCGGTGTGTCCCCTCGGACTCACCCGAGTCCGAACCTCGGAAACAGTCCCCTCCGGAGGATGCCCGGTTCTCGGACTTCGTCAGGGATATGGCCAAGGCTTTGGCCTTCCCTGCGGATCCCGAGGAGGAGCCTCGAGCCGAAGAGCTCGACGCCCTTCAGTACGACTCTCCCGCCCGGGAGCACTTTACTGTACCGGTTCCTCCCATGCTGCAACGACTACTCTTCCGCATGTGGGAGAGTCCGGCCTCGTCGCCGGTATTAAGCAAGCGGGTCGATTCCATCTATCGAGTCCGCAAGAGTCCTGGCTTCCAAAAAGCACAGCTGCCACACCATTCCATGGTAGTGGAATCGGCCATGCATAGGCTTAAGAGCCAAAAAATGCACTCCTCGGTGCCTCCTGGCAGGGAGGCCCGTAACCTGGATGGCCTTGGCAAGAAGTGTTTCCAGGGCTCTATGCTGGCATGTCGTGTCCAGACCTACCAGCTATACATGGGCATGTATCTCCGAGACCTGGCTAAAGAGCTAGCCGGATTCTCCGCTGGACTGTCCGAGGAACCTTTGCGGAGGTTCCTAGCCTTGACAACTGGTATTCGGGAATGCTCCAAATTCATGTCCTGAGCAGCCTATGATGGCTTTGAAGCATCGGCTCGTGTGGCCGCAGCTGGCATCGGTGCCCGCCGACAGGCTTGCCTTCAATCGTCTGACCTTGAACCTTGGGTGCAGGACAAGTTGGTCGATGTCCCCTGCAGAGGTGAGAACCTCTTTGGCAAGCCCATGGCTGAAAAGGCTGCACAAATCGAGACAGAGACTCTCACCAGGACCAGGCTTTCTAGGAAGACCTCCGCCCCTTCCCAGAAAAAGAAGGGCTCGGGAAAGAAGTCCTTTTACCCGAGGAAGGCGGCTGCCTATAAACACTACCCTCAATATCAGGCCCCCGCAGCTCCCCAACAGGGTCAGCAGGCCAAGGGACGGGGTACCGGGTCCCGTAGGCAGCAAGCCCCCAAGCCTGCACCACCAGCCCCTGCTCAGCAGGGTGGGGGTTTTTGACTTTCTCAGCAGTTTATCTCCCGGGCCAAGACAATTGCCTTGCGGACAAACTCAGCAGGGTCCTCCAGCCGCACGAGTGGCGTCTGGATCCCTTGGTAGTTCAGAAGCTCTTCCTCAAGTGGGGCCTCCCCACGATGGATCTCTTTGCCAGTCCTCACAACCGGCAGCTTCCTCGCTTCTGCTCTCGTCAGCCACACCCCCTTCGGGTTGCGGCGGACGCTTTTCTGATCTCATGGTCGGGGAGCCTTCTGTACGCTTTCCCTCCCATCCCGCTGGTCTCTCGGACTCTTTTCAAGGTTCTCCGAGACAAAGCCTTTATGATCCTGGTGGCCCCTCGCTGGCCCAGACAGCCGTGGTTTCCGCTCCTGCTGCAACTGGCGGTGGAGGGTCCGATCCCTCTGGGGGTACAACCGGATCTCCTCACTCAGGATCAGGGGTCCCTACTGCACCCCAACCTCAGATCTCTCAACCTCATGGCCTGGCTGCTGAGAGGGTAGTCCATGCTCCCCTTCTCCTGCCGGCGGAGGTGGAGGAGGTCGTCCTGGCTTCGCGACGCCCTTCTACCCGCAAATGCTACGCCCTTAAATGGCGTCGCTTTGCAGTCTGGTGTACCCAACAGTCGCAGGATCCCTTCTCCTGCCCGGTGTCGGTGATCTTGCAGTACTTGCTACACCTCTCTAATCTGGGACTTAAGTCCAACTCCGTCAAAGTTCACCTCAGTGCTCTTTCGGCACATCTCTCCAGCGACCCTCTCGTAGCGAGGTTTCTCCGAGGTCTCCTTCTAACTAAACCACCTCTGCGCCCGCCAGCGCCGGACTGGGACCTGAATGTGGTTTTGCAGCGGATCACCTGTCCGCCTTTTGAACCTATGGCTACATGTTCTCTCCGTTTTCTGTCTTGGAAAACACTGTTCTTGATAGCCCTCACTTCCGCTAGGCGCGTAAGTGAATTGCAGGCCCTCGTGTCTGATCCCCCCTACACTCGGTTCTACAAGAATAGGGTAGTCCTACGGACGCACCCAAAGTTTCTGCCTAAAGTGGTCTCCCCTTTTCACATCAATCAGGAGGTGGTACTTCCAACCTTCTTTCCCAGGCCACACTCCAGCCGAGCTGAGATGGTCCTCCATACCCTGGACTGTAGAAGGGCTTTGAACTTCTACCTTGACCGTACGCGGGAGCACCGTAAAGCTGCTCAGCTTTTTGTGTCTTTTGACCCCAATAAATTGGGGCTCCCGGTCTCCAAGCGTACTCTGTCCATCTGGGTTGCGGACTGTATCTCCTGGGCTTATGGGGCAGCCGGACTCTCCTTAGAAAGTCGAGTCACGGCTCATTGCGTTCGGGCAAAGGCCACGTCAGTGGCTTACCTCCGCTCTGTTCCGCTGGCAGACATCTGCCGGGCCGCTACTTGGTCTTCGAGCCAGACTTTTGCGGTCCATTACTGTCTCGAGAGGGAGTCCCGTAGGGACAGTGCTTTCGGACAGGCAGTCCTCCGTAATCTCTTTGAGGTCTGAGCAACTCCTACCCTCCATCCCGGATGTGGGCTACCGGTGGGTGATAATTCAGCGAAGATTCTATCCTTCTGTGCTGCTGAGCTAGAGGGAGCTCATTTTTGTGCTTAGGGTCTCCGGTAGCCTTGAGCTTGGGAGTCCCATAAGTGAGGACTGACTTCCTGCTTGGTCCTGGAGAAAGCGTAGTTACTCACCTGTAACAGGTGTTCTCCAGGAGCAGCAGGAATCAGTCCTCACTACCCTCCCTCCTCCCCTTGGAGTTGCAATCGTTTGCTTATGTTCTTTTTGCAAATTTTTATGCTGTCTTTTTTAGCTATGTCATCTGACTGGCTAAGATGGCACCCTCGGGCGGGAAGACGACCGCGCATGCGCGCTGCAATTCCCAAAGGCTTTCTTTGAAAGCTGGGGAAAATTGCTCCGCGAGGGCTCCGTCGGCGCCGACGTCACCCATAAGTGAGGACTGATTCCTGCTGCTCCTGGAGAACACCTGTTACAGGTGAGTAACTACGCTTTTGTGGTGGCAGGAAATCACTACCCGTACAGAGTACTGCCCTTTGGCCTATCCTCCGCACCGCGAGTCTTCACAAAATGTCTCGCGGTGGTGGTGGCCTATCTCAGGCTTCACGGCCTCTATGTCTTTCCGTACTTCGATGACTGGCTCATCAGAGCGTCGTCCTCTCCGGCAGTCACCAACGCCACACACCGCACGGTGACTCTTCTGCAGTACTTGGGCTTTGTCATAAACTTCGCAAAGTCCACTTTGCTCCCCTCACAGGATCTCGAGTTCATCGGCGCAAGACTGCACACTCCTCAGGCTCGAGCTTTCCTGCCTCTCGACAGGGCTCAACGGCTCATGGACCTAGCCGGCCGTCTTCGCAGCCAGTCCCTGGTCTCCGCCAGGCGCTTCCTGAGACTACTCGGCCATATGGCTTCCACCGTCCACGTGACCCCCAATGCTCGCCTGAATATGCGGCCTGCTCAATGGTGCCTTCGCAAGCAGTGGCAACAGGCCACCGGCGGACTAGCCGACTTAGTGCGCATCTCCGGGCCGCTGGCCTCTTCCCTACAGTGGTGGCTTCATCGGCCGAACCTGGTGCTCGGAATGCCGTTTCAGTCGCCTCAGCCGGCTCAAGTGCTGACGACCGATGCTTCCCTCCTGGGTTGGGGAGCACATTGCCAGGGGGCATGTACTCAAGGTCTCTGGACCGCGTGGGAGTCTGCTCAACAGATCAACTTCCTGGAGCTCAGAGCAATCCGTCTGGCTCTCAAGGCTTTCTCCCACCTGACTTCTCACCAGTCCGTCCTTGTCCAGACGGACAATCAAGTTGCCATGTTCTACGTGAACAAGCAGGGGGGCACGGGCTCCTTCCTTCTCTGCCGAGAAGTTCAGAAGCTCTGCTCTTGGGCCGTCAGTCACGGCATTCTTCTCAAGGCAGTTTATCTCCCAAGCCAAGAAAATTGCCTGGCGGACAAACTCAGCAGGATACTCCAGCCGCACGAGTGGCGTCTGGATCCCTTGGTAGTTCAGAAACTCTTTCTGAAGTGGGGCCTCCGCACGATGGATCTCTTTGCCAGTCCTCTCAACCGGCAACTTCCTCGCTTCTGCTCTCGTCAGCCACATCCCTTTCGGGTAGCGGCAGATGCTTTTCTACTCTCATGGTCGGAAAGCCTTCTCTATGCTTTTCCTCCCATCCCGCTAGTCTCTCGAACTCTATTCAAGGTTCTCCGGGACAAAGCTTCCATGATCCTGGTGGCTCCTCGCTGGCCCAGACAGCCGTGGTTCCCACTCCTGTTGCAATTAGCGGTAGAGGATCCGTTCCCTCTGGGGTTTCAACCGGATCTCCTAACACAGGATCAGGGGTCTCTGCTACACCCCAACCTCAGATCTCTCAACCTAATGGCCTGGCGGCTGAAAGGGTAGTCCTCGCTCCCCTTCTCCTGCCGACAGAGGTGGAAGAGGTCGTCCTAGCTTCTCGGCGACCTTCTACCCGCAAATGCTACGCCCTTAAATGGCGTCGCTTTTCCGTTTGGTGTGTACAGCAGTCTCAGGATCCCTTCTCCTGCTCGGTGTCGGTGATCTTGCAGTACCTGCTCTACCTCTCTAACCTGGGACTTAAGTCCAACTCTGTCAAAGTCCACCTCAGTGCTCTTTCAGCACACCATGTGCCGGTGGACGGCAGACCTCTTTCCAGCGACCCTCTCGTAGCACGGTTTCTCCGAGGTCTCCTTCTACTCAAACCACCTCTGCGCCCGCCAGCACCTGACTGGGATCTGAATGTGGTTTTACAGCGGATCACCTGTCCGCCTTTTGAACCGATGGCTACCTGTTCTCTGCGTTTTCTTTCGTGGAAAACCTTGTTCCTGATAGCCCTCACTTCCGCTAGACGCGTAAGTGAATTGCAGGCCCTCGTGTCTGATCCCCCCTTCACTCGGTTCTACAAAAATAGGGTAGTCCTACGGACTCACCCAAAATTTCTTCCAAAAGTTGTCTCCCCTTTTCACATCAATCAGGAGGTGGTACTTCCAACCTTCTTTCCCAGGCCTCACTCCAGCCGAGCTGAACGGGTCCTGCATACCCTGGACTGTAGAAGGGCATTGAACTTCTACCTTGACCGTACGCGGGAGCACCGTAAAGCTGCTCAGCTTTTTGTGTCTTTTGACCCCAATAAATTGGGGCTCCCGGTCTCCAAGCGTACTCTGTCCATCTGGGTTGCTGACTGTATCGCTTGGGCTTATGGGGCAGCCGGACTCTCCTTAGAAAGTCGAGTCACGGCTCATTGTGTTCGGGCGAAGGCTACGTCAGTGGCTTACCTCCGCTCTGTTCCGCTGGCAGACATCTGCCGGGCCGCTACTTGGTCTTCGAGCCAGACTTTTGCGGTCCATTACTGTCTCGAGAGGGAGTCCCGCAGGGACAGTGCTTTCGGACAGGCAGTCCTCCGAAATCTCTTCGAGGTTTGAGCAACTCCCACCCTCCATCCCGGATGGGGGCTACCGGTGGGTGATAATTCAGTGAAGATTCCTTCCTTCTGTGCCGCTGAGCTAGAGGGAGCTCATTTTTGTGCTTAGGGTCTCCGGTAGCCTTAAGCTTGGGAGTCCCATATGTGAGGACTGACTTCCTGCTTGGTCCTGGAGAAAGCGTAGTTACTCACCTGTAACAGGTGTTCTCCAGGAGCAGCAGGAATCAGTCCTCACAACCCTCCCTCCTCCCCGTGGAGTTGCAATCATCTGCTTAAGTTTTTTTGCAAATTTTTATGCTGTCTTTTAGCTATGTCATCTGACTGGCTAAGATGGCACCCTTGGGCGGGAAGGTGACCGCGCATGCGCGCTGCAATTCCCAAAGGCTTTCTTTGAAAGCTGGGGAAAATTGCTCCGCGAGGGCTCCGTCGGCGCCGACGTCACCCATATGTGAGGACTGATTCCTGCTGCTCCTGGAGAACACCTGTTACAGGTGAGTAACTACGATAACGAGTGAGGTTATCAAATTTGCAGATGAGACAAAACTATTTAAAGTTGTTAAAACCCAATAGGATTGTGGAAAATTGCAAGAGGATCTTGATAAATTGGAAGACTGGGCATTAAAATGGCAGATGAAATGTAATGTGGACAAGTGCAAAGTTATGCACCTAGGGAAGAACAACCCAAACTATGGTTACACGATGCAAGGTTCCACTTTAGGAACCACCACACAGGAAAAAGATTTAGGCGTCATTGTGGATAACATGTTAAAACCCTCGGCCCAGTGTGCAGCGGCAGCCAAGAGAGCAAATAGAATGCTAGGTATGATAAGGAAAGGAATGGAAAATAAAGCAAAAGATATTATAATGCCTCTATATCGTTCCATGGTGAGACTGCACCTTGAATATTGTGTGCAATTCTGGTCGCCGTATCTTAAAAAGGATATAGCGTTATTAGAAAAGGTTTAGAGAAGAGCCACCAAAATGGTAAAGGGGATGGAAGGATACTCCTATGAAGAAAGGCTAAAAAGGTTAGGGCTCTTTAACCTGGAAAAGAGACGGCTGAGGGGAGATATGATAGAAGTCTATAAATTAATGAACGGAGTGGAACGGGTAAACGTAGATCGATTGTTTACGTTATCAGAATATAGACAGACTAGGGGACATGCAATGAAGCTACAGGGTAAACTATTTAAGACTAATAAAAGAAAATATTTTTTCACTCAACGTGTAATCAAACTCTGGAATTTGTTACCGGAGGATGTAGTAAAGGCTGTTAGTGTAGCTGGGTTTAAAAAAGGTTTGGACAAGTTCCTGGAGGAAAAGTCCATAAACCATTATTAAGAAGGGACCCAGGATATCAATGCTTGACCCAGTACAAGCATTGTGGAACCTGTGTCTTTTGGGGATATTGCTAGGTACGTATGACCTAGATTGGCCACTGTTGGAAACAGGATACTGGGCTTGATGGACCTTGGTCTGACCCAGTATGGCATATCTTATGTTCTTATGTTCATCCAACCCCTCCCTCAAAAGTAGCAAGTACGCTCCCGATCTGCATTCATTCTTGAACTCTGGCTCACACTCACACTGCACCACCACCACTCACCCCACACATCCTTTCATAAGAGCATAAGAAATGCCAGACCAAGGTCCAACAAGCCAAGTATCCTGTTTCCAGCATTGGCCAATCCAGGTCACAAGTACCTGGCAGGTTCCCGAAAGGGTACACTGGTTCCACAATGCTTGTCCTGGGTTAAGCAGTGGATTTCCTGGGTCCTCTTTAATGCCTTTCCTCATAGGAGTATCCTTCCATCCCCTTTATCATTTTGGTGGCTCTTTTCTGTACCTTTTCTAATTCTGCTATATCCTTTTTAAGATATAGCGACCAGAACTGCACACAGTAATCATGGTCTGGAACGATAAAGAGGCATTATATTATCCTTCGTTTTGTTCTCTATTCCTTTCCTTATGATTCCTAGCATTCAATTTGCTTTCTTGGTTGCCGCTGCACACTGAACAGAGGGTATCAACATATTCTTCATGAACAAGCAGGGGAAATAAGTCCTCACATATGGGTGATGTCACCAATGGAGCCCTGCATGGAATGTTCCCCAGCTTCCAGATTTTGGAAGATTCTGTGAAGTAAACTGCACGTACGTGCCTGCCTTCCCCACCTGCCATTTTACCATAGTCTCCAGTCTTCTTTTTTTCCACGGGGCCCCTAGGATGTGTTCCTTCAGCCCGGAAGAAAGTTTGAATTTCTTGCCTTTGTGGATGAGCTTTTGCTCATTTTTTTTCAGCCTCCTGTTGTCAGTTAGCCTTTTTTCTTACCCTTTGGATATTTTTTCTTTCTTTTAGCACCTTTTGGTGTCTTTTCTGCCCATGGCTGTTCTTCATTTTGATTTTGCCAAGGCGTTATTTTTTGGCATGTCTATGCCAGCTTGTGGCTTTAAGAAATGTGACAAATGTGGCAAGACTCTCTCTGCTATGGACTGCTGCAATTGGTGCTTGCAATGCCTTGGACCTGACCACCAGCCAGCGTCCTGTGAGCTCTGCCTGCAAATGACGTGTCAAGGACTGAAGGGTAGGGAAATGCAGGAGTTGTCTCTCTTCAGTTTATCTGATTCAGCATCCTCTGCTGTGACTCCCTCATCTACACCTGAGGTGGCCAAGGGAAAAGAGCAGAGGAGTTCGGGCAGAGAGGGGAGACCCACACCCAGGAAGGCGCAGGCCCAGGAAGGCGCAGCATTCCTAAAAGCCATGGAGTCACTAAAGTATTGCCAGACAATCAACGCCCCCAATGCACCAGCATGGTACAACTCCGGACATGGTCTTTATTCTAATACACTTGGTGGAACAGGGTACGGCCACAACATCAACAATGACACCGGTCCCTTGGTCAGATCACCACGTGATTCTGCAGAGGAAATCTGTCAGGCTTTGACATGGTCCTCGGTCCATACCTTTAAGGCCCATTACTGTCTGGATGTGGATTCCCGATGGGACAGTGCTTTTGGCCAGGCTGTGTTCCAGCATCTCTTTGGGTCTTGAAGGGCAGCTCCAGCCCGCCGGCCCTTCTGTTCATCCAGGCTTTCCTGCTAGATTCCCTTGGTCAGGGTTGACTGTGGATATGGCTTCAGATGAGTCCTTCGATGGCACTGTCTCTGGTCTTCCTGGCTTCTCCAGGTCTCAATGCCTGGCTGGACATATTTCTCTTCAGGCCTGGTAGCCTGTAGCTTGGGAATCCCATTCATGAGGACTTATTTTCTGCTTGTTGACAGAGAAAACATAGTTACTGACCTGTAGCAGGTGTTCTCTATGAACGGCAAGAATAACCTCCCTGGGGAGTTGCCTTTTGACTTCTACTGTGTGATCATACTGGAGAAAATGGTGCTGTGGCAGGTGAGGAAGGCAGGTACACATGCGTGTTGTACCTCTCAGAAGCTTCCAAAATTTGGAACCTGCTACAGGTCAGGTCAGCTTCCAAAATTTGACCTGCTACAGGTCAGTAACTATGCTTTAACCACAATGACACCTACTGTAAATCCTATTCCTGAGTGGTGGTTCCTAATGCGGAACCTTGCATTATGTAACCATTGTTTGGATTATTTTTCCCTAAGTGCACAACTTTGCACGTCCACATTAAATTTCATCTGCTATTTGGAGGTCCAGTCTTCCAATTTATCAAGGTCCTCTGGCAATTTTTCACAATCCTCTTGTGTTTTAACAACTTTGAATAATTTTGTGTCATCTATAATTTTGATCACTTCATTTGTTGTTCCCATTTCCAGGTCATTTATGAATATGTTCAAAAGCAGCAGACCCAGCACAGATCCCTGGGGTGCTCCAGTATTCACCTTCCTCCATTGAGAAAATTGGCCATTTAGCCCTAATCTCTGCTTTCATTTAACCATTTCCTGTTCCACAATAGTACACTCCTGCTATCCCATGACTTTTTAATTTCACCAAGAATCTCTTATGAGGATCCTTGACAAAGGCTGTCTGAAAATCCAGATACACTATGTTGGCTGACTCACCTTTGTCTACCTGTTTAATCTGTTATATTTTGTGTAAGGTGTGAATAGTAAGACCATCCTTGACTAAATCCATGTTGGCTTTCTATCACAATGGTTTCTATCAATTTGCCCGGATCACTCTTGGACCCTTTTAAAAAAAAATTGGTGTTACATTGGCCATTCTCCAATCTTGAGATACTACAGATGATTTTAATGATAGTTTACAGATTACTAATAGTAGGTCTGCAATCTCATATTTGAGTTCTTTGAATACCCTTGGATGTATACCATCCGGAACAGGTGGACTTGCTGCTCGTCAGTTTATCAAATAGTTGTAATACATCTTCCTGGTTTATCGATATTTCTTTCAATTTTTATGATATATCACCTATTTCAGGCATGGGTAACTCGGCTACATCATCTTCATTAAAGACCAAAGCAAAGAATTTATACAGTCTCTCCCTATGACTTTATTCTCCCTAAGCACTCCTTTTATCTCTCTGTCATCTAATGGTCCAGCTGTCTCTCTAACAGTTTTTTTTTTTTGCTAGGAACGTACTTGAAAGTTTTTATCATGCAGTTTTGCTTCCACAGCAAGCTTTTTTCCAAATTCTCTCTTTGCCTGCCTCTGGATCTCAAGGGGGTATACCGCTGTTTGCGGATACATCATTTCCGAATGGAGACCTTACGTTCAGTTATAGTGGCGGTTCGTCAAGGGGAGTTCTTGACATCTCTCGATCTCACCGAAGCATATTTACACAGTCCAATCAGGCCAGATCATCAGAGGTTTCTAAGATTTGCGCTATCGTGGGGGCCTTTTCAGTTTCAGGCGTTGCCCTTCGGTCTGGCGACAGCTCCGCGCACCTTCACCAAGGGTAATGGTGGCGGCGGCGGCGGCTCTTAAGAAGGAGGGAGTATTGGTTCATCCCTATCTCGACGACTGGTTGATTAGGGCAAAGTCCAGGGCCGAGAGTATGCGAGTGACAGACAGAGTCTCAGTTGGGTGGTCAATACGGCCAAGAGCAGATTTGTTCCGACACAAGTTCTAGAGTATTTGGGAGTTCGCTTCGACACTCGTGTGCCAATGCCTTGCATCTAACTTGCTAGTATTTGTTTAATCTTTTTGACATTTTGACTTTTTTCCATTTCCTGAAAGATGCTTTTTTGGCTATAATAGTCTCTCTAACTTTGCCTTTAAAACGATACTAGCAGTTTTTTGGTTTTCCTCACACTTTTCTTAAAGCATGGAATACATGTGGTCTGGGTTTCCATGCTAGTATTTTTAAACAATGACCATCCTTGATGTAAATCTCTAACCTTTGCAGCTGCTGCTTTTAATTTTTTCTTAACTATTTTCTTCATTTTATCATAGTTTCCCTTTTGAATGTTAAAAGGTAGTACTGTGGTTTTCCTTGCTGCCCTTCTTCCATTTATTAAATCAAATGTGATATGCTATGATCACTATTGCCAAGTGGCCCCAACACCCTTATCTCTTGCACCAGATCCTGTGTTCCACGAAGGACTAGCTCAAAAATGGCTTCCCCTCTTGTCTGTTCATGAACCAGCTGCTCCAAGAAGCAGTCATTTATTTAATCTAAAATCTTTATCTCCATAGAATATCCTGCTGTGACCCTGACCCACTTGATATAAGGGTAATTGAAATTGCCCATTATTACTGTGTTGTGTTCGCTTCTTTGATTTCTTTTAGCATTATCAATCTGTTCATTTTGGCCTGGCAGTTGGTAGTACACCCCCACTGTCATCATCTTCCCCTTTTCACATGGAATTTCTATCCATAGATATTTTAAAGTATATTTTCTTTCCTGCCAAATTTGAATCCTGTATGACTGTGCTCCCCCTAACATAAAGCACAACCCCTCCACTAATTTGTTACACCTTATCATTGCACTATAGTTTGTACCCAGTTATCACAGTGTCCCATTGGTCATTCTCCTTCCACCAGGTCTCTGAGATGCGAGTTGTATCTAACCTTTCCTTTAGTGCTATATATTCTTACTCTCCCGTCTTATTTTTTAGACTTCTAGTATTTGCATAAAGACATTTCAGAGATTTGTACTTTTTTCATGTTAATCTGGCTATCGGGTGATGGGGTAATTTTGGAATCTTTTAGCTCTGTCTGCTCTGTACTTAATGGCATCTGGGTTATTTTTACTTTTATTGGAACCTCACTATTGACATGCCCTAACTTCCATCTTTTGCTAGTAGCCTTCAACATGCCTTTGAACCATTCGCTCTTGGGCGATTGTTGGCTTGCCCCTATTATCTAGTTTAAAAACTGTTCTATCTCCTTTTTAAAGGTTAATGCCAGCAGCCTGGTTCCATTTTATTAAGGCGGCGTCTATCCTTTCGAAAAAGATCCTCCCTTCCCCAGAATGTTGCACCAAAACAGCAGACTCCTCCCCAGCACTATCTAAAACCTTGTCTAAGTGGTGCATGAGGTATGCTACCTTCGCACCAGGCAGACATGTTACCAGTTGATCCTCATGTCCACCAGCCACCCAGCTATCTATATAGTTAATGATTGAGTAACCATTATGATGTCCATCCTAAACCTTCCCTCATGGGCACATGTCCCTGGTGAAACGTCCTTGATGTGAGAGGGTTTTAAATCACCTGGAGAACAGGTCCTAGCCACAGGATCACTTCCTGTCACATCATGGTGAAGCTCTCCTTTCATGTGACCTCCCTCCTCCATGTCAACAGAGATGCTGTCAGACTGGAGGTGTGACTAAAGTACTACGTCTCTTTAGGTCTTGTCTGTATACCTTTCTGTTTTCCTTAGCTCCTCCAAGTCTGCTACTCTAGCCTTACAGAGATCTGATTTGTTCCCTAGTGCATATGTAATACCCCTCACCAGTTGGGAGAAATTGTACATGTGACACTCAATCCAAAAGAATGGATAGCCCCCATCTCGCTGTTGGACTGCTGTCTGCATGTTAGTTTTAAGGTTTTGTTAAGATATTTAAGTTGTTTACTTAAAGTTGCTAGGGATAGTTGTACAAACATAAGTCTATCTAATAGGTTTAAGGGACTTTTTTCACATCGGGATTAATTTTAGGACATGCTTTAAGCTATACGTGATGAGGAGAACCAGCTACACTTGAAAGTGAATATGACTATCTCTGTCCCTATAAGAGCTATAAGAGCCTATAAATCTGAGATTATGCCTAGGGTGGGAGGGGGTCGGGGTTGGCGTGAGGGAAAGAAATAATTGATAGAACTGGCTTGCTAAAAGCAGTGCCCTGTGTGATTTTAAATAAACGGAACTTTAAGCTAGACAGAGATTTTATAAGTTTAAATGCAAAGAGTTCCCTTTAACCCAAGAGTCTGAGAAAATACCAGCAGGTAAATACTTACAATTTCAGAATCCTTCCCAGCAAAAGCAGCTTTTCGCAGTAGTCCTGCAGATTTATATTATATTACAATACATTCTCTTCTTTTTTTGTTCTTTTTTTTGGACCAGCAATTTATTCCTGCTCTTTTGGGCTTCCAGTTCATAACCAGCTTGTGCTGGACTTTAAACTCAGAAAAAGAGAAAATGATGACAGATGAAGACCTATCTGGTTTGCCCATCCATAGAGACCAACTACAAAGCTCTACAATCCTTTCCTTTCCATTAGAGTTCCTCTATGCTCGTTTCAAGCTTTCTTGAATTCAGATAAAGTTCTAGTCCACCATCTCTGCTGGGAGATTGTTTCACACACCCGCCACCCTTTCATAAAGAAATATTTCATTAGATTACTCCTGAGTCTGTCCTTTTTCTCCATGAACAAGCAGGATAATAAATCACAGGAGGGTGATGTCATCCCTGACAGCACCAGGTTGGACTTGTTCTCCCAGAGTCCAGAAGAGTCTAAAGAACTCTTCAGAACTCTTCTGAGCCCTGTGCTACTGACTCCCTCTGTGTTCCCATTGCTTCTCCCCCTCAGTCTTCTTCATCCACAGTCAAATGCAGATGTAGCTCTCCTTTATTCATCTATAATTTTTTTTATTCTTTTGTTTCTTTCAAATGCCTTCATTTTTCTTTCTCAAGAAGTAAACCATTGCCAGCATTGCTAGCCCAAACCACAGCAGACCTCTCCAGCAGTGACAGCACGAAGGAGTTCTCACTCTTTCTTATGTCAACCCTGTCAAGAACAGACTCCTCTGGCTATGGTGACATTGAGATGAAGGCTGGAGGCCTTAGCCATCCTGCCCCAGCGAGACAAAACTTCTCTGGCAGAGGTAGTTACATTTCATCAGAAGAGAGGAAAAAAACAAAACAAAACAAAAAAAAAAACCAAGCAGGAAGAACATGACTGTTGGTTTTCTTCACTCTGGTCATAGGTATCATCTCAGGTGCAATTGCACCTCATCTGATTTAAAATAAAAAAATAAATAAAAAAGAGAATGACACCGGGTGGCTAATGACGGGCCATGGTGTTTTTCATCAGCCTCTCTGGGAGACCTGCCTCATTGCCGGTCACTACCACAACATTACTTGCACTACTTTTGGAACAAACATTGGCAAGGGTCCCAGACTATCTGGGCCTTTTTGTCAGCCTTCCCGGAGGTTTCTACTAAACCGCTTCACTTATGTTTGTTTATTGTACTTAATAATACCACCTTTCAAGCAAGCGGTCAAAGCGGTTTACAATTTCAAATTCAAGAAAAGGGCCACTGGCCACTAAACAAAGAAAAGAAATTATAATATTTAGACAGGGACAGCAAGGGTAAAGGCCAAGCATAAATAAACAGCACACAAGAAAACTACAACATCAGGGGAGAGCGGGGTACTGGGATAAGTGTCATTTACAAAAACCTAACAGGACAAACATGCGACATAATATACAATAGGTAATGCATGTGAGTATAATGCTGAGAGGGGGAGAGTACAAAGTTATGTGGCGGAGAGGGGGAGGTCAAAGGCGATGGAAAAAGAGAGGTTTTTAGAGGGGTTTTAAATGTGCCATAGTTTTGTTCTAATCTAAGAGTGAGGGGTAAAGAATTCCAGTGCGCAGGACCAGCAAAGAAAAAAGCAGAATTACGAGTGGATTGAAGGTGTGCACGCGCGGGAGAAGGAAGATGAAGACGATTAATGTGCAGGGACCGGAGAGAGCGACTGGGAGTGTGAGATTGAATAAGGTCAGATAGGTACTGGGAGATGTGTATAGATATTCTGATGAACCAAAGTAAGTTTATACCGAGTACCATAGACCATAGGGAGCCAGTGGAGGCTTAGAAGGAGGGGAGTAACATGATCCCAACATGCTGGGTGAGAGATGATGCGTGCCGCTGTGTTCTGTACGCGCTGTAACCGTCGCAAATGGGATTGGGGAGCACCGATAAGCACAGACTTGCAAAAGTCTAGACGTGAAATCACCAAAGACATGAGTGGTAAGGGCCTGAGGTGTTAAAGGACGAATGGCACGAATTTGTCAAAGGAAAAAGAAGGAAGTCTTAACAACATGTGAGATATGGTCGTGAAAAGAAAGTGTAGAGTCCAAACGGACACCCAAATAACGGAAGGATGACACCAGTGGAATGAGAGAACCAGAGAAGGAAGGTTCTATCGAGGGAGTGAGATTTCCATGTGTAAACCAAATAGCAAGTGTTTTAGAGACATTCAAGGGAAGACAGTTATGAACCAGCCAGTCCGCTACAGCGGAAAGACAGGAATCCAAGGGGGAGAGGTTAGGACAAAGTGAGGAAGTATGGTGCAGAAAAATGATATCTTCAGCATAGTGAAAGGCAGAAATTCCAAACTGTTGAATCAGTAGTGCGAGTGGTGCCATAAAGATGTTGAACAAAAGAGGAGCTAAGACCGAACCCTGAGGGATACCACAGCAAAGGGGGAAAGAATCAGAAGGGTGTCCAGGGAAGAGGAGGGGAGTACACCACAGGACTGATTGAAGAGATAGGAATGGAACCATCTAAGAACTGTCCCATGAAGGCCGGCTTCCTGCAAACGAGACAAAAGGGAGTGATCTACCAGGTCAAAAGCAGCAGAGAGATCAAGAGATACCGCCACCGTAAAGTCACCACGGTCATGTGCCACGTGAATCTCATTAAGGAAAGCTAGAACAACAGTCTCTACACTGTGACCCTGCCAAAATCCAGACTGACGGGGGTGAAGGAAGTGAGTGGTGTCAAGATGGTGAGACAATTGGGCAAAAAACACCTTTTCAAGTATCTTAGCAAGAAATGTGAGGTTAGAAACGGGACGGTAGTTGGCTGGAACAAGAGGGTCCAAGGATGGTTGCTTGAGGAGTAGTGCGTGTTTCCAAAGATGGGGGAAGGTACCGACAGAGAGACTAGTATTAATCATAGTCAGAATGGGGAGAACAAGAGCAAGGGAAGGAGTGAGAAGCCATGAGGAGAGAACGGGGTCCAGGGAACAAGTGGTCTTGTGAGCAGTGAAGATCAGTTTAATGTGCTCAGGACTGGTAATAGAATGGAAGGCGGTCCAGACATGCGAGAGGGGGGCGGATGGGGGAGGAGAAAAAGGAGGGGGGCGGGAGAATAGGGGGGGCCAGTGGGGCAGCGAAGCCCTCAAATCAAAAACTTTGGTTGAGAAAAAGGAAGCTAACTGTGACGCGGAGGGAGCTGTTGTAGGTTGAGGTAGGGTGGTAGTAGAATCTGATTGAAGGGTAGTGAGGGTCCAAAGTACCCGATAGAGATGGCGGGTTTGATTTGGAGCAGAAGAAATAGATACAGAAAAATAAGTTTGTTTAGCTAGATGTACCTGAGAGCGATATTGGGAGTGATGTGTTTTGAAGGATAATAAAGAGGAGGGAGAGCTTGTCTTCCTCCAGAGCCGTTCTGCCCTACGAAGCTGGGAATGGAGAAGATGGAGACCTGAGTGGAACCAAGGCTGGACGGGAAGTGCGTGGCTCTAATGGTGCTAGAAGGTCTAATGTATCAGAAGGGTGTGAGGACCACTGCGAGACTTGTGAATCAAGAGATAGTAAGGGGAAGTCTGTGGATAGAAAATCACTAGCTGGCGGGAAAAGAGTAAGGGTATGAGGGGTAAGCCGATAGGTATATTTCGCAGAGGCTGGCGAAGATGGAGCAGCTAAGAGAGCGGAAAAAGAGGGGGAAGAGGAAACAGAGCACTGGAAGAATAGACAAAAGTGGTCGCTCCAAGGTAAAGGCATAGTGCGGAAGCATTCGAGTTGTAACCAGGAAATAGTTGACGTGATAACCAGATCAAGGGTGTGACCAGCATGGTGGGTAGAAACATTAACGTGTTGAAGAGAGAGATCCTGAAGCAGAGAGAGGAAGGTACTTTCCCTAGATGAAGAAGGTGAGTCGAGGTGTAAATTAAAATCTCCAACAATCACCAAATGAGGGAACTGCAGAGTGAGGTCAAGAGATAGTAAGCAATAGCGAGTCCCAGAGTTCGGTGCGGAGAGCTGGAGAAGCATAAACCACTAAAAAAATGCAGTGGATGGGAAATCTGGAGGCGAAAAAGAAGGGCTTCAGGGTAGTGCAGAAAAGGGGAGTGGAGTTGGGTAAGGGGAAGAGAGGAATGAAAGATAGTTGCTACCCCACCAGCTGAGTGCCGAACGCGGGGGACGGAGATATCAGAGAAGCCAGGAGGGAGAGAACGTGTCAGAAAGGCATCCTCGCCCTCCTTAAGCCAGGTTTCAGTTAGAAACAATAGATCAAGTGATTCTCGAAGAACAAGATCCTGCAATAACAGAGTCTTGGACCTCAGGGAAGACAATTCAGGAGACCACACCTGATTGGAGACAGGGGGAATGACGCAGCTGAGGGTGAAGGGGGTAGAGATAGGACGAGAGAGAGAAAGCAAGCAGGGAAGATTAGTTGTACAGCGAAAAAGAGATCTGTCACTTCACACTTCCTACTTCACCACTTCAGTTCACATGGTAGGTTAAAAAAAAAAAAAAAAAAAAAAAGGAAGGGCCGCTGCTGGGAAGGACCCCCTGGGCCTTCTCCAGCCTGGCAGCTGAAACTGTTGCCATTCGTTGTGAGAGTTCAACTGTGCCTTCACTTTCTAATCTACAGAAGCCCTTCTCCTCTGGGACAGACTATGTCTCCTATGGCCCTTCAAGATCCCAGGCCTGATTGCCACACTACTTTACATCAGAGGAAGTCCTGGGAACCACGCAGCACTGCAGGATCATTGGGAGCCCTGGCACAGCATAGTACTAAGCGATCCTCTTGCACTCTGGGGACAGATTGTCCCCGAAGTGCAAGAGGATCGCTTAGTTGAACCAGATGAGTTGGCACATCTCACCAGGGAATCACCACGAACTGGGCGGGGGGGGGGGGGGGAGGACAGAAAAAGAGAACTGGACTGAACCTACGCTCCTGCCTCATGGCTTCGGGCATCTACCACCTCTTTCTCCGCTGTTGCAGGGGGGGCCCGCTGGAGTAGTCTCTTATGCCTCAGTTGCCTTGATGTAAGCAAAATCAACAGCACAGTGGCACTGGAGACTTGGCAGGAGGGAGCTATATGGCCAGATGTCTCCTATTGGCTCAACTTCCTGAGTCAGTCTGGGTAAGATCTTGTTATATAATCAGGTACTGTCTAACAGCAAGGTGGTTAGCACTAGCCTGTTTTACACTTTAACCCCCCCCCCCCCCAAAAAAAACCCCTACCGCATGTGGGAAGACACGAGCAGGGTTCTTGTTCCACGTGGCCCACATGTCCTCGTCTTTCAATGGTAAACACCGGCAGAATGTCCTCAAGGGCTCAAGTCACCGCTGCGGGCTTCCCACTCCAGGGAACCCCTCTCATACTCATGCCCTAATAAGCCAACCCTTTTTAGTCACCATGTCAAGGGTTTCACCCTTCAAGGGACCCCCATATCCCTCGGCAACCGCATGCCACATGGGGGTGTTCCAAATGGCGCTTCATATAAAACTGCCGATTTTTCTGTATTGTGGTCTGCTGAATCCTTGAGGAGCAAATGTGAGATCATAAGCCTTAGCATGCATTCTGATCATGGGCAACAAAGAGGCACAGGAAAACCAAAGAAACATAAAAAAAGAAAAAAAAAACTTTAGCCTGAATGCTTAGCTGATACTGTTCAAGATGACTAAATAAACACATTAGCATAATAATCAGACATAATCTAATCGGGACTCCCCAACACAGCTTCTGCACTACCTCAAGGGCACTCCTCAATCCTCCTCTGCGCCACCACTGTCTCTACAAGTGCCTGCAATGTAAGGACAGCTACAGGAACCCTCATATAATGGGACTTCAAACCAGAATAGGCCCCTTTTTTTCTTGTCCCATCTCCCCAAAAGGAAGGGGAAAGATCCTATTCTCTTAACTGTCGTGTGCAAAACTCTTCCACCAACTGATGGGTTCGCTTTCTCCTTGAGGAAGTCCCTCTCTCTTGTTTAAAGGCCACTTGTCCCTCCACGAGGTATAATTGTATGGTTTCATGCTTCCCTGTGACCTACTTCCTCAGGTCACCCAGGAAGCAACACAGCTGGACACAGAGTGGCTCAAGGTGTTGTCGCTCTGGATAAGCCTTATGCTTTGCTCCTCATCTGGCTGCCAACACCTGTTAGTTTTCAATACAATACTCTTGTTCTAGATGTTGCCGCCCTAGGTGGCTGGGCCAACCCTGCCCTCACCTCCAAGACTGGCATTAGTCTCTTACTAGCATGTTCGGTACATACACAAAAAAAAAAAAATCACATTGGGGTCTGCACAGCTGGCTGCAGCACATACCAGTGACAACCAGCTACTATAATATGCAGTTCTTCCAAAAGCTACAAGATTTCGGTCCTCCCAGGACCATGTCTGGACAGACCCCAAGCGCTGCTGTTGGTCAAATGAAGCAGCCGGCAGGACTCCAGCCTTCTACTTCATAGAGCAGCCCTCTAGAATCCAACCTTCTACTCCTCCTCGGGCTTCACCACATGTCCCTCTACTCGAGCCCCATGTCCCTCTACTCGAGCCCCATGTCCCTCTACTTGAGCCCCATGGGATAATTCCATCAAAGACCTCCGCAGCACAATATTCAGAGAAGAGTCAGCATCACTATCTGGCTGCCCCACTATAGCAGTCATGTCTTCTCTCAAGAAATCGTACTCCCCTCCTGCAGGTAAGATGCTTCTCCAATGATCAGAGGAATCTCAGCATCTCTGCAGATGCTTGTGCAGTAACCAGAGGATCTTGGTGCCTCTGCCAGCCCCTTCTCTTACCGGACCTCATCACTTCCTTTCTCCAGCTGGGGATATAGAAGTACTCCCACATTCCTCTTGCTGAGGGAATAAGTGTGTCCAAGTGCAGGGATACCAGCTGTAAGGCTGCTGTTTGCTTTTTTTTTAATTTTGTTTTTTAACTCACATTTTCACAAAAAAAAACAAACAAACACCCCACAACCAGCTGATGCTTTCAGCACCAGTATTGTATGTTGTACGTCACCTCAGCATAAACATTTGCACAAACAGCATCTGGCTCAAGTCTTGTCAGTATCGGCTGAGACAGACTTACACACGACTGCCTGCATACTCTATCCGTTCTGGCTTGGCAGGTAGGAACAGGTTCTACAAATAAATAAATTGATACTTAGATAAATAACTAGATAATTAAATATATGAATAAATCAATATAACCTGTCAACTTCTTCGAAGGCACCTGTAATTTGCTTCCACCTTAACCTCATATCAGTCCATCAGCTCATCCAGCCATAGCAGCTAAAATGGAAAGATAGGGATCTAATTTCACCAATATGACCCACAACCTTCTGTAGTTTCTTCATAGCAAGCTAAGTTCCTGGCGAAAGTTGTATCAGAGTATCACTTGAATCAGTCCTTTGTACTTCCTGCCTTTTTTTTCCTGGTCTAGCTGGAAATCGCAACAGGGACCTTCTACATCATGTTCCTCTAAACATTTAGAAACATGAGGAATTCAACACCCCAGCAGGCTGGAGGGCCATTGACCACAATGTCCTGTGGTTAATCCAGACCAAAGACACCAACCAGGATCTCAGGGGGGTAGAGGGGTTTATGTTGCTACCCATAGGAGTTGACCAAAAACTCAAAAAACCAAAAAAACAAACACTCCCCAAATTCAAAATCCAAAACAAAAGAAGAGTGACAGAAGTCAAGCTGAGCGCGCTAAAATAATTTTTGTCGGAAGGTCGGCCTTGGGGTTTAAAAACCTCTCGAAGCCGTTTCTTCCATTTTAATCAGTGTATAGTTTATGATAGTCCAATAATGTAGACCCTCTCAAGAGCCCAACAAGGTGGAAAAATTAACCACTATTTAGGTGCCACCTTGAGTAAATTAAAACTGATTGACATCATTAAACCATGGTCATTAACCAAAGAAAAAATGACTTATCTGAACCAACGATGATCAGGAACATTGCAAACATTTAGATTCCTTATCGCCTTAACGAACTGTGGTCCGCAAGATATGCCGGTCAATACATCGCTGACACAGTACTGCGTTTCGGGCACTACTGAATTACATGCCGTCTCAACGCGTAGTTGAACTGCCAAAATCCGCCATTCAGCATCTCCACCTTCTTGAGACGCCGGCGCATGCTCTTTGTAAATCCAAGACGAACAGAGGGAAGCGGCCATTTAACTGCCAGATGGGCCAGTCGGCTTGCAGCAAAGGAACAATAGCCAATAGCACAACACAAAAACTTTCTCTGTGAAAATATGAGGTATAAAAATGAAACAAACACAAATGTTGTGAAAACGTCATGTATGAAAAAGAATTCATGTATGAAAAAGAAAAATCTCATATATAAAAAGAAATCAACTTCAAAAAATGAGATCAACATCAAAAAGAAACCCGTCATACGTATGCTGTCACAACACACTGATCCAATCCAGCTCACGATTGAGTCCCAATGGCTGAACAGTAGACCAAGAGAAAATCCAACGTTGTTCTAAAATTTGAAGTGATTGTTCACGGTCACCTCCTCTTGGATTCTCAGGAACAAAATCAAGCACTCTCCAAGTGAACTCATCAAAAGAATGGTGGTTATCCAAACAGTGCTGAACAATCGGAGCTGATACAGTGTTGGATCGAAGCCGAGAAGCATGTTCCCCTAGACGGACCCGTACAGGACGGACCGTCCGTCCAATATACAAAAGATTGCAGGGGCAGACCAAAACATAAACAACATAAGAAGTG
Organism: Ichthyophis bannanicus; assembly: GCA_033557465.1. Classification (NCBI taxonomy): domain Eukaryota; kingdom Metazoa; phylum Chordata; class Amphibia; order Gymnophiona; family Ichthyophiidae; genus Ichthyophis; species Ichthyophis bannanicus. The sequence goes on along the minus strand of JAWIIG010000024.1, from coordinate 2,015,255 downwards.
GAACAAGTGGTATGCCAACGGGCCGTATGTATCAAACCAGAATTCGGCACAATCCACTCTTTACCCGTTATAGACTGCAAACAATAAGCACAAGAGGTGCATGAAAAATGACCCACTTCAACAGAAGGCTCCAATATAAATCTGTCCAGTGGGGAGACAGTAACCCCCACAATATTACGGAGATTAGACCCCCTAGTATGAGCAATTTGTAAACGGCCTTGAAAGCACGGATGAAGTTGCAAGACATGCCAATGTCGAAGGAGAATTTTCTTAACCCGATGAGTGTGAGACATATAGGGAAGAACTCCAACAAACTTTTGTGCCTGATCTGAAGAGTTAGAATCCAAATCACAGGCATTTGTAGACTGGAAGGCAGAAGATGAAAACAGCCATTCACGATGAGTAAAACGTGCCCTCAAAAAGGCTTGCTTAATAATCTTCTTGGAGTAGCCCCGTTGAGCTAACCGAAGAGACAAATCACGGGCATGCTTTAAAAATTCATCCAACTCAGAACAAATCCGGCGCAACCGGAGAAATTGGCCGAAAGGGAGACCTTTCTTCAAAGACATTGGGTGAAAGCTGGTAAAATTTAAAAGTGTGTTTCTTTGAACAGCTTTTCGAAACAATGTTGTATGAAGGGCATGATGCTTTTTATAAACAAGAACATCCAAAAATTCCAATTGGGTCAAATGATATTGCATGGTAAAAGACAAATTCACCCTTAATGGAAGAAACGGCTTCGAGAGGTTTTTAAACCCCAAGGCCGACCTTCCGACAAAAATTATTTTAGCGCGCTCGGCTTGACTTCTGTCACCCATAGGAGTTGAACAGTGAATTTCCCAGTGCTCTTTATAATGGGACCACACACCACCTTCTTGCCAGAACTAGCCTCTCCTTTCTTTCCCACTACAGAAAACGGATCACCTGTACTTCTTTCTTCCATGACCCAGGATCATTTTAGTCTTCGCTGGCCCGCTCCATTCCCCAAGGTGGGACACTTCCCATGTGCCCTCTTCTCTGACTGCCGCTAACTATAACCAAAAAGTTCTAAACCACCAAAGTATAATATTTTCAAAGGCACTTTCTTTACCATATGAACACTTTAAACTATTAGAAGATATGTCTGTAATTTATAAACCATAGTTAATGTTATTTATAAAATTGAAATTGCCTGCTAAGACTGAACAAAAGCTAGCAATGATTTATTTTAGATATTAAGTCACTCCTGAATGTCTTTTATGCTAAATCTTACTGCATGTTACTAGTGATTTTAAGAAGTGCCGTTACATTATGCTTCTAAATAAAGTTAGGTGTTGTGGAGGGGGCAGTGGAACAAGTCTTGTCTGTTCTCACACACGCTGATAGATTATTTGAGAGGTACATACTAAGCAAAACAGAAAGTCTTTCAAAGGAATGCTGCTTGCCAAGACTATATTACTTGCTTATGTCTGGGGGGGGGGAAAAAAAAAAAGCTGCCTGAGCTGCCACATTGATGGGGCAGAATCATTTTAGGTAGACTACTTCTAATATCAGTCTCTGAGCACAGATAGAAACATAGAAACATAGAAATATGACGACACAAAAAGACCACATGGCCTATCTAGTCTGTCCTTCCATAACAACTACAACAGTCCCCTTTTTACCTTTAGAGATCCTCTGTGTTTGTCCCATGCTTTTTTGAATTCAGATACTGTCCTCATCTCTACCACCTCCACTGGGAGACTATTCCACGGATCCACTACTCTTTCCGTAAAGAAATATTTCCACATATCACTCCTGAATCTATCTCCCTTCACCCTCATCCCATGTCCCCTCATAGCAGAACTTGCTTTCAATTGAAAGAGGCTCTCTCCCTGAACATTTATGCCACGGAGGTATTTAAACAAATCAATCATATCACCTCTATCCCGCCTTTCCTCTAAGTACATATTAAGATCCTTCATTCTGTCCTCATATGCTTTATAATGAAGACCACTAATCATTTTAGTAGCCACCCTCTGCACCGACTCCATCCTGTTCACATCCTTTTGAAGGTGCGGTCTCCAGAATTGCACACTATACTCCAAATGAGGTCACACCAAAGACTTATACAGAGGCATTATCACCTCCTTTTTTCTGCTAGCCATTCCTCTCCGTATGCACCCAAGCATCCTTCTAGCTTTTGCTGTCGCCTTTTCTACCTGTTTAGCTACTTTAAGATCATCAAACACAACCACGCCTAGGTCCCGCTCTTCTTTAGTGGACAAAAGTACTTCACCCCCTATACTATATTGCTCCCTTGGATTGCTGCAGCCCAAATGCATGACCTTACATTTTTTAAAATTAAATCCCAGCTGCCAAATTCTAGACCATTCTTCAAGCTTAGCTAGATCCCTCCTCATGTTATCTACCCCTTCCTGGGTGTCTACTCTATTGCAGATTTTGGTATCATCCACAAAGAGGCAAACCTTACCTGAAAGCCCTTCTGCTATATCACTAACAAAGATGTTAAAAAGAATCGGACCAAGGACAGATCCCTGGGGCACACCACTGATAACATCCTTCTCCTCAGAGTGAGCTCCATTTACTTGTACTCTTTGTCGCCTCCCACCCAACCAATTTCTAACCCAAGCAGTAACTTTAGGGTCCATCCCTAGGGTGCTCAGTTTGTTTTTAAGTCGCCTGTGAGGAACAGTGTCAAAGGCTTTACTGAAATCTAAATACACCACATCTAGGGCTCTCCCTCGGTCCAACTCCCTGGTCACCCATTCAAAGAAATCAGTCAGATTTGTCCGATAAGACCTGCCTCTGGTGAATCCATGCTGCCTCGGATCCTGTAATCTGCTGGACTCCAGAAACCTCACTATTTTCTCTTTCAGCAGCGTTTCCAATAATTTACTCACCACCGAAGTTAAACTAACTGGCCTGTAGTTTTCAACCACATCCTTACTTCCGCTTTTGTGTAAAGGCACCACGTGAGCCTCTCTTCAGTCCTTTGGCACCACTCCTGACTCCAGATGTGCAATGCCTTTCCCCAGGAACAAGCAGGAAGTCAATCCTCGCATATGGGTGATGTCGGCACCAACGGATTCCACGTGGAGCATTTCCCCAGCTTTCAAAGAAAGCCTTTGGGAATGTCACCACCCATGCGTGGTGCCCTTCCTGTTCAAGGGTGCCATCTTGATCAGTCTCCCTTTTTTCCGTGGAGCCCTTCAGACGCATGTCACCGTTCCTCGGAAAATATTTCATAATTGTCTTCTAATTCCGGTTTCCCGGTCCTCTTCCCGCCATCCCCAGTGTCCCTACCTCGGCAGTGGGCTCTGGGACTTGGCTGTTTTTCATTTTATTTTTCCTTTTTTCTTCGTGAGTTTGTCTGTAACGTGTTTTGTGCCCTTTTCAACCGCTGGTTGAGCCAAAGGTCTTCGACCTTGTGGGGATTCTTTTTGCCCCCATGGCTTCCAGTTTCAAAAAGTGACAGATGCTTCAAAAACATGTTGCTCACGGACACTCATGACTGTTGTCTTAGGTGTCTAGGAGCAGACCATAACCTGAAGCTCTGCTCCTTTTCTAAAAAGATGTTCTCTAAGGCTATCCAGAGCTGTAAGCAGAAACTGGATGATATTTTCCGCAAGGCGGCTCCAGTGTCCCCGATAGCTTCCCACTCCACCAAACCTTCAGCCTCCAGGGTCCCCTGCAGCCGCTCTGTGCCCCAGCGTCACTCTGAGCAAGGGTCCCCCCGAAAGGGAGCGGAAGAAGAAGGCCTCGAGGACCCTCTCTGGGGGCTCTGGACAAGTGTGAGCCTTCTTGTACTCAGTCTCTCAGCCCCCCTTGGCAGTCTCAAGAGGGGAGTGACCATGAAAGGTACCCCGTACAGACACAGAGGCATCCGGTGATGGTGCACGGTCTCCTGTGGATGGTCCCGGCGAGGACCCCCTCTCCTCCTCGACTCCCGACCCAGTCACGTCGGCGTCACAAGGCCCCACTCCCGAGTGGGAGGCCTGGATGCTAGCACTGGAGCGCAGTGTTTCTGCCTTCCTTGCTGCCCCACTGGGTCATGCCCTGAGACCTCGAGGGCAATGCCTGTAATGACTCCCCAGACCGCTGTGACAACCCCCGAGAGCCAGGGGCCTCATGAGGGATCTCGGCAGAGGAATTGATCTCCATCCCGGTCTTCGGGTGCGAGATTTTCCCGAGCCAACGCCTCTGGATCCAAGTGGGCTTCGGTCTCAAGAGCCCAGCGCACAGCACAGGCTCTGCTTGAGCAACCTAGTTTCTCGTCTTCCTTGGAACCTTCAGGCTGGGAGTCCGACAGGGACACTTCCCCTGTATCCCGGGCTCATCGGGATCTCCCCTCAGGTCCTTCTCCGCCTGTTCAGAAGCGGTGATCTCCTCCCGAAGACACCTCCTTTCTAGAGTTTGTGCGGGAGATGGTCAAGCCCTAGTGCTCTCCACGCAATCCGGCGAGGAGCCTCGTGTGGAGGTGTTAGATATTTTACAATATGAGGCTCTGCTGAGGGAATCCCTCACGGTCCCGGTTGCTCTTCCACATGTGGGAGATACCTGCGTCTATCTCCATTGTCAGCAAGCCTCTGGACACCATGTACAGGGTCCAGCAGGGGCCCAGCTTCCAGAAGGCCCAGCTTCTCCATACCTCGATGGTAGTGGAATCTGCCATGTGGAAGCAAGAGAGCCCAAAAACTCACTCCTCGGTCCCACCGGGTAGGGAATCTCATGCCCTTGATGCCCTCGAGCATAAGGCCTACCAAGGCTCCATACTGGCGTGCCGCATCCAGGCTTACCAGCAATATATAGGCATGTACCTTCATGACCTCACGAAGGGGCTCGGAGGTTTCCAGGTGGGTCTCGATGGCGATTACCTCGGCCATTTCCATTCCCTCCTGAAAAGAGTGGGAGACTGTTTGAAGTACCTTTCTCGTGCTGCATATGACAGCTTCGAGTCCTCTGCTCAAGTAGTGGCTGCTGGTATTGGGGCCAGGTGGCAGGCCTGGCTGGGTCCTCAGACTTCAAACAATGGGTCCAGGAAAAACTTCTCGATGTACCATGCCTGGGTGAGCAATTGTTTGGCAAACCAATGGAGGACAAAGCAGCAGAGATTGAGATGGAGTGCGTCACTCGCACTCATCTCTCCCGAAAAACTTTCTCCAGCGGAAGAAACAACAGGGCAAGAAGCCTTTCTTCCAGAAGAAGGGTCTTCCCTACCGAGGCTACCCACTTTATCTTCCGGCGCCAGCTCCACCCCAGGGGCCGCATAAGCCTAATGGCCCCAAGAGCCAGACCCCAGCTCCGGCCCAGTCGGCCCTGGAGTTTTGATGCCAGATGCATAGCCGCTTGCCTTCCGCTGACCCAGCTACCGGTGGGAGGACGCCTGGTCCACTGTGCTCCCTGTTGGGAGTCTGTAACCTCAGATGCCTGGGTCCTCCAAGTTGTCTGGGAGGGTTACCTCCTTCATCTGGACTGGTGTCCTGCACCACGGAGCCCTCTCTGCTCCCCGCGCACCAGATCTTCTTGGCGCAGGAGCTTGCCAACCTCCTCAAGGAATGAGCAGTTGACGTGGTCCCACCGCGCCTCAGAGGTTGCGGGTTTTACTCCCACTACTTCCTTATGCTAAAGCAGATGGATGGTTTCCGACCCATTCTCGATTTAAGAAATCTCAACAAATATCTGGTGCGGGAGAAATTCAAAATGCTCTCCCTTGGCGCCTTGCTGCCCTTTCTCCAGCAGGGCGACTGGCTATGCTCCTTGGACCTTCGGGATGCATACGCTCACATCCTTGACCACTCAAAACACAGGAAATACTTGCGCTTCAGGGTACAAGGGAATCACTATCAGTACAGGTTGTTTCCCTTCGGCCTCACGTCCACCCCACGAGTGTTCACCAAGTCCCTTGTGGTAGCCGCAGCCCATCTTCAATTGCAGGGCACCTTCATCTACCCTTATCTAGATGACTGGCTTGTTACAGGAGAGACAGATGACGAGGCGCAGCGGGCCATGCTCTCACCGTCCACCTCTTCGAGCACCTCTGCTTCGTGGTCAATTACCCGAAGTCTCACCTCACTCCAGTCCACTCCCTGGAGTTCATCGGCACGTGTCTCAACACTCAGCAGGCGACAGCCTTCCTTCCCCAGGACAGAGCAGACTGCCTCATTGCTCTGGCCTCCGAAGTCCAGTGCTGCAGCACAGTATCGGCCCGAACGATGCTCCATCTTCTCGGCCATATGGCCTCGACGGTCCATCCCCAGTGCCCGACTGCACATGCGAGTTGGGCAGTGGTGTCTTCAAACTCAGTGAGCTCAGGCAACGGGCTGTCTCCTAGACGCCATCTCGGTCACTCCCCAGCTGTCCTGAGTCCCTCGACTGGTGGTGGGACACCCAGAATCTGCTTCAAGGCCTGCCGTTCCAGGCCCCGCAGCACGACATTGTTTTGGGCTGGGGACCACACTGTGGCGAGCTTTGCACGCAGGGGACTAGATCCCTAGAGGAGTCTCAACAGCTGATCAACCTCCTCGAGCTCCGGGCACTCTTCCTCGCCCTCCGGATGCTCAGGCACCGCGTTCACCATCGAGTGGTGCTTGTCCAGACGGACAACTGGGTGGCAATGTTGTATATGAACAAGCAGGGGGGCACCGGCTCTTACAGCCTCTGCCTGGTGGTGGTAGCCCTGTGATCCTTTGCAATTCGCCAGGTCATAGCCCTATGGGCCACCTATCTCCCAGGTCAAGACAGCATTCTGGTAGTCAGGCTGAGCTGGATCCTCCAGCCACACAAATGGCGCCTCTGCCTGCAGATGGCACAGTGGCTGTTCCGGCATTGGGGGACTCCAGTCCTGGACCTCTTCTCCAGCCCAACGAATTTGCAGCTCCCACGGTTCTGCGGCCCGGTTCCCCACCTGAGCAGGGAAGCCTCTGATGCCTTCCTGTTGTCATGGATGCACTGCCTCCTGCATGCGTTTCCCCCCACTCTGTTCATAGCGTATGCTTTCCTCAAGATACAGTGGGACAGGGCCATGGTAATCTTCATGGCCCTGCAGTGGCCTTAGCAGCCCTGGTTCCCGCTGCCTCTCATCGAAGCCTCTGGTTCCCTTGGCAGCACGCCAGGCTTGTTGACACAGTAGGAGGTCTCTTACGTCACCCGAACCTGAGGTCCCTATCCGTCACGGCTTGGCAGCTGAGTGGGTCTCACTAGCTCCTTTTCATCTCCCGGTGGAGATTGAGGACATGTTGCTGGCCTCACGCAAGGACTCGATTACGAGGGCTTATGACTTTAAGTGGCGTCGGTTCTCGGTGTGGTGTTCGAGGGTACAGGCCAACCCGTTCTCTTGCCCCACCCACTTGGTCCTGCAGTACTTACTCCATTTCTCGCAGGCGGGCCTGAAGTCCAACTTGGTCAGGGTCCATCTGAGTGTGATCTCGGCCAATCTCCACCCAGTTGGGGGCAGACCCCTCTTGGGCCAGCCACTGGTTTCCCACTTCATGCACGGGCTGCTTCTTTCCAAGCTCCCCTATCCAGCCACCTCCACCAGAGTGGGATCTCAGTGTCGTCCTCACGCGGCTAACCCAGCCGCCCTTCGAGCCGATGGCATCCTGCTTGCTTCAGCACCTTTCCTGGAAGGTGGTTTTTCTGGTGTCCCTCACTTTAGCTCAGAATCAGTGAGCTTCAGGCCCTGATGACCGATAAACCCTACACAAGATTCTGTGGGAACCAGGTGGTTCTCCAAACGCACCCTAGGTTTCTTTCGAAGGTTGTCTTGGATTTCCATCTCAACCAAAAGATAGTGTTGCCGACCTTCTTTCCGAAGCCCCACGCCGACTGGGCATCCGCGGTTCTCCATACCCTTTTGTAGGAGGGCTCTCTCCTTTTACCTGCAGCATATGCAGGCTCACCACAGGTCTGAGCGGCTTTAAGTCTCCTATGACCCTGCCCGTCTGCGCATGGGCATGGAGAGACAGTCCAGTCTTGGAATAAGCAAAAGAAATGCAGTCCACTATTCAGTTAGACAGAGTTCTTTTAGAAACTGGTATGCCAAGATGACTTGGGTCAAAACAGAAAGAGAGCGCTCTCTTGCAATCAAGAGTGTAAAGCTTGGCCTCAGCTCTGGAGGAGTGAGATCTGGTAAAGAATGTTGGAAGTGAAATGGACTGGTTTAAGTGGAAAGAGGTGACCACTGGAGTGGTCCACCTTTGAGCTAGGTGAAGATACCCCATCCAGAGTAGCACCACTTAATCCTTCAAATGCTCCTTGCCCTTGCCATCCTGACAGTGATCCTTTTGCGTATGGACAGGTCTCTGTCCATCTTATTTCCTCACTGCTACCACCTGATATCAGTTATCATAGGATTCAACCTGCAAACAAAAGTTTAAATAAAACCACTTGGTTCAGGCAACCACCACGCAAGGCTGATTAAAGGATAGGAGGCACCTAAGGCGAACCTCATTCCTTGTGCCCGTCCCCCTCCCCCACCCTCTCTTACTGGGACCTACAGCAGTGGCAATGACTTCAAACAGCCCTACAGTACTTACCTAAACCTCTGGCATTTATTTATATATTTATTTTATTTAGACAGATTTGTATATCACCTTATCCTACAATCAAAGTGGTTACATCACATTGGAGGGTTGCATTTAACATGTGGGTACTTTACAACATTTACCATGAGGGTATTTAGCAACATTTAGACAGCACAATTGGTGGGTTGCAATTTGCATGAAGGTACTTAACAACATTTAACATGTGGGTACTTTACAACATTTAACATGAGGGTATTTAATTTGCATGAGGGTACTTAACAACACTATGGAGGGTTACATTTAGCATGAGGGTGCTTCACAACACTATACACTGAATTCCTAAGTCTGGTTGGGAAGATTAGGTATTGAGTTGGAGGGGGTAGTTGCTGTGCCATTTGTGTTATGTGTTTGCTCATATGTTTCTGTAAAGAGCAGTGTTTTAAGAGCCTTGCGGAAGTCTGTGATGTCTTCTAATGCTCTCAGGCTCGTTGGGAGGGAGTTCCATAGTGTGAATGCCATTAGTGATGGAGCTCTTCTTGAGGTATTTTGTTTAGTCTTGTGGTAACCTGCAGGCATGCCGATCATGTTGTCATTATTAGTTCTTCTCAGTCTATTACTAATATCCCTTGTTATGATATCTTGGAGTGCATTTGCCGAGAGATGGTGAATGATTTTGAAGATGATCAGGATTGTTTTAAATTTTGCTCTGGCTACCATTGGGAGCCAGTGTAGTTGCTGTAAGACGGGGGTGATGTGCTCAGCTCTTGGAGTGTCAGTAATGATGCGTACTGCAGTGTTCTCGAGGACCAAGCAGGAAGTCAGTCCTCACATATGGGTGACGTCGGCGTCGACGGAGCCCCCATGCGGAGCATTTCCCCAGCTTTCAAAGAAAGCCTTTGGGAATGCAGGCACGCATGCGCAGTCCCCTTCCCGCCCAAAGGTGCCATCTTGCTCAGTCTTCTTTTTTCCGCGGAGCCCTACAGAGGCCTGTCCTTGTCACCCGTGGAAAAAGTTGATCTTTCTGCGTTGGGTTGAGCTTTTTTCTTCGGTTCGACGTCGGTTCTTTTCCTGCCTGGACTCGGTACACTGGTGCCGAGCCCGAATCTCTTTTTTCGGTTTTTGTCCTTAGAGACTGCGTTCGCACCTTTTTTCTTTTCCCTGGCAGCCCAATTTTTTGATCTTGCAGGGGCCCTTTTTCCCCCAATGGCTGCCAGTGGCTTTAAGAAGTGTGATCGGTGTAAGAAACTGATGTCTCTCACCGACACACACGACTGCTGCCTCCGGTGCCTGGGGCCTGATCATGATCCAGGTTCTGTCTCACCAGTCTGTCCTGGTTCAGACGGACAACCAGGTGGCTATGTTCTACGTCAACAAGCAGGGAGGTACAGGATCCAGACTTCTGTGCCTGGAAGCACAAGCTCTCTGCTCCTGGGCTGTCAATCGGGGCATGACCCTCAGGGCGGTCTACCTCCCAGGCCAGGAAAACTACCTGGCGGACAGGCTAAGCAAACTCCTGCAGCCTCACGAGTGGCAGTTGGATCCTCTGGTAGTTCAACAGATCTTTCTGAAGTGGGGACTTCTGACCATGGATCTTTTTGCCAGTCCGCTGAACAGGCAACTACCCAGGTTCTCTTCCAGGCAACCGCATCCCTTGAGAACAGCGCCAGATGCATTCCTGATCCCCTGGTCAGAGAGCCTTTCCTCCCACACCTCTGGTGGCCCGGACTCTATTCAAAATCCAGCAGGACCGAGCCACGGTGATCCTGATAGCCCCCAGGTGGCCCAGGCAGCCGTGGTTCCCGCTTCTTCTGCAGCTGGCGGTGGATACGCCACTTCCTCTGGGGTTGCAACCCGACCTTCTGACTCAGGATCAGGGGTCCCTCTTGCATCCCAACCTCAAATCCCTCAATTTGATGGCCTGGCTGCTTAAAGGCTAGTCCTTGCTCCCTTGCTCCTATCAAGGGAGGTTGAAGAGGTGGTGTTGGCCTCCAGGAAGCATTCCACTAGGAAGGCCTGTGCTCTGAAGTGGCATAGGTTCTCTACTTGGTGTTCTCAACAGCAAGAGGACCCCTTCTGCTCGGTCCAGGTGGTGTTACAGTACCTGCTCCACCTTTCCAACCTAGGACTTCAGTCCAACTCTGTCCGGGTTCACCTCAGTGCCCTCTCAGCTCACCACTCGCCGGTGGATGGACAATCTCTCTCAGGCCACCCTCTGGTGTCTCGCTTTCTCAGAGGCCTGCTTCTGCTTAAGCCGCCTATTTGTCCACCGGCCACTGAGTGAGATCTCAATGTGGTCTTGCAGCAACTGACTCACCCACCTTTTGAGCCGATGGCATCCTGCCATTTACGTTTCCTCTCCTGGAAGGTGGTGTTCCTTGTGGCACTCACCTCGGCTAGGCGGGTGAGTGAGCTTCAGGCCCTGGTCTCGGATAGGCCGTATACCATGTTCTATAGGAACAGGGTAGTCTTGCGGACTCATCCTAAGTTCTTTCCAAAGGTAGTGTCCTCCTTCCACCTCAACCAGGAGGTGGTACTTCCGGCATTCTTTCCCAGGCCGCACACCATTAGGGCCGAAACTGTCTTGCATACCCTGGATTGTAGAAGGGCGCTGTCCTTTTACCTAGAACGTATGCAGGGGCTTAGAAGGGCTTCTCAGCTCTTCATTTCCTTTGACCCTAATAAATTGGGGTTGCCTGTCACTAAGCGTACGTTGTCCATCTGGGTGGCAGACTGTATCTCCTGGGCATACAGGGCAGCCGGCCTCTCCCTGGAGGGTCGAGTCATGGCCCACCGGGTCAGGGCGAAGGCCGCATCAGTAGCTCACTTCCGTTCTGTTCCGTTGGCAGACATCTGCCGGGCCGCTACTTGGTTTTCAAGCCAGACTTTTGCGGACCACTACTGCCTCGAGAGGGAGTCCCGTAGGGACAGTGCTTTCAGGCAAGCAATACTCCGTAATCTCTTTTTTTTTTTTTTTCATTTTAAATTTTTATTAGTGAATAACACACCAATATACAACATGTTTTATACAGCAAATTATCCCAAGCCCCCCCCCCCCGTCATCGCTACTCTAAAACAAGTGATCCGAAGTAAACTACTCCTAGACAAAAACACTAACATGATCAAAACTGGTAAGCAGATTCCCCCACATTAATTAAATAGCATTAGGCAGCAAGAGTTAAATCCCCCAACTTTAGTCACCCCACAAAAAATTTTGACAAACACAAACAGCTCCCTCCTGCTGACTCCCCCCTCCCCTCCACTCCCCCCTCCTCCACCCCCCCTTCCCCCCGGCATACAGACACCTAGGTCAATTCTTGCAATACCGAACCCTACCTATCCCAACGACACCCCCCCCCTCAGTCCCACCTCTCACACCTGCCTCCGCTCGTGGACTCCTCCCCCTGCTCCCCTCCTCATCCTTCCATTCCTCCACCCATTTCCACACCCTCTGCCATTTTGCCCCACTCCTACCCCCACCCCACCTGCGCTGCTCTGTCAACCGGTGCATCAGCCCCACTTCGCTCACTCTTCAAACAAAACCGGCCACCTGTGGGACACTCTGTCCACCCAGAGCCGAGCTATTTCACAGCGGGCCGCTACTAGACAATGATGTAGGACCCCTGCCTCCCCCCGGGGTATCTCTTCTTCTAGAAAATGTAGCAAGCATGTTTCAGGCTTTTGTGGCACTTTATATCCTGTCATCGCATGTATCACTTCCAGAACCCTCGTCCAGTATGCCCGCACCAGGGCACACTGCCACCACATTGGCATCCAATCCCCCCGCTCAGGACAGCCCCGCCAGCATTGGTCATCCTGTCCTAGTTTAGCTTTCATGCGGCGAACTGGCGTCCAGTACCATCTGGACAGCACCTTATAGGCATTTTCCTTTAGGGATGCAGAAATAGAAACATGCACTATGGTCCGGAGCACCTTGGTCCACACCTCATCACTCCACATTACCCCCAGATCCTCCTCCCATTTCAACATATACGGTAATTTACCCTCCCCTCTCTCCATCAAACCCCGGTACATTCGTGATACTACCCCCTTTTGTCCCAAATGCCCTGAGCATAAAACCTCGAACCAACTACGATGTCCCCACAGGTCCTTCCACACCCTTGGCTGCTGAAGACAATGACAAATTTGCAGATAAGCATAATAGTCGTTCCCTGTCAACCCATAGAGGTCCTTAATACCCTCAAACCCATATATCCCCTGGTTATGTAAGAGTTGGGAGACTTGCGTCAGCCCCCCCTTGGCCCACCTTCGAAAGGTCCGCCCATCCGGCCCCTGCCCCTGCTCAAAACATGCCTCTAATCTCATGCCCTGTGTGTATCCTTTCCCCAACACCAGCTGTTGTTTGTACCGTTTCCACACTTTCAAACTATGCACTATCATGAGGTTAAGAGTATTAGAAGCTGCGCCAGTTCCTCCCCTCCATATCATCCTCTCCAGGTCCGCCCCCCCCATCTGTTCCTGCTCCATCTGCACCCATTGTTTCCCCTCATCTCGCTGCCACTCATAGACTGTTTTCAGTTGCGCGGCCTCATAGTATTTCCCCAAGTTGGGAACTCCCAGCCCCCCCTCTTCTTTCACTCTCTGCAGTGTGCTCATGGCCACTCTCGGACTTCTCTGCTTCCATATAAATCTATTCACCATCCCTTGTACCCGTTTCAATTGTTTCCGCGGATCCTCTATGGGGAGCATCTGGAATAAGAACAGCAGGCGTGGCACAAGCATCATTTTAACTGTCGCTATACGCCCAAACCATGATAAAAACCCCTTCCCCCAACCCCCCCAGCCAACTCTGTCTGCCCCATAGTTCAATTTATATAGGTCCGCCGTTTTATTACTGAGGCGTACTCCTAAATACCTTATACTGTCCCTCGCCCACTTAAAAGGGTATTGCTTGGCCAGCCGTGCTTGCCCTGCTCCAGAGACCGCTAAATTTAGAATCTCCGATTTAGCCCAATTGATTGTAAAACCCGACAGCTTACCATATTCCTCCAGTTCCCACATCACTATTGGAATGCTCACTCTGGGTCTACCCAAGCTTAAGATAATATCGTCTGCAAACAGTGAAATCTTATAACCCCTCGTCCCCACCTGTATCCCCAGGATATCCGCCCTTTCTCGCACCCTCTGTGCAAACGGCTCTAGCGCTATGGCGAAGAGCAACGGTGAAAGAGGGCACCCCTGTCGGGTACCCCTCCCCTGCGCGAAAAACCCCGAGTACGCCCCGTTCACCCTCACACAGGCTTGCGGCTGATCATAAAGTGCCTTTATCCAAGCCAGAAATTCGTTTTCCAGCCCAACCTTCTCTAACACCTGGAACAAGAAAGGCCACGCTACCTGGTCGAAGGCCTTTTCGGCATCCAACGACAGGAGCAGGGCCTCTTCCCCGCTCTGCTCAATTGACCAGACTATATTCAATATTTTCCTAATATTGTTTGCAACCTGTCTACCAGGTATAAAGCCCGCCTGATCCTGATGTATCAACTTGCCAATTAACTTGTTTAGTCGAGCTGTTAATACCTTTGCTAGTAACTTGGCATCAAGGTTAAGCAGAGAAATGGGCCGGTAAGATGCACAGTCCTGCGGGTCTTTCCCCTCTTTATGGATAACCGTAATCCCCGCCCAACCCATCGTGCCCGCGAGTCTCCCTCCCTCTCTTGGCAAGTTAAATAACTTTACCAATGGCTCAATCAAGAGATTCCCAAACCGCCTATAAAATGGCGCTGTTAACCCATGTAATCCTGGGGCTTTCCCGATTTTTAATTGGCAAATAGCCCTCTGCACCTCCTCCCCATTTATCGGCTTGTTCATTTCCCCTTGCTCCTCCCTCCCCAGTTTAGGCAATCTCACTGATGCGAGGTATCTTCTCACTCTGTCCTCTGTTGCCAAATCGCGAGCTCTATATAGCTCCTGGTAAAACTCTTTAAAGGCATCCCTGATCTCTCCCTCCTTAGTTACCAGGGCCCCTCCTTTAGAACGAACTCGAATGATATGGGAGCGCAGCTTTCTCTGTTTTAGCCTCTGCGCCAGGTATTTCCCCGCTTTATCCCCTCCCTCGAAAACCTCTTGCCGTAAAAGTTGCATCCGTTCTGCCTGCAGCTCATTTAACTGTGCCCGCACTGCCATTACCTGTCCCCGATGAGATCCCGACCTCCCCTGTGCATCCATCTCTTCCAGTTCTAATAGGCAAATCCTCAAGGCCCCTTCCCTACTCTCTCTTTCCCTCTTTATCCGGGCCCCCCACTTGATAAACACCCCTCGAATTACTGCTTTGTAGCCATCCCAGACCCCACCCCATGCGACCTCCCCGTTATCATTAGTTGTGAAATACTCCCGTGTTTCCCTCCCTACCTCCTCCCGGACCCTCTCATCATTCAACAACGACTCGTTTAACCTCCAATATTGGAGCCCTTTCCCTTCATCCGCCATTCGCAGACAAACCATCACAGGGGCATGATCCGACCATGTAATGGCCTCCATTGCTGCTTCACTAATCCGACTCCCTACTTCTTTGGAAACCCAGATTTTATCTATTCGGGAGTAGGACCCGTGCATGGGCGAATAATATGAGAACTGTCTCCTCCCGGGGTATTGTAACTGCCAGCATCAACCAATCCATTCTGCACCACAAACTCTCTATCTCCAGGAACAAGCAGGAATGAGTCCTCACATATGGGTACGTCGGTACCGACGGAGCCTATGCGGGAAAGCTCCCCAGCTTCCCAAAAGGAAAGCTTTTGGGGCTTCCCACAGCGCATGCGCGCTGCCTTCCCGCCTTCCTGACCAACTCTCCTCAGTTCTTCTTTTTCCGCGGAGCCAGCAGGTCGTGTTCCTGTCACCGCTGAAGAATTTCTTGTTTTAAAAGTTGTTCTGACCGCGTATCTGCCTTCCCCGATTCCGAACCGGTACCGCCGGTCTTTACTACTTTGTTTCTTTAAAAAAAAAATATATATATATTTTTCTTTTTCCACACTTGGTGTATTTCTTTTTGTAAGGCCTACCGGCCTTTACAAATTCTCCCTCATGGAGAAACCATCTTCTGGTTTTAAAAAATGCACCAAGTGCTCTGGTACTATTTCAGTCACAGACACCCATGAGTGGTGTCTTAAATGTTTGGGCCCTGACCATTCGGTTCCGGATTGTCCATCCTGCTCTCTGATGTCCAAACGGGGCTTACAGAACCGAGCAGCTAAATTTCATGTGCTGTTTTCCACAGATAATCTAGCATCAGCATCATCCAAGTCTTCATCTCCGGATGGATCTCAGGTAACCAAACATTCCTCGGGCAAGTCTTCAAGGGGCAAATCTCCCTCAAAGCAGAGAGAGGCCCTTGGGTTCGACCCTGAAGACCCTGCCCCAGCCAAACAACCCCGGCGGGAAGCTCCGGCTTCCAAAGTTCCTCCTATGGGGTTACAGGTTGACATCGATGGCACGGCCTCGACCGATCACCTGTTAGACTGCTCTGGGGTACCGGCTCAAACCGGTACCGACATCCAGGCAGTTGTGGCGTCAATGGGTACTACGGTACAATCCATGCAGCAGGCCATAATGGCTTTTATTAATGCTGCGACACCCTCGGTACCACAACCGTCGGTTCCGACCCCGGTTCCGGTACCACAACCGATACCAGTACCGAGAGCATCTACTTCCAGTAGAAGGCCGGTACCGGTTTTTGCTTCCCGCGATATTCTCGGTACCGACCTGGCTCCCGGTACACCCGAGGTCGATACCGGTCGGTACCCGTATCAATCTCTGGAAGCAAGTAGGCGATACTTCGAGTCTTCTGAGGCTGCCGATACCTCAGATGATTCTGATGAAGCATCCCTTATTCTTCCTGAGGAGCCTTCTTCCCCAAAGAGAAGAATGTCTCCTCCAGAGGACTTGTCCTTTCAGGACTTCATCTTGGAAGTTGCCAAGGGACTTTCCATTACAGTATCCTCTGAAAAGGAACCTAGAGCTCAAAAATTAGACATTTTAGGATACTCTAAGGTTCCCAAAGAGGCAGTCACCTTACCCATTCATAATATTCTCCAAGAACATATGATGGATTTATGGGAGGCTCCTCTTACACTATCTCCACATTCTCGTCGGTTGGATACCATGTATCCTTCTCCTGGTTTTCAAAAAACCCAGCTTCCTCACCATTCTGTTGTGGTGAAGTCTGCTATGAAAAAGATTAAGAGTACCAAAAGGCACTCTTCTACCCCTCCAGGAAGAGAATGTAGAACTTTGGATGCTTTTGGCAGGAAAATCTTTCAGGCTAGTATGCTTATTGCCAGAATCAACTCCTACAGCCTCTATATGGGGATGTTTCTAAAGGAGCTTGCTCTTAAAGTACAAGATTTTCTCCCCTTTATTCCAGAGGATAGAAAAGAGGAGTTCCTGCTTCTGTTAAAGCATATCCAAGAATTGACTCTTTTGAGGGTGCTAGTAGAGCATCTGGCATAGCCATAGCTGCTCGTCGAATTGCTTGGCTCCAGGCCTCTGACCTGGAATCCTGGGTGCAAGATGGCCTAGGCAATTTACCTTGTACAGGTGAAAATCTCTTTGGCAAAGAGTGGCAAGTCAAAGCCATTCAAATGGATGCAGAGAATGCTGCTTTGGATAGACTCTCTAAGTCTACTTCACTCCCTGCCAAAAAGAAGTCTTTTAAGAAGTCTTTCTACAAAAAGCTTAGATTTGGTTCCAATGCTGGCCAGTCATCCGCTCAAGTTCGCTTTGTTCCTAAGCGACAGCAGACTAAACAGGCCAGAACAAAGCCTGCAGGAGCTGCTACGCTTCAACAGTCCCAGCCCCCTCAGGGTTTTTGACTTACGTCTAGAGAACATACCCTTTCTGGCTCTGCAGCAACCAGAGCCTCTCACCATTCCAGGAAGGCTGACTCATTTTGCTCCCAGATGGGAACAGATTACATCAGAGCAGTGGACCCCCTCTATCATCAGAGAGGGATACAAACTGCATTTTTCCAGCCTTCCTATCTATCCCAGGGTGAGACATTTCATCTCTCCCCCATCTCTCCTACACCTGTTGGATCAGGAGGTGAATACCCTGCTTGCCCAAGGGGCAATAGAACAGGTTCCCCTCCTCCAACAGGGCTCAGGGTTCTACTCCCCCTATTTTCTGATACCAAAGAAAACAGGAGGACACAGGACCCATCCTAGATCTGAGAGAATTAAACAAATTCCTGTGCAAGGAAAAATTCAAAATGCTCTCTCTGGGTATTCTCCTTCCTTACCTTCAGAGTCAGGACTGGCTTTGTTCTCTAGACCTAAAGGATGCGTACACACATATACTCTTCCACCCATCCCACAGAAAATTCCTTCGATTTCTGTTCCAGGGAAAACATTTCCAGTACAGAGTACTCCCCTTCGGTCTAGCCTCTGCTCCAAGAGTGTTCACAAAATGCATGTCAGTAGTGGCTGCATTTCTAAGCACTCAGGGACTCTTTTTCTTCCCATACCTAGACGACTGGCTCATCCGAGCTCCATCTCAGTCTCAGGCTCAGACTTCCCTGGACCACACCATCTGCATTCTGCAGTATCTGGGACTTGTCATCAATCTGCCAAAGTCTCAACTCACCCTACTCAATCCCTAGAATTCATAGGGGCCTGGTTAGATACCACCACAGCAAGGGCCTATCTTCCCCAGGCACGTTGCCACCGGCTAGTGCACCTGGCCTCTCAGATTCAGTCCAGAACTCACTTGACTGCCCGAGAGATGTTACAATTGCTAGGCCACATGGCCTCCACAGTTCATGTGGTGCCTTATGCTCGCCTGCATATGAGAGCAGCTCAATGGACTCTGTCCACTCAGTGGACCCAAGCATCAGGAGCTCTCTCCGACCAAATAGAAACCTCCAAACGTCTCTTTGGGTCTCTCCAGTGGTGGATGTCCATTCAAAACCTGTTGCTGGGGTCCCCCTTCCAACCGCTACCACCCCAGGCAACCCTCACTACAGATGCCTCCCAGACAGGCTGGGGAGCTCATCTTCAAGACCTCTCCACTCAAGGCCTTTGGTCTCCGCAGGAGACTGCCCTTCATATCAACCTTCTGGAGCTTCGAGCAATTTTTCTTGCTCTCAAGGTCTTTCATACTCTCCTCTACAACATGACAGTGCTTGTTCATACCGACAATCAAGTAGCCATGTTCTACGTAAACAAACAAGGAGGGACTGGCTCTCTGTCGCTTTGCAACGAAGCTCTCAGACTGTGGGCTTTCGCCAGAGAGCATCAAATCCATCTCCTGGCAGTATATCTCCCAGGAATTCAAAACTCTTGGGCGGACAGACTCAGCCGAGTTCTGCTTCCACACGAGTGGTCCCTGCACATGGATCAGGTACTCAGAATCTTTCAGAAATGGGGAACCCCGGACATAGACCTCTTTGCAAGTCCGTGGAATGCCAAACTTCCCCGGTTCTGTTCCAGAACTCCGTGTCAGGGGGTTCAGGCCAGGGATGCCTTCCTCCTTCATTGGGGTCAGGGCCTCCTATATGCCTTTCCACCCATTCCTTTGATTCCCAAGACTCTGTTCAAACTGCAGAGGGATCATGGATCTATGATCCTCATAGCTCCACGCTGGCCACGCCAAGTGTGGCTCCCTCTACTTCTGCATCTCTCCCAGGGTCCCTCCCTAGACCTGGGAGCTGCTCCAGATCTTCTGTCTCAGGAGGAGGGGAATTTGTGGCACCCAAACCCCAAGTCCCTCCACCTCAGAGTAT
Organism: Ichthyophis bannanicus; assembly: GCA_033557465.1. Classification (NCBI taxonomy): domain Eukaryota; kingdom Metazoa; phylum Chordata; class Amphibia; order Gymnophiona; family Ichthyophiidae; genus Ichthyophis; species Ichthyophis bannanicus. Next base: position 1,996,019 of record JAWIIG010000024.1, on the reverse strand, counting down.
GGTTACTGAAGGCCTAGACCTTGCTTCCAGAAAACCTTCCATAAGGCGTTCTTATGCTTTTAAATGGAAGAGATTTTCCATTTGGTGTGCTCAAAAGGATCTTGATCCTTTTGCTCTTCCTATCAATTCTCTATTGGAATATCTCCTGCATCTCTCCAATGCAGGCCTTAAAACGAATTCAGTAAGGATCCATTTGAGTGCTATTACAGCATCCCTCAAGCCTCTCAATGGACAATCTATTTCCTCTCATCCTCTTATTGCAAGATTCATGAGAGGCCTAACTTTAACTAAACCTCCCATTAGGCCTCCTCCGGTGGCATGGGACTTAAACTTGGTTCTTGGTCAGCTTATGAAGCCACCTTTTGAACCCTTAGCCACTACCTCCTTGAAATTTCTTTCCTGGAAGGTTATTTTCCTCATTGCAGTCACTTCAGCTCGTCGCATCAGTGAGCTGCAAGCCTTAGTGGCGAATCCACCCTATACAAGGTTCCATCATGATAAGGTAGTCCTTAGGACAAATCCACACTTTATGCCTAAAGTGGTTTCACCTTTTCATCTTAATCAAGAAGTATACCTACCTGTCTTCTTTCCAGCTCCTCATGCATCCAGTGCAGAGCGAAACCTTCATACTCTAGATTGTAAAAGAGCTCTTGCCTTTTACCTCCATAGGACTCAGCCACATCGAAAGTCTTCCCAACTTTTTGTTGCTTTCGATCCTTCTCATTTGGGACTTCCAGTCTCAAAACGAACACTTTCCAGTTGGATTGCTCAGTGTATTTCGTTTGCTTACCAGAGTAAAAACATTTCTCTGGAGGGCCATGTCACAGCTCACAATGTGAGAGCCATGGCCACCTCTATGGCTCATCTTCACTCTGTATCCATAGATCAGATCTGTCGAGCAGCCACCTGGGCCTCGGTTCATACCTTCACAGCCCATTACTGCTTGGATAAGGACTCCCGCCGGAATGCCTTATTTGGTCAGGCTGTCCTCAAACACCTGTTCCATTCTTAAACAACTCCTGCCCACCTTCCCTTAATGGATGCCTGAGATCCATCGGAAGATGAAATACCTACGGAGGGGATCTCCCAGGCATCTCAGCTAGGGAGTCCCCCATATGTGAGGACTCATTCCTGCTTGTTCCTGGAGATAGCACAGTTACTTACCTGTAACAGGTGATCTCTGGGAACAGCAGGAATAGTCCTCACAACCCACCCACCTCCCCTAGGAGTTGTATCTCTTTCTCTTCCTTTCCTCTCTCTATTGTCTCAGCTTTAAACTCGAACTGAGGAGAGTTGGTCAGGAAGGCAGCGCGCATGCGCTGTGGGAAGCCCCAAAAGCTTTCCTTTTGGGAAGCTGGGGAGCTTTCCCGCGCAGGCTCCGTCGGTACCGACGTACCCATATGTGAGGACTATTCCTGCTGTTCCCAGTAACTGTGCTATCTCTTCCTGTCCGCCCGCTTACCTTCTCGAACCCCAGTTGCATCCTTTGTGGGGTTCCATGTAAGATTGAAATCTCCACCACATATAAGGGTACCCTCCCCTATATTCCCCACTTCCTCCTTCAGTTGCTTCCAAAATTCACCCTGTGACCCCGTAGGAGCATATAGATTCACGATGCAGTACCACTCGTTCCCCACCCGCACCCTCGCCAGGACATATCTCCCCCCCTTGTCCCTAACAACTGAGTGCACTTGGGTCTTTAACCTTGAAGCTAACAAAATGGCCACCCCCCCTTTCTTTTTTTCAACTGTGTTAGAGGCATGTATACAAACCCCAAATCCCCTGGGCTTGACCAGGAACTCCGTTGTTCTGGTAAGGTGTGTTTCCTGTATCAGCCCTATCCCCGCCTGTTGGTGACCCAGCTCATCATACAGCTTCTGCCGCTTAAAAGGCGAGTTTAATGATACAATTTTTAATTCACCCATTCTGATATACCTCGCTCCCCACTACCAGACCAGCGATAATCCCCCCCCGCCCCCCATCTCCCCCCCACCCCCATCTCCCCCCCCCACCCTCCTTCCCCCCCTCCTTCCCCCCCCCCAGCTCTCTCCAAGGAGAGATTCGTCTTCCATTATAGTGACTACCTTCGGGCCTGTCTGTCCCACCCCCTCCATTCCCCATCACCCCCACTCTCACCCTTATCCCCCCGACTCCACCTCTACCTGCTCCCCCCGCCTACCCCAACCCCTCTCTCCACTCCCCCTGTGCCTTCCCGCTGCCTCTTCACCCTCCCTGCCCCCGACCTCCTTCTCCTCTTGCTACCTGCCCCTTCACCCCCCCCCCTCTTAATGCACCCCTGCTGCAGCAACCAAAAACAAAGTATATAGATAACATTACTGCAAAGCTCATAGCTCTAAGTTTTATGCTTCAGCCTGCTCCATTCTCAGCTGCTCGTGTCCTGGGGCTCTCTCCATGCAGTCGCGCCAATCGTTGGCCCTCCGCTGGGACTCGATGCCACCACTGAGCGCTCTGGGATGGATGAGAGGACGTCGACGTGTTAGCGGTCTGTCGGGCTAGAGTCACACTCCCTTCAGGGATGTTCGGCATCTCCAAATCTTTCAGTGCTCTCCAGGCTTCCTCTTTTGTTTGCACTCGCTTCGACCTACCCCTGGCCGTGATCAACAGGCCAAACGGGAACAGCCATTTATATCTTATGTCCTCCTTTCTCAAATATTTCGTAACTTCTTGGAAGTCCCGCCTGCGCTGCAATGTTCCCTCGGAGAGATCTTGAAAGAACTCCAATGAGTGTTCTTCCCGCTGGAATTGCCGCACCTTCCTGGCTGCCATCAACAACCTTTCTTTAATCCTGAAGGAGCCCAGGCATACTACAATGTCTCTTGGTTTGTTGTCTCTTATGGGGCCAAGGCTCCTGTGTGCTCTCTCTATTTGTGACAGTGCGATCTCGATGCCCCGCTCTGGGTCCGCTGTCTCAAGCAGGGAACTAAAGATTTTAACAATCACTTCCTCACAGTTTCGATACCTCGCTTCTTCTGGGAGACCCCGGACGCGCAGGTTGCATCGCCGGGATCTGTTCTCCAGGTCCTCCACCTTCATCTGCTGCTCCTCCTGCGCCCGCTTGAGATCTGCCCAGTCTTTTTGTAGCTCATCCATTTCCTCTCCCTGCTGCTGCATTTGGGTCTCCATTTCTTCCATTCGGTTGCCAATCTCCCCGATGTCTTGTCTCAGAGAGTGTATGGACTCTCTGAGCTCACGCGACACCCCGCTGATGTCTGATTTAATCTCATCCTTCAGCTCCGTGAGCCAATCTTTCAATTTCGCAATCCCTCCAGGGCTACAGCTCCACTCCAACTCTTCCACCAACTCTTGAGACTCTGGTGGCTGCTTGCTGTTCTCTTTGACCCCCTCCCTGCCATTCTTAGCAGCTCCGTCGGGAGATCGGAATTCCGCCAACTTCTTTCGCGCGGACATCCCTGCTTTAGTTTTATCCATCTTGGCTCAGGGTTATAATCGCTTTATTGCACAGCTGTATATATTTCTTTGGCTAAAGATGCTGCAGGTCATTGCTCCCATTGCCTCTTATAAGTCACTGGGGCCGCTCCCTCCCTGTCCCCCCTACTGCGTCTGGGCCTAGAGGCCACTCAGGAGCAGCCGCTCTCTTCCGCCCCTCCTGGGCTCTGGCCCGTCTATGGCCTCCTCTCTGTAGCTCTCCTGGACTGACGACACACTCACCTCGCACCCTGCTGTTTGGTTGTCTGCCGTCTCCACAGCTGGCTGCTCCGTCGGGGCCGCTCTGCACCCTCTCCACCACTTTGTTAACTTCCCCCGCAGCACTCCGGCGCCACAGCTCTCTTCGCTCACCAGGCTCCACTCGGCCCTCTCCCGCGATCGCCGCTATTGGGGCGGGCCGTGCATCTCAAGCCGCTGCCGCACACTTAGCTCTGCAGCTCCCCACTTCCGGCGGGCAGGGAAATGCTGTGCACTCCAGCTCTGCTGCCGCGTTGTTTTAGTTGCTCCCACACAGAACCGCTGCTCTGGCAAGCTACCCGGTCACCTGGATCACTGTTTGCTGGGCCGTACACCCAACACTCCACTCTACTACGGCCTCTCCACTCGTCTGCAGCTCTTCCGCCGGGTGCCGGCCTGCCACGCGATCGGCACTTCAGGCCACTTGTGAGGCACCCCCGGTATATAAGTTGGCTGTGCAGGGCCGCTCTGCCGCCTTTCGCCTCTCCCCGACTCTCGGGTCTAACGGCACCAATTCTCCACCTTTGCCCCTCTCATTTAGCACAGTTAGGGGTATTTAAGCCCCCTTTTCACAGGTGTGGATGGCGGAGCTCTCCTTCTACCCCACCATCGGTCCCGATGACGTCACTGGAAGTCCTCCATAATCTCTTTGAGGTTTAGGCAACTCCTACCCTCCGGCCCTGGTGTTGGGCTACCGTTCAGGTGTGGTCTCCGAGAAGATTCTCTCACTGTTGCTGAGGCTCTAGAGGGAGCTCTATTTTTCAGCCTGGGTTCCTGGTAGCCCAGAGCTAGGGAGTCACCCATATGTGAAGACTGACTTCCTGCTTGGTCCTGGAGAAAGAGTAGTTACTCACCTGTAACAGGTGTTCTCCAGGAGCAGCAGGAATCAGTCCTCACGACCCTCCCTCCTCCCCTTGGAGTTGCAGTTGTATATAGTTCATTTTCTTTTTGCTGTCTTTAGCTATGTCATTGGACTGAGCAAGATGGCACCTTTGGGCAGGAAGGGGACCACGCATGCGTGCCTGCATTCCCAAAGGCTTTCTTTGAAAGCTGGGGAAATGCTCCGCATGAGGGCTCCGTCGACGCCAACGTCACCCATATGTGAGGACTGATTCCTGCTGCTCCTGGAGAACACCTGTTACAGGTGAGTAACTACTCTTTTTGCACCATTTGGAGTGGGTGTAGGGTCTGCTGAGGGAGGCCTTGATATAACAAGTTTCCGTAATCAAGTAGAGGTGTAATGAGTGCTTGGCACACTGTGGAAGTGATCTTGGCGGAGTAGTGGCTTGATCTTTCTTATGGTCCTCAAACATTGATATGCCTTGCTCGCAGTTTTAGTGATATGAGATTTCAAGTTCAGTGCTCTGTCCATTGTGATGCCCAGGTACTTAACTTCATCCTTGACTACTATGAGTTTGTTTAGAATGCTGATGGTCTGTGGTGGGATGAAGTTGGGGTTCCTGGTGACGAACATTGCCTCGGTTTTATCGTAGTTGACTGTCAAGTTATTGATTGTGAGCCAGGCATTCATGTCTTCAAGGCATTTTGTTATTGTTGTAGTGTTAAGTGCTAGTAGGTTGATTGGGGCATACACCATGATGTCGTCAGCATATATGTGATATTGGAGTTTGTGTCGTTTGATGATATTGCATATGGGCTGGATGTATATATTAAAGAGCATTGATGACAGGGCAGAACCTTGTGGTATTCCCTGCATGACGTGGTATTGCAGTGATTTCTTTTGGTCACATCTGACTTGTTGGGTTTGATTTTCCAGGTAGGAGGTGAACCATTTCAGGGTGTTCTTGCGTAGCCCTATCTGTTGCAGGCGCTGCAGTAATCTGGTGTGACTCTCTGTGTCAAAGGCTGATGAGATGTCTATGAACACTAGTAGGAATCCATTCTTTGTTATCTATGCCTCTTAAGAGGTTATCAAAGAGGGAAGTGAGTAGCGTTTCCACACCGTGCTGTGATTTAAAGCCATGCTGATGGATGTCCATTGAGGCATACATGTCAATATGGTCCTGAAGTTGCCTTTGCACTGTCTTTAATTTTCACAAGGAATGGAAGGCTGGAGATGGGCGGTATGATTTTGGTTCAGATGGGCTTAGGTTGTTGCTTATAAGTATCGGTCGTATCATGGCATACTTGAGTGATTGTGTCATGTATCCTTGTTGGAGTGAATCTTTGATGATTTTGTGAGTGTAATGGGAGAGCTGGCTTCTAGTGAGTTTTATGCAAGATACTGGGCATGGGTCTGATGGTGAGGTTATGTTGAGTCCATGTATTATTTCCTCTACTTGGTATGCTGATGCTATGCTAAAGTCCTCCCATGCTTGAAGTTGCTCATTCATACCTTGGTCATCTGTCTGGCATTGTGAGGCTCTTTGTGCCTCTGCCCCTCCAATGCCCAGTGCAGACTTCCTTTTGCATGGGGCTAGAAATGGCTAGCCTACATTCAGAATAGTGTTTTCATTACCTTTAGTGAAACTTTCTTGGCAGAACCTACTTATGACACTAGCTCTTTCAGATGAACAACTTCGTCCTCTAGCAACTGGGCAATCATCACAGCTGTATCATACTCATTTCCCAAGAAGGTTAAAACTGTCTTTGGACCCTCTGTTTTTTCAGATGCCAATGGGATACCAAATACTTGCACTAATGCTTGAAATCAATCCATTAGATAGGCACAAGTATCCATCCCCGCTGGTCCAACAAACAAGAAATCATCCATATAGTTTATTATATTATTCAGTCCTGTTTACTGTACTAAAACCCAGTGCACAAATGAGCTGAAAATTTCAAAATATACACAGTAAATGGAACATGCACCATAGACCTACATTTGTCAAAATAAAATTGTTCCTGACACTTAAATCCAAGCAAGTGAAAAGCTGAAGGATGCACTGGCAACAAATGAAATGCTGATTCTATATCAACCTTATCCAGTAAGAACCCAGACCCACAAATCCTAACCAGAGTGCAGCATAAAAGAATGCATATTGCACAGTTTCCATGGAAGACCATAATTGGCTGAATTTCCCAGAGGATATGACCATGGCACTTTAGGAATAATCCACAGGGAGTATAAACAGGTACTGGGAATGGTCTATCCTCAAATGGTCCTGCAATTCTGCTTAAGTCCAGCTCAATCTGCAACCTTTTTGCGACCACCCCTTAGAGGTGTGCTACTGATGGCACTTTAGAAACATGATTATTGACTGCCTCCCCTTGAAAAAGGAATAGGGAAACAAATTCAAAACACCTCACTAAAATACTAGCCTCTTTCTTTTAAAATAGCAATTCAGTCAGGGGTGCATGGCATGCACTCTAATGGGTGTAGGACAATCTTTCATGTAGTTTGGCTAGGATCCCAATAGGATCCCTGCTGACCTTGCTCCTGGGGGGCACTATTTTTGAGGCACTTGAGAGCCAAGTAGTTCCCTCCACAGATTGAATACATGTGCTCAAAATTGTAATCAGGAAAAGTGCAAGGCAATTTATTAAATCTCTAACAAATGTCTTTCCCAGTGGTTCCCTCTCTTCCAATTTGAGTGGAATCCCCTGCAGATCCCTCAAAAGTTATGAGCTGCGGCACCAATGGCTGAGGTAGTAGTCTTGGCCCCCATTGACCCAAAAATCTGCTGACATTTGTGTTGGCCACAAATTTTTATATCCTGCATTCCCCAGACCATATGCAGATTCTCCTCCTTTTTGTTTCTATAATTCTCATCACAGATTTAACCATGATCAGCCTTTGTGACTCTGGCAGATTTCTAATATTTTGAACTTCATTGTGAACCGCTTTGATTTTAGGAAAAAGCGGTATATAAGTCCTGCTAAGTAAATAGATAAATATAGAATCAGCATATGCCAAAATAGGGCCATAATATCCTGGATCCCCACCACTCCCTCCTGACCTTGGGTTACTCTCTGTTATTCCTCAAAGATGAGGAGGCGGAAGAAGATTCAGACAATGAAGAACCAGACAAATTGCCAGTTCCTTTCTTCCTCTTTGCCCCCACACTTGCACTCATTCCTCTTATCCCCTGCTTCCACTCCTTCAGTCTTTTTTTTGTGCCATGCTTCAATTGATCCTGAAGTCATTGGATTCGGTAACTGTCGAAGCATCAACGCAGCCTTGCCAGGATTCTCCACTTGTGTGCTCCTAGATAACCCTGTAGCCTGTTGTGACTCAGCTGAAACCTTTGTCTGGGAACTAGATGCTTGTTGAGGCACAGATGCCAGGGGGATGGATTGCTGCAGCTGCTCCCATGTAGCTGAAGATGCATTCCTCTATGAAAACAAGGGAAGAGGGCTAGGCACCACAGGAACATGAGGAAAAAAGATTTGCCCTGGAATCTTGTCACATACAAGATGTACATGATGAACCCAAACCTCCAGCTGCCCAGAGGGCAGCAGTTAGCCCTCCAATAGCCAGTAAATCCTGTCTCCATGGCCATATCTCTGCCACAGGGATTTTCCCACCCTCCAGGTGCTGCACCCTGCAGCTCCTCAGCCTCAGGAAGGTATGCCATACCTTGCACTCTCAGGACTTTAAATTTCCACATAATAATTTAATCATGGAAAATAAAGCCCAGCATGGCCCATCTAATCTGCCTAGTTAAGGTGACTAGGGTTGCATTGCCACTTCATGCAGATTACCCCCCCCCCCCCTTTTTGATCACATATAACCTCATCACTTATTCTAATCCATTGACTTCCAAGACACATCTTTCACATGGTTTGACTAGGATCCTGTAGACAAATTTGATTCTGTTAATAGCAATTTTACCACAAACTTTGACACCTGGTCTTTAGATTATCAAGTTTCTGTTCAGAACTTTGTCCTGGCTGCTGAGATTAACATTGTTGCCCCTCTTAGATTTTGTGCATGTCCTCACAAATCTTGCTATCCTTGATTTCATAAGGGACTTTGGTTCCTAAAACGGCAGGCCAAGAAGGCTGAGCAGGAAGGGAAAACTAAGTCCTCCTCCAATTACTGCCATTGATAGTATAAGGATCAACCATCATACAAAATTAGGTTTCAAATTTATATCTCAGAACAACATAGGTGGTCGAATGTAAATTGAACTTCTTTTAGTTGTAATCTTTGTTGAGAAAGGCAAAATGCTGTTCAAATAAGTTTCCTTTTTATTCTATATAAATGACACCTAAAAAAGCGTCAGAACTGTGTAAACACACCAAATGAGACACAAAATAAAATAGAAGCACTTAACTTGCAAATACTAAGTGGATCCTGCTAAGTGGATCGCGAGGGAAGAACTTTTAAACTGTCACTGCGGGGGCGTGCACAGTAGCAGGAGAGCAGAAGCCATCAAGAGCAGCTGTTTGTAAATGCTCCCTCCCCCTGCTAAGTGGATCGCGAGGGAAGAACTTTTAAACTGTCACTGCGGGGGTGCGCCCGCGCCTGAGGGCCTCACCAGAGGGCCCTTTGGCATGGCCCTTAGGCGTTGGACCATGCGAGGCAAAAGAAATATCTGCTCCTTGCTATATAGTTGGTAACTCTGTTTGAAGGTATGACTATGTTAGTTAATTGTATCGTAATGTATGTATTGTCATTCCCTGTGCTATGTAGTCTCACTTCCAACCACTTTGATGTAATGATAAGGTGGTGCATGTCCTCCCTGCCTTTGTATGACCTTTGTAATATGTTGTGAACCGCTTTGATTGAAGGAAAAGGCGGTATACAAAACATGTCAAATAAATAAATAAATACAAAAAAAACTGTGCCTCAAAGGTATAAGGATGGCATAAGTGCAGCCAAGAAGAAGTTCTTTTTAGTAAAATATTAGCAACAATGACCATATCACCATTTGTGACACTTTCTTCTATGGGGCCCGCTATGGGATAACTTAACTTATTTTTCAACCAAAGTCAATACTTTCTTAACAGAATCCTGCCTTCCCTATAATTCTAATCTTGTTCTGTGTTCATCCTACCATCTTGTAGACCTGTATTTTTTCCAGTCCCTTACTTCTGTTCTAATCTGTGCAATGGTCCTCATTCAATCAACTATCAGCTGTGTCACTTAGTAGCACAATCTCTACTTCACTATGTCTTTTGGACCCATTTCCTTCCAGGTGGCTGAGAGAGTCCATCTTGGGCCTAATGATGGTCATTCTTTCTGTGGTGGTTAATAATCTTCTCAATGGAACAATTCCCTCAAGTCAGAGCCATGCTATGATCCATCCTCCTCTTAAGTAATCTTCTCTTAATAAGGCAGAACCATTCAACTACAGACCCATATCAAATCTTAGATCACAACTATTAGAAAAGGCAGCCTTTCTTCAACTCTGTAATTTTATTGATAGGGCTAATGCATTACACCCAAGGCAGTTTGTCTTCAGAGCAAATCATAACACCAAATCTGTACTAACAACCGTGCTCAGTGAGTTGTCCTGATACTGGAAGAATTGCCCTTTTAATCTATCCAGACATTGCAGTGGTTTTCAGCCTGATTGATCACAATTTCTTCTTGTTCTGACTTTCTGACTTTGAATGTTCAAGGCCCAAGGTATCTATTTGGATGATGACTCTTTTGTTAATAGTTGGAATGTAATTCTAAACAAATGTTCTTTGGACATTGTGCTCCTTGGGTGCGTTGTGCTCCTTGGGGTGCCTCCGCAGGGAAATTCACCACCTCTTTTCTGAGAACGGTCTTTCTGTATCGCGGACTTAATGTATGGTTTATACTTCTCTTTGGTTCGTGCGTTCAAGCTATCTCCCTCCCCTCTCCGGTAGGGTTTCCTCGTGGTTCTTCTGTGCTCCTCCCAGTACCAATCCCCATCGCCATCTCTGCTTCCATGCATCCTATCCCGGATTTTTGGGGTAACCGTCCTATATCCCCAGCCTTTCCCTCTCCATTTCCGCGATCTCTCTACCGCTGTCCTGCTAATCTCATCCAGTGTGCATCCCCTCATCTTTCCCTCCCATCTCAGTCGCTGGCTGCTGCCAGCACCCTCCCCCTCAAATTAGGTCTCCTCAACTGCCGATCTTTGCTTTCCAAAACTCTTCTGGTTTCGGACCGCGTTACCGTGAATCCCTGGATGATCTTCTCCTTACAGAAACTTGACTGAAGGAAGGGGAAGATTCCCTCCTGGCCCGTTGTCTTCCCCCTGACTTCTCTGCTATCTCTGTTCCCCGCATAGGTCGCACGGGCGGCGGAGTGGCTATTATACATCGTGCCTCTATTCCTCTTTCGCAGATCTCTTCTTCCACTCTACACTATCCCAAGGCCCTGCTTATTCGTCTTCAAACTCTATCTCCTCTCCACATATTTCTTGTTTACTCCCCTCCCAGCCTCCGTTCAGATCTCTGGGACTCCCTCCTTTTATCAATTTCCGACTTGTCATTGCTCTTCCCCCATTTACTCATTACAGGAGATTTTAATCTTCACTTGGACTCTCCTTCCTCCTCCAGGGATCTTTCCTTTACCTCACTCATGCAAGATTTGTCTCTCCATCAGCACGTTTCTTTTCCCACCCATTCAGCAGGTCGTACCCTGGATCTCGTTCTTTCCCCCCTCCCTCTTTCCTTACACATACAGTCTCTTCAGGCCATCCCCTTACCTTAGACTGATCATTTCTGCCTGACTTTCAATTGCTCCTTACCTCCATCCATGGCACCTTCCCAGGCTCCTTTCTTACCCTCTCCTTCTGCACAGTGACTGTCACGTCGTATTGCCCCCCTTACCCTTCAAAGCTTTCCAACTGCACCAGATCTCCTGCCTTCAGATTTTCCATCCCTCTCCCCAACTTCACAGGCCTCTACCTGGTTTTCTTGCCTCTCTACTGCTCTTGATCACCTGGCTCATCTTCAGCCACATCCCCCATCCCGTCGCTCTTCCCAACCATGGTTTCATGCAGGTCTCCATCTTCTCTGGACTCACCTCCGTCACTCAGAGCGTCTTTGGCTGAAATCACCCTCTTCATCTACCCTGCTCAACTTCAAAACTAACTATGCCCACTACTGTACACAAGTTCCTCCAACCAAACAGTCTTATTTCTCCACTGCTATCTCCTCTGCACCTAATCGGACCCGTCACCTATACACCGTCCTCAGGTCTCTCACATCCCTACAATCCAATTCTACCCCTGCATTACCTCTGTCACTTCCTCCTTCTCAACTTCCGACCTTTTTCAACAACAAAATTCTGGACTTACGAAAGTCCTTGTCTCATTGTCCCCCACCCATCTCTTCTCCCCCTCCTATCCCCCCCCCCCCCTCAACATCTCAACTTTCTCACACATGGACATCTTTTCATCCTATCTCTACCTCCGAACTTGTAGGACTAATATCCTCCTCCAACAAAACGTTCTGCACACTCGATCCGATTCCTTTCTCCTGGCTCCTCACTCCTTCCCTTGCCCTTGTTCCCCCTATCCTCACCATGATGAACACCAGTCTCTCCACAGGTGTCTTTCCCCAACCCTGGAAGCATGCTCTTATCCGTCCTATCCTAAAGAAGCCCTCTCTTGACCCTCAGACTCCTGCTCACTATCGCCCAGTTTCCAATCTTCCCTTCCTCTCCAAGATACTTGAGAAAAAGGTCTTCGCGCAACTTTCACAACACCTCGATTCAATTCACTTCCTTCATCCTCGTTAGTCAGGCTTCCGACAAGGTCATAGTGTAGAGACCGTCCTCTTGGGTTTCCTTAACGAACTCCATGTAGCTCACGATCGTGGTGACCTCTCGGTGGCGGTGTCCTTAGACCTCTCGGCAGCCTTTGACTTAGTGGATCACTCTCTTCTCCTGTCTCGTCTACACGAAGCTGGTCTCCATGGCACAGTCTATCATTGGTTTCACTCCTTTCTCTCCTCCCGTTCCTGCACAGTAGTCTCCTCGTCTGGCCTACCCACTCCCTCCGACCGCTTTACCCTGTGGTGTCCCTTAGGGGTCTGTTTTGGCACCTCTTCTTTTCAATTTATTCCTAGCACCGTTGGCACTTCTGGTCCAGCAATTTGCTATTTCCGCATTCTACTATGCTGATGACCTGCTTTTCTTATATCACACCTCTCCCCTTCACCCTGATCTCGGCCCACTGAACTCCTGTCTTTCAGCTGTCGCTAACTGGCTCACTCTAAACTGTTTGCACCTCAGTCTTGCGAAAACAGTAGCTATCTGGTTCACTCATGGCAGCCCTTCTCCTCGGGTCACTCCCTCTTTCTCAGGTTCACCAATTCCCCTTGTTACAAGTTTTCGTTACGTATTTGGGTGTAATTTTTGATTCCGACCTTTCCTTCCATGCTCACATCTCCCACATTACAAAGACCTTCTTCTTTCTTCGACAGATACGGTCCATTCGCCCCTTTCTCACCACCCTTCTCCTGTCTCTGGTAATGTCATGTATCGACTTCTGCAACTCAGTTCTAGCCGGGCTCGCTCTCTCACAACTTCACCGTCTTCAACGTGTTCAGAATACTGCTGCGCGCCCTGTCTTTCACTCCTCCCTCCGCGATCATGTTACTCCTCTCTTTCTTCGTCTACATTGGCTCCCCTTGCAATTTCGCATCCGTTATAAAATCCTCACACTGGCTCACCAAGTCTTATATCACCGCACTCCCCTATATCTGGCAGACCTTCTTCAATTCCATACTCCCACTCGCTCAATTCGTTCAATTCACATTAACCGGCTCCACCTCCCATCTCCATCACGTGCTCATCTACAATCCACACGTTCCTCTGCCTTCTTCTTTATTGGCCCTGCCTATTGGAACTCTCTGCCCCTTTCCCTCAGACTTGAGCAACACTATCCCACCTTCAAGAAGGATCTGAAGACACATCTCTTCTCCACCGCTTTTGACCTCCCCTCCCCCTTTGTATGATTCACCTCCCCTCCTCTCCCTTGTCTTTCTCTTCCCTTACTCATGTCTAGTTTAATGTCTTGAGTGCTCTCCTGTCGCGCATTGTAATTTCTTTTCCTTTTCAGGCCCATTGGCCTTTCTGTATATTTTATTTTTGTAAACCGCCGTGCTCTAACTGGAATTGCGGTATATCAAGCCTAATAAACATAAGCATAAACATCTCATGATCCTCCTCATCAGGACTTCTGAAAAGAAGAGAAGTATAAGGAGGATAATGAGACCAAATCACATTCTTTACATGATACTAGGTATGAGAAATCTTAGTTGATTATAATAAGAATTTGGATAATTACAAAAAAGAAATCAAGGCCAAGAAATTAAAGTTTAGATGTGATGAAGAGGACTATAAGTTTGGTTATGTTTATCCTTGGAGTAGAAAAGGATATTCTGATCAGAATAGATATAGAAATAACAACAGGATGAGACAACTAATGGATAGAGAGGAGCCTATGGAGGAGACTGTCGCGCCGGTTAAGAAACGTAGTAGAAGCCATTCTGAGGACCCGATTGATTCCTCTGCAGTCCTCTTCAGTTCAGATAACCATTGATTTTTCGATGGACAAACTATGGAAGGATGGGGGGAAGGCTCAATCCTGCCCACCATCCAAGAAGGCGGAACAGGAGCCCCGGGTGAATCAACCCCAGTTTCAATACAAGGGGAGGGGGGGATAGATGGCAGTCTGATACCCAGAGGGTCTCTTATCAGGAGTGAATGACAATGTGATTAATTTCAGATGTGTCTCTAACAAACATACAGTTGGAGATTTTGAATAAAGGTTTCTCTTTTGTTCCTTCAGTTCGATATGATTCTTTTAGTACACAAGTAGTTTTATTGAAGTTTATAAGGAAACAAGATTAAGGCCTTTTTAAGTAAACAGTTGGACTCCAGTACTGATCAATCTATTATTAATGGCCATTCTACGTGGATTCCCCAGCTAGGGATAATCCGGCCATTGATATTTTTGAACGGACGGTTCTTAAATGTATTTCTGATCTTGGCACTTGCCAGCGACATACCTATCATAACATCACTTGTGAACAAAAGGCAGCCTTAACTTCTCTGAGGACTAACCATAGAATTGTCATAAAACCAGTTGACAAAGGAGGGGCTATAGTGGTGATGAAACAGCACTGATTATATTGCTGAGATTAAGAGACAACTTAGTGATAATCAATCTTATATTCGCCTTGATTGCAATGCTACACCACTTTTAAAGAATAAAGTTCATTCCTTGGTATCTCTTGGGCGTGAGGCAGGTTACCTTATCAGAAAGGAAGCTGATTTTCTTACTGTCTCCTCCCATCTGGTGGTAACCACTATTCATATTTTACTGAAAATACTCAAATTTTATTTAAGTGTTTTTTTAATTTAACAGTTTTTTTATACCGCTCTATCATTTCAATCAAAGCGGTTTACATTATAATTTAAACTTGGTAAGCGTACATTAAACAGGGACATTGATAACTTGGATTTTTCTGAGCAATGGAGGGTTACGTGACTTGCCCAAGGCCACAAGGAGTGCTAGTGAGAATCGAACCCTGGTCTCTTGGTTTCCCAAGCCAGTGCTCTAACCACTAGGCTACTCCTCCACTCCACTCAAATCTTTAGTGAATCCACCTGGGCTTCCCATCATCTCCGCTATCGGTTCTCGCTTTGAACCTCTCTCTAAATATTTTGATGTTTTACTACGTCCATTTGTTATGCGCATTCCATCTTATACTAGAGATTTGGCCCATGTTATCCAGATTTTACAGACTTTTCCAGGATACTATGAGGAGTTATTTTTGGTTACTCTAGATATCGAATCACTATATACAAATATCCCACAACGTGAGACTCTTCACATCATGGAAAGAACACTACTTACTCAGACACAGCACAGGAGGATCTCAATGTTCTTGGAACAACTGGCCGATTTACCACTGTTTGAAAATTATTTTTGGTTCAATGGCCTTTTTTACAAGCAAATAGAGGATGTGCAATGGAGTCATCAATGGCACCTGACATTGCCAATCTATACGTAACACAGTTTGAGACCGAGTTCCTCACACAGCACACCTACAAATCGAATGTGAAATTATTGCTTCGTTACATAGATGACATCCTTTTGATTTGGGATGGTGAACAACATAGGCTGGAAGAATTTCTTGAATAGATTAATACCCTGGATTATAATTTAAAGTTCCAAGCATAATTTGATCAGAATAGGATCTCCTTTCTGGATATTATGATTATTAAGACCAAAGTAGGATTCAAGACAGATCTCTTTAGGAAACCACCACACTGCAACCATTTTTTGGATTACTGTAGTTTCCACAACAGTTCTCTTAAGAACAATTTACCAGTGAGCCAATTTTTACACATCAGACAGATCTGTTCTGACCAGGTTGATCTTGAAAAGAATGCACATACACTTGCTATGTATTTTAGCCAGAATGACTATCCTAGGAAGTTCATCCATAAGGCCTACCAGAGGGTTCTGGATGCGGGTCGTGACTCACTCCTCCAAACAAGAGATAAATCTATATACAAGAAAATAGTTTGTTCTATTGTGTTCTCTACCCAATCTAGTAAGATTGCTTCTATTTTGAGAGAAGAGTGGCATATAGTCCAGACCATTCCAGGGTTTGAAACCCAAGAATTGACCACCACTTACAAGAAGAATCCATATTTATCCAACATTCTGGTCCCTTCAGCTTTACCTGTCCCCCAAAGAAAATCACCCACTGTTGGACACTTCAACTGTGGCTCTTGCTCCATGTGTTCACTTACTCTGGTTACCAAGGGATCATTTCTACATCCTGTAACACAAGCTAGAGTTCCTCTGAAGGATTTTACAAATTGTAATTCAAAAAATGTGATTTATTTGGTCAAATGCCAGTGTGACCTATTATATATTGGTAAAATCACCCAGAGTGTCAGACCAGGATTATTGAGCATCGCAGTGCTATTCACTGCGTAGCGACCAAGAAACCTCTTGTGAGCCATTGGATTGAAGCACTACACCCTCCTTCTGATTTAAGGTTTTTAGTACTGAAGAAAATACATCTATACAGGCGAGGTTGCAATGTGAATAAGACCCTCCTTAGATTGGAACAGAGATTGATTCGTGAGTTGGGCATATTACATCATAAAGATTGGAATCAGAAAGTGGATTTATCGGCTTTTCCTTATCGTCACTCCAGTCCAGTCCCTTACTTCTGGGTTGCGTAACCCTTCCAGCAGCTTGGAGGCTGAGCCCAACCTTTTTGGGGATGGAGCGGTATAAATACCACTGGGACCACCCCCTAACTCCAGTATTGCTCAGCCTCCAAGCAGCTGGAGGGTTCCGTAAGCCTAGGGCTTACTGGAGTCCTGCCTTCTCTTAATTAATGTTATTTAATTTTATTTAATTGCTGAATTCTTTAATTATTTATTTTCTTTCTTTAGTTAAGGT
This sequence comes from Ichthyophis bannanicus, assembly GCA_033557465.1. Lineage (NCBI taxonomy): Eukaryota > Metazoa > Chordata > Amphibia > Gymnophiona > Ichthyophiidae > Ichthyophis > Ichthyophis bannanicus. The sequence continues at coordinate 1,978,989 of JAWIIG010000024.1, read as the reverse complement.
GCTCGTTTTTTCCTTTAGTGCCTGTACCTTTAAGTTCTGCAATCCCTCTGCTTCTCCCTCCCCCTCCTCCCTCCCTTTCCGACCGGGCCGGAGACCGGAGGGGACACCGGAGCTGCCTGCTGCAGGGGGATAAAAGATCTCCCTCTTCCTCGGCTGGGGGGATTTCTTGTTTTTTCAGCACCCTCGAGGAGCAGCCCTGCCTCGCGCCGAAGCCCCAAAGGCGGCTGAGCGCTAGAGGCAGAGACACGAGCGGGACATTGACGCCCCCCACCCCCCCCCTGGAGCAGCGGGGTGCGGCGGCGATTCACGGGTCCGGCAGCTGAAGCCTCCCTCCTCCGGAGGAATTTCTAGCGGCGGCAGCCCTTGCAGTCGGCGACGCGGAGAACGCTCCCTCCTAGCAGGCCTGCATAACAGGGCAGCGTGCAGAAGCGCGATCCTCCGTTTCGGACTCCACGTGGCCGCGGCCTAACACGTGTAGAGCCAACGGAGTGGAATCGCGGCTTTCCCGGTTCAACAAACAGCAAGTATTATCATTGTCGGTTTTACTTTACCTTTATTTAGTTTAAAGTTATTTTTATGCTATTCTTATGCTATTTTTAGGTTATTTTAAATTAAATAGCTCGCTGTGGATCACATCTCTTCAACAAAATTGCTGACCTTTCTTAGGACAGAGGAAGGCTCAGGGGTTTAATAGTTTCTTCCCACAGCAATTCCCTGGAGTGGGACCCCTGATTTGCCCTCAGTTTTGCTTTGGGTTTTGCTTTTCAGTTTTTTCTCTCATACAGCCAATTGATTAGTCCTGCCACTAAGCACAGCCTTCGGAGCCGACTGGAAAGCATGGCTACCAAGGCAAAGTGCCCATCCTGTGGCACACGGAGGGGCACCCCCACTGAGACGGGAATCTGCAGGCCATGTGCGGCAGCGTCTACCTCTGTAGAGCAGGAAATCAGTTTGACCATGTCCCAAACACCTCAGGTGCCTGGGGAATCCCTGGTAGCGGAAGGGGGGGGTCAGTTACCTCCGGCTACTATCACAGAGGTTCCCTCACCCCCTCTATCCCGTGCCACGCTGGAGGAAGGGGTCGGAGAGCTCTTCTCCCCAGACTTCATCCTTTTGCTTCACCAAGCTTACTGCAGGCGCAGGCAGGGGCTTGGCCCAGGCGATACAGGTCCGCCAGCAGAAGCCAGATTAGACAAACCTAGGAGAGCGAGCGGTCAGGACTCAGGGATACCCCACAAGCGCACCAGGCTAATAAGTGAAGAGATCCTCCCTCCCCTGTCCCAGGGCACTCCAGAGGAGGAGGGTTCCGAAAGGGACTTAGAGGAGGAAGACGAGGAGCTGGAAGAAGGGGAGATCCCGGAAGAGGACCATGCTCGCATTGTCAGGGTGTTCCGCCGTGAAGAGCTCTCTTCTCTAATCAATGAGTCCCTAAAGGCCCTCAATGTTACCTCTGATTCCCCAACAGAGGAGGAGGCTCTAGAGGATCCCCTGATTCAGGCCGTCAGAAGGTCCCAGAAAGTCTTCCCTGTCCACAGAGTGGTACGTCAGATGATACAAGAGGAATGGGATCAACCAGAATCAGGCTTGCGAGGGGTACGAACCATGTCTCGCCTCTACCCTCTCCCTGAGTCAGATAAAGAACTGCTGAAGTCCCCCAGAGTAGATGCGGCGGTATCAGCAGTCACCAAGAAGACCACTATCCCAGTGGAGGGAGCCACGGCTCTAAGGGATGCTCAAGACAGGAAACTGGATACGCTCCTGAAACAAGCTTTTGACATCAGCGCCCTTGCCTTGCAGGCCTCAGTATCAGGAGCCTGGGTGGCTCGGGCCTGCTTAAGGTGGGCACAACAGATCCAGTCAACAGAGGGATCAACGGCCGAAGCGCAAGCCAACTCGGCTAAGGTGGAATCTGGAGCAGCCTATTTGGCGGATAGCCAGTATGATCTCATCAGAAGCCTAGCCAAGAACATGGCCTCGGTGGTGGCGGCTAGACGCTATCTTTGGCTACGGAATTGGGCAGCAGATGCTTCCTCTAAGGCGCGCCTGAGCCGTCTTCCTTTTAAGGGCAAACTGTTGTTTGGCGAAGATTTGGAAAAGCTAGTTAAGGACCTGGGGGAGTCAAAGGGAGGCAGGCTCCCAGAAGACAGGCAAAAACAGGGGCGCTCCCTACCCCCCTTACGTACCCAGCCTAGGGAACCACGGAGGTTTCGTCCAGCCAGGTCAGCTCCCTTTTCCAAGACCCGTTTTCCCCCAAGGGGACAAGGTTTCCGAGGGTTCCGGGGAGCTGGCCGAGGTTTCGGAACAGCCTCTTCCTCCTTCTCGGGTTCCAGAAAACAATGAGAGGCCGGGGGCCCAGGAGGGAAGGCACCCGATTGGAGGCCGCCTGAGGCTCTTCCTTCCCGCCTGGTCCCGAGTCACGTCCGATCAATGGGTCCTAGAAGTGATCAGAGAGGGCTATGCTCTCGAATTCGCAGAACAAATCCCCTCGGCCTTTGTCCGCTCTCCCTGCGGCTCCGCTACAAAGAGGGCGGCGGTGGAGGCGACTCTCGCCCGCCTATTAGTTCTCGGGGCAGTAATCCCCGTTCCACCAAACCAGCGAGGATCGGGTCGGTACTCAATTTATTTTGTGGTACCAAAGAAGGAAGACTCCCTTCGACCGATCCTGGATCTAAAACAGGTAAATCGCTGCCTCAGGGTACCCCACTTCCGGATGGAGACTCTACGTTCTGTCATAGCAGCCGTAAGGGAAGGGGAGTTCCTAACATCCCTCGACTTGACAGAAGCCTACCTGCACATCCCAATCAGGAAGTCCCATCAGCAGTTCCTGAGATTCGCGGTACCAGGAGGCCACTTTCAATTTCAGGCCCTTCCATTCGGCCTAGCTACGGCTCCCAGAACATTCACCAAGGTAATGGTAGTGGTAGCGGCCTTCCTTCGGAAGGAGGGCATATTAGTTCATCCTTACTTGGACGATTGGCTAATCCGGGCAAAATCCGAAGAAGAAAGTCTCTCGACAACGGCCAGAGTAATCCAGGTTTTAGAGGACTTGGGTTGGGTCATCAATCGTACAAAGAGCAGACTGACTCCCTCCCAGGAACTCGAGTACCTCGGGGCAAGATTCGACACCAACAGCGGAAGAGTTTTCTTGTCACGAACGAGATCAAGGGATTTAAGGCTCCTAGTCTCGCAGTTTCTAGCCAGAAGAAGCCCCTCGGCGTGGCATTATCTTCAGCTTCTGGGAACAATGGCGGCGGCAATAGAAGTAGTACCATGGGCCAGGGCCCACATGCGCCCATTGCAGCGTTCTCTGTTGCGTCGGTGGTCCCCCCAGCATCATCCTCTCTCTCGACAGTTACCGTGCGCTCCGCGGACCAAACAGGCACTATACTGGTGGAAAAACCCAAGGAACCTGGACCGCGGGATGCCTCTCGAACCCCCTCGGTGGTTACTGTTGACGACGGATGCCAGCCTATCGGGCTGGGGGGCACACTGCCAAGATCAGTTCACACAGGGTCGCTGGACACCGTTGGAATCGCAGTGGCCCATCAACAGACTGGAGTTGCGGGCCGTCACCCTGGCGCTCAAAGCTCTCGAGACATTAGTTCAAGGAAGAGCAATTCGCGTCCTCTCCGACAATGTCACCGCGGTGGCCTACATCAATCACCAGGGAGGCACCAGCAGCCCCGCTCTCGAAAAGGAGGCGGACACCCTCTTACAGTGGGCGGAGATCCATCTGCAGGCGCTATCAGCACAGCACGTGGCCGGAACGGACAACGTCACGGCCGATTTCCTCAGCAGATGCAAGATAGACCACGGGGAGTGGGAACTGGAACAGGAGACCTTCAACCAAATAGAAGCTCGGTGGGGAGTGCCAGTCATGGACCTCATGGCACGGTTCTCGTCAGCCAAGGTGGACAGATTCTTCAGTCGGCGGAGGGAAAGAATGTCCGAGGGCTTGGATGCCCTGTCCCAGAAGTGGCCTTCGGAGGGTCTTCTCTATGTATTCCCGCCGTGGGCTCTGATCGGAAAAGTGCTCCAGCGGATAGAGTCTCACCAGGGATTGGTAATCCTCATAGCCCCAGATTGGCCTCGCCGACCCTGGTATGCGGATCTGGTGAGGATGATCGCCGACCAGCCGTGGCGCCTCCCTTGCAAAAGGGATCTACTAAGGCAAGGCCCGGTACTGATGCCACACGTGGAGCGGTTCTCGCTTACGGCCTGGCTATTGAAAGGGCACGGCTCCTGAAAAGAGGTTACTCAGGGGCAGTAGTCTCAACTCTGCTGCAGGCCAAGAAGCGTTCGACCTGTCTTTCCTACGTGAGAGTCTGGCGCATCTTCGAATCCTGGTGTGCGGAGCGCCGAAAGAAACCACTCTCGGCCTCTGTTCCGGAGGTCCTGGAATTCCTGCAGGCAGGGTTTGACAAGGGTCTGGCCCACAGTTCCTTAAGGGTCCAGCTTGCGGCCATCGCTTGCTACAGGGGCAAGGTCCGAGGCAAACCCCTAGGGGCCCACGCGGACGTCGCAAGGTTCTTAAGGGCAGTTAGTCGGCTACGACCACAACGAAGGTCAGTCATCCCCCCCTGGGACCTTAACCTTGTGCTAAATGCGTTGATAGGGAATCCCTTTGAGCCATTAAAGAATGCCTCCCTAAAGGATTTAACCCTGAAGACAGTTTTCCTTATAGCCATCTGCTCGGCCAGAAGAATCTCGGAACTACAAGCACTGTCCTCGCAGCCCCCCTTTCTGTCCTTCCTCAGGGATAAAGTGGTGCTGCGCACGGTTCCATCCTTCTTGCCCAAAGTCTCCTCCCCTTTCCATGTGAACCAGACAATTACCCTCCCGGCCTTCGCAAAGGAAGGGCAGGAAAGTGGGGCTGACAAGCTTCACCTACTAGACATTCGCAGGACCCTGAAGCGATACCTCTCCCGCACAGCGCCCTTCAGAAAATCCGAGCGACTATTCATTCAGTTCGGGGGTCCGCACAAAGGGGAGGCGGCGGCCAAGGCCTCCATCTCTAGGTGGATCAGGGAGGCAATCGCCTCCGCCTATATCCTGAAGGGGAAGCAAGTTCCCATGGGCCTGCGGGCACATTCCACGAGGGCTCAGGCTACCTCTTGGGCGGAGTTCAGCCTAGTTCCTCCACTGGATATCTGTAGGGCGGCGACTTGGTCCTCCCTCCACACCTTCACCAAGCACTACAGGTTGGACGTCCAGAGTGCAGCGGACGCTCGGTTTGGCCTGGTGGTTCTTCGTTCCGGTATGCCGGATCCCACCCAGCTTTGAACTGCTCTGGTACATCCCAGAAGTAAGGGACTGGACTGGAGTGACGATAAGGAAATGGTAATTAGGCCTTACCTGCTAATTGCTGTTCCTGAAGGAACGACAGTCCAGTCCCTGATCCCTCCCGTTTCCGGCTGAAGTTAAGAGTATTGTTTAGTCTGAAGCATCGGAACGAACCCAGGCCAGGGGCGACTAGCCCCGGCAAACCCTCCGTCCGGGGCCATCCTCCCTATGCTATTCCAAAAAAAAAAAAAAAAAAAAAAAAAAAAAAGGTTTTAGTTATGGTCAATTTTTCTTTAGATCTTTTAACTATATAGTGTGTTACGAAAGTTTGTTAGGTCTGCTTTTTCATTCGAATACTGGAGTTAGGGGGTGGTCCCAGTGGTATTTATACCGCTCCATCCCCAAAAAGGTTGGGCTCAGCCTCCAAGCTGCTGGAAGGGTTACGCAACCCAGAAGTAAGGGACTGGACTGTCGTTCCTTCAGGAACAGCAATTAGCAGGTAAGGCCTAATTACCATTTCTTTAAGAGAAATCTTTCTTGCACTAGCCCTCCAGACAGAGTTTGGATCATTATGGCCATGACCTGGACATAGGCGTTGACACCTCACTACTGGTTTTTATTTCATGTTCTTACTACTAGTACATATTATATATTGACTCTACATTGGCCTTTATAGCCTTATGAGCATATATATTTTTATGATATTTTTATCCATCTCTATATATTTTTCCTATTGGTTTTTGTTTATTTTTCATTTATTAAAAAGTTATATTTTATGGTTTATAATGGCTTTGACCCATGGGCCAACTACTCTTATGGAACAAAGGGAGCAGGTACCAAGACTGGCGGATAACAAGTTCCAGGTTTTAAAACCCCTTTTATTGACCCCTATGCATTTCGGCCAACAGGCCTTCTTCAGGGGGATTATTTGAGGGAGCAAACCTCGAGAAAGATAGAATCATAAATGTGAACAATCATAAAACATAAAAAGACATTAAAATGTTAAAAAAAACATAAAATGGTAATCAGTACATGTATAATAATAACAACATATAAAAAATACAATAAATGACAGTATATCTAGAGAGATAAAAGCCACTCACATACTCATTTAGCTTATAAATAATGATATGGTATATCACAAAAAATAATAAATGAATAATATCAATATAGTATCTAATAAAAACTACTGGGTGTAAAACCATTATAGCACCTCCATATGTATTATACTGATTAATGTTATTATGATATATTATGAAGCTTTAATAAATTGATGGATAGCACAAATATATGTGAACCAAATTAAAGATAAAAGAGAGATGAGGAGGACGTACAGGAAAAATAATAATAAAAAGTGTGTACCAATACCTTCTTCTAAAATTCTTGTCAATTTAAAAAGACAAATGCCAATAAAAATGGATAAATATCCACTATTGAGCTAAATGAGCATGTATCTATCTTGTCTCTTTACTGGATTATTGGCCCAATCAATTAGGCCTCGGGATTAGTTTTTTTGTTTCACATAGGTTGTACTTGAACTCTGCGGCTGTCCCCTTTTATTCCCCCCTCCCTTTGCTCAGTTTGTTTTATACATATATGGAACTCGCCATTGTATGCTCAGTCAACTTTCATTCCGGCAAGTTAAGATGCAATTGAATGTTGAATCTCATGATAGCCTATAATGGATCGGGAGACATGAGATGACTCTTGTGTATGATCTAATCTATAGTGGTTGTTTGAATGAGACAGTTTTTTGGTTTCTTGATATTAACCGCGTTTAATAGACAGTCTAATTTCAGCCCGATTCTGATCAGTTTACAACAGCGATGTGCCGGCCATGGGGTCATGCGCCAATACATTTGATTATGTAGGGAGATCGATTCATGAGTCCAGAAAAAGCATGTGACCTTGCAAAACCAAAGGGAAATAGCAGGAGCAAGGAAACCACACCAGCACATCCTCTCAAATTCGGAATAGACTTTATTGGGGTCTGGGAGATCGATTCATGACATATCAGTTATGGATATTACACTTTCGATATGGTTACATTACTGCCTTCATGCTTATCTGGTTCCATTAGAGACCCATGGAGTATTTAGATCTTATATATGTTGATGTTTTTAGCGTACTCAGCTGATTAAGCACATTGGATTGTTTACTTTTGGGGCAAGCAAATTTAACAATAGGGATATGTTTTATTTTTTTTTTTTGGTACAGGTCAACTGGTTTTCTATTATTAGCATCTCTTTTTTTTTTTTTACTTACTGTCCAGTGTTCTTAGAGACTGTGAACAGCAATGCTACACCCTTTGATTGCACTCAATGTGAGCACCATGACATCATCCTCATCTTGCTTTAAATTGGCGCCATAAGGAATGATTCGTTTCTTGAGCTTTAACACATATTGAGCATTCCCGGGTAATTTATTTGTATATTAGAAATGGAGGACTATATGGAATGAAATCACTAGGGGTTAACACTAGCGATACTACTGGTTATATGGTAATGTCAATGCGTTCATTCTTTATATGAAGTTGCTTTGTTTTGCATTAGAGGGTAGTTTTATAGCCCCTTTTACACCCCTTATGACATATTTTGAGTTGCGTTCGCAGGATGGCTTCACATGTTTATATTATAAGATATAGAGGAGTCTGGTAACAATAGCTAGATTTTGACTATTTACTCTGTACTTAGGTATTCTCATCTGATTTGTTTTCTATGATATACTGTTTCGGGAGAGTATTTTTGATCATGTCTGTCAGCTGATGATTATTTTAAATATGTGTGTTCCATGTTTTTTATCCTTGCTAAGCATATCTATAGGTACATATCTTTTATAACATTACAACTGATGTATTCATACTGACTGTTATTTTTGTCTAGTTCAACCCTGCATTTATTTCATGTTTTATGTTTTATGTTTAGAATCAGTTTGACTGACACTTAGTTTTGTTACTGTATCAGATACACACAATAGGTTGTTTTATTTGTGTTCGGCATGCTCCTTTGTATGTGTTTATACTATGTGAGGCTTTAGATTTTACCTTTGGTTCTTAGGCTTTTACATTTTATTATTTATATATGCATAAATTGCATGATTTGTATTTATTTTTATTGTGTATTTATGGAGGTCATAGTCCCCTGAAGAAAGCTCCCGGCCGAAGCACGTGTCAGGCTGACCGCTCATTTGGTTGAATAAAGTGGTCCTTCCATGGTGATTTGTGTCCTGCTCCTTGTTTGTGCTTTCTGACTTTGGTATCCATGATCTTTTTCACGTAAACATTTTCTGTATACCGTTATTCTTCTTAGCTCTATATCTCATTCTCTACACTGTGATATCCCAAAGTACTAGTGCCAGTTATTTGATATAGTTGGTTGATATAGTGTATCTGGACTTTCAGAAAGCCTTTGACAAGGTCCCTCATCAGAGACGTTTGGCAAAACTAAAAGGTCATGGGATAGGAGGTAGTGTACTATTGTGGATCAGGAACTGGTTAAAAGATAGAAAGCAGAGGGTAGGGCTAAATGGCCAATTTTCCCAGTGGATAAAGGTGAATAGTGGAGTAACCAAGGGATCTGTGCTGGGTCTGCTGCTTTTTGACATATTCATAAATGACCTGGAAATGGGAATAACGAGTGAGGTTATCAAATTTGCAGATGACACAAAACTATTTAAAGTTGTTAAAACCCAAGTGGATTGTGGAAAATTGCAAGAGGATCTTGATAAATTGGAAGACTGGGCATCAAAATGGCAGATGAAATTTAATGTGGACAAGTGCAAAGTTATGCACCTAGGGAAGAGAAACCCAAACTATGGTTACACGATGCAAGGTTCCACATTAGGAACCACCTCCCAGGAAAAAGATTTAGGCATCATCGTTGATAACATGTTAAAACCCTCTGCCCAGTGTGCAGCGGTGGCCAAGAGAGCAAATAGAATGCTAGGTATCATAAGGAAAGGAATGGAAAATAAAACAAAGGATATTATAATGCCTCTATATCGTTCCATGGTGCGATCGCACCTTGAATACTGTGTGCAGTTCTGTTCACCATATCTTAAAAAGGATAGAGGGTTATTAAAAAAGGTACAGAGAAGAGCCACCAAAATGGTAATGGGGATGGAAGGATACTCCTATGAAGAAAAGCTAAAAAGGTTAGGGCTCTTCAACCTGGAAAAGAGACGGCTGAGGGAAGATATGATAGAGGTCTATAAATCAATGAATGGAATGGAACGGGTAAATGTTGATCGATTGTTTACATCATCAGAATATAAAAAGACTAGGGGACATGCAATGAAACTACAGGGTAATCTATTTAAGACTAATAAGAGAAAGTATTTTTTCACTCAACGTGTAATCAAACTCTGGAATTTGTTACCTGAGGATGTAGTAAAATCTGTTAGTGTAGCTGGGTTTAAAAAAGGTTTGGACAAGTTCCTGGAGGAAAGGTCCATAAACCATTATTAAAAGGGACCCAGGATATCAATGCTTGACCCAATACAAGCATTGTGGAACCTGTGTCTTTTGGGGAAACTGCTAGGTACTTGTGACCTAGAATGGCCACTGTTGGAAACAGGATACTGGGCTTGATGGACCTTGGTCTGACCCAGTATTGCATTTCTTATGATCTTATGTAAAAAGAAAATTTCAGATAAGTCTATTGGTACCATTTGATTTTTGTATTTTTCATCACATATTCAAAAAATTATGAAAAAACATCGGCATATTTTAGAAATTCGGCCTTGTTTCTCACGTCAGCAGCTAGTTGTCAGTGCATTTTGGCCGATATCTTAGTTCCATCTTTCCTGCCCGAATACCAGAAAACCCCAGTACGGGTCCCTAATAAAACGATTGTTGAATATATTTTTGGTGTGGCCGTCGCTTTTCCTCATTTTAGGGTTGGACTTTGTCTTCATGCAGAGAGCTTGTCCTCTCTTCTTTGTTTCAGCAGTGAGTAGGACCAATTCGGGATATATTTTATTTATGATAAAATGAACCCCTAGTATCACTGACTTCATGTTGATGTTCTCAGATGGATTTCTACATTTGAGGAATTTTAAGCTTTTGATTCATGTCTCCTGATGAAATAAGCTGAAGAATACTATGGCATTAATGAAAAAGCCTGATCTACTAGGATCTGTAAATACCTTTGCGCTTGAGAGGAATATTCATGATAAGAGTGTTTAGATTTTGTCTTTGCTATTATTATAGAACCTCTTCCCAAGCATGTCTTAAAAAAATGTTTTATATTTTTGTCCTTTGTATGGATATCTGTCTGTTTATTTCTAGTAGTTTGTATTGATTCTTGCATTTTATTTTCTTCTGTAATTGTTTTGAAAAGTCATTAAATAATAAATTTTAAAAAGAGTTTGAAGTGTGACCAAACAAGTGAATGAATACTGAGCTGAAATCATTTTTGCCTTAGAGTATCCCTTTGTTTTCCAGGGCGGTCAGGAATGTAGTAGGAAGAAAGAAACTGCAGAACAACACAGAATGAAAAATAGAAAATGGGAGATAGAGAAGATAGAATAAGTTGGATAAATTCTGTGATTTTTAACCTTTCCCAATTATACTTATTATGTTGGTTTATTTGGTATTTGTTATACCACCATAGGCACAGTACCACTGATGGATGATTTTGTTGTTGGCTTTTCTTTGGGATAGGTTCACTGGGTGAAGCAGAGCGGAAGCCAAGGACCACGGCCAAACACAGAGGAGTGGTATAAAAAACTCTTTATTAGCAGACCTCATTAAAATTAAAATACATTACCATAAAGGGACAAACAAACAGCGTGAAAATGGTGGACCGAACCACTCTTCCCAATCTACAAGGGAATAGGTAAAAACATACAAGTATCATTGAATATACAACTGTATAAACGTACTGAAAGAATCTGTGCGGTAAGACTAAAGAAGGATAACATAATTTTTATTGTATCTATGTAGGCACAATCCAATTTTAGATTCTCTCCTTCTTGCACCTTTGTTATGGTTTGTACAAACTGCTATCTACGAAGTGCAGGTGTAGCTCTCCATTGGCTCCTTCTCCTGTATTTTCCATAGTTATTAGGGTCACTGTGATACTTATTAATTTTAGTCTGTTGCTTTTAGAGATTTTTATTTATTTGTTTTTGCCTTTTATAGTTTGTTTTGTCTTCACGTTGCCCTTTAAAGTTATGGTATGTCTATATATCCCCCTTGGTTTGCGATCTTACCTGCGATTTTGTTGCTTTTGTTGGTCTGTACATTTTTCTATTATTCAGATTGTATGTGTGATATTTAAGGTTTCGTTATTGCCTCTTATGTTTTGTTCATTTATATTTAGTTCCCTTATGGCATCTACAGCAGTCTCTCACTTTTGTTTCGTTTTTATGAGGTGCCAATCATGATGATGATTTTTGTATTCCTTAATTTTTTCTTCTGTTTTTAAATACTTTAGTTTTTAATTAGTACTGGTTGGTGTTCTCCAGTTTGATATTATTATGGATTGTATCCTTTTAATGGCTTTTGTCTATCACACTGGTTACTTTTAGGTACTTTGTTCTTTCCTTTTTCTTCTGTTACCCACGTGATAGTCACTTTAATATAAAGTTTTTTGTTATATTTTATATTAATTACTCCTGGGTTAGGTCATATATATATATATTTTTTTTTTATGTGTATTTAATCTTTTATATGCATTTCACTGTTCTTAATGTCTTATATTTGTTTGTATACCGTTTCTTTTATGAATTGTATTTCTACCCTTCTTTAGTCTTGCCGCACAGATTATCTTTCAGTATGTTTATACAGTTGTATATTCAATGATACTTGTATGTTTTTACCTATTCCCTTGTAGATTGGGAAGAGTGGTTCGGTCCACCATTTTCACGTTGTTTGTCCCTTTATGGTAATGTATTTTAATTTTTATGGGGTCTGCTAATAAAAAGTTTTTTATACCACTCCTCTGTGTTTGGTCGTGGTCCTTGGCTTCCGCTCTGCTTCACTGTTTCTCCTGCGGAAGACCTTCTTCTTTTCCCTTTACCGTATAGGTTCACTGGGTGCCAGTATGCTTTGTAAGTCTTTAGAATAGTTGATTCCCTTAATGCTTAAATCAATACAGCTCTACTGCCCTTCCCCACCGTATCCATAATAGTCCCTTTAGTGGGGATCCTAACATCTCCAGAGAATTTGAAGTATTTAAACTCACTTCAGGCAAGAATGGAAGTTCAGGGACCAGCTTTTAGGGAGAGCATCTCTGGTTACTAAGAAGTACTTAGTCCCACAGAAGTACTTCTGATGGTTATCTGACCAAAGATTTTTAACCCTTTCTAACAGGTAGTCAGGACTGGGATTTATTTTTTTCATTTTCAGCCCTACTCTGATTTCTATTGATTTCTGTGCTCTATATTATCTTCTGATTTTCCTGTAATTGGCTGCCAGTCCTTTTGTCTTCACAACATGTGATAGTTAGTTATTTATAAATGGTATTGTATCAAATTCTTTTCTTACTTTCAATGAAAATGTAGCTGTGTGAAATTTTTTAGTTGGACATCAGTGATTCTAGAATTTGTCTGACTCTTTCTGGTACATTAAAATGTAGAAAATGTCTCATTTCAAGCTGTATAAGTGGTAGATAGGATCTTTTTAAGATTAAAAGGAGAAGCATGATGGGAGATGGATATATTTCTGGTAGCACACAGCTATCCCAAGGTTGGCGTTTCTAAATAAACCTATAGGACTCTTATCAGTATAAAAATTCAGCAAGAATTCTAACCATTGTAAAAGTTGGAGATGGTTAGAGGAGGTGAAGATTCTGATGAAAATAGCTAACATTATTGAGGTCAGCATTCAAAAGGATGTCTTCATATAGCAGATGCCGTTATACAGATAAGTGTAACATCCATGAATTTTCAGTGGCACTGTCCAAATAGATAGCTCTGGCACTAGCTAAAAAATGTTGGGGTGGAGCGAGAGCGTTCTGCCTAACTCTGGATAGATGGTGATATTCAGTCACTATTTGACTAGTTATGCAGTTTAATTTGGGACAGCCAAAAGGCAGGCCTAATTTAAATTGTTTAGCTAAAATGGATAGTCGCTGAATATCACTGCTATTCTTAGAGCGGTGGTGATCACTACTCTCCTTGTATATGCGGAAATATTTCTTTACGGAAAGAGATGTGTGGAATAGTCTCCCAGTGGAGGTGGTGGACAAGAGGACAGTATTTGAATTCAAAAATGCATGGGACAAACACAGAGGATCTCTAAAGGTAAAAAGAGGATTATTGTAGTTGAAATGGAAGGGCAAACTAGATGTGGTCTTTTTCTGCGCTCATGTTTCTAATCAGCGTTGCTTTCTTACTTCATAACTACACTAAATATATGTGGATAATTTAAATGCTGCTGCCAGCTTGTAAAAAAAAATGCTGACTGCAGCTTTTAAATATTGACTTGATTGTTTATATATTGCTTATATTGATTTTCTAAGACCACCCCTTACAGCACTGCTTATGCATTCCTCCAAGATTGCTAGATGTTTTTAGAAATGAAACCAGAATGGTCACTAAAAAAAAAAAAAGCTATTTTTGCAACATCAGGGATCATTGTGTACAAAGAGCCTTTGTATGAAGGCTGGCATAGAAAGATAATATACCTGACCCTGCTGCTTGTTTCCCAATTTGACATTAAAACTAATGCAACAGAATCAGTATTCAAATTAATCTCCTTTTGTAAGTTGTAGAGATTTCTGTTACATATATAGTGAGTACATTTTCCCTGAGTTATCCTTCTGCTTGTGTACAGGTTGTTCAAGCAAGTCTGGCAGAGGGATAGGGTCATTATAGCTTGAGCTAGCAAAAATCAGGATGGGTAGAGGACTTATTTCATAAGAACAGGGAATCAAAAGTAAGCCTAAATGAAGCAGTTTCAACAGCACTGAGGTTGAGCATAGCACCAATGAAAGATGTACAGAATAGGAAAACAAATGTTCAGGAACTGAATAAAGAAAATTGAACCCACTTTTAGCAGAAAAGATTCTGTATGTACTGTATATATGTGCACATTAAGTAAGCCTATTTTATAACCAGGAATGAAGGTGTCAAATATTGTATGCTTTCCTTGTCGTGGTGCCCAAAGTGGCACATGGAATCCACAGGGAGTTAATGCACAAATCTGAAAGCTGATCAGACTTCACATATTAAACAAGTGACCCTTGGACTATAGCAGGCTAATGCCATCACAGAAGAAGCAAAGATATGAAATATTTTTTCTATAAAATAAGAAGTAAAATTCTTCTCACTGTCTGTACTTGAAGGACCACTCTGAAATATAACAATCAAGTGGGGTTTTTTTGAGTGGATATTCCTTGGTACTGAGTACCAGCACTTTTTTCATTGTCTGCTAAAATTGACCTTGGTCCTCATATATTAAGGAAAGAACGAACCCCTCATATGAGTACTGGCACGTTTTTTGCTAGAAAAATGCACTGCTAACATTTTATAATAACTGTTCCGGTGATGTTTACAGTATATGGAAGGGATAACACAAAGTAGTATTAGAAAGTGGTGGTGGATTTCAGGTTTGAATTAGGGGAATGAAAGGACTTGAGGAGGAGCAGTGTTTGTAGAATCAAAGATATTTAGCTACTGTAAGATTTGTTTCAAACATATCTTGCATGGAAGAAAGAAGTATTTTTGCGCTTGCTCTAATTTTGAACATAGTAACTGATGGTTGGTAAAGACAACATGGCCCATCCAGTGTGCTCAGTAAGGTGGATAGGATTGGCACTGCCACTTCTATAAGTTTACCCCTATGTGCCTTTTTAGAAGTGTAAAATGTCACCTTTAATGTGGTTTTGAGCTGAAGCACTCTATGCATGGTTTCAATCTTTCTGCAATGTAACGATCCTTTATGTATATCCTACCCCTTTTTGAATTCCATACTGTTTTTGTTTCCATCACCTCCACTGGAAAGGCATTCTATGTATCCAACACTTTTCCTTTTCAAAAACATTTTCTGATGTTTCTTTTGAGACAATCTCCTTGTAGCTTCATATCATGTCCTCTGGTTTGGCAGCATCCTCTCCTTTGGAAAATATTTGTTCATTAGTAGACTTTTGAGCATTTGAATGTCTGAATCATTTCACAACCTATCTTTCCTCTTCTCTAGAGTATTTTTTATGAATTTAGAATCTCAAATCTCTTCTCATATATTCTGGTGCAGGCCCCTTACCATTTTGGACCACCTCTAGACTTTTTATGTCTTTACTGAGGCACAGCCTCCAAAACAGAACACAGCTCTCCAAGTGAAGCCTCGTCAACGATCTGTACAGGGATATTATCACCAATATTTTGCTGTTTACGCCTCTCCATACAGCCTGGCATCCTTCTGGCTTAGGTCACTGCTTTATTTTATTATTATTTTTTTTTAATTTTGTAGTATTTAGTTCATGCCTTTCTGGTAGTAGCTTAAGCTGGATTACTATCGGATGCAGTAGATATTGCGCTGTCCCGGGAGGGCTTGCAATCTAAGTTTATACCTGAGGCAGTGAAAGGTATTTTAAATGACTTGCCCAAAGACAAAAGGAGTGCTAGTGGGATTTGGTCATGAAACCACTGCTCTAATCACTAGGCTACTCCTTGGACACTATCACTCCAAGATCTGTTTGTTAGTTCAGTGCTTATCAGTGTCCTTCCTATCGCATACAACTTCTTTTGGATTTCTGTACACCAAATGCATCACTCTACACTAAATCACAATAAAACACAATTACTAAACATTCACCTAATCCTCCAGTTTTATAGATCACTTCTTATTTTGTCTACCCTCTCTTGGATGGTTCCCTCTGTTTGCAGGTCCTCCACATCATCCATAAAAGGGCAAACGTTTCCTTCTAGCCCTTTGGCAATCTCACATAGATATTGAAGTTTATTTCTCCTATCACATTGTTTATTTCCTTTTCGTCTCTCCGGGCCAGTCCAGGAACAGTAGGGTAGTCAACCTCCTTCAGCAGCTGAGGACTGAACTCTTCAAAGACTTGCTGCTAGCCTACCCAGCTCCCCCTGGTGCTAGAGAGCCAGTCTTTCAGTCCTCAGCAACGAGAAGGAGGTGTTCCTGACTGGCTCTTGAGAGAAGCGATCAGGATCTGCACTAACAGAGGCTTCCCTTGCTCACCCTAGCTGGGTTAAAGCAACGGTTGCTCTACTATTGGAAAAGTATACTTGGCAAAGAGAAAAAAATCTGTATATTTAAAAGGAGCAGACACGGGCCTGCTGCCACTTACCCTAACAGCCGCAGCAGAGGCAGAGCCTGCCTCGTTGGCAAGATTCGTGCAGGGAAGCAGAGATCTGGTCTGGGAGCCCCAGACTCTAGTTCCTCGAGCCCCGGAGCTCCAGCTTGCCCTCCCGCTAGCAGCGGGTCGCTTGGGTGAGGCACGATATAGCGCAAGGCAAGGGAGGTAAGCTGCTTCTGAATTCTTGCTTCTTGGGCTGTTTTTTTATCGAGGGCGCAGCCGTCGGTGAGAGACAGCGCATGCTGCCGAGTACGGCAGCGTGCATGCACTGCGGGAGCCGTCGGGGCTTGTTGGAGCTCGATTTCTGCCGTTTCTGTGTCCGGCGGGGAAGTCAGTGGCAACGTTTAGTTGGGACAATGCCAGACAAGTCGGGGGCTCCGGATTCGGCAGTGAAGGTGCAACTTCCCTCAGAAAAGGCGGGAGCGGCGGCCATTTTAGGTGGCGCGTCTGTTTCTCCTGCGCTTCCTGAAAGGCCGGTAAAAAAAAAAAGTAAATCGAAAAAGCCGGTTCCTCCGGTGGGGATTGACTCTGCTCCGCTTTTAGAACCTCCGGAGAAGGTACAGTCTTTATATTCGCCAGATTTTATTCTGGCACTTCATAAAGCATATTGTTTGAGGATGCAGCAGGGGCAGAGCAAGCAGTCTGCGCTTAACTTGGCAGAGGGGGTTCGGAAAGGCACTGCTGAACTGGACCCGGGAGAGGGGTCCTCCAAGCAGGGTATCCCTTTGGGGGAATCTGATATGGGTATCCCGCAAAGTCTGGCATCCCCAGAACCGGAGGAGGGGGAGCTTCCTTCAGAGCATGAGATTGACCTCTGGCCAGAAGTGTTGGAGGAGGGGGAGCGGGGGGCAGGAGATGAGCCTAATGTTTTCAGGGTTTTTCGGAAGAAAGAGCTAGGGGCTTTAATTTCTCATGCGCTTGCAGCTCTCAATCTGACTTTGCCGTCAGTGCCAGCGGAACCTCTAGAGCAGGGGTCTCAAACACGCGGCCCGCGGGCCGCATGCGGCCCGCGAGAGAACATTGTGCGGCCCGCGACGGAGGGAAAGAAAAAAGCCTTGCTTCTGCTTCTGCCGTTGCTGCCGTGGCAGCGGCAGAATCGACTGTCAATTTTTTTTTTTTAAAACCTGGCTTCTGCTGCTCAAACAGCAAAATCAGCTGTGCTGCGGTCCCTTCCTCTCTGCCCGGAGATCCCTCATTGTGCTCCATCAGCGTGTGCTTTTCAAGCCGCGAAGAGAGTATTCCCCTCTCGCGAGGCTTGAAAAGTGAATAGGATTAAGCCGCGCGAGAGGGAAGTACTCTCTTCGCGGCTTAAAAAGCACGCCGCTGATGAAGCACAATGAGGGATCTCCGGGCAGAGAGGAAGGGGCCGCGGGACAGCTGATTTTCTGCTGCAGCAGCAGAAGCCAGGTGTTTTTTTTATTTACCGGGGGGGGGGGGGGTAGGACTGGATATGGGCTATTGGCAGGGGGGGGCTGTAGGACTGGAAATGGGCTATTGGCAGGGGGGGTAGGACTGGAAATGGGCTATTGGCAGGGGGGTTATGACTGGAAATGGGCTATTGGCGGGGGGGTTATTAATGGAAATGGGCTTTTGGCAGGGGGGTGTAGGACTGGAAATGGGCTATTGGCAGGGGGGTTATGACTGGAAATGGGCTATTGGCAGGGGGGGGTTATGACTGGAAATGGGCTATTGGCAGGGGGGGTGTATGACTGGAAATGGGCTATTGGCAGGGGGTGGTGTAGGACTGGAAATGGGCTATTGGCAGGAGGTTATGACTGGAAATGGGCTATTGGCAGGGGGGGGTTATGACTGGAAATGGGCTATTGGCGGGGGGGTTATGACTGGTAATGGGCTATGGTGGGGGCTAGGACTGGAAATGGGCAGGTGGGGGTTAGGAAGGACCGGAGGCGGGCTGACGGGGGAGTTAGGACTGGTAATGAGCTATGGAGGGGCTGACTGAAATGGGGTAATGGGGGTTAGGGCTGGAAGTGGGCTATTGGCAGGGGGGTTATGACTGGTAATGGGCTATGGTGGGGGCTAGGACTGGAAATGGGCAGATGGGGGTTAGGACTGGAGGTGGGCTGATTGGGGGGTTAGGACTGGAGGTGGGCTGATTGGGGGGATAGGACTGGTAATGGCCTATGAGGGGAGGTAAGACTGAAAATGGGGTGATGGGGGTAAAACTGGAAGTGTGCTATGGGGAGGTTAGGACTGGTAATGGGCTATGGGGGGGTTAAGACTGAAAATGGGGTGATAGGGGGTAAAACTGGAAGTGCGCTATGGGGAGGTTAGGACTGGTAATGGGCTATGGGGGGTCTAGGACTGGTAATGGGCTGGGGGGGGGTTGCTAGGACTGGAAATGGGCTGAGTGGAAGGGGGGCTTGAACTGCAAATGGCTGATGGGGAGGGGGGCTTGGAATGGAAATGGGCTGTGAGGGGAGGGAGCTAGGATTGGAAATGGGCTGATGGGGGGCTAGGATTGGAAATGGGCTGATGGTGAGGCTATGATAGGACTGGAAATGGACTGATGCAGGGACTAGAAGGGAGCGGATGCTGGGTGGGGCTGGAACTAGAAGGGAGCTGATGTTGGGGGAGGATTAGAATGGGATGGAGCTGGGAAAGTGAAATGGAGAGGGGAAACATATTTTGTCTAGGAGAGAAGACAAATCTACAATTGGCCAGGTATTGGGAGAGTAAGTGGGGATTGAGGATGGAGGGGTAAAATTGGAGTGGATGAAATAGGAATGAGGAAAGAGAAAAAGGAGAAAGATTAGTATGTTAAAGCAGATGTAGAGAGAGAATGGAAAAAAAACTAGGAGAGAAGAAAGGGCAAATGGACAGCAGACGATGGAGAGTTAGCAGAAGACATGAAGAAACCAGAAGAAAGTGGCTGGAACAATTGCAACTGAAAAAAAATGCACAAAAGGTAGAAAAATCTCTCTTTATTTTGAATTTATTAACTGGAATATGTCAGCTCTGGGAAATGTGCATCATTAATGTTTGCGCTTTGTTTAGTACAAGAGGAAATTAATTTATAGTTTTATTTCTACAGTGTTGTTGTACATTCCAAGTTTGGCTTTTGGGGTTTCTAAATCTTTTAGTCTTTCTTTATCCATACTCATTAAAGAGGCATGTTTACTAAAAGTTAGTGTATGGTAACATTATGCAAATATTTATGCAAATGAGGCCCCTTATGCAAATGAGGCCCCGCGTCTTATGCGGCCCCCGGGTTACTTTACAAGTCCTCATTTGGCCCTCAAAGCAATTTGAGTTTGAGACCCCTGCTCTAGAGGATCCACTTCTACAAGGTTTTCGGGCGGAGCAGAGGTGTTTCCCGGTCCACAGAGTAATTAAGCAGATGGTGGAATCGGAATGAGAGTGCCCAGAAGCCTCCTTGAGAGGGGGTCGGGCGTTAGGCCGTTTATATCCAATCCCTCAGGAGGAAAGGGAATTGCTGCGAATGCCAAAGGTGGATGCCTTGGTTTCGGCGGTGACCAGGAAGACCACTATCCCGGTAGAAGGGGGAACAGCTCTTAAGGATCTGCAGGATAGAAAGTTGGAGGTGCTCCTCAAACAGGCCTTTGATACCTGTGCGTTGGCGCTGCAGGCTTCTATTTGTGGAGCCTATGTGTCCAGGGCGTCAATCAGATGGTTTCAGGCGGAGGCCTCGCCTGAGTCGGAGATTTCGGCGGCTCCGGAAGGGGCGAAACTAGAGTCCGCGTCGGCTATCTCGCAGACACTTTTTACGATTTAATACGTATGTCAGCTAAGTCAATGGCCTCATTGATAGCCGCTCGCAGATTTCTCTGGCTGCGTAATTGGGCGGCAGACGCCTCCTCTAAGACTCGGCTTAGCAAACTGCCGTATAAGGGCAAGCTGCTCTTTGGGGTGGCATTGCAGAAGATTGTGAAGGATTTGGGAGATTCTAAAGGTGGCAGGTTGCCTGAGGACCGGCCAAAGGGTCCAAAGCCGGGATCTTCGCAAAGAGGACAGGGCCGGGACTTTCGAAAGTTCAGAGGCAGTCGTTTTTCTCCTTTTCAGAGAGGCAGGTTTCAGACTAGAGGTCAGTCCTTTCGAGGAGCGAGAGGTTTCGGGAGGGGGTATGGGAGTCCCCAGCCGAACTCCTCTAAAAAGCCATAATGAAGCGAGGCTGGTCCAATCGGAGATTCCCATAGGAGGGCGTTTGCAGCAGTTTCTCTCCGTTTGGACCACGATAATGACGGATCGCTGGGTGTTGGAGATCATTCAAAAGGGTTATGCCTTGGAGTTCGCACAGCCTCTGGCTGGAGCCTTCGTGCAGTCTCCCGGCGGTTCGTCACTAAAGGAAAACGCGATAAACGCCACGCTGCAGCGGCTGCTGCAGCTCCAAGCGGTCGTCCCGGTCCCGGCGGATCAGTGCGGGTTAGGTCGATACTCGATTTATTTCGTGGTACCCAAAAAGGAAGGCTCTTTTCGGCCTATTCTGGATCTCAAGCATGTGAATCGCTGTTTGCGGGTGCCTCATTTTCGGATGGAAACTCTGCAGTCGGTGATCAGGTCCATTCGGCCAGGGGAGCTGTTGACGTCCATAGATTTAATGGAAGCGTATTTGCACATCCCCATCCGGCCCGAGCATCAAACATTCTTACGTTTTGTGGTGCCCATGGGACACTTCCAGTTCCGGGTGTTACCGTTCGGGCTGGCGACGGCACGTCGCACCTTCACGAAAGTGATGGTGGTGGTGGCAGCTGCCCTGCGTCGGGAGGGCATTCTGGTACACCCCTATCTGGACGATTGGCTAATTCGAGCTCGCTCGGTAGCGGAGTCGGTGGAGGCCACCTCGCGGGTGGTAGAGTTTCTCGAGAACCTAGGTTGGGTGGTGAATCGAGCGAAGAGTCACTTGGAACCAGTGCAGCATTTGGTCTACTTGGGAGCACTGTTCGACACGGCAGTAGGGGCAGTGTTTCTGCCGGAAGCAAGGGTGCAGAAGATCTTAAGTCAAGTGTCGGCCTTTTTACGCTTCAAGGCTCCGACCGCCTGGAGATACTTGCAGCTTCTGAGGTCCATGGCAGCGGCCTTGGACTTGGAGCCCTGGGCCAGGGCCCACATGCGGCCGCTTCAACGGTCCTTACTATCCCGTTGGTCTCCCCAGGAGCATCCGCTAGGTCGACGGTTGGTGTGTCCATCGGAGGTCAGCGACAATCTTCAGTGGTGGCTCAATCCCGCGCATCTTCGGGCAGGGATGCCGCTGGAGAGGCGAGATTGGATCTTGCTTACCACGGATGCCAGTCTCTCCGGCTGGGGAGCTCATTGCATGTCTCACATAGCGCAGGGCCGCTGGTCCACAGAGATGTCTGCGTGCTCCATCAATCAGCTCGAAATGAGAGCGGTGCGGCTGGCGTTACTGCAGTTCCAGTCGCTTCTGGAGGGCAAGGCGGTGCAAATTTTCTCCGATAACGCGGTGACGGTGTCTTATATCAATCGGCAAGGGGGCACGGGCAGTGTAGTCTTGTTGCAGGAGAGCCAACTGTTGATGACTTGGGCGGAAGCCCATCTCGCAGCCTTGTCGGCGGCCCATGTCGCAGGAAAGGACAATGTACAAGCCGATTTTCTCAGCTGGCAGGTGTTGGATCCAGGCGAGTGGGAGTTGAACATCGCCGTGTATCACGAGATTGTACAACGCTGGGGTCAGCCGGTGATGGACCTCATGGCAACGTTCAACAATGCCAAGGCGTCTCGTTTTTTCAGCAGAGGCAGAGAGCGCATGTCGGAGGGGTTGGACGGTCTGGTGCAACCGTTGCCGTCCAATGGCCTTCTGTATGTGTTTCCTCCATGGCCCATGATAGGTCGGGTTCTTCGCAGGATAGCGCATCACCAAGGGACGGTGATTCTCATAGCGCCGGATTGGCCCAGGCGAGCTTGGTATGCAGATCTCGTGCGGCTGTTGGTTGACAGGCCTTGGCGGCTTCCCGATCGAGTCAATCTTCTTCATCAGGGGCCAGTGCTCATGCTGCGGGTGGACCGCTTCTTGCTTACGGCTTGGCTCCTGAAAGGGAGCGCCTGTGGCGTAGTGGGTATTCGGAGGCGGTGGTCTCCACAATGCCTTCAGGCGAAACGAAGGTCCACGTCCTTGGCTTATTCTCGTATATGGCGAATATTTGAATGTTGGTGCGCAGATCGGCAGGTTCAGCCCTTGTCAGCGGCGGTTTCGGATGTGTTAGCATTTTTGCAGTGCGGTCTGGACAAGGGATTGGCGGTTAGCACTCTAAAGGTTCAGTTGGCGGCTATAGCTTGTTATAGGGGCAACGTATGGGGCAAGAGTTTGTCTCTTCATCCAGATGTCGTGTGTTTCCTGCGTGCGGTTAGGAATATCCGGCCGCCTGTGAGGCCGGTGGTGCCGTCCTGGGATCTAAATCTAGTTCTGGAGGCATTGACTCTGAGTCCATTTGAGCCTGGGAAGCGGATTTCTCTGAGGGAGCTCTCTTGGAAGACCGCCTTCTTAGTAGCCTTGTGTTCCGCTAGGAGGATCGCTGATCTTCAAGCGCTCTCTTGCCGGGAGCCTTACCTTCAGTTTTCAGAAGAGAAGGTGGTATTGCGGCCGGTGCTATCCTTTTTGCCAAAAGTGGTATCTGTTTTCCATGTCAATCAGGCGATTTCGCTACCTATCTTTCGCACTGAGCCTTCTGTGGAGGCTAGGGATCCGCTCCGGAGTTTAGATCTCGGCAGAGTACTGCACCGTTACCTGCGAAAGACGAAGTCCTTTAGGAAGTCCGATAGGCTGTTTGTGCTGTTTGGTGGTCCGCGTAAGGGCGACGCGGCGTCCAAAGTCTCCATTGCACGATGGGTTAAGCAAGCCATCGCAGCTTCTTATGTGGCCAGTGGCAAACTTCCGCCGGAGGGTCTTCGGGCTCACTCTATGCGGGGGCAGGCGACGTCTTGGGCGGAGTTAGCGTTGATTCCGCCTGTGGATATTTGTAGGGCGGCGACCTGGTCGTCCTTACATACGTTCACTAAACATTATCGGTTGGATGTTCAGGCAGCCGGAGACGCGAAAGTTGGGGCGTCGGCCGTGTTGGCAGGGCTGCTTGGACCCTCCCGTGAGTAGGTACTGCTTTGGTACTACCCTACTGTTCCTGGACTGGCCCGGAGAGACGAAAAGGAAGAAGAAATTAGATCTTACCTGCTAATTGTCTTTCCTTGAGTATTCTCCAGGCCAGTCCAGGACCCACCCAGGCTGTAGCATTCTTTGCGGTTGTTTCTGTCGTTTCGGGTATTACGCGGTCAAATGGGTTCTGGCTTTTCAGCGTGACACTGACGTGGGGGGGGGGGGCTCCCTTCCAGGTCTCGGTAGACAGGAGTTTAGGCGTTTGTTTACAAGAAAAAAAAAATTATAACTGAAGGAAACGAAGCATATCTGACAGAAAGATACACTTTTTGAATACCTGAATCTTTAAAGAAAGTTAGTGCAGTTCCTGCTTGTTTATGGCTTTACATATAGTTACTGTTTCATTTTTGGTTATAGAGCTGCTTTGACATAGGTGACTGGCTCTCTAGCACCAGGGGGAGCTGGGTAGGCTAGCAGCAAGTCTTTGAAGAGTTCAGTCCTCAGCTGCTGAAGGAGGTTGACTACCCTACTGTTCCTGGACTGGCCCGGAGAATACTCAAGGAAAGACAATTAGCAGGTAAGATCTAATTTCTTCTTCTTTCATTATTTTAATGATCAGTTCGTTTATTTTTATTTTATAGAATGTATTGTAATTCTGGATTAGGTAATACAATTTTATTTTTATTGTCATCTGCTTGTATATATATTTATGCATTATATGATTGCAGTATATCAAGAAAATAAACCATAATTGGCAACGGGACTGACCCTGAGGCATTCTACTACTCACTTTTCTGCTGCATGAATTCCCTCTACCACAACTGGAGTGGAGGAGTGGCCTAGTGGTTGGACAAGGTACTTCAGGCCAGAAGGTCGGGGGTTCAAATCCCACTAGAGGACAGCAACCTTGGGCCGGAAGGACTGGGGTTTCTAGTCCCACAGGTGCTCCTTGTGGTCTTGGGCAAGCCACTTAACCCTCCATAGCCCATGTTCCCTGTAAAAATAGTTATCTCCAAGTTATAATGCCCTGTTCAATGTAATTTCAGTTTGTTCAATGTAAACCGCCTTGATATCATGAAAGGCGGTATATAAGAAATGTTAAATAAATAAATAAACTGTCAGCCAGTTTCTAATCCAGTTTAAACCTTGGGACCCACCCTTTGGCTGTTCAGTTTCCTATGAGGAGCAGAATCAAAAGCTTCTCTGAAATCCAAGTAGACCCCATCTAGCACATGCCCTTGATCTAGTTGTCTGGTCATAGTTGAAGAAATCAATCAGATTCATTGGTACAATCTACCTCTTGTTAAATTCTGTTGCCTCAGAGTATGCAACCCACTGTATTGTAAATAGTTTACTATCATTTCCTTTACTCACATCTCCATTATTTTCCCATTACCAAAAGGCCTATCAGCCTTTTGTTTCTTAACTATTTCCTCTTCCCATGTTTATGTAGAGAGATCACGTATTTATCCTCCAGTCCCATGGAATCTCTCCCATCTCTGGAGATCTATTAAAACATATCCTTCTCATATGTACCTTAGTTATCTGTGATCTTTCACCCTTATTTTTATTCAGTGAACACCAAACAGAGTATTTGTTTAGTATTCCTGCCTTACCTCATCATTCTCCACACATTTTTCCTTGGCACCTTAAAATCTTAAAATTCTACCTCTGGCCTTCCTTCCTTCCCCAATTGCCCTTTAAAAAGTCATAATGCCTTTACATCTATATTCATCTTTTCTTCCACTTGTGCTGCTGTTGTCCTGATTTCTGGCTTCATTGCTTTCAGCTTTATCCCATAGTCTTTTCTGTTTTTCTTTTTGTGATACTTTGTATTTTGTGAACGCTACCCCTTTTGCCTTAATGTTTTTTCAACCACCTCTTTGGAGAACCGTATCTGTTTCATTTTTCTTGTATTTACTTTCCTTAGAAAAGGATATGTTTCTATTTATGTAGCTCATTTAGGCTTTGCCTGGTATCCTTCCAGTTTCTTTATCACCTTCACTGTTTCAGGAACTACCCTATTTTACTAAGTCAGTGTCAGGTGTATTGGGGATCGAACCCATAAACTCTGGGATCAGAGGACATAGCCATGTTGCTGGAGCCATGGAAGCTGAGACAGAACTCAAGTACTGATAGTAAGATCCTGAGCAACAGAAGGGGACATCTGACCCCTCCTCCCCCCAAGAGGAGCCCACAGATCCCCCCTAATAATGGTCTCATGGACCCCCAGGGGTTCACAGACCACAGACTGAGAACCATTGCTCTGTTTCTTTCAGTTCTGAAGACTGGATATTTCAATCCACATTTGGTTGGTTAAAATCTTAATTTACACTTTATTCACAACTTTTAGATATGTGGCCAGATCTCTGTCTAGTTCCCCCTTCTGAGATGGAGGTCTGTAGACAAACATCTCTATGGATAGTCAACAGTGCTGCTTCCTTTACCCATGCCCCCTGCATTCTTGACATAAAAAGCTATTCCTTCCCCATGTTGGCCATCTCTATCCCTCCTAAATTATTATAGCCTGGTATGACTATCTCATTCATGAGACACATTGATCCACTTCTCTCTAATAGCGTCACTATCTAAGTCCATATCCTTCATTATATATCTAAAGCAATAATAAAATTAAACTTTGAGAAAAGCAAAGAAGGCCCCCATGTGATCTTTATTTTAGGAAACTAGAATGCCCAGAACAATTATATACATCCTGAAACATAAAGTTTTCTTTTAAATACCTAGAAATAAACCTGTGGACACCCTTGATCTGCAACGTGTACACTTTGATGTTATTTACTTCATCTCAGCAGATTTCTTTACTTTAAACTGGTCTAAAATAAAGGTCTTATCTTAGTAAATCCTCCTCTGCACACATGGCTCCTCCTTCCATTCCTCTTAACACACCCTCCTGGGGTAAGAGACAGAAGTGTCTGCATTGTTAGAGCTTATTTGTCATTTTTCCCAGGGAAGACTGCATACACCCTATGCACTGAAAAAATTAGAGCCAAGAGCAAGGGCAGCTATTGTTTGTCTCTCCCAAGCAAAGGAAGTGAATAGAGAAGGCTTAGGGGAGGAGCTTCTGCTCTGGCTTTTCTGCATTCCAAACTGTCTGAGCCAGTCCACCAGTGAGTGCTTGAGAGGAATATATGTAAGGCATTTTAATTTCTTGATGGTGTAGTAGGGGATATTATGATCGGGGCACGGAATGCAGTACACAGGTAAGAGCCCTGAGATTTTTCTGCTTAGTTCTCTCTCTTATAATGAAAACATGAAAATTTTGAAATTTAGCATGGTTATTTTTCTTATAGACACCTGTTACATTTCATCAGCAGTACACACGACTTCTAGTGATTTGCAAATGCAATTTATTTTTCTGTCAATTAATAGGAAGGAGGAACAGGTGGCAAAGAGCAAAGGGAGGTACTTTTGAACTCCATCAAAGAACATGTTTAAAACTATGATTTGTGGAGGAGATGCAATGCAAGAATGCTAGCTAATGTTGGCAACAATGACTTTTGATAACTTGAATTCAAATCATTTTGTTTAGCGTGCTCTGTTTTGCACTCCATTTAGAACTGGGGTAAGCATAGGGAGGTTTTTGGACTTTTCAAAGAAATGTCATGGAGGATTTTTATATTTTATAATATGACACAGAGTGAAAAGTTTAGTTCCTGGAATTACGCTGGATCATTGGCAGAAAAAAAACAATGTATCAATCTCATTTGAAATATATTGCTGTGGAATTAATGTACAACAATTTAAAAAATAATTCCGAGACTGTTAATACAGAAGAATATGATTTTGCCTACCTTTTCCTTATTTTTGGTAGCTTCATTTTTAACAGTTTAAACTTTTTGGTATTGTTTGTTAGCATTTTTAAAATTTAAAAATTTAACAAGGATTGCATGCCTACATTAACTTTTGTTTGCCTTTAAAGGGAATTAAGCCCATAGCTGTCACTCATCACACATTGATGGTAGACCAGCCATTCAATGACTCTCTTTCTCTGAAAGCCCCTTTGCTGGAGGGAGAGTTACTAGTCTAGCTAGCCTTTAAATGAAGTAGGTTTGCTCACTGTTTTGTTCTTGACTTTAGCGACTTCACAGATGTACATTGTATAACAAGTTCTTTCTCATCAGCATCCAGCAATGCAAATAACTAACCTCGTAGAACAAAAGCTGCACAGTAGAGATCTGGCAGTGTACATGCTAGAAAAAAGATAGGAGCCTAAATTCAAGCTGGCATATATTTGAGGATGAGATAATACTATTTTCCCAGATTTAATCTAGATGACATTGGAGAAAAGTTTGACTAATGTCCTGTTGTTTCACTTTTAAGTACTGCAAATGCATGTCTTTTTTACTGTCACGTGACGTCTATATTTATAAATTGAGATTAGTGAATTAACAAATGGCTGTGAGTCACAAAAAACAAATGCTTACATAGTAACATAGTATATGATGGCAGATAAAGACCAGTATGGACCATCTAGTCTGTCCTTTAAGATGGCCTAGAGTATGTGTACCCTCCGCTCCATGCAGGTCACCCGTCTCTATTTGTTGAGGTATAAGAAATCGTTGACTTTATTTTGATTTTATCCTGTTGCTATAAAGGGATCCACTGTGTCTGCCCCATGCCATTTTGAATTCCGTCACTGTATTTGCCCCCACCACTTCATCGGGAGGGCATTCCAAGCATCCATCACCCTTTCAATGAAAAAGTATTTCCTGGCATTGCTTTTAAGTTTACCACCTTGCAGCTTCATTTTATGCCCTCTAATTTTACAGCTTCCCCTTCTTTGAAAAAGGTTTGTTTGTTCACTGATACCCTTTAAGTACTTAAAGGTCTGTATCATATCTCAGACCTTGTCCCTCTTCTCCTCTAGGGTATACATATTTAGGTCTTCAAGGCTCTTCTCATACGTCTTCTAGCGCAGGCTCCAAATCATTTTGGTCACCTTCCTATCAACCGTTTCAAGTCTTTTTATGTTCTTTGTGAGATATGGTCTCCAAAAATAAACACAGTATTACAAATGAGGCCTCACCAACGACTTGTACAAGGGCATTAATACCTCCTTCTTTCTACTGGTTATTCCTCTCTGTATGCAATCCAGCATCCTTGTGGCTTTGGCCACCACCTTGTCACATTGTTTCGCCACCTTGAGATCCTCAGAAAGAATCACTCCGAAGTCCTTCTAGTCTGCGCATACCAACCTCTCGCCCCCTATTGTATCCATTTCTTATGGATTTCTGCGTCCCAAGTGCCTAACTCTTCACTTCTTCACATTAAATCTTAACTGCTAAGCATTAGACCAATCTTCCAGCTTTTGCAGATCGTTCTTCATGTTGTCCACTTCCTCAGAGTAGTCCACTCTGTTGCAAATTTTCCTGTTCGCTGCAAAAAGGCAGACTTTTCCCTTCAGTCCTTCAGCAATATCACTCACAAATAGATTAAACAGTACTGGTCCCAGGACCAATTCCCGGGACACACCACTACTCACCTTCCTGTCTTCCGAGCGAGTTCTGTTTACCATCACCTTCTGTCGTCTGTCCGTCAACCAATTTCTGATCCAGTTCACCACCTTGGGACCCATCCCCAGGCTGCTCAGTTTATTGATAAGACTCCAATGAGGAACAGCATCATAGGCTTTTCTGAAATCTAGGTAGATCACATCCATTCCATGCCCTTGATCTAGTTCTCTGGTCACCCAGTCAAAGAACTCAATCAGATTTTGTTTGGCATGATTGTCCTTTGGTAAAACCGTGCTGCCTTGGATCATGCAAGTTATTGGTTTCTAGAAAGTCCACTGTTCTCACTTTTGGGAGCACCTCCATTACTTTTCCCAACACAGAGGTAAGGCTTACCAGCCTATAGTTTGTCACCTCTTCTCTATTACCACTTTTGTGACGAGGTACCACTTCAGCCCTTCTCCAGTTCTGCGGAACCTCTCCTGCCTCCAAGTATCTATTAAAAGCATGCTTTAAAGACCCTGTCAGAACTTCTCTGAGCTCTTTCAGTTTCCTGGAATGTATCCCATCTGGTCCCACGGCCTTGTCCACTTCCAGTTTTTCAAGCTGTTCAAACATCATATCTACTTTGAATGTTGTGGTATCTACCTTTGTATATGTGTCAATCATATGTGGTCCTTCTCCAGGATTTTCTTTAGTGAATACAGAACAGAAGAATTGTTTAGCATTCTTGCCTTTTCAATGTCGCTTTTCACAAATTTGTCCTCTGCATTTTCTAGTCTTGCAATTCCACCTCTGATCTTCTGCTTTTTCTTTTGCTATCCTTACTTCTCTCTTAGCCTTACCCTGTATTTTTTTCTGTGTTCCTTTGTTTGCAATCTTCTGAATCTTTTTGAATTTTTTGCCTTTATGTAACCACTTCTTTGGAGAACCATATAGGTTTCCTTTTCCTTTTGTTTCCTTTTAGTTTAGCCCACTGCAATTCCACTTCCCTTATCTCCTCCCACCTTTCCAACACCTCCTTCAGATACTTTCCCATTTTACTGAAGTCAGTGTTTTTGAAGTCTAGGACTTTGCCTTGGCTTTTATCTCAAATCACACTGTGTGATGATTGCTGCTACTCACATGGGCACCCACCCAAATATTTGACATGCTATTTCCATTGGTGAGTACTAAATCTAGCATCAAACGTTCCCTGGTTGATTCCATCACTATTGTCTGAGCAATGCTTCTTGGAAGGCATCCATAATCTATCTCTTTGTTTCCAGATTTGCAGATAGAATATTCCAATCCATATCCAGTAGATTAAAGTCACCCATTTTGTTTATTTACTTTGATTGTTATTGCAGAGTTATTTTTTGATATTTTTGTTTTTCTGTGACAATCTGTCCAGTGTAAAGCCTGGTGGAATGTATTATCATATAATATCAGGTTCTGTTCTGAGAAAAATTCACAAATTTCTTTTGTCCTCTGCCTCTCCTGCAGGTTTTATATTTATTGCCTAGAGTGAGACATTGCTAATCCCATGTGAGTGGTGAAGAGAGGTTTAGGTAGGTGCCACTCCTGAAGTAAAATAATGATTGTAGTGTGTAAATAGGGCAGTTCCCAAACAGATTTGCCTCCCAGTACAAAAGGAGGATTATTATATATTGCAGCTAAGTGAACTTCCTGAAGGTGTGTTAATAAAGTGCTTTGACAACATTCAGAGATGTGCTATCTTCTCCACAAGAGCCGTTTAGTGAGTATGGATAGTCTGAGTTTGGAGCAAAGAGGGATTTGGTATAGAATTCATTTGATATCTAAGGTGAATTCTGAAATTTTTATTATAGCAGTCATGCTACTGATTGATCTATGTGTTTGAGAGAGCCCATGTAACTGAATTTACACCTGATTTACTAGGTTTTTTTCTCTGCACAGAATGGGAAGAAAGCCCTGGTGTTTCAATCCCTTGGACACTAATTTTTGAATTGGCCAAACTCTCATGCTGATTAGATGAGATCTCATTATTCAGTTACAAAATGTTATAAAGATTTCTGAGTTTTGCTTATACAGAAATAAAAGAAAAACTTGCATGCAAGATATGAGAAACACCTGATTAGCTCTCCTTTCAAATCTATTAAATCATACCAGAAACTTTCAGCGCCATCAGATAAGAAATCCATAAAGTCAAAATGAATTCATTTTTATTTAATCAAACACACCACACTGACATCTGAATGAAGGCCCAGCTTCAGTGAGGCATGGGCTGCTGTCAAGCGGCGTGGGTAGAAGGAAGGAGGGTGAGGTGGGTTTAAACAATAGACAGGAAAAGATCACAGTGGCAAAAAGGAGCCAATTTCAGGGTCAACAGCAGAGGATGTAGAAATAAGGCAGGAGAGCGATGAGTGGCACCAATTCATTTCTGAGCAAGCTAGCAAAGATTCCTGTGCTTAATTTAAATTGTGATATAATGAAGATTTTTCTTTTTCATGTTGATGAATTATTTTATAATTTATTTGTCGTCATGGTTACCGTTAGTTTTTTGTAATCAATAGTATATTATTTTTAATTTTTACATCACTTTGAGCCTATTGGTTAGGAGATAAAACAAATTGAAATAAATAAATTTAAAAAAAAGGGGTGGGATGAGAAGGTGATTTGTCACTGCGGCCATATCTTACCAGAACAAGAAGTGGTGCAAATCCTACAGATTTGGATTGGGGGTGCATGGGCAGTTACAGCCAGGGTATTTTAACAAACCATAGCCCCAGTAGAAGAGGGGTGGGGCCTGGGTAGGTAACAAGAATATAATTTAGAGTTTATCCAGGTCATGGTAGGGCTGGTTCTGGGAAAGCCATATGAAAGGGAGCAGAGACATACAGCCATTGTCACATACCTTAGTGATAGCATTCATGCAGTAGGATTCAGTAAGGCAACTGCATTCAAGTTGCATGGTTTGTCCCAGTAGATTATTATGTAAAGAATGATATTGCATTTCAAATGTGGTCAAACTGCTGTGGCCATATTTCATCCAGTGACTAAAGAAGCTTGTATACACAGGGAATGGTGCAGTTGCTCTCTTATATAAGGTACGAGGTGAGGTGGGGCTAGGGTGGCTCAGGCATACTAGACATGTTCAAGTTAAGTCTTTATTCACCCTTCATTTCAGGCAAAATTGTTTCTGCTTCAAGCACCCAGAGCAGCTCTGTTATCAGTTTTCTAATCTGATTGGCCAGTTGCCATCACCATGTGCACAATGTTATTGTTTAATTGTAATAAATCCGATTTATTGCTCTGGTGGGAAGCGGTATTTTAGATACATCAAAACAAATCTTGATGAACGTATATATGCCATCTGTGTTTCTTGTGGTTCTTCAGTGTGACTCTTTCACACAAATGAGCATTTTTAGGACAGAATAAAATGAAATTGATACTTAAGTGTGCAGATTTAAAAATAGGAAAATTTGACTAAGAATGCTTCATGATTATTGACACTTTCAGAGTAAGTAAGTTTGTAGGCTACTGCTGTAAGGATTTGTGGAGCCAGTTAAGGAGTTAATTTTATAACAGGCTGCTATCTTGTGTGGCACATTACACCAGTTATTTGCACTAGTATTTTGACTTTATCATGAAAACCACTGATATTTTTACATTGGAAAGTGGTATAGCAAATTCAAAAAATAAACATAAATATGAATGCATATTTCCCTTTGAAAATTACCTCACCACGTGCTCTGGGCATGCTGAAATTTCCCATTTTATTTTGTGTACATAAGATATGCCATACTGGATCAGACCAAGGGTCCATCAAGCCCAGTTTCCTGTTTCCAACAGTGGCCAATCCAAGTTACAAGTACCTGACTTCAAGCATGCTGTGGTCACACCTCTCCTCAAGAAACCCTCACTTGAACCCACCTGTCCTTCTAACTATCGACCCATCTCTCTCGTTCCCTTCACTTTGAAACTACTTGAACGTGCGGTTCACCACCACTGCCTCGACTTACTCTCCTCTCATGCCCTCCTGGATCCCCTACAATCTGAACATAAGATATGCCATACTAGGTCAGACCAAGGTCCGTCAACACCAGTATCCTTTTTCCAACAGTGGCCAATCTAGGTCGTACGTACCTAGCAGTTTCCCCAAAAGACACAGGTTCCACAATGCTTGTATTGGGTCAAGCATTGATATCCTGGGTCCCTTCTTAATAATGGTTTATGGACATTTCCTCCAGGAACTTATCCAAACCTTTTTTAAATCCAGCTACACTAACAGCCTTTACTACATCCTCCGGTAACAAATTCCAGAGCTTGATTACACGTTGAGTGAAAAAATATTTTCTTTTATTAGTCTTAAATAGTTTACCCTGTAGCTTCATTGCATGTCCCCTAGTCTTTCTATATTCTGATAACGTAAACAGTCGATCTACGTTTACCCGTTCCACTCCATTCATTAATTTATGGACTTCTATCATATCTCCCCTCAGCCGTCTCTCTTCCAGGTTAAAGAGCCCTAACCTTTTTAGCCTTTCTTCATAGGAGTATCTTTCCATCCCCTTTACCATTTTGGTGGCTCTTATCTGAACCTTTTCTAATATCGCTATATCCTTTTTAAGATACGGCGACCAGAATTGCACACAATATTCTCAACCATGGAACGATATAGAGGCATTATAATATCTTTTGTTTTATTTTCCATTCCTTTCCTTATGATACCTAGCATTCTATTTGCTCTCTTGGCCGCCGCTGCACACTTGGCCGAGGGTTTTAACATGTTATCCACAATGACACCTAAATCTTTTTCCTGGGTGGTGGTTCCTAATGTGGAGCCTTGCATCGTGTAACCATAGTTTGGGTTGTTCTTCCCTAGCTGCATAACTTTGCACTTGTCCACATTAAATTTTATCCGCCATTTTGATGCCCAGTCTTCCAATTTATCAAGATCCTCTTGCAATTTTCCACAATCCTCTTGGGTTTTAACAACTTTAAGTAGTTTTGTGTCATCTGCAGATTTCATAACCTCACTCGTTATTCCACTTTCCAAGTCATTTATGAATATGTCAAAAAGCAGCGGACCCAGCACAGATCCCTGGGGTAAACCACTATTCACCTTTCTCCATTGGGAAAATTGGCCATTTAACCCTACCCTCTGCTTTCTATCTTTTAACCAGTTCCTGATCCACAGTAGTACAATGCCTCCTATCCCATGACTCTTTAGGTTTGCTAAAAGTCTCTGATGAGGGACCTTGTCAAAGTCTTTCTGAAAGTCCAGATACATTATATCAACTGACAAACCTTTGTCCACCTGTTTATTCACACCTTCAAAAAAAAATTACAGATTAGTAAGACAAGATCTTCCTTGTCTAAAGCCATGTTGGCTGTCTCCCATTAGGCCATAAGTTGTGTATTATCACAATAGTATAGGTCCTTTAATAGAGGGTTGTAGTTGCCTAATAAATAAAGATGTCAAACTCCTCATAAAATAGAAAGAATAGGACTATCTCTTTCTATTTTATGAGGGGTTTCTCATTAGGCATGACTATCTACATGCTGAGTAATTTTATTCTTTATGATGGTTTCTACCATTTTTCCCGGTACTGACGTCAGGCTCACCGGTCTGTAGTTTCCCGGATCACCCCTGGAACCCTTTTTAAAAATTGGTGTTACATTGGCGATCCTCCAGTCTTCAGGTATTAGAGATGATTTTAATGATAGTTCACAGATTATTAATAGCAGGTCTGCAATCTCATATTTCAGTTCTTTCAACACCCTTGGATGTATACCATCCGGCCCAGGTGATTTGCTAGTCTTCAGTTTATCTAATAGTTGTAATACATCTTCCCGATGTATCGATATTTCCTTTTAATTCTTCCGCACCTTTAAATACCACTTCAGTCATGGGTAACATCCCTACATCTTCCTCAGTAAAGACCGAAGCAAAGAATTCTTTCAGTCTCTCCGCTATCACCTTGTCGCCTGTTAATGCCCCTTTAACCCCTCTATCATCTAATGGACCAACTGACTCTCTCACAGGCTTTTGCTCCGAATGTACTTGAAAAAGTCTTTATTTCGCGTTTTTGCTTCCACAGCAAGCTGCTTCTCAAATTCTCCCTTTGCCTGCCTTATCAATGCCTTGCATTTGACTTGCCAGTGCTTGTGCTGTTTCCAGGTTTCGTCGTTTGGCTCTTTTTTCCATTTCCTGAAAGATGCTTTTTTGGCAACAGCCTCTCTGACCTCACCTTTAAACCATGCTGGCAGTTTTTTGGACTTCCTTCCACTTTTCTTAAAGCGTGGAATACAGCTGGTCTGGGCTTCCAAGATAGTATTTTTCAACACCACCCAAGCTTGATGTAAGTCTTTAACCTTTGCAACTGCTCCTTTTAGTTTTTGCTTAACTATTTTCCTGATTTTATCATAGTCTCCCTTTCGTAAGTTAAAAGGCATTCCTTTATCGTTCCTCCAGTTCAGTCCTCTACTTCTGGGTTGTCAACCTCCTCCTGCAGCTTGGAGACTGGTATGTCAGAACTATGACATCACTGGATATAGCCTGCTGCTCTCTCCTCCTTATCCCAGTGTGACCAGTCTCCATGCAGCAGGAGGACGTGGTGAGCCTGTAGGGGCTCCCTGGAGAATCGAATAAGGAGCTGTTAAGTAGAGATAGCTGGGCTTTAGGTTCCAGAATTAGTGTTTTTTTTTCTTTGGTTGGTGGATTATATTTCTTTGGGAGTGATATCTCTTTAAAGTGCAGAGCAGAGCATTGGCTTCAGGGCTCTGTTTTTCTTCTCCCCTGCCTGTTAAAAAAAAAAACAAACAAACAAAAAAAAAAACAAAGGCCAAACACCCTGCCTTTTGGCATTTTATCAGAGTAAGGTTCTCTCCCCCAGGACGTTCAGGGGGAGAGCCCCTTTGCATCCCGCTCCTCTGAATGGACCGCATTTGCGGGTCTCCCGCAGCTCCGCAGGGGTCGCGGCTTGACTAGAGCGCCGGAGGCTATTGTTGGCAGGAGCGGTAGCTCAGAAATCGGGACTCCGTGCTGACCTGGCCAGTAGGCTTTAACCAGTGTCAGGTGGCATCTGGCAGTGCACAGCTCCGGCGTGGGCTGCTACTCAGGCCGGGGAGCTTTTTGGCGCCTTTTTTGCTGCTCTTCAGTGTTCGGCGGCCATTTTCGGCGGCGCAGTGCAGCCTCGTGGCTGCCGGGCGACAGGCAGACCCCAGGCTGGACGGCTAAAGGTATTTGCGGGGTGTTTTTATGCCTTGGCTTTCTTTTGCCTTTGTTTGTTGTTTTCCTTTGTTTTCTTTGTTGCTTTGCCCTTTGGTGCGGCGCCACGATTTTGTGCAGGGAGGGGCCTTCTACAGGGAGGGGGTTCCTTCTTTCGGGTACAGGACGTAGCACATCTGGTTGCCTTGGCCTTTTCAACATATCCAGCGTGGTGCTTTCTATAGAAAAAAAAAAACACCACAACCTTTGCGCTGTGTGGGCTTCCTGGATGGCGGCTAATCCTCAGTGTGTTGTGTAGGGGACACAAAGAGGCACGGTAGCGGCGTCAGGGGGGTGCCGCGGCTGTGCGGCCCTGTCTTCATCCGTGGAGCAGCATTTGGATGATACAGGCACCACGGAGTCGCAGGGGGGTACCGTCGGGAACGCGAGCTGTGTCTCCCACGGGACCTGTGCAAGGCTCGGCGTCAGTAGAAGCAGGCCCTTCGGGGGTTCAGCTGGCGACGCGGGCGGCGGAAGTCCATGGACAGATAAGGAGCATTTATGTTGACAAGTTCTATTCTGCCCTTCCTTTTGATTTTTACTTTTAATTTCCTTTGGTTCATTGGCGGTCAGGGATTTTTTCCCTTTCGTTGTTAGGAGCAGCTTTCTTTATTTACCGTAATTTTAAAATTGAGCCTGGCTCTTTAAATTAGTAGCAGCTCTCGCCTTCCCTCCTTGTCAGTTGTTTTCACTTGTTGCAGGCATTCGCCGGTACGGATCTCTCTCCCTTGGCTGTACGGGAGAGAGCTTCGGGACCCATACAGCCACGCTGATGCGGTGTGAGGCGGAGCCTCTCCGTTGCTGCGGGATTTTAATTTTGCTCTGAAGACCGGCTGTGCGGTCCTCGCCGTGGCTGCCAGGCGCTTCAGTGTGGCTTGAGGATCGGACAGCTGCACGGTAGTTGGAGCAGGCTGCGTGGCTTTCGGCCCTGCAGGTCGGGCCTTCGGGCTCTGTCAGTCAGCTGAGGCCTCCCTTTTGCAGTGCCTGTTGTTCTTGGCGCCAAAATTTGTTGGCAAAGGGGCGGCCGTTTTTCTCTCTGGGCTTTGGGCCTCATGGTGAGGGTTGCACGGAGTTGCCGGTGTGTGGAAAACATCAAGCAGAATAGCTAGATTTTTAGGTCTAGTGTTTCTTTCTTCTGTTTGTAGGTTTTTGAGGCTCGGGGGAGTTCCTCAGCCTTAGGGGGCTGTGGTCCGTCTTCTTTGTAAGTTTATTCTTAGTTTTGTAGGGCGGCAGTTTGGGCATTGCCCTCTGATGCCACATGTTCTTTCCCTCCTTATCGTGTCTCTGTGGAGCCTCAGTTAAGTGCAGGGATATTGGGTAAGTTGCCAGCTTTAGGTTCCAGAGCAGGACTCTCACGTGTACTTGAAAGGAGGGGCAGGCTGGAAGTGTGCCTTTGTGTATTCTGTAGTGACAGTTGCCCTCTTGTCTGTGGTTTCACGGGGACAGGTTTATAGAAACCTTAGGGTATAAATGAATGAATATTAATGACGACAGTTATACTGTCAACGAAGCAGTGCCTGTGCTATGGTCTGTGGTCCCCAGAGGGCTCCTGGTGCTCTCAAGGGTGCCTTTCTGTGTCTGTGTTTATGCAGCCATTAACAGATTGCTCATTCTCTGCAAGTCAGGAATGGAATATCCACAAGGCCACCTCATGGGCACTCAGGGGTTAGTGCCTAAACAAGCATCAAGATTATATGACTCAGATTTAAAGCTCTTATCTTCTGTATCGCGGTGGGGCTCGGGTGCCTTAAAGGCCATCGCATGGCTGCACTGCTCATGAATCACCTATAGTGTTCAGGGCCCCATCCCTAGGGGGGATGGGGGTGATAACCTACAACTTCGTCTTCCTCCTCAGGTTCACACAGGCAGCAACTTGTAGGTTCTCCTTTTGCACGGTTGTCGGTGTATCCCGCTGTTCTTTCTCTGGCTGCTGGACGGCCGGGGGATGGTGCCTGTGTGTTCTAAGTTCCACTTCGTATATCCTTTCCGGGAAATTCTCCCCTATTTCTAGCACCGGTGCCGTCCGAGTAGGGCTTTAAGCTCTTCTCTAGGTAGCGCTGTCTGGGGCTTAGCGTTCCAGGGCTCTGGAGGTTTTCATAGAGGAAGTCAATAAGCTGTGCCTGCCCCATGCATTCAGCCTATGTTCAAGCGTGCTTACTGCACTGGGTTTTGGTGAACTGGTGTTGGGTTTCCCATATAGGTAGATGTGTAGTTGGTATGTCTCACCGTTAATTACGCATGATTCTTGGGTGCACTCTTTGAAGTCTGAGGCTGCATTTCTTTGCTCTGACTGTATTTCCGATTATGATAATTTCTCCAGTAATGGGGGCTGTCGGTTGTACTAAAGTGCATGAGGTCCTCATGGTGTTCCATGGGGTGGGAAATGCAGTCATGGGATCTGCTGTGGGGTGAGCCGTGTCCCGGTCACCGGTTTCTCTTTCTCTTTGGGCTTTTCTTCCGGATCCTAGCCTCTCTCTCTTTCTCTGATGTCCAGGACGCAGGGTCCCCGGCCCACTGGACAAGCTATGCTCAGCCTTTTCTCAATGCTTGCTCTGGGAGAGCACGGAAGGTGGGCTAGGTGCAAGCGCCGGCTCTGATGTCTTTCCACTGTCAGGGTTGGCTACGGTCGCATGTTCCCAGCCAGTTATTTATTTGCGTATCCTGTTCCCCACAGGTCAGGGTGGCCACACTTACCTTGAGCCCTCCAATAACACCCCAATGCGGAAACGTGCAGCCAGTCCCTTCTGCCCAGTCCCACATAGGCTATAGTTGGAACATATAATCATTGGTATAAATACTTTGGAAATCGTTTCCCCAGTTACTGTCCACATTTTCGTTCCTGTTCGCTGTAAGTGCAATGCAGCCTGACTGCAGTGTATAGGGTTCTGTTCATTGTACACCGCACTGTTAGGAGTACCGCGGTATTGTGGAGATGTTAAATGACTGCTAAATGAATGTTTCCCTTGTCCCTGCAGGAATCATAGTTTATGTTTGGTACCTGAGGCAGAGGGATAGGGCGCGTGTCGAAGGCCCGGGGGACCTCCTGTGGGTCCGGACACACCAGTTTTTGTGGCCCGAAGTTGGTGGTCTCGGTTGGAATTCAAACTCTGGGGCCTCTGGCAGCTTGCCTCAACCTCTGGGCCGTGCTGCCCAGGGTGCGCTAGCCACAGGGTCATAGGGCCAGGCACATCCTGTTTCTTCCAAGACAGAGACCTTGGGGCGGTCCCTTTCATGGGG
The DNA here is from genome assembly GCA_033557465.1 of Ichthyophis bannanicus. Classification (NCBI taxonomy): domain Eukaryota; kingdom Metazoa; phylum Chordata; class Amphibia; order Gymnophiona; family Ichthyophiidae; genus Ichthyophis; species Ichthyophis bannanicus. The sequence goes on along the minus strand of JAWIIG010000024.1, from coordinate 1,939,413 downwards.
CTGTGAGGGGTGCCATTCTGGGTCAGACCAGGATCTTTCGGGTCCGTATCCTGTTTCCTGGGGTGGCCACTCCTGGTCTTATGGGCATGGATGGTTCCAGAGAGACGAATAGACTACTCAATGTATGCTCATATTTTCGGGGTTCCATTGCATGTGCAGCAGCTGTGACGCTCGGTTGGGTTATGTGCCTGGTAGAACATCTTGACTTGGTGAAAGTGTGTAAAAAAAAAACAAAACCAAAACCCTTTCTGCAGGATTTCTGCATCACGGCTTTGATATGGGTCTTGCAGCTCCCTCCTTGCGCATGCAGCTAATGGCCCTGGCCTGTTACGACGGTCAGCTGCAGGGAGTGCCTCTAGGAGCTCTCCCGGATGTGCTTCGCTTACTGACGGCAGTTTCCCACTTGCGGCCGTCCCGTAGAGTGTTGATTCTGTCTTGGGATATCAATCTGGGGTTGACGGTGTTGTCATAGCCTCCCTTGGCGCCGTTGCATGGGCTTCAGGGATGGATTTTGACGTTGACAGCGGTTTTTTTCCTGGCAGCGATATGTTCGGCTAGGCGCATGTCGGGGTTGCAAGCCTTGTCGTGTAGGGCGCCGTTCTTGTCCTCCTCAGAGGAAAAGGTAGTGTTTCAGACGGTTCCTGCTCTTTTGCCTAAGGTGGTCTTCCCCTTTCCATTGAACCAGGTGGTGTGCTTCCGGTTCTCGGTTCTTTGGTGGGGGATGAGCGGGATCGCCGTTTGCGCTGCTTGGGCGTCACGCGGACGTTGCGGCGCTGTTTGTAGGTGTCAGAGTGTTTTCGCAATTCGGAGCGTTAGTTTGTGCTGTTCGGTGGAACGCGCCTAGGGGTGGTGGCGGCTCCAGTTTCTATTGCCCGTTGGGTTCGGGAGGCAATAGCTTCCGCCTATCTGCTTCACGGTCGGCCTGTGCTGGAGGGCTTGCGGGCACACTCCTCCAGGGCGCATGCGTGTTCCTGGGCGGAACGCAGTTTCGTTCTGCCAAGGGAAATTTGCCAGGCAGCAACTTGGGCGTCTCTGCATACATTCAGTATGCATTACCATCTGGACGTCCCAGCGGGTGCAGACGCCCGTTTCAGTTCGGCGATGTTGGGGGCTGGTTGGCGGGGTCCTTCCCAATGATTACTTCTCTGGCACATCCCAGAAGTAGAGGACTGAACTAGAGGAACGATAAGGAAATGATAATTACACTTACCTGGTAATTGTAGTTCCTTGAGTGACGACAGTTCAATCCTCCATCCCGCCCAGGTTTCTTCGGAATGCGCTAAGCGCTACCGGCCAGGAAGCAAGTTTTGCAGGTAGGTCTGTTAGATATTTTTCTTGTATTCTTTTTCTCTTATCCTGTCTATGGCTGTACACGGTGTACGAAAACCTTCCCATGGGATGGGAATTGTGACCTGCTACGCCTAGTTAGTTTAAGTTTTATGTTTTGTGGTTGGCTACTTATTTTTTGCTCCTTTGACTCTGCTTTGTTAATAGTTCACACTGGGATAAGGAGGAGAGAGCAGCAGGCTATATCCAGTGATGTCATAGTTCTGACATACCAGTCTCCAAGCTGCAGGAGGAGGTTGACAACCCAGAAGTAGAGGACTGAACTGTCGTCACTCAAGGAACTACAATTACCAGGTAAGTGTAATTATCATTTACTGTGGATTTCCTTACTATCCCTCCTCCACTAATTAAATCAAAGGTGATCATGCTATGATCACTATTGCCAAGTGGCCCCAACACTCTTATCTCTTGCACTAGATCTGGTGTTCCACTAAGGACTAGGTCTAATATGGCTTCCCCTCTGGTCGGTTCATGAACCAGCTGCTCCAAGAAGCAGTCATCATCCATTTGTTCATTCTGGCCAGGCGGTCGATAGTACACCCCCACTGCCATCGCCTTCCCCTTTTTACATGGCATTTCAATCCATAGAGATTCTACAGCAAGTTTTGTTTCCTGCAAAACTTGAATCCTTTCTGACTCAATTCCCTCTCTAACATAGAGCGCAACCACTCCACCAATTTGATCAGCTCTATCATTGCGATATAGTTTGTACATAGGTATCACAGCGTCCCACTGGTGGTTGTCCTTCCACCATGTCTCTGATATTCCAATCATATCTAACCTCCCATTTAGTGCTATATATTCTAACTCTCCCATCTTATTTTTTAGACTTCTAGCATTTGCATACAAGCATTTTAGAGACTGTATTTTATTCATATTAATTTGATTATTGGTAGACATGGGTAATTTGGGATCTTTAAGCTCTGTCTGCTCCATACTCTAGGGCATTTGGGCTACTTTACTCTTTTTTGGAACCTCTCTGCTTTTGGTAGTATCCTTCAAGGATACATTCTTCCGAACCATCCGCTCTTTGGTGACTGTCGGCTTTCCCCTATTATCTAGTTTAAAAGCTGCTCTACCTCCTTTTTAAAGGTTAATGCCAGCAGCCTGGTTCCATCCCAGTTAAGGTGAAGCCCATCCCTTCGGAAGAGCCCCTCCTTTCCCCAGAATGTTCCCCAGTTCCTAACAAATCCAAAACCCTCATCTCTGCACCATTGTCTCATCCACGCATTGAGACTCCGGAGCTCTGCCTGCCTTTTGGGTCCTGCTCGTGGAACGGGAAGCATTTTGGCGAACGCTACCCTGGACATTCTGGATTTCTACTTCCTACCTAAAAGCCTAAATTTAGCCTCCAGAACCTCCCTACCACATTTTCCTATGTCATTGGTACCGACATGTACCAAGACAGCATACTCCTCCCCAGCACTATCTAAGACCTTATCTAGGTGGCGCGTGAGGTCCACTACCTTCGCACCAGGCAGGCATGGTACCAGGCGATCCTCACATCCACCAGCCACCCAGCTATCTACATGCCTAATGATCGAATCACCGACTATGGCGGCTGTCTTAACCCTTCCCTCATGGTCACATGGCCCTGGAGAAACTTCCTCGGTGCGAGAGGGTTTTACATCACCTGGAGGACAGGTGCCTAGTTACAGGATCACTTCCTGCCACACCAGGGTGATGCTCTCCTGTCACGTGACCTCTCTCCTCCATGACAACAGGGATGCTGCCAGACTGGAGGTGGGACTTGTGGACTATATCCCTGTAGGTCTCGTCTATGTACCTCTCTGTCTTATGTTTTCCAAGTCTGCTACTCTAGCCTCTGGCTTTCGTCCTCTACACTCTACTGAAACGGCTCTTGCCAACGTCTCCAGTGACCTGTTCCTGGCAAAAGCCAAGGGCCTTTACTCTGTCCTCATCCTTCTTGACCTCTCTGCTGCTTTTGACACTGTTGACCACAACCTTCTCCTCGATACCCTGTCCTCACTTGGTTTTAGTGGCTCTGTACTATCCTGGTTCTCCTCCTATCTCTCCCATTGCTCTTTCAGTGTATGTTTTGGTGGCTGCTCCTCATCTGCTACCCTGCTCCCAGTTGGTGTACCCCTAGGATCTGTCTTGGGTCCGCTCCTTTTCTCTCTCTATACCCAGTCCCTTGGTGCGCTTATCTCTTCCCAGGGCTTTCAGTACCATCTGTATGCTGATGACTTCCAGATACACCACTATGCCTGAAATCTCTCCGGCAATCCAGACCCGGATCTCTTCCTGCCTTTCTGACATTGCTGCCTGGATGTCTCACCGCCACTTGAAATTGAACATGGCCGAGACTGAACTTCTTATCTTTCCCCCTAAAACCTCACCTCCTCTTCCTCCTTTCTCAGTCTGTTTCCTCGGCCCACAATCTGGGGGTTGTCTTTGACTCCTCTCTATCTTCCTCCACACATATCCATCTCGTAGCTACAGTGGTGTGCAAAAGTCTGGAATCACTTGTAAATTTGATGTTTTTTCAACTTCGTGACCTTGTATCTTAATTTCTTTTTCCTCCCAGTGGCTTTTTCTGTGTATCTCATGATAAGTGATAGATTTGGCTATTAGTGCCAACTTTTAGTATTGGTTTGGCCCTTATTTTTTCCCCATAGTTGTCCTGTTGATAGATTTTCTGTGAAAATCACGTAATGTACATCGTTGGCCAATGATATATTATTGAAAGTATGCTTTAAAATATTATGGACGCACATCAGGTTTCTTTCAAATTAATGTATGTGGCCTTGAAAAAGGCCATTTTTATGTGTCAGTGATGGCTCAGTATTTGATGGGCCACCCTTTGTTCTTGATCACCTGGCTGCACCTTGTCGGCATTGAATGAACCAGTCTGACAAGGTGATCGTTGGTGATAACGCGGTTCCAAGCTGCAATGAGTGACTCAATCAGCTCACGCTTTGATGTCGGAAGCTTTTTGGATATTTCCAAGGCCACCTTGTGCCACAGGTTCTCGATTGGATTCAGATCTGGAGACTGGGTAGGCCAGTCCATTGACTTCATGTTGTTCCGCTGCTTCCAGCTGATCACCTGTCTGTAGCGATGGCAGGGTGCATTGTCATCTTGGTACAAGAACTGGCCAGGAAACAGCTGGTGTGCTGATGGCACTTTTGCAGTATGGTGATGTACTTGGCCCCGTTGACCATTCCATCGACTATGTGAAGAAGTCCAACGCCACTGGTAGCCATGCAGCCCCAGACCATGACCTTCAAAGGATGCTTCACAGTGAGGTTGAGACACTCAGGCTTGAGTTCCTCTCCAGGAAATCTCCTCACATAGGTGTGGGCCTGGTTACCGAACAGGCAGAAGGTGCTTTTATCGCTGAATAGCAACTTTTCCCACATTTCAGTCAACCAGGTTGAGTGCTTTCTCGCGCACACGGTTCGGTTGTGCCTTTGTATGTCATTCATCAGTGGCTTATTCCGTGCTTTGCAGCCCCGGAGACCAAACTGCAGGCACCGGTGACGAACTGTTGATGAGCTGACACTGACCTCACTCTTGTCTGACCACTCTTGAAGTAGCTGAGGAGAGTTCACCTTGAGATTAGTCAGTGAAATGCATCGTAGTGCGTGGTCCTGGCGTGATGTTGATGCACATGGACGACCTGAACGAGGCTTGTCCACCAATGAACCCGTTAATTTCTTCTTCTGTGCAATCTTAACAACAGCGCTCTGACTGCAGCCAACTTTCCAGGCTATCTGATGGCTTGAAAATCCTTCCTCGCTTATAAAGGACACACGAACACGCTCCTCCAATGTCAGGGTCCGAGTCATCTTCAGGGTCGATCCAGAAAGCGTATGAAATTCAAAAATTCCCCGCGTTTTTATAGCTGCACTGTTGGCTAGATATCTGCATTGTGATTGGTTAGTGAAACCAGCCTCCTGATTGGTCAGAAATAACCTGTGCATATTGGATAATCTCGCTCCAGTTTTGACGCAGTATCCACAAAAATTGCAGTAGCTATCTCCCAGTGTCTGTAAAGTATTTAAATTGGAAGCAAGGAATGCAAAAAAGTTATGTACCCCTTTTAACGTGGTAGAAAGATGAATATGCTGGGCTAACGCAAAATTTAAAAAAAAAAAAAAGTTAGAAAGTACGAAAAACACAAAACTCACAAGTGATTCCAGACTTGCACACCACTGTAAGACCTGCTGTTTCTTTCTCTATAACATTAGCAAAATCCGCCCTTTCCTTTCTGAACACACTACGAAAACACTTATCTACTCCTTAATCACCTCCCATCTTGACTACTGCAACCTACTCCTTGCTGGCCTCCCTTTGAATCATCTCACTCCCCTTCAATCTGTTCAACACTCTACTGCGCAACTTATCTTCCACCAGCCTCATCATGCCCACATTATTCCTCTTCTCAAGTCACTTCATTGGCTCCCTATCCACTTCCACATCCAGTTCAAACTTCTCCTCCTGACCTATAAATGCATTCACTCTGCGGCTCCTCAGTACCTTTCTTCTCTTATCTCTCCTTACAACCCCCCTCGGGAACTCCGCTCTTCTAGCAAACTACTTCTATCTGTGCCCTTCTCTTCTACTGCTAATGCCAGACTTCGCTCCTTTCACCTTACTGCAACTTACACCTGGAACAAACTACCTGTGTACGCCAGGCACCCTCTCTAACCCTCTTCAAATCGAGGTTGAAAACTCACCTCTTCGCTGCTGCTTTTGGATCTTGACTCACCTGATCTCCTTTTCTTTCCCCTAGTTTTATCCCTGTTTACACCTTCTGTGTTTTGTCTTGACTAGATTGTAAGCTCTGATGAGCAGGGACTGTCTCTTACATGTCTGTACAGCGCTACATACGACTGGTAGCGCTATATAAATGCTCAGTAGTAGTAGTACCTGTCAGGTTCCCAAAAGGTACACAGATTCCATGCTGCTTGTCCAGTGGGTAAGTAGTGGATTTCCACTGTCCTCTTTAATAAGAGTTTATGGTCTTTTCTTCCAGAAACTTGTCCAAACCTCTTTTTAAATCCAGTTACACTTGCAGCTTTTACTACATCCTCTGGTAGCGAATTCCAGAGTTTGTGTTAAGTGAAAAATATTTTCTCCAGTTAGTCTTAAATGTGCTACATTTTAGCTTCATTGCATGTCCCCTAGTCTTTCTACTTTTTGAAGAGGTAAACAACTGATCAGCATTAACCTGTTCCTCTCCATTCATTATTTTATGGACTTTCTATCATATCTCCCCTCAGCCGTCTCTTTGCCAGGTTGTAGAGCTCTAATCTTTTAAGCCTTTCCTTATAGAGGTATCCTTCTATCCCCTTTACCATGTTTTTGTTCTTCTCTGTATCTTTTATAATACTGCTATATCTTTTTAAGATATGGTGACCAGAATTGCACACAATATTGAGGAGGTGGGGGTCGCACCATGGAGTAATACAGAGGCATTATAATATCCTTCATTTAATTCTCCATTCTTTTCTTTATGAACCGTAGCATTCTATTTTCTTTCTTGGTCGCCACTGCACACTGAGGAGAGTGTTTCAATGTAGTATTCACAGTGATACCTAAACCCTTTTACTTGGTGGTTGTTCCTAATGTGGAACCTTGCATCGAGTAGCTGTAATTTGGGTTGTTATTCCCGAAGTGCATAACTATGCATTTGTCCACATTAAATGTCATCTGCCATTTGGAGGCCCAGTCTCCCATTTATCAAGGTCCTCTTGCAATTTTTCACAATTCTCTTGTGTTTTAACAATTTTGAATAATTTTGTGTCATCTGCATATTTGACCACCTCACTCATTCCTATTTCCAGGTCATTTATGAATATGTTAAAAAGCAGCGGGCCCAGCACAGATCCCTGGGGTACTCCACTATTCACCTTTCTCCATTGAGAAAATTGTTCATATAGCCCTACTCTTTGTTTTCTATCTTCCAACCAGTTCCTAATCCACAATAGTACAATGTCTCCCTATCCCATGGCTTTTTATTTTCCCCAAGAGTCTCTCATGAGGGACTTTGTCAAAGGCTTTCTGAAAATCGAGATATACTATATCAGCTGGCTTACCTTTATCAATCTGTTTATTCACACCTTCCAAGAAATATAAGAAATTGGTGAGAAGACTTTCTTTGGCAAAAGCCATGTTGGCTTTCTGCCATTAAACCATGACTATCTACATATTCAGTAATTTTGTGTTTTATGATGGGTTCTATCATTTTGCCTGGTACTGACGTCAGGCTAACTGGTCTGTAGTTTCCCAGATCACTCCAGGAACCCTTTAAAAAAATTGGCTTTACATTGGCCACTCTCCAGTCTTCGGGTACTACAGATGATTTTATTGATAGATCACATATTACTAGAATTTTATAAAGTATGTGTCTTAACTCCTTTCCCAGGAATGTCTTTGCCCAGATTGGATAAATTTTGCATGTATGCACATAAGATTAAGCACATATACCCCAGGCCATTTTAGAAAATGCTATTTCTGTGCATAAGGGACTGCTGAGTAGAGATGGTGTCCAACTGTCAAAGAAGTAGCAAAGTTTCCTCCTCTGCCACCTGGCTAACCTACTGAAGATTGCTTTAATCTAGTTTCATTGGGGATGGGTGAACAAAGCCCCCAGATTACTAAAATATTAAATACCTGTATAGAAATGGGGAAAAAAGGGTAACATCAGGAACGATATATATACTAAGGCCCTAGTATGGGAAATAAGATTCTGGATCTAAAAGCTATAATGGAAAATGCAGATTTGGATTTAGTGGCAGTCACAGAGACATTCATAGAGATCCTCAGTTTCTGCCTCCTGATCTTATTTTTGTTCTTGTCGCCTGATCTCTATGTCCTATATGATTGAACTCTATCCTTTCCTGTCTGATGTAGTTCTTTCCTTTCTTTCTTTTCCGGACTGTGGCCTTACTTTCCTTGTTTAGAAAATGTACACCGCCTTGATGTCTGAAAGTCGGTATATCAAGCAACACAATAAACATAAACCATGACTGGTATATAATTATATCAGGCTATAATCTATTTAGGAAGATGGTGTCTGACTAAGTGGTGTGTGAATGAGCTCTCAGCTCTACCCTGCTATGCTCTGTTTACTGAGTTCTCTTACCGATAAGTTGCCAGGTAAGAAAAAGGGGAAAGCCAAGCGAGATCCCGATGCTGGTGGCAACTCCATTAAGGGACAGATACTACAGAGTTGCTTGGGGTTCACAAGATTGAACTTGGCAGGAGCTTTGGCCAGTGTATTATCTCCTGGCACAGACCAGAGTGCTGATGGGGTTTTGATTAGCCCCGAGGAATGAGCAGCCCCCACCCCCTATGACCCAGAAGTGTTACCTCAGGTATGCTACTGCATCCTTGCAAGATGCTGAAGAGCACAATGCAGTTCATGGTTTAGAGGGAAGCCCCCGATAGCCTTCTCACTATTGGATTCTAGCACTGTCTCTTTGGGTTTGCCAGAATTGAGAAGTTATTCAACCAATTCTAAAGAGATATACCTGTAAGAATTAAATTTTTGTTGGAACTAATGCCTTGAAGATAAAAAAAATCCTCTCGTAGCATAACGTTCCTTTTTTTCTTTTTTATTGTTTGTATAGGGACGCAACCCCAAAAGAATTACCCAAGGGATACACCAAATCCTAAGGGTACAATCGATTTAGTGTGGGAAATGAATCCAACTAGGACTGAAAAGACCCTAAACTTCTAAATGGACACACCAGTGCTGTCCTAAGACCAACGAATAATCCACCTCAAAAGACGCTATGTCTTATCCTGCTACCGCACGCTGGCCTAACCACCAACATATATTATGTAGCTTAACATTCAATCCTCATCCTTATAAAGCCATTAAATCGACACTTAGCTTCCCAAAGGGATCCAAGCTCCCGGATCGATGCTTGAAAAAAAGCTAAATACTCCAGTAACGAAGAATGCTGCAGCAGGCGTCACGGGTCTTCTAAAACAGATCTTTATAGTCTGCATTTCAATTTGCAACTCAAATATAATATTTCAAGTTAACCCAACGTTGTGTTTTTGGGCTTTAGACCTCCTAGCCCTTTTTCAGAACTTCGTTGCAGATGTGAAGAGGCCAAGGGCTCGCTCATCACTTTCAAGCTCCCGTCCTAAATCATGTGACTAATCGACAACCAATAAGATAACCTGCTTTTGCATAAATCCCACCCCTTAAGTTCTCATGATCATTCATAAGATACTCCACCAATCCAAAGAAGAGTTTAAACCTTCAGGCATTAACGAATTCAAAAGGTAAATCCAATACTGCTCCCGGTAAAGGAGACGGGACTCACGATCACCGCCCCTTATTTTTTCTGGAAAATAATCCAGGATACGCCATCATAAATCCTGGAAAGAATGTTGATGATCATCACAGTGTTGGAGCAGATAAAACTTTAGTAGTAATCCTAGACCGATGTTCCTGTAATCTTTTTTTCATCATCCGTGTAGTTTTTCCAACGTAAATTTTATTACATGGGCATATCAGCATATAGACCACAAAAGTGGTCAAACAAGTGGTATAAAATTTGCTATAGAACAATCGATGACTCCTAGGGTGTTCCCAGATAGGGTCTTCCAATGTTAAAACGCAAAAATCACATTTTTGACATTTAAAATGGCCCTTATCTTGCGGTAAAGGGATGTCTTCCATAGTGTGTACAATCCAGTCAGCAATATTACAGCCTCTTCTAAAAGCTAACATTAAAGGCTTAACAAAACACGGATGTAGTGAAAACACAGTCCAATGTTTCTTAAGGATAGACACAATTTCCTTAGATTGGGGCATATAAGGTAAAATACCTACAAAAGGATGAGATTCAACCGATTCTTCCAATGGAGCTCTTATGTCATCCTGCCACCATTCTGCATGGTTGTATCGTGCTCTCCGATATGCTTTATTAATAATGGACTGCGGGTAACCCCTTTCAGTGTGGTCTATATGCTGATATTTATTTATTTATTTATTTATTGAACGGTTTTATATACCGCCTTTCAGAAAAATCAAAGCGGTTTACATAGAACAAAACTTGAACATAACATTGAAACTTATTCAAACAATTGAAATTACAATAAAAATGGTAATTTGAGGGTTACAATGCTGAGTAAATGCTGATTAGGTATATAGATAGTTTAAACATATATACAGATTTAAATATTTACAAATTTCAAAAATGTTATGCTCATGTAATAAAATTTACGTTGGAAAAACTACACGGATGATGAAAAAAAGATTACAGGAACATTGGTCTAGGATTAATAGTAAAGTTTTATCTGCTCCTGTGGTCCAACACTGTGATGATCATCAACATTCTTTCCAGGATTTACAATGGCGTATCCTGGATTATGTTACAGAAAAAATAAGGGGCGGTGATCGTGAGTCCCGTCTCCTTTACCGGGAGCAGTATTGGATTTACCTTTTGAATTCGTTAATGCCTGAAGGTTTAAACTCTTCTTTGGATTGGTGGAGTATCTTATGAATGATCATGAGAACTTAAGCGGTGGGATTTATGCAAAAGCAGGTTATCTTATTGGTTGTCAATTAGTCATGTGGTTTAGTATAGGGGCTTGAAAGTGATGAGCGAGCCCTTGGCCTCTTCACATCTGCAACGAAGTTTTGAAAAAGGGTTAGGAGGATCTAAAGCGCGAAACACAACGTTGGGTTAACTTGAAATATTATATTTGAGTTGCAAATTAAAATGCGGACTATAAAGATCTGTTTCAGAAGACCTGTGACGCCTGCTGCAGCATTCTTCGTTACTGGAGGATTTAGCTTTTTTTCAAGCATCGATCCGGGAGCTTGGATCCCTTTGGGAAGCTAAGTGTCGATTTAATGGCTATATAAGGATGAGGATCGAATGTTAAGCTACATAATATATGTTGGTGGTTAGGCCAGCGTGCGGTAGCAGGATAAGACATAGCGTCTTTTGAGGTGGATTATTCGTTGGTCTTAGGACAGCACTGGTGTGTGTCCATTTAGAAGTTTAGGGTCTTTTCAATCCTAGTTGGATTAATTTCCCACACTAAGTCGATTGTACCCAGAGGATTTGGTGTATCCCTTGGGTAATTGTTTTGGGGTTGCGTCCCTATACAAACAATAAAAAAGAAAAAAAGGAACGTTATGCTACGAGAGGATTTTTTTTCTTCAAGGCATTTGTTTTGACAAAAATTTAATTCTTACAGGTATATCTCTTTAGAATTGGTTGAATACTCTTTGTGGGATATAGTTTTCAGGTTTGGAGGAGTAAAAGAATTGAGGAGTCGGCAGGGAGTAGACGAAAGCTCTGGATATGTTGTCAGGTTGGAGAAAAAGCCTGCTGAAGTTACTATGGACAATCTCTGGGATGCCCTGAAAGTACTGAAGTACTTTTTAGCAGGTTTGATAGTTAACTTACTAACTGACTTAGATCTTTATTTTGCTGAGTTTCTTGTTAAGAATCAGCGCTTAACTCAAGTGGAGGCAAGGTTGAAGGCTATAGAAAGATCTAATGACAAAACTAAAGATTTGGTTATGGCTTATATTAAAGAAAAGGAGATACTGAATTGAAGGATTGATTTTCTGGAAAATCATTCAAAAAAGAAAAATTTCATTTCTTTTAAACTTTCCTAAGTGTCCTTTAATCACTCCAACTGACATGATTAGGAAGTATCTGAAAGAGGTGCTTAAACTTACCCCCAATAATTTACCTCCCATTGTCTGAGCCTACTATATTTCACTACCTGGAAGATGTAAGAGCTCTGTTTTGGATAGGCAGGATGAGAGTTGTTGAATCTAACCAGCTTTCTAGAATCATCTCTGGAGGTGGTAACAAAGTGAACAACTCTGGCGGCCACCTTTGTGTTTGAGTCAGATCGGGACTCTGATTTCCATTTATTTTTCCATAATATTAATTCCAGTTGTTCCTGTTTAGTTCAATCCCACCATCTTTTGTCAAATATTTGTTTTCCTCTTTAGTTTTTTATTTTCTATTTGCCTCCCTTTACATGGTGCACTATCAAACTTTTGAGATTTGCCTTGGTTATTGCAATTTTCCCGATTTGGTTTATTTTATAAGTATTTCCTATATATCATTTGAGTGATGTGTATATTTGAAAGCTCTTATAAAAAAAAACCCTCTCCCTCCACTGAACTTCCCAAATAAAGAGAGGAGCCGTAGTGCTACATGTAAAATGTATTAAAGCAACAGACTTACAGGGCTTATGAAGGTAAGGAGGAGGTACTCTTGGTTAATTTGGAAAGAGGAACTTGAAAATATAATGACACTGGTATGCTATATAGACTTCTTTCACAAGCAGAAGAAGTGGACAGAGATTTTATTGAAGTCATTGACAATATTGCTATGAAAGCAAAATGCTACTGATAGACAATTTCAATATGCCAGATGTTGAATGAGGTATCATCTAAAAGTAGCGAGATGCTGGATTCTGTAAAGGAAGAATTATTCCGGCAAGTGGTAACAGAACCCATGCTTTACTGAATTTGAAGCTTATAAATGGGGAGAGTTTCTGATCTTATAGTGGATGACCATCTGGCATTCAGTGATCACCGGATGGTATGGTTCAGTATTAGGCCGTTGGTGACGATGGTTCATTCAAACATTCAAATGTGAGGGTTCTAAACTTCAGGAAAACTAACTTTGTCAAGATGTTTGAGTACGCCAAGGAGCCATTAGCGGGATGGGACTATTTGGAGGACGTAGAAAAGCAGTGGGCAAAACTGAAAGTGGATGTCTTAAGGACAACATACCTTTTTGTTAGGAAAATGAATAAATGTAAAAGGAAAAGGAGGCCACTATGGTTCTCAAAGAAGTTGCTGAAAAGATGAGTAAAAAGATGTTAGCATTCATAAAGTACAAGAGATCACAGAAATAGGAAGGTGTCAACAATATTGGAAAAGATAAACGAAGCAGGGAAAGTAGTCCAGAAGAAAATATGGCCAATGCTGTAAAATTACTTCTGCATTTTCTGCTGTCATTAACAGACCTAATTTTTAAAAAACGTTGTATCGCAGATGAAGGGCCAGGAGTGGGGCCTCAGAAAATACACACAAATAAGAATGGAAGTGAGGCAAATTTTGAACAGTTTTCAGAAGGCTATGTTCGTGAGGATATAGCTTAGCTAAAAGTAGACAAAGCGATGGGGCGAGATGGGATACAGACTACAGAAGGAACTTAAGGAAGTTATGGCAACTCCACTGTCTGACCTTAATCATGCTTTTTTAGAGTTGAAAGTGATCTCAGAGAACTAGAGAAGGGCAGATGTGCTCCTTCTCTACAAAAGTGGAAGTAAGGAGGAGGTTGGGAACTACAGTACAGTTTGACCTCTGTGGTGAAAAAATTAATGGAAGCGCTGTTAAAACAAAGGAAAGTGCAGTTTCTGGAATCGAATAGATTGCAGGATCCGAGGCAGCATGATTTTACTAGAGAGGTAGATCTTGTCAGATGAATCTGATTAATTTCTTTGACTGGGTGACTAGAGAGTTGGATTGAGGGAGAATGCTAGATGTGGTGTACTTAGATATCTCCAGGAACAAGCAGGAATGAGTCTTCACATATGGGTACGTCGGTACCGACGGAGCCTGCGCGGGAACGCTCCCCAGCTTCCCAAAAAGGAAAGCTTTTGGGAGCATCCCACAGCGCCTGCGCGCTGCCTTCCCGCCTTTCCTAACTGCCTCTCCCCAGTAATTCTTTTCTGCGGAGCCAGCAGGTCGTGTTCCTGTCACCGCTGAAGAAGTTCTTTGTTTTATTTTATTTCTTTGGTCGTGCGTCTGCCTTCCCCGACGTCGGACCGGTACCGCTGGTCTTTCTTTCTTTTCTTCAAAAAAAAAAAAAAAAAAAAGAACATATTTTCCCTCACTTAGTGTGTTTTTCCTCTTTTGGGCCTTAGGCCTCACGAAAAATTTTCCTCATGGAAAAAACAGCCTCCGGGTTTAAAAAATGCACTAAGTGCAGCGGTACTATTTCTGTTACCGACACCCATGAATGGTGTCTCAAATGTTTGGGTCCTGACCACTCCATTTTGGATTGTTCGTCCTGCTCCTTGATGTCTAAACGAGGTTTACAGAACCGAGCAGCCAAGCTCCATGTGCGTTTCCCTCTGATGCAGCTTCAGTGGCATCGACGTCTTTCAGGGTTTCTTCTTCCTCCCATGGATCTCAGGTAACCAAACATAAATCCAGCCGGTCCTCGAAGGGTAGATCTCCTTCCAAGCATCGAGATGCCTCCGGGCTTGCCCTCGAGGATCCTGCACCGGCAAAACTACCCCGGCGGGAAGCTCCGGCTTCCAAAGCTCCACCTATGGGGTTACAGGTTGACATCGATGGCACGGCCTCGACCGATCACTTGTTAGAATGCTCTGGGGTACCGGCACAACCTTCCGGTACCGAATTCCAGGCATTCATGGCGTCGATGGATCAGAATGTAGTATCCATGCAGCAGGCTATCACGGCCTTCATTCAAGCTGTGACGCCGCTGATACCACAACAAACTCGGTTGTCGGTATCGGCCCAGGTACCGGCACCAATGCCGGTACCGGTACCGACTGCATCGACATCGGCCATGGTGTCGTCTGCAGCGGTTCCCTGCCTAGGGATGCCCATCGGTACCGAACCGGTACCGATAATGCCCGATGTCGATACGGCTCGGTACGCGTATCGAACTTTGAAAGAGCACCCTGACAGTCGATACTTTGATTCCTCCGAAGATTCTGATGCATCGGAGGCTTCTGCTGAAGTATCCATAGCCCTTCCTGAAGAGCCTTCTTCTCCAAAAAGAAGAATGTCTCCTCCAGAAGACTTGTCCTTTCAAGACTTCATAAGAGAAGTGGCTAAAGGGCGTTCTATTTCAGTATCCTCTGAATTAGAGCCTAGAGCTAAAAAATTGGAGATCTTAGGTTATTCTAAGGCTCCTAAGGAGGCAGTCACCTTGCCAATTCATGAGATTCTTTATGATCACATGATTGACTTATGGGAGACTCCTCTCACTATCTCTCCTCATTCTCGTAGATTGGACACTATGTACCGTGTCCCTCCTTGTCCTGGGTTTCATAAAACACAGCTTCCTCACCATTCTATTGTGGTGGAGTCAGCTATGAAAAAGATAGAGTGCAAAAAGACACTCCTCTGCTCCTCCAGGAAGAGAATGCAGGACCTTGGATGCTTTTGGTAGGAAAATCTTCCAAGCCAGTATGCTCATTGCCAGAATCAACTCCTATAGTCTTTATATGGGTATGTTTCTGAAAGAAGTTGCAGATAAGCTGCACACTTTCCTCCCTTTTCTTCCAGAGGATAAAAGGGAAGAATTTCTTATTTGGCTTAAGCATACTCAAGATATTTCAAAGTTTTCCAACCGTGCAGCTTTTGACTCCTTTGAGGGTGCCAGCAGAGCTTCGGCCATTGCCATAGCTGCTCGCAGAATTGCTTGGCTCCAGGCTTCTGATCTAGAATCTTGGGTCCAGGATGGCTTGAGAAATCTTCCCTGTACAGGTGAAAACCTGTTTGGCAAAGATTGGCAAATAAAAGCCACTCAAATGGATGCAGAAAATTCTGCTTTGGATAGACTCAAAGTCAACCTCCATTCCTGCCAAGAAAAAACCTTTCAAGAAGTCTTTTTTTCAAGAAAAGCAGATTCCATCCTGCTTCTGGCCAACAATCATCTACAGGTCGTTTTGCTGCTAAGCGTCAGCAACCTAAACAGGCCAGGCCTAAGCCTACAGGGGCTGATGCAACTCAGCAGACCCAGCCTCCTCAGGACTTTTGACTTGATGCTAGAGAACTTAGCCTTTCTGGCTCTGAAACAGCCAGAGCCTCTCACCATTCCAGGAAGGTTAGCTCATTTTGCTCCCAGATGGGAGCAAATTACAGCAGAGCAGTGGACCCTCTCCATCATAAGAGAGGGCTACAAACTTCATTTCTCAAACCTTCCTCCTCACACCATGGTGAGACATTTCAATTCTGCAACATCTCTCCTCGACCTTCTAGGTCAGGAGGTGGCTACCCTTCTTGCCCAAGGGGCAATAGAAGAAGTACCTCTTCTTCAACAGGGGTCAGGGTTTTACTCCCCCTACTTTCTGATCCCAAAGAAAACAGGGGGCTACAGACCCATATTAGATCTCAGAGAATTGAACAAATTTCTATGCAAGGAGAAATTCAAGATGCTTTCTCTGGGCACTCTCCTTCCATACCTTCAGAGTCAGGATTGGCTTTGTTCTCTAGATCTCAAGGATGCGTACAAACATGTCCTCATCCATCCATCTCATAGAAGGTTCCTCCGTTTTCTTTTCCAAGGAAAGCATTACCAATACAGGGTGCTTCCTTTCGGTCTGGCCTCTGCTTCAAGAGTGTTCACCAAATGCATGGCAGTAGTAGCTGCATTTCTACGCACTCTGGGAATATTTGTATTCCCATACCTGGACGACTGGCTCATCCGAGCTCCATCTCAGTCAGAGGCCCAGACTTCCCTGGACTGCACAAGGCGCATTCTGCAGTATCTGGGACTTGTGGTAAACCTCCCAAAGTCCCAGCTCACCCCTACTCAGTCCCTAGAGTTCATAGGGGCCTGGCTAGATACTACCACTGCAAGGGCCTATCTTCCTCAGGCCCGTTGCCTACGCTTAGTGCAGTTAGCCTCCCAGATTCAGTCAAAGAGCCATTTAACTGCCCGGGAGATGCTACAACTGCTAGGCCACATGGCATCTACAGTGCATGTGGTCCCCTATGCTCGCCTTCACATGAGAGCAGCTCAATGGACTTTGTCCACCCAGTGGACTCAAGCATCAGGGGCTCTGTCAGACAAAATAGCAACCTCCAGGCGCCTCTTTTGGTCTCTCCAGTGGTGGAAGTCCACCCAAAATCTGTTGCTGGGGTCCCCCTTCCAACAGTTGTTGCCCCAGGCAACCCTCACAACAGATGCCTCCCAAACAGGTTGGGGAGCTCATCTGCAAGACCTCTCCACTCAGGGCACTTGGTCTCCACAGGAGACCTCTCTACATATCAACCACTTGGAGCTCCAAGCAGTTTTTCTAGCTCTCAAGGTCTTCCATACCCTGCTCAGCTACCAGACAGTCCTCATTCATACGGACAATCAGGTAGCCATGTTTTACATAAACAAGCAAGGAGCAACTGGCTCTGTCACTTTGCAACGAAGCTTTAAGATTGTGGGCCTTCGCCAGAGAGCATCAAATCCATCTCCTGGCCGTATACCTTCCAGGAATCCAAAACTCTTGGGCAGACAGACTCAGTCGAGTTCTGCTTCCACACGAATGGTCCCTGCACATGGACCAGGTACTCAGAATCTTTCAAGAGTGAGGAACCCTGGACATAGACCTCTTTGCAAGTCCGTGGAATGCCAAACTTCCCCGGTTCTGTTCCCGAAATCCGTGTCAGGGAGTTAAGGCCAAGGATGCCTTCCTCCTTCACTGGGGTCAAGACTTCCTGTATGCCTTTCCACCCATTCCCTTAATTCCCAAGACTCTGTTCAAGCTCCAGAGGGATCAAGGATCTATGATCCTCATAGCTCCACGCTGGCCACGCCAAGTGTGGTACCCTCTACTTCTGCATCTCTCTCAAGCTCCCTCCCTAGACTTGGGAGCTGCTCCAGACCTTCTGTCCCAGGAGGAGGGGACTTTGTGGCACCCAAACCCCAAGTCCCTTCACCTCAGAGCTTGGTTGCTGAAGGCCTAGACCTTCAAGGTTGGAATCTTTCCCAGCAGGTGAAGGATATCCTCCATGCTTCCAGAAAACCTTCTACTAGACGTTCCTATGCTTTTAAATGGAAAAGGTTTTCCATTTGGTGTACTGAGAAGGGTCTTGACCCTCTAGCACTACCTTTGAATTCTCTATTGGAATATCTCCTGCATCTCTCCAATGCAGGCCTTAAGATGAATTCAGTAAGGGTCCATTTGAGTGCTATTGCAGCATCCCTTAAGCCTATCAATGGACAGCCTATTTTCTCTCATCCTCTTATTGCAAGATTCATGAGAGGCCTAACTTTAACTAAACCTCCCATTAGGCCTCCTCCGGTGGCATGGGACTTAAATCTGGTTCTTGGTCAGCTTATGAAGCCACCTTTTGAACCCTTAGCCACCACCTCCTTGAAATGTCTTTCCTGGAAGGTTATTTTCCTCATTGCAGTCACCTCAGCTCGCCGCATCAGTGAACTGCAGGCCTTAGTGACTAATCCACCTTATACAAGGTTCCATCATGATAAGGTAGTCCTTAGGACCAATCCACAGTTTATGCCTAAAGTGGTCTCACCTTTTCATCTTAATCAAGAGGTGTATTTACCTGTCTTTTTTCCAGGTCCTCATGCATCAAGTGCAGAGAGGAATCTTCATACCCTGGATTGTAAGAGAGCTCTTGCCTTTTACTTACAAAGGACACAGCAACATAGAAAGTCTTCTCAACTCTTTGTTGCCTTTGATCCCTCTCATTTGGGACTTCCAGTCTCTAAGAGGACACTGTCCAATTGGATTGCTCAGTGTATTTCTTTCGCATACCAGAGTAAGAACCTTTCTCTGAAGGGCCATGTCACAGCTCATAATGTGAGGGCCATGGCCACCTCTATGGCTCATCTAAATTCTGTGTCCATCGATCAGATCTGTCGAGCGGCCACCTGGGCCTCGGTTCATACCTTCACAGCCCATTACTGTTTGGACAAGGACTCCCGCCGGGATGCCTTGTTTGGTCAGGCTGTTCTCAAACACCTGTTCCATTCTTAATCAACTCCTGCCCTCCTTCCCTGGATGGATGCCTGAGATCCATAAGAGGAGGTAGAGCCCTTCTCAGGGTCTCATAACCTTGGGGATCTCCCAGGCATCTCTAGCTAGGGAGTCCCCATATGTGAAGACTCATTCCTGCTTGTTCCTGGAGATAGCACAGTTACTTACCTGTAACAGGTGATCTCTGGGAACAGCAGGAATAAGTCTTCAGAACCCATCCACCTCCCCTAGGAGTTGTATCTCTCTATCTATCTTTCCTTTCCTCTCTCTCTTTGTCTCAGCTTTAAAACTCGAACTGGGGTGAGGCGGTTAGGAAAGGCGGGAAGGCAGCGCACAGGCGCTGTGGGATGCTCCCAAAAGCTTTCCTTATTGGGAAGCTGGGGAGCGTTCCCGCGCAGGCTCCTTCGGTACCGACGTACCCATATGTGAAGACTTATTCCTGCTGTTCCCAGAGATCACCTCTTACAGGTAAGTAACTGTGCTTTTTCAGCAAAGCCTTCGACATGGTTTTGTATTAACATCTTATAAATAAATCGGGTCCCCTTGGGATGGGACCCTAGACTGACTGGTTGAGTGAGAAGCGAAAAAGATAGTAGTAAATGGAGTTAACTCTGAGGTTAAGGAAATTACCAGTAGTGTGCTATATGGATCAGTCCTTGGTTTGGTTCTCTTTAATATTTTTGTAAGTGATATTGTTGAAGAACTTTAGGTAAAGTTTGTCTATTTGTGGATGTTATCAAAATCTGCAATAGGGTAGACACCTTGGAAAGTATAGGCAGCAAGAGGAGGAATCTGTCAGTCCAAAAAACTGCCAGCATGGTTTAAAGGTGAGGTCAGAGAGGCAGCTGTTGCCAAAAAAGCATCTATCAGGAAATAAAAAAAGAGCCAAACGATGAAACCTGGAACAGCACAAGCACTGGCAAGTTAAATGCAAGGCATTCATAAGGCAGGCAAAGGGAGAATTTGAGAAGAAACGTGCTGTGGAAGCAAAAATGCGTAATAAAGATTTTTTCAAGTATATTTGTACCAAAAAACCTGTGAGAGAGTCCGTTGGTCCATTAGATGATAGAGGGGTTTAAAGGGACACTAAGAGGCGACAAGGCGATAGTGGAGAGACTGAATGAATTCTTTGCTTCGGTCTTTACTGAGGAAGTTGTAGGGATGTTACCAATGACTGAAGTGGTATTTAAAGGTGCGGAATAATTGAAGGAAATATCGATACATCGAGAAGATGTATTACAACTATTAGATAAACTGAAGAGTAGCAAATCACCTGGGCCGGATGATATACATCCAAGGGTGTTGAAAGAACTGAAATATGAGATTGCAGACCTGCTATTAGTAATCTGTGAACTATCATTAAAATCATCTGTAATACCTGAAGATTGGAGGATGGCGAACGTAACACCAATTTTTAAAAAGGATTCCAGGGGTGATCCGGGCAACTACAGACCGGTGAGCCTGACGTCAGTACCGGGAAAAATGGTAGAAACCATCATAAAAACAAAATTGCTGAACATGTAGATAGTCATGGCTTTAGACAAGGAAGATCTTGTTGTACTAATCTGTTATGTTTTTTTGAAGGTGTGAATAAACAGGTAGAAAAGGTAAGTCGGTTGATATAGTGTATTTGGACTTTCAGAAAGCCTTTGACAAGGTCCCTCATCAGAGACTTTTGGCAAACCTAAAGAGTCATGGGATAGGCGGCAGTGTAGTATTCTGGATCAGGAACTGGTTAAAAGATAGAAAGCAGAGGTTAGGGCTAAATGGCCAATTTTCCCAATGGAGAAAGGTGAATAGTGGTGTACCCCAGGGATCTGTGCTGGGTCCGCTGCTTTTTGACTTATTCATAAATGACCTTGAAAAGGGAATAACGAGTGAGGTTATCAAATTTGCAGATAACACAAAACTATTTAAAGCTGTTAAAACCCAAGAGTATTGTGGAAAATTGCAAGAGGATCTTGATAAATTGGAAGACTGGGTATCAAAATGGCAGATGAAATTTAATGTGGACAAGTGCAAAGTTATGCACCTAGGGAAGAACAACCCAAACTATGGTTACACGATGCAAGGTTCCACATTAGGAACCGCCACCCAGGAAAAAGATTTAGGTGTCATTGTGGATAACATGTTAAAATCCTCGGCCCAGTGTGCAGCGGTGGCCAAGAGAACAAATAAAATGCTAGGTATCATAAGGAAAGGAATGGAAAATAAAACAAAGCATATTATAATGCCTCTATATCGTTCCATGGTGAGACCTCACCTTGAATATTGTGTGCAATTCTGGTCGCCATATCTTAAAAAGGATATGGCGTTATTAAAAAAGGTTCAGAGAAGAGCCACCAAAATGGTAAAGGGGATGGAAGAATATCCCTATGAAGAAAGGCTAAAAAGGTTAGGGCTCTTTAACCTGGAGAAGAGACGGCTGAGGGGAGATATGATAGAAGTCTATAAATTAATGGAGTGGAACTGGTAAACGTAGATCGATTGTTTACGTTATCAGAATATAGAAAGACTAGGGGACATGCAATGAAGCTACAGGGTAAACTATTTAAGATTAATAAAAGAAAATATTTTTTCATTCAACGTGTAATCAAACTCTGGAATTTGTTACCGGAGGATGTAGTAAAGGCTGTTAGTGTAGCTGGGTTTAAAAAGGGTTTGGACAAGTTCCTGGAGGAAAGGTCCATAAACCATTATTAAAAAGGGACCCAGGATATCAATGCTTGACCCAGTACAAGCATTATGGAACCTGTGTCTTTTGGGGAAACCGCTAGGTACGTGTGACCTAGATTGGCCACTTTTGGAAACAGATTACTGGGCTTGATGGACCTTGGTCTGACCCAGTATGGCATATCTTATGTTCTTGAAGAATGGTTGAGAATTTGTCAGCTGAGATTTAATGCTAAAAAATGCAATTATGCATTTGGGCTGTTAAAACCAAAGGGAGCAGTACAGTACTGGGGGGGTGGGGGGTGGTGGGAGGGGGAGGGATGAAGTACTAACGTCCATGAAAAAAAAGAGTAGGACCTGTGGGTGATAGTATTTGATAAAGCAGCCTAATGGTTAGGGAAAGGTTTGAATCACACTGCTGCTCCTTGTGATCTTGGACAAATCACTTGACCCTCCATTGCCTCAGATACAAACTTAGATTATAAACCCTCTGGGGACAGGAAAAATACCTACTCTACCTGAATGTAACTTGCCTTGAGCTTCTGAGAAGAGGCATGAACTAAATCTAGTTTCCCTATCTGGTGACGTTAAGTTGACCAAATAGGTTAGAAAATGGGTGCATATGGAGAGGAATAGCCAGCAGGAAAAAAGGATCTGATAGAGTGTGTGTGTGTAAGTCTCTGATGCAAACTCCTTTGGAGTACTGTGTGCAATTCTGGAGACCACACCTTCAAAAAGATATAAACAGGATTGAATTGGTCAGTAGTCTTCATCATAAAACATATGGGGATAGAATTAAATATCTCAATCTCAGTATAATACTTTGGAGGAAAAGCAGGAGAGGGGAGATATGTTTAAATACCTCCATGGCATAAATGCACAGGAAGCAAGTCTCTTTCAATTGACAGGAAGCTCTGGAACAAGGGGCATTAGAATAATAGAAGGAGTAATCTTGGGAAATATTTATTTATAGAAAGAGTGTAGATGTCTGGAATAGTCTCTCAGTGCAGGTAGCAGGATGAGGACTGTATATGAATGCAAGAAAGCACGGGACAAGCATAGAGGATCTCTAAGGGAGAAGGGATCCTAGTGCTTAGTATTTATAACGGATGGGCAGACTAGTTAGGCCATATGGTCTTTGCTGCCTTTTCTATCTTTCTGTGTATCTATAAAACACTGTTTTAGCTGTGGACATGCTTCTACTTAAGATTTTATATCTGCCTTGCCTTCCTCAAAGAATCTTTAAGTGTCATAGTGAGGAGAGCTATTGAAGCAGGAACGCTGTCTCCCACACCCCCGGAAGGATCACACAGACAGACTAGTATGCAAACAGAAACTTTTATTGTGTACACAGGACTCAGACAGAACCGGCACCCTGGACAAAAGATCTGAGCCCCTAAATGACGTCCCACACTGTCTTATATACAGTATGTTCTCAAACCCCCTTGCTACCTTCCCATTCGCCCCAGGTATCTCTTCTTCACCAATCAGTAGCCCCTGAAGGGGGGGGGGGGGACAGTGGGCTCTCATAAAGCATTCCAGAGTGACCTATTTAGACTGGTATGCTCTGGTCTACTGGTTTTCTGGGCGAAAGGGTATGTGTAAGTGCTGTTTCGCTGCAGCCCAGGCGGGGGAGAGGGTTTTTTTTTCTCTCACAGCTGCCTTTCCGGCTGCCTCACTCCCCCCTTTTTCGAGTATGACCTCAACCGCTAGGAGCGGTAGAGGGCAGTATTACTATGGGCAAGCTGCAGAGGGGTATATGGGGTTAGGGCCATGACAGAGGCAGCCGCCTTGCGTTCCACCAAGGCGCCGAGGGTGGAGGTGATAAAGCGGTGGAGGATAGGGATACAGCATGGTATGAGAGCACATAGCAGGAAAAGAAGGAAGACTCCTATAACTAGGGTCTTAAGGCCTCCCAGCCAACCAAACAACTTCCCGAACCATCCCGTTCCCAGTCCCATGGAGGGGTCTGTGATATGTTTTGCTAAATTACGTAGGTCTTGGATAGAGCATTCGATGGACACGCTTTCGTCAGTGAGGTTAAAACAACACATACCCTCGAACTCTTCACAGCCATGGTTAAGGCGTAAGAGTAGGAAATCAGTGGTCATCCTATTCTGCAGTATCGCCGTGCGTAAGCCGGACGTTTCATGATTCATGGTGGCCAGTATGGTTGAGGTCAGATTAAGGGATTTAGCTAGAGAACAAGCAAGTCGGCTTATCTCCATTGAGTTGTGTAGGGCTAACCCAGATGTTGCAACGATTGATAGCGACAGCCCAAGGGCCGTCTCATCACTGTAGGGTTCTACATTTGAGTTACAGGTCGAGGGCATGGGGATAGGGCGGGGAGGTCTGGGGCGGACTTTAGTTACTTTGGGCGTGTGGAGGAAAGCAGCGGTCGTTAGCCTAACGAGGGTGCATGGGCCACCGGTGGCATTTATGGGAACATAGGTATAAGTCATCTTCCCACATATTAAAAACCAGCCTATGGGTAGATACACTTCTGAGTACGCATAAGATACCCTTGTAACAGAGTTGCATGATAATTCTGTATTAGACACAGTAAACCCTCCTGTCTTGGTATATACAAAAATAAAACAATCAGTAGCATTAAGGGTGGAGACTACCTGCAGGGAGAAAGGAACTCGGTTAAAAGCTGGGGTAGGCTGGGTGGCTCCAATACTATAGAGGAGGGTAGAAAACGACATGTCAGGTTGTTTACAGTCCAGACTAGTAAATATGGTAAAACTTAGCAGTTCACATAAACTGGAGGGTACAGCAGTGAGACAGGTTGATAGAAAACCCCCAGTTTGTAGAGAGTTATGTATGCAAAAGTCTGTCATGTTTAAGGCAGTTTGGGCAAGTAATATTGGCTGTGTTAGTAGTCCCCGTGCTCGGCTGGAAACAGGCCCACATCAAGAATAGCAGTAAAAATATGGCACTTCTATGCATTCTGGAGTGGTTTCATCTCTTAAGCAGTCCAGATGCGTTAGCCGTCACTAGGCAGAAGTATCTCTTTTTAGTGTCAAACGCAGAGGCTGGTTTGGAACCATGACAGAAGTCCAGGCTGGAACGGGTTCTGGCGCTGCGGCCTTGACACGGGTGTGATGAATCCACGGAGCAATCTCAGCCACCTTGATAGCCGTCGGGGTAGCCAGCAGAACGGTATACGGGCCTCGCCACTGGGGGGGTCAGTGGATCCCTCTTCCACTCCTTGACTCACACTCGTGAACCAGGTTGATGTGTATGGAGTGGTTCCGTCAGGTTGATGGGGAGCCGCTCCTGAACCCACTGGTGCAATCCCTGCAAAACAGAACTGAGAGCCAACAGTTCCTGACAGGACCGGGAACAGGGGGACTTGCAAATCTTCGGAGCTCTCAGAGTAGGGCTGGGACAAAGAGGCAATCGCGACCCGCCGGACTTCTGCATCAGCCCGTCTATTGCCCTTGGCTATCCCATCGTTCTCCTTTTGATGGCCTTTACAGTGCATGACTGCTACAGCTTTGGGATACCAGACTGCTTCTAACAGGGCCACTACTTGGGGACCATTCTTAATTTCGGATCCAGCTGCAGTGATCAACCCCCTTTCTTTGTATAGAGCACCATGGGCATGGAGAGTGGCAAAGGCATATCGGGAATCTGTGTATACGTTTACATGAAGGTTTGTCCCAAGGGTTAGAGCACGGGTGAGGGCAATGAGTTCCGCCTTCTGTGCGGAAGTGCCCAAGGGCAGTGGCTGAGCTTCGACTATTACTTCCATCGTCACCACCGCGTACCCCGCACACCTGCGGCCTTCCACTACCAGACGGCTTCCATCCACAAAGTAGATCTCATCCGGGTTGTTTAGTGGTACGTCTGTCAGATCAGGGCGACTGGAAAAGATTGTGTCCATTACTTCCAGGCAGTCGTGATCAGGTGGTCCTGGGCCGACAGGCAGGAACGTGGCAGGATTTAAGGCTTGACTGGTGGTTATCCGCACTCTGGGGTTTCCCCATAACATACTCTGGTATTTTAACATTCGGGAGCTGGTAAACCAGTGGCTTCCTTTATGTTCCAGTAAAGTTTGGACAGAATGTGGGGCGGTGGCTAGGAGGTCTTGGCCCATGGATAGTTTATCCGATTCTTCCACCAATAGGGCTGTTGCTGCTATTGCTCTTAAACAGGGTGGCCATCCCTTGGCCACTGGATCCAGCTGTTTAGACAGGTAGGCGACCGGGTGTGGCCAGGATCCCAGCTGTTGAGTCAAGACCCCTAGAGCTGTGCCCGCTGTTTCATGCACATAAAGAGTGAAGGGCTTAGTGACATCCGGAAGGCCCAAGGTTGGTGGTGATAGCAACGCCCTCTTTAACTGTTTGAAGGTCCCCCGTTGATCTGGTCCCCATTCAAGGGGACTCGTCTCTGGGCCTTTCATAGATTCATAGAGGGGCTTTGCAATCCTGGCGAAGTTGGGAATCCAGATGCGACAGTATCCTGCAGCCCCAAGGAAAGCTCGTACCTGCTTGCGAGTTGTTGGCTCAGGGATCCGGCATACCGCCTCCTTCCATTTTTTCCCCAACCGCCGACTTCCTTTAGACAGTTGGAATCCCAGGTACTTCACTTCCAATTGGCATAATTGAGCCTTCTTCTTCGAGGCGCGGTAGCCTGCATTATACAACAACTGTAGCAGCTCTGTGGTTGCCAGAATACATTCAGTCTCAGAGTCAGCAGCAACCAACAGATCGTCAACATACTGCAGGAGGCTCGTCTCCCAGGCACTCCCGGGGGGTAACCAGCAAGATCCTGGGCCAGAGCGGTACTGAAGATAGTGGGGGAGTTCTTGAACCCCTGTGGTAAGCGAGTCCAGGTTACTTGGGTCTTACTGCCAGTGGCAGGGTCCCCTCTCTCAAAGGCGAAGAGGTGTTGGCTTTCTGCAGACAGACGTATGCAAAAGAAGGCATCCTTCAGATCTAGCATGGAGAAATGAGAGGCCGCCGCTGGGATGAGACCCAGCAGGGTATAGGGGTTGGGTATCACTGGATGCAGAGTTACAGCAGCCTCATTGACACGACGGAGATCCTGCACAGGTCGGTAGTCGGTAGTACCTGGCTTTTGGACTGGTAGTAAAGGAGTGTTCCATGCTGATTGACAGGGCCGCAGGATGCCGTACTGCAGGAGCTGCTCCAGATGATGATGAATTCCTTCCACAGCCGCTCACAGCAGCAGATACTGCCGCACGTGTACTGGGGAGACTCCTGGCTTCAACTCGATACAGACAGGAGGGATGTTGATGGCCATTCCGGGGGGGTTGCCTTCTGCCCATACTCCTGGGGGTACTGCATCCCACGTATCCAGGGCAATCACATCAGGCTTGAGTTTGTCCTCGAACAACCGCCATTCTTCTTCCCGGGGGACGGACAATACCAAAACTGCTGGGCCCAGGCTGGGTATGTCGAGCTCAGCCTGGCCCCCGGGCCCGAATGATATCTGGGCCTGTAGTTTCGCCAGGACATCCCTCCCCAACAGGGGTATAGGACATTCAGGCATATACAGGAACTGGTGGGTGATAGTCCGTCCCCACAACTGACACATGCGGTTTTGCAGAAAGGGTCGTTGCACTCTTTCTCCCGTGGCTCCCACTACAGTTACTGTCTGGGAGGAAATCAGGGCCACTTGCTGAGTAACCACTGAATGTGTTGCTCCGGTATCAACCATGAACTGCATTTCTTGGTCCCCTAAGTTCATCTTGACCATAGGCTCCTGGGGACCCAACAGAAGCTTGGAGCCTGGTCTGGCCTAGTCTTCATCCGAGTCATAATGTTCCACTGCTGCGAGGCCTTCAAGATCTGGTGGAGGGGGCGGGAAGGTATCGTGTGGATATACCATGGGCTGGCCCCGTCCTCATGTGGTGTGTATGGGTACCCTTGCGCCCCTCATGGACGGATATTGCACCCTTCGATTCGGACACTCATTCTTCCAATGTCCCTCCTCTTTATAGTATGCACACTGATTGGGGCCCAGGAGAAACCTCGGCCCCCTTTGTCCTCGTCCTCGTCCACGTGCCCTGCTCCCGTCCTTGGTCCAGGCTGATACTGGTGGCCGTTCGGTTAGGGCAGCCGCTAGGAAATCTGCCTCCTTCTTCATCCGACGCTCAGATTCTCGCCTCTGCTCCTGATCACGATTTACAAAGATCTTTTGTGCCACTTCCATCAATTGTGCCGCGTTCATGCCCACAAATCCTTCCAATTTCTGCAGCTTCCGCCGTATATCACCCTGGGCCTGTGCTACGAATGCGGTATTCACCATACGAAGATTCTCAGGAGCTGCTGGATCGTAAGGGGTGTACAGTCGATACGCTTCAGACAGACGCTCAAAACACTGCTGGGCTCTCATCAGGAAGCTGGAGGATTTCTGCAATCTTGCTGATATTCATAGCCCGCTGCCCTCCCTTCTTGAGGCCTTCAAGGAGCGTGGTCCGGAAGCGAGTGAGAGCCCGCGCTCCTTCGGGATTATTCGGGTTCCACTCAGGGTCTTCATTTGGGAAATCCAGTTGCTTGCTGCTGGGGATTTATAACCCCAGCGTCTGCAGGATGTGCTTCTGCTGAATAGGGTGGAAAGCAATTGTCTACAGTCTGACCAAGTAGGCTGGTGCGTTTGCATAATACTAGTCATAAGGTCTGTCAACTCCTGAGGCTTTTCAGTATAGGAGGCGTAATGGGTTTTCCAATTCAGCAGGTCAGTGGTAGAGAAAGGAACATATATCAGACTAGAAGGTCCTACTGCCACCCGTCCGGCAGCATCAAGGTACGGGAGTCCCTGTACTTGTCATAAAGGCAGTTGGAAATCCTGTTTTGTCTGCTTCTCTGCAGCAGCTGACCGCAGGCACTGGGACAGCGGGGTAGATGACTTAAGCTTCCGGACTGCTCTCAGGGGGTGAGGCTGTAACACTGGAGACAGTACCGGGAGTAGGAGGAGAGGAGGATGATGGAGGGGTCTGAAGGGGTCACTATGAGAAAGGGAATCTGATGAGGCGCTGGAATCTGCAGAATCCTCCCCAAGTCCTGCTTCACCCGCCCCGGGGGAAGGTTCTTCTGACTCTTCATCTCTTAGGGTCGGATCCTGTAAGGGCACGGACGGGACAGTAGGGTAAAGCAGATTGAGGGGGCGTGCAGGGATCTCCGGGGAATCCCGCCCCTGGTAGACAGGGGCAGGTGTTCGCTCCTTCCGGCGACTGGCAGCTGCCACCATTATTCTATACTGATCCTCATGGCAGCGCTGGAGCCATTTTGGCCTTTTCTGGCATATGTCCAGCCAAGAATCAATATAGGGAAACTGATCCGGGTGTTCCTTCACTACAATCTGATGGACTAAAAACACAGTAGGCAGATCAGTGGACCCCTCGGGAGGCCACAGCTTCACTAAGGTTGGCCACTCCCGTTCACATAAAACAGACAATCGAGAGGCAGAGAGTGAAACCCCATAATCCTCTCCAAACCCAGACTAAAAATTACGGAGCATGCACTGCAGAGGTGTCTGCCCTTTAGATTCTCCCACCCCATGCTCTAATCACAATATGCTCTAATCACAATCACAATGCACAATTCTCAATGCAGTAACACTGGCAGTATTTCCAGCTCACACAGGGTTAAACCAACAAACAGACACACTGAACACCGAACAGGACATTTGAGAGGAGAGAAAAAAGAAATGCATGCCCGAACCTGGACTCCGCCTCCCCAAGGGGAGGAGGGAGCACTTGGAGAGCCTAGTTGCTCGGACCTCACGCACAGGACAACAAAGGAAACGAAAGGAGAAGGGGAGGACAGAAGCACATTAACAACAGGTACACATATACGTACACAGATACCCTTCCTTCCTTCCCCCCCCCCCTCAGCACAGACAGGACGAGTGGTGGTTTCAGAACCCCCCCCCCCCGGGGTCCTTACTCGGACCGCTCGTGCAGGTGATCAAGCCGCTACAGGTTTACAGATTACCAGGATTTCCAGACTCACAGAACTACCCAAAACAGAAAGGCAGTAGTACTCACCAGACCTCCGGCCGGAGAATGTTTGGATGCCAGTCTATCCTGCCGGATTTCAAACGGAGTAATCAGCCCACCGGGACCGACCAGCCAGACGCATCAAGGAGTCCTTCCGGACACAAGGTACCCGGTGGCGCTGAGGATCGTCGACGACCTGGGGGCCGGTCACCGGCTGACCGAGGCCCATTCTGCAGAACTGCAGATAGGTTCCCTCCGCGGGTGCGAGGAGAAAAGAGTTCCCGGCTACGCACCAAAATGAAGCAGGAACGCTGTCTCCCACACCCCCGGAAGGATCACACAGACAGACTAGTATGCAAACAGAAACTTTTATTGTGTACACAGGACTCAGACAGAGCCAGCACCCTGGACAAAAGATCTGAGCCCCTAAATGACGTCCCACACTGTCTTTATATACAGTACTTTCTCAAACCCCCTTGCTACCTTCCCATTCGCCCCAGGTATCTCTTCTTCACCAATCAGTAGCCCCTGAAGGGGGGGGGGGGCAGTGGGCTCTCATAAAGCATTCCCGAGTGACCTGTTTAGACTGGTATGCTCTGGTCTGCTGGTTTTCTGGGCGAAAGGGTATGTGTAAGTGCTGTTTCGCTGCAGCCCAGTCGGGGGAGAGGGGGGGGGGGTTTCTCTTACAGCTGCCTTACTATAAGGATGGCTAGTCATGGGAAATTGTTTTATAGAGCCATGTGGGATAGTTCAAGTATATTCACTATCCATTCATTAACAATATCACCTCAATATCAAAGAATTGAGCAATTCCACTACAGTGCATATACAGATTAAAAAAATCCCTGAAAAATTCCAGTTCAGAGGATCAATGCCATACTGTAGCAAGATAAACTTAGTTATGAAGCCATTGTACTTCTGTTTCATCTATAGTGTATTATGTTCTCTTAGGCTTCCGTGTTTAGTATCCTGATTTTTACAGGTCATTTACAGTAAATGGGACAGGCATTTCAGCCATCGTGCTCTGGCTTTCTTCATGGTGAAGTGGTTATGCAGTGGATTTGTGTTCTTATATATAGTGGTAACCGGGTAGCCAGACCCGATGCTCACCCTTTACACATTCGCACACCACCTTTTCTCCTAAATCCCCCCCCCCCCCCAAACCCCTCATGAGTTACCAACAAAGTACACGGACACTGTTCTTGGAAGTAACTGGTCGCAGCTTTATTACTAATCCAACATATTTAACACTCAGAACAATAATCAACAACAACCGAACCCCAGCGGAGCGCTCCATCACCAGCCATACAATTAGCAAGGTGACCTCACCTCCGCCCCTGCCGCGGTCAAGCCACCGGCCAAGTTCCTATCACCCTTATCTGACTTTGCCATATCAGTAGCACAAGTCTGCCAGGGTTTATCTGGGTCGTGGACACCCCTCCCCCGCCCCAAGTAGCCTAAGGCTTCGGACCACGGAAACCTCCGGGATCCCGCCACCGGCACAGACCTGTTGAAGTGTCAGTGCCGCCCCCACCAATAACAAGCTGCGACCAGCGAGTGTAGTCCTGTACCACCCTCTCCAATGCTTCCTGCCAGTCATTTAACAGTAAGTTTGTCCCCACCGGAGATAGATGAACCCCATCGCTCCTATACATCCTGGCACAAGCCACCTATACCCATGCATGCTGCACCTGATAACCCCCTTGCTCGCAAACCCACCCCCAATCTGCCAATTAATTTTTGTCAGACCTCGAGACCATCGCCGTTGCCCCCAGCACGCCGGTCTAGGTATAATGTCTGACCATATCGGCACCACCCCCGTAAGCCACCTCGGCACCACAGCAAGATCCTTCTTTGCCGCGTTGATCAACTGCTTGCATGTCCAGGAAGTCAACTCATTGCCACCCAGATGCAACAACAAAATCTCCGGCTGATTCCATAGGCGCCAATGGTGTCGAAGCAAGGGCAGCAGCTGCGACCACCGCAGACCCTGCTCACCCAGCCATGAGACAGACACCATTGCAGGATCGAGGCCCAGGTTTAGCCCAACTGGCCGCACTGCCGCTTGCTGACCAGCCCAGAACACGGAGTGCCCAATCAGCCAACAATCCCGCACACCAAGTCCCCCATCTGTAAAAGAAATTAACAATTAATATCACCCCCCCCCCTTGCGCCCCTTTTCATAAATCCACATATCCTTCAAATGCCTTGGACCGCCACCTGCCAATACTCTGTATCTGCCCTCCAGACAGCCCCACCTCCGCCACACTGGTCACTGCCCCGATGCGAAAAGAATGTGCCGAAAATTGACTCGGATCCTCCCCCAGGTGACGCAACACCATCCATAACACCGCCGACACCTGAAACCGCGTCAGCAACCATGCATCCCTATGCACCAATAACCCGCCCACTGCCAATGAACGCACTTGCAAGTACTCCATCATTGCAGCAACCGGGCAGGTAAGCCCCCCCCAATCCCCTTCAGAACCACCCAGAGACCCCTTCCCCTCTGGTCCATTTTGGACTTGGACAGGAGTACCCGTAATTGCCCGCCACCGAGCTGAACATGTTGGCGAAGCAAGCTACTCCCCGCTCCCGACTTTCCAGAGCTCGCCACCAATTCCCCCACTCGGAATGCGCCAAAGAAAGCCAAACTAAACACTGTCTGTAAAAGTATGGCTTCGTATCGCGACCCCGCGACTTTGGGTAACTCCCTGCATAGTCTCAGGAGTAAATTATGTGTAATCGGCTGCTGCCGATTGTGCGGTGTGGGCTGCGAATGCTCCCACCCCCGCAAGAGCCTCTGAACCATGAACCCTCCCCCCGTCAAGCCCCATCCCACAGCTCTCGCGAAAAAGGCGAAACCGGCCAGATGTCCTTTCACTGATGATCTGGACACCCCTTGACCTCTAGCACTGATGATATACTGCCCGATTAATTGATCGGGCACCACCCCCTTCCGCCAACCACTCGCCCTTAAAAAGGCTACCACCCTCTCACAACCTCTCCGGTACGCATACCAGGTCCTCTCTGCCACCGAACTCCGCAGCAGCTCCTTCATCTCAGCAGGCCACTGTTCCACAAGCTCCAAGGGACAACTCGCCCTTCTTGTTCCGCCTCCGGTGCCAACTGCCGAAACCAGTCCCACTGTAAACGGGAAAGAGCATCAGAAATTCCATTAGTATGTCCTGGGATGTGTCGGGCCTTCAACACAACATTCAGACGCAAACAAGAAAGCACTGCCGCTCTCATCAGCGACCCCATCTGCAGACACCACGGAGTGTAATGATTGAGGACGTTCACAACTGCTTCATTATCGCACCACCACATGACCTTGCGGTTCCGCAGCCTGTCTGGCCACAACTTCAATGTCACTAGTATCGGGAACAGTTCCAAAAATGTTATATTCTGTGACAAACCCCCCTCATGCCAATCTTGCATCCACTTATCGGCACACCACGCCCCACCGAAGTAAATTACCATACCTACTTCACCTGCCACATCCATGTAAAGCTGTAGCTCCTCACTCAAACTCTCTGCTTCCCTTATGACCGACGTCCCATTAAAGTCCTTCAAGAAGACGCCCCAAACTTGCAAGTCCTCCTTCATAACCTTAGAAACTCATATGTGCTGGTGTGGCTTCCTCACCCCTGCTGTCACTGCCGCCAAGCGGCTTATAAATACACGACCCATAGGGATCACTCTACAGGCAAAGTTTAGTGAACCAATCAACGCCTGCATTTCCTTCAATGTCAACTTCGAAGAGGCCAAAACATTAGCAACCAAAACCTGCAACTTCACTTCCTTCTGTATCGGCAAGCGCGCAACCATTTGGTCGGAATCCAACTCAACTCCCAAGAAGGTGATCCCTAGTACACGGTCCCTCCGTCTTATTGTCCGCCAAAGGCACCTCTAACTCGCCCGCTAAGCTCACAAAACCATCCAACAGTTCTTTACACACTGTCATTTGCGACGCGCCCACAAACAAGAAGTCATCGAGATAATGCACCACCTCGGACCTATCCAGCTGCAGCGCCACTGCCCACTGGAGGAAGGTGCTGAATTTTTCGAAGTAGGCGCAAAACACAGCACAGCCCATCGGCATGCACGTTGAAATAAAAGCCTTCGGCAAAACGAAAACCTAACAAATGAAAGGCAGAGAGGTGCACCGGCAACAAACGAAAAGCCAACTCAATATCTACTTCGCCATCAACGCGCCGCACCCTGCTTTCCTAACCAACTCCGCTGCCCGGTCGAATGATGCATAGCGCACTGTACACCACTCACGCGGTATGTGATCATTCACTGATGCCCCATCTGGAAACGACAAGTTATTTATCATCCGATACTTCCCCGATTCCTTCTTGGGTATGTTTCCCAAAGGGGACACCATAAAATTCCGGAAGGGAGGCTGCGTAAATGGGCCCACTACCCTCCCTAACTTCAGCTCAACCGACAACTTCTCCTGCGCGACGGCCGCAAAATGCCACAACGAAGGGGAATTCCTTGCCGCCACAACCACCACGACACCCCGAACCGGTATAACAAAACCAAACTGTAACACTTCCCTATCCCTCTGCTTCGGGTAGTGCCTGAGCCACCCGCATAATAACTCCGCCCTTATTGGCATAGGGGCCACGTCAAACTCCGCCCCCTTACTTGAGGGCCGGCAAGGTGGGCAATGCAGTACGTTTCTTAAGGCATTTTGCCGCGGAATGTCCTCCGCCACAGACTGAGCAGACATGCCGGAACTTGCAATCTGGGAAAGGACAGGAGAACTTAATTGAACCACCAGCATACGTCCTCTCCACCACCGGACACCAATCTAACAGGCGACACGACTCCCCTACCATGAAAGGAACGACTCGCCCCTGTGGTGTCGCTGTTTTTCCCTTTCCTGTGTCCCCCCCCAGCTGTCGCCCTAACAGACATCTGGGTGAGCCACAAGTTGATATCCTGCGTGCCCCATGTTAACGCCTTGTTCCCCTCCATTTTATCCCTATACATTTCATCATAATTAAGCCACGACCAACCCTCATGGGTCTGCGAGGCCTCTAAGATCAAGTCCGCATAGGCCATTAACATCCCGTTTTGACCCGGATAATGCTGACCCCACACGCTCGCCAGCCGCAAAAACGCCCACACCCAGTTCACGACCATCCTAGAAACCTTCCTAATCCGGCCTGCTTTCTCATCCTCTTTGTGCTTTTTCCTGCTCTCTCCGGACCGCTTCCGACCCTCCAGCAAGCGGAAAATGTCTATGTATCTCCACTTGCGAATTCTGCGTCTCAACTTCCTCGGAACCTCTTCTCACAACTCAGATAAAGTCGCAAAATTCGGAGATCCACCCGACGCCCTACTCGCCATTGCGGCCCCCTCTCGCACCCCCCCCCCGAGGATGGCCCTGACGAACCCGAAGACGAAGAAGACGACGACTCCGAACTCCGCCGGTGCCGGCACGTATGCTTCCTCTTCCTGCTCTCTTTACCTGACCGGACAACCCGTATGCCGCACCCCTCACCCCCCCTGCACCCATGCCACCTTGCAACTCAACCATCGCTGCCACTAGCCCTGAATCCATCGCCGCCGTTCGAAGCACCTCCTGCGCTGTATCCTCGCCCGACCGCTGCTCGCTCGTACCTCGTGCCTCCGCTCCTGCCGCCAAGCCTCTGCACGGCGCTGCAATCGAGGCATCCATGGTCTCCAGCGGTTGTCCCACTGGTCCGAGCGCTGGTCCTGGAGACACCAGAAACGGCACCTGTGGAGAAACAAAAGGAAAAGCAGGGTGGGGGGGAACCCACCGGTTGCCACACCCCTGCCCACTCAGCCTGCGACGGGCCTTGTCCACCCCCATCCACTGATCCCATGCATACTGACGCCCTACCGAACTGTAGTCCATCGTCCCCCTTGGCCGCTCCCCGAGGTACAAACACCTCCCGCTACCCCCGACCATAACCGCCCCACGGACCCCCGCTCTTTCCCATCCCTGGGTGGACCGGAGTCCCCGCCCTTTGCCCTGTGGCTACCCTCCACTCCCTTCCAGGTCGGGCCTAGCCCCCCCTTGGGGACCCTCTGGCCCTATTTCAACTGATGTGGGAACTGGGGCTCCCAGCACTCACTCCCCCACCCACCCGCCCCCATCTGTCTCCCCACTCCCTGTCCCCGAGCTCGGCAGCCCACCCGTGACCTTATTGCCCCCAAAGGGGGCCCGTTGCGCCCACTGGCCGCCTGCCTAACCCCCCCCCCCACCCCCGGCTGTGAAGCAGGGCTCTCTGCCTGACCCTGCCGGCCCCCCCCCCGCCTCCCCCTGTCCACCAGCTGGGACCCCCACCCGGCCTATGCATCTCTGCCCTGCTGGTCCCCTGCCCTCTACCACAGCGTCCTTTCCTGCCCGGCATCCCTCTTCTCCCTTTTATTTTCAATAATAGCTCGCCTGTCTGCTTATTTATTAATAGGGTTGTTTTTTTAAAATATATATAAGCCCCTGCAGTTAGCCCGCCTCTCTCTCCTAATCTCCCCTCCTCCACTTAGAGTTACTAAGTATTTCCTCTTTTGAACCGCAGCCCAACTCGCCTGCTTAATGTGCTTTGTGCTCACGTGCTCCGCCGCGCCGCAGTGTCCTTGCCCCTTCCGTGGCCTGCAATCCTCTGGCTGGCCCCGCTCACACCATAGCACTGCTCCCCGACACTGCCGCTTGCCCGCCACAACTCCGCTGCCCATTTCTTCTGCCTCCTGGTTCCCCCACCACCGTAAACGCACGACCCCAGCTCCCAGACCAAGCAAGCCGCTGAGCCATCTCCCTGCATGTGCTCAGGCCACCGCCGCAGCCTGAGCACTTGCACACTTGCATCCGATTGGCTCCCCGTGCACGCTCCTGCGGGTGGAGCCAATCGGTTTAAAGGACGCGTCCTGCCCTTGCCGCGCTTCCCTCCCCCTCACCAACTCAACACAAGGCGCGCGCAGGGTCCCGCACCGGGCCGAGCACCCGGTTACCCACAGGCGCCAGGACCCTGCCCGCGCCCTTATTCTTCTGAAACTGAATTGGTGGGACCAAGGTGATAAATCGCAATTTTAGTGAGAAAAGGTGGGAAAGTGCAAGTTATAATTCTGGAGGCAGGGAATTTTGAATTTTAGCAGGAAACTTTGTTATGACGATCTCAGATTCTGGAAGGTGGGAAAAGCAATTGGTCTGTGGGGCCAGTTGTTATAACATTAAACCTTCTGTAAAAGAGGGGTTGCCAAGCTTTGTTTATATTGAGTACTTTGTCTCCATTGAGATTTTGTAGGTGTCTTGCTATCTCCACTGCCTCTTTGATCCTTCTTGGCCACCAGCATTCTATTTCCAGGATCCTTGTGTCATCAAATCTAATTGTATGACTAGTTTCCTTTGCGTGAAGTGCTATAGCAGATTTCCCTGTACTGTATTACTAAGTTTATGATGTCCTTTATGCTGTTGTAGCCTTTCTTTTATGGTGTGGCTGTTTTTGCCTCCATCCCACCAATCTGTTTTGAGAACCACAGTATATAAGAACAGACATCCATGTTCTCTGGAAGGGGCGGTATATAAAAACTTGTTAAATAAATACTTCACCTTGAAGAAAGCTACAGCACGATGGCTGAAATATCTGTTCAACATACTAAAATGCGGCATGATCTGGAAAACTGCAAATATCATAGTATATTAGGCATTTTCAGATCTCTGTTTTGAGAAAAGCTGAATTTTTTAACCTGACTTGATCAGAGTTAATCAGTTTGACAGTCACTCTCTCAAACTGGTCACCCAGATCTTCACAAAAATCTTAACTTTCAGGTTCAGATGGGAGATTGGATGATATGATGCACAGACAGAATTGTCCTTCCCTGGCTTGTCACTGATATGCAAACCTCACAAATAGACTGGATAATTTCCTTCTCTACCAAAAAATTATTTAAAAGTTTAGCCAGAAAGGTGAGAACTCATGGAATAAGATGTTGTAGAAATGGGCAGTGAACCCATCTAATCTGGGGACCTTCCCTATCAGTGATTTAATTGCCTGATCCACTTCAAGAACCAGAATAGGTGAATTGATTGTGGTCTGATCTTCATCTCCTACTGTGGGAAGCTGGAATTTAGACAAATAATAAAAAGTTTGCCAGGTCTCTCTTATTGAACAGAATAATTTTCTTGTTCATTATCAAGCCCCAGCATAACCAAAGAAAAGCTTTTGGGATAAGAAATACCTCTAGTTGGATAAACATAATTGAAAACCTTGCCCCAAAAGTCCCTAAGTTTAACACACTCCCACCAGTGATGTTTGAAGGTACTCTTAACCCTTCATCCCTTCCAGTTCATTCAATTTATCAGACATCTGAGACATCAAAACTGGAGTTATGCAAGTCTGATAAAGAATTTTGTATTGGGTAACTGAGTGGTTTCTGCAGGTAGCTATTTTACCCAAATTATCCCATATCACTTCCCAGATTTCCTGAGTCCAAACCCTTTGCAAGTATTTCTTGCATCTGACTACATGGGAAGGTGGGGGATTCTCACCTCCCTCCACTAATATTATCTATATTTTGGGTATCGAGTCCCTACCCCACTGCCCCTCTCTGAATAATTAACTCTAGCCAAGTTAAATACCTCAAATATTGTTGCTTATTTACTTCTTGAAAGTGCTCCATTTATAGTAGGGAAAAGGAATTGGTGGTATTGAATCTATGGCAAGAATCTCTTTTCTAGAGATTAACTTTTCCACCTTAATAGACTTGGTTATTTTAATCATGTTGTTTTCTTTCATCCACTTTAATCTATTTCCAATATCTACACCTATGGGAAACCTTAGGGACCAGTGAATTGTTCAAGGAAAAAAGGTGCCGGCACTCATATGCAGGCTCTTTCATTAATAAATGAGGACCATGGGGTCAATTTTAGCAGGCAATTAAAAAGGTGCCACTATTTCAGATAAAAACAGATGGGTATGTACATGCACAAACACTCACACAAAAAATAATTCCATGAACCATGTTCTGCATTCTTTCCTCACTTGTTAGGTAAAGCTATGGTCTGATGTAACTAACTTAAGGCATGAGAGAGCAACAACTTTTCATCCAGATATAATTTAAGGAATCAGTGTTTTTGAGAAATGGAGAAAATCGCAGCAGATAAAGATCATATGACTTATCCAGTCTGTCCATTTGTACCAACTAATAAGTGCTACAATCCTTTCCTCTTCCTTAGAGATCGTCTGTGCCTGTCCCACGCTTTCTTGGATTCAGAAAGTATCCTTATCTCCACCACATCCCCTGGGAAAAAATTCACGCATCCATCACCCTTTCTGTAAAGAAATATTTCCTTAAATTACTCCTGAGTCTATCCCCTTTCTCCCTCATCATTTGCTCCCTCGTTCCAGAACTTCCTTTCAATTGAAAGAGACCTATGAAGGTATTGAAATGTCTCCCTCATATCTCCCCTCTCCCATCTTTCTTAAAGTCTGTCCCCATATGCTGTATGACTGAAACCATAGTCCATTTTATTAGATGCCCTCTCGACTGACCCCCATCCTGTTCATATCTTTTTGAAGGTGCAATTCCAGAACTGCACACAGTATTTTAACTATGGTCATCCCAGAGATTTTAACAGCGGCACTCTCACCATCTCCTTTCTGCTGGCCATTTCCCTTCCTATGTATCAAAGCATCTTTCTGGCTTTTGTCATAATTTTTTTGACCTGTTTGGCACCCTAAGATCATCAAATATGATCACCCCCAAGCCCCATTCTTCTTTTGTGCACATTGGTGCTTCACATACTACACTGTATATTGCCTTGGGGTTTTGCAGCTGAAATGCATGACCTTGCAATTTTTTGCATTAAATATTTTCTTCCAAATTCTAGAATAATCTTCAACTTTGCTAGATCCCTCTTGTTTTTTTGGAGTGTGGAAGTTACGGGGGTGTTTTTTTTAGGGGGTGGGGAAGTTAGTAGGGAGGGAGGCAATTAGGAGTATTTTTTTCGTGGTTGCAACATTTTGGAGTTTGATAGGGCAGATGTAAGGGAATATATTTTATGGCAGTGAAGTATGCCTGATGGGGCAATTTTAGGGGAGGGGATTTTATGGTGGTAGAGGCATCTTGGGGAGATGGGAGAGTAGAGAAGAGGGAGGAGAGGGTGTTTGAAAGGAGCAATTCCCTCACTTCCCCAACTTCCGTTGTATTGGAAAGAATTTTAAAAAACAATTTTGTCCTCCCATCCCCCCCTCCATTTTACCATCTTGGCTATTTCTTCTTCCATTTGCATCTTTGCTTTCCTGACTACTTTCCCAGCTTCTGTTGTTGATTCTTTCTCATCCTGCAATCTTTTTCCTAACCTTTCCAGCTACTACTTCTTTTTCTTACCTTTTTAGCTATTTCCTTTGAGAGCCATAGTGGCCTCCTTTTCCTCTTACTTTTATTTACTTTCCCAAGAAAAACCTTTGTTGCCCTTTAAAATATTTCTTTTCAGGTGGTATTAATAGCTGTATTTTAATCATCTTGTGAATGCAATTCACATTTTCTTATTACTCTCATTTAGAGCAGCTTTGTAGATTTCTGTGTTTGCTTCTCAGTGTAAGATTCCCAAAAGAGGGGTGGGGGGGAGTTGACCTGCATGGAGCTGCAGCTACAACCACTCTAGCCACCTAACTGGGCAGACTAGATGGACCATACTGGTCTTTATCTTCCATCATGACAATAATCATGTCCTTCTTTAATATTTTTTGTTGGAACCTTTGTTGAGAATGGCGAATTCTCAACAAAGGTTCCAACAAAAAATATACAAAAAAAAATTATTAAAGTCACTTTTTACCTATTTTTGCTCTAGGACATTGTTACAAAAACCTAAAAATTTGTTTTTGATTTTGTTAGGAATAATCATGTCCTGGCAATGTCCCAGTTTTTATACTATCTCCTACTATTTATTTTTTTAATTGGTCTTGTTTTATTTGATTTTTTATGTGTCAAATGTGTGCATATATAGTCCAAAGCCATTTCACTGGCCACTTTTATTTTTAGGAGATATTGAACATTAAGGGGTTGAACCGCAAGGATGCCAATAATGTTGACCACAACTATAGGGATTTGGCCAGTGATGAGACTGGTACTAATCAAAGAGTGAATGATGGACTCTAAACCCAGTTGGTATTCTGTGAGCCACTTTGATGGAATGGGATCAGTAGGACAAGACTATAAGAGAAGCGAACAGGTGGAGGTAGTAACCGGTGCAAAAGAAGTCCAAGTGTGTGAGAGACTCAAGTTTTGAAGGAGGGGATTCTGCAAGGTCAGGGAAGATGAAACTAGGCTGAGAAAGAAGACCTGTACGTTTGGCCACAACTTTCCTGTGGATAAAGACTGCGAGTGACTCTGAGGAAGAACCTTGTAGAGGATAGTGGATAGTTATATTTATAACTTGCAAACAAGAGTTGCAAAACTATCCCAAAGATGATCTTTGGGGAGTATTACAATTTGATAAATAATGGTCCTTCTTGGCAAGTTGAATTTTAGAATGATAGTAAAAGTAACACTCCTTGAAAAATGCCAGAGAGACTGGGTGTGGATTTTTTCTCCAGGCCTTTTCCGCGGATCTGAGCTGTTGTCCTAGCAACTGCAGTCCAGAATGAAACAAAGGCTGGGATTTCCTAGGATTAGAATTTCCAATTGACAATGGAGCTAAAGAATCTAAGGTATGAGAGAGAATAGTATTCCAACGGTCAGCATGCTCTTCAAGAGGTAACATATGATTTGGACTGAATAAAATATCCACTGCAAGAAAGGACAAGAGTCCTATGGGTAACTTTTCTATGGGCCATGGGAGCTGTAGGACCCCCCTCCCCCAAGACAAACTGATTTAAGTCATGGTTGATTAAGAACATATAGAAGGACTTGCCCCTAGCCCTACAAGTCCTTCTATATGTTCTTAATAGACCATGACAAATCAGATTGTCACCCTTCCCAATACTCAGCAGAACACATCTTGGACATTATCTTTTATGAAGAAGAACCACACTCACCTCTCTCTCTCTCTCTCTCTCTCTCTCTGGTCCCCTGGGACCACTCACAACTCTAGAGCTGAAAAGAGACAGCAAGGTCACCTGAAAAAATCTCTAAGTTCCTTCAATACCCTCAGATGTAACTATCCAGCCCTTATTGCTTTATCTTTTAGTTTAGCTAGCTCCTTACAAACTCAGTCTTCTGAAAGTTGCTCAGGGTCTACTTCACTTCCAGTTCTATTTGTATCCATTTTCTGTGGACATAATTCTAGGTTCCTTCCTCAGTGAACACTAAACATAAATATTTAAGAAATTCTGCTTTTCCTCATCAGCCTCTATGTATTACACCCCCCTTCACCTTTGAATCCCAAAATGCCACTTTGGCATTTCCTTTTGTCACTAACATATCTTAAAGCCTGGTCCCCCATTTTACTGCATTAGCAATTTTCTCTTCCATTTGCATCTTCACTTTCCTGGCTGCTTTCCAAGCTTCTCTTACTTTTTCCAGATACTGGCACCTATCATCCTCCTTCTGAGATCTCTTGTTTATGAATGATTTTTCTTTACCTTTTCAGCTTCTACTTTCATAAATCATAGCTACCTCTTAATTATTACTTTTAATTGCTTTTGTAACAGAGGTTTGTTGTCTTTACAATATCTCCTTTCACTTGTGCCCACTGTTTTTTTACTTTCAGTAGATCAGAGGTTCTCAACCCTTTTTAATTATGTGGATCCATTTTTAACCTCAAATTTCAGAGACTTTCAGTTCATTCCCACCACTCTTCCTGGACTCCTCCTCTTAACACTAAGCCTGTCCCCACAAGCCCTCTTTCTCTCCTCCCCTTCCTGTCTCCACCAGTGTCTCAATATCTTTCTCTCCACAACAACCCCCCCTCCAAGTCCATTCCTCTCCAGTCTCCCTTTTATCTCCAGGAACAAGCAGGAATGAGTCTTCACATATGGGTACGTCGGTACCGACGGAGTTTGCGCGGGAACGCTTCCCAGCGTCCAATCAAAGAGCTTTTGGAAGCATCCCACCATGCCTGCGTGCTGCCTTCCCACCTTTCCCAACTGCCTCTCCTCAGTTTTTGTTTTTCCGCGGAGCCGGCAGGAACGTCCTCCTGTCACCGCAGAAAATTCTTGTTTTATTTCTTTAGTTTTCTTGTGGTCACAGCTGTCTTTCCAACGCCACCGGTACCGCCGGTGTTTTCTTTTCTTTTTTTGTAAAATCTTCCTTTTCCAAGGGATATTTTTTCTTCATAGTGTCCCACGGGTTCTTAGGCCTTTTAGGCCTCTTCTTTTTCCTTCATGGAACCGCCGGCCACTTTCTC
Source organism: Ichthyophis bannanicus (assembly GCA_033557465.1). Lineage (NCBI taxonomy): Eukaryota > Metazoa > Chordata > Amphibia > Gymnophiona > Ichthyophiidae > Ichthyophis > Ichthyophis bannanicus. The sequence goes on along the minus strand of JAWIIG010000024.1, from coordinate 1,896,358 downwards.
CAAGAAATGTTCAGACTGTGGCGGTACAACTTTATTTTTAGACCCTCGAAGTCGGTGTCTAACCTGCTTGGGTCCTGACAGCAGTTTGGTGAGAAGAGGTCTTAAACATCGAGGTTCCCTCGATACATGGTTGCCCTCCAACTTCGGGGCACCGTCCCCTTCTTCTTCTACACAGGATCAGGTAACCCACAAACAGTCTCTTAAGACTAGCCAGCCCTCGAGTGGTAGGTCTCATGCACAGCATGTAGACGGTTCCGGCCTTGCCCTCGAGGGCCCACTGGCTTCAAAACCCCGGCGGGAGTCTTCGGTCTCCAAAGTGTATAAGGGGTTTCAGGTTGTTCTTGGGGTTCACCCCTCACAGAACATACCTGAGCTGTGTCCGGTGGTGGCATCCGCTTCGAGCGGTACCGATACCCCGGCATCGGCACTGGTGTTGGATGAAACACTCCTCACCAGGGATCGTCATCTGGCGTCCTCGGTGCCTTCGGGACCAGTGGATACTGTCCAGACTGACTTTCCATTATCGGTACCAGCACCGATACTACCACCGACGTCGGTACCCTCCAGACGTGCATCGATAGCCTCACTTCCTTTGATGCCGAGTCTGGAATCGATCTCCAGTCTGGAGGACTGGGTACCGACTCGCCGTGGTACCGAAGGCTCGGTTCCGATGATTCGGATCCACAACTCTCGGTTCCCCCGAGGCTGATTGAGTTGCTACTGGTTGACCTTCCTTCACCGGTATCAGACACGGTACCGAAGTCGGTACCGATGTCCTCATTACCTTTACGGTCGGTGCCTTCCATGCTTCGCTTATCAGGCTCTCTGCCCTCGATGCCGAGTTTGGAATCGATCTCTAGTCTGGAAGACTGGGAACCAATACGCTTTGGTACCGACACCGATCGATACCGGTGGCTCGGTACCGAGGATAGCGACCGGAGGTTTTCGGTTACCTCGGTACCGATTGAACTGTTACCGATGACTGCTCCGTTGTCTCTGTCAGGCTCGACTCCGACATCGGTACCGGTATTGGCATCGGTACCGGTATCCACAGTAGCATCGTGGCCAACTCCTGCCATGCTTTTTTCAACAGGATCGCTCCCTTCTATACCAAGCTTGGAGTCGATACCTGGCATGGACAATGTGGTAATGACGGTCGCTGCTCCTGACAGCCAGTACCGGCGACCATCCCTTAAGCATTCCACACTGCATTGTGCAGGATCTTCTATTCCTATATATTTGGATACCTCTGTCGGTGCTCAGGCTAGTTCTTCAGATCTAACCTGTCCAAGGGAGATTCCTGTTGGGGATCCCTCTTTTCAGAGTTTCCTCCTGGATATAGCAAGATCTCTTGCCATTCCTATTCCAGGACATGATCCTGCACAAGGCTCTCTTTCTACCAAAGCAAAGGAGAACATAATGCTTCCTTTGCATTATTCCTTGCAGGATCTCCTTCTAGGAATGTGGGAAACACCTTTAAGGGTACCCCCACCTCCCAGGGCAACTGATCTCTTATATCAAGTGCCCCCCTCTCCAGGGTTTCAAAAGACTCAACTTCCTCATCATTCCATAGTAGTGGAATCAGCAATGAGGCGGGTAAAGAGTAAGAAAAAGCACTCTTCTTATCCGCCAGGTTGTGAGTCTAAGACACTAGATGCCTTTGGACGTCAAACCTTCCAGACATCTATGCTTTCTGCAAGAATTCTCTCATATATTTTTTATATGAGTCTATCTCTTGAAGAGGTCACAAAGCAATTACATCTTTTGACTCCTTTCCTTCCAGATTCCAAGAGTACAGACTATTCCTCACTGCTTAAGCATATCCAGAATATCTCTTGGTTTCTTTCTCGTGCTTCCCTAGACTCTTTTGAGTCTGTTAGCAGGACTTCTGCTATAGCTATAGGGGCACGACGTAGAGCCTGGCTCCAAACTTCAGACTTGGACAAATGGGCACAACAACTTCTGGGACATACTCCTTGCACTGGAGAAAATCTTTTCAACAAGGAGTCTTTACGTCAGGTTACTCAGTTGTCCACTGATTTACCTGTTCCTAGGGGTTGTTCTACACCTTCTTCTGTCCCAGTAGGTAGGAAATGTCCTACCAAACTTTCTTCCCACAGGAGAAGGTGGTTTTATTCATCACTTGCCCATCATACAGGTGTTCCCAAACAGGGGAGGCATCGTCCTGGTCTGAAGAATCCAACCTCTCACCAGGCTCAGCAAACCCAGCAACCACAGGGTTTCTGATCAATCATCATCAGATGCTTGTGACTCTTGGGGTTAGAATCTACAGTTGCTTCTTCTCAATAGAGGCAATCCACTGCTGTCATTCTAAATCCTAAACATGGATCTCTTCCCAAAGACATCCATTCTTTCTATGTTCTCTGAGCTGTCAGGATGTTCATGCTTCTAGATCACAGGGTTCTCCTCTTCTTCCTGCTAGGGAAAGAGGTCTAACCACTATCAAACGATAGTTTCCTGTGCCAGCATGTCTTTTTTTCCTTTCTATAGACTTACTACTTTGTAAGCCTTCTTCAGCTCCATTCTTTTTACCCTCTTACCGGGTTTTTCCTCTGTAAGAGCGGTATTGCTTCACTGGAGGGCTTTTTCTTCAGCCTCTCTAGTTTTGCTACTTTTCCAGTGCAGAGTTCTCTTCTCTGAGTTGACTCCTCTTTTTCAATCTTGCCTTGAAGCAGTTCATCAGACATGTCCAGAGTTTTCTACTCTTGTTCTGTCCTTTCTGTTTTTAAACAGTACCATTCTTTCAGCTGTCTGGCAAGCAGCTGCCAATGCAGGAGCCTTAATGTTTGGACCACTGGTTCTTGTCCATCAGCAACCAGATTTGTCCTCCACTAACATTCTGTCTGGTCTTAGTAGTGGCTCCAAGTCAGTGCTGTCATCTGTCTTGGAAATATTTTCACTACAAGCTTGTTGGATTGTCTTCTCTTTCTGCCATCTCCATTCCCCTGGGTTTGGCAGCATAGTTGACATAGGTACTGGCTCTCCTGCAGCCAGTTCTATCTCCTCATTCTCCTGCATCATGCTCTCTGCAATTCTACAGAGAAGCTCTCCACTATGGGCCCTTGCTAGAGAGCATGGGGGGCTTTTTCTCCAACAGCTATACTAGATGGTTGAAAAAGGCTTTTTCAGTCATGTCTCCCATGACTAGAAAAGTTCTCCTTTTAATATAAAGGACATAGGCCTCCTCTTACGTGAAAGCTTAAGGAGTTGCTAATTCCCTGCTTTGGTCCATAGTATTTCCAATTGGGAATATGTTTTCTCCTTCCAGCTCGTCCTCATGGTAAGAACGCATGATACCTTTTTGCCCTTAAGCAGGTCAGCATGGTATCTCATTTTTATGCGTCTTCTGTTCACTTACCATGCTAGAGTTCTAGAATACTCGGGACTTGCTGGCTGCAGACTGATATCATCCTCTGTTTTTCACGTAACTATCCTGGTTATTCCACTACCTAGCATCCCTGTAGCTCATAACCAGTGGAAATTGATTCTCTATATATCTTCTCAAGTAGACTCCACCTTCTTGTTATTAGATGAATCTTTCCTTTCCACATTTTCCTATGTGAATACCATTTCTGTAGGCATATCTCTGTCTGCTTCATTGCAGACTCCCATATAAAGGCCTATATATATTCATACCTATAGCATACATCTTACAGATGTCTATGTCTATCATTTGTGTGTATTTTATGCCCTTCATATCTCACTATAGATATATATCTATATTATATATATATATATATATATTTCTATCTATCTATCTATCTATCTATCTATCTATATATATATATATATATATATATATATATATATATATATATATATATATATATATATATATATATATATATATATATATATATATATATATATATGTATCTCTCAAGATTTTTTACTATGGGTAGATATGTATTCTGTATTTATCTACCTGACTGTCAAGGTTCATATAGCTATATGATTCTGACAGATGGGCTTTACCCATTCTTATGCTATCCAGCATGTTTTGGGGTTCCACAACCACTTCGGTGGTAGTTAACAACTTCCACCATAACCTTACGGTTTAGATACCTCTGAAGCTCTCCATGTCCCAATATCTTTCCTAGCTGACTCCAGTTAGGACAGACATTGCGGATCTTCGGCTAATCACAGGCTCTAACGCCTCCAGCGTTTGTTCTTTCTTTTGGGATACAAGGGGTTCCCATACCCTTTCTCCCCACAAGGACTGTCCAAATCGGTTAGCCTTTCTCTTTTGTTCCTAAGAGTGAGCCACTCTGCCGCCAAAAGAGTTCGGCTTTTGTCATAAAGCCTTCCGCTGAAGGCCCACCATTTTTGTACTACCCCAGTTTTTCCTACTGGGGTTACCAGTTACCTTTCAGGATTCTGACCTCCACTGTTTTTCCTACAGGTTTATTACCTCCACTTTACAGTGAGGTCCTCTTCGAGGTTCCTCTATTGGGTTTCCCAGTAGATCCCATGAACCTCCATACTTCTGTGAAATCCTGTCAGGGGAGGTCCATATTGCAATATTCTTTGCAATATCATTGATGACAATTATCATCCACACATGGACTCCTTGTCTGCAATCCTATGCTGGGTTAACTGTTCCACAGCATCTTTCTTTCTTCAACTCCTACCCTCCATCCTCAGGATGCCTGGTGTTGTGGGGGATAGCATGTTCCAACCTATGACATGCTAGGACTCCAGGCATCTCAGCTTGGGAGTCCCCATATGTGAAGACTCATTCCTGCTTGTTCCTGGAGATAGCACAGTTACTTACCTGTAACAGGTGATCTCTGGGAACAGCAGGAATAAATCTTCACAACCCACCCACCTCCCCAGGAGTTGTATCTCTATCTATCTTTCCTTTCCTCTCTCTCTCTCTCTCTCTTTGTCTCAGCTTTAAAACTTAACTGAGGAGAGGCAGTTGAGAAAGGCGGGAAGGCAGCACGCAGGCATGGTGGGATGCTTCCAAAAGCTCTTTGATTGGACGCTGGGAAGCGTTCCCGCGCAGACTCCGTCGGTACCGACGTACCCATATGTGAAGACTTATTCCTGCTATTCCCAGAGATCACCTGTTACAGGTAAGTAACTGTGCTTTCTCATTTCTGTGTCCTGTGGACCCCCCCCCCAATAATTGTTTCACAAATCACTGCTCCAAATGTTCCCATTCATCTTATGACTCCTTGAGGTATTCCCCAACTTGACAAAGTTAGTTTTCTTGATGTAGAAGGCCCTTACATTTGAATACACCATCATTGCCCTTACCCTAAAACTGATCTACATCAGTCAGTGATTGCTACATCCTTCATTAGACACGTCAAACTCCAGGCCTGGAGGGTTCAAACCAGTCAAACTTTCAGGATTATCCCTAATAAATATATATATGAGAGATTTGCATGCACTATTTTCATTGTGTACAAATATGTTTTACAAATATTTCTTAGAGACATCTTGAAAACCAGGATGGTTTGTAGCCCTCCAAGACTGGACATTTACACCCTTGTCCTATATGATTCACCGACTGTGCCATCAGAAATACTCTCCCCATTCTTAAGCACCAGGTCCAGTATCCCCCCACCCATGTGGGTTCTATAAACAATTGCTGGAAGAGTTCTCTCCATAGAGAATTAATGATTCTCTCTCTCTTCTAAATGACATTATAGCTGGGAATTCCTAGTCAACATCTGGCAGAGTGAAGCCAACTAGCAATAGCACATCCCCTCTCATAGCACTTTTGTGAAATCTCTTCAATTAAATCTCTATTTCATCTCTATTTCTCTTGCCTGTGAAGGAGGTCTGTATATTGGACCAAGATAAATATGTTCCATTCCCTCTTTTCAGATTAACTTAATGCCCTCTTATCTCATAAAACTTTCAGTTCTGTTGCTTTAATATTTTTACATATTGAACTACTTTTCCTCCCTTACTTCCAACCTTGTCCTTTCTGAATAGATTATAATCTGGAGTAACTACATCTTAGTCATGGTTTGCCATGTACCACGTCTCCATGACTGCCCCTAAATCCAAGTCAGCCTCTGCCATTACAGCCTCTAGACCTGGGCCTTTATTTACCATACAATAGGCATTAGTATATTATAGCCTTCAAGCTGTTGCCTTCTTTCCCCATTACTATATACGTGTTTCATGTTTTACTTTCCTGAGGGTTTTGTCCACCCATGCCCATCGAGCTTAGTTTGAAACCATCTATGTAGGTGCACATGTTGTGTCTGTTTCATAAATATTACATCACAAACATGTCTCCTTCCATTCCTTTAAGAAGAACTCTTCATTCAGTATTCCCAGAGATCTCATGGGAGTTAGCTAATTAGAGAGTTCTTCTGGCCAAACACAATTTCAATCATTGGTCCCAAAACAATTTTTCATTTTTTTTAAACTAGTTAAAACCAGTCTTCTATTTACAGTCTATTAAACAATTTTGTTTGCTAAGCACATATAGCTTCTTATAGAGGAAGTAGCTGCAGCACTTATCTTCACATGCCTAGTAGTACTCTCCTTGTGCTTAGACAGAACTCTAAATGTCTAGCTCCTGTTAGGTCCTTGGGAATACTGAATGAAGAGTGATTATATAATTCTCCTAGCTTAAGGGTATCTATGTACTCTTTTATAAAAGCAACATATGCACCTAAATATCTTCATAAAGAAGACAGAAGATTTTAATTTGTGCACATATGTGCTTGTAGAAATGGGTGCATATGCATGGATTTTGTAAGCAGTGATCCTACTCCCACCCCCAGTCTCTTCCCTTGCCAATATCACAAAGAAGCAAGCACTATATTTTCTGGAGGGCCTACTTTTACACCTGGGCAATTTTACTTTGGTATACTAATAAAACAAAGGCATCACTATCTTTATCCCTGCTACTTTTGCCTGCCTCTACATATACCCTATAGAACAAACATAAGATTGTCTGAGTTGCAAGCGAACTAAATATATATTAATATGTTATCTTTTTCATCTTTCTTTTTTGTCTTTATCTTTTTTGTCAGGCTTCACACAACAGGGAAGAGTATTGTTGTAACTGCAACCCAATGCAAGTGTAACCCCTTTTAATCAATTTGAAATCCCTAGTGAAACAAAACTTTAAATAGCTAAACTTAGCTTCATTGATCCAGAATCCACATCGCCAGCAATATTCATACACGACACGCGTGTTTCGGGCCGACAGGCCCTGCTTCAAGTGTGACTCGCTTAGAAGAAAGGATTCGGAATTTCCAAAAGACGCTAGGTCCTGTGACTCATAAATGTAAAGCTTGCAAAAACTGTGATTGGCTGATTAAGATGACATCATTAAAAGAAGGAGGAACTCCAGGGAATTCAAAATGAATGAGTGAGTGAATAGATACCACAATAGGTAAACATCCAACCCTCCTCATAAAGTCCCCCATTCCTGCTCTAAATTCAAACCATCAGGAATTACAGTCTGTAGATGGAAAATCCATCTTTGTTCTAACCACTGTAGACGTTGTGTCTGATTGCCACCCCTCGGATCCACCGAAACCAAGTCTATCACTCTCCACTTAAAATCCTGAAAAGTGTGACCTAAAGAAATAGTGTTCCACCAGCGGGGCGGAAAGTACAGAAGTCCATATGCAAGATGCATGTTCACTTAAATGGATCTTGACCATACGTATCGTGCGGCCAATGTAGAGTAAGTCACAGGGGCAGCGAAGCAAGTATACGACAAAACTGGTGGTACACGAGCTGTCCCCCGAAAACCTATAAGAACGGCCAGTGGTTGGGTGGTGCCAAATCTCAGCCTCCAGAGTATTAGCACAAAACTCAATTCTGACAGGGCACATGGCCTCCGCCAGTGGATGATTTTATCGGACGGTCAATCAGCATAGCTGAATGAACAAGGTGATCTCTGAGCTTGCAGCCTCTAGTAAACGCAAAACAAACTGGTGCCTGAAAATAACGATGAAGGCTGGGAATGCTCCAATGTCGTCGGAATATCCTAACTGCCTCAGAAGAGTTAACCATAAGGGGAAGGATGCCCATAATCCTGTCACTCTCATTATTCAATGCTTCCGTCCGGTTCTGTAAGAGCCATTCTCTATGGGTATATCTGGCTCGAGTGTATGCCCATTTAACAATCCCTCTAGGAAAGCTCCGCGCTGACAATCTTGCCCGTAAATCTGTCTGCCCATCAATACTAGTATCTCACCCCCACTGTGTATGAAGTCAAGAAAGGAAAGATTTTCCTAGCCTGTTGTGGAGAAACAATGACGGGAGGTCAGCTGAGTATTTCTCTTCAGAACAATATTCCTCTGGCCTTAGGGCTGCCTAGATTGACAAAACACTGGATGTCTGGGTGGAATGCACCATCTGATGGAGTGTGGATTTTGAATAGTCTTGTTTCAGTGGCTTGTCCCCTTGCCTGGAACAAACTTGTTAGGAATTACGACTTTTACAGGATTATTTGGATTTTAGAAAAAAAGAGTAAAGCTTTTTATTTTAGGAAAGTTTTCTTTGACAATATTGTTAAATAATTTTGGGTTATGAATTGAGGAGTTCTCATCTAATGCAGAGCCATTTGAATATTAGATTGGAGCTAAAGATTTTATTTCTGGAAATTTATCATTTTGTTGTGATTATATGCTATGTGATGTTATGTTAATTGTGTTTGTGATTTTCTTTTTATAATTATGGCTTATGTTATTTGTAAACCATGGTATAGAAGCTTCATAAATAAATAAATACCCTGGAGCTGAAGATTTGTGTCTTATAACCAGGGCCATACCACAGGCTGTGCGAGTGGTGCGCCGCACAGAGCGCAAGTACAGAAAGGTCGCTCATATCATTGGGCTTCCAGGAAGTTCAAAAAGAGAAAATTATTGCATGTGGATGGGGTGGATATACTAGCCCCCCCCCAATCTCTTCACTCATCCTTTTGCACACCCCTCATATGGTTCTTCAGTCACTACACGCTATTTGCCTTCACCTTCCTTCTGCCACACAAGCAAGACTAGAATCCACGAGACACTCAGCTTTCTGTTTTCTTGCACCAAAATTCTGGAATGATCTGCCTCCTGATCTTCGATTGGAATCCTCTTACCCCAGATTTAAGGCTTCCCTTAAAAAGCACCTGTTCTTAAAAGCATTCCCTTATCTTGGATAGTAGGATGGTCTGACTTTCTCCTTTTCTCTTCCATACCTTCCTTTCTGGTTTGAATAGTCTTCTCTTTTATGCATTGGAGTTCTTTTTCTGTTTCATATACTGTTGTTTTTATTGTAAACCGCCTTGCTATGTCAAATTTTAAATAAACTAAATGAAACTAAAATAAACTATCATTAATTTTAGGACTTTGTGAGTTTCTGACTAAATAAGAATTAAATGGTAACAAATTACCTCTTTCAAGTTCCCCATAGTAGGCAGTTATTAGTGCTTATTGACTAGAAACCACCACATCCTAACACATGTATTGGACATAATTTGTATATTTTCTTTGCAGCGTCATGCCAAAACGAATTTCAAAATTAGCACAATTTGAAGCATTGTCCACAAATGTTTGGTCCCCCACTAAAAGGGGGGAGGCTGGGAACTACACACCGGTTAGTCTGACCTCAGTGGTGAGTAAATTAATGGAATCGTTGCTAAAACAGAGAATATTGCAGTTTCTGGAATCCAGTGGATTACAGGTTCTTTATGGACAAGCAGAATAATGTCCTCATGTATAGATGATGCAATCGACTGAGCCCTGCGCAGGAGCCAGTTCCCAACTTCTTCTAAAAGCTTTTAAAGCTAGTCCTGTGCATGCCAGCCACGTTCTGCCTGCCGCTGTCATATGGGAACCCCTCAGTCTTTGTCTGTGGAGCTCAACGGAGGTGCACGTCCTGTGCTAAAGACTATTTATCCTTTTCTTCTTTTTTTTTTCTTGAGTTCACTGATTTCTCACTTTTTTTTCTTCTGCTGCTGTGTGAGTTGTTCTTCCTGGTAGTTCCCTTATTTAGGGTTTTCAGGCGGTTTCTAAGTTTCCTTATTTTTACTGCATTGATGCTATAGGCATTAGGCACCTCAGCCAGATCTATTTTTTCATCATCAAATCATTTGATTTTGATGCGGCTATTTTTCCAGACAACATATCCCAAAAACTCTCCATCTAGTTTAAAAGGTATTCCAGGTGTAACAGGACCATGTCTGTTACACACCCTCATAATTGGTGCATGCAGTGCCTCTGGACCAGACATTGATCCCTCTCATCTTTATGCTCACAGATAATAAAGAGAAGACTTGAGGTCGAGAGGAACAGTGCTAAAGGATTTTTGACACAGATAAGCCCAGGCCATCAACTTTGGCATTGGTAATTTCATGACCCAGGGAGCTGCATTGAATGCTAGAGGTGCTTCCACAAAAGGCGTCATCAAGCTCATTCAGAGTCTAGAATTGATAGGGTATCCAGGGAATGGTCATCCATTAATTCCTGTCTGAATAAAAGGGACGGATTCATCCTTAACTTTGACAGAGAGGACTTAGGACACTGTGTATGAACAGAGGTTGAGATGCATCAGCATCATAGTTCATCTGAGCATGATGTAGAGAGTTTTAGCTTTCTGATGAGCTGATGCCCATGAAATGGCCCTAATGAGAGGAATGCTTATCCTCTTAGTGATGAAAGGGCCATGGTAGCCTCCTAGGGGGCTTAGACCAGCTGCCATTAATTGCCACCAGACTCCACAGACCTCGACGAAATCTGCTATAGTCCCTCTAACCTTTGCCAATGGTAGTCCTTGAGCAGGGCTGGCCTCAGAATTTGTTCAAGGTGTTAGTGCCCTAGGCAAACAAGTCTTTTGACCCCTCCTCCCCTGGCTGGCAGAATTAATTGTTTAGCTTTGAATTCCCTGCTCTTTGCCCTTCCCCCACAGAAGCTACTGCTCTAGCTGACTACCTAGCTTGCCTGAAGGTTGGACCAGCCCTGCCCTTGAGAGGTGCCTTCTGAAGACCTTCTTTAATGGATTGAGATCATCTGTGCATGGCACTAGGTCAGTTCATCAAGACATTGAGTGATTTTAAAGACTCACCAACTGCCTTTGGGAGATTCACTGATATCAAGACATTGAAGGACCTTGACATTAGTGACTGCCTGGCTGGTGTCCATTTCCAGCACATTAGTATTGGTGGACATTGGTACACAGGTCTGCATCCTGTTGGAAGCTGAATGCTGGGCTCGATGGACCTTTGGTCAAACCCAGTATGGCTTTTGTTAAGTAGAAACTCTGACATCTTTTCTGAGTCTGACTCTGAGCATTCCTGGAACTCAGAGTGCAATTTGGAATACTTTTTAAAGGATAAATCTTTTGAGTGCGCTCTGATCCTTCATCACCTTATAAGAGACTAGAGTCTCCTCCGGAGGAGTTGCCCTTCATATATTTTGTGAGAGGGATGGCTAAATCTGTCACATTTAAGTTAAAGATGGAAGAGGAACCCAGGGCTGATGGAAGATGTGACCATGCCCATTCATAAAATCCAAAAAAGATGAACAGATGGTAATATGAGACCCTCTTCTGTAAACATCCTGTGAACAAGAAAATCAACAATCTGTCGAGTACAGAAGGCTCCCAGATTTGAGAAGCTCCACCTACCACATTATATGGTCATCAAATCTGCTCTCAAGAACCAACTCCAATTCAAACTCCTTGGTGCCATTGAGCAGAGATGCTTAGACTGGAGGGGGGTGCAGAGGGGAGTGGCCAAGATGACAAAAGGAATGGAAAGAAATCTGCAAAGAAAGGCTAGAGTTCTTCAGCTTGGTAGTAAGATGGCTGAGCAGAATTCTGATAGAGGTCTATAGAAAAATGAGTGGCGTGAAAACAGGTGAATGTGGATTGGCTGTTTACTCCTTTGAAAAGAGGAGGGCCAGGGGGACACAGTGAAGTTACAATGTAGCTTGTTTGAAACTAATCAGAGAAAATATTTTTCACTCAACATGTAATTAAGTTCTGGAGTTCATTGCCAGGGACTGTAGTGGAGGCTGCTGGTATGAGTTTGAAAGAGGCTTGAACAAGTTCCTGGAAGAAATGTCCATGAGCCATTGTTAAAGTGGACTTGGAAGGTCCACTGCTTGCCCCTGAGATAGGCAGCATGGAGTCTTTCTGCCTTTTGGGAATCTGATGGGTGCTTGAAGCCTGGAATGGCCAGTGTTGGAAGCAGAAACTTGAAAAATTGGGAGACTGGGTGTCCAAATGGCAGATGAAATTTAATGTGGACAAGTGCAAAGTTATGCATTTAGGGATACATGATGCAAGGTTCCACATTAGGAATCACCACTCAGGAAAAAGATCTGGGCGTCATCGTGAATAGTACGTTGAAACCCTCTGCCCAGTGTACAGCTCCGGTCAGGAAAGCAAATAGAATGCTTGGAATCATAAGGAAAGAAGAAGAAAATTAAACCAAGGATATTGTAATGTCTCTATATCGCTTCATGGTGTGACCACACCTTGAGTATTATGTGCAGTTCTGGTCACCATATCTTAAAAAGGATATAGCAGAACTGGAAAAGGTAACAAGAAGAGTGACCAAAATGATAAAGGGGATGGAAGGATATCCCTAAGAGGAAAGGCTTAAAAGGTTAGGGCTCTTCAACTTTTAAAAGAGATGGCTGAGGGGAGATATGATAGAGGTCAATAAAATAATGAATGGAATGGGACAGGTAAACGTAGATCGGTTCTATACTTCTTTAAAAAGTAGAAAGACTAGGGGCCATGCAATGAAGCTACAATGTGGTACATTTAAGACTAATTAGAGAAAATATTTTTTCACTCGGCATGTAATCAAACTCTGGAATTCATTACCGGATGATGTAGTAAAAGCTGTTACTTTGGCGGGGTTCAAACAGGTTTGGATGAGTTCTTGGAGGAAAAGTCCATAAACCATTATTAAAGAAGGCCTGGGAAATCCACTGTTTACTCTGGGATTAGCTTTGTGGAACCTGTGTGCCTTTTAGGAACCTGCCGGATACTTGTGACCTGGACTGGCCACTGTTGGAAACAGGGTACTAGGCTTGATCGACCTTTGTTTGACTCAGTATGACATTTTGTTGTTGTTATGACTTCAGAGTCATTTGGGAGAAAGGATGTTTCAGAAGGCTATTGTTATCCCACATATATGCTGTAGAGAGAATATCTCCAGAGTTTAGGTGCAAGAAGATGCAACTTTTTTTCCTTTATTCAGCTTTTCACATTAAACAAGATAATATATCCTGTTAGGAAAACAGAGGAGGACTGAAAGCATTACATGAGGAATAAATCTAACAATTAAGCATAAAAACCCAACAAGAAGTCATCACATTGACAAGCTTTCACTGTAAAAACATAAGAGTACAACAAGATAGTACATGTACATGTAGCGCAGCATATATGCGGGGCCCAAGGCTTGTCTTGGTCACCAATCTTGCATCCGAAGTAAAGATGATATGCCTTCTTCAATTGAGAAGTGATACTTTTCTTCTGGTTGGCAAATATCACTTCCCCACAAATGTAGCAGAAATTGTCAACGGTATTAATGCACTTTTGCGGCATTACTGTTCTGTATTGTACCTAAATGGCTAAAATTATATGATTAATAAAAGTTACGTTTATTTTATTTAACAATTCTTATATACCGTGCTATTTGTTATCAGTGCGGTTTACATTCAACAACGAGAGCTCAGTGCAGTCAAGACTGTTTGAGTTTACATTATAACAGGAGTTAGAACTTGGACCATACAGGGTAACTATTTACATGTTGCGATATCTTTAAACGATACAAATACAGAGTAACTATATACACGCTGAGTTTGGTAAGGCTAGATAGAGAATACATGGTAAGCATAAACAGGTTGACATGGAGTAATAAATATTACATGGTGTGAATAGACGTGAAGTGTTTACGGACATGAGTGTGATTGCTTAAAGCATGAGTGTTATGTTGTGAGTGAGGTGTTTGTGGGGGATGGGGGAGATTTCTCTGGGGCGGGGTAGCTGATTGAGCAAAATGTAGCAGAAAGAGATGGTGCTTTATTGCCTTCCGAAACTGTAGGAGGTCTTTGATTGTTCTTATTTCTGGTGGGAGGTCATTCCAGCATTTTGGTGCGTAGTATGCAAAAGCTCTTCTCCTGGTTGTTTGGGTGCACTTTATGGAGTCTTTAGGGAAGGTCAATGTGTTGGCAGTTGCTGTCCTTCTAGATCTGATTTGTGGAGTTGGTGTAATAAGGTTCTTGAGAGAATTGGGGGCTATGTTGTTAATCTTAAATGTAATCAGTAGGATCTTGTATGTAACAGTAGCTTAAACTGTCTCGCACACAGTTTGAAATATTTTAAATGCTCAGCCTTTCCGACTGCGTATAGTACACTGCTGACATCAGATGGCTTCTGCAGCCGTCTGGCAGTAGTATTGCATTGCATCAGAAAATAATGCAATCAACTCTGGATGATGTGTGCATGCTGCTATTATGCAATGTGATGCAATATTACATCATTCAAGGCTTATTTGGGATGTTGATGGATAAATTTACACAGTGAAACGTCAAAAATGAACTACATGCAATATCTTCAAAACGAGAGCCAATAAAATGTTTTTAATGTTATATTCGTGTTCAGCTCACCAAGATACTACAGATTAGGACCTTTTAAAGTCAGTAACGATTTCAATGCTGACCAATTGGAGTTGGTCAAAAACATAACTTTTTGAAAGTGCGCTTGCCACACACTAAAGACTTGCCACATGGCATATGGTTGCTACATTTGAATCCCCCTCTCTTCTTTTACTTTTCTCTTCTATAATTTCCTATTATTGTTTGAAGGGGGTTCTTTACTGTTACAATTTTTTTTGTTGTAGTTTTGAGTTTATTTAGGTTAAATCTGGATGAATTATGTATTCTTATGCGTATGATATTTTCATATTGGTACCAGGACAAAGTAATTTAGCTTAGACTTAAACTTTGCTTAATAAGGTTTTTATTCAAGTAGAAAAATTTGTTATAGTTGGGAAATTCTCTGGCTGAGCTTCCTAAGGAATCCAACATTGTCAGATCTTAAGTCTATTTGTTTCTTTGAAGGTTTTGGAAGAAATGTTGGATTTCTCCCTGCCCATGGAATTGCATATATCATATGTTGTATAAAAGCTGTTTTATAAATTACAGCACCTTAGGTTTGTTCATGCTTAGACAAGGAACACTTCAAAATGTGGTAAAATCCAAGCTTTAGCTAACTTGATTGTGATTATTATCTACTAAGGCATTTGTATAAAATAATGAGAGAGATTGCAACTATTATTAAATACTACTTCTAAATCCATTTATTGGGCTCATGCTATGGATAGAGTGGAAGAGTAGCATAATGGTTGGAGCACTGGCTTGGGAACCAAGAAACCAGGGTTCAGTTCCACCAGCACTCCTTGTGACCTTGGGCAAGGCACGTAACCCTCCATTGCCTCAGAAAATTCCAAGTTATCACTGTCCCTGTTTAATTTAAATTACTAAGTTTGTTACAATGTAAACTGCTTTGATTGAAATGCTAAAGTGGTACAAAGACCTGTTAAATAAATAAATCTTTATTGCTTAAGTTGTGCTAGCTACCTATTCAAGCACAAATTATTTGCACCTCATTTTTCACTACAAAACCAAATTTCTCAGCAGTTATAAATTGCATTAATACAGTCTCTCTCTGGTGTATGGATCACTGACATAAAATAAATTATAAGAAAACAGAAGTGCTCTACATTACAAGGAACCAGAGCTTCATGCCACCAACAATCCTAAAGGTCAAGGACGCAGAATTAGAGGTAAAACCTGAAGTGCAATACTTATGAGTAACTCTTGATCAATGCCTGTCCTTAAATTCTCACATTAGCAAAACGGCAAGAGCGATCTACAGTAAATTACAGTTTTCCAACACTTTATTTTTATTTTATTTATTTACATTCTCTTATATACCGCGCTATTCTGCATCAGTGCGGTTTACATTGAACAAACTGAAATTACATTGAACAGGGCATTATAACTTGGAGATAACTATTTTACAGGGAACATGGGCTATGGAGGGTTAAGTGGCTTGCCCAAGACCACAAGGAGCACCTGTGGGACTAGAAACCCCAGTCCTTCCGGCCCAAGGTTGCTGTCCTCTAGTGGGATTTGAACCCCCGACCTTCCAGCCTGAAGTACCTTGCCCCAACCACTAGGCCACTCCTCCACTCTTACGCCCCCTACTCAAAGCGCATAATTTTAGAACAGTGTTTCAGGCCATGATATCTCCACACCAAGACTACTGCAACATTATTTACCATGGACTGCCCAAGAGCACCCTACATACTTTACAAATGGCCCAGCAATACAGCAGCTTGAATCCTTCAGGGTGCATCTGAAACTGCACACAATACTCAAGGTGTGGACACATCTGGAACCTCTAGAGAAAAATAATCCCAACTACAGGTAAAAAATGTTGGGCTTAATGGATATTGGTCTGATTCAGCATGGATCATCTTATGTTCATGCATACATAATATAACGGTAATGGGCCATTAAAATGGACATTCACAGTTACGTACATTTGTTGGATGTACATAAAGCAGAGGGATTAACTTTTTCAGAAGGCCCAGCTAACACAACAGAGATGAGGGAAAAATGCTGACGATAAATGATTCTTGGTAATGCTAAGAAAGTTGAGAACTACCACTACTATTACTTACCATTTGTATAGCACTACAAGGCGTACGCAACACTGTACATACGAGATATAAGAGACAGTCCCCGTGGTGTGATAGCTGCAAAAAGCCTGCAGTAAGTGAAAGTCTTCCGCATTATGTGCAGGAGGCATTCCACGCTTTCCCCCTGCAGATACCGCACTGGTTTTGGATTTATTACGGAGACCCACAATACCTACCAAAGGCAGGTATCGCAATGAAAATCCCATAGTGCCTGCTAATGCAGGTATCGCAGGTCCGTGTGGTAAATCTAAGGGGAGACATGGTAGCAATTGGGTGCACAGCGCTCTAACAATCTCTGTGCCTTGATCACTACTATGGCCCCCTCCCCCCACAACTTTGATCAGAAACCCCCGATGCATCAATATTGTTAGTGTCATGGATGTAAAGATTCGTGGCAATATGTTAAAAAAAAAAAAAAGCCTTTCCCCCCTTTAGCACCTGTCTCCCTTGGACAGCTCCCTTTCCCCACCTGGAGCTATCCAGGGGGCATTGGTGTACCTCCAGCCAACTACACTATCCTGGCTAACCAGTCAAGTAGTGAAAGAGCTCCCCCTAACCAATCCTTAAAAATATACCAGCTGGTCAGTCAGGGTTCCGCTTTCTAAATATTCGAATCCGGCTAGTCAGTTGGCTTCAGGGAGCTGCATGGGCCTCCCTAACACCCCCCCCCCATTCCATACCTTAAATCGCTGGTGGTCTGATGGTAAATGGGGGCTGGAGCAGTTCTCCCTCACTTCTGCCCCCATAATGGGGCCACAAGAAAATGGCCACGATTGCACAGTGCTGGCTCTAGCTTCATGCTAGGAGGGCAGCACCACAAGATCATAAAGTTCCTAGATGAAATAAATGACTGCTTCTTGGAGCAGCTGGTTCATGAACCGACCAGAGGGGAAGCCATATTAGACCTAGTCCTTAGTGGAACACCAGATCTAGTGCAAGAGATAAGGTTGTTGGGGCCACTTGGCAATAGTGATCATAGCATGATCGCCTTTGATTTAATTAGTGGAGGAGGAATAGTATGGAAATCCACAGTACTACCTTTTAACTTTCGAAAGGGAAACTATGATAAAATGAGGAAAACAGTTAAGAAAAAACTAAAAGGAGCAGTTGCAAAGGTTAAAGACGTACATCAGGCTTGGCTGTTGTTGAAAAATACTATCTTGGAAGCCCAGACCAGCTGTATTCCACGCTTTAAGAAAAGTGGAAGGAAGTCCAAAAAACTGCCAGCATGGTTTAAAGGTGAGGTCAGAGAGGCTGTTGCCAAAAAAGCATCTTTCAGGAAATGGAAAAAAGAGCCAAACGACGAAATCTGGAAACAGCACAAGCACTGGCAAGTCAAATGCAAGGCATTGATAAGGCAGGCAAAGGGAGAATTTGAGAAGAAGCTTGCTGCGGAAGCAAAAACGCGAAGTAAAGACCTTTTCAAGTACATTCGTAGCAAAAAACCTGTGAGAGAGTCAGTTGGTCCATTAGATGATAAAGGGGTTAAAGGAGCACTAAGAGGCGACAAGGCGATAGCGGAGAGATTGAATTAATTCTTTGCTTCAGTCTTTACTGAGGAAGATGTAGGGATGTTACCCATGACTGAAGTGGTATTTAAAGGTGCGGAAGAATTGAAGGAAATATCGATACATCGGGAAGATGTATTACAACTATCAGATAAACTGAAGAGTAGCAAATCACCTGGGCCGGATGGTATACATCCAAGGGTGTTGAAAGAACTGAAATACGAGATTGCAGACCTGCTATTAGTAATCTGTGAACTATCATTAAAATCATCTGTAATACCTGAAGATTGGAGGATCGCCAATGTAACACCAATTTTTAAAAAGGGTTCCAGGGGTGATCCGGGAAACTACAGACCGGTGAGCCTGACATCAGTACTGGGAAAAATGGTAGAAACCATCATAAAGAATAAAATTACTCAGCATGTAGATAGTCATGACCTAATGGGAGACAGCCAACATGGCTTTAGACAAGGAAGATCTTGTCTTACTAATCTGTTATGTTTTTTTGAAGGAGTGAATAATCAGGTGGACAAAGGTGAGTCGGTTGATATTGTGTATCTGGACTTTCAGAAAGCCTTTGACAAGGTCCCTCATGAGAGACTTTTGGCAAAACTAAAGAGTCATGGGATAGGAGGCAGTGTACTATTGTGGATCAGGAACTGGTTAAAAGATAGAAAGCAGAGGGTAGGGCTAAATGGCCAATTTTCCCAATGGAGAAAGGTGAATAGTAGTGTACCCCATGGATCTGTGCTGGGTCCGCTGCTTTTTGACATATTCATAAATGACCTGGAAAGTGGAATAACGAGTGAGGTTATCAAATTTGCAGATGACACAAAACTATTTAAAGTTGTTAAAACCCAAGAGCATTGTGGAAAATTGCAAGAGGATCTTGATAAATTGGAAGACTGGGCATCAAAATGGCAGATGAAATTTAATGTGGACAAGTGCAAGGTTATGCACCTAGGGAAGAACAACCCAAACTATGGTTACACGATGCAAGTTTCCACATTAGGAACCACCACCCAGGAAAAAGATTTAGGCGTCATTGTGGATACCATGTTAAAACCCTCGGCCCAGTGTGCAGCAGCGGCCAAGAGAGCAAATAGAATGCTAGGTATGATAAGGAAAGGAATGGAAAATAAAACAAAAGATATTATAATGCCTCTATACCGTTCCATGGTGAGACCGCACCTTGAATATTGTGTGCAATTCTGGTCGCCGTATCTTAAAAAGGATATAGCGTTATTAGAAAAGGTTCAGAGAAGAGCCACCAAAATGGTAAAGGGGATGGAAGGATACTCCTATGAAGAAAGGCTAAAAAGGTTAGGGCTCTTTAACCTGGAAAAGAGACGGCTGAGGGGAGATATGATAGAAGTCTATAAATTAATGAACGGAGTGGAACGGGTAAACGTAGATCGATTGTTTACGTTATCAGAATATAGACAGACTAGGGGACATGCAATGAAGCTACAGGGTAAACTATTTAAGACTAATAAAAGAAAATATTTTTTCACTCAACGTGTAATCAAACTCTGGAATTTGTTACCGGAGGATGTAGTAAAGGCTGTTAGTGTAGCTGGGTTTAAAAAGGTTTGGACAAGTTCCTGGAGGAAAGGTCCATAAACCATTATTAAGAAGGGACCCAGGATATCAATGCTTGACCCAGTACAAGCATTGCGGAACCTGTGTCTTCTGAGGAAACTGCTAGGTATGTATGACCTAGATTGGCCACTGTTGGAAACAGGATACTGGGCTTGATGGACCTTGGTCTGACTCATTATGGCATATCTTATGTTCTTATGTTCTTATATTTACGTGGACAAAATAATGATATATGATAATTTACCTGGAATTTTTAAAAAATGGAGCAGATAGGCTGGAGATAAATGTTAGAGTAGTGCCGATAGGGTGGAACCTTGTGGTAGGCCTTGTTCCTGTTTGTAGGGTTCGGATATTTGCTATTCAATTCTTACCTGTTGTGTTCTATCAGAGGAGAACCAGTTTAGAACTACATCCTTGATACCTATATGCTGGAGTCTGTTGAGCATGATCTGATGGGACCGCCTTTTCTAAGCCTAACTTTTGCCATCGAGCGATAACTGCTCAGCAGCTGATTTATTGCTGCTGACAGGTTATTCCTGGATGCCGCCCTCAGAGCACCTCAATGCTAACCATTTAGCATTGGAGCAAGTAGAGGCGGCATCCACGACTATCCAGTGGCACTAACCATGTTAATACTCCTGACTATCCCGCTTAGCAGCATTTACACAATTTGCAGGTCTGCAAACCCTGTAAATGCCTTTGAATATCGGGCCCATAAAGTGTATTATGTTGCAGTTGACTTTCATTTGTGATATTTTTTTTCTTTGTCTGTGATTGCTTTATGGCCCAGCAGTAGGACTGTACAATGCCATGCAAGGCAGGCAGGTGTAACCCTTGTACCTGATTCCTACTCATGTTGAGTAAGGAAGGAGTCATACAACAGCACAGCTTCAAAACTAGATTCAAGGTGTAGGTCCCCCACAGAAGAAGATTGTTATTGTGGTCATAAAATGAGCGGATTGGGTGAAAATTCTAATAAAAATGAATGGGATTGGGATTTCATTCTGACTGGCCAAGAACTTTATATTTCTGCTTTTGAACTGATCACAATGTAAAGCAGTGTGAAGTCAACGGACAACTGAATTCCTGTTCCAGGGGACAACTGAATTTCTGTTACAGGGCTTAGTGAACAGCATTGTCAAGAAGCATCTAGAAGGGAATAGGAATGGAAAAACAGTTTTGGATGTCAGTGAAAATACTACTGCCCATGGATGTGTAGTAAAAATGAATGCTTTCTTTGGCAAAGTGTGAACCTACTTTATCTCTTTTTCTGATGGCAGGTGATAAATTCCAAATGCTGTATTCACCTAGAAAGTAATGTTTGTTTATTGGAGAAGAGGGCGTTTTATGGAGGGGAGGGAAGGAGTTTCAGCAGAAGGTCTTTTGCATAACTTGAGGCTCTGCTTCCAGTTACAAAGTCCAGAATGCTGCTGCACTGCAGGGTACGCGCACAGTCAGAAAGTAGAAGATCAAGCTTTACCCCTCCCCCATCCTCTTTCCACTCAGCAAACCAGTAATGTTAAGGGCTTCTTCAAACTCCCTTTCACTAGTCTCTTCTGCAGCAGCACTTCTTCTCTCATAGCAAAGAAAGATCTGAAGCCAGGAGGAGGCTGAGGCCAAGCTGGCTTTCCAACCACCAGCTCTCATTTTGATGAGGAAGTATTCTAATAGCCTTAATGGCGCTGTTGGCAGCCAGAAACAGATTCCATTATTGTCGATCAATGCAGCTGACATGCAGAAGGGAGGGGGTGTGTTCAGAGCTTCCTTTTAAAAGACTGATCAGCCTAGCATTGCATAAAGAAAATAATTGTAGAGAGGGTGGATGCTCTTGGAATATTTTGAAGAGTCTGATGTTTTTAGTGGAACAGTAATAGCTTATCAAAAATAAAATTATCCTTTTCATTTTAGCCTTACTATATTTTCAACATTCTGTATTGTTCACATCAGGTAAAAAACTGAATATTTTGCTCATTGGCCTGAGCTTCTCTTGTAATGAAGCGTCAGGTTTTTGTTTGTTATATTTTTTTGAAATTGAAGACTTTATTTTCATGGTCTTCTCCAGCATTTCAACTTGGAAATCTTTTTTTTCTCTTCTCCTGCTTTATTCTGTTTCTCTGTGCTGACTCTGTGGGTTGTTTTTTTTTCGGAAGACGGAGAAGCAGATAACCCCTACAGCTCCTTCTCAAGCTGGCTTCATCACACCAATCTTTCAGAAATGACATCGGGTGTCCTGTATCTTTATTTCTGTTTCTAGCTAGTGGAATTGCTAGGCCTGATCTGGACTGTCTGCTCTTTCCCTGGTTCAAATTCAAAACTGTGGTCCTTCACCGAAAGTTTTCCAGACCAAACATGAGTTTCCTATCACCTGGTGATGCCGAGTGGCTGGACAGTAGCACTGAGGAGGAAAGAAGTCTTCTATCATTTCTCGGTATGGTAGAGTTCTCTCTTCTATTATTTAACACTGTGCTTGGTACGTTATGTATTTAAAGGAGCATGACAGAACTTACCACAAGCTGTATAAATGGATACTTGAAAGGACAATCATATTTACTTTAACAGGGGGTGGGGGGGAGGAAAGCATATTTTTGTCCATAGCATATCGGTCCAATAGTTATTTTAAAACAAAGGTTAGCAATGTCATACTAGCTGTGCAGTATATTTTAACTGGAAGGCTGAGGATTTAAATTAGATGTCTCCTGGGATTATGCATAATTGACCCCACAAGAGATACATTTCCAGTCTGGAAATAAACTGTAAAATACAATTAAGCCAATTTGAACCCTAGCTATAGGAATCTTGCCTCTTGCATTCATCAAGTTATGGACATGATGGGTATCCCTGTAAAACTAACCAAGCAGTCTGAACATTTTCAGTTATTCTTTATATAAGACAAGAGTAAGCAAACCTATGGACTAAAACCATCCATTGGCATCCTTTAAACTGGCTCTCTTGTCATTTATAATTAATTGAATAGATAGGGTTGCCATCCTGCAGCTCAGTGGCCGTCCCTTTTCTTTTCACTATTTAAGGCCTAGTTAGAGTTGCCAACTGATCAGTGTTCAGCCGGCCTGGCCAGTTTTTATATGGCCAGGCTGGCTGCCAGCAAAGCTGTAAAACTGGCCATTGGAAAGCCATTTTTTTGTGCCCACCTCCCTAGCTCCACCTTTGACACTTGCCTAGTTCTCTTCCTCTGCCAGTGTCTACCTCCGCAGCTGCTGCCAGAACCTGCGGCAGCTGCACAATACAGTAGCAAAAAACACAGCCTGCAAGTTCATTAAGACATGTCATTCAGGACTTTGCTGGTCCCGCCCCTTTCGACAAAAACTTCCTGTTTCTAAGCAGAGGGACCGACAGAGCCCTGAGTGATGCACCTTAACTGACTTGCAGGTTCCGTGGGTTTTGCTGCTGTATTGCAGCTGCCGCAGATCCCGGCAGCAGCAACTGAGATAGGCACTGGCAGGGGAAGGGAGCTAGCCAAGTGCTGAAGGTCCTGACAGCGGAGCTGGCTGGCGGGGAGAGGAAGCTAGACAAGTGCTTAATGAGGGGAGGGAGCCCTGAAATCTTACTGGCACGTTCAACAATGTTTTTCCATGACTTTCCTAAATGCAATTTAATCACAAGTATTTCCATTTTAATTTTGGTTGTAGCATATCTGTTTTCATGTAGGCGATCTGTAAGCCTGTGCAGCTCCTGGAAAATAATTGCCAATGAAATTTTGTCCCTTATCGTGGTCTTCATATTGGATGGAGATATTGGGTCTCTCTTGGACCTTTTGATTCATTGAAGCATACTGAAAATTTTATTTTATTTATTTAACAGTTTTTATATACCGTCTTTCTACAATTCAAGACAGTTTACAGAGAATATAACACAGCATTATATTTCAACTGATTACACAGAAACAAACATAACAAGGGTGTAAGTGGTTAATATAAGTAATTATCTCCAGGAACAAGCAGAAATGAGTCTTCACATATGGGTATCGTCGGTACCGACGGAGCCTGCGCGGGAACGCTCCCCAGCGTCCAAAAGGAAAGCTTTTGGGAGCATCCCACAGCGCCTGCGCGCTGCCTTCCCACCTTTCCTAACCGCCTCTCTCCAGTTCTTCTTTTCCGCGGAGCCAGCAGGTCGTGTTCCTGTCACCGCTGAAGAATTTCTTTATTTTATTTTATTTCTTTGGTCACGCGTCTGCCTTCTCAGCACTGGACCGGTACCGCCGGTCTTTTCTTTCTTTATTCTAAAAAAAAAAAAACCCTACTGTTTTTTCTCACTTCAGTGCATTTTCTTCTTGGCCTTAGGCCTAGGACATTTTTCCTCATGGAAAAGCCCGCTTCTGGGTTTAAAAAATGCACGAAGTGCAGCGGCACTATTTCTGTCACTGACACCCATGAATGGTGTCTAAAATGTTTAGGTCCTGACCACTCCATTGCGGATTGTGAGTCCTGCTCCATGATGTCTAAAAGAGGTCTACAGAATCGAGCAGCTAAGCTCAGTACCCTGTTTCCCTCGGATGCGGCTTCGGTTGCATCGACGTCTTCCAGGGCTGCTTCTTCCTCACATGGATCTCAGGTAACCAAACTTAAATCCAGCCAGTCCTCGAAGGGTAGATCTCCCTCCAAGTATCGAGATGCCTCCGGGCTTGCCCTCGAGGAATCCGCACCGGCAAAATTATCCTGGCGGGAGGCTCCGGCTTCCAAAGCTTTATCTATGGGGTCACAGGTTGACATCGATGGCTCGGCCTCGACCGTTCACCTGTTGCCATGTTCTGGGGTACCGGTGGTTCCCACTGGTACCGACATCCAGACATTGGTTGCGTCAATGGATCAGAATATCCTGACCATGCAGCGTGCCATAACGGCATTCATACAAGCTGCGACGCCTTCGGTACTGCAACAAACTCCAGTGCCGGTACCGATTGCATCGACATCTGCTTCGGGGTCGACTGCAGCGGTACACTGTTCGGTGATGCCCATCGGTACCGATCCGGTACCGATTACTCCCGATGTCGATACCACCCGGTATGCATATCGGGCCCTGCAGGAGCATCCAGACAGGCGATACTTCAATTCCTCTGAAGACTCTGATGAATCAGAGGTTTCTGTCGAAGCATCGGTAATTCATCCTCAGGAGGAGCCCTCTTCTCCAAAAAGGAGAATGTCTCCTCCAGAGGACTTGTCTTTTTCAAGACTTCATTAGGGAAGTGGCCAGGGGTCTTTCCATCTCAGTGGCCTCTGAGACAGAGCCTAGAGCAAAAAAATTTGATATTTTACAATATCCTAAGGCTCCTAAAGAAGCAGCCACTTTACCAATACATGAGATTTTTTATGATCACATGTTGGGCATATGGGAGACTCCTCTCACCACTTCCCCTCATTCTCGCAGGTTGGACACCATGTATCGTGTTCCTCCTTGTCCTGGCTTTCATAAGACTCGGCCCCCTCACCACTCCATTGTGGTGGAGTCTGCTATGAAGAAGATAAAGAGTACAAAAAGGCACTCTTCTGCTCCTCCAGGTAGAGAATGCAGAACCTTAGATGCCTTTGGCAGGAGAATTTTCCAGGCCAGTATGCTTGTTGCCAGAATCAACTCCTATAGTCTCTATATGGGGATGTTTCTAAAAGAGGTTACAGATCACCTGCAAACTTTATCTCCTTTTATTGCAGAAGATAAAAGGGAAGAGTTCCTCACCTGGCTCGAACATGCCCAGGATATTTCCAAGTTTTCCAACCGTGCAGCCTTTGACTCTTTTGAAGGTGCCAGCAGAGCCTCGGCCATTGCCATAGGTGCACGCAGAGTTGCTTGGTTACAAGCTTCTGATTTGGAACCTTGGGTTCAAGATGGACTAGGAAACCTTCCTTGTACAGGTGAAAACCTGTTTGGCAAAGATTGGCAAGCAAAGGCCACCCAAATGGATGCTGAGAATTCTGCTTTAGATAGACTTTCAAAGTCTACTTCTGCTCCTTTTAAGAAAAGGTTGTTCCAAAAAGGACTTTTTCCCAAAAAAGGGAAATATTATTCTGCTTATGGTCAGCAGTCATCTACTGCAGGTCGTTTTGCTACAAAGAGACAGCAACAACAGAAACAGACCAAGCCTAAGGCTGCTAGGACTGCTACGACCCAACAGCCTCAGCCTCCTCAGGGCCTTTGACTTACAACTAGAGAGCTCCAGAGCCTCTCACCATTCCAGGAAGGTTGGTTTACTTTGCTCCCAGATGGGAACAAATCACAGCAGAGCAATGGACCCCCTCCATCATAAGGTTTGGACAAGTTCCTGGAGGAAAGGTCCATAAACCACTATTAAAAAGGGACCCAGGATATCAATGCTTGACCCAGTACAAGCATTGAGGAACCTGTGTCTTTTGGGGATATTGCTAGGTACGCATGACCTAGATGGGCCACTGTTGGAAACAGGATACTGGGCTTGATGGACCTCGGTCTGACCCAGTATGGCATGTCTTATGTTCTTATGTTCTTAAGCTTCATTTCTTAAACCTTCCTCCTCACACCATGGTGAGACAGTTCAGTTCTCAGACATCTCTCCTCGACCTTCTGGGTCAAGAGATTACTACCCTTCTTGCCCAAGGGGCAATAGAAGAAGTACCCCTTCTTCAACAGGGCTCAGGGTTCTACTCCCCCTACTTTCTTATCCCAAAGAAAACAGGGGGCTACAGACCCATATTAGATCTCAGAGAATTGAACAAGTTTCTATGCAAGGAGAAATTCAAGATGATTTCTCTCGGTACTCTTCTTCCATACCTTCAGAGTCAGGATTGGCTTTATTTATTTATTTAGACAGTTTTTGTATACCGCCTTATCCTTCAATCAAAGCGGTCACAACACAATTGGGGGATACATTGAACACGCGGGGATATGAGACACATACACTAATACTTACAGGGAACATGGGCTATGGAGGGTTAAGTGGCTTTGCTCTCTAGACCTCAAGGATGCGTACACCCATGTCCTCATCCATCCAACACACAGAAGGTTTCTTCGGTTCCTTTATCAAGGAAAGCACTACCAATACAGAGTGCTTCCTTTTGGTCTGGCCTCTGCACCAAGGGTGTTCACAAAATGCATGGCAGTAGTAGCAGCATTTCTACGCACTCTAGGAATATTCGTATTCCCATATCTGGACGACTGGCTCATTCGAGCTCCATCCCAGTCAGAGGCCCAGACTTCTCTAACCTGCACAAGGCGTATCCTTCAGTATCTGGGACTTGTAATAAACATTCCAAAATCCCATCTCACCCCTACTCAGTCTCTAGAGTTCATAGGGGCCTTGCTGGATACCACAACTGCAAGGGCCTATCTTCCCCAGGCCCGTTGCTTACGCTTGGTGCAGTTAGCCTCACAAATTCAGTTAAAATCCCATTTAACTGCTCGAGAGATGTTACAACTGTTAGGCCACATTGCATCCACTGTGCATGTGGTTCCTTACGCTCGCCTTCACATGAGGGCAGCTCAGTGGACTCTCTCCACCCAATGGACCCAGGCATCACGTTGCCTGTCAGACAAAATAGCAACCTCCAGTCGCCTCTTTTGGTCCCTCCAGTGGTGGAAGTTCCCTCAAAATCTGTTGCTGGGGTCCCCCTTTCAACAGGTGTTACCCCAAGCAACACTTACAACAGATGCCTCTCCAAGAGGTTGGGGAGCTCATCTTCAAGGTCTCTCCACTCAAGGCATCTGGTCTTTACAGGAGACATCTCTACATATCAACCTCTTAGAGCTCAGAGCAATTTTTCTAGCTCTCAGAGTCTTCCACACCCTGCTCAGCTACAAGACAGTCCTCATCCACACGGACAACCAGGTAGCCATGTTCTACGTGAACAAGCAGGGCGGGACTGGCTCTCTGTCGCTTTGCAGCGAAGCTCTGAGATTGTGGGCCTTCGCCAGAGAGCATCAGATTCATCTCATGGCAGTGTATCTTCCAGTGGTTCAAAACTCTTGGGCAGACAGACTCAGTCGAGTTCTACTTCCACACGAATGGTCCCTCCATGGGGACCAGATAGCCAGGATCTTTCGAATTTGGGGAACCCCAGACATAGACTTGTTTGCAAGTCCGTGGAATGCCAAACTTCCCCGATTCTGTTCTAGAATTCCGTGTCAGGGAGTTCAGGCCAGGGATGCCTTCCTCCTTCATTGGGGGCAAGACTTCCTTTATGCCTTTCCACCCATTCCCCTAATTCCCAAGACACTCTTCAAACTTCAGAGAGACCAGGGGTCTATGATCCTCATAGCACCACATTGGCCATGCCAGGTGTGGTACCCTCTACTTCTACATCTCTCCCAAGCTCCCTCCCTGGACTTGGGTTCTGCTCCAGACCTCCTGTCCCAGGAGGAGGGAACGTTGTGGCACCCAAATCCCCAGTCTCTTCACCTCAGAGCCTGGTTGCTGAAGGCCTAGACCTTCAAGATTTGCATCTTTCTCAGCAAGTGAAAGATATCCTTCATGCTTCCAGAAAGCCTTCCACTAGATGTTCCTATGCTTTTAAATGGAAAAGGTTTACCATTTGGTGTGCAGAGAAGGGTCTTAACCCTCTTGCAATACCTCTGAATTTTTTACTAGAGTATTTGCTGCATTTATCCCATGCAGGCCTTAAAACGAATTCAGTAAGAGTCCATTTGAGTGCTATTGCAGCATCCCTTAAGCCTCTCAATGGACAGCCTATTACCTCTCATCCTCTTATAGCAAGATTCATGAGAGGCCTTCTTTTGACTAAACCTCCCATCAGACCACCTCCAGTGGCATGGGACTTGAATCTGGTTCTTGGCCAGCTTATGAAGCCACCCTTTGAACCCTTAGCCACTACCTCCTTGAAATTTCTTTCTTGGAAGGTTATTTTCCTCATTGCAGTCACTTCAGCTCGCCGCATCAGTGAGCTGCAAGACTTGGTGGCTAATCCTCCCTACACAAGGTTCCATCATGACAAGGTGGTCCTTAGGACTAATCCACACTTTATGCCTAAAGTGGTCTCTCCTTTTCATCTGAACCAGGAGGTTTATTTACCTGTCTTTTTTCCAGAACCTCATGCATCAAGTGCAGAGAGGAATCTTCATACCCTGGATTGTAAGAGAGCTCTTGCTTTTTACTTACAAAGGACACAGCAACATAGAACGTCCTCTCAACTCTTTGTTGCTTTTGATCCCTCTCATTTAGGACTTCCAGTCTCTCAGAGAACTCTATCCAATTGGATTGCTCAGTGTATTTCTTTCGCCTACCAGAGTAAGAACCTTTGTCTGGAAGGCCATGTCACAGCTCACAATGTGAGGGTCATGGCAGCCTCTATGGCTCATCTAAATTCTGTGTCCATCGACCAAATCTGTCGAGCAGCCACCTGGGCCTCGGTTCATACCTTCACAGCCCACTACTGCTTGGACAAGGACTCCCGCCGGGATGCCTGAGATTCATGGAGGGAGGTAGAGCCCTTCCCAGGGACTCACAACCTTTGGGATCTCCCAGGCATCTCTAGCTGGGGAGTCCCCATATGTGAAGACTCATTCCTGCTTGTTCCTGGAGATAGCACAGTTACTTACCTGTAACAGGTGATCTCTGGGAACAGCAGGAATAAGTCTTCACAACCCACCCACCTCCCCTAGGAGTTGTATCTTTCTATCTTTCTTTCCTTTCCTCACTCTCTCTTTGTCTCAGCTTTAAAACTCGAACTGGAGAGAGGCGGTTAGGAAAGGCGGGAAGGCAGCGCGCAGGCGCTGTGGGATGTTCCCAAAAGCTTTCCTTTTGGACGCTGGGGAGCGTTCCCGCGCAGGCTTCGTCAGTACCGACGATACCCATATGTGAAGACTTATTCCTGCTGTTCCCAGAGATCACCTGTTACAGGTAAGTAACTGTGCTTTGTCCATGGGAGTCTTCATGGACAGAAACTATTTACATGCTTATTTACAGGAGAGGTGGAGAGAGGTGGAATCACCTAAGTGTTGTGTCCCTCAGTCCTATTTCATAGAGCCTGTCTAAGAGTTGGTGGTGGGGAAGGGAATCAAAGGCTGAAGATAAGTCAAAAAATATGAGAGGGCATCCTTGGGTGGGATTCTGGATTCATAGGTACAATGAATCTAAGAGAGAGGCAAAAAGGGTTTCAACTCCATGGTTCTTTTTGAAGCCATGTTGGAATAGATCAAGGGGAGTGTGTTCATGTATGAAATTCTGAAGTTGATTTTGGACTAGTTTTTCAGTTATCTTAGCGAGGAAGGGGATACTGGAGATGGGCCTGTAGGAAGTAGGTGAGGTGGGGTCAAACTTTGATCCTTTTAGAATGGGACTGATTGTGGCGCATTTTAGAGGTGCTGGTATGGAGTCAGTCTGGAGGGAGGCTTGTACAATGTGAAGTATGTAAGGACTAATGGAGCTACTTGTGGTCTTAAGCCAAGAGACAGGGCAGGGGTCAAGGGCAGAAGTTGAAACATTTAGATCTTGGATGGCCTTGGTTATGTTTTTCAGGGTGAGGGGTTCAAAATCGTTCCAGGTAATTGAGGGGGTGAGAGCGTGAGGTTGGATCTTGTGGTTGTATATTGGTTGAGGGTTGGTTGTTGAGGGGGGTGGGAGGAATTTTGAGGTAAGGTGGTTGGCTATGGTTTGGGAAGTTATTTTTGGTGGCTGGTCCTGATGTAGGGTTCACTTATTAAGGATTTGGCAATGGAAAAGAGTTCTCTGGGTTTATTGAGAGAACGTTGGATCATATTTTCATTATATTCTCTTTTGTGGCTTACGGTTTCGGAGCAGTAAGCTTGGAGTTTTCTTGTATAGATCATATGTGTATTTGGATCTGGAGAACATCTCCATTGACGTTCTAGGCGTCTGAGTTCTCTTTTAAGGTCTCTTAGTTTGGTAGAATACCAGGGAGCTCTTCTACGTTGGTTTCGAGAAAGTTGTTTTGGTGGTAGTAGGGCAGCAGTGGAGAGGATTTCATTATATTCATTGATGTGGGAGTCTTGGTTCAGGTGTTTGCTGTTGAGTAGATCTAGTGATGGTATTATTTGTTCAAGGAAGTTGGCGGCATTGAATTGTTTGAATTTGCGGGTATGTTGGGGAGGGGTTGTTTGCTGTCTTTTATGTGAGGAGTAGGGGATTGAGAAGATAAGGGAGTGATCTGACCAGGGAATAGTCTGAATGGTGTGTATGATCTGATTGGAGGATAATGTTTGCTGTGGGATAAATATTAGGTCAAGGATATTGCCTTTGGAGTGTGTGGGTAATTCTTGGATTTGTTTAAAGTGGAGGGCATCCATTCCTTGGAGAAATGTGGTAGACTGCTTCAAGGTTGTCAAATGTAGATTTAGGTCTCCTAGGATTATGAGTGGACGTGAGATGGGTTGGGGGGAGCAAGCTGTCTCAAGTATCGTGGAGAGATCGGTTGAGTCGGACTGGGGCGCCCTATAAAGGAGGTGCAGAGAAAGGATAGGATTGGAGACTCTGATGGAATCCATACCTGGGGTAGAGATAGACTCGACTGTAGAGAAGTGTAGGTTGGATCTTAATATAACAGCTTCTCCTCCACCTCTGTTGGACAATCTGTTGCAGACGTTGATTGGGTATGCATTGGGACATATTTGGTTTATTAGGACAGAGTCAGATTCTTGGAACCAGGTTTCAATGAGACAAAGTATGTCAAGGTCATGATCAAATATAAGGTCAGCAATTAGGGGGATTTTATTCCTGGCCGAGCGGACGTTGAGTAGGGTACATTTGAGGGAGGGTAGAGGTTGTCAGAGGGAACGTTGGCGATGAGGCTGGGATTTGTACTGAGTAATTTGAGTTTGCAGATCCGAGAGTGGAAGTTGGTATGAGTGTGATGTAGACAGGATAGGGTGTTCGAGTATCTGAGTGAGTGGATTATTGGGATTGGAGCACTATATTTTGCTGTTAGAACATGTGAGAGGAGGAATGAGGTGATGTGTAGTGTGAGGAGACTGACCCACAGAGAAGATAGGTAAAGTTTGGGTGACTCCATTTTTGGGTGAGTTAAGTGGAGGAGAGAGAGGCTAGGTCTTGGTAAGGGGGGGGGAAGGGGTGGAAGGAGTTGGATATTAGGCTGGAGTGGATGGGGGAGTTGAAAATTAGTATGGATCAGTGAGAAGAACTTGGAGGAACTTGATGGTATATGTTGTATTATGGTGTGGTGGGAGGAACTTGATAGTATATGTTGAACAGTAAGTAATATATTATACAATAGTTACTATGGCAAGAGCAATGGAATGAGGAGATCTTG
Source organism: Ichthyophis bannanicus (assembly GCA_033557465.1). Lineage (NCBI taxonomy): Eukaryota > Metazoa > Chordata > Amphibia > Gymnophiona > Ichthyophiidae > Ichthyophis > Ichthyophis bannanicus. The sequence continues at coordinate 1,864,307 of JAWIIG010000024.1, read as the reverse complement.
GATCTAGTTCAATCAGGTTTAGACAAACAATATAGGATGTGGCGGCATACAAGTATAAATTGCGATTTGTATAACAAGACAGAGGTAATTATAGTGTAGTGGGAGTGCGTATCTTTTTATGAGCAGCTTACATTCAGTGCCTGAGAGCAGGCATGGGGTTCACAGTTAATGTCCGATCAGTATTAGGGTTGCTGTGTCGTTGAGCATGAGGTTGCTGGTGAATGTGGATGATAGGCTGAGCTTCGGTTGTCCTTTGTTTCAGGCCATGCCAAAGGGCTCTCTGGAGAGGCCCTCCGGCGCGGGCCCGCCAGGCGTGGGTGCACCGGGAGGTGCTCCTTAAAGTGGTGCGAGTCTGGTGGTGCTGGGCTCTGATTGGAGATCATGTCAAATTTTGGTTGCAGACATATTCAGAGACAGCTGGACACCGAGATTCCCCAATCAGTGTGCTTTAGCGAGTTAAATTCCAGAGGACTGTTCTTGCTTCCCAGAGCTCTCCTCTCAAGCTACCATTCTGCTCTGTCTTTTTAGCACTCCATGGAATGCAAGTTAAGATTGGGGCTTGCCCTGATTAATTCACAATATGCTTAGTACTGAGAGGGATTTTTTTCTCATATAGTAAATTTTATGGGAAAGGTTCTAGCTCTGCTCTGCACAGATTGTTGGGGAATGGGCTAGGTTCGATGGATGCAGAATATAGGCGATATGGGAGAGCATATGTGTGTTGAAGGGGACTGTGGCAGCTGTAGAAGAGCCCAACCTCTTCTGTCCCCCTTGATATAGCCTGCAGATGCTAAAGCCTGCACTGTTACCGCCTCTGCAATTGTGTTTTGTGGGGTGGGGCGGGGCAGGGGTGGGCACGGGTAAAGCATGGCTTGCCAAAGGCAGTGGGTTTTGTTTTTCAAAAAGTTGGCAACCCTAGGACTAATGTTCTGAGTCTTTGATGACATGAATAGGGACAGCCATAAAACTGTGCTGTGCTTGTTTCCTTGCATGGTGGAAGAAGGGGGAGCCAACCATCACCACATGGGCAGAGGTAGAAGGAGCTATCCACTCTGTGGCATATGACTGGGCTAGAAAGAAGGAAGCCTTAGATTTTGGAGGAGGATGCTGCGGTCCTGCTGGTGAGAGTACTGAGATCAGGGAGAATGGGTGCTGTGGACCTTCTGAAAAGAGTGCTGGGGCATGGATGGAAAAAAGGGTTGCGGAGGTCTAATTGCTTAGAGTGCTAATCTCTGTATTTTGTATTTTTATCATCCTGTTAGACCAGTGGTTCTCAAACCAGTCCTCTGGGATCTCTAGTCCAGTTGGGTTGTCGGAGTATGAATATGCATGAGATAGATCTGCATTCAATGGAAGCAGTGCATGCAGATCTATCGCATGCATATTCATTGTGGATATCCTTTAAACCTGACTGGCCTGGGGGTCCGAGAGGACTGGGTTGAGAACAACTGTGTTAAACCGATCCAGACGAGTGGGTTATGCTCCCTAGCCAGCAGATGGAGGCACTGAATTTCAAGGATGTCATCATTGATATAGCTAGTGGTACAGCCTACACAGTGGACTGGTTTAGCAGGATTCTTTATCTTCACTGGACCTGACTTCCTAGGGCACTTAATATAGACTGTAGCCCGGTGGTCGAGTCCCTTGGCCAGGGGAAGCTCTCAGGATTGATCTAAGGACCAGATTTCCTCAGAGAGCCAGACCTCAACCTATGGGCCTTGGCTTGATGTAACCTTCACTGGCAGAGTTCAAGTGGGCCCCACCACCAACTGGGGTGAGTATAGTTGGGATGGGGTTCCCCCCACTCTTCTCCCTTTTACTTTTTTGTTTCTCCCCTCCCCCTCCCCTTCCTTGTATATATTCTGTCTTGTCATGCCATTGGAATCTAGTGTTTCGTGTGATAAGGCTTTGTCAGCAACTTAGGTTAATGTGTTAAGACTCTCTCAAACTGTACCTATATGGGAATTTCAGTATTTGTGGAGCTTTTTTTGCTTTCAGCCACTTGAGCAGATTGTTTTCTTATGATTCTGAGCTGGTTTTTGAAATTGTTTTTTCTTTGATTTTTCTTAATATTAAACAAAAAAAAATCCAGAGACCGCAAACTCTTATGGGAGGAGGAGGGTGGAGGAGGGTCATGGTCTCAGCTGGTGTGCGTGACGAAAGCCCCTCATATGCAGGATATCTTGGAGCAGGTGGAAGGAGAGACCAAAGTTAGGAAGTGCATGGTTTTCCTTCTGCTGAGAGGAGTCAGCGTGTTAATAGTGGCTGGCTCCCTCTGTCTGTAGCACATGCAGTGGCTGCTGCTGAGCTGGGAGGTTTTTTCATGGTCCTCGCAGTTTAAGCGCTAAACGCAAGAGTCATGGTCATTTTGTTTTGGTGCATGGTTCTGACATGGCAGGAGAGATTTCTTTCCCAAGATCTGTGCTGCAAATTATCCTGAGCATAATGGTCTGAGCCTGTCTGCAATTACTGGCTGTAATTTTTCTCATGCATTGAAGGTCCTTTGGCGGGCTCTTGAAGCAAGGAGCGCCCATGAGACCCCTGCTAGTGAATTCTTTCTACAGCCACAGGCTGCTGACCAGAAGTGTGGCAGTTGAGCTTGGACTAGCAGTCAGCTATCACTCTAACTTTGGGGTATCCCTTGATTAGGGCCATGGGAATGCTCACAGGGCAGCTGTTCCATTTTCAGGAGTACAAATAACTTATTTTATTTATTTAACAATTTTTCTATACCGTTTTTCTTGTATTTAAAGCGGTTTACATTGAACAATAAACAAGGAACATTACATAGAACAAGGTTGTTAAACTTGGACAGAAGGGGTTAACGATATTATTTACATGATTTCTGGTTAAAGGTTGTGGGGTGATGTTATGTAGTAGTCTACCCTTTGACAGGAATGGGGTGCCCTCCCCTCCTTGCTGAGGACCCCACATCTCTAGTGGTGGTAGGCATGGCCTTTGCGTGGCAGGCAGGATAGACTACCCCTAATTTGTCATGGTCTCTCCTGTTCCCCCTCTCCCCAGGTCTCCTCTGCTGCAGGGTTATCTTAATATCTCCAGAAACAAGCAGGAATATAGTCTTCACATGGGTATCGTCGGTACCGACGGAGCCTGCGTGGGAATGCTCCCCAGCATCCAATAGGAAAGCTTTTGGGAGCATCCTACAGTGCCTGCATGCTGCCTTCCCACCTTTCCCAACTGTCCCTCTCCAGTTCTTTGTTTTCCGCGGAGCCGACAGGTCGCACATCCTGTCAAAGCAGAAAATTTCCCTTCTTGTTCTTCTTTTGTGGTCACGTCTGCCTTCTCTCGATGCTATACCGGTACCACCGGTGATTCTTTTCTTTATTCTGCAAAAAAACCTTTTTCTGGAGTCTTTCTCCAGTAATTCTCTTCTTGGGTGCCACGCGCCATTTTGGGCACTAGGCACAATTTTTTCCCTCAAAATGGAAAAACCCGCTTCGGGTTTTAAGAAGTGTTCTAAGTGTGGCGGTACCATCTCCGTCACTGACACCCATGAGTTGTGCCTCAAATGTTTAGGTCCTGACCACTCTGTTTCAGAGTGTGTTGCCTGTGGGGTGATGTTGAAAAGGGGCCAGCAAAACTGAGCTGCTAAACTTAGCACCCTTTTTCCCTCTGATGCAGCCTCCATGGCATCAACGTCTTCCAGGGCTTCATCTGCTTCCCATGGATCTCAGGTAATTAAACATAAATCTAGCCGTTCCTCAAAGGGTAGCTCTCCTTCTAAACATTGAGATGCCTCTGGCATTGCCCTTGAGGGATTTTCACTGGCAAAATTTCCCTGGCGGGAGGCTTCGGCTTCCAAAGCACTAATGGGGCTCCAGGATGTTCTCGAGGCTTCAACCTTGGCAGAACTACTGGTGCCATGCTCTGGGGTTCCGGCTGCGTCATCCGGCACCGATACCCAAGCATTGGCAGCGTCGATACACCAGAGATTCTTGGCTCTTCTCACGGCCTCGATGCCCCTGAAACCGCTTCAGACAATTCAACCAGTACCGGCACCGACTGCATTGACATCGGCAGGTATTCTACTGGGACTGAGTCATGCATCTCTATCCGGCATCAACAAGTCGGTACCGGACCACTCCGATGCCGACTTCGAGCGGTACCGGTACCGTGTCTTGCACGATCACCCGGATCGGAGATACTTCAAATCCTCGGATGAGTCTGAAGACTCTGAAAGCTCTGCCGATACCAGAGTACTTCTTCCTGTGGATTCCTCTTCTCCTCAGCGTAGGATGTCTCCACCAGAGGATATATCTTTTCAGGATTTTATCTAAGATGTGGCCCGAGGTCTTTCCATCACAGTGGCTCCTGAAAAAGAGCCTAGGGCAAAGGAATTAGAAATCCTACAATACCCTAAAGCTCCCAAGGAGGCAGCTACCTTACTTATTCATGAGATCTTGCATGATCTTATGTTGAGGATGTGTGTAACGCCTCTGACCACATCTCCTCACTCTCGAAGACTTGACACCATGTATCAAGTTCCTCCTTGTCCTGGGTTTCAGAAGACTCAATTACTACACCATTCCATGGTGGTGGAATCAGCCATGAGACGGAAAAGAGTGCAAAAAGACATGCATCTAATCCTCCAGGACGTGAGTGTAGGACTCTTGATGCCTTTGGACGTCGATCCTTCCAGGCTTCCATGCTTTCTGCTAGGATCAGTTCCTATATCTTGTATATGGGAATGTTCCTTAAGGAGGTCACAGGAGACATAGAGTTTATGAGCCCTCTCCTTCCTGATGATAAAAGGCAAGATTATCTTGCTCTTGTTAAACATGCTCAGGATGTTTCTAAGTTTGTGAATGATGCAGCCTTTGACTGCTTTGAATGCATAAGCAGAACCTCTGCTATTGCCATAGGTGCACATAGAATTGCCTGGCTCCAGGCATCTGACTTAGAAATCTGGGTACAGGACAAATTGGGGAATATACCTTGCACAGGAGATGATCTCTTTGGCAAGAATTGGCAGGAAAAAGCTAATGAGATAGATGCTGATAATATCACTTTGGATAGATTGTCTAAATCTACAGCTGATCCTGCGAGGAAAAGATCCTCTAAGAAACCATTCTTCAGCAAGAAGAAAAAGTTTTATCCCTCCTATACCCCGCAGGGGCATCGTTTAGGTCAGTCTGCCCAAAAGGGACAGCAGCAACAACCTAGGCAACAAAGGAAACCAAAAGCAGCTAAGCCTCAACCGGCTCAGCAGACTCATTCTCCACAGGGGCTTTGACTCCTGTCTAGAGAACTTTGCCTTCCTGGGCCTGAACGGCCCAGAACCCTCCACCATCCCAGGAAGGTTATGTCATTTTGCCCCCAGATGGGGTCAGATAACAGCAGAAAATTGGACTCTATTGTAAGAGGGGTAAAAGCTTCATTTCCTCAGCATGCCCGCTCCTACAATAGTAAGACAGTTCAATTCTCAGACCTCACTCAACAACCGGTTAGGTCAAGAAGTCACTATGCTCCTTGTTGAAGGGGCAATAGAAGAGGTACCCATTCCCCAACGGGGTAGAGGGTTTTACTCACCCTATTTCCTTATTCCAAAGAAAACAGGAGGACACAGACCCATTCTAGACCTCAGAGAATTGAACAAATTCCTGTTCAAAGAGAAGTTCAAAATGATTTCTCTAGGAAATCTGCTGCCATACCTTCAGAGTCAGGATTGGCTTTGTTCTCTAGATCTCAAGGATGCGTACACTCGTGTTCTCATCCATCCAACTCACTGAAAGTTCCTTCGATTCCTGTTTCAAGGGAAGCACTACCAATACAGGATTCTTCCTTTTGGCCTGGCCTCTGCACCAAGGGTGTTCACAAAATGCATGGCTGTGGTAGCAGCATTTCTCCGCATCCTGGAAATATTCATCTTCCCTTACTTAGTCGAATGGCTCAATCGAGCCCCTTCAGAGCCAGAGGCCAGGGTTGCTCTCTCTCGCACAATGCGCATCCTTCAGTATTTGGGACTTGTCATAAACTTAACAAAGTCCAACCTTGCTCCCACTCAATCCCTAGAGTAAATAGGAGCTCTTCTGGATACCAGACAGACAAGGGCCTAACTTCCACAGCCCCGCTGCCTTCGCATTGTGCAGTTAGCTTCCCAAGCAGTGCTAAAACCTCACCTCAATGCTCAGGAAATGATACAGTTGCTAGGCCACATGGCATCCACCGTGCATGTGGTTCCTTATGCTTGCCTCCATATGAGGGCAGCCCAGTGGACCTTATCCATTCAGTGGACTCAGGCTTCAGGTTGCCTGTCAGACAAATAACAAACTCAGATCGCCTTATTTTGTCCCTCCAATGGTGGCAGTCACCCAAAAACCTTTTGGTGGGGTCTCTTTCAGCAACCCCTACCCCAAGCCACTCTAACAACAGATACTTCACAGGTGGGTTGGGGAGCCCACTTGCACTGCCTTTCTACCCAGGGTATCTGGACTCCACAGGAGGCCTATCTCCATATCAATCTCCTGGAGCTCAGAGCAATCTTCCTTGCTCTTCGAGTATTTCACACCCAGCTCAGCTACAAGACAGTCCTAGTTCAAACGGACAATCAAGTAGCCATGTTCTATGAGAACAAGCTGAGCGCAACAGGCTTTCTGTCGCTGTGCAATGAAGCTTTGCGACTATGGGCCCTCACCAGAGAGCATCAGATTCATCTCCTTGCGGTGTATCTTCCAGGCATTCAAAACTCTTGGGCAGACAGACTCAGTCGAGTTCTGCTTCCACATGAATGGTCTTTCCATGCAGACCAGGTGGCCCAAATTTTTCAAATTTGGGGAACCCTGGAAATAGACCTCTTTGCAAGTCCGCTGAATGCCAAACTTCCCCGGTTCTGTTCCAGAATTCCGGCTCGAGGTTGTCAGGCCAGGGATGCTTTCCTCCTCCATTGGGGTCAAGACTTCCTGTATGCCTTTGCACCCATTCCCCTAATTCCCAAAACCCTGTTCAAGCTTCAGAGAGACAGAGGTCCATGTTGGCCACAGCAAATGTGGTACCCTCTGCTCCTACATGTCTCTCAAGCTCCGCCTCTGGAGTTAGGATCTGCTCCAGATCTCCTTTCTCAAGAAGACGGGATGCTGTGGCATCCCAATCCCCAGTCTCTGCATCTCAGGGCCTGGTTACTGAAAGCCTAGAACTTCAGGTCTTAACCTTTCCCAGCAGGTAAAGGATATCCTTCATACTTCCAGGAAACCTTCCACAAGACGCTCTTATGTATTTAAGTGGAAAAGGTTTACCATATGGTGCTCGCAGAAGGTTCTTAACCCTCTTGCGATACCTCTGGAATCATTACTGGAGTACCTCCTTCATTTATCAAATGCAGGGCTTAAGACTAATTCAGTGAGAGTCCATTTGAGTGCTATTGCAGCTTCTTTCAAGCCTCTCAATGTACAACCTATTTCCTCTCATCCTCTCATAGCGAGATTTATGAGAGGCCTTCTTTTAACGAAGCCTCCCATTAAGCCACCACCGGTGGCATGTGACTTGAATCTGGTACTTGGGCAGCTCATGAAACCAACCTTTGAACCATTAGCCACTACCTCTTTGAAATTCCTTTCCTGGAAAGTTACCTTTCTCATTGCAATCACCTCAGCACTTCGCATCAGTGAATTGCAAGCCTTGGTGGCTGATCCTCCTTATACAAGGTTCCATCATGATAAGGTAGTCCTTAGGACTCATCCACACTTTATGCCAAAGGTGGTTTCGCCCTTTCATTTGAACCAAGCGGTTTACCTTCCTGTATTCTTTCCAAGGCCTCACGCCTCAAATGCAGAAAGGAACCTTCATACTTTGCATTGTAAAAGAGCTTTGGCCTTTTACTTGCAAAGGACACAGCGACATAGAAAATCCTCTCAACTCTTTGTTGCTTTTGATCCTAGTCATTTGGGACTTCCATTCTCCAAAAGGACACTGTTCAACTGGATTGCACAGTGTATATCTTTTGCCTATGAGAGTAAGAACCTTCCTCTTGAAGGCCATGTCACAGCTCACAATGCGAGAGCCATGGCAGCCTCAATGGCTCATCTTCACTCTGTTTCTATCGACGACATCTGTCGAGCAGCTACTTGGGCTTCGGGTCATACCTTCACAACCTATTACTGCTTAGACAAGGACTCCCGCCGGGATGTCTTCTTTGGTCAGGCTGTTCTTCATCACCTGTTCCAGACTTAGTCAACTCCTACCCACCATCATAGGATGCCAGAGATGCATGGGGGGAAGTGGAGCCCTTTCACTAGGGCACACAACTTTCTGGGGCCATCTCCCTGGCTTCTGCAGCTAGGGAGTCCCCATATGTGAAGACTACATTCCTTCTTGTTCCTGGAGATACTAAATCAAGGTCGTTTTTGCAGAGTGTGAATAAACTTTTCCAACAGGAATACACTCAAAAAATATCAAAAATAGTAGATAATATGGCTGCTCTAATTTTCTTAAACAGTCACTTTGCTCTCTTATAGTATTCAACTATCACTTTGATCACGCAAGGTCTCAGACTCAGTAGTGCCGTGGCCAAACTGACAAACATTGGCACTTCATTTGCATCAATGACCTTTTTGTGTGTGTGTTTTTTTTACAAATATAAGCTTTTCAAAATAAATTTTTTTCGAACTTCCCAAAGTGAACATTTGCACACTTAACACTCTTTCTTTCCGTATCTAAAAAATTAAATGAAATTATCCTTATCTTGTTTGTGGTATCAGAACGCTGTGGCCAAAATGACTCTTCATAGTTAGTAAGTACTCCCAACGCCGTCAACAGGCACTGCCTACGCGTTTCACTACGCGTTTCATCAGGGGCAGTGTTTCAAATGCCAGATGATCATTCCAACGTTTTGTCATTGATCTGTTATCAAACAAAAATATCCATGTTAAATATTTCCACTCACTATATCATCTACTTCCCTAACTTTTCTTTTCTCTTTTTACAATATCTGTTTTCTCATAATACCTCCAGCATAAAACCCACATATTAAACTAACCAAAAGTCTTTTAATGCTGCCCACGTTCGTTCTCAAGGCAAAACTGCTCCATTACTTCCATGCTGAAATTTTTCTGTTGGAAACCCGCGCATGTGGTCTGAAGCCGTCTTCCTGGGCTTTAATGGAAATCAGCGCTCAACGTGATGATGCAGTCTCCCTCCAGCTGATGTTACGGGAATTCTCCATTGGTTGTTCTCCTTTAGATTTTGTATGCTAATATAGATAGTGTGTTTACAGGAGTGAACTTCCTAAATGTTGCTCGAGGATGTCACACAGCTGCACATATTCACGCCGTACTAATGTCGCCTGCACACTCAAACCATACATGCCTTCCAGTCTATATACCCATTCAAACCTCCCGGCTCCACTGAATCGAGCTCAAAAATCCATCTCTGTTCTTTAACTATAAGCCATTGATCTAGGGACTTACCTAACTGTCCCCTGGTTATCACCTCTATGCAAAAGCACTGAAGATCTTCAAAAGAATGTTGTAGCGATAGGCAATGTTGCACTAGAGGAGCCTCAATGATCTGGTTTTTCAACCGGCTTTTATGTTCCCCCATTCGAGTTTTGAAAGCTCGGCTAGTTTTCCCCACATACACTAAATTACATGGACATTGTACAATGTAGACAACATGGGTGGACTCACAGTTAGAAGAGTGCCGCAGACAGTACTCTTTTCCCCAGTGATGGAATACTTTGGTTTCCCTGGTGATCGAACAAATGCTGCACTTGCCACACTTTTGATGTCCCAAGGTAGCATTACCTGTAGTGGGTGGGGAAGCAATACTCTTCAACATTGAGGGGCTCAAATATTCTTTAAAATTTTTCCCCCTTTGCTACACACATCTAATGTTCTTGTGTTGAAGTGCGGGAATAACCTTCAACACAGGGCTATGTTTCTTCAGAATATGTTGAATCGACCTACTAAGCGGAGATACGGATCCTTTTTAGATACGGAAAGAAAGACTGTTAAGTGTGCAAATGTTCACTTTGGGAAGTTTGAAAAAAATTTATTTTGATAAGCTTATATTTGTAAAAAAACACACGCACAAAAAGGTCATTGATGCAAATGAAGTGCCAATGTTTGTCAGTTTGGCCACGGCACTACTGAGTCTGAGACCTTGCGTGATCAAAGTGATAGTTGAATACTATAAGAGAGCAAAGTGACTGTTTAAGAAAATTAGAGCAACCATATTATCTACTATTTTTGATATTTTTTGAGTGTTTCTGGAGATAGCATAGTTACTCACCTGTAACAGGTGATCTCCGGGAACAGCAGGAATTTAGCCTTCACAACCTACCCACTTCCTCTAGGAGTTGTTTCTCTCTTTCCCTCTCTCTTTTGTCTCAGCTATAAACTCAACTGGAGAGGGACAGTTGGGAAAGGCGGGAAGGCAGCACACAGGCGCTGTGGGATGCTCCCAAAAGCTTTCCTATTGGATGCTGGGGAGCATTTCCACGCAGGCTCCATGGGTACCGATGATACCCATATGTGAAGACTAAATTCCTGCTGTTCCCGGAGATCACCTGTTACAGGTGAGTAACTATGCTTTCCTTGCATGAGGCTAATATGTCAGGGGTGTTGGCCACGGGAGTTTTTTTGCCGTTTTTTGCACTGGCCTAGCTGTTGTAAGCTCCATGGTGTCTGCCAGGTTTGCCTAGTGGACTGACTGTCCCTGCCAGTCTTGCTTTAAAAATTGTACTCCTAGCATGTGCCAGGTCTTGCTGTGAGAGCTGCATGCTTGGTGCTTTCTATAGATTCTTCTGGAGGCTATGATCTAGGGTGGCCAGAATTCTCAGGCAATGTTACAGACTGTTCATGTTTGTTGTATCCTGGTCTTGCTCCATTGGTGAGACACTAGGTACACCCCATCTTTTTGCTGGAGGCTTCTCTTACATGCCATGGTTTGCACAGGACTTTGCTCAGAATGTTCTTTAGATTGTTCAGGTGGCTGCTCATTGTGTGCACTCGTCCTAGAGAATTCATGAACTGCCTCCATGGATTGTTCTGGTTGCTGCACGCTGTGTGCACTCCACTGTTTTCTTGGTGGGCTAGGCACTCTGTATTTTGCTTTGGAGGCTGCTTGCTTCTTGGGAAGCTTCTCCCACTGTCTTTCATTTCATCATGAGGCAGCCCACTTGTTCTCTGTCAAAGCAGACAACTCTCCATTTTCAGGAGCTGCTGAACAGGATTGCATTACCATTGGCTTTATTCTCCTTTACGGTTTGTTGTCCTTTGGTGGGGACTATTTATGACCTTTTTGTTAAAACCCCTTAGGTTTCAAATCCCAAAGGAATTTCTGAGATACTAGTGCTAGCTATTTAGCCTTTCATCTAAGAGCCTGACTGAAGTATGCATTTGTTTTTTGAGTGCCTTTACACATGTCTAAGTTTTTGCTCGACTTCCTAAGGAGTTCAACCTATGTTGCCCTCAATCCTGGGGATACCAATAGACCGTTCAGTTGGCTGAGTAGTTCACTTTGTATTAGTGACAAGCTTTGTCCTATTGGAGATTTAGGTTAGTGGACAACGCATTGATAAAGGGCTTCTCCGTCTCCTGTTTTTTCAAGCATGTCATGGGGATGGTGTTTTTTTCTAAGGTGCCTTGTCTTCCTCCCCCTTAACACCCCCCCCCCCCTCCCGGGACTGTTAAAGTTTTGGCATATCCCACTCATTTGGACTGGTCTAGCAAAATGATAAGGAAGGTGAAATTTGATCTTATCTGCTAATTTCCTTTCCTTGAGTCCTGCTAGAGCAGTTTAGAACCTGCCCAGAAAAACTATGGCTCTTTTGGTTGTTTGTCTTTTAAAGTTTGTTGGGCACTCAGTTCTAGTAAAGTTATTTTCCCAATTTTGCAAAAGTTGTAATTTGATGATCTGCTAAGAATGATCTAAGTGTCTTACAGATCTGCACAAAACTTCAGGAGGTGTATGCAAATGAGCTGTGTGCAAAACATCAGTGTAAAGTTGAAAGGAGGGGAGCCAACGCATGTGCATAAATTTCAGATGCTCATGTTATGAGCACAAAGGACATGCAGGATCTTAAATCATTAGCAAAGTCAGTAACAGTCTGATGGCGCTCATCCCATAATAAACAACACTACTTCACCCACAAACATTTTTTTATTATATTACAAGGAGACATAACAGTAAATGGAGAATATGAGTCCAAAGAACCCACAAGGATAAGAGGCAAAAGACATTTCTTCTTGAATGCCAAATTTTTGCTTATATACTGAACAATCCATGCAGAAGTTTTCCATGCCAAAGGTAACTGTTCACCGGTACACATGATGACAGTTCCCTACATGCGCAGTATTTTATTCATCTTAGACCAGACATAGAGATAATAGGGTTCCTGAACTTTATGCCTGGTTATGTAATCCTCTACGTGTTCCTCTGCATTGGGCACAGACCATATTAGCATTTCATTTTAATATGCTTGACTGTGTGTGCACACTTTTTTTTTTTTGCTGTTTATGTGCACGCCAATCTCTTTTCTACATTTGGCACAGCAGTACTTGTGCATTTATGTTGCGTTATCTGCACACAAAGGGCGCGCTAATGTTTCTGCATTGGCCTGTACGTTTTTACCCTCCCATGGCACAGGGAGTGTCAGTGGGATTTGTACCTTGGCTTCCCGGGTTTTCAGTCCTTTGCTCTAACCACCAGTCTATTCCACTCTACTCTAAAAATGGAATATAACCTCCTAGAATTCTAATATACTATTAGAATGAAAAACAAGATACAGTCCTCACACATAGGTGACATAATTTCTAACATGCTTTACTGAGCATGCTGATGATGTCTCGCATCACGCATTCACCTAGAACACTCCCCTCAGTTCTGTTTTTCTTTGAAGCTCAGTAATGTTTTTTTTTTCATTGTCACTTTTCATGGTAAAATCTGTTCTTTTTGTCCTCTGGCCTCCCTCTAACTCATGTTTTTCCTTATAAAATCATTTAGTTATCCTTCCTCATCAAACTTTTACGTTTTAGTTCATTTTCTGACAGCTGCAAACTTGCCACAAGTATCAGTGCATCAAGCAGCATCAGCTATTTTTCTTAAAATCATTTGATTTTATTGCAGCTATTTTTCAATTTATACCCCAGAAGGGGAAGCCGGTAATTTGAAGAAGTGACCTCAGTGCAATTATGTGGAGGCACATTCTGCTTTGTACATCTCTAGGCCGTCTGGGCTTTCAGACATCCGGTCTGCAATCTCATATTTCAGTTCTTTCAACATCTTTGGGTGTATACCATCCGATCCAGGTGATTTGCTACTCTTCAGTTTATCAAATAGTAGTAATACATCTTCCCGGTATATCGATATTTATTTCATTTCTTCTGCGGCATCACCTTTAAATATCATTTTAATCATGGATAACATCCCTTCATCTTCCTCAGTAAAGACCAAAGCAAAGAATTCATTCAGTCTCTTTGCTATGGCCTTGTCCTCTCTTAGTGCCCATTTTACCCCTCTGTCATCTAATGTTGCAACTGATTCTCACATGTTTTTTGCTATGAACGTACTTGGAGAAAGTCTTTATTATGCGTTTGTGTTTCCACAGAAGCTTCTTCTCAAATTCTCTCTTTGCCTGCCTTATCAATGCCTTGCATCTAACTTGCTAGTTTTATGTTTCCAGTTTTTGTCCTTTGGCTCCTTTTTCCATTTCCTGAAAGATGCTTTTTTGGCAACAGCAGCCTCTCTGACCTCACCTTTAAACCATGGTGGCAGTTTTTTGGACTTCCTTCCACTTTTCTTAAAGTATGGAATACAGCAGGTCTGGGCTTCCAAGATAGTATTTTTAAACAACACCCTGCTTGATGTAAATCTTTAACCTTTGCAACTGCTCCTTTTAGTTTTCTCTTAACTGTTTTCCTCATTTTATCATAGTCTCCCTTTTGAAAGTTAAAAGGTAGTACTGTGGATTTCCTTGCCGTCCTTCCTCTATTTATTAAATCAAACGCAATTATGCTATGATCACTATTGCTAAGTGACCCTTATCTGTTGCACCAGATCTTGCGTTCCACTAAGGACTAGGTCCAAAATGACTTCCCCTCTTGTCAGTTCATGAACCAGCTGCTCCAAGAAGCAGTCATTTATTTCATCTAGAAACTTTATCTCCCTAGCTTGTCCCGCCATGACACTAACCCAGTTGATACCGGGGTAATTGAAATCACCCATTATTACTGTGCTGTAACGTTTGTTAGTTTCCCTATTTTCTTTGAGCATTTGTTCATTCTGGCCAGGCGATCGATAGTACACCCCCCACTGCCATCGCCTTCCCCTATTTACATGGAATTTCAATCCTAGAGATTCTACAGTGTATTTTGTTTTCCTGCAAAACTTAAATCCTTTTTGACTCAATGCTCTCTCTAACATAGAGTGCAGCCCCTCCACCAATTTGATGTGCGCTATCATTACGATATAGTTTGTGTCCAGGTATCGCAGTGTTCAACTGGTTGTCCTTCTTCCACCATATCTCAGAGATACCAATCATATCTAACTTCTCATTGAGTGCTATATATTCTTAATCTCCCATCTTATTTTTAAGACTTCTAGCATTTGTATACAAGCATTTAGAGGTTGTATTTTATTCATATTAATCTGGTTATCGGTAGGCAGGGGCAATTTGAAATTTTTAAGCTCTGTCTGCTATGTACTCAAAGGCATTTGTGTTATTTTTGTCTTTATTGGAACCTCTCTGTCGATATGCCCTAGCTCCAATATTTTACCAGTATCCTTCAAGGTTACATTGTTCCGAACCATGTGCTCTTGGGCGACTGTCTGCTTTCCCCTATTATCTAGTATAAAAACTGCTCTATCTCCTTTTTAAAGGTTAATGCCAGCAGCCTGGTTCCATCCCGGTTAAGATGGAGCCCATCCCTTCAGAAAAGCCCCTCCTTTCCCCAGAATATTGCCCAGTTCCTAAAAAATCCAAAACCCTCTAACTTGCACCATTGTCTCATCCACACATTGAGACTCCGGTGCTCTGCCTGCCTTTTGGGTCCTGCGTATGGAATGGGAAGCATTTCAGAGAATGCTACCCTGGTAGTTCTGGATTTCAACTTCCTACCTAAAAGCCTAAATTTGGCTTCCAGAATCTCCCTACCACGCTTTCCTAGGTCATTGGTACCAACATGTACCAAGACAGCAGACTCCTCCCCAATACTATCTAAGACCTTGTCTAGGTGGCGCGTAAGGTCCGCTATCTTCACAACAGGCAGGCATGTTACCTGGTGATCCTCACATCCACCAGCCACCTAGCTATCTACATGCCTAATGATCGAATCACCAACTATAGCGGCTGTCCTAACCGTTCTCCCATGGGCAAATGGCCCTGGAGAAACCTCCCCAGTCCGAGAGGGTTTTACATCACCTGGAGGGAGAGGTCCTAGCTACAGGATCACTTCCTGCCACATCAGGGTGATGCTCTCTTTTTTGTGACCTCTCTCCTCCATGCCAACAGGGATGCTGCCAGAGTGGAGGTGGAACTTCAGTACTACATCCCTGTAGGTCTCATCTATGTACTTCTCTGTCTTCCTTATGTCCTGTTAGAAACCAGCAGGCCCAGCACAGATACCTGGAGTACTCCACTATTCATCTTTCTTCATTGGGAAAATTGCCCATTTAGCCCTACCCTCTTTCTATCTTTTAACCAGTTCCTGATCCACAATAGTACACTGCTCCTATCCCATGATTTTTTAATTTCACGAAGAGTCTCTCATGAGTAGGGTTGCCAGATGTCCTGATTTTTATCAGGATTGTACTGATTTTTGGAAGCTTGTCCCGATTTGAAAAATGTCCTAATTTAGTCCTGATTTTCTGTAACGTTTTAACAGATGATTAACATGAACATTATAATACAAATGAAGTTATTTATCTCCAGGAACAAGCAGGAATGAGTCTTCACATATGGGTAGGTCGGTACCGACGGAGCCTGCGCGGGAACGCTCCCCAGCGTCCAATCAGAAAGCTTTTGGGAGCATCCCTCAGCACCTGCGTGCTGCCTTCCCGCCTTTCCAACTGTCTCTCCTCAGTTTTCGTTTTTCCGCGGAGCCGGCAGGACGTCCTCCTGTCACCGCAGAAAATTTTTTAATTCTTTAATTCTTGTTTTCTTGTGGTCGCGGCTGTCTCCCCAATTTCACCGGTACCGCCGGTGTTTTTTCTTTTCTTTTCCTTAAATTTAGGGAATTTTTTTCCCTCAGTTTCTGTCTTAAATTTTTTGGGCCTTCTAGGCCTCTCCATCATGGAGCCGCCTCCTTCTTTTCCTAAGAAGTGTCTAAGCTGTGGTGGTACAGTTTTTTTTTTAAACTCCAAGAACTGGTGTCTAACCTGTTTGGGTCCTGACCATTTTCCTCTGGAGCCATTAGGCTACAATATTGTGAGAAGAAATTTTCCATTTCGAGTTTTCCTCGATACCGAGTTCCCTTCCAGTGTCAGGGCACCGACTATTTCTTCTTCTCCACAAGATCAGGTAACCCACAAACAGTCTGTTAAGACTAGCCAATCCTTGAGTGGTACGTCTCATGCACAGCATGATGAGGGATCCATTGGCTTCAAAACCCCGGCGGGAGTCTTCGGCTTCCAAAGCCTATCAGGGGTTTCAGGTTGTTCCTGGGGCTCACCCCTCACAGAACATACCTGAGCCATGCTCCGTGGTGGCATCCGCTTTGAGCGGTACCGATACCCCGGCATCGGCACTGGTGTTGAGCGATCCACTCCTCACCAGGGATCGTCATCTGGCTTTCTCGGTACCTTCGGGACTGATCGATACGCCCCAGATTGACTTTCCAGTATTGGCATCAACGCCGATACTACCACCGACGTCGGTACCCTCTAGACATGCATCGATAGACTCGCTTCCTTCGATGCCGAGTCTGGAATCGATCTCTAGTCTGGAAGACTGGGTACCGACATGTCTCGGTACCGACGCTTACCGGTTCCGGATGCTCGGTACCGAGGGTGATTACCAAAGGCTCTCGGTTACCTCGGTACCGCTTGAGCAGCCACCGATGACTGCTTCGATGTCGGTATCGCCTTCGATTCCGACAAAGTTACCGGTATCGATATCGGTGCCGATACCCGCAGTAACATCGGGGCCAGCTCCTTCCATGCTTTTTTCACCAGGATCACTCCTTTCTATACCAAGTTTGGAATCGATACCTGCCATGGACGATGCAGTACTGACTGTCTCAGGTCATGTCCTCCAGTACCAGCATCCATCCCTTAAGGATCCTTTCTTGCACCGTGCAGGATCTTATATTCCTATATTCTCAAGTAGATCCTCCGGTGCTCAGGCTAGTTCTTCAGGGCTAGCCTGCCCAGGTACAGTTCCCTTTGGAGATCCTTCTTTTCAGAATTTTCTCCTGAATATGGCAACGTCTCTTGCTATTCCTATCCCTGGCTATGATCCTACACAGGGCTCTCTTTCTACTGGAGAAAAGGAAAATATAATGCTTCCTTTACATCATTCCTTACAGGATCTTCTTCTAAGAATGTGGGAAGCACCTTTAAGGGTTCCCTCACCTTCTAGGGCAACTGATCTTCTGTATCAGGTGCCCCCCTCTCCAGGGTTTCAAAAGACTCAACTTCCCCATCATTCCATTGTAGTGGAATCAGCAATGAGGAAGGTGAAAAGTAAGAAGAAGCACTCTTCTTACCCACCAGGTCGTGAGTCTAGGACACTAGATGCCTTTGGACGTCAAACCTTCCAGACATCCATGCTGTCAACAAGGATTCTCTCATATATTTTTTATATGAGTCTATCCCTTCAGGAGGTCACAAAGAAATTATATCATTTGGCTCCTTTTCTCTCAGAGCCCAAGACTGCAGACTATTCCTTACTACTTAGTCATATTCAAAGTATCTCTTGGTTTCTTACTCGTTCTTCCCTAGACTCCTTTGAGTCTGTTAGCAGAACTTCTGCTATAGCCATAGGAGCACGACGTAGAGCCTGGCTCCAAGCTTCAGACTTAAGCAGATGGGCACAACAAAGACTGGGTAATACTCCTTGCACTGGGGAAAATCTCTTCAATAAGGAGTCTTTACATCAGGTTGCTCAGTGCTCCACTGGCTCCCCTGTTTCTGAAGGCTATTCTAAGCCTTCTCCTTCCCCAGTAGGTAGAAAATGCCCTACCAAACCTTCTTTCCCTAGGAGAAGAAGGTTTCACTCTTCTCCTGCCCATCATACAGATGTTCCCAAGCAAGGGAAACCTCGCCCTGGTGTGAAGAATCCAAACTCTAGCCAGGCTGAACAAACCCAGCAACCATAGGTTCCTGAGGATTACAACCTACAGTTGACTTCTTCTCAGTAGAAGTTTTTTCACTGTTTTTTCCTTCAAAACTCTACACATGGATTCCTTTCCTCAGGACATCCATTTGCTCCTAGATATGCTGAGCTGTCAGGATATTCATGTCTATGGGTCACAGATTTCTCCTCTTCTTCCTACCAAGAAGAGAAGTTAACAACTATCCCATGATAGTTTTCTGTTCCAACATGAATTTTTTCCTTCCACAGACTTACCACATGGTAAGTCACCCTTCAGCTCCTGTTTCTCTACCCTCTCATCCAGGGTTTCCCCTGAATGAGTGGTACCATACCACTGCAAGGCTTCCTTAGCCTTTCATTCCAGTGTGGAGTTTTTTCTCTCGAATAAACTCCCTTCTTTTTTCTGGGCAGCTCATCAGACAGGGACAGGAATTTCTCCTCTTCTTTTGTCTGTTCTCTCTGTTTTACACAGAAAGATTCTCTCTGCTGTTTTCTTCAGCAGCTGCCCATGCAGGAGTTCCAGTGATTGGACTACTGGTACTTTTCCACAAGTTTCCAGTCTGTCTTCCACTACTTTCTGTCTGGCCTTAGTAGTGATTCCAAGATAGTGTTCTCATCTATCTTGGATAATCCTAATCACTTTAGGCTTATCACACTATCTTCTTTTCTTGCCATCTCCACTTTCTTTGGATTTGGCAGCACAGTTGACCTACAGCCAGTTTTATTTACCAATTCTCCTGCATAATGCTCTCTGCAATCTTACAGAGAAGCTTTCTACTATGGGCCCTTGCTAGAGAGCATGGGGTTTTGTCTCTGATGACTATTCTATATGGTTGGGAAAGGCTTCCTCAGTCATTTTCCATGACTGTGAGGGTTCTCCACACCCTTTTATCTCCTGTTATAATACAGGACGTAAGCCTTTTCTACGTGAATGTCCAAAGAGTTTTCCAATTCCTAAAAGGAATATGCTCTTTTTTCCTTGCAGCTTGTCCTCATGGTATCCTCCTCCTTCATGGACAGCACATATTTTACTAATAACGCATGATACCCCTTTTGTCCCTCCAGTGGATCAACCTGGTATCTCATCCTATGCGTTTTCTGTCCATTTACCATGCGAGAGTTCTACAGGACTCAGGACTTGCTGTTTACAGACTGATATTATCCTCTGTTTTTTCACGCAGCCATCCTGGTTATTTCACTGGATAGCATTCCAGCACCATCTTAGCCAGGGGGAATAGATTCTCTATATATCTTCTGAAGTAGGTTCCACCTTCTTGTTATTAGATGAATCTTTCTCCTTCACATCTCCCATGTGAATGTTCTTATGGGCATATCTCTATCTGCTTAGTTGCAGACATTTATCTTCAGTCATATATATTCATGTATGTATATATCTCTATAGATACATATGTCTGTCAGCTGTGTGTGCATATGCTTTGCCCCTCCTGATCTCACTATAGACATATATATATATATATACCCCTATATATATATATATATACACACATATATATATATATATCCCTATATATATATGTGTATCTGTCGAGATGCTTCCTTATAGGTGGATATGTATTTACATACTTATCTCTCTAACTGTCTATGCTTATAAAGGTTTTACCTTCCTAGAGGTTCCAGACAGTGGACTTGCATATGTTCATACTGTTTCTCAGTATGTCTGGGGTATTATGCACACAACCACTACTGTGGTACTGACAGCTCCTACTTTAACCCTGGGTCTAGGTATCCCTGAAGCTCCATGCTTCAATATCTTTCCTATCTCTCACCAGTTAGGAAAGACAGGGTGGATCTTCAGTAGATCTGAGGTTTCAGCCCTTCAGACATCTGTCCTCCTTGGGAATACGGGCTTTCCCCATACCCCTTCTTCCCTCCAGGACTGGGTTGGTTTGTCCAAATCGGTCAGTCTTCCTCTTTTGCTCCTAAATGTTAATGACTCTGTAGCCAAAAGAGTTTTCAGCTTTTTCCATAAAGCTTTCCACTAAAGACCTGCCGTTTTTATACTACCCCAGTTGACACCTGGGTCACCTGCCAAATCCAGATTTGGACCTTCACCTTCACTGCCGTGAGATCACCTTGAAGATTCCTCTACTGAATCTCCAGTAGACTCCATCAGCCTCTCTACTTCCTGCAGTCCAGTAGGTGAGGTCCATATTGTGATTGTTCATTCAATATTTTTCATGATAATTATCATACATACCAAGGACTCCTCACCTGTAGTCCTTAGGTTAGCTGTTTTTTCTACAGCTCCTCTCTTTTCAACTCCTACCCACCATCCCTCATGAGATGCCAGAGATCCATGTGTGGGAAGTGCAGTCCTGTTCCAGGGACACACATTTTATGGGATCTCCCCCTGGCATCTACAGCTAGGGAGTCCCCATATGTGAAGACTCATTCCTGCTTGTTCCTGGAGATAGCACAGTTACTTACCTGTAACAGGTGATCTCTGGGAACAGCAGGAATAAGTCTTCACAACCCACTCACCTCCCCTAGGAGTTGTATCTCTCTATCTATCTTCCTTTCCTCTTTCTCTCTCTCTTTGTCTCAGCTATAAAACTCAACTGAGGAGAGACAGTTGGAAAGGCGGGAAGGCAGCATGCAGGCGCTGAGGGATGCTCCCAAAAGCTTTCTGATTGGACGCTGGGGAGCGTTCCCGTGCAGGCTCCGTCGGTACCGACGTACCCATATGTGAAGACTTATTCCTGCTGTTCCCAGAGATCACCTGTTACAGGTAAGTAACTGTGCTTTATTTGCTTATTGTACATAAAATGGAGAAATGAAACATTAATTTTAAGTTTTTCTTTTTCATCGTGTGAGTGTGATTCAGTGTTTTTGCCCAAAAACGTTCCTTTTAGCGTTTGTTTGAAAAAGGAGAAAGATTTTGGCTCTTTCCTGAAAATGGGAAAGTTTGGGTTCCATTGTACATACAAAATATAGCAAATTTAAGATGTATGTAAAGCGGGGGGAAATATTAAAATTTTCCGGAAGTGCGAAGTCTTGATCATAGTTTATCATTTGTTAAAAATTTTCACTGAATTTTATTCAACGGCTGATAATTACATTAGTAAATGGTTCAGCTTAGTCAGTTACCCACCTTCAACAGATTGGTTGATGCTAAAAGCTAGTATTAAATACAACAAAGTTCAAAAATCAGCTGAATATCTATTACCCACTATTGCCATGAAAGATTCATTGTTTGATAAAACAAATGAATTGAACTTCTTGCTACAGACATCTTCATATAAATGTAATAATTTGCCAATTGATAAAAAATGGTCCTCTTAATTTGAAAGCAAAATATTCGTTGATTTGAAACCACTAGTTAGCATAACCTTTTTCATTTCCCACATCAAACGCTGCTGTGGAATGAGTGTTTTTGGAGTACAAGAAGCAATGGGTGGTGATCAATATCGATTGGCTATTAAAACAGTAACATGCTTGCTTCAAGTTAAAATAAACTATTCATTATCTTATGTTGGTATGTACAAAAAGACTTTGACTGATGAAAATCAGCTAAACCAAATATCGTTGAACAGTAAATACATGTAAAGTTTTATTGTGTTTGATACATAATAAAACATTTTTTGAAAAGTTATTTTTTTGAAAAAATGTCCTGATTTTTGATCAAAGGTATCTGGCAGCTCTATTGATGAGGGACCTTGTCAAAGGCTTTCTGAAAATCCAGATATACTATATCAACTGGCACACGTTTATCTACCAGTCTGTTCACATCTTTGAAAAAATATAACAGCTTAGTGAGACAAGACTTTCCTTTGCTAAATCCATGTTGACAATTAAACCTTGACTATTTACATGTTCAGAAATTTCACTCTTTTTAATGGTTTCTACCATTTTGCCTGGTACTGATGTCAGGCTCACCAGTCTGTAGTGTTCAGGATTCCCCCTGGAAACCTTTTTAAAAAGTGGCGTTACATTGGCCATTCACCAATCTTCAGGTACTACAGATGATTTTAATGATAGTTCACAGATTACTAATAGTAGGGCTGCAATCTCATATTTCGGTTCTTTCAACACCCTTGGATGTATACCATCCAGTCCAAGTGATTTACTACTCTTCAGGAGGATTAGAAAGGCCAACTTCAAACCCTCAGAGACCTCTATGGCCCTGGGGCTCATCATACAGCAGCACGCAGCACTCTTTGCGGCAGAGGATGCCAGCACACCGATGTCAGCATGGTTTGACATAGGCAGGTCAATGTTATCCACCACCACAACAGGGATATGGAAGACATAAAGAAAAAGTGATGGATGCTACGGCATGATGCAAAGGAGAGGAGGGCCAGCAACAACAAACTGCAACCTTTGTACCAGCACAAACTCGCCCCCTGGAGGAACAGATGCTGCAGTTTGTGGAGCAGGTCTCCATTGCAGGAGTCACAGTCTTTGACATCTCCACCCCTGGCACACAGGATAATGAGTAGGGGTTGCCGCATGGCCTTGGTGGCACCATGGGGGCCATATCTGTGCCCACGCCATGGTGCTGCCTGCCCAGGGCCTGCCCATCTGTCTGATGTTGCTTGGGTGATGTGGGGGCTGGAGGTGATGGTGGCAGGGGAACCCCCTGCCTGTCCCTTTGTCAGCCTGGTGCCACCTCACAGGCCAACACTGCGACCCATGTCACCAACCTCTGGCACCTTTGCTTTCTCGCAGACCTCACAGGGACCCAACACACACAGCCAGGACCAGATGTATCAGAGGGCGCCTCACCACCTGCAGAAGATGCGGCTGGTGCGCAGTCAGAATGCAGCACATCCAGAGTGGGCAGTGTGCATGCTAGGGTGGAGGAGCAGTCCAGTCCAGCTTCAAGGCCGGTGAGGCAGTCTGGCCCATCACCAAGGGCTGAGGAGCGGTCCCGTGCAACACCAAGTGATGAGGAACAGGACTTGGCATCTGCCAGGGCTGTGGAGACCGGGATGGATGATGCACTGCTGGCGGAGCTAAAGTTCACCATCCTCCATGACCCTGTGGATGCTGATGCCACAGATGTGCAGGAGCTAGTGGCATGCACAGAGGAAATCCAGGCTGAACTGTATGGTATCCGGCAGGACCTGCAGGCTGCAGAACAGGTGAGAGAAGCAGAGCGTGATTAGTGGCGGGACCACAGATTGCGCATGGAGTGCCACCTGGAGGGGCACCTGCATCTCTTATGGGAGATTGCAGCTTACCAGGCAACTATTGCTGGCTCACCGCACAGTTTGGTGGGCATAATGTAGGCCAGGGAGGCAAGAGCAGGGGTTGCAAGCTCTCCTGCACAGACACCTGGTAGCCCTGAATTGTGTGCAGGGGCCTGCCCCTCTGGGGAGGGAGATGACACTGCCAGCATGTCATCTGACATTATTCCACTGCACCGCAGTGCATGTATCAGCAAGCGCCCATGGCAAGCTCGAAACACGGCGGTAGGGGATACCTTTGGTGGGAATTTTCACACAGAACAAATAATGGCAGTGAGGGCACTTTATTGGTGATTGTACATAGAATAACAGCGTGAGGGTGTGCAGTGGCCACCTCAAAAACTGTCCCTTATCAGCCGCTCATGGTGTGCTAATGCCTGGGCATGCTGCTGGCCCCCAGCCAGTGCGCAATTGCCATCCGCTTCATCAGCAACCTCCCACTCCTCCGCAGCATGTGGCTCTGGATCAGGCACGCATGCGTGCAAGGTTATGAAGTATGCAGCAGGCTGCAAATATCTGGCATACACACTTTGGGCTGTAGAGGAACTCCCCACCACTCCTGTCGATGCACTGGAAGTGACTTCACACCAATTGCGCTCTCCACCACTGCCCAGGTCTATTGATGGGCAATGTTTTAGCACTCCTCCTGCCTGCTCCTGGGGTGGCATACTGGTGTTGGCAGCCATGTCCTCAATGGGTATCCGCAATCGCCTGTAGGGGCAATGTGAGATGTTCATATAAGCATGGGACATATGTTGGGTGGGAATGTGGGACGATGGACAACATAACACAGAACATATACCATCAAGGTGGGGTGCAATATTAGTTACGCAGTGGGCATCACATATTTGCACTCACCGAGCAGCCGCACATCTCCAAGCTGTCCCCCAACTGCTGCCTTTCTTAGGCTGGACTGAACAAGGACAAAAGCATCATGGCACGACCCCAGGTAGTGGGCAAACACATTCATTATAGTCATGTTGACATCCACAACGACCTGCATGTTCATCAATGTGTGGCCATGCCGGTTATGGATACGCCCTCTGCCACATCTGTGAGACACGCAGTGCAATGTGAGTGCAATCTGTACTTCCCAGGACAGATGGAAACTCTGCCAGATAATAATAGGCCTGCATGGTCTCATGCCGCTCCTACTGGGTCCATGGGAAAGCGATGAGGTGGCGCATTCTCTGCAGCAGTGCCCTGGTGAAGGCATGTATGCAGGTGCTGGCAGTAGACTGCGTGATCCCAACAGTTGCCCCAACACATGCTTGAAGCTGCCAGTTGCCAGGTATCCCAGGGCTGTAGTCACCTTCATTGCCACCAGGAAGGCCTGGCCTCTGGCGGTGGAGGGCTCCAAGTCACCACTGAGTATGTGGCACAGCTTCATTATTGTTGCCCCATCCAGTCTCTACCTCTGGTAGACCACCACCTCCTTCAGTTGTAGGTAGGCCATACTGGGTCTGTGTACACGTGGAGCACAGTACCTCTGTCCCTGCTGCTGGGCCGCCGCCTCCTGCTGCTGTCTCTGCATCGGCCGCCTCCGCTCTGCACAGGCACGACTGCCACTTCTCCATCTCTGGAACACCATGTGCGTGGCCCACATGGCTTCTTGGCCGGTCAGACAGCGCTGTCGCTCTACATGTGTTGGGTACACGCCTGGGCGCACTCTCCTTGCCATACTGTACACTGCAACACCACTACACGAGTTACATGCACACCTCTCACTTTTAGGTGCCAGGAAACATCGCATAGACTTCCACGGTTTGTGATGTCCAGTGTTGCCACACAGGGTTTTAGGAAATCCAGTTTATGCGGGTTGGCAACAGACATGCCCCCGGTCCTGTGCGGTTGGTTGGTATTCTCCAACTCAAGCTGCCTTGTTGAAAATGTGGTTTACAAGGTTATGGCGGTTTTACCCAGGTAAGGCCTTCCTTTACATGTGTAACATGCGCCTATCGCTTCGGAAATCAGGCCCTATATGATTAAGTCAGTCGTTTTCACAGTAACATTAACAAAAGACATGAAATATATCAGAATGGCTAAAAATGCAGTCTGTTAGGGAGAGAGAATTATTTACAATCCCTCTGTGTGTGTGTGCATACATGCGTGTGTGTACTATGCACGTGCTGTGTCTTGGGGGAAACAATGAGAGAGCTGGACGTCTCATGATTTTCCTGCACAAGCACTGTATTATTGTTCCAATTAAGAGAACAATGTCACTATCTTTTATAGGCTTAATTAAATGCTCTATATTCTTCTGGGTGATTTCTCTCAAAATGAAAATTAACCTGGATAAAACAAAACTATTAAGACTGTGCTTTTCAAACTTTTATCTCTTATGATCCCATTTTAACAACTGCAAATCCGCGTGACCCCAGATGATGATGAAATCAAAATAGCAGGTCTCCAGCCTCCTTCCCCTCCCTCCACTCATCTAAAGTAGGTAGGCAGCTGTAACAGTAGTGGCAACAGCAGCAGCAGTCAGCACAGAGTCCTTGTGTCTGTGTGCAGTGTGTGCTTACAGACCCTGGTATTCAGCAGGGGTTTCCAGTCTAACAGGAAGCTCACCCAGGAGGGGAATGCTCACTCGTTCACAGGCCATATAGTGACGTAACTGCCACTGCCTGGCATAGGTCACAGTGAAAGTCTAGAGAGAAGGGGAAATAGGCATGTTTCTGTGATCCCATTCACTGATGATGTGACCCCATTTGGGGTCTTCACCCCAAGTTTAGGAACCACTGCAATAACATCCTAAAATAAACCCCAAATTAACTCCAGTAAGGAAGTACATAATAAGGAATAGCAATCCAGATAAAAATAGAAACTGTAAAATATCATCCTAATGATATACAAAATAATATCTCATTCCTGAAGAAAATGAACCCAGGTAAAGAAATGCATGTGTAATAAAAACTCAAAAGTACAAACAATAAAACATTATTGCAAAAAATATCAGCATATCTTCTTTTCACAAAAAGAAATTATAATCCAGAAAGATAAGACCCCAGTAATATTCTTTGGCTGGCTAGTTATCTATTATTTGTATACAAACCATTTCTTTAATTTCTACCTAAAAGTAAAAAATTTGGAGCTCCTTATGGTCTACCACTCAGGCTTCCAGGGACCTGACCTATTCCTGAGAGCTAGAGACTTCTGTACTGAGTGCATAGCTGTGACCTAATCCCCTACCCCTAACGAGCAGATTAAGTGTACCCATGACACTTGACAAAAAAGATCAAATAACCACCATCCTACTGCTGCACACAAAATGGTCCAGTTTTTTAAAAAGTATCCTATGTTCTGCTTCATCAAGAACAGGATGCACAATTTTCCTATTTTTCAGTCTGGACATATATAATGGGAAAATTGTTTTCACTGAATAATGATACATGAGCAGATCTAGGATTTTAAAAGGGGAGGGATGTGCAGGTGGTGTGATGCATCATCACCCCTTAAATCCTTTCCTCTTCTCCCTCTAATGGTCCTTTCAACTTTTTGCTCCTTGTCTCTACTTCTCCCTGCTATTTCTTCCAGGTTTCACTGCATTCCCTCTATTCCTACCCCACAGTTTCTCTCCATTTGTCTCCTGCTATATCTATACATCTCTCCCATCCCACATGTTGTTCTTCATATCCTTCCTTTCTTTTGAGTACTTTTCTGTCTCTCATTTTCCTTAAATTCATTTGTATTCCTCCTCAAATTTCTTTATATGTTCTCCTCTTCCCCCCAAAGATTCTAGCCATTTCCCCCACCCTTCAATTCCGTGTTCTCTCTTTCTGTCTGACAAATTCAGAAAGCATTATTGATATGACAGTCTGTGTTACCCAAATAATACATAAAGGAGGGAAGTAGGGCACCTTTAAAAATTCTCAGGATACTTGTTTTAAGCCTATTTTAGAAAGACCACAAAAACATCTTTAGTCACTCAAAAAATGTTCAAAGTGAATTAGATATGCTAAAACTCAAAATATACATGAACACCAATTTAACTATAATATAAAAGAGGCATCAAATTCTAATGTAAATTCAGCCAATATTGGTTGTGGCTTATGTGTCCCATCCATCCATTATTGTCACTTGTGTCCTCTATTTTTTTTAATGTGTGTGAAAATATGCAACTGTAAGGAAGAAACTAGTTTCCAAATAAGGTATAAAGGGAAACTAATAGCTAGTATCGGACACACCTACATTAAATCCATTTTTCATGGAAATACTTATCTCAGTACATTGGCTCACTATAGTCAAAATGCTTGACATCAATATATTGTAATCTAAAAAATGATGTCGTTCACTTTCACCACTGTGAGGATCAGAGGTAACTACAGAGGTCTCAGTTAGAAAAGAGCACTGCTACTCAGACTTACGCCGATCT
The DNA here is from genome assembly GCA_033557465.1 of Ichthyophis bannanicus. Classification (NCBI taxonomy): domain Eukaryota; kingdom Metazoa; phylum Chordata; class Amphibia; order Gymnophiona; family Ichthyophiidae; genus Ichthyophis; species Ichthyophis bannanicus. Next base: position 1,836,454 of record JAWIIG010000024.1, on the reverse strand, counting down.
GCAGCAAAGTGCTTTATCACATCAACGACCTCAAAAATAATCATAAAACAGGCAGCTAGTCTTCAATTTTTCAAGAATAAACACGTAACTACTGTAAACTTATCTTGTAAGACTAGATATCACTGTACTTCTCATTGATCCCACTGTAAACAAACAAAACAAAAACAATCACCACCACTCCAACCCCAGCTATTCACCACCAAACTCTAACGAAAATAAATGAGTGCCACCATCAAATCCTTACCACAGATGCTGCCCGCGTTCAATCAAACATCAGCTCCATTCCGCTCTCCATGCAATGAAAGTTTTAACTGCCTCACTGAACAAAAGCGTCGCGCATGCGGAATGCAAGTCAAGACTCCATTTTTAAAGCCCCATGAATGTTTAATGCAGCAGCACCAACCTATCCGAGACTCGTACGTCACTCTCCCCAAAAAAAGACATAAAAGGAACTCCCTCCTACTTTCACATTCTACACCGCATTATCATAAAGAAGAAACCTATAGTGTATCTGGACTTTCAGAAAGCCTTTGACAAGGTCCATCATCAGAGACTTTTGGCAAAACTAAAGAGTCATGGGATAGGAGGCAGTGTACTACTGTGGATCAAGAACTGGTTAAGAGATAGAAAGCAGAGGGTTGGGCTAAATGGCCAATTTTCCCAATGGAGAAAGGTGAATAGTGGTGTACCCCAGGGATCTGTGCTGGGTCCGCTGCTTTTTGACATATTCATAAATGACCTGGAAAGTGGAATAACGAGTGAGGTTATCAAATATGCAGATGACACAAAACTATTTAAAGTTGTTAAAACCCAAGAGGATTGTGGAAAATTGCAAGAGGATCTTGATAAATTAGAAGACTGGGCATCAAAATGGCAGATAAAATTTAATGTGGACAAGTGCAAAGTTATGCACCTAGGGAAGAACAACCCAAACTATGGTTATACAATGCAAGGTTCCACATTAGGAACCACCACCGAGGAAAAATATTTAGGCGTCATTGTGGATAACATGTTAAAACCCTCAGCCCAGTGTGCAGCGGCAGCCAAGAGAGCAAATAGAATGCTAGGTATCATAAGGAAAGGAATGGAAAATAAAACAAAAGATATTATAATGTCTCTATATCGTTCCATGGTGAGACCGCACCTTGAATATTGTGTGCAGTTCTGGTCGCTGTATCTTAAAAAGGATATAGCGTTATTAGAAAAGGTTCAGAGAAGAGCCACCAAAATGGTAAAGGGGATGGAAGGATACTCCTATGAAGAAAGGCTAAAAAGGTTAGGGCTCTTTAACCTGGAAAAGAGACGGCTTGAGGGGAGATATGATAGGAGTCTATAAATTAATGAACGGAGTGGAATGGGTAAACGTAGATTGACTGTTTACGTTATCAGAATATAGAAAGACTAGGGGACATGCAATGAAGCTACAGGGTAAACTATTTAAGACTAATAAAAGAAAATATTTTTTCACTCAACGTGTAATCAAACTCTGGAATTTGTTACCGGAGGATGTAGTAAAGGCTGTTAGTATAGCTGGGTTTAAAAAAGGTTTGGACAAGTTCCTGGAGGAAAGGTCCATAAAGCATTATTAAGAAGGGACCCAGGATATCAATGCTTGACCCAGTACAAGCATTGCGGAACCTGTGTCTTTTGAGGAAACTGCTAAGTACGTATGACCTAGATTGGCTACTGTTGGAAACAGGATACTGGGCTTGATGGACCTTGGTCTGACCCAATATGGCATATCTTATGTTCTTATGTTCTTACCCACAACACTGATATAAAAAACGTAAAGCAATAGATAAAAACCTTGCCACTATACATGAACTCCTATCGCTCTACACATTTCTTGCACTGTACTTACAGCTGAAAACTACAGTTAAACAGAATATCATACCTGACATCACCTAGAAAACTATACTGAATTGTACCGAATTAAAAACGTGCCAACCATTCTATACTGTTGTTTAATCCCTTCGGGGCGAGAGTGTTCAATTGATAAATCAATCTCTGCTCGTTCTTAATACCTGGTCAAAGAGTCCTACCCTCTCTCCCCCCTTCTACCTGATCAATACAGAAACAGCGCAATTGCTCAAATACATGACCCTGTTGTACACAATGCAGAATAATAGGAACCTCCAAAATCTTACGATTCAGTCGGCTCCGATGTTCCCTCATTCGTGTGCGAAAAGAACGTGTTGTTTTTCCTATATAACAGAGACCGCATGGGCATAATATTGCGTAAATTGCATTACTCGAACCGCAAGTAGTCTTATGTTTTAACTTAAGAGTTACTCCCTGATATTCAAAGTCCGTAGCGGTAATTGTAATCGCGCAAATATCACACGCGCCACAGCTCGCATGTCCTACCTCTATAACAGACCGAGACCCTTCTAAGATAGGTGGCAACACTGCAGGACTCAGCCATTCCTTTAAATTGCGATCCCTTTGCCAGACACACCTAACCGTTTTATCGGCTAAACCAGGTAACCGCTGCCAGAATGTTACCATGTTTTTTAAGAACTTTTTGAATCCCATTACTTAAAGGGAATATTTCATAATTAAATTAATCTTGTCACCATCCAGATTAGCTGTCCTACGAGAAGATTTCATTTCTAACAGGGCAGCTCTATGATTAAACAACGCCCTCGAATAAGCTTGCTTAACTATAGAACCTGGATACCCTCGCTGTACAAAACTGCTATACTGCTGTTTTGATTTACTTTTAAAATCAGCCTTATCTGAACAATTACGCCTAAATCACAGAAACTGAGAGAATGGAAGCCCGCCCTTCAAACATCTTGGATGCATACTCCCAAAATGAAGAAAAGTAACCCTATCTGTAGGCTTTTTAAATATTGTTGTTAGCCAGCTGTTTACTCCCCTCACTATACATACATCAAGATAAGTAAGTGTGTCTCTATGATAAACATGGGTAAATTTTATCACAGCTATTAATCCACTCTAAAAAAAAAAATCTGTAGGGACTCCTCTGTTCCTTTCCATAAAAAGAAAATGTCATCAATATACCTCTTCCACAACAAAATATGGGAGGTATAAACTGAAGGAATCACCCACTGCTGTTCAAAAAACCCCATGTAAAAATTGGCAATAGACGGGGCACATGTAGCGCCCATAGCTACACCGGAGTTCTGCTGGTATAAAACTCCCTGGAACACAAAATAATTATGGAAAATTGCCAACCTGGCTAAACTGATAATAAAATCACGCTTAACCTCAGACACGTCCCCTCGCTGGCTCAACACCCGTCCCACTACCTCTAGAGCCGCCCTCTGTTTGATTCTAGTGTACAATGAAACAACATCAAGCGTAACTAAGATAGCATCTTGCTGGCTCGACCACCCATGAGCATCCTTCATTACATTCAAGAAATGGGTAGTGTCCTTCAAATATGATGGAACAGTCACCAGTAAAGGGCGCAAAAAAGAATCCACGAAAGTGGACAACAGCTCCAAAACACTACCCCGAATAGACACTATTGGTCTACTAGAGGGTTTTAACAGATTTTTATGAATTTTGGGGACAAGATAAAATTTGGCCGTAGTGGGAGCTTTGATATTGAGAAAGTGAAATTCCTGTTTGGTAATGAGATTCCCCTGTAATGCTGCTGAGGTAAGCTGATGTATTTCATTTTGTAAGTACAATAAAGGATCATGCCGCAACACTGAATAAATAGCTGGATTTTGTAGTTGAGCCAATGCCTCTGTGACATAATCCTCTCTCGCTAACACCACTACAGCCCCCCCCCCCCCCTTGTCAGCTCTTCTTATGACAATGTCAGTCCGAGTATGTAAATCATGCAGAACCCGACGATCTTCCATAGTCAGTGCAGATCGTTGTAATCTGTGGGTAATTTCTAAATGATGTATATCATGCAACAGCAGCTTTTTAAATACATCAAGTGCCAGATGGAGGGGGCCCGGGGGGGACCAAGTAGACTTAATCGGCAAACGTACTCGATCAAAACGCTGCTCCTGTGGCTCCAGTTGTTGTTGGTCTTGCCCCGGGGAACGAGCCCCTGCAAAATAACTTTTTAAACTCAATTTTCGTATGAGAGCTTCAAAATCAATTCTGAATTGGAAAGAATCAAAACGGATACTCGGCACATATGATAAGCCTTTATTCAATAAATCCAACACTGTCTGAGAGAGTTCTTTTCCTGAAATGTTTACAACCAGATCCTCACCTATAGATGTATTAACTGAGGACATCATTTCTTCCTCAGATTGGAACGCTCGCGCTGTTTTAGACAATCTGACTTTTTTCTTCCTCTTGGTGTCGTCTTTTTCGTCGTCTAAAAAATCATCCTCGTTTCTAGAAGACTTGGTGGAATCGGTAGATAAAACCTCATCTGATGTATCTTCAAAATTAACGCGTTTAACTGGCTTCTTTCATTTTCTTTTACTGTTCATCCACGGATAAACGTAGCCCACTGTGCAGTCCGAATGATCTCGTTTCAATTTCTTTAATTTTGTAGCCATCACCTCTTGATGAAAAGTTGAAATCTGTTTCTTCAATTCTTCTAATTTAACTGAAAAAGCCCCTTCAGATTCCACTGATTTTAAACTTACTTCCATCACTTCCACCTCTTCTGTAGGCTTCTCCAAATCTTTTTTAGCCGTATCCACAATCAAAACCATCAGGTCTATGGAACATTTGTTCAAAATCCTGTTCCACTGCTCCACAAATTCTACTTCCATTGTTGGCTTACGAGGCTCTTTATATACACGCAATCCCCTCGGGATTTGTTGTCGGTTGATGTATTCAATCAGAGAAAATCGATGGAGTTCCATTCTGACTTTCTTTTTCTGCAATTTAAGCAAGGAGTCCCACGTTGCATCGTGGGAAGATGCCAACTGCGGGTCAAGCTGTGCAAATGGAGTCTTTTCTTTGGTAAGGCTCATGATGTGGTCATGTGTAAAACTAAAGATTTCCTTCCACCCATTCGGACCAGCCATGGTTGTGCAAACACAAAATGTTGTTGGCCTCTAGTTTTTGAACGATCAAAATTGTAATCTAAAAAATGATGTCGTTCACTTTCACCACTGTGAGGATCAGAGGTAACTACAGAGGTCTCAGTTAGAAAAGAGCACTGCTACTCAGACTTACGCCGATCTGCAGCAAAGTGCTTTATCACATCAACGACCTCAAAAATAATCATAAAACAGGCAGCTAGTCTGAAACCACTAACTGGGACCTTCATTGCCTGTTTTATGATTATTTTTGAGGTCGTTGATGTGATACAGCACTTTGCTGCAGATCAGCGTAAGTCTGAGTAGCAGTGCTCTTTACTAACTGAGACCTCTGTAGTTACCTCTGATCCTCGCAGTGGTGAAAGTGAACGACATTTTTTAGATTACAATTTTGATCGTTCAAAAACTAGATCAATATATTGGCTGAAGCCTATTTCTTGTTTTACTTCCATTGCTTCAAGCTTCATACACTTCACCAAAACATAGGGCACTTGAAAGATATGAGATGATGCTGTCTCCCCATACAAATTTTTATCCTGAAATGTGACTAAGTTTTGTGTTTGTCCTGCAGAATCTTCAGAATCCAGAAATAATAAACCATACCGTGAAAAAAAAAGAGAAAAGACAGAATGGCCTGTATAACAAAAGCACATTTGCACCCCCCCCCCTTTCCTCCTTTTTCCCCTTTTCTCCTTTTTCCCCTTTTTTGTTGAAGGCTTAAAGGCAGCATGTAGCTAGGGGTTTCTGTGCTTGATTACTATGTATCTGACTTGTCCTCAGAGAAAACAAGGGAATTTTTACTAAAGCCCGTGCCGGTACTTGTGTGGGCCACATTACTAGTGTAGGGCCTTGCACTAGCGCAGGTGGACGGGTACATAATCCCCCTGCATTTGCCACATGGTAGTGCAGTGAAGCAGCTAATGCTACCCAGGAGTCAGCATCGACTTGAAGGCACACAACAGCAGAGGAAATGCAATTCTGTTTCTAGTTCTCCACTGTTACATTGCATGCAGAGTCCGGCTTCTTGGATTTCCATTTTGGTTTGTTTATGTATGTGTCATTTATTGTGTGCGTGTGAGGATCTGTGTGCTTTACATGTTGCTGAGGTGAGGGATTCTGTCGGTGTTTGGATTCTGTGTATGGTTCTATTTTCCGGTCTGCACCTCTCAATAAGAGTTATATATATTGCTACTCCTAGGACATGTTGTAGTTGCAATGCGTCCTTTTTGTGCAAAGGTTTTGCCTTTTAATTCCTGGTAGTTAGTGCTCCTATGGCATTTCAGGTTTACTATTTAACTGCTAAATGTGCATTTTGCAGATCTTTATGTTGCATCATAGAGGACCTGGTAGTAGAGAGCATTTTTGTCACGGTTAGTGAGGTGATGGCAGAAATTGAATCTTTTTATATGATGAGAAGAAGCACCCTAGTGCCTAGTTTTGTTCTGCGCCCATGATAAGGTGATTTGTTGGGTTCTGTCCCAATGTCTGTAGTTTTCGGTTAATGATAGGCCCAAGACCACAGTGCCATATAAGAGGATTGGTTTAATTATGCTATGGAGTTTTAATAGTAGCTACAGTTCTTCAGTAAAACTTGCCAGGAGGGGAAGAAGAGCAACTGCTGAGACTAGTGCACGTTTACTATCTTTGCTGCTGGTTTGCCATCATTGCCACTGATCTGGTTGTCAGGAAGAAGTGGAAATGGAAAAAGGGCAGCCTTTTAAACATGGCAGTTTTTAATACTGTTTTATCAAATAGATATTTCTGTATTCTGAGGATTCATCAATGATTTTCCTTTTGGATGCCAGTCTTCCATATACTGCATGGCTTTCAATACTGAACAGGAGTGAAAGCAACTTTATAGGACACTGCATCACCAAAAGTGAAATAATAATCAGTTCTTATCTTGACTTGTGCACTGTTTGTAACTTGTGCACACTGCATTTTGGCTAGGTTATGTATCTATCTCTCCCCCTCTCTTAATAAGAAATGTTAGAACATTTGTGGGGGGGGGGGGGCGGGAGAAATTGCATGGCGTCGTATACCATTTAATCCATTGTTAAAATCTCATCAGATCTACTTTCTTCAACTGACTAATATCTGTTTTGGGTTTTTCTTTTTTGTAAGGGAAGACCACCTGCAAAAAGGTTTATTTCTTTTGTTTTAAAAGATTACTGTTTTGTGTTGCTCTGTTCTTTAGAATAAGCTGTTCAGAAACTGGATATAAACGGATGCAGATTTTCTTAAGTTTCATTGATTTTCACAGCAGGTGAAAAGAATACAGTAGTGGTGTGCAGCAAGAAGGAGGGGAGGGGAGGGAAGGGAGCCAGTATCTAATTTTGGATCCTTGGAGATGGTATAAATTTCCAACCAACTCAGCAGGAATGCCACTTGGAAAGTATAGTAGCAGCTTCTTTTTCGCTGTAGACCAGAGTGCATGAAACTAGACCAGTACCTTCCAGAAGCCCTTGCAGTTTTGTTGGGAACAAATTGCATACTGGAGTACTGCATGTTGAATCCATCCTTGCACCATCACTGTGCTTTGTGCCACAATGCCTGATTGTGTGTGGAGTTTGCTTTTCCAGCTGTTTCTGCATCACCCTCATAATAATTTCCATCTCTGCTAATTACTGAAGAAAAAGGGGTCAGGAATCTACAGCACAGGAGAGGGCCTGTATCCATTTCATTCTCATCCTTTCTGTAGTGCACTGGAGACAGAGAGGGAATCGATCAGAGCTGGCAATGAGGAGAATTTAATCATTTATACTTGGTCAGATCATAATAGAATCTAAAGACTTTCTTGTTTTGCTTGTGATTAATTTTATAGCAAGTACTTATTTTCTTCATCACTGTTCACTGTTACTAGTGAATTTAAAAACAGATGTTAAGTTGTTTTTACTGTTTACTTACACTTCACCCAAATGTGTAGCTATTTGTGATAGCAATCTATATACTTGTATTTATGGACTGGAACTGATGTTTTTCACCAGAAAACTGACAAAGTATGCTTTACAAGTGCAATTATGGTTATCTGCATTTTTTGTTTGAAACCTGTCATCCTTGCTATGTTGCAACTTTATTTACCACAAAGAAGCAGGCTGCAGAAGGCTAGAAATACCCCAGAAGTATGGCAGAGGAATGATCAGTGCTACTTAATGGACCGGCTGTTGATTATCAACCACAAGTTCAAGTTTCAGCAGACTAATTTCTTTATATTCGACAGTGGAATTTTTAGTGTTACATCCTCGATTTGGCCTTAAATCTTCTCTATCCTATGCATTTTCCTATTAATAACTAATGATATTGTCTTTCTTAACATGACTTCTGATTACTGAAGTAGAAACAAGTTTTGATACGGTCTTCTCTCCATTGTGCCTAATATTAAAAGTGGTAATAAACACTTACTTCAGAGCCTCTTTACAGGCAAAGCCTAGCAACTCACATTGTTAGACCTGCGTTATAATGGTCATCATAAGTCTGTGTATGCCTTGCTCTTTGTTTTTCAGACTTCACAGATAAACAGTGAATGAAGTAAATCTAATATGGAGCTATACCGGCAATAATGTGCCTCTTAGAGAGTTTGATTAGATGGATAAATTGTTCTTGTGGCACTGTCTGGCTCCAGATCGCCTTAAATGTTTGCTATTACTGTGGATGGGGTGCTTTAGTGAAGATTTTCTCTGAGGGGTAGGCAGCAATTGGGCGTGTTAATGGCTTGAAAGTAACTGATGAGGATGTGCCATCCGAACGATTGATTGAATAACTGCAGTCCCGTGTGATTTGCCAGAGAGAGAGGGAAGGAGATTGAGAAAGAGATCCATATTTTTTGCTGAAGTAGAAGTAGCTCAGATCCCCAGCGCCAGGAATGGACATTTAAGCTGCTTCTGTTCCTGAAACGAGGTCAGCAGGCTTCAAAACTGCCGTGCTTTTATAGTGCCCGATTGTTCTGTCTTGTTGGATCAGGAGAAGTGCTTTACAGAATGTGATTCCCTTATCCATTTGAACATACTTTTTTTTTCTTTAAGTTAGTCACCACAAACACTAGCATATGTACTGGAAAATGGGCAGCAGTTGCAATAAAGGTACAGTTTTGTATATTTGTATGAAATTTTTGTATGCATTAAGATCTGTAATTTTAATAAAATTTAATCAGCTCTTGAGAGAGAGAGATCATGCTAGTGTTGTTGGTATAGGTGCACAATGCAAAGGTTGGATCCTAAGAATATGTCCCTAAAAAGAGAAGCTGTCCAGTTTGTGTTGTCTCTCATAGCATAAGCAGTATATCTGATCTTTTCTAATCAGTTTTTGGTCTGCTGTGCACTTGGACCCGGAGGCATGATACAGGAGACTGCACATGATTAAGTTTATACCTATTTGTAAACTGCTGATTAATTTGTCATGGGTCAAGAAGAGATAATGATTTGTTTCTATCCACCATGGTTTTCTATTCAGTGATGCACCCTTATGGGATTGGCTGATGGGTGAAGGATTAGAAATAGCATCAGGTGACAACTTTAAATCAAACTGATCAGAAGGTGTTGTCTGTATGTGTTTTTTTTTGTTTTTAACTTTAAAAGATTTCATTTACCTGAAGATGGTCTGTTGTATTGCTTGTTTCAACCCTCTTACTGCTTATGTCTGTACTTAACTTTTTTCCAGTACTTGAAGCCTACAGATACAAAATGTATGTAGAAAAGGATATCTTTTTGCCTTAAGAGGATTTTAGCTGGAGAAATATTGATTTTGTTTTCATTATCATGTTTAATCTTCTTGCAGAGGTGCCAGCAGAGAGGTCTCCTCGCAGAAGGAGCATCTCAGGGACCAGCATATCAGAGAAGACCAACTCCGGGGATGCCTCAAACACCTCTCCTTTCAAAGTATCAGTAAGTTTGGCCTTCGTCATATCCGTAGCATAGGGTGTTTTCCTGGAGAGTCAGAAAGTCGAATTTTAAACCTGCATATCCTTCTCAGATCATGAGTAGTATGGCACAAGTTAATATGGATCAGTTTGTTTATTTGCAGCATTTGATATATCGCCATTCGGCTAAAAGATAACATTCAAAATGGATTACAATAATCAGTAAAAGCAGAAACATAATCATAATGAGAGGCCTCACCGAACATGCGTTACAATATGTCAGGGAGCAAATAGCAAAACAGTCAAATTCCAGAGCCACTAACATTTAAGCAGAGATGAAAGGAAAACAGAGAGCTGCCCAAATGTGTCATTCTCCAACAAGACATGGGAAATTAGTCCCCAACCAAATGCTTTCTAGAGGAGACAATTTTTTATGTCTAGTTAAAATTTCTTGGAAGAGCTCCCTAAGTGAAGGTCAGTGGGGGAGAGCATTCCATAAGGTTGGGGCAAGAAAGCCAAATACTGCTGTGCGCATCATTTCCAGCTTAAATTGTGATGGAGGTATAGTGAGAGTACTAGGATAGGGGACATGCATTGAAACTGAGAGGAAACTGAAAGAAAATTTTTGAAAAGTATTTTATTTTGTTTCCTGCAAAACTTTAATCCTTTGTGACGAACTAAGTCATGAAAGGCCACATCCTCAGGTGGGGAGTGACGCCGAGGGTCCATGGGGACATCCCGGAGTCGGGAGGTGTCTGGAGAGGCTTCATCCTCAGTTTCCCAGTCGGAGCCTGAGGGCGTCGAGCAGTCAGCCACAGGATCAGCTCTGAGGAACCGGGCCCCCCTGGAGGACCAGTGGTCAGACTCCCGAAAACTCTCTGGGGAGGACAGGATCCCCGAGGAGCGTGATTGAGACCTCGATCAATGTCAAGGACTTACCTGAGGCCGGTGGTACTCACTGCCAAGTTTGACGCCCGTAGGCTCCCCCGAGGCCATGGGGTCTGGTGTCGGGGCCGATGATGCTGGGGGAGTCGACATCAGTGCCTGCTGCAAGGCCAAGAAGGAGGAGAGGCTCTGCTCCATGGCCTTGTGGGTATAGGACTTGAGGCCCGATGGCTGTGCAGCACTCGGCATGGACACTGAGACCCTCGGGTCTGATGCCGGCACTCAGAGTGCTTCCTCAACAAGGACTATAGGTTCATGGGTCCTGGCGGGGATTCCACCAGCTGAGGACTCTTGTCTCGAGACTTTCTGAGGGCGCTGCTCGGAGTCGCCGGAGTCCCAGTGAGGGGCCTTGCTAGGTTTGATCGGAGGCACCTCCTTTGGGACCACCTTCTTCTTTTTTAGGAGGGTCTGGGGCCGCACTGAAGGAGCCGCTACCGCGGGTCTCCGAGGATACCCGGACCTCTCGCAAAGGGCTGGCTTCGGGATTCATTGATGGGGAAACCGGGGCAGAGTCAGATCTTGGAAATAGCTACCCCTGCAACTCAGACCGCCTCCTATTTGTTTTAGGAGTCGTGGCCTGGCACCAGTCGCAGGTGGCACTATCGTGGTCTGGGCCCAGGCAGCAGATGCAGCAGTCATGAGTATCAATGACTGAAATAGTCTGACTGCAGCGGTCACATTAGTTGAACCCACTAAGAGTCATGGTGGGATAACAGCCGGCCAGGGTCCAGGACCCCAGGGCGAAAAATGGCGCGAAGGCCGGTCGACATGGAACCTCGAGGAAACATGAGAAAAATGGAGCCAAGATTGGCACTGGCGGTGCCACCTCGAGGTGGGAAGGGAACCGATATGCAAACCGGACAAAGAAAGGAATTAAAGAACTTATTCCGGGAGAGCAGAGGACCACGTCCATTGGGCTCCATGGGAAAAAAGGAGACTGAGCAAGATGGCACCCTTGGGCAGAAAGGGGACCACGCATGCATGGTAGTATTCCCAAAGGCTTTCTTTTAAAGCTGGGGAAATGCTCTGCGCGGGTTGCGTCGGTGCCAATGTCATCCATATGTGAGGACTGACTTCCTGCTTGTTCCTGTATTCAGTGTATTTGTGAATGATATTGCTGAAGAACTGAATGGAAAAGTTTGTCTTTTTGCAGATGACACGAAAATTTGTAAGAGTGGACTCCTGAGGGAGTGGATAACATGAGGAAAGATCTACAAAAGCTGGAAGGATGGTTTAATGCTTGGCAGTTAAGATTTAATATGAAGAAGTGCAGTATCATGCACTTGGGGAGCAGAAATCCAAGCAAATTGTATATGATAGGGGGGGCGAGAGGTTGGTGAGCATGGACCAGGAGAAGAACCTCAGAGTGATTGTTTCTGAGGATCTCAAGGTGGCGAAACAGTGCGACAAGGCGGTGGCCAAAGCCAGAAGGATGCTGGGTTGAATAAGAGGAATTACCAGCAGAAAGGAAGAGGTACTAATGCCACTGTACAAGTCACTGGTGAGGCCTCACTTGGAATACTGTGTTCAGTTTTGGAGACCATATCTTGCAAAGGATATAAAAAGACTGGAAACTGTTTAGAGTAAGGCGACCAAAATGAGAAGAAACTTGAAAACCTAAATATGTACACTTAGGAAGAGAGGAGGGTCAGGAGTGATATGATTCGAACCTTTAAAAACTTAAGAGTATTAATGAACAAACAAACCTCTTCCAAAGATGGGGAAGCTGTAAAACTAGAGGGCATAAAATGAAGCTGTAAGGGGGTAAACTGAAAGGCAATGTCAGGAAATGCTTTTTCACTGAAAGGGTGGTAGATGCTTGGAATGCCCTTCCGATGGAAGTGGTGGGGGCAAACACAGTGACAGAATTCAAAATAGCATGGGACAGACACAGTGGATCCCTTTATAGCAACAGAATAAAATCAAAATAAACATAACTATCTCTTATATCTCAACAAATAGGGGTCACCTACACGGACCGGTGAGTACACCCCTAAACAAAGCATGGGGAGGAGTGACCTGCACGGAGCTGCAGGTGCACCTACTCTTACCACCTTACTGGACAAACTAGATGGACCATACTGTGTTACTATGTTATATTTTAGGAACGATGTGGAGATTGGAATTGAGATGTTTTAGTTGCAATGTTTACAATTGCTGTGGTATTTTAGAAAGGGCTTTGCTAAACATGGAGCCAATTTTAAAATACCAAACAGGAAGTGCAGGAGTACATGTGGATCTGTAGCCCTATCGAGCAGTAGAGCCATTTTACAAACACAATGGAGGAAAGGAAGATACATGTGTGTGAATGCCAGGACCTGCATGTATAGGTATTGTGCACTTACATGTGTATGTGGTTCATTTTGCAAGTCCACAAATGTAAATACCGGCAGTTAACTATAGATGCCACTTTTTTTTTCTAATTTCAATATGAACAAGGAAATAAACAATGGAAGATTAAGGATGACAAGCCCTGTAAAGAACTGGCCAAAATGAGCATTTTTTGAAAACCTAAACTTGCCAGGGAGCAAGTATAAATCCCAACATGCATATTTTCAGTCATACATGTTTATTCTCCATATGAGATTTATGATCTGCTCTGGTGACACCCTAAACACACCCCAACATGCCCATATGCAACTTCTACATAATGAGGACATCCACATGTAAACTGAACCCTTTCTAACACCACCATTTCCATGCGTAAGTGCCAGTATTTACATTAACAAAATGCGACTAAGTCTTCTAGAATAACTTCTTAAATTCTGAGAGAGAAAAAAAGGAAAAATGTTCAATTGTACAGTATAATCTGCAGTACATTATGTAGGGAAAGAGGTCTAGCATAAGTCTGGGTCTCAGTAAATTTACCCCCAAGAGGACTTCCTACTTGTGCAGAGCTCTTCTGTAGCAGCGAAGTGCACGCAATGAATAAAACCAGGAGTCAATTGCAGGTTCCAAGCCAATTTATTGTGCACAGGCTCAGACAGGAGTGCGTCCAAAAAGGACTGAGCAATGGAGTACAGGAGCAGATTCCTTATATACAATTTTTACAATTTGATAGAGGCAAACTTTCTATTGGTCCCAACGCCCCTTGCACCTGTCCAATCGGGGACCCTCTCTGGGCCTAGCTCCCTGTTCCCCCTTCTCAGGCTATTCTAACAGAGGCATAGTCTTAGATATTGATAACATTTCTACTTCAAGGCCATTTCTAGCTCAGAGAATGCAGGAACATGTCTATCATCAGCATAGAGGAATTATACAAGTTTTTCAAAAGCAGTTTAAAGCAGTTTAAAACAGATTCTCAAACTCTGGTTCTGTTCAGCACTAGTCTCGGGTGGGGGTTGGGATCTAGGCCTAGGTTACAGGCCATAGCCTACCACATTCCCCCCTTTGATTATTCTCACCCCTAATAAAAGAGGGTGAGAAAGAAATCACATATCAAGCTCTTCTTAAACTAATGCTTCATGTTGGGGTATAGCCTGATACTTCCTCATGGCTAGTACCCAGGCTGCTGTTTTACGTTCAACTGTACTGTCAATAATTGAAGTAAACATACGTAAGCAAAAAGGCAGAAAACATGGAAGGAGGAAACACACAGCTATCATTAGTAAAATAGCGAACACAATAGTCTTCAAACCTAAACAGGAGTGCGGTATCCCCAGGACTCATCATTTGCCCATATGGCTGGTCTATAACATGTGATACAAGGAGGTATATCAGTGGTCATTTTAAGGGGCCCCAGGGCTACCGTAAGTACAACATAAACACATAGATGTAGCTTGATTACAATATTTCAATGAGTTCGTCTAGAAATTGCAAATTCTTTACTGAAGTTCTCTTTTTCCACAGCTTCCACCGTACGTAGACCTGTCAGCTTCCGGTTGGTGACAGGAGTAGGGTTGCAGATTCCTCAAGCTTCTGCCATACGTAGACCTGCCAGCGTCCGGTAGGTGGCAGGAGTAGGGCTGCAGATTCTCACAGCAGTGGTTGTTGTCGCAGAGTGAGCCGGTGATGCTGGATTGGTGGTTGAAGTCCAGGGACGAAGTTCGGTAGTCGCCGCTGGCTTTACCCGACTGTGATGGATCCAAGGTTCTAATTCTGCAACTTTGACTGCTGTAGGGGTCGATAATATGACAACGTAGGGTCCTTTCCAGTGAGGTGCTAACGGTGTCTTTCTCCACTCCTTGATCCACACTGAAGCTCCAGGCTTATAGGGATGCAGTGGTTTGGTCAAGTTGATTGGCAGCTGATCTTGTACCCACGCATGAAGACTCTGCAAGACAGAACCTAAAGCCAATAGTTCTTGTCTAGTGATTTCGGATCCAATCTGACTCATATCCCCTTTTATCCCTTGGACAATGGGCAGAGGTCACCCATACAAGACCTCAAAAGGGGAAACTCCTAATGACTTGATGGGGGCTGAACGTATCCTGAGGAGGGCTATAGGGAGAGCCTGGGGCCACTTCAGGTGAGCTTCCTGACAGAGTTTGGACAGCTGGGACTTTAGGGTCCAATTCATTCGCTCTACTTTTCCTGAACTTTGGGGTCTGTAAGCTGTATGTAACTTCCACTACACCTGTAGGGCCTGGGCCAACTGCTGAGTTACCTGGGACACAAACGAGGGCCCATTATCTGATCCTATAACTAATGGTATTCCAAACCGGGGAATGATCTCATGGAGCAGAATTTTGGTAACTTCCCTGGCTTTCTCAGTTCTGGTGGGGAAAGCCTCCACCCACCCAGAGAATGTACAAACCAAGACTAACAGGTAATGATATCTATTAGCTCGTGGCATTTCTGCAAAGTCCACCTGGATATTTCCCATGGGGGTGACTCCTACTGACTGAACTCTTGGGGGTAGGTTAGGACCCTGCCGGGCATTGTTCTTTGCACAGGTTACACATCTGCGGGCTACTGAGGCGGTCAGGGGTCCTAATAACAAGATACAAAAATGAGGTTTGAGAGCTTTCTCCATCGCAGTTTTCCCATAATGTGTGGCTTGGTGGAAAGCTTGAATAAAGGCTGGACCTAATGTTTCAGGTACCACAGTTGGACCGGGAGGAGGACCGCCCGCTGGCGGCGGTAGCACTATCCATCCGGTCTCTGATAACACTCCCACTTCCTCTTGGCAATAATAGTCTAACTCTTTGGAGGTGTATCGAGGAGTCCATGCACTGAGGGGTACTGGAAATATGGCTGCCTGGACCGTAGTACTAAAGGCAGGAACTTGCCCAGTGGTGGCGGCTTCTCGAGCCGAAGCATCAGCAAATCTATTTCCTCGTGAAACTTCTCCTTCCCCTACCTGATTACCTCGGCAGTGCATTACTGCAACTTGTTTGGGGGCCCATACAGCATCTAGCAACATCAATATCTCAGGGCCATACTTGATGGACTTGCCTCCCGAGGTTATTAACCCACGTTCCTTGTACAGGGCTCCATGTACATGCAATGTTGTGAAGGCATACTTAGAATCTGTGTACACATTTAAACGGAGCCCTGTCCCTATTATCAGTGCCCTGGTGAGGGCTATCAGTTCAGCTTTCTGTGCTGAAGTCCACGGGGCCAGAGCTGAGGATTCTATTACCATGTCCAGGGTCACCACTGCATAACCAGCACATCATCGTCCATTGATGACAAGGATTCTTCCATCCACGAAGAAAGTTCATTCGGGGTCATTTAATGGGACATCAGTTAGATCAGGACGACTTGAGAATACAGTGTCCATAACTTCCAAGCAATCATGATCGGGTGGGCCTGGACCAATTGGCAACAGCGTGGCAGGGTTCAAAGCTTGACTGATGATCAACTGCAATCGGGGGTTTTCACATAACATGCTCTGGTACTTTAGCATCCGTGAATTTGTGAACCAATAATTTCCTTTGTGTTCCATGAGGGTTAGAACAGAATGCGGTACCGTAATTTGGAGATCCTGACCCAGAGTGAGCTTGTCGGCCTCACCCACCAGGAGGGCTGTGGCTGCAATGGCTCTCAGGCAAGGTGGCCACCCTTTTGCGACGGTATCCAGCTGCTTTGATAGGTAAGCCACAGGTCACTGCCAAGATCCGAGGGATTGAGTCAATACTCCCAAAGCATTTCCACATGACTCATGGACATAGAGGCGAAATGGTTTCTGTACATCTGGCAGGCCAAAGGCTGGTGATGACATCAAGGCTGCTTTCAACGATCGGAATGCTGTATCCTGTTCTGGGCCCCATTCCAGGGGAGATCGCTCCATTCCTTTGGTGGCCTGATACAATGGCTTTGCCAACAGCGCGAAATTGGGTATCCATATTCGACAATAGCCTGCAGCTCCCAGGAAGGCCCTCACCTGCTTTCTGGTGGTGGGGATAGGGATGCGGCACACTGCTTCCTTTCACTCTGGTCCCAGTCTCCGGATCCCTCTGGACAGATGGAATCCCAGATATTTTACCTCAGTTTGGCACAACTGCGCCTTGGCTCTTGAGACCTTGTATCCGGCTTCGTTCAGGAGGTGCAAGAGATCACCGGTGGCATGCACACATTCGTTTTTGGAGTTG
The DNA here is from genome assembly GCA_033557465.1 of Ichthyophis bannanicus. Classification (NCBI taxonomy): domain Eukaryota; kingdom Metazoa; phylum Chordata; class Amphibia; order Gymnophiona; family Ichthyophiidae; genus Ichthyophis; species Ichthyophis bannanicus. The sequence continues at coordinate 1,819,127 of JAWIIG010000024.1, read as the reverse complement.
GTGGCTACTAGCAGGTCATCCACATACTGAAGAAGAACTCTCTTCCCTGGAGTCACAGAATAATTTGAAAGATCCTGATTTAGGGCAGCACTGAAGAGAGTAGGCGAGTTCTTGAATCCTTGGAGTAATCGAGTCCAGGTGAGTTGGCCTCGCCTTCCTGCGGTAGGGTCTTCCCATTCAAACGCGAACAGGAGTTGACTGGTTGGTGCTAAACGTATGCAGAAAAAGGCATTCTTTAAATCCAAGACGGTGAAGTGAGTAGCCTCAGCGGGGATCAGTCCCAGGAGAGCATAAGGGTTTGGTACTACTGGATGTATGGTTTCAACTGCATTATTTACTCGTCTCAAGTCCTGCACTGGGTGGTAGACACCTGTCCCAGGCTTCTTGACTGGGAGGAGGGGGGTATTCCAGGGTGATTGGCACTCTCTGAGAAGTCCATACTTCAGTAATTTCATTAAATGACAGTGAATTCCTTCAATCGCCAGTCGCGGGAGAGGATATTGTCTCACGTGCACTGGTTCCACTCCTGGTTTGAGGGTGACAAGCACAGGGGCTATATTCTTTGCTAGGCCTGGAGGATTATCCTCCGCCCATACCTCGGGCGGAGCTGAGATTCTCATAGGTATACAGGGGCTGGCTGCCTTGGTCGGAGAAGCACTATAGAACCGCCATTCTTCTTCCCAGGGGACAGTCAGCACCATCAGGCCAGCAGATTTCGAGTTCACAGTCATTTCCATCTGTCCTCCTTCAACAAAGGATATCTGCGCCTGGAGCTTAGCAAGCATATCTCGGCCCAAAAGGGGAATTGGGCATTCAGGCATGTATAGGAACTGGTGCGTTATCTTCCGTCCCCCTAGTTCACAAGTGCGGTTCTGCAAGAAAGGCTTTGTGGCCCTAGCTCCAGTAGCTCCGACAATGGTGATGGATTGAGAAGACAGAGGGGCCACTGGTTTTGCTACTACTGAATGTTCAGCCCCCGTATCCACCATAAAGTCCATATATTGGTCCCCAATCTTCAAACTGACCATAGGCTCCTGGGGACCTAGAGGAAACTTGGAGCCCGGTCTGGCCTAGTCTTCATCCATGTTGTAGCCCTCTTCGGCTGCCACTCCCTCTACAGCTGCTTCTCCTTGTTGGAACTGTGTGCGATACATTCCTCCCCGATGCCGGAATCTTCCCCCTGCTCTCCGCATGCTCCCTCCTCCCCTCCAGGAGGCGGATTCAAAGTTCCGGCATTCATTTTTCCAATGTCCTTCTCTACAGTGGGCACACTGATTTGCGCCCAATGTGGACCGATCATCTCCTCGGCCCTTTCCACGTCCTCGAGTCCTTCTGTTAGAGAAACTCCCTCCGCGTCGTTCAACTAAAGCTGCAGCAAGGAAATCAGCTTTCTTCTTCATTTTACGTTCACTTTCCTTCTGACGTTCTTGATCACGATTCACAAACACTTTCTGAGCAACTTCCATTAACTGGGCCACATTCATGCCCGCAAATCCTTCCAACTTTTGCAGTTTCCATTATATGTCTCCCTGGGACTGACTCACAAAGGCTACATTCACCATGCGCAAATTTTCCTGGGCCGCTGGATCATATGGGGTATAAAGTCTGTAAGCTTCAGATAAGCGTTCATAAAAGGCTGCTGGACTCTCGTCTGGATGCTGGATGACTTCCGTTACCTTTCCGATATTCATGGCCATCTGGCCTCCTCTCTTCAGGCCCTGAAGTAGGGCCTGGCGGAACCTAGTGAGGGCCGTCGCCCTGGTTGCACTGTTTGGATCCCACTTGGGATCGTCATTTGGAAAATCTGCGGCGTCCACTTGTCAGGGATCTAGGCCTGCTTCTTCCACGGGATTTTCATCTAACCATCGGGTGGATGCTTGCACGATCCGTGCTCGCTCTTCAGTAGTGAAGAGGGTAGACAGGAGCTGGCAGCAATCAGACCAGGTAGACTGATGGGGCTGCATAATACTAGACATTAATTCTGTCAGTTCTTGGGGCTTCTCAGTATAGGATGCATAATGCGTCTTCCAGTTCAGTAAATCTGTGGTAGAGAATGGCACATAAACAAGACTGGTTGGCCCCACCACAACCTGGTCCTGTTCATTAAGGATAGGTAGCCCCGGGACCTGGCGCAATGGCATGACGTGACCATCCCTCTGACTTGCCGTTGTACTCCTGAGAGCATAATGTAGTCTGGCTTGTTGGAATTTGGCTCCCCTGCTTTGGTCTTTGGCAGTAAGTGACCCTGAACTAGCAAATGAATCCCTGCTTGCCGTGTCATCGGTGTACTGCGGTCCTTCTGGGGCACTCTGAACGGAGCTGGGGCTCGCGGGCAGGAGGGGGTGCGCCTCCACCTGCTGCGGAGGCGGTTGGAGGACTAAGGGTAAGTCAGCAGGAGGGGGTCCTCCTGCGCCAGGCTCTGCTCGGGGCGGTGATGGAGCTGAGGGGACTGGCCTATAAAGGAACTGGGGCGAATGGGTCAGAATATCTGGAGATTCCGGGACAGAATATACGGGCAGCTTCTCTTCTCCAGACTTCCGGACCCCCCTTGTGGTCACTACCATTATCCTACACTGTTCCTCGTGGCAACGCTTCATCCAAGAGGGCTCTTTTTCACAAATATTTAACCAGGAATCTATATAGGGGAACTGGTCAGGGTGTTCTCTACGTACAATCTGATGTACTCGGGATATGATTCTAACATCAAAAGTACCACCAGGGGGCCACGCGGTGACCAGCACTGGCCACTCCCTGTCACAAAGTATTCCTAATCGGGATAGAGACATTTTTACTCCATAGTTGCTGTCAAATCCCTTCTTGAAATTCTTGATCATACACCAGCGGAGTTTGCGTGGACTCCGACCCTCCCATAATGACGTACACAACAACAGACAGTAGGGGCGGGTGGTCGGGCTGCAGGTAAGGGGTCCGTACAGCCCTAGAAACAAATAGGTAGACAAACACCGAACGCTTCCTCCTTTTCATGACCTGGGTGCGGTCGCCCGGCCAGGAACTGCGCTACTCAGGAGTCCACTCTCACTTGGTCTGTGTTTCAAGACCTCTCATTCATACACACAACCAAACATGCTAGCAACGTTTTCCCAAATTCCCAGGCCTACCTTACTAACCAAGGGCAGTAGTTTCGTCCTCGCGCATTCTCATGCAAGGCTTACTCGGATGTGCCCTGAGAGGTGATCAGGCTCTCGGTACCTTATTCCCATACCAATTCAGTCTCGCGTATACTCATGCAAGGCGTACCCAAACCTAACTGACTGAGGAGTAAGGAGATTGCTACTCACTGGATCCGGTACCCGATGCAAAACCAGTTCTTGGGTTGAATCCTGGACTCCCCTTGGGTTCGGAGGTGTTAGCCGGCCGGACCCAGTAGTCCGCCGAGGCAAGGCAGAACCCTCTCCAATACAAGAGGACCGGTGGCGCCTGAGGTTTCCCCTGCAGTCGGACGGACACGGTTCCAACCGGGCCAAACCTTGAGGTGGTAAAACGTGGTATATTCACTTGAATACCATCCACTACTCGCACATTCCCAGCCAATGCACCAAGAATATGTAGCAGAGAAGTGCACGCAATGAATAAAACCAGGAGTCAATTGTAGGTTCCAAGCCAATTTATTGTGCACAGGCTCAGACAGGAGTGCGTCCAAAAAGGAAAGAGCAATGGAGTACAGGAGCAGATTCCTTATATACAATTTTTACAATTTGATAGAGGCAAACTTTCTATTGGTCCCAACGCCCCTTGCACCTGTCCAATTGGGGATCCTCTCTGGGCCTAGCTCCCTGTTCCCCCTTCTCAGGCTATTCTAACAAAGGCATAGTCTTAGATATTGATACATTTCTACTTCAAGGCCATTTCTAGCTCAGAGAATGCAGTAACATGTCTATCATCAGCATAGAGGAATTATACAAGTTTTTCAAAAGCAGTTTAAAACAGATTCTCAAACTCTGGTTCTGTTCAGCGCTAGTCAGGTGGGGGTTGGGATCTAGGCCTAGGTTACAGGCCATAGCCTACCACACATGCACTGCTCATTTGTCCAGGACAACTAACCTACTGCATTGATCAAGTATCAAAAATTTATTAAAGTCATCAGTCCCGCCTTGATTGTCAGAAATTTCCCTTCCCAAGTCTCATACACTTTAAAAAAGAACTGTAACTAAGAAACAGACCAGTCCAACCATTAGGCAAGACGAGGTGGTTACCTAGGGCAACAGGTTCTGAGAGGCCGCACAGGGCAGCGGTCACAACAGTGAAAGCAAAACAGTAAATCCTGACAGTTCCACAAACTCAAAGAACTATCAGTACATTCGTTTACCTGCAGGGAGAGTGGGCACACACATATATACAAAGAAAGCTTAATATTTAAAAACTATAGCATCCAATTTTGCATTGTTACAGTATTGTTGTGGCATGGGTAATGTTTTGCTGATCATGATGAGTTTAATTATCAAACCCTCAGAGGGGCAGGACGTCAGGCTGCAGTTTTGCCTAGGGCACTATACTGATGCTATCTAGTGGATCATTATTATATTCCACTACTAACACAGTTTGAGGTGGAAATAAAAGCACACAACACAGCTAGAGCACAGGAATCATGTTTTATTACATCAAACACTATTGCACGTACTGAAGGTCTACTCTATAGTCTTGACTGGATGGCCAGACTTTAAGGAGGAAACACCATTCCTGCAGTCAGGGATTCTAACATATATACATTTAAGCTACATTGATGGTGAAGCTGGCCCATGAGGTAACATGCAAGACGAAATTAAAAACTTTGTGAGCAACTGTTCCACCTGCAGTGAATATGCACATGAGCAGCAGATTGTCACATGACATACCGGTGCAATCTTGACAGGTTGTCATCATGGACTTATTTAATTTCACAGGAAGAGAGAAGGTAAATTTGCCAAAATCTCACATGAGATAGAAACATAGAAATATGACGGCAGAAAAAGACCATATGGCCTATCTAGTTTGCCCTTCCATATCAATTACTATAGTCCCTTATTTCCTTTAGAGATCTTCTGTGTTTGTCCCATGCTTTCTTGAATTCAGATATTGTTCTCATCTCTACTACCTCTACTAGGAGACTATTCCACGCATCAACCACCTCTTTCCATAAAGAAATATTTCCGCATATTACTCCTGAATCTATCCCCTTTCAACTTCATCCTGTGTCCCTTCATTGCAGAGATTTCTTTCAATTGAAAGAGGCTCTCTGCATGTGCATTTATGCCACAGAGGTATTTAAATGTTTCTATCGTATTTTCTCTCTCCCACCTTTCCTCTAAAGTTTATATATAAGTCTGTCCCCATGTGGCTTATAACGAGGATCACTGACCATTTTGGTAGCCACCCTCTGCACCAACTCCATCCTGTTTATATGCTTTTGAAGGTGTGGTCTCTAGAATTGCACACAATATTTCAAATGAGTCTCACCAAAGACTTATACAGAAGTACTATCACCTCCTCCTTCCTTCTGGTCATTCCTCTCCCTATGCACCCAAGCATCCTTCTGACTTTCACCGCCACCTTTTCTACCTGTTTAGCCACTTAAGATAATTGGAAACAACCATGCCCAGTCCCGCTGCTCTTTCGTGGACATTAGTATTTCACCCTACACCGTACCATTCTCTTGGATTTTTGAGGGAGTGAGATCAACAGAGTTACATAAATCCAACACGAGTTGTCATTTGCCTGTGAATTCCAAAATAGCAGAGGACATTTTGGGGATTTGGAAAATTTACCTTCTCCTAATGCTTTTCCTCATGGAGAACTAATTAGGCAGTTCAAAACCCGGTGCTATGTTAGATGCATAGATTTTAACTAGCGGTGGAAAATGATGGTTACAAATTTTTTAACTTAATATAATCATTTTAATTTAAAGTAAAATGGATTGTGCAACATACTAGCCAGTTTATTTACTTGTGTAGTTATTGTGGTCCAACAAACAATTAATAGACACTGTTATTTGGGTTCGATTTTTTTTTTTTTTTTTCGTGGCTATTGTTTTGACACTGGTGTAATTCTTTTTTTTTAATATAGTGAGTACTATACTTATGTAGCATTTTAACACTATGTGTTTATATTTTTTGTATTTATATTTCATTTCACATGGAAAAAAGAGATTCTTGATCGAGTTGATTTTTTTTCCTGCTGTTTTCTTAACTGAGCAATGATCAGGACCTGAATTTATTATAATCCTGAAAAACACGCAATAAAAGATGAAAAGTTCTCGACACAGGCCTTTCTTCCTGAACCCTTTGCCTGCTTGCAGCTCTCTTCTCTGACGTGCAAAGAAGAGTGTCCTTTAGCAGTATCTATCTTAACTGGCTAACTTCACTTTCATGGTTTGTACTGTGAAGGTGTTCCATGGTTCAAACTGCAAGACTGAATTTGGCTGGCAGAAGGACAGATGCAGGTACGCATGGTCTTCCTCCTGGTCAAGGCGATAGGGATGAATGCAGTAAAGCCTGGAGATGGATTAGAAATGAGGGAGGAGGAGATGCTTTTGATGGCTTGGGGGGGGGGGGGAAGAAAAGAGGCCTCTCTCAGGGATGGGGCACAGAAGCACAAATAAAAATAAGAAAAAAAATACCACATCCCTCTTGACATTTCAGAAGGGGAACCACTTTCGTATTAAACAATTTATTTATTTAATTTATTTATTTATTACAGTCTCTTATATACCGCACTATTTATCATCAGCGCGGTTTACATAAAACAAAGTACCATAACAACAAACTATATGGTTTTACATAGAACAGGAAATGACAACTTGGATAACATAGGGAAGTACGAAAACAGCTATTTACATATGTACAGTGAGCTTGTGCTACAGATTAGGTACGATCTAAATGGTAGGCTAGTCTGGAGGAGAGGCAATTATGTTGGGGTCAGACTATCATGGTAGTAATGAAGGAATAGGTGGTATTTTTAAATTTTATCTTTATGCATTCTCCATTAATTACAGCATTGGATGACATGCCGCAGGAAAAAGATGGATAATCAAAATATACAAAAAAACCCGACAAAGGGAAGTAAGAAATTAATAAAAATTTAATAAGTCAACAAGCGAGAAGTAAGAAATTAATAATAAATTAATAAGTCAACAAGCGAGACGGTAACAGAACATGAAGTGTAACCAACACAGCAAGGAGCAGCGCTCTCGCAATACCATCCAAGGAACACAAAGGAGCAAGAGACGTGATGAATATGGATGACCAACAATGTTTATTCTCGTAGAACCCCAACGCGTTTCGGCGCTGACGCCTTCCTCAGGGGGAATACAACTTAAAAACATAAACAAATTCAAATAAACATCTATACACACAACTACTAAAAATACATATTAAAAACCACATTAATAAATGACATTGATAATCCAGTTATTAAATAAAAATGAATATAAAATAATACGGGAAAACAACCCCACTAGGTTCATCTACTATTGTATACATATAAATTGTTACTTAATGTAAATAAATTATTCAAATTAAATATAACTTCTACAAACGCAGGACATTAAAAATAAACCATAATATTGAAAACATATACATGAACAGGACGCCAGATAAATGAATTATAAATGAATTATACTGATAAATGAACATCTCATTGAAAACATTAGTTGAAAACATTAGTTGTTAGAGTGTAACTGCTAATGATTTACCTATTAAGCAGCAGTGTCTCTTTAAATGCATTGTGGTTTTTATGTTTTTTTAAAAGAAATTGATTACCACTATAAATACCTAACCTTAATAAACATGTTAAAAGTACATTAATCATAAAACCGTTCAAACATATTTAATATAATCAACATTATATGGAACTAAAAAACTAGTTTATTTGTAAAAGTTTATGATGAATGAAAAAATATATATTAAAACTATTGTGGTTATATTGGTTATTGTTAAACTGTGGGTAAATTGTAATCGAACTGAATTTTAATCAAACTATATTGTGAATTTTGCTTTTGGCATATATATATACACATAGATAATATCCTAATACGTATTCCATTTTTTAAAAAACGTTAATAGGGCTATTTGACCCACATTATAGAGAAGATATATACCGTATGGCTAACCTGAAGATATTAGCTTGTCTGTTAATGCCGTTCGTTGACTTGTATAAACGATAGGCTGCACTAAAAAACCAAACAGACTGCATGTAAACTATTGTACTGGAAACTTTAAAAAAAGAAGAAGAAACTACTATGAACTCTATTTTTAAAAAGAGGGGGATAGGTGACTAGTTGCTTATATTGAATTTACTAACCTGCGGTTTAAAACCTTGTAATCGTGTTGTCATCAGAGTGACACACCAGATGCAAGCGCTGTTGAAAAGCCAGAAAGAATTACTCACACTTTGTAAAATCGAAACTAAAAGACCTTTATGGCACAACGGTATATCTCCGATTGTTTTATGAATGTATGTGTGAATTATTAATAGAAATTGCCAGTAATGTGAAGTCACTTTTCAAGTGACTTGTGAATTTTGGGGACCATGTAAATGGTAGGTACTATTGGGTGAGAAACTTTGAGAAAAGAAACCTCATGAGGTGTAAGGTAACCAGCTTCCTTGCCAATGTATAATAATGTGTCAATTTTTTGTTGTAGAATCTGGGTGGGATCTTTATAGATCTTTTTATAAAATGCTTCGTTGTTCAGTTGACGCAGTGTTTCTTTGACATAATCGTCTCTATCTTGGACTACAAGGGCACCACCCTTGTCTGCCGGTTTAATTATAATGTCGTTATTCGTTTGTAACTGTTTAAGAGCTGATTTCTGTGAACCCGTAAGATTGTAATACATGAGTACTTTTTTTCTGATAAAGTTGAGTTACCTTTGTTAAAACTACATGTTCATATGTAGTTATGATGGCATTGGTGGTGGGGGGTGTCCATGTTGATGGATTGCGTACTATTGAGCGATCTGATTTATCTATATCAGAATGATTAAAGAAGTCTAATATTTTTAGTTTTCTAAAGAATTTGTTTAGTTCAACATGGGTTGTGAACTTGTCGTGTTGTCTAGTGGGGACATAAGACAGTTCCTTTTCTAAAACTTGTATCTCTTCATGTGAAAGTTGATAGCTAGATAAATTAACTATATTGCTCAAAGGTCCCAATCTAGATGTCTCTTGGCGGTTGAGTCTCGTGTGTGGCCCCTCCCCTGTGCCGATTGTTGTGCTGTTGGGGGATCTATAGGCCTGGCTTGCCAATTGGTTGGCGATCTCTGAGACGTGCCCTTGCCACCTCCTTTCCATAATGTCTCCTTGCGAAAATCCTTCTTGGGACTACGTTGTTGACGTGAGGATGGAAGGGGTGCTGACGAGAATAAGGAACCAGATGGATCTATTTGGTTATTGGAATGATGTCGTGACCTTTTGTATGTCCTTCCTGCATCATCATGGGGTGAAGGAGATCTATGGTGTTCTTGTCGTTTTCCTTTATGGTTATAGATATGTGTGGAATGTTGTCTAGGAGATCTAAAAGGTCTTTTGTTTGATATACTCCTATGTCTATCTTTATTTTCAGACTTATTGCATACGAGCAACAGAGAAGATGGACACCACACGAGGAGATTTAAAACATTTAACAAAGCGGCCTTCTTAGCACAAACCCTACCTAAACTACAAACAAACTCCAGTAACATCGATGACCTAATACACAACTGGAACTCCACAATCTCCACAGCATCTGAAGCAATAACAAACAAAGCCAACACCAGACCTCCCCCCACAAAGGCCAGATGGTTTACTCCCAATCTCCGAAAGCTCAAAACAAAACTCAGAAGAACCGAAAGAAAATGGAGAAAAACCAAAGACGACAGTAACAAAACGAAATACCTATATGAACTCAACGCATACCACTACGAAACCGACAAAGCTAAGAAAGCCTACCACGCCAAAGTCTTAAACTCTGCTATAAATAAACCTCGTGAACTCTTTCAGATCGTCAAAAAACTGACAAAAGCACCTAACAACTCTGACCAATTACCGAAGATCCCACCAGAGCTACTAGCCCGTCAATACAAACAACTACAACGGCCTCAAAACCCGCAGCCACACGTATCGACAACTACAACAAACCACCACCCCGTCATACACAGTGACTGGATTACCTTCAAAGAAACCACTACAGACGAAGTATCATCCACCATCTCCCACCTCAACACCACCACCTCTCCACTGGACCCCTGCCCCACTGATTGGATAAAGAAATCTAAAGACGAACTAAGCACCCCACTAACCCACATCATCAATGAATCCTTTTCCCAAGGCCAAATGCCAGACACTCTTAAAACCACGGTCATCCGACCATCCTTAAAAAAGCATAACCTGGACCCCCTAGACCCAGCAACCTACAGACCGATAGCGAGCCTACCTTTCGCTGCCAAGATAATTGAAAAAATCATACAGCAACAGCTTCAAGAACACCTGGACATCAAAAACGTACTGGATCCACAACAACATGGCTTCCGACCACTTCATGGGGTTGAAACCCTCATGACCACACTGATGAACACCCTCCTCATAGGAACACAAGAGAAACACTCTGGATTCGCCATGATCTTCCTCGATATATCTGCAGCCTTCGACACCATATCCCACGACATCCTCCTACGCAGACTTCAGACAGTTGGGATCAAAGACACTGTACTTAACTGGTTCCAATCCTACCTATCTAATAGACAACAATTAATCCGCACCAGCACTTCGACCTCGCCCCCCTTCCAACAATACCAAGGAGTACCGCAAGGATCTACCCTGTCAGCCATGCTCTTCAATATTTACCTCCAGCCACTCTGCTCAGTCATACGCACTCACAACATCAACTTCCACATATATGCCGATGATATCATGCTCTACGCCCCCATTACAACCACCAACCCAACCAACCCACATCTAACAGCATGCTTCTCCAAAGTGTCCGAATGGTTACAAGAAAATAACCTGTCCATAAACATAAAGAAAACTGAAGCCCTCATAGTGACAAGAGACCCAGACTTCAAATCACCTACTCGCCTCACTGTTGGATCCACAAGCATCCAAATACAGCCTCAAATAAGATATCTGGGCATCATCATCGACCAAGCCCTCACCCTAAAACAACAAATTACTAAAACCTCTGGAACTATATTTCACAAGGCCAAAACTATCCAACGTCTCAGACCCCTTCTCGAACATCAGGACTTCCGGTCGATAATGCAAGCCATGACATTCCCACATCTGGATTATTGCAACATACTCTACCATGGACTTCCAGCCTCACAGACCAACCCTCTCCGAACAGCACTGAACACCACAGCAAGGATCATCCAGAGAGCAAAGAAATCCGACCACATCACCCCAATTCTAAAAGACCTACACATACTTCCCCTTGAAGCAAGAACCAAATACAAATCCATCCTACTTACCCACAAAGCCATTCACCAATCACAGAACACCCAGCTTCGCACCCTACTATCTCGTCCAGCCCACGGCAAAACAACCAGACATGCCTCCAGTATTTCCCTCACCATCCCCCACAAAAGAACCGAATGTTCTCAACGGACATGCAACCGAGCCTTTGAACTGTATGCTCCATCCTTATGGAACTCTCTACCGACCCATCTCAGAAACAACGCTGATCTACCGTCCTTCAGAAAGCATCTGAAAACCATCTTATTCCAGCAATACTTCGATAAGACTCCCACCACAAACCGCATCAACTATGGCCGCCAACCACAAACCTCTGATCCTAAACTGCCCTAAACCTCCGATCCAAAGCTACTCTACCATGTCCAATGTCCAATGTCTGTCTCATGTCCCAATCATCAATGTTGTCTCCCCGGTGATGGCCCCACCCTAACGCTTAATTCCCCCCGCCCCCCCCCCCCCCCAATATATGTAACGCCGCTTTGACCCGGTGAAAAGCGGGATATAAATACAGTTAAATAAATAAATGTCCAATAATAAACCGTGTTTAATTTATAGTCTTCTTCATCTCTCTTATATTTTTTAATTTTCGTATTCTTAATTGCCTTTCTATATTCTAACGCATTTTTATCAAAATCCTTCTTTTCATTGTCATAATGTTTGTCCTGTTTTTTAAGTTTATCTAATTTAGAATCTATTAGAGGTTGAAGAACCTCAGTCCTGCGTTTGGAAGTGTTGATGAGTAAGATCATGAGATCTAGTGAACACTTATTGAGTATTTTTATCCAATCTGCCATGAATCTATTGTCATCTCTAAACATGCCGGGGACTTTTTGAATACGAAGTCCTCTCGGAATAATTTTATTCCGGCAATATTCAAGAAGTGAGGCTGCATGAAGGTCTTCTCTGATGTACTTCTTTGTCATCCAGATTAGCTCCCCCCATACTTCAACCTCTAATAGATTCTAAATTAGATAAACTTAAAAAACAGGACAAACATGACAATGAAAAGAAGCATTTTGATAAAAATGCGTTAGAATATAGAAAGGCAATTAAGAATACGAAAATTAAAAAATATAAGAGAGATGAAGAAGACTATAAATTAAACACGATTTATTATTGGACGTAAAATAAGTCTGAAAATAAAGATAGACATAGGAGTATATCGAATAAAAGACCTTTTAGATCTCCTAGACAACATTCCACACATATCTATAGCCATAAAGGAAAACAACAAGAACACCATAGATCTCCTTCACCCCATGATGATGCAGGAAGGACATACAAAAGGTCACAACATCATTCCAATAACCAAATAGATCCATCTGGTTCCTTATTCTCGTCAGCACCCCTTCCAGCCTCACGTCAACAACGTAGTCCCAAGAAGGATTTTCGCAAGGAGACATTATGGAAAGGAGGTGGCAAGGGCACGTCTCAGAGATCGCCAACCAATTGGCAAGCCAGGCCTATAGATCCCCCAACAGCACAACAATCGGCACAGGGGAGGGGCCACACACGAGACTCAACCGCCAAGAGACATCTAGATTGGAACCTTTGAGCAATATAGTTAATTTATCTAGCTATCAACTTTCACATGAAGAGATACAAGTTTTAGAAAAGGGACTGTCTTATGTCCCCACTAGACAACACAACAAGTTCACATCCCATGTTGAACTATACAAATTCTTTAGAAAACTAAAAATATTAGACTTCTTTACTCATTCTGATATAGATAAATCAGATCCCTCAATAGTACGCAATCCATCAACATGGACACCCCCCACCACCAATGCAATCATAACTACATATGAACATGTAGTTTTAACAAAGTCAACTTTATCAGAAAAAAAGTACTCATATGTATTACAATCTTACGGGTTCACAGAAATCAGCTCTTAAACAGTTACAAACGAATAACGACATTATAATTAAACCGGCAGACAAGGGTGGTGCCCTTGTAGTCCAAGATAGAGACGATTATGTCAAAGAAACACTGCGTCAACTGAACAATGAAGCATTTTATAAAAAGATCTATGAAGATCCCACCCAGATTCTACAACAAAAAATTGACACATTATTATACATTGGCAAGGAAGCTGGTTACCTTACACCTCATGAGGTTTCTTTTCTCAAAGTTTCTCACCCAATAGTACCTACCATTTACATGGTCCCCAAAATTCACAAGTCACTTGAAAAGTGACTTCACATTACTGGCAATTTCTATTAATAATTCACACATACATTCATAAAACAATCGGAGATATACCGTTGTGCCATAAAGGTCTTTTAGTTTCGATTTTACAAAGTGTGAGTAATTCTTTCTGGCTTTTCAACAGCACTTGCATCTGGGGTGTCACTCTGATGACAACACGATTACAAGGTTTTAAACCGCAGGTTAGTAAATTCAATATAAGCAACTAGTCACCTATCCCCCTTTTTTAAAAATAGAGTTCATAATAGTTTCTTCTTCTTTTTTTAAAGTTTCCAGTACAATAGTTTACATGCAGTCTGTTTCGTTTTTTAGTGCAGCCTATCGTTTATACAAGTCAACGAACGGCATTAACAGACAAGCTAATATCTTCAGGTTAGCCATACGGTATATATCTTCTCTATAATGTGGGTCAAATAGCCCTATTAACGTTTTTTTAAAAATGGAATACGTATTAGGATATTATCTATGCATATATATATATATGCCAAAAGCAAAATTCACAATATAGTTTGATTAAAAATCAGTTCGATTACAATTTACCCACAGTTTAACAATAACCAATATAACCACAATAGTTTTAATATATATTTTTTCATTCATCATCAACTTTTACAAATAAACTAGTTTTTTAGTTCCATATAATGTTGATTATATTAAATATGTTTGAACGGTTTTATGATTAATGTACTTTTAACATGTTTATTAAGGTTAGGTATTTATAGTGGTAATCAATTTCTTTTAAAAAAACATAAAAAACACAATGCATTTAAAGAGACACTGCTGCTTAATAGGTAAATCATTAGCAGTTACACTCTGTAACAACTAATGTTTTCAACTAATGTTTTCAATGAGATGTTCATTTATCACTATAATTCATTTATCTGGCGTCCTGTTCATGTATATGTTTTCAATATTATGGTTTATTTTTAATGTCCTGCGTTTGTAGAAGTTATATTTAATTTGAATAATTTATTTACATTAAGTAACAATTTATATGTATACAATAGTAGATGAACCTAGTGGGGTTGTTTTCCCGTATTATTTTATATTCATTTTTATTTAATAATTGGATTATCAGTCATTTATTAATGTGGTTTTTAATATGTATTTTTAGTAGTTGTGTGTATAGATGTTTATTTGAATTCGTTTATGTTTTTAAGTTGTATTCCCCCTGAGGAAGGCGTCAGCGCCGAAACGCGTTGGGGTTCTACGAGAATAAACATTGTTGATCATCCATATTTATCACGTCTCTTGCTCCTTTGTGTTCCACAGAACATGAAGTGTGCTATGATGGATCAAAGGAATGGCCCCATTGACCCCCCCCCCCCATCATCCTGTCTATGATCCAAATGGGGAGATCCACTCCCTGTTATATTAGTCTACTTGACTAATAACTATCAATGGTATATCCTACAGAAACTTTTCAAATACTTTTTTAAATTCAGCTTTACGACTTGATTTGACCACAACCTCTGGCAACAAAGTCTACAGTTTAATTCACTGTAGAATCTCTATGGATTGGAATTCCATGTAAAAAGGGGAAGGCGATGGCAGTGGGATTGTACTATCGACCGCCTGGCCAGAATGAACAAATGGATGATGAAATGCTCAAAGAAATTAGGGAAGCTAACAAAAGTTACAGAACGGTAATAATAATGGGTGATTTCAATTACCCCGGTATTGACTGGGTCAATGTCACGGCAGGACATGCTAGGGAGATAAAGTTCCTAGATGAAATAAATGACTGCTGCTTGGAGCAGCTGGTTCATGAACCGACCAGAGGGGAAGTCATATTAGACCTAGTCCTTAGTGGAACACCAGATCTAATGCAAGAGATTAAGGGTGTTGGGGCCACTTGGCAATAGTGATCATAGCATGATCGCATTTGATTTAATTAGTGGAGGAGGGATAGTAAGGAAATCCACAGTACGACCTTTTAATTTTCAAAAGGGAGACTGATAAAATGAGGATAATAGTTAAGAAAAAACTAAAAGGAGCAGTTGCAAAGGTTAAAGACTTAAATCAAGCTTGGGTGGTGGTTAAAAATGAATATGCAAAATACTATCTTGGAAGCCCAGACCAGCTGTATTCTACACATTAAGAAAAGTTGAAGGAAGTCCAAAAAACTGCCAGCATGGTTTAAAGGTGAGGTCAGAGAGGCTGCTGTTGCCAAAAAAGCATCTTTTGGGAAATGGAAAAAAGAGCCAAATGATGAAAATGGGAAACAGCACAAGCACCAACAAGTTAAATGCAAGGCATTGATAAGGCAGGCAAAGAGAGAATTTGAGAAGAAGCTTGCTGTGGAAGCAAAAATGCATAATAAAGACTTTTTCAAGTACATTTGTAGCAAAAAAAACCTGTGAGAGAGTCAGTTGGACCATTAGATGCTAGAGAGGGGTGAAAGGGGCAGTAAGAGGGGACAAGGCTATAGCGGAGAGACTGAATGAATTCTTTGCTTCAGTCTTTACTGAGGAAGATGTAGGGATGTTACCCATGACTGAAGCGGTATTTAAAGGTGTACTGCGGAAGAATTGAAAGAAATATCGATACACCAGGAAGATGTATTACAACTATTTGATAAACTGAAGAGTAGCAAATCACCTGGACTGTATGGTATACATCCAAGAGTGTTGAAAGAACTGAAATATGAGATTGCAGACCTATTAGTAATCTGTGAACTATCATTAAAATCATATGTAATACCTGAAGATTGGAGGATCGCCAATGTAACACCAATTTTTAAAAAGAGTTCCAGGGGTGATCCGGGAAACTACAGACCGGTGAGCCTGACCTCAGTACTGGTAAAAATGGTAGAAACCATCATAAAGAACAAAATTACTCAACATGTAGATAATCATGGCTTAATAAGAGACAGCCAACATGGCTTTAGACAAGGAAGATCTTGTCTTACTAATCTATTATGTTTTTTTGAAGGTTTGAATAAACAGGTAGACAAAGGTGAGTCGGTTGATATAGTGTATCTGGACTTTCAGAAAGCCTTTGACAAGGTCTCTCATCAGAGACTTTTGGCAAAACTAAAAAGTCATTGGATAGGCGGCAGTGTACTATTGTGGATCAGGAACTGGTTAAAAGATAGAAAGCAGAGGGTAGGGCTAAATGGCCAATTTTCCCAATGGAAAAAGGTGAATAGTGGAGTACCCCAGGGACCTGTGCTGGGTCCGCTGCTTTTTGATGTATTCATAAATGACCTGGAAAAGGGAATAACGAGTGAGGTTATCAAATTTGCAGATGAGACAAAACTATTCAAAGTAGTTAAAACCCAAGAGGATTGTGGAAAATTGCAAGAGGATCTTGATAAATTGGAAGACTGGGCATCCAAATGGCAGATGAAATTTAATGTGAACAAGTGCAAAGTTATGCACCTAGGAAAGAACAACCCCTACATGATGCAAGGTTCCACATTGGGAACCACCACCCAGGAAAAAGATTTAGGCGTCATTCGTAGATAACATGTTAAAACCCTCTGCCCAGTGTGCAGCGGTGACCAAGAGAGCAAATAGAATGCTAGGTATCATAAGGAAGGAATGGAAAATAAAACACAGGATATTATAATGCCTCTGTATCGTTCCATGGTGTGACTGCACCTTGAATATTGTGTGCAATTTTGGTTGCCGTATCTTCAAAAGGCTATAGCATTATTATAAAAGGTACAGAGAAGAGCCACCAAAATGGTAAAGGGGATGGAAGGATACTCCTATGAAGAGAGGCTAAAAAGGCTAGGGCTCTTCAACCTGGAAAAGAGACAGCTGAGAGGAGATATGATAGAGGTCTATAAATTAATGAATGGAATGGAACGGGTAAACATAGATCGATTGTTTACATCATCAGAATATAAAAAGACTAGGGGTCATGCAATGAAGCTACAGGGCAACCCATTTAAGATTAATAAGAGAAAATATTTTTTCACTCAACGTGTAATCAAACTCTGGAATTTGTTACCGGAGTATGTAGTAAAAGCTATTAGTGTAGCTGGGTTTAAAAAAGGTTTGGACTTCCTGGAGGAAAGGTCCATAAACCATTATTAAAAGGGACCCAGGATATCACTGCTTGACCTGATACAAGCATTGAGGAACCTGTGTCTTTTGGGTTAACTGCTAGGTACTTATGACCTAGATTGGCCACTGTTGTAAACAGGATACAGGGCTTGATGGACCTTGGTCTGACTCAGTATGACATATCTTATGTTATGTTCTCTCTCAATCCAAACTGAGTCGGAGGAGGACCCGCACACCGAGGAGCTTGAGATCCTACAATATGAGTCCCCTCCCAAGGAGACTGTCATGGTGCCAGTTCCACCTATTTTCAAAGACTGCTCCTCTGGATGTGGGAGTCTCTGGCCTCAGTACTGTTGGTGAGTTGGTGGCTAGATGCCATCTACCTCATCCGGAAGGGCCCCAGGTTCCATAAGCCACAACTCTCCTACAACTCGATGGTAGTGGAGTCCTCCATGTAAAAACTGAAGCAAAAACTGAAGCAAAAACACCTACTCCTTAGTTCCCCCCCTGCAGGGAAGCCCCAGGCCCTTGACACCATGGGACGCAAGTGCTACCAGGACACCATGCTCTTGTGCTGAATACAGAAATATGAATTGTACATTGGGATGTACCTTAAGTGCCTGATACAGGAACTCTCAGGGTTCTCATCGGGCCTCTCTGGAGGACCTCATCAACGGTTCCATTCCCTAGCAGCAGGCATCCAGGACTATTCCAAATTCCTCTCCCATGCTGCCTATGATGGGTTTGAGTCTGTGGCCAGGGTTGCAGCTGGCATCGGCGCCAGGTGTGCTTACAGACCTCTGACTTGGAGCAGTGGGTACAGGAAAAGCTCCTGGATGTCCCCTGCAATGGTGAGAACCTATTAAGGAAACCAATGTCTGATAAGGCTGCAGAGATTGAGGCCGAGATCGTGACCTGGCAGAGGCTGTCCAAAAAGATCTCAGCCCTCTTCAGGAAAAAATCCTTGGGGAAAAAGCCCTTTTTCTCGAGGAAAAAGGGCTACCCCCAGGCTTATTCAACTACTACCAGCCTTACTCGGGGCAGCCTCACCAAGCCTCACAGCCAAAAGGCCAGGTGCACGGGTCCAGGAAGCCAAATGCTCCCAAGCCCTAGACACCAGTTCCCACCCATCTAGGGGGAAGCTTTTGACTCCCTGGGCTGGGCCTCTCCTCCCCCAGGAGTCCCACCTCAGCCCACAGGGGGTCAACTGGCCTCCTTCGCCCACAGATGGGCCAGCATCACCACAGACCAGTGGGTTCTAAAGTTGGTGCAGGAGGGGTACTTCCTCCATCTGCAGTAGAACCCTCCAGACTTCTTCCTAGTAGAGCCACCGCAGCATCTCCTCCACCAGGCCTTGCTCGCCACAGAACTGGTTTGGGGACAGGGCAGTGGATCCTGTGCCCTAACACCTCTGGAGAAAGGGGTTCTACTCAAGGTATTTCCTTGTCCCAAAAAGAATAGGGGGCCTCTCGCCCATCCTGGAACTGCGCAACTTGAACAAGTTCCTGTTGCGGGAGAAGTTCGAGATGCTCTGCCTTTGAACACTGCTTCCCTACCTCTGCCAGGGAGACTGGCTCTGCTCCTTGGATCTCAAGGATGCATACACCCACATCCTGATCCTCCCCTCCCACAGGCATTACCTGAGATTCATGGTGCGGGGGCAGCACTGCCATTCGGCCTCGCCTCCTCTCCAAGGGTCTTTACAAAATGCCTAGTGATCGTGGCCACCTATGTCTGCCTCCAAGAGGCCCACGTCTTCCCCTACCTGGACAACTGGCTCATCAAAGGAGGCACACCTCTCAAGGCTAGTCGGGCTGCAAGGCTCACCATCTGCACCTTGCAGCAATTGGGGTTCATCATCAACTACCCCAAGTCCAGCCTCTTCCTGGTCCAAGACCTGGAATTCATAGGGGCCCAGCTGGACAGTCTGCGGGTCAGGGCCTTTCTTCCTGTGGAAAGAACCCACCCCTTGATGCAGCTGGCAAGGGATGTGCAGAGCTGCAGTTTGGTGCCAGCTCGTCTACTTCTCTGCCTTTTAGACCACATGGCCTTGACAGTTCATATTACACTTCTGGCTCCCCTACACATGCAGGCAGCCCAGTGGTGCCTCTGTTCCCCATGGACACAAGCAATAGGCAGGTTGAGGGTCAGAGTGAAGCTCACCCACCAACTGGCAGCCTCCCTCACCTGGTGGCAGTCCCTGCATCACCTCGGGGCAGGGATGCTCTTCCAGACACCGACCCCTCAGAGGGGCCTGACGACAGATGCCTCCCTTGTGGGCTGGGGCACATATTGCGAGGGCCAGTACACCTAGGGCACCCAGAGGAATCCCTCCTGCAAATCAATCTCCTTGAGCTCAGGGCCATCATTTTGGCCCTTCAGGCCTTCTGCCACCTCCTCCCGGTCCTCATACAGACACATAATCAGGTTGCCATGTTCTATGTGAACAAGCAGGGGGGTACAGACTCCTACTTCCTCTGTCAGGAGGCAGTGACCCTCCACTCCTTTGCAGTGCGGAACCATATCCTTCTGAGGGTGGTGTACTTACCGGGCCAGGACAACTGCCTGGCGGACAACCTCAGCAGAGTCCTTCGGCCTCACGAGTGGCGCCTGGACCCAAAAGTGACCCAGAGGCTTTTCTACCTCTGGGGAAGACCCTGGCTGGACCTGTTCACCTCCCCGGACAACTCTCAGCTGTCCAAATTCTGCTCTCCTCAGCCATACCATTGGAGGGTGGCGGCGGATGTGTTCCTGATCATCCTGGTCACAGAGCCTGCTTTATACATTCCAAACCGACACCTTTGATAGCCAAGTGCCTTTTCAGGATCAAGAGCGAGCATGCTTCAGTAATCATGATTGCGCCCAGTTGGCCCAGGCAGCCCTGGTTCCCCCTGCTGTTCTCCCTGTCGGTGGCAACCCCAGTACCACTGGTCTGGGATCAGACCACCTGTCCCAGGAGGGGTGCTCCCTGCTACACCCCAACTTGGGGTCCCTATAGCTGACAGCATGGCTGATGAAAGGGTAGCACTGGCCCCTTACAACCTCCCAGGTGAGGTCGAGGAGATCTGGCCTCCCGTAAGCCTTCCACCAGAAGGGCTTACACCTTCAAGTGGAGGTCTTGTGTGCAGAAAGGAATGAGAACCTGCTCTCCTGTCACGTAAAGCTTGTGCTGCAGTACTTGCTGCACCTCTCACACTTGGTCTTGAAATCTAACTTGGTGAGGGTGCATTTCAGCGCCATAGCAGCTAACCACCATCCTATAGAGGGGAAGTCCCTCTCAGGCCAACCTTTGGTCTTCAGATTTCTCAGGGGCCTCCTGCTATCCAAGCCCCCTCTCCACCCTCCGGCAGTGGAATTGGACTTCAATGTGGTGCTCTCCCAGCTCACTAGTCCACCATTCGAGCCTTTGGCAACCTGCCACCTGAGACACCTCTCCTGGAAGGTGGCATTCTTGATGCCATTGATGTCCTCTCGCAGAGTAAGCAAGCTGCAGGCCCTGGTGGCGGACCTACCCTATACCAGATTCTATACGAACAGGGTGGTGCTTCATACGCACCCCAAATTCCTCCCAAAGGTGGTTCCGCTCTTCACCGCATTCAGGAGGTATTTCTCTACACCACCTTCCCATGGCAACACGCCGGCAGGAAGGAGGTCATCTTGCATACCCTGGATTGTAAGAGGGCTCTGTTCTTTTATTTACAGAGGACCAAGGCCCATCGAAAAGCTCCTCAGCTTTTTATCTCCTATGATCCCAGCAGACTGGGGCTACCTGTGACCAAGCAAACGCTGTCCACCTGGGTGGCGGACTGCATTGCCGTTGCTTATGAGTGAGCTGGCCTCTCTCTGGAATGCCGGATCACTGCCCATCGTGTGATGGCTATGGCCACATCGGTGGCCAACCTACGCGCTGTGCTGGTGCAAGGAACTGTAAGGCCACCACAAGGTCTTCAGTCCATATGTTCAGAGCTCACTACTGCCTTGAGAGTGAGTCCCGCAGGGACAGTGCCTTTGGCCAGGCAGTGATCAGAAGCATTCTTGGTGTATAGGCAACTCCTGCTCTCCAACCCTTCAGTGTTCAGGCTAACGGAGTTATGGTGATGCTGGATGCTGGGGTCTGCAGAGTTTTTTGGTAGCGTCTCACCTTCTGCAACTCACAGCCTCCCTTGGGTCATTGTTGCCACTGTCGTGGTTCGGGTCCTGGCAGCCTGGAGCTAGGGAGTCCCATATGTGAGGACTGACTTCCTGCTTGTTCCTGGAGAAAACGTAGTTACTGACCTGTAAGGGTCCTCACAGCCCTCCCTCCTCCCCTTGGAATTGCTTCCTTTACCTTTTTGTCTTTTACCTAAGCTATGTCATCTCATTGAGCAAGATGTCACCTTTGGATAGGAAGGGGACCATGCATGCATGGTAGCATTCCCAAAGGCTTTCTTTGGAAGTTGGGGAAATGCTCCGCGCGGGCTCTGTCGGTGCCATTACCCATATGTGAGGACTGATTCCTGCTGTCCCCGGAGAACACCTGTTACAGGTGAGTAACTACGCTGTCTCAGGACCTATCCCTAGGGCACACCACTAATCACCTTCATTTCATCTAAGTGAGTTCCGTTTACCAACACCTTCTGTTGTCTGTCAGTCAACCAATTTCTGATCCAGTTCACCATCTTGAGACCCATCCCCAAGCTGTTGAGTTTATTGATAAGCCTCCTATGAGGAACAGTATCAAAGGCTTTGCTGAAATCTAGGTAGATCACATCCATCGCATGCCCTTGATCTAGTTCTCAATCAAAGAATTTGATCAGATTTGTTTGGCAAGATCGTCCTTTGGTAAAACCATGTTGCATCAGATCATGCAGCCCACTATTCGCTCTTTCAGGAGCGCCTCCATTATTTTTCCCACCACTGAGGTAAGGATTACTGGCCTGTAGTTTGTCACTTCTTCCCTATTACCACTTTTGTGGAGAGGTACCACATCAGCCCTTCTCCAGTCCTGTCGTTCTTCTCCTGTCTCCAAAGATCTATTAAAAACATCCTTTAACGGCCCTGCAAGAACCTCTCTGAGCTCTTTCAGTATCCTGAGATGTATCCCATCTGGTCCCCTGGCTTTGTCCGCTTTGTTTTTCAAGCTGTTCTAGCACATCATCTTCTGTGAATGGTGTGTTATCTACTCCATTCCCATATAGAAACATAGAAATATGACGACAGAAAAAGACCACATGGCCTATCTAGTCTGTCCTTCCATAACAACTACAACAGTCCCCTTTTTACCTTTAGAGATCCTCTGTGTTTGTCCCATGCTTTTTTGAATTCAGTTACTGTCCTCATCTCTACCACCTCCACTGGGAGACTATTCCACGGATCCACTACTCTTTCCGTAAAGAAATATTTCCGCATATCACTCCTGAATCTATTTCCCTTCACCCTCATCCCATGTCCCCTCGTAGAGAACTTGATTTCAATTGAAAGAGGCTTTCTCCCTGAACATTTATGCCACGGAGGTATTTAAACATCTCAATCATATCACCTCTATCCCGCCTTTCCTCTGAGGTGTACATATTAAGATCCTTCAGTCTGTCCTCATATGCTTTATAATGAAGGCCACTAATCATTTTAGTAGCCACCCTCTGCACCGACTCCATCCTGTTCACATCCTTTTGAAGGTGCGGTCTCCAGAATTGCAGACTATACTCCAAATGAGGTCGCACCAAAGGCTTATACAGAGGCATTATCATCTCCTTTTTTCTGCTAGCCATTCCTCTCCGTATGCACCCGAGCATCCTTCTAGTGTTTGCCGTCACCTTTTCTACCTGTTTAGCTACTTTAAGATCATCAGACACAACCACGCCTAGGTCCCGCTCTTCTTTAGTGGACAAAAGTACTTCACCCCCCCTATACTATATTGCTCCCTTGGATTACTGCAGCCCAAATGCATGACCTTACATTTTTTAACATTAAATCCCAGCTGCCAAATTCTAGACCATTCTTCAAGCTTAGCTAGATCCCTCCTCATGTTATCTACACCTTCCTGGGTGTCTACTCTATTGCAGATTTTGGTATCATCCGCAAAGAGGCAAACCTTACCTGAAAGCCCTTCCGCTATATCACTAAGAAAGATGTTAAAAAGAATCGGACCAAGGACACACCACTGATAACATCCTTCTCCTCAGAGTGAGCTCCATTTACTTGTACTCTTTGTCGCCTCCCACCCAACCAATTTCTAACCCAAGCAGTAACTTTAGGGTCCATCCCTAGGGTGCTCAGTTTGTTTATAAGTCGCCTGTGAGGAACAGTGTCAAAGGCTTTACTGAAATCTAAATACACCACATCTAGGGCTCTCCCTCGGTCCAACTCCCTGGTCACCCAGTCAAAGAAATCAATCAGATTTGTCTGACAAGACCTGCCTCTGGTGAATCCATGCTGCTTTGGATCCTATAATCCGCTGGACTCCAGAAACCTCATTATTTTCTCTTTCAGCAGCGTTTCCAATAATTTACTCACCACCGAAGTTAAACTAACCGGCCTGTAGTTTTCAACCACATCCTTACTTCCGCTTTTGTGTAAAGGCACCACATGAGCCTCTCTCCAGTCCTTTGGCACCACTCCCGACTTCGAGTTATTGAAAAGGTCAGTCAGTGGAGCTGCTAGAACATCCCCAAATTCCCTCAGTATTCTCGGGTGTATCCCATCCAGTCCCATCGCTTTGTCTACTTTAAGTTGAGATAGATTCTCACGAACACAGTCTTTTGAAAATTGTTCAAGATGTCCTTTGCTTCTGTTCCTATTTGTGGGTGTTTTCTGAGGTCCTGCTCCTGGTTCTTCATCAGTGAACACAGAACAAAAATATTTGTTAAGCAATTCCGCTTTATCCTTATCAGCTTCTACATATTCCTCCCCTGCACCCTTGAGTCTGACAATACCACTCTTGGCCTTCCTCTTCTCAATAATATATCTGAAAAATGTCTTATCCCCCCATTTTATTGCATTGGCTATTTCCTCCTCCTTTTGAATCTTTGCCTTCTTGACTACTTTGCTAGCTTCTCTAAGTTTTTCCAAATACAGATGACTGTCTTCCTCTCTCTGTGATCTCTTGTATTTCATGAAGGCCTCCCTTTTTTTTTCACTTTTTCAGCTACTTCTTTCGAAAACCATAGCGATCTCCTTTTCCTTTTACCTTTATTTAACAAAAAGTTTGGTTGCCCTTAAAATATCCCCTTTCAGTTTTTCCCACTGTTTTTCTACATCCCTCAGCTGTTCCCATCCAACTAACGACTCCCTGAGGTATTGGCCCATCTTCGCAAAGTTAGTCTTCCTAAAGTTTAAGATCCTCACCTTTGAATGGATTTAACAGCCCTTGTCCTAATACTGAACCATACCATCTGGTGATCACTGGATGCAAAATGATCTCCCACTACAACATCAGAAATACTTTCACCATTGGTAAGCACCAAGTCCAGTATGGCCCCTTCATGTGTGGGGTCTGTTACCAATTTCCTGAATAGTTCTCCCTGTAGAGAATCCAGGATCTCCTTACTTCTAGATGATACTGCAGCAGGAATGTGCCAATCAACATCTGGCATATTGAAATCTCCTATCAGTAGTACTTCCCCTTTCCTAGCAATGCTGTACATGTCTTCAATTAACTCTCTGTCCACCTCTTCCTCTTGTGAGGGAGGTCTGTATATCACACCAATGTAAATAGATTTCTCTTTCCCTCTTTCTAGTTTAACCCACAATGCCTCCCCTCTCCCTTTTAAGCTCTGTAATTCCAAAGCTTTAATAGTAGTTTTTACATATAGTGCCACTCCTCTTCCCCTACTTCCTACCCTGTCCTTTCTGAATAAAGTATAGCCAGGTCATGGTTTTCTGTGAACCATTTTTCTGTAACTGCCACTAAATCCAAGTCAGCCAGTCCCACCAAAGCTTCAACATCAGGGATCTTATTTCCCATGCTACGGGCATTTATACACACTGCTTTCCATATGTTACCCCTGTTACCCATTTCCATAAAGTTATTTAATGTATCACCTACCTGGGGGCTTTCACTTACCTGGCGGCTTTCTTCACCCATCCCCAACGAATCTAGTTTAAAGCCCTCTTCAGTAGATTAGCCAGTCTACTACTGAAGACGCGTTGACCTTTCTTGGACAGATGGATGCCATCTCTGCTCTGCAACCCTTGGAACAGCATCCCATAGTCTAGGAAACCAGAATGCCCTCGATGACACCATCCACGCAGCCATACATTCATCTCCAGGATGCAAGCCTCTCTGCCTTGGCCTTTACCCTCAACAGGGAGGATTGAAGAGAACACCACCTGTGCACCTAACTGCTTTACCCTCTGTCCCAGAGCCATGAAGTCACTTTTGATACGTTCTGAGGTATACCTGGCAGTATCATTTGTTCCAACATGGATTAGCAACATTGGGTAATAGTCAGTGGGCTTGATGAGTCTTGGCAAACTCTCCGTAACATCTTGGATTTTGGCACCAGGCAGACAGCATACCTCTCTGGACATCAAGTCTGGTCGGCAGATGGACGCCTCAGTACCCCTCAGAAGAGAGTCTCCAACCACCACTACCCTTCGTTTGCTTGTGGTCACTGATTCTGCAAGTTTGGGGCACTTGAGCTCTGGTTCTTCCCTTTCCAGGGATGCTTTCACCTCCTCCAC
Source organism: Ichthyophis bannanicus (assembly GCA_033557465.1). Taxonomy (NCBI): domain Eukaryota; kingdom Metazoa; phylum Chordata; class Amphibia; order Gymnophiona; family Ichthyophiidae; genus Ichthyophis; species Ichthyophis bannanicus. Next base: position 1,792,799 of record JAWIIG010000024.1, on the reverse strand, counting down.
TTCCAGGGCTGCATAATGGTTCTTCAATTTAAGGGCTGGAGAAGTTGGATTGGTGATTTTGCAGGTGGTCCTTCTCCAGGATTTTCTTTAGTAAAAACAGAGCAGAAGTATTTGTTTAGCATTTTCACTTTCTCAATGTCACTTTCCACAAATCTGTTTCCAGCATTTTTGAGTCCTGCAGTTCCACCTCTGATTTTCCTCTTCTCCCAAATATACCTGCTCTGGATTTTGGTGCCACATTCTTCTCCTGTATCAGCAATCCTAGGACAGCTTAATCAGCATGTTGTGTATTCAATGCAATAATTGTGGTGCTTTCATTCCGAGAAGAATCTTTTGGAACTTAAGAGCTTGCTCTTTTATGCCTCAAGTTATCTGCTATGCATAAAGAATTGACTCTATTAAGGGAAGATTTAACTGCAATTAAATGAACCTCTTCTAGGGTACAAACTGAACAAAATCCACCATTGCTCCCACAAAGAATCAAACAGCCAGGAACAAATGGATCACAATGGGCTCTGGTAGGTTGCGATTTGTAACGCAGAGACATCCTATAAATCAAGAGATATCCCTGCATAATGCTTTCTCTGCCTTGGTTAGCGAGGGTACCCAATCAGTGGAAACTGAAGTGCCCTTAAATGAGAGAGTCAATGCCCAATCTACTGATGATGCACCAAATATGAAGAAAAAAAATCACAAAATAGAAAACTACTACTTCTACCTGGAGATTCCATCATCAGAGGCACCAACTTGGGAACACAGTTCAAAGGAGAGAAGATGGTCAAATGCCTCCCAGGCTCTTCAGCCAGCAGGAATACGAAGCAAATTGCTGGCATAGTTAGTGCAGAAAATGAGCATTCCAAAATTGATGTTGTCATCCACTTGAGTACAAATGACCTGGCTAGAAATACTGCCTCTGCAGTTCAAAGGGACTTCCAGACTTTGGGAGAGAAATTCAAGCCCATTGTTAACACCATAGCATTCTCAGAAGGTTCTGCCTGTTCGAGGTAAGGGGGCAGAAAGGCTGCGTCACATAAACTTAAATGCTATAGTAATCATTCTCTGAGGACAAGGTGAATCACCAGTCACACTGATAGATGCCATCACCAGATGGCATCAACATGAAATCTATTCCAGAGCTCTCTGAGAACTGAATGGTCCCTCTGGTCATGCCCAGTGTGCAGCATCCTGTTAGTCATTTTCCGCTAGCAAGAGCAGATGCACTTTTTCTTTCTTGTTGCATTGCTTTAGAGCATGTCCTGTATTTTGACAAAATAATGCCTTTCCTTTATTTCTTTCCTTTTTAATGGTGTTGCCAACTTTTCAGTCTTCAGGCTTGCTTTATTTTTCTCTATTCCTGTCAGGTCTGGATGTTTGATAGAATGTCTGACATCTTCCCAGACGGTAATCACTTATCTCCATCAACATATAGAATGAATTGGTCACAAAAGTGGATGACGTTATCCTATAGCAACGAGCTGGAGTAGCGTTCTGAGATCAAAAAATACAAGAAAAGCTTTTCTGAGCATGTACACCCCTTCCTCCTAAATCATGTCCCTGTGGAAGCACTAAAGTATTTTCCTATCTGCTCTCCCAAATAGGCAGTTTCTAGAATAGCTGTCACTCTTATGGTTTTCATATATTTTTTCTGCTTCATCATTTTAAAAGATTTTTTTAATTTTTCTTATTCTGCGATCAAAAAAAATGCAAAAATAACTCTTGTTTCTTTTTTTCATAACTTCATATTTTCATTCTCACTGTAACTATTGAGTTCCCACAAAAATGTTATTGGAACTTGTGCACACATGTAGGAATGTTATTCTGAACATAAATATTGTTGGTATTAGAATTGTAGCTATGCACAGGGTTTTAATGGGTTGTGCATGTGCTAGAATGCTGTTTCATGCATAACCATCAGATTTATTCTGCACATACTATTATACTGTTATGGCAGCAGTCTAGCACTTCACTATTTTTTTTCCCAGCACAACCCTCCCCCTATTATTTTTTTAATTCTTCAACAACCCCAGAAAAAACGTTGTAGGTAATTAATGATTGCAGTAAAGAGAAGAAGCAGGCATGAAATTCTTAACACTGATCGCAGAGGAACGAACTAGCCTCTTGCACTCAGCCTTCGGGTCTTCTGTGCATTTCATTGCATCTGGGTTTAATAGTTAATATCTTCATTACCATGGTATTTAAATGAGCTCTGCACTGATGTTGGCACATGCTTGCACACAGTTAATTCATGCACAGAACACTTTTTTGCACTGGGCAGCAGCAGTAGTGCAAAAGATTGTGTGCAGAAGCTGTGTTAAACTCTGTGCAAGCCTCCTTTACTTGATTGCATTGGTTCCTTACTGCACAGAAAGTGAGGCAGAATCAGTGTAAGCAGACATCAGCATAACAATGTTGAGGATACTGGGCTTTATGGCCATTACAGTCCATGAAAAAGTCTTGGTGGCTGATGCACAATCCAGCTAATGGCATGCCTTTCCAAATTCATCCATGTTTTTTATATGTCACAAAGAGCAAGCAATTAGATTAACAGAATACAGATTCTAAAATTTAAAAAAAAAAGTCTAATCTAAATGGAAAGTTCACCCAAGTTTGCTAGTCCCTCCAGGAAAACAGACTTCACATCAACCTTCTGAAGGTATAAGCAATCAAATTATTTTGACTCTCGGCCATTTTCTGCCTGAATAAGCAGGATAGAATGTGCTCTTTTTTCCTTTATTGGGAAGCTATCAAATATGAGCATCTCCTGCTGGGTGATCCAAAAAATCATCTATCTGACAGGCAAGGGGAATGTTCTGGCAGACAGTCTACCAACTGAATCGGAGTATAGTGAACAGCATGTTTGCTTGGTGGGGAATTTCTAAGGTAGATCTGTTATGGCAGCTCAGGATAGGAAGGCGCTTGCTTTCTTTTCCACAAGTTGATTAGAAAGCAAAGTAGCATCACGTTTCTCATTTCATTGGGGAAGGAGGAATCTATATGATACCTTTAGTGGCAAAAACCCTTAATCAACGCTGTTCGAACTTTTATCCTGTATGACCCCATTTTAACAACTGAAAATTCACAAGACCCCAGATGATAATTTGGTGAAATCAAAATAGCAAGTCTCCAGCCTCCTCCCCCTCCCTCCACTCATCTAAAGCAGGAAGGCAGCAGTAACAGTAGTGGCAAAAGCAGTAGCACAGGGTCTCCTGTGTCAGTGTGCAGTGTGTGCTTACAGACCCCAGTACTCAGCAGGGGTTTCCCTTCTAACAGGAAGCTTACCCCAGGAGGGGGTAAAGGCCTATGAATGTTCACTGGCTCACAGGCCACATGCTTATTGGTGACTGCAGCTACTTGGCATAGTTCACAATGAAAGTCCAGAAAGAAGGGGAAATGACCATGTTTCTGTGACCCCATTTAGGGTCCCGACCCTTAGTTTGGGAACCATTGCCCTTTATTGAAAAGTCAGAAGTGACTAGGGGATTATAATTCTTATTACTTCCTCTTGACTGAGTTGGATTTAATTTTTGACCCTCTGGACCTTTTCCATCAGGAAGCAAATCAAATGGACTTTATTCCAGTTCTTAATTGCAGAACCAAAAAATGTTGCTTCATCCCAACCTTCTGTCCTCGCCTTAATGACCTGACTGACGAGAGAAGTAGAATGCCATGATCTCTGTCTCTCTTTTTCTTTCTATCTCAGGTGATTCTGGTTTTCAGGAAGGAATTCACTAGAAAGTTGTATGATTGTAAATGGAGATGTACTAACTAGAGCAACAGCAAGGCCACAGTTTATTTTTCTTGTCCCATACAAAAATCACAAATACCTTCTATACATCTCAGAGTCTAGGTTCAAGACCAGGTTTGTCAGGGTATACTTTAGTGTGACTGACATGTATCATAATTATGTAAAAGGAAGAACAATTTCTGGGTAGCCATTAATAGTAGGTTTCATGCAGGGCATTCTGCTGTCTAAAGATTACAATTGAAAATGCATTAAAATAGGAATTCAACTATTCTATGCAACATGCTCTACATTTTCAACATGAAGGAATTTTTTAAGAAATATTGAAGAAGTAAATTAGAATAGCAAACCAAAAAGTCTTGCTTTTATGGGGGCATGTTTACTAAACCGCGGTAGCGGACTCCGCCTGATATCGGAGCCGCGGCCCCATTGAATTCAATGGGGCCCCAGCTCCGATATCGCACGGAGTCCGCTACCGCGGCTTTGTAAACAAGCCCCATAGTCTTGACTCAGTGCTTAGGGGAAGCCCTTTTTACAGAAATAACAATCGTAAGTCATTTAAGATGTCTACTGGCTTTGCATATCAAAATGATGTACTACTTGCCCATTCTTCTTGGTAGAGTAGCTAAACTTTTCGAGTTAGTCTGGGGATTGTGAACTACAATTTTGTCGTAGATCTACTATTGGATTGAGGTATGGATTTTGGTCCATTCTAGGGCATTCATCTTCTTACTGAGCCACGTTACTGCTTTTGCTTTGTGCTTAAGTCATTGTCCTGCTGAAAGGTGAATCTTCTCCCCAGTCCTGGGACTATTCTTCAGGATTTGCATGTACTTTGCACTATACATCTTTCTTAAAATCTTCACAGCCTCCCTGTGGCGTTGCTGCAAATCATCACCGCAACAGAATGCTGCTGTCAGTAGAGGGTTTCTTTTTTTTTTACTGTAGGGATGATGTTAGCAGGATGATGTGCTGTATTTGTTTTATGCCACACATGTCGCTCATTTAGACCAAAATGTTCTACTTTGGTCTCATCAGACCACAAAACTTTTTCCCACATGCATGCAATGCCATATGACTGTACTTTAACAATGCCTTCCCTCTTGCCACCCTCCGGTACAGGCTATTCTAGTAGAGGAATCTTGAAATAGCTGAATAGCCCATATTTTTAATTCCATCTCAGCCAGAGACCTCCATAGTTATTTTAAAGTAATCTGAGGCCTCGTAATGACTTTTCTCAGCAGTTTCCATAACCTACAGCTACTGATTTTGGAAAGGCAGCTTGATTGATGCAGACTTTTGAATGTGCCAAACTGTTTCTGCTTTCCAGTGATGGGCTTTAGTAGTAACTCAAGGGATCTTTATACACATTGAAATTTTCTTATAGGCTTCCATGTTTGGCATGTTTATACCTTTGTTTCAAGTTTACTTCATACAAACAGATACAGCCTGAGTCGTCATCCTGGAATATTCAAATCGGTCTCACTACTGGCTGGGCACAGGTGGGCTCTATTTAACTTATTATGGGCCTTATTAAGGCACCTGTTAGAAAAGGAGCTAATTTGTGTTTAGTATAATAAATGGTGTGAAGATTTACATAAACAAAACTGTTGGGCTTCTTAATTACTTTCAGTATTTCTATAATATTTCTTTCATGTTGAAGATGTATAATTATGTTGTGTAAATCAGTAAAACAAACTTCTACTTTAATTCATTCTGAATTGTGTTTTTTTTACTTATCAAATGTGAAAAGCCTACAAGGGTCTGAAGACTTATAAAGCACTGTATCTGATCTGGACATAGTATTTTGTCTTTAGTGACTTCTACTTGCAGATGGAGAGCTTTAGGCCCCTGTAGCTTATTCACTTTACACCAAATTCTTTCATAACAGGGTGTAATACACACACAGCTAGACTTTATTCCTAAAGGTGTGTTGGACTGCCACTTTAATCAGTCAGTCATCCTTCCAACATTTTTCTCAAAACCCAGTGCTAAAAATGTAAAGAAACATTTCCCACTTCGACTTGTAAGACCAAGTTCACCCAGCTTTTATTTTGTTTTGTCAAAATAAGCCTGACATTGCAATTTGATGAAATTACTGTCTAGTTGGATAGCAGACTGCATATTCTTTCTTTATTCCCAAGTTGATCTGACTTTGGAAGGAACATGTCAGGATTGTAGTTGCATATGTGGCCTGTCTGAACTCAGCTCCTATTGAAGAGATATGCAGAACTGCAAGAGTGGACATCTGTTCTTCTATGTATATAACATTGAGGAGTTTTTGGTGCAGACGCCCTACACAGTAGCAGATTTGGACAGTCCATTCTCCATGGTCTTTTTGAGAGTTAGAGTCCAACTCTAGCCATCCCTAGCACCCACTATTTTATTGAGGGTTGTCTTTCTATTTTTAAAAATGTGAGTTTTAACCCACCAAAAAAAGTTTTTGTCTATTAGTGGAATAATTGTTACGGTATAATTCTTGTGGTGCCCCTGTATTTTATTGAAAACCAAGCTTGGAAAGGGAGTCCCCTCAGAATGACTCATTGATTCACTTTGTCTTTGGAGAAAACAAAGTTAATTACTCTGGCTGATCTACAATTCCTTAAAAGTTGTCTGCTTCATAGTAATATAGTTTGACGGCAGATAAAGACAGTATGGCCCATCTAGTCTGCCCAGTAAGGTGGCTAGAGTAGGTGTACCCGCCGCTCCATGCAGGACGCACCCCTTTCAGAGACCAAATTTGCAAAGAAACATAGAAACAAGACGGCAGAAAAAGACCACATGGCCTATCTAGTCTGCCCTTCCATATCAACCACTACAACAGTCCCCTTTTTTCCTTTAGAGATCCTCTGTGTTTGTCCCATGCTTTTTTTAAATTCGGATACTGTCTCCATCTCTACCACCTCCACTGAGAGACTATTCCACATATCTACCACTTTTTCCGTAAAGAAATATTTCCGTATATTACTCCTGAATCTATCCCCTTTTACCCTCATCCAATGTCCCCTCATAGCAAAGCTTGCTTTCAGTCAAAAAAGGCTCTCCTCCTGTGCATTTATGCTATGGAGGTATTTAAACGTCGCAATCATATCACTTCTATCCAACCTTTCCTCTAAAGTATGCATATTAAGATCCTTAAGTCTGTCCTCATATGCTTTATAATGAAGACCACTAATCATTTTAGTAGCCACCCTCTGTACCGACTCCAGCCTGTTTATATCCTTTAGAAGGTGCGGTCTTCAGAATTGCCCACAGTACTCCAAATGAAGTCACACCAAAGACTTATACAGAAGCACTATCACTTCCTTTCTTTTGCTGACCATTCCTCTCCCTATGCACCCAAGCATTCTTCTAGCTTTTGTTGTCGCCTTTTCTTCCTGTTTAGCTGCTTTAAGATCATCAGACACAATCACGCCTAGGTCCCGCTCTTCTTTTGTGGACAAAAATACTTCACCCCCTATATTATATATGGCTCCCTTGGATTGTGGCAGCCTAAATTCATGGCCTTGCATTTTTTAACATTAAATCTCAGCTGTCAAATTCTAGACCATTCTTCAAGCTTAGCTAGATCCCTCCCCATGTTATCCACACCTTCCTGGGTGTCTACTCTATTGCAGATGTTAAAAAGAATCAGACCAAGGACAGATCCCTGGGGCACACCACTGGTAACCACCTCCTCCTCAGAGAAATTGGTTAGTCGCCTCCCACTAACCAATTTCTAACTCAAGTAGTAGCTTTAGGGTCCATCCCTAGGGTGCTTAGTTTGTTTATAAGTCGTCTGTGCAGAACTGTGTCAAAGGCTGACTGAAATCTAAATATACCACATCTAGGGCTCTCCATCTGTCCAACTCCGTGATCATCCAGCCAAAGAAATCAATCAGTTTTGTCTGACAAGATCTGCCTCTGGTGAATCCATGCTGCCTCAGATCCAGTAATGTGTTGGACTCCAGAAACCTCACTATTTTCTCTTTCAGCAGCTCTTCCAGTAATTTACTCACCACCGACGTTAAACTAACCGGCCTGTAGTTTTCAACACATCCTTACTTCCACTTTTCTGTAAAGGGACCACATGTGCCACCTTCCAGTCCTCTGGCAGCACGCCCAACTCCACTGAGGCATTGAAATGTCAGTCAGTGGAGCTTCTAGAACGTTCCAAGTTCCCTCAATATTTCGGGTGTATCATCTATTCCCATTGCTTTGTCTACTTTGTTTAGTTAGTTCCTCATGAACACAGTCTTCTGAAAATTGTTCAAGATGCCCATCACTTCTGTTCCTGTTTGTAGGTGTTTTCTGAGGTCCTGCTCTTGGTTCTTCATCTGTGAACACAGAACAGAAATATTTGTTAAACAGTTCCGCTTTATACTCATCAGCTTCTATATATTGCTCTCCTTCACCCTGAGTCTGGCAATACCACTTTTGCCCTTCCTCTTCCACTAACATATCTGAAAAATGTCTTATGCCCCCCATTTTATTGCATTGGCTATTTCCTCCTCTTTTTAAATCTTTGTGAATCTTTGCTTTCCTGACTACTTTGCTAGTTTTCGAAATATAGATGCCTGTCTTCCTCTCATTGTGATCTCTTGTATTTCATGAAGTCCCCCTCTTTTTCTTCACCTTTTCAGCTACTTCTTTTGAAAACCATAGTGGTCTCCTTTTCCTTTTCCTTTTACCTTTATTTACCATTTTAACAAAAAAGTTTGTTCCTTAAAATATCCCCTTTCAGTTTTGCCCGTTGTTTTTCTACATCCCCCAGCTGTTCCCATCCCGCTAATGACTCCCTGAGGTATTGGCCCATCTTCACAAAGTTAGTTTTCCTAAAGTCTAAGACCCTCACTTTTGAATGGATTCTAACAGCCCTAGTCATAATACTGAACCACACCATCTGGTGATCACTGGATGCAAAATGATCTCCTACTATAACATCAGAAACACTTTCACCATTGGTAAGCACCAAGTCCAGGATGGCCCCTTTATGTGTGGATTCTTTTACCAGTTGCCTGAATAGTTCTCCATGTAGAGAATCCAGGATCTCCTTACTTCTAGATGACACTGCAGCAGGGATGCGCCAATCAACATCTGGTATATTGAAATCCCCTTTCAGTAGCATTTCCCTTTTCCTGGCAATGCTGCATATGTCTTCAATTAACTCTCTATCCACCTCTTCACCCTAGGAGGGAGGTCTGTATATCACGCCAATGCAAGTGGATTTCTCTTTCCCTCTTTCTAGTTTAACCCACAGTGACTCCTCTCTCCCTTTAAGCCCTGTATTTCCATAGCTTTAATAATGTGGGGTTTTTTTCAATATTTTATTTTGCATTTTCTTGAGATACAGAACAACAACAAAAAAGAAAAGTCACACCACAATAAAATCACTCTACAAGAATATCACCATCACATAACTTAAAAACACATTAAAGGAAGGAGAGATTATCCTCAATTTAACAAAAATAATATAAAGTAATAAGGGGTCCGAAGATCCCACAAAAGGGAGCAGTAAAATGTTAAAGCATTCCACCTAATCAATTCGAACAGCCTCCTTACTAACCAAAAACGTTTGTAACTGAATCACCTCTGTAAAGACATAATTCTGCTCTTCAAACGTAATAAGACAACGGCAGGGAAATTTGAGGAAATAAGAAGCCCCCAATGCAAGCACTCTAGGTTTTAAATCTAAAAATTGTTTACGACAAGGCTGAGTAGTCCGTCCTATGTCAGGAAAAACCTGGATTTTAAACCCACAAAACAATTGATCCTTGTGCTTAAAATAAGCACGTAGTACCCTCAATTTAGCAGACTCCAAAGAGAAAGTTACAACCAGTGTACAGCGCTTAGGAATAACATCCAATGAGTCCTCCAAAAAAGCTGTCAGATTTTGGGCAACCGAATCCTGAGGAGGAGGTAAGTCTCCCTCAGGGTTTGGCACCGACCTAAGAGCATTTGAAAAAGAAAACATTTGGAGGACATCAACAGTTTCTGTAATTTGAAGAACTTCAGTAAAGTACTTTTTTAGCAACAAATCAAAAGAAAGAAGATGGGTAATGGGAAAATTAAGAAAGCGAAGGTTCCGAGCCCGAGACTGGTTCTCAACGAGCTCCAAGCGATAAGAAACCGCTGAGAGCTCTTTAACCAAAGCCACATTATTAGCTACACATACCTGAAGCTGAGAATCAGTACAGGCAACGGATCCTATTAAAGAGGTCAAATGTTGATCAACCACTTTCACTTTACCAACTACATCATGGGAAGAAACAGTACCAGATAAACGTACATCCATTTTCTTAATAGCAGTCCAAATGTCCAGAAGAGTAACATCTCCAGAGGGAGAAACAAAAGGGTCTTCAGACACAATTGGTTCAACTGGACAAAGAGCAGAAACGTCATCCAATACAGGGGTGTCCGTAGGGGTAGATGAAAATGGAAACTGTGGGAGAGGAGGTGGTAACCGGGTTTCTGGGCTTAGAGAAGCCCTTTCCGGTGATTGCTTAGCAGGTTGCAGAGAAGTGACATGCTTGTCCATGGGACCCACCTTGCCTCCATGTGTTCCGCCAGAAGGTGTTGGTAATGCGGCAGGTTTAGCTTTCCGTTTTCCCATGTTCAAGCTCTGTCTACTTCCAGTGACTCAGAAGCGTCGAAGGGGCGTCAAAGGGGCGTGTCCTGCCCCTTGTGTCACGCCCCTTAGGACGTGACCACGCAGGCCGTGGACACGCGGCCGCGTGTAGCACTCGTCGGGCTTTGTAGGGAGCAGGGGGATCCTCCACAGCTGTGCCGTCCACCCCGCGCCTGCAGTTGTCTCAGCAGGCACTGGCTCCGACCTGCAACACAGCTCCGCGGCAAGTTGGCAGCACCGCGTCTGCTCCCAGGCAAAAACGCTCTCCTCCACCAAAGCCCCGCTCTCGTCGGGCTTTGTAGGGAGCAGGGGAGTCCTCCACAGCTGTGCCGTCCACCCCGCGCCTGCAGTTGTCTCAGCAGGCACTGGCTCCGACCTGCAACACAGCTCCGCGGCAAGTTGGCAGCACCGCGTCTGCTCCCAGGCAAAAACGCTCTCCTCCCTTTAATAATGTTTTTACATATAGTGCCACTCCTCCTCCCCTTCTTCCTAACCTATCCTTTCTGAATAAAGTATAGCCTGGTATAGTTACATCCCAGTCATGGTTGTCCCTTTAATTCTACTGAGTTGGCTCTTGCAAAAAGTCTCCAACCATTTGTTCCTGGATAAATCCAAGGATCTTTACTCAGTCCTCATTCTTTTTGACCTTTCTGCTGCTTTTGACACTGTTGACCACTACCTTCTCCTCGACACTTTGTCCTCACTTGGTTTTAGGGGCTCTGTGCTGTCTTGATTCTCTTCTTATCTCTCCCATCATTCTTCCAGTGTTTGTTCTGGTGGTTCTTCTTCTACTGCTATCCCATCCTTTGTTGGTGTATTCCAAGGATCTGTTCTGGGCCCTTTCCTTTTCTCTCTTTATACCCAATCCCTTGGTGGTCTCCTATGGCTTTCAGTACCATTTTTATGCTGATGAGACTTGGATCTATTTCTCTATACCTGATATTTCTCCAACACTTCAAACCCAAAACTCTGCCTGCCTATTTACATTGCTGCCTGGATGTCTCACTGCCATTTGAAATTGAATATGACCAAAACTGAACTTCTTATTTTTCCCCCTAAACCTTCCTCCCCCGTTTTCCTTTCTCTATCTCTGTTGATAACAGTGTTCTACTTCCTTTTTCCTTAGGCCGCAACCTTGGGGTCCTCTTAGACTCCTCCCTCTCTTTCTCCTGACACATCAATTGATTGCTAAAATCTGTTGTTTCTTCCTCTATAACTTCCACAAAATTCACCCCTTTTTTCTGAGCACACTACTAAAACTCTCATCCACTCCCTACTCACCTCCCGTCTAGACCTTTGCAACCTCCTCCTTACTGGTCTCCCTCTGAGCCATCTCTCTCCCCTTCAAACTGTTCAGAGCTCCGCTGAGCGGCTAATCTTCTTCCGGCCCCTCTTCTGAAGTCACTTCATTGGCTTCTCTTCTATTTCTGTATCCCGTTCAGACTTCTCCTTTTGACCTACAAATGCATTCATTCTACTGCTCCTCACTACTTTTCCTCTTTCCTCTCATAAGAACATAAAAAATGCCATACTGGGTCAGAACAAAGTCCATCAAGCCCAGTATCCTGTTTCCAACAGTGGCCAATCCAGGTTTCACGTACCTAGCAGTTTCCCAAAACAGGTTCCATAATGCTTGTATTGGAGCAAGCAGAGGTTTATGAACCTTTCCTCCAGGAACTTGTCCAAACCATTTTTAAATCCAGCTACACTAACAGCTTTTACTACATTCTCTGGTAATACATTCCAGAGTCTGATTACGCGTTGAGTGAAAAGATATATTCTCTTATTCTTAAAAATGTTACACTATAGCTTCATTGCATATCTCCTAGTCTTTCTACTTTTTCATGGCATAAAAAATAGACCTATGTTTATCCGCTCCATTCTAGTCATTAATTTAAAGATCTCTCTCATATCATATATCTCCCCTCAGCACACTCTTTTCCAAGTTGAAGAGCCCTAACCTTTTAAGCCTATCCTGATAGGGGTATCTTTCCATCCCCTTTACCATTTTGGTGGCTTTTCTCTGTACTTTTTCTAATTCTGCTCTATCCCTTTTAAGATACGGTGACCAGAATCGCACACAATATTCCAGGTGCAGTCGCACCATGGAATGATATGGAGGCATTATAATATTTGTTTTATTATACATTCCTTTGAATAATTTTGTGTCATCTGCAAATTTGATTACCTCACTCGTTATTCCCATTTCCAGGTCATTTACGGATATGTTAAAAAAAAAAAAACAGCAGACCCAGCACAAATCCATGGGGTACTCCACTATTTATCTTTCTCCATCGGGAAAATTGGCCATACAGCCCTACCCTCTGCTTTCTATTTTTTAACCAGTTTCTGATCCACAATAGTACACTGCCTCCTATCCCATGACTTTTTAGCTTTGTCAAGAGTCTCTCATGAGGGACCTTGTCAAAGGCTTCCTGAAAATCCATATACACTATATCAACTGGCTCACATTTGTCTGCCTGTTTATTCATAGACTAGTAAATACAACAGACAAGATCCTCTTCTACGCCCTACAAAACAACAGCACACACAACCCGATACACTGACAAAACTGTAAATAGCTTATCTATAATGTACATATGTTCTACCTTATTAACTGTCAGTGAATTCCAGGCTGTTCTCATTCTTCATATTTCTGAACCTTTTTTCAGTACCCTAGTAGCCCACTTTCCTTGTACAGTTCCTTTCTACAGTTCCCCCTATCATTCTGTAAAGATTGGTAGCTCAAACATATCCAAAGCCAGAATAAGTCTTCTGCCATAGTGAAGGTATGTCTTTGGTTTTACTTTGCAGATGCCCTAGGCGCCACATCTAGTCCATAGGTGAACTTCATCTTGCTGGTTGGGAGAAGTAAAAAAACCAGTTTATTTATACATATGCTTTATTTGACTTGTCAATATAGAAAAAGGATTACAATCATCCTGTGAATTAACCAAAGTGATGTGACACTGCTTGCCCTTGCTAGATCTCAAGAAGAATGTGTACAGAGAGTAAGGCTCTACCCATTATTCTTACAAGCACTATTTGCTGGCAGTGGCCAACTGCCCTCCATAGATCTTTCAGTAGTTCAGAGGTTTGCACCCACATTCACATCATGACACTGGTGATAACTCCAAATTCTTCAGTAGCATCTCTTTTCACTGTGGACTGCTCTATGCACTTCTTGAACAGAGTTTCAGTGATGTCCAGTCAGGCTTCATGGCTGCATATATATGAGTAGTTATGCTGAAGTAGTTGATCTTGGCTCCTACTCGGAGTCCACACATTCAGTAGCATTGCAGACGACTTTCCATTCACAGTAGTCCTTGTCTTCAGCCAATAGGATTCAGTGCATGCAATATACAGTATATTTGCAGAACCAAAAATCACCACTACAACACCCCTCTGATTTCACGCAATTGCAAACAAGCACAACTACTTGTACCCAATGGCAATATAGTATTGTTGAACAAGAGTATCTTATCTAATGCTAAGTAATTACAATACATCTACTGCTAGCAATAAATTATTCCAAATTTTCAGTTAATCTGCTAACATAAAGAAAAACATTATAACATACATTTACAGTTCCACCTTGGTTTAATTATTTAATTTACTTGTTAGAATGAAACTGTCATTCATTATTTGTGACTTGCAAAAGCTAAATCTCTAATCTAACATCATTTCCATTATATTAACCGTATTGCTATGCTTCTTGCATAATATAAAAAGAAAAAGGGATATCAGTATTACTAACCAGAAATCACGAAACGAAAACAAACCATCAAATCTTCAGGACAAGCAACACAACATAAATGTACATGATAGATATAATCTGCAGTCCTAGACTCTTTTACAAGGCCAACATCCATGCTGAATCCACTGTATATTTTTACTTTTTTTTTTTTTTACAATTCCCTTTAAATAAACTTGCTTTGACTTTGACAAGCAATTCAATTTTCAGCAAAGCTGCTAACTTGTATCTTTTCAACACCTTCATAATTTTCTTCCTAGTCTTTGTTATATTATGTAAATTCATGCAACTTATCAGATATCTATAGTAAGTACAGTACACCAAAAAGCTACCATACATGAACATAAGAACATAAGATATGCCATACTGGGTCAGACCAAGGTCCATCAAGCCCAGTATCCTGTTTCCAACAGTGGCCAATCTAGGTCATACGTACCTAGCAGTTTCCCCAAAAGACACAGGTTCCGCAATGCTTGTACTGGGTCAAGCATTGATATCCTGGGTCCCTTCTTAATAATGGTTTATGGACCTTTCCTCCAGGAACTTGTCCAAACCTTTTTTAAACCCAGCTACACTAACAGCCTTTACTACATCTTCCGATAACAAATTCCAGAGTTTGATTACACGTTGAGTGAAAAAATATTTTCTTTTATTAGTCTTAAATAGTTTACCTTGTAGCTTCATTGTATGTCCCCTAGTCTTTCTGTATTCTGATAACGTAAACAGTCGATCTACGTTTACCCGTTCCACTCCGTTCATTAATTTATAGACTTCTATCATATCTCCCCTCAGCCGTCTCTTTTCCAGGTTAAAGAGCCCTAACCTTTTTAGCCTTTCTTCATAGGAGTATCCTTCCATCCCCTTTACCATTTTGGTGGCTCTTCTCTGAACCTTTTCTAATAACGCTATATCCTTTTTAAGATACGGCGACCAGAATTGCACGCAATATTCAAGTTGCGGTCTCACACTGGGCTGAGGGTTTTAACATGTTATCCACAATGACGCCTAAATCTTTTTCCTGGGTGGTGGTTCCTAATGTGGAACCTTGCATCGTGTAACCATAGTTTGGGTTGTTCTTCCCTAGGTGCATAACTTTGCACTTGTCCACATTAAATTTCATCTGTCATTTTGATGCCCAGTCTTCCAATTTATCAAAATCCTCCTGCAATTTTCCACAATCCTCTTGGGTTTTAACAACTTTAAATAGTTTTGTGTCATCTGCAAATTTGATAACCTCACTCGTTATTCCACTTTCCAGGTCATTTATGAATATGTCAAAAAGCAGCGGACCCAGCACAGATCCCTGGGGTACACCACTATTCACCTTTTTCCATTGGGAAAATTGGCCATATAGCCCAACCCTCTGCTTTCTATCTTTTAACCAGTTCCTGATCCACAGTAGTACACTGCCTCCTATCCCATGACTCTTTAGTTTTGCCAAAAGTCTCCGATGAGGGACCTTGTCAAAGGTTTTCTGAAAGTCTAGATACACTATATCAACCGACTCACCTTTGTCCACCTGTTTATTCACACCTTCAAAAAAACAACAGATTAGTAAGATAAGATCTTCCTTGTCTAAAGCCATGTTGACTGTCTCCTATTAGGCCATGATTATCTACATGCTGAATAATTTTATTTTTTATGATGGTTTCTACCATTTTTCCCGGTACTGATGTGAGGCTCACCGGTCTGTAGTTTCCCGGATCACCCCTGGAACCCTTTTTAAAAATTGGTGTTACATTGGCGATCCTCCAATCTTCAGGTATTAGAGAAGATTTTAATGATAGTTCACAGATTACTAATAGCAGGTCTGCAATCTCATATTTCAGTTCTTTCAACACCCTTGGATGTATACCATCTGGCCCAGGTGATTTGCTACTCTTCAGTTTATCTAATAGTTGTAATACATCTTCCCGATGTATCGATATTTCCTTCAATTTTTCCACACCTTTAAATACCACTTCTGTCATGGGTAACATCCCTACATCTTCCTCTGTAAAGACCGAAGCAAAGAATTCATTCAGTCTCTCCGCTGTCGCCTTGTCGCCTCTTAGTGCCCCTTTAACTCCTCTATCATCTAATGGACCAACTGACTCTCTCACAGGTTTTTTGCTACGAATGTACTTGTAAAAATCTTTATTTCGCGTTTTTGCTTCCGCAGCAAGCTTCTTCTCAAATTCTCCCTTTGCCTGCTTTATCAATGCCTTGCATTTGACCTGCCAGTGCTTGTGCTGTTTCCAGGTTTCATCGTTTGGCTCTTTTTTCCATTTCCTGAAAGATGCTTTTTTGGCAACAGCCTCTCTGACCTCACCTTTAAACCATGCTGGCAGTTTTTTGGACTTCCTTCCACTTTTCTTTAAGCGTGGAATACAGCTGGTCTGGGCTTCCAAGATAGTATTTTTCAACAACACCCAAGCTTGATGTAAGTCTTTAACCTTTGCAACTGCTCCTTTTAGTTTTTTCTTAACTATTTTCCTCATTTTATCATAGTCTCCCTTTCGAAAGTTAAAAGTTAGTACTGTGGATTTCCTTAATATCCCTCCTCCACTAATTAAATCAAAGGCGATCATGCTATGATCGCTATTGCCAAGTGGACCCAACACCCTTATCTCTTGGACTAGATCTGGTGTTCCACTAAGGACTAGGTCTAATATGGCTTCCCCTCTGGTCGGTTCATGAACCAGCTGCTCCAAGAAGCAGTCATATTTTCATCTAGGAACTTTATCTCCCTAGCATGTCCTGCCGTGACACTGACCCAGTCGATACCGGGGTAATTGAAATCACACATTATTATTACCGCGCTGTAACTTTTGCTAGCTTCCTTGATTTCTTTGAGCATTTCATCATTCATTTGTTCATTCTGGCCAGGCGGTCGATAGTACACCCCCACTGCCATTGCCTTCCCCTTTTTACATGGAATTTCAATCCATAGAGATTCTACAGCAAATTTTGTTTCCTGCAAAACTTTAATCCTTTCTGACTCAATACCCTCTGTAACATAGAGCGCAACCCCTCCACCAATTTGATCAGCTCTATCATTACGATATAGTTTTACCCAGGTATCACAGTGTCCCACTGGTTGTCCTCCTTCCACCATGTCTTTGATATTCCAATCCTATCTAACCTCTCATTTAGAGCTATATATTCTAACTCTCCCATCTTAGTTTTTAGACTTCTAGCATTTGCATACATGCATTTTAGAGACTGTATTTTATTCATATTAATTTGGCTATTGGTAGACATGGGTAATTTGGGATCTTTAAGCTCTGTCTGCTCCATACTCGAGGGCATTTGGGCTACTTTACTCTTTTTTGGAACCTCTCTGCTTTTGGTAGTATCCTTCAAGGATACATTCTTCCGAACCAATCCGCTCTTGGGCGACTGTCGGCTTTCCCCTATTACCTAGTTTAAAAGCTGCTCTATCTCCTTTTTAAAGGTTAATGCCAGCAGCCTGGTTCCATCCCGGTTAAGGTGAAGCCCATCTCTTCGGAAGAGCCCCTCCTTTCCCCAGAATGTTCCCCAGTTCCTAACAAATCCAAACCCCTCATCTCTGTACCATTGTCTCATCCACGCATTGAGACTCCGGAGCTCTGCCTGCCTTTTGGGCCCTGCACGTGGAACGGGAAGCATTTCGGAGAACGCTACCCTGGAAGTTCTGGATTTCAACTTCCTACCTAAAAGCCTAAATTTAGCCTCCAGAACCTCCCTACCACATTTTCCTATGTCATTGGTACCGACATGGAAGATCTTCTCATTCACTCATGCACAACTACAAATCAGTCTAGATGAAACACGAGAAAATGTGCTTAAGAGGTTCTTATCTGCAGTTATGAGAAGCTCTGGGAGGTGAATATCTCAGCATTTGAATTTCTACACATGGAATGAAATCAGCAGACAAACTCTCTTAACCAGGATAAGCTGAGATCCGTGAAACCTACAGTAGAACAAAACTTTCACATCATGGATTAAAATTATTTACAAACACAAGTAAAGAGATGGTTAATCGTGGTCTTTTTTCCTTTCCTCCATCACAATTGTCATATCCAGGATACCTGTAAAATAATCTAAACATAATCCCATGATCATGTGGATTTATTTCTAAATACTGCTGCCATTTGGAATCAGAAGTTGCTAATTCTTTTTCCAATATATATAAAAAGAACAACATTTGTGCTTTAACTGTGTTCTGTTTTGATATTCTTAAAAGTAACTTCTCTAACAAAGCATGCTGTTATCGGGCAAGAAGGATTTTTGTTATGCCCTTGAGAACTGTGACAGTTATCTCTCTACTTCTATAAGTTATTACAGCAGTGTATATCCCTTTTCGCAGTCCATTGAATTAGAGAATCCATTTCATATTTCAGTACAAACCCATATAGATAGGAGGGAAAAAACACTAACTGTGCACCTTACTGCAGTACTAAGGCTAAGGCATCTAGAAACATCAAACTGCTATTAAAACTTGGTGCTGCTCTTAAGTCGACTGCAGTTAGAAGATATAAATTTATATCTGCTTATTCCAAATAACTCTCTATATATGTCCTTATTAGCATTAAACATTTAATATAACTAAAGTCCTTATGACATAAAAACATATCAACAGTCTTAATAGGAAAAACATATCAACAGTCTTAATAGGAAAAAGTATTTCCCAGGCATATCTAGAGTCTATGCACTAAGGGTTTAGGAAGGGCAATAAATTCAACAGATTGAGTGTTAGCAATATCAGGTAAGAATACTTTCCATAACTTCAGAAGAAGTACCTGAACTGGAAAGAAACTAATTTGAATTTGCTATACTGTATAAGAAAAATCACAATACTGAAATGATTACTTAAACTAAGGAGGGTTTAAGAATTATTAGTGTCTAAAACCAAAACAAAAATCAACGTGTACTGCTGTCTTTCACAGTTCTACAACTTATATCTGTTTCTTGCTTTGTTTTGAAAGCTTTCCTGATCTCAATCTACGTGAACCTCTTATCTGTAAATCAAAACATATAACTCAAATATAGAAAAACAATTGATATTAACTTAAGACCCAAGAGTGAAACAAATAAAATAAGACAAATCTAAGTAGTCTTTAACATGCCAACCAACAATGATAAGAAAACAGACATTTCAAATGACAACTTGCAAGTATGGCAAAATAAGACCCTGATCTTCTAAAGAAGAAAATCGGCATATAAAAAACCCCAAACTAATTACCAAGTTAAAGCCAGACAGTTTAAATCTTTACAACCAAAAAATGTTATCCTTTTAAAAGCATGATGAAAGGGAAGCAAACAAATGAATCATTATACACTTTGAGCCTAATTGCATAATATGTACGTCCAGCCCGCGGGCATGTCCAAATTGACAACAGGCCTGATTTAAACTTAATTCTGTACCTGCGGTTCTAGATGCGCCCATAGTTCCAGAATCGAGGGCATAGACATTTCCGGCATGGCACGAACAAAGCACTCTGACATCCAAGAGACAAATATGCACAATACACAGCTGTGGACATCCTCACACTCACCATATTTGGAAAAAATGGATGTTTCTGATCCTGCCCGGCTCTGCCATATACCCATGGACAATCACTCCTCCTCTTTAAAATATGCATCTCCTAAGCTGCTCCCCTCGCTGACTGTGTTGAGTTGATGCAAACTACGCATGGATATAGATACATAGATGTTGATGCAAGCTATACTATATATACTAGTCTGTTGCATGTCCAAAACACTGCAAAGTAATCTCAGCACTCTCAAAGATAGTATAAAATCAAGTAGAAAGTGGTATGTTTGTCATATACCTTGCATCTTAACATACGTGGTAGTAGAAGAACTCCTTAGTTATTCTTGCACTGGTCATCTCTGAATAGTCTGTATAATGCTAAGTATGGAACAGAAAAAAACAGAAAGGTTCTCTATAGCTTAATGTCAAAACATATCACTGTCAATAATAAGGGACCCTTAGAATGAGAGCATTCAACTGTGCAAATGGCACTAATACATGCCCAAAAGCACCACCATTAGTCTCTAGAAATGTACAGTTTTTCAGAGACTGATGGTACTCTTGGGCATGTTAGTGCTGTTTGCACTGTTGCATGCTCTCTTTCTGAGATCCTTATTTAGGGATATATTTTGACATTTAGCTATAGAGAACCTGTTCTGATTTTTTTCTGCCTGATCACACTGGCACCTGGTGCCGCTATGGTCATTCCTATGGTTCAGGTACTGGCCAGGCATTCATGTCCTCCTGGAATTGCGGATGGGTACAGCAGATCCTCCCATCCAACACTCAAACCACCCACACATATACTCTTGCAATCGCAAAAAAAATATTTCTGCCAAAAAGATGCCCTGCACCTATCAAGAACAGCTGATCTGCATTTCTTACCCAAAAAAGAACCTTTTCCATACTCACATATACTATCCCTACATCAACAATCTGTTTTTCAGAACATAGGAATTGTTAGGGAACCCTAGATTAGCTCCTTTAGCACAAACAGCAAATGTCAGCATAGCCAGAATAAGCACTATTGCTCTTAATATTTCTGTAGGGGTATTTATTAATGTTTCTTTACTTTACAACCTTCCCTCACCTCTGCTTTCAGTTCTTTAAAACTGCGTCTTGTGTTCTTCGAGACTGCAGGCTCACCAGTACAAAACATAATTGTCACAACAATTCTTCTATACAGGACACATTGAAGAGCAGAGCAGAATATTTACTAAGTCCTGGCCTTATTCCATATTTTTGCAGGAATAACAGGGACGTCTGCAGGAAACACTGAAAATGTACATGGGCCTTTCCTGAATACGCTTTATACTCCACAGCTGACCATGCCCCTGTTCCACCCCTCTCTGAAATCCCTGTGCTAGCGCCGTAGACGTAGAGGGCCACGGAGGTTTCAGAATATGGTCTTAGATGTTTTCACTAGAAAAAATGGCGCACATCCAAATAGCTTATTCGTATTATGGAATGACCCCCTTTCTCTTCTAATACCAAACATGTTTTTCTCAAAATTTTTCTTGTGACATTGTCTCTCACCATATAAGGATAACCCACTCCAGGACTAGTGTGTAGTCCCCCTAAATCACTGACTGCCATTTCATATTTCAAATATTGAAGCTTATTCCCTGAAAAAATCCCTCCTAAGGGAAATAGTAATGCTTCATTACTACCAGTCATTGACTGCCATCATGCTACAGGGTTTATAGCAACATTACCATGTATAGCACGCATACAGTAAGATGGGCTGCCTCTCTTAAACGCTAAAGCCCATACCTTTTCTTGTCATTCATTCAACTTAGTTGTGTTCTGCCAGTGACTGAACAAATCACCCATCATACTCACAGTTCTTCTGACTTGCCTCTGACTCAGAGAAAGGATCCAAGCATACATCGACACAAACTGTTGTGTGTAATCTGTTCCTGACTGCCTGGCTGGAGGCAACAAACAAAGGAATCCTTCCTCAGCCCTTGGTCTCCTATTTCTGGTCTCAGAAACAAACGAGAAGAAATGAGAACAAAACACAGAATTATACCATAACAAATTCTGCTAAAGCTTTAGCGGAGGATTTCCCAGGCCTGCAAACCTGAGCATTCTCCTGTAACTCCTTCCTTAACCTGGCCACAGCACTTACTTTTATTAGGAAAAAATTGCCACATTGTACAATTTTGTCTTATCACTCTGCGTCATGCTTTTGCTTTACTTTTTGTTTATCTACCTATTACAGGTTAAGCTAAACACTACATGTTTCAGGTCAAGCTGGGCACAGACATATTGACCACTTCTAATCATGACAAGCATTCTGCAATCAAAAAATTCTGTCTTACTCTCACAAATATCTTTTTCTCTATGACCTTGGTTTCTCTCACACATAGCCTGTCAGGCTGTCAGTGAATTCCAGGCTGTTCTCATTCCTCATATTTCTGAACTTTTTTCCAGTACCCCACTTCAAGTTCCTTTCTACAGTATATAGTTATCAAAGAGACTAGGTAAGATGGGATCTCAGTATATAGGGCCTTTTGCATAAGGGTCAAAATTTTGAATTGGATTCAATACTGTACTGGGAGTCAGTGTTACTAAATGAGAAAGAGTGATGTGGTGAAACACAGCATGGTGGTATTTTAAAGTTCTTGCATATACTTGAAATCTTAAGCAGGAACCCCAACATAAATTGAATTACAATAGTCGATGAGTGAAATGTCATAGCATAAAGCCAAAGTACTTTGTGTAGAAATAACTAGAAATGGACAGATGGCTTAGAACTGCCATAGGGGCATAAAGGAGCTTTTCACCACCAAACTCAACTGCTGTATCCAAACTAACACATTGCTGGATGACTGTATGGGATGTTTCAGCTTTTATCTGTCATTATATACTATGGGGCCAATATTTAGAGTGATTAATGCGGTTAGCAGTCCTGCTAACTGTGTTAATTGCAGCAACTAGGATATTCAGCGGCACTAACACAGTTGCACTAGCATTGGCATGTTACGGGGATGGAGTGAAGGCGGTACCCAGGGATAACCGGGTGATATTCAGCCACTGCCCATTTATCCCTAAGCAATGAAAGGCACCTTGAAGGCTGGCCTAACATTTGCTGCATAAGCTAACTTTGTCAGCAGCTAAGTATTGCCACTGCTTGCTTAGCCTTGCTGCTATCCAGCCGACCCAGATATTCAGTACCATCATTCAAAGCTATAGAAAGCAGAAATATGTAGTCTGAAAATCCACTTTTGTTCTTGCTGTTAAAAGAAAAAAAAATGAGGAGGAAGCCATGCTTATAATCTGTCTTGAACTTGGTATATATCTAGGAATAGGATGTGAAGCAGCAGTTCTGAGTCGGTTTAAATCTTCTTTTCAGTTGGTCATGAATATCAGCTGCATTGGGGAGAATTACCATCTGAAAGGAACACAGTGAGGTCTGGAATGCTTCAAAGTTTGTGCTTGTCCTCATTGTTATTTCATTTGTATCTTAAGCCATTGTGCAAAATTTTTATTATTCTGGCAATTCTTTTTTTATCATGTATGTGCAAAATGAGCAGGTTTATTTTCGATTTCAGAAGAAATGTAAAGGATATTTGTGTTTGGAGGCATATGGACCCTAGTTGGGGCAGGGAGGGGTTTTCGTTGTGTGTTTTACTTATTTGTTTGTGTGTGTGTTGGGTTTGTTTTAATATGGTTTTTTTATTGCATTTGATATACCGCACTTCATATATGCAGCAGGGTTATATGCAATAAAATAAACAAGCAATATAGGGGAAAAAGAAAGGAGCATCATAATTAATAGGAGAGTCGAGAGCAATCATATGGGGGGGAGACCAAGATCAGAGGATTAGGAGGTCAGGGGAGTCAAGGGAGTGGCAGTTCAGAGGCTTTCAGAAATGTGGATAGCGACAGCTCTGAATATGGCCGGTTCACAGAGGGTGTTTATGAATAAGAGTGAAGACACACAAGGTTACATCTTGCGAGACAGAATGTTTATGCTTACGGAATGCTTGTCATGATTAGAAGTGGTCAGTATGTTTGTGCCCAGCTTGACCTGAAACATGTAGTGTTTAATTGACCTGTAATATGTAAATAAAATTAAAGCAAAAGCATGACACAGAGTGAGAACACAAAATTGTACAATGTGGCATTTTTCCTAATAAAAGAAAGTGCTGTGATCAAGCCTAAGGGAGGGGTTACAGGAGACTTCTCAGGTTTGAAGGCCTGTGAATTCCTCCCTACATTTTTAGAAGACTCTGTTGTGGTATAATTCTGTGTGTATATTTTATATGTATTTGATGTGACCTGCCAAGAGAAGGCAGGCTTCCTGGATTGGCAGGCTATGAAGTAGGATAGAAATGCCTATTTAAATTCACTTTAATTTATGCCACCATCACATGAATCTGTGGTAAAGTCTTGTTCAGTAGTCCAAATTGGAAGCAATATATGTACAGTGTTGTCTTCCACTGGACAATTAAGTATCAAATCTTTGACTCTGCTTTCTCTTTCTCTGCATTCATCCAACAAATAGCTAAAAGCCTGTCACTTCTTTCTCTATAACATCAGCAAAATTTGTCCCTTCCTTTCTACACACACTACTAAGACCCTTATTGACTTTCTAGTTACCTCCCGCTTTGACTATTGTAACTTGCTCCTCGCTGGTCTCCTTCTGAATCTTCTCTCTCTCCCCTTCAATCTGTTCAAAACTCAACTGCATGACTTATCTTCCATCAGTGTCGCTATACTCATGTAACCCTTCTTCTCACTTCACTGGCTCCCTATCTGTTTCTGCATCCAGTTCAGACTTCTCCTACTGACCTACAAGTGCATTCAATCTGCAGCTGCTCACTACCTTTCCTCTCTTATCTCACTTTATACCCATCCTTGGAAACTCCGCTCCTCTGGCAGTTCCCTTTTATCTGTGCCCTTCTCTGCCACTGCCAACTCCAGACTTTCTTCATTCCACCTTGCTGTTTCATATGCCTGGAACAAACTACCTGAGTCAGTGCATCAGGCTCCTTCTCTATCCCTATCTTGTTCACTACTTATCCTACCATACTCTAGTCCCCAGTTTTGTGATGTTTTTCATCTTGGTTAGATTGTAAGCTCTGATGAGCAGGGACTGTGTCTGTCTTCTATATGTACAGCGCTGCGTATATCTTGTAGTGCTATTCAAATGATTAATAGTAATAGTGGTAGCAGCAGTAGGAGTCTGAACACAAACTTCTTGAAAGTGGAGGAATAGCCTTGTGGTTAGGGCAGTGGGGTGAGAATCAGGGAAGCTAGTGTTCAAATTTCACTTCTCCCAGTGGCACTCCTTGTGACATTGGTCATGTCAGTTGACCATCCGCTGTCTCAAGTACAAACTTAAGGCCTCATAACTAGCATGTCTTAACACATTTTAATGCAGCAGCAGCTAATACAGTTAATACAATTCTAGGAATTATAAGGAAAGACATAGAGAATGAAATAGACTATCATACCACCTCTATGTTGATCCATGGGGTGACTACGCCTTGAGTACTTTGTGCAGTTCTGGTCACTGCATAGAAAAAGGATATAGCAGAATTACAAAAGGTACAGAAAAGGGTGACCAAAATGATAAAGGGGCTGGAATAATATCCCTAAGAGGAAAGGCTTAAAAGGTTAGGGCTCTTCAGCTTAGAGAACAAATGGCTGAAGGAAGATATAATGGAGGTCTACAAAATCATGTGGAGTGTAATGGGTAAATGTGAATTGGTTGTTTATTCCTTCAAAAATACAAAGACTGGTCAATATCGAATATAACTACAAGTAGGACAGTAAGACTAAAGAGAAAAATTATTTTTTCTCTTGGCGTGTAATTAAACTCTTGGATTTGTTACCAGAGAACATTGTAAAAGCTGTTAATGTAGTTGATTAAAAAAAAAAAAAGGTCTGTACTAGTTCCTGGAGGAAAGGGCCATAAACTACTATTAAAGTGGAGTGGGGGAAATACACTACTTATTCCTGGGATAAGCACCATGGAATCTGTCCATCTTTTGGGATCCTGCAAGGTACTTATGATCTGGATAGGCCACTGTTGGAAATAGGATACTGAGCTTGATGGACCTTTGGTCTGACCCAGTATGGCAAATCTTTTGTTTTAAACATGGACATAGTTTGCCGCTTCATTTATGCGGGGGGGGGGGGGGGGGAGGGTTTGGTGACATATTTGCATATAATTTGCATATTGCATGTTCATTATGGTGGTCATTTTTAAAAACACTAGATGAATAGGAAGCCAGTATATCAAACAGGTGAGAGATGGACTGGATGTCCAAATGGCAGATGAAATTTAATGTGAAAATTATGCACTTAAGGAAGAACAATCTAAACTACAGTTTCACAATGCAAGGTTCCATATTAGGATTAGCCACCAAGGAAAAGGATCTAATCTTCATCGTGGATAATACATTGAAATTCTCTGCTCAGTGTGTAGCGGTGGCCAAGGAAGCAAATAGAATGCTAGGAATCATAAGGAAAGGAATTGAGAATAAAACCAAGGATGATATTATGCCTTTGTATCACGCCATAGTGTGACCGCACCTTGGATATTGTGTGCAGTTCTGGTCACCATATCTTAAAAAAAAAAATAACGATGCAGCAGAATATCCCTACAAGGAAGAGTTCAAAAGATTAGGGCTCTTCATCCTGGAAAAGAGACGGATGAGGGAAGATTTTTATTTATTTATTAAACAGGTTTTTTTATACCGCTTTATCATTTCAATCAAAGCGGTTTACATTGTAACTTAAACTTGGTAAATGTACATTAAACAGGGGCATTGATAACTTAGATTTTTCTGAGCAGTGGAGGGTTAGGTGACTTGCCCAAGGCCACAAGGAGTGCTAGTGGGAATCGAACCCTGGTCTCTTGGTTCTCAAGCCAGTGCTCAGTCTACAAAATGAGTGGAGTGGAATGGTAAATGTAGATTGTTTACTCCTTCAAAAAGTAGAAAGACTAGGGGACACATAATGAAGCTGCAGTGTAGCACATTTAAAACTAATCAAAGAAAATATCTTTAAACTGTATGTGTAATCGGTCTCAGGAAGTTGTTGAAAAAGAATGCAGTAAAAGCTTTCAGGGTTTAAAAAGGATTTGGACAAGTTTCTGGAGGAAAGGTCCATAAATCATCATTAAAGAGGACTGGGGAAATCCACTGCCTACCACTGGGATAAGTAACATGGAATCTGTGTACCTTTTCAGAACCTGAAAGGTACTTGTGACCTGGATTGCCAATGTTCGAAACAGGATATTGGACTTGATGGACCTTTGTTCTGAACCAGTATAGCATCTCTGTTCTTATGAGGGAGCAGAGGTTCCCATTCAGTGGCTTTGCAAAAAAAAAAAAAAAAAAGAAAATCAAATACTATAGCTCCCAATAATATAAAAAAACAGGTAATCCAAACAGTCAACTCAAGTAATGTATGAAAATGGGTGACCAGAGCAAAAAACCAGTTACACCAATAATCAACTGTGTAACCATGTAGCTCAAAAAATATTTTTTTGTCAGACGATCTATACTCCTCTATACAGTCTTTCCATTTTAATCCATACAGAACAGCAAAGGCTTAAAAACATATTGCACATGCACTTATCTGATCCGTATAAATGACAAGCACCATTGCAGGCAAATGTCCACATGAGTGGAGAATAACAGTGTTGTGCAGAGGACGGTATGGCGACTGAATAGAGTCTTACAGCTTCACCATCAGTTGCTCTTGCTCAACGAAACGCCCCGTTTCAAACCTTGTAATTTTAACGGTTCTGCATCAGGACTAATTTCACCAAAAGATCCTTGCAACAAGAGAATTTTCTAAACAAACTTTCCACTTCAAATTCCCCTTCTCTGTTCATGTTGCTTTCATTCCCACAAATTGTGGCCTAACTCCAGATGATTCCATTCTTCCCTCTGCTGTCAGCTAAATCCTAAGTCCTAGTAGCACAGTGATCTACTAAGCTTAGGGCAGTGTTTATTCCAGCCCCTTCCCTCTAAAAAGCAGACCAGAAAGAACTCCCTACTGCAGGCAGCAGGAGGCATAAGACAGTATTGAGAGGGCTGCAGTAGAGAGCAAAGATAACTCTTCCCTGCTTGCCTGCTTGCCTATCAGTTCCGGTTTTGCCTCCTTCCCTCTACCTCTGCTGGTGGTAGGACAGGAGGGGAAGGAAAAACATAGAAAAGCTGCTCCTTGCGCCAGCCTCTCTCTCCTGTCCCTATGGAAATCAGGCTGCACTGTGAAGGACAGGAAGGAAGGATCTTCCCTGGACCTGGTCCTCATTGCTGCACTGGGGGCTTCCTCCTGCAACCTTTATTTCTTGTCCTTTACAGTAAGGACAGGAGGACAAGAACTGCATTTTATACATGAAAGAGCTACATGTGGCTCCGGGGCAACAAGTTGACTACCAGTGTTCAGGCTCATCCCTATACTGGATAAGTTCGCACAGCTCTGCTGTGCGGTTCCTCCTGCTTCCCCAGTTCAGTCAGATGCTGCTGCCTAAAATCATTTTCGTGCATGACTTATGCTACAACACTGCAAGACTTGTCCTGAAGCTTCCTATTGGCACCTTTAGGAGTCTGTGTATGTTTGGGATTTCAAACTTAAGATAAGTGTTGGTGGTAGTTTTTTTATTTCTTTAAATGCATTTAAAATTACAAAAAGTGTACACCACGGAAGCCAATGAATGCTATATATATATGGGGGTTTTTCAAGGGTTGTGTTTAGCTTTAGTATGCCTTGTGTACAGTCGGTTACCCCTCTCCTCTGCAGAGGTTAGTAATATTAGCATTCCCTCTGTTTTTCTTATTATCCTAAAATCATTGAGCATGAGCGGGTCAAAGAACTGTTTAATTTAAAATATAACAGTTAACAGCCATTGCTCCCTTACATGAGACATTGTTTTGTATCTGGGTGCAGAGTGGAGAGCACTATTTCTCACTCTGATTTGTCTGTAAATAGATACATGTATTCAGGTAGACGCACCAGTCAGTAATCAGACTACGCACTTCACATGTGAGCTGAGATGACACAGAAAAGCTCTCTTTTGGAAATAATTGTTGATATACTCTTTCAAAATCTTTCTGGAACATAATCAATGAAAGGACACAGATGTGTTTTTAATGCTGAAGTTTGTGGCAAGTTAGTAATTTGTGGTGCTTGTTACAAAGGGGTTTTTCTTTTCATTGTGTTTTTAAGATGTCATTGTTTGCAATGGTTTTCTGAGCTACTGTTCTCTTCAGGCTTTTTCTTTGGAAGCCATGGAATTGCTGAATTTTGGTGCCCTGCAACAGCTGCTTTTGTTTTTTTCTTTCTCTTTTGTGTTAACTTCATTTTTGCACCATTGTTTTGATCATGCATATGGAATACTAATAGCTAACAGTACTGATAGTTATCAGTGGATAAGCAGCATAAGTGTTCACATACCCAGGAGATTTGGGTTCAGTTCCCACTGGCACTCCTTGTGACCTTGGGCAAGTCACTTTACCCTCCATTGCCTCAGAAGGAAAAGCCTGGCAATCTATTTCCGGTTATACCTTGCCAAGAAAACACAGGGGCTGCTGGGTCACCAGGAGTCAACATTGATTTGAAGGCACTTAAAAAAAAAATGGCCGACATCACTGGACCCCCATATGGGAACCTCTCTCAGCTCCTTCTAGAAGCTTTTAGATTGTTTCCTTCCCGCAAGCGTGCATCTTCCAGTCTGATTACTTTAATCTTTCTGCAGAGGCCCCATTGCATCTCTTTTACTTATGCCCAGGTAGGTCTGACACTGTCATGTCATGGTTCACAGTGTCTGAGCCATGGCTGCATTAGTGGCCCACTTGTGATCAGCTTCCATGGAAGAGATTTGCAAGACTGCAACTTGGACCTTTGTCCACACATTCATATCCATGTTACTATTTGAAAAGGAGCTCTCAGTGTGACAGCAGAATTGGCCAACCTCTACTTCAAAATATGTTCAGGGGTTAGTATCCAACTCCATCCTCAATCCACCCCCCTCCCAGATGCATATTTTTCTTTTATTGATGCATTCTTCATGTGTAACCTAAGGGCCTGTTGCCTAAAAAAGAAAGAGACTCTTCTCTTAGTGCCTGCCAGTTGTGACACTCTAGTTTACCCATTTTCAAGGCAGTTGGTAGCTAGGGAATACCATATGTAAGGCCTATCCTCAGAGAAAAAGGTTACTCACCTGTGGCAGGTGTTCTCCATTTGTTCAGCAGGGAAAGTGGAGCCTGCAAAAAGGAAGGTAAAGACATGTTTTCAACAGGATTCAGCACTGTGGACAGCGTCAGACGGAGCTTTGGAACTGTCAGACCTGATTTTTTTTCTTCCCAACTTCATTCTTTCCTTGCACAAGGCTTATTGCTTGAAAAGGAAACAGGCTGAATACTCTGCTCAGACTACTCTTCCTTCCTTTGTGTCTTCTGAAGCCCTGCAGGAGAGTACTCTGGATACAGAGGAACCTCCTAAGAAAAAGCTCAGGGTGGAATGTGATACCTTGGCGGGGGGCAGGTTTCTCTGTACTCCCAGGCCTCAGAGGAATTAGGGGAGGGCCCCTCAGACCTCTGGGGGGAGCCAACAATCCCAGATTTGGAAGATGGGACTATACCTCCAGGGGAGGACCCTAATGTTATGGCCTTGATTTCTCCCTGGCTGCCATTGTGCCACCTCTAGCACTGGCGGAGAAGTTGTTGGTAATCCCTTGTTGCAGGGGTTTGAGGGTTCCCAAATGTTTCCCCGTGCATAAAGTGACTAAAAAGATAATTGAAACAGAGTAGGATGTTCCAGAAGCTGGCCTGAAAGAGGGCCGAGCGATGGGTTGCCTATACTCTAGTCCACAAGATGGAGAGGGACCTCCTTAAGATGTCAAAAGTGGATTCCTTGATCTCTGCAGAGACAAAAATGACCATAATTCCAGTAGAAGGGGGCAGAAGAGTGTAAGCTGGTGTCAGTTCTGAAATAAACCTTTGACACCAGTGCCTTGACTTTGCAACCTTCCATCTGTGGGGCCTATGTCACAAGAGCTTCCATTCACTGGATTTGAGCTTTGGCATCATCTGTGTTGGAAGCATAGACAATAGTACCTGTTGTTGTTGTTAAGTGCCGTCGAGTCGGAGTCGACTCATGGCGACCCTCTGGATAGCTATCCTAAATTGTGTTCGGTCTTCAGTTAGGCGGCTCATTGTTGACAGACTGGTACCCGTAGCTGCTGTTATTGTAGCGATCCATCTCATTGCTGGCCTTCCTCTTTTGCGTTGACCTTCTATCTTGCCAAGCATGATGTCTTTCTCTAATGATCTCTCTCTTCGCATGATGTGTCCGAAGTATGAAAGTCGAAGTCTTGTCATCTGAGCTTCTAAAGAAAGCTTAGGTTTGATCTCCTCTAGTACCGACTGGTTTGTTCTTCGGGCAGTCCATGGTATACACAGTATTCGCCGCCAGCACCATAATTCAAAGGCATCAATTTTCTTCCTGTCTGTCTTTTTCACTGTCCAGCTTTCACATCCATATGATGTTATTGAAAATACCATGGCTTGAACAAGTCGAATCTTTGTATGGAGAGAGACATCTCTGCTCTTGAGAATCTTATCTAGGTCTTTCATAGCCATTCTGCCAAGAGCAATGCGTCGTCTGATTTCTTGACTGCTTGTTGCTTCTTTATTGATAGTTGATCCAAGTAGGTTAAAGTTGTTCACAATTTCAATTTCTTCTCCTTCAACGATGAACCTGTTGATTATGCCAGTTGTCATGATCTTTGTCTTCTTTACATTAAGGTGCAGGCCCATTTTAAGACTATGTTCTTTGATTGTGAGAAGCAAATGTTTCAGATCATCTTCACTTTCAGCCAGTAATGTGGTATCATCAGCATAGCGAAGGTTGTTGATGAGTCTTCCACCAATCTTCACACCTCTGTTGTCTTCATACAGTCCTGCTTCTCTGATGATTTGTTCTGCATATAAATTAAACAGGTAGGGGGAAAGTATGCAGCCTTGTCTTACACCTTTGCTTATTTTAAACCATTCTGTTTCTCCTTGTTCCGTTCGAACTGTTGCTTCTTGATCAATGTACAGATTGCGCAAGAGAACGATCAGGTGTTCTGGTATACCCATGCTTCTTAACGTGGCCCAGAGTTTCTCATGGTTTACACAGTCAAAAGCCTTGCTATAGTCGATAAAGCACAAATAGATATCCTTTTGGTATTCTTTAGTCTTTTCAAGGATCCATCTCACATCCGCAATGATGTCTCTCGTTCCTCGTCCTTTCCTGAACCCTGCTTGCACTTCAGGTAGTTCTTGTTCTAGGTATGGCTGTAGTCTCTTTTGAATAATCTTCAGTAGAATCTTGCTGGCATGTGGGATCAGAGCGATTGTGCGATAATTTCCACAGTCAGTTGGATCACCTTTCTTTAGTATTGGTATAAACACAGATCTTTTCCAGTCAGTTGGCCATGATGTTGTCTTCCATATTTCTTGGCAGAGCCTTGTAAGTACGGTAACAGCTGCATCAGATTGCTGCAATACTTCTATGGGAATGCCATCAATGCCTGGTGCTTTGTTCTTTGATAAGGCTTTCAATGCTGCTTCAACTTCTTCTTTCATCACCAATGGTTCCTGATCATAAGGTATAGGTTGAAACGGCTGTTGGTCCACTTGATCTTTATCATATAAAAACTCTGTATATTCCTTCCACCTTTTCTTGATCTTCTCAGCATCATTCAACATAGAACCTTGAGCATCTTGTAACATTCCAATTCGAGGCTGGAACTTTTTCTTTAGCTCTCGCAGCTTTAGGAAAGCCGATCTTGTTCTTCCTCTAATAGTTTCTGCTTCTATTTCCTTGCAAGTGTCATTGTAGTACTTTTCCTTGTCCTGTCTTGCTGCACGTTGGAAATCTCTGTTGAGTTCTGAGATTGTCTTTCTTTCTCCTTTGGCTTTAGCTTCTCTGCGTTTCTGGGCAATTTTCAGAGTTTCTTCCGTCATCCATTTTGGCCGTTTTTGCTTTTTCACCTTTTGTAGAGACTTCTCGCTTTCTTCCAGCACAACCTTCTTGACGTCATTCCATAACTCTTCCGGAGCTCTGTCATTTGTATCTAAAGCAGCAAATCGATTTTGCAGGCAGTCTTTAAATTCCAGTGGTATATTCTCAAGGTCATATTTTGCTGCATTCATGAGTGGTTTGCTCTTTTTCAACTTTAGCTTGAGTTTGCATACTAGTAGTTGATGATCTGTACCACAGTCAGCTCCAGGTTTTGTCTTTGTTGATGTTACAGAGCTTTTCCATCGTTGACTTCCACAGATGTAGTCAATTTGATTTTTATACAATCCATTGGGTGAAGTCCATGTGTACAGTCGCCGCTTGTGTTGCTGGAAGAAGGTGTTTGAGATGAATAGATCATTGGTTTTGCAGAATTCTATCAATCTTTCTCCAGCTTCATTTCTGTTGCCAAGTCCATATTTTCCAACTACTTTGCCTTCTTCTTTGTTGCCAACTTTTGCGTTCCAGTCACCCATGACTATCAGGATATCCTGTTTGCATGTTCTGTCAATTTCAGCTTGTACTTGTTCATAGAACTCTTCAATTTCATTCTCTTCTGCAGCTGTTGTTGGGGCATATACTTGAATTATAGTTGTGTTGATAGGCATTCCTCGTAGACGAATAGAGATTAAGCGTTCGCTGACTGCATTGTATTTCATTACAGTTCTTGCAAGTTTCTTCTTTATTATAAATGCAACACCATTTCTTCTTTGTCTTTCATTTCCAGCATAGTAGACCATGTGATCATCTGATGCAAAGTGCCCGATGCCAGTCCATTTCAGTTCGCTGACACCCAACAGATCAAGTTGTACACGTTCCATTTCATTCTTGACCACCTCCAACTTCCCTTGGTTCATGCTTCGTACGTTCCATGTTCCAATGTGTAAGACATCTTTACAGCTTCTGACTCTCATTTCATACCTAAAGGGACTAAACTGGAGTCAGCCTCGGCATATTTGGCAGATGCCTTTTACAATTTGGTGAGGGCCGCCTTGAAAAACATGGTTTCCATTATCGTGGCCCGACATTTTCTTTGGTTAAGGAATTGGACAGTGGATGTTTCTTCAAAGACTAGACTCAGTAAACTCCCCTTCAAGGGTAAATTATTGTTTGGCAAGGCCCTGGATAAGCTGATGAAGGATTTAGGAGATTCAAAAGGTGCACGTTTTGTTGGAGGATCCGTCCTAAAGGACCCAAGCAGGGTAACCCTCTATGGGGTCAGCCTAGAGACTTTCGGAGATTTCTGTCAAGTCGCTTCACCCTTTTTCAACGAGGTTGCTACGGCACATGGGGCCAACCCCTTTCGGGGCTATACGGGATCCAGTAGAGGTTTTTACTCTGCCCCTCAGGCTCCCACAAAGAAATCTCAATGAAGTGAGACCCAGGCAGAAATGGTTCCAGTAGGAGCTCAGTCAGAACATTTTTATTCCGCCTGAGTCCATATTAGTACCGACCAATGGGTGTTAGAGATCATTCGAGTGGGTTATGCACTGGAATTTGCTCAGCCCCTCTACAAGGTGTTTGTAAAGTTGCCCTGACAGGCTCCAGTGAAGGCGAAGGCAGTGCAGGACACCCTCCACCGATTGCTGCGTTTGGAAGCGGTTGTTCCAGTGCCACCAGACCTATGCAGCTTAGGTTGGTGTTCCATTTATTTTGTGGTCCCAAAGAAAGAAGGATCCTTTCGGCCAGTTCTGAATCTCAAACACGTCAATTGCTCCTTGCAGGTGCCACACTTTCGAATGGAAATGCTGTGCTTTGTGATTCTGGCTGTAAGGCAGGGGGAGTTCTTGTCAATGCTGGATTTCATAGAGGCTTACCTGCATATTCCAATTTGTCAAGAACATCAGCATTTTCTACACTTTGCAGTGCCTATGGGACATTTTCAGTTCTATGCATTGTCTGAGGGTTTTGGATTTGTTAGGAACTGGGGAACATTCTGGGGAAAGGAGAGGCTCTTCCGAAGGGATGGGCTTCACCTTAACTGGGATGGAACCAGGCTGCTAGCATTAACCTTTAAAAAGGAGATAGAGCAGCCTTTAAACTAGATAATAGGGGAAAGCCGACAGTCGCCCAAGAGCACATGTTTCGGAACAATGTATCCTTGAAGGATACTACCAAAAATAGAGAGGTTCCAAAAAAGAGTAAAGTAGCCCAAATGCCCTTCAGTATGGAGCAGACAGAGCTTAAAGATTCCAAATTACCCATGCCTACCAATAGCCATATTAATATGAATAAATTACAGTCTCTAAAATGCTTGTATGCAAATGCTAGAAATCTAAAAACTAAGATGGGAGAATTGGAATATATAGCACTAAATGAGAGTTTAGATATGATTGGAATCTGAGACATGGTGGAAGGAGGACAACCAGTGGGACACTGAGATACCTGGGTACAAACTATATCGTAATGATAGAGCTGATCAAATTGGTGGAGGGGTTGCGCTCTATGTTAGAGATGGCATTGAGTCAGAAAGGATTAAAGTTTTGCAGGAAACAAAATTTGCTGTAGAATCTCTATGGATTGAAATTCCATGTAAAAAGGGGAAGGCGATGGCGGTGCGGGTGTGCTATCGACCGCCTGGCCAGAATGAACAAATGGATGATAAAATGCTCAAAGAAATCAAGGAAGCTAACAAAAGTTACAGCACAGTAATAATAAAGGGTGATTGCAATTACCCTGGTATTGACTGGGTCAGTGTCACGGCAGGACATGCTTGGGAGATAGTTCCTAGATGAAATAAATGACTGCTTCTTGGAGCAGCTGGTTCATGAACCGACCAGAGGGGAAGCCATATT
Organism: Ichthyophis bannanicus; assembly: GCA_033557465.1. NCBI lineage: Eukaryota > Metazoa > Chordata > Amphibia > Gymnophiona > Ichthyophiidae > Ichthyophis > Ichthyophis bannanicus. Next base: position 1,757,369 of record JAWIIG010000024.1, on the reverse strand, counting down.
AGACCTAGTCCTTAGTGGAACACCAGATCTGGTGCAAGAGATAAGGGTGTTGGTGCCACTTGGCAATAGTGATCATAGCATGATCGCGTTTGATTTAATTAATGGAGGAGGGATGGTAAGGAAATCCAGAGTACTACCTTTTAACTTTTGAAAAGGGAGACTATGATAAAATGAGGAAAATAGTTAAGAAAAAACTAAAAGGAGCTATTGCAAACGTTAAAGACTTACATCAAGCTTGGGTGTCGTTTAAAAATACTATCTTGGAAGCACAGACCAGCTGTATTCCATGCTTTAAGAAAAGTGGAAGGACGTCCAAAAAAATGCCAGCATGGTTTAAAGGTGAGGTCAGAGAGGCTGCTGGTGCCAAAAAAGCATCTTTCAGGAAATGAAAAAAAGAGCCAAATTACAAACTGGAAACAGCACAAGCACTGGCAAGTTAAATGCAAAGCATTGATAAAGCAGGCAAAGAGAGAATTTGAGAAGAAACTTGCTGTGGAAGCCAAAACGCATAATAAAGACTTTTTCAAGTACATTCTTAGCAAAAAACCTGTGAGAGAGTCAGTTGGTCCATTAGATGATAGAGGGGTAAAAGGGGCAGTAAGAGGGGACAAGGCTATAGTGGAGAGACTGAATGAATTCTTTGCTTCGGTCTTTACTGAGGAAGATGTAGGGATGTTACCTATGATTGAAGTGGTATTTAAAGGTGATACTGCAGAAGAATTGAAAGAAATATCGCTATACCGGGAAGATGTATTACAACCATATAAACTGAAGAGTAGCAAATCACCTGAAATGGATGGTATACATCCAAGGGTGTTGAAAGAACTGAAATATGAGATTGCAGACCTGCTATTAGTAATCTGTGAACTGTCATTAAAATCATCTGTAATACCTGAAGATTGGAGGATCGCCAATTTTTAAAAAGGGTTCCAGGGTTGATCAGGGAAACTACAGACTGGTGAGCCTGACGTCAGTATCAGGAAAAATAGTAGAAACCATCATAAAGAACAAAATTACTCAGCATGTAGATAGTCATGGTCTAATGGGAGACAACCAACATGGCTTTAGACAAGGAAGATCTTGTCTTACTAATCTTTTTTTTTGAAGGTGTGAATAAACAGGTAGACAAAGGTGAGTCGGTTGATTTAGTCTATTTGGACTTTCAGAAAGCCTTTGACAAAGTCCCTCATAAGAGATTTTTGGCAAATCTAAAGAGTCATGGGATAAGAGGCAGTGTACTAGTGTGGATCAGGAAGTGGTTAAAAGATAGAAAGTAAAGGGTAGGGCTAAATGGCCAGTTTTCCCAATGGAGAAATGTGAATAGTGGTGTACCCCAGGGATCTGTGCTAGGTCCACTGCTTTTTGAGATATTCATAAATAACCTGAAAGAGGGAATAACGAGTGAGGTTATCAAATTTGCAGATGATACAAAACTATTTAAAGTTGTTAAAACCTATGAGGATTGTGGAAATTTGCAAGAGGATCTTGATAAATTGGAAGACTGGGCATCAAAATGGCAGATGAAATTTAATGTGGACAAGTGCAAAGTTATGCACCTAGGGAAGAACAACCCAAACTATGGTTACACAATGCAAGGTTCCACATTAGGAACTACCACCAAGGAAAAAAGATTTAGGCGTCATTGTGGATACCATGTTAAAACCCTCGGCCCAGTGTGCAGCAGCGGCCAAGAGAGCAAATAGAATGCTAGGTATCAAAAGGAAAGGAATGGAAAATAAAACAATGGATATTATAATGCCTCTGTATTGTTCCATGGTGCAACCGCACCTTGAATATTGTGTGCAATTCTGGTCGCCGAATCTTAAAAAGGATATAGCGTTATTAGAAAAGATTCAGAGAAGAGCCACCAAAATGGTAAAGGGGATGGAAGGATACCTCTGTGAAGAAAGGCTAAGAAGGTTAGGGCTCTTTAACCTGGAAAAGAGACGGCTGAGGGGAGATATGATAGAAGTCTATAAATTAATGAACGGAGTGGAACAGGTAAACGTAGATCGATTGTTTGTTATCAGAATATAGAAAGACTAGGGGACATGCAATGAAGCTACAGGGTAAACTAGTTAAGACTAATAAGAGAAAATATTTTTTCGCTCAACGTGTAATCAAACTCTGGAATTTGTTACCGGAGGATGTAATAAAAGCTGTTAGTGTGGCTGGGTTTAAAAAAGGTTTGGACAAGTTCCATAAACCATTATTAAAAGGGACCCAGGATATCACTGCTTGACCCAATACAAGCATTGTGGAACCTGTGTCTTTTGGGGAAACTGCTAGGTACGTATGATCTAGATTGGCCACTGTTGGAAACAGGATACTGGGATCGATGGACCTTGGTCTGACCCTGTATGGCATATCTTATGTTCTTATGCTTTTTGGCCTGGCCATGGCTCCATGCACCTTTACAAAGGTCATGGTGGTGGTGGTAACAACTTTGAGAAAGGAAGGTATTCTGGTTCACCTGTACCTGGATGATTGACTAATCTGAGTGAAGACATAGAAAGAGTACATGTCCGCCACTCGAGTGGTACAGTTCCTCCAAACCTATCCAAGAGTCAACTGCAGCCCATCCAGCAGTTGGTGCATTTGGGAGCGAAGTTCAATAACAAAGTAGGACTCATTTCTCTCCCAGCAGATAGGATCCACAAACATCTGCATGAGGTGTGACAGTTTTTGGCAATGAAAATGCCAACAGTATAGTACTACCTACAGCTTCTGGGGTCTATGGCGGCAGCCTTGGACCTGGTACCCTGGGCACGGACCCACGTGAAGTCTCTTCAGCAGGCGCTGCTCTCTTGCTGGTCTCCACAAGACCAGCCATTATCACTGAAGCTAGTTTGCCTGGAAGACACGGGGGTGAACCTTGACTGGTGTCTGCAAGCGAGCCATCTGGTGGTGGGAGTGCCCTTGGAGCCACTGGAATGGATTCTGGTGACAATGTATGCCAACCTCAAAAGGTGGGAAGCGCATTGTCAGTCACAAATCACACAGGAGCAGTGATCCCTGGAGGGAGAGCACTTGGTTCATAAATAGTCTGAAAATGTTAGCAGTTTTTCTAGTGCTCCAGTTTTTCCGTCTTCTGATAGGGCAGAGGGCGGTGAGAATGTGCTCAGACAATGAAATCACAGCGGCATACATCAACTGACAGGGGGCACAGGCAGTGCAACGCTAGTGGAGGAGATTCAACTCTTGATGCTGTGGGCAGAGGAAAATCTAATCACCCTCTCTGCGGTGCATATAGTGTGCAAGTAAAATGTACAAGTGGGCTATCTCAGTCTACACTGCTTGGATCCAGGAGAATGGGAACTGAATGCAGCAGTGTCACATGACATCATGCTCTGCTGGGGCACACCAGTCATGGATCTGATAGCATCCCTATCAAATGCCAAAACGACTAGATTCTTCAGCAGGCTCAGAGAGCACATGTCCGAGGAGCTCGACATTGTTGTGCAGAAGTGGTGTCTGAAGGTATCCTGTATGTGTTAATACTGTGGGCCCTTATTGATTAGCTTCTACAGCGTATACAGGCTGACAGAAGTCTAATGATTCTCATTGCTCTGGACTGGCCCCATAGGCTGTGGTATGCAAACCTGGTACAGCTTCTGATCGCCAAGCTATGGCATCTTCTCAACAGGGTCAATCTGCTCTCACAGGGGCTGATAGATGCCTCAGTTGGATCAATTCTCACGGCTTTGCTGTTGAGCGGGCACAGCTGAAGTGTAGAGACTATTAGGCGACAGTGATTTCCATGTTGTTGAAAGCCAAGAAGAATTCTACTACTCTAGCTTACGTGTGAGTTTGGTGAGTGTTTGAGAACTGGTGTGCTTCTAAGGGCATTCAACCTTTTTCTGCTGCCCTACTGGATATGCTCAATCTAAAACAAGAGCCCTTGAGAGAAAACTGGGGAACAGACAGGGGTCACCTACAACATATTAATAGTATCAGATTCAATATTCTATATAGGACCCTCAAAACGGAGACAAAACAAGAATGTGTAATGAAAGATAGGGAAGCCTGCATACCAACCAGAGAAATGGAAGTATGCATAAAGGATGCCTCAGACAAGGAGAGTGGGATTACGTTAAGGCGAAATGGACGCCTATAGTAAAGCTATCACCACTTTAATCATAGGCAGTAGTGTATTTTCCTTTTTTAAAATGCATTTAAAATAAATAAAACACTTAGCTGTAAGTAAAGGTTCCTCAGTTAGGACGAACACACTCAGTGCTGAAAATGTCATAAGATGAATGTCGACTCGCGTTTCACCCAAACAATTTCAAAGGGCTGCATCAGGACAGGACAGCCAGCGTCTCTAAAGTTCCTAAACTCAAAGGAACTCTATATCCCTAATTTATAGGAGCCAATGGCGGAAGACAAACAGACCTGAAGCCAATTAATCAAATGGCGGTCATCCATTCAAGAGCTTTCTTCAGTCCAGTAGGATGTACAGAGTTCAAATTAAATATCCAGCGCTCTTCCAAGCGAGTAAGCTTCTGTAAACGATCGCCAGCACAGAAAGTTTCCACCACATCAATTACAAACCAACGTAACTGTTTCCATTGATGAGAGAACCTCAGATAGTGTTGTACCATGGGAGCATTGATAGATTTAGTGGTTAAACGAGACTTGTGTTCCAATAAGCGGGTCTTCACTTTTCTGCACATCCTGCCCACATAAATCAGTCTACAAAGGACTGAATTCTTTCGGAAGTCAGATCTCTTGTTTGTAGTTTTTGGGGGTCCGCGGAAAGGAAAGGCAGCCTCCAAGGCTTCAGTGGCATGCTGGGTGAAAGAGACTATAGTCTCTGCCTATACCGTAAGAGGCAGGGTAGTGCCGGTAGGCCTTAGAGCTCATTCCATGAGGTCGCAGACAGCCAGCTGGACGGAACATAGTCTTGTTCTGCTGGTAGACATTTGCAGACTCGCGTTTTTCTACTATCCAGAGCTAGGTTTGATCTATGATGAATCAGTTGAGATAATTCATATTGTAAGCCTATCTATGAAAAAATCCCCTGAAGAAACAAAGAGACTGTGAAACGCAGAGGCGCCCAGTCTGGCGTTGGGACATTGAAGATAAGTCATAAGATACGCTTGATTATTATCATACTTTATACTATCTAACTGGATTTTTGAAAAAAAGAAAAAAACGTTAAGAAAAAGTTACATTATCTAACTGGATTTTTGAAAAAAAACATTAAGCAAAAGTTATAAAAAGAATTTAAAATGGGTCGTTGATGCAAAGAAGGAGCACTACGTGATATTTATCACAAATTGCTGCCCACGAGTCTGAGACCCGGTTAGAAACAGAAGAATTGATGTTAGTCTAAGTTGTGTATTGAGCAATTTATTGAGCCATTTAATTAGGAAATATTCACGGGTTGGAGTAATTGGATATATATTGGCTGAACAGTGACATTACTCTAAAGTTTTTGGATCTACAACATTTGCAGAGCTATGACATGGGCATTGCTGCTTACGTTTACCCGACATTACCGGTTGGCTCTGCAGGTCTCTGCGGATGTGCGTTTTGGGGCATTAGTACTCCAAGCAGGGTTGAGTGGTCCCTTCCATGTTTAGTTACTGCTCTGATACATCCACACATTCTGGACTGGACTGGACTGGAAGGTGAAATTAAGCCTTACCTGATAATTGTCTTTCCTTTAGTCCTTCCAGTCCATTCCAGTCCAGGCCCCTCCCTGGATAAAGAACTGGAATTTGCTTAGTTATCTTTTAGGCCAGATGTTTGGAGCGAGTCGAGCTGTTTCGAGGGAGAAAGATCATTTGAAAAATTATATCTAGACATGGTAGGAGATCTTCCTCAGTCAGAATTGGGCTTCTTGGACAGGTAAGACTGTCAGCACGGCTCACCCTCATTCTCTACATAATTACTAGTTACGTTAGTGAACGCCATTCAAGGATATACTACATCTGTTGCCTCATGATGGGCTCTTTGGGGCCTAGTAGGGGTTTGTTGTTTTTGATAGATTCTGGAGCTGAAAGGGGAGCTCTTGTACTGTGACATCAGAATTCTGACATGCTCCATCCTCAGCTGCTGGTGGAGGGCCCACATGACTGGATTGGAGGGACTCAAGGAAAGTCAATTAGGTAAAATCTAATTTCACCTTAGCTGACAATCAAACTGAAGACATGAGATACAGCATCAGAAAGCAGGATGATGTGCACATGTGCAAAGGAACCATATAAAAGCTTTAGAAGATGCTGAGAGAGGTTCCTGCAGAGGGCTCCATCAGTGACATTATATCTGAGGATGTATCCTGCTGCCACAGAGAACATCTTTTACAGGTCAGTAACTTTGTGTTTTATGGCCAGTTTACACCTGTTTTGCTGTACTGTATATAGAGGTTAGTTTTGTATTTCCAGTACCTCTGTTTTGCAGTTACCTGTTTCTCCCATACTTTTTTTCAAAATTTGATATACTGCTCTTTAAACAATAAAATTGACAGCATAGTGGTTTACAGTATGAGAATACCGCAATTACACCCTAATAGAGATGAAGATAGGAGACAGAAGGGGTGGAATGAATAGAACAACAGTCTTGAAGCTAGACAATGTACATCTAACAAAGATCTCTGGTGGAGAAGAGTGGTAATGCCAAGGTGTCTATAAGCTACCAGTGTGACAAGAATGATAGCGCTATGTGCTGGGGAAGGCATTGTGGAATCAGTCTTGTACCCCTTTTTTGAATTTCCAGACTCTGCTTTCAAGATATATATTCATGGGTAATGAGTTCCGTAGTGATACTAGATCTGAACAGTGCCCCATTGAACATATGGGTGCTGTGAAAAGCATGGTAAAAGCAGTCCTTCATAAGAGCAAGAAACTCTTTATCAATATTAGGAACTGGACAATCTGCCTATATATTGAAGAGGAGGTTCCCAGGAAGGGTACTCACCTCAGCATTCAAACTTGACAGCTGATACAGAATAAGATATTAAGTACCTGCTGTTATTATAAGAGCATCTCAGAAGAGACAAGGGTCCTGCAAGGCAGTGCCTTACGAGCCAGTTTGTTCAATATGAACAAACTGTTCTCTTCCCCCTCCCCCCCCCCCCCCCCAATGTCTGGCAGGGGGATGAACAGGGTAAAAATAGCTTTGGGCATGCTTACACCAAGTTGTGAGACTTGCTATGCCTTAACCAAGATTCATTTATCCTAAGAATGTCTAAGCTAGCAACTTGATGCAGCAAACTGCATTATGTTCTAGCACAACATTTTGCAAGAGATTTTCCCACAGAAGTCTTGCTCTCCAAAGCAGAAAGCAAGCTAGCATGGAAAAATCATGTGCAAAACCACTGCACTAAAACATAGGACAGTGGGAATGCTAATCACATGCTAAAGAAGGAATTTATATTTGCTCTTTATATGAAAAAACTGTTGTTCAACTTAGTGCATTTTTTTACTCTTCTTTTAATGCTGGATACCTATGCCACCTTCAGGCAGGCAGCAAAAAATGCATCAAGGAGCACAAAGATCACCTGAGGTGAAGTATGACACTACCTCAGATGACCCAGGATTCCCCCCCCCCCAAACAGGATGCAATCCCATCGCTGCTGTTCTACTCTGATGGCCTCTGTGGGCCCTGACACCCTCTCCCATCAAACAATAATCATTGGTCCTAGTGGGTCCTGATCTCTCCCCCACCCCTCAATACCCCCCAGGTCAGGAGGCAGGAGCATAGCCCACATACTTACCTCCTTTGCGGTGGCTGGCCCCATGTGGTGTATCCTGGGATGCACTGGGTAGGATTGGCTTACCATATAAGCACATTGACCCCCCTCCAAGATGTACATCCCAGGATGTACCTGGGAAGGGGGATCACTCTCCCATATAATGCATTCCAGGATGCACCACAAGGCCAAGTGCCTGCTACACTCTAAAACCTTCACAACCACGATTGTTGTACCACACTTTCAAACTGTCCCCAAACCCCCTGAAGCTGTCTCACTATCTCACAAACTGCTCTCTAGTCACCGAAAAGGAGAAGGTGAGCCAGGGAAAGTTCCTGTGTTTGTATGGTAGGAGATGGAAGAGAAATGAAGCCCCCACCCCAGTTCCAAAGCTGTAGCATATTAAGACTGCTTCACATTACCATAATGATTATGGAATTGCACCTGTCAAATAGCCCTTCCCTCTCATCTCCTCTCCTGACCACAGGCACACAGAGAACATACATATAAATACACACACATACTAAGATGGCCCCGCATGCTCGTGCAAACATCCATGATCACACATAGTACCATAGTAAATGATGGAAGATAAAGATCAGCATGATCCATCTAGTCTGCCTAATAGGGTGGCTAGAATTGTATCTGCTGCTTGATGCAGGTTATTCCCACTCCATTCTTTTGTTTAGGGTTGTACTTACCATTCCATATAGGTACAACCATTTGATATTTACCTGCTAGGAATTGAAGTTAGAATTTGCTTTTCAGTTTGCAGTCTCTTCTTTCATTGTGTACTAACTTATCAAATTTAAGCTGAAATAACATTTTCTTTGTTCTGCTGCAAGCAAGCCTCTCCGTTGGGGAGGGTTAGTGCATAGATGGAGCTGTCCTATTAGGAACTGCAGGTACAGCCCTTATCAAAGGCACAGAGGGAGAGAACCTTCATGGAGCAGCCAGGTACAGTACTCCAAGTTATGCCTCTGTATACAGCCTAGCATTCTTCTGGCCTCGGCCACTGCCTTGTCGCATACTATCACCCTGAGGTCCCTTTCCTGGTCCATGCACACCAGCCTCTTGACACCCACTGCATTTGGCTCCTTTGGGTATCTGCATCCCTAATGCATCACTCTGCGCTTCTTTACATTAAATCTTAATTACCAAGAATTAGACCATAATTCTTTTTATTTTTTTTAAAGATTTTACAAAATACATAGTCAAATTCAAAAAATAAATACATAGTATACAAGAACAATTTACTATTAATAAGGGATCAAAACTGATATTCAAAAAAGTCACATATGAAAGGCTCACATCCTGAGATCAAACAAGGCAAGTTAAATCATCATTTCAAAACAGGAAATTAAGAGTGAGGAAGAAACCCCTACATAATTTGAGTTTATCCATATATTTTAAACCCCTTGATTCGCTTCCCTCTTATCAGACAAAAAACTTTCCAACCGAATGGAATCAAAAATGGAAAATGTATTCTCCTGCCAAGTGACAATGCATTTGCAGGGGAAGCGTAAGAAGGAGGACCCATCAATTCCCAATACTTTAATTTTCAAAGCCAAAAAAATGTTTTCTGCAAAACTGCGTAGTCTGGGAAACATCCGGGAAAACGCTAAGTTTAATCCTACAAAATAATACAGCTTTATGCTTGAAATACAAATTCAAGACCTTAGTCTTGTCTACCACATTACATTAAAGGATATTTTGTCAGCTATTTCAAACATTGATAAGAAATTGCAACGGTTTCTGATTTGTGTTAAGTCATTTCAGGTTATAGATGTTAGAGTTTCTGGTTTGGTGGGAACAGTTTCTAAGTTGGATGGACAGGTGCAAACTTTGCAGCAGTCCAAAGTTTCCTCTATGAAAGATTTACTGTCTTTGCATTATAAGCCCTGGAGAATCACTCGAGGTTTACCTACTTAAGATTTCTTAATTTTCCTGTCAGATGTCTCCAGAGATTTTGTTGGAAAAATATTTCAAAGTAGTGCCCCTGACATGTATTTATTTATTTAACAGTTCTGATCGAGCAGCCAGTGGAATCAACCTCACGCCTAGAGTGGGATCAATTTATCTCCAGGAACAAGCAGGAATGTAGTCTTCACATATGGGTATCGTTGGTACCAATGAAGCCTGCGCGGAGCCTGCGTCCAATAGGAACACTTTTGGGAGCATCCCTCAGCACATGCGCGCTGCCTTCCCGCCTATCCAACTGTCCTCTTCAGTTCTTTGTTTTCCACGGAGCCGACAGGACACATACCCTGTCACCACAGAAAATTTCTTCTTTAAACTTCTTTCTTGTGATCGCGTCTGCCTCCGCACGACACTTACCGGTACCGCCGGTTCTTTTTTCTAATTTTCTAAAAAAAAAAAAACTATATATATATAGGATGGATATAGGCCCTGACCATTCAACATCTGAGTGTCTTTCTTGTATGGGGGTGACTAAAAGAGGAAGACAGAACTGGGCTGCAAAGCTCGGTACCCTCTTTTCTTCGGATGCCAGGTTCATTGCATCGACGTCTTCAAGAGCCTCGTCTTTCTCCCATGGATCTCAGGTAACCTAAACATAAGAGACGGTCCTCAAGGGTAGCTCTCCTTCAAAGCATTGAGAGGCCATTGGCATTGCCCTTGAGGAAACTACACCGGCAAAACAGCCTCGGTGGGAGGCTTCGGCCTCCAAAGCATCAACGGGGTTCCAGGATGTTCTCGAGGCCTTGACCTCAGCAGAACTACTGGTGCCATGCTCAGGGGTTCTGGCCGCTTTTCCCGGTACCGATACCCAGGCATCGGCAGCGTCGATAGACCAGAGATTCCTCGCTATCGAACGCAGTCTTGTAGCTCTCCTTACAGCTGCGGTACTGTTGACATTGGGGATTCAACGGGCACCGGTACTGATGCCGGTACCAGCACCGGTAGGAATTCTTCCCATGCTGACTTTTTCTGGCATCGACAAATCGGTACCGGACCAACTCTGTACCGACTTCGATTGATACCAAGACCATGCTTTGCATGAACAACGGGATCCAGAGATACTTCAAATCCTCCAATTCTAATGACTCTGATAATTCTACCGGTACCAAAGTGTTTCTCCCGGAAGACTCCTGTTCTCCCCAACGCAGAATGTCTCCTCCGGAAGACATGACTTTTCAGGATTTTATTTGTGATGTGGCCCGAGGCCTTTCAATCACGGTAGCTCCTGAAAAAGAACCTAGAGCAAAGGAATTGGAAATTCTCCAATACCTTAAGGCTCCCAAGGAGGCAGCCACTTTGCCCATTCATGAAATTCTTAATGATTTGATGCTCAGAATATGGAAGACACCTTTGACCACATCTCATTCTAGGAGACTCGATACCATGTATCGAGTTCCACCATGTCCTGGTTTTCAAAAGACTCAGCTGCCACACCATTCAATGGTAGTGGAGTCAGCCATGCATAGGATGAAAAGTGCAAAAAGACATGCATCCAATCCTCCAGGTCGTGAATGCAGGACTCTTGACGCTTTTGGGCGTCGAACATTTCAGGCTTCCATGCTTTCAGCTAGAATCAGCTCATATATTTTATATATGGGAATGTTCCTCAAAGAGGTCACAGGAGATTTGGAGCTTATGAGCCCCCTTCTCCCTGATGACAAACGACAAGACTTCATTACTCTTGTCAAGCATGCTCAAGATGTCTCCAAGTTTGTAAATCGTGCAGCCTTTGACTGCTTTGAATGCATCAGCAGAACCTCTGCTATTGCCATTGGTGCACGTCGGATTGCCTGGCTTCAGGCATCAGACTTGGAGATTTGGGTACAGGATAAAGTAGGAAACATCCCTTGCACAGGAGAAAACCTCTTTGGCAAGAATTGGCAGGAAAAGGTTAATGAGATAGATGCTGACAATATCACTTTAGATAGATTGTCAAAATCTACAGCCACTCCAGCCAAAAAGAAACCCTATAAAAAACCCTTTTTCAGCAAAAAGAGGACGTTTTATCCGTCCTATACCCAGCAAGGGCAAGCTCAGGGTCAAGTTGCCCAGAAATGTCAACAACAACAATCCAGACAACAAAAGAAGCCAAAAGGCCTTAGAGCTCATCCAGCTCCACAGGCCCAGCCCCCTCAAGGGCTTTGACTCCTTCATAGAGAACTTAGCCTTCCTGCCTCTGAAAGGTCCAGAACCCCTAAACATTCCAGGAAGGTTGTGTCATTTTGCCAACAGATGGCACCAAATAACAGCAGATAATTGGATTCTGTCCATTGTGGGAGAGGGGTACAAGCTTCATTTTCACAGTATACCCCCTCCTACAATCGTAGACAGTTCAAATCTCCAGGAACAAGCAGGAATGAGTCTTCACATGTGGGAGACGTCGCCGACGGAGCCCGCACGGGAATGCTCCCCAGCATCCAATCAGAAGCCTTTGGGAGCATCCCCCGCGCCTGCGCGGTGGCTTCCCGCCCTTCCTACTGCCTCTCCCCAGTTTTTTGTTTTCCCCGGAGCAGGCAGGACGTCCCTCCTGCCACCGCAGAAGTTTCTTTTCTTTTTGTTTCCTGTGGTCGCGGCCTTTCTTCCCGCCGACAGTGGCACCTTCGTGCCCCTTTCTTTTTTTTTCCCTTTCTTAAATTTCGTCACCTAGAGGGAACCCTTTCTTCCCTCGGATTGTTGAGGCCTGCCGGGCTTACAGCATGGAGCCTTCTCCCCAGAAGTGCCCTCACTACGGAGACTTAGTTTTCCACTTAGATTCCCACGCCTGGTGCCTCTCCTGTTTGGGTCCCGACCCTTTCCTCCCGGGTCCTCCGGGCTTCAGTATAGGGAGAAGACCTTCCCTTTTCCAGGTATCCCTCGATGACGTCTTCCCGCCCAAGGCGCGGTCATCGGGTTTTTCTTCTCTACAGGATCAAGTAACCACACAACAGTCTGTTAAGACTAGCCAAGTCTTGAGGGGCAAGTCTCATGCGCAGCATGGCGACGGCTCCGGCCAACCCCTCAAGCCCCCCTTGGCCAATATACCCCGGCGGGAGTCTTCGGGCTCCAAAGCATCCACGGGGTTTCGGGTTGTTCCTGGGGTTCGCTCCTCACAGAACATTCCCGAGCCATGCTCGAGGGCGGTATCCACTTCGAGCGGTGCCGATTCCCCGGCGCCGGCATCGAGTGTCCCACTCTTCGCCAGGGATCGTCAGCTGGTGTCCTCGGCACCTCCGGGGCCGATCGACTCTACCCAGTCTGGCTTCCCTACATCCCAGCCGTGCGCAGAGGTGGTATCCGCTTCGGGTGGTACCGACCCCCCAGCATCGGCGTCGGTGTCGAGCGTCCCACTCCCCACCGGGGATCGTCAGCTGCTGTCCTCGGCACCTCCGGGGCCGATCGACTCGACCCAATTTGGCGTTCCGTCCTCCCTGCCATGCGCGGAGGTGGTACCCGCTTCGGGCGGTACCGATTCATCGGCGTCGGCGTTGAGTGTCCTACTCCCCGCCGGGGATCATCATCTGGTGTCCTCGGCACCTCCGGGGCTGTTTGCCTCAACCTAGTCTGGCGTTCCTACGTCCCTGCCATGCGTGGGGGTGGTATCCGCTTCCGGCGGTACTGACCCCTCGGCATCGGCATCGGTGTCAGGCGTTCCGCTCCTCACCGGGGATCTCGGCTGCGGTCCTCGGCACCTCCGGGGCCGATCGACTCGATCCAGTATGGCGTTCCGACGTCCCGGCCATGCGCAAGGGTGGTATCTGCTTCGGGCGGTACCGACCCCTCGGCGTCGGGGTCGAGCGTCCCGCTGCTCACCGGGGATCGTCAGCAGCTGTCCTCGGCACCTCCAGGGCCGATCGACTCGACCCAGTCTGGTGGTCCCACATTCATGCCATGCGCGGAGGTGGTACCCGCTTCGGGCGGCACATCGGCATCGGCGTCGAGGATTCCACTCTTCGCCAGAGATTGGCATCTGGTGCCCTCGCTTCCTTCAGGGCCGATCGCTTCGACCCGCGCTGGTTTGCTGGTATCCTTGCCCTGCGTGGGGGTGGTGCCGGATTTGGGCGGCACCGCTACCCCGGGGGCGTCGGGCGCCCCACTCATCTCCAGGGACCGCCGTCGGCCTTCCCCGGTGTCCTCGGGGTATGTCGGATCAATCCCAGACGGGTGATCCCCGGGCATCGACGCGGATGCGAGGGCCCCGCCCATTGCTCAAAGGGGGACCCCGGTGTCTTCGATCACTTCGATCCAGCCTGGGTTCCCGTCGTCCCGGCCTACCAGGGGGGTAGTTCCAGCGTCAAGAGGCGCCGGTGCCCCGGCATCGGCGCCGGAGTTTGGCGCTTCCCTCCCCGCGGGAGCTCGTCGCCGGGTTGCCTGGGTACCCTCGGGGACGGGTCGTCTGCCCCGGAGGGTTTTCCCTCCGGGCAGGCCGGGTTCGGGATGGGGCCCGGCGTCTGGCATGGCCTGCCACCCGACTTCGGCGCAGGTGTCGGATGACCCCCTCTTCACCGAGCGTCGTTCTCGGGGGCCCTCTATGCCCGCAACGCCGATCGACGCAGTTCCGATTCGCTCCCCGGGGTCGGCCTCGCCGGCACGGCCGCCACCACAGGAGCCCCCTAGGAGGGAGTCGATCTCCTCGCTCGGTTCGATGCCCAGCCTAGAATCGGTATCCAGCCTCGAAGGCTTGGCTACGACACGCTTCGGGACCGGGACCGGGCCCTGTCCCTTCCCGCAACGCAGAGCAGAGATTACTAGCCACTGCCCTCCGGATGCCGCGGAACCGCTTCAATCGCCGGGGGCAGTGCCGCACCCGGGGTCGGGGCCGAGGCCGCTTCCTGCCGTCCCATCGGTGCCATCGACCCCTTCGATGCCTAGCTTGGAATCAATCCCGGGTACCGACGACGCCATGCTGACTGCCCCGATCCGGAACTGTTGGTACCCTCCTCGGCCCAGCGGACATCAGTCCGATAGGCCTTTTGGTGCCCTGGCGGCCCCTCCCGCCATTGCCTCCCACGGCATAGCCCCTCTGGGAGAGCCGCCTTTTCAGGATTTTCTTCTTGACATGGCGGACCTGCTTGCTATTCCCATCCAGGGTCCTTCCCTAAGTCCAGGTCCTGCGGAACAGGAGGCTGTAATGCTTCCTCTACATCCTTCCCTGCAGGGTCTTCTACTGGAGGCATGGCGGTCGCCTTTGAGGGTTCCTGCGCCGTCGATAGCGATGCATGCTCTGTATCGGGTGCCCCCGGTTTCAGCAGCACCAGCTTCCACATCATTCCATCGTGGTGGAATCGGCGCTGAGGAAGGTGGGAAGCAAGAAGAAGCATTCTTCTCGCCCTCCAGGTCGCGCCTCGAAAACGCTGGATACCCTGGGGCGTCAAACCTTCCAAACGTCCATGTTGGCTTCCAGAATTCTTTCATATATTTTTTATATGAGCCTGACACTCCGGGAGATCACCGAGAGATTATCTCGGTTGTCTCCCTTTTTGTCTGCAACCAAGGCCTCTGAATATTCCTTGCTTCTTTATCACTGCAGGAATATCTCTGGGTTCCTTTCTCGTGCTTCTCTAGACTCCTTCCTGGCGGTCAGCAGATCCTCTGCTATTGCCATCAGAGCACGTCGTACAGCATGGTTACAGGCGTCAGATTTGTGCAGACGGGCACAACATAACTTGGGTACTTCTCCTTGTGCTGGAGACCACCTCTTCAATAGTGAAGCCTTAAGTCAGGTTGCTCAGTGCTTCGCTAACCCTCCCAGCGTTAGAAGCCGTCCTAGGTCCCGTCCTCCCCCCGGGGGTGGGAAATGCCTCTCTACACCTTCCTTCCCTAGGAAGAGTAAAGGTCATCCCTCCGCCCACCCGCCAGGGGCGCCCAAGCAAGGGGCCTCTCACTCTGGTTTGAAGTTCCCGGGCCCGCACCAGGATACTCATACCAAGCCGTTTTAGGCTCCTGTAGGCGGCTGCCTGCAATTAACCTTCTCTCACCAGAAGCTAAAAAATTGGGCTCTACTCTGGGGCAAATGGTTCGAATGTTTATCCAGGGTTTCAGGTATTCTCCTTCCGTTGGAAGAGGGAGATCACCTCTATTCCATGTTAGCTCTGGCCCATGGACTTCCTACCCCTCAACTTACTTACCCTTAGGTACGTCCCCGAACCCTTCTCTGCCAGGGTTCCCCTGCTGATTGACACCGTACCGGTTTGTCTACTGTCCCTCGCAGCATGTTCGGAACAATTCCTCGCCAAGGCCGGATCAGCCCTGTTCCCCTTGTCTGGTTTTCTCTGTCCAGGCAGGAGAACCCACCCGGCTATAGTCCCCCAATGCTTACCAAGGACTATACCCTCTGTCCTTCACGCTGCCGTGCTGTTAGTTCACCGATCTGCCACTGCTCCACTGGAATAGATCCCTCCTCCCGGACGGATCTTGACGCCCCCCCCCAGGGGGACGTTTCTGTGGATCAGTGGCAGGTCCGCCTTATCAGTGTCATGCTCAGGGAGGTAGGTTCCTCGGCATACCTGCGTTAGTGCCTGGGTGGACGTTCCCTATGCCCAACCACCTAGATGTATCAGATATTACCTGTTCGGTAGGCGCATATTGGGAGATGTCCACAGTGCCTGTGTTCTACCACCTATTTCCCCTATGGCCGGTACTCACGCCCCCCCCCCCCCCCCGAGGTCCGGCCTGTCCGCCTGCCTATATTCCCTGGATCGACCCTCGGACTGGTTGTACTCTGCGTACTGCTGTGAAGTCAACAGCTTCTACTTTTAGTTATGCCCTCCTTCCGGAGGTTCAGACCCTTATCTCCCTATCCCTCGCTAGGGCAGGCTATGTACTCCTTCTGCTCCGGGGTGCACCCCTACTCTTCTCCGGACTAGGCTATCCAGATCGGCAAGTCTTCTGCTGTTAGTCCTCTGAGTTATGGACTCTGCTCCTAAGGGAGTGCTCAGCTTTTTGCATAAAGCTTCCTTGAAGACCTGCCGTCCTTCTCCTGACCCAGTTGACACCTGGATCTCCTGGCCTTCCGGATTTGGAACTTCCTCCTCGCTGCTGTGAAGTTCCCTTGAAGACCTCGCTACTGCGTCTACAGTACCTTCATCATAGCTCCACTTCCTACAACCCAGTAGGTAAGCTCCACATGGTATTAGGTCATTAATTCATTAAATGCTTAATGATACTTCTCATGCATTCTAAAGGCTACTCTCCCTGTAGCCTTTGGGTTTTTGCTGTTCCTCTCTTCTCAACTCCTTCCCTCCATCCCTCGGGGGATGCCGGGGATCCAGGTTGGGGACATGCCATCCTGGCCTGGGCTGCGCTGATGGGATCTCCCCAGGCATCCTCAGCTAGGGAGTCCCCACATGTGAAGACTCATTCCTGCTTGTTCCTGGAGATAGCACAGTTACTTACCTGTAACAGGTGATCTCCGGAACAGCAGGAATTAGTCTTCACAACCCGCCCACCTCCCCTGGGAGTTGTATCTCTATCTCTCTATTCCTTCCTCTCTTCTCCTCTCCTTCCGGCTCAGCTATAAAACTCAACTGGGGAGAGGCAGTAGGAAGGGCGGGAAGCCACGGGGCAGGCGCGGGGGATGCTCCCAAAGGCTTCTGATTGGATGCTGGAGAGCATTCCCGTGCGGGCTCCGTCGGCGACGTCTCCCACATGTGAAGACTAATTCCTGCTGTTCCGGAGATCACCTGTTACAGGTAAGTAACTGTGCTTTCCCAAACCTTTACAGACAATCTACTGGATCGAGAGGTCTCAACACTCCTTGTTCAAGGAGCAATAGAGGAGATGCCCATTCTTCAACAGGGTTCAGGGTTCTACTCCCATTTTCTTATTCCAAAGAAAACAGGAGGGGACAGACCCATTCTAGACCTCAGAGAATTGAACAAATATCTGTTCCGAGAAAAGTTCAAAATGATTTCTCTGGGAATTCTTCTTCCATACCTTCAAAGTCAGGATTGGCTTTGTTCTCTAGATTTAAAGGATGCATATACTCACATTCTGATCCATCCAGCTCACAGGAAATTCTTATGATTCCTTTTCAGGGGAAAACATTTCCAATACAGGGTTCTTCCCTTTGGTCTGGCTTCAGCACCAAGAGTATTCACGAAATGCATGGCAGTAGTAGCTGCATTTCTGTGAACCCTAGGGATATTCGTCTTCCCTTACTTAGACGACTGGCTCATTCGAGCCCCCACAGTTCCAGAGGCCAGCTCTGCACTGTCTCACACAGTGCAAATCCTTCAATACTTGGGATTGGTCATAAACCTCCCAAAATCCCAACTTTCTCAGTCTCTGGAGTTCATAGGAGCTCGTTTAGATACCAGACAGTCAAGGGCTTTTCTCCCACAACCCCGCTGTCTTCGCATAGTTCACCTAGCTTCTCAAGCAGCGGTGAAGTCCTCCCTAACTGCTCGAGAACTACAACTATTGGGACATATGGCATCCACGGTTCATGTGGATCCCTATTCTCACCTTCATATGCGAGCAGCTCAGTAGACCCTATCCACACAGTGGACACAGGCCACAGGACATCTGTCGGACAAGATATCAAACTCACAACGACTGATTTTGTCCCTCCAATGGTGGCAGTCACTGGAAAATCTTCTAGTGGGGTCTCCTTTCCAACAACCCCTATTCCAGGCCACCCTAACAGATGCATCACAGGTGGGATGGGGAGCACACCTGCATCATCTCTCTACCCAGGGTACCTGGACTCCACAGGCGGCTTGTCTTCACATACACCTCCTGGAACTCGGAGCAATCTATCTAGCTCTTCAAGTATTCCATGCCCAGCTCAGCTACAAGGGAGCAAAGAAACAGATACAAGTACTGGCAGTGATTCAGGTTTCAAATAAGGACATTGACCACGCTGATACGTGGTAAATCTTGTAAAAAATTCTTTTTTACAAGATTTACCACGTATCAGCATGGTCAATGTCCTTATTTATACGAAAGGTTTATCTGAAGGTTTGTTCCCTCAAATGATATCCCCCTGAAGAAGGCCGCTGGCCGAAATGCGTAAGGGTCATCAATAAAAGGGTTTTTTTCAAACCTGAATCACTGCCAGTCTTTATATCTGTTTCTTTTCTCCTGTGTTCCCTACAGATACTTTGTTGCTTTTGTTTGTACAGCTCAGCTACAAGACAGTCCTAGTCCAAAAGGACAATCAAGTAGCCATGTTCTACATGAACAAGCAGGGCGGAACAGGCTCTCTGTCGTTATGCAACGAAGCTTTATGACTATGGACCCTCGCCAGAGAGCATCAAATTCACCTTCTCGTGGTATATCTTCCAGGCATTCAAAACCTTTGGGCAGACAAACTCAGCTGAGTACTGCTGCCTCACGAATGGTCTCTCCACCTAGACCAGGTGGCCAAGATATTTCAGATCTGGGGAACCCCAGACATAGACCTATTTGCAAGTCCACTGAATGCCAAACTTCCCCGGTTCTGTTCCAGAATTCCAGCTCAAAATTGCCAAGCAAGGGACGCCTTCATTCTTCACTTGGGCCACGACTTCTTCTATGCCTTCTCTCCCATTCCCCTCATCCCCAAAACACTCTTCAAGCTTCAGAAGGACAGAGGTCGTATGATCTTCATAGAGCCACGGTGGCCACGCCAAACGTGGTGTCCCCTGCTCTATATTTTATTACAGGTTCTTATATACCGCGCTATTCGGTATCAGCGCGGTTTACATCATAACATAACTACCATAACGACAAGTTGTCAGGTTTTACATCGAACAGGGATACAAACTTGGATAACAGGGTAAACTTTATACATAAGCTATTTACACAGCAAGGATAGGTAAAAATCAGATAATGAATATGAGGGCATTTCTAGAGTGGGTCATTCGTGGGAGGGGTATCTAGGATCAATTGCTGGCTGGGAAGTATTGGAGGAAGAGGTAGGTTTTGAGTGCCTTCCTGAACTGATATAGATTGGTTATATAGATTGGTTATATCTCTCTCAAGCTGCACCTCTGGAGTTAGGGTCTGCTCCAGATCTTCTCTCCCAAGAGAATGGGATGCTATGGTACCCGAATCCCCACTCCCTGCATCTCAGGGCCTGGTTGCTGAAAGCTTAGACCTTCAGGATCTCAACCTTTCCCAACAAATAAAAGATATCCTTCAGGCTTCTAGAAAACCTTCCACAAGACGCTCTTACGCCTTCAAGTGGAAACGTTTTACTATATGGTGTTCACAGAAGGTGTTAAACCCCCTTATGATACCTTTGGAATCAATACTAGAGTATCTACTTCATTTATCAAATTCTGGTCTAAAGACCAATTCAGTACGAGTCCATCTTAGTGCAATTGCAACTTCCTATAAACCTCTAAATGGACAACCAATTTCCTCTCATCCACTCATATCAAGATTTATGAGAGGTCTTCTATTAACAAAGCCTCCCATCAGGCCACATGGGATTTAAACCTAGTTCTCGGGCAGCTCATGAAACTGCCCTTTGAACCTTTAGCCACTACAACCCTAAAGCTTTTGTCCTGGAAGGTCATCTTCCTAATTGCAATCACCTCTGCACGTCGCATTAGTGAATTGCAAGCTTTAGTGGCTGATCCTCTTTATACTAGGTTTCACCATAAGGTTGTTCTCAGAACTCATCCACACTTTATGCCAAAGGTGGTTTCGCCTTTTCATTTAAATTAATAGTTCCTGATCGTCCCTCCAGTCTAGTCCCGGAATCTCTGGGTTGTCAACCTCATCCAGCAGCTTTGGAGACTGAGAAACTTCTGTGATGTCGCCGGTATATAAGGGCTGGCACCGCCTCCTCACACCAGTTTATCAGTCTCCAAAGCAGCTGATGGGGTGGTGAGCCCAGAGAGTTAGGGGCTCACTTGAGGAACAATTAAGGAATTTAGGTTGTAGCAGTTAAAAAAAATAAATTAAAAAAGGGTTTAGATTCTACGTTACAGCAGGGGAGGAAAGCATATTTTATCTGCCTGCAGGTTTGCCTATGCTTTCCATTTGCCCTGAGATCCTCTAGCCTTCTCTTCCCTGTTAATTCCTCCGAGGGAACAGTCAGTGGCCAGACCAAGCAGTTCTGTATACTTGGGCAGAGGATCTGCGGTCAGTTACCGTCCCGTTGGTGCAGGGACAGGAGCTGACTCACTCCTGAGAGCAGCGCGTGCAGAGGCTTTGCCTGCCGGCGCTGGGAGCTCTCCGGTGCAGCCGCAGCTGATTTTTCTTCGAGCCCAGGGTCGGTCAGTAAATTGGAGCTGCAGCAAAGGTGAGGAGACCGGCCTTAGGGCTGGCCAGGCGATTCGTTCTAGCGTCGGGAGGTAAACCGCTGATTTCGGCGGGAAATGGCGTCCTTTTTCTTGCAGGCCAAACCGCGTGTGCGCTGAGCGGGAGAATCGCCGTTTTAGACTTGTTCATTTTGCCGCGTTATATCTCGTGCTAGAAGCCTCGTTTTTAAATAGTTTTTCCAGGGTTTAGCGGGGGAAGTCTCTGCACCAACTGGAATAAAAAAAAATATTTTTGGGGCTGTGAGTCACGGGACCCGATGCCTTCAAAGCAACTCTGCCTCTTGTGTGGGGCTAAGAGGAGCTCGGTATCTCAGGATGGTGTGTGTAAAGGCTGCGCCCCTGAGTTGGGGGCCAGGGATTTACTGCCTCATGCTGAAGCGGAGCGGCAGGAGGTTTTGGGGGAGGGTAGTGAAGCAGTTGACCCATCCCTGCCTGCTCTAGGCCCGGAGCTTGGGGCTCCTTCAGCGCCAGTCCGGCAGACCGCTCAGCAGCCTTTAGCGGGCGATTTATCATCTATTTTTTTGCCTGACTTCATGTCGCTGCTTCAAAAGGCGTTGGCTGGGGCTCAAGGGGCTCCTGTAGCAGGCCCCTCGGGGGCTGACCTCGGGAGAAAGAGGCCGGAGTCTCCCTTATCGGCGGCAGCATCTGGTATATGTGCCAAACGGGCCAGGGTAGCTCCAGAACTTCTTGAGCCATCTGTCGTGTCAGAGGACGCGGACATGGACAGGGACCTGGAGGATTTAGAGGAAGGTGAGATTAGGGATCAGGAGAGTCAGGCGCGAGTCGTTAGAGTTTTTCGTAGAGAGGAGCTCCCGGCGCTCATTGCGGAATCTCTCCGAGCTCTTAATATGCCTGAAGCGGGGCCACTGGAGGATTCGACCCTTGAGGATCCTCTGCTGCAGGCTATTCTGAAGACTCAGAGGGTTTTTACGGTGCATAGGGTGTTTAAGGAAATGATTCAGGAGGAATTTTTTATTTATTTATTTTATTCACATTTATATACCGCATCTTCCAAGAGTTCAGTTGCGGTTTACAGTTAATAACAATAAACAAATCAAGTTTGTTTTACATGGAACATTGCAATAAAACAGAACTTATTTACAAGGAACATCATATAAAGTATAGAACAGACAATGTGGTATAATACCGAACAGTGTGGAAACTATATACAAGTTATATATGAATATATATACATGGATTACATAGGGTGAGGTCAGAGGATCATCATTGGAGAGTGCTATCTGTATAGGTTAAAGGTTTATTGCATAGAGCAACCGAATTGTCTATTTAACCTTTGTCTAGTGTAGATATTGAGTTATTTATGTTATAATGTTTGGTGAACAGATGGGTTTTCAGTTTCTTGCGTAGTTCTGTGATCTCTGTTAGTTTTCGTAGCTCCTCTGGAAGGGAATTCCAGATTTATTTATTTATTTATTTATTTCAATTTTTTATATACCGCGCTATTTACAATCAGCGCGGTTTACAGAGAACCAAAGACCAGAACAACAAGCTGCTCGGTATTACATAAAACAGGAAAATAAACTTGGATAAGATAAACATGGATAATATGGGGGTAAAACTATATACATTGAACTATATACATAGAATATTGATCTGCTAATTCGATCACATGAGAGAAGTATTTATGTAATATTATCAATAATGTTTGGAAAAGGAGGGAATTCTGTTAAGTTTGTGGTAAATATTATGCACTTTATGTGGGGTAGTATTTGATGAATAGGTTATGTTTGAGGGCCTTTCTGAATTGGACTATGCCGGTTATGGCACGAATTTCGGGTGGTAGGGAGTTCCAATGTTTTGGGGCGCAAAACATGAAGGCTCTGTTCGCTGTTGCTTGGCTACAGGTTGTTATGGCCTTCGGCATTATTAGGGTGTTTGTCGCTATTTTTCTTCTGGCTCTAGTTGGAGGTAAAACTTGTGTGAGATCAGTTAGAGAGTTTGCAGATAGTAGGGGCTATGTGCGAGAATGCTCTATTGTTTGTTGATTTGTGGGCTTTTGTGAAATCTTGGAATGGGATATGCCGGAGGCCTCCTTGAAAGGTTCTAGAGTTATGGCACGGCTGTATCCTCTCTCAGATCAGGACCGGGAATTGTTTAAGGCGCCAAGGGTGGATGCGGCCGTGTCGGCGGTGACCAAGAAAACTACTATCCCGGTGGAGGGTGCTGCGGCACTTAAGGATGCGCAGGACCGCAAATTAGAGAGTTTGCTGAAGCAGATTTTTGAAGCGAATGCTCTGTCCTTGCAGGCGTCTATTTGTGGGGCCTGGGTAGCCAGGGCCTGCTTACGGTGGGCGCAGGGGATTCAGAGCGAGCACTCGGAGGGCGCCTCCGAGGACGCGTCCTGGTTGGAGTCCGGGGCGGCGTATCTTGCTGACCTTCATTATGATTTGATCCGGGGGCTAGCGAAGAGTATGGCTTCGGTCGTGGCAGGCCGTAGGTGTCTGTGGCTGCGTAATTGGGCAGCGGATGGGTCATCCAAGACGCGCTTGAGTAGGCTTCCCTTCCGAGGAAAGCTACTGTTTGGAGAAGATTTGGAAAAGCTGGTGAAAGATCTCGGAGAGTCTAAGGGTGGCAGGTTGCCGGAGGATAAACAGAAGCAGAGCCGGACTATCCCTGGGGCTCGGGGGCAGCAGCGGGACTTTCGCCGATTTAGTTCCTCCAGGGGAGGGCAATATCAGCGGGGTCGATTTCCTGGGAGGTCCCAGGGGTTTCGGGGGTTTCGTGGGGCCAACAGAGGGTTTGCGGCTACGTCCTCGTCCTCTGCCTTCAAGAAATCCCAATGAAGTCAGGGGGGCCCGGGCGGAGTTGATTCCCGTAGGAGGTCGGCTGCGGGATTTTTACCCTGCCTGGGTCCCACTCATGTCAGATCAGTGGGTGTTGGAGGTGATTTGGGACGGCTATGCGCTGGAGTTGCAGCGGCCGGTCTTCGACTCGTTCGTTCGCTCACCCTGCAAGGCTCCAGCGAAGCGACAGGCCGTGCAGGAAACGGTGCAAAGGCTGCTCGACCTCCAGGCCATTGTGCCGGTTCCTGCCGATCAGTTAGGGTGCGGTCGATACTCAATTTATTTCGTGGTTCTGAAGAAAGAAGGGACTTGGCGGCCCATCCTAGATTTAAAAAGGGTAAATCGTTGTCTACGGGTGTCTCATTTTCCGATGGAGACCCGGCGGTCTGTCATTGTCGCGGTGAGAAAAGGCGAGTTTCTGACGTCCCTGGACCTGTCGGAGGCGTATCTTCATATTCCGATATGACGGGAGCATCAGAAGTTTCTCCGATTTGCAGTGCCTATGGGACATTTTCCGTTTCAGGGGCTCCCATTTGGTTTGGCAACGGCGCCGCGAACCTTCACCAAGGTGATGGTGGTGGTGGCGGCGGCGTTGCGCAAGGAAGGCATATTGGTGCACCCATATCTAGACAATTGGTTGATCAGGGCAAAGTCCAGGGAGGAGAGTGTTTCAGCTACTGCCAGGGTGATAGCTCTGTTGCAGAGTCTCGGTTGGGTGGTCAATGCCACAAAGAGCAAGTTAGAGCCGTCTCAGAACCTGGAGTACCTCGGAGCGCGTTTCGATACGAGCGTGGGTCGCGTGTTTCTGCCTCAGCAGCGGGCACTGAGTCTCCGACAGTTACTGCGTCGCTTTCTCCGTCAAAGGTGTCCCACCGCCTGGGAGTACCTGCAAGTGTTAGGAACTATGGCGGCGACCCTGGAAGTGGTGCCGTGGGCGAGAGCCCACATGAGACCATTGCAGCGGGCTCTGTTGAGAAGATGGTCGCATCAGGTGGGTGCGCTGTCACAGCGGTTGCCTTGTCCGCCGCCGACGCAGCTGGCACTTCTTTGGTGGCTGCGGCCCGAGAATCTGGCGGCAGGAATGTCGTTGGAAGCTCCGTCATGGGTCTCACTGACAACGGATGCCAGTCTCTATGGCTGGAGGGCTCATTGTCAAGGTCGTTTGTCTCAAGGTCAGTGGTCCGACGAGGAGAAGGCGTGGTCGATCAACAGACTAGAGTTGCGGGCCGTGGCGCTGGCTCTCCAGGAGTTTTGCCCCTTTCTTCAGGGAAAGGCCATTCGGGTGTTCTTGGACAACGCGACGGCAGTGGCCTACATAAATCACCAGGGGGGCACCAGCAGCGTAGCGCTGGAGGCAGAAGCGGAAGGCTTGTTCGAATGGGCCGAAAGGAACCTGGGGGCCTTGTCGGCGGCGCATGTCGTGGGCGTGGACAATGTGGAGGCCGATTTTCTAAGTCGCGTAAAGGTGGACCCGGGGGAGTGGGTCTTGCACCCGGACGTATTTGCAATGTTGGTGCGGCGTTGGGGCACGCCGGTGATGGACCTAATGGCGATGTTTCGGTCCGCGAGGGTCAGTCGCTGCTTCAGCCGCCGCAGGGAGAGGATGTCGGAAGGGCTCGACACTCTTATTCAGAGGTGGCCGGAGGATCAGCTACTGTATGTGTTCCCGCCGTGGCTGTTGATCGGCCGGGTTCTTCAGCGCATAGAGCGGCACAAGGGGCGCGTGGTGCTGATTGCTCCGGATTGGCCACGAAGGCCGTGGTACGCGGACCTCGTCAGGCTCTTGGTGGGGAAGCCCTGGAAACTTCCGGTTTGCAGGGATCTTCTCACGCAGGGCCCACTAAGTATGCCGCAGGTGGATCGATTCTCGCTTACGGCCTGGCTCTTGAAAGGGTGCGGTTAAGAGCAAGAGGTTATTCGGCGGCAGTCATTGCTACTTTGCTGAGAGCGCGGCGCAGATCTACTTCCTTGGCTTATGTCAGAATATGGCGCGTCTTTGAAGCTTGGTGTACGGAAAGGGACTTTGTTCCTCTAAGGGTGTCGCTTCCTCAGATTTTGGCTTTCTTGCAGGATGGTTTTCAGAAGGGCCTAGTGGCAGCTTCGCTCAAGGTTCAAGTTGCGGCCTTGTCCTGTTATAGGGGCAAGATGAATGGTGGCGCCTTGGGGGTCATGCGGATATTAAACATTTCTTGAGGGCCGTGACGCTTCTGCGTCCTCCGCTTAAGCCCATGGTCCCGGCTTGGGATATGCCTTTGGTTTTGGAGGCATTAGGTAAAGCTCCTTTTGAACCCTTAGGGGAGGCTTCATTGAAAGATCTTACGTTGAAGGTGGTATTTTTGATAGCTATCGCCTCGGCGCGGCGAGTTTCTGAATTACAAGCGCTATCGTGCCGGGAGCCCTTTCTGTCTTTCTTCGATTCTAAAGTGGTTTTAAGACCAGTTCCTTCGTTTTTGCCTAAGGTGGTTTCCGCCTTTCATTTGAACCAAGTGCTCTCGTTGCTGGTGTTGCGCGTCAAGGGTAAGAATGCGGCGGCGGAACGGCTTCATCGGTTGGATATTCGCCGGGCATTGAAGAAGTATCTTGCGTGAACGGCGTCTTTTCGTAAATCGGACAGGCTTTTTGTGTTGTTTGCGGGGGCCCGGAAAGGTGAGGCGGCTTCTAAAGGGTCGATTGCTCGATGGGTGAAAGAAGCCATTGCGTCGGCTTATCTGTTGTGTGGTCGCGTGGTGCCGGACGGTTTGCGGGCTCATTCTACCAGAGCGCAGGCGGCTTCTTGGGCAGCATGTCGTTTGGTGCCGGCGGTGGAGATCTGTAGAGCAGCGACTTGGTCATCCCTGCATACGTTTGTAAGGCATTACCGTCTGGATGTGCAGGCGGATAGGGATTGCTGTTTTGGATCGGCGGTGCTTCAGGCCGGTCTCGCAGGTCCCTCCCATGGTTGATAGTTACTGCTCTGGTACGTCCCCAGAGATTCCGGGACTAGACTGGAGGGACGACCAGGAAGATTAAATTAGACTTACCTGCTAATTGTAGTTCCTGGAGTAGCTCCAGTCTAGTCCCGTGTCTCGCCCGGGTTCGTGAAGGTGCGAGAGCCGGCAGCAGAGTCGCTATTACAGGTAAGTAAAAATTTTGGTTCTCTTGGGGTCCTGCGTTAGTCTACCGTACCTTGTCACCTAGGAAGGGGGTGGTGATGGATTATTATTTTTCCAGGGCTTCGGAGTAATGCTCGGGGGATCTCAAGGCAGGTAGGGCCTGCAGGGTGTGGGCCTCATGGGCCCAGCCGGCCGTTTCAGTTTCAATAGGTAGTGTGTTTCTGCGATGTCATTGCTTACTTGTTGCTCTGGTGAGTTCTGCTTTGTCAATAGGTAAACTGGTGTGAGGAGGCGGTGCCAGCCCTTATATACCGGTGACATCACAGAGGTTTCTCAGTCTCCAAAGCTGCTGGATGAGGTTGACAACCCAGAGATTCCGGGACTAGACTGGAGCTACTCCAGGAACTACAATTAGCAGGTAAGTCTAATTTAATCATTTATCTTCCTGTATTCTTTCCGAGGCCTCATGCCTCTGATGCAAAAAGGAACCTTCATATTTTGGATTGTAAAAGAGCCTTGGCTTTTTACCTAAAGAACACAGCAACATAGAAGGTCTTCTCAACTTTTTATTGCTTTTGATTCTAGTCATTTGGGAGTTCCAGTCTCCAAAAGAACTCTATCCAAATGGATTGCACAATGCATATCCTTTGCTTGTGAGAGTAAGAGTCTTCCTCTTCAAGGCCATGTCACAGCTCATAATGTGAGAGCCATGACAGCCTCTATGGCTAACCTTCACTCTGTGTCTATTGATGACATTTGTCGAGCAGCCACCTGGGCTTCGGTACACACCTTTACAGCCCACTACTGCCTAGATAAAGCCTCCCATCGGGATGCCTTCTTTGGCCAAGCTGTTCTTCAAAATCTCTTTCAGACCTAATTCAACTCCTACCCACCAACCCTGGTGGGATGCCAGAGATCCATAGGAGGAAGCATGGCCCACCTTACTATAGGTGGGCAGCTTCCTGGGGCTATCTCCCTGGCATCTTCACCTAGGGAGTCCCCATATGTGAAGACTACATTCCTGCTTGTTCCTGGAGATAGCGTAGTTACTCACCTGTAACAAGTGATCTCTGGGAACAGCATGAATTTAGTCTTCACAACCCACCCACCTCCCCTAGGAGTTGTCTCTCTATCTCTCTGTCTCTTTCCTCTGTCCCTCTATCCTTTCACTCGGCTACAAACCTAACTGAAGAGGGACAGTTGGAAAGGCGGGAAGGCAGTGTGCATGTGCTGAGGGATGCTCCCAAAAGCGTTCCTATTGGATGCTGGGGATCGTTCCCGCGCAGGCTCCGTCGGTACCGATGATACCCATATGTGAAGACTAAATTCCTGCTGTTCCCGGAGATCACCTGTTACAGGTGAGTAATTACGCTAAATCTGTCTCCGGGTGTGAGGAGCCTCTCAACTGTAGTTGGAGGGAGGAGTTGAAATCTATTTCTATTTTGATTTATATTTCTGTATTGATTTCTATTCAGAGATGCTTTTATTTACCAACTAAAATATGAGTGGAGGACTGGAACGCAGGAGGGTTGATGTTTTAACTCCTGGCATTAGTCAAGATTTATCAAAATTTCTTGAGGAGTTGACAGATCTTACATCCGAACGGGCTACCTTATTAGTTTCATTTCTGTCTGTGGTTGACAAAACTAGGGGTTTGAAGCTGTATTTCTAATTTTTAAATATCTTTTCTCATGTTGTTTACTCCCTCCAGGGTGTCCACTCTGTTGAAAATCTTCATGTCATCTGCAAAAAGGCAATCTCTTAATCTTGGGCAATAGCACTCACAAAAATATTGAACAGTACTTATCCAGGACCAATCCCTGAGGCAATCCACTGCTTGCCTTCCTTTCATCTAAGTGAATTCCTCTGTCATCTGTCAATCAACCAATTTTCTGATCTAGTTCACCACCTTTGGACTTATCTCTGGGCTGCTCTGTTTATGAGGAACGGTATCAAAGTTGTTGCTGAAATCTAAGTAGATCACATCCATTGCATGCCCTCAATCTAATTCTTTGGTCACCCAGTCAAAGAAATCAATTTTATTCATTTGATACAATCTTCCTTTGATTAAACTATGTTGCCTCAAATTTTAAAAAGACCACTATCCTTTCAGCAGGGTCTCCATTACTTTTCCCACCTCCTTATAGTCTATAGTTTACCCACCTCTTCTCTGTTAACCACTTTTGTGAAGAGGGACTACATCAGCCCTTCTCAATCCTGTGGAACCTCCTCTGTCTACAAGGATCTATTAAATACATCTTTTAAAGGTCCTACCAGAACCTTTCTGAGTTCTGTCAGTATCCAAGGATTTCTCCAGGACCAAGCAGGAAGTCAGCCCTCACATATGGGTGATGTCGGCGCCGATGGAGCCCCCATGCAGAGCATTTCCCCAGCTTTCAAAGAAAGCCTTTGGGAATGCAGCCACGCTTGCGCGGTCCCCTTCCCGCCCAAAGGTGCCATCTTGTTCAGTCTTCTTTTTTCCGTGGAGCCCTACGGACGTGTGTCCTTGTCACCCGTGGAAAAAGTGGATTTTCCTGCGCTGAGACGAGTTTTTTTCTTCGGTTCGACGTCGATTCCCTTTCCTGCCTGGACTCAGTACACCGGTGCCGAGCCCGGATATCTTTTTTTCGGTTTTTGTCCTTAGAGACTGCGTTCGTGCCAATTTTTCCTTTTCCCTGGCAGCCCGATTTTTTTATCTTGCAGGGGGCCCTTTTTCCCCCGATGGCTGCCAGAGGCTTTAAGAATTGTGATCGGTGCAAGAAACTGATATCTCTCACCAACACATATGACTGCTGCCTCTGATACCTGGGGCCTGACCATGATCCTAAGGTTTGTAGTCCCTGTGGCAAAATGTCCTCGAAGGCACTGAGGAGCCGTCAGCACCAGCGTGAGCGGATCTTCTCCGACTCTGCGTCTGGACGGGTCCGGACTTCGTCAGAGGCCTCGACGTCTCGGGAGTCTGACCCCGAGCATCATCGGGGCTCCTCTGAGAGGGAGTCCCCCTCAAGGGAGCACCGAAGGAAGAAGAAACCCGTGAGGGTGGCATCGGTGGACGCTTTTGGCCCCTCGAGGGCCAGGTCACATAGCCCCGATCGCCGTCCTGGGTCTTCGGAGTCGGAGAGGCCTGCAAAGCATCCTCGTGTAGAGTCGGAGGCCCCGAGTCACGTGAGTACTGTAGTGCTGGTGGACTCTTCTCCGGGGGAGCCGATGTTGGGCCCGACGCCGTCGGGGCCCGAGTCAGAGGCTGCTGGGTCTCCTGAGCTTGGACTCAGGTTGACGGCCTTGGAGAGCAGATTGTCTGCCTTCATGGAGCAGCAGCAGGTGCTGATCGCCGGCCTCACCGGTGCATCTGCCCTGACCACCGGGACCTCGACGTCGAAGTCAACCCCGGAGGCCGAGCCGATCCTCGAGACCATGCGAACTCGAGTCGATCCTCGACCGAGGGCACCCTCGGCCTCCCGTTCGGGAACGAGGTTGTCGACGCCGGTACCCTTGGCATCGGGGCGGATGACGTCGGTGCCTGCCCACTCGGAGCCGCTCGATTCCTCCTTGGAGGAGTCGGCGTGGGAGACTGAGGAAGAGGAGTCCCAGGACACCTTCCGGACTCTGTGCATCCCTTCGGACTCACCGGGATCTGAGCCTCGGACGAGGTCCCCCCCGGAGGATACCCAGTTCTCGGATTTTGTACGGGACATGGCCAAAGCCTTGGCCTTCCCGGCGGACCCCGAGGAGGAGCCTTGAGCCGAGGAGCTCGAGACCCTGCAGTATGACTCTCCTCCCAAGGAGGCCTTTACTGTGCCGGTTCCTCCGATGCTGGAGCAGTTGCTCTTCCGCTTGTGGGAGGCGCCGGCCTCGATACCAGCTCTAAGCAAGTGGGTCGATTCCATCTATCGAGTCCACAAGAGCCCCGGGTTCCAAAAGGCACAGCTACCGCACCACTCCATGGTTGTGGAATCGGTCATGCATCGCCTGAAGAGTCAGAAGATGCACTTCTCGGTGCCTCCCGGCAGGGAAGCCCGGAACCTGGATGCCCTTAGTAGAAAGTGCTTCCAGGGCTCTATGCTTGCTTGCCACGTTCAGACCTACCAGCTGTACATGGGCATGTACCTTCGAGACCTGGCAAAGGAGATTGCCGAGTTCTGTGCTGGTCTGTCCGAGGAACCCTTGCAGAGGTTCAAGACCTTCTCTTCTGGTATTCGAGAGTGCTCAAAGTTTATCTCTCGAGCAGCCTATGATGGATTTGAGGCTTCGGCCCGAGTAGCAGGGGCCAGCATCAGTGCACGCCGCCAGGCCTGGCTACAATCCTCGGACCTCGAGCCATGGGTACAGGACAAGTTGGTCGATGTCCCCTGTCGAGGTGAAAACCTATTTGCCAAGCCCAAGGCGGAAAAGGCTGCAGAACTCAAGACCGAGACTCTTACCCGGTCAAGGCTGTCCAGGAAAACCTCTGCCCCCTTCTCATAAGAAGAAGGGCTCGGGGAAAAAGGCCTTTTACCCGAGGAGGACCACTGCCTACACTACCAAGCCTCTGCAGTTCCCCAACAGGGCCAGCAGGCCAAGGGGCAGGGTCATGGGCCCCATAGGCAGAAGGCTCCCAAGCCTTCTACTCCGGCTCCTGCTCAGCATGGAGGGGGTTTTTGACTATGCCAGCATAGCCTCTCCTCCTCTTCAGGGCACAGGAGGTCGGCTGACCTGTACGCAGACAAGTGGCCAGCAATCACAGGGATTACTTGGGTGTTAAGCATCATTGAGAGGGGCTATCTGCTCCACTTCACCCAGATACCCCCCTCCTACTTTCCAGGGAAGCCTCCAAGACCCCCTCTGCACAGAAACCTACTCCTTCAAGAGTTGGAAGGTCTGCTACAGGACCAGGCGGTGGAACCGGTGCCTCACCACCTGGAAGGGCAAGGCTTCTACTCGAGGTACTTCCTGGTACCAAAAAGAACAGGAGGCCTCAGACCCATCCTAGACCTGAGAAATCTCAACAGGTTTCTGGAGAGAGAAAAGTTCAAGATGCTTACCCTTGGAATCTTACTGCCCTACCTCCAACAGGGAGATTGGCTATGCTCCTTAGACCTGAAGGATGCTTAAACTCACATCCTCATCCATCCAAGTCACAGGCAATACCTCAGATTTGTGGTGGGAGGGAACCACTTCCAGTACAGAGTGCTTCCCTTTGGCCTCATTTCCGCCCCCAGGGTTTTTACAATGTGCCTGGCGGTGGTTGTGGCCTACCTCAGGAACCAGGGGATCTTTGTGTTCCCTTACTTGGACGACTGGCTCATCATGGGCCAGTCTCCACAAGAGGCCAGGCAGGCCACCTTCAGAACCATATCCCTGCTTCAACACCTGGGGTTCGTTATAAACTTGCCAAAGTCCACTTTAGTCCCCTCACAGGACATGGAGTTCATAGGGGCGAGGTTGGATACCATCCATGCAAAGGCCTATTTGCCTGTGGACAGAGCTCACAGGCTGATGAAGTACTATCGAGCACCTGGCCAGAATGACCAAATGGATGATGAAATGCTCAAAGAAATCAAGGAAGCTAACAAAAGTTACAGCGCAGTAATAATAATGGGCGATTTCAATTACCCCGGTATCGACTGGGTCAGTGTCACTGCAGGACATGCTCGGAAGATAAAGTTCCTAGATGAAATAAATGACTGCTTCTTGGAGCAGCTGGTTCATGAACCGACCAGAGGGGAAGCCATATTAGACCTAGTCCTTAGTGGAACACCAGATCTAGTGCAAGAGATAAGGGTGTTTGGGCCACTTGGCAATAGTGATCATAGCATGATCGCCTTTGATTTAATTAGTGGAGGAGGGATAGTAAGGAAATCCACAGTACTACCTTTTAACTTTCGAAAGGGAGACTATGATAAAATGAGGAAAACAGTTAAGAAAAAACTAAAAGGAGCAGTTGCAAAGGTTAAAGACGTACATCAAGCTTGGGTGGTGTTGAAAAATACTATCTTGGAAGCCCAGACCAGCTGTATTCCACGCTTTAAGAAAAGTGGAAGGAAGTCCAAAAAACTGCCAGCATGGTTTAAAGGTGAGGTCAGAGAGGCTGTTGTTGCCAAAAAAGCATCTTTCAGGAAATGGAAAAAAGAGCCAAACGACGAAACTTGGAAACATCACAAGCACTGGCAAGTCAAATGCAAGGCATTGATAAGGCAGGCAAAGAGAGAATTTGAGAAGAAGCTTGCTGTGGAAGCAAAAACGCGAAATAAAGACCTTTTCAAGTACATTCATAGCAAAAAACCTGTGAGTCAGTTGGTCCATTAGATGATAAAGGGGTTAAAGGAGCACTAAGAGGCGATAAGTCGATAGCGGAGAGACTGAATGAATTCTTTGCTTCGGTCTTTACTGAGGAAGATGTAGGGATGTTACCCATGACTGAAGTGGTATTTAAAGGTGCGGAAGAATTAAAGGAAATATCAATACATCGGGAAGATGTCTTACAACTATTAGATAAACTGAAGAGTAGCAAATCACCTGGGCCGGATGGTATACATCCAAGGGTGTTTAAAGAACTGAAATATGAGATTGCAGACCTGCTATCAGTAATCTGTGAACTATCATTAGAATCATCTCTAATACCTGAAGATTGGAGGATCGCCAATGTTACACCAATTTTTAAAAAGGGTTCCAGGGGTGATCCGGGAAACTACAGACCGGTGAGCCTGACGTCAGTACCAGGAAAAATGGTAGAAACCATCATAAAGAATAAAATTACTCAGCATGAGTAGATAGTCACAACTCCTAATGGGAGACAGCCAACATGGCTTTAGACAAGGAAGATCTTGTCTTAATAATCTGTTATGTTTTTTTGAAGGAGTGAATAAACAGGTGGACAAAGGTGAGTCGGTTGATATAGTGTATCTGGACTTTCAGAAAGCCTTTGACAAGGTCCCTCATCAGAGACTTTTGGCAAAACTAAAGAGTCATGGGATAGGAGGCAGTGTACTATTGTGGATCAGGAATTGGTTAAAAGATAGAAAGCAGAGGGTAGGGCTAAATGGCCAATTTTCCCAATGGAGAAAGGTGAATAGTGGTGTACCCCAGGGATCTGTGCTGGGTCCGCTGCTTTTTGACATATTCATAAATGACCTGGAAAGTGGAATAACGAGTGAGTTTATCAAATTTGCAGATGACACAAAACTATTTAAAGTTGTTAAAACCCAAGAGGATTGTGAAAATTGCAAGAGGATCTTGATAAATTGGAAGACTGGGCATCAAAATGGCAGATGAAATTTAATGTGGACAAGTGCAAGGTTATGCACCTAGGGAAGAACAACCCAAACTATGGTTACACGATGCAGGGTTCCACATTAGGAACCACCACCCAGGAAAAAGATTTAGGCGTCATTGTGGATACCATGTTAAAACCCTCGGCCCAGTGTGCAGCGGCGGCCAAGAGAGCAAATAGAATGCTAGGTATGATAAGGAAAGGAATGGAAAATAAAACAAAGATATTATAATGCCTCTATATCGTTCCATGGTGAGACCACACCTTGAATATTGTGTGCAATTCTGGTCGCCGTATCTTAAAAAGGATATAACGATTTTAGAAAAGGTTCAGAGAAGAGCCACCAAAATGGTAAAGGGGATGGAAGGATACTCCTATGAAGAAGGGCTAAAAAGGTTAGGGCTCTTTAACCTGGAAAAGAGACGGCTGAGGGGAGATATGATAGAAGTCTATAAATTAATGAACGGAGTGGAACCGGTAAACGTAGATCGATTGTTTACGTTATCAGAATATAGAAAGACTAGGGGACATGCAATGAAGCTACAGGGTAAACTATTTAAGACTAATAAAAGAAAATATTTTTTCACTCAACGTGTAATCAAACTCTGGAATTTGTTACCGGAGGATGTAGTAAAGGCTGTTAGTGTAGCTGTGTTTAAAAAAGGTTTGGACATGTTCCTGGAGGAAAGGTCCATTCCTTATCGTCACTCCAGTCCAGTCCCTTACTTCTGGGTTGCGCAACCCTTCCAGCAGCTTGGAGGCTGAGCCCAACCTTTTTGGGGATGGAGCGGTATAAATACCACTGGGACCACCCCCTAACTCCAGTATTGCTCAGCCTCCAAGCAGCTGGAGGGTTCCGTAAGCCTAGGGCTTACTGGAGTCCTGCCTTCTCCTATTTAATCTATTTTATTTTAATTATTTAATTATTTAATTTTAATTATTTCTTTATTGCCCTGAGCTCTTGCCTGTACCTTTAATTTTTCCTGCAGTCTGCCTCTTTTTCCCTCCCTCCCCTCCCTCTCTTCCAGTCCGGGCGGAGACCGGAGGAGACACCGGAGCTGCCTGCTGCAGGGGGACGGAAGATCCTCTTCTTCCTCTGCTGGGGTGATTAGCAGCTTCCCCGAGGAGCAGCCCTGCCTCGCGCCGAAGCCCTGAAGACGGCTGAGCGCTAGAGGCAGAGACGCGAGCGAGTCTCTCTGACGCCCCCCCCCCCGGGAGCAGCGGGGTGCGGTGGCGACCCCCGGAGCCGGCAATTGAAGCCTCTCTTCTCCGGAGGGAGGGCTAGCGGCAGCAACAATAGCGGTCGGCGTAGCGGTGCACGATCCCTCTTCGCGACTGTAGAAGCCGGGTCAACAGGGCAGCGAGCAGCAGCGCATCCTCCGTTCCGGACTCCACGTGGCCGCGGCCTAACACGTGTTGAGCCAACGGAGTGGATGCGCTTTTTTTCCCCCGGAGGTTCAACAAACAGCAAGTATTATCATCACCGGCACTTATGCCTTGCCTTTATTTTATTT
The DNA here is from genome assembly GCA_033557465.1 of Ichthyophis bannanicus. Taxonomy (NCBI): domain Eukaryota; kingdom Metazoa; phylum Chordata; class Amphibia; order Gymnophiona; family Ichthyophiidae; genus Ichthyophis; species Ichthyophis bannanicus. The sequence continues at coordinate 1,721,800 of JAWIIG010000024.1, read as the reverse complement.
CTACCTTTATTATATTTAATTTTAGGTTAAATTAATTTATTTTAAATACCTCATTGTGATTCGGTCGTTGTTTCCAACGGCTAGGCCTTTCTTGGCCCCCGATTTTACCGACCTCCCTGGGGGGTAGAGAAGGCACAGGAGTTATCTGCAGCAATTTTCCACACTTGAGTGGGTCCTCTGCTTTGCCTTTAATTTTAATTTTGGTTCTGTTTTTGGGTCTTTTTCCCATACCGCCATTTGCTCTGACCTGCCACCAAGCACTGCTCCCTGAGACAACTGGAAAGCATGGCTTCCAAGGCAAAGTGCCCATCCTGTGGCACACGGAGGGGCACCCCCACAGAGACGGGAATCTGCAGGGCGTGTGCGGCAGCGTCTACCTCTGTAGAGCAGGAGATCAGTTTGGCCATGGCCCAAGTACCCCTGGTGCCTGGGGAATCCCTGGAAGCGGAAGGGGGAGCTCAGTTGCCTCCGACTACGAGCACTGAGGTTCTCACACCCCCTGTATCCCGTGCCACGCTGGAGGGAGGGGTCGGAGAGCTCTTCTCCCCAGACTTCGTCCTATTACTCCACCAAGCTTACTGCATGCGCAGGCAGGGGCTCGGGCCAGGGGATACAGGCCTACCGGCAGAAGCCAGTTTAGCCAAACCTAGGAGAGCAAGCGGTCAGGATTCAGGGATACCTCCCAAGCGCACCAGACTAATGAGTGAGGAAATTCTCCCTCCCCTTCTCAGGGCACCCCAGAGGAGGAGGGTTCCGAGAGGAACCTAGAGGAGGAAGACGAGGAGCTGGAAGAAGGGGAGATCCCGGAGGAAGACCACGCTCGCATTGTTAGAGTGTTTCGCCGAGAAGAGCTCCCGGCCTTAATCAATGAGTCCCTAAAAGCCCTCAACGTGGCCTCTGATTCCCCAACAGAGCACGAGACATTAGAGGATCCCCTGATTCAGGCCATCAGAAGGTCCCAGAAGGTTTTCCCTGTCCACAGAGTGGTACGTCAAATGATTCAAGAGGAATGGGATCAACCGGAATCTGGCCTGAGAGGGGTACGAACCATGTCTCGCCTCTACCCTCTCCCGGAGTCGGATAAAGAACTGCTGAAATCCCCCAGGGTGGATGCTGCGGTCTCAGCAGTCACCAAGAAGACCACTATCCCGGTGGAGGGAGCCACGGCCCTAAGGGATGCTCAAGACAGGAAATTGGATACGCTCCTGAAACAGGCCTTTGACATCAGCGCTCTGGCCTTGCAGGCCTCCGTATCAGGGGCTTGGGTGGCTCGGGCCTGTTTAAGGTGGGCACAACAGATCCAGTCAACAGAGGGTTCAACGGACGAAACACAGGCCAGCTCGGCTAAGGTGGAATCCGGAGCAGCCTATTTGGCTGATAGTCAGTATGATCTCATCAGAAGCCTAGCCAAGAACATGGCCTCGGTGGGTGGCGGCCAGGCGCTATCTTTGGCTACGGAATTGGGCAGCAGATGCTTCCTCTAAGGCGCGCCTGAGCCGACTTCCTTTTAAGGGGAAACTGTTGTTCGGCGAAGATTTAGAAAAGCTAGTGAAGGACCTGGGGGAGTCAAAGGGAGGCAGGCTCCCGGAAGACAGACAAAAGCAGGGGCGCTCCCTACCCCCAGTACGTACCCAGCCTAGGGATCCACGGAGGTTTCGTCCAGCCAGGTCAGCCCCCTTTTCCAAGTCCCGTTTCCCCTCAAGGGGACAAGGTTTCAGAGGGTTTCGGGGAGCCGGCCGAGGCTTTGGATCAGCCTCCTCCTCCTCCTTCTCGGGTCCCAGAAAACAATGAGATGTTGGGGGCCCAGGAGGGAAGGCACCCGATAGGAGGCCGCCTGAGGCTCTTCCTTCCCGCCTGGTCCCGAGTCACGTCCGATCAGTGGGTCCTAGAAGTGATCAGGGAGGGCTTTGTCCGCTCCCCCTGCGGCTCTTCTCCAAAGAGGGCGGCGGTGGAGGCAACTCTCGCTCACCTACTAGCTCTCGGGGCAGTGATCCCCGTGCCACCAAGCCAGCGCGGATCGGGTCGATAATCAATTTATTTTGTGGTTCCAAAAAAGGAAGACTCCCTACGACCGATCCTGGATCTAAAACAGGTCAATCGCTGCCTCATGGTACCCCACTTTCGAATGGAGACCCTCCGTTCGGTCATAGCAGCCGTAAGGGAAGGGGAGTTCCTAACGTCCCTCGACCTGACGGAAGCCTACCTGCACATCCCAATCAGGAAGTCCCATCAACAGTTTCTGAGATTCGCGCGGTACCAGGAGGCCACTTTCAATTCCAGGCCCTCCCATTCGGCCTAGCTACGGCCCCCAGAACTTTCACCAAGGTAATGGTGGTGTGGCAGCCTTCCTCCGGAAGGAGGGTATATTAGTTCACCCTTACTTGGACGATTGGCTAATCCGGGCGAAATCAGAAGAAGAGAGTCTCTCGGCAACGACCAGAGTAATCCAGGTGTTAGAGGACTTGGGTTGGGTCATCAATCGTACAAAGAGCAGGCTGACTCCCTCCCAGGATCTCGAGTACCTCGGGGCAAGATTCGACACCAAAAGCGGCAGAGTTTTCTTGTCACAAACAAGATCAAGGGATCTAAGGCTCCTGGTCTCACAGTTTCTATCCAGAAGAAGCCCCTCGGCGTGGCATTATCTTCAACTTCTGGGCACAATGGCGGCGGCAATAGAGGTAGTTCCCTGGGCCAGGGCCCACATGCGCCCATTGCAGCGTTCACTGTTGCGTCGGTGGTCTCCCCAGAATCATCCTCTCTCTCGGCAGTTACCGTGCGCTCTGCGGACCAAACAGGCACTCTACTGGTGGAGAAACCCAAGGAACCTGGATCGCGGGATGCCTCTCGAACCCCCTCAGTGGCTACTGTTGACGACGGATGCCAGCCTATCCAGATGGGGAGCACACTGTCAAGATCAGTTTGTCCAGGGTCGCTGGACACCCTTGGAATCGCAATGGCCCATCAACAGACTGGAATTACGGGCCGTCACCCTGGCGCTCAAAGCGCTCGAGTCCTTAGTACAAGGAAGAGCAATTCGCGTCCTCTCCGACAATGTCACCGCGGTGGCGTACATCAATCACCAGGGAGGCACCAGCAGTCCCGCTCTCGAGAAGGAGGCGGACACCCTCTTACAGTGGGCGGAAAGCCATCTGCAGGCACTATCAGCGCAGCACGTGGCGGGAACGGACAACGTCCCGGCCGACTTCCTCAGCAGGTACAAGATAGACCACGGAGAGTGGGAACTGGAACGGGAGACCTTCAACCAAATAGTAGCTCGATGGGGAGTGCCAGTCATGGACCTCATGGCACGGTTCTCGTCAGCCAAGGTGGACAGATTCTTCAGTCGGCGGAGGGAAAGAATGTCCGAGGGCTTGGATGCCCTATCCCAAAAGTGGCCTTCGGAGGGGATTCTCTATGTATTCCCGCCTTGGGCTCTGGTCGGAAAAGTGCTCCAGCGGGTAGAGTCACACCAGGGTTTGGTAATCCTCATAGCTCCGGACTGGCCTCACCGACCCTGGTATGCGGATCTGGTGAGGATGATCGCCGACCAACCGTGGCGCCTTCCTTGCAAAAGGGACCTTCTAAGTCAAGGCCCGGTTCTGATGCCACACGTGGATCGGTTCTCGCTTACGGCCTGGCTATTGAAAGGGCACGGCTCCTGAAACGAGGTTACTCAGGGGCAGTAGTCTCGACTAGGTTGCAGGCCAAGAAGCGTTCGACCTGTCTTTCCTACGTGAGAGTCTGGCGCATCTTCGAATCCTGGTGCGCGGAGCGCCGAAAGAAACCACTCTCGGTCTCGGTGCCGGAGGTCCTGGAATTCCTGCAGGCAGGGTTTGACAAGGGCCTGGCCCACAGTTCCTTAAGGGTCCAGCTTGCGGCTATCGCTTGCTACAGAGGCAAGATCCGAGGCAAACTCCTAGGGACCCACGCAGACGTCGCAAGGTTCCTAAGGGCAGTTAGATGGCTACGGCCACAACGAAGGTCTATCATCCACCCTTGGGACCTTAACCTAGTACTAAATGCCTTGATCGGGAATCCCTTTGAGCCATTAAAGAATACCTCCCTAAAGGATCTAACCTTGAAGACAGTTTTCCTGATCGCCATCTGTTCGGCCAGAAGAATCTCGGAACTACAGGCACTGTCCTCGCAGCCCCCCTTCCTGGCCTTTCTCAAGGACAAAGTGGTTCTGCGCACGGTTCCATCCTTCTTGCCCAAAGTCACCTCTCCCTTCCACGTGAACCAGACAGTTACCCTCCCGGCCTTCCCTCCGGAGGTGCGGGAAATTAGAGATGACAAGTTTCGCCTACTAGACATTCGCCGGACCCTGAAGCGATACCTCTCCCGTACAGCGCCCTTCAGGAAATCCGAACGCCTGTTCATTCAGTTCGGGGGTCCGCACAAAGGGGAGGCGGCAGCCAAGGCCTCCATCTCTAGGTGGATCAGGGAGGCAATCGCCTCCGCCTATATCCTGAAGGGGAAACAAGTCCCCGTGGGCCTGCGGGCACACTCTACGAGGGCTCAGGCTACCTCCTGGGCGGAGTTCAGCCTAGTTCCCCCGCTGGACATATGTAGGGCGGCGACTTGGTCCTCCCTCCACACCTTCACCAAGCACTACAGATTGGACGTCCAGAGTGCAGCGGACGCTCGGTTTGGCCTTGCGGTTCTTCTTTCCGGTATGCCGGACCCCACCCAGGGTTGAACTGCTCTGGTACTTCCCAGAAGTAAGGGACTGGACTGGAGTGACGATAAGGAAATGGTAATTAGGCCTTACCTGCTAATTGCTGTTCCTGAAGGAACGACAGTCCAGTCCCTGATCCCTCCCGGTTCCGGCCGAATTGAAGATTGTGGTTTAGGCAGAAGGGCAGATTCACCGGAACAAACACAGTCCAGGTGCGGCTAGCCCCGGCAAACCCCCCTCCGCCCGGGCTCATCCCTCTCATCCCTGCCTATGCCATCCGAAAAAAAAAAAAAAAAAAAAAGTTTGAATTTAGTGGTAGACAATATTTCTTGAGTTGTGTAGGCTGTATAGATTGTTCCGAAAATTGGTTATGTCTGCTTTTTCATTCGAATACTGGAGTTAGGGGGTGGTCCCAGTGGTATTTATACCGCTCCATCCCCAAAAAGGTTGGGCTCAGCCTCCAAGCTGCTGGAAGGGTTGCGCAACCCAGAAGTAAGGGACTGGACTGTCGTTCCTTCAGGAACAGCAATTAGCAGGTAAGGCCTAATTACCATTTAACCATTATTAAGAAGTGACCGAAGATATCAATGCTTGACCCAGTACAATCATTGTGGAACTTGTGTCTCTTGGGGAAACTGCTAGGTGCATATGACCTAGATTGGCCACTGTTGGAAACAGAATACTGGGCTTGATGGACCTTGGTCTGACCCAGTATGGCATATCTTATGTTCTTATGTTCTTAGGTTGGCCGGCCAGTTTCAGGCGAACTCTCTGGTCTCTGCCAGACACTTCCTCCGGCTCTTAGGTCACTTGGCTTCCACAGTGAATGTCACCCCAAATGCCCGTCTGCACATGAGGCCGGCTCAGTGGTGCCTCTGGGCACAGTGGGTACAGGCCACAGGGAAGTTGTCAGACAGGATAAAGGTGTCCAAACCCTTGGTGGACTCCCTACGCTGGTGGAGACCTCTCCCAAACCTGGTCGGGGGAGTTCCTTTCTGAGCCTCTCCACAAACTCAGATACTGACAACCGATGCTTCCCTGTAAGGCTGGGGGGCACATTGCCAGGGGGCCTGCACCCAAGGCCTGTGGTCTCTGTGGGAGGCCGCCCAGCAGATCAACCTTTTGGAATTGAGAGCCATTTAACTAGCCTTACGGATTTTCTCTCGGGTCCTCTCTCACTAGTCTGTCCTAGTTCAGACGGACAACCAGGTGGCTATGTTCTAGGTGAACAAGCAGGGAGGCACAGGATCCCGACTCCTGTGCCTGGAAGCACAAGCTCTCTGCTCCTGGGCTATCAATCAGGGCATGACCCTCAGGGCGGTCTACCTCCCAGGCCAGGAAAACTACCTGGCGGACAGGCTAAGCAGACTCCTGCAGCCTCACGAGTGGCAGTTGGATCCTCGGGTAGTCCAACAGATCTTTCTGAAGTGGGGACTTCCGACCATGGATCTTTTTGCCAGTCCACTGAACAGGCAACTATCCAAGTTCTGTTCCAGACAACCGCATCCTCTGAGGGCAGCGGCAGATGCATTCCTGATCCCCTGGTCAGAAGGCCTGCTGTATGCATTTCCTCCCACACCTCTGGTGGCCCGGACTCTATTCAAAACCCAGCAGGACCAAGCCACGGTGATCCTGATAGCCCCCAGGTGGCCCAGGCAGCCGTGGTTCCCTCTTCTTCTGCAGTTGGCTGTGGATGCTCCACTTCCTCTGGGGCTGCAACCCGACCTTCTGACTCAGGATCAGGGGTCCCTCTTGCATCCCAACCTCAAATCCCTCAATTTGATGGCCTGGCTGCTGAAAGGCTAGTCCTTGCTCCCTTGCTCCTACCAAAGGAGGTTGAAGAGGTGGTGTTGGCCTCGAGGAAGCATTCCACTCGGAAGGCTTATGCTCTGAAGTGGCGTAGGTTTTCCACTTGGTGCTCTCAACAGCAGGAGGATCCCTTCTCCTGCTCGGTCCTGGTGGTGCTACAATACCTGCTCCACCTGTCCAACCTGGGACTTCAGTCCAACTCTGTCCGGATCCACCTCAGTGCCCTCTCAGCTCACCACTCGCCGGTGGATGGACAATCCCTCTCGGGCCACCCTCTGGTGTCTCGCTTCCTCAGAGGCCTGCTTCTGCTCATGCCTCTTATTCGTCCACCGGCCACTGAGTGGGATCTCATTGTGGTCTTGCAGCAACTGACTCGCCCACCTTTTGAGCCAATGGCTACCTGCCACTTACGTTTCCTATCCTGGAAGGTGTTGTTTCTTGTGGCACTCACCTCGGCTAGGCGTGTGAGTGAGCTTCAGGCCCTGGTCTCAGATAGGCCATATACCAGGTTCTATAAGAACAGGGTAGTCTTGAGGACTCATCCTAAGTTCCTTCCCAAGGTAGTGTCCTCCTTCCACCTCAACCAGGAGATGGTGCTTCTGACGTTCTTTCCCAGGCCGCACGCCAGTAGGGCCGAAATTGTCTTGCATAACCTGGATTGTAAAAGGGCGCTGTCCTTTTACCTAGAATGTACGCAGGGGCATAGAAGGGCTTCTCAGCTCTTCATTTCCTTTGACCCTAATAAATTGGGGTTGCCCGTCACTAAGCGTACGTTGTCCATCTGGGTGGCAGACTGTATCGCCTGGGTGTACAGGGCAGCCGGCCTCTCCCTGGGGTCGAGTCACGGCCCACCGGGTCAGGGCGAAGGCCGAATCAGTAGCTCACTTCCGTTCTGTTCCGTTGGCAGACATCTGCCGGGCCTCTACTTCGTCTTCAAGCCAGACTTTTGCGGACCACTACTGCCTTGAGAAGGAGTCCCGTAGGGACAGTGCTTTCGGGCAAGCGGTACTCCGTAATCTCTTTGAGGTTTAGGCAGCTCCTACCCTCCGGCCCTGGTGTTGGGCTACCGTTCAGGTTGGTCTCCGAGAAGATTCTCTCACTGTTGCTGAGGCTCTAAAGGGAGCTCTATTTTTCATCCTGGGTTCCTGGTAGCCCAGAGCTAGGGAGTCACCCATATGTGAGGACTGATTTCCTGCTTGGTCCTGGAGAAAAAGTAGTTACTCACCTGTAACAGGTGTTCTCTAGGAGCAGCAGGAATCAGTTCTCACGACCCTCCCTCCTCCCCTTGGAGTTGCAGTTGTATATAGTTCATTTTCTTTTTTCGTGCTGTCTTTTAGCTATGTCATTGGACTGAGCAAGATGGCACCTTTGGGCGGGAAGGGGATCGCGCATTCGTGGCTGCATTCCCAAAGATTTTCTTTGAAAGCTGGGGAAATGCTCCGCATGGGGGCTCCGTCGGCGCCAATGTCACCCATATGTGAGGACTGATTCCTGCTGCTCCTGGAGAACACCTGTTACAGGTGAGTAACTACTCTATCTGGTCCCATGGCCTTGTCCACTTTTAGGTTTGCATGCTGTTCATAAACACTTTATTCCGTGAATGGTGTGGTATCTATTCCATTCCCATTAGTACCTTTGTCAATCACGCATGATCCTTCTCCAGGATTTTCTTTCATGAACACGAAACAGAAGTGTACTTGTTTAGCATTTCCACTTCTTCCATGTTGCTTTCCACAAATCGTTCCTCAGTACCTTTGAGTTTTGTAGTTCCACCTTTGGCCATCCTCCTTTCCCAAAATACCAGATAAAGTCTTGTCATCTTGCTTCATATCTTTAGCCATTTTTTCTTCTGCATATGCTTTTACCATCCTGATTTCTCTTTTTGTCTCTTTTAGCTTTATCTGTTGTTCTTTTCTGTCTTCCTCTTTTTGTGATCTTCTGAATTCTGTGAACGCTGCTGTTTTTGACTTTATTTTTGCAGCAACTTCATTTACTTTCCTTACATATAGGTCTGTTAACCCTTGTTAAAACCTCTTTCAGTTTAACCCACTGCCTCTTTTCACTTCCCTCATCTCCTCCCACCCTATCGGCTCCTCCTCCAGGTACTTCCCTGTTTTACAAAGTCAGCATTTTTGAAATCTAGAACTTCGAGTTCACTGTGATTGGGCTTGCTTGGGCTTTTAAATCAAACCAGTCCGTGTAATGATCACTGCTGCTCAAGTGGGCACCCACTTGGGCATTAGACACACTATCTCCGTTAGTGAGTACTTGATCCAGCATCAACCCTTTAAGGCATTTGCCATTTTTCTTCTTCTTTCCAGATTTGCAGACAGGATACTCCAATCGACATCCAATAGGAGTCACCCAGTATCATCACTTCTATGTCATTGCTATCTATGCAATATCCTTGATATTTTTTCCTGCCACAGAAAAAAAATAATGCACTTTCATACAAATATGCAGAGATTCATGCATTCATAGGCACACAGATAAACATGCAAAATGGAGAAATACACACACACACATACGTTGGAAAAAATTTCATGAGCCATTCTCAACATACTTTGCTCACCTATAGTTGATACATAGCTATCCAAGAGAGTAACAGCCTTAAGAGTACTTTTAAAGGGAACTAAGAACTGGATTTCATCCTCATTAATCCAGCACTGAATACCTTTAGATCACAAATCAATACTAAATGACATAGCAGACAAGGCTGAGCCTTGGAGTACACCAAATGAGATTGTTTTCCAAGATTTATCAATAGAAGTAACCACTTATGTCTGTGTTAATTATTATGAAATGATTGAAACCAGGATAAGAAAGTACCTTGAATGCCTAATGCAAGCAGTCATGCTAGCAATATGATATGATCCACAGAGTACTGGAAGCAAGGGTCATATCTAATAAGACTAATGAGAATAGTGTATGTTTCTCAAAGTGTTTTGGAAAGGTATCAAATACTGAGGCAATTAGAGGCCAGTTTTAGAAAGGACATGGAAAGGGGAATTCACACATCCAGGTTGGGATGTGAAGAATTCCCATAGTATTTTACAAGTCTCTTGTAAAATAGTTGTGGACTGCATGTTGATGGCTCCCCACATCCAGAGCGAGCAGTGATTTTTAAAAAGCTAAACATAAGTAAACCAAACCTCTTACCCTAGCCTACATGTGCATAGGAGCAGCTTTTTAAAATCGCTGCTCCCCTATGTTGAATGCACACCCTGATCTTGCCAGCATCATTACCCTTCCCCACCCCAACAACAATCCCTCTGCTCCCAAAGGCATCTGATACCCCCGGCCCCTCCCCAGTCATTTGAGCCCTCCACTGGACCCCCCTGCCCCAGTATGAATACCTCCTCCCAGTGCCCTTTCCGCAAGACCCTCCCATCCGCCTGATTCCATCCCTGGCCTTACCTGAGGTACGTGGTGTCTGATGTGAGCACAAGTGATCCCCAGTCTTTTCTGCTCTCCATGGTCCCAGATTCAATATTGTCTGCAGCAGTAATCTTGTGGAAGAACCACTAGGGGTCAGGCTGCCAAATAAGGATAGGATCAGAGGGAAGGGGGACTTCGGGGAGGGTGTTATGCATGCTGGGGGGGGGGGGCTCATATGGAAATTGTCATCTCAGGGTGAGAGGAGTATGGGATTGGATGGTTTTGGGGAGGGATGTGGTAAAGCCACGGGGGATTAGATGCAGACCTCGGCATTGACACCTGCCCTTTCAAACAGGCAGGTGATGTGGACTTTTTAAAATCTACATGGATTCCCCTTGTAAGACTTGAAATCAAAGTCGTTATGTTAGGCCCTCCCAAATCACTCCCTCTCCTTGCCCCCACCACACCACCTGGGAACCTAAACATGGTGGGCATCACCACTTGTAAATAGCCTCCTTTCTAAAAGGACATGTACATGTTGAGATGCATGTAAAATATATACCTTAATGTCTTTATATTGTGCTCTTGATGAGCGCCACATTGAAAAGTATTCCAAATAGAATTATCCTCTAAGAATTCCTTAAGTTGTATCAAAATACTTGTCATGATCATTTTTGTTAAATTAGACAAATTAAGCATCACTCTAAAATTGGCTGAATTGTTCAAGTTCAAGAATACAATTTAGCACTGGACATAATTAGGATCCTTGTCAAATATACTGGCATTTCTCTAGTCCATAATGAACAAATAATGATTTTAACAATTGTTGCACATAGAATTTTTAATCCATGCGCAATCCAGTGGGGAAACAAATCAAGTTCCTAACATTCCGGGGAGATGTTATGAAAAGTCTTTATCTGAACAGAAATTTTGGAGAATGTGGACCATGGACTGCAACCAACAAGCTGACTAGGAATATCATTAATAACGTCAGTATCTTGAGAAAGTTGCATATAAATTGGCTACTTTACTCATGAAGTAATCAGATAGGGCTTCTGCAGAGGAACAGTCAACTGTTTTAGCGGGTGCTGATGTTATTGCTAGGTTTTTCACTATATTAAATAAATCTTTAGGCTTACTTAAGGATTCTTGAATTTTGTTTCAAACATAATATCTTAGCTTTAATTACCATAGTATTATATTTCTTTAACAAAGAATCAAACTGTTCTTTAGCAACTGGTTTCAATGACTTTGGCCAAGATATTTCAGTCTTATTTTTTAATTCATAACAATATATACCAGTGAGTATGAGATTTTCTGATTATATGATGACATGCCTTAACAGAGGTAATAGCGGTCCATGCATTGGTTATAGAAGAGGCCCATCAATCAAACAGTCAGGGGACTCCTCTTCAATATTTTCTATGATAACCCATCATTGAGAGATGAAAAGACCAGGATCAATTGTGGAACAACTTATAGAGGAATGATGTTTGAGGCTTTCAGCTCTGAGTCAGACAGCTATAATTCAAAGAAAAGCTGACAGTGATCTGACTATGGGACACTGAAGATTCTCAAGTTAGATAAAAAAAAAGATTCCTTCCACTCAGGCTATCATATAGAAATGTCTGAAGTATGTCCAGCTCTATAAGAAGGTTTATCAAAACATTGTCAAAATCCCAGAGAGGGCATAGCAGTCAAAAATCCCTGATAAGATAAATCTGTTAATTCGATTTCTTATTTCTTACTGAGCAGGCATTATAATATGTGGTCTGCAAGGACTTGTTCAGGACAGCATTAACTGAAATAGCATTATTCCACAAATAATTGAGGCAGTGTAGATTTCTTTTCTCCAGGAACAAGCAGGAAGTCAATCCTCACATATGGGTGACGGCGCCAACGGAACCCTCGTGCGGAGCAATTCTCCAGCTTTCAAAGAAAGCCTTTGGGATTGCATTGCGCATGCGCGGTCCCCTTCCCGCCCAAGGGTGCCATCTTGCTCAGTTGTCTTTTTTCCGCGGAGCCCAACGGATGTGGTCCTGTTTCCACCATGGAAAAAGTAGAAAAGTTGATTTATATTTTTCAGCTTCCCGGTTCGACACCGGTTCCCCTTTCCGCCCTCAGCTCGGTACACCGGTATCGAGTCCAGTCCTGTTTTTCATTTTTGTCCTTAGTGACTAGCGTTCGCGCTCTTTTTAGTTTTCACTGGCAGCCCAGTTTTTTGACCTCACAGGGACTCTTTTTCCCCCAATGGCTGCCAATGGGTTTAAGAAATGTGATCGGTGTAAGAAGTTGATGTCTCTCACCGATACACACGACTGCTGCCTCAATTGCCTCGGCCCCGACCATGACCCGGTGGTCTGTGGGCCGTGTGGTAAGATGTCTTCAAAGGCTTTGAGGAGCAGGCAGCAGCAGCGTGACGGGAATTTTTCCGAGTCCGCCTCCTGCCGGGCCCGGACCTCGTCAGAAGCCTCGACATCTCAGGAATCGGAGCCCGAGCACCGTCGTGGGTCTTCTGAGTGGGGGTCTCCCTCCAGGGAACACTGGAGGAAAAAGAAACTCATGAGGGTGGCGTCGCTGGATGCCTCTGATCGGCTTGGGCCCTCGGGTTCCAGGCCGCAGAGCCCGGTCAGCCCCAGGTCCTCGGAGTTGGAGTGGCCGGCTAAACAACCTCGCAGGGAGCCGGAGGCATCAGATAAGGTAACTACTGTTGTCCTCGTGGACTCTACTCCGGGAGAGCCTGCATCGGGCCCGACAACGTCGGGGCCCGAGCCAGGACCTGCAGAGCCTTCTGAGCTTGGTCTCAGAGGCCGAGCCGATCGTCGAGTCGATCAGGTCTCAAGTCGATCCTCGGCCAAGGTCCCCCTCGACCTCCCGTTTGGGACCGAGGTCGTTGACGCGGGTGCCCTCTGCATCGGGGCGGTCAGGCCCGAAGCCCTCGAGGCAGGAGCCCATCGAGTCATCCTCAGAGGACTCGGCGTGGGAGACGGAGGAGGAAGACTCCCCAGACACCTTTCGGACCCGGTGTATCCCCATCGGACTCGCTGGGTTCAGAGCCTCGGACTAGGTCCCCTCTGGAGGACACTCGGTTCTCGGACTTCGTCAGAGACATGGCCAAGGCTTTGGCATTCCCTGTGGATGCCGAGGAGGAGCCTCGAGCCAAAGAGCTCGATGCCCTCCAGTATGACTCTCCCCCGAAGGAGGCCCTTACTGTACCAGTACCTCCGATGTTGGAACGGCTGATGTTCCGAATGTGGGAATCCCTGGCCTCAATGCCTGTATTCAGCAAGCGGGTCTATTCCATCTATCGAGTCCACAAGAGTCCTGGGTTCCAGAAAGCGCAGCTGCCGCACAACTCCATGGTTGTGGAATCGGCCATGCTCCGGCTGAAAAGCCAAAAAACACACTCCTCGGTGCTTGTAGTTTAAATGTAATAGTCACTCAGGGCCTAGCATCAGCAAAGTACATTTAGTTTAAATTTTAAACACAGAAGAGAGCTTTCTGTTTAAATTTGGAACCCAGCAGAGAGTTTGTAGTTTAAATTTCATAATAAGTTAGAGCCTAAAGACTCCTTCTATGCAAGCAAGGACTGTTAATCACCCAGGACGTTGGTCACAGCTTACCTCAGCAGCACAGGCATAAATAGCTCAACCAGAGCTCTGTGATCCTCAGTCTTGAAGGACTAGAAAAGGGGACTGTTACTTCTGGAGAGAGATCTGCAATTGTGAGTATATACTTCTGGGAATTTTCTGAAAGGAATTCTTTGTATTAAAGCTAATTAATCTGTGAACCCACTATTTTTTGTTAAATCAGTCAGGGCCTAGTAGCAGCAGTTTAGGTTTAAATTAAAAACACAGAAGAGAACTTTCTGGTTACATTTCATACCCAGCAGAGAGCTTGTAGTTTAAATTTAATAGTCACTCAGGGCCTAGCATCAGCAAAGTACTTTTAGTTTAAATTTAAAACACAGAAGAGAGCTTTCTGGTTAAATTTGGAACCCAGAAGAGAGCTTGTAATTTAAATTTCATAATAAGTTAGAGCCTAGCAGCAGCAAAGAGCTATAATTTAAATCAAATCAGAATATAGCTTACCTCAGCAGCACAAGACAGGGTACTGTGTAGCAGCCCTCTTTTAATAAGTGTTATTTCCCTCCCTCCCTCCCCAATACCCACCCACCCCTGGGATAATCGTAGCTTTATAGGTACTTACACATCTTAAAAGACAGGAGATGCTCTCAGGTGAAGCTCCTTACCTAAATCAGTCATACACTAAGGACCTGAGATTAGTTAAGCTTCAGGTGAACAAGATATATTAAACGTATTAGGTACAGTTTTATTAGTATAAATATCCATAGCAACCCTTAGTAAGTAAATAACTTAAAGATCTAAACACAAACTTAAAACTAAGATGCAGACAGCAGTCCAGCAGCGAGATGGGGGCTTTCCAGTCTTTTGCATTGAGTGTCATATGTATGATTTTCTCCCAGTTGGTGAGAGGTCTTACGTGTGCACTAGGTGCAAGGAGCTCTTTGCTCTCAGGGAACGAGTCCTTTCTCTAGAGGCTAGAGTAGCAGACTTCGAAAACATAAGAAAGACAGAGAGGTACATAGACGAGACCTACAGGGATATAGTCCTGAAGTCCCACCTCCAGTCTGGTAGCATCTCTGTTGCCATGGAGTTGAGAGGTCACATGACAGGACAGCATCACCCTGGTGTGGCAGGAAGTGATCCTATAGCTAGGACCTATCCTCCAGGTGATGTAAAACCCTCTCGCACCAAGGAAGTTTCTCCAGGGCCATGTGCCCATGAGGGAAGGGTTAGGACAGGCATTAGAGTTGGTGATTCGATCATTAGGCATGTAGGTAGCTGGGTGGCTGGTGGACGTGAGGATCGCCTGGTAGCATGCCTGCCTGGTGTGAAGGTAGCGGACCTCACGTGCCACCTAGATAAAATCTTAGATAGTGCTGGGGAGGAGTCTGCTGTCTTGGTACATGTCGGTACCAATGACATAGGAAAATGTGGTAGGGAGGTTCTGGAGGCTAAATTTAGGCTTTTAGGTAGGAAGTTGAAATCCAGAACTTCCAGGGTAGCATTCTCCGAAATGCTTCCCGTTCCACGCGCAGGACCCAAAAGGCAGGCAGAGCTCCGGATTCTCAATGTGTGGATGAGACAATGGTGCAGAGATGAGGGTTTTGGATTTGTTAGGAACTGGGGAACATTCTGGGGAAAGGAGGGGCTCTTCCGAAGGGAAGGGCTTCACCTTAACCGGGATGGAACCAGACTGCTGGCATTAACCTTTCAAAAGGAGAAAGAGCAGCTTTTAAACTAGATAGATAATAGGAGAAAGCCGGCAGTCGCCCAAGAGCGGATGGTTCAGAAGAATGTATCCTTGAAGGATACTACCAAAAGCAGAGAGGTTCCAAAAAAGAGTAAAGTAGCCCAAATGCCCTCGAGTATGGAGGAGATAGAGCTTAAAGATCCCAAATTACCTATGTCTACCAATAGCCAAATTAATATGAATAAAATACAGTCTCTAAAACGCTTGTATGCAAATGCTAGAAGTCTAAAAAATAAGATGGGAGAGTTAGAATATATAGCATTGAATGAGAGGTTAGATATGATTGGAATATCAGAGACATGGTGGAAGGAGAACAACCAGTGGGACACTGTGATACCTGGGTACAAACTATATCGTAATGATAGAGCTGATGAAATTGGTGGAGGGGTTGCACTCTATGTTAGAGAGGGCATTGAGTCAGAAAGGATTAAAGTTTTGCAGGAAACAAAATTGGCTGTAGAATCTCTATGGATTGAAATTCCATGTAAAAAGGGGAAGGCGATGGCAGTGGGGGTGTACTATCGACCGCCTGGCCAGAATGAACAAATGGATGATGAAATGCTCAAAGAAATCAAGGAAGCTAACAAAAGTTACAGCGCAGTAATAATAATGGGTGATTTCAATTACCTCGGTATCGATTGGGTCAGTGTCACGGCAGCACATGCTAGGGAGATAAAGTTCCTAGATGAAATAAATGACTGCTTCTCGGAGCAGCTGGTTCATGAACCTACCAGAGGGGAAGCCATATTAGGCCTAGTCCTTGGTGGAACACCAGATCTAGTACAAGAGATAAGGGTGTTGGGGCCACTTGGCAACAGTGCTCATAGCATGATCACCTTTGATTTAATTAGTGGAGGAGGGATAGTAAGGAAATCCACAGTACTACCTTTTAACTTTCAAAAAGGAGACTATGATAAAATGAGGAAAATAGTTAAGAAAAAACTAAAAGGAGCAGTTGCAAAGGTTAAAGACTTACATCAAGCTTGGGTGGTGTTGAAAAATACTATCTTGGAAGCCCAGACCAGCTGTATTCCACGCTTTAAGAAAAGTGGAAGGAAGTCCAAAAAACTGCCAGCATGGTTTAAGGGGGAGGTCAGAGAGGCTGCTGTTGCAAAAAAAAGCATCTTTCAGGAAATAGAAAAAAGAGCCAAACGACGAAACCTGGAAACAGCACAAGCACTGGCAAGTCTAATGCAAGGCATTGATAAGACAGGCAAAGGGAGAATTTGAGAAGAAGCTTGCTGCGGAAGCAAAAACGCGAAATAAAGACTTTTTCAAGTACATTCGTAGCAAAAAACCTGTGAGAGTCAGTTGGTCCATTAGATGATAGAGAGGTTAAAGAGGCACTAAGAGGCGACAAGGCAATAGCGGAGAGACTGAATGAATGCTTTGTCTTTTGGGAAAACTGCTAGGTACGTATGTCCTAGATTGGCCACTGTTGGAAATGGGATACTGGGCTTGATGGACCTTGGTCTGACCCAGTATGGCATATCTTATATTCTTATGTTCTTATGTTCCCAGCCGGGAGCCCCGGAACCTGGATGCCCTCGGCAGAAAGTGCTGCCAGAGCTCGATGCTGTCATGCCGTGTCCAAACTTATCAGCTGTACATGGGCATGTACTTGCGGGACCTGGCAAAGGAGATTGCCGAGTTCTCGGCTGGCCTGTCCGAGGAACCCTTGCAGCGCTTCAAGGCCTTGTCCACAGGGATCAGAGAGTGCTCGAAGTTAATGTCTCAAGCAGCTTATGACTGCTTCTAGGCTTCGGCCCTAGTCTTGGCCGGCATCGGTGCATGCCGTCAGGCCTGGCTCATTTCGGCGTACCTAGAGCCATGGGTTCAGGACAAGCTGGTCGTTGTCCCGTGCCGAGGAGACAACCTCTTCGGCAAACCCATGGCTGAGAAAGCTGCAGAACTCGAGTTCGAGTACTTGACCCGGACAAGGTTGTCGAAGAAGACATCTACACCTTCTCACAAGAAGAAGGCCTCAGGGGGAAAAGCCCTTTTTCCCGATGAAGGGTACGGCTTACAGAAACTACCCCACTTACCAGGCCTGCCTCAGCACCCCAACAGGGGCAGCAGGCCAGGGGACAGGGGCATGGCCCACGTAAGCCGAAGACCCCCCAAGACTCCAGCTCCGGCTCCTACCCAGCTGGGAGGGGGTTTTTGACTCCCAGTGCATAGCTCCTCTCCCACCAGTGGTTTGGCCCTGTATGCTCATAGGTGGCCAGCCATTACTACCGACGCCTGGGTTCTGCAAGTAGTCCAGCAGGGCTACTTACTTCACTTCAACCAGGTGCCCACCTCCTTTTTCCCAGGAGAGCCTCTCAGGCCCCCTCTTCACAGGAACCTCCTCCTGCAGGAGTTGACAGGTCTACTAAAGGATCAGGCGGTGGAACCGGAGCCCCACCACCTGCAGGGGCAAGGCTTCTACTCCAGGTATTTCCTCATACCAAAAAGAAAAGGAGGCCTTCGCCCCATCCTGGACTTGAAAATCTAAACAAGTTCCTGGTGAGGGAAAAGTTCAAGATGCTTTCCCTTGGGATCCTACTGCCTTACCTCCACCAGGGAGACTGGCTATGCTCCTTAGATTTAAAGGATGCTTATACTCGCATCCTCATACACCCAGACCACAGACAATACCTCAGGTTTGTAGTTGGAGGAAACCACTTTCAGTACAAGGTGCTTCCCTTTGGCCTAACTTCTGCTCCCAGAGTATTTACCAAATGCCTAGCAGTGATGGCGGCCTTCCTCAGAAGCCCAGGGAGTCTTCGTCTTTCCATACCTGGATGACTGGCTTATCAGGGGCCAATCGGCACAGGAGGCACAGCAGGCCACTGCTCGCACATTCACCCTGCTCCAGCACCTAGGGTTTGTTATAAATCACAAAAAGTCCACTTTACTCCCCACTCAGAACTTGGAGTTCATAGGGGCAAGACTGGACACACTTCAGGCATGGGCGTACCTACTGCTGGACAGGGTGAGGCGGTTGCTGGACTTGGTACAGCAGGTCCAGCACAAACCTCAAGTCTCCGCAAGGGTCTTCCTCCGCCTCCTGGGCCACATGGCCTCTACGGTGCATGTTACTCCATATGCTTGATTCCACATGCGCATAGCTCAATGGAGCCTCAGAGACAGAGTAGCGATGTCCAAGCTACTGGTGACAGCCTTGCAATGGTGGCTTCACCCTCCCAACTTGCTTCAGGGAGTACCATTCCAACCTCCCTCTCACACCAGAGTGCTGACAACAGATGCCTCTTTGCTGGGCTGGGGTGCCCATTGCCAGGGTTCATGCACTCAGGGTCTGTGGTCCTCGTGAGAGGCCGCACTTCCGATCAATCTTCTAGAGCTTTGAGCCATCCACCTAGCTCTTCAAGCCTTCTGTCATCTTCTTGCACATCAGTCGGTGCTGATACAGACAGACTATCAGGTAGCGATGTTCTACATCAACAAACAGGGGGCACAGGATCTCGCATCCTATCCTAGGAAACCCTGGATCTCTGCTCTTTTGCAGTGCCACATCACATGTCCCTAAGGGCAGTTTATCTGTCCAGTCAGGAGAACCTCCTGGCCTACAGGTTGAGCAGGATTCTTCAGCCTCACGAGTGGCAACTGAACCGGGATGTAGCCCAGTGGATCTTCAACCGTTGGGGTCTCCCATCCATGGATCTCTTTGCCAGCCCGCAAAACCATCAGTTGCCCCGGTTCTGCTCGAGGCAGCCGCATCCGCTGAGCGTGATGGTGGATGCTTTCCTGATCTCGTAGGCACAGGGCCTTCTCTATGTGTTCCCACCCACGCCCCTGGTAGCACACACTTTGTTTGAGATTCTTCAGGACAAGGCCTCGGTCATCCTGGTAGCACCCAGGTGGCCCAGGCAACCTTGGTTCCCTCTTCTCCTTCAACTGGCGGTCAAAACTCCACTCCCACTGCGGGTGCAGCCCAACCTCTTGACCCAGGAACGGAGTTCTTTGCTACACCCCAATCTCAGATCCCTCAACTTAATGGCCTGGCTGCTGAGAGGGGTAGTACTTGCTCATCTACTCCTTCCCAAAGAGGTTGAGGAGGTGTTGCTGGCCTCTAGGAGGCAATTCGCTAGAAAATCCTATGCGTTCAAGTGGTGTAGGTTTGAAGGATGGTGCGCCCAGAATAAGGAGGGGCCCGTTCACTTGTCAAGTACCTCAGGTATTGCAGTACTTGCTCCACTTCTCAGAGTTAGGCCTCAAGTCTAACTCTGTCAGGGTCCACCTGAGTGCGCTATCAGCTCACCACTCTCCAGTGGATGGGCAACCTCTTTCAGCTCACCCTTTGGTATCCTGATTCCTCAGAGGCCTCCTCCTCTTGAAGCCCACCGGCTACAGAGTGGGACTTAAATGTGGTCTTGCAGCGGCTTTCTTGCCCACCTTTTGAACCAATGGCCACCTGTCACTTACGTTTCCTTTCCTGGAAAGCACTCTTTCTGGTGGCGCTCACGTCTGCTCGACGGGTGAGCGAGCTGCAGGCTTTAGTATCGGATAGGCCGTATACATGGTTTTATAAAAACAGGGTGGTCCTACTTACTCACCCGAAGTTCCTTCCAAAAATGGTTTCCTCGTTTCACCTCAACCAAGAGGTGATCCTTCCAGCCTTCTTCCCCAGGCCACACACCAGCAGGGCAGAAGCAGTTCTACATACCCTGGACTGTAAGAGGGCCCTCGCCTTCTACCTGGAGCCTACACGGGGACATCGGAGAGCTCCCCAGCTCTTTGTCTCTTATGACCCTAGTAAACTGGGTCTACCTGTCTCCAAGCATACGTTATCCACCTGGGTGGCAGACTGCATCGCCTGGGCATACAGGGCAGCTGTCCTCCAGCTGCAGGGCCAAATCACAGCCCACTCTGTCAGGGCTAAGGCCGCATCAGTGGCTAACCACCGCTCTGTTCCGTTGGCAGACATCTGCTGGGCCGCAACTTGGTCTTCAAGCCAGACTTTTGCAGCCCACTACTGCCTGGAGAGAGAGTCCCAGCGGGACAGTGTTTTCGGTCAGGCAGTACTCTGTAACCTATTTGAGGTTTAGGCAACTCCTACCCTCCGACCCTTTGGCGTCAGGCTACCATGGGGGTTGTGTTCTCGGAGAAAAATCCTATCACTGCTGCTGCGGCTCTTCTAGAGGGAGCCATTTTCAGCTATGGGTTCTCGGTGGCCTACAGCTAGGGAGTCCTATATGTGAGGACTGACTTCCTGCTTGTTCCTGAAGAAAGCGTAGTTACTTACCTGTAACAGGTGTTCTCCAGGGACAGCAGAAATCAGTCCTCACGACCCTCCCTCCTCCACTGGAGTTGCAGTCCTTTGATTAATTTTTTCTCATTTTGCTGTCTTTTTAGCTAAGTCATCTGACTGAGCAAGATGGCACCCTTGGGCAGGAAGGGGACCGCACATGCGTGATGCAATCGCAAAGGCTTTCTTTGAAAGTTGGGGAATTGCTCCGCACGAGTGCTCCATCGGTGCCGATGTCACCGATATGTGAGGACTGATTCCTGCTGTCCCTGGAGAACACCTGTTACAGGTGAGTAACTACGCTTTCTCCAAGAGCAAGCAGGAAGTCAGTCTTCACTTATGGGTGACATTGGCACCGACTGAGCCCGCACGGAGCAATTCCCCAGCTTTCAAAGAAAGCTTTTGGGATTGCTGTCACGCATGCGTGGTCCTCTACCCGACCAAGGGTGCCATCTTGCTCAATCTCCCTTTTCCGCAGAGCCCTTCGGACGCATGTCCTCGTCCCTCAGAAATAGTTTCTTTTTCGGCCTCTGGCCTGCTATTTTTCCGGTTGCACTGGTCCTCTAACCGTCCCTCCCCTGCTCCCTTTTTCTTTTTGAGCAAAGGGGATGTTTTTCATAGCATTTTTTCCTTTTGTGGGCTTTGCGCCCTTTTTTCCCCTAACTGCTGGCCATGTGGGTCTTCAACTGCCATTGGTTTTAAAAAAAATGCAACAGGTGCTCCAAGAACACCTGTCTGCAGTGCCTCAGGGCCAACCATGATCTGGAGGTTTGCTTTCTTTGTAAGAAAATATCCTCCAAGGCCCTGCTAAATCGTAAGCAGAAGTCCGATGACATTTTCCTTAAGGCCTCCTCGGAATCCCCGATGGTGCCCTCGGTCGTCTCTCCGTGGGTGGGATCCCCCACCTCGGCCCCGCACTCAAGGCGGCACTCCGACCAGGGGTCCCCTGAAGTGGAGTGGCTTACGAAGAAGACGACCTCGAAGTTGCTGTCGGTGGCTCCAGACAAGCGCGAGCACTCCCACGCTCGGTCGCTCAGCCCCACTCGGCGTTCCGGAGAGTCAGACAAGGAGCTGCCTCGTAAGGTACCTCGTACAGACACTGAGGCCTCCGGCGATGGCACCCGATCTCCTGAGGGCAGTCCCGGCGAGGACCCCCTATCCTCCTCAACATCCGACCCGGTGACCCCGGTGTTGGCGTCACAGGGCCCCACGCCCACATGGGAGTCCCGTATGCTAGCACTAGAAAGCAGCATTTCTGCCTCTTTAGCTGCCCAGCAGGCGCTCACACCCAGCACGGCTGGCTCGCACCTCAAGACCGAGGTTTCCTCAAGAGGGACATCAGAACCCGCTCTGGAAACCCCCCGAGAGTGGTGGGCCTCGTGAGGGTCCTCGGCGCTGGTCTCGCTCGCCTTCCAGTTTCTCGGGGGCGAGATTCTCCAGGGCCTCCAGCTCCAAACGGACCTCGACCTCCGGACGGGGAGGCCAGCCCGAGTCTGATTCCTCCTCTGATCTCTCGGATTGGGAATCAGATGGGGATACTTCCCCGGAGACCTCGCGTCTACCGGGACCTCCCTTCAGACCCATCCTCGCCCACCATTCAGACGCGTTCACTGCGCAAATAAACCAATGTCTTTAAGCAAAACCTCAAGACCCACCTGTTTTCCCTAGCGTTTAATCTTCCCTCTCCTTTTGTGTGACTCTACTATCCTCTCTCCTCCTTCCTTCTGACGCTCCCCCATGTTGTTCTGTCTCGTCCTGCCTCCTCTCTTCTACTATCCTTTTTAAAAAAAATTGTACATTTCTTTTCCTTCTCGTTGGCCTTTGGCCTTCTTTTACTAAAATTGTTTTAATTGTACACCGCCTTGGTTATTTCAGAAAGGCGGTTTTTATCAAATAAATAAACATAAACATAAACATAAACTTCCTTGGTGTTCATGCGGGATATGGTGCAGGCCCTCGACCTGGCTACTCAGGCCGAGGAGGAGCCTTGAGCCGAAGAGCTCGATATGTTGCAGTACGAGTCCCCACCTTGGGAGTCTCTCACTGTCTCAGTTCCTCCCATTTTGTCCAGGCTACTACTCCGCATGTGGGAGACACCTGCCTTGGTTCCCATTGTGAGTAAGCGCCTTGACGCGATGTATAGGGTCCAGTACGACCCTGGGTTTAGGAAGACCCAGCTTCCCCACACATCCGTGGTGGTGGAATTGGGAATGCGGAAGCAAAAGAGCCCAAAGTCGCACTCTTCGGTTCCACCGGGTAGGGAGTCGAGAGCCCTCGACACCTTGGGGCGCAAGACTTACCAGGGATCCATGCTTACATGCCGTATTCAGGCTTACCAATTATACATGGGCATGTTCTTACGTGACCTTGCCAAGGAGCTCAGGGGTTTCTCCACGGGCCTCGCAGGCGAACCCCTCCTTAGGTTACAGACCCTCCTGAGGTCCGTCGCAGAGTGCTCGAAATACCTCCCGTGCTGCCTACGATGGATTTGAATCCTTGGACCGTGTGGCGGCTGCCAGCATCAGGGCCCGACACCAGGCATTTTACCAGTCCTCGGACTTGGAGCAGTTGGTCCAGGAAAAGCTCCTGGATGTCCCCTGCCTTGGCGAGCAGCTGTTCGGTAAGCCTATGGAGAATAAGGCTGCCGAGTTAGAAACGGAGTTCGTAACGCGCAAGACCTCCTCCCTCCCTCTGAAGAAACAACCAACTAAGAAGCCATTCTTCCCAAGGAAGGGCCTATCTTACCGGGGTTACCTATCCTACCCACCCACTCCATCCTGGCTACAGCAACGCAGGGAAAGACACCCCACGGCCACCGCAAATCTAAAGGGCCCAAGGCCCAAACCCATGTACCACCTCAGCCCACTCAGGGTTTTTGACGCCAGCAGCATAGCCTTTTGCCCCCCAGCAGCTTTGCAGATGGTGGGGGGGACGCCTCTCCCTCTTCGCCCCTCAGTGGGTGTCCACCACGTCGGATACCTGGGTCCTTCGAGTGATCCAAGACAGGTATTGTCTCCACCTGGACAGGCTTCCATCTCCCTTCTCCCCAGCAGAACCTTCTCGACGCCCCGTGCACCAGACATATCTACAGCGGGAGCTGGACAACCTCCTCACCCAGCGGGCGGTCGAGAGGGTACCAATACACCTCCGAGGTTCGGGTTTCTATTCCCGGTACTTCCTGCTCCCGAAAAAAATGGTTGGTCTGCGGCCTATCCTCGACCTCAGAAAGTTAAACAAGTTCTTGGTGCTGGAGACGTTCAAAATGCGTGGATCACCGGTCCATCTCGGGCCGCCTGACCTTGAGTCCTCCACGGACTATTCAAACTGGGAGTCCAACGGAGAGACCTCCCCGGAGACTTGGTCCCACCGAGACCTCCCCACTGACCCAGAAACGGCGGTCACCTCCCGAGGACACCTCCCTTTTGGAGTTGGTCTGGGACATGGCACAGGCCCTTACACTCGCCACTGAGTTGGAGGAGGAGCCCCGTACTGAGGAGCTTGATATTTTGCAATATGAAGCTCCTCTGAAGGAGGCTGTCTAAGTGCTGGTTCCTCCTATTCTGAACCGCCTCCTGCTCCGCATATGGGAGACCTCAGCCTCTGTCCCAATTGTAAGCAAGCACCTGGACGCTGTGTACAAGGTCCAACAAGGTCCGGGGTTTCGAAAAGCTCACCTCCCCCACACATCGATGGTGGTCATATCAGCCATGCAGAAGCTAAAGAGCCCAAAGACTCATTCGTCAGTCCTCCCAGGCAGAGAGTCATGTACTCTAGATGCCCTTGGATGCAAGGCTTATTGGAGCTCCATTGTGTCGTGCTGCATCCAAATTTACCAATTATACATTGGGATGTTTCTCCGTGACCTCGCTAGAGAGCTCGGAGGCTTTGCGGTGGGCCTTGACAGAGACCATCTCCAGCATTTTCAAACTCTCTCAAAGTCCATCGGAGAATGCTCAAAGTATCTCTTGTGAGCAGCGTACAACGGCTTCAAGTCTTCCACCCAAGTGACGGCAGCTGGCATCGGAGCCCACTGGCAGGCTTGACTCCAGTCCTCAGATCTGGAACAGTGGGTCCAGGAGAAGCTGCTTGATGTCCCCTGCCTTGGAGAGCAGCTATTTAGCAAACCCATGGAGGAGAAGGCCACAGAGATTGAGACGGAGTACGCGACTCATACTTGTCTGCTGTCTCTGAGACCCTATCTCGGTCTTTTCCAGCTTAGAAACATAGAAACATGATGACAGAAAAAGACCACATGGCCTATCTAGTCTGTCCTTCCATATCAACAACTACAACAGTCCACTTTTTACCTTTTAGAGATCCTCTGTGTTGGTCCCATGTTTTTTTGAAATCAGTTACTGTCCTCATCTCTACCACCTCCACTGGGAGACTATTCCATGGATCCACTACTCTTTCCGTAAAGAAATATTTCCGCATATCACTCCTGAATCTATTTCCCTTCACCCTCATCCCATGTCCCCTCGTAGCAGAACTTGCTTTCAATTGAAAGAGGCTCTCTCCCTGAACATTTATGCCACGGAGGTATTTAAACATCTCAATCATATCACCTCTATCCCGCCTTTCCTCTAAGGTGTACATATTAAGATCCTTAAGTCTGTCCTTATATACTTTATAATGAAGCCCACTAATCATTTTAGTAGCCACCCTCTGCACCGACTCCATCCTGTTCACATCCTTTTGAAGGTGCGGTCTCCAGAATTGCACACTATACTCCAAATGAAGTCACACCAAAGACTTATACAGAGGCATTATCACCTCCTTTTTTCTGCTAGCCATTCCTCTCAGTATGCACCCAAGCATCCTTCTAGCTTTTGCCGTCGCCTTTTCTACCTGTTTAGCTACTTTAAGATCATCAGACACAACCACGCCTAGGTCCCAATCTTCTTTAGTGGACAAAAGTACTTCACCTCCTATACTGTATTGCTCCCTTGGATTGCTGCAGCCCAAATGCATGACCTTACATTTTTTAACATTAAATCCGAGCTGCCAAATTCTAGACCATTCTTCAAGCTTAGCTAGATCCCTCCTCATGTTATCTACACCTTCCTGGGTGTCTACTCTATTGCAGATTTTGGTATCATCTGCAAAGAGGCAAACCTTACCCGACAGCCCTTCCACTATATCACTAACCAAGATGTTAAAAAGAATCAGACCAAGGACAGATCCCTGGGGCACACCACTGGTAACATCCTTCTCCTCAGAGTGAGCTCCATTTACTTGTACTCTTTGTCGCCTCCCACCCAACCAATTTCTAACCCAAGCAGTAGCTTTAGGGTCCATCCCTAGGGTGCTCAGTTTGTTTATAAGTCGCCTGTGAGGAACAGTGTCAAAGGCTTTACTGAAATCTAAATACACCACATCTAGAGCTCTCCCTCGGTCCAACTCCCTGGTCACCCAGTCAAAGAAATCAATCATATTTGTCTGATAAGACCTGCCTCTGGTGAATCCATGCTGCCTAGGATCCTGTAATCCGCTGGACTCCAGAAACCTCACTATTTTCTCTTTCAGCAGCGTTTCCAATAATTTACTCACCACCGAAGTTAAACTAACCGGCCTGTAGTTTTCAACCACATCCTTACTTCCGCTTTTGTGTAAAGGCACCACATGAGCCTCTCTCCAGTCCTTTGGCACCACTCCCGACTCCAACGAGGCATTGAAAAGGTCAGTCAGTGGAGTTGCTAGAACGTCCCCAAGTTCCCTCGGTATTCTAGGGTGTATCCCATCCGGTCCCATCGCTTTGTCTACTTTAAGTTGAGCTAGTTTCTCACGAACACAGTCTTCTGAAAATTGTTCAAGATGTCCCTCGCTTCTGTTCCTATTTGTGGGTGTTTTCTGAGGTCCTGCTCCTGGTTCTTCATCTGTGAACACAGAACAAAAATATTTGTTAAGCAATTCCGCTTTATCCTTATCAGCTTCTACATATTCCCTCCCTGCGCCCTTGAGTCTGACAATACCACTTTTGCCCTTCCTCTTCTCACTAATATATCTGAAAAATGTCTTATCCCCCCATTTTATTGCATTGGCTATTTCCTCCTCCTTTTGAATCTTTGCCTTCTTGACTACTTTGCTAGCTTCTTGAAGTTTTTCCAAATACAGATGCCTGTCTTCCCTCTCTGTGATCTCTTGTATTTCATGAAGGCCTCCCTCTTTTTCTTCACTTTTTCAGCTACTTCCTTCGAAAACCATAGCGGTCTCCTTTTCCTTTTGCCTTTATTTACCTTTTTAACAAAAAGGTTGGTTGCCCTTAAAATACCCCCTTTCAGTTTTGCCCACTGTTTTTCTACATCCTTCAGCTGTTCCCATCCCACTAACGACTCCCTGAGGTATTGGCCCATCTTCGCAAAGTTAGTCTTCCTAAAGTCTAAGATCCTTACCTTGGAATGGATTCTAACAGCCCTAGTCCTAATACTGAACCACACCATCTGGTTATCACTGGATGCAAAATGATTTCCCACTACATCAGAAACACTTTCACCATTGGTAAGCACCAAGTCCAGTATGGCCCCTTCACATGTGGGGTCTTTTAGCAATTGCCTGAATAGTTCTCCCTGTAGAGAATCCAGGATCTCCTTACTTCTAGATGATACTGCAGCAGGAATGTGCCAATCAATATCTGGCATATTGAAATCTCCTATCAGTAGCACTTCCCCTTTCCTAGCAATGCTGCCTATGTCTTCAATTAACTCTGTCCACCTCTTGTGAGGGAGGTCTGTATATCACACCAATGCAAATAGATTTCTCTTTTCCTCTTTCTAGTTAACCCACAATGCCTCCTCTCTCCCTTTTAAGCTCTGTAATTCCAAAGCTTTAATAGTAGTTTTTACATATAGTGCCACTCCTCCTCCCCTTCTTCCTACCCTGTCCTTTCTGAATAAAGTATAGCCAGGTATAGTTACATCCCATTCATGGTTTTCTGTGAACCATGTTTCTGTAACTGCCACTAAATCCAAGTCAGCCACTCCCACCAAAGCTTCAACATGAGGGATCTTATTTCCCATGCTACGGGAATTTATTCACACTGCTTTCCATATGTTACCCATTTCCATAAAGGTATTTAATGTATCACCTACCTGGGGGCTTTCACTTACCTGGGGGCTTTCTTCACCCATCCCCAACGAATCTAGTTTAAAGCCCTCTTCAGTAGATTAGCCAGTCTACTACCGAAGATGCGTTGACCTTTCTTGGACAGATGGATGCCATCTCTGCTCTGCAACCCTTGGAACAGCATCCCATGGTCTAGGAAACCAAAACGCTCTCGATGACACCATCCACGCAGCCATGCATTCATCTCCAGGATGCGAGCCTCTCTGCCTTGGCCTTTACCCTCAACAGGGAGGATTGAAGAGAACACCACCTGTGCATCTAACTGCTTCACCCTCTGTCCCAGAGCCATGAAGTCACTTTTGATACGTTCCGAGGTATACCTGGCAGTATCATTTGTTCCAACATGGATTAGCAACATTGGGTAATAGTCAGTGGGCTTGATGAGTCTCTGCAAACTCTCCGTAACATCTTGGATTTTGGCACCAGGCAGACAGCATACCTCTCTGGACATCAAGTCTGGTCGGCAGCTTGGCGGATTCTCTGGCTTGGTTTCAGGAGTCTCAGAACCTGCTTTGCGGTATGCCCTTCGAAGCCCCAATGCACTGCGAGGGTCGGTGCACTCAGGAGTCCTATCCCTCGAGTCCCGGCAGCAGATCAGTCTGCTGGAACTCTGGGCTATTTGCCTCGCTCTCTGGGATTTCAGGGATCGCTTGCAGCACTAGTTGGTGCTGGTCCAGACGGACAATCAGGTCACGATGTTCTGTGTGAACAAACGGGGGGTGCACTGGCTCCTACAGCCTATGTTTGGAGGTGACAGCCCTGTGCTCCTTTGCAGTGAGCCAGGGCATGACTGTCCACGTCATGTACCTCCCAGGTCCGGACAACGCTTTGACAGACCAGCTCAGCAGGGTCCTCTGGCCACACGAGTGGCACCTGTATCCCTAGACGGTGCAGCGGCTCTTCCAGCATTGGGGGACTCTGGGCTTGTACCTTTTCACCAGCCCAGCAAACTTGCAGCTTCCTCGATTCTGCGGACCTTCCCGCACCTGGGCAGGGTGGTCCCCGACGCCTTCCTCATCTTGTGGAGCACAGGGTTACTATATGCCTTCCCCCCCACACCCCTCTTCAGCCAGACCCTCCTCAAGGTCCAGCAGGACAGGGCCTCGGTGACCCTCACAGCCCCGAGGTGGCCCAGGCAGCCTTGGTTTCCCCTGCTACTCCGTCTCTTGATGGAGCCCCCAGTCCCGCTTGGGTTCTCACCCAAGCTGCTCACACAGGAGGAGGGATTGCTTCTTCACCCTAGCCTCCTACCACTTCCCCATGGAGATCGAGGACATTCTTTTGGCCTCTTGAAAGGACTCGACCAGACGGGCTTATGCCTTCAAGTGGCGTCAATTCTCGGTCTTGTGCTCAGAGCTCCAAGTGGACCCATTCTTCTGCCCTACCAGTTTGGTCTTGCAGTACCTGCTCCACCTATTGTAGTCTGGGCTGAAGTCTAACTCGGTCAGGGTTCATCTGAGTGCCATCTCAGTGAACCACCACCCCATCGAGGGCAAACCCCTTTCGGGGTTACTGCTTGTCTCTCATTTCATGCGAAGTCTTCTTTCCAAGCTCCCTACCGCCCTCCTCCAGCAGAGTGGGACCTCAATGTGGTCCTCACGCTGCTGACCAAGCCGCCCTTTGAGCCCATGGCTTCCTGCCCGCCACAGCACCTGTCATGGAAGGTGACCTTCTTGATAGCTCTCACTTCTGCCCGGAGAGTCATTGAACTCCAGGCATTGATGGCCAAGGCACCATACATGAGTTTCTATAAGAACTGGGTGGTCCTGCTTACTCACCCTAAGTTCCTTCTGAAGGTTGTCTCAGATTTTCATCTCAGTCAAGAGATAGTGCTGCCCACTTTCTTCCCTAAGCCCCAAGCTGACCGGGCATTGGCGATTCTCCACACCCTGGATTGTAAGATGGCTCTCTCCTTTTACCTGCAGCAGACTCGTGACCACTGCAGATCCGGGCAGCTCTTTGTTTCCTTTGACCCCAGCCGCTTGGGGCTGGTGGTCACCAAGCGTACCTTGTCCATCTGGGTGGCGGACTGCATCACCTTTGCCCAGACTCAGACCGGGTTCCCCCTGGAATACCAAATCAGGGCTCAGTGTCCAAGCGATGGTGATTTCAGTCGCTAGTCTGCGCTCAGTGCCACTGGCGGACATCTGCCAGGCCGCCACCTGGTCTTCCACTCACACCTTCATGATGCATTACTGACTGGAGAGGGAGTACCGTCGGGATGCCGCCTTCAGCCAGACTGTACTCCTTAATCTGTTCGGGTTTAAGTGATTCCTGCCCTTCTTGTACTGGCTACCGGGAGCGTGGCCATCCATTGACCCGGGGTCCTCAAGATGCCTTCGGCTTTCACAGGCAACTGCTCACGGCGATGCCATACCTTTATTCTACAGGTCCATAGTAACCTGAAGCTAGGGAGTCCCATATGTGAGGACTGACTTCCTGCTTGTTCCTGGAGAAAGCGTAGTTACTCACCTGTAACAGGTGTTCTCCAGGGACAGCAGGAATCTGTCCTCAAAATCCTCCCTCCTCCCCTTGGAGTTGCTGTATATTTTTATGCCATCATCTTGATGGGGCTATAGCTATGGCACCTGACGGAGTAAGATGGCACCCTTGGGTGGGAAGGGGACCACGCATGCGTGGTGGCATTCCCAAAGGCTTGCTTTGAAAGCTGGGGATATGCTCCGCGTGGGCTCCATTGGTGCCGATGTCACCCATATTGAGGACTGATTCTTGCTGTCCCTGGAATACACCTGTTACAGGGGAGTAACTACGCTTTATTAGCAGCATACACCTTCCAATAGGCTTTCACAGTATGCCAAATTCCTCGTGACGACATTGTGCAGGTCTCTAGAAGTGAATTAGCATGTATTATAATATACCAGGGAAGTATGTAGAGAAAGTGTTGTAGAGGGTGGGCAGATTCAATTTTTCTTACATAGAATTAATGCATTGCCAGAGAGTTTTAGAAAGGTTCACTCTTCTAAGTGATCTAGTATTATAGTTATGGATTCAGAACTAAGAGACTTGGGTTCAAATTCTGTTTCTGCTACTGACACTTGGGATCTTGGAAAACTAACTTTCTCTGATTGTGAGGTAACCATGTAGATTGTAAACTCTCTGGAGAAGGAATTCATACATGTATACAACTTGTTGTAAAGGACCCTACTTTGGAGGGATTTATAAATGCTAAAATAATAAAAGTAACTAGAAATTGATTGCAGACTTTACTGCATGAACGATTGTGTTTGTGAGATGAGGGAGACTAATCGGATAATAATGACTAAAGTGTGAGATGGTACTGGACTGTTTTTTGGTAAATCTAAGTAGGATAACTGAAATCTCAGGAAAGATGATATGAGCTTTGGACAAAAATATGAAATAGAAGCCCATTGTTATAATAAATATGCGTGTGAAAACATCTAGGCATCATCTTACTATTTTCAATGTCTCTCATGCTATAGTATAGGTCAACTTGTCATGTTACTTTGACAGTATCGCCATACAGAGAGTACCATAGAATGAATCTCATAAACATGACATCCGTTACCCTCCAAAATGGGTCTTTGCAGTGAGTTTCATTGTAACATGAGTAACTCTGAATACATAACAGATTTCTGCAGAAGTACTTATCAGAAGAATTTCATTGTGGTCAAGCACTTGTTAAAAGATCCAACTGCATAATGAAACTCTGAAGCGCTAGTGGTCGCTGACTGAGTCCATCGTCAGTTCATTTATGCAATTAGGAGCATATTTGCTCTTAGGTTGGTATGAGACTTCTACTGTTCATTGTATTCTTATTCCTCTTTTCTCATTCCAGGGTTTCTTTAGCAAGCGCCTTAAAGGATCCATCAAAAGAACAAAGAGTCAGTCAAAGCTGGACCGAAACACAAGCTTTCGACTTCCATCTCTCCGCAATACTGACAGCGACAGGTATTATTCCTTACAGAAGAAGCAAAAATAAGAAACTGTTACATGTGTATCTTGTGCTAAGTGACCAAAAGTCTAGGATTATGGGTACAAATCTGCCATAATAGACAAAGTTTTCACAGATTTTCAGTGTTTAATAAGTAGGGTTAGATGTACTAGGACTTTTTCCTTATAGATAAGACAGCAGTTCTATTTATTTCAGTCTTGATTACCTGCTTTTCATCTAATCATAGGCCCCAAAGCAGATGTCCGTTTCATACATCTTACAGAGCCTAAAACATAATACCTGAGTTATATATATGTGTTATGTATGCACGCACAAATGCATACATAACACATATATACAACCCATGTATTATGTTTTAGTCCCTTTAAGATATATGCTGCATTAGAATTATACTCGGAATACACTCTACAATGTAATATAAAGCTAGCAGTCGAAAACCATCCTGTAGCAAAGATTTTGTGTCCAAATTAGCATAAATTCTTTGAGCATCTGCTGCTACTTCCTAAAATCCTAGAGCAGTGATGGCTAACCTTTTTGAGCCCGAGTGCCCAAACTGCCGCACAAAACCAAAGAATTTCCTCAAAGTGCCAGCACGTCATTTGCATAAGTGGTCTTATTTGCATAAATATTTGCATAATGTTACCATACACTAACTTTTAGTAAACATGTCTCTTAATGAGTGTATGGATAAAGAAAGACTAAAAGATTTCTACATTACTATAATCCAGTGCCAACCGCCAGGCACATTAGGAACTACTAGAAAACGCTGCCCATTTAGAACCCATAGCAAACCCGCCGTATCCTGACAGCATTACCAGGACTCACAAAGCACCATACCCTACCTATCAAAAGGCAACACTGCAAATATTAAACCAATACATTTCAGTGAATACTGGGGAAAGAGAACAAGTGGCAACGTCAAATAGGAATTTCCTCTTGTACCAAACAAAGCGCAGATGTTAATGATGCACATTTCCCAGAGCTGACATATTCCAGTTAATAAATTCAAAATAAAGAGATATCGTTCTACCTTTTGTGCATTTTTTTTCAGTTGCAATTGGTCCAGCCATTTTCTTCTGGTTTCTTCATGTTTTCTGCTAACTCTCCATCGTCTGCTGTCCAGTTGTCCTTCTTCTTCTCTTCTAGTTTTTTTTCCATTCTCTCTCTCTACATCTGCTTTAACATACTAATCTTTCTCCTTTTGCTCTTTCCTCATTCCTATTTCATCCACACAAATTTTACCCCTCCATCCTCAATCCCCAATTACTCTCCCAATACCTGGCCAATTGTAGATTTTTCATCCCTCCTACACAAAATATTTTTCCCCTCTCCATTTTACTCTCCCAGCCCCATCCCATTCTAATCCTCCCCCAACATCAGCTCCCTTCTAGTTCCAGTCTCACCCAGCATCCATTCCCTTCTTCAAGCCCCCCACTTCCCCTCAGCCCATTTCCATTCCAAGCCCCGTCCCCATCAGCTATTTGCAGTTCAAGCCCCCCACTTCCCCTCAGCCCATTTCCATTCCAAGCCCCATCCCCAACAGCTATTTGCAGTTCAAGCCCCCTTCCACTCAGCCCATTTCCAGTCCTAGCAACCCCCCAACCCATTACCAGTCCTAGCCCCCCATAGCTCACTCCCAGTCCTAATCCCACCAGCCCATTTCCAGTCCTAACCTCCCCATCAGCCCACTCCCAGTCCTAATCCCCCATCACTCAATTTTAGTTTAAGCCCCCCCAGCGCCTATCACCACTCCTAACCCCCCCCAGTGCCCATCACCACTCCTACCCCCCCAGCCCAGCGCCCATCACCACTCCTAACCCCCCCAGCCAGCCCAGTGCCCATCACCACCCCTAACCCCCCCCAGCCAGCCCAGTGTCCATCACCACTCCTAACCCCCCAGCCCAGTGCCCATCACCACTCCTAACCCCCCCACCCCAGCCCATCACTACTCCTAACACCCCCCAGCCCAGCCCATCACTACTCCTAACCCCCCCCAGCCCAGCCCAGCCAATCACCACTCCTAACCCCCCCCCAGCCCAGCCCAGCCCAGCCCAGCCCATCACCACTCCTAACCCCCCCCCCAGCCCAGCCCATAACCACTCCTAACCCCCCCCCAGCCCAGCCCAGCCCATCACCACTCCTAACCCCCCCCCAGCCCAGCCCAGCCCATCACCACTCCTAAGCCCCCCAGCCCAGCCCAGCACCACTCCTAACCCCACCCCCCACCCCCAGCCCAGCCCAGCCCAGCCCAGGGAAAATTAAAAAAAAAACAGACAACCAGTTTGCTGCCGCTGTCGGTGCCGCCGCGGCAGAATCGAGCGTGCCGCGGGGCCCCCCTGTACCCCCCGGCAGAGCCTGTCCTCCCCGTAGCAGCTCTCTCTTTGGAGCTGCAGTCAGACGCGCCGGCTTGCAGAGCGCGAGGGAAGAGTTCCCTCGCTGCTCTGTTAAGCCCGCGGGGGCTGATGGGAAGCCCATCAGCCCCCGCGGGCTTAACAGAGTCGCGAAAGGGAAACTCTTCCCTTCGCGCTCTGCAAGCCGGCGCGTCTGACTGCAGCTCCAAAGAGAGAGCTGCTACGGGGAGGACAGGCTCTGCCGGTGGGTACAGGGGGGCCCCGCGGCACGCTCGATTCTGCCGCGGCGGCCCCGACAACGGCAGCAGACAGGGTTGTTGTTTTTTTTTCGATGGCGGACCTTCCCGCGTGCCAGCTGCAAGGCCTTCGCGTGCCACAGCTGGCACGCGTGCCATAGGTTCGCCATCGCTGTCCTAGAGCAACTGGACTCTGAATTTTACCACATGTTGTGTCTCATACATCTAACTGGTGCAATCTTCTATAGTGCCACATTCTATTTTAATCACATTTTTTACATTATTACCCAGAAAGATACAAAGGAACACATCTAAGAATTAAAAAAAAATTCATAGTAAAAACTAAGAACAAAGAAGTCCATGACAATAGTCAGTGACGGTTATGTCTGTTGTTTTTGCTGTGTCACACTTCTGTGTGCTGGAATCAATCGAGAAAATCCCAGCCATCCATTAGTACTCATAGGAAGGAGTTGTACACTGCAATCTCAAATTACAATTTGTTTGCCTATTTCTAATTTGAAGAGGTATACTAATAGCAGTGGCATATAGCAGTTCCCACAATTCAAGGGAAAGTACTTTAGACAGGAAGAGCTGGGAGGCTTTTGTTTTTTTATTTTTTCTACTGCAGTCCATGAATGTAAGCAACGCATCAGGAAAATTTGGTGAAGGGCTTAATTAATTACTTGTTTCTTGTGTTCTATTTGTATGTCTTGAGGCAGTAACTCACTAATCGGCACATATACAGTATATAAGTGTTT
Organism: Ichthyophis bannanicus; assembly: GCA_033557465.1. Taxonomy (NCBI): domain Eukaryota; kingdom Metazoa; phylum Chordata; class Amphibia; order Gymnophiona; family Ichthyophiidae; genus Ichthyophis; species Ichthyophis bannanicus. The sequence continues at coordinate 1,686,946 of JAWIIG010000024.1, read as the reverse complement.
TTTCAGTCTTTGGCACTGCAGTGTGTCTTTCTCTCCTGTGGATCCAAGTATTCTGTGTTGCCATGCTGTGCTTTATAAATTCCCTGTGGTGAGGTTGAGTTTCTGGTACTCTTGGGCTCCTAAGATAGCACTGGAATATTTAATGCAGCTCATTCTTTATGATCTTTCTGTGTGGCTTGGATTTGTATTTTGAATTTTAGATTTATTACTCACCTTTCTCAAAAATAAAAGCTCAATGCAGTGTACATGTGCAGCAGGTATAAGTTATTTCCCTTCTCAAATTGGCTTGCAGAATAGTTGCACCTTCAGATTAGCTTCACTCTCTAAAATACAGCTTCCCCATTAAAGATCTGTAATATAACATAGGCCTTGTTAATATCAATGACTGATAGTGCAGTAGATGTGAAAATAAAATGGCTAAGCCAAGACTCTGTTGTTTTTTTTAATTTCCCTTATAAAAATTATCAGTTTACAAAAACTGATACTTTATCAATATTGCAATGGGAAAACAATATATCAATGTTTCTCCTTGTACAAGCAGGAAGTCAGTCCTCACATATGGGTGACATCAGTGCCCGAGGCCATCCTCATCGAGGACTCCCCCTCTACAGAACCGACGCTGGGCCCAAAGTCCTCTGTGCCCGCATCAAAGGCTGCGGAGCCAACTGACATGGAGACCAGGATGGCGGCCGTAGAGAGCAGTATATCTGCCCTTGTGGCCATGCAGTGGGCATTTATGTCCAGTTCCTCCGGTTCATCCGCCCTGCCGATGGGTTCCTTGACATTGAGGGCTTCCCTGGACGTCGAGCCGATCCTTGAGTGCCACCAGCCTCGAGAAACCCATCAGCATCAGATGAGGTCCTGGTCCTGTTCCTCGGGGCACTGGTCCTTTCCATTGAGTGTACATGGTTTAGATCACAGGTCCCCTGGAGGTCATGGTCCTCAGGGCTCGGGCCTCAACCACAGTGACCATGGGGCCTCAGACGTCCGCAAATTTCAAGTCGGAATGGGAGACTGAGGACAAGGAGTCCCTGGACACTCAGCGGCACCAAGACATGCCCTCGGACCCTTCTCCCCTGGTGTCCCGGTACTGTTCCCCACCTGAGGACGTTGCCTTCTTCGACTTTGTGCAGGACATGGCTAAGGTGCTCACCACAGAGGCTGAAGAGGATCTGCACACAGAGCAAGTAGAAATTCTCCAGTACGAGGCCGCCTCTAAGGAAGCTCTTATGGTGCCTATCCCTCCGATCCTGGAGTGCCTCCTTCTCTATATGTGGGAGACACCGGCATCGGTGCCCATTGTCAGCAGCCAACTCGACTTTATGTACCGAGTCCACCGAAGCCCCGGGTTCCAGAAGACTCAACTTCCCCATAACTCCATGGTTGTTGAGTTGGCCATGTGCAGACAAGAGTCAAAAGACACTTTCCTCAGTGCCCCACGGCAGGGAGGCCCAGACCTTCAACGCCCTCAGCCGAAAGGCCTTCCAGGGCTTTATGCTTGCATACTGAGTCCGTTCCTACCAACTATACATCAGAATTTATCTCAAAGAGATGGCAAAGTAGCTCATCCGTTTTTCGGTAGGCCTCAATGGGGAACCCCTTCAGCGGTTCAAATCTCTGGCCTCAGCGGTCAAGGAGTGCTTGAAGTTTTTATTCTGAGCAGCCTACGACAGCTTTGAGTCCTCAGCCAGAGTAGCCTCCATGGGCATCGGGGCCCGACCCCAGGAATGGCTACAGTCATCTGATCTCGAATAATGGGTTCAGGAAAAACTTATCGATGTCCCCTGTATCAGAGAGAATCTCTTCGGGAAATCCATGGCAGACAAGGCAGCTGAAATAGAAACTGAGTTACTGACAAGGGCCAGTCTCTCAAAAAAGACCTCGGTGCAGCCGCATAAGAAGGCCCCGGGGAAGAAGTCCCCCTTCCTGAGGAAAATGGGAGGTTTTGGCAATACCTCACAGTTCCAAAACTTCTCTGCCCCGCAGCAAGGCCAACACCACAAGGGGCAAGGGCATGGCCCTCGCAAGCAAAGGCACCCAAGTTCCAGACACCGGCTATGGCCCAACCTGGGGGGAGCTTTTTACTCCTTGGACACAATTTCCTCTCCCACAGGAGGTCCCCAACAGCCCATGGGGGACAACTGGCCCTGTTTGCCCACATGTGGTCCACCATCACCACCGATTCCTGCAAGAGGTCAAGGAGGAGTGGAGGAGTGGCCTAGTGGTTGGGGCAAGGTACTTCAGGCCGGAAGGTCGGGGGTTCAAATCCCACTAGAGGACAGCAACCTTGGGCCGGAAGGACTGGGGTTTCTAGTCCCACAGGTGCTCCTTGTGGTCTTGGGCAAGCCACTTAACCCTCCATAGCCCATGTTCCCTGTAAAATAATTATCTCCAAGTTATAATGCCCTGTTCAATGTAATTTCGGTTTGTTCAATGTAAACCGCACTGATGCAGAATAGCGCGGTATATAAGAGAATGCAAATAAATAAATAAAAAAAAGGAGGACTACCTCCTCCACCTGCAACAGGCGCCATCCTTATACTTTCCAGGAGAGCCCCCAAGACCTCTCCTCCACCAGACACTGCTCATCACCAAGCTCACAGGTCTCCTTGAGGACATTGGCATTGAGTCATGGGCGTGGCTGCCACAGTCTTATTTCTTTTTTGTCGTACCTTGTAGTTGTCTCATCTCCAGGAACAAGCAGGAATGTAGTCTCCACATATGGGTGACATCGGTACCGACGGAGCCTGCGTGGAAGCATCTCCCCAGCTTTCAAAGAAAGCCTTTGGGAGATGCACCATGCATGCGTGGTCCACTTCGTACCCAAGGGTGCCTTCTTGCCTCAGTCTCCTTTTTTCCGTGGAGCCCATTGGACGTTGTCCAACTTTCCCCGGAAAAAGTCTGATTTTTATTGTTAAGTTTTCTTTGGTTTGCATACCGGTTCCTTCCCGCCCCCAAACCAGCTTGCCTTGGCATCATCCTCTGGTTCGTCCATTCGTTTTCTCATTTTTTAATTGAGGTGTTCTTCGACCGGCGTTTGTGCCCTTTTTCAGCCTTGAACCCCTGCCAGATGGCGGAACCCCCTTTTTTCCGATGGCCTCCAGTGGCTTCACAAAAGTGTGTCCAGTGTGGCAAAATGATGTCACTCACTGACCCACATGACTGTTGTCTCCGATGCTTCAGCCCAGAGCATGATTCCGACTGCGAACTCTGCAGAACCATGACCTCAAAGGACCTAGAGCCGCCATCAGCAGCAGGAAAACCTTTTTCAGAAGTCTGACTTCACGCCAGAGTCTCTGGTGACATCACGCTCCAAGGCGCCCTCCGATACCTCTGTGCCCTGAGAAGCCAGAGCCTCCTTGGAGTCCCGTGGCTGTGGTTCCTCTGAGCGAAAATCACCGGAGTTGGAACACAAGAAGAAACAACCCTCGGAGGATGGATCTGGGAAGAATGGGAAATCCCAACCCAGGACCCGCAGTCCCAGATGTGAGTCCGAGGAGTCAGGGCAGGTGCGGCCTTCCAAGTTACCCGTAAAGATTTGTCAGCACCCGCCGACTGGCCTCAGGCCTCCGAGGCCATCCTCATCGAGGACTCCCCCTCAACAGTACCTACAATAGGCCCAAAGTCTTCAGTGCCTACATTGAAGGCTGCGGAACCAACTGATTTGGAGACCAGAATGGCAGCCCCAGAGAGCAGTATATCTGCCCTAGTGGCCATGCATCAGGGGTTCATGTCCGGCTCATCTGGTTCATCCACCCCGATGACGGGACCCTTGTCATCGAGGGCTTTTCCGGACATCAAGAGTCCCCAGACATGAGGCAAAAACGAGATGTGCCCTTGGACCTGTCTCCCACAACGACCCGACACTGTTCCCCACCCAAGGACATCACATTCCTCTATTTTGTGCAGGACATGGCCAAGGCTCTCACTGTCGAGACTGAGGCCGAGGAGAACCCTTGTACCGAGGAATTGGAGATACTGCAATACGAGGCACCCCTGAAGGAAACACTTATGGTCCCGATGCCCCCAATCCTAGATTGCTTACTCCTTCGGATGTGGGAAACACTGGCGTCACTGCTAATCATTAGTAGGGGCCTCAATGCCATGTACCGGGAACGCCGAAGCCCTGGGTTCCATAAGATCCAGCTTCCCCTACAACTCCATGGTCATGGAGTTGGCCATGCACCAGCTTAAAAGCCAAAAAATTCATTCATCTTTGCCACCGGCAGGGAGACCCGAACCTTTCAGTGCTCGATGCTGACGTAGTGGATCCAGTCCTATCAGCTCTACATCGGCATGTACCCGAAGGAACTGTCGAAGGAGCTTGGTGGGTTCTCAGCAGGCTACAGTGTGGGACCGTGCTACTGGGATGCATAAAATCGTAATACACTATATCACTATTACACTGTTACTAATGAAATAACACCAACTTAACAAGCTGCTTTATTTTGATTAAAGGAATGAGAATGTACAGCCACCCACACGTATGTTGTGTTGCCATCCTTAAAATCTCTATAAACTGGCATATATAAACCAAAGCACACAAGAAATACTATTAAAAAAGAGCACCTGCTGAAAGAAACAGAATGTCATACATAGTATTCACCGTGCCATACTAACATGTCCAAGTGTTAATTATTTTATATTATACATATGCATTTTTTAGCGATTACACATTCATTCTCACTGCACGGCCCGACGTTCCGGTTTTATGTGAGCTCAGCCCCAACCCCCCTTGGTGCGGTTTCCCGTGGTTTTTAAAAAATATCTTTTTTAAAATATAATTCTGTTCAATTATAAGGCAACAATTTGATCACACGTTCACACGTGCATCAACTTTTTTACATTTAATGGTTCCTCTATTTTTTTCATTTTTTGCACAATGGTTCACATTTATTAATACTAGGATAGCCTCTTAGTTTCTACATTTTTTTACACGTACTGTACAGGATACATTGTGGTTGATTTTGAGCGATACATGCCACATTAATTGCCTTGTCATGTTTTTACAATTTCAAGGTTCACATATCTCTAGCTAAATATACATTTTTGTTCAAGAGCATTGCGTAGAGATATTAATATCATGTTCTTTTAGTAACATGGATATAGTTTATTTTCAGTTTTGTTTCAACTATATCTGATTAGTCAGCTTATTTTTGTGCACGATCATTTTTTCCAGTTAGTCTTACATGGCTCATTATTGGGGAGCCTGGCCACGCCCCCTTTTTTTGGCGCGTTTTTTCAGCGTCTATTTAAAGGCTTCCACATTTTAACACTTCGTTTTTAAACGTTACAACTGATATTATGTCGCACATTTTCTGAAAAGCAATATGTCAGGTATTTTTCGCAGTTTCCACAATTTGTATGACGTTCTGTTTCTTTCAGCAGGTGCTCTTTTTTAATAGTATTTCTTGTGTGCTTTGGTTTATATATGCCGGTTTATAGAGATTTTAAGGACGGCAACACAACATACGTGTGGGTGGCTGTACATTCTTATTCCTTTAATCAAAATAAAGCAGCTTGTTAAGTTGGTGTTATTTCATTAGTAACAGTGTAATAGTGATATAGTGTATTACGGTTTTATGCATCCCAGTAGCACGGTCCCACACTGTAGCGTTTACAGATTTTTATAGCAATATACACTTTTTAAGTAACATACAACTTTTAGCAATAGTATTAGCTATGCTACACTAACATGTCTAATTGTTTAATTATTTTATATTATACATTTGTATCTTTTAACATCATTCATAAGTGACTATGTATTCAATCTCACTGCACGGCCCGATGTTCCGGTTTTATGTGTAGCTTAGCCTCACCCCCCCCCCCCCCCCCCCCCCGGTGCGATTTTTTTAAGAGCCTTCTTTGTTCAGTTATTGTCTTAGCAACATCTTACAATTTATGTTGCTATGTTAGGCAACTTTTCATATGTTTTTTTATTGTCTTATATACACAATTGAGAGGATGTGCAGTTTATCATCTGCCTTTCTTTTCCCAGTCTTGTACGGGGACTCACATCTTTATAACAGCGGTGTAATCATTATAATCATGAGATGTATATATTTATATATATGTTTTTTAAACATTACGTTTGTTACTTCACATTGTATAAGGTATCCAGGGCTAATTGTCCTTTTTTAAGCTATGGTTTAGTAGAAACAAAGTATCATGTCTCCTCTTCATTTAACATTATACTAAACATCTTTCTGAATACAGTTGTACATAATTAGGCGTTATCATTTTTTTGTTGCAAACTGTTTCATTAAGTTTGTATTACGTTTTTGTTATCAGCCACGCAAGTCTTATAAACAGTTTTTACTGTTTCATTCATATCAGTTGCGCACCCAGGATGCAATATAGTAAGTATTTTTTATTAAGTTTTATTAGTACTTTTGTCTTTCCTGTTATATTCATTTTTTTATTCATTCTCTACATTTATATCATTTTATGATTTTCTATCGCCCTGCGTCTATTTAAATTACACATAATGTGCATGTTGTAATTCATTTGTAGTGTCGATTAGTTTATGTTTTTGTTCTTTTGCTCTTTTATTTTTAACATGATGCCTGTTTGGTTTAAAGTTTTTAAATTTATGTTTGTTTTACTAATGTATTTATATTTTTATTTTTAATTTTTTGTAAGCTGCGATCTCCCCCTGAGGAAGGCGTTCGCCGAAACGCGTTGGGGTATTTAATAAAGCAACTGTGTTTTCCATTCTCTCTTGCTCCCTGTGTATCCCATAAAACAAAAGGCCCTGAAGTCCCAGGTGCCGGCTCTGGCCCAGCCTGGGGGAACTTTTGACTGCCTGGGCGCGACTTCTCTACCTTCAGGGGGGCACCTAGCACTGTTTTCCCACAGGTAGACAGCCATCACCACCAATACCTTGGTGCTACAAGTAGTCAAGGAGGCTACCACCTCCACCTACAACGGGTGCCACCCTCATACTTCCCAGGAGAACCCACCAGGCCTCTCCTTCACCAGACCCTGCTCCTCACTGAGCTAGCAGGCCTAATCAATGACAAAGCAGTGGAGCCAGTGCTGAAACATCTCTGAGGCACAGGCTTTTACTCCCAGGTATTTCCTCATCCCCAAGAGGACAGGGGGCCTCAGGCCCATCCTGGACCTATGAGAGCTCAGCAGGTTTCTGGTCAAGGAGAAGATTAAGATGTTCTCCCTTGGGATACTGCTGCTTTCACTCTGTCAGGGAGATTAGCTATGCTCCTTAGACTTAAAGGATGCCTACACTCACATCCTAATTCATCCCAGTCACAGAAAATACCTTCGGTTTGTGGTGGGGGGACAGCACTACCAATACAGGGTGCTGCCCTTCAGTCTGGCCTCGTCACCAAAGGTTATCACCAAGGATCTTCACAAAGTGCCTCGTGGTGGTCGCAGCCCAACTCCTGCTGAAAGGGGCCTTCGTCTTCCCTTATCTGGACGACTGACTCATAAAGGGGGACACGACTGCAGAGGCACAATGCGCCACTGGGTGCACCATCAACGCCGTGCAGCACCTGGGGTTTGTTATAAACAACCCAAGTCCCACCTCACTCTGGCCTAGTGCCTAGAGTTCATAGGGGCGCAACTAGATGCCTTTCAGGCAAAAGCCTTCCTCCCTCGGGAGAGGTGAGAATGCCTCGGAGTTAGCTGCAGAGGTACACTGATGCCAGACACTACCTGCCTGGCTCCTATTCTGTCTATTGGGATACATGGCCTCCATGGTCCATGTGACCCCATATGCCCATCTGTAACAGGTGTGCTCCGGGGACAGCAGGAATTGGTCCTCACAACCCTCCCTCCTCCCCTTGGAGTTGCTCCTTCACCATATTTTGTATTTGCTCTCTTAGCTGTGTCATTAGACTGAGGCAAGATTAGCACCCTTGGGCGGGAAGTGGACCATGTATGCATGGTGCATTTCCAAAGGTTTTCTTTGAAAGCTGGGGAGATGCTTCCGTGTGGGCTCAGTTGGCGCCGACATCACCCATATGTGAGAACTGATTCCTGCTGTCCCCTGAGAACACCTGTTGCAGGTGAGTAACTATTTCAGTAAAACCTTTGATAATGTTCCCCATAAGAGGTTTATGAATAAACTGAGCAGTCTGGGGATTGGTCCCAAGATGGTAAACTGGATCAGAAATTGGTTGACCGACAGACTATGGAGGATAGTTGCGAATGGAATTCACTCTGAAGAAAGGAGGGTGAGTAGTGGAGTGCCCCAGGGATCAGTCCTGGGACCGGTACTGCTCATTGTCTTTGTGGATGGTATTGCCGAAGGGTTAAGACGAAAAGTCTCCCTTTTGTGCAGATGACACAAAGGTTTGCAATAGAGCAGAAACCTCACAGGGAGTAGATAACATGAGAAAAGATCTGCAAACATTAGAAGAATGATCTAATGCTTGGCAGTTAAGATTTAATGCAAAGAAGTTTTGTGTATTCCCCTTTTATTTTAGTTTACTGATGTTTATTGTTAACCGCCTAGATGCCTTTTCTCCATAGGCGGTATATCAAATAAACTAAACTCTAGCTGTAGAAGTACAGAGCGATGCACTTGGGATGCAGAAATCCAAATGAGCAGTATACAATAGGGGGTGAGAGGCTGGTGTGTACGGACCAGGAGAGGAACTTTGGGATGATGGTGTCTGAGAATCTCAAGATGGCAAAGCAATGAGACAAGATGTTGACCAAAGTCAGAAGGCTGCATACAGAGAGGAAAAACAAGCAGTAAGAAGGAGATTTTAGTGCCTTTGGATAATTGTGCTCAGTTTTGGAGACCATACCTTGGGAAGGATATAAAGACTTGAAATGGTTCAGAGGAAAGTGATCAAAATGATATGGGGCCTCCAACAAAAGATTTATGAGAAGAGACTTTACTATGTATACCATTGAGGAGAAGATGGGCAGGGGGATATGATACAGACATTTAAATAATTAAAGGATATTAATGAGCGAACAAACCGTTTTCAAAGATGAGGAAGCTGTAGAACTAGAGGCCATGAAATTAAGCTGCAAGGAGGTAACCTTGAAAGCAACATCAGGAAATACGTTTTCGTGGAAAGGATGGTAGATGCCAGGAATGACCTCCTGATAGAGGTGGTAGAGGCAACAACCAGTGACAGAATTCAAAAGGCATGAGACAGACTAAAGGATCATTATGTGACAAGAGAATGTTATTAAAGCAAACTTAAATAGATAAAAAAATAGAGAGGGGTAACCTGCACAGTGCAGCAGGCATACCCCTAAGCAAAGGCATGGGGTGAGGGGGAGGGGAGGTAACCTGCATGGAAAGGCATGCACAACACTATTAAAAAAAAAAAAGGCATGGGGGAGGTAACTTGCATGACACAGCAGATGCAACTTTTATAACTCTCTAGCAACCTTACTGGGCAGACTAGATAAACCATGTTTATCCTTATCTGCCATCATTTACTATGTTACTATGCTTGGTCCAGAGGGCGGCTACTTAAGTACTCAGCACAAGTTCAACTATAGCAGCAGCAGAATTTGAACCCTGGCTGTTCTGTTCCTAACCCACTTCTCTAACCATTCGGCTATCCTAGATGTCCAAGTTCTGAAATACGGTCCTGGGGCCCTTTAAGTAGATAACCCTGCAGACATCCCTATCGGTTATGTCTAGGTTTGTGAAATCACATTGGTACCTGGATGTGCCTACATTCTTTTTCAGACGTTCTGACTTTGACGTCACAGATTGCCCTTGAATGGATCTTCTAAAATCCCCTCCAATAGTTTTTATGGATGGGCAAACTGGATAGGCTGTATGATCTTCATCTGCCATTATTTACTATGTTTCTGTGTTTTGTAAATGGGGTTTTTATATTCTCCAACCTCCTTGTTCCTTTTTTCTAACAATAAAAGGCATTTCATTGGAGTATTTGAGACAAAATATTGTTCTGTCTGTACCCATTTTCTCTCTTCCTGATCCACCCCTTCAATTCACTATGGTTTTTAGCTGTGCAGTCAGATAATATCCAAAAACATTAGGTACTTCTGGCTCTCCCTGGCCAATACCACTATACAAAACTTTCCTCAATGCCTTGGGGAGTCATTTTTCCCAAATAAATTCAAAGGTGGGTTTTTTTTGCAATCTTAGCAGTTCCCCCTTTGACATAACTTGATTTAAGGCCTGATACATATCCATCACGTGTGGCAGTGCTAACATTTCAAATAAGTTATTCTTTCTAGTCAAGAGAAGGGGAGGCTTTGCTATTTATATTAGTCTTCTAGTATTGTTATTACATGTGGCTAATTTAATTTGTAGGTGTTCCCAAAATATCCTGCCATCTTTACTCCCAAATACGTAATGTGCTCGTGGGTCCATGTAAAAGGAAAGTGGACTCCCAACCTGTTCTCTTTATATTCAAAACTTCGGTCTTCCCTATATTTGATTCTTGAAAAGCGGTATATTATGTTGTTGTTAAGTGCCGTCGAGTCGGAGTCGACTCATGGCGACCCTCTGGATAGCTATCCTAAATTCTGTTCGGTCTTCAGTCAGGCGGCTCATTGTTGACAAACTGGTACCCGTAGCTGCTATTATTATATCGATCCATCTCATTGCTGGCCTTCCTCTTTACCTTCTATCTTGCCAAGCATGATGTCTTTCTCTAATGATCTCTCTCTTCGCATGATGTATCCAAAGTATGAAAGTCGAAGTCTTGTCATCTGAGCTTCTAAAGAAAGCTTAGGTTTGATCTCCTCTAGTACCGACTGTTTTGTTCTTCGGGCAGTCCATGGTATACACAGTATTCGCTGCCAGCACCTTAATTCAAAGGCATCAATTTTCTTCACGTCTATCTTTTTCACTGTCCAGCTTTCACATCCATATGATGTTATTGAAAATACCATGCCTTGAACAAGTCAAATCTTTGTATGGAGAGAGACATCTCTGCTCTTGAGAATCTTATCTAGGTCTTTCATAGCCATTCTGCCAAGAGCAATGCATTGTCTGATTTCTTGACTGCTTGTTGCTTCTTTATTGATAGTTGATCCAAGTAGGTTAAAGTTGTTTACGATTTCAATTTCTTCTCCTTCAACGATGAACCTGTTGATTATGCCAATTGTCATGATCTTTGTCTTCTTTACATTAAGGTGCAGGTCCATTTTGAGACTGTTCTTTGACTGTGAGAAGCAAATGTTTCAGATCATCTTCACTTTCAGCCAGTAATGTGGTATCAGCATGGCGAAGGCTGTTTATGAATCTTCCACCAATTTTCACACCTCTGTTGTCTTCATACAATCCTGCTTCTCTGATGATTTGTTCTGCATATAATTAAACAGGTAGAGGGAAAGTATGCAGCCTTGTCTTACACCTTTGCTTATTTTAAACCATTCTGTTTCTCCTTGTTCCGTTCGAACTGTTGCTTCTTGATCAGTGTACAGATTGTGCAAGAGTACGATCAGGTGTTCTGGTATACCCATTCTTCTTAATGTGGCCCAGAGGTTCTCATGGTTTACACAGTCAAAAGCCTTGCTATCGTCGATAAAGCACAAATAGATATCCTTTTGGTATTCTTTAGTCTTTTCAAGGATCCGTCTCACATCCGCAGTGATGTCTCTCGTTCCTCGCCGTTTCCTGAACCCTGCTTGTACTTCAGGTAGTTCTTGTTCCAGGTATGGTTGTCTCTTGAATAATCTTCAGTAGAATCTTGCTGGCATGTGGGATCAGAGCGATTGTGCGATAATTTCCACAGTCAGTTGGATCACCTTTCTTTAGTATTGGTATGAACACAGATCTTTTCCAGTTAGTTGGTCATGATTGTTGTCTTCCATATTTCTTGGCAGAGCCTTGTAAGTATGGTAACAGCTGCATCAGATTGCTGTAATGCTTCTATGGGAATGCTATCAATGCCTGGTGCTTTATTCTTTGATAAGGCTTTCAATGCTGCTTCAACTTCTTCTTTCATCACCAATGGTTCCCGATTATAAAGTACAGGTTGAAACGGCTGTTGGTCCACTTGATCTTTATCATATAAAAACTCTGCATATTCCTTCCATCTTTTCTTGATCTTCTCAGCATCATTCAACATAGAACCTTGAGCATCTTGTAGCATTCCAATTCGAGGCTGGAACTTCTTCATTAACTCTCGTAGCTTTAGGAAAGCCAATCTTGTTTTTCCTCTAATAGTTTCTGCTTCTATTTCCTTGCATTTGTCATTGTAGTACTTTTCCTTGTCCTGTCTTGCTGCATGTTAGAAATCTCTGTTGAGTTCTGTGATTGTCTTTCTTTCTGCTCTGGCTTTAGCTTCTCTGCGTTTCTGGGCAATTTTCAGAGTTTGTTCCATCATCCATTTTGGCTGTTTTTTCTTTTTCACTTTTTTAGAGACTTCTCGCTTTCTTCCAACACAATCTTCTTGATGTGTCATTCCATAACTCTTCTGGAGCTCTGCCATTTGTATCTAAAGCAGCAAATCGATTTTGCAGACAGTCTTTAAATTCCAGTGATATATTCTCAAGGTCATATTTTGCTGCATTCATGAGTGGTTTGCTCTTTTTCAACTTTAGCTTGAGTTTGCATACTAGTAGTTGATGATCTGTACCACAGTCAGCTCCAGGTTTTGTCTTTGTTGAGGTTATAGAGCTTTTCCATCATTGACTTCCACAATTGTGATCAATTTGATTTTTATACAATCCATTGGGTGAAGTCCATGTGTACAGTCGCCGCTTGTGTTGCTGGAAGGTGTTTGAGATGAATAGATCATTGGTCTTGCAGAATTCTATCAGTCTTTCTCCAGCTTCATTTTTGTTGCCAAGTACATAAGAACATAAGATATGCCATACTGGGTCAGACCAAGGTCCATCAAGCCCAGTATCCTGTTTCCAACAGTGGCCAATCTAGGTCATATGTACCTAGCAGTTTCCCCAAGAGACACAGGTTCCACCATGCTTGTACTGGGTCAAGCATTGATATCCTGTGTCCCTTCTTAATAATGGTTTATGGACCTTTCCTCCAGGAACTTGTCCAAACCTTTTTTAAACCCAGCTACACTAACAGCCTTTACTATATCCTCCGGTAACAAATTCCAGAGTTTGATTACACGTTGAGTGAAAAAATATTTTCTTTTGTCTTAAATAGTTTACCCTGTAGCTTCATTGCATGTCCCCTAGTCTTTCTATATTCTGATAAGGTAAACAATCGATCTACGTTTACCTGTTCCACTCCGTTCATTAATTTATAGACTTCTATCATATCTCCCCTCAGCCGTCTCTTTTCCAGGTTAAAGAGCCCTAACCTTTTTAGCCTTTCTTCATAGGAGTATCCTTCCATCCCCTTTACCATTTTGGTGGCTCTTCTATGAACCTTTTCTAAAATCGCTATATCCTTTTTAAGATACAGCGACCAGAATTGCACACAATATTCAAGGTGTGGTCTCACCATGGAACGATATAGAGGCATTATAATATCTTTTGTTTTATTTTCCATTCCTTTCCTTATCATACCTAGCATTCTATTTGCTCTCTTGGCCGCTGCTGCACACTGGGCCGAGGGTTTTAACATGGTATCCACAATGACGCCTAAATCTTTTTCCTGGGTAGTGGTTCCTAATGTGGAACCTTGCATCGTGTAACCATAGTTTGGGTTGTTCTTCCCTAGGTGCATAACCTTGCACTTGTCCACATTAAATTTCATCTGCCATTTTGATGCCCAGTCTTCCAATTTATCAAGATCCAATTGCAATTTTCCACAATCCTCTTGGGTTTTAACAACTTTAAATAGTTTTGTGTCATCTGCAAATTTGATAACCTCACTCGTTATTCCACTTTCCAGGTCATTTATGAATATGTCAAAAAGCAGCGGACCCAGCACAGATCCCTGGGGTACACCACTATTCACCTTTCTCCATTGGGAAAATTGGCCATTTAGCCCTACCCTCTGCTTTCTATCTTTTAACCAGTTCCTGATCCACAATAGTACACTGCCTCCTATCCCATGACTCTTTAGTTTTGCCAAAAGTCTCTGATGAGAGACCTTGTCAAAGGCTTTCTGAAAGTCCAGATACACAATATCAACCGACTCACCTTTGTCCACCTGTTTATTCACCTTCAAAAAAACATAACAGATTAGTAAGACAAGATCTTCCTTGTCTAAAGCCATGTTGGCTGTCTCCCATTAGGCCATGACTATCTACATGCTGAGTAATTTTATTCTTTATGATGGTTTCTACCATTTTTCACGGTACAGACGTCAGGCTCACCTGTCTGTAGTTTCCCGGATCACCCCTGCAACTCTTTTTAAAAATTGGTGTTACATTGGCGATCCTCCAATCTTCAGGTATTAGAGATGATTTTAATGATAGTTCACAGATAAATAATAGCAGGTCTGCAATCTCAAATTTCAGTTATTTCAACACCCTTGGATGTATACCATCCGGCCCAGATGATTTGCTACTCTTCAGTTTATCTAATAGTTGTAATACATCTTCCCGATGTATCGATATTTCCTTCAATTCTTCCGCACCTTTAAATACCACTTCAGCCATGGGTAACATCCCTACATCTTCCTCAGTAAAGACCGAAGCAAAGAATTCATTCAGTCTCTCCGCTATCGCCTTGTCGCCTCTTAGTGCTCCTTTAACCCCTCTATCATCTAATGGACCAACTGACTCTCTCACAGGTTTTTTGCTACGAATGTACTTGAAAAAGTCTTTATTTCGCGTTTTTGCTTCCGCAGCAAGCTTCTTCTCAAATTCTCCCTTTGCCTGCCTTATCAATGCCTTGCATTTGACTTGCCAGTGCTTGTGCTGTTTCCAGGTTTCGTCGTTTGTTTTTTTTTTCCATTTCCTGAAAGATGCTTTTTTGGCAACAACAGCCTCTCTGACCTCACCTTTAAACCATGCTGGCAGTTTTTTGGACTTCCTTCCACTTTTCTTAAAGCGTGGAATACAGCTGGTCTGGGCTTCCAAGATAGTATTTTTCAACAACACCCAAGCTTGATGTACGTCTTTAACTTTTGCAACTGCTCCTTTTAGTTTTTTCTTCACTATTTTCCTCATTTTATCGTAGTCTCCCTTTCGAAAGTTAAAAGGTAGTACTGTGGATTTCCTTACTATTCCTCCTCCACTAATTAAATCAAAGGCGCTCATGCTATGATCACTATTGCCCAGTGGCCCCAACAACTTTATCCCTTGCACTAGAACTGGTGTTTCACTAAGGACTAGGTCTAATATGGCTTCCCCTCTGGTCGGTTCATGACAGCTGCTCCAAGAAGCAGTCATTTATTTCATCTAGGAACTTTATCTCCCTAGCATGTCCTGACGTGACACTGACCCAGTCGATACCGGGTTAATTGAAATCACCCATTATTATTACTGCTAGCTTCCTTGATTTCTTTGAGCATTTCATCATCCATTCGGTCATTCTGGCCAGGCGCTCGATAGTACACCCCCACTGCCATTGCCTTCCCCCTTTTACATGGAATTTCAATCCATAAAGATTCTACAGCAGATTTTGTTTCCTGCAAAACTTTAATCCTTTCTGACTCAATGCCCTCTCTAACATAGAGAGCAACCCCTCCACCAATTTGATCAGCTCTATCATTACGATATAGTTTGTACCCAGGTATCACAGTGTCCCACTGGTTGTCCTCCTTCCACCATGTCTCTGATATTCCAATCATATCTAACCTTTCATTTAGTGCTATATATTCTAACTCTCCCATCTTATTTTTTAGACTTCTAGCATTTGCATACAAGCATTTTAGAGAATGTATTTTATTCATATTAATTTGGCTATTGTTAGACATGGGTAATTTGGGATCTTTAAGCTCTGTCTGCTCCATACTTGAGGGCATTTGGGCTACTTTACTCTTTTTTGGAACCTCTCTGCTTTTGGTAGTATCCTTCAAGGATACATTCTTCTGAACCATCCGCTCTTGGGCGACTGCCGGCTTTCTCCTATTATCTAGTTTAAAAGCTGCTCTATCTCCTTTTTAAAGGTTAATGCCAGCAGCCTGGTTCCATCCCGGTTAAGGTGAAGCCCATCCCTTCGGAAGAGCCCCTCCTTTCCCCAGAATGTTCCCCAGTTCCTAACAAATCCAAAACCCTCATCTCTGCACCATTGTCTCATCCACGCATTGAGACTCCGGAGCTCTGCCTGCCTTTTGGGTCCTGCGCGTGGAACAGGAAGCATTTCAGAGAATGCTACCCTGGAAGTTCTGGATTGCAACTTCCTACCTAAAAGCCTAAATTTTGCCTCCAGAACCTCCCTACCACATTCTCCTATGTCATTAGTACTGACATGTACCAAGACAGCAGACTCCTCCCCAGCACTATCTAAGACCTTATCTGGGTGGAGCGTGAGGTCCGCTACCTTCGCACCAGGCAGGCATGTTACCAGGCGATCCTCACGTCCACCAGCCACCCAGCTATCTACATGCCTAATGATCGAATCACCAACTATAACGGCTGTCCTAACCCTTCCCTCATGGGCACATGGCCCTGAAGAAACTTCCTCGGTGCGAGAGGGTTTTACATCACCTGGAGGACAGGTCCTAGTTAAAGGATCACTTCCTGCCACACCAGGGTGATGCTCTCCTGTCATGTGACTTCTCTCCTCCATGGCAACAGGGATGCTGCTAGACTGGAGGTGGGACTTCAGGAAAATATCCCTGTAGGTCTCGTCTATGTACCTCTCTGTCTTTCTTATTTTTTCCAAGTCTGCTACTCTAGCCTCTAGAGAACGGACTCGTTCCCTGAGAGCAAAGAGCTCCTTGCACCTAGTGCACACGTAAGACCTCTCACCAACTGGGAGAAAATCATACATGTGACACTCAATGCAAAAGACTGGAAAGCCCCCATCCCGCTGCTGGACTGCTGTCTGCATCTTAGTTTTAAGTTTGTGTTTCGATCTAAGTTCTTTACTTACTAAGGGTTGCTATGGATATGTATACTAATAAAACTGTACCTAATACGTTTAATATACCTTGTTCACCTGAGGCGTAATTAATCTCAGGTCCTTAGTGTATGACTGTTTTGGGTAATGAGCTTCACCTGAAAGCACCTCCTGTCTTTTAAGATGTGTAAGTAGCTATAAAGCTACGACTATCCCAGGGGTGGGTGGGTGTTGGGGAGGGAGGGAGGGAAATAACACTTATTAAAAGAGGGCTGCTACACAGTACCCTGTCTTGTGCTGCTGAGGTAAACTATATTCTGATTGGATTTAAATTATAGTTCTTTGCTGCTGCTAGGCTCTAACCTCTTGCGAAATGTAAACTACAAGCTCTCTGCTGGGTTCTAAATTTAACCAGAAAGCTGTGTTTTAAATTTAAGCTAAAAGTACTTTGCTGATACTAGGCCCTGAGTGACTATTAAATTTAAATTACAAGCTCTCTGCTGGGTATGAAATGTAACCAGAAAGTTATCCTCTGTGTTTTAAATTTAAACCTAAACTGCTGCTACTAGGCCCTGACTGATTTAACAAAAAATAGTGGGTTCACAAATTAGCTTTAATACAAAAAATTCCTTTTAGAAAATTACCAGAAGTATATACTCACAGTTGCAGATCTCACTCCAGAAGTAACAGTTCCTTTTTCTCGTCCTTCAAGACTGAGGATCACAGAGCTCTGATTGAGCTATTTATGCCTGTGCTGCTGAGGTAAGCTGTGACCAACTTCCTGGGTAATTAACAGTCCTTGCTTGGATAGAAGGAGTCTTTCAAAGTCCATATTTTCCAACTACTTTGTCTTCTTCTTTGTTGCCAACTTGTGCGTTCCAGTAACCCATGACTATCAGGATATCCTTTTTGCATGTTCCGTCAATTTCAGCTTGTACTTGTTCATAGAACTCTTCAATTTCATTCTCTTCTGCAGCTGTTTTTGGGGCATATACTTGAATTATGGTTGTGTTGATAGGCATTCCTCGTAGACGAATAGAGATTAAGCATTCGATGACTGCATTGTATTTCATTACTGTTCTTGCAAGTTTCTTCTTTCTTATAAATGCAACACCATTTCTTCTTTGTCTTTCATTTCCAGCATAGTAGACCATGTGATCATCTGATGCAAAATGCCCGATCCCAGTCCATTTCAGTTCGCTAATACCCAACAGATCAAGTTGTACACATTCCATTTCATTCTTGACCACCTCCAACTTCCCTTGGTTCATGCTTCGTATGTTCTATGTTCCAATGTGTAAGACATCTTTACAGCTTCTGACTCCCATTTCATGCGCAGCTACATCAGCAGTCAGACGTCCCGAGGGCTTTGATCCAGCCACATCATAAATGCTGGCTTTACTCTGAAAAGTCTTCAGCTCTTCCCTAGTAGCTAGTTGAGTGCCTTCCGACCTGAGGGTCTCATCTTCCAGCACTATAGCACAATTTGTTTTGTTGTAACTATCCATTGGGTTTTTATGGCAAGATACAGAAGTAGATTGCCGGGTCTTTCTTCTGCGCAGTTTAAGTTTGGTGGTGTTGCCGTTGTCACAGAAATGTGATCCTCCGCCGTTAACACTATCCCATTCTGCTGCTGCCCAGATGGGTGGTTTGACTTGGTCTGGCACCTCAGCTGAGACCTGTCCATCTTGGGAGACCCTGCCAGTAGTTAAACTACCGATAGATTAGCTCTCAGCATCACTGATGCACACAAGCCCTCACAGCATGACGAGCTGCAAACCAAGTGAGGGAAGCGGTATATAAACACTATTAAATAAATAAATATTTACCGTAAAGCCTGCCACCTGCCTATATAGTTCCAGTTTCCATTACTTTTGTCAGCATCAATCTTTGTTTAGTCATCATTAGGAAAATATCAGCAAACAGGGAGACTTTGTGATCCTCATCCCCATCTCTGATCCCTTAATGGTTTCTCCTTAATTTCTCTGCCAGCAGTTCCAACATTGGTGCAAATAGGAGAAGTGAGGACAACACAGGGCATCTCTATTTTGTTCCTTCCCTAGTTGGAATTTCTCTGTGTATCCCCTGTTCATTTTGACAAAGGCCTTTGGCTCATTATATAATCTTCCTATTCATTTAATGAAATTCTCCCCAAACACTCTCTTAAGTACTTATAGCATGAGAGTCCAGTAAACTCTTGTCAAATGTTTTCTCTGCATCTATGACAAGGGCCATAGTTTGCAATCCTTTTTCCTTTGCCACCCAAATCAGGTGAAGTACTCTTTTGATGTTATCGGATACCTGCCTCCCTTTTTAAGAACCTGTCTGGTCAGCCTTTATCAGTGCTGGCCAGCATCTTGACAAATATTTTAATACCTAAATTTAGCAACAATATCGGCTGATAAACTGCACAGACTGCATTATCTTTTACAGCTTTCAGGATCACACTGAGTCACGCCATTCTTATGGAGGATGGCAGTATATCTCTTTCCAGTCATGCATTAGAGAGTGTGACTAATATATGGGTCACCTGGTCACTATGGGGTATGTTTACTAAACAGCGGTAGCGGCGTCCTTGCGATATCGGAGCTGCGGCCCCATTGAATTCAGTGGGGCCACGGTTTCAATATCACACGGAAGCTGCTGCCATTGTTTAGTTAAACATACCCCTATATTTCTTTAAAGAACTCATGGTTGGTTGTTAGTATCTTTATTGCTTTCTGAACTTCTAAGGCAGTGATTGGCCTGTCCAGCCTATCCTGTATACTTTGGGCAGCATTGGAATAGTAACAGAATTTAGATATTCTCTTTTTGATAAAGGCGCTGATAGAACAATACCAACTCTCCTAATCTCTAGATCACTATAGAACATATTCCCTTCTCCATCTTTTAGTTTTATTGTAGTGTGCTGCATTGTATGTGCACTCGGACACCTAACTAGTGGCTTGCTAGATTTATTGTTAAATTCATAATTGCTTTGTTTGGTACATATTAATTTGTGATTAATCTCCTCAGACTGTAATTATTGAAGCTTTTTCCTTGCCTCCTCCAACTCTAGTCTCAATTCCCAAGGCCCTTGTTTCTTCTGTTTGTCTTGAATAGACTGTGAATTCTGTCAAGCAGGTACTCTCTCTTACATGTATGTGCACAGTGCTGCGTATGCCTAGTAGTGCTATATAAGTTTTAAGGATTAGTAGTAATATGTATGAGGTGCAATTAAATAGTATCGAGACATGTACAATAACACAAGTATAACACTGACAGTTATTCCATTCAGTCTCCTTCAAAGTAGTCCCCTTCCGATAAAACACACTTCCTCCAGCATTCTTGCCTCTGCTGGAAACAATTTTGAAATGCCTGTTACGTTAACCAGTGAAACTGCTGTGTCGAATTTTGCTTAATGGTCTCCAAGTTGTGGAATTTCCTTCCTTTCAGCGATAATCTCAGTTTTGGAAACAAGAAAAAGTTGCAGGTTGCGAGGTCAGGTGAGTACAGAGGCTGAGGACTTGCTCGGTTTGGTGTTTGGCCAAGAACTAATGGACAGGATGTGATGCATGATGAAGCAACCATTCACCATTCTTGTGCAACTCTGGCCTCTTATGATGAACTGTGTCTCTCAAACAAGTCAGAAGTAGTACTTCTTATTTATGGTTTGACCTTTTGGAGCATACGCATGCTGAACAATACCCTGCTAATCAAAGGTGAGAATGACCTTGACATTGCTCTTCACCTGATGGGCTTTCTTGGGTCTGGGAGAGTCTGGAGTCTTTCATTGTGAGGATAGAACCTTAGTTTCCTGGTCATAACCATAAACCCATGATTCGTCACTGGTAATCTTTTTGTTTAAATCTGAGTCATTTTCAACTCCTTCCAACGACTTGCTGGCTACAGACAGTCAGTCTTTTTGGTTAGGGAACAGGAGTAAGTGTTTCAGCACGAATTTTGCAGACACACGTCTCATCCCCATATCGACAGTAAGAATGGACTTTACCGACCTAAAACTAGTCCAAGTCCTGAGCAAGATCCATGATAGTTAATCAATGATTTGAGCGTATTGTGGCACGCATGCTTCAACTTTGTCTCAATTCCTGCAGAATGTTCCTCACTGTCAACACTTTGGCAGCTCTCTTGGAAACACGTTTGTAACAGTCATAAACTCGAGCATGGCTCATGCATTCATTGCCATACACTTGCTGTAACTTGTTATAAGTCTCTTTGCATAAATCTCCAAGTTTCTGACAGAATTTAATGCAATTTCGCTATTCAGTTTTTTCACTCATAAATCTGACAAACTTCTTTTACACTATACCAAACATCACATGATTAACAAAAATGCAGGTGTGCTGCAACCACGCTACACTCTGCATATGCAAAGGACATAACTAGGTCACTCCATGCTTAATAGCATTGTGGTACAATATATTGTTATACAGCTACACAACAAGTCTCGATACATTTTGATCATACCTCATATGTTGTGTGAAATGCCTTATTCTAAGTTATAGTTGGGGACCTTTGTAATGCGTGTCTCAATTTCTTTAGCTCTTTCCCTTTTCTGCTGAGTGCCCCACATTATGAATAATTTTCTTATCATAGCTTTCAAACATTCCCAGACCCTGCTCACTATATTCTTCTATCTCCCTTCTGATTGAGATTCACGCTATAGTAGGTTATTGTTTAGTTTCCAGAATACCCTTGCTGACTTCCCAATGTTGTTCAAATCAGGGCAATGTCTGTCTCTTAAGTCTCCTGTATTAGATTTTTATTAACTAATAGGTAATCTATCCTGGAATAGACTCTGTGATCCAGAGTAACAACTGCATCAGGGTCTAATGTTGCTTCTATGTACTTTTTATTTCATTCTCCCTTTCCACTTGATCTATTCAAGTAAGGATTTAAAGCCAATTTGAAATCCCCACACATTGTTACTTCAACTTTTGCAGATTTTCCCAATGGAGAAAGGTGAATAGTGGAGTACCCCAGGGATCTATGCTGGGTCCGCTGTTTTTTAAAATATTCATAAATGACCTGGAAATAGGAATAACGAGTGAGGTTATCAAATTTGCAAACGACACAAAGCTATTCAAAGTTGTTAAAACCCATGAGGATTGTGGAAAATTGCAAGAGGATCTTGATAAATTGGAAGACTGGGCATCCAAATGGGAGATGAAATTTAATGTGAACAAGTACAAAGTTATGCACCTAGGAAAGAACAACCTAAACTATGGTTACAAAATGCAAGGTTCCACATTAGGAACCACCCCCCAAGGAAAAAGATTTAGGCGCCATCGTGAATAACATGTTAAAACCCTCCGCCCAGTGTGCAGCAGCGGCCAAGAGAGCAAATAGAATGCTAGGTGTCTAAGGAAAGGAGAATAAAACAAAGGATATTATAATGCCTCTGTATCGTTCCATGTGCGACTGCATCTTGACTGTTTTGTGCAATTCTGGTCGCCGTATCTTAAAAAGGATATAGCATTATTAGAAAAGGTATAGGGAAGAGCCACCAAAATGGTAAAGGGGATGGAAGGATACTCCTATGAAGAGAGGCTAAAAAGGTTAGTGCTCTTCAACCTGGAAAAGAGACGGCTGAGGGGGAGATATGATAGAGGTCTATAAATTAATGAATGGAATGGGAAAGGGTAAACATAGATCAATTGTTTACGCCATCAAAATATAGAAAGACTAGGGGACATACAATGAAGCTACAGGGTAACCTATTTAAGACTAATAAGAGCAAATATTTTTTCACTCAACATGTAATCAAACTCTGGAATTTGCTACCGGAGGATGTAGTAAAAGCTGCTAGTGTAGCCAGGTTTAAAAAAGGTCTGAACAAGTTCCTGGAGGAAAGATCCATAAACCATTAAAGGGGACCCAGAATATCCATTGCTTGACCCAATACAAGCATTGTGGAACCTGTGTCGTTTGGGGAAACTGCTAGGTACTTGTGACCTAGATTGGCCACTGTTGGAAACAGGATACTGGGCTTGATGGACCTTGGTCTGACCCAGTATCTTTATCATTATTCATTGCTTGATATACCGCCCAAGCGTATGCATTAGGGCGGTGTACAATAAAATCAATTAGAAAGTAGAAAAGAAAGGAACGCCATTGAGAGGGACAGGAAGAGACAGAAAAGGACAGCTGGACAAGGCGGGGGAGGGGGGAAGAGAGGCCTGATGTGGGGGGACTATTGGAGTAAGGTAACCTTAGGGATCGGAGAGACGAATGCTGGCATATCTTAAGTTCTTATCAGGGCCAGCCCGTCCATTGTGCAAAAATGTTGTTCGCACAGGGCCCCCGCGCTTCAGGGGGCCCCATGCGAACACCATTAATGCACAATGTGGACAGCTGCATAGGGAGCTGGGGAAGCCTGGGCTTCCTCTGCATAGCCGCTAGCGTGAGGAGTCTTTTCCCTCACACAAGCGGCTGTATCTGTGAAGCTGCGAATGCCGGGAGAGGTTAAAGGCAATGCTCTTTAACCTTTCCCAGCATTCGCGGCTTCACAGATACAGCCTCTAGCGTGAGGGAAAAGACTCCCCACGCTAGCGGCTCTACAGAGGGAACCGGGGCCTCACCCGTGCTTCCCCGGCTCCCTCTCCAGCCCTTTAGACAGCTGCGGGGCTGTTCGGTGGGGGGGGGGGGCTAGGACTGGATGAGCTATGATGGAGGGAGGGGGAACTGGGGCTGGAGATGGGCTCTAATGGGGGGGGGGCTAGGACTGCAAATGAGCCGTGATGGGGGGGCTAGGACTGCAAATGGGTCGTGATGGGGGGGGCTAGGACTGGATGGGCTGTGATGGGGGACTTGGATTGGAAATGGACTTTGATGAGGGGGCTAGGACTGCAAATGGGCTGTAATAGGGGGGCTAGGACTGGATGGGCTGTGATTGGGGGGGCTAGGACTGCAAATGGGCTGTGATGGTGGGGGGGCTAAAACTGGAAATGGGCTGTGATGGGGGGAACGTGGACTGGAAATGGGCTGTGATGGAGGGGCTAGGACTGGAAATGGGCTGATGGGGGAGCTTGGAGTGGAAATGGGGCTGATGGGGGGCTGGAATGGAACTGGAAAAGAGCATATGAGGGGTTAGGACTGGAAATGGGCTGATGGGGGGAGCTTGGACTGGAAATGGGTGATGGGCTGGAATAGGACTGGAAATGGCTAATGGGGAAATAGGACTGGAAATGGGCTGATGGGAGCTGGAATAGGACTGGAAGTGGGCTGAGGAGAGTTGGAACAGGGCTGGAAATGGGCTGACAAGGGGGCTAGGATTGGAAATTGGCTGATGGGGGAGCTTGGAGTGGAAATGAGCTGATGGGGGCTGGAATGGAACTGGAAAAAAAGCATATGGGGGGCTAGGACTGGAAATGGGCTGATGTGGGGGCTTGGGAGATTGGGACTAGAAGGAAGCGGATGTTGGGTGGGTCTAGAACTATAAGGATTTTGGAGGAGGACCAGAAAGGGTTGGGGATGGGGAATGAGAATGGAGAGGGGAAAAGATATTTTGTGTGGGAGGGAAGAAAAGTCTACGATGGGCTGGTTATTGGGAGAGTAAGTGGGGATTGAGAATGGAAGGGTGAAATTTGAGTGGATGATAAAGGAATAAGGAAAGAAAAGGAGGAAAGAGCAAAAGGGGAAAGATCAGTTTGTTAAAGCAGATTTAGAGGGAGAATGGAAAAAATCTAAAAGAGAAGAAAGGACAAATGGATAGCTCGCAGAACACACGAAGAAACCAGAAGAAAGTGACTGGAGCAATTGCAGCTGAAAAATATAATCCCAAACAGAAGGTAGAAAACTACTTTTTATTTTGAATTCATTAACTGGAATATGTCAGGTCTGGGAAGAGTGTATTGCCAACATCTTCGCATTTTTGCTTTGTGCAAGCGGAAACTAATATATAGTTTTATTTCTCCAGTGTTGTACATTTCATGTTTGGCGTTTGGGGTTCCAAGTTTCATTATCATCTTCCTATTTCTAAATTGTTATCCCTTGTTCTTTGTGTGGTGACAGTCTATGTTCTGCATGTGTAACCAAGTTGAGGTATTCTGTTCATATTGTTTCTATTTGACAGTCCCACTTGTTCTCTTTCCCTCAGTGAGATGTATTGGTATTTTATGAGATGTACTGGTTTTAATATCTGGAGTGTTGCCTTTTGATAGGTAGGGTTTGGTGCTTTGTGAGTCCTGGTAGTGCTGTTATGATACAGCGGATTTGCTATGGGTTCTAAATGATCAGTGTTTATAGTACTTCTTAATGGGCCTGGTGGTTGTCACTGCAATATAGTAATGTAGAAATCTGTTAGTCTTTCTTTATTCAGACATCATTAAGAGGCGTGTTTACTAAAAGTGCACGTTAACATTATGCAAATATTTACGCAAATGAGGTTCCTTATGCAAATGAGGCCCTGCAATTAATCTCTGCACATGGCTCCGCACCCCTCTTGGGCCGCCCCTGGTTCTTATGTTCTTAAACTGCACCAGTTCCAAAGTAATTTTTATTAGTCTCCTTTTCCTCGATTGTCAGTATATAAGACTCTTCCAAACATACCCTCCTGCCTCTCATACCCTTCCCTCCCTCTCTTCTTTCACATGCATACCCCCTTTTCCCATTTCCATTCATTAGTCCAACCATGCCTTGTAGTTGCTTAAAATTTCTATCTCCAGGAACAAGCAGGAATGAGTCCTCACATATGGGTACGTCGGAACCGACGGAGCCTGCGCGGGAAAGCTCCCCAGCTTCCCAGAAAGGAAGCTTTTGGGGCCTCCCACAGCGCATGCGCGCTGCCTTCCCGCCTTCCTGACCAACTCTCCTCAGTTCTTCTTTTTCCGCGGAGCCAGCAGGTCGTGTTCCTGTCACCGCTGAAGAAATTGTTATTTTAATTTGTTTCTTTGACCGCGTGTCTGCCTTCCCCGATTCCGGACCGGTACCGCCGGTCTTTTTTCGTTTATTTCTTTAAAAAAAAAATAAAAATTACTTTTTCCTCACTTGGTGTATTTTTTCTGTGAGGCCTCTAGGCCTTCTCAGGTTCTCCCTCATGGAAAAACCAGCTTCTGGTTTTAAAAAATGCACCAAGTGTACCAGTACTATTTCAGTCACAGATACCCATGAGTGGTGTCTTAAATGTTTGGGGCCTGACCATTCCATTCCGGATTGTCCATCCTGCTCTTTGATGTCCAAACGGGGCTTACAGAACAGAGCAGCTAAGTTTCATATGCTGTTTTCTACCGATACTCCAGCATCAACATCCTCCAGGTCTTCTTCTCCTGATGGATCTCAGGTAACCAAACATTCTTCAGGCAGGTCTTCAAAAGGCAAATCTCCCTCTAAGCAGCGAGAGGCCCTTGCATTTGACCCTGAGGACCCTGCCCCAGCCAAACAACCCCGGCGGGAAGCTCCGGCTTCCAAAGCTCCTCCTATGGGGTTACAGGTAGACATCGATGGCACGGCCTCGACCGATCACCTGTTAGACTGCTCTGGGGTACCGGCTAACACCGGTACCGACATCCAGGCAGTTGTGGCGACTATGGGTACTACGGTACAATCCATGCAGCAGGCCTTATTGGCTTTCATTAACGCTGCAACGCCATCGGTACCGCGACAATCGGTTCCGACTCCGATTTCGGTACCGCAACCGATACCGGTACCCAGAGCATCTACTTCCAGTAGCATGCCGGTTCCGGTCTCCGGTTCCGGAGATTTCCTTGATACCGCTCCGATTCCCGGTACGCCCGATGTCGATACCGGTCGGTACGCGTATCGATCTCTGGAAGCAAATAGGCGATACTTTGAATCCTCTGAAGATTCTGATACATCAGATGATTCTGCTGTCGTCTCTTTTACTCTTCCTGAGGAGCCCTCTTCTCCAAAAAGGAGAATGTCTCCTCCAGAGGATTTGTCCTTTGAAGACTTCATTATTGAAGTAGCTAAAGGACTTTCCATATCTGTAACCTCTGAAAAAGAACCTAGAGCAAAAAAATTGGATATTTTAGGATACTCTAAGGTTCCCAAAGAGGCAGCCACCTTACCCATACATGAAATTCTTCAAGAACACATGATGGACTTGTGGGAGGCTCCTCTCACCCTATCTCCACATTCTCGACGTTTGGACACCATGTATCGGGTTCCTCCTTCTCCTGGTTTTCAAAAAACTCAGCTTCCTCACCACTCTATTGTGGTGAAGTCTGCTATGAAAAAGATAAAGAGTACCAAAAGGCACTCTTCTACCCCTCCAGGAAGAGAATGTAGGACTCTGGATGCTTTTGGGAGAAAGATCTTCCAAGCTAGCATGCTTATTGCCAGAATCAATTCATACAGCCTCTCTATGGGCATGTTTTTGAAAGAGATTGCATTAAAGATACGTCAGTTTCTCCCCTTTATCCCAGAGGATCAGAAGGAGGAGTTCCTTCTTTTGCTAAAGCAAACTCAAGATGTTTCAAAGTTCTCCAACAGAGCAGCCTTTGACTCTTTTGAGGGGGCAAGCAGAGCCTCCGGCATTGCCATAGCTGCTCGCAGACTGGCTTGGCTCCAGGCCTCTGATTTGGAACCCTGGGTACAAGAAGGCTTGGGCAATCTGCCCTGTACAGGTGAAAATCTGTTTGGCAAGGAGTGGCAAATCAAAGCCACTCAAATGGATGCAGAGAATGCTGCTTTAGATAGACTTTCTAAGTCTACCTCTACCCCTGCCAAGAAAAAACCTTTTAAGAAACCTTTCTATAAAAAGACCAGATTTTCCACAAATACTGGCCAGCAATCTTTCCAAGTTCGCTTTGCTCCTAAGCGTCAGCAAACTAAACAGGCCAGAACGAAGTCTACAGGGGCTGCTACAATCCAGCAGTCCCAACCCCCTCAGGGTTTTTGACTTGATTCTAGAGAACTTAACCTTTCTGGCTCTGCAACAACCAGAACCCCTCACCATTCCAGGAAGGTTAACTCATTTTGCTCCCAGATGGGAACAAATCACATCAGAACCGTGGACCCTCTCTATCATCAAAGAGGGCTACAAACTACATTTCTCCAGCCTTCCTCCCCATTCCATGGTGAGACAATTCAATTCTCCCCCTTCTCTCCTGTACCTGTTGGGCCAGGAAGTGACCACTCTTCTCGCCCAAAAGGCAATAGAAGAGGTTCCTCTTTCTCAACAAGGGTCAGGTTTTTACTCCCCTTATTTTCTCATTCTCAAGAAAACAGGGGGGGTACAGACCCATTCTGGATCTCAGAGAATTGAACAAATTCCTATACAAGGAGAAATTCAAGATGCTTTCTCTAGGCACTCTCCTTCCATACCTACAGAGTCAGGACTGGCTTTGTTCTCTAGATCTCAAGGATGCGTACACACATATACTCATCCATCCATCCATCCCACAGAAAATTCCTACGGTTTCTGTTCCAGGGAAAACATTTCCAATACAGAGTACTTCCCTTCGGTCTAGCCTCTGCTCCAAGGGTATTTACCAAATGCATGGCAATAGTAGCTGCATTTCTACGCACTCTGGGAATCTTTGTCTTCCCATACCTGGACGACTGGCTCATCCGAGCTCCATCTCAGTCCGAGGCTCAGACTTCCCTGGACCACACCAGACGCATACTGCAGTATCTGGGACTTGTCATCAATCTGCCAAAGTCTCAACTCACCCCTACTCAGGCCCTCGAATTCATAGGGGCCTGGCTAGATACCACCACTGCAAGGGCCTATCTTCCTCAGGCCCGTTGCCACCGTCTAGTGCACTTGGCCTCTCAAATTCAGTCCAGAAGCCACTTGACTGCCAGGGAGATGCTACAACTGCTAGGCCACATGGCATCCACAGTTCATGTGGTGCCTTATGCACGCCTACATATGAGAGCAGCTCAATGGACTTTGTCCACCCAGTGGACCCAAGCATCAGGAGCTCTCTCAGACCAAATAGCAACCTCAAAACGTCTTTTTTGATCTCTCCAATGGTGGATATCCACTCAAAATCTGTTGTTGGGGGCCCCCTTCCAACCCTTGTTACCCCAAGCAACTCTCACTACAGATGCCTCCCAAGCAGGTTGGGGAGCTCATCTCCAAGACCTCTTCACTCAGGACACTTGGTCTCCACAGGAGACCACCCTTCATATCAACCTTTTGGAGCTGCGAGCAATATTCCTTGCTCTCAAGGTCTTTCATACCCTCCTCATCAACATGACAGTCCTTGTTCATACCGATAATCAAGTAGCCATGTTCTACATAAACAAACAAGGAGGGACTGGCTCTCTGTTGCTTTGCAACGAAGCTCTAAAATTGTGGGCCTTCGCCAGAGAGCATCAGATCCATCTCCTGGCAGTGTACCTCCCAGGAATCCAAAACTCTTGGGCAGACAGACTCAGTCGAGTTCTGCTTCCACACGAATGGTCCCTGCACATGGATCAGGTACTCAGAATCTTTCAGAAATGGGGAACCCCGGACATGGACCTCTTTGCAAGTCCGAGCAATGCCAAACTTCCCCGGTTCTGTTCCAGGATTCCGTGTCAGGGAGCTCAGGCCAAGGATGCCTTCCTCCTTCATTGGGGTCAGGCCTTCCTGTATGCCTTTCCACCCATTCCTTTGATTCCCAAGACTCTGTTCAAACTTCAGAGGGATCAAGGATCTATGATCCTCATAGCTCCACGCTGGCCACGCCAAGTGTGGTACTCTCTACTTCTGCATCTCTCCCAGGCACCCTCCCTGGATCTGGGAGCTGCTCCAGACCTTCTGTCTCAAGAGGAGGGGACTTTGTGGCACCCAAACCCCAAGTCCCTTCACCTCAGAGCTTGGTTACTGAAGGCCTAGACCTTCAAGACTTGAATCTTTCTCAACAGGTGAAGGATGTCCTCCATGCATCTAGGAAACCTTCCACCAGGCGTTCTTATGCTTTTAAATGGAAAAGATTTTCAATTTGGTGTGCTGACAAAGGTCTTAACCCTCTAGCACTACCTTTGAATTCTTTACTCGAATATCTCCTGCATCTTTCCAATACAGGACTTAAAACCAATTCTGTAAGGGTCCATTTGAGTGCTATTGCAGCATCTCTTAAGCCTATCAATGGACAACCTGTTTCCTCTCATCCTCTTATTGCGAGATTCATGAGAGGCCTAACCTTAACTAAACCTCCCATTCGACCTCCTCCGGTGGCATGGGACTTAAATGTGGTTCTTGGTCAGCTTATGAAGCCACCCTTTGAACCCTTAGCCACTACCTCCTTGAAATTTCTTTCCTGGAAAGTCATTTTCCTTATTGCAATCACTTCTGCTCGACGCATCAGTGAACTGCAGGCTTTAGTAGCTAATCCACCTTATACAAGGTTCCATCATGATAAGGTAGTCCTTAGGACAAATCCCCGCTTTATGCCTAAAGTGGTCTCGCCTTTTCATCTTAATCAAGAGGTATACCTACCTGTCTTTTTTCCAGGTCCTCATGCATCAAGTGCAGAGAGGAATCTTCATACCCTGGATTGTAAGAGAGCTCTTGCCTTTTACTTACAAAGGACACAGCAACATAGAAAGTCTTCTCAACTTTTTGTTGCTTTTGATCCTTCTCATTTAGGACTTCCAGTCTCAAAAAGAACACTATCCAATTGGATTGCTCAGTGTATTTCTTTTGCTTACCAGAGTAAGAACCTATCTCCAGGAACAAGCAGGAATAAGTCCTCACATATGGGTACGTCGGAACCGACGGAGCCTGCGCGGGAAAGCTCCCCAGCTTCCTAGAATGGAAGCTTTTGGGACCTCCCACTGCACATGCGCGCTGCCTTCCCGCCTTCCTGAACAGCTCTCCTCAGTTTCTCTTTTTCCGCGGAGCCAGCAGGTCGTGTATCCTGTCACCGCTGAAGAAATTGTAGTTTTTTGTTTTGTTTCTTTAGACCGCGTACCTGCCTTCCCATACCGATACCGGTATCGCCGGTCTTCCTTTTTCTTTCTTGAAAAATTATTTTCTTTTTCTTTTATTATTTTTCAGCACTTGGTCACTTCAGTTAGGCCTTCAGGCCTACTTGAATTCTCCACATGGAGAAGCCAGCCCCTGGATTTAAGAAGTGTACCAAGTGTACTGCTGTAATATCAGTCACAGACACCCATGAATGGTGTCTTAAATGTTTGGGGCCTGACCACTCCATTCCGGACTGCCCTTCCTGCTCCCAAATGTCTAAGCGTGGGCTGCAGAACCGGGCCAACAAATTCCATGTGCTGTTTGCTTCAGAGAATCCAACATCACAGTCATCCAGGTCATCATCTCCGGATGGATCTCAGGTAACCAAACCTTCTGTAGGCAAGTCCTCAAAGGGCAAATCTCCTTCAAAGCATCGAGAGGCTCTTAGTTTTGAGGACCCTGCCCCAGCCAAACAGCCCCGGCGGGAAGCTCTGCCTTCCAAAACGCCAATTCAGGGGCTACAGGTTGACATCGATGGCACGGCCTCGACAGATCACCTGTTGGACTGCTCTGGGGTACCGGCCCATACCGGTACCGACATCCAGGCAGCCATGGCGTCTATGGGCAATACTGTCCAATCCATGCAGCAGGCCGTCATGGCTTTCATTAAAGCTGCAACGCCATCGGTACCGCGGCTTCCAGCGGTTCCGGGCCCGGTTCCGGTATCGTCCGCCATGCCAGAACCCAGGCCTTCCTCTTCTAAACGCAAATCGGTACCGTATGGGCTTTCGCTCCATACCGCTTCCATACCCAGTACGCCCGATGTCGATACCGATCGGTATGCGTATCGTGCGTTGGAGGAAACTAGAGAATACACCGATTCCTCTGAGGATTTTGGCTCCTCTGATGAGTCTGCAGAGCTCTCCCTTGACCTTCCTGAGGAACCTTCTTCTCCAAAAAGGAGAATGTCTCCTCCAGAGGATTTGTCCTTTCAGGACTTTATTTTAGAAATGGCTAAAGGCCTTTCTATCACTACCTCCTCTGAAAGGGAACCAAGGTCAAAAAGATTGGATATTTTAGGATACTCTAAGTCTCCTAAAGAAGCAGTTACCCTGCCTATCCATGAAATCCTTCAGGAACAATTGATGGATTTCTGGGAGAACCCTTTAACTCTGTCTCCTTATTCCCGTAGGTTGGACACCATGTATCGGGTCCCTCCTTCTCCTGGTTTTCAGAAAACTCAATTGCCTCACCACTCCATTGTGGTAAAGTCTGCAATGAAAAAGATCAAGAGTACTAAAAGGCACTCTTCTACACCTCCAGGAAGGGAATGTAAGACACTGGACTCTTTTGGTAGGAAAATCTTCCAGGCTAGTATGCTTATAGCCAGGATTAATTCCTACAGCCTCTATATCGGCATGTTCCTAGGGGAACTTGCCAAGAAAGTGCGGCATTTTGCCCCCTTTATCCCTGAGGATAAACAGGAGGACTTCCTTTCTGTTGTGAAACAACTTTCAGATGTTTCTAAGTTCTCCAACAGAGCTGCCTTTGATTCCTTCGAGGGAGCCAACAGAGCTTCTGGCATTGCTATTGCAGCCAGACGTCTGGCTTGGCTCCAGGCTTCTGATCTGGAACCCTGGGTTCTAGATGGCTTACGGAATCTGCCCTGTACAGGTGAGAACTTATTCGGTGCAGAGTGGCAAGTTAAAGCCACTCAAATGGACGCTGAAAATGCCACCTTAGAGAGACTTTCTAAGTCCACTTCTACTCCCACTAAGAAGAAGTCTTTCAAGAGGCCTTATTATAAGAAGGCCAGATATGCTTCCAATACTGGCCAGCAATCTTCTCAACCTCGTTTTGCGGCTAAACGTCAGCAAACGAAACAAGCAAGAGCAAAGCCTGCAGCAGCTACTGCAGCTCAACAGGCTCCGCCCCCTCAGGGGTTTTGACTTGCCCCTAGAGAACTTGCCATTCCTGGTTCTGGACCAACCAGAACCTCTCACCATACCTGGAAGGTTAGCTCACTTTGCTCCCAGATGGGAACAAATCACAACAGAGCAATGGACCCTCTCTATCATCCGAGAGGGTTACAAACTTCATTTCTCCAACCTTCCTCCTCATCACATGGTGAGACCCTTCAATTCTCCATCTCCTCTCCTAGCCCTGTTGGGTCGGGAGATCTCTTCTCTGCTTGCCCAAGGGGCCATAGAAGAGGTTCCTCTTCATCAACAAGGGTCAGGTTTCTACTCCCCCTATTTTCTCATTCCAAAGAAGACAGGGGGATTCAGACCAATCCTAGATCTGAGAGAATTGAACAAATTTCTGTACAAGGAGAAATTCAAAATGCTCTCTTTGGGCATTCTCCTTCCATACCTTCAGAGTCAGGACTGGCTTTGTTCTCTAGACCTGCAGGATGCGTATACACATCTACTCATCCATCCATCCCACAGAAAATATCTTCGCTTTCTGTTCAGGGGAAGTCATTACCAATACAGAGTACTTCCCTTCGGTCTCGCCTCTGCCCCAAGAGTCTTTACCAAATGCATGGCAGTCGTAGCCGCATTTCTCAGAAGCATGGGGATTTTCGTATTCCCATATCTGGACGACTGGCTCATTCGAGCTCCAACTCATTCGCAGGCCCAGATTTCCCTAGACCGCACAAGGAACCTTCTGCAGTATCTGGGACTGGTGGTAAACCTTCCCAAGTCTCAACTCAGCCCTACTCAGTCTCTAGAATTCATAGGGGCCCAGTTGGACACCACCACTGCAAGAGCCTACCTTCCACTGGTTCGGGGTCAGCGTCTGCTGAGCTTGGCCTCCCAAGCCCAGTCCAGTACTCACTTGACAGCCAGGGAAATGCTACGCCTCCTGGGCCATATGGCCTCCACAGTACATGTGGTGCCCTATGCTCGTCTTCATATGAGAGCAGCTCAATGGACCCTGGCCACCCAGTGGACTCAGGCGTCGGGAGCACTCTCAGACCAAATACAAACCTCAAACCGTCTGTCTTGGTCCCTCCATTGGTGGATATCCACCAAGAATCTGTTGTTGGGGGCTCCCTTTCAGCCCTTGCTACCCCAAGCAACCCTCACAACAGATGCCTCCCAATTGGGGTGGGGAGCCCATCTGCTAACTCTCTCCACTCAGGGCACTTGGTCTCCACAGGAGGCCACCCTTCATATCAACCTCCTGGAACTGCGAGCAATTTACCTTGCCCTCAAGGTCTTCTATACCCTCCTTGCCAACCTGACTGTCCTGGTTCAGACAGACAATCAGGTGGCCATGTTTTACATAAACAAACAAGGAGGGACGGGCTCTCTGTCGCTTTGCAACGAAGCTCTCAGATTATGGGCCTTCGCCAGAGAGCACCAAATTCATCTGCTAGCAGTGTATCTTCCAGGAGTTCAAAACTCTCGAGCAGACAGGCTCAGTCGAGTTCTGCTGCCACACGAGTGGTCCCTACACGTGGACCAGATAAGCAGAATCTTTCAGGAATGGGGGACCCCGGACATAGACCTCTTTGCAAGTCTGTGGAATGCCAAACTTCCCCGGTTCTGTTCCAGGACTCCGTGTCAGGAAGCTCAGGCCACGGACGCCTTTCTCCTCCATTGGGGTCAGGCGTTCCTATATGCCTTTCCACCCATTCCGCTGATTCCCAAGACTCTGTTCAAACTCCAGAGAGATCACGGCTCTATGATCCTCATAGCTCCACGCTGGCCACGCCAAGTGTGGTTCCCTCTGCTTCTACAGCTCTCCCAGGGATCCTCCCTGGACTTAGGAGCTGCACCAGACCTTCTGTCTCAGGAGGAGGGGACTTTGTGGCACCCAAACCCCAAATCCCTACATCTCCGAGCTTGGTTACTGAAGGCTTAAGTCTTCAAGACTTTAATCTTTCTCAACCTGTGAAAGATATCCTTCATGCCTCTAGGAAACCTTCCACGAGGCGGTCTTATGCTTTCAAATGGAAACGTTTTTCCATTTGGTGTGCTCAGCAGGGCCTTGACCCTCTGGCACTTCCTTTGAATTCCCTCTTAGACTATCTCCTGCATCTTTCCAATGCAGGCCTTAAGACGAATTCTGTAAGAGTCCATTTAAGTGCTATTTCAGCATCCCTGAAACCTATAAATGGACGACCTATCTCCTCTCATCCTCTTGTTGCAAGATTCATGAGAGGCCTGACTCTCACTAAACCTCCCATCAGACCCCCCCCCCGGTCGCATGGGATTTGAATCTAGTGCTTGGTCAGCTTATGAAGCCACCTTTTGAGCCGTTATTTTCTACCTCCTTGAAATTTCTTTCCTGGAAGGTACTATTCCTAATTGCAGTCACTTCCGCTCGCCGCATCAGCGAACTGCAGGCTCTAGTGGCTAATCCACCTTATACAAGATTTCATCATGACAAGGTGGTCCTTAGGACGAATCCCCACTTTATGCCCAAAGTGGTCTCGCCTTTTCATCTTAATCAAGAGGTATATCTACCTGTCTTTTTTTCCGGCTCCTCATGCATCCAGTGCAGAGAGGAACCTTCATACTCTGGATTGTAAAAGAGCTCTAGCCTTTTACCTTAATAGGACTCAGCCACATCGAAAGTCTTCTCAACTTTTCGTGGCTTTTGATCCTTCACATTTGGGACTTCCAGTCTCCAAGCGTACACTTTCCAATTGGATTGCTCAGTGTATTTCCTTTGCTTACCAGAGTAAAAACATTTCTCTGGAAGGCCATGTCACAGCTCACAATGTGAGAGCCATGGCAACTTCTATGGCTCATCTGCACTCTGTTTCCATTGATCAGATCTGTCGAGCCGCTACCTGGGCCTCGGTTCATACCTTTACAGCCCATTACTGTTTGGACAAGGACTCCCGCCGGGATGCCTTGTTTGGCCAGGCTGTCCTCAAACACCTGTTCCATTCTTAGACAACTCCTGCCCACCTTCCCAGGATGGATGCCTGAGATCCATACGAAGATGGCGAACCCTTGGAGGGGGATCTCCCAGGCATCTCAGCTAGGGAGTCCCCATATGTGAGGACTTATTCCTGCTTGTTCCTGGAGATAGCACAGTTACTTACCTGTAACAGGTGATCTCTGGGAACAGCAGGAATTAGTCCTCACAACCCACCCACCTCCCCTAGGAGTTGTATCTTCTATCTATCTGTCTTCCTGTCCTCTCTCTATTGTCTCAGCTATAAACTCGAAACTGAGGAGAGCTGTTCAGGAAGGCGGGAAGGCAGCGCGCATATGCAGTGGGAGGTCCCAAAAGCTTCCATTCTAGGAAGCTGGGGAGCTTTCCCGCGCAGGCTCCGTCGGTTCCGACGTACCCATATGTGAGGACTAATTCCTGCTGTTCCCAGAGATCACCTGTTACAGGTAAGTAACTGTGCTTTCTCCGGAGGGCCATGTCACAGCTCACAATGTGAGAGCCATGGCCACTTCTATGGCTCATCTTCATTCTGTATCCATCGATCAGATCTGTCGAGCAGCCACTTGGGCCTCGGTTCATACCTTCACAGCCCATTACTGCTTGGACAAGGACTCCCGCCGGGATGCCTTGTTTGGTCAGGCTGTCCTCAGACACCTGTTCCATTCTTAAACAACTCCTGCCCACCTTCCCTGAATGGATGCCTGAGATCCATAGGGACATGAGGAATTCTTGCAGGGGGATCTCCCCGGCATCTTAGCTAGGGAGTCCCCATATGTGAGGACTCATTCCTGCTTGTTCCTGGAGATAGCACAGTTACTTACCTGTAACAAGTGATCTCTGGGAACAGCAGGAATTAGTCCTCACAACCCACCCACCTCCCCTAGGAGTTGTATTTCTCTCTCTCTCTCTTTCCTTTCCTCTCTCTATTGTCTCAGCTTTAAACTCGAACTGAGGAGAGTTGGTCAGGAAGGTGGGAAGGCAGCGCGCATGCGCTGTGGGAGGCCCCAAAAGCTTCCTTTCTGGGAAGCTGGGGAGCTTTCCCGCGCAGGCTCCGTCGCTTCTGACGTACCCATATGTGAGGACTAATTCCTGCTGTTCCCAGAGATCACCTATTACAGGTAAGTAACTGTGCTTTACTGTCACTCAGAAATTCATATTCATTGATCATAGCTCAGCTTCTTAACCCACCTTACTCCATTGTAAAATCTGATGACCATTCTTCTTCTTATGTTATGTATTCCCCACCACCATTCTTCAGTGGATCACTTCAGTTCAGATTTGTCAAATAACCAATAATCCATTAAGCCAAGTCCTCATTTTAACATCTGTGTTTTCTTGCTAGTTTTTTAGATGCTCTGTCCATCCAGTCAGTAATTTAAACATGACTTGCACTGTGCCTTGTCATAATCTGCCACAGTTCATTTTAGTTGCTTTGCCGAAGTCTTAGTCCCTCTTTGTCTATAATCTTTTAAGCTTCTTCTATAGTTGCTTGCTTACTCATGCCACCCTTGGTAAACAGCAGGCCAAAAAGATGCAGCTATTTATATCTCTTTTTTTTTCAAGAGAGTTGTGACTTTTCTTAATTTTCTCCTTCTTTGGAGTGTAGTTTGTGACAAATTCTTATAAAGTTTAGTTTTGTGGTTGTAAAGTTTAGTTGAAAACAACAACGTTGTGAAGATTGGTGGCAGATTCATCAACAACTTTTGCTATGCTGACAAACTCATTACTGGTTGAAAGTGAAGGTGATCTGAAACATCGCCTTATCAAGATCGACAAACATAGTCTGAAAAATAGGTCTGCATATTAACATGAAGAAGATGAAAATTTTGACAACTGGCAAAATCAATAATTTCATCCTTGATGGAAAGAAATAGAAATAGTAGAAAACTTTAACCTGTTTGGATAAATAATTAATAATGAAATGACAAGCAGTCAAGAAATTTGATAATGTATTGCTCTTGACAGAACACTATGAATGATCTAGAAAAGATTTTCAAGTGCAAAGGTGTATCTCTGTGTACAAAGCTTCAACTTATCCAAACCATGGTATTTTCAATAACATCATATGGATGCAAAAGTTGGACAGTGAAGAAGAAAGAGATTAAGAAAATTGATGCCTTTGAATTATGTTGCTGGCAAAGAATACTGCCAGAAGAAGAAATCAATTGGTACTAGAGGAGATCAAACCTAAGCTTTACTTAAAAGCTCAAATGACAAGATTTCAACATTCATACATTGAACACATCATACAAAGAGAAAGATCATTGGAGAAAGACAATATGTTTGGCGAGGATGAAGGTCAACACAAAGGATGAAGGCCAGCAATGCAATGGATTGATACAACAGCAGCAGCTATTGATGCCACTCTATCATCATTTAGTCATCTGACTACTACTACTATTAATCATTTACTGAACACAATTTAGGACAACTATCCTAACATCAACTCGATGGCACTTAACAATAGCGACCCCACTCTGATCATCACTTTGTTTTTGAATTTATGCTAACAGACCTCTATATCAAATGGCTGTCCATTCCACTTAGGCCCTCGGGCTCTATGTGCCCTGTCTATTTTCAGGCTTCTCCTGTCTCTGCACTGAGGCAATTTTTCTGATTTAGTATGCTCAGTTATATCTTTTGAACCACTTCTCTGACATTATTATAAGTTTTGGTATCTTGATTTCCATGTATTCTGATGATGATTCTCCTAGATCTGTTTTCCAGGGCCTTTTGCTTGCCAACTAGGTCCTGATTTATCTCTTGCATCTCAGACATAATGGGCCTGATTTTTGAAAGGACCATGGTTTACAGCCCAAGCACCCTAAGAACCCCTAAAGACATAAATGACTTCAGGAAAAAACTCAAAACCCACATATTCCAAGAAGTATTTGGATCAGATACCTAACTTTTCAAATCTGACAGGACGCAGCAATGAACAGAGCACACATAGTCCATTGATGCTTAATGTAAATACTGTAAGTAGTTCAAGCTCAATGCTATATCAATGTATATAAGTTATTGTTCCATGTAAACAACTTAACTTTGTCAATCAGTTCAATATAAACCACTTTGATAACTTCAAAAGTGGAATAAAAGAAACGTTAAATAAAAAGAAATAAGTACAGCACCGTAAACCATGTAAATGCCTTAAATCGGGATATTCAGTGACAATTACACAGTTAGTACTGTTGAATATTCCCTTCTAACTCCCCTACGTGCCCCAATGCTATCCAATTAGCATCGGGGCGTCCTGGGGCAGGACGGAGGTGACAACAAGTGATAACCGGGCAGCAGCGATATTGCCTGTGGCCCGGTTAGAGATCTACACTGAAAAGATAGGTGAGGAAAAACCCTCACCTATCTTTAAGGCGCAGGAGCCAAGCAGGCAGCATGTAATAGCACTGCTGCCTGGTTAGCTTTGGCTGCTTCTGGTGTGTGTGGCGCGCCCCCAAATATTCAGTGCTGTCACTGTGGCATTGAATATCTGGGTTAAAGGTCAGCAGGGGGGAGAACAATGTGCTGACGAGACGCATAGCCCTTCAAAAATGAGCCTAACGCAATATCGGGCCCAATCTTTGTAGGACCACTACACTCTTCCTGCTCGTCCAGTCTGTGCTTCACTTCATCCACATGTGTTCAAAGCTCTGCCAGAGTAGCCTGGATCTCTTCTGCAACTTTTTTGCTTTTTCTTTTAATTGCCGTAATTACTTTCAGCTCTGCAAACCAATTTTCCATTTCTGCTCTGGTGATCATGGCCTATCTTGCTCCACCTGCCACCCTCCATCTCAGACTCTGAGCCAGTTACTATCTCCACACAGGCTACACCATGTATCTCACTGCCATCTATTTTTCTGTCAGCTTTAAAGTCTGCTTTTGGTTCTCACTTTTTTTCCAGACATCATTGAAGACCAGTTTCTCCAGGAACAAGCAGGAAGTCAGTCCTCACATACGGGTGACGTCGGCACTGATGGAGCCCCATGCAGAGCAAATCCCCAGCTTTCGAAGAAAGCCTTTGGGACTGCATCGCGCATGTGCAGTCCCCTTCCCACCCAAGGGTGCCATCTTGCTCAGTCTCCTTTTTTCCGCGGAGCCCAACGGACGTCATCCTAGTTTCCTTGTAGAAAAAGTAGTAAAAGTTAGAAAATTGTTTTTCTTCTTAACCAGTTCGACGCCGGTTCCCCTTCCCGCCTCGGCTCAGTACACCGGTATTGAGTCCTGTCCAATTTTTCGTTTTTGTCCTTAGAGACTAGTGTTCATGCTCTTTTTTATTTTTAGCTGGCAGTCCGGTCCTTTGACCTTGCAGGGGCCCTTTTCCCCCCGCTGGCTGCCAGCAGGTTTAAGAAGTGTGATTGGTGCACAAGATTGATGTCTCTCACCGACGCACATGACTGCTGCCTCCGCTGCCTCGGGCCCGACCACGATCCCAAGGTCTGTGGCCTTTGTAAGAAGCTGTCTTCCAAGGCCTTGAGGAGCAGGCAGCAGCAACATGATAGGATTTTTCCTGAGTCCGCACCCGCCCAGGCCCGGACCTCATCTGAGGCCTCGACCTCTTGGGAGCCATCTTCTGATCCTGTGCAACGTTAGGTGTCCTCTGGAAGGGGGTCTCCCTCGCGGGAACACCAGAGGAAGAAAAAATCTGTGAGGGCGGTGTTGTCTGAGGGCTCCAAGCAGCCTGCTCCCTCACAGGCTCGGTTGCGGAACCCGGCTCACCGCCCCATATCCTCAGTGTCGGAGAGGCCTGTTAAACTCCCTCAAAAGGAACCGGAGACGCCGAGGAAGGTAAGTCCTGTCCTCGTCGTTGAATCTCCTCCGGGAGAACCAGCGTCGGGACCTGACTCTGGGGCTGCGGAGCTTCCTGAGCTTGGTCTCAGGTTGGAGGCCTTGGAGCGCAGCGTGTTTGCCTTCATGGACCAGCAGTGGGCGCTGATGGCCGGTCTCACACGTCCGTCCGTCCGTCCCGACTACCGGGACTTCATCCAAGTCGACCCCGGAGGCCGAGTCGATCCTTGGCCGAGGTCCCCCTCGACCTCCTGTTTGGGACCGAGGTCATTGACGCTGATTCCCTCGGCGTCGGGGCAGTCGAGACCGAAGCCGCTCGATTCCTCCTCGTGGGGAGGGGGGGTCCGGTTGGGAGACGGAGGAAGAGGAGTCTCTGGACACCCACCTTACCGAGTACATCCCGTCAGACTCCCCAGGATCTGAACCTCAGAGAAGTTCACCCCCAGAGGACACCCGGTT
This sequence comes from Ichthyophis bannanicus, assembly GCA_033557465.1. Classification (NCBI taxonomy): domain Eukaryota; kingdom Metazoa; phylum Chordata; class Amphibia; order Gymnophiona; family Ichthyophiidae; genus Ichthyophis; species Ichthyophis bannanicus. The sequence continues at coordinate 1,646,082 of JAWIIG010000024.1, read as the reverse complement.
CTTGGACTTTGTCCAGGACATGGCAAAGGCTTTGTCTTTCCCGGCGGAAGCCGAGGAGGAGCCTCGAGCTGAGGAGCTCGGGATCCTCCAGTATGACTTTCCTCCTAAGGAAGCCCTTACTGTACTGGTGCCCCCCATTTTGAAACTGCTGGTGCTCCGCATGTGGGAGACACCGGCCTCGATGCCGGTCCTCAGCAGGCGAATCGATTCCATCTATTGAGTTAGCAAGAGCCCTGGGTTCCAAAAAGCACAGCTGCCGCACAACTCCATGGTTGTGGAATCGGCCATGTGCCGGCTCAAGAGCCAGAAGACGCACTCCTCGTGCCTCCTGGCAGGGAGGCCCACAACATGGATGCCCTATTGCTACCAGGGTTCAATGCTATCATGCCGAATCCAGACGTACCAGCTGTACATGGGCATGTACCTGCGAGACCTGGCAAAGGAGATTGCCGGTCTCTCCGTGGGACCTATGCAGTTTTGTCCACTGGGATCCGAGAGTGCTCGAAGTTTGATTGAGCAGCCTATGATGGCTTTGAGACTTCGGCCCGGGTAGCTGAGGCCGGCATCGGTGCATACCGCCAGGCATGGCTACAGTCGTCAGACTTAGAGCCATGGGTTCAGGACAAGTTGGTCAATGTCCCTTGCCATGGTGAAAACGTCTTTGGCAAGACCATGACGGAGAAGGCTGCCAAGATCAAGTCCGAGTACCTGACCTGGACAAGACTCGAGAAGAAGACAGAGAGGGAGGAGTAGCCTAGTGGTTGGGGCAAGGTACGAGAGGGAGGAGTAGCCTAGTGGTTGGGGCAAGGTACTTCAGGCCGGAAGGTCGGGGGTTCAAATCCCACTAGAGGACAGCAACCTTGGGCCGGAAGGACTGGGGTTTCTAGTCCCACAGATGCTCCTTGTGGTCTTGGGCAAGCCACTTAACCCTCCATTGCCCATGTTCCCTGTAAGTATTAGTGTATGTGTCTCATATCCCTGTGTGTTAAATGTATCCCCCAATTGTGTTGTGACCGCTTTGATTGAAGGATAAGGCGGTATACAAAACTGTCTAAATAAAAAAAAAAAAAAAAATAAAAAAATAAAATAAAAATCTGCCCCTTCTAAGAAGAAGGGCTTGGGTAAGAAGTCCTTTTTCCCGAGAAAAGGTACAGCTTACCGAAACTACCCCACGTATTGGGCCTCCCCAGCAAGGGCAGCAGGCCAAGAGACCGGGGGCAGGGCCCACGTAAGTCAAAGATCCCCAGGCACCGGCTATGGCCCAGCCTGGAGGGGGGTTTTGACTCCCACAGCATAGTCCCTCTCTCAAAGGAAGCAAGACCATGCATGGGAGAAAGGCTGACTCTGTATGCCCACAGGTGGCCAGTGATTATAACAGACACCTGGGTTCTCCAGATAGTCCAAATGGGCTATCGGTTACATCTCACCCAGGCGCCTCCCTCTTACTTTCCAGGGGAGCATCTCAGACCCCCTCTTCACAGGGACCTCCTCTTGAAAGAGTTGGCAGGTCGTCTTGAGGATCAGGCGGTAGAACCGGTGCCACACCACCTGCAGGGCACATGCTTCTACTCCAGGTACTTTCTGATACCAAAAAGAACTGGAGGCCTAAGACCCATCCTCGACCTGCGAAATCTAAACAAGTTCCTGGTGAGGGAAATGTTTAAGATGCTTTCCCTTGGAATATAGCTGCTTTACCTCCGCCAGGGAGACTGGCTATGCTCCTTAGATCTCAAAGATGCATATACGCACATCTTGATTCATCCAGACCACAGACAATATCTAAGATTTGTAGTGGGAGGAAACCATTTTCAGTACAAAGTACTTCCATTTGGCCTAGCCTCGGCACCCAGGGTGTTCACAAAGTGCCTTGCGGTGGTGCCGGCCTTCCTAAGAACTCAAGGGGTATTTGTCTTCCCCTACTTAGACGACTGGCTCATCAGAGCCCAGTCAGCTCTAGAAGTCCAACAGGCCACGTCCCACACTATACAGTTGCTCCAGCACCTGGGCTTTGTGATCAGCTACACAAAGTCCACTCTGGTTCCCACTCAGGGGCTGGAGTTCATAGGGGCAAGGTTAGACACCCTTTAGGCAAGGGCTTATCTACCAGAGGGGACAGGGCACAAAGACTTGTGGCCCTAGTACAGCAAGTGAGTCACAGATCCCGAATCTCAGCAAGACACTTTCTGCGCATCCTTGGTCACATGGCCTCCACAGTGCATGTGATACCCAATGCCCGACTACAAATGAGAACAGCTCAGTGGTGCCTCAGGGACCAGTGGACACAAGCCACAGGCAGACTCAGAGACAACGTCGGGGTGTCCCAATGCCTGGTACGGTCGTTGAAATAGTGCCTTCAGCCTCACAACCTTCTGGAGGGCGTGCCTTTTCAGCCTCCCATGCACTCGAGGGTGCTAACTATGGATGCATCCCTGCTGGGATGGGGTACTCATTACCAGCAGGTCTGCACTCAGGGTGTGTGGTCTCCATGGGAGAGCACACAACAAATCAATCTCCTAGAGCTTTGAGCAATCCGTCTAGCTCTTCGGACCTTCTGCCAAACCCTGGCTCATTAAACTGTCTTGATTCAGACAGACAAGCAAGTAGCAATGTTCTATGTGAACAAGCAAGGGGGCACAGACTCTCGCATCCTATGTCAGGAAACCCTGGACCTATGCTCCTTTGCAATCAGCCAGGGTATGTACCTCAAAGCGGTTTACTTGTCAAGTCAGGAGATCTTCTTAGCCGACAAGCTAAGCAGAATTCTCCAGCTGCACGAGTGGCAACCGAGTCCCAACATAGCCCAGCAGCTCTTCCAGTGCTGGGGACTACCATCCATGGATTTGTTTGCGAGTCCACAAAATCACCAGTTGCCCCGTTTCTGTTCCATACAGCCGCACCCGCTTTTCTAATATCATGGTCTGTGGGCCTCCTATATGCGTTTCCTCCCACACCTATGGTAGCTCGGACCTTATTCAAGATCCTTCAAGACAAAGCCTCGGTCATCCTGGTGGCGCTCAGGTGGCCGAGACAGTCATGGTTTCCGCTGCTCCTGCAGCTAGTGGAAGAGGCTCCAATTCCTCTGGGATTTCAACCCAACCTGTCGCAGGAGAGGGGCTCTCTTCTGCATCCCAACCTCAGGTCCCTCAACCTGATGGCATGGCTGCTGAAAGGGTAGTCCTTGCACCACTTCTCCTCCCTAAAAAGATAGAGGATGTGCTGCTAGCCTCTAGGAGGCAATCGACTAGGAAAACCTACGTATTTAAGTGGCGTAGATTAGAGGTGTGGTGTGCTCAGCAGAGTGAGAACCCATTCTCCTGCCAGGTGGCAGTGGTGTTGCAGTATCTGCTTCACCTTTCAGATTTAGGCCTTAAATCAAACTTGGTCTGAGTTCACCTTAGTGCTTTATTGGCACACCACTCTCCAGTGGAAGAACAACCTCTCTCTGTACACCCCTTGGTGTCCAGGTTCCTGAGAGGTCTGCTTCTGCTGAAGCCCCCGGTCCGCCCCCCCGGTGACCGAGTGGGATTTGAATGTGGTCTTAGAGCAGCTTACTCACCCACCTTTTGAGCCGATGGCTACCTGCCATCTCCGCTTCCTGTCTTGGAAGGCGCTTTTCTTTGTGGCACTCACATCGGCTAGATGAGTGAGTGAGCTACAGGCTCTGGTGTCCAATCGACCGTACACACGGTTCTATAGGAACAGGGTGGTGCTTCACACACACCCCAAGTTCCTGTCGAAAGTGGTCTTCTCTTTCCACCTCAACCAGGAGGTGGTGCTTCCGACTTTCTTTCCCAGGCCCCATGCCAGCTAGGCAGAAGCAATTCTGCATACCCTGGACTATAAGAGGGCTTTGGCCTTCTACATGGAGCGTACGCAGGGGCATCGAAGGGCTCCTCAGCTCTTCATCTCTTATGACCCCAGTAAGCTGGGGATGCCAGGCTCCAAGTGTACGTTGTCCACTTGGGTGGCAGATTGCATCAGCTGGGCATACAGGGTGGCCGATCTCCCGTTGCAGGGTCGAGTCACGGCCCACCGGGTCAGGGCTAAGGCCGCATCAGTGGCTCACTTCCGCTGTGTTCCGCTGGCAGACAACTGCTGGGCCGCAACCTGGTCTTCAAGCCGGACTTTTGCGGCCCATTACTGCCTGGATAGGGAGTTCCAACGGGACAGTGCTTTCGGCCAGGCTGTACTCCGTAATCTGTTCAAGGTTTAGGCAACTCCGACCCTTTGGTGTCAGGCTACCCGAGTGTTACGTTCTTGGTTGAACTCCTATCATGGCTGCTGCGGTCTTCTAGAGGGAGCCTATTTTTCAGTTATGAGTTCTCAGTAGCCTATAGCTAGGGAGTCCCATATGTGAGGACTGACTTCCTGCTTGTTCCTGGAAAAAGCGTAGTTACCCGCCTGTAACAGGTGTTCTCCAGGGACAGCAGGAATCAGTCCTCACAACCCTCCCTCCTCCCCTGGAGTTGCAGTCCTATTAATTTTTATTAATTTTGCTGTCTTTTTAGCTATGTCATTTGACTAAGCAAGACGGCACCCTTGGGCGGGAAGGGGACCGCGCATGCGCGATGCAGTCCCAAAGACTTTCTTCAAAACCTGGGGATTTGCTCCGCATGGGGCTCTGTCGGCGCCGATGTCACCCATATGTGAGGACTGATTCTTGCTGTCCCTGGAGAACAGCTGTTACAGGTGAGTAACTACGCTTTGTCTCCTTTATATAGTATCTATTTTTCACTGCTGACTGCAAGTTCTAGAGCTTTTAATTTGGAAGGATTTGTTTGCTGTCCACTGATCAAGCATCCATACTCTGCGATATCACTTCCTCCTTCCCTCCTCCATTACACTTTTAGTATATGCTCTGGTGGATCATCCTCTATTGTCATTCACTATTAGTCTGTGAACCCCAGGGCTCTGTATTGGGACTTCTTTTTTCTCTTTGTACTCGTTCCCTTGGTGCTCTGATCTCCTCTTACAGTTTTCAGTACTATCTTTTCACTGATGACTCCCAGATATACCTCTCTGCAAAAGAAATTTTGCCAATAATCTATGCCCAAATCTTAGCCTGCCTGTCTGACATCCATACCCGGATGTCTCATTGTCATCTGAAACTGAACATAGGCAAAATAGTTCCTTTTCTTTTCTCTCTAAACCCATTTCTCCCTTTCCCCTGTTCTCTATTTCTGTGAAAGGTATTGTCATCCTTCCTGTCTCTTCAGCTTGTAACCTTGGAGTCATCTTTGACTCTTTTCCCTCTTACTCTTCACATGCTCAACAGACTGCTAAAATCCGTCATCATTTTTCTCTATGGCATTGCTAAAATTCATCCCTTCCTACCTGAACATAATACTTAAAAATCTTATCTATACTCTAATCTAGGAACAAGCAGGAAGTCAGTCTTCACATATGGGTGCTGACGGAGCCTGTGCGGAGCATTCCCCAGCTTTCAAAGAAAGTCTTTGGGACATGCTACCACACCTGTATGGTCCCCTTCCCGCCCAAGGGTGCCATCTTGCTCAGTCTTCTTTTTCCCGTGGAGCCCAATGGACATCTGTCCTGTTTCCCCAGAAAAATCCTTCATAAAAAATCCTTCATAAAAGCACATAAATTAACCAACAAGAGAGCCTTCTCTCACATAGCTCCAACTATCTGGAATTCCCTACCAGAGGATCTACGATCTCTAACAGAGATCATGGAATTCCGCAAAAAATTAAAAACATATCTATTCACCAAACACTATAATACCATGGAAAACCTTGCACTCAACTTAGATAAAGGCTAAACAGGTAACTGACCACATAAAGCACAACCCTCCCACCTAAATGGACCACACACATAGCTCAAACGAAATGACTATCCAATCTCTTATGTCCTAATACCTCCTCATGTATATAGTTGTATCTGTTATGTACTGTCTTATGTTATTTAGACACTACATTTTGTTAGTTAATTGTTTTAACACGGTTCCAGTTTAAATTCACTGTTTAGTTTCCTAGACTTAACTTTGTTTAATTTATGATATTTTAAGATGTTCTATGTAAAATTAAGATGTTCTATGTAAAACAAACTTCGATTTGTTATTTGTTGTTATTTGTACACCGCAACTGATCTCTGGAAGATGCGGTATAAAAATGAGTGTTAAATAAAATAAATAAAAAAATAAAATTATCCTTAAAAGTTAGCTTTCCTGGTTTGCGTACCGGTTCCTTTTCCAGATGCTGTTCTCTGCCCCCTTTTTCCTTTTTTGATTGAGACTTGACTCAACAGGCATTCACCTTTTTTCACCTGGGGGTCATCGACCCCTTCAGGGTTTTCCCCACCATGTCCCCTGGTGGGTTCAAGAAATGTGACAGCTGCAGTCATACCATGTCAGTGACCAACACTCATGACTGCTACCTGGACCTGGACTTGGACCATGACAGCACCTCCTGCGACCTGTGCCAGGCCATGACGCCTAAGACCAATAAAAAGAGGTCGGAGTTCCAGGAAAAACTGTTCCCCAGGTCCAATCCAGCCCCGGCCACCCCAACGCCAAACTCCAAGCCTAGCACTTCCCGAGAGGCCCAAGCATCTTCGGAGGCCCGCAGTGGCATCTCCTCCGAGAAGAACTCTGATCTGGAAAAGAAGAAGAAAAAATAATCCTGTCTGCCAAGGTTGCACTGGAGAAACCCGGTAAAGCCACCCGGAGAGACTCGGGCGACTCCGAGAAGCGTCCTACTTAGGTCCTCAAGAAGGATTCCTCAGCCGGCAGAGAACGTGCGAGGTTCCTTGAGGCCATAGTCCTCATCAAGATGCACTCACAATAGTGCCAGCGCCGGGCCTGAGATCTTCTGTGCCCGCGGCAAAACCTGCGGAGTCTTCTGGCTTGGAAACCAGAATGGCAGTCTTGGAGCATAATATCACTGCTATCCTGGCCCTGCAGCAGACAATGATGGCTGGTTCATCCGCATCATCTGAATGAGGATCAGGCCCCTGACTGTGAAGGGAGTCCCCGGTTGTCGAGCCGTGCTCCGAGCACCACCAGCCCTGGGTAAGCTCTTGGCGTGCGAGTCGACGTCCCAGTTCTATTCCTCTGGCATCCGATCCTCCTCGGCTAGTTTCCACGACTCGGACCCCAGGTCCTCTGGAGACTGCCAACCCCTTGGCACTGGTCTTGAGACAATGAGTCGTAGGGCCTCGGATTCGTCATCACCACTCAAATCTGAGTGGGAGACCAATGATGAGGCATCCCCAGAAACCAAACAGCACTAAGATATCCACTTGGACCCATCTGCCCCGGCACCCTGGCGCCATTCTCCTCCAGAGGATGTGACCTTCCATGACTTTATCAAGGTCATGGCCAGAGCCCTCTTGGTGCAGACTGAGGTGGAGGAAGACCTGTGCACCGAGGAACTGGAGATCCTTCAATACAAGGCACCACCAAAGGAAACCCTCATAGTGCCTGTGCAGTCGATCCTCGAGCAGCTGTTGCTGCTCAGAATGTGGGAGACACCGGTGTCTGTACTGGTGGTGAGCCGGTGCCTCAACGCCATATACCACATCCAGAAAGGCCCAGGATTTCACAAATCCCAGCTCCCACACAACTCCATGGTCATCTAGTCAACCATGCAGAAACGTAAGAGCCAAAAGGCCCGCTCCTCTGTTTCCCCCGGAAAGGAAGCCAGAGCCCTCGACACCCTCAGAGACAAATGTTACCAGGGCTCGATACTGGGTTGCTGGATCCAAGCGTATGAGCTATACATAGGTATGTACCTGAAAGCTCTAACCCAGGAGCTGTCGGAGTTTTTGGAGAGCTTTGACAGGGAGCCCCTCCAACGGTTCCTGTCTCTGACCTCTGGGATCAAGGACTGCTCCTATGATGGCTTTGAGTCAATGGCTCGAATTGCAGCAGCCAGCATTGGTGCCTGACACCAAGCCCGGCTGCAGTCTTCTGACCTCGAGCAATGGGTCCAAGACAAGCTGCTCACTGTCCCCTGCACCGGGGAGAACCTGTTCAGCAAACCTATGGCTGACAAGGTGGCAGAGATAGAGGCCAATGTGGTGACTCACCAGATGATTCCTTGCAAGAAACCTTTAGGGAAAAGACCCCTGTTCCCAAGGAAAAAGAGTCACTTTGCACAGAGTCACCACTATCAGCCCTTCTCCGGCCAGCAACAAGGTTCTCACCCTAAAAGGCAAGGCCATGGAGCTCAGAAGGCAAAGGTACCAAAGCCCCAGGCCCCAGCTCCCACCCAGCGGGAGATTTTGACTCTAGGGTAGGGTCTCCCCCCCCCTCCCAGGAGATCTTTATCAGCTCACAGGGGGCACCTGGCACTCTTTGCCCACAGATGGGCCAATATCACCTCTGTCCAGTGGGTACTGCAAGTGGTAAGGGAGGGATACCTCCTCCACTTACAGCAGATACCACCCAGGTTCTTCCCAGGAGAGCTGGTGTGACTCCTCCTTCACCAGACTCTTCTGCTCACAGAACTCGCAGGTCTGATCAGGGACAATGCAGTAGAGCCTGTACCCAAGCACCTGTGGGGAAAAGGTTCTAATCCAGACACCTCCTTGTCCCAAAGAGAACTGGGAGCCTCGGGCCCATACTAGACCTGCGAAACTTTTAAAGTTTCTGGTGAGGGAAAAGTTCAAGCTGTCCCTTGGAACACTGCTGCCTTACCTCCACCAGGAAGATTGGCATTGCTCCTTGGATCTAAAGGATGCGTGTACATACATCCTAATCCACCCCTCCCACAGACAGTACCAAAGGTTCGTGGTAGGAGGAGGGCACTAACAGTAGAGAGTGCTACCCTTCAGCCTTCAGCCTTCATCTTCCCCTACCTAGACGACTGGCTAATCAGGGACGGCACAGCCTCAGAGACCAATCAGGCCGCAGAGCATGTGACCCTCCTGCAGCACCTGGGGTTCGTCGTCAACTACCCCAAATCTCACCTCTCTCCAGCCCAAAGCCTGGAGATCATAGGTGCTGTAAACGGGGGTGCTGGTCGTGAATGTCCACAGTCTTGGCAAAGGCAAAATATTATTATGACTTGCGAAGGAGTGTGGGGGTTGTAGTTCATTCATACCAGAATCAGCCGTTCACAAAATAATGAGTTGTGATGCTCGAGTGTAAGCAAAGAAAAACAGATTTTATTCTTGGGGTTAATTCTCCCACACAGATTTACTTGGTAAAACAAAAGGACACTTGCTTCAAGTATTGTACTTAGGAAACACAAAACATGATATAAGGTAACTGAACTTCTTAAGCAATCAATCAATAAAGACCTTGATGGGAAACAGAAAAGGTCTTTTTGATGGCTCCTGCTATTGACTTTCTTAGCAGTGCTCCAAAAAGCAAAAAAAACAAACCCAAAAGTAGAAAAACTGTTCTTTATCAAGGATAACTTTCTTCTTTTCACACACACAAGGAAGAAGTTTCCTTCTAGAGGTCACGTGCACTTGTGCCTGGGTCAATTACAAATAATTAGCCAGCTGCAAACCCCTTTGCTGGTTCACTCTCTCTACGTGGCTCAATCCTACCCTAAAGCTTGCTTGCAGAGACTTTTCTGGGTAGATAAAAGAACAAGTTACAGTTCCTTTTGGTGGTTGTTGTATTAGTGAGAAACTACTTTAAAACAGCAGCCTAGACAGGGAGCAATCCATGTATTCCAACTGATCATTTGATATATCTCCTTCTTCCTCAAATATCATGGAATCAATATCATGGTCTGGCTCAGAGGAATTCCTTAATTGATCACACTCAGGATAATATTTGTTTCCCTGCTGTCTTCCAGGTGAAGAGCTAGGGCATAGATCAAAGTTCATACCTGAGCTTCCCTTGCTGTTAGGTTTCCTCTCCTGGTATCCTGGCCAGTAAGTAGTCCAGCTTTTATGTCCAGCCTTCCAATCAAGATCCCTGGACACTGGGTCTCTCTTCACATACCTTCTTGCACCGGTCTTAGGGCCCCTTTCAAATGCAGCCGTCTCCCTCAAAGGTGCCGTTTGGAAGTTCCTGGCTCTGTAACCCCAATCCTCTGGCTTCCTCCAGTCCAATGGAGTATGCTTGCCTCTGGAATCACTCCTAACACACGTACTGCTGTGGGCTCCTTCTTTAGACCTCCAAGATGTCTTTCTCTTCTTCCTTCTACGTTGCCTCTGCTGTTGTAGTCCTCTCTTCTTTCTCCAATGGCTTCTGTTTCTGGATCTGCAGCTTCTGCTTCTCCCTGTGCTCCTGGTTCTCCTTGTTCTGTTTCTCCCTGTTCTGTCTCTGTGTAGAATATCTTTTACTTTTAAAGTGCTTAGAGGGACACTCCACCCTAGCACAGCCCAGGTGTGCTGAATCAAGCCCTGCCCTTGGAGATGAGTGATTGGGGATTACCTCATAGCTCTCCTGATTGAACACACATTTCCCCACTTCAGCCCTTCTAGAGGCTGTTTGAAACCTGGTGCATTCTGGGACTGGTAGTCTTTTATGTAAACATTCTGTTTTAGTATTTCTACCAGCAAAGACAGGTTGCTTGTTCAAAGCCAATTCACCTCTTTTATAGCTCCCTCCTGAACTATGATAAGCTTCCTTATCACAGTGCTCAGCTGGACACTCTGCAGGTCAAGGCTGTCCTCACCAGAGAAAGAGCAGAATGCCTCAGACAACTGGCAGGAGAGGTGCAATGCTGCCGGTTAGTGCAAACTCATCACCTCCTCCATTTGCTGGACCATATGGCCTCTACAGTCCACATAATGCCCACAACCCACTTTCACATTTGGACAGCCCAGTAGTGCCTCTGCTCACAGTGGACTCAAACCACAGGCAGGCTAAGGGACAGGGTCAAGGTTACCCGCCATCTGGCAGAATCCCTCAACTGGTGGCGGATCTTGTGCCACCTCCGGGCGAGAATGCCCTTCCAGGCACCCATGCGTTAGAGAACCCAGACTACAGACGCCTCCCTCCTGGCTTGGGAGGTGCATTGTGGGGACCGCCGCACACAGGGCAGCTGGTCATAAGAGGAATCACTGCTACAGATCAATCTCCTGGAACTCAGGGCAATATTCCTGGCCCTATGAGCGTTCCGCCACTGCTTGCAGCACTGGCCCGTACTGATCCAGACGGACAACCAGGTCACCATGTTTTATATTAACAAGCAGGGGGGGGCATGGGTTCATACTCCCTCTGCTAGAAAGTGGTGGCCCTCCTTTCCTTGGCAGCCTGCAACAGCATGCTCTTGCGGGCAGTTTACCTCCCAGGCCTGAACAGCTGCCTAGTGGACAAGCTGAGCAGAGTCCTTCGGCCACATGAATGGCGCTTGAACCCCAGGGTGACACAACGGCTCTTCCACCTCTGGAGCAGGCCCATGATGGACCTATTCTCTCTCCTGACAACATGCAGCTGCCTCGCTTCTGCTCACATTATCTGAAGAGAGTGGCGGCAGATGTCTTCCTGATCCCGTGGTCCAAGGGCCTACTCTATGCATTCCCACCAACCCCCCTGGTCGCCAGGACTCTCTGCAAGGTCCAGAGCGAGAGGACGTAAGTTATACTAATTGTTCCCAGGTGGCCCAAGCAGCCTTGGTTTCACTGCTGCTCTCCCTGTCTGTGGCACTTCCTGTGCCACTGGGCAAAGCCCCATACCTCCTGCCCCTTTCTTTCTCAACACACGATGCGACTGATCTCGACAACGTAGGATCTCAGTGAGCCTCATGTCTTCCTCCTTCCAGCACGGCTTGCAGCACCTCACTGGAGGAGAGAGCATTGGAGACCCAGCATGGCATGGTAGGGAACGGCTGCTCCGATCAGCGTGACCTACATATCTGCACACCAGCGATTTAGCAGCAGTCGGGGGAACCTGCAGGGCCGGCACACGTGAAAAGGGAGATGCAGGAAGTGAGATGGGTGAGCTCTACACAGGTGGCAGCTGGGGCAAGAGAACAAGGACAAGCCACGCGATGCAGCCAGACCATGTGGTTGCAGGAAGGCACAAACAGCAAGTGGAGCAGCAGTGCAGGGCCACAATGTAGTAGTGACTGGTGAGAGCGAGTGACAGTGGACATTAGTCTGCAGCACAGGGTGCAGATCCAAGCTCAGCCTTAAGGGCTGTTGCCTTGGACTTAACTACAGTGGATAGCAGAGCACAGACAGCTGGCAGAAGAGAGTGACAGTGAGCAGGACATTCCTTGGCTAAACAGTAGCAATCTAGCAGTGGGGATAACGGAGAAGTGGTTAAAAAGGCTAGGAGCAGTAACGGACCAGTGAAGACAACTAGAAAAGGAAAGGAAGACAAGTGCAAGGATGGCAAAAAGAAAACCGGCCAGGGAGAGACCCTGGCAGGATGCCGCAGAACTCAGCAGTGCACAGTGCCTACAGCAAGGCCTGGAAGGATAGTGATGGGACCAGCAGCCAGCAATCTGCCCTTGTTGTGCAGCTGTGATGGGCAGGAGACAGAGACCTCATGAACCAGGTCAGGGCCTTGGCCGCGGTCCATGGAGTGGGACTCAATCAGGCTCTCCTGGGTTCACTAGATGGAAGGCAGCCATGGGCGGGTCAACCCTGGAGGAGGCAGGTGTGTGCTTTGCGGCTACACCTGGGGGATCTGGACAGAGGGCGAGTATGAGCAATCCGGTCCTCTATATAATGATGTTGTAGGTGGGAGGGAGGCAGAACATGCATGTGGGTGCATGGTAGGGTAACAGTGGGCATACCTGATGGGGATGGAATTGGTAGGGGGGTGGGCCTGGGACATGAGGCAATGATGGCTGTGGCCCAAGTGTGGGAGATTGGGTGTCGGCCAGGGGCGACCAGCAAGGCATTACAGGGCTGCTACAGACCCGACCCTTGTGAAGATCGTAGCTTGGCAATGCCAGGCTTGGTGGGGGCAGTAGGTGCTGGGTCTCCTAACCCCCTGTCCCCCATCCCATCCTCCGGAAGCGCCATTCCTGGGAGCGATGGGGGCTCTACAGCTATGGCTCAAAGCCCGGATGGATAGATGGTATCAGAGTTTAAGCCGGTGAAATATGTGTGCATCATGAGCATTCTGGACAGCCATATGCCCACAGCTCAGAAAGAAAAAATGTGGAAGGGCAAGTACATGGACATTTCCTCACTGCTCATCAGGAGGAACGATGAGGTATGTGAATTTTCGGGCTGTTGCAAGAGGTGCAAGCTGGTCTCCAAAAAGACCGACCCCGTCCCTCAGATGATTGCGAATTAGTGTTCAGCCTTTCGTGTTCTGGCCAACGTGGTGGGCGTCAAACACCTGGAGCAGTGCCGTGGGCTCCTCAAATACCAAGATAGTATTCGCGAGGTCTATCGGGTGTATGGGGGAAATGGCTGGAGTACAACGAGCAGTTTTGTTGGAACATAGCGGGCAACAAAGGGCTGAGCTGGGACAGGAAAGACATTGACCTGTGCATCCGGCTGATGATGCAGGGGCAGTGGGGTAGTTAAATGAGTGGGGTCCCAGTGGTGAGTTGGCCAGTAGATATACATGGTCACCACAGCTTCTTCAAGTGGACAACTGGCCCAGCACCAGGGAAGGCAGCAATCTCCACTTGCCTCCCAGCTACTCCGCTCGCCTGGGCATTTGCAGGCTGAATAATGGGGGGGGGGGGGACAACTACAGGTTTAAAAATACCTGCAAATACAAGCACACATGTGCCATGTGTAGGGAGGGCCACCTTAAGGTACGATGTGAAAAGAAGCTGGGGGGGAGGTCTCCAGTTCCTGCACTGAGGCTGCCAGTCTGGTCTGAGCCACGACGCCCATTAACTTCATGATCCTGGGGCAGAATTTGCAGGGATACGATCCAGAAAAGGCACAGTGGCCGATTGACAGTTTTTTTACAGGGTTTCACTATTCCTTACAATAGCCCACTGGGCCTGCGGGTGGCCAGAAATTTAAAATCCACTCTGGAGCAGAAGGATTTTGTTGAACCTGGGAGCGGGTCATATCCAGGCTTTTGGGAGATGGGCATCAAGCCGGTACAAGCTGTACATTAGACAGTAATAATACTCACTGACACTGCTTTCACTCTTGCTCGCTAGGTTCTGGAACGATTACACTCTGTATTTTAGGGCATTCCTATATCTACTGGGTAAGATGGTGGGCAGCCTGGCACCACTTCAGCAAGCAGCTCGGCTTCCATCCCAACAGCGTCCATATACACTGGATGGAAGAAAGGGGGATGCTGTGGGACCAGTTGAGGCCCACCCTCGCCTGCCGGAGGCGGGTTAGCCGCCCACCAGATTTTGTAGTCCTATACCTGGGTGGTAATGATCTGGTATCCATGAAGGGCATAGATCTTATCAGAATCAAGGTGGACATGGCCTGGATGCGCGCTGAGCTCGGGGCAGGGGTTATCTGATCCCACATCATACTGTGGCAGAGGTGGATAGGAGCAGGGCACCCGAAGGGTACTGAACAGAGCAGACGGAAGCTGAACAAAGAGATCGGGACCTTTGTGCAGGCATTAGTGGGAGTAATAGTGGAGCACCAGGGCATATTGGCGGGGGGAGGGGGGAAACTGTACTCGGAAAATGGAGGCCCGAAGCCAGTCTGGCGTGACTCAAGTTATGCAACCTTCTCCTCACACATCTCCCACCAAACCATGAAACTTCTAATCTCTTATTTGTCTTGTTTGTCTGTCTTGTATAGATTCTAAGCTCTATCAAGCAGAACTTACTTTTAATCATTTGTCTTGAATAGATTGTATCAAGGTATAGACAAGAAAATAAAGGGTTAGGATTTAAAAGGAGCCCCCCAAAAAGCAGACTTTTAGCCTAGAATTTGAATAGGAACAGAGACAGAGCATGAGGTACCGACTCAGGAAATTAATTTCAGGTGTATGGTGTAGCAAGGTGGAAAGAACAATCTGGATATAGTGGTGGAGGAGAAGGGCACAGATAAGAGTGGCATACCTGATGAATGGCGTTCCCAAGATGGGATTTAAAGAGAGATAAGAGAGGAGAGGTAACAAGGAGATGGAGAATCAATACACTTGTAGATACGTAAGAAAAGCTTGAACTGTATGTGAAAATGGATAGGGAGCCAATAGAATGTCTTTAGAAGAGAGATTATGTGAGTGTAGCTGGAGGCATCTGTGATTAGGAGTAGCAAAATTTTGAAAAGATTGAAGGGGAGAAATGATTCCGTGGGAGACCTGTGAGGAGCAGGTCGCAATAGTTTAAGCATTTGTTTATAAGAGTGTGGATAAAGGTTTTAGAAGTGTGTTTGGAGAGAACAACATAAGAACATAAGATATGCCATACTGGGTCAGACCAAGGTCCATCAAGCCCAGTATTCTGTTTCCAACAGTGGCCAATCTAGGTCATATGTACCTAGCAGTTTCCCCAAGAGACACAAGTTCCACAATGCTTGTACTGGGTCAAGCATTGATATCTTCGGTCACTTCTTAATAATGGTTTATGGACCTTTCCTCCAGGAACTTGTCCAAACCTTTTTTAAACCCAGCTACACTAACAGCCTTTACTACATCCTCCGGTAACAAATTCCAGAGTTTGATTACACGTTGAGTGAAAAAATATTTTCTTTTATTAGTCTTAAATAGTTTACCCTGTAGCTTCATTGCATGTCCCCTAGTCTTTCTATATTCTGATAACGTAAACAATCGATCTACGTTTACCCGTTCCACTCCGTTCATTAATTTATAGACTTCTATCATATCTCCCCTCAGCCGGCTCTTTAACCTGAAATCGCTATATCCTTTTTAAGATACGGCGACCAGAATTGCACACAATATTCAAGGTGCGGTCTCACCATGGAACGATATAGAGGCATTATAATATCTTTTGTTTTATTTTCCATTCCTTTCCTTATCATACGAAGCATTCTATTTGCTCTCTTGGCCGCCGCTGCACACTGGGCCGAGGGTTTTAACATGGTATCCACAATGACGCCTAAATCTTTTTCCTGGGTGGTGGTTCCTAATGTGGAACCTTGCATCGTGTAACCATAGTTTGGGTTGTTCTTCCCTAGGTGCATAACCTTGCACTTGTCCACATTAAATTTCATCTGCCATTTTGATGCCCAGTCTTCCAATTTATCAAGATCCTCTTGCAATTTTTCACAATCCTCTTGGGTTTTAACAACTTTAAATAGTTTTGTGTCATCTGCAAATTTGATAACCTCACTCGTTATTCCACTTTCCAGGTCATTTATGAATATGTCAAAAAGCAGCAGACCCAGCACAGATCCCTGGGGTACACCACTATTCACCTTTCTCCATTGGGAAAATTGGCCATTTAGCCCTACCCTCTGCTTTCTATCTTTTAACCAGTTCCTGATCCACAATAGTACACTGCCTCCTATCCCATGACTCTTTAGTTTTGCCAAAACAAGCTGAATTGCCTCTCTTACATGTATGTGTACAGTGCTGCATACATCTAGTAGCGCAGTGGAAATAAGTAAAAATATAGTATTGAAAAATGTGCAGGGTTTTTGAGCAGAAAGGGGGCAGGGTATGTGTAAAAAGGTGGTCAAATCCAGGGAATTGCTAGATTATCTGGGGCTAGCTACAGTTGGAAGATGAGAGGATCAAGCAGTAGAGGTAGCATTTTGTTTTTGCTGCTGGCAAAGTTGTTAACATGAGAGGTCCTGAAGATGGTCTGCAAGTTTGCTGCATCTAGAGGACCACTCATAAGGCTGTATAACTTTGCTGAGCTTCTTGGTTATGTGGTTCTGATCTCTGGGAATATTAGCAGCTTATATTTGAATTGATTGGCTATGACCAAGTCCCAGATCTTTGTTGCTTCCTGACATAATCCTATTCTCTGTATATTGTTGACATAAAACATAGATTGTCTGATTTAAAAAACTGATGTGTCCCTGGAGTAGGAAATTGGATTTAGCTCACACCTTTCTCAGCTCAATGTGAGTTACATTCAGATATAGGCAATGGAGTGTTAAGTGACTTGCCCAAGATCACAAGGAGCAGCAGTGGGATTTGATTCTGGTTTCCCTGGTTCTCTTATCTCACTGCCCTAACCATTAAGCTACTCCTCCACATGAAGAACTTAGTAGATGACTTGATCTGCCAAGTGATTAATGTGGAGGAGTTTCTCAGATTTTTTTCCTTGTGAACATGCATATGAGCTCCCCAGCCAATGCTGAAGGCATCTATGATTAGGGCAAGTTGGTGTTCAGTGGAGCCAAGGGAATAGCTGCTGTAAGATTGCCTTGGATGTCCACCACTACAGCATAGTTCAAAAGTGAAATGAGGAACAAGAGATAGCCAAGAGAGGTTGTGTATGCTGTTGCACTGGAACATATAGTCCCATTGTGGCTGTGTCGTTTTTTGTCTACCAAATGGTACTCCATGGATGGCTGCAGTTCTGTACTCCAACATCTCTAAGTAAACCGTGGCTGAGATTGTCAGCGAGGATTTTAATTTTGCTGGCATGTGAAATCAGAGACAGTAATCGCACACGACACAAGAAGCAAGCCACTCTTCATCCTAGGCAACTTTAGCCCCGGACCAGCACCTGATAAGAATGCCAAAGCCTTCCTCAATGCAATGGAAGCGCTACATTATCATCAACTGATCAAGGAACCCACCCACAGGCGTGAAACAACCCCGGATCTCATATTCATTCCGAGATCACTACAAGCACATAACACAATCTCCCGTCCCATAATCGTGCCAACACCATGGTCAGACCACCAAATAATAACCTTCAAAATACAGATTGATCAACCAACTCATCCACAGGAAAAACCTGAAACCAAAAGAAGATTCAAGTCCTTCAATAGAGAAACCTTTCTGAAAGAGGTAATCCCAAACTTACAACAGGATACGAAAGACTTCGACAAGATCATCAAGAACTGGACCAACACACTGAGTACTGCAGCAGCAGCGCTCCCCAGGAAAAAAACACACACACTCACCAAACCATCTGCTCCCTGGTACTCCAACATGATCAGAGATGCAAAAAGAAAACTAAGAAAAATAGAAAGAAAATGGAGAAGAACCAAAGATCCAGTCACGCAACAACTATGCCACAATAAACAAATGAAATATAATACCCTCATCAACTGCAAACAGCACCACACAAACATCATCATGCAATCAGTAAACAAGCCAAGAGAGCTTTTCAATATTGTGTGAACTCTTACCGAAGACAATACGCACCAGGAGAACATTGAAGTCCACTCCCAAGACATGGCAAACCACTTAGCTAGAAAAATACACCAAACTCAATAAATATCCGCTGTCTACGGCCATAAAATACAGCAAAACGTGAGTGCAAACATCCATGCAACCATGGGGAGAATTCAACATACCACCGCATAGACAAATAGAGTAAATAATCACTTCACGCCACCACCTCTCCAAATGACCCATGCCCCATGCAATGGATAAAAAACAACTAAAGAATCACTCAGTCTATACATACAAAAAATAGTCAATCTATCCTTACTACGGGGATATTTGTCAACCTCTCTGAAACAAGCATCCATATGTCCAATCCTGAAAAACACTTCACTCTGCAAAATCGATCCTGCAACATACAGACCAATCTCCAGCCTACCATTTCTTGCAAAGATCATAGAGAACATCATTCAAATACAGCTCCAGTACCATATAAACCTCAGTGCACCACTGGACCCGCAACAGCACGGCTTGCAACCACGTCACAATGTGGAAACACTCCTAACATCACTCATCAATAACATACTGAAAGGAATTGAGAAGCCAAAAAAATTGATTTCTCCTCATCTTCATGGATATCTCATCCACTTTCAGTTTTGCACCCTATCCTAATCCAATGCCTTCTGGAAACTGGCATCTGCAATACCACACTAAAATGTTTCGCCTCATACTTAAGTGACAAGATACAGCAAGTTAAATGTGGAGCAAGCTACTCTGATCCCTTTGCTATACCACAAGGCATCCCACAAAGATCGGCACTCTCATCAATACTTTTCAATATATACATGCAGCCTGTCTGCGATATTATCAAGAAACACCGAATCCTGTTCCATCTATACGCTGATGATCTTATGCTATTCACTTCGATTGATCTTGAAGCACCGAACCTCACAGCCATCACACAATGCCTCAAGGATGTAGCCAGCTGGCTTAGCAATAACAATCTCTCATTAAACTATAAGAAAACAGAAGTGTTATACATCAGCAGTAGCACCATCTTAAACCCTCCACAACAAATCCAACTGCTGAACCAAACCATTCCCTTCAAAGAAGAAGTACGATACCTAGGCGTCACACTAGATGAAAACAACAACCTCCAATCACATATAAACAAAACTGCAGCGAAGGCATACCACAAATTGAACCACATAAGAAGACTCAAACCACTCCTACACTAGGACTACTTCCGGACTGTTTGCCAAGCCATCATCACACCAGTACTGGACTATGGCAACTCACTAACCAAGGACTCCCAAAGTAATTCAACCACCCATTTCAAATGGTTCAGAACACAATAGCTTGAATCATCAGCGGAACCAGCAAGACAGATCACATTACACCAGTATTACACCAACTATACTGGCTACCAATTCAAGCACGCACCAAGTACAAAACTATACTAAACATCTTTAAAATCATCCACCACTCCTCAGCAGACATTCTAGAAATGCTAATCACGCTCGCCCTAGAAGGAGCAACAACAGACACATGATCCCACCTGACTACCAGAAAAGTAAACCATCAACCTCCAAAAGGGCTTTATCGCTTGCTGCACCACACCTGTGGAATTCCCTCCCCAAAGAGATCTGTTCCACTGGAGACATCATGGACTTACGTAAAAAAACTCAAAGCCTTTCTGTTCACAGAACATTATGGTCACAGTAACACTGGCCCCAACCAAAGACTCTTTGAAACATACAAGCGGACACGATAGCCCTAATCAGATACAAATAGACAAAACCCATATAGATATGTTAAACAAGTTGTATATAGTTACTACTGTGTTAAGTACCATATTCCAATTAAAATGTGCCCTGTTCATGTTTTAAGTTCAATGTAAACCGCTTTGATTTCAGGATAAGGTGGTATATTATGTTATAATTGGTATATTGGTATGTTTTAATTGGTATGTAAGGTGGTATGTTATAATTTGTAAATAGTTACCCCTGTTATCCAAGTTACTTTTGCCTATTCAACTGTAAACACAAAGTACCATCGGAAATGTGTAAATTCTTTGTTCATTGTAAACCACGCTGATGCTGAATAGTGCGGTATAGAAGAGACTATAAATAAATAAAATAAAATAAAAAATATATAAAACAGGCTAAATAAATAAATAAATAAATAATCTGTCCTCTGGCAGAAATGCTTTTGGCTGAGTTGTGTCCAGAATAGCACCTACAAAGGAAATGCAAATTGCATTTCTGAAAGTTATAAACATAGAAACAGGACAGCAGAAAAAGGCCACATGGCCTATTTGTTTGCTGTTCCATATCAACTACAATAGTCCCCTTTTTACCTTTGACAATGAATCCCAACTCTGGAGTAATTGCTGTCTTGATCCCAAGAGCTAGAGAGAGGCTTTTGGAAGAAGGAGCTAGATGCCTGACATCAAAGGGTTTGAGAAGACTAAGTAACCTTGCTTCAGTAGTGGACTGCCTGAAGTAGGAAGTGAAGATGGAATGGAATAATGGAGGTGGGTGCACTTGGGATCTAGATTAAGTGCCCCTTATTTAGAAATGGTAGAATACAGGGAAGAGTGTTTGCCTTGAAGTTTCCCCGGCTGAGAAACAAGTTGAGGTCTATGACCTAGATAGAAGATTCCTATTTTCTTGGCAGTTAAGAAGGTGGAGAAGAAGGCTTGGTTCCTTTTTGAGAAGAACAACTAGTTTAATTAACATTTTAGAGGAAAATTGGATAGTGTGAGAAATCTATCAGCAGCTCTTCTTCATTAAGCCAAGTGACCTGGGTAGTATTCTGCTACTATTGGTGCAAAAAGAAGTAAAGCTCAACTTCCTTCAGGTAGGGAAGGCTGCAACATTTGAGGAAGTGCTGTCTGCAACTGAGAGTTCAAGTCAAATGGAAGATGGCTAGTTTCTGTTGAGCAGGTGTGTTCTGCTTTAACTGAGTTCAGGGTGTGTTCTATCCCAATGACAGAGTCTAGCAATAAAGGAAGCAGTGCACTTCTTGCAGCTGTCTCTGAAATGGAAAGAAATTAACAGTACTTTTGCTAAAAATAACAGCGCTTAAGGAAAGTAGTAGTTTGCTGAGAGGAGGAAGAAGTTTGAATCGGTGAAAAGTGGTATAGAGCATCCACCAGTTTAATGTAAATGTCCTCTCATAGGCCTAAGGCGCATAACTACATTGAGTGCCCAGCCACTGTGTGGAAAGGAGATATCATATTACATTTATAGATTCCACACTCATTAGGTTTCAGTAAAATGGTGTGAGCTACAGTTGTGCATGGAGCAAAGGTCAGCGCTCCCTGGAAGATGGTGTGCATAGTTTGAATAATATATGAGAAAGTTTGATTCCTTTCTCCCTCTCCCACCCCTACTCAATTAGTGGCTTTATTTTTATTTTACTGTACAGCATCCTAATGGCCTTCAGAATTCAAAGGATTGTGAAATGCTGCAAATAAATAAAACAAAATGCATTGTCCAGTAAACTTGATCCAATGGGAAGAGTAAAGCTCCTTTTGATAAAGAAGCCCAGAAACAAAATTCTTTATGATGGCGAGGATAGAATTGAAAAACTAGCCTTGAGTAAGTCTGGTATTTGTACCAGGACACAGCAAAGTGAAGTGTGCATGGTGGTCACAGGTGCTTCATTAACAGGAAAAAACACCTTCTTCAGGGGGTACACATCTTCAAAAATAAAAACAAGAATGTTAAAAACAATGAAACATACTCAAAACTTTCAATAAATAAATCAAGACATAAATACATAAAACAAACAAGAAATAAAACTATATAAAAGAAGTGTTGAAAAATCTGAGACTTAAGGCGGGATATGAACATAAGAAACCAATCATTTAAGTACTGTGTAGTGTATGATATTTGGCAGGTTATGTAGCCCCAAAGGTGGTGGATAAGGAACAACCCCACCTGGGGTGTTGTACATGTAAAAAATGCGGATATGTTTTTCTTTTTATTGCTTTCTGTTTTATTATCGTGTTGAGTGAATAAACAGATTTTGGAAAAAAAAAAAAGAAACCAATCATGTCAAAAAAACAAAACACAAAAGGAAGCATATACTGTCCCGCCCTTGGGACAGTGGAGAGAAATGATGAGGGGCTAGGTGCATAAACAGTCCTAAATGAACTATAAATGGTACTTACAGTAGCACACTATGTAAAATCTTAATGGGATGTGAAGACACACCAATAATGTAATGGTTTAAAAACATACTATACATCTGTGAAAACAAAGAATCAGCATAAAGTTGGTTTAACTCAAATCTCAAGCTTATTGATCTTAAACAATGTCAAAGGAGAAAGGAAAGAATATCATATTATTGAGTGTCTTATACTTTCAGAAAGGGTTCTAAGCATGGGTAACAGATAACATCCAAAGAATGCGAGGACAGAGAGCAAACTATCAAAAGCCTAGTGAATTTCTGTAGAGAAGCATATCCAACTGAAAACAATGTATAAGTAAAACAATAAAGTTTATATAAACTGCATTATGCAGTGCTCTGGAATCACACATTTATTTATTTTATTTGGACAGCTTTTATATACCGCTGCTTCCAAGGATCAGCAGCGGTTTACATTATAACAAATAGAACAGGTACATTGAACTTTAAGGACTAGGTATTACAGTATAACTAGGAACATTTTACATTATAACAAATCAAATATCAATACAAATGATTCAGAACTTTATGAACTAGTTTACATTATTACAGGTATTGTAATGTAAATAATAGTATAAATGTATTACAATATACATAACATTATTGAACTATATTATATATATATAACATAACAATATTGAACTATATTACAAATAATAGTTTACTTTAATAATTATATTAATGTGCGAAGAATACTTATATCATTTGAAGTTATAGTTGATTCAGATTAAGGTGTACGATTGGAGAGAGTAATTGATTCAGTTTATGGAGGTTGAGAGGCTATACCTGTTTCTCCATTGGTATAGTATTGTGTGAATAGATGGGTTTTTAGTGTTTTCCTGAATGTTAGAAGATCTTTTGTTTCTCTTAGTTGGTCTGGTAGATTGTTCCACAGTATCGGAGCAACTAGCGAAAAGGCACTGTTACTTGTTGAGTGTTTAGATTTTCTTATTATATCTGGGACTGCTAAGGTGTTGAGGTTTTTTCTCCGTCTTATCCTATTTTCGGGTGGGCTGTGAAGGAGGGTGGTTAAGTATGATGGGGCAATATTATTAATTATTTTGAAAGTGGTTAATAGTATTTTATATTGAATTCTACTGAATATAGGTAACCAGTGTAGTGTGAATAGAATAGGGGTAATATGGTCTGATAGTTTGGCTTTAAGTATAACTCTAGCTGTTACATTTTGGGCCAATTGTAAAATTTTGATGTTCTTCTTGGTTATACCATGTAGTATGCTATTACAAAAATCAAAATGCGGTATGATCAAGGCTTGAGTAACAGTTCTAAAGTCATCGTCTTGTAATAGTGGTCTTAGTTGTTGGATAGAGCGCAATTTGTAATAGATTGTTTTTGTTAATTTCTTGATGTGTGTTGTAAAACTGAGCGTTTTGTCAATGATAACTCCTAAATATTTTATTTCTTCTTTTATTGGAAGAGTCGCATTGAGGATATTAATGTTAGCTGGGGGAGTATATTTTGTGTTTTTTGTTGCAATCAGGACTTCAGTTTTTTTTATGTTAATAGTTAGATTGTTTGAAAGAAGCCATTTTTCAGTTTCTGTTAGACAGTTTATTATATTGTTGTGGTTTGGGTTAATTACATTAAACTCAGAGAATAACATAATGTCGTCTGCATATATAGAATAATTAATTTTGTATTTTTTGAATATGGAGCATATTGGTTGGAGGTATATGTTAAATAATAAAGCAGACAGAGCTGAGCCTTGGGGTACACCTTGTTCTTGAGGGAAAGGGGATGATGAAAATTGGTTAAACTGAACATATTGTGAACGATCGGATATGTATGATTTAAACCATTCGAGTGTGGTTTTTAGCAATCCTATTTGTTTAAGTCTTGAGATAAGTATGTTGTGGTTGATGCTGTCAAATGCAGCTGATATATCAAGGAAAACCATAAGGAATGCATGTTTAGGATTGTCTAGACCTTTATTAAGAGTGTCAAGAAGTGTAATGAGTAGGGTTTCTACGCCATGATAAGGGCGAAAACCGTATTGATGTTCATCAAGTGGGGCAAATGTATCTATATGATCTTGTAACTGTAGTTGTACAGCTTTTTCTATGATTTTAGTTATGAAGGGGATGCTTGCTATCGGACGATAGGATGATGGGTCATTTTCGTTCAAAGTCTTGTTTTTTAATATAGGGCGGATTGCAGATAATTTTAGTTCTTTAGGTAATATCCCTTGTAGGAGTGATTGGTTCACTATATTTAGGATAAAGGGTGCTAGTTCTTGCTTTGTTTGTTTGATCCAGAGAACTGGGCAGGGATCAAGTATGGATGTGGTTGTATTGATATTCGATATAATATTGAGTAGTTGCTTCTTATCTATTGGGAGGAAATCGTTCCAGGTATGAATACTAGTAGATGGAATAGTATTGAACGGTGTAGGTATCATTGATGATTTAAGTTTGTTGGCAAAGTAGTCTGCCATATCTTGTATGTTAATTGAGGCTGGTTGTTGGTTATCTATAGGCGCTTTAGATAATGATTTTACTATTTCAAACAGTTCTCTGGGGCGGTTAATGGCTTTATTTAGGATCCTCGCGTGGTATTGTTTTTTGGCATTGTTTGTAGATGATCTGTAAGTGTTGAGAGTTGTAAAGTATAAGACTCGTAGGTCTGTTGTTTTTGTTTTTCTCCATTCTTTTTCGATTTTGCGAAGGTTTTTTTTTGATGGAGGCTAATTCTGTTGTATACCATTTTTCTGATTGTCTAGTATGGTGTTTTTTTAGTGTATTATGTGTTGGTTTAGATGCTGATTTTATAGTTGAATTGCAGGTAGATGTAGCTTCATCGAGGTTTATTATGTCAGAAGATAATTGTGGAATAATTGTGTTGAGGAATTCTTCAGGTGAGAATGGTCTAAATTTGGGTCCTAAATGAGTTTTAGGTTGAGAATGTCAGGGCAAAATTAATCTGTGTTAGAGGATGCTATAATAGTAGCTAAGTTCCATAAATGGAATAAGTAAAATGCCAAGTTTAAGTAAAAATGGAAACATGACAGGCTAATGTATTCTGTGAACCAACAATGTGGCATAAAGAAGCCTGGTGAAGAAAGACTGTAAAAAAACAGTTACACTCACCCGGCGAAAACTGGTAACAAAGCTCTAGCGGTGCAGCAATATTCCAAAGTACTTTAAAATGACAGTAAGAGAGGGACTCTTATCTACAGTGATTTCATGCCAAAAAGGTCAGAGGTGAGCAATTTGCATACACTGATCAAATAGTACAAAAAACAGTGTATTTGATAATTATCTGTGCGATCAAAATGTGTAAATTGAATAAAATAAAGGTATGTGCTGAACAAAGTGTGAAGAAAACATGAAAAACCTGTATGTGACATTGTGGGAAATGGGGCAAAAACAGCAGAAGTCTTTTAGATAGCCGTGTAGCAACACAGCAAATCTTGTCCAAAAATAAAATTGCAATGTCAATGACACTTGCTGCTCGGCCATCGAATGATCATACATAAAATTTCTATTTTTAATAGAAAGACCCAGTATATTTGAGCGCCAGCACATAAAATTATAATGAAGCAGATGGCTACAAGTGGACAGTGTGTATCTATCATTATAAAAGCTGACACAAGTTACGGCAGAGGTCTAAAACACAGCATCAATGGTTCCTGCCACTTGTCCATAAAATTATAAGAGGGCTGTGTGAAACAAAACTAAACCCACTACTTTGTCTCATAAAATGTGCCTTAAATTTCAGCGTAATGAGATCCTATGCCGCCAAAGCTTGTAACAGGAACAGATGGCAGTAACTTCAGAAAGAGGCTCAAAGCACACATCTTCCAAGAATATTATGGGACAGTCACATAACATATTGGACAGACAAGCACCCTCAATCATACACAGAATTATTTATTTAAACTGTTTTCTATACCGCCTTATCCTGTAATCAAAACGGTTTACACGAAACTTTAGACTCAAACTGGGTACATTAAATTACTTTGGTATTTAATAATGAATTACACATTATTTACACATTGTTTAACATATTTACAAGAGTTCTATCATCTACATCAGAGTAGGGTTATTGTGTTTTTTGGAATGTTTCAAGAGTCCTTTGTTGGATTTGGTGTCGTCATTGTGTTGTGCTATGTGATGTGTCCATAGTGTTCTGTGAACAGAAAGGTCTTGAGCCTTTTCCAGAAGTCTTTGATGTCTTCGGTGGAACGGATTTCTTCAGGCAGGATGTTCCATAGTTGCAATGCAGCTAGTGATAGTACTCTTTTGGATATCGATTGCTTGCTTTTCCGGAAGTCCGATTGGTACTGATAAGATGTGTGAAGCTTCTATGGAATTAATTAACTCTGCTGAAAGAAAAGTTACAGTGCCCTGCTTTCCCATATGTTTTAGTTAGCCAGTGACCTTGGAGGAGAAATGTATCAAGAGTCTAAGAACTGACCATTGTAATGAGGACTGTAAGGGGGGAAAACAGGTGCAGAGCCCAGAAGAAGGTCCTCATTGGACAACTACGTAACGGTACCGGGACCAATAGATGGAGCATGAAGGGTTACCGGGACCAATGAAAAGTTTGCCTATGTCTAGAATGGAAAAGAACAGTATAAAAGTTGTTGCTTTACTAACAGCCATTGCTCAGCCATTTTGAATGTGATTCTGCTTGAGTCTTGTGCACAATAAATGATTTGGACCTTCTGAACAGACTCCTGGTATTATTGGATTGTTTGCGCTCTGCCGCTACAATTTCAGTGTCAAAATTTCAAGGCTGATGTTGAATGTTTATAGATAAGTATTTTGTTATAATTTTTCTTAACTTGAGAATCTCATTGTGTAAGATGTGTGATGGTTTATTTCCTTTATTCAGGGGTTCTCAACCCAGTCCTTGGGACCCACCTAGCCAGTCGGGTTTTCAGGATAACCACAATGAATATGCAAGGGAGAGATTTGCATATAATGGAGGCAGTGTATGCAAATCTCTCTCATACATATTCATTGTGGTTATCCTGAAAACCCAACTGGCTAGGTGGGTCCCGAGGACAGGGTTGAGAACCCCTGCTTTATATGATCTGGATATGTATATTCTTTAAAGCTCAGGTAGATTATTGATGTGATCACTGTGTTGCTTTTTTTAAAATTCTTTCACAAACTGTTTTTATTATTTTTAAATAATATAAGCCATATTTACAAAATATACAGAAAGTCATCCAGTATGTTGAACAGCTGGAAATGTTTTTGTTTTTAAGTAAGTAGTCAGAGCAGCTTATTGCCAAAGCATATAGGGAGCCTAGTTACTAAGGTGCACTAATGTTAAAGCACATTAATTGACCATTAACACACATGGTTAATAACTAGAGGGCTAGTTACTAAGGTGTTCTAATGTTATACACGTTAATTCACTAAAACAAACATCATTTTAGCGCGGGTCCCATGTTATTCAGGGTGACCTAGTTACTAATAATGTGCATAAATGTTAGTGCACCTTAGTAACTAGTCCCCTTAATCTCACAGCAGATTGCTAAGGGCTAATGAGTGCACTATAGGAGAAGGTCTGGAGTTCAATTCCCAGCCGCTTCCCAGCAGTCTCTAATTCAGGAACAGCCTTCATGTAAGGAAGAGGGGCACCACCGGAGAGCTGGCCAGAGCTGCTGTTAGAGATGCCTCGTCAATAGCAGATTGGCTTGTGACACTATTAAGTCAGTGGCCTGAAAAGGAGGTTGGCTTCAGAGTTCAAATATTGGGGCGAAATCTATCATAGAATTCTTAGGCCCTCAGATACCACAGTCAGTTTTCTCGGGGAATTAAGCTACTGAAATTATTCTTCTAACCTTACTGCCTATTTAGATGTTAGAGAAGAATTTGAAGAAGCATAGTGATTGCTGTTTAAAAGGCTTGCCTGTAATGCTACTTACCCATGTGATCTTTATTATGTTTATGGATTGCAAAAGGAAATAAACTAAGGTGGTTATAGGGTTGCCACCTTATTCCAAGTCAACAGAATAGACTGATCAGTTTCAGTTTTGTCCCATGGCATACATTAATTTGTATTGTAATTTTCTTTGGGAAGCTAATGGGAAAATTAAGCTATGTGTAATATGGCAAAATCCAGGACTGAATCAGCCTGTTCATTTGAGCTGGGGTGATGAGATGGCAAGCCCTGGTTATTGGGAATAATAAAAATCTGCATTAAATGAGTTGTTAATGGTGCTATTTGACAAAATCACATTAATGCTAATAAACCCTCCTCCACAAGTGTGTCTGCTAGCATGATGTGGCTTTTTCCAGTAATCCTGCTTCCCTGTGATTATTTGTCTCTCAGAAGATGGTAAGGAGTACTAAATTTTACAGTGGCTTTCCTGTCTGTTAAAATGGAGAGAAAGCTCTTTAATCCATTATTATTGTTGTTTGGATCCTCTATATGGCTCTTTAGAATAATGAAAAAGAAAGTGGTGGTGAAGTTATTAAAAGTGTGTAGCGAGCAAGCAAATGGAGGGGGCAGTCTTTTGGTTGGTTTTATTTTTTGAGATTGTTAGTTTCCAAAGAAAAGGTTCTCTGACAGAGCTTTGCACCTGATTGCATTAGTTTGATTTATGTAAGATTTTAAGTTACTAAGAAGAGTACCTAATTAACTTTTCATATGAAATCTGTGCAGCTGAATTTGTAAACAGCAGCCAGTATTGGATCATAATATAACACTTTTCTTTCTGCCCTTATCCTATTCTTTCCCACCCAGCCACCCAAATTATAATTCTGTTCATTGGAAAACTCTAGTATTTAAAAGAAATGAAAGAAGTCTATTGAAATATAGAAAATGACATCATATCCAATATGACCCTTTAATAAGCTCGCAGCAGGCTGATCTTTAAAAGCATCCTTTCTCTTCCATGCACTGTCCAGGAGATAGGTAAATCATGAGATGCTGGTCGCTTTAAAAGGTCACCTTTGCCATGTTCTCAGAGCATGCTCCCTGAGTCTTGCCTGCTGCTGCTTCTCTGGGCTGCCTCATGGCTCTAAGCTCCTTTATAGGTGCATCGTCATAGCAACAGGCCCAGAGTGGAGCAGCCTTGGCACACCAGGCCTTGTTTATGTTACCTGAGAGGCGGGGTGAAGTAGAAGAGCAGAAGGGAGTGTGGAAAAGCATATAGTGCTTGTTTTGTACAAGGGTGTTTTTTTTCCCCACAATCGGTGTTCCTGTTTTTCTTCTGAAGGCTTGGAATTTATCTTGTACTGTAGTCTAAAGGTGATCAAACAGCAGCTTGAACCAGGAATACTGCTTGCTCTGATGGCTTCCTTCATCTGCACGGGGGATTTATTTTGGTTGTGAGATGTTACTGAGAAAGAGAAAAGAGCAAGAGAGCTTTGGGGAACGGTGACATGAGGCAGCGCTATGATTTGGGGATGTACTGCCAGGTGGCTTTATAATTGTTTCATGTAGGTATGCTGGTTCTATTTTAGTGTGACCAGAATAGACCGCTCCATAGTCATGGGAACATTTGTTGCATCCTGTCTTATTTGCTGCCCAAAAGCATTGTGGAATATATAAATGCCACAATACTGTGACAGGAGAACTAAAATTTCATGATTGGCCAAAATTATCCAGGAATCAGTCTGACTGCATTTACTTTATATGGTTGAAGGTATGTTGTATATTTCAGCCTAGACGGAGAGACAGGCCAAATCAAAGGCAAACCATTCAGAAGTTTGTTTATATTTATTACCAAATTTAATATATTGCCCTTCACAATGTATTAGAGCAGTTGCAGGAAGTAACTGTTTGAACTTTTTTTGGGGGGGAGAGGGGGGATGGAGGCTCCTGTTTGGCAACCTCATCAGTGGTTTGTATTATGTGAAGATGAAGATGGACTAATGGAGGAATTTCTTTACAACCAGCAATCCCACGCTGGTTTTATGACAACTTTTATTTAAGAAAAGGGAACTTCAATTTGAAAATCCCCCTTGCGCAGCAGTTTGTTACTGGTCTTAACATCAGAACGAGGTTAGGACTAGGGAACATGTAAACTGCTTTCCATTCAGTGTATCTAAAAATTTCCCCTACAGTGCTTCCTACTGACGGGCAGAGCACTCTTAGGTAAGAATTATGTACAAGCAGACGGGGACTAAAATAATTTTCAGCTCTGAAGAGGAATATAGTGTAATGGCATGGGTAGGAGAGGTTTGAATAAAATCATAGAGATATTCTCTGTGCTTTTTCAGACTTGTTTATTTGTTTGGGAGTGATAGATTGTAATGTTTAAAAATGTGCCGCTTTTGTGAGCTTTTGTTTCCCCCTTCCAACACAGGTCACGCGGATTGCCCAAACTCAAAGAATCTCGTTCTCATGAGTCTTTGCTGAGCCCAGGCAGTGCAGTGGAGTCCTTGGATCTTGGAACAGAAGATAAGGTCTTTGTGAAACCTCTTCACAGCAGTATTCTGGGTCAAGACTTCTGTTTTGAGGTAAAGATAAAATACTTTGACAGTCAGAGAGCTCTTGCTTTCATGTTCTCTTCTAATTTATGCAAATAGTTTAACTGTGAAAACACATTACTTTGCATAGAGGGGATATGGAAACCCTAAGAATAGGCAACATGGTGCTTTTAAGTAGCATTTTCTGATTTTATAGACAGCTTTTAATTATTTTGCTTTTAAACCCTTATTTTTGATAATACAAAAGAATGCCTTTTCTCTGAAGAATCATTATCTGAAAAGTCCCAATATCCATGAAAACATTTTGGTCCCCAGATCATGTTTCATTATCCATATGTTTACATGGGACGCCCAAGGGGGGTGCGGGGCCATTTGCGGAGACTCAATGTGGGGCCTCATTTGCATAAGGGGCCTCATTTACATACATATTTGCATAATGTTAACGTGTACTAACTTTTAGTAAACATGCCTCTTAATGAGTGTATGGATAAAGAATGACTACCCAGATTTCTACATTACTATACTCCGGTGCCAACCGCCAGGCGCATTAGAAAGTACTATAAACACTGCCCATTTAGAACCCATAGCAAACTCGCCGTATCATAACAGCACTATTGGGACTCACAAAGCACCAAACCCTGCCTATCAAAAAAGCAACATTGCAAATATTAAACCAATATATCTCAGAGAATACCAATACATCTACTGGGAAAGAGAACAAGTGGCACTGTCAAATAGAAGCTACATAAACAAAATACCTTGGCTCAGTTACACATGCAGAACATAGACCGTTACCAAACAAAGAACAAGGGATCACAGTTTAGAAATAGAATAGAAAGACAATCATTAAACTGGGAACCCCACAGGCCAAAGTTGGAATGTACAACAACACTGGAGAAATAAAACTATAAATTAATTTCTTCTGGACTAAACAAAAACGCAAAGATGTTAGCAATGCACATTTCCCAGAGCTGACATGTTCTAGTTCATAAATTAAAAATAAAAAAGTATTTTTCTACCTTTTGTTGTTTGGGCATTTTATTTTTCAGTTGTAATTGCTCCAATCACTTTCTTCTGGTTTCTTTGTCTTCGGCTAACTCTCCACTGTCTGCTGTCCATTTGTCCTTTCTTTTCCTTTGTAGTTTCTTCCCATTTTCTCTCTACATCTCCTTTAACATACTGATCTTCCCCTTTTGCGCTTTCCTCCATTTCTTTTTCTATTTCTTTTTCATCCACTCAAATTTCACCCTTTCATCCTCGGTTCCTACTTACTCTCCCAATACCCGGCCAATCGTAGATTTTTTTCTCTCCCACACAAAATATCTTTTCCCCTCTCCAGCCTCACTCCCCCAGCCCCATCCCCTTCTAGTCCTCCCCCAACATTAGCTCCCTTCTCCAGGACCAAGCAGGAAGTCAGTCCTCACATATGGGTGACGTCGGCGCCGACGGAGCCCTCGCGGAGCAATTTCCCCAGCTTTCAAAGAAAGCCTTTGGGAATTGCAGCGCGCATGCGCGGTCCCCTTCCCGCCCAAGGGTGCCATCTTGCTCAGTCTTCTTTTTTCCGCGGAGCCCTACAGACGCTGTTTTGTGATCGCCGCAGAAAAAGTTGATTTTATTTCTTATTTCTTATCTTTCTTGATTCGACGCCGGATCCTTTTCCCGCCCGGACCCGCTACGCCGGTATCGGATCCGTTCTTTCTTTTTCAGTTTTTTGTCCTTCGTGACAAGCGTTCGCGCCATTTTTTTAATTTTTCACTGGCAGCCCTGTCATTTTGACCTCGCAGGGGCCCTTTTTCCCTCGATGGCTGCCAGCGGGTTTAAAAAGTGTGATCGGTGTAAGAAACTTATGTCTCTTACCGACACACACGACTGCTGCCTCCGCTGCCTCGGACCCGATCATCACCCGATGATCTGTGGTCCGTGTAGCAAGATGTCTTCAAAAGCGTTGAGGAGTCGGCAGCATCAAAGGGAACGTATCTTCTCTGACTCCGCGTCCAGCCGGGCCCGGACCTCGTCAGAGGCTTCGACGTCCCGGGACTCCGGTCCTGAGCATCGTCGGAGTTCCTCTGAGCGGGAGTCTCCTGCCCGGGAACATCATAGGAAGAAAAAACCCGCGAGGGCGGCGTCGGTGGACGCTCCTGGCTCCTCAAGGGCCAGGTCGCATAGCCCAGATAGCCGTCCCGGGTCCTCGGAGTCGGAGAGGCCTTTGAAACATCCTCGTCTCGAAATGGAGTCGCCTGGACACGTGAGTACTGTAGTCCTCGTGGACTCGCCTCCGAAGGAGCCGACATCGGACCCGACGCCGTCGGGGCCCGAGTCGGGGGCTGCTGGGTCTCCTGAGCTTGGACTCAGGTTGACGGCCTTGGAGAGCAGTTTGGCTGCCTTCATGGACCAGCAGCGGGCATTGATCGCTGGCCTCGCCAATGCATCTGCCCCAGCCACCGGGACGTCGACGTCCAAGTCGACCCCGGAGACCGAGCCGATCCTCGAGTCCATGCGAGCTCGAGTCAATCCTCAGTCGCGGTCTCCCTCGGCCTCCCGTTCGGGACCGAGGTCGTCGACGCCGACACCCTTGGCGTCGGGGCGGAGGGCATCGGTGCCCACCCGACCGGAGCCGCTCGATTACTCCTCCGAAGAGTCAGACTGGGAAACGGAGGACGAAGAGTCACCTGGTACTTTTTGGACTCGGTGTGTCCCATCGGACTCACTCGAGTCCGAACCTCGGAGACGGTCCCCCCCGGAGGACACCCGGTTCTCGGACTTCGTGCGGGATATTGCCAAGGCCTTGGCATTCCCCGCAGATCCCGAGGAGGAGCCTCGAGCCGAAGAGCTCGATGCCCTCCAGTATGACTCTCCCCCGAAGGAGGCCTTTACTGTACCGGTTCCTCCGATGCTGGAACGACTTCTCTTCCGCATGTGGGAGAGCCCGGCGTTGGCGCCGGTGTTAAGCAAGCGGGTCAATTCCATTTATCGAGTCCGCAAGAGCCCCGGGTTCCAAAAGGCACAACTACCGCACCATTCCATGGTGGTGGAATCGGCCATGCATCGACTCAAGAGTCAGAAGATGCACTCCTCGGTGCCTCCCGGCCGGGAGGCCCAGAACCTGAATGCCCTTGGTAGAAAGTGCTTCCAGGGCTCTATGCTTGCTTGTCGAGTCCAGACCTACCAGCTCTATATGGGCATGTATCTACGAGATCTGGCAAAAGAAATTGCCGGGTTCTCTGCTGGTCTCTCCGAGGAACCTTTGCAGAGGTTCCAAGCCTTGTCCACTGGTATTCGAGAGTGCTCGAAGTTTATCTCTCGAGCAGCCTACGATGGCTTCGAAGCATCGGCTCGAGTAGCCGGGGCCGGCATCGGTGCCCGCCGACAGGCTTGGCTTCAGTCATCCGACCTCGAGCCATGGGTACAGGACAAGTTGGTCGATGTCCCCTGCAGAGGTGAAAACCTCTTTGGCAAACCCATGGCTGAAAAGGCTGCACAGATCGAGACCGAGACTCTGACCAGAACTAGGCTGTCCAGAAAAACCTCTGCCCCTTCTCAGAAGAAGGGCTCGGGGAAAAAGCCCTTTTACCCGAGGAAGGCGGCTGCCTATAAACACTACCCTCAGTATCAGGCCTCAGCAGCTCCCCAAAAGGGTCAGCAGGCCAAGGGACGGGGTAATGGATCCCGTAGGCAGCAGGCCCCCAAGTCCACAACACCGGCCCCTGCTCAGCAGGGTGGGGGTTTTTGACTCCATCAGCATAGTCTCTTCCCCTCAGCTGGTTTCTCTCAGCACAGGAGGCCGGCTGGTCCACTTTGCCCACAGGTGGTCAGCCATCACCTCAGATACCTGGGTGCTTCATATAATTCATAAAGGCTATCTTCTACACTTTCACCAGGTACCTCCCTCCTACTTTCCAGGGGAGCCTCCAAGACTCCCTCTGCACAGGGACTTACTCCTTCAGGAGTTAGCAGATCTTCTTCAGGAACAGGCTGTGGAACCGGTGCCCCACCACCTGAGAGGTCACAGCTTTTATTCCAGGTACTTTCTGATACCAAAAAGAACAGGAGGCCTCAGACCCATCCTGGACTTGTGAAACCTCAACAAGTTCCTGGCAAGGGAAAAGTTCAAGATGCTTACCCTTGGAATCCTGCTGCCCTACCTCCAGCAAGGAGACCGGCTATGCTCCTTAGATCTCAAGGATGCCTATACTCACATCCTTATTCATCCAGACCACAGACAGTATCTCAGGTTTGTTGTGGGAGGAAATCATTACCAGTACAGAGTTACTGCCCTTTGGCCTATCCTCCACCCCCAGGGTGTTCACCAAATGCCTAGTAGTGATGGCGGCCTATCTAAGACTTCAAGGCCTTTTTGTGTTTCCATACCTGGACGACTGGCTCATCAGGGCCCAGTCTTCCCAGGAGGCCACTCAGGCCACTCATCGCACTGTGTCTCTGCTCCAGCACTTGGGCTTTGTCATAAACTTCGCAAAGTCTACTTTGCTCCCCTCTCAAGATCTCGAATTCATCGGCGCAAGGTTAAGTACACTTCAGGCGCGGGCCTTCCTGCCTCTAGACAAAGCACACAGGCTCATGGATCTTGCCAGCCACTTTCACAGCAATTCCCTGGTCTCTGCCAGGCAATTTCTGAGACTGCTCGGCCATATGACTTCCACGGTCCATGTGACCCTTAATGCCCGCCTGAACATGCGACCTGCTCAGTGGTGCCTTCGCACTCAATGGCATCAGGCCACGGGGAGCCTGACGGACTCAGTACAGGTCTCCGACCTGCTGGTCTCTTCTCTGCGGTGGTTGCTTCATCTGCCGAACCTGCTACTGGGAGTGGATTTTCAATCTCCTCCGCCTTCTCAGGTACTAACAACCGATAATTCTCTCCTGGGTTGGGGAGCACATTGCCAAGGGACATGTACTCAAGGCCTCTGGACTCCTTGGGAGTCTGCGCAGCAGATAAACTTCCTGGAGCTCAGAGCCATCCGCCTAGCTCTGAGAGCCTTCTCCCACCTCACTTCTCACCAGTCTGTGCTGGTCCAGACGGACAATCAAGTTGCAATGTTCTACGTGATCAAACAAAGAGGCACAGGCTCCTTCCTTCTCTGTCAGGAGGCACGAGGACTGCTCTTGGGCCGTCCACCACGGCCTCCTCCTCAAAGCGGTCTATCTCCCAGGTCAGGAAAATTACCTGGCAGACAAGCTAAGCAGGATCCTCCAACCACACGAGTGGAGATTGGATCCATTGGTGGTTCAGCGGATCTTTCTCAAGTGGGGACTCCCCACCATGGATCTGTTTGCCAGTCCTCTGAACCGGCAACTTCCCAGATTCTGCTCTCGACAACCGCATCCTCTCAGAGTAGCGGCGGATGCTTTTCTGATTCCATGGTCCACAGGCCTCTTGTATGCCTTTCCTCCCATGCCGCTGGTGTCTCGAACACTCTTCAAAGTTCTCAGGGACAAAGCCTCACTGATCCTGGTGGCTCCCCGGTGGCCGAGACAACCTTGGTTCCCGCTTCTAATGCAGCTGGCGGTGGACACTCCTCTTCCTCTGGGGTTTCAGCCCGATCTCCTGACACAGGATCAAGGGTCTCTCCTACACCCCAACCTCCGGTCCCTTCATCTGATGGCCTGGCTGCTGAAAGGGTAGTCCTTGCTCCCCTCCAGCTGCCTCGAGAGGTGGAAGAGGTTGTCTTGGCCTCGAGGAGGCCTTCCACCCGGAAGTCCTACGCTCTTAAATGGCGTCGGTTCTCCATTTGGTGTGCTCAGCAGTCTGAGAATCCCTTCTCCTGCTTGATAGCAGTGGTCTTGCAATACTTGCTTTACCTCTCCAATCTGGGCCTTAAGTCCAACTCTGTCAGAGTCCACCTCAGTGCTCTCTCTGCACATCACGCACCGGTGGATGGCAGGCCTCTTTCCCACCACCCTTTGGTGGCTCGTTTTCTCCAAGGCCTTCTTCTCCTTAAGCCTCCTTTACGCCCACCAGCCCCTGAATGGGATCTGAATGTGGTCTTGCAGCGGATTACCTGTCCGCCCTTTGAACCTATGGCTACCTGCCCTCTTCGTTTTCTTTCTTGGAAAACCTTGTTCTTGGTAGCCCTTACCTCTGCTAGGCGCGTTAGTGAACTGCAAGCCCTAGTGTCTGATCCTCCTTACACTAGGTCCTAAAGGAATAGGGTCGTCTTACGGACTCAACCTAAATTTCTTCCAAAAGTGGTTTCTACTTTTCATCTCAACCAGGAGGTGGTTCTTCCGACCTTCTTTCCCAGGCCGCACACGTGCCGGGCTGAAATGGTCCTGCATACCCTGGACTGTAGGAGGGCCTTATCCTTCTACCTTGACCGTACGCGAGAGCATAGAAGGGCTGTTCAGCTCTTCGTTTCTTTTGACCCCAATAAGTTGGGGCTACCTGTCTCCAAGCGTACTTTGTCCATATGGGTTGCTGACTGTATCGCTTGGGCTTATGGGGCGGCCGGCCTCTCGTTGGAGGGTCGAGTCACGGCTCATCGTGTAAGGGCGAAGGCTGTGTCAGTGGCTCATCTCCGCTCTGTTCCGTTGGCAGACATCTACCGGGCCGCTACTTGGTCTTCAAGCCAGACTTTTGCGGCCCATTACTGCCTAGAGAGGGAGTCCCGCAGGGACAGTGCTTTCAGACAGGCAGTCCTCCATAATCTCTTTGAGGTTTAGGCAACT
This sequence comes from Ichthyophis bannanicus, assembly GCA_033557465.1. Taxonomy (NCBI): domain Eukaryota; kingdom Metazoa; phylum Chordata; class Amphibia; order Gymnophiona; family Ichthyophiidae; genus Ichthyophis; species Ichthyophis bannanicus. The sequence goes on along the minus strand of JAWIIG010000024.1, from coordinate 1,608,714 downwards.
CCTACCCTCCTGCCCTGGTGTTGGGCTACCGGTCAGGGGCGTTTTCAAAGATTCCTTCCTTCTGTGCTTCTGAGCTAGAGGGAGCTCATTTTTCCGCTTGAGGCCTCCGGTAGCCTTAAGCTTGGGAGTCCCATATGTGAGGACTGACTTCCTGCTTGGTCCTGGAGAAAGAGTAGTTACTCACCTGTAACAGGTGTTCTCCAGGAGCGGCAGGAATCAGTCCTCACAACCCTACCTCCTCCCCTTGGAGTTGCAGTCCTATCATTTTGTTTTTGCTAATTTTTTGCTGTCTTTTAGCTATGTCATCAGACTGAGCAAGATGGCACCCTTGGGCGGGAAGGGGACCGCGCATGCGCGCTGCGATTCCCAAAGGCTTTCTTTGAAAGCTGGGGAAATTGCTCCGTGAGGGCTCCGTCGGCGCCGACGTCACCCATATGTGAGGACTGATTTCCTGCTGCTCCTGGAGAACACCTGTTACAGGTGAGTAACTACTCTTTCTAGTCCCAGCCCCACCCAGCAACCACTCCCTTCTAGTCCCATTCTCCCATCCCCCCGCATCAGCCCATTTCCAATCCTAGCCCCCGTCAGCCCATTTCCAGTCCTAGCCCCCCCATCAGCTCATTTCCAGTCCTAGCCCCCTATCAGCTCATTTCCAGTCCTAGCCCCCCCATCAGCTCATTTCCAGTCCTAGTCACTCCACATCAGCTCATTTCCAGTCCTATTCCAGATCCCTATCAGCCCATTCCCAGTACAAGCTCCCCCCATCAGCCCATTTCTAGTCCTAGTCCCCCCCACATCAGCCCATTTCCAGTCCTAGTCCCCCCCCACATCAGCCCATTTCCAGTCCTAGTCCCCCCCCACATCAGCCCATTTCCAGTCCTAGTCCCCCCATCAGCCCATTTCCAGCCCTAGCCCCCCCCCCTTCAGCCCATTTCCAGTCCTAGCCCAGTCCCCCATCGGTCCGTTTCCATCCAAGCCCCCCTCCCCCATCAGGCCATTTCCAATCCTAGACCCCCATCGGCCATTTCCTGTCCTATTCTAGAACCCCCCCAACCCCCCGAAGAACCCCACGGCTGTCTAAGCTGCTGCAGAGGGAGCCGGGGAAGCCCGCACGAGATACCAGCTCACCTCTGCACAGCCGCCAATGTGAAGAGCAGTGTTTTCCCTCACACTGGCGGCTGTGTTACTGTGAAGCTCGCGGAATGTCGGGAAAGGTTAAAGGGTATTTCCTGGCACTCGTGCGCTTCACAGTAACACAGCCGCCAGCATAAGGGAAGACACCGCTCTTCACGCTGGTGGCTGTGCAGAGGTGAGCCGGGGCCTCACGCAGGCTTTCCCGACTCACCTCTGAAGCCGTCCATTGTGTGCTAATGAAGTTAATGTGGGGCCCTGTGTGAACAACATTCTCGCACAATGGATGGGCTAGCCTTGGCTAGGACTAGAAATGGGCTGATGGTGGGCTAGGATAGGACTGGAAATGAGCTGATGCGGGGGGATGGGAGAATGGGACTAGAAGGAAGCAGATGCTGGGTGGGACTGAGACTAGAAGGGAGCTGATGTTGGGGGTGGGGGCTGGATAGTTTCAAATAATAATATTGAAATGTGCTGTGTTTTCTTCTTTATTCTTGTGCTTTGATATTTGCTTTCTGCTTTCTCCCTTTCTTTTGTCTTTTTTATTAAATTGTTATTTCTCCTTGGAAGAGGTTATACTTTGAAGTACTTAATGCAAATACTGAACAGGATATTCAAAAGCACTTGTATATTTAACAGCATCCACTGATTGTGTAAGTGAATTTTCAAGATGCTATACCAGCAGTTCTCAACCTGTGGGTCGCGACCCCTGCGGGGGTCGCCACAGGATTTAGCGGGGGTCGCCTCACTCCGCCGTTAAAAAAAAAAAAAAAAAAAAGCGCACAAGTTGCTGCCGAGTCCGCTTCTCGGCAGCGGCAAATTCACCGCCTCCCTTCTAATGCAGCCGCGGCTCCCTGCCTCTTAGGGAACCATGGCTATGCCTGTAAAACCGTTGCAGAGCCTTTCTGTCTCTCGATGGGCTCCGTGCAGCATTGTCCCGCCTCCAAAGGAAGTTGTTTACCACTTCTTTGGAGGAGGGACAATGCTGCACGGAGCCCGTTTAGAGAGAGAAAGGCTCCACAACGGCTTCACCAGCACAGCCGTGGTTCCCTAAAAGACAGGGAATCGCGGCTGCAGAAGAACAGGGCAGTAGCAGGCAGACGGATAAGGGAGGAGGGGGCAGGGAACCTGCAACGGGGCTGACATGGAAGGAGGGGGGCTGACATGGACAGAGTGGGGGGCTGACATGGATGGAGGGAGGGAGGGGAGGACTGACATTGATGGATGGATGGAGGGAGGGAGGGGGGCTCACATGGAGGGATGGATGGATGGAGGGAGGGGGCTGACATGGAGAGAGGGGGGCTGACATTGATGGGCGGATGGAGGGAGGGAGGGAGTGCTGACATGGAGGGAGGGGGGACTGACATGGAGGGAGGGAGGGGGCTGACATGGACAGAGGTGGGGCTGACATGGATGGAGGGAGGGATGGATGGAGGGAGGGGTGGCTGACATTGATGGATGGATGGAGAGAGGGAGGGAGGGGGCTGACATGGATGGAGGGAGGGAGGGGGGCTTTCATGGAGAGATGGAGGGAGGGAGGGAGGGGTGGCTGACGATGGATGGATGGAGAGAGGGAGGGAGGGGGCTGACATGGATGGAGGGAGGGAGGGGGGCTTTCATGGAGAGATGGAGGGAGGGAGGGGTGGCTGACATTGATGGATGGAGGGAGGGGGGCTGACATGGACAAAAGGAAGAGACGGGGACCTACTGGACAGACGGGGGATAAATGCTGTACAGAGGGGGAGAGACAGTGCAGGTTAGGATTATAATGGGCAGATGGGGGGGGCTAGGACTTGTAATGGGTTGATTAGGGAAGGACTGGGAATGGACTGATCAAGGGGGGGTTGGGACTGGTAATGTGCTGATAGGGGGGGTAGGACTGGTAATGGACTGATGGGGCTAGCATTGGAAATGAGCTGATCGGGGAGGTTAGGACTGGAAATGGGCTGATTAGAGGAGGCTAGGACTGGTAATGGGCTGATGGGGGCGGGGGGGGGGGGGTAGGACTGGTAATGGGCTGATTAGGGGAGCCTAACACTGGAAATGGGGTTGAGGAGGGACTAGCACTGGAAATGAGCTGATTAGGGGAGGCTAGGACTGGTAATGAGCTGATCGGGGGGGTAGGACTGGTATAGGGCTGATTAGGGGAGGCTAGCACTGATAATGGGGTTGAGGAGGGACTAGCACTGGAAATGAGCTGATTAGGGGAGGCTAGGACTGGTAATGAGCTGATTGTGGGGAGGGGAGGATAGAGCTGCTGGCCCTGGAAGAAAACTGGGGGCTAAGGCTACAAATGGGCTGATACGAGGGGATGGGAGAATGGAACTGGAAGAGGGTGGATCTGAGAGGGGCTGCCATGGTATTTGTACTAGAAGGGACTGGTCAGTGGGGAAGGAGGGGGACTGGAAGGGAATGGACACCAGTGGCAGTCATGGGAATGCAATGTGACATTGGAAGGTACTGAGAGTGAGGACTGGAAAGGGGCTGATACTGGGGAGGTTTACTGGGACTGGAAATAGGCTGATGGAAAGAAGTGAAGAAAACGAAAGAAGAGATAAGAAATGGCAGATGGACCATAGACCACAGAAAGAGAGCTAAGAGAAGACAGGAAAGCAGAAGCCTCAGATTGGGACCAGCATGATCAGAGAATAAATTGGTCAGACAACAAAGGTAGAAAGAATAATTTTATTTCATATTAGTGATTTGACTATAAAATCATCATAATTTTGAAATCAAATATTGTTACTTGTGATTAATTATTGTGGTTTAAATAAGTAAATTTTATAAATAAAAACATTGCAAAGGACTATAATATATTATTCAAGAAATGATTACAGCGACAATGCGTTAACGGTAAAGGAAGAGAGACACATTTGATTTTATCATTGGGGGTCATCACAAATTGACCAATGGTAAAAGGGGTCACGGTACAACAATGGTTGAGAACCACTGCACTATACAGATAGTGCTGCTCAAAATTCTTCTATCCATATGGTGCTGGGGCGGGGCAAGGACATTCCACCCAGCTATACAGATACAAGTATTATTCAGCCACTAATCATATAGGTGGGTGGTTAAATTTAGGCCAGCAAAAAGGCAGATTATTACCATTGCTGCTATTATAGCTTGGCAGTTATATCTGTATTCAGCAGCACGGATTATACTTGGATGATTTAAATGCCATGGCTGGAATTTTTAAAAAATGCCGTCCACGCAGCTAAATATCAACCTGACAATTATTAGTGGTATTACCAGGGCTTAATTTGTAGACAGAAAAAGAAGTGGAACTGTGGGCAAGGCCAGGGCCAGAAGTGACCTATGGGGGGCAGGGCCATGACCAAAAGTTTCTTGCATACTTTTATTTATAGCATTAGTGAACAAACTATCTGCTTAAGCTAGGCCCGTTATCTGGCAAGCCTAAACTAAACGTGAACTAAATAGTGGCTGAATATTGCCACTGTCTGGATAATTTTCTGGCATATCCTTGCTCTTCCCCCCAAATGGCCCACAAATATATGGATAACATCTAGCCATTTAGCCATTTAAACTGCCTGATATCTGTATATTGTTTAGAAAATCCACATTTAGCCTAATTATGCGTCTGCCAGTGAATGCATAATTGCTTTTGAATAGGGCATAATTATTCATAGAGAACATGCCCATTTCCTTCTATACTGAACTCTAAGAAGTGCACATCATCAGAACTGCCATTTCATTCTCTAAACACTGGCGCTCTTCTGTACCTTTGTTGTCTGATCATTTTATTTTTCTAGTTGGGTTGGTCCTGGTCTCTCTCTTTCACTTCCTCTTGTTGATTTTCTTCTAAGTTATTTTCCAGTACTCCCCTAGCGCTCACCAGCATGCCCCCAGTTTTGCCTGTGCTCACTCATGCATCTGGGTTGCCCCTCTCAGTGCTGACTCAGAGTCTAGCCTTACTCTTGTTTGAATGTAGCAGCTACAGCTTGTGCACTTTGTCGGGCTTTGCAACCGACTTAGTGCCGCTGGTACTTGAACTTCCAGGTCTGCGGTGGCACTCCTCTCTGCTCCAAACTAGCATCACCACAAGTCTCTCCAGTCACGATCCTGCAGCACTTCACTTCCGGGTTTGCGGCTAGTTTCTGCCCCTTTATAATTTGCCAGGCTCCTCACTTGCCCCTAACTCTGCTGTTAATGCCGCTTTCTACCGTGCCCACTTTCTTCCAAGACCATTACCTCTTCAGTGCTTTAAACCCCTCCATAGCCTGCTTGAGGGAACAGCAGTAAGATTACCCCATGCTCCCCCCAACCCCTGTTCAAACTCACCTCAGCTACCGAGAATGACAGAGGCGACAGTTTGCTTAGTATGTACAGCCATGAGAGCCATCAAAAATGCTCCTGTGGCCATTTTAAAGGTTAATACGGCTGTGGCGTTCTGGCAGTCCTTGAGCTAAAGAAGTGATTTGTGCAGCTGTGGCCACATACTTTACACAGCCACGGAAGCATTTTCATTTGATCCCATGGCTGTGCTGTACTGAAACAGTCCGGTCTGTGGCATTTTTATTAAAGCTTGCTGTGTTGTCAATTTTTAGTCTCTTTAATTTCTGTTAACATTTCGTCATCTGCCTGTTCATTCTGGCCAGGTGGATGGTGGTCTGCACCCACTGCTATTCCTTTCCCCTTCTCACATGGAATTTCAATTCATAATGATTCTACAGCACATTCTGTTTTCCTGCAACTTTTATCCTGTTTGACTCGATGCCATCTTAACATATACCACTACCCTCCACCAATTTGATCTACCCTGTCATTGCAATATAATTTGTACCCCGCTATCACTGTTTTCTATTGATTATTCTCCTTCCACCAGGTTTCTTAGAAACCAATTTATATCTACCTCTTCATTCAGTGTTACATATTCTAACTTTCCCATCTTATTATTTAGACTCCTAACATTTGTATACAGGCATTTCAAAGTATGTTGTTTGTTCATATTGACAACCTGCTTATCGGTTTTAAATTGGAATATTTCAATTCTGTTTGCTGTTTACTGAAGCGCACTTGGACTACCTTTATTTTTATTGTATCCTCTCTATCTGCATGCCCTAATCTCACTGTTTTGGTAAGATCCTTCAAAAATACATAATTCCAAGCTATGCACTTACGGGCAACTGTCTGCTTTCCCCCCCAATATCTAGTTTAAAAGCTGCTGTATCTCCATTTCAAAAATTAATGCCAGCAGCTTGGGTCCATCCTGGTTAAGGTGGAGCCCATCATTCCGGAAAAGGCCCCCTATTCCCCAGATTATTGCTGATTTCCTTAATCTTCTGTTTCCTTACCTTTTCCCTAGATGTATCCTTCTCCTCAGCTGTTGTGTTGTCTGTCTTGACTAGATTGTACTGTAACCTCTAATGAGCAGGGGCCATCTTTTAAATATGTCTGTACAGTCCTCCATACGCTTTGTAGCGCTATACAAATGATCAGTAGTAGTAGTCGCACAAATCACTTCCTCATACTCAAGAAGTGCCGGAATGCTGTTCTACCTCATTACAGCACAAATAAAGCTCTGGTTATCACCATATGCTTCCTTGGATTTATCTGTTTTATTTGCTTTGAAAGGTTACGTACTCCAGTGGTAGTAAATGCTTCAGCTGCTCTTCAGCTGCAGAAAGAGACAAGTGGATGGAAAATCTGCGGAGGACAGTCCAACCTAACAAGGTAAACAAAATAATATAAAAAATAATTTACTCACCATATTATTTGAATAGAATATGGTAGACTAGCTAGGACAGTCATAGATGCATTAACCCCTTAATTAGATCATCCCATATATTACATGCGTCATTTACAAAGTTATTACCAAAGTACAATTACTTTAGCCATAGAGTTATTTTATATAAAATATATCAACATCAAACACATTGTCCATATGTTAGTTACTGAGGAAATCTCCCAGCTGTCAGTCACAGAAGCTTGATTCCCTGTAATAGGTGGCACTTCCTTGCATTTATAGAGTAGCCAAACTGTGCTGCTGTTCCTTCCAAAAGCTGTACTGACACTCATGCTAGTCTATTGTCTTTTTTAACTTTTCCACCGCCTGCTGCTCTACAAATATTGGCATGTGCATTTATCTGATAACTCATACCCCTCGCTATATTGCACAAATTGTGTCTGAGCATGTTTTTGTCCTATTGTCTGTAATGCTGTCCTACCTCAATGTGACATCCTAACATCTGACTATTAGTGGCTCCTCCCTTCTAACCTAATCTACCTTTCCCTGTTGATCTTCTCCATCTAATTATCCGCATATAATGTGAATTGGGTAGGCAGGTTTCTTCAGTTGGTTCTGCAGTCTGTTGACTATTTAATAGCCCTTATCTCCAGGAACAAGCAGGAATGTAGTCATCGCATATGGGTATCGTCGGTATCGACGGAGCCTGCGTGGGAACGCTCCCCAGCGTCCAATCAGAAAGCTTTTGGGAGCATCCCACAGTGCCTGCGTGCTGCCTTCCCGCCTTTCCCAACTGCCTCTCTCCAGTTCTTCTTTTTCCACGGAGCCAACAGGTCGTGTTCCTGTCACCGCAGAAGAATTCCTTTTTTCTTTCTTTTTGTGGTCGTGTCTGCCTTCTTCGACGCTCTACCGGTACCGCCGGTCTTTCTTTTCTTATTTCTGTAAAAAAAAAAAAAAAATCATCTTTTTTCCTCTTCTTCAGGTGCACGTGAAGAATATTTCCTTAATATGGAAAAACCTGCCTCAGGTTTTAAAAAGTGCACCAAGTGTGGCGGTACCATCTCCGTCACCGACACCCATGAATGGTGTTTAAAATGTTTAGGTCCTGACCACTCCATCATGGATTGTGTGTCCTGTGCCATGATGTCTAAAAGAGGTCAGCAGAACCGAGCTGCCAAGCTCAGTACCCTGTTTCCCTCTGATGCAGCTTCGGTGGCATTGACGTCTTCCAGGGCTGCTTCTTCCTCCCGTGGATCTCAGGTAACTAAACATAAATCCAGCCGGTCCTCGAAGGGTAGATCTTCTAAGCATCGAGATGCCTCTGGCGTTGCCCTCGAGGATTCTGCACCAGCAAAATTACCCCAGCAGGAGGCTTCGGCTTCCAAAGCATTATCGGGGTTCCAGGATGTTCTCGATGGCTCGGCCTCGACGGATCTCCTGGTGCCATGCTCTGGGGTACCGGCGGTCTCCTCCGGTACCGACATCCAGGCATTGGCGGCATTGATAGACCAGAGAGTTCTGGCTATGGAACGCAGTCTGGCAGCTCTCCTTGCAGCATCGACACCCTTGGTACAGCGACAGACAACTCCACCGGTACTGGCATCGGTATTGGTACCGGTACCGATGGCATCGGCATCGGTGTCTGTCTGCCGGTACCCTGTCCTCCGATGCCCTCTGGTACCGGTTATGGTCGGTACGGGTATCGAGCTCTGCAAGAGCATCCAAACAGACGATACTTGGAGTCCTCAGAAGAATCTGAGGATTCTGAAAGTTCTGTCGATGCAGCAATGCTTCTTCCAGAGGAGTCCTCCTCCCCTAAACGCAGAATGTCTCCTCCAGAGGATATGTCCTTCCAAGACTTCATCAGGGAGGTGGCTTGGGGCCTGTCCATTACTGTGGCCCCTGAAACAGAGCCAAGGGCCAAGGAGTTGGAAATTCTACAATATCCCAAAACTCCTAAGGAGGCAGCTACCTTACCCATTCATGAGATTTTATATGATCTCATGTTGAGGATGTGGGAAACATCTCTTACCACCTCTCCTCATTCTCGTAGATTGGATACTATGTATAGAGTCCCTCCTTGTCCTGGATTCCATAAGACTCCGCTTCCTCACCACTCTATTCTGGTGGAGTCAGCTATGAGAAGGATCAGAAGTGCAAAAAGGCATGCCTCTAATCCTCCAGGACATGAGTGCAGAATCCTGGATGCTTTTGGACATAGAGTCTTCCAAGCTTCCATGCTTTCTGCCAGGATCATTTCCTATAGTCTCTACATGGGAATGTTCCTAAAGGAGGTCACAGATAATTTACAGACTTTAAGTCCTTTCATTTCCGAGGATAAAAGACAGGACTTTCTCACTTGGGTCAAACATGCCCAAGATGTTTCTAAATTTTCCAACCGTGCAGTCTTTGACTGCTTTGAGTGTATAAGCAGAACCTTGGCTATCGCCATAGGTGCACGTAGAATTGCTTGGCTCCAGGCATCTGATCTAGAGCTCTGGGTACAAGACAAATTGGGAAATATCCCTTGTACTGGTGAGAACCTGTTTGGTAAAGATTGGCAGGAAAAAGCCAATGAAATGGATGCTGAAAATTCCACCTTGGATAGACTGTCCAAGTCCACTGCTGATCCTCTTAGAAAAAAATTGTTCAAGAAACCATCTTTTTCTAAAAAGAAAATATTTTATCCTGCTTATATTCAGCAGGCATCTTTTGCAGCTCAGCTTTCAAGGAAACGTCAGCAACCACCCAAACAGAAGAAAGCAAAGACTGCTAGGCCTCCACCGGCCCAGCAGCCTCAGCCTCCTCAGGGCCTTTGACTTTCAGCTAGAGAACTTAGCCTTTCTGGTTCTGGAGGGACCAGAACCTTCCACCAATCCGGGAAGGTTATGTCATTTTTCCCCCAGATGGGGCAAATAACAGCAGAGCATTGGACACTCTCCATCATAAAGGAGGGGTACAAGCTTCATTTTTCAAGCATGCCCCCTCACACAATAGTGAAGCAGTTCAATTCTCCGACCTCTCTCATCAACCTGTTAGGTCAGGAGGTGGCTATCCTTCTTGCCCAAGGGGCAATAGAAGAAGTACCTCTTCATCAACAGGGCACAGGGTTCTATTCCCCTTATTTTCTTATTCCAAAGAAAACAGGGAGTTACAGGCCTATTTTAGATCTCAGAGAATTGAACAAATTCCTTGTCAAGGAGAAATTCAAGATGATTTCTCTCAGAGCTCTGCTACCATACCTTCAGAGTCAGGATTGGCTTTGTTCTCTAGATCTCAAGGATGCGTACACCCATGTCCTCATCCATCCAACCCACAGAAGGTTCCTTTGGTTCCTTTTTCAAGGAAAGCACTACCAATACAAGGTGCTTCCTTTTGGTCTGGCCTCGGCACCAAGGGTGTTCACGAAATGCATGACTGTTGTAGCAGCATTTCTCCGCACTCTAGGGATATTTGTCTTCCCTTACTTGGACGACTGGCTCATTCGAGCTCCAACACAGTCAGAGGCCAGGACTTCTCTATCCTGCACAATGCGTATCCTTCAGTATTTAGGGCTAGTAATAAACATCCCAAAATCCAGTCTAACTCCCACTCAGTCTCTAGAGTTCATAGGAGCTTTCCTGGATACGACAAGGGCAAGGGCCTATCTCCCCCAGGCCCGCTGCCTTCGCTTGGTGCAGTTAGCTTCTCAAGCAGTGCTAAAGCCTCATCTAACTGCTCGAGAAATGTTGCAACTACTAGGCCACATGTCATCCACCGTGCATGTGGTTCCATATGCTCGCCTCCACATGAGGGCAGCTCAGTGGATGTTATCCACCCAGTGGACCCAGGCATCAGGGTTCCTGTCAGACAAAATAGCAAACACAAGTCGCCTCATTTTGTTCCTCCAGTGGTGGAAGTCCACTCAAAGCCTGTTGCTGGGGTCCCCCTTTCAGCAACCCATACCCCAAGCAACTCTCACAACAGATGCTTCTCCAATGGGTTGGGGAGCTCATCTGCAAGACCTCTCCACCCAGGGCACCTGATCTCCACAAGAGAGTTGTCTACATATCAATCTCTTGGAACTCAGAGCAATCTTTCTTGCTCTGCGAGTGTTCCACTCCCTGCTCAGCTACAAGACAGTCCTCATTCATACGGACAATCAAGTAGCCATGTTCTATGTGAACAAGCAGGGGGAAACGGGCTCTCTGTTGCTTTGCAATGAAGCTTTGCGACTATGGGCCCTCGCCAGAGAGCATCAGATTCATCTTCTGGCAGTGTATCTTCCAGGCATTCAAAACTCTTGGGCGGACAGACTCAGTCGAGTTCCGCTTCCATACGAGTGGTCTCTGCATGCAGACCAGGTGACCAGGATATTTCAACTTTGGGGAACCCTGGACATAGACCTCTTTGCAAGTCCGTTGAATGCCAAACTTCCCCGGTTCTGTTCCAGAACTCCGGCTCAGGGGGCTCAGGCCAGGGATGCTTTCCTCCTTTACTGGGGTCAAGACTTCCTGTATACCTTTCCACCCATTCCCCTAATTCCCAAAACCCTGTTCAAGCTTCAGAGAGACAGAGGCCATATGATTCTCATAGCACCACATTGGCCACGGCAAGTGTGGTACCCTCTGCTTCTACATCTCTCTCAAGCTCCCTCCCTGGAGTTAGGGTCTGCTCCAGATCTCCTATCTCAGGAGGATGGAATGTTATGGCATCCCAATCTCCAGTCTCTGCATCTCAGGGCTTGGTTGCTGAAGGCCTAGATCTCCAAGTTCTTAAACTTTCTCAGCAAGTGAAAGATGTTCTTTAAGCTTCCAGAAAACCTTCCACTAGACGCTCTTATGCTTTCAAGTGGAAAAGGTTTACCATTTGGTGTTCGGAAAAGGGTCTTAACCCTCTTGCGATACCTCTGGAATCTTTGCTGGAGTATCTCCTTCATTTATCTAATGCAGGCCTTAAGACAAATTCAGTAAGAGTCCATTTGAGTGCTATTGCAGCTTCCCTTAAGTCTCTAAATGGACAGCCTATTTCCTCTCATCCTCTTATAGCATGAGAGGCCTCCTTCTAACTAAGCCTCCCATTAGGCCACCACCGGTGGCATGGGACTTAAACCTGGTTCTCGGGCAGCTCATGAAGCCACCTTTCGTACCTTTAGCTACCACCTCCTTGAAATTCCTTTCTTGGAAGGTTATCTTTCTCATTGCAATCATATCAGCACGCCGCATTAGTGAGTTGCAAGCACTAGTAGCTAATCCACCTTATACAAGGTTCCATCATGACAAGGTAGTCCTTAGGACTCATCCACACTTTATGCCTAAGGTAGTCTCGCCTTTTCATCTGAACCAAGCGGTCTACCTACCTGTGTTTTTTCCAGGGCCTCATGCATCAAATGCAGAGAGGAATCTTCATATCTTGGACTGTAAAAGAGCTCTAGCTTTTTACTTACAAAGAACACAGCAACATAGAAAGTCCTCTCAACTCTTTGTTGCTTTTGATCCTTCTCATTTGGGACTTCCAGTCTCCAAGAGAACACTGTCTAACTGGATTGCTCAGTGTATTTCCTTCGCCTATCAGAGTAAGAACCTTTCTCTGGAGGGCCATGTCACAGCTCACAATGTGAGAGCCATGGCAGCCTCAATGGCTCATCTGCACTCTGTGTCTATTGACGACATCTGTCGAGCAGCCACTTGGGCCTCGGTTCATACCTTTACAGCCCATTACTGCTTGGACAAGGACTCCCGCCGGGATGCCTTGTTTGGTCAGGCTGTTCTCAAACACCTGTTCCATACCTAATCACCATCCCTGGTAGGATGCCAGAGATCCATGGGGGGAAGTGGAGCCCTCTTCAGGGACACACAACTTCTGGGGTCTATCCCTGGCACCTAAAGCTAGGGAGTCCCCATATGTGATGACTACATTCCTGCTTGTTCCTGGAGATAGCATAGTTACTCACCTGTAACAGGTGATCTCTGGGAACAGCAGGAATTTAGTCCTCACAACCCACCCACCTCCCCTAGGAGTTGTATCTCTCTATCTATCTCTTTCCTTTCCCTGTCTCTCTCTTTGTCTCAGCTTTAAAACTCAACTGGAGAGAGGCAGTTGGGAAAGGCGGGAAGGCAGCACGCAGGAGCTGTGGGATGCTCCCAAAAGCTTTCTGATTGGACGCTGGGGAGCGTTCCTGCGCAGGCTCCGTCGGTACCGACGATACCCATATGTGAGGACTAAATTCCTGCTGTTCCCGGAGATCACCTGTTACAGGTGAGTAACTATGCTTTATCTTCCTTTCTAACACTCCCATCCATTGCTACTGAACCCCCTACTGCTAGCAATTTTAACTAGTTGAAACCTGCAAGCAGCATTCCCTTTTCCTTCCTAATTCCTTCTTTGCTCCTAAAGAGGAACTTGATGGTGAGATTGGTTAAATGCCTTCAGTACGAATTCAAACAGAGGCTGTATAGTGATGGCAAGGTAAATTTTAAGGAGTAGAAATGAGCAGATAGGCAGAAATCAGAAGAATCTTTAAAAGTTCAGATCCTTGAATCCCTATTCGAAGCATAGATCACGTCAGTATGAAGCATTGTAGTGAGTATAAAGTTGATACAAAGAGCCCAGCAGAAATTACATTTTCAGTAAGCATAAAGATAGGTCTTTATGAAGCAGAACTGATCTTTCTCTGTTCTATTAAAGGATAACTGCCGCCGAGCTGAGAATGTACTGAGACTCTGGATCATCGAAGCCAAGGACCTCGCTCCCAAGAAAAAGTACTTTTGTGAGCTCTGCCTTGATGACACATTGTTTGCCCGTACCACCTGCAAGACAAAAGCAGACAATATCTTCTGGGGCGAACACTTTGAGTTCTACGGCTTGCCTTCCCTTCACAGCATTACAGTTCACATCTACAAAGATGTGGAGAAAAAGAAGAAGAAAGACAAAAATAACTATGTGGGCCTGGTGAATATTCCCATAGCCAATGTGACTGGCCGGCAGTTTGTGGAAAAATGGTATCCAGTCAGCACACCCACTCCAAATAAAGGGAAAACTGGAGGACCCTGCATCCGCATCAAATCCCGCTACCAGACCATCACCATCCTTCCTATGGAACAATACAAGGAGTTTGCAGAGTTCATTACTAACAACTATACCATGCTGTGTTCTGTGCTTGAGCCTGTAATCAGCGTTCGAAACAAGGAGGAGATGGCTTGTGCACTGGTACATATCCTCCAGAGTACTGGCAGAGCTAAGGTAAGCAAAATAAATACTGCTCCTTTGCCAAATATTTATTGAATATGCTCAGATATCACAAAAATCCACATCAGCAACAAGATAGATTTTTCCAATCTTTCTCTCTCCATAAGCAGCATTGTATGATTTGGTATATTGTAAAACATTTTCTCCAGGACCAAGCAGGAAGTCAGTCCTCACTCTTATGGGTGTCATCGACGCCGATGAAGCCCCAGCGGAGCATTTCCCCAGCTTTCCATGAAAACCTTTGGGAATGCTGGCACGCATGCGCGGTTCCCTTCCCACCTAAAGGTGCCATCTTACCTCAGTCTCTTCTTTTCCGTGAAGCCCATCGGACATGTGTCCTTTTTTTCCCGGAAAAGAGTTACTTTTTTCTAGGCGTTATTCGCTTTTTTCCTTGGATTCTACGTCGGTTCCCCTCCCGCCGGGTTCGGAACGCCGGTATCGAATCCCCTCTTTTTCTTTTCGGTTTTTGCCCTTAGTGGCTAGGCGTTCGCGCCAAATCTTTTTTCTTTTCCCTGGAAGGCCGGTCCTTCGACCTCGCGGGGACCCTTTTTTCTCCAATGACTTCCAGCTGTTTTAAGAAGTGTGATAGGTGTAAGAAGATTATGTCTCTCACCGACACACACGACTGCTGCCTTCAGTGCCTTGGCCTGGACCACGATTCTAAATCGTGCGGGCCATGTGGAAAAATGTCTTCCAAGGCACTCCGAAGTCGTCAGCAGCAAAGTGAACGGCTTTTCTCGGACTCGGCCTCTACCCGGGCCCGGACCTCGTCAGAGGCCTCGACATCTCGGGATTCCGATCCTGAGAGGCGTCTGAGCTCCTCGGACAGGGGGTCCCCCGACCGGGAACGTAAGAGGAAGAAGCGGCTCGTGAGAGCAGCGTCGGAGGAGGTCCCTGGGCCCTCGAGGGCCAGGTCTAAGACCCCCGACCGTCGTCCCGGGCCCGTGGACCAGGAGAAGCCCGCTAAAGTTCCTCGCATGGAGCCGGAGTCTGCTGGACACGTAAGTCCTCTTGTCCTCGTGGACTCGCCTCCCAGAGTACCGATGTCGTCGGGGGCTGCTGCGTCACCCGAGCTGAGTCTCAGGTTGACAGCCTTGGAGAGCAGAATGTCTGCCTTCATGGACCAGCAGCGGGCACTGATGGCCAGCCTGTCTGGTGCATCTGCCCCGACCACCGGGACATCGACCTCGAAGTCGACCCCGGAGACCGAGCCGATACTCGAGTCCCTTGCCGCTCGAGGTCTCCCTCGACCTCCCGTTTGGGACCGAGTGTCTCGATGCCGGTGCCCCCGGCTTCGGGTCGGGTGCCTGGAGGCCCCGCGGGGTCCGAGCTCGACTCGACATCGGACGAGTCTGCTTGGGAGACCGAGGACGAGGAGTCTCCTGACACCTTCAAGACTCGGTGTGTCCCTTTGGACTCACCTGAGTCTGAGCCCCGGAGTAGATCCCCTCCGGAGGACACTAGGTTCTCGGAATTTGTCCGTGATATGGCCGCTGCCCTGGCTATCTCGGCTGACCCCGAGGAAGAGCCTCGAGCCGAGGAGCTCGATGCTCTGCAGTATGACTCTCCTCCGAAGGAGGCCTTTACTGTTCCGATTCTTCCGATGCTGGAATGGCTCCTCTTCCAGATGTGGGAGGCCCCGGCCTCTGCACCGGTCTTGAGCAAGTGGGTCGATTCCATCTATCGACTCCGTAAGAGTACTGGCTTCCAAAAAGCACAGCTACCACACCATTCCATGGTTGTGAAATCGGCCATGCATCGTCTGAAGAGTCAGAAGATGCACTCCGCGGTGCCTCCTGGACGGGAAGCCCGAAACCTTGATGGCGTCGGTAGAAAGTGTTTTCAGGGCTCGATGCTTGCTTGCCGTGTCCGGACTTACCAGCTGTACATGGGCATGTATTTACGAGACCTGGCCAAGGAGTTGGCCGGATTCTCTGCTGGTCTCTCCGGGGAACCCTTGCAGAGTTTTAAGTCCTTGTCTTCGAGGATCCGGGAATGCTCTAAGTTCATGTCCCGCGCCGCCTACGATGGCTTTGAGGCTTCGGCTCGAGTAGCGGCTGCCGGCATCGCGGCTCAACACCAGGCGTGGCTGCAGTCATCGGACTTCGAGCCATGGGTTCAGGACAAGTTGGTCGATGTCCCTTGCCGAGGTGAAAACCTTTTTGGCAAGCCTGTGGCTGAGAAGGCCGCTCAGCTCGAAACAGAGCACCTCACGAGGACAAGGCTGTCGAGGAAGACCTCTGCTCCTTCCTCTAAGAGGAAGGGCCCGGGTAAGAAGCCCTTTTACCCGAGGAAGGGAGCTGCCTACAAACAGTAACCCCAGTTTCAGGCTGCCCCAGCTGCCCCCCAGGGTCAGCAAGCCAGGGGCTGGGGTAATGGGCCCCGTAGGCAGAATACCCCCAAGCCTCCGGCCCCTGCTCCCACTCAGCATGGTGGGGGTTTTTGACTCCTTGAGTATAGCCATTCCTCCCTTGCATACCCAGCCCTGCACAGGAGGCCGCCTAGCCTTGTTCGCTCACCAGTGGCCCTTGATAACCCAGGACAGTTGGGTGCTGGACATAGTCCATCGAGGCTATGCCCTGCATTTTCAACAACTGCCTCTGCCACACTTCCCAGGGGAACCTTTCCGGCCTCCCCTGCATACTGCCCTTCTCCTTCAAGAGTTAAAGGGTCTGTTGCTGAACAAGGCGGTGGAGCCTGTGCCTCCCCACGTCCAAGGTCACAGGTTTTACTCCAGGTATTTCCTGGTGCCAAAAAGAACCGGTGGTCTTCGACTCATTTTGGATCTCAGAAACCTAAACAAGTTTCTAGTAAAAGAGAAGTTCAAGATGCTTACTCTTGGAACTCTTCTGCCCTACCTCCAGCAGGGAGATTGGCTATGCTCTTTAGATCTAAAGGATGCTTACACTCACATCCTTATTCATCCAGACCACAGAAAGTACCTCAGGTTCATTGTGGGAGGAAACCATTATCAGTACAGAGTACTGCCTTTTGGACTGACCTCCGCTCCCAGGGTCTTTACCAAGTGCCTGGCAGTGGTGGCAGCCTACCTGAGAAATCAGGGCATCTTTGTGTTTCCTTACCTAGACGACTGGTTCATCAGAGGCCAGACTTCCCTAGAAGTTCAACATGCCACCAGCAGGACCATAGAACTGCTCCAAAAGGTGGGCTTTGTCATCAACTTTGCAAAGTCCACTTTGCTCCCCTCCCAGAACTTGGAGTTCATAGGAGCAAGGTTGGATTCTCAGCTGGCAAGAGCATTCTTACCAGTGGACCGAGCACAAAGGCTCATGGACCTCGCCAGCAAGTTTCTGCACAGGTCCCTAGTCTCCGCCAGACTCTGTCTCTGGCTTCTGGGCCACATGGCATCGACAGTACAGGTGACCCCCAATGCCAGGCTCCATATGAGACCTGCCCAGTGGTGCCTTCGGACTCAGTGGTCACAAGCCTCCGGCAGTCTCAGAGACAGGATCAGAGTGTCCCACCGTTTCCTGGCCTCCCTCAACTGGTGGTTACACCCCCCCAATCTGCTGGTAGGGGTTCCTTTTCAGATCCCACCTCCTACAGTGGTACTGACCACTGATGCCTCTCTGCAGGGTTGGGGAGCACACTGCCTAGACAAGTGCACCCAGGGCCTGTGGTCTCCTTGGGAGGCGTCCCAGCAGATCAATCTCCTGGAACTCAGAGCTATCCGCTTGGCCCTCAAGGCCTTTACTGCTTCCCTGGCACAACAGTCTGTCTTGATCCAGACAGACAACCAGGTGGCTATGTTCTGTGTAAACAAACAGGGCGGGACTGGTTCCCAGCCCCTTTGCCAGGAGGCACAGGGCCTCTGTTCCTTTGCCCTGAAACACAACATGCTCCTCAAAGCAGTCTATCTTCCAGGCCAGGAGAATTCCCTGGCCGACAGATTGAGCAGGATTCTGCAACCACACGAGTGGCAGCTACATCCTTTAGTGGTTCAGAAGATTTTCTTGAGATGGGGGCTTCCCTCCATAGACCTGTTTGCCAGTCCACTGAACAACCAGCTGCCAAGGTTCTGCTCCAGGCAACCGCATCCTCTGAGAGTAGCGGCAGATGCTTTTCTGATTCCCTGGACTCGGGGCCTACTCTATGCGTTTCCTCCCACCCCTCTGGTGGCCCGAACAAGATTCTCCAAGACAGGGCCTCTGTCCTCCTGGTAGCTCCCAGGTGTCCAAGACAGCCTTGGTTCCCCCTCCTGCTTCAACTGGCGGTGGATCTACCTCTGCCTCTGGGATTGCAACCCGACCACCTCACTCAGGATCAGGGCTCCTTACTACATCCCAATCTCAAAGCTCTCCATCTGATGGCATGGAGGCTGCAAGGGTAGTGTTGGCTCCCTGGGGCCTGCCTCCCGAGGTGGAGGAAGTTCTCCTAGCCTCCAGGAAACAATCCACTCGAAAGACCTATGCTCTCAAGTGGAGAAGGTTCTCTGTATGGTGTCAGCTGCGTGCTGAGGATCCTTTCTCCTGTACTGTGTCAGTAGTGCTTCAGTCCAATCAGGGTCTCAAGTCCAACTCTGTTCGGGTCCACCTCTCTGCGTTGGCTGCTCACCACTCCCTAGTAGAGGGCCATTCCTTGTCTGTGCACCCTTTGGTGTCTAGATTTCTCAGGGGCTTGCTCCTGCTCAAATCTCCCATACGTCCTCCTGCTCCTGAATGGGAGCTCAATGTGGTCTTGCAGCAGCCGACTCGCCCACCTTTTGAGCCTATGGCTACTTGCCCTCTACGCTTCCTTTCCTGGAAGACTCTCTTTCTGATAGCCCTTACTTCAGCTAGAAGGGTGAGTGAGCTTCAGGCCTTGGTCTGTGATAGGCCCTACACCAGGTTCTATAAAAACAGGGTGGTCCTCAGGACTCACCCTAAGTTCCTTCCTAAGGTTGTCTCCTCTTTCCACCTCAACCAGGAGGTGGTTCTTCCTACTTTCTTCCCTAGGCCTCATGCAAGTCAGGCTGAAACAGTTCTCCATACCTTGGACTGTAGGAGGGCCTTATCCTTCTACCTTGAACATACGCAAGGTCACAGGAAGGCTTCTCAGCTCTTCCTGTCTTTTGACCCCAATAACTTGGGGAGGCCTGTGTCCAAGCGTACCTTGTCCATCTGGGTGGCTGACTGTATCACCTGGGCTTACAAGGCAGCTGACCTTCCTTTGCAGGGTAGGGTCAAAGCCCACCGTGTGAGGGCCATGGCTGCATCAGTGGCTCATCTCCGCTCTGTTCCATTGCAAGACATCTGCAGGGCTGCTACTTGGTCTTCAAGCCAGACTTTTGCAGCCCACTACTGTCTGGAGAGGGAGTCCCGTAGGGACAGTGCTTTTGGCCAAGCAGTACTCCGGAATCTCTTTGAGGTCCAGGCAACTCCTGCCCTCTGGTTGGGCTACCTGTGGAGGTTGTATCCTTGAAAATCCTTTCCTTATTGCTGAGACTAGAGGGAGTTCTCTTGTTCAGCTTGGGTTCCTGGTAGCCCAGAGCTGGGGAGTCACCCATAAGTGAGGACTGACTTCCTGCTTGGTCCTGGAGAAAGAGTAGTTACTCACCTGTAACAGGTGTTCTCCAGGAGCAGCAGGAATCAGTCCTCACTACCCTCCCTCCTCCCCTTGGAGTTGCAGTTGTACATAGTTTAATTTTTACATTTTTGAGTGCTGTTCTTAGCTATGTCATTTGACTGAGGTAAGATGGCACCTTTAGGCGGGAAGGGAACCGCGCATGCGTGCCAGCATTCCCAAAGGCTTTCATGGAAAGCTGGGGAAATGCTCCGCTGGGGCTTCATCGGCGTCGATGACACCCATAAGTGAGGACTGATTCCTGCTGCTCCTGGAGAACACCTGTTACAGGTGAGTAACTACTCTTTTTTCCATTTAACGTTTTATTAAATTCGTTCCATATGTAATACAAACATTTTCTTAACCCATCATTTTATATTTTTTTACAACAGTCTACCATCAACCTTGCTGTTATTCCCTGGTAGCTATTACAACATTGCATATTATCTAGTCTTAAACCCTTCCCCTTCCCCCACCCTCCCCTCCCCTCCTTTCCTTTATTCGTGCTTATTATCTCGCAACAAATCTCTCACATTTATTACTTATATATATGTGTGGAGGAGTGGAGGAGTAGCCTAGTGGTTGGGGCAAGGTACTTCAGGCCGGAAGGTCGGGAGTTCTAATCCCACTAGAGGACAGCAACCTTGGGCCAGAAGGACTGGGGTTTCTAGTCCCACAGGTGCTCCTTGTGGTCTTGGGCAAGCCACTTAACCCTCCATAGCCCATGTTCCCTGTAAAATAGTTACCTCCAAGTTATAATACCCTGTTCAATGTAATTTCAGTTTGTTCAATGTAAACCGCACTGATGCAGAATAGCGCGGTATATAAGAGAATATAAATAAATAAAAAATAAATAAATATGTGCTTTCACCAGCTGGCTCACTGTCAATGCTTTTGTGCTCCCAACAGTTTTTCAATGGCCCTCACCCCTTCTCTCCTGCTTTCCATTTTTCCAACCATCTCCAAACACTTTTCCATTGTTCCACACCCTTACCCCCTTTCCCATGACGGAACCCTGTCATTCGATGCATCAAACAGCTCCACCATTCTTCTAATAAAACCTTTACTCTGAGGTTTCCCCGACCCTGTCCATTGTTGTGCTATTTCACATCTAGCGGCCACTATACAGTGCTTCAGTACCCCCCTTTCCCTCTCCGAGATATCCTCCTCCAATTGATGTAAGAGAGAAACCTCTGGCACTTTTTGCAAGCTATAGCCTGTCATTTCATAAATTATCAATAACACCTCGTCCCAATATCCCTGAATTTGTCCACACTTCCACCACATGTGTAACATATCTCCTCTCTCCTGACAGCCTCTCCAGCACTGAACAGATAACCCTAATCCCGCTCTATTTTGAAGTATCGGTGTCCAATACCACCGGTATAGTACTTTATAAGCATTTTCTTTTATTTGAATGGCTATAGATATTCCTGCTACGGTCTGTATTACCTTATCCCACCTCTCTTCATTCCATTGTACTGCTAAGTCTTCCTCCCATTTCTTCATAAAATCCAATTTGCCCTCTCCTCCCTTCATTAGCCCTTTATAGATCTTAGACAATGCTCCTTTTTGACCTAATTGTCCAGAGCAGAGGGCCTCAAACCACCCCCTGTTACTCCATAGGTCCTGCCATACTCTCTGCTGCCGCACAAAGTGGCTGACCTGGATATAACTGTAATAATCATTATTAGATAATCCATATAAATCCTTAATACCCTCAAAATCCCTAATTCCCTCCTTAACCACTATCTGGGAAATATGTGTTAGTCCCCGCTGTCCCCATCTGCGCAATGTATTCACCCCTGGCCCCTATCCCCTCTCAAAACATGCCTCTAAGATCATCCCTTTTATATATCCTTTGTCTTGTATTAATTCTTTCCTATGTTTCCAAACATTCAAAATATGAAATATGAAGGGGTTAAGGGCGCTATTTGCAGATGCTTTACTTCCCCTCCATACCATCCTTTTCAGTCCAACTCCCCTTACGAAATCTTCCATCTGAACCCAATGTTTCTGTTTTTCTCTGTGCCATTCATAAAGCGTTTTCAGTTGCGCTGCTACATGATGTTTGTTAAAGTTGGGAACCCCAAGCCCCTCCTCTCCCCTTGCTCTCTGCAGGATTGACATAGCAACCCTAGGGCTTCTATTTTGCCAAATCTATTAATGCTCCTTTGTAAGTACTTTATTTACATTCATTTTATTTATTTACATTCTCTTATATACCGTGCTATTCTGCATCAGTGCGGTTTACATTGAACAAACTGAAATTACATTGAACAGGGCATTATAACTTGGAGATAACTATTTTACAGCCCTAACCTTTAACTTTGGACGTGGTACTAATATTCGTAGTGTTTGGAATAGAAACAGAAATCGGGGTAGGAGCATCATCTTTACAACTGCAATCTGCCCGAACCAAGATAAGTATCCCTGCCCCCACCCAGCCAGCAATCTTTCTACTTGCCCATAAGAACATAAGATATGCCATACTGGGTCAGACCAAGGTCCATCAAGCCCAGTATCCTGTTTCCAGCAGTGGCCAATCTAGGTCATATGTACCTAGCAGTTTCCCCAAAAGACACAGTTCCACAATGCTTGTACTGGGTCAAGCATTGATATCCTGGGTCCCTATGGACCTTTTCTCCAGGAACTTTTCCAAATCTTTTTTAAACCCAGCTACACCAACAGCTTTTACTACATCCTCCGGTAACAAATTCCAGAGTTTGATTACACGTTGAGTGAAAAAATATTTTCTTTTATTAGTCTTAAATAGTTTACCCTGTAGCTTCATTGCATGTCCCTTAGTCTTTCTATGTTCTGATAACATAAACAATCGATCTACATTTACCCGTTCCACTCCATTCATTAATTTATAGACTTCTATCATATCTCCCCTTAGCCGTCTCTTTTCCAGGTTAAAGAGTCCTAACCTTTTTAGCCTTTCTTCATAGGGATATCCTTCCGTCCCCTTTACCATTTTGGTGGCCCTTCTCTGAACCTTTTCTAATAACGCTATATCCTTTTTAAGATACGGCGACCAGAATTGCACACAATATTCAAGGTGCAGTCTCAGCATGGAATGATATAGAGGCATTATAATATCTTTTGTTTTATTTTCCATTCCTTTCCTTATGATACCTAGCATTCTATTTGCTCTCTTGGCCGCCGCTGCAGACTGGGCCAAGGGTTTTAACATGATCTCCAGGAACAAGCAGGAATGAGTCCTCACATATGGATACGTCGGTACCAACGGAGCCTGCGCGGGAACGCTCCCCAGCTTCCCGGAAGGAAAGCTTTTGGGAGCATCCCACAGCACCTGCGCGCTGCCTTCCCGCCTTTCCTAACCAACTCTCCTCAGTTCTTCTTTTCCGCGGAGCCAGCAGGTCGTGTTCCTGTCACCGCTGAAGAAGTTCTTTATTTTAATTTATTTCTTTGGTCGCGTGTCTGCCTTCCCCGACGCCGGACCGGTACCGCCGGTCTTTTCTTTTCTTTTCTTTTCTTTTCTTTCTAAAAAAAAAAAAATATATATATATATATTTTCCTCACTTGGTGTATTTTTCTTCTTAGGCCTCCAGGCCCACAAGAAACTTTTCCCTCATGGAAAAACCAGCCTCCGGGTTCAAAAAATGCACTAAGTGTAGCGGTACAATTTCTGTTACAGATACCCATGAATGGTGTCTTAAATGTTTGGGTCCTGAACACTCCATTCCGGATTGCCAGTCCTGCTCTCTAATGTCTAAACGAGGGTTACAGAACCGAGCAGCCAAGCTCCATGTGCTGTTTCCCACGGATGCAGCGGCGGTGGCATCGACATCTTCCAGGTCTTCCTCTCCTGATGGGTCTCAGGTAACCAAACATAATCCTAGCAGGTCCTCGAAGGGCAAATCTCCCTCTAAGCATCGAGATGCCTCTGGGCTTGCCCTCGAGGATCCTGCCCCAGCCAAACAACCCCGGCGGGAAGCTCCGGCTTCCAAAGCTCCTCCTATGGGGTTACAGGTTGACATCGATGGCACGGCCTCGACCGATCACCTGTTAGACTGCTCTGGGGTATCGGCACTTTCTCCCGGTACCGACATCCAGGCAGTTGTGGCGTCCATGGATCACACTGTTCAATCCATGCAGCAGGCTATAATGGCTTTTATTAAAGCTGCGACGCCGACGGTACCGCAACGAGTCCCGTTGTCGGTACCGGTGCCGGTACCAATACCAGCGCCGATACCGGTACCGACTGCATCGACATCGGCCAGGATACCGCCTCCAGCTCCTTGTCCAGGGCTTTTTCTCGGTACCGATCCGGTACCAGGGACGCCCGATGTCGGTACCGATCGATACGCGTATCGATCGTTGGAAGCGAACAGACGATGCTTCGATTCCTCTGATGATTCTGATTCATCAGATGAGTCTCCTGAAGTATCCATTACCCTTCCTGAGGAGCCTACTTCTCCAAAAAGGAGAATGTCTCCTCCAGAGGATTTGTCCTTTCAAGACTTCATAATAGAAGTGGCTAAAGGACTCTCTATTTCAGTAACCTCTGAAACAGAGCCTAGAGCAAAAAAATTAGATATTTTAGGATACTCTAAGGCTCCCAGAGAGGCAGTCACCTTGCCAATTCATGAAATTCTTCATGAACATGTGATTGACTTATGGGAGACTCCTCTCACCCTTTCTCCTCATTCTCGCAGATTGGACACTATGTACCGTGTCCCTCCTTGTCCTGGATTTCAGAAAACTCAGCTTCCTCGCCCCACTACATTGTGGTGCAGTCAGCTATGAAAAGGATAAAGAGTACCAAAAGACACTCTTCTGCTCCTCCAGGAAGAGAATACAGGACCTTGGATGCTTTTGGTAGGAAAATCTTCCAATCCAGCATGCTTATTGCCAGAATCAACTCATATAGCCTTTATATGGGTATGTTTCTAAAGGAAGTTGGACAAAAACTGCACAACTTTCTCCCTTTTATTCCAGAGGATAAAAGGGATGAGTTCCTCCTTTGGCTTAAGCATACTCAAGACATTTCAAAGTTTTCCAACAGGGCAGCCTTTGACTCCTTTGAAGGTGCCAGCAGAGCCTCAGGCATTGCCATAGCTGCTCGCAGAATTGCTTGGCTCCAGGCTTCTGATCTAGAACCCTGGGTTCAGGATGGCTTAGGAAATCTGCCCTGTACGGGTGAAAATCTCTTTGGCAAAGAGTGGCAAATAAAAGCCATTCAAATGGATGCAGAGAATTCTGCTCTGGATAGACTTTCCAAGTCAACCTCCATTCCAGCCAAGAAAAAACCTTTCAAAAAGCCTATTTACAAAAGGAGCAAATTTCCTTCCACTTCTGGCCAACAATCTTCTACAGGTCGCTTTGCTACTAAGCGTCAGCAACCTAAACAGGCCAGGCCTAAACCTGCAGGGGCTGCTACAACTCAGCAGTCCCAACCACTTCAGGGTTTTTGACTTGATACTAGAGAACTTAACCTTTCTGGCTCTACATCAGCCAGAACCTCTCACCATTCCAGGAAGGTTAGCTCATTTTGCTCCCAGATGGGAGCAAATCACATCAGAGCAGTGGACCCTCTCCATCATAAGAGAGGGCTACAAACTTCATTTCTCAGACCTTCCTCCCTACACCATGGTGAGACACTTCAATTCTCCCACATCTCTCCTCGACCTTCTGGATCAGGAGGTGACTACCCTTCTGGCCCAGAGGGCCATAGAAGAAGTTCCTCTTCTTCAACAGGGGTCAGGGTTTTACTCCCCCTATTTTCTCATTCCAAAGAAAACAGGGGGATACAGACCCATTCTAGATCTCAGAGAATTGAACAAATTCCTATGCAAGGAGAAGTTCAAGATGCTTTCTCTAGGCACTCTCCTTCCATACCTGCAGAGTCAGGATTGGCTTTGTTCTCTAGATCTCAAGGATGCATACACTCATGTCCTCATCCATCCATCTCACAGAAAATTCCTACATTTTCTGTTCCAGGGAAAACATTACCAATACAGAGTGCTTCCTTTCGGTCTAGCCTCTGCTCCAAGAGTGTTCACCAAATGCATGGCAATAGTTGCTGCATTTCTACGCACTCTGGGAATATTTGTCTTCCCATATCTGGACGACTGGCTCATCCGAGCTCCAACCCAGTCGGAGGCTCAGATCTCCCTGAACCGCACCAGGCGCGTTCTGCAATACTTCGGACTTGTGGTAAACCCCCCAAAGTCCCAGCTCACCCCTACTCAGTCCCTGGAATTCATAGGGGCCTGGTTGGACACCACTTCTGCAAGGGCCTACCTCCCTCAGGCCCGTTGTCAACATCTAGTGCAGTTAGCCTCCCAGATTCAGCCAAAGAGCCACTTAACTGCCAGGGAGATGCTACAGCTGCTAGGCCATATGGCTTCCACAGTACATGTGGTACCCTATGCTCGCCTACACATGAGAGCAGCTTAATGGACTTTGTCCACCCAGTGGACTCAAGCTTCAGGAGCTCTCTCAGACCAAATAGCAACCTCCAAACGTCTCTTTTGGTCTCTCCAATGGTGGATGTCCACTAAAAATCTGTTGCTGGGGTCCCCCTTCCAACCTTTGTTGCCCCAAGCAACCCTCACAACAGATGCCTCCCAAACAGGTTGGGGAGCTCATCTACAAGACCTCTCCACTCAAGGCACTTGGTCCCCACAGGAGACCTCTCTTCATATCAACCACTTGGAACTTCGAGCAGTATTCCTAGCTCTCAAGGTCTTTCATACCCTCCTCAGCTACAAGACAGTCCTCATTCATGCGGACAATCAAGTAGCCATGTTTTACATAAACAAGCAAGGAGGAACTGGCTCTCTGTCGCTTTGCAACGAAGCTCTAAGATTATGGGCCTTCGCCAGAGAGCATCAAATCCATCTCCTGGCAGTATACCTCCCAGGAATCCAAACCTCTTGGGCAGACGGACTCAGTCGAGTTCTGCTTCCACACGAATGGTCCCTGCACATGGATCAGGTACTCAGAATCTTCCAGGAATGGGGAACCCCGGACATAGACCTCTTTGCAAGTCCATGGAATGCCAAAGTTCCCCGGTTCTGTTCCAGAATTCCGTGTCAGGGAGCTCAGGCCAAGGATGCCTTCCTCCTTCATTGGGGTCAGGGCTTCCTGTATGTCTTTCCACCCATTCCTTTGATTCCCAAGACTCTGTTCAAACTCCAGAGGGATCAAGGATCTATGATCCTCATAGCTCCACGCTGGCCACGCCAAGTGTGGTACCCTCTACTTCTGCATCTCTCCCAAGCCCCCTCCCTGGACTTGGGAGCTGCGCCAGACCTTCTGTCCCAGGAGGAAGGGACTTTGTGGCATCCAAATCCCAAGTCCCTTCACCTCAGAGCTTGGTTACTGAAGGCCTAAACCTTCAAGACTTCAATCTTTCTCAGCAAGTGAAGGATATCCTCCATGCTTCCAGAAAACCTTCCACTAGGCGTTCCTATGCTTTTAAATGGAAAAGGTTTTCCATTTGGTGTACTGAGAAAGGTCTTGACCCTCTAGCACTACCTTTGAATTCTCTATTGGAATATCTCCTGCATCTCTCCAATGCAGGCCTAAAGACGAATTCAGTAAGGGTCCATTTGAGTGCTATTGCAGCATCCCTTAAGCCTATCAATGGACAGCCTATTTCCTCTCATCCTCTTATTGCAAGATTCATGAGAGACCTAACTTTAACTAAACCTCCCATTAGGCCTCCTCCGGTGGCATGGGACTTAAATCTGGTTCTTGGTCAGCTTATGACGCCTCCTTTTGAACCCTTAGCCACCACCTCCTTGAAATTTCTTTCCTGGAAGGTTATTTTCCTCATTGCAGTCACCTCAGCTCATCGCATCAGTGAACTGCAGGCCTTAGTGGCTAATCCACCTTATACAAGATTCCATCATGATAAGGTAGTTCTTAGGACCAATCCACACTTTATGCCTAAAGTGGTTTCACCTTTTCATCTTAATCAAGAGGTGTATTTACCTGTCTTTTTTCCAGGTCCTCATGCATCAAGTGCAGAGAGGAATCTTCATACCCTGGATTGTAAGAGGGCTCTTGCCTTTTACTTACAAAGGACACAGCAACATAGAAAGTCTTCTCAACTCTTTGTTGCCTTTGATCCCTCTCATTTGGGACTTCCAGTCTCTAAGAGGACACTGTCCAATTGGATTGCTCAGTGTATTTCTTTCGCCTACCAGAGTAAGAATCTTTCTCTGGAGGGCCATGTCACAGCTCATAATGTGAGGGCCATGGCCACCTCTATGGCTCATCTAAATTCTGTGTCCATCGACCAGATCTGTCGAGCGGCCACCTGGGCCTCGGTTCATACCTTCACAGCCCATTACTGTTTGGACAAGGACTCCCGCCGGGATGCCTTGTTTGGTCAGGCTGTTCTCAAACACCTGTTCCATTCTTAATCAACTCCTGCCCTCCTTCCCGGATGGATGACTGAGATCATAAGAGGAGGTAGAGCCCTTCTCAGGGTCTCATAACCTTGGGGATCTCCCAGGCATCTCTAGCTAGGGAGTCCCCATATGTGAAGACTCATTCCTGCTTGTTCCTGGAGATAGCACAGTTACTTACCTGTAACAGGTGATCTCTGGGAACAGCAGGAATAGGTCTTCACAACCCAACCACCTCCCCTAGGAGTTGTATCTCTCTATCTTTCCTTTCCTCTCTCTCTTTGTCTCAGCTTTAAAACTCGAACTGGGGAGAGGCGGTTAGGAAAAGTGGGAAGGCAGCGCGCAGGCACTGTGGGATGCTCCCAAAAGCTTTCCTTTTTTGGGAAGCTGGGGAGCGTTCCCGCGCAGGCTCCGTCGGTACCGACGTACCCATATGTGAAGACTTATTCCTGCTGTTCTCAGAGATCACCTGTTACAGGTAAGTAACTGTGCTTTCCCTGAGAGGTTGCCCTTTTTGGCTTGTTGCATAGTTCCTAAATAGATCCCTAGGGGTGTTCCTATGTCACCCAGAGCCTGTCCAATCACAGCTCTGAAATTTTTTTTCTCTGTCTTCCCCATCTGCTGGCAGGGGTGCATAACCCGCTTGTCTGGACTGGTCTAGCAGTATTCCAGGAAAGGAAATTAACAGTAAGTGAAATTTCTCCATGAGAGACCTTGTCAAGGGCTTTCTGAAAATCCAGATACACTATATCAACCGACTCATCTTTGTCCACCTGTTTATTCACACCTTCAAAAAAACATAACAGATTAGTAAGACAAGATCTTCCTTATCTAAAGCCATGTTGGCTGTCTACCATTAGTCCATGACTATCTACATGCTGAGTAATTTTATTCTTTATGATGGTTTCTACTATTTTTCCCGGTACTGACGTCAGGCTCACCAGTCTGTAGTTTCCCGGATCACCCCTGGAACCCTTTTTAAAAATTGGTGTTACATTGGCGATCCTCCAATCTTCAGGTATTAGAGATGATTTTAATGATAGTTCACAGATTACTAATAGCAGGTCTGCAATCTCATATTTCAGTTCTTTCAACACCCTTGGATGTATACCATCCAGTCCAGGTGATTTGCTACTCTTCAGTTTATCAAATAATTGTAATACATCTTCCTTCCTATACCCAGCAGAGTCAAACTCCAGGTCAGGTTGCCCAAAAGGGACAAACTAGACAGCAAAAGAAGCCATAAGGCCCGAGAGCTCAACCAGCTCTCCAGGTTCAGCCCCCTCAAGGGCTTTGGCTCCTTCCTAGAGAGCTTTGCCTCCCTGCCTCTGAGGGGTCCCCAACCCCCCAATATTCCGGGCAGGTTATTTATTTATTTATACAATTTTTCTATACCGCCACTTCCAGAGATCAGTAGCGGTTTACATGTAACAAAAGTTAATAATAGAGAAGCTATTATTTTACAGCGAACAATTTTACAGAGAACAATTTTAGAACAGAATTAACATAGAACTCAAAACCATATAGAAACTGTTGATAACAAACAATGAACTTGGAGTAACATTTGGTAATGCTTCAAATAAAAATTAACAATAGCCTTAAAAGGTGATTGTTACATAAATGATAATAATATTGTATTCAAAAGTTAGGTGATCTGTGAGATGGAATGATTATGAGAGATGTAGTAGTGGTCATTGTCTAGGTAGGGTCTGAGTATGATTGTTGAGTATTGCTTTTCTGTGAGTTCGGAACAATATCATGCTGAAGATTATGGTAATGCATAGTAAAAAGATGGGTTTTTAGTTCTTTTCTGAATGATAGAAGGTCTTTGATTTCTCTAATTTCAATTGGGAGGTTATTCCATAATGTGGGAGCGAAAAATGAAAAAGCTGTTTTACTTGTCTTCTGGTTAGTCTTTCTAATGGAATCTGGGACTTGGATCATATGTAGATTAATTCTTCTTCTTGCCCTGTTTTCATGAGGGATGTTGATGAGCGTTGAAAGGAAAGATGGTGCTAGATTGTTAAGGATCTTGAATGTAGTAACTAAAGATTTGTAAATGATTCTGCATGATACAGGTAGCCAGTGTAGAGCTTAAAGAATAGGAGATATATGGTCTGCTATTTTCGCTTTATAGATGATCCTCGCTGTAACATTTTGGGCTAATTGAAGTGTGTGTAGATTTTTCTTAGAGGTTCCCTGAAGAATATGGTTATGCCACTTTGTCAACAGATATATCAATCCACAATCAACCCCACAGTCATCGGTGGTCAATATTAGTCCAAAATGTCCAAAAAGCACCGGAAAACCCCTACTTCATTTATATTTCTTTTTGTCGGGCATAAATTGTGAAAGGGAGATACTTCCAATCCCCCCAATGCCACAATACATGCCCCTTTTATTCAAAATTGCATATAAAATTATTGAAACTGAATTTTTAAATTGAGAAAAACAGCTTTCTTCCAAATCACTTATCTGAACCCATGCGCGATGTGCACGTTTCGGGGGAACACCCCCTGTCTCAAGCGCTCCCCAAGAAAAACTTGAGTCCAGTGCCGCACAAGCACTACCAAAAACGTTGAAAACCGCCAAAACCTTCAACTGGTAAAAAGAAGATCCAACCTCAGGATTGGCCAACAGAAAACTGCTCATCACATCAAACCACCAAACACGGGACGGGAATCCCCACTCATCAAGGGAATCCCCACTCATCAAGGGAATCCCAACCATGAGAGGTGACGTATCAGCATGTCCCCCACCAATCAATGTCCCGGATTCAGTCCTGAAGGAGAAACAGTCCCCAAAAGGAAGATCCAACGTTGCTCTAGCCGGCGTAATATACACAAACGGTCCCCTCCTCTAGGGTCCTCCGGAACGTAGTCAATGACAGCCCATTTTAATTGCTCAAAAACATGGCGGGAGTCCAGGCAATGCTGTACCATTGGAGCCGTCAACACAGAATGACGTAAACGAGAGGCATGCTCCCCCAAACGGACTTTCATCTTCCGGACAGTACTCCCCACATACCGCAAGGGACAATCACATTCCACAAAGTACACCACGTAGGAGGAATCACAAGTAGCATACCAACATCGATGAAAAACCCGCCCAATAGTAGGGGCAGTCCAGGAGGAGCCCGACAATGTAGTAGCACAATATTGACAGCCCTGACAGGGCATGTGCCTGCCATTCCCAAAGTGGGGGCGGTCAGGGCGATCCGACAACACTGCAGACCGTACCAACTGATCACATAGATTAAACCCACGGGAGTAAGCAATCCGCAAAGGTTTATTAAAGCAAGGATGTAGAGATAACAATGACCAGTATTGCTTCAGAATGTGCGTGACCGTAGATGAATTACTCATGTAGGGGAACACACCCGTTATCGCATCCTCAGTGTCCATCCCTGAAGGCGGCTCACAATTAGACATCCATTCCCAATGAAAATACAAAGCCCTACGATAAGCCCGGGAAATAACTGATTGAGGGTACCCCTTCAACAGCGATTTCTGGATGACATCTTTTTTGTATGGACTTCGGATTTAGTTTCTTTAAATGCTTTCATCACCTGGTTGGATACGTTGAAATCTCACATAAAATTTACGGCCCATATTGTGTCCGAGCGAGTGGAGTTTTTGGATATGGTGATATTGAGGGAAGGCACCTCTTTGGTCACTACTTTATATCGCAAACCTGTCCAACGCAACAGCCTATTGAACTATCATAGTTTTCACCCTGAATCTCTGCGCAAGGGCTTACCATATGGGCAATTCCTGAGGATTCGCCATCTCTGCACATCTACTTCTCAATACCGGCATCATGCTCGAGATTTGAGTGCCCGATTGCTGTTGAAGGGGTACCCTCGATCAGTTATTTCCCGGGCTTATCGTAGGGCTTTGTATTTTCATCGGGAATGGATGTCTAATTGTGAGCCGCCTTCAGGGATGGACACTGAGGATGCGATAACGGGTGTGTTCCCCTACATGAGTAATTCATCTACGGTCACGCACATTCTGAAGCAATACTGGTCATTGTTATATCTACATCCTTGCTTTAATAAACCTTTGCGGATTGCTTACTCCCGTGGGTTTAATCTATGTGATCAGTTGGTACGGTCTGCAGTGTTGTCGGATCGCCCTGACCGCCCCCACTTTGGGAATGGCAGGCACATGCCCTGTCAGGGCTGTCAATATTGTGCTACTACATTGTCGGGCTCCTCCTGGACTGCCCCTACTATTGGGCGGGTTTTTGTTTTTGAGCAATTAAAATGGACTGTCATTGACTACGTTCCGGAGGACCCTAGAGGAGGGGACCATTTGTGTATATTACGTCGGCTAGAGCAATGTTGGATCTTCCTTTTGGGGACTATTTCTCCTTCAGGTCTGAATCCGGGACATTGATTGGTGGGGGACATGCTGATACATCACCTCTCATGGTTGGGATTCCCTTGATGAGTGGGGATTCCCATCCCGTGATTGGTGGTTTGATGTGATGAGCAGTTTTCTGTTGGCCAATCCTGAGGTTGGATCTTCTTTTTACCAATTGAAGGTTTTGGCGGTTTTCAACGTTTTTGGTAGTGCTTGTGCGGCACTGGACTCAAGTTTTTCTTGGGGAGCGCTTGAGACAGGGGGTGTTACCCCGAAACGTGCACATCGCGCATGGGTTCAGATAAGTGATTTGGAAGAAAGCTGTTTTTCTCAATTTAAAAATTTAGTTTCAATAATTTTATATGCAATTTTGAATAAAAGGGGCATGTATTGTGGCATTGGGGGGATTGGAAGTATCTCCCTTTCACAATTTATGCCCGACAAAAAGAAATATAAATGAAGTAGGGGTTTTCCGGTGCTTTTTAGACATTTTTGACTTTGTCAACAGATGGCATCAGATAGCAGAAGATTGGACTTTGTCCGTTGTAGGAGAGGGGTACAAGCTTCATTTTCACAGCATGCCCCCTCCTACAATTCTATAGCAATTCAATTCACAAACCTCTGCAGACAATCTGCTAGATCACGAGGTCTCCACACTTCTTGCCCAAGGGGTAATAGAGGAAGTACCCATTCTTCAACGGGGTGCAGGGTTCTACTCCCCCTATTTTCTTATTCCAAAGAAAACTGGACGACGGAGACCCATTCTAGACCTCAGAGAATTGAACAAATACCTGTTTCGAGAGAAGTTCAAAATGATTTTTCTAGGAACTCTTCTGCCATACCTTCTGCCATACCATGGCTTTGCTCTCTAGACTTAAAGGATGCATACACTCACATTCTCATCCATCCAGATCACAGGAAATTCTTACGTTTCCTTTTCAGCGGAAAACATTTCCAGTACATCGTTCTTCCCTTTGGTCTGGCTTCAGCACCAAGTGTATTCACAAAATGCATGGCAGTAGTAGCTGCATTTCTACGAACCCAGGGGATTTTCATCTTCCCTTACTTAGACGACTGGCTCATTAGAGCCCCTACATTTGCAGAGGCCAGAACTTCACTGTCCCATACAATGCGAATCCTCCAATACTTGGGATTGGTAATAAACTTCCCAAAATCTCAACTAGTTCCTTCACAATGCCTAGAATTCATAGGAGCCTGTCTAGATACCAGTCAAGGGCTTTCCTTCCACAAGCCCGGTGTCTTCGCATAATGCAACTAGCTTCTCAAACAGCAGGCAAATCCTCCCTCACTGCTCGAGAGCTACTGCAGATACTGGGACATATGGCATCCACAGTTCATGTAGTCCCATATGCTCGCCTCCTCATGCGAGCAGCTCAGTGGACCCTCTCCACACAGTGGACAGAGGTCACGGATCATTTGTCGGGCTAAATAATAATCTCTCAACGATTAATTTTGTCCCTCCAATGGTAGCAATCACTAGAAAATCTGACAGTTGGGGTCTCCTTTCCATCAACCCCTCCTTCAAGCCACCCTAACAACAGATGCATCACAGGTGGGTTGTGGAGCACACCTGAATCATCTCTCTACCCAGGGCACCTGGACTCCACAGGAGGTTGGTTTGCACATAAACCTCCTGGAATTAAGAGCAATCTATCTAGCTCTTCGAGTATTCCACGCCCAGCTCAGCTACAACAGTCCTAGTCCAGACGGACAATCAAGTAGCCATGTTCTGTGTGAACAAGCAGGGCGGAACAGGCTCTCTGGCATTATGCAACGAAGCTTTACGACTGTGGGCCTTCGCCAGAGAGCATCAAATTCACCTTCTAGTGGTATATCTTCTAGGCAGTCAAAATCTTTGGGCATACAAACTCAGTCGAGTACTGCTGCCTCACGAGTGGTCCCTCCACCTAGACCAGGTAGTAAGGATATTTCATCTCTGGGGCACTCCAGACATAGACCTCTTTGCAAGTCCACTGAATACCAAACTTCCCCGGTTCTGTTCCAGGATTCCGGCTCACAACTGTCAGGCATGGGATGCCTTCCTCCTTCACTGGGGTCAGGACTTCCTTTATGCCTTCCCACCCATTCCCCTCATCCCCAAAACACTCTTCAAGCTTCAGAGAGACAGGGGTCGCATGATTCTCATAGCACCACGATGGCCACTTCAAACGTGGTATTCCCTGCTTCTACATCTCTCTCAAGCGGCACCTCTGGAGTTAGGGCATGCTCCAGATCTCCTTTCCCAGGAGAACGGGAAGCTATGGCACCCGAATCCCCAGTCCCTGCACCTCACGGCCTGGTTGCTGAAGGCTTAGACCTCCAAGATTTCAACCTGTCCCAACAGGTAAAAGATATCCTTCAGGCTTCTAGGAAACTTTCCACAAGAAGATCTTATGCCTTCAAGTGGAAACGTTTTACTATGTGGTGCTCCAAGAAGGGATTAAACCCCCTGGTCATACCCTTAGAATCGATACTAGAGTATCTCCTTCACTTATCGAATTCTGGTCTAAAGACCAATTCGGTAAGAGTCCATCTTAGTGCAATTGCAGCTTCTTATAAGCCTCTGAATGGACAACCAATTTCCTCTCATCCACTCCTATCAAGATTCATGAGAGGCCGTTTATTAATTAAACCTCCCATCAAGCCACCACCAGTGGCATGGGATCTAAATCTAGTTCATGGGCAGCTCATGAAGCCGCCTTTTGAACCTTTGGCCACTACAGCCCTTACGTTTTTGACCTGGAAGGTCATCTTCCTAATTACAATAACCTCTGCCCGTCGCATTAGTGAATTGCAGGCTTTAGTGGCTGATACTCCTAATCATGATAAGGTTCTTCGAACTCATCCACATTTTATGCCAAAGGTGGTTTCGCCTTTTCATTTAAATCAATCAATTTATCTTCCTGTATTTTTTCCGAGGCCTCACGCCTCTAATGCAGAAAGAATCCTTCATACTTTGGATTGTAAAAGGGCCTTAGCCTTTTACATAAAAGAACACAGCATCATAGAAAGTCCTCACAACTTTTTATAGCTTTTGACCCTAGTCATTTGGGACTTCCAGTCTCCAAAAGAACTTTATCTAATTGGATTGCCCAATGCATATCCTTTGCTTATGAGAGTAAGAGTCTTCCTCTTCAGGACCATGTCACAGCTCATAATGTGAGAGCCATGGCAACTTCTATGGCTAATCTCCACTCTGTGTCTATCAATGACATTTGTCAAGCAGCCATCTGGGCTTCGGTACACACCTTCACAGCCCACTACTGCCTGAATAAAGCCTCCCGTTGGGATGCCTTCTTTGGCCAAGCTGTTCTTCAAAATCTCTTTCAGACCTAAATCAACTCCTACCCACCAACCCTGGTGGAATGCCAGAGATCCATGGGAGGAAGGATCCCACCTTCTAGGATGGTACCTTCCTGGGGCTATCTCCCTGGCATCTTCAGCTAGGGAGTCCCCATATGTGAAGACTACATTCCTGCTTGTTCCTGGAGATAGCGTAGTTACTCACCTGTAACAGGTGATCTCCGGGAACAGCAGGAATTTAGTCTTCACAACCCACCCACCTCCCCTAGGAGTTGTCTCTCTATCTCTTTGTCTCTTTCCTCTCTCCCTCTATCCTTTCACTCAGCTACAAACCTAACTGAAGAAGAACAGTTGGAAAGGCGGGAAGGCAGCGCACATGTGCTGAGGGATGCTCCCAAAAGCGTTCCTATTGGACGCTGGGGAGCGTTCCCGCACAGGCTCCGTCGGTACCGATGATACCCATATGTGAGGACTAAATTCTTGCTGTTCCTGGAGATCACCTGTTACAGGTGAATAACTACGCTTTCTAGGTTCTATAGGGAGCCATGGTCTGTTGCCCCATGGAAAAATTGTCATTGAAGTAGTAGGGACGGCGGTCATAAAAATAGGAGGGGGAAACCCCAGGTAGTTGTAAAAGAAAGTTAATGATACTACAGACCCAGTAAGGACCAGTTCTGATCAAGCTGGGAACCCAAAAGCTCAAGAGGAAGCTGACAGGCCAGAAAACAAGTTGGTTATTGTTAGGCAGTCTAGGAGAACACAACACAAGTTGCCATCTTATGAAAATTGCTTAGTATGCATGGAACTCAAAATTTTAGGAACAGCCATTGAATATAGGGAAAATTTGCATCTTGTCCCAAGCTAATATTGCAGAACTGTGCTTTTATCTTTTGTTTAAGAAAATCAAGTGGGTTAAGCTTGCAAAGCATGGCTCTTGAAATTCTTTCCAACCCTTTTGCGTATGTATATGTGTTTGTGTGGAGGAGCAAAGAAACAGATACCAGGACTGGCAGAAGTTCAGATTTGATCAAACCCCTTTTATTACCCCTACGCGTTTCGGCCACCGGCCTTCTTTAGGGGTATATCATGTGAGGAAACAAACCTCAAAATAGATTAAAACAATAAATAAAAAGAAATTAGAACACCATCAAAAGATCAAACGGTAAATAAATAAATAAAACCAAATGTAAACATGCAAAATGTTATACATGAATAAAAATAATAATGTGGCATTAGGCCAAATTTAAAATGAAAAACATCAATAAGATATAAATATATGTGCTATAAAAACATGTATAATAGAATATTAATGTGTACAGTAAAACTATTATATATCAAACATATTTGTATGTAAGAAAAGAGTTGAGGAGGATGCAATATGGCAGACAGATCAAAATAATAAATAATAGTGAGCATAAAAACGTTATGTATAATAATGTGTTATGTAAATACCAATACCTTCAGGTAAAGTCTTTCGTGCAAATAAAAGACATTGACCACGGGAATAAAAATACAGATAAAACAGCTTAATGAACTAGGGTAATAAAACACATTTGCAATACTTGTATCTCGACTGAAATTGTATAAAACACCTAGATGAAATTCCCATGAGAATGTCCATAAAAGCTAAGGGGATCTCTAAAAGCAAAACAGAGCTAGGACAAGGGACGAGCTCAAAAATAACCAAGTTATTGCTAAATATTTGACAAGAGATTTTGTGATTGCCTAGAAAGCTCTTTAAAGAACACTAACATTACTGCTGCCAGAATTGATTTAATTCCCCAAAATACAAACTATACAATAAAGATGATAATAGTAATAAAATATCTTGTGCCAACATCAAAAATTGTCAAATTTGTCACAACATAAAAACATATGTGGAAAAGTTATTCACCTTCAAGACCATTAATGGATCGAAGAAATTAAATGTGAAGAGGATTCATAATGAAAAAGATGCGTCTTTCCTTTTAAAAAAAAGGCATTACATACAGGCAGTACTGATTAAAACACCTTTTTACGATTTATATAATGAAATTCTCTACCGATGTTGTTCGGCTGAGATGGAATCACGCGGCAAAAATATTCTTATGTAACTGGTACTGAACGGAAAGACTTGAAGCTTTGTACTATCATTTTATTAACAAAATGAAAACAAAATTAAAAATCAAATGTAATTATAATATATATAAATACATTGAATATGTTTGTCAACCAAAACGGTTATGTGTACATAGACAGTTTTTAGTTTCACATCGCATTGGCACAAACAAACTTACTTGTGTCAGCAATATTAAATATACTTGTGTCAGCAATATTAAATAAGCAAGGAAATGACATGAGTTCCTTTATCAACTTTTGTGTGAGTCTTTTACATTGTATATATTTGTAACTACTTTATATTTAATTCAGTTATTGTCCGTCATGAGAACTCTAATGGTATATGCTAACAGACACTATTTAAACTGAAAAAATTGAAAAAGAAGATTCTTATTGATTCAACATGGTGGACCTTGTGTAAGAAATAAGAAAAAGAATTGTACCTGTATATGCTACCTAAAAAATGGCATCTCAAAATTGTTGCATCATGCCAGCACAAAGCAAAGCCTGTCCAAGCAATGTTAAAAAGAAAAACTGCCATCTGCGCTTTTACGGGTGTGTTACGTTGTATGTATCCCATAAATTGCATAAAAATATACTCTATCAAGAAGACTATAGCATAATATGTTGTTCACTTCTTTTTTTAAATAAAGAATTTTTATGAGAAAAGGGGTAACTTACCGCTGCTGCGTGGCAAATCTTGTATAGAGATTGTGGAAAAAAGGATGACTCCTGTGATCTTTTTAACGGTGTTTTCCCGCCGAAACAATGTAGAAGTTCATGGGGCAAAGGTCATAACCACAAATTCGCTTAAGCATAAGAATTATTATATAATTATATTTTAAAGGGAGAAATATCAATGTACCATTACTTTTGAAACATATGAATTTAATTAGGATCTCGTTGTACCGTATCAAAGGACAAGTATCTTACAATAGCCAATGTTGCCGGTATATAAACTGATCGCGAAAAAAACATTAGTCAGATGTAATGAAATATGAACCAAATTGATGAAATGTTAGCCAAATTTAATGAAATTGTGTTTGTGTACATACACTTGTGTCTACGTTGCCTATCTACGTTGCCTGTGTGCTTTGTCTGTGTTTTGCTCATGTGATGTGTGTGTGTATTTCTGGGTTTTTTTTATGTTTACCTGTTTTGTTTGTGTGTGTGTATAAGTGTCTTTGGGTGCCTATACATGCATGAGTATGTATGTATCTGTGTTGGATTTCTGTGTATACGTGATTGGGAGAGAAGATAAGAGGAGAAGACAATTTTTAAAGTGTGATTCTTTAATCACTAAGTTACGTATGTATGCTGCAGCTGCTGGAACTGCTTCTCACATAGAAATGTACTGGGGCTTATTATTCTGCTAGATGTGACGTGCTACTAATTCAACTAGAACTGATTTCAACATTTGATCTGGTCGCTTATGACCTTATGCTTGATAGGCTCTAAAAATCAGAGTCACTGACCCTGTTCTTTGGTGGTTCTCCTCCTACTTTAATTCTTGGTCATTTACGGTCCTCATCAATAATACTCAATCCTCCTTCAGGTGTGGCCCAGAAGGTGCTTATGTATGTCTTCCTCCTGTGACCCTTAGTGAGCCATTTTGTACACAGAATTTTGTTTCACCCAGTCTTAGTGATTCTAGTAGCACTAGACTGGTCACACAGATCATGGTACACAGATCTCTTGAGCTTGATAGTGGGCTTCCTCAAGAGAGGGGCCTTCTGCAACAAAGGGCCCCCAGTGATGGAGGATCCCGTTCCCTTTTTGCTTATGGCCTGGCCCTTGAAAGGAATAGGCTGTTCAAGGACTACCCTGAAGCAATAGTGGACACCTTTCTCAAAGCCCAGAGAGCTTCTACTACTTTGGCTCATGTGAGAGTCTGGAAGGTCTTTGAGAGATGATGTTCCTTTCAGACTCTGGAAGCCCGTAAGGCTGGTGTTGCTGTTTTGTCCTTCCTAAAGTCCAGTTTGAGCTAGGGGTTGGCCCTATACTTGGCAAGGTTCAGGTAATGGCCCTATCATGCGGACAAGGGAACATTCAAGAAATGACCTTGGCTGCACACCTTGATGTCTCCTGCGTCCTCATGAGTGAAGCAGATCTGTCTACCACAGCATCCAGTTTTCGTCAGCAGAGTCTTTCTCTGATGTTGAAGACACTGAAAGGCCTCCCCCTCTCCTTTGTTTGAGTCCTTTGGAAGGCCTTTGTCATGGATTTGACCCTTGGTGATTTTCCTGGTAGCCATTCTGTCTCCCAGGTACATGTCAGAACTGCAGGATTTGTCCTGCAGGGAGCCTTTCTTGGTCACCTTGACAGCGTCTTTTTATATCCTCTTTATCAGTAGTTTGTGTTACAAATTATCTCTGTTGTGTCCCTTTTATCTTAACCAAACTGCTATCCTGCCCTCCTCAGAGAAGGATCTTTTAGTGGATCCCCTGCTGTATCTGGTAGACATGAGGAGAGCAGTAGTGAGATACCTGGAGATTACTAATTCCTTCCATCGGTTGAACCATCTTTTTGTGATTTTCAGTGGTCTAAGGAAGGGACAGGCAGCCGCCAAGCCCTCAATCGCCCACTGGATTAAGGAGGATATTAGTTCAGCCTACCTTCTGTGTGGAAAGCAAATACCGGAGGGCGTCAGAGCCCACTCCACTAAGGAATAGGCCTCCTCCTAAGTGGCATCCACTTTGGTGTCCCTGCCTGGTGTATCTGAACATCTTTGTGAAGCATGAAAAGTTTTGTGTGGGAGCCAGAGCAGAGGGTGCCTTTAGCAGGGCACCCTCTGTCCAGAGCATCGTCATCCTCGATGGCCAGCCCATCCATTAGGCAGGCTAGGCAACAATCATTTTGGTGGCCACAGCTGGCCATGTGCTTTGACATGCAACTTCCTGTCAGAGGAGGGTCGGAAGCAATAGGCCATGTGTGACGAACCACATGGCCTCCCATGGGTATCAGAGTGATGGCACAAAGCCACCACTTTTAAACTTCCACCACTGGCCTCTCAGAAGATGGAATCAGTGGCAGCAGCAGTGGGGGCAGTGGCGTGGCTTGATGCAGAGGGCAGCAGAAACCCTTGAGCCAGCCCTTGTCATCCTCCTACCCTGGATCCTGACTGAGTACATCCCACTGGTCTGGAATGGTTTATCAGGATGATAAAGAAGGAGAAATTTACATAGCTGATCATTTTCTTTTACTGAATCATGCTATGCTGATCGAGGATCCCGCCCTGCAAGACTATTCCTACATGTTTTAGAGCCCTGCTGCCTCTTAATTGACTTGTCAGTTTCAGTTTCTGACACAGAATCAATTATGGTAACAGAACTAAATGTTTTGTTGACAGTTAAGGTTGTTAGTTAATACCTTTCTGATTTTTTTTCCTGAGTTTTTCAGTCTTGTCTTTGCTTGGGAAGTATCATACTGGCTTTTCTGTGCTGCACCAATGTCTATACTGGTGATAACATCACTGAAAGTTGCTTTAGTCTGCCGCCTCCTTCTGGCAGCTTACTAGGATTTGTCATCAACTACCTGGAGTCCAGTCGAAGCCCATCCCACCTGTTCAATGGAGCCCTGCTAGACACAACTCTAACGAA
Source organism: Ichthyophis bannanicus (assembly GCA_033557465.1). Classification (NCBI taxonomy): domain Eukaryota; kingdom Metazoa; phylum Chordata; class Amphibia; order Gymnophiona; family Ichthyophiidae; genus Ichthyophis; species Ichthyophis bannanicus. The sequence continues at coordinate 1,567,310 of JAWIIG010000024.1, read as the reverse complement.
AGCCTTTCTACCACCGGACAGACTCACCTACTTGGAGAAAATAGTAGGAGAAGTTCACGAGTCAGCGGGTATCAGTGAGAGCCATGTTGAAAAATGTTGGGCCACATGACCTCAACCGTCCACGTAACTCACATGGCACACCTTCATTTGAGACAATACCAGTGGACCCTGAGCATGCATTGGACGCAGGCCACTCACAGACTCAGCATTGTTACATTTGTCACCAGACCCTTTCAGGAGTTAATCTCTTGGTGGATAGACCCTTTAAATCTGGCCAAGGTTTTGCCTTTTCAAGAGCTCCCTTACCAAAAATGACTAAGCACAGATGGGTCCAGATTGGGTTAGAGTGCTCAACTCAATGGGCTCCACACTTGGGTGTTGCAGTCTGACCAAAAGTCATTTTCAAATCAATTTCCTGAAATAGCCCAATTTTGCATGCTCAAAGGCTTTCAGAGATTGGCTGGCCAACCAACTTGTAATGATTTAAACAGATAATCAAGTTGCCATGTTTTACATAAATAAGCAGGAGAAACTGGTTCAGATCTCCTGTGTTGGGAGTCCATTCAGCTGTGGAACTTTGCCATCTCTCATGGGATAACATTTGGAGAACACCACTTTGTCAGCCAAACTGAGTCTACTACTACTACTACTACTACTACTACTACTACTACTATTGAACATTTATATAGCGCTACCAATCGTACGCAGCGCTGTACAGACATGTAAGAGACAGTCCCTGCTCGTCAGAGCTTACAATCTAGTCAAGACCAACACAAAGCTAAAATCAAGTCAGGACAAAACACGGCACTTACAAACTAGACAGGGCAAACACGGAGTTACAAATCAAGTCAGGACAAGTCATCCTTCATCCTCACGAATGGACTCTGGACAGGGAGATTGCACATTATCTTTTGAGAGTAGGGCATCCCCTTGGTGTGGACCTCTTTGCTGCTCCCCAGAACAGACAATTCCCTTGGTTGTACACCAGAGTAAGGTCACATGACAAACTAATCTCAGATACTTTCCTTCTTTACTGGGTGTATCCACTCTTTCCATTGTTAGCAAGAAGTCGCCTGAAATTCCAAAACGGCATGGACACCATGATTCTCATTGTACCTTTCTGGTGTCTTTGTGGTGGAGGTAACTTCATCACGCAGTTAGCAAGCTCCATGTTCTAATAATGGATCCACTCTATGCTAAGTTTTTTGACAATAGGGGGGTGGTATTGTGTACTCATCTTAAATTCTTTCCAAAAGCGGTGTCTGACTTACACCTTAACCTGTCAATAGTCCTTCCAAAATTTCTCCCAAGGCCCCACACTTACAAAGAGGAAAATGCACTGCACACGTTGGACTCCAAGAGAGCCTTGGTCTTCTATCTGGAGCAGACTAAAGTCCATAGAAAGCCCATCCAGATTTTTGTTTCTTTTGGCCGCAATAGAATGGAGGGCTGCTGTCAACAAGCGCACAATATCAATTTGGCTAGCAGACCACATCTCTTTTGCTTAAGCCTAGGCAGGTCTAACACTTGGGGGTCATAATATCTTATCCATGGTTGCACTGGTGGCTCTCTTGAGGTCAGACTCTATTGAAGAGATTTGTAAGACAACGACCTTGACCTCGGTCCACCCATTTACGTTTCACTACTGTTTAGAGCGAGATTCTGGACTCAACAGTAGTTTTGGTCACTATGGTCTTTAGAATCTGTTAGAGGCTTAAAAGCACATTTTACAGTGGGACATCCAAGTGCAATCTGGGATGTAAAAGCCAGAACATCTCAATGTGGGTCTTTGTGATCTTAGACTAGTCACTTGACTTGCCACCTCCTCCACACTCTTTGGATGTTTTAAAGCCAAAATAAGCACTTCCCTGAGGCTTGTTTGTGGCTGCAGCAGATCTAAATGTCTACATGATTTTGCCATCCATGTGTATGTCCTAAATCCATGGCTAAGCCTTTTAAAGTGACCCCCTTAGCATCCAATTGTATTCTCTCTGAGGACCAGTTTTCTTTAGATCCAGGCTGTTCCCTTTCCCCCTCCCCCCCCAAAAAACCCCACACAAAACAAAATTAGAGCACGCTCATGAGACAGTTCAAAATTTTCCTCCAAAAAAAAAAAAATTCAGACAGAAGCAAATTGTCAGTTTTGTGCTAGATTTTTGCGGCACTTCGTTCTTATTTTACTTTTCTATGGGGTCACTTGTAGCTAGGGATTACCATCCGTGAGTAATTATCCTATTTGTCTACTGAGGAAACTAGATTATTCACCTGTAGAGGTATTCTCTATGGACAGTAGTTTAAGTCCTCACATATAGGTAATGTCTCTGATGGAGCTCCATGTGGAAACTTCCTCAACTCCATCTAGGAAACTTTAAGAAAGCTCTCCAGGTATCCACCCCTTTTCCTGCCATTGCCATGCCTAAGATCCTCAATTGCATAAAAAGCTTATCTGAACAACTCCAAGGGGAGGAGGGTGGTTGTGAGGACAACCTGCTGCCCACGGAGAGCAGCTGCTACAAGATTTTACACACAATTTATAAAATTACCCCCAAAGTGTGTGCATAGTTTGCCAGAGCCTTAATCTGGCACTGCCCATGGCAACAGATATTATTTGGCAGTAAACATAGCAATTCAAAAGAAAAGTGTATGAATCAGTCAGCAGTTTTCACAGTCTAAATAATAACAAAGAAATTTAAATATACATCAAAATGGCTAAAAATGAAGTCCATCAAGGATAAAGAGTTATTTATAATCTCTGTATCTTTGTGTTTATCTTGGGAGGGGGGGAGGGAATACATGTGCATGTTGTGTGTTTGTGTGCTGTGCATATGTTATGCCTTTGGGGAATAACTGTGGGGTAGTTGTGAGAATCTGGTTTTGGGAGATGGGGCAGTTTGGAGGTGATGGGATAGCTGTGGCATGTAGTTTTGTGGTGGGAGCGGTGGGATTGTTGCAGAGGGTAATTGGGGTGTGGGGTTGTGGATAGTTGTGGGGAGGAATGAGAAGTTAGTGAGTTGATGGGGTAGTTTTGGGGGGGTCAGTTTGGGATTAGTGGGACAGTTGTAGGAGGTTAAAGAGTAGGGCAGTTGAGGGGGTTAGTTATGGGGGATAAGGCAGTTGTTGGGGGGAGGGGTACTTATGGGAGATCTGGACAGTTTTGGGGATGAAGCAGTTTGCCCAGTAGTGAGGCAATTGAAGAGGAGTAGGTTTGGAGAGTGAGGGGCAGTTTCAGGGATGGTGAGGCATTTGTGGAGAGCCATTTCTGGATGGTGGAGGTAGTCTGGAAGTGAGGAGAGCAGAGCAAATAGGAGAGGCAGTTTGAAGGGAGGAATTGTCTAAGAACTATGTTTCACTTGTATGAAAGTTTCTATGCTGCAGAAAGGCTGGAACGGTTTTCTCCCATAAAAATGCCTTGGGCTGTTTTTGGAGGGTGTTATTTCTCTAGGACCCCCTGTCCACTCTAGCCCATTTTCAAATTTAATATGATTTTCACTGGTGTTCCCCTATGCCAACTTTCATCCCATTCTGTTAAATTTTCAGTTATTTTGCCACCAGACGGACAGATGGGCATTTTCAACATCTTTAATTCTTTCTAACTTCCATTGGGCTGGAAAGAATAACTGTGCCTTCCCTTCCCCTCCTCTTCCTGAGTCTGTGCTCCTGTAGTAATTGTTTTTTAACCTGTAGTTAATGGTCGCCATGCTTTTTTTCTCTATCAGTGTAAGAATTTTGCAGAGGTTTTATTTAGGATGGAAGGCCGTTTTTTTTCTTATAGGAATAGCAATTTCATGCCTTCACATATGAATTGGGTAGATAGGTATACTGTGGATTCTCAAATGAGAGATGTTTTTATAGTGAATTAATTGGGACTCGCCTTTTTTCATAATGCTATGTCAAGTGACAGTAACAAAAAACACAAGTAGGTGTCCTGTGCCTAGAATGCTTTCAAATAGGTGTACACAATTTTTTCCTGTTACTGTCCACAGAGACTTGACTTACTATAACCAGCTTTCTGATCTCTCTACATAGCGTATCCTTAGTGACAGTATATGCCACAATATCAACACTTAGAACCAGTATAGCTGGTGCCACTGTTAAATTTCAGTAAATGGAACAGATTGGGGAGAGAGGATTTTTGGATCAGAATGAACGTAATTTGCAAAAGTAGAACTCTATGTAAGCATTTTCTAGCAACATGCTTTATTGGCTCCTTAGCTGTGATTGGATTTTAATGCTTCAAAAAATTGGGGTAAAAATAATGATCTATTAGTTTAATAATAAGATTGTTATTTTTTATTCAGATACTTATGTCCCAGATTGTAGTTCCAAAAATACACTGTTATATGTGCCTTAAGTAGAAGAAAACAATTAATCAAATATTCTCTGTTGTAATTCTAGGACTTTTGTCCAGTTCCCAAACAGCCTCATTTTGGGAGGGGGGATGTGGAGGAATACCATTAGAAGGAAATACAATTCCTTGCATGTGCAAAGCCTCAATTTCCGAAAACAGCCTGGCCAAAGGAAATCCAGCTGTTCGACTTCCTCTTTCTGCATATTCACCAGCAGTAAATATCGAGGTCTTGATACAGCAAGTGTTGCGTTAGAATGCTATGCTCACCTTCAGCGAACAGCTTTCTAAGGCATGTTCTAAAAGCCTTTTATTTCAGATAATTGCTGCATTAAAAAGGGTACACTATCAGAAAAAAACAGCGCATACTGCTGCTGCTAACTGGCTAAACTGTTTCGAATATGCCCTCCTGAGTTTTAGGCTGGATTTGAATATGGCCAAAGAGGGGGCATGATGTGTCAACTCAAGATGGTTATGCCAGGCATACAGTGCAACAAGGGGGAATACATGGAATCGGGAGTTGGCAGTGGGGAGAAGGGCACAAATAAGTTCAGCTTGCCTGATAAATGGAATTTGCGAGAGAGGGAATGAGAGAACTAATGACAAGCTGTAGATTGAATACTCTTTCAGATGAGTAGGAGAAGCTTAAACTGTATATGGAAGCAAATGGAGAACCAATGTAGTGACTTAGATAAAGTAATATAATAGTCGTGTTGTAACAACTGTGGAGGAAGATAAATCATCCAGGTAAATTTTGAAAAGACTAGTGGGGATAGATATTTCAGTGAGAGGTCTATAAGAAGAAGGCTGTAGTTGTTGAAACAAGAGATAAGAGAATGGGTATGAATTTTGGTAACAGGGCAGATTTGATTGACGACATGATTTAAATCACCTGTCAAGAAGCAGGATAAATTTGATTTAAATCAAAACCATTTAAATCATGGGTAAGGCAGTTTGTCCAGGAACAAGCAGGAAGTCAGGCCTCATGTATGGGTGACGGCACCGACAGAGCAGGTGCTGAGCATTTCCCCAGCTTTCAAAGAAAGCCTTTGGGAATCCTACCACGCATGCATGGTCCTCTTCCTGCCCAAGGGTGCCAAATTGCTCAGTCTCCTTTTTTCTGCACAGCCCAACGGACACATGTCATGTTTCCCTGGAAAAATTCCTTAAAAATTAGATTTTCCTGGTTTGCATACCAGTTCCTCTTCCCGCCTCAAGCTCGGATCCCTTTCCTTTTTTCATCGAGGTCTGCCTTGACCAGTGTTAGCACCCTTTTTCGTCTGGGGGTCGTTGACCCTATCCGGGTTTGATCCACCATGTCTCCACTGGCTTTAAAAAGTGTGGTCGTTGCAGTCAAATTATGTCTGTCACAGACATCCACAACTGCTGCTTGCACTGCCTTGGCCTGGACCACAACAGTACCTCCTGCAACCTGTGTCAGGTCATGACCCTTTGGACCAACAAGAAAAGGTCGGAGTTGCAGGAGAAGATGTTCCTTATCGTCACTTCAGTCCAGTCCCTTAACTTCTGGGTTGCGCAACCCTTCCAGCAGCTTGGAGGCTGAGCCCATCATCTTTTTGATGATGGTGTGGTATAAATACCACTGGCACCACCCACTGGCACCAGTAATCTCAGCCTCCAAGCAGCTGGAGGGTTCCTGTAAGCCAGAGTGCTTACGGGGTCTTAGCAAAGGATTATTAATTTGCATTTATTTAGTTTATTTAGAAACATAGAAACATGATGACAGAAAAAGACCACATGGCCTATCTAGTCTGTCCTTCCATATCAACAACTACAACAGTCCACTTTTTACCTTTAGAGATCCTCTGTGTTGGTCCCATGCTTTTTTGAATTCAGTTACTGTCCTCATCTCTACCACCTCCACTGGGAGACTATTCTACGGATCCACTACTCTTTCCGTAAAGAAATATTTCCGCATATCACTCCTGAATCTATCTCCCTTCATCCTCATCCCATGTCCCCTCGTAGCAGAACTTGCTTTCAATTGAAAGAGGCTCTCTCCCTGAACATTTATGCCATGGAGGTATTTAAACATCTCAGTCATATCACCTCTATCCCGCCTTTCCTCTAAGGTGTACATATTAAGATCCTTAAGTCTGTCCTCATATGCTTTATAATGAAGCCCACTAATCATTTTAGTAGCCACCCTCTGCACCGACTCCATCCTGTTCACATCCTTTTGAAGGTGCGGTCTCCAGAATTGCACACTATACTCCAAATGAGGTCGCACCAAAGACTTATACAGAGGCATTATCACCTCCTTTTTTCTGCTAGCCATTCCTCTCCGTATGAACCCAAGCATCCTTCTAGCTTTTGCCGTCGCCTTTTCTACCTGTTCAGCTACTTTAAGATCATCAGACACAACCACGCCTAGGTCCCGCTCTTCTTTAGTGGACAAAAGTACTTCACCTCCTATACTGTATTGTTCCCTTGGATTGCTGCAGCCCAAATGCATGACCTTACATTTTTTAACATTAAATCCCAGCTGCCAAATTCTAGACCATTCTTCAAGCTTAGCTAGATCCCTCCTCATGTTATCTACACCTTCCTGGGTGTCTACTCTATTGCAGATTTTGGTATCATCTGCAAAGAGGCAAACCTTACCCGACAGCCCTTCCGCTATATCACTAACAAAGATGTTAAAAAGAATCGGATCAAGGACAGATCCCTGGGGCACACCACTGGTAACATTGTATATAGTTTCATAACATATATGTACATAGTTTCACCAAGTTAAATCCCAGTTGAATTTTCCTGTTTCATGTAAACCTGTTGCTTGCTGTGAGTATTCTTGTTCATTGTAAACCGCGCTGATGAAAAAGAGCGCGGTATAGAAGAGCTATAAATAAATAAATAAATAAATAATAAATAAACATCCTTCTCCTCAGAGTGAGCTCCATTTACTTGTACTCTTCATCTAAATCATTTATTTCTTTTAGTTTTCTTTCTTTAGAGAGTTGTACCTAAGAAGGTTGTGTTGGAAGAAAGTGAGAAGTCTCTACAAAAGGTAAAAAAGAAAAAACGGCCAAAATGGATGAAGGAAGAAACTCTGAATATTGCCCAGAAACGCAGAGAAGCTAAAGCCAGAGGAGAAAGAAAGACAATCACAGAACTCAACAGAGATTTCCAACGTGCAGCAAGACAGGACAAGGAAAAGTACTACAATGACGCATGCAAGGAAATAGAAGCAGAAACTATTAGAGGAAGAACAAGATCAGCTTTCCTAAAGCTACGAGAGTTAAAGAAAAAGTTCCAGCCTCGAATTGGAATGTTACAAGATGCTCAAGGTTCTATGTTGAATGATGCTGAGAAGATCAAGAAAAGATGGAAGGAATATACAGAGTTTTTATATGATAAAGATCAAGTGGACCAACAGCCGTTTCAACCTGTACCTTATGATCTGGAACCATTGGTGATGAAAGAAGAAGTTGAAGCAGCATTGAAAGCCTTATCAAAGAACAAAGCACCAGGCATTGATTGCATTCCCATAGAAGTATTACAGCAATCTGATGCAGCTGTTACCATACTTACAAGGCTCTGCCAAGAAATATGGAAGACAGCATCATGGCCAACTGACTGGAAAAGATCTGTGTTTATACCAATACTAAAGAAAGGTGATCCAACTGACTGTGGAAATTATCGCACAATCGCTCTGATTCCACATGCCAGCAAGATTCTACTGAAGATTATTCAAAAGAGACTACAATCATACCTGGAACAAGAACTACCTGAAGTGCAAGCAGGGTTCAGAAAAGGGCGAGGAACGAGAGACATCATTGCGGATGTGAGATGGATCCTTGAAAAGACTAAAGAATGCCAAAAGGATATCTATTTGTGCTTTATCAACTATAGCAAAGCTTTTGACTGTGTAAACCATGAGAAACTCTGGGCCACATTAAGAAGCATGGGTATACCAGAACACCTGATCGTTCTCTTGCACAATCTGTACATTGATCAAGAAGCAACAGTTCGAACAGAACAAGGAGAAACAGAATGGTTTAAAATAAGCAAAGGTGTAAGACAAGGCTGCATACTTTCCCCCTACCTGTTTAATTTATATGCAGAACAAATCATCAGAGAAGCAGGATTGTATGAAGACAACAGAGGTGTGAAGATTGGTGGAAGACTCATCAACAACCTTCGCTATGCTGATGATACCACATTACTGGCGGAAAGTGAAGATGATCTGAAACATTTGCTTCTCACAATCAAAGAACATAGTCTGAAAATGGGCCTGCACCTTAATGTAAAGAAGACAAAGATCATGACAACTGGCATAATCAACAGGTTCATCGTCGAAGGAGAAGAAATTGAAATTGTGAATAACTTTAACCTACTTGGATCAATCAATAAAGAAACAACAAGCAGTCAAGAAATCAGATGACGCATTGCTCTTGGCAGAATGGCTATGAAAGACCTAGATAAGATTCTCAAGAGCAGAGATGTCTCTCTCCATACAAAGATTCGACTTGTTCAAGCCATGGTATTTTCAATAACATCATATGGATGTGAAAGCTGGACAGTGAAAAAGATAGACAGGAAGAAAATTGATGCCTTTGAATTATGGTGCTGGCGGCGAATACTGTGTATACCATGGACTGCCTGAAGAACAAACCAGTCTGTACTAGAGGAGATCAAACCTAAGCTTTCTTTAGAAGCTCAGATGACAAGACTTTGACTTTCATACTTTGGACACATCATGCGGAGAGAGAGATCATTGGAGAAAGACATCATGCTTGGCAAGATAGAAGGTCAACGCAAAAGAGGAAGGCCAGCAATGAGATGGATCGATACAATAACAGCAGCTACGGGTACCAGTCTGTCAACAATAAGCCGCCTGACTGAAGACCGAACACAATTTAGGATAGCTATCCAGAGGGTCGCCATGAGTCGACTCCGACTCGACGGCACTTAACAACAACAACAACAACCTTTAAGTATTCTGTTCCCTCCCCCCCTCCTCTCACGGCCTCCTGGCAACCCTGCTCCCTTGCGGCTCCTGAGGAGGAGGTTTACCTGTGCAGCGGGGAGGACCGGAGAGCTCTCCTCCCACTCAAGCAGCTGCCCGGGTCCGGAGGCCTTTCTGGCACGGCTGCTTCTGCCTCGCGCCGAAGCCCCTTAGGTGGCTGAGCGCTGGAGGCAGCACCGAGGATTCTTGCAGCGGCGTTTCCTGCCTCGCGCTACAGCCCCGAGGCGGCTGGATGCTTGAGGCATCGTCGGAGTACAAAGCGTGGGGGAGTGGCAATCTCCACAGGAACCCCGGCGGAGAGCCCGTAGGTCTCGGCGGGCGCCCAGCCACCACCCGTAGGTCGGGCCTCCACGTGGCTGCAGCCTACCACGTGGGAGCCAGCAGAGGACGGCTGGTTCCCTCGTTCCCAGTGCAGCGCGCTCCAGATCGCCAAACTGCAAGTATCAGAGATAAAAGTTTTGTATTCCCTCTCTAGTTTAATTGGTTAAGATTAAAGATTAAATTTTTTTTCTTTTATCTTTTTGGTGCCGTGTTTTAACGGCGGGAAATGAGGGGGGACGCTGGGAGCCGTTTGTTTTGGTCCAGGGCACAAGCATCATTTATTGCATTTTAAGTTTCTTTATTTTTGGTTTATTTAAGGTTTCTTTATAGAAGTTTAATTTTCTAATTGGCCTGAGTACAAAGGGGCATGACGGGTAAGCTACGGTGTCCTTCTTGCGGCACTCGTAGAGGGACGGCCTCGGAAGCAGGGGTCTGCAGGGGATGTGCAGCAGAAGCTGCTTCCGTGGAACAAGAAATCCACTTGAGCATGACTCAAGCCTTTCTGGAAGGGGACCTTCTGGAAGGGGAAAGGGAATCCCATTCTCCCCCGCCTTCATCCTTAGATGGTCCAGGCCCTTCCCAGTCCTTCCCCCCCCCCCCCCCCCTTCCTCGGGGGCGGAGGGAGACTGGGGTCAATTTTCACCAGAATTTGTTCTTCTATTGCACAAAGCGTATTGCTTGCGCAAGCAGGGTTCAGCAGAGCCAGTAGCAGCGAGGGACAGCATGGATGCTGGAGCAGGGACCTCTAGTTCCCTTAACTCTGGGCTTCCTCCTAAGTGCGCAAGGCTATTGGGCAAGGAACCTTTTGAGTCCCCACCTCGTGACACCCCTGAGGAGGAGCTCTCGGACAAAGAAGGGGTGGAGGACGGGGAGGAGCTTGAAGAAGGAGAGATCCCGGAGGAGGAGCAATCCCGCATAGTCCGAGTTTTTAGGTGAGAGGAGCTCCCGGCGTTAATAAGTGAGTCTCTAAAGGTGCTCAATGTGGCCTCGGAGACTCCTACAGATGAAGACGTTCTGGAGGATCCGTTGATCCAAGCCATCAGGTCTCAGAAGGTGTTCCCAGTCCATAGAGTGGTACGTCAGATGATTCAGGAAGAATGGAACCAGCCAGAGTCTACCCAGAGGGGAGTCCTTGTGATGTCCCGTCTCTACCCATTACCTGAACCGGACAGAGACCTGCTGAAGTCGCCTAGGGTGGACACGGCGGTCTCGGCGGTAACAAAGAAAACCACTATCCCGGTTGAGGGCGGCGCGGCTCTGAGAGACAGTCAAGATAGAAGACTGGATACTCTGCTAAAGCAAGCCTTTGATGTTAGTGCCCTCGCCTTTCAGGCCTCAGTTTCGGGGGTTTGGGTAGCTAGAGCCTGTCTGAGATGGTCCCAACAGCTACAGCTGGCTGACAGTCCCTCAAGCGACGCTCAAGCAGTGGCGGCTAAGTTAGAGTCCGGTTCGGCCTACTTAGCAGATAGCCAGTATGATCTCATTAGGAGTCTGGCGAAGAATATGGCCTCGGTCATTGCAGCCAGAAGGTACCTGTGGTTACGTAACTGGGCAGCGGATGCATCTTCAAAGGCGCGTCTGAGTCGACTTCCTTTCAAGGGGAAGCTATTGTTTGGAGAAGACCTGGATAAGTTAGTAAAGGATCTAGGAGAATCGAAGGGGGACAGGCTCCCTGAAGATAGACCAAAGCTGGGCCGCTCTTTGGCGCCGGTCCGGAGTCAGCCGAAGGACTTCCAGAGATTCCGACAGTCCAGACCGAACCCCTTTCCCAGGGGCCGCTTTTTTTTCCAGGGGTCAAAGCTTCAGAGGGTTTCGCGGGGCAGGCAGAGGTTTTGGGGCCTCTTCCTCCTCCTCGGGGCCTAGAAAATCACAATGAGAAGACGGGGGTCCAGGAGGGAGTTCTGCCGGTGGGAGGTCGGTTAAGGCAGTTTCTCCCTGCCTGGTCCCGGGTCACATCCGATCAGTGGGTCTTAGAAGTGATCCGAGAGGGTTACGCTCTCGAGTTCACAAAGCGAGTAACCCCAGCCTTTATTCAGTCCCCCTGCGGTCCACCGGAAAAGAAGGCGGCGGTGGAAGTCACTCTTTCAAGGCTTATAGCGCTGGGAGCGGTGCTGTCTGTCCCACAAGCTCAAAGAGGGTCCGGTCGATACTCCATTTATTTTATAGTTCCAAAGAAGGAAGGCTCCTTCCGTCCAATTCTGGACCTAAAGTAAATCAATCGCTGTCTCAGAGTTCCTCACTTCCGCATGGAAACCCTGAAGTCAGTGATTGCTGCCGTTCGTCAGGGAGAGTTCCTGACATCCCTAGACTAGGAGTGGAGGAGTGGCCTAGTGGTTGGGGCAAGGTACTTCAGGCCGGAAGGTCGGGGGTTCAAATCCCACTAGAGGACAGCAACCTTGGGCCGGAAGGACTGGGGTTTTTAGTCCCACAGGTGCTCCTTGTGGTCTTGGGCAAGCCACTTAACCCTCCATAGCCCATGTTCCCTGTAAAATAGTTATCTCCAAGTTATAATGCCCTGTTCAATGTAATTTCAGTTTGTTCAATGTAAACCGCACTGATGCAGAAAAGCGCGGTATATAAGAGAATGTAAATAAATAAATAAAAATAAAATAGACTTGACGGAAGCATATTTGCATATCCCGGTCCAAAAGTCTCATCAGCAGTTCCTAAGATTTGCCGTACCAAGAGGCCACTTACAGTTCCAGGCCCTCCCTTTCGGCCTAGCAACAGCTCCCAGGACGTTCACCAAGGTAATGGTGGTAGTGGCCGCGGCTCTTTGAAAAGAAGGTATCCTAGTCCATCCCTACCTGGATGATTGGCTGATCCAAGCAAAGTCAGAAGCGGAGAGTCGTTCGGCGACTGCCAGAGTCATGGATTTCCTGGAGAAGTTGGGGTGGGTCATCAATCGGACAAAGAGCAGATTAATTCCCACTCAGGAGATCGAGTACCTCGGAGCTCGGTTCAACACCAAAGAGGGAAGGCTATTCCTGTCGAAGCAGAGGTTAAACGACCTGAGGAATCTCGTTTCTCGTTTCCTATTAACGAGATGCCCCACGGCCTGGCATTACCTTTAACTGCTGGGTACCATGGCAGCGGCAATAGAAGTAGTACCGTGGGCCCGGGCGCATATGCGACCTCTCCAACGCACCCTATTGCGGCAATGGTCCCATCAGCATCACCCCTTATCCAGGCGGAATCCCTGCCCCCCCCCCCCCCCCCGGATCAGGAGGTCCCTGCGGTGGTGGAGAAGCCCAAGGAACCTGGGATTTTATTTATTTATTTTTATTTAAACAATCATTTATATACCGCACCTTCCATAGATCAGTTGCGGGATGCCTCTCGAACCTCCACAGTGGATTCAACTGACGACGGATGCGAGTTTAGCAGGCTGGGGGGCTCACTGCGAGGGGCAGTTCGCCCAGGGCCGCTGGACTCCGAGAGAGTCGCAGTGGTTAATCAACAGACTGGAGTTGAGGACGGTAACCTTGGCCCTCCGGGCCCTCGAGCTCTTAGAAACAGAAACATGATGACAGAAAAAGACCACATGGCCTATCTAGTCTGTCCTTCCATATCAACAACTACAACAGTCCACTTTTTACCTTTAGAGATCCTCTGTGTTGGTCCCATGCTTTTTTGAATTCAGTTACTGTCCTCATCTCTACCACCTCCACTGGGAGACTATTCCATGGATCTACTACTCTTTCCGTAAAGAAATATTTCCGCATATCACTCCTGAATCTATCTCCCTTCACCCTCATCTCTTGGTGCGTCAAAGGGCAGTCCGCGTCCTGTCCGACAACGCCACCGTGGTGGCCTACATCAACCGCCAAGGGGGAACAAGCAGTCCGTCCTTGGAGAAGGAGGCGGATATCCTCTTGCAGTGGGCCGAAGTCCATTTGTTGGCGCTATCGGTGCAGCACGTGGCCGGAACAGACAACGTGACTGCCGATTACCTCAGCAGGTTCAGGATAGACCACGGAGAGTGGGAGCTGGCGCAAGAAGTGTTCAAACAAGTGGTTGCCCGTTGGGGGAGACCGATCATGGATCTCATGGCTCGGTACACGACTGCAAAAGCGAACCGGTTTTTCAGTTGCAGAAAGGAAAGGATGTCCGAGGGCTTGGAAGCCCTGGCCCAAATATGGCCTTCAGAGGGCCTTCTCTATGTGTTCCCTCCCTGGGCACTCATAGGGAGGGTTCTGCGGCGGGTGGAAGCCCACCACGGATTGGTAGTTCTCATAGCCCCGGATTGCCCTCGTTGTCCTTGGTATGCAGACCTCGTGAGGTTGACGGCCGATCGGCCGTGGCAGCTCCCCTGCAAGGAGGATCTCTTACGGCAGGGCCCGGTATGCATGCCCCATGTGCATCGGTTCTCGCTTACGGCCTGGCTATTGAAAGGGCGCGGTTCAGGAAGCGGGGGTATTCGGGATCAGTAATTTCGACTTTGTTGAGCGCTCGAAAACGCTCCACCTGCCTTTCTTATGTGAGAGTTTGGCGTGTCTTTGAAGCCTGGTGTGCAGAGCATCAGATCAGGCCCCTCTCAGCATCAGTCCCCGAGGTCCTGGAGTTTCTATAGGTGGGTTTCGAGAAGGGTCTAGCGCCTAGCTCCTTGTGGGTCCAGCTAGCAGCCATCTCTTGCTATAGGGGGAAGGTCAGAGGCAAATCTCTAGGGGTCCTTGCGGATGTTGGCAGGTTTCTGAGAGCAGTTAGACGGTTACGTCCCCAGCAAAGATCCATTATTCCTCCTTGGGACCTCAACCTAGTCTTGAATGCCTTATCTGGAGAGCCCTTCGAACCGCTGAGGAAGTCCTCCCTGAAGGACTTGACCCTAAAGACTGTATTTTTAGTAGCGATTTGTTCGGCCAGACGCGTTTCAGAGCTTCAAGCATTGTCTTCTTGACCTCCCTTTCTCTCTTTCTTTAGAGATAAGGTGGACTTACGTACAGTTCCTTCCTTCTTACCTAAGGTCATCTCTCCTTTTCATGTAAACCAGTCGGTATCTCTGCCGTCTTTCACGGAAAAGGATCAAACAGGGGACGGGGAGAAGCTTAGGCTTCTGGTTGTGCATAGAGTGCTGAAGCGTTACCTCTCCCGCACGGCGCCTTTTCGAAAGTCCGAGCGTTTATTCGTTCAATTTGGAGGGCCACATGAGGGAGAGGCAGCGGCCAAGGCTTCCATTTCTAGGTGGATCAGGGAGGCGATTGCCTCCGCTTATAACCTCAAAGGGAAGCAGGTTCCAGGAGGTCTTAGCGCGCATTCAACTAGAGCGCAAGCGACTTCCTGGGCTGAACATAGTTTGGTGCCGCCGCTGGACATTTGTAGAGCGGCTACCTGGTCGTCCCTGCACACCTTTACCAAGCATTATAGGCTGGATATCCAAGGGGCGACGGATGCCAGGTTTGGCAGCGCGGTACTTCGGTCCGGAATAACTAACCCCTCCCAGATTTAAACTGCTCTGTTACATCCCAGAAGTTAAGGGACTGGACTGAAGTGACGATAAGGAAGAAGTAATTAGTCCTTACCTGCTAATTAGTGTTTCTGAAGGAACTTCAGTCCAGTCCCTGATCCCGCCCGAGTTTGGTGGCTTTCATTTGGCGGACCGAAGACAGAGTACGGAGCTAAATCGTGAGGTCCATTGCATAGGGCCCAGAGGGCGTGGCAGCCCGCGAAAAGAGGGTCGGCTGGGAAGGGGGAAGGCCATGGCGACCTCAGGTAAGCCGCCTCCTTCCTTCCTTTTCCTTTCCCTCCTTGACTTTAAAAAAAAAAAAAAAAAGGTTTACAAGTTTAAGATGTGAGTTGTAAGTTGTTGCATGTTGTCATGTAGTTATAAGTTTCTTAATTATTTATCCTTTAAGTCTGCTTTTACAATAGATTACTGGTGCCAGTGGGTGGTGCCAGTGGTATTTATACCACACCATCATCAGAAAGATGATGGGCTCAGCCTCCAAGCTGCTGGAAGGGTTGCGCAACCCAGAGGTTAAGGGACTGGACTGAAGTTCCTTCAGGAACACTAATTAGCAGGTAAGGACTAATTACTTCTTCCCGCTGTCCGGCTCGGCTCCAGCTTCCCCGATGCTGAGCTCAAAGCCGAGCACCTCCCTTGAGGCCTGGGTGTCTTCGGAGTCCCACGGCGGCGGCTCCTCCAGAAAGACGCCGGACCCTGGCAAGAAAAAGAAAAAATCCTTGAAGCCAGTTGAGGTTCCATTGGGGAAACCTGAAAAGGTTCCACGGAGGGATTCGGGCGACTCCGAGCAATACCCCCCTAAGGTCTCTAGGAAGGAGTCATCAGCTGGCAGTGACTGCACAAGGCTTTCCGAGGCCACACTTGGCCTCAGTGCCCATGCTGAAATGCTGTCCCTCGGGACACTGCTGCCCTACCTCCACCAGGGAGACTGCCTTTGCTCCTTGGACCTAAAGGATGCCTACACCCACATCCTGGTCCAACCATCTCACTGGCAATACCTGAGATTCATGATAGGGGAGGCCACTACCAATACAGGGTACTTCCCTTCGTCCTGGCCTCCTCGCCAAGAGTGTTCACAAAGTGCCTAGCAGTGATAGCTGCCCATCTGTGCCTACAAGGGGTGTTCGTCTTCCCCTTCTTGGACGACTGGCTCATCAGAGGCGGCACAGCCACAGAGACCAGTCAGGACATACCATCCTCCTCCCTGCAGGACCTGGGTTTGTCATCAACTACCCCAAATCACATTTCTCTCCGGTGCAAGACATCAAGGCCAGAATGGCGGTCCTGAAACAGAGTATCTCTGCTATCCTGACCATGCAGCAGATGGTGATGTCAGATTCATCCGCATCATCTGCCCTGCAACCAGGCCCCTAACTGCAGTGGCGTCCCCAGGTGTCAAGCCAGGCCCTGAGTGTTCTTGGTCTCGGGCTAGCCCTCAGCACCGATTGAGGTCGTGATCCTCGGGTGTCCAGTCCTCACCAGCTAGTTTCTGGGAGTCTGACCTGAGACTGGTTGGGAGATCCCAGTTCCCCGACACAGGCCTCGTGGCACAGGAGCTCTGAGCCTTGGATTCCTCAATGCCCTCGGAGTCAGACTGGGAGACAGACCGATGTCGAGGCCTCTCCCGAGACCTCTCAACATGGAGACCTCTCCCGAGATCTCTCTACATTGAGACATCCCCTCAGAGCCGTCTCCCCCAGAACACCACCATTCCCCACCCGAGGACATGGCATTCCATGACTTTGTACGGGACATAGTCGAGCCCTCTCAGTCCCAACAGAGTCTGAGGAGGATTCGTGCACTGAAGAACTGGAGATCCTCCAGTATGAGCCTCCGCCAAAGGAGGTTCTGTCAGTGTCGGTGCTGGTGCAACCTATCCTCAAACAGCTGCTCTTACCAATGTGGGAGACCCCAGCCTTGGTGTCGGTGGTCAGCCGACACCTTGACACCATCTACTGTGTCAAGAGGAGTCCAGGCTTCCAGAAGGCCCGACTTCCCCACAATCTATGATGGTGGAGTCTTCAATTCAAAAGCTCAAGAGGCAGAAGACTTATTCTTCTGTACCAGAGCCCTCGACACCCTAGGGCGCAAGTGTTTCCAGGAGTCTATGCTGGGCTGTTGGATACAAACCTATGAGCTCTACATAGGGATGTATCTTAAAAGCCTCATTCAGGAGCTTGCTGGCTTCTCAGCAGGGCCCGCTGGGGAACCCCTGCAACGGTTCCAGACCTTGGTGGCCACCATCCAGGACTGCTCTAAGTTCCTGTCCCAGGCCATCTATGATGGGTTCGAGGCAGCAGTCCGGGCAGTGGCCACGGGCATCGGGGCTTGGCGCCAGGCCTGGCTGCAGACCTCAGACCTCGAGCAGTAGGTCCAGGAAAAACTGCTGATTTACCCTGTACTGGTGAGAACCTATTAGGGAAGCCTATGGCCGACAAGGCGGCCAAGGTGGTGACCAGGCAGACTCTCAAAGAAAACCTATAACCTTCCCCGTAAGAAAACCTCGGAGAAAAGGCCAATTTTCTTGAAGAAGAAGGGCCCTTTCCATCAGAGTCATCACTACTAAGCCTTCCCAAGCCAACAGCAGCAGGGATCCCAGCCCAAGGGCCAAGGACACAGACCCAGGAAGCCAAAGGCTCCCAAACCACAGACACCAGCTCCAGTTCAATCTGGTGGGAGCTTTTGACTCCCAGGGCAGGGCCTCCCTCCCCCTGGGAGACCCTCACCAGCCCACAGGGGGCCGCCTGGCACTCTTCGCCCACAAGTGGCCTGAGGTCTCCTTGGACCAGTGGGCACTCCACGTGGTGAAGGAGGGTTACCACCTCCGCTTCCAGCTGCCACCTCTGGGGCATTTTCCAGGAGAACCAGTGTGACCTCTCCTTCACCAGGCCCTCTTGCTCTCAGAGATAGCTGGTCTACTAAGGGAAAAGGCAGTAGAGCCTGTTTCCCAGCACCTCTGGGGCAAGGGCTTCTACTCAAGGTACTTTCTTGTTCCAAAAGAACTGGGGGTCTCAGACCCATCCTGGATCTTCGAGACCTGAACAAGTTCCTGGTGAGGGAGAAGTTCAAAATGCTCTTCCTTGGGACACTACTGCCCTGCCTCCACCAGGGAGACTGACTTTGCTCCTTAGACCTAAACGATGCCTACACCCACATCCTGTTCCACCTATCTCACTTGGCAATACCTGAGATTCTTGATTGGGAGACGCCACTATCAATATAGGGTACTTCCCTTCGGCCTGGCCTCCTAGCCAAGTGTTCACAAAGTGCTTAGCAGTGATAGCTGCCAATCTGTGTCTACAAGGGGTGTTCATCTTCCCCCTACTTGGACAACTGGCTCATCAGAGGCGGCACAGCCACAGAGACCAGTCACGATGTACCATCCTCCTCCTGCAGCATCTGGGTTTGTCATCAACTCCCCAAATCACATCTCTCTCCGATGCAAGACCTAGAGTTCATCAGTGCTCAGCTGGACACAGTGCGTGCCAGAGCCCTTCTCCCTCAGGACAGGGCAGAATGCCTTAAACAGCTGGCAGGGGAGGTCCAACACTGCAGAATGGTGCCAGTGTGCTGCCTTCTCCACCTGTTGGGTCACATGGCCATCTATGGTCCATGTCACACCCCTAACCCACTTGCACATGCCGACAACCCAGTAGAGCCTGTGTTCTCAGTGGACCCAGCCCACAGGCAGATTCCGGGACAGGGTCAGGGTCTCCCACCAGCTGGCGAGATCCCTCAACTGGAGGCAAAACCTGGGCCTCCTCCAGGCAGGAATACCCTTCCAGGCGCACCCACTACAGAGTACCCTGACCACATATGCGTCTCTCCAGGACTGGGGAACTCACTGCAGAGTTCACCGCACTCAGGGTTGCTGGTCCAGGGAGGAGTCTCTACTACAGATCAACCTCCTGGAACTCTGGGCGGTATCCCTCTCCCTTCATGCATTCTGCTCCCTCCTGCAGAACAGATCTGTGCTGGTCCAGACAAACAAACAGGTCACAATGTTCTATATAAATAAGCAGGGGGGCACAGGCTTGTACTCCTCTGCCATGAGGCTGTAGCCCTCCTCTGCTTTGCAGTATGCAATGGCATGCTTTTGCAAGCAGTCTACTTCCTGGTCCAGGACAACTACCTGGCAGACAGACTCAGCAGAGTCCTGCGCCCTCAGGAGTGGCGTCTCGACCCTACAATGGCAGAAAAGCTCTTCCGCCTTTGGAGCTGGCATGAGATGGACCTCTTTACCTCTCCGGACAACACGTAACTGGCTTGCTTCTGTTCCAGGCAATCGCACCCACAGAGGATAGCGGCAGATGCATTCCTGATCTCATGGTCTGAGGGACTGCTATATGCATTTCCGCCAACTCCCCTGATCGCCAAGACTCTGTTCAAAATTCAGAACGAGAGGGCATCGGTGATACTGATCGCCCCCAGGTGGCCCAGGCAACCCTGATTACCACTACTGCTCTCTCTGGTGGCGACACGCCCAGTACCCCTGGGTCGAGCCTCGGACCTCCTGATTCAGGAGGAGGGCTCCCTTCTGCACCCCAATGAGGGGTCATTGACTGTAATGGCCTGGCTGCTGAGAAAGTAGCCTTGGCCCCACTCAACCTACCACAAGAGGTTGAGGAGATCCTACTAGCCTCCAGAAAACCTTCCACGAGGAGGGCTTACGCATTTAAGTGGCGCAGGTTCACCCTGTGGTGCGCAGATAGGAAGGAGAACACGTTCTCCTGCCACATCCAGCTGGTACTCCAGTACTCAGTGCATCTGTCGCATGTAGGGCTGAAATCTAACTCAGACCAGGTGCATCTGAGTGCCATAGCTGCTCACCACCACCCAGTAAGGGGAAAGTCCTTATCCAGCCAGCCCCTGGTTTCTCAGTTTCTGTGGGGCCTTCTGCTTTACAAGCCCCCTGTCCGCTCCCCGGCAGCAGAATTGGTCCTCAACATGGTGCACTACCCGCTGACTAGGCCACCATTTGAGTCACTGGCCACTTGTCACCTCAGATACCTATGCTGGAAAGTGGCCGCCTTGGTGGCCCTGACTTCAGCTTACAGAGTCAGCAAGCTTCAAGCGCTGGTGGCGGACCCCCATACACCATCTCCTTCAAGAACAGGGTAGTACTCCGCACTCATCCTAAGTTCCTCCCGAAGGTGGTATCCCTGTTTCACTTTAACCAGGGGGTCGTACTCCCCACCTTCTACCCGAGGACCTCATGCTGGCAAGGAGGAGCCTCATACGCCACACACTGGACTGTAAACTGGCTCTGTCCTTCTGTCTGCAGTGGACACAGGGCCACCGCAAAGCACCTCAGCTTCTCATGTCCTATGACCCCAGCAGACTGGGGCTCCCTGTAACCAAACGTACCCTATCCTCTTGGGTAGCAGGCTACATTGCCCTCACCTTTGAGCGGGCTGGCCTTTTCCTGGAGCACCGGATCACAGCGCATCAAGTGAGGGCAATGGCCACTTCGCTGGCCTACCTCCATTCTGTGCCGGTGACATAAATTTGCAGAGCCGCCACTTGGTCGTCCATTCACACGTTTGCAGCACACTACTGCCTGGAAAGTGAATCCCGCAGGGACAGTGCCTTTGGGCAGGCAGTGCTGTGTAATATTCTTGGACTGGAGACAACTCCTTCCCTCTGACCCTTCTGTGTTCAGGCTACCAGAGTGATAGTGTTGCTGGATGCTAGGGTCTTGCAGAGTCTCTCAGCGGGAACTCACCTTCTGCAACTTACGGCCACCCATCCGGTTGCAAGTGGTACTGTCATGGTTCGGTCCTCAGCAGCCTGGAGCTAGGGAGTCCCATATATGAGGATTGACTTCCTCCTCGTTCCTGGAGAAAGTGTAGTTGCTCATCTGTAATAGGTGTACTCCGGGAACAGCAGGAATCGGTTCTCACAACCCTCCCTCCTCCCCTTGGAGTTGCCATCCTTCTGTATTTGTTTGACTGACTCTTAGCTATGTCATCTGATTGAGCAAGATGGCACCCTTGGGTGGGAAGGGGACCACACATGTGTGGTAGTGTAGCAGTGGAGTGCACGCAATGAATAAAACCAGGAGTCAATTGCAGGTTCCAAGCCAATTTATTGTGCACAGGCTCAGACAAGAAAGCATCCAAAAAGGACTGAGCAATGGAGGACAGAAGCACATTCCTTATATACAATTTTTACAGTTTGATACAGGCAAACTTTCTATTGGTCCCAACGCCCCTTGCACCTATCCAATCAGGGACCCTCTCTGGGCCTAGCTTCTGGTTCCCCCCTTCTCAGACCATTCTAACAAAGGCACAGTCTTAGATATAGATACATTTCTACTTCAAGGCCATTTCTAGCTCAGAGAATGCAGGAACATTTCTATCATCAGCATAGAGGAATTAATAAAGGAATTATACAGGCTAGTCAAAGAGCAGGAAAGAGCAATTTAAAGCAGTTTCTCAGACTTTGGTTCTTCTCAGCTCTACTCTCAAGTGGGGGTTGGGGCCTAGGCCTAGTTTACAGGCCATAGACTACCACAGTAGCATTCCCAAAGGCTTTCTTTGAAAGCTGGGGAAATGCTCTGCGCAGGCTCTGTTCGGTGCCGATATCACTCATGTGAGGACTTTCCTGATATTCCCGGAGAACACCTGTTAGAGGAGAGTAACTATGCTTTCTACACTAATAAAAGGTGTATCTGCTTGTTCTATATTTACTACATTAAAATGATAGGATCATAAAGTAAGAGCTGTATTTTTGCTTAAACATGAGAATTCAAGTAGTAATTAAAGAAGCCAATCCAAAAGCTATGGACATGGAAAACAGGCAGTCCTTAACAAAAAAAAATGATACTGTGACATAAGAAAATTTACTAACCTAAAGATCCTGCATGTTCAGACATGTTTCCTTCAGTATCTTCAAAGCAGGAACAATTATTATGATAAGAACTTCATTAATTTCCAAATTACACCCAAGTAATTGTGTGCCAAAAATATCAAAATTGCAGACTGTAAATGCTTGTACTCTTACACAATATATTAAACAGAATAACATTTAAACATTGCTAGAAATATTCAAGTCCTTAAGCACATTTTAATAATGTAATCATGTTGATATCATTCCATTGAACAAAGAATACCTATGGGACCAAATGTTTCATCTCTTAGGGGGATGTTTACTAAATGGTAGTAGCAGTTTCCATGCGATACCAGACCGCGGCCCCATTGTTTTCAATGTGGCCGTGGCTCCGATATCACACGGAAGCCGCTACTGCCATTTAGTAAACATAGCCCTTAGTCTCTGTTTGTTTCTTATTTATTTACTTAACTGTTTTTCTATACCACCTTATCTGGGAATCAAGGTGGTTTACAAGGAATAAGAACTCAACAGGTTTACATCGAACGTTTAAAAAGCAGTTGAATCTTACAGACAGTTGAACTTAAATTGCTGTTTTCTGTATATAGTTGCTCCTGTTATCCAGGTTAACTTCCCTGTTATATGTAATGAACAGATAAATGTAACTTGTCTGAAGTTTTTTGTTCCATGTAAACCGCGCTGATATCGAATAGTGCGGTATATAAAAAATGTTAATAAAATAAATAAATGAGAGGCGGAGCTAGCCGGGAAGCAAGATGGCTGTGTGAGCTCTTAGCTCCCGCGGACCCGTGCAGAATCCTGAAAATAAAACGAAAAGAGAGCAATCCCCCTGCCTACATTTGCGTCGGTAGTACTCAGTAACTGGAGGAGATCATGGCTAGTGGGAAACAAACAAAATTGGAATTCTCCTCGGGTGTTAACGCTGGCTCTAAGAGAGCTAAACCGGACCCTCCCTCACCTCAGAAGGCCTCAACGGTACGAGAACCGAGCGACACCATGCTAGAAGTACTGACTGAGGTAAAAGCGATTCGAACGCTAGTTTCGGCTAACGGAGATACCTTATTGCAAGTGCAAGCTGATATGCAAGCTATGAAGGTGCAGATTGGCGATCTTGCTGGGCGCGTCGGGAGAGCTGACCTCGCGATCGCCAGCCATGCTGAGAGGCTACAACACATGCAGGAATCAGTGCAAAAAATGGGGAGCTTGGAGCTGCAACTGGAGGATATGAATAACAGGCTCCGACGGAATAACATCCGCGTAATTGGCATACCTGAGGGGGCCGAGGGCACTGATCCTATAGCCTTCTTGGAGAGGGAGATCCCAAAGCTGCTGCGCTTAAATCTGGGAAGGCCGCTAGAAATCGAGAGGGCCCACCGAATTCCCCCGCAGGGAGGCCTTGTCGGTAGGAAACCGCGTCCTTTGATTTTCTGCCTTCTGAGGCATCAGCACGCGCGGCAAATAATGAATGCGGCTAGAACAGCCCCAGCTTTAACCTACGAAGGCCATAAAATTCTTTTCTTTCCGGATTTTTCCAAGATAACGATGGACCGCCGGAAACAATTTTTGGATCTAAGACCCAGGCTGCAGCATTTACAAGCCAGATATGGCCTCTTCTATCCAGCTAAATTCAAAGTTACCCTGGACAATCGCACCAAGGTCTTTGAGGATCCAAAAGTGCTTCTTCAATTCATTGAGGACCAAGAAGCACTTCTCATGCACTGCGAAAGGCCATCCTGAGGAGAATAGGCATGCCGGAGCCAATCTTATTTTATTTATTTATTTATTTAACATTTGCTTCTATACCGCGCTATTAAAATCAGCGCGGTGTACATCAAACAAGCATACTACAATGTATACAAACAACATTGAGTTTTACAGAGAACAGGAAAATGAACATGGGAAGGAAACCAGGGGAACTAAATACATATTAACTCAAACTATGTACAATACTTTAATGTAAATGGGTGTTGCATTAGTTTTGTGAAGCTAATCTTGTCTGGGAGAGCAGGTTGCCTTGCGCTATCTGGACAGTCAGTTTGTTATTCTGTGTCAAAAGTTGGGGAACACTATTAATGTTTGTTAATTGTTGAGTTGGTAAATACTTTGGCACATTTAAAGGGAGGGAGGGGGCCGGAGACCTAAAGCACTTAAATCTGTTGGGGAAGTTGATTCTTGTTATTATGTAACTGCATCCATTTCTATCTTCTGACTGCATTTGCATTGTATTTCAGTTAGGACGTTTATTTGTATAAGCTTTATGGGTCCAGCCGATGCCTTTTGTTTTCTAGCTGTCTCACCCATTAGTGTGGAGCCCTCTCACGGGGGCACGGTTGGCGCAATGTGGGCTGCAATTGGCGATCACTTGGGAGAGGGTCAGGTACAGGAACTGCCTTGGGGTAAGGTCTATGGGAAGAGGATCTCTGTGCTCTAAGCTTTACAACCATGAACCCCCTTAGACTAATCTCGCTGAATGTTAAGGGCATTATACATCCAGCTAAAAGGAAGAAAATAATGACATACTGCCAAAAAAAGAAAGCAGACATCATACTACTGCAGGAAACACATTTGTCCACTACTGAAACTAAAAAACTGGCCTCGGGCCGCTTTACGCTGGTTGCCCATGCTCCGGCTCTTGGTAAAAAAAATGGGGTGGCTATTCTCATCAATGCAAAGATGGGGGCTCACATCTCTGCTACACGTGCGGACCCTGATGGTAGGTGGTCAAAAGTGCATCTACTTATTGGAAATAGACATTTAGTCATTTACAATGTCTACGCCCCTAATGTGGATGATCCAAACTTTTTCTATTCCCTTGCAACAGCTGTCCAAGAAGACGCGCAGTTTCAAATCGTGGTTGGGGGGGATTTCAATATGGTGTTAGACCCCTTAATAGACTGTACTCCTCATAGAATTGGGAAGAGTAATAGGGCCCAGTTGATGCTGCAGTCTATAATGTCAGAGATGGGCCTGGTGGACGCCTGGAGGCTGCTTCACCCCTCTGAAAGAGATTACACTTTCTTCTCCTTTCCTCACAATTCACACTCACGTATAGATTTTTTCTTAGTGTCTAAAATATTGATGCAAACGGTTACCAGCTCCAACATCCTTAGCACTCATATCTCTGATCACGCAGCACTCGACCTGGAACTTAGCGGGTTAGTGGCTGGCGGAGAATCTCAGGGCTGGTCCTTCAGGAGATCGTTATTAGCAGAGGCCACGAATAAGGAATACATAAAGTCAGCCATTAAAGATTACTTTGATAATAACTTGCCTGATGACACCCCCAGTTGGGCATGGTGGGAAGCGTTCAAAGCAACGATCAGAGCCCAGATCACTAGCCTGACCATTACGGAGACAAGGAAAGCGAATGCGCGGCTGAAGGAATTAGATCAACAAATCCGAGCAGGTGAGAGAATTCTTCAAAGGCAATTTAGCGAATTGGCGCTATCTCACCTGCAGAAACTAAGATATCAGTATAATATGATTTTAAGCACAGAGGTAGAGAAAAGTACCATGCTGCAGCAGACTCGGTACTACACGGAAAACAACAAGGCTGGGAAACTTCTTGCTACAAAGCTGAAGTCGCGTCGGGCCAAAACGCAGATAGCCCTTTTAAGAGATGCACAGAAGGGCCCCTTGACCAACAATGTTGATATTTTGGCCTCTTTCCGGGCATTTTATGCACAGTTATATACATCAGAAGTGCAACTGGATGATCAGAAATGTATGGAATGGATGGATAGTATCACTCACCCTAAGCTTACTGAAACACAGGCTGCTTCGCTTGCTGAGCCTATTACAAGGCAGGAGCTGGAGGAGGCGCTTGCGCGGATGAAAAATGGGAAAGCTGCCGGTCCTGACGGGCTTCCGGCAGAATTTTATAAGGCGTTTGCCCCAGACCTTTTACCTCGGCTCAAGATGTACTATCAGGCTCTTCGAAAGAGCGACTCTTTGACGGGACTGTTTGCCAGCGCTTCGGTGGTGGTGATAGAAAAACCGGGGAAAGACCCTACAATGGTCGGAAATTATAGACCTATATCACTTCTGAATATTGACTATAAGATCTACTCCAGCGTTCTGGCTATACGCCTGGGCAAGATCTTGCACGTGCTTATACATCCTGACCAGTGTGGATTTGTGGCAGGTAGATCCACCGCGGACAATGGGAGATTGTTGTGCCATATACTTGAGAAGACGGACTCAGCTGACATACCTTTGATAGGTCTCTCCCTGGACGCCGAGAAGGCATTTGACAGACTCGAATGGGCCTACCTTTACCGAACGATGGAATGGTTCGTGATCCCAAAGGGCTTTTCCGACATGGTGCGCGTCTTATACACGAATCCTACTGCGCGGATCTTTGCAAATGGTCTACAGTCGGACTCTTTCCCGCTATGCCGAGGCACGAGGCAAGGTTGCCCTATGTCGCCTCTCTTGTTTAATCTGGCCCTGGAACCCTTGTTATTGAAGATTCGACAGTCTGAAGAAATTCAGGGCATTAAAATTGCGGACCTGCATATCAAACTATCTGCCTATGCGGATGACCTTTTAGTGTTCCTTACCCCAGACTCTTGCAGTCCACTACTACAGCTTATAACCCAATACGCAGCATTCTCTGGGTACAAGGTCAATTGGTCTAAATCAGTGGCTTTCCCGCTTAATACGAGAGTGCATCGAAACTTGCTGACAGATTTTCCTTTCCAATGGGAAGGCACTTCCGTGAAGTATCTGGGAGTACGATATTACGCTTCCTTAGAAGAGACAGTGAAGAAAACTGTACAGTTGATACTAGAGATGACACGAGAATTCACTCTGAAATGGTCCCCTTTGCAACTCACTTGGTGGGGTCGGCTAGATGCCATTAAGATGATGCTGGTCCCCAAAATCAATTACATTCTGGGTATGGTCCCAGTTCTATTCCCAGCTCGGGACTATCGGAAGATAGAACGCATACTCTCAAGATTCTTGTGGGCGGAGAAGACTCCCAGAATAGCTCTAAAAAAACTGAAAGCCAGTAAAGCCTTGGGGGGAGTGCATTTCCCAGACTTTTGCTGGTACCATATGGCCGCTCTTTTAAAACAAGGTGCTGCATGGTCTATGTGCGAGACTCTTGTATGGAAACCTACGTGGCTAGAGGTCGAAGAGCGTTTAGCTGCGCCCTGTCCACTGCCTCTACTCATGGGCATGGTTTTTACCGATGTTTCGCTCAGGGGGAGCATAATAGTTTCCACGCAACGAGCTTTTCAGGCGCTACTTCCACCTATTAGTAAGAACAATCCAGCCTCGCTACAGCTACCTCTTTGGCATAATCCTGTGATTAAAGTCAATAAAGCGACCTGTGCGTGGGTCAAATGGCAAAAGTGTGGAATCTGGACGGTGGGACAATTGGTGGAACAAGCAACCTGGAAGACCTTCGATAACCTACACCGGGAATTCCATCTACCGCTGGATTGCTACTTTCAATGGCTACAATTACGACACTGTCTTAGCGACTCACTAGGAAATCTTATGGCTATTCAACAGGATTGGGGATTGAAAATACTGATCGAGGGCATAGGTGCCCAATCTGGAATCATTTCAAAGTTCTATTCCATATTTAGGGAGTGGTTCTCCCCTCAGAATAAAGCCCTCATGGATGTATGGAGAATGGAGACAGGGGCGGACATCACTGAGCATTTCTGGACTAGGTTCTGGACCACTACCGTTCGGGCATCAAAATCTGCCGCACTTACTCAATCTATGTATTTTCTTGCCCATCGAGCTTATATCACACCAGTAAAACTAGCCAAATGGCGTATGGAGTCAGGCAACCTGTGCTGGGCTTGCAGTGGAGAAGCGGGTTCTCTAAAGCATATGTTGCTGGATTGCCCTTGCATTCAGGAGTTCTGGAAACCATTATGGGCCAAAATGCAACAGATATTAAAATTCTCTGCTCAACTCACCTGGGATATACTAATCTGTCGAAACTTAGCGCAGATTCCAACCCTGGATCGGAAAAACTTTTTTCTCTTAAATTTTATGTTACAGATTGCAATACAACTCTTACTCTTACACTGGAAGAACCCTATAAAACCCAATTGGTTAGAATGGTGGAATCGCATATGCCTGTATGCTAGATACGAAAAGGCCCATGAACTTTCAGTGAATCTTGGGGGCCATACTCTCACGGCCTCTAAGTGGTACGCTCTGGAGCAGTTCACAGCCCTAAGGTGACTCCCTCACTCCCCTAGTGGGTGGCCCTGGCCCTTATAAAGTTTCAGATCACCCACATTGCGCCGGGTGGGTGGAAGAGGAGGGGTAAGGTTTAACTGATATGAAGAATATGTTTTGGTAGAAACTGGGGGGTGGGGGGATGGGGAAGGGGTGAAAATGGTTTGGTTTTGTGACATATTGGTTGTTGTAACACTGTTGCAATAAAGATATATAATAAATAAAATAAATAAATAAATAAATACAGCAAACTATGTACAGGAAGAGGGGGTGGGGGAAGGGGGTAGGAGGATTGCAGCGGTTAACATGCAAGACCAGTGGGTTGTTGAGGGAGAGTAATGTTTAAGGGAGCAATGCTCAGGTGTTAGTGTTCCTTAAAAAGAAGCATTTGAGGTCTTTGCAAAAACTCTTTAGTTCTTGAGTTTCTCTTAGGTAGGTCATTGGGAAGTTGATTGCGGGTGTTCTGGTTCATGTGTGATCTCCAGGAACAAGCAGGAATAAGTCATCACATATGGGTACGTCGGTACCGACGGAGCCCGCGCGGGAAAGCTCCCCAGCTTTTCAGATTAAAAGCTTTTGGGGCCTCCCACTGCACATGCGCGCTGCCTTCCCGCCTTCCTGACCAGCTCTCGTCAGTTTCTTTTTTTCCGCGGAGCCAGCAGGTCGTGTTCCTGTCACCGCTGAAGAAATGGTTAATTTTATTGTTTTCTTTAGACCGCGTACCTGCCTTCCCCATTCTGAAACCGGTACTGCCGGTCTCTCTTTCTTTCTTTAAAAAAAAAAAATATTTTTTTTTCTTCAGCACAGCTTGGTACTTTGTTAGGCCTTCGGCCTACACAAATTCTCCTCATGGAGAAGCCAGTTCCTGCTTTTAAAAAGTGTACCAAGTGCAGTGCTGTCATTCCTGTTACAGACACCCATGAATGGTGTCTTAATTGTTTAGGACCTGACCATTCCATACCGGACTGCCCATCCTGCTCCCAGATGTCGAAACGTGGATTGCAGAACCGGGCCAACAAGTTCCATGTGCTGTTTCCTTCAGAAGCATCACACTCATCCAGGTCTTCCTCTCCGGATGGATCTCAGGTAACCAAAACTCCAGTGGGCAAATCCTCTAAAAGCAAATCTCTTTCTAAAGATCGAGAGGCTCTCAATTCTGAGTTCGAGGATTCTGCCCAGGCCAAAAAACCCCGGCGGGAGGTTCCGGCCTCCAAAGCAATCATGGGGTCACAGGTTGACATCGATGGCGCGGCCTCGACAGATCACCTGTTGTGCTGCTCTGGGGTACCGGCCCATACCGGTACCGACATCCAGGCAGCAGTGGCGTCTATGGGCAATACTGTCCAAGTTATGCAGCAGGCCATTCTGGCTTTTATTAATGCTGCTACGCCCTCGGTACCGCGGCCAGCGGTACCGGGTCCGGTTCCGGTAATGGCTTCCATACTGGAACCGAGGCCATCGTCTTCCAAACGCAGATCGGTTCCGCATGCCGGATCCGGGCTTTTGCCCGGTACCGATCCCATACCCGGTACGCCCGATGTCGATACTGAACGGTATGCGTATCGTGCGTTGGAAGCACATAGAGGATACTCTGCTTCTTCAGAGGATTTTAACTCCTCTGATGATTCTGATGAGTTCTCCCTTGATCTTCCTGAGGAGCCTTCTTCTCCTAAAAGGAGAATGTCTCCACCAGAGGATTTGTCCTTTCAGGACTTCATCATAGAAATAGCTAAAGGTCTTTCTATTGCTTCATCCTCTGAAAAGGAACCCAGATCAAAGAAACTGGATATTTTAGGATACTCTAAGTCTCCTAAAGAGGCAGTCACCTTGCCTATCCATGAAATCCTTCAAGAACACTTGATGGACTTATGGGAGGCTCCTCTAACATTGTCTCCTTCTTCTCGCAGGTTGGACACCATGTACCGTGTCCCCCCCTTCTCCTGGTTTCCAAAAAACCCAGTTGCCTCACCATTCTATTGTGGTGAAGTCTGCAATGAAGAAGATAAAGAGTACCAAAAGGCACTCTTCTACTCCTCCAGGGCGAGAATGTAAGACTCTAGACTCTTTTGGCAGGAAAATTTTCCAGGCTACTATGCTTATAGCCAGGATTAATTCCTATAGTCTTTACATGGGCATGTTTCTCAGTGAAATCGCTCTAAAAGTTCGGCATTTTGCCCCCTTCATCCCTGAGGATAAAAGGGAGGAGTTCATTTTCTTAGTGAAACACCTTTTGGATATTTCAGAGTTCTCCAACAGGGCAGCTTTTGATTCCTTTGAGGGTGCTGGTAGGGCTTCGGGCATTGCTATAGCAGCCCGACGTCTTGCTTGGCTCCAGGCTTCTGATCTAGAACCTTGGGTCCTAGATGGCTTACGGAATCTGCCCTGTACAGGTGAGAACTTATTTGGTGAGGAGTGGCAAATTAAGGCCACTCAAATGGACGCAGAAAATGCCACCTTAGATAGACTTTCTAAGTCTACCTCCACTCCTGCCAAAAAGAAGTCTTTTAAGAGGCCTTATTACAAGAAGTCCAGATTTTCCACAAATACTGGCCAACAATCCTCTCAGCCTCGTTTTGCTGCTAAACGTCAGCAACCTAAACAAGCAAGGTCAAAGCCTGCGGCGTCTGCTACGCCTCAGCAGGCTCAACCCCCTCAGGGGTTTTGACTTGCCCCTAGAGAACTTAACTTTTCTGGCTCTAGAACAACCAGAGCCCCTCACCATACCCGGAAGGTTAGCTCACTTTGCTCCCAGATGGGAGCAAATTACATCAGAGCAATGGACCCTCTCTATCATCAGAGAGGGTTACAAACTCCATTTTTCCGACCTTCCTCCTTATACTATGGTGAGGCAGTTCAATTCTCCCCCATCTCTCCTGACCCTCTTGGGTCAGGAAGTCTCCTCCCTCCTTGCCCAAGGGGCAGTAGAGGAGGTCCCTCTTCTTCAACAGGGGACGGGATTCTACTCCCCTTATTTTCTAATACCAAAGAAGACAGAGGGTTTCAGACCAATTCTAGATCTGAGAGAATTGAACAAATTTCTTTTCAAGGAGAAATTCAAAATGCTTTCTCTGGGCATTCTCCTTCCATACCTTCAGAGTCAGGATTGGCTTTGTTCTCTAGACCTAAAGGATGCGTATACACACATACTCATCCACCCATCCCACAGAAAATACCTTTGATTTCTGTTTCAGGGACAACATTTCCAGTACAGAGTACTCCCCTTCGGTCTAGCCTCTGCTCCAAGAGTGTTCACCAAATGCATGGCAGTCGTAGCTGCCTTTCTAAGAGGCCTGGGAATTTTCATATTCCCATACCTGGACGACTGGCTCATCCGAGCTCCATCTCAGTCCCAGGCCCAAATTTCCCTGGACCGCACAAGGCGTCTTCTGCAGTATCTGGGACTGGTAGTAAACCTTCCCAAGTCTCAACTAATCCCTACTCAGTCTCTCGAGTTCATAGGGGCCCAGTTAGACACCATCACTGCGAGGGCCTACCTGCCTCAGCTCAGGGCCCAACGCCTGCTGAGTTTGGCCTCCCAAGCTCAGTCCAGCAGTCATTTGACAGCCCGGGAAATGCTGCGACTTCTGGGCCACATGGCCTCCACGGTACATGTGGTGCCCTACGCTCGTCTGCATATGAGAGCAGCTCAATGGACCTTGGCCACCCAGTGGACTCAAGCATCTGGAGCGCTCTCCGACCAAATACTCACCTCAAGCCGTCTGTTTTGGTCCCTCCAATGGTGGACATCCACCAAGAATCTGTTGTTGGGGGCCCCCTTCCAACCTTTGTTGCCCCAAGCAACCCTCACAACAGATGCCTCCCAGACAGAGTGGGGAGCTCATCTTCAGAACCTCTCCACTCAGGGCACTTGGTCTCCACAGGAGACCACCCTTCATATCAACTTCCTGGAACTGCGAGCAATTTACCTTGCCCTCAAGGTCTTCTATACCCTCCTTGTCAACCTGACTGTCCTAGTTCAGACAGACAATCAGGTAGCCATGTTCTATATAAACAAACAAGGAGGGACAGGCTCTCTGTCGCTTTGCAACGAAGCTCTCAGGTTATGGGCCTTCGCCAGAGAGCATCAAATTCACCTTCTTGCAGTGTATCTTCCAGGAGTTCAAAACTCTCGTGCGGACACTCAGTCGAGTTCTGCTTCCACACGAATGGTCCCTACATATGGACCAGATACGCAGAATCTTTCAGGAATGAGGGACCCCGGACATAGACCTCTTTGCAAGTCCGTGGAATGCCAAACTTCCCCGGTTCTGTTCCAGAACTCAGTGTCAGGGAGCTCAGGCCCACGATGCCTTCCTCCTGCATTGGGGTCAGGAATTCCTGTATGCCTTTCCACCCATTCCTCTAATATCCAAGACTCTGTTCAAGCTCCAGAGGGATCACGGGACTATGATCCTCATAGCTCCCCGCTGGCCACGCCAGGTGTGGTTCCCTCTACTTCTGCATCTCTCCCAGGGATCCTCCCTGGACCTGGGAGCTGCGCCAGACCTCCTGTCTCAGGAGAAGGGGACTTTGTGGCACCCAAACCCCAAATCCCTACATCTCAGAGCTTGGTTACTGAAGGCCTAAGTCTTCAAGACTTTAATCTTTCTCAGCCTGTGAAAGATATCCTTCATGCCTCTAGGAAACCTTCCACGAGGCGTTCTTATGCTTTCAAATGGAAGCGTTTTTCCATTTGGTGTGCTCAGCAGGGTCTTGACCCTCTAGCACTTCCTTTGAATTCCCTCTTGGACTATCTCCTGCATCTTTCAAATGCAGGCCTTAAGACGAATTCAGTAAGGGTCCATTTGAGTGCTATTGCAGCATCCTTAAAACCTATAAATGGACAACCTGTCTCCTCTCATCCTCTTGTTGCACGTTTCATGAGAGGCCTGACCCTAACTAAACCTCCCATCCGACCTCCCCCGGTAGCATGGGATTTGAACCTAGTTCTAGGTCAGCTTATGAAGCCACCTTTTGAGCCTTTGGACTCTACCTCCTTCAAATTTCTTTCCTGGAAGGTTGTTTTCCTTATTGCAGTCACTTCGGCTCGCCGCATCAGTGAACTGCAGGCTTTAGTGGCTCATCCACCTTATACTAGGTTTCATCATGATAAGGTGGTCCTTAGGACGAATCCCCACTTTATGCCCAAAGTGGTCTCGCCTTTTCATCTTAGTCAAGAGGTATATCTACCTATCTTTTTCCCGGCTCCTCATGCATCCTGTGAAGAGAGGAACCTTCATACTCTGGATTGTAAAAGAGCTCTTGCCTTTTACCTCAACAGGACTCAACCACATCGAAAGTCTTCACAACTTTTCGTGGCTTTTGATCCTTCTCATTTGGGACTTCCAGTCACCAAGCGTACACTTTCCAATTGGATCGCTCAGTGTATTTCTTTTGCTTACCAGAGTAAGAACATTTCTCTGGAGGGCCATGTCACAGCTCACAATGTGAGAGCCATGGCCACTTCTATGGCTCATCTTCACTCTGTATCCATAGATCAGATCTGTCGAGCAGCCACTTGGGCCTCGGTTCATACCTTCACAGCCCATTACTGCTTGGACAAGGACTCCCGCTGGGATGCCTTGTTTGGTCAGGCTGTCCTCAAACACCTGTTCCATACTTAAACAACTCCTGCCCACCTTCCCTGGATGGATGCCTGAGATCCATACGAAGATGGTTTACCCTTGGAGGGGGATCTCCCAGGCATCTTAGCTAGGGAGTCCCCATATGTGATGACTTATTCCTGCTTGTTCCTGGAGATAGCACAGTTACTTACCTGTAACAGGTGATCTCTGGGAACAGCAGGAATTAGTCATCACAACCCACCCACCTCCCCTAGGAGTTGTATCTCTATCTATCTATCTTCCTGTCCTCTCTCTCTATTGTCTCAGCTTTAAACTCGAACTGAGGAGAGCTGGTCAGGAAGGCGGGAAGGCAGCGCGCATGTGCAGTGGGAGGCCCCAAAAGCTTTTAATCTGAAAAGCTGGGGAGCTTTCCCGCGCGGGCTCCGTCGGTACCGACGTACCCATATGTGATGACTAATTCCTGCTGTTCCCAGAGATCACCTGTTACAGGTAAGTAACTGTGCTTTATTTCTGTTGGTAAATCAAGGAGGTTGGCATTGCACTTTCAGCTTGTTCTATTGGGAGTCAACATAGTGATGAGGGATTCTAGGTATGTCGAGGATTGCCCATGTAATGGTTTGATTTGACTCTGTTGTGTACAGATAGCCAGTGTAGGTTTTGCAATATTGGTGTGATATAGTCGCTCCTTCTTCACTTCATTTTTGGTTGTTCGGTGTTACGTAATTTGATGATTTTAGGGGGTGAGAGTTATCTGTTTCTGGAGGTATGTAGGACGTCTTACGTATGAAACAAAAGTTACAGCACCCATGGTTGCTTTGAAAACTCTGTATCCAGCATTATGCCACAATACTCTTTCTGCCACAGCTTGAGAATTCAATATGTCTGTGTTGCAGTGAGTGAAATTTGTGTAGCAAATTAATTTATATTGTCTAACTTCTGTGAAGTGTGTTCCCCCCTTTCTGTGTATCCACTTCTCTCTCTGGTAGTCCCTGTCAATCATTTCACCACTCACATTACCATGTAGAAAGCCCTTTCCCAACTCGCTAATGCACCCACAGTGAGCCATCTCACCTACTCACTCACCCTCTTGCCCCTTTCCCTAAAGGACTCCCAATCCTTGATACTTAAAAACCTGTGGCTTATGTAATCTGAATTGTATGCTTATGTGGGTTGGAGTACCTTTGGGGGGTAGGCACTATGCATAAAAGGGGTATAAATAGATGTAGAGCAACTGATTGGGGTCTATCCCTGCAAGTAAGTACATGTATGTGGTGTGTATATGACATTCAGAACAGAGGGAATACTGAGAGCTAAAGCTGCCTCTTCTGGTGTATGAATATAATTTGTGAATATTACTTAAAACTTGGGAGAAAAGAAATATTGTTGGATAAATTGATTAATTCTGTGTGTGATTGCCTTAAAAGAAAAAAATAATTTTCAGTATGTAATTGCCTTAAAAGAAAGGGTGCTTTGCTTTAAAAAGATGTGAGAAAATTGCGATATTGATTTGAATGGGTGTTAACTTAAGGTTTTGTAAGGAAAGGAGAGCAGTTAAAAGGGTCATTTTGGTAGATTAATGGAAATGTGATTCATCAAAGAAAGAGTTCAAGAGGGAAACTTTTCACAAAAGCTGATTAGTATTTGCAATAAAAGGAAGTGCCCCTGCCCTTATAAAAAGTTTTCCTGACATGCTTTTTGCAGGTCATTGACACATTTACATAATATACACCAATATCCAGTGATTTTCTATGAGCAATTTTCACAACTTATGTGACTGAAAACATCGGACTGAAGGGCTAGATACTATCTCTATAAATAGGGACCAGGGTTGGGATGAAGTGAGGATGCCTAAAAATTATCTGGATAACAGCGATATTCAGTCTCCATCCAGATAACACACATTTAGTTTAAGCCTAAACCAAATGGATGGTGCCAACATAATGACTGTACAATCAATATATTCCCTGCCACCACCTGTTTGGATAGTGATGATTAATATATGGATTAAGTTAAATGCCACAGCCAGCATGTGATATTCGTGTTAGAAATTGCCACCCATGAAAAGGGTGTTGGAATCACTGTGGCTAGTATTTTGAAATTTTGAGTTTGAAGTGCTGTAGCTGTCAAATAAGCTAATAGAATCATGGCCAGCCCAACTGTTAAGCAGCCATCTAGGGCTGCTACAGCTTCTTTTGGGTGGGGCAACAAAGATCAGCATTCCAAACTAGACAAGAGATTCTGATAGCCACACAAACGTAAAGAGCCATCAGCACATTTTTATTTGCAGGAAGAGCAGGCAAGCACATGCTTCCAAAACAGTTCCTTATCGTTCCTCCAGTTTAGTCCACACTTCTGGGTTGTGTACCTCCTCCTGCAGCTTGGAGACTGGGCATGTCAAAAACTGTGACATCACTGGATGTAGCCTGATAGCATCTCCCATCAGCCCCAGTGTGTCCAGTCTCCATGCAGCAGGAGGACGTAGTGAGCCTTAGTGTGCTGGGCTCACTAGAGGAACACATAAGGAGCTTTTGGGGTAGCATAGGAGCTGTTTTGGTTTAATTTTGGGAATTCTTTAATGTTTCTTTGATTTGGGGTCTGTAGCTTTAAAAAAAAAAATAGAAAAAGCTTTCTCTTGCTTGTGCCGGGTCCTGCTTCGCCTGCCTGTGTGTCTCTGTTCCTTTTTCAGATCTTAACCGGCTCAGATCTCTCCCCCTGGAGGGTACAGGAGAGAGCTCTGTAGCAGAGAAGCAGCAGAGGAGCAACAAATTATATCCGGCGCTCCGGGACAGCCGTGATCCTGCCAGCTCATATCCATAGGTAGCGGGGAGCTTGACTGCGGCTGATTGCTCGCTTCTCAGCTGAGCATGGCCACGTGGTTTGGAGCACCGCGGCAGCAAGATCGCTTCGGCGGACTGGTCAGGTAGTGTGTGGGAGAGCAGTTCACCGCAGTTGTCGGGGGCCGCAGGCCGCAGAAGCACGAGTCCTTTCTCGGCGGTTTTGGCGCCTTTTTGTTGTTTCATTCAGGGGCGGCCATTTTAGCAGCGCAGCCCGGTATTGCACAGGGTGGAAGTTTTGGCCCGATTTTGTTGTTTTCTCTCTCCCGGGAGCCCTGTCCTGTAGTTTTTGAGGATCGGCATGTTCTAAGAGTGGTTTCTTTGGGGGGGGAGAGATTTATTTCTTTTGAACTTGGGCAGCAGCCTAGTGTGCATTCCTGGGTTGGGCTTCCAAGTGCTAGAAACTTGGAATTCTTAATCTCACCCTCTACCTGAAAGAAGGGTCCTCCTAAACATTATATAATATATTTAAAAAAAAAAAAAAGAAATTTTGTGTTAGGGAACAAGGTTGCTCACTTTGGGTTCGCCAGTAGAGATCAGTGTCCAGAGTGCAGTCAGATGGCGTCCCGTCCGGTGTGCGTTGTCTGCAGGGCCAGCAGGGGTGCTATTGCGGACTCAGGTATCTGCCAGGGCTGTTCGACAGTGTCTGCCAGCATAGAGCAGCAGCTGGAGCTTAGGGCAGGACAGGACCTGTCAGTAGAGCCTGCTGAACCAGAAGGAGATGTCCTGCTGGCCAATTCGCTGGGGGCTAGTGCAGAGGCCCAGGCGGGGCCTTCGGGGCTTTCTCCAGCTCCAGAATCGGGAGCTCAGCTCAGAGATTTCTGTCCGGACTTCCTGTTAATGGTGCATCAGGCTTTTGCTAAGGCAGGGGAAGCTGCCGGAGCCCTTGCCATTGCCTGCGAAGCTACCGCAGCCGGGTCTGCCACAAGCAGGTCGTGGGTCTACCAGGCCACCCAAACGGGCTAGACCACGTGATCTTTCGCCCTCGGAGGTGGATTGGCAGGAAGCAGACAAAACTGAAGTGGACCTGGAGGCCTGTTTGGAGGCGTTGAAAGAAAGAGAGATTCCAGAGCCTGAGGATCAAGCAAAGATTATTCGGATCTTCCGAAGGGACGAGCTGACGCCTCTTATTACGGAGTCCCTTCAAACACTAAAGCTGGCCACTGAACAGCTGATGGAGGAAGATAATGGGGAGGATCCGATAATTCAGGCGGTGAGGCAAACTCAGATAGTGTTTCCCGTTCACAAGGTGATAGATCGGATGATTCAGGATAAATGGGATCAGCCGGAAGCAGGGCTCAGAGGGGCTCAGATTATGAATAGGTTGTATCCTTTAGCAGACAAGGACAGGTTTCGTTCCCCGTGGGTTGATGCGGCGGTGTCGGCTGTAACCAAGAAGACAACTATTCCGGTAGAAGGGAGTTCAGCCTCGAAAGATATGCAGGATAGAAAGGTGGATGGCTTGCTGAAGCAATCCTTTGAAGCCAACGGCTTGTCATTACAAGCTGCCATCTGTGGGGCTTGGGTGGCGAGAGCATGTCTCCGCTGGTCGCAGGGGTTGCGGCAGTCAGTTCAGCTGGAGCAGGAGGGTCTTCGAGAGTTAGATCATCTGGAGTCTGGATCAGTGTATTTGTCAGATGTGCATTATGATTTGATCAGGGCTCTAGCTAATAGCATGGCATCGTTAGTGGTCGCCCGTAGGTCCTTGTGGTTAAGAAATTGGGCAGCAGACGGCTCTTCTAAGGCCCATCTCAGTAAACTTCCATTCAAAGGTCGTCTGTTGTTTGGAGAGAATCTCGATAAACTGGTTAAGGATCTGGGGGAGTCCAAGGGGGGTAGACTCCCGGAGGATAAGCCTAAGCAGGGGAAATCCTCGTCAACCTTTAGGGGCTCCTTCAGAGATTTTAGAAGGTTTCAGTCGGCCCGCTTGGGTGGTTTTCAGAGAGGACGATTTGCTCCTAAAGCCCAGGGGTTTTGTGGGTTCCACGGAGCAGGTAGAGGTTTTGCTACGACGTCCGCAGCAACCGCTTGAAGGCCACAATGAAGCTAGGGGGTCTCTGGTGGGAAGCGATCCGATAGGCGGGCGACTTCGGAATTTTCTTCCTGCCTGGGCCCAAATTATGTCCGACCAGCGGAAATAATCCGCGAGGGCTATGCTCTGGATTTCGCAAGGACAGTTCGCGATTCGATTGTGATGTCTCCCTGCAAAGGTCAACAAAAGGTTCTGGCGCTTCGAGGGACCTTGAATCTTCTCTTGCAAATAGGAGCATGTGGCAAAGTCAACCATTTTGAGCATGGGGGAGATGAACAGCATAAGGAATTCACCTTAATCAAGGGGCCTCTGTTAGATGTGCAGGGTCAAAAGGCCAGAGTCACAGTTCAAAGGCAGAAAAAACCCAGCTGGAACAAGTTCCAGGAAATGCTTGACAGTGTAAGAAGGATAGATTGTAAGCACGAGGACAAAAACCCTCACTCTAATAACTGCACTGATTATTCTGATGTCAGAAAGCAGGGGGATTACAAACACCTGTGATAGAAAGAGGTAGGGTTGGATCCCAGTGAATATAAACCTTGGTTAAATTATGGAGAGAAGGAGTAGGAGCTGGAGCAGAAGGAGGAAGAGGAGTGATTGGAGAAGGAGCAGAGGAAGTAGCAGAGGACAGACTTCAGAGCAGCAAGGACAATGGAATGCTGGAGAAGCCAGAGCAGGTGCTAACTTCTGGAGACAGGCTGAGCTACCCATTGCTGAGAGAGGTGATTTCCCTGAATCACGTTTGCAACAAAGGTGGGAGCCAGGAAAGAGAGAAGCTTTCAGACCACCAGAGAGGTTCTCAGCAGGGCACTCTGATCAACTGGGTGAGTCAGAACCTATGCAATTGGGAGAAGCAATGTCAGAGCTAGGGGCAGAAGAAGATATTTTGATGGATTGTTCTTTATGCCAAGCTCTAGACTTGAAGGGTTGAAAAGAGCCAGCCTTGAAAGAACTGTTCCTCTTGCGGAAGTAACCTCAGAGCTAAGCAGTGAGAGAGTAAATTCCTGTGTGTGTTTTGAAAGGAGGAATTTACTGCAGCATAAGCTAGTGAAGTAAGGCTGTAATTCATGCCTCTGTGTCAGCTGTGTTGAAACTCCCACAACGGAGAGAAAGTTAATTGGCTGCTAGAAGTGTTTGTGTTTTGCTCCTGTGTTTATAAGAAAAGCCTGCTATAAGAGTCTTGAGGACACTGTGAATGCTTATTTCATAACCTAAGTTTGGTTCTTCACCTGGAAGTGCAGTCTAGAGAGAATTATGGCTGAGTGAAGATAATTTTGCCATAGAAGAAGTAAAGTTTTTGGCCCTGTTTAACAACCTCCTCAAGGGTCTGGAATACAGGAAGAAAATGTTTATCCTCATTTTCATCGACATCTCCGCTGCATTCGACACTGTACATCACTTAACCCTCCTTAACAAGCTGGCATCAATTGGAATATTGGGAACCGCCTTGAAATGGTTCTCCTCATATATAACGGACAGAAAGCCACAGGTCCAATTCAACGGAGAAAAAGCTGAACCATTCACCCAAACTCAAGGCATTCCACAGGGTTCGGCACTCTCGGCGCTACTTTTTAACATTTACATGCAACCACTCAGTGAAATATTCAGGAAATATGGCATCAACTACCACATATACGCGGACGATATCATGCTGTACACACAACTAGAGACCACCAACCCGAACTACGCCCAGCTTGAAACCTGCATGGGAGAGATGTCGGGATGGCTAAAACAAAATAACATGTCGATTAATCATAAGAAGACAGAAGTAATGTTTATATCCAATAACTCGGACTTCGAACCTCCTCCAACAATCACACTGTGCAACAACACTTACAACACTAAGAAAGAAATAAAATATCTAGGAGTCACAATCGACAGCAAACTGAAAATGGAAAAACACCTCAGAAACACCAACAAAGCCATCTTCCACAAGCTTAGAGTGCTACGACCCCTGAGGAACGTACTAGATCCGTGTGACTTCCGATCAGTTGCACAAGCACTAATCATGCCCCACCTGGACTACTGCAACGCCATCTTGCAGGGTCTACCAAAGAAAACGACCAACATATTACAGCTGGCCCAACACGTAGCAGCAAGGATCATCATGAGAACAAGCGTCACTGAACATATCACGCCTGTATTGATGGAACTGCACTGGCTCCCAGTCGTTGCAAGGATTCAATACAAAACATTGGTAACTACATTCAAGTTAATTCATAACCTGGCCCCTCATTCCTCTCCACCCTGATCTCCATGCAACCTACAAACAGAAGCAGGAGAACCATTAACACTGACACACTAATAGTTCCAAACAGCTTTAGGCACGTAAAAGTCAGTACTAGTCGCAGAGCGTTCTCCTTCTCTGCCCCCACTTTATGGAACCAGCTCCCACACGAGCTGAGAACAATTAAAGACATAATCAACTTCAGAAAACAACTGAAGACGCATCTGTTCAATTGTCACTATGTCCAGATGTAAATCCAAAAAGATAAGAGAAAGTGATTTACTGTATGTACAAATGTAAATAGAGGAAGGATAATCGCCTGTTGTAAATGTATGATAGTAATTAAGGTCTTTATATGGACCCTCATATTGTGTGCGGTGTATTACCCCTGCTCTCTCTATCTATTCCCCAAATTTCTGTCTTTGATTTTTTGACAAATCCCGTACTTGTAATCAAACCGCTTCTGATCGCTGGAAGGAGCGGTATATAAGTCTTTACTAAATAAATAAATAAATAAAAGTTTGTTTTTCTATTGCTCTGTTTGACAAAGGGCAATAAGAAAAGTGGCATCTTGTTATATGTGGAAATGCTAAGCTTCTGCAGTGAAGAGGACTTTAAATGCCAATGTTGAGTTCTGTTTGTTTTGCCACCAACTTGCTGAACCTTAAGCAAAAATCCTATAATTTCAAAATTCTGTAAATGGTACCAGGAACCTGATCTGTTCTATTGTGTTCAAAATAAATTATTTTTCTGTCATAAGCCTTACCCTTGGTTTAACACGACTACAATCCTTCTACTTAAAGCATAAGTATAACAGCTGATAGAAGAAGGTTCTCAACCACCACGCCCTCAACAACTAGAAGACTAGTGGTTTTGGCGTTGTGCTTGTGACAAGCAGTTGTTCTGGTACCCAAGGAAGATTACGGCAGGGTTCGATACTCAATTTATTTCGTGGTACCAAAGAAGGACGGGTCCCTACGCCCAATCTTGGACCTAAAAGGAGTGAACTGGTGTCTCCAAGTACCACATTTCAGGATGGAAACATTGCGGTCCGTCATTGTGGCAGTGCGGCAGGGGGAGTTTTTAATGTCCCTCGACCTTACGGAAGCGTATTTACATATCCCAATCAGAGCAGGGCATCAAAAATTTCTGTGCTTCATGCTGCCATGGAGACACTATCAGTTTCAGGCGTTGCCCTTCGGGCTCGCAACGGCGCCACGGACTTTCACCAAGATCATGGTGGTGGTAGCCACAGCATTGCAAAAGGAGGGAATTCTGGTACATCCCTATCTAGAGGACTGGTTGATTTGGGCAAAGTCCAGGCATGAGAGCATAACCGGTATGGAAAAGGTGGTGAGATTCTTGGAGGGTCTCGGTTGGGTGGTCAATACGGCAAAATGTCACCTGAGCCCGTCCCAGAATCTCGAGTATCTGGGAGTGCGCTAAGACACTCGACACGGAGCGGTGTTTCTCCCGGATCGACGAATACAAATTCTTCAGCAAGTGGTGCGCCAGTTCAGGTCAACTCCAGCACCTACAGCATGGAGTTAACTCAGAGTGCTGGGGACAATGGCGGCGACCTTGGAGGCAGTGCCTTGGGCCAGGTTTCATATGCGGCCGCTGCAACGGGCGTTACTTCGACGGTGGTCTCATCAGTCCGATTCGTTGAGCAAACGGCTGCCTTGTCCCCTAGGGGTCAAACAGGCGCTGAAATGGTGGCTGCGTCCGGGGTCTCTTTCGGCCGGGATGCCTCTGGAACAACCAAAATGGCTGTCATTGTTTTACGGACGCGAGTCTTACGGGATGAGGTGCTCATTGCGGGGAACTCTTCGCGCAAGGCCTTTGGTTAGATCAGGAGACCGCTTGGTCGATCAACAGGTTGGAGCTCCGAGTGGTGATTTTAGCTCTGCATGCCTTTGAGGCGACGGTGAAGGGTCGTGCGGTGCGTGTGCTATTGGACAATTCCGCTACAGTGGCTTATATCAATCGACAAGGCAGTACAGGAAGTACGACCATGAAAGAAGAGGCGGACAAGCTGTTCACATGGGTAGAACAGCACCTGCCGGTGATTTCGGCAGCACACATTGCGGGGAAGGACAATTTGACGATGGAGTTCCTTAGCAGAGTGCAAGTGGATGCTGGAGAATGGGAATTGCATCCGGAGGTGTTTGCGCACCTGGTTCACCGATGGGGACCGCCAGTCATGGATCTCATAGCGACCTTCCAGTCCGCGAAGGTGAGCCGGTTCTTCAGCAGACGACGCGAACGGATGTCAGAAGGAATCGACACTCTAATGCAGAGGTGGCCGGTGTCGGATCTTCTGTACGTATTCCCGCCGTGGGCGATGATAGGCCGAGTGGTGCAGCGTAAAGAGGCTCAGCGGGGGAGAGTGTTGCTAGTGGCTCCAGACTGGCCAAGGCAGCCATGGTACGCTGATCTCATGCGTCTTCTCGACGGGGAGCCATGGAGGCTGCCGGTTTCGGGGAGTCTGTTGATTCAAGGGCCTCTGAGGATGCCTCAAGTGGATCGGTTCTCGCTTATGGTCTGGCCATTGAAAGGGAAAGGCTAAGGTGAAAAGATTATTCTGGAGCAATTTTCTCTAATCTCCTGAAAGCGAGAAAGACCTCTACGTCTTTGGCGTATGTTCGTATATGATGTATATTTGAGGACTGGTGCTCCAGGAGACAAGTGCGAGCGGCGAAGTTATCCGTGCCGATAGTCTTAAGTTTTCTTCAAGAGGGCTTTGATAAGGGACTGGCGGCCAGTTCCTTGAGAGTTCAGTTGGCAGCGCTAGCTTGCTATAGAGGCAAGGTTCAGGGAGTGGCGCTCGGTATGCATGCGGATATCCTGCAGTTTCTGAAGGCAGCCACCAGGTTGCGTACCTCTCGTAGAGTTTTGGTGCCTTCGTGGGATCTCAATTTAGTTTTGGGAGCGCTGGTTAAGGCGCCTTTCGAGCCATTACAGCAAGCGTCCTTAAAGAATCTAACTCTGAAGACGGTGTTTTTGGTGGCTATTTGTTCAGCGAGGCGTGTTTCGGAGTTGCAGGCTTTTTCTTGCAGGGAGCCGTTTTTGTCTTTCTCGTGAAAAGGTGGTGCTACGGTGTGTTCCATCCTTTTTGCCTAAGGTGGTCTCTTCATTTCATTTAAATCAGACAGTTTCTCTTCCGGTGCTAGGTTCTCTGAGTGGGGACACTGTGGACTGGGGGCTACGCCGCTTGGATGTTAAGCGAGTGCTCAAGCATTATTTAAAAGTTTCAGAGACCTTTTGCAAATCGGACTGTCTGTTCATTTTGTTCGGGGGTTCTCGTAAGGGCGAAGCAGCTGCGAAAGCGTCTATTTCTCGGTAGATCCGAGAAGCGATTGCTTCGGCATATCTTTTGTCAGGTCGATAGGTTCCGTCTGGGTTACGAGCTCATTCCACCAGAGCGCAGGCGACTTCTTGGGCGGAGCACAATTTGGTACTGCCTGTGAAAATTTGTAGGGCAGCTACGTGGTCGTCCTTGCATACTTTCAGTAAGCATTACTGTCTCGATGTCTTGTCAGCAAGGGATGCTGTATTTGGTTCGGCGGTGTTGCAAGCAAGCTGGAGAGGTCCCTCCCAATAAGTACTGCTTTGTTACATCCCAGAAGTGTGGACTAAACTGGAGGAACAATACGGAAATGGAAATTATACTTACCTGGTAATTGATGTTCCTGGAGGAACTCCAGTTTAGTCCTCAATTCCCGCCCAGGATCGCATGATGGTAGTGTCAGTTCTGTCGAAAGCAGGTTGGGATAACCGGAAGGTTTCATTCTCTGTATATTCTTGTGCTTTTATTCTGTCGCTCTGGTGAGGCGGAAGGAAGTGGCACAGGGAAGAAGTC
Organism: Ichthyophis bannanicus; assembly: GCA_033557465.1. Taxonomy (NCBI): domain Eukaryota; kingdom Metazoa; phylum Chordata; class Amphibia; order Gymnophiona; family Ichthyophiidae; genus Ichthyophis; species Ichthyophis bannanicus. Next base: position 1,522,591 of record JAWIIG010000024.1, on the reverse strand, counting down.
CTATCTTCCAACAGGAAGTTCTCTTGTATATAGTTCTAATACAGTTATTTGTTATAATTGGCTACTTATTTGTTGCTCCTCTAAGTGTGCTTTTTCAATAGTTCACAGGACTGATGGGAGATGCCAGCAGGCTACATCCAGTGATGTCACAGTTTTTGACATGCCCAGTCCCAAGCTGCAGGAGGAGGTACACAACCCAGAAGTGTGGACTAAACTGGAGTTCCTCCAGGAACATCAGTTACCAGGTAAGTGTAATTTCCATTTTAAAAGTATAAAGTGGCATTTTAGCAGCCTATTTATTCGTGTTGGCTTCTGGGAAGTGTAGTACTGCTAAAATATGTTGGTGCCTTAAGTAGAAGGTTTGTAGTTGAGGTAACCGAGGGTAAGGCTTGTAACAGAAAGTTTATTTCCATAACACAAAACACAGCAGGTTCAAGGTATCATTTACAGGATTATAACTGTAGGATTTGCTTAAGGTACAGCAAATAATGGCAAACAAACCAAAAGAACTCAGAAATGGCTTTTTTAACGTCCTCTTACTTACGGAAGCAATTGCCTTTAGAAACAAGGCTGCCACTTTCCTTTTTAGTCCTTGTTAATCAGAGCATAAAGAAAAAAAATTCAGGCATAATTCTTCTACAGCAGTTTGGTTTCTGCCAGCCTCAAAAACCTCTCTAGGCTGCATTTCTATGTGAAACCAAACTTAGAACAAACAAACATTCCAAGCTGTTATCAAAACTCTTAGCAGGCTTTTCATATAGGAGAGGAGCAAGTAAAAACTCTTATAGCAGTTAACTTGGCTTTTCTTGCCGTTGCACAGTTCAAACACAGGTGACAAACCAGCATGAATCAGAGCTTCCTGATCAGGCTTACGTTGCAGTAAATTTCCCTTTTAAAACAGACAGGAATTTACCTCCGCACTGCTTCTGTCATCTGGTTAACTTCCCAGGAGAATTATTTCTTTCAGGGCTAGCTTTTCCTCAAGACCTCCTGTCTAGAGCTTGGCATAGAGAGCAATCCATAAAGCAATCTTCTTCCCCCAACTCTGACACTGGTTCTCCCAACTGCATGGGTTCTGATTCACTGACCTGGTCAGACTTCTCAGCTGACAACCTCTCTGGTGGTCTGAAAGCTTCTCCACTTCCTGGTCCCCACCTCTGTTGCCAGCCTGTTGCAGGGAATTCAGTTCTCTCAGCTCTGGGTAGCTCAGCTCTTCTCCAATAATCTACTCCTTCTCTCTGCTTCTGTCTCAGCTGCTCTCCCTTTCGTCTCTCCCTTTCTCGTCTCTCCCTCTCTGCATAATCTAACCCAGACTTATACCTCCAGGGTCTTAACCCCACCTCTTTCTTTCCCAGGTGTTGGTAATCCCCCTGCCTTCTGATATTAGAATATTCTCCAGGACCAAGCAGGAAGTCAGTCCTCACATATGGGTGTCATCGGCACCGATGAAGCCCCAGCGGAGCATTTCCCCAGCTTTCTATGAAAGCCTTTGGGAATGCAGGCACGCATAAGCGGGTCCCTTCCCGCCTAAAGGTGCCATCTTACCTCAGTCTCTTTTCTTCCGTGAAGCCTACCGGATGTGTGTCCTGTTTTCCCGGTTATAATTAGATTTTTTTGGCGTTTTCGCTATTTTTTCTCACGGTTCGATGCCGGTTCCCCTCCCGCCGTGTTCGGTACACCGGTATCGAGCCCGATTCTTCTTTTTCGGTTTTTGCCCTTCGTGGCTGGCATTCGCGCCCTTTTTTCTATTTTTCCCTGGAAGGCCGGTCCTTTGACCTCGCGGGGGCTCTTTTTTTCCCCGATGGCTTCCAGCGGTTTTAAGAAGTGTGATCGGTGTAAGAAACTAATGTCTCTCACCGACACACACGACTGCTGCCTTCGGTGCCTTCGGTGCCTCGGCCCTGACCACGATCCTAAGTCGTGCGGGGCATGTGGGAAGATGTCTTCCAAGGCACTCCGAAGTCGCCAGCAGCAAAAGGAAAGGCTTTTCTCGGACTCAGCCTCCGGCCGGGCCCGGACCTCGTCTGAGGCCTCGACATCTCAGGATTCCGATCCCGAGCGCCATCGAAGCTCCTCGGACAGGGGGTCCCCCGACCGGGAACGCAAGAGGAAGAAGCGGCTCGCGAGGGCATCATCGGAGGAGGTCCCTGGCTCCTCGAGGGCTAGGTCTAAGACCCGCGACCGTCGCCCTGGGCCCGTGGAACAAGAGAAGCCTGCCAAAGTTCCTCGCGTGGAGCCGGAGTCTGCTGGACACATAAGCCTCGTAGTCCTCGAGGACTCTCCTCCTAGGGAGCCGACGTCAGGCCCTGCGCCGCCGGGGCCCGAGTCGGTTGCTGCTGCGTCTCCCGAGCTGAGTCTCAGGATGACAGCCTTGGAGAGCAGATTGTCTGCCTTCATGGAGCAGCAGCAGGCACTGATGGCCAGCCTGTCTGGCGCATCTGCCCCGACCACCGGGACGTCGAAGTCGACCCCGGAGACCGAGCCGATACTCGAGTCCATTGTGGCTCGGAGTCGTCCTCAGTCGCGGTCTCCCTCGACCTCCCGTTTGGGACCAAGGGCGTCAACGCTGGTGCTTCTGGCGTCAGGGTGGATGCTCCAGGACCCCGCGGGGTCGGATCCTGACTCTTCCTCGGCCGAGTCAGCTTGGGAGACAGAGGACAAGGAGTCTCCTGATACCTTCAAGACTCGGTGCGTCCCTTCGGACTCACTGCAGTCTGAGCCCCGGAGTAGGTCCCCCCGGAGGACACTCGGTTCTTGGAGTTCTCCCGGGATATGGCCACTGCCTTGGCTATTACGGCGGACCCCGAGGAAGAGCTGAAGAGCTCAAGGCGCTGCAGTATGACTCTCCTCTGAAGGAGGCCTTTACTGTCCCGGTTCCTCCAATGTTGGAACGGCTCCTCTTCCGTATGTGGGAGGCACCGGCCTCGGCGCCGGTTCTAAGCAAGCGAGTCTATTCGATCTAGCGACTCTGGAAGAGCCCTGGTTTTCAGAAGGCACAGCTACCACACCATTCTATGGTTGTGGAATCGGCCATGCATCGTCTGAAGAGCCAGAAGATGCACTCCTCGGTGCCTCCTGGCAGGGAGGCCCGAAACCTCAATGGCGTCGGTAGAAAGTGCTTTCAGGGCTCGATGCTTGCTTGCCGTGTCCTACCAGCTGTACATGGGCATGTACTTGCGGGATCTGGCCAAGGAATTGGCCGCGTTCTTTGCTGGTCTCTCTGGGGAACCCTTGCAGAGATTTAAGTCCTTGTCCTCGGGGATTTGGGACTGCTCGAAGTTCATGTCCCGCGCCGCCTACGATGGCTTCGAGGCTTCGGCCCGAGTTGCGGCAGCCGGCATCGCGGCTCGACGCCAGGCATGGCTGCAGTTATCGGACCTCGAGCCATGGGTTCAGGACAAGTTGGTTGATGTCCCTTGCCGAGGTGAAAACCTTTTTGGCAAGCCCATGACCGAGAAGGCCGCTCAGCTCGAAACTGAGCACCTCACACGGACAAGGCTGTCGAGGAAGACCTCTGCCCCTTCTCATAAAAAGAAGGGCTCGGGTAAAAAGCCCTTTTACCCGAGGAAGGGCACTGCCTACAAACAGTACCCGCAATATCAGGCTGCCCAAGCTGCCCCCCAGGGTCAGCAAGCCAAGGGGCAGGGTAATGGGCCCCGTAGGCAGAGGACCCCAAGCCTCAGGCCCCTGCTACCACTCAGCAGGGTGGGGGTTTTTGACTCCTTGAGCGTAGCCTCTCCTCCACTGCTCTCCCAACCCTGCACAGGAGGTCGCCTCGCCCTCTTTGCCCACCAGTGGCCCCTTGTCACCGGGGACAGTTGGGTGCTGGAGATAGTCCACAAGGGCTATGCCCTCCATTTTCACCAACTGCCTCCACCATATTTTCCAGGGGAGCCTCCAAGGCCTCCCCTGCACACAGACCTTCTTCTGCAAGAGCTACATGGTCTGTTGGTGGACAGGGTGGTGGAGCCTGTGCCTCCCCACTTCCAAGGTCACGGTTTCTACTCCAGGTATTTCCTGGTGCCCAAAAGAACCGGTGGCCTTCGGCCCATTCTGGACCTCAGGAACCTCAATAAGTTCCTAGTGAAGGAGAAGTTCAAGATGCTTACTCTTGGGACTCTTCTGCCCTACCTCCAGCAGGGAGATTGGCTATGCTCCTTAGATCTAAAGGATGCGTACACTCACATCCTCATTCATCCAGACCACAGAAAGTACCTCAGGTTCATTGTGGGAGGAAACCATTATCAGTACAGAGTGCTGCCTTTCGGCCTCACCTCCACCCCCAGAGTCTTTACAAAGTGCTTAGTGGTGGCGGCCTACCTGAGAAATCAGGGAATCTTTGTCTTCCCCTATCTAGACTGGCTCATCAGGGGTCAGACGTGTCAGGAGGCCAATCAGGCCACCCTCAGGACTATTGCTCTTCTACAAAGCCTGGGGTTTGTCATAAACTTCGCAAAGTCCACTTTGCTCCCCTCCCAGAACTTGGAGTTCATAGGGGCAAGGTTGAACTCCCTCCTGGCAAAGGCATTCTTGCCAGAAGACAGAGCCCAAAGGTTGATGGCCTTGGCAAATCAGTTTCTCAGCAGGTCCCTTGTCTCCGCCAGACTCTGCCTGAGGCTTCTAGGCCACATGGCTTTGACAGTGCATGTGACCCCCAATGCCAGGCTCCATATGAGGCCTGCACAGTGGTGTCTTTGGTCACAGGCCACAGGCAGCCTCAGAGACAGGATAAGGGTGTCCAGACCATTTCTGCACTCCCTCAACTGGTGGCTACACCCACCCAATCTGCTGAAAGGGGTGCCTTTTCAGATTCCAGGGTACACAGTAGTGCTAACAACAGATGCCTCCCTGCAAGGCTGGGGAGCTCATTGTCTGGACAAGTGCACCCAGGGCCTCTGGTCTCCCTGGGAAGCTGCACAGCAGATCAATCTCCTAGAACTCAGGGCTATTCGATTAGCACTCAAAGCTTTCACTCCTACCCTGACTCACCAGTCTGTCCTGATCCAGACAGACAATCAAGTTGCCATGTTTTATGTGAACAAACAGGGCGGAACCGGGTCCAGGATCCTTTGTCGGGAGGCCCAGGACCTTTGTTCTTTTGCCCTCAAGCACAACATGCTCCTCAAGGACAACTACCTGGCAGACAGATTAAGCAGAATATTGCAGCCCCACGAGTGGTAGCTCCATCCTTTGGTAGTTCAAAAGATTTTCCTAAAATGGGGACTTCCATCCATAGACCTGTTTGCCAGTCCTCTGAACAAACAGCTGCCAAACGTCTGTTCCAGGCAACCGCATCCTCTGCGGATAGCACCGGATGCTTTTCTGTTATCCTGGTCTTAGGGCCTCCTGTATGCGTTTCCTCCCACGCCCTTGGTGGCCCGAACTCTCTTCAAGATTCTTCAGGACAAGGCCTCGCTCCTGCTGGTGGCTCCCTGGTGGCCGAGACAGCCTTGGTTTCCTCTTCTGCTTCAACTGGCGGTGGATCCTCCACTACCTCTGGGGTTGCAACCGGACCTTCTCTCAGAGGAGCAGGGTTCCCTTCGGCACCCCAATCTCAGAGCTCTCAATTTGATGGCCTGGAGGCTGCAAGGGTAGTCTTGGCTCCCTGGGGCTTGCCTCTGGATGTTGAGGAGATTGTCCTAGCCTCTAGGAAACAGTCCACTAGGAAAACCTATGCTCTCAAATGGAAAAGGTTTTCTGTGTGGTGTCAGCTCCGTACAGTTGATCCTTTCTCCTGTACTGTGCCAGTAGTCCTTCAGTACTTACTGCACTTGTCCAATCAAGGCCTTAAATCCAATTCTGTTCGGGTCCACCTCTCAGCTCTAGCAGCTCACCATTCTTTGGTGGAGGGACATTCTCTATCTGGTCACCCCTTGGTGTCCCGCTTTCTTAGGGGATTGCTTTTGCTCAAGCCTCCCATCCGTCCTCCTGCCCCTGAGTGGGAGCTGAATGTGGTCTTGCAGCAACTGACTCGCCCACCTTTTGAGCCCATGGCTACTTGCCCACTACGCTTCCTCTCCTGGAAGACACTCTTTCTGATAGCCCTTACCTCGGCTTGGCGAGTGAGTGAACTTCAGGCCCTAGTCTCTGATAGGCCTTACACCAGGATTTACAGGAACAGGGTAGTCCTTAGGACTCATCCCAAGTTCCTCCCTAAGGTTGTCTCCTCTTTCCACCTCAACCAGGAGGTGGTTCTTCCAACATTCTTCCCTAGGCCTTATGCGAGCCAGGCTGAAGCAGTTCTGCATACCCTGGACTGTAGGAGGGCCTTATCCTTCTACATTGACCGTACGCAGGGGCATAGAAGGGCTACTCAGCTCTTCGTATCCTTTGACCTCAATAAGTTGGGGTTGGCTGTGTCCAAGCGTACCTTGTCCATCTGGGTAGCTGACTATCACCTGGGTTTATAAGGCGGCTGACCTTCCTTTGCAGGTCGGGTTACGGCCCACCGAGTCAGGGCAATGGCTGCCTCAGTGGCTCATCTCCGCTCTGTGCCCTTGGTAGACATCTGCAGGGCTGCAACTTGGTCTTCAAGCCAGACGTTTGCAGCCCATTACTGCCTGGAGAGGGAGTCCCGTAGGGACAGTGCTTTTAGCCAAGCAGTACTCCGGAATCTCTTTGAGGTTTAGGCAACTCCTGCCCTCTGTTGGGCTACCGGTGGAGGTTGTGTCCTTGAAAAGCCTTTCTTTGCAGCTGGGACTAGAGGGAGTCCTCTTGTTCAGCCTGGGTTCCTCGGTAGCCCAGAGCTGGGGAGTCACCCATATGTGAGGACTGACTTCCTGCTTGGTCCTGGAGAAAGAGTAGTTACTCACCTGTAACAGGTGTTCTCCAGGAGCAGCAGGAATCAGTCCTCACAACCCTCCCTCCTCCCTTTGGAGTTGCAGTTGTACATAGTTTATTTTTCATTTTTGTGTGCTGTTCTTAGCTATGTCATTTGACTGAGGTAAGATGGCACCTTTAGGCGGGAAGGGAACCGCGTATGCGTGCCTGCATTCCCAAAGGCTTTCATAGAAAGCTGGGGAAATGCTCCGCTGGGGCTTCATCGGCGCCGATGACACCCATATGTGAGGACTGATTCCTGCTGCTCCTGGAGAACACCTGTTACAGGTGAGTAACTACTCTATCAGTGCACTTGTTAAAGTAAGGGCTTTGGTCCTCGTGCTTGCAATCCCTCTTTCTTACTTTATCAGTCATTGGTTGAAACCTGTTCCAGCTGGGGGTTTTCTGTCTTTGAAACCTGGCTGTGGCTTTCTCTCCCTGCACTCCTAGAAGGGGACCCTTAACTACGGTGAATTCGTTATGCTTCTCACCTCCCCCACTCTCAGGATAGCTGACTTTGCCACAGTATGTATGCATGTAGCCAGTGTTGGAGAAGCTGCCACTTTAAAGGTTTTGGTGCCTGCAGCAGCAGCCTCAATGATGATGATGTTTTTTTAACCTTGGTTCATTCAGCCATGCTCTGGGCTGCAGTGGCGGAAAGAGTTGGTGAATATTGGTGATATGAGCATGAACCTGGGAGTGGCAGTAGTGTGCCTTTCATGAGGACGAGCCAGGGACAAAGGGGGAAGTCCAGGGAGAACCACTCAGAAGCAGCAGAAAATAGGCTGATTGGAGAAGGTAGCAGCTCTCTTCTTTTGTGCTTGGCCAGATAGGAAAATAGCAGTAGCTTGGCTTTTGTGCTGTTCTTTACCCAGGCCCTTCTTATATTTGGGGAATCATGTGATTGTGCACAAAATTATGCTTATGCTTACCAGTCTTGAAGGACTACAAAAGGGGACTGCTACTTCTCGAAAGAGATCTGCAATAGTGAGTATACTTCTGGGAATTTTTTTGAAGGGAATTCTTTGGATTAAAGCTGATTAATCTGTGAACTCAGTGTATTTGTTAAATCAGTCAGGGCCTAGTAGCAGCAGTTTAAGTTAAATTTAAAACACAGAAGAGAGCTTTCTGGTTAAATTTAGAACCCAGCAGAGAGCTTGTAGTTTAAATTTAATACTCACTCAGGGCCTAATAGCAGCAAAGTGCTTTTAGTTTAAATTTAAAACACAAAAGAGAGCTTTCTGGTTAAATTTAGAACCCAGCAGAGAACTTCTAGTTTAAATTTCATACTAGGTCAGAGCCTAGCAGCAGCAAAGAGCTGTAATTTAAATCAAATTTTATTTATTTATTTATTTATTTAGACAGTTTTGTATACCGCCTTATCCTTCAATCAAAGCGGTCACAACACAATTGGGGGATACATTTAACACACGGGGATATGAGACACATACACTAATACTTACAGGGAACATGGGCAATGGCAAATCAGATTATAACATAGCATAAAAGGCAAAACAGGGTCAGTATTCTTTGAACAATAAATAAAGTCTTCTAGAGACTTTTACAAAGAGGCCTTCTACCTAGGGGACAAGAGACCTGTGAAACTTTTTAAATAGGTGTTAAAGCCAGGGGGCAGGTCAAAAGGCCATTTTGAAAGACTCCTTCTATCCATTACTGCTTGGACAAGGACTCCCGCCGGGATGCCTTGTTTGGTCAGGCTGTTCAACACCTGTTCAACTCCTACCCACCATCCCTGGTTGGATGCCAGAGATCCATGGGGGGAAGTGGAGCCCTTCTCAGGGACACACAACGTCTGGGGTCTCTCCCTGGCATCTAAAGCTAGGGAGTCCCCGTATGTGAAGACTACATTCCTGCTTGTTCGGGAGATAGCATAGTTACTCACTGTAACAGATGATCTCCGGGAACAGCAGGAATTTAATCTTCACAACCCACCCACCTCCCCTAGGAGTTGTATCTCTCTATCTCTCTCTCTTTCCCTCTCTCTCTCTTTGTCTCAGCTTTAAACTCAACTGGAGAGAGGCAGTTGGGAAAGGCGGGAAGGCAGCATGCAGGCGCTGTGGGATGCTCCCAAAAGCTTCATAATTGGACGCTGGGGAGCGTTCCCACGCAGGCTCCGTCGGTACCGACAATACCCATATGTGAAGACTAAATTCCTGCTATTCCCGGAGATCACCTGTTACAGGTGAGTAACTATGCTTTCTTGACCAACAGATCTTTCTCATTTCTCTCTGATTCCTCATCTTCACCTGCTCATCTGCTCACCTAGGTGTTCCTCAGGGTTCTGTCCTAGCTCCCCTCTTGTTCAATGTTTTTCTAGCCCCCCTCACTCTCCTGGTGTAGCAATTTGGTATTTCCACCTATTACTATGCTGATGACGTTTTCCTCCTCCATCACACTGACTCTATTTCACCAGATCTGTCCCCACTTAATTCTTGTCTCTCCTCCATAGAGTCATGGATGTCCACCAACTTCCTCCACGTCAGTCTATCCAAAACTATGGCCATATGGTTCACTTTCAGTGGACCCATTCCCTCTACCTCTTCCTTGCTTTCCTCCTCCCCCATTCCTGTCATCCCCTCCTTTCGCTACCTCGTTGTCACTCTGGATTCTGCTCTGTCATTTCAGGAACACATTTTTTCCATGGTTCAGCGTTCTTTTTTTCTCCCTAAGACAAATCCGTGCTGCCCTTCCTTTTCTCCCTGTTTCTTCCCTGACCACTCTCTCTTGTTCTTTTCCTCTTAGACTATTGCAACATCTCTTTTGCCGGACTTCCCCAGAACCAACTGCGCAGGCTACAGCTCATCCAAAATACTGCTGCTCGGATCCTCACACATGCTACCCATTTCGATCACATCACTCCCCTCCTCATCAGTCTCCATTGGCTTCCCATATCCTTTCGGATCCAATTTAAAATACTCACCTTCGTCCATAAAGTCATCCACACTGGTGTCCCCCACTACCTCTCCAACTTGATTTACCTTCATGCACCCCAACGTTCTCTCAGATTCATCCACGCCAACTGCATGTTCCTCCCCTCCCCTTCTTCTGCCCGCCTAGAATCCACCCGCTCCGCTGCCTTTTTCTTCCTTGGCCCCAAGCTCTGGAATTCGCTCCCCCTCCCCCCCCCCCCCCCCCTCCGCCGTTAACCCTCCTTTACCATATTCAAGGCTGGTCTAAATACTCATCTCTTTTGTGCCGTCTTTGATCTGTCACCTCCTTCCTCCCCCACCCCCCCCCCCCCCCCAGCCTCCTGCATAGTTTGTTTTCCCCTGTTAGTCTGTTCCTCTGAGTCCCATGCTTATTTTGCTTATTCTTTACTTTAGGCTCTATTCCTTTCCTATCGTACCAATGGAGTTCTGTTTCCTTTTTCTGCAGCCTAAAATTTTCTTTTATTTAGTGTAAACTGCTCTGGTGCCTCGGTGTGGGCGGTATATAAAGCAACGAATAAAGATAAAGGGAAAAAGCTTTTGGTGGCTGTAATTGATATACAATATCTATACTTTATGGAAAAAAAACAAGTTGAACAGGATTGACGACACGTGTACTTATATTTTTGTTTTCTCCTGGATTATCCTGTAGAAAGCTGCTGGCAAGAAGAAGGCTGGACTTAATGGACCTTTGGTCTTCCTTCAGCTTAATCAACTATGTAATCATGCAGTTATCACAGCTAGCCTGCACAATTGCTTCTGCTGTAGTAATTAATCAGTAGGATGAATCACAGGATGTTCTTCCTAGCTATTACAGCACACCTTGATGTTTGTTCTGAAACACAAGTTGAAAGAAAAGTGACTGTAATCATTTGCAATGTGATAGCAGTTTGATATATTGCTGATGTTGTAAGAGGACAATATTTCCTGATTTCAGAAGCAGCAAGTGACATACATATACTGCCCTTCAGAAGTATCTTTTCTAACAAGTAAGGTTGCTTCTAGTATCCAAAATCATTATAATTTATTTATAAACTAGTAAAGAGAATTCTGAACTAAACATTGTAGTCTCAAGCATATACAGCCCTCCCAGATGTCACTGTTTAGCAGTCTATTGTTAATTAAACATTTTTCTTTAACCTTGCTTCCTAAGGACTTCCTTACAGACCTGGTAATGTCGGAAGTAGATCGCTGTGGAGAGCATGATGTTTTAATCTTCAGGGAGAATACATTAGCTACAAAAGCTATTGAAGAATACCTGAAGCTGGTTGGGCAAAAATATCTTCATGATGCATTAGGTAAGAATATAGTGGATAGTCCACATCATCCCTCATTTTGCATTCTGCCAATACACGATATTTGCATCTGCAGTTTTTCTCTCTTCTTTTGAGCTGATTTTGTAGTAATTTTAGTTTAGACTAGGATATTAGTTATCTGTTCCACAATGACAATGTATATCAAAACCCTTTACTTGGTGGATCCAACTAAAAGAAAAAAAATCTAGGTCAATAATAATAAATACTAGTAAACGCTATAATCCCTGACTCTCCCCCCCCCCCCCCAATCCTTATAAAGATATTTTCAAGCACTGTTTCCAGCAATAATTTCAACAACCAGTCAACGTAACAGTTTCTGTTCTAGTCTCATAGCTAGAATAAGCCATCTTAAACAACAAACATTTTAAATGAAAATATTAATACTTGACTTAACTGTTAAAAAAAAAAAAAAAAGCAAAAAAAAAAGGAAGCAATATTTTTACTTTCAAAGTGAATTTCAAACCATACTAAGCAGATGTCAGAATACACTGCACCACGGGAGAGGCTTACCTTGCTACTTGCTTGACTGGAACTCTGCTACCATGGTTGGGGGAGGAGCCGTTTGCCGACTTTACCCCAGGCCAGTATAAAACCTCTGGCACACCACGGGACAGACGGAGAGGCTTACCTTGCTACCTGTTTGACTGTTTGGAACTCTGCTACCGTGATTGGAGGAGGAGCCGTCTGCCGACGTCACCCCAGGTCAATATAAAACCTCTGGCACACTCCGTGAGATGTGGCTGCGAGTGCATATCCAAAGGGGGGTGGCCAAAGGGCTAGACCTCCCTCTTTGGAGCCCCTTTGGAGCTTGGAGGGACTGTGAATTTTGTTGATATATGGGGAAGAGGAAAAAGAAGGCCCAGACTTTTGCATTGGCTAAGTCGGTTAAAACTACTGGGCAAATGAATTGTCATTTGTATCTGCTTGCTGTTAACTGTTCTACTCCCGATTTGGATATTTTGAATGATTTTGATAACACTCCCTCTGATTTATCCTCCTCTTCGCTTAAGGGTTTTACCCAGCCAACCAGGAGGGAAATTTAGAAACTGATGTTCCTGCGATGGAGGAAGTGAGTGATGCAGTTTCTTTTCTCCCTATAGAGAATACGTCCATTCTGGATAGTGTTTCATCTGGTTCTAAAGTTGTTAAGCTTCCTGAGCCTTTGTATTTTTCCTCCTCTGTATTGCTCCACCCCAGGAGGTTTCTTTACAGGATATTTGGGAGGTTGTTGTTCGTATGGAAGCTTTTTGAATTCTTCCTTATCACAGATCTCTAAATTTTCTTCTGATCAAAAATTGTCAGATCATGATATTGATAGGTCTACTTCTGGAATTTCAAAATTGTAGGGTCAGTTATCTATGGCCCAGGCCGCATTCTCCTTGACTGTTCAGGATAGCTCGGTTATACATCATCAATTAGTCTTTGGAGAATGCAGCACAGGCCAAGAATTTAAGATTTATAAATTTTCCTAGAACCTACTATCTCTCCCCAATTATTTTACTTCAGAAGTATTTTAAGGAAGTGCTTGGGATAAGTGATGCTGAAGCTATTAAATTTTCTTCGTTGTATTATATTCCCCAGGGGGTCAAGACCGAGGCCGAGGCAGCGGATGGCCTTGCTGCTTTGGCATCTGTTCAAACTTTGGATTTTTTGTTATTTCTTGATTCTTTTGGTGATGCGATTACAAACCGGGCCACCTTAGTTGTTTCTTTTCTCTCACTTGATGATAAAAATTCTATAATGAAACTTTATTTTTCTAATAAGAATGTGTTATTTTATGGTGGTACTGTTCAACTTTTTTTGGATGTTTGTAGAGTACTCAGTAGGAAGGTGTTCTTGAAACTGAAGCCTCAGGTCTTGGCTCTAGGTGCTACATTCTTCTTGAAATACCCTTGTAAGTGCATGGTAGTATTTCAGGATGAGAAATTCATTTTTTATGATTCTGCCCAGTTAGAGGGTTTTCTTTCTAGTAAGAAGATGGTATAGATTTGGGGATGTAATTCCTTTTCTTTTCTCTTGGTTTTGTTAAGTAGGGTATTGATTGTTACAATTGCAGATTTCCATTTGTATTATTTCCTGACTATGTGGTAAACCTCTCTCATGATGGGGACTTTGTTGTAGTAACTTCTTTTTTATTTGAAAAAAAGAATATACTGCACCACACATTTGACTTTCAAGAACCATGAATATACATGATGTATTACAAGAAAAATCCAGCCAGTATTTAAACTTGGTTGTCACCATTTTTTTTTAAATTTTTGTGTTTAAATAAAACAGATATTTTCAGTGCAGCTAACTGGATTGCATGCGGCACTAAATATATGTGATGAGCAGTGAGTGCCAGCTATCTGGACAGCAGCAATAACCAGTTTGCTATCTAGATACCTAGCTGGATAAATTTAGAGCTGCAAACTGTACTAAATGTATCTAGCTAGGTATCCAGAAAGTGAACTGAATATCGTTGCTATCCGGATAATTTCAGTGAATGCCTATGCTCTGCTTTCATGCTAATCAGATAGTGCTGAGACGATCTAGAACAGTGGTTCTCAATCTTTTTTGTACCGCGACCCCTTTTATCATTGGTCAACTTGTGATGACCCCCAATGATAAAATCAAATGTGTCTCTCTTCCTTTACCGTTAACGCATTGTCGCTGTAATCATTTGTTGAATTATTAATATATTATATGGCCTTTGCAGTATGTTTTTATTTATAAAATTTACTTATTTTTCTTCTACCTTTTGTTGTTTGGGCATTTTATTTTTCAATTGCAATTGCTCCTGTCACTTTCTTCTGGTCTCTTCTGTCTTCTGCTAATTCTCCATTGTCTGCTGTCCATTTGTCCTTTCTTCTCTCTTCTAGATTTTTTCCATTCTATCTTCTACATCTGCTTTAACATACTGATCTTTCCCCTTTTGCTCTTTCCCCAATTTCTTTTTTATTCCTTTATCATCCACTCAAATTTCACCCTTCCATTCTCAATCCCCACTTACTCTGCCAGTACCCAGCAACTTGTAGATTTTTCTTTCCTCCCACACAAAATATAATTTCCCCCTCCATCCTCATTCCCCCAGCCCCATCCCCTTCTAGTCCTCCCCCAAAATCAGCTCCCTTCTAGTTCCAACCCCACTCAGCATATGCTCCCTTCTAATTGCATTCTCCCCCCCCCCCCCACCGCATCAGCCCATTTCCAGTCCTAGCCCCCCCATCAGCCCATTTCCAGTCTTATTCCACCCCCATCAGCCCATTTCCAGTCCAAGCTCCCCCCATCAGCTCATTTGCAATCCTAGGCCCCCCATCAGCCATTTCCAATACTAGGCCCCCCCCATAAACCAATTCCAATCCTATTCCAGTGAGATGATGGGGGGGCTTGGACTGGAAATTGGGCTGAGTGTGGAGGTGCTTCAGCCCATTCCCAGTCCAAGCTCCTCCACGCTCAGGTCATTTCCAGTCCGAACCTCCCCTTCAACTCATTTCCAGTCTGAGCCCCCCATCAACTCATTTCCAGTTCAAGCTGCCCCTATCAGCCATTTCTAAAAGTAGCCCCACCATCGGATATTTCCAATCCTATTCCAGAACTACATCAGTCCATTTCCAATCCTACCCCCCCAAAAGCCCATTTGCTGTTCTAGTCCTCCCCATCAGCTCATTTGCACCCGCCTTCCACTCAGCCCATTTCCATTCCTAGCTCCCCCTCAGTCCATTTCCATTCCTAGCTCCCCCTCAGTCCATTTCCAATCCTAGCTCCCCCTCAGCCCATTTCCAATCCTAGCCTCCCATTCAGCCCATTTACAATTATAGCCCCCCAGCCCAATTCCAATCCTAGCCTCCCCCCATTCAGCCCATTTCCAATTATAGCCCTCCCTCCAGCCCAATTCCAATTTTGGACCCCTCCACAGCCCATTTCAAGCCCAAGCCCTCCTCCCTGAAGAGCCCCGCGGCAGACTTCAGCGGCTACCGGCAGTCTCAGCACAGCTCGTTACAGCCGCCGAAGTGAAGAGTGTTGTTCCCTTCGCTTTGGCAGCTGTATTGTAATGAAGATCGCAGGCGCGCTGATATTAATTGATCATTTGTTAAAAAAAAATTATAAATATATATTAAAACACTTAAATACAATTTCTGCTGAGGGCTGTCCCTATGGTCAGCCATTCACTGGCAGTGCTCTGCATTGCCATATCAGAGAGACTTAGGCTTAGTCCCTAACTCAGGTGTTCTGCTACACAGGTCTGCTAGAGCTGAAAAGGGAGCCTTATTTCAATCAGCAAGAACAAAATATTTATTATTCATTCATTTATTTATTTATTTGTATTTAGTTTACAGATTTTCATTAATAGATTAAGGCCATGTCATCGAGTGGTGCTAACGTGGAGTAGCTTTTCCAGAGCTCAGAATTATTAACAAACAGAATAAAATAAATGATTTATTTAGTTGACAAACTTGGTTCTCTTCAATTGAGAAAAAAAATCCTGACGGACTAATAAAATTTAAACAAATGTATATAAATCATCCTCTTCACTCACCAGTCATCAAACTAATCCCTAACCCAAGGTTCAAGTCACCTCTGCATCTTAAACTGTTAATAAATTTTAAAAAAAACCACATCAGGTAGGAAAGGCCTAATCATATTCTTGTTAAGTCTGTCGAGTCTGTGTCAACTCATGGTGACCCTCTGGATAATTGTCCTAAACTGTGCTCGGTCTTCACTCAGGCAGCTCATTGTTGATAGAGTGGCACCCATAGCTGCTGTTATTTTATCGATCCATCTCACTGTTGACCTTCCTCTTTTGCGTTGATGATCTGCCTTGCCAAGCATTGTCTTTCTCCATTGATCTCTCTCTTCGCATGATGTCTCCAAAGTATGAATGTCGAAGTCTTGTCATCTGAACTTCTACAGAAAGCTTAATTTTGATATCCTCTAGTATTAACTGGTTTGTTCTTTGGGCAGTCCATGGAATACACAGTATTCGTCACCAGCACCATAATTCAAAGGCATTGATTTTCTTCCTGTCCGTCTTTTTCACTGTCCAACTTTTGCATCCATATCACATTATTGAAAATACCATGGCTTGAGCAAGTCAAATCTTTGTATGGAGAGAGATATCTCTGCTCTTGAGAATCTTGTCTAGGTCCTTCTTAGCCATTCTTCCAAGAACAATGCGTCATCAGATTTCTTGACTGCCTGTCATTTCTTTATTGATAGTTGCCAATTTTAACCTACTTGGATCAACTATTTCCATTTTGAATCCATCAGCGATTAACTTATTGATTTGCCAGTTGTCAGGATCTTTGTTGTTTTTACATTAAGGTGCAGGCCCATTTTAAGACTGTTCCTTGATTTTGTGAAGCAAATGTTTCAGATCATCTTCACTTTAAGCCAGTAATGTGGTATCATCAGCAAAGTGAAGGTTGATGATGAGATTTCCACCAGGCTTCACATCTGTGTTGTCTAAATACAGTCCTGCTTCTCTGATGATTTATTCTGCATATAAATTAAATAGGTAGGGGGAAAGTATGCAGCCTTGTTCACTTTTGCTGATTTTAAACCATTCTGTTTATCCTTGTTCTGTTCGAACTGTTCTTCTTGATCAATGTAAAGATTGTTCAAGAGAATGATCAAGTGTTCTGGTATACCTATGCTTCTTAATGAATTCCAGAGTTTCTCATGGTTTACACAGTCAAAAGCCTTGCTGTGGTCGACATCCTTTTGGTATTCTTTTGTCTTTTCAAGGATCCATCTCACATCTGTAACGATGCCTCTCGTTCATTGCCCTTTCCTGAACCCTGCTTGCACTTCATGCAGTTCTTGTTCCAGGTATGGTTGTAGTCTCTGCTGAATAATCTTAAGAAGAATCTTGCTGGCATGTTGGGATCAGAGCGTTTCTTTGAAAAAATTCATAGTCAGTTGGATCGCCTTTCTTTAATATTGGTATAAACGGAGATCTTTTCCAGTCAGTTGGCCATGATATTGTCTTCCAAATTCCCTGGCAGAGCCTTGTAAGTATGGTAACAACTGCATCTTACAGAATGCCATCAATGCCTGGTGCTTTGTTCTTTAATAAGGCTTTCAATGCTGCTTCGAGTTTTTCATTCATTGTCAATGGTTCCTGATCATATGGTACAGGTTAAAATGACCTTTTGTCCCCTTGATCTTTATGGTATAATGACTCTGTATATTCTTTCCACCTTTTGTTGATCTTCTCAGCATCATTCAACATGGATCCTTGAGCATCTTGTAGCATTCCAATTCGAGGCTGGAATGTTTTCTTCAACTCTTGTGACTAGAGGAAAATCAATCTTGTTCTTCCTCTAATAGTTTCTGCTTCTATTTCCATTGTAGTGCTTCTCCTTGTCTTGTCTTGCTGCATGTTGGAAATCTCTAAGTTCTGCAATTGCCTCTCTTTCTCCTCTGGCTTTACCTTCTCTGCATTTCTAGGCAATTTTCAGAGTTTCTTTGGTCTTCCATTTTGGCTTTTTTCGCCTTTTGGAGAGACTTCTTGCTTTCTTCCAACACAACTTTCTTGATGTCATCCCGTAACTCTTCTGGTGTTCTGTCATTTGTATTTAAAGCAGCAAATCAATTTTGCAGGCAGTCTTTAAATTCCAGTGGTATATTCTCAAGGTCATATTTTGCTACATTCATGAGTAGCTTGCTCTTTTTCAACTTTTGCTTGAGTTTGCATACTAGTGGTTGGTGATCTGTACCATAGTCAGCTCCAGGTTTTGTCTTTGTTGATGTTATAGAACTTTTCCATCATTTGTGGAGTGGAGGAGTGGCCTAGTGGTTGGGGCAAGGTACTTCAGGCCGGAAGGTCGGGGGTTCAAATCCCACTAGAGGACAGCAACCTTGGGCCGGAAGGACTGGGGTTTCTAGTCCCACAGGTGCTCCTTGTGGTCTTGGGCAAGCCACTTAACCCTCCATAGCCCATGTTCCCTGTAAAATAGTTATCTCCAAGCTATAATGCCCTGTTCAATGTAATTTCAGTTAGTTCAATGTAAACCGCACTGATGCAGAATAGCGCGGTATATAAGAGAATGTAAATAAATAAATAAATTAATTTGACTTCTACAGACGTAATCAATTTGATTTTTGTACAATCCATTGGGTGAAGTCCTTGTATATAGTTGCTGCGTGTGTTGCTGGAAAATGCTGTTAGAATTCTCAAGATCAACAATCTATTCATCTCAATCAGTTTTTCTCCAGCTTCATTTCTTTTGCCAAGTCCATATTTTCCAACCACTTTGCAGCCTTCTTTGTTGCCAACGTTTGCGTTCCAGTCACCCATGACTATCGGGATATCCTGTTTGCATGTTCTGTCAATTTCAGCTTGTACTTTATTTATTTACATTCTCTTATATACCGCGCTATTCTGCATCAGTGCTGTTTACATTGAACAAACTGAAATTACACTGAACAGGGCGTTATAACTTGGAGATAACTATTTTACAGGGAACATGGGCTATGGAGGGTTAAGTGGCTTGCCCAAGACCACAAGGAGCACCTGTGGGACTAGAAACCCCAGTCCTTCCGGCCCAAGGTTGCTGTCCTCTAGTGGGATTTGAATCCCCGACCTTCCAGCCTGAAGTACCTTGCCTCAACCACTAGGCCACTACTCCACTCCTCCTTGTTAGTAGAACTCATCAACTTCATCCTCCTCTGCAGCTGTTGTTAGGGCATACACCTGAATTATAGTTGTGTTGATGGACATTCCTCGCAGACGAATAGAAATTAAGCATTCACTGACTGCACTGTTTTTCATTACAGTTCTTGCAGATTTCTTCTTGATTATAAACGCAACACCATTTCTTCTTTCTTTCATTTCCAGCATAGTAGACCATGTGATCATCAGATGCAAAGTGCCCAATGACAGTCCATTTCAGTTTGCTGACACCCAACAGATCAAGTTGTACATTTTCCATTTCATTCTCGACCACTTCCAACTTCCTTTGATTCATGCTTCGTACGTTCCATGTCCCAATATGTAAGACACCTTTGCTGCTTCTGACTCTCATTTCATGTGCAGCTATATCAACAGTCAAATGTCCAGAGGACTTTGATCCAGCCACATCATAAAAGCAGGCTTTACTCTGAAGTGTCTTCAGCTCTTCCCCAGTTGCCAGTTGAGTGCCTTCTGACCTGGGGGTCTCATCTTCCAGCACTACAGTGCAATTTGGTTTTCGTGGCAAGATAGGCCTGACAATTTGCTACCGTTTCTTCCATGCAGGTAATTCTAGTGGCGGTGCTGTTGTCACAGAAATGTGATCCTCTGCCGCCAACACCGTCCCATTCTGGTGCTGCCCAGTTGGGTGGTTTGTCTTGGTATGGCACCTTAGCTGAGACCTATCCATCTTGGGAGTTCTTGCCAATAGTTAAGCTACCGATAGCTTAGCTCTCAGCATCACAGATGCAAACAAGTCCTCACAGCATGACAAGCTGCAAACCAAGTGAAGGAACAAAGAATGCAAATGCAGTGCATGCCTTTGAGTCAGTACTGACGCCTGACAACCCAGCAGCTCCCTGGGTTTTCTTGGCATAGTGACCGGAAGTAGATGTCCAGACCTTTCTTCCGAGGCAGTGGAAAGTTAAGTCACTTGCCCAAGGCCACAAAAAGTGCTAGTGGGAATTGAACTCTGGTCTCTTGGTTACCAAGCCAGTGCTCCAACTACTAGGCTACTAATCATATAGCCAGATTTTAACTTTTTTCCTGAAACACAGGTATTTTCCTTCAGTTTATTTACACTTGTGGCAGCACATTCCTTAATGATGGGCCAAACCAATTGAAAGATGAATGCTAGGTGATAGCCAGATTACCCCCTTGCTTGAGATGTGGTTGTAAGGTATTCTTTTTGTAATAATCAAAGCCCTCAATGGTTTACATAAAACCAATCAGTCTGACAAATAAGCCTTTAAAATTGGGGCAACATGAGAATTCTATTTACATTCTACCTACAGCTAAGCCATTGTATTTTGTAGTGGTTATAAGTACCAAAGTTTTTGCAGATATAAGAAATCACAAATATCAAGTTGGTTTTTAACCAATGAATTAATTATACAGGTTTAAAAATTACTTATGAGCATGTATGACTGTTCCTGCCCTGTATTGTACATCTGTTTTCATCTTTCTTCTCAGCCAACAAAATGTAAAAGATAGCTCTTTGTGATAGCTCTTTGTGTGTTGTTCACCTCTATCCTTTTTAATCAGAATTTTTATTAGATAAGTTTTCATGGTTTTTTAAATAAATAAAAATTGAGTTTGATTTAGTTTCATTAATTTTTAATATGCTGCCAGAAAAGCCAGGATTTAGAAAATGCATTGTCTATGATAAATAGATGGGTCTCTACAGTGGTTAGAAAGTGCTTGTCCTCTGTCTAGGCCTATACATAGGCAGGGGAACTGCCAAAATTATGGGAGGATGTTGCTAAGCACGCGCAGAAGCCGAATGATAGGTTGGCAGAGTTCCTTACAACAGCAATAGGGACGCCCACAAAGAGAGGTGAAATCCTCCACTTCCAAAAGTTCACCACCTTGAAAGCAAATCTCAACTCCAACTGGGGCAGACATAACCTCCAGACCCAGTGACATCCAAAACACACTTGTCTATACAAGGGAGTGTCGTTCATCAAAGAAACAAGAAAAAAGTCTTTCTGGCCACTGAGCTACAGGATCAAAAGTGCAAAGCATAGATAATGGTGTAGATCAAAAACATCATTGTAAAGCCTGGGCATCATGGCAGCAAGAATTAGGTGTGGGGTGTCTGTACCAAGACATGGACACAAAGCATCATCAAAAAATAGCACAGAACATTGGCAGCAAGACAAAAGTGCCCAGCATTGATACCACAACATAGCCATGGACCACTGCCACTCAAACATAAGCACAGAATATCAGTTTGGAGAAACAGAGCAGCTGTGCCAACAGAGAGACCGATTATCAACTGTACGGAACCAGGGGGGGGGGGGGAGGCCAATCTGTTGGCCAGGCGGATGGCACCCCTCCTCCTCCGTGCTAGAGAGAAACAAAACCTTATATACAGGGAGGGCCTACCTCCTCCTCCTCCCAATAAACCACACCTCATGCAGATTATACTCCCACCTGGCACAAAATTCTCACAGATTCTTCTTACAAATACAGTCCTTTATTTCTTATATAATAGAAGCAAGCATACAGGAAGTGCAACCAAAATTAGCTAAGCACAAAGTAACTTGGAGAATTCCCTCACCCTCTTCTTACAAGTTTACAGCTATAAAGTAATTGAGATTTCCTGTCCATTGACAGATCCTAGCACAGTGAGAAAAGGATATATGGTTCCTAGCTACACTCAAAGATAAACTAAGGAAACTTTCACACAGACAATCAAAATCATACCCACTCACTCATTAACAGACATTCAGTGGAAATTTACAAACCACCTTCTTCAGAAAATGGGGTGTAAATTCCCAATCTTTAAAAGTTCTCTCCTGTTATATAGTTTTCTTTCCCAAATAGTCCTTTTCTTTTCAATTCCAGGCATCTGGATTCTCTTTCATTCCTTTCTTTGTCCTGTCATATCTGTACTCCCATTCCTGCTCACCTGTGACCCTTATGGCCTTGTGTATAAACATGTGCTCAGGCCTTTGTCGGATTTATTCCTTGTTATCTGACCCTTTTCCCACTTATTCAATCTTTCACCTGGTATGTCTTTCCATTCCCTATTTTCAAGAAATATTGAAAATATATCTTATTAGTTCTCAGATATTCTGACAGTTTCCCCACTAGGCCTCAGGAGGCCCCCATGCCAAACTGGCATAACCATGCTAATTATGCCTTCTCTCTCCTGTACTCTGTAGATAAGTGTGTTTTTTCTCACATTTCTTCCATCTGATGTCACCTAATACCCATAGCATCCCACAACGCACATGCAGTACAAATGCCAGCAATTTGGACTGTTAACTCCTTCCTTTCTGGCTCTCACACAACTCCATGATTTCAATGCAAAACAACAAGGCTCAGCTAAAACATCAATGACATTTCAGTGCCAGAACAGTTCTAGAGAATCTGGAAGTATTCCTGAAAGTGTTTAGTGGCTCGGGCAGATGATTCCCTATTGCTTACAAAATCAGTGCCAACCAGAAAGAAGACACCAGTTGAAGATGTTTCAAGATGAGGATAATATCTGGACTACCTTTGAGATGACTTCTGAATCTCAAATTCTCAAAGTTTTGGCCTCCTTACATAACACTTTTAGCCCTTTGGATTCCTGTTCTATCCAGTTGTTTAAATCATTAAAATAACCCCTTAGTAGCTCTATCGCAGTGATTGTTGATGGTTCTTTATCCCATGAAGTTTTACCTGATCTTAAGAAATCTTCAGTTTTTCCATTATTGAAAAACCCTTCTCTTTGACAAAGATGATCCACTGAATTATTAACCAATCTCTTTTCTGCCTTTTTTAGTGAAAATTCATGAAAAAATTGTTTTGAAACAATTTCAAAAGTTTGATGATCAAAATATTCTCTCAAGATACCAGTTTGGCATCCGCCCCTATCATGGGACTGAAACAGTTCTGTTTACTCTTATGGAAGTCATTTTTATTGGATTTGATCAGGGTAAAACTTATTTATTAGTATTGTCAGATATCTCAGCCCCTTTCGATACTGTTGATCATTCTTTACTGTTATCTAGATTATATGACAGAGTTCATGACACTGTACAAGGTCTGTCCAAAAAGAAACCAAATTTGCTAAATAGGGCACCAGCGAGCCAACACAGCAGACTCACAATAATGGTGATGTGTAATGATGACCTTGGGGTTTAGCCCTCCCACTTGCTCAATCATGCCACGTGAATTAGTTATGGACCACATGCAGTAGAGTGAATTTGACTCGTGCCTTTTGCTATTTCTGAAACATGTCATAACAGGCAACCTTTCAGAGTGGATTTGAATTTCAGGACAAAAAGAAGTCCGCAGGGGCCAAATCTGGAGAGTAGGGAGCCTGCAAGACTAGAGACATCTTGTGCTTCACCAAGAATTTATGGATAAGGAGCGATAAGTGATTGTGACACAGTTCACTTTTTGCTCATCTGTCCAGAGACATGGGACAAATTTTGCAGCAACACAATCCATCTGAAGTTTTTCAGTCAGAATTGTGTGACACAAACTTTTACTGATGCTTATTTCTTCAGCAACTTCTCAGACAGGCGACAATTTTCAGGAATCAAAGCATGCACTTAATGTGATCATTGTCCATTGACGTGGAAGGCCGTTCAGTTTTGGGATAGGCTTCAGTGGACGTTCTGCCCAATTTGAAACATCTGTACCATTCATAACATTGTTTGTGACTTAAACAATCTTCTCCATAAGCTTGCTGCAACATCTGAAAAGTCTCGCTAAAGTCAATTTCACCTAAATTTTCACGTAAATGCATTGCCCTTCAAGATATTTCATATTGCAAAAAAAAGCAAAAGGTACATGAGACGAGCTCATTCTACTGCATGTGGTCTATAACTAATTCACGCGGCATGATTGAGCAAGTGGGAGGCTTATGCTCAAGATCACCACTACACATCACCATTATCGTGAGCCTGCTGTGTTGGCTTGCTGGTGCTCTCTTTAGCAAGTTTGCTTTCTTTTTGGACAGACCTCATATTTTTCTGGTTTTAGTCTTTTTTGTGTAATAGGTATTATGAAACCAGGTATGATCAGCTGGTAGAATTTCTTCTTGGTGGTCACTAACTGCTGGCGTTCCACAAGGCTCTGCTTTATCAGTTGTATTATTTAACATTTACATTGCCCCCATTCATAAATTTTTAACATCTTAGATGTGAAATTTCGCATTTACATGGACGATGTACAATTCATCATTCCAGTTTCTTTCTGTGTTGAAGATTCTTTGAAATGTGTTGACTTTTGTCTTCCTCAATAAAAGCATTGATGACTTGTAATAAATTGGCTTTAAATGTAAAGAAAACTGAAGTTCTCTACTTGTCTGGAATCTTCCTGATCCTATTTCTATTTCAGTGAGGGCAGATACTTTTATGCCATTACTTAGTTTGGTTGTTAGAGACTTAGGTGTCTTTCTTGATACACAGTTAAATCTGTAGATGCATGTTCAGAAACTGGTCAAATCAGCTTCATATAAATTATATCTTCTTCATAGACTGAAACCTTACTTATCATTTGATAATTTTCATTATGTTGTTCAGACATTTGTCTTGAGTCTAGACTAATTATAATAGTCTTCTATTTGATCTTTCAGCTTCTTCCTTTTGGCTTTTGCGATCCATTCAGAACGCTGTGGCTCATTTGACTGGTTGCAATCATTCTGAAGACAATTTACAACTTTATCATTTTCATTGGCGTTCTATTAAATTTCACATTTTGTATCAGATCATAACGCTCACATTCAAATTGCAGCTTAAACAAATGCCTCACCATCAATCACCTCTTAGTCTCTCAACTCTTCTTTGGCTTTATTGTCCCCCAAGGTTATTGTGCTCAAGAGAGTTCTTTGTTGGATGTGCCATCCTATCGAAGAATACACTTTCACTCACTTCATGCGAGGATATTTTCTATGTGCGCTCCAAGTATCTGGAACTCTCTGCCACAAGATCTGCATTGTACTTCTGAACTCTTGTTATTCCTAGTAGATTGAAACATTTATTTCAACAAACTTTCCCTTTTGCTGCCAAATAAATCTGAGTAGTCTATTTTGTGCAGCTCAGTTAGTCATACTTAGTCAATTATTTGTTGTTTTGTCTTTTATTTTGATTATTTTATGTATGTTTCTTTGTAATCCACCTTGATTATAGTGTGGACTATAAGTTTTTTAATAAATAAATAGATGTCATGAAATGTTATTTAAAAGATAGGTCTATGCAGCTCACCAGAAATCAGACCTGCTCCAGGGCGTTAAAGAGCATCATCAAAACCCTGTATTGGCTTTACTATCACTTAGCCATTCTGAATTGGACAACAAGTTATCACCAGAAATATTAACTAATGTAACCTTGAGCAACTCTTACTACTCTAGGAAATCCACAGAAGATAGCTTATGGAACAAATCCCATTACGTGGATCCATAATGCTCCTATTTGACCCTTCTTCCCTTCCCAATAGAAACATTTTGCTGTACAAAGACTTTGCATACGACATGGTCTTGTGCTAGCTTGTTCGTACCCAAAGACTTTGCATATCCTAAATTCCTTCAAAAGATATTTAAGGAGATCCCACTTGTATTCCAAAAGGAAGAAAAGCTAAGATCAATTATTTTGACCTTCTAAAGAAATACATAAAACATTTAACAAAAAAGTGAGCAAACTTACACAGAGACTACAAGGCCTGCAGACCAAAGCCTAATAGACTGTAAAAAATTGTGTATAAAATATGAGGTTCAAGCAGTGCCAGGCTTCAACATTTTCATCTGTCACCTGAACACTTTGATGCCAAATCAGCAGTAAAGAAGGGACAAAGGTCTAAGGAGTATTCTATCAGGAAGAAACCCCAAGATATTCAAATAGGCACAATAGTATTTCACAATTCTATGTTTATCTTGAACATAGCAGATAGCCAATTACACATGCCTGCAAGAAAAAACAAAAAAACATTGACTAAATTGACTATCTGCCATGTTATTCCAAAGAAATCCAAGCATATCTACTGGAGTCAGAGGAATGTAGAAACATTTAATATGTTCTATATAAAACACCTCAAAACGTCATGAGAACATCTACTTCACTAGCATCTTGTAAGCTTTCCTGGTTGAGTTCTTCCAGCCTCAGGGAACACTAATTCTAGAAATTAGATGTGTCGCACGGGGATAACCTCTTTGGAGAAATAGTAAAAGAAACAGTAAACACCATAAAATATCAGTGTGCTACTCTATATACATTGACAACAGCCCAGCAGGACACCTCTGCTGCATCGAGGTAACCACAATCCTTGTTTATAGGAGGCAGTGCTGTTAGCAGAAGAGATGCTATTAGTAGTATTCTAGACAAGGACAGCTATCCCAACAACAGAAGATGCATAGGCCAAGACAAAGGGATGGAAGGCAACAAAAACCACATTAAGTTAGCAAAACAAGTGCCTGTTTAGCTGCAAAGCCCAAGCATTGCTACTTCTCCAATAATATGCCAACTTTCCCTGTCTTTGGTAAGGTGATTAACATCATTTTTCAACATTTGGATTAGCATCAGACCACTGAGTACCAAAGAAAATAAAAATGAATATCAATTGTGGTTCCTTACCATCCCCCAAATGGCTCCTTGCAATTAGTTCATTCACAAAGGATATACAGACCCAGGAGCGGCTCAAGACAATCTGCTGCCTGATGCGAAGGATGAGATGGCGCCACCCCCCCCCCCACCTCCCCGTAGTATGGGGGGGGGGCAGCTTTCTCAAAACTCCAGTCAGGGACTGAACCAAACCAAAAAGCCGATCAGATGCTCATACAAGGTGCCTACCCAGAAAAAAGCAGCACTATAAATACTGCAGTAGGCCCTAGAACATCTAACACCTATTTGAAAAGCTGAACAAATAAAATTACTACAGTACAGATCCCTGCCTATAAACTCCATGTTTGAACAGAACACACAGCTTTGGTCACACACTCAGAATACAGACTCTCACCAAGTACAGAATAAGTGATCACAACCTAAAGTAAAAATAAAATATCTAGACAAAAACTAAATTGAAACCCCAAGAAGCCAGACTCCGCATGCGGTGCAACACCAGATAAATAAGAGATGCAGTATCCCCATACTCTGTAAACTATAAAGATAGCGCAAAGTCCAATCACTAAATTGAAAATAAAATTATTTTTTCTACCTTTGTTGTCTGACCATTTTATTCTCTGGTCATGCCGGTCCTGATCTGAGGCTTCTGCTTTCCTGTCTTCTCTTAGCATTCTTTCTGCAATTTCTTTTCTCTTCTTTTGTTTTCTTCACTTCCTTCCATCAGCCTATTTTCAGTCCCAGTAACCCTCCCCCATGTGTCAGCTCCCTTCTAGTCCCCCAGCCACCTACCAGTATCATCCCTATGTGTCAGCTCCCTTCCATCCCACACCTTCCCCCTTGGCAGTTCCCATCCAGCCATCTCCTTCCCTTCTCTCACTTCCCTTCCAGCTCTCTCTTCCCCCCCCCCCTTTCAGTTCCCTTCCAGCCCTCTTTCTCCCTCTGTCAGTTCCCTTCCAGCCATTTCTTTCTCTTGTGTCAGTTCCCTTCCATTCCTCTCTTTGCCTCTTTGTCAGCTCCCTTCCAGCCCTCTTTCCCTCTCTGTCAGCTCCATTCCGCTCCCTCTCCTTCCCCCCTGTGTTGGATGTTCCGCTCCCTCTTTCCCCCCCTGTATAAGTTGTTCTGCTCCCTCTCCTTCCCCCCTGTGTAGGTTGTTCACTCCCTCTTCTTCCCCCCCTTGTGAAGCTCATTCCGCTCCCTCTCCTACCGCCCGTGTCGTCTCCATTCTGCTCCTTTCCCTTCCTCTGTTGCTGCCATAGCAGTAATTTAAAATGAAAGGAAACCAGTACAGAGCCTCCCGGCCCTATGGAACCCCCGCAGTTGCATCCCACCCCCCAAAGGGAAATTACACTAGCATGGGACACGGCAGCAGGGGTTCCATAGGGCAGGGAGGGCCTGCACTGGTTTCCTTTCATTTTAAATTACTGCTATCGCAGCCGCAGCAGTTTGTTCACATTTTTTGTTTTTTTAAAACTGAGGGTGGAGTGAGGCAGCTGTTTTGGGGGCATTTTTGCCACCCCCCAAAAGTCTGCAGCCTGAGGCCACCGCCTCATTATAGAGCCGCCCCCGTACAGACCCACAAATAAACAAAAGTTTTTATTATAGGAATGTTATGCCTTATCCTGGATTTTAGGAACCTAAACCACTGTTCCCTCTAAGCTGTGCGCGTGTGCGCACGCACACACCTCGCCGAGCGAGCGCACATACTTTACAACAGAGTGCACAAAAATTACGGCACTGATTCTGATAGAAAACAACACAGACGTCTTAAAATTTAAAAGTTATGATTGTAATTACTAGAAATTTCCCGCTTCATTTAGTAATCGTCTATTTTCATTTAATTTGATTAAAATCAATGTGGTGTACATACTGTATTCTGACGTGTAGTCAAATTTTAAAGTATATAACTCTGAATGTCGTTATGTGGCGCACAAAAATTTAACCTTTCTTCAAAAGCTGCACACAGCTGATATTTTATGCGCACACAGCCTACAGAAAATTAGAGGAAACATTGACCTAAACATAATCCTCATGAAAGAGAAAATCAGAATGCCTTCCCTGGCAGCTATTCTAAGAAAAAAAGGGGGATTGGCTATGTTTGCTGGATCCAAAATAGGCACATCTTTTTTTGGCATTCAAAAGCAATGAAAAATATATACAATAAATAACCACAGAATGACAATTCCCTTTCTTGTTTTCTGATAGAAAAGAGCTTCATTTCTTTTCTAGAGCATAAAAATGAATATGCCAATCATTATTTTCTGTTTTGCTTATACCCATTTATTTTGTTTGTTGCTGTAATTGGGAGACATCTTTGGTATAGTCACTCTGCTAACTGGTCATTTGTCCATTGATAAAGCACATTCTTAAATATCTTTTCACATGCCAAGGTTACAATTGCAGAAAAGAACTGTTGGTTTATTGTGGTTTTTAAATCCATCTCTCCTAGGAGAGTTCATCAAAGCTCTGTATGAGTCAGATGAAAATTGTGAAGTGGATCCTGGCAAATGTTCCTCCAGTGAGCTAACTGATCATCAGAGCAACCTGAAAATGTGTTGTGAGCTGGCTTTTTGTAAGATCATCAACTCTTATTGGTAAGCACATTATCTGCTCCTTCATGGTTTCATTATAACCTTTCATCCCCTAGCGCACACATTTTTCTTTTATACTAGTCACTCTCACACACTCATGTCTCCAAGACCCTTAGAAAGTTGCATCCAAAACTTGAAATTTGAAATAATCACTCTGGCCAGTTACAAGTCTGAAAAAAAAAGTTTTAACCTTAAGAGAGCCTGAATTTTATTACTATTTATGTTCAGAAAATGATTAGATCTTAACCTTAACCCTGATAAGAGCAAAAGGTAACAACAATGAATATGTACCTCAGACAAAAAGGATATGTTTTGATTATTTGTTGAATAAAAAGATTCAACAAGAAGTATTTTTGACTTGGACAATACAAAATGCAAATCTCCTCTTTTTCAGCTATTCTGTATTAAATATTTAGGTTTGTTGCCGTGCTACATGACTCGCTTTCAGCTCAGCTTCAGCTAATGGATCGATGGCCTAAAATTCTTGAAAATTACAGCTGAATGATAATGGTGTTTACTGGAGGACAGCTATAGATTGGAAGAGGCCACTGCTCTCTAAAATTAACAATGCTGCCCTCTTCAGCTATGCCAAAGAGAATCTGGATGACTCAT
This sequence comes from Ichthyophis bannanicus, assembly GCA_033557465.1. Classification (NCBI taxonomy): domain Eukaryota; kingdom Metazoa; phylum Chordata; class Amphibia; order Gymnophiona; family Ichthyophiidae; genus Ichthyophis; species Ichthyophis bannanicus. Next base: position 1,493,098 of record JAWIIG010000024.1, on the reverse strand, counting down.
AACTCCTGGAATAATGCTTGTTGGACAGATGAGTCAAAAATTGAACTTTTCAGTCACAATAATAAATGTTTGTTATAAACCAAACTCTTCTTTTCAAAATAAAAACCTTACCTCATCCTAATTGTCAAGCATGGTGGTGGAAGTATTGTGATGTGGGTCTGCTTTGCTGCATCATGATCTGAGTGGCTTGCCATTATTGATGAAACCATAAATTCTGCTTTATATCAGAAAGTGCTAGTGGAGAATGTCAGGCAACCTGTCTGTGCTGAAGCTGAGCTGTAAGTGGGTCATGCAGCAACACAACCACGCTAAACTCAAGTAAATCTTCAGTCATTCTCTCATAGACACAATTTTGTGTTTTGGATTGTCCAAGTCAGCCCTAACTTAAACCCTATTGAAATTTGCTGATGACCTGAAGCGAGCTGCCGTCAAATGTCAGAGTTGAAATTGTATTGAAGAATGGGCCACAATTTCACAAGGGCAGTGTGAGAGACTGATTAATAGTTACAGGAAATGTTTACTTAAAATCAGTCTCCAGGAACAAGCAGGAATGCAGTCTTCACATATGGGTGACATTGGTACCGATAGAGCCCACGCAGGATCACTCCCCAGCGTCCAATTGGAAAACCTTTGGGAGCACTCCACTGTGCCTGCCTGCCCACCTTACCAACTCCTCTCCTCAGTTTTTCGTTTTCCTCAGATCCAGCAGGTTGTTCAATCCTGTCACCACTGAAAAACCTCTCTTTTTTGCTGAAATGCTGTGCTCTGCCTTTCCATCAACGCCGGTTCCACTAGATTCGACACCGATCCCGAAAACATTTTCTTTTTAGTATTACAATTTTCTATTTATTTTCTTTTCCTGTGGGTTTCACCACTAACTAGACCTTCAGGCCTCCATATTCTCTTCAGTTCTGAAGAACACTTTTTAAAATGCAAAAACTTAACTAGTGGTTTTAAGCAACGTACCAAATGTGCAGGTATCATATCAGTCACAGATAAATACATGACTGGTGTCTAAAATGTTTGGGCCCTGACCATTTACCAAATTCTTGTCCTTTGTGTCAACAAATTACAAAGAGAAGCCTAAAGAACAGAGGCAGACAGTATGGATCGCTTTTGGCACCAGACTCTATTTCAGTGCCTTCCAAATCATCAAGAACATCGACCTCCTAGTGAGTCCCAAATGTGAAGACTGCATTCCTGCTTGTTCCTGAAGATTGCATAGTTACTCACCTGTAACAGGTGATCTCCAGGAACAGCAGGAATCAGTCTTCACAACCCGCCCTTGTCCCTTTGGAGTTTTAGGGTTGGTTTATTTTTTCTCTTCCTCTCAGCTACAAGCCCAACTGAGGAGAGGAGATAAGATGGCAGGAAGGCACAGGGGCAGTGGAGTGCTCCCAAAGGCTTTCCAATTGGACGCTGGGGAGCGTTCCCATGCGGTCTCCATCGATACCGACATCACCCATATGTGAAGACTGATTCCTGCTGTTCCAAGAGATCACTTGTTATAGGTGAGTTACTACACTTTACTGCTAAGAAGGGCTACTAGATATGGTTCAGATAATTTGCTATTCAAGAATACATTTTGTTTTTTTTAATGTAAAAGTATTTTATACGCCATATCAATAGTTCTAATCAGGGTGTAAAGAAGCTTGCTTGTTGCTTAAGTGTGCCATTGAGTCATTTCTGACTCCTGGTGACCCACAGCCCCTGGTTTTTCCTGACAAGGTCTGACTGGTCGTATATCACCAGACCTTTTTCTCTAGGCAATGGAGGATAAAGTGACTTGCCCATGGGCTACAAGGAGTGCCAGTGGGAACTGAACACTAGTATCTGGTCACCAGGCCACTGCTCTTACCAAAAGGCGGCTACTCCATTCTCTAAAGAAGCATGCATAACTGCATCGCATAAACAGCTTTAATACATGGCTCCAGACCTGGTGCGAACGAGAAGGATTCAGATTTATTGGTGACTGGGGAAACAGATGGACCAACAAGCGACTATACTGTGCTGATGAACTAAATCTCTCTGTCGCAGGAAAAAGAATCCTAAGTGAAAAATTCAGGCAGTATGTGGATATGCATTTAAACTAGAAAAAGGGGATGACGGATGGAGAAGGACTAGTTCAGGACGGCAAATGCAGAACAACATCAGAAACAGCCACACTTTTAAACCACACATCAAAGACAAGTGGGAAGAAGTGGGCAGAACAAAATCAATGTAAAATACATGCAAGCCAGTTAAATGCTGGAAAGCAATGAGCACAAATGCTTGAAGCTTAGCCAACAAAGTTCCTGAGCTGGAAGCCCTAATGGTGGAAATGGACTTGGACATTGTGGCCATTACAGAAACATGGTTTAATGAATCGCATAAATGGGATATAGCCATAGCTGGCTATCATCTATTCAGAAAAGACAGAGAAAGTGGAAAAGGAGGAGTAGCCTTGTATGTAAAAAGCAATATTAAAGCTACTGAAATAAAGGGGGCATGGGGAAAAGAAGAAGCGCTCTGGGATTGTGTTTGAAAGAGGACATGGCACTGTCATCCATCTGCTGTAGTCTACAGACCTCCAACTCAAATCGAAGAAATAGATAATGAATTGATTATAGATATTGCCAAGATAGCCACAAATGGGGAAGTGATCATATTGGGTGACTTTAATCTACCCGATGTGGATTGGAGTACTCTTTCTGTGAATCAGACAAGAAGCAAAACAATTGTGGATGCTTTCCAAGATGCGTCACTTAAACAAATGGCGGTGGAACCAACCAGGGAAAGCTCGATGCTGGATTTCGTGCTCACCAACGGTGAGAGCATGTCGAATGTCTGGGTGGGTGCCCCTGTGAGCAGCAGCGATCATCACACGGTGTGGTTTGAGATAAAAGCCAAGGTGCAGTCCAATCATAGCAAGCTCAAAGTCCTAAACTTCAAAAACACTGACTTCAGTAAAATTGCCAAGTACCTGAAGGAGGAGTTGGCAGGGTGGGAGGGGATAAGGGAAGTGGAATTGCAATGGACTAAACTAAAGGTGGCAATAAAAGGGGCAACAGATAAATATGTAAGGAAAGTAAATAAAAACAAGAGGAGAAGGAAACCTATTTGGTTTTCCAAAGAAGTGGTTGCTCAAATAAAGGCAAAAAACAACAGCTTTCACAAAATTCAAAAGCTTTCAAACAGAGGAACACAGTAAGGAATACAGGAGCAAACTAAAAGAGACAAATAGAGAAATAAGGAAAGCAAAATCAAAGGCAGAGGAAAAGATGGCTAAAGATGTGAAGTATGGCGACAAAACTTTCTTCAGGTATATTCGGAGGAAAATCGGAGATGGAATTGCAGGACTCAGAAGTGCTGGGAACGGATTTGTGGAAAGTGACATTGAAAAAGCGAAAATGCTAAACAAATACTTCTGCTCTGTTTTTACTAAAGAAAATCCTGGAGAAGGACCATCTGTGACTCCCAAATATAAAAATGGGAATGAAGTAGATTCCACACCATTCACTGAAGATGATGTCTTAGAACAACTTGCAAAATTGAAAGTGAACAAGGCCATGGGACCAGATGGGATACATCCCAGGATACTGAAAGAGCTCAGAGAGGTTCTTGCAGGGCCGTTAAAGGATGTTTTCAACTGATCCTTGGAGACAGAAGCAGTTCCTCAGGACTGGAGAAGGGTAGATGTGGTACCTCTTCACAAAAGTGGTGACAGGGAAGAAGCGACAAACTACAGGCCCGTGAGCCTTACCTCGGTGGCGGGAAAAGTAATGGAGGCGCTTCTGAAAGAGCGAATAGTGGACTTACTCAAAACCAACAGGTTGCATGATCTGAGGCAACATGGTTTTACCAAAGGACAATCTTGCCAAACAAATCTGATTGAGTTCTTTGACTGGTTGACCAGAGAACTAGATCAGGGGCATGCGATGGATGTCATCTACCTGGATTTCAGCCAAGCTTTTGATACTGTTCCTCATAGGAGGCTTATCAATAAACTCAGTAGTTTGGGGATGGGTCCCAAAGTGGTGAACTGGATCAGAAATTGGTTGACTGACAGACGACAGAAGGTGATGGTAAATGGAGCTCACTCAGATGAAAGGAGGGTGATTAGCGGGGTGCTCCAGGGTTCAGTCCTGGGCCCGGCACTGTTCAATGTATTTGTGAGAGATATTACTAAAGGACTGCATGGAAAAGTCTGTCTTTTTTGCAGATGACACGAAAATTTGCAACAGAGTGGACTCCCCTGAGGGAGTGGATAACATGAGGAAAGATCTACAAAAGCTGGAGGAATGGTCTAATGCTTGGCAGCTAAGGTTTAATGCGAAGAAATGCAGTGTCATGTACTTGGAAAGCAGAAATCCAGGGGAAATGTACACGATAGGGAGCGAGAGGTTGGTGTGCACGGACCAGGAGAAGGACCTTGATGTGATTATTTCTGCAGATCTCAAGGTGGCAAAACAGTACGACAAGGCGGTGGCAAAAGCCAGGAGGATGTTGGGTTGCATACAAAGAGGAATTATCAGCAGAAAGGAAGAAGTACTAATGCCATTGTATAAGTCTGGTGAGGCCTCACTTGGAATACCGTGTTAAGTTTTGGAGACCATATCTTGCAAAGGATATAAAAAGACTGGAAACTGTTCAGAGGAAGGCAACCAAAATGATTTGGAGCCTGCGTCAGAAGCCTTATGAGAAGAGACTTGAAGACCTAAATATGTACACACTGGAGGAGGGGAGGGACAGGGGAGATATGATTCAGACCTTTAAATACTTAAAGAGAAATAATGAACAAACAAACCTCTTTCAAAGACGGGGAAGCTGTAAAACTAGAGGGCATAACCTGAAGCTGCAAGGGGGTAAATTGAAAGGCAATGTCAGGAAATACTTTTTCACTGAAAGGGTGGTGGATGCTTGGAATGCTGCCCTCTCGATGGAAGTGTTGGGGGCAAATACAGTGACAGAATTCAAAATGGCATGGGACAGACACAGTGGATCCCTTTTACAGCAGTGGTTCTCAACCTTTTTTGTACCGTGACCCCTTTTACCATTGGTCAACTTGTGGTGACCCCCAATGATAAAATCAAATGCGTCTCTCTTCCTTTATCGTTAACGCATTGTTGCTGTAATCATTTGTTGAATTATTAATATATTATAGGCCTTTGCAATATGTTTTTATTTATAAAATTTACTTATTTAAACCACAATAACAAGTGACAATATTTGATTTCAAAATTATGATGATTTTGTAGTCAAATCACTAATATGAAATAAAATTATTTTTTCTACCTTTGACCAATTTATTCTCTGATCATGCTGGTTCCGATCTGAGGCTTCTGCTTTCCTGTCTTCTCTTAGCTCTCTTTCTGTGTTCTATGGTCCATCTGCCATTTCTTATCTCTTCTTTCGTTTTCTTCACTTCTTTCCATCAGCTTATTTCCAGTCCCAGTAACCCTCCCCAGTATCAGCCCCTTTCCAGTCCTCACTCTCAGTACATTCCAATGTCAACTTGCATTCCCTTGACTGCCACTGGTGTCCATTCCCTTCCAGTCCCCCTCCTTCCCCACTGACCAGTCCCTTCTAGTACAAATACCATGGCAGCCCCTCTCAGATCCACTCCCTTCCAGTTCCATTCTTCCATCCCCTCGTATCAGCCCATTTGTAGCCTTAGCCCCCAGTTTTCTTCCAGGGTCAGCAGCTCTATCCTCCCCTCCACACAATCAGCCCATTCCCAGTCGAAGCCCCCAATCAGCTCGCTTCCAGTGCTAGTCCCCCCTCAATCCCATTACCAGTGCTAGCCTCCCCTAATCAGCCCAATACCAATCCTACCCCCCCATCAGCTCATTACCAGTCCTAGCCTCCCCTAATCTTTCCAGTGCTAGTCCCTCCTCAACCCCATTACCAGTGCTAGGCTCCCCTAATCAGCCCATTACCAGTCCTACGCCCCCATCAGCCCATTTCCAGTCTTGACCTCCCCGATCAGCTCATTTCCAATGCTAGCCCCCCATCAGTCCATTACTAGTCCTACCCCCCCTATCAGCACATTACCAGTCCCAACCCTCCCTTGATCAGTCCATTCCCAGTCCTAGCTTTCCCTAATCAACCCATTACCAGTCCTAGCCCCCCCCCATCTGCCCATTATAATTCTAACCCGCACTGTCTCTCCCCTCTGTCCAGCATTTATCCCCCGTCTGTCCAGTATGTCCCCCCTCCCTCCATGTCAGCCCCCTCTCTCCATGTCAGCCCCCCTCCATCCATGTCAGCCCCCCTCCCTCCATGTCAGCCCCCCTCCCTCCCTCCATCCATCCATCCATGTCAGCCCCCCTTTGTCTGTCAGCTCCCCTCCCTCCCTCCCAGCCCGCCCCCTCCTTCCATCCATCCATCCATCAGCTCTCCCCTCCCTCCATATCAGCCCCCCTCCCCCTCCATCCATCCCTCCATGTCAGCCCCTTTGCAGGTTCCCTGCCCCCTCCTCCCCTCTCCCTGTCTGCCTGCTACTGCCCTGTTCTTCTGCAGCCGCGGCTCCCTGCATCTTAGGGAACCGCGGCTGTGCCTGCTGTGAGTGAAGCCATTGCAGAGCCTGTCTCTCGACGGGCTCCGTGCAGCATGCCATTGTCCCGCCTCCAAAGGAAGTGGTAAACAACTTCCTTTGGAGGCGGGACAATGCTGCACGGAGCCCATCGAGAGACAGGCTCTGCAATGGCTTCACTCACAGGCACAGCCACGGTTCCCTAAGAGGCAGGGAGCCGCGGCTGCAGAAGATTGGAGTCTGTCAGTTTGCCGCTGCTGAGAAGCGGACTCAGCAGCGGCAGCAACTTGTGCGCTTTTTTTTTTTTTTTTTTTTAACAGTGGAGTGAGGTGATCCCTGCTGAATCCTGTGGCGACCCCCGTGGGGGTTCCGACCCACAGGTTGAGAACCGCTGTTTTACAGCAACAAGATAAAATCAAAATAAACTTAACAAACTAATTTCTCAACATACAGGGGTGTCCTACATGGAGCGGTGGGTTCACCCCTAAAACAAAGACATGGGGAGGGGTGGCCTGCACGGAGCGGCAGGTGCACCTACTCTTGCCATCTTATTGGGCAGACTAGATGGACCATACTGGTCTTTATCTGCCGTCATTTGCTATGTTACTATAATAAAATTACATAAAACAATTCATCAATCCAGAACATAAATACAAACATTTCAGTATGAATGCTGCCTGATAGCTTCCATTGCACAAAAAAGTCAGCTGAAAAAAATGAAGCCATATGATCTTTTTCTAAACACATCCATTTCAGTGCTCAAATTTCTAGTTAGCTTAGTGCATTTGGCTGGATCAGCCACAGCAAAGGTTTGAGCATGGTTTGAATAAGGGAAGCAAACGCACAGATAGAACCTAAAGCAGATTCAAGCCCTCTGATATCAAAGTATTTTGAGTTTTGCAGCTTGTCATGCTGTGAGTGCTTGTGTGCATCAGAGATGCTTAGAGCTAAGCTATCAGTAGCTTTGCTACTGGCAGGGTCTCCCAAGATAGACAGGTCTCAGCTGAGATGCCAGACTAAGACAAACCACCCATCTGGGTAGCAGCAGAATGAGACGGTGTTGTAAGCAGAGGATCATTTTTCTGTGACAAATGCAACAACACTGGAAACTGCACAGAAGAAAGGCTTGGCAAATCTACTAATGTATCTTGCCTCAAAAACCCAAAGGATAGTCACAAAACAAATTGACCTATGGTGCTGGAAGATGAGACCCCCAGGTTGGAAGGCACTCAAATGGCTACTGGGGATGAGCTGAAGACTTCTCAGAGTAAAGCCAGCATTTATGATGTGGTTGGATCTGCAGATGTAGCTGTGCATGAAAAAAGAGTTAGAAGTTGCAAAGATATCTTACATATTGGGATATGGAACATACGAAGCATGAACCAAGGGAAGTTGGAGGTGGTCAAGAATGAAATGGTACATGCACAACTCGATCTGTTGGATGTTAGTGAACTGAGATGGACTGGCTTTGGGCATTTTGCATCTGATGATCATATGGTTTACCCTGCTGGAAATGAAAAACAAAGAAGAAATGGTGTTGCATTTATAGTTATGAAGAAACTTCCAAGAACTGTAATGAAATACAATGCAGTCAGCAAATACTTAATTTATATTGTTCTATGAGGAAAGCCCATCAACACAACTATAATTCAGATATATGCCCCAACAGGAGCTGCAGCAGAGGAAGACGTTGATGAGTTTTATGAACAAGTACAAGCTGAAATTGACAGATCATGCAAACAGGATATCCTGATAGTCTTGGGTGACTGGAACAGAAAGTTGGCTACAAAGAAGAAGGCAGAGTGGTTGGAAAATATTGACTTGGCAACAGAAACTAAGTTGGAGAAAGATTGATAGAATTCTGCAAGACCAATGATCTATTCATCTCAAACACTTTCTTCCAGCAATACAAGCGCCGACTGTACACGTGGACTTCACCCAATGGATTGTGCAGAAATCAAATTGACTACATCTGGAAGACAACGATGGAAAAGCTCTAACACCTGGAGCTGACTGTGGTACAGATCACCAACTACTAATATGCAAACTCAAGCTAAAGTTGAAAAAGAGCAAGCCATTCATGAATGTAGCAAAATAAGACCTTGAGAATATACCACTGGAATTTAAAGACTGGCTGAGAAATCAATTTGCTGCTTTAGATACAAATGACAGAGTTTCAGAAGAGCTATGGGATGATATCAAGAAGGTTGTGTTTGAGTAAAGTGATGTCTCTACATAAGGTGAAAAAGCAAAAACGGCCCAAATGAATGACTGAAGAAACTGAAAATTGTCCAGAAACACAGAGAAGCTAAAGCCAGAGGAGAAGGAGAGGCAATCGCGGAACTCAACAGAGATTTCCAATGTGCAGCAAGACAAGACAAGGAAAAGTGTACTACAATGACATAGGCAAGGAAATAGAATCAGAAGCTATTAGAGGAAGAACAAGATTGGCTTTTCTAAAGCTACAAGAATTAAAGAAAAAATTCCAGCCTCGAATTGGAATGCTACAAGATGCTCAAAGGATCCATGTTGAATGATGCTGAGAAGATCAAGAAAAGGTGGAAAGAATATGCATTGTCATTATACCATAAAGATCAAGTGAACCAGCAGCCATTTCAGCCTATACCTTATGATTAGGAACCATTAATGATGAAAGAAGAAAGTCGAAGCAGTATTGAAAGCCTTATTAAAGAATAAAGCACCAGGCATTGATGGCATTCTCATTGAGGTATTACAGAAATTGGATGAAGCTGTTACCAACTTACAAGGCTCTGCCAGGAAATTTGGAAGACAAATTCATGGCCAACTGACTGAAAAAGATCTGTGTTTATACCAATACTGAAGAAAGGTGATCCGACTGACTGTGGAAATCTGATCCCACATGCCAGCAAGATTCTACTCAAGATCATTCAGCAGAGATGACAACCATACCCTGAACGAGAACTGCCTGAAGTGCAAGCAGGGTTCTGGAAGGGTGAGGAACAAGAGACATCACGGATGTGAGATGGATCCTTGAAAAAAACAAAAGAATACTAAAAGGATATCCATATGTGTTTTATTGACTACAGCAAGTCTTTGACTGTGTAAACCATGAGAAACTCTGGGCCATATTAAGAAGCATGGGTATACCAGAACACCTGATCGTTCTCTTGAACAACTTTTAGATTGATCAAGAAGCAACAGTTCAAACGGAACTAGGAGAAACAGAATGGTTTAAAATCAGCAAAGGTGTATGAAAAAGCTGCATACTTTCTCCCTACCTGTTTAATTTATATGCAGTACAAATCATCAGAGAAGCAGGACTGTATGAAGGCAACCGAGGTGTGAAGATTGGTGGAAGCCTCATCAACAGCTTTCGCTGTGCTGATGATACCACATTACTGGCTGAAAGTGAAGATGATTTGAAACATTTGCTTCTCAAGATCAAGGAATACAGTCTTAAAATGGGTTTGCACCTTAACGTTAAGAAGACAAAGATCCTGACAACTGGCAAAATGAATAAGTTCATCGTTGATGGAGAAGAAATTGAAATAGTGGACAACTTTAACCTACTTGGATCAACTATCAGTAAAGTAGCAACAAGCAGTCAAGAAATCCGACAATGCATTGCTCTTGGCAGAATGGCTATAAAGAACATAGACAAGATTCTCAAGAGCAGAGATGTCTCTCTCCATACAAAGATTCGACTTGGTCAGGCCATGGCATTTTTAATAACTTCATATGGATGTGAAAGTTGGACAGTGAAAAAGATAAGATAGGAAGAAAATTGATGCCTTTGAATTATGGTGCTGATGACAAATACTGTGTATATCATGGACTGCCCGAAGAACAAACCAGTCAGTACTAGAGGAGATCAAACCTAAGCTTTCTTTAGAAGCTCAGATGACAAGACTTCTACTTTCATACTTTGGACACATCTTGCGAAGAGAAAGATCATTAGAGAAAGACGACATACTTGGCAATGTAGAAGGTCAACACAAAAGAGAAAGGCTAGCAATGAGATGGATCAATGCAATAACAGCAGCTACGGGTGCCAGTCTGTCAACAATGAGCCACCTGACTGAAGTCCGAGCACAGTTTAGGACAACTATCCAGAGGGTCGCTATGAGTCGACACTGATTTGACGGCACTTAACAACAGAAATAAAGGTGCATTGCCACACAAAGCCTAATGTATCAAAGTTAGAACCTTGAACTTTATTTGCCTTTGGATAAAATATAAGTGATGGGGAAGGGATTTTGGATTAAGCACATGCTTTTTTTTTTTTTAAGAAGTAGCTCAAGGTGAGTCAGGTATAGGTTTTTTCCTGTCCTTTGGAGTGCTTACAATCTAATGGGCTGATGCAGAAAAGCGTACCGCCATTGGCACAGGCATCAGTGCAATGTTTAAGCACACTTTTTCTGTGTGTAGCTTGAGTACAGAATGCAGGAAGACATTTGCCGCAAGCCCTAATCATTGCAAAGATGCACCTGTAAAAACCATCAAAATAGATGTTAATGAAGCAATTAGCTGTGCCACTCGAATTCAGAGGAGCACACAGAAGAGCAGAAGATTGAACTCAATACCTGGACTTTATTGCTACGTCAGAGAGGACGTAAGGGGTCTGCAGTCAGTGCTGAGAAGGAATTAATGCCTGTTTCTTGAGCAGACAACCCTTGCAGCTTTTTATGGACTTTGCTGAAGTGAGTGAGACCTGAAAAAAAATGGCAGAGAGAGTGTGCTGGAACATGTATGCACATGTATTAGAATGCTATGTAGTACAAAAGAGCAATCATTCTGCTCAGAATAATATCTAATGTCTACGAACATCAATATTATTTTGAGCAGAATAATACAGCTCTTAGGTGTTAGATAGAATTCTAGCATATATGCATGAGTGTCTTCTTGTGCACAGGATGAAGGTGCCGCTAACGCAGACATCTATGCACATGTGCTTGGCTTGCTCTCCTAGTTTAGCATGGATTTTCTGCATGCAGTTCCTTTGTATGCGGCTTGCTTACACATGACTATGCAAAACATCTTTGCACTAACCCTACATTTGGAAACCCTGCACTAGAGCTTTAGCACTAGGCTCTAGCACAGGATTTCTGCATTGACCTGTAAGTTTGTACTTGAGGGATTGAAGGGTTAAGTTACTTGCGTGAGATCACAGGAAGTGCCAATAGAATTCCAACCAGCTTCCCTGGTTCTCAGCCTGCTGCTGTAGCCATTAGACTATTCCCCCCACTTAAACACAGTGAGAAGATTAAACACAGTGAGATAAGATTAAATCATTGGTTTCCAATCAACAGATGATCAGAATTGTGCACATCTGACCCCTAATATAATGTTCCCTCCTCTCCTGATTGTACACATGACCAGCAGCCTCAGTTGTCATTTTTATGCACCTTTCTATGGACTGGGTGTGTGATGGCCAGTTTGGAACCACCATGGGCTTGCTCAAAAATGCCTTCATCTCTGCTGTTGTCACGGTGCAGGTAAGAGGAGGCTCAGACACTCTGGAGCTCCAGTCAAGTAATTGAGGGAGTGTAGTTGCCTTAGTGTTGATAGATGGTGTGTTCCTGGATTTCACACTGCTGTCTCCAAGCTGAGTCTTCTCATCTCTTTCATCTCTGATCTTCAATATCTTCTCCACTGCATCTCCTCTCTCCTGTTCCTCTTCACTGCACAACATCATTTGCAGAACAGACTCGCTGTAATCATACCAAGCTGACTTCTCACTTTAGGTTTTTCAGATTCTTTCCTTTCAGATTATGCTTAGAAATCCATATTCTCATGAACCTTAGAGCTGTCGTAAGACATCTGCTATGTGACACAGGTCCTATTTCCAACAGAGCCAGATCTTTTGGCAAGACACGTGTTCTCATGGCAGTTACAATTCTATAGCCATAGCTTTGATCTGTATTTAAGTCTGATCTCTTCATCACTGAGCTGAGGAAGATCAGGGCCAACCGAGATGTTAGTAAAATCAGGATTTATTTCCAGTTTAGTAGCTGAATCCAGCATTTTTCCTATGGAACCTGCCCATTTGTTGTTGCTTAATGTCTTGCCATCTAAAGCAGTCACTAAGTGCCTCAATGGTAGTTTGCCTTGTGAGCAGGTTACAGACAATCCACACCAGCTTCCTTTGTAGCTTCTCCTCAACATATTGCATCACTCCTTCCTCCCAACCAGTGTTTACATTACAGAAATCACCTCCAATAGCTTGAAGAGTTTTGTCTGCTCCTCTTTCTCTCAGCCATGCAACCAAATTATTAGTAATTATTTCTGCATGAGTCTTCTCTTTAGTTGCTCTTACAGGAACAAAATGCCACAGATGTCTGCCTCCTGGATCCATATAAACTGTGTAATGTTCCTCTTTCACCATACCTGGATACATTTTGCCATTCTCTTCTGCCTTTAACATGAACCTCATATCATCACGGCGATCATCAAAGAAAATGCAACTAATGCCATTCTGCTGCATTTCCTCCTCAAACTGTACCTCCAATTTTTTCATGATTCTCGCCTGAGCCTCTTCACCTTGTGATCAATCAGCAAAGCAGTGTCCAAGTGAGTGATGAGTCCTGCATCAATCCAGGCAGCAGTAGCAATCTCTGCCACCTCTCTCAATCCAGTATGGTGTCTTAAATTGGCACGGACTATGTTGGTTAAATCCTCGGTATTATATTTTGGCCTCTTCCTAGCTTCCTGTAGAGCAACAGGAGCTTCCTCCATTGGTTCTAACATCATGTCATCCAAATCTCCTTGTTCTACTTCAAGCACAGATCTCTTCATCATCTCTTTACACAAAAGCGGAAGTAAGGATGTGGTTGAAAACTACAGGCCGGTTAGTTTAACTTCGGTGGTGAGTAAATTATTGGAAACGCTGCTGAAAGAGAAAATAGTGAGGTTTCTGGAGTCCAGCGGATTACAGGATCCGAGGCAGCATGGATTCACCAGAGGCAGGTCTTGTCAGACAAATCTGATTGATTTCTTTGACTGGGTAACCAGGGAGTTGGACCGAGGGAGAGCTCTAGATGTGGTGTATTTAGATTTCAGTAAAGCCTTTGACACTGTTCCTCACAGGCGACTTATAAACAAACTGAGCACCCTAGGGATGGACCCTAAAGTTACTGCTTGGGTTAGAAATTGGGTGGGAGGCGACAAAGAGTACAAGTAAATGGAGCTCACTCTGAGGAGAAGGATGTTACCAGTGGTGTACCCCAGGGATCTGTCCTTGGTCCGATTCTTTTTAACATCTTTGTTAGTGATATAGCGGAAGGGCTGTCGGGTAAGGTTTGCCTCTTTGCAGATGATACCAAAATCTGCAATAGAGTAGACACCCAGGAAGGTGTAGATAACATGAGGAGGGATCTAGCTAAGCTTGAAGAATGGTCTAGAATTTGGCAGCTGGGATTTAATGTTAAAAAATGTAAGGTCATGCATTTGGGCTGCAGCAACCCAAGGGAGCAATACAGTATAGGAGGTGAAGTACTTTTGTCCAGTAAAGAAGAGCGGGACCTAGGCGTGGTTGTGTCTGATGATCTTAAAGTAGCTAAACAGGTAGAAAAGGCGACGGCAAAAGCTAGAAGGATGCTTGGGTGCATACGGAGAGGAATGGCTAGCAGAAAAAAGGAGGTGATAATGCCTCTGTATAAGTCTTTGGTGCGACCTCATTTGGAGTATGGTGTGCAATTCTGGAGACCGCACCTTCAAAAGGATGTGAACAGGATGGAGTCGGTGCAGAGGGTGGCTACTAAAATGATTAATGGGCTTCATTATAAAGCATATGAGGACAGACTTAAGGATCTTAATATGTACACCTTAGAGGAAAGGCGGGATAGAGGTGATATGATTGAGATGTTTAAATACCTCCGTGGCATAAATGTTCAGGGAGAGAGCCTCTTTCAATTGAAAGCAAGTTCTGCTACGAGGGGACATGGGATGGGGGTGAAGGGAGATAGATTCAGGAGTGATATGCGGAAATATTTCTTTACGGAAAGAGTAGTGGATCCATGGAATAGTCTCCCAGTGGAGGTGGTAGAGATGAGGACAGTAACTGAATTCAAAAAAGCATGGGACCAACACAGAGGATCTCTAAAGGTAAAAAGTGGACTGTTGTAGTTGTTGTTATGGAAGGACAGACTAGATAGGCCATGTGGTCTCTTTCTGTCATCATGTTTCTATTTTTCTTGGTCTATTGCTGTTCTTTTTTCACTTTTAATCCTCTGATTTTCTTCATTCTCCTTCCTTTTTGCCTGCCTTTCCTTCTGTAGTTCTTGTCATCTCCAGGAACGAGCAGGAATGTAGTCTTCACATATGGGTGACATCAATACTGATGGAGCCCACGCGGGAATGCTCCCCAGCGTCCAATAGGAAAGCCTTTGGGAGCAACCCACTGCGCCTGTATTGCTGTCCTCCTGCCTTTGTGACTCTCTCTCTTTAGTTCTTCGTTTTCTGCAGAGCCAGCAGGAAGCAAATCCTGTCACAGCAGAAAGTGTCTTCTTTCTTATTTTTTTGTGGTTGCGTCTGCCTTCCCATCGAATCCAAAACCAAACTTTCATCTTTACTTCTTCTTTCTGAAAAAAGAGCAAAAAAAGAAAGCAAACTTTAATTCTTCAGGCACTCAATGCCATTTCCGGCCTTAGGACTTCCATCCATTCCATCCAGTCTACTGACACGATGGAAAAACCAACTAGTGGTTTTAAAAAAAATGTTCCAAGTGTGGTAGTACCATTTCTGCCACTGATATCCATGATTGGTGTCTCAAATGCCTCAGCCCGGATCACCAGCTGTCTGAGTGTCCCCTTTGCAAGGAGATGACAGAGGCCTACAGAATCGGGCTGCAAAACTCTACTCCCTGTTTGCCTCAGATGTATTCTCGCTTGCTTCGACATCATCGAGGACATCGTCTTCTTTACATGGATCTCAGGTATCGAAACACAAGTCTTCTTCCAAGACAGGCTGTCGTCGTAAGGATAGATCTCTATTTAAAAATAGAGATGCTTCGAGCATTGCCCTAGAGGTTGATTGACCAGCCAAACTACCCCTGCGGGAGGACCTCCCCTCCAAAGCCTTACAAGGGGTCCAGAGTGCTCCCGAGGCCTCCACTTCCGGAGAGCTTCTGGTGCCATACTCTGGAACTGTAACCCAAGCTCCCAGTACCGATACCCAAGCATTGGCAAACTCGATAGACCAGCGCATGCTAACCATCGAGCGGCGTCTTGCGGCTCTATTAGCAGCATCAGTGCCAGTCAAGACCATACCACCAGTATCATAAATACCGATACAGCCGATGATGCAATCGTTATCGAGCTTCGTGCCCCTCTGCACACTTCCGCCCATGCCAGGCCTCGAGTAAATGCCCGGTTCCAAGGTACCAACACGGCAGGTCTCTTGCACCGATACCGATCTCAATCGGTACCAGTCTTTACAAGAACAAGAGCATTGCTCTCGTCGATACTTTGAATCTACCAATTCCGATTCTTCGGACGATGAATTGATCAGTACCAGAGAGGAGAGTCGTCTCCCCGAGGATCCCTCCCTATCTCCACAATGACGCATGTCCCCTCCTAAAGACATGTCTTTCCAGGAGTTTATCAAGGATATGGCGAGGGGCCTATCCATTACTCCTGCATCGGAGAAAGAACCCAGAGCAGAGGAGTTGGAAATTCTTCAATATCCTACAGCTCCTAAAGAGACAACTGTTCTCCCTATAGATAGCATACACCAAGACCTTATATTCTGGATGTGAGAGACGTCCCTTACCATTTCTCCCCATACCCAGCAACTCGATACCCGGGTTCCAGAAGATGCAGTTTCCACACCACTCAATGGTAGTGGAATCGGCTGTGCATCTAAGAGTTCTAAAACGTACTCCTCCAGTCCCCCGGGCAAGTAGTCGAGGACCCTCAATACTTTTGGTCACCGGTGCTTTCAAGTCTCCATGATTTCAGCCCATATAAGTTCATACATACTCTACATGGGTATGTTCCTTAGGGAGGTGACTAGGGATCTGGAGTCAATGTCTCCTCTTCTTCCGGATAACAAGAGGGTGCACTACCTTATATTAGTCAAACATGCCCAAAATGTTTCTAAGTTTGTCAATAGGGCAACCTTTGACTGTTTTGAATGCATTAGCAGAACCTTAGACTAGCAGCTTGACATGAAAATGCATATAAGCAACACCATCAAGGCAATCTACCACAAGATATGTACAATTCGCCACCTACATCCCCTACTGGAGCCTGCTGACTTACGGACAATATTTCAAGCCCTTGTAACCCCCATTTCAACTATGCCAACACTATCCTTCATGGTCTCCCTAAGAGCACACTTAACCCACTTCAACTGGCAATGAATGCCACGGCCCGTATCCTGCACGGAGCCTCCAGAAGAGATCACATAATTCCTATTTTGCAAAATCTCCATTGGCTCCCTATCTACTGCAGACTCACCTTCAAAGTACTACTGATCATCTTCAAAGCCCTAAACAGGCTATCCTCCACCTCCCTCACAGACCTTGTTCACCCCACTCCTCAGAATAGATCCAGAAGATCAACAGCTGCTAACACACTCGCTGTCCCCAATGCAATAACAAAATGCTCCCTCGTGACAAAGAACAGAGCTTTTGTGTTCTATGCACCCACTCTTTGGAATGCTCTCCCTACCACCATCCGGTCTATTTCTGACCTCGCACAATTCAGGAAGGCTCTAAAGCACCACCTTTTCCTCCAGCATTACTCTCAGCCTGGTGACATGACATAACCCAGCACACCCTTTACAAAAGCTTCGTGTTGACAAAACCATAACCATCCATACAATTACACAACTTGTATATGGTCACCTCTGTAGAAACTTGTATATAGTTATCCCTGCTGAAATCCAAGTTTGATCTTCTGTAGAAACTTGTATATAGTTATCCCTGTTGAAATCCAAGTTTTATCTCCTGTTCCTTGTAAGTTTCAATGTACGTTCCATTCTACATTGTACAATTTATTGTTACTTGTAAACCATACTGATTCTAAAGAGTGTGGTATAAAAAAGACTTAAATAAATAAATAAACTTCTATCTGCATAGGTGTCCGTAGGATTGCGTGGCTTCAAGCATCAGACCTTGAACAGTGGGTTCAAAATAAGCTGGGAAATATTCCCTGAACAGGAGAAAACCTGTTTGGAAAGGATTGGCAAGATAAGACTTCTCAGAGTCTGAGAATACCACCCTCAATAGTCTTTTCAGGGCTACTGTCTACCCTAATAAGAAAAAAGCAGCTGCTAAAAAGCCTTTCTATGGTAAGAAGAAGAAATTCTACTCTTCTTACCCCTCATCTTCTCAATACCAACCTCAGGGTACCCAGAGGAAGCAACAGCCAGCAGCGCAGACTCAATCTACGCCTGGTTTTTGACTTCTAACTAGAGAACATTGCCACTCTGCCTCTGGAGAACCCCCATCCCCTCCACATAGCAGGCAGGCTTTGCCATTATGCACACAGATGGCATCTCATAACCTCAGAACAGTGGACAATAACTATGGTGCGCAAGAGGCGTACAAGCTTCATCTACCAAGCATAACCCCCACCACTCTAGTGGCGGAATATTATTCCCAACCGCCACTCACTGCTCTCCTCCAGCAAGAGATCACCTCTCTTCTGTAAGAGTGTGCCATAGAAGAAGTTCCAACATCCCAGAATGGGACGGGGTTCTATTCTCCGTACTTTCTCATTCCAAAAAAGAACGGAGAGTACAGACCCATCTTAGATCTCAGAAACCTCAACAAGTTTCTAATTCGAGAGAAATTCAAGATGATTTCACTAGGGAACCCTTCTTCCTTATCTCCAGAGTCAGGACTGGCTCTGTTTTCTAGATCTCAAAGAAGCAAATACCCATGTCCTCATTCATCCAGAACACAGGAGGTATCTACGCTTCATCTTCCTAGGAAATCACTATCAATACAGAGTCCTTCCCTTCGGATTTGCCTCTACCCCAAGAGTCTTCACACAGTGTATGGTGGTTGTAGCCACATATCTAAGGACTCTCAGACTATTAGTCTTCCCTTACTTAGACGATTGGCTAATAAGGGCAGCCACTTCTCAGGAAGTTCCTCTATCCCTCCTTCGTACAATTCAAGTATTACAGGATCTAGGATTTGTGATAAATCTTCCAAAACCCCATCTAGTCCCTACTCTAGAATTCATAGGGGCCATTCTAGACACTCAACGGTCAAGGGCATTTCTATCCCAGGACCGTTGTACCCGCCTAGTACAGATAGCATCTCAAGGTTCAAAAACAATCTCTCGGCCAGAGAGATGCTACAGCTGTTAGGCCATATGGCCTCTGCGGTTCATGTAGTGCCATATACTAGTCTACACATGTGGGCAACTCAATGGACTCTTGCCTCCCAGTGGAAACAGGCCTCTGGGACCCTCACAGACAAAATCAAAGTCACAGACATTCTCATGAACTTCCTGCTCTGGTGGTCTATGCCGGGGAATCTCCTCATAGGGTCACCTTTTTAGATGCCTCCACATCAAGGCATCCTGACAACAGATGCCTCCAAACTGGGATGGGGAGCCCACTTGGACTCTTTCTCCACTCAGAACAAGGGTCATAACGCCAAATAAATTTGCTGGAGCTTCGTGCAATCTTCAGTGCTTTCAAAGTGTTTCAACAACTGCAGGGCCACAGAGTTCTGGTTCAGACAGACAATCAGGTAGCTGTGTTCTACGTGAACAAGCAGGGAAGAATGGGCTCTTGGGCCATCTGCAAGGAGGCTCTCCATCTTGGTCCTTTGCCATTGCTCATCAGATGCATCTCCAAGCAGTATATCTGCCAGGACACCAAAATGTCTTAGCAGACAGATTGAGTTGGATCCTCCTTCCGCACGAGTGGTCTCTCCATCTGGAGACAATCTCCTACATCTTTCACACCTGGGGAACTCTGTAAATAGACCTTTTTGCCACTCCGCAGAATGCCAAACTACCTCGTTTTTGCTCCCGAACCCTGATGCTCAGTCATCAGCTGGTGGATACTATCGACTTTCACTGGGGTCAGGATTTCCTGTATACCTTTCCTCCCATACTCCTGATTCCCAAAATGCTTTTCAAGCTTCAAGCAGACAGGGGCCACATGATCCTCATAGCCCCACACTGGCCACGTCAACCGTTGTTTCCTCCCCTGTTAGGTAGTCACAGACTCACCCTCTCAGTCTCTGATCAGCTCCCGACCGTCTCTCACAGGAGAAGAGGACGCTACTTCATCCCATCCCACAGTCTCTCCATCTCATGGCTTGGTTACTGAAAGCATAGCCTTGCATGGTCTCAATCTTTCTCAGGAAGTAAAGAACATCCTACTAGCCTCCAGGAAACTGTCTGCCAGACGTTCCTATGACTTTAAGTGGCGTAGATACTCCACTTGTTGTACCCAAAGGGATCTTAATCCATTCTCAGCTCCGGTGGAGGCTCTCCTTCAGTATCTCCTCCATCTTTTGTCCTCTGGTCTCAAGATAAACTCAGTGAGGGTTCACCTCAGTGCAATTGCTGCTACTTGGATAGACAGCCTATTTCTTTACAACCACTTGTGACATGTTTTATGAGAGGGCTCTTATTAACCAAGCACCCATCAGGCCACCACCAGTGACATGGGATCTTAATGTGATGTTAGGTGAGCTTCTTAACCCACACTTTGAACTTTTAGCCACAGCCTCCCTAAAGTTTCCCTCTTGGAAAGTCATCTTCCTTGTTGCATTCATTCCAGCTAAAAGCATCAGTGAGCTCCAAGCGTTGTTGGTGATCTGCCTTATACCCACTTCCACTATGATAAGATGGTCCTTAGGACTCATCTTCGTTTCATGCCCAAGGTGGTGTCGCCTTTCCATTTGAATCAGTCAATCTACCTGCCTGTCTTTTTCCCTAGACCGCATTCCTCTAGGACAGAGGCAACCCTCCATACTCTTGACTGCAAGCGTGCCATGGCATTCTATCTTCAAAGTACAGCTGAGCACCGTAAAAGCTCTGTTATTCATCTCCTTTGATCCCAGTCACTTGGGGTTGCCAGTATCCAAACGTACTCTATCTAAATGGATAGCAAATTGCATCTCATTTGCTTATGCTAAAGCAGGATTATCCCTTGAAGGTCATGTCACTGTCCATAATATTTGTGCCATGGCTGCCTTGACTGCAAACCTACGTTCTGTAGCCATTGATAAAATCTGCAAAGCAGCCACCTGGTCTTTGGTGCATACCTTTGATGCACATTACTGTTTGGACAAGTACTCCCACCGGGATGCCATGTTTGGTCAGACTGTACTTCAAAACCTCTTTCAGACTTGGGTCATCTACTACTCTCTGTCCCAGAATTTCGATGTCAGATGTCCATTAAAGATCCATGCCCTCTTGAGGCCTGCTCTGAAGCAAAGCTACCGATTCTGGGAATCTTTCTCTGGCATCTGGGAACTAGGAGTCCCATATGTGAAGACTACATTCCTGCTTGTTTCTGGAGATAGCGTAGTTACTCACCTGTAACAGGTGATCTTCGGTAACAGCAGGAATTTAGCCTTAACAACCCACCCTCCTCCCTTAGGACTTGCAGAGTTTCTCGCTCTCTTTCTCTCTATTCTCTCCTGTAGCTCAGCTAGAAACTCAACTGAAGAGGGAGAGTCACAAAGGTGGGAAGGCATCAACGCAGGCGCAGTGGGATGCTCCCAAAGGCTTTCTCATTGGATGCTGGGGAGCGTTCCCGTGCGGGCTCCATCGGTACTGACGTCAACCATATGTGAAGACTAAATTCCTGCTCTTCCCGGAGATCACCTGTTACAGGTGAGTAGCTATGCTTTCTGATCTCAGGGAGGTTGACTGGTCCATTCTGGTGAGATCCAACACTCCCAGCTTTCTCTCTTTGACTTTTTATAAAGGCTAACTCAATTACAGGAATCTTTTTCTCACTGCTGCAGTCACAAAGTATGTGTATTCCACTGACACAGGCATAATGGCATCCCACATCAGTACAACTCTATCTCCAGGAACAAGCAGGAATGTAGTCTTCACATATGGGTATCGTCAGCACCGACGGAGCTTGCATGGGAACACACCCCAGCGTCCTATAGGAAAGCCTTTGGGAGCATCCCACTGCGTCTGTGCTGCTGCCTTCCCGCCTTTCGACTCTCCTCCTTCAGTTTTTCATTTTCCGCGGAGCCGACAGGCAGCAATTCCTGTCACCGCAGAAAATGTTCTTTTTTTTTGTGGTCATGTCTGCCTTCCTGTCAACGCTCACACCGGTACCATCGGTGTCTTCATTTTTTTCTTCTTCTTTCTTTTTTTAAAAAAAAATAAAGTGTTTTTTCTTGAGGGTCTTTCCCCTCTTGGTGCCTTGGCGCCATTTTGGGCCGTAGGCCCTGTTTTTCTTAAAATGGAGAAACCAACTAGTGGTTTTAAAAAATGTTCAAAATGTAGCAGTACTATTTCTGCTACCAACACCCATGACTAGTGTCTGAAATGTTTGGGCCCAGACCAGTCACCATCGGAGTATCTCCTCTGCAGAAAGATGACTAAGAGGGGCCTGCAGAATAGAGCTGCGAAACTCAGCACCCTTTTTGCCTCGGATGCAGTGTCGTCCAGGGCTTCATCTTCCTCCCATGGATCTCAGGTAACCAAACCCAGGTCTTCCTCGAAGACTGTCCAGTCCTCAAATGGTAGATCTCCTTCTAAGCATTGAGATGCTTCTAGCGTTTACCCTTGAGGAAAATACACCGGCTGAACAACCTCGGCAGGAGGTCCTTGCCTCCAAAGCATTATCGGGGTCCCAAGATGTTCCTGAGGCATCCACCTCCGGAGAGCTCTTGGTGCCATGTTCTGGGGTCGTGGCCCACTCTGCCGGTACCGACACCCAGACATCAGCAGGCTCCATGGATCAACATATCCTAGCCATTGAGTGGAGTCTTGCGGCCTTGCTAGCAGCCTCTGTACCGCTGAAGCTGCTGCAATCGGTTCCGCAGTCATCGGTACCGATACCAGTACCGGACGTATCTGCATCTACCATTGCACTGCTCTCCATGCTACCACCCATGCTTGCCCTAGAATCAGTGTCCAGCATAGAGGGTCCAGTATCGAGGCATTCCGATGCTGACTTCGTTCGGTGCTGTCGACAGGTGATGGGGGAGCACCCAGCCCGTCGATACTTCAAGTCTTATGATTCCAATTCTTCCGATGACTCCATCGGTATTGGAGCGGTTCTTCCGGAGGATCCCTCTCCTTTCCCGCAACAACAAATGTCTCCTCTGGAGGACATGTCTTTTCAAGACTTTATATGGGATGTGGCTCGGAGCCTCTCGATCACTGTGACCCCCCGAGAAGGAACTGAAAGCTGAAGAACTTGAAATTCTTCAGTATCCGGCAGCCCCTAAAGAGGCCGCAACCCTTCCCATACATCAGATTTTGCATGACCTCATGCTTAGGATGTGGGAGACACCTTTAACGGTGTCTCCACATTCTTGAAGACTCGAAACAATGTACTGGGTACCGTAGTGTCCCGGATTCCAAACACAATTACCACACCATTCCATGGTTGTGGAATCGGCAATGCACCGAATCAAAAGTGCCAAGACACATTCCTCTAATCCTCTGGGCTGTGAGGCGAGAACTGTCGATGCCTTTGGCCGTCGATGTTTTCAGGCCTCTATGTTATCGGCCAGAATAAGTTCATACGTACTCTACATGGGTATGTTTATTCGGGAGGTTACTAAAGATTTGGAACTGATGGCTCCTCTTCTCCCTAATGACAAGAGGTCCGATTTCCTTACACTTGTTAAACATGCCCAAAATGTTTCTAAGTTCATGAACAAGGCAACCTTTAATTGTTTTGAGTATATTAGCGGGACATCTGCTATTTCCATCGATGCACATCAACTTGCTTGGTTACAAGCACCTGATTTAGAGCAGTGGGTGTAAGACAAGCTTGGGAATATTCCTTGCATGGGAGAAAACCTATTTGGCAAGGATTGGCAGGACAAAGCTTCTCAGCTTGAGTCCGAGAACACCACTTTGAATAGACTATCAAGGACCACTGCCAACCCAGCTAAGAAAAAGACGGTTAAGAAACCCTTTTTCAACAAGATAAAGAAATTCTATTCTTCATACACCCATGCTGTCCACTGCCCAGTCCATGCTCCCCAGAAGGGGCAACAGCAGCCAAAACAAGAAAGGCTCAAGTCCCCAGAGCTCAACCAGCTCAGCAGACACAGCCTCCACAAGGTCTTTGACTCCTTCCTAGAGAACCTAGTCATCCTACCTCAAAAGATTCGAGCCTCTCAGCATTCCAAGCAGACTGTGTTACTTTGCCAAGGGGTGGCAACAGATATCATCAGAGCATTGGACTGTCTCCATAATGACAGAGGGGTACAAACTCCATTTCCACAGTATGCCCCCTCCCTCCACTCCAAGAGAGTTCAGTTCTCGGCCCTCCCTCACCACTCTCTTGGGTCAGGAAGTTACCTCACTCCTGGTTCAGGGTGCCATAGAGGAGGTACCTCTTTCTCAACAGGGCCTGGGCTTTTACTCCCCCTACTTCCGTATACCAAAGAAAACAGTAGAGTACAGGCCCATTTTGGATCTCAGGGAGTTAAACAAGTATCGGTTCCGAGAAAAATTCAAAATGATCTCTCTCGGAACACTAATACCTTACATCCAGAGTCAGGATTGGATATGTTCTCTAGACCTAAAGGATGCATATGCACATATCCTTATTCATGCACATCACAGGAGGTTTCTTTTATTCCTCTTTCAGGGAATACATGACCAGTAAAGGGTTCTACCCTTTGGCCTGGCTTCTGCCCCAAGAGTCTTCACAAAATGCATGGCAGTAGTAGCAGCATTTCTAAGGACTTTAGGGATATTTGTCTTCCCCTACTTAGACGACTGGCTGATCTGAGCATCAACAGCTCCAGAGGCCAGCTCTGCTCTTTCCTGCACAATACGAGTTCTTCAATATCTGGGATTGGTCGTAAATCTCCCAAAGTCCCATCTTACCCCTTCTCAATCCCTAGCGTTCATAGGGGCTCATCTAGACATGTGGCAATCAAGGGCTTTCCTGCCACAGCTCCGCTGTGCTCGAACAGTTCAACTGGCTTCTCAGGCAGCTATGAAAACTTTCCTGACTGCTTGAGAAATGCTTCAGTTGCTCATTCATATGCCATCCACTGTACATGTGGTCCCCTATGCTCGCCTACATATGCAGGCAGCCCAGTGGACCCTAGCCTCTCAGTGGACTGAGGCGTCTGGTCGTCATCGGGACAAAATCAGAAACCCTTCGCGCCTCATTTCGTCCCTTCAGTGGTGGCAATCGCTAGAAAACCTACTCGTAGGGTCACCTTTTCAGCAGCCACTGCACCAAGCTACGTTGACGATGGACGTGGCCAAGTTGGGTTGGGGAGCTCATCTGGACAATCTCTCCACTCAAGGTCTCTGGACCCAGCAGGAGACTTGCCTTCACATAAACAAACCTACTGGAACTCAGAGCCATTTTCTACGCTTTTCGAGTATTCCAGGACCATCTGCGCTACAAGACAGTTCTTGTCCAGACGGACAATCAGGTAGCCATGTTCTATGTGAACAAGCAGGGTGGAACAGGTTCTCAAGGGTTGTGCAATGAAGCTCTACACCTATGGTCCTTTGCAAGAGGCCTTCAAATTCACCTACTAGCGGTGTATCTCCCAAGCAAACAGAATCTCCTAGCAGACAAACTCAGTTGAGTGCTGCTGCCACACGAGTGGTCCCTTCATTCAGAGCAAATTGCTCAAATCTTTTGAATCTGGGGAAACCCAGATATAGACCTATTTGCAAATCCTCAGAATGCCAAACTTACCCAATTCTGTTCCAGAATTCCTGCTCGGAACAGTCAGGCAACAGATGCTTTCCACCTCCACTGGGGTCAGGACTTCCTATATGCCTACCCGCCCATTCCCCTCATTCCCAAAACTCTGTTCAAACTGCAGAGGGACAGGGGCCATATGATCCTCATAGCCCCATGATAGCCATGACAGATGTGGTATCCACTGCTTCTACGTCTCAGGCCAAACCTCGAGTTGGGAGTGGCTCCAGATCTTCTATCCCAGGAGAACGGAACGCTTCTGCACCCCAACCCTCAGTCCTTGCACCTGATGACGTGGCTGCTGAGAGCTTAGAACTTGTGGTACCGCAGAGCCTATTCATGGAGAAAAAAGGGTTTTAAATCCTGAAAAAAGATTTTATCATCAGCTGCAATATTATGAGGAGCCCAATAGAGGGAGCAGGAGTGACCTTCCAAGGCCCAGAGAACTGCACCTCAGAGCTGATGAGGTAATGCAACCAATGGAGAAAAGGGGGAGTTCCCCTGAAGAAAGGCTGGGAGCTTGAAAATGAGGAACTAGGACAAGTTAAAAGCAGACCAGGGAGAGAGAGACCGGGGAGAGGCATACCAAGGAAGGCCTACCAAAAGGAGGCATATCAAGAAGAGGCTTATCAAGGAAAAGCAGACCACGGAGAGTCACACCACAGAGAGCTTCTGGAAAGGAACCAAGAAGGAGAGCACCATAAGGAGTGTCCAGAGCACCAGAGAGGAAGGAGTTCCTGGCAGGAGGGCATAGTGAATCCGAGCCCACAGAGTTCCAGGAGTCCTTGGTTGAGAGGTACTGGAAAGAAAGGCACAAGGGGAGAAATAAACCCCAGAGTTTGGTGTGAAGAACCGGCAGCAGTAAAGGCAAGACACAGTAAGCATTATCTGAGCCAGGATGAAGTCTTTGCTGCAAATGGTAATATTCCTTATTCAAATGGTAAAAGGTGTGAATGTGAGAGAGTGGTGACTCTTGTCAGACGGCTGCCTAGGGTGAGAACTTACACAATCTTGACGATGCATATATTCATATGATTCTTGCAAGGTATTGTGGGTATTGTAGTTCATTCACTCCCAAACACAGCTGATGACAATAATTTGAGTTGTGAAACCAAGTGGTAAGATCAATAAAATACTTCTTTTATTGATGGGGTTTAATTCACCCAGCACATGTATGCTTGATAGCACTATAAATGAGGTTACTTGCTTGCAGTGTTTAAAATGGATAACAAAAAGTCACAAAGTAAACCAGAAAACAACCTTCAGCTTGTCAGGCAATTAGCTAATGTTTTCTTAGCAAATAATTACCAAATACAAAGGCACAAAGTAAAGAATAAACTTTTCTGGTTAGGTTAACTTCTGCTTATTTTCCATGCAGATCTCAGCAGTGATTCTCCCTTGCTCACACACACAATCAGGTGCAGCCCTAATTACTATCAATGGACCAGCTGAAAGCCTTTAGCTGGCTGGCTGCTACTGTGTGAGCCCAAATCCTGCTTTAAGAGCTGTTTGCAGTGGAAATAAAGAACAAAGTTAGGTTTCTTTGTGATGGCTGATGTGTTTGCTCATAGAAAACTAGCAATAGCATTTAGATAAAGAACAGTCCATGTAAATAGTTTCATCTGCTGTATTTCCCCCTGCATCAACAATCATAGGGTCAATATCATACATTGGCACAGATGAGTCTTTCATTAAGGCACTATCATGAGAATGCTTATTCCCTTGCTGCCATTCTCTATTATAGATAGGGTCTGGATCAGTGTTCATACCTGAGCCTCTCCTGCCATCATAATTCCTCTCTGTAAAGCCTGGCCAATATGTAATCCAATTCTGATGTCCAGCCTTCCAATCTTGATCCCTGGACACTGGATCTCCTCTCACATACCTTCTGGCCTTGGTCTGAAAGTCCCTTCCACGTGCAGTCTTCTCTCTTCCAGGTAGCCACTGGTGATTCCTATCTCTGCCACTCCATTCCTCTGGCTGAATCCAGTCCAATGGACTCTGCTGGCTTTTGGAATACCTCCCAGTATGAGTACTGCCTTGGAATCTCCCAGACCTTCCAATGGCCTTTCTTCTCTTCCTTCCAGAGAGTTTCCTTCTCTCTCTATCTGCGTGGCTTTTGCTGAAGCTGTTCTTCCAACTGTTGCTGAAACTGTTATCTGAAGAAAAAGCTCTACTCTTATCCTGTTCTAATGTGTGCTGCTCCCTAACACAGCGCAGCTGTGTTGAATCAGGCCCTGCCCTTTGAGATGAGTGCTTAGGGATTACCTCATAGCTCTCTTGATTGCACACACATTCTCTCACTTCAGCCCCTCTCATGGCTGCTGGAAACCTGGTGCATTCTGGGACTGGTAGTCTTTTATGTGAAAACTCTGTTTTCTTGCTTCTACCAGAACTGACAGGTTGCTTGTTCAGAGTCACATCATCTTTTCTATAGCTCCTACCTGAGCTATGATAAGCTTCCTTATCACACTCTGCATGAAGGCCAGCTGGAGTGTGAAAAGCCTACTGCTCAAGACACGCTGAACTACAGCAGGAGCAGGCCATGGGACTCAACTAAACAAGGTAAAATACCTTTTTATTCTGATAAGCAATATAAGTTAAGAAGACAGGAAACACAAGATACTGGAGTATATCCTCCCTATCAAACTGTTTGTGAAACCAAGCACAAGCCCTTGGAAAAAAGACTGTATAACATAAGGCAGCCTGCAAGGGGAAGTAACTGCCATAACAAACACTCACATGGGCGCGGCCCTGACTTGAATGCTGAACATTGGAAGCTAGTAAATGTGTTATATGAGAAACCTCAGTACACTCCTCAAGAGTTTACTGACACTGATTCACAGCTGTCTGATACTCAGCCCATGCAGGTGGAATTCAACGAAGACCCACCTGAAACCCCGATGGACTGTAGCTACTGTCAGGCAGGTAGCCTAAGGTCTGTGCATGAAACATAAAACAGTGAACAGTAGCGAATGCCTGTAAAGTTTGTTTATGCCAAGTACTGTGAAGCAACAGTTAAACAAAGCAAGTGTGAATATATTTTCTTTTTGTTGCCTGAAGCAAGGTTTCTTTCAGTTTGTTGAAGTAGTCTCCCATAACTTGAACCATTGTGCTTAAAGGGAAATAAAGCCTTATTTTCCCTACATTCTGGCTAGTGTGTTCTCTTGAACTTTGGCCCCCGGTAGGTCCTGGGAACATTACCAAGACCTCTTACAGAAGGACCAAATTCAAAATATATAAAAAACTCTCATGTCCATCTGACCTGCCCATACCAACCTTGGCCTCTGGGGCGGCAGCATGACAAACTACACGATATCAACCTATCTCAACAGGTTAAAGATATCCTTTTGGCCTCCAGGAAACCTTCCACAAGGCGTGCTTACGCCTTTAAGTGGAGAAGGTTCTCTATCTGGTGTTCAGAAAAGGAACTTAATCCTTTTTCAGTTCCAGTAGAGGCATTACTGGAGTATAAGAACATAAGATATGCCATACTGGGTCAGACCAAGGTCCATCAAGCCCAGTATCCTATTTCCAACAGTGGCCAATCTAGGTCATACGTACCTAGCAGTTTCCCCAAAAGACACAGGTTCCGCAATGCTTGTACTGGGTCAAGCATTGATATCCTGGGTCCCTTCTTAATAATGGTTTATGGACCTTTCCTCCAGGAACTTATTCAAACCTTTTTTAAACCCAACTACACTAACAGCCTTTATTACATCCTCCGGTAACAAATTCCAGAGTTTGATTACACGTTGAGTGAAAAAATATTTTCTTTTATTAGTCTTAAATAGTTTACCCTGTAGCTTCATTGCATGTCCCCTAGTCTTTCTATATTCTGATAACGTAAACAATCGATCTACGTTTACCCATTCCACTCCGTTCATTAATTTATAGACTTCTATCATATCTCCCCTCAGCCGTCTCTTTTCCAGGTTAAAGAGCCCTAACCTTTTTAGCCTTTCTTCATAGGAGTATCCTTCCATCCCCTTTACCATTTTGGTGGCTCTTCTCTGAACCTTTTCTAATAACTCTATATCCTTTTTAAGATACGGCGACCAGAATTGCACACAATATTCAAGGTGCGATCTCACCATGCAACGATATAGAGGCATTATAATATCTTTTGTTTTATTTTCCATTCCTTTCCTTATGATGCCTAGCATTCTATTTGCTCTCTTGGCTGCCACTGCACACTGGGCCAAGTGTTTTAACATGTTATCCACAATGACGCCTAAATCTTTCTCCTGGGTGGTAGTTCCTAATGTGGAACCTTGCATCGTGTAACCATAGTTTGGGTTGTTCTTCCCTAGGTGCATAACTTTCCACTTGTCCACATTAAATTTCATCTGCCATTTTGATGCCCAGTCTTCTAATTTATCAAGATCCTCTTGCAATTTTCCATAATCCTCTTGGGTTTTAACAACTTTAAATAGTTTTGTGTAAACTGCAAATTTGATCACCTCACTCGTTATTCCACTTTCCAGGTCATTTATGAATATGTCAAAAAGCAGCGGACCCAGCACAGATCCCTGGGAAACACCACTATTCACCTTTCTCCATTGGGAAAATTGGCCATTTAGCCCAACCCTCTGCTTTCTATCTTTTAACTAGTTCTTGATCCACAGTAGTACACTGCCTCCTATCCCATGACTCTTTAGTTTTGCCAAAAGTCTCTGATGAGGGACCTTGTCAAAGGCTTTCTGAAAGTCCAGATACACTATATCAACCAACACACTTTTGTCCACCTGTTTATTCACACTTTCAAAAAAACATAACAGATTAGTAAGACAAGATCTTCCTTGTCTAAAGCCATGTTGGCTGTCTCCCATTAGGCCATCTATCTACATGCTGAGTAATTTTATTCTTTATGATGGTTTCTACCATTTTTCCTGGTACTGACGTCAGGTTGAAAGGTGGAGGTATCTCCTCCACCTTTCAACCTCTGGTCTTAAGACTAATTCAGTAAGGATCCACCTTAGTGCCATTGCAGCTTTCCACAAGCACTTTGCCGAACAACCTGTCTCCTCTCAGCCGCTTATAGCGCATTTTATGAGAGGTCTGCTCTTAACTAAACGTGGCATGGAATTTAAATCTTGTCCTTGGACAGCTTATGAAGCCGCCTTTCAAAACCTTAGCCATTACATCCCTGAAGTTTCTTTCTTGGAAGGTGATCTTCCTAATTGCCCTCGCTTCAGCAAGTTGCATCAGTGAGCTACAAGCTTAAGTGGCTAACCCTCCTTACACTAGGTTCCACCATGATAAGGTAGTCCTTAGGACTCATCCTCCCTTTATGCCAAAGGTGGTTTCGCCTTTTAATTTGAATCAGTCTGTTTACCTTCCTGTTTTCTTCCCTAGGCCTCATGCCTCTAGTGCAGAAAGGAATCTTCACACTCTAGATTGTAAACAGGCTTTATCCTTATCTCCAGGAACAAGCAGGTATGTAGTCATCACATATGGATATCATCGGTACCGACGGAGCCTGCGCGGGAACGCTCCCCAGCATCCAATTAGAAAGCTTTTGGGAGCATCCCACAGCGCCTGCGTGCTGCCTTCCCAACTGCCTCTCTCCAGTTCTTCTTTTTCCGCAGAGCCAGCAGGTCGTCGTTCCTGTCACCGCAGAAGAATTCTTATTTATTTATTTCTTTTTTGTGGTCGTGTCTGCCTTCCTCGACGCTTTACCGGTACCGCCGGTTTTTTCTTCTTATTTTCTGTCTTTAAAAAAAAAAAATATATATATATATATATATACACACTAGTATTTTTCCTATTTTTTCTTCAGGTGCAAGCACCTTTTTGGGCCTTAGGCCCAAAAACCTTTTCTTACAATGGAGAAACCTGCCTCAGGTTTCAGAAAGTGCACCAAGTGTGGCGGTACCATTTCCGTCACCGACACACATTAATGGTGTCTAAAATGTTTAGGTCCTGACCACTCCATCACGGATTGTATGTCCTGCGCCATGATGTCTAAAAGAGGTCGGCAGAACCGAGCTGCTAAGCTCAGTACCCTGTTTCCCTCTGATGCAGCTTCGGTGGCCCATTTCTACGGAATCCTCCTCCACCAAGGAGCGCACGCACAGTACACGCAACTAAACCGGAAGCAGAACTGCTGCTACTCTCACTTTCAGCTCCGCCCCGGACATTGCGCGCGTGCACCAAGCAGGCCGCCATTTAAAGACGCTGCCTGCGTTCCCTCATTCTCCCTCTGAACTACTGTTACCATTTCTGCTGCTACTCCCACTTTCAGCTTCGCCCCGGAAGTTGCGCAATCGCGTGCACCGCGATTGCACGCGTGCACCGAGCAGGCCGCCATTTAAAGACGCTGCCTGCGTTCCCTCATTCTCCCTCTGAACTACTGTTACCATATGTAAGCTGCTTTTCTGTGGATGTTCTTCAGCCTTTACTGTTGTTTATGATTTGCCCGTTTTTTAGTTGCTTTGCTCTATCTGTGCCTTTCTCTGTCTTGATTAATCTCTTGCTCAGCTATTCTATCTGCCTATCTTTCTGCCTTGTCTTTTCCCCTCTCATTATTGCCTTACTTTTTTCTTTTTAGCTGCTGCTACTCCCACTTTCAGCTCCGCCCCGGGAGTTGCGCATTCGCGTGCACCGAGCAGGCCCCCATTTAAAGACGCTGCTTGCGGCGTCTCGCGCCAAAGGCGCGCGCCCAAGGAGCAAGACGTGCTCCTTGGGCGAGCTCCTTGGGGCGACGACCGGGGCGACGCTTCATGCTCTCCTCCTTTTCAACCTGTTTCCCCACCGCTCTCCAGTGCTCTGATCGCAAAGTATCTTTCTTCTGCTTTTCGCACCAGCAACAGTTCTCGTGTCTCCACAAATCATGTTCGCTGTGCTCACACGACGACTTCGCCCCGCTCTTTGTTCTGTCTTCCTTACTTCTCCTATACCGGTGGTTTGGGGCCATCGGCCCTCCAACCCCTTTCCTGTCCCCTACCGAAGCCGCGTACTCTCTCAGATTGCTCTGCACCCTCTTCCCTTGGCACCACCCCCTCAACCGCCTGCTAGTGCGCGCCTACTCCTGCCTCCAGCGTCAGTGCCACCAGGGTCCCTCCGATTAGGCTTACTCAACTGCCGCTCTCTTCGGTCGAAATCTACCCTCATTCACGACCTTGTGGAACGTGAACGCTTTGATGTTCTTTTCTTAGTTGAAACATGGCTGAGAGAAGGAGAAGATCCTCTCCTTAGGCGTTGTCTTCCTCCAAATTATCAGGCCATCTCCCTCCCACGTATTGCACGGATGGGTGGGGGAGTTGCGGTTATTTACTGCTCTTCGGTCCCCATGTCCAGAATCTCTTCCTCCTCCTTACATTATCCGGAGTCTTTGCTTCTCCAATTGAATGGTCAGCCAGCTCTACAGTCCCTCCTTATCTACTTTCCCCCATCTTCCCCTCCTCCCCTCTGGGGCTCTTTTCTCTCCACTATCTCTGATCTAACTCTCCAATTCCCTCAGCTACTTATTCTCGGCGATTTTAATGTCCACTTTGACTTACCCACCTCAGCCAAGGATATTGCTTTCTCTGCGCTTCTCCACGATCTTTCCTTACTCCAACATGTGTCCCTTCCTACCTATGTAGCTGGTCACATTTGGACTTAGTCATCCTTCCTGCCGACTCCCCAATTCAGATCTCATCTCCTACTCCAGAACCAGTTCCCTGGTCGGATCACCTTTGTCTCACTTTCACTCTTTATTCAGTACCTCCCCTCCCCTCTCCCCCTCCTTTACCCTCTCGGCTGTCCCAACGGCTCAACTCGGCATCCCTCCAAAGTTTCTCTGCGGCCTACTGCCCTCCCTCACCGGATTTTTCTTCCCTGTCACCCTCCTCCCAAGTCGCCCGTTGGAACGCTGGACTATCTCTCGCTCTGGATCAAGTTGCTCCCCTGAGGCCTAGCAACCCTCCTTGTAATGCTCATCACCCCTGGTTTCACTCGGGACTCCGACTGCTGCGGTCCCAACTAAGGAGAGCTGAACATCTTTGGCGGAAGTCCCGGTCTGCCGCTTCCTACCAGCACTTTAAGTCGTGCCATGCCCACTACCGGTCAAGTATTCACCGCGCCAAGTGCTCCTTCTGTTCCACATCCATTGCCTCAGCTCCCAACCGTTCACGACAACTTTTTGCTACTCTGCATACGCTTTCCCAACTGCAGGCCCCTTCCAGGCGTGAGCCTGTTTCTGCCTTGCAAGCCCCCAGTCCTACCGCACTGGCCGCCTCCTTCTCCTCCAAAGTCCAAAACCTCCACTCATCTCTTCCTTTTTGCCCTCAGGCCTTGCTTTCGCCTCCCCCTATTTCACCTCCGCCGTCCCCCTTGCTATCGCATACCTGGACCAACTTCTACCCAGTCACCTCTCCAGAGCTCATCCAGTTACTGTCTACAACTCACAAGACCACTTGCCCTTTAGACCCCATTCCCCCCTCCTGGTTCAGAGTCTTTTACCATCCTCTTACAATCTCTCCGCACCATCATTAACTCTAGTCTGTCATGTGGTACTTTCCCTGGCCCATGGAAGCACGCCCTGGTCCGCCCTCTCCTGAAACATCCATCTTTAGACTCCTCTGTTCCCGCCATTTTTCGTCCGGTGTCCAACCTTCCTTTTGCCTCTAAGCTCCTAGAAAAGGTGTTTTTTTCACACCTTTCCCATCACCTGGATTCCACACATTTTCTGCACCCTCGGCAATCCGGATTCCGCCCCAGGTATAGTGTCGAAACTACCATCACAGCAGTCATGAATGAACTACACACCTCTCAAGACCAGGGCAACATCACGATAGCTGTATCCCTTGATCTTTCAGCCACTTTCGACCTGGTAGATCACACCCTCCTTCTCTCTCGACTGCGGGATGCGGGTATTCATGGTGGTGTTTATCACTGGTTTCACTCTTTCTTATCTTCTTGTTCATTTGCGGTTACTTCTGCCCTTTCTACCACAGACCGCTTTCCTCTCACTTGTGGTGGTCCCACAAGGCTCAATCCTGGCTCCCTTATTGTTTAACATCTTTCTGGCCCCCTTGTCTTTACTTGTCTAACAGCTGGGGATCTCGGGCTACTATTATGCCAGCGACATTTTTCTTCTACATCATACTTCCTCGTCCCAGCCCGATATTACTCCTCTGGAGACCTGCCTATCCTTAGTTTCCTCCTGGCTCTCCTCCAACTGTCTGGTTCTTAATGTTTCTAAAACGGCAGCTATCTGGTTCACCCACGGCTCCCCCATTCCGTCTCTTACTCCTTCCTTTTCCGGTGCTCCTATTTCCACGGTCTGTAAATTCCGTTATCTCGGTGTCATTCTCGACAGCGCTCTCACTTTTCATGACTACATTTCCCATATTTCTCAGCGTTCCTTCTTCTGTCTTAGGCAGATTCATGCTATTCGGCCTTTCCTATCTTCTCAGGCTCTCACTACCCTCCTCCTCTCCTTGGTTATAACCATGCTAGACTTCTGTAACTCCATTTATGCCGGTATCCCCCAGTATCAGCAACATTGACTACAGTTAATTCAGAACACAGCTGCCCGGATGATCTTGCACGCCTCCCCACGTGATCACATCACCCCTCTGTTGCAACATCTCCACTGGTTGCCACTGCAGTTCCGGATTCCCTTCAAAATCCTTACCCTGGTACATCGAGCTATCTACCTCCACAGACCCCAATACCTCTCTGATTTACTCACTTTTCACGTCCCCACTCGCAACCTTCGGTCCATCCATGTCAACCGCCTACACCTTCCAGCACCCTCTCGTGCACACCTCCAATCCACTCGTAAGTCAGCTTTTTTCTACCTCGGTCCCTCCCTCAGGAATTCACTGCCCACGGCCCTCCGCTTAGAAGAATCCTACCCCAAATTCCACTCTCTCCTCAAAACCCATTTTTTCTCCTCCGCTTTTCATGACTCTCTATGACATCTCATAACCCCACTCTCCTCTCCTTCTTTATACCCTCTATTCGCCATCTCTCCTTTCCTCTAATTTGTTGTAATTTCTTTTTCCTTTCTCTTATCTAATGTTTTATTTATATTGTAAACCGCCCCAACGTAATGGGGGGCGGTATATCAAATGTTCTGTAAACAATAAACAATAACGTCTTCCAGGGCTTCCTCTTCCTTCCGTGGATCTCAGGTAACTAAACATAAGACCAGCCGGTCCTCAAAGGGTAGATCTCCTTCTAAGCATCGAGATGCCTCTGGCGTTGCCCTTGAGGATTCTGCACCGACATAATTGCCCTGGCGAGAGGCTTCGGCTTCCAAAGCATTATCGGGGCTGCAGGATGTTCTCGAGGCCTCGACCTCGGCAGAACTACTGGTGCCAAGCTCTGGGGTACTGGCGGTCTTCTCTCGTACCGACATCCAGGCATCGACAGCGTCGATAGACCCGAGATTCCTGGCTATTAAGCGCAGTCTGGCGGCTCTCCTTGCGGCATCGATGCCCTTGGAACCGCGACAGACAATCCGGTCGGTACTGGCACCGGTATCGGTACCGGTACTGGCACCGGTATCGGTACCGGTACCGATAGCATCGTCATCGGTGTCTGCTTTGCCGGTATCCAGTCGTCCGATGCCCGCGGGTACCAATACCCCAGTTCCGATTACTCCCTTTCCTACTTCGGTCGGTACGGGTATCGGGCTCTTCAGGAGCATCCAGACAGACGGTATTTCGAGTCCTAAGAAGAATCTAAGGATTCTGATAGTTCTGTCGATGCAGGAATACTTCTCCCAGAGGAGCCCTCCTCCCCTAAGCGCAGGATGTCTCCTCCAGAGGATATTTCCTTCCAGGATTTTATCAGGGAGGTGGCTCGGGGTCTCTCCATTACTGTGACCCCTGAAACAGAGCCCAGAGCTAAGGAGTTGGAAATTTTACAATATCCCAAAACTCCTCAGGAGGCAGCTACCTTGCCCATTCATGATATTTTATATGATCTCATGTTAAGGATGTGGGAGACACCTCTTACCGCCTCTCCTCATTCTTGCAGACTGGATACTCTGTATCGAGTCCCTCCTTGTCCTGGTTTCCAAAAGACTCAGCTTCCTCACCACTCTATTGTAGTGGAATCAGCTATGAGAAGGATCAAGAGTGCAAAGAGGCATGCCTCTAATCCTCCAGGACGTGAGTGCAGAACCCTGTATGCTTTTGGACGTTGTGTCTTCCATGCTTTCTGCCAGGATCAGTTCCTATAGTCTCTACATGGGAATGTTCCTGAAGGAGGTCACAGATGATTTAGAAGCTTTAAGTCCTGTTCTTCCTGAGGATAGAAGACAGGATTTTCTCACTTTGGTCAAACATGCCCAAGATGTTTCTAAATTTGTCAACTGTGCAGCCTTTGACTGCTTTGAGTACATAAGCAGAACCTCTGCCATTGCCATAGGTCAGTGATGGCTAACCTTTTTGAGCCCGAGTGCCCAAACTGCCGCACAAAACCAAAGAATTTCCTCAAAGTGCCAGCACGTCATTTGCATAAGTGGTCTTATTTGCATAAATATTTGCATAATGTTACCATACACTAACTTTTAGTAAACATGTCTCTTAATGAGTGTATGGATAAAGAAAGACTAAAAGATTTCTACATTACTATAATCCAGTGCCAACCGCCAGGCACATTAGGAACTACTACAAAAGCTGCCCATTTAGAACCCATAGCAAACCCGCCGTATCCTGACAGCATTACCAGGACTCACAAAGCACCATACCCTACCTATCAAAAGGCAACACTGCAAATATTAAACCAATACATTTCAGAGAATACTGGGGAAAGAGAACAAGTGGCAACGTCAAATAGGAATTTCCTCTTGTACCAAACAAAGCGCAGATGTTAATGATGCACATTTCCCAGAGCTGACATATTCCAGTTAATAAATTCAAAATAAAGAAACATCTTTCTACCTTTTGTGCATTTGTTTTTCAGTTGCAATTGGTCCAGCCACTTTCTTCTGGTTTCTTCATGTTTTCTGCTAACTCTCCATCGTCTGCTGTCCATTTGTCCTTTCTTCTCTCTTCTAGTTTTTTTTCCATTCTCTCTCTCTCTACATCTGCTTTAACATACTAATCTTTCTCCTTTTGCTCTTTCCTCATTCCTATTTCATCCACACAAATTTTACCCCTCCATCCTCAATCCCCAATTACTCTCCCAATACCTGGCCAATTGTAGATTTTTCATCCCTCCTACACAAAATATTTTTCCCCTCTCCATTTTACTCTCCCAGCCCCATCCCATTCTAATCCTCCCCCAACATCAGCTCCCTTCTAGTTCCAGTCTCACCCAGCATCCATCCCCTTCTAGTCCCTGCATCAGCCCATTTCCAGTCCTAGCCCCCCATCAGCCCATTTCCAGTCCTAGCTCCCCCATCCATTTCCAGTCCAAGTCCCTTCATCAGCTCATTTTCAATCCTAGCCCCCCCATCAGCCCATTTCTAGTCATTTCCTAGCCCCACCATCAGCCCATGTCAAATCATAGCTCCCCTGCACTCAGCCCAATTCCAGTCCAAGCCCCCCCATGAGCCCACTTCCAGTTCTAGCCCCTCCATGAGTCCATTTCAATTCAAGCCCCCACCACAGCCCATTTCCAATCTTAGCTCCCCCCAACAGCCCATTTCCAGTCCTATCCTAGCTGTTCCATCAGCCCATTTTCAGTCCTAGCTCCCTTCCCTCACAGCCCATTTCCATTCCAAGCCCCCTCCCCATCAGCTATTTGCAGTTCAAGCCTCCCCTTCCACTCAGCCCATTTCCAGTCCTAGCAACACCCCAACCCATTACCAGTCCTAGCCCCCCGTCAATCAACTTCCAGTCCTAACCCCCATCACCCCATTTTCAGTTTAAGCCCCCCCTATAACCCATTACCAGTCCTAACCCCCCATCAGCCCATTTCCAGTCAGCCCCCCATAGCCCATTGCCAGTCCTAAACCCCCCCCCCATCAGCCCACAGCCCATTACCAGTCCTAACCACATCAGCCCACCTCAAGTCCTAACCCCTCCCCATCAGCCCATTTCCTGTTCTAGCCCCCCCATAACCCATTATCAGTCCTACCCCCCCATCAGCCCACTGCCAGTCTTAACCCCCCCTCCCTAGCCCATTGCCAGTCTCAACCCCTCTCCCTCCCTCCCTAGCCCATTGCCAGTCTTAACCTCCCTCCCTCCCTAGCCCATTGCCAGTCTTAACCCCCTTCCTCCCTCCCTAGCCCATTGCCAGTCTTAACCCCCTTCCTCCCTCCCTAGCCCATTGCCAGTCTTAACCCCCTCCCTCCCTCCCTAGCCCATTGCCAGTCTTAACCCCCCTCCCTCCCTCCCTCCCTAGCCCATTGCCAGTCTTAACCCCCCTCCCTCCCTCCCTCCCTAGCCCATTGCCAGTCTTAACCCCCCTCCCTCCCTCCCTCCCTAGCCCATTGCCAGTCTTAACCCCCCTCCCTCCCTAGCCCGTTGCCAGTCCTACCCGCCCCCCCCCTCGGCTCATGGCAATTTTTAAAAAAAACTGGCCGCTGTCGCGGCGGCGGCGGCATGGAGTGTCCCGCGGGGCTCCCTCTGCCCGGCGGGACTCTCCCGGCGCGACTCAGCCCCTCTCTGCCGGCTTGCAGATACGCGAGGGAAGGATACGCGAAGGGAGAGAGTCTCCCTTCGCGTATCTGTTAAGCCCGCAGGGGCTGATGGGAAATTTCCCATCTGCCCCTGCGGGCTTAACAGAGACGCGAGGGAGACTCTCTCTCCCTTCGCGTATCTGCAAGCCTGCAGAGAGGGGCTGAGTCGCGCCGGGAGAGTCCCGCCGGGCAGAGGGAGCCCCGCGGGACACTCCATGCCGCCGCGGCCAGCTTTTTTTTTTTTTTTTTTTTTTAATTGCCATGAGCCGGCATATCTCAATTTGCGACCTTCCCGCGTGCCAGCTGCAAGGCCTTCGCGTGCCACAGCTGGCACGCGTGCCATAGGTTCGCCATCGCTGCCATAGGTGCACGTAGAATTGCTTGGCTCCAGGCATCCGATCTGGAGCTCTGGGTACAAGACAAATTGTTAAATATCCCGTGTACTGGTGAGAACCTGTTTGGTAAAGATTGGCAGGAAAAGTCCAACGAGATGGATGCTGACAACTCCACCTTGGATAGGTTATCCAAGTCCACAGCTGATCCTGCTAGAAAGAAATCGTTCAAGAAACCATTCTTTTCTAAGAAGAAAAGATATTATCCTGCTTATGTTTAGCAGGGACGTTCTGCAGGTCAGCTTGTCAGGAAAGGTCAGCAACCACCCAAGCAGAGAAAAGCAAAGACTGCTAAGCCTCAACCGTCTCAGCTGTCTCAGCCTCCACAAGGCCTTTGACTTTCAGCTAGAGAACTTAGCCTTTCTGCCTCTCGTGGGACAAGAGCCTTCCACCATTCCAGGAAAGTTATGTTACTTTACCCCCAGATGGGGGCAGATAACAGCAGAGCATTGGACACTTTCCATCATAAAGGAGGGGGTACAGGCTTCATTTTTCAAGCATGCCCCCTCCCACAATAATGGCAGTTCAATTCTCCGACACCTTTCATCAACCTGTTAGGTCAGGAGGTCTCTATCCTTCTTGCCCAAGGGGCGATAGAAGAAGTACCTATTCCTCATCAGGGTACAGGGTTTTACTCCCCCTATTTCCTTTTCCCAAAGAAAACAGGGGGATAGAGACCTATCTTGGACCTCAGAGAATTGAACAAATTCCTTGTCAAAGAGAAATTCAAGATGATTTCTCTCGAAACTCTGCTGCCATACCTTCAGAGTCAGGATTGGCTTTGTTCTCTAGATCTCAAGGATGCATACACCCATGTTCTCATCCATCCAACTCACAGAAGGTTCCTTCGGTTCCTTTTTCAGGGAAAGCACTACCAATACAGGGTGCTTCCCTTTGGCCTGGCCTCAGCACCAAGGGTTTTCATGAAATGCATGGCTGTTGTAGCAGCATTTCTCCACACTCTAGGGATATTTGTCTTCCCTTACTTAGACGACTGGCTCATTCGAGCCCCAACAGTCAGAGGCCAGGACATCTCTATCCTGCACAATGCGTATCCTTCAGTATTTGGGTCTCGTAATAAACATCCTAAAATCCAGTCTAACTCCCACTCAGTCTTTGGAGTTCAAAGGAGCTTTGCTGGATACCAGAAAGGCAAGGGCCTACCTCCCCCAGGCCTGTTGTCTTCGCATGGTGCAGTTAGCTTCTCAAGTAGTGCTAAAGTCTCATCTCACTGCTCGAGAGATGTTACAACTACTAGGCCACATGGCATCTGCCGTGTATGTGGTGCCCTATGCTCGCCTCCATTTGAGGGCAGCCCAGTGGACTTTATCCATTCAATGGACCCAGGCATCAGGATGCCTGTCAGACAAAATAGCAAACACAAGTTGCCTTATTTTGTCCCTCCAGTGGTGGAGGTCCAATCAAAACCTGTTGCTGGGGTCCCCTTTTCAACAACCTTTACCCCCAAGCAACTCTCACAACAGATGCTTCTTCGATGGGTTGGGGAGCTCATCTGCAAGACCTCTCCACCCAGGGCACCTGGTTTCCAGAAGAGACTCATCTAGATATCAATCTCTTGGAACTCAGAGCAATCTTACTTGCTCTTCGAGTGTTCCATACCCTGCTCAACTACAAGACAGTCCTCATTCATACAGACAATCAAGTAACCATGTTCTATGTGAACAAGCAGGGGGGAACAAGCTCTCTGTCGCTTTGCAACGAAGCTTTGCAACTATGGGCCCTTGCCAGAGAGCATCAGATTATCTTTATCTTTATCTTTATTTGAAATATTTGATAAACCACCCTGTACCAAAGCGTTAAGGCGGTGTACAATGTAATGGACTGCTAGAAAATAAAGGGAGAAAGGAATGCCAAAAGTTGATAGGAAAGGAGCGAGAGATAAAGGTGGAAAGATAGAACAGGACAGATGTCAATACAAACACAGAAGAGAAATGGGAAGGGTGGGCGGAAAGGGGGGGTGAGGAGGTGAGGGTAGGTAAGGGCTGGGTGGTTAAAGTAGGAGGTGTCCAAGGGTCCGAGGGGTTATGGGGAGTAGGGAAGTCAGGGTTGTGTAAATTGATGGGAGGTATAGGAAGCATGGCTGGTGAAGTGGGGATGACTTAATAGATGACACGTAGATTTCTAGGTGGGGTCAGGGAGGTTGAAGGCTTGGTGAAAAAGATAGGTCTTAAGGAGGGTCTTGAATCGGGGAAAGGACATTTCAATGCGGAGGGAGTGTGGGAGAGAATTCCAGAGAGCGGGACTTGCAAAGAAGAAAGCGGCGCGGCAGGTTGACTCAAGGTGTGCATTCATCTCCTGGCGGTGTATCTTCCAGGCATACAAAGCTCTTGCGCAGACAGACTCAGTCGAGTTCTGCTTCCACACGAGTGGTCTCTGCATGCAGATCAGGTGACCAAGATTTTTCAAATTTGGGGAACCCCGGACATAGACCTCTTTGCAAGTCTGTGGAATGCCAAACCTCCCCGGTTCTGTTCCAGAATTCCGGCTCAGGGGGCTCAGGCCAGGGATGCTTTCCTCCTTTACTGGGGTCAAGACTTCCTGTATGCCTTTCCACCCATTCCCCTAATTCCCAAAACCCTGTTCAATCTTCAGAGAGACAGAGGCCATATAGCTCCACATTGGGCACAGCAAGTATGGTGCCCTCTGCTTCTACATCCCTCCCTGGAGTTAGGGTCTGCTCCAGATCTCCTATCTCAAGAGTACGGAATGTTTTGGCATCCCAATACCAGTCTCTGCATCTCAGGGCTTGGTTGCTGAAGGCCTAGATCTCCATGATCTTAGTCTCCCTCAGCAAGTAAAAGATATTCTTTTTTCTTCCAGGAAACCTTCCACAAGACGCTCTTATGCTTTCAAGTGGAAAAGGTTTACCATATGGTGTTCGCAAAAGGGTCTAACCCCCCTTGCGATACCTCTGGAATCATTGCTGGAATATCTCCTTCATTTATCCAGTGCAGGACTTAAGACTAACTCAGTAAGTGTCCATTTGAGTGCTATTACAATTTCCTTTAAGCCTCTAAATGGACAGCCTATTTCCTCTCATCCTCTTATAGCAAGATTTATGAGAGGCCTTCTTCT
This sequence comes from Ichthyophis bannanicus, assembly GCA_033557465.1. Classification (NCBI taxonomy): domain Eukaryota; kingdom Metazoa; phylum Chordata; class Amphibia; order Gymnophiona; family Ichthyophiidae; genus Ichthyophis; species Ichthyophis bannanicus. The sequence goes on along the minus strand of JAWIIG010000024.1, from coordinate 1,450,686 downwards.
AACTAAGCCAACCATTAGGCCACCACCTGTGGCATGGGACTTAAATCTGGTTCTTGGCCAGCTCATGAAGCCACCCTTCGAACCTTTAGCTAGTACCTCCTTGAAATTCCTTTCTTGGAAGGTTATCTTTCTTATTGCAATCACATCAGCACGTCACATTAGTGAGTTGCAAGCGCTAGTAGCTAATCCACCTTATACAAGATTCCATCATGACAAGGTAGTCCTTAGGACTCATCCACACTTTATGCCAAAGGTGGTCTCGCCTTTTCATCTGAACCAAGCGGTCTACCTACCTGTGGTTTTTTCCAAGGCCTCATGCCTCAAATGCAGAGAGGAATCTTCATACCTTGGACTATAAAAGAGCTTTAGCCTTTTACTTACAAAGAACACAGCAACATAGAAAGTCCTCTCAACTCTTTGTTGCTTTTGATCCTTCTCATTTGGGACTTCCAGTCTCGAAGAGAACACTTTCTAACTGGATTTCTCAGTGTATTTCCTTCGCCTATGTCACAGGTCTGCAAAAAAAATTTTTTCGAGAGCTGTTTTGGTTATTCCACGTAATCTTTGTTTTTTGGTGCGCTGAATCCGAAAATGACCTCCATTTTGTCATAGGACATCACGTTTCCTGACAATTCAGGTAACTATGTTAAATAAGGCAATACCTCAAAATAAATGGAAATAGACTTATAAAATTAAAGTTTTATTACAATATTTTCATGAAAAACCATTTTTTTTTAACTGAAAGGAACTCACCTACACACACTAAACTCGATTCATCTTCCTTGTGAGGCTACTCTTGGTGCATTTACGCTTGTGAGTAGCATCTGGAATGTCTCTCTGAAGCATCCAACAGTAGTCTGCCATCATTGTAATGCTCCATTTTCCCTGGTATCTCCTTTCCATCTCTTTAATGTCTTGGTGGAATCGTTCACCTTGTTCCTCACTCACAGCTCCCAAATTTTCAGGAAAGTAGTTGGGACTGGAGGAAATGCACTTTCAAACTCATCAGGCAACCTAAAGCTTGAAATGCTATCCGCATTCGTCCGATGATCTTTTTGTAGTGAGGATCTTTGTTATTGCCTAAAACTTTCTGTACGACTTCTTTAAATGCAATCCACCCTTCTTTTTGAGGATCCGTCATGGTATTGACAAACTCTTGATCAACTATAAGCCTTCTAATGTCTAGTCCGACAAACACACCTTCCTTCAATTTTGCCTCCGACAGGCCTGGAAACTTGGTGACCAAGTATTTGAAGCATTCTCCATCTCTTGGAAGTGATTTTACGAATTGCTTCATCAATCCCAATTTTATGTGGAGAGGTGGTAGAAGAACCTTATGGGAAGGTACCAAAGTTTCTCGGAGGACATTTTTTTCACCGACTGTTAGCACCCTCGGCTGCCAACTCTTCTTGGTCCAGTGATTTTGTCAGTCTCAACTGTCCCATAGACACACAAAACAAGGATATTTAGTATATCCAGCTTGTTGCCCGAGCAGCATGCACAAGACCTTCAAGTCCCCCACACACTTGCCAACCATGGTCTTCATATTTAAGCTTACGAAGAACCAATTCCAAGTTCTCGTAGGTTTCCTTCAAGTGTACGGAATGACCTACAGGTATAGAAGCGTAAAAACCGTTGTGGAGTAAAACTGCTTTGAGACTTCTTTTTGAAGAATCTATAAAAAGATGCCATTGCTCTGAATCATATTGGATTTTAAATTGACCCATCAGACCTTCGGCATCGATGCAATAAACCAACTTGTCTTCCTGGGCGAAGTAAGGAACGAACTCCTTTTCACAATGTCTGAAACATGAAGATGACACTCCTGGCAACAATAAATTCCTGCTTTTCAGCCTTGATCCGAGCCTGCTGTTGTTAAGCTTTTCCTGTCCTTGCCTGCCTGAGTGACTCCTCCCCCTGTGTGTGTGGTAGCCATTTTGAATTAATCTCTCTCCCCAGAGCCTGCTGTTGTTAAGCTTTTTCCTATCCTTGCCTGCCTGAGTGACTCCTCCCCCTGACCCCCTCCCCCTGAGGTATCCTGTAACCTTGTTCCTGTTTTCTCCACGTGTGCATAGGCTGTTTTAGTTTGCTTTTCTCTGATCAGAGAAAGGCTGAACTTTTACAGAGCTCTGCTAGTGAGTGGATTTTTGCCTCCTGGGACATCTTACTGTGAGTTCTAGCTGTTTATTTAATTATTTACTGTTTGTCTAACTGTTGTTTGTTTAATTATTTAGTGTTTGTCTTAGTGGTGTGCAAGTTTCAGCCTTCTCAGCTGTACTTACCTTGCCTCTCTCAATTAACTGGGCCTTGTGTGGTAGCCATTTTGAATTAATCTCTCTCCCCAGAGCCTGCTGTTGTTAAGCTTTTTCCTGTCCTTGCCTGCCTGAGTGACTCCTCCCCCTGACCCCCTCCCCCTGAGGTATCCTGTAACCTTGTTCCTGTTTTCTCCACGTCTGCATAGGCTGTTTTAGTTTGCTTTTCTCTGATCAGAGAAAGGCTGAACTTTTACAGAGCTCTGCTAGTGAGTGGATTTTTGCCTCCTGGGACATCTTACTGTGAGTTCTAGCTGTTTATTTAATTATTTACTGTTTGTCTAACTGTTGTTTGTTTAATTATTTAGTGTTTGTCTTAGTGGTGTGCAAGTTTCAGCCTTCTCAGCTGTACTTACCTTGCCTCTCTCAATTAACTGGGCCTTGTGTGGTACCCCCATCCCCCTGCTGAGGGTTCAGGACAGGGTACCTTGTAACTGCCCTCTTTAATAGGACTTATCTCCCCCCCTCCCTCCCCAGCACCCACCCACCCCTGGGGAAATTGTAGTTTTATAGGTACTTGGACATCTTAGAGGAAAGGGGCTGCTCTCAGGTGCAGCTCTTAATCCAAATCAGTCATACACAGAGGACCTGTGATTAATTAGCTTCAGGTACACAGGGTGTATTAGGGGTATTAGATACACTTTTATTAGTATAAGCATCTACACCAATCCTTATTATATACCGATTTAAAAGACCTAAACACAAGCTTTAAACTAAGATGCAGTCAGAGGTCCAGCAACGAGATGGGGGTTCTCCAGTCTTTTGCATCGAGTGTCACATGTATGATTATCTCCCAGTTGGTGAGAGGTCCTACATATGCACTAAGTGCAGGGAGCTCTTTGCTCTCAGGGAACGAGTCCGTTCTCTAGAGGCTAGAGTAGCAGACCTGGAAGACATAAGAAAGACAGAGAAGTACATGGACGAGACCTACAGGGATATAGTCCTGAAGTCCCACCTCCAGTCTGGCAGCATCCCTGTTGCCATGGAGGAGAGAGGTCACGTGACAGGAGAGCATCACCCTGGTGTGGCAGGAAGTGATCCTGTAACTAGGATCTGTCCTCCAGGTGATGTAAAACCCTCTCGCACCGAGGACGTTTCTCCAGGGCCATGTCCCCATGAGGGGAGGGTCAGGACAGCTGTTATAGTTGGTGATTCAATCATTAGGAATGTAGATAGCTGGGTGGCTGGTGGACGTGAGGATCGCCTGGTAACATGCCTGCCTGGTGCGAAGGTAGCAGATCTCACGCGCCGCCTAGATAGGATCATAGATAGTGCTGGGGGGGAGTCTGCTGTCTTGGTACATGTTGGTACCAATGACATAGGAAAATGTGGTAGGGAAGTTCTGGAGGCTAAATTTAAGCTTTTAGGTAGGAAGTTGAAATCCAGAACTTCCAGGATAGCGTTCTCCGAAATGCTTCCTGTTCCACGTGCAGGACCCAAAAGACAGGCAGAGCTCCGGAGTCTCAATGCGTGGATGAGACAATGGTGCAAGGATGAGGGTTTTGGATTTGTTAGGAACTGGGGAACATTCTGGGGAAAGGGGGGGCTCTTCCGAAGGGATGGGCTTCACCTTAATCAGGATGGGACCAGACTGCTGGCATTAACCTTTAAAAAAGAGATAGAGAAGCTTTTAAACTAGAAAATAGGGGAAAGCCGACAGTCACCCAGGAGCGCACGGTTCGGACAAAGGTATCCTTGAAGGATACTACCAAAAGCAGTGAGGTTCCAAAAGGGAGTATAGTAGCCCAAATGCCCTTGAGTAAGGAGCAGACAGAGCATAAAGATTCCCAATTACCCATGCCTACCAATAGCCAGATTAATATTAATAAAATGCAGTCTCTAAAATGCTTGTATGCCAATGCTAGAAGTCTAAACAATAAGATGGGAGAATTAGAATATATAGCATTAAATGAGAGGTTAGATATGATTGCACTCTCAGAGACATGGTGGAAGGAGGATAACCAGTGGGACACTGTGATACCTGGATACAAACTATATCGTAATGATAGAGCTGAACAAATTGGTGGAGGGGTTGCGCTCTATGTTAGAGAGGGCATTGAGTCAGAAAGGATTAAAGTTTTGCAGGGAACAAAATATGCTGTAGAATCTCTATGGATTGAAATTCCATTTATGAAGGGGAAGGTGATGGCAGTGGGAGTATACTATCGACCACCTGGCCAGAATGAACAAATGGATGATGAAATGCTCAAAGAAATCAAGGAAGCTAACAAAAGCCACAACAGAGTAGTAATAATGGGTGATTTCAATTACCCCGGTATCGACTGGGACAGTGTCACAGCAGGACAAGCTAAAGAGATAAAGTTTCTAGATGAAATAAATGACTGCTTCTTGGAGCAGCTGGTTCATGAACCGACCAGAGGGGAAGCCATACTGGACCTAGTCCTTAGTGGAACGCCAGATCTGGTGCAAGAAATAAGGGTGTTGGGACCACTTGGCAATAGTGATCATAGTATGATCATGTTTGATTTAATCAGTGGAGGACAGATAGTAAAGGAATCCACAGTACTACCTTTTAACTTTCAAAAGGGAGACTATGATAGAATGAGGAATATAGTTCGGAAAAAACTAAAAGGAGCGGTTCCAAAGGTTAAAGACTTACAGCAAGCTTGGGTGTTATTTAAAAATACTATCCTCGAAGCCCAGACCAGCTGTATTCCACGCATTAAGAAAAGTGGAAGAAAGTCCAAAAAACTGCCAGCATGGTTTAAAGGTGAGGTCAGAGAGGCTGTTGCTGCCAAAAGAGCAACCTTCAGAAAATGGAAAAAAGAGCCAAATGATGAAAACTGGAAACAGCACAAGCACTGGCAAGTTAAATGCAAAGCATTGATAAGGCAGGCAAAGCGGGAATTTGAGAAGAAACTTGCTACGGAAGCAAAAACACGAAATAAAGACTTTTTCAAGTACATTCGTAGCAAAAGGCCTGTGAGAGAGTCAATTGGACCATTAGATGATAGAGGGGTAAAAGGGGCAGTAAGAGGAGACAAGGCTATAGCAGAGAGACTGAATGAATTCTTTGCTTCGGTCTTTACTGAGGAAGATGTAGGGGTGTTACCCAAGACTGAAGTGGTATTTAAAGGTGATACTGCAGAGGAATTGAGAGAAATATCGCTACACCGGGAAGATATATTACAACTATTTGATAAACTGAATAGTAGCAAATCACCTGGACCGGATGGTATACATCCCAGAGTGTTGAAAGAACTGAAATATGAGATTGCAGACCTGTTATTGGTAATCTGTGAACTTTCATTAAAATCATCTGTAATACCTGAAGATTGGAGGGTCGCCAACGTAACACCAATTTTTAAAAAGGATTCCAGGGGTGACCCGGGAAATTACAGACCGGTGAGCCTGACGTCAGTACCAGGGAAAATGGTAGAAGCCATCATAAAGAACAAAATTACACAGCATGTAGATAGTCATGGCCTAATGGGAGACAGCCAACATGGCTTTAGACAAGGCAGATCTTGTCTTACTAATCTGATCTGTTTTTTTGAAGGTGTGTGCATAAACAGGTAGACAAAGGTGAGTCGGTTGATATAGTGTATCTGGACTTTCAGAAAGCTTTTGACAAGGTCCCCCATCAGAGACTTTTGGCGAAGCTAAAAAGTCATGGGATAGGAGGCAGTGTACTATTGTGGATCGGGAACTGGTTAAAAGATAGAAAGCAGAGGGTAGGGCTAAATGGCCAATATTCCCAATGGAAAAAGGTGAATAGTGGAGTACCCCAGGGATCTGTACTGGGTCCGCTACTTTTTGACATATTCATAAATGACCTGGAAAAGGGAATAACTAGTGAGGTAATCAAATTTGCAGATGACACAAAACTGTTTAAAGTTGTTAAAACCCAAGAGGATTGTGGAAAACTGCAGGAGGATCTGGATAAATTGGAAGACTGGGCATCCAAATGGCAGATGAAATTTAATGTGGACAAGTGCAAAGTTATGCACCTAGGAAAGAACAACCCACACTATAGTTACAAGATGCAAGGCTCCACATTAGAAACCACCACCCAGGAAAAAGATTTAGGAGTCATCGTGGATAACATGTTAAAACCCTCCGCCCAGTGTGCAGCGGCGGCCAAGAAAGCAAATAGAATGCTAGGTATCCTAAGGAAAGGGATGGAGAATAAAACAAAGGATATTATAATGCCTCTGTATCGCTCCATGGTACGACCGCACCTTGAATATTGTGTGCAATTCTGGTCACCGTATCTTAAAAAGGACATAGAGTTATTAGAAAAAGTACAGAGAAGAGCCACCAAATTGGTGAAGGGGATGGAAGGCTACTCCTATGAAGAGAGGCTAAAAAGGTTAGGGCTCTTTAACCTAGAAAAGAGGCGGCTGAGGGGAGATATGATAGAGGTGTATAAATTAATGAATGGAGTGGAACGGATAAACGTGGATAAATTGTTTACGCTATCAGAATATAGAAGGACTAGGGGGCATGTAATGAAGCTACAGGGTAAACTATTTAAGACAAATAGGAGAAAATATTTCTTCTCTCAACGTGTAATCAAACTCTGGAATCTGTTACCGGAGGATGTAGTAAGGGCTGTTAGTATAGCTGGGTTTAAAAAAGGTTTGGACAAGTTCCTGGAGGAAAGGTCCATAAACCACTATTAAAAAGGGACCCAGGATATCAATGCTTGGCCTAGTACAAGCACTGCAGAACCTGTGTCTTTTGGGGAAACTGCTAGGTACGTATGACCTAGATTGGCCACTGTTGGAAACAGGATACTGGGCTTGATGGTCCTCGGTCTGACCCAGTATGGCATTTCTTATGTTCTTATGTTCTTATGTTCTTAACTCAGCGGCATCTTTGGGAAGATTCAAGTCTCTTACCAAATCATTCATTTCCTCCTGAGAAAACAATTTTGGTCTTGTATCATCTTCAAAGTCAGAACTTGATTCGTCATCTGGTTCAGGTATGACTTCACCTTCATCAGAGCTAGGTATCTCTTCCAAGGTAGCAGGGGGCTTGGGTACTGGTATATCTGTGCCATGGGGGATGGGGACGAATTGCCGAGTGAAGACTGGGGTATGAAATGGAATGCTTCCATTTGGAATTAAACCCTTTCACATCGCATGATCAAAAGTAACAGTCGTCACTATGGTTCTTTTGCTCTCGCCATACCATAGGAATCCCATAACGGAAAGATTTTTTCTTACCCTTGAACCAGTTTCGGAGGTCCTCAACACACCGTTTGCACACTTTATGAGCCACCCAGACTTTATCTTGATCTCCAATTTTTAGTCCAAAGTATGCAAAGTATACTTTTTTCACAAAGTCTGTAATATTCTGCTGTTGCTTCAACACTGTATATTCACCACAGATGAAACAGAAACTGTCTGACGAATTAATACACTTTTGCAGAGCCATAACATAACAGTTGAAGAATGACGAGCTAACACGAATTGCGATGAAAAAGTGTGAACAGCCTAGAACCAAGAACCTGATGATGATTCGTGGACAAGTGTGGCATGCAGCAGAGAGCAGCTCTGTGTCTGTACACGAGACGTCACAGTGCTAGCCACGCCCCCCTGCACTGACTGGAGCTGCTGCTATCTGCTCTGTGTCTCCCTCCCACTGGATTCGTCAGGAAAGATTAACCCCTTCTACCATTAGAAGCACGGACTTAAAACTTGCTTAGCTTATGTATATATTGCTGACCATCAGATTTACAGTGCTATATTTTTTTTTACATAACACGGACAACCCCTTTAAGGTTTCTTTGGCGTTTTATATCTTAAATGCACTTATGTGAATTAATTAATAGTAATTTGAATTAATTAATAGTAATTTGAAACCATTTAATAAATTTGAAGACAATTTGGATGTTGTGGCAAATCATGACGTCTAGGAGTTTTTTCAATATTTTATTTGTTTTCAGCACACCAAAATACATGGAAATTAGATGAAAATAATCAAACAGCTTTTTAGTCGCAGACCTGTGAAGAGAACACTTTCTAACTGGATTTCTCAGTGTATTTCCTTCGCCTATCAGAGTAAGAACCTTTCTGTGGAGGGCCATGTCACAGCTCACAATGTGAGAGCCATGGCAGCTTCAATGGCTCATCTGCACTCTGTGTCTATCGACGACATCTCTCGAGCAGCCACCTGGGCCTCGGTTCATACCTTCACAGCCCATTACTGCTTGGACAAGGACTCCCGCCGGGATGCCTTGTTTGGTCAGGCTGTTCTCCAACACCTGTTCCATACCTAATCAACTCCTACCCACCATCCCTGGTAGGATGCCAGAGATCCATGGGGGGAAGTGGAGCCCTTCTCAGGGACACGCAACTTCTGGGGTCTCTCCCTGGCATCTAAAGCTAGGGAGTCCCTATATGTGATGACTACATTCCTGCTTGTTCCTGGAGATAGCATAGTTACCTGTAACAGGTGATCTCCGGGAACAGCAGGAATTTAGTCCTCACAACCCACCCACCTCCCCTAGGAGTTGTATCTCTCTATCTATCTCTTTCCCTCTCTCTCTCTTTGTCTCAGCTTTAAAACTCAACTGGAGAGAGGCAGTTGGGAAAGGTGGGAAGACAGCATGCAGGCGCTGTGGGATGCTCTCAAAAGCTTTCTAATTGGGCACTGGGGAGCGTTCCCGCACAGGCTCCGTCGGTACTGACGATACCCATATGTGAGGACTAAATTCCTGCTGTTCCCGGAGATCACCTGTTACAGGTGAGTAACTATGCTTTACCTTCAGAGGACTAAGCAGCATAGAAAGGCTTCACAGCTCTTTGTTGCCTTTGATTCCAGTCAACTGGGTTCACCAGTTTCCAAGAGAACACTCTCCATATCCTTTACCTATGAAAGTAAAGGGCTTTCCCTCAAAGGTCATGTCACAGCTCACAATGTGAGAGCAATGGCTGCCTCTATGGCCAACCTTCAATTGGTGTCAATTGACAACATCTGCAAAGCAGCCACTTGGTCCTCTGTCCACACTTTTGCAGCCCATTACTGCTTTGACAAGGACTCCCGTCGGGATGTCTCATTTAGCCAGGCTGTTCTCCAGCATCTCTTTCAGACTTAGAACAACTCCTACCGCCCCCCCCCCCACCCCCGTCCCAGGTTTCCATACCAGAGATCCTTGGGAGGAACATGACCCACCTCAGCCTGGGTTTCGCTGTTTTCTGGGATCATCTCCCTGGCATCTCTAAGTTTGGGAGTTCCCCATATGTGAAGACTGCATTCCTGCTTGTTCCTGGAGATAACGTAGTTACTCACCTGTAACAAGTGATCTCCGGGAACAGCAGGAATTGAGTCTTCACAACCCACCCACCTCCCCTAGGAGTTGTATCTCTAGCTCTCTCTCTTTTTCTTTCCTTCTCTCCTTTTGTCTCAGCTACAAATCCAACTGAAAAGGGAGAGTTGGAAAGGCAGGAAGGCAGCAGCGCAGGCACAGTGGGATGCTCCTAAAAGCTTTCCTATAGGACGCTGGAGAGCATTCCCGCGCGGGCTCTGTCGGTGCCGACGATACCCATATGTGAAGATTCAATTCCTGCTGTTCCCAGAGATCACCTTTTACAGGTGAGTAACTACGCTTTATCTCACACTTGCAGGTAAGTATGTCCATTAGTCTGTCGATCTTCTCCATAAATCAGTCTTTCCCCTCCAGTTTTGCTCTGCCCACAAAAAACTTTGCTGGCTTGTTCCCACATGGATTTCAACTTTACTTGAATCCTAACTTGGCTGTTTATAACAGGACCACTGAATATTGGATTTACTTTGTATCACTGAGCAAGTAATCCAGTCGTTAGATCATTGATCAGTTTATCAGTGCTGTAATTCTGTCTGACTTCATCACTGAGGTCTCTCAAATACAACCCATATCTAATATGACAGTTGGTATTTCAGCTACAGGTAGTTCTCTGCCTGATCCCACCAAATGATGTAAATGAGTCCAAATGTGCAGTGTTATTTTTCTATTGGACATTTTCAGTATAACATTATCGCTTTGACGATGCTGTTGAAAACCTGTGAATGAGAAAACGAAACTAATGTGTTAGTTTCAGTATGGTTAAATAAGTAAGATAAATTTATAATTGAGGCATAAAAGGCATTAATATGCAATGCAAGCACATAAAAACTATTATCAGAGCACTTAAACCTATTTCAGTAATATGTGTATTTTTGCATAATTTCCTAGAAATTATAGGTAGGTAATGAACATATTACACAACATTTAAAGCTATTTGTTGATTTGCCACATGAAATTGTACCATTTTTCACTAGCGCTTTTTAAAATTGACATCTCCAAAACTGACACACCCTATTGTAGCACTGTCTCCACAAAAAACTCAACGCATAGAATGAAGGTGTGGTTATCTTTATCTTTATCTTTATTAAAATTTGATATACCGCTTTTGCAAAGCATTAAGCGGTGTACAATAAAAAATTGATTTAGCACCACAATCCAGGAAACAGAACGCCAAAAAAGACAGGATGGAGGGGTAACAAAAGTGGACAGAGCATAAAAGAGATATTATACAAAAATACATAACACAATAACACATAACAAGTTATACACGGCTTGTTTGGCAGTAATTAACAAATTATAACAAATCGTAAAATAAGTAGCCATTTGACAGCAAGTAGCAAATCATAAAAAATTTTAGGATAAAATTAGCTAACCAAAGCACAGAAAAAACGGACAAACATACGAACTCGGGATAGACACACAGACAGATTAATTAGGGAGGTTCTCTGGGGGAAGATCAAAAGCTTTTTGAAAAAGATATGTTTTAAGTAGTGACTTAAATTTCAGATAGGAGGGCTCTAAGCGTAATGAAGTGGGGAGTGTATTCCATAGGGAGGGTCCTAGGAAAAACCAGGCTGAGTGTCGTGTTTGTTCTAAACGGGCTTGTGAGGGCGATGGAAGAGACAACCGGTTTGTTTGGGTAGAACGAAGTAACCTGTGAGGTGTGTAGCGAGAGATACAGTCTGATAGATAGCGTGGAATGCATGTGTAAATGGCCCGGTGAAGAATAATCAAAAGCTTATAATGAAAACGGTATTGGAGAGGGAGCCAGTGCAATCGAAATAGAACCGGGTTGATATGATCATACCTACTGGAGAAAGTGATGAGGCGGGCGGCAGAGTTCTGAATGAGTTGTAACCGTTGCAGACAATATTTGGGGAGATTGGCCAGGTAAATATTGCAGTAGTCTAGCCTACTTATTACAAGGGCCAGAACAAGGATGATAAGGGCATTAGAGGGCAAAATGGACCGGACAGCTCGAATCTGCCGTAAGGCAGAGAAAGAACGACGAGAGACAATGGAAATATGTTCAGAGAAAGTTAAACGAGAGTCTAGAGTGACACCCAGATACCGAACAGAAGAAGTGAGAGGGATAGTAGTTGAGCCGAGAGAAGGTGCAAGAGTAGGACATGCACCACCAAGTGAGATCCACATTGCTGAGGATTTGGCTGGGTTAAGATGGAGGAAGTTGTCTGATAACCAGGACGCAATATGGGAAAGACAGAGGTTTAACTGTGTGATATCGGGAGAGAGAGAGGACGTATGAAATAATAAAACTATGTCATCTGCGTAAAGGTAAGGGGAGATCGAGTATTGTTGTATTATCAGTGGTAAAGGGGCCAGAAAAATGTTGAACAACAGAGGAGAGAGAACCGAGCCCTGAGGAACACCACAGGTGAGAGGGAGGCTAGATGAGGACTGGTTCTTAACGTGAACAGAGAAGGAACGGGATGAAAGAAAAGAATAGAACCAAGACCAGACGGAGCCATGAAGACCAATATCAGAGAGACGGGACAGAAGTGTTTGGTGATCAACTAAATCAAATGCTGCGGATAAATCTAAAGAAACAAGAAGAGTAATGTCACCACGGTCATGAGATATATGAAGTTCATTAAGTAGGGCCAACAGCACATAGCTGTTATTTGAGGTTTCCTAGACAAAGATGCTTCTGATATCGTTTCAAGATTTCTGACATGCAGTGAAAGAGGAATAGTATAGTCAATTTGTAGAACAGCAGGCAATTCATTCGCAGCAGTTCTCTTCATTGCCATTAGCTCAGCTTTCCTATATTAATTGCTATCTTTATTTGAAAACATCCACTGCTTTATAGCCTTCAAAATATAAAAACAGCTGCAAAAGCATTCCTCAAAGATGAAATCACTGGCAGAAATTCTTAATATCGTTGACAACATTGCACTTCATCGGGAATGGGATTTGGCGAGGTTTAAAAAATCCTTTAAAAAGTTATCTGTTTCGCTGTGCCTTTGAGGGTAGGGTAAGGACTGCAATTTATTATTTATGTGTTGTTAGATTTGTGAATCGATGTATAGTTTATTCTGTATTTTATGTAGGAGAAGGGGAAAATTTTGTGTGTTCTGTTTTTTATATTATGTTTTATATTTTTATTTTGATATTAGTTGCTCTGTGTGGCTCACAATTGGAGTCTGGAAGCACGATATATAAAGGAAAATAATTGCCTAACTAGATAAATATACTTGGTACTTTTCCCCAGGCTAGGAAAGTTTACAAACTGGTATTCAATATATGTTAAATAGCATAGCCACAAGAAAGAGCTTTGATGAATTCCAGTTGCAGTGGAAACCATACTGAACAATCTTCTCTCATTCATACATTTTGTGGTGGGTTATTGATTCAACTGCTGTCTCAGTCAAAGACCATAGAAACTATAATGAAACTCAATAAATAAATAATTAAAATATATCCTTTTTATTGGAGTTATTTTTTCAATGGGGTTATCTTTCTTCCTTACCATGGGTTTTAGATTAGGATCTAACCATGTTTTGAGTATAAATTGTGATAAAATAACTGTCCCTAGGGGCTTCATAGACTTAATCTCAGTATTCTATATTTACCAATATAAATAGCATTCATGCTGCCCTTATATAGTTAGCTCAGTTTATTAGATATTTGAAAAGGAAGCACAATTTTAATTTTACGTTTACTCTTATGTCTTGTGTTATGTTACCATCATTAAAGAAATAGCGCTGTGTAGTTTGAATTTCTTCATATCCTACTGGATATTGACATCGTACTAGTTCCATTTCCTCTGCTGATTTCATCCCCATCCCTCTCTGATATTTTCTGGGATATACATAGCTGATGCAGTGAAAGGTAATCTCATATTTGGCACAAGATAAATCATTTATCAGACAAACCACAAATTAGCATTCTGTATTAAAATCTATTTTCAAAGAGAAGTCATGAACCATGTATAACCATAATAAGACTGGGAACATTTTTCAAACCTGGAACTTCCAATAACAGAGTTAAAGCAATACTTTGCCATTCTTTTAAAGCATGCTGGTACTTCATGACTTTTTTGCTATCCAGTTCCAGAATTCAGATTTCATGACCCTATCTCTTAGTTCAGTGGTTCTCAATTCAGTCCTCTGGGCACACCTCAGCTAGTCAGATTTTCAGAATTCCCACAATGAGTGTGCATGAGAGAGATTTGCATACAATGAAGGCAGTGCATGCAAATTTATATCATGAATATTCATTGTGGGAGTCCTGAAAACCCAATTGACCTAGCTATGCCCCAGAGACTGGGTTGAGAACCATTGCCTTAATCTACAGTCATTAAATCTGTATAAATAATTTTATTTAAAGTGCAAAATATAACAAACACAACAGAAAAGTTGTGATCACAGATTAAAGTATGCAAAATGTACAACCCCTCTTCCTCAAAGAAAAATGAAACACGGTCCATAAATAAAGGGCAAGTCCTACAAAAAATCATAGATGAGGTGGCATTCTTCAGAAAAACAATCTGTACTTTTCCCTATTAGGAAGTCTTGTAAAAGAAAAGATTGTCCCCCCCTTGTGGGATTTTTTTTTTTGGAGGGGGGGTGGTTTGAGGACTTGCTTCTTATTTATGGACTGTGTTTACTTTTTTGGGAGGGGGAGATATTTTGAGTTTTTAATCTGTGATCACAGTTTTTTTTATATGTGTTGTATGATGTTGAGTGCATGCCGAGCAGACTTCCGACAATTCTAGATAGTTGTCCTGCTGGGTTTTCTTGGCAAACTGAGGGCCTCTTTTCTACACAAGAAGTCTACAGCACCTGGTATTTCAAAATAGTCTCCTATCCAAATACTATTCATGCCTGACCCTGCTTAGCTTCGGAGATCAGATGAGATCGGATTGCTTGGCCATGGTGTTATATGTTGTACTTCACATAAAATGATTTATACAGATTGCTAAGAGATTGTTGAGTAAGGGATTATTTAAATTATTTGCTTGTCCCTTTAATATGAGGGCATTTTATAGCCATCCTTTCTCAAATTTTGAATTCCAACCTGGCTGATCTTTTGATTATGTTGAAATGTTACTTTAATATCAGTAAATTTATACTGTATTCTAGTATCTAAAATCCTGTGACTTGGTTGTTTATAGTCTTTTAATAGTCAGTTGCCTCATCTGCTCTCTCTTTTCTCTGTGCTTTCTTTGCAGTGTGTTTCCAAGGGAGCTGAAAGAAGTGTTTGCATCTTGGAAACAGCAGTGCTTAAACCGAAGTAAACAGGATATCAGTGAAAGACTAATCAGTGCCTCATTGTTCCTCCGTTTCCTGTGTCCAGCCATCATGTCACCCAGCCTCTTCAACCTCATGCAGGAATACCCCGATGACCGCACTTCTCGCACCCTCACTCTTATTGCCAAAGTCATTCAAAATCTTGCCAACTTTGCCAAGTGAGTGGTACAGAGTTGTAATAAACCAGTTTCAGATGGGTTGAGGTGCCATGTAATATTTTTTCCATGAACCTTCAGAAAGATTTTTAATGATTTGAGTATTTCTGGAACTTTGCAAATATTTCCATAACAAATGGAGCAACTAGTAAGTTGATCAAAAGACTAGAGTTATGTACATCTAAATGACAGGCAAATTTTAATGTGGACAAGTGCAAAGTGAGGTATCTGGGGTAAAATAATCCTAATCATAGATACACATTACTGACTTCCATATTAGGAGTCGCCATCAAGGAAAATAATCTTGACAGTAGATTGAAATAATCAACTCACTTTGCAGCAGCAATCAAACAAGCAAATAGAAAGTTAGGAATTAGTCTCTGTTTCTTTCTGAATACTACAATGTATTGATCCATGGTGTGTCCATACCTTAAGTCCTATGTGAAGTTCTAGTCACCCCATCTCAAAAAAGATATAGCATAACTAGAAAAGGTGCATAGAAAGGCAACCAAATTGATAAAGGACAAAATTTCTCCCCTATGAAGAAAGACCAGATTAGGGTTCTTCAACTTGGAAAACATGACTGAGGGGAGATATTAAAACATAGAAACATGATGGCAGGTAAAGACCATATGGCCTATCCACTCTGACCTTCCATACCAAATTACTAAGCTCTGTTGTTAAGTGCCGTCAAATCTGTGTCGACTCATGGTGACCCTCTAGATAGTTGTCCTAAATTGTGTTCGGTCTTCAGATGGCTCATTGTTGAGACTGGCACCCATAGCTGCATGTTAAAAACCCTCGGCCCAGTGTGCAGCGGTGGCCAAGAGAGCAAATAGAATGCTAGGTATCATAAGGAAAGGAATGGAAAATAAAACAAAGGATATTATAATGCCTCTATATCGTTCCATCGTGAGACTGCACCTTGAATATTGTGTACAATTCTGGTCGCCGTATCTTTAAAAGGATATAGCGTTATTAGAGGAGCTTCAGAGAAGAGCCACCAGAGAAGAGACCAGGTCTGGAGCCCAGCCGAGTCTGAGAGCCTGACGTCGGAACAATCGGAGCAACAGGGGAAACCAGAGTTGCCTGGGCCAATGTGGCGCTATGAGGATCATGGTGGCACCGTCCGCTTATAGCTTGAAGAGGGTCTTGGCCACCAGAGGAGTTGGTGGGTATGCAAACAGAAGGCTGTCGCTCCAGTCCAGGAGAAAAGCATCAGATGCTATCTGAAGTTTACACGTCACTCTGGAGCAAAACCGCGTAAGCTGGGCTTTTTAAGGAGAGGCAAAGAGATCTATCGACAGTGTGCTCCACATATGGAAGATATGGCTGGCTACCTGGTTGTTGAGAGTCCATTCGTGTGGCTGAAAGACCCTGCTGAAGCAATCCACCAGCACATTGAGCTCCCCTGGCAGATACACTGTTCTGAGGAGCATGCCATGCAAGATGGCAAACTTTCAAAGACAGACTGCTTCCCAACAAAGGAAATATGACCCCATGCCACTCTGTTTGTTGGCATAATGTAGTAAAGGCTGTTAATATAGCTGGGTTTAAAAAAGGTTTCGACAAGTTCCTGGAGGAAAGGTCCATAAACCATTATTAAGAAGGGACCCAGGATATCAATGCTTGACCCAATACAAGCATTGTGGAACCTGTGTCTTTTGGGAAAACTGCTAGGTACGTATGACCTAGATTGGCCACTGTTGGAAACAGGATACTGGGCTTGATGGACCTTGGTCTGACCGAGTATGGCATATCTTATGTTCTTATGTTGTTGTATCGATCCATCTCATTGTTGGCCTTCCTCTTTTGCATTGACCTTATACCTTGCCAAGCATGATGTCTTTCTCTAATTATCTCTCTCTTTGCATGATGTGTCCAAAGTATGAAACTCAAAGACTTGTCATCTGAGCTTCTAAAGAAAGCTTAGGTTTGATTTTCTCTAGTACTGACTGTTTTTTTCTTTGGGCAGTCTATGGTAAACACAGTATTCACCACCAGCACCATAATTCAAAGGCATCAATTTTCTTCCTGTCTATCTTTTTTACTGTCCAACTTTCGTATTCATATGTTACTGAAAACATCATGGCTTGAACGAGTCAAATCTTTGTATGGTGAGAGACATCTCTGCTCTTGAGAATCTTGTCTAAGTCCTTCATAGCCAAGAGCAATGCATACTCTGATTTCTTGACTGCTTGTTGCTTCTTTATTGATAGTTGACCCAAGTAGGTTAAAGTTGTCCACGATTTTCATTTCTTCTCTATCAATGATGAACTTATTGATTTTGCCAGTTGCCATCATCTTTGTCGTCTTTACATTAAGGTGCAGACCCATTTAAAGACTATGTTCCTTGATCTTGAGAAGCAAATGTTTCAGATCGTCTTCACTTTCAGCCAGTAATGTGGTATCATCAGCATAGTGAAGGTTGTTGATGAGTCTTCCACCAATCTTCACACCTCTGTGGTCTTCATACAGTCCTGCTTTTCTGATGATTTGTTCTGCATATAAATTAAACAGGTAGGAGGTTTAGTATAAAATCTCAGCTGCCAAATTCTCAACCATTCTTCAAGCTTCACTAGATCTCTCCTGATGTTATCTACACCTTCCTCTTTTTCAGATTTTGTAATCATCCACAAAGAGGCAAACCTTACACAATAGGCCTTCCGCAATATCACCTACAAATATGTTAAAAAGAATCAGACCACAGAACAGTCTTCTGACAATTGTTCAAGATCCGCCTCACTTCTGTTTCTATTTGTCATTGTTTTCTGAGGTCCTGCTCCTAGCCATCCATCTGTGACCAAAGAAAAGAAATATTTGTTAAGCAATTCTGCTTCATCCTCATCTGCTACTACATATTTCTCCCCTTCACCTTTCAGTCTGACAGTACCACTTTTGCACTTCTTCCACTCACTGAAAGATGTTTTGTCCTGCCATTTTACTTCATTGACTATGTTTTCTTCCATTTGTATCATAGCTTTCCTGACTCCTTTCCTAGCTTTGCTTAGTTTTTCGGAATATTGATGCTTGTCTTCCTCTTTTTGTGATCTCTTGTATTTTATGAAGGCCATCCTCTTTTTCTTATCTTTTTCAGCTACTTCTTTCGAGAACCATAGTGGCCTTCTTTTCCTTTTACATTTATTTGCATTCCTAATAAAAAGATTTGTTGCCCTTAAAATATCCCCTTTCAGTTTCACCCACTGCTTTTCTGCATCTTCCAGCTGTTCCTGTCCAGCTTCTGACTCCTTGAGATATTGTCCCATTTGGCAAAGTTAGTTTTCCTAAAGTCCTAGTACCCTCTATTTTTAAATGGATTTTATCAGCCCTACTCCCAATACTAAATCACACCATCCGATGATCACTGGATGCAAGATGATCACCCACTATAACATCATAAACACTAACCCCATTTGTAAGCAACAGGTAGTTAAAATTACAGTGGAGTTGGAAAAAGTAGATAGTGGTGTGGTTGTTTACTATTTCAAATACTACTAAAACTAGTGGGAACTCCACACAATCAAGCTGGAAGATGTGGTCAAAGTAGTTAGCATAGCTGAATTTACAAAGGATTTAGACAAGTTTCTGGATGACCAGTCAATAAACCATTACTTATTTATTGCCATTTATGATTCATCATATCAAAACGCATGTGGTGGTTTCTTTTTTTTTATTTTTATAAGATATCAAATGTAATAATCAAGCACTATTCCACTTGTACAGTATAATGTTAGGAGACAGAAGAAAGACCTTCCCAGAGTTTGTATTAGTGGAAATGAGCATTCATTCTGTCCCTGCTTTTCATGCTTGGCACCGACTTGACATTTTCTATGTTGCCTAGTTGTGCTTCCATTTTGTGGCTATTCTTACCTGAACGCAATGGATTCTTTCTCAATTTTATACATGGTGATTTCATGACTAATTCAAACCTAGGTTTAGCACTAATTGAATGCACTACTTTGTCTCCTCTTCCCACCTGTTTCATTTGATTTTGTGCAGTGTGAATGTTGTCAGATCATTAAAATATGCAATTAAAGACCAGGGGACATTCCTAGGGTTGATGGTGCATCTGCCAATGGATCTAGTAAATGAAGATGCCACTTATGTGATTCTCAGAGGATGGTAGTCCACATACCCTGCAAAGGTACTGCTTGTTAAACATAGAAAAAGATAGCTGATAGGTCTATTGAGTCTACCAATTTATAAGAACTGTTAAGTTCGAGACCACGTGATGTGGTGAGCTCGAACGGACGTGTCCGGTCTGAGCTCTGGGCCCCCGGCCCCCTAAAACCGTGAAATTTCACCGTGAAAAGCCTTCAGCCGCTACCCCAGTGGGAAAGGAGACCAGACCAATCCCAGGAACCGTTCATCACCCCCGAATCGCCATGGCTTCCACGGGGAAACTTGGGCGAAGAGAGAAGGACCGGGCCGCCGGGACAACTAAGATGGCAGACTCTCCACCGAAACAGACCGGGTCTCCCGCCGCGCCGATATTGACGGCTGAACTTTCGGCAGCGGTGACCACTGCGCTATCGGGGCAATTTGACGCCTTGCACTCTAAAATGGATGCGATCCAAAATTCTTTGGCAGCACTGGGGTCCCGCATGCAAGAGGCCGAGACCCGAATAACCCAGACTGAGGATGGCCTGGCGACACTTCGGCGGGAGCTCCAGGCGGCGCAAAAGCTGGCCGTGGACCAGGCGCTCAAGCTGGACGATTTAGAGAACAGGTCCAGGCGGAATAACTTAAGATTTCTGGGGGTAGCTGACACTATACCCGACAAGGATCTCCGGGGGATGGTGGAGGCTTTGGCGACATCCTTGCGAGCTGATACCGACATGTCCAGCCCCATTATAGTGGAGCGTGCTCACCGGATCGGTCCCAAGCAGACGACGAATGATCACCGTCCCCGAGTGGTTTTGGCGAGATTCCTAAGCTTCCCACAAAAAGAAGACTTGCTTAAAACTGTCCGGCAGAAAGGAGCGGTAGACTGGGACAACATGCGCATCCGAGTCACACAGGACTATTCAGCCTCGCTAAGTCAGCGCCGAAAAGCCTATGCCTCCCTCTGCCAGAAACTTATAGATGCTAATGTCCGGTTCCAGGTGCAATACCCAGCGCGCTTGGTGATTTGGCACGGAGGGACCCGCCGAAGCTTCGAATCGGCGGGCGAGGCGACTGCCTATGTGGAGCGACTTACAGTACCCACGACGAGCCGGAGCATCTCGCCAAGTGAGTGAGAGGGTACCCCCTGAAGTACGGATGAAGGGTGGTTCGGTTAGTGCACTGGCCTCCCCAGGAACAGACTGCAAATTGGCCGGTCAAGGCTCCTGTTGAAGTGGGGAACGCAAATGTGGCTTATTGCTCTGCGGGACCTTTATTATCGGTTTAATTTTTTTCTTTTTCACCGAAATACTCTACTGGACCTCCCGAAACACCCTGTGAGAGAGACCCTCGATCGGCGTAGTGCGGGGGTACAGGCCCCAACATGTGCTGAGGTGGCTGGTGGAGGGGAGGCCAGCGCTCTTCTTCAGGAATCTTTTGTTCCCTCGGAAAAGACGGCCCGGCACAGAGGGCAGGAGGAGGTTTATAAGTAGTTGATACCAAGCAACTGTGTTTATCCCGCACTGCCACATTGTATCTATTTGAAGGTTACATTTATTGCAACAACGTAATTGTTCTGTATTAGTCGGGTAGGCAGGGTGTTTAAACCCTTGGACTGTGTGCAATGGACACTTCCCGGTAGACCCCCGTTACAGTCTGGGGGGGCCCCAGAGAGGGTCTATGGATACGTGCTCTCGGAGAGTAGCTTGGGCACCGAACCCTGCAGCGGATGCGTGCGGCCCCTTGGGATCCTCCTCCTTCCGGGGCGTTGGGGCTCCCCCCCTTTTTTCGCCCTCCCGAAGGGAACACCCTAATCCATCGCACCCTGGAGAGGGAACGCCGGTTTCAGCGCCTTATGCGTGGCCTCCTTTTATGGACCTGCCAGCGGAGAGATCGGGGACGGAGGCCTTTCGAGGGCTGAGTAGGTGGGGAGCACGCCACACTGCGTTCGTGTGACCTGACCTTTGCAGCGCTTAATCTGCGGCTCCTCCGGGTTGACCCAGGGGGTTTCTTTTTCTTTATTGGTTTGTTTGTTTGGTTGGGTTGATTTGTTTTATTTTTTCTCTAGCACACCCCCCCCTGACGATCACCTACCACTGCTGGAGTGCTGCCCATCCTACTTTGTACTGATTGGACTAATGAGGCTGTAGCAGCGCTTGACTCTTTGGGGCATCTCACCTTTCCCCCCCCCCCTCCTTTTTTTTTCTTTTTTTGATCTGTTTATCTACGAGATGTTATGCTGTGGTATTACTGAACTATCTGGTGGGCTTACCAAGGGGCTGGGGTAGGAAGATCTGTGCTGGGGTGGCGTTGGGGTGGTTGGTGGGCTTGTGGGACAGAGGGGGAGGGCTGAGGGGAGTTTGGTTATAGCTGGGGGGGGGGTCCTCCTCACATCCTTTAGGTCTCTAATGAGCTGGGAGAGGAGATCATTGGGTAGGGGGAGGGGTAGGGTGGGGCGAGGGCGGGAGGGGGTGGGGGGAAGTAGTGGGGGGGAGGTGGGTAAGGTAGGGGGAGGGAGGAAGAGGGGTGAGCGACTAAAATTAACCAGGAGTATTACTTTATATAGAGGGGGACCTCAGGCTGGGGAGGTTCGCCCACACTATGCTAGCCGGTTCGTCTCATATCTGCGGAGTGTCTACTATCCAACCTGAGGCTTATTTCTTGGAATGTTTGTGGGATAGGCAATCCTATTAAGAGATCAAAAGTATTACAAGTTCTAGCGCGCCTCAAATGCGATGTTGCCTTGCTACAAGAGACCCACCAGACAGCCGATGAACATTTAAAATTGCAAAGAACCTGGGTGGGCCAGAGTAGAGGAGCCCCCGCCAAGGGCAGAAAGGGTGGAGTGGTCACACTTGTTAGTAAAAAGACACGTTTCGACCTGATTAAAGAGATTGTTGACCGAGAGGGTCGGTACCTTTTGCTATATGGTCACTTAGATGGCAAGCCAATAGTTCTCGGGAACCTGTATAGCCCCAACGCTTTAGATCGCGCATTTTATGCCCGCTTGGCGTCCCAAGTGGAACAGCTACCGGACGTTCCTTTGATTTTAGCCGGCGATCTGAATGGGGTCCTAGATATAGCCATGGACACGGTTGGGACGGGAAGTGAGCGAGGGAGGGGCCCTACTACGGCAATGCTTCGGGAGCTGTGTCGGCGTTTGGGTGTCGTAGATCCGTGGCGCTTACTACACTCCCTCGAGAGAGATTTCACGCACCAATTGCGGGCTCACGGGACCAGTGCCCGCATAGATTATATTTTGCTCTCGGAAGGGATTTTCTCACGAGTGGATGATGCGCAGATTGGTCCCACTGAGGTGTCGGACCATGCCCCGATTTGGGTGGACTTGGCGTGGGGAGTGGTAGCTGATACGACGCGTATCTGGCGGTTCCCCGCAGGTCTTGACCGCGATCCGGATTTCCAGGCCCACCTCAGGCGCTGCTGGGAGGATTTTATGGCTCACCATAAGGGACACGTTGCCGATTCGGAATTGCTTTGGGAGACTGCTAAGGCGGTCCTGAGAGGTAACATCATTGAATATGTAGTGCGGAAACGTCGACGTTTGGCGCGGCAAATTGTGCAATTGGAGAAATAGGTGGTCCGGGCGCGTCGTCGTTGTGCCGGAGACCCCTCAGGGGCTAACCGCAAACGCTATTGGGAACTGCAAACAGCACTCAATGAACTTATACATCAGCGGACGAAAAAGTCTCATTTTTATTACAGATGCTGTCTATATCAGTTTGGGGATAAGCCAGGCCGGCTCTTAGCTCGCTGCCTCCGTGGCAGTCGGGGCATCCGACCGGTAGCCGCCTTAAGAGATGAGACCGGGCACTTGCACAAAGATAATAAGGCCATAGTGGGGCAATTCCGTTCCTTTTTTCAACAGCTATATGCAAGGCGGGAAGGGTCCATGTCTGAGATGCGGGGTTATTTACGGAAATTGACGTTGCCAAAACTGTCCACAGTACAACGGGCAGCTCTGGACGCCCCGATCACTGTAGAGGAGGTCTGCGGCGTTATTCAGAGAGCACAATGTTGCAAGGCGCCTGGGCCTGACGGTTTTGGGGCTGAGTTCTACAAGGTGATTGGGGATGCGGTTTCCCCGGTCCTTGTGGAAACGTACGCTCGTAGGGCGCAGAGTGGGCGATTCACCTGGGGATCGAACCATGCCTATGTTACTCTGATACCCAAGCCTGGGAAAGATCCTACTCGGGCGGCATCATACCGCCCCATTTCGCTGTTGAATTTTGACGCGAAGATTCTGGCAAAAATACTGGCGGATAGACTGGCCTCGGTGCTCGATGGTCTGATTCACGAATCGCAGGTGGGTTTTGTGAGAGGGCGATACGCTGTTCGTAACTTAAGGAAGATTCTGGCGTCCTTAGAATGGGTCCGGGAACGGGACATGCCTTCTTTGCTGATCAGCTTTGACGCTGAGAAAGCCTTTGATCAGGTGCACTGGGATTATCTGAAAGGATTGTTGCCGTATTATGGATTGGGAGATACGTTTTGCAGTTATGTGACACTGTTATATGCAGACCCGACGGCGGGCATCCTTTGTAATGGACTGCTCTCCGATCCCTTCCATCTGGAACGGGGTACACGTCAGGGATGCCCGCTCTCCCCTTTACTTTTTGTTTTATCCTTGGATCCACTAATACGGACCGTGGAGGACTCTACGACCATCTCGGGGGTGCAGATCGGGGCAGTGGGTTTTAAAACAGCCGCTTTTGCGGATGACATATTGGTTCATCTCACTTCCCCCCAGCGTTCCCTACCACTTTTGTTGTCGGCCTTCTCCACTTATAGGAGATTCGCGGGGTTATGCATTAACACAGAGAAATCAGAGGCGCTAGATGTTGGGGGATCGCTGCGGGCCCGATGGTTAGGCACCTTCCCCCTTAGATGGTCTGAGGCCTTTGTTTACCTAGGCATAGTGTTGACTAGAGAGCCCGCGTCACTGTATAAGACCAATTTTGATCGGGTGTTTCTCCAGCTCCAGGCGCAACTCCGGGCCTGGATGCCGCTGCCTCTCTCTTTGTTGGGCCGGGTGGCGGCCTTACAGATGGTTATACTGCCACGTATACTCTATTGGTTACAGACTCTCCCAGTGTGGCTATTGAAGCGAGACGTGATACGTATAGAACGGGAAGTCAGGCGTTTCCTCTGGAAGGGGGCCCGAGCGCGTATACCGCTCTCTCGGCTGAGGGGTGGCTGGAGGACCGGAGGGGTGGGAGCTCCGGATTTATGGAAGTATGCCCTAGCTTGCCAAGCACGTCATCTTAGTGACTGGTTGGGGGATACGGCGGTATACACCCCCGTGAGTTAGAGCGGGCCTTTGTGGCACCGCATGCCCTTGAAGCGGCCTTGCAGCTGCCTGGGGCACACTTGCCGGCTAGGCTGACCAATAGCGTTTTATTGCAGGCGATGCGGCGTACTTGGCAGCAGCTAAATAAATACTGGGGCAGCAATCCTGCCGTGTCGTCCTGGTTACCCCTGAGGGGCAATGCTCAGTTTACCCCTGGTTCTGATTCGGCCGCTTTTCTACACTGGGAAAGAGCCGGTATTGGCCGATTAGGAAATGTGGTGGATGAGGCTGGGAAATGTAAATCGCTAGCGAAGCTCGTTGCGGAATATGGTTTGAATCGGGTCACTTCCAGCTTTGCTCATGCCCAACTCTCACACTATGTTGGCTCTCTCTCCCAGTCGGAGCTCTGTGTGGAGCATTCGACACAAATATTGGAATTTTTGAGCTTGGGAGCAGAGAGCCCCCCTTCTATTGCCGATTTGAAGAAGCGCTTGGATGCTCTTCAACGCCCCGTGGATTTCTCTGCGGTGGAGCAGGCCTGGGCACGGGACCTAGGCCGGGCGGTTGAACCGGGCTCCGTCTCGGCTGCACTACGTCAGATTCGATGCTTAGCGGAGGGGTCCCGATGGCGAGAGGTGCAATATAAATCCATATTGCGTGCACACTTTTCCCCAAGGAGGGCGTTGAGGAGTCATCTTGCCGAATCTGGCGGCTGCCCTAAGTGCTCGTGTTCCTTAGCGGACCTAGGCCATATGTGGTGGTATTGCCCGGTGATACAATCTTACTGGCAGCGCATTGGAGATTATCTTGGTGGGCTATTGCGTCAACGGGTTAATTGGACAGGGTTATTAGTAGTCCTGGATTGCTTGGGACCACTCCACCCTAAGGGGCGATGGGAGCGTCTTTTAGTGCGTAAGGCTTGTCTGGTGGGGAAAGGCCCTCTTCTCCGTCGGTGGAGGGAAGACGCGGCCCCTACATTTTGCGAATGGCGTAACTGTTTCCATCAGCTTATGCTTTTCGAGCGACGCCGTACACTGGGATCTCCCAGGCGGTGGGCCCAATTTCTCTTGATCTGGATGCCCTACATTCAGAATTTGAGTCCTATCGCCCGCAGCGCGGTGCTTCAGGTTGGATAGAGACACTCCTGGTTTAGTGTTGCGGACCTAGGGGGGGGAGGGGGGGTTTAGTAGGGACAATTTCTGACCAATTTGTTCTGCCTGGTGTTGAGGTTCTTGGCCTCCGGCGTTGGATCAGACACAACCACGCCTGGAGGGGTTCTGTAAATACATAATTTCTTGCTGGTGTTTTGTGAACCTGTTGATTGTTTATGCAGTTTGTTTTATTCAATAAACAGATTATATAAAAAAAAAAAAACTGTTAAGTTCTACAGTCCCTTCCTCTCCCCTCAGAGAACCTCCATACTTGTTCCATGCTTTCTTGAATAGATCTTGTCTTCATTACCTCCACTGGGAAGCTGTTCCATGCTTCCACCACCCTTTCTGAAAAGAAATATTTCTTTAGATTATTCAAGTCTACTTTTACTTTCCTCCAAGATCACTTGTTGCAGAGCTTCCTTTGAATTAAGAGGCCCACTTCTGTGCATTTATACCATGGAGGTATTTACATGTCTCTATGGAATCTCCCTCTCTCCCGCCATTCCTTCAAAATTTACATATTGAGGTCTTCAGGTCTGTCCTTATATCCCTTATGACAAAGACCACTGACCATTTTAGTGGCCATGGTTAGATCCAGGGCTGTGGAGTCGGAGTCGTGGAGTCTGAGTCGGAGGAAATTTTGGGTACCTGGAGTCGGAGTCGGCAAACAATGCTCCGACTCCGACACAAACAAAAGAGCTGGAGAACCTTCTTTTTCACCCCTTCACTGTCACCAAGAGGTTGCAATGTGACGATCTAACCCCGGGTAAATTCTTCTGGGAATGGAAGAGCCTGTTATATCACCTGAACAAAAATGGAGGGTTAATAGCTGAGGGCATTGCATCTTCAATGATGAAAAGAGAGAGTCTTTTGCTGGAAAATGAAATCTTGTTAGTGGCTATTTATGTCGACCCAATGAGCCGAATTTTGTTGAACAGTGAACAGACTGCTACTGGGAAAAAGGCCCTCTATGATGTAGCAGTTCACATGAAGGGATTACGACCTGAAATACCTCCACAGGATGAAGTTCTTCTTTTAAGCAATAGTGGTAACTCAGGATCATCTTCTTCAAATGAAGAATTAGACTTGATTCCTTCTTAAACAAAATAGAAGTTGCTAAACGAAAGCGACGTTGCATAAGCGTTACAGAACCAGTAAATGTCCAAATAAAAAAATTCCAACAGGAGTTTTATAAAGCACTAGAAGAAGTTGAAAAGTATGATCGCTCATCAAAACTTACTGTTGAAGAAGCCATCCTTGTTTATCCAGAGATCGTTAGTGATGTGGCCAGAATAGTTACTGCAATTCCACCCACCCAAGTCAGTGTCGAAAGATTATTTTCAGCCCTAAAAATAATAAAGTCTGACTTAAGAGCCTCTATGAAAGAGGATCTGGCAGAGGCAGTTCTCTTCCTTAGAACTCTACATTGAATTGATTTGCATTTGCTAAGCCTATAACTACATTTCAAGATTAATATAAACCATTTCTAGGTTTTACAGATTTTGTTTTTGGTTCATATAGATAAGCTTGGTTTTGTTCTAAAACAACCAAATAATGTGGTTTGTATTTTTGGACTGGTAAAGTTCCTGTTCCTGATGTTTATGCCTGCTGCTACTATCCAGCCACTTGATTAATTAATAAAAAAAATTAATAAAACTTTGTTGTTTTCATTGTGTTTGTCTTTTGCTTAAACTGTTCAATACAGTAGACTGTTGGCTTCCCAGCCAGTAGTCCTGTGGTAATGACATGTATGTTGCCTTTCTTTCCTTCATATTAATACAGAGGAGTCGGAGTCGGGGAGTCGGAGTCGGAAGTACAAAAAACTGAGGAGTCGGAGTCGGAACATTTATCTACCGACTCCACAGCCCTGGTTAGATCAACTCCATGCTTTTTATCCTTTTGAAGGCATGTAGACTAAAGAACTATTCATAGTACTACAAATGAAATCTCACTAGAAGCTTATGCAAAGGCATTTTCACTCCGTTTACTGTTGGCCATTCTTCTCTCTATCTACCCAAGCATCTTTCTAGTTTGCCCAAATGTATGGTATTGCATTTTTTGCATTAAATCTTAGTTGCCAAATTCTCAGCCAATCTTCAAGTTTTGCTAGGTCTCCCCTTATGTTATCTACACCGTGCAGGGAATCTACCCTGTTGTAGATTTTTATATTCTCCATAAAGAGGCAAACATTTCCCATCAGACCTTCTGCAATATCATTTACAAAAATGTTAAAAACTGAAGGACCAAAGTCCAATCCCTAAGGCACATAATTGGTAACGCCATTATCTTCAGAGAGAACTCCATCTACTGCTCCTCTCTGCTGCCTCTGACTCAAACAGTTTCTAACTCAGTCACTTTAGAATCCATCACAGGGGCCCTCTGTTTATTTAAGTCACTGATGTGGAATGGTGTTATACTTAGTTCTCCAGGACCAAGCAGGAAGTCAGTCCTCACTTATGGGTGACGTCGGCGCCGACGGAGCCCCCGCGGAGCAATTTTCCCCAGCTTTCAAAGAAAGCCTTTGGGAATTGCAGCGCGCATGCGCGGTCGTCTTCCCGCCCGAAGGTGCCATCTTAGCCAGTCTTCTTTTTTCCGCGGAGCCCTGCAGACGTCCCCGTCTTGTCCCCGCGAAAAAGTTGATTTTCCTCTTTATTTTATACTTTTTTCTTTCGGTTCGACGCCGATCGTTTTCCCGCCCGGACTCGCGACGCCGGTCTCGAGTCCTCTAGCGTTTTTTCGGTTTTTCTGACTTAGTCAGCTTTCATTTTCGTTTTCCCTGGCAGCCCGGTCCTTTGACCTCGCAGGGGCCCTTTTTCCCCCGATGGCTGCCAGTGGCTTTAAGCGGTGTGGTCGGTGTGACCGAAATATGTCACTAACCGACACACACGACTTTTGCCTCCGCGAACTGATCTGTGGGCCCTGCAGCAAACTGTCCTCGAAGGCGTTGAGAAGTCGGCGGCATCAGCGCGAGAGAATCTTCGCTGACCCCAGCCGTACCCGGACCTCGTCGGAGGCCTCCGTGTCAAAGGGCTCCAGCTCGGACCGTCGCCGGAGCTCCTCCGACCGGGGTTCTCCCTCCGGGGACCATCGTCGGAAGGAAAAACCCCGCGAGGGCGGCGTCGGTGGACGCTCCTGGCTCCGCGAGGGCCAGGTCGCATAGCCCCGACAGCCGCCCCGGGTCTTTGGAGAAGGAACATCTCCCGAAGCGACCTCGCCTGGAGTCGGAGATGCCTGCCCGGGTAAGTCCTGTAGTCCTTCTGGACTCGCCTCCGCGACAGCCGACGTCGGGCCCGACGCCGTCGGGGCCCGAGTCGGGGGCTGCTGGGTCACCTGAGCTCGGACTCAGGTTGACGGCCTTGGAGAGCAGACTGTCTGCCTTCATGGACCAGCAGCGGGCACTGCTCGCTGGCGCCGCTGCCCCGACCGCCGGGACGTCGACGTCCAAGTCGACCCCGGAGACCGAGCCGATCCTCGAGTCAATGAGAACTCGAGTCGATCCTCGGTCGAGGTCACCCTCGGCCTCCCGTTCGGGACCGAGGTCGCCGACGCCGACTCCCTCGACGTCAGGGCGGCTGGCGCCGCACCCTGCCCGGGCCGACCCCACCGAGTCCTCGTCGGAGTCGGTCTGGGAGTCTGAGGAGGAAGAGTCACCTGATTCTTTCCGGACTCGGTGTGTCCCATCGGACTCACCGGAGTCCGAGCCTCGGAAGCAGTCCCCCCCGGAGGATGCCCGGTTCTCGGACTTCGTTAGGGATATGGCCAAGGCTTTGGCCTTCCCTGCGGATCCCGAGGAGGAGCCTCGAGCCGAAGAGCTCGACGCCCTCCAGTATGACTCTCCCGCGAGGGAACACTTTACTGTGCCGGTTCCTCCTATGCTGGAACGACTACTCTTCCGCATGTGGGAGAGTCCGGCCTCCTCGCCGGTCCTGAGCAAGCGGGTCGATTCTATCTATCGGGTCCGCAAGAGCCCTGGCTTTCAGAAGGCACAGCTGCCACACCATTCCATGGTAGTGGAATCGGCCATGCATCGTCTTAAGAGCCAGAAGATGCACTCCTCGGTGCCTCCTGGAAGGGAGGCCCGTAACCTGGATGGCCTTGGCAAGAAGTGCTTCCAGGGCTCTATGCTCGCATGTCGTGTCCAGACTTACCAGCTCTACATGGGCATGTATCTCCGGGATCTGGCTAAAGAGCTAGCCGGATTCTCCGCTGGTCTCTCCGAGGAGCCCTTGCGGAGGTTCCTAGCCTTGTCCACGGGCATTCGGGAATGCTCAAAGTTCATGTCCCGAGCAGCCTATGATGGCTTTGAGGCCTCGGCTCGAGTGGCCGCAGCCGGCATCGGTGCCCGCCGACAGGCTTGGCTTCAGTCGTCAGACCTTGAGCCCTGGGTACAGGACAAGTTGGTCGATGTCCCCTGCCGAGGCGAAAACCTCTTTGGCAAGCCCATGGCGGAAAAGGCTGCACAAATTGAGACTGAGACTCTCACCAGGACCAGGCTTTCTAGGAAGACCTCCGCCCCTTCCCAGAAAAAGAAGGGCTCGGGGAAAAAGTCCTTTTACCCGAGGAAGGCGGCTGCCTACAAACAATACCCCCATTATCAGGCCCCTGCAGCTCCCCAACAGGGCCAGCAGGCCAAGGGACGGGGTAACGGGTCCCGTAGGCAGCAAGCCCCCAAGCCTGCACCACCAGCCCCTGCTCAGCAGGGTGGGGGCTTTTGACTCGCTCAGCATAGCCTCTCCCCCCCGCTGGTTCCTCCCAGCACCGGAGGCCGGCTGGTTCACTTCGCCCACAGGTGGTCCAGCATCACCGCAGATGCCTGGGTGCTTCAGGTCGTGCGAGAAGGCTACCTTCTCCACTTCCATCAGGTCCCTCCCTCCTATTTTCCGGGAGAACCTCCGCGCCCCCCTCTGCACAGGGAGTTGCTCCTTCAGGAGTTAGCAGGTCTTCTGCAGGAACAGGCGGTGGAACCGGTGCCACACCACCTGAGAGGTCAAGGCTTTTATTCAAGGTATTTTCTGATACCAAAGAGAACAGGGGGCCTCAGACCCATCCTGGACTTGCGCAACCTCAACAAGTTCCTTGTGCGGGAGAAGTTCAAAATGCTTACCCTTGGAATCCTTCTGCCCTACCTCCAGCAGGGAGATTGGCTATGCTCCTTGGATCTAAAGGATGCCTACACGCACATCCTCATCCACCCAAGCCACCGCCAATACCTAAGGTTTGTGGTGGCAGGAAATCATTACCAGTACAGAGTACTGCCCTTTGGCCTATCCTCCGCACCGCGAGTCTTCACAAAATGTCTCGCGGTCGTGGCGGCCCATCTCCGGCTTCACGGCCTCTTTGTCTTTCCGTACCTCGACGACTGGCTCATCAGAGCAGCGTCCGCTCAGGAGGTCACCAACGCCACGTGCCGCACGGTGACTCTGCTGCAGCACTTGGGCTTTGTTATAAACTTCGCAAAGTCCACTTTGCTCCCCTCACAGGATCTCGAGTTCATCGGCGCAAGGCTGCACACTCGGGCACGAGCGTACCTACCGCTCGACAGGGCTCAACGGCTCATGGACCTAGCCGACCGCTTTCGCAGCCAGCCCCTGGTCTCCGCCAGGCGCTTCCTGAGACTGCTCGGCCATATGGCTTCCACCGTCCATGTGACCCCCAATGCCCGCCTGAATATGCGGTCTGCTCAATGGTGTCTCCGCCAGCAGTGGCGACAAGCCACAGGCGGCCTGGCAGACCTAGTGCGCGTCTCCGAGCCGCTGCTCTCGTCTCTCCGGTGGTGGCTCCGACAGCCGAACCTGATATTCGGAATGCCTTTCCAGTCACCTCAGCCGACCCGGGTGCTGACCACCGATGCATCCCTCCTGGGCTGGGGAGCACATTGCCAAGAGGCACGTACTCAGGGCCTCTGGACCACGTGGGAGTCTGCTCAGCAGATCAACTTCCTGGAGCTCAGGGCGATCCGCCTAGCTCTCAAGGCCTTCTCCCACCTGACTTCCCAACAGTCCGTCCTTGTCCAGACGGACAATCAAGTTGCCATGTTCTACGTGAACAAGCAGGGGGGCACGGGCTCCTTCCTCCTCTGCCGGGAGGCACAGAAGCTCTGCTCTTGGGCCGTCAGTCACGGCATTCTCCTCAAGGCAGTTTATCTCCCGGGCCAAGAAAATTGCCTTGCAGACAAACTCAGCAGGGTCCTCCAGCCGCACGAGTGGCGTCTGGATCCCTTGGTAGTTCAGAAGCTCTTCCTCAAGTGGGGTCTCCCCACGGTGGATCTCTTTGCCAGTCCTCACAACCGGCAGCTTCCTCGCTTCTGCTCTCGTCAGCCACACCCCCTTCGGGTTGCGGCGGACGCCTTTCTGATCTCGTGGTCGGGGAGCCTTCTGTACGCTTTCCCTCCCATCCCGCTGGTCTCTCGGACTCTTTTCAAGGTTCTCCGAGACAAAGCCTTCATGATCCTGGTGGCCCCTCGCTGGCCCAGGCAGCCGTGGTTTCCGCTCCTGCTGCAACTGGCGGTGGAGGATCCAATCCCTCTGGGGGTACAACCGGATCTCCTCACTCAGGATCAGGGGTCCCTTCTGCACCCCAACCTCAGGTCTCTCAACCTCATGGCCTGGCTGCTGAGAGGGTAGTCCTTGCTCCCCTTCTCCTGCCGGCGGAGGTGGAGGAGGTCGTCTTAGCTTCGCGACGGCCTTCTACCCGCAAATGCTACGCCCTTAAATGGCGTCGCTTTGCAGTCTGGTGTGCCCAACAGTCTCAGGATCCCTTCTCCTGCCCGGTGTCGGTGATCTTGCAGTACTTGCTGCACCTCTCTAATCTGGGACTTAAGTCCAACTCCGTCAAAGTTCACCTCAGTGCTCTTTCAGCACATCATGTGCCAGTGGACGGCAGACCTCTCTCCAATGACCCTCTCGTAGCGAGGTTTCTCCGAGGTCTCCTTCTACTTAAACCACCTCTGCGCCCGCCAGCGCCTGACTGGGACCTGAATGTGGTTTTGCAGCGGATCACCTGTCCGCCTTTTGAACCTATGGCTACCTGTTCTCTCCGTTTTCTGTCTTGGAAAACACTGTTCTTGATAGCCCTCACTTCCGCTAGGCGCGTAAGTGAATTGCAGGCCCTCGTGTCTGATCCCCCTTACACTAGGTTCTACAAAAATAGGGTAGTCCTACGGACTCACCCAAAATTTCTGCCTAAAGTGGTCTCCCCTTTTCACATCAATCAGGAGGTGGTACTTCCAACCTTCTTTCCCAGACCACACTCCAGCCGAGCTGAAACGGTCCTCCATACCCTGGACTGTAGAAGGGCATTGAACTTCTACCTTGACCGTACGCGGGAGCACCGTAAAGCTGCTCAGCTTTTTGTGTCTTTTGACCCCAATAAATTGGGGCTCCCGGTCTCCAAGCGTACTCTGTCCATCTGGGTTGCGGACTGTATCTCTTGGGCTTATGGGGCAGCCGGACTCTCCTTAGAAAGTCGAGTCACGGCTCATTGCGTTCGGGCAAAGGCCACGTCAGTGGCTTACCTCCGCTCTGTTCCGCTGGCAGACATCTGCCGGGCCGCTACTTGGTCTTCGAGCCAGACTTTTGCGGTCCATTACTGTCTCGAGAGGGAGTCCCGTAGGGACAGTGCTTTGGGACAGGCAGTCCTCCGTAATCTCTTTGAGGTCTGAGCAACTCCTACCCTCCATCCCGGATGTGGGCTACCGGTGGGTGATAATTCAGCGAAGATTCTATCCTTCTGTGCTGCTGAGCTAGAGGGAGCTCATTTTTGTGCTTAGGGTCTCCGGTAGCCTTGAGCTTGGGAGTCCCATAAGTGAGGACTGACTTCCTGCTTGGTCCTGGAGAAAGCGTAGTTACTCACCTGTAACAGGTGTTCTCCAGGAGCAGCAGGAATCAGTCCTCACTACCCTCCCTCCTCCCCTTGGAGTTGCAATCGTCTGCTTATGTTCTTTTGCAAATTTTTTATGCTGTCTTTTTAGCTATGTCATCTGACTGGCTAAGATGGCACCTTCGGGCGGGAAGACGACCGCGCATGCGCGCTGCAATTCCCAAAGGCTTTCTTTGAAAGCTGGGGAAAATTGCTCCGCGGGGGCTCCGTCGGCGCCGACGTCACCTATAAGTGAGGACTGATTCCTGCTGCTCCTGGAGAACACCTGTTACAGGTGAGTAACTACGCTATTTCAACAAGGTCTACCATATCCAGTACTCTTTTCCAATCCAGTTCTCTGGTTAGCCAGTCAAAGACATCAATTAGATTCGTCTGACAAGACCTATTTCAGGTAAAGCCATGCTGTCTTGGATCCTCTTATCCCTTGGATTCCA
Organism: Ichthyophis bannanicus; assembly: GCA_033557465.1. Lineage (NCBI taxonomy): Eukaryota > Metazoa > Chordata > Amphibia > Gymnophiona > Ichthyophiidae > Ichthyophis > Ichthyophis bannanicus. Next base: position 1,416,774 of record JAWIIG010000024.1, on the reverse strand, counting down.
GAAACCACAGTATCCTCTGCCTTAGCAGTGTTTCCATTAATTTATCCACCACAGATGTCAGATTAATTGGCCTATAGTTTTCAGTTTCTTCCTTACTTCTACTTTTGTGGACAGGCACTACATTCACTCATTTCCAGTCTATATGGCAAATGTGGTTCCTGACTTTAAAGAAGCATTGAAAAGATCAGACAGCAACACTTCCAATTCTTCCCTAAGTTCCTTCATTATCCTTGGATGAATTCTCTCCAGCCCTGTCACTGTCTACTTCTAGTTTAGCTAGCTCCTCATGAACACAGTCTTCTGAAAATCATTTGAAGCCTACCTCACTTACATTCCTACTTGTTTGTTTACTGAGGTCCCATTCACGGCTCTTCATCTGTAAACAGAACAAAAGTATTTGTTAAGCAATTCCACTTTATCCTCAGCTGCCTCTATGTATTCCTCCCCGTCCCTTTTTAGTCTCACAATGCCAACTTTGCATGCCTATTAATAACATACCAGAAGAAAAATAGGCTTTATCCTCATATTTTACTGTATTGGGGTTTTTTTCTTCCATTACATCTTTATTTTCCTGACTTCTGCTTCCATTAGCTTCTCCTCTTATAGTTTATGAAGGCTAAGCTAATCTTCCTTACCTTTTCAGCTACTTCTTTTGAAAACCATAGTGGCTACCTGGTCCTCCTGTTTTTATTGACTTTCCTAACAAAAAGGTTTAATTGCCCTTAAAATATCCTCGTTCAGTTTTGCCCACTAGTGATCACTGGATGCTAGATGAGCATCCATTACAACATCAGAAACACTCTCATCAAGTCCAGTATTGCCCTCTTCCACATGGATTCCATTACCATTTTCTAGAACATTTCTCCCGTTAGAGAATCCAGCATTTCCCTACTTCTGGACAGCCCTGATCAGAGCCTGACATTTTTCAGGAGATCATGTGAGATAGTGGGCTAGAGAAGACATGAATTCTCTGGCTCTGGGATCCCTACCCCTCCATCGTATAAATTACATACTTTTTCAAAGCCATAGTCCACGGGTAAGGCTTATCGGGAGGTGGTGATCAATCAGTGCTCCTCAGAAACGTCACAACAGCTTCCTGGGCATGGCCTCAAAGCTGCAGCAGCAGGAGAAAGCCTGAACGGCTGAAACAAAGATGGCAGAGGGCCAGCCTGAAAGTCTGCAGAATGCCAACCTTGGTGCTATGGTAGAAGAGGTTTCCAAGGCTGTAGTGCTTGCATTAGAAGATTGGCTGAGTGGGCTAGCGGCACAGATGGCGAATGTGGTAAAATCTGTCTCCAAGTTCACAGGCCGGCTTGACCAATCGGAGCTAAGAGTGGGGGCCTTGGAAGATGACTGGAATAAAGTGCACAACCAACTTAAACATCTGGAGGAGCAAGTCCTACGGCAAACCGCAAAGCTCAACGACCTAGAAAGCCGAGGGAGAAGGAAGAACCTCCAGTTTATTAGCATTGATGAAAAGATCGCCGAGAGAGAGCTGCGAGGCTACTTGGAATCTTGACAAACTTACATCTTGAAGACAATGTGGGAAGCATCATCATAGAGCAGGCCCACTGCTTGGGGCAGCGACACCCTTTGGATAATCGACCACATGCTGTCATTGCCTGGTTTCTGAACTATTATCAAAAGGATTGTGTGCTTAGGGCAGCTCGCTTGCACCTACATGGAGACCGGAACGCGCGTGGACTATTTGGCAGAGGTCTCTGTACACTGCCGGGAGTTCAAAGAGGCCTGTAGCATATTGGTGGAGGATGGGGTGTGCTTTGTGCTGGCCTACCCAACGAGGCTTTATTTGGAACATCAGGTAACCTTTTCTAGCCCTACAGAAGCCATGTTGTTCTGCTGGGAGCAATGACCCACTCAAGCAGCTGTAACAAACTGACAGCACCCACTAGCCATGTGGCTACACGAGTTAGATGAGAATCCAAGGGCATATGAACAGGACTAGTATGACATAAACTGTGGACTTCTTACACAGACTGTTAGATTCATCCTGAGAATGTGTTTTTGGGCCTGGACATAGTGGGCACAAATGAAAAGGTACTGGACCGTATAGGTCCCTGTATACCAAAGAGTAATTTAACTGTGCTGAGGTTATGGCTTTCAGGACTTCCACAAATATTGAGTCCCTTAAGTGTTGCATTGGTAAAATGTTTGCAAGTTCAGTAAGTTGCGGGGGAGTACATGTATGAATAGCAGGTAAGCACAGAATACCGGTTTGCCTCCCATTGCTTTTGCTTTTGTTTTTGTTTGTGTCTGTGTTTTATTATGTTTGCTTTATTTTACTGCAATGAAAGCGAAGAACTGCACCTTTAAGAGGGTGATAATTGCAAATAAGGCCATTTCCCATCATATCAAGTTCTCAGAACACTTGCGAACTGGGGAGTTGGGGGCTCAGCTTGTATGGGTGGAGGGAGGAGCAGGGACCTCCTGCCTCCCCTCCTACATACGTGTGATCAGAGATATGCATTAATATTCGATCTGATTTTACATGTCCTAATAACTATAGTATTATGGGAAATAGAATCATGGCTGACTGAGTCCTTTTACTAGACCAACAATGTAGAATGCATGCTTGTCTCTTGGCCATGCCCCTGGGGTCTCCCATTGGGGTGGAATGGGTGGACTAGCTATCTTCAGTAACCCAATGGAGTCTACTAGAGCCAACCATAGCATCAGAAGCGGGAACGGAGGGAGGGTGGGCTGGCTGGGTCTAGAAGGAGTGTTTTAAGAGGGCAAGGGAGGATATTAATTTAAGGCTTGGAATGAATGGTAATCAATATGCTGCTTGTGAGGAAGAGAGGGAAGAAAGAATAGGCTGAGCATAGTGAGCATGAGAGTATAATAGCGAGCTGGTAAGGGATGAGAGGTTCTTCATGTCATGGACTCCTAAGGAGAGGTTAATACAAGGACAATAGTAGGGGTAAGGAGAAGTAAGACACAAGAATGCCTGCAGGAGGGATAGAGATACAATTGCTCCAAGACGGTGAGGGAAGTAACAGAAGGTATTCGGGGGCACTTGATTTAGTAGAAGAGGGGTGGGTGGGGAAGGGAGGGAGGGAGGGAGGGACCCAGGGAAACCAGTGGGCATGGATGAAGTGATGGTGTGAATGGCAGGAGATGGTTCTGAGTGGATGCGAGCAGGGGGTGGAAGCTTATGGTGGGAGGTGCGGGCCCCAGGCTGGGGGGCATGCATCGGAAACCTAAAAGGCAGTGCATTTAATGTGTGGGATAATGGGTAAAATCTTAAAGCTGACATCTTGGAACGTGTGTGGTATGGAAATCCCCATCAAGCACTATAAGGTGATGGAACAGTGAAACCCACCAGTCGGCTGAGGAACACGCCAAGTTATGTCGCGGATGGGTCAGAGATGCGTACAGCGTGCCCACAGTAGGAAAAAAGGGGGTGTAACAATATTGATAGCTAAGGGAGCAGAGTGGGAGCAACAGACAGTGGTAGCTGACCCCGATGGAAGGTATGTGTTTGCTCAGGGCTCTGTTGGTGGGCAACAGGTGGTGTTTGGATCTATCTACACTTTATGTATACAATGTGGGGTTTTACCAGCGCTTAAACTGTTGTATCGTGGGATTCTCAGATAGTCCAATGATACTGGGGGGTGATTACATTTGCATCGTTGATGTGGCAGTAGACAGGTCTCAGGGCAGTGGAACCTACGACTTTCGTGGCTCGTGGAGATTGCCGGGTATATGTGATGGATATGATCTAATGCATGTGTGGCGAACACTGCACCCTGGAGAATGGGATTATACCAATTTATCGCGGGCACACGGTACATGGTCGAGAATTGACTATTTCCTCATATAAGTAGGGTTGTTTGAACGAGTGGTTAGGGCAGACATAGGTTCTGTTGTATCAGACCATGCTGTGGTCACACTCAAATTATGCTGGAAGGTTCAAGTGGGACACAGGCCGTGGAGGTTTCCATTGGAGGTAGTAGGGGATTCTAGATTTGCATCATTCCTTAGGGCTAAATGGGTCGAATATAAACAGCACAGTAGTCAACATATGGATAATCCGACCCTATTCTGGGACTCTGTAAAGCGGTGTTTTGTGGGGAAATAATAAGTTATGTCTGACATAAACAGATGGACTTGAACGAGATGTCTTACAGCTGGAACATGATCTGGGGGTGGCCCAGAGGCGAGACGCCTCTCATCCAAGCAGTATGTCTAAAGCTCGGGTTTCTGCCCTACAGACAGAGCCAAACAGGCTCCTCCATCAATATGCTAAAAAAGCAATATCGCTACAAGTTGTACTGTCATAATAACAGAGCAGACAAGCTGCTGTCTTGATTGATTCGAGTGGGAGGAAGCCTGAGCCATGTAGGGACCCTCCGAAATAATGATGGAAAACTGCGGTTGACGGTGGTAGGGGTGAAAAAAGTATTCTGTGACTTCTACCTGCGGCTCTACTAGGCAGACTTGGCAGTAGGCGACACAGGGACAGATTATCTCGAGGCCTGTAATCTTCTGAAATTGACGGCTGCTCAGTTGGCACTTTTGAACAGCCCCATATCACCGCAGGAGGTTCAGCGTGGCATTAAAGGGCTTAAGGGGGATCAAGCCCTGGGGCTGGATGGCCTCCAGAGCGAATTCTACAAGTTAATGGGATATTGGGTAGTGATACCTATGGCTGAGTACTATGCAGATCTAACACGCAGATGTTTATTCCCCTATGAACCAAACAAAGCACTAATAACGGTCCTCCGTAAGCCTGGGAAGGATCTATTATTATCGGGTTTCTACTGACCAATATCGCTACTGAATGTAAATATAAAACTCATGGCAAAAATCCTGGCGGACCGCCTTGTACTTTATTTACCAGAACTGGTGCATCCGAACCAGGTGGGGTTCTTGAGAGGCTGATGTGTGGCATATAGTATGCGCCGGGTCTTGGCGTCGATGTGTGTCAGTATGGGAGAAGCACAGTCTTCCATGCTGATCAGTTTCGATGTCGAAAAGACCTTTAGCCAGGTGAGTTGGAGCTTTATGTATCAGGTCCTCGAGATTATGGGCTTTTACAACCCCTTTGTGGAGAGCATCCAGCTATTATATTCAAATCCAAGGGGCCCGATTATGGTAAATGGGAGTCTGACATCTGACTTCCCATTATGTAGAGGTACATGACAGGGCTGCACCCTTTCCCCTTTACTTTTTGTTATAACACTCAAACCCCTCCTATGCTGCATCTGGTTAGCTAAGGATCTGCAAGGTATTAGATTGGGGGCCGATGAATTCCGGGTGGCTACCTTCACTGATGACCTCCTAATACACCTGGATGATCCCACCTGGGGTTTACCAGCGCTCTTAAACATCTTTGAGGAGTATGGGAAATTGACTGGATTGAAATTAAATCTCGTCAAATCAGAAGCTCTACTGCTCGACCCAACTATCCACAGTACTTGGCAGAGTGTCTTTCTATTGCAGTGGGCAAAAGGAAAATTTAAATATTTGGGGATCCAGCTCCAGCTTGTCTATCCGATTTATATAGAATAAATGGATCTAGTCTTCTAGCGAATCTTGGGCAGCAGATTCAGCACTGGTGGTAGTTCCCCTTACGGTTGGGTGGGAGGATAGCGCTGTTTAAAATAATTCTCTTTCCGAAGTGGTTATACATTTTGCAGACGCTACCGCTGGTGCTGAAACAGAGAGACATCTGTCTTTTCAAAAAACATCCTATGGAAAAGGTGCCGCCCCCCCCCCCCCCCCCCGGGTGCGGCTTGCGATTCTCTAGTGCCCCAGTGAGCAAGGGGGAAATGAGCTTTCCAGATGTCGGCATGTACAGTATGGTGTCTGAGATATGTACGGGACTGGTTATGGGGCTTGGAGGACTATACTCTCAAGAGGGGAAAGTGTCATCACGGGATCTCTGCATTTGCGTTACATCCTCCACACAGAATCGATATGTGAGATACCGCCTATCACTCAGGCGGTGCTTTTTGCCCCTATTCGTCAAGCATGGTGTTACCTATGCAAGTTATTGGGATGGACTGCACTCAGTTCCCCATTCATTCCACTGTGAGGCAACAATCGATTCCCGTCTGGACTTGCAGGGGTTGGTTTTGCACAATGGGAGTGAGTTGAGATTGTGAATCTGGAGCATATGGTCTCTGAGTCAGGGGAACTGGTGGCATTCACACTCATGCGTGAACAATACAGGTTTACCGGCTTGAATGTATTTCGCTACTTGCAGTCCCAAGCTATATCAGCAGTGTGCCTCATGAATCTCTGTTGGGCAGTGTTTGCTCCAAACTGGAGGAACTCCTTTTGGGTGGGGAGGGTCGGGTTCGCGTCACCCACCTACACAAAGTCCTGGTGGAGGTGAGCCCAAACACACAGGAGGGAAGATCTAGCCAGGGTCTGGATGCAGGACCTAGGACTACAGGTGGATACAGTGGAAATTATGACAACTTTTGCATAGATCCTGACAATGAGTGTTTCTGTGGAATATCGGGATCTGCAATATAAGTTACTCCACCACTTATACTTTGCCCCGAGATGAGCATGGAGAGCAGGTATCGCACATACGGACTAATATTCCAGGTGTGGAGTGAGTGCAGTTACGTTAGGACATATGTTCTGGCACTGCAAACTCATACAGAATTACTGGAGCAGAGTGCATCGATATCTTGGAAAATATATGGGGAAGGAACTTAGACTTGCCACCCATTACTCTGATCTTGGACATATGGACGCAGGAGAACTTGGAGGATCTGGGGCAAACACCTCTGGGATGGTTACATTTAGTCTTGGTGGTGGCCCTTAAGATCATCTTACACAATTGGTTGTTGCCAGGAGGTCCTACCTATGGCCGGTGGCACATTGGCGTGCATGACTTGCTCCTGCTGGAGAGAGAGAGAGAGAGCATGTGAGCATGCCAAATGATGGATGGCCCTTCTTGAGGAGTTGGCCCGCATCTTCAGTCTCTGATGCCCGTGCATACAGTAGGGTGTTGAACCATTGTGCATGATTGCTTAGTTGAAAGTATATATGAGAGTGATCGCGGGAAGAGAACTCCCTGGGTCCAGAAGAAGGGTAGGTAGGAGGGGAAGCTGGAACAGTGGCATGGTGGGATGGTGAGACAAGGAGGGGATGGGAGGGAGGGGAAGTGAAAAATCTTAATGAGTCTTAGAGGGGTGAAGAAACAGTACCCATAGAACTCAGAAGTTTCATTCTAATATCGGGGAGCATGAGAGGGAGGAAGGGTAGGGGAGAAATGGAGGGATATTAGGAAATCAAAAAATGAAAATTGAAAACTTTCTTAGTTTGGGTGGCAGATGTGGTTCACTGACTGCACTGCTGGTTGCACAACTGGCTTCCTCACAGTCCTAGGATAAAGAAGAATGGTCTTGCCTTATTAGGTATGATGGATGTTATTTCTCCTATCTTGTATACCTGTTCCATAATGGAAGTTCACCTCAAGTTTGAGTTCATCAAAGCCGGTGATTGCATCATTGTGTGTTACTGCAATACTAATAAAGAGATTTTAACATAAAGCGCAAATATTAATGAATAGTAGGCTGACTGACCAATTCCATCTCGGCAAGGGGGCACAGTAATGTTGTCTTCTGTCACCCTTATTTTGTTCCTATTGCCTTTGATTTATAAGATTCACCAATCCCCTGAGCTGAAAGGTATTAAAGTTGATAAAGCATAGTTACTCACCTGTAAAAGGTGATCTCCGGGAACAGCAGGAATTTAGTCTTCACATATGGGTGACATCGGATACCGACGGAGCCCGCACAGGAAGCTCTATATATACTTGTGCTTGGGTCACAGAACATATCCAGCCTTGAATATCCTTTCATTTTGGCCGACAGTATGTGTAATCCCTATCGTTTGGGTTCAGCATCCTCCAAATATCTACCCATCCCATAGTATTTATTTATTTATTTACATTCTCAGTGGTCCTGCCCTGGTTAGTGGACCAGAATGGTCGTGTGTACTCGGGGCACAATTGAAGTCGCCCCCCATCCAAGTCGCACCTTTAGCTTCTAACACAAAGGTGGAGAACGCCTGCTGGAAAAACTGTCCCTTGGACCCATTGGGTGCGTATAAGTTTAATAGGGAGTCGTTAGTTGGATGGGAACAGCTAAGGGATGTAGAAAAACAGTGGGAAAAACTGAAAGGGGATATTTTAAGGGCAACCAACCTTTTTGTTAAAATGATAAATAAAGGTAAAAGGAAAAGGAGACCGCTATGGTTTTCGAAAGAAGTAGCTGAAAAAGTGAAGAAAAAGAGGGAGGCCTTCATGAAATACAAGAGATCACAGAGAGAGGAAGACAGGCATCTGTATTTGGAAAAACTTAGAGAAGCTAGCAAAGTAGTCAAGAAGGCAAAGATTCAAAAGGAGGAGGAAATAGCCAATGCAATAAAATGGGGGGGATAAGACCAGGGGCGGCCCAAGGGGGGTGCGGGGCCATGTGCGGAGACTCGGTGCGGGGCCTAATTTGCATAAGTGGCCTTATTTGCATAAATATTTGCATAATGTTACCATACACTAACTTTTAGTAAACATGTCTCTTAATGAGTGTATGGATAAAGAAAGACTAAAAGATTTCTACATTACTATAATCCAGTGCCAACCGCCAGGCACATTAGGAACTACTACAAACGCTGCCCATTTAGAACCCATAGCAAACCCGCCGTACCCTGACAGCATTACCAGGACTCACAAAGCACCATACCCTACCTATCAAAAGGCAACACTGCAAATATTAAACCAATACATTTCAGAGAATACTGGGGAAAGAGAACAAGTGGCAATGTCAAATAGGAATTACATAAATAGAATACCTCAGCTCAGTTACACATGCAGAACATAGACCATCACCAAACAAGGAATCACAATTTAGAAACAGGAAGGCAATAATTAAACTGGGAACCCCAAAAGCCAAATTTGGAATGTACAACACCACTGTAGAAATAAAACTATAAATTAATTTCCTCTTGTACCAAACAAAGTGCAGACGTTAATGATGCACATTTCCCAGAGCTTTCATATTCCAGTTAATAAATTCAAAATAAAGAGATATCTTTCTACCTTTTGTGCATTTTTTTCAGTTGCAATTGCTCCAGCCACTTTCTTCTGGTTTCTTCATGTTTTCTGCTAACTGTCCATCGTCTGCTGTCCATTTGTTCTTTCTTCTCTCTTCTAGTTTTTTTTTCCATTCTCTCTCTCTACATCTGCTTTAACATACTAATTTTTCTCCTTTTGCTCTTTCCTCATTCCTATTTCATCCACACAAATTTTACCTCTCCATCCTCAATCACCACTTACTCTCCCAATACCCGGCCAATTGTAGATTTTTCATCCCTCCCACACAAAATATATTTTTCCCCTCTCCATTTTACTCTCCCAGCCCCATCCCATTCTAATCCTCCCCCAACATCAGCTCCCTTCTAGTTCCAGTCTCACCCAGCATCCATTTCCTTCTAGTCCCTGCATCAGCCCATTTCCAGTCCTAGCCCCCCATCAACCCATTTCCAGTCCTAGCCCCCCATCAGCCCATTTCCAGTCCTAGCTCCCCCTTCCATTTTCAGTCTGAGTCCCTCCATCAGCTCATTTCCAATCCTAGCCCCCATCAGCCCATTTCTAGTCATTTCCTAGCCCCACCATCAGCCCATGTCAAATCCTAGCTCCCCTCCACTCAGCCCAATTCCAGTCCAAGCCCCCCATGAGCCTACTTCCAGTTCTAGCCCCTCCATGAGTCCATTTCAATTCAAACCCCCACCACAGCCCATTTCCAATCTTAGCTCCCCCCAACAACCCATTTCCAGTCCTATCCTAGCTGCTCCATCCGCCCATTATCAGTCCTAGCTCCCTTCCCTCACAGCCCATTTCCATTCCAAGCTCCCTCCCCATCAGCTATTTGCAGTTCAAGCCTCCCCTTCCACTCAGCCCATTTCCAGTCCTAGCCCCCCCCCAACCCATTACCAGTCCTAGCCCCCCATCAACCCACTTCCAGTCCTAACCCCCATCACCCCATTTTCAGTTTAAACCCCCCTATAACCCATTACCAGTCCTAACCCCCCATCAGCCCACTTCCAGTCTTAACCCCATCAGCCCATTTCCAGTCAGCCCCCCATAGCTCATTGCCAGTCCTAACCCCCCCATCAGCCCACAGCCCATTACCAGTCCTAACCACATCAGCCCACCTCAAGTCCTAACCCCTCCCCATCAGCCCATTTCCTGTCCTAGCCCCCCATAACCCATTATCAGTCCTAACCCCCCCATAGCCCATTAGCAGTCCTAACCCCCATCACCTCATTTCCAGACAGCCCCCATCAGCCCACAGCCCATTACCAGTCTTAACCCCCCCCATAGCCCATTACCAGTCCTAACCCCCCCAACAGCCCACAGCCCATTACCAGTCCTAACCCCTCCCCATCAGCCCATTTCCTGTCCTAGCCCCCCATAGCCCATTATCAGTCCTAACCCCCCATAGCACATTACCAGTCCTAACCCCCCCATCGCCCCATTTCCAGACAGCCCCCAGCCCCTTGCCAGTCTTAACCCCCCAGCCCATAGCCAGTCTTAACCCCCCATCCCCATCCCCCTTGCCAGTCTTAACCCCCCTTGCCAGTCTTAACCCCCCCATCCCCATCCCCCTTGCCAGTCTTAACCCCCCCTTGCCAGTCTTAACACCCAGCCCCATCCCCATCCCCCTTGCCAGTCTTAACCCCCCCTTGCCAGTCTTAACCCCCCATCCCCATCCCCCTTGCCAGTTTTAAACCCCCCCTTGCCAGTCTTAACCCCCCCAGCCCATTGCCAGTCTTAACCCCCCCATCCCCATCCTCCTTGCCAGTGTTATCCCGCACAGCCCATTGCCAGTCTTAACCCCCCATCCCCATCCCCCTTGCCAGTCTTAACCCCCCCTTGCCAGTCTTAACCCCCCATCCCCATCCCCCTTGCCAGTCTTAACCCCCCCCTTGCCAGTCTTAACCCCCCATCCCCATTGCCAGTCTTAACCCCCCCATCCCCATCCCCCTTGCCAGTCTTAACCCCCCCATCCCCATCCCCTTCCCCCTTGCCAGTCTTAACCCCCCCTTGCCAGTCTTAACCCCCCATCCCCATCCCCCTTGCCAGTCTTAACCCCCCCCTTGCCAGTCTTAACCCCCCATCCCCATCCCCCTTGCCAGTCTTAACCCCCCAGCCCATTCCCAGTCTTAACCCCCCATCCCCATCCCCCTTGCCAGTCTTAACAACCCCCCCCCCCCCCCCGGGCTTATGGCAAAATTAAAAAAACAAACTGGCTCTGGCTGCTGCCGCTACCACCGCGGCAGCATGGAGTGTCCGGCGGGGCCTCCTCTTCTCGTTCAGCCCCTCTGTAAAGGCTTTGAGATTCGCGAAGGGAGAGCGTCTCCCTCGTGTCTCTGTTAAGCCCGCAGGGGCTAATGGGAAATTTCCCATCAGCCCCTCGCGTCTAAAGGGGCAGATGGGAAATTTCCCATTAGCCCCTGCGGGCTTAACAGAGACGCGAGGGAGACTTTCTCCCTTCGCGAATCTCAAAGCCTTTGCAGAGGGGCTGAACGAGAAGGGGAGGCCCCGCGGGACACTCCATGCTGCCGCGGTGGTAGCGGCAGCAGCCAGAGCCAGGTTTTTTTTTTTAAGTCATTTTTAAAAAAGCAGAATGTTCTTTGCGCGGGGCCCCCTGAAACGCGGGGCCCTGTGCAAAAAACATTCTTGCTCAATGGACGGGCCGGCCCTGGATAAGACATTAGTGAGAAGAGGAAGGGCAAGAAATGGTATTGTCAGACTCAAGGGTGCAGGGGAGGAATATGTAGAAGCTGATAAGGATAAAGCGGAATTGCTTAACAAATATTTTTGTTCTGTGTTCACAGATGAAGAACCAGGAGCAGGACCTCAGAAAACACGCACAAATAGGAACAGAAGCAAAGGACATCTTCAACAATTTTCAAAAGATTGTGTTCGTGAGAAACTATCTCAACTTAAAGTAGACAAAGCGATGGGACACACCCGAGAATACTGAGGGAACTTGGGGATGTTCTAGCAGCTCCACTGACTGACCTTTTCAATGCCTAGTTGGAGTCGGGAGTGGTGCCAAAGGACTGGAGAGAGGCTCATGTGGTGCCTTTACACAAAAGCGGAAGTAAGGATGTGGTTGAAAACTACAGGCCGGTTAATTTAACTTCGGTGGTGAGTAAATTATTGGAAACACTGCTGAAAGAGAAAATAGTGAGGTTTCTGGAGTCCAGCGGATTACAGGATCCGAGGCAGCATGGATTCACCAGAGGCAGGTCTTGTCAGACAAATCTGATTGATTTCTTTGACTGGGTGACCAGGGAGTTGGACCGAGGGAGAGCCCTAGATGTGGTGTATTTAGATTTCAGTAAAGCCTTTGACACTGTTCCTCACAGGCGACTTATAAACAAACTGAGCACCCTAGGGATGGACCCTAAAGTTACTGCTTGGGTTAGAAATTGGTTGGGTGGGAGGCGACAAAGAGTACAAGTAAATGGAGCTCACTCTGAGGAGAAGGATGTTATCAGTGGTGTGCCCCAGGGATCTGTCCTTGGTCCGATTCTTTTTGACATCTTTGTTAGTGATATAGCGGAAGGGCTTTCAGGTAAGGTTTGCCTCTTTGCGGATGATACCAAAATCTGCAATAGAGTAGACACCCAGGAAGGGGTAGATAACATGAGGAGGGATCTAGCTAAGCTTGAAGAATGGTCTAGAATTTGGCAGCTGGGATTTAATGTTAAAAAATGTAAGTTCCTGTTCGGTCCTCCAGTTTAGTCCTCCACAATCGGGTAGTGCTCCTCCTCCTGCAGCCTGGAGACTGGACCAATCAAATCTTCTGTAGTATATATGCAGACGGAGCTCCCAGAAGCCCCCAGTGTGTCCAGTCTCCTTGCAGCTTGAGGACATGCGTGCCCTTTCTGGGCATACTTAGTGACACTTGAAGGAGGAACACTAGTTAGTTAGTTCTTTTGGGTTTTGTTTTGGCTTTTTCATTACCATTTATTTACTAGATAGCTGTCTCTTTAAAAAAAAAAAAAAAAGCATTGCCACAGGGGACCTCCCGGGGGAAGCCAGTCCTGCATTGGGCTCCTGCCTTCCTTCCTGTGGATTTCTATAGCCTGGGTTGAGCTCTCCCCTAGGCTGTACGGGGAAGAGCCATACCTGGTCCAGCATTGTCTGTCACTCTGAGAAGTTGGCTGAGATCCTTTGCTGTTTCCTGAGCTGGTAGGATTTTTCATTTCTTTACCTTTCTCGGGTACTGCAGCTCCCTCCCGTTTGTATTTTCAGCGGGTCTGTCAGCTCCCCAGCCTCCCGATTTACTGATTTTTCCTGGTTTTTTCACTTTGCCCTTCATTTGGGGCCATTTTCTTTATTTTCATTTTTCTTTGGTTGCCTTTGTATTTTCGCGCCGTTTTTTACCGCGGGTGAACAAGTGCGGCGGCCATTTTGAATTTCTAAAGGGAACTTTTCTGTGGCACTTTTTAACACTTGTGCACGGGTTCCCCTGGCATTTTTGGGGTTTCTTATGCTGGCGATTTTGCTCAGGGCACTCCTGAGATTCTAGGGAGTGTTTTATTTTCTGTAAAAAAAAAAAACGTTTTTAAAACGAACAGTACTGATTTGCATAAGGTTGGTCCCTTTGGTGTGGGCTTCCCTGTTTCTGATCCCTTTTCTCCCGCTTGGCGGAGGTTGCTCTTACATGGCTGCCAAACTACAATGCGTGATTTGCGGGTCCCGCAGGGGTGCAGTGACTGACTCTGGCATCTGCAGGGGCTGCGCCTCAGTTTCTTCAGACCTGGAACATCCTATTGAACTTAAGGAACTGTCTGTCCCCGGTGACACCTCTCTATCGGGGGAGAGTGTCCCTTCGGCGGGCGTCCACTCGTTTTGGGTCGGTACCGCCGTCCAATGGGTCTGCCCCTGAGCTGCAACATGCGGCTCTAGTAGCGCCGCCTGTGGATTTTTCCCCAGATTTCGTTCTCCTCATGCATCAGGCTTTCCGCTTGAGCCGGTCCGGTTAGTTGCCGGAGGCCTGGCCCACCTCCCTCCCCTCTTGCTCCTCAGGGGAGGTTCAGCGGTCTTCTCAGCCCGCCGTCAAGAGGCTCAGGTTGGTGGACCAGGATCAGGACACCCTTTGTTTTCCGGATGCTGAAGCGGAGGGTGATCCTGAAACGGAGGCTGATGAGTTGGAGGACGGGGAGATCCCTGAGCCGGACGATCAGGCTCGGATTATTCGCGTGTTTCGTAGGGACGAGCTGGTCCCTTTGATCACGGAGTCTCTTCAAACTCTTAACCTAGCTGTGGTTCGGCCTCTGGAGGAGGAGGGTCTCGAAGATCCTCTCATTCAGGCGGTCAGGGACGCCCAGGTAGTTTTCCCCGTGCACCGGGTGGTTGAGCAAATGATCCATTCGGAGTGGGATCAACCAGAATCCGGTTTGAAAGGGATTCGGACCATGAATCGTCTTTACCCCCTGGCCGACAAGGACAAGGACTTGTTTAAGTCTCCACGGGTGGATGCTGCAGTATCAGCGGTAACCAAGAAAACCACCATCCCGGTTGAGGGCGCTGCGGCCTTAAAGGATGCCCAGGATAAGAAGGTTGATAATTTGTTGAAGCAAGCCTTCGATACAAACGCCTTGTCTCTGCAAGCCTCTATTTGTGGGGCGTGGGTTGCACGGGCTTGTTTATGTTGGTCACAGCATCTGCGCTCGGGTTCCGGTCTAGACCAGCAGGGGTTGCTGGAAGTTACCCGCATGGAGTCCGGATCGGCTTACTTGGCGGATCTGCTTTATGATTTAATTCGCTCCTTAGCTAACAGTATGGCCTCCGTGGTGGCGGCACGTCGGTCCATCTGGTTACGCAACTGGGCGGCGGCCGACGGTTCTTCCAAGTCTCGCCTCAGTAAGCTGCCCTTTAAGGGCAGATTGTTATTTGGTGAGGCGCTCGACAAGTTGGTGAAGGATCTCGGTGAGTCTAAGGGTGGAAGGCTGCCAGAAGATAAGCCTAAGCTCAACAGATCGTCGACCTCGGCGCGCGGTCAGTTTCGGGATTTTCGCAGGTTTCGTTCTTCCCGACTGTGGACATCGCAGCGCGGTCGCTTTGGGACCCGTCATCAAGGGTTTCGTGGTTTCAGAGGAGCAGGAAGAGGCTTCTCCGGAGCCGCCTCTTCCTCGGCCTCTTCCTTTAATCGCAAGCCACAATGAAGCGAGGCGGGCTCTAGAGGGAGGCCCGGTTATCGGGGGTCGTTTGCGCGACTTTCTTCCTTCTTGGGCCCAGATTACGTCAGATCAGTGGGTGCTGCAGATTATCAAAGAGGGTTATGCGCTGGAGTTTGCCTGCCCACTTCAAGATTCTTTTGTTATGTCACCCAGCAAGGGAGAACAAAAGACGCGAGACATCCGCGTGACCCTCGATCGGCTACTCTCCCTGGGTGCAGTAGTTCCAGTCCCTCCTTTGGAAAGAGGCGCCGGTCGCTACTCCATCTATTTTGTGGTTCCCAAAAAGGGCGGTTCTCTTCGTCCGATATTAGACCTCAAAGGCGTGAATCGCGCTCTCAAGGTGCCGCACTTCCGTATGGAGACCCTGCGGTCGGTCATTGTCGCGGTTCGTCAAGGGGAGTTTTTAACGTCCCTCGATCTCTCTGAGGCCTATCTACACATTCCCATCCGGCCGTCTCATCAACGGTTTCTCCGCTTCGCTTTTCCGTGGGGCCACTTCCAATTTCGGGCCATGCCGTTTGATCTCGCCACGGCTCCCCGCACCTTCACAAAGGTGATGGTAGTGGTCGCGGCGGCCTTGCGCAAGGAGGGCATCCTGGTCCATCCGTATCTCGACGATTGGTTGATTCGGGCAAAGTCCAGTCGGGAGTGTGTGCACGTCACGAGCAGGGTGGTGGCTCTGCTGCGGTCCCTCGGCTGGGTGGTGAACGAATGCAAGAGTTGTCTGTGCCCGACTCAGGATCTCAAGTACCTGGGAGTGCGCTTCGACACAGCACGGGGCTTGGTGTGCCTGCCGGAGCGCCGCATTCTGGCGTTGCGGTCTCTTGTCCGCCTCTTCAGGGGGATGCCCGCTCCGTCCGCGTGGTGGTACCTGCGGCTCCTCGGTACTATGGCAGCGACCTTGGAGGTGGTGCCTTGGGCGTGCTTCCACATGCGTCCGCTACAGAGTGCTCTGCTGCGCCGTTGGTCCAACCAGTTCGACTCGTTGAACAGGAGGTTACCTTGCCCAAAGGCGGTTCGCCGATCGCTCCGGTGGTGGCTCTCCTCCGAGAACCTGACGCGGGGGATTCCCTTGGAGCCTCCACTTTGGGTTCCGTTCACAACGGATGCCAGCTTAACCGGCTGGGGTGCTCACTGCGAGACCCGCTTCGCTCAGGGGGAATGGTCTCCCCTGGAGGCTTCTTGGTCGATCAACCGTCTCGAATTACGGGCGGTGCGACTAGCCCTATTGGCCCTCGAAGCCCTAGTTCTCGGCCGGCCGGTGCGAGTCCTCTCGGACAATGCGACCACCGTAGCTTACATCAATCACCAAGGGGGCACCGGCAGCGTAGCCCTGGAATCGGAAGCGACGGCCTTGTTCATTTGGGTGCAGACTCGTCTTCCGGCCATCTCAGCAGCGCATATTGCAGGCGCAGACAATGTTCAGGCCGATTTTCTCAGCAGAGTGCGGGTGGACCCCAGAGAGTGGGAGCTAAACCCGCAGGTTTACGCGCAAATAGTTCATCGGTGGGGTCCGCCCATCATGGATCTCATGGCGACGTTTCAGTCGGCCAAGACAGGGCGCTTCTTCAGCAGGTGAAGGGAGCGCATGTCCGAGGGGCTCGAAGCTCTTATTCAGCCGTGGCCAACGTCCGGTCTTCTTTATGTCTTTCCTCCGTGGGCTCTGATCGGCCGGGTCGTTCGACGCATCGAGGGCCATCGGGGTCGAGTGTTACTGGTGGCCCCGGATTGGCCCCAGAGGCCCTGGTATGCCGACCTGGTCCGGCTGCGCGACGGCGTTCCTTGGCTCTTGCCCGCGCTGCCGGATCATCTTCTTCAGGGGCCCTTGCGGATGCCCCAAGTGGGTCGATTCTCGCTTACGGTTTGGCCATTGAGAGGGCTCGGCTGAAAAAGAAGGGTTACTCCCCCGCGGTGATTTCTACCCTACTGCGGGCAAGGAAAACATCCACCTCTCTTACTTACGTTCGGATTTGGAGAATCTTTGAAGACTGGTGCTCCCGGCGTGGAGTCCGTGCAGCGACGGTTTCCGTGTCCGTCGTTTTAAGTTTTCTTCAGGATGGTTTTGATAAGGGCCTTGCGGCTAGTTCCCTGAAAGTCCAGTTGGCGGCTATCTCTTGTTATCGAGGCAAAGTTTTAGGCCGTCTCCTCGGTTCTCATCCGGACGTACGTCGTTTTCTTACGGCTGTTTTTCATTTGCGGCCCTCCCGCAGGATTTTCGTTCCTCCGTGGGACTTGAATCTCGTGCTGCGGGCCCTGGTTCGTGAACCTTTTGAACCTCTGAGTAGGGCATCTCTGAAAGATCTCACGCTGAAGACGGTTTTTCTCGTAGCCATCTGTTCGGCGCGGCGTATTTCTGATCTACATGCGCTGTCCTGCCGAGAACCTTTTTTGTCTTTTTCCCCGGATCGGGTGGTTCTCCGTCCGGTTCCTTCCTTTTTGCCAAAAGTGGTTTCTCCTTTTCACGTGAATCAGGCAGTGTTTCTTCCAGTTCTTCCTTCGCACTCTGTCGGGACGGCGGACAAAGGTCTTCACCGTCTCGATGTGGGTCGTGTGCTTCGTCGTTATTTGAAGGCTACCGAATCTTTTCGGAAGACGGACCGCCTATTCGTGCTCTTCGGTGGTGCACGTAAGGGGGAAGCGGCGGCTAAGGCCTCCATTGCAAGATGGCTCAAAGAAGCGATCGCATCCGCGTATCTGTTGCAGCAGCGGCCAATTCCGGAGGGGATCCGAGCACATTCCACTAGGGCTCAGGCGACCTCTTGGGCGGAGTATAGCCTAGTTCCGCCAGCAGACATCTGTAAGGCGGCCACTTGGTCATCTTTGCATGCTTTCAGTAAACACTATCGGTTGGATGTGTCAGCAGCTCGGGATTCCTGTTTTGGTTCGGCGGTTCTGCGCGCCGGATGGCAAGGTCCCGCCCGGTGTTGACTGCTCTGTTACATCCCGATTGTGGAGGACTAAACTGGAGGACCGAACAGGAAATGGAAATTACACTAACCTGGTAATTGTAGTTCCTGGAGGGTCCAGTTTAGTCCTCCTTCCCTCCCGACTATCTGATATTGTAGTGCGGCGCGCTTTTCCGAACGGTTGATCATAAGACGATTCCTCCCTTCCGTTCGACCCTTTTTTGCGGCCGCGCTCTTTGCAATGGCTCTTCCTTTTCTTCGATTTTCAGTCAGCTCTTCTGGGGTTTCTCTCTGTGGGCTGTAATTTTGCTGCCGGGGCGTCGTTGGCGGCGCGATGCAGTGTTCTGGCTTCCTTGTTTGGGGAGGGGGTTTGATATTTTCTTGGGGGGAGCGAGTTTGTTCTTTAACTATGCATTTTTTTATATTAATCTAATGTGTTGCTTCGTTAAGTATGCTTTGTTACTAGTACACTGGGGGCTTCTGGGAGCTCCGTCTGCATATATACTACAGAAGATTTGATTGGTCCAGTCTCCAGGCTGCAGGAGGAGGAGCACTACCCGATTGTGGAGGACTAAACTGGACCCTCCAGGAACTACAATTACCAGGTTAGTGTAATTTCCATGTCATGCATTTGGGCTGCAGCAATCCAAGGGAGCAATATAGTATAGGGGGTGAAGTACTTTTGTCCACTAAAGAAGAGCGGGACCTAGGCGTGGTTGTGTCTGATGATCTTAAAGTAGCTAAACAGGTAGAAAAGGCGACGGCAAAAGCTAGAAGGATGCTTGTGTGCATACGGAGAGGAATGGCTAGCAGAAAAAAGGAGGTGATAATGCCTCTGTATAAGTCTTTGGTGCGACCTCATATGGAGTATAGTGTGCAATTCTGGAGACCGCACCTTCAAAAGGATGTGAACAGGATGGAGTCGGTGCAGAGGGTGGCTACTAAAATGATTTGTGGTCTTCATTATAAAGCATATGAGGACAGACTGAAGGATCTTAATATGTACACCTTAGAGGAAAGGCGGGATAGAGGTGATATGATTGAGATGCTTAAATACCTCCGTGGCATAAATGTTCAGGGAGAGAGCCTCTTTCATTTGAAAGCAAGTTCTGCTACGAGGGGACATGGGATGAGGGTGAAGTGAGATAAATTCAGGAATGATATGCGGAAATATTTCTTTAACCCTTTCAAGGCCTACTTTAAATTTTTAATCCACATTCTACAGCCGGGTTAATTTTTGCATATTTCAGAAAAATTGTACCCATCTTATTCAATATGTTCTAATAGTGATTTTCCTTCTGCTATGGTCATGTATTTTATACCATTTGATAGGAATATTTAGTCAGAATTTTGGATCCCGAGAGTTTTGGGCTCGGCCTGGAAAGGGTTAAGGAAAGAGTAGTGGATCCATGGAATAGTCTCCCAGTGGAGGTGGTAGAGATGAGGACAGTAACTGAATTCAAAAAAGCATGGGACAAACACAGAGGATCTCTAAAGGTAAAAAGGGGACTGTTGTAGTTGTTATGGAAGGACAGACTAGATAGGCCATATGGTCTTTTTCTGTCATATTTCTATGTTTCTATTTCTTGCTGCTCAATCCGCCCTACCACCGAAACTAGCCTACCTTGTTTATTTATTAAAATGGCCACCCCAAGCTTCTTAAAGGTATATGAGGAATAGTACACCTGTTCCCATTGCCCCTTTCCCAATTTTTCCATTTCTAGGGAGGTTAAACGCACCTCCTGTAATAAGGCGATATCAACATGCTCCTTCTGTAGGCACGCCAACAAATGTATATGCTTAATCGGGTGGTTTTAGCCCCCCGACATTCAGTGTAGCAATTTTAAGAGACATCATGAAGACTGAATACAATTGAGTTGTTAATCAAACAGCATATAACAGCGAGACTAAAATCCATTGGCCTGTCATCTAACCCTTGTACTCCTCTTTTGCCCTCCCACGCATAGCCACGCAACTCACTCATACTCCCCTTAGCGCTCCAAACACACCCCCAACTCATTTATCTCACACATCGTTGCCTGCCCTCTGCCACCTCCTCTACCAATACTCTTTCATAACCACCACAGAAACTATCCTCTTTTATCATTTTAGCTTAGTATAACACAACTGCAGCTTCAAATAGTAGTTACAGTTCCAGGCCTGGCATCCTCGGGTGCCCACAATCTTGTTCTGGTGCATATATCCCATCTCCTCTGATGAACCCTCTAATTGGCTAATCTCAACTGTCCAGCACCCAGGACATATAAATGCCCATATATCTGCCATCTTTCACAGAGTTTCCAGACCAGGGTCAGTCTGCGTGTTAGAGCAACACTGCCTTAGGCCTTCCATGAAAGTTATTTTGATCATCTTTGTAGGCTCTTCATTGAAATTTGTTAACCAAAATCACTGTCAAACACCACCTTCCATTGCTATGCACCTTATTGTCACCCCTTCTCCATTGTATTTCACAGTTCTGGTTCCTCAATCTCCATCCTGAATTTGAGGCACTGGACTTCCCTGGCCATCAGGTGCTGCATCACTATGGGAAGACTCTATGAAATGTCCTGCTTTCCCCATGCTGTCTGGTATTGATAAGTTCTCCAGCGTACTGGTGCCGGAGGCAGGTGACGGGGGTAGGGTTCCAACTCTCAAGAGACCCTCTCCAGGTGTTAGAGGTGGGTGACACCCTGGAGGGGCTTCTGCCAATGTCCCTTTTATGTCCTGCCTGTACCAAAAATGTTTGTACCGCCTCCAGGGAGTGGAAAAAAATTTACTTCCCCTGTCGGAATGCTGTGAGCCGTGCAGGAAACCAAATGGCCGTTTGAACTGCTACTTTAAGAAGAGTCTCTCTGAAGGGGAGCAGTGCCTTCCTTTTCCTGGCTGTTTCAGCACTCACATCAGGAAATACCGCAACCGACCAGTTCTTATATTGCACCTTCTTAGTTTTGGGTGCTTCCATAATGATGTGCTCTTTCTCCCTGTATCGAAGTAGTCGCACAATAAGGGCGCACAGCCGCTGATCTTCCTTAGGTCGGGGCCTTGTTTCTCTATGGGAACATTGTATTTCATAGGCAGGCTCGGCAGGGTTAGAAGGGAAACATTCTTTTAACATTTGCTGCACAAATCCATGGGTATCTGGGAGTTCCGCTTCCTCTGGTATGTCGAATAGCCTCAGGTTTTGGCAGCGGTCCTCATTTTCCCTGTCCTCTGCCTTATCCTCCAGCCATCTCACTGCCTTGCACAATTTCTCCAATTCTTTGGAATGGATGGTAGCTTGATCTTCTATTTGCCCCATTCGCTCCTCCACTTCTGTCATCCACATTACAAGGGCATTAAACCTTTTGTCAAAGTGGACAGAGACCTCTGCAATACTCTCCACCTTTGACATTCAAATCTCTGCCGGCAAATCGCACAGATTCAATTTTTTAGCTCCACCATCTTCAGACTGCGTGGGAGATTCAGCGTCCACCATTTTAGATGTACCTCTTGCTCTGGACGGTTGCGGCTTTGCTGGTTTAATGTTGTTAACGGCATTTCGTTTTTTTTCGCTGCAGGATCGTAGTGTCTTAGACTGCGGTTATCAACTCTTCAACAGCGCCCTGTCCTGTTATAGTGACACTTTTGTAATTCGGGTGCCCAGAGCTGCATACCTAAGCCTCTATTCTCATGAGCGCTGGAACGGAAGCCTCTTGAGTTGGTTCTGTTTTTTGCAGTCTATCCCTCTTTATTACTAAACAGGGTTATTTGACTTTCCTGTGGAAGTAGGCAAGTCTCATTTTCAGCCTATGCTCAGTGAAGGGTTGCCAATACTTGTGTTAACTGATTCAGTTAGGGAAGAGGAAGTTTCCTAAATATGAATAAAGCAAGCATAAATGGGAACTCCCCAACTTGCACTTGCTTTCTTATTTTACAGTTGTCATTATTGCCTATTCCCAATAAGTTTTTAATTTGGCATAAACAGGGAAGAGAGAGTCAAGAAATATCTTACTTGGAAGCTTTGGCTATAGAGTGGTCGAGGGATGTAGCAGAAGAAATAACTGTACAAGACATGGAAGAATTCTTTGGCTAAATGTCTAAGCAGTCGTCTCTGCTGCCTTACAAGAAACACAATTCAAAATACTGCCTAGAATTCAAATCTAGGGGTATTAAGTTTTATACTTGTGCATGGTTGGACGTGTGACAAGCGTGAAGTAGTTGAAGGTACTTGGTTACATTTCTTTTTACAGTGCCTGAAATTTATTGGGCAAGGATGGTTCATACCAAATGGGAATGGACATATAAGCTGATGATGATGGGAGATGAGAAGCCATTGCAAGATGTAGGAGTTAGTAAATCAATACAAATTTCTGGTCTTGTCATTGAATTTGTGCATAAGATTCATAGCCTAGGAATAGCTCTGGATTCACAGTTAACTCTTGAAATTCAAGTGCAAAATATTCAAAACAAAGCATGGGGTATAAATGGAAATTAGTTAGGCAGTTGAGATCTGTATTGAGAGCCCTGGATTTCAGATGACGGTTTTGAGTCATCTGGAATACCGCAAAGCAGTTTATCTGGGAATTCTGAAGAAATCTATATATCGATTACAAAGTATTGAAAATGTAGCAGCAAAGATGATTACACACAGTGAATATACACATAGGGTGACACCCTTATTATAAACCCTTCATTGGCTGCTGATACATAGAGGGCCAGGTACACCTTAAAATGTTATGTTTAGCATTTAAAGCAATCTATAGAATTGGACCCATCATTTGACTAATAAATTGACTTTACAATCTTCTTTACATTGTATATAGGCTTTGCCGTCTGCTTATTTCTTTTCTCAGGTGAGGATTACGGATAGATGTTTTTTTTTGGGGGGGGGGGGGGGGGCTAAACCATGGTTGTGCAATAGTTTGCCAGAGACTTTAAGGGATTTAACAGATCATTCTCAATTTTGGAAAAAATTACACTTGGCTATTTGAGAAGTATTTTATGAAATTTAGAGAGTGAAACTCTGTTTGATTTTGAGAATTTTTATGTATGTTTATTGAATGATGATTTTTATTCGTCACTTTGTACGTCATATGATGGTAAAGGTGAACTATGAATTATCTTATTAAATAATATTAAACAGATGTTTGTGCGTTTAACTTATTATTGGCAAAGAAGGTTATATTAAAATTCTGGACCTCAGGGGAGGAACAATCTGTGCTATTTTGGTTGAATTATTTGGCTGAATTGGTAGAATGGAAAATGAAGGCCAGACAGACGGGTAGAATGGATTTAAAAAAATATACCATGCTTTATGAAAGTTATTTAAAGAACTGGGTGTGCAATAAGCAGGCCTCCCTTAGGGATCATAGGTATACCAGGGGTAGGTAAGTATGAGGGCAGTGATGTGTATATATGGCTGATGGGTGTGTGACTGAGTGAGTAGATGTGGGTATATATAAAATACAAACTGAAAGGATATGAATAAGCTGACATGTTGGTTACAAATCCTGTGCTGGAATTGTTGCTATGGATATACTGTTTTCGTGATTCTTCTGTGTTTGTAGATTGTACTCCCTTTGGTTTATTAATAAATCTATCTTTAAAAAAAAGGATGCACTTTACAATGTTAGAATTTATGATGACTTGGTTTTTCACCATCCAAATTACTGACAATTTTCATTTCAAATGAATTTAAGAGTTGCTAGGTGTGAGCACTCTTGAATAATCTAAAAATGTATAGGTTCAAATCCTATTTTTTCCACTTGGGCAAGTCACATTTCCTTCCATTGCTTTGGGTAAAAAACCTAGAGAATAACATCATATTGTTTATCTAGGTCATAAAATGGAGGTTTAGGTCCATACATAACCTTTTATAAAATGTATGTAGCAGTACAAATGAAGCTGTAGAAGCCATTTTACAAAACATGTTTAAATAATGAGCAGCCTCACTAGGATTTTTACATGTAAGTAGCACTACATACACATCGAAGATGCGATTTTGCTTCTTATACGTGTAAGTGGCAGATTTCGTAAACTGGCAGATCTGTGGGGAACTGATTAAGAAGCTGAGCTCTGAAGTCAAACTTTTGATGGTTTTCAACACCAGAGAGGTAAGCACAATTCCCTCCTTCAAGCACCCCTTCAAACTCTAGGTCAAAACGATAAGTTAGCAGGGGAGGGTGGGGAGGTATGCATGACTTCGAGAGGTGTAAATGCTAACGGGAAGATTTCCCAAAGTATAGGAGTATTGTTATTCTAAAATGCAGAATCAATGTATGTTTTTAAGGATTTCCCACCTATGCCCAGAGCATACCATCTTTAAATCTGTGATGCCACATATACGTATGAGAAGTACCTTTTCTAAAATCACTACTGTGTATATAACCTGATTTGTACATATGTAAAAGGTGCCTAAGCCTTCTAAAATAGTCTCCTTAGATTGTAATCTCTTTAATCAGGGAAATGCCAGTTATACATATGTGTAACTCAATTAGAGGCTTGATTTAGAAAGGTGAGTAATCAAATCTAAAATCCAAATAATTAAAAAACAAATTGCCCATTTGTCCTAATTTTAGACAGTTTATTTGCTCACAAATTATTTTTGCTTGAACGTCTGTGATTGTTGTTGCTTTATCCTATTCTTTCTTTTTCTTTTGACATTTTTTCTGTCTGTTAATATTTTCCTATCATTTCTCTCCTTTTCTCTCTCATTTTTCTCTGCACTCATTTTCTGCAACCCCCTCCTCCCCCCTCCATTTTCCCTCTTTCACTCTTTCCCAGGTTTGGTAATAAAGAGGAGTATATGGCCTTCATGAATGACTTCTTGGAGCATGAGTGGGGAGGAATGAAACGTTTTTTGATGGAGATTTCCAATCCAGATACCATTTCCAACACGCCTGGGTTTGAGGGCTACATAGATCTTGGCCGGGAACTCTCTGTCCTTCACTGCCTCTTATGGGAAGTGGTGTCTCAACTGGATAAGGTAAATGTGATGGATATTTGGAGCTCAGTCCTAGAATCCTCATGGTACCCAAGCAAAGGGAACATTGAGGATTCTATAAAGAAGACCTTGCTTTATTGCTTAAATAAAATCTTTATTAACTCAGGCAATTTCAGCTTTCTAATCTGAGAACCAAAATTCCCTTAAACATATTGAGAGTCTAATACTGCAATGACAATAGAATCCAGCTGGTTAATTACTGTAAATTATATTGCATTCTTATCTGAAGACTTTGAGACATGTTTACTAAATTGCACACCGGTAGCACACAATTGGGTTGCCAAATTACCTTTGAGGTCCGCACTAATCTTTAGAGGCATGTATCCAATCACCTGTTGATAGCAAGATGCTAACACGCAGTACCACGCTAACTTGTATTTGGGTCAACTTAACACCACCCATTGACATAGCATTACTGTAAGTGCATCCATGCTAATAGCAACAGATGCAGTCAACATAAACCCACAATGCACAGTTAGTTCTAACCACAATGCACAGTCAGTTCCCACATTAAGCCACTAACCTGCCTACTCCCTGCCCAATTGCTCAATAACCCGTTAGTGTGGGATGAAACCCCATGCTACTGGTTAACGTACCTTAGTAAACATGCCCTTTTGGTATCTAACATGCTTATGTTAGTCGCAGTGAAATACCATAAAATTGGTCATTCTTTGACAGCAAGCCTTATCAATTAATTGTTTGTCATCAGAACAACATCAATAAAGTTAAACAAAGAATGCACCTGAGCATGTATAATTGGGGACCAATGCAGCATCAAACTAATCACCATATAGTTTTTATTTTGTCTATTTTCTAAGGATTGTTTCTTTAGCTTTTTACTGGTTTTGCTTTTTTTTCTTTCAAGCTTTCATTCAAATTTCTTTTATCTTTGTTTTGATTTTCTTCTCACTAGTGTCTCTAGTTAGATATTTAGTCCATTTTTTGCCTTTGCTTATCAACTGCTCATTATTACTCCAGCAAGGTCATCTGCTTTCATGTACAGCATTGTGTCAACTCAGACTTCTAGTCCATACAGGAGACCTTTTGCCTAGAAAGTCATTTTCTAAAGAAAAACTTTATTCTTTACTTTTGCTTCTGCTGTTTTTATTCTGGAAATGTTACACGGTAGGGCAACAGATTGATGATGTGTATTCTCAATGCGTTTAAAAGATGTTCAACAAGGAACTAAAGAAGAGTACCATTGCTGTGTTGAGAGAGATCATAGTTTCTCTGCCTGTTAAATCAACTCAAGTATGCTAACATGATCGGTTCAGACTTAGGAGTCTTGGTGCCTAATTCATTAGTCTGAATAAATTCTATTTGAAATTGGTTTTAAAGCGGGTAATATTATAACAGGATGGCTAAGGAAGAAGTGAAAAACATGTTCTATGTTTGTTAGAATTCTTGATATACCGCTCCTTCATAACACCTGGACGGTTTATGAAATAAAAATAAAGAATGATGGTCATAGGCCAGGGAAAGGAAAAATAACTCCATTGTAAGACAGGACAGTAGTAGTACAATCATAGAGCATGAAAGGAGGAAATAGCAGGAGGAGACAGAAAGGTAAAAAGTAATTACTAGAGACTCAGTGGAGGCAGGAACTATGGGTGGTCAAGCGATGGTGGGAGGCAGGTCAAAGGAACCTATGATAAGCCTATTTTATAAAGACTGTGCAAAGCAAAAAAGCAGCAAAATAAACCCTCCCTTGTACTGGATGTTAGAATACCATCCTTTGTTCTCTTTTGAAAAAGTATGTACCATAAAGAGTTCCAGCTCCACAGTGCAGTTTAAATACTATACTAGTATCATATAATCTAGTTCAGACAAAAAAATATTTTTAGGACTTTTGCGACTTCTCGGAATTTGAGCTTGCACATGGTGTGAAAAATTATAACCATTGAATATCTTCTATTTGTGATACACTGAGATCTAGCCAAGCTTAAACCCAGACTTCTCCCTTGAAGTCTATTTATAGGTCTAAGTCAGAGCATTCATGAGATTCTCAATATGAGCCTATGGAGTTCTCTAAAGAGGAGGGCTGCTTTGGATTACCATCATTTTCTACTCCATGAAAAGAGAACATTTACCCTGGAGAAACACTCCATCAATTTTATCAAAAAAAAGACTGCTATAATTCCTTTAGGAATGTTGGATATCATGCAGCCTCACCAAGGAGGCTCTGACTGTACCCATTCACAGAATCCTTAAGGATGTATAGGTGAGAATGTGGACGACCTCTAAATCTGTACACCCAGTTAATAAGAGAGCAGACTCTTATGTATGAGCCAGTTGGATTCTCTTGGGGAAAAGGTATTTCAAAATGCTATGCTCTCTTCCTCCATAGCTGGTATATCCTGACTGAGGAGTTTGCAGATTCTCTCCATCAGATCAAGTGTGCCCATCTCAGATCAATAGCAAGCAAGGGAAAGGAGTATGGAAAGCACGTGGTCAAGTTGAATTTTGATGCTTGCAAGATGGCATTGAGCGCTTCTTTAATGGGTGTTGGAGTCCACAGATTCTCATGTCTGTGCACTACAGACATTCATTATGATGTGCAGGGAAAAGCTCACTGACCTATCCCGCTATGGAGAAAATCTCTTTAGAGACAAGTGAGAGGCAGTTTTTCTAATTAAGAAGCACTGCAAAACATTGGGATCTCCCTCCCAGTTCACCATGAACCGAGCCTCCTCTTCTAAAGTAACCTGACCATCTTTTCTAACTTCAAATATGGGCCACTCAATCAAGCCGGGGGGTTCAAAGTTAAAATAAAAAATATGTTTATAATTATAATTTTATTTTTAACCCAAAATTGTAATCAGTAGGCTAGTTTTATTACTTGACTTACAAATGTGCCAATCACAAACTTATAGATGGCTACAAGAAACGTTTAAAGGCTGTTGTCATTTCCAAGGGTTGTGCAGCCAAATATTAGTGAAGGGTGCCATTAATCCTGTCCAGGTCATACTTTGTTTTTTTTTTCTCAGAAATTACTACATCTAAGCTGCACAGACATCTTTTTTTGTTGTTGTTGTTGTATACTTTGAACATACTATTAAAATGTTATGATGACATACATTTGGAATATTTCCAATTATTTTTCAAGATATTGTACACAGCATACCTAAAATGCATGAGTGCCAATAATGTTGACCACAACTGTATAAACCAAACACTCTTGTCCTTATTGAGAGTTATTCCTTATTGGTTCCTCTCCTTACTGATTAAGTTGCATGGTAAATTGGTCCCCAGTTGCACATGCACATATGCTTTTCTAGAAATCTTTTGAGATGTTCCTCTGACAATCCAAATGACCAAGGGTATTGACTTCTTTGAGCTTCTATCAGTAAATAATGAACATAGTTATAATTTAACTGTTTCTGCTATGCCTACATAATGAATGCCAGTTTGTATTTGTGGGTAAAGATTGTGGTTTTGTGCGTGTTCTATATATAGTGGTAACTGTAGGCAACTATATAAGTTAACTATATTATGCAGATTAAATTGAATGATTTCCTGAGAACTAGTTAGGTTAATAACTTTTTTTTTACTTATAAATCAAGAGAGAATAAATGAGAAAATAAAAAGGTGTTTTTTTCCTTAGAAGTGCAGTAAACACTGAATATAAAAAAACTTAAACCAGTCAGAACAAATAACTCCTTTAAAAGTACATACAATATGCTTTTAAATGGTTTCAAATGTTGCAGTTTCTGGTCCTGTCTTTTCAGACTGCATGTTTTCTTAGTACTAACAGTGAGTAAATATTTCATTGTTCCTACAGCAGCATCTGTAGAAATAGGTCACAGACTAATCATTTGGTCTTTCATTTATATTTTATTTTTCATTTTATTTGATAAAATCAAAATAATAATAATGAGATAAAAACTTGGTAATAAATAGGTCCTTCTGCTTTAAAAATGTACAGGTCAGTATTCAAAAGCACTTATCCATATAGTGGCAGCCAGTAAACAGATAAATGCACCACTACAATTATTACAGATTGCTCCAGTGCTATCTATTTAGTGCCAGGGCGGAATGTGATCATTCCATCCAACCATAGCAGTGATATATATCAGTCCACTGTCCGGATAGATACCTAGAGAAAAAACTAATTTCCAGGAACAAGCAGGAAATCAGTCTTCACAATATGGGTGATGCCGGCACCAACAGAGCCCAGTGCAGGAACACTCCCCAGCATCCCACAGAAATGCTTTTGGGAGCGTTCCTCCACACATGTGTGGCTGCCTTCCCGCCTGGTCTCCTCAGTCATATTTTTTCCACGGAGCCATCGGAACCTCGCCTGTCAGCCCTGTCAAGAGACCTCAAAGGTTTTTCACTAGTACCATCAAAAGTACTTAAGTTGCCTTCCTGTAGACTGCCTCGACTCCCCGTCTATTCTGGTTCCCCTTTTTATTTTTATTTTTATTTTACATAATTTTTATATTATTTTTGGTTTTTTTCACAAACTTTGTTTGAGGCCTGCGGCCTCATCGGGCACCATTGCCCATTTTGATTTTGCCTCCATATTATTCACTAATATGGTAAAGCCCTGAAATGGTTTCAAAAAACGCTCCAAGTGTACCAGCACGATGAGCATTCTTAGTGCCTAAAATGTTTAGGCCCAGACCATGATGTTGATTCTTGTCTCTCCTATCGCCACATGACTTCTAGAGGTAGAAAGAACCGGGACAAACAGAAGGCTAAACTGTTTCCTACAAACTCTACTCCGGTGCACTCCTCGGGGGCGTCGTCTCCTTCAAAGTCTTCCCATGCATCTAAGTCCTCACTAGCAAAGGAAAAGCATCTCTCGGAGTCACCAGTGCTAAATAAAAAGAAGACATTTGCCTCGGCATTGAGGTCATCGACTTCCAGGTCGGCGTCGACTTCAGACAACAAGCATCGGCACAGTCATTCATTGCATTCTGATGCTGACCATCCATCAAAGCAACCCTGGCGGAAGGTGTCACCCTCCAAAGTTACACAGGAGTTCAGGGATGTCCCCGAGGTCCAATCCTCTGTGGAGCCCCCGATACCGGCATCGTGAATTGTGGCCCACACAGCTGTCTGGAGCCTCTCCTCCCCCGGTACTGTCATTGGATGACCATGTCATCGCCATCGAGCGCAGCATCACTAAGCTCTTAGCAGCAGTAATGCCCATGACATAGAGTATTCCGCAGTTGGCACCGGCATCAATTCTGTTGATGCCGAAGACTGCCACAGAGCTCGGTACTCTTATGCAGACATCCCCTGTATCACATAGCTCCACAGAGCAGCCGATACCAAGGCCCTCGGCACCATTGTGTCAGATACACTCTACATCCAAACAGCAAAGGTATCAAACATCACATAAGGATTATTTTGACTTCCTTACAGACTCTGATTCTGAAGAGGCCTCCGAGGTGGAATCCATCGATTCTGATACCCATAGGGAGGTACTATCTGATCTCTCGCCACTTTATGAACGTCTGCATTTGCTGCCCGAGGACATGTCCTTTCAGGATTTTATTAAGGACATAGCAGCAGGTCTCAATGTTTCAGTGGCTACGGAAATGGAACCAAGAGCTGAAGAGCTCAATATCCTCCAATACCCATCAGCACTGAAGGAGACTGCTACCCTCCCGGTGCATAACATCTTAAAGAACCTAAACGCTCGGATGTAGGTGGCCCCAATGTCAACCCCTGTGGTGAATAAAAGGCTTGATATCCTTTATAGGGTTTCTCCCGCCTCACGTCTCCACAAGCCACAACTCCCCCACTATTCATGGTTGTGGAGTCTGCCATGAAGAGGATAAAAAGCCGGAAAAATCATCCTCAGTGCCTCCTGGGAGAGAGGCCAGGACCCTGGATGCATTTGGAAGGAAGGCATACCAAGCTAACATGCTAGCCTCTAGAATAGACTCCTATATGCTATATATGGGCATGTTTCTCAAGGAATGTATCAAGAGATTTGTCAGAGTTTACCACCCTGCTGCCCCCTGACAACCAGGCGGCTCATCAGTTCTTAGTAACACAAGCCCAGAATAC
This sequence comes from Ichthyophis bannanicus, assembly GCA_033557465.1. Classification (NCBI taxonomy): domain Eukaryota; kingdom Metazoa; phylum Chordata; class Amphibia; order Gymnophiona; family Ichthyophiidae; genus Ichthyophis; species Ichthyophis bannanicus. The sequence goes on along the minus strand of JAWIIG010000024.1, from coordinate 1,385,619 downwards.
ATCAAAGCTCTTAACAAGAGCAGCATTTGAGGTCTATAGCAGATCTGCTGCAGCCGGCACAGGGGCTAGGAGAACAGCATGGCTCCAAGCTTCTGACCGGGAACAGGGGGTCCAAGACAAATTAATCAACATACCCTATAATGGTGAGAACCTCTTTGGTCAGAGGTGGAGGGAGAAGGCCATTGAGATAGAAACTGACAACCTCACCATGAAGAGGCCATCAAGGAAGACAGCAGACTCTTCTAAGAAGAAGACTACCACTAAGAAACCTTTCTTCCCTAAGAAGAAAAGGTATTATACTCGTACTTCATATCATTCCTTTTCTGGCTACTCTGCCCCACAACGGCAGGGTCAGAAACAGGTCAGGAAACCCAAGGTTACCAAACCACAGCCTGCAACTGCTGCTCAACCCCCTCAGAGTTTTTGACTACTTTAAAAAGAGCATGGCCAATTCTCACAAAATCTTCCCTCTTTCTCCTAAGATCCCAGGAAGACTAGTGCATTTTGGATCAACATCACTTCCGAGCCATGGACTTTACTTCTAGTCAGTCAGGGCTTACAGCTAAAATTCCAGGATCTTCCTCCCAATCACTTTATGGGACAACCCTCCTTGGATCTTTTTCACTCCTCCTTGCTTCAACAGGAAATTCTCTCACTGCTGAGACAAAGGGCTATAGCGGAGGTTCCCCCATCTCAGCAGGGCCTGGGATTCTACTCCCGATATTTCCTAATTCCAAAAAAGATGGGAGGTCCTATATTAGATCTCTGAAATCTTAACAAATTTTTCATCAAGGAGAAATTCAAGATGGTTTCTGTAGGCACTTTTCTGCCATACCTCCAACAAATGATTGTCTACGCCCTCTGGATTTAAAGAATGCTTATACACACATCCTGATCCACCCAGACTACAGAAAGTTTCTCAGGTTCATTTTTCAGAACAACTACTACCAGTATCCAGTCCTCCCATTGGAACTGGCCTCGGCACCCAGAGTCTTCACAAAGTGTTTGGCTGTTGTCGCAGCCTACCTTCAAACTTTGGGGATCTTTCTGTTTCCCTACTTAGATGACTGGTGCTAAGGGCAGATTCTGCTTCAGTAGTCACTTCCGCCCTAAATCAAACCATTTATGTCCTCCAGGAGTTAGGTTTCATGATAAATTATCCAAAATCACATCTCATGCCAACTCAGGACTCCGAGTTTATAGGAGCTCGATTAGACACGGTAAGAAGCAGGGCATTTCTTCCAGAGGGACAGACACCTCCATCGCATTGCCTTAGCTACCCAGGTCCAGCAACAATCAGTTATGGCCAGAACATTTCTATGCCTTTTAGGCCACATGGCTTCCACAATCCATGTCGTGCTCCACACATGTCTCAACATGATGATTGGGCAGTGGACTCTCACAACAATGGAAGCAGTCCACAGGCTGCCTATCCAACCTCATTAACATCACTCCGCAAATGAGAACAGCCCTTCAGTGGTGGTGCACACCACAGAACCTGATCGTAGGATCACCTTTTCAGAAGTCTGCATCTCAGTATACCCCAACAACAAATGCATCAAAACTAGGTTTGGGAGCCCATCTTACTGGCCTGACAACACAGAGCCTTTGGTCCACTCAAGAAGCTCTTCTCCAGATCAGTCTCTAGAACTCAGTACTGTCTTCAATGCCCTCAGAGTTTTCTGTCCCCAACTCAGGGGACACACTTTTCTCATACAGAAGGACAACCAGGTGGCTATGTTTTACATAAACAAACAAGGGGGAACAGGCTCTCAGTCACTATGTATGGAAGCCATTCACCTTTGGAATTGGGCAGTTCCTCAAGGAATTCACCTTCATACAATATATCTTCCAGGAGGAGAAAATCATTTAGCCAACAGACTGCCGGATCCTCCATCCGCATGAGTGAATGCTGGAACTTCAAATAACGCAAAATTGTTCCACCTTTGGGGGATGCCACTAATCGACCTCTTTGCTTCCCCTCTCAATGCCCAACTACCTTCCTTCTGTTTGAGGATTCCTTCCCTCACAGAGAGATGTCAGATGCGTTCCTCATGCATTGGGGACAGGATCTCTTTTATGCTGTCCCTCCCCTTCTACTCAGCAAAAACACTCTTCAAACTCCAGGCCGACTGGGGACAAACGATTCTCATTGCCCCTTACTGGCCCAGACTACCATGGTTTCCTCTGCTGCTTCAACCTGCTCAAGCACCTCCCCTCAGGCTTGGTTATTTACCAACCCTACTCTCTTAGGAACAGGGGAACCTTCTGCACCCCAGCCTTAAGACATTCCATTTGACAGCATGGAGACTGAGCGCTTTGTCTTGCATTTTGACCTCCAAAAGGACATGTTGCATGTGCTCCTATCTTAAAGAAAAGATTCAACCAGATGTTCTTACGCTTTTAAATGGTGCAGGTTTTCCATCTGGTGTTTTCATAAAACACTAGATCCTTTCACATTTCCCATTCTGGACTTACTCCAATACCCGCTACATTTGTCCTCCTTTGGCCTTAAGGCCAACTCAGTGCAGGTACATATCTCCAGGAACAAGCAAGAATGTAGTCATCACATATGGGTATCGTCGGTACCGACGGAGCTTGCGCGGGAATGTTCCCCAGCGTCCAATTAGAAAGCTTTTGGGAGCATCCCACAGTGCCTGCGTGCTGCCTTCCCGCCTTTCCCAACTGCCTCTCTCCAGTTCTTCGTTTTCCGCGGAGCCAGCAGGTCGTGTTCCTGTCACCGCAGAAAATTTTCCTCCTTTATGGTGGTCGCGTCTGCCTTCCTCGACGCTTTACCGGTACCGCTGGTTTTTTCTTTCTTTCTTTCTTTTCTTTAAAAAAAAAAAAAAAATTTCTTAGTACTTTTTTCCCATTTTTTCCAGGTGCACGTGCCATTTTTGGGCCTTAGGCCCAAAATTTTTTCCATAATGGAAAAACCCTCTTCAGGTTTTAAAGTGCACCAAGTGTGGTGGTACCATCTCCGTCACCAACACCCATGAGTGGTGTCTGAAATGTTTAGGTCCTGACCATTCCATCTCGGAATGTATGGCCTGTGCCATGATGTCCAAGAGAGGTCGACAGAACCGAGTTGCCAAGCTCAGTACCCTGTTTCCCTCTGATGCAGCTTCGGTGGCATCGACGTCTTCCAGGGCTCCGTCTTCCTCCCATGGATCTCAGGTAACTAAACACAAGTCTAGCCAGTCCTCAAAGGGTAGATCTCCTTCTAAGCATCGAGATGCCTCTGGCGTTGCCCTTGAGGATTCTGCACTGGCAAAATTGCTTCAGCTTCCAAAGCATTATTGGGGCTCCAGGACGTTCTCGAGGCCTCAACCTCGGCAGAACTACTGGTGCCATGCTCTGGGGTACCGGCGATCTTCTCCGGTACCAACATCCAGGCATCGGCAGCGTCGATAGACCAGAGAGTCCTGGATATTGAGCGCAGTCTGGCGGCTCTCCTTGCGGCATCGTTGCCCTCGGAACCGCGTCAGACATTTCAACCGGTACCAGCACCGACACCGGTACCGGTACCGATAGCATCGACATCGGTGTCCACATTGCCGGCACCCAGTCATCCGATGCCTTCTGGTACCGATAACCGGGTGCTGATTATTCCCGGTACCGACTTCGGTCGGTACGGGTATCGGGCTATTCAAGAGCACCCGGACAGGCGGTACTTCGAGTCCTCAGAGGAATCTGAAGATTCTGATAGTTCTGTCGATGCAGGACTGCTTCTCCCAGAGGAGCCCTCCTACCCTAAGCGCAGGATGTTTCCTCCAGAAGATATTTCCTTTCGGGATTTTATCAGGGAGGTGGCTCGGGGTCTCTCCATTACTATGGCCCCTGAAACAGAGCCCAGAGCAAAGGAGTTGGAAATTTTACAATATCCCAAAACTCCTAAGGAGGCAGCTACCTTGCCCATCCATGAGATCTTACATGATCTTATGTTAAGAATGTGGGAGACACCTCTTACCACCTTGCCTCATTCTCGTAGACGGGATACTCTGTATCGAGTCCCTCCTTGTCCTGTTTTCCAAAAAATTCAGCTTCCTCACCACTCTATTGTAGTGGAATCAGCTATGAGAAGGATCAAGAGTGCAAAGAGGCATGCCTCTAATCCTCCAGGACGTGAGTGCAGAACTTTGGATACTTTTGGACGTCGTGTTTTCCAAGCTTCCGTGCTTTCTGCCAGAATCAGTTCCTATAGTCTATACATGGGAATGCTCCTAAAGGAAGTCACAGATGATTTAGAGGCTTTGAGTCCTCTTCTTTGTGAGGATAGAAGGCAGGATTTCCTCACATTGGTCAAACATGCCCAAGATGTTTCTAAATTTGTCAACCGTGCAGCTTTTGACTGTTTTGAGTGCATAAGCAGAACCTCTGCCATTGCCATAGGTGCACGTAGAATTGCTTGGCTCCAGGCATCTGATCTGGAGCTCTGGGTACAAGACAAACTGGGAAATATTCCTTGTACTGGTAAGAACCTGTTTGGTAAAGATTGGCAAGAAAAAGCCAATGAGTTGGATGCTGACAACTCCACCTTGGACAGATTATCCAAGTCCACAGCTGATCCTGCTAGAAAGAAATCTTTCAAGAAACCATTCTTTTCTAAAAAGAAAATATATTATCCTGCTTATTCTCAGCAGGGACGTTCTGCAGTTCAGCTTGTCAGGAAAGGTCAGCAACCACCCAAACAAAGGAAAGCAAAGACTGCTAAGCCTCAGCCGTCTCAGCAGTCTCAGCCTCCATAAGGCCTTTGACTTTCAGCTAGAGAACTTAGCCTTCCTGGCTCTCGTTGGACCAGAGCCTTCCACCATTCCAGGAAGGTTGTGTCACTTTGCCCCCAGATGGGGGCAGATAACAGCAGAGCATTGGACACTCTCCATCATAAAAGAGGGGTACAAGCTTCATTTTTCGAGCATGCCCCCTCCCACAGTGATGAGGCAGTTCAATTCTCCGGCCTCTCTCATCAACCTGTTAGGTCAGGAGGTCACTATGCTTCTTGCCCAAGGGGCAATAGAAGAAGTACCCATCCATTAGCAGGGTACAGGCTTTTACTCCCCCTATTTCCTTATCCCAAAGAAAACAGGGGGATACAGACCTATCTTGGACCTCAGAGAATTGAACAAATTCCTTATCAAAGAGAAATTCAAGATGATTTCTCCTGGAACTCTGCTGCCATACCTTCAGAGTCAGGATTGGCTTTGTTCTCTAGATCTCAAGGATGCGTACACCCATGTTTTCATCCATCCAACTCACAGAAGGTTCCTTCTGTTCCTTTTTCAAGAAAAGCACTACAAATACAGGGTGCTTCCATTTGGCCTGGCCTCAGCACCAAGGGTGTTCACGAAATGCATGGCTGTGGTAGCAGCATTTTTCCTCACTCTAGGGATATTCGTCTTCCCTTACTTAGACGACTGGCTCATTCGAGCCCCAACAGAGTCAGAGGTCAGAATTTCTCTATCCTGCACAATGCGTATCCTTCAGTATTTGGGTTTGGTAGTAAACATCCCAAAATCCAGTCTAACTCCCACTCAGTCTTTAGAGTTCATTGGAGCGTTGCTGGATACCAGAAAGGCAAGGGCCTATCTCCCCCAGGTCCGTTGCCTTCGCATGGTGCAGTTAGCTTCTCAGGCAGTGCTAAAACCTTATCTCACTGCCCGAGAAATGTTACAACTACTAGGCCACATGGCATCTACTGTGAATGTGGTTCCCTATGCTCGCCTCCATATGAGGGCAGCCCAGTGGACTTTATCCACTCAATGGACCCAAGCATCAGGATGCCTGTCAGACAAAATAGCAAACACAGGTCGCCTTATTTTGTCCCTCCAGTGGTGGAAGTCCACTCAAAACCTGTTGCTGGGGTCCCCTTTTCAACAACCCTTATCCCAGGCAACTCTCACAACAGATGTTTCTCCAATGGGTTGTGGAGCTCATCTGCAAGACCTCTCCACCCAAGGCACCTGGTCTCCACAGCAGACTCATCTACACATCAATCTCTTGGAGCTCAGAGCAATCTTCCTTGCTCTTCGAGTGTTCCACACCCTGCTCAGCTATAAGACAGTCCTCATTCATACGGACAATCAAGTAGCCATGTTCTACGTGAACAAGCAGGGGGGAACAGGCTCTCTGTCGCTTTGCAACGAAGCTTTGCGACTATGGGCCCTCGCCAGAGAGCATCAGATTCATCTCCTGGCAGTGTATCTTCCAGGCATACAAAACTCTTGGGCAGACAGACTCAGTCGAGTTCTGCTTCCACACGAGTGGTCTCTACATGCAGACCAGGTGGCCAAGATCTTTCAAATTTGGGTAACCCCGGACATAGACCTTTTTGCAAGTCCGTGGAATGCCAAACTTCCCCAGTTCTGTTCCAGAATTCCGGCTCAGGCCAGGGATGCTTTCTTCCTTTACTGGGGTCAAGACTTCCTGTACGCCTTTCCACCCATTCCCCTAATTCCCAAAACCCTGTTCATGCTTCAGAGGGACAGAGGCCACATGATTCTCATAGCTCCACAAGTGTGGTACCCTATGTTTCTACATCTCTCTCAAGCTCCCTCCCTGGAGTTAGGGACAGAATGTTATGGCATCCCAATCCCCAGTCTCTGCATCTGAGGGCTTGGTTGCTGAAGGCCTAGATCTCCATGATCTTAACCTCCCTCAGCAAATAAAGGATATCCTTTATGCTTCCAGGAAGCCTTCCACAAGACGCTCTTATGCTTTCAAGTGGAAAAGGTTTACCATATGGTGTTCACAGAAGGCTCTTAACCCCATTGCCATACCTCTGGAATCATTACTGGAGTACTTCCTTCATTTATCCAATGCAGGACTTAAGACTAACTCAGTGAGGGTCCATTTGAGTGCTATTGCAGCTTCCTTCAAGCCTCTAAATGGACAACCTATTTCCTCCCATCCTCTTACATCAAGATTTATGAGAGGCCTTTTGCTAACTAAGCCTCCCATTAAGCCACCTCCTGAGGTATGGGACTTAAATTTGGTTCTTGGTCAGCTCATGAAGCTAGCTTTCGAACCCTTAGCTACTACTTCCTTGAAATTCCTTTCTTGGAAGGTTATCGTTCTCATTGCAATCACATCAGCACATCGCATTACTGAGTTGCAAGCACTAGTAGCTGATCGTCCTTAGGACTCATCCACGCTTTATGCCAAAGGTGGTCTCGCCCTTTCATCTAAACCAAGTAGTCTACCTACCTGTGTTCTTTCCAAGGCCTCATGCATCAAATGCAGAAAGGAACCTTCATACTTTGGACTGTAAAAGAGCTTTAGCCTTTTACCTACAAAGAACACAGCAACATAGAATGTCCTCTCAACTCTTTGTTGCTTTTGATCCTAGTCATTTGGGACTTCCAGTCTCCAAGAGAACACTATCTAACTGGATTGCTCAGTATATTTCCTTTGCCTATCAGAGTAAGAATCTTCCTCTGGAGGCCATGTCAAAGCTCACAATGTGAAAGCCATGGCAGCTTCAATGGCTCATCTACACTCTGTGTCTATCGATGACATCTGTCGAGCAGCCACCTGGGCCTCGGTTCATACCTTCACAGCCCATTACTGCTTGAACAAGGACTCCCGCCGGAATGCCTTGTTTGGTCAGGCTGTTCTCCAACACCTGTTCCATACTTAATCAACTCCTACCCACCATCCCTGGTAGGATGCCAGAGATCCATGGGGGGAAGTGGAGCCCTTCTCAGGGACGCACAACTTCTGGGGTCTCTCCTTGGCATCTAAAGCTAGGGAGTCCCCATATGTGATTACTACATTACTGCTTGTTCCTGGAGATAGCAGTTACTCACCTGTAACAGGTGATCTCCGGAAACAGCAGGAATTTAGTCCTCACAACCCACCCACCTCCCCTTAGGAGTTGTATATCTCTATCTATCTCTTTCCCTTTCCCTCTCTCTCTCTTTGTCTCGGCTTTAAAACTCAACTGGAGAGAGGCAGTTGGGAAAGGCGGGAAGGCAGCACGCAGGCACTGTGGGATGCTCCCAAAAGCTTTCTAATTGGACGCTGGGGAGCGTTCCTGCGCAGGCTTCATCGGTACCGACGATACCCATATGTGAGGACTAAATTCCTGCTGTTCCCGGAGATCACCTGTTACAGGTGAGTAACTATGCTTTATCCGTCATTGCAGCCTTCCACCGTACTTTAGAGAACTGCCCTATCTTGGCGCACCCCTCATGGTCTTCTCCTGACCAAATCGCCTTTCCATCCACCTCACGCACCATAGAATCTAAATGTTCTTGCACAACTCATGTGCAGTACCTTTGAACCAATGGTTTCAACTCCTTTAAAGTTTGTAACATGGAAGCTTCTTTTCCTCATAGCAGTCACTTCAACTTGAAGAATCAGTGAACTGCAAGCTTTGGTGAGCTATGCTCCTTATGCCACTTTTCAACATGAAAAGGTAGTCCTTCGCACACATCCTAAGTTCTTGCCGAAGGTCATCACCTCCTTCCACCTGAACCAATCAGTCTCGCTACCAACATTCTTTCCAAGACCTCACACCTCCCCAGCTAAAGCCAGACTTCATACCCTAGATTGCAAGAGAGCATTGGCATTCTATCTAGACTGTACTAAGGACTATTGCCAATCCTTTCAGTGGTTTGTTTCTTTTGACCAAAGTCATTAGCGAACACCAGTATCCAAAAGAATACTTTCTAACTGGCTAGCAGATTGCATATCCTTCACTTATGTGCAGGCTGGGCTGTCTCTTCCACACCGTGTGACTGCTCATAATGTCAGAGCCATGGCTACTACTATAGCTAATCTCCAGTCTGTCCCTATCTCAGAGATCTGCCAAGCAGTGATATGATCTTCTCTGCAAACCTTCGCAGCGCACTATTGCCTGGACAAGCTGTTCTGTGTAACCTTTTCAAATTTAGACAGCATGCCCAACGCCTACCAGGCTCTTCATCTAGCAAGAATACAAACCAAATTGTTGATGTACTTAGCTTTGAAAGTGAGCACTCCAAAACTGATGTTATCATCCACTTGGGTACAAATGACCTGGCTAGAAACAGTGCCACTACAGTTAAAAGGAACTTTCAAACTCTGGGGGAGAAATAAAGCCCATTGTTAACACTGTAGCATTCTCAGAAGTTCTACCTGTTCTTGGTAAGGGGGCAGAAAGGGTAAATCGCATAAACAGCTATCTCCAGGAACAAGCAGGAATGTAGTCTTCACATATGGGTATCGTCGGTACCGACGGAGCCTGCGCAGGAACGCTCCCCAGCGTCCAATAGGAAAGCTTTTGGGAGCATCCCACAGCGCCTGCGGGCTGCCTTCCTGCCTTTCCCAACTGTCCCTCTCCAGTTCTTTGTTTTCCGCTGAGCCGCAGAAAGAAATCCCTTCACATTCTTCTTTTTTGTGGTCGCGTCTGCCTTTCCTTGACGCTACACCGGTACCACCGGTTCTTCTTTCTTTTCTTCAAAAAAACAAACAAACGTTTTTCTGGAGTCTTTCCAGTAATTTTTCTCTTCAGGTGCCACGTGCCATTTTGGGCACTAGGCCCAACCTTTTCTTCAGAATGGAAAAACCCACTTCGGGTTTTAAAAAGTGTTCTAAGTGTGGCGGTAACATCTCTGTCACCGACACCCATGAGTGGTGCCTCAAATGTTTAGGGCCTGACCACTCTTTTTCAGAGTGTGTTGCCTGTGGGATGATGTCAAAAAGGGGCCGGCAGAACCGAGCTGCTAAACTTAGCACCCTTTTTCCCTCTGATGCAGCCTCTGTGGCATTGACGTCTTCCAGGGCTTCGTCTTCCTTCCATGGATCTCAGGTAACTAAACATAAATCTAGCCGGTCCTCAAAGGTTAGATCTCCTTTTAGACAGCGAGATGCCTCTGGCGTTGCCCTTGAGGGACTTTAACCGGCAAAATTGCCCCGGCGGGAAGCTTCAGCTTCCAAAGCATTATTGGGGCTCCAGCGATGTTCTTGATGCTTCAACCTCGGGGTTCTGGGGTACCAGCCGCTTCATCCGGTACCGATACCCAAGGATTGGCAGCATTGATAGACCAGAGATTCTTGGCTATTGAGCGCAGTCTGCCGGCTCTTCTCAAGGCCTCGATGCTTCTGAAACCGCTTCAGACAATTCAGCCGGTATCGGCATCAACTCCGGTGCCGGCACCTACTCCATCGACATCGGCAGGTATTCTACCAGGACCGAGTCATGCATATCCATCCGGCATCGACAAGTCGGAACCAGACCACTCCGATGCCGACTTCGATCGGTACCATGCCTTGCACGATCACCCGGATCAGAGGTACTTCGAATCCTCTGGTGAGTCTCAAGACTCTGAAAGCTCTACCGATACCAGAATACTTCTTCCTGAGGATTCCTCTTCTCCTCAGCGTAGGATGTCTCTACCAGAGGATATCTCCTTTCAGGATTTTATCCGAGATGTGGCCCAATGTCTTTCCATCACAGTGGCTCCTGAAAAGGAGCTTAGAGCAAAGGAATTAGAAATCCTACAATACCCTAAAGCTCCCAAGGAGGCAGCTACCTTACCTATTCATGAGATCTTGCATGATCTCATGTTAAGGATGTGGGGAACACCTCTAACCACATCTCCTCACTCTCGAAGACTCAACACCATGTACCGAGTTCCTCCTTGTCCTGGGTTTCAGAAAACTCAGTTACCACACCATTCCATGGTGGTGGAATCAGCTATGAGAAGGATAAAGAGTGCAAAAAGGCATGCATCTAATCCTCCAGGACGTGAGTGTAGGACTCTTGACACCTTTGGACATCGAACCTTCCAGGCTCCCATGCTTTCTGCTAGGATCAGTTCCTATATCATATATATGGGAATGTTCCTTAAGGAGGTCACAGGAGACATAGAGTTTATGAGCCCTCTCCTTCCTGATGATAAGAGGCAAGATTACCTCGCCCTTGTTAAATATGCTCAGGATGTTTCCAAGTTTGTGAATCGTTGAGCCTTTGACTGCTTTGAGTGCATAAGCAGTACCTATGCTATTGCCATAGGTGCACGTAGGATTGCCTGGCTCCAGGCATCTGACTTGGAAATTTGGGTGCAGGATAAACTAGGGAATATTCCTTGCACAGGAGAGAATCTCTTTGGCAAGAATTGGCAGTAAAAAGCTAATGAGATTGATGCTGACAATATCACTTTGGATAGATTGTCTAAATCTACAGCTGATCCTGCGAGGAAAAAATCCTCTAAGAAACCATTCTTCACTAAGAAGAAGTTTTATCCCTCCTATATCCAACAGGGGCATCGCTTCAGTCAGTCTGCCCAAAAGGGACAGCAGCTAAGCCTCAACCGGCTCAGCAGATTCAGCCTCCACAATAGGGGCTTTGACTCCTATCTAGAGAACTTTGCCTTCCTGGCCCTGAACGGCTCAGAACCCTCCACCATCCCAGGATGTTATGTCATTTTGCCCCCAGATGGGGTCAGATAACAGCAGAAAATTGGACTCTGTCTATTGTAAGAGAAGGGTACAAGCTTCATTTCCTCAGCATGCCCCCTACTACAATGGTAAGACAGTTAAATTCTCAGACCTTTCTCAACGATCATTTAGGTCAAGAGGTCACTGCGCTTCTTGCCCAAGGGGCAGTAGAAGAGGTACCCATTCCCTAACGTGGTACAGGGTTTTACTTCCCCTATTTCCTTATTCCAAAGAAAACAGGAGGACACAGACCCATTTTAGACCTCAGAGAATTGAACAAATTCCTGTTCAAAGAGAAGTTCAAAATGATTTCTCTAGGAACTCTGCTGCCATACCTTCAGAGTCAGGATTGGCTTTGTTCTCTAGATCTCAAGGATGCGTACACGCATATTCTCTTCCATCCAACTCACCGAAAGTTCCTTCGCTTTCTGTTTCAAGGGAAGCACTACCAATACAGGGTTCTTCCTTTTGGCCTGGCCTCTGCGCCAAGGGTGTTCACAAAATGCATGGCTGTGGTGTCAGTATTTCTCCGCACCCTAGGAATATTCGTCTTCCCTTACTTAGACGACTGGCTCATTCGAGCCCCTTCAGAGCCAGAGGCCAGGGTTGCTCTCTCTCGCACAAAGCGCATTCTTTAGTATTTGGGACTTGTCATAAACTTCCCAAAATCCAACCTTGCTCCCACTCAGTCCCTAGAGTTCATAGGAGCTCTGCTGGATACCAGACAGACAAGGGTCTATCTTCCACAGCCCCCGCTGCCTTCGCATTGTGCAGTTAGCTTCCCAAGCAGTGCTAAAACCTCACCTCATTGCTCGGGAGAAGTTACAATTGCTAAGCCACATGGCATGCACCGTGCATGTGGTTCCTTATGCTCGCCTCCATATTAGGGCAGCCCAGTTGACATTATCCACTCAGTGGACTCAGGCATCAGGTTGCCTGTCAGACAAAATAGCAAACTCAGATCGCCTTATTTTGTCCCTCCAATGGTGGCAGTCGCCCAAAAACCTTCTGGTGGGGTCTCCTTTTCAGCAACCCCCACCCCAAGCCACTCTAACAACAGATGCTTCACATGTGGGTTGGGGAGCCCACCTGCAAGGCCTCTCTATCCAAGGTTACCTGAACTCCACAGGAGGCCTATCTACACATCATTCTCCTGGAACTCAGAGCAATCTTCCTTGCCCTTCAAGTATTCCACACCCAGCTCAGCTACAAGACAGTCCTAGTTCAAACAGACAATCAAGTAGCCATGTTCTGTGTGAACAAGCAGGGTGCAACAGGCTCTCGGTCGCTCTGCAACGATGCTTTGCAACTATGGGCCCTCGCCAGAGAGCATCAGATTCATCTCCTTGCGGTGTATCTTCCAGGCATTCAAAACTCTTGGGCAGACAGACTCAGTCGAGTTCTGCTTCCACACGAATGGTCTCTCCATGCAGACCAGGTGGCCAAATTTTTCAAATTTGGGGAACTCTGGACATTGACCTTTTTGCAAGTCCGCTGAATGCCAGACTTCCTCGGTTCTGTTCCAGAATTCCAGCTCAGGGTTGTCAGGCCAGGGATGCTTTCCTCCTCCATTGGGGTCAGGGCTTCCTGTATGCCTTTCCACCCCTTTCCCCTAATTCCCAAAACCCTATTCAAGCTTCAGAAAGACAGAGGTTTTATGATTTTCATAGCTCCACGTTGGCCACGGCAAATGTGGTACCTTCTGCTCCTACATCTCTCTCAAGCTCCGCCTCTGGAGTTAGGATCTGCTCCAAATCTCCTTTCTCAAGAGGACGGGATGTTGTGGCATCCCAATCCCCAGTCTCTGCATCTTAGGGCCTGGTTGCTGAAAGCCTAGAACTTCACGGTCTTAACCTTTCTCAGCAGGTAAAGGATATCCTTTATGCTTCCAGAAAGCCTTCCACAAGACGCTCTTATGCATTAAAGTGGAAAAGGTTTACCATATGGTGCTCGCAGAAGGGTCCTTAACCCTCTTGCGATACCCCTGGAATCATTACTGGAGTATCTCCTTCATTTATCAAATGCAGGGCTTAAGACAAATTCAGTGAGAGTTCATTTGAGTACTATTGCAGCTTCTTTCAAGCCTCTAAATGGACAACCTATTTCCTCTCATCCTCTTATAGCGAGATTTATGAGAGGCCTTCTTTTAACTAAGCCTCCCATTAAGCCACCACCGGTGGCATGGGACTTAAATCTGGTTCTTGGGCAGCTTATGAAACCACCCTTTGAACCATTAGCCACTACCTCTTTGAAATTCCTTTCCTGGAAGGTCATTTTTCTTATTGCAATCACATCAGCACGTCGCATCAGTGAATTGCAAGCGTTGGTGGCTGATCCTCCTTATACAAGGTTCCATCATGATAAGGTAGTCCTTAGGACTCATCCACACTTTATGCCAAAGGTGGTGTCACCTTTTCATTTAAACCAAGCGGTTTACCTTCCTGTATTCTTCCCAAGGCCTCACGCCTCAAATGCAGAAAGGAATCTTCATACTTTGGCCTTTTACTTACAAAGGACACAGCAACATAGAAATTCCTCCCAACTCTTTGTTGTTTTTGATCCTAGTCATTTGGGACTCCCAGTCTCCAAAAGAACACTGTCCAGCTTGATTGCACAGTGTTTATCTTTTGCCTATGAGAGTAAAAATCTTCCTCTTGTAGGCCATGTCACAGCTCACAATGTGAGAGCCATGGCAGCCTCTATGGCTCATCTTCATTCTGTGTCTATCGACGACATCTGTCAAGCAGCTACTTGGGCTTCGGTTCATACCTTCACAGCCCATTACTGCTTAGGCAAGGACTCCCGCCGGGATGCCTTGTTTGGTCAGGCTGTTCTACAACACCTGTTCCATACTTAATCAACTCCTTCCCACCATCCCTGGTAGGATGCCAGAGATCCATGGGGGGAAGTGGAGCCCTTTCACAGGGGCACACAACTACTGGGGCCTTCTCCCTGGCATCTGCAGCTAGGGATTCCCCATATGTGAAGACTACATTCCTGCTTGTTCCTGGAGATAGCATAGTTACTCACCTGTAACAGGTGATCTCCGGGAACAGCAGGAATTTAGTCTTCACAACCCACCAACCTCCCCTAGGAGTTGTTTCTCTCTATCTCTCTTTCTTTCTCTCTTTGTATCGGTTTTAAACTCAACTGGAGAGGGACAGTTGGGAAAGACAGGAAGGCAGCACGCAGGTGCTGTGGGATGCTTCCATAAGCTTTCCTATTGGACGCTGGGGAGCATTCCCGCGCAGGCTCCATCGGTACCGACGATACCCATATGTGAAGACTAAATTCCTGTTAAAGGTGAGTAACTATGCTTTAACGCATGGCTCCAAACCTGGTGCATAGAGGAAGGATTCAGATTTATAGGCGTCTGGGGAAACAGATGGACCAACTAGAGACTATGCTGTGCTGATGGACTACATCTCTCTGTCGCAGGGAGAAGAATCCTAAGTGAAAAATTCAGCCAGTATGTGGATACGCATTTAAACTAGAAAAAGGGGGTGACAGATGGGGAAGGTCGAGTTCTGGACATCACTCCCTAGGCGTAACCCTTGATCACCGACTGGACTTCAAAGAACACATAAACCGAACAGTGAAATCCATCTACTTCAAGATCAGAACCCTCCGAAACCTCAAAAACATGCTCGACCCTGACAACTTCCGAACCATCTTCCAAGCCATAGTCATTCCACACTTTGACTATGCAAACATAGTTCTACATGGCCTCCCAAAAAGCACTCTAAACACGCTACAATTAGCAATGAACGCTGCTGCCCGCATCCTCAACGGTGCATCAAGGAACGATCACATAACTCCCATCTTAAAGGAATTACACTGGCTCCCAATATCCTGTAGGACTACATATAAAGCACTACTCATCACATTCAAAGCCATTAACAACTTAGCTCCCCTAGCAATCTCCACTCTCATCACTCACACCCCCCACACCAGATCTAGAAGATCAGTCGCAGCTAATACTCTAATCATCCCGACGGACTTTACAAAATGTTCACACTCAACAACTGCAAGAGCATTCGTTTACTTCGCTCCCAAATGTTGGAATGATCTTCCACCCACCATAAGAGATATCAAAGACCTAAAACAATTTAGAAAAGCCATAAAACACCACCTGTTCCTTGCATACTTCTCTCAATACCCCACTCCAACATAGCCAACACCACATTACAATCCAATGTAACGATCTATCACTCCCTGTACAACAAGAAGAATACAATTGTATATAGTTATATAACTTATATGTACAAAGTTCTCCCCTATGTTGTATCCAATTAGATTTCCTGTTATATGTAAACTCACGACAGCCTGTTGCTATCGGTGAGTATTTTATGTTTACTGTAAACCGCGCTGATGATAAAAGTGCGGTATATAAGAACGTTAAATAAATAAATAAATAAATAAATAAACATCAGAAACAGACACACTTTTAAACCACACATCAAAAAGAAGTGAGAAGAAGTAGACAGAACAAAATAAATGCAAAACACACACAAGCCAGTTAAATGCTGGAAAGCAATGAGCACACATGCTCAAAGCTTATCCAATAAAGTTCCAGACCTGGAAGCCCTAATGGTGGAAATGGACTTGGACATTGTGGCCATTACAGAAACATGGTTTAATGAATCGCATGATTGGGATATAGCCATAGCGGGCTATAATCTATTTAGAAGAGACAGAGAAAATGGAAGAAGAGGAGGAGTAGCCTTGTATGTCAAGCAATATTAAAGCTACTGAAATGCAGGGGGCATGGGGAAAAGAAGCAGCGCTCTGGATTGTGTTGGAAAGAGGAGATGGCACCACTGTTCCCTCTAAGCTGTGCGCGTGTGCGCGCGCACACACCTCGCCGAGTGAGCACACATACTTTACAACAGAGCGCACAAAAATTACGGTTCTGATTCTGATAGAAAACAACACAGACATTCTTAAAATTGAAAAGTTGTTGTGTATTTATGGTTTTCACAAGTTCTACAATATTTTCTATTGCAATCAATGTGGTGTACATACTGTATTCTGACGTGTAGTCAAATTTTAAAGTATATAACTCTGAGTGTCGTTATGTGGCGCACAAAAATTTAACCTTCCTTCAAAAGCTGCACAGCTGATATTTTATGCGCACACAGCCTACATAAAATTAGAGGGAACATTGGATGGCACTGTCATCCATACTGCTGTAGTCTACAGACCTCCAACTCAAATCGAAGAGCTAGATAATGAATTGATTATAGACATTGTCAAAATAGCCACAAAGGGGGAAGCGATCATATTGGGTGACTTTAATCTGCCCGATGTGGATTGGATTACTCCTTCTGCAAAACTGGAAAGAAGCAAAAAAATTGTGGATGCTCTGCAAGATGCGTTACTTAGACAAATGGTGATAGAACCAACAAGGGAAAGCTGAATGCTGGATTTAGTCCTCACCAACGGTGATAGCGTGTCAGATGTCTGGGTGGGTGCACCTGTGAGCAGCAGCAATCATCACACGGTGTGGTTTGAGATAAAAACCAAGGTGCAGGCCAGCTATAGCAAGCTCAAAGTCCTAAACTTCAAAAACACTGACTTCAATAAAATGGCCATGTACCTAAAGGAGGAGTTGACAGGGTGGAAAGAGATAAGGGAAGTGGAATTGCAATGGGCTAAATTAAAGGTGGCACTAAAAGGGGCAACAGATAAATATGTAAGAAAAGTTAATAAAAACAAAAGGTGAAGGAAACCTATTTGGTTTTCCAAAGAAGTGGCTGCTCAAATAAAAGCAAAAAATACAGCTTTTATAAAATTCAAAAGCTTGTAAACAGAGGAACACAGAAATGAATACAGGATCAAACTCAAGGAGACAGAAAGAGAAATAAGGATAGCAAAATCAAAGGCAGAGGAAAAGATGGCTAAAGATGTGAAGTGTGGCGACAAAACTTTCTTCAGGTATATTCGGGAAAGGAAGAAGATCAGAGGTGGAATCGCAGGACTCAGAAGTGCTGGGATTGGACTCGTGGAAAGGGACATTGAAAAAGCGGAATTGCTAAACAAATACTTCTGCTCTGCTTTTTACTAAAGAAAATCCTGGAGAAGGACTAACTTTGACTCCCAAATATAAAGATGGGAATGAAGTAGATACCACACCATTCACAGAAGATGATGTGTTAGAACAACATGCAAAACTGAAAGTGGACAAGGCCATGGGACCGGATGGGAAACATCCCAGGATACTGAAAGAGCTCAGAGAGGTTCTTGCAGGGCCATTAAAGGATGTTTTCAACAGTTCCTTGAAAACAGGAGTAGTTCCTCAGGACTGGAGAATGGCTGATGTCGTACCTCTACACAAAAGTGGTGACAGGTTAGAAGTGTCAAACTACAGGCCCGTGAGCCTTACCTCGGTGGCGGGAAAAGTAATCGAGGCACTTCTGAAGGAGCGAATAGTGAACTTTCTCAAAACCAACAGGATGCAAGATCCGAGGCAACATGGTTTTACTGAAGGACTATCTTGCCAAACAAATCTGATTGAGTTCTTTGACTGGGTGACCAGAGAACTAGATCAGGGGGCATGCGATGGATGTCATCTACCTGGATTTCAGCAAAGCCTTTGATACTGTTCCTCATAGGAGGCTTATCAATAAACTCAGTAGTTTAGGGATGGGTCCCAAGGTGGTAAACTGGATCAGAAATTGGTTGACTGATAGACGACAGAAGATGATGGTAAATGGAGCTTACTCGGAGGAAAGGAAGGTGATTAGGGGGGTGCCCCAGGGTTCGCTCCTGGGCCCGGTACTGTTCAATGTATTTGTCAGTGATACTGCTGAAAGACTGAATGGAAGGGTCTGTCTTTTTGCAGATGACACGAAAATTTGCAACAGAGTGGACTCCCCCGAGGGAGTCCTTAACATGAGAAAAGATCTACAAAAGCTGGAAGAATGGTCAAAGTCTTGGCAATTAAGATTTAATGCAAAGAAGTGCAGAGTCATGCACTTGGGTATCAGAAACCCAAGAGAAATGTTCACGATAGGGGTTGAGAGGTTGGTGTGCACGGATCAGGAGAAAGACCTTGGTGTGATTATTTCTGTAGATCTCAAGGAGGCAAAACAGTGCGACAAGGCAGTGGCAAAAGGCAAGAGGATGTTGGGCTGCATACGAAGAGGAATTACCAGCCGAAAGAAAGAGGTTCTAATACCACTGTATAAGTCACTGGTGAGGCCTCACTTAGAATACTGTGTTCAGTTTTGGAGACCTTGTCTTGCAAAGGATGGAAAAAGAATGGAAATATTCAGAGGAAGGCGACTGAAATGATTTGGAGCCTTATGAGAAGAGACTTGAAGACCTAAATATGTACACTTTGGAGGAGAGGAGGGATAGGGGAGATATGATTCAGACCTTTAAATACTTAAGGAGAAATAATGAACAAACAAACCTCTTCCAAAGACGGGAAAGCTGTAAAACGAGAGGGCATAACATGAAGCTGCAAGGTGGAAAATTGAAAGGCAATATCAGGAAATACTTTTTTTCACTGAGAAGGGTGGTGGATGCTTGGAATGCCCTCCTGATGGAGGTGGTGGGGGCAAATACAGTGACAGAATTCAAAATGGCATGGGACAGAACAATGGATCCATTTATAGCAACACAATAAAATCAAAATAAACTGAACCATCTAACTTCTCAACAAATAGGGGTGTCCTGCATGGAACGGTGGGTTCACCCCTAAACAAAGACATGGGGAGGGGTGGCCTGCACAGAGTGGCACCTACTCCTGCCATCTTACTCCGGCCATATTAGTGGGCAGACTACATGGACCATACTGGTCTTTATCTGCCGTCATTTACTATGTTACCTCTCGAGGAGTGCTCTGAACAGGCTAAGTCTCGTGCTTACTGCTTATGCGGGCGAAAGCGGTGCCGGAAGCTGGGCGTGGAGCGATAAAGCGGGTTGCTGCTGGCCCGGCTGCTGCTACTCCCACTTTCAGCACCGCCCCAGAAGTTGCGCAATCGCGTGCACCGAGCAGGCCGCCATTTAAAGACGCTGCCTGCGTTCCCTCATTCTCCCTCTGAACTACTGTTGCCATATGTAAGCTGCTTTCTGTGGATGTGCTTCAGCCTTTACTGTTTATGATTTGCCCGTTTTTTAGTTGCTTTGCTCTATCTGTGCCTTTTTCTGTCTTGATTAATCTCTTGCTGAGCTATCTATCTGCCTGTCTTTCTGCCTTGTCTTCTCCCCTCTCATTATTGCCTTATTTTTTCTTTTTAGCTGCTGCTACTCCCACTTCCAGCTCTGCCCCGGAAGTTGCACAATCGCGTGCAACGCGATTGCGCGCGTGCACCGAGCAGGCTGCCATTTAAAGACGCTGCCTGTGGCGTCTCACGCCAAAGGCGCGCGCCCAAGGAGCAAAACGTGCTCCTTGGGCAAGCTCCTTGGGGCAACGACGGGGGCAACGCTTCATGCTTTCCTCCTTTTCAACCTGATTCCCCACCGCTCTCCAGTGCTCTGATCGCAAAGTATCTTTCTTCTGCTTTTCACACCAGCAGCAGTTCTCGTGTCTCCACAAATCGTGTTCGCTGTGCTCACACAACGACTTCGCCCCACTCTGTGTTCTGTCTTCATTACTTCTCCTATCTAATCCTGCTCTGGCTGTTCTTTATGTCAGCCATTCCAGTGGTTTGGGGCCATCGGCCCTCCAACCCCTTTCCTGTCCCCTACCGAAGCCGCGTACTCTCTGATTGCTGTACACCCTCTTCCCTTGGCGCCACCCCCTCCACCGCCCGCTGGTGCGCGCCTACTCCTGCCTTCAGCGTCAGTTGACCAGGGTCCCTCCGATTAGGCTTACTCAACTGCCGCTCTCTTCGGTCGAAATCTACTCTCATTCACGACCTTGTGGAACGTGAACGCCTTGATGTTCTTTTTGTAGTTGAAACATGGCTGAGAGAAGGAGAAGATCCTCTCCTTACGCGTTGCCTTCCTCCAAATTATCAGGCCATCTCCCTCCCACGTATTGCACGGACGGGTGGGGGAGTTGCGGTTATTTACCGCTCTTCGGTCCCCATGTCCAGAATCTCTTCCTCCTCCTTACATTATCCGGAGTCTTTGCTTCTCCAATTGAATGGTCAGCCAGCTCTACAGTTCCTCCTTATCTACTTTCCCCCATCTTCCCCTCCTCCCCTATGGGACTCTCTTCTCTCCACTATCTCTGATCTAATTCTCCAATTCCCTCAGCTCCTTATTCTTGGCGATTTTAATGTCCACTTTGACTTACCCACCTCAGCCAGGGATATTGCTTTCTCTGCGCTTCTCCACGATCTTTTCCTACTCCAACATGTGTCCCTTCCTACCCATGTAGCTGGTCACACTTTGGACTTAGTCACCTTTCCTGCCGACTCCCCAATTCAGATCTCATCTCCTACTCCAGAACCAGTTCCCTGGTCGGATCATTTTTGTCTCACTTTCACTCTTTATTCAGTACCTCCCCTCCCCTCTCCCCCTCCTTTACCCTCTCGGCTGTCTCGATGGCTCAACACGGCATCCCTCCAAAGTTTCTCTGCGGCCTACCGCCCTCCCTCACCGGATTTTTCTTCCCTGTCACCCTCCTCCCAAGTCACCCGTTGGAACGCTGGACTATCTCTCGCCCTGGATCAAGTTGCTCCCCTGAGGCCTAGCAACCCTCGTCGTAATGCTCATCACCCCTGGTTTCACTCGGGACTCCGACTGCTGCGGTCCCAACTAAGGAGAGCTGAACATCTTTGGCGGAAGTCCCGGTCTGCCGCTTCCTACCAGCACTTTAAGTCATGCCATGCCCACTACCGGTCAAGTATTCACCGCGCCAAGTGTTCCTTCTATTCCACATCCATTGCCTCAGCTCCCAACCGTTCACGACAACGTTTTGCTACTCTGCATACGCTTTCGCAAATGCAGGCCCCTTCCAGGCGTGAGCCTGTTTCTGCCTTGCAAGCCCCCAGTCCTACTGCACTGGCCGCCTCCTTCTCCTCCAAAGTCCAAAACCTCCGCTCATCTCTCCCTTTTTGCCCTCAGGCCTTGCTTTCGCCTCCCCCTATTTCACCTCCGCCGTCCCCCTTGCTATCGCATACCTGGACCAACTTCTACCCAATCACCTCTCCAGAGCTCATCCAGTTACTGTCTACAACTCACAAGACCACTTGCCCTTTAGACCCCATTCCCCCCTCCTGGTTCGCTGAGCCTTTTACCATCCTCTTACAATCTCTCCTCACCATCATTAACTCTAGTCTGTCATGTGGTACTTTCCCTGGCCCATGGAAGCACGCCCTGGTCCGCCCTCTCCTGAAACATCCATCTTTAGACTCCTCTGTTCCCGCCATTTTTCGTCCGGTGTCCAACCTTCCTTTTGCCTCAGCTCCTAGAAAAGGTGGTTTTTTCACAACTTTCTCATCACCTGGATTCCACACATTTTCTGCACCCTCGGCAATCCGGATTCCGCCCTGGGTATAGTGTCGAAACTACCATCACAGCAGTCATGAATGAAATACGCACCTCTCAAGACCAGGGCAACATCACAATAGCCGTATCCCTTGATCTTTCAGCCGCTTTCGACCTGGTAGATCACACCTTCCTTCTCTCTCGACTGCGGGATGCGGGTATTCGTGGTGTTGTTTATCACTGGTTTCACTCTTTCTTATCTTCTCATTCATTTGCGGTTACTTCTGCCCTTTCTACCACAGACCGCTTTCCTCTCATTTGTGGTGTCCCACAAGGCTCGATCCTGGCTCCCTTATTGTTTAACATCTTTCTGGCCCCCTTGTCTTTACTTGTCCAACAGCTGGGGATCTCGGGCTACTATTATGCCGACGACATTTTTCTTCTACATCATACTTCCTCGTCCCAGCCCGATATTACTTCTCTGGAGACCTGCCTATCCTTAGTTTCCTCCTGGCTCTCCTCCAACTGTCTGGTTCTTAATGTTTCTAAAACGGCAGCTATCTGGTTCACCCACGGCTCCCCCATTCCGTCTCTTACTCCTTCCTTTTCCGGTACCCCTATTTCCACGGTCTGTAAACTCCATTATCTCGGTGTCATTCTCGACAGCGCTCTCACTTTCCATGACCACATTTCCCATATTTCTCAGCGTTCCTTCTTCTGTCTTATCGCAGATTCGTGCTATTCGGCCTTTCCTATCTTCTCAGTCTCTCACTACCCTCCTTCTCTCCTTGGTCATAACCAGGCTAGACTTCTGTAACTCCATTTATGCCGGTATCCCCCAGTATCAGCAACATCGACTACAGTTAATTCAGAACACAGCTGCCCGGATGATCTTGCACACCTCCCCACGTGATCACATCACCCCTCTGTTGCAACATCTCCACTGGTTGCCACTGCAGTTCCGGATTCCCTTCAAAATCCTTACCCTAGTACATCGAGCTATCTACCTCCACAGACCCCAATACCTCTCTGATTTGCTCACTTTTCACGTCCCTACTCGCAGCCTTCGGTCCATTCATGTCAACCGCCTACACATTCCAGCCCCCTCTGGTGCACACCTCCAGTCCACTCATAAGTCAGCTTTTTTCTACCTCAGTCCCTCCCTCTGGAATTCACTGCCCACGACCCTCCGCTTAGAAGAATCCTACCCCAAATTCCGCGCTCTCCTCAAAACCCATTTTTTCTCCTCCGCTTTTCATGACTCTCTATGACATCTCATAACCCCACTCTCCTCTCCTTCTTTATACCCTCTATTCACCATCTCTCCTTTCCTCTAATTTGTTGTAATTTCTTTTTCTCTCTCTTATCTAATGTTTTATTTATATTGTAAACCGTCCCGATGTAATGGGGGGCGGTATATCAAATGTTCTGTAAACAATAAACAATAAGTCTCAGATCCCTGCTGCAACCTCTAGCTGCGCCAGGATTCTTCTCTCGCTCCGTTGTCCTGGGCTATGAAGTCCCATATGTTTAGACTGACTTCCTGCTTGTTCCTGGAGATAGCGTAGTTACTCACCTGTAACAGGTGATCTCCGGGAACAACAGGAATCAGTTTTCACAACCCGCCCACCTCCTCATCAAATTGTCAAATTTTTTCTCATTCCTAGTATGCAAAGATTTTTATTTCTCTGCTATTCACCTGACTGAGGAGACCAGGAGAGAAGGCAGCCACTCATGCATGGAGGAACACTCTCAAAAGTATTCCTATTGGTTGCGGGGGAGTGTTCCTGCACCAGGTTCCATTGGTGCCAACATCACCCATATGTGAAAACTGATTCTTGCTGTTCCTGGAGAT
Organism: Ichthyophis bannanicus; assembly: GCA_033557465.1. Taxonomy (NCBI): domain Eukaryota; kingdom Metazoa; phylum Chordata; class Amphibia; order Gymnophiona; family Ichthyophiidae; genus Ichthyophis; species Ichthyophis bannanicus. The sequence continues at coordinate 1,361,957 of JAWIIG010000024.1, read as the reverse complement.
TACCTGTTACAAGTGAGTAACTATGCTTTTTCCACCAGTTCAAATTGGCCTTATAAGTAGGTAGAAACATTTTAAAAATATATATATATATATATTTATGGGAAAGAGGTGTCTAAAGATCCATGGGGTACTGATGTGCACACTTCTGGAAGCCTGGCAGTTGCAGGAAGTGGTGCTGCCTGTCTGCAGAGGCTAGTAGGCCAGCAGACAGTGTGTGTGTGATAGCTTCATTGGCTGCACAGGCTAGATTTGGAGGAGAAACACACCTAAAAGAGTGAAGTCAGCAAAGTGAAGACTAGGGGAACAAGTATCAGTCAATCAGGGCTAGGGAGGGAGCATGCAAGCATGAGAATGCAGGGGGAAAGTATTGAGTATCAAGGAGCAACCAGCTGGGGAGAGAGGAACCATCCTTCAATGAATTTTACCAGGTATTAGCTAGTTCAGGAAAAAAAATGATAGCTGTTTAGGGGATCATTTTATATCTGTCTTTAGCATGCAGAATAGTGTGTTATATGCTCAAGGAGGTGCTTATAAAAATGCTTAGAGGTATATATTACTCCTGCTGGAATTCTGCATGCTTTGTTTGTCACAGTAACAAAGCATATTGTTTTTTGAGAAATATTTAATTTAAAATGCAATACAGAAATAAAACATCACAAAAAAGTGCAAAATTTTGAATTATTGTGTATAGAATTCCAGCAGTATTAATATATGCATGAAAGTAGATACTCAAAACCATAGCGGCTACTTTTATGAACTGTACGCATAGATGTGTCTCCCGGGCCAGAATCAGCACTTCTGCATGGTTTTTTAAAATAAAATATATGTACTGTATATGCTTCAGTTACTACCAGCACACACATGCACAAAGTTACTCTTGCCTCTGTGTGGAAGGTTTTTGGGTAGACTATTTTATATATTGCCTTTATAAAACAGGTGTGAGATATGCACCTTTGTGTCTTTCCTTCCTAGTTTTCTTTTTATAAAATGATACTGTAAAACAGCTTTTTTGAAAGGGATTTCCATGGATAAATGGAGGTTTACCTAGGGAAATAGCCCCTTCCAAATTGTCCTGGGCCACTGCAGATAAAAGGGAAAGGGCTGGGGCATGCCTGGGCAACAAAGCATATAGATTTCATTTTCAAATCCCATCATCTATTTTCCACAGATTTAATACTCATAATTTGCTCTTGAAAGTGTGCAGGTTAAATACTATCTATTGCATGGGTTACCAGTAGCTTTTCGCAGGTAAGCCCAATGGGTAGTTTCCCTGTGAAAATCAACTTGTAGGTCTGCAGGTATAAAGCAAAAGAGAAAAAGACTATAAGTAAAGGAACCATGAACAAAGAACTTGCAAGCTGCTGGCACCTGCTGAAAATTGCCCTCTGAGTTAAGATCCATTATCTTAGTTCATTTGCCAGTGTATCTTCTAGCTTGCCACAGTAAAACGCTGAAAAGGGAAGGCAGGGTGTGAGATCTGTGGGATGAGAGTTAAAAGTTCAACCATAGAGATGATAGTCATGGGCTCTAAACGTTGGTAAATGTTCCTGCACTCAGGACAGCATTACATGCTAGCCTTCATTTGGACAAGGAAATGAGGAATTATATTGTGTGTATATATATATATATTTTTTTTTAAATGTTCCCAAATTTGAAAGCACCAAGAGATGATGCAGAAGCTAACATATCATAGGATGCTGATTTAGGGAAGATGACATGTAAACATTTCCCCCTTTACTCCCATATATCCCCCAGTACCTCTGTCGAGAAAAACATTTCTCCTATGTATGCTGGCATGTATTTTTCTACCACATGCTCCACCCTCTTCCCACCCTTTCCCTGAAAATTGCGTCCAAATAACTGATTCTGTAGTTTTGGATTCCCTTTTAGTTTGTAATTATGCTCCACCCCTTCGTTCTCTTAGTTTTAGTTTGCTTTGCATGCTAGTTTTGAGTTGGAATGGCAATAATTTGGTTTTGTTGAGCATGTTTAATTTTTTCCTTTTTAAAATCATTTTTGTCAATCCTAATTTCTTTTCTATTTCCTTTTCTTTCCTCAATGTCTGCTGCACCCTGTTTGGTCTGCTTCATTCATCACATCATGGCCGGCTATGCTGCTTCATAACAATGCATTATGGCTTCTGCCACATGTTCCCAAATATTCCCTACCCACCCTCTTTTTTTTATACCCTCTACCATTTGGCCATCCCTGTCAAAATGGCGGATGTTGCCATGCTTATTGTCCAATCAGGGTGAAAATTCCTTTCTACAGGCAACTGTTGCAAAACTTGGACCCCTTCCTCGTATCCTAGCTGACATCACCAAGTCATTGACAAATCCCACACCAATACAGCAGCAGCTGAGACGCTTCACTGAGCATGGTTCTAGCCCCAATGTCAGTGGCAGCCTTTCTTCTGGCCTCCAGAAGATATTTGAAGATCCCATGGACAGGTATGTGAAACAAGTATATTATTAATTCTCTGGTGTATGATCTTATATTTTCATTTTGCTAAAAGATAATACAAACATTAGACATAAGAAATAGAATGCTTATGTTGCCTGCTTGTCTCATTGGTGACTTCAAGGTCATATATATTTAATTAGCTACTTAAACTTTTCCATGCTTTGAAACATTTCTTATGAGATTCAAGATGTTTTTCATGTACAATGAGAAGAGAATTGTCCAGCTTGCATATATCCAGTTTCAGGAATGTAAAGGATGGCCCATCCCAAAGAGTGAGATTTTTCCAGTGCTTTGTTTAGGGTGTAAATCTGGAAAGGCCTGAGGCTTTTATTGCTTGGTATCAGTATCTTCCTCGCAACCCCCAACTTCAATCTCTCTTCTTCTACCACCTGTATATCATTGTCTCCTTTCACTCATGCTGGTGCCCCCTTTGAATCAATTTCTCCTCTCTCTTACCCTACCCACACCCCTTTTGCATCATTTCTCAACCTCATCTTGACTTTCTCCTGTGTTCTCCACAGCTGCTTAATCCTACCAGCACCCACCTCAGTTTTCCCCTGCTGGCCGTACAGCTCCATATCTCCAGGAACAAGCAGGAATGTAGTCTTCACATATGGGTATCGTCAGTACCGACTGAGCCTGCGCGGGAACGCTCCCCAGCGTCCAATAGGAATGCTTTTGAGAGCATCCCTCAGCACATACGCGCTGCCTTCCCGCCTTTCCAACTGTCCCTCTTCAGTTCTTCGTTTTCCGCTTTCCACGGAGCCGACAGGATCCATACCCTGTCACCGCAGAAAATTCCGTCTTTAAAATTGTTTTCTTGTGGTCGCGTTTGCCTCCGCACGACTCTTACCGGTACCGCCGGTTCTTTTCTTTTCTTTTCCAAAAAAAAAACAAACAACTTATACTTTGAACTGTTTATCTTCAGAAACTTTTCTTTTTTCGTGCTAGGCCCCATATTCCTAAACATGGGAAAACCAACTAGTGGTTTTAAAAAATGTACTAAGTGTGGCGGTACCATTTCCGTCACTGACACCCATGATTGGGCCTGAACATTCTCCATCTTAATGTCTCTCTTGTATGGGGATGACTAAAAGAGGAAGACAGAACTGGGCTGCAAAGCTCGTTACCCTCTTTACTTCAGATGCCAGATCCATTGCATCGACATCTTCAAGGGCCTCCTCTTCCTCCCATGGATCTCAGGTAACTAAACATAAAATCCAGTCCTCAAAGGGTTGCTCTCCTGCTAAGCATCGAGAGGCCATTGGCATTGCCCTTGAGGGAACCACACTGGCAAAGCAGCCCTGGCGGGAGGCTTCGGCTTCCAAAGCATCAATGGGGCTCCAGGATGTTCTCGAGGCCCTGACCTCACAAGAACTACCTGTGCCATGCTCAGGGGTCCCGGCCATTTTCACCGGTACCGACACCCAGGCATCGGCAGCGTCAATAGAGCAGAGATTCCTCGCTATAGAACGCAGCATTGCAGCTCTTCTCTCAGCTGCGGTACCATTTGTCCAACGGGCACCGGTACCGATACCGATGCCGGTACCTACACTCACATTCTGATCCATCCAGATCACAGGAAATTCTTACGATTCCTTTTCAGAGGAAAACATTTCCAATATAGGGTTCTTCCCTTTGGTCTGGCTTCAGCACCAAGGGTATTCACGAAATGCATGGCAGTAGTAGCTGCATTTCTGCGAACCCTGTGGATATTCGTCTTCCCTTACTTAGACAACTGGCTTATTCGAGCCCCTACAGTTGCAGAGGCCAGCACTGCACTGTCCCATACAATGTGAATCCTCCAATACTTGGGATTGGTAATAAACGTCCCAAAATCCCAACGTTTCTTCCCAATGCCTGGAATTCATAGGGGCCTGTCTAGATACCAGACAGGCAAAGGCTTTCCTTCCACAGGCCCGGTGTCTTCACATAATGCAACTAGCTTCTCAAGCAGCGAGGAAATCCTCCCTAACTGCTCAAGAGCTACTACAGTTACTGGGACATATGACATCCACAGTTCATGTAGTCCCATATGCTCGCCTCCACATGCGAGCAGCTCAGTGGACCCTATCCACACAGTGGACACAGGCCACAGGTCATTTATCAGACAAAATAATAAACTCTCATCGACTAATTTTGTCCCCACAATGGTGGCAATCACTAAAAAATCTGACAGTGGGGTCTCCATTTCATCAACCCCTCTTTCAGGCCACCCTAACAGATGCATCACAGGTGGGTTGAGGAGCACACTTGAATCATCTCTCTACCCAGGGCACCTAGACTCCACAGGAGGCTGGTCTACACATAAACCTCCTGGAATTAAGAGCAATCTATTTAGCTCTTCGAGTATTCCACACCCAGGTCAGCTACAAGAAAGACAGTCCTAGTCCAGACGGACAATCAAGTAGCCATGTTCTATGTGAACAAGCAGGGCGGGACTGGCTCTCTGTCGTTATGCAACGAAGCTTTACAACTGTGGGCCCTCTCTAGAGAGTATCAAATTCACCTTCTAGTGATATATCTTCCAGGCATTCAAAACCTTTGGGCAGACAAACTCAGTCGAGTACTGCTGCCTCACGAGTGGTCCCTCCACCTAGACCAGGTGGCAAAGATATTTCATCTCTGGGGCACTCCAGATATAGACCTCTTTGCAAATCCACTGAATGCTAAACTTCCCCGGTTCTGTTCCAGGATTCCGGCTCACAGTTGTCAGGCAAGGGATGCCTTCCTCCTTCACTGGGGTCAGGACTTCCTTTATGCTTTCCCACCCATTCCCCTCATCCCCAAAACACTCTTCAAGCTTCAGAGAGACAGGGGTCGCATGATCCTCATAGCGCCACGATGGCCACGCCAAGTGTGGTATCCCCTGCTTCTACATCTCTCTCAAGCTGCACCTCTGGAGTTAGGGCATGCTCCAGATCTTCTTTCCCAAGAGGACCGGACGCTATGGCACCCGAATCCCCAGTCCCTGCATCTCACGGCCTTGTTGCTGAAGGCTTAGACCTCCAGGATTTCATCCTGTCCCAACAGGTAAAGGATATCCTTCAGGCTTCTAGAAAACTTTCCACAAGAAGATCTTATGCCTTCAAGTGGAAACGTTTTACTATATGGTGCTCCAAGAAGGGGTTAAACCCCCCTTGTCATACCTTTAGAGTTGATACTAGAGTATCTCCTTCACTTATCGAATTCTGGTCTGAAGACCAATTCGGTAAGAGTCCATCTTAATGCAATTGCAGCTTCTTATAAGCCTCTGAATGGACAACCAATTTCCTCTCATCCACTCCTATCCAGATTTATGAGAGGTCTTCTTTTAACCAAACCTCCCATTAAGCCACCACCGGTTGCATGGGATCTAAATCTAGTTCTCGGGTAGCTCATGAAGCCGCCTTTTGAGCCTTTAGCTACTACAACCCTTAAATTTTTGACCTGGAAGGTCATCTTCCTAATTGAAATCACCTCTGCACGTCGCATTAGTGAATTGCAAGCTTTAGTGGCTGATCCTCCTTATACTAGGTTTCATCATGATAAGGTTGTTCTGAGAACTCATCCACACTTTATGCCAAAGGTGGTTTCGCCTTTTCATTTAAATCAATCAATTTATCTTCCTGTATTTTTTCAGAGGCCTCACGCCTCTAATGCAGAAAGAAACCTTCATACTTTGGATTGTAAAAGAGCCCTAGCCTTTTACCTACAAAGAACACAGCAACATAGAAAGTCCTCGCAACTTTTTATAGCTTTTGACCCTAGTCATTTGGGACTTCCAGTCTCCAAAAGAACTTTATCTAAGTGGATTGCCCAATGCATATCCCTTTGCTTATGAGAGTAAGGGTCTTCCTCTTCAAGGCCATGTCACAGCTCATAACGTGAGAGCCATGGCAACTTCCATGGCTAATCTCCACTCTGTGTCCATTGATAACATTTGTCGAGCAGCCACCTGGGCTTCAGTACACACCTTCACAGCCCACTACTGCCTGGATAAAGCCTCCCATCGGGATGCCTTTGGCCAAGCTGTTCTTCAAAATCTCTTTCAGACCGAATTCAACTCCTACCCACCAACCCTGGTGGAATGCCAGAGATCCATGGGAGGAAGTATTCCCACCTTTCTAAGGTGTTATCTTCCTGGCATCTTCAGCTAGGGAGTCCCCATATGTGAAGACTACATTCTTGCTTGTTCCTGGAGATAGCGTAGTTACTCACCTGTAACAGGTGTTTTCTGGGAACAGCAGGAATTTAGTCTTCACAACCCATCCCCCCCCCCTAGGAGTTGTCTCTCTATCTCTTTGTCTCTTTCCTCTCTCCCTCTATCCTTTCATTCAGCTACAAACTTAACTGAAGAGGGAAAGGCGGGAAGGCAGTGCACATGTGCTGAGGGATGCTCCCAAAAGCGTTCCTTTTGGATGCTGGGGAGCGTTCCCGCGCAGGCTCCGTCGGTACTGATGATACCCATATGTGAAGACTAAATTCCTGCTGTTCCCAGAGATCACCTGTTACAGGTGAGTAACTACGCTATCTCCAGGAACAAGCAGGAATGTAGTCTTCACATATGGGGACTCCCTAGCTGAAGATGCCAGGAAGATAACCCCAGGAAGGTGCCACCCTAGAAACCACTACGCTATCTGGACCCAGCACTCTTCATGTATGAAGGAGCCTGAGAAACCCTACCAGCTGCACTACTCCACTCCTGGGCTTGACACACTTCCTGCAGCAAAAGGGTTTTGGGATCCCCACTGGATGCACTGCTGCTTGTTTTTGTCTCCCAGTGGCAGAGACTTTTGATTTATAAAAGGAGGTATCTCTTGTGTACAGCTGTGTACTCATGAGATACTCTGCAGTTAAGTGTGTCTCATGTTTACTGTGTGAGATTCAACATCTCTGCAGTTTACAAGTTGTACACTAATAAAGTTTTGAAATTTCACTGCTTAGTGGCCACTTGTCCCTACTTGCCATGTACAAATCTTATATAATTGCAGCTTAGCTGCAGGAGTTGCAATTCCACTCTTAGATCAGGCCATCTTAAACAGTACAAGAACCAAAAAGGTGTGGCCCTTGTCTACATTGGTGACCGAGTATAACATTCAGTTCCCTGAGTTCCAATTGTTGGAAATTTGGAGATTATTTTTCAATGCACACCTCCCAAATGTGTTGTACTAAACATTGAATTCACTAAAAATGACAGTTCTGGTAAATTTGAAAAAGAGGACCCAGCAAGTAAAAGAACTATTGAATGTTTCAGTATTTGTAATTTAACTCAAGTTGTTTTTTTTTTTAAATTAAATATTGTTCTAACAAATAGAAAGAGCAACACAGAGGTGGCGCTTTTATCGTGTGCATGCTGGAGGGAAGTAATAGGCTAGCATAAAATAAATGAATCTTCCTTTTGTGACTGGTAGCATTGTGTGTACAAAAATGCCAAGAGACATGGGTTTCAGACACCACAGAATTTGTTAGCATCTAATGTTCCAAGCTGGAGAAGCAAGTTTCAGTTGTATAGATTACTGAAGAGAGATTTTGTGCTTTTTAGAGAGTGAAGTTCACTATCATGCTTACAGAAAAGCAAAATAGTACTGCTTCAACAAAAAACAGTACCTGCATTTCCAGACATAGCATTGTTGGTTGGTTTGGGGTGGAGGTTACATCTTTCAGGCCAGTTTTCAAAGGGACTTATGCGTTTTGTGACTGCCGCTAAACATACAAGTCCCCTGTCTGTGCATTTTCAGCAGCACTATAAGGATGATGCCACCAAAAGTTTCCTATAAATGCTCTGACACTGTCTGGATAATGCCAGGGTAGAGTGTGGGTGTTCTGCCTTACTACCTTTGTAGCAGTGTAATTCATCTGCTATATGTATAACTAAGTGGTTTATTCAGGCCTGAAAATAGGCTTCCTAAATTTAGCTATACATATAGCTGCCAGCAGTGAGTGCTCTTCACTTACATTCAAAGCCACTGCTTATCCTTATAGCAGCAATAAATATACGTATATCCATGCTGGCTGTCACTTTTGAAGACTGACAATTTGTACATTGTATAATTAAGTTAATACAATGAAGTGATATGTATAATCTCCAGGAACAAGCAGGAATGAGTCTTCACATATGGGTATCGTCGGTACCGACGGAGCCTGCGCGGGAACGCTCCCCAGCGTCCTGAAAGAAAGCTTTTGGGAGCATCCCACAGCGCCTGCGCGCTGCCTTCCCGCCTTTCCTAACTGCCTCTCTCCAGTTCTTCTTTTCCGCGGAGCCAGCAGGTTGTGTTTCCTGTCACCGCTGAAAAATTTCTTATTTTCTTTTATTTTTCTTTAGTCGCGTGTCTGCCTTCTCGATTCCGCACCAGTACTACCGGCTCTTTTTCTTTCTTTAAAAAAAAAAACAACAAAAAACCTTCTACTTTTTTTTTGTGCATTTTTCTGGGGCCTCAGGCCCACAGAAATATTTTCCCTCATGGAAAAACCCGCCTCCGGGTTTAAAAAATGCACAAAGTGCAGTAGCACTATTTCTGTCACCGACACCCATGACTGGTGTCTAAAATGTTTAGGTCCTGACCACTCCATTGTGGATTGTGAGTCCTGTTCCATGATGTCCAAAAGAGGGTTACAGAATCAGGCAGCTAAGCTCAGTACCCTGTTTCCCTCCGATGCAGCTTCAGTGGCATCGACGTCTTCCAGGGCTGCTTCTTCATCCCATGGATCTCAGGTAACCAAACTTAAATCTGGCCAGTCCTCAAAGAGTTCATCTCCCTCTAAGTATCGAGATACCTCCGGGCTTACTCTTGAGGATGCCACACCGGCAAAATTACCCCGGCAGGAGGCTCCGGCTTCCAAAGCATTACCTATGGGGTCACAGGTTGACATCGATGGCTCGGCCTCGACCGATCACCTGTTACAATGTTCTGGGGTACCGGCGGTTTCGACCGGTACCGATATCCAGACATTGGTGGCGTCAATGGATCAGAATATTCTGACCATGCAGCGTGCCATCACGGCATTCATTCAAGCTGCAACGCCTACGGTACCGCAACAAACCCCGTTGTCGGTACCCGTACCGATTCCGGTACAGGATCCGATTCTGGTTCCGATACCAGTACCGCTTGCATCGACATCAGCAGTACACTATCCAGTGATGCCTATCAGTACTGGCCCGGTACCGATTACTCCCGATGTCGATACCTCCCGGTACGCGTATCGGGCTCTCCGAGGGCATCCAGATAGTCGATACTTTGATTCCTCTGAAGACTCTGATTCTTCAGAGGCCTCAATTGAAGCATTGGACATCCTTCCTCAGGAACCCTCTTCTCCAAAAAGGAGAATGTCTCCTCCTGAAGACTTGTCTTTTCAGGACTTCATCAGGGAGGTGGCCAAAGGCCTGTCTATCTCAGTAACCTCTGAGACTGAACCTAGAGCCAAAAAATTGGATATCCTACAATATCCTAAGGCTCCTAAAGAGGCAGCCACCTTACCAATACATGAGATTCTTTATGAACACATGTTGGGTATATGGGAGACTCCTCTTTCCACCTCCCCTCATTCCAGAAGGTTGGACACCATGTATCGTGTTCCTCCTTTACCTGGTTTTCATAAAACTCAGCTTCCTCACCACTCCATTGTGGTAGAGTCTGCTATGAAAAAGATCAAGAGTACAAAAAGGCACTCTTCTACTCCTCCAGGAAGAGAATGCAAAACCTTAGATGCCTTTGGCAGGAGAATTTTCCAGGCCAGTATGCTTGTTGCCAGAATCAACTCCTATAGTCTCTATATGGGGATGTTTCTCAAAGAAGTTACAGATCATCTGCAAACCTTATCTCCTTTTATGTCAGAAGATGAGAGAAGAATATATCACCTGGCTTAAACATGCACAGGATGTATCCAAGTTTTCCAACCGTGCAGCCTTTGACTCTTTTGAGGGGGCCAGTAGAGCCTCAGCTATTGCCATAGGTGCACGCAGAGTTGCTTGGTTGCAAGCCTCTGATTTGGAATCCTGCGTGCGGGATGGTCTAGGTAACCTTCCTTGTACAGGCGAAAACCTGTTTGGCAAAGATTGGCAAGCAAAGGCCAACCAGATGGATGCTGAAAATTCTGCTTTAGATAGACTTTCAAAGTCTACTACTGTTCCTTTTAGAAAGAGGTTGTTCAAAAAAGGATCTTTCCCAAAGAAAGGGAAATTTTCTTCTTATGGTCAGGCCTCTTCTCAAGTTCGTTTTGCTACAAAGAAACAGCAACAACCAAAACAGACCAAAACTCAGGCTGCGAGGACTGCTACGGCCCAACAGCCTCAGCCTCCTCAGGGCCTTTGACTTTCCACTAGAGAACTTAGCCTTTCTGGCTCTAGAACATCCAGAGCCCCTCACCATCCCAGGAAGGTTAGCTCACTTTGCTCCCAGATGGGAATAAATCATAGCAGAACAGTGGACCCTATCCATCATAAGGGAAGGGTACAAACTTCATTTCTTAAACCTTCCTCCTCACACCATGGTGAAACAGTTCAATTCTCCAACATCTCTCCTCAACCTTCTAGGTCAGGAGATTGCTACCCTTCTTGCCCAAGGGGCAGTAGAAGAAGTACCCCTTCTTCAACAGGGCTCAGGGTTCTACTCCCCCTATTTTCTCATCCCAAAGAAAACAGGGGGCTACAGACCCATATTAGATCTCAGAGAATTGAACAAGTTTCTATGCAAGGAGAAATTCAAGATGACCTCTCTTGGAACTCTCCTTCCATACCTCCAGAGTCAAGACTGGCTTTGTTCTCTAGATCTCAAGGATGCGTACACCCATGTTCTCATCCATCCAACACACAGAAGATTCCTTCGCTTCCTATACCAAGGAAAGCACTACCAATACAAAGTGCTTCCTTTCGGTCTGGCCTCTGCTCCAAGAGTGTTCACAAAATGCATGGCAGTAGTAGCTGCATTCCTACGCACTCTAGGAATATTCGTATTCCCATATCTGGACGACTGGCTCATCCGAGCTCCATCCCAGTCAGAGGCCCAGATTTCCCTAACCTGCACAATGTATTTGGGACTGGTAATCAACATTCCAAAATCCCATCTAACCCCTACTCAATCTCTAGAGTTCATAGGGGCCTTACTGGATACCACAACTGCAAGGGCCTATCTTCCCCAGGCCCGTTGCCTACGCTTGGTGCAGTTAGCCTCCCAGATTCAGTTAAAATCCCATTTAACTGCTCGAGAGATGTTGCAACTTTTAGGCCACATGGCATCCACGGTGCATGTGGTTCCCTATGCTCGCCTTCACATGAGAGCAGCTCAGTGGACCCTATCCACCCAATGGACCCAGGCATCAGGTTGCCTGTCAGACAAAATAGCAACCTTCAGTCGCCTATTTTCGTCCCTCCACTGGTGGAAGTCCACTCAGAATCTCTTGCTGGGGTCCCCCTTTCAACAGGTGTTACCCCAAGCAACCCTTACAACAGATGCCTCTCCAAGAGGTTGGGGAGCTCATCTTCAAGGTCTCTCCACTCATCTACAAGATCTCTCAACCCAGGGCATCTGGTCTCCACAGGAGACACATCTTTATATCAACCTCTTAGAGCTCAGAGCAATTTTTCTGGCTCTCAGAGTCTTCCACTCCCTGCTCAGCTACAAGACAGTCCTCATCCACACGGACAACCAAGTAGCTATGTTCTACGTGAACAAGCAGGGGGGAACTGGCTCTCTGTCGCTTTGCAACGAAGCTCTGAGATTGTGGGCCTTCGCCAGAGAGCATCAAATCCATCTCATGGCAGTATATCTTCCAGGAGTTCTAAACTCTTGGGCAGACAGACTCAGTCGAGTTCTGCTTCCGCGCGAATGGTCCCTCCATGGGGACAAGATAGCCAGAATATTTCAGATTTGGGGTACCCCAGACATAGACCTGTTTGCAAGTCCGTGGAATGCCAAACTTCCCCTGTTCTGTTCCAGGATTCCATGTCAGGGAGTTCAGGCCAGAGATGCCTTCACTGGGGGCAAGACTTCCTCTATGCCTTTCCACCTATTCCCCTAATCCCCAAGACTCTGTTCAAGCTTCAGAGAGACAAAGGGACTATGATCCTCATAGCACCACTTTGGCCACGCCAAGTGTGGTACCCTCTACTTCTGCAGCTCTCTCAAGCTCCCTCCCTAGACCTGGGGTCTGCTCCAGATCTCCTCTCCCAGGAGGAGGGAACCTTGTGGCACCCAAATCCTCAGTCTCTTCATCTCAGGGCCTGGTTGCTGAAGGCCTAGACCTTCAGGATTTCCACCTTTCTCAGCAAGTGAAGGATATCCTTCATGCTTCCAGAAAGCCTTCCACCAGACGTTCCTATGCTTTTAAATGGAAAAGGTTTTCCATTTGGTGTGCAGAGAAGGTTCTCAACCCTCTTGCAATACCTTTGAATTCTTTCCTAGACTATTTACTGTATTTATCCCATGCAGGCCTTAAAACAAATTCAGTCAGAGTCCATTTGACTGCTATTGCAGCATCCCTTAAGCCTCTCAATGGACAACCTATTTCCTCTCATCCTCTTATAGCAAGATTCATGAGAGGCCTTCTTTTGACTAAACCTCCCATTAGACCACCTCCAGTGGCATGGGACTTGAATCTGGTTCTTGGCCAACTTATGAAGCCACCCTTTGAACCCTTAGCCACTATCTCCTTGAAATTCCTTTCCTGGAAGGTTATTTTTCTCATTGCAGTCACCTCAGCTCGCCGTATCAGTAAGTTGCAAGCTTTAGTGGCTTATCCTCCTTATACAAGGTTCCATCATGACAAGGTAGTCCTCAGAACTAATCCACACTTTATGCCTAAAGTGGTCTCATCTTTTCATCTGAACCAGGAGGTATATTTACCTGTCTTTTTTCCAGCACCTCATGCATCAAGTGCAGAGAGGAATCTTCATACCCTGGATTGTAAAAGAGCACTTGCTTTCTACTTACAAAGGACACAGCAACATAGAAAGTCCTCTCAACTTTTTGTTGCTTTTGATCCTTCTCATTTAGGACTTCCAGTCTCCAAGAGAACTCTGTCTAATTGGATTGCTCAGTGTATTTCCTTCGCCTACTAGAGCAAGAATCTTTCTCTGGAGGGCCATGTCACAGCTCACAATGTGAGGGCCATGGCAGCCTCTATGGCTCATCTTAACTCTGTGTCCATCGACCAAATCTGTCGAGCAGCCACCTGGGCATCGGTTCATACCTTCACAGCCTATTACTGCTTGGACAAGGACTCCCGCCGGGATGCCTTGTTTGGTCAGGCTGTTCTCAAACACCTGTTCCATACCTAATCAACTCCTACCCTCCATCCCTGTCTGGATGCCTGAGATTCATGGGTGGAGGTGGAGCCCTTCCCAGGGACTCACAATCTGGGTGATCTCCCAGGCATCTCTAGCTGGGGAGTCCCCATATGTGAAGACTCATTCCTGCTTGTTCCTAGAGATAGCACAGTTACTTACCTGTAACAGGTGATCTCTGAGAACAGCAGGAATAAGTCTTCACAACCCACCCACCTCCCCTAGGAGTTGTATCTCTCTATCTATCTTTTCTTTCCTCTCTCTCTCTCTTTGTCTCAGCTTTAAAACTCGAACTGGAGAGAGGCAGTTAGGAAAGGCGGGAAGGCAGCGCGCAGGCGCTGTGGGATGCTCCCAAAAGCTTTCTTTCAGGACGCTGGGGAGCGTTCCCGCGCAGGCTCCGTCGGTACCGACGATACCCATATGTGAAGACTTATTCCTGCTGTTCCCAGAGATCACCTGTTACAGGTAAGTAACTGTGCTTAGTCTTGCATGCTGGCAAGTGACATTTTTTGTTATCTAATATTTAAGAGGACAATTTTTATACTGCTACAAAGTGCACAGATACGTTTTCCTATGACCTTTGCACCAGTTTTCAGAAAGTTTGCCTAAGGAAAAAGTACCTGCAAACACTTGTACCTCCTTTTAGTGTGGGTACTTTTTCTGACCAAAACACATTCTTTCATTCACTACACTAACCCTTCCTTCTGGAATGCTTCTGCTAAATGCGGTAATAGGACATAGATGGTACTTTTACTTACAAACTTAAATTAGGCAGTTTTCAAATAACCTATTTCCATGGTTATAGTACTGTTTTGGTCATGGGAATGGCTTGGAAAATTGCCCTCAAGATCTTACCTATTGCATGTATAACAGCTGTAATAAAACTAATAAGATTTTGTCTTTGCTCCACAGTGATATGCTCAAATCGAAGTCTCCAACTTTGGAAAGCGCAGATGGCTATTTTAGGGGCAAATCTTTATTGTTGGTTCAGCAGACCTCCATCCAAAGTATGACCTATTCAGATAAGGACGAGAGAGAAAACATCATGCCCAATGGACGTAGTATCTCCCTCATGGACCTTCAGGATCCACATGATGCTCATAGTGACCACACTTCTGTCATGCATGAAGTACCTTTGCGCCTTACTGGCAGCCAGGTCTCCATCCCACAGGTGGCCAACATCAGACAGCTGCGAGAAACACAGAGCACCCCACAGAGTGCTCCACAAGTCAGGAGGCCATTGAACCCAGCATTGAATCAACAGGGAAGCCTTCTACCCTTGTCCTTCCAGAACCCAGTCTACCAGCTCAACAATCCACCTCCAATGTTGCCCAAAGCTTCTGTGGACTCCAGCCTGGAGAATTTGAGCACTGCCAGTTCACGGAGCCAGAGCAATAGTGAGGAATTTATCCTCAGTGGGCCAAGTAATAGCAGTATAGAGGATTTCTCCAAACGAAGTACACACAGTGAAGACTTTTCGAGACAGCATATCATAACAGATAGACACATACCTATTGCACTTCCCCGCCAGAACAGTGCTGGACAGGCGCAGATCCGCAAAACAGACCAAGCTGGGCTTGGGGCCAGGGCAAAAGCACCACTGTCCTTACAACAAAATGCTTCTTTACGAAGCACAGGGAGTATGTCTGTGATCTCAGGAGCAGTGCTAGCAGAGCACGTGCAGAATGGAAGTCGGTCTCGTCAGCAGTCCTCATCTTCCAGAGACAGCCCTGTTCCGAAAGTGAGGGCAATTCACCGGCAGCAGACTCAGCAGGTAAGAGCAATATAAAAGATGCCTTCTACCAACATTTTTATAGTGTTTCTTGTGTAGAAAGGGATTAGCAAGAAGCATAGTGTCCTATGTTTCTTTAACCCTTTCCAGGCCGAGCCCAAAACTCTCGGGATCCAAAATTCTGACTAAATATTCCTATCAAATGGTATATAATACATGACCATAGCAGAAGGAAAATCACTATTAGAACATATTGAATAAGATGGGTACAATTTTCCTGAAATATGCAAAAATTAACCCGGCTGCAGAATGTGGATTAAAAATTTAAAGTAGGCCTTCAAAGGGTTAATTAAGAAATCTACAGTCGTGCATCTTAAAAGCAATTATATCGTAGCAAAGTACCTTTCAACTGTCACGTTATCTTTTTTTCTCTGTTTTCCTGAAGATTTAGACTAATTTTGAAATTACTTCATGTCTATTTTTTCTGTGCCTTTATTTTGGTAATCTTCTAATCTAGTCTATTACAGTATAATACATAGTGTACTGATACCAATAAATTTGACAGCATAAGAGGTCTGACTATAAAGATCTCTGCACCATCAATCTTAAGTAATCACTTGTGGTTAGGAAACAATTCTAGTAAGAAACTCAGGGTTTTATATTTAATATATTAAAATGTCAGATTCAAATGGTCCAACTTTCCTGTGGCATTGCATTGTACTACATTACCGTATTGGGGGGAGGGGAAATCTACTTGATAGAGATGTCCTGTGAGACAGGTATAATGATATTATGGTTTATAGGAACTGAAATGCTTTGCCTAATAGTGACTGTGGAAGTTAGGGCATGGATATAAAGTTTCTGCTCTGCTAATGCATTACATTTTGTTGAGCAGTGAACAGTCATAAGAAGCCTCTTTAGAAAAGAGGATAGCACTTGTAAAAGCTATTTACTGGACATGGTTACAAAACTAAGCAATTATGTGAAGAGCAACCTAATATGACTTTAAAATGCATACTGTTTCTGAGAGAGGGCTACTCTGAAGACATATTAGATGACATTGCAACATAGCAGATGATGGCTGATAAAGGCTGAAATGGCCCTTCCAGTCTGCTTGGTAATGTGGTTAAAGTTATAGCTGCTGTTCCATGCAGATTACCTCGCCCCTCACCCCCATATGCCTTCGTTTAGGGTCGTAGGACAAGCAGAATTTGAAGCATTCACTGGTAGGTGATGTTATCCAATGGGAGCCCACTGTAGTGAACGTGAATAACTAGCTCTTGAAGTTCAGACAGCTTTCTAACAAGCTCTATTTAATTTAGTTTAAAAACACATTTATATTCTGCTTAACCTTTGCAAGTTCCAGATGAATTACGAAACACTATTTTAAAACAATAGCAATAATTGGATAAAATCAACCAAACATTACACCATTTAAAATTACAAAACAACAAAACAAGCATAATAAAATAATTTACACTCAAAATGAACACAAATTCTATGGTAACATTTCTCAGCAAATAGCTTGAAGAAGAAAAAACATTGAAAATCATAAGGAGAAAGCTGTCCAAAGACCAGGTCTTGAGCTGTTTATGAAAAGTTAAATTTTAAACAAGACTCTAAATGCACAGGGTAGTCACTATAATCACATCAAAAGCTGTTTTCCTTGCCCACCTCCCAGTGCATGTGTTGATCTTAGCTGCTGTATTCTGGATCAGCTGAAGTGAGTCTTTTTGACAGTCCCAAAAATGCTACATTGCAATAGTCAAGATTATTTAACAGGCCTTTTTTTATACCGTTTTATTATTTCAGTCAAAGTGGTTTACATTGTAACTTGGCAATGTACATTAAACAAGGACATTAATAACTTTAATTTTTTTTTCCTGAGGCAATGGAGGGTTAAGTGACTTGCCCAAGGCCACAAGGAGTGCTAGTGGGAATTGAACCCTGGTCTCTTAATTCCCAAGCCAGTGCTCTATTAGGCTGTTCCTCCAATAGCCTTATAAAGAGTATCAATTGTTAAATATAAATAGTTGTTTCACTGTTCTGTGTAATATGTTACGTTTCATTGTAAACCGCTTTGATAATATTGAAAAGCGGTATATAAAAAATGTTAAATAAATTAATTAATTAAATTAATTGCCACAAATAAGACTATTGAGGATGAACAAATCTGTCTCATCCAGTGAAACTTTACAAAACATTTTCTTAGCGCAAATGTGACATAATCTTGTTTTGAAAGAAAGGGGTCTAAAGGGTTCCCTAAACTCCATATGACCCTTTGATGCAGAGTATTCCACCAATAGCAGGAGTAACAAGGACACATATTTAGAAGGGCCACCAAATCATAATGAAGTTTGAGCCAAATTAATTAACAGCCAATTAACCAGGATCCAGTTTCTCATGTGATAAAACAATATAAGCCCTACTAAGAGAATTATCAATAGGGACCACAATTTGTATGTCATCCTGAATGAGAAGTCCTAGAGCAGGGATCTCACAACTCACTATCCTGTCTTGCACATAGTGCTCAAAAAAGGTTTTAAACCCTTTCATGTTAGCCATATCTTTCAACTTTCTCAACAAAAGAGAGTGATTGATGAGTTCAAAAGCAGCTGCTTGAGCACATCTTCACTTTTATTCACCAAATATATGAAGCCTATCAGCATGACTTCAGTGCCATAAATCTTTCTGAACCAAGTTTGGGTAGCATCCAACAATTGATAACTCTCCAAAAATCCTGCAATTGGGAGGAAAGCAAGGTCAGATTGGCTATGGGGTGATAGTGTTTGCAACTGTTGATTTCCAGTGATACGTTTTGCAGGAGAGGTCTTGAGTTAATAGATTTAAGTGAATCAAGATAGCATCCCTCCTAATGAACACTCTTAACAAAATGAGTAAACCACCTTTCTGCTGCTTTTGACATTGTTGAGCATAAGCTTCTCCTTGATACTTTGTTCTCACCTGGTTTTAACCTGTTTTGGACAGCTCGCATATTCTTTCTCTGTTCTGGATGATTTATTAGATTTGTTACACTCAAACAACTATGAAATACCGGCAATAATAAAAAAATATTAACACTTTTCAGAAAATAGAAGTTTCATATAGTGTATGTTTTTCATACACTGGTCCAATATAGTATATTGTCCGTCTTCAGAAAAGATAGGATTCAGTTCCAATATTCATTGACATAAGCATACAGTATGATAATATTGAAACTGCAGTTTTCATTTAAAACGCTTTATTATGATATAATATAGTTTGTCAACAGTCCATTCTGATGGCGGAATATGATACACATGAAAACACTTCTGATGAGAGGAAGTGACGTCATCGGTGTGGATGGCAGCTTAAGAGAGGAGCTCCGGAGTTAAACCCTGAAAGTGGTGAATAGTGAGGCCCCCCCCCCTGCAAAAGCATCCCGGACCGCAGGGAGAGGTGGCGGAACGGGTGGAGAGTGGCAACGGTGCAGTGACGACTCACAAGAAGGCGGCCGACTTAAAGGAATTTGCGTATAGTGGAGGACAGGTCGGGGGCAGAGAGGCCAAGATGGCGGCGGGAGAACGTCTGCCCAGAGACTCTAGTGAAAGGCCGATGCCACGTGCGGCTGATTCCAAGCGGGCTGCAATGGTGGTTAATAATGTGACCAGAGCCGAGTTGAAGGCCTGGTTCGACGAGCTCAAGTCGGAGCTCGCTGCAGTTAAATCTGAGGTGGGAGAAGTATGTAATGAATTGAGAGAGGAAGTGAGTGAACTGAGCCGGCAAACGGCGGAGCAAGAACAGCACATGGAGAGAGTGCAACTAAAGCAAGGGGCGCTGGAGTGCTCAGTGAAAGAGTGGGAGAGTTGGAAAGCGCAAATGCTATATAAAATAGAAGATTTGGAGAATCGCACGCGAAGGAATAATTTGCGCATACGGGGGGTCCCTGAAGAACCAGAGTTCACTGACAGCAGACGGGTGGCGGAGGCCATCTGTAAGGACATTTTGCTGGAGGGAGAGGAGGCAGAGGAAGTCGGCACGGTGGTTCTGGACAGAGCGCATATGGCGCTAGGGCCTAGCCGACCTAACCGTCCCCGGGACATCGTAGTCTACATACATGACTATACCCTCAAGGAAAAAATTATGCTGAAGATGAGGAAAGCCCGGGAGTTTGTCTGGCAGGGCTACAAACTGGCGATATATGCGGACTTGGCAGCCGGGACCCTACAAAGACGACGGGAACTACAACATATCACTACCCGGTTGCGCAAGGAGAACGTGCGCTACCAGTGGCTCTATCCCTTTGATTGTGTTTTACAGTGGGCACGCGCACTTGGAGAGTGCAGACCAGCAAGGAGGCAGAAAAGGCATTGATGGACGCCGGACTGGGCAATCCGCAGAGGCGGTTAATGGAGACACTGGGAGATCGGATGGAGCAGCCGGGAGGGCCAGCGGCAGCGGATGCGGGGGCGTCTGGAGGAGAGCGACGGCAGAGCGTGCTGGAACCCCAGTCAGAGCTAACCTGAAGTGGCACACCGGGAACGCTGGAGAATATCTTTTTTGTGTTCCACAAGTGCTTGGGGACTGGTGGTGAAGACTGAGATGTGTGCTTTTGGGGAGTTGTGGGGAGGGTGGGGTGATTTGGAAGGTCTGATGTTTTTGAGTATTGTTTTGCAGTTATGGGGGATTGAGTGGATGGCGGGTGGGTTGGTATTAGGAGGAGGGTGGTGGGAGTGTGGAATGAATGAGGGTGGTGGGCTGGTAAGATTGGGAAAGACACTGTTTGTTATATATATGCTGGACATCAGTTCCCTGGTTGGCATGGGTTGGATTATTATGATGTTGCTTTAGAATTGTGGTTTGGTTATGATTGCATGGTTGTAGTAGCGGGGAGTGTACTTTGGGGAAGGGGTAGTCTAGTAGGTCACTGGGGGCGGTGCTGAGGAGAATGGGGGTTCTTTGTGGGTTCTTGGGAGTTGGGGCTGGAAGGGTTATTGGGGTTATCGATGGGAAAAGGGGGGTGAGGAGGGGGGTGGGGGAAGGGGAGTGGGGGCCCAAGGGGAATTTCTGATGGGGGGGAGGTGGGGAGAGGAAGGGATTGCGAGACAGGCTGGGTTGCTCCGCACTGATGGGCACTACGCTACTGGAGGCCTCAGGTGGACTGAGGAGTGGGTTGGGGGGGCAGGGGAGGGGGGAGAGGAGGGGAGGGGGAGAGGGGAGGGGGAAGGGAGGGCAGGAGGGGGTTGGGGGGAGGGAGGGGCGGGATAGGGATTCAGGTGTGGTGGGCGAGCACAAATTGAGGGTGGTCACTATCAATGCTAAAGGATTGTGCACCTGGAGAAAGCGTAGGCTGGTGGAAAAGGAAGGAGGTAGGGCTCGGGCAGACTTTGTGTGCATTCAAGAAACACATTTAAAGGTGGGGCAGGAGAAGTTATTGGAAACACGGAAATATCCCAGGGTTGTTTTGGCGGGGCAAAGAGCGGAGCCACGGAAGGGGGGGGTGGGCATTATGGTGGGGGCGGGGATGGTGGATCAGGTGGTGGGGGAATGTAGGGATAAGAAGGGGAGATATGTCAGAGTTAAGGTGCAGTTGGGGGAGGAGATGGTGTGGATTATAAGTCTGTATGGACCCAATGAGGGCCAGGGGGAGTTTTACGATCGTTTGCAAGTGGAATTGGAGCATTTAGGAGATATACCGATCATCCTCGGGGGCGATTTTAATTTGACCGTCAATCCTAGGCTAGATAATAGTGGAGGGCGTGGGGAGGGGAGAAGGAGTGAGAGAAGGAACTTGTTGCGACTGAAGGAAGGATTAGGACTGGTGGATGTCTGGCGCTGCCGGAATCCTGGGAGGAAACGATATACTTATTACTCCGCCCCTCATGGGACCTATAGTCGTATAGATATGATTTGGGCAGGGGGTGGATGGATGAGTAGGGTGGAGGAGGCAGAGCAGGGATCCATTACATGGACGGATCATGCCCCAGTAAGTGTAGAATTTAATCTGGGCTATAAGGATACTGGCTTGAAATTTTGGAGATTCAATGATTCGTTGTTGGAGGATCCCGAAATTGTTGATAGGACGGGGAAGGTTATCAAGGAATATCAGGATTTCAATCTGACTGGGGAGGTTGGCTTAGGCATGGTGTGGGATGGATTGAAGGCGGTGGTGAGGGGGCACTTGTTGGGGGAAGCCTCGCGGAAATGTAAACAGCGGGGGGAGACTGAGGGGCGTCTCCTGGGGGACATTAGGAAACTGGAGGAGAGCCACCAATGTGATAGGAATGAGGGAGTCTTGGCGGAGTTGCAGAGGTTGCGGGGGCAGCTGGGCCAGCTTCGTGCCAGTAAAATCGCTTATGAACTCAATGTCATGAAGCAAGCTATGTTTGAGGGTGGAAATAAGGCGGGACGTATTCTGGCCCATAGGATGCGGGCACGTGTGGCGCAGCGAAATATTGGGAGTATAAGGAATGGGGGGGCAGTTAGTAACTAGTAACAACGAGATTTGACAGACGTTTCAGGAGTACTATCGGACATTATATAGTAGTGAGGTTAGTGGGGGGTGGGAAAAAAGTAGACAATATTTGGAGGAGTGCGAGTTACCTACGTTGGCGACAGCAGAGGCGGAGTGGTTGGGTAGGTCGATAGAAGAGGGAGAGGTGAATGAGGCCATTAAAACTCTGAAAATGGGAAAAGCACCGGGGTTAGATGGATTGACGGGTAAATTTTATAAGGTGTTTCAGGCAGGTCTTCGACCACTGATGCTGGAGATGTTTAACGGGGTACTCAAGACAGGAGCGGTTCCCGGCTCCATGACTGAGGCGGGGATTACAATCTTACTTAAGCCAGGCAAGGACCCTATGGTCTTTGGTTCATATCGGCCGATATCACTATTGAATGTTGATGCTAAACTTCGCGCTAAAATATTGGCTACTAGATTACAACAGTTTTTGCCTAAATTGATTCATGCTGACCAGACGGGATTTGTGTCGGGTAGGCAGGGAGGGGATAATATACGCAGGCTCTGTAACTTAACCTGGGAAGTGCAACGGACAGGGCAGAAGGCTGTCTTCATCTCAGTAGATGCCGAGAAGGCTTTCGATAGAGTGGAGTGGGATTTTCTGCTGACAGTGCTGGAGAAGGTAGGACTTGGGGCGAATTTCATCAGCTGGGTCCAAGCTTTCTATACGAGGCCGCAAGCCAGGATCAGAGTGAATGGGAGTTATTCTGAAGTGATTCAGTTAGAACGGGGAACCAGGCAAAGGTGCCCGCTCTCGCCCTTGCTGTTTGCGCTTGCTATAGAGCCCCTTGCTGATAGGGTGCGTAGAGTGGGGGATGTTAAAGGGGTGCTTATGAATGATAGGGAATCCAAAATCGCTTTATTCGCTGATGATGTTATTTACACTCTTCGAGAGCCCTTGATCTCTCTGCCTGTATTAATGCGGGAAATATAACTTTATAGTGCGGTTTCCGGCTATAAAATAAATGGTAGCAAGACGGAGCTGTTAGGGTTTAATTTGGAGGATAGGTTGGAGGAGAGTCTCCGCAAGAGCTTTCCGTTTAAATGGATGAAGGGGACCTATAGATATTTTGGGATTCAGATGGGGACAGACTGGAAGAAGCTGTGGGATTGGAATGTCATCCCGTTATTGAAGGAAGTGAAGAAAGATTTGACTCGTTGAAAGAGTCTTTATTTGACCTGGCTCGGGAGAATAGCTGTTATTAAGATGAACGTGTTGCCACGCTTTCTCTTTTTATTTAGTTCTATACCCAGCAAGATTCCTAAAGCATACTTGAGACAGGTGCAGCGTTTAATTTTGGATTTCATATGGGCGGGTAAAACGCCCCGGGTGTCGCAATATACTCTTTATCGGAATCAACGGGAGGGGGGTATGGGGGTCCCGTGGATGGAAAAATATTTTGTCGCAGCTCAACTAAAGGCACTGGCAAGCTGGCAGGGGGTGGGGGAGACGCCCATTTGGGTTGAGTTAGAGCAGGAGAGAGGGGCGGGGGAGACTTTGGGAATGTGGATTTGGGACCCTGGCGCAAAGAAAGGGGGGGGAGTGCAGGGAATCCTTTTAAAGAGTATACGCAGGGGGTGTGGTTGGGAGTCAAAAGGAAGATGCTGGATGGAAAAAGGTACACGAGGGACACATAAGGGGAATGCAAGATTTTGGTCCGGGAAAGGCGGGGGGGGGGGGTTTGCGGAGTGGGGGGCTAAAGGGGTGTGCACTTTGGGGCATCTACATAATAAAAGGGGGGAGCTCCACTCCTTTGCTAGGCTGCGGGAAGATTATGGGTTGGAGGATAGGGATTATTATGCGTATATACAGCTAGCATCGTATATGTGGAAGAGGCGGGTTGGGGATGATCTCCGGAAAGTCGCCACTCCATGGGAGGTGGCGATGAGAAAGGGGGGAACGTGGAGGGGGTTGATAACTCTATTATATGCTGAATTGTGTAAACCAGTGGTGGAGGGGCAACAGGGGAAGAGTAAAGTAGAACAGGCGTGGGAGCATCAAATGGGGGGAGAGTGGGATGAAGCGAGGTGGCATCATATCTATAAGTGGACGAGGCGCCTGGCTCCGGGACCGTCCTATTTAGAGAATAGTTTAAAAATTCGGTATCAGATGTACTGGACGCCCTGGAAGTTAAAGGTGCTTCACCCTCAAGAATCCGGAGCATGTTGGAGGGGTTGTGGACAAAGGGGTGATTTGGAACATATTGTGTGGAGCTGTGGGGCAGTACAGCAGATCTGGAAACAATTGGGAGACTATTCAGGCAATGGTAAAGGTGGCTATCGACCTTACAGCCCCCATGGTATTATTGAATGAGATGCCTGACGAGGGGGACAGGGACATCTTAATGTTGGTGGGATATTGTATTGGGGCAGCGAGGGGGGCGCTTATGGCACGGTGGAAGTGTGTGGAGGCGCCCCCGTTACCACTGATTATGCAGGGCTTGGAACATTTATGGGTTATGTGTGCTATAGTGGCACATAAGCACCACACTTTGAAAGCCTTTCGGGCATTTTGGGGTAGGTATGAAGAGTGGCGGGAGGAGGGGGGGAGGGGATAGGAGGGAGGGTGGGAGGGAAGATAGGGGGGGGTGTGGGTACCCTGGGGGTGGTAGGTGGGGGATGGGGTGGGGGGGAAGGGGGGTTTAAGGATTGCTTGAATTACCTGTAATGTAGTTGTATGGCAAGGCTGTTATATTTGCTGTGTTGTTGGAGTGTGATGGTTCAACTTTCCAATAAAAATTGAAAAAAAAAAAAGAAAACACTACTGATGCAGTGCGTCGATATTGCACCATTTAAACACCTAGAACAGAATGCTTGACACTAATTAGTTTCGACAACATATTAGCCCAGCGTATAAAAAACATACAAGGCCGATATACGCACCAATAACTCTGACACTAAGTAACTTACAGTTATCTAAACCTATTTTCTAAAGTCTACAAATACTTTTATTTGCAAAATAATAGGTATTACAGCATTATAAGCTACTTACTATTTTTTGTGATCTTTTTATGTTGAGCCACCAGTACCGTCAAAATCAGCAAACTTCGAATACCTATTAAACTAACTAGATCTCAGATAAAAAAATATGTATACAATGCTTTTTGACATAACGATAATAGCTAAACAAAGTTCCATTGAATTTATAACCATTAATTAGTAAACAGATGAGTAGTAAGTATGGAAACCTTATGTATGTAAAACATATGCTTGTCCAAAACGGGTTAAGGGCTCTGTGCTATCCTGATTCTCTTCTTATCTCTCCCATCGCTCTTTCGGTGTTTGTTCTGGTGGATTCTCCTCTCCTGCTATCCTGCTCTCAGTTGGTGTACCCCAAGAATTTGTCTTGAGTCCACTACTTCTCTCTATCTACCCAGTCCCTTCGTGCACTCATCCCTTCCCATGACTTTCAATACCATCTTTACGCTGACAACTCCCAGATCTACCTCCATACACCTGAAATCTCTCCGGCAATCTGCCTGCCTTTCTGATATTGCTACTTGAATGTCTCACTGCAGCTTGAAATTCAACATGGCCAAAACTGAGCTAATTATTTTTCCCCCTAAACCCTCCTCCCCCCCTTCCTCATTTTACAGTCTATGTGGATAACTCTCTACGCCTTCCTGTCTCCTCAGCTTGTAACCTTGGGGGTCATCTTTGACTCCCCTCTCTCTTCTGCACACACATTCAATTGATAGCTAAAAGCTGTTGTTTCTTTCTCTATAACATCAACAAAATTTGCCCTTTCCTTTCTGAACACACTACCAAAACACTTATCCACTCCTTAGTCACCTCCCGTCTGGACTATTGCAACCTACTCCTTGCTGATCTCCCTCTGAATCATCTTTCTCCCTTTCAATCTATTCAACACTCTGCTGCATGGCTAATCTTCCGCCAGCCTTGTCATACTTATATTACCCCAATTCTCAAGTCGCTTCATTGGCTCACTATCCATTTCTGCATCCAGTTCAAACTTCTCCTGCTAACCTATAAGTGAATTCACTCTGCAACTCCTCACTACCTTTCCTCTCTTATCTTTCCCTACACCCCTCCTCAGGAACGCCGCTCTTCTGACAAATTGTTTCTATCTGTGCCCTTCTCTTCTATTGTAACTCCAGACTTCGCTCCTTTCACCTTGCTGCTCCTTATGCTTGGAACAAACTACCTGAGTCTGTATATCAGGCACCTTCTCTGACCCTTTTCAAATCCAGGCTGAAAACTCACCTATTCGCTGCCGCTTTCAGATCTTGACTCACCTGGTCTCCTTTGTGTTTCCTTGCCTTTCCCCCCTAGATGTATCCCATGTCTACAGCTACTGTGTTGTCTGTCACTCCTTGTTTCTTTGAATCAGGCACCTGCTATGCATATGCAGAAAGACAGGAAGCTTGTTGAAATAGGTAGGTTTTAAGGGATGCTTTAAATTTGGGATAGGGGAGTTCTAAGCGAAGTTCAGAAGGAAGTTTATTCTAGAGACTAGGAGCAAGGAAGTAAAAGGCAGAGTGTCGAGTGGATTTGAATCTGGCCTTTGAAGTGGAGGGGGGAGGAAGAGACAATTTGCATGAACTGAGTGGAGAACTCTTTTGCAGCCAACTCTTTACAGGTCTAGCCCTTAATGGGTCAACTCTTTAGGGGTCTAGTCTAGTCCCAAGTCCTGTTCGTCTCAAGGAACAAAACGTTCTCCCCTCCATCCACTCTAAAAGTAAGAGATGCAGAGCTCCCAAGCAAACTCTCCATACGTTACCTAGGGATTACACTTGACCAGCATCTCGATTTTAAGGAGCACATAAGAAACACAACTAGGACCATATACAATAAAATCAGAACACTAAGGCACCTCAGACCCATGTTACCCCCTGACGACTTCCGAACCATATTCCAGGCCCTCATACTACCACACTTCGACTATGCAAATATAATCCTGCATGGCCTCCCCAAGAACACCCTCAACCCACTTCAACTCGCGATGAACGCTGCTGCCCGCGTTCTCTGCGGTCTGACCAGAATGGACCACATCACTCCGATACTTAAGGAGCTCCACTGGCTACCGATATACTGCAAGATAACATATAAAATTCTACTCATTACCTTCAAGATTATCAATAACCTAGCCCCCATGACACTCAGCGACCTCCTTACCCCTACCCTGAACAACAGAACTAGGATGACAGTAACAGATAACACGTTAATCATCCCGAAAGACTCCATTAAGTGCACCCAAACCACCAGAAAAAGAGCCTTCACCTTCTATGCCCCAAAATGCTGGAACGACCTCCCACCCGAAATAAGATCGATCAAAGATCTCATGCAGTTCCGGAAGGCAATTATTTATTTATTTATTTATTTATTTAACAGTATTTCTAAACCGCCTTATCTTAATAATCAAGGTGGTATCACAGCAAGCAATCAGGTAAAGTGTGTGTGTTGTACATGCAGTGAGGATAAAACTTAGTTGTGTGAGGGATGTGTTGGGTGCTTGATTTGTTTGAGCTATATACAGGGTGGGCTATTTACAGTGGTGCTAGAATCATATTTTATATATATTCAGTTGTTTGGGAGGATTGGAGTGCTGTTAAACACCACATCTTCCTACTCCACTTCTCACAAGCACCCACTCTGCTCCGTTTAACTCCCCCAACCCCCACAAACTCCTTATATACTAAATAAACAAATGTGACAGAATTAATAATACACTGCCCATTAATATGTCACGACTTAATCAGCCAAGCTCTTATGCTATGTTCTATGTCAATTGTATACAGTTACCATGTATTGATCTATGTCAATATGTATATAGTTACCCTGTATTTGCTCCAAGTTTTATTTCCTGTTACAATGTAAGCGCAAAACAGTTTCAACTGAATTGAGCAACCTTGTTGAATGTAAACCGCGCTGATAACAAATAGCGCGGTATATAAAAGATGTTAAATAAATTTAAAAAAAAATAGTTACTAAGGTTCGCTAACATTAACATGTATTAATTCACCATGAGTAACTAGGTCTCACAGAATAACATAGGGCCTGTGTTGTTCTGAAATAATGCAGGCCCCTTAATCTCTTCCAGAGAGACTGAGGATTCAAATCATCCAGTCTGGATCAATAGATGCAGCTTCCACCAAATCCAACCAAAACAATTCAAATATGGCAATGGAATATCAGGAGGGAGTGAGAATCTTAACTCTACTTTAATTGAAAAAAAGATAGAAAAATCCAAACCACTCAGCATTCTTAACTATTCAGTTCACATGACTGGGGAACATATTAACTGTTCAGCAATGAAGAGTTTAATTTCAAACTTGATTAACTGTGTGACTCCAGTCTGTAGGTGGTGAATCAATAATAAAACACATTATAAAAAACAATTTACATACAATGCTGGTAGGACCCAGGACCCCTGCAGGCATTTTTAGTCTGTAGCTCCAATCATCATGCTAGGGATCTCTGTGGGCATTTTCATACTGCAGTCCTGCTCTTCTCATTGGCAGGACCTGACACAACCCCCAAGTGGCTCATAGGCTATGAATGCAGGCCTACCACCATACCAACAGGCTGGAGATCAGAGAAGCAGGTTGGCCCTATAGCAAATTTTCCCACTCCTCAGAGGAAAACCAATATGAATGTTGTGATCCCGGTGACATAAGCTCAAATGAGGGGCCCCCAAACAAACTTTTGCAGAGTCCCCCATGGCAAGGGAGAGGGGTATTCATGCTGACAGTATCTCACTGGTTCTCCCTCATCACTGCTGTCTTTCAGTTTGAGGACATTTTTTTTAAGTTGTTGCGTCACCTCCTATGGGCTTTTTGCAAGACAAGCCCTTCAGCCATGCCTCCAAGCAGTCAGAGAAGTGCATTAGTGCCTCATCACCTACTGCCTGAAGTCATAAGATAACAGCTTCAGGGAGTCGGAGCCGAGAGGCTTGCCTTGCAAACTGTTCACAAGAGGTGGTGTAGCACTTTTTTTTAAATAGGCAATAATGCTTGCTTCTCTCTACCCCTGTAGGGTCACTGCGCTCACCCTGCCCCACCACCACAGACAGTCACTCACTACAGGGGCTGCTTGGACAAAATTTATAACACTGCGTAGTTCCTCTTCAGTTTATAGTTCACATTTATCAATGTGTTGTTCTTAATGGGTTCAGGGGTAAATGATCACAGCAATCCCTGAATTATTTTATTTAACAGGTTTTTTTATACCGCTTTATCATTTCAGTCAAAGCGGTTTACATTTTAACTTAAACTTGGTAATGCACATCAAACATGCACATTGATAACTTGGATTGTTCTTAGGCAATGGAGGGTTAAGTGACTTAACCAAAACTGAGGTTTCTCCAGGAACAAGCAGGAAGGTTGGTCCTCACATATTAGGTGACGTTGGCTCTGACGGAGCCCACGTGGAAGCATCTCCCCAGCTTTCAAAGAAAGCTTTTGGGAGATGCACCACGCATGCGTGGTCCACTTCCCACCCAAGAGTGCCATCTTGCCTCAGTCTCCTTTTTTTTCCCGCAGAGCCCATTGGACATTGTCCATTTTCCCCGGAAAAGTTTTGTCAGGTTTCCATACCGCTTCCTTCCTGCCCCCAAGCCAGCTCACCTCGGCATCACTCCTCTGGTTCGTCTATTCGTTTTCTCATTTTTTCATCGAGGCGTTCCTTGACCGGCGTTCAACACCCTTTTTCAGTCGAAGGCCTCTAACCCCTGCCAGATGGTAGGGACCCCTTTTTCCAATGGCCTCCAGTAGCTTAAAAAAGTGTGACCAGTGTGACAGAATGATGTCATACACTTACCCACACAACTGCTGCCTCCCATGCCTTGGCTTGGAGCACAGCAATTCCGACTTGAACTCTACAGAACCATGACCTCAAAGGCCTTAAAGAGCCGCCATCAGTAGCAGGAAAAAAATTTTCAGAAGTCCGACTCTGCACCGGAGTCTCCAGTGACACTACACTCCAGGGCCCTCTCCAATATCTCGGTGCCCCTTGAAGCCAGAACCACCTCGGATTCCCGTGGCTGCGGTTCTCCAAGCGGAAATCCCTGGAGGTGGAGCACGGGAAGAAAAAATCCTCGAAGACCGCCCCAGAGGACGGATCTGGGAAGAATGGGAAATCCCACCCCCAGGACATGCAGACCTTGGCATGAGTCTGAGCTGTCGGGGCAGGAGTGGCCTTCCAATCTGCCCATAAGGCAGGGGTTCTCAACCCTGTCCTCGGGACCCACCTAGCCAGTCGGGTTTTCAGGATAACCACAATGAATATGAATGGATACATTTGCATATAATGGAGGCAGTGTATGCAAATCTCTCTCATACATATTCATTGTGGTTATCCTGAAAACCCAACTGGCTAGGTGGGTCCTGAGGACAGGGTTGAGAATCCCTGCCATAAGGAGTCGTTGGTACTCACCAACCGGCCTCGGACCTCCTCATCGAGGACTCCCCCTCAACAGTACCGGCACCTGGCCCAAAATTCTCGATGCCTGCATCGAAGGCTGTGGAGCCAACTGGCATGGAGACCAAAATGGCAGCCCTAGAGAGTAGTATATCTGCCCTAGTGGCCATGCAGTGGGCGTTCATGTCTGGCTTCTCTGGTTCATCTGCCCTGACAACGGGACCCTAGACATCGAGGGCTTCCCTGGACATCAAGCCAGTCCTTGAGTGCCATATGCCTTGAGAGAGCCCCCAGTCATGGTCCCGGTCCTGCTCCTCCCCGGTGAGCGCCCATAGCTCGGCTGCCAGTAGCAGTCCTCGACGGAGGTGATTGTGCAGCGTTGGGCTCGTTCACAGACTTTGAATCCGAATCAGAGACCGAGAACGAAGAGTCCCTGAACATGAGGTGAGAAAGAGATGTGCCGTCAGACCCATCTCCCCAAATGACCCGACGCCATTCCTCCATTTTGTGTGGGACATAGCCAAAGCTCTCACTATTGAGACTGAGGCCGAGGAGGACCCTTGCATCGAGGAACTGGAAATACTCCAATACGAGGCACTCTTGAAGGAAACCCTTATGGTCCCGGTGCCCCGATCCTCGATAGTCTACTCCTCCAGATGTGGGAAAGACCGGCATTGATACCAGTCGTTAGTAGGCTCCTAGATGCTATCTACTGGGTACATCGAAGCCCTGTGTTTCAAAAGGCCAAGCTTCCCCACAACTCCATAGTCGTGGAGTCGGCCATGTGCCAGCTTAAGACAAAAAGCTCATTTGTCAGTGCCACGTGGCGGAAGGCCTGAACCCTCAATGCCCTCAGCCAGAAGGCCTTTCAGCACTTGATACTAACGTGCCGGATCCAGTCCTACCAGCTCTACATCAGTATGTACCTGAAGGAACTGTTGAAGGAGCTTGGTGGATGCTTGGCAGGCCACTATGGGAAACCCCTACGGAGGTTCAAGACCCTGACTTCAGCGGTAAAAGAATGCTCGAAGTTTTTGTCCCTGGCAGCCTACAAGGCATGACGACGCAAGGCATGGCTGCAATTGTCTGCCCTGGAACAATGGGTGAAGGACAAAAACTGATTATTGTCCCCTGGATAGGAGAAAACCTATTCGGGAAACCCATGGCAGACAAGGCAGAGGAGATAGATACAGTATATATGACGAGAACCAGGCTCTCAAAGAAGACCTCTGTGCAACCCCGGAAGAAAGCCCCAGAGAAAAAGCCCTTCTTCCCGAAGAAGAAAGGGGGCTTTAGCGGTACACCGCACTTCCAGGTCTTCCTGGCTTCTCAACAAGGTCAGCAACAAAAAGGCTAGGGACATGGTCCCAGAAAATAAAAGGTCTGAAGTCCCAGGCAACGGCAATGGCACTGGTCCAGCCTGTGGGGAGCTTTTGACTGCCTAGGCGTGACCTCCCCACCCCCATGGTTCTCTGATGCCCACAGGGGTGTGCCTAGCCCTGTTTGCCCACAGGTGGACAGCCATCACCACCGATATCTAGGTGCTACAAGTAGTCAAGGAGGGCTACCTCCACCTACAATTGGTGCCACCCTCGTACTTTCCAGGAAAACCCACTAGGTCTCTCCTTCACCAGACTCTGCTCCTCGCCAAGCTAGCAGGTCTAATCAACGACACAGCAGTGGAGCCAGTGCCGCAACATCTCTGGGGCACAGGCTTCTACTCCAGGCATTTCCTCATCCTCAAGAGGACAGGGGGCCTCAGGCCCATCCTGGACCTGCAAGAGCTCAACAGGTTTCTGATCAGGGAGAGGTTCAAGATGCTCTCCCTTGGGATACTCCTGCTATTCATCCAGCAGGGAGATTGGCTATCTTCCTTAGACATAAAGAATGCCTACATTGACATCCTAATTCATCCTAGCTACAGAAAATACCTCCGGTTTGTGGTGGAGGGACAGCACTACCAATGCAGGGTGCTGCCCTTCGGTCTGGCCTCATCACCAAGGATCTTCACAAAGTGCCTTGCTGTGTTCGCAGCCCACCTCTGACTTCAAGGGGCCTTTTTATCTGGCTGACTTGCTCATAAAAGGGTACACGGTTGCAGAAGCACAATGCGCCACCGGGTGTGCCATCAACACCCTGCAGCACCTGGGGTTCATCATAAACTACCCCAAGTCCCAACTCACCCTGGCCCAGCGCCTAGAGTTCATAGGGGTGCAACTAGATACCTTCAAGACAAAAGCCTTCCTCCCTCGGGAGAGGTCAGAATGCCTCATGGAGTTGGCCGTAGAGGTATACCGACGCTGGACACTTCCTGCCCAGCTCCTACTTCGCCTGTTGGGACACATGGCCTCCATGGTTCACGTGACCCCGTATGCCTGCCTGCACATAGGGCATATACTCCAAAAGAAAAATCGTTCACTTTCACCACTCAAGGATCAGAACAAAAATACAGAGGTCTCAGTTTAAAAGAGCACTGCTGTATAAGGCTCGCACCACATTACAGCAACATGCTTTGTAACATCAACGACCTCAAAAACACAAGAACAGATAGCCAGTCAGCATTAACTTTCCAAATCATGAGGATACACTGATAGAATCCAACAACTTCATGGATAAACCTCACTCGCACGACTGGACACATCTGAAACATCCATCGATCCCAACGTACATCAAGACGTTTCACACAAACGGTTTCTTCAGGGGATCTTGCCAAATCTAAAAAACAAACCACCATCATCCTAATCCCACCTACAAACTACATATTACACAAACCCATGAACAGAAACAACACCCAAACCTTACCGCAAATGCTGCCCGCGTTCAATGAAATGTCAGCTCACTGCTGCTCTCCGTGAATCGGGAGCTATACCCGCCTTCCTGGACAAAAAACGCCGCGCATGCGGGAATGCAACCACGACTCCATTTTTAAAGCTCCCACAAAGGATGACACCAACCTATACAGAACTGCCACGTCAGAAGTTCTACCAGATCATGTGTGATTTGTGTGATCTGGTAGAACTCCTAATGGGAGACAGCCAACATGGCTTTAGACAAGGAAGATCTTGTCTTACTAATCTGTTATGTTTTTTTGAAGGAGTGAATAAACAGGTGGACAAAGGTGAGTCGGTTGATATTGTGTATCTGGACTTTCAGAAAGCCTTTGGCAAGGTCCCTCATCAGAGACTTTTGGCAAAACTAAAGAGTCATGGGATAGGAGGCAGTGTACTATTGTGGATCAGGAACTGGTTAAAAGATAGAAAGCAGAGGGTAGGGCTAAATGGCCAATTTTCCCAATGGAGAAAGGTGAATAGTGGTGTACCCCAGGGATCTGTGCTGGGTCCGCTGCTTTTTGACATATTCATAAATGACCTGGAAAGTGGAATAACGAGTGAGGTTATCAGATTTGCAGATGACACAAAACTATTTAAAGTTGTTAAAACCCAAGAGCATTGTGAAAAATTGCAAGAGGATCTTGATAAATTGGAAGACTGGGCATCAAAATGGCAGATGAAATTTAATGTGGACAAGTGCAAGGTTATGCACCTAGGGAAGAACAACCCAAACTATGGTTACACGATGCAAGGTTCCACATTAGGAACCACCACCCAGGAAAAAGATTTAGGCGTCATTATGGATACCATGTTAAAACCCTCAGCCCAGTGTGCAGCGGCGGCCAAGAGAGCAAATAGAATGCTAGGTATGATAAGGAAAGGAATGGAAAATAAAACAAAAGATATTATAATGCCTCTATATCGTTCCATGGTGAGACCGCACCTTGAATATTGTGTGCAATTCTGGTCACCGTATCTTAAAAAGGATATAGCGATTTTAGAAAAGGTTCAGAGAAGAGCCACCAAAATGGTAAAGGGGATGGAAGGATACTCCTATGAAGAAAGGCTAAAAAGGTTAGGGCTCTTTAACCTGGAAAAGAGACGGCTGAGGGGAGATATGATAGAAGTCTATAAATTAATGAACGGAGTGGAACGGGTAAACGTAGATCGATTGTTTACGTTATCAGAATATAGAAAGAATAGGGGACATGCAATGAAGCTACAGGGTAAACTATTAAAGACTAATAAAAGAAAATATTTTTTCACTCAACGTGTAATCAAACTCTGGAATTTGTTACCGGAGCATGTAGTAAAGGCTGTTAGTGTAGCTGGGTTTAAAAAAGGTTTGGACAAGTTCCTGGAGGAAAGGTCCATAAACCATTATTAAGAAGTGACCGAAGATATCAATGCTTGACCCAGTACAAGCATTGTGGAACTTGTGTCTCTTGGGGAAACTGCTAGGTACATATGACCTAGATTGGCCACTGTTGGAAACAGAATACTGGGCTTGATGGACCTTGGTCTGACCCAGTATGGCATATCTTATGTTCTTATATGTTCTTATGAATGGGGGCAGCATTTGCAGTAAGGTTTGGGTGTTGTTTCTGTTCATGGGTTTGTGTAATATATAGTTTGTAGGTGGGATTAGGATGATGGTGGTTTGTTGTGTTTGTTTTTTAGATTTGGCAAGATCCTCTGAAGAAACCGTTTGTGTGAAACGTCTTGATGGTACCGGGGATGTACGTTGGGATCGATGGATGTTTCAGATGTGTCCAGTCGTGCGAGTGAGGTTTATCCATGAAGTTGTTGGATTCTATCGGTGTATCCTCATGATTTGGAAAGTTAATGCTGACTGGCTATCTGTTCTTATTTGTGTTTTTGAGGTCGTTGATGTTACAAAGCATGTTGCTGTAATGTGGTGCGAGACTTATACAGCAGTGCTCTTTTAAACTGAGACCTCTGTATTTTTGTTCTGATCCTTGAGTGGTGAAAGTGAACGATTTTCCTTTTGGAGTATAGCTGTGAATCATTCTTAAATAAGAGGCCAATACTATAGTGCACATAAGGGCAGCCCAATGGTGCCTCCACTCTCAGTGGACACAAGCCACAGACAGGTTCAGGGACAGAGTGAAAGTGACCTGTCAGCTGGCGGGTTCCCTCAGATGGTGGCAGATAACAGGTTAACTTCAGGCCGGGATGCCCTTCTAGGCACCCAACTCCCAGAAGGTCCTCACCACGGACGCCTCCCTAATAGGATTGGGAGCACATTGCAGGAGTCTCCAGACACAGGCCTGCTTGTTCCAAAGGGAATCTCGGTTGCAAATCAACCTGCTAGAGCTCCGGGCAATATACTTAGCCGTCTGAGCCTTCTGCCACCAGCTCCAATACAGTCACAATGTTCTATGTGAACAAACAGGGTAGAACAGGGTCGTACCTCCTCTGCCAGGAGGTGGTAGCCTTCTGCTACGTGGCATACAGAGTAATGCACCTAAGGGCGGAGTACCTACCAGGCCAGGACAGTGCCCTGGCAGACAAACTGAGCAGGATTCTCCAGCCGCACGAGTGACACCTGGATCCAGTGGTAGCCTCATGGCTGTTTCGTCTCTGGGGCGTCCCCTCAGTGAACCTGTTCGCTAGTCCAGAAAACACACAGCTGCCCCGATTCTGCTCTCGCCAGCCACACCCATCCTGGGTGATAGTGGATGTGTTCCTCATCCCATGGACGGAAGGCCTTACGTACGCCTTCCCAGCAACACCGCTGGTAGCCAAAACACTATTCAAGATCCAGCACCACAGAACATCGCTAATGCTGATAGCCCCTCGGTGACTTAGGCAGCCCTGGTTCCCACTACTCCTCTCCCTGTCGGCGGTGTCGCCAATTGCCCTGGGCCGAGCTCCAGGGCTACTCTCACAGGAGCAAGGCTCTCTCCTACAACCCAGCCTGGGGTCCTTCTCACTCATGGCTTGGCTGCTGAAATGGTAGCGTTAACCTCCTTCAACCTCCCACGACATGTGGAAGAAATTCTTCTGGCCTCTCGTAAGTAGCGCTGATTCTCGGTGTGGTGTGCAGAAAGGCTGGCGAACACGTTTTCCTGCTCAATACACATGGTACTCCAGTACCTGCTTCACCTATCGCAGGTGGGACTGAAGTCCAATTAGGTTAGAGTATACCTGAGCACCATCGCAGCGCATCATCCCATTGAGGGGGAAACCCCCTCTCGGCTCAGCCCTTTGTGTCCCGATTCCTACGGGATTTCATATTATCCAAACCCCTTGTCCGCCCTCCAGTGGCGGAGTAGGATGTTAATGGACCAGAAAGTCACAGCACACCCCTTCAGGGTCTTGGCTACTTCCTTGGCAAATCTGCTTTCTGTCCCTGTGATGGAGACCTGTTGGGCCGCCACCTGGTCTTCGGTCCATACCTTCGGGGTTTAGGCAACTCCTGCCCTCCAACCCTTCTGTGTTCAGGCTACCAGAGTGCTGGTTCCTGGCTGGACACCTGGGTCCTCTGAAAGTCTCTCTATAGGGATTCAGCTGCTGCTGATCACAGCTCAATCTTACAGGTCGCCGTGGTGTTTTCACAGGTTCTCGTTAGCCTGTAATTGGGGGCTCCCATATGTGAGGACTGACTTCCTGCTTGTTCCTGGAGAAAGCATAGTCACTCACATGTAACAGGTGTTCTCCAGGGACATCAGTAATCAGTCCTCACAACCCTCCCTCCTCCCCTTGGAGTTGCTTCATAAGAACATAAGATATGCCATACTGGATCAAACCAAGGTCCATCAAGTCCAGTATCCTGTTTCCAACAGTGGCCGATCTAGGTCACAAGTACCTAGCAGTTTCCCCAAAAGACACACAATTTCCACAATTCTTGTATTGGGACAAGCAATGGATTTCCTGGGTCCTCTTTAATAATCGTTTATGGACCTTTCCTCCAGGAACTTGAACAACCTTTTTTAAACCCAGCTACACTAACAGCTTTTACTACATCCTCCGATAACTAATTCCAGAGTTTAGTTACGCATTGAGTGAAAAAATATTTTCTCTTATTAACCTTAAATATAGCTTCATTGCATGTCCCCTAGTCTCTCTATATTTTGATCCTGTAAACAATCCATCTGTTGACCCATTTCACTCCATTGATTAAATTATAGACCTCTATAATATCTCCCTTCAGCCATCTCTTTTCCAAGTTGAGGAGCCCTAACCTTTTTAGCTTCTTTTCATAAGGGTATCCTTCCATCCCTTTACCATTTTGGTGGCTCTTCTCTGTACCTTCTCTAATTCCGTTATATCCTTTTTAAGATATGGAGACTAGAATTGCACACAATATTCAAGGTTCGGTCATATTCTTTTTTTTATTCTCCATTCCTTTGTTTATGATTCCTAGCATTCTGTTTGCTTTCTTGGCTGTCGCTGCACCCTGGGTAGGGGGTTTCAACGTGTTATCCACGATGACACCTAAATCTTTTTCCTCGGTGGTGATTCCTAATATGGAACTTTGCATTGTGTAGCCATGCTTTGGATTGTTTTCCTAGGTGCATATCTTTGCACTTGTTTACCATATTTTATTTTTGCAGTCTTAGTTATTTATTTATTTATTTATTTAACAACTTTTATATACCGCACTATTTGTTATCAGTGCGGTTCACATACAGCAAGGGTGCACAGTCAGAAGACTGTTCTGTGCTTACATTGTAACAGGAGTTTAAACTTGGAGCTTACATTGTAACAGGAGGTTAAACTTGGAGCAACAGGGTAACTATAAACATATGTACAAAATACAATTCAATTAGGTTGGAATATACAAGAAGGGCTAAGGCAAGCTCAAAATACTTGTGACAGGGTTATTTATGTAGAGCATGAAAGGTTTGTGGACATTGGTGTGTGGGTGAGCAGAGGCGGGGTGGATGCTTGAGCAAAGTGAAGTAGGAAAATGTGGTGTTTGATTGCCTTACGGAACTGAATAAGGTCTTTGATGGATCTAATTTCTGGTGGAAGTTCGTTCCAGCATTTTGGGGCATAGAAGGCGAAGGTTCTTTTCTTGGTCGTCTGGGTGCACTTGATGGACTCTTTGGGAATGATCAAGGTGTTGTCAGTTACTGACCTTCTGGTTCTGTTTTTTGGGGTGAGGGTGATAAGGTCACTGAGTGTCGTGGGGGCTAGGTTATTGATGATCTTGAAGATGATGAGAAGGATTTTGTATGTTAACAGTTATGTCATTAGACTTCGGCAAGATGGTACCCTTGGGCGGGAAGAAGATAACGCATGAGTGGTGTATCTCCCAAAGGCTTTCTTGAAAGCTAGGGAGATGCTTCCATGCGGGCTCCGTTGGCACTGACGTCACCCCATATGTGAGGACTGATTCCTGCTGTCCCCGAAGAACACCTGTTACAGCTGATTAACTACGCTTTATGGTAGTATGTTAATAGAGTGATAGCTGATCTGTAGAAAAAGTTATCTTATGTCTTTAATAAAAGCAATCTATAGAAAGGTCATATTGCTGCAACCAGTTATTCCTAACCAACAGTTTAATCGATTAGTCGGACAATATTTAATTTTCACTTCCTAGTGATATGCCTTTCCAGGTTACTTTCCTCACTTTACATTTTCTTGTTTTCATTGTGATATTTCATTCCCATTAGTCATTCTGATAACTGCTATATTATCAAAACAAGAATTAACTTTGTTGTTCCATTATTTTGTATTTCCATATTATTCAGGCACCAAGAGGCTACTTGTTCACAAATTTAAAAAAATTACTTTTTTGAAATGTAAATTGCTTGACATTTTTTTAAGCCAAAAATCTGAGAAATATTTTTCTCTATCTGCATTCCTTGTGGGTGTTTGTAATGTGGTTAAAAACTGTTTTGCTTTCATTCCTAGTTTCATTTTTTTACAAGCACAGAAAGTGTCCATTGTCTGGCTGATTGACCCCTGCTTTTATCTGCCATTTGAATCCACAGAGTAGGTGGAGAAAAGAATTTCAAGTTGAATTTTAATCTTCATGCTGATGTGTACACCAAGTGGCTTTTAGAAATGTTCAGTTAGCAGCATATTATTAGAAATGTTCTCTGATAATAGCATGTTATCTCTAACATCTTATATTGATATAGGATATTAGAGATAACTGTTAAGTTTATTTGCCACCTTATGATAACTCATCAGATTGACTCGTGAGGTATGTTTTAATGCAGGGAGGAGGGTATTGGCGTGGGTGTGACAGGCCTCATTGTTCTGTTTGCTGATCTTTCAGCCTGTCTGAAAACTGTTGCTGCCCCTCTCTCAGTGATGGTGGAAGTACAAAGGTAAAGGCCTGAGAACCTTCAATCTTGTTTACTTGGCGGGTAATTTTATAAAGGTTTCTCCATGTGTCGAGATTGTTCATTTGTTTAGCACACATAAAAGGCCTTTTATAAAATCACTCAGTAGTATATGCACTTAAAAGTGCATGCTGTGACAAGATAAGCACACCTTTATATAATTATTCTTGGGAGCATGGTTTAATCAGAGCCGGAGCCGAGTTACAGTGTGTCCTCATATCTTATAAAAGAAGCGAGTATACCCATAGATTACATGCATACATTTTTGCTTAGAGCTAGCAGGACGTACATCATGCCACTGCCGAAAAACATATATTTTTTGTGCAATATCTGGCTTCTGCCTTCCCATCGCTACCGGTTCCATCGAATCTGACACCGGCCTATTGCTTTTTTTTATTAAAAATAAATTTTCTATTATTTTTCTGTTCATTTTTAACACAGTTTTCACTGCTAAACCAGACCTCTAGGCCTCCATAGCCTTTTCCATCTTGAAAACAACTTTTTTAGGGATGGAAAAGCCAACTAGTGGTTTAAAAAAAAAATTGTACCAACTGTGCCGGTACCATATCTGTCACTGATAGACATGACTGGTGTCTCAAATGTTTGGGCCCTGAACATCAACCTAATTCTTGTCCTTTGTGCCAGTAAATGACAGAGAGGCCTAAAGAACCGAAACAGATAGTATGGGTCGTTGTTTGCCTCGGACTCTATTTCAGTGGCTTCCACTTCATCGAGGGCATTGACTTGCTCACATGGACCCCAGGTTTCTTCAAAGTCCAAACATAAAAGTAAGTCAAAATCTCTGGCCGCTCACAAGTCGTGAGCATGGAAGACCAATACCAAGCAGAGAAAAGTCCTAGCATAAGCATCGCGATGCAGACTGGACAGCCAAACAGCCCCGGTGGGAGGATCTGTCCTCCAAAGCATAAGAGGGGGCTCCAGGGCACTCTCAAGGAATTGACCTCTGGTGAGCTACCTGTTCCATGTTCTGGGACAGTGACTCAAGCTCTGTGGGTGATTCCACCCAGACATGGGCCATCTCCCTAGACCAGCACATGCTGGCTGTCAAGAGGAGTTTGGCCACACTCTTGGCAACCTTGGTACCGATAACATTGAGAGCTCCAGGAGTTCAGGCTTCAGGACCAAGCCTACTGCCAAGTGTATCGGCCCCAGTGCTGGCCCTCGAATAGATATCAGAACCCTCAAGGCCTATAACTTCATTGGAACCGAATGATACCGCCGGTACCCAACAGATTCAAACTGCCATGACTCTCTGTTCCGATACCTCAGAGTATCAGTATCAGCATCGACCCTCAACATCCAGCATCAAGGTTGAACCCAAGATCGCTGATACTTTGAATTCTTACCAGACTCCGATTCCAGTTATTCAGAATCTGACGAGGGCACACTTGATTCGAGGGAACGTCCGGAAATCCCTGCAGACCCTTCACCACCTCAGGAACAGCATCGGTCCCCACCAGAAGATATGTTCTTTCAAGACTTAATTTATGACGTGGCAGCAGGGCTCACCATCTTAGTAGCCTCAGAAAAGGAACCAAAGGCAGAGGAATTTGAGATACTCCACTACCCTCCCACACCCAAAGAGGCGGCTACATTACCGCCCCGCTCATGCTTCGCCTGTCAGCAAGAGGCTCGATACCATGTACTGAGTACCAGAGTGCCCAGGCTTCCAAAAACCT
Organism: Ichthyophis bannanicus; assembly: GCA_033557465.1. Classification (NCBI taxonomy): domain Eukaryota; kingdom Metazoa; phylum Chordata; class Amphibia; order Gymnophiona; family Ichthyophiidae; genus Ichthyophis; species Ichthyophis bannanicus. The sequence goes on along the minus strand of JAWIIG010000024.1, from coordinate 1,320,770 downwards.
CAGCTTCCCCACCACTCAATGGTGGTGGAATTAGTGATGCACCGAATAAAGAGCTAAAAAAACATTCATCCGTGCCTCTTGGCAGAGACTTGAGGACACTCGATGCCTTTGGGTGTCGATGCTTCCAAGCATGCGTGTTGGCCTCAAGAATAAACTCATACATGCCATACATGGGCATCTTTCTGAAGGATGTCACCAGGGATCTGGAAACTTTCACCCCCTGCTTCCTGAGAATAAGCGGACTTTATTCTAGATCAAGCAGGGCCAAAATACTTCTAAGTTTCTTATCAGGGCCTCTTTTGGTGCCTTCAAATCAACAAGGAGAGCTTTAGCAGTCTGCATTGTGGCTCATACTGTCTGGGGCCTGGTTACAGGCATCAGATCTCGAGCAATGGGTCCTGGATAAACTGACCAAAATCCCATGTACTGGAGAAAACCTTTTTGTAAAGATTTGAGGGAAAAAACAGGAGAGGTTGGGAAAGATGATCTCACCCTAAAACACCTTTCCAGAAAAACAGAGGAAGGCTCTTCCCAAGAAATCTTTCTATTCTAAAAAGAGATACTATCCTTCTTACCCACCTTCTGCTGCCTAGCAGTCTCAGCAGAGGCAGCAGGGCCCTCGCCAACACAAGAAGCCCAAGGCTCCTAAGCCTCATCTAGATGCACAGGCACAATCTGCGCCTGGTTTTTGACTCCTTCCTAGAGAACATTGGCAATCTTCCTCTGGAGAGTCCCCAGCCCCTCAACACAGCAGGCAGACTCTGTCACTATGCCCACAGGTCAGAGCAATGGACACTCCAAATTGTCCAAATGGGGTTATCAACTTCACTTTGAAACCTTACCCCACACAAACTTCACAGGGGATTATCCCACCCAACCCCTTCAAAACACTCTCTTAAAAGAAGAGGTGACTGCCCTGTTGTCCCAGGGTGCCATAGAAAGAGTTCCTCCTCCTCAAGAAAGGATAGGCTTCTACTCTCCATATTTTCTCATCCCAAAGAAAACAGGAGGATTCAGGCCCATCTTGGAACTCGGAGACCTAAACAAATTCATGGTCTGAGAAAAATTCAAAATGATTTCTCTAGGAACTCTTCTTCCATACCTCCAGAGACTCGATTGGCTATGTTCTCTAGACCTAAAAGAAATGTACACACATTTACTGATCCATCCCTTGCACAGACAGTATCTGCACTTCATGTTTCAAGGAAACCATTATCAGTACTGGGTTTCCCCCTTCAGTCTAGTCTCTGCACCAAGAGTCTTCACAACATGCATGGCAGTAGTCAGTGTCTACCTACCCACTTCGGAGGTATTTGTCTTCCCTTACTTAGACGACTGACTGATCAGGGGAAACTCCCCTCAGGTGGTAAGACTCTCTTCCTTCATCGCACCATCTGGGATTTGTCATAAACTTTCTAAAGTCTTATCTCACTCCAACCCAATGACTGGAGTTCATTGGAGCGCTCTTAGACCCAACAGGCCCATGCTTTCCTCCCACAGGATTGCTGTGCCCACCTCATCTAGCTGGCCAAGGAGGTACAACAGCAAATCAGAGTAACAGCCCGAGAGATGCTATAACTGTTAGGACACATGGCTTCCACGGTCTATGTCGTCCCCTATGCTCGATTACACATGCAACAAACGCAATGGACTCTGTCTTCCCAATGGACGCAAGCAAAGGAGCGTCTCACAGACCAGATCCAAATCACCCCTCAGCTGATCAAGTCCCTTCAGTGGTGGTGTTCCCCACAAAACCACCTCATCTGGTCACCTTTTCATATGCCTCCACCTCTATGCATCCTGACAATGGATACTTCCAAGTTGGATTGGGGGCACATCTGAACAACCTGACCACACAGAGGCTCTAGACACCACAGAAATCTGCCCTGCAGATCAACCTGCTAGAACTATGGGCACTGATAAATGCTCTAAGGATTTTTCAACCCCAACTTTTGGGGCAACCTGTTCAACTCATGACGGACAACCAAGTTGCTATGTTCTACATGAACAAATAGGGAGGGAATGGGTTCCCGTCCCCTCTGCAAGGAAACGATTTGCCTATGGTCCTTTGCCATCTCACACCACAGAATAGTGTACCTCCCAGCCGAACTTGATGTCCTTGTGGACAAGCTAAGCCTTATCCATTGTGCACACGAATGGACCTTGCATTGGGAGATAGCTACTCTGCTCTTCCCGACATGGGGAACCCCACTCAGATCATTTTGCCACTCTGCAAAACACAGCTTCCATGCTTCTACTCCGGAGTTCCATCACTGCACAGACAGGACCCGGATGCCTTCCTTCTCCACTGGGGACAGGGACTGCTCTACGCATTCCCTCCCTTTCTCTTGATACCCAAGATGTTTTCTTACTACAGGCCTACAGGGGCTGGATGATTCTCATAGACCCCTTCTGGCCCCATAAACTATGTTTTCCTCTGCTTCTTTGCCTTGTGCAGATTCAGCCACTCATCCTGGGATGTACTTCTCCATCCCAGTCTTCACTCACTACGCCTGACAGCATGGCTGCTGAAAGACTAGTGCTGATCAACCTCGACCTACCAGAGGCGGTCAAGGATGACCTAGCATCTTGTAAGGATTCCCCTAGGGATATCTTATGCCTTCAAATGATGTAGGTTTGCCCTCTGGTGCTCCCCAAAGGACATTGACCCCTTTTCTTTCCCAGTGGAGTTGCTTCTACAATATCTCCTCCACTTATCCTTGACAGGTATGAAAACTAACTCAGTGAGAGTTTACCTTAGTGTTGCAGCATCTCACAGACCAGTGAATGGACAACCTATCTCCTCACACCCCTTAGTAGCACGCTTCATGTGGTTTCTCCTGCTGCCCAAGCCACCCATTAAGCCACCTTCGGTGGCCTGGGATCTGAATGTGATAATGGCACAGCTTCTAAAGCCATCTTTCGAACCTTTAGCCACCACTTCACTGACGTTTCCATTTTGGAAGGTCATCTTCCTTATTGCTCTCACTTCAGCTCGCCATATCAGAGAGCTTCAAGCTCAAGTAGCAGATCCACCCTATACTCTTTTCCTCCACATCAAGGTGCTTCTCTGTATCATCCACATCTCCTCCCAAAGGTGGTTTCCTCTTTCCATCTAAACCAGTCGGTAATCCTCCAAATTTTCTTCCCTAGACCACATGCGTCTTGGGCTGAAGCAGTGCTACCCACCTTAGACTGCAAGTGAGCACTGGTTTACTACTTGGATAGAAATAAAGATCACAGAAGAAACTCAATTATTCATCTCCTGTGATCCTAGTCACCTAGATCTACTGGTGATGAAACATAGAAACATAGAAATATGATGACAGAAAAAGACCACATGGCCTATCTAGTCTGTCCTTCCCTAACAACAACTACAACAGTCCCCTTTTTACCTTATACAACAGTCCCCTTTTTACCTTATACAATAGTCCCCTTTTTACCTTATAACTCTATCCAAATGGAAGGCAGATTGCATTTCTTTCGCTTATGCACAAGCAGGACTTTCCAGTCTATTGCATTGAGTGTCACATGTATGATTTTCTCCCAGTTGGTGAGAGGTTTTATGTGTGCACTAGGTGCAAGGAGCTCTTTGCTCTCAGGGAATGAGTCCGTTCTCTAGAGGCTAGAGTAGCAGACTTGGAAGACATAAGAAAGACAGAGAGATACATAGACGAGACCTACAGGGATATAGTCCTGAAGTCTCATCTCCAGTCTGGCAGCATCCCTTTTGCCATGGAGGAGAGAGGTCACGTGACTGGAGAGCATCACCCTGGTGTGGCAGGAAGTGATCCTGTAACTAGGACCTGTCCTCCAGGTGATGTAAAACCCTCTCGCACCGAGGAAGTTTCTCCAGGGCCATGTGCCCATGAGGGAAGGGTTAGGACAGCTGTTATAGTTGGTGATTCGATCATTAGGCATGTAGATAGCTGGATGGTTGGTGGACGTGAGGATCGCCTGGTAACATGCCTGCCTGGTGCGAAGGCAGCGGACTTCACGCGCCACCTAGATAAGGTCTTAGATAGTGCTGGGGAGGAGCTTGCTGTCTTGGTATATGTCAGTACCAATGACATAGGAAAATGTGGTAGGGAGGTTCTGGAGGCTAAATTTAGGCTTTTAGGTAGGGAGTTGAAATCCAGAACTTCCAGGGTAGCGTTCTCTGACATGCTTCCTGTTCCACGCGCAGGACCCAAAAGGCAGGCAGAGCTCCAGATTCTCAATGCGTGGATGAGACAGTGGTGCAAGGATGAGGGTTTTGAATTTGTTAGGAACTGGGGAACATTCTGGGGAAAGGAGGGGCTCTTCCAAAGGGATGGGCTTCACCTTAACCGGGATGGAACCAGGCTGCTGGCATTAACCTTTAAAAAGGAGATAGAGCAGCTTTTAAACTAGATAATAGGGGAAAGCCGACAGTCGCACAAGAGCGCATGGTTCGGAAGAATGTATCCTTGAAGGATACTACTAAAAGCAGAGAGGTTCCAAAAATGAGTAAAGTGGCCCAAATGCCCTCGAGAATGAAGCAGACAGAGCTTAAAGATCCCAAATTACTCATGCCTACCAATAGCCAAATTAATATGAATAAAATACAGTCTCTAAAATGCTTGTATGCAAATGCTAGAAGTCTAAAAAATAAGATGGGAGAGTTAGAATATATAGCACTAAATGAGAGGTTAGATATGATTGGAATCTCAGAGACATGGTGGAAGGAGGACAACCAGTGGGACACTGTGATACCTGGGTACAAACTATATCATAATGATAGAGCTGATCAAATTGGTGGAGGAGTTGCACTCTATGTTAGAGAAGGCATTGAGTCAGAAAGGATTAAAGTTTTGCAGGAAACAAAATTTGCTGTAGAATCTCTATGGAATGAAATTCCATGTAAAAAGGGGAAGGCGATGGCAGTGGGGGTGTACTATCGACCATCTGGCCAGAATGAACAAATGGATGATGAAATGCTCAAAGAAATCAAGGAAGCTAGCAAAAGTTACCATGCAGTAATAATAATGGGTGATTTCAATTACCCCGTTATCGACTGGGTCAGTGTCATGGCAGGACATGCTAGGGAGATAAAGGTCCTAGATGAAATAAATGACTGCTTCTTGGAGCAGTTGGTTCATGAACCGACCAGAGGGGAAGCCATATTGGACCTAGTCCTTAGTGGAACACCAGATATGGTGCAAGAGATAAGGGTGTTGGGGCCACTTGGCAATAGTGATCATAGCATGATCGCGTTTGATTTAATTAGTGGAGGAGGGATAGTAAGGAAATCCACAGTACAACCATTTAACTTTAAAAAGGAAGACTATGATAAAATGAGGAAAATAGTTAAGAAAAAACTAAAAGGAGTAGTTGCAACGGTTAAAGACTTACATCAAGCTTGGGTTTTGTTGAAAAATACTATCTTGGAAGCCCAGACCGGCTGTATTCCACTCTTTAAGAAAAGTGGAAGGAAGTCCAAAAAACTGCCAGCATGGTTTAAAGGTGAGGTCAGAGAGGCTGTTGTTGCCAAAAAAGCATCTTTCAGGAAATGGAAAAAAGAGCCAAACGACGAAACCTGGAAACAGCACAAGCACTGGCAAGTTAAATGCAAGGCATTGATAAGGAGGCAAAGAGAGAATTTGAGAAGAAGCTTGCTGCGGAAGCAAAAACGCATAATAAAGACTTTTTCAAGTACATTCGTAGAAAAAAACCTGTGAGTCAGTTGGTCCATTAGATGATAGAGGGGTTAAAGGGGCACTAAGAGGCGACAAGGCGATAGCAGAGAGACTGAATGAATTCTTTACTTCGGTCTTTACTGAGGAAGATGTAGGGATGTTACCCATGACTGAAGTGGTATTTAAAAATGCGGAAGAATTGAAGGAAATATCGATACATCGGGAAGATGTATTACAACTATTAGATAAACTGCAGAATAGCAAATCAGCTGGGCCGGATGATATGCATCCAAGGGTGTTAAAAGAACTGAAATGTGATATTGCAGACCTGCTATTAGTAATCTGCGAACTATCATTAAAATCATCTGTCATATCTGAAGATTGGAAGATGGCAAACATAACACCAATTTTTAAAAAGGGTTCCAGGGGTGATCCAGGAAACTATAGACTGGTGAGCCTGACGTCAGTACCGGGGAAAAATGGTAGAAACCATCATAAAGAACAAAATTGCTGAACATGTAGATAGTCATGGCTTAATGGGAGACAGCCAACATGGCTTTAGACAAGGAAGATCTTATCTTACTAATCTGTTATGTTTTTTGAAGGTGTGAATAAACAGGTAGACAAAGGTGAGTCAGTTGATATAGTGTATTTGGACTTTCAGAAAGCCTTTGACAAGGTCCCTCATCAGAGACTTTTGGCAAAACTAAAGAGTCATGGGATAGGAGGCATTGTACTATTGTGGATCAGGAACTGGTTAAAAGATCGAAAGCAGAGGGTAGGGCTAAATGGCCAATTTTCCCAATGGAGAAAGGTAAATAGTGGTGTACCCCAGGTATCTGTGCTGGGTCCGCTGCTTTTTGACATATTCATAAATGACCTGGAAAAGGGAATAACAAGTGAGGTTATCAAATTTGCAGATGACACAAAACTATTTAAAGTTGTTAAAACACAAGAGGATTGTGGAAAATTGCAAGAGGATCTTGATAAATTGGAAGACTGGGCATCAAAATGGCAGATGAAATTTAATGTGGACACGTGCAAAGTTATGCACCTAGGGAAGAACAACCCAAACTATGGTTACACAATGCAAGGTTCCACATTAGGAACCACCACCCAGGAAAAAGATTTAGGCATCATTGTGGATAACATGTTAAAACCCTCGGCCCAGTGTGCAGCGGCGGCCAAGAGAGCAAATAGAATGCTAGGTATCATAAGTAAAGGAATGAAAAATAAAACAAAAGATATTATAATGCCTCTATATCGTTCCATGGTGAGACCACACCTTGAATATTGTGTGCAGTTCTGGTCGCCGTATCTTAAAAAGGATATAGCGTTATTAGAAAAGGTTCAGAGAAGAGCCACCAAAATGGTAAAGGGGATAGAAGGATACTCCTATGAAGAAAGGCTAAAAAGGTTAGGGCTCTTTAACCTGGAAAAGAGACGGCTGAGGGGAGATATGATAGAAGTCTATAAATTAATGAACGGAGTGGAACGGGTAAACGTAGATCGATTTTTTATGTTATCAGAATATAGAAAGACTAGGGGACATGCAATGAAGCTACAGGGTAAACTATTTAAGACTAATAAAAGAAAATATTTTTTCACTCAACGTGTAATCAAACTCTGGAATTTGTTACCGGAGGATGTAGTAAAGGCTATTAGTGTAGCTGGGTTTAAAAAAGGTTTGGACAAGTTCCTGGAGGAAAGGTCCATAAACCATTATTAAGAAGGGACCCAGGATATCAATGCTTGACCCAGTACAAGCATTGTGGAACCTGTGTCTTTTGGGGAAACTGCTAGGTACGTATGACCTAGGTTGGCCACTGTTGGAAACAGGATACTGGGCTTGATGGACCTTGGTCTGACCCAGTATGGCATATATTTTGTTCTTATGTTCGTATCTCTATCACCACATAAGGATACTCAAATAAACTAAAAACTCCTAATGATTTCATAAAAGCAAATAAATTAACTAACAACAGAGCTTTTTCCCATGCTGCCCCAACTATTTGGAATTCCCTTCCGGAGGACCTAAGAACTATAACCGAAATTATGGAACTCCGTAAAAAACTAAAAACCTACTTATTCTCCATGCACTACGGCAACATAGATAACCCCTTGATACACTCAGATAAAGGTTAAAAATCATGACTAATACTATTTCCAACAACTTAACAGACAATACACTATTATAAAAACACCATGATTCAATTCTAAAGTACCCACAACATATATTTGTATATAGTTTATTGTATATAATTTAATTTATTTGTAATAGTTTATTGTATATAATTTACCAGCCAATTTTGCTATTATGCATAAGTTCATTATGTTTACATTTACTTTTATTGTTACAAAATGTTCAACGTAAAACTTTTATTGTTACAAAATGTTCAATGTAAAACTAAGCTTTTGCTTTGTGGATTGTTGTTTATTGTGAACCGCAACTGAACTCTGGAAGTTGCGGGTTATAAATGTATGCTAAATAAATGCTAAATAAATAATGCTTCTCCTGAGGAAGCAGTTTCTTGCTGATCAGTGCATGGGATGTTCTTCACCCCTGACTTTCTGGGCCAGAACGACTCCTCGCCCACCTCTGAGGCATCATTTTTCACTATAAAAGGTAGAGAGAAATTAGGGCTAATCAGAGCACACAGCCTTCTTGGGACACTGGAAGGCCACGTTTAATGACCATTGAATCCATTCGGGAGTTCTCTTCCAGAGGAGATTGGTTAATGGAGGGATGAACCGGCAGTAATAGCCAATAAATCCAGGGAAGGCATGAACCTCTTTCTTTGATTTCAGGGTGTGGACCTGAGCAGTGGCATCCACCTTATGTAGTTGAGGTCATATCTGCCCATTCATGATTAAATATCCCAGGTATTGCACATCCTGACCTCCCAGAAAACATTTCTTGGGGATGGTCGTCAACCAGCCAACATGGCTTATACTTGAATTAGATGAGTGGTCCAGTCTCTGATGTAGATGACAATGTCGTTGGGCTATGCAGCCGCATGCTCCTTGTGCAGTCTCAATGGGCAGTTGAAATGTAGCAGGAGCCCCGTGTAATCCAAAGGTTAGCACTGTAAACTGGAACAGACCTTGCGTTGTCGAAAAAGAAGTCTTCTCCTTGGCATTCGGAGTCAAAGGCATTTGCCAATTTCCCTTGGTCAAATCCAAGGTTGATATAAAGCATGCTCCACCAAGTTGCTCAATTAGCTCATCTACGCTGAGCATGGGATACACTTCAAGTTTAGAAGCTACATTGATCCTCCGGAAGTCGATGTAGAATATGATGCGCGCATCAGGTTTAGGAACCAAGATGATAGGAGATGACCAGTCACTTCTAGACTTTCTATAACTCCCAGATTAAGCATCTCTTCCAGCTCCTTGGTGATGGCCTGTCACCGGGCCTCTGGAATATGATATGGTCGTGGCTGGATTACCACCCTATGGTTAGTAATGATATCATGATAAATAAGGTGGGTTCGCCCGTGCTGGTGGAAAACACCTTTAGGTTCCGGTGGATCAACTCTTCTAGGTCTCTTCTCTGGACAGTGGAAAGCTGGTATCCAATTGGAACTTGAGCTGGATCCAACGGGGCCAGAATTTCTAGCCCAAAATCCTCTCCCTGTACCACCACAGCCATCGTGGGAGTCCGCTTTTTCAATAGGTTAATATTGTAAATTTTGTCTTTCTTCCGTTTGTCTGGCTGGGCAATCTTGTAGTTAACAGGCCCCACTTTCTCTCCCTCCTCATAGGGTCCCTTCCATTTACAGACTTGCTCTTGGATTTATTTATTTAACTAACTTCTTTTTTTTTTATACCGTTTTATTACTAGTTACGATTGTTTCCAGGTAACTCAGTGCAGTAAACTTAACAATAAGGTGCGCATTACAAGGAACATATAGGGGTATGTTTACTAAACCGCAGTAATATTACTCGCAGTAAGTTCCCCAGTAATGTTACAGATGCCCGTATAAAGGAGTGGGCGGTGCATCGTTACGGCAAGCCATGTCAGTTAACGCGCGTTACAAGGCGCCTTATAAGGCACCTTAAAAGGGCACCTTAAAAGACACCTTACAAGGCACCTTACAAGGCACCTTACAAGGGCACCTTACAAGGCAACCTTACAAGGCACCTTACAAGGGCACCTTACAAGGCACCTTACAAGGGCACCGTACAAGGCACCTTACAAGGGCACCTTACAAGGGTACTTTATAAGGTGCCTTGTAATGTTCCCTATAAGGTGCCTTGTAATGTGCCTTATAAAGCACCTCATAGGGCTCCTTAGGCTAGGCGCCGTATTAGGCACCCCTGGACAAGGCATCTCAGAAGGCACCCTGGTTTACGGGACCATAGGTTAAGGTGCCCCAACAATGTTACGGTGCCCCAGGTTAGTGTGCCCTAAGGGGCTGCAAGGTGCTGCAGGTTGACATGCATGACCTGTGAGGCATAGAAACAGATGTAACCCTAACACTGGATAGAGCACCGAGGAAAGGCAATGAACAGGTGACTGAAGGAGGGAGAGCTGGGAGCTGCTGGACCTGCCATATCTGCGGCCATCCTATGTGGCTGCCAGTAATGTTGACAAACATGTTGGGGGCAACTGTACCACAGCAAAGGGTGATGGCAATGTAAAGTACTGCAATGACAGTGGGTGGCAGATGATAGACATACGTGTCCCCCAGTGGAGGCAGAGGTGGCAGGATAGTTACAATGATGGGTGGACAGAGGAGTGGTGGTGCCATGCAGATCAGGCACAGGCGAGGCAAGCACGAAGGGTACCAGTGCAGGACATGAGGTGGCAGCCTGCACAGGAAGACAGTACTCTACACAGCTGACAGACGCAGATAGATGGACTGAAGGATTGTTGGCAACTGTGGTGAGAGTATTATGGGTTGGCAGCACAGATCTGCAAAGATATGACTGTTATAGGCATGCAAAATATTTGGGTTGGACAGGCATGAAAGGAGGGAACAACGAGGAATTGAACCCATGACCACTGCCTAGAATGTCATTGTACCAAACGGTAGGCTATACCTCTATGGTTTGTTCACAGCACTGGCTGGGTACAGGAGGACTGCAGGTCACCGCACAAACTGTCTGCTCTGTGTGCCAGGATAGGGTACACCCACCGGTAACCATGATGCACTGCACATGCAGATCAGCGGTCAACATCTGTTCAGCAGATAGGGTATGCACCTCCCCAGGTGGAACTGACCCTGTGTGATACTGGCACAGAGTAGCTACAGACCATGACAATGTGCGGATTCGGTGCTCACCCTGAGGGTGAGGTGGGGCACCCAGCACCAGGTCCACAGTACCCGGGTTGGGTGAGATAGGCTTTGCTGTAAATCCCCATCATTGCCAGTGTGTGGTAGGTATTCCTTGCATTCATGCTTAGGATAAGCCTGTGTCCATCTGTATTCCACAGTCATGTTTAGTCCCTATGGTCATTTGTTACAAGAGCAGGGGGGTGTCTGGACTCGCATGCAGATTATGCAGCACCACCTAACAAACCGCCCTCTCTGGGTCAAGGTGGTGTACAGGATCTGCCCCCAACAGACCCACACTCCACATCTTTGCAATGGTGGCAGTGGAAGGATATGCTGAGGAGCTGTGGGACCAGCAAGACCAGGCCTGCTGGCGAAAGGGGGCTGTCTGGGGCAATTGATGCAGATCCGTACATTTTACAGGGGGACTGGTAGTCAGGCAGTAAGCCTTGAGACACTCAGCTGCCCCCCACCACGATCTGACATTCACCAGCAGAGGGCACAGTCAGTCTGCACCTGCTGCACCCTGCAAGGTGTTCCAGCCATGCACATGCTAACTACAGTCCACCAGACAGTCCATAGTGCATGCTCCCAGAGGAACTAGGTACACCCAGAAGTGGGATGTGAGCACAGACACCAAGCAGGTATCTCAGTGATTGGGCCCCGGAACAGGGATCACACAGATATCACTAGAGACAGATAGTGTATAGCACTATGTGGGAACCTAGACATGCCATGGTCATTGCTTGGTCAGGGTGAGAGTGACCTCCCCGCATGACATGCTGTGGCCACCCTGTCCATGCAGGTGGTGGTCAGGCACTACAATGTCCCAGCCCTTGCCCTACACCCTGTGCAGATGCATCCTGCCCAGTCTGCCCTGTCTGGCCCATACCCACAATACCATGCTCCTCATTATGCACATTGGCAGGCTAATGATGAAAACAGTGTGTGCATTGTGGGCCCAGTGAGGTGTAGGCAGCCACTAAACAGTGGATAGACATACGCACACTCCCACTCTTATTTCAGCATTGTGCAAAGATAGGGGTGGTTGGCAGCCCTGCCTGCCACATTAGTCCTGAGCACAGTGCAGGCATTGCTAAGGTATGCAGGTGGTAATATTGCCTTGGTGGTAACTGCTGCTCCATGCCGGGCCCAACAGCCTGACTCTCCATGGGGCTTTGGATAGTGGAGCCTGTGTGTGTGGGTGTTTGTGCCCCTGTTGGTCACTGCTTTGGGGATTGCACATGTTGCTGATGTATCTGCATTGTAGGATAAAATATATGGATATGTTCTGCCAGATCCACAGCTGGGACCTGAACCTGTGACCTTCTGCTCCTGGACACACTGGCTGTGTGTACTGCACCACACTGTTGCCACAGAGGCACAGCAGTCCCTGGAGTTACCTGTACCTTTTCTCAGCCAGACCTTTTCTGTTGCACTGCACACCACGTACTGGTACAGGGCATGGCCTAGGTCCACTGCAGGCAGGTGCCACAGCCCCCTCAAGCACGAACACACCCCCCCCCTGCCATGCTGACATGACCATATGCTGCTGGTGCTGGTAGTGCACAGTCCCAGGCCATCCACTGTGCAGGTAGGCAGTCGCCTGGGGAGTGGGGTCTGGGGCGGGGAGGCATACATGGACATCCTCACATCCCTCCCATCACCGCCTACCAATATTATGTCCCTTTCACATGGGGGAGGGATGGCTGGGGGGATGTCAGGTCAGTGCCCTGGCAACAATTGGCTAGGGTGGACCAGGTAGATGTAAGTGGATTGTGTTTGGCCTTGGTCAGCTGCTGTCTTGCTGATTTCCGCTTTCTATGTTCCTATGTGCCACCTAGGCAACAGCCTAGTCCACCCTGTGCCCCAGCTGCCTCCACTACATGTCCCGTCTGCAGCTCCCTATGTCCCATTTGCACCATCACCATAGTGGCCTTTCATACTTGGGCACTATGCTGTTGCTGCAAATGGATCACTACTATCACTTTTCTTGGGCTCCCTGCCTATGTTGTATATTGCTGACGCTTAAATGGTTTCACCCTCCTGCAAAAGTGCATCTAATGACAGGTTTTCAGTCCCAGTAATGTTCAGCCCTTAATTTCCCCGCGTTAGTGTAGCGGGAGCATCTCCCCGCCCATTGACCCCTTCTCTCCGCCCTCTCTCCACCCTCTGTGGGACTTACCACAGCCGGTGACGTTACTGCGCGTTAACGTTACTTAACGCTTGTTAACGTAGCCGCTGTTATATTACCGCAGTTTAGTAAACATACCCCATAGTTTAACAATTGTTCAACATCAAATGATTAAGACAACTAATAAATTGAGGTTGTTGCTTAGCCGGGTGTTCCTTGTTAAGTATCTAACCCATAATACTCTAGGAACAACAGTGTCTTTAAGCTTTTACGGAATTGACTGGTTAGCTGGATGGATCTTATTGGAGTGGCAGCAAGTACCAAAGGGTGGGAGCGTATAGTGAAAAAGCCCTTTTGTTCTTTGGCTTTTTGAGGGTTTGTCTGTAGGTATGAGGGCAGCAGGACTAAAATTCTGTCTCCCAGTTGGAAGATGCGGTACATGGCTGCCCAATTGTAATTGTAGGCTCCAGCCTGCTCGGCTTGGGCTTTTTCCAGATGGAGTTTGGCCACCTCTCCAGCTTTCCTAAGCTGGTCTTGTATTTGAATAACGTACGCCACCAAATACGCCCAGCACAGGGTTCTTCCCAAGCTTCTCTTACCACATCTAATATGCCTCTTGGCCGTCTTCTGAAGAGCAACTTAAAAGGCAAAAACCCTGTGGAACTCTGACTTACCTCACGGATGGCAAACATCAAATAGGGTAGGAGAATGTCCCAATTCTTCCTGTCCTCCCGCATGAACCTTTTTGACATCTGTTTCAGAGTTTCGTTGACTTGCTGAACAAGGCTATCCATCTGTCAGTGATAAACTGATGTTTGCAGCACCTTGACCTTTACCAAGGCACACACTTGCTTCATCACCTTGAATACAAAAGGTGTTTCTTCATCTGTGAGGATATCATTGGGTATTCCCACCTGCGAGAATACTTTCCAGAGGACATTTGCAATCGTGGTAGTCTTCATATTCCTTACAGCAGTGGCCTCCGGGTATCAGGTAGCATAGTCTAGTATGGCTAAAATATACTTGTTGCCTCAAACAGTTCGCCCCAAGTGTCCTACTTAACTTTTACTAATATTTACTGATACATTCTTGTCTTTATATCATTATTTAAAAGTTTATGTTCTTTTTAAAGATATCATATCTATATATTTATGTTTTTAACTGTTTGATTTTATCTTTAATATGTGTTTAGTATTACAGGTTTTTTGCCTGTTTGATTAACATGTTTAATGTAGTAATTAAAGTTATGTTTTAATTGTATTTATTATATACATGTTTATGATTATTATTATCTATTATTATTATCATTTCTCTTTGAGGTGTGCTCCTTTTAAGACCCCCTGAAGAAGGCTGGTTAGCCGAAACCCGTCGGGGCGCAATAAACAAGGTTTTTCACCTATAACTGTTGTCAGTCCAGGTTCTGCTTTTTTGTTCTTCTACCAGGTCCATGGCCACTCCTTCATATTGGGTTTCAATGATACGCATAGGCCCTAGAGGGGCAGGTCGGATTCTGGTGGGGTTATGAAGTTGGCAGGTGGGGCATGACTGGCAAGGCATGACTGGCAATATAACTGTACCTGTTTATGGACCCCGGGCCAGAATAGTTGGGCTAAAATATACTCCAGTGTTTTCTCCACCCCCAAGTGTCCCCCTAATAAATGCCAGTGGGCCAGTGATAATGCCTGCTGATGTTAGGGCTGGGAAACTATCAGTTGTTGTACCTCTTCCCTCTCTAGGTCACCCTCGGTCACTCTGTATAACAAATCTCCCTTTAGCATTAAATAGGGAAAGGTTCTTGCAGGGGGACTCTCCGTTACCTACTGGAACCTCATCCACTTCCAAAAACCACTCTCAAGCATGTTTAAAGGACTCAACCTCTTGCTGGGCCCTCCTGTAGTAACCTGGGTTTTCCACCAGCCCCCACTTTGGGAAAGGGACAGTTGTATTTGGTTCACTACCACTGAGCCCTGAACTATCCACAAGGGTTTCTTTCCTACGCTCTCCCTCCCCGGATCCCTACCCCCAGACTCTGTTGGCAGCGTAGCTTTTCCTGACAACGGTAACTCCGGGCTTAGAATTGGAATTCTTGACATATAGATCCAGATCTTCCATTCAGAAAATCTCTGGGAAATCTTCCTGGTCTGACTTAGTGGAGTCATCAGTTAGCCAGGCCCATATCGCTCCGAAGTTTGGGTAGTCTCGGCTGATCACCAAGCGATATGACATCCAGGGCAGCACCATAACCTCAAATGTGACGTAGCCTGCTGGAGTCTTAAGGGAAACCTGAGCCATTGGATACTGCCTCTGGTCTCCATGCACACAGGTCAGTGCATAGTCAATTTGAAATAGGGTTGCGATTTCCCAGCAAATGAGGGTCCATCCATTTCCGGAGTCTATCAAGGCTTGGAAGCAGGTCCCCTTGAGTTGCACTGGAATCACAAAGTTCTGTCATCATTTTAAATGGCACTTCCTTATCGTTCCTCCAGCTTAGTCCTCTACGTATGGGTAGTGCACCTCCTCCTGCAGCATGAAGACTGGACCAATCAAATTTCAGCATCACTGGATCCAGCATCCTGGCTAGCCCTTCAACTCCAGTGTGTCCAGTCTTCATGCAGCAGGAAGATGTTTGTGAGCCTGGCTGGGCTCACTAGTCAGTCAATTTAGGGCTTAGTTTTCTAGCTAACCTTTTATTTTTACTTTCTTTGGTCCCTATTGGGGTTTCTTTTTCTTTCCTATAGGATAGGAGTACCTGTCTCTTTAACTTTTTTGTGGAAACCGGCACTCCGGAGGAGGGGGGGGCTCAGCAGAGGTCCCTCTCCTGCTCAGCCAAAAGCCGCTTGCAGTTACATTACTTTTTCCTTTTGCTTGGCTTGGATCTCTGTGCCCAAGACTGTTCGGGGCAGAGCTCCTGCGGCGGCTGTACAGTGCCACAGTTCCTGTCAGGTAGGAATCTGTACGTTTGAGAGTGCCGACGGGCTTCTCGGGGGCAGGCACGGTTCGTGCAACGGTCCCTGTACTTGCCTTTATCACGTTTTTTCTTTTACTTTCTTTGTTTTCGTTTTTTTCTTTAGCGTTGTTTTTTCGGAGCTGTTTTCTTTTTCCCGGATCTTTGCCTATCCGGGCAGGAGCGGTCTATTTCGTCGGGGCCTTGCCCGGGCTGGTCACTGAAAAGATCTTCTTGTCTTCACTGAAAGATCATCATGCGCGGCGTCTTTCCAGATGATCTTTCAGTGAAGACAAGAAGATCTTTTCAGTGAAACGTGGGCAGCATTCATCATGAGATGTTCATGAGATCCTTATTTCTCCTGACGAACCGCCTCAATGAGAAACGCAAGGCGCCAAAATTATTAGCATTGGGATTTGAACAATAGCCAGTAGCAACAATCTTCGTATGTGCTGGGCTATATTTTGATCATCAAGCTAAGTATTTTTAAAATTTACGACATTTAAGCTAGAAAGCTGGAAGCCCAGTCACATCATTAATTAGAAACTACTGGCAATTGCATTTGATGAAACAATTTAAAAACTCAGCAGATCCTTGATGTGAAATCGGCACACCGTTGAAGTTTCTTTGAAACGTAAGAGTGGTGCACATATTGATCTGAGATCAGCTGGAGAATCTTTTCAGATATTCTAACTCTGTTTTACAGGTTGAATGAGAAGTTATTTAGATTTAGTTATGGCTTAATGGGAGACAGCCAACATGGCTTTAGCCAAGGAAGGTCTTGTCTTACTAATCTGTTACATTTTTTTGAAGGTGTAAATAAACAAGTAGACAAGGTCCCCCATGAGAGATTCTTGGAAAAATTAAAAAATTATGGGATAGGAGGCAATGTACTATTTTGGATCAGGAACTGGTTAAAAGATAGAAAGCAGAGGGGAGGGCTAAATAGCCAATTTTCCCAATGGAGGAAGGTGAATAGTGGAGTACCCCAGGGATCTGTGCTCTGTCTGCTGCTTTTTAACATATTTGTAAATGACCTGGAAATAGGAATAATGAGCAAGGTAATCAAATTTGCAGATGACACAAAATTATTCAAAGTTCTTAAAACCCAAGAGGATTGTGAAAAATTGCAAGAGGACATAAATAAATTTGAAAACTGGACATTCAAATGGCAGATGAAATTTAATGTGGACAAGTGCAAAGTTATGCACCTAGGAAAGAACAACCAAACATTAGGAACCACCACCCAGGAAAAAGATTTAGGCGTCGTTATGGATAACACTTTGAAACCCTCTGCCCAGTGTGCAATGTCGGCCAATAAAGCAAATAGAATGCTAGGAATCATAAGGAAAGGAATGGAGAATAAAACAAAGGATATTATAATGCCTGTGTATCGTTCCATGGTGTTGACACTACCTTAAATATTGTGTGCAATTGTGGTTGCTGTATTTTAAAAAGCATATAACAGGATTAGAAAAGGTACAGAGAAGAAACACCAAAATTGTAAACAGGATGGAAGAATACCCCTATGAGAAGAGGCTAAAAAGGTTAGGGCTCTTCAACCTGGAAAAGTGATGGCTGAGGGGGAGATATGATAGTGGTCTATAAATTAATGGATGGAGTGGAATGGGCAAATGTCTATCGATTGTTTACACCATCAAAATGTAGAAAGACTAGGGGACATGTAAAGAAGCTACAGTGTAACCCACATAAGACAAATAAGAGAATCGTTTTTCACTCAACGCGTAATCAAACTCTGGAATTCGTTACCAGAGGATGTAGTAAAAGCTGTTAGTGTATCTGGATTTAAAAAAATGTTGGACAAGTTCCTGGAAGAAATGTCCATAAACCATTATTAAAGGGGATCTTGGAAATCCACTGCTTGTCTCAATACAAGCACTGTGGAACCTGTGTCTTCTGGGGAAACTGCTAGGTATTGTGACCTAGATTGGCCGCTGTCGGAAACAGGATACAGGGCTTGATGGGCCTTGGTCTGACCCGGTATGGCATATCTTATATTCTTATGTTAAAGGAGGACTGTTGATAATCCCTTTGGAAAAGGACATGTAGCATTTTATATATCCCATCATTGGAAATAAGGAGCCTTTGAAACCAAAGGACAGTTAATGTTGAATAAAGCCATCATGGCCAGTGCTATGAAAAGCAGAAATTTCAATATAGCATGCATTGATTATAAGATTGTTTTTGATAGAATTCCTCACTCCTGAATAACATTGTTTTGAAATATACAAAATAAACTGCAAATTGACTGAGTATATCAGTTGGTCTGCCATATTCTCATGGTAAATCTGAATTATGAAGATGGACAGTTCATTATTCCTAACATCAAGATCCAGTGAAGAATATTTCAGGAAGATTTCCTGTCGTTGCTTCTGTTTTGTATGGTGCTTAATCCACTGAGTGTACTCATCAGCTCTTTGGGATACAAATTTAGCTTGAATCCTAAAGATGGTAACAATCCAGAAATAACACTTATTGTCTATAAATGACTTGAAGTTCTATGGTTCCAGTGAACAAGAAGTAGTGGAACAACTCCATATAGTGAAAAGCTGCTCAGATGACATCAAGATGTCATTTAGCCTTGGCAAATGTGCTTAGCCAACTTTTCTTATAGGAAAATTGAACAAAATTGATAAGATATCTTTTAATGAGCATTATGACATAAAGGGAACTGAACAAGAAGGCATATATAAATATCTAGGAGAAGAGGAAGGAACAACCACCAAGCAAAAATTACTGAGAGAAGTGTCAGCAAAGACTATTACAGGAGATTAAAATCATTATCAAAAAGTACTTAATATGGAATAAGATACAAGCCATTAATCAGCTGGCAATTCCTATATTCTCACATAGCTTTCTGATTTTAGACTGGTCTCTTAAAGATCTTGAGAAACTGGATGTATGAACAAGAAAACTCCTCCATGCCCATGAGATAATTTATAAGAACTGATGTACGCTGAGACTGTATATCCCTAGGCCCGAAGGAGGACTGGACCTCATAAAAATTGATTATACCTCCAGCACTACTATCATAGGCCTTTAGGCCTACTTAATAGCATCAGCAGATCTGAATATGCAAAAAGAACTGACATATGAAAATAAACATCTACAATCTGTCTTCATCATTAAATTTGGAAAGCATTCCGCAGAGGGAAGGGTAAGAGTTTACTAACACACACAGAAAAAGAAACAACAAAATTTGGAAAATAAAAGAGAAAAATCTCTTCAAAAAATTAGAACAGACAAGGCAAAACATGTGGCAAATGGATAAATAGAGTGGGAAACATAAAGCGTTACTTCAGGAACCATTTGTTGATCAAGATCAGATACACGAATGGTTAAGGGAAAATAAACTGAAACCTGAGGGATGAGACAGTGATAGTTGCGGTCCAGGATAGCAGATTATGGGTGAAGTGGTTCATAGTAAACATGGAGAAAACTGGTAAAATGAACATATGCAGATTCTATAAGAAAGAGCTGGAAATGGTCACTTATCTAGCTGGTTGCAATAGAGTGGCATGCCTTATCCATTAGAAACTTTGTAAGTATTACAATAGTGCTGTACTGTAAAAACACTGAAATTGTGACCCTAAGAGAACTATGGAGAATGAAGAAATTATGATAATTTGAGACATTCCCATTCCAACGGATAAGAAGCTGTATGCGAGAAAACCTAACATAGTGGTAAAAGAGAAAAGCACCAGTACAGCATTGATAATAGAGATGTTTGTTCTAAGTAATCTGTGAATCGTATGGAGAGGGCAAAAGATCCTGAAATACCAAGAAATGCAGTCAGAGACCAAAAAATATGGCAGAAAGATACAAAAATATTTCCCATCGGATTGGGAGCCACGTGCCTTATTAAGAGGAATGTCCAATCGCACCTTGACAAATTGGATATACATGTTGTATCTTATCAATTCAAGAAGGGAGCTCTCTTTGACAGAAGTACTATGGTGAGCATTAGCAATAAATTTGAGAGATTGAGATCATACTTCACCCTGGCTTATAAGTGAAGTTCCTGACTGCCATGCAGTGGTGTACATTCCACCCAAGCAGCCCTCACAGTACGTGGGGGCCCAGGCAATAAGGGAGCCTACAGGTCCCCGAGACCTGCACTGCAGCAGCCAGGCACAGTGCAACTCACCTTATTTTTAATTTATTTTGCCATACTGCTTCCCCATCCCTGTTTGCAAGTAATACTTTTCTAACCCAGCAGCTTTTACTTCCTGCCATGAAAACACACAGGTGTTATGAAACTTCAGCCCAACAGGAGGAAGCAATAGCTGCCGGGCAAGTAAAGTATTACTTACAAGCAGAAAGGGAGGCAGCATAGCAATCTTCAGTTAAAATAAGCCATTTGCTGTACTGCATGGGAGAGGGAGGGAGAGAAGGAAAACAGATTGGGTCACCCCCCTGGTCAAGGCAGGGGCGGCCCAAGGGGGATGCGGGGCCTCATTTGCATAAATATTTGCATAATGTTACCATACACTAACTTTTAGTAAACATGCCTCTTAATGAGTGTACGGATAAAGAAAGACTAAAAGATTTCTACATTACTATAATCCAGTGCCAACCGCCAGGCACATTAGGAACTACTACAAAAACTGCCCATTTAGAACCCATAACAAACCCGCCATATCCTAACAGCACTACCAGGACTCACAAAAGCACCATACCCTACCTATCAAAAGGAAACACTGCAAATATTAAACCAATACATTTCAGAGAATAACAATACATGACCTACTGGGGAAAGAGAACAAGTGCTAATGTCAAATAGGAATTACATAAACAGAATACCTCAGCTCATTTGCACATGCAGAACATAGACCATCACCAAACAAGGAATCACAATTTAGAAATAGGAAGACAATAATTAAACTGGGAACCCCAAAAGCCAAACTTGGAATGTACAACAACACTGTAGAAATAAAACTATAAATTAATTTCCTCTTGTACTAAACAAAGCGCAGATGTTAATGATGCACATTTCCCAGAGCTGACATATTCCAGTTAATAAATTCAAAATAAAGAGAGATTTTTCTACCTATCGTGCATTTTTTTCAGTTGCAATTGCTCCAGCCACTTTCTTCTGGTTTCTTCGTGTCTTCTGCTAACTCTCCATCGTCTGCTGTCCATTTGTCCTTTCTTCTCTCTTCTAGTTTTTTTCCATTCTCTCTCTACATCTGCTTTAACATACTAATCTTTCTCCTTTTGCTCTTTCCTCATTCCTATTTCATCCACTCAAATTTTACATCTCCATCCTCAATCCCCACTTACTCTCCCAATATCCGTCCAATTGTAGATTTGTCTTCCCTCCCACACAAAATATTTTTCCCCTCTCCATTTCACACTCCCAGCTTCATCCCATTCTAATCCTCCCCCAACATCAGCTCCCTTCTAGTTCCAGCCCCACCCAGCATCCGCTCCCTTCTAGTCCCTGCATCAGCCCATTTCCAGTCCTAGTCCCCGCATCAGCCCATTTCCAGTCCTAGCCTCCCATAAGCCATTTCCAATCCTATCCTAGCCCCACCATCAGCCCATTTGCAGTCCTAGCTCCCCCATCCCTTTCCAGTCCTATCCGAGTCCCTCCATCAGCTCATTTCCAATCCCAGCCCCCATCAGCCCATTTCTAGTCCTTTCCTAGCCCTACCATCTGCCCATGTCAAATCCTAGCTCCCCTCCACTCAGCCCATTTCCAATCCAAGCCCCCCATGAGCCTACTTCCAGTTCTAGCCCCTCCATGAGTCCATTTCAATCCAAGCCCCCCACCACAGCCTATTTCCAATCTTAGCACCCCCAAAAGCCCATTTCCAGTCCTATCCTAGCCCCTACATCAGCCCATTTCCTGTCCTACCCCCCACTCAGCCCTTTTCCAGTCCTAGCTCCCTCCCCTCACAGCCCATTTCCATTCCAAGCCCCCCTCCCCATCAGCTATTTGCAGTTCAAGCCCCCCCCTTCCACTCAGCCCATTTCCAGTCCTAGCAACCCCCCCAGCCTGTTACCCATCCTAGCCCCCCAATAGCCCATTAGCAGTCCTAAGCCCCCCATCAGCCCATTACCAGTCCTATGCCCCATCAGCCCATTTGCAGTCCTAAGCCCCCCATAGCCCATTACCAATCCTAACCCCCCATTAGCCCACTTCCATTCCTAACCCCCCATCAGTCCACTTCCAATCCTAACCCCCCCCCATCAGCACATTTTTAGTCTTAGTCTCCCCATAGCCCATTACCAGTCCTAACCCCCCATCAGCCCATTGCCAGACCTAGCCCCCCCATAGCCCATTACTAGTCCTAGCCCCCCCCATCAGCCCATTTCCAGTCCTAGCCCCCCCATCAGCCCATTTCTATGCCTAGCCCCCCCCATCAGCCCATTTCCAGTCCTAGCCCCCCCCCTCAGCCCATTTCCAGTCTTTGCCCTCATCAGCGCATTACGAGTCCTACCCCCCATCAGCCCATTTCAAGTCCTAACCCCCCCACAACCCATTACTAGTCCTAACCCCCCCATCAGCCCACTTCCAGTCTTAGCCCCCCATAGCCCATTACTAGTCCTAACCCCCCATCAGCCCACTTCCAGTCTTAGCCCCCCATAGCCCATTACTAATCCTAACCCCCCATCAGCCCACTTCCAGTCTTTGCCCCCACCCAGCCCATTTCCAGTCCTAACCCCCCTCCCCCCATCAGCCCCGGCAGGATTAACAGAGCCGTGCGTGAAAGAGAAACTCTCGCGGCTCTGAAAGCCCACGCTTTGGGACTCTGTCCGGAGTTGATGCTGCAAGGAGGCTTTGCCGGGCAGGGGGCCCTGCGGCGGGACGCTTGATTCTGCCGCTGCCACGGCAGCAGCGGCTGTTGTAGCAGCAGCCGGTTTGCTTGTTTTTTATCTATTTGGGCTTATGTAGAATGTTTTTTGCGCGGGGCCCCCTGAAATGCGGGGCCCTGTGCAAAAAACATTCTTGCTCAATGGACGGGCCGGCCCTGGGTCAAGGGGGCCCCTTAGCAAAACTTTGCTTGGGGGCTCTGTTTAAAACTTATGCCACTGTTATAGTATGCACCAAACTAAACCATTTGGAGAAATTGCTCTGAGACATTTTAAAATTGCTTGAGAAGGCTGGCAAGGCAGGCCCCTCGGTTTCCCAAGTAGTGACTGAGATAGGTATATATCTAGTCCATTTGATGATTTAGAACCCTAAGAAAGGGGGACTGCAGAGGGCAATGCTGTCAGGAAAGCAAGATAGTGACAGTAATAATAATTCTAGATTTTTAAGAAGTTGTGAACCTAAGCTGTCCTTTTCCCCCTTCCCCAGCATCTGCTCCCTGGGAAAGTGGGTGGAGTTGTAGCATGCGCCCTCATCCCTTTCCACCTCTTCACTCTCACTCACTTCCCTTCCCTCCCTTCCCTGTGTTCTAGCCATTGAGCTCTCCCCTTGCATGTTATCTTGATCACTTGCTGGCATTCTTTGTGTCCTCGCTATGCCTGAAAAAAATGGTCTGTGAATCAAATACAGCTTTGGCAAAGAAAAATATGGTGGGCCTCAAAAATGAGCTTGCCTAGAAAGGTTTGGCCCAAATGGACCATAATTCAGGGACCACTGCCGTAAATATTTGGCTGCTTTATTAAGATGATCCACATACTGAAAGACATTTAAAGAGCTGTGTCTAAGTTCTCATTATCATTCATAAGATACTCCACCAATCCAAAGAAGAGTTTAAACCTTCAGGCATTAACAAATTCAAAAGGTAAATCCAATACTGTTCCTGGTAAAGGAGATGGGACTCACGATCACCGCCCCTTATTTTTTCTGGAACATAATCCAGAATACACCATCGTAAATCCTGGAAAGAATGCTGATGATCATCACAGTGTTGGACCACAGGAGCAGATAAAATGTTAGTAGTAATCCTGGACCGGGAACAGTATTGGATTTACTTTTGGAATTCGTTAATGTCTGAAGGTTTAAACTCTTCTTTGGATTGGTGGAGTATCTTATGAATGAGCATGAGAACTTAAGGGGTGGGATTTATGCAAAAGAAGGTTATCTTATTGGTTGTCGATTAGTCACGTGATTTAGGACAGGGGCTTGAAAGTGATGAGCGAGCCCTTGGCCTCCTCACATCTGCAACGAAGTTTTGAAAAAGGGCTAGGAGGATCTAAAGCCCGAAACACAACGTTGGGTTAACTTTTAATATTATATTTGAGTTGCAAATTGAAAAGCGGACTATAAAGATTTGTTTCAGAAGACCCGTGATGCCTGCTGCAGCATTCTTCGTTAATGGAGGATTTAGCTTTTTTTTCAGGCATCGATCCGGGAGCTTGGATCCCTTTGGGAAGCTAAGTGTCGATTTAATGGCTTTATAAGGATGAGGATCGAATATTAAGCTACATAATATATGTTGGTGGTTAGGCCAGCGTGTGGTAGCAGGATAAGACAGTGTCTTTTGAGGTGGATTATTCGTTGGTCTTAGGACAGCACTGGTGTATGTCCATTTAGAAGTTCAGGGTCTTTTCAGTCCTAGTTGGATTCATTTCCCACACTAAATCGATTGTACCCTGAGGATTTGGTGTATCCCTTGGGTAATTCTTTTGGGGTTGCGTCCCTATACAAATAATAAAGAAGAAAAAAAGGAACGTTATGCTACGAGAGGATTTCTTTATCTTCAAGGCATTAGTTCAGACAAAAATTTAATTCTTACAGGTATATCTCTTTAGAATTGGTTGAATAATCATGACCTGGCAATGTCCCAGTTTTTATATTATTTCCTACTATTTCCTTTTTTAATTGGTCTTTTTTTGTTTGATTCTTGTATGTGTCAAATATGTCTGCATATATAGTCCAAAGCCATTTCACTGGCTACTTTTTGTAGGAGATATTGCACATTGAGGGGTAGAACTGCAAGGGTGTCAATAATGTTGATCATAACTGTGATATATATGTATAAAATAATTGATTGGATACAGTATCTGGTCACAGAGCGGCATATTTCAAATGTTTTGCTAAGAGAGAGACAGCATTCCCTTGGAGCTATTTCATATTTACGCTCAGTTACTAGTGTGCAAGATCTGGCTTATTCTTAAAGCTGTAATGTGCCTGTTTTAGGTTCAGTCTCCTGTGGACTCTGCAACAATGTCCCCTGTGGAACGCACAGCTGCCTGGATCTTGAATAATGGGCAGTATGAGGATGAGGAAGAGGAGTCAACAGAACAAAATAAAGATGACGTAAAGCCGGCTGAGAAGGTTGGAGAGCCTTAGCATCTGAGCACTAGCTTGATCACCAGAAAGTAACCAAATAATGGCTCAAAATTACTAGAGAGTCCTTGTGGAAATGCATTTTAAATTGAAAACTATACTATTTTTAGAAGGACTACTTTATTTCCCTTGGTAGATTTTTGAAAGGTATAGATGTAGCAGAAACTGTTCCAGAAGGTGTTATTGTTAAACTAGTTTGTCTGTGTATACCAACTGAAAATGTAGTAGAGAATTTTTGTAGATAATGATTGGACATTACCTTGCCAGTTGGACTTGCCTTCCTCCTGGTCAATCACAGTACTGTTTCCCTTTTCCCCTCTTAGCTCTGTAAAGGTAGCCATGTGGCTATGATTTTGAAGATGCACAGACTACCTTTCCTGCTGCCTAACATTTGCATAAGCTGAACCACCTCCCCATCTATGGAGTTCTGGACTCCAATTTCGAGCATGTATGTCAAACAGATGCCATGTGTGCAGGGATATCTGTTGGCTTACATCTGTATGATGACTAACACTACTGGTACAGACATACCACCAGCACCAAGCATGTTTTATATATATAGATAGATTGCAAATTTGATAGGTTAATCAGGGAGGGAGAAATACAAAACAAAACCAAAAATCAAGGCTCGGGTAAAATGCTATATTTTGTTTAATGCTTATCAGACAGAAGCTTTTTAAGTGGGACCAGAGAAATGATTTGGCCCTCAATGAAAAACAAATGAAGGAAGTTCAATATTCACAGTATCGTGTCACTATGAGGAGTGTAAAGTCAATCAGCTTGTTGATGTGTATGCATACTTCTCTCATATAAACCACTTGGTGCTCATGCTCATAATTGTTTTTCTTTTTTTTCATCTACACTCTGCACCCTCAAAAGTACGAGCAGGAGATAGCAAAGCTGAAGGAGCGGTTGAAGGTGTCCAGCCGACGTCTGGAAGAGTATGAGCGTCGCCTCCTGGTGCAGGAGCAGCAGATGCAGAAGCTTCTGATGGAATACAAAGCCAGGCTGGAGGACAGCGAAGAGCGACTGCGACGGCAACAGGAGGAGAAAGACAGCCAGATGAAAAGTATCATCAGCAGGTAAAACCTTGCACAGGTTTCTGCATGCCTCCGCCACAAAACCTAAGAATGTACTAGATAAGAAAATTGTTTTATCAGGCTGGTGACACCCAGTACAACTGGGACAATTTCCTTATCTTTCTGCACTTTATATTTGTCTCTGTTTGCATTTGTTGGGACTTGAGGATCTTCTTTTTCTCCACCCATTGTACAGAGTAGTCACTTGAAACTGACGCATCCATTATATGAGATGTTCTGTTTCTCTCATTTACCACAATGTCCAGTATTCTATCAAGCTTTTTATCAGTGGGAATAGGAATGTCCCAGATGATCACAACTTCTTCATTCTCTGCAATTCTCACCGAGTTGTGATCCCAGTATTTTTCTGGAACAGCAATGCTGCAGTGTTTACATAGTTACCTGTGGCTGAGGCATCCTGCCTCATTGTGTCTTTCTTATATACAGAGTTCTCGCATCACTTCACAGTCAGCTATGAGGTATATGGCCATTTCCAGTTCACTGCTACAGAAATCAGCATATATCTGATTTACCAGTTTTTAATACTGTCTGTGAGCCCTCTTGTTCTTGGTCCAGTATCTTTGGTTGCAATTATCACTATCTATTATCACTCGCCCAATTCAGAAAAGCACTAAAACACCACCTCTTTCTCTTGCACTACTCTCAACCAGCAACTCAACCTCATCCATCACACACCCAGCTAGGAAATCATAAGATCTCCAGGAACAAGCAGGAATCTAATCATCACATATGGGTATCGTCGGTACCGACGGAGCCTGCGCGGGAACGCTCCCCAGCGTCCAATCAGAAAGCTTTTGGGAGCATCCCACAGCGCCTGCGTGCTGCCTTCCCGCCTTTCCCAACTGCCTCTCTCCAGTTCTTCTTTTTCCACGGAGCCAGCAGGTCATGTTCCTGTCACCGCAGAAGAATTTCCTTATTTCTTTATTTCTTATTTCTTTTTGTGGTCGCGTCTGTCTTCCCCGACACTCTACCGCTACCGCCAGTATTTCTTTTCTTTTAAAAAAAATTAAATTTTCCATTCTTTTACTTTCTTCAGGTGCACCTGTCTTTTTGGGCCTTAAGGCCCAGAAATTTCCTTAATATGGAAAAACCTGCTTCAGGTTTTAAAAAGTGCACAAAATGTGGCGGTACCATTTCCGTCACCGACACCCATGAATGGTGTTTAAAATGTTTAGGTCCTGACCACTCCATCACAGATTGTGTGTCCTGTGCTGTGATGTCTAAAAGGGGTCGACAGAACCGAGCTGCTAAGCTCAGTACCCTGTTTCCCTCTGATGCGGCTTCGGTGGCATCGACGTCTTCCAGGGCTGCTTCTTCCCGTGGATCTCAGATCTCAGGTAACTAAACATAAGTCTAGCCGGTCCTCAAAGGGTAGATCTCCTTCTAAGCATCGAGATGCCTCTGGCGTTGCCCTCGAGGATTCTGCACCAGCAAAATTACCCCGGCGGGAGGCTTAGGCTTCCAAAACACCATCATCGGGGTTCCAGGATGTTATCGATGGCTCGGCCTTGACAGATCTGGTGCCATGCTCTGGGGTACCGGCAGTTTCCACCGGTACTGATTTCCAGGCATTGGCAGCATCTATGGACCAGAGAATTCTGTCCATAGAACGCAGTCTAGCGGCTTTCCTTGTGGCATCGACGCCCTTGGTACCGCGACAGACAACTCTACCGGCATCGGTATCGCAACCGGTACCTATAGCATCGACATCGGCATCGATGCCCGCTATGCTGGTACCCTGTCCTTCGATGCCCGCCGGTACCGATTCCCCGGTACCGATTATTCCCAATACCGATTTTGCTCGGTACGGGTATCGGGCTCTGCAAGAGCATCCAGACAGGCGATACTTCGATTCCTCAGAAGAATCTGAGGATTCTGAAAGTTCTGTCGATGCAGCGATGATGCTTCCACAGGAGTCCTCCTCCCCTAAATGCAGGATGTCTCCTCCAGAGGACATGTCTTTCCAAGACTTCATCCGAGAGGTGGCTCGGGGCCTGTCCATCACTGTGACCCCTGAAACAGAGCCAAGGGCCAAGGAGTTGGATATTTTACAATATCCCAAAACTCCTAAGGAGGCAGCTACCCTACCCATTCATGAGATTCTATATGATCTCATGTTGAGGATGTGGGAAACACCACATACCACCTCTCCTCATTCTCATAGGTTAGAAACTATGTATCGTGTCCCTCCTTGTCCTGGTTTCCATAAAACTCAGCTTCCCCACCACTCCATTGTGGTGGAATCTGCTATGAGAAGGATTAGAAGTGCAAAAAGACATGCCTCTAATCCTCCAGGATGTGAATGCAGAACTCTGGATGCTTTTGGACGTAGAGTCTTTCAAGCTTGCATGCTTGCTGCAAGGATCAGTTCCTATAGTCTCTACATGGGAATGTTCCTAAAGGAAGTTACTGATCATCTACAGACTTTAAGTCCTTTCATCTCTGAGGATAAAAGGCAGGAATTTCTCACTTGGCTCAAACATGCACAAGATGTCTCTAAATTCTCCAACCGTGCAGCCTTCGACTGCTTTGAATGTATAAGCAGGGCCTCGGCTATTGCCATAGGTGCACGTAGAATTGCTTGGCTCCAAGCATCTGATTTAGAGCTCTGGGTACAAGATAAATTGGGAAATATCCCTTGTACTGGTGAGAACCTGCTTGGTAAAGATTGGCAAGAAAAAGCCAATGAGATGGATGCTGAAAATTCCACTTTGGATAGACTATCCAAGTCTACTGCTGATCCTGTTAGGAAAAAGTTGTTCAAGAAAACACCTTTTTCTAAGAAGAAGAGATTTTATCCTGCTTATGGTCAGCAGGCATCTTCTGCAGGCCAGTTTTCAACCAAACGTCAGCAACCACCCAAACAGAAGAAAGCAAAGGCTGCTAGGCCTCAACCGGCTCAGCAGCCTCAGCCTCCTCAGGGCCTTTGACTTTCAGCTAGAGAACTTAGCCTTTCTGGCTCTGGAAGGACCAGAACCGTCCACCATTCCTGGAAGGTTATGCCATTTTGCTCCCAGATGGGGGCAAATAACAGCAGAGCGTTGGACACTCTCCATCATAAGAGAGGGATACAAACTTCATTTTTCAAGGATGCCCCTTCCCACAATAGTGAAGCAGTTCAATTCTCCGACCTCTCTCATCGACCTGTTAGGTCAGGAGGTTACCATCCTTCTTGCCCAAGGGGCAATAGAAGACGTGCCTCTTAATCAGTAGGGCACAGGGTTCTATTCCCCCTATTTTCTTATCCCAAAGAAAACAGGGGGATACAAACCTATCTTAGATCTCAGAGAATTGAACAAATTCCTGGTCAAGGAGAAATTCAAAATGATTTCTCTCGGAGCTCTGCTTCCATACCTTCAGAGTCAAGATTGGCTTTGTTCTCTAGATCTCAAGGATGCGTACACCCATGTTCTCATCCATCCAACCCACAGAAGGTTCATTCGGTTCCTGTTTCAAGGAAAGCACTACCAATACAGGGTACTTCCTTTTGGTCTGGCCTCTGCACCAAGGGTGTTCACGAAATGCATGGCTGTGGTAGCAGCATTTCTACGCACTCTGGGAGTATTCGTCTTCCCTTACTTGGACGACTGGCTCATTAGAGCTCCAACACAGTCAGAGGCCAGGACTTCTCTATCCTGCACAATGCGTATCCTTCAGTACTTAGGGCTGGTCATGAACATCCCAAAATCCAGTCTAACTCCTACTCAGTCTCTAGAGCTCATAGGAGCCCTGCTGGATACCACAAAGGCAAGGGCCTGTCTTCCCCGAGCCCGTTGCCTTCGCTTGGTGCAGTTAGCTTCTCAAGCAGCCCTAAAGCCTTTTTTAACTGCTCGAGAAATGTTGCAGTTGCTAGGCCACATGGCATCCACCGTGCATGTGGTACCATATGCTTGCCTTCACATGAGGGCAGCTCAGTGGACTTCATCCACCCAGTGGACCCAGGCATCAGGTTGCCTGTCAGACAAAATAGCAAACACAAGTCGTCTCATTTTGTCTCTCCAATGGTGGAAGTCCACTCAAAACCTGTTGCTGGGGTCCCCCTTTCAGCAACCTCTGCCCCAAGCAACTCTTACAACAGATGCTTCTCCAATGGGTTGGGAGCTCATCTGCAAGACCTCTCCACCCAGGGCACTTGGACTCCACAAGAGAGTTGTCTACATATCAATCTCTTGGAGCTCAGAGCAATCTCCTTGCTCTGCAAGTGTTCCATGCCCTGCTCAGCTACAAAACAGTCCTTATTCATACAGACAATCAAGTAGCCATGTTCTATGTGAACAAGCAGGGGGGAACAGGCTCTCTGTCACTTTGCAACGAAGCTCTGCGACTGTGGGCCCTCGCCAGAGAGCATCACATCCATCTTTTGGCAGTGTATCTTCCAGGTGTTCAAAATTCTTGGGCAGACAGACTCAGTTGAGTTCACCTTCCACACGAGTGGTCTCTGCATGCAGATCAGGTGTCAAAAATTTTTCAAATTTGGGGAACCCCGGACATAGACATCTTTGCAAGTCCGTGGAATGCCAAACTTCCCCGGTTCTGTTCCAGAACTCCGGCTCAGGGAGCTCAGGCAAAGGATGCTTTCCTCCTTCACTGGGGTCAAGACTTCCTGTATGCCTTTCCACCCATTCCCCTAATTCCCAAAACCCTCTTCAAGCTTCAGAGAGACAGAGGCCACATGATTCTCATAGCACCACATTGGCCATGGCAAGTGTGGTACCCTCTGCTTCTACATCTCTCTCAAGCTCCCTCCCTGGAGTTTGGGTCTGCTCCAGATCGCCTATCTCAGGAAAACGGAATGTTATGGCATCCCAATCCCCAGTCCCTGCATCTCAGGGCTTGGTTGCTGAAGGCCTAGATCTCCAAGATCTTCATCTTTCTCAGCAAGTGAAAGATGTTCTTTATGCTTCTAGGAAACCTTCCACTAGACGTTCTTATGCTTTCAAGTGGAAAAGGTTCACTATTTGGTGTTCAGAAAAGGGTCTTAACCCCTTGCTATACCTCTAGAATCTTTACTGGAGTATCTCTTCCATTTGTCTAATGCAGGCCTTAAGACAAATTCAGTAAGAGTCCATTTGAGTGCTATTGCAGCTTCTCTTAAACCTCTAAATGGACAACCTATTTCCTCTCATCCTCTTATAGCAAGATTCATGAGAGGCCTACTTCTAACTAAGCCTCCCATTAGACCACCTCCGGTGGCATGGGACTTGAATCTGGTTCTTGGGCAGCTCATGAAGCCACCTTTCGAACCCTTAGCTACCACCTACTTGAAATTTCTTTCTTGGAAGGTTATCTTTTTCATTGCAATCACATCAGCACGCCGCATTAGTGAATTGCAAGCACTAGTAGCTAATCCACCTTATACAAGGTTTCATCATGACAAGGTAGTCCTTAGGACTCATCCACACTTTATGCCTAAGGTGGTCTCGCCTTTTCACCTCAACCAGGAGGTCTACCTAACTGTCTTTTTTCCAGGACCTCATGCATGAAGTGCAGAGAGGAATCTTCATACCCTGGACTGTAAAAGAGCTCTGGCTTTTCACTTACAGAGGACACAGCAACATAGAAAGTTTTCTCAGCTCTTTGTTGCTTTTGACCCTTCTCATTTGGGACTACCAGTCTCCAAGAGAACACTATCCAACTGGATTGCTCAGTGTATTTCTTTCGCCTATCAGAGTAAGAACCTTTCTCTGGAGGCCATGTCACAGCTCACAATGTGAGAGCCATGGCAGCCTCAATGGCTCATCTGTGTCATCTGTCGAGCAGCCACTTGGGCCTCTGTTCATACCTTCACAGCCCATTACTGCTTGGACAAGGACTCCCGCCAGGATGCCTTGTTTGGTCAGGCTTTTCTCAAACACCTGTTCCATACTTAATCAACTCCTACCCACCATCCCTGATAGGATGCCAGAGATCCATGGGAGGAAGTGGAGCCCTTCTCAGGGACACACAACTTCTGGGGTTTCTCCCTGGCACCCAAAGCTATGGAGTCCCCATATGTGATGACTAGATTCCTGCTTGTTCCTGGAGATAGCATAGTTACTCACCTGTAACAGGTGATCTCCGGGAACAGCAGGAATTTAGTCCTCACAACCCACCCACCTCCCCTAGGAGTTGTATCTCTCTCTCTCTTTCCTTTCCCTCTCTCTCTCTTTGTCTCAGCTTTAAAACTCAACTGGAGAGAGGCAGTTGGGAAAGGCGGGAAGGCAGCACGCAGGCGCTGTGGGATGCTCCCAAAAGCTTTCTGATTGGACGCTGGGGAGCGTTCCCGCGCAGGCTCCGTCGGTACCAACGATACCCATATGTGAGGACTAAATTCCTGCTGTTCCCGGAGATCACCTGTTACAGGTGAGTAACTATGCTTTATAGTCAACTCATGTCCATATTGTAGATACCTGTAAATAGATGTACATAGTTCCCCCAGTTGAAACCCAAGTTTA
Source organism: Ichthyophis bannanicus (assembly GCA_033557465.1). Classification (NCBI taxonomy): domain Eukaryota; kingdom Metazoa; phylum Chordata; class Amphibia; order Gymnophiona; family Ichthyophiidae; genus Ichthyophis; species Ichthyophis bannanicus. The sequence goes on along the minus strand of JAWIIG010000024.1, from coordinate 1,287,954 downwards.
ACCTCCAGTTCAATGTAAGTGCTTAATAGTGAGCCTGTTCTGCACAAAACTGTTGTCTGTGAACTGCGCTGATTTTTAAGAGTACGGTATATATAAACAATAAAACAAATAAAAATAAATAAACCTATCTTTAGATTTAAATTCATCTCTGCTTAACCATTCTTGTGTGGGGGTTTTGATCTACTTATGTTTTTTTAATTAATTCTCAGCATTTCCCACTCTAGTTATGCTTTAGCCTGTTGCTTTTCCTTGTTTATGTTGTAAATTCTGTAATTCTGTTGCTTTTTTCCAACCTTCTCTTCCCCTCCCTCACCCCTACCGCTCATGCTATTCTTTCTGGGCAAAGTTAGAATGCTTGTGTCCACTTGAATGTATAAAACTAAAGATTAAATGCATATAAACAAACAAACAAGAATAAAGTATATAAGGTGATATCTTTTTATTGGACTAGCGTTAATACTTTTTTTGCACTAGCTTTCATTTCAATCTCCTTTCCTCAAGTCAGGACAAAGTGAACAAAAACAGCAGTACTAGAATATATAAGTGACTTATGAAAGCATACCAGTGGTCTGAAGAGGGAGAAGCATGGATGGGTGATCAGAAGGTGACAGACAGTAGAATTGTGTGATTTATAATATGTTAGAAAACTGAGATCTAAGTCCTTCCTTGTTAGTTTCAAAGTATCTGATTATTTACACTTCAAACATCTTATGTTCCCTTATGGTATTCTGAACCTAAAAAGTGCTACTCCACAGATGTATCACCTTGGTCTGCTTTATAACATGTATTCTTTTTTTTTTTCTTCAGCTTTTTCTCTGTTCAAGTTTAAGTTTTGAAATTGACTCTGGGGGTTTGCTTTCATGCTGTAGCATTTTTTTAATATATGGGAGTGTTGAAGTGGAGAAGTAGCCTAGTGCTAGAGCACTGGCTAGGTAACCAAGAGACAGGGTTAGTCTCCCACTAGCACTCCTTGTGGCCTTCGGCAAGTCACTTAACCCTTCATTGCCTTGGAAGAAAGGCCTGGCAATCTAGCTCTGGTCACACTGCCAAGAAAACCCAGAAGCTGCTGGGTCACCAGGTGTCAGCACTGACTCAAAGGCATACATTGCATTTTTAATGCCTATGATAATTTGTGTGAGAGATTCACAAAGACACCTATTGTATAAAGGCAATATAAACACCTATCTGCCTTTATAAAGCAGGCTTCCAGATCCAGCTCCAATAGCACAGATACTAATGCATACACTTATGCTTGCTCAGAGGCAAGTATAAAGGTGTGCATACACGTACATATTTTATAAAATACACATAGTAACATAGTAAACGATGGCAGATAAAGACCAGGATGGTCCATCTAGTCTGCCCAGTAAGATGGCAAGAGTAGGTGCACCTGCCGCTCCGTGTAGGCCACCCCTCCCCATGTCTCTGTTTAGCGGTGAACCCACTGCTCCGTGTAGGACACCCCTGTTTATTGAGAATTTAGATAGTTACGTTTATTTTGATTTTATCCTGTTGCTGTAAAGAGATCCACTGTGTTTGTCCCATGCCATTTTGAATTCTGTCACTGTATTTGCCCCCACCACTTCCATTGGGAGGGCATTCCAAGCATCCACCACCCTTTCAGTGAAAAAGTATTTCCTGACATTGCCTTTCAATTTACCCCCTTGCAGCTTCATGTTATGCCCTCTAGTTTTATAGCTTCCCTTTGTTTGTTCATTATTTCTCTTTAGGTATTTAAAGGTCTGAATCATATCTCCCGTATTCCTCCTCCTCCTCTAGAGTGTACATATTTAGGTCTTCAGGTCTCTTCTCATAAGGCTTCTGACGCAGGCACCAAATCATTTTGGTAGCCTTCCTCTGAACAGTTTCCAATCTTTTTAAATCCTTTGCAAGATATGATCTCCAAAACTGAATACAGTATTCCAAGTGAGGCCTCACCAGTGACTTATACAGTGGCATTAGTACCGCTTCCTTTCTGCTTGTAATTCCTCTTTGTATGCAACCCAACATCCTCCTAGCTTTTGCCACCGCCTTGTCGCACTATTTTGCCACCTTGAGATCCTCAGAAATAATCACACCAAGGTCGTCCTGGTCCGTGACACCAACTTCTTGCCCCCTATTGCGTACATTTCCCTTGGATTTCTGCTTCCCAAGCACCCCGCTAATCACCCTCCTTTCATCTGCGTGAGCTCCATTTACCATCACCTTCTGTCGTCTGTCAGTCAACCAATTTCTGATCCAGCTCACCACCTTGGGACCCATCCCCAAACTAATGAGTTTATTGATAAGCCTCCTATGAGGAACAGTATCAAAGGCTTTGCTGAAATCCAGGTAGATGACATCCATCGCATGCCCCTGATCTAGTTCTCTGGTCACCCAGTCAAAGAACTCAATCAGATTTGCTTGGCAAGATCGCCCTTCGGTAAAACCATGCTGCCTCGGATCATGCAACCTGTTGGTTTTGAGAAAGTCCACTATTCGCTCTTTCAGGAGCGCCTCTATTACTTTTCCCACCACCGAAGTAAGGCTCACGGGCCTGTAGTTTGTCACTTCTTCCCTGTCACCACTTTTGTGAAGAGGTACCACATTAGCCCTTCTCCAGTCCTGAGGAACCTCTCCTTTTTCCAAGGATCTGTTGAAAACATCCTTTAACGGCCCTGCAAGAACCTCTCTGAGCTCTTTCAATATCCTGGGATGTATTCCATCCTGTCCCATGGCCTTGTCCACTTTCAGTTTTGCAAGTTGTTCTAACACATCATCTTCTGTGAATGGTGTGGTATCTACTTCATTCCACGTGTACATCACCATTTTGCCCAGACTACGCCCTCAGGAATGCTTACCTATCAGCGTACATATAAAATATGTGCCATCTTAGCAGTTCATGTTTATACACATATATATGCTACCATACATTTTTACAAAAATCCTTTTCCATGAGTAAAACATGTTTTACACATGGAAATGCCTTTATAAAATGACCCCCCCCCCTCAAAGGACTGTGTAATCTTATTTCTAAAGGTCTATGCCACCTTCAACTCTTGGGATATACAATTGCGCATACACTGATTCTTATAGATTATCTGATGGGCATGGAGGAGGAGTTCTTACATCCAGTTATTACAATCTTTATGGAGCCAAGCTGCAGTTCCAAAGCTATATGAGAGCACAGGGATTGCGGGCAGATAAATAACTTGTACTTATACATGATGTTAAAGTGCTTTTCAATATCATTTTCAGTCGTCTTTAGTATGCTTAGTTGATCTCTTCTGTCAGTAATTTGTGCTGGATTATTGTGGCTTCTTCCACTCCTAGTTATTTTCAATTCATCCTGCTAGACCAGTTCAGACAAGTAGGTTTAGCTCCCTTACCAGCAGATGTTAGAGACAGAGAAAAAAACTACCAGAAGCCTGATTGGCTGAGCCCTGGTAGATATATAGCTGGACCCCTAGAGGTCGCCTTCAATATTTTCTCTGTTTCCAGCAAATGATGGTGTTATCCTATTTTTCTCTTCAGGGTTCCCTTGAATTTCTTTCTTTTAGCTTTTGATTTCATTCTTTTAGCTAGATGCTTCCAGGGCGCACAGGAGATGCCCTTCTGGAATTCCCAGATCCAGTCCTTGGTGCTTTGGTTGAGCTCCTGGTCAAGAGGGCCAGTTGAGTTCCCTTTAAACGAGGGGGAGTCCGGTTCCTGGTCACAAGAACCTGGTAGGCTGGCGGCAGTGGGAGCCTTCAGGACTCTAAAGAGCTCTTCTACTTCACCAGTTTTTGATGTCAGCCTTCGTTTGCGTCTGCCTTGGCTCCCCTGCTCTACTGCTGCTGCTGCACACGGAACAAGCACAGTGAGTTCCACTCCCCCCACTCCCGCCACTCATCTTATGAGACGTGCCTCTCTCCCCTACCGAATCACGGTATCTTCAGCGTTTGTAGTACAGCATGGGGTGGTTTATGGCTCAATCTGTGGCTAACACCCACCTCAGTTAGTTCCCACTGGTCTATTCTTTTCTGAGCAGCGGACAGTACAGCGGCCATCTTTTTCTTCTTCTCAGCCGCGCAGCGGCGGTGGCCATTTATGAACGGGAAGCGACACGAGTGGCCTCATACCACAGACTGACTTCTGCCTTAGCACCTGCTCCATACGCAGTGCCTCAGATTTTGGCGGACATCTTCTGAATTTAGAGTAATTGAGGGAAGCATCTGCTGGTACTGTCAGGCTCCAGTGGTTAATTTTCATCTGCTTTTGAGTGGAGCTGCTTCTCTGGCAACGAGTTCCTCTTACTTTCAAGATGGATCGTGTGCATCCGAAAACATAAAGATTTAAGTGATAGGGTGTGCACAGCTTGCTCTGCTCACCCTGGAGAGACATCCAATACTGTTATCACATCTAACTCTAATAGAGAGAACTCCTGCACTGACAGTCCCTGCGGACCTTAGGTCCGGTCCACCAGCAGAAGAAGCTCTGGATTCTCCGCCCCTGCTGCCCCAGCCTGCAGTCCCCTCGTTACAGACACTGCTACCCCAGGAGGTGCCTTCTCAAGATCAACATTCTTATTTCCTAGCCCTCTTCAAGCTGGCATGGTCCCTCTGGCACTCTGACCCTTCTATGGTTGGCTCAGAGTCTCTCTCCACCCACAAAACCATGATACACACTGCATCGAGGTCCCAGAAATGCCCTCGGGTGCCCAAGGAGGTGTCTTGGGTCTCAAGGACTTGGTTTCCTGTGGTCCCTGTGGAGTAGGTTTTTTTCAGCTGACCAAAAGTGTGAAAGCCTCCGACCGCGAGGATGGTGAATAGTCACCCTCAGACGCCTCTGCCGATGGCCAGGACAGTACGCAAAATATCCATCTGTTTCACAAGGTCAAGCTTCTGGCTCTAATTGCCCAAGTAGTGGATGCCTTACGCCTCGCTTATCCTCCCAAACAGCAGCAACCCCAGGCGCAGTCGCAGGTGGATCCCATCTTGCAAGGCATTCAGAAGCCCTCCAGGGCCTTTCCTTTTCCACTGGAGCTTCAACAGAGGTGTCTCGGGAGTGGGACTCAACGGATGCTTCATTGCGCATGGCTCGCCGATTGAGTCAGCACTTTCTCTGATCATCAGCAGATATGGACAAATGGTTCATATATCCAAAAGTAGATGCTCTGGTGACAGGAGTTATGAAGCACACCACCATCCCAGAAGAGGGTGGAGCAGTGCGTCTGGATCAGCAGGACAGGAAGATCGAAGGGCTTCTCAAGACAACCTTCTCATCATCTATGCTGACACTCCAAGATTCAGTTTGTGGAGGTCTGGCAGCCTGGGCCCTGTTGTGCTGGATTCAGCGTCTACTGAAGAATCTGGCATTGGCATGCTTGGAATCGGTCAAAGCCTTCCTGGTGGATGCCTTCTATGATCTGCAGCATCTCTCGACATGGTCAGTATCGGCAGTCACTGTGGCTCATTGATGGCTCTGGCTCCGGCTCCATCAGTGGTCAGCGGATGCCGCCTCAAAGACGCACCTCTCTAAACTTCCCTTTAAGGATAAGCTCCTCTTTGACAAAGACCTTGACAAACTGGCCAAAGACCTGGGTTAAGTCAAGCCCCAGTGTTTACCAGAACATAAGCTGAAATTATCTACGTGCCACTCGTTGCAGCGATTCTATTTACTGTCCACACGGCGTACCTTCAAATTTCGCGACTCCAGTCGCTACCGGACCAATAAGTCGTCTACACCAGCTTCATCCATCCATTTCGGTCAGAAAGCACAGCCCCTTTGAGGTGCCCGGAAAGGAAATGACTTCTACACAGCCCCGGCAAAATTCTCCTGCACTACCCGATCTTCCTGCTGACGGGGCAGGGGGCCCATCTGGGCTATCGCCACTGATAGGAAGATGGTTGGCGCTATTTGCTTGGCAGTGGGTTCTCATAACCTTCGATCAGTGGGCTCTCGACATTGTTTCCAGGGCTATGCTCTTGAGTGTCTACAGCCCATTCATGATGCCTTCCTCGTTTCACCCTGCAGGGCACCCCAAAGGAGGGAGGCCATTCTTTCCACCATCTATCACCACCTCCTGCGTGACATTTGGCCAGTTCCTCCTCCGGAGAGAGTGTCCTGTCGGTACTCCATCTATTTTGTGGTGCCCAAGAAGGACAGCTCCTTTCAGCCAATCCTCAACCTCAAGGAGATCAAGTCGGAGCCTTCAAGTACCACATTTCCGAATGGAGATGCTTCGGTCGGTGATTCAAGCGGTCCGCAAGGGGGAGTTCCTCGCTTCACTCGAATGGTGGAAGCATACTTCCATATCCCTATCCAGGACGACCAGCAGCATTTTCTGTGCTTCGCCATCCTGGGTCAGCACTTTACATTTTGCGCAATGCCATTTGTCCTGGCCTCGGCTCCATAAACCTTCTCCAAGGTCATGGTGATAGTGGCAGCATTTTATTTGTGCAAATTCCCTCTTAGAGGCCTGCAAAACAGTTTCCCAGGCTTCTAGAGAGCCTTGGCTTTGTGATCAACCATTCCAAGAATTGTCTACAGCTATCTCAGCAGCTGGCATTTCTAGGAGCATGGTTCGACACCTGTCAAGGCAGAGTCGTCTTGACACAGGAGCGTTTCCTCAAGCTCTCTTCTCAGTTCAAGGTGTTTCTTCTGCAGAGCTGCCCACGGGTTTGGGACTATATTCAGATTCTATGATCCATGGAAGCCACCATCGAAGTCCCATGGGCCAGAGCGCAGATGCAGAATCTGCAGCAATTTCTGCTCTCTCGCTGGTACCTGGTGACAGAAGACCACGACTGTCATCTTCTACTCCCTCCATCGACATGCCGCAGCCTTCGGTGATGGCTTTTGCTGTCCCATCTCTAGGGAGTCCCCTTGGAGGCTCCACCTTAGATTTTGGTGACCACCAATGCAAGCCTTTTGGGTTGGGGAGCTCATTGCTTAAACCTCTCGGCTCAGGGCACCTGGACGCCACGAGAAGCGCACTGGGCCATCAACTGCCTGGCGTCCAGGGCAGTTTGCCTAGCCTTGTTGCGCTTCCTACCTCTCCTCCACGCCCAGGCAGTCCACATTCTTTCCGACAACACGATGACAGTGGCCTATCTAAACCGCCAAGGCGGTACAAAATGTCCAGGGGTGGCCAGGGAAATGGCACTTCTTTAACCCTGAGCAGAGCAACATTTACAGGCTATTGGCACAACACATCGCAGGAGTGGACAACATGCAAGCAGACTTCTTCAGCCATCATGCTCTGGATCCCAGAGAGTGCGAACTTGCCCTTTGGGCTTGTTGGTGAATATTGCAGATGTGGGGTCGGCCCACCATGGACCTCATGGTGTCGGCGATGAACACCAAGGCACCAGCCTTCTTTAGGCGAAGGAAGGTGCGCGGGTCACAGGGTCTCGACATGTTGACCCAGTCATGGCCCGTATCAGTTCTGTTGTACGTCTTTCCCCTTGGGTGCTGATCGGGAAAATTCTCCAGCGAATCGAGGTGCACCCAAGCGCAGTGATTTTGGTTGCACTCAACTGGCCCTGGAGGCCGTGGTACGCTGACCTTGTGTGGTTAGCCCAGAAGTCTCCCCTGCCTCTCAGGGTTCAAAAAGGTCTCCTACATCAGAGGCCAATCACCATGGACGACATGGATCTTTGAGTCATGGTGTTTGCGACACCACTTCTCACTAATCCCTGAGATCCTAGCCTTCCTACAGGAGGGGCTAGACAAGGTCCTGTCCCTCTGCTCTCTTCAGGTTCATGTCTCAGCTCTAACTTTTGTGGTCCCATCAGAGGGCGCTCGATCACTTCTCACGCTGATGAAGCGCTCTGGTCCATCCAGTCGTGCCATCCTGGGATCTCTCCATAACATAGTAACATAGTAAATGATGGCAGATAAAGACCAGCATGGTCCATCCAGTTTGCCCAGGAAATATACAGCAAGAGTAGGTGCACCCGTCACTCCATGCAGGCCACCCCTCCCCATGTCTTTGTTTAGGGGATCCTTATGGGACACCCTTTGAGCCTTTCAAAGGGATATCGCTCTGAGACTTGTCCCTCAAGATGGCATTCCTTGTGGCGATAACCTCAGCAAGCAGGGTCTCAGAGTTGCAAGCTCTCTTGTGCCGAGATCTCTTTCTCTCCTTCTCAGCGGAGGGCATGTCCCTATGGGTGGTACCTTCTTTCTTACCCAAAGGTACTCACGTCCTTTCAGCTCAACCAGCCTATCTCGCTCCCGGCCTTCTCTAAGGACCAATGTGCAGGCCACAAGGAGTGCTAGTGGTAATCAAACCCTGGTCTCTTGGTTCCCAAGCCAGAGCCCTAACCACTAGGCGGCTACTCCACTTTTAAGTGCTGCTACTTTCAGCTATGTGACCCTTAGTGTTTTTTTGTTTTGTTTTTTTACCACAGCTGCTGCTTTTGCCCCCAATGTGGCTGCAAAGCCTGGGGCATCTTTTTGGGGGGGCATTCTGGGACTCGATGCTGATTTTGTAGTCCCTGCAGCTCTTTTCTTTTTCTTTTCCCAACAGTGAGCACTGAAGCCACTCAGGCGGTGGCTTGTGCCCAGCGGAGACTGAGCTTGGTAGGGTTGCTCTAGCCACATGCTTGGCGGTCTCTGGGGCACTAAACTTTAGCCAGCTTGCGCTGCAGCTTCTGAAAGAGTTCACAGACCGTATTCAGTTAGACTAACTGCATGGTAGCTCTGATCTGTGGAGGGGCAGCTTGCCTCAACAGTAGTAGGGCCAGTTCGGGCGGAATCTTTGCTGTACTCTAGTGGTCTCCAGGACTTCTTTTTGCACTCAGTAATTCTCCTCAGTCGGGGCCAGCGGTCCCTCTTAATGTGAAACAAATTGGGATGTAGCTCAAACTATTCACTCTGGATGAGCCCATTCCACATTGGACTGGTGGGTCTTTGGTAGACAAGGTCATAGAAGGGTTAACTCCTCCTTCAAGCTGTTTGCCTTTTGTCCTTGAGGTTCTAGTTCATGCCAGCCTGGGAATTCTGATGTGCATATTTGTATTACAGCAGGGCTTATACGTGTCTTCCCAGTGTAATTTCCTGTGGTGCTGTGCTCTAATAGGTAGTTTCTGGAAGCTCTGCAGTGCCTCCTACAATGGCAGGTTATTTTTCCTGTGCCCTCCAGTGCAGGGTCAGGGATGTTATTCCTGGTCCATGAGTACCCAGGAAGGGAGATTCTTTCTAGCATATCCTAGACTTAGAGCTAGTTATTTTAGTCTCCAAGTCTCTCCTTTTTCTATGAGGTCATTTAGGTCTGTCCTTCCAGTGGTCAGGTGAGGGGTGTTTCTCATCTCCTGAACCTTGTCATGGTATGGGTTGCTTTCCCAGTGGGTATAGCATTCGCTGTTTCTCTGCTACTGAGTTCTGGGCCGCCTCCTACCTTTTACCTAGATGTGACTCCTTGTACTTTTCCAAGGTAGTAGTAGTGGAATGATACACACATCAGGCTGTTCTGCTCAGTTTCCTTGGTGAAGGCCAGTCAGACGCAGGCTAGCTGAGCTCAGACTGGGATGGGTGAGGTCGGTGATCACCTTTCCTTAGAACAGCCTGTTCTCTCCTTGCAGAAGCCTTTCTTCTGGTGCTTCTATCTAGATGTCTTTATGTTTATACATAGTCCTCAATTGTTTTAAAATGTTATCACTTACATACATCTTTGATTTTTAAAATGAAGGATCTTAAATTTACATCAGTTGCATTTTGTAGTTTGTCCTTTGGCACTATTCCTCTTTCTTGCAGTTTCTGACAGACTTTGTATATCGTGTTGATCTAATATAGGGTTTGCGACATAAAAGTAACAGTACATTATCTCCTCATTGTCACATCCCATGTAATTGTAGTTAACCCTCTGTTGATCTGTAGCTGTTTCCTGGTGGAGGACTTCAGTTTTTGCCAGATTGTATATTCTGTTGTTTTCTCAGCAATAACAAATAAAATTAAGTATCGAAACAAATTATTACCTGACTCTGAGTCATCAGGACAGGCTAAGTTAGTCCTGGTTTTCACCTATTACATCTATGTGCTTACAGTCAGCTCCACTCAGAGAATTTGGAACTGTAAGTCCATAAATATAAAGGAGTGACACCAGGACTATTAACTCAACCTATCTTAATGGTCTGAATCCAAATATTATCCTATTGGAAATACAGAAACTTAACATTTTATGTATATACGTATTGTACATGTTCTTAGTGTAGGCATTCCTGGCAAATCTAATGCTGTCTTCATTCAGTGGGTAAAGAGTGAAATTAGGCCTTACCTGCTAATTTTCATTCCTTTAGTCCCTCCAGTCCAGTCCAGACTAGCTGGTCTTCATACCCTTCGAGCAGATGGAGACTGAGAATTCCAGGCTTTGATGATGTCATCCCATGAAGGGAACTGCCCTCCTCCCACCTAGGCAGTATCCTTTTGACAACGCAGATGCAACGAGCACCCTCCAGAGCAAACTATACACAAAGATAGAACTATATACATATCATAGGAGGACCTGAAACTTGCGAGAACCCCAGACCAAATAGGGTCCAGAAAGCCCCGGGAACCACAGCACAGAAGCAGAATTCTCCTCCGGATAGCCAGCCGACGCAGTCCTGAATGCTGACAACCCGACAGAGCTTTCTTTACAAAATACTTTCAATCTGGGTAGAAACTGGACTGGAGGGACAACAGGAAAGAAAATTAGCAGGTAAGCCCTAATTTCATCTTCCATAGCGTCCCTCCAGTCCAGTCCAGACTAGCAGGATGTACCAGAGCAGTACTTATTCATGGGCGGGCCCCACAAGCCTGGCTTCCAAGATGTGGGCTCCACACTGGGCATCTGCCCTTGCTATGGCCTCTTTGAGCCAACGAGTGATAGATGCCTTGGAGGCCATCTCCCCCTTGCGCAGTCCTCCAAACAGGACGAAGAGACGTTCCAACTTTCAAAACTGCTGCGTCCACTTCAAATAGCGACAGAGCACTCTGCACATATCCAGGCTATACAACTGAGGGTTGGACACCTCAGGGAAGATCAGTAAGATGACCCATCTGATTCACACGTAAAGCAGACACTACCTTAGGCAAAAAGGACAGCACCGGCCGCAGAACCACCTTCTCCTTAGAAAGAAGCAGGAAGGATTCTCGACAAGATAACGTCTGGAGCTCAGAAATGCACCATGCCGAACACACCGCCATCAGGAATACCGCCTTTAAGGTAAGATCCTTCTAAGAGGCTGACCACCAGGCCTCAAAAGGAGGTCCCTTAAACACTGACAGGACCAATTTAAGACCATGCTGGAACCAGGGAACACATGGGTGGACAAATCTGCCAAACAGCCTGAAGAAAACGAGTCACATCAGGATGAGATGCCAACATATGCCTCTGAATATGACCCTGGTAACAAGATAAGGCCATGACGTGCCACCCGAAGGGAATTTAGCACCAGGCCTTTATCCACACCTGCTTGCAGAAAAAACAGAATGTCCGGAATTGATGCTTGCAATGGCACAGTCCCAGTGCCAGAACACCAGTCCTCGAACACATGCCATACAGGCATGTAAGCTAGAGAGGTGGAACACTTTCATGCCCATAAGAGCATTGAGATAATCGCAACCGAGTATCCACGCTTTCTTAAGCACACCTTTTCAAGAGCCAGGTTGAAAGCAAGAACAGATCCACTTGCAGCATGCTCAGCGAAACCTGCAACAGTAGGCGGTCCTGGACCGGTAGCCTCCAGGGTGTGGCTGCTGTCAATCTGACAAATTTGACATACCAAGGTCTCTGTGGCCAATCTAGTGCCACGAGAATTACTGGACCTCTGTGCGCTTCTATCCACTGCACCATTTGACTGATTAGAGGGCATAGTGAGAACACATACAGGAGAACGTCCTCGGGCCATAGCTGTGCTAGGGCATTGAGCCCTTCAGACATCCTCTCCCTTCAATGACTGAAAAACAAGTTGCCTTGGCATTGAGGGCAGTGGCCATCAAGTCCATCACCAGCTGCCCCAATGTCGTGTTATATGGCAGAACACGGAATCCTCAAATGTCCATTCTCCCAAATCGACCTGATGTCAGCTGAGGAAATATTCCTCCACACTCTCTGTTCCAGCCATGTATGCCACTGAGATTGTCAGGAGAAGCATTTCCACCCAATGAAGCAATGGTACGATCTCAGCCAGTGTCTGGCTCCCCTTGCCTCCCTGATGATTGATGTATGCCACCTTAGTCACGTTGTCTGAGAAGATCTGGACTGCTTTCCCTTCTAGCAATGGCCGAAACTCCTGCAACACTAGGAAAACAATTCTCATCTCCAAATGATTGATGGACCACGCTCTTTGATCTGGAGACCAGTCCCACTGGACTATTTGTCCCTGTCAATATGCCCCCCAGTCCATCAGACTGGTATCAGTCATCACCACCATCTACTCCAGCGGCTTCAGCAGGATGCCAGCTAACAACTTCACCAGTCAAAGCCACCACACGAGACTCAACCTTAACTCGAATGGACAAACTAACTTGCGAGAGAGCAGGTGTCTGTGCAGGGACCACTGCGAAAGCAACGTCCACTGAAGGGGACGCATATGCTCCCAAGCCCAAGGTACGAAGTCTAGGGTCGCTGTCATGGATCCCAGAACCTGCAGGTATGATCATGCCGTGGGCACTTGGCAACGCAGAGAGAGGAATCTGACTCTGCAGCTTGTGAGCCCTCTCCTGTGGCAAAAAGACCATACCCAATTGGGTGTCAAACTGTGTTCTCAAATATGTGAGATTCTGGGATGGGGTGAAATGGCTCTTGGCCCTGTTGATCACCCAGCCGAGATGTTGCAACATGTCAAGGACTTTGTCCATTGCTGACCGGCTCTAGTGAAGCGACTTTGACCTTATGAGCCAGTCATCCAGGTAAGGATGCACCAGCATCCACTCCCAGCGAAGAGCCACTGCCATGACTACCGTAATCTTGGTGAACGTATGTGGAGCTGTTGCCAGCCCGAATGGCAATGCCTGAAATTGGTAGTGGTCCATCGGGACGGCAAATCAGATAAACTGCTGGTGCTTGGCTCAAATAGGAACGTGCAGGTATGCCTCCATGTGATCTAGTGCAGTGAGGAACTCTCCTTTTTCGCACAGCCGTGATTACCAAACGCAAAGTTTCCATGCAGAAGTGTAGAACCCGCAGGGATTGATTGACGTATTTGAGATCCAAGATGGGATGGAAGGAACACCCCTCCTTGGGGATGACGAAATAGATGGAATATCGACTGGATCCTTACTGATCTGCGGGAACTGGCACGACTGCTTGGAGCTGTAACAGACGCTGCAGAGTCTCCTTGATGACCACGTTTTTGGCTGAGGCCTTGCAAGGGGAGGGGAGAAAAGTATCTCTGAGGAGCTCTGCGAACTCCAGAGTGTAACCATTGCGAATCACCTTGAACACTCATTGATCCGATGTAATCTAGACCTAGGCAGAGCAAATCTGACGTAGGCAGCCGCCTACCGGAACCACCTGCACCCGAGCCCATCTGATCTCATTATACTTTCTTAGAACCAGCTCCAGAGCCGAAGAAGGTACCCCGACCTGATCTTCTACCTCCACGAAAGGGCTGCCCTTGCAAGGGGAATCTGGACCGCTGATAGGGCACAAACTGGTTGTCTGGTAATGGCGAAAATCCCATGGTTTGGACTTAAAAGGACCTCAGTCCTTCCCAGGCTTTGGTTTAGCCTCCGGTAGTCTCACCAGCTTGGGCTCGCCTAAATCCTTCTCCAGCTTCTCCATGGCTTCCCCAAAGAGGAGCTTCCCCCAGAAGGGGAGCCTACTCAGCCTTGATTTGGAAGATATATCAGCCGACCAGTTTCACAATCGGAGCCAATGACACACCACCAATGCAGAGGCCATTTTCTTCACTAACACCTGAACCAAATCATAGTGCAGTCCACCAAGTTCACCACCCTGGATTTGAGACAGGTCACTTCAGGCACCTGTGGTACCTCAGTTGCCGCCGACTCCGGAAGAGCCTGCACCCAGTGCAGACACACCCTTGCAACATAGACCCGACAAACAGAGGCCTGTAATTGCCAAGGCACTGACTTCAAACACCTGCTGCAGCAGCGTTTCCAGTTTTTTGTCCTGAGGATCCTTCCACGGTCCTCCACCCTTGACTGGAATGGTGGTCTTCTTGTTCACCACCGAGATTAAGGCACAGGTGCTCCTTGTCCTCTGAAGGAATGGGGTATAGGCAGGCCATTGCCCACCCTCCCCGCAGTCCGGCCTCTGGGACTTCCCACTTGGCCTCAATCATCTGCTTAATGGCCCTATGTATGGGAAAGGCCATCTCGGATGTGCAGATTCCTTGCAACAAGGGTTCCTCAAGTGGAGGATCCAGGACAAGGCTCAGATGAGATATGAAGCGCCTCAAGAGAGTGAGCTATGAGCACTGCGAAAGACTTGGACAGTGCAAGAGTCCTTCCCTGCTGTGATGTGATATTCTCCTCGAAATCCAATAGAGTCTTAGCATCCATCCATTTATTTATTTATTTAACATTTCTTATATACTGCCTTTCATGATATCAAGTTTACATTGAACAAACTGAAATTACATTGAACAGGGCATTACAACTTGGAGATAACTATTTTACAGGGAACATAGGCAATGGAGGGTTAAGTGGCTTGCCCAAGGCCACAAGGAGCATCTGTGGGACTAGAAACCCCAATCTCCAGGAACAAGCAGGAATGTAGTCTTCACATATGGGTATCGTCGGTACCGACGGAGCCTGCGCGGGAACGCTCCCCAGCATCCAATTAGAAAGCTTTTGGGAGCATCCCACAGCGCCTGCGTGCTGCCTTCCCGACTTTCCCGACTGTCTCTTTTCAGTTCTTTGTTTTCCGCGGAGCTGGCAGGTCGCACATCCTGTCGCCGCAGAAAATATACCTTTTATTCTTCTTTTTTGTGGTCGCGTCTGTCTTCCTTCGACACTACACCGGTACCGCCGGTTATTTTCTTCCTTTTCCTTGTAAAAAAAAAAAATAAATCTCTTCCTGGAGTCTTCCAGCTTTTTTCTCCTCTGGTGCCACGCGCCATTTTGGGCACTAGGCCCAACTTTCCTCTACAATGGAAAAACCCGCCTCGGGTTTTAAAAAGTGTTCCAAGTGTGGCGGTACCATCTCCGTCACCGACACCCATGAGTGGTGCCTCAAATGTTTAAGTCCTGACCACTCTATCTCCGAGTGTGTTGCCTGTGGGATGATGTCGAAGAGGGGTCGGCAAAACCGAGCTGCTAAACTTAGCACCCTTTTTCCCTCCGATGCAGCATCTGTGGCATCAACATCTTCCAGGGCTTCGTCTTCTTCCCATGGATCTCAGGTAACTAAACATAAGTCTAGCCGGTCCTCAAAGGGTAGATCTCCTTCCAAGTATCTGGCGTTGCCCTTGAGGGACTCACACTGGCAAAATTGCCCCGGCGGGAGGCTTCGGCTTCCAAAGCATCATCAGGGCTCCAGGATGTTCTCGAGGCCCCAACCTCGGCAGAACTACTGGTGCCATGCTCTGGGGTACCGGCCACTTCGCCCGGTACCGATATCCAGGCATCGGCGGTGTCGATAGACCAGAGATTCTTGGCTATTGAACGCAGTCTGGCGGCTCTTCTCTTGGCATCGATGCCCCCAAAACCACTTCAGACAATTCAACCGGTACCGGTACCAGTACCGACATCGGTACCGAGGCCAATTGCATCGACGTCGGCAGGTGTACTATTGATACCGATGCAGGCTATGCCTTCTGGTACTGACAAGTCGGTACTGGACCCTGTCGATACCGACTTTGATCGGTGCCAGTATCGTGCGATGCACGATTACCCAGACAGGAGATACTTTGAATCCTCCGACGAGTCTGAAGACTCTGACAGCTCTGTCGATACCAGAGCATTTCTTCCTGAGGATTCTTCCTCTCCTTAACATAGGATGTCTCCTCGAGAGGATATATCCTTCCAGGATTTTATCCAAGATGTGGCTCGAGGTCTTTCCAGCACAGTGGCTCCTGAAACTGAGCCTAAGGCGAAGGAATTGGAGATTTTACAGTATCCTAAAGCTCCTAAAGAGGCAGCTACTTTGCCTATTCATGAGATCTTGCATGATCTCATGCTAAGGATCTGGGAAACACCTCTCACCACTTCTCATTCTCGTAGGCTCGATACCATGTATCGAGTTCCTCCCTGTCCTGGATTTCAAAAAACTCAGCTGCCCCACCATTCCATGGTGGTGGATTCAGCTATGAGAAGGATCAAGAGTGCAAAAAGACATCCATCTAATCCTCCAGGACATGAATCTAGAACTCTTGATGCCTTTAGGCGTCGAACCTTCCAGGTCTCTATGCTTTCTGCCAGGATTAGTTCCTACATTTTATATATGGAAATGTTCCTTAACAAAGTTACAGGAGATCTAGAGCTTATGAGCCCTCTCCTTCCAGATGATAAGAGACAAGATTATCTTGCACTTATCAAACATGCTCAGGATGTTTCCAAATTCGTAAATCATGCAGCTTTTGATTGTTTTGAGTGCATAAGCAGAACGTCAGCTTTTGCCATAGGCGCACGTAGGATTGCCTGGCTCCAGGCATCTGACTTGGAACTTTGGGTACAGAACAAATTGGGGAATATTCCTTGCACTGGAGAGAGTCTTTTTGGCAAAAATTGGCAAGGGAAAGCTAATGAGCTAGATGCTGATAATCTCACCTTGGATAGATTATCAAAATCTACAGCTGATCCTGCAAGGAAAAAGTCCTACAAAAAAACATTCTTCACTAGAAAGAAGAAGTTCAACCCTTCCTATACCCAGCAAGGGCATCGTTCAGGTCAGTCTGCCCAAAAGGGTCAGCAGCAACCTAAACAAAGAAAAACAAAGGCTGCTAAGCCTCAACCGGCTCAGCAGACTCAGCCTCCACAGGGGCTTTGACTCCCATCTAGAGAACTTTGTCTTCCTGGCCCTGAACGGGCCAGAGCCTTCCACCATTCCAGGAAGGTTATGTTACTTTGCCCCCAGATGGGGGCAGATAGGAGTAGAAAGTTGGACTCTGTCCATTGTAAGAGAGGGATATAAGCTTCACTTCCTCAGCATGCCCCCTCCTACAATGGTAAGACAGTTCAATTCTCAGACCTCTCTCAACTCCCAGTTAGATCACGAGGTCAGTCTGCTTCTTGCCCATGGGGCAATAGAAGAAGTATCTATTCATCAACAGGGTGCAGGGTTCTATTTGCCCTTTTTCCTTATTCCAAAGAAAACAGGAGGGCACAGACCCATTTTGGACCTCAGAGAATTGAACAAATTCCTTTTCAAAGAGAAATTCAAAATGATTTCTCTAGGAACTCTACTGCTATACCTTCAGAGTCAGGACTGGCTTTGTTCTCTAGATCTCAAGGATGCATACACTCATGTTCTCATCCATCCAACTCACCGAAGATTTCTTCGCTTTCTATTTCAAGGGAAGCACTACCAATACAGAGTTCTTCCTTTTGGCCTGGCCTCGGCACCAAGGGTGTTAACAAAATGCATGGCTGTGGTGGCAGCATTTCTCCGCACCCTAAAAATATTTGTCTTCCCTTACTTGGACAACTGGCTCATTCGAGCACCATCAGAGCCAGAGGCCAGCATTTCCCTATCTCGCACAATGCGTATCCTCCAATATTTGGGACTTGTCATAAACTTCCCAAAATCCAACCTAGCTCCCACTCAGTCTCTAGAGTTCATGGGAGCCCTGCTGGATACCAGACAGACAACGGCCTATCTTCCACAGTCCCGCTGCCTTCGCATTGTGCAGTTAGCTTCCCAAGCAATGCTAAAATTTCGCCTCACTGCTCGGGAAATGTTAAAATTGCTAGGCCACATGGCATCCACCGTGCATGTGGTCCCTTATGCCCGTCTCCATATGAGGGCATCCCAGTGGACTCTATCCACTCGGTGGACTCTATCCACTCAGTAGACTCTATCCACTCAGTGGACTCATGCGTCAGGTTGCCTGTCAGACAAAATAGCAACCTCAGATCGTCTTATGTTGTCTCTCTAATGGTGGCAGTCACCCCAAAATCTGTTGGTGGGGTCCCCATTTCAGCAACTCCCACCCCAAGTAACTCTAACAACAGATGCCTCACAGGTGGGTTGGGGAGTCCATTTGCAAGGCCTCTCTACCTAGGGTACCTGGACTCCACAGGAGACCGATCTACGCATCAGTCTTCTAAAGCTCAGAGCAATCTTTCTTGCTCTTTGAGTGTTTCACACCCAGCTCCGCTACAAAACTGTCCTAATTCAAACGGACAACCAGGTAGCCATGTTCTATGTGAACAAGCAGGGCGGAACAGGCTCTCTGTCGCTCTGCAACAAAGCTTTGCGGCTTTTGGCCCTCGCCAGAGAGCATCAGATTCATCTCCTTGCAGTGTATCTTCCAGGCATTCAAAACTCTTGGGTAGACAGACTCAGTCGAGTTCTGCTTCCACACGAATGGTCTCTCCATGCAGACCAGGTGGCCAAAATTTTCCAATTTTGGGGAACCCCAGACATAGACCTCTTTGCAAGTTCGCTGAATGCCAAACTTCCCCGGTTCTGTTCCAGAATTCCGGCTCAGGGTTGTCAGGCCAGGGATGCCTTCCTCCTCCATTGTAGCCTTCCCACCCATTCCCCTAATTCACATAACTTTATTGAAGCTTCAGAGAGACAGAGGCCATATGAAACATAGAAACATGATGACAGAAAAAGACCACAAGGCCTATCTAGTCTGTCCTTCCATAACAACTACAACAACAACTACAACAACAGTCCACTTTTTACCTTTAGAGATCCTCTGTGTTGGTCCCATGCTTTTTTGAATTCAGTTACTGTCCTCATCTCTACCACCTCCACTGGGAGACTATTCCACGGATCCACTACTCTTTCCGTAAAGAAATATTTCCGCATATCACTCCTGAATCTATCTCCCTTCACCCTCATCCCATGTCCCCTCATAGCAGAACTTGCTTTTAATTGAAAGAGGCTCTCTCCCTGAACATTTATGCCACGGAGGTATTTAAACATCTCAATCATATCACCTCTATCCCGCCTTTCCTCTAAGGTGTACATATTACGATCCTTAAGTCTGTCCTCATATGCTTTATAATGAAGCCCATTAATCATTTTAGTAGCAACCCTCTGCACCGACTCCATCCTGTTCACATCCTTTTGAAGGTGCGGTCTCCAGAATTGCACACCATACTCCAAATGAGGTCGCACCAAAGACTTATACAGAGGCATTATCACCTCCTTTTTTCTGCTAGCCATTCCTCTCCGTATGCACCCAAGCATCCTTCTAGCTTTTGCCGTCGCCTTTTCTACCTGTTTAACTACTTTAAGATCATCAGACACAACCACGCCTAGGTCCCGCTCTTCTTTAGTGGACAAAAGTACTTCACCTCCTATACTGTATTGTTCCCTTGGATTGCTGCAGCCCAAATGCATGACCTTACATTTTTTAACATTAAATCCCAGCTGCCAAATTCTAGACCATTCTTCAGGCTTAGCTAGATCCCTCCTCATGTTATCTACACCTTCCTGGGTGTCTACTCTATTGCAGATTTTGGTATCATCCGCAAAGAGGCAAACCTTACCCGACAGCCCTTCCGCTATATCACTAACAAAGATGTTAAAAAGAATCGGACCAAGGACAGATCCCTGGGGCACACCACTGGTAACATCCTTCTCCTCAGAGTGAGCTCCATTTACTTGTACTCTTTGTCGCCTCCCACCCAACCAATTTCTAACCCAAGCAGTAACTTTAGGGTCCATCCCTAGGGTGCTCAGTTTGTTTATAAGTCGCCTGTGAGGAACAGTGTCAAAGGCTTTACTGAAATCTAAATACACCACATCTAGAGCTCTCCCTGGTCACCCAGTCAAAGAAATCAATCAGATTTGTCTGACAAGACCTGCCTCTGGTGAATCCATGCTGCCTCGGATCCTGTAATCCGCCGGACTCCAGAAACCTCACTATTTTCTCTTTCAGCAGCGTTTCCAATAATTTACTCACCACCGAAGTTAAACTAACCGGCCTGTAGTTTTCAACCACATCCTTACTTCTGCTTTTGTGTAAAGGCACCACATGAGCCTCTCTCCAGTCCTTTGGCACCACTCCCGACTCCAACGAGGCATTGAAAAGGTCAGTCAGTGGAGTTGCTAGAACGTCCCCAAGTTCCCTCAGTATTCTAGGGTGTATCCCATCCGGTCCCATCGCTTTGTCTACTTTAAGTTGAACTAGTTTCTCACGAACACAGTCTTCTGAAAATTGTTCAAGATGTCCCTCGCTTCTGTTCTTATTTGTGGGTGTTTTCTGAGGTCCTGCTCTTGGTTCTTCATCTGTGAA
The DNA here is from genome assembly GCA_033557465.1 of Ichthyophis bannanicus. Classification (NCBI taxonomy): domain Eukaryota; kingdom Metazoa; phylum Chordata; class Amphibia; order Gymnophiona; family Ichthyophiidae; genus Ichthyophis; species Ichthyophis bannanicus. Next base: position 1,267,624 of record JAWIIG010000024.1, on the reverse strand, counting down.
CACAGAACAAAAATATTTGTTAAGCAATTCCGCTTTATCCTTATCAGCTTCTACATATTCCCCCCCTGCACCCTTGAGTCTGACAATACCACTTTTGCCCTTCCTCTTCTCACTAATATATCTGAAAAATGTCTTATCCCCCCATTTTATTGCATTGGCTATTTCCTCCTCCTTTTGAATCTTTGCCTTCTTGACTACTTTGCTAGCTTCTCTAAGTTTTTCCAAATACAGATGCCTGTCTTCCTCTCTCTGTGATCTCTTGTATTTCATGAAGGCCTCCCTCTTTTTCTTCACTTTTTCAGCTACTTCCTCGTAGCCCCACATTGGCCACGACAAGTGTGGTACCCTCTGCTTTTACATCTCCTTCAAGCTCCATCTCTGGAGTTAGGATCTGCTCCAGATCTCCTATCCCAGGAGGACGGGATGCTGTGGCATCCCAATCCCCAGTCTCTACATCTCAGGGCCTGGTTGCTGAAAGCCTAGAACTTCATGGTCTTAACCTTTCTCAGCAAGTGAAGGATATCCTTTATGCTTCCAGGAAACCATCCACAAGACGCTCTTACGCTTTCAAGTGGAAAAGGTTTACCATATGGTGTTTGCAGAAGGGTCTTAACCCTCTTGCAATACCCCTGGAATCATTACTGGAATATCTCCTTCATTTGTCTAATGCAGGGCTTAAGACCAATTCAGTGAGAGTTCATTTGAGTGCTATTGCAGCTTCTTTCAAAACTTTAAATGGGCAACCTATTTCCTCTCATCCTATCATAGCGAGATTTATGAGAGGCCTTCTTCTAACTAAGCCTCCCCTTAAGCCACCACCGGTGGCATGGGATTTAAATCTGGTTCTTGGCCAGCTCATGAAACCGCCTTTTGAACCATTAGCTACTACCTCTTTGAAATTCCTTTCCTGGAAGGTTATTTTTCTTATTGCAATCACATCAGCACGTCGCATCAGTGAATTGCAAGCATTGGTGGCTGATCCTCCTTATACAAGGTTAAAATCATGATAAGGTAGTTCTTAGGCTTTTTAGATCAATAAAGAACGTCCTTCTACTGCTGTCCACGTTTCAGACTGGGTTTGTTCTTAGGACTCATCCTCACTTTATGCCAAAGGTAGTTTCACCTTTTCATTTAAATCAAGCAGTTTACCTTCCTGTTTTTTTCCCAAGGCCTCATGCCTCTAATGCAGAAAGGAATCTTCATACTTTGGATTGTAAAAGAGCTTTGGCCTTTTACTTGCAAAGGACACAGCAACATAGAAAGTCCTCTCAACTCTTTGTTGCTTTTGATCCTAGTCATTTAGGGCTTCCAGTCTCCAAAAGAACACTGTCCAACTGGATTGCACAATGTATATCTTTTGCCAATCGTAGTAAGAACCTTCTCCTTGAAGGCCATGTCACAGCGCACAATGTGAGAGCTATGGCAGCTTCTATGGCTCATCTTCACTCTGTGTCTGTCTATGACATCTGTTGAGTAGCTACCTGGGCCTCGGTTCATACCTTCACAGCCCATTACTGCTTGGACAAGGACTCCCGCCGGGATGCCTTGTTTGGTCAGGCTGTTCTTCAACACCTGTTCCATACTTAATCAACTCCTACCCACCATCCCTGGTAGGATGCCAGAGATCCAAGGGGGGAAGTGGAACCCTTTCAAAAGGGTACACAACTTCTGAGTTTTCTCCCTGGCATCTCTCAGCTGGGGAGTCCCCATATGTGAAGACTACATTCCTGCTTGTTCCTGGAGATAGCATAGTTACTCACCTGTAACAGGTGATCTCCGGGAACAGCAGGAATTTAGTCTTCACAACCCACCCACCTCCCCTAGGAGTTGTATCTCTCTATCTCACTCTTTTTTTCTTTCCCTTTCTCTCTCTCTTTGTCTCAGCTTTAAATTCACCTGGAGAGAGACAGTTCAGAAAGACGGGAAGGCAGCACGCAGGCGCTGTGGGATGCTCCCAAAAGCTTTCTAATTGGACGCTGGGGAGCATTCCCGCTCAGGCTCTGTCGGTACCGACAATACCCATATGTGAAGACTAAATTCCTGCTGTTCCCGGAGATCACCTGTTACAGGTGAGTAACTATGCTGTCCTTCCGGCCCAAGGTTGCTGTCCTCTAGTGGGATTTGAACCCACGAACCTCCGGCCTGAGGTACCTTGCCCCACTCCTCCACTCCATCCCTGAGGGGCCCCTCCAGAGGATCTTCCAACACCCCAATGAGCTCAGAGGCCCGCTGAACCTTCAGGGTCGGCGAGGCTGCGTCTCCTCGCTGCAACAGCACCTCGAAGGGTCTTGGAGGCAACTGGGGTCCCTTGGTTCCAGGAAGAGGAGGCAGGAGCCTGTTGGCGAGCTCCCTGGCCTCTCTTTATCAGATAAGCCTTATGGATGAGCAAGACGAACTCGGGTGAAAAGGAATTGTCCCCGAAGCATCCTGGGCATTATCCTGGTCCAACCTAGCCAAATCCCAAGTCCCAGGAGCGCATCCCCTGCAGACCAGTTGCCTAACGAAAGTGAAGCCACGGCTCCCGTCAAAACTGCAGGAAGTACTAATGCCGCCAGCTCAGCTGAGTCTCCCGCAACTGTAGGAAGCGTCCCTGGCAAGCCCCTTTCATGTGCTTTCAAAGTGAGCAGCCTGCCTCCCGATTTGCTCGCTCAGAGAGCCTACAGAACCCCCCAAAGAGAGACGCCATCTTCGCAGACCGCAACCCATGCACACAGCCTTGGAAGACGGCATGGCTTTGTGAGTAAGAACCGAGAACACGACGCAACAAACCGCAAGTCCCAAGTGGGACGCCGCTGACCGAAGCAAGTCAGACAAAGAGAAAGGACTCTACACGCCGCCACAAGACAGTCGGAAACCCAGACCACAACTTACATTGCCTCCAAAGCATCAGTCAAGTAAGCCAAAGAGAAATCTGCCTCTGCAGCTGACTCCTCACAAAAAATGAGGATATCGTTTGATTTTAAGGGCCACTTACCGCTCAAGTGCCCTGCCACAGAAGGCAAAGCCATAGCAAATTGTTTAGCCCCACCAGTTCACAGGGACCCGGCCCCACAGTGTGAGATCACCAGTCAAGCCCTCCCCTGACCAAACGGGCATGGGCCGCCACAAGCTTCCTGTCCTCCTCACAGGGAAAGTAAATGCAGCTGTGAGGCAATTCTCCTGCAGTCTGCCAAATTAAACACCAAGTCTCTCAAATACCACCTCCTACCCAATCTTTCCCTCAATTTCTTTTTTTTTTTTTTAATTTAGGAAAAGGAATTCTCTTCAGTGCAGCCGAGACTAGGCAAGGCTCATCCCCATCTGCTGGAGATTGAGGATACTGGTTAGGTGAGAGGAGTGCAGCTCCCTTTATGGGATGACTTCACCAAAGCCTGGCATTCTCAGTCTCCATCTGCTGGAAGGGGGGTGAAGACCCGCTAGTCTGGACTGGACTGGAGGGACGCTATGGAAGATTTATTTAAACCATGTCAGACTTTCTGTGGACCTCCTACATGGCATCAAGAAAGCCTAACAATTTGATATGCCCTTCATAGAGCATCTGGTGGTAAGGTAGATCATACATTCAAATATAAATTTCTACTGTGTGATTCTGTGCTTTCAAAAAAAAGTTCAGTAAGAGAAGAGAATATCAGAATTTAAATCAATTTTATATCTTGCTAAGATGTTTAAGTCACTGAATTGTTCTACTAGAGTCTGCTTTTCAGAGCTTGTGTGTCATTTACTTGAGTAATGTATTTATCTCCAGGAACAAGCAGGAATGTAGTCTTCACATATGGGTATCGTCGGTACCGACGGAGCCTGCACGGGAACGCTCCCCAGCGTCCAATAGGAACGCTTTTGGGAGCATCCCTCAGCACATGCGTGCTGCCTTCCCGCCTTTCCAACTCTCCCTCTTCAGTTCTTCGTTTTCCGCAGAGCCGACAGGATCTATTCCCTGTCACCGCAGAAAATTCCGTCTTTAAATTTCTTTTCTTGTGGTCGCGTTTGCCTACCGCACGATGCCTACCGGTACCGCCGGTTCTTTCCTTTTCTTTTCATACAAAAAAAACCTTAGGCTTTAGACTGTTTCTTTTCAGAAACTTTTCTCTTTGGTGCTAGGCGCCATTTTGGACACTAGGCCCCATATTCCTAAGACATGGAAAAGCCAACTAGTGGTTTTAAAAAATGTACTAAGTGTGGCGGTACCATTTCCGTCACTGACACCCATGATTGGTGTCTGAAATGTTTAGGACCTGAACATTCTCCAACTGAATGTCTCTCCTGTATGGAGATGACTAAAAGAGGAAGACAAAACCGGGCTGCAAAGCTCAGTACCCTCTTTTCTTCAGATGCCAGATCCATTGCATCGACATCGTCAAGGGCCTCTTCTTCCTCCCATGGATCTCAGGTAACTAAACATAAAAGCCGGTCCTCAAAGGGTAGCTCTCCTGCTAAGCATAGAGAGGCCATTGGCATTACCCTTGAGGAAACCACACCGGCAAAACAGCCCCGGCGGGAGGCTTCGGCTTCCAAAGCATCGATGGGGCTTCAGGATGTTCTCGAGGCCTCAACCTCGCAAGAACTACCTGTGCCATGGTCAGGGGTTCCGGCCGTCCTTACCAGTACCGACACCCAGGCATCGGCAACGTTGATAGACCAGAGGTTCCTCGCTATCGAGCACAGCATCGCAGCTCTTCTTTCAGCTGCGGTACTGGTGGTCCCACGGGAACCGGTACCGACATCGACACGGATGCCGGTACAGACACCGGTACCAACGATACCGGTACCGGCCCTGGTGGGAACTCTTCCCATGCCATCTCTGGCTGGAATTGACAAAGCGGTACCAGGTCAGCTCAGTACTGACTTCGATCGGTACCAGGATCGTGCGTTGCAAGAGCATCGGGGTCAGAAATACTTCGATTCCTCCGATTCCGAAGGCTCCGACAATTCTGCTGGCACTAGAGGGTTTCTCCTAGAAGATCCCTCTTCTCCCCAACGCAGAATGTCACCTCCAGAGGACATGTCATTTCAGGATTTCATCCGTGATATGGCCAAAGGTCTTTCAATCACAGTAGCTCCTGAAGAGGAACCCAGAGCAAAGGAATTGGAAATTCTCCAATATCCTAAAGCTCCTAAGGAGGCAGCCATTCTGCCTATCCATCAAATTCTGCATAACTTGATGCTCAGAATGTGGGAGACACCTCTGACTATTTCTCCTCACTCTAGGAGACTTGATACTATGTATCGAGTTCCGCCATGTCCTGGATTTCAGAAAACTCAGCTGCCACACCATTCAATGGTAGTGGAATCAGCCATGCGTAGGATGAAAAGTGCAAAGAGGCATGCATCCAATCCTCCAGGTCGTGAATGCAGGACTCTGGATGTTTTTGGGTGCCAAACCTGTCAAGCTTCCATGTTTTCAGCTAGGATCAGTTCATATATCCTATATATGGGAATGTTCCTCAAGGAAGTCACAGGAGACTTGGAACTTATGAGCCCATTTCTCCCAGATGACAAGAGACAAGATTTTCTTGCTCTAGTTAAGCATGCTCAAGATGTCTCCAAGTTTATTAATCGTGCAGCCTTTGACTGCTTCGAATGCATCAGCAGAACCTCTGCTATTGCCATTGGCACACGACGGATTGCCTGGCTACAGGTATTAGACTTGGAGACTTGGGTACAGGACAAGTTAGGCAACATTCCTTGCACGGGGGAGAATCTCTTCGTCAGGAACTAGCAGGAAAAGGCTAACGAGTTAGATGCTGACAATTCTACCTTAGATAGATTGTCAAAGTCTACAGCCACTCCAGCCAAAAAGAAGCCTTATAAAAAACCCTCTTTTAGCAAAAAGAGGAAGTTTTATCCTTCCTATACCCAGCAGAGTCAAACTCAAGGTCTGGTTGCCCAAAAGGGACAAACTAGACAGCAAAAGAAGCCAAAAGGCCCGAGAGCCCAACCAGTTCTCCAGGTTCAGCCCCCTCAAGGGCTTCGACTCCTTCCTAGAGAGCTCTGCCTTCCTGCCTCTGAGGGGTCCCCAACCCCCCAATATTCCGGGCAGGTTATGCCACTTTGCCAACAGATGGCATCAGATAACAGCAGAAGATTGGACTTTGTCCATTGTAGGAGAAGGGTACAAGCTTCATTTTCACAGCATGCTCCCTCCTACAATTCTAAAGCAATTCAGTTCTCAAAGCTCTGCAGAAATCTGCTAGATCACGAGGTCTCCACACTTCTTGCCCAAGGGGCAATAGAGGAAGTACCCATTCTTCAACGGGGTGCAGGGTTCTACTTCCCCTATTTTCTTATTCCAAAGAAAACAGGAGGACACAGACCCATTCTGGACCTCAGAGAATTGAACAAGTATCTGTTTCGAGAGAAATTCAAAATGATTTCTCTAGGAACTCTTCTGCCATACCTTAAAAGCCAGGATTGGCTTTGCTCTCTAGACTTAAAGGATGCATACACTCACATTCTCATCCATCCAGATCACAGGAAATTCTTATGTTTCCTTTTCAGGGGAAAACATTTCCAGTACAGGGTTCTTCCCTTTGGTCTGGCTTCAGCACCAAGGGTATTCCGAAATGCATGGCAGTAGTAGCTGCATTTTTATGAACCCTGGGGATTTTTGTCTTCCCTTAGACGACTGGCTCATTCGAGCCCCTACAGTTGCAGAGGCCAGCACTGCACTGTCCCACACAATGCGACTGCTCCAATTCTTGGGATTGGTAATAAACTTCCCAAAATATCAGCTAGTTCCTTCCCAATGCCTAGAATTCATAGGAGCCTGTCTAGATACCAGACAGGCAAGGGGTTTTCTTCCACAAGCCCGGTGTCTTCGCATAATGCAACTAGCTTCTCAAGCAGCAGGCAAGTCCTCCCTCACTGCTCGAGAGCTACTGCAGTTACTGGGACATATGGCATCCACAGTTCATGTAGTCCCATATGCTCGCCTCCACATGCGAGCAACTCAGTGGACCCTATCCACACAGTGGACACAGGCCACAGGTCATTTGTCGGACAAAATAAGAATCTCTCAATAACTAATTTTGTCCCTCCAATGGTGGCAATCACTAGAAAATCTGACAGTGGGGTCTCCTTTCCATCAACCCCTCTTTCAGGCCACCCTAACAGATGCATCACAGGTGGGTTGGGGAGCACACCTGAATCATCTCTCGACCCAGGGCACCTGGACTCCACAGGAGGTTGGTTTACACATAAACCTCCTGGAATTAAGAGCAATCTATTTAGCTCTTTGAGTATTCCACGCCCAGCTCAGCTACAAGACAGTCCTAGTCCAGACGGACAATCAAGTAGCCATGTTGTATGTGAACAAGCAGGGCGGAACAGGCTCTCTGTCGTTATGCAACGAAGCTTTACGACTGTGGGCCCTCGCCAGAGAGCATCAAATTCACCTTTTAGTGCTATATCTTCCAGGCATTCAAAACCTTTGGGCAGACAAACTAAGTCGAGTACTGCTGCCTCACGAGTGGTCCCTCCACCTAGATCAGGTGGCAAAGATATTTCATCTCTGGGGCACTCCAGACATAGACCTCTTTGTAAGTCCACTGAATGCCAGACTTCTCTGGTTCTGTTCCAGGATTCCGGCTCACAGTTGTCAGGCAAGGGATGCCTTCCTCCTTCACTGGGGTCAGGACTTCCTTTATGCTTTCCCACCCATTCCCCTCATCCCCAAAACACTCTTCAAGCTTCAGAGAGACAGGGGTCACATGATTCTCATAGCACCACGATGGCCACGCCAAACGTGGTATTCCCTGCTTCTACATCTCTCTCAAGCGGCACCACTGGAGTTAGGGCATGCTCCAGATCTCCTTTCCCAGGAGAACGGGACGCTATGGCACCCGAATCCCCAGTCCCTGCACCTCACGGCCTGGTTGCTGAAGGCTTAGACCTCTAAGATTTCAACCTGTCCCAACAGGTAAAAGATATCCTTCAGGCTTCTAGGAAACTTTCCACAAGAAGATCTTATGCCTTCAAGTTGGAACGTTTTACTATATGGTGCTCCAGGAAGGGATTAAACCCCCTGGTCATACCCTTAGAATCGATATTAGAGTATCTCCTTCACTTCTCGAATTCTGGTCTAAAGACCAATTCAGTAAGAGTCCATCTTAGTGCAATTGCAGCTTCTTATATGCCTCGGAATGGACAACCAATTTCCTCTCATCCGCTCATATCAAGATTTATGAGAGGCCTTTTATTAGCTAAACCTCCCATCAAGCCACCACCGGTGGCATGGGATCTAAATCTAGTTCTCGGGCAGCTGATGAAGCTGCCTTTTGAACTTTTGGCCACTATGGCCCTTACGTTTTTGACCTGGAAGGTCATCTTCCTAATTGCAGTCACCTCTGCTCGTCGCATTAGTGAATTGCAAGCTTTAGCGGCTGATCCTCCTTATATTGGGTTTCATCATGATAAGGTTGTTCTTCGAACTCACCCACACTTTATGCCAAAGGTGGTTTCACCTTTTCATTTAAATCAATCAATTTATCTTCCTGTATTTTTTCCAAAGCCTCACGCCTCTAATGCAGAAAGAAACCTTCATACTTTGGATTGTAAAAGGGCCTTAGCCTTTTACATACAAAAAACACAGCAACATAGAAAGTCCTCACAACTTTTTATAGCTTTTGACCCTAGTCATTTGGGACTTCCAATCTCCAAAAGAACTTTATCTAAATGGATTGCCCACTGCATATCCTTTGCTTATGAGAGTAAGGGTCTTCCTCTTCAGGACCATGTCACAGCTCATAATGTGAGAGTCATGGCAGCTTCTATGGCTAATCTCCACTCTGTGTCTATCGATGACATTTGTCGAGCAGCCACCTGGGCTTCGGTACACACCTTCACAGCCCACTACTGCCTGGATAAAGCCTCCCGTCGGGATGCCTTCTTTGGCCATGCTGTTCTTCAAAATCTCTTTCAGACCTAAATCAACTCCTACCCACCAACCCTGGTGGAATGCCAGAGATCCATGGGAGGAAGGATTCCCACCTTCTAGGGTGGCACCTTCCTGGGGCTATCTCCCTGGCATCTTCAGCTAGGGAGTCCCCATATGTGAAGACTACATTCCTGCTTGTTCCTGGAGATAGCGTAGTTACTCACCTGTAAAAGGTGATCTCCGGGAACAGCAGGAATTTAGTTTTCACAACCCACCCACCTCCCCTAGGAGTTGTCTCTCTATCTCTTTGTCTCTTTCCTCTCTCCCTCTATCCTTTCACTCAGCTACAAACTTAACTGAATAGGGACAGTTGGAAAGGCGGGAAGGCAGTGCGCATGTGCTGAGGGATGCTTCCAAAAGCGTTTCTATTGGACGCTGGGGAGCGTTCCCGCGCAGGCTCCGTCGGTACCGACGATACCCATATGTGAAGACTAAATTCCTGCTGTTCCCGGAGATCACTTTTTACAGGTGAGTAACTACGCTTTCTTGACTTGCTGGCAAGTTACTTAAATGTTCTAAATATATTTTTTCTTTCCTGCTGTCAGGCTCATGGCTGTCGAAGAGGAACTAAAGAAAGACCATGCTGAGATGCAGGCAGTTATTGATGCAAAGCAGAAAATTATTGATGCACAGGTGAGTGTGTTTTGAACTCTGACAGGAAAACTAATTTCATAACAGCTATTCCCCTTCTTCACATCCCATATGGTGAATTACTGCTGTTCAGAAATTTACAGTAGTGTCATTGTAATTTTAAAGGAAAGGGTTCATAAGCTGCAAGGCATTGAAATACAAAGTTTTACCTTATGCTCTGGGTCTTTCGGATCTTTTCATAATTTTCTAATGTTTTGTTTGATAAATAAATTGCATTGTTCAGGGCAGTTATCTCAATTTGCAGAAGCGTCAAGCACCTGTTTAATGATGTCATTGTTCATGTTCATGTTCATTTATTTGCTTGACCGCCCTTCATTGGGAGGTAGAGCGGTTCACAATAAAAATATAAACAAGGAGGCACGAGGCCGGAAACTGGAAAGGAAATTACAATGCCAAAAGAGAAAGTGACAGAGACAGGAGCAGGAGGGGCAAAAGGAAGGAGAGAGGGGTGAGGTTAAGGAAGGGGCAGGTCAAAGGCGAGGGAGAACAAGTAAGTTTGTGTTATAGTATTATTGGTTGGTGAGTATGAATGTTAGACAGAGAATGAGACGCTAAATACTTTGGTAAAGTAACTGATATGGAGAATGTTGATGTCATCGAAATGAATAATTCCTGCTGAGAAAGGCAAGAGTTTGAATTGCTGAGAAATACTAAACAATGTGCGCCATCGAGTCATTGCTGTCTCCGGGCGACCCAACAGTCTCTGGGTTTTCTTGGCAAATAGTGCAAATTGTCCCTCTCTGTAATGTCTACCAGTGATAGCAATAGATGATTTTGTATGCTATAAAACAATACCATGTTTATTTTATGCTACTATTACTTATCATTTGTATAGCGCTACAAGGTGTATGCAGTACTATGCATATAGATGTATTTTGCCTAGGTAATTGCTTCCTTTGCAGTTGGAGGGAGAAATCTGACATTGTAACATTATCCAATTGGCTGTAGCTGTAGTCAGTATGTCAGTAATGAGCAATGCACTATGACGCAGACTAATAGAGAAGCTGAGGGAGGGTAGAAATGCTATAGTTTGGTTGTGACCTATTGTTACATTACAGCCTGCTTTACAGGATTTCAGTTGTCTCCTTCCAAAGAATTATATATGTATGCACGTATATATGTTTGTTTATAAAATAGTACTAATTTCAATTCCTGATTGTATCTCCAGTCTAGTCCCGGACCTCTGGGTTGTCCACCTTATTCAGCAGCTTGGAGACTGAGGAACCTCCTCCTTTAATGATGTCACCAGTATATCCTCCCGGGAGCCACCTCCATTCGCCTGTTGCCTCAGTCTCCAAGCAGCTGAAGGGACCATGAGCCTGGAAGGTCCTGGTCACTGGAGGAACAATTGAGTGTAGTTTTAGGTGTAGGTGTTTAAAAAAAAAAGTATTACTGAAGGGGCTCGATTTTGCTGACAGAAACTGTACCTTTAAGCTGTGGTAAAAGGTTCTCTCCCCCTCCTGGAGGTGTTGCCTGCGCCCTGGGGCTGTCCGGGTTACTCCTAATGGAGCGGAGATACTCAGCATGTAGATAGTCACAACCTAATGGGAGACAGCCAACATGGCTTTAGACAAGGAAGATCTTGTCTTACTAATCTGTTATGTTTTTTTGAAGGAGTGAATAAACAGGTGGACAAAGGTGAGTCGGTTGATATTGTGTATCTGGACTTTCAGAAAGCCTTTGACAAGGTCCCTCATGAGAGACTTTTGGCAAAACTAAAGAGTCATGGGATAGGAGGCAGTGTACTATTGTGGATCAGGAACTGGTTAAAAGATAGAAAGCAGAGGGTAGGGCTAAATGGCCAATTTTCCCAATGGAGAAAGGTGAATAGTGGTGTACCCCAGGGATCTGTGCTGGGTCCGCTGCTTTTTGACATATTCATAAATGACCTGGAAAAGGGAATAACAAGTGAGGTTATCAAATTTGCAGATGACACAAAACTATTTGAAGTTGTTAAAACCCAAGAGGATTGTGAAAAATTGCAAGAGGATCTTCATAAATTGGAAGACTGGGCATCAAAATGGCAGATGAAATTTAATGTGGACAAGTGCAAGGTTATGCACCTAGGGAAGAACAACCCAAACTATGGTTACACGATGCAGGGTTCCACATTAGGAACCACCACCCAGGAAAAAGATTTAGGTGTCATTGTGGATACCATGTTAAAACCCTCGGCCCAGTGTGCAGCAGCGGCCAAGAGAGCAAATAGAATGCTAGGTATGATAAGGAAAGGAATGGAAAATAAAACAAAAGATATTATAATGCCTCTATATCGTTCCATGGCACCTTGAATATTGTGTGCAATTCTGGTCGCCGTATCTTAAAAAGGATATAGCGATTTTAGAAAAGGTACAGAGAAGAGCCACCAAAATGGTAAAGGGGATGGAAGGATACTCCTATGAAGAAAGGCTAAAAAGGTTAGGGCTCTTTAACCTGGAAAAGAGACGGCTGAGGGGAGATATGATAGAAGTCTATAAATTAATGAACGGAGTGGAACGGGTAAACGTAGATCGATTGTTTACCTTATCAGAATATAGAAAGACTAGGGGACATGCAATAAAGCTACAGGGTAAACTATTTAAGACTAATAAAAGAAAATATTTTTTCACTCAACGTGTAATCAAACTCTGGAATTTGCTACCGGAGGATGTAGTAAAGGCTGTTAGTGTAGCTGGGTTTAAAAAAGGTTTGGACAAGTTCCTGGAGGAAAGGTCCATAAACCATTATTAAGAAGTGACCGAAGATATCAATGCTTGACCCAGTACAAGCATTGTGGAACTTGTGTCTCTTGGGGAAACTGCTAGGTACATATGACCTAGATTGGCCACTGTTGGAAACAGAATACTGGGCTTGATGGACCTTGGTCTGACCTAGTATGGCATATCTTATGTTCTTATGTTAGATACTCTCTGGGGATCTGCAGCTGGGAGGCCTGGTCCTAAGTACCTCGCTGCAGAGAGTCGCAGCCGGCATTTTTCTACAGAAGTACTGCCTGTTTATACGCCTTGGCTGAGCGCGTTGACGATTCAGTAGTGAGCGCGCGGGGATACTCAGTCCCTTCACTCATCCCCCTCATCCCCCTGGTACAGGTACAGGCAGGGACCGTGTTCGGCGTCGGGGGCTGGGGCAGAGACTCAAATTGTGTGGAGTCTGGAGAAGGAGGACAGCTAAAGGTAAGAGGGCCCTATTGTAGTACCCTGACCATCAGCGTATTTGAGTGCGAATAGAGCGACAGTCCCGACCGCGTGGTGGCGGCGCGGGAAGAAACTGAGAGGCGTCGGGCCCGCTTCAGTGTGATCAAGGGGGGACGGAGAGAGCTTCCTTAGCAGCGAAATCTCTAATTCTTTAATTTGAAGGGCCTTTGTCCTCAGAGCCTCGTTGAAGCTTGTTCTGCAAGTTAATCTTTAGTGGTGCAGTTGAGTTCGCCGTTTTGCATTCATCTGGGCCTCAGTGCAGCGTAACAGTTTGCTAGTTCAGGTTAGGGCCGGAATGCCCTCTAGGCCCCAGTGCTTTGTTTGTGGGGCTAGGAGGGCCTCGACGGCTGATTTGGGGGTGTGTAAAGGTTGCCTAAAGGAGTCATCTGTTAGAGACAGTATGGAAGAAGGCAAAGAGGAGCTCTTGGTTACAGACACAGGGTTGTCAGGCCCTCAGGTAAACAGCGTGCCTCTGGAGGGTCCGGTGGCGGGTCCTTCCTCCGCGCCGGACATCTCGCACACCAGACCGCCCTGGCCTACTGGGCTGGAATCTATTTTTTCTAGGGGCTTCGTGGCGCTCTTGCAGCACGCAGTTGGTAGCTTCTCGCAGTGGCGGGTTAAAGAAGAAGCCCAAGTGCACGGGGCGAAGAGGTCTGCGATCTCACAGATTGCGGGCGAGGTGCAGGAGGGGTTTAAGAAATCTCGGCTAGATGAGGGCCCTAAGGATCTCTCGGTTGAGTCAGAGGGGCAGCTATCGGATGAGGAAAGTCAGAGTCTAGACATGGAAGAGGCGTTAGAGGAAGGTGAGCTCGCAGATAAGGAGGATCAGGCGAGAGTGGTGCACGTCTTCCGTAGGGAGGAACTTCCAGCGCTTATTGGAGAAACGCTAAAGGCATTGAACATGCCGGTCCCAGGGTTAGGGGAGGATGAGACCCTGGAGGACCCGTTGTTGCAGGTTTATAGAAAGAATCAAAAGACTTTCCTGGTGCATAGGGTTTTCCAGGAGATGATTCAGGAAGAATGGAATGTGCCGGAGGCTCCCCTTAAGGGGTCGAGAGTGATGAGTAGACTTTACCCCCTCGTGGAGCAGGATAGGGAGGTGTTTAAGCCTCCCAAAGTAGATGCGGCGGTATCGGCAGTAACGAAGAAGACCACGATTCCGGTTGAGGGCAGTGCAGCCCTTAAGGATACGCAGGACAGAAAGTTGGATGTGCTTCTGAGGCAGGTCTTTGATGTGAATGCCGTAGCGCTCCAAGCGGCTGTCTGCGGGAGCCTGTTTAAGGTGGTCCCAGAGGGCCCAAGGTGGTCAGGAGAGTGACAAAGGCGGAGATGCGTCCCGGTTGGAGTCCGGGGCGGCGTACCTGGCGGATATTCATTATGATCTCATGCAGGCGCTGTCAAAGAGTATGGCGTCCGCGGTAGCGGCGAGGCGTTGCTTGTGGCTGCGTAATTGGGCGGCGGACAACTAAGTCAAGGCTAAGTAAGCTCCCCTTTAAAGGGAAGCTCTTGTTTGGCGAGGATTTGGAGAAATTGGTCAAGGATCTCGGTGAATCTAAAGGGGGCAGATTGCTGGAGGACAAGCCCAAGCCTGGACGGTCGGCGCCCGTGGGCAAAGGACAGCAGCGGGATTTTCGTCGTTTTCGGCCTCAAAGGTTTAATCCTAGCCAGAGAGGCAGATTCCCCAGCAGAAACCAGGGGTTTCGGGGTTTTCGAGGGGTGGGAAGAGGTTTTGGGGCTGTCGCCTCTTCCTCTGCCTCCGGTGTTCGGAAATCACAGTGAAGTGAGGGGGACCCATGCGCCTCTTGTACCGGTAGGGGGGCGGTTGCAAGAGTTCCACGACGCCTGGGTCCGGGTCATGTCAGATCAGTGGGAGCTGGAGGTCATCCGAGAAGGCTACGCACTGGAGCTGCGGTGTCTGGTGTGGGATGCCTTTGTAAGATCCCCTTGCAAGTCAAACAAGTGCGAGGCGGTGAGGGGGACCTTGCAGAGGCTCTTGTATCTCGGGGCAATAGCTCCGGTGCCTGCAGACCAATGCGGATGTGGTCCATTCTCCATTTATTTCGTGGTCCTAAAGAAGGACGGTGGGGTCCGACCGATTTTGGATCTCAAGGGCGTGAATCGGTGTCTTCGAGTATCGCATTTTCACATGGAGACTCTGCGTTCAGTCATAGTCGCCGTCTGAGCAGGAGAATTCCTTACCTCCCTGGATCTGTCAGAGGCGTATCTTCACATTCCCATAAGACCGGATCATCAGAAGTATCTCCGTTTTGCAGTTCCCTTCGGGCAGTTCCAGTTCTGGGCCTTGCCGTTTGGCTTGACGACGGCACCGCGCACGTTTACCAAGATCCTGGTAGTGGTTGCGGCGGCCTTGCAAAGAGAAGGGATTCTGGTGCACCCTTACCTAGACGATTGGTTGATCTGGGCGAAATCGAGGGCAGAGAGCGAAAAGGCGACGGCCAGGGTAGTCGCTTTCTTAGAGAGCCTAGGTTGGGTGGTGAATATGGCGAAGAGCTGACTGGATCCATCGCAGTGCCTGGAGTATTTAGGAGCTCGGTTCGACATGGAGAAGGGGCAAGTGTTTCTGCCCCTGGTGAGAGCGCAGGGGCTGCGGAAGCTTGTCCGAAGATTTTTGAGCAGCAAAGCTCCCACGGCTTGGCAGTATCTCCAGTTGTTAGGCACCATGGCGTCCACAATAGAGTTGGTACCCTGGGCGAGGGCGCACATGAGGCCCTTGCAGAGAGCGTTACTCAGGCACTGGTCTCACCAGCAGGATCCGCTATCGCGGCGGCTCCCTTGCCCGGAGGAGACTCAGGTGGCCCTGCGCTGGTGGTTGCTTCCCGAGTCTCTGCAAAAGGGAAGGCCGTTGGAGACTCCGGACTGGTTACCTCTGGCAACGGACGCCAGTCTTTGGGGCTGGGGAGCACACTTCCAGGGCAGCTTCACTCAAGGACAATGGAGCCCGCAAGAACAGTCGTGGTCAATCAACAGGTTAGAGTTGCGGGCGGTATCATTGGCCCTGCGGAGTTTTCAGGCTCTCCTGCAGGGGTCAGCGGTTCGGGTGTTCTCAGACAATGGGACCGTGGTGGCTTATGTCAATCGCCAAGGGGGAACCAGCAGTGTAGCGCTGGAGGCCGAGGCCTTATGCAGCTGGTGCGAAGAGAACCTCGTAGCATTATCGGCGGCGCATGTGGCAGGAGTGGACAACGTACAGGCCGACTTTCTCAGTCGAGTGAAGGTGGATCCCGGGGAGTGGGTCCTTCATCTGGAGGTGTTCCACATGTTAGCGCGTCGGTGCGGCATGCCAGTCATGGACCTCATGGCAACCTTTCAGTCTGCCAAGGTCAGTCGGTTTTACAGCAGGAGAAGAGAAAGGATGTCGGAAGGACTAGATGCTGTCATTCAGAACTGGCCAGAGGAGCAGCTCCTGTACATTTTTCCGCCGTGGGTCCTGATAGGCAGGGTGGTTCAGCGGATAGAAAGGAACAGAGGGCAGGTAATTCTGATAGCTCTGGATTGGCCACACCGCCCGTGGTACGCGGATATGGTCAGGCTCCTGGTGGCAAGGCCGTGGCATCTTCCGGCCAGGACGGATTTGTTGTCTCAGGGGCCTCTGCTCATGCCGCACGTGGATCGCTTCTCGCTTACGGCTTGGCTATTGAAAGGGCTAGGTTGAAGACGAGGGGTTATTCCATGCCAGTAATTTCCACTTTGCTAAAGGCCAGGAGGAGGTCGACATCCTTGGCGTATGTTCGAGTCTGGAGAGTGTTTGAAGGCTGGTGCAGCGTACGGGCGCTTGAGGCTTTGAGTGCGGCCATTCCGCAGATATTGGAATTCCTGCAGGATGGTTTCGAGAAGGGCTTGGCGGCGGCGGCCCTTAAGGTGCAGGTCGCGGCCCTGTCATGTTACAGGGGTAAGATAGGTGGTGGGACGCTCGGGGAGCATTTGGATGTTAAAAGGTTCTTACGGGCAGTGTCCCTGTTAAGGCCACCAGCTAGGCAGGTTGTACCTAAGTGGCACCTTCCGTTCGTTTTTGAGGCTTTAGAACGGGAGCCGTTTGAACTCCTGTCTCGTGCCTCGTTGAAGGACCTTACATTAAAAGTGGTGTTTTTGGTGGCAATCTGTTCAGCGAGAAGGGTCTCAGAATTGCAAGCCTTATCCTGTAAGGAGCCCTACTTTTAGTTCCTCGACTCGAGAATGGTGTTGAGACCCGTGCCGGGGTTTTTGCCCAAGGTGGTGTCAGTGTTACATCTAAATCAAGAGATTTCCTTGCCAGTGTTTCAGTGCGACTCTGGGGGGAAGAACTCGAGGAGGCTGAATCTTTTAGATGTCCGGTGGGCGTTAAAGAAGTATCTGCATCGGACATCGGAGTTTCGTAAGTCTGAGAGACTCTTTGTTCTTTTCGCTCGACCAAAGAAGGGTGAGTCGGCTTCAAAGTCTTCCATTGCCCGTTGAATCAAGGAGGCGATCGCTTCCACGTACTTGTTAAAGGGTAGGCCGGTGCTGGAGGGGCTTCGGGCTCATTCTACTAGGGCGCATGCTGCGTCTTGGGCGGAGTCTAGGTTGGTGGCTCCGCTGGAAATCTGTAAGGCGGCGACATGGTCGTCCTTGAATTCTTTCATAAAGCATTACCGGCTCGATGTGCAGGCAAAGCAGGATGTTTGTTTCGGAGCGGCAGTCCTTCAGGCTGGAAAGGAAGGGCCCTTCCGTTGATTTACTGCTCTGGTACTGACCCAGAGGTTCGGGACTACACTGGAGATACGATCAGGAAGGTGAAATTAGACTTAACTGCTAATTGTTGTTCCTGGAGTAGATACAGTCTAGTCCCGTGTTCTTTTTTGCGGATTCTGGCCTGAAGGGCTGACAGAGAAAGACCTAGAATCTTTACAGGTTTGAAGATTTTTGTTTTGGCAGGGGATTGCGGTCCCCAGGTGGGGAGGGGTGAGTGTTAAAGTTTGGCCCTCCAGGCAGGTGAGGGGATGGCCTACGCAAGTTTAAAGGTTAAGGTTAAATATGTAGGAGATTAGGTAAGTAACAGTTATGCAGTTGTTAATTACGGTTCATGCTTACTTGTTGCTCCGATGAGTCTGCTTTGTCAATAGGCAACTGGCGAATGGTGGTGGCTCCTGGGAGGATATACTGGTGACATCATTAAAGAAGGAGGTTGCTCAGTCTCCAAGCTGCTGAATAAGGTGGACAACCCAGAGGTCCGGGACTAGACTGTATCTACTCCAGGAACAACAATTAGCAGGTAAGTCTAATTTCACCTTTTTTAATGTATATTGAATGTGGTTCCCAACAAAAGCATAAAATACATCATAACACACAAAAGCAACACAAATAAGAGAACCATTTGAAAGTGAATCTGTTAATGCTCAGAAATGTATATTAAATAGAACACAAAGCAGTTGTCAATATTCTTACTTTACTGGTCTTGTGTGAAATGAGACCCCCATGATTTAGTAAACAGTAAGGGGCAATTTTCAAAAGCTCTAAGGACTTGCAAACCCATGTTTGTTCATCTTCAAGAGACACTACCCACAGGAGTTTGAAAATCGGCCCTGCAAAGTTAATGGACATACAAGTACCAAATGCTTGACATTTTCTATTTGTGTTGGCAGGGAAAGATACATGCAGAGTTAAAAATCAAACCTCCCCAACTCTTCCCTCTCTCCCCCCATGCCAGGAACCCCTTTTCCTCCTTGGTAAAAATATATATACTGTTTGACAACACATGCTGTTCATCCAAAATAATGTTAAACCAGGCCTTGACAAATTTTGTTTGGATTTAGAAGTCAATCCCAAATCATAGGAGCTAGTTGCTGTGACCATCTCTCACCCACCCTCCCCTGTTGTCTCCATTCTCCACCGACATTTCTCCATTTTCAAACTCAAGCATGTCTGGGAAGGGTAGACGAGTTTGGAGAGAGATGATAGTTTGTCTTGGACTGTATGAGGCATCTTTAGACAGAAATATGTAGATAGCAAGTGTGTGTGTAGTACAACAGTGGTTTGCCTGTCCATGCATGGAATGTGGCAGTGGGTGCCTCTGTTTGCATGGGGTGCAGAGGTGAGGTGCCTGTGTGTGTGTTTGTATGCGTGCCTGTCATGCAAAGGTGGGGTGCGCGCCCGTGTGTGTGTTCTGGGGGAAAGGGGGATGCACCGTTTTTGGAATCTACACATTGTGCACTTTTGTCGTTGTGATTTCATCCCTTTAACCTCCAACACCTTGCCCTCCCCCTCCAGCCCTCCTCACTGTCTGTTTCCCTTCCAGACTCTCTCCTCATCTCCCTCCTTCCAGGCACTCCCATTTCCTGCCCTCCTTTTTATTTCTTGAAGATACTGCCCCTTTCCAGTTCATACTGCTAGACCAGTCCAGACAAACGGGTTATGCACCCCTGCCAGCAGATCTTGGAGACAGAGAATTCTACCAGAGCTCTGATAGGCTGGAGCCTGGTGATATAATCCTACCCCTAGGGGTCTCCCTCAGTTTTTCTCTGTCTCCAGCAGATCTGGATGCTTTTTTTTGCTCCTTCAAAAAAATTTAAGATGCTTTATTTCTTTGTGATTTCCCTGGGAGAGATTATACCCTGTAGTTGCCAGTGTACTTATCTGGGCACCAGGATGAATTCCAGCTGAGCTCCTGTGTCCTGCAGGTCACAGTAGAGATCGCTGATGTGCAGACTTCCCAGCACTAGTCAAGAAGGCTATTTAGCTGGATGGTAAGCCTCCTAAAATCCAGTCCCTGGGGCTGATTTTAGTGGTGAGGCAGCTGGCAGTGCTCTCAGCAGCGGTCCGTGGCTTCTCTGCACTTTCAGTACTGTGAGTACAAAACCTGTCTTTCTCCCACTGCTGTCTGCAACTCTGTGGTGACTGGATTTAATTTTCTTGATTTTTCAGCGATTTTAGGCATTTCTCTCATGCCTGCAACCCCCCCCACCTTGTCATTTGACTTTTTAAGTTAATTCCTTAGCTTTTGGGGGTTTTAATTCACTCTTTTTGAGGTTTATTTTTGCCGGTGGCCATTTTGAATAGCTAATGAGCCCTGGTTTTTGGCGGGAAGCCAGATTCCTTCTCTCTTTGCTGGCTTCTAGCACCAAAAAAATTGCTGTTTAAATTTTTCCACAACACTTGCTAGCTGTGAGTTTTGTGGGGGTTCCTTTTTTTCCTCTGCCTATGTATTAACATAATGAATAAAAAGTACGGAAGGCATGATTAGAGAACCGGATGCAATTCAGAGCCACAGTACAATGCTAAGACACTGACCACTGGTGCAGGGCTCATGGGTTCCATCCCCCACTGTGCCCGACAAAGAAGGCTGGCTGAGGCATTGCATAGTATGGGGAATACTGTTAAATGCCTGTTCCTCCGGGGCAGAGTTGTTGTTTTTTTTTTTAGTTCTTCCTATGCCTTATTCAGGTCTACGCTGCATAGGCTGTCAGAAGACACACAGGGACCTCAGAAATCAATTGTGCTCTTCCCCCAGCGTCTTGATTCCCCAGATAAACTTGGAAACTCCTGAGCCTGGCTTCAGTGGAGCTCTCCATTGGCTTTACGCTGCGCTGAGTCTTTGCCATGGACATCCCCAGGAAGTTCAGGTATCAATTCCTGAAAGGAAACTGTGAGTAGCCTGTTTTTTTCTTACTTGCCTCAGCTACTGCTCCCGGACCAGCTGCCTCTGAGTTTTGAAGTTCCTACTCTAAAATTTTTAATCCACAAACTGCAGTCGGGTTACTTTGTACGTCTTACTGGAATATTGTACCTGTCTTTTTCAATATACCATTTGATTGGAATTTTAAGTCAGTGTTTTGGATCCTGACTGTTTTGGGCTCTACCTAATTAAACATACTCACTGTCATCTTCCGTACAGCTGGGTTTGAGCTTCTACATCCCTCCCCAGAAACACCTTTCAGCCCCTACCATGGAGGTCTGAGTGGCTGCGGAGGAATCAAACTCTAATTTCCCTACTTTCAGTCACTGTAATTGCCTTACCCTGACTTTGAAAGTTTCTCTGTACCAGCACAGTGAATGACTGACAGTTCCCTTCTCAGCTCAGTGAATACCTGACAGTTTTTCTGTGCCAGCGGCCATTTTGTTTTTCTCTTCAGTGTTTCTTTTTGGAGGGAACAGCTCTAGACAGCAGTTTCCACACATTTAAACATGCTGTGGAGGCACGTAGAGTTTCAAAATCCTTTTCTTTGAAGAGTCTTCGGTTTCCCTGAGCCTACCTTGATTTTTGTTTTAAATGCTAAAAAAAAAAAGGGAAAAAAAGAGGAAAGGTGGTTTAAGTCTCTACAATGCTTGTTTCTCTGGCTGTATTATATGTAATAAGTAATCAGCCGAATGGGGAATTAATAGATTGCTTGTGTTCCACCTGCACGCTGCATCCCGGAGACTCTTTCCCCATTCCCACTGCGCTGCTAGATGGGTTCATCAGCACCTTATCTCCTCCCTCCTCAGAGCCCCTGCTGCAGGATCTTCCTGCAGGAAACGATTCAGTCAGCTCCCATGTCGCTTCCACAGCCGCTGGAGGCCACAGCAACCTTGACTGACAGTGCCTTCCTCACACTCTTCCATCTGGCATGACGCCTGTGACTTTTGGAGTCTTTTGGAATATCTCCTACACCTGCCCAGTAGCAGGCAAGCATATGGCGTGGTCTCGCAAGTGGTCCCATAAGTCCTCAGACCTTAGAGCAGTACGTCCTCCTTGGAGCGTTGCATGTGCCTTGCGGGGTACTATGGATATTCAAGAAGACTTTAAATCTTCGGAGGTCAGCCCTGACTCGTTGGAGTACGGAGATGGGGAATATTCTTCGTCTGTTTTCTTCGCTGACGGTTCTCAGCCTTTTTCGGAAAGAGGAGTTGCCGGCTCTAATCACACAGGTGATGGAGTCGCTCCCCCTAGCCGACACGCCTGATCCTCCGGATTCTCAAATCTGGTTGCAGCCGGATCCCATTTTCCAGGGCATTCGTACGGCACGCGGTATTGGTCAGTTATACCCTTGGTCTCCCTTTCACTTGGACCGTTGGCTGACATACCCGACAGTTGATGCATTCTGACCAGGGTCATCAGGCATACCACACTTCCGGTTGAGGGCGGAGTGGCGCTCCGCGACCAGCAAGACCTAAAGAGTTGGGAGGCTGCTGAAGATGGGTTTTCCTTCGCCCACTATTTCCTTCTTGCAGGGGTGTGCAGATGTCTAGCAGCTCGGGCCTCCCTTCGCTGGATTCAGCAGCTTCCAGGTGTTCCCGAGTTGGTTCATTTCGAATCTATCGCTGCATTCCGGGCAGAGGCATTCTGTGATCTCTTGCGGCTCAGCTCGCTTCCTAGCTCCGGTGTCGGTAGCTCGGAGATGGCTCAGCCTGCGGCAATGGGCAGCGGATGTTGCTTCATTTACAGGCTCCAGCGTTTAGATGCCCTTCGTCCCGGTCCACCGTTAAAAGGAGGACTGGGCCGTTACTCTGTCTATTTTGGGATACTTCAGGTCCTGGATTTTCTAGGGGCTGGGTGCGACACTCGTCGGGGGCAGGTATTTCTACCTCAGGAACGTTTTCATAAGATCTCTCTTCAGCTCCGCCGCTGCTTAGATCAAGCGGCACCTCGGCCTTAGGGGCTACCTTCAACTCTTGGGGTCCTTGGCAGCAACAATAACCCTCGTTCCGTGGGCAGGAGCGCACATGCGCTGCTTGCTGACGGCGCTTCTATCTCGTTGGTCGCCGGTATCGGACAGTTATCTAATCCGGTTACCTTTGCTTCTGCCGGTGCACCGCAGCCTCTGCTGGTGGCTTCAGGCACACAATTTTCTACGGGGGGTCCCTCTGGAGTCTCTGCGCTGGATCTTAGTTACGCCAGTCGCCGACCTCTCCGGTTGGGGAGCGCCTTGCGGCTTGGCCTCGGCGCAGGGGAGTTGGTCACCTCGCGCAGCCTTAGGGTCTATCAATCATCTCGAGACGCGGAAAGTGCGCTTCGCCCTTCTTCAGTTTCAGCCTCTTCTGTGGCAGCGTGCGGTTCGGATCCTGTCCGACGCCACGACGGTTGCTTACCTAAGCCACCTAGGTGGCACGCAATGTCTGGATGTCTCACAGGAGAGGCGTTTGCTCCTCCCGTGGGCGGAAGAACATCTTCAGGCTATCGGCGCAGCACATCGCAGGCGTGAACAATGTGTAAGCCAATTTTCTCAGCCGGCACTCTCTGGAGCCCGGGGGCTGGGCTCTGCAGCCGGATGCGTTCCGGTCCATTGTTCACCTGTGGGCACTGCCGACCATGGATCTAATGGCTACGGCGCAGACTGCCAAGGCTTCACTGTACTTCGGCCATTGGAGGGACGAGGGAGCGCACGGCATAGATGCTCTCTCTCAACCGTGGCTGGCTCATCTTCTCCTGTGTGTTTTCCCTCCCTGATCCGTGATATGCATAGTTCTCCGGCAGCTCCGAGACCGTCGCGGCCCTCTACTCCTGCTGGCTCCGAATTGGGCTCGCGGACCATGGTATGCGGATCTCTTCCGTCTGTCTGGGGCGTGGCTGCTCCGCCTCGAGGCGTTTCTGGGCCTTCTGATTCACGGACCGGTGGAGATGGAAGACCCGGCTCCTTATTCGCTTTCGGCCTGGCTATTAACCGCCGCCGGTTTGCTCACTACGGCTCTTCGCCTAGCGTGGTCGTGGCGCTTCTCACGGTGTGGCGGTCTTCCACGACGCTGACTTACGCTCGGGTTTGGCGTCTCTTGATGGTTAGTGTTCGCGAAATAACCTCACACCCTGGCATTGCGGTGTTCCGGACATCCTGTCCTTTTTACAGGCCGGAGTGGATAAGGGATTAGCGCTCAATTCCTTGCGAGTACAAATGGTCGCTTTAACTTGTTTTCGGGGTCCTATACCGGGGCGATCGATAGCTTCGTATTCGGACGTGTCTCGGTTCCTCCGCGGAGTTAGGGCCTTCCGGCCTCCTCTGCGTTCGCCTGTGCCGGGGTGGGCTCTCGTGCTTGTCCTCTGTGCCCTCGTTGCTCCTCCCTTTGAGCCTCTGAGGGCCTGTTCTCTTCTAGATTGGACTCTGAAGGCAGTCTTCTTGGTGGCCATAACTTCGGCACGCCATGTTTCTTAGCTCCAGGCTCTCTGTGTCGAGATCTCTATCTCTCATTTTCCTCCGAAGGCGTTTCTCTGAGAACTGTCCCTTCCTTTGTTGCCCAAAGTGCTGACGCCGTTCGCTGTTGACCAGCCTCTTTCCTTTCCGTCTTTTCCAAAGACGCAGTGTGACAGTGGTCGGTCTCCGTTGCGGGCGGTGGACCTTAAGAAGGTTCTTTTTCGGTATCTGGGGGTCGCCAGACCCTTCCATATGACTGTTCCTCTTTTGTCTTATTCGCGGGTTCTCGTCGGGGATCCGCAGCCTCCGAATCTACCATTTCTAGATGGGTTACGGAGGCCATTGAGGCGGCGTACCTTCTTCAGGGAGAACAAGCTCCACCGGGACTCCGTGCTCACTCCTCTCGGGCGCAAGCAACTTTGTAGGCCGGGAGGTCTCATGTAGTTCCTCTCGATATTCGCCGGGCGGCGACTTGGTCGTCGCTGTCCACCTTTGTCGGTCATTATAGGTTGGACGTTCATGCCCGTCAGGAAGTCCGTTTTGGAGTTGCTGAGCTGTCGGCGGCCTTGCCCCCCCTTGAAAGCAGGTAGCTTGGGTACTGCCCGTTTGTCTGGACTGGTCTAGCAGTATGAACTGGAAGGAGAAATTTCACTTAACGTTAATTTCCTTTCCTGGAATACTGCTAGACCAGTCCAGGACCCGCCCTGCTGTTGGTTGGAGTGCCGCTGGTGCGGTGCAGCCGCCGACCGCGGTTCTTCTCTTTGCCGGTATGCCTCGCCCTGGGCAGTCCATGGGTTCGTAGGAGGATACTGTTTTCAGCTCTAGGGAGTTCTTCGGCTCCCTTGTATATAGTTCACTTGGGACCCTCTGGGGTGATGTTACAGTTCATGTTGCATTAGCTTGTGGACGTAACTGAGGGAGACCCCTAGGGGGTAGGATTATATCACCAGGCTCCAGACTATCAGAGCTCTGGTAGAATTCTCTGTCTCCAAGATCTGCTGGCAGGGGTGCATAACCCGTTTGTCTGGACTGGTCTAGCAGTATTCCAGGAAAGGAAATTAACGGTAAGTGAAATTTCTCCTTAATTTCTGCTGCCTCACTCACCTCCCCTCCCATTTAATCTTTTTGGTTTTTTGCAGGCCCCATCTGCACACGGGGGATGCGATCCCTCGCAAGCAGCCTGCTGGCTTCCGGGCCGTGGCCTTCCCCCTCCTGTTCTTCCCATGGGGGGATCAGGTCTCCCACGGGAAAACAGAAGGGTCTTTGCCACAATTACGGCTCTCTTCTGCTCGCAATGGTGCTTTTGTTTAAAGGAGGGCAGTAAGAAAATCCCAGGCACCAGGTGCAAATTTCTGATTGCCTTGGTGATCTAGCACCTAGGATTTATCAAGCCCTGTGTTGAACACTTTTCAAAGGCCCATTTTATACAAGAACCAGTCAGGAAACGTGGCAGGGAGTTCCAAAATGCCTTTATTAGTCCACGGATCAAGTGTGCCTAAAAACCCGACACAGGCCGTGTTTCGTTTACCACTTTCTCAGGGGTTAACGGCTCACTAAAAATACATGTATATACACAATGAATTAAAAACCACAACAAATAAAACAAAAAGCAAAATGCATAAGCACATAAAAATTAATAAAGCACACATCATCTTAAATAACACAGGTACACTACCAAAAAACTGCCTCCAGTTTTGCAACTGATTCCTATAGATTTTGGGGTGCTGAACCCAGGAAAAATAGCCAAAATGTTCCATCACGTCACGTTTTCTTGCAAAATTAGATTTCTTACCCATATAAGGAATGTTCACATAATTTCTTTTTAGCCGACTGCAGTTTATTTTCTTGGCCCAAAATAGAGGTTGTAATGGTTAACTAACTAGAAACACTCCCTCATGATATTTTAGAGTGTTTTGTATTCATTTTATACATTAACAGGACAATTGGGAGGCGGGGGGCTAAATCCAGTACTCGCGCTGGCGCATGTTCTTTCCTGTTCGCCTCGCCTCGTTCGCTCGCTCAAACATGGTGGTTGCGACATGAACGTTCCTGTCAAATTTCAGTTTCTTGCAAGTTCATTATTACCTTTTGTTTGCTCAGTCGTAATCCAGCTTTATTCCGAAGTGGTTCACTACAGTTGTAGTTTGCAGTGCTGTGTATTTGTGATGGCTCACAGAGCCAGAGGTTGCGTCAACTCTCCGGACAGTTTTTGTTTTATTTGTGGGGAATATACCGTGAAAAAGCGGCAGAGGAACATTTCTGTATTTATTAAAAAAGTATATTTCGCCTATTTCGGTTTGAAGTTAGGCGAACAAGACAAACCGTGGGTTCCTCACAAAGTGTGTAAGACATGTGAGGAAGATCTACGCTTATGGATGAAAGGTAAAAAACAAGCATTTCGTTTCGGAATACCTATGATGTGGCGTGAACAAAGAGACCACAGCAGTGACTGCTATTTTTGCTCTTGCATTGTGAAGGGATACAACTTAAAAAATAAGAACGTAATAAGTTACCCCAACCTTCCCTCAGCAATTAGGCCTATGCCTCATAGCAACGAAGTACCTGTGCCTGAACCAGCAAAATCTTTGGATCATATTTGTGTGGACGGTTCTGATCATGATGAGACTCATCAGATGGCTTTTCCCGATGAGTCCAGTACTTCCGAGTTTGAAACTGAACCAGATCCGAAACCTGAACGTTTCTCTCAAGCTGGATTGAATGATTTAGTCCGGGATTTAGGACTCCCAAAAGATGCTGCCCAACTGCTAGGTTCTCGGCTTAAACAGAAAAATCTATTGTCACCAGGAACAACTTTTTATTGGTACCGCAACCGCGAGACACAATTTTTGAAGTATTTCAGCAAAGAGGAAGATTTGGTATTTTGCAACGATATATACGGAGTGTTGGAAATGTTTAAACTCAAGTATGATCCTGCTGAATGGCGGCTGTTCATTGATTCGTCAAAAGACAGCATAAAAGGTGTTCTTCTTCATAATGGCAACACATTCGCTTCAGTTCCTATTGCTCACTCTGTTATTCTCCAAGAAAAATACGAGAATTTGGCCCTGATTCTTCAGAAGATTCGTTATGATGAGCATAAGTGGATGATTTGTGGAGACTTTAAAATTCTATCCATGCTATTAGGGCAGCAATCCGGTTTCACCAAATATCCCTGCTTCCTTTGCTTGTGGGATAGCCGGGCCCGCGACCTACACTGGGGGAAAAAAGACTGGCCAATTCGAGAGTATTTGAGACCCGGTGAGAAAAATGTTCTTCATGAGAGCTTGGTACCTCGTGATAAAATTCTATTACCACCTCTCCACATTAAGTTGGGTCTCATTAAGCAATTCATCAAGTCCCTTCCAAAAGATGGTGAGTGCTTTCGGTACCTTTGCTCAAAGTTCCCCCGACTTTCTGAAGCAAAGCTAAAGGAAGGAGTGTTTGTTGGCCCTGATATAAGGAAACTCATTTCAGATGGAGCATTCGCTGAAACGATGTCTGAGAAGGAAAAAGAAGCCTGGGATTCCTTCAAGGATGTTGTTCTCAAATTCTTGGGGAACAGGCGGGATGAGAACTATAAGGATATTGTTGCCAGGATGCTCAATGCCTTCAAAGAACAAGGCTGTAACATGAGCCTGAAAGTCCATTTCTTGCACTCCCATGTGAACTACTTTCCCGAAAACTTGGGGGCGTACAGTGAAGAACAAGGTGAAAGGTTTCACCAGGACATCAAGGACGCAGAGAGAAGGTACCAAGGAAGATGGAACACCACTATGATGGCTGATTTCTGCTGGTTGCTGCTGCGGGAAACCCCAGATGAAAAATACGCCAAGCAGCGCACCAAAAGAAGCATTCGGGGGAAGAAGAAACGGGCCCACCAGGAGATTGATTGACCCAAGAATGACTTTAAAATCTAAACTGTGTTGACAAATATCGTGTTTTTGCTAAACTTTGAAATAAAAATTTGCTAGTTATTACCACAGTGTCGGATCTCATTTATTAGAATTTTATTTTCACACCATCGGGTGTTTGTCTTCATGTATTGCAATGGTGCGGTTTGCGTTTTCTATTCTTACATACATACCTGTACAACATTTTTTGCACATTTCTTTGCTTTGCTTTGTGTCTAACCTCGCTCTTATATGCTCAATGTTTGTGCACATGTATGTGGCTGTTTTAAGTGCAGACAATTTTGCTACCATCACAGTGTGTTTTGTTGACATTACTCTATTCTTATGTGCTGCCTTGTTACAATTTTCTTTATTCTTATTTGAATAACTACTAAACAATTAGTATAAAGAATTCATCCAAGAAACTTTTATCTCGATCGCACTCAATCTGAAACGTTCACCTCAAACTGCTAACCCAATGTAGCAAAAAATCTGTATGTGATGGAGCAAATTGGTTACCAGATTTGGATTCAACGCACCAAAAAACGTAAAAATCAATCGAAACATTAGAGGCAGTTTAAAAAAAAATTTTTTTAGTGTACCTGTGTAATTAAATAAATAAATAAACTAATAAACAAAGTGTGATAAACCATTGATAAAATCACCTATTGCATTAAATAATAAATAACATACAACAATATAAAACAAACTGCGTACACTGTAAAGACAAATATACTCAAAAAAAGGAGAGAGAGGAGGACCAAAAAGACATGCAATATCCATCATATAAAATACAATGTATAACAATATTAAATTACACATAAATAAAACAACATAAACATGCTAGTAATAAAATAGAATAAACGTTACTTCATAATTACACAAAGAGTAAAAACACATTACAGAGAAAACTGGAGGAGATAGGAGTGAATCAGTAGGATACATATAAATAAGTGAGATACATACAAAATTATGAAATAGCTGTGCAGATTTTCCAAAAGAAAAACCAAGGACGGAACCAGCTTGTGGATATCAACAGACCAACACTACAACAAGCCAATTAAAAAGCCAATTAAAAACCTACCGATATGACAGCCAATGTAAATCGCGGATCTCCTTGAATAGCAGGGCCGAGGGAACAACCTGCCCCTCACATGCGATGTGAATGAAACTATATATAAATAAATAAAATATGAGTAGGGAAGCAAAGGGATACCTTGTGAAATTATAAAATGTCTATACAACTATCCAGAAAAAGGACCCATAAACAAGACCAGCTTGTGGATGTCAGCAGAACAACAATCCAAAATGAGGCCAACCAAAAACATCCCGATATGACAGCCTGTGTAAATCTTAGCTATCCTTCAAATAGCAGAACCATGTATGTATCTCACTTATTTATATGTATCCTACTGATTCACTCCTATCTCCTCCAGTTTTCTCTGTAATGTGTTTTTACTCTTTGTGTAATTATGAAGTAACGTTTATTCTATTTTATTACTAGCATGTTTATGTTGTTTTATTTATGGACTAGCTTTTGAAGGTTCAAACTACCTTCTTCAGATCAGGAAAATATGAGCAACAGAATTACAGAAGCATTCTATAGATCGTTTCAGAGGGAGAGGGCAGGGGGTGGAGAATGTGTTGTTAGTCCAATATCAAGGTATCACCTTATTTTCCTTTCTTGCTTCTCTTTTTTTCTAACTATTGAAAATCAGGACTTTATCTGTGACTTAGAGATGAAATAGTGCAATTGTATCTTGAGTGCCAGTAATATACAATTCCAGGCACCCTAGAGATCTCCAGGAACAAGCAGGAATGAGTCTTCACATATGGGTTTCGTCGGTACCGACGGAGCCTGCGCGGGAACGCTCCCCAGCGTCCAATCAGAAAGCCTTTGGGAGCATCCCACAGCGCCTGTGTGCTGCCTTCCCGCCTTTCCCAACTGTCTCTCCTCAGTTCTTCTTTTTCCGCGGAGCCAGCAGGTCGTGTTCCTGTCACCGCAGAAGAATTTCCTTATTTTTTCTTTATTTCTTTTGTGTCGCGTCTGCCTTCTTCGACGCTCTACCGGTACCGCCGGTCTTTGTTCTTTTCTTCTTGTAAAAAAAAAAAAAAAAACACTTTTTTCCGTTCTTTTTCTTCAGGTGCACTTGCGTTTTGGGCCTTAGGCCCAAAACCTTTTTTCCTTAATATGGAAAAGCCTGCCTCAGGATTTAAAAAGTGCACAAAATGTGGCAGTACCATTTCCGTCACCGACACCCATGACTGGTGTCTAAAATGTTTAGGTCCTGACCATTCCATAACAGATTGTATGTCCTGTTCTATGATGTCTAAAAGAGGTCGGCAGAACCGAGCTGCCAAGCTCAGTACCCTGTTTCCCTCTGATGTGGCTTCGGTGGCATCGACATCTTCCAGGGCTTCTTCTTCCTCACATGGATCTCAGGTAACTAAACATAAATCCAGCCGGTCCTCGAAGGGTAGATCTCCTTCTAAGAATCGAGATGCCTCTGGTGTTGCCCTCGAGGATTCTGCACCGGCAAAATTACCCCGGCGGGAGGCTTCGGCCTCTGAAGCATCATCATTGGGGTTCCAGGATGATCTCGATGGCGTGGCCTCGACAGATCTCCTGGTGCCATGCTCTGGGTTACCGATGGCTTCCACCGGTACCGACTTCCAAGCATTGGCGGCGTCGATGGATCAGAGGATTCTGTCCATAGAACGCAGTCTGGCGGCTTTCCTTGTGGCATCGACGCCCGTGGTACCGCAACAGACTACTCCGCCGGTACCGGCTCCATCATCGCCATCGGTACCGATGGCATTGACATCGGCATCGGTGTCCGCTATGCCGGTACTCTATCCTCTGGAGCCCTCCGGTACCGATACCCCGGTACCGGTTATTCCCGATACCGATCCCGGTCGGTATGGGTATCGGGCTTTGCAAGAGCATCCGGACAGACGATACTTTGATTCCTCTGAGGACTCTGAGGATTCTGAAGAGTCGGTCAATGCAGTGATGCTTCTTCCACAGGAGGAGTCCTCTCCTAAAAAAAAGGATGTCTCCTCCAGAAGACTTGTCTTTTCAAGACTTTATCAGGGAGGTGGCTCGGGGCCTCTCTATCACAGTGGCCCCTGAGACAGAGCCCAGAGCCAAGGAGTTAGATATTTTACAATATCCTAAAACTCCTAAGGAGGCAGCTACCTTGCCTATTCATGAGATTCTGTATGATCTCATGTTGAGGATGTGGGAAGCACCTCTAACCACCTCTCCTCATTCTCGCAGGTTGGATACCATGTATCGTGTCCCTCCTTGTCCTGGTTTCCATAAAACTCAACTTCCTCACCACTCTATTGTGGTTGAGTCTGCAGTGAGAAAGATTAGAAGTGCCAAAAGACATGCCTCTAATCCTCCAGGACGTGAATGTAGAACCCTGGATGCTTTTGGAAGAAGAGTCTTCCAAGCTTCCATGCTTGCTGCGAGAATTAATTCTTATAGTCTCTACATGGGAATGTTCTTAAAAGAAGTCACTGACCATTTGCAGACTTTAATTCCTTTTATGTCTGAAGATAAAAGGCAGGACTTTCTCACTGGGCTCAAACATGCCCAAGATATCTCCAAATTCTCCAACCGTGGAGCTTTCAACTCCTTTGAATGCGTAAGCCGAGCCTCCAATATTGCCATAGGTGCACGTAGGATTGCTTGGCTTCAAGCATCTGATTTGGAGATCTGGGTTCAAGATGAATTGGGAAATATCCCTTGTACAAGTGAGAACCTGTTTGGTAAGGATTGGCAAGCAAAAGCCAATCAGATGGATGCTGAAAATTCTGCTTTGGATAGACTGTCCAAATCCACAGCTGCTCCTGCTAAGAAAAGGTTATTCAAGAAAACACCTTTTTCTTAAAAGGGAAGATTCTATCCTGCTTATGGTCAGCGGGCATCTTCTGCAGCTCAGTTCCCTACCAAACGTCAGCAATCATCCAAACAGAGCAAAGAAAAGGCTGCTAGGCCTGCTCCAGCCCAGCAACCTCAGCCCCCTCAGGGCCTTTGACTTTCCGCTACAGAACTTAGCCTTCCTGGCTCTAGAAGGACCAGAGCCCTCCACCATTCCAGGAAGGTTATGTCACTTTGCTCCCAGGTGGGGGCAAATTACAGCAGAGCATTGGACACTCTCCATCATAAGAGAGGGGTAGAAACTTCATTTTTCAAGCTTGCCCCCTCTCACAAGAGTGCACCAGTTCAATTCTCCAACCTCCCTCCTCAGCCTGTTGGGGCAGGAAGTTGCCACACTTCTCGTCCAGGGGGCAATAGAGGAAGTGCCTTTTCAACAACAGGGCACAGGTTTCTACTCCCCCTATTTTCTTATTCCAAAGAAAACAGGGGGCTTCAGACCCATCTTAGATCTCAGAGAGTTGAACAGATTCCTAGTCAAGGAAAAAATCAAGATGGTTTCTCTGGGAACTCTGCTGCCATACCTTCAGAGTCAGGATTGGCTTTGTTCTCTAGATCTCAAGGATGCGTACACTCATGTTCTCATCCATCCAACTCACAGAAGGTTCCTTCGGTTCCTTTTTCAAGAGAAGCACTATCAATACAGAGTGCTCCCTTTTGGTCTGGCCTCTGCACCAAGGGTGTTCACGAAATGCATGGCAGTGATAGCTGCTTTTCTGCGCACCCTGGGAATATTCGTCTTCCCTTACCTGGACGACTGGCTCATTCGAGCTCCCACTCATTCAGAGGCCAAGAGTTCTCTAACCTGCACAATGCGTATCCTTCAGTATTTAGGGCTGGTAATAAACATCCCAAAATCCAATTTGATCCCTACTTAGTCCCTGGAGTTTATAGGGGCGTTGCTGGATACCACAAGGGCAAGGGTCTATCTTCCCCAGGCCCGTTGCCTTCGCTTGGTGCAATTAGCTTCTCAAGCAGAGTTGAAGCCCCTCCTAACTGCTCGAGAGATGTTACAGTTGCTAGGCCACATGGCATCCACCATGCATGTGGTACCATATGCTCGCCTTCACATGAGGGCAGCTCAGTGGACTTTATCCACCCAATGGACCCAGGCATTAGGCTGCCTGTCAGACAAAATATCAAACACAAGTCGCCTCATTTTGTCCCTCCAGTGGTGGAAGTCCCCTCAAAACCTGTTGCTGGGGTCCCCCTTTTAGCAGTCTCTACCCCAAGCAACTCTTACAACAGATGTTTCGCCAATGGGGTGGGGAGCTCATCTGCAAGACCTCTCCACCCAGAGCATCTGGTCCCCACAGGAGACTTGTCTACATATCAATCTCTTGGAACTCAGAGCAATCTTCCTTGCTCTGCGGGTTTTCCACACCCTACTCAGCCACAAGACAGTCCTTATCCACACAGACAATCAGGTAGCCATGTTCTATGTGAACAAGCAGGGAGGAACTGGCTCTCTATCACTTTGCAACAAAGCTTTGCGACCGTGGGCCCTCGCCAGAGAGCATCACATTCATCTTCTGGCAGTTTATCTTCCACGCGTTCAAAACTTGGGCAGACAGGCTCAGTCGCGTTCTGCTTCCACACGAGTGGTCCCTACATATGGACCAGGTGTCCAAGATTTTTCAAATTTTGGGAACCCCAGACATAGACCTCTTTGCAAGTCTGTGGAATGCCAAACTTCCCCGGTTCTGTTCCAGAATCTGGCTCAGGGAGCTCAGGCAAGGGATGCTTTCCTCCTTCACTGGGGTCAAGACTTCCTCTATACCTTTCCATCCATTCCCCTAATTCCCAAAACCCTGTTCAAGCTTCAGAGAGACAGAGGCCACATGATTCTCATAGCTCCACATTGGCCACGGCAAGTGTGGTACCCTCTGCTTCTACATCTCTCTCAAGCTCCCTCCCTGGAGTTAGGGTCTGCTCCAGACCTCCTCTCTCAAGAGGACGGAAAGTTGTGGCATCCCAATCCCCAGTCTCTGCATCTCAGGGCTTGGTTGCTGAAGACCTAGATCTCCAGGATCTTCATCTTTCTCAACAAGTGAAAGATGTTCTTATGCTACCAGAAAACCTTCCACTAGACGTTCTTATGCTTTCAAGTGGAAGAGGTTTACTATCTGGTGTTCTAGGAAGGGTCTTATCCCCCTTGCCATACCTCTGGAATCTTTGCTGGAGTATCTCCTCCATCTGTCTAATGCAGGCCTTAAGACAAATTCAGTAAGGGTCCATTTGAGTGCTATTGCAGCTTCACTTAAGCCTCTAAATAGACAACCTATTTCCTCTCATCCTCTTGTTGCCAGATTCATGAGAGGCCTCCTTTTAACAAAGCCTCCCATTAGACCACCCCCGGTGGCATGGGACTTAAACTTGGTTCTTGGTCAGCTTATGAAGCTGCCTTTTGAACCTTTGGCTACCACCTCCTTGAAATACCTTTCTTGGAAGGTTATCTTTCTTATTGCAGTCACATCAGCACGTCGTATTAGTGAATTGCAAGCACTCGTAGCTAATCCACCTTATACAAGGTTCCATCATGACAAGGTGGTCCTTAGGACTAATCCACACTTTATGCCTAAGGTGGTCTCGCCTTTTCACCTCAACCAAAAGGTCTACCTACCTGTCTTTTTTACAGGACCTCATGCATCAAGTGTAGAGAGGAATCTTCATACCCTGGACTGTAAAAGAGCTCTGGCTTTTTACTTACAGAGGACACAGCAACATAGAAAGTCCTCTCAACCCTTTTTTGCTTTTGATCCTTCTCATTTGGGACTACCAGTCTCCAAGAGAACACTATCTAACTGGATTGCCCAGTGTATTTCTTTTGCCTATCAGAGCAAGAACCTTTCTCTGGAGGGCCATGTCACAGCTCACAATGTGAGAGCCATGGCAGCCTCAATGGCTCATCTCAACTCTGTGTCTATTGACGACATCTGTCGAGCAGCCACTTGGGCCTCGGTTCATACCTTCACAGCCCATTACTGCTTGGACAAGGACTCCCGCCGGGATGCCTTGTTTGGTCAGGCTGTTCTTAAACACCTGTTCCATACTTAATCAACTCCTACCCACCATCCCTCATGGGATGCCAGAGATCCATGTGGGGAAGTGCAGCCCTGTCCCAGGGACACACAACTTCTGGGATATCTCCCTGGCATCTAAAGCTAGGTAGTCCCCATATGTGAATACTCATTCCTGCTTCTTCCTGGAGATAGCACAGTTACTTACCTGTAACAGGTGATCTCTGGGAACAGCAGGAATAAGTCTTCACAACCCACCCACCTCCCCTAGGAGTTGTCTCTCTCTCTGTCTCTCTTTCCTTTCCCTCTCTCTCTCTCTCTTTGTCTCAGCTCTAAAACTCAACTGAGGAGAGACAGTTGGGAAAGGCTGGAATGCAGCACACAGGCGCTGTGGGATGCTCCCAAAGGCTTTCTGATTGGACGCTGGGGAGCGTTCCCACGCAGGCTCCGTCGGTACCGACGAAACCCATATGTGAAGACTTATTCCTGCTGTTCCCAGAGATCACCTGTTACAGGTAAGTAACTGTGCTTTCTGCAGATAGATTCACACTAACCATAAGCTAAAAATGTATTTATTTATTTAATTTTTCTATACCACCTTTGTCCAAAGCAGTTTACAATTAACAGCATAACAATTACATAAAAAATCATTTTTACATTAAACAAGGGAAGCCACCTTGGAGATAAATATGAGGTTGAGTAAAAATATCCACAAACATAGTAAACCATATTCCTTTTTGTTCATGTAATAATGGTCTCGGAACTGAGAGACCTGGATTCAAATCCAGCTTCTCAAACTAACATAAGAACATAAGATATGCCATACTGGGTCAGACCAATGTCCATCAAACCCAGTATCCTGTTTCCAACAGTGGCCAATCTAGGTCATACGTACCTAGTAGTATCCCCAAGAGACACAGGTTCCACAATGCTTGTATTGGGTCATGCATTGATATCCTGGGTCCCTTTTTAATAATGGTTTATGGACCTTTCCTCCAGGAACTTTTCCAAACCTTTTTTAAACCCAGCTACACTAACAGCTCTTACTACATCCTCCGGTAACAAATTTCAGAGTTTCATTACACATTGAGTGAAAAAATATTTTCTCTTATTTGTCTTAGTTTACCTTATAGCTTCAATCTCCAGGAACAAGCAGGAATGAGTCTTCACATATGGGTACGTCGGTACCGACGGAGCCTGCGCGGGAACGCTCCCCAGCTTCCCAAAAAGGAAAGCTTTTGGGAGCATCCCACAGCGCCTGCGCGCTGCCTTCCCGCCTTTCCTAACCGCCTCTCCTCAGTTCTTCTTTGCCGCGGAGCCAGCAGGTCGAGCCCTGTCACCGCTGAAGAAGTTCTTTATTTTATTTTCTTTCTTTGGTCTCGTGTCTGCCTTCCCCGACTCTGGACCGATACCGCCGGTCTTTTCTTTCTTTTCTTTAAAAAAAAAACAAAAAAACTATATATTTTTCTCTCACTTAGTGTATTTTTCTTTTTGGGCCTTAGGCCTCACAAGAAAGTTTCCTCATGGAAAAACCAGCCTCCGGGTTTAAGAAATGCACTAAGTGCAGCGGTACTATTTCTGTACAGACACCCATGAATGGTGTCTTAAATGTTTGGGTCCTGAACACTCCATTTCGGATTGTCCGTCCTGCTCTCTGATGTCTAAACGGGTTTTACAGAACCGAGCAGCTAAGCTCCATGTGCTGTTTACTGCTGATGCAGCTTCGGTGGCATCGACGTCTTCCAGGGCTGCTTCTTCCCCCAATGGATCTCAGGTAACCAAACATAAATCCAGCCGGTCCTCGAAGGGTAGATCTCCCTCTAAGCATCGAGATGCCTCCGGGCTTGCCCTCGAGGATCCTGCACCGGCAAAACAACCCCGGCGGGAAGCTCCGGCTTCCAAAGCTCCACCTATGGGGTTACAGGTTGACATCGATGGCATGGCCTCGACCAATCACCTGTTAGAATGCTCTGGGGTACCGGCACAACCTTCCGGTACCGAGTTCCAGGCATTCATGGCGTCAATGGATCAGAATGTTCTGTCCATGCAGCAGGCTATCAGTGCCTTCATTCAAGCTGCGACGCCGTTGATACCACAACAAACTCCGTTGTCAGTATCGACTCGGGTACCGGCACCAGCGCTGATACCGGTACCGACTGCATCGGCATCGACCAGGATACCGACTGCAGCGGTTCCTTGTCCAGGGATGCTCATCGGTACCGATCCGGTACCGATGACGCCCAATGTCGATACTGCTCGATACGAGTACCAAGCGTTAGAAGAGCACCGTGACAGACGGTACTTTGATTCCTCTGGTGATTCTGATACATCAGAGGAGTCTGCTGAAGTATCTATAGCCCTTCCTGAAGAGCCTTCTTCTCCAAAAAGAAGAATGTCTCCTCCAGAGGACTTGTCCTTTCAAGACTTCATAAGAGAAGTAGCTAAAGGTCTTTCTATTTCAGTATCCTCTGAATCAGAGCCTAGAGCAAAAAAATTAGATATTTTGGGTTATTCTAAGGCTCCTAAGGAGGCAGTCACCTTACCAATTCATGAGATTCTTTATGAACACATGATTGATTTATGGGAGACTCCTCTCACTATCTCTCCTCATTCTCGCAGATTGGACACTATGTATCGTGTCCCTCCCTGTCCTGGTTTTCATAAAACACAGCTTCCTCACCATTCCATTGTGGTGCAGTCAGCTATGAAGAGGATAAAGAGTACAAAGAGACACTCTTCCACTCCTCCAGGAAGAGAATGCAGGACCTTGAATGCTTTTGATAGAAATATTTTCCAAGCCAGTATGCTTATTGCCAGAATCAACTCCTATAGTCTTTACATGGGTATGTTTCTAAAGGAGGTTGCAGATAAACTGCACACTTTCCTCCCTTTTCTGCCAGAAGATAAAAGGGATGAATTCCTCATTTGGCTTAAGCATACTCAAGACATTTCAAAGTTTTCCAACAGGGCAGCCTTTGACTCCTTTGAAGGTGCCAGCAGAGCTTCTGGCATTGCCATAGCTGCTCACAGAATTGCTTGGCTCCAAGCTTCTGATTTAGAACCCTGGGTCCAAGACGGCTTAGGAAACCTTCCCTGTACAGGTGAAAACCTGTTTGGCAAAGAATGGCAAATAAAAGCCACTCAAATGGATGCTGAAAATTCTGCTCTGGATAGACTTTCAAAGTCAACCTCCATTCCTGCCAAGAAAAAAACCTTCAAGAAGTCTTTTTTCAAAAAGGGCAGATTCCTCCCTTCTTCTGGCCAACAATCCTCTACAGGTCGCTTTGCTACTAAGCGTCAGCAACCTAAACAGGCCAGGCCTAAGACTACAGGGGCTGCTGCAACTCAGCAGACCCAACCTCCTCAGGGTTTTTGACTTGATGCTAGAGAACTTAGCCTTTCTGGCTTTAAAACAGCCAGAACCTCTCACCATTCCAGGAAGGTTAGCTCATTTTGCTCCCAGATGGGAGCAGATTACATCAGAGCAGTGGACCCTCTCCATCATAAGAGAGGGCTACAAACTTCATTTCTCAGACCTTCCTCCCCACACCATGGTGAGACACTTCAATTCTCCCACATCTCTTCTCGACCTTCTAGGTCAAGAAGTGGCTACCCTTCTTGCCCAAGGGGCAACAGAAGAAGTTCCCCTTCTTCAACAAGGGTCAGGGTTTTACTCCCCCTATTTTCTCATTCCAAAGAAGACAGGGGGATACAGACCCATCTTAGATCTCAGGGAACTGAACAAATTTCTATGCAAGGAGAAGTTCAAGATGCTTTCTCTAGGCACTCTCCTTCCATACCTTCAAAGTCAGGATTGGCTTTGTTCTCTAGATCTCAAGGATGCGTACACACATGTCCTCATCCATCCATCTCACAGAAGATTCCTCTGTTTTCTTTTCCAAGGAAAACATTATCAATACAGGGTGCTTCCGTTTGGTCTGGCCTCTGCCCCAAGAGTGTTCACCAAATGCATGGCAACAGTAGCTGCATTTCTACGCACTCTGGGAATATTTGTATTCCCATACCTGGACGACTGGCTCATCCGAGCTCCATCTCAGTCAGAGGCCCAGACATTCCTGGACTGCACAAGGCGCATTCTACAGTATCTGGGACTTGTGGTAAACCTCCCAAAGTCCCAGCTCACCCCTACTCAGTCCCTAGAGTTCATAGGGGCCTGGCTAGATACTACCACTGCAAGGGCCTATCTTCCTCAGGCCCGTTGCCTACGCCTAGTGCAGTTAGCCTCTCAGATTCAGTCAAAGAGCCACTTAACTGCCCGGGAGATGCTACAACTGCTAGGCCACATGGCTTCCACAGTGCATGTGTTACCCTATGCTCGTCTACATATGAGAGCAGCCCAATGGACTTTGTCCACCCAGTGGACTCAAGCATCAGGAGCTCTCTCAGACCAAACAGCAACCTCCAAACGTCTCTTTTGGTCTCTCCAGTGGTGGATGTCCACTCAAAATCTGTTGCTGGGGTCCCCCTTCCAACAGGTGTTGCCCCAAGCAACCCTCACAACATATGCTTCTCAAACAGGTTCGGGAGCTCATCTACAAGACCTCTCCACTCAAGGCACTTGGTCCCCACAGGAGACCTTTCTTCATATCAATCACTTGGAGCTTCGAGCAGTCTTTCTAGCTCTCAAAGTCTTTCATACCCTGCTCAGCTACAAGACAGTCCTCATTCATACGGACAATCAAGTAGCCATGTTTTACATAAACAAGCAAGGAGGAACTGGCTCTCTGTCGCTTTGCAACGAAGCTTTAAGATTGTGGGCCTTCGCCAGAGAGCATCAAATCCATCTTCTGGCGGTATACCTCCCAGGAATCCAAAACTCTTGGGCAGACAGACTCAGTCGAGTTCTGCTCCCACACGAATGGTCCCTGCACATGGATCAGGTACTCAGAATCTTCCAAGAATGGGGAACCCCGGACATAGACCTCTTTGCAAGTCCGTGGAATGCCAAACATCCCCGGTTCTGTTCCAGAATTCCGTGTCAGGGAGTTCAGGCCAAGGATGCCTTCCTCCTTCACTGGGGTCAGGGTTTCCTGTATGCCTTTCCACCCATTCCCTTGATTCCCAAGACTCTGTTCAAACTCCAGAGCCCTAACCTTTGTAGCCTCTCTTCATAGGAGTAGCCTTCCATCCCCTTTACCATTTTGGTGGCTCTTCTCTGAACCTTTTCTAATAACGCTATATCCTTTTTAAGATATGGTGACTAGAATTGCACACAATATTCAAGGTGCGGTCGTACCATGGAACGATACAGAGGCATTATAATATCCTTTGTTTTATTTTCCATTCCTTTCCTTATGATACCTAGCATTCTGTTGTGACTTTGGCCAAGTCATATTATCTCATCTTGACTCGGATACCCATTTGAATTATAAATTATTTGGGGCAAAGACTTGTACTAATATGTAATGCGTGGTACAGCGCCCTAGTTTAGGGAACTATATAAATGCCAAAAGAAAAGCTTGAGGACTCTCCCTCCAACCACTTTCCCTTCTTGATTTCTGCTTACCCAAACAGAATCACACATACTTTGGCAGCTAGACTATACCCTCACTTGGAATACTGTGTTTGGTTTTGGAGACCATATCTTGCAAAGGATGTAAAAAGACTGGAAACTGTTCAGGGGATGGCGACCAAAATGATTTGGAGCCTGCGTCAGAAGCCTTATTTATTATTTATTTA
Source organism: Ichthyophis bannanicus (assembly GCA_033557465.1). NCBI lineage: Eukaryota > Metazoa > Chordata > Amphibia > Gymnophiona > Ichthyophiidae > Ichthyophis > Ichthyophis bannanicus. The sequence continues at coordinate 1,227,216 of JAWIIG010000024.1, read as the reverse complement.
TTTATTTATATTTCTTATATACCGCGCTATTATAATCAGTGCGGTTTACATTTGAAACTTATGAGAAGAGACTTGAAGACCTAAATATGTACACTTTGGAGGAGAGGAGGGATAGGGGAGATATGTTTCAGACCTTTAAATACTTAGAGAAATAATGAACAAACAAACTCTTCCAAAGACGGGGAAGCTGTAAAACTAGAGGGCATAACATGAAGCTGCAAGGTGGGTAATTGAAAGGCAATGTCAGGAAATACTTTTTCACGGAAAGGGTGGTGGATGCTTGGAATGACCTCCCGATGGAAGTGGTAGGGGCAAACACAGTGACAGAATTCAAAATGGCATGGGACAGACAGTGCATCCCTTTACAGCAACAGGATAAAATCAAAATAAACGGAACCATCTCATTTCTCAACAAATAGGGGTGTCCTACATGGAGCGGTTGGTTCACCCCTAAACAAAGACATGGGGAGGGGTGGCCTGCACAGAGTGGCAGATGCATATACTCCAGCCATCTTACTGGGCAGACTAGATGGACCATACTGGTCTTTATCTGCTGTCATTTACTATGTTACCCCTAGTGGCATCCTTGCCTGGTGGATCACTTTCAATCCTTTAAGAATCCTGGAGAATCTGATCAAGTTTGTACATTGCAGACAGGTTTGGTAACATAATTTCTCCTTCAAATCCAATGTTTTAAGAACATTGCAGCGAAAGGGCAAATGCATAGCCAGAATAAAAAGTAACTACTTAGCAGTAAATACTTAGCATCATATAAAGAGGCTGTGATAGTCCTAAAAAAATCTGATTCTGGTCATCTCGCTAACATCATCATAGATATTATCCAGTACCAGGCATTTAGTCACACAGTATTAAAGCTTTGCAGGAAACAAAATACTCTGTAGGATCTCTACGGACTGAAATTCCATGTAAAAAGGAGAAGGCAATGGCAGTGGGGGTATACTATCGACTGCCTAGCCAGAATGAACAAATGGATGATGAAATGCTCAAAGAAATCAGGGACACTAATAATATTTGCAGCACAGTAGTAATGATGCGTGTTTTCAGTTATCCCGGTATCGACTGGGTCAGTTTCACGGCAGTTTGAAAAAGAGCAAAAAATCCATCGGTGAGAAAAGCGACAAGGAAAAAAAGATGCACCAAAAACAGTGGCAGATAAACGATCTTTATTAGAACCCCAACATGTTTCAGCTGAAAACCTTTTTCAGGGGGGATAAACATCAAATGAAAGCAAATAAAAAAATTAAAAACAAATTTTAAAACTTAAAAACATAAAGACAGCATACAGACACTAATAAAAACAAAAGCAATGATAAGACAATATAAAAAACTTACATCCAGATTCCAAATGGAAGTAAATAAACTATACAAGTGTCCAAAGGCATCTTACAGCTAAAATAGAATACCAAAAAAAGGAAGGTAACAGTGAAAAGTACAAATAAATAAACCATGCAAAGTGCCCAAAGGCACATAAGAAAGTAAGATATGCCATACTGGGTCAGACCAAGGTCCATCAAGCCTAGTATCCTGTTTCCAGCAGTGGCCAATGTAGGTCATAAGTACCTAGCAATTTCCCCTAAAGACACAGGTTTCACAGTGCTTGTATTGGGTTAAGCAGTAATATCCTGAGTCCCTTTTAATAATGGTTTATGGACCTTTCCTCCAGGAACTTGTCCAAACATTTTTTAAACTCGGCTACACTAACAGCTTTTACTACATGCTCCGGTAACAAATTCCAGAGTTTCTTAGTCTTAAATAGTTTTAAAACTAGAATAAATTACCGTAAAATGAGAAGCTGGCAATTCATCCAAAGTAAAAACACATCCATTGTGCATTAACTTAGAGAACACATATGTACGGAGGGACAAGGAGAAACAAAAGCAAAAGTCAAATTTGTAGAATAAAGAGCAAACTGTTCTAATGTCCAAAGGTGAGGAAATGTAAAACCACTTTACAAACGATAGCACCAAAAAGTGCATAAATATAGATGAAATTATTGCTAAATATAGATGAAATTATTGAAAAACCCGTGTACAAACGGAACCAAAGAATTGGAGGAAATGACACCGCACATAAAAACTTACTTAAACCTGTCCGCTTACAATTTTCAAGGGGCACAGAGTATTCAGGTCCTAAAAATAATATGATAGTTTAAAAAGTGTGCATTAACATATAAAAAATACCAACTGTCTAAAAACTGTGAAAGCAGACTTGCCTTATTTGTGAGCCACGAATAATCCAAGAGACGCCGGCTTGGCAGTAAAAAACTGAACTGAACTCTCATTGTGTTTATATCAGCGTTTCGCACCAAGCTCAAAGTCAAAGGTGACAGTGTGTGTAAAAGGAATTTTAATCCACAAAACACTTTGTATATATATGCTGCTACATATACCAATCTTTAATTCACACAAAAAGAAAATAGTAAAAATAAAAATAAAACCATTAAAAATGGAGAAAATGAAAGTACATGGGGCAGTAATCATATCACTGGCATTGGTAGTACCAATGGCTAAAGAAAATACTACTACGAGCTTTAGAGCATTAGCCACACCAATACAGTACCAAAATTGACGAATAACTCTTGTTATCTATAGTGAGAGAAATGTGGAGTCGGTAGGTTAAAAGCAAGGGGCGTGCATAAAGACAGGACTGCCTAAACGAGGAGATGAACCCTTGAGTTTATATTAGATGGAACCACATATAAACGGGCTAATTTAACTATTTATGATTAAAGAAGAATAATAGAGGAAAAAGCACAAGATAAATATATTATTAAGTCTTATAAAGTGTTTATAAGTTGCAGAGAGAGGATACCATATATGGACACACTCATATGTTGAAAAGCAGAGCTAGAAGGCGACCATTTTAAGAATGAACATACTAGTGCAAAACTCTATTAAATCAGATGAAAGATTAAAACATAAAATCGCCCATCAAAAATATGCTAAGCAAAAAACTAAGAAAGGCAAAAAACAGTGTCTAATAAATAGACAATAAAAAATAAATAAGTTATAAAAACCAAATCAAAACTACTAAAACCCCAAGGGGACCCCAATAGGATTAAGACACACTTATGAAAAAATAACAGGACCGAGAGGGTTTCCAGGGCCAACTGCGCCAATATGTCCCCATAGTGCCATTAAAAATGGAGTGTTAAACATGGGAAACATAAAATGTGAATGAATAAATAAGAAACAAATGGAAACTACTAAAAACCTTACTGAACCCAGATACATTTATTTATTTATTTATTTTATTTATTTACATTCTTTTATATACCGCGCTATTCCACATCAGTAAGGTTTACATGGAACACAAATTTACACATTTCAGTTGATTGATCTGTGTTTACATTGAACGGGTACACGAACTTGGATCAAAACTTGGGTAACTATTTACATCTCAACAGGCTGGTATTGCAACATTCATCTGTACGGCATTGACTAGTTCATTGATGGGGGTGTTGCGGTACTAACTTCCGGGTAGTACCAGAGGAAACAGTGATGTTTTAATGCTTTCCTAACCTGGGCTAGGTCAGAGATCACTCGGATGCTGGATGGGAGGTTGTTCCAGCATCTCGGCGCACAGAATTTGAAAGCCCTGTTTGCTGTTGCCTGTGTGCACTGAGTTATTGCTTTCGGGACTATTAGGGTGTTGACCGTTACTGATCTTCTCAATCTGTTAGGTGAGTTGCTCTGTATGAGCTCTGTTAGGGATGAGGATGAGAGCCCATTGATGGCTTTGAAGGTCAGCAGTAAGGTTTTAAATGTGAGCCTGCCTTGTATAGGGAGCCAGTGGAGCTGTTTCAGGATGGGCGTCATGTGTTCCCTCCTGGATGTTCCCTGGAGAACTCTTGCTGCGGAGTTCATAGCGAGCTGCAGCGGATGTAGAGTGGATTGAGGGAGTCTCTGCAGTATGGCATTTGCATAGTCAAAATGTGCTAAGATCAAGGCCTGGTAAATAGTCCGGAAGTCATCAGGCTCAAGAAGGAAACGTAGGTGCCTGAGAGATCGGATTTTATGGTATACTGCTATTGCTATATTGCCTATGTGAGTCTTCATGTCTAGTCGCTGGTCTAAGGTGACTCCGAGGTATCTGATCGTGGGTTTGTTAAGAAGGTCCGCTTCCTTGACCCTAAGAAAGGGTGGTGTGATGAAATTTGGGTTCCTTGTGATGAATAGGACTTCCGTTTTCTTATGCTGAATTAGAAGATTTTGGGTTAGGAGCCAGTTGGATACTGCATTAAAACAGTCTGTCAGTGGGGAGAGGTCTGGGTTCTCTGTCGAGAAAGGTATGTAAAGGAGAACATCATCAGCGTATATCAAGCAATTCACCTTGAAGGACCGGATGATGTCACATATAGGCTGCATGTAAATGTTGAACATCAGCGCAGATAGGGAGGATCCTTGTGGGATGCCTTGGTTCTGGTGGAAAGGTTCAGATGTCGAGGCCTCCAATCGTATGTGCTGCCATCTGTCTGTGAGATACGACTTGCACCATTCTAGAGCTGTATCACATATCTCCTTCTCCTGAAGGCGTCGCAGAAGGAGCTCGTGGCTTACTGAATCGAAAGCGGCTGCTGTGTCCATGAAAATGAGGAGACACCCTTGTCGGATGTTGTCAATTCCAGCCATTATGCTACTGAAGAGAGTGGTGAGGAGTGTTTCAACCCCATGCGCCTCTCTAAAACGATGCTGACAGGGATCAAGCGGGGCAGAAGCTTCAATGTGTTCTTGAATTTGTCTTTGGACATCTTTTTCGATAATTTTTGCCAGAAGTGGTATGCTCGATATTGGTCTGTATGAGTCTGCCTTCTTGGGGTCGAGCTTGCTATTTTTTTAGAAGTGGTCTGATGGACGTGCGTTTGAGGAATTGGGGGAATGTGCCTGATGTGAAGGAACGGTCTATGAGCCTGGCTATAAACGGGCTAAAGTCTGATCGTAACTCTTTTATCCAGGACACCGGGCAAGGGTCAGTTTTGTGCAGTGGTCGTGTTGAGCAGAGTGATTGTGTCTTCAATTTGTCTTTTGGTAGGTGTGGAGAATCTGGTCAGGGGTGTTAGATATCTAGGCTCAGGTGTGGTGGTTGGTGCTAGGGACTTATTGGTCTGACAAAGCTTTGATTGTAAGTAATCAGCGAAATCTTGAGGGTGGATCTCATTTGGTTGCTCGGGGGCTGGTTCTTTTGTTAGGTTCTTGACCAGTGCGAACAGGTCGTGAGGTTTGTTAAGAGACCGCTTTAGTGTGTCAGAGTGGAATCTTCTCATGCTCACTGTTATTGCTCGGCGGTGCTTCCCCAGTTGCAAGTTATATGCCTCTTGGTCATCAGCGGAGTGGGATTTACGCCAGCATCTTTCCAGCTTTCTTAGGAGGGTGAGAGAGGATCTTAGTTCAGTGGAGTACCAGGCTGCGGTGGCTCGTTTCCCTGGCGGTTTGTTTGCAGGTGGACGTAGAGAAATAGTACTGAGGCTTTCGTTCCAGTTGGAAACCAGCACCTCAGGGTCATGTGCTGTCAAGGCGAGGAGTGGGCGGGCTTGGTTTAGGATCATGGTTTTGTCAAAGGCCTTAAACCTCCGGGGTGCTGTTTTAGCGGTGCTGCTGAGCCTCCTGACGTCCTTCTGAGCATTGTTGGTGAGGGGTATTTGGAATAAGATCAGCTTGTGATCAGACCAGGACAATATAGGAGTGTTACTTGAGTTGAAAGTGGTCTGTGGGGCGAATATCAGGTCTAATAGGCCACCTTTCACATGGGTGGGTTCATTAACCAGTTGCCTGTATCCTAATACTTCAAGAGCTTCAAGGAATGCTGAGGCCTGAGCATCTTGCAGGGAGGGCAGGTTAAAATATCCTAGGACCCAGCTTGGTGTGCCTGGGCACTGGAAGTTTGAGGCAAGGTCGATTATTGTTGCAAGGGCCTCTGTGTCCGTTGACGGGGCCCTGTATAAAAGGTTGACGGGACCCTGTATAAATAGAAATAATAAAGAGAACCGAATACCAAACAAAAGTGCTAAAAGCAAGAGAGGGGCAGGGGAGGGAGGAGGGGGAAGAGAGAGTATGTATCAGGGGAGGGGAAAGGGGGAGGGTGAAAGAAAAAGGAGGGAGGGGAAGGAGGAAAGGAGAAGGGAAGGGAAGAGAAGAAGAAAGGAAACAGAGGGAAAAAGGGGGAAAGGAGGAAGAAAAAGGGGGAAGGAGGAGGGGGAGAGGGGAGATGGGAGGTTGAGGGGAGAGGAAAGGAGAAAGGTTGAAGAGAGGAGAACATGAGAGGGAAGGGGGGGGGTGTGATTGTGGGAAAGGAGTAAAAGAGGACAGTTAAAAGGTCTTTATAGGAACACAGAGAAATCATAAACCCGAGCTTGCAGTGAAAGGGCAAATGCATAGTCAGAATACTACTTAGCGGTAAATTCTTAGCATCATACAAATAGGCTGTGATAGTCCTAAAAAAAATCAGATTATGGTCATTTCATTAACAACATCATAAACATCCTCCAGTACCAGGCATTGAGTCACACAGGATTAAAGTTTTGCAGGAAACAAAATATACTGTAGAAGCTCTATGAATTGAAATTCATGTAAACAGGGGAAGGCAATCACAGTGAGGGAATACTGTCAACAGCCTGGCCAGAATGAACAAATGGATGATGAAATACTCAAAGAAATCAGGGAAGCTAACAATATTTACAGCACAATAATAATAATGGGTGATTTCAGTTACCCCGGTATCGACTAAGTCAGTATCACGGTAGAACATTCTAGGGAGGTAAAGTTTCTAGATAAAATAAATGACTGCTTCTTGGAGCAGCTGGTTCATGAACTGACAAGAGGGGAAGCCATCTTGGACCTGGTCCTTAGTGGAATACAAGATCTGGTGCAAGAGATAAGGGTGTTGGGGTCACTTGACAATAGCGATCATAGCACGATCGCGTTTGATTTAATAAATGGAGGAAAGATGGCAAGAAAATCCACAGTACTACATTTTAACTTTCAAAAGGGAGACTATGATAAAATGAGGAAAACAGTTAAGAAAAAAATAAAAAGAGCAGCTGCAGAAGTTAAAGATTTATATCAAGCCATGGGTGTTGTTTAAAAATACTATCTTGCAAGCCCAGACCAGCTATATTCCATGCTTTAAGAAAAGTGGAATGAAGTCCAAAAAACTGCCAGCATGGTTTAAAGGTGAGGTCAGAGAGGCCAAAAAAAAGCATCTTTCAGGAAATGGAAAAAGGAGCCAAATGATGAAAACTGAAAACAACATAAGCACTGGCAAGTTAGATGCAAGGCATTGATAAGACAGGCAAAGAGAGAATTTGCAAAAACCTTGCTGTGGAAGCAAAAACGCATAGTAAAAGTTTTTTCTAGTACATCCGTAGCAAAAACAACCTGTGAGAGAGTCTGTTGGACCACAGGATGATATAGAGGGGTAAAAAGGTCACTAAGAGGGAACAAGTCCATAGCTGATAAACTAAATGAATTCTTTGCTTCGGTCTTTACTGAAGATGATGGAGGGAAGTTACCCATGCCTGAAATGGTATTTACAACTGATGCAGCAAAAGAATTGAAAGAAATATTGATAAACCGGGAAGAGTAGTTACTCACCTGTAACAGGTGTTCTCCAGGAGCAGCAGGAATCAGTCCTCACATATGGGTGACATTGACGTCGATGGAGCCCTTGTGGAGCATTTCCCCAGCTTTCCATGAAAGCCTTTGGGAATGCAGGCACGCATGCGCGGTTCCCTTCCCACCTAAAGGTGCCATCTTGCTCAGTCAAATGACATAGCTAAAAAAAGCACACAAAAATGTAAAAATAAACTATGTACAACTGCAACTCCCAGGGGAGGAGGGAGGGTTGTGAGGACTGATTCCTGCTGCTCCTGGAGAACACCTGTTACAGGTGAGTAACTACTCTTTCTCCAGGACCAAGCAGGAAGTCAGTCCTCACATATGGGTGACTCCCCAGCTCTGGGCTACCGAGGAACCCAGGCTGAACAAGAGGACTCCCTCTAGTCCCAGCTGCAAAGAAAGGCTTTTCAAGGACACAACTTCCACCGGTAGCCCAACAGAGGGCAGGAGTTGCCTAAACCTCAAAGAGATTCCGGAGTACTGCCTAGCCAAAAGCACTGTCCCTACGGGACTCCCTTTCCAGACAGTAGTGGGCCGCAAAGGTCTGGCTTGAAGACCAAGTAGCAGCCCTGCAGATGTCTACCAATGGTACAGAGCGGAGATGAGCCACTGAGGCAGCCATTGCCCTGACACGATGGGCCGTGACCCGACCCTGCAAAGGAAGGTCAGCCGCCTTGTAAGCCCAGGTGAAACAGTCAGACACCCAGATGGACAAGGTACGCTTGGACACAGCCAACCCCAAATTATTAGGGTCAAAAGATATGAAGAGCTGAGTAGCCCTTCTGTGCCCCTGCGTACGGTCAAGGTAGAAGGATAAGGCCCTCCTACAGTCCAGGGTATGCAGAACTGCCTCAGCCTGGCTTGCATGAGGCCTAGGGAAGAATGTTGGAAGAACCACCTCCTGGTTGAGGTGGAAAGAGGAGACAATCTTTGTGAGGAACTTTGGATGAGTCCTGAGGACTACCCTGTTCCTATAAAATCTGGTGTAAGGCCTGTCACAGACCAGGGCCTGAAGTTCACTCACTCGCCTGGCCGAGGTTAGGGCTATCAAGAAGAGTGTCTTAAAGGATAGGAAGCATAGAGGGCAAGTAGCCATCGGCTCAAAAGGTGGGCGAGTCAGTTGCTGCACGACCACATTCAACTCCCACTCAGGAGCAGGAGGACGGATTGGAGGCTTGAGCAAAAGCAAGCCTCTGAGAAAGCGGGACACCAAGGGGTAAACCGACAGAGAATGTCCTTCCAACAGTGAGAACATAACATAAGAACATAAGATATGCCATACTGGGTCAGACCAAGGTCCATCAAGCCCAGTATCCTGTTTCCAACAGTGGCCAGTCTAGGTCATACGTACCTAGCAGTTTCCCCAAAAGACACAGGTTCCACAATGCTTGTACTGGGTCAAGCATTGATATCCTGGGTCCCTTTTTAATAATGGTTTATGGACTTTTCCTCCAGGAACTTGTCCAAACCTTTTTTAAACCCAGCTACACTAACAGCCTTTACTACATCCTCCGGTAACAAATTCCAGAGTTTGATTACACGTTGAGTGAAAAAATATTTTCTTTTATTAGTCTTAAATAGTTTACCCTGTAGCTTCATTGCATGTCCCCTAGTCTGTCTATATTCTGATAACGTAAACAATCGATCTACGTTTACCCGTTCCACTCCTTTCATTAATTTATAGACTTCTATCATATCTCCCCTCAGCCGTCTCTTTTCCAGGTTAAAGAGCCCTAACCTTTTTAGCCTTTCTTCATAGGAGTATCCTTCCATCCCCTTTACCATTTTGGTGGCTCTTCTCTGAACCTTTTCTAATAACGCTATATCCTGTTTAAGATACGGCGACCAGAATTGCACACAATATTCAAGGTGCGGTCTCACCATGGAACGATATAGAGGCATTATAATATCTTTTGTTTTATTTTCCATTCCTTTCCTTATCATACCTAGCATTCTATTTGCTCTCTTGGCTGCCGCTGCACACTGGGCCGAGGGTTTTAACATGTTATCCACAATGACGCCTAAATCTTTTTCCTGTGTGGTGGTTCCTAAAGTGGAACTTTGCATCATGTAACCATAGTTTGGGTTGTTCTTCCCTAGGTGCATAACTTTGCACTTGTCCACATTAAATTTCATCTGCCATTTTAATGCCCAGTCTTCCAATTTATCAAGATCCTCTTGCAGTTTTCCACAATCCTCTTGGGTTTTAACAACTTTAAATAGTTTTGTGTCATCTGCAAATTTGATAACCTCACTCGTTATTCCACTTTCCAGGTCATTTATGAATATGTCAAAAAGCAGAGGACCCAGCACAGATCCCTGGGGTACACCACTATTCACCTTTCTCCATTGGGAAAATTGGCCATTTAGCCCTACCCTCTGCTTTCTATCTTTTAACCAGTTCCTGATCCACAGTAGTACACTGCCTCCTATCCCATGACTCTTTAGTTTTGCCAAAAGTCTCGGATGAGGGACCTTGTCAAAGGCTTTCTGAAAGTCCAGATACACTATATCAACCGACTCACCTTTGTCCACCTGTTTATTCACACCTTCAAAAAAACATAACAGATTAGTAAGGCAAGATCTTCCTTGTCGAAAGCCATGTTGGCTGTCTCCCATTAGGCCATGACTATCTAAATGCTGAATAATTTTATTCTTTATGATGGTTTCTACCATTTTCCCGGTACTGACGTCAAGCTCACCGGTCTATAGTTTCCCGGATCACCCCTGGAACCCTTTTTAAAAATTGGTGTTACATTGGCTATCCTCCAATCTTCAGGAATTAGAGATGATTTTAATGATAGTTCAGAGATTACTAATAGCACGTCTGCAATCTCATATTTCAGTTCTTTCAACACCCTTGGATGTATACCATCCGGCCCAGGTGATTTGCTGCTCTTCAGTTTATCTAATAGTTGTAATACATCTTCCCGATGTATCGATATTTCCTTCAACTCTTCTGCACCTTTAAATACCACTTCAGTCATGGGTAACATCCCTATATCTTCCTCAGTAAAGACCGAAGCAAAGAATTCATTCAGTCTCTCTGCTATCGCCTTGTCACCTCTTAGTGCCACTTTAATGCCTCTATCATCTAATGGACCAACTGACTCTCTCACAGGTTTTTGCTGCGAATGTACTTGAAAAAATCTTTATTTCGCGTTTTTGCTTCCGCAGCAAGCTTCTTCTCAAATTCTCCCTTTGCCTGCTTTATTAATGCCTTGCATTTGACTTGCCAGTGCTTGTGCTGTTTCCAGGTTTCGTCGTTTGGCTCTTTTTTCCATTTCCTGAAAGATGCTTTTTTGGCAACAACAGCCTCTCTGACCTCACCTTTAAACCATGCTGGCAGTTTTTTTTGACTTCCTTCCACTTTTCTTAAAGCGTGGAATAAAGCTGGCTTGGGTTTCCAAAATAGTATTTTTAAACAACACCCAAGCTTGATGTAAGTCTTTAACCTTTGCAACTGCTCCTTTTAGTTTTTTCTTAACTGTTTTCCTCATTTTATCATAGTCTCCCTTTCGAAAGTTAAAAGGTAGTACTGTGGATTTCCTTACTATCCCTCCTCCACTAATTAAATCAAAGGCGATCAAGCTATGATCACTATTGCCAAGTGGCCCCAACACCCTTATCTCTTGCACTACATCTGGTGTTCCACTAAGGACTAGGTCTAATATTGCTTCCCCTCTGGTCGGTTCATGAACCAGCTGCTCCAAGAAGCAGTCATTTATTTCATCTAGGAACTTTATCTCCCTAGCATGTCCTGCTGTGACACTGACCCAGTCGATACCGGGGTAATTGAAATCACCCATTATTATTACTGCACTGTAACGTTTGCTAGCTTCCTTGATTTCTTTGAGCATTTCATCATCCATTTGTTCATTCTGGCCAGGCGGACGATAGTACACCCCCACTGCCATCACCTTCCCCTTTTTACATGGAATTTCAATCCATAGAGATTCTACAGCAAATTTTGTTTCCTACAAAACTTTAATCCTTTTTGACTCAATGCCCTCTCTAACATAGAGCGCAACCCCTCCACCAATTTGATCAGCTCTATCATTACGATACAGTTTGTACCCAGGTATCACAGTGTCCCACTGGTTGTCCTCCTTCCACCATGTCTCTGATATTCCAATCATATCTAACCTCTCGTTTAGTGCTATATATTCTAACTCTCCCATCTTGTTTTGTAGACTTCTAGCATTTGCATACAAGCATTTTAGAGACTGTATTTTATTCATATTAATTTGGGTATTGGTAGACATGGGTAATTTGGGATCTTTAAGCTCTGTCTGCGCCATACTTGAGGGCATTTGGGCTACTTTACTCTTTTTTGGAACCTCTCTGCTTTTTGTAGTATCCTTCAAGGATACATTCTTCCGAACCATGCGCTCTTGGGCGACTGTCGGCTTTCCATTATCATCTAGTTTAAAAGCTGCTCTATCTCCTTTTTAAAGGTTAATGCCAGCAGCCTGGTTCCATCCCGGTTAAGGTGAAGCCCATCCCTTCGGAAGAGCCCCTTCTTTCCCCAGAATGTTCCCCAGTTCCTAACAAATCCAAACCCCTCATCTCTGCACCATTGTCTCATCCACGCATTGAGACTCCGGAGCTCTGCCTGCCTTTTGGGTCCTGCGCGTGGAACGGGAAGCATTTCGGAGAACGCTAGCCTGGAAGTTCTGGATTTCAACTTCCTACCTAAAAGCCTAAATTTAGCTTCCAGAACCTCCCTACCACATTTTCCTATGTCATTGGTACTGACATGTACCAAGACAGCAGACTCCTCCCCAGCACTATCTAAGACCTTATCTAGGTGGCGCATGAGGTCCGCTACCTTCTCACCAGGCAGGCATGTTACCAGGCGATCCTCACGTCCACCAGCCACCCAGCTATCTACATGCCTAATGATCGAATCACCATCTATAACTGCTGTCCTAACCCTTCCCTCATGGGCACATGGCCCTGGAGAAACTTCCTCGGTGCGAGAGGGGTTTACATCACCTGGAGGACAGGTCCTAGTTACAGGATCACTTCCTGCCACACCAGGATGATGCTCCCCTGTTACTCTCTCCTCCATGGCAACAGGGATGCTGCCAGACTGGAGGTGGGATTTCAGGACTATATCCCTGTAGGTCTCGTCTATGTACCTCTCTGTCTGTCTTATGTTTTCCAAGTCTGCTACTCTAGCCTCTAGAGAACGGACTCGATCCCTGAGAGCAAAGAGCTCCTTGCACCTAGTGCACACGTAAGACCTCTCACCAACTGGGAGAAAATCATACATGTGACACTCAATGCAAAAGACTGGAAATCCCACATCCCGCTGCTGGAGTGGTGAGCTGCTAGGGTTGAGAGGTGGACCCGAACAGAATTGGACTTAAGTCCTTGATTTGATAAGTGCAGTAAGTACTGAAGCACTACTGGTACAGTACAGGAGAAGGGATCCTCTGTACGTAGGTGACATCACGTGGAAAACCTTTTCCATTTAAGAGCATAGGTTTTCCTAGTGGACTGTTTCCTAGAAGCTAGGACAACCTCCTCAACTTCCTGAGGGAGGCCCCAGGGAGCCAAAACTACCCTTGCAGCCTCCATGCCATCAAATTGAGAGCTTTGAGATTGGGGTGCAGAAGGGAACCCTGATCCTGAGAAAGAAGGCCGGGTTGCAACCCCAGAGACAGTGGGGGATCCCTGCCAGCTGAAGCAGAAGTGGAAACCAAGGCTGTCTCGGCCACCTGGGAGCCACCAGCAGGACCGAGGCCTTGTCCTGAAGAATCTTGAACAGAGTTCGGGCCACCAAGGGTGTGGGAGGAAATGCATACAGGAGGCCCTGAGACCAGGGAATCAGAAAAGCATCTGCTGCTACCCGCAGAGGATGCGGTTGCCTGAGCAGAACTTTGGCAGCTGTTTGTTCAGAGGACTGGCAAACAGATCTATGGATGGAAGTCCCCATTTCAGGAAAATCTTCTGAACCACCAAAGGATGGAGCTGCCACTCGTGGGGCTGTAGAATCCTGCTCAATCTGTCGGCCAGGTAGTTTTCCTGGCCAGGGAGGTACACAGCCTTGAGGAGCATGTTGTGCTTGAGGGCAAACAAGCAAAGGTCCTGTGCTTCCTGACAAAGGAGCCTGGACCGAGTTCCGCCCTGTTTGTTCACATAAAACATGGCTACCTGGTTGTCTGTTTGAACTAGGACAGACTGATGAGCCAGGGCTGGAGAGAAAGTCTTGAGGGCTAACCAAATAGCCCTGAGTGCTAGCAGATTGATTTGCTGTGCGGCTTCCCAGGGAGACCACAGGCCCTGGGTGCACTTACCTAGACAATGAGCTCCCCAGCCCTGCAAGGAGGCATCCGTGGTCAATACCACTGTGAACCCAGGAATCTGAAAAGGCACCCCTTGCAGCAGATTGGGTGGATGCAGCCACCAGCTGAGGGATTTCAGAAATTGTCTGGACACCCTTATCCTGTCTCTGAGACTGCCGGTGGACTGTGACCACTGAGTCCGAAGGCACCACTGTGCAGGCCTCATATGGAGCCTGGCATTGGGGGTCACATGTACTGTCGAAGCCATGTGGCCTAGAAGCTTCAGGCAGAGTCTGGCAGAGACCAGTGACCTGCTGAGAAACTGGCTTGCCAAGTTTATCGGTCTTTGGGCTCTGTCCTCTGGCAAGAATGCCTTTGCCAGCAGAGAGTTCAACCTTGCCCCTATGAACTCCAAGTTTTGTGTTGGGAGCAAAGTGGACTTTGTGAAATTTATGACAAACCCCAGGCTTTGAAGAAGAGCAATAGTTCTGAGTGTGGCTTGTCTGGCCTCCTGACACGTCTGACCACTGATGAGCCAGTCTTCCAGATAGGGGAAGACAAAGATACCCTGATTTCTCAGGTAGGCCGCCACCACTGCCAGGCATTTGGTAAAGACCCTGGGAGCGGAGGTGAGGCCAAAAGGCAGTACTCTGTACTGATAATGGTTTCCTCCCACAATGAACCTGAGGTACTTTCTGTGGTCTGATGAATGAGGATGTGAGTATACGCATCCTTTAGATCCAAGGAGCATAGCCAACCTCCCTGCTGGAGGGTAGGGCAGAAGGGTTCCAAGAGTAAGCATCTTGAACTTTTCCTTCTCCAGGAACTTGTTGAGGTTTCAGAGATCTAGAATAGGTCGAAGACCACCGGTTCTTTTGGGTACTAAGAAATACCTGGAGTAGAACCCTCGACCTTGTAAGTGGGGAGGCACAGGCTCCACTGCCCTGTCCACCAACAGACCTTGCAGCTCCTGAAGGAGAAGATCTGTGTGCAGGGGAGGCCTTGGAGGCTCCCCTGGAAAGTATGGAGGAGGCAGTTGTTGGAAGTGGAGTGCATAGCCCCTGTGGACTATTCTTAACACCCAACTGTCTCCAGTGATGAGTGGCCACTGGTGGGCAAACAGAGCTAGGCGACCTCCTGTGCAGGGTTGGGAGAGCAGGGACGGAGAGGCTATGCCTAAGGAGTCAAAAAACCCCACCCTGCTGAGTGGGAGCAGGGGCCGGAGGCTTGGGGGTCCTCTGCCTGCAGGGCCCATTACCCTGCCCCTTGGCTTGCTGACCCTGAGGGGCAGCTTGGGCAGCCTGATATTGTGGGTACTGTTTGTAGGCAGTGCCCTTCCTCGGGTAAAAGGGCTTTTTACCCGAGCCTTTCTTTTTGTGAGAAGGGGCAGAAGTCTTTCTAGACAGCCTTGTCTTTGTGAGGTACTCGGTCTCGAGCTCTGCGGCCTTCTCGGTCATGGGCTTGCCAAAAAGGTTCTCACCTCGGCAAGGGACATCGACCAATTTGTCCTGAACCCATGGCTCGAGGTCCGATGACTGCAGCCATGCCTGGCGTCGAGCCGCGATGTCGGCTGCCGCAACACGGGCCGAAGCCTCGAAGCCATCGTAGGCAGCACGGGACATAAACTTGGAGCATTCCCAGATCCCCGAGGACAAGGACTTGAACCTTTGCAAGGGTTCCCCGGAGAGACCAGCAGAGAACCCGGCCAGCTCCTTGGCCAGGTCTCGCAAGTACATGCCCATGTACAGCTGATAAGACTGGACACGGCAAGCAAGCATCGAGCTCTGGAAGCACTTTCTACCAAAACCATCGAGGTTTCGGGCCTCCCTGCCAGGGGGCACCGCGGAGTGCATCTTCTGACTTTTCAGGCGATGCATGGCCGATTCCACCACCATGGAATGGTGTGGTAGCTGCGCCTTCTGAAAGCCAAGGCTCTTCCGGAGTCGATAGATGGAATCTACCCGCTTGCTCAAAACCGGCGCCGAGGCCGGTGCCTCCCACATCCAGAAGAGGAGCCATTCCAGCATCGGAGGAACCGGGACAGTAAAGGCCTCCTTCGGAGGAGAGTCGTACTGCAGGGCCTCGAGCTCCTCGGCTCGAGGCTCCTTCTCGGGGTCCGCAGGGATAGCCAACGCAGTGGCCATATCCCGGACGAACTCCGAGAACCGGGTATCCTCCAGAGGAGATCTACTCCTGGGTTCAGACTGCGGTGAGTCCGATGGGACGCACCGAGTCTTGAAGGTGTTGGGGGACTCCTTGTCCTCCGTCTCCCATGCGGACTCATCCGATGAGGAATCGGGGTCCGACCTCATGGGGCCTGCGAGCACCCGCCCTGACGCCGAAGGCACCGCCGTCGACACCCTCGGTCCCGAACGGGAGGTCAAGGGAGACCGCGACCGAGGTCGACCTCGAGCCTTCATGGCCTCGAGTATCGGCTCAGTCTCCGGGGTCGACTTTGATGATGATGTCCCGGTGGTCGGGGCAGATGCGCCAGACAGGCTGGCCATCAGTGCCTGCTGCTGGTCCATGAAGGCAGACAGTCTGCTCTCCAAGGCTGTCAACCTGAGACTCAGCTCAGGAGACTCAGCAGCTCCCGACTAGGGCGCCGGGCCCAACGTCGTCTCCCTGGGAGGAGAGTCCACAAGGACTACAGGGCTTACGTGTCCAGCAGACTCCGGCTCCAGTCAAGGGACTTTGGAGGGCTTCTCCTGTTCCACGGGCCCGGGGCGATGGTCGGGGGTCTGAGACCTAGCTCTCGAGGAGTCAGGGACCTCTTCCGACGACACCCTCGCGAGCCGCTCCTTCCTCTTGCGTTCCCGGTCGGGGGAACCCCTGTCCGAGAAGCCACGACGGTGCTCGGGATCCGACTCCCGAGATGTCGAGGCCTCAGACGAGGTCCGGGCCCGGCCGGAGGCCGAGTCAGAAAAAAGCCTTTCCTTTTGATGCTGACAACATCGCAGTGCCTTGGAAGACATTTTTCCACATGGTCCACACGTCTTAGGGTCGTGATCAGGACCGAGGCACCGAAGGCAGCAGTCGTGTGTGTCGGCGAAAGACATTAGTTTCTTGCACCGATCACACTTCTTAAAACCGCTGGAAGCCATCGGGGAAAAAAGAGTCCCCGCGAGGTCAAAGGACCGGCCTTCCAGGGAAAAAGAAAAAAGGGCGCGAATGCCAGCCACTAAGGGCAAAAACCGAAAAAAGAAGATCGGGCTCGATACCGGTGTACCGAACCCGGCGGGAGGGGAACCGGCGTCGAACCGGAGAAGAAAAATAGCGAAGAATCGCAAAAAATCAAACAATTTTCCGGGATGACTAGGACTCACGTCCGGTGGGCTTCACGGAAAACGAGAGACTGAGCAAGATGGCACCTTTAGGCGGGAAGGGAACCGCGCATGCGTGCCTGCATTCCCAAAGACTTTCATGGAAAGCTGGGGAAATGCTCCGCAAGGGCTCCATCGACGTCGATGTCACCCATATGTGAGGACTGACTTCCTGCTTGGTCCTGGAGAAGGATGTATTACAGCTATTTGATAAACTGAAGAGTAGCAAATCACCTGGACTGAATGGTATACATCGAAGGGTGTTGAAAGAACTGAAATATGAGATTGTAGACTTACTATAACTAATCTCTGAACTATCATTAAAATCATCTGTAATACCTGAAGACTGAAGGATGGCCAATGTAATGTCAGTTTTTAAAAAGGGTTCCAGGGGTGATCTGGTAAACTACAGACCGATGAGTCTGACATCAGTACCAGGAAAAATGGTAAAAACATTAAGATCAAAATTTCTGAACATGTAGATAGTCATGGTTTAATGGGAGACAGCCAACATGGTTTTAGTCAGAGATGGTCTTGTCTTACTAATCTGCTATATATTTTTTAAGGTGTAAACAGGTAGACAAAGGTGGGTCGGTCTATGTAGTCTATGTGGATTTTCAGAAAGCCTTTGACAAGGTCCCTCATCAGAGACTTTTGGCAAAACTAAAAACTGCTAGGTACTTGTGACCTAGATTGGCCACTTTTGGAAACAGGATACTGGGCTTGATGGACCTTGGTCTGACCCAGTATGGCTTATCTTATTTTCTTTTGTTCTTAATATAAAACTCTATAAAATCACAGAAGATCTACAAGGCAAAATCTACTATACCATACCATACCATACCATACCATACCAGCATAAACGTCCAAAACTCATACAACAAGGGGCTTACCCAGAAAAAAGCAGCATTGTAAATACTGCAACGGGCCCTAGAACATCCATACACCTATTTGAAAAGCTGAACAAGTCAAATTAATACAATATAGATCCCCTACATACAAACTCCATGTTAACAAAACACCTCGCCTCGGTCACACACTCAGACCCTCACCAAATATAGAATAAGTGACTACAACCTGAAGTAAAAATAAAAATATGTAAACAAAAATTAAACTGAAACCGCAAGAAACCAGACTCTGCATGCGGTGCAACACCAGATATATAAGAGATGCAGTTCCCATATTTTTTAAAATATAAAGATTGCACAAAGTCTAAATAATAAAATGAAAATAAAATTATTTCTTCTATCTTTGTTGTCTGAATATTTTAATCTCCAGGAACAAGCAGGAAGGTAGTCTTCGGTACCGACGGAGCCTGCGCGGGAACGCTCCCCAGCATCAAATTAGGAAGCTTTTGGGAGCACCCCACAGCACCTGCGTGCTGCCTTCCCGCCTTTCCCAACTGTCTCTCTCCAGTTCTTCGTTTTCCGCAGAGCCGGCAGGTCGCACTTCCTGTCACCGCAGAAAATATCCCATTTATTCTTCTTTTTTGTGGTCGCGCCTGCCTTCCTTTGACGCTACACCGGTACCGCCGGTTCTTTCTTTCTTTTCCTTAAAAAAAAAAAAAAAAGAAAAAGAAAACTTTTCCTGGAGTCTTCCAGCTTTTTTCTCCTCTGGTGCCATGCGCCATTTTGGGCACTAGGCCCAACTTTCCTCTACAATGGAAAAACCCGCTCTGAGTGTGTTGCCTTTGGGATGACATCGAAGAGGGGTCGGAAAAACCGAGCTGCTAAACTTGGCACCCTTTTTCCCTCCGATGCAGCATCTGCGGCATCAACATCTTCCAGGGCTTTGTCTTCCTCCCATGGATCTCAGGTAACTAAACATAAGTCTAGTCGGTCCTCAAAGGGTAGATCTCCTTCTAAGTATCGAGATGCCTCTGACGTTGCCCTTGAGGGACTCACACTGGCAAAATTGCCCTGGCGGGAGGTTTCAGCTTCCAAAGCATCATCGGGGCTCCAGGATCATAAGATCATAAGATATGTCATACTGGGTCAGACCAAGGTCCATCAAGCCCAGTATCCTGTTTCCAACAGTGGCCAATCTAGGTCATACGTACCTAGCAGTTTCCCCAAAAGACACAGGTTCCGCAATGCTGATACTGGGTCAAGCATTGATTTCCTGGGTCCCTTCTTAATAATGGTTTATGGACCTTTCCTCCAGGAACTTGTCCAAACCTTTTTTAAACCCAGCTACACTAACAGCCTTTACTACATCCTCCGGTAAATTCCAGAGTTTGATTACACGTTGAGTGAAAAAATATTTTCTTTTATTTGTCTTAAATAGTTTACCCTGTAGCTTCATTGCATGTCCCCTAGTCTTTTTATATTCTGATAACGTAAACAGTCGATCTACGTTTACCCGTTCCACTCCGTTCATTAATTTATAGACTTCTATCATATCTCCCCTCAGCCGTCTCTTTTCCAGGTTAAAAAGCCCTAACCTTTTTAGCCTTTCTTCATAGGAGTATCCTTCCATCCCCTTTACCATTTTGGTGGCTCTTCTCTGAACCTTTTCTAATAACGCTATATCCTTTTAAGATACGGCGACCAGAATTGCACACAATATTCAAGGTGTGGTCTCACCATGGAACGGTATAGAGGCATTATAATATCTTTTGTTTTATTTTCCATTCCTTTCCTTATGATACCTAGCATTCTATTTGCTCTCTTGGCTGCCGCTGCACACTGGGCGGATTGTTTTAACATGTTATCCACAATGACGCCTAAATCTTTTTCCTGGGTGGTGGTTCCTAATGTGGAACCTTGCATTGTGTAACCATAGTTTGGGTTGTTCTTCCCTAGTTGCATAACTTTGCACTTGTCCACATTAGGAAGATGTTCTCGAGGCCCCAACCTCGGCAGAACTACTGGTGCCATGCTCTGGGGTACCGGCCGCTTTGTCCAGTACCGATACTCAGGCATCGGAGGCGTCGATAGACCAGAGATTTTTGGCTATTGAACGCAGTCTGGCGGCTCTTCTCTCGGCATCGATGCCCCCGAAACCGCTTCAGACAATTCAACCGGTACCGGCTCCTACATCGGTACCGGGGCCAATTGCAACGACATCGGCAGGTGGACTACCGGTACCGACGCATGCTGTTCCCTCCGGTACTGACAAGTCGGTACCGGACCCTGTCGATACCGACTTTGATCTGTACCGGTATCGTGCACTGCACGATTACCCCGACAGGAGATAATTTGAATCCTCCGGTGAGTCTGAAGACTGTGACAGCTCTGTCGATACCAGAGTATTTCTTCCTGAGGATTCTTCCTCTCCTAAACGTAGGATGTCTCCTCCAAAGTATATAGCCTTCCAGGATTTTATCCGGGATGTGGCTCGAGGTCTTTCCATCACAGTGGCTCCTGAAACAGAGCCTAGGGCGAAGGAATATAGATTTTACAGTATCCTAAAGCTCCCAAAGAGGCAGCTACTTTGCCTATTCATGAGATCTTACATGATCTCATGCTAAGGATGTGGGAAACACCTCTCACCACTTCTCCTCATTCTCGTAGGCTTGATACCATGTATCGAGTTCCTCCCTGTCCTGGATTTCAAAAAACTCAGCTGCCCCACCATTCCATGGTGGTGGAATCAGCTATGAGAAGGATCAAGAGTGCAAAAAGACATGCATCTAATCCTCCAAGACGCGAATGTAGAACTCTTGATGCTTTTGGGCGTCGAACCTTCCAGGCCTCTATGCTTTCTGCCAGGATTAGTTCCTACATTTTATATATGGGAATGTTCCTTAAGGAGGTTACAGGAGATCTAGAACTTATGCGCCCTCTCCTTCCTGATGATAAGAGACAAGATTATCTTGCACTTATCAAACATGCTCAGGATGTTTCCACATTCGGAAATCGTGCAGCTTTTGATTGTTTTGAGTGCATAAGCAGAACTTCTGCTATTGCCATAGGCGCACGTAGGATTGCCTGGCTCCAGGCATCTGACTTGGAACTTTGGGTACAGGACAAACTGGGGAATATTCCTTGCACAGGAGAGAATCTCTTTGGCAAAAATTGGCAAGAGAAAGCTAATGAGCTAGATGCTGATAATCTCACCTTGGATAGATTATCAAAATCTACAGCTGATCCTGCAAGGAAAAAGTCCTACAAAAAAAACATTCTTCACTAGAAAGAAGTTCAACCCTTCCTATACCCAGCAAGGGCATCGTTCAGGTCAGTCTGCCCAAAAGGATCAGCAGCAACCTAAACAAAGAAAAACAAAGGCTGCTAAGCCTCAACCGGCTCAGCAGACTCAGCATCCAGAGGGTCTTTGACTCCCATCTAGAGAACTTTGTCTTCCTGGCCCTGAACGGACCAGAGCCTTCCACCATTCCAGGAAGGTTATGTTATTTTGCCCCCAGATGGGGGCAGATAACAGCAGAAAGTTGGACTCTGTCCATTGTAAGAGAGGGATACAAGCTTCACTTCCTCAGCATGCCCCCTTCTACAATGGTAAGACAGTTCAATTCTCAGACCTCTCTCAACTCCCAGTTAGATCACGAGGTCAGTCTGCTTCTTGCCCGAAGGGCAATAGAAGAAGTACCCATTCATCAACAGGGTGCAGGGTTCTATTCCCCCTTTTTCCTTATTCCAAAGAAAACAGGAGGACACAGACCCATTTTGGATCTCAGAGAATTGAACAAATTCCTGTTCAAAGAGAAATTCAAAATGATTTTCTCTGGGAACTCTACTGCCATACCTTCAGAGTCAGGACTGGCTTTGTTCTCTAGATCTCAAGGATGCGTACACTCATGTTCTCATCCATCCAACTCACCGAAGATTTCTTCGCTTTCTATTTCAAGGGAAGCACTACCAATACAGAGTTCTTCCTTTTGGCCTGGCCTCGGCACCAAGGGTGTTCACAAAATGCATGGCTGTGGTGGCAGCATTTCTCTGCACCCTAAAAATATTCATCTTCCCTTACTTGGACGATTGGCTCATTCGAGCCCCATCAGAGCCAGAGACCAGCATTTCTCTATCTCGCACAATGCTCTTCAATATTTGGGACTTGTCATAAACTTTGCAAAATCCAACCTAGCTCCCACTCAGTCTCTAGAGTTCATAGGGGCCCTGCTGGATACCAGACAGACAAGGGCCTATCTTCCACAGTCCCGCTGCCTTCGCATTGTGCAGTTAGCTTCCCAAGCAATGCTAAAGCCTCACCTCACTGCTCGGGAAATGTTACAATTGCTAGGCCACATGGCATCCACCGTGCATGTGGTCCCTTATGCCCGCCTCCATATGAGGGCAGCCCAGTGGACTCTATCCACGCAATGGACTCAAGCGTCAGGTTGCCTGTCAAACAAAATAGCAACCTCAGATCGTCTTATTTTGTCTCTCCAATGGTGGCAGTCACCCCAGAATCTGTTGGTGGGGTCCCCTTTTCAGCAAACCCCACCTCATGTAACTCTAACAACAGATGCCTCATAGGTGGGTTGGGGAGCCCATTTGCAAGGCCTCTCTACCCAGGGTACCTAGACTCCACAGGAGACCGATCTACACTTCAATCTCCTAGAGCTCAGAGCAATCTTTCTTGCTCTTCGAGTGTTTCACACCCAGCTCATTTACAAGACTGTCCTAATTCAAACGGACAACCAGGTAGCCATGTTCTATGTGAACAAGCAGGGCGGAACAGGCTCTCTGTCGCTCTGCAATGAAGCTTTGCGACTTTGGGCCCTCGCCAGAGAGCATCAGATTCATCTCTTTGTAGTGTATCTTCCAGGCATTCAAAACTCTTGGGCAGACAGACTCGGTCGCGTTCTGCTTCTAGACGAATGGTCTCTCCATGCAGACCAGGTGGCCAAAATTTTCCAATTTTGGGGAATCCCGGACATAGACCTCTTTGCAAGTCTGCTGAATGCCAAACTTCCCTGGTTCTGTTCCAGAATTCCGGCTCAGGGTTGTCAGGCCAGGGATGCCTTCCTCCATTGGGGTCGGGACTTCCTGTATGCCTTCCCACCCATTCCCCTAATTCCCAGAACCCTTTTCAAGCTTCAGAGAGACAGAGGCCGTATGATTCTCATAGCCCCACGTTGGCCACGACAAGTGTGGTACCCTCTGCTCTTACATCTCTCTCAAGCTCCATCTCTGGAGCTAGGATCTGCTCTAGATCTCCTATCCCAGGAGGATGGGATGCTGTGGCATCCCAATCCCCAGTCTCTACATCTCAGGGCCTGGTTGCTGAAAGCCTAGAACTTCACGGTCTTAACCTTTCTCAGCAAGTAAAGGATATCCTTTATGCTTCCAGGAAACCATCCACAAGACGCTCTTATGCTTTCAAGTGGAAAAGGTTTACCATATGGTGTTCGCAGAAGGGTCTTAACCCTCTTGCAATATCTCTGGAGTCATTACTGGAATATCTCCTTCATTTGTCTAATGCAGGGCTTAAGACCAATTCAGTGAGAGTTCATTTGAGTGCTATTGCAGCTTCTCTCAAACCTTTAAATGGGCAACCTATTTCCTCTCATCCTATCATAGCGAGATTTATGAGAGGCCGCCTTCTAACTAAGCCTCCCCTTAAGCCACCACCGGTGGCATGGGATTTAAATCTGGTTCTTGGCCAGCTCATGAAGCCGCCTTTTGAACCATTAATTACTACCTCATTAAAATTCCTTTCCTGGAAGGTTATTTTTCTTATTGCAGTCACATCAGCACGTCGCATTAATGAGTTGCAAGCATTGGTGACTGATCCTCCTTATACAAGGTTCCATCATAAGGTAGTCCTTAAGACTCATCCTCACTTTATGCCAAAGGTGGTTTCACCTTTTCATTTAAACCAAGCAGTTTACCTTCCTGTTTTTTTCCCAAGGCCTCATTCCTCTAATGCAGAAAGGAATCTTCATACATTGGACTGTAAAAGAGCTTTGGCCTTTTGCTTGCAAAGAACGCAGCAACATAGAAAGTCCTCTCAACTCTTTGTTGCTTTTGATCCTAGTCATTTAGGGCGTCCAGTCTCCAAAAGGACTCTGTCCAACTGGATTGCACAGTGTATATCCTTTGCCTATCAGAGTAAGAACCTTCCTCTTGAAGGCCATGTCACAGCGCACAATGTGAGCACCATGGCAGCCTCTATGGCTCATCTGCACTCTGTGTCTATCGATGACATCTGTTGAGCAGCTACCTGGGCCTCGGTTCATACCTTCACAGCCCATTACTGCTTGGACAAGGACTCCCGCCGGGATGCCTTGTTTGGTCAGGTTGTTCTTCAACACCTGTTCCATACTTAATCAACTCCTTCCCACCATCCCTGGTAGGATGCCAGAGATTCATGGAGGAAAGTGGAGCCCTTTCAAAAGGGCACACAACATTTGGGGCTTCTCCCTGGCATCTGTAGCTAGGGAGTCCCCATATGTGAAGATTACATTCCTGCTTGTTCCTGGAGATAGCATAGTTACTCACCTGTAACAGGTGATTTCCGGGAATAGCAGGAATTTAGTCTGCACAACCCACTCACCTCCCCTATGAGTTGTATCTCTCTATCTCTCTTTTTCTTTTTCCCTCTCTCTCTCTTTGTCTCAGCTTTAAACTCAACTGGAGAGAGACAGTTGGGAAAGGCAAGAAGGCGGCACACAGGCGCTGTGGGGTGCTCCCAAAAGCTTCCTAATTGGATGCTGGGGAGTGTTCCCGTGCAGACTCTGTTGGTACCGATATGTGAAGACTAAATTCCTGCTGTTCCCGGAGATCATCTGTTATAGGTGAGTAACTGTGCTTTCTCTGACCATGCTGGTTCCGAGCTGAAGCTTCTGCTTTCCTCTGTCTTCTCTTAGTTTTCTTTCTATGGTCTTTAGTCCATCTGTCATTTCTTGTCTCTCCTTTTGTTTTCTTTACTTCTTTCCATCTTGGATATTGACTTTTTTCCTTTGAGCTTTCTTCCATTTTTTTCTCTCTCTGTCTCGCTGTCCACCCAGATTTCAGTACTTCTTAGTATGCAGGGGGTTTTTTTCGCCATCTACCTACTGCTTTTCAACCATCTTCCATTCTCCAGCTCTTCTTCCCTGGACCATCATTACCCAATCATTTGCTCACTCTCTCTCCCCCTCTATCTATCATCTCTCACTCCCGATCTAATGTCTCTCTATCTTTCCCTCCATCCATTAGGCTGATGCAGAGGCAAACGGTCCGGGCCTGCCTGGTTCACAGTCCCAGGCCTGTGGCAGCACGGCCTCCCTGCCTCTGCTCCGTTGAGTCGGTCAACACTCAGCAGTGGTGTTTCTTCCCCCTCTCCCTTTTCACTTCCTCATTTTCTGCCTCTTTTCCCCACCTGACCCACCATATACCAGCATCATTTCCCTTCCAGTTCCAGCTCCTTTCCAATTCTCCACAGCATAAACCTATTTCCTGTCCTGCCTCAGCATCAGCCCCTTCCAGTCCCAGTACCTTCCTCAATATCAGCCTATTTTTAGTCCCAGTAACCCTTTTCAGTGTCAGCCCCCTTTCCAGACCTCCCTTCCCAGTACCTTCGATTGTCAACCCCCTTGCATTCCCAGCACTGCCACTGGTGTCCATTCCCTTCCAAACCCTTTCTTCTCGTTTCAGCTCCCTTCCAGCCTCCTCCTTCCCCTCTTTTCAGCTCCCTTCCAGACCCTTCCTTCCTCCTGTATCTGCTGCTTCGCTGCTTGAGAGAACCGTGGGAACATTTCTCTACTACCATGGCTCTGCTATCTTATAAACTGCTGGACCATGTTGGAATGCTCATTACTGCCTTTAGAAGGCATGGTCCAGCAGTTTATAAGATAGCAGAGAAGTGTTCTGGCAGCTCTCTTAAACGGCCAATCAGTGGGGAGGGGATGGGCGGCTAGCAACGGCGCCCGCTGTTGTCAGCGCTTATTGGGTAGCACTAGCCCTGCATAGGTCTCACTTTTATGGCACAGCTTCTCCATCCGCTGATGATGATGATGTTACACTCCGGGTGGATTCGGGAAGCACAATGTCGCCGGTTATTCGCTGGAAATGAGGCTGTTTCCACGGGCAATATGCTAAATACCACAGAACCTAGTACAGATGCTTGGAGCACTCCACTATAGACCCTTTTCTATGTGGCTAACAAACTCCATTTAGTCTTACGCTCTGTTTCTTGTGTTTTGACCAGTTTTCAATTCACAGAATGACATTTCCTCCTATCCCATTACTCTTTAATTTCCTAAAGGTTCTCTCAGGGGGAATTTTGTCCAATACCTTCTGAAATTCTAAATGCACTATATCAACCAGCTCATCCAATTGTATATTTACACCTTCAAAAAAGATTTAGAAAATTGGAAAGGCAGACTTTGCTGAACCTATACTGAGTCATTTCCATTATGCCATGTCTATCTGTTTGGTCCATAATTTTGTTGTTTTGGTATCAGTTCAACCATTGTGCTGGGCACCTTCATCAGCCTCATCAGTCCATAGCTTTCTGGATCACCCCTGAAGCCCTTTATAAAAACTGGTATTACATTGACCACCCTCTAATCCTCAGATACTGTGACCATTTCATTATTTTTTTTATTCAAATTTCAAAATTTATGACAAAAGGAAAAAGGTAAATCACTTTTATCAATATTTAAGTATCTCAAACCAGTACAAAGTGTATGCCTACAAGGTTAAGGGGGTCAACAAGAAATAAAGAAACAATAAAGGAAATAAATTGAAGAAGCAGCAGTCCAGTAATCCAGTCCAAACCAGCAGCTCTTGTGCAATTCCTCTGGGACTCACCCAATACTACTGGGCTCTCCCTTATCACAATAAATTCCAAAAACAGCTCTGATTCAAAGAGCAAAAAACTTTTACCCCCAAGCATAATAATTATGGCCATTTAAATGACAGATTGCTACTAACAGATTAAATGGTTCTCTTTTTTAATTCTCTCAGGACTCTGGGGTAAATACCATCCAGTCTTGGTGATTCGTGACTCTTTAGATTGTCAGTTTGATTTATTACATCTTCTAGACTTGCAGAGTATCATTTTATGAACATTGCCGGCATGTAAAACAGCTTTTATAAAATTACCCTCTGTGCATGGTGATAAGAATGCATGTATTTGTACATGTGTAGGCATGATCTGGGATGGAACATGGGCAAAGCTGTGAGATATACAAAGTTGCACAGAATGTATGCCTCGTCTGGTATGTAGAACTGATTTTTAGCCATCATGCTTTGGTTTTCTTCAGAAAAGTGGTTCTGCGGTGGATATCTGTTGTTATATTTAGTGCTTCTAAAACCAGATTGGTGGGATTGATGTGGGAAGTTTGAATTTTGTTGGGAAAGTTCACTGGAGAAAAGGTGGGAAACATGCAAATTAGAACTCTAGAGGCAGAGAATTTTGAATTTTAGCAGAAATATTTGTTGTGACGCTGATTTTGGAAGGTGGGAAAAATATTGGTCTTAATTTTATTTGCAGTCTTAATTGCCTGTCCTTGTAGTGCTAAACCTTTTGTGACAGAGAGGTTGCTATGCTTTTCTTATGTTGAGTCCTTTATCCCCATTGAGGATTTGTGGGTGTTTTATTATCTCTGCTTTTTCTTTGATTCTCCTTGGTTACCAGCATTCTTTTTCCAGGATCCTTGTGTCATCAAATTTAATTGTATAGCCAGTTCGCATCGTGTGGAGGGCTACTTCATTTTTCTCTGTATTAGTAAATTTATGATGTCTTATATGCTCTTGTAGCTCCAAGCACAAGACATCTACATGTTGCTATCTAATAATCCTCTTCAAAAGGTCCACAGAGAAGTAACAAACCTGATAAACTATTCCATCTCCATTGAGATGAAAATAAAACCCATTCTGAAATGAGGCAACCACTTGACTGTGAGAGAAATCTGCTGTAGCCCTCCATGTGAGGAAATTGGCCATACAATCAGATTTGATAGCTCAAGGATTCTGGAAAGACAATAACACAGTTTATAATAAATAAAATCAAATACAGGACACACAAAACAAATATTATCCAAAATAATAATCATTTCACAATAACATACAAAAACGAATAATACTCATAAAATTACGGGAATTCTCTCAAAGCAGCCTCAAAATATAATTGTCTACATATTTCCTAAATCTTAAATAATCAGTTTCTAACTACACCTGAACAGGTAGTGCATTCCAAAGCTTGACAACGGCCCAAAAAAGACGAGCTTCAGTCTCAACTTTACACAAATTTCTTACAGATATAGTTCCAAGTACATTATACCCCTCAGATCTCAAAGTATGCAACGGTTGCTATTTATGAATAACTGATTTCAAATATACCTGCCCTCAGTCATGCAGGGCTTCAAATACATTAACTAAAACCTTAAAACATATTCTGCATTCAACTGGAAGCCAGTGCATCATCTTGGCTTCCAAAATGGCTGCTTTAAATAATGTCCATGACTCCTGCAAATTTTTGACTCTGGCAATCTTCCTTTTAGTTTCTTTCTAAGTGCTACAGCAGTAATTTGTTTTAGTGACTTCCTTCCAGTGATGACACATTTGATTGCCCTGTGATCACTATTGCCTAGTAGCCCCACCACCATTACCCCTTGCACCAGATCCTGTGTACCAGTAAAGATTAAATCTAAAGTAGTTTCCCTTCTGGTTAGTTCTTAGACGAAATCTATGAAAGAGTCATTTGTGGCATCTAAAAACTGTACTGCACTAGCATGTTCCATTGAGGCACTTATCCAATCAATATTGTGGTAATTAATATCTCCCATTATTATTGTATTACCAAATTTGTTAGCCTTAGTACTTAATTCCCCCACCCCCTATGTAACACCGCTTTGACCCGATGGAAAGCGGTATATAAATACAGCTAAATAAATAAAAATAAAAATAAATAAATAAATTCACTGTCTGTCTCATCCTGTCCGAGTGAATGGTAGCATACCCCCACATGTGGAATTTGTATCATATGAATTCCAGGTTTCATATTTTTTCTTGCCTAACTTTTATCCTATTTAGCTTTATATTATACTTAACATATAGCTCCATTCTTCCACCAGTTTGATCCACATTGTCTTTTCAATATCATTTCTACTTTCATATCACTGTCTCCCATTGGTTGTCATCCTTCCACCAGGTCTCAGGTCTCTTCATTTACTGCCATATACGTTCTCTCCTTGCAATTCATATGAACAGTCATCATCTACCTTCTCCCTCTCTGGCGCATTGTGAATCTACTTGCCATTCAGCATTTTATTTTCTCGGACCCTCCCTCTGGAATAACCTTCCTGTACATCTCTGTTTAGAATCCTCTTTTACAAAGTTCAAAGCCCAACTTAAAACCCACCTTTTCTGCACAGTTTTTGAACTCACACTGGACTCCCTCTGTTGACATCCTTATGTTTCCTACCCATCCTCCTCCTCCTCTCTTGCCATCCTGCCTTGTCATGTCTCTTTTTCCTGTCTGTCATAAACATATTGGCATTCTCTTTATTTTCCTGTTACAGTTTCTTTATTGTGCTTTTATTTTAAACCGCTTTGCTGCACCCACATTAAGTGTTATATCAACTTTTAAATAAATGAAATGAAATATATTTGACCTCTTCCATATTATTTTTCAGACTTCTGGCATTTATGTACAGACATTTTAAAGTATGTCTTTTTATTTATGTTTGCAACCTGTGTAGTAATTGATGGGTGTAATTTGGAATCATTTATCTCTCTCTCTCTTATTTAAATACTCCTGGGCTACTTGAGTGTTTATCATAACCTTTTTATCAGGATATTCTAACTTCTACATTTTGTCAGCATTTCTTTCTCATACTTTACACCGAACCATGTGCTCCTGCTTAACTGTCAGCTTTCCCCCAGTTTTAGTTTAAAAGTTGCTCTATCTCCAGGCACGATCAGATTTGGGGAGCCTATCAAATTTGGAAACAAAAGGAAGGGAAGAAGGAACTAATGGGTCATCAATAAGGGGATGAGATCTCTATGTCCATGACTAAGCGTAGACGATTGATGGGAGTCTCTCAGGTATAAGGCCACTGAACTTAGAGTATACCCATTAGCTCAATGGGTAAAAACTAAGGGTTCACAGCTAGAACTACTTTGACATGGAGAGTATGAAGGGATTTGCACACACTCGGGAGGGGGGGAGGGAGGGCGGATAGGGAAAGAGGTAGAGTAAAACTTTACAGAAAATGATGCAACACAACAATTGAATATGGTAATAGTGCCAAAGTTTATTGACTTTGTATTTTAAGATTCCTGTATGGTTATTACTCATTGATGATTGTTGCTGTATAATAACAATTAAAAAAAGTTACTCTAACTCCTTTTTAAAGGTTAGTGCAAAGAGCTTGAGTCCATCCTGGTTAAGGTAGAGTCCATTCTTCTGGAATAGGCTCCCTCTTTCCCGTGTTGTCCAGTTCCTAACAAATCTGAATATCTCTACCCTGCACCATTGTCTTGGCAACATATTGAGACTGTGGACTCTGCCTGTCTCTTGGGTCCTGTACATGGAACAAGGAGCATTTTTGAGAATGTTACCCTGATTTCAGCTTTATATCTAAAAGCCTAAATTTAGCTTCCAGAATCTCCCTCCTGCACATCACTATGTCATTGGTACACACATGTACCAAGACACTTGGTTCCTCACCAGTATTGTCTCAAATACTATCGAAGTGACACATGAGGCCCATCACCTTCACTGTAGGCAGGCAAGTTACCAGGTAATCTTCATGCCCAGCAGCCATCTATCTATCTACATTCCTAATAACTGAATTGCAAAAACCAGTGGCTGCCCTAACCCTTCTTTCCTAGGCACAGGTCACCAGAGAGAGATCTCTATGCAAGAGAATATTACATCATCCTGAAGGCAGATACTAGCTGCAGGATCTTTCTGCCAACTCTCCTTTCAGGTGACCTTTCTCTCCTCCAAGGCAGCACAGAGGTGCCAAACTAGAGCTAAGACTACTTTACTATGTCACCGAAGGTCTCTTTATTTACATTTCATTCTCTCTCAGCTCCTACAAGTCTGCTACTTTTGCCTCCAAAGATTTGACTCATTCTCTGAGAGCTGGGAGCTCTTTGCACCAAGTTCACACATATGACTTCTTGTCAGCTGGGAGATAACTATATATGTAGTACTCCTTGCAAAAGACTGCTACTGGAATGCTGTCTACATCTTATTGATGGTGATTTGTTTAGTAATGTAGAGTTGCTAAAGGAGAAGGGATACTTAAACTAAAACAAAGTCCCTAACATTTGTTACATATTTTGCGCTCTTTCATGCTTGCTTCTCAATGAATTACAATGAATTAATCTATTGCTAAGGGTTACTTGGTGATTTAACAAAAAATCTCCAATTAAGCTCTATGTTGAAAAATATCCTTTCTCTTTTAATTGGCTTAAAGGCCCATAAATTAGAGTGTGCATGGAGTGGCTGTGGATGATACAGAAACAGAGCTTTTTCTACCTTGCTGTCTGTCTGGATTTTTAAATAAACACAGAATGTATCAATTAGACCCACAATCTCTCTTTTCCCTCAGTTTAAAGCAGGGCCAATGCAATGCTATGAGGGCCCTAAGCAAACCTCCTTCCTGTTCCCCCCTACCCCCCACTTCCATCCCATCCCTCTCTGGGACCTGCAGCAGTGGCAATGAAGGGGGTAGAAGCATAAGCGGCACTGTAGCACTGGAGGATTTGGTAAGTGCTGTGGTGCTGTTTAAAAATGTTGCCACTGCTGCAGTTCCCAGAGAGGGATGGCAACGGCAGCAATGGGCTGCCCGTGGACTATTGGTGCTCTAGGGGTTTGTCTAGTTCACCTAATGCTAGCATCAGCCCTGGTTTTAAGACAGAATTTACCACAGGTAAATACTCAAGTGCAGATTCCTTACCAGAGGACAAGTTCCTGGAGGAAAATCCATAAAGAATTATTAGCCAGAAATGTCTGTGAGCCATTGCTAATTCCTGAAAATTAGCTATGAGAAATAGATCTACTTTGTTGGGATCTTCCAGGTACCAGCACACTGCTGGAAACAGGATGTCGGGCTTGATGGACCCCAGTCTGACTCAGCATGGCTTTTCTTATGTTTTATTAATTCCAGCCTAAGTGAAGGGAAGTAGTAATGTATTAATAACCTTGCTTCTTGTCTCTACGTTTTTTCATTCGGTCCTGTTTTTTTAAACCTTTAGAAGAATAGTTTGTCTGCAACAGCTTTGAGATAATGCCAGATGCTTGTCCAAACTCTAGATGGCTGTGACTTTAGTGAAGGGTAGTTAATTAGTTCAATATTACAGTCTAACAAAGCTCTGTCAACCTACAGATCACAGGAGCTACAGTTTTACATAGTGTTGATGCTGCTGCTTCTCAATTAGATCTCCAAGTAGGGATGTTGACATCTCTGGTCACACTGATGCCCCACCCTGTTTTTCAGATGTCTAGGATCCCTCCTACTCTATCCTGCACTGCCACCAGGGCTAGACAGTTATTAAATAAAGATCAGAAATTATTTGCATAAAAAGTAGGTTATGTTTTAGTGTACATTAGAATAAGATGTTGACAGCCACATCAACTGATGATTCATGGCCATCACTATTAATTTAAGCAGAATCCATTTATTCTCAAGGAACAAGCAGGAAGTCAATCCTCACATATGGGTGACATCTGTGCCGACGGAGCCCTTGCGGAAATATCTCCCCAGCTTTCAAAGAAAGCCTTTGGGAGATGCCACCACACATGAGTGGTCCCATTCCCGCCCAAGGGTGTCATCTTGCTCAGTCTCCTTTTTTCTGCGGAGCCCAACAAACATCTGTCTTTTTTCCCTGGAAAAAGTGATAAAATTGTGTGAAAAACGTCTTTTGCTCTATCTGGTTGTGAGTGGTCTCTTTCCCACCTCCGAGCACGCTTGCCCTGGCATTGCATTCCCCAGCGTGATTCATGCCTTTTTCCATCCACTGGCTGCTCCAAGGGTCTTCGACCTCACTGGGGCACTTTTTCCCCCAGTAGCCAGCGTATTCAAAAAGTGTGATCGGTGCACCAAAAAATGCATCTTACTGACACACATGATTGCTACCTTCGGTGTCTAGGGCCGACCACAACCCCGAGGGCTGCTCCCTCTATAAAAAGATGTCCGCAAAGGCCATCCACTGTTGTCAGCAGAAGCAGGACAACATCTTCCATAGGTCGGACTCCACCCTGGTATCTCCAGTAGCAAAGGCCCCTCATGGGTATCCTGAATATGTGAATGTGCAAACCGTTGATGTACATAATCTCTTAAAGAACACCGGAGCTCAACATAAAAAGTGAACTATGGTAGGTGTTTGAGGTTTCTGAGGTTTGCCATTCCAGTATTTTTATGCTGAGTTGATGCATTATTACGTAATGGTTAATGAGTAGAGCTATTTAGTTTATTGTATGAATTATCATTAGTAAGCTCTGTGGATGACCTTATTTAGTATTGTTTGATGGCAGTGGTGGCTGCCTACATCCTTCTCCAGGGGGCCTTCATCTTCACATATCTGGATAATTGGCTCATAAAGGGAGACACAGCCACCGAGGTGCAACAGGTCACAGCCTGCACCATCAGTGTCCTACAGTATCTGGGGTTCATGATAAACCACCCCAAGTCCCACTTCACTCTAACATAGGGCTTGGCATTCATAGGAGAACTGAACACTCTTCAGGCCAAGGCCTTTCTCCCCTTAGACAGGGCAGGTCGCCTCGATGCCCTAACCACCGAGGTGTAACACCGCCACGCTATGTCAGCATGGTCCATGCTCCTCCTGCTGGGTCACTTGGCCTCTACAGTCCATGTGGTCCCCAACACCCGCCTGCACATGCAGGCGGCTCTCTGGTGCCTCCACTCCCTGTGGACTCAGACCACAGGCAGGCTCCAGGACAAAGTCTTAGTGTCCTGCAAGCTAGTGGAGTCACTCGACTGGTGGCAGGCCACACAGCATCTGCAGGAGGGCATGCCCTTCCAGCCCCTCAAGACTCAGAGGGACGCCTCCTTGCTGGGCTGGAGTGCCTATTGCAAGGAACTCTGCATGCAGAACAATTGGTTCCTCGTGGAGAGCCAGCAGCAGATCAACCTGCTGAAGCTCAGGGCCATTTTATGGTGATCAGGGCCTTTCACCACCGCCTGCAGCACCAGTCTATGCTGGTCCAAACGGACAAACAGGCTCTTACCATCTCTGTCAGGAGACAGTAGCCCTCTGCTCATACGCGATCAGTCAAAGAATGCTTCTCAGGGTGGTGTACCTTTGGACCAAGACAATGACCTAGCAGATAGACTAAATAGGATCCTCCAGCTGCACGAATGGCAACTAGACCCCAGGGTGGCATAGCGGTTCTTTCAACTCTGGGGCACCTCAAGTCTGGACCTCTTTGCCAGCCTAACCAATGTTCAGCTGCCCCGCTTCTGCTGTCAACAACCGCACCCGTCCCGGGTAGCAGCGAACACCTTCCTCATCTCGTGGTCGGAGGGCCTCCTGTACGTCTTCTTTCCCACACCACTAGTCATCTGGACCACCTTCAGGGTCCTGCAGGACAAGACTTCCATGATCCTAGTGGCCTCGCGGCGGCCCAGGCAGCCTTGGTTCCCCTTGTTGCTCTACCTCTCGACGGAGCTCCCAGTCCCTCTGGGGAATGCCCTGGGGCTACTCACAGGAGGAGGGCTTCCTTCTCCATCCCAACCTGGGATCCTTGATGTTAACAGCATGGCTGCTGAATGGGTAGCTTTAGCCCCCTTCAACCTCTCAAGGGAGGTGGAGGAAGTCCTCCTGGCCTCTCATAAGACTTCCATGAGATGGACCTACACCTTTAAGTGACATAGATTCTCAGTGTGGTGCGCAGAGCAGCGAGTTGACCCATTCTCTTGCCATGTGCACAAGGTGCTGCAGTACTTTCTTCACCTCTCGCAAGCTGGATTCAGCATGCTATTGAAGGTAAACCCCTCTCTGGCCGCAAGATTGGGAGCGGCCAGAGCAAAAAACCGGCTTTTGTGCCGAAGTCCGCGGCGCGAACGCGATCGCGATTCCCTATAGCAGTGCAGCCGCTGGTTCTGCTTTGTACAGAGCAGCGGCTGCACTACACTTACATTGAAAAGTAAAGAGAAACTGTGTCAGGAGCCCTCCGATCATGCAGAGCCCGAGGAAGTGATGTCATGGGGGCGGGCTCCTCACAGGCTGTCTTTCCTTTTCAAATTAACTTTAGCTGCAATAAAGTTAATTTGAAAAGGAAAGACAGCCTGTGAGGAGCCCGCCCCATGACATCACTTCCTCGGGCTCTGCGATGACCGGAGGGCTCCTGACACAGTTTCTCTTTACTTTTCAATGTAAGTGTAGTGCAGCCGCTGCTCTGTACAAAGCAGAAGCAGCGGCTTGGGCAGAGGGGGGGGGTGTGTGTGAGTGAACCAGCAAGGGGGGGGAGTGTAAGTGAACCAGCAGTGGAGGGGGGGGGTGGTGTGAGTGAACCAGCAAGGGGGGGGGGGAGCGATGGTGTGAGTGAACCAGCAGGGGAGGGGGGGTAAGTGAGTGAGTGACCCAGCAGGAGGGGTGAGTAAGTGACAGGGGGGTGGGTGAGTGAACCAGCAGTGGAGGGGGGGGTGGTGTGAGTGAACCAGCAGGGGAGGGGGGTTGGTGTGAACCAGCAGGGGAGGGGGGTTGGTGTGAGTGTTTGATTCCTATTCAAGAGAATTACTTTATATATAGTCAATATAGGCACAGAGGTAAATTTTTTTAACATTTTCTAATGGTGGTGTGCCTCGTGATTTTTTTCATGAAAAAAGTGTGCCTTTGCACAAAAAAGGTTGAAAAACACTGGTCTAGGCAACTCCAACCCTCCGACCCTTCTGTGTTTAGGCTACTGGAATGATGTTTCTCCCTGGACTTTGGGGTCCTTAGAGTCTCTCCTCAGACTCTCTTGTGGCTGCTCACGGCTGGGCCGTGTTTTTCTACAGGTTTCCTGTAGCTAAGGAGTCCCATATGTGAGGACGAACTTCCTGCTTGTTCCTGGAGAATGTGTAGTTACTCACCTGTAACGGGTGTTCTCCAGAGACAGCAGGAATCAGTCCTGTCAACCCTCCCTCCTCCCCGTGGAGTTGCTGTATTTTGCTGTATTTTTGCCATCTTCTTTTGTCGGCTCTAGCTATGTCATCTGACTGAGCAAGATGGCACCCTTGGACGGGAAGTGGACCACGCATGCATGGTAACATCTCCCAAAGGCTTTCTTTGAAAGCTGGGGAGATGCTTCCGCGAGGACTCCGTCGGTGCTGACATCATCCATATGTGAGGACTGATTCCTGCTGTCCCTGGAGAACAGCTGTTACAGGTGAGTAACTACACTTTATATTTTTCTGCCTGAAGCAAGAAATCTTAGTGATAAGGTAGTATTTAGTTCTCTGAGAATGTCATAGTTAATCTGAAAATGTAGTAACATTTGATACTGTGTTAAATACTTTAAACATACTGTCTGTTGCTAGTAGTGCTTGCCGCAGCAAGAAAGAACCTGGAGAGTAGTGAAAGGCTAGATGCTCTCTACAGTCCCTTTACACAGCATATTCACAGAACTTAGTTTTCAGTTGCTATCATGTGACATCTTTGCTGTGTTGAATTACAGGTCATAAATGGGAATGAGAGTATTCAAACAGGCAAGTACATGGAATCCATTGTGTAGCTGAGTAGTTCCTCTGACTTGGCCCAATGCACTGACTTCCTGCACATTCCAGCTTCTCCAGTGAACACCCCAGAATCAATTTGTATTTGCTCCAAAAATGTGTTTTGATAATGTCAAGTGCTGAAATAAAGTGGCATGGGGCTGATACGTTTCTTTAGGGAATCCTTCTTGCTCACCAGTGGGTTGCATTTTAAAGCAACATCTTTAATTGATTTTTTGTTTGTGTTTTTTCCTTATATATTTAGATATTTGCTCTACTAAAGGAATAAATCTACACATTTTTAGATAAGGATTTTCATCCCTTTGTTCACTGACAAAACTGCTTCTTTTGCATTGAAATGGAAGAGTATGAGTTCATACAGTTCTTATTGCTGTAGGGTCTTAGGGGTTTCTGTCTCCCTTGAAACTGAAGCGAGCATTTCTTTTCTACTCGTCCTCATATTCCTTTGATTAAAATTTTCTCCACAGAAAACAGATTTTATTTCACAGCTATTCTGTTGTATTCCTACCTTCCTAGACTTAAAAACAGGATTAAGGGGCAACCTTTGGATTGGGAAGGCAATGTAGAAGATTTTTAAAGAAATAAATTTGAAACTCTATGGGCTGCAAGCCTGTTTTCAGAGAGATTTCCTTTG
This sequence comes from Ichthyophis bannanicus, assembly GCA_033557465.1. Lineage (NCBI taxonomy): Eukaryota > Metazoa > Chordata > Amphibia > Gymnophiona > Ichthyophiidae > Ichthyophis > Ichthyophis bannanicus. The sequence goes on along the minus strand of JAWIIG010000024.1, from coordinate 1,189,747 downwards.
GAAATTTGGCTGTCAGGCAGTGCTTCAGGGATTTTTCACTTCACAAATTTTGCAAGATAAATCAGCTATACAAGTGGATGACATTATTCAACTGCACCAATATGAAAAGCTGTCTCAGAGCTCAAAAAAATTGTAGAGGGATATTTTTGAGCATGCATTAGCTTTCCCATGCAGTCGCTGTTTCTCTGATTTCCCTCAGCCTTCTTTTGTCTGTGTCACTTGCCATCTCTACTAATGCTTCATCCATTTAGTGAGCCAGTTAATATAGTGCATCTGGATTTTCAGAAAGCCTTTGACAAGATCCCTCAAGAGAGACTTTAGAGGAAATTAAAGTAATGAGATGGGAGGCAATGTCCTATGTGGATTGGGGAATAGTTCAAACATAGAAAAGAAAGAGGAGGGCTAAATGCTCAGTTTTCTCGGTGAAGAAAGGTGAATAGTGGAGTACCACAAAGATCTGTACAGGGCCACTACTTTTTTAACATATTTATAAATTACCTGGAAATGGGAACAATGAAGCGAGGTGATACATTGTCAGACAAGACAAAATTAACCAAAATTGTTAAATTACAAAAGGATTGTGAAAAAGTGCAAGAGAGCCTTGAGAAATTAGGAGACTGGGCACCCAGATAGCAGATGAAATGTATATGTGGACAAGTGCATAGTTGTACATTTAGGGATGAACAACCCAAATTAAAGCTACACAATGTAAGGTTCTGTATTAGGAGTCACCACCCAGGAAAAGGATCTAGGCATCATCCTAGATAATACATTGAAGTCCTCTGCTCAGTATGCAGCAATGGCCAATAAAGCTAATAGAATGTTAGGAATTAAAAGGAAAGGCATGGAGAATAAAACAAAGGATGTCATAATTCTGCTATATTGCTCCATGGTGCAATCACAACTTGAGTGCTGGGTGCTGTTCAGCTTGATACATCTAAAAAAACCCAATATAGCAAAAATAGTAAAGAACACAGAAGAGCAAACAAAATGATAAAGGGGATGGAAGAATACCATCAAAAGGAAAGGCTTAAAAGGTTAGGGCTCTTCACCTTAGAGAAGCAACGGCTGAGGGGAGATACGATGGTCTATAAAATAGATGGAACGAGTAAACAGGAATCAGTTGTTTACTCCTTCAAAACGTACGAGGACTAGTAAATTAAAGATGAATTGGAGAAAAATATTTTCTCACTCATTGCATAATTAAGCTCTGGAATTTGTTGCAGAGGATGTATAAAAGCTGTTAGTACAGCTGGGCTTAAAAAAGCCCATAAACCATTATTAAAGTGGACTGGAAGATATCTCTTCTCTGGGATAAGCAACATGGAAGCTGTGCACTGAAGTTCAGTGCATAGTTTCCTAACACTTTTTTTTTTAACCTAAGTTACACCAGTGCAGTAAACGTGTCTTATTTAAGTAATGCGCATGCAAAAAATGTGCGCAAAAACAGGAAAGCATGACAGTAGCCATGCATACATTCCTGTGATTTGGCCATACACTGGCCATAGAATCAACATGTTACATGGAAATTGTACCGGCTCCTGAGGAAGCATTACATGCACATACACCAGAAATGCAAATGTTGAGTTTCTGGTATTAAATGTGCATATCTGGAATGTCAGCTTTATAGTCCACATATAAATATTGATATAATATGTACATTTCTGCAATCGAGCACATTGTCCATCATTTCACAGTTGTGGCACCTCTCCCTTAATGCTGCATTCAGTCACATGATTACCTCTGCTCCTCCTCTTCCTCCCTATTAACATTTTATTCATTAGATTGTCCTCCTATCCCCTTTGATAAAACAAGAAAAAAGTTGCAAGTAGCTCAGGCTGGCACAAGAAAAGAATTTGCACAAAACCCTCACTAACACTAAATTTTTGCTCCTCTTCAAACCATTTGCTAAATCCCCAGCATTAAGAAATCAAGTGTTAAGCTTTTGGGTCTTGTGTGCACTTGTTTGCATCAGAGTTTAATAGCTAATACCTTTGTTACCACTAGATTTAAATGAACAGTGCATTGATATCTACACAATTCTTTGTAAACAGCTTTCTTGTTTGCCAAACTCCTTTATTCTTAGGATGGCCATAACAGGGCTGAAATTTGTGCACAAATCCCATGCTAAGCTGTACACTAAAACTCCCAAAGTTGTATTAATTGCCCCGAGAGAGATGGATGTGAGAGAATGAGAGAGACTGATGAGGGGACTCCATATCGATACATGGATCAAAAAAGGCAATCACTTCAGGTGCACCTATCAAGGGTCATGCTTTTTGGAGGTGGATAGGAGGGGCTGCTTCCTTCTGTCAGCACATTCAATGGCACATTAAAGATCTAATTTATTAAACTTTCTTTCTCCTAGACATAGGTGGGAGGAGGCTTTGTGACACAGATGTCAGCTGCTGGCTCTTAGATTTTAATAAAATGTGTCAAGACCTTCCACCATAACCATGCCCTAATGTAGCTAACTGTGCCCATAATATGACAGAGAAGGTATGTTTTCAAGGGCAGAAAATATAGGGCTTTCAAAATGAAGTACCTCCAGTCAACCTCTAGCTCCCCTGTGCTTCTGCAAGGCCATGAAAAAGATGACGCAAAGTCTTGGAGGGATACAGATGCCACTGAATACAAGGTAGTAAGTCATCTTGTGAGGAGAAAAAAAAGTCAGTCAGAGATAGCATAAGGATAACAGCTCCTTGAAGATGAGGGTTCTACATCCATAGCACCAGGACCTTCAGTGCAGGGATCGTCCATGCAGGCAACAAATGCTGCTAATGCAGAAACTTATTCAGTAAATGTCAAAACTGAAAGACCTGGTAGAGACATCCCACTTTGCACAGAGGAAAACTGCCACAGGCTTGATTAACAAGAATTTGCAAGTATACCTTGATAAATTATCCATACATGTTACATCTTACGAACTTCAAGAGGAGGCTGTCTTTGGCACGATGCACGTACTACGCTGAGCATTAGCAATAAATTTGATTGACTTAGACCATATTCTACATAACCTGGCTTAGAAGTGAAATTCATGGCTGTATGGTACGTGCAAAACTAAGTTAAATTAACGCAATTAGACAACACCCACACTAGGAACATTAAACAAATACACCAAACAAAAAAGCTCCCAAGGTTTCACAATAACACAATAAACATCCAATACCAAAGAAAAACTTCTAGGGAATCAAACCTTATTAGTATCCTTAACTAGTACGTCTACATGGGGAGTGGCAACTACCCAGCGGTCTAATAATAAATGTTTTAATAATTTTTATTAAGGGAGAAAAAGGTTTCAGCGATATAGCTAGTTTCCCTCTATGTAGCAGAGATTTGCCTAATGGGGAAAGTGCTGTTACTCACCAATTTTTAATTACATTTGCAATTAATGAAGAACATTTTTATTACCATTCTTTTTTACTCCTATTTTCTTTAAAAATTATCAATTTCCACATAGAGATTTTTATCTTTTATCAAACTTTTCTAATTGTATAAAATAGCAACCTATACTGTAGTGCTGCCCAACGATACCTGTTCCCGAACAAAGAATAAACAGAAATTTCACTGGAGAAGAACATCTACACTCAGCATAACAGCTCCAAATTACTTATCTTATAGTTGCCATCTCTCCACATAAACCCGCCATCCAACAAAGATCTGCGTTTTGCCAATCCAGGCTTCTTCAGGGTGATATTTCACATAAAGATTTAAGACTCTGCATTCACTCCAGTACTGGTGTCTAACTTTTAAATTTCAACCCAGTCAATTGTGGAAAAGATAGGCAGAGCTACCCAGTTACCCATTACTTGAGCAGCTCAGCAAATAGCTGTGAAAAATAGAGAGACTTCCTTTAAAAGACACTCCAGTCAATTTTGTTGCTCAATCACTCGGGTTCCATAGCATTCAACCGGTATATCCATTTCTGTTCTCGTTGAAAAGGAATCTTCCCACAATCACCACCATGCAACATAGGTGGAATGTAGTCTATAGCAACATGTTGCAGATCATAAAAATCAAGCTGAAAATGAATACAGTGTTCTACTTATGGTGCCTCTTTCCTTTGTTTAGATAAAATGTATTTATGTTCTAATAGATGCACTCTAAGCTGTCTAATTGTCTTCCCGATATAGATCTTCTTACAGGGACAGTGTATTAGATACATAATAAATGGAATGCCCTGCCGACGGAAGTAGTGGGAGCAAATACAGTGGCAGAATTTGAAACGGCATGGGACAGATACAGTGGATCCCTTTATAGCAACTGGATAAAATCAAAATAAACTTAACTATCTCTATAACTCACAAATAAGGGTGACCTGCACAGAGCGGTGGGACACGCCTAAACAAAGGCATGGAGAGGGGTGATCTGCAAGGATCGGCACCTACTCTTGCCACCTTACTGGGCAGACTAGATGGACCATGCTGGTCTTTATCTGCCGTCGTATACTATGTTACTATGTAAATTGAGAGACACAAAAAGTCACAAATCTCAAAAAGATCGCCTTCATAGGGAGGACTATCTTATTGGTCTCTTCCATAATAGGGCAAAAATGGCAATGCCCACACCGTACATGACCCTCAGCATCTGTCAAAACCTTTTTAGGAATCGCGGGACACAGTATATCCCGCATGTTTTACCCCTACTAATAGCAAATGTAGGTTCAGGTTTTTCAAAAACGGAGTGTAAAGACAGGACAGACTAATGTTTCCATATTGATGCAGCGATCTTGGAAGATAAAATAATATTGCAGCACATGTAAATTTTTCAGATTGCTCACTTTACTTTGAAGAATAAGATTGATTTAACTGCCATTCACAATGATTATAATAGGCCTGTTTATACATTTTGTTCACAACTTCCAAGGAATAACTGCTTTCCTCATACTTCGCCATCATTAATTGTTTCCTTTTTAAATTCCATGTTGAAGAGCAAATTTGTTGACATCTTAAGAGTTGGGAGAATGGTAAACTATTCTTCAGAGAAACAGGATGAAAGCTATTATACCTTAAAAAAGTGTTTTAATCTGTTGGTTTAGAAAACAGTGTTGTAACAAAATTATTCTCAAGTTTGTACAGCTGAATGTCCAAAAAATGTATAGAACGCAAATCACATGTCATTTCAAACTTAATCACTTGAAGGAAAAGGTGGTATACAAATCTGTCTAAATAAATTACAGCCATTTAAATGTGTATAAAAGGCATACATATCTTCCTTAGTTCCTCTCCATAGAAGAAAAATATCATAGATATAACATTTCCATTTGATAACATATTCCATATACACTGAAGAGTAGACATATTGGTTCTCAAACCATTGCTTATATAGATTTGCCAAAGATGGAGCAAACATGGCACCCATTGCCGTGCCAGATATTTGTTGAATACATTTTTCTCTATATAGAAAATTATTCTTCCTTAAAGCCACCTCCGCTAATTGTATAAGGAAATACATAGGCAAGATCTTCCATTCCAAACCTCCTCTAAGAGTTACGGTGCTCATCTTGCAGTATTGAGATATACAATGATGCCACGTCCAGTGTTACTAATCACCAACCAAAGGGGCATTTTGTATCTGTTGTAGAATCTGTAGAAAGTGGGATGTATCTTTAATGTAACAACAAATTATTTGGAACTTCATATTTCAAAAAAGCATCCAAATATTTCCCCATATATTCTAACAAAGAACCATTGCTAGAGAGTATAGGTTGACCCGGAGAATTAATCATTGTTTTATGACTCTTTGATTATAAATAAAAAGCTGGAACCTTCAGACATTTAGGATTCAAGAATTTAAATTCCTTTTCAGTCAAAAAACCCAAATCTAAAGCTCATCCAGAAATTATTGCAATATTTTTCTGCAGAGATATAGTTGGATCTGAGATCAGTGATTTATAATGACACTCATATGTTAGTTGATGCTCGACTTCTTGATCGTAAGCGATAGCATCCATAATCATGAAGGCTCCTCCCTTATCAATCCACTTTATAACAAGGGAGGAGTTATTCTGAAGTTCTTTCAATGCCATCCGTTTGGGTTTAGACAGATTGGACACAAAAGTAGAATGTGCACATTCATATTCCTTAATATTCCATAGTAACAAATTTTTCAATGTCAACAGCGCGGGGTCCAAGATGATTTTAGACGGACCTCTGATAGATCTGATGTGAATAGACTTTATCAGCAAAATCAACTTAATCTGTACAGAGCGCAATAATATTTCCACAGCCACCCGAATTTCAAAAGCATCGTAAGACAGCCCCGGGACATAAGACAGCCCCTCAACTTGAAATTTAGTTAAGTGCACCGAAGAAAGATTAATCACACTTGATTCTGCTGATGCTATTGATATTGCTGATTTTGATGCCGTCTCCATCGCGCTCTTGTAAAAGGACCGCAATTGTTGCCACCCTCTTACGGGGATCCCTACTGATTTTACTTCCTTTCTCTGACAAGTTCTCGCTTTCCTAACAAAGGGTCCTTTTAATTGTCTTCCCCACTAAATAGAGGACTTTCAGAGGACAGATCAAGCCCAACTTTTCTTTGGGAGTAATGGATATTAGGACAAGGCCTTTGCGAATTATAAATTGAACATTCCCTCATTTCTTTCCCATCTCTCAAAAACTTTTTTATTTTTGCCACTATCAAATCAGATCTATAGTGTTCTAGCTGTTTAGAAATTTCCTCGTAATGAGTAGAAGAATCTTCTGCTAATTTGAGCTTGTTTAATTCTCCATCCAACTCTACCTTCATTTCCTTATTCCCATTATCCCCTCAGTTTGGGAGAGGGGGATCTATCACAAATGTATACTGATCCAACTCAAGCATGTCAGAAGCCATTAGAGTTCATTGATTTGACAAAGTCAGTCCAGGAGAAGATTTCTACCTGGTGAATTGCCTGGTGAATGTTCTGTCAATGGTCACACTCTGCTTCTTAGCTATTGGAACAATCCTGTCATATTGGTTAGATAAGGAAGAAGCCAAGAGTCTGTCATCAGATCCTTCATCGTAAGAACACTTCTCTTCTGGAAGACCTTTCTTATCTGAACTTTGTCAGGAAAATATCCAATATGTTATTCTTTACCATTCAAGAAGATAGGGTGCCTAGGGCTGCAATTTGTGGTTTCCTAGAATACATTGAAAGTCCTAAGTATACATTTGCAGATACCATTCATAGATTACTATATGAGTTTCAATTAAAAATTTAGCAGAGTCCAGCCTCGTGTGTTTTAGTAGCAAGAAAGCTAGACCCCAAATATAAAGTACAATTGGGCACTGGATTCAAATAGTCACAGCTGGTCTATCATTTCTTACTAATGAAATCGGCCCTGATTCTTTGAATTCTGAAGAATATGCCCTAGCATGTGGGAATCCCAATGCTGTGCTATTCATATCATAAGACAACAAGCCACTTGTACAGTTTTGCTTCAGAGGTTATGCAAAATAAATATCTGATATTTTTTGCCTACACTGGGGAGTGAGGCTCCTCTATGCCTCTCCCATCATTCCTCTAATTTTCAGAACATTGCAAAAGATACAAAAAGACAGGGTTGCCACAGTCTTCATAACACCATCTTGGCCTCAAGTCTGGTTGCCTTGCTTGTATCAGCTGTTAATCCAAACGATTCCCCAGAAAATTCTTAAAATCAGAGATGAATTCTCCATCTGAGCATCTGTTTGCTGCATTTAAAAGCATGAATGTTGAGTGCTCTTTAGCGGCATTTCACCAATTCTGCAGGGAAGTAGAGGAAATCCTAAGAGCAACCAGTAAGGAATCTACTAAGAAGTAATTCAATTTCTAATAGAAACTATTTTCCATGTGATGCATTCAGGGGAAACTGGATCTATTTACTTGCACTCCAAGAAACCTGATACACTGTTTCTTTCATTGGTTGACACACAGTCCTAAACATATTTTTTGTGAAAGTATATCTGAGTGCTATAGCAGCCTATCATTTCCACATAAATGGAAATCTAGTTTCTCGTCATTCCTTAATCTCTAGATTTATGAAAGGACTGTAGCATACAAGCCCAGTCAAGAAACGACCACTTCCATGGGATATAAATGTAATTCTGGTTGCATTGATGAAGCCATCCTTTAAGCTTGTGTAATCAACAGAACTGAAGTTCCTATCCCAGAAATGAGGTTTCTTAGTGGCAGTACAATTAACCTGGAAAATAAGTGAGCTCAAACCATTCAAGTCATTCTCGCCATATCTACAGTTATTCCACAACAGCATAGTGCTTTGTACTCACCCTAAGGTTTTACCAGACGTGGTGTCTGCTTTTCATATCAGTCAATACTACTGCACACTTCCCAGCACCTCACACTCACTAAGGTTAACAAAGCCCTATGTACTCTGGATTGCAAATAGGTGTTGGCTTACTATATGAGAAGAACACAGTCAAATCTTCAGTCCACTCAACTTTTCATAGCCTTCAATACTAACAAGATAGGAAATCCACTGTAGTTCTTGAGAGAACTTTTCAAACTAGCTAACCTATTGCATTTCCGACTGCCATGGCCTAGCCAGACAGCAACTGCTGTAATCGATACAGTGAAAGCACATCAAATCAGTTGTGGCTACCCATTTCAGCTTCACGTCCCACTACTTTCTTGGACAAGCAGTTCTGCAAAGACTTTTCAATTAACAGTCAGCTTCTCCCAAGTCATTAGGATGTTTCCTGCAAAATTTTATATCAAGTCAAAAGCTGGGCAAACTTCAATAATTGGATTTCCTACTTATTTGGTCATTCATCCTTCTTGCTGACAGCCTGCATACTTACAGCAGAGGATTTCCAGGGAGCTCACTTTTAAGCTGCACAATAGATTGAGAGAAGTCAGAGAGGTAGTAGCTGTGCAAAATGTCCTGCACATACCTCAGGAAAACCACCTAAGTCTTATTGAGCTTTCTGAGAGCTTTCCATGTCTATATCATTGGATAATGTCACCCACTGATAAAGCCTTGTTGACTACTGAGAACCCTCCTTATAGTTAAACAAATTTGCATTCCCTACCTCTGCCACTGCAAGTAAATAAAAAAGAATAGGCAAGCTGAGGATAGCATGCATGCTTTTACCGGCACACAATGAAGCAGTTTTCAAAGAGGCTTTTTCAATGGGTAAACACCTATTTGCCCCCAGAAATCTCTTTGAAATCCCTAAACTTTAGGACGTATCGACCTGAGCCCATTACTTATTGAGGTAACACTAAATAGCATAATCATGCTAAATTGAGCATGTTCTTAAGAAATGTCAACTAACAGAGAGCCCGAAAAAAGAAAGTTGGGGAGAGAAGTGCCCTAGGCCACTGGGGATGAATACCTGAGTTCTCTTTTCCAAAGCAAAATATAGCTAATATATACTTCCATATTTTCCTGCTAAACCAATCCAGACAAGTGAATTGTGTTCCCCTACCAGCAGATTGGTGGAGCAAAGAACCAATGAAAAGCACTCATGCCAACAGAGATCCCTTCAATATTTCTTTGTCTCCAGCAGATGGTAGATGGATTTTCTCCTCTGAAGAAAATGTGAGGATTGGGAGGAAAAGATTGATTAAACGCTCATGATCGACCACCTTGAGAAACAAAGGTGACTCTCTCACTTGAGCACGATATGGGAGGCTCCACTAGACTGGAATTGTTGGTAGCAATGGGAGAAGGGAAAAATGGTTCAGCTCCACGCTCTTTATCATGATAAGAGCCTGTTGGACAGTCACAAAATTGGAAGGATCTGGAAGAGTGCAGCAGCTCACACAACCTCAGCACCCCTTCCCTCCTCCTCTATCCTCTCTGCTCTTTCTTGAAGATTGCAGAAGGTTCTCAGAGGGATCTCCCTGCCAGCCACCTTAAATGCAGTGCTGCACAGCCAGCCAGTAACACAGTTTCAGGGGAGTAGAGCTGAGCCCAGCACAGATCATCTGCCTGGGGCTCTCAGGGGGTGAGTACCAAGACTTGACCTTGTCATCGTCCTTGTGGGAGGCTCTTGATTTAGTCTTTCTGGGACCAAATTTGGTGTGGACCGCTGGTGATTATTGGCACTGTGTGGGGTTTTCTGTCGTCTGCATGCCTTAATAGCATTTTTACCTATTGTGCGCCTGGTGGTTGTAAGTTACACCCAAGCAGCTCCAACACACGCTCCTTCCCTAGCCCCTGTAATGTGTGTTGCCTAAAAGTGCTGCAGCCGTAGCACGCATTGTTTTGGTACTTGCCTAACTCGGTATATCTTCTTCCAGGAAACATTGTTTCACCTGTGGCAAGCATGGTGCCGCATCCCCGGATTCTGGGCTCTGCTCTTCTTGCATGGCAGCTTCTGGGTCATCCTTGGAAGGCCTGCTTTCTTCCTCCCAGCCAGGGGATATAGTCCAACCTTGCCTGCCTCGGGGCAAGAGATTTGGATGGGGCTATGGGTAAAGATATTCAGCCAGCCAGAGGATCTGACAACGGTGCTGTGAACCCTCATTTTCCTCTAGGGGGTCTGTGGCAGCTGTGCCCCCTGGCATTCGGGTCCAAAAGCAGAGCTTCCAGACTCCGGATTCTCCTACCCGGAATTCTTTTCCTTTTTGAAGCAGGCCTGGTCCTTCTGGTGTGTAAATTCAGACCCTGTGGCATCTGAGTGTCCCCAGATGCAGTCTCATGTGGGACAGGCTGAGAGTGGAAGCCTTGTTAGATTATCGTTGGCTAAGCATCCCCAGCAAGGAGCGCCCCCGTGGACATAGGAACAGCTGGGAACTGTCTGAGATTTTGACTATGACTTTGATTCAGATGGCTCTGAACTGGGCTCTGATGTGTATGAAGAAGTACTCTCACCTTTAGAGGATTGTGCAGAGGCTGGAGTGATCCACCTATCCCCAGAGGAGGAGCCAGCAGTATTGATTGCCAGGGTCTCATCCGCTTTGAACTTGACGGATGCTTCTGGCAATAAACAGGAGCCGAAGATACACCAGCTCCTTCAAAGGGGGTGAAAATCTGCTACCGTCTTTCCGTTCCCAGATGTGAACAAGGATGTGATCCAGTTGGAGTGGAACCACCCCAACTCCCTGCTTAAAGGGTTACATTTGTGTAAAAAGATCTCCCTCCCCCAGAGGAGGTGTGTGTTAAGTGGTTTGGCATTCTCAAGGTGGATGTGCAGGTTACAGCGGTTACCAGATGGACCACCATTCCTGTGGAAGGTGGATTGGCCTTAAAGGATTTTCTTAACTGTAAGTTGGATTCGTTGCTGAGAAGCCAGTTCACCATGGTGACTACTATTTTGCAGCTTCTTCAGTGGATTCAGTCTCTTCCGCCAAATGATGATGATACTCTTTTGGATTCGGCTACGGCCTTCCTTTCTGATGCCATGTATGATCTGGTATGCTTGGCGGCCATGGATGGTGCCCTTATGACAGTGTCATGGCGTCAGATTAGCTCCAGCACTGGGCAGCAGACTCTTCCAAAGCCCGCTTGGCCCAGCTGGCTTTTAATGGGAAGTTTCTGTTTGGAGCCAATTTGGAGAAGCTGGTGGATCTGGGCAATACCAACTTCTGGAAGACAGGTCCAAGGGGCCTGTAAAGCTGACTGGTTTCCCATTCTTGGCTTCCTCCGCCTGTCCATCGAGGGCACGCTGGCCAGATTCCTGGAGGTTTCAGAACTCTCATCGTTACTGACCTGGAAAACCTTCTTTCCTTCTGCTTCTGGGCCTTGGACTTGTTCTTAGCCCTTTTGTTGGAGCATGTGGGCCCAGGGGCTCAGTCCCTTCCAGAGGAGGACTCTTCTGGGCTGCACAATGAAGGTTTGTGGAATCATTCCCTGGTTCCTCGGGTTGGAGTCAGGCTTCACATTCTCTTTCAGGATTGGGCCCAGGTTACCAAGGATTGCTGTGTGCTAGATGCCATTCAGCTCAGCTGTCCTGGAATTCAAAGAGCTGGTTCCGGATGCCTTCATCATCTCCCCTTGTGGATCTGCAATAAAGTTTTTTTTTTTTTAAAGTACTGCTGTGCCAACCATCTTGGACAAGTTATTGCGCCCAAAGGCAGTGGTGCTTGTCCCACCGGATGAGCAAGGCAGGGGCAGATATTTCATCTATTTTGTGATGCCCAGAAAGGATGATTCCTTCCAGCCCATTCTGAACTCAATGAGCATTTGCACGTCCTGCACCTCTGGATGACAACCTTGCGTTCCATAACTCAAACAGTGTGCTGAAGGTAGTTCTTGGCTTCTCTGGATCCAGCTGAGACATATTTCATATCCTGATCCTGGCGTATCAGCAAAGTATCTGCATTTTTTGCCATGCTTGGCTCTTGCTATCAGTTTGCTACCCTCCCTTTTGGGCTTTCCACTATCCCAAGGATGTTCTCCACAGTCATGGTAGTGGCAGCTATGGTGCTGCAGTGCCAAGGGGATCTGTATCCATCCATATCTGGATGGCTGGTTCATCTGGACTCTTTCCCTTCCAGAAGCGTCTTAGGTGGCATCCCCAGTGATGCCCTTTTAGAAGGCCTGAGCTGGGTGATCAATCAGGGAAAGGGTAAACTGTTGCCTTCACAGTCCCTGAAGTTTCTGGGAGCATGTTTTGACATTCTGGTGGGCAATGTTTTCTTGCCAGAGGAGAAAGTCAAGAGACTGTTGGATTGCTGACACTATTCTGTGCATAGCATTCTCACAAAATCTGGGATTATCTTCTGCTCCTCAGATCGATGGCAGAAACCATAGAGGTGGTGCCGTGGGCGCGTGCTCACATGCGACCACTCCAATGGTCCTTGCTGATTCAGTGGACCCAAGCTCTCAGAACTTCGAGCACAAGCTCCCACTCCTGTTGATGGTGAGGTCCAGCCTGTGGTGGTGGCAACAGCCTGGTCATCTGAGGAAGGGCATGCCACTGAATGATTTCTCTGGAATTCGCCTAACAGTGGATGCCAGTCTCTCGACCTGGGGAGCTCATTGCGAGGACCATACGCACAGGGCTGTTAGAACCACAGGGAGCGGTGTGGTCTATCAACTGCCTCAAGGCGAGGGCCATCAGGTTGGCTCTTCTGTGTTTCCAGCCCCTGGTCAAGGGCCAGATGATTCGCATGTTTTCATACAACGCCACAGTGGTGGCTGATGTCAATCAGCAAAGCAGCACGAAGTGCCGGGGTAGCTCTATAGATGGCTTTCCTGTTTGCCTGGGTGAATAAAAGCCTCCTAGCCTTGTTGGCTCTATACATTTCCAGACTTCGATCCTTCCATCTTGCTGCTCCTTATGCCTGGAACATACTACCTGAGTCTGTGCATCAAGCTTCATCACTGGCCCTTTTCAAATCCAGGCTGAAAACTCAACTCTTCGAGGTCGCTTTTGGATCCTGATCCGCTTCGTCTGCTATTGGATCATGATCCGCTTCATCTGCTATTGGATCCTTACCATTCCCCTAGATATATCCTTGTCCTCAGCCGTTGTGTTGTCTGTTTTGACTAGACTCTAAGTTCTGATGAGCAGGGACTTTTCCATGTGTCTGTACAGTGTTGTGTGTGTCTTGTAGCGCTATACATATGATGATTAGTAGTAGAAGATTTATTCCGCTTGTCGAGCATTTCCACTTGGATGTTCACGTGTGGATGGATACAGCCTTTGGCTCAAGGGTTTTGTGAGCTGCTGTTTCTTCTTCCTGCCCAGTGGTATTGTAGCTTTGGTACATCCCACTTGTCTGGACTGGTCTAGCAGCATGATATGGAAGCTGGCATTTTACTTACCAGTTAATGTCCTAACCTTGAGTCCTGCTAGACCAATCCAGGGGCTGCCCCTGAAACTGTCTTAGCTCTGTTCTTCTGCTGCAGTTCCCTTGGGTCCACTATGATTTTTATATTCTGCTCTACAGGTTCATCTTCTACTGACAACCTTCTCTTTATGCTTTCCTGTACATTGTTCTCTACTGTTGATTCCTTTTGTTGTCCATGATTGAGGTTGTGTGAGGCTTGCCATTTTTCTCCCATATGCTTCGGGACAAATACTAAAGGGACCTCTGGTCGCTGAGGTGAATAGATGCAAAGGAGTGATGTCATTGTAGGGGAACACAACCCACTTGTCTGGGATGGTCTAGCAGGACTTAAGGAAAGGGCATTAACTGGTAAGTACTGTAAAATGTTGTCTTTTTGAGGGAACACACACATCCACTCAGTATGTTTTAGACAAAATAGTTGCACCTCTCAGAGGCTCCTGAACTATTACACCACATGTCACAATTTGCAAGGCAGAGATTACATACAGATGTGGAAACATGCTCCAAGTTGTTGGCATGATTCTTGGGATCATTGATATTTTTGCTATAGTTAATCTGGTCACTGAGTACTGCTAGCATTTAATTATCTGTAGCAGTCTTTTTGTGCATTAGGGCCTCCACTGCCATGGCTAGTCACAAAAGCAGAGGGCCCCCATGAGGGGAGTTCCACCCAGGAACAAGTACAAAACAAGTGGGGTTCACCCTCCTACATTATTTTACTCCTGTCTAATACAGTTGTGGTCAACATTATTGGCATTCCCATTGCAATAAAAATAGATGTACCTGTGATCAATTGTCAGTACTCACATGGCTTGAAGCAGCCAATGAATGATAGCTCTAATGCCCCTAACTACAGAGCAGACAGAACTTAAAGATTCCAAATTACTCCTGCCTACCAGTAACTAGATTAATGTGAATAAAATATAGCCTCTAAAACACTTGTGTTTAAATGCTAGAAGTCTAAAAAATAAGATGGGAGAGTTAGAATATATAGCACTAAATGAGAAGTTATATATGATTGGAATCTGAGACATGGTGGAAGGAGGACAACCAGTGGGACAATGTGATACCTAGGTACAAATTATATCACAATGATAGATCAAATTGGTGGAGAGGTTGCTCTCTATGTTCAGGAGGGCATTTAGTCACACAGGATTAAAGTTTTGCAGAAAACAAAATACACTGTAGAATCTCTGTGGATTGAAATTCCATGTAAAAAAGGGAAGACAATGGCAGTGGGGGTGTACTATCGATTGCCGGGCCAGAATGAACAAATGGATGATGAAATGCTCAAAGAAATCAGGGAAGCTAACAATATTTACAGCACAGTAGTAATAATGGGTGATCTCAGTTACCCCAGTATCGACAGGGTCAGTGTCATGGCAGGACATGCTAGGGAGATAAAATTTCTAGATGAAATAAATGACTGCTTCTTGCAGCAACTGGTTCATGAATTGACAATAGGGAAAGCCATCTTGGACCTAGTGCTTAGTGGAACACAAGATCTGATGCAAGAGATAAAGGTGTTGGGGCCACTTGGCAATAGTGATCATAGCATGATCACGTTTGATTTAATAACTGGAGGAAGGATGGCAAGGAAATTCACCATTTAACTTTCAAAAAGGACAATATGATAAAATGAGGAAAACTGTTAAGATAAAACTAAATGGAGCAGCTGCAAAGGTTAAAGATTTACATCAGGTATGGGCGTTGTTTAAAAGTACTATCTTGGGAGCTCAGACCAGCTGTATTCCACGCTTTAAGAAAAGTGGAAGAAAGTCCTAAAACCTGTCAGCATGGTTTAAAGGTGAGATCAGAGAGGCTGTTGTAGCCAAAAAAGCATCTTTCAGGAAATTTATTTATTTATTTATTTAACAAGTTTTATATACCGTCTTTCTACCAGTCAAGACAGTTTTCAGAGAACAAAACAGTCGGTATTTTTCAACCTTTTACATAGAACAATATAACAATGAGTATATATGTAAGTGAACATAACTAATTACAATGATCGATCGAAGATCAACTATTTACACAATGAATTTACAATTATTTATACTTGAGTTTACAGTGGGCCATATGAATAGCAAATGGGTGTTGCAGAAGGGGTAGGAGGGAGGTGTAGTGGTTCAAGCTAAGGTGGAAGGGAGAAATGTTCAATGAAAAGGTGGGTTTTTAACTTTTTGCGGAACTCAGCGTGGGAGGAGCAGTTCCGAAGTTCATGAGGAAGGTTGTTCCAAAGGGATGGGGCATAGAGGGAGAAGGCCCTGTTACTTGTAGATTGTTTGCAGAGTCTCTTTTTTATAAGGATGGCCAGTAAGTTTTTGGTGATTGAATGGCGTGTTCTGTTACAATTGGATGAGGGAAGGAGAGGGGAGAGGCACGGAGCAGACTCATTGGATAATATTTTATGTATCAAGGTGAGGACCTTGAATTTAGCTCTGTAATGGATGGGGAGCCAGTGGAGATCATAAAGGACAGGTGTGATGTGGGAACGTCTGGGGTGGTTGGTTATGAGTCGAGCAATAGTATTTTGAGCAAGTTGGAGAGGTTGGATAGAAATCTTAGGGAGGCCAAGGTAGATAAGGTTGCAGTAATCAAGAAAAGGTATAGTGAGGGCTTGACAGACCGTACGAAAGGAGTTAGGGCTTAGAAGGGGTTTAAGGTTCTGGAGAGTACGGAGCTTTGCGTATATTATATTAGTGGTTCTCTTTATATGGTCAGTGAATGAAAGGTTCTGATCCAGGATAATACCAAGATATTTAACTTGGTTCTTTACAGAAAGTGTTAGATCGCTAATAGTAAGGGTGGTTGGAGGGCTGTATGTGGGATTGGAGAAAACCTGGAGAACCTCAGTCTTGGATTGATTAATCAAGAGGTTATGTTGGGAAAGCCAGGTTTTCAGGCTAGTCAGGCATTCGGATAGTTTAGAGAAGTTGGGATTGGAAAGGTTAAAAGGGGTGAAGCACATCATGTCATTGGCATATAGTTGATACTGAATGTCATATTTCTGGAAGATCTTGCATACCGGTTGGAGGAAGATGTTAAATAATAGAGCAGAGAGACTGGATCCTTGGGGTACACCTTGTTTTAAGATGAATGGGAGGGAGGTGTCACTTCCCATACGAACCTGTTGGGTTCTGTTGTCTAGGTACGAATGGAACCAGTTCAGAGTTGTGTCTCTGAGCCCAATTTCATGAAGTCTGCTTAGGAGTAGATGGTGAGGGAGGGAGTCAAAAGCAGCTGATAGATCAAGGAATATGAGAAGACATCCTTGAGAGGGGTTCTGGATGTGGAGGTATAAGGAATCTAGTAGGGAAGTGTTTCGACTCTATGGTTCCTTTTGAAACCATGCTGGAATAGGTCGAGGGGAGAGTGTTCGTCAATATAGTTCTGGAGTTGGGTTTGGACCAGTTTTTCGATTATCTTAGCTAGGAATGGAATACTAGAGATGGGTCTGTAAGATGTGGGAGAAGATGGGTCAAGTTTTGTTCCTTTTAAAATGGGACGGATAGTGGCATTCTTAAGAGGTGGTGGTACCAAGCCAGTCTGGAGGGATGATTGAATAATATACATAATGTACGGACTTAGGGAGCTTCTAGTAGTTTTGATCCAGGGTACGGGGCAAGGGTCAAGGGCAGATGTAGAAGCATTTAAGTCCTTTATTACATTGGTTACATTTTCTAAAGTGAGAGGCTTGAATTCTCTCCAGGAGTTTTGGGGGGTAGACTCGAGTGGTTGGGAGTTGTAGTGAATAGGAGGTTGGTAGTTAGTAGAAAGAGGAGGGTGGAATTTGGAAATGAGGTGGTTGGCAAAGGCCTGTGCAGTTATTTTTGGAAGCTGGTCTTGATGCAGGGGCTCATTAATTAAGGATTTGGTAATAGAGAATAGCTCTCTAGGTTTGTTAAGTGAACGTTGAATAATATTTTCATTGTATTCTCTTTTATGATTGAGGGTTTCAGTGCAGTAAGTTCTGAGTTTAGCTAAATAGGAAGTGAGTGCGTTTGTATCTTTAGAGCGTCTCCATTTGCGTTTGAGACGTCTAAGTTCTCTTTTAAGAGTTCTTACGTGTGTGGAGAACCAGGGTGCTCTTCTAATGATCTTTTGAGGATGTTTGTTAGGTGGGAGTAGAGAAACTTCAGATAGGGTCTCATTCCATTTAGAAATAAGAGTCTCTTGGCTAGAGCTTTTATCAAATAAGAGGTCAAGAGATGGGATTGTTTGCTCTAGTAAGGTGGCCACATTGAAATGCTTGAACTTACGGGTATGTTGAGCCAGGATGGGAAGTTGATTTTTGTGGGTGGGGTAAGGGAGGGAGAAGAGGATGAGGGTGTGATCAGACCAGGGTACTGGTTGAATGGTGTGTGTAACCTGATCAATGGTTAGAAAGTGTTGAGGAATAAATATAAGGTCAAGAATGTTTCTTTTGGAGTGCGTAGGGTGTTCCAGTATTTGGGAGAAGTTGAGGGCATTCATTGCTTGGAGGAAAGAGGAGGACTGTATTGGAGATGTGGCATTTAGGTTTGTTGTTGTTAAGTGACGTTGAGTCGGAGTCGACTCATGGCAACCCTCTGGATAGCTATCCTAAATTGTGTTCGGTCTTCAGTCAGGAGGCTCATTGTTGACAGACTGGTACCCGTAGCTGCTGTTATTGTATCGATCCATCTCATTGCTGGCCTTCCTCTTTTGCGTTGACCTTCTATCTTGCCAAGCATAATGTCTTTCTCTAATGATCTCTCTCTCCGCATGATGTGTCCAAAGTATGAAAGTCGAAGTCTTGTCATCTGAGCTTCTAAAGAAAGCTTAGGTTTGATCTCCTCTAGTACCGACGGGTTTGTTCTTCGGGCAGTCCATGGTATACACAGTATTCGCCGCTAACACCATAATTCAAAGGCATCAATTTTCTTCCTATCTGTCTTTTTCACTGTCCAGCTTTCACATCCATATGATGTTATTGAAAATACCATGGCTTGAACAAGTCGAATCTTTGTATGGAGAGAGACATCTCTGCTCTTGAGAATCTTATCTAGGTCTTTCATAGCCATTCTGCCAAGAGCAATGCGTCGTCTGATTTCTTGACTGCTTGTTGCTTCTTTATTGATAGTTGATCCAAGTAGGTTAAAGTTGTTCACCATTTCAATTTCTTCTCCTTCAACGATGAATCTGTTGATTATGCCAGTTGTCATGATCTTTGTCTTCTTTACATTAAGGTGCAGGCCCATTTTGAGACTATGTTCTTTGATTGTGAGAAGCAAATGTTTCAGATCATCTTCACTTTCAGCCAGTAATGTGGTATCATCAGCATAGCGAAGGTTGTTGATGAGTCTTCCACCAATCTTCACACCTCTGTTGTCTTCATACAATCCTGCTTCTCTGATGATTTGTTCTGCATATAAATTAAACAGGTAGGGGGAAAGTATGCAGCCTTGTCTTACACCTTTGCTTATTTTAAACCATTCTGTTTCTCCTTGTTCCGTTCGAACTGCTGCTTCTTGATCAATGTACAGATTGCGCAAGAGAACGATCAGGTGTTCTGGTATACCCATGCTTCTTAATGTGGTCCAGAGTTTCTCATGGTTTACACACTCAAAAGCCTTGCTATAGTCGATAAAGCACAAATAGATATCCTTTTGGTATTCTTTAGTCTTTTCAAGGATCCATCTCACATCTGCAATGATGTCTCTCGTTCCTCGCCCTTTCCTGAACCCTGCTTGCACTTCAGGTAGTTCTTGTTCCAGGTATGGTTGTAGTCTCTTTTGAATAATCTTCAGTAGAATCTTGCTGGCATGTGGGATCAAAGCGATTGTGCGATAATTTCCACAGTCAGTTGGATCACCTTTCTTTAGTATTGGAATAAACACAGATCTTTTCCAGTCAGTTGGCCATGATGTTGTCTTCCATATTTCTTGGCAGAGCCTTGTGAGTACGGTAACAGCTGCATCAGATTGCTGCAATACTTCTACGGGAATGCTATCAATGCCTGGTGCTTTGTTCTTTGATAAGGCTTTCAATGCTGCTTCAACTTCTTCTTTCATCACCAATGGTTCCCGATCATAAGGTACAGGTTGAAACGGCTGTTGGTCCACTTGATCTTTATCATATAAAAACTCTGTATATTCCTTCCACCTTTTCTTGATCTTCTCAGCATCATTCAACATAGAACCTTGAGCATCTTTTAACATTCCAATTCGAGGCTGGAACTTTTTCTTTAACTCTCTTAGCTTTAGGAAAGCCGATCTTGTTCTCCCTCTAATAGTTTCTGCTTCTATTTCCTTGCAAGTGTCATTGTAGTACTTTTCCTTGTCCTGTCTTGCTGCACGTTGGAAATCTCTGTTGAGTTCTGCGATTGTCCTTCTTTCTCCTCTGGCTTTAGCTTCTCTGCGTTTCTGGGCAATTTTCAGAGTTTCTTCCGTCATCCATTTTGGCCGTTTTTGCTTTTTCACCTTTTGTAGAGACTTCTCGCTTTCTTCCAACACAACTTTCTTGATGTCATTCCATAACTCTTCCGGAGTTCCATCATTTGTATCTAAAGCAGCAAATCGATTTTGCAGGCAGTCTTTAAATTCCAGTGGTATATTCTCAAGGTCGTATTTTGCTGCATTCATGAGTGGTTTGCTCTTTTTCAACTTTAGCTTGAGTTTGCATACTAGTAGTTGATGATCTGTACCACAGTCAGCTCCAGGTTTTGTCTTTGTTGACGTTACAGAGCTTTTCCATCGTTGACTTCCACAGATGTAGTCAATTTGATTTTTATACAATCCATTGGGTGAAGTCCATGTGTACAGTCGCCGCTTGTGTTGCTGGAAGAAGGTGTTTGAGATGAATAGATCATTGGTCTTGCAGAATTCTATCAGTCTTTCTCCAGCTTCATTTCTATTGCCAAGTCCATATTTTCCAACTACTTTGCCTTCTTCTTTGTTGCCAACTTTTGCGTTCCAGTCACCCATGACTATCAGGATATCCTGTTTGCATGTTCTGTCAATTTCAGCTTGTACTTGTTCATAGAACTCTTCAATTTCATTCTCTTCTGCAGCTGTTGTTGGGGCATATACTTGAATTATAGTTGTGTTGATAGGCAATCCTCGTAGACGAATAGAGATTAAGCATTCGCTGACTGCATTGTATTTCATTACAGTTCTTGCAAGTTTCTTCTTTATTATAAATGCAACACCATTTCTTCTTTGTCTTTCATTTCCAGCATAGTAGACCATGTGATCATCTGATGCAAAGTGCCCCATGCCAGTCCATTTCAGTTCGCTGACACCCAACAGATCAAGTTGTACACGTTCCATTTCATTCTTGACCACCTCCAACTTCCCTTGGTTCATGCTTCGTACATTCCATGTTCCAATGCGTAAGACATCTTTACAGCTTCTGACTCTCATTTTATGCGCAGCTACATCAGCAGTCAGACTTCCCGAGGGCTTTGATCCAACCACATCATAAATGCTGGCTTTACTCTGAAAAGTCTTCAACTCTTCCCCAGTAGCTAGTAGAGTGCCTTCTGACCTGGGGGTCTCATCTTCCAGCACCATAGCACAATTTGTTTTGTTGTAACTATCCATTGGGTTTTCATGGCAAGATACAGAAGTAGATTGCCGGGCCTTTCTTCCACGCAGTTTAAGTTTGGTGTTGTTGCCGTTGTCACAAAAATGTGATCCTCCGCCGTCAACACTGTCCCATTCTGCTGCTGCCCAGATGGGTGGTTTGTCTTGGTCTGGCACCTCAGCTGAGACCTGTCCATCTTGGGAGACCCTGCCAGTAGTTAAACTACCGATAGTTTAGCTCTCAGCATCACTGATGCACACAAGCTCTCATAGCACGACAAGCTGCGTAGGTTTAGATCGCCTAAAATTATGAGGGGGCGAGAGGCAGATTGGGGGGAGCAAGCTGTGTCTAGGATTGTTGAGAGATCAGAAGGGTCGGATTGGGGAGCCCGATATATGAGGTGCAGGGAGAGTGAGGAGTTGGAGACAGTAATGGAGTCCATACCTTTGGTAGAGGTGGATTCTGTAGTGGAGAGTTGTAGGTTAGATTTGGATATGATGGCTACACCTCCCCCTCTGCTATGTGTTCTGTTGCATATGTTGATTGAATATGCATTGGGGCATAATTGGTTTGTTAGGACCGTGTCAGTATCTTGGAACCAGGTTTCAGTAAAGCAGAATATATCAAGATCATAATCGGAGATAAGGTCAGCAAGTAGGGGAACTTTATTTCTGGCTGATCGAGCGTTGAGTAGGGCGCATTTGAGGGGGGGATGGGGTGGGTCGGAGGAAGAGTTAGCGATAGGGTCTGGATTTATAATGATAGGTTTGAGTCTGCAAGAACGGTAGTGGGGGTTATGATGGGTATAAGGATAATGTGGTGGGATGTGTAGATGTCTGGGAGAGTGGATTATTGGGATGTGGGTGGAATGGGTCAGGGATAGTGTGTATGAATGGAAAATGGAAAAAGAAGCCAGTTTGTTCAATGTAAACTGCCTTGATATGAAAGGCAGTATATAAGAAATAAATAAATAAATGAAAACTGGAAACAACATAAGCACTGGCAAGTTAAAATGCAAGACATTGATAAGGCAGGCAAAGAGAATTTGAAAAAAACCTCACTGTGGAAGCAAAAATGCATAATAAAAGATTTTTCAAGTACATTCATAGCAAAATACCTGTGAGAGAATCAGTTGGACCATTGGATGATAGAGGTGTAAAAAGGCACTAAAAGGGGACAAGGCCATAGCAGAGAGACTGAATGAATTCTTTGCTTCGGTCTTTACTGAAGAAGATGTAGGGAAGTTACCCATGACTCAAGTGTTATTTAAAGCTGATGCCGCAAAAGAATTGAAAAAAATATTGATAAACCGGGAAGATGTATTACAACTATTCAATAAACTGAAGAGTAGCAAATCACTTGGACCAGATGGTATACATCCAAGGGTGTTGAAAGAATTGAAATATGAGATTGCAGACCTACTATTAGTAATCTGTGAACTATCATTAAAATCATCTCTAATATCTGAAGATTGGAGGATGGCCAATGTAATGCCAATTTTTAAAAAAGGTTCCAGAGGTGATCCTGGAAACTGCAGACCGGTGAGCCTGATGTCAGTACCATGAAAAATGGTAAAAGCCATTAAGGACAAAATTTCTGAACGTGTAGAATAGTCATGGTTTAATGGGAGATAGCCAACATGGCTTTAGCCAGGGAAGGTCTTGTCTTACTAATCTGTTATACTTTTTTCAGTGTGTACATGAACAGGTAGACAAAGATGGGTCGGTCGATGTAGTATATCTGGATTTTCAGAAAGCCTTTGACAAGGTCCCTCATGAGAGACTTTTGGCAAAATTAAAAAGCCATGGGATTGGAGGCAGTGTAATATTGTGGATCAGGAACTGTTTAAAAAATAGAAAGCAGATTGTAGGGCTGAATGGCCAATTTTCCCAATGCAGAAAGGTGAATAGTGGAGTACTCCAGGGATCTCTGCTGGGTCTGCGTTTTTTTTAACATTTTCAAAAATTACCTGGAAATGGGAATAATGAGTGAGGTAATCAAATCTGCAGATGGCACAAAATTATTTAAAGTTGTTAAAATCCAAGAGGATTATGAAAAATTGCAAGAGGACCTTAATAAATTGGAAGACTGGACATTCAAATAGCAGATGAAATTTAAGGTGGACAAGTGCAAAATTATACACCTAGGAAAGAACAACCCAAACTGTGGTTGCACGATGCAAGGTTCCACATTAGGAACCACCACCCAGGAAAAAGATTTCGGCGTCATTGTGGATAACACGTTGCAACCCTCTGCCCAGTGTGCAGTGGCGGCCAAGAAAGCAAATAGAATGCTAGGAGAATCATAAGGAAAGGCATGGAGAATAAAACAAAGGACATTATAATGCCTCTGTATTGTTCCAAGGTGCGACCACACCTCGAATATTGTGTACAGTTCTGGTTGCCATATCTTAAAATGGCTATAGCGAAATTAGAAAAGGTACAGAGAAGAGCCACCAAAATGGTAAAGGGAATGGAAGGATACTCCCATGAGGAGAGGCTAAAAAGGTTAGGACTCTTCAACCTGGAAAAGAGACGGCTGGGGGATATGATAGAGGTCTACAAACTAATGAATGAGTGGAACGGGTAAACATAGATCAATTGTTTTACACCATCAAAATGTAGAACGACTAGGGGACATGCAATGAAACTACAGTGTAACCCATATAAGACTAATAAGAGAAAATATTTTTTCACTCAACGCATAATCAAACTCTGAAATTTGTTACTGGAGAATGTATTAAAACCTGTTAGTGTAGCTGGGTTTAAAAAAGGTTTGGACAAGTTCCTGGAGGAAAGATTCATAAATCATTAAGAGGACCCAGGAAATCCACTGTTTGCTTGTCCCAATACAGGCATTGTAGAACCTGTGTCTTCTGCAGAAACTGCTAGGTACTTCTGACCTAGATTGGCCACTGTTGGAAACAGGATACTGGGCTTGATGGACCTTGGTCTGCCCCAGTATGGCATTTCTTATGTACTTTTATTCTTATGTTCTCATGTTTAATATGGCCACATTCACTCCGTGTTCCATTTTCACAATAGTGAAAACATGAGAGCTGCATCTGATCATCAGAAAAGCCATTATCACCAAACATCAAACTTCAAAGGGGTACAAGGCCATCTCCAAAGACCTTTGAATTCCTTGTCTACAGTTCACAATGTTAAGACATCTGCTCATGGAACTATCAAGTAACTTCCAGGAAGTGGTGGGACGAGGAAAATGAATCTAATTAGTCTTCGAAGGTTAGTGCGAACTGTTGGAAAAACACCACGTACAACATCCAAAGAGATTAAAGGCTGACTTAGAATAATCTGAGGTGGTGGTTTCAACCCACACCATATGCCGCGCACTAAACAAGGAAGGACTTCATGGGTGAAGGCCAAGGAGGACCCCACTGCACAAAGACAGACATAAAAAAGCATGCCTGATCTTTGCCCAAACCTACCTTGAGAAACCAAAATCCTTCTGGGAAAGTGTTCTGTGGACAGATGAAACCAAACTTGAGCTCTTTGGCAATGCAAACCAGCGATACATCTACAGGCGAAGAAATAAGACTTATAAGGAAAAAACCTCCCTGCAGTTAAATATGGTGGAGATTCCATAATGTTGTAGGGCTGTTTTGCTGCCTCAAGAACTGGAGACCTAGAACATATTAAAGGAAACATGAAGTCAGAGGACTACCAAGGTATTTTGGAGCGAAATGTGCTCCTAGTGTCAGAAAGCTAGGTCTGGGTTGAATGTCATGGTTCCTTCAGCAGGACAATGACTCAAAATATACATCCTAAAGTAGAAAAGGATGGTTAAAAAGGGAAAATTGACTTTTTAAAACTGGCCTGCAGTGAGTTTTGATCTCAATCCAATTGAGAACCTTTGGAAAGAGCTGAATCTGCCATTGGTAAAAGGAATCCTAGAAACTTTCATGAGCTGCAACAAATCGCAGTTGAAGAGTGGAAGAAACTACCAGCAGACAGACGTACGTAACTTCTAAATGACTACAAGAAACATTTGGAAGCTGTCATCATTGCCATGGGTTGTGCAACCAAATATTAGTGAAGGGTGCCATTAATCCCTGCCCAGGTCATATTTAGTTTTTTTTTTCTCAGAAATTACTACGTCTAAGTTGTACAGACATCTTCTTTTTTTTTATATACATTTGAACATACTATTAAAATATTATGATGACATACAGTTAGGGTCAGCCCCTCCACTATGCTAGCTGGGTGGGCAGCAGCGGCAGCAGTAGCACAGGTGGGCGGCAGCAGCACACATGGGTGATGTTATGCCCCCCCCCCCCCCAGCTGCCACCGATTCTGTTTGGGTGGGAAGCAGGCAGCGGCAGTATTTCCAAAAGCAGCAGCTTGGAAATGCTGCCACTGCTCACCTCCACCTCCCCACGAAGGCGGCAGCTGGAGGAGGGGACGTGTTGGGGGGGGGGATGGCGGCAAGGCCTGGGTTTCTGCCTAGGGTGGCAGAAACCCTTGGTTTGGCCAGCCTTGCATACAGTTAGAATATTTCCAATTATTTCTCAGGATATTGTACACAACAGACCAAAAATGCAAGGGTGCCAATAATGTTGACCACAGCTTTATGAAAAAGCTTTCACAGGATACCAGAAAGACACCATAGACAGAGAGGAGAGGGAGAAAATGACTGAAAGAAGGACATGATAGAGAGGAAACATTTGAGCACCTCAAAAATAGTTCAGCTTTAAAAAGATAGATTTGTATTTCCAAGCAATAGGTTATCAGAAGTCAAAGATCTTTTCTGATGTTGACATTGTTATTCTGTGGGCATTGAAATGCTTGAGGCTGATTGGCAGCCTGGCATTCAAAAGCGTTCACATCTTGACCAGTTATTGTTGGTTTTAGTGCAGAGCTCATTTCCATGAGTTTTGAGGTAGTAGTGGACTATACTGAGTGGTCGTAGAAGAGTAGATGGTTAGATACCAATGTTGTTTTGAGTCAGGTTAGCTAGATTCCTCCCTGTGTCCTTGCATGCTTTTGTCTGTTCCCAACCATATCCTGTCACAACACTATTTGAACATTCTTACTGACACAAGACACAGTCTAAACATTCATCATACCAGTTTTCTGCTTTCCTTTGATCTCCTAACCTAGACTGTATTAAGTCTCTCACATATTCCCTCTGCACTGACAAGCAACCTCTACGTACCAAACTTACTGTACCTATTCTCCATTTGGAAGCCATCAGGGAGAGTCAATTATACAAGAAAACTGAGCATGCTCAGTGTAACATTCTTATGCTATTTAGATTTCCCTCAGTAAGTAAAATGTTCATGCTATTTAGCCAATGTATTTTTGAATAATTCCATTTATAAGAATAACATGACCAGAATGAGACATTTCTTTTTGTGTTTTCACTAAATCCTTTTGCATCATTTGCTAAATGACTTTTTAATCAGCATGTTAATATTTTTACAAGCCCAGGTTAAAAATATTTCACATGAGGTTTATTCATAAATCTTTAAATGTTGTTGTTCATATTGATCCATCATTGTTATAGACCTCAATGGACATTTTGTGCTAATTAGTTATTCAAAGCTACAATGGCACCATAATTTTTCTCCCAGAAAACTTCAGTCATTATACAAAATTGTCCCAGCCCCATTGAGAACTGCTACACTTAGGAATTTTTTTTCCTGAAATCAACATATCAGTCCTCATTCTTCATGGATGCAAATGGAAAACCCAAGAAAACTGTGGGATCACAAACTAGCTAATATCTAAGGACCAGGGGCGGCCCAAGGGTAGTGCGGGGCCATGTGCGGAGGCTCATTGCAGGGCCTCATTTGCATAATAGGTCTCATTTGCATAAATATTAGCATAATGTTAACATACCTCTTAATGAGTGTCTGGATAAAGAAAGACTACCAGATTTCTACATTACTATACTCCAGTGCCAACCGCCAGGCACATTAGAAAGTACTATAACACTGACCATTTAGAACCCATAGCAAACCAGCCGTATCATAACAGCACTACCAGGACTCACAGAGCACCAAATCCTACCTATTAAAAATACCAGTACATCTCCTACTGGGGAAAGAGAACAAGTGGCACTGTCAAACAGAAACTACAAGAATAGAATACCTCAGCTCGGTTACACATGCAGAACATAGACCGTCACCAAACAAAGAACAAGGAATCACAATTTAGAAATCAGAAGACAATAATTAAATTGGGAACCCCTAAAGCCAAACTTGGAATGTACAACACCACTATAAATTAATTTCCTTTTGTACTAAACAAAAATGCAAAGACATTAGTGATAACACATTTCCCAGAGCTGACATATTCCAGTTAATAAATTCAAAATAAAAAAGTATTTTTCTACCTTTTGTTTGGGCATTTTATTTTTCAATTGCAATTGTTCCAGTCACTTTCTTCTGGTCTCTTCTGTCTTTTGCTAATTCTCCATTGTCTGCTGTCCATTTGTCCTTTCTTCTCTCTTCTAGATTTTTTCCATTCTGTCTTCTACATCTGCTTTAACATACTGATCTTTCCCCTTTTGCTCTTTCCCCAATTTCTTTTTTATTCCTTTATCATCCACTCAAATTTCACCCTTCCATCCTCAGTCCCCACTTACTCTGCCAATACCCAGCAACTTGTAGATTTTTCTTCCCTCCCACACAAAATATCTCTTTCCCCTCCATCCTCATTCCCCCAGCCCCATCCCCTTCTAGTCCTCCCCCAAAATCAGCTCCCTTCTAGTTCCAGCCCCACTCAGCATCCTCTTCCTTCTAATTGCATTCTCCCCCCCCCCATCAACCCATTTCCAGTCCTAGCCCCCAATCAGCTCGTTTCCAGTCCTATTCCACCCCCCCATCAGCCCATTTTCAGTCCAAGCTCCCCACATCAGCTCATTTGCAGTCCTAGGCCCCCATCAGCCATTTCCAATACTAGTCCCCCCCCCCATAAACCAATTCCAGTCCTATTCCAGTGAGCTGATGGGGGGCTTGGACTGGAAATTGGGCCGAGTATAGGGGAGCTTCAGCCCATTTCCAGTCCAAGCTCCCCCACACGCATTCCATTTCCAGTCTTAGCCCCCCCTAATCAGCTCATTTCCAGTCCTATGCCCCCCCCATCAACTCATTTCCAGTCCAAGTTGCCCCTATCAGCCATTTCTAAAAGTAGCCTCCCCCCCTCGGACATTTCCAATCCTATTCCAGAACCACATCAGTCCATTTCCAATCCTACCCCCCCCAAAAGCCCATTTGCTGTCCTAGTCCTCCCCATCAGCTCATTTGCCAGTCCTAACCACCCCCACCCACTCAACCCATTTCCATTCCTAGTCCCCCCACCCCACTCAGCCCATTTCCAATTATAGCCCCCCCAGCCCATTTCTAATGTTAGACCCCTCTACTCAGTCTGTTTCAAGCCCAAGCCCCCCCCCCCTCCCCGAAGAGCCCCGCAGGAGGCTTTAGCAGAACCGGGCAGGCTCAGCACAGCTCGTTACAGCCGCTGAAGTGAAGAATGTTGTTCCCATCACTTCGGCAGCTGTATTGTAGTGAAGATCACAGGCGCGCTGAGAGCTGGGACACAGGAAGTGTCCTTTGACCTCCAGCACGCCTGCTATCTTTATTACAATACAGCTGCCGAAGTGAAGTGAACAATGCTCTTCACTTCGGCAGCTGTAAAGAGCTGTGCAGAGCCTGCCGGGTGCCGCAAAAGGAGGTGAGCAGCGTGCAGGATGATGTTGGCACGGGGCCCCCTGAAGCGCAGGGCCCTGTGCCAACAACATTCTTGCTCAATAGATGGACCGGCCCTGCTAAGGATTACTGACTTAACAGTTCTGAACCAGTTGAAATTTTAACTACAAGGAGACAGCAGAATGGCTCAGGAAAGGAGAGAGGGCAGCAATAAGCAAGGGGAAATGTACATAGGACTCCTTGCACATACTTGTAGCAGAAGCATGCAGTAGATGCCAAACAGACACAAACTATCTTAGATGCTTTGGGTTGGCTGCTGTATCTGGCCATTTCATCCTAATAAAAGACAGTTCTATTTTTACTTTATGGCTGTTGCTTTGTATTGCCTGGAACGGACAAATTTTTAAATATCAAAAGCAGCCCTCAAGAGACGTGAAAAAAAGTATCAGTATAGACACTGGCACTCCAGAACTTCTAATTGATGTAAATTAAAACTGCAGTCCTGAGACTTTTACTTTGAATCATGTTCAATTGCAGAGACAGTCCCAACATTCACTTTCATCTAAATAAATTCACAGCCAGCATTCCTGTTTCTTTAACTGGGATTGAACAATGACATTCCTTTTATTACACCAACCAATATATGTATCATTCCTGCTGCTTCTATAGAAAAATGTCTCACCTTATTCTTTTTTAATTTCTTTTTCTTATTAGACCTTACCTTTAATAGCAGCATTCTAGTTAACACCCAGTATAGGGAAGGGAACGCCTCAGTCACATGGCACCAATGCTGTGCTTCTTACAGATCAATTATCAGCATTAAAAACCTCCTGTATGTGGGCAAAGCTTTTCAAGACTTTTTTCTGTGGAATTGCTTTTTTTTATTTGACCTAAGGAATATGGAAGAATGATTTAAGGTAAGTGTTTGAAAATTCACTCTATATAATTGAGGTTTTGTATGATTTAAAATATTTTGAAATAAGTTTTTTGAAAAAAATTTTAAGTACTTTGCTTACACACAGAGGAGGGTTCTTTTATGCCAGTGCTTAATCTGTAGCAGTGAAAGCATTGGCGTAAGGTACCAGATTTTTTTCAGGCAAATTTGGGTTGTTATCCAAATCAGGGATGGGGGAAGAAGGAGGAGACCACTTAGTTCCAGGTTTGAGCAACAAGGCATAAAGGAGGGAAGAGGAGTCCTTACTCTGCTCCCCACAGTGCATCCCATGACAGTAACAATATCACTTCCAAGCAGGCAATTCTACAGAAAAATAGAAACAGTGATTCATTTATTTCACCCATACTGTTCAAAATGTAAAGATAATGATGTAATTTATTAAAACGGACATATTCCATTCACTAAATTGAAAATACATTTTTTGTCTTCCTCGTTTGTCCCCATTGTTGGAATTGGGGGCAGGAAGCAGCCAAACAGGTTGAGAGTCAGGGACAGAGCTCTAAAATCAGGGACAATCCCTGAAAATCGGGGACATCTGGTAACCTTACATTGGTGCCATGTAACTCTGAGGCTTTTTCCTTCCTATGTTGAGTATTGGTCAGTAGGATGCCGCTATTAATAAAGACGAGTTCTAATAAGAAAAAGAAATAATAGGGTACGGTAAAGGGTTTTTTTTCCCATAGAGATTCACTATTGCTTCTTTTAACACCCTGATTGGTATTTTTTTTTTTTATCTCTGCTGCTTACATTTTGTCCAGTTAATAAACCTAATGACCTCCTTCAAGAATTCATGCTTCATTCCCTACATTTGATTTTTATTTTTTTAGGAGCAGTAGAGAAATGGAATTGAGTTGCTGCTTTGTACCAGAACCTGTAGGAGCTAGTGAAGAAAGCAGTGCTTTTTCACATAATCCCTTGCTCTGTTTTGGAAACAAAACTACCACTGCCATTTCCTTTAATCTTTTTCACAATTTTTTTAGACCTGGGGCTTCATAATGAAGTACATCAGTGGCTAAGCTTGGTTGTATTTCTGCCTATCACTGTCTTATCAATGAGCCAGGGAAGCAGTTGAAATTGTATTGCATTCATCTGTTGTTCATGGCCACTTCCGAGGTTTACTTTTTAGTGGTGCACAGATTTATTATCCTAGTCCTGGAGCACCTTGTTCAGAGCTGGAATGGGTTTAGGAGCAGTGCATTTATTTTTTGTTATGTTTGTGTTTTGCATTTTATTCCATTTTCCCATCCCATGTGCCCGACCACCTGGTTCGTGCTTTTGGCTGCTGCTGCTTCTCCCATTGCTGTGTGCCCTCCTCTTGCTGTTGGTCACCACAGCCCATTGTGCACAATTTTCTTTGTAACCTTATTGTACTGTGTAGATGTAATATGTCTTCAACAGTCCTATTAGCAAAGACTGAAAACTGCCTGTCATCTTTTCTGTAAAAATGAAACATCCAGAACTGCTCTCTGTTTCTGTCTTTGGATCTTATCTTCATCAGGCACAAGAGGCAGTATTGTACAAAAAGGTATTCCTTATCGTTCCTCCAGTTTAGTCCTCAACCTCTGGGTAGTGAACCTCCTCCTGCAGCTTGGAGACTGGGCATGTCAAACTCATGACATCACTGGATATAGCCTGCTGGTCTCTCCCATCAGCCCCCAGTGTGTCCAGTCTCTGTGCAGCAGGAGGACTTAGTGAGCCTAGCTTCTGGGCTCACTTGGGGGAACATTTAGTGTGACAAATTCTATTTTGATTTTACTTTTGATTTTTACCTTTAATTTTACTTTAATTCAGTTACCTTTGGTTAATTGGCAATCAGGGATTGGTTCCCTGTCGTCGTTAGGAGCAAATTTCCTTATATTTACAGTCATTTTAAATTTGAGACTGGCTCTTTAAATTAGTAGCAGCTCCCGCCTTCCCTCCTTGTCAGTTATTTTCACTTATTGCAGGCATTCGCCGGTGCGGATCTCTCTCCCTTGACGGTATAGGAGAGAGCTCCGGGACCCTACAGCAACACTGAAGCTGTGTGAGACGGAGCCTCTCCGTTGCTGCGGGATTTTACTTTTACTCTGTGGAACCGGCTGAGTGGTCCTCGCCGCGGCTGACGGGCACAGCAGCTCGGCTTGAGGATCGGATGAATTCAAGGCAGTAGGAGCAGGCTGCGTGGCTTTCGGCCCTACAGGTAAGGCCTTCGGGCTCTTTCGGTCTGCTGAGGCCTCCTTTTTGCAGCGGCTGTTCTTGGCGCCAAAATTCGTTGGCAAAGGGGCAGCCATTTTCTCTCTAGGTATTTGGACTGCATGGAGGGAGTTGCAGCGAGCTGACGGTGTGAGTAAGACGACAGGCAGAATAGCTAGATTTTTAGGTCTAGTGTTTGTTTCTTTCTTTTGTTTGTAGATTTTTTGAGGATCGGGGGGGGGGGGTTCCTCAGCCCTAAGGGGGCTGTTGTCAGTCCTCTTTATTTTTAAGTTTATTCTTAGTTTTATAGGACAGCAGTTTTGGCATTGATCTCTGATGCCACATGTTCTCTCCTTCCTAATTATGTCTTTGAAGAGCATCTGTTAAGTTGCGGGATATTAGGCAAATTTCCAGCTTTTAGGGTCTTAAAGGGCAGAGCCCTAACTTGTAGTTGGAAGGAGGGACAGGCTGGAAGTGTGCTTGAGACAGTAGCTCATTTTTGTATTCACGGTCTGCAAATGTATTCTATAGGGAAAGTTGCCCAAACGCCTGTGGTTTCACAGGGACAGGTTTAGGAAACCTTAGAATATAAAAAAATATATAATAATAATAACAGTTAAACTGTCAACCAAGAAGTGCCTGTGCTACGATCTATGGCCACCAGAGGGCAGCTGGTACACTCAATGGTGCCTTTCTGTGACCATGTATATGCAGCCATCTTCAGATTGATCTCTGCAAGTCAGGGAAGAAATAACCACAGGGCCACCTCATGGGCTCTCAGGGGTTAGTGACTAAACAAGCAAATGTAATGTTCTGCAAATCAAGATTATATGACCAAGATTTAAAGCTCTAAACTTCTGTATCGTTTGTTGGGCTCTGGTGCCCTAAAGGCCAGCACTGGATGGCAGCGCTGCTCATGAATCACATATAGTATTCGGTGCCCCCATCCCTGGGGGGGGGTCTGTAAAATACGAAATCGTATTCTTCATCATGTTCACAGAGGCAGCAATCTCTAAGACCTCCTCTTGCAAGGTTGTCGGTGTATCCCACCGTTATTTCTCTGACTGCAGGAAGGCCGGGGGGTTCCTGTGTGTTTCATAGCTCCACTTAGCATGCCCTTCCCAGGAAATTCTCATCTATTTCTAGAGCCTGTGCTGTCAGAGCAGGGCTTTAAGCACTTAGCAGAGGCACTGACCCGTCTGTGCCATCTTGTTAAAGGGCCTGTGCTGAGGGTGAAGAGGACGACGTCTAGGTAGCACAGTCTGGGGCTTAGCGCTCCAGGGCACTGGAAGGTTTCATAGCGTAAGTCAATACTCTGTGTATGCTCCATGCATTCAGCCTATGTTCAAGCATGCTCACTGCACTGTGTTTGGGTGACAGGTGCTGGGTCACCCGTATATGTAGATGTGCATTTGGTATGTGCTCACAATTGCTTAGGCATGATTTTTGGGTGCACTCTTTGCAGAGTGAGACTGCATTTCTTTGCACAGACTGTATTATCAGGCTAAGGGAATGTCGATTGTAATAAAGTGCGTGAGGTCCTCATGGTGTTAAATGGGGTTGGAGATGCAGTCGTGGGATCTGCTGTGGAGTGAGCCATCCGGAGGAGCTACAGTGTCAGGGTCACCAGTTTCCCTTTCTCTTTGGGCTTTGCTCCCAGATCCTAGCCCCTCTTTCTCTCTGATGTCCAGGACGCAAGGTCCCTGGCCCACTGGACAATCTATTCTCAGCCTTTTCTCAATGCTGGCAGAAGGACTGGGAGAGCGAGAAAGGAAGACCAGGAACCAGCTCCAGCTCTGATGTCTCTCCACTGCCAGTGTTTTCTATGGTCACATATTCCCAGTCATTTATTTGAGTATACTGATTGCCTATTGGTCAGGGTGGCATACAGTCGATTATGGTATTTCTATTTCCCTTGTCCCTGAAGGGCTCACAATTTATATTTTGGTACCTGAGGCAGAGGGTTAAGTTGCTTAACGAAGGCCAGAAGGACCACCTGTTGGACCAGAAACCCCAGTTTTTATGGCCCAAGGTTGGTGGTCTCGATTGGAATTGAAACCCTTGGTTCTCTGGCAACTTGCCTCAACCACTAGGCTGCACTGCTTCATGTGAGCTAGCCATAGGGCCAGGCGCAGCCTGTTACTTTCAAGGCAGAGACCTTGGGGAGGTTCCGTTCATAAGGATACAAGAAATGCCATACTGGGTCAGACCAAGCGCTTTCAGGTCCAGTATCCTGTTTCCTAGGGTAGCCAATCCAGGTCTTAAAGACCTGGCTGGTTTCCAAAAAGACGAATAGGCTACTCAATGCTTGTATCGGGGCAAGCAGTGGATTCATGTATGCTCATATTTTAAGGGTTCCATTGCATGTACAACAGATATGACGCTCTGTTGGGTTGTGTGCCTTGTAGAACATCTTGAATTGGTGAAAGTTGGTATAAAAAAAAATTAATAATTTTCCAGCTTCTCTCTAATAAAAGGTTATGGACCTTTCCTCCGGGAGCTTGGCCAAAAACTTTGTTAAACTCCGCTACATTCGGAGATCGTTTCGCGCAAGGCTCTTGGAGTACACAGGAGACCCAGTGGTCAATCAACCGACTGGAAATGCGAGCGTACACCGGGCGTTGCAGGCATTTGAAGCTACGGTGCAAGGTCGAGCGGTGCGAGTACTGTCCGACAACTCTGTGGCGGTGGCCTACATCAATTGGCAGGGCAGAACCGGAAGTGTGGCCATAGAGGCCGCGGCAGAGGGTCTGTGTGTGTGGATGGAGCTTTGACTGCCATTGTTTTCGATGGCACATGTTGCGGGTAAGGACATTGTGATGGCAGATTGCCTCAGCTGGGTCCGAGTAGATGCCAGAGAATGGGAGTGGCATCCGGAGGTGTTCGCACAGATCGGTCGCATATGGGGACAGACAGTAATGGACCTCATGGCGACGTTTCACTCTGCGTAAACGGGTTGCTTCTTCAGCAGACAACGCGAAAGGAGGTCGGAAGGCATCGGTGCACTGTTTCAACAGCGGCCGTCATCCAGTCTTCTCTATTTCTTTCCACCAGGGGCACTCATAGGTCGAGTGGTTCTGCGTATCGAAGCGCTTCGGGGAAACGTGTGGTTGGGGGCCTCAGGCTGGCCAAGGTGCCCGTGGTATGCCTGCTTCATACGGTTGCTCGATGGGAATCCATGGAGGTTTCCGACACTGGAGATTCTGTTGCTACAGAGTTCCCTTTGAATGCCTCAGGTGCATCGGTTTTCGCTTACAGGGTGGCCTTTGAAAGGGCAAGCTTAAGGAAAAAGAGTTGCTCGGCAGCAGTCTTTGCCACCTTGCTGCAAAAAAAAAAAGTCTCCATCCCTTGCATATGTGCGTATATGGCGCATCTTTGAGGACGGGTGCTTCCGGAGGCACGCTCGCGCGACTACAGTGTCAGTCCCCTTGGCATTAAGTTTTCTGCAGGGCGGGTTTGGTAAAGGCAGGTCCTGGAGAGTTCAGTTAGCAGCTCTGTCTTGCTATAGAGGCAAAGGACAGGGAGTGGCTCTCATGCACAGGTTGATGTGGTATGCTTTTTCAGGCGGTTACCAGACTGTAGCCCTCTCGTAGGATATTAATTCCACCGGGGAGGCTCAAGTTGGTTTTAGGAGCGTTAGCTAGCGTGCCATTGGGGCCCTTGCAACAGGCATAGGCTAGGGGTTTTGCCTTGAAGATGGTATGTTTGATGGTCATCTGTTCGGCGAGGCAATTTTCGGAGTTGCAGGCGTTGACCTGTCAGGACTCATTTTTTGTCTGTCTCCAGACAGAAGGTGGCCTGGCGGCTGGTTCTGTCGTTGTTGCCAAAGGTGGTTTCTACGTTCAGCTAACTAAAATGGTCTCTCTTCCAGCGCTAGGTGCAGCGGAGGGGAGCATATTGAACCATAGCTTGCGCTGTTTGGACATCAAGAGAGCGCTGCAGCAGTGTTCAAAGGTTTCAGAAACTTTCGCAAGGCGGATCGTCTCTCTTCGGGGTGTTCGGAGGGCCCCGCAAAGGGAAGCGGCAGCAAAGGAGTCCATTTCTGGATGGATTGGAGCGGCGAGTGCGTCGGCTTATCTTCTACGGGACCGTACAGTCCCAGGGAGCTTACGAGCTCACTCTACCAGAGTGCAAGCGTCTTCTTGGACGGAGCACAGTTTGGTTCCGCCAGTGGACATCTGTAGGGAGGCCTCTTGGTGTCTCTCCATACTTTCAGCAAGCACTGCCGCCTAGATGTTCTGGCGGCTAAGGATGCCGTTTTCAGGGAGGCGGTGTTGAGATCCGGCTGGAAAGGTCCCTCCCAATGATTACTGCTCTGATGCATCCCAGAGATTGAGGACTAAACTGGAGGAACAATAAGGAAATAGGAATTACACTTACCTGGTAATTGTGGTTCCTTGAGTTGACTCCAGTTTAGTCCTCATTCCCACCTGGAGATGGGGGTCTTAGCAGTGCTCTTTCTATTGGGGGAAGTGCAAGGTTAAAAGTGGATATAGGCCTTCACTGGTGTTCAGTCGTTTTGATGCTTCCATTTGTTTTGCGTTATATTGTTATATTATGATATTGTTATATATATTGCTATATTGCTCTGGATTGTTTAGGGCAGCGATGGCGAACCTATGGCACGCGTGCCAGCTGTGGCACGCGAAGGCCTTGCAGCTGGCACGCGGGAAGGTCCGCAATCAAAATATGCGGCATTAAAAAATAAAAAAATAAAAAGCTTCCGCTGCCGGGGCCGGGGCCGCCGCGGCAGAATCGAGTGTGCCGCGGGGCCCCCCCCCACCCAGCAGAGCCTGCCCTCCGTCCCCGGTATCACCTTCTCTCAGCTGCCTCTAGTCAAACGCGCCTGCTTTCAGAGCGCGAGTGGAGTTTCTTCCTCGCTGCTCTGTTATGCCCGCGGGGGCTGATGGGAAGTTCCCATCAGCCCCCGCGGGCTTAACAGAGCAGCGAGGGAGAAACTTCCCTCGCGCTCTGAAAGCCGGCGCGTGTGACTGGAGGCAGCTGAGAGAGGTGATACGGGGGACGGAGGGCAGGCTCTGCTGGGCGGGGGGGCCCCGCGGCACACTCGATTCTGCCGCGGCGGCCCCGGCCCCGGCAGCGACAGCTTTCTTTGTAAAAAAAATTTCGCTGGGGGGGGGGGTTAGGACTGGTGATGGGCTGGGGGGGGGGGTTAGGAGTGGTAATGGCTTGGGCTGGTGGGGGGTGAGGACTGGTGATGGGCTGGGGGGGCTAGGACAGGAACAGGGCTGATGGGGGGTTAGGAGTGGTGATGGGCTGGGGGGGTTAGGAGTGGTGATGGGCTAGGGGGGTTAGGAGTGGTAATGGCTGTGGGCTGTTGGGGGGGGCTAGGACTGGTACTGGGCTATGGGGGGCTAGGACAGGAAATGGGCTGATGGGGGGGTTAGGAGTGGTGATGGGCTGGGGGAGGTTAGGAGTGGTGATGGGCTATGGGGGGCTATGGGCTATGGGGGAGCTAAGTCTATATGGGCTGATGGGATGAGGACTGGAAGTGGGTTGATGGGGGCTTAGGACTGGTAATGGGCTATGGGGGGCTAGGACAGGAAATGGGCTGATGGGGAGGGGTTAGGACTTGAGGTGGGCTGTTGGGTGGGGTTAGGACTGGTAATGGGCTATGGGGGGCTAGGACAGGAAATGGGCTGATGAGGAGGGGTTAGGACTTGAGGTGGGCTGTTGGGTGGGGTTAGGACTGGTAATGGGCTATGGGGGGCTAGGACAGTAAATGGGCTGATGGGGAGGGGTTAGGACTTGAGGTGGGCTTTTGGGTGGGGTTAGGACTGGAAATGGGCTGATGGGGGGTTAACACTGGAGGTGGTCTGATGGGGTTAGGACTGGTAATGGGCTATGGGGGGGTTTAGGACTGATAATGGGCTATGGGGGGGCTGGGACAAGAAATGGGCTGATGGGGAGGGGTTAGGACTTGAGGTGGGCTGATGGGGTTAGGACTGGTAATGGGCTGTGGGCTGATGGGGGGGTTAGGACTGGCAATGGGCTATGGGGGGGTTAAGACTGGTAATGGGCTGTTGGCTGATGGGGGCTGTCTGGTAATGGGCTAGGGGGGGTTAGGACTGATAATGTACTGTGGGGGGGCTAGGACAGGAAATGGGCTGAGGGGGAGGGGTTCGGACTTGAGGTGGGCTGCTGGGGTTAGGACTGGTAATGGCCTGTGGGCTGCTGGGGGGGTTAGGACTGGCAATGGGCTATGGGGGGCTGACTGGAAATGGGTTGATGGGGGTTAGGACTGGAAGTGGGCTGATGGGGGGGTTAGGACTGGAAGTGGGCTGATGGGGGTTAGGACTGGTAATGGGTTATAGCGGGGGCTTAAACTGAAAATGGGGTGATGGGGGGTTAGGACTGGAAGTGGGTTGATGAGGGGGGCTAGGACTGGTATTGGGATGGGGTGTTTCTAGGACTGGAAATGGGTTGGGGGGCTGCTAGGACTGGAAATGGGCTGATGCAGGGACTAGAAGGGAATGGATGCTGGGTGAGGCTGGAACTAGAAGGGAGCTGGTGTTGGGGGAGGATTAGAATGGGATGGGGCTGGGAGAGTAAAATGGAGAGGGGAAAAATATTTTGTGTGGGAGGGATAAAAAATCTACAATTGGCCGGGTATTGGGAGAATAAGTGGGGATTGAGGATGGAGGGGTAAATTTTGAGTAGATGAAATAGGAATGAGGAAAGAGCAAAAGGAGAAAGATTAGTATGTTAAAGCAGATGTAGAGAGAGAATGGAAAAAAAAAAAACAAGAAGACAGAAGAAAGGACAAATGGACAGCAGATGGAGAGTTAGCAGAAGACACGAAGAAACCAGAAGAAAGTGGCTGGAACAATTGCAACTGAAAAAAAAATGCACAAAAGGTAGAAAAATATCTCTTTATTTTGAATTTATTAACTGGAATATGTCAGCTCTGGGAAATGTGCATCATTAATTTTTGCGCTTTGTTTAGTACAAGAGGAAATTAATTTATAGTTTTATTTCTACAGTGTTGTTGTATATTCCAAGTTTGGCTTTTGGGGTTCCCAGTTTAATTATTGTCTTCCTGTTTCTAAATTGTGATTCCTTGTTTGGTGATGGTCTGTTCTGCATGTGTAACTGAGCTGAGGTATTCTGTTTATATAATTCCTATTTGACATTGCCACTTGTTCTTTCCCCAGTAGGTCATGTATTGTTGTTCTCTGAAATGTATTGGTTTAATATTTGCAGTGTTGCCTTTTGATAGTTAGGGTATGGTGCTTTGTGAGTCCTGGTAGTGCTGTTAGGATACGGCGGGTTTGCTATGGGTTCTAAATGGGCAGCGTTTGTAGTAGTTCCTAATGTGCCTGGCGGTTGGTACTGGATTATAGTAATGTAGAAACCTTTTAGTCTTTCTTTATCCATATACTCATTAAGAGGCATGTTTACTAAAAGTTAGTGTATGGTAACATTATGCAAATATTTATGCAAATGAGGCACCTTATGCAAATGAGGCTTTAATTGACGTGCTGGCACTTTGAGGAAATTCTTTGGTTTTGTGCGGCAGTTTGGGCACTCGGGCTCAAAAAGGTTAGCCATCACTGGTTTAGGGCTAGGCATTCGACGGAAGGAAGAGCATGTAGGAAGCAGTCCCTTTCCTTCTGGAAGGGGAGTAGTAGGTAGATAGGTTATATGTTCAGCGTGCCCTTGAATATAATAAGTTTTAAAAAATAAAAAAATTACTGATTTTTTGCTCCTTTGAGTCTGCTTTGTCAATAGTTCACTGGGGGCTGATGGGAGAGACCAGCAGGCTATATCCAGTGAAGTCATGAGTTTGACATGCCCAGTCTCCAAGCTGCAGGAGGAGGTTCACTACCCAGAGGTTGAGGACTAAACTGGAGTCACTCAAGGAACCACAATTACCAGGTAAGTGTAATTCCTATTTTTGCATTTACAAAGAGTAAATTAGTAAAATTTAGCAAGCATATTGTTGTAAAGTATTTTAGAAATGAGTAGCACACTCCTTATAAATCTGTTCATTATTTCTTTTTTCACGGATGCATAATTAATGTTTAATCTAACCATTCTTATAATAAACTAACATGTAAGAGATTAATAGTCCTTGCTGGTTTTGGCAACTCTAGTATGTTCAAGAAACACAAGAACCTTGTTCAGAAAGGATTTTTCACATTCTCCATGAAGAAGCAAGATAGTCCTCACATATGAGTGACATCACTGATGGAGACCACTGTGAGAGCAGCTTCCCAGGTTTATACGTTTCCCAAAGCTTTTGGAAACCCTCTACCATTCATGCATGTCTGCTTCTGCTGCCACTATAGTGTGGGACTGCTTCAGTACTTGTTTTCCACAGAGCCAAGCAGATGTCTTTTTGCTCTTCTCACCTGCTGTGTGTTATTTTACCACAATTTTTTCTCAATATTTTCCTTGAGTCTTTTCATATTTTTTGCTGTCATTGTCATATGGTGCTGTTCCCTTCTGGTGTATTAGTTTGATTTTTCAGCCATTTTTACGTTTTCTTTCTTTTTTTTCTGCATTGCCTCACTAGGCCTCAGGCTACCCAGGTGGGAGTATTTTTTTTCACGTTCAAGTGGTTTGATTTTGCTTCAGCTATTTTTCCTGAGGACATGTCCCAGGGTAAATTCCCCAGTGGGTTTAGCATGTGCACTATATGCAACAGGACCATATCCATCGCAGATTTCCATAACTGGTGCCTTCAGTATCTGAGCCCTGATCATGATCCCGCTCATTGTAATTTGTGCTCACAGTTATCAAGGAGAGAGCTCATGGGTTATGAAGAAAAGCACAGAAAAATATTTGCCACAGAGAAGTCCGGTCCATCAACTTCAGCATTGGTCTTTGTGCCCTCTGGAGCTGCACCAGAGCTTTGGGAATGCATCAATATCAAGAAGCCATTGGGAGCAGACACCATCTGACTACTGCTAGAAGAAGAGGAAGGATTCAACCTCATCTCCAACACTGAATGCTAGAAATGCAGAGCACTAGGAAGAGGATGAGCTATATCATAGTCTAAGCTCATCAGGACACAATGCCATGAACATCAGAGGATCCAGCGCCCTTGAAGCATCCCCACCATGAAGGAGGGCTCAATCTTCTCTTTGCCATAAGGATACTACAGGCTCCAAAAGGCCGAGACCAGCCCTCTGATATTTCTGAAATGACTGAAGAGGACATGGCTACTCCTACTGTGATTGTGGTATCTTTGTTGCTGGCAGCCTTTGAGAAGTGTCTTCTGACGAGAGTGGAGGAGCTTATAGGAACACAGTAACATAGTATATGATGGCAGATAAAGACCAGTATGGTCCATCTAGTCTGCCCAGCAAGGCGGCAAGAGTACGTGCACTTGCTGCTCTGTGCAGGTCACCCCTAGTTGTTCAGATATAAAAGATAGTTATGCTTATTTTGATTTTATCCTATTGCTATAAAGGGATCCACTGTGTTTATCCCATGCCATTTTGAATTGTCACTGTGTTTGTCCCCACCACTTCCATTGGGAGGGCATTCTAAACATCCACCACCCTTTCAGTAAAAAAAAAAAGTATTTCCTGACATTGCCTTTCAGTTTACCCCTTGAGCTTCATGTTATGCCCTCTAGTTTTACAGCTTCCCCATCTTTGGAAGAGGTTGGTTTGTTCATTAATACTCTTTAAGTATTTAAATGCCTGGATCATATCTTCCCTGTCCCTTCTCTCTTCCAAAGTGTACATATTTAGGTCTTCAAGTCTCTTATAAGTCTTCTGATGTAGAGCTTCTTCAAATGCATCAAGACCAACACAACAAGACATTCAACTGATCCTCGAGCATCATGCTCTGCCTTGGAAAGAGACTTTGACACTGAGACATTAATGGGCCTTAGGACCCATGATTGCCCAGCCAATGTCCATGTCCAGTGCAATGAAGGATGACATCTCACTGAGACATCAGAGATTTTCAATGCTCTGTTGAGACCTACTTTCAGAGAGGACTGAAATTTGAGTCGGGCAGTTACCCAGACAAAAACAGAGTATTTTTTGGGGTTGGATTTAGAGCTCTCCTGGGAATCTGCCTATGAACCAAAGGTTTTCTCTGAAGAGAGTTCCAGTAGTCTCCCATAGGATCCCCTGCACACCTCATGAACATAGAAAGTCTCCTCCTGAGACGTTCACTTTCACTGATTTTGTCCAGGAAATGGCTAAGTCTGTTCCTTTTAAGTTAGACACTGAGGAGGATTCATGGCAGAAACACTGGAAATCCATTCCTCAACCAACCCAAGGAAGCTTTGACAGTGTTCTTTGGAAGAATACTGAAGGATGTACATATGAAAATATGTGAGATACCCCTCCCTATGAAACCTATAAATAAGGCTGACTCGATGTATCAAATCCAAAAGGTTTCTGGATTCAAATAGCTACAGCTGCTTCACCATTCCATGATGTGATTGAATCCACTTTCAAAAGAGCTAGAAGTTGTGAGATTCACTCTTTAGTGCCTCCAGAAATAGAAGCTCATACATTGTCATCTTTTGGGAGGATGTTTTTCAGAACTGCTCACCTTTCTCATAGCATCCTCTCAGCGTTTCATGGGTATTCGCTTTCTGAACATTCTGAAGCAAATGCTGGAGTTAGCTGACACTTGAAGAGAAAGCTGAGCAACTCCAGTCACTAGTGGACAGAGAAGTGCAGAAAATACAATCTCCAGGAACAAGCAGGAATGAGTCTTCACATATGGGTACGTCTGTACCGACGGAGCCTGCGCGGGAACGCTCCCCAGCGTCCAATAAGAAAGCCTTTGGGAGCATCCCACAGCGCCTGCGTGCTGCCTTTCCCAACTGCCTCTCCTCAGTTTTCGTTTTTCCGCGGAGCCGGCAGGACGTCCTCCTGTCACCGCAGAAAATTCTTGTTTTATTTCTTTAGTTTTATTGTGGTCGCGGCTGTCTTCCCCGACGCCACCGGTACCGCCGGTGTTTTCTTTTCTTTTCTTGTGAAATTTTCCTTTTTCAAGGACTATTTTTTCTTCACGGTTTCTCAGGCCTTTAGGCCTCTTCTTTTTCCTTCATGGAACCGCCAGCCATTTTCTCCAGGAAATGTTCAGACTGTGGCGGTACAACTTTATTTTTAGACCCTCAAAGTCGGTGTCTAACCTGTTTGGGGCC
This sequence comes from Ichthyophis bannanicus, assembly GCA_033557465.1. NCBI lineage: Eukaryota > Metazoa > Chordata > Amphibia > Gymnophiona > Ichthyophiidae > Ichthyophis > Ichthyophis bannanicus. Next base: position 1,146,531 of record JAWIIG010000024.1, on the reverse strand, counting down.
TGACCTTTTTCCTCCGGAGCCTTTGGGCAATAGTTTGGTGAGAAGAGGGTTTCAACATCGAAGTTTCCTCGATACCCGGTTCCCCTCCAACTTCAGGGCACCATCCCTTTCTTCTTCTTCACAGGATCAGGTAACCCACAAACAATCTGTTAAGACTAGCCAGTCCTCGAGTGGTAGGTCTCATGCACAGCATGTAGACGGCTCCAGCCTTGCCCTCGAGGGCCCACTGGCTTCAAAACCCCGGCGGGAGTCTTCGGTCTCCAAAGTGTATGAGGGGTTTCAGGTTGTTCCTGGGGTTCACCCCCCCCCCCCCCACAGAACATACCTGAGCCATGTCCGGTAGTGGCATCCGCTTCGAGCGGTACCGATACCCCGGCTCCGGTTCTGGTGTTGGATGAAACACTCCTCACCAGGGATCCGTCATGTGGCGTTCTCGGTATCTTCGGGTCCAGTGGATATTTCCCAGACTGACTTTCCGGTATCGGTACCGACACCGATACGACCACCAACGTCGGTACCCTCCAGACGTGCATCGATAGACTCGCTTCCTTCGATGCCGAGTCTGGAATTGATTTCCAGTCTGGAGGATTGGGTACCGACTCGCCTTGGTACCGGCTCCCCTCGGTACCAAAGGCTCGGTTCTGATGATTTGGATCCGCAACTCTCGGTTCCTCCGATGCCATTTGAGTTGCCACCGGTTGGCCATCATCCACCGGTGTCGGACACGGTACCGAAGTCGGTACCAATGTCCACATTACCTTTGCGGTCGGTACCTGCGGTCCTTCGTTCATCAGGCTCATTGCCCTCGATACCGAGTTTGCAATCGATCTCTAGTCTAGAAGATTGGGTACCAGCACGCCTTGGTACCGACACCGATCGGTACCGCAGGCTTGGTACCGAGGTTGGCTGCCGGAGGTTTTCGGTTACCTCGGTACCGATTGAGCTGTCACCGATAGCTACTCTGATGTCTGTGTCGGCTTCGGCTCCGACATCAGTACCGGTGTCGGCATCGGTACCGGTATCCACAGTAGCATCGTGGCCAACTCCTGCCATGCTTCTTTCAACAGGATCGCTCCCTCCTTTACCAGGCTTGGAATCGATACCTGGCATGGACGATTGAGGTACTGACGGATGCTGCTCCTGACAGCCAGTACCAGCGACCATCCTTTAAGGATACCACCCTGCACCGTACAGGATCTTCTATTCCTATATATTTGGATAAATCCTTCGGTGCTCAGGCTAGTTCTTCTGATCTAACCTGTCCAAAGGAGATTCCCGTTGGAGATCCCTCTTTTCAGAGTTTTCTCCTGGAAATAGTAAGATCACTTGCCATTCCTATCCCTGGACATGATCCTGCACAAGGCTCTGTTCCTACCAAAGCAAAGGAGAACATAATGCTTCCTTTGAATCATTCCTTGCAGGATCTCCTTCTAGGTCTGTGGGAAGCACCTTTAAGGGTACCCCCAATTTCCAGAGCAACTGATCTCCTATATCAGGTGCCCCCCCCCTCTCCAGGGTTTCAAAAGACTCAACTTCCTCATCATTCCATAGTGTGGAATCAGCAATGAGGCGAGTAAAGAGTAAGAAAAAGCACTCTTCTTATCCGCCAGGTCGTGAGTCTAGGACACTAGATGCCTTTGGACGTCAAACCTTCCAGACATCTATGCTTTCTGCAAGAATTCTCTCATATATTCTTTATATGAGTCTATCTCTTGAGGAGGTCACAAAGAAATTACATCTTTTGACTCCTTTCCTTCCAGATTCCAAGAGTGCAGACTATTCCTCACTGCTTAAGCATATCCAGAATATCTCTTGGTTTCTTTCTCGTGCTTCCCTAGACTCTTTTGAGTCTGTTAGCAGGACTTCTGCTATAGCTATAGGGGCACGACGTAGAGCCTGGCTCCAAGCTTCAGACTTGGACAAATGGACACAACAAAGACTGGGACATACTCCTTGCACTGGAGAAAATCTCTTCAACAGGGAGTCTTTACGTCAGGTTACTCAGTTGTCCACTGATTTACCTGTTCCTAGGGGTTGTTCTACACCTTCTTCTGTCCCAGTAGGTAGGAAATGTCCTACCAAACTTTCTTCCCATAGGAGAAGAAGGTTTTCTTCATCACCTGCCCATCATACAGATGTTTCCAAACAGGGGAGGCATCGTCCTGGTCTGAAGAATCCAACCTCTCACCAGGCTCAGCAAACCCAGCAAACGCAGGGTTTCTGATCAGTCATCATCAGATGCTTGTAACTCTTGGGGTTTAGAATCTGCAGTTTGCTTCTTCTCAATAGAGGCAATCCACCGCTTCATTCTGACCCCTAGATATGGATCTCTTTCCAAAAGACATCCATTTTTTCTATATTTCTATGAGCTGTCAGGATGTTCATGCCTATAGGTCACAGGTTTCTCCTCTTCTTCCTGCTAGGGAAAGAGGTCTAACCACTATCACATGATAGATTCCTGTGCCAGCATGTATTTTTTCCTTTCTATAGACTTACTACTTGGTAAGTCTTCTTCAGCTCCATTCTCTTTACCCTCTTACCAGGTCTTTTCTCTGTAAGAGCGGTATTGCTTCACTGGAGGGCTTTTTCTTCAGCCTCTCTAGTTTTGTTACTTTTCCAGTGCGGAGTTCTCTTCTCTGAGCTGACTCCTCTTTTTCAATCTTGCTTGAAGCAGTTCATCAGACATGTCCAGAGTTTTCTACTCTTGTTCTGTCTGTTCTTTCTGTTTTTAAACAGTAACATTCTTTCTGCTGTCTGGAAAACAGCTGCCAATGCAGGAGCCTTAATGTTTGGACCACTGGTTCTTGTCCACCAGCAACCAGATTTGTCCTCCACTAACATTCTGTCTGGTCTTAGTAGTGGCTCCAAGTCAGTGCTGTCATCGGTCTTGGAAAGTTTTTCACTACAAGCTTGTTGGATTGTCTTTTCTTTCTGCCATCTCCATTTCCCTGGGTTTGGCAGCATAGTTGACATAGGTACTGGCTCTTCTGCAGCCAGTTCTATCTCCTCATTCTCCTGCATCATGCTCTCTGCAATTCTACAGAGAAGTTCTCCACTATGGGCCCTTGCTAGACAGCATGGGGACTTTTTCTCCAACAGCTATCCTAGATGGTTGAAAAAGGCTTTTTCAGTCATGTCTCCCATGACTAGAAAGGTTCTCCTTTTTAATATAAAGGACATAGGCCTTCTCTTACGTGAAAGCTTAAGGAGTTGCCAATTCCCTGTTTTGGTCCATAGTATTTCCAATCGGGAATATGCTTTTCTCCTTCCAGCTCGTCCTCATGGTAAGAACGCATGATACCTTTTTTGCCCTTAAGCAGGTTAGCATGGTATCTCATTTTTATGCGTCTTCTGTTCACTTACCATGCTAGAGTTCTAGAATACTCGGGACTTGCTGGCTGCAGACTGATATCATCCTCTGCTGTTCACATAACCATCCTGGTTATTCCACTACCTAGCATCCCTGTAGCTCATAACCAGTGGGAATTGATTCTCTATATATCTTCTCAAGTAGGTTCCACCTTCTTGTTATTAGATGAATCTTTCCTCTCCACATTTTTCCTATGTGAATACCATTTTTGTAGGCATATCTCTGTCTGCTTCATTGCAGACTCCCATATAGAGGCCTATATATTCATACCTATAGCATACATCTTACAGATGTCTATGTCTATCATTTGTGTGTATTTTATGCCCTTCATATCTCACTATAGATATATTCTTATATATATATATATATATGTATCTGTCGAGATATTTTACTATCGGTAGATATGTATTCTGCATTATCTACCTAACTGTCGAGGCTCATATAGCTATATGATTCTCACAGATGGGCTTTACCCATACTTATGCTATCCAGCATGTGTTGGGGTTCTACACTCACAACCACTTCGGTGGTAGTTAACAACTCCTACCATAACCTTAAGGTTTAGGTACCTCTGAAGCTCTCCAGGTTCCAATATCTCTCCTAGCTGACTCCAGTTAGGAGAGACATTGCAGATCTTCAGCTAATCACAGGCTCTAACGCCTCTGGCGTTTGTCCTTTCTTTTGGGATACAAGGGGTTCCCATACCCTTTCCCCCCACAAGGACTGTGCTTGTTTGTCCAAATCGGTTAGCCTTTCTCTTTTTGTTCCTAAGAGTGAGCCACTCTGCCGCCAAAAGAGTTTGGCTTTTGTCATAAAGCCTTCCGCTGAAGGCCCACCATTTTTGTACTACCCCAGTTTTCCTACTGGGGTTACCTGTTACCTTTCAGGATTCTGACCTCCACTGTTTTTCCTACAGGTTTATTACCTCCACTTTACAGTGAGGTCCTCTTCGAGGTTCCTCTACTGGGTTCCCCAGTAGATCCCATGAACCTCCATACTTCTGTGAAATCCTGTTAGGGGAGGTCCATATTGCAATATTTCATTTCAATGTCATTGATGACAATTATCATCCACACATGGACTCCTTGTCTGCAGTCCTATGCTAGGTTAAGCTGTTTTCCACAGCATCTTTCTCTTTTCAACTCCTACCCTCCATCCTCAGGTGATCTCTGGGAACAGCAGGAATAAGTCTTCACAACCCACCCACCTCCCCTAGGAGTTGTATCTCTATATCTCTTTTTTCCCTTCTCTTTCTCTCTCTTTGTCTCAGCTTTGAAACTCAACTGAGGAGAGGCAGTTGGGAAAGGCGGGAAGGCAGCACGCAGGCACTGTGGGATGCTCCCAAAGGCTTTCTTATTGGACGCTGGGGAGCGTTCCCACGCAGGCTCCGTCGGTATCGACGTACCCATATGTGAAGACTTATTCCTGCTGTTCCCAGAGATCACCTGTTACAGGTAAGTAACTGTGCTTGATCTGAGTGACCTATATTTTCAAGATGGAATCAAGAGCCTCTGCGATGAGTATTGGCACTCAAACACACTCATGTTTCCAAGCCTCAGACCTCAGGATTGATGTCCAGGAAAAGCTTGCAGATGTGCTATGTGGAGAGAATCTCTTTGGAAATAAGGTGCAGGGGGCTGCAAACATGATTAAGCAGCATAATGATGCCTTCATAACTCTCTCCAGGCTCACTTCTACCAGGGCAGAGAGCAAAGGAGATCCTATTACACGTATAGTTGTAAGTATGCTATCTCTCTTTTTCCTTCCAATCCAGACATGACTCTTGCTCACATCCCCATCAGCAGAGAGCCCAAAGGTGCCAACATGCTCCTCAGCCAAAATCACTGAAGGGGTTTTGCCTGCCTCCAGGAGAACATAACCAGTTGTCCAGTGTCCTTTCTGACTGGCCACCTGATAGGAGGTTGACTAGGATTTTATTCAAATCACTGGCCCCTTAAAACTTCAGACCATTGGACCACTGAAAATAGTCTGGTTAGAAATACTATCTCTGTCTCTTGGACTTTTCACCTAAAAGATCACCAAGAGCAACTTGGACAACCTCTCAGCATCAAGAGATACTCTCAAAGGATCTCTCATCCCTTCTAGAGGCCAATGCAATCAAACTCATTCCACCATGGGAAGAAGGAAGGGATTCTACTCCAGATGTTTTCTCATCACAAAGAAGACTGGTTGATTCCAACCCACTTTTGACCTAAGGATTCTGAACAAACACCACTTAAGAGAGAGGTTCTGATTGGTTACCCCTGTACCCTTATTCCTTACCTCCAAAAAAGTATGTTCTCTGGACATGAAGGATGTTTACACCCACATTCAGATACTTCTTGTGACTGGGATGCATCTCAGATTTGTAATGGAGAAGAATCACTACCAGTACTGTGTGCTGCTGTTAGACCTTGTGTCGTCTTCATAGGTAGTCACAAAGTACCTCGCCATAGTCGCAGAATATCTACGCAGAATGGGAGTGCACATTTCCCTATTGGCTGTTTGGTAGTTAAGAGCACATCTCAAAAAGGACCTCAAGAGGGATAATGATACAGGAGAGGTATTATGGGATGTTGGGAAGGTGTAGTTATGGAGGATTTCGTTACAACTTGCTTCCCAGAAAAAGCAGGATAGGGAACGGGAAACTAAGCAGCTGATGAAGTTGACTGGAAGGCTGCAAGCGGAAGATATGGCTATGGGGGCGAAAGGGGGGGTAGCACGGCAGTTAGGGACAGCCCAAGCACAACTCCTAGTACTAGAGCTGAAGAGGATAACCAATTTGCTGAGGTTAACGAAGTGTAATTGTCAGGAATAGGGGAACAAGGCAGGAAAACTGCTGGCTTGGCTGCTGAAAAAGAAGAGGGTGGCAGGGTTAGTAAGTAAACTGCAGGACGTGAGGGTAATCAGATCTGTACTATGCAAGGGTTGTGTCAAGAGGTTTTAAGGACTTTTATGAGGCCTTGTACTCCTCAGAGGGGACCCAGGGCAAGATATCCTTGGAACAGTTTCTGGAGACGTTGCAATTGCCTCAGCTGGGGGAAGGGGAAGTGGCAAAGTTGGGACGGATTGTAACTACTTACTACTACTACTACTACTTATCATTTGTGTAGTGCTACAAGGTGTACACAACACTGTACAAACACATGTAAAAGACAGTCCCTGCTAATCAGAGCTTACAATCTAGTCAAGACAGACAACACTACAGCTGAGGACAAGGAAACATCTAGGGGAGTGGCAAGGAAAACACATAGGAGATCAAGCGGATCAGGATCCAAAAGTGACTTTGAATAGGTGAGTTTTCAGCCTGGATTTGAAAAGGGCCAGAGGTGAAGCCTGACGCACAGATTCAGGTAGTTTGTTCCAGGCATAAGGAGCAGCAGGATGGAAAGATCAAAGTCCTGAAGTTGGCAGTAGAAGAGAAGGGCACAGACAGAAAGGATCTGCAAGAAGAGCGGAACTCCCAAGGAGAGGGGTGTAGGTAGAGATAAGGGAGGAAAGATCTTGAAAAGTGCGGTATATAAAAACAAACAAACAAATAAATAAATAGCGAGGAGCAGCAAAATGTGTGTACTTATAGATCAGTAGGAAAAGTTTGAACTGGGTACAGAAACGGATAGGGAGCCAGTGAAACAACTTGAGAAAGGGGTTATATGATCAGAAGAGGTGGTATGGGTGTTTTAAAGCACTCTCCAAGGGAAAAGCGGCAGGGGAGGACGGATACCCGTCAGAGTTTTACCACCTCCTAAAGGATGAGATGGCCCCTCTGCTGGCAAGGGTGTTTACGGGAACCCTCGGCACAGGCCAATTTGATTGGATTGCCTAAGAAAGGGAAACCTCTGGGTCAGTGGTGGTAGCTTTCACCCCATAGCTCTGATAATTGTGATGTGAAATTATTCGCAAAAATGCTGGCCCACCAGCTGAAGGGAATATTGCCTTGTCTCATACAACCCAACCAGATTGGTTTCATTAGGGACAGGGCTATTGAGGATAATGTGTGGAGAGCAGTAGATCTGATGACCATTCTCAAGAAGAGGAAGGAACCTGTGCCTTGTGTAGCGCTGGACACCGAAAAAGCCTTCAACAGGGTAGAATGAGACTGTATACAGCCCCTAAGGCCTGAGTCCTTGTTAATGGGGACTGTTCAGAGGAATTTCAGCTTTTTAGGGGTACATGGCAGGGCTGCCTGCTCTCCCCAATGTTTGCTACTACTTCTACTACTACTACTATTACGATTACTATTACTACTGAACATTTGTATAGCGCAGCCAGGCGTACGCAGTGCTGCACAGACACATGTAAAAGATGGTTCTTGCCTTGAACTGCTACCTATTGTTGCTTAGAACTGCTACCCAGTGCTGCTTAGAACTGCTACCCAGTGCTGCTTAGAACTGCTATCCAGTGCTGCTTAGAACTGCTACCTATTGTTGCTTAGGACTGCTACCCAGTGTTGCTTAGAACTGCTACCCATTATTGCCTAGAACTGCTACCCAGTGTTGCTTAAGACTGCTACCTATTGTTGCTTAGAACTTAGAACTGCTGCCCGTTGTTTACCCAGACCTTGCTGCCCACCCCTATGGCCCCACATCTCATTATCCTTCTCTCCCTCATCCTCCCCAACTGCATCCCCTCCTATCAACACCCTTCCTCCTCTCCCCTACCCTCCTCACTTCTCCCTCCACTCTTTCCCCCAACCTAGTATCTACCTTCCTCACTTCTCCCTCCACTCTCCCCCTAGCCTAATATCTGCTTTCGAGCCTCTCCACACCACCCCCCCTCACCTACCCAGCCCCCCTCTGCACCTTCCTCACTTCTCCCTCCATTCTGCCCCCTACCCTAGCACCTGCTCTTGAGCTTCTCCACATCATCCCGTGCATTCAACCTGCCCGCCTCTCTTTAAGGCAACCTCACCCTCACTTCCGCCATACTATGTCCACTTTACCTCGCTCTTTAATACTCATTCTCCTTCTCTCTTCAGGTAATATCAACCCTAACCCTGGTCCCCCCCCCCCTCCCGATTTCTCTAAAGATAGCTCCTCACGTACGCTATCTAATCTCATCCACATCCCACTCCTCCCTCCTTCCACCCTCTCCCAGTCATCCCACAATCACTCACCCATAAATATCAACTCCAACCCTACCCCCAAAAATACTCCCTCACATAACCTACCTGGCACCATCAAATTATCCCTCATTTCCCCCCCCCCCCCCCATATCCCTCTCAGGGAGCACATACACCCAAACATACCCACCCTCACCCTGCTCCATCTAAAGCTTGCTACTACCCTAAAAATAGACCCCCGTGCCATTCTAACAAGAAATCCGCACGTAACTTATCCAACCTTATCCATATCCCTCTCCTCCCCCCCTCCGCTCTCCCGTTTACTTGCGCCCTATGGAACACATGCTCAGTCATTAAAAATACCTCTTTTATTCATGATCTTTTCATCTCTAATGCCCTACACCTCCTTGCCCTGACCGAGACCTGGCTCCCCCCAGACGACACCGCATCCATTGCCTCTCTCTGCTATGGGGGCTACCAATTCTCCCATACACCTCAATCTACTGGTCGCGGTGGTGGCATTGGCCTCCTACTCTCTCTCCCTCTTGCCAATTCCAACCCCTCCTGCCACCCCAATCACACTCCCCCCCCCAATCACACTCCCCCCCCCTCTCACACTCCCCCCTTCTCCTTCGAAGTCCACTCCATTTGCCTCCTCACACCACTTCCCCTCTGAGTAGCAGTTATTTATCGCCCCCCCCCCCCGACTACTCCAAATCAACCTTCCTCACCGACTTCGACTCCTTTATGGATCCCTCCTCCCCCACTCTTATTCTTGGCGATTTCAGCATTCACGTCAACAACCCCTCCGACCCCCATGCCTCAAAGTTCCTCACTCTTACTGCCTCGTTCGACCTCCAACTTTGCTCCACTGCCCCACACACCTACACGGCCACTGCCTTGACCTAATACTCTTCTCCAATTCCTCATCCTCAAACTTCCGCAAATCAATCCTTCCCTTATCTGACCATCACCTCTTCACTTTTACTCTTCAGCTCCTGCCATCCCAACCTCATCCTGTCTCCTCCGACTATTTAGAAATCTTCATAATATTGATCCCCTGACTCTCTCCTCCACCATTTCTCCATCTCTTTCCTCCATTTTATCATCCGAGTCCATCGATGAGACATTATCCTCATACAATACTACACTATCCTCAGCCCTTGACACTCTTGCCCCTTCCACCCCACGTCCTATTAAACGATCTACTCCCCAACCCTGGCATTCACCCACAATTCGTTACTTACGCATCTGTGCCCGCTCTGCCGAATGAGCCTGGTCCAAATCCCACTCCCCAGAAAACCTTCTACACTTCAAATTCATGCTTGGCTCCTTCCATTCAGCCTTAGCACTTGCCAAACAAGACTACTACATCCATCTGACTAATTCCCTTGCCTCTGATCCTCGCCATCTCTTTAACACCCTCAATTCTCTCCTCAAGTTCCCCCCACCCCCAATCCCGCCCTCCCTTTCTGCCCAAATCCTAGCAGACTACTTCCACAACAAAATCCTCAAAATTACCCTCCAATTCCTTACCTCCTCATCTACCTCCCCTCCTCCCCATTTCTCCTCTCCATCCATACTCTCCCTGCCACCCTCTCCTCCTTCCCTTCGATCTCTGACGAAGAAACCACACTCCTTCTTTCCTCCTCCAAACCCACCACCTGTTCTTCAGACCCTATCCCCACCCATCTCCTATGTTCCATCTCCCTCACCATTGTCCCCTCCATCACTCATATCCTCAGCCTTTCACTCTCCACTGCAACTGTCCCCGTGGACTTCAAACACGCTGTTGTCACACCCCTCCTCAAGAAACCCTCACTTGATCCCACATGCCCTTCTAACTATCGACCCATCTCCCTCCTTCCCTTCATATCCAAACTATTAGAACGAGCAGTCCACCGTCGCTGCCTCGACTTCCTCTCCTCCCAGGCCCTCCTGGACCCACTTCAATCCAGCTTCCGTCCCCTACATTCCACTGAAACAGCACTCACTAAAGTCACTAACGACCTGTTCCTGGCTAAATCCAAGGGCCTCTATCCTTATCCTTCTCGACCTTTCTGCTACCTTTGACACCGTTGACCATGACCTTCTCCTCATCACCCTCTCCTCGCTTGGCTTCAAGGATTCCGTACTATCCTGGTTCTCTTCCTACCTCTCCCATCGCTCATTCAGTGTATGCTCTGGTGGCTCCTCCCCTACCCCACTCCATGTAGGAGTACCCCAGGGATCTGTCTTGGGCCCCCTCCTCTTCTCTTGCTATACCCAAGGCCTTGTGCGCTCATCTCCTCCCATGGCTTTCAATACCATCTCTATGCCGATGACTCCCAAATCTACTTCTCTACACCTGATATTTCTCCGGCAACCCAGTCCAAAATCTCTGCTTGTCTTTCGGACATCGCTGCCTGGATGTCTCATCACCGATTAAAATTGAACATGGCCAAGACTTTCCACCTAACTCCTCCCCCCCACTTCCCCCTCTCTCAATCCATGTGGATGGATCTACTATCCTTCCTGTTCCCTCGGCCCGCAATCTGGGGGTTATCTTTGACACCTCTCTCTCCTTTTCTGCTCATATCCAGCTTGTAGCTAAGACGTGCCGCTTCTTTATCTACAACATCAGCAAAATCCTCCCCTTCCTCTCTGAACACACTTCCAAAACGCTTATCCACTCCTTAATCTCCTCTCGCCTTGATTACTGCAACCTACTCCTCGCTGGTCTTCCCGCAAGCCACCTCCTTCCCCTCCAATCTATACAAAATCACGCCGCTCGACTAATCTTCTGCCAACCTCGCCATGCCCACGTTACTCCTCAGGTCGCTTCACTGGCTCCCTGTCCAATTCCGCATCCAATTCAAGCTTCTCCTGCTATTCTATAAGTGCATCCACTCTATGGCCCCTCACTACCTCTTATCTCTTATCCCTTATCCCCCCCTACATCCCCTCTCGAAACCTGCGCTCCGCTAACAAATTACTTCTATCAATGCCTTTTACACGCACTGCGAACTCCCGACTGCGCTCCTTTCACCTTGCTGCACCTTACGCCTGGAACAGCCTACCTGCGTCTGTGCGCCAGGCATCCTCCTTAGCCCTCTTCAAATCCAGATTGAAGACCCACCTCTTCACTGTTGCATTCAGATCCTGACTCCTTCCTCATCTTACCCTAACCTCCGTCATCATTTATGACCAAACTACTGACCAAACCGTACCATGCGCAGAACTGACTAATGCACTATACTGTTCTAACTTATGTTTTGTTCTAACTAGATTGTAAGCTCCGATGAGCTTGACTCTGACGGGCAGGGACTGTCTCTTGTATGTTGGCTACCTCTTGTAGGTCAGCTGTGCAGCGCTGCGTGCTTGGCACTTTACAAGTGCTGAGTAGTAGTAGTAGTAGTAGTAGGTTCCTGCTCATCGGAGCTTACAATCTAATAGAGACAGATAACACAGTAGCTGTAGACATGGAATACAGCTAGGGGGAATGGTAAGGAAACACAAAAGACATAAGGTGGTCAAGATCTGAAAGTGGCAGCGAAGAGGTGAGTTTTCAGCCTGGATTTGAAAAGAGTCAGAAAAGGCACCTGACATACAGATTCAGGTAGTTTGTTCCAGGTTGTTCCAGGCATGAGGAGCAGCAAAGTGAAAGGAGCAGAGTTGGCAGTAGAAGAGAAGGACACAGATAGAAGTGATTTGCCATGTGGAGTCCCCGAGGAAGGGTATAGGGAGAGATAAGAGAGGAAAGATAGTGAGGAGCTGCAGAGTGAATGCACTTTATAGGTCAGCAGGAGACGTTTGAACTGGATGCGGAAACAGATAGGAAGCCAATGAAGAGACTTGAGGAAGGGTAATATGAGCATGACAAGGCTGGTGGAAAATTAGCTGCGCAGCAGTGTGTTGAACAGATTGTTTGCGATAGTTATAGAGGCCTTTGTGTCCAGAGTTCGGCAGAACTCAACAATTAGTCCAGTCAAGGTGGGGACGGGTGAGCACAAGATTCTGCTTTATCCGGATGACACCCTGGTCTTCTTGACTGATCCAGAGAGCTCACTACCAGAGCTGTTGAAGGAAGTAGATGGGACTCTCGGGGTTCTGGCTCAACCTAGGGGAAAGCAGAGGCTTTGAACTTGAACTTTTGTTCAATTGGATTTTGTAGATTTTTAGTTTGCACAAGCACAAAAGAAGCATCTGACATCATTTTACATTTGCCCCGATGCAGGCTTCAGCGAAACATGTTGGGCATTTTATAAGGACTTATGTGGGAGGTTTTGTTTTATATACAGAATTGTATGGTTATTTATGATTTATTGTTATGTACTAAAAAAAATTTTTTTGCTTGTCCATTTTACTTATTTTGTATTTTATTGGGTCTGCGACTGCTACTGTGATTGCTTTCCCTAGTGGCAGGTTTCATATGTTATTTTGGGCCTTCTGCCAATATTAAGGTTGAATAAAGTCTAACTCCATCCTCCCTAGGGCCTTTAGATTAAAAAAAAAAAAAGTGGGAAGCTGCTCCTGTACCAGGCCCCTTCTCAATGATATCACCATACGTGAGGACTTGTAATCAGCTATCCGCAGAGCACTTCTGCTACAGGTAAGTAGCTTAGTTTTCTGTGCCGATGAAAAATATCTTTATTGAATTACCCCCATAAGAGAAATTCAGTTCTGTCTTCAGACTTGAAGTTAGTTTCTCCAGGATTGTAAAACAGCTGTATTTTATTGCTGTTTTCAAAAATAAAGGAGTCAGAACCATAAATGCTTGAGGATGTGTCTGGACAATATCTGTGGAAGTGTGTTCATTTCTGATCTTGTCATAAACCTGTGCAAAGAAAAGGACTTGTTATAATCGGCAAAATAGACTGCATCCTGCTTCCCAACCCTACTGCAATCTCTTGAGTTATAATATGAAGGAAACTTCCATTTCTGCCAAGGGCACAGGCTATTATTTCTCATTGAGTTCATTACTATAGTAAGTCATCTTATAGAACCAATGAAAATCTTCACCCTTACTACTCTAGTATGGAATGAATAATATTACTAAATATATTTTTCTCACTAAGTTCCTAAGCATGTTTTGTATGCTCTATAAAATTCATTTCTGGAACAAAAGGCTTCATAGTTTTACTCTTGCAGCTTCTTTTAGTCTTGCATAAGATAGATGAAAGTTGCTCAACAGCTCATAGAGTTATCCAACAGTTCCCCTCAACATACACACCCACATCTTCCTACCATCCATGACACCTCTGTGAGCTTCCTCTACAGCAGGATCTCTGGATCACGTGCTGAAAATGGCACTTGATTGCCCATACCAGAAACAGAGAGATGTGTAGCACCTAGAGAGCTCTGCCTTAGAGGGTTGCATGTGGCTTGACAAGGAGCAATCAGCAAAATGTATGTAATCTTCAGAATTCTCTTTGAAACTATACTGCACAGACTGTGTCAGTGAAGTGCTGTGTAATCAAACTGAAATGAATCCAATGGCATGAGTAGAAAGTAGAATCCCTGGATCAGGTCAATGAAGTATTAGGAAAAACAGGATGGAGTAAATGATCCATTATCATTTGTAGAAGGCTATTTAGACTCTTAGCTCTTGTCAAACAATAAAAAATGTTGCTGAAGAAAATATTTTAAACGCTGTTAGTATTTTCCATGAGGAAGCTTGAGCAGTCAAACAATAATAACATATTGGTATATGATGATTTCAGGAGAAACGAATTGTGTCACTGGATGCAGCCAATACACGACTAATGAGTGCCCTGACCCAGGTGAAGGAGCGCTACAGCGTGCAGGTCCGCAACGGCATCTCCCCAACCACCCCTACCAAGCTTTCCATCACGGAGAACGGTGAATTCAAGAACAGCAGCTGCTAGCCGCCGGCCTGGGGAGCTTTCCCCACCTCCGAGACCAGTTTCCTACCACAAAGTGCTGCTAAACCAAACAAGTGAAAGGAAAAATATAATTTAATACAAATAGTAATGCCTGTCTGAGATGCGGAGGAAAAGATAGCATGCATTTTTACTGTCTGTATCACTGTGTACATAGTTTGAGGCTTGGAAATTTGTTCCATGCCATGTACAGTAAACAGCTCTGTAAGATACCAAAAGCAGGTTAAATAATGTAGAGCTTATCTTTTTTAAATGTTGTTTTATATTTTGTGCTCTGTGATTTTTTTCAATTTTGTTGAAGGCACTGGCTATCATAGGAAAAGCAAACCCGGTGTTTCCAGCAAGTAAACCAGAGTTTAGTTCAGAATTCACTGCTGTACTTGTCGCCCAATTAGAAGCACATGGAGTGGGACTGTACCCTATTCCAGACTGAGACAGATTGTGGGAATGCAGCAGAGCTCACTCCTCAGTCTTTCATGGCTTTCCTTTAGAAAAGCTTAAGACAGAAGGGTTGCACATTTCAGAAGCAGCAAGGCATGTACGGTAGGCTTTTTGCACCACTCTGTAACTTTACTTCCTTGTGTCCAATAGAGAAAGCCAAGATCATTAAGGGTTTTTTTCTTTGTTTTGGATTGTAAGAAGTGTATTTTTATTTAGAGTTTACAAAATGTAAATAATTTTTTTTTCCAGAAAGTGCTTTTTCTCTGCAAGGTAATAAAGCTGTTCACCCTTTCACTTACAGGTAACTGTTTGTTCTCGGTGGACAAGCAAGATAAATGCTCACATATAGGCGGCGTCATCGACGGAGCCCCACATAGGAACTTTTCTCAGCTCCTCCTAGATGCCTTTAGATTGGTTCTTCCATGCATGTGCATTATCTTCCCACCTGCCGCAGCTCATCTCTTTTTCTGCAGAGCTCCAAAGACATTTTTTACATCGGTCCATGTCAGTCATGGAAAACTGTTTTCTTTGGCTTTTCAGCCTTTCTGCAAATCGTCCTGTGGTTACTGTGTGTGCTTCTTCCCTTTAGGTTTCTCTTGCATTTTTTGGTCATTTAAAGTTTTCTTTCTTTTTTTCAGGTCACTGCTATAAGCCACATTTAGGCTTCAGGTGTTCCAGTCACTGTATTTTTTTCTTTTATCAAAACCAAATGGTTTGATTTTGCTGCAGCTATTTTTCCAGGTGCTAGTCCCAAAAACCAGCCAGTGGGTTTGTAAACTTCACACAATGCATCAAGACCATGTCTATTACAGCAGGCCTTGACAAATTTTGTGCGGGTTTATGAACTAGGCCAAAATCTTAGAAGCCAGTGCTTGTGACCTCCTCGTCCCACCCC
Organism: Ichthyophis bannanicus; assembly: GCA_033557465.1. Taxonomy (NCBI): domain Eukaryota; kingdom Metazoa; phylum Chordata; class Amphibia; order Gymnophiona; family Ichthyophiidae; genus Ichthyophis; species Ichthyophis bannanicus. The sequence goes on along the minus strand of JAWIIG010000024.1, from coordinate 1,130,881 downwards.
CTCCAGTTCTCTTATGCTGGTCTCATGTTCTCTTGAGACTAGCGCCAGAGTTCCTACACCATGCGTCATTTTTATATAACAATAGTTATAGCTTCAGATATCAAGTTTCTCTGTGGGTGTGTGATACATCGGTGGAGTGCTTGTCTGTGTGTGGGATGTGGTGGTAGGTACAGTGCTGTGGTGCATGTGTGTGTGTTGCAGAGCTGCAAAGCCTCTGTGTAGTGCAGAGATGGATTGCCTGTGTATGTATGTGATGTGTAGTGCGGAGGTGAGGTGTATATGTGTGTGCGCGCGTATAGTGCTTTTGTGTGTGTGCCATGCAAAAGTGGGGTGCATGTGTTGTCGTCAGGTGCCCCCAGTGGCCAGTGGCTGTAAGGGCATGCTGAGCATTTTTATTATTTTTAAGGAGCAATGGCTCTTTAAGGCCCAGTGCAGTTTGGTCCTTGGAGTTTTAGCTCCTTGTGAGAACAAATTATATAAGCCAAAAGTGGAGGGTAATAAGGCTTTATTTCCCCTTTAACGCAAGGGTTCACTAAGACATAAGAAAATAAAGATAGTCCTTCTTTATAAAGGGTTCCACCAAATAAGCAGGCAAACAACTGTTATAAGCTTCACTATTGAATGCAGAGTTTAACTGAGGATTCCTTCATTCCAAAGTAAATTAAACAAGCAGGCAAACAAACTGTTATAAGCTTCACAATTAATTGCAGGGTTTCTTTATATTTACAGTTCTACTAAGGACTCAAGACTAGTAGTAGCACAAAAAGTACAATCCATGGATTCATCTTGAGGAATGGGAATAGTATTCTCAAACTCTATTTCCATGGACTCTGCGTCACTGGCTTCTCCTTCTGAATAAGTGCTTTCCCTTGTGGCTACAAGTTTACTGGGTCCGTCTCTGTTTCTTTGCTTCCAGTAAGACTCTTCTGTTAAGCCCTTAGGTATTGTTTTGAAAAGCTCTGCTTTATTCCCTCTTCTCATATATTGAGTGTCTGCTTTATCAGAGTTTCTAGGAGCAAGGCTTTCTTTTAAAAGTAAAGAACCACCATACCTTGGCTTCCTGCAGCTGCTACACCTGGAGCTTTCTCTCTGACGTACTTCTCTCAGGAGACAGATTTTCTTGTGCAGTGCTTTGCCTTCCTGAAGCCCAGGAAAACCTGGTGAGGATTCCCAACCTCTGTGCTTCTGTGTAAAGGTAGCTTTGCTATAGGAACCTCTCCTCCTTGTACCTTGTAATCCTGGTCCAGCGAATTCAGGTGAATGTAGGCTTCTCTTAAAGCATGGCTCCTTGGTTCTCTATGCTCCTCTTTCAGCTGTTACTGCTCTTGTTGCGCTGCTTGATCCAGCTACGTTACTTGGGCTGGGAGTGTCACTCCTTCCAGCCAAACTGCTTCTCCTGGCAGCCTCTCTCTGGACTCCGTCTCTCTGTGCTCTGCCCCTTTGGACTCTATCCCTCTGGATAATCTCTGTCTGGATTCTGTCCCTCTGGGCTTGCTCCGTGTGGACTCTCTCCTTCTCCACACTCCTTCTCCTTCCTTCTGGCTGAACTGCTGCCGGCTGAGTTCCCTCCGACTGGATTCCTCTTGACTGGATTCCTCTTGGCTGGATTCCTCCTTCCCTGATTCCTCCTTCCTTCTGTGCTGCCTTTCCTTTATAAAGGCATTTTACCTTTGAAACTCCCGGGCTTGCCTTCAGGTGCAGCTGGTTAACTCTCATACAATCAGTGGCTGGGCGTGTTGACTCAGCCTCTGTAGGATTACTCCTGCCCCCTCTAGCTGTGCTGCGAGGTAATTGCATCTTCTGCACATCCACAGCTCTATGAAAGACAGGGTTTTTTTCTAAACCTGCACCTTCCATGGCTCCAGCCTCATGACAGTGTGTAGTGTGGGGGTACGATGCATGTGCGTGAATGTTCAGGGGGGACGGGGTATGCAAAATTTGGCATTTACAAGATTGGTTTTTTTTGTCCCCATGCATTCATCCCTTTAACCTTCACCTTGCATGCTTCCTCCCCACTTCAACACTTCCCCACTCTCTGTTCCCCTTTCGGACTCTCACCCCTTCTCCCTCCCCAGCCCTCCATTCTTCTATCCTCCTTACTTTTTCTTTTTTTAAAGATACAGCCTCTTTACTTTTTTTTTTTTGCCTCTGTCTTTTTTTTGTTTTTCTTTTTCTGAATGCTCTGATCCCCGCTGCTCTCTGCTGCTTTGGACTGATCTGTCCCCGCAGGGATCCAATCTCCCGCGAGCAGAACAGGAGGGATCTTTGCTGCAATCGGGGTTCGATGCAGCAGACAGCCTGCAGGAATCAATCCTGTGGCTGTCTGCTGCATGTAACTCTCAATCACTGCAAAGATCCCTTCTGTTCTGCCCACAGCAGATTGGATCTCCCACAGGTAGACAGAAGGATTTTTCTGTCTGTGATTGGGGGGGGGAGCAAATCCCAGGCACCAGGTATAAATTTCTGGTCACCATAGAGACTTGGCGCCTGGCTTTGTCGAGCCCTGTATTACAGACACCCATAAATGGTGCCTTTCTGCTTGTAGTGCAGGGCCTTATTTGTTGTGTTCATGGGTGACAAGAAGGGGGCTCCAGACTAGAGAGAAGCAACATGAACATATTTTTGTCACTGAGAAGACCAATCCATGGTCTTCCACATTGTTTTTTGGGCTTTTTTTAAAATTTAACAGGTTTTCTATACCGCCTTATCCTTCAATCAAAGCAGTTTACATTGCAACTTTGAACAGTTTACATTGCAGCTTTGAGCAGTTTACATAGCAACTAAAGGAAGAAATGGCATGCAGGAATTGCATAATAACATAATTTATATACATTATGTACAAAGAGGTGGCGAAGGTTTGGGGGAGATTAGATAGTGAAGCTGGTTTCCATGGCTTCCATAGTTGCATCAGAAGTGGCGGTGCATTGATATTGAGGAGCCCTCATGATCACTCAGAGCTGAGCACCAGTAGATCCTCCCCAGCAGTAGACACCCACCAGTACCACCCCAAAGAAGAGGAATAATTCTTCATCATCCTCAAAGCTATCAAGGATCAGGGATGGTGAGCATCAAACGGAAACTTTGGTGCATCGGTATCAAGATCCATTGGAGCATGATGTCAACAGCATCAAGTTGTCAGAGGAATCCTGACCCTTGAAGCAGCACCAACATGAGAACCACTCATCCTTCTTGCTATTAAAGTGCACCAGCCTCCAAAGAACCAAGACCAGCCTGCCAATACTCCCCGTCAGATTCTGTAGACACCAGAAGAATCTGCTGCAGGCCTTACACCTTAGTCCATGGCAGCCCTCAAGGAACAGCTCAAAGGTTTCAGAAGAGGATAGCAATTTTCTTTGCCCTTTGGAAAGTTGCAGTTTCGATGGCATGATGGCACATCAAGCCCATCCTCAAAACCCTGGCCATCGAGACCTCAAAGGACCTTGCTGCCGAAATTGCTCTCCAGTGCATCAGGGGTGACTGCTCCCCATGGCACCGGAAGTCATTGGTGCATCGATGCTCCCTGAGAGATCTGCCTCTCCTGCAAGACCAGGAGACTGACATCTTCAGAGTACTTAAGTGACTCAGAATACGAGTCTTGATTCTGAATATTTCTCAGAGGAGTGGTCTGAAGAGCTTACCTCGGATCCACACCTCCTCATGAGCATCACATGTCCCCCACCTGAAGAGCTCATCTTCCACAATTTTGTTAAGGAAATGGCCAAGTCCATTCCATTTCCACTGGAGATGGAGGGGGAGCCCAGCACCAAAAAGTTGGATATTTTCTAATGCTTCATTGTCTATAAGAAAGTGTGGCAGTGCCCTTGCACTGAATCCTTTAAAGACTGCAAATGAGAATGTGGGAGACACCCCTCTCTGTGCCTCCAGTCAGCAAGAAGATCAATTCTGTGTATAGCATTCAAAAAACTCCTGGATTTGAGAAGCTTCAGCTGCCACACCAGTTTATAGTTAGCGAATTTGCTCTCAAAAGGGCCAAGAGTACTAAGTTTCACTCTTTGGCAACCCTGGGGAGGGAGGCTTGGACATTTGACTCTTTAGGAGACTGTTTTTTCAGAATGCTATGCTAACGTCCCACGTAGTGTCTAACAGCTCTTCATGGACATGCACTTACGGAACATCATGTGCAACCTGGGAGGCGTTGACTAGCTCTCCAGAGAAAGTTGAGCAATACCACGCTGTAGTGGCACAAGGGAAGGAGTGAGGAAAATACATTGTCCAAGCAATATATGATCTTTTTTAAATCATATCAAGAGCCGCCTCAATGAGTACTGGAGATTCTCATGGCTCCAGACTTCAGACTTGCAGCCCAGTGTGCAGGAACAGCTCACTGGCATGAAGTACCATAGAGACAATCTCTTTAGAGATAAGGTTCAGGAAGCTGCAACATGATCAAGCATCATATTGACACCTTGAAAACACTCTCTATGCCCACTTCAGACCTGACTTCCTCATATAGGAAGTTCTGCAAAGGGGAGTGGGCGGGCAATGGAGGTCCTACTATTCTCACAGGTGTAGGTGTCTTCCTCATTCCCACTTCTCCCAGACCAGGCAACTTTCTCGCTCCCATCCTAGGCAGCCATAGGTTTGGAAGCCCCAACTGTTGTCCCAGCCAAAAACCAGGTGTGGGATTTCAACTGTTTTCTGGAGCCCCTGCTACCTCTGTCCTACTCTTTGACAACCTGACAGTTAGAGAGAGGCTTGCATGTATTTCAGATCATTGGCCCCTTGTAACCTCCAACTCTTGGATCCTCAAAATAGTCCGGGAGGCATACAGATTACCCCTATTCAAACTCTCTCACCAAATTATCCACCAAGACTCCATTCTCAAATCTCTCAACATAAAGACATATTTTTGCAAGAATTCTCCACCCTTTAGAGTGCAAATGTGGTCAAGCATGTTCAACCAGGGCAAGAATGACTGGGATCCTATTCAAAGTATTTCCTGGTGCCAGAGAAAAGAGGGGGGATATCATCCCATCCTAGATTTGAAGTATCTGAATATATTTCTTATCTGAGAAAAGTTCAGATGGTTTCCCTGGGCACTTTGCTTCCTGTCCTCCAAAGAGGGGGATCAGATATGTTTTCTGGACCTAAAGGATGCCTACACCCACATACCTCTTGTGACTGGGCTGTATCTGTATCTGCAGTTTGTCACAGGGAAACACCATGTTCAGTACTGCCTGCTGCCCTTTGTGCTCCTTCCATATTCAAAAATGTCTTCTAATTGTTGCAGTGTTACTGCGCAGACTAGACATGCACGTGTTTCCCTACTTGGATAATTGACTGATTAAGAGTACCACTCAGGAAGCAGTTCATGAATCCATGCACCATACAACATGGATGCTGAAGCAACTGGATTCATCATCAATTATCCTATATCAGACTTCAGCCCATCATACCAATTAGAATTCATTGGTGCTCTGCTTGACACAACTCAAATGAAAGCCTTTCTTTCTCAAGACTGGCTGGTAATAATAGTGAACAATAGAGTCGGTAGATATGAACATGCTGAGAATATTGGGCCACATGGCTTCAACAGTTTGTTACTCCTTTGGCACATGTGAAAATGAGACAAATTCAGTGGACCCTGAGTATGCAGTGGACACAGTCCACTCACAGATTTGAGGACATCATTTCTTTCACTTCTCCTCTCTTGAACTCCCTGTCATGGTGGATGGATCATTCCTATCTGGCAATTAGTCTTCCTTTTCAAATTTCCCCCTACCAAAGGTTGCTGATAATGGATGCATCCAAGTTGGGTGGCTCACATAGATGGGTTCCATTTCCAGGGCCTGTGGTCCTCCCAGGAAAGTCTTCACCAAATTAATTTCCTGTAAGACAGAACAATATTGATCGCTCTAAAGGCTTTCAGAAATCGGTTGGCCAAACAGACTTAGCAGGTTGAATGTACTACATCAACAATCAGGGAGGAACATATTTCATTACCTCCTGGGTTGGGAAACAGGATGTGGAACTTTGCCATCTCTCAGAGGATGACACTCAGGGCTGCATACCTGCCAGGCGAGAACAATGAGTGGACAGATTGAGCTGCATCCTTCAACCTTACAAATGGACCCTAGACCAGGAAGTGACTCAGCCATTCTTTCAAGAGTGGGACAATCCCTTGATAGATTTGTTTGCCACTCCTTGGAATTGACAGTGCCTCAGTTCTGCTCCATGATAGGGACACTTTGCCAAACTAACCAGATATCTTCCTCTTCCATAGAGGGGGAGGGTCTTCTGTAGACATATCCTCCTATTCCTCTGATAGTGAAACTTTTCTAAAACTCAGGGATGAAGGGGAAATGCTAATACTCATAGTGCCTTATTGGCCAACTTTAGTTCCCTCTTCTACAGAAACTTCCAGAAACTTTCCATCAAGGGGTTTGCCTGGGTGACTCAACAACTCTGAATATGCAGGATCAGGGAACTCTGTTGCACGTTAGCGACAAATCCCCCCTAGCCCCCTTTGTCTAATCTGAACCTGCCAGTTAACGTTACCTCCATCCTGGATTCCAGAAGAGATTTCATATGGAGATCATATAGTTTCAGGGAAAATGTTTTGCCATCTGGTGTGAGGGCAAGCCTTAGACCCTTTCTCATGTCCCACACAAAAACTGCTAGAGTATGTTCTACATTTGTCTTAGTCCAGTATAAAAAGCAACTCCATCAGGGTTCACTTCAGTGCAATTGTCACTTATCACCATCATGTTGAAAGTAAACCCATTTCTCTATAGCCTTTAGTTGTTAGCTTCATGCAGAGCTTGCTTCTCATGAAGCCTCCCCTTAAGCCTCCTGCAGTGTCTTGGGACTTCAACATGATGAAAGTTCTTTTTGAATCACTGAATACCTTGTGGACTGAAGTACCTAACCTAGAAAGTCTTGTTTCTGGTGATGGTAACTTCAGCAAGCAGAATTTGTGAACTGCGGGCTCTAGTAGTGGGTGCACCTTTTACAAAGCTTTTCAACAATAGGATTGTATTGCGTACTTATCATAATTCCTTCCAAAGTGGTGTTGGACTTCCACCTTAATCAGTCAATAGTCCTTCCAATATTTTTCCCAAGACTCCAGGCTTACAAAGGAAAGAGTGCATTGCACGCATTAGACTGCAAAAGAGCCTTGGCCTTCTATTTAGAGTGGACTAAAGCCCAGTGATAGTCTGCCCAGCTTTTTGTTTTGTTTTTTTACCTCTATAGATCGGAGACTGCCATCAATAAAGTAGACTGTCAATTTGGCTAGCAAATTGCAGGCAGGTCTGATGCACAAGGGTCATGTTATAGCATCTGAGCAATGACTGCATTGACAGCCCACATGCACCCTGCCTCCATGGAAGGGATTTGCGAGGCTAAAATGGATTTCTGCCCACATATTCATATTTCACTATTGTCTGAAACTGGACTGCCAATGTGATAGCAGATTTGGCCTATCCATTCCTCAGAATTACTTCAGATATTAGAGTCCAACTCCATCCCACCAGGCCCTTTTTTCTTCTATTCTGTGCTGCCTCATTGTTTTTCTGTTACTTACAACCATTTTTTAAAAAGTTCCTCTGTTCTTGGTGTCTGCAAGTTGCAACACCTGATTTCCTCCTTTATGAGACAGCCAATAGCTAAGGAACCCTATATATCAGCACTTAATTCTGCTTGTCCATGGAGAAACAGAGTTACTCACCTGTGGCAAATGTTCTCCGTGGACAGCAGAATAAGTCCTCACAACCTTTTACCTCCTCTTGGAGTTGTATTCTGGAGTTACCTAATAACCCCAATGAGGAGATGAGGTACGGTAATGGCAGGCAGGAAGAAGCACAGATGAGCCGACAAACTGATCTGAAAGCTTTCAGAAGGAGTTGAGAGAGGTTCCTGTGTGGGATTGTCAGTGATGTCACCATTATGGGGGGACTTAACCTGCTGTCAATGAAACACACCTACTACAGATGAGTAACTCTGTTTATCCCGTGGAAGATAGTCACCCAAACGATTCTTTCATTCACATACTCCTGTCTAGCAAACAGGATTGTTATGCACTCTGTTGAGACTCGGACCAGGCTTAGTCTTACAATTTACTAAGAAAAGGGCTGACCAAAGGGTACCATACATAAACATTCACAAAATGCCACAGGAAACAATCATCTTTTATTTATTTATTTTATGGTTTTGCTTTTTCAGTTCCATTCATTTTGAACCTCATATGTTTGAATATCCAGGGATTTTATCTAAAGCTGTACCGTTTTTGAAACCTTCATTGAAATTAACTATTTTAATAATTATTGTTATGATAATAAAAAGAAAGTTCTGTATTTACATAGCGAGTCAGACCCTTCATCTCTGCTTTGTGGAATATTCAGCAGGGGAGGGGTTGGGGAAGAGTGGGATCAATAAACATGTCCACAATCTGTTAAAGGGATAAAACCATCTCAGTGCTGCTATCCTATACAAAATATTTTTCACAATTGTGTGATAAATATATTGTCCTAAGTAGACAGTATTATTTTATAATGAGCCAGAAAGGGGTGGCAATATTTACTTTTTTTTCAACTTTATTCTTTTATTGGTAAGGAGTTTGATTTGCTCCTGAAGAAGCTCTGCCAGATTTCACTCCCGTCTGTGCTGTGATGTTTCAGTCCACCCATGTGACCCTGCTGACATCACAAGGTGATTCCTGCACCATCTGTTAAACTGTCTCCAAAAGTGGCGTTCGTGTTGTGGAGGCACGCACCCAAGGAGCAGATCCTGTTCCTTAAGGCGACTCCAAGATAAGACTCTAACTTTGACGGTGGGATTGTGCAATTGATTTGGCTTTCAACTGTCTTATTGTTGTTTTCTCTTCCATGGTTCTGGTGTGGAGCGGAAGCTATGGCAGCTATTTAGGTGCTTCTGAGATCTAGGATGCTTAGCTGGAGGACTTCTTCCTTTATGTTTCCACCTAGATCTCGGAATAACAATAATTTGATTTACTGTCAACCATTCTGCTGCCTCTATTTGTTTGAATACAGATTCTTCTATTGTTTCCCACTGTGCTGCCCTTTTGAATTGTTAGGTGCTTAAATCTAAACTTGTGCTTATTGAAGATTTAATTTCTTTATATTGTGTAGATGTCTTCTGCCTTACCAAAACATGGCTTCTAGATGGTGAAGAGGCATATGTTTATCGATGCCTTCCTCCAGGCTACTTGGCTATCTCCTCTCCTAAAATTGCTAGGAGAGATGGTGGGGTTGCACTTACATATATAAGTCCTTGTTGGAAGTTGTGGAAATTCCTTTTCCTCCCCCCCCCCCTCCTTAGGTGTGGACTCTCTCCTGATTAGTTAGGTCCCTCCCTTTCTAGCTACTTGCTTCTTCTTTACTGTCCTCCTGCACTTTCCCAACAGTCATGGTAAGATATTCAACAATTTTTATTAAAGCTTTTAATCATCTATCCTGACATTTTAATACTTAAAGATTTTAATATTCATTATGATGCGCCTTCAAGAGGTTGTGTTAAGTCTTTTTGTACCTTTTTATTAGATCATGTTATTTGTCAGCACATCCTTCTGCCTACACATATTCAGGGTCACACACTGGATCTTTTGCTTACATCCCGGGATTCTAAAATGTTGCCTTCCAGTTTGCAGACACTTGTTCTTCCCTGGACTTATCACATTTTGTTAAGTTTTGATCTTATGTTTCCTTCTAACTCTCAGGTACCCTTTGTTTTGCATTGTTGTTGTTCATATTGTAATCTCTCTCAAGATACCATGGCACTATTTCTGACAGCGATTCTTTTTTCCCTGATACCTTTCCCTTATTATCTGTCTATGATCAAATTATTCTCTGGAAGGATTCTTTGTCTAAGGCAGTAACTACTAGATGCTGTTGCTCCTAGAACAACTCACACTCATTCCAGATGATCATCGCACCCATGGTTTCATGATGGTCTATTCTTCCTTCACGTCAGGTTAGAGTGACGGAGAGGATTTGGCATAAGAACAAGTCTCTGTTTAGCTTAAAGCGATTTCGGGCTAGTCAAACTTACTATCGCTCTCAGTTACGACTGGCAAAAAAGAAATGTTTTTCTAACATTATTAATGATTCCTCCTCGTCATCTCGAGCTGTTTTCAAGGTAGTGTCGCAACTTGTTTCTCAAACACGGAGCCTTTCAGAAGTTCCTCAGGCTGGCCCATCTCCTGAAAAATTTGCAGATTTATTTCATAAGTTGATTACATTGCAGGCTTCTTTTTCACAATCATTGCCTTTTTCCTCCTCCTGATTCTACTGATTCCAAGTGCCCGACTCATACCTGGGCGAACTTTACTCCTCTCAATGCAGATGTTGAAATCACTATAGAAGACCCACTATGGTTCTTGATCCCATTCCCTCTATCTGGCTTCAGGAACCTTCGCTTGCTTTGGGGCTCCTTTTATTTTGGACATGATTAATAACATCTTTCTTTGGGTATTATGCCAGATCTATGGAAAAAGAGCCATACTTCAGCCTATTCTTAAGAACTAACAAGCTAATCCCCTAGATCTTCAATGTTACCGTCCGATCTCAAATTTATCTTCTCTCGCAATATTGATAGAAAAAGTTGTATTTCATCAGCTTTTGGATCATGAGGAACACACTCATTCGCTCTACCCCCAACAATCAGGTTTTTGCCCACTTCATAGCACTGAGACAACGGTAGCGGCTGTTTTGAATGAGGTCTATAGAACCCTAGACCAGGTAAAGTTATTATTGCGGTCTCATTAGACCTGACTGAAACATTTGATCTTATTGATCATAATTTACTCCTTGCCTGACTTTGACATTGAGGTTCGAGGGAGAGCTTGCTTCTTTTCTTCAAAATAGAACCTTTCAGGTTCAGATACATAGTGATATTTCATCATCATGTAAACTACCCTGTGGAGTTCCCCAGGGTTCTTCTCTCTCACCTTTATTATTTAATATTTTTCTTACACCTTTACTTACTTTGATTTAGTCTAATGGTATATCGTCTTATGCCTATGCTGATGATTTGTTTCTTATGCAAGCAATTGATAAAAATTCTCTTAATCTTACACCTATCTACTCTCTTTTGGTTTTGGTTTTTCTACCTGGCTGAGGTCGAACTCCCTGAAGCTTAACCCTTCCAAATCCTTTGTGATTTGGTTATCTGGTTCTTCCTCTCCTCCTTCCATAGCTCCTATTTGGAAGGGTTCACTTTACCTCTTTGTTCTTCTTTATGTTACTTGGGTATTTATTTGGATTCGGAATTGTCGTTTTCTCCTCAACTTTCTCATATCATTAAATTTATTTTCTTGGCTCTTTGAGACTTTCGTGCAATTCAACCTTTTCTGAATGCTTTGACACAAATGATCCCCATTACTATTAGCCCCAATACCTGTTGAAGCGGCTACAGACTTTGCAAAATACGGTGGTGCGCATCATTCTCCAGGAACAAGCAGGAAGTCAGTCCTCACTTACGGGTGATGTCGGCACCGACGGAGCCCACATGGAGCAATTCCCCAGCTTTCAAAGCAAGCCTTTGGGATTGCTGCCACGCATGCATGATCCTCTTCCTGCCCGAGGGTGCCATCTTGCTCAGTCTCCCTTTTTCCACAGAGCCCTTCGGATGCACATCCTCGTCCCTCGGAAAACCTTTTTTCTCTTCTGGCCCTTTTTTCCGTTTGCACCGGTCCTCTCCCATCCTCCCCGACGCCCCCACTTTGGCTATGGGCCAGGGGATTCCTATTTTCCTATTTTCCCTTTTTTTTCTTGCTTTGGGCCCTTTTCACGCCCTTTTTCTAACTGCTGGCCTCGATGGCATTCGACCTTGCAGGGGCTCTTTTTGCTCCCATGGCCACTGGCTTCAAAAAATGTGACAGATGCTCCAATAATATGTTGCTCACGGACACCCAGGACTGTTGTCTGTGGTGCCTGGGGGCTGATCACAACCCGGAGCTCTACTCACTCTGTAAGAAAATGTCCGCTAAGGCCTTGCTAAGCCATAAGCAGAAGTCAGATGATATTTTCCGTAAGGCAGCCCCGGGGTCCCCGGTGGCGCCTCGCTCCACCGATCCACCACTTGCGGGGTTCCCCGCAGTGACTCCGTGTCCCAGGCGTCACTCTGACCAGGGTTTGCCTGAGTGGAATGGCAAAATAAGAAGAAGGACCTCAAAGTCGCTATTGGGGGCTCTGGATAAGCATGAGTGGTTTCACATTCATTCCCTTAGCCCTCCCCGGCGTTCCCGAGAATCGGACAAGGAGCAGCCTCGAAAGGTACCTCGTACAGATACGGAGGCCTCCAGTGATGATGCCCAGTCTCCTGCGGGTCGTCCCGGTGAGGACCCCCTCCACTCTTCCACGCCAGACCCGGTAACCCCGGCGTCGGCATCACAGGGACCCAACCCTGGGTGGGAGTCCCGTATGCTGGCACTAGAGCGCAGCATTTCTGCCTTCCTAGCTGCCCAGCAGGCGCTTTTGCCCAGCATGGCTAGCTCGTGCCTTGAGACTGAGGGTCCCTCGACTGTAGTCCCGAAAACTGCCTTGGAAACCTCGAGAGCCTTGGGCCTCGTGAGGGTCCTCGGCACCAGTCTTGCACGCCGTCCTGTTCCTCGGGGGGTGAGGTCTTCCAGAGTCAGTGCCTCCAGCTCTAAGTGAGCCTCGGCCACCGGACATGGGGATCAGCCCGACTTAGTCCTTCTCGGACCTCTCGGGCAGGGAATTGGACAGGAAGATGTCCCTTGAAACCTGCGCTTATAGGGATCTTCCTTGTGATCCATCCCCGCCCACCTCGCAAAGGCGGTCACCTCCTGAAGATCCCTCCTTCTTGGTATTTGTACGGGATATGGCTAGGGACTTCAATATGCCCACGCAGACCGAGGAAGAGCCAAAGGCAGAGGAACTCAACATCTTGCAATATGAGTCTCCCCCTACGGATTATCTCACGGTCCTGTGCGTCCATCCTGACCTGGCTGCTCCTCTGCATGTGGGAAGCACCGACCTCGGTTGCTATTGTCAGTAAAAGACTCAATGCCATGTACAGAATCCAGCGCGGTCCTGGGTTTCGAAAGACCCAACTTCCCCATACCTCCATGGTAGTGGAATCTGCAATGCGGATGCAGAAGAGCCCGAAATCGCACTCTTCGATACCGCCTGGTAGAGAATCCTGTGCCCTCGACACCCTCGAGGGCAAGGCTTACCAGGGATCCATGCTGGCATGCTGCATCCAGGCATACCAACTATATATGGGTATGTTCCTTTGTGACCTTGCTAAAGAGCTCGGCGGTTTCTCCGCGGGCCTCGGAGGTGAACACCTTCTCAGATTTCAGACACTCCTGAGATCGGTCATGAACTGCTCGAAATATCTTAACTGAGCCACATATGATGGGTTTGAGCCTTCTACCCATGTGGCAGCGGCTGGCATCGGAGCTCGGCGTCAAGCATGGCTCCAGTCCTCAGACCTGGAACAGTGGGTCCAGGAGAAACTCTTGGATGTTCCCTGCCTCAGCAAACAACTGTTCAATAAGCCCATGGAGGACAAGGCAGCCAAGATTGAGACTGAGTTTATGACCTGCACCTGCCTTTCTTGGAAAACCTCTTCCCTTCCCCGGAAGAAACCGCACAGTAAGAAACCCTTCCAGAGGAAGGGGCTCCCTTACCGGGGATACCCACTCTATCTGCCTGCCCCTGCGCTGGCGCCCAGCAGCCAAGGCAAAGGGGGAGCTCAGGGTCACTGGAAACCTAAGGGGCCCAAGACCCAACCACTGGCACCACCCCAGCCAGCTCCTGGGTTTTGACGCCAAATGCATAGCCTCTCGCCTCCTGGTGGCACCCCCGCCAGTGGGAGGACGTCTGTCCCTTTTCACCCCCGAGTGGGAGGCCATCACATTGAACTACCTGGGTCCTTCAGATAGTCCGGGACAGTTATCGTCTTCATATGGACCGACTCCTTCCTCCCTTCTCCCCAGCGGAGCCTACTCGGCTTCCCTCACACCAGACTTGCTTACAGCAAGAATTGAACAACCTCCTTGGTCAACAGATGGTCAAAAGGGTCCCACCGCACCTTCGAGATCAGGGTTTTTACTCCCATTACTTCCTCGTTCTGAAGAGGACGTGGGAGCCTGTGCCCCATCCTCGATCTCAGGAACCTAAATAAATTTCTGGTGCGGGAGAAGTTCAGAATGCTATCGCTTGGCGTCCTGCTGCCCTTCCTCTGGAAGAGCAATTGGCTATGCTCCTTGGATCTCAGAGACATGCCCACATCCCTGTCCACCCCAAGCACAGGAAGTACCTGCGTTTCAGGGTTCAGGGGGATCACTTCCAGTACAGAGTGCTCCCCTTCGTGCTCGCGTCTGCCCCGCGAGTCTTCACAAAATGCCTATCAGCGGCCGCAGCCCACCTCCAGCTGCAAGGCATTCCAAGATGACTGGCTCATCACAGGTGCATCGGCAGAGGAGGATCGCCTCGGCGTCACGCATAGTCCTCCTCGAGCGCCTCAGTTTCCTAATCAACTACTCCAAGTCCCACCTCGAACCAGTGCAGGCACTGGAGTTCATCGGCACTCTGCTCAACATGGAACAGGCGACTACCTTCCTCCCTTGAGCACGTGCGGACCACCTCCGCGCTCTGGCTGCCGAATTCCAAAGTCGGTCCAGGGTCTCGGCGCAAGCCATGCTGCACCTTCTGGGGCACATTACCTCGACCGTGCATGTCGTCCCCCAAGCTCGCATGCATATGCAAGCAACTCAATGGTGCCTCAGAGCGCAATGGTCCCAAGTCTCGCACCGGCTCCAGGATCCTATCTTGGTCTCCCGCAGCCTATCCAGTTCCCTGGATTGGTGGCAGAATTCCCAAAGCTGCCTTCGGGGCATGCCCTTCCAGACTGCAACACAAGCTCATCTTGACGATGGATGCCTCGCTGTCAGGCTGGGGAGCTCACTGCGACAACCTCTGTGCCTAGGGATGGTGGTCATCCAAAGAATTTCAGCAGCAGATCAGTCTGCTCAAACTTCGAGTAGTCCAGTTGGCCCTGAAGGTCTTCGAGTGCCACTTGCGAGGCAAGTTGGTGCTCGTGCAGACCGACAACAAGGTTGCTATGTTCTACATAAACAAGGAAGGGAGTACAGGCTCCCAGCTCCTCTGTCGGGAGGCAGTCCTCCTCTGCTCCTTCGCTGTACACTGGGGCATGACTCTAAGAGCTGTCTAACTCCCGGGCCAAGAGAATGTCCTCGCAGCGCCTGAGTCCAGAGTTGGTTCTCCACCTGTTTCGCCCCTGCGGGTCTCCGTCCATAGACCTGTTCACCAGTCTGGTGAACGCACAGCTTCCCCGCTTTTGCGGGCCAATACCGCACCCGAGCAGGGTAGCCTCTAGGCTTCTGTATGCGTTCCCCCCCCCCCCCCCACACTCCTCTCATTGCGAGGACCCTCCACAAAATTCAGCGGGACCGAACCTCGGTGATTCTCGGGGCTCCCTCGTGGCCTTGACAGCCTTGGTTCCTGTTTCTACTCTGACTCTCGTCAGAGCCCCCGGTCCCCCTGGGCAGCACCCCGGGTCTGCGGACACAGGAGAAGGGATGGGTGCTTCACCAGAACATGAACTCGCTATCCCTAACAGCCTGGCAGCTGAAAGGGTCTCTTTAGCCTCACTGCACCTCCCAGAGGAGATCGAGGAAGTCCTGCTCGCATCGAGGAAGGACTCAATGAGATGGGCTTACACCCTCAACTGACGGCACTTCTAGGTCTGGTGCTCCGAGCTCCAGATCGATCCGTTCTCCTGCTCCACCTGGTCAGTTCTCCAGTACCTCCTCCACCTCTCACAGGTGGGGCTGAAATCCAATTTGGTCAGGGTTCACCTGAGCACCATTTCAGCCAACCACTTCCCTGTCGAGGATAAACCCCTCTCGGACCAGCCTCTGTTCTCCCGCTTCATTCGAGGCCTCTTGCATTCCAAGCCCCCCATCTGGCCTCCTCCGGCAGAGTGGGACCTGAACATTGTGCTCAAGCAGCTGATGCAGCCTCCCTTCGAGCCAATGGCGATGTGCTTGCTTTGGCACCTCTCCTGGAAGGTAGTCTTCCTGGTGGCGCTGACCTCAGCTCGGCGAGTCAGCGAGCTGCAAGCTTTCATGGCCAGGACTCCCTACACCAGCTTTTATGGGAATAGGGTGGTCCTTCGCACTCACCCCAAGTTCCTACCGAAAGTTGTCTTGGATTTCCATCTCAACCAAGAGGTAGTCTTACTGACTTTCTTCCCGAGACCTTACACCAATCGGGCGTTGGCGGTCCTGCATACACTCGACTGCAAGAGGGCTCTCACCTTCTACCTGCAGCACACCCAGGGTCATCGCAAGTCCGACTGGCTCTTCATCGCCTATGATCCTAACCATCTGGGGCTTGCAGTCACCAAGCACACTCTTTCCATCTGGGTGGCAGACTGCGTCACCTTTGCTCAGGCAAAGGTTGAGGCCCCACTGGATCAGCGAGTCACTGCACGCGGTATCCATGCCAAGGCGGCTTCGCTGCGTTCAGTGCCTCAGACATTTGCGGGGCTACAACCTGGTCTTCAGCGAATACCTTCGCTTCACAGTACTGCCTGGAGAGGGAGTCCTGCCAGGACAGCACCTTTGTTTGTGGTCTCTTGTCTGAGGGTTGACCTAAATGGCTGAACTACTAAAATCCCTCTAGGTTATTAAGGTAGTACCTGATGTATAATGTATACCTGTATTGATAATAAGTAGTGAGTAACCAGAAGTCTCAGACTTGAATAAGCACTCAATCACAGGCTTTACCCTGAATATGTGCTAAAGTGTGCATCAACGACTCTGGTTCTCATGGAGGAATATATTCAGAACGTCATTGTGACTATACTGATGTAACTTAATTTATATTAACTTATATATATAGTATAGTCACACTTATCTTGAATGATTTTGACGAGATAGTTTCTCCCAAAGAGAGGCAGATGAATGTACAGATCATGCACCATACCATCCACTGATAACAGGGTGATAGTAGTGGAATTCCGTGACGAAGCAAGAGGATATTGATTTTTCAAAATCATTCAAGATAAGTGTGACTATACTATATATATAAGTTAATATAAATTAAGTTACATCAGTATAGTCACAATGACGTTCTGAATATATTCCTCCATGAGAACCAGAGTCGTTGATGCACATTTTAGCACATGTTCAGGGTAAAGCCTGTGATTGAGTGCTTATTCAAGTCTGAGACTTCTGGTTACTCACTACTTATTATCAATACAGGTATACATTATACATCAGGTACTACCTTAATAACCTAGAGGGATTTTAGTAGTTCAGCGATTTAGGACAGCACCTTTGACATGACTGTACTCTGTAATCTCTTTGGGGTATAAGCAACTCCTGCCCTCTGACCAATGTTCCCTCTAATTTTCTGTAGGCTGTGTGCGCATAAAATATCAGCTGTGTGCAGCTTTTGAAGGAAAGTTAAATTTTTGTGCGCCACATAACGACACTCTGAGTTATATACTTTAAAATGTGACTACATGTCAGAATACAGTATGTACACCACATTGATTTTAATCAAATTAAATGAAAATAGACGATTACTAAATGAAGCGGGAAATTTCTAGTAATTACAATCATAACTTTTAAATTTTAAGACGTCTGTGTTGTTTTCTATCAGAATCAGAGCCATAATTTTTGTGCGCTCTGTTGTAAAGTATGTGCGCTCGCTTGGCAAGGTGTGTGCGCGCGCACACGCGCATAGCTTAGAGGGAACAGTGCCTCTGACCCTTCTTCTGTGGCTACCAGGAGCTTGGCCCCCGAGGACTCGGGCTTCCTTCAGATTGTTGGCACCTGCTCACGGCTTCGCAGAGGCGCTTTTGCATACAGGTTTCGGTAGCCTGTAGCTGGGGAGTCCTTTAAGTGAGAACTGACTTCCTGCTTGTTCCTGGAGAAAGCGTAGTTAATCACATGTAACAGGTGTTCTCCAGGGACAGCAGGAATCAATCCTCACTACCTCATTCTTATCCTTCCCTTGCCATCTGCTTAGTAGGCCTCTAGCTATGGGACCAGACTGAGCAAGATGGCATCCTTGGGCAGAAAGAGGTCCACGCATGCATGGCAGCAACCCCAAAAGCTTGCTTTGAAAGCTGGGGAATTGCTCCGCGCGGGCTCCGTCGGTGTTGGTGTCGATGTCACCTGTAAGTGAGGACTGATTCCTTCTGTCCCTGGAGAACACCTATTACAGGTGAGTAAGTACACTTTTTGTGTGCCCATCAATTTGACACCGCTTGTTCTTGCTCATGAGGCATCATTGATTGCCCGTCTCTTTTCATGTTCAATTTAAGGTTCTATCTTTTGTACATAAAATTATTCATGATGTAGCTCCAGATTAAGCACAGTTACTTACCTGTAACAGGTGATCTCCGGAACAGCAGGAATTAGTCTTCACATATGGGAGACGTCGCCGACGGAGCCCGCACGGGAATGCTCCCCAGCATCCAATCAGAAAGCCTTTGGGAGCATCCCCCACGCCTGCGCGGTGGCTTCCCGCCCTTCCTACTGCCTCTCCCCAGTTGAGTTTCATAGCTGAGCCAGAAGGAGAGGAGAGGAAGGAATAGAGAGAAAGAGATACAACTCTTAGGGGAGGTGGGCAGGTTGTGAAGACTAATTCCTGCTGTTCCGGAGATCACCTGTTACAGGTAAGTAACTGTGCTATCTCCAGGAACAAGCAGGAATGAGTCTTCACATATGGGGACTCCCTAGCTGAGGATGCCCGGGGGAGATCCCGTAAGCCCGGCCCAGGACGGGAGGGCATTTGCCCAACCTGAATCCCCGGCATCCCCCGAGGGCTGGAGGGTAGGAGTTGAGAGGAGAAGAACAGCAAAACCCAAAGACTACAGGGAGAGTAGTCATTAGAGTGCATGGAGCATCATTAGGTTTTTAAGGAATTAATGACTTAGTACCATGTAAAGCTTATCTACTGAGTTGTAGGAAGTAGGAATGTGATGGAGGTACTGTAGACGTAGTAGCGAGGTCTTCAAGGGAACTTCACCGCAGCGAGGAGGAAGTTCCAAATCCGGAAGGCCAGGAGATCCAGGAATCAGCTGGGTCAGGAGAAGGACGGCAGGTCTTCAAGGAAGCTTTATGCAAAGCTGAGCACTCCCTTAGGAGCAGAGTCCATAACTCAGAGGACTAACAGTAGAAGACTGGCCGATCTGGATAGCCTATGACGGAGAAGAGTAGGGGTGTACCCCGGAGCAGAAGGAGTACACAGCCTGCCCTAGCTAAGAGATAGGGAGACAAGGGTCTGAACCTCCGGGAGGAGGGCATAACTGAAAATAGAAGCTGTTGACTTTACAGCAGTAGAGTACAACCAGTCCGAGGGCCGATCTAAGGAATATGCAGGCGGACTGGCCGGACCCCGGAGGTGGGGGTGGGGCGTGAGTACCGGCCATTGGAAAAAAATAGGCAGCAGAACACAGGCACTGTGGGCATCCCCCAAACGCGCCTATCGCGCAGGCGATATCTGTGGAGAACGCCCTCCCCCCGCAGTAATGCAGGTACGCTGAGGAACCTACCTCCATGAGCATAACACTGGTAAGGCGGACCTGCCAGTGATCCACAGAACATCCACCTGGGGAGGTGGCGTCAAGATCCGTCCGGGAGAGGGATCTATTCCGGTGGAACACGGGCAGATCGGCGAACGGTAGCGTGAAGGACAAGGATAGCATCAGTCCGGAAGAACACACCAGGGGGCTCAAGGCCCTATAGGTGTCCCCAGGACCTGCACGCAGAAACTCGCCCCCCGCACTAATCGGGGGACATGAGGGCATAGCCCCCGGTAAGCATAGGGGAACTATAGCAGCTGGAAGGAAAAATTCCGGTACGGAAGCAATCAGCAGGGGATACTGCCGAGACGGGTTCGGGGACGTACCTAAGGGTAAGCCAGCTGACCGTGGGCCAGAGCTATCATGGAGTAGAGGTGGTCTCCCTCTACCAACGGAAGGAGAGTACCTGAACCCCTGGATAAGCCCCCGAACCATTTGCCCTACTGAACGAACCCCAGAGTAGAGCTCAATTGTAAACTTCTGGTAAGAAGGTAATTGCAGGCAGCCGCGCACCGGAGCCTAAAACTGCTTGGTATGAGAGTACTGGTGCGGCCCCGGGGACTTCAACCCAGGGCGAGGGGTCCCTTGCTTGGGCGCACCTGGCGGTTGGGCGGAGGGGTGACATTTCCTCTTCCTAGGGAAGGAGGGCCTGGTGAGGCGCGCACCACCGCCGGGGGAAGCCGGGCCCTAGGATGGCTTCTAACGCTGGGAAGGTTAGCGAAGCACTGCACGACCTGACGTAAGGCTTCGCTATTGAAGAGGTGATCTCCATCACAGGGAGAATTACCCAGGTTATGCTGTGCCCGTCTACACAACTCGGACGCCTGTAACCATGCTGTACGGCGTGCTCTAATAGCAACAGCAGAGCATCTGCTGACCGACAGGAAGGAGTCTAGAGAAGCACGAGAAAGGAACCCAGAGATATTCCTGCAGTGATAAAGAAGCAAGGAATATTCAAAGGCCTTGGTTGCAGACAAGAAGGGAGACAACCGAGATAATCTCTCGGTGACCTCCCGGAGCGACAGACTCATATAAAAAATATATGAAATAATTCTGGACGCCAGCATAGACGTTTGGAAGGTTTGACGTCCTAGGGTATCTAGCGTCTTCGAGGCGCGGCCTGGCGGGCGAGAAGAATGCTTTTCCTTGCTGCCGGCCTTCCTCAGCGCCGATTCCACCACACCGTAACGATGTGGAAGTTGGTGCTGCCGAAACCCCGGGGAGGGAGGCACCCGATACAGAGCATGCATCGCAGTCGACGGTGCCGGAACCCTCAAAGGCGACCGCCAAGCCCCCAGCAGGAGATCCTGCAGGGAGGGATGCAGAGGAAGCATCACGGCGGCCCGTTCCGCAGGGCCTGGAGGTAGGTCCGGGATAGGGATGGCCAGCAAGTCCGCCATGTCAAGGAGGAAATTCTGAAAAGACAGCTCTCCCGGAGGGGCTATGCCGTGGGAGGCGGTGGCGGGAGAGGCCGCCAGGGCACCGAGAAGCCTCTCGGGTTGCTGCCCGCTGGGCAGAGGAGGGGACCAACAGCCCCGGACTGGGGTGGTCAACAAGGCGTCGTTGGCTCCTGGAATTGATTCCAAGCTAGGCATCGAAGGGGTCGATGGCGCCGACGGAGCCGCCGGAATCGGCCCCGAACCCGGGGGCGGCCCCGCCCCCGGCAACTGAAGCGATTCCGTGGCAGCCGGAGGGCAGTGGTCAACGATCTCCGCTCTGCCTCGCGGGAGGGGACAGGGGCCGATCCCGAGACGTGCCGTGGCCAAGTCTTCGAGGCTGGATACTGATTCCAGGCTGGGTATCGAACCGAGCGATGAAATCGACTCCCTGCTAGAGGGCCCCGGCGGGGGCAGCCGCATCGGCGGTGCTGATCCCGGGGAGCGGATCGTAACCGCGTCAATCGGCGTCGTGAGCATCAAGGGCCCCAGAGGACGAAGCTCGGTGGAGAGGGGCCCATCCGACGCCGACGTCGGGCGGCGGGCACTGCCTGATGCCGGGCTCCCTCTCGAGCCCGCCTGACCCGGGGGGAAATCCTTCCGGGACATACGACCCGTCCCTGAGGGTACCCAGGTCACCCGTCAACGAGCTCCTGCGGGAAGGGAAGTGCTAGACTCCTGCGCCGACGCCGGGGTACCGTTGCGGGACGGCGCGGATCCAGGCTGGATCGAAGCGATCAAAGACCCCGGGGCCCCCTTTCTCGGAAAGGGCGGGGCCCTCGACGGCCGCGACGATACCGGGGGGTCGCCCGTCTGGGGCTGATCGACATACCCCGAGGCTCCCGGGGGAGGCCGACGGCGGTCCCTGGCGCTTGACGCCCCTGCCATCTCCGGCGGAGCGGTGCCGCGCAACCCCGGTACCACCCTCGCGCAGGGCTGGGATACCGGCAACCCAGCTCGGGTCGAGGCGACCGGCCCCGAGGCCAGATGACCATCCCCGGCGAAGAGTGGAACCACCGACGCCGACACGCCCGAAGCGGGTACCACCTCCGCGCATGGCCTGAACGTAGGGCCGCCAGACTGTGTTGAGTCGGTCGGCCCTAGAGCTGCCGAGGGCAGTGGCAGGTGATCCCCGGTGGGGAGTGGGCCACTCGACCCTGATGCCGACGGGTCGGCACCGCCGGGCGCGGATACCACCCCCGTAGGAATGCCATACCGGCAGGAGTCGGTTGGCCCTGGAGGTGCCGAGGGCCGCGGCTGACCGCCCCCGGTGAGGAGCGGAACGCTCGACGCCGGCGTCGGGGGGTCGGCACCGCCCGTGGCGGATACCACCCCCGCGCATGGCAGGGATGACAGAACGCCAGGCTGGACCGATTCGATCGGCCCCGGGCGATCCTCGGTGAGTAGCGGGACGCTCGACACCGATGCCGGGAGGTCTGCACCGCTAGAAGCAGGTACCTCCCTCGAGCACGGCTTGGACATAGGGAGATCAGACTCAGTCGAGTCGATCGGCCCCGGAGGCGCCGAGGACACCAGCTGACGATCCCTGGCGAGGAGTGGTACACTCGACGCCGGCGCCGATGCTGGGGAATCGGCACCGCTCGAAGCGGGTACCTCCCTCGAGCACAGCTCAAGAATGTTCTGTGAGGAGCGAACCCCAGGAACATCCCGAAACCCCGTAAATGCTTTGGAGCTCGAGGACTCCCACCGGGGTATAGTAGCCAAGGGGGACTTGAGGGGCTGGCCGGAGCCGTCGCCATGCCACGCATGAGACTCGCCCCTCAAGACTTGGCTAGTCTTAACAGACTGTTGCATGGTTACCTGATCCTGGAGAGAAGAAAAACCCGATGACCGCGCCTTGGGCGTGAAAACGTCATCGAGGGATACCCTAAAAAGGGAAGGTCTTCTCCCGACACTGTAGCCCGGAGGACCCGGGGGGGAAGGGTCAGGCCCCAAATAAGAGAGGCACCAGGCATTGGAGTCCATGTGGAAAACTAAGTCCCCGCAGTGAGGGCACTTCTGGGGCTCCATGCTGTAAGCCCGGTAGGCCTCGGCGCCCAGAGGGAAAAAAGGTCCCGCTAGGCGACGAAAATAAGCGAGAAAAGAAAACAAAAGGGCACAGAGGTGCCGCTGTCGGCGGGAAAAGCCGCGACTACAGAACAAGAAAAGAAAAGGTAAAAGTTCTGCGGTGGCAGGAGGGACGTCCTGACTGCTCCGCGGAAAACGAAAAACTGGGGAGAGGCAGTAGGAAGGGCGGGAAGCCACCGCGCTGGCGCAGGGGATGCTCCCAAAGGCTTTCTGATTGGATGCTGGGGAAGACTCATTCCTGCTTGTTCCTGGAGATTCTTGGTTTTTTTTGTTTCTCTACACGCTCTATATATGACTTTCGGTTGTATATACCTTCCCCCTCGATTATAAAATATGAGTCTATGCGCAAGTTAGCATTTTTTGTAGTCGCCCTTTCTCTCTGGAATTGTTTACCCACTAAGGTGCGTGCCGAGACAAACTATAAACGTTTTAAGAAACTTCTTAAGACTTTTTTGAGTCTATCTTAAACTTGCCAACTTCCTTTTAGTGGTCCTTTTTCCCTAGTTTAGTTATTTTTTATACTATATATTGTGTTCTTTTCCTTCATTTAATGGCGTTCATTTTCTATTATTTATTGTTATTTTTAACTTTGTAAACCGCATAGATTGTTTTGTCATTTTTGCGGTATATCAAATAAATGAAACCATAATGATAACTCTATCAGATGCAGCCCTATTAGTAACCCTGTTCAGTTTTAATCTTTATTTCAGGGTCCAATGATTGCGGTATCTTTGCTATGGTATGCTCAGTGATTCTCGAGCACTATTCCGTTTAGGTGCTCTTTTTAGGAGATGGTTCAATTAAAATTAAAAAATGTTATGAATATTTTTGTATGAAAGATAAAAAGAATCATTACAAATCTGGGGAATATTAAACAAGTACCTCTTTAATATCTGATATATGGTTAAGCAATATTAAATTGTAATCTGCAAAGAGGTTTTTTTTGACCAATGATATGCTAGCACTTGTTTCCCCTAGGGCAGTATCTCTGCCAGATAGAGGGATATACCTGCACCATGAGAGATTTTTCTTCCCTTTCAGTGACATTTGAAGTATAGAGAAAAAACTGCCTGTTCTTGTGTATAGTGGCTGGTGAAAATACAGCTTCGGGCTTACATTAGTATGTTTGAAATATTGAAGGTTTTGAATATATTTTTGTGATAATATATTTAATTAGCTAGGAGTTTTGGTGTTTTATCTTTATTGAAAGATCAACATGAGAAAAGATCAACAAAATAGGTCATACAAATCTAGATAGAATGTTAAGTACATCCATACATTTTAGCAAAACAAATGCAAATCATTTAATAAGCCTGCGTAACAGCTTGACACTCCTAGCTATGTTGTATATTCATAAAACAGAACTCTTCTTCAGCCCATCCTATCCTCCTTCAGAGAAACAGATATTCTCCAGGAAAAAGCAGGAAGTCAGTCCTCACATATGGGTGACGTTGGCATTGATGGAGCCCGCATGGAGCATTTCCCCAGCTTTCACAGAAAGCCTTTGGGAATGCTACCACACATGCGTGGTCCCCTTCCCGCCCAAGGGTGCCATCTTGTTCGGTCTTCTTTTTTCCGCAGAGCCCAACAGACACTTGTCCTGTTTCCCTCTAAAAATTATCCTTAAAAATTTTTTTTCCCGGTTTGCATACCAGTTCATGTTCCCGCCTTGAGCTGGCGCTGTTCTCAGCTTTTCCCCTTCCTTTTTGATGAAGCTTGCCTCGACTGACGTTCACGCCCCTTTTTCATCTGGGGGTCGTCGACCCCGGCCAGGTGTCTTCCACCATGTCTCCCAGTGGGTTCAAAAAGTGTGACCACTGCAATCAAACTGTCTTTTACAGATATCCATGACTGCTGCTTGCGCTGCCTCGGCCCGGACCACGACAGTATCACCTGCAACCTATGTCAAGCCATGATTCCGAAAACCAACAAGAAGAGGTCAGAGTTGCAGGAGCCCCGCGGTCCGACTTAGCCCCGGCTTCCTCGACGCTGAACCCCATGCTGAGCTTCTCCCACGAGGCCTGGGCATCTTCGGAGTCCTGCAGCAGCGACTCCTCCACAAAGACCCCGGACCCCAGTAAGAAAAAGAAAAAATCCTCAAAACCAGTCAAGGTCCCACCGGTGAAACCTGGTAAGGTCCCGGGGTGGGACTAAGGTAACTCTGAGCACCGCTCCCTTAAGGTCTCTAAAAAGGAATCCTCAGCCGGCAGAGACCATGCGACGATCCCTGAGGCCATAGTCCTCGTCAAGGATGCACTCACGAGAGTGCCGGCGCTGAGCCCTTGGTGCCCACGCCAATAGCTGCAGAGCCTTCTGGCATAGAGTCCAGAATGGCTGCCCTGGATCAGAATATCTCTGCCATCTTGGCCTTGCAGCAGGCAGTGATGTTTGGTTCATCCGCATCATCTGCCCCGACAACCAGGCCCCCAACTGCGGGGGAATCCCCGGGTGTCGAGCCAGGCCCCGAGCGTCACTGGCCTCGGGCAAGCCCTTGGCACGATCGAGGTCCCGGTCCTCGGGTGTTCAGTCCTCCCTGGCCAGTTTCCAGGAGTCTGACTCGAGACCCACCATGGTCTTTTCACAAGGGCCATTACAGCCCTTTTTGGGGCAACAGCAACAAGGCCTCCAGCCCAAAAACCAAGGCTATGAGCAGAGGAAGCCGAAGGCTCAGAAGCCTCAACCACCAGCTCTCAGCCTGTCTGATGCTCATCGCCCACGGGTGGGCCAGGGTCACCACAGACCAGTGGATGCTACAAGTGGGTGAAGGAGGTTTATTGCCTCAGGTTCCAGCAAAACAAAAAACCCAGGTTCTTCCCAGGAGAGCCAGTGTGGCCTCTCCTCCACCAGACCTTGCTCCTCTCAGAGCTCGCACGCTTGTTCAAGGACAGGGCAGTAGAACCTGTACCCAGGCATTTGTGGGAAAAGGGTTTCTATTCCAGTTATTTCCTTGTCCCCTAAAGAACTGGGGGCCTCTGCCCCATACTAGACCTGCGAAACCTGAGAAAGTTTATTGTGAGGGAGAAGTTCAAGATGCTCTCCCTTGGGACTCTGCTGCCCTACCTCCACCAGGGAGGTTGGCTGTGTTCCTTAGACAAAGGATGCATACACCCACATCCTGATTCACCCCTCTCACAGACAGTACCTAAGGTTTGTGGTGGGAGGAGAACACTACCAGTACATGGTGCTTCTGTTCGGCCTGGCCTCATTACCAAGAGTCTTTACAAAGTGCCTGGCGGTTGTGGCCGCCTACAAGGGGCCTTCATATTCCCCTATCTGGATGACTGGCTGATCAGAGGCAGCACGGCCCCTGAGGCCAGGCAGGCCACAGGGCGAACAGTCTGCCTTCTGCAGCATCTAGGGTTCGTCATCAGCTACCCCAAATCCCACCTCTCTCCAGCCCAAAACCTGGAGTTCATAGGTCCTCAGCTGGACACGATGAAGGTCAAGGCCTTCTTCCTAGAGGAAAGGGCACTTTGCTTCGTACAGCTGTCAGGAGAGGTACGAAGGCGCCAGTCAGTACCGGCTCACTTTCTCCTCTGCCAACTGGGCCATATGGCCTCAATGGTCCACATCACACTCCTAGCCCGCTTGCACATGCAGGCAGCCCAGTGGTGCCTCCACTCCCAGTGGACTCAGGCCACGGGCAGGCTGCGGGACAGGGTCAGGGTCACCTGCTGTTTGGCGGACTCCCTCAACTGGTGGAAGTCCCTATACCACCTCCGAGCAGGGATGCCATTCCAGGTGCCTGCACCACAGAGGGTCTTTACCACAGACTCCTCCCTCCTGGGCCGGGGGGGGGGCCCACTGCAGAGTTCTACACACTCAAGGCAGCTGGTCACAGGAGTCACTCTTACAAATCAACCTCCTGGATCTCAGAGCCATCTTCCTGGCCTTGCAGACATTCCGCCACCTCCTGTGCAATCGGCCTGTGCTGATCCACATGGACAACGAGGTCGCTGTGTTTTATTTATTTATTTAGACAGACTTGTATACCACCTTATCCTTCAATCGAGGTGGTCACGTAAACAACAGGGGGGCACAGGTTCATACTCCCTCTGCCAGGAAGCCGTGGCTCTCCTCACCTTCACAGTGCGCCACGGAATGCTCCTACGGGCAGTGTACCTTCCAGGTCAGGACAGTTGCTTAGCAGACAAACTCAGCAGAGTCCTGTGCCCACACGAATGGCATCTGAACCGAAGGGTGGCGCAAAGACTCTTCCGCCTCTGGGGCATGCCCGTGATGGACCTGTTTGCCTCCCCAGACAACACACAGCTGCCCCGCTTCTGCTCACACCAGCTGCATCCTGGGAGAGTTGCAGCGGATGCCTTCCTAACCCCATGGTCCGAGGGCCGCCTCTATACCTTCCCACCGACTCCTCTAGTGGCCAAGCCCCTTTTCACGGTCCAGAGCGAGCAAGCATCAGTGATTCTGATTGCCCCCAGATGGGCCAGGCAACCCTGGTTCCCTCTGCTGTTCTCCTTGTCAGTGACACTCCCAGTCCTATTGGGTCGGGATCCAGACCTCCTGTCTCAGGAGGAGGGCTCCCTCCTGCACTCCAACCTGGGGTCGCTATCATTGATGGTGTGGCTGCTGAAAGGGATAGCTTTGGCCCCTTTCAGTCTCCTGGGGGAAGCCAAGGAGATCCTGCTGGCCTCCCGAAAACTCTCTACCAGATGGGCGTAAGCCTTCAAATGGAGAAGATTCTCTGTCTGATGTGCAGAAGGAGAGGAGAACCCTTTCTCCTGCTGCGTGCAAATGGTGCTAAGGTACTTACTGCACCTCTTGCACACAGGCCTGAAATAAAATTTGGTGAGGGTACACCTGAATGCCATAGCCACTCACCATCCTATAGAGGGGAAATCCCTCTCAAACCAATCCCTGTTCTCCAGGTTTCTCCGAGGCCTCTTAATATCAAAGCCCCCTCTCTGTCCTCCTGCGACGGAATGGGACCTTAATGTGGTTCTTACCCAACTCATCAGACTGTCGTTCAAGCCCCTGGCCACCTGCCACTTGCGATCCCTATCTTGGAAAGTTTTTTTTCTGGTAGCCATCACGTCCGCTCAGAGAGTGAGTGAACTCCAGGCCTTGGTGGCGGACTCGCCTTATACAACTTTCTACAAGAACAGGGTAGTGCTTCACACACATCCTAAATTCCTCCCCAAGTTGGTATCTCCCTTTCACCTCAGCCAGGAGGAGGAACTCACATTGCATATGCTAGACTGTAAACCGGCCCTGTCCATCTACCTGCAGCGGACCCAGGCCCATCGCAAAGCTCCTCAGCTCTTTGTGTCTTATATGCCCAAGCAGACTGGGGCTCCTGATTACGAAGTGAACTCTGTCCACTTGGGTGGTGGACTGCATTGCCCTCACCTATGAATGAGTGGGCCTGTCTCTTGAGCACCGGATCACTGCACATCACGTGCGGGTTGTGGCCGCATCGGTGGCCAACCTCTTCTCAGTGCCGATGATGGAAACCTGCAAGGCCACCACATGGTCTTCAATTCATATATTTGTAGCTCATTACTGCCTGGAGAGTGAGTCACGCAGGGACAGTGCCTTTGGGCAGGCAATACTCCGTAATAGTTTTGGAGTATAGGCAACTCCTGTCCGCTGACCCTTCTGTGTTCTGGCTACTGGAGTGATGGTGTCGCTGCATGCACGGGTCTTGCAGAGTCTCTGTCCGGACTCACCTTCTGCAACTTACAGCTATCCAATGGGTCGCCAGTAGTGCTGTCATAGTTCGGTCCTCGGCAGCCTGGAGCTAGGGAGTCCCATATGTGAGGACTGTCTTCCTGCTTGTTCCTGGAGAAAGTGTAGTTACTCACCTGTAACAAGTGTTCTCCAGGGACAGCAAGAATCAATCCTCACAACCCTCTCTCCTCTCCTTGGAGTTGCCTCCCTACTTTGTTTTAAGTCCTTTTTCGCTATGTTATCTGACTGAACAAGATGGCACCCTTGGGAGAGAAGGGGACCACGCATGCGTGGTAGCATTCCCAAAAGCTTTCTGTGTAAGCTGGGGAAATGCTCCGCTGATGCCAGTCACCCATATGTGAGGACTGATTCCTGCTGTCCCTGGAGAACACCTGTTACAGGTGAGTAACTATGC
This sequence comes from Ichthyophis bannanicus, assembly GCA_033557465.1. Classification (NCBI taxonomy): domain Eukaryota; kingdom Metazoa; phylum Chordata; class Amphibia; order Gymnophiona; family Ichthyophiidae; genus Ichthyophis; species Ichthyophis bannanicus. The sequence goes on along the minus strand of JAWIIG010000024.1, from coordinate 1,101,679 downwards.
TTTTCCCCCATCAAGATAAGTATTCGGTTCTGATTCCATAAGAACATAACATAAGAACATAAGATATGCCATACTGGGTCAGACCAAGGTCCATCAAGCCCAGTATCCTGTTTCCAGCAGTGGCCAATCTAGGTCATACGTACCTAGCAGTTTCCCCAAAAGACACAGGTTCCACAATACTTGTACTGGGTCAAGTATTGATATCCTGGGTCCCTTCTTAATAATGGTTTATGGACCTTTCCTCCAGGAACTTGTCCAAACCTTTTTTTAAACCCAGCTACACTAACAGCCTTTACTACATCCTCCAGTAACAAATTCCAGAGTTTGATTACACGTTGAGTGAAAAAATATTTTCTTTTATTAGTCTTAAATAGTATCTCCAGGAACAAGCAGGAATGAGTCTTCACATATGGGTATCGTCGGCACCGACGGAGCCTGCGCGGGAACGCTCCCCAACATCCAGAAAGAAAACTTTTGGGAGCATCCCACAGCGCCTGCGCGCTGCCTTCCCGCCTTTCCTAACCGCCTCTCTCCAGTTCTTCTTTTCCGCAGAGCCAGCAGGTCGTGTTCCTCTCACCACTGAAGAATTTCTTATTTTCTTTTCTTTTTCTTTAGTCGCGTGTCTGTCTTCTCGATTCCGGACCGGTACCGCCGGTCTTTTCTTTCTTTATTCTAAAAAAAAAAAGACGACTGTTTTTTCTCACTTCAGTGCATTTTTTCTTTCTGTGGCCTTAGGCATACGAAAATTTTTCCTCATGGAAAAGCCCGCCTCCGGGTTTAAAAAGTGCACGAAGTGCAGCGGCACTATTTCTGTCACCCACACCCATGACTGGTGTCTAAAATGTTTAGGTCCTGACCATTCCATTACGGATTGTGAGTCCTGTTCCATGATGTCTAAAAGAGGTCTACAGAATCGAGCAGCCAAGCTCAGTACCCTGTTTCCCTCTGATGCAGCTTCGGTGGCATTGACGTCTTCCAGGGCTGCTTCTTCCTCCCATGGATCTCGGGTAACCAAACTTAAGTCCAGCAGGTCCTCGAAGAGTAGATCTCCCTCTAAGTATCAAGATGCCTCCGGGCTTGCTCTCGAGGAATCCGCACCAGCAAAATTACCCCGGCGGGAGGCTTCAGCTTCCAAAGCTTTATCTATGGGGTCACAGGTTGACATCGATGGCTCGGCCTCGACCGATCACCTGTTGCCATGTTATGGGGTACCGGTGGTTTCCACTGGTACCGACATCCAGACATTGGTGGCGTCGATGAATCAGAATATTCTGACCATGCAGCGTGCCATCACGGCATTCATACAAGCTGCGACGCCTTCGGTACCACAACAAACTCCGTTGTCTGTACCGATTCCGGCATATCGGTTCCGGTGCCGGTACCGATTGCATCGACATCAGCTTCGGTGTCGACGGCAGTGGTACACTGTTCTGTGATGCCCATCGGTACCGATCACTCCCGATGTCGATACCACCCGGTACGCGTATCGGGCTCTGCAGGAGCATCCAGACAGGCGATACTTTGATTCCTCTGAAGACTCTGATGAATCAGAGGCCTCTATCGAAGCATCGGTGATCCTTCCTCAGGAGCCCTCTTCTCCAAAAAGGAGAATGTCTCCTCCAGAAGACTTGTCTTTTCAAGACTTCATTAGGGAAGTGGCCAGGGGCCTTTCCATCTCAGTGGCCCCTGAGACAGAGCCTAGAGCCAAAAAATTAGATATTTTACAATATGCTAAGGCTCCTAAAGAGGCAGCCACTTTACCAATACATGAGATTCTTTATGATCACATGTTAGGCATATGGGAGACTCCTCTCACCACCTCCCCTCATTCTCGTAGGTTGGACACCATGTATCGTGTTCCTCCTTGTCCTGGCTTTCATAAGACTCGGCTTCTCACCACTCCATTGTGGTGGAGTCTGCTATGAAAAAGATCAAGAGTGCAAAAAGGCACTCTTCTACTCCTCCAGGAAGAGAATGCAGAACCTTAGATGCCTTTGGCAGTAGAACTTTCCAGGCCAGTATGCTTGTTGCCAGAATCAACTCCTATAGTCGCTATATGGGGATGTTTCTAAAAGAAGTTACAGATCATCTGCAAACTTTGTCTCCTTTTATTTCAGAAGATAAAAGGGAAGAGTTTCTCACCTGGCTTAAACATGCCCAGGATATTTCCAAGTTTTCCAACCGTGCAGCCTTTGACTCTTTTGAAGGTGCCAGCAGAGCCTCGGCTATTGCCATAGGTGCACGCAGAGTTGCTTGGTTACAAGCTTCTGATTTGTAACCCTGGGTTCAGGATGGACTAGGAAACCTTCCTTGTACAGGTGAAAACCTTTTTGGCAAAGATTGGCAAGCAAAGGCCACCCAGATGGATGCTGAAAATTCTGCTTTAGATAGACTTTCAAAGTCTACTTCTGCTCCTTTTAAGAAAAGGTGGTTCAAAAAGGCATTTTTCCCAAAAAAAGGGAAATATTATTCTGCTTATGGTCAGCAGGCATCTTCTGCAGGTCGTTTTGCTACAAAGAGACAGCAACAACCGAAACAGGCCAAGCCTAAGGCTGCTAGGACTGCTACGGCCCAACAGCCTCAGCCTCCTCAGGGCCTTTGACTTACAACTAGAGAACTTAGCCTTTCTGGCTCTAGAACATCCAGAGCCTCTCACCATTCCAGGAAGGTTAGCTTACTTTGCTCCCAGATGGGAACAAATCACAGCAGAGCAATGGACCCTCTCCATCATAAGGGACGGGGACAAGCTTCATTTCTTAAACCTTCCTCCTCACACCATGGTGAGACAGTTCAATTCTCCAACATCTCTCCTCGACCTTCTGGGTCAGGAGATTGCTACCCTTCTTGCCCAAGGGGCAATAGAAGAAGTACCCCTTCTTCAACAGGGCTCAGGGTTCTACTCCCCCTACTTTCTCATCCCAAAGAAAACAGGGGGCTACAGACCCATTTCAGATCTTAGGGAATTGAACAAGTTTCTATGCAAGGAGAAATTCAAGATGACTTCTCTCGGTACTCTCCTTCCATACCTCTAGAGTCAGGACTGGCTTTGTTCTCTAGATCTCAAGGATGCGTACACCCATGTCCTCATCCATCCAACACACAGAAGGTTCCTTTGGTTCCTTTTCCAAGGAAAGCACTATCAATACAGAGTGCTTCCCTTCGGTCTGGCCTCTGCCCCAAGGGTGTTCACAAAATGCATGGCAGTAGTAGCTGCATTTCTACGCACTCTAGGAATATTTGTATTCCCATATCTGGACGACTGGCTCATCGAAGCTCCATCCCAGTCAGAGGTCCAGGCTTCCCTGGCCTGCACAAGCCGTATCCTTCAATATCTGGGACTTGTAATAAACATCCCAAAATCCCATCTCACCCCTACTCAATCTCTGGAGTTCATAGGGGCCTTACTGGATACCACCACTGCAAGGGCCTATCTTCCCCAAGCCCGTTGCCTACGCTTGGTGCAGTTAGCCTCCCAGATTCAGTTAAAGTCCCACTTAACTGCTCGAGAGATGTTACAACTGTTAGGCCACATGGCATCCACTGTGCATGTGGTCCCTTATGCTCGCCTTCACATGAGGGCAGCTCAATGGGCTTTGTCCACCCAATGGACCCAGGCATCAGGGTGCCTGTCAGACAAAATAGCAACTTCCAGTCGCCTTTTTTGCTCTCTCCAGTGGTGGAAGTCCACCCAAAATCTGTTGCTGGGGTCCCCCTTTCAACAAGTGTTACCCCAAGCAACCCTCACAACAGATGCCTCCCCAAAGGGTTGGGGGGCTCATCTACAAGATCTCTCCACCCAGGGCATCTGGTCTCCACAGAAGACATCTCTACATATCAACCTCTTAGAGCTCAGAGCAATTTTTCTAGCTCTCAGAGTCTTCCACACCCTGCTCAGCTACAAGACAGTCCTCATCCACACGGACAACCAAGTAGCCATGTTCTACGTGAACAAGCAGGGGGGAACTGGCTCTCTGTCGCTTTGCAATGAAGCTCTGAGATTGTGGGCCTTCGCCAGAGAGCATCAGATTCATCTCATGGCAGTATATCTTCCAGGGGTTCAAAACGCTTGGGCAGACAGACTCAGTCGAGTTCTGCTTCCACACGAATGGTCCCTCCATGGGGAGCAGATAACCAGGATCTTTCAAATTTGGGGAACCCCAGACATAGACCTGTTTGCAAGTCCGTGGAATGCCAGACTTCCCCAGTTCTGTTCCAGGATTCCGTGTCAGGGAGTTCAGGCCAAGGATGCCTTCCTCCTTCATTGGGGGCAAGACTTCCTCTATGCCTTTCCACCCATTCCCCTAATTCCCAAGACACTGTTCAAGCTTCAGAGAGACAGGGGGTCTATGATCCTCATAGCACCACGTTGGCCACGCCAAGTGTGGTACCCTCTACTTCTGCATCTCTCTCAAGCTCCCTCCCTGGACTTGGGATCTGCTCCAGACCTCCTCTCCCAGGAGGAGGGAACGTTGTGGCACCCAAATCCACAGTCTCTTCATCTCAGGGCCTGGTTGCTGAAGGCCTAGACCTTCAAGATTTGCATCTTTCTCAGCAAGTGAAGGATATCCTTCATGCTTCCAGAAAGCCTTCCACCAGACGTTCCTATGCTTTTAAATGGAAAAGGTTTACTATTTGGTGTGCAGAGAAGGGTCTTAACCCTCTTGCAATACCTCTGAATTCTTTACTAGAGTATTTGCTGCATTTATCCCATGCAGGCCTTAAAACAATTCAGTAAGAGTCCATTTGAGTGCTATTGCAGCATTCCTTAAGCCTCTCAATGGACAGCCTATTTCTTCTCATCCTGTTATAGCAAGATTCATGAGAGGCCTTCTTTTGACTAAACCTCCCATTAGACCACCTCCAGTGGCATGGGACTTGAATCTGGTTCTTGGCCAGCTTATGAAGCCACCCTTTGAACCCTTAGCCTCTACCTCCTTGAAATTTCTTTCCTGGAAGGTTATTTTTCTCATTACAGTCACTTCAGCTCGCCGCATCAATGAGCTGCAAGCCTTGGTGACTAATCCTCCTTATACAAGGTTCCATCATGACAAGGTAGTCCTCAGGACCAATCCACACTTTATGCCTAAAGTGGTCTCACCTTTTCATCTGAACCAGGAGGTGTATTTACCTGTCTTTTTTCCAGGACCTCATGCATCAAGTGCAGAGAGGAATCCTCATACTCTGGATTGTAAGAGAGCACTTGCTTTTTACTTACAAAGGACACAGCAACATAGAAAGTCTTCTCAACTATTTGTTGCTTTTGATCCCTCTCAGTTAGGACTTCCAGTCTCTAAGAGAACTCTGTCCAATTGGATTGCTCAGTGTATTTCCTTCGCCTACCAGAGTAAGAGCCTTTCTCTGGAGGGCCATGTCACAGCTCACAATGTGAGGGCCATGGCAGCCTCTATGGCTCATCTAAACTCTGTGTCCATCGACCAAATCTGTCGAGCGGCCACCTGGGCCTCGGTTCATATCTTTACAGCCCATTACTGCTTGGACAAGGACTCCCGCCGGGATGCCTTGTTTGGTCAGGCTGTTCTCAAACACCTGTTCCATACCTAATCAACTCCTACCCCCATCCCTGGTTGGATGCCCGAGATCCATGGGGTGAGGTAGAGCCCTTCTCAGGGACTCACAACCTTGGAGATCTCCCTGGCATCTCTAGCTGGGGAGTCCCCATATGTGAAGACTCATTCCTGCTTGTTCCTGGAGATAGCACAGTTACTTACCTGTAACAGGTGATCTCTGGGAACAGCAGGAATAAGTCTTCACAACCCACCCACCTCCCCTAGGAGTTGTATCTCTCTATCTATCTTTCCTTTCCTCTCTGTCTCTCTTTATCTCAGCTTAAAACTCGAACTGGAGAGAGGCGGTTAGGAAAGGCGGGAAGGCAGCGCGCAGGCGCTGTGGGATGCTCCCAAAAGCTTTCCTTCTGGACGCTGGGGAGCGTTCCCGCGCAGGCTCCGTCGGAACCGACGATACCCATATGTGAAGACTTATTCCTGCTGTTCCCAGAGATCACCTGTTACAGGTAAGTAACTGTGCTTTACCCTGTAGCTTCATTGCATGTCTCCTAGTCTTTCTATATTCTGATAACGTAAACAATCAATCTACGTTTACCCGTTCCAAATGGCATCTGTTTCCTAGCTCCAAAAGGTTCAGTGAAGCATAACCAAATTCTACATGATTTTATTTTTCATTGAGGTCAGCTGATATGGCATCTATTGCATATTCTGTCATGACCTCAGGAGCTAATCATAGAAGGAGGAAGGAAAGGGGTCCCCCATCTGGCTAAATGGCTCTTTAGCCTGTCAGCAGTAACCTCTTCATTATGTCTGGTTGAAATTGAGGGGGGAAAACCTAGGTAGTTGCAAATTATTTTTTCCACAGAGACAAAATAGGGGGGAAAAAACCTTCAGTAAAAAGGCTCCTAAATCTTCTGGTACTGTAGGCCAATAGAACCAGGTTCTGACTGAGCAGGAAACCCAAAGAAACAGAAGGGAACTCTGACCAAAAGAAATACAGAATTATAAACATACACTATTTAAATTGAAAACATCAAAGCTTCATAAACTGATACCTTAACATCTTGGCAAAAAATATTGGGCACTCAGCATAAATTATCATGGCTGGAAGATATGTCTTTGGAAAGAAGGAAAAGCCAATTAGTCAGATTTTGATTTTTGATTGTGCAAATGCTCTTCAGGAAGCCCCATTTTGCATAGAATGTCTAGGCAGGAAATGGAACATCAAAATTAGGACATTCACAATTCCCCTAAAACTTTTACAAAAGATACTGCAGAATGCAAAGCTTTTTGTACAATATTTATAAGAATGCTAGCAAATTTAAGTGAATTTGCCAGCATGTACAATAAAAGCATCAGTTTCACAAAACTACCCAATCTAAATAAAAGCAGCATCATGCGAGGCTGTACACATGTAAGTGCTGATTTCACAACACACAGGGTATTTGCCAGCACCTACATGTGCAAGTACTGAGTTCTACAAAACTGCAGATACAAGAGGAGCCAAGTGACATACTGTTGTCTTTTAAATTAGAGTCTGCTCAGATAAGCAGAATTGCTCCTTCCATCATTGATGGAGACCTCTGTTTCATACGAGCCAATTGGTGATACTTTGTCTGACTTGGAGCAGGTGTAAATGCCAATGGGGACATTTTTAACAATATACATGTACTGCCATTTTAAAATAGATATATTTTTTTTCAACTGCCCAAACCACACCAAGGACATTTCCACTTAACATCTATGTGTGCCACAACATTTACATAGACGTGCCATTTACATGTGTAAATGCTGCTATCTCCACATGTACATACCATGCAACCGTTCTAAAATGACCTTCATAATATCCTAAGTCAGGCCATAGGATATTTTATATTGATCTGATTATACGAGTTTCTCTTTCAGTTTTTAAAACACTTTTTCCAGATTTTATTATCTCTGTTTTTATTTTCTGACTCTGCTGTCATTTTCCTTTCAGGATATGTAGTCCTCATTAATGAGTGATCTCATCCAAAGAAGCACAGCACAACATTACAGAGCTTTCCAGCATAGTCGTTGGCAAACATGTGGAACTTTCCACACTAGCATTTTCATATGAGACAACCTCTGTTCTTCTTCCTCTACAGAGCTTTTCTGACATGTTTGTGCTGCAAGTCTGGTCGTTTTCATTTAATTCAGTATTGGGTCACCTCATTAATATTCTCCTCATCTGTCTAGTTTCCCTAGATATGTTTATAAGTTTCTTTCCATTTTTTTTTGTGCAGCTGCGGCCTGCATTGAGCAGTACGGGTCAATTTTTCTTTTTTGAACATTGAGCAGTTTGATTTTGCTTTGGCTATATTTTCCATCAGTGTTCCAGAGGGAAGGAATTATCTGCTGCTTTGAGACGTGCAGGTGATGCTCAGTCACAATCCTTGAAATAATCATATATGCCATCTTTTGTCACCTAGAAGTCTTCATGGCCATGAAGAGCGGTAAAAAAGGAGCTCCTCTGTTTGAGTAAGCCTCTGGCTTCAATCTAGCATAATTTCTGCTGGTTTGCCCCATGTATTTTTATAAAGACACATAGGTACCTGTATGTTTTTATAAAATAGGCACTACCTTATCCTGTTAACCTAGGCAACCTGTTATACAATTATCCTCAACAAGTAGCTGATGGCATATACCGCACTATTCATCAGTGCGGTTTACATTAAACAACAACATACCTGTCAATATATAACTGATCTAGGTTTACAGATAACAGGGAAGGTAAACTGGGTGCAAACTGGGGAATAACTATATACAATTAAATATGTTACATCAAGGTTTGGTATTTGATGAAGTTCGGTATTTTCCCATTTTAAACCTTTGTTCTGGGTTGTTGATGTGTGTAAGAGTTAGTTGAGTGATGCGGAAGACAGTTCTGTGGTGTGTATGGTAGCTTAAAGTGCAAAGTGAATAAATAGTGCTTGAGGGACTTTCTGAAATGGGTGATATCTCTGATTGATCTGATGCTGGGGGGTAGTTTGTTCCAGCACTTGGGGGCATAAGACACAAAAGCTCTGTTAGTGGTTTGTTGTGTCCATTTTGTGGAGATACTAGGAGTGACTAGTGTATTTTCTGCTACTAGTCTTCTGGATCTATCATTCGGTGCGTGAGTGATTAGATTTGAGATTGATGCAGGTGATATTTTATTAATAGCCTTGAATGTGATGAGGAGAGCTTTGTATATTATTCTGCAGTTTATCGGGAGCCAGTGTAGGTCGACCAGTATTGGTGTTATGTGCTCTCTTTTTGAAGCTCCGGATAAGATGCGGGCTGCCGCGTTCATCGCCAGTTGTAGTGGTCTTAGTGTATTCTTGGGTAGGCCGTGCAGGATGATATTCGCATAGTCGAAGTGCGGTGTGACTAATGCTTGGAAAACTGTACGGAAATCTTTGGTCTCCAGCATTGGTTTCAGGTGTCGCAGTGTTTTTAGTTTGTAATATATTGATCTTACTGTGTTCTTTATGTGCTCCTTAAGATTGAGTTTCTGATCGAGTGTCACACCGAGGTACTTTATGGAGGCCTTGATCGGGAGCTCTGCATCTCTCACTATGAGGGTGGTTGGTGGCGAAAACTGTTTGTTTCTTGTGGCTATTAGCACTTCGGTTTTCTTGAAATTTATTCTCATGTTCTGATTGAGAAGCCAGTCGGTTATTGCATTGAAGCAGTTGATTAGTGCGGAGTAGTCAGGATTTGATACATCGATCGGTGTGAAAATTAGCACGTCATCTGCATATAATAGACAAGATATACCGAAGTCTCTGGTGATGTCACAGATTGGCTGCATGTATATATTAAAAAGCAGCGCAGATAGAGATGAGCCTTGGGGTACTCCTTGTTTCTGTTGGAAGGGTTCAGATGTAATGTTGCCTATACGGACCTGTTGCCAACGCTCCTCTAGGTATGATTTGCACCAGTCCCAGGCAAGGTTATGGATGCCCTTTTCGTGAAGTCTAGTTAGCATAATCTTATGGTCAACTGAGTCGAATGCCGCTGATATGTCCAGGAAAATCATTGCAACGGCCATGTGAATGTTGTCAATCCCACAAATGAGTTTGTTGAATAGTGAAGTCATGAGTGTTTCAGTTCCATGAGCTTCTCGGAATCCGTGTTGGCATGGGTCCAACGGGGCTGCTGTGTCTATGTGTTGTTGGATCTGCCTCTGAGTTTCCTTCTCAAGTATCTTGGCTAGATAGGGAATACTGGAAATTGGGCGGTAAGACTCTTCCTTCTTTGGGTCCATCTGGTTATTTTTTAGTAGAGGGCGAATTGATGTTTGTTTAAGGGCCGTAGGGAAAATCCCAGTTAGGTAGGAGATATTTGCGATCTTAACTATGTAAGGGCTAAGCTCAGCACGTAAGGTTTTGATCCAGTGTGCTGGACATGGGTCATTTGGTGCCGTGGTGGTGTTTATGGTGGCGATAATATCTTCGATGGTTCTTCTTGATGGAGGTGAAAATTTATCAAGTGAAGCTTGAGCTTGAGGGAATTGGGTTAGTACTTGTGATGGAACTGTATTTGCCTTGACCAATTTGGATTGGATGAAGTTGGCATATAATTGTGGTTGTATGTATTCTTGATGTGGTGGCGATGGTTCTTTGGTTAAAGTTTTTACTAAATTGAAGAGATCACGTGGTCTGTTTAGCGCTTTGCTGAGGAGATCGGAGTGGAATTCTTTCCTTGTGGCCCAAGTTAGTTCGCGATGCTTTTTGAGGTGAGTGAGGTATTCATCTTGATCCTGGCTGTTGTGGGTGTGTCTCCATTTTCTTTCTAACTTTCGCAGTTGGAGTAGAGATGTACGTAATTCTGTAGAGAACCATGGGGCATCCTGCTTTTTATTGGAGCGATTCTTGGATGGGAGTTTCTTGTTTGTGATTGGCTGATGGGCGTACTGATAGAGAGTGTCATTCCAGTTAGAGATCACTTCGTTTAGGTTGTCCGTTGGCTTGGATAATTTTGGCAGCACTTGTTTAGTGAGGGTCTCTATGTCTAACGGCTTAAATCGCCCTGAACTAGCTGTTGAGGTGACTGGCTGGGCGAGTGTGTTTAGATTTGTTGGTATCTGAAAGATGATCAGGCTATGGTTTGACCAAGGGACTGGGATAATAGATGGTTGGGTATGGTTATTTACGCTTGTAACTGCTGGAGGAGCGAATATCAAATCGAGGATGTTCCCTTGTTTGTGTGTGGGGTTGAGCACGATTTGCTTGTATCCAAGGTCTGTCATTGCATCGAGGAATGTACTAGATAAGTCATGATGTAGAGAGGCAAGGTTGAAATCTCCCAACAACCAGTTTGGCCTGTTGGGATTATCAGAGTTGCAGGCCAAGTTTATTATATCCGAGAAATCCTCTGATACTGCGTTTGGTGCTGCGTAAATGAGATTGATAGAGTTGTTTCTATTTGTGATAGTTATAGTGTCTAGGTGCTGGGAGCTCCTGGTTAGGGATACTCGGTATTGCAGCTCGGACTTTGCTATTATGAAGACTCCTCCACCTCTTCTGTTATCTCTGTTACAAGCGAAGAGTGAGAAATTAGGGGGAGTGATTTGGTTAATTATGGCAGTGTCTGTGTCAGACAGCCATGACTCAGTGACCATTAGAAGGTCTAGGTTGTAGTTGGATATTAGGTCTGTGATGGCCGGCCATTTGTTGCGCACAGACCATGCGTTGATGAGTGCACACCTGAGCTCGAGTTGCACGTCATCTTTGTTGATCTTTTTGTTAGTAATGGTCTCCAGAGATATGTAGAGCAGGCGTGTTTGTCTCTTGTGTTGTAGGTTTGGATGAGGTTGATAATGGTGTAGTGATATTTTCTATTTGATCCTAGGAATACTGGGATAGGGTTATGATCATGTATGGCTGAGTCAGAGTCATGAATGGACAGGGCAATGGTATAAAGAAAAGAGAAAGTTAGGGTTGAGGTAGGCATAATTAGCTTTCTTTAATGTTATCTCGGTTGTTTGTGAGGGGCATCCAATGGTACCTGGAGATATAGTGAGGTTTGGGGTAAATGGTGATAAATGGTGTATATGGGGTACAGTGTTTTCTCAGTGTCAATGTGAGATGGTAATGCAAGAGGAGAACACTATGGTACAACTTTGTGAGAGACTTGTGAGAACATCACAGTTGATACATTGTTATGGTAGTAGAGACAGCATTATTAAAGGGTTTTTGTTACAAGGTCTTGGTTACATAGTAGCTATGTAGTATAACAGTTAACATTCCTTTTACTGTTTACTGATAGTAAAGTACACAGCTGAGGGTTAAGTAAATAGCCTGGAAAATTGATAACTAGTATACTATTTCTAGGTCAACTCTCCTGTGCCTTACAGCGGTGGAGTGTCTTTGTTTAAGGGAAGTAAATACTTGGCTGTAACACATTTAAACAGATTCTATATACCTTCTGTTGTGAGCTTCTCTCAATGTGTCCATGGCAGACTGATGAAATGCAGAAAATCCAGTCTAATGGTTGTTGCCGTCAATATTTGGTCGGATATGGAGTGTAGAGAGGAGCCGGTGGAGGAAAAGGTGGGGACCTCCTTCGGGGTGTTGTGGTGAGAGAGCCAAGATTCTTGGTAGCTGTTATTATGGGCTCAGTAGATCGGTGATGGACCACTGCCTAAGGGCCATGCCAAAGGGCCCTCTGGCGAGGCCCTCAGGCGCGGGCCCGCCAGGCGCGGGTGTGCGCCTGCCGGCGCTCTCTTTTGTTGCAGGCTGCTCAACCCCGATTGGGTAGAGCAGTCTGTGGGCGGGAGGACCGTTGCTCCGGCGTGCTCTTCCCCGATCGGGAGAGCAGTGGCTGGGCCGGAGGGGAGCAGGCGGTGGAGAGGCCTGTGTTCCTGCCGGCGCTCTCTTTTGGTGCAGGCTGCTCAACCCCGATTGGGTAGAGCAGTCTGTGGGCGGGAGGACCGTTGCTCCGGCGTGCTCTTCCCCGATCGGGAGAGCAGTGGCTGGGCCGGAGGGGAGCAGGCGGTGGAGAGGCCTGTGTTCCTGCCGGCGCTCTCTTTTGGTGCAGGCTGCTCAACCCCGATTGGGTAGAGCAGTCTGTGGGCGGGAGGACCGTTGCTCCGGCATGCTCTTCCCCGATCGGGAGAGCAGTGGCTGGGCCGGAGGGGAGCAGGCGGTGGAGAGGCCTGTGTTCCTGCCGGCGCTCTCTTTTGGTGCAGGCTGCTCAACCCCGATTGGGTAGAGCAGTCTGTGGGCGGGAGCACCGTTGCTCCGGCGTGCTCTTCCCCGATCGGGAGAGCAGTGGCTGGGCCGGAGGGGAGCAGGCGGTGGAGAGGCCTGTGTTCCTGCTGGCGCTCTCTTTTGGTGCAGGCTGCTCAACCCCGATTGGGTAGAGCAGTCTGTGGGCGGGAGGACCGTTGCTCCGGCGTGCTCTTCCCTGATCGGGAGAGCAGTGGCTGGGCCGGAGGGGAGCAGGCGGTGGAGAGGCCTGTGTTCCTGCCGGCGCTCTCTTTTGGTGCAGGCTGCTCAACCCCGATTGGGTAGAGCAGTCTGTGGGCGGGAGGACCGTTGCTCCGGCGTGCTCTTCCCCGATCGGGAGAGCAGTGGCTGGGCCGGAGGGGAGCAGGCAGTGGAGAGGCCTGTGTTCCTGCCGGCGCTCTCTTTTGGTGCAGGCTGCTCAACCCCGATTGGGTAGAGCAGTCTGTGGGCGGGAGGACCGTTGCTCCGGCGTGCTCTTCCCCGATCGGGAGAGCAGTGGCTGGGCCGGAGGGGAGCAGGCGGTGGAGAGGCCTGTGTTCCTGCCGGCGCTCTCTTTTGGTGCAGGCTGCTCAACCCCGATTGGGTAGAGCAGTCTGTGGGCGGGAGGACCGTTGCTCTGGCGTGCTCTTCCCCGATCGGGAGAGCAGTGGCTGGGCCGGAGGGGAGCAGGCGGTGGAGAGGCGGTGGAGCAGGCGGTGGAGTGCGAGTAGCAGAACATATTTGAGCACATCCTAGTTGTTCTGAGGGCAGTCCCTTGCCTTCTAGCCCCACTTAATGCAGAGATGTCTGTGTGCAAACAGAAAAGTTTAAATCTTCCTATGCTAGTAACAACTTGGCAAGTGGTCATCAGGGGAAAAACAATATGGTGTCAGAATCTTATGAGGAGCCCGAGAGAGCAGGTCAGCTTTGCACATGAAAGGACATGTGGAGGTGGTGTGAAGATAACCGCCGGGAAGTGGCTTCTAATAAATCTGAAGTGCAAGACCCAATGACTTCAATACAACAAGATGTCCAGGAGCTGGACCAGAGAGTGGAAGTGGCAAAGGAGCACCTAGAGAAACAAGCAGAGATGTCTAATGAGGTGTATGGGGCGGTGGTCGTAATACAGTGTGAGAACAAGCAACTGAAAGATGAACTGAGGATCTCAGGAATAGATCTCGGTACTGTAGCATTTGAATTTCTGATGTTCCCAAGACAGAAAAATACAAGCAGGATGGAAAGGTGTTACAAGACATCTGTGGCTATCAGGCACTAAGGAAGAAGAGGCCTCGGTGGGGGTAGAAGACTTAAAGAAAACACATTGCATGCAGGGAGCACCCCCTAGAGACAAGCCTGGAGATAAAGTAGCTTGTCTCTTCTAATTTATGGATAATGATCATATAATAAAGAAGGGCATGTTTAAGTGGGAAAACTGTGAGATTGAGATCTATCAAGACCTGGCCCCTTCAGTGCCATCCAGCACTATGAGAAGTAACGGGATGTTTGAACAGAGAACAGATTCGCTACAAGTGGTTGTTCTTATTTGTCAAATACAGGCTACTTTGAGGGCTAAAGGGAGGTGGATTGTTTGTGGTGTTTTCCTCTATAAGTATAATTGCTTCTTTATTGTTTTGCGTTTCCATCTCTATTTCTGTTCAAGATGTATTCTTGATTGTTTTTGCAAATTTCAAAAAATTTAAATTAAAAAAAAAAATCCAGGCTAAAAATCCACCTCTTCAAGGCTGCTTTTGGATCCTGATCCATTTATTCTCCTTCTCAACACATATGTGTATCTTTACTATTCCCCTAGATTTACCCTAGTCCCTAGTTTGTTGTCTGTCTCGATTAGACTGTAAGCTCCCATGAAGCATGGATGGTCTCTTACATGTGTTTGTACAGCACTCTGTATACCTGGTAGCGCTATACAAAATAAGTAGTAGTAGTGCGTTGTAATTTGAAGTAAAGGGGGTCACAAAGAGTGTCCGAACTACTGAGGAGAGGAGGCCCTGAGCCCAGCTGCTTAAGGAGGGAAACCTCAGAGAAAGGACTTGACAGTGACATCTGGAAGAGTTGATGTGGAGCGGACACGTCAAAAGGTTCGAGCAAACATTCAGAGGCTTTATCTACTGCCATATTGCTCTCATAGGCATAGGTATCCCCATCCCTCCTGCTCTACACAAGTAGTGGAATACCCCAGGCATCTGGGCCGGATCTACTGCTTTTTAACATATTCATAAATGATCAGGAAATGGGAATAACATGTGAGGTAATCAAATTTGCAGCTGACACAAATTTATTCAGAGTTATTAAAATATAAGAGGATTGTGATAAACTGGAAGACTGGATGTTCAAATGGCAGATGAAATTTAATGTAAACAAGTGCAAAATTATGCACTTAGGAAAGAACAACCCAAGCTATGGTTACACAATGCAAGATTCCACATTAGGAACCACCACCCAGGAAAAAGATTTAGGCGTCATCGTGGATAACACGTTGAAACCCTCCGCCCAGTGTTCAGCGGAATTAGAAAAAGTACAGAGAACAGCCACCAAAATAGTAAAGAGGGTGGAAGGATACCCCTTTGAAAAGAGGTTTAAAAGGCTAGGGCTCTTCAATCTGGAAAAGAGACTGCTGAGGGGAGAGATATGATAGAGGTCTATAAATTAATGAATGTAGTATAACGAGTAAAGGTAGATCGATTGTTTACACCATCAAGAAGTAGAAAGAGTAGGGGACATGCAGTGAAGCTACATTGTAACCCATTTAAGAGTAAGAGAAAATGTTTTTTCACTCAACATGTAATCAAATTCTGAAATTCGTTACCTGAGAATATAGTAAAAGCTGTTAGTATAGCTGGGTTTAAAAAAGGTTTGGACAAGTTCCTGGAGGAAAGGTCCATAACCCATTATTAAAGAGAACCCAGGAAATCCACTGTTTGTCCCAATACAAGCACTGTGGAACCTGTGTGCCTTTTTGGGAACCTGCCAGGTATTTGTGACCTGGATTGATTTATTTATTTAACTTTTCTTTCTTTTTTTTTTTTTTTAATACCGCTTTTCAGGGTCATCAAAGCAGTTTACAGGGAACAGAACAATGTTTGCATAGAACAATAAAACTATATTCACATTTAACAAATTCTTCACAACATTTACAACGATTTGTCACTATTTATAATAGGCTGAGGTTTGTTTGTGAGGTATCTAGTCGAAGGGGGCAGCGACTTAAAGGAGGGGTTGAATGGTTTCTAAAGTGTCAAAGTGTTCTACAAATAAGTGGGTTTTTAGGTACTTTCTTAAGTCAGTGATGTCAGTGGTTGCTCTCAGTTGGTATGGAAGAGAATTCCAGAGTGGAGGAGTATAGAATTTGAATATTCTATGTAGTGCAGATTGTGAGAAGTGTGTGGGGATATTAGCAGTTGAGAGAGTGTCCTGGTGTTGCTTCCTCCTTGAACAATTGTCTGGGACTCATTTGATTGTCCCAGTTAGGCATCCGGCTGACTGGTTGTGAAATATTTGAATGCTAAGATTATGATCTTGTATTTTATTTGAGATCTGATGGGAAGCCAGTGGAGGGATTTTAGGATGGGGGTGATGTGATCATGTTTCTTTGAACCTTTGATCAATCGGGCTGCTGTGTTTTGAGCCAATTGTAGAACTTGGATTGCGCATTTAGGTAGGCCTTGGAGGATCAGGTTGCAGTAATCTAACTGTGGGGTGATTAGTGCCTGGCCGACAGATCGGAAGTGATTCTGGTCAAGTAAGGGCTGTAGATTTTAGAGTACCCTCATTTTGTAGTAGGCTTTGGAGGCAGTCTTGTTGATGTGGGATTGGAAGTTGAGCCTTTAGTCTAGGTGTATTCCAAGGTATTTTACTTCTGTTTTAACAGGAATTGATTGGCTACCTATTGGTGGGGGGGGGGATGAATGTCATGTCTTTTGTGATTGAGAACTTCAGATTTGTAGTAATTGATTATTAAGTTGTGTTGTGCTAGCCATTCAGTGATAGCAGTCATGCAGGATGAGATATTTGAGTAATCAGGGTTCTTAATGTCGAGAGTGGAGTAAATCATTAGGTCATCTGCATATAAGTGGTATTGAATGTTGTAGTCCCGTATAATTTTGCAGACTGGCTGTAAGTAGATGTTAAATAGGAGGGCGGAGAGAGCTGAGCCTTGCAGTAATCCTTGGTTTAGAGGGAAGGGGCTAGAGGGTGCTGTTTTTGATCTTGACCTGGGTCTTTCTATCGGAGAGGTATGAGCGGAACCATGCTAATTGGGTGTCATTTATTCCCATCTCCATCAGTCTGTCAAGGAGTATGGAGTGAATTATTGAGTCAAATGAGGATGTAATGTTGATGAATAAGAGGATGAAGCCTTGTTTGATGATTTTAATACCTTTGAGGACAGTGTTCAGAAGAGATGTTAGAAGGGTTTCGACTCCATGGGACTCTCGGAATCCGTGCTGCTGTTGGTCAAGTGGGAAGGTTGCGTCAACGTGATTTTCTAGCTGATGCAGGACTGTCTTTTCGATTAGTTTAGCTAGAAGTGGAATGCTTGATATGGGTGGCCACTGTTGGAAGCAGGATACTAGGCTTAAAGGACCTTGGTCTGACCCAGTATGGCATTTTTTATGTTCTTAAAATGACAAAAGGCAGACATATACTGATGCATAGAGTTTGTACACATAGGAATTTGACCTGGGGTGTCTTCTCAAAAGTTGCATGTTGCAAACAGCTTTGAGAAGTAGTCTCTTATCAACCGCTCATAGGCCACGTGTCCTGATATAGTGAAATGATCACTAGAGCTGCCTTCATTTGCACTATTGAAAAGTTGCCTGCTGATAATTTCAGATCATCTCCCTTTGGGCAGGTGCAAGGAGAGGAGGCACCCTAGGCAAACAAAATCACTTGCGCCTCTCCTCTCTCCGGGACTGCAGGTGCTTGCCTTAAATCTTTATATTAAACCTAACTGCAATTTATCTCACTCAATACCTATATATCATCAAGAGATAAACTAAATACATTCAATCAGCCCTATTAATTCTATATTTAATATGTAAGATTTTTTGTCTACTCGTTTGCCCTGAAAGAGAACCTTCCCTCTCTCGTAGCAAGCACTCCTTTTTCTTTTATTAAGAGTGTGCACTCACCCTTTTCATCCACTGAGGCAAAATTACAAAATAATCCTCAGTAACTCAAATTATATGATCACCATTATGAGAATGGATTATAAGCAGCATAATAATCCACTTAACTCAAGGTCCTGGAGTCAAAGTGACCTGGAGTCCAGGACCTTGAGTTAAGTGGATTATTATGCTGCTTATAATCCATTCTCATAATGGTGATCTTATAATTGTTGTTATTTGATTGAATGGATACTTGATTCATTATTGTATTCTCTTCTGTTTTATAATTGTGTTCCCTTTTATTTTTTGTAAACCACTTTTATATTTTGTGGAAAGGCGGTATATTAAGATATGGGAGAGGGAGGTCAGTACTACTTTGTTTCTCTCTAGGTAAATTACTATGTTTGGTCTGATTCATAGCCCATCCACTTCAGCTTGAAAGTACCTTTGGATAAATGACCTTCCAGAAGCTCTTCCACCTAAAATGTAAGAAAAGCACAGAGCTTAGAGCTGCCTTTTAGAGTGCATGATTCTTTATGTGCTGATCTTTTCTAACTGAGATTAGTCGCTGCTCTCTATGTACCCCACTGAATTATTATTATTATTATTATTAACATTTTTTATATACCGCACTATTCGATATCAGCACGGTTTACATGGAGCAAGAACTTCAGACAAGTTACATTTATCTGTTCATTACATATAACAGGGAAGTCAACCTGGATAACAGGGGGAACTATATACAGGAACTATATACAGAAACAGCAACAAAAACAACTATATACATAATGTTTCCTATTGATGACAGAGAGATGACTGAAAAGATGGCTGCATTTTATCCAAATATCTGTGTTATTGCCATTCCCAGGAGGATGTGGAATGAGGGGTCAAAGGACAAGGATGAAAAGGGCCAGAAAGAGGAGTGAATGTATGGAACAGCCTTGGAGACAAGGACAGTAGCAGAATTCAAGAAATCAAGAGGCAAGCGCTAAGGATTCCTGAGGGAGAAGAACTTGTGGAAACTGGGCTGTTGGTTTAGATAGACTGGATAGGCTATATGGTCTTTTCCTGCCGTCATTTTCTCCATTTCTATACTTGCCCAATAATAACACAATTTATGGTAGAGTGCTAGTAATAGCTACAGGGCTGCTGGGCTGTATACATGAATGGTCTGAGGTATTAGGCAGAATTAGTTCTGTCTTCCACTTATCTCACAGCATGAGAGTCTGTGGAACCAGACTGATAGCTCGGTGACAGTGCTGTGTGCTGTTATGAGAGCAGCTAAAGTTTGATTTCTGAGCCTGGTAACTGCTGGAGGTAAGGAATGCTGTGGGGAAATGGGAGGGGGGGGGTCTTAATGGCTAGATTCAGGTGTACCTGTATTGCATTCAGGAAGGAGGGTCATGCCAAGGGCTATGTGAGTGGTGTGATCCCAAAGGGCACAAATACAGAAGGGGCACTGATATCATCAATGGGTTCCAGGAATCTCAAAAAGAGTGAGTTACTACAGATGGCTGAGGGGGGGGGGGAGGCGAGCACCAGATTAGTCAGTCACACAGGGTGCATTTCTAGCTTGGTACAGTCCTGTCCAGAAGAAATCATGATCGGTTGCATATGGAACAAAGCTTGTCTCTCTTGAACTAGAAAGCAAGGTGGAGAGGATAAGGGGGGAGGGGGGGGGGAATCCAGGCTGTTGGAAATGAAGGTTTATGGAAGCTCAACAGAACGGGAAGAAATTACTGGGCCAAATTAAAAAAAAAAAAGAAAGTGAAGAAAATGTTTTCCTAGTTAACAGTAAAAATGTTCCTTATCGTCCCTCCAGTCTAGTCCAGAACCTCTGGGGGTAGTGCACCACCTCCTGCAGCTTGAAGACTGAGCATGTACAAAGCTGTAGACACCAGTATAAGTACCACTGGCACCGCCCCTCAGCTTCCAGTATGCTCAGTCTCCAAGCAGCTGGAGGTAGTGAGCCAGGGGGCTCACAGAGGAGCAAATAAGGAGAGTTTAAGTTTTTTGTTTTGGGACAATATTAGTTCTTGTCAGAGTTGTTAAAGTTTGAAAAAAAAAAAAAAGAAAGGAGAGTTTCTGTCAGCAGCAGCAAGCTCTGTGGAGGAGGATGAGTTGTTAGCCCTCTCCTTTCTCTTACCTCTTCTTACCCCCTTCTGCTGGGGTTCTGGGGATATCTTTGGAGGCACTTGCTAGTGTGAAGGGCTTGGCGGCTCCCGATCCCGTGAGCGGGTGAGGAGCCGCCATTTCGGCACTGTATCTTTAAATAGCTGCTGCAGACTTGACGCCGAAGCCGTTCAGCAGCTGAGCGCGAGCCCGACTTCTCTTCCGGGACTGGATCGGAGCCTCTGTGGTGACTTCAGCAGTGTGGATTCAAGCGGCAGGTACATCGGGGGATCACTCGCATCTCGGTTCAGGTCAGGGTAGGCCCGATACCGCGTGTGCCGACAGTTTCATTGACGCTCCTGCTGGAGCACGGGAAAATCAGGTGAGCGCTCTTCCCGTGCTTGTTTAGGCTTTGTGGTTGTTTGGTTTGCGATTTGCATTGCAGTGTGTTTTCTGGGGGGCTCAGTTTCAGGATTGCTGTTGGTTCCTGACAGTGTTTGCACTAAAAAAAACAAAAAAAAAAAGTGATTTTGAGGTCACGAAAAAGTAAACAGTCTCTGCTACTGGCTGTTGGCAGAGGAGGCTGAAGTTGTCTTGGGCTACAGGTTGTTCTGTGGCTGTGTTCCTAGACATGTTGTGTCTCTATCCTCCCTCAGAACAGGACCGGGAGATGTTTAAGTCTCCGCGGGTTGACGCGTCGGTTTCTGTGGTTACAAAGAAGACCACTATTCCTGTGGAGGGTAGTGCAGCCTTGAAGGACGCGCAGGATAGAAAACTGGATATGCTGTTGAAGCAAGCCTTTGATGTCAATGCGCTATCACTGCTGGTCTCCATTTGTGGGGCCTGAGTGGCAAGGGCCTGTCTGTGGTGGTCTCAGTGCCTGCAGCAGGCGGACGGGTCTTTGCCTGACAGGTTGGCGGAGATTCCTAAACTGGAGTCTGGTGCAGCGTATCTCTCGGACATCCACTATGACCTTATACGCGGTCTGGCTAACAGTATGGCTTCATTAGTGGCGGCCCGTTGTTATCTTTGGTTGCGCAACTGGGCAGCAGATAGCTCTTCCAAATCAAGGCTTAGCAAACTTCCTTTCAAGGGGAAATTGCTCTTTGGTGAGGATCTTGACAAGATGGTCAAGGATTTGGGGGATATGAAGTTAGGACGTCTCCCTGAGGATAAGCCCAAGCAGGGCCGCAGTGCTTCGAGGACCCTCGCGGGATTTTCAAGTTTTCCGCTTGTCTTGGCTGGGTTCCTTTCAGAGGGGGAGATTTCCAGGTCGGGAGCAGCCCTTTCGGGGTTTCCGAGGGGCAGGCCACAGGTTTTCAGCGGCCTCTTCCTCGAGGTTTAAGAAACCTCAATGAAATGAGAGGGGTCCAGGCAGAGATTCCGTCCGTGGGGGGTCGGCTGCGGGCATTCTACTCTGCTTGGGTCCGGATCACGTCCAACCAGTGGGTTCTAGAGATAATTTGAGAAGGGTATGCCCTAGAGCTGTTGCAGCCCATGCGCGAGGCTTTCGTGCAGTCGCCTTGCAAGGCCCTAGATAAGGCGGTGGCAGTCAGAGATACCCTGATGCATCTCCTCCAGCTCGGGGCTGTGGTGCCCGTTCCCCTAGAGCAATTCGGGTGCAGTCGATACTTCATCTATTTCGTGGTTCCCAAAAAGGAGGGCGCCTTTTGTCCTATCTTGGATCTCAAGCACGTCAACCAATGCTTGCGGGTTCCACACTTTCGCATGGAGACCTTAAGGTTGGTCATTGTGGCAGTGAGAGAGGGGGAGTTTCTGACATCCCTCGATCTTAACGAGGCGTACCTTCATATTCCCATAAGGGCGGAACATCAGCGTTTCCTCCGGTTCGCGGTACCGATGGGACATTTCCAGTTTCAGGCATTACCATTTGGACTGGCAACGGCTCCGCATACTTTCACCAAGATCATGGTAGTGGTTGTTGCAGCCCTCCGGAAGGAGGGAGTTCTGGTTCATCCCTATCTCAACAATTGGTTGGTTCCGGCAAAGTCCAACGAAGAGAGCCTGCGGGTTACGTCGTGGGTGGTGCAGTTGCTGGAGGACCTTGGTTGGGTGGTCAACAGGTCCAAGAGTCACTTAGTTACAGCACAGAGTTTGGAGTATCTGGGAGTGCACTTCGACACTCTAAAGGCCAGTGTTTTCCTTTCGGAGCAGCGAGCACAAAATCTGCGTCGGTTGATACAGAAGTTTCTTCGCCAGCTGCAATCAACAGCTTGGCAATATTTACAGCTGTTGGTAACCATGGCGGCGATTCTGGAGGTGGTACCATGGGCAAGGGCGCACTTGCAGCCCCTGCAGAGAGCCCTACTACGGCGCTGGTCTCATCAGTCGGATGTGCTGTCTCAGCGTTTTCCCTGACCTTGGAAGCACTTGTCAGCGGGCATGCCTCTCGAAGCTCCCTCATGGATACAGTTGATGACTGATGCCAGCCTAACAGGTTGGGGAAGTCATTGCAAGGGGCGCTTTGCACAGGGGTCTTGGACCACGCTAGAGGCAAATTGGTTGATCAACAGGCTGGAGCTTTGGGCGATTGCCCTGGCTCTTCAGGTCTTCGAGTCGCAGGTGTTTGGGAAGGCAGTAAGAGTGCTCGCGGACAATGCGACCGCAGTGCCCTATGTCAACAGGCAAGGAGGCACCGGCAGCGTTGCTCTCGAAGAAGAGGCCGAGCAGTTATTCGCCTGGGTGGAACCTCGGCTCCAGGCTCTGTCAGCAGCTCATGTGACAGGCGTCGACAACGTAACGGCGGATTACCTCAGTCGAGTGCGGTTGGATCCTGGAGAGTGGGAACTTCACTCAGAGGACTTTGCGCAGGTGGTGCATCGGTGGGGGACTCCGTGCATGGACCTGATGGCAACAATCAAGAACACCAAGGCGAGCCATTTCTTCAGCAAACGATGAGAACGGATGTCAGAGGGGCTGGATGCGTTACTGCAACCTTGGCCAACAGAGGACCTTCTTTATGTTTTTCCTCTTTGGGCGCTCATAAGCCGGCTGGTGCAACGCATAGAGGCACACTGGGGGGGGCGAGTCATTCTGATAGCTCCGGACTGGCCTCAGCGACCATGGTATACCGACTTGATTCGGCTTCTGGTGGATTGTCCATGGGCCCTTCCAGCGCATGAGATCTGCTGATGCAGGGCCCAGTGCACATGCCTCAGGTGGATCGGTTCTCGCTTACTATTGAAAGGGCAAGGTTGAGGAAGAAGGGATATTCCGGTTCGATTATCTCAACCTTGTTGAAGGTGCGTAAGAGATCTACTTCTTTGACCTAAATTTGTGTCTGGCGTATCTTTGAGGATTGGTGCGCAGAACTTTGGATTTGGCCCGTTGTAGCGTCTGTTACAGAGATTTTGGCCTTCTTGCAGGATGGTTTTGAGAAGGGTTTGCAGCCAGTTCTTTGCGAGTTCAGTGGTGATTGTCTGCTATAGGGGTAAGGTACGCGAGGTACCCCGGGATCTCATCCGGATCTCTTGCGTTTTCTCAAAACGGTGTCTAGGCTTCGGCCCCCTCATTGGGCAGTGGTTCCTTCTTGGGATCTCAATCTAGTGTTAAGGGCTCTGACAAAGGAGCCTTTTGAACCATTGGGCCAGGCTTCTCTGAAGGATTTGACGTTGAAGACGGCTTTTCTGGTGGCTATATGTTCCGCGTGTAGGATCTTGGAGTTGCAGGCGCTGTCTTGCCAGGAGCCTTTCCTTTCCTTTTCTAAGGAAAAGGTGGTCTTATGGCCTGTTCTTTCTTTTCTGCCCAAGGTGGTCTCAGTTTTTCATGTGAATCAGCCCATTGCGTTGCCAATGTTGGGTAGGTCTGCAGGTGGCGAGATTGACCGCGATCTTCTTAAACTGGATGTTCGCTGGGTACTCAAACGTTATTTGGAAGAGACGGCGACGTTTCGTAGGTCAGAACGGTTATTCGTCCTCTTTGGAGGGCCGTGTAAGGGGGAAGCGGCGGCTAAGGCCTCCATTTCTAGGTGGATTCGTGAGGCCATCGCCTTGGCGTACTTTCTTAGCGGTCGTACGGTTCCCCTAGGTTTATGCGCTCACTCTACCAGGGCACAGACGGCGTCCTGGGTGGAATTTAGTTTGGTGCCTCCTGTGGACATCTGCAAAGAGGCAACCTGGTCGTCTCTGCATACCTTTGCTAAGCATTATCGCCTGGATGTTCAAACGACAAGGGATGCCAGTTTTGGGGCTGCGGTTCCACGAGCTTGTATGTCGGGTCCCTCCTGTTAGGGCATGTACTGCTCTTTTACATTTCAGAGGTTCGGGACTGGCCTGGAGAGATGATAAGGAAAGCGAAATTAGACTTACCTGCTAATTGTTTTTCCTTGAGGAACTCCAGTCCAGTCCCGTATCCCACCTTAGTTCAGTCTGGAGTTTCAGAGCTCCGGAATACACTTCCCTTATTTTAAAAATTTCTAATCACAAGAGGGGGTGGGATATTCAGTGGCAGCAGCTGGCCATTGCTGCTGAACTTTAAATCCAGATATTCAGTGCTGGAGGATTGAGTATCTGGATTGCCAGGCAGGATGCCAGGATATTCAGCAGTACTCGGTTAGCTTCCGTGATGACAGCTAGGCCAGTCTTTACTGTGCCTGACTTTAACCGCATGTTGATAACCAAGCAGTAACTCAATATTGCCACTGCCCAGTTATGGACGAGTGCCATCCACAGCATACTCCAATGCTAACCAGTTAGCATCGAGGTATGCAGCAGCAGCACCCGAGGATATTCAGTGGCGCTAACCATGTGGATAAGGGGATTGAATATCCTCCCTCCCATCCCAAGATTTTCTTTAAAAAAATAATTCAGTTAAAAAATCTGCTCCATAAACAACCGCACCACCAAAAACCCTTTAATAGTGAATGATGCAATCATATTTTGATCATGAATAAATCTAGGAATTATGAATGAACAGGTAAACTGTTCTGTATGTGTGGACTATATACATACCAATTATGTATTGAATAAATAAATTACAGCTTTAGTTACTTGAAATAAATCTGATAAAGTCTCAAACCATAATTGGTTGGATGCTTTTACCCAATGAATAGGACAAGTAGAGAGTCTCTCCAAATAGAGCTATGCATAAGGGGGGAATTTTCACAACCATTTACCCAGGTAAATTGGCTGTCTGAAACTTATGCTCATTTAATTCAGTTAAAAGTGTATAGGGGGTTGAGCGGGAGGTGTTCCTGAGGACATATTTGGAGAGGACCAGCAAATTCTACAAGCCTTCATACTAAATTGTAAATAGTTGTTTTTACCTGTTAGCCTGTTATCCATGTTTATTTACCCTGTTTATTGTAAGTGCATTGAAATACCCTCTTTGCACAAAAGTTTCCTGTAAACCGCGCTGATAATAAATAGTGCGGTATAGAAAAGCAATTAAATAAATAAATAAATAATAAAATAACATGAGTAAGTCAGGG
The DNA here is from genome assembly GCA_033557465.1 of Ichthyophis bannanicus. Classification (NCBI taxonomy): domain Eukaryota; kingdom Metazoa; phylum Chordata; class Amphibia; order Gymnophiona; family Ichthyophiidae; genus Ichthyophis; species Ichthyophis bannanicus. The sequence continues at coordinate 1,076,256 of JAWIIG010000024.1, read as the reverse complement.
GTGGCTCTATAATGAGGCGGAGTGAGGTGGTGGTCTAAGGCAGCAAACATTTGGGGGTGGCAAAAATGCCCCCAAAACAGCCGCCTCACTCCGGCTTGAGTTTTAAAAAAACAAAAAATGTGGACAAGCTGCTGCAGCTGTGATAGCAATAATTTAAAATGAAAGGAAACCAGTGTGGAGCCTCCCGGCCCCATGGAACCCCTGCTGCCGTGTCCCGCACTAGCATCACTTCCTTTTGGGGGTGGGACGCAGCTGCAGGGGTTCCATAGGGCCGGAAGGCTCTGCATTAGTTTCCTTTCATTTTAAATTACCACTATCACAGCTGCAGAGGAAGGGGAAGGAGCAGAAACGGAGATGACATGGGCTGCAGGAGAGCGAGCAGAACAGAGACAACACGGGCAGCAGGAGAGGGAGTGGAACAAGCTACACGGAAGAAGGAGAGGGCGCAGAATGAGCTACATAGGGGGGAAGGAGAGGGAGCGGAATGAGCTACATAGGGGGGAAGGAGAGGGAGCGGAATGAGCTACATAGGGGTGAAGGATAGGGAGCGGAATGGAGCTACACATGGTGGAAGGAGAGGGAGCAGAATGGAGCTGACGGGGAAGAGAGGGCTGGAAGGGAGCTGAAAGGGGGGGAAAGAGGGCTGGAAGGGGAAGTGAGACGGGAAGGAGATGGCTGGATGGAAACTGACATGGGAGGAAGGTGGGGACTGGAAGGGAACTGACATGGGGGGAAGAGGGGGATGGAAGGGAGCTGACACCTGGGGATGATACTGGAGGGAGCTGACACTTGGAGATGGGCCTGGTAGGTAGCTGGGTAATAGAAAAGAGGCTGCCAGTGAGGGGGCATGGGGACTAGAAGGGAGCTGACACATGAGGAGCATTAATGGGACTGGATATAGGCTGATGGAAGGAAGTGAAGAAAACAAAAGAAGAGACGAGAAATGGCAGATAGAGTACTAAGAGAAGACAGGAAAGCAGAAGCCTCAGATCAGGATCGGCATGACCAGAGAATAAAATGGTCAGACACAAAGGTAGAAAAAATAATTTTATTTTCACTTTAGTGATTGGACTTTGCGCTATCTTTATAGTTTACACAGTATGGGGAACTGCATCTCTTATCTGGTGTTGCACTGCATGCAGAGTCTGGCTTCTTGTGGTTTAGTTTTTGTCTAGATATTTTCTATTTCCCTCACTTGGTTTGCAGCTTGTCGTGCTGTGAGGGCTTGTGTGCATCAGTGATGCTGAGAGCTAAACTATCGGTAGTTTAACTACTGGCAGGGTCTCCCAAGATGGACAGATCTCAGCTGAGGTGCCAGACCAAGACAAACCACCCATCTGGGTGGCAGCAGAATGGGGGATAGTGTTGACTGTGGAGGATCACATTTCTGTGACAACGGCAACAACACCAAACTTAAACTGCATGGAGGAAAGGCCCGGCAATCTACTTCTGTATCTTGCCATGAAAACCCAATGGATAGTTAGAACAAAACAAATTGTGCTGTAGTGCTGGAAGATGAGACCCCCAGGTCGGAAGGCACTCAACTAGCTACTGGGGAAGAGCTGAAGACTTTTCAGAGTAAAGCCAGCATTTATGATGTGGTTGAATCAAAGCCCTTGGGATGTCTGACTGCTGATGTATCTGTGCATGAAATGAGAGTCACAAGCTGTAAAGATGTCTTACATATTGGAACATGGAACGTACAAAGCATGAACCAAGGGAAGTTGGAGGTGGTCAAGAATGAAATGGAAAGTGTACAACTTGATCTGTTGGGTGTCAGAGAACTGAAATGGACTGGCATTGGGCACTTTGCATCAGATGATCACATGGTCTACTATGCTGGAAATGAAAGACAAAGAAGAAATGGTGTTGCATTTATAATAAAGAAACTTACAAGAACTGTAATGAAATACAATGCAGTCAGCGAACGCTTAATCTCTATTTGTCTACAAGGAATGCCTATCAACACAACTATAATTCAAGTATATGCCCCAACAACAGCTGCAGAAGAGAATGAAATTGAAGAGTTCTATGAACAAGTACAAGCTGAAATTGACAGAACATGCAAACAGGATATCCTGATAGTCATGGGTGACTGGAACGCAAACGTTGGCAACAAAGAAGAAGGCGAAGTAGTTGGAAAATATGGACTTGGCAACAGAAATGAAGCTGGAGAAAGACTGATAGAATTCTGCAAGACCAACAATCTATTCATCTCAAACACCTTCTTCCAGCAACACAAGTGGCAACTGTACACATGGACTTCACCCAATGGATTGTATAAAAATCAAATTGACTACATCTGTGGAAGTCAACGATGGAAAAGCTCTGTAACATCATAAAAAAGACAAAACCTGGAGCTGAATGTGGTGCAGATCATCAACTACTAGTATGCAAACTCAAGCTAAAGTTGAAAAAGAACAAACCACTCATGAATGCAGCAAAATATGACCTTGAGAATACTCGTACCACTGGAATTGAAAGACTGCCTGCAAAATCGATTTGTTGCTTTAGATACAAATGACAGAGCTCCAGAAGAGTTATGGAATGACATCAAGAAGAGGTTGTGTTGGAAGAAAGCGAGAAGTCTCTACAAAAGGTGAAAAAGCAAAGACGGCCAAAATGGATGATGGAAGAAACTCTGAAAATTGCCCAGAAACGCAGAGAAGCTAAAGCCAGAGGAGAAAGAAAGACAGTCGCAGAACTCAACAGAGATTTCCAACATGCAGCAAGACAGGACAAGGAAAAGTACTACAATGACGCATGCAAGGAAATAGAAGCAGAAACTATAGAGGAAGAACAAGATTGGCTTTCCTAAAGCTACGAGAGTTAAAGAAAAAGTTCCAGCCTCGAATTGGAATGTTACAAGATGCTCAAAGTTCTATGTAGAATGATGCTGAGAAGATCAAGAAAAGGTGGAAAGAATATACAGAGTTTTTATATGATAAAGATCGAGTGGACCAACAGCCGTTTCAACCTGTACCTTATGATCGGGAACCATTGGTGATGAAAGAAGAAGTTGAAGCAGCATTGAAAGCCTTATCAAAGAAGAAAGCACAAGGCATTGATAGCATTCCCATAGAAGTATTACAGCAATCTGATGCAGCTGTTACTGTACTTACAAGGCTCTGCCAAGAAATATGGAAGACAACATCATGGCCAACTGACTGGAAAAGATCTGTGTTTATACCAATACTAAAGAAAGGTGATCCAACTGACTGTGGAAATTATCGCACAATTGCTCTGATCCCACATGCCAGCAAGATTCTACTGAAGATTATTCAAAAGAGACTACAACCATACCTGGAACAAGAACTACCTGAAGTGCAAGCAGGGTTCAGGAAAGGACGAGGAACGAGAGACATCATTGTGGATGTGAGATGGATCCTTGAAAAGACTAAGGGGTATGTTTACTAAAACCCCGGTAATGTGCGGGCCGCGCTAGTGTGCGGGTGCCATATAAGGAGTGGGCGTTTCTTTCTGAAAAAGAAAAACCGTGATTTAAATATGCGCTAAGGTGCGCGGCACCCATGTGCGCCCCGCACATTAGCGCATGAGAAAGCTGCACGGGAGGCATAAGCGGCGCGCTGATGTGCAAGCAGAAGAGCAGAGCCACAGCACAATGGTTACGACACTTACCAATGGTGCAGGGATCAGGGGTTCAATCCCCCAAAGTGCCCAATGAACAAGGCTGGCTGAGGCATTACTTTAGGAGCCAGTTTAATATTGGGCGGCATAAGGCGGCGCGCTGATGTGCAAGCACAGGAACAGAACCACAGCACAATGGTTAAGACACTGACCAATGGTGCAGGGATCAGGGGTTCAATCCCCCAAAGTGCCCAATGAACAAGGCTGGCTGAGGCATTACGTATTATGGGGAAGATTGCTTTAGGAGACATTTTATTTTTATTTATTTATTTTATTTATTTAGTGTACACTTGTATCCCGCTGCTTCCAGCGATCAGCAGCGGTATTCTATACATAATGGGGCGGCTGTACAGGCCGGAATTTGAACATACATTGATTTCAGGGGGGGTGAAAGGCACAACAAGCAATTACAATTTTTACATTGATTGTATAAGAGGAGACTTTACGTATCTACATTGGATTGTACTAGTGGAGGCTTTTCATGTATCCATATACACGTATATTATTTTTTTATTTTAATTATCACTACTAGCAAACGCACTCTCAAAGCGTGTTAACATAAGGCGCCCCATAAGGCACATTTTAAAGTGCACTGTCCGCCAAGGCACCCCAGAATGTTGCTTATAGGGCGCTTTATAGGGTGCCGTATGAGGTACCGCAAGGTCAGAGTACTGGTTTTGATGGCAGCACTGTGCAGTTTAAGGAATGAAAAGCATAAGTAGGTGTTCTGACATGCAAGGAGGAGCAGCAGTGGAGCACAATGGCTAAGGCACTGACTGCTGATACAGGGGTCATGAGTTTGCTCCCCAGGGTGCCTAATATGTAAGGCTGGCTGAGGCATCAGCTTTGCAATGTACGTTTTGTTTCCTGCAGCACGTTATTTTTTTTTATTAATTACTGCCAGCAAACACGCCCTCACGTGCCGTAATTGAAAATGCCGTGTAAGGCACCCTATAAGGCACTCCATAGGGCACATTATAAAGTGCACTGTCCGCCACGGCACCCTAAAATGTCCCCTATAGGGCACCCTATAAGTTGCATCACAGGATAATGTATAGTGCACCTCATATGGACGGGAACCATAAGGTGCCCTATAAAGCGCCCTCAGAGGCACCTTATGGGTACAGTACGCTGAGGGTGTTTTTGCTGGCAGCAAAAAAGTACATTGAAAAAAGATAATGCTTTGGGCAGCCCTAACAGGTAACCCCACTGTGGGTTTGAACCCATGACCTCTGGCTTCACAGGCAGTGAAGTAACCATTGGGCTACAGCTCTATAGCTGCTAGCAAGCCCCTGGCTGGGTGCAGAGAGCCTGCACGTCACCACACAGACAGTCTGCTGTGGTCACCAGGATAGGGTTAGCCCACCTGTACCCATGATGCACTGCACATGCAAATCAGCTGTCCACAGATAAACACAAGATGGGGTATGCACCCCCACAGCACCTCGGCCTGGTAGGGGGAAGTGACCATGTGCAACTCCACAGCACCTCGGCCTGGTAGGGGGTACAGACCGTGTGTTTTACTGGCACAGAGTAGCTACACACCGTCACATTGTGCGGGTACTGTGCTCACCCTGAGGGTGCGGTGAGGCGCCCAGCACCAGGTCCACAGCACCTTCCATGGCTGAAAGAGGCCATGCTGGAGGTCCAAAGCAGTGTTAATGTGTGAGATAGGTAGTTTCTGCAGAAACACCTTGGATATCTCTGTCTCAGTCAGGTGTATCCCCTATGGACCCCTAGGAGGATTATGTACCACCACTCTCCTCCTCCAGGGCTGAGGGTGGCAAACAGGGTCTCCCATCAAAAGATCCACATTCTACCTCCCTGCAATGGTGGCAGTAGAGGGGACTATCAACCCCAGTCCTGCTGGGGAAAAGACACCCTTCAGGGCAGTCAATGCAGCTCTGTACATAACCATAACACAATAGCAGACAGACATTAGGCCTGTATATGCTAAGCTGCACCCCACCACTATCTGATATTCTCCTGCAGCAAGCCTTCAGCCGCTGCACCCTGCAAGCCACTCCATCAAGACACATACCAGCTGCAAACAGTCTGCTAGCTAGTCCATAGTGCATGTTCCCAGTGGAAATGCGTGCACCCAGAACTGGGATGTCAGCATACACAACAAGCAGATAAATCAGTGACTGGGCCCCAAAAGGAAACCCATAAATATCACATGACAGAAATACTATATAACACGATGGGGGTGCCTAGCCATGCTGTCGTCACTGCACAGTCAGGGTGAGAGTGATCTCCCAGCAGGACATACTGAGGTCACCCTGTCTGTGTAGGTGGTGGCCGGGCACTAAAATGTCCCAGTCAGTGCCCTATGCCCTGTGCAGATGCACCCTGGCCAGGCCACCCTGTCCGGGCTATACCCATGGTACCTTGCTCCTCATTATGCACATTGGCAGGCCAATACTGCCAACAGTGCTGGCAGTGTGGGCTGTGGAAGGTGTTTGCAGCCACCACACACTGTATAGACAGACACACACTCTGACACCTATGCCAGCATTGTGCTACTATAGAGGAGTTCAGCAGCCATGCCCACCACACCAGTCTTGGGCACAGTACAGGCATGGATATGGTACGCAATACTGTTGGGGGTCACTCCCCAGGGTGGTAAACACTGTCAGAGACCAGACCTGAAGCACACACCGCAGACATCAGAATGATTGTTATGATGGAGCTCAATCAGCAAACTGTGCTTAACGTAGGAATATCTATCTGCCAGTACTCATAGCAAACGTTTGAGAGCTGTGTACCATATACCCAGGTGTAGGGTTGCATTGCTAAGGTATGCAAGTGCTAGTATTGGGAAATGCATGCAGGGCCCAATGTCCTGCCTCTCCAGGAGGCATTGGCCAATGAGGTCTGTGGGTGTGGGTGTGTCTGCCCCTGTTGGCTGCTGCTTTACGGCAGAGGTTCCCAACTCCAGTCCTGGTGTGCCAAACACTGTTCGGGTTTTCATGCTGTCCCTCATGAATATGCATGAGCTACATCTGCATACCATGGGGGTGGTGCATAGATATGCAGCACAGGCATCTTTATTAGAGGCAGCATGGAACCTGAATGGTGTTTGGCCCTCCAGGACTGCATTTGGGAGACTCTGCTCTAGGTAATGCGCCTGTTTATGGTGTCTGTGCTTGGTGGGGTAAAATATAGGCGTATTAACCATGCGTATGTTCTCAGCATTAAAGGTTTGTCCTTACTATCACGGTTTTGTTGTGGGAAAAATATCTGCACTGGATTGGCAGTAGCCCCAGCTGGGCTTTGAACCTGTGACCTTCTGTTCTTGCACACACTGTCTGTGTGCACTGCACCACCTTGTTGCCACAGATATGCTGCATTCCCTGGGGTGTCCATGACTGTACATCTGACAGAGCCTGTCTGTTGCAGTGGACGGTGCCAGCCTGCACAGGGCTAGGCCACTGTCTGCTGTGGCTAGCAGCCACTGCCCCCTCCACCACCTGTACCCTTCCGCCAACATGCTGACATGTCCTGATCTTGGACAAAGCATATGACCTGATTGGGGTGTGGCACTCCAGGACTGCATTTGGGGGACTCGGCTGTAGGTAATGGCCCTTGTTATGGTGTGTGTGTGGTGTAGGGTAAAATATAGGTGTTTGAACCATGCTTATGTTCTCTGCAAAAAATGAGTGTCTTTACTATCTCTGTTTAGTGGTAGGTAAAATATGGGGACTGGGTTGGCAGGAGCCCCAGCTGGGATTTGAACCTGTGACCCTCTGGTCCTACAGGCACTAGCTGTGTCCGCTGCACCACACTGTGGCCACAGAGACAGTGCAGTCCCTGGAGATAGGAAACCTGGCCGAACGGGTCAGAAACCCTGCTCTGCACAGTTTTACTGTGGGCTCATTCACCTTGTATGGAGACAAAAGGGCACATAAACCTCAAAAATGACCTCGAAAAAAGGGAAATAAAACATAACCAAGCTGGGCAACAGTGATATCAATGGGCAACATCAGAAAACACTCCCAGGAAAGCTCCAAAAAAAATGAAATGATTTTTTGAAGGGTCTACGGAGCGTAGACCCTTCCAAAAATCATTTAATTTTTTTGGAGCTTTCCTGGGAGTGTTTTTTAATGTTGCCCATTGATATCACTATTGGCCAGCTGGATTATAATTTTTTAGAATTTTGTTGTGGTCATTTTCAGGTTTTATTTGCTATTTTGTTCTGTGCACATGTATCACACTGCTCACGTTATGCAGGTTTCCCCGGTTTTGCTGTACATTGCTGACGGAAATGGTTTCTCTTCCCTTTAAATCGGCTCTGACGCGAGGTTTTCACTCGCGGTATTTTTAAGCTTGAATTTCAGCCCCGCTCCTGTTAGGTACCTTAGCGCACGCTCAAGTGCGCCCCGCACAATTGCGCGGTTTAGTAAAAATACCCCTAAAGAATACCAAAAGGATATCTATTTTTGCTTTATCGGCTATAGCAAGGCTTTTGACTGTGTAAACCATGAGAAACTCTGGGCCACATTAAGAAGCATGGGTATACCAGAACACCTGATCTTTCTCTTGCACAATCTGTACATTGATCAAGAAGCAACAGTTCAAACGGATCAAGGAGAAATACAATGGTTTAAAATAAGCCAAGGTGTAAGACAAGGCTGCATACTTCCCCCTACCTGTTTAATTTATATGCAGAACAAATCATCAGAGAAGCAGGATTGTATGAAGACAACAGAGGTGTGAAGATTGGTGGAAGACTCAACAACCTTCTCTATGCTGATGATACCACAATCTCCAGGAACAAGCAGGAATGTAGTCTTCACATATGGGTATTGTCAGTACCAACGGAGCCTGCGCGGGAGCGCTCCCCAGTGTCCAAAAGGAACGCTTTTGGGAGCATCCCTCAGTACATGCGCGCTGCCTTCCCGTCTTTCCAACTGTCCCTCTTCAGTTCTTCATTTTCCGCGGAGCCGACAGGATCTATTCCCTGTCACCGCAGAAAATTCCGTCTTTAAATTTCTTTTCTTGTGATCGCGTTTGCCTACCGCCCGACGCCTACTGGTACCGCCGGTTCTTTTCATTAAAAAAAAAAAAAAAAAAACTTAGGCTTTAGACTGTTTCTTTTCAGAAACTTTTCTCTTTGGTGTTAGGCACCATTTTGGGCACTAGGCCCCATATTCCTAAAACATGGAAAAGCCAACTAGTGGTTTTAAAAAATGTACTTAGTGTGTCGGTACCATCTCCGTCACTGACACCCATGATTGGTGTCTGAAATGTTTAGGACCTGAACATTCTCCAACTAAATGTCTCTCCTGTATGGGGATGACTAAAAGAGGAAGACAGAACAGGGCTGCAGAGCTCGGTACCCTCTTTTCTTCAGATGCCAGATCCATTGCATCGACATCATCAAGGGCCTCTTCTTCCTCCCATGGATCTCAGGTAACTAAACATAAAAGCCGGTCCTCAAAGGGTAGCTCTCCTGCTAAGCATCAAGAGGCCATTGGCATTGCCCTTGAGGGAACCACACCAGCAAAACAGCCCCGGCGGGAGGCTTCGGCTTCCAAAGCATCGATGGGGCTTCAGGATGTTCTCGAGGCCTCAACCTCACAAGAACTACCTGTGCCATGCTCAGGGGTTCCGGCCGTACTTACCGGTACCGACACCCAGGCATCGGCAGTGTCGATAGACCAGAGGTTCCTCGCTATCGAGTGCAGCATCACAGCTCTTCTTTCAGCTGCGGTACCGGTGCTCCCACGGGCACCAGCACCGGTACCGATGCCGATACCGACACCGATGATACCGGTACCAACGATACCGGCCCCGGTGGGAACTCTTCCCATGCCATCTCTGGCTGGAATTGACAGAGCGGTATCGGGTCAGCTCGGTACTGACTTCGATTAGTACCAGGATCGTGCGTTGCAAGAGCATCTGGGTCAGGAATACTTCGATTCCTCCGATTCCAAAGACTCTGACAATTCTGCTGGCACTAGAGGGTTTCTCCCAAAAGATCCCTCTTCTCCCCAATGTAGAATGTCACCTCCAGAGGACATGTCTTTCAGGATTTCATCCGTGATATGGCCAAAGGTCTTTCAATCACAGTAGCTCCTGAAGAGGAACCCAGAGCAAAAGAATTGGAAATTCTCCAATATCCTAAAGCTCCTACGGAGGCAGCCACTCTGCCTATCCATGAAATTCTGCATAACTTGATGCTCAGAATGTTGGAGACACCTCTGACTACTTCTCACTCTAGGAGACTTGATACTATGTATCGAGTTCCACCATGTCCTGGATTTCAGAAAACTCAGCTGCCATACCATTCAATGGTAGTGGAATCAGCCATGCGTAGGATGAAAAGTGCAAAGAGGCATGCATCCAATCCTCCAGGTCGTGAATGCAGGACTGGATGCTTTTGGGCACCAAACCTTTCAAGCTTCCATGCTTTCAGCTAGGATCAGTTCATATATTCTATATATGGAAATGTTCCTCAAGGAAGTCACAGGAGACTTGGAACTTATGAGCCCATTTCTCCCAGATGACAAGAGACAAGATTTTCTTGCTCTAGTTAAGCATGCTGAAGATGTCTCCAAGTTTGTTAATCGTGCAGCCTTTGACTGCTTCGAATGCATCAGCAGAACCTCTGCTATTGCCATTGGTGCACGACGGATTGCCTGGCTACGGGCATCAGACTTGGAGACTTGGGTACAGGACAAGTTAGGCAACATTCCTTGCACGGGGGAGAATCTCTTTGGCAAGAACTGGCAGGAAAAGGCCAACGAGTTAGATGCTGACAATTCTACCTTAGATAGATTATCAAAGTCTACAGCCACTCCAGCCAAAAAGAAGCCTTATAAAACCCCTCTTTCAACAAAAAGAGGAAGTTTTATCCTCCTTATACCCAGCAGAGTCAAACTCAAGGTTAGGTTGCCCAAAAGGGACAAACTAGACAGCAAAAGAAGCCAAAAGGCCCGAGAGCCCAACCAGCTCTCCAGGTTCAGCCCCCTCAAGGGCTTTGACTCCTTCCTAGAGAGCTTTGTCTTCCTGCCTCTGAGGGGTCCCCAACCCCCCAATATTCCGGGCAGGTTATGCCACTTTGCCAACAGATGGCATCAGATAACAGCAGAAGATTGGACTTTGTCCATTGTAGGAGAAGGGTACAAGCTTCATTTTCATAGCATGCCCCCTCCTACAGTTCTAAAGCAATTCAATTCTCAAACCTTTGCAGACAATCTGCTAGATCACAAGGTCTCCACACTTCTTGCCCAAGGGGCAATAGAGGAAGTACCCATTCTTCAATGGGGTTCAGGGTTCTACTCCCCCTATTTTCTTATTCCAAAGAAAACAGGAGGACACAGACCCATTCTGGACCTCAGAGAATTGAACAAATATCTGTTTCGAGAGAAATTCAAAATGATTTCTCTAGGAACTCTTCTGCCATACCTTCAAAGCCAGGATTGGCTTTGCTGTCTAGACTTAAAGGATGCATACTGTCATGCCCTTAGCCCCTTACAGACAGTATGGAGGGGCGTGCTTGTCATAGGAGAGATTCACCATTTGGCCTTTACCTGACTGGCTGCCTTGTAATGCCTCATGGGAAAGGTAGTTCAGTCAGGAGGTACTTGGCTTCAGGTAAAAAAAAACACATTTTGTAGTTGGCTTTGAGTGGTAAGGCTTTTGACAGAAATTTATTGATGGGGTAAACGCTAGGGTCATAAATTAACACCTTTGGATTGTTTCTCCAGGATTCTTTCAAAAATACATCAGGATATAACTGAACTCAAAACAAAACAGCTTATAATGTTCTTTAGCATAAAGAAAAGTCCTTTCAACAAGAAGTCAAACTCTTCATAGGCAAACAATTCTCTATGCAAGGTTTTTAGGAATAGTGAAAAACAAAATCAAAACTTTTCTTACTTTCACAGTCAGCACGGCTTCAGGCTGTGCACTGCACTGGCTAGCAGCTGTTTAACAAGTGGTAATTAGACAGCTGCAGTTTGCTCAGCAAAGGAATTTCTCCTTTAACCCTTTGAAGGCCTACTTTAAATTTTTAATCCGCATTCTGCAGCCGGGTTAATTTTTGCATATTTCAGGAAAATTGTACCCGTCTTATTCAATATGTTCTAATAGTGATTTTCCTTCTGCTATGGTCATGTATTATATACCATTTGATAGGAATATTTAGTCAGAATTTTGGATCCCGAGAGTTTTGGGCTCGGCCTGGAAAGGGTTAATACAGGACTTTCACAAGTTATCAACAGGCTCTCAGGGTTACCGGACTCTGGAGGTTTTCCTTACGGTTGACTCCCTTCCAAACCCTCTGTATTTGAAGATTGGCATAAAGAACAATCCATTGTGACACAGCAGACGGTACAGAGCCCATGGAGTTAGGGGAAAGTAAGGAACTTACCTCAGAATCAGCTGGGCAGCAGACAAACTCAGCTCATGTAGAATTAGCTGAGCAGCAAACAAACCCAGCTCATGTAGAATTAGCTGAGCAGCAGACAAACTCAGCACATGTAGAATTAGCTGAGCAGCAAACAAACTCAGCACAAGGAAAGCAAAAAGGCATTAGAGTAAAATGTATGTGCACTAGTCCTGACATAGCTAGAAGCAGGAAGGCTAATCAGGAACACCTGTTTTCAGAAACCCAGGCAGCATGCAAAGAGAACAAGGATAAAAGCTGCAGGGTAGAACCAGGGAAGGCCAATAGGGGCAGCGACCTGGGAGGACTAAGCCAACATCCAGTGAACACACGTCATGCTGGAGGAAATCCACTGAGGGAAGGAAGCAGTAGGTGTGGCCGCAGAGCAGGAAACAACCAGCACCGTGCCCAGGACCCTGCTAGGATTCCTGGTAGTTGGAGAGCCCAGGAGAGAGCTGCCAGAAGCCCAGAGATAAGAGACAGAACCACAGCTAAGAGGTGGGAACCTAGCTTTGCTAAAGAAAAGGCAAGAAGTTCTGTTTGGTTTGAAAGGCAAGGGCGTGGCACCAGAGGTAACTTTGATACTGAAAGTTATACAGTAATTCCACCAGTGTGGAGAAGAAGGGAAAGCCAGAAGGAAGCTTTTAATATACCAGGCATTCAGAGCCCTGGATTTAAAGAGCCCTTTCTAGAAAAGTTACCCCATGACTCACAGGAGAGCTTTAAGGAAGACAGCAGCTGTGAAGAGTGTGACCCATATGCAATCGTAAGTGACTCTGAGTTAATGCAGTGGGAGAACAGCAGCTATAATTCTTACCCTGTGCCCATGGATTGTACAATTTGTTTATCTGACGATATTGTATCTTTATGTTGAACGTGTGCAAAGCAGCCAGCTGATGGTGCCTAAAGGAAAGAAGACATTTTTCTGTGCAACAGTTCTTTTGTTTTATATTGTTTGTTGTATCCCAGGAATATCCCATCAGGGCAGGGAATAAAGCACTAATATTATTTTTGCCTTACCACTTGACTACAAGACTCTCTTTTTTATATCAAAGGCAACTTAAATCTTAACACCCTAGGCAGCCGCCTAATAGGGTTATATGAGGTAGCTATCTCTCACTATCTCTCACACCATGTATGAGTCTTCTTCTACAGCTAGGTCTTGTTCACCCAGTTGCATGGGCTCTACCTTAGTCTCTGGTTCAGAGGGCTTAGCTGACTGCCTTCCCTTAGGGCAAAAGCTGTCTCTTGCAACTCTGTAGTGCTCCAAATTAGACAAGCTTCCAATGCTTCTACCTGGGTCAAGCTTGTACCAGTTTCTCCTCGCTTATGCTCTGGCCACCATTCACCTGAGCTTCCTCGTCCTGTCCTCCAACTTGTGTTCCTTGTTCCTGCTGTTCTTACTGTTCCAGCTCCATTCCTTTTCCAGTAAGCATCCCTACTCCTCTCTCTGTATGCATAATCTGACCTAGTCTTAAACCTCTCAGGCTCCAGCCCCACCCCCACCCCTTCTCCTCTCAGGTGTTGGAGATCAGACTGCCTCGTGGCAGCTGAGTAATTGGGGAATTCAGTGACGTAAGGGTTCCTTACCCTGAGCCTGCATTCCCTCTCCTTTTCTCCACCCTATTGCAGCTAGGAATTACCTGCTTTCTAGGTGTAAATGGAGTTTTGTGTCTCTGAACTTGTAAAATAGGTCCTTTGATAAGGGTGAATTCCTTCTCTTTATCTCTATTTCCTGGGTCCTGATAAGCTTCCTTATTACAATACACTCACATTCTCATCCATCCAGATCACAGGAAATTCTTACGTTTCCTTTTCAGGGGAAAACATTTCCAGTACAGAGTTCTTCCCTTTGGTCTGGCTTCAGCACCAAGGGTATTCACGAAATGCATGGCAGTAGTAGCTGCATTTCTACGAACCCTGGGGATTTTCATCTTCCCTTACTTAGACGACTGGCTCATTCGAGCCCCTACAGTTGCAGAGGCCAGTACTGCACTGTCCCGTACAATGCGAATCCTCCAATACTTGGGATTGGTAATAAACTTCCCAAAATCTCAACTAGTTCCTTCCCAATCCCTAAAATTCATAGGAGCCTGTCTAGATACCAGACAGGCAAGGGCTTTTCTTCCAGAAACCCGGTGTCTTCGCATAATGCAACTAGCTTCTCAAGCAGCAGGCAAATCCTCCCTCACTGCTCGAGAGCTACTGCAGTTACTGGGACATATGGCATCCACAGATCATGTAGTCCCATATGCTTGCCTCCACATGCGAGCAGCTCAGTGGACCCTCTCCACACAGTGGACACAGGCCACAGGTCATTTGTCGGAAAAAATAATATTCTCTCAATGACTAATTTTGTCCCTCCAATGGTGGCAATCACTAGAAAATCTGACAGTGGGGTCTGCTTTTCATCAACCCCTCTTTCAGGCCACCCTAACAGATGCATCACAGGTGGGCTGGGGAGTACACCTGAATCATCTCTCTACCCAGGGCACCTGGACTCCACAAGAGGTTGGTTTACACATAAACCTCCTGGAATTAAGAGCAATCTATTTAGCTTTTCGAGTATTCCACACCCAGCTCAGCTACAAGACAGTCCTAGTCCAGACAGACAATCAAATAGCCATGTTCTATGTGAACAAGCAGGGCGGAACAGGCTCTTTGTCGTTATGCAACGAAGCTTTACAACTGTGGGCCCTCGCCAGAGAGCATCAAATTCACCTTCTAGTGGTATATCTTCCAGGCATTCAAAACCTTTGGGCAGACAAATTCAGTCGAGTACTGCTGCTTCACCAGTGGTCCCTCCACCTAGACCAGGTGGCAAAGATATTTCATCTCTGGGGCACTCCAGACATAGACCTCTTTGCAAGTCTACTAAATGCCAAACTTCCCCGGTTCTGTTCCAGGATTCCGGCTCACAACTGTCAGGCAAGGGATGCCTTCCTCCTTCACTGGGGTCAGGACTTCCTTTATGCTTTCCCACCCATTCCCCTCATCCCCAAAACACTCTTCAAGCTTCAGAGAGACAGGAGTCGCATGATTCTCATAGCACCATGATGGCCACGCCAAACGTGGTATTCCCTGCTTCTACATCTCTCTCAAGCGGCACCTCTGGAGTTAAGGCATGCTCCAGATCTCCTTTCCCAGGAGAACGGGATGCTATGGCACCCGAATCCCCAGTCCCTGCACCTCACGGCCTGGTTGCTGAAAGCTTAGACCTCCAGGATCTCAGCCTATCCCAACAGGTAAAAGATATCCTTCAGGCTTCTAGGAAGCTTTCTACAAGAAGATCTTATGCCTTCAAGTGGAAACGTTTTACTGTATGGTGCTCCAAGAAGGGATTAAACCCCCTGGTCATACCCTTAGAATCGATACTAGAGTATCTCCTTCACTTATCGAATTCTGGTCTGAAGACCAATTCGGTAAGAGTCCATCTTAGTGCAATTGCAGCTTCTTATAAGCCTCTGAATGGATAACCAAATTCCTCTCAGCCACTCATATCAAGATTTATGAGAGGCCTTCTATTAACCAAACCTCCCATCAAGCCACCACCGGTGGCATGGGATCTAAATCTAGTTCTCAGGCAGCTCATGAAGCCACCTTTCGAGCCTTTATCTACTACAGCCCTTACGTTTTTGACCTGGAAGGTCATCTTCCTAATTGCAATCACCTCTGCACGTCGCATTAGTGAATTGCAAGCTTTAGTGGCTGATCCTCCTTATACTAGATTTCATCATGATAAGGTTGTTCTTACAACTCATCCACACTTTATGCCAAAGGTGGTTTCGCCTTTTCATTTAAATCAATCAATTTATCTTCCTGTATTTTTTCCAAGGCCTCACGCCTCTAATGCAGAAAGAAACCTTCATACTTTGGATTGTAAAAGGGCCTTAGCCTTTTACATACAAAGAACACAGCAACATAGAAAGTCCTCGCAACTTTTTATAGCTTTTGACCCTAGTCATTTGGGACTTCCAATCTCCAAAAGAACTTTATCTAATTGGATTGCCCAATGCATATCCTTTGCTTATGAGAGTAAGTCTCTTCCTCTTCAGGACTATGTCACAGCTCAAAACGTGAGAGCCATGGCAACTTCTATGGCTAATCTCCACTCTGTGTCTATCAATGACATTTGTCGAGCAGCCACCTAGGCTTCGGTACACACCTTCACAGCCCACTACTGTCTGGATAAAACCTCCCGTTGGGATGCCTTCTTTGGCCAAGCTGTTCTTCAAAATCTCTTTCAGACTTAAATCAACTCCTACCCACCAACCCTGGTGGAATGCCAGAGATCCATGGGAGGAAGGATCCCACCTTCTAGGATGGTACCTTCCTGGGGCTATCTCTCTGGCATCTTCAGCTAGGGAGTCCCCATATGTGAAGACTACATTCCTGCTTGTTCCTGGAGATAGCGTAGTTACTCACCTGTAACAGGTGATCTCCGGAAACAGCAGGAATTTAGTCTTCACAACCCACCTACCTCCCCTAGGAGTTGTCTCTCTATCTCTTTGTCTCTTTCCTCTCTCCCTCTATCCTTTCACTCAGCTACAAACTTAACTGAAGAGGGACAGTTGGAAATGCGGGAAGGCAGCACGCATATGCTGAGGGATGCACCCAAAAGCGTACCTATTGGATGCTGGGGAGCGTTCCCGCGCAGGCTCCGTCGGTACCGACGATACCCATATGTAAAGACTAAATTCCTGCTGTTCCCGGAGATCACCTGTTACAGGTGAGTAACTACGCTTTACTGGTTGAAAGTGAAGATGATCTGAAACATTTGCTTCTCACAATCAAATAACATAGTCTCAAAATGGGCCTGCACCTTAATGTAAAGAAGACAAAGATCATGACAACTGGCATAATCAACAGGTTCATTGTTGAAGGAGAAGAAATTGAAATCGTGAAGAACTTTAACCTACTTGGATCAACTATCAATAAAGAAGCAACAAGCAGTCAAGAAATCAGACGACGCATTGTTCTTGGCAGAATGGCTATGAAAGACCTAGATAAGATTCTCAAGAGCAGAGATGTCTCCATACAAAGATTTGACTTGTTCAAGCTATGCTATTTTCAATAACATCATATGGATGTGAAAGCCGGATAGTGAAAAAGATAGGAAGAAAATTGATGCCTTTGAATTATGGTGCTGGCAGCGAATACTGTGTATACCATGGACTGCCCGAAGAACAAACCAGTCGGTACTAGAGGAGATCAAACCTAAGCTTTCTTTAGAAGCTCAGATGACAAGACTTCAACTTTCATACTTTGGACACATCATGCGAAGAGAGAGATCATTAGAGAAAGACATCATGCTTGGCAAGATAGGTCAATGCAAAAGAGGAAGGCCAGCAATGAGATGGATCGATGCAATAACAGCAGCTACGGGTACCAGTCTGTCAACAATGAGCCGCCTGACTGAAGACCGAACACAATTTAGGATAGCTATCCAGAGGGTCGCAATGAGTCGACTCCGACTCGACGGCACTTAACAACATTTTATTTTTACTTTAGGTTGTGATCACTTATTCTGTATTTGGTGAGAGTCTGTATTCTGAGAGTGTGACTAAGGCCGTGTGTTCTGTTAACATGGAGTTTGTACGCAGGGATCTGTACTGTAGTAATTTGCCTTGTTCAGCTTTTCAAATAGGTGTTAGATGTTCTAGGGCCCGCTGCAATATTAATAGTGCTGCTTTTTTCTGGGTAGGCACCTTGTATGAGTTTTGGAAGTTTATGCTGGTAATGGTATAGCAGATTTGGCCTTGTAGATCTTTGGTGACTTTTGTAGGATTTTATATTAGTTTCCAATATTCCTGGTACTGGAGAATATTTGTTAGTGAGATGACCAAAATCAGATTTCTTTTTTTAAGATATTGAGTTCAGTGGGTGAAATGTCCTCGTTCTGCTCTGCACCCACTGTTGAGGGAGGGGGTTCTGTGGATGCAAAATATATGTTCAAAAAGAAAAAGCAAGAACCATAATGCAGTTTATAACAAAATAAAAATGAGTTATAATTTAGTTTTATATAGTGTGCTATGGTTCTCGCTCATTCTTTTAGTTCCTTGGTGTGCAAACATCTTGCATATACTCCGTTTTATCTAATCGGCTTTTTGGTTTGGTTCGGTCCCTGACTGGAGTTTTGAGAAAGTGCCCCCCCCCCCCACACACACACACACTACAGGGGGGGGGCGCTATCTCATCCCTTGCCTCAGCAGATTGCCTTGATCCGCCCCTGGGGTAAGTATAGAAACATGATGGCAGCTAATCCAAGTTTGTACTCCTGTTCTCTGTAAAACCGAACAGTTTGTTGTTCTGGTCATTTTGTTATAATGTAAACCGCGCTGATATCGAATAGTGCAGTATATAAGAAATTGTAATAAATAAATAAATAAGACCATATGGCTATCCAATCTGACCTTCACATCTGTGCATGCTATTTTCCATAGTAACTTTTCCTGTATAAAAATCAGGTGCAAAGTTCTGCAGGTATTCCGTACTAAAGGCACCCTTCAAAGGGAAAGTGTGCAGACTTTCCATCTAGGCATACAGTTCAAAAACTTTCCCCAAACTTTTGACCGGTCTGAAAATTTCCAAAAGTTCATCATCTCTCTTGTGTTTTTGTCTAATTATCTTTTGAATTTACTCCATTTTGCTGGCTGTCATTTGAATGAGATGGAAGTTTTTCCTACTGCCTACCTATAATTTTTGTCCCTAATACAGACTCGCACAGGATTGAAATGTGTTGGATCCTACTCTAGGAATTTGTGTGTTGTGCTCATTTTTGGAATGATTTTTATAAGTTATCTTTAATTTAAAAAAATAGTGATTAACATTTTGCAGAGAAAAAAATTAGTGCCTATAGAGAGAGATGGATTTGGTCCACTGTTCTCTATAGGCATTTTTCTATTTTTGCTAATGAAATGTATATCCTACAGCTTGTGACTGAAGACCGAACACAATTTAGGATAGCTATCCAGAGGGTCGCCATGAGTCGACTCCGACTCGACGGCACTTAATCACAAGCTGTGTTGTTGTTATCTGTGTAGTTACACATGCTAAGATGCTCTTGCAGTTTAAAGTTAGCTATTTCAGAAACCTTTTATTGTTATAAGATTATTGAATAAAGAACATCACTGCATATTTGTATAAAAAACATTTGTTTGGTTAAGATTACATGAAGGTTGAGAGTTAACCTGGTGACTGAAACTTTTTCTGACTCACATGTTTATTATTTATCTTTGCTGCTTGGTTTATTATAACTGGAAAACCCTACTTTTAAAAAATGTAGAACTGGGTTTTCTGGTAATAAACGAAACATGCCAATCAAAGCACTTCAATATTATTGCAGCAAAATCTCTCCCCCCCCCCCCAACTCAAACTGTCAGCCCATGCAAGTCAGTGGAAGAAGGTGTCTGTGATATCAGCATCTGTAGGAACTGTCTGCTGCCCACATGGCCAAAATGAAACTATTTATCATTAACAGAGGAACTATTGCTTCCAGGGAGGGTTATTGAGAGGAAGAGCAAGAAAGTTCCAGGGAGAGAAGGGTAGAGGGGGCTTGCACGGAGGAGGGATGGGGGATATGAGAATGCATACTCTTGGGAGAAGGGTCTTGAAAGAGAAAGAAAGGGACTCTTGAAAATAGGAGAATAATATGGCTGCAGACAAGAGTACAAAGAGCGAGGCTACTGCAAATGGAAGGGTGGAGTTGAAAGAGAGAGAGAAAAACTGACTGCTGGGGATGATGACAGGAACAGAAAAAGAATACACCAATTTAAAATGTTCAATGTAAAAAATGGAATCCATCTAAAAATATACTTAAAATTTACTGTCACAATGTGAAAATGCCAATATACACAGATTTTAGCACCCTTACAAAGCACCTAGTTGGCTGGAAAATACATACCATAATTTATAATGAGCCCAATCTCATCTGATCTTTAAAGTTAAGCAGGGTCGAGCCTGGCTAGCACTTGGATAGGAGACCACCTTGGAATACCAGGTGCTGTAGGCTTACTGCATGGAAGAAAGGCCTGGCAATCTACTTCAAGTTGCGCTTTGCCAAGAAAATCAGGATCGCCAAGAGTCTGTGCCAACTCGACAGCACACACCACTGCTTTCACCACCCCTCAAATCAAAAACTCTATTGATATTTCATAATGTGCAGACTCTGCATCCCCTTCCTTTCTGATGCCTGTTAATTAAAACTAACGCTGTTAGCAACCAGAATGGGCCAGAAAGTACAGTAGGGAAAAGCTGGGGCATCAGCACAGGTAGTGGTGCAGCCTAATTGTTAGGCAAAGAATCACGGAAGCCAGAATTCAAATTTCTCTGCAGATAAAGACGATATAGTTTATTCAGCCTGGGCAGGTCACTTAACCCTCCAATGACTCGGATACAAACTTAGGTTGTAAGCCCTCTGGGGACAGAGAACCAGAAACTAGCTTGTCTACAACTACTACAGAAAAAGTGTGAGCTAATCCCCATCAGTGATCGAGATGAATTGAAGAGTTTGGCATACGGCTCTTTATGGTCACCTTATTGAGAAGTATTCTGTTCATCCCTTCAGGATCAGTTGGAGCAGAAGATACAAAATCCAATTTTAGAACCAGATAGCCTGCATCTGCTGAGACATAATGAGAGACATATAGAGTGTTTCAGGAAACCCATATTCTCGCTGCATACTCTGCTGCCCCCTAATGGCAATTTATCAACACAGTTACTTCAAAATTCTATTACATATAGAGACTTCCGATGAATATGTACAAAATGCATTCAAAACACAACATAGTTTCATTTTAATTTAATTTGGCATTTATAACTTGCTTCTGTCCCCAAAGGGATTCAAGGTGGTTAACTTCAAGCATAAAACAAATTATATTACATAGTAGCAGTTACCTTACTAATAATCAATCTATTTCCAATAAATTTCCCAAAGTGAACCTCTGATCATTCTACATATTCACTTCAAATCTATTTGATCCAATCACCCTCTGTTCAAATAATCAGGTTTTCCCATTTTTCTGGAATTTAGAATAGTTTATCTTCCTGCTTTAATTCTTTTGTCATTTTGTTCTATCATACCTCTCAATGTATGATTTCTTGTTCCAGCCAATTTATGCTCTTGCTAGTATATCATTTTCTGACCATAATGAATGCTGTGGGACATAAACCTTCACCAACTTGCTTAAATTAGTCAGGCTACTATGTCAGTGTTTTTACACAGTATTAAAACTGGGAATCCAGTGCTGTTCTTAATCACATCTATGAGCCTTTTTGGCTGTTTTAGCAACTGTTATGAATCAATTACAGGCTAGCTAATGAACCTAAATATACTAGGTTGCAATAATCAGACTATGACAGCACAACTGTCTGTAACATTTTCCAGTCTGGAAGAGATGAATATGCTCTTATCTGTCCAATCATTCTTAACTTCCACAAAGATTTCCAAACCACTTTTGTGATCTGTTCCTCTATTGTTAGATCTGAAATTTGATAACCTCACTTGTTATTCCCTTTTCCAGGTCATTTATAAATATGTCAAAAAGCCGTGGACCCAGCACAGATCCCTGGGGTACACCACTATACACCTTTCTCCATTGGGAAAATTGACCATTTAGCCCTACCCTCTGCTTTCTATCTTTTAACCAGTTCCTGATCCACAATAGTACACTGCCTCCTATCCTATGACACTTTAGTTTTGCCAAAAGTCTCTGATGAGGGACCTTGTCAAAGGCTTTCTGAAAGTCCAAATACATTATATCAACCGACTCACCTTTGTCTACCTGTTTATTCACACCTTCGAAAAAACATAACAGATTAGTAAGACAAGATCTTCCTTGTCTAAAGCCATGTTGGCTGTCTCCCATTAAGCCATGACTATCTACATGTTCATCAATTTTGTTCTTTATGATGGTTTCTACCATTTTTGCCGGTACTGATGTCAGGCTCACCGGTCTGTAGTTTCCTGGATCACCCCTGGAACCCTTTTTAAAAATTGATGTTACATTCGCCATCCTCCAATCTTCAGGTATTAGAGATGATTTTATTATTCCCCATGATGGCAGCCCTGTCTATCTGGGCCCCTCAGTTGGCTAACAGAGTGATTACATTCCACACTGATAATTTGGCGATGGTCCAAGCAGTACACAAGATGTATACCAGGACGCTAGGGGTGGTGGCGCTGCCCAGGAAATTGTTATGCTCTGCATTCTGCATAATATCACCTTTCAGGAAGAACATATTATGGGATTCTATAATAACAATGCTGATGCTCTAACTCATTGCTCCATGACATTAGAATATCCATTCCAGCAGCAGTCTGGGCATTTGGCCTGCCAAAGTGTGGGAGCTATCAATGGGTTTCCTTGGCCAAACGCACTAGCCAGAAATATTTTGGAAGCCTGGGAGCATTTCTGTGAGTTCTGTAGCCTCAACGGAATCAGGGACAGTGACTGATGCGTGACGGGCTCCGCTCTCCAGTGGATTCTATTATGCAAGGGCAGCAGCATGATGAAATCTGCGGTATAGATGTGCCTGGTGGCAGTCACTTTCTTCGCCTGGGCAATGGGAGAAAAGAGCTCTTCGGCTGATTTCGCCATTGGTAAAGGATGATGGACAGGGCTGCTGACCATTGCCACGCTCCAGACCGCAGGTGCCTGATCCCGCACGAGGTGTTAAGGAAGCTGCTCACCATCATGGATGGCGGTCTGCTAGGACTCCTTTAAGACACAGATGCACGTTCTCCTTAGCGTTCTCCAGAGTACTCAGGGTAGGAGAGCTGCTTTTGTCCTCATGTTCCTGGTTCCATAACATGATTGCCAATGCCCTTTCTCATTTTAAGATGGCAGCATTCCGGGCCAGGGCTCCTGGGGCAGATGCAGTCAAGACATCCATTCCAGAGGCAGTCTGGGTGTTGGGCCCGCCAACGTTTGGAGCCTCTTGATGGGTTTCCTGGCAGAGCATACTAGGCTGACATACTTAAAGGTCCGGGATCACTTCCGGTACTTTTGTATGCAGACTGCATCAGGGAGGGAACTGCTTTAAGGCCAGCACCATTCTTCACTGGATATTATGCTGCAGGGACAGAGGCAGGAGTAAATCTGCGGTAAGAATGTGCTTAATGCCATCACCCCTTTTGCCAAAGCAATGAGAGAATGGAGCTCTTTGGCAGATTTCGTCATTGCAAGGATAATAAAGGTATGGTCAGCCGAGCGTCGCCACATGCCTAATCACAGACCTGTACTCTAAGAGAACCCCATGAAAGGGGGGGGGGGCCAAATTGTCATGGTCACCCCTGCCACGTGTCCGGTATGGTATTTTGAGGATTGCAGATGATTATGCCCTATGGGAGGCGAGCAGTGTTGATCGATACAGGCAGAGCACCCCTGTCTTGCTTCCAGTTCACCAGGGTGCAGAAACCAGTCATCGCAGAGGCAGACCTTGAGGGTTGGCTATTATAGCATTCATTCCTTCCGCATTGGGGCGTCTACCATGGCAGCTGGACTTGGCACAACAAGGGAATAAAGTTCTGTGGGCGGGTGGGGTTCTGACAGTTATAACCTGTACTTTCGCCTGGAAGCTAGGGATTGATGAATGTTGCTGTGACTAACCTGACCTTTCTTGTGTCCTTCTTTCGATATTTACCCTAGGTGCAATGCCCCAGGAAATGTGGATATGAGGCCATCCATACATCCACTTGGTGCAAAGGAGAACCTGGAGCAGACCGCATGGCTTTAATTTGGGCCCAAATACTGTCGGAATGGGGGTGCAGGGAATGATATGGGACCTGATGGTTCTGAACCTTCTGTCCCTTATGCGCAGAAGGAGGGCAGCCAGGAGCCCTTGGGTCTTAATGATGCACCTGGAGGGGGAATGATTGGCCAATACCCGCAGTGTCAAATTAACCAGAAGATGCAGCTGGCCGACATTTTCTCTGGGACTTGGGTAGTATGGTCCCATATCGTACCACAGAGGGTCTGAAAAAGAAAAAGATCACTCTGGGCAGTGGAGATGAAAGGCTAACAGATGGTTGGCTTGCTTCATGGAGACAATCCAGAGGGGGAGTTGCATTGGGTGTGACCTCATCGATTAAGTTGTTCTGGCCTGTGTCGCACAGCAGGCATACATATGTCAGATATCAGCATGGACATTTTCCTGTGCGTGGCCCAGGACACAGTAGAAATGCTGTTGGCCATAGCTGAGGATACGGTAGAGCCCCCCCAGCAAACGAGAAGTCACTGTCGGAGGGGTGTGGCCAGAGGTTGAGGGCCATCGGACTGAGCACACAGCTGTACAGTTGAGTATAGGGGGAGTGGCCACAAGAAAATTGTCCTCCCCCTGACAGGGTCGACAGATTCACTTTGACGGTGGGGGGAGGGAGGGATACACCTCATTTCTATGTTTCTATGTTGCCATATATTAAGTGTGCAGCAATCCCGATCTTTAACGGGTTGGGTCAAAAACAGAGAAGGAGGACGCTGCTGCGACCGGGGGTATAGTACACACTTTAACGGCATTCTGCCCCACACAGCATATTACGGATAATATGTATCAGTTATGACAGCTGTGATTACGAAGTATTTTCAGGTCAAGGAGCAGGCTTTGATGGCACCTCCCTTGGGTGAGTACGGGCTGTGCATCTCGAGGATAAGTGTCAGAGAAGTTTAGGGCAATTTGTTGTATATATGTTTGAGAATTGTACACTGTGAATTTTGGTTATATGTTTGCTTAAGGTTATGCTATGGCCAACATTATACAATAAACTCTAAATTTTTGTGGCAAAACTGGTCATCTGTGCATTCTGTCAGCAGTGAGGGACAACTTAAGCAAGGGGACACGGGGCAGAGAAAAAGGGGGGCAGAAGGGGTGGGGGTCAGTAGGGGAGGGGGGAGGGGCAGGGGGCAGGGACCATGGCCTAGGATGCCACTTGCCCGGTTGAGACCCAGTAGGTATCGGCTGCCAGGCACAAGAGGGCAGGGGTTAATGTGTGGTGGGAGCAGAGGGGTGGGGGGGGCCATGGCCGGCCTTAAGAGGACCCTGCAGGTCGTGGGCCATCCTCTTGCCCCTCTGGTTCTGACCGAGAAGGACCATGCACCCACCCACCCACCCTTCTTGTGGGTTATTTTGTCGCAGCATAGCCAGAAGTTAAGGACTGCGGACCTAGCGCATAGCCGTACAGTTGAGTATAGGGGAAGTGGCCACAAGGAAATTATCCTCCCCCTGACAGGGTCGACTGATTCACAGCAGGATCAGCGGATAATGTGCCTCCCCACGCTTTGACGGTGGGGAGGAGGGAGGGATACACCTCGTTGCCATATATTAAGTATGCAACAATCCCAACCTTTGACCGGGGAGGGGGGGCAGAAGAGGGAGGGCCATGGACGCCACTTGCCCGGTTGTGCTTATGAAGACAACATCAAAAATCCAGGACTTATTAATCAGAGACACAAACGGAGAGGTATAACCAGAATGCAATCAATCTAAAGAACTGAGATTCAGTTAAAAGCCTGAGACTATAGCCACGTTTTGATGCCTTTTTTAAACCTTATATTTGAGCTCTCTGATCTAAGGCAGTATGGTAACAAAAGGGTATTCAAGTAAAGTGGAAGTCTGTGAAAACATACACGATGGGTAAGCATAAGAATTTAAAGCTGAATGCTTTGAATAATCGGCAACCAGTGTTGCTCTGCCAAAAGGAATATAACATGATCATGTCTTTGTGCATTGGATATGAGTTTAACTGCTAAGTTTTGAATCTACTGGATTCTCTTATCTAGCAATTTTTCTATACCGCTGTATCTACAAGTCACAGCAGTGTACATGGAACAAATAGAACAAGAATGTTACACAGACATAGGTAACAATAAATAACACTTAATAAGGTGAATATAACTATTTACATAGAGCTGAGTGGGGGTTGGATGTGAATTGATAAATTTTTTGAAAAACACTTAGATCCAATTTTTGGAGTAGTGCATAAACATTTTGCTCAGAACAATGTTACTGTTTATGCGCCAGTTAACAATCTAGCACTAATAACAAACTGGTTTATTTTGTGCACAGATCTCTGTCCGCATCTGCCTGGCTTGCTCTCCTTGTTTAGCACAGATCTTTTGCACACAGCTGATATACATGCTGTTTGCTTACAGCATTGCTGGACAAAACTTCTGCACTAAACTTGTTTAGCTAGCCCTGCATTAGAGCTTCAGCACTGGGCTCAAGCTCAGGGTTTCTACATCGAGCTGTTTCATGCTATTGTGAATTCCTCATTGACTGAAAGTCATATACCAGAGTATTTGAAGCCAGAAGTGGTGAAGCCCCTTATGAAAAAATGGGCTGGATTGTGATGACTCTACCTCCTAGTGCCCCAGCTGACCTTCATAGACAAGCTTAACAAGGAGCTCATGTATAGACAGATGCTGGAATACTCAGAAACAAGACTATTTATTCATGCTAGACAATCTGGCTTTGGCCAAGGCCAGGTGACTGAGACTGTATTAGTCTCAATGAGTTAGTCACCTGACAGGCATGGCCAGTGCAAGGACTGGAGGCACCTTAGATGGGCCCTCCATTCTGTTGCCCCCCCTGCTGCCCACCCCCCAAGCCCATTGCCGCTGCTAAGGACCCTCTCCAGGGTCAGCAGCACCAATGGCCCCTAAACCACAACACAGCACCATCTCTGGGGTTGCAAGACTGTTTCCCTCTTGCAAAATCTACCACTGCTGCCCCCCCTCCAATGCTGATTTCTAATTTTGCATAAACAGGAAGTATGCATCGGGGGTGGCAGAAGTGGTAGATTTTGTAAGAGAGAAACCATGACGTAGCCCCAGAGATGGTGAGTAAGTGCTGCATTGCAGTTTTAGGGCTATTGCTGCCACTGATGGCCCTGGAGAGCTGGTGCACTAGGTGACTGCCTGGTTCACCTAATGGTAGTGCCAGCCTTGATAGCAGGAGATAGAGACACTGTTGATATTTTCAGACCTGTTCTCAGCATTTGACACAGTAAATCATTTTTTGCTGCTGAAATGACTTTAAAGGTTAAGTGTGGAGGGTTTCTCTTTTTCATAGTTGGAATTCTCTAGGCAAGTTGGATTTCTCTAGGCAAGAATACACAGAGTAGTTTGGGATGAACAGGAATGGGATGACGCTATCCATCATTTATTGTTTAATCTTTATGAGTCCACTAATTGAGGTAGTGGATCATCTCAGTGTGACTTACTATATTTTTGCAGATGTTATGTTTATTAAGTTGCTATACTGCCTTTCATAATGTTTTTTTTCAAGGCAGTAAACAATTTGAACAATAAAATATTAATAAAACAATACAATAAAAGTAAAAAATTATTAAAAATTTTTAAAAAAGAAAAGTAAGAAGGTGGGAGGGAGAGAAATTTGGTGCCCACATACTAAATTGCTAGCAATGTGATTCATGAAACTGTTAACTTTAAAGTAGTTTATATGAGCCAGCTCTAATAAATTTGTTTTTAAAGCTTTTTGAAATGTCTTTAAGTTCTCTTCCTTAGGGAGTTCCATACCACTCGGGCTTGTTGTGAGAAATCAGTACTGTATGCTGGTTATCAGGGGATGAGTAGAAGAAGGTGATAGAATAAAAAAATTATTCCGGTTTTGAGAGTGAAGGGAATGTACGATGCCATTAAATCAGAAAGGTATTGTGGCTCACATGAATAAAGTGCTTTGGATGTAGAATGAAAATTGTGAACCTTATTCTGTAAATTATGCGAAGCCAAGTCAAATTTTTTGGCCTTGTGTAATAACTGTGCTATTTATATCTTGTGCAACTGTTTTATGGAAGAGGCCTTAAGCCAGTTTAAAAGGGAATTACAGTAATCTATCTGAGAAAAAATTGTGACATAGCTTAATGTGTGCATTTCACAGAGTTAACAAGGATTTAATGGTTTGAAGATGGCGCAACCTGCAAAAAAGATGATTTAATTAGAAAGGAAATAGAGTCAAAAGAAAGATGACAGTCAATAGTTACTCCTAGTATTTTCAGCTCAGTAGAGTAACCTGATAACAGTAAATGATGGTTGGGGTTTGGTATATTTCACACTGTCCATATGGCTTCAGATTTACTTAGATTCAATTTTAATCTATGGCTCAACAAGCCATTTAGAAACCAAGTCAAGATAAGAATAGAAAACAGTGAAAGCAGAATACAAAGAATCTGGATGCATGCCCAGGACCATCTGACTATCATCTGTGAGAAAGAAGCCTTTAACACCTTGGGATTGGATTAATGTTGTTGGGAGCTGATAACATTCCGTTAAGAATGGAACTGGGAGAAGACCCTAGTAAGGAATTTACTATGTTACAAAGTTGTTTTCTTGTAGTGTCTGATGCAAAATTAATCTCTCCGTGACCAGATACTATCTGTGCTGAAAGCGTAATTGCAGACTAAATGCTGTTGTGCTGAATGGAAGAGCTGCTGCACCGGAAGGATCTAGCAACTCTGATTCGCACATTTATAACCAATTATTTGGTTGTAGGACCGTAGTAAGCTAGCAACACTCCCTGTGAGACTGGGGAACCCTGGCGGCCCCAGACTCGCTCAGTTACATACAGGAACTCGCTTCTGTCGGGCTTCCTGGAAACCCAGTGATGACATCAGCGCCCGTTCTGTACTTGCGCCCTGTGCGGCGACACTGCTTGTAAGCCCTTGCGATGGCCCTGGTTGGCTGCTGTACTAGTTTGTACTCTGGGCTCCCTAAATATCAATTAAAGCATTTACAGTTAAGCTAGCGATGACAACAAGACTGCTGACCTTAGGAATTTGTGGTAACTTATTACACTGATTTTGGCTTCCTCTGGAGCCATTTATCCAATTCAAACTATTTTGCTCATTTTTTCAGGCTGTGTAAATGGGCTACTCTGCTTACAGGAGCTTTTGAGGCTATATACTCCATTTAGATGATTACGATCTTCACAGCAGGAGCAGATGATCGTCACACATGCTGTGAAATTTCAGGGTACGCTTGCACAGTGCAGGGACCACATTGGGGAACTCCTTGTCCACTGACCTATGATTGCAACGCAATGTAATGCAGGCCCTTGAGTCAATGCTGACTCCTGGCAACTCAGCCCCTGCATTTTCTTGGCACGGTGCAACTGGATTAGAGAGACATTATCCAAGGATATTGGGCACCCGAGGTGAATCTTCAGCCCTCCAATGATAAGTTTATAAAAATGCATAATTGAGCAAAATACTTTTAAATCTTAAGCTTTACTTTGTATCTATGTTGTGCTCGGTCTCTCTTCAGGTAAAGGAATGTGCTAATGACTCTTTGTGTAGCTGTCATGATCTATTTTATTTTGCTGCTGCTCTTTGTTGCCACTCAGACTCTACCACCATAGGCAACCACCTAGTCTTGCCTAATGGTTGTGCCACTACTTGAATTTTGTACTGAGATCATTGGCACCCTCCAGTGTCCCTACTAGTTATTGCTAAAAATAGACAGGTATTCGCCAGACCATAGGATGTCCCTCCTGCCATTCATTTTAGGATGGGAGGAAACTCCCCCAATAAGAGAAAGCCCACTCGGTATACTCTAAGAACCTCCCCCTATAGGGAGTGACTAGTCTTTGGCTACTGCCACTGCACCAGAATGATCTAGGTGGGTGATTGCCCCTAAAGGGGATAAGTGCCTCTGGAAGACATCCAGAGTAGACAACCCACTAGAATGAAGATTTGCACCAACCACCCTAACCAGCAATAAGGACAAAAGTGGCTTGGAGCTCAGCCAGAAGATAGAGGTTCCTGAGAATATCTGCCAAAGTAACACCGGGAAGACTGCAGTTCCCCACAGAAACTCCCATACCAGAGGCGAAGGAACCAGCGACAAAGAAGAAAACATCAAGGCAGTCAAGTAAGAGGTATGTAAATCTTCATAGCATTGGGGAACTGTGGGATTACAGATCTAATTCCAGTATCGTGAGGTGGACGTGAGATAATGAAGGAGAATTAAAGATATCAAGTACCAGTAACTGGTTAAAGAGCTGAATGGCTTGGATTAAGCTGAATAATAAACAGTAGAGTGCAGAGAGTGTGAAGGAATAGGCTAATTGTACTCCAGATATTACAATTTATCTTTATATTGTAAATTGCTAATTGTTGGAGTCATTTATCACTGACCTTAAATTTTGAGTAAACCCTTGGTTCAGAACACAATTTTTCTGGCCTGGACTCTACAGTATTTATTGAGGAAGATGAATGTGAGAAAGTCAAGTGCTAAATCCCCGCTAACTGTTGCCAAGTCTCCTCACAAGTCTGAACCCTGATACTTTTAAATCCAGGAGCTCAGATAAACTCTGGGTAATAGCTCCTTGGATTAGATTAGTGTGCTTCCTTGTCTGCCAAGCAGTTTTGAAGCAACGGCCTGGACCACACAGAAAGGGGATTACACTTATGTTTAGGAAGAAGATGACATCGTGACGCGAGGGAGATCAGAATGAAGAGGGGCAGGTGCTGTTAAGGCTAGGAAGAGATTTGTTAGAAGAGAGTATGGGTGCTTTGAATTTTATGAAATTGTCCATTTTTATAACATGCCTTGATCTTTTTGGTGAAGCATGAATCATCAAATAATGGAAATAAATTAAATAAGCAAATAAAGATGACATGCAAACTACAGGATGGCTGCTACAAGGTTA
This sequence comes from Ichthyophis bannanicus, assembly GCA_033557465.1. NCBI lineage: Eukaryota > Metazoa > Chordata > Amphibia > Gymnophiona > Ichthyophiidae > Ichthyophis > Ichthyophis bannanicus. The sequence continues at coordinate 1,045,550 of JAWIIG010000024.1, read as the reverse complement.
CCTGAAGGTCACAATTTTATACAGTTCTCTTTTTCCTAAAGCTGCTAAGTGACACCACAGAAGTGAGAACACACCAGTACTAGATATATTCTGTACTTTATCATTTCTGCACAGAGCCGGGTCCATGTGTCGAGATGAGACTCATTCCCAGTGCCGTTGAACGTCTCTTCTTATGGTAATAATCATTTGAAAAAACAAAAAGCACAATATGTAAAGGCACCGAGGGTACCTGTATGAACAATGGATGTCCCAGAGGTATTCCCTGTCTGTGCAGAATAGGAGGGTAGATGCTGAGTGCCCGTGTCTGCATCTATGCCCGTCCTCGCCGACAGGGCAGTGCCAACCTCTGCAGTAGAAACACCTACAGAAGAATAAAAATGCAATTGGACATTTAAAAAGGAAGCCAGAGAATCTAAACAATGCCCTTTCTCCTCAGTTAATTACTACACGAAGCATAGCAACAAGACAGAAGACAACTTTTTAAAACATTCTTTAATCTCATTTTGCACAGCATCAGCCTAGTCTGAGTAGCATGTTCTTACCAGCCCAGAGATCTGGAGAAAAGTCTCTTCCAAGACAATTTCTTGAGCCAGCAGGAGTGCTTCCCATAGCAGTGACAGCCATCAGCACCAACTTCTAAAAACAACTAGACGTGCTGAACTTAAGAAGTCAACAAAATTACCCCTTCCCAGCAGAAAAAAAGAGAAAATATAAAAGCATGAGTGTGGCTGACCAGCTCATATCTAAACGTCAGGAGCGGAGCAGTAATGTGAACATGAGGAACACTTGGCAGCCAAATCAAAAGCTGGAGAGGTATTCTAGGACCAGCAGTGGTTCTTTTCCGCACTCTCAATTTATGCACACCGGCCTCTCCTTCCCTGTCACCCTCTGCAACCTGTCCACACACTCTCCTCCTTTAGCCCAGCCACACCACATGTCCCCCCCCCAGATGGTCCTCACCAGTCTGTCTCTCTCTCTCAACCCATCTACATCCCACTCTCTCCTTTCATATTCCCCTCTTTTCTTCCTCCTCTTTCCCCCTTACACTGCCACACTTCCTACGTCCCATTAACCTTCTCTGCTCTAAATTCCCCCTTGACCCAATCTTCTGTTTCCCTCCATTCCCCAGAAGATTCAAATCCACCTCTCTTAACCCCTGTAGGCTTGGCTCACCCATCCCTTCACTGCTCCCTGCTTCTCGCCCTCAGCAGATGAGACTCCTCTCTCAGTTTGTGACTCCCCGTCTCCCACAGGCTTGGATCATTTCCTTGCTCTTCTCTCTGACCCCAGGCATATCCTTGTTGTCTGGAATTGATCCTGCTTCCCCATCTCTTGCACTGCTTTTCCTGGTCTTCATGGATTCCAGGCCAGCGGCAGCTCGATGCCTGAAGAGTCCACATGAGATGCTCCACCACCTGCCTTGCCCTGAGCCTTAGAGGTGCAGCAAAGGTCACAGCTTGTAACCTTGGAGATTCCAGGCTCTGTGGAGATATGGAGAATGCACTCGGACTAAGCCCCACTGCATTTTGGTCTGTCTTCCGGATACTGCTCCAGTGGCCAGGAATATATATCCAGCTTGAGGAGCTGAGGTGAAAGTTGGAAAGTGGCTGCAGAGACTTACCAAGAACAAAGAAAGAAGTCAAAACAGGATATATACAGTTTGGAGAGAAATACCTACCCTGCCCCCCCCTCCCAACTCCAGCCGTGCTCTATCGCTTTATCCTATTGCTGCTGTGTTGTGCTCAGAGAGACCTGTGCCCCCCCCCCCACACACACACACACTATGCTCACCACTGTTATCTCCTGTGGAATATAACAGGGGCATGCTATTTTTAAATTTGACAAAGGAGAACAGTATCTCCCCCCCCCCCCAAATATTCCTCCTGAATTAGATCTCTGACCACAGCCCTTCTCAATATCAGAGTTGCCAAGGCAAACAACTGAGGGAGATTTTCAATTCACGGCATCGTGAACTATCACAGCCTCTTCCATTTCCCATCCTTTCAGTAAAAGACCTTATTTACCCCCATGACTGCAGGCTGGAAGAAAACAGCAGATCCTATCTGCCTCTAACTGACGCTGCCTGATTAGCAATGATAATTCGGTTACATCAGTTGGGGGGGGGAAGCTGTTAACCACAGACACAACCACAGTCATTTTCAGCCTGCAGCACCATAGGTAAAAAAAAAATCCGTATATTCAGCAACACTGCCTGGATAGTGTCTGCTGCTGAATCCACTCTCTGGATAATTGCCCCCACTTTCCAGATAGTGGCGCTTTTCAGTTGCTATCCAGATAGGACTTTGGACAGCTTTTCTGCCGTCCAAAGTTAGGAAAATAGTTATCGGATAGTGGTGCTGAAAAATCACTGTAATACAGATAAATCACGTCTCTTCCCCCAGACCGCCGCAGCACTATCCGGAAAGTGCCAAGATGCTCTGTAATGATAGATTCAGAGGTAGGTGCTGCTAGCTGGATAAATGTTTTTGAATATCAGCTCCAAAGATTTTAAAATAGTTTTTCATTTGTCCTCATTCTCTGCTTACTCTTGGCCTTTTCTCCCAGACACTCACAGCAATATTACAGCTCCCCTCCAATAGTCCCTTTTACAATTCCCTTTCCCTTTCCTCCAGCTGTTCTGCCAACACACCTCATAGGTCTTATACCACCTCTATTGGCTCCTTATTCCCTCTTCTTTATGGCAGACGAAGGCGGGGAGCTTGTCTGTCCTGGGCTGTTGGTGCTCCCTTCTCCCCGTGCAGCCCTTTCATTAAACATTCCTTAGCCAGCTAATAGGCTGCAGGGGGAGAGGGACACAATAGCAGAAGACACAGAAGGGCTGCCTTTCTGCCGTCCCCTAAGGCTCTCAGCTCCTGACCATGGGGCGTGCAGGAGAGAATACTGGGGGTGCACAAGTACCCACAGAGCTGGTACCTATGGTCACAGTCATCTTTCCTCCCTACCCAAGATCAAACACATTGAGGCCAATTCCCATCGGGGCCCATTTGGACGGGATGTCCTGCACCTGATTCTGAGCCCGAGGGGGGTTGATGTCCCCATGGGATCAGAATAGGATGTGAAGGACCTGCCCCGATTCTGTGTCCTGGGACACCATGCAGAAGTTGCGCTCACCCCTGGACCCAACATGGCTTCTTTTCCTGCCACCCGACCCCTAAATGGGCCTGGAGAGGCTGGAGTCAGGCTGCAGCGATTCTCCTGTGCACTCCTCATCCTCTGGGGGGGGGGGGGGGTCCTCCACTGCAGACTGCTATACTCGGGAGGGACTTATCCCCACCTCCAGGGTGCAATAAGTCCCCCATCTATCTCCCTGACACTGAAATCAGCCCTGTACATCCGAAGTCAGGGTCATGCCTCCAGCCCGCCCTCATTCCTCCCTCGGCCCGCCCTTGTACAGAGCTCCTCCCACATCTCCTGTGTACGTGAAGGGAGCTCTGTTCTCTGCATCGGATATAGGTGAATAGCAGGGGCTGGACGTCCATGTCTGACGTCCAGCCCCTGCTATTTGGGATCAGAATGACCCCCATTGCGGCTGCACCATCCCTGAGCTATAATGACTCTACCATAGAGAAGATTGACATTTGATTCTCCTGCACCTCAATGCCCATTATTTCGATCTGAATCACAGGGCAAACTCATGCAGAGAAAAAGGCGTTTTCTCTCAGTTTAACAGACCTTCAATGTAACAAGTAATCATAAAGGAATACAGAGCTCAGTGTGATATGGCAGAAAGAGATAGCACCATCGTATAATCCTATATTCCAAAGTGATTACACTGAGTATACACAAAAAGGGATTTTTGAAGTCATCTGAATGGTTGAGCAGCAATGCTGCATGCTAGAGTTGCCAACCGACCAGTTTTCAGCCGGCCTGGCCAGTTTTTACATGGCCAGGCCAGCTGCCAGCAGAGATGTAAGACCGGCCCTTGAAAAGCCATTTTTTTGCTCTGACCGCGGGACTGGGAACAGCCAGAGCAGAAAACTGGCTTTTCATCTGGGGTCCTTGTCCCCCACCAGCGCAGCCTCACCTTCTCTTCTGCTGTCAATCCTTTCTGCCACCTCCTTCCCCTTGCAGCCATGGCTCCTGCTTCTTACAGAGCAGAGGCTGCAATAAAGCTAATTTAAAAACAAAATTAAACTGGTGCGGAGCCCTCCGGCCCTATAGAACCACCGCTGCAGCATCCCGCCCCCTGTAGCATCACTTCCTTTCCTAGCAGGATGCTACAGCAGGGCCGGCCCGTCCATTGAGCGAGAATGTTTTTTGCACAGGGCCCTGCGTTTCAGGGGGCCCCGCGCAAAGAACATTCTGCTTTAAAAATAAATTAAATTTTTTTTAAAAAGCTGGCTGCTGCAGCGGCCGCCGCCGCAGCAGCAGCAGAATCAAGTGTCCCGCAGGGCCACCCCTGCCCAGCTGAGCCCTCCCTGCCTGGCTGAGCCTCTCCGCGACGGCTTTCAGATACGCAAAGGGAGAGTGTCTCCCTCGCGGTTCTGTTAAGCCTTCAGGGGCTGATGGGAAATTTTGCTCTGTTAAGCCTGCAGGGGCAGATGGGAAATTTCCCATCAGCCCCTGCAGGTTTAACAGAGTGACGAGGGAGATGCTCTCCCTTCGCGGATCTGAAAGCCGTCGCGGAGAGGCTCAGCCGGGCAGGGGGGGGCCCCGCGGGACACTCGATTCTGCCACGGCGGTAGCAGCCAGCTTTTTTTATTTTTTTAATTTTCCCTGGGCCGTGGGCGGGTTAGGACTGGTAATGGGCTGTGGGCTGAGGGGGTGTTAGGACTGGTAATGGGCTGATGGGGGGTTCGGACTGGTGGTGGGCTGATGGGGTTAGGACTGGTAATGGGCTGTGGCCTGATGGGGGGGTTAGGACTGGTAATGGGCTATGGAGGGGGTTAAGACGAGGTGGGCTGATGGGGTTAGGACTGGTAATGGGCTGTGGGTTGATGGGGGGGTTAGGACTGGTAATGGGCTATGGGGGGCTAGGAATGGGAATGGGTTGATGGGGTTAGGATTGGCAATGGGCTGTGGGCTGATGGGGGGTTAGGACTGGTAATGGGCTATGGGGGGCTAAGTCTGGAAATGGGGTGATGATGGTTAGGACTGGCAATGGGCTATGGGGGGCTAGGACTGGCAATGGGCTGATGGGGGGTTAGGACTTGAGGTGGGCTGATGGGGTTAGGCCTGGTAATGGGCTGTGGGCTGATGGGGGGGTTAGGACTGGTAATGGGCTATGGAGGGGGTTAGGACTTGAGGTGGGCTGATGGGGTTAGGACTGGTAATAGGCTGTGGGTTGATGGGGGTTTAAGACTGGTAATGGGCTATGGGGGGCTAGGAATGGGAATGGGTTGATGGGGGTTAGGACTGGAGGTGGGCTGATGGGGTTAGGATTGGCAATGGGCTGTGGGCTGATGGGGGGTTAGGACCGGTAATGGGCTATGGGGGGCTAAGTCTGGAAATGGGGTGATGGTGGTTAGGACTGGCAATGGGCTATGGGGCTAGGACTGGAAATGGGCTGATGGGGGGGTTAGGACTTGAGGTGGGCTGATGGGGTTAGGACTGGTAATGGGCTGTGGGCTGATGGGGGGGTTAGGACTGGTAATGGGCTATGGGGGACTGTCTGGAAATGGGGTCATGGAGGGTTAGGACTGGTAATGGGCTGTGGGGGGGCTAAGACTGGAAGTGGGCTGATGGGGGTTAGGACTGGTAATGGGCTATGGGGGGGCTTAAACTGAAAATGGGGTGATGGGGGGGTTAGGACTAGAAGTGGGTTGATGGGGGGATAGGACTGGTAATGGGTTGGTGGTTGCTAGGACTGGAAATGGGCTGAGTGGAAGGGGAGGCTTGAACTGCAAATAGATGATGGGGACGAGGACTTGGAATTTTATTTATTTTTATTTATTTATTTAGCTGCATTTATATCCCGCTTTTCACCGGGTCAAAGCGGCTGGGGGATACATTTAACACGAGGGGATATGAGACACATAGACTAATACTTACAGGGAACATGGGCAATGGAGGGTTAAGTGGCTTGCCCAAGACCACAAGGAGCACCTGTGGGACTAGAAACCCCAGTCCTTCCGGCCCAAGGTTGCTGTCCTCTAGTGGGATTTGAACCACCGACCTTCCGGCTTGTAGTACCTTGCCCCAACCACTAGGCCACTCCTCCCTCTAGGGAGGAAATGGGCTGAGTGGAAGGGGGGCTTGAACTGCAATTAGCTGATGGGGAGTGGGGCTTGGAATGGAAATGGGCTGTGAGGGGAGGGAGCTAGGACTGGAAATGGGCTGAGTGAGGGGGGGAGCTAGGACAGGAAATGGGCTGATGGAGCAGCTAGGATAGGACTGGAAATGGGCTGTTGGGGGCAGCTAAGATTGGAAATGGTCTGTGGTGGGGGCTTGGATTGAAATGGACTCATGGAGGGGCTTGGATTGGAATTGGGCTGAGTGGAAGGGAGCTAGGATTTGACATGGGCTGATGGTGGGGCTAGGAAATGACTAGAAATGGGCTGATGGGGGCTGGGATTGGAAATGAGCTGATGGAGGGACTTGGATAGGACTGGAAATGGGCTGATGGGGGGCTAGGACTGGTAATGGGATGATGCAGGGACTAGAAGGGAGTGGATGCTGGGTGAGGCTGGAACTAGAAGGGAGCTGATGTTGGGGGAGGATTAGAAGGGGATGGGGCTGGGAGAGTGAAATGGAGAGGGGAAAAATATTTTGCGTGGGAGGGATGAAAAATCTACAGTTGGCCAGGTATTGGGAGAGTAATTGGGGATTGAGGATGGAGGGGTAAAATTTGAGTGGATGAAAGAGGAATGAGGAAAGTGCAAAAGGAAAAAGATTAGTATGTTAAAGCAGATGTAGAGAGAGAGAATGGGAAAAAAACTAGAAGAGAGAAGAAAGGACAAATGGACAGCAGACGATGGAGAGTTAGCAGAAGACACGAAGAAACCAGAAGAAAGTGGCTGGAGCAATTGCAACTGAAAAAAATGCACAAAAGGTACAAAGATATCTCTTTATTTTGAATTTATTAACTGGAATATGTCAGCTCTGGGAAATGTGCATCATTAACGTCTGCGCTTTGTTTAGTACAAGAGGAAATGAATTTATAGTTTTATTTCTACAGTAGTGGTGTACATTCCAAGTTTGGCTTTTGGGGTTCCCAGTTTAATTATTGCCTTCCTGTTTCTAAATTGTGATTCCTTGTTTGGTGATGGTCTATGTTCTGCATGTGTAACTGAGCTGAGGTATTCTGTTTATGTAATTCCTATTTGACATTGCCACTTGTTCTCTTTCACCAGTAGGTCATGTATTGTTATTCTCTGATATTTATTGGTTTAATATTTGCAGTGTTGACTTTTGATAGGTAGGGTTTGGTGCTTTATGAGTCCTGGTAGTGCTGCTATAATACGGCGTGTTTGCTATGGGTTCTAAATGGGCAGTGTTGTAGTAGTTCCTAATGTGCCTGGCAGTTGGCACTGGATTATAGTAATGTAGAAATCTTTTAGTCTTTCTTTATCCATACACTCATTAAGAGACATGTTTACTAAAAGTTAGTGTATGGCAACATTATGCAAATATTTATGCAAATGAGGTTACTTATTCAAATGAGGCCCCTCACCGAGTCTCCGCACATGACCCCGCACCCCCCTTGGGCCGCCCCTGTGATACAGCAGGGATTCCATAGAGCAAGAGGACTCCACACCGGTTTCATTTTGTTTTTAAATTAACATTATTGCAGCTACTGCTCTGTAAGAAGCAAGAGCCGCGACTGGAAGGGGAAGGAGGTGGCAGAAGCGACTGACATGGGGGGGAAGGTGGAGGCAGGAAGGCAGCTGAAAGAGGGGTGAAGGCGGTGGCTGGAACGGAGCTGACATGAGAGAAGGTGGGGACTGGATGGCAGCTGAAAGAGGGGGGCAGGAGGTGGCTGGAAGGGAACTGTCATGGGAGAAAAGTGGGGGCTGGATGGAGCTAACATGGGGAGAAGTTGGGGACTGGAAGGGAGCTGATGGGGGGAAGGAGAGAGCTGACATCTGCGGGGAGGGGGCTGGAAGGGAGCTGAAAGAGGGGGAAGGAGGTAGCTGAAAGTGGAGGGAAGGTGAGGGCTGGAAGGCAGCTGAAAGAGGAGGGAAGATAGGGGCTGGATGGGAGCTGACATGGGGGGAAGCTGGGGGCTGGAAAGTAGCTGACGGAGGGGGAGGAAGGAGGTAGCAGGAAGGGAGCTGACACCTGGTGGGGAGCTGGAAGGGTGCTGATACTTGGGGATGGGACTGGTAGGTGGCTGGGTAATGGGGGGGGGGAGTGGGAAGAGAAGGGGGCACATGGGGATGGCACTGGAAGGGGGATGGATAGAGGGTAGGGTGACTGGAAGGGAGCTGACACGGGGATGGCACTGGGAGTGGAAGTGATGATACCTGGGAAGGTATTTGGACTAGAAGGGGCTGGACAGTGGGGAAGGAGGCAGACTGGAAGGGAATGGACACCACTGGCAGTCCTGGGAATGCAAGGGGGTTGACATTGGAAGATACTGGGAGGGGAGGACTGGAAAGGGGGCTGATACTGGGCAGGGTTACTGGGACTGGAAATAAGCTGATGGAAGGAAGTGAAGAAAACAAAAGAAGAGATAAGAAATGGCAGATGGACCATAGACCACAGAAAGAGAGCTAAGAGAAGACAGGAAAGCAGAAGCCTCAGATCGGGACCAGCATGATCATAGAATACAATGGTCAGACAAAGGTAGAAAAAATAATTTTATTTTCAATTTCGTGATTGGACTTTGTGCTATCTTTATATTTTACATAGTATTGGGGAACTGCATCTCTTATTTATCTGATGTTGCACTGCATGAGTCTGGCTTCTTGGGGTTTCAGTTTAATTTTGTCTATTTATTTCTCTTTTAATTTTGTGCTCACTTATTGATGAAGGCTTGTCTGTATTGTGTGTGTGTATTGCTGGGAATTCTGTTAGTATGGAATTTCTTTTTAAGAATGTCTAGCAATCTTGCTTGTTCAGTTTGCACATTGCCCTCTTTTTGGGGACAGGGGGTGGGGCAAGGGTGAGGTAGAGGCAGGGAAGGGGTGGGGTGGGGGTGGGCATGGGTGGACCATGACTAGCCACAGGTGGCAGGTTTTTCTCTTTCAAAAAGTTTGGCAACCCTACTGCATGCTGACACACAAGATCTGGGTTTGATGGCTAGACCTGGTTTCTGTTCTAGGGCTGCTGTGGGGGCAACATTCTCGGACATTGCTCAAAGGTGGCATCAAGTGGCCATATTCAGCACACACATGTATCTGATTCTTAGGGTGCAGTAGTAAACTCCTGCTTCAGGCCTGTCGCTTCAATGGGTGTGCTAAATGGAAGGGAATTTAAACAAGGCTAAAAGATGTTCTTAGAAACATAGAAACATGAGGACAGAAAAAGACCACATGGCCTATCTAGTCTGTCCTTCCTTATCAACAACTACAACAGTCCCCTTTTTACCTTTAGAGATCCTCTGTGTTGGTCCCATGCTTTTTTGAATTCAGATACTGTCCTCATCTCCACCACCTCCACTGGGAGACTATTCCACGGATCCACCACTCTTTCCGTAAAGAAATATTTCCGCATATCACTCCTGAATCTATCCCCCTTCACCCTCATCCCATGTCCCCTCGTAGCAGAACTTGCTTTCAATTGAAAGAGGCTCTCTCCCTTAACATTTATGCCACGGAGATATTTAAACATCTCAATCATATCACCTCTATCCCGCTTTTCCTCTAAGGTGTACATATTAAGATCCTTAAGTCTGTCCTCATATGCTTTATAATGAAGACCACTAACCATTTTAGTAGCCGCCCTCTGTACTGACTCCATTCTGTTCACATCCTTTTGAAGGTGCGGTCTTCAGAATTGCACACAATACTCCAAATGAGGCCGCACCAAAGACTTATACAGAGGCGCCATCACCTCTTTTTTTCTGCTAGCCATTCCTCTCCATATGCACCCAAGTATCCTTCTAGCTTTTGCCGTCGCCTTTTCTACCTGTTTAGCTACTTTTAGATCATCAGACACAATCGCGCCTAGGTCCCGCTCTTCTTTAGCTTAGCTAGATACCTCCTCATGTTATCTACACCTTCCTGGGTGTCTACTCTATTGCAGATTTTGGTAATCTCCAGGAACAAGCAGAAATGAGTCTTAACATATGGGTACGTTGGTACCGATGGAGTCTGCGCGGGAACGCTTCCCAGCATCCAATCAGAAAGCTTTTGGAAGCATCCCACCACGCCTGCGTGCTGCCTTCCCGCCTTCCCAACTGCCTCTCCTCAGTTTTCGTTTTTCCGCGGAGCCGGCAGGACGTCCTCCTGTCACCGCAGAAAATTCTTCTTTTATTTTTTAGTTTTCTTGTGGTCGCGACTGCCTTCCCCGACGCAACCGGTACCGCCGGTGTTTCTTTTTTCCTTTCTTGTAAAATTTTTCCTTTTTAAGGAATATTTAATCCTTCTTAGTGTGTCACGGTTTTTCAGGCCTGCTGGGCCTCTCCACTTTCCTTCATGGAACCGCCAGCCACTATCCTCAAGAAATGTACAAACTGTGGCGGTACAAACTTAATTTTAGACACTCACAATTGGTGTCTAACCTGCTTGGGTCCTGACCATTTTCCTCCGGAGTGTCCCTCCTGCAATAGTATTGTGGGAAGAAGTTTTCAACATCGAGTTCCCCTCGACACGCGGTCCCCATCCAACTTCAGGGCACTGACTATATCTTCTTCTACACAGGATCAGGTAACCCAAAAACAGTCTGTTAAGACTAGCCAGTCCTCGAGGGGCAGATCTCATGCACAGCATAGAGATGCCTCCGGCCTTGCCCTCGAGAATCCACTGGCTTCAAAACCCCGGTGGGAGTCTTCGGCCTCCAAAACCCGTGTGGGGTTTCAGGTTGTTCCTGAGGTTCACCCCTCACAGAACATACCTGAGCCATGCCTGGTGGTGGCATCCGCTTCGAGCGGTATCGATACCCCGGCATCGGCAATGGTGTTGGATGGAACATTCCTCACCAAGGATCATCGTCTGGTGTCATCGGTACCCACAGGGCCGTTGCATACGCTGCAAACCGACTTTCCAGTATCGGTACCGATACTAGTACCGACGTCGGTATCCTCCAGATGTGCATCGATAGACTCGCTTCCTTCAATGCCGAGTCTGGAATCGATCTCCAGTCTGGAGGACTGGGTACCAACTCGCCTTGGTACCGACACCAGACGGTACCGAAGGCTCGGTTCCGATAATTCGGATCCGGAACTCTCGGTTTCTTCGATACTGTTAGAATTGCCACCGGCTGGCCTTCATCCACCGGTATCGGATACGGTACCGAAGTCAGTACCGCTATCCACATTACCATTGCTGTCGGTGCCTTCCATGCTTCTCTCGTCAGGCTCACTTCCCTCGATACCGAGTTTGGAATCGATCCCTAGCATGGACGATGTGCTACCGACTGGCGCTGGTCCCGACCTCCTGCAGTACCGGCGACCATCCTCTAAGGATCCCATACTGCACCATTCAGGATCTTCTATTCCTATAAACTTGGATAGATCCCTCGGTGCCAACGCTAGTTCTTCATCAGATCTAGCCTATCCAAAGGAAGTTCCTTCTGGGGATCCTTCTTTTCAGGCTTTCCTCCTGGATATGGCAAAATCCCTTGCCATTTCTATTCCTGGACTGGATCCTACACAAGGGAATACGGGATCCCCCTATATTCCTGGGAGAGCAAAGGAAAACATCATGCTTCCTTTGCATCATTCCTTGCAGGATCTCCTTCTATGAATGTGGGCAGCTCCTTTAAAGGTACCCCCACCTTCCAGAGCAACTGATCTTCTATACCAGGATTTCAAAAGACTCAACTTCCTCATCATTCCATTGTTGTGGAATGAGCAATGAGGCGGGTGAAGAGTACTAAAAAGCACTATTCTTATCCGCCAGGTCGTGAGTCTAAGACTTTAGATGCCTTTGGACGCCAAACCTTCCAAGCATCCATGCTTTCAGCAAGAATTCTCTCATATATTTTCTATATGGGTTTATCTCTTGAGAAGGTCACAAACAAATTACATATTTTGACTCCTTTTCTTCAAGAGCCCAAGAGTGCTGACTATTCCTCACTGGTTAGTCAGGCTCAAAATATCTCTAGGTTTCTTACTCGTGCTTCCCTAGACTCCTTTGAGTCTGTTAGCAGGACTTCTGCTATAGCTATAGGGGCATGATGTAAAGCCTGGCTCCAGGCTTCAGACTTGGACAAATGGGCAAAAGAAAGACTGGGAAATACTCCTTGCACTGGAGAAAATCTCTTTAACAAGGAGTCTTTACTCCAGGTTGCTCAGTTAACCACTGACTTCCCTGTTTCCAGAGGCTGTTTCTATGCCTTCTTCTTTCCCAGTTGGTAGGAAATGTCCTGCCAAATTTTCTTCCCCCAGGGGGAGAAGGTTTTATCCATCATCTGCCCATCATACAGATGTTCCCAAACAGGGGAAACATCACCCTGGTCTGAAGAATCCACAACCTCAACAGGGTCAACAAACCCAGCAGTCGCAGGATTTCAAATAGATCATCATTGCCCCTCTTGGTTGGTGGTTAGAGTAGCAGTCTGCTTCTTTTCATTTGCAGTATCTGCACTAAATTTATCCTAACCTTCCTAGATATCTCTTCATGAGACATCTTTTCTTTCACTTTGAGTCTTTATGATGATCATGCCCATACTTAACAGGTTTTCCTCTTCCTCTTAGAGGAAAGAGAGGTAACAACTATCAATAGACAGTTGTTTCCCTGTACTGGCATGTATCATCTCACCTGTCAGAGACTTCCTCCATAGTCTGTCTCTTTCAACTCTGTCTTACCTCCCTCTTACTACAACATTTGGTTTGTAAGAGTGACCCTTTTAAACTGGTAAGCCCCTATGGTCCTCTACCTGTTCTACTGGGGGATTCTCCCTTCCGGAGTTGTCCCCCCCCCCCCCCTTGTTACCTTAGGGCAGCTCATCAGACAATAGGAAGTCCTACCATGTCTGTTGTTTCTTTTTCCCAATCTAAAAAAGGGAGAGGGAAAAGAAATTTTCTCCGATGCCCTGGTAAGTTGCTGCAGTTACAGCAATTCTTAGTGCTTCAGCCACTGGTTGTGTTCACCACACAACCAGGGATTCCCCTCCACTAGCAATCCTTCTAGCCTCAGTGCTAAGTTATCAACCTCGTTTGGGAAGCCCTATTATCACAACCTGGTTGGTTAACTTCTATTCTTTGCCCTCTTGTCCTTGGCAGAATAGTTGGTTACCTGCTGGCTTTCCACAGCCAGTTTTTTCTTATAACCAACCTGCAGCATGCTCTCTGCATCTCTACAGAGTAGCTTTGCACTATGGGCCCTTGCTAGAGAGTATTAGTATCTTGCCTAGCAGATAACCCCAGATGGTTAGAAAGGGTTCCCCCAGTCATGTTTTCATGACTGGTAGGTATTCCCTACCCTTACCATCTCATCTTAAATCTCTTTTGAGACATAAGCCTCAGGCCTTTCATTATGTGAAAACCTAAAGAAGGGCCAATTCCCTGGCTTGGCCCATATCTCCTTTCGTCTTCTCGTCAGAGATAATTTTCTTCAATGGCAGCTAGAGGACGCCTAATACCCATCTTGCCCTCATATGCGGGTCACTAGGGTATCTTCCTCCAGTGGCGTCCTCTATCCATTCTCCATACTGCAATTCTGGAGAGATCTGGACTTCCTGCCTGCAGACTGAAGTTATCCTCTGCATTTTTCACGTAGGCCATCCTGGTTATTCAAAAGCTCGAATTCTGAAAAGATTCCAGACTTCTTCTTGTCAGGGAGACCTTTCCTCTGACTCTGCCAATCATAACCAGGAAAAGAGGATTCTCAATGTATCTATTCAAGCAGGTATCAACCTTCTTGCTGTCAGATGAATCTTCCTCTCTCCCTATATCCCTAGGGGGGATCAGGTTCTATGGACATCTCTCCATCCACATACCTGGAGACATGTCTCTATATGTCTACATATTCATATATATATATATTTATCTATATCTATCTGTGTGTCTTCTGCCCATACATATCTCTTATAGATATATGCATGTATACCCTATATGTGTATATATTTAAATATATATATCTATATCTATATACATATATATATTTATAGATCTAGTGAGATATATTTTTAGATAGATATGTATCCATATACTTATCTATCTGTCTGTTAGCTTCAGATATCCTTACATTCCTATATGATCCTGACATGGGCACTACCCCTATCAATGCTATGCCAGCATACTTAGGGGGCTACACTTATAACCACTTCCTGTGGTAATTAACAAATTTCTCCTTACCATATAGGTTAGGTACTCCTGAAGCTCTCCATATACCCTTTTTCTTTCCTAATTGACCCCATTTAGGAAAGACATCGCGGAGCTTCAGTTAATCTAAAGCAGGGGTCTCAAACTCAAATTGCTTTGAGGGCCAAATGAGGACTTGTAGAGTAACCCGGGGGCCGCACAAGACGCAGGCCTCATTTGCATAAGGGCATCATTTGCATAAATATTTGCATAATGTTACCATACACTAACTTTTAGTAAACATGCCTCTTAATGAGTGTATGGATAAAGAAAGACTAAAAGATTTCTACATTACTATAAACCAGTGCCATATCTTTTTGTAATCCACCCCCCTCGCCTCCCACCACCAGTCCCCCAAGCGTTTTGAAGCTTGATCCTCAGAAAGGCCCAAGTACTGTAAGTCCCAAACCCAGTCCTATGAAGAGCTGCTGGAAGCTGCTCTTTGCTTTTTCAGATAAAGTGCTAATGTCTCTGTCATTTTATTCCTGTCAACAAGATAAGCAGGATCTACTGTTTATTAAAAAAAAAGAAGCAAAACTGTTGGCTAAAAATATTCATACTCTAATTTTTTTAACACAGCACACACTGGTCCCAGACAGAGCAAAGGGCAGGTCTCCTTTAACACCACACTCACAAATCCCAGCTTGAGAGAAGGGCAGGTCTGCTTTAACACCACACACACAAATCCCAGTTTGAGAGAAGGGCAGGTCTCCTTTAACAACACACACACAAATCCCAGCTTGAGGGAAGGGCAGGTCTCCTTTAACACCACACACACAAATCCCAGCTTGAGGGAAGGGCAGGTCTGCTTTAACACCACACACACAAATCCCAGCTTGAGAGAAGGGCAGGTCTGCTTTAACACCACACACACAAATCCCAGTTTGAGAGAAGGGCAGGTCTCCTTTAACACCACACACACAAATCCCAGCTTGAGGGAAGGGCAGGTCTCCTTTAACACCACACTCACAAATCCCAGCTTGAGAGAAGGGCAGGTCTGCTTTAACACCACACACACAAATCCCAGTTTGAGAGAAGGGCAGGTCTCCTTTAACACCACACACACAAATCCCAGCTTGAGGGAAGGGCAGGTCTCCTTTAACACCACACTCACAAATCCCAGCTTGAGAGAAGGGCAGGTCTGCTTTAACACTGATCTAAGCCTGAGCAAAAGGCAGGTCTCCTTTAACACCACACACAGAGATCCCAGGCTGAGGAAGGAGCAGGTCTCCTTTAGCACCACACACATGAATCCCAGGACAGATTTGTCTTATGAACTACCTCTGGAAAGGCATGAGCTAAATATGAAATAAATAGAAATAAATAAATTATAGATGAGAAGCAAGGTACACAAGACAAATAGACAGAGAGAGAAAGGAAGGAGAGACAGTGAAACATGGATGCATTATCTGGTCTCTCACAGCTGGGTGGATTCCTCAGCGACTGCTCCAAGGAGCAGGGAACACAGAAGGACTCCGAGCCACATCGTATCCTGGTTTCCCCTGAAGCTCCACACAGACTTTGGGCAAACTCTGCCAGGCCCTTCAAGTCCGTGTCCCCTTTCTCTGTTCTCCTGACTGGACCTGGTCATTTCCCCCTGTGAATATTTATAGTCCTGAGAGGGTCACTCCTTCTCCTGACCCATCCCTGCATCCCAGGCCTGCCAGTCACCCTTCTCCTCTCTGCCCCCACTCACTTCCTTCCTCTTGCACAAATCGCTTCTTTACTGGCAAACAGAGGGGGAGAAATGCTTATTCACCAGAAGCAAATATCCTGATTGACTTGCTCTTCTGACTTATTCAGCGCAGCCCTTTGGCTGATTCTACTGCAGAGCTTTACTGGGCTTGTCAATAACATCTGGCCCATCTCTCCGGTGAAGTACCCTTCCTCACATTTCCTGGGCTGACTAGGATCCCCTTCTGCACAATGTCTTTCCCATGTGGGTCCTGTGCTTGTGTGGCAGGACGTCTGCCATTCTCTTCCTGCTGGCTTCACAATTCATTTAATGCAGGGGTCTCAAACACGTGGCCCGCGATGCATAGGGGGGGGGAAAAAAAAAACCGGCTTCTGCTGCTGCTGCCGCCGCCGGCAATAGCAGCAATATCGCAAGTCCCGCGGGCTCCGCTCTCCCCCCCCCCCCCCGGCAGATCCCTTCCTGCTTGCCTGCCAGTTCTCCGCTTCGGCTTTCAGAGCCGCGAAGCTCTGAAAGCCGAAGCGGAGAACTGGCAGGCAAGCAGGAAGGGATCTGCCGAGGGGGGGAGAGCGGAGCCCGCGGGACTTGCGATATTGCTGCTATTGCCGGCGGCGGCAGCAGCAGCAGAAGCAGAAGCCGGTTTGTTTTTTTTTCCCCCTATGCATCGCGGGCCGCACAAAGGTCTCTTGCGGGCCGCATGCGGCCCGCGGGCCGCGTGTTTGAGACCCCTGATCTAAAGCGTAGCGCTCCTGAGTCTGTCCTTACTTTCTTATCAGATACAAGGGTCTCCATACCCTTTCTCCCCTACATGGACTGATTCCATCCCCAGTCCAGTTAGGTCAGACTCATTTTTTCTTTTGGTCCTCAGTTTGTACTGGCTTTGGACCAAAACAGCTTAAGCTTTCTTTAATAGTACCTTCTGCGTCTCCGCTGAAGCTCTACCTCTTCTACTACCCCAGTTTTTCCCCTGGGGCTGTTTCTCACCCTGAAGGGTTCTGACCTCCACTTGTTTTTTTCTACTTTTATTACCTCTACTTCTCAGTGAGGTACCCCGTGAGCACAATCACTGGTTCTTTTAACAGATCCATATGTACCTCAGTGCACTTGTGCAATGCCAACAAGGGAGGCCCAGATTACAATATTTTACTACAGAATGCCCTCTATACAGGGTCTTCCCTTTAGAAACCCTGTACTAGCCAGCTGTCCAACAGCTCCTTTTCTGTATTCAACTCCTACCCTCCATCCTTAGGATGCCTGAGGTCTTAAGCAATAGCATGGCTCGTTCTAGATTTGCAACATGCTAGGACTCCCTCTCGGCATCTGAGCTTGGGAGTCCCCATATGTGAAGACTCATTCCTGCTTGTTCCTGGAGATAGCACAGTTACTTACCTGTAACAGGTGATCTCTGGGAACAGCAGGAATATGTCTTCACAACCCACCCACCTCCCCTAGGAGTTGCATCTCTCTATCTATCTTTCCTTGCTCTCTCTCTCTCTTTGTCTCAGCTTTCAAACTTAACTGAGGAGAGGCAGTTGAGAAGGCGGGAAGGCAGCACGCAGGCGTGGTGGAATGCTTCCAAAAGCTTTCTGATTGGACGCTGGGAAGCGTTCCCGCGCAGACTCCGTCGGTACCGACGTACCCATATGTGAAGACTTATTCCTGCTGTTCCCAGAGATCACCTGTTACAGGTAAGTAACTATGCTTCATCCGCAAAGAGGCAAAACTTACCCGACAGCCCTTCCGCTATATCACTAACAAAGATGTTAAAAAGAATCGGACCAAGGACAGATCCCTGGGGCACAACACTGGTAACATCCTTCTCCTCAGAGTGAGCTCCATTTACCTGTACTCTTTGTCGCCTCCCACCCAACCAATTTCTAACCCAAGCAGTAACTTTAGGGTCCATCCCTAGGGTGCTCAGTTTGTTTATAAGTCGCCTGTGAGGAACAGTGTCAAAGGCTTTACTGAAATCTAAATACACCACATCTAGGGCTCTCCCTCGGTCCAACTCCCTGGTCACCCAGTCAAAGAAATCAATCAGATTTGTCTGACAAGACCTGCCTCTGGTGAATCCATGCTGCCTCGGATCCTGTAATTCGCTGGACTCCAGAAACCTCACTATTTTCTCTTTCAGAAGCGTTTCCAATAATTTACTCACCACCGAAGTTAAACTAACCAGCCTGTAGTTTTCAACCACATCCTTACTTCCGCTTTTGTGTAAAGGCACCACAAGAGCCTCTCTCCAGTCCTTTGGCACCACTCCTGACTCCAATGAGGCATTGAATAGGTTAGTCAGTGGAGCTGCTAGAACGTCCCCAAGTTCCCTCAGTATTCTAGGGTGCATCCCATCCGGTCCCATCACTTTGTCTACTTTAAGTTGAGCTAGTTTCTCACGAACACAGTCTTCTGAAAATTGTTCAAGATGTCCCTCGCTTCTGTTCCTGTTTGTGGGTGTTTTCTGAGGTCCTGCTCCTGGTTCTTCATCTGTGAACACAGAACAGAATTATTTGTTAAGCAATTCCGCTTTATCCTCATCAGCTTCTACATATTCCTCCCCCTCACCCTTGAGTCTGACAATACCACTTTTGCCTTTCCTCTTCTCACTAACATATCTGAAAAAATGTCTTATCCCCCCATTTTATTGCATTGGCTATTTCCTCCTCTTTTTGAATCTTTGCTTTCCTGACTACTTTGCTAGCTTCTCTAAGTTTTTCCAAATATAGATGCCTGTCTTCCTCTCTCTGTGATCTCTTGTATTTCATGAAGGCCTCCCTCTTTTTCTTCACTTTTTCAGTTCCTTCTTTCGAAAGTCATAGCGGTCTCTTTTTCCTTTTACCTTTATTTACCATTTTAACAAAAAGGTTTGTTGCCCTTAAAATATCCCCTTTCAGTTTTGCCCACTGTTTTTCTACATCCCTCAGCTGTTCCCATCCCGCTAACGACTCCCTGAGGGATTGACCCATCCTGGCAAAGTTAGTCTTCCTAAAGTCTAAGACCCTCACCTTTGAATGGATTCTAACAGCCCTAGTCCTAATACTAAACCCCACACCATCTGGTGATCACAGGATGCAAAATGATTTCCCACTATAACATCAGAAACACTTTCACCATTGGTAAGCACCAAGTCCAGTATGGCCCCTTCACGTGTGGGGTCTGTTACCAATTCCTTGAATAGTTCTCCCTGTAGAGAATCCAGGATCTCTTTACTTCTAGATGATACTGCAGCAGGAATGTGCCAATCAACATCTGGCATATTGAAATCCCCTATCAGTAGCACTTCCCCTTTCCTAGCAATGCTGCGTGTGTCTTCAATTAACTCTCTGTCTACCTCTTCCTCCTGTGAGGGAGGTCTGTATATCACACCAATGCAAATAGATTTCTCTTTCCCTCTTTCTAGTTTAACCCACAATGCCTCCTCTCTCCCTTTTAAGCTCTGTAATTCCAAAGCTTTAATAGTAGTTTTTACATAAAGTGCCACTCCTCCTCCCCTTCTTCCTACCCTGTCCTTTCTGAATAAAGTATAGTCAAGTATAGTTACAGCCCAGTCATGGTTTTCTGTGAACCATGTTTCTGTAACTGCCACTAAATCTAAGTCAGCCACTCCCACCAAAGCTTCAACACCAGGGATCTTATTTCCCATGCTACGGGCATTTATACACACTGTTTTCCATATGTTCTTGGTAGTTGTAGGCAGGTTCTAACTGAACCGAAGGCCAAAAAAAGTAAATGACTGCTTGCACAAAAAAGAAAAAAATTTTTTTTCATCCAGTTCTTTTGTTTAATCTCTCTTCCTCCCCTGTTCACTTACCTTTCCTTCCTTAGATCTCTTCCTTCTTTTATTGCTTTCCCCTCCCCTCCCCATCAGCTATACTGTACTCTCCTACCTCTCTTTCTCCTGTTCCACCCTCCCCTTTTGTTGCTCCCCTGCCCTTCTCCTACTCTCTTCAATTGCTCCACCTCTTTTCTTCTAATCTCCTGCTCTCCTCCGTCCTCCTTCCTACCTACTCCCTATTTCCACCTTTGTTACCCTGCCCTCCTCTTTTCTTCTGCTGTACCATTCCCCCCTTTGTTGTTCTTCTTTTTTGGTATTCCCCTTTCCTGAGCTTAAATACTGGGCAGACTAGGAAGCTGGCTAAGGCAACAGCTTATTACGAGAGGAAAACAAAATAGTAGCTACTGCATAGGCATCATTACAAAGGTGCCAAATTCCATCCCAAAAAATAGCTCCCCCACCCTTTGCCACCTCACTTTGCCACAGTAATATGTCCACTCCTCCTCTCTGGTGCTTTCACATGCTGTTTTCTGCTGCAGTCCGTGCCAACGTTTCTTCATCCCTCACAACATATTGAGCTGTTTGAACAGCGCAGTGCTCTGTAGCATCACTGGGCACGTGCAGATCAAAGAGTTCAGGAGCATCACTGGGCACGTGCAGATCATAGAGTTCAGGAGCATCACTGGGCACGTGCAGATCAAAGAGTTCAGGAGCATCACTGGGCACGTGCAGATCAAAGAGTTCAGGAGCATCACTGGGCACGTGCAGATCAGAGTTCAGGAGCATCACTAGGCACGTGCATATCAAAGAGTTCAGGAGCATCACTGGGCACGTGCAGATCAGAGTTCAGGAGCATCACTAGGCAGTGCAGATCAAAGAGTTCACTGGGCCGCGTAGCAGGAGGAAGCACCAGCACATATTGCAGCATGAAAAGCAGGTTATAAACACTAGCTGCTTACTTCCATGGACTGCATGGTGTAAAAAGGGAAGATGAAGAAAAAATAACTTGACACAAAAGGACTTGTACTGGAGTTGGAGTGAGAGGAAAGCAGGTTAGTGACTGGGGCTGGGGGAGCAGTGACTCGGAGATTACGTGGGCATTGGGTAGGAGGGTGGGTAATCATGGATTGGGCTGTAAGAAGAGGAGGGACTAAGACTGAATGAGGACTCAAGCATTTGGAGATTGGGTGAAAGGTATCAGTTCGTGATGTGTTAGATGGGCAGGATGGTGAGATACTAGAAAAGATCTAGAGGACTGGAGAAGCGACCAAGCAGCAGTGGAAGGAGACAAGGAGCTGTGGAGGGGATTAGACACAGAAAAAAGGTGCAGGTTTGTGCAGGGGCATACCAAGCCCTGTGCAACTTGCAATCCTGGTGCCCCCCCAGCCCCACACATTTTTCATCTCCCCATCTTACTCCACACCTCCATCTCCAGCTGGCTTCCCCTATGCTACCTGCTCAGCCTGCCCTTGCCCCACCACCGTTTTTCCTGTTCCCACAGTGGTGGCAGCAGAGCAGATCTGATCGCCAATTAAAAAAAAAAAAACGCATGTGGGTCTTTCCGATTTCGCACTTGCATGGCTGGTCCGATTCCTCCCTCCTCTGACACAAGCATACTTCAGAGGAGGGAGGGATCAACCAGCCATGCAAGCGCGAAATCAGAAAGACCCGCATGTGGTTTTTTTTTTCAATTGGAGGTCCGCTCCACTACTGCCACCACTGCCAAGGGAACAGGAAGAGTGGCAACGGTGGGGCAAGGGTAGGCAGTGTGTGGGGGAGCTGAAGCCAGCAGACAGCCGTAAATGCACCCCTAGGTTTTTGTGCCCTGTGCGGCTGCACTGTTTGTACAGGAAAAGTACAGCACTGGGTCTGTAGAGAGGGTGGAAATGGGGAAGCTAGAGAGCAGGTGAAAGAAAGGGAACAATAAAATGGTCAGTGATTGAAAGATTGAAAACAGAAACTGGAGGTCAGGAAAGAGATTCGGTTGGCGAGGGAATGAGATGCAGAGAAAGGCAGATGAGGGTCGGAGAGGGGATTACTAGACAATGTGAAAATGGGAGATGAAAGACACAGAAACATGATGGCAGAAAAAGACCACATGGCCTATCTAGTCTGCCCTTCCATATCAACAATTACAACTGTCCCCTTTTTTCCTTTAAAGATCCTCTGTGTTTGTCCCATGCTTTTTTGAATTCAGTTACTGTCCTCATTTCTACCACCTCCACTGGGAGACTATTCCACGGATCCACTACTCTTTCTGTAAAGAAATATTTCCGCATATCACTCCTGAATCTATCTCCCTTCACCCTCAACCCATGTCCCCTCATAGCAGAACTTGCTTTCAATTGAAAGAAGCTCTCTCCCTGAACATTTATGCCATGGAGGTATTTAAACTTCTCAATCATATCACCTCTATCCTGCCTTTCCGCTAAGGTGTACATATTAAGATCCTTAAGTCTGTCCTCATATGCTTTATAATGAAG
Organism: Ichthyophis bannanicus; assembly: GCA_033557465.1. NCBI lineage: Eukaryota > Metazoa > Chordata > Amphibia > Gymnophiona > Ichthyophiidae > Ichthyophis > Ichthyophis bannanicus. The sequence continues at coordinate 1,023,231 of JAWIIG010000024.1, read as the reverse complement.
ACCACTAACCATTTTAGTAGCCACCCTCTGTACCAACTCCAAGCTGTTTATATCCTTTTGAAGGCACAGTTTCCAGAATTGCACACTATACTCCAAATAAAGACGCACCAAAGACTTATACAGAGGCACTATCACCTCCTTTCTTCTGCTGGCCATTCCTCTTCCTATGCACCCAAGCATCCTTCTAGCTTTCACCGTCGCATTTTCTACCTGTTTAGCTACTTTTAGATCATCAGACACAATCACGCCTAAGTTCTGCTCTTCTTTTGTGGACAGAAGTACTTCACCCCCTATGCTATATCGCTTCCTTGGATTCCTGCAGCCCAAATGAATGACCTTGCATTTTTTAACATTTAATATCAGCTGCCAAATGCTAGACCATTCTTCAAACTTAACTAGACCCTTCCTCATGTTATCTACCCCTTCCTGGGTATCTACTCTATTGCAGATTTTGGTATCATCCGCAAAGAAGCAAACCTTACCCGACAGCCCTTCTGCAATATCACTAACAAAGATGTTTAAAAAAAAAATCAGACCAAGGACAGATCCCTGGGGCATACCACTGGTAATATCCTTCTCCTCAGAGTGAGCTCCATTTACCTATACCCTTTGTCGCCTCCCACTCAACCAATTTCTAACCCAAGCAGTAATTTTAGGGTCCATCCCTAGGGTGTTCAGTTTGTTTATAAGTCGCCTGTGCGAAACGGTGTCAAAGGCTTTACTGAAATCTAAATACACCACATCTAGGGTTCTCCCTTGGTCCAACTCCCTGGTCACCCAGTCAAAGAAATTAATCAGATTTGTCTGACAAGACCTGCCTGTTGAATCTATGCTACCTCGGACCTGGTAATCTGTTGGACTCCAGAAGCCTCACTATTTTCTCTTTCAGCAGCACTTCCAATAATTTACTCACCACTGGGGTTAAACTAACCGGCCTGTTTTCAACCACATCTTTACTTCCACTTTTGTGTAAAGGGACCACATGTGCCTCTCTCTAGTCCTCTGATATCACCCCTGACTCCAATGAGGCATTGAAAAGGTCAGTTAGTGGAGCTGCTAGAACATCCCCAAGTTCCCTCAGTATTCTCAGGTGTATCCCATCTGGTCCCATCCCTTTGTCTACTTTAAGTTTAGCTAGTTTCTCACGAACACAGTCTTCTGAAAATTGTTCAATATGCCCCTCACTTCTGTTCCTGTTTGTGGGTGTTTTCTGAGGTCCTGCTCCCGGCCCTTCATCTGTGAACACAGAACAGAATTATTTGTTAAGCAATTCCACTTTATCCTTTTTTTTACATATTCCTCCCCTTCACCCTTGAGTCTGACAATACTACTTTTGCCTTTCCTCTTCTCACTAACATATCTGAAAACTATGTTAGTGAGAGCGAATTGGAGAGTTGGGGAATAAATGAAAGCAAGAGATGGGAAGCTGGTAGATAGGTGAGAAATGAAATGGTAAAGACTGTGGACTAGATTGGAAGAGAGGGGGAAGAGTGATAAAATCTAGTCATGAGTAGATGAAAAGGCAAAGGAGAAAAAAAGATGAAAGGATCTATGCCAAAGATAGAGGTCGGGAAGAAAGAAAGGAATGAACAAAGGAAGCAAACAACCCCTGCTACTAATTCATTAATTTTAAAGGTGATGCTAGACTCCCATTGGGAGTAGACTTGCAGGTAATATTGTTGCCTTTAAGTGATAATGAAGCAGTCGTGCCTGTGGGGGCTTTAGGAGAAGCAATAGGGACATAATGTTTGGCTCAGTGGCAGACAGTTTGCCCGAGAAAAAGGGCAACTGTTGAGAGGAGAGGGGCAGTCGCCCAGTTGAGTCTCTCTGAGAATTAGCAGCTGAACTTGGAAGAACTGAGAGGTTGGAGAATCCTCAGTGAATACACTGAAGTCAATTTGGCAAGTCATTATTTGATTGTGGGGAATGAGGTCGGGCCTTGGAGACCACTATGGCCTCCACTAGCTCTCATTGCTTCAGCTGAGCAGTTAGAACAACAGGAAGGAAAGGTGGCAAGAGTTGTGGTGAAGAATGAAGGGTGATGAAATTCAGGTAGTGCAAACCATGATTGTTAAACTGTTATATACAATACATCTCAAGCTGGAACACACTGAGAATAAACTGAGACATTTGAATATCCATATGCTAAATTTCTATTGCATGTTCACCATAGGTACTCAAGAGCTTTCAAAGATCCTTGATGAAGAATTTGAAAATACCTGCAGAGGCTATCCCTTCTAGTTGATAAAATAAATTATCTCACTTTAAAAAAAAATATAGACTAGAATAGAAATGGGAAGAGAAGGGAGAATAGGGAAGAACTTCCTCAAGATCAATGGAAAACCTGGATGTAATGGAGAGACTTAGATCATGCAGCTCTACTTGTTTCCTTTGTATATGAAGATGATAAAAATCATTATACATGTATTTTTCCAGAATCATAATGATAAGTTTGTGTCAACACATTTGGTGCTTTCCATATCTCTGTATGGAGATGCAAAGGAGTTGAAAACAATTCTTGCAATTCAATCAGAATGTTATTAGTAATGAAGGAATTTTTTCTTAGATGTCCATCTATGTTTAGTCAAAATTGCAAATTTTCTATGACCTAGCACATATGAAAGATATCCTATTGAAAACGTCTGTAACAAGGACTAAGGCCATAAAGGCTGCAATCAGCTCTGATTAAGGTCAATAGATAGGTTATATTTAGGTGTGGCCTAATTCCTTTAGTAGTTTTGGTTTTAAAAAATTTCCCTATATTTTTCTGTTTGGATTCTTCCCCGCTTCATATCGAGGCCTAAATAGAGGGTAGTTAACTAATATAGTTTTTCTCTTTGGTTATTTTTCTGTAATTTAAATTATTTATGTGCAATGTCATGTCCCGCATTTCTGTACAATATGAATGAACAAATGGATGATGAAATGCTCAAAGAAATCAAGGAAGCTAACAAAAGTTACAGCGCGGTAATAATAATGGGCGATTTCAATTACCCCGGTATCGACTAGGTCAGTGTCACGGCAGTACATGCTAGGGAGATAAAGTTCCTAGATGACATAAATGACTGCTTCTTGGAGCAGCTGGTCCATGAACCAACGAGAGGGGAAGCCATATTAGACCTAGTCCTTAGTGGAACACCAGATCTAGTGCAAGAGATAAGGGTGTTGGGGCCACTTGGCAATAGTGATCATAGCATGATCGCCTTTGATTTAAATAGTGGAGGAGGGATAGTAAGGAAATCCACAGTACTACCTTTTAACTTTCAAAAGGGAGACTATGATAAAATGAGGAAAATAGTTAAGAAAAAACTAAAAGGAGCAGTTGCAAAGGTTAAAGACTTAGATCAAGCTTGGGTGTTGTTGAAAAATAATATCTTGGAAGCCCAGACTAGCTGTATTCCACGCTTTTAGAAAAGTGGAAGGAAGTCCAAAAAACTGCCAGCATGGTTTAAAGGTGAGGTCAGAGAGGCTGTTGTTGCTAAGAAAGCATCTTTCAGGAAATGGAAAAAAGAGCCAAACGATGAAACCTGGAAACAGCACAAGCACTGGCAGGTCAAATGCAAGGCATTGATAAAGAAGGCAAAGAGAGAATTTGAGAAAAAGCTTGCTGCGGAAGCAAAAATGCGAAATAAAGATTTTTTCAAGTACATTCGTAGCAAAAAACCTGTGAGAGAGTCAGTTGGACCATTAGATGATAGAGGAGTTAAAGGGGCGCTAAGAGGCCACAAGGCGATAGCAGAGAGACTGAATGAATTCTTTGCTTCGGTCTTTACTGAGGAAGATGTAGGGATGTTACCCATGACTGAAGTGGTATTTAAAGGTGTGGAAGAATTGAAGGAAATATCGATACATCGGGAAGATGTATTACAACTATTAGATAAACTGGGCCGGATGGTATACATCCAAGGGTGTTGAAAGAACTGAAATATGAGATTGCAGACCTGCTATTAGTAATCTGTGAACTATCATTAAAATCATCTCTAATACCTGAAGATTGGCGGATCGCCAATGTAACACCAATTTTTAAAAAGAGTTCGAGGGGTGATCCGGGAAACTACAGACCGGTGAGCCTCACACGTCAGTACTGGGAAAAATGGTAGAAACCATCATAAAGAATAAAATTACTCAGCATGTAGATAGTCATGGCCTAATGGGAGACAGCCAACATGGCTTTAGACAAGGAAGATCTTGTCTTACTAATCTGTTATGTTTTTTTGAAAGTGTGAATAAACAGGTGGACAAAGGTGAGTCGGTTGATATAGTATATCTGGACTTTCAGAAAGCCTTTGACAAGGTCCCTCATCAGAGACTTTTGGCAAAACTAAAGAGTCATGGGATAGGAGGCAGTGTACTACTGTGGATCAGGAACTGGTTAAAAGATAGAAAGCAGAGGGTTGGGCTAAATGGCCAATTTTCCCAATGGAGGAAGGTGAATAGTGGTGTACCCCAGGGATCTGTGCTGGGTCCGCTGCTTTTTGACATATTCATAAATGACCTGGAAAGTGGAATAACGAGTGAGGTTATTAAATTTGCAGATGACACAAAACTATTTAAAGTTGCTAAACCCAAGAGGATTGAGGAAAATTGCAAGAGGATCTTGATAAATTGGAAGACTGGGCAGCAAAATGGCAGATGAAATTTAATGTGGGCAAGTGCAAAGTTATGCACCTACGGAAGAACAACCCAAACTATGGTTACACGATGCAAGGTTCCACATTAGGAACCACCACCCAGGAAAAAGATTTAGGCGTCATTGTGGATAACATGTTAAAACCCTCGGCCCAGTGTACAGCGGCTGCCAAGAGAGCAAATAGAATGCTAGGTATCATAAGGAAAGGAATGGAAAATAAAACAAAAGATATTATAATGCCTCTAAACTATTCCATGGTGAGACCGCACCTTGAATATTGTGTGCAATTCTGGTCGCCGTATCTTAAAAAGGATATAGCGTTATTAGAAAAGGTTCAGAGAAGAGCCACAAAAATGTTAAACGGGATGGAAGGATACTCCTATGAAGAAAGGCTAAAAAGGTTAGGGCTCTTTAACCTGGAAAAGAGACGGCTGAGGGGAGATATGATAGAAGTCTATAAATTAATGAACGGAGTGGAACAGGTAAACATAGATCGACTGTTTACGTTATCAGAATATAGGAAGACTAGGGGACATGCAATAAAGCTACAGGGTAAACTATTTAAGACTAATAAAAGAAAATATTTTTTCACTCAACGTGTAATCAAACTCTGGAATTTGTTACCGGAGGATGTAGTAAAGGCTGTTAGTGTAGCTGGGTTTAAAAAAGGTTTGGACAAGTTCCTGGAGGAAAGGTCCATAGACCATTATTAAGAAGGGACCCAGGATATCAATGCTTGACCTAGTACAAGCATTGCAGAACCTGTCTTTTGGGGAAACTGCTAGGTACGTATGACCTAGATTGGCCACTGTTGGAAACAGGATACTGGGCTTGATGGACCTTGGTCTGACCCAGTATGGCATATCTTATGTTCTTATGGTCTCTTGTTAATATTTATTTATTTATTTATTTATTTAACAACTATTTCTATACCGCTCTTTCACAAGTATCAAGTGCGGTTTACAATGAGTGTTGTATGGTATGGATAGTATCATACCAAGTCGTTTTACATAGAACAGATGAACTAGATACAGATAACGGTATAAATTTAAACAGTAAATTATTAAACTATTATAACATATATACATAGTAAATATATACAAATTGTATCATATGTCGCGTGTGGTTGTATACTTTATGTAGGCTTCAGGCACGTGGGTATATGTTGTTTGAATTGTAGTAGTTAACCTGCGTCTCTTTGTGTCGTCTGGCCAGTCTCTGATCCTTGGTTGTAATGCAATGAGAATAAATGGGTTTTCAGTTTTTTTCTAAATTCCTTTATGTCTGATAGTGAGCGAATGTTGTCAGGAAGGTTATTCCAGAGGATAGGAGCTGAGTGTGAGAATGCTCTCATGTTGGTTTGTTTTTTTGCTTTTGTGTAGTCTTTTGGTACTGCTATAGTGTTAGTGTTTCTACTTCTTTGTGATCTTTTATCTATTATCTAATATCATTGAAACTTAAGAAATATTAAAGAAAAAGAGAGGAAAGAAAAAATGAAAAGGAGATCCTGCAAAAAGATTTAGAAGATCAACAAGATGAAAGTGCAAAAGAAAGATTGCGATCAACTTGATGCGAAAAAAATGATCACATGAAAAAAAATCATTTTTAGTGAACATAATATGTTTGCTTTGGGAATATACATTTCTTATATCTTTGTATTTTGGGCAGTACATTCAGAAATACAGTTGTTTCTATTTCTCCAGTGTTGTAGTATATTTTGGAACCTGGCTCTCGGGGTTTCCAGTTCAGTTTTTGTCGGTGTGTGTTTGTAGTTTGTGGTTCTTTATTCTCTATAAGTGAGACGTCTGTGTGTGTGACTGAGATGATGTATATACTAGGGTTTAGCTTCTATAAGGATGTGATTACTCTGTTTTCCCAGTAGGAGGTGTGTCAGTGTTCTAGGGCCTGGAGTAATAGTTTGCATTGCTGCCTTTTCTTACGTAGGGCTATCACTGAACCTTTGGAATTTATTCTGTTGGGGTATTGCAGGTATGCTATATTGGTTCTGAGTATCTTTTTTTTGCACACTTTTGTGTTTGTTCGTTGTCAGACGCTTTGTGAACTGAGTTGTACTCAATGAATTTGCACTAGAATTTGAATATATTTTTTGTCTGGTGATTTCTAATGGCAATAGTCTTAGCTCTGCTTTGCACCTGTTTCTATGAAAATTTCTGTGAACACAAAATGTGTATTACAGGACCTAATGTGCAGGATTTGAGTTTTTGTCCCAGTCTTTACAGACTCCAAGCTTCACTTTTATATAGAAGAGTAGCGTGAATAATTATGTAGCATATATTTTAATAAATAGTTCTAACTGGCCCAAACTTCATGGGATTTTTTTTTGTATTGCCTTCTATAACCAATTTAAAGTAGCATTATGTCACTTCAAACATTGAGCCCTTCTCAAGTCATAAGCGCACATACATAGATATATATGTATGGAGTGGAGGAGTAGCCTAATGGTTAGAGTACTGGTGTGGGAATCAAGAGACCAGGGTTTGATTCCCACTAGCAGTCCTTGTGGCTTGGGCAAGTTACTTAACCCTCCATTGCCTCAGAAGAATCCAAGTTATCAATATACCTGTTTAATGTACATTACCAAGTTTAAGTTACAACATAAATTGCTTTGACTGAAATGGTAAAGCAATATTTAAAAACCTATTAAATATATGCTTAAACTTTATTTTATACATCTAGATAAATATTCTATACATTTCTAAAATTCCTCCTCTTTTTTTCACAAAAAAAGTTAATTTTACATCTTTTGCCATCAGCATTGAGAAAACTGCATTAGCGGGAAATGCAGGAGACGCAATGTCCTTTGCCTTGGTCCCCACTGAAATTGGGGACAGGAGGTGGTTATAGCCCATGGAGTCTGGAACATCTGGTAACCTTACTCTCCTGCAGTATGTTGCAGAGAGAAGCTGGATTGCCACTCCGGTTACTATGGTGACAGTTCCTGCTGCTTTCTGGGCACAGGAAGTGAGAGGCACTGTACCGTTTCAGCAAAGAATGTGAACTTGGGAGAGGCTGAATGGGAGGAAACCAGAGGCCTCTGAAGGCTTGAGCTATAAAAACGCTATCTAGTGATCCCTTTGTAAAGTATTTAGTATGTGATTTTCTAATGGATTGCATTGGAGACCTTAGAGTCATATGCTAGTTAGTTGTGTAGGCCCCATCCATGGTAGCTCATTATCTCCAGGAACAAGGAGGAATGTAGTCTTCACATATGGGTATCATCGGTACCGACAGAGCCTGCGCGGGAACGCTCCCCAGGGTCCAATAGGAACGCTTTTGGGAGCATCCCTCAGCACATGCGCGCTGCCTTCCCGCCTTTCCAACTGTCCCTCTTCAGTTCTTCATTTTCCACGGAGCCGACAGGACTCATACCCTGTCACTGCAGAAAATTTCTTCTTTAATCTTGTTTTCTTGTGGTCGCACTTGCCTCCGCACGACGCCTACCAGTACCGCCAATTCTTTTCTTTCTTTACTTTAAAAAAAAAAAAATTCTGAATTGTTTCTCTTCAGAAATTTTCTTTTTCGGTGCTAGGTGCCAGTTTGGGCACTAGGCCCCATTTTTTCCTTAAAGATGGAAAAACCAGCTAGTGGTTTTAAAAAAATGCACTAAGTGTGGCGGTACCATTTTCGTCACCGACACCCATGACTGGTGTCTTAAATGTTTAGGCCCTGACCATTCTCCATCTGAGTGTCTCTCTTGTATGGGAATGACTAAAAGAGGAAGACAGAACCGGGCTGCAAAGCTCAGTACCCTCTTTTCTTCGGATGCCAGGTCCATTGCATTGACGTCTTCAAGAGCCTCTTCTTCCTCCCATGGATCTCAGGTTACTAAACATAAAAGCCGGTCCTCAAAGGGTAGCTCTCTTGCAAAGCATCGAAAGGCCATTGGCATTGCCCTTGAGGGAACCACACCGGCAAAATAGCCCTGGCGGGAGGCTTCGGCCTCCAAAGCATCAACAGGGTTCCAGGATGTTCTCAAGGCCTCTGCACAACTACTGATGCCATGCTCAGGGGTCCCGGCCGCCTTCACCGGTACCGACACCCAGGCATTGGCAGCGTCAATAGACCAGAGATTCCTCGCTATCAAGCGCAGTATTGCAGCTTTCCTTACAGCTGCGGTACCGTTGACACAGATGGTTCAACGGGCACTGACACCGGTACCGATGCCGGTACCGACACAGATACCGGTACCAGCACCAACGGTACCGGCCCCAGTGGGAATTCTTCCCATGCCGTCTTTGCCTGGCATCGAAAGATTGGTACTGGATCAACTCGGTACCAACTTCTATCGATACTGGGACCGTGCCTTACATGAACATCATGATCAGAGATACTTCGAATCCTCCGATTCCAATGACTCTGATAATTCTGCTGGTACCAGAGTTTTTCTCCCAGAAGACTCTTCTCCCCAACGCAGAATGTCACCTCCAGAGGACATGGTGGTTCAAATCCCACTAGAGGACAGCAACCTTGGGCTGGAAGGACTGGGGTTTCTAGTCCCACAGGTGCTCCTTGTGGTCTTGGGCAAGCCACTTAACCCTCCATTGCCTATGTTCCCTGTAAGTATTAGTGTAAGTGTCTCTCATCCCCTCGTGTTAAATGTATCCCCCAATTTTGTTGTGACCACTTTGATTGAAGGATAAGGTGGTATACAAAACTGTCTAAATAAATAAATGTCCTTTCAGGATTTTATTCGTGATGTTGCCAAAGGCCTTTCAATCACGGTAGCTCCTGAAAAGGAACCTAGAGCAAAGGAATTGGAAATTCTCCAATATCCTAAAGCTCCAAAGGAGGCAACCACTCTGCCCATTCATGAAATTCTTCATGATTTGATGCTCAGAATGTGGGAGACACCTTTGACCACATCTCTTCATTCTAGGAGGCTTGATACCATGTATCGAGTTCCACCATGTCCTGGATTTCAAAAGACTCAGCTGCCACACCATTTCATGGTAGTGGAGTCAGACATGCGTAGGATGAAAAGTGCAAAGAGACATGCATCCAATCCTCCAGGTCGTGAATGCAGGACTCTTGATGCTTTTGGGCGTCAAACCTTTCAAGCTTCCATGCTTTCAGGTAGGATCAGCTCATATATCTTATATATGGATATGTTCCTTACGGAGGTCACAGGAGATTTGGAGCTTATAAGCCCACTTCTCCCAGATGACAGAAGACAAGACTTCCTTACGCTTGTCAGGCATGCTCAAGATGTCAATCGTGCAGCCTTTGACTGCTTTGAATGCATCAGCAGAACCTCTGCTATTGCCATTGGTGCACGACGGATTGCCTGGCTTCAGGCATCAGACTTGGAGATTTGGGTACAGGATAAATTAGGCAACATCCCTTGCACAGGAGAAAATCTCTTTGCCAAAAATTGGCAGGAAAAGGCTAATGAGAGATGCTGACAATATCACCTTAGATAGATTGTCAAAATCTACAGCCACTCCAGCCAGAAAGAAACACTATAAGAAACCCTCTTTCAGCAAAAAGAGGACGTTTTTTCCATCCTATACCCAGCAAAGCGAAGCTCACAGTCCAGTTGCCCAAAAGAGACAACAACAGCAATTCAAACAGCAGAAGAAGCCAAAAGGCCCGAGAGCTCAACCAGCTCCGCAGGTTCAGCCCCCTCAAGGGCTTTGACTCCTTCCTAGAGAGCTTGGCCTTCCTGCCTCTGAGAGGTCCAGAATACCTAAATATTCCAGGCAGGCTGTGTCATTTTGCCAACAGTTGGCACCAAATAACAACAGAAAATTGGACTCTGTCCATTGTAGGAGAGGGGTACAGGCTTCATTTTCACAGCATGCCCCCTCCTACAATCTTAAGGCAGTTCAGTTCCCAGGCATCTGCAGACAATCTGTTGGGTGATGAGGTCTCAACATGTCTTGCCCAAGGGGCAATAGAGGAGGTACCCATTCTCCAGCAGGATACAGGGTTCTACTCCCCCTATTTTCTTATTCCAAAGAAAACAGGAGGACACAGACCCATTCTAGACCTCAGAGAATTGAACAAGTACCTGTTCCGAGAGAAGTTCAAAATGATTTCTCTAGGAACTCTTCTGCCATACCTTCAAAGTCAGGATTGGCTTTGCTCTCTAGACTTAAAGGATGCATATACTCACATTCTGATCCATCCAGAACACAGGAAGTTCTTACGATTCCTTTTCAAGGGAAAACACGTCCAATACAGGGTTCTTCCCTTTGGTCTGGCTTCCACACCAAGAGTATTCACAAAATGCATGGCAGTAGTAGCTGCATTCTTGTGAACCCTAGGGATTTTCATCTTCCCTTACTTGGACGACTGGCTCATTCGAGCCCCCACGGTTGCAGAGGCCAGCTCTGCACTGTCTCGCACAATGCGAATCCTCCAATATTTGGGATTGGTAATAAACTTCCCAAAATCCCAACTTGTTCCTTCCCAGTCTTTGGAGTTCATAGGAGCCTGTCTAGATACCAGACAGTCAAGGGCTTTCCTTCCACAGGCCCGGTGTCTTCGCATAGTGCAACTAGCTTCTCAAGCAGCAGGAAAATCCTCCTTAAATGCTCGAGAACTGCTACAGTTACTGGAACACATGGCATCTACAGCCCATGTAGTTCCCTATGCTCGCCTCCACATGCGAGCAGCCCAGTGGACCCTATCCACACAGTGGACACAGGCCACAGGACGTTTGACAGACAAGATAGCAAACTCTCATCGGCTGATCTTGTCCCTTCAATGGTGGCAATCACTGGAGAATCTTTCAGTGGGGTCTCCTTTCCAACAACCCCTATTCCAGGCCACCCTAACAACAGATGCATCACAGGTGGGCTGGGGAGCACACCTGAATCATCTCTCTACTCAGGGCATCTGGACTCCACAGGAGGCTTTTCTTCACATAAACCTCCTGGAATTAAGAGCAATCTATTTAGCTCTTCGAATATTCCATGCCCAGCTCAGCTACAAGACAGTCCTAGTCTAAATGGACAATCAAGTAGCTATGTTCTATGTGAACCAGCAGGGCGGAACAGGCTCTCTGTCGTTATGCAACGAAGCTTTACGACTTTGGGCCCTCGCCAGAGAGCATCAGATCCACCTTCTCGTGGTATATCTTCCAGGCATTCAAAACCTTTGGGCAGACAAACTTAGTCGAGTACTGCTGCCTCACGAATGGTCTCGCCACCCAGACCAGGTGACAAAGATATTTCACATTTGGGGGACTCCAGACATAGACCTCTTTGCAAGTCCACTGAATGCCAAACTACCCCGGTTCTGTTCCAGGATTCCGGCTCACAATTGCCAGGCAAGGGATGCCTTCCTCCTTCACTGGGGTCAGGACTTCCTCTACGCCTTCCCACCCATTCCCCTCATCCCCAAAACACTTTTCAAGCTTCAGAGAGACAGAGGTCGTATGATCTTCATAGTGCCACAGTGGCCACGCCAAACGTGTTATCCCCTGCTTCTACATCTCTTTCAAGCTGCACCTCTGAGTTAGGCTGTGCTCCTGAATCCCCAGTCCCTGCATCTCACGGCCTGGTTGCTGAGAGCTTAAATCTTCAGGATCTCAACCTTTCCCAACAGGTAAAGGATATCCTTCAGGCTTCTAGAAAACCACCTACAAGACGATCTTACAACTTTAAGTGGAAATGTTTCACTATATGGTGTTCCCAGAGGGGGTTAAACCCCCTGGTGATAACTTTGGAGTCGATACTTGAGTATCTACTTCATTTATCAAATTCTCGTCTAAAGACCAATTCAGTAAGAGTCCATCTTAGTGCAATTACAGCTTCCTATAAGCCTCTAAATGGACAACCAATTTCCTCTCATCCTCTCATATCCAGATTTATGAGAGGTCTTCTGTTAACAAAACCTCCCATCAAACCACCATCTGTGGCATGGGATTTAAATCTAGTTATTGGGCAGCTCATGAAACCACCTTTTGAACCTTTAGCCACTACTACCCTAAGGTTTTTGTCCTGGAAGGTCATCTTCCTAATTGCAATCCCCTCTGCATGTCGCATTAGTGAATTGCAAGCCTTAGTGGCTGATCCTCCTTACACGAAGTTTCATCATGATAAGGTTATCCTCAGAACTCATCCACACTTTATGCCAAAGGTGGTCTCGCCTTTTCATTTAAATCAAGCGATTTATCATCCTGTATTCTTTCCGAGGCCTCATGCCTCTAATGCAGAGAAGAACCTTCACACTTTGGACTGTAAAAGAGCCTTAGCTTTTTACCTACAAAGAACACAGCAACATAGAAAGTCTGCTCAACTTTTTATTGCTTTTGATTCTAGTCATTTGGGACTTCCAGACTCCAAGAGGACTTTATCCAAATGGATTGCATAGTGCATATCCTTTGCTTATGAGAGTAAGAGTCTTCTTCTTCAAGGCCATGTCATAGCTCATAATGTGAGAGCTATGTCAACCTCTATGGCTAACCTTCACTCTGTGTCTATTGATGACATTTGTCGAGCAGCCACCTGGGCTTCGGTACATACCTTTACAGCCCACTACTGCCTAGATAAAGCCTCCCGTCGGGATGCCTTCTTTGGTCAGGCTGGTCTTCAAAATCTCTTTCAAACCTAATACAACTCCTACCCACCAACCCTGGTGGGATGCCAGAGATCCATGGGAGGAAGCATGGCCCACCTCACCATAGGTGGCAGCTTCGTGGGGTCATCTCCCTGGCATCTCGTTGACTTAACTCAGTTCAGAAAGGCACTCAAATTTCACCTGTTCCTCAAATACTACCCAGTCAGCAATGAAGCCTAGATAACCCCGCCAAAGAAAGTAACCACTTATTACTTCTAGAACTGTGTCAGCACGCCTACTTGTAGATATTTTTTGTAAATAGTTCACCCATGTTATCCAAGTTTGTAAACCTGTTCTCTGTAAAACCGAACAGCCTGTTGTTCTGGTCCTTTTGTTTTATTGTAAACCACGCTGATGTCGAATAGTGCGGTATATAAGAAATTGTAATAAATAAATAAATAAATAAATCTTCAGCTAGGGAGTCCCCATATGTGAAGACTACATTCCTGCTTGTTCCTGGAGATAGCATAGTCCTCACCTGTAACAGGTGATCTCCGGGAACAGCAGGAATTTAGTCTTCACAACCCACCCACCTCCCCTAGGAGTTGTATCTTTCTATCTCTCTCTCTCTTTCTCTCTTTCCCTCTCTCTTTTGTCTCAGCTTTAAACTCAACTGGAGAGGGACAGTTGGGAAAGGCGGGAAGGCAGCACACAGGCACTGTGGGATGCTCCCAAAAGCGTTCCCGTGCAAGCTCTGTCGGTGCCGACAATACCCATATGTGAAGACTAAATTCCTGCTGTTCCCGGAGATCACCTGTTACAGGTGAGTAACTATGCTTTACCCATTACACTCCACTCATTATTTTATATACATCTATCATATCTCCTCTCAGCCATCCTTTTTCTAAGCTGAAGACCCCCTAACCTTTTAAGTCTTCAGCTAGGGAGTCCCCATATGTGAAGACTACATTCCTGCTTGTTCCTGGAGATAGCGTAGTTACTCACCTGTAACAGGTGATCTCCAGGAACAGCAGGAATTTAGTCTTCACAACCCACCCATCTCCCCTAGGAGTTGTCTCTCTATCTCTCTGTCTCTTTCCTCTCTCCCTCTATTTTTTCACTCAGCTACAAACTTAACTAAAGAGGGATAGTTGGAAAGGCGGGAAGGCAGCACGCATGTGCTGTGGGATGCTCCCAAAAGCATTCCTATTGGGCGCTGGGGAGCATTCCCGCGCAGGCTCCATCGCTACCGACGATACTCATATGTGAAGATTAAATTCCTGCTGTTCCCGGAGATCACCTGTTACAGGTGAGTAACTACGCTTTCTGGGAAGACTTAGGGGTGCATGCTTCAGGAGGAAGCAACTGTCTCTTCACTAGAGCCACAGCTCTTGGGCAACGGGGTTCAATGGATGGAACCAGTAAGAGCTGGGAGGCTGTCGGCACAGAGATCACTCACTTCTCATACTCTGCACTGTCCAGTCCAGATGGTTTGTTCTGAATCAATAAACATTTACTTAAAGCCTTTAAATACAGGAGCAATCGACAATTAAATTTAAAGGTACAATATAAAATAATGAAAGTCATACTTTGTTTGCAAGCATCTGTCTCCATGCTTCTTCCAATGAAACCAGAACATTTCAATTATCTTTAGATGAGTCAAGTCTCAAGGCCACACTAGTAAGGTTACCAGATGTCCCCAATTTTCAGGGATTGTCCCTGATTTTAGAGCTGCGCCCCTGACTTCCACCTGTTTGTCAGCCTCCTGTCCCTGATTCCAGACATGGGGACAGGAAACAGAAAAAAAATTGTATTTTCAATTTAGTAATTTGAATGTCAGTTTTAAGAATTTACATTCATTATATTTATATTTTGCACAGGATGGGGAAAATGCATCACGGTTTCTATTTCTTTGCTGATTTGTCAGCTTGGAAGTGATATTGTTGCTGTCATGGAATGGATATTGGGGGGGGGGGGCGGCAGGGTAATGACTCCTCTTCCCTCCTCCACGCCTTGTTGCTCAAACCTGGAACTAAGGTGTCCCTTCCACCACCACCCCCACCCTCGCCAACCTACCTACCCACACTCACACACTTCTGATAAGTGTCCCAGATTTGCATGCAAAAAATCTGATAACCTTACAAACTGGTATCCTTTGGGCTCTGAGATTCTGCCCTCAGCTCCAGGAGTTGCTTCTTATCCTTCAGACTCCTGCTCTGAGGTCTTTTCCAGCCCCTCGACTCGTCTCAAGGATACTGATACGGTCAGCTGAAATATTTGGACTCTGGGTGCATTGGCTTAATCGGTTAAATATTGTATCCATGGACTGCACTATTTATACAATTCAGATTGCCCTTTTTTGGCAGAGACTCTTCCAACTCATACTGGTGAACCTTCCCTAGCCTGGAAAGTTCTTTGTTTTTAGATATTATCAATTCATTTAAATTTCTATCACTGCTGTCATCCTCCTCTTGTTTTTGGCAGCAGTAGAATGAAAGTGAAGGCAATAAGAAAGAGATAATTAGAGTAATTACCTTGGGATACTGGGGAACTGCTTTGGGCTTTGGGGGCACTGCTGGTTGCTCTAGCAAGGGAGGTTTCTGCAGCAGAGTCATCTGTGGGGAAGATAAGTGAACAACAATGTTCCAAATGTTGATAGGTCATATGAAGTTGAGGCATACTAAACATCATCTAAGCCAAAAGTTCCCAATCTTTTTGGTTATATGGGTCCTTTTACTTCCAAAACGTTTAGGGATTCCCTGCTCATCTCCACCACTTTTCCTGGACTCTCTACCCCCAGCAACAAACCTGTCCATGCTAGCCCTCTTTGTCTCTCTTCCCCTTCCTGTCCCCACTAGTCTCTTTCTCTCTTTTCCCTTCCCCCAGTCTCCTATCCCCACCAGTCCATACCAGTCTCTTTCTCTCTCTCTCTCCCTAGACAGTCTCTACCCATGTCTGTCCCTCCCCCACCACCAGCCTCTATATCCCTCCCAGCAAGTCCCTAAGCAGTCACTCTCTCTCCCCTCCCAGCAAATCCCTTGCAGTCTTTCTCATTCTCTCCAGTCAGTCCACACCAGTCTCGGTTTCTCTCCCTAGCCAGAACCTACCCAGTAGTCTCTTCCCTCCCCCACAGTCGGTCATCACCAGCCTTTTTCTCCCAGCAAATCCCCAGCAGTCTCTCTCTCTCCCCTCCCAGCAAGTCCCTGCAGCAGTCTCCCACTCCCCATCACTAGTATCTCCCCCTCTCTTCAACTATTGATGCTGAGCTAATATTTCCAGGCCCTACTGACCCTGGTCCTGGCACTCCTGTTTCTGGCCCCCAGAACGTCCTCTGATCATGCCACCACTGTTGGCCCCACCCTCACATCTGCTTCTGCTTTCTTTATCCACAGATGCTTCTGATCCAACCTCCACGCTGCTGCTGCTGCTTCCATTCACCACAGCTAATGGAGTAGTCTCCCAGTGGAGGTGGCAGAGATGAGGACAGTCGCTGAATTCATAAAAGCATGGGACAAACACAGAGGATCTTTAAAGGTAAAAAGGGGACTACTGTAGTTTTTGTTTGTTTATATGGAAGGGCAGATAGGCCATGTGGTCTTTATCTGCCATCATGTTTCTAGCTACTGCCATCTCCACAAATATTGCTGATCTTGCCTCTATAACAGGTCTCCAATATATGCAAATTTTTCTCATGCATAGCCATTGTGGCAATCCTGAAAACCTGATTGGTTGGGTATGCCCCCGGGAGAGGGCTGAGAAGCACTGCTTTGAACAATTAGGAATGTTGTAGGAAAGGCTTGCAGCAGCACATAATTGTAATAATTTAGGTATAACTACTACTAATGCTCATTTCTGTACAAATACACATAAAAGGAAGTCCTTGACCCACAGGGCTTACGTTCTGTGCAGATTTCCCCCCTAATTCTAGTTAGGGGGGTGCAGAGGTAATTTTGCTGCTGTTTTGAGCTGAGATGCCCAATGCTTGGTGTTTATCCTCTTGCCATTAAGGTTTATTCCATGCCTTTATGGATTCGATCACCAATTTTATCTCCTCCACCACCAACTCTGGAAGGGCGTCAATCAACCGTTTGAATGAAGAGATATTTCTAAATGTTTTCAGCCATTACTAGCCAGCTAGGTTTGTGATTGAAAATATCGGCATGGCTAGGCTAAAAATCATCACTATTCAACTAATTTTACTCTAAATTACCAAATCTCATTACTTCTCACTTCTAGAGTGACTAAATTTGGCTGTCTATTTTTTGTTACGTGGGAAGACATTTTTTCCAAGTGAGTTTACCTAGAACCCTGTGAGAAATGAACTTTGGGCAGCTGTGATCAGAGGATGGATGTTCTGACTAGTAGACTAACCTAAGAAAATCAGAAAACACCAAAGCCCCAAGGGATTCTGAATGACCTCAAGGACAGCAACTAGAACCACAGCCCTCAGGGAAATAGATTGTTTGGAGGAACAAAAGAAGTGTTCCTAGTAACATGAAGGTTGACCAGCTTCTTCCCATGGAATTTTGGTCCTGCATGTTAACTCTGCACTTGACCACTTGCCTGAAACATTATTTAATCCCCAAATAAACTGGGAATGCTGGCCCATGGACTTCACTGGGCCTTGGTTTAGGACTGGAGCTATTGATTTCCTATTGCCAAGGTCAAAGCTAACCTATTTGTATCTATTACCTGGAATAAACTGAAGTAAAGGCCCAGATCTTGATATGACCTCCTTGTCTGTTGTAGGTGATGAATAACCCCACTAAAAATCTAGCCCCTAGTGTTTAATGATGACATAGGTATGCAGTAACCTCATTGCCATTTTCAATCCCTCTTTATGGAAAAGGCCCTGTATGCCTTAGCACTGGCATAACTGTGGTATATATTAACCAAATATATTCCAACAGGACTATCTCGCAGGACTTCATGCTCTTGAAGCATGCCTTGTCATGTGCATGTGTGATCCATGTAGCAGGACCTTTCTGCTAAAGTAGTTTGCCATTAGATCTTCAGATAGAGCTGAAGTCCCTTTAAGAGAACATGCAGCCCAGAGTTCATCTGTCCTTTTAATTAGGTTTCACTCCCACCTTTTCTCCTGCTCCTAGGACCGCTTAATCAGCATGTCGTGTATTCAGTGCAATAACTGTGGTGCTTTCTTCTGAGAAGAATCATTTGGAACCTAAGAGCTTGCCCTATATGTTTCAAGTTAGCTGCTATGCATAAAGAATTGACTCTACTAAGGGAAGAACTAGCTGCAATTAAACACACCTCTTCTAGGATACAAATGGAATTAAATCCACCATCGTTTCCACAAAGAATCAAACATCCCAGGAAAAAATGGATCACAGTGTGTTCTGGTAGGTTGTGACCTGTAATGCAGAGACACCCTATATATCAAGAGATATTCCTGTATATTGCCTTCTCTGCCTTGGATAATGAGGATGCCCAGTCTGTGGAAATTGAAGGGCCCTTAAATGAGAGAGTCAATGCCCAATCTACTGATAATACACCAAATATGAAGAAAAAAAATCACAAAACAGAAAACTACCACTACTTGCAGATTTCATCATCAGAGGCACCAGCTTGGGATTACAGTTCAAAGGAGAGAAGATGGTCAGATGCCTCCCAGGCTCTTCAGCCAGCAGGAATACAAACCAAATTGTTGATGTACTTAGCGCAGAAAGTGAGCACTCCAAAACTGATGATGTCATCCACTTGGGTACAAATGACCTGGCTAGAAACAGTGCCTCTGCAGTTCAAAGGGACTTCCAGACTCTGGGAGAGAAACTCAAGCCCATTGTTAACACTGTAGCATTCTCAGAAGTTCTACCTGTTCATGGTAAGGGGGCAGAAAGGCTGTATCACATAAACAGCTTTAATACATGGCTCCAGACCTGGTGCAAACAAGAAGGATTTAGATTTATAGGCAATTGGGGAAACAGATGGCTCAACAAGAGGCTATACTGTGCTGATGGACTACATTTCTCTGTTGCAGGGAAAAGGATCCTGAGTGAAAAATTCAGGCAGCATGTGGACAGTAATTTAAACTAGCGAAAGGGGGTGACGGATGAGGACAAGTGGGAAGAGGTGTGTAGAACAAAATCAATGCAAAATACAGGAAAGCAATGAGCACAAATGCTCGAAGCTTAGCCAACAAAGTTCCTCACCTGGAAGCCTTAATGGTGGAAATAGACTTTGACATTGTGGCCATTACAGAAACACGGTTTAATGAATTGCATTAATGGGATATAAACATAGCTGGCTATAATCTATTCAAAAGAGACAAAGAAGGTGGTAAAGGAGAAGGAGGAGCCCTATATGTCAAAAACAATATTAAAGCTGTTGAAAATGCAGTGTATGTGGGGAAAAGGAGAAGCACTATGGATTGTGTTGGAAAGAGGAGATGTTGCTGTCATCCATACTAGTGTGGTCTACAGGCCTCCGACTCCAACCGAAGAAATAGATAGTGAATTGATTATAGATATTGCAAAGATAGCGACAAAGGGAGAAGTGATCATATTGGGTGACTTTAATCTACCCCATGTGGATTAGAGTATTCCTTCTGAAAATCTGGAAAGAAGTAAAAAAAAAAAAAAAAAAAAAATGTGGATGCCTTCCAAGATGCGTTACTTAGACAAATGGTGATGGAACCAACCAGGGAAAGCTCGATGCTGGATTTAGTGCTCTCCAATGGAAACAGCGTCTAGGTGGGTGCCCCTGTGAGCAGCAGCGATCATCACACAATGTGGTTTGAGATAAAAGTCAAGGTGCAGTCCAATCATAGCAAGCTCAAAGTCTTAAACTTCAAAAACACTGACCAGTAAAATGGCCAAGTACCTGAAGGAGGAGTTGGCAGGGTGGGAGGGAAAAAGGGAAGTGGAATTGCAATGGGCTAAACTAAAGTTGGCAATAAAAAGGGCAACAGATAAATGTGTAAGCAAAGTTAAATAAAAACAAGAGGAGAAGGAAACCTATTTGGTTCTACAATGAAGTGGCTGCTCAAGTAAAGGCAAAAAACACAGCTTTCACACAATTCAAAAGCTTGCAAACAGAGGAACAAAGAAAAGAATACAAGATCAAACTAAACAAGATAAAAAGAGAAATAAGGAAAGCAAAATCAAAGGCAGAGGAAAAGATGGCTAAAGATGTGAAGTGTGGCGACAAAACTTTCTTCAGATATATTCAGAAGAGGAGGAAAATCAGAGGTGGAATTGCAGGACTCAAAAGTGCTGGGAACGGACTCGTGGAAAGTGACACTGAAAAAGCGAAATTGCTAAACAAATATTTCTGCTCTGTTTTTATTAAAGAAAATCCTGGAGAAAGGACCACCTGTGACTCCCAAATATAAAAACGGGAATGGAATAGATACCACACCATTCACAGAAGATGATGTGTTAGAACAACTTGCAAAACTGAAAGTGGACAAAGCCATGGGACCGGATGGGATACATCCTAGGATACTGAAAGAGCTCAGAGAGGTTCTTGCAGGGACATTAAAGGATGTTTTTAACAGATCTTTGGAGACAGGAGAAGTTCCTCAGGACTGGAGAAGGGCTGATGTGGTACCTCTTCACAAAAGTGGTAACAGGGAAGAAGCGACAAACTACAGGTCAATAATGGAGGCGCTCCTGAAAAAGCAAATAGTGGACTTTCTCAAAACGAACAGGTTGCATGATCCGAGGCAACATGGATTTACCAAAGGACGATCTTGTCAAACAAATCTGATTGAGTTCTTTGATTGGGTGACCAGAGAACTAGATCAAGGGCATGCAATGGATGTGATCTACCTAGATTTCAGCAAAGCCTTTGTTACTGTTCCTCATAAGAGGTTTATCAATAAACTCAATAGCTTGGGGATGGGTCCCAAGGTGGTGAACTGGATCAGAAATTGGTTGACTGACAGATGAGAGAAGGTGATGGTAAACGGAACTCAGTCAGATGAAAGGAGGGTGATTAGCGGTGTACCCCAGGGTTCGGTCCTGGGACCAGTACTGTTCAATGTATTTGTGAGTGATATTGCTGAAGGACTGAATGGCAAAGTCTGTTTTTTTGCAGATGAGACAAAAATTTGCAAAAGAGTGGACTCCCCTGAGGGAGTGGAAAACATGAGGAAAGATCTATAAAAGCTAGAAGAATGGTCTAATGTTTGGCAGTTAAGATTTAATATGAAGAAATTTGCTATACCGCTTATATCAGAAGACAAAAAGCGGTGTACAATACAAAATAAGACTGCTAAGAAAAGGAAGATAGGAACGCCAATAGATGATAGGACAGAAAAGGACAACAGAGCAAGAGAAGAAGAGAAGGAACTGGGGACTGTAGGAAGGGGGGAGGGAGATTGAAAGCACACTCAAACAGATGGGTCTTCAGGGCAGTCTTGAGGCGGGGGAGAAAGGACTCAGACTGAAGATTAAGGGAAGAGAATTCCAGAGGGAGGGCACCAGGAAGAAAAAAGCAGAGGAGCGGGTGCACTCAAGGTGTGTCTGTGAAGGAGGGGGAAGCACCAGCCGGTAGTTGTGGACAGAGCAGAGTAAATGAAGGGGGACATGGAACTGTAAGAGATCTGCCAAATATTGAGGGGAGGAGGAGTGAATAGTACGGTGTATAAGGATGAGAATTTTATATTGCACCCTGAAACATACTGGTAACCAATGCAAACAAACCAGGAGGGGAGTAGGAGGTGAGAAAGCGGGCGGCAGTGTTCTGAAGGAGCTATTGATGATGGATTTGAGAAAGGGGAAGACCAGCAAGGGAGACATTACAATAAACAATACGGGAAACAACAAGAGACAAAAGGAGAGTGGTTAAGGAGCATGATGTAAGGAAGGGGCAGACCTCATGCAACTGACAGAGACAGAAGAAGGTACGACGAGAAACAGAAGAGATATGGTCTGAGAAGGAAAGGGAGGAATCTAGAACAACACCAAGGTAACAGAACGAGGATACCAAGGGAATAGTGGTGGAAGCAAGGGAGGGGGCCAGAGAAGGGGACCCAAAAGTAACCCAGGTGGCAGTGGACTTCAGGGGATTGAACTAAAGTTAGCAGACATCCAGTCAGAGATGGAAGACAGGCAGGTGTTGAGGGGTGTAATATCAGGAGCCAGACGGAGTAGTGTAATAGAGAAGAATGATATCATCCGCATAATAGTATGCGGAGATACCAGCCTTCTGTACAAGAAGAGCAAGAGGGGCCAGGAATACATTAAAAAGGACCATAGACAAGGCAGAACCCTGAGGGACACCACAAGAAAGAGGCATAGGGGGCAAAGTGGAGGAAGGGGACACGATGGAAGAGGAGCGAGCCAAGAAAATAGAACAAAACCAGAGCCAAGGAACACTAGAGACCCCAAAGTGAGCAAGACGGTGGAGGAGAGTATGGTGCTCGACAAGATCGAACGCTGCAGAAAGATCCAGTGATACAAGAAGAGTAATATCACCCCAATTGTGTGCAACATGTAACTCGTGCAGTAGAGATAGGAGAATAGTCTCTGTGCTATGCTCTGGGCGGAAGCAGGACTGACGGGGGTGAAATGCATTAGTGGAGACAAGGTGGGCAGAGAGTTGAATGAAGACGAAGCACTCAAGGATTTTAGAAAGGAAGGAAAGATTTGAAACCGGACACCAGCTAGAGGACAGTAGGATCAAGAGAAGACTTTTTAAGGAGGGGATGAACCAGAGCATGCTTCCAGGAAGAGGGAAAACAACTAGTAGACAAGAGGTGTTCAGCATGGTAAGAACCAAGGGAAGGAGAGATAGGGAAGGTTTTAGCAGCCATTTATAAGGGATAGGATCTAGAGAGCACCAGGTCTTACGGGCAGAGGAAATGATGCCCAAAGGTTCAGGCGCTGTTATGGGCTCGAAGGAGGACCAGGTGTGGTAGGAAGGAGGGACAAAGGGGGGGAAGGGAGGGGGGACGGCAGGAGTGGGGAGAGGGGGAGGACAGGAAGTAAAGGAGACCCAGATGAAGAGAACTTTATCGGGGAAAAAGTTGGCCAAGTCAGCAGGGTCTGGACAAGGAGGGGGCACTGAGCGAGTGATAGTAAGCAAAGAGAGAGACCGAAGAATGGAATACAATTGACTAGAGGAGTTAGAGGAGGCACGGATAAGGTTGGAATAATAATCCTCCTCCTCAGAGCGGAACAGGTCCTGATATTTGCTATGACTCTGGTGAGGGGAGGGATGGTTGCGCCAGAGACTCAGAGCATGATGTAGCTGGGAGCACTGGACACGGAGCCCTGGGGAGAACCAAGGATGGCAAGTGGGAGGGGAAGCAGATGGAATGGGAATGGGAAGGGGAGGGGCCAGAAGGTCAAAGGTGGTAGAAAGGACAGAGTCCTGGAGGGGCCCTGGGACTCAGGAAAAAGGGAAGAGAAATCGAGGGAAGGAGCTGATACCCAGATGGGAAATTCTGTAGGGTACAGGGAGTGATGCGTTGCCGACAGTGAAAGGGCTGCAAGAAAGAAGATGGCAAACCAGGAGATGGAGGCCACTGTAGCGAAAAGGAGACACAGAAGTGGTCCGACCAGGGCAACAGATGAGGTGACAAGACCATGAGAGCTATGAGGGAAGAGACAGGGGAATATTAGGAACTGGGGAACATTCTGGGGAAAGGAAGGGCTCTTCCGAAGGGATGGGCTTCACCTTAACCAGGATGGAACCAGGCTGCTGGCATTAACCTTTAAAAAGGAGATAGAGCAGCTTTTAAACTAGATAATAGGGGAAAGCCGACAGTTGTACAAGAGCGCATGGTTCAGAAGAATGTATCCTTGAAGGATACTACCAAAAGCAGAGAGGTTCCAAAAAAGAGTAAAGTAGCCCAAATGCCGTCGAGTATGGAGCAGACAGCGCTTAAAGATCTCAAATTATCCATGCCTACCAATAGCCAAATTAATACGAATAAAATACAGTCTCTAAAATGCTTGTATGCAAATGCTGTAAGTCTAAAAAATAAGATGGGAGAGTTAGAATATATAGCACTAAATGAGAGTTAGATATGACTGGAATCTCAGAGACATGGTGGAAGGAGGATAACCAGTGGGACACTGTGTTACCTGGGTACAAACTAAATCGTAATGATAGAGCTGATCAAATTGGTGGAGGAGTTAGGCTCTATGTTAGAGAGGACATTGAGTCAGAAAGGATTAAAGTTTTGAAGGAAACAAAATTTGCTGTAGAATCTCTATGGATTGAAATTCCATGTAAAAAGGGGAAGGCGTTGGCAGTGGGGGTATACTATCGACCGCCTGGCCAGAATGAACAAATGGATGATGAAATGCTCAAAGAAATTAAGGAAGCTAACAAAAGTTACAGCACAGTAATAATAATGGGTGATTTCAATTACCCCGGTATCGACTGGGTCAGTGTCACTGCAGGACATGCTCGGAAGATAAAGTTCCTAGATGAAATAAATGACTGCTTCTTGGAGCAGCTGGTTCATGAACCAACCAGAGGGGAAGCCATATTGGACCTAGTCCTTAGTGGGACACGAGATTTGGTGCAAGAGATAGGGGGGTTGGGGCCACTTGGCAATAGTGACCATAGCATGATCGCGTTTCATTTAATTAGTGGAGGAGGGATAGTAAGGAAATTCACAGTACTACCTTTTAACTTTCAAAAGGGAGACTAAGATAAAATGAGGAAAATAGTTAAGAAAAACTAAAAGGAGCAGTTGCAAAGGTTAAAGACTTACTTCAAGCTTGGGTGTTGTTGAAAAATACTATCTTGGAAGCCCAGACCGGCTGTATTCCACGCTTTAAGAAAAGTGGAACGAAGTCCAAAAAACTGCCAGCATGGTTTAAAGGTGAGGTCAGAGAGGCTGCTGTTGCCAAAAAAGCATCTTTCAGGAAATGGAAAAACGAGCCAAATGACAAAACCTGGAAACAGCACAAGCACTGTCAAGTTAAATGCAAGGCATTGATAAGGCAGGCAAAGGGAGAATTTAAGAAGAAGCTTGCTGCGGAAGCAAAAACGCGTAATAAAGACTTTTACAAGTATATTTGTAGCAAAAAACCTGTGAGAGTCAGTTGGTCTATTAGATGATAGGGGGGTTAAAGGGGCACTAAGAGGCAACAAGGCGATAGCGGAGAGACTGAATGAATTCTTTGCTTCGGTCTTTACTGAGGAAGATGTAGGGATGTTACCCATGACTGAAGTGGTATTTAAAGGTGCGGAAGAATTGAAGGAAATATCGATACATCCGGAAGATGTGTTACAACTATTAGATAAACTGAAGAGTAGCAAATCACCTGGGCCGGATGATATACATCCAAGGGTGTTGAAAGAACTGAAATATGAGATTGCAGACCTGCTATTAGTAATCTGTGAACTATCATTAAAATCATCTGTAATACCTGAAGATTGGAGGATGGCAAACGTAATACCAATTTTTAAAAAGGGTTCCAGGGGTGATCCATGAAACTAGAGACCGGTGAGCCTAACGTCAGTACCGAGAAAAATGGTAGAAAGCATCATAAAGAATAAAATTGCTGAACATGTATATAGTCGTGGCTTAATGGGAGACAGCCAACCTGGCTTTAGACAAAAAAGATCTTGTCTTACTAATCTGTTATGTTTTTTTGAAGGTGTGAATAAACAGGTAGACAAAGGTGAGTCGGTTGATATAGTCTATAGCCTTTCAGAAAGCCTTTGACAAGGTCCATCATCAGAGACTTTTGGCAAAACTAAAAAGTCATGGGACAGGAGGCAGTGTACTATTGTGGATCAGGAACTGGTTAAAAGATAGAAAGCAGAGGGTAGGGCTAAATGGCCAATTTTCCCAATGGTAAAAGGTGAATAGTGCTGTACCCCAGGGATCTGTGCTGGGTGCGCTGCTTTTTGACATATTCATAAATGACCTGGAAAAGGGAATAACGAGTGAGGTTATCAAATTTGCAGATAACACAAAACTATTTAAAGTTGTTAAAACCCATAAGGATTGTGGAAAATTGCAAGAGGATCTTGATAAATTGGAAGACTGGGCATCAAAATGGCAGATAAAATTTAATGTGGACAAGTGCAAAGTTATGCACCTAGGGAAGAACAACCCAAACTATGGTTACATGATGCAAGGTTCCACATTAGGAACCACCACCCAGGAAAAAGATTTAGGCGTCATTGTGGATAACATTTTAAAACCCTCGGCCCAGTGTGAAGCGGCGGCCAAGAGAGCAAATACAATGCTAGGTATCATAAGGAAAGGAATGGAAAATAAAACAAAGGATATTATAATGCCTCTACATCGTTCCATGGTGAGACCGCACCTTGAATATTGTGTGCAATTGTGGTCGCCGTATCTTA
The DNA here is from genome assembly GCA_033557465.1 of Ichthyophis bannanicus. Classification (NCBI taxonomy): domain Eukaryota; kingdom Metazoa; phylum Chordata; class Amphibia; order Gymnophiona; family Ichthyophiidae; genus Ichthyophis; species Ichthyophis bannanicus. The sequence goes on along the minus strand of JAWIIG010000024.1, from coordinate 996,776 downwards.
AAAAGGATATAGCGTTATTAGAAAAGGTTCAGAGAAGAGCCACCAAAATGGTAAAGGGGATGGAAGGATACTCCTATGAAGAAAGGCTAAAAAGGTTAGGGCTCTTTAACCTGGAAAAGAGACGACTGAGGGGAGATATGATAGAAGTCTATAAATTAATGAACAGAGTGGAACGGGTAAACGTAGATCGATTGTTTACGTTATCAGAATATAGAAAGACTATTGGACATGCAATGAAGCTGCAGGGTAAACTATTTAAGACTAATAAAAGAAAATATTTTTTCACTCAACGTGTAATCAAACTCTGGAATTTGTTACTGGAGGATGTAGTAAAGGCTGTTAGTGTAGCTGGTTTTAAAAAAGGTTTGGACAAGTTCCTGGAGAAAAGGTCCATAAACCATTATTAATAAGGGACCCAGGATATCAGTGCTTGACCCAATACAAGCATTGTGGAACCTGTGTCTTTTGGGGAAACTGTTAGGTATGTATGACCTAGATTGGCCACTGTTGGAAGCAGGATACTGGGCTTGATGGACCTTGGTCTGACCCAGTATGGCATATCTTATGTTCTTATGTATGTTCATATGGAAATAAGGAGATCCAGGGTATGGCCAGCGGAGTGAGTAGGAATAGTGACATGCTGGAGGAGAGAGTGGTTGTCCAAGAGTGAGCTGAAGGCCTTATTCCAGGGGCGAAGAGGAGGGACAAGGTAGAGATTAAAGTCCCCAAGAAGAAGAAAATGTGGATGGGCTGGGCAATCTCTGAGACAGTCAACAGAAGGTCATCTCAGCCTTGAGTAGGAAGAGAGGAAGGAACATAGAGCAGAAGGAAGTATAGTGGAGGAGTAGAGGCCAGACGGAGAAGAAGAGCCTCATGGTAATGCAGTGCTGTGGATGGAATAGGGTGGAGATAGAGAGAGGAACGATACAGAGCTGCGACCCCACCATCTGCACACCGTATCCGAGGGGTGGAAGAGGCAGAGTAACGGGGAGGAAGGCACTGGGTGAGGAGCGGGTCCTCCCCATCCTGGAGCCAGGTTTCGGTTAAAAAGAGAATATCCAGAGAGAAATTGAGGGTTAAGTCATGGAGAAGAAGGGTCTTAGACCGCAATGAACGGCAGTTAAGAAGAGCCAGAGACAGGACAAGGGAGTGGAGAGGGCCCAAGGGCCACAATGAGGGACTGGTCCAGGCTGGTGGGGGAGACAGGGCAGCAAATTAACAGGAACCCGAGACAGGTAAGAGGGAGTGGGAGAGACTGGTGGGCCAGGGCGCCATCCCCAGTGCACCAGTACGGAGGCCATAAGTGGGAACAATGAGAAAGAGACAAATAGTATCCAGGGCAAAATCAGGAGGGCCAGGGAAACCCTACCCCAGGATCCTCTGCGGAGAGCCAAGCAATCAGACAGCAGAAGGAGCACGCTAACTGGCCAACAGAGGGAAAGGAAGCAGGAAATTCCGGGCCGCCCCCCAGAGTTGCCCCAAGGAGCACGCCCAAGGAGCACAACCTGCTCCTTGGACATGCGTCCACAGCGCAAAACGCTGCAGGTAACATCTTTATGTAGGGTAGTGGCACAGAAGGAACTCGGAGGTTGAGCGGCCGCATCACTTCTGGGTAGGCGGGACTAGGTGCGGGCAGCAAGGCAGTACCTGAAACAACACAGTAGAGGTGGATCGCAGGGGTGCAGGTCAGCAACAGCAGACAGAGCAAACAAAGCACAGTAGGAAAAGCAGCAGCAGCAAACGCACGCTGCAGTTAGCAGCTGCAAAGAAGTGCAGTGTCATGCACTTAGGAAGCAGAAATCCAAGGGACGTGTACGCGATAGGGGGCGAGAGGTTTGTGTGCACGGACCAGGAGAAGGACTTTGGTGTGATTATTTCTGAGAATCTCAAGGTGGCGAAACTGCGACAAGGCAGTGGCAAAAGCCAGGAGGATGCTGGGTTGCATACAAAGAGGAATTACCAGCAGAAGGAAGAGGTGCTAATGCCACTGTACAAGTCGCTGGTGAGGCCTCACTTGGAATATTGTGTTCAGTTGTAGAGATAATATCTCACAAAGAATATAAAAAGACTGGAAAAGGTTCAGAGGAAGGCGACCAAAATGATTTGGAGCCTGAGTCAGAAGACTTATGAGAAGAGACTTGAAGACTTAAAGATGTACACTCTGGAGGAGAGGAGGTACAGGGGAGATTATTCAGTATGGTCCATCTAGTCTGCCCAGTAAGGCGGCAAGAGTAGGTGCACGTGCCGCTCTGTGCAGGTCATCCCTCCCCGTGCTTTTGTTTAGGGGTGTACCCACCGCTCTGTGTAGGACACCCCTGTTTGTTCAGATATAAGAGATAGCTGTGCTTATTTTGATTTTATCCTGTTGCTATAAAGGGATCCACTGTGTCTGGGGGGAGAACTGCCCTTGTGGTGATGTTGGATTTCCCTGCAGCCTTTGATATTGTGGATTGGGACATCTTGGTGGCACGATGTAGAGCCTTAGGAATGGGTGGAATGGTCCTCCAATGGATGGCCTTGTTTCTGTCCAATTGACGGTTTCGGGTGTGCTGGGGGGTACAGTCCTCCACGGTGCAGGAGTTGGTTTGTGGAGTCCTGCAGGGGTCAGCCTTGTCTCTGATCCTTTTCAATATTTACATTAGTCCAGTATGTGGTGTTTGTCGAAAGCATGGGTTTTTGGGCTTTTTGTATGCTGATGACATCCATTTGATAATTATGGTGGATGATGATGAGGCTGTGGTACTTCAGCATGCCAATTAGTATTTGGCGGATATTGCCATATGGCTACAGACACATCATTTGGTCCTTGATGTTACCAAATCCAAGGTACTCTTATGTGGGGTACTGACAGAAGTTAGTCTGCAGGCAGGTCTCTCTATTGGGAGGACTCGTCTGGACTGGAGACAGGAAATCTGGGACATGGGGGTTCGCTTGGATGCGGATTAAGTCTGCATGAACAGGTGTGTCAGGTAGTCTGGACGGCCTATGGATATCTGCAAGTTGTGCGGCACTTTCGGCCTTTTTTAGATCGTGAGGCCTTACGACTAGTGGTGCAGCCCTAAGTATTATCCTGTCTCAATTATTGTATGCCCTGTATGTTGGGCTGCTGGGTTGTCTGATCAGGAAGCTGCAGGTGGTTCAGAACATGGCGGCCCAACTAATATGGGACTTAGGAAGGCACAATTCGGTCACAAGTGTTTTGTGGCAGCTACACTAGCTTCCTGTCAGGCAGTGTGTACTTTTAAAGTACTAACTCTTGTGTTTAAGGTGTTGCAGGGCTTGGGGCCCTGCTATTTGCAGGAGTCTGTACAGTGTCATCAGCCCAGGTGGACCCTTCGCTCTATGGGGGTACAATTGTTGACCATACTGGGGCCTACTCAGGTTTGCCTGCAGCATTGGCGGTTACGGATGTTTTTCCTGGTGGCCCCAACCCTCTGGAATGCCTTGTCCATTACACTGCATATGGAGACTGATTTGCTGACATTTCAGAAGCAGCTGAACACCTTTCTTTTTCCTACCAGCTGGGTGTTGGATGGCAGGTAGTGGGTAGCATGATGTAAGATGGGATGGTGATTTGGTAGGATAGCAGTTGGCAGCAGTTTGTTTTAATTTTATTTTATTTTGGGATTGGGTGTCTTGCTGGATGGGGCTGGTGGGGTTTATATTTATGATGATTTACTTGTTGTACACCGCCTCGAATGCATATGCATTTGGCGGTTAATAAATGTGTAAAGTAAATAAATAAAAAAATGTATAGTGCCGCTGAATATGCATATTAAATTAAATCTGAGGCTGGCACTTAATTTTAAATGAGACCTGCCAAGGCTGAATATCAGGCCCTATGTTGTTAGTCCAATTAAAAAGTAACACTATATTATGTATGTGAGCATGAATGTGTGTGTGCGTGTAAAACACTCACACAAACACCTTTATTTCCATGGACTATATGCAAAGAATGCAATCTGCATGTCTTTGCTGCAAAATTTGCTCATAACTATATACATAAAAACAAACCTACTGTTTACACCAGCAGCAGGTATGCTCTCCGCCACATACAGGCCACTTCCAGACATGCGTAAGTGCACCTGTACTTGCAGGCACACTCTACTGGACTCATGCTGCAGATAGTAAATAGTGTCTTGGTTTGATGGGGTACCCAGAATCCTCCAAATTCAATGAATTCTTCTTCACCAGTGAAAGAACTTTTATTCCTAGCTGAAGAGGGCAGAATGAACTTAAACAACAAGCTGTGACAAAGAATGATGTCCTACCTGCTTTGGGAGCGTTCCCCCATGTGCTCTGTTCTACTGCTCCTACTGTTTCCACATGGGGTGGAAGCTGGGTGTTTGTTGGGGCACCAGTACTAGTCCCGGTTCCAGGTCCTAAATCATCAGGATCTGCATGGAGAACAATAAGAGCAGTCATTGAACGTGGAGCAGGGAATTTAATTTAATTTCACATTTCTATTCTACTTTGTCCAATCCTGGTTAAAAGCAGATCACAAAAGATATAGGTAGGGATATTCAAAGGCATTTACACGGTTTGCAGATATTCAGGGTTAGTGCCACTAGATATCTGCAGGTGCCGCCGCTATATTCCCCGATGCCACGCAGTTAGCGTCAGAGTGTGTTGTGGGCATTTGGAGGCAGAGCAGAGGTGTGGTACTCATCACTAACCGGACAATAGTGATATTGGGTAAAGTCAGGTGCGGCAAAGGCTGGTCTAACTTTCCCTGCAGAAGCTAACCAGGCAGTGGCTCAATATCACCGCTGCCTGATTTGCCTTCTGGGTTCTGCAGCTTCCCCGGATATTCGATGCCAGTGGCTGGATATGGCCCCGGCATTGATTATCCAGGGTTAGTCTTTAGCGGTGACGGCTAGCCACGTCAGCAGGGCTAGCTGCTTGCTGAATTTTAGACCCATAGATCATACAATTTAAATATAAAAGATATGAATCCTATTATTCAAAAGTGAGAAACAAAATATAAATCATACAATTTAAAACTATTAATGACCTAAAAATAAAAAAACCAACAGGGCAGATGCTACCATTAGGCAAACTAGTCAATCGCCCTGAGCATCAATGGTCCAAGGGCAGCCCATTGCCACTGCCACCACCCCCACCGCTTTCCAGGACCTGTACCATGCTCTTCGTGCTGCACCCACCCCTAATACAAAAATCATGTCTGCATGGGAATGAAAGTAGCTGAACCCGCCTCTGCAGCCCTTTGCAAAAGGAGGTTCGCATCACAGGGAGTGGAAGCATGTATAGCACACAGTGCCAGAGGTTTTGGTAAGCACTGCAGTGCTGTTTAAAGTCACTGCCACCACTGCAGGCCTCCAAGAGGGATTTCAATTGAGGCAGGGCGGGGCAGGGGATGCCAGGGATGAGGTTCTCCGACCTAGAGCATTTCTTATCCTTGCACTGGCCCTGGAAACCAATAATACAATTAGTCATTCAATAAAAGAAGAATGAAATGAAGATGTTTTCAGAAGCTTTCTAAAATCTAAATAATTGTCTACTAAAAAGACCTTAAACGTACCTGATAAAACAGACTGTCTAATGTTCTCTTGTGCTTAATAGAGGCAATTATTTAATTTGGTGCAAAATGTACAGTGTAATGTATATAGTTCCATGTTAATAAAACCCTGTTTTACCAATGTTAATGTATATAGTTCAAATCATTCTATGTAATGGAATATGCACATGCGTTGTATTTTCCAAACTGTTGTTGTAAGTAAACCGCTTTTGATCGTCTGGAAAAACACGGTATAAAAATGTTAAATAAATAAATAAATAACTAGTGGGAACGGGCAATCAAACCTCTGCCTGTGATCTTAACAATCTCTTAACATGATGCCACTCAGTCATATTATACATATAACTCTGAGCATAACTATGTAACAACTGAAAAATAAAACACATAATTTAAAAATTATTCTAGATTGAATTGGCAGCCAGTGTAATTGTATCAAGTAAGGAGTGGTATGATCTGTAGTATGAGCACCAAAGATCATTTTGCTCCAGTATTTTGAAGTAGCTGCAATCTCAATAATCTGTTTAAGAGTAAGATTTAAATATCAATTATTATAGTAATCTAACTGCAAAAGAACAATTAATCAAATCAAAGATACTTAAATGAAATTCTTTTTCTAAGAAACAAGATCTAATTTGGTGCAAAATCCATAGCTTAAAAATTACTTTTTGGACCACTTGTAAAATTAATATTCAGTGGTCAAAGAAAAATCGAAATATACCCTTAATCCCTAGAATATTCAAAGTGGTTGACAAATAGCATGTATTTTATTTGGCTTTTTAAGTCTTAAAATATATTGGTGAAAGAAAAAGGGAATCCCAATTTTGCAGAAAACAAAGTTCTACTTATTCATTTTTAATTTTCTTTTTTTCTTTTTCACTTAACCTTTACTTAGAGAGAGAAACACAACTCTGTCAATTAAAGTCAAACATTTTTTGAAGATAGGTGGTTGAGGCAAGGTTTTGGGAATGCTAAGGTCCAACTTGCGATGATTCATGCACAGGGGTCTCTAAAGCCATTGTTGAAAATTTGCTACTTCAAAGACTTGTTGAGTAACTTGTCAAACACTCACAATGTAATTGCAGGTCCTTATGGGGGTGAAGCTTTGCAAAGGCATTGATGGAGAAGAAATGCCCTGGCAGCAGGGCTGACCCAACAACTATCTAGGGCAGAGGTTTCTGAGGAGCAGCAATCTAAGGAAAGCAATAGATCCTCACAGCCACACATGCTGAGAGTAGGCCCACACATTAAATGCAAAGCAAAGTTTAATATTTCAAAGTATGTTGTCCAATTATGCATTTTTACGGGATTATTGTGGGAGGAGTGACATTGGGATGATCATGATTGTTGAGTTTAATTATCAAAATCATGAGCAGGGCAGGGCGGGCGCTACCCGGTAAGCTGGGTAAGCGTGGCAGGAGGGTTCCGGCAGCAGGGAGGTGCCATCGCTAGCCGCCCGCCACCCACCGCTTCAAAAAAGAAAGCAGCTGCAGGAACATTTCTCTGTTCCCGCAGCTCTGCTCTCTTTTAAACTGCTGGGTCGCGGAGTTTCTAAAGGCAAGAATAAGCATTTACTGTTTCTCGTAAGATGTGACCAAGACCAGGTGTTCTCTTAACATGGAGTTTGTACGTAGGGATCTGTACTGTAGTAATTTGACTTGTACAGCTTTTAAATAGGTATATGGAGGTTTTGGGGCCCATTGCAGTATTTGTAGTGCTGCTTTTTTCTGGGTAGGCCCCTTATTGTATGAGTTTTGGAAGTGTATGCTGGTATGGTATGATAGATTTGACTTTGTAGATTTTCAGTGACTTTTGCAGTGTGTTATATTTATTTATTTTATTTATTTATTTGGTTTTATACCGCACTATTCAAGATCAGCACGGTTTACAAGGTAACAACATAGTACATGGAACAGTATATATTAACATATTGCATTTAACATATTAAACATGTGAACAAGGTATATATACAGTTAACTATTCTCTGATATATTAGTTCACAATATGCCTGGCACTGGAGAATGTTTATGCTGTTGTTAGTGAGATGACTATCACAGCCTGTTTGTATGATGCTAGGTATTTTTATTTTGGTTATGCATTTGCTCTTTTGCTGCAATTTTCGCACAACACTGGATTTGTAGGAGAAATACTAATATCGCTTGAAAAGAGTTCACAAAGCAGTTTTGGGAAAAAGGAGGGTAGGGGCACCAATTTATAGGTTGCAGGGGGGCACTAGGAACCCTAGCATTGGCCCTGACCATGGGGAAGGGAGATATAAGGCTTAAGGTTCATGCAGGGCACTAATTATCTTGGCGCCGGCTCTGCTTGGCAGATATTAGGTGGTAGTGGTGTGGAGGGGGCAAAAGGATCTGATAAGAGTACCTACAAAAAAGGTTGTAGAGTGGTGCCAGAGCCCTCAAGAATATGCTTGCTGCTTAAAAATAGGGCAAGAAAGTGTTTTATTAAAACCTAAAACAGAGACTATTGAACAAAAACATATAAGGGCTCTATGCAGAAACCTTCTAAAGCTCTAGTACAGGGTTTCCTAATGGAAGTTTAACACAGACGTTTTGCTCACCAATGCTATAAGCAAACAGCATGCTAAGGAGCTGTGCGCAAAAAAACCTGCATTAAACAAGGGCAGCAAGCCAGACATACGTACACAGGGGCCTGCATTATGGTTGGCACCCATGCACATGTGCTGGAATGCTTCTAAACACCTCCCTTCCTGTCAGTGCATGAGCTGGGATTGGCTCACGCACTGACAGGAAGGGAGATGAAATAAAAGAAAATACACCAATCTCCATTCCCATCTGATCCCCATCTCTCCCCCTCCCCCCCAAAAAAAATCATTGGTGGCCCCAGATGGCTCCAACACCCCTCCACCCCCCAAACCCTCAAAATAATCAATGGTGGACCTCCCCTGTACCATGACCTCCTGGTACCTCCAAAGTTGGGAAGCAGAAGCAATGCCCACATGTTCCTGCCTCTGCGTCACAGGGTCAGGCACCACCATTTGCAAAGATGGGGGCACAAAAGCAGAAGCATCTGAGCAGCGCTCCAGCCTCCCAGTATTGGAGGTACCAGGAGGTTGAAAGAGGGGGGGAGGGGGAGGGGGAGGTCAGGCCCACCAAAGACTGTTTTGGGAGTTCATGGGGTGGGCGACCCACTAGGGCTACCAATGATTGCTTTGTTGTTAAAGGGCAATTTTGTATTCAACTGTTTTGCATGCCCTCTGTACTATCTTTTAGAACAGTGGTTTTGGCTGATTTCCCCATGCTAACTGTTGTTCCTGTATTGAGGAGTAAGATTAGTGTGGGAAAATCAAGCCCAATATGTGAATAAACAGGTAGACAAAGGTGAGCTGGTTGATATAGTGTATCTGGATTTTCAGAAAGCCTTTGACAAAGTCCCTTATGAAAGACTCTTGGTGAAATTAAAAAGTCATGGGATTGGAGGCAGTGTATTATTGTGGATCAGAAACTGATTAAAAGATAGAAAGCAGAGAGTAGGGCTAAATGGCCAATTTTCTCAATGGAGAAAAGTAAGTAATGGAGTACCCCAAGGATCTGTGTTGTGCCCGCTGCTTTTTAACATATTCATAAATAACCTTGAAATGGGAATAAATGAGTGAGGTGATCAAATTTGCAGATGACACAAAATTATTCAAAGTTGTTAAAACCCAAGAGGATTGTGAAAAATTTCAAGAGAACCTTGAAAAAATGGAAGACTAGGCATCCAAATGGCAGATGAAATTTAATGTGGACAAGTGCAAAGTTATGCACCTAGGAAAGAACAACTCAAACTTTGGTTACACAATGCAAGGTACCACTTTAGAAACCACCACCCAGGAAAAAGATTTAAGCATCATCGTGGATAATAAATTGAAACCCTCCACCCAGTGTGCAGCGGCGGTCAAGAAAGCTAATAGAATGCTAGTAATCCTAAGGATAGGAATGGAGAATAAAACCAAGGATATTATAATGCCTCTGTATCGTTCCATGGTTTGACCACACCTTGAATTTTGTGTGCAATTCTGGTCGCTGTATCTTAAAAAGGATATAGCAGAATTAGAAAAAGTACGGAGAGGAGCCCCCAAAATGGTAAAGGGGATGGAAGGATTACCCTTACGAGGAAAGGCTTAAAATCTTACGGCTCTTCAACTTGGAACAGAGAGGGCTGAGAGGAGATATGATAGAAGTCTATAAATTAATGAATGGAGTAGAACGGGTTAACGTAGATCGGTTGTTTACGCCATCAAAAAGTAGAAAGACTAGAGGACATGCAATGAAGCTACAATGTAACCCATTTAAGACTAATAAGAGAAAATATTTTTTCACACAACATATCAAACTCTGGGTTTAAAAAAGGTTTGGACAAGTTCCTGGAGGAAAGGTACATAAACCATTATCAAAGAGGATCTGGGAAATCTACTGCTTACTTCAGGACACGCATTGTGGAAACTGTGCACTTTGGGTACTTTCCAGGTATTTGTGTCCTGGATTGGCCACTGTTGGAAACAGGAAAATGGACTTGATGGACCTTGGTCTGACCCAGTATGGCATTTCTTATGCTCAGTGAAGAAGAGCTGCAATTGTCTAGATGGGAGGTGACTAAAGAATGGATGAGTTTTACTAGTGTGTTCAGATAGAGACGAATTTTGCCATTGCTATAGAAAAAGAAGTGATAGATTTTAGTTATCTGTTGGATGTGTGTGGATGAGTCAAAGATGATTCCAAGGTTACGAACTAAGGAAAGATGGAGGAGTAAAGCGTTATCCACAGAAATAGAGAAAGGAGGAAGGGAGGAGGTGGGCTTAAGTGGAAAGATAAGGAGCTCATTTTATTTTTTTTGTAACTTACTTTTTATTGAAAAATATCAAGCATAAACACAGCCTTCCTCAACAAGTCTTCCAACCACTCCCTCCAACCCTGTCAAGGGAGAGTCATTACATCGCATCAGTGATGAGAACACCTTGCCAAATAACCGGCGAACATACTAATACTCGTATAATAATAGCATGGTAGAAGAACAGTATAGAAATTCAAGAACAACTTGAAGGAGGTCAGTTTTGGCACTAAGGTCAGATAAGCAGGCAGAGATCCAGGCCTGGATTCCCAAAGAGATTACAGGTACAGAGCGGTAGATCTGAGAGTCATCAGCGTAGAGATGGTACTAAAGACCATGGGAGGAGATGAGTGCACCAAGGGACTGAGTATAGAGAGAAAACAGGAGAGATCCAAAGACAGAGCACTGGGTTATACTGACTGAATAGAGGATATTAGTAGAGGAGTATCCACCAAAACATACACTAAAAGGGCGGTGGGAGGATAGGAAGAAAACCAGAACAGAACCCCTAAATCTATGCGAGGACAGGGTATCGAGGAGAAGGCGGTCAACAACAGTGTCAAAAGCAGCAGAAAGGTGAAGAAGTATGAGGATTGAGTAAAGGCCCTTGGATTTGACAAGGAATAAGTCATTGGAGACTTTAGCAAGAGCCATCTCAGTAGAATGTAGAGGGCGAAAGACAGATTGCAGTGGATCAAGAAGGGAATGAGAGGAGAGAAAGTCAAGACAGCAGTGGTGAACTGCATGATCAAGTAGATTAGAAATAAAGGGGAGGAGAGACATGGGTCGATAATTAGGACAAGTAGGATCAAGGGATAATTTCTTACGGAGAAGTGTAACCACAGCATACTTGAAGGCTGCAGGAACAGTTATGGTAGAAAGTGACTCTTGATATCAATGCATCCCCAGCATCCAGTGTAGCTCCTGGGGCATAGAGACTGATGCTTCCAATGCCAAAGTTGATGGACCATACTTTGGCACCAAAAATTCATTTGTGCTTCTCTTCTTGACCCTTGAACCTTCTCTTTGACATTTATAAACACAAATTACAATGAGAGGGATTATGGTTGTAGCCCAGACACTGCAAGTACTACTTATGGATATCCATTGTGGATATTATCCTGAGGCATCTGGTGCACCTCTGAAACTCACTGGGACATATCACTGACAAAGATAGCTGCAGTGAAATCACCTCGTCAGGTGTTGGTTCCCTCATCAGGTGTTAGTTCCCTCCCTACCCCCCCCCCCCCAATTCCCACTCACCCTTAGTGAGCAATCTTACTTTATAGGGCCCCTCCCCAATTAACTACACACAGGGACTTGGAACAGCACATTTTAAACACACTTAAAGAGATTTCACTGCTTTTTCTCTAAAAGGACAGTTGGGAAACCAGCTGATACTTTGGTAGGTCTCTCTCTTTTGCTTTAACAGATACCTATGCTCCACTGACTGAACAATGGCTGGGAAAAATCGTACCGCCAAAGCTGTTGCCCCCATTACAGCTTCTGCATCTGTCCAGACAGAGGTCCCAATGCCAGCTGAAGGACCAGTTCCATGTGCAGGATGCCTGCAGGCAGAAGCTCTCAGGAAACAAGTTGAGGAACAGAGAGGAGGTGGCGAGGATGAGGAGCATTCAAGAGAGTGAGAAGTACATTGATGAGATGCTTCTTGCAACATCCCAGCTCTCCAGCAGAGGAGAAGATGACAGCCTACAGAATGATGAAGGTTGGACACACGTCACCAGGGCCTGCAGAATCACTAATCCAACTTCTCCAGCCTTTGAATTGAAGAACCATTATGCAGCCCTGGAAGTGGAGGAGGTGAAAGCATCCCTGGAAAGGGAAGAACCAAAGTTGCAGAATCAGGGACCACAAGGAAGCGAAGGGTAGTGGTGGTTGGTGACTCTCTTCTGAGGGGTATTAAGGCGTCCATCTGCCGACCAGACATGATGATCAGAGAGGTATGCTATCAGCCAGGTGCCAAAATCCAAGATGTTATGGAGAGTTTGCCAAGACTCAAAAAGCCCACTGACTATTACCCAATGTTGCTAATCCATGTCGGCACAAATGATTCTGCCAGGTATCCCTTTGAGCATATCAAAAGTGACTTCATGGCTTTGAGACAGAGGGTGAAGGAGGTGATATTCTCTTCAGTCCTCCCTGTTAAGGGTAAAGGCCAAGGCATAGAAGCTCACAACCTGGAGATGAATGCATAGCTGCGTGGATGGTGTCATCGAGAGCGTTTTTATTTATTTTATTTACATTCTCTTATATACCGCGCTATTCTGCATCAGTGCGGTTTACATTGAACAAACTGAAATTACATTGAACAGGGCATTATAACTTGGAGATAACTATTTTACAGGGAACATGGGCTATGGAGGGTTAAGTGGCTTGCCCAAGACCACAAGGAGCACCTGTGGGACTAGAAACCCCAGTCCTTCCAGCCCAAGGTTGCTGTCTGCTAGTGGGATTTGAACCACTGACCTTCCGGCCTGAAGTACCTTGCCCCAACCACTAGGCCACTCCTCCACTTTTGGTTTCCTGGACCTTGGGATGCTGTTCCAAGGATTGCAGAGCAGAGATGGTGTCCATCTGTCCAAGAAAGGTTGACATGTCTTCAGTAGCAGACTGGCTAATCTACTGAAGAGGGCTTTAAACTAGATTTGTTGGGGATGGGTGAAGAAAGCCCCCAGCTAAGTGAAAGTCCCCAGGTAAGTGAAACATTAAATACCTTTATGGAAATGGGTAAAAGGAACAACATATGTAAAGCGATGTGTATAAATGCCCGTAACATGGGAAATAAGATCCCAGATGTTGACGCTTTAATGGGAGAGGTGGCTGACTTGGATTTAGTGGCAGTTACAGAAACAAGGTTCACAGAAAACCATGACTGGGATGTAACTATACCAGGCTATACTTTATTCAGAAAGGACAGGACAGGGTAGGAAGAAGGGGAGGAGGAGTGGCACTATATGTAAAAAATAATATTAAAGCTTTGGAACTACAGAGCTTAAAAGGGAGAGAGGAGGCACTGTGGGTTAAACTAGAAAGAGGGAAAGAGAAACCTATTTGCATTGGTGTGATTTACAGACCTCCCTCACAGGAGGAAGAGGTGGATGGAGAGTTAATTAAAGACATACGCAGCATTGCTAGGAAAGGGGAAGTTGCTACTGATAGGAGATTTCAATATGCCAGATGTTGACTGGCACATTCCTGCTGCAGTATCATCTAACAGTAAGGAGATCCTGGACTCTCTACAGGAAGAACTATTCAGGCAACTGGGAACAGAACCCACATGTGAAGGGGCCATACTAGACTTGGTGCTTACCAATGGTGAAAGTGTTTCTGATGTTATAGTGGGAGATCATTTTACATCTGGTGGTCACCAGATGGTGTGGTTCAGTATTAGGGCTAGGGCTGTTAGAATCTATTCAAAAGCAAGGGTCTTAGACGTTAGGAAAACTAACTTTGCCAAGATGGGCCAATACCTCAGGGAGTCTTTAGCAGGATGGGGACAGCTGAAGGATGTAGAAAAACAGTGGGCAAAACTGAAAGGGGATATTTTAAGGGCAACCAACCTTTTTCTTAAAATGGTAAATAAAGGTAAAAGGAAAAGGAGACCGCTTTGGTTTTCAAAAGAAGTAGCTGAAAAGGTGAAGAAAAAGAGGGAGGCCTTCATAAAATACAAGAGATCACGGAGAGAGGAAGACTGGCATCTATATTTGGAAAAACTTAGAGAAGCTAGCAAAGTAGTCAGGAAAGCAAAGATTCAAAAAGAGGAGGAAAAGCCAATGCAGTTAAATGGGGGAATAAGACATTTTTCAGATATGTTAGTGAAAAGAGGAAGGACAAAAGTGTTATTGTCAGACTCAAGGGTGAAAGGGAGGAATATGTAGAAGCTGATGAGGATAAAGCAGAACTGCTCAATGAATATTTCTGTTCTGTGATCACAGATGAAGAACCAGGAGCAGGACCTCAGAAAACACCCACAAACAGGAACAGAAGTGAGGGGCATCTTGACCAATTTTCAGAAGACACTGTATGTGAGAAACTAGCTAAACGTAAAGTAGACAAAGCGATGGGACTGGATGGGATACACCCTAGAATACTGAGGGAACTTGGGGACATTCTAGCAGCTCCACTGACTGACCTTTTCATTGCCTCGTTGGAGTTGGGAGTGGTGCCAAAGGACTGGAGAGAGGCTCATGTGGTGCCTTTACACAAAAGCGGAAGTAAGGATGTGGTTGAAAACTACAGGCCAGTTAGTTTAACTTCGATGGTGAGTAAATTATTGGAAGTGCTGCTGAAAGAGAAAATAGTGAGGTTTATGAAGTCTAGCGGATTACAGGCAGCATGGATTCACCAGAAGCAGGTCTTGTTGGACAAATCTGATTGATTTCTTTGAATGAGTGACCAGGGAGTTGGACCGAGGGAGAGCCCTAGATGTGGTGTATTTAGATTTCAGTAAAGCCTTTGACACTGTTCCTCACAGGCAACTTATAAACAAATTGATCACCCTAAGGATGGGCCCTAAAATTACTGTTTGATTTAGAAATTGGTTGAGTGGGAGGCGACAAAGGGTACAGGTAAATGGCGCTCACTCTGAGGAGAAGGAGGTTACCAGTGGTGTGCCCCAGGGATCTGTCCTTGGTCCGATTCTTTTTAACATCTTTGTTAGTGATATAGCGGAAGGGCTCTCGGGTAAGGTTTCCTCTTTGCAGATGATACCAAAATCTGCAATAGAGTAGACACCCAGGAAGGTGTAGATAACATGAGGAGGGATCTAGCAGAGCTTGAAGAATGGTCTAGAATTTGGCATCGGAGATTTAATGTTAAAAAAAAATGCAAGGTCATGCATTTGGCCTGCAGCAATCCAAGGGAGCAATATAGTATAGGGGGTGAAGTACTTTTGTCAACCAAAGAAGAACAGGACCTTAGTATGATTGTGTCTGATGATCTTGAAGTAGCTAAACAGGTAGAAAAGGCGACAGCAAAAGCTAGAAGGATGCTTGGGTGCATAGGGATAGGAATGGCCAGCAGAAGAAGAGGTGATAGTGCCTCTGTATAAGTCTTTGGTGCGACCTCATTTGGAGTATTGTGCAATTCTGGAGAGCACACCTTCAAAAGGATATAAACAGGCTGGAGTCCATAAAATGGTTAATGGTCTTCATTATAAAGCATATGAGGACAGACTTAAGGATCTTAATATGTATACTTTAGAGGAAAGGCAGGATAGAGGTGATATGATTGAAGCGTTTAAATACCTCCATGGCATAAATGCACAGGAGGAAGCCTCTTTCGATTGAAAGCAAGCTCTGCTACGAGGGGACATGGGATGAGGGTGAAAGGGGATAGATTCAGGAGTGATATGTGGAAATATTTCTTTATGGAAAGAATGGTAGATCCGTGGAATAGTCTTCCATTGGAGGTGGTAGAGATGAGGACAGTATATGAAGTCAACAAAGCATGGGTCAAACACAAAGGATCTCTAAAGGAATAAAAGGGAATGTTGTAGTGGTTGATATGGAAAGACAGACTAGATAGGCCATGTGGTCTTTTTCTGTCATCATTTTTCTGTTTCTAAATGACTCAGTTGTTAAGACTCCCGGCCAGGGCACCCAAGATCTCTGGTCAGGCTGTGTAGGTGAAACGCAAATAAAGAAAAATTTAAACCAGCCAAAAAATCAGACTAAGGGACCCTTTTACTAATGGGCACTGGGGTGTTGCACCTAACATGCAAAAAGTGGTGAAACATGCCGCTATACCCTGAGGAAGGCAAATGCCGAAACACGGCATGTGTATGTTAGGTGAAACACTATTGCGTTAACTGTTGGAGGTGTGGAAAGCCGTTAATGCAAAGCACATCTCCTTAACACAGGTGGCATTAGTACGGGTACATTTCACCTATTGAAGTAGCATTAGGTGAACTCATGCTAATGCAGTTAGCATACTGTGTGAACCCAGCGCTAGCTGTGCAGGTCTCACCATGCCCACTCTCTGCCCCTAACCTACCCACTCATATCCCTAACGTAGGTTGCATAGTTAGTACGGGACTCATCCTGTGCTGTCAGGACCTGCACTAGTTGGGAACATGTGTCCCAGTGCGCTTTCAACATGTGCTGCCACTAGCACCTGTTAGTAAAAGACCCCCTGAGCTACTAACAGGAATCAGCAATGTATGATAGCAATAGTGACAAATGAGAAAACACTGTGACAAATTGGTATAACTACTCCAGAAAGATGGGTATAAGGCGAAATATCAGACACTACCTATTAGCTCCACATAGAACAAAAAACTGAAGTGGTTCTGCATGACAGCAGCAGGCAGGAAAAAGAGCACATGCACAGTAGAGCACTTCCAAAGCTTCAGGAAAAATCTAGAGCTAGGGAGCTGCACCCACCCTGGCTTCATTAGTGACATCACCCATATCCTTCCCGCTTGTCTATGGAAAAAAGTCCTTGCCTGAAGTACTGAGAAAAATATTGTAATTTTTGGGAATTGTTTCTGTGAAAGTGTCTTTCAGGAATCTTAAGGAATGGAGGACTGGGTACCTAGTCTGGGACCTGTGAAGAAAGAAGCAAAGTAGGCATCATCTTAGGAACCCAGAAGATTCTAGTGGAAAACCAAGAAAAACAGGGCTTGCTTGGTATAAGTGCAATGAGAAAAGAAAGACTTCGGACAATGCCTATTTTATTCTGCTCTTGTTGCCTTTTTGCTATTGATATTGACAAGAAGTATCCTCTGGAGAGGATATGATTATTGAAGTGTTAAGTTTGATTCCAGGGATAATTTCACAGTAGGGACTTGGGGAATCTGCCTCTCCCTGCTCATTAGAACTCCTTTGTTTTTCTTGGTTTCCAATACTTTGCAAATATTTTTGTGTAACCTCCGAGCAACCCTCACCCCATCAAAAAAGGAGCTACACCTCACGTACAGTAAAGGCAGACAAAGGCATTCTTAGAGCTACAGGAGACAAGTACAGGTGCAAAGAGCACAGTGACGCATGTTCCTTTGGTGACTAAAGGAAGGTTGGGCATCCAGCTATATGTGGCTCCTGTAGACCACTGCAAGCTGCTGGTTTCTGGATCATAGTAGAGGCCGATCCAAGCAGACTGGAAAGCCAGTGAAGTTTTTGCAGCCAGGTTTGCTAGCTCCAGTGCACTTTGAATATCTGCCAGGTCCACATAATTCACTCTGCAGAAATCACGGGCTTCAATCCATGTCATAGACTGCTTCACCAGTACAAAAGCACGCCTCTGGCTGGATGCTCCCTGAAACACTACTGTACAGAGGACACACATGGGAAAGGATTAGAAACAGAGCTGCCAGCCTTTGGAGAATCACTGCAAGTAATGTTTCTATGTATGTTTAGTCTGAAGCAGAACAGTAATAAAGAAGTCACTTTATGGGTTAATTTGACATCCTTTCAAATAAAATACCACGCACAGGATATAGAGTTTTTCTCCATTACATGTGTTTAGTCATGCTGATGAATAGAAAATGGGTGAGCAGAAAATTTCTCTGATAAACTGGCAAATTGCCACATTCTTCTCATCACCAAAGAAAATAATCTTTTCATCTACTGGGCAAAATTATGTATCCGGATAACCTCTGTCAAGGAATCTTTCTTTCATAACCCGAGCCTGTGTTTAAATCATCTTCCCTACTACATTTATTTATTTATTTTTATTTATTTAGCTGTATTTATATCCCGCTTTTCACTGGGTCAAAGCGGTCAATTGGGAGATACATTTAACATGAGGGGATATGACACACATATGCTAATACTTACAGGGAACATGGGCAATGGAGGGTTAAGTGGCTTGCCCAAGACCACAAGGAGTGCCTTATAGGACTAGAAATCCCAGTCCCTCCGGCCTGAGATTGCTGTCCCCAGGTGGGACTTGAACCCCCGGCCTTCCGGCCTGAAGTACCTTGTCCTAACCACTAGGCCACTCCTCCCTCCACATACTCGCCTAGCCCTCGGGAATTGGCTTATTGGAAGATTATTTTTTAAGGAGCCATTACCTTTGGAAGCTTTGGTAATGCAATAGATGATTTCTATCAGTGGGTTTCCGATATAGATGTCGCATGATCGCAGACTAATTTTTATGTGCCGATCATAGGGATTTTAAGCATGGTTCATATTTATTTTAAGTTACTCTATTATCACTATGTACTTTTGATATGATTAGAATGTTGTGTTTGTAATGTCTCTCTTTGTAATGGTTTCATTTTTATTTTTGCTATCTATTAGTAGCCCCTCCTGGGATGCACTATCAGGTTCTCTTTCGTTTTAACATTTAATATATACATTATTTTGCATTTGTATTCACTATGATATATATATATTATTATTTTGTATAATTCTAATTAAAGTCTATCTTATCACAGTTTCAAGGGGATTCCGTGCATCTCTAATACTTTTTTTGATATGTTTTCCTAGTTCTTCTTTTACTTATATTGCGTTCTGGTCAGTTTTAACTTTTGATATAGAAAAGCTGTTCCAAAGTGTGTAATTTGTTGCTAACAATGATAAACAATCTTTTTTTCAACATCTGGGATATCTAGCCTGTGGTAACCATTACGCATTTTAATTGCCATATACACTACAATTGAGAACTGCTTTGTATATTTTTTATTCTGCATTGTTTGCATAAAAGGTTTTTTATTTGTTCCAGGAAATTGAAGTGCTACCGTGCTTCCTCTCTCTTTACTCGCATGAATCACTTTGAGTTGGCATTTACGTATTCCTCACCCATGAAACCCTGGGATTCTGCTTTTTTATCTTATTGATGTATGATTGTATGTGTATGTCTTCATTTTTGTTTTTATACATTTTATTAAGTAATTGGTGCACATGGGTTCTTCTTTTTATATGTATACTTTGTGATTTGATTGTGGAATAGCTATTATCCAGTGTTGACATAGTTTGGATTCATTAATATTGTTTTTATGTTTTTATTTATTAGTTTTTTTGGTCTTATTTATTGTATTTATGTTTATATGTATTTGTATTATTTATTGTTTTAGTGCCGTTACACCCCTGAGGAAGGCGAATGCCGAAACACGGCCTGTGTCATGTGTGGTTACACTGTACCCCCTAATAAAGATTTTGAACTTTTCTTGTTAGTCTCGCTCCATTATTTCTGTGCATCTTCAGAGTTCTTCTGTGTTGGACCTCCTGTAATTTTTTATGCATCGTCTACATTTCATTGTATATCCCTTCACTAATCAGTTATTTTTCTCCATTACCAGATTATTTTAGGTATAAATTATAGAGGCAATTTTAGAAGGTTTACATACGTAAATTATGGAGGATTTTTTTACATATGTAAATAATCATACGTGCGTAACTATTTTATAAGTGCTGTTTATACATACATGCATGCATCTTGCATGCACAGAATTGAAGATGGTGTGTTCTAGGCATGGTTTGAGCAGATCTTAAAATTAAATGTGTATTTCCTATTTTGCACTAGCAATATACATATACTTCAAAAAAGGTTTCCATCAGCTGTTACACCTGCTCTCAGACATGCATACATTTTAGTTAATTACTCATTTGCACCTGGGGCTTGGAGGAGTAATTGAGGGGGCAATGATGCTTACCTCTCTGGCATTTAAAACCACTTTAAAAAAAATTTAAAAATTGAGTTTTGGAGCTAGGTTCCTTAATTGGCTATCCTTGGATGTGCGATTTTGTAAAATCTGCTACTTACATGGCCAAGTGTCAGGACTTACATATGCAAAGCCCTGAATGCTGCTACTCTTTTTTTTAAATTATTTTTTGGGATAACAGCTGCTCCACCATCAAATATGCAAATTTTCTGCATTCAGTGAACCTTTTCTAAAATAGGTTGCAAATTTTGAATGCCCCAGCTTGACTGTCCCTTTTTCAGCCTAGATGCCCTGCAGAAAATGTAGCTATATGCACTTAGGCATGTGATGAGCAACTATGTTTTGCAAATAATTTAATTTACTTTTAGTCTTCTACCAATAAAACACTTGGCAATCTGTATACAGGATAGCAAGACTACTTTATTAACAAAAGAACATATACTAAGAATCTATATTTTAAATTGTTGATCCTCTTTATCTGCCACCTATGTTTCTGGATAAAGCACAGTTACTTACCTGTAACAGGTGATCTCTGGGAACAGCAGGAATTAGTCCTCACATATGGGTACGTCGGAACCGACGGAGCCTGCGCGGGAAAGCTCCCCAGCTTCCCAGAAGGAAGCCTTTAAAGCCTCCCACTGCACATGCGCGCTGCCTTCCCGCCTTCCTGACCAGCTCTCCTCAGTTCGAGTTTATAGCTGAGACAATAGAGAGAGGAAAGGAAGATAGATAGAAGATACAACTCCTAGGGGAGGTGGGTGGGTTGTGAGGACTAATTCCTGCTGTTCCCAGAGATCACCTGTTACAGGTAAGTAACTGTGCTATCTCCAGGAACAAGCAGGAATAAGTCCTCACATATGGGGACTCCCTAGCTAAGATGCCTGGGGGATCCCCTTCCAAGGGTTCGCCATCTTCGTATGGATCTCAGGCATCCATCCTGGGAAGGTGGGCAGGAGTTGTTCAAGTATGGAACAGGTGTTTGAGGACAGCCTGACCAAACAAGGCATCCCGGCGGGAATCCTTGTCCAAACAGTAATGGGCTGTGAAGGTATGAACCGAGGCCCATGTGGCGGCTCGACAGATCTGATCAATGGATACAGAGTGAAGATGAGCCATAGAAGTGGCCATGGCTCTCACATTGTGAGCTGTGACATGGCCTTCCAGAGAAATATTTTTACTCTGGTAAGCAAAGAAAATACACTGAGCAATCCAATTGGAAAGTGTACGTTTGGAGACTGGAAGTCCCAAATGAGAAGGATCAAAAGCCACGAAAAGCTGGGAAGACTTTCGATGTGGCTGAGTCCTGTTGAGGTAAAAGGCAAGAGCTCTTTTACAATCTAAAGTATGAAGGATCCTCTCTGCACTGGATGCATGAGGAGCTGGAAAAAAGACAGGTAGATATACCTCTTGATTAAGATGAAAAGGCGAGACCACTTTGGGCATAAAGTGGGGATTCGTCCTAAGGGACCACCTTATCATGATGAAACCTGGTATAAGGTGGATGAGCCACTAAGGCCTGTAGTTCACTGATGCGGCGAGCCGAAGTGACTGCAATAAGGAAAAGGACCTTCCAGGAAAGAAATTTCAAGGAGGTAGAAACCAACGGTTCAAAAGGTGGCTTCATAAGCTGACCCAGAACTAGGTTCAAGTCCCATGCTACCGGAGGAGGTCGGATGGGAGGCTTAGTTAGAGTCAGGCCTCTCATGAACCTTGCAACAAGCGGATGAGAGGAGACAGGTTGTCCATTTATAGGTTTTAAGGATGCTGCAATAGCACTCAAATGGACTCTTACTGAATTCGTCTTAAGGCCTGCATTAGAAAGATGCAGGAGATAGTCTAGTAGAGAATTCAAAGGAAGTGCTAGAGGGTCAAGACCCTGTTGAGCACACCAAATGGAAAAGTGTTTCCATTTGAAAGCATAGGAACGCCTCGTGGAGGGTTTCCTAGAGGCATGAAGGATATCTTTCACTGGTTGAGAAAGATTGAAGTCATGAAGGCTTAGGCCTTCCGTAACCAAGCTCTGAGGTGTAGGGACTTGGGGTTTGGGTGCCACAAAGTCCCTTCCTCCTGAGAGAGAAGGTCTGGCGCAGCTCCCAGGTCCAGGGAGGGTCCCTGGGAGAGATGCAGAAGTAGAGGGAACCACACTTGGCGTGGCCAGCGTGGAGCTATGAGGATCATCGATCCGTGATCCCTCTGGAGTTTGAACAGAGTCTTGGGAATCAAAGGAATGGGTGGAAAGGCATATAGGAATTCCTGACCCCAATGCAGGAGAAAGGCGTCATTGGCCTGAGCTCCCTGACACGGAGTCCTGGAACAGAACCGGGGAAGTTTGGCATTCCACGGACTTGCAAAGAGGTCTATGTCCGGGGTTCCCCATTCCTGAAAGATTCTGCCTATCTGGTCCATATGTAGGGACCATTCGTGTGGAAGCAGAACTCGACTGAGTCTGTCTGCCTGAGAGTTTTGAACCCCTGGACGATACACTGCCAGAAGATGAATTTGATGCTCTCTGGCGAAGGCCCATAATCTGAGAGCTTCGTTGCAAAGTGACAGAGAGCCTGTCCCTCCTTGTTTACGTAGAACATGGCCACCTGATTGTCTGTCTGAACTAGGACGGTCAGGTTGACAAGGAGGGTATGGAAGACTTTGAGGGCAAAGAAGATTGCTCGCAGTTCCAGGAGGTTGATGTGAATGGTGGTCTCCTGTGGAGACCAAGTACCCTGAGTGGAGAGGGATTGTAGATGGGCTCCCCACCCTGTTTGGGAGGCATCTGTTGTGAGGGTTGCTTGGGGCAACAAAGGTTGGAAGGGGGCCCCCAACAACAGATTCTTGGTGGACATCCACCATTGGAGGGACCAAAACAGATGCTTTGAGGTGAGGATTTGGTCGGAGAGCGCTCCTGATGCTTGAGTCCACTTGGTGGCCAAGGTCCATTGAGCTGCTCTCATGTGAAGACGAGCGTAGGGCACCACGTGAACCGTGGAGGCCATGTGGCCCAGAAGTCGCAGCATTTCTCTGGCTGTCAAGTGACTGCTGGACTGAGCTTGGGAGGCCAAGCACACCAGACGTTGGCCGTGGACTTGAGGTAGGTAGGCCCTTGCAGTAGTGGTGTCCAACTGGGCCCCTATGAAATCCAGAGACCGAGTAGGGATAAGTTGAGATTTGGGAAGGTTTATCACCAGTCCCAGATACTGCAGAATGTGCCTTGTGCGGTCCAGGGAAATCTGGGCCTCTGACTGAGATGGAGCTCGGATGAGCCAGTCGTCCAGATATGGGAATACAAAAATTCCCAGACCTCTTAGAAATGCGGCAACAACTGCCATGCATTTGGTGAACACTCTTGGAGCAGAGGCTAGACCGAAGGGAAGTACTCTGTACTGGAAATGTTTTCCCTGAAACAGAAATCTTAGATATTTTCTGTGGGATGGGTGGATGAGTATATGTGTGTACGCATCCTTGAGATCTAGAGAACAAAGCCAATCCTGACTCTGAAGGTATGGAAGGAGAATGCCTAGAGAAAGCATTTTGAATTTCTCCTTGTACAGAAATTTGTTCAACTCTCTCAGATCTAGGATAGGTCTGAATCCCCCTGTCTTCTTTGTTATGAGAAAATAAGGGGAGTAGAATCCTGTCCCTTGTTGAAGAAGAGGAACTTCTTCTATTGCCCCTTGGGCAAGGAGAGAAGAGACTTCCTGATCCAACAGGCCCAGGAGAGATGGGGGAGAATTGAAGTGCCTCACCATGGTATATGGAGGAAGGTTGGAAAAATGAAGTTTGTAGTCCTCTCTGATGATAGAGAGGGTCCATTGCTCTGATGTAATTTGCTCCCATCTGGGAGCAAAGTGAGCTAACCTTCCGGGAATGGTGAGGGGCTCTGGTTGTTCTAGAGCCAGAAATGTTAAGTTCTCTAGGGGCAAGTCAAAACCCCTGAGGGGGTTGAGCCTGCTGAGGAGTGGCAGACGCTGCAGGCTTTGACCTTGCCTGTTTAGGTTGCTGACGTTTAGCAGCAAAGCGAGGCTGAGAAGATTGTTGGCCAGTATTTGTGGAAAATCTGGCCTTCTTGTAGTAAGGCCTCTTGAAAGACTTTTTCTTGGCAGGAGTAGAGGTAGACTTAGAAAGTCTATCCAATGTAGCATTTTCTGCGTCCATTTGAGTGGCTTTAATTTGCCAGTCTTTACCAAATAAGTTCTCACCTGTACAGGGCAGATTCCGTAAGCCATCCAGGACCCAGGGTTCTAGGTCAGAGGCCTGGAGCCAAGCAAGTCGTCGGGCTGCAATGGCAATGCCCGAAGCTCTACCAGCACCTTCAAAGGAATCAAAGGCTGCTCTGTTGGAGAACTTAGAAACATCTAGAAGCTGTTTCACCAGAGAAATGAACTCCTCCTTTCTATCCTCAGGGATAAAGGTGGCAAAATGCCGCACCTTTAGGGCAAGTTCCCTTAGAAACATGCCCATATACAGACTATATGAATTAATCCTGGCTATAAGCATACTAGCCTGGAAAATTTTCCTACCAAAAGAGTCTAGGGTCTTACATTCTCGCCCTGGAGGGGTAGAAGAGTGCCTTTTGGTACTCTTAATCTTTTTCAGTGCAGACTTCACCACAATGGAATGGTGAGGCAACTGAGTCTTTTGAAAACCAGGAGAAGGAGGGACCCGGTACATGGTGTCCAACCTACGAGAATAAGGAGACAACGTTAGAGGAGCCTCCCATAAGTCCATCAAGTGTTCTTGAAGGATTTCATGGATAGGCAGAGTGACTGCCTCTTTAGGAACCTTAGGGTATCCTAAAATATCCAATTTCTTTGATCTAGGTTCTTTTTCAGAGGATGTGGTAATAGAAAGTCCTTTAGCTAGCTCTATAATGAAGTCTTGAAAGGACAAATCCTCTGGTGGAGACATTCTCCTCTTTGGGGAAGAAGGGTCTTCATGAAGAACTAGAGACAGCTCATCAGAGTCCTCAGAGGAGTCAAAATCCTCAGAAGAATCAGAATATTCTCTATTTGCTTCCAACGCACGATACGCATACCGATCGGTATCGACATCGGGCGTATCGGGTAAAAACCCGGATCCGGCATGCGGAACCGATCTGCGTTTGGAAGTGGATGGTCTTGGTTCCGGTATGGGAGACGATACCGGAACCGGACCCGGTACCGCTGAACGCGGTACCGAGGGCGTCGCAGCATTAATAAAAGCCAGCATGGCCTGCTGCATGGTCTGAACAGTATTGCTCATAGACGCCACTGCTGCCTGGATGTCGGTACCGGTATGGGCCGGTACCCCAGAGCAGTCTAACAGGTGATCAGTCGAGGCCGTGCCATCGATGTCAACCTGTAACCCCATAGATGGTGCTTTGGAAGCCAGAGCTTCCCGCCGGGGTTGTTTGGCTGGGGCAGGATCCTCAGATTCAAAAGTGAGAGCCTCTCGATGCTTTGAAGGAGATTTGCTCTTTGAGGACCTGCCCGAAGAAGGTTTGGTTACCTGAGATCCATCCGGAGAGGAAGACCTGGATGACTGTGATGCTGGATTATCTGAAGCAAACAGCACATGGAATTTGTTGGCCCGGTTCTGCAAACCACGTTTAGACATCTGGGAGCAGGATGGGCAGTCCGGAATGGAGTGGTCAGGTCCCAAACATTTAAGACACCATTCATGGGTGTCTGTGACAGAAATAACAGCACTACACTTGGTACACTTCTTAAAACCAGGGGCTGGTTTCTCCATGAGGAGAATTTGTGTAGGCCTGAGGCCTAACCGAAGTCACCAAGTTGTGCAAAGATAAAGATTTTTTTTTTTTTTTTTAAAGAAAAGAAAAGAGAGACCGGCGGTACCGGTTTCGGTATGGGGAAGGCAGGTACGCGGTCTAAAGAAACAAACTAAAACAATAATTTCTTCAGCGGTGACAGGAACACGACCTGCTGGCTCCGCGGAAAAAGAGAAACTGAGGAGAGCTGGTCAGGAAGGCGGGAAGGCAGCGCGCATGTGCAGTGGGAGGCCCCAAAGGCTTCCTTCTGGGAAGCTGGGGAGCTTTCCCGCGCAGGCTCCGTCGGTTCCGACGTACCCATATGTGAGGACTTATTCCTGCTTGTTCCTGGAGATTAGTGCAAGCTGATTTCAACAACCTGGATGTCAAAGGGCTAGAAAGGAGGCCTTTTCTGAGGCAGAGCTCTTGAATGCTGGGCATGAGTTATAAAGGATACCCACTAATGGGTGCATTTTCAGTAAGCTATCTGACAAAGGAGCCCTTTTAATAAAGGGTGTTATGCAGTTAATATGTGAATTTAGAGTGTGTTGTTAGTGCACATGCACAGTAATTGTTACCATGCTGGTACGATGGTCAGCATGTGCTGATTCACGTATTAACTGCTTAATGTGTGAAGGGATGGGGACTGGATGGCGTATGGACGGAGAATGGGAGTGGACTGCACATTGCAGTTAGCCCATGGGTCTTACCATGAGCTGTCAATTCTGTAATTAGCATGAATGCGCTTGACACCATCTCAAGAGGAGGAATTAAGTGCACCTGCACTAACTGCGAATGAACTTAACACATGGTGAGGGACTTTTCCATGCATAAGTGCAGGGGACATGCTGGGCAAACCCCCAACAGTTATTGCATGGCTTTTGCACCTACCACACCTTGAGTTTTACTCCTAGCATATGTGAAGTGCAAAAACTTACTGCACTTTAGTAAAAGTACAGCATATCTTTCAGTCCACAGAAACCTACCTGATCTTCAAATAGAAACGACCCCTATAATTTCTTTGAAGATTAGTTATTTGGTATGTATAAAAGGCACGCATGTGTCCAATGGAAATATAAATACAAAGTTGCCTGTGCATGTATATTTTTAATATATTAATGTCGTTTTCTCCTTTCAACAGGTTATGCCCTAGGAGCATCTCTTTTCACTGTGATTAATAGTCCATTGATGACAATTCAGGTATACTGCAGACTGCTGAAAATGCGCATAAGTAGATTCAGTCAGCCCACTTGCATCACCCTCCCTCCCTCCCTCAATCTTTCTCACATAGGTCAAACAGGGAGGGTGGATTTAACTTTCTTAATTTGTGTGCCCACTCTTTAATTGTTGTCCCAATTTTTGTGCTGTCTCTACTTCATTCATTAAACTATTTATTACTATTGAAAACCACTTTTGTTATTACATTTTTAAAAGGTGGTATAACAAACTTCTGAATAAACCAATTTTCTAAAATATTTTTACAAGTAAAATAGTGTTGTATACAAAGAAATAAACCACTTAAAAATGTGGCCAATTTGGTGCATATGTCACTTGTACATGTGGAACTTTACCTGGGCTGAGTGGAGAGATTCACAATGGAAGAAGGGGTATGCATGAATTCTCGGGGTGATTTTCACAATGGAAGCATAACCATACTTTCATTTCGAAAAATCATTCTGAAGTACACACAAGGAAAACTCGGTGCATACTTTTTATGTATCTGCACAGTTATAAAATTACCTCCTAAGGCTTGAAAATGCATCCCTGAATGATTCCTTTAAGCTCCACATGGATTGGAGGCGTAGTCTAATGGTTGGAGCAGTGAGCAAAAGCGAGGAGGACCTGTTGAGTCTTGAGGAGTCACTTAACCCTTCATTACATCGGGTACAAACTTCTATTGCAGGCCCTCAGGGGCCAGGAAAATACCTACTGAACCTAAATGTAACTCAATTGAACTTCTCAAAAAGATGTGAGATAAAATCAAAAATCCCTTCCTCGTCCCATAACATTGTAGTCTAATTCCTAAATGCTGCCCTGGAGCCCCATTACACGGGAATATTCAAGAAATCTAAATTTAAACCAGAAGAAAGAGCAAAGATTCATTTTTGTTTTTTTTCAGACTTAATATTTCCATATGAAAGAATATATCATATATTAATAACCTAATCCCAAACAATGACTAACATTCTCAATTTAAATATTTTCCTGCTTGTCAAACATCCTATCATTTCTTGCTTTGGCATCTCTCGAATTCAGAAGTGCTTTTTGCCAGATTCAGTGTTTAGACTTGGAGAACTAGAGCTCATACCTGCAGACAGGAGGAACAGAAGCGGCTGGACACACGGCATCCTTCTGCAGTTCGGGATCACTTAGTGACCACTGTGACAGCTAGGGGAATGTTTCTTTGATGCTATTTGTATCTCATGAACTGAAGCCACACCTCCAATGAAAGGAGAGATCAAAGCGGGTTTCTGCAAGCTGTGATCGCTTTTCTTGTCTTGGCTCTATGGAGTTTTTGTTACCTCCAGTCTCCTTTTAAATTATTATTAATATACTGAGACTGATGATGTAAGATTTTCAAAGACTCAAGAGCTTTTAGAAAGCTAAGCTGTCCTTATAAGATTTACCACTTCTATAGTTTGTTTTCACTAGGGTGCTATCCAAGGCTTTGTTTTTTTCAGGAGATATGGTGCTGCAGAATATTGGCACCTTTTTCATCGCCTGTTAAAATTGACCCATGGTTCTCATGTATTAATGAAAGAGCCCTGCATATGAGTACCAGTACCTTTTTTTTGTTTGCTATCCTTTCTTTTTATTTCTGCTTTGATTTTAGGATAAGGCAGTATAGAAAACCTGTTAAATAAATAAATTTCACACTTTAAGCCCTGCCTAACTTCTCATCTTTTTCCCACCCTATGTTTGCACTACTGTGGTAACATCCAAAATCTGTACCTTAAGGGGGTGATTTTAGAAAGGTTGGGTGCCATTCACATATGTAAAAAGCTAATTTAACATGCGAATCCACCACATAAATAACCCAAAGGAAAAAGGCCGCCAGCCAATAAGCATCAATCTATCAAAAAAGGCCAACCCCAAATCAGAGTGAACCAAAACACTTTTTTTCTTTATTTTTTTAACCAGATTTCTATACCACCTTATCCTTCAATCAAAGCGGTTTACATTATGTAATCACTACAAGCAGGTACTGGATACATTCCCTTGTCCCCAAAGGGCTCACAATCCATGTGTACCTGAATCATTTCAGTCAAAGCGATTTACATTGTAACTTAAACTTGGTAATGTACATTAAACAGGGACATTGATAACTTGGATTCTTGTGAAGCAATGGAGGGTTAAGTGACTTACCCAAGGCCACAAGGGGGAATTGAACTCTGTTCTCTTGGTTCACCAGGCCAGTGCTATAACCATTAGGTGTAGCTACAGACAAGACAGCTAAAAGAGGCTCAAAAAGAAAGGGAAGAGCAATGGGAACAGTGTGACCTGCTGCCATGATCAAAGCAATCGGGGCCAGCACTACTATTAGGCAAACTAGGTTGTGCTTCGAGTGCCAGTGGTCAGAGGGCAGCACATCGTCACTGCTGCTGCCCCTCTCTGCGATGTGCAGCAATGATTTTAAACTGGCCCTGCAGTATGTTTCAAAGCATTTCTGTCAGTGCATGTCTCGGAGAGGGGCGGCAGTGGAGGCAGCAGCAGGGGGGACGCTAGGAATGAAGCCTGTACATAGTACCCTCGTTCGTCCCAAGTTGCAACACCTGTTCATTGTAAGTCCAGTGCAGGTTCTGCCTGCACTGTACAAATTTTGTTGTATGTAAACCGCACTGATTCTAAAGAGCGCGGTATAGAAGAGACATTAAATAAATAAATAAAATAAAATAAGTTCAACTAGGGCACCTCATATCCTTGTACCAGCCCTGAAAGCAATGTATTATTTATTTAAAACATTTGTCATACCATTATTTGAGTTTTACAACATAACAGTTTACATCAGATAAAATCGAAGCGGTTTTAATTCAATAATATGTCAATAACTGAACAATTACTAATTCCACATAGGGGAAGGATAAAGGAATAACAATCTTTCCTTTGACGAACATATAACTTAGAAATTCTGGGGCGAAGAAAATGCTATCTGGAATCACAATCACAAGCAGAACTAGAACAGAGAAGGCTGATCTGAGAAAATAACTAATCAAGAGTTAATCAAAAGTCTTGTTAAAAAAAAAAAAAAAAAAAAAGTTTTTAGACCCTTCTCTTGCTGTAGATCCTGGGAAAGTGTGTTCCAGAAATGAGGGAGTTGGTAACTGAATGCAATGTTGCGAAAAAAGAAAACTAGTCCAACTCTTATTTTAGAGGGCATTAACAGATAGTTGGCTTGTGAGGATCTCAGTGTTCTATGAGGGGTATAAAGGATCAAACGAGTGCTGAGGTAGATAGGAAGCCCTATATGATAAGCACAGAGGGTATACTGACAGCTGGGATATACAGCAGACAGAAAAAGGATCTGGAGAGCAGGGGCACTGATCTGTGAATTCAGTTTAAATTGTTGAGACATACTTCCCAGCTGACATCCATCCATCAGTGTTGATGTCTCACATACCATGACAGAAATGAACTTATTACAACACTTACAACATACTTTGAGACAGTCCTGGGTTTCAGACTCTTATCTCCCAGCATTCTAGAATTCTCGATCTGTGGTGTTGCCATAAGACGGATCCCGATGAAGGTCTCGTGTAGGAGAATGAAATGTGGGTAAAGGTGGAGTAGCATTGTGGTTAGAGCAGTGGCCGGGTGACCAAGAATCCAGAGTTCAGTTCCCACTGGCACCTCTTGTGGCCTTGGAAGAAAGGCCTGGCGATCCACATCTGGTCACACCTTGCCAAAAAACCCAGGGGCCGCTGGGCCATCAAGAGTCAGCATTGTCTCAAAGGCACACATTGTATTGTATTTGAGTGATAACAGAAACACATTCCCACTTTTCAGTGCATGATATTTTTTCAATGTATTGTCCAAGTGATCCTTCTACTTGGGGCTTTTTTTTTAGGGTGGTACACGATGGTACAGACTACCAGCACGTTTTTCATTACCTGCTAAACTTGACCCATGGTCCTCATGTATTAATGAAAGAGCCCCACATATGAGTGCGGGCATGTTTTTTCCTAGGAAGAATGCACTGCTTCTACTTAATCATGTTCATCCCTATTCTGCAAAATATTTTTTTTTTCACAAAAACATTTTTCTGTATTACTTATAGGTGTGTGGTATCCATCTGAAAGGAAACGAAATCCAGGACTACATGTCCCAGTGAGCCCGGAGTTGAAATTGAAAACAAAGGTTGGCATTAAGGGACCTTAATAATTAACTCTAGTCAACTGAGAAGTGTGATTTTAAATATTACTAAAATATAGCTTAATTGTACTCTTTTTGTATTTAGGACTGAAAGTTAGCTATCAGAGCAAATAAATGATATAATTTAAAAGACAAAGCATGCATGCACCTTGTGCTGTTAATACATCCTGGAGTACAGAGCTGGTGCTACCACTAGGCGAACTAGGTGATTGCCAAGAGTCCCAGCCCTCCAGGGGTGCCCATTGCTACTGCTGATGCCCTTCTTGGGACCTGTAGCACCAGCAATGGCCACAAACAACCCCATGACACTTACCTTAAAACTTCTGTTGCCACAGGGCTGTTTGTTTCCACTCCCTTGGACTGTCCAATGTCGACTTCCCATTTGCAGACAGGAAGTTGGCATTGAGTGTTGGAGGGGGCAAAAGAAAACCACGCCATGGCGCTTACCTTAAAACGTCAGTGCCACAAAGCTGTTTGCTTTCATTCCCTCTGACACTCAATGCCAACTTCCTGTCAGCAAACAGAACGTCGGCATTGAACGGCCTGAGGTGTAAAAGCAAATAGCCCATATCGCAGACCTTTTAAGGTAAGCACTGTGGGACTGTTTGGGACCAAGGCTGCCACTGCAGGTCCTGGAGAGGGGCTGGAGCAGTGGCAGCAATGGGCGCTGCAGGGAGGCACAAGGGATAAGGTTCACCTCAGATGCCTCATCTCCTTTCACTGGCTCTACTGGGGGGGGGGGGGGGGCGCGGCATAT
This sequence comes from Ichthyophis bannanicus, assembly GCA_033557465.1. Lineage (NCBI taxonomy): Eukaryota > Metazoa > Chordata > Amphibia > Gymnophiona > Ichthyophiidae > Ichthyophis > Ichthyophis bannanicus. Next base: position 964,897 of record JAWIIG010000024.1, on the reverse strand, counting down.
TCAAAAGGATTAGTGTGATTAGCAGATCTGCTAAGCGCATTAATCCTAATAAGTGGGATATTCAGTGGCACATAGCTGTTTTGTACCGCTGAATATCCCTTCCTAATGTCATGCACTGAGGCTTTCCAGGGACGGCACTAGAGTTAACCGTCAGTGGCAAAGTCAGCTGTTGCCTGGTTAACGTAAACCGGCTAGGGTTAGGTACATAAAAAGCCATTCTAACATTAGCCAGTCTAGCTATCAAGCCAGCGACTGAATATTGCCACTGCCCAGTTAGCTAAAACATTCACCAGCAAACCAGATATCCGGCCACTGGTAATGAATATGATCCCAGCATTGCATATATGAATCTAATTTTAAATGGCGATGGCCAGCCACTTTACAAGCACTAATGGCCACCACTGAATATCTGCCCCTCCTGTATGACTAAGTGGGGAGGGGTGGTGTGTTCAAATAAGCATGGATGTATAAGCTTGCTATATACTAGCATGGATATTATTTTTAATTTCCAAACTTCAGTCATGGACATATCTGATAAAAGTAGCATCAAACAAATGTAATCGGATAACAAAGACTGCACATTTACTGAGGTATGAAAAACCTAAGCTATGAATAGGAAGAGTTGTGATGGCTGGTACTCCTAGCATTTGCATACTAGGAAGCAGTTCTACACAGGATGTGAAAAGCAAAGCTGATCAAGCCCTGCCGCATCTGTGTTAACAGCTCAGTGGCTGTTGGATATGTCAGGGAAAGCAGCTGCAAATATGAACAAGCAAATATTCAAACACCAGTGCTGTCTCTGAGGATTTTATGCTGATTCCTATTACAGAGGTGTCATTTTTCCCAAACACCAGCAAACAGAAACCAAACCTATGACCAACACAATGATCCTGAGAGCCAAGACCTTCGATCCCTTTTCTACCCACACTCCCTTACCCCATTGTCAGTGTTGCTACTTGCTATCAGAAAGGAGGTGAACTAAAGGCCGTTTCTGAAAAATTGGACTACTGGATCAAAGTTCAGAAAAATTATTTTTCAGGGAAAGATAAAATAAGCAATAATAACCCTCTCTGATCACATTAATTACCAGAAATTAAGGTCTTGTCTGAAGGAGGTGATGGCCCAAGTGCATCTTGTAAAGTGGGACCTGATCTGATAGAAAATACTAGATGGGATTAATGTTGTAAACAAGCATGGATTTTAAGGGGTAGGAAGAATGTCACTGTGTTTTTAAAGCAATAGAAGATACAAATGCTGCTTCTAATATTCAATCTTCAATTAATTACCCAACACCAAGAGATCCTACTGGGGATATCCACTCCCTATTCCTCATGCCCAGAAGTAAGAGGTTGCATACATAGAAATAACTCCACACCATTAAAATGTATAGAAAATGTTTAAATTTTTTGTGGACCTCAAAATAGTCAGACAAGATAAGTTTTGATAGTTATATTGGTTTGAACCTCGAGTAACATATAAACTGCATGACTATGATTGTATGATCTTTTTTGTGGAAGGCCTGAGGTATCTGAAGATGGATCGAGTTTCAAAAGACCTGTCATTTTTTTTTATAGAAAACTGAACTGATCCATAAAAACTGAATTGATCTTTGAACTGTCTTTTGAACTCTAGTGGCTTTTCATGGACTGATGATGAGTTAAATACTGATTCCAACCTCTTCCTGAAAACCATAACTGACTTAGACTTCCACCAAATTATAAACATACCAACTCACACTAAAGGTGGTACACTTGACCTTGTCCTCCTTCCTCATTCACTATTTAAACTTTTCAACCCAGACTCCTTACAATGTACTGAAATACCCTGGTCTGATCATCATCTAATTAAAATAAACTTCACTTACAACATTATCGATGTCATAAAACACACAAGAAATGACCAAACTATAAAATTCAAGAAATTCATTGAAACTGAATTTCTAGACTCTACAATACCCCACCTTTCATCATCTCCAACAGATTTAGATGAAGCAGTCAAAAACTGGCATACCACCATCAATAATGCAGCCACAATTAACCAAAATAATAAAAAGCCAACCAATTCTAAAATCAAAATCACCCCATGGTTCAACAGTACTTTAAAACATATGAAAAGAGATCTAAGAAAACTAGAAGCCAAATGGCGCAAAACCAAATCCACCATCCACAAAGAATTATATTATAACCACCTCACATTATACAAGGAAACCTTAGACAACACAAAGAAAAACTACTATGCCAGCATCCTATCAAATTCTTATAATAGACCAAGAGAACTATTCTCCATTGTTAGTAACCTAACTAATAACTCACAAACTTCCAGCAAGGAAATCACTGACATCTCAGCACAAACATTAGCTAACTATTACCATAACAAAACAAAACTACAATTCACGACTCCAGACTCTTTCCACAAACCTCATCACCCGATAGACGTATGGTCAGAATTTCACCCTATAACCAAAACATCATTAAAAAATATCATACTCAACCTAAACACCACTACCTCTTACCTAGATCCTTGCCCAGTAATCTGGATAAAAAAACACTCTCCCAATCCTTCTTTCATTCATACTCCCCATTGTCAATCTCTCACTCCTCCAAGGTTACCTCCCACCCACACTTAAACACGTACAAATAAGACCAATTCTCAAGAACAGCACCCTTGATAAAACCTCACCAAAATCATATAGATCCATCTCAAGTATACCATTCTTAGCAAAAGTAATAGAAAAAACAGTACAAATACAGACGCAGGAGCACCTAGACTCATCTTACCCACTCGACGAACAGCAATATGGTTTTCGCCCAAAGCATGGAGTGGAAACACTCCTCACAGTTCTAACAGATACACTATTAAGAGGAATCGACAATCACAAACAAGCATTCATTCTATTATTTATTGATATTTCAGCTGCTTTTGATAGCGTCCACCATACCATAATGCTCAACAGTCTGAGTCAAATAGGAATAAATGCCACAGTTCATAAATGGTTCTCCTCTTATTTAGATAATAGGACACAAAATGTACGAATAGGTAATCAAACCTCTGATTCATACAAACTGGAAACCGGCTTACCTCAAGGATCAGCGTTATCAGCACTCCTATTTAACATATACATAAAACCTGTTTGCAATATCTTTAAAAAATTTGGTGTACTCTATCATCTATACGCAGATGATATCATGATGTACATTCCGTTCACGATTCCCAATTTACCGATGCAAACTCTGTCAGATTGCTTCAATGAAGTCACATCCTGGCTAAATACCCACAATCTCCAAATAAATCACTCCAAAACTGAAGTGCTAATCGTCACCAAAAACCAATCCTATACCCCACCTACACACATAACACTTCAAAACCAAGAAATTAAAATAAAAAATGAAGTAAGATATCTAGGTGTTATTCTAGATAAACACCTTACATTAGACACCCACATTAGAAACACCACAAAGAAAATCTATTTCAAACTCAAAATCCTTAAACAACTAAGACCCCTTGTATACATACATGATTTCATCAGCATAATTCAAGCCATCATAACCCCCCACTTTGACTTCGCGAACCTAATTTTATTGGGTATAACAAAACAAAACATTAAAAAAATTCAACTTGCCCAGAATGCAGCAGCTCGGATAATAACGAAAGTACACGCACATCAACATATAACACCAATACTAGAATCCCTTCACTGGCTGCCTATACAAAGTAGGATAGTATACAAAACATTGATAACCACATTTAAAACTCTAAACGACATGGCCCCAGTCACCCTAAGTAACCTAATCAGCAAAGAGCACTCAAAATCTACTCAAAGAAAAGGACAAACAAATAAACTAAAAACTCCCAAAGACTTCATAAAAGCAAATAAACTCACAAACAATAGAGCTTTTTCTCATGCAGCTCCAACAATCTGGAATTCCCTCCCAGATGATCTAAGATTGCTAACCGAGATCATCGAATTCCGCAAAAAAAGTGAAAACCTATCTCTTTTCTAAACATTACAACAACTCAGATCATCCCTCAATAGACTTAGATAATGGCTAACCAGTTTTTATCTAACAAATCCCAAATGACCTACACATACAATTCTTCATAGCTGATACTGTACTTTGAATAACGCTTAAGCCCCACATAATGTGTATTTGTACATAATGTATATAGTTTACACTGTTCTATACTGTTCTGTATTAACACTAGTTGTTTATCTTATTGTTATTTGGTCATATGATGTTTTATGTAAAACAAACTCCGATTTGTTAACTGTTGTTTATTGTGAACCGCAACTGAACTATGGAAGATGCGGTATATAAATCATTGTTAAATAAATAAATAAATAAATAAATGCTGCCCTGGCTCAAAAGCCTGGATATTCGAGGTTGGCTTGTCTGAAACTGTGGCTTTCTATTTCAGGGTCCATTAAAAATGTAAAAGTTTTCTATAAATGTTATTGTTTGAGAGGTTTTTGTGTGTGTGTAACATTGGTTATTCTTCCTTTCTTCTGTAAGACATTGGTATTATTGATTTTTTGAATCAAACATAAAAGATGGCAAGTCTATCTGGCTAATATTTATCAATGATCTGTCCTCTAGAAACCTATCCAAACCTTTTCTTAAAGCTAACTATGGTTTTTACTGGCTTGATCCACATCTTTTGACAACAAAAATTGTGCAAAAGAACTATTTTAAATCTCCCATAAGTTATTTCATGGAGAGTCCCCTAGTCCTAGTTTTGACAAAATAAAATTATTCTCTATTAACCTTTACCTCACCATCCATGATTTTATAAACCTCTGTTTAATCCTGTTTTAGCTATATCGTCTCCAGAAATGCTCTAATCTAGGGGTGTCAAATGGCAATCCTGGAGTGCCATAAATCACTCAGGTTTTCAGGATATCTCTAATGAATATGTAGGAGCTTTATCTATATACAAATCTCAAGGTATGGTCATTCGCGAGATCTAGAGATCAAATATGGAGCGAGGCAGAATAAACCATAGAAGGTGAATATGTAGTATCCAAACATTTATTGGTGTCTCAATAGGTTCTCCCCTTCATGGGTCATGTTTCGGCAGTAGGCCTTCATCAGTGGTGTAAGAATCCTTAGTGAGAAACATAATGATAATATACATTAGGGACAATTAAAATCAAGAAGACAGTAAATAAATCATAGATAATAATAAAGCAATTCATAAATTGACCATGCGAGACTAAAAAGATGCACTTTTTGAAACATTTAAAGTAAAAAAATATATTAAAACAGGCAAATAAGACAAGAAAATAAATCAGGGAAGCCTAAGGTGTAATATAGTAAAAAACATATATAATATGATATAGCTAAAAACATATATGAAAGCATTAAGAGCCTCCAGAAAACAAGATGTATGATCTCACTACAACTCCCAGAATCCCTCAGGATGGCGATAGGAAGGCCCCTGCCACAGGTATTCAATCAGATTAAAAGTCGAGGTGTTTCCATTAGGAGAGAGCAGTCAGGAGAGGGCAGCTGGGGAGAGCTACCAAGATAGGATGCTGAAGGAAAGTCCTACCCTGAAGGGAGGAGGAGGCCATGGAAGCCCAGACCTGTGAAGATGAGGAGAACCCTGAACCCATGGAGGTACAAGAGACAGCACACTAAAAGCTCTAGCCCTGGGACAGGTTCCGCTAAGGAGTAAGTGAACCTGAAGTGAGGAAGGGTGGGGCAGCTGCACAGCTTCTAATTGTGCAGCTGAGCTTGGGTTGCATTCTATGAAAGGCTTTGTGTTGAAATGAACTGATTTGAGAAGCAGTAAATAATTGTGTTATAACATTGTGTTGTGAACTGGGGAGACTGAAGACATTGGCCAGTCTCCAGCTCTGCTTGCCACATTTCCATGCCAGGAGTGGGAAAGAGGAAGGGCCACTCCAGGCCTGGAGGATCAAGAAGCCTAGGGAACTGAACTAGAGGCAAGAGGGGACCATCTGCTGCCTAGGCATGGATCTGATGGGACAGCTCTAGGAAGGCCCGGATTGGATACACACGCTGCCACCGCCAAGGAGGTTTGTCTTCGGTGCTACACTATATATAAAAGTTGGAGGAGCCAGGAGTTTTATAATAGATGGAGGGTTAAAAACATATAAAAGTCAAATATCATAAAAAGCAAATAGTAATAGTCATGACATGTCCAGTAGCATGGATTAAAGCAACAAAATCTGAAATTGCTCCCTTCCTTTTAAATATAGTAAACCAATCTCTACAACAAGGAATTATGCCAAGTACACTTAAAAGATCAGTTATCCATTCCATAATAAAAAAACAAGGCTCTAAACAAAGATGATCCTGCCGCATATAGACCAATTTCAAGCATTTCATTTGCAGCAAAAGTTATTGAGAAAGCGGTTCAACGTCAACTCCAGGATTTCATAGACACGAAAGGCACATTAAATGAGCATCAGTATGGATTTTGACCATTCTATGGAGTCGAAACCCTCCTTCTAGTTCTACTCGACACGATTATCCAGGGAACTGAGAACACCAAAAAAGCATTCATCCTAATTATCCTGGACATCACTGCTGCTTTTGACAATGTAAACCACAAGACCCTCATCTCAAGACTTGACTCCTGAGGCATAAAAAGAAACACCCTCAAATGGTTCACATCTTACATAAGTGACCGCCTTCAATACGTTCAAATAGAACAATAATCATCCTCAACTTTCCTACAAACACAGGGAATACCCCAAGGCTTGGCAGTATCTGCCCTTTTATTTAATTTATACATAAAACCAATATGCACTATATTCAAAAAACAAAAAATAAATTACCACATATGAAGAAATTTCACTTACCGTTAATTTCCTTTCCTGGAATACTGCTAGACCAGTCCAGACAAACGGGTTATGCACCCCTGCCAGCAGATCTTGGAGACAGAGAATTCTACCAGAGCTCTGATAGGCTGGAGCCTGGTGATATAATCCTACCCCTAGGGGTCTCCCTCAGTTACGTCCACAAGCTAATGCAACATGAACTGTAACATCACCCCAGAGGGTTCCAAGTGAACTATATACAAGGGAGCCGAAGAACTCCCTAGAGCTGAAAACAGTATCCACCTACGAACCCATGGACTGCCCAGGGTGAGGCATACCGGTAAAGAGAAGAACCGCGGTCGGCGCCTGCACCGCACCAGCAGCACTCCAACCAACAGCAGGGCGGGTCCTGGACTGGTCTAGCAGTATTCCAGGAAAGGAAATTAACGTTAAGTGAAATTTCTCCTTCCAGTTCATACTGCTAGACCAGTCCAGACAAACGGGGAGTACCCAAGCTACCTGCTTTCAAGGGGGGGCAAGGCCGCCGACAGCTTAGAAACTCCAAAACGGACTTCCTGACGGGCATGAACGTCCAACCTATAATGACCGACAAAGGTGGACAGTGACGACCAAGTCGCCGCCCGGCGAATATCGAGAGGAACTACATGAGACCTCCCGGCCTACAAAGTTGCTTGTGCCCGAGAGGAGTGAGCACGGAGTCCCGGTGGAGCTTGTTCTCCCTGAAGAAGGTACGCTGCCTCAATGGCCTCCGTAACCCATCTAGAAATGGTAGATTCGGAGGCTGCGGATCCCCGACGAGAACCCGCAAACAAGACAAAAGAGGAACAGTCATATGGAAGGGTCTGGCGACCCCCAGATACCAAAAAAGAACCTTCTTAAGGTCCACCGCCCGCAACGGAGACCGACCACTGTCACACTGCGTCTTTGGAAAAGACGGAAAGGAAAGAGGCTGGTCAACAGCGAACGGCGTCAGCACTTTGGGCAACAAAGGAAGGGACAGTTCTCAGAGAAACGCCTTCGGAGGAAAACGAGAGATAGGGATCTCGACACAGAGAGCCTGGAGCTCAGAAACACGGCGTGCCGAAGTTATGGCCACCAAGAAGACTGCCTTCAGAGTCCAATCTAGAAGAGAACAGGCCCTCAGAGGCTCAAAGGGAGGAGCAACGAGGGCACAGAGGACAAGCACGAGAGCCCACGCCGGCACAGGCGAACGCAGAGGAGGCCGGAAGGTCCTAACTCCGCGGAGGAACCGAGACACGTCCGAATACGAAGCTATCGATCGCCCCGGTATAGGACCCCGAAAACAAGTTAAAGCGACCATTTGTACTCGCAAGGAATTGAGCGCTAATCCCTTATCCACTCCGGCCTGTAAAAAGGACAGGATGTCCGGAACACCGCAACGCCAGGGTGTGAGGTTATTTCACGAACACTAACCATCAAGAGACGCCAAACCCGAGCGTAACTCAGCGTCGTGGAAGACCGCCGCGCCGTGAGAAGCGCCACGACCACGCTATGGGGAAGAGCCGTAGTGAGCAAACTGGCGGCGGTTAATAGCCAGGCCGAAAGCGAGTAAGGAGCCGGGTCTTCCATCTCCACTGGTCCGTGAATCAGAAGGCCGAGAAACGCCTCGAGGCGGAGCAGCCACGCCCCAGACAGACGGAAGAGATCCGCATACCATGGTCCGCGAGCCCAATTCGGAGCCAGCAGGAGTACAGGGCCGCGACAGTCTCAGAGCCGCCGGAGAACTATGCATATCACGGATCAGGGAGGGAAAACACACAGGAGAAGATGAGCCAGCCACGGTTGAGAGAGAGCATCTATGCCGTGCGCTCCCTCGTCCCTCCAATGGCCGAAGTACAGCGAAGCCTTGGCAGTCTGCGCCGTAGCCATTAGATCCATGGTCGGCAGTGCCCACAGGTGAACAATGGACCGGAACGCATCCGGCTGCAGAGCCCAGTCCCCGGGCTCCAGAGAGTGCCGGCTGAGAAAATTGGCTTACACATTGTTCACGCCTGCGATGTGCTGCGCCGATAGCCTGAAGATGTTCCTCCGCCCACGGGAGGAGCAAACGCCTCTCCTGTGAGACATCTGGACATTGCATGCCGCCTAGGCGGCTTAGGTAAGCAACCGTCGTGGCGTCGGACAGGATCCGAACCGCATGCCGCCGCAGAAGAGGCTGAAACTGAAGAAGGGCGAAGCGCACTTTCCGCTTCTCGAGACGATTGATAGACCCTTGGGCTGCGCGAGGTGACCAACTCCCCTGCGCTGAGGCCAAGCCGCAAGGCGCTCCCCAACCGGAGAGGTCGGCGACTGGCGTCACCAAGATCCAGCGCAGAGACTCCAGAGGGACCCCCCGTAGAAGATTGTGTGCCTGAAGCCACCAGCGGAGGCTGCGGTGCACCGGCAGAAGCAAAGGTAACCGGATTAGATAACTGTCCGATACCGGTGACCAACGAAATAGAAGCGCCGTCGACAAGCAGCGCATGTGTGCTCCTGCCCACGGAACGAAGGCTATCATTGCTGCCAAGGACCCCAAGAGTTGAAGGTAGCCCCCAAGGCCGAGGTGCCGCTTAATCCAAGCAGCGGCGGAGCTGAAGAGAGATCTTCTGAAAACGTTCCTGAGGTAGAAACACCCGCCCCCGACGAGTGTCGCACCCAGCCCCTAGAAAATCCAGGACCTGAAGCATCCCAAAATAGACAGAGTAACGGCCCAGTCCTCCTTCCAACAGTGGACCAGGACGAATGGCATCTAAACGCTGGAGCCCTAAATGAAGCAACATCCGCTGCCCATTGCCGCAGGCTGAGCCATCTCCGAGCTACCGACACCGGTGCTAGGAAGCGAGCTGAGCCGCAAGAGATCACAGAATGCCTCTGCCCGGAATGCAGCGATGGATTCGAAATGAACCAACTCGGGAACACCTGGAAGCTGCTGAATCCAGCGAAGGGAGGCCCGAGCTGCTAGACCTCTGCACGCCCCTGCAAGAAGGAAATAGCAGGCGAAGGAAAACCCGTCTTCAGCAGCCTCCCAACTCTTTAGGTCTTGCTGGTCGTGGAGCGCCACTCCGCCCTCAACCGGAAGTGTGGTATGCCTGATGACCCTGGTCAGAATGCATCAACTGTCGGGTATGTCAGCCAACGGTCCAAGTGAAAGGGAGACCAATGGTATAACCGACCAATACCGCGTGCCGTACGAATGCCCTGAAAATGGGATCCGGCTGCAACCGGATTTGAGAATCCGGAGGATCAGGCATGTCGGCTAGGGGGAGCGACTCCATCACCTGTGTGATTAGAGCCGGCAACTCCTCTTTCCGAAAAAGGCTGAGAACCGTCAGCGAAGAAAACAGACGGAGAATATTCCCCATCTCCGTACTCCAACGAGTCAGGGCTGACCTCCGAAGATTTAAAGTCTTCTTGAATATCCATAGTACCCCGCAAGGCACATGCAACGCTCCAAGGAGGACGTACTGCTCTAAGGTCTGAGGACTTATGGGACCACTTGCGAGACCACGCCATATGCTTGCCTGCTACTGGGCAGGTGTAGGAGATATTCCAAAAGACTCCAAAAGTCACAGGCGTCATGCCAGATGGAAGAGTGTGAGGAAGGCACTGTCAGTCAAAGCTGCTGTGGCCTCCAGCGGCTGTGGAAGGGACATGGGAGCTGACTGAATCGTTTCCTGCAGGAAGATCCTGCAGCAGGGGCTCTGAGGAGGGAGGAGATAAGGTGCTGATGAACCCATCTAGCAGCGCAGTGGGAATGGGGAAAGAGTCTCCGGGATGCAGCGTGCAGGTGGAACACAAGCAATCTATTAATTCCCCATTCGGCTGATTACTTATTACATATAATACAGCCAGAGAAACAAGCATTGTAGAGACTTAAACCACCTTTCCTCTTTTTTTCCCCTTTTTTTTTTTTTTTTAAGCATTTAAAACAAAAATCAAGGTAGGCTCAGGGAAACCGAAGACTCTTCAAAGAAAAGGAGGGGTTGCAGGCATGAGAGAAATGCCTAAAATCGCTGAAAAATCAAGAAAAATAAATCCAGTCACCACAGAGTTGCAGACAGCAGTGGGAGAAAGATAGGTTTTGTACTCACAGTACCGAAAGTGCAGAGAAGCCACGGACCGCTGCTGAGAGCACTGCCAGCTGCCTCACCACTAAAATCAGCCCCAGGGACTGGATTTTAGGAGGCTTACCATCCAGCTAAATAGTCTTCTTGACTAGTGCTGGGAAGTCTGCACATCAGCGATCTCTACTGTGACCTGCAGGACACAGGAGCTCAGCTGGAATTCATCCTGGTGCCCAGATAAGTACACTGGCAACTACAGGGTATAATCTCTCCCAGAGAAATCACAAAGAAATAAAGCATCTTAAATTTTTTTGAAGGAGCAAAAAAAAAAAAGCATCCAGATCTGCTGGAGACAGAGAAAAACTGAGGGAGACCCCTAGGGATAGGATTATATCACCAGGCTCCAGCCTATCAGAGCTCTGGTAAAATTCTCTGTCTCCAAGATCTGCTGGCAGGGGTGCATAACCCGTTTGTCTGGACTGGTCTAGCAGTATGAACTGGAAATGCTGACAACATTATGTTGTACACGCAACTGGACATACTCAATCCAACATATGATAAACTAGCAACATGCCTAAAAGAAAATCAAAACTGGCTCCAGGCAAATAACATGACCATTAGTTTCAAGAAAACAGAAGTTATGTTCATTTTAAAAACCCTGAGTTCAACTCACCAACAACAATCTGTCTAAACAACACTCAAAGCAGGAAGTTAAATATCTCGGAGTTACCTTGGATAACATACTCAGTATAGAACCCCACTTAAAACAACTAAACAGAACCATATTCTTTAAGGATTATACAACCACTCAGAAGCCTCATTGAACCCAATGACTTTAGAACTGTAGCCCAAGCTCTAACAACACCGCATTTTGACTACTGCAATAGCCTCCTGCAGGGAATACCCAAAAAGACAATGAACATATTACAAATGGCCCAAAATGTCACAGCCAGAGTCATAATGAAAGCAGGAATCGCAGACCACATTACACCTATCCTATATGAGCTCCACTGGCGCCCAATTTCCTCAAGAGTAAGATACATAGTAACATAGTAAATGACGGCAGATAAAGACCAGTATGGTCCATCTAGTCTGCCCAGTAAGATGGCAAGAGTAGGTGCACCTGCCGCTCTGATACAAAATAATAATGACCACATTCAAACTGATACATAACAAAGCCCCCTCCCACCTCTCTTCCCGCATCCAAATCCAAAAGAGCCAGAAGAACGTCCAACCAGAACTCCCTCATGGTGCCTCCTTCAATATGCAAAACCACACAATTCAATAGTAAGAGGACATTTACTTACATAGGCCCCACACAATGGAACGCCCTCCCTGAAGCACTAAGAGGAATAAAAGACCTCCAATCATTCCATAGAGAATTAAAATCCCACCTTTTCAAAGAACATTACACCAACAGCCCATACGTATCCCCTCTTCCCTCTGTCTTATTCCCTCCCCTTGTGCCCAACCACCCTACAGCCCTAATGTTATAATACCCATATCTTTGAACATACTTCATAGATTTCAACTGCAGGTCACACAATCAAGAATGCCAACTATGGATTTATATCCAACTGTACATAGCGCATTGTAAATAGTTATGAGTGGAGGAATGGCCTAGTGGTTGGGGCAACATACTTCAGGCCGGAAAGTCGGGGGTCCAAATCCCACTAGAGGACAGCAACCTTGGGCCGGAAGGACTGGGGTTTCTAGTCCCACAGGTGCTCCTTGTGGTCTTGGGCAAGCCACTTAACCCTCCATAGCCCATGTTCCCTGTAAAAAAATAGTTATCTCCAAGTTATAATGCCCTGTTCAATGTAATTTCAGTTTGTTCAATGTAAACCGCACTGATGCAGAATAGCACAGTATATAAGAGAATGTAAATAAATAAATAAAAATAATTGTTTTAACTTCACAATACCTTTCTATGTAATTATCTAGAATTTTTAACTTAGTTATCTCCAGGAACAAGCAGGAATGAGTCTTCACATATGGGTATGTCGGTATCGACGGAGCCTGCGCGGGAACGCTCCCCAGCGTCCAATCAAAAAGCTTTTGGGAGCATCCCTCAGCGCCTGCGTGCTGCCTTCCTGCCTTTCCAACTGTCTCTCCTCAGTTTTCGTTTTTCCGCGGAGCCGGCAGGACGTCTTCCTGTCACCGCAGAAATTTTTTTCTTTAATTCTTTGTTTTCTTGTGGTCGCGGCTGTTCCCCCGACTCCACCGGTACCGCCGGTGGTTTTTTTCTTTTCTTTTTCCCTAACTCAGGGAGTTTTTTTCCCTCAGTTTCTGTTTAAACTTTTGGGCCTGTAAGGCCTCTCCATCATGGAGCCGCCTTCTCCTAAGAAGTGCCTTAACTGTGGAAGTACAGTTTTCCTTTTAGACTCCAATAACTGGTGTCTAACCTGTTTGGGTCCTGACCCTTTTCCTCCGGAACCGTCAGGCTACAATATTGTGAGAAGAGATTTTCCATTTCGAGTTTCCCTCGATACCGAGTTCCCTTCCACTGTCAGGGCACCGACCATTTCTTCTCTACAGGATCAGGTAACCCACAAACAGTCTGTTAAGACTAGCCAATCCTTGAGTGGTAGGTCTCATGCCAAGCATGATGACGGCTCCGGCCTTGCCCTCAAGACCCTATTGGCTTCACAACCCCGGCGGGAGTCTTCGGTCTCCAAAGCCTTTCAGGGGTTTCAGGTTGTTCCTGGGGCTCACCCCTCACAGAACATACCTGAGCCATGCTCGGTAGTGGCATCCGCTTCGAACGGTACCGATACCCCGGCATCGGCACTGGTGTTGAGCGATTCACTCCTCACCAGGGATCGTCATCTGGCGTTCTCGGTACCTTCGGGACCGATCGATACGTCCCAGATTGACTTTCCAGTATCGGCAGCACCGCCGATACGACCACCGATGTCGGTATCCTCTAGACATGCATCGATAGTCTCGCTTCCTTCGATGCCGAGTCTGGAATCGATATCTAGTCTGGAAGACTGGGTACCGACGCGTCTCGGAACCGACGCTTACCGATTCCGGATGCGCGGTACTGAGGGTGATCACCAAGAGTTTTCGGTTACCTCGGTACCGCTTGAGCAGCCTCCGATGACTGCTTCGATGTCGCTATCGCCTTCGATTCTGGCTCAGCTTCCGGTATCGGTATCGGTGCCGGTACCTGCAGTAACATTGGGACCAGCTCCTTCCATGCTTTTTTCACCAGGGTCGCTCCTTTCTATACCTAGTTTGGAGTCGATACCTGGCATGGACGATGCAGTACTGACTGATTCAGGTCATAACCGCCAGTACCAGTATTCATCCATTAGGGATCCTTTTCTGCACCGGACATGTACATCCTCCGGTGCCCAGGCTAGTTCTTCAAGTCTAGCCTGTCCAGGGATGGTTCCCATTGGAGATCCTTCTTTGCAGAATTTTCTCCTTGACATGGCAACATTCCTTGCTATTCCTATCCCTGCCTATGATCCTACACAAGGCTCTTCTGGAGAAAAGGAAAATATAATGCTTCCTTTACATCATTCTTTGCAGGATCTTCTTCTGAGAATATGGGAAACACCTTTAAGGGTTTCCTCACCTTCTACAGCAACTGATCTTTTGTATCAGGTGCCCCCTTCTCCAGGGTTTCAAAAGACTCAACTTCCCCATCATTCTATTGTGGTGGAATCAGCAATGAGGAAGGTGAAAAGTAAGAAGAAGCACTCTTCTTACCCACCAGGTCGTGAGTCTAGAACACTAGATGCCTTTGGACGTCAAACCTTCCAGACATCTATGCTGTCAACAAGGATTCTCTCATATATTTTTATATGAGTCTATCCCTTCAGGAGGTCACAAAGAAGTTGTCTCTTCTAACTCCTTTTCTTTCAGAGCCCAAGACTGCGGACTATTCCTTACTACTTAGTCATAGTCAAAATATCTCTTGGTTTCTTACTCGTGCTTCTCTAGACTCTTTTGAGTCTGTTAGCAGGACCTCTGCTATAGCCATAGGAGCACGACATAGAGCCTGGCTCCAAGCTTCAGACTTGAACAGATGGGCACAACAAAGACTGGGTAATACTCCTTGTACTGGAGAAAATCTCTTCAATAAGGAGTCTTTACGTCAGGTTGCTCACTGCTCCACTGACTTCCCTGTTTCTGAGGCTAAGCCTTCTCCTTCCCCAGTGGGTAAGAAATGCCCTACCAAACCTTCTTTCCCTAAAAGAAGAAGGTTTTATTCTTCTCCTGCCCCTCATACAGATGTTCCCAAACAAGGGAAACCTTGCCCTGGTCTGAAGAATCCAAACTCAAGCCAGGAAAATTAACCCTCAATAGGGTTCTAATTAATCTCTTTATAACCTACAGTTCACTTCTTCTCAGCAGAAGTTTTTTCACTGTTTTTTCATTTAAAACTCTGCACATGGATTCCTGTTTCCAGGACATCCACTTGCTCTTAGGTAGGCTGAGCTGTCAGGAGATTCATGTCTATGGGTCACAGGGTTTTCCTCCTCTTCCTACCATGAAGAGAGGTTTGCCAACTATCTCATGATAGTTTTTTCTGTACCACCATGAATTTTTTCCTTCTACAGACTTACCATATAGCAAGTCTCCCTTCAGCTCCTATTTTTTCTTTACCCTCTTTTCCAGGGCTTCCCCTGTAAGAGTGGTACCATACCACTGGAAGGCTTTCTTAGCCTTTCTAGTCTTCCTTTCCTTTCCAGTGTAGAGTAACCTCCCTTCTTTCATTGGGCAGCTCATCAGACATGATCAGGATTTTCTCCTCTTGTTCTGTCTGTTCTCTCTGTTAAAAACAGAAAGATTTTCTCTGCTGTTCTATTCAGCAGCTGCCCATGCAGCAGTTCCAGTGATTGGACTACTGGTACTTTTCTACAAGTTCCAGTCTTGTCTTCCACTACTTTTGTCTAGCCTTAGTAGTGCTTCCAAGATAGTGCTTCATCTATCTTGGGTAATCCTTATCACTTCTTTTCTGCCATCTTCAAATCCCTGGAGTTGGCAGCATAATTGAAGTGGCAGCTGGTTTTCTCCAACAGCCAGTTTTATTTCCCAATTCTCCTGCATAATGCTCTCTGCAATCCTACTGAGAAGCTTTCCACTATGGTCCTTGCTAGAGAGCATGGGGATTTTTTCTCTAATTACTATCCTATATGGTTGAAAAAGGCTTCCTCAGTCATTCCTCATGACTGTAAGGGTTCTTTACACCCTTCTATTTCCTTTTAATAAAAGACATAAGCCTTCTCTACGTGACAGTCTAAAGAGTTACCCAATTCCTACAGGAAATATGCTCTTTTTCCTTGCAGCTTGTCCTCATGGTATCCTAATCCTTCATGGACAGTACATATTTAACTAAACAACGCATGATACCCCCCCCCTTGTCCCTCAAGTGGGTCAACCTGGTATCTCATCCCCTGCGTTTTCTGTCCATTCACCATGTTAGAGTTCTACCGGACTCAGGACTTGCTGTTTACAGACTGATATTATCCTCTGTTTTTCCACGCAACCATCCTGGTTATTTCACTGGATGGCATTCCTGCTCCATCTTAACCAGAGGGAACAGATTCTCTATATCTTCTCAAGTAGGTTCCACCTTCTTGTTATTAGATAAATCGTTCCTCTTCACATTTCCCCTGTGAAGGTTCCTATAGACCTATCTCTGTCTGCTTAATTGCAGACATTTATCTTTAGACCTATATATTCATATATATACATATGTCTATATACATTCTTTAGATACATATGTCTGTCAGCCATGTGTGCATATGTTATGCCCCTGGATCTCGCCATAAACATATGTATATATATATATACCCTTATATATATATATATATATATATATCTACACACATATATATATATATATATATATATACATGAATATATGTGTGTATCTGTCGAGATGCTTCCTTATAGGTAATTATGTATCACCTACTTATCTTTCTAACTGTCTGTGCTCATTAAGGTTTTTTCCTTCCTGTATGTTCCAGACAGTGGGCTTGCACATGTTCATTCTATTCCACTGTATGTTAGACTATTATGCACACAACCACTGCTGTGGTGCTGACAGCTCTTACCATAACCCTAGATCCACGTATCCCTGAAGCTCCATACCCCAATATCTTCCTACCTCTCATCAATTAGGAAAGACATGGTGGATCTTCAGTAGATCTGAGATTTTCAACTCCTCAGACTTCTGTCCTTTCTTGGGCATACGGGGTTTCTCCCATACCCCTTCTTCCCTCAAGAACTAGGCCAGTTGTCTAAATCGGTCAGTCTTCCTCTTTTGCTCCTAACTATGATTAACTCTGTAGCCAAAAAGGTTTTCAGCTTTTTCCATAAAGCTTCCCACTAAAGACCTACCGTTTTGGTACTACCCCAGTTCAATCCTGGGGGCACCTGTCACTTCCAGTTTTTGACCTTCACCTTCGCTTCAGTGAGGTCAACTTGAAGATTCCTCTACTGGATCCCCAGTAGATACCGTCAGACTCTCTACTTCCTGCAATCCAGTAGGTGAGGTCCATATTGTGATTGTTCATTTCAATATATTTCATGATGATTATCATATGTACAAGGACTCCTTGTCTGTAGTCCTATCTTAGGTCAGCTGTTTCCTACAGCTCCTCTCTTTTCAACTCCTACCCTCCATCCTCAGGATGCCTGGCCATATGAGGTGTAACATGTTTCAATCTCCAACATGCTAGGGCTCCAGGCATCTTAGCTTGGGAGTCCCCATATGTGAAGACTCATTCCTGCTTGTTCCTGGAGATAGCACAGTTACTTACCTGTAACAGGTGATCTCTGGGAACAGCAGGAATAAGTCTTCACAACCCACCCACCTCCCCTAGGAGTTGTATCTCTCTATCTATCTTTCCTCTCTCTCTTTCTTTGTCTCAGCTATGAAACTCAACTGAGGAGAGACAGTTGGAAAGGCGGGAAGGCAGCACGCAGGCGCTGAGGGATGCTCCCAAAAGCTTTCTGATTGGATGCTGGGGAGCGTTCCCGCGCAGGCTCCGTCGATACCGACGTACCCATATGTGAAGACTTATTCCTGCTGTTCCCAGAGATCACCTGTTACAGGTAAGTAACTGTGCTATACTGTTCTATGTAAAAGTTCAGTTATGTTATAATGTAAATCGCCCCTAATCTCTGGAAGGGGCGATATACAAATAGGTATAAATAAATTTATTTTAAAACATAGACCCTACCAATTATAGCACATATAAAGGGGAAGAGGGAAGGAGCAACGCATTTGAAAGATGGAACGTATTGATGACCGTGACACAGGAAACAATGATGTAGCTACAATAGAAACACAGTAGAATTACAAAGGGTTTACAAAAAGGTGGGAAGGGAAGGGGAGTAAGGAGGGAAGGAAAAGTATATAAAAAATATTATTAGCCCATTGGGACTATAGGTACCCATACATAGAGTAACCAGAAAACTCTTTTTTAGGACAAATTGTCGTATACTAGAATTGGACTAGCATGCATACAAATGGCATATCTCCATATGCAAAAAGCAAGGACAGTTTAAAACATAGTAAAAGATCTCAGAAGACTAATGCTATATCCATAAAGGCACATTTACTTAAGATGTGATAACCAGAGTGCAGACTTACTTTTGCGCAGAGGGTAATAGAAGAATGATTGCAAGTCCAGGTACCAAAACCAGTGTGGGCTTTTGTGCATATATAAAAAGGGCTTCATTCCATTGTGGACATCCAAGCCTGCTGGGCGCCCGGTCGGAACCAGACATACAGAGGTAGACGGGATCAAACTTGCATCTAGGCCTGTACGTGCAGGCTGGGACCTGATTTTGATTGGCTTACATGTACAGGCATTTGCCTGGCTAACTCAGTCAAGGTTCCTGAATGGATCCCTGGCCACTGACCTGTTCTTTTATTCACTGCAGCCCAATCCCCGATCTGACCTCCCAAGACCAGGATCAGGCTGCAGGGAATCCCCTGCACCTCCTCCTACCTCTTCCGCTGCATGGGCCTGCTGTCCCCTGCCATCTAGGGGAACTTATTCCACCTCAGAAGTGGAATAAGTTCCCTGTTCAGTCTGCTGGCCCCGGACGTACAGGGCCAACATCAGAATCGGCCCTTTGTCGGGGGCCAGAGGCCGCCCACTGCCCTCCCTAACTCCGCCTCCGCATTGCCCCTTTCCCACCCACATTTAGCCTACCTTTACAAACACATTGTTCATATGGGGAGGTAAGTCGGGGACAGCAGAGGGGGCCAAATAGGGACATCCATCCCAACTATTTGTGGCTCAGAATTACCCCGAAAGTCTATATTATATCTCATACAAAGACACTGCATGTCTGAGTAGTGTGAATAACAGTGTATAATATTAAAAAAAATAAAAATAAAAAATAAAACCAACAGAGGAGAGGTGGAGGAGAGGTAGAAAATGGTAAAACAGAAGTAAAAAGACATAGAAATATAGAAACATGATGACAGAAAAAGACCACATGGCCTATCTAGTTTGCCCTTCCATTTCAACAATTACAATAGTCTCCTTTTTTCCTTTAGAGATCCTCTGTGTTTGTCCCATGCTTTTTTAAATTCAGAAACTGTCCTCATCTCTATCAACTCCACTAAGGGACTATTCCATGTATCTACCACTCTTTCCATAAAGAAATATTTCCGCATATTACTTCTGAGTCTATCCCCTTTCACCCTCATCCTATGTCCCCTCGTAGCAGAGCTTGCTTTCAATTGCAAGATGCTCTCCTCCTGTGCATTTGTGCCACGGAGGGTTTTTTTTTTAAATTTAATATTTTATTAATTTTTAACAAATTACAAGCCAAACAGACTTGCAATGGAAAAGGGGGACACTTCAGAAACAATAACCAGATAATTATAAAAGGTAATAATCACAAAGTAAACCCCATCTCTAGTCCTCAATAGAATTGGGTCCAAGATATAAAGGACAAAACTAAGTAACGAATATGCAAGGAAAAAAATGAGTATCAAAGGCAGAAACTATACATACATCAGAGAGTGCTCGCTCATTCACCCCCCACTGATCCCTGCGAATTCAAAAAGGAAATCAATTGTGAAGGAAATGAAAAAACATAGGAATTGCCGTGAAGTTTTAGCAGGCATTTACAAGGGTATTTTAAAAAGAAAAATCCCCCCAGCTGGAGAACCCGCGGTCGCAGGATTAAAAAATCACTACTGCACTGACGGGTTTTTCGAGCTAAGTCCGGAAAAACCCGAACTGAACATCCCTTAAATAATACATTCCTTTTACTAAAGAAAAGTCTAAGCAGCCATTCACGATCTGATATTAGGGCAAAGGTAACCAAACAAGTCTCAGTCCTTACTAAAACAGAATCCGAGGTTTCCAAAAGATCAGTAACATTTAAGACATCAAATTGTTCATGCCCACCTACCACAGCAGGGGCCGAAGCTTTCCGAGCTGTAGGAAGATACACAGAGGTATTTAAATGTCTCAATCATAACTCCTCTATCCCGCCTTTCCTCTAAAGTATACATACTAAGATCCTTAAGTTTGTCCTCATATGCTTTATAACGAAGACCACTAACCATTTATGCACCGACTCCAACCTGTTTATATCTTCTTGAAGGTGGAGTCTGCAGAATTGCACACAAAACTCCAAATGAGATATGTTTATGTTTAGCACCAAAGACTTATATAGAGGCACTATCACCTCCTTTCTTCTGCTGACCATTCCTTTCTCTATGCACCCAAGCATCCTTCTAGCTTTTGCCATCGCCTTTTCTACCTGTTTAGCTACTTTAAGATCGCCCAACACAATCACACCCAGGTCCCGCTCTTCTTTTGTGAACAGAAGTACTTCATCCCTTACATTGTATTGCTCCCTTGGCTTATTGCAGCCCAAATTCGTGACCCTGCATTTTTTAGCATTAGCTGCCAAATTCTACTACTACTACTACTATTGAGCATTTATATAGCGCTACCAGTCACACGCAGCGCTATACATGTAAGAGACAGTCCCTGCTCGTCAGAGCTTACAATCTAGTCAAGACAAAACACAGAGCAATAGTCTATTTAGGGCAAAAACAAAATACGGCATTTACAATTTAGTCAGGACAAAAGATAGAAGTCAGGATCTGAAAGCGACAGTGAAGAGGTGGGTCTTCAACCTGGATTTGAAGAGGGCTAGGGAGGGTGCCTGGCATATAGACATAGGTAACTTGTTCCAGGTGTAAGTTGCAGCAAGGTGAAGGGAGTGAAGTCTGGAGTTAGCGGTGCGAGTGGAGAGTCTAGATAGAAGTAGTTTGTTAGAAGAGCGAAGTTCCCGAGAGGGGTTGTAAGGAGAGATAAGAGATGAAAGGTATTGAGGGGCTGTAGAGTGAATGCATTTATAGGTCAGGAGGAGAAGTTTGAACTGGATGCGGAAACGGATAGGGAGCCAATGAAGTGACTTGAGAAGAGGAGTAATGTGGGCATGACGAGGCTGGCGGCAGATTAGTCGAGCAGCAGAACTTTGAATAGACTGAAGGGGAAAGAGATGGCTCACAGGGAGACCAGCAAGGAGTAGGTTGCAATAGTCGAGGCGAGAGGAGATTAAGGAGTGGACAAGCATTTTAGTAGTGTGTTCAGAAAGGAAGGGGCGGATTTTGCTAATGTTGTAGAGAAAGAAACGGCAGGTCTTAGCTACGAGCTGGATAGGTGTGGAGAAGGAGAGAGAGGAGTCTAAGATAACCCCCAGATTGCTGGCCGAGGAAACAGGAAGGATCGTAGAGCCATCCACGGAGACTGAGAAAGGAGGGAGAGGAGGGGAGGATTTAGGGGGGAAAGACAAGGAGTTCAGTCTTGGCCATGTTCAATTTCAAGTGGCGGTGAGACATCCAGGCAGCAATGTCAGAAAGGCAGGCAGAGATCTTGGTCTGGATTGCTGGAGAGATTTTAGGCGTAGAGAGGTAGATTTGCAAGAGATAAGGGTGTTGGGGCCACTTGGCAATAGTGATCATAGCATGATCGCGTTTGATTTAATTAGGGCAGGACGGATAGTAAGGAAATCCACAGTACTACCTTTTAACTTTCGAAAGGGAGACTAGGATAAAATGAGGAAAATAGTTAAGAAAAAACTAAAAGGAGCAGTTGCAAAGGTTAAAGACTTACATCAAGCTTGGGTGGTGTTGAAAAATACTATCTTGGAAGCCCAGACCAGCTGTATTCCACGCTTTAAGAAAAGTGGAAGGAAGTCCAAAAAACTGCCAGCATGGTTTAAAGGTGAGGTCAGAGAGGCTGTTGTTGCCAAAAAAAGCATCTTTCAGGAAATGGAAAAAAGAGCCAGACAACGAAACCTGGAAACAGCACAAGCACTGGCAAATCAAATGCAAGCCATTGATAAGGCAGGCAAAGGGAGAATTTGAGAAGAAGCTTGCTGCGGAAGCAAAAACGCGAAATAAAGACTTTTTCAAGTACATTTGTAGCAAAAAACCTGTGAGAGAGTCAATTGGTCCATTAGATGATTAAGGGGTTAAAGGGGCACTAAGAGGCGACAAGGTGATAGCGGAGAGACTGAATGAATTCTTTGCTTCGGTCTTTACTGAGGAAGATGTAGGGATGTTACCCATGACTGAAGTGGTATTTAAAGGTGTGGAACAATTGAAGGAAATATCGATACATCGGGAAGATGTATTACAACTATTAGATAAAAAGAAGAGAAGCAAATCACCTGGGCTGGATGGTATACATCCAAGGGCGTTGAAAGAACTGAAATATGAGATTGCAGACCTGCTATTAGTAATCTTTGAATTTTCATGAAAATCATCTGTAATACCTGAAGATTGGAGGATCGCCAATGTAACGTCAATTTTTAAAAAGGGTTCCAGGGGTGATCCGGGAAACTACAGACCTGTGAGCCTGACGTCAGTACCGGGAAAAATGATAGAAACCATCATAAAGAACAAAATTACTCAGCATGTAGATAGTCATGGCCTAATGGGAGACAGCCAACATGGCTTTAGACAAGGAAAATCTTGTCTTACTAATCTGTTATGTTTTTTTGAAGGTGTGAATGAACAGGTGGACAAAGGTGAGTCGGTTGATATAGTGTAACTGGACTTTCAGAAAGCCTTTGACAAGGTCCCTCATCAGAGACTTTTGGCAAAACTAAAGAGTCATGGGATAGGAGGCAGTGTACGATTGTGGATCAGGAACTGGTTAAAAGATAGAAAGCAGAGGGTAGGGCTAAATGGCTAATTTTCCCAATGGAGAAAGGTGAATGGTGTACCCCAGGGATCTGTGTTGGGTCCGCTGCTTTTTGACATATTCATAAATGACCTGGAAAAGGGAATAATGAGTGAGGTTATCAAATTTGCAGATGACACAAAACTATTTAAAGTTGTTAAAACCCAAGAGGATTGTGGAAAATTGCAAGAGGATCTTGATAAATTGGAAGATTGGGCATCAAAATGGCAGATGAAATTTAATGTGGACAAATACAAAGTTATGCACCTATGGAAGAACAACCCAAACTATGGTTACATGATGCAAGGTTCCACATTAGGAACTACCACCCAGGAAAAAGATTTAGGCGTCATTGTGGATACCATGTTAAAACCCTCGGCCCAGACATATTCATAAATGACCTGGAAAAGGGAATAATGAGTGCGGTTTCCAAATTTGCAGATGACACAAAACTATTTAAAGTTGTTAAAACCCAAGAGGATTGTGGAAAATTGCAAGAGGATCTTGATAAATTGGAAGATTGGGCATCAAAATGGCAGATGAAATTTAATGTGGACAAATACAAAGTTATGCACCTATGGAAGAACAACCCAAACTATGGTTACACGATGCAAGGTTCCACATTAGGAACTACCACCCAGGAAAAAGATTTAGGCATCATTGTGGATACCATGTTAAAACCCTCAGCCCAGTGTGCAGCGGCGGCCAAGAGAGCAAATAGAATGCTAGGTATCATAAGGAAATGAATGGAAAATAAAACAAAGGATATTATAATGCCTCTATATCCGTTCCATGGTGAGACCGCACCTTGAATATTGTGTGCAATTGTGGTCGCCGTATCTTAAAAAGGATACAGCGTTATTAGAAAAGGTTCGGAGAAGAGCCACCAAAATGGTAAAGGGGATGGAAGGATACTCCTATGAAGAAAGGCTAAAAAGGTTAGGGCTCTTTAATCTGGAAAAGAGACGGCTGAGGGGAGATATGACAGAAGTCTATAAATTAATGAACGGAGTGGAACGGGTAAACGTAAATCAATTGTTTACATTATCAGAATATAGAAAGACTAGGGGTCATGCAATGAAGCTACAGGGTAAACTATTTAAGACTAATAAAAGAAAATATTTTTTCACTCAATGTGTAATCAAACTCTGGAATTTGTTACCGGAGGATGTAGTAAAGGCTGTTAGTGTAGCTGGGTTTAAAAAAGGTTTGGACAAGTTCCTGGAAGAAAGGTCCATAAACCATTATTAAGAAGGGACCCAGGATATCAGTGCTTGACCCAGTACAAGCATTGTGGAACCTGTGTCTTTTGGGAAAACTGCTAGGTACGTATGACCTAGATTGGCCACTGTTGGAAACAGGATACTGGGCTTGATGGACCTTGGTCTGACCCAGTATGGCATATCTTATGTTCTTATTTGGGAGTCATCGGCATAGAGATGGCATTTAAAGCCATGGGAGGAGATAAGCACACCAAGGGATTGGGTATAGAGAAAAGGAGCGGACCCAGGACAGATCCCTGTGGTACACCAACTGGGAGTGGAGTAGGAGAGGAGGAGGAGCCACCAGAGCATACACTGAAGTAACGATGGGAGAGGTTGGAGGAGAACCAGGATAGTACTGAGCCCTTAAAGCCAAGTGAGGAGAGGGTATCGAGGAGAGGTTTGTGGTCAACAGTGTCAAAAGCAGCAGAGAGGTTGAGAAGGATGAGGACAGAATAGAGGCCCTTAGATTTAGCCAGGAACAAGTCACTGGAGACTTTGGTAAGTGCCGTTTCAGTGGAGTGTAAGGGACAGAAGCCAGACTGTAGATGGTCCAGGAGGGCCTGAGAGGAAGTCGAAGCAGCGGCAGTGGACTGCATGTTCAAGTAGTTTAGATATGAAGGGAAGGAGGGAGATGGGACGATAGTTAGAAGGAGAGGTGGGATTGAGTGAGGGTTTCTTGAGGAGAGGTGTGACCACTGCATGCTTGAAGTCTGTGGGGACAGGTGCAGTGGAGAGTGAAAGGTTGAGAATATAGAGATGAGAGGGACAATGGTGGGGGAGATGGGGCTTAGGAGATGGGTGGGGATAGGATCAGAGAAACAGGTGGTAGGTTTGGAGGAAGAAAGAAGGAGTGTGGTTTCCTCTTCAGAGATTTATTTATTTATTTATTTACTTATTTCTTCTATACCGCCCCTTCCAGTGATCAAGGGCGGTTTACATGGAACAAGTTATGTATACTAAATTGCATACTTTACATGGAACAAGAAACTTTCTAACTTTTTACATGGAATAGCTTAACAAATTATGTGTACTACTGTATACATTACATTGAAACAGAGAAACTTTCTAACTTTTTACAGAGGTGACAGGTGTCATAAACTGTCCAAACTATTTACATAGGTTATTTACAAGTGATTCTATACAGTGGTTTACAAGATAATCGTGCATCATGTGTGAGTGTGTGGTGGAATTTATTTCCATTTTACCAAGAATTTTGTGTGTGTGTGAGGGGGCTGTGTGAGGTTATCTAGTTGTGGTGTAGGGGGTTCTGAGTTGGTGTGTCTGAGGATGTTGTGGGACAGAGCTAGGGGGGTAGGAGATTTTGGAAATGTTCAGAGAATAGATATGTTTTGAGTTCCTTCCGAAATTGGGCAAGGTCCTTTATGGTTCGGAGGTCTAGTGGGAGATCATTCCAGAGCATGGGGGCAGTGAACGAGAAGGCTCTGTCACTTGTGGATTTTTTAGTCTTCTTGAATGATTTTGGTATGTGGAGTGAGTGGACTGCATTTTGTCTGCGAGCTCTCGATTCAGATGGGGTCTGAAGTAATGTTAGATGTGATGGGGCGAGGTCATTTAGGAGCTTGAATGTTGTTAGGAGAATTTTGTATTTGATATCACAGGGAAGGAAGAGAGGGTAGCAGAGGTATTAGGGATGGGGGGCCAGAATTGGGGAGGAGGGGAGGTAGATGAGGAACTGGGGAATTGGAGGGTGATCTTGTGGATTTTGTCATGGAAGTAGTCGGCCAGGGTTTGGGCAGAAAAGGGAGTGCGGGACCAGGGGCGGGGGCACCTTGAGGAGAGAACTGAGGGTATTAAAGAGATGGTGAGGATCAGAGGCAAGAGAGTTAGTCAGATGGATGTAGTATTCTTGTTTGGCAAGTGCTATGGCTGACTGGAAGGAGCCAAGCGTGAATTTGAAGTGTAGAAAGTCTTCCGGGGAACGAGATTTGATCCAAGCACGTTAAGCAGAACGGGCACAGGTGCATAAATAGCGGGTAGTAGATGAAAGCCAGAGCTGGGGTGCATAACGTCTCACAGGATGTGAGGTGGGTGGAGCAAGAGCATCCAGGGCCGAGGAGAGTGCCGCATTATAGGAGGTTCCTGATCGTCCCTCCAGTCTAGTCCCGGAATCTCTGGGTTGTCAACCTACACCAGCAGCTTTGGAGACTGAGAAACTTCACTCCTGTGATGTCACCGGTATATAAGGACTGGAACCGCCTCCTCTCACCAGTTTCAACAGTCTCCAAAGCAGCTAGTGGGGTTGTGAGCCCAGGGATTGCAGGGCTTACTTGAGAAACGATTAAGAAGAGTTAATGGATTTTTTGTTTGGGGTTTTAAAAAAAAAAAAAAAGAGAAAATATAACAGAGATTTAGAGATTAGTAGCCACTGAGGTGATTCCTACCTTCCTCTACCTGTGGAGGTTTTCTTCAGGTGGCCGGGCTGTATTTGCCCTGAGGTCCTTTGGGTTTCTGACAGTAGCAACCCCCCTTCCCCCCCCCCCCCGAGGAGGTCATCGGGTTGGGCGGGCACGGGGAGAGGACCTGCAGCTAGTTATCGCTCCGGGTGAGAGAGGAGCAGGAACTATAGCTGTCTTCAGTTCAGCGCGTGCAGAGGACTTGCCTGCCAGCGCTTGAGCAGTCGGTTGCAGTTTTCAGCGGGTGCCGACACGGTTTTCAGCCCGAGATTGAAATCCCTTCCCAGCGGCTTGTGCGCAGCAGGTGAGCACGGGGGAGAGGCCAGCAGACTGTTCGCAGCAACAGCGAGGTAAGACAGCGGTTTTTTGAGCGGGAACTGCAAGTTTGGTAGGCCCAGCCAGACCGCGTGTGCAAAGCGCGGCAAAACGCCGGTAGCAGGCCCGGGGGCGCTGTGGCTGTTTGTGTAGTGGGGGAGCCTCGTTTTTCAAAAACTCACTCGGATTTGGCTGGGGCAGCGAGTCTGTGGGCCGTTAATGTGAATAATAAAAAAAAAAACAAAAAAAACGGATCCCCAAACCGGAGTTGGTTGGTGAATTTAAAGGCTTCCTTTCAGTTTTCAGTTTTCTTTTTTTGGGGGGTACATCATGCCTTCTCGACAGTTGTGTCTATTCTGTGGGGCCAAGAGGAGTTCGGTCTCGCTGGACGGTGTCTGTAGGGGTTGCAGTCAGGAGACTAAAGAACTCTTGTCGAGGGCAGAAGTGGGAGATCCAGAGGGCTCGGGGGAAGGGCCCGAGCACATCTCTGAGCCCCTGTCCAGATCAGATCCAGGGCCCAGTACAGCTTTGAGCCCGGAACCCCCGCCACCCCCCGCCACAGCCATCGGTATCGGGGAGTTTGGCGGCAATTTTTTCACCTGATTTCATGGCTCTCCTGCAAAAGACATTGACCAGCTCCCAGGGGACACCTGCAGCTGGGTCCTTAGGGGCTGAGCCCGGGCGGAAGAGACCGTGTTCGCCTGTGAGGGCCACGGAGACTGCCTCCAGTGCAAAGCGTTCTAGGGTGGATATGGATCCACTTGAGCAGTCACTTATTTCGGAGGATATCCATTCCGAGCAGGCGGACTTAGCAGGGCTGGAAGAAGAGGAACTGGAGGAAGGCGAAATTAAAGAGCAGGAGGATCAGGCACGAGTGGTGCGGGTGTTCCGCAGGGAGGAGCTTCCAGTACTCATTGCGGAGTCCCTTAAGGCTCTCAATATTCCGATCGATAGCGCTGCAGAGGACTCTACCCTGGAGGATCCGTTGCTGCAGGCTGTTCGCAAGACGCAAAGAGCCTTCCCGGTGCATAGGGTGTTTAAGGAGATGATTCAGGAGGAATGGGATATGCTGGATGCCGCTCTTAAGGGATCTAAGAGTGGAGTGGAGGAGTGGCCTAGTGGTTGGGGCAAGGTACTTCAGGCCGGAAGGTCTGGGGTTCAAATCCCACTAGAGGACAGCAACCTCGGGCCGGAAGGACTGGGGTTTCTAGTCCCACAGGTGCTCCTTGTGGTATTGGGCAAGCCACTTAACCCTCCATAGCCCATGTTCCCTGTAAAATAGTTATCTCCAAGTTATAATGCCCTGTTCAATGTAATTTCAGTTTGTTCAATGTAAACCGCACTGATGCAGAATAGCGCGGTATATAAGAGAATGTAAATAAATAAAATAAATAAATAGATAAATCTAGGGTTATGGCGAGGCTTTACCCTATGCTGGACCAGGACCGGGAGTTGTTTAAGGCTCCTAGAGTGGATGCAGCCGTGTCCGCGGTGACCAAGAAAACTACGATCCCGGTAGAGGGTTCCGCGGCCCTCAAAGATGACAAAGACCGGAAACTGGAGACGGTCCTGAAGCAGGTATTTGAAGCAAATGCGCTATCTTTACAGGCGTCTATTTGTGGGGCCTGGGTGGCGAGAGCCTGCTTACGGTGGGCGCAACGGCTTCAGGGGGACCCCGCGGGGGAGGAAGCTGAGGAGGTGTCCAGGTTAGAGTCCGGGGCGGCGTATTTGGCCGATCTTCAGTATGACCTTATCCGGGGTCTAGCGAAGAGTATGGCGTCCGTAGTTGCTGGGCGACGATGTCTTTGGCTGCGGAACTGGGCAGCGGACGGTTCTTCCAAAGCAAGGCTGAGTAAGCTCCCCTTCCGCGGAAAGCTTCTGTTTGGAGAGGATTTAGAGAAGTTGGTGAAGGATTTAGGGGAGTCCAAAGGCGGTAGGCTGCCGGAAGATAAGCAGAAGCAGGGGCACCCCAGTGCCGGCCCTAGAGGTCAGCAGCGGGACTTTTGCAGGTTTTGTGCCCCAGGATATGGTCAGGGTCAGCGGGGACGTTTTCCTGGACGGTCCCAGGGGTTTCAAGGAGCGAACAGGGGTTTTGCAACCACCTCCTCGTCCTCCACCTTTAGGATATCGCAATGATGCCAGGTGGGTCCAGGGGGATCTGATTCCCGTAGGGGGTCAACTGCAGGAGTTTTATCCAGCCTGGACCCGACTCACGTCAGATCAGTGGGTGTTGGAAGCCGTGCGAGAGGGTTATGCATTGGAATTCCAACTCCCAGTGGCCAACTCGTTTGTCCTATCACCATGCAAGGCCAACGCAAAGCGTGCGGCAGTGCGAGAAACAGTCCAAAGATTGCTGGATCTCAAAGCCATTGTTCCGGTTCCTTCAGACCAGTTAGGGTGCGGTCGATACTCCATATATTTCGTAGTCCCAAAGAAGGAGGGGATGTGGCGGCCCATCCTGGACCTGAAAAAGGTGAATTGCTGTCTCCGGGTGTCTCATTTTCGGATGGAAACCCTTCGGTCCGTCATCGTAGCAGTAAGGAAAGGAGAGTTTTTGACATCCTTGGACCTGTCGGAGGCATATCTTCACATTCCGATTCGCCGCGAGCATCAAAAATTCCTCCGCTTTGCGATCCCATGGGACATTTTCAATTTCAGGCTCTTCCCTTTGGCCTCGCAACCGTGCCACGGACGTTCATGAAGGTGATGGTGGTGGCGGCCTTGCAAAAGGAGGGAGTGTTGGTTCATCTGTATCTGGACAATTGGTTGATAAGGGCAAAGTCCCGGGAGGAGAGTGTGTCAGCGATGGCCAAGGTGATCGAGCTCCTGCAGCGCCTCGGTTGGGTGGTAAACGTGGTGAAGAGTTACTTGGAGCCGTCGCAAGTCTTGGAGTACCTGGGAGCTCCTTTTGACACAAGCATAGGTCGCGTGTTTCTCCCGCAGCAGAGGGTGCTGGCCTCAGGCAGCTGGTGTGGCAGTTTCTCAGCAAGCAGTGTCCCACAGCCTGGGAGTACTTGAGGGTGCTGGGGACAATGGCGGCGACCTTGGAGTTGGTGCTGTGGGCGCGTGCCCACATGAGATCGCTGCAGAGCGCATTGTTAAGAAGGTGGTCACATCAGCGAGATCCACTGTCCCAGAGATTGGCCTGTACAGCGTGGACCTGCTGGGCCCTGCAGTGGTGGTTACGTCCAGGGTGCTTAGAGAGAGGAATGTCATTGGAGGCGCTTTCATGGATATCCCTAACGACAGATGCCAGTCTGCAGGGCTGGGGGGCCCATTGTCAGGGTCAACTGGTTCAGGTTCAGTGGTCCTCGGTGGAGAAGACGTGGTCCATCAACAGGTTGGAGTTGAGAGCGGTAGCGCGGGCGCTACAGGAGTTACGCCCTTATCTTCAGGGAACAGCTATTCGGGTGTTCTCCGACAACGCAACGGCAGTGGCCTACATAAATCGTCAGGGAGGCACAAGCAGTGTGGCGCTGGAGGCCGAAGCAGAGAATTTGTTTGAGTGGGCCGAGGAGAATCTGGTGGCCCTGTCGGCGGCGCATGTCGCAGGAGTGGACAATGTGGAGGCTGATTTTCTGAGCCGCGTACGGGTAGACCTAGGGGAGTGGGTTCTGCATCCGGAGGTCTTCGCGATGTTGGTGCAGCGTTGGGGGACGCCGGTGATGGATCTGATGGTGACCTTCCGGTCTGCGCAAGTCAGCCGTTTCTTCAGCAGAAGAAAAGAAAGGATGGCGGAAGGCCTGGATGCCCTGATTCAGGTTTGGTCAGAGGGTCAGCTGCTGTATGTGTTTCCTCCGTGGGTTTTGATCGGTCCTGTGTTGCAGCGCATAGAGCTTCACAGGGGCCGAGTAATTCTAATTGCGCCAGATTGGCTGAGGAGACCGTGGTATGCCAACTTGGTCAGGCTCCTGGTGGAGGAGCCATGGCGGCTTCCAGTTCGCTGAGATCTTCTGACTCAGGGGCCCCTTTGCATGTCGCAGGTGGATCGATTCTCGCTTATGGCCTGGCTATTGAGCGGGCTAGGTTGAGGGCGAAGGGCTATTCGGTGGCAGTGATTGCTACCTTACTGAAATCCAAACGTCGATCTACTTCATTGGCTTATGTTAGAGTGTGGCGTGTTTTTGAGGCCTGGTGTGCGGAGAGGGACTTCGCCCCCTTATGGGCGTCAGTCCCGCAGGTTCTAGCGTTTTTACAGGACGGTTTTCAGAAAGACTCGGCGGCAGCTTCATTGAAGGTGCAGTTAGCAGCTCTGTCCTGTTACAGAGGTAAGGTGCGGGGCAGTCCTCTGGGAAGTCACCCGGATGTGAAACGGTTCCTGAGGGCGGTGATGCTCCTACGGCCGCCGCATAAGCGATCGGTCCCGGCGTGGGACTTGCCCTTGGTCTTAGAGGCATTAGGAAGAGCGCCTTTTGAGCCGTTAGCAGAAGCCTCATTGAAGGATCTTACCCTTAAGGTGGTGTTTTTGGTAGCCATTGCTTTGGCGAGGAGAGTTTCCGAGCTACAGGCATTTTCTTGTCGAAAGCCGTTTTTGTCCTTCTTTGATTCTAAGGTGGTGTTGCGGCTGGTGCCATCTTTTCTGCCTAAGGTGGTCTCGGTTTTTCATATGAACCAGGTAGTGGTTTTGCCGGTTTTTGTTACCAAAAAGAAAGGACAAGTAGCGGATCAGCTTCATCGCCTCAATGTGAGCCGAGCTTTAAAACAGTATGTGGCTCGCACGGCTAGTTTCCGTAAGTCTGATCGGTTGTTCGTGCTATTTGCCGGGCCACGGCAAGGGGAGGCGGCCTCTAAAGGCTCTATTGCTTGATGGTTGAAGGAGGCGATTGCGTCAGCATATCTCCTGCGAGGCCGCAAGGTGCCGGATGGGCTGCGGGCTCATTCCACCAGGGCGCAAGCGGCGTCGTGGGCAGAATGGGGCTTAGTTCCGCCAGTGGAGATCTCTGAGGCGGCGACATGGTCTTCGCTGCATTCCTTTGTGAAGCATTACCGTCTGGATGTTCAGGCGGGGAGGGATGCCTGTTTTGGAGCGGCGGTGCTTCAGGCTGGTGTGACAGTTCCCTCCCATTGAGTATCTGCACTGCTCTGGTACTTACCCAGAGATTCCGGGACTAGACTGGAGGGACGATCAGGAAGGTTAAATTAGACTTACCTGCTATTTGTAGTTCCTGGAGTAACTCCAGTCTAGTCCTGTATCCCGCCCTGTCTCACTGGTGGACCGTCGCCTGAAGCATATGAAGAATTACTGGTAAGTGCCCTTTTTCTAAGGGGTTAGGTGTGGTTCACGGTGGGACGGCTTATGCCTTGAGGCGGTTTTGGTCTGGGGATCCTTCTTTGCAGTTAGAAACAGGGGGACCTCAAGGCATGGCCCGTATATCTGAGGGCTTGTATATAGTTGGGGCTTCGGGTCCTGTAAGGCTCAGTGGGGCAGTTGTTTTTTGATTTTACGATGTTGCCTACTTACTTGTTGCTCCGGTGAGTCTGCTTTTCAATAGGTGAACTGGTGAGAGGAGGCGGTTCCAGTCCTTATATACTGGTGACATCACAGGAGTGAGGTTTCTCAGTCTCCAAAGCTGCTGGCATAGGTTGACAACCCAGAGATTCCGGGACTAGACTGGAGTTACTCCAGGAACTACAATTAGCAGGTAAGTCTAATTTAACCTTACTGTCTCGTCGACGGACTTGGAAGATATAATGGAGGAAAGAGATGGAGAAATAGTGGAGGAGAGAGTCAAGGGATCAATATTATGAAGGTTTCTAAATAGGTTGGAGGAGACAGGACGAGGTTGAGACAGCGGGAGCTGAAGATTAAAGCTTAAAAGGTGATGGTCAGATAAGGTAAGAATTGAGTTACGGAAGTTTGAGGGAGAGGAATTAGAGAAGAGTATCAGGTCAAGGCAGTGGCTGTGCTGGTGGGTGGGGGCATTGGAACAAAGTTGGAGGTCAAACGAGGAGGTAAGGGCGAGGAGCTTTAAAGCATGGGGATTGGAGGGGTTATCGACGTGAATGTTAAAATCCCCAAGAATAAGAGTGGGGGAAGAGGAATTCAGAAAGACGGAAAGCCAGGAGTCGAAGTCGGTAAGGAAGGTGGAAGCAGATTTGTTGGGAGGGCAATAGATAACAGCTACTCGGAGGGGAAGTGGTGAGAAGAGGTGAATGGAGTGGACTTCAAAAGAGAGAAAGGCGTGAGACTGAGGCAGCAGGAGGGGTTGGAATTGACAAGAGGGAGAAAGTAGAAGCCCAACACCACCACCGCGGACAGTGGAACGAGGCGTATGGGAGAATTGATAGCCCCCGTGACAGAGAGCAGCAGTAGATGCAGTATTATCTGGGAGGAGCCAGGTCTCAGTTAGGGCAAGAAGATGTAGAGTGTAAGAGATAAAGAGATCATGAGTAAAAGCAAGTTTATTAGAGACCGAGTGTACATTCCACAAGGCACATGAGAACGGGAGAGTGGAAGGGGAAAGGAGAGGGATATGGATTAGATTGGACAAGTTACGTGAGGATTTCTTTTTAGAGTAAGACAGAGATCTAGAGGAACCAGGGTAGGGGTAGGTATCTCTGGATGGCTGTGCATTCCATAAGGCACATGAGGGAGGGAGAGTGGAAGGGGAACGAAGGGGGATATTTATGAGATTAGACAGATTACGTGAGGGTCTCTTCTTAGAGTGAAACAGAATTCTAAAGGGGCCAGGGTTGAGGCTGATATCTCTGGATGAGTGTGTGGCACATGAGGGAGGGAGACTGGAAGGGGAAAGGAGAGGGGATATGGATGAGATTAGATAAGTTACGTGAGGAGCTCTTTTTATAGTGGGATAGAAATCGAGGGAGGCCAGGGTTGGGGTTGATATTACCTGATGAGAGAAGGAGTAGTAGAGAGCGGGGTAAAGAGGAGGCAGTACGACGGAAGTGAGGGTGGGGTTGCCTTAGGGAGAGGGGGACTGGTTGAATGAGAGGGAGAGTGTGGTGAAGCTCAAGAGCTGATGCTAGGTTAGAAGACAGAATGGAGGGAGAAGTGAGGAAGGTAGAGGGGGAATGGGGGGGAGGAATGAGGGTGCTGGTAGGAGGGGAAGCAGTTGGGGAGCATGAGGAAAAGGAAGGACAATGTGATGTGGGGCCATTGAAGAGGGATAGTGGGGCTATGCAGCATATGTTATCTTACACTCAAGATGTGGTCAAATTTTTAGAGGGTACTAACGTGTAGAACAATTCATGAAAATAATCCCTCTATACCTACGATGGCTATGATCTACTTCAAATCAGTAACTTATTATGAATTATGCATTGAGGAGAACGGGTCTCAGACTTTTTTCATTAGCGTTATCCTGCAGACTTTGTCTATGGATATATGCCAACAGTTGCATCAATGACCCAATGTTCTCCCTAACTTAAATGCAGCATTGCTAACAAACTGATTGACATTTCATATGCGAAAATGATAAAATAATATCTCGCTTATCTTGATGATTCCCCAGGCCAGGCCCTCGGGCGTGGGCGCGCTAAAGGCGCTTTGTTGAATTTAAATTTTCTGACGTTGTGGCCTGATTGGCCTCGGTGTGTGGAGGGGGAGGAGCTTCCTCTCCTGCTCTACTCCCTGACGCCGATCCGGTGCCGGGCATTCTTCAAGCTCAGCTAGACCCCTCTCGTGTTATCTCTACCTTCCTGGGTGTTTACACTGTTGCAGATTTGGTATCATCTGCAAAGAGGCAAACCTTACCCAACAACCCTTCCGCAATATCACTAACAAAGCTGTTAAAAAGAATCAGACGAAGGATAGATCCCTAAGGTACTCCACTGGTAACCACCTCCTCCTCAGAGTGAACTCCATTTACCTGCACCCTTTGTCATCTCCCACTCAACCAATTTCTAAACCAAGCAGTTTTAGGGTTCAACCTTAGAGTGCTCAGTTTATCAGTTGCCTGTGCGGAACGGTGTCAAAGGCTTTACTGAAATCTAAATACACCACATTTAGGGCCCTCCCTCGGTCCAACTCCTTAGTCACCCAGTCAAAGAAATCAATCAGATTACTCTGACAAGACATGCCTCTGTTGAATCCATGCTGCCTCGGATCTGGTAATCCGTTGGACTCCAGAAACCTCACTATTTTCTCTTTCAGAAGCGTTTCCAATAATTTACTCACCACCGAAGTTAAACTAACTGGCCTGTAGTTTTCAACCACATCCTTACTTCCGCTTTTGTGTAAAGGCACCACATGAGCCTCTCTCCAGTCCTTTGGCACCACTCCTGACTCCAAAGAGGCATTGATATTGCTGAAGGACTGAATGGAAAAGTCTGTCTTTTTGCAGATTACATGAAAATTTGCAGCAGAGTGGACTCCCTTGAGGGAATGGATAACATGAGGAAAGATTTACAAAAGCTGGAATAATAGTCTAATGCTTGGCAGTTAAGATTTAATGTGAAGAAGTGCAGTGTCATGCACTTGGGAAGCAGAAATCCAAGGGAATTGTATGTGATAGGGGGTGAGAGGTTGGTGTGCATGGACCAGGAGAAGGACCTTGGAGTGATTGTTTCTGAGGATCTCAAGGTGGCAAAAGCCAGAAGGATGCTGGGTTGTATACAGAGAGGAATTACCAGCCGAAAGGAAGAGGTGCTAATGCCACTGTACAAGTCACTGGTGAGGCCTCACTTGGAATATTGTATTCAGTTTTTGAGACCATATTTCGCAAAGGATATAAAAAGGCTGGAAGCAGTTCAGAGGAAGACGACCAAAATGATTTGGAGCCTGTGTCAGAAGACTTATGAGAAGAGACTTGAAGACCTAAATATGTACACTCTGGAGGAGAGGAGGAACAGGGGAGATATGATTCAGAACTTTAAATACTTAGAGTATTAATGAACAAACAAACCTCTTCCAAAGACGGGGAATCTGTAAAACTAGAGGGCATAACCTGAAGCTGCAAGGTGGTAAACTGAAAGTCAATGTCAGGAAATACTTTTTCACTGAAAGGGTGGTGGATGCTTGGAATGCCCTCCCGATGGAAGTGGTGGGGGCAAATACAGTGACAGAATTCAAAATGGGATGGGACAGACACAGAGGATCCCTTTACAGCAACAGGATAAAGTCAAAATAAACATAACTCTTATATCTGAACAAATACACCTCTAAAGAAAGGCATGGGGAAGGGCAACCTGCACAGAGAAGCAGGTGCACCTTCTCTTGCCGCCTTGCTGGGCAGACTAGATGGACCATACTGGTCTTTATCTGCCGTCATAAACTATGTTACTATGAGTCAATTCACAATCTCATGTATTATGCTCATTTTTCTCAGGACCTATTGTGTTCTGTCAGTTGCTTCTGTTTGTAAGGTGACCACATGTTGTCATGCTTTTTCTATGAGAGGGCCTACACATTGGAATTCCTTACCTCAGACTGTACGAGATATTTCTTAACTTTCTTTTCATAAAGGTTTGAAAATCTATCTTTTTAAAAAAAAGGCCTTCTCTGTTTGATTAGTGTACTGGTACATTGGCTTGTTTGTCATTACTATGAGCACTCTGTTATAACTGCTTATATGGTATAATGATGGAATAACTGTATAAATAAATAAATGTGACTAATGGAGTGATGAAAATTTTCAATAAAGTAGGGGATAAAATCGATTCCAGGGGAACACCACATTTAAAGGGATATTCTTTTGAATAGGAATTAACTTGACTGTAAATGAGCGAGAGGAAAGACTTGAACCAATTGATGGGCATGTCTTTATTACCAAAACTTTCTAATGTAAATAACAATGAGCATCCACTAAATCTAAAGCTGCTGAAATGTCAAGCTATAACAAAAGGACCTTTTTACCCTCATCCAGGCGAGAATGTATCTCATCATGAAGAGAAAACAATAGAGTTTCAGTATTGTGCAATCTTCTGATTCCAGATTGTTTTGGACGGAAAGTATTACTCATCTCAAGATGCTGAGTCAACCGCTTTTTCTGCCACTTTCGCAAAGAATGGTAAGTTTGAAATTAGATGGTAAGTGGAGGGAATTGAAGGGATCAGATTTCAAATCTTTCAGGAATAGTCTAACCACAGCTCTCTTCCACTGTTTTGGAACAGTACCCGATGTAAGACTTCAGTTTAAAATATTCAAAAGGACATCAAAATAGAGTGTAAGATCTCTTTAATAGAAGTGGGAGATAGTGTATTGGAACTTGGCAGCTTTAAGTTCATGGTATTGATCATTTTTTCCAATCCTACACTATTAAGAGGAGGAACAGAACAGAAGGTGCTCAGAGGGACAGCATTATTTAAGAAAGAGGAGATTGAAGTAACTTGAAATAAGTAACAAAGGAAAGGCATGCACTGGGGGAAGGAGCTACATAAGGAGTCAATTTTGTTAATCAGGAAGAGTCCACATTAATCAGGAGAAATATAGTAGATAGGATTAAATTGCGAGTATGT
This sequence comes from Ichthyophis bannanicus, assembly GCA_033557465.1. Lineage (NCBI taxonomy): Eukaryota > Metazoa > Chordata > Amphibia > Gymnophiona > Ichthyophiidae > Ichthyophis > Ichthyophis bannanicus. The sequence continues at coordinate 927,421 of JAWIIG010000024.1, read as the reverse complement.
GGGAGCAAGTTCCCTGACTGCCTTGAAGCATTGTCTGAGAATGCTTTTGTGTGGTCATAATTTGGTTTGAGCAATATTCCTTTGTTTTCTTGATCAAAGTCTTGTATGCCTTTTGGAGAGATAGGCAAACAGAACTATTCTCAAAAGGTTTTCTTTTCATCACTTTCTTTCTGCTTTATTCAGTTTTTGCTTAAATTCTTTCAGAGAAGAGTTTTATACTATGGATGTTCTCACGGTTTAAAATTCTTTTCCTTAGCTGGTGCCAATTTTTCTCTGAAGGACAAACAATTAGTTTCTGATCACAGTTCAAGGAACACAGAACAATTAAATGCTTGCTGCTATGACATTGTCAATTTGGCCTCATTCAAAGCAGTAGCCAATAAAGCCTGCTGAGATGCGCTAAGGCATCTCCACAAAACACAGTAGTGAGTAACACTTAGCAAGTGTGTTGGAATATTGTATTGCAAAAGAGCCTCCTTGGATGTCCTAAATGAGAATGCAATCTTAGATGTCCTAAATGAGAATGCATCTTAGAGATGAGTTTAATGTTATGGGGTAATTTCATAAGCCATTTTTTTTAGTAAAATAGCATTTTATATGCAAAAAGAGGACACAAAACTGCCCAGGATATCTGCACAAAATGTATGTGCAGATATTCTACTTATACATAGTTTTATCTGGAATAACCATAGGCATTCTTAGAGATGGAGTCTAGGTGGAGTTAGGACTTACATACATCTGTTATAAAAATACACACAGATACATATGAATTTCGCCAAAAACATATGCATCCAGGTGTACTGTAAGTGTAAGACCTTGCTTCCTGGGGGAAGGGGTTCTTTTATAATGGAAAATATGCACATAAACTCCCTTTATAAGACAGGCATAATTATGTGCATTTCTGCCACACAAGGTAGGTACCATATTATAAAATGAACTTCAATGCCTTTTCCTTTAGGACTTTATTTTTTGGGTCAGTGGTATTACGTAGCATGGCTGTGGAAGGAATACATTTATTTAAAGCGTATACAGCTTTTTAAAAGCATAATATTTCTTTTAATTATCTTTCAAAGCAGCGAAGAGGTACAAGCTCTTTACAAAATACTACAAACATTTACAACAAAACCGTATCGCATTTTCATAGCAAAGTGACACTAAAATTGTTCAATACATCATTAACAAACTTTATTCTTTACCGTGCCCCTCTCCCTTTATCTGGAGCAGTAATCTGTGACCTTATGAAGAGCTCTCCTCCTGCTGTATCATTTCAGTTGCATTATCCCTTGCTCCGTTTTATATAACCTCCCCGTTTCATGTAATGATCCTAAACTTTAACCCTTAATGTAATTAAATATGGTTTTATATTAAATTCCTAATTACATTTAACATTTATTCTTTAACTTGCTCAGCGGTGTTTCCCTCCTCCTCTGTTGTGCTGGGTAGTAGCTTTTCCCATTTTTTCCATACCTGTTCTCCCCATTCTTGTCTCCCCAGTAAGAGGTAAGTGATTGTGTCAAAGGATCGTGCTTCATTCACCTTTTGCTCCCAGTCTGTTAACCGTGGACTCTCCTGGGATTTCCAGCACCATGCCACCACCACTCTGGCCATCAATAGTAATCTGGCTTGGAGACGTGCTTCAGGATTAACGTATTCAGCTGGCCTCCCATACCTAACATACCTCATCAAGATCTAGGGCCTATATAAACCCCAATGCTGCACCAATCTTTTTAGCCACTCATTCCCAATATTCCCGAAAATGTGGACAGCCCCACCACATATGAAAGAAGGAACATCTTTTATTTATTTATTTAACCTTATCCTTCAATCAAAGTGGTTTACATCATAATTTAGCTGAGTACATTAAACAAGGGCAGGGTTTTGTGTTTTTTAGTGCCATCAAGTCAGTGTTGACTCATAGTGACCCAGCTACCTCTGGGTTTTCTTGGCAATGTATCACCGGAAGTAGATTGCCAGCCTTTTCTTCCGAGGCAATGGCGGGTAAAGTGACTTGCCCAAAGTCACAAGGAGTGCCAGTGGGAATCGAATCCTTGATCTTCTGGATACTAGGCAGTTGCTCTAACCACTAGGCTACTCCTCCACTCCCCAAGGGCGGGGTACAGCTGGAATAAAACATAGGGTGAGCTGTTATGCAGGGTGATTAACAGGGAGAACTATGTACATATGGGTGCGCTATTTACAGTACAGACCATGTTTCGTGTTGTGTGCCGTTGATCAGAAGAGGATAAGAGGGGGATATTGTCTGTTACATTTATTCTTCTAAGTAACATGACCAAAGTGCTCAGTGAACAAGAGGGTCTTGAGCTTTTTTCTGAAATCTTTGATGTCTCGCAAAGCATGAATGTTTTCATAGAGGGAATTCCATAATGCTGGTGCAGCAAGCGAGAGTGCTCTTCTGGACGTGATATAGTTGGTTTTTTGGTATTCTGTGGATACGACAAGCATATTTTCCTTGTTTTGCTTGGGTCGTGTGCCGGGGTCTCTGAGATCTCAAAGATGTCTGCTGAGCAGTGGTGGATGATTTTGAATATGTTCAGGGTTGTTTTAAACCTTGCACAGGTGTGAATTGGCAGTCGGTAGTTGGTGGAATATTGGGGTGAAATGTTCATTTCTGGCTGTGCCCGTGATGATGCGTGCTGCTGTATTTTGTACCAGCTGGAGTAGATGGGTGGCTTGCTTTGGGAGACCTTGATAAAGTGCATTACTGTAATCCAGTATAGGGGTAATAACTGCCTGGCACACTGTGCGGAAATGGTCGTGGCTTAGTAGTGGTGTCAGCCTCCTGATGCATTTTAGTATGTAGTATGCTTTTGCAGCTGTTTTGTTGATGTGGGACTGAAGGTTCAGGTTCTTGTCTAGGGTGATATCCAGGTATCTCACTTCACTCTGTACTGTTATCGTCTTGTGCAGGAGATCAATTGATTGGGGGGGAGGGTTAAATGTAGCATTTCTTGTAATGTATAGTGCTTCTGTCTTGTCATAGTTTATTGCCAAATTGTTGTTCTTGAGCCAGTTTGTCATGTCTTCAAGACATTGGATTATGTTTGTGAGGTCGGGTGAGTGTAGGTCGATTGGGGTATATACCATGAGATCATCAGCATATATGTGATAATGTATGTTATATCTTTTTATAATGTTGCAGATGGGCTGAATGTAAAGGTTAAAGAGGATTGATGAGAGTGGGGAACCTTGAGGGTATGCCTTGTGGTATGGAGAACAGTATGGATTTTGCCACATCCCCTCCAACATAACCCATCCCCCTGCTGACTACCTCTGCTAATTTGCAGAGGGGTCAAATAGGACTAATATAGAATCTGAAATTGGGTCTGTCACCAATTCATGATTAAGGTCCACTTATAAAGCCCCATACACTTGTTCCCACTCAGCCTCCGTGTATTCCTTCCCCAGCCATACACTCTACCCTTCTAAATGAGTAGGGGGTGAGCTGAATCTCTCCTCTAGGAATTTATGATATAAACTGGATAATAGTCGGGTCCCAGAGCTACCCTTATATAATAAATCTTCCAAACAGGTCAGCTTTCTGGTAAGTTGTTACCCTATTCCTCTTCTGTACAAAAAATCTCAGTTGAAAATATGAATGAAAGAGAATTTGTCTCCCCACCCTTTCCTGTAATTCCTTCTGGGCAAGACATTTCCCAACCTTCAGTACTTCTGAAAAGTGCTGGATCCCCTTTTCCTGGAGGCTGGTCAATAAGAGAAAGTATTCAGGACCTGAGAAAGGAGCGTGGTCTCTAATATAGGACCATTTTAATAGTTCTGCCGGGAAAAATCCTTGCCGGTGACATCGACATCCCTCCCTTATTAAGGATCCAATAAAAGGGTGGCTAAGGACCTTTTTGCCCCCTGCTGCTCCTAACCTGCCTCCTGCTCCATTGGTTATCCAGTCAAATATTGTAAAGGGGGCTAAATATCTTCTTTCCAAATTAATCCATATAACTTCCCTCGGTCGGTCATAGTTGGCCTTCATGGATTGTACTATAGCCGCTCGGTAGTACAGCCATAGGCTTGGGAGCCATACTCCTTGTTCATGTAACCGAGCTAGCTGATTAGCTCCTATGCGAACCCATTTCCCCTCTCCCATATGAATTTAAGAAGTGTTTTTCCCCATTTTACTGAGAAAATAAGAAATTAAATGTAGGAAGGACGATAATCTTAAGGGCTGCCAATCTCCCCAGCCAGATCAAGTTAACGTCCTTCAATTAGGTAAGATCTGTGTTGCCATTTTGGTGTAATTGAACTGAAATAGATCATCAGGATCACGCCTTATATGTTTCCCTAAATACCTAATTGTCTGTCCAGCCCACTGAAAAGGGAATTCAGTGGAGAATGTTTCGATAAGTCCCCGAGATTCAAGGCGTCGGTCTTTGTTAGGTTTACCTTGAACCCCAACACCTCTTCAAAAGCTTGTAATTCCTGTAATAAATGCAGGAGAGATTCCAATGGTTTGGAAACAAAGATTAAAGTGTCGTCCACATATAACAGTATCTTATGTTCTTGTTTTCCCACCACTATGGGCTGAATTCCTGGATTCTCTTGCACCTTTGCTGCAAAACCCTCAATTACCATTGCAAAAAGCGTGGAGGAGAGAGGGCATCCCTGCCTTATGCCTCGCCTCAATGCAAAGGTCCCCGATCTGTCTCTATTTACTAGTACTCTTGCTGATGGATTGTAGTACAGTGCCTGAATTCCATGTATAAAACCCTCTCCCAAATTAAAAGTCTTCAGCATTTCGAAAAGAAAGTTCTATTCAACATGGTCGAATGCCTTTTCTGCATCGATCGAGACAGAGAGCGTGGGAGTACCCACATCTTTTATAAGCCATAAGAGATTTATAGTTCTCCTTACATTATCAGATATCAACAGACCCTTTATGAAACCAGATTGGTCTGGATGTATGAGGTTGGGGAGAATGTTTTCTATCCGCTTTGCTAACACTTTGGCAAATACTGTAGTTTTGCATCTGTATTAATCAGCACTATGGGCCTGTCGCTGCCACATGCTTCTGATGGTTCTGCCTCCTTGTGCAGGACTATAATATTGGCCTGAGATATTGAGGCAGGTAGTGGCCTCCCTTGCAATACCCCAGTGAAAATTCTCACCAGTAATGTGAAGAATTACTCACTTAGACCTCACTCAGTTGGGAACCCATCCTCCCCAGTGGCTTTATTTATTTATTTATTTATTTACATTCTCTTATATACCACGCTATTCTGCATCAGTGCGGTTTACATTGAACAAACTGAAATTACATTGAACAGGGCATTATAACTTGGAGATAACTATTTTACAGGGAACATGGGCTATGGAGGGTTAAGTGGCTTGCCCAAGACCACAAGGAGCACCTGTGGGACTAGAAACTCCAGTCCTTCCAGCCCAAGGTTGCTGTCCTCTAGTGGGATTTGAACCCCCGACCTTCCGGCCTAAAGTACCTTGCCCAACCACTAGGCCACTCCTCCACTCCTTTCCCTCGAGGTATAGATCTTATAGCTTCTTGTACCTCTTTTATACTGACAGGGCATCCAAGTCTAGCAGCTTCCTCATCCTCTAATCGGTGTAGGGTCAACGATCCCAGATACTTTCAGGGCCTGCTCTTACACCTCAACTTTGGACTGACATAACTTATTGTAAAATGTTCAAAATTCAATGCAGATTCCCTTGGCAGAGCACACTCTTTCCCCCTCCTTTCTCCGCAATTAATCGTGAGGCTCTCCTTTTCTTGAATTGCCAGGCTAATAATTTCCCAGCCTTATTTTCCCGTTCCATATATGTGTGTTTTGTAAGGTTCAAAAGTCGAGCAATGTGCTCACTTTCTAGCACGGAGAGTTGATGCTTAACCTTTGCCAATCTGCGCTGAATATCCCACCTCACACTCCAACTATGTTCCCCCTGAAGTTCCTGCAATTGCTTTAATAATGTATGCTTAAGTTTTTCTTTGTCTTTCTTGCATTGTGAAGCCCACTGAATTAACATGGCTCTCAGAAAGGCTTTCACACTGTCCCACAGAACCCTGTCAGATACTTCTGTAACATTTATTTCTACATATTTTTGCCTTTCACTTTGTAACTGCTCTATTACCCTCTTATCTTTCAGCATTACAGTGTTGGCTCTCCAGCTCGACCAGTCTGCTTTGGCCCCTGGCCCAAATGGGTTCCACCTACACTTCATTTTCCTGTGCTGGTTAGGAGATAGTCTATTAAGAATATGCGTCTGTTCTCCGGGTATAGCATGTGTATTCTCAGCTACCTCTATTGTTCGGCCTCCATATATCTGCAAGACCCCAACACTGCATGCATATTCATAGTTCCCATTTGCAGTTCTTCATTTTTATGTAGTTTTGCTATGTAATTAGAATGGTCCAAATTTTCTAAGGTACAGTTTAAATCTCCTCCGACCACCCAGTCTCTCTTTGCTACCGCTGTAAATTTTTGAATACAGGTCTTAAAAATGTGCCTTTGGGGACCGTTAAAGGCATATAAATTAAGAATGGCCAGCTAATATTTTTATATCCTCTCCATTACCCAGACCACCAGGCCTTGAGAGTCTCCTCTCGTTGCAAAGAGGACAAAGGGAAACCGTTTGTGTAGTAATATGGCCACCCCCTCTTTTTTTTAGTTGTATGCTGAACAAAACATTTGCTTATAGCACAGATCTTGGAATTTTTTTATGTTCTTGCTCTGTTAAGTGGTTTCCTGGAGTAATGCAATATCTACTTTCTCCTGAAACACAAGATCCAGCACTCTGCACCTCTTGCATGGGTAATTAATTCCTTGATATTAAGTGTGGCGATTTTTAATTCCCTCCATGTGGGTTAGGTTTGAATCTCCCCTTCTTACCGATCAAGCTCCCATCACAGCATACCTCTTCCCCTGCTATTTGTGATCCCACCACTGAGCATGGATAACAAGTAACCCAGAACCACAAATTATCCCAATTACAACATTTTGCTTCAAAAACTAATCACTTCCTCCAACCTCTTTTTTTTATTTTTTTACTTCCATCAAAAGCCCATTAAATCTATTGTATTAAAATAGAACCTCTTGAATTCCCCCTCCCTCCCCCACCCACAACCAACCCCCCTTTATTGATTCTCTTTCATCCTTCACTCACACTGTTCCATCAAGCCATGTTTATCCCAGTACCTAATTTTAACACAGTTCACATCTGTTCCACCCAGAGGCCCATCGCTGCCCTCCTTAAATGCCCACTGCTAGCTGTGTCATGCTCTCGAAAGGTGCATTAATAATTGTGAAAGTCATTGTCTGTTCTATATCGCTCTTTTCTCACTGCCATGGTTCAGTTGTTTTCAGGCACCGGTGATTACTGCTCCTCTCGCTTCCTTCTTTCTTTTTCTAAAGGCTGCTCCAGCTTGATTTCTGCTCCCTGCTGTTTCTTTGACCAGTTGATGTGTCGGGGAAGTGGCCATGATTCCAGCCTTGAATGGATGTTGATCTTGTTGGGGACTGCTATGTGGCGGTGTTTTATTCCTGCCAGATGTGCCACTTGGTTTTGGTGATACTTTTGCCAAAACATTATGTACTGCTTCTGGAGAAGTAAAGAATTGTCGCACACCATTCTCTATTATAATTAGTTTTGCTGGGTACCACAGGGCTGCTTTGAATCCTTTTGTTGCCAACAAGTCCCTGCATTTTAAAAGTTTCCGCCTTTTCTGGACAGTTTGGAAAATTATGACCTTTCAATCATTAAACAGTGTGAATCCAGTTTGTCTGGCCGCTCGGATAATGAATTCCCTTTCTTGAAATCTTAGCAGCTTAACGATGAATGTGCACGGTCATGCATTGGCCTCTGGTCTCAGACAGAGTTCTCTATGAGCGCATTCAAGTTCCCACTGCCAGCGGGGCCAGGGAATTGGGAAAGCACTCTAGCAGCATCTCTTGTACAAATTTCACCGGGTTGTTCTCAGCCCCCTCCAGGACTCCGAATATGCGAATATTAGATCACCAGTCCCTATTTTCATATGCCTCCAATTGTTCGTGTACCCTCTGTATTTGTGTTTTGAGTGTTCACCTCTGCCACAAGCCCCTGCTGCGTATCCTCCAAACTCCCCACTCTCTTTTCTGCTTGATCCAGGTGGGCACCAATGCTGACAAATTTTTTCTTCTATTTTTGTGAGTACTTTGTCCACAATTTCCATTTTAGATGTCCTAATTTCCTGTAGCACTGTTAGCAGCATCTCATTGCCTACCGACGGTGCACCTTCGGTCCTGCTTGCCTCTAAACGAGCCTGGGAATGGTGGAGCAGATGACGCTTCTAGCCTTGCCTGACTACCTTTGTTTTGGTGGCAAATAATTCTTTAATTGTTTTGTAAGTTTGGGCTTTTACTGTTTTAGGCATTGTCACAGTGAGCGCCCAATTTTACAGTCCGTACGATGAAAGACTTCAGTTGTGTGGAGGTGGGAAAGAGATCAGTTCCTCGTGTCCTCCTACACAGCCATCTTGACCGGAAGTCTAAAAGCCTAATATTTAAAAATAGTACTTTCTATAAGGGCTGGCCCAACTATTAGGCAAGATTATGGGGTTGCATAGGTCATCAGCTTCTTGAGGGGGGAGGGGAGGGGAAAGGGCAGCAGCAACATTCAAAGCAAAACAATAGATTTAGACACCACGCAAACTCAAAAGAGCCATCAGTACAAACTTTTACCTCCAGGAAGAGCACACATACATACTGCCACTACTATTCATCATTTATATAGTGTTACAAAGCATACACAGCACTGTACAAACACATATAAAAGATGGTCACTAAAAAGCTGAAGAAAGTGCTTGTCTTTGCATTTGCCACCATCGCCATCAGATCCATTGCGGACTGCCCCCAGGTCCGAATTATCCATTGAAAGGCCCAGGAGACAAGTTCCATTTCACTGGGATCCAGAGTGTGATGGCTGAGGAAGTCAGCCTGAATGTTGTCTATCCCAGCGATGTGCTGTGTCGACAGAGCCTGCAGATGATGCTCTGCCCAGGGGAAGAAAAGGGCCATCTCCCTGGCCATTCCCAGACACTTTGTTCTACCTTGGCAATTCAGATAGGATACTGTCGTAGCATTGCTGGAAAGGACTCAGACTGCTTGAGAGCAAAGGTGAAGCAGAAAGCGTAGCAGGGCCAGACAGACCACCTGGGGGTCTAGGCGGTTGAGTGGCGTCCAGGAGCCCTGCATCATCTGGTTTAGGCAATGAGCTCCCTGACCCAAGAGGCTCACGTCGGTGGTCACCAGAATCCAGCGAGGAGTCTCCAAGGGAATACCCTGGAGCAGATGGGCCAGCAAGAGCCATCAGAGAAGATTGGCTTGCATCAAACGAGGGAGCAGGAGCTGTTGGTCATATTCCTCCGAAACAGCATATGCACTCAAGCCCATGGTATGACATTGATAGTGGCCGCCATAGACCCTAGAATCTGGAGACAGTCCTGCATCCGGGGACTGCTCTGCGTAAGAAACACTTGGAGGAGCGACAAGAGCTTCCAAAAACACTCCTGCATCAGAAAATCCATGCCCAGCCGAGTATCGAAAGGGCCACTAAGAATTCCATGGCTTTGGATGGCTGCAGTTTGCCCTTGAAAGGGAACTTGTTGAGGTGTGCCTTTGATGCCGAATCAGCCAACCACTGTCAAAGCCAGAGCCATCAACACACCATCATCAAAACCAGAGCCATCAATGTGCCACCATCCCGGCAGCCACTGACCATGTCGAGAGGCGAAGGAGATCATAAGTATCCACCAAGAAGGCTGTAACAGATTCCAAGCGTGCTAATGCTGGATCCTCGGGCAATTGCTGAATCCATCACAGAAGGGCTCGAGCCACCAGCACTCCACAAACTTGAGTCTTGGAGTGCTAAAGTCACAGTGGAAGTAGCCCACAAGACTGTCAAAAGCTTGTTAACCTCTGTCTCTACTTCCAAATCCCCAGACCAAGATCCTGGCTAGCTTGCTCATTCCAGGGAAGAAATATCTGACTATAAAAAGTGGAGAGTGAGCCCAACTCCTTCACAATCAAGCAGCAGACACCCTTCCACAGTTTCTCCTTAACATTGTCCACCAGCACTGACTCATTAAGTGTCTGCTAATAATGTCAAAATTGCAGGTAAGCTAATAAATCGCTGTTAGAAAGCTGGTAAGATTCAACCAATTACTGAAAGGGCTGAATCTGTCCATCCTCCTTAGGTCGGCTAACCTTCCCAACCCCTTCCTTGCCCAATCCTTTAAAAAGTCTTCTGTGCATGGCAGCTGGAAAGTCAGCATTACTTCCCAAAGTGACACAATTAATATATTCTTTTTAAGAACCACAGCTAGTCAAGATGCTTGGACATGAAGCACATATGAAGAGCGGGACCTAGGCGTAGTTGTGTCCGATGATCTTAAAGTAGCTAAACAGGTAGAAAAGGCGACGGCAAAAGCTAGAATGATGCTTGGGTGCATACGGAGAGGAATGGCTAGCAGAAAAAAGGAGGTGATAATGCCTCTGTATAAGTCTTTGGTGCGACCTCATTTGGAGTATGGTGTGCAATTCTGGAGACCGCACCTTCAAAAGGATGTGAACAGGATGGAGTCGGTGCAGAGGGTTGCTACTAAGATGATTAGTAGTCTTCATTATAAAGCATATGAGGACAGACTTAAGGATCTTAATATGTACACCTTAGAGGAAAGGCGGGATAGAGGTGATATGATTGAGATGTTTAAATACCTCCGTGGCATAAATGTTCAGGGAGAGAGCCTCTTTCAATTGAAAGCAAGTTCTGTGACGAGGGGACATGGGATGAGGGTGAAGGGAGATAGATTCAGGAGTGATATGCGGAAATATTTCTTTACGGAAAGAGTAGTGGATCCGTGGAATAGTCTCCCAGTGGAGGTGGTAGAGATGAGGACAGTAACTGAATTCAAAAAAGCATGGGACCAACACAGATTATCTCTAAAGGTAAAAAGTGGACTGTTGTAGTTGTTGTTATGGAAGGACAGACTAGATGGGCCTTGTGGTCTTTTTCTGTCATCATGTTTCTATGTTTCTATATGCCAACCCCAAAAGTTTAAACTCTTTATCGCCTTCCAAATATAAACAGAGGTATCTCAGAGCCAGTCTCCCAAATGTCTCAAGTTGCATACCATATTATAAAAATACAGGTTGGGCAGAGCACAACCCCACTTCTCCTTGGAATATATTAAAAACTGTATCCTAACCTACACCTTCTTGCCCTGCCCAAAAATCTAAGTAAAGAAGTTCTCAAAAATCTGAGTTCTCTACAGCACACCATCTATAGCCATCTGGGTAAGATAATCATCTTGTACAAGAATATCCTACCCATCAGAGACAACAGGAAATTCATCCAATTTTGTAATTGAGCTTGTGTCTCTGCTAAAAGTGTATCAATATTCATCCAGTAAAGGCAATCAATATTCTCAGGGAAAATACCAAGATATCTCAGGGATGCCTCCGTCCACCTAAGAAGAAATGCCTTTCCAAGGCTTTGTCCATGTGAAGATTAAGGGAGATGGCTACAGACTTATAAAAATTTTGTCATAATCCTGCTACTTGCCCAAACTCCTGAAGCATCACTTGAAGCGAGTCCACTGGACTGGACGGAAGCATAAGATTTTATTTATTTATTTAGCTAAGCTTATATACTGCTTGGTCTAAAAGTCAAAGTGGTTTACTGAAAACGAAAAGCCAAACAAGCTTATACAGAACAAGAACTTAAATTAGGGAAACGCCAGGAGTCAGGGCTGACTCGAAGGCACACATTGCATTTGCAAAGGGGAGAGCATTGAAGATTTGCCTAATTTATATATACTACAAAACAACAGTATGTCTGGGTAGCCTCATCAATCGCTCCACCCACCAATATCTCAGTTAGCCCACAGATGCTGGAGGTTCCAGAAATACCCAAAAGAGTAAGGGATAAAGATGGCAACCCTGCCTAGTCCCACTTTCCAACTTGAAATCCTGCAATATAACCCCCATTAAGAACAGCAGCCGACTGTAGTGAAAATGAATTAAAGTTGACTACTGATTATGCATCAGCAGTGAGTTAGGGTTAATTAAACCTCAGATTTATGAGAGAGAGAGATTCCTGTACAATTTGGTGAAAAACATCTTCTTGCATAACTACATCATGTGAAACTTATGAGAGGGAGTCCTGATACAAGGATGTAGATAAGGAAAAGCTTCTTCCCATAGCAACTATGCTTTTTCTCATAAAGTGAAGGTCATCTATCAGAGTTCTGAGCTTCGGAACCATGGGATAGGAGATGCCTCTCCCTTGAGCATTCTCAGGTGCCTGGCCAGCATCTTGATTATGTTTAATGGATAGCTGATCCTATTTTGTGTATATGTCACCTGATGGAAAATTACAGGTTGCTCTTGCAACAGGATAACATGGGGGCCTTTTTCAGCCAGGAGAGAGAAAAATGTGTTTCACCTATGGAGTGAACACGTGCACTGCCTAGGAGTCTCCCGACTGAGAAGTTTCTTCTTTCTCTTGCCTGGCTGAATCCGGAACCCATTTAGTCAGTGTAGCATGAGATGAAGTTCACGGCTCTGTCGGTGATGTATCATTTTCCTGTATCTTGCTGTTTGTAGATAAGTGAATTACTTGCTTTCAAGTTACCTTTTCTTTATTTTATAAATAAACTTCTTATCTTTATTCCAAAGTCTGTTAGCCTTTATTTTCGCACCCCATTCAATTAGCAAAGCACTGACCTAGGATTGGGGTACAAAGCTCTACTAATCTCAGCCAGAAAATACCCATTGATCCCATATCTCTCCAAAAAGAAAAGCCCAGATAACTTGATCAAAGGCTTTTTCTGTTTCACAGCTTCTTAATAAAGCCTCAATCCCATGAGCCCTACAAACCTCCATAGTCCAAGTATTATGGACCACATATCTTCCCATTTAGTAATTAGAAAAGATAAAATGTGGATCATAGTAAAAATGTTGAGAGAAGTGCAATGTCTCTCCACCAGAAAAGCCTTCCTCCACTTCAGTTCCAGATACAAAAGGGTATGATCAAAGATCACTAAGGGATTCATCTCCACACCCACCATTCTAGCAAAGCATTCCTGGGATAATAAAAAATGGGGGGAGTGGCTATTCCAAGATGGCTAGCTGAGTGAGATTCTTCGCTTTCTTTCTGATGCCTAAGCGGAAGAGTAAGGTGAGGGTGTTCCCTGCAGCGCCCTTACCTGCTGTTTCTGGTTCTATGGATCGTTTCATCAAAGTATCCGAGGCGGTACGCTGAGAGATTAGGGCCAGCTTTGAGATGGAGCATTTTGAGGAGCCACTCTTTTTCCTTTGGCCTGGATACCACACTATCTCCAGATTCACAGCATCCGCCGCCCCCTCCCGGTGATGACGCATCTTGGCTGGCCAGCTGTATTACAACTGCGACCGGAGTTGGTGTTGGTGGTCTGCACGTGCAGAGAGTCTCGCCAGCAGCAATGGATGCGCCTGCCCTCGGTGACCCTGGGAACCTCCTGGGAGAAGTTGGAGTGGCGAAACAACCCCTTTCTGGTCCACCTGCGCCTGAGGAAGAGGTGATGATTCCTGTGGCTGTATCTACTCCATCTACACCTGTAAAGACCTTTGTTGTGGTTCGTCCCTCAAAAATTACTTTGGATAGTATATGGGATGCCATATCTGGCCTATCTGAAGCTATTTTATTTATTTTATTTATTTTAGTATACATTTGTATACCGCTACTTCCAGCGATCAGCAGCGGTTTGATTACAGATTGGAAATTGTCAAATCATGACAGGAAATTTTTGAGGTATAAACACATTGATTAGACAGGAAAGCACAGCACACAGAGAACTATTTTACAGGGAACATGGGCTATGGAGGGTTAAGTGGCTTGCCCAAGACCACAAGGAGCACCTGTGGGACTAGAAACCCCAGTCCTTCCGGCCCAAGGTTGCTGTCCTCCAGTGGGATTTGAACCCCCGACCTTCCGGCCCGAAGTACCTTGCCCCAACCACTAGGCCACTCCTCCCAATATTTCTTCTCAGATTCTTGCAATGAACGCTCGTCTAACAAAGGTGACTAATGATTTGGATCAATATGTTTCTGAGACCAATTTGGTAAAAGAGAAGATTGAAAGTACTGTGCAAAGTTTACATTTGGTCTCTGAAACTACGGAGGCGCTTGTGAAGGATAATATTGCCTTAAGAGCTTAGATTAAGAACCTTGAAAATGCTGCTAGGGTGTCAAACCTTTGAGTCTTAAATTTTCCAGTGATATTGGGTATTAAACCAATTGATTAGTTTAATAAATATCTTTCTGAAAATTTAAACGTTCCATCAGAGTTGAGTCTCCTATTACTAAGGCGTTTTATCTTCCCACCGATAAAAAAGAATCAGGCCCTCCTGAATTAGGTGATGTGGAAGTTTTGAATGTGACTAATCTCTTGCAGTTAATACAGCTTCTATGAAGATTTCTACATTATTGGTCACCTGTGCTTTGGCTTCTGATCGTGAGTGGATATTGCGAATGTATTTTCAGAAGCGCGCTATCCCCTTTTATGGGTCAAAGGTTCTTATTTTTTCTGATTTGACCAGGGAAAAGCAGAGAAAACAGTTTCTCCTGTTGAAGCCAGGTGTATTGCATTTGGGGGCGTTTCTATCTTCGCTTCCCATTTAAATGTTTAATTTGTCTATCAAAAAGAGCGCTACATCTTTTTTATGCCTACTGATCTCTCTTCCTTTCTAAGCGCATAGGTTCCAGTTATATCTTTACCATCTGGTGACATGTTTACCATCTGGTGACATGGGGTAGAGGTCCATGTTGGAATTTATGCCTTGGACTCCTCAGCTAGCACTGGATTTTCTTTCTTTTATTTCTTCAGTTCCTTTGGATCTGATTTTTCTCTGACCAGTTCCTCAAATTCCCTTCCCTTTTGCTTGTTTGTTTTCTTATATTGTGGACTAAAGGTGTTTTGTTCCGTAGTTATATTGTTTAAATTTGCCTTTGTAATGTTTCTGGAAAGAATACCTTTCTGTACAAGTTTTGTCTTGAAACATTGTATATAATGTGATAAAATATAAATGTAAAAAAAAAAATCTAAATGAGATGCAACATTATGCGTTCACAAAACACAGGTATAATCCCTCTCTAGAGAGCGAAGGAGATGCCAGACATCCACTAACCAAAGGCTTTTTCACAAAAAGGGCAGGCCTTATTGTCATTTATCTTTCTTCCCAATGTGTGTGTGGGGTGGGGGACATCAGTCCACAAATGGGTCCATGACCATATTAAAGTCCCCAGCCATTATATAATGGGCAAGTCCTCCAGCTCTAAACATTATGGGCCCAATATTCAGCAACAGCAGCTAGCCATCGCAACTGAAGTGTTAACCTGGATATTCAATCCTGAGGCCATATCTGGCCACCGATACTGAATATCCAGATTTGCTACAGAACTGCACACAGCGCAGAAGCTAACCGGGCAGCGGCGATATTCAGCTGCTGCTTGGTTAGCTTCAACGGCAAAAGTTAGGACAGCTTTTGCTGTGCCTAAATTTTGCCGCTGAGGGATAACCAGGCAGCAGCTGAATATCACCACTGACCAGTTATCCCTGAGTACCGCCCCTGGAACGCTCCCAACACGCCCTGATGCTAAGTGGTTAGCATCGGGGCATATAATGGTGTTACTCGGGGATATTCAGTGGCACTAACCGTGTTAATGCTGCTGAAAATCCCGCTTAGGTGCATTTACACGATTTTCAACTCTGTAAACCGTGTAAATGGCTTGCAATATAGGACTCTAGGAAATTAATTAAGAAACGAAAAGCCTGGTCGTCCACACTGCGCACAAGTACACATTGGCCAGTATGAACTCCTCCTTGCCAGGATAGTACTAAAAAATATATCATGGCTATTAGGGTTTATTAAAATCTTATGAATAGTACAAGCTACTGCCTTTCCTACCAAAATTGCCATTTCCGTCCACCTTTGCCCATAGGAAGCAGCATAAACTGCTCCTACTCAATTCCAGCAAAACCTCTTGTGCTCCTGCTCCCCCCAAGTTCCTTGAAAACAAGCAACCTGGACCTTATGTCTATGCATCTTTGTGTAACTTTTATATAGCATTTAACAGAAGACTCGACATTCCAAGATGCAATTCTAAGCCCTAGCTTAGTCATTCAACATACACATACGACTATACAGTTTGTAAACACACAAATCATTATCAGGCTTCAGATGCACAGCCTCCATAAATCTCACACTTCATACTTATCCTGGACAAAACAATCCAAACTTCCCTGTCTGGTCCCTTCCACCTACCCCAACACCTATCTGTATCCCTAGCCCAATCTCCACCATCCTCTCATCACTGTAATGAAAGTAAGGGGCACACACTAATGAATCTGAACCCCCTCCCCCATTACTATACATAACACAGTTTCACAAACCCTCTAAGAACACTATGAAATAGAGAGGAGGGGTAGGTAGTGAAGGGAAGGCAAAAATGCCAAATAGTATGCAAGTTCTAACACAGTAAAACACAGAACATTAAAGGAACCAGGTTATAGAAATGAAAATAGAACCAGGGCAAGCACCAGTGCCATAACCCAAAAAAAATGTCTGGTGCTCTCAGCTGTAGCAGCGCACAGGCTGATCCTTATGAGATCAGCCCGATCCCATCAAGGCTTGCAATGGTCAGATTTAGTCAGAACATATAATCAAAGCAGAACTGGGCTTCTAAAACCACCTTCTGAAAATCAGCAGCAGGGCTCAGCGCAGTATATGCCCATGCAGGTTTTACCCACAGAATGGGTCACAACATCAGTGGCCCAACTAAACACTAGGCTGGGCAATTGCCAAGAGCTCCCCTTTCAGACCATAAGAGCCCAATTCCGAAAGGAGCATGTCCAGGCCGTCCGGATGTCCTCGTGCAGAACGGGTCTGTTAGGACCCGATTCTGGACCGCAGGAACAAAACGTTCCCGCGATACACAGAATTGGGCCCAAGGGAGGCCCGGCGTACCCCTGTCTGTCTGCAGGGACGTCTTCCCTGCAGGTTCCCTTGGCTGCTGCAGCTCGGCCCCCCTCTTCCCCGCCATCTGACCCACGGCTGGCCAGCCAGGGCCTGGATTGGGCAGCAGGGACCCCCCGCATCCAGTCCCGGGGGGGGGGGTGGTTTGCTGAGTCCGATTACCAGATCAGTGCTGCTTATTCCACCTTTGAGGTGGAATAAGCAGCGTGTCCCCTTTGACCCGGCAGGACATACAGGGCCGTGACCTGAATCAGCCCTGTACATCCTGCCAGGCTGACCCACCCAGGCCCCATCCCAGCCCCACTCCCTTACGTCAGCTCTCCCCATCCTGCTTCTCGGGATGTGTGGGGAGAGCCAGAGGTGGAATCGGGCCAGGACAACTTGTGGGGCTGCATGTCCCGCTGGGACGTGCAGCCTCGCATCCTGTGATTCTGCATCAGGCCCTAAGTGAAGAAAGGAGTGCTTCTGCACTACTGGGCCTGATTCCAAGCACCTCTTTACAGAAAGCACAAATAATTCAAATTTGATGACCACCTACTGTGGGGATAAATACAGAGGCAACTGCAAAAAACTAACTCCAGCTGGCTCCAATCATAGTCTTGATACTGTCCATAGAGCACCCACAGGTCAGGGTACTATTGCTGCAGTGCTCCATTCAAATGCTGGCGGCTGGTGCATTGCACACAAACCTCTCCAGCCACTTAACAGATGCAACCAGTGTGCCCAGAGTTTGTGGGGCAGCATTATACCAGATGTGAAGTTGTCTAGGAACTGAAGCTCAAACCAAGCTTTCCGCTTCATGTGTTGCTGGGAGAGCTCTGAGAAAGCTCAACATGTTGAGGAGACATGGGCAGAATAGTCTTGGAATACACGGACTGGACTACATGATCATGATACTTAAGCTCGCCAGTTCTGCAGTAAACCTGCAGCACAACCACTCTATGGCACGTGATTGAGAAGCTTTGCATTAACAATGCATGGTCTCGTCTCCTCCCACTTTTTTATACCAAGATGGTGTGCCCACTCAATCCCTAGTTTACTGTGACAAAGTTCCAAGTGCAGAGCTGATGGCAAACATGTTTCAAAATATCTAAGTATTTCAGCATCTTTTTAAGCTCTCTGCTAATCCAACACCACACAAATTCCTGCATTGAGAACTGTTCTTTAAATTGTTGATTTTATCCTCATGCCCAGTGATTCTGTGTTTCAAGGTCTGCAACAGGGCCTGAACTCCCCTGTCATCTGATCCATTCTCAGAGATGCAACGTTTAATTTTCCCAATGCATTTTTCCTAGCAAAATAGGTGCCAGTACTCATATGCAGGATCCTTTCATTAATATCCACCCCCTACCAACAAACTGAAGGCATACTCCAAGGATCCACCCTATCATCGCTCCTCTTAAACATCTATCTCCAACCACTCTGTTCCATCATCAGATCCCACAACCATCAACTTCCATTTCTACGCCGACGACATCATGATATACAGCCCATTAAACACAAAGCAACCTACCTTCACAATCCTTCTACATGCTTCGATGAAATCTCACAATGGCTAACGACCAATAACCTGACAATTAGCTACAAAAAACAGAAGCCTTATTCACCACAAAAGACAATACCGTCAGTCCTCCAACCTCCCTTACCCTAAACAACACACAAATAAAAGTATAAATCAAATCAAATACCTCGGCATCATCCTGAATCAACATCTCTCTGTCATTTCACAGATACTCAAAACTGCCAGAACAATCTACCTCAAAGCCAGGACAGGACCCTACAACGTCTATGCCCCCTCCTTGAATCACCAGACTTCCACTCCGCACTTCAGGCCTGATCCTCCCACACTTGACTACTGTAACTCCATCTACCAAGGTTTGCCACAATCCACCTTACTCCCCCTACATGCATCTTAAAAGGAGCTTCAAAACATGACCACATCCCACCCATCCTTAAGCACCCAGACTAACTGCCCTTCGAAAGCCGAATCAGATACAAGATTCTCCTTCTCACCCACAAGGCTATCCACTGCCACCATGCCTCACACCTTCACCCTCTACTCCAGTCTCTGTAGCAAAACAGACCAAGAAGAAAGTCTATGAAGAACACTCTAATCATCCCACACGCAAGAGCAAAAAACAAACATTAAGCGTGTGCATGATCCTTTGAACTGTACACACCATCTATCTAGAACATGTTCCCAGACCAGTTAGAAACATATCAGACCTCCACACCTTCCGAAAACACCTGAAAACTCATCTGTTGATTGAAAATTTTGGCCTCTCGCACAACCCCACTCCCTCATCCAAAATGCATAAACCCAAACAAACAGAATAGCTCCTCCTCAAACCTGATCTTGCACATATATTGTATATAGCCCATCAATGTATTTAGTCAATCAAATATGTATGTATTCTTTAACTCATGTATGTAAGTTACCTGTTCCTTGTACATAAGTTCATTCAATGTAATTCCCAAACTCTGGGGTGTATAAGAGTCTGATCCAACACCAACATGTTTCAGCAATGCCTTCTTCAAGGGTTATACATATGGAACTATAAAAACATCAATACAGACAAATATTAAAACATATAAGAAATATCAAAACTTAAAACACCAATAAACATAAAATAATTAGAAAACTAATTAAAAAACTAAGACCATATGCCATCCTGAACATTTAAATTATTAAGAGAGTATTAAAATGAAACTGAGACAGAAGACATCAAAATCATCAACAAATAAATAAATAATGATACAAAAGTGATATAAAAAATTGTGTGTAAAGGTGCTAAAATAAGATGTAGCATGTGCTACTAGTGCAAATGGTAAACTCATACACAGACCGTTGTATAATCTCATTGAGGAAAACTCCATTTGATATTCTTATATCTATAACAAAAGCAGAAGAGACCAATCTTAGCTAAAGGCTAAATCCAAGGAGCAGGAGTGAAACATTGCCCTCAGCCTTCTCATATCTTCGTCATATCTTCTCTATACTAGCAACAAAGCATTTTATATATTTATAAGATACCTTATTCAGTTCAAGTGTAAATATAATCATTAGCTCCCAGATCACTTATTTTCAAAACAACTAGTATACCATCGAAAACCCAGTCTTATCCACGATAGCATCATATATATTATGAAACCAACGAGATGTCTAAGCATAAAGCACAGTTACTTACCTGTAACAGGTGATCTCTGGGAACAGCAGGAATAAGTCTTCACATATGGGTATCGTCGGTACCGACGGAGCCTGCGCGGGAACGCTCCCCAGTGTTCAAAAGGAAAGCTTTTGGGAGCATCCCACAGCGCCTGCACGCTGCCTTCCCGCCTTTCCTAACCGCCTCTCTCCAGTTCGAGTTTTAAAGCTGAGACAAAAGAGAGAGAGGAAAGGAAAGATAGATAGAGAGATACAACTCCTAGGGGAGGTGGGTGGGTTGTGAAGACTTATTCCTGCTGTTCCCAGAGATCACCTGTTACAGGTAAGTAACTGTGCTATCTCCAGGAACAAGCAGGAATGAGTCTTCACATATGGGGACTCCCCAGCTAGAGATGCCTAGGAGATCACCCAGATTGTGAGTCCCTGGGAAGGGCTCCACCTGCATCCATGAATCTCAGGCATCCAGTCAGGGATGGAGGGTAGGAGTTGATTAGGTATGGAACAGGTGTTTGAGAACATCCTGACCAAACAAGGCATCCCGGCGGGAGTCCTTGTCCAAGCAGTAATGGGCTGTGAAGGTGTGAACCGATGCCCAGGTGGCTGCTCAACAGATCTGGTCGATGGACACAGAGTTAAGATGAGCCATAGAGGCTGCCATGGCCCTCACATTGTGAGCTGTGACATGGCCCTCCAGAGAAAGATTCTTGCTCTGGTAGGCGAAGGAAATACACTGAGCAATCCAATTAGACAGAGTTCTCTTGGAGACTGGAAGTCCTAAATGAGAAGGATCAAAAGCAACAAAAAGTTGAGAGGACTTTCTATGTTGCTGTGTCCTTTGTAAGTAGAAAGCAAGTGCTCTTTTACAATCCAGGGTATGAAGATTCCTCTCTGCACTTGATGCATGAGGTCCTGGAAAAAAGACAGGTAAATACACCTCCTGGTTTAGATGAAAAGGCGAGACCACTTTAGGCATAAAGTGTGGATTAGTTCTGAGGACTACCTTGTCTTGATGGAACCTTGTATAAGAAGGATTAGCCACTAAAGCTTGCAACTCACTGATACGGCGAGCTGAGGTGACTGCAATGAGAAAAATAACTTTCCAGGAAAGGAATTTCAACAAGGTAGTGGCTAAGGGTTCAAAGGGTGGCTTCATAAGCTGGCCAAGAACCAGATTCAAGTCCCATGCCACTGGAGGTGGTCTAATGGGAGGTTTAGTCAAAAGAAGGCCTCTCATGAATCTTGCTATAAGAGGATGAGAGGAAATAGGTTGTCCATTGAGAGGCTTAAGGGATGCTGCAATAGCACTCAAATGGACTCTGATTGAATTTGTTTTGAGGCCTGCATGGGATAAATGCAGCAAATAGTCTAGTAAAGAATTCAAAGGTATTGCAAGAGGGTTGAGACCCTTCTCTGCACACCAAATGGAAAACCTTTTCCATTTAAAAGCATATGAACGTCTGGTGGAAGGCTTTCTGGAAGCATGAAGGATATCCTTCACCTGCTGAGAAAGGTGTAAATCTTGAAGGTCTAGGCCTTCAGCAACCAGGCCCTGAGATGAAGAGACTGAGGATTTGGGTGCCACAAGGTTCCCTCCTCCTGGGAGAGGAGATCTGGAGCAGACCCCAGGTCTAGGGAGGGAGCTTGAGAGAGATGCAGAAGTAGAGGGTACCACACTTGGCGTGGCCAAAGTGGTGCTATGAGGATCATAGACCCCTTGTCTCTCTGAAGCTTGAACAGAGTTTTGGGGATGAAGGGAATAGGTGGAAAGGCATAGAGGAAGTCTTGCCCCCAATGAAGGAGGAAGGCATCCCTGACCTGAACTCCCTGACATGGAATCCTGGAACAGAACCGGGGAAGTTTGGCATTCCACGGACTTGCAAACAGGTCTATGTCTGGGGTACCCCAAATCCGAAAAATCCTGGCTATCTGGTCCCCATGGAGGGACCATTCGTGCGGAAGCAGAACTCGACTGAGTCTGTCTGCCCAAGAGTTTTGAACCCCTGGAAGATACACTGCCATGAGATGGATTTGATGCTCTCTGGCGAAGGCCCACAATCTCAGAGCTTCATTGCAAAGCGACAGAGAGCCAGTCCCTCCCTGCTTGTTCATGTAGAACATGGCTACCTGGTTGTCCGTGTGGATGAGGACTGTCTTGTAGCTGAGCAGGGTGTGGAAGACTCTGAGAGCCAGAAAGATTGTTCTGAGCTCTAAGAGGTTGATATGAAGAAATGTCTCCTGTGGAGACCAGATGCCCTGGGTCGAGAGATCTCGTAGATTTATTTATTTATTTATTTATTTAGACAGTTTTGTATATCGCCTTATCCTTCAATCAAAGCGGTCACAACACAATTGGGGAATACATTTAACATGTGGGGATATGAGACACATACACTAATACTTACAGGGAACATGGGCTATGGAGGGTTAAGTGGCTTGCCCAAGACCACAAGGAGCATCTGTGGGACTAGAAACCCCAGTCCTTCTGGCCCAAGGTTGCTGTCCTCTAGTGGGATTTGAACCTCCGACCTTCCGGCCTGAAGTACCTTGCCTCAACCACTAGGCTCTTTGGAGAGGCATCTGTTGTAAGGGTTGCTTGGGGTAACACCTGTTGAAAGGGGGACCCCAGCAACAGATTCTGAGTGGACTTCCACCAGTGGAGGGACCAAAATAGGCGACTGGAGGTTGCTATTTTGTCTGACAGGCAACCTGATGCCTGGGTCCATTGGGTGGATAGGGTCCACTGAGCTGCTCTCATGTGAAGGTGAGCATAGGGAACCACATGCACCGTGGATGCCATGTGGCCTAAAAGTTGCAACATCTCTCGAGCAGTTAAATGGGATTTTAATTGAATCTGGGAGGCTAACTGCACCAAGCGTAGGCAACGGGCCTGGGGAAGATAGGACCTTGCAGTTGTGGTATCCAGTAAGGCCCCTATGAACTCTAGAGACTGAGTAGGGGTAAGATGGGATTTTGGAATGTTGATTACCAGTCCCAGATACTGAAGAACACGCCTTGTGCAAGCCAGGGAAGTCTGGGCCTCTGACTGGGATGGAGCTCGGATGAGCCAGTCGTCCAGATATGGGAATACGAATATTCCTAGAGTGCGTAGGAATGCAGCTACTACTGCCATGCATTTTGTGAACACTCTTGGAGCAGAGGCCAGACCGAAAGGAAGCACTTTGTATTGGTAGTGCTTTCCTTGGTAAAGGAACCGAAGGAATCTTCTGTGTGTTGGATGGATGAGAACATGGGTGTATGCATCCTTGAGATCTAGAGAACAAAGCCAGTCTTGACTCTGGAGGTACGGAAGGAGAGTTCCGAGAGAAGTCATCTTGAATTTCTCCTTGCATAGAAACTTGTTCAATTCTCTGAGATCTAATATGGGTCTGTAGCCCCCTGTTTTCTTTGGAATGAGAAAATAGGGGGAGTAGAACCCTGAGCCCTGTTGAAGAAGGGGTACTTCTTCTATTGCCCCTTGGGCAAGAAGGGTAGCAATCTCTTGACCTAGAAGGTTGAGGAGAGATGTTGGAGAATTGAACTGTTTCACCATGGTGTGAGGAGGAAGGTTTAAGAAATGAAGTTTGTACCCTTCCCTTATGATGGAGAGGGTCCACTGCTCTGCTGTGATTTGTTCCCATCTGGGAGCAAAGTGAGCTAACCTTCCTGGGATGGTGAGAGGCTCTGGATTTTCTAGAGCCAGAAAGGCTAAGTTCTCTAGTGGAAAGTCAAAGGCCCTGAGGAGGCTGAGGCTGTTGGGCCGTAGCAGTCCTCGCAGCCTGGGTTTTGGCCTGTTTTGGTTGTTGCTGTCTCTTTGTAGCAAAACAACCTTGAGAAGAGGCCTGACCATAAGAAGAAAATTTCCCTTTCTTTGGGAAAGATCCCTTTTTGAACAACCTCTTTTTAAAAGGAGCAGTAGTAGACTTTGAAAGTCTATCTAAAGCAGAATTTTCAGCATCCATCTGGTTGGCCTTTGCTTGCCAATCTTTGCCAAACAGGTTTTCGCCTGTACAGGGAAGGTTACCTAGACCATCCTGTACCCAGGATTCCAAATCAGAGGCTTGCAACCAAGCAACTCTGCGTGCACCTATGGCAATAGCCGAGGCTCTACTGGCCCCCTCAAAAGAGTCAAAGGCTGCACGGTTGGAAAACTTGGATACATCCTGTGCATGTTTAAGCCAGGTGATATATTCTTCTCTCTTATCTTCTGACATAAAAGGAGATAAGGTTTGCAGATGATCTGTAACTTCTTTCAGAAACATCCCCATATAGAGACTGTAGGAGTTGATTCTGGCTACAAGCATACTGGCCTGGAAGATTTTCCTGCCAAAGGCATCTAGGGTTCTGCATTCTCTTCCTGGAGGAGCAGAGGAGTGCCTTTTTGTACTCTTGATCTTTTTCATAGCAGACTCTACCACAATGGAGTGGTGAGGAAGCAGAGTCTTATGAAACCAGGACAAGGAGGAACACGATACATGGTGTCCAACCTTCTGGAATGAGGGGAGGTGGAAAGAGGAGTCTCCCATATGCCTAACATGTGATCATAAAGAATCTCATGTATTGGTAAGGTGGCTGCCTCTTTAGGAGCCTTAGGATATTGAAGGATATCTAATTATTTGACTCTAGGTTCAGTTTCAGAGGTCACTGAGAAGGACAGGCCTTTGGCCACCTCCCTAATGAAGTCCTGAAAAGACAAATCTTCAGGAGGAGACATTCTCCTTTTTGGAGAAGAGGGTTCCTGAGGAAGGATCCCGATGCTTCAATTGAGGCCTCTGAAGAATCAGAGTCTTCAGAGGAATCGAAGTATCGACTGTCTGGATGCTCTCGCAGAGCCCGATACGGGTACCGGGAGGTATCGACATTGGGAGTAATCGGTACCGTGTCGGTACTGATGGGCATCACTGGATAGTGTACCGCTGCCATCGATGCTGACGTCGATGCAAGCAGTACTGGTATCGGAACCGGAATCGGATCCTGTACCGGAATCGGTACGGGTACCGACAATGGGGTTTGTTGCGGTACCGTAGGCGTCGCAGCTTGTATGAATGCCGTGATGGCATGCTGCATGGTCAGGATATTCTGATCGATTGACGCCACCAATGTCTGGATGTCAGTACCGGTGGAGACCACCGGTACCCCAGAACATTGTAACAGGTGATCGGTCGAGGCCGAGCCATCGATGTCAACCTGTGACCCCATAGGTAGTGCTTTGGAAGCCGGAGCCTCCCGCCGGGGTAATTTTGCTGGTGTGGGTACCTCAAGAGTAAATCCCGGGGGCATCTCGATACTTGGAGGGAGATGAACTCTTTGAGGACCGGCCAGATTTAAGTTTGGTTACCTGAGATCCATGGGATGAAGAAGAAGCCCTGGAAGACGTTGATGCTACAGAAGCTGCATCGGAGGGAAACAGGACACTGAGCTTGGCTGCATGATTCTGTAACCCTCTTTTAGACATCATGGAACAGGACTCACAATCCGCAATGGAGTGGTCAGGACCTAAACATTTTAGACACCAGTCATGGGTGTCGGTGACAGAAATAGTGCTACTGCACTTCGTGCACTTTTTAAACCCAGAGGCGGGTTTTTCCATGAGGAAAAATATATCTGTAGGCCTAAGGCCCCAGAAGAAAAAATGCACTGAAGAGAGTAAAAGTTTTTTTTTTAAGAAAGAAAAAAGACCGGTGTACCGGTCCGGAATCGAGAAGACAGACACGCGACTAAAGAAAAAGAAAAGAAAAGAAGAAATTCTTCAGCGGTGACAGGAAACACGACCTGCTGGCTCCGCGGAAAAGAAGAACTGGAGAGAGGCGGTTAGGAAAGGCGGGAAGGCAGCGCGCAGGCACTGTGGGATGCTCCCAAAAGCTTTCCTTTTGGACGCTGGGGAGCGTTCCTGCGCAGGCTCCATTGGTACCGACGATTCCCATATGTGAAGACTCATTCCTGCTTGTTCCTGGAGATGACTCTGATCACTAACGCAATCTGTACTTAATTGGATGCGCTTCAATATGAATGCTATAATAGCATTTTAAAGGGTAGATTAGTCTTCAAAATACCTGCAAGTATATTTATTCCAAAAGTGCACTTTGTGCCCTACCAAAGGTTTCAACGAATGGTACAAATTAACTTTATCCTATGTCAAGAATTCGGAATCCAGCAAAATCACAGTCTAAACAAACGACGGCCGGAGCACTGATCTTTTTTATATATTTGGCACCAAATCCAGGGGTTAAAGGAACAGAGCAACGGGGTTTAAAACTTGTATTCTCTTTGTGTATAAAATTGAAAGGCACTAAACTGTAACACCAAAACAAGATTTAAAGGTAAAAAGATACAAAGAGATAAAACTGTAAAATATAAAACCAGAGGTCAAAGTTATAAAGAGGGCATCTCCTCAGTTTAAATTTCATAAGAAGTTAGAGCCTAGCAGCAGCTAAGAGCTATAATTTAAATCAAATCCGAATTTAGCTTACCTCAGCAGCAAAAGACAGGGTACTGTGTAGCAGCACTCTTTTAATAAGTGTTATTTCCCTCCCTCCCTCCCCACACCCACCCACCCCTGGGATAATCATAGCTTTATAGGTACTTACACATCTTAAAAGACAGGAGGTGCTTTCAGGTGAAGCTCATTACCCAAATCAGTCATACACTCTAAGGACCTGAGATTAATTAAGCTTCAGGTGAACAAGGTATATTAAACGTATTAGGTACAGTTTTATTGGTATAAATACCCATAGCAACCCCTAGTAAGTAAGAACTTAAAGATCTAGACACAAACTTAAAACTAAGATGCAGACAGCAGTCCAGCAGCGGGATGGGGGCTTTCCAGTCTTTTGCACTGAGTGCCACATGTATGATTTTCTCCCAGATGGTGAGAGGTCTTACGTGTGCACTAGGTGCAAGGAGCTCTTTGCTCTCAGGGAACAAGTCCGTTCTCTAGAGGCTAAAGTAGCAGACTTGGAAAACATAAGACAGACAGAGAGGTACATAGACGAGACCTACAGGGATATAGTCCTGAAGTCCCACCTCCAGTCTGGCAGCACCCCTGTTGCCATGGAGGAGAGAGGTCACGTGACAGGAGAGCATCACCCTGGTGTGGCAGGAAGTGATCCTGTAACTAGGACCTGTCCTCCAGGTGATGTAAAACCCTCTCGCACCGAGGAAGTTTCTCCAGGGCCATGTGCCCATGAGGGAAGGGTTAGGACAGCCGTTATAGTTGGTGATTCGATCATTAGGCATGTAGATAGCTGGGTGGCTGGTGGACGTGAGGATCGCCTGGTAACATGCCTGCCTGGTGTGAAGGTAGCGGACCTCACGCGCCACCTATATAAGGTCTTAGATAGTGCTGGGGAGGAGTCTGCTGTCTTGGTACATGTTGGTACCAATGACATAGGAAAATATGGTAGGGAGGTTCTGGAGGCAAAATTTAGGCTTTTAGGTAGGAAGTTGAAATCCAGAACTTCCAGGGTAGCATTCTCAAAAATGCTTCTTGTTCCACGCGCAGGACCCAAAAGGCAGGCAGAGCTCCGGAGTCTCAATGCGTGGATGAGACAATGGTGCAGAGATGAGGGTTTTGGATTTGTTAGGAACTGGGGAACATTTTGGGGAAAGGAGGGGCTCTTCCGAAGGGATGGGCTTCACCTTAACCAGGATGGAACCAGGCTGCTGGCATTAACCTTTAAAAAGGAGATAGAGCAGCTTTTAAACTAGATATTAGGGGAAAGCCGACAGTCGCCCAAGAGCGGATGGTTCGGAAGAATGTATCCTTGAAGGATACTACCAAAAGCAGAGAGGTTCCACAAAAGAGTAAAGTAGCCCAAATGCCCTCAACTATGGAGCAGACAGAGCTTAAAGATCCCAATTTACCCATGTCTAACAATAGCCAAATTAACATGAATAAAATACATTGTCTAAAATGCTTGTATGCAAATGCTAGAAGTCTAAAGAATAAGATGGGAGAGTTAGAATATATAGCACTAAATGAAAGGTTAGATACGATTGGAATATCAGAGACATGGTCGAAGGAGGACAACCAGTGGGACACTGTGATACCTGGGTACAAACTATATCGTAATGATAGAGCTGATCAAATTGGTGAAGGGGTTGCGCTCTATGTTAGAGAGGGCATTGACTCAGAAAGGATTAAAGTTTTGCAGGAAATAAAATCTGCTGTAGAATCTATATGGATTGAAATTCCATATAAAAGGGGGAAGGCAATGGCAGTGGGGGTGTACTATCGAGAGCCTGGCCAGAATGACCAAATGGATGATGAAATGCTCAAAGAAATCAAGGAAGCTAACAAACGTTACAGCGCAGTAATAATAATGGGTGATTTCAATTACCCCGGTATCGACTGGGTCAGTGTCACGTCAGGACATGCTAGGGAGATAAAGTTCCTAGATGAAATAAATGACTGCTTCTTGGAGCAGCTGGTTCATGAACCGACCAGAGGGGAAGCCATATTAGACCTAGTCCTTAGTGGAACACCAGATCTAGTGCAAGAGATAAGGGTGTTGGGGCCACTTGGCAATAGTGATCATAGCATGATCGCCTTTGATTTAATTAGTGGAGGAGGGATAGTAAGGAAATCCACAGTACTACCTTTTAACTTTAGAAAGGGAGACTATGATAAAATGAGGAAAACAGTTAAGAAAAAACTAAAAGGAGCAGTTGCAAAGGTTAAAGACGTACATCAAGCTTGGGTATTGTTGAAAAATACTATCTTGGAAGCCCAGACCAGCTGTATTCCACGCTTTAAGAAAAGTGGAAGGAAGTCCAAAAAACTGCCAGCATGGTTTAAAGGTGAGGTCAGAGAGGCGGCTGTTGCCAAAAAAGCATCTTTCAGGAAATGGAAAAAAGAGCCAAACGACGAAACCTGGAAACAGCACAAGCACTGGCAAGTCAAATGCAAGGCATTGATAAGGCAGGCAAAGAGAGAATTTGAGAAGAAGCTTGCTGCGGAAGCAAAAACGTGAAATAAAGACCTTTTCAAGTACATTCGTAGCAAAAAACCTGTGAGAGAGTCAGTTGGTCCATTAGATGATAAAGGGGTTATAGGAGCACTAAGAGGTGACAAGGCGATAGCGGAGAGACTGAATGAATTCTTTGCTTCGGTCTTTACTGAAGAAGATGTAGGGATGTTACCCATGACTGAAGTGGTATTTAAAGGTGCGGAAGAATTGAAGGAAATATCGATACATCGGGAAGATGTCTTACAACTATTAGATAAACTGAAGAGTAGCAAATCACCTGGGCCGGATGGTATACATCCAAGGTGTTGAAAGAAATGAAATATGAGATTGCAGACCTGCTATCAGTAATCTGTGAACTATCATTAAAATCATCTCTAATACCTGAAGATTGGAGGATCGCCAATGTAACACCAATTTTTAAAAAGGGTTCCAGGGGTGATCCGGGAAAGTACAGACCGGTGAGCCTGACGTCAGTACCAGGAAAAATGGTAGAAACCATCATAAAGAATAAAATTACTCAGCATGTAGATAATCACAACCTAATGGGAGACAGCCAACATGGCTTTAGACAAGGAAGATCGTGTCTTACTAATCTGTTATGTTTTTTTGAAGGCGTGAATAAACAGGTGGACAAAGGTGAGTCGGTTGATATTGTGTATCTGGACTTTCAGAAAGCCTTTGACAAGGTCCCTCATCAGAGACTTTTGGCAAAAGTAAAGAGTCATGGGATAGGAGGCAGTGTACTATTGTGGATCAGGAACTGGTTAAAAGATAGAAAGCAGAGGGTAGGGCTAAATGGCCAATTTTCCCAATGGAGAAAGGTGAATAGTGGTGTACCCCAGGGATCTGTGCTGGGTCCGCTGCTTTTTGACATATTCATAAATGACCTGGAAAGTGGAACAACGAGTGAGGTTATCAAATTTGAAGATGTCACAAAACTATTTAAAGTTGTTAAAACCCAAGAGGATTGTGAAAACTTGCAAGAGGATCTTGATAAATTGGAAGACTGGGCATCCAAATGGCAGATGAAATTTAATGTGGACAAGTGCAAGGTTATGCACCTAGGGAAGAACAACCCAAACTATGGTTACACGATGCAAGGTTCCACATTAGGAACCACCACCCAGGAAAAAGATTTAGGCGTCATTGTGGATACCTTGTTAAAACCCTCAGCCCAGTGTGCAGCGGCAGCCAAGAGAGCAAATAGAATGCTAGGTATGATAAGGAAAGGAATGGAAAATAAAACAAAAGATATTATAATGCCTCTATATCGTTCCATGGTGAGACCGCACCTTGAATATTGTTTGCAATTCTGGTCGCCGTATCTTAAAAAGGATATAGCGATTTTAGAAAAGGTTCAGAGAAGAGCTACCAAAATGGTAAAGGGGATGGAAGGATACTCCTATGAAGAAAGGCTAAAAAGGTTAGGGCTCTTTAACCTGGAAAAGAGACGGCTGAGGGGAGATATGATAGAAGTCTATAAATTAATGAACGGAGTGGAACGGGTAAACGTAGATCGATTGTTTACGTTATCAGAATATAGAAAGACTTGGGGACATGCAATGAAGCTACAGGGTAAACTATTTAAGACTAATAAAAGAAAATATTTTTTCACTCAACGTGTAATGAAACTCTGGAATTTGTTACCGGAGGATGTAGTAAAGGCTGTTAATGTAGCTGGGTTTAAAAAAGGTTTGGACAAGTTCCTGGAGGAAAGGTCCATAAACCATTATTAAGAAGTGACCGAAGATATCAATGCTTGACCCAGTACAAGCATTGTGGAACTTGTGTCTCTTGGGGAAACTGCTAGGTACATATGGCATATCTTATGTTCTTATGTTCATTTAAAATCCTAAAATCACGGAATCCTAAATTCCCACTCTAAAATACATTGGGCCATGTTGCGGCAGCACCCGCGGATATCCAGTGGCACTAATTTGTTAGTGCCTCTGAATATCCCATTTAGCAGCATTTATATTTAGGTCTGCAAACCGTGTAAATACCTTTGAATTTCCCCCCCCCCCCCTCTGTGTGTACTTGCTTGCATTGCCCAAGATCCACCCATCTGTACACTACCAATGAAAGTACACACCGTGAAAATTACGCACATACTTTTACACTTGGTGTGATTTTATTAATAGGGGGATCCAAGATGGCTGTTGCAGGACATGTGTGAGCAGTGCGCTTCCTGAATGGGAAGAAAGCAAAGGGGGCCAATACTCCCTCTCTGGCCCCCTCGACTTCCACGCCATTATCTTTGGTCATCGGACCTTTGGATTCCTTTGTTTCGCACCTGGCTCAGCAACTGGTAGAGTCTCGGGAGTTAAGCTCGGCTGTGTGGGTGTTGGTGTCAGAGCCAGGAGGCTTGACGCACACTTCATGCAACTGCTCTGTCTCTCTAGATCTGTGGCATTCAGTGAAGGAGACGGGTCTCGAGGATTCCCCCAAGGAGTAGCAGCTGGTGGAACAACCTGGTGAGAGGGTTCCTGACAGCCGGCGAGGGATAGTCCCGAGGTCTCCTAAGGAGAGTGTGGTTGTCACCCCGGATCAGCAGGATTCTGTCAGCTACGCTGATCAAACAGCAAGAGTAAAGGCAGCGGTTTTGGCTGCCCAGCAAGCCCAAGTACGAGCATTTGGCGGGATGGAGGGCCCTACATAGACCATATGGGAGTCAATCTCTGAGGCTTTCACTTTGCAGCAACCGGAGTCGATGTGGATAGCTATTGTGCAGTTAGGGGCTGCCCTGATACCTCAGGTTTTTTTGAACCAGAAAGTTCAATCTAATTCTGTGGCTATTGAAGCGACTGCTTCTAAGGTATTATCTTTTCAAACTTCTTTGTCTGGCATGCAAACACAAGTTAATGCTTTGGAAAGGTGTTCGGAGTCATTCATGAAAGAATCATCTACAACCTTTCCAAAGCATATCTTATGTTCTTAAGCATTAACTTGTGTTTGCATGCTCACTCCTGGAACCTTTTTTAAAATTTGGCATTACGGTGGCCATTTGCCAATCTTCAGGTATTACAGATGTCTTTAATGATAGTTCAGATATTACTAATAGTGGGTCTGCAATCTCGTATTTCCGTTTTTTCAACACCCTCGAATGTATATGGATGATATATTTCATAAACTAAAAAGAGTAGTAAATCACCTGGACTGGATGAGTCCAAGTGATTTACTACTCTTTTTAGTTTATGAAATAGTTGTAATATATCTTCCCAGTTTATCAATATTACTTTTAATTCTTCTGATGCATCACCTTTAAACACCATTTCAATCATGGGTAATTTCCCTACATCTTCTTCAGTAAAGACCAAAGCAAAGAATTAATTCAGTCTCTCCGCTAAGGCCTTGTCCCCTCTTAGTGCCTCTATCATCTAATGGGCCAACTGACACTCTCACAGTTTTTTTGCTAAGAATGTACTTGAAAAAGGTTTTATTATGCGTTTTTGCTTCCACGGCAAGCTCTTTTTCAAATCCTCTCTTTGCCTGCCTTATCAGTACCTTGCATCTAACTTGCTAGTGCTTATGTTATTTCCAGTTTTCGTTATTTGGCTCCTTTTTCCATTTTCTGAAAGATGCTTTTTTTGGCTACAACA
Organism: Ichthyophis bannanicus; assembly: GCA_033557465.1. Classification (NCBI taxonomy): domain Eukaryota; kingdom Metazoa; phylum Chordata; class Amphibia; order Gymnophiona; family Ichthyophiidae; genus Ichthyophis; species Ichthyophis bannanicus. Next base: position 894,658 of record JAWIIG010000024.1, on the reverse strand, counting down.
ACCTCTCTGACCTCACCTTTAAACTATACTGGCAAAGTTTTGGACTTCCTTCCACTTTTCTTATTATTTTTATTATTCATACCTCACAAAATACAACCAGTTCCCACATTTCTAACACAACATTTAATCCCCTCCCATACATTTATATAACTTCTATCCTCCCTTATGTAACAAGTCCATTCCACTCAGTCCCATGTATCCTAAGAGCACATATTTAACCTCAATAGCTAGCAAATACCCCTTACACCCTTTTATTCCTAACTACCCTCTCCCCCCCTTGTAGGTACACCAACATATTCTGCCAAACCCTATCAAACTTTAATCTCTTTTGTTTATGTATTGCTGTCAATTTCTCCATTAAATAAATGCGGCGCAGCCTATCTTCACAATACTCCACCTGAGGCGGCTCCTCCTGCTTCCACCTATAGGCTACTTCACATCTTGCCGCACTGAGACAAGCCAAGATTTGTTTCCTACTCTCCCTCGGGCCTCCATCCCTCCACACTCAAAAAGAAAGATTTCCGTCTCACACCTAATTTCCACTCTCACTACCCGCCTGAATTTCCTCCCAAAAGAGGCGAATCCGTGGGCATGCCCACCATTTTATTTATTTATTTATTTATTTACATTCTCTTATATACCGCACTATTCTGCATCAGTGCGGTTTACATTGAACAAACTGAAATTACATTATAACTTAGAGATAACTATTTTACAGGGAACATGGGCTATGGAGGGTTACGTGGCTTGCCCAAGACCACAAGGAACACCTGTGGGACTAGAAACCCCAGTCCTTCCGGCCCAAGGTTGCTGTCCTCTAGTGGGATTTGAACCCCCGACCTTCCGGCCTGAAGTACCCTGCCCGAACCACTAGGCCACTCCTGCACTCCACCATATATGAAACATAGTTCCCTCCTCCCCACAATTCCTCCAACAACTCTTTTGACACTGTCGGGAACATCTTGTTCAGGCGCATCGGCATATAATACCATCTCATTATAACTTTATGCCAATTTTCCCTAATAGCTATCGAAATTGGCATTTGGCGAACCAAGGATGGCCCTCAACTGACTAATCTCAAATATTCTTCCCATCTCCTTTTCCCACGTCCTCATATAGTCCATTTTTTCCTCCCTTTGCCCCCCTCTTACTGCCTTATACAGCACCGATATCAGCCCCCTCAACCTCCTTTTCCAAGTCTTATAATCCCGCCCTAGCCCCTCCTTGCCTAATTTGCCCTGTAAATAATGTAACACCTGTTGATAATGGAATAACCCTCCCACACCTAGTTGGTATTTTTCTTGCAGTTCCTCAAATGGAACCCAATCTCCCCCATCAATAAATTGATAAAACCACCTTAGACCTCTCTGCTCCCACTGTTTATATACCCCACTCTCTTCCTGGAATAAAGTCCCCTGTGTAGCACAAAGTTTGCATCACCGAGAAACAGGGGGCCTCCCCTCCCCTCCCCTTCTCACTTTATCCCATAATGCAAGGACATGTCTCACATAAGGGTTCTCAAGTGATCCCACGCTCCTCTCCTTCTTACTCATCCACGGGACTGCCTCCAACGGCCTGCCCCCCATCCCCACCACCTCCATTTCCCCAAAGGTTTTCCATTCCCCTCCTTCCCGCCAGTCCATTAAGTGCCTAATCTGGCCAGCTTGATAGTAGACCTGCATATCTGGGACCCCCAATCCTCCCTCCTCTCGAGACCTATACATAACTGCCCGGGCTATTCTTGGTGGCCGCTTCCTCCAAATAAAATGAAAGACTTTTCCTTGGAGCTCCCGTAATTGTCCCACCGGGATCTCAATGGGAAGAGCTTGAAAATAATATAGCACCCTCGGTAGTATATTCATTTTAACTGCCGCAATGCGGCCCATCAAGGATATTTCCATACCCATCCACTCTCACATATCTTGACTCACTATTCTCCAAAGCTGGGGATAGTTCGCCCCATATAAGTTCTGCGAGTGTGCCGCAATTTGCACCCCCAAGTATCTGATAGCTTTCTTTGCCCATTTAAAAAGGTACTTATCCTTTAACCTACCCAATTCCACCCCCCCCCCCCCAATATTGACATTAAGTGCCTCGGTCTTTTCCATGTTCATTTTAAATCCCTCCATACTGCTCTATCACTTCCAATACTCTCGCCAATGTGTCCTCTGGTTGCGTTACCATTAAAAGTACATCGTCTGCGAATAATGAGATTTTATGTTGCCTCCCTCCCACCCAAACTCCCTGTATCCTCTCATCATCTCTTATCCTCTGTGCCAAGGGCTCCACAGCCAGTGCAAAAAGCAACAGGAAGAGCGGGCAGCCTTTTCCACTTTTCTTAAAGCGTGGAATACAGCTAGTCTGAGCTTCCAAGATAGAGTTTTTAAATAACACCTATGTTTGATGTAAATCTTTAATCTTTGCTGCTGCTTCTTTTAGTTTTTTTCTAAGCTATTTTCCTCATTTTATCAGTCTCCCTTTTGAAAGTTAAAAAGTAGTACTGTGGATTTCCTTACCCTCCCTCCTCCCTTTTTTAAATCAAACACGATCATTCTATGATCACTACTACCAAGTGGCCGCAACACCCTTATCTCTTGCACCAGATCTGGTGTTCCACTAAGGACTTGGTCCAAAATGGTTTCCCCTCTTGTCGGTTCATGAATCAGCTGCTTCAAGAAGCAGTCATTTATTCCATCTGGAAACATCATTTCCCTAGCACTTCCTGCCATGACACTGACTCAGTCGATAATGAGGTAATTGAAATCACCCATTATTATTACTGTTCTGTAACTTTTGTTAGCTTCCCTGATTTCTTTGAGCATTTCATCATCCATATGCTCATTCTGGCCAGGCAGTCGATAGTTCCTCCCCATTGCCATTGCCTTTCCCTTTTTACATGGAATTTCGATCCATGGAGATTCAACAGTGTATTTTGTTTCCTGCAAAACTTTAATCCTGTGTGACTCAATGCTCTCTCTATCATTGAGTGCAATCCCTCCACCAATTTGATCTACTCTATCATGGTGACATAATTTGTACCCAGGTATCACAGTTTCCTATTGGTTGTCCTCCTTCCACAAGATCTCTGAGATACCAATCATATCTAACCGCTCATTTAGTGCTATATAGTCTAACTCTCCCATCTTATTTTTTAGACTTCTAGCATTTGCATATCAGCATTTTAGAAGTTGTACTTTATTCATATTAATCTAGTTATCAGTAGACAGGGGTAATTTGGAATCTTTAAGCTCTGTCTGCTCTGTACTTAAGGGCATTTGGATTACTTTTGTCTTTATTGGATAGTCGATATGCCCTAACTTCAATCTTTTGCTAGTATCCTTCAAGGATACATCCTTCCATACCATGTGCTTTTGGGTGACTGTCGGCTTTCCCCTATTATTCAGTTTAAAAAGCTGCTCTATCTCCTTTTTAAAGGTTAATGCCAGCAGCCTGGTTCCATCTCAGTTTGGAAAAAACCCTCTCTTCCCCAGAATGTTGCCCAGTTCCTAACAAAACCAAAGCCCTCTTCCTTGCATCATCATCTCATCCACACATTGAGACTCCAGAGCTCTGCCTACCTTTTGGGTCCTGTGCATGGAAAGGGAAGCATTTCTGAGAATTTTTTTTTTCAATGTTTATTTATGAACCATCAAGACAAACAAAAATAGATATACAACAATCATCTACCTCCCCCCTGGGGTGTACTCTGATCCCCAGGGAGGGAACAATGATGGTCACAACATTTTCAAGTTTTTCCCCCCCTCCCCCACCCCCTTTCCCCCCACCCCCTCCCCACAACATACACATAATTAAACCACGTCTGAATCAGATCATAGAACTGTACAGATCTCCACTACGAGCTACTCCCGATTAAGCCACCAATTAACATCCTAGCTGCAGAACTTCGTTGCGGGTCCGAGGACTCAGAATTTGAATATATGGGTCCCAAAGTAACAGAAAAGCAGACCAACGTTTGGCATGGCTCCGTGCTCCCTTACACTCCAAGAGCATCAGCTGATGGAAGGAATTCCGCCATTCCCAAAAGGAGGGAGGGTTCTTTTCCCGCCATCGATGCAAAAGTGGTCCCTTACCCACCAGACAGGCCTTCCGCACCAGCCAGCGACCCCATTTCCCCTTCGGGGAGTTAAGGCTCAGGAGGTCCAGGGTAACCAGGGCAGCGTCCCAGGATATGGGCTGTCCTAGGAGGGTCGCCATGAAACAACAAACTTCCCGCCAATAGCAGCGGATCTTCCAGCATCCCCACCACATATGCAATAAAGTCGCCATGGGCTCTGCACACCGCGGACAACTACCATCCAGGGTCAGATGACAACGGAAAGCCCGTCTCGGGGAAAAGTGAACCCTAGTGATACACTTAAATTGTATTTCCCGCCAATGGACGCCGTCCGCCAGGTGTCCGATTCTTTGAAGGGCAACCAGAACGGTATCTTGGGGAATAACCTGCCCCAGCTCCACCCCCCAGGCCTGCTCCACACCGCGAAAGTCCGGTCGAGGCCGAAAAAGTTCCAGTCTAGTGATAAAAAGACGTATAGATGGTTTCTCCACCCCGCCCAGACTAAAAAACTCTATAATCTGTGCTGACCGGTCACCATGCAGCTCCTCACCCAGAAGCGAGGCCACATAGTGGGCGATCTGCATATACGCAAACGTGTGGCGAGACCCCAGCTCATATTCCTGGGATATGAAAGGAAAGGATTTAATTTTCCCAGTGGGATCGACCACATGTCCTAGATTCCGCAGACCCCTCTCCCCCCAGACTCGGAATACGGTTGTCTCCATACCTGGAGTAAAACTAACATTACCCCTAATGGGCAACCAGCACGACACCTTCCAGTTGCGGCCCCAATAAACATTAAGCTGCCGCCAAGTCCGGAGCACGGGAACCAATAACACACTGTCGACCAGATGGGTGGGCAGCCAGCTAAAGTCCAAGTGTAACAGGGCCTGTAGGGAATGGGGGGCCACATAGGCCTCCTCCAACGCCAAGGGAGTATACAAGTCGGTATAGCCTAGCCAGTCCCCCAGATGTCGGGCTTGGCAGGCCAGCGTGTAGGCTCCGAGGTCCGGAAGCCCCCAGCCCCCATTCCTCCCCTTCCCCACCAGGCGACTATAGGGGATCCGTGCTCTCGCACCCCTCCACAAAAAGCCCCTGAATTCCACCTCAAAACGCCTAACATCCCGTCGTAGCAACCAAACCGGGAGAGTCTGCAACCAATACAATATCCTTGGCAATATCACCAGCTTAATCGCCGCAATCCTCCCCGACAAAGAGAGGGGAAGAGGCCGCCAAGCCTGCAACTGAGTTTTCACTTTGGTCAACACCCGAGACAGATTACTCCTGTAGAGTTGAGACAACTGACTGGGCAGTACTATCCCCAAGTATGTAAACTGATTGTCTGCCCATTTAAGAGGGAACTCACCCGGCCAGCTATGCCGGAGCTGATCCGAAATATCCAGGGCCTCGGATTTGTCCCGATTAATAGTAAACCCCGCAAACTTCCCAAAGGTTTGGAACTCCCGCAGAAGGTTGGGCAGAGACTCTGTGGGTGAGAGCAAATGTACTAACAGGTCGTCGGCAAAAGCAGATATTTTAAACTCATGATCTCCGATATGCACCCCCCGAACCGCTCGCGACCGCTCCAACCGACGCAGGAGGGGGTCAAGAGACAGGACAAAAAGAAGGGGGGAGAGGGGACATCCCTGACGAGTCCCCCTTCGTAAAGGAAAGGCTTCAGACAAGACCCCATTACATAGGATCGCTGCAGTCGGGTCTGTGTATAAGCTCGCCACCATATTACAAAAAGAGGGCCCTATACCATATCGCGGGAGAAGGTACATCAAATACGGCCAATCTACCCTGTCAAAGGCTTTCTCCGCGTCAAAGCTGATTAATAAGGAGGGCATACTTCTGCGCCGGACCCCCTCTAGGGAAGTTATTATTCTGCGCAAGTTACATACTGCGTAGCAGTCCCTAACAAAACCCACTTGAGAATCATGGACAAGCTGCCCCAAGAACTCCGACAGGCGATCGGCCAGAATTTTTGCCATTAATTTAAGATCAAAATTAAGCAAAGATATAGGTCGATAAGAAGCTGCTGATAGAGGGTCTTTAGCCGGTTTCGGAATGAGGACAATGTGGGCATGATTATCCCCCCATCGAAAATGTCCCTGCTGGGCCCTCAAATTATGTACGGCAGCTAAGGTTGGGGAAATCAGCTCATTAAGAATCTTATAAAACTCAGCTCCAAGACCGTCAGACCCCGGAGATTTGTAGCAACGAGCTTTGGAAATAGCAGCTTGCAACTCTGCGACTGTGATCGGCCGATCTAACTGCGCCCGTTGCGTCTCGGAGAGTTGGGGTAGATTTAACTCCCCCACGTAGTCAGCCATCTGCGACAAGGACGGAGACTCCGCTGCATAAAGTTGCTGAAAAAAGGAACGAAAAACCCGCGCGATCGCCGGGCTCTCCCGATGCAGTGCCCCCAGGTCATCCCACAACGCGGACACTAGTTTTGAGCCCCTGGGGCCTCGCAGGCACCTGGCCAGTAATTTCCCGGGCTTGTCCCCATGACGATACAATTGGTATCGGTAATACTGCACAGACTTCTTGGCCCTCTGATGCAACAGTTCATTAAGTTCCGTTTGACTCTCCCACAGCCGCCTTTTAAGCCCTGCTGTTGGGTTCTGAGCCCAGTGGCGTTTCAACTTTGTAATCAGCTTTTCGAGGCTAATAATACATTCCACCCTTAGTTTCCTCTTCCTAGCAAGGAACCCTATAATGTCTCCCCGCAGCACAACCTTCGCAGTTTTCCACACCAACTCGGGCTCATCACTGTGGGCATCATGATCCGCCTCAAACTCCCGCCATCTCTGCCGAAGAAAAGAACGGAACTGGGCATCCCTATATAATTCGAGCGGAAATCGCCAAAGAGAAGTCCTGGGGGTAGTCCCACTCCAGTAAACATCCAGCCAAATGAACGCATGGTCGGAAATCTCTATGGGCCCAATCTGCGCTTCTTCAACCTTGGTGAACAGACCGGCTGAAATCAACAGGTAGTCTATACGCTGTGATAAGGAAGCTTATCATAGCTCAGGAAGGAGCTATAGAAAAGGTGAAGTGACTCTGAACAAGCAACCTGTCAGTTCTGGTAGAAATAAGAAAACAGAATTTGTCCATAAAAGACTACCAGTCCCAGAATGCACCAGGTTTCCAACAGCCATTAGAGGAGCTGAAGTGGGGAAACGTGTGTTCAATCAAGAGGGCTATGAGGTAATCCCCAAGCACTCATCTCAAAGGGCAGGGCCTGATTCAGCACAGCTGCGCTGTGCTAGGGTGGAGCACTCATCTAGGCAGAATAAAGGTAGAGTTTATTCTACAGAGAATTATCCTCATCTTGATCCTCATCCTCAGTTTCATCTGGGAGATCCTCATCCTCAGGATCAGCTTGGAGATCCTCATCTTGGACAGCTTCATCATCTGGAGGATCATCAGAAGCAGAAGCCAGAGCGGACGGACAGAGAGGGCAAGAAACCCTTTGGAAGAAAGAAGAGAAAAGCATTTGGGAGGTCTAAAGGAGTCCAGAGCAGTACGTATACTGGGAGACATTCAAAAGGCAAGCTTACACCATTGGACTGGGGAAAGCCAGAGGAATGGTGCTGCAGGGCTAGGAATCTCCAGACGGTACCTGTGAGGGAGACGGCTGCACGTGGAAGGGACCCTAAGACCCGTGCCAGAAGGTATGTGAAGAGAGATCCAGTGTCCAGGGATCTGGATTGGAAGGCTGGACATAACTGGACTACATACTGGCCAGGCTATTTAGAGAGGAACTCTAACAGCAATGGAAGCTCAGGTATGAACACTGATCTATGCCCTAGCTATAACCTTGAAAGACAGCAGGGAAACAAGTATTCTCCTGAAAGTGCTCCATTGAGAAATTCCTCTGTGCCAATCCCTGATATTGAACCCATGATTGTTGAAGAAGGGGAAGGAGCGGTCTTAGATACAGGCTGTGAATATATGGATTGCTCTCTGTCTAAACTCCTTTGGTAATTTTCTGTTACAAAGTACAGCAACCATCACAAAGAAATACAAACTTGTTCTTTAATCTACTCAGAAAAGCTCCTGAAGTAGGATTTGAGCCACGCAGTAGAAAGCAAGCCAGCTAAGGGGTTTCAGCTGGGTAACTGCTAGCAATTGAGCCTTACCTAATTGCTTGTGAGCTCTGAGGGAATCACTTCTGAGTCTATGTGGGAAGATATAAGAAGTTAACCTGAAAAGAACAGTTTTTCCCTTCTTTGTGGGATTTGCTTGTTGTTTGATGCACTGCTAAGAAATTATTAGCTAGAGCCTACAGAAAAGACCAGTTTGTTACCAACCAGGTCTTTATTCTTTTGTTTTGATTGCCTGACAAGTTCAGCTGTTGTTTTCCTGATTTTGTTTTTCTAAGTTTAACATTGAAAGCAAGTATCCTGTTTTATGTGCTACCAAGCATATCTGTGTTGGGAGAAATAACCCCATAAATAAATATCTTATTGGCTTTACACTCAAGCACAACTAATTATTGTGAGCAGCTGTGTCTGGTGTGAATGGACTGCATTTCCCACAATCCCTTGCAAATCATATTGATATATGCCAAGACTGTGAACATTCTCACCCAGGCAGCCGTCTGACAACGCGCACTAGTGCCATGCACCCGTGATTGATGCGTATAATCCCGTTCAGTCGGATGCAGCAGCCGCCATGGGTCCACTAGCCCCAGCCTGGAGCACAATCGACGCAGCGCGCGGGCCATCTGCAACCTATCCCGTGACTCCCCACCCTTAGACGTGTCTAGGGCCACATCCATAACACCGTTAAAGTCTCCCCCCAAAATCACAGGGAGCTCCGGCAACATCTCTACTTTAGAGGCGAGACGAGAATAGAGGGTCAAATCTAATATGTTATGACAATATAGATTGCCCAGAATAACTGGCCTCCCCTCCAAGACACCCTGCAAAAGTACGAATCTGCCCGACGGGTCTGCTAGTTCCCGTACAACCTCCAGCCTTATTCGTTTGTGAATCAAAAGCACGACTCCCCCCTTCTTCCCAAAGGCTGGAGCCCCCCACACCTGCCCCACCCAGTCCCTGCAAAGTTTACGATGCTCCTCGGCTGTCTGGTGGGTTTCCTGGAGCATAGCTATGTCCGCCTTATGCCTAGCCAAAGCCTGCAGGATTTTGGAACGCTTAATCGGGTTACCCAAACCACATACATTCCAAGATATTATCTTAAGTGGCATTGAATATACAAACAGGCCTGTATAACACTGTAAACTAGTACCATGAGGGTGCCCCCCCAGCCTGAGGCTCCCCCCGACAGTTATACTTATGGCTCAACCGGGTCACGCACAACACACCCATCTGATCCAGGACCCGCCCTCTTCGGGCAGCTGAAAGACAACTATCCCCCCCACCCCCTGTTCCCCTCCCTCCCCAAACCCCCCTCCCACCAGCCCCCCGACTCCACCCCCCCTCCCCAAACTCCCCACCCACCCCCACCCTCCCTCTCCCCCCTACCATTGGATCCCCCACCTCCATCATCCTCTTCCGCCTTCCCTGTCACCAAGATGTGTCCAGGCTCCCCCGCTCCCTACTCCAATCATGTATCCCCCATTACCTCAGACCAGCCCCCCCCGTGGACCCCCAATTTAGGATCAACTACTTTAACAAAAGAACATTAACAGACATTAGGAATGACCACAATTCCGTTCTCAAAAAATATAACTACATTCTCCCCCCCACGATTCCCGTCCATGGGCACGGGGTAGTTATATAATCAGGTACTTCTCCAACTGCTCTCCACTACTGCCTTCTGCTCTACCCCGCCCCCCCCTTCATCCCCCCCCCAAGCAATTTTCATTGACTTCCTCAGGCGCCTGAATATGCCCGACAGCAACCGCTACCCCACTATCATCAGGACACTGAGGGATGAGCAAAACAACGGTAACTGTCCTGGAGGGACCGACTAGGCCGGGCCCATGGTCATTCCCTATTGTCACTTGTCATGGTGACCACAAGCACCCCATGTTGCCCACCCCATGAGCCAGTCGAACAGGGAGAAGTACCATCATAATCTAGGCAATAATCTAAACTTTCCCATAACAGTAACACTCATACTGCCTGCACCATATCACACCCCAGTGAGCTGACCCCATGGGAGATGAACACAGCTTCCCCGGGCTCCCTCAGGCCTCTCCAAAGACTGAACAGGCACAGTTTCGTCCAGAAAGTCATGGCACGCCCGCAGTCTCACTGCCCGACGTCAAACCCGGCCTCACAAGTTGTTCCACATATGTCTCTGCCTCCTCCGCCGAACCGTACACCTTCTGTTTCCCTTCGTGAAACACCAACAGGCGTGCAGGGTACTGCACGGAGAACCTGATGTTGGCATTGATGAGGTTCTTGCAAATTGGGGCGTACACCCTCCACTGCTTGCTCACGGCCGCTGAATAGTCCTGTGTAACACGGATCCGAACATTGTCTCGTTCCACAGTTCCGCGTTTCCTGGCCTCTCGCAGCACAGCCTCCTTTTGCTGGAATTGTAGGTATTTGGCCAGCACCACCCGAGGCCGCGGATCCCTGGAATTCCTAGGGCCCACTCTATGCGCCCTCTCGATCACCACCTGCGCGTTGTGTCCATCCTCTCCCAATAGTGAAGCAGACAGCGCAGTTATGTAGTCTTGCAGGTCGGTATCTCCCACCGAAGCCGGGATGCCCAGGAACCTCAAGTTACCGCGTCGCGAGCGGTTCTCGAGGTCTTCCAATTTCTCCTCGTGGGCCTTCACGGTAGACCGTGTCTGCGCCAGCTCTTGGCTCAGTCTCTGCACCTCATCCTCGGCCTGCTGCATGCGTGCCCCGATGGCCTCCACGGAATTCTGCACCGCATCCATTTTACTTCTCAGAGAATCAAATTGAAGGGAGAGGGCACTGGAGACCGCGGCTGAAATCTCCACTACCGAGGCCCCAGAAGCCGGTACCTGCACTTCTCCCACCTTCGGGGGTGATTCCGCCATCTTGGAGGCCCCAGCCACCCGGTCTTTCTCTCTCCTCCCGGTTCGCGCAGCCGTTGTCGCCATTCGCTTCTAGCTCCCCCTGACAAGTTTCTCATGGGTATGGCACTTGAGGAGGGCTGTGTATCGGTCGGTGTACCTAAAAATAGGCACTATTGTTCCGATTTAGAGCAAGGGGAGTCCGGAGCTCAGGACAGATGTGACTTCCCAAGCTCACCACATCACGTGACCTCCCCCCCCACCACTCGCATTTCTGAGAATTTTACTCTGGACATTGTGGATTTCAACTTCCTACCTAAAATCGTAAATTTGGCCTCCAGAACATCCATCCCATGCTTTTCTATGTCATTGGTACCAACATGTAACAAGACAGCAGGCTCCTCCTCAGCACCTTGTGTAGGAGTCACATGAAGTCTGCTACCTTTGCACCAGGTAGGCATGTTACCAGGTGCTCCTCAAGGCCATCAGCCACCCAGCTATCTACATGTCTAATGATCAAATCTCCAAATATGATGGCTATCCTAAACCTTCCCTCATGGGCACATGGCCATGGAGAAACCTCCTCTGTGTGGGAGGGTTTTTCATCATCTGGAGGACAGGTCCTAGTTACAGGATCACTTCCTGCCACTCCAGGGTACTGCTCTCCCACCACGTGACCTCTCTCCTCCATGACAACAGAAATGCTGCCAGACTGGAGTTGGGACTTCTGTACTACATCCCTGTAGGTCTAGTCTATATACCTCTCTGTCTTCCTTATGTCCTCCAAATCTGTACTCTAGCATCTAGAGATTGGACTCATTCCCCGAGAGCAAAGAACTCCTTGTACCTAGTGCACACATAAGACCCCTCACCAACTGGGAGAAAATTATACATGTGACACTCATTGCAAAAGACTGGAAAGCCCCCATCTTGCTGCAGGACTGCTGTCTACATCTTAGTTTTAAGGTTTTGTTTAGGCATTTAAGTTGTTTACTTACTTCAGTTTGCAGGGGATACTTATACTAATACAATTATTCCTAATACGATTAATGGACTTCGTTCATCTCAAGATCAGTTAATCTCAAATCCTTAATTAATCCATTCCTGATGAGGATAACCAGCCGTACCTGAAAGCGAATATGGGCATCTCTTTCCCTTTAATGGGTTTAACACTAGAAGCCCCAAAAGGAATTTTACCTAGAAACCCCAAAGTGCGTCAATTGACGCATTATCACGACGACTGCGTTTAGCATGAAACGCAGATGTGAATTAATGTGAAGTTACTTATTTGTTAAATACATGCAGTATGTGACATCATTACATGACATCATCGTGTGTTTATTGTTTGTAATGTCGGAGTAAAACTGTAAACAGTGATTGAGATGTGCCACCAAGTGGGATAAATTTATACCTAGAAGCCCCAAAGTACATCATTTGACGCATCCAAGACAATTGAGTGTGTCAATTGATGTACTTTGGGGCTTCTAGGTATAAATTCATTTTCCCGCTAGGTGGTGCATCTGTCATTAATTTTCGATGCACATATTTGAACATCTTGACCTTGCTAACAAAGTCATGGAACATGACTGACATGGTTCTAGCAGTGGCACTGGTATACAACTTTGAAGATGCATTTGCATCAATTGATGCACTTTGAGACTTCTAGTGTTAAGAGCCTATAAAGCTAAGATTATCCCTGGGGTGGGTAGGAGGGGACGAAGACTTAATAAAAGTTGGCTTGCTACGCAGTGCCCTGACCCGTGCTTCTAAGGTAGTCTTATCAATTTCCTGGGTGATTCGAACAGCCCTTGGTTTGAAAGAGGGGGCCTTCCAAATTGCACTTCAGATCTGTTACTTGGCTTTAACACCTATTTAAGACAACTTCACAGATCTTTTGCCTCCTAATTGGAAGGCCTTTTTGTAAAGGACACTAGAAACAACAGTAGAAAAGCTCTATAACATCAACAAAGACAAAATCTGGAGCCGACTGTGGTACAGATCACCAACTACTAGTATGCAAATTCAAGCTAAAGCTGAAAAAGAGCAAGCCACTCATGAATGTAGTAAAATATGACCTTAAGAATATACCACCGGAATTTAAAGACTGCCTGCAAAATTTATTTGCTGCTTTAGATACAAATGATAGAGCTCCAGAAGAGTTATAGGATGACATCAAGAAAATTGTGCTGGAAGAAAGTGAGAAATCTCTACAAAAGGTGAAAAAGCAAAAACGGCCAAAATGGATGACTGAAGAGTCTCTGAAAATTGCCCAGAAATGCAAAGAAGCTAAAGCCAGAGGAGAAAGAGAGGCAATCACAGAACTCAACAAAGATTTCCAACGTGCAGCAAGACAAAACATGAAGACGTTTTGTCATCTGATCTTCTAAAGAATACAATGATGCATGCAAGGAAATGGAAGCAGAAACTAATTAGAGGAAGAACAAGATCAGCTTACCTAAAGCTACGAGAGTTTAAAAATAAATTCCAGCCTCAAATTTAATGCTATAAGATGCTCAAGGATCCATGTTGAATGATGCTGAGAAGATCAAGAAAAGGTGGAAAGAATATAGAGTCATTATACCATAAAGATCAAGTGGACCAGCAGCTGTTTCATCCTGTACCTTATGATCAGAAACCAGTGATGATGAAAGAAGAAGTTGAAGCAGCATTGAAAGCCTTATCAAAGAACAAAGCACCAAGCAATAATGGCATTCCCACTGAAGTATTACAGCAATCTGATGCAGCTGTTACCGTACTTACAAGGCTCTGCCAGGAAATTTGGAAAACAACATCATGGCCAACTGACCGGAAAAGATCTGTGTTTATACCAATACTAAATAAAATTAATCTAACCCATTGTGGAAATTATCGCACAATCACTTTGACCCCACATGCCAGTAAGATTCTACTCAAGATTATTCAGCAGAGACTACAACCATACCAAGCAGCTTTCCCGCTCCTGCAAACTCCAGCCCTATCGGGGCTGTGGGAGGTCTCACCTGCACGCTTAAAACAGCGTCGCCGGCAGGCGTGCCCGCGCCTTGCGGGCCCGCGCCTGAGGGCCTCGCAAGAGGGCCCTTTGGCGTGGCCCTTAGGCGTTGCACGATAGGCGAAAAAGAACTGTAATATAACGCCTCAACAACACACAAGAAAACCGCCATCTGGAAACCCAGCCAAGATCAAGCAGCTTGAGCTCCCTCACGGTCGAGCTCGCTCCCACTCTTAATTGGGTCCCTCTCTGAGCACAGCAAGTATATTACACATAAAGGAATTATATTGAACTGATTTCTTGCACATCCCTCATAAAGCCTGCATACTATTGTTAGTAATCATAATTCTTACAAGTCAGTATTCATTAAATATTCCAAGTAGCTATATAGCATCCACTGTTCCCATTAGTGAGATATACTGTTGCCAGTACTCATCAGTTGCAAATACTGTTCCCAGTAGCCAGAAAGATTCACTGTCGTCAGTACCCAGAGAGATATACTGTGGTCAGTAGCTAGAGAGACATACTGTTGTCAGTAGCTAGAGAGACATACTGTTGTCAGTAGATAGAGAGACATACTGTGGTCAGTGTCTAGAGAGATATACTGTTGTCAGTAGATAGAGAGACATACGGTGGTCAGTGTCTAGAGAGATATACTGTTATCAGTACTCATAAATTGCAATTACTGTTTTCCCAGTATCCAGATATACTGTTGATACTCTTTTTTTCATAACAGATAAGGTTCTATCACTATTATCTACAAAACTACAACCCCAATACCACTAGTCCGCATCCTTGTGCAGCTAGCAACACACTACCGCTTCTCAGAACACACAACGTTCACTATAAGAATGCATACATTAGTAACCCTTACCATTACTTATCTCCTCACTGCACTAGCTGGCCAATCAATTGCCTTTAATGATGACCAAAAATCCATACCAATATTACGAAATAATTGGAAGAGATGGTCAAACAAGACTCAAACAAATCAAACAAACACTACCTACACCCACCACTCACATCTACTTCATATTGCCCTTCACATTACCAAAAAACCTCAACCAAAACAGCAATACCATCCACCATTACACTGTGCCCTTATCAATATAAGATCCATTCGCACAAAGTGGCCTCTGATACCTAATCTCATAACTGCACATAACCTTGACATCTTGATGATCACAGAAACCTGGCTAACTGATTCTGACAATGTCATTCTTAACCAGATGCTACCGCCAGGATTCTCTATCCACACGTGTCATAGGAACCAACAAAGAGGAGGCGGAGTACTTATTATCTCTAATAACCAACTACAATTTCAAGTTGACAACAGTATTAGCTCAACACATCTAAATATACTAAATATATCAAACAATGAGCACTCAATCAGCCTAGTCTATAGAGCTCCAACATCATCAGCTGATGATCTGCCAACGATAGTTGACCTGGCCTGCAACACCGAAAAACCAAGACTATCTAACTGGATATTGGGAGATTTCAACCTCCCCTCCCTACAGGACTCGCAAACTACAGCTTTTATAGAAGCAATTGACAACCTTGGATACAACCAAATAGTCAAAGATCCTACTCACAATATGGGAAATATACTTGATATGATATTCGTTCCGCAAGCTACCTCAGACTCCAACCACAATTACGACCTTTCCATAATACCAGTGCCGTGGTCTGACCACAGTCTCATTTTATTCCAAATCCCCAACTCCTCCAATCCCACTAACTCCAAACCCACTCATGCGAAACCAACAGCTAGGAGGTTCCGCCCCTTTGTCAAAGATGAAATACTTAATAATCTTCTCCCAACTCTACAATCTTCTGAACCCGACTTGGACAGTCTAATCAACACCTGGGATCACTCTCTCAGAGCCAATTCTCAACCATCAAACATGGCAAAAAGACCAACCACCGTGCACACGTAGCTTGGTATTCCAAGGAGCTAAGAACATCCCTCCTCCATCTTCGGAGACTCGAAAAATACTGGAGAAGATCACGCTCTACGGAAGCCTACACAGCCTACTGCAAATACCTGGAAAAGCATCGCCAGGAAATAGCAGATCGAAGGAAACAATTCCATACTAACCTTCTAAAGCAATCATTAAATAAACATCATGATCTCTTCAACATCGTAAGAACAATGGCAAAGGAACCAACACCCCAACATACACAAACAATACACCCTCAAGACTATGCTAAATACCTAAAGTCAAAGATGACAAAAACACCCAACATCTGCACCACTGGACCAACAAAGAGTGATATGCATTCACAGTCAACCACATTAACCAAGTTTAATACATTATCAATCAAAGAAATTGAAAACACTATCGCATCAATAAATGCTACCACCGCTGCAAGTGATCCATGTCCAGCAGCTTGGATAAAAAACCTTAAACATGAAGTAAGCTTCTTCATACAGAATATCCTTGAACAATCTTTTTCAACTGGAACCTTTCCTCAAAGCCTCAAGCAAACATCAATTAGACCATTATTAAAAAACAGCAAATTAGACCCCCTAAAAGTAGAATCTTACAGGCCAATATCCAGTATCCCACTCCTAGCAAAAATAATTGAGAAAGTGGTCCAACGGCAAATACAACAGCACATAGACACTGAAGCTCCACTTGACCCTGCACAACACGGATTTAGAGAGGCTCATGGAGTTTAGACCCTCCACAACACACTATTCAACACACTAATCACAGGAATAGATAACATCCACCAAGGATTCATACTTATATTCATGGACATCTCAGCTGCGTTTGACTCAGTAAGCCACCAAATACTTATCGATCGCCTTAAGGAAAAAGGAATAGCTGGTGTCGCACTCGACTGGTGTATATCCTACCTAACTAACCGTTGGCAACAAGTACGAATTGGCGAAACTGCATCTGAACCATTTCTTCAAGATCAAGGGGTACCGCAAGGATCTTCTCTGTCAGCGTTGATGTTCAATATATACATGCAACCCATCTGCGACCTCATTCGTTCCTATAATGTCACCTGTTTAGCATATGCAGACGACATTCTACTATACATGCCATTCTCCACCAACCACCCTGATTATACACCATTGACAACATGCCTCGAAGCAGTAGAAGATTGGCTCATCTCACAAAATCTGAGAATCAACCACAGCAAGACTGATGTGATGTTTATAACAAGGAACCAAAACTTCACACCTCCAACCTCCGTAAAGATAAAGGACAAGGAATTAACAGTAAAACCTACACTACGCTACCTAGGTATAACCCTCGACCAGCGCCTCAATATGAAAGCCCACATAAAAAACATAACAAAACTAATATATCACAAGATACGTACATTACGCCACCTACGACCCTTACTTGAACCCTCAGACTTCAGAACCGTCTACCAAGCCCTGATAATGCCTCACATCGACTTTGCAAATGCAATTCTATACGGGCTCCCTCAAGCAACATTAAATCCCCTTCAACTGGCGATGAACACCGCCGCCAGAGTACTTGAAGGAATATCAAAGACAGATCACATAACCCCAGTCCTAAAAAGACTCCACTGGTTACCAACCAACGCAAGAATTCACTACAAGATACTGATCACTACATTCAAAGCCATAAACAACCAAGCACCATCAACTGTCACCAACCTTGTACATTTACAGACCCCCAACAGATCCAGAAGATCAACTGCTATAAATACATTAATAATCCCGAAACAAACAGTCAGATACACTAAGGAAACAACTAAAAGAGCCTTCAGTATCCATGCCCCAATAACCTGGAATGCCCTCCCACCAGAACTGAGAGCTATAACCAGCCTAACACAATTCAGAAAAAGCCTCAAACACTACCTCTTCCTAAGCTATTTCCCAATCTAATCTTTGCACATGAAAATACTACAGACACTTTTCTGACCAAGACATTCCCCAAACGATATCCAAATGTGACTAATGTATTTTGAATTTTCTGTAAATAGTTAGTTAGCCTATATAGTTTACCTTTTTAATCCCAAGTTCAAAGACCCCGTTACTTGTAAAGTGCATTACAGTTCTCTGTATGTATATGTTTGTTCCATGTAAACCGCGCTGATGACAATAGTGCGGTATATAAGAGATGTTAAATAAATAAATAAATAAAATAAATAAATACCTGGAACGAGAACTGCCCGAAATGCAAGCAGGGTTCAGGAAAGGGTGAGGAACGAGAGACATCATCACGGATGTGAGCTGGATCCTTGAAAAGACAAAAGAATACCCAAAGGATATCTATATTTATTTATTTATTTTATTTACAGTCTCTTTTATACCGCGCTATTCAACATCAGTGCGGTTTACATAACAACAGAAAACGTATACAGTGCAGGAATCTGCTCCGTATTTACAATGAACAGGTGCTTAAACTTGGGTAAAACCGGGATAACTATTTACATAGAGGCATCACATCAAGTCGAATCACAGAGTAATCATAGTGTGTTGGTGTGGCGGAACTGGTAGAGGGGAGCGGTTGATGGAGCGCAATCGTCCGGGTAGTGTTTGAGGAAGAGGTGGTGCTTCAAAGCCTTCCTAAATTGTGTTAGGTCAGGGATTGCCCGGATGCTAGGTGGTAGGGCGTTCCAGCATCTAGGGGTGCAGAACCTAAATGCCCTGCTTACTGTTGCCTGGATGCATTGTGTTACTGCCTTCGGGATTGCTAGTGTGTTGATTGCTGCAGATCTTCTGGCTCTGTTGGGGGGAGTAGTGTGGATAAGCTCTGAGAGTGAGGCGGAGGAGAGCCCGTTGATGGCCTTGAAGGTCAGCAGTAGGGTCTTGAAAGAAATTCTGCCGTGGATAGGGAGCCAGTGGAGCTGTTTCAGGATGGGTGTCATATGGTCACACCTGGAGGCACCATATAGAACTCTAGCTGCAGTATTCATTGCAAGCTGGAGCGGCCCAGGGTGGATTGTGGGAGCCCTTGTAGGATTGCATTGGCGTAATCAAAATGTGGGATAATCAGTGCTTGAAAGATTATCCGGAAGTCATCTGGTTCTAGCAGGGAGCGTAAGTGTCTGAGTGTCCGGATCTTATGGTAGACTGCTCTTACCGTGTTGCTTATGTGCGCCTTCATGTCCAGGCGTTGGTCTAATGTGACTCCAAGGTATCGGATTGTGGACTTGGTTTGCAGCTCTGCTGCCTTGACCTTTAGGTAGGTTGGAGGGGAGAAGTTCTGGTTCCTTGTGATGAAGAGAACTTCTGTTTTCTTGTGCTGTATTCGGAGATTTTGAGTTTGGAGCCAGTTGGCCACTGCGTCAAAGCAGTCTGTCACTGGAGAGAGGTCAAGCTGGTCAGTTGAGAATGGCATATAGAGTAGGACGTCATCGGCATATATCAAGCAGTCAACATTGAATGAATGGATGAGGTTACAGATGGTCTGCATGTATATGTTGAACATCAGGGCGGAGAGGGAGGAACCCTGCAGAACGCCCTGCTTCTGGTAGAATGGTTTCGATGTTGAGGTCCCAGATCGTACGTGCTGCCATCTGTTGGACAGGTATGATTTGCACCAGTTTAGTGCTGTGTCACAAATACCCTTCTCTTCGAGTCGCCTCAGGAGAAGCTCATGGCTTACTGAGTCAAATGCAGCGGCTATATCCAAGAAGATGAGGACAAACCCATGACGGGTGTTATCGATTCCAGCAATTATGTTGCTGAAGAGGGTGGTGAGGAGTGTTTCCACACCATGGGATTCCCTGAATCCATGCTGGTAGGGGTCCAGCGGGGAGGTGTCGTTGATGTGGTGCTGTATTTGGCGTTGGACTTCTTTTTCGATTATCTTGGCTAGTAGCGGTATGCTAGATATAGGTCTGTATGAGTCAACTTTATGGGGGTCGAGTTTGTTGTTTTTCAGCAGTGGTCTGATGGACGTGTGTTTGAGGCTTTGGGGGAATGAGCCTGTTGCGAAAGACAGGTCCATGAGTCTGGCTATGAACGGACTAAATTCGGTACATAGCTCCTTTATCCAGAAGGCAGGACAGGGGTCAGTTTGTGCCGTAATGGTGTCTTCAATGTGCTTTTTGGACAGGGTAAAGAAGGTGGTTAGTAGTGTTGGGTGGGTTGGCTCCTGCGCGGTGGTGGGTGCTGTGGCCTTATTGGTCTGGCATAGTTTTGATTGCAGGAAGTCTGCGAATTCTTGAGGGTGGATCCCATTTGTTTGATTGGGGCCCGGTTCTTTTGTTAGGCTCTTGACTAGATTGAACAAGTTATGTGGTTTGTTTAGCGAACGTTTTAGGGTATCAGTGTGGAATTGCCTCATATGTGTTTTATCAGCTACAGCAAGGCCTTTGACTGTGTAAACCATGAGAAACTCTGGGCCACATTAAGAAGCATGAGTATACCAGAACACCTAAGCGTTCTCTTGCACAACCTTTACATTGATCAAGAAGCAACAGTTCAAACGTAACAAGGAGAAACAGAATGGTTTAAAATCAGCAAAGGTGTACGACAAGGCTGCATAGATTCTCCTACCTGTTTAATTTCTATGCAGAACAAATCATCAGAGAAGCAGGACAGTATGAAGTTGTGAAGATTGGTGGAAGCTCATCAACAAGCTTTGCTATGCTGATGATACCACATTACAAGCTGAAAGTGAAGACTATCTGAAATATTTGCTTAAAATGGGCTTTCACCTTAATGTAAAGAAGACACAGATCCTGACAACGGGCAAAATCAATAAGTTCATCATTGATGGAGAAGAAATTGAAATAGTGGACAACTTTAACCAACTTGGATCAACTATCAATAAAGAAACAACAAGCAGTCAAGAAATCAGACGACGCATTGCTCTTGGCAGAATGGCTATGAAGGACCTAGACAAGATTCTCAAGAGCAGAGATGTCTCTCTCCATACAAAGATTTGACTTATTCAAGCCATGGTATTTTCAATAACATATGGATGCGAAAGTTGGACAGTGAAAAAGATAGACAGGAAGAATATTGATGCCTTTGAATTATGGTGTTGGTGATAAATGCTGACCAAACAGACCAGTCAGTACTAGAGGAGATCAAACTTGAACTTTCTTTAGAAGTTCAAAGATTCACTCCAACAAGGATACATGCCGCAATCCCTGAAGCATGCCATGATATGACCGATACTTAAAAGCAACAATCTAAGCCTCTCTGAGCCAAAAGCATACCGTCCCATCTCCAGCCTATCATTTCTTGAGAAAATCGTTGAAAGGACCATATTGACATGCCCCACTGGACATCCATCAGCATGGCTTTAAACCCCAGCACGGTGTGGAAAAACTACTCACTTCCCTCTTTGACAATCTCCTAAGAGGCATGCATAACATAAAGAAAGGATTCCTGCTAGTGTTCATGGACCTCTCGGCAGCCTTTGACACTGTGTCCCACGCCAGGTTACTGTAACGCCTACAGCAAATAGGGCTATGCAAGAATATTCTGAAGTGGTTTACTTCCTACTTGGAAAATCGAATGCAACAAGTCAAATGCACCAAAAAGAAATCACTGCAGTTCCCTGTCATGCAGGGAATACCACAAGGTTCAGCCCTGTCATCAATGCTCTTTAATATTTACATCCAACCCATATGCAACATCATCAAATGCCACAAACTCCACTATCACCTCTATGCTGACGACATCATGGTGTATGCTCCAATCAACCTACTAGCACTTAACACCACAACAATAACCAGATGCCTTGAAGACATGAATGCCTGGCTCACAGCCAATAACCTGACGGTCAACTACGATAAAACTGAGGTAATGATCATCACCAGGAACCCCACCTTCATTCCACCACAAACTATCAGCATTCTAGACAAACTCATAGTAGTCAAAGATGAAGTTAAGTACCTGGGCATCACAATGGACAGAGCTCTGAACCTGAAATCCCACATCACCAAAACCGCAAACAAGGCCTATCAACGTTTGAGGACCATCAGAAAGATCAAGCCAATACTCCGCCAGGACCACTTCCACACAGTGTGCCAAGCACTCATCACACCTCTGCTTGATTACGGAAACTCGTTATATCAAGGCCTCCCTCAGCAGACCTTACACCCACTCCAAATGGTGCAAAACACTACAGCACGCATCATTACAGATACTTCAAGAACTGAGCACATTACCCCCGTCTTACAGCATCTGCACTGGCTCCCATTGATGGCCAGAACAAAATTTAAAACAGTCCTGATCATCTTTAAAATCATTCACCATCTCTCGGCAGATGCACTCCAAGATATCATAACAAGGGATATCAGCAATAGACCAAGAAGGACCAATAATGACAACATGATCGGCACACCTGCAGGATATCACAAAACTAAACAAACAACTTCAAAAAGAGCTCCTTCACAACTGGCATCCACACTTTGGAACTCCCTCCCAACGAGCCTGAAAGCATTAAATGACATCATAGACTTCCGCAAGGCCCTTAAAACCCTACTCTTTACAGAAGCCTATGAGCAAACAGACAACAGTCTCCACTCGAACGGCAATGCAACTAGCTCCACCAACTCGATACCCACTCATCCCAACTAGACAGCGTAGTTACTCACCTGTAACAGGTGTTCTCCAGGAGCAGCAGGAATCAGTCCTCACTTATGGGTGACGTCGGCGCCGACGGAGCCCTCGCGGAGCAATTTTCCCCAGCTTTCAAAGAAAGCCTTTGGGAATTGCAGCGCGCATGCGCGGTCCTCTTCCCGCCCAAGGGTGCCATCTTAGCCAGTCAGATGACATAGCTAAAAAAGACAGCATAAAAATTTGCAAAAACTAAAGCAGACGATTGCAACTCCAAGGGGAGGAGGGAGGGTTGTGAGGACTGATTCCTGCTGCTCCTGGAGAACACCTGTTACAGGTGAGTAACTACGCTTTCTCCAGGACCAAGCAGGAAGTCAGTCCTCACTTATGGGACTCCCAAGCTCAAGGCTACCGGAGACCCTAAGCACAAAAATGAGCTCCCTCTAGCTCAGCAGCACAGAAGGAAAGAATCTTCGCTGAATTATCACCCACCGGTAGCCCACATCCGGGATGGAGGGTAGGAGTTGCTCAGACCTCAAAGAGATTACGGAGGACTGCCTGTCCGAAAGCACTGTTCCTTCGGGACTCCCTCTCGAGGCAGTAATGGACCGCAAAAGTCTGGCTCGAAGACCAAGTAGCGGCCCGGCAGATGTCTGCCAGCGGAACAGAGCGGAGGTAGGCCACTGACGTGGCCTTTGCCCGAACGCAATGAGCCGTGACTCGACCTTCCAAGGAGAGTCCGGCTGCCCCATAAGCCCAAGTGATACAGTCCGCAACCCAGATGGACAGTGTACGCTTGGAGACCGGGAGCCCCAATTTATTGGGGTCAAAAGACACAAAAAGCTGAGCAGCTTTACGGTGCTCCCGCGTACGGTCAAGGTAGAAGTTCAAAGCCCTTCTACAGTCCAGGGTATGGAGGACCGTTTCAGCTCGGCTGGAGTGTGGCCTGGGAAAGAAGGTTGGAAGTACCACCTCCTGATTGATGTGAAAAGGGGAGACCACTTTTGGAAGAAATTTAGGGTGAGTCCGTAGGACTACCCTATTTTTGTAGAACCGAGTGTAAGGGGGATCAGACACGAGGGCCTGCAATTCACTTACGCGTCTAGCGGAAGTGAGGGCTATCAAGAACAGTGTTTTCCAAGACAGAAAACGGAGAGAACAGGTAGCCATAGGTTCAAAAGGCGGACAGGTGATCCGCTGCAAAACCACATTCAGGTCCCAGTCAGGCGCTGGCGGGCGCAGAGGTGGTTTAAGTAGAAGGAGACCTCGGAGAAACCTCGCTACGAGAGGGTCGCTGGAGAGAGGTCTGCCGTCCACCGGCACATGATGTGCCGAAAGAGCACTGAGGTGAACTTTGACGGAGTTGGACTTAAGTCCCAGATTAGAGAGGTGCAGCAAGTACTGCAAGATCACCGACACCGGCAGGAGAAGGGATCCTGAGACTGTTGGGTACACCAAACGGAAAAGCGACGCCATTTAAGGGCGTAGCATTTGCGGGTAGAAGGTCGTCGCGAAGCCAAGACGACCTCCTCCACCTCTGCCGGCAGGAGAAGGGGAGCAAGGACTACCCTCTCAGCAGCCAGGCCATTAGGTTGAGAGACTTGAGGTTGGGGTGTAGCAGAGAACCCTGATCCTGAGTGAGGAGATCCGGTTGAAACCCCAGAGGGAATGGATCCTCCACCGCTAATTGCAGCAGGAGCGGAAACCACGGCTGTCTGGGCCAGCGAGGGGCCACCAGGATCATGAAGGCTTTGTCCCGGAGAACCTTGAAAAGAGTCCGAGAGACTAGCGGGATGGGAGGGAAAGCATACAGAAGGCTTCCCGACCATGATAGTAGAAAAGCGTCCGCCGCAACCCGACGGGGGTGGGGCTGACGAGAGCAGAAGCGAGGAAGTTGCCGGTTGTGAGGACTGGCAAAGAGATCCACCGTGGGGAGGCCCCACTTCAGAAAGAGCTTCTGAACTACCAAGGGATCCAGACGCCACTCGTGCGGCTGAAGGATCCTGCTGAGTTTGTCCGCCAGGTAATTCTCTTGGCCTGGGAGATAAACTGCCTTGAGGAGAATGCCGTGACTGACGGCCCAAGAGCAGAGCTTCTGTGCCTCCCGGCAGAGGAGGAAGGAGCCCGTGCCCCCTTGCTTGTTCACGTAGAACATGGCAACTTGATTGTCCGTCTGGACAAGGACGGACTGATGAGAAGTCAGGTGGGAGAAAGCCTTGAGAGCCAGGCGGATCGCCCTGAGCTCCAGGAAGTTGATCTGCTGAGCAGACTCCCATGTGGTCCAGAGGCCCTGAGTACGTGCCCCTTGGCAATGCGCACCCCAGCCCAGGAGGGATGCATCTGTCGTCAGCACCCGGGCCGGCTGAGGTGACTGGAAAGGCATTCCGAATATCAGGTTCGGCTGCTGAAGCCACCACCGGAGAGACGAGAGCAGCGGCTCGGAGACGCGCACGAGGTCTGCTAGGTCGCCTGTGGCTTGTCGCCACTGCTGGCGGAGACACCATTGAGCAGGCCGCATATTCAGGCGGGCATTGGGGGTCACATGGACGGTGGAAGCCATATGGCCGAGTAGTCTCAGGAAGCGCCTGGCGGAGACCAGGGGCTGGCTGCGAAAACGGTCGGCTAGGTCCATGAGCCGTTGAGCCCTGTCGAGCGGAAGGTATGCTCGTGCCTGAGGAGTGTGCAGTCTTGCGCCGATGAACTCGAGATCCTGTGATGGGAGCAAAGTGGACTTTGCGAAGTTTATAACAAAGCCCAAGTGCTGCAGAAGAGTCACCGTGCGGCACGTGGCGTTGGTGACCTCCAGAGCGGACGCTGCTCTGATGAGCCAGTCGTTGAGGTACGGAAAGACATAGAGGCCGTGAAGCCGGAGATGGGCCGCCACCACCGCGAGACATTTTGTGAAGACTCGCGGTGCGGAGGACAGGCCAAAGGGCAGTACTCTGTACTGGTAATGATTTCCTGACACCACAAACCTTAGGTATTGTCGGTGGCTTGGGTGGATAAGGATGTGCGTGTAGGCATCCTTTAGATCCAAGGAGCATAGCCAATCTCCCTGCTGGAGGTAGGGCAGAAGGATTCCAAGGGTAAGCATCTTGAACTTCTCTCGCACGAGGAACTTGTTGAGGTTGCGTAGGTCCAGGATGGGTCTGAGGCCTCCTGTTCTCTTTGGTATCAGAAAATACCTGGAGTAAAAACCTTGACCCTCCAGGTGGTGGGGCACCGGTTCCACCGCCTGTTCCTGTAGAAGACCTGCTAACTCCTGAAGGAGTAATTCCCTGTGCAGAGGGGGTCGTGGAGGTTCTCCCGGAAAAAAGGAGGGAGGGACCTGGTGGAAGTGGAGAAGATAGCCTTCTCGCACGACTTGAAGCACCCAGGCATCTGAGGTGATGCTGGACCACCTGTGGGCGAAGTGAACCAGCCGGCCTCCGGTGCTGGGAGGAACCAGCGGGGGGGGAGAGGCTATGCTTAGTGAGTCAAAAACCCCCACCCTGCTGAGCAGGGGCTGGTGGTGCAGGCTTGGGGGCTTGCTGCCTACGGGACCCGTTACCCCGTCCCTTGGCCTGCTGGCCCTGTTGGGGAGCTGCAGGGGCCTGATAATGGGGGTATTGTTTGTAGGCAGCCGCCTTCCTCGGGTAAAAGGACTTCTTTCCCGAGCCCTTCTTTTTCTGGGAAGGGGCGGAGGTCTTCCTAGAAAGCCTAGTCCTGGTGAGAGTCTCCGTCTCAATTTGTGCAGCCTTTTCCGCCATGGGCTTGCCAAAGAGGTTTTCGCCTCGGCAGGGGACATCGACCAACTTGTCCTGCACCCAGGGCTCAAGGTCAGATGACTGAAGCCAAGCCTGTCGGCGGGCACCGATGCCGGCTGCGGCCACTCGAGCCGACGCTTCAAAGCCATCGTAGGCTGCTCGGGATATGAATTTTGAGCATTCCCGAATACCAGTGGACAAGGCCAGGAACCTCCGCAAGGGTTCCTCAGACAAACCAGCGGAGAATCCGGCTAGCTCTTTAGCCAGGTCTCGGAGATACATGCCCATGTAGAGCTGGTAGGTCTGGACACGACACGCAAGCATAGAGCCCTGGAAACACTTCTTGCCAAGGCCATCCAGGTTACGGGCCTCCCTGCCAGGAGGCACCGAGGAGTGCATCTTCTGGCTCTTAAGACGATGCATGGCCGATTCCACTACCATGGAATGGTGTGGCAGCTGTGCTTTTTGGAAGCCAGGGCTCTTGCGGACTCGATAGATAGAATCGACCCGCTTGCTCAGGACCGGCGAGGTGGCCGGACTCTCCCACATGCGGAAGAGTAGTCGTTCCAGCATGGGAGGAACCGGTACAGTAAAGTGTTCCCTTGCGGGAGAGTCATACTGGAGGGCGTCGAGCTCTTCGGCTCGAGGCGGCTCCTCGGGATCCGCAGGGAAGGCCAAAGCCTTGGCCATATCCCTGACGAAGTCCGAGAACCGGGCATCCTCCGGGGGGGACTGCTTCCGAGGCTCGGACTCCGGTGAGTCCGAGGGGACACACCGAGTCCGGAAAGAATCAGGCGACTCTTCCTCTTCAGACTCCCAGACCGACTCCGACGAGGACTCGGTGCGGTCGGCCCGGGCAGGGCGCGGCGCCTGCCACCCCGACGCCGAGGGAGTCGGCGTCGGCGACCTCGGTCCCGAACGGGAGGCCGAGGGTGACCTCGACCGAGGATCGACTCGAGTTCGCATCGATTCGAGGATCGGCTCGGTCTCCGGGGTCGACTTGGACGTCGACGTCCCGGCGGTCGGGGCAGCGGCGCCAGCGAAGCCAGCGAGCAGTGCCCGCTGCTGGTCCATGAAGGCAGACAATCTGCTCTCCAAGGCCGTCAACCTGAGTCCGAGCTCAGGTGACCCAGCAGCCCCCGACTCGGGCCCCGACGGCGTCGGGCCCGACGTCGGCTGTCTCGGAGGCGAGTCCAGGAGGACCACAGGACTTACCCGAGCAGGCAGCTCCGACTCCAGGCGAGGTCGCTTCGTGAGATGCTCCTTCTCCAAGGACCCGGGACGGCTATCGGGGCTATGCGACCTGGCCCTCGCGGAGCCAGGAGCGTCCACCGACGCCGCCCTCGCGGGTTTCACCTTACGACGATGGTCCCCGGAGGGAGAACCCCTGTCGGAGGAACTCCGGCGACGGTCCGAGCTGGAACCTTTGGACGCGGAGGCCTCCGACGAGGTCCGGGTACGGCTGGGGTCAGCGAAGATTCTATCCCGCTGATGCCGCCGACTTCTCAACGCTTTGGAGGACATTTTGCCGCAGGGCCCACAGATCATTTCTTCATGATCCGGGCCCAGGCAGCGGAGGCAAAAGTCGTGTGTGTCAGTTAGTGACATATTTCGGTCACACTGACCACACCGCTTGAAACCACTGGCAGCCATCGGGGGAAAAAGGGCCCCGGCGAGGTCAAAGGACTGGGCTGCCAGGGAAAAACCGAAACGAAAAACTGACTAAGTCAGATTAACCGAAATATAAGAAGAGGACTCGAGACCGGCGTCGCGAGTCCGGCGGGAAAAAGACCGGCGTCGAACCGAATGGAAAATAAGAGAAATTCTGAAGAAAAAATCAACTTTTTCGCGGGGACACGACGGGTACGTCTGTAGGGCTCCGCGGAAAAAAGAAGACTGGCTAAGATGGCACCCTTGGGCGGGAAGAGGACCGCGCATGCGCGCTGCAATTCCCAAAGGCTTTCTTTGAAAGCTGGGGAAAATTGCTCCGCGAGGGCTCCGTCGGCGCCGACGTCACCCATAAGTGAGGACTGACTTCCTGCTTGGTCCTGGAGAAATATGAGTTCATTGTATAATGTTGTTAAGTACCCTCATGTTAAATGTAACCCTCCAATTGTGATCTGACCACTTTGATTGTAGGATAAGGTGGTATACAAATCTGTCTAAATAAATAAAAATAAAATAAAGTTCAGATGACAAGACTTTGACTTTCATACTTTGGACACATCATGCGAAGAGAGAGATCATTAGAGAAAGACATCATGCTTGACAAGGTAGAAGGTCAATGAAAAAGAAGGCCAGCAATGAGATGAATCAATACAATAACAGCAGCTGCGGTGCCACTCTATCAACAATGAGCCTCCTGACTGAAGACCGAACACAGTTTAGGACAACCATCCAGAGGGTCGCCATGAGTCTACACCGACTTGACAACACTTAGCAAGCACTTAGAGACTATTTATTCTACTTGTATGCTAAGCTATACCCTGATTTGATTTAAATAAAAAGCTCTCTTGAAACAAATTTATTTCAGTGACTATATTATTTTCTATGCTAAGCTATACTCTGATTTGATTTGATTTAAAACCTTCTGGTGGTACTAAGACCTGATTGACTCAGCAAAAAACACCGAATGGTACAGATTTATCAGCTTTAACACAAAGAATT
Organism: Ichthyophis bannanicus; assembly: GCA_033557465.1. NCBI lineage: Eukaryota > Metazoa > Chordata > Amphibia > Gymnophiona > Ichthyophiidae > Ichthyophis > Ichthyophis bannanicus. The sequence continues at coordinate 865,693 of JAWIIG010000024.1, read as the reverse complement.
CCCTTTTTCCCCAAGATTTAAAGTATATTCCAAAAGATAAATACTTACACGTGCAGATCTTTTTCCAGCTTTAGCAGTCCCTTTTGGTAGTCCTTCAAGACTCACTAACAACTGTTCTTGCTTTTGTTTTTTTCTGTAGATTGAATAAATCAGGACTCTACATCAGAAACAATTAGATTAGGTGGGGTTAATCTGAGGACCTCATTTAATCATTCTCATTCCAGAGTCCCACCCAGCCCCACTAGTTATTCTTTTATAAAGAAGTCAGTTTACTAAACATTAGCGCGTGCTGTCTGCCACTGCACCATGTTAATCCTCTGTGCTTTCTGTCTAGTCAAATAGTGTTTTACATCATTCTGCTTAACACACCATCCACATTTCATAGTTGTAAGCTTTCTTTCCCCCATTTTAGTGTAGATATGTTCAAATTTTTCATGAACCTCCAGGGCCCCAGATTGTGCTCACTCTCAGATACTTCCTTCTGTTTTGTTTAGCAAATTAAATATCTGCGTTTGTTTCATCAGTCTTTTCACTTACCGTTTGTTACAGTTTTGTAGTCTTGCTATTACCTGGAATTGCTGGGTAAGTTTTCCACTTTGACGTTCATTAGTGTTTTTTTCAACATTCACTGGGAAAGTGTCTCTTTTGATGAATTGCTTCAGTTTTTGTTGCATTTTCACAGCCACCAGTTTTCTTCCCATGTGTGACTTTGCATCTGTTTTAGTACCAAACAATTCATTATTGAGGTTATTCTCTGGCATTAACCTTTAAAAAGGAGATAGAGCAGCTTTTAAACTAGATATTAGGGGAAAGCCGACAGTCGCCCAAGAGCGGATGGTTCGGAAGAATGTATCCTTGAAGGATACTACCAAAAGCAGAAAGGTTCCACAAAAGAGTAAAGTAGCCCAAATGCCCTCAAGTATGGAGCAGACAGAGCTTAAAGATCCCAATTTACCCATGTCTAACAATAGCCAAATTAACATGAATAAAATACATTCTCTAAAATGCTTGTATGCAAATGCTAGAAGTCTAAAGAATAAGATGGGAGAGTTAGAATATATAGCACTAAATGAAAGGTTAGATATGATTGGAATATCAGAGACATGGTGGAAGGAGGACAACCAGTGGGACACTGTGATACCTGGGTACAAACTATATCGTAATGATAGAGCTGATCAAATTGGTGGAGGGGTTGAGCTCTATGTTAGAGAGGGCATTGACTCAGAAAGGATTAAAGTTTTGCAGGAAACAAAATCTGCTGTAGAATCTATATGGATTGAAATTCCATATAAAAGGGGGAAGGCAATGGCAGTGGGGGTGTACTATCGAGCACCTGGCCAGAATGACCAAATGGATGATGAAATGCTCAAAGAAATCAAGGAAGCTAACAAATGTTACAGCGCAGTAATAATAATGGGTGATTTCAATTACCCCGGTATCGACTGGGTCAGTGTCACGTCAGGACATGCTAGGGAGATAAAGTTCCTAGATGAAATAAATGACTGCTTCTTGGAGCAGCTGGTTCATGAACCGACCAGAGGGGAAGCCATATTAGACCTAGTCCTTAGTGGAACACCAGATCTAGTGCAAGAGATAAGGGTGTTGGCAATAGTGATCATAGCATGATCGCCTTTGATTTAATTAGTGGAGGAGGGATAGTAAGGAAATCCACCGTACTACCTTTTAACTTTTGAAAGGGAGACTATGATAAAATGAGGAAAACAGTTAAGAAAAAACTAAAAGGAGCAGTTGCGAAGGTTAAAGACGTACATCAAGCTTGGGTGTTGTTGAAAAATACTATCTTGGAAGCCCAGACCAGCTGTATTCCACGCTTTAAGAAAAGTGGAAGGAAGTCCAAAAAACTGCCAGCATGGTTTAAAGGTGAGGTCAGAGAGGCTGCTGTTGCCAAAAAAGCATCTTTCAGGAAATGGAAAAAAGAGCCAAACGACGAAACCTGGAAACAGCACAAGCACTGGCAAGTCAAATGCAAGGCATTGATAAGGCAGGCAAAGAGAGAATTTGAGAAGAAGCTTGCTGCGGAAGCAAAAACGCGAAATAAAGACCTTTTCAAGTACATTCGTAGCAAAAAACCTGTGAGAGAGTCAGTTAGTCCATTAGATGATAAAGGGGTTAAAGGAGCACTAAGAGGCGACAAGGCGATAGCAGAGAGACTGAATGAATTCTTTGCTTCGGTCTTTACTGAGGAAGATGTAGGGATGTTACCCATGACTGAAGTGGTATTTAAAGGTGCGGAAGAATTGAAGGAAATAGCGATACATGGGGAAGATGTCTTACAACTATTAGATAAACTGAAGAGTAGCAAATCACCTGGGCCGGATGGTATACATCCAAGGGTGTTGAAAGAACTGAAATATGAGATTGCAGAACTGCTATCAGTAATCTGTGAACTATCATTAAAATCATCTCTAATACCTGAAGATTGGAGGATCGCCAATGTAACACCAATTTTTAAAAAGGGTTCCAGGGGTGATCCGGGAAACTACAGACCGGTGAGCCTGACGTCAGTACTGGGAAAAATGGTAGAAACCATCATAAAGAATAAAATTACTCAGCATGTAGATAGTCACAACCTAATGGGAGACAGCCAACATGGCTTTAGACAAGGAAGATCTTGTCTTACTAATCTGTTATGTTTTTTTGAAGGAGTGAATAAACAGGTGGACAAAGGTGAATCGGTTGATATTGTGTATCTGGACTTTCAGAAAGCCTTTGACAAGGTCCCTCATGAGAGACGTTTGGCAAAACTAAAGAGTCATGGGATAGGAGGCAGTGTACTATTGTGGATCAGGAACTGGTTAAAAGATAGAAAGCAGAGGGTAGGGCTAAATGGCCAATTTTCCCAATGGAGAAAGGTGAATAGTGGTGTACCCCAGGGATCTGTGCTGGGTCCGCTGCTTTTTGACATATTCATAAATGACCTGGAAAGTGGAATAACGAGTGAGGTTATCAAATTTGCAGATGACACAAAACTATTTAAAGTTGTTAAAACCCAAGAGGATTGTGAAAAATTGCAAGAGGAACTTGATAAATTGGAAGACTGGGCATCAAAATGGCAGATGAAATTTAATGTGGACAAGTGCAAGGTTATGCACCTAGGGAAGAACAACCCAAACTATGGTTTACACGATGCAAGGTTCCACATTAGGAACCACCACCCAGGAAAAAGATTTAGGCGTCATTGTGGATACCATGTTAAAACCCTCGGCCCAGTGTGCAGCGGCGGCCAAGAGAGCAAATAGAATGCTAGGTATGATAAGGAAAGGAATGGAAAATAAAACAAAAGATATTATAATGCCTCTATATCGTTCCATGGTGAGACCGCACCTTGAATATTGTGTGCAATTCTGGTCGCCGTATCTTAAAAAGGATATAGCGATTTTAGAAAAGGTACAGAGAAGAGCCACCAAAATGGTAAAGGGGATGGAAGGATACTCCTATGAAGAAAGGCTAAAAGGTTAGGGCTCTTTAACCTGGAAAAGAGACGGCTGAGGGGAGATATGATAGAAGTCTATAAATTAATGAACGGAGTGGAACGGGTAAACGTAGATCGATTGTTTACCTTATCAGAATATAGAAAGACTAGGGGACATGCAATGAAGCTACAGGGTAAACTATTTAAGACTAATAAAAGAAAATATTTTTTCACTCAACGTGTAATCAAACTCTGGAATTTGCTACCGGAGGATGTAGTAAAGGCTGTTAGTGTAGCTGGGTTTAAAAAAGGTTTGGACAAGTTCCTGGAGGAAAGGTCCATAAACCATTATTAAGAAGTGACCGAAGATATCAATGATTGACACAGTACTAGCATTGTGGAACTTGTGTCTCTTGGGGAAACTGCTAGGTACATATGACCTAGATTGTCCACTGTTGGAAACAGAATACTGGGCTTGATGGACCTTGGTCTGACCCAGTATGGCATATCTTATGTTCTTATGTTTCCCTGCAAAGACAGCATAGTTACTCATCTGTAACAGGTGATCTCTGGTATCAGCAGGAATTTAGTCTTCACATATGGGTATCGTCAGTACTGACGGAGCCTGCACGGGAACGCTCCCCAGCATCCAATAGGAAAGCTTATGGGAGCATCCCACAGCGCCTGCATGCTGCCTTCCCGCCTTTCCCAACTGTCCCTCTCCAGTTGAGTTTAAAGCTGAGACAAAAGAGAGAGGGAAAGAGAGAAAGAGATAGATAGAGAGATACCACTCCTAGGGGAGGTGGGTGGGTTGTGAAGACTAAATTCCTGTTGTTCCTGGAGATCACCTGTTACAGGTGAGTAACTATGCTATCTCCAGGAACAAGCAGGAATGTAGTCTTCACATATGGGGACTCCCTAGCTGCAGATGCCAGGGAGAAACCCCAAAAGTTGTGTGCCCTTGTGAAAGGGCTCCACTTACCCCCATGGATCTCTGGCATACTATCAGGGATGGTGGGTAGGAGTTGATTAAGTATGGAACAGGTGTTGAAGAACAGCCTAACCAAACAAGGCATCCCGGCGGGAGTCCTTGTCCAAGCAGTAACGGGCTGTGAAGGTATGAACCCGAAGCCCAAGTAGCTGCTCAGCAAATGTCGTCAATAGACAGAGAGTGAAGATGAGCTGTGACATGGCCTTCCAGAGGAAGGTTTTTATTCTCATAGGCAAAAGATATACACTGTGCAATCCAGTTGGACAGTGTTCTTTTGGAGACTGGAAGTCCCAAATGACTAGGATCAAAAGCAACAAAAAGTTGAGAGGACGTACTATATTGCTGCATCCTTTGTAAGTAAAAGGCCAGAGCCCTTTTACAATCCAAAGTATGAAGATTCCTTTCTGCATTTGAGGCATGAGGCCTTGGGAAGAATACAGGAAGGTAAACCACTTGGTTTAAATGAAAAGGTGACACCACCTTTGGCATAAAGTGTGGATGAGTCCTAAGGACTACCTTATGATGGAATCTTGTATAAGGAGGATCAGCCACCAATGCTTGCAATTCACTGATACGACGTGCTGATGTGATTGCAATAAGAAAGATGACCTTCCAGGAGAGGAATTTCAAGGAGGTAGTGGCTAATCGTTCAAAAGGCGGTTTTATAAGCTGCCCAAGAACCAAATTTAAGTCCCATCCCACCAGTGGTGGCTTAATGGGAGGCTTAGTCAAAAGAAGGCCTCTCATAAATCTCGCTATGAGAGGATGAGAGGAAATAGGTTGCCCATTTAGAGGCTTGAAAGAAGCTGCAATAGCACTCAAATGAACTCTCACTGAATTGGTCTTAAGCCCTGCATTAGATAAATGAAGGAGATACTCCAGTAATGATTCCAGTGGTATCGCAAGAGGGTTAAGACCCTTCTGTGAGCACCATATGGTAAACCTTTTCCACTTGAAAGCATAAGAGCGTCTTGTGGAAGGCTTCCTGGAAGCATAAAGGATATCCTTTACCTGTTGAGAAAGGTTAAGACCGTGAAGTTCTAGGCTTTCAGCAACCAGTCCCGGAGATGCAGAGACTGGGGATTGGGATGCCACAGCATCCCATCCTCCTGAGAAAGGACATCTGGAGAAGATCCTAACTCCAGAGGCAGAGCTTCAGAGAGATGTAGGAGCAGAGGGTACCACATTTGTCGTGGCCAATGTGGAGCTATGAGAATCATATGACCTCTGTCTCTCTGAAGCTTGAACAGGGTTTTGGGAATTAGGGGAATGGGTGGAAAGGCATACAGGAAGTCCTGGCCCCAATGGAGGAGGAAAGCATCCCTGGCCTGACAACCCTGAGCCAGAATTCTGGAACAGAACCAGGGAAGTTTGGCATTCAGTGGACTTGCGAAGAGGTCTATGTCTGGGGTTCCCCAAATTTGGAAAACTTTGGCCACCTGGTCTGCATGGAGAGACCATTCGTGTGGAAGCAGAACTCGACTGAGTCTGTCTGCCCAAGAGTTTTGAATGCCTGGAAGATACACCGCAAGGAGATGAATCTGATGCTCTCTGGTGAGGGCCCATAGTCACAAAGCTTCGTTGCATAGTGACAGAGAGCCTGTTCAGCCCTGCTTGTTCACATAGAACATGGCTACTTGATTGTCCGTTTGAACTAGGACTGTCCTGTAGCTGAGCTGGGTGTGGAATACTCGAAGAGCAAGGAAGATTGCTCTGAGTTCCAGGAGATTGATATGTAGATAGGTCTCCTGTGGAGTCCAGGTACCCTGGGTAGAGAGGCCTTGCAGGTGGGCTCCCCAACCCACCTGTGAGGCATCTGTTGTTAGAGTGGCTTGGGGTGGAGGTTGCTGAAAAGGGGACCCCACCAAAAGGTTTTGGGGTGATTGCCACCATTGGAGGGAAAAAATAAGGCGATCTGAGTTTGCTATTTTGTCTGACAGGCAACTTGACGCCTGAGTCCATTGAGTGGATAAAGTCCACTGGGCTGCCCTCATATGGAGGCGAGCATAAGGAACCACATGCACGGTGGATGCCATGTGCCTAGCAATTGTAACATTTCCCGAGCAGTGAGGTAAGGTTTTAGCACTGCTTGGGAAGCTAACTGCACAATGCGAAGGCAGCGGGATTGTGGAAGGTAGGCCCTTGTCTGTCTGGTATCCAGCACAGCCCCTATAAACTCTAGGGACTGAGTGGGAGCAAGGTTGGATTTTGGGACGTTTATGACAAGTCCCAAATACTGAAGGATGCGCATTGTGCGAGAGAGAGAAACCCTGGCCTCTGGCTCTGAAGGGGCTTGAATGAGCCAGTCGTCTAAGTAAGGGAAGACGAATATTCCTAGGGTGTGAAGAAATGCTGCCAGCACAGCCATGCATTTTGTGAACACCCCTTTGTGCCGAGGACAGGCCAAAAGGAAGAACCCTGTATTGATAGTGCTTCCCTTGAAATAGAAAGCGAACGAACTTTCGATGAGTTGGATGGATAAGAACATGAGTGTACGCATCCTTGAGATCTAGAGAACAAAGCCAATCCTGACTCTGAAGATATGGCAGTAGAGTTCCTAGAGAAATCATTTTGAACTTCTCTTTGAACAGGAATTTGTTCAATTCTCTGAGGTCTAAAATGGGTCTGTGTCCTCCTGTTTTCTTTGGAATAAGGAAATAGGGGGAGTAGAACCCTGTATCCTGTTGGAGAATGGGTACCTCTTCTATTGCCCCTTGGGCAAGAAGCATAGTGACCTCTTGACCTAACTGGTCATTGAGAGAGGTCTGAGAATTGAACTGTCTTACCATTGTAGGAGGAGGCATGCTGAGGAAATGAAGCTTGTACCCCTCTCTTACAATAGACAGAGTCCAATTTTATGCTGTTATCTGCCCCCATTTGGGGGCAAAATGACATAACCTTCCTGGAATGGTGGAAGGCTCTGGCCCGTTCAGGGCCAGGAAGACAAAGTTCTCTAGATGGGAGTCAAAGCCCCTGTGGAGACTGAGTCTGCTGAGCCGGTTGAGGCTTAGCAGCTTTTGTTTTTCTTTGCCTAGGTTATTGTTGCTGTCCCTTTTGGGCAGACTGACTTAAATGATGCCCCTGCTGGGTATAGGAGGGATAAAACTTCTTCTTCTTACTGAAGAATGGTTTCTTGTTGGATTTTTTCCTTGCAGGATCAGCTGTAGATTTAGACAATCTATCCAAAGTGATATTGTCAGCATCTATCTCATTAGCTTTTTCCTGCCAATTCTTGCCAAAGAGATTCTCTCCTGTGCAAGGAATATTCCCTAGTTTATCCTGTACCCAAAGTTCCAAGTCAAATGCCTGGAGCCAGGCAATCCTACGTGCACCTATGGCAATAGAAGAGGTTCTGCTTATGCACTCAAAGCAGTCAAAGGCTGCACGATTCACAAACTTGGAAACATCCTGAGCATGTTTGACAAGGGCTAGATAATCCTGCCTCTTATCATCAGGAAGGAGAGGGCTCATAAGCTCTAAATCTCCCGTGACCTCCTTAAGGAACATTCCCATATATAATATATAGGAACTGATCCTAGCAGAAAGCATGGAAGCCTGGAAAGTTCAACGTCCAAAGGCATCAAGAGTCCTACACTCAAGTCCTGGAGGATTAGATGCATGTATTTTTGCACTCTTGATCCTTCTCATAGCTGATTCCACTACCATGGAATGGTGTGGTAGCTGAGTCTTCTGAAACCCAGGACAAGGAGGAACTTGATACATGGTGTCGAGTCTTCAAGAGTGAGGAGATGTGGTTAGAGGTGTTTCCCACATCCTTAACATGAGATCATGCAAGATCTCATGAATAGGTAAAGGTAGCTGCCTCCTTGGGAGCTTTAGGGTATTGTAGGATTTCTAATTCCTTTGCCCTATGCTCTTTTTCAGGAGCCACTGTGATGGAAAGACCTCAAGCCACATCGCGGATAAAATCCTAAAAGGACATATCCTCTGGTGGAGACATCCTACGCTGAGGAGAAGAAGAATCCTCAGGAAGAAGTACTCTGGTATCAGCAGAGCTTTCAGAGTCTTTAGACTCATCCGAGGATTCAAAGTATCTCCGATCCGGGTGATCGTGCAAGGCATGGTACCGGTACCGATCGAAGTCGGCATCGGAGGGGTCCGGTACCGACTTGTTGATACCGGATGGATAAGCATGACTCGGTCCTGGTAGAATACCTGCCAATGTTGATGCAGTCGATACCAGTACTGGAGTTTGTGCCGGTACCGGTTGAATTGTCTGAAGCGGTTTCAGGGGCATCGAGGCCGTGAGAAGAGCCGCCAGACTGCGTTCAATAGCCAAGAATCTCTGGTCTATCGACGCTGCCGATGCTTGGGTATCGGTACCAGATGAAGCAGCCAGTACCCCAGAGCATGGCACCAGTAGTTCTGCCGAGGTTGAGGCCTCGAACATCCTGGAGCCCCATTAGTGCTTTGGAAGCTGAAGCCTCCCGCCAGGGCAATTTTGCCGGTGAAAGTCCCTCAAAGGCAACGCCAGAGGCATCTCGATGCTTAGAGGGAGATCTACCCTTTGAGGACAGGCTAGATTTATATATAGTTACCTGAGATCCATGGGAGGAAGACGAAGCCCTGGAAGACGTCGATGCCACAGAGGCTGCATCGGAGGGATAAAGGGTGCTATGTTTAGCAGCTCGATTCTCCCGGCCCCTTTTCGACATCATCCCACAGGCAACACACTCCGAAATAGAGTGGTTAGGACCTAAACATTTGAGGCACCACTCATGGGTGTCGGTGACGGAGATGGTACCGCCACACTTGGAACACTTTTTAAAACCCAAAGCGGGTTTTTCCATTTTAAAGGAAAAAGTTGGGCCTAGTGCCCAAAATGGAGCGTGGCACGTGAGGAGAAAATAACTGGAAAAGACCCCAGAAGATAGTTTTTGGGGGGGGGGTTTTGAAAAAAAGAAAGAACCACTGGCGGTACCGGTGTAGCGTCGAAGAAAGGCAGACGCGACCACAAAAAAGATAAATAGAAGCTAATTATTTTCTGCGGTGACCGGATGTGCGACCCGTCGGCTCCGCGGAAAATGAAGAACTGGAGAGGGACAGTTGAGAAAGGCAGGAAGGCAGCACGCAGGCGCTGTGGGATGCTCCCAAAAGCTTTCCTATTGGACGCTGGGGAGCGTTCCCACACAGGCTCCGTCAGTACCGACGATACCCATATGTGAAGACTACATTCCTGCTTGTTCCTGGAGATATGATCGTAGACCATGTTCTGGGGGCTAGGGGGTACAGGCCACAGGCCCACCTGTTGATTTGTTGGAAGGTCACTGGGTTACCAGATGATTCTGCTGGATGGTGGGGGGGGGGGGGGAACGGGGTGATTTTGCTAGATGGGGGCAAATTGGGGAGGACACTGGGTGATTTTGCTGGATGGGGTGGAATCAGGGGGAAAGGTACCAGATGATATTGCTGGTTTGGGGGAGATGAGGAGAACGAGTGGTTGAGCCATGATTGGAGGGTCAGGTCTTCTGAGGTGAATCCAGACCATGCGCACAGGTACCACACAATATGTGTCTGGCTTGCTCCCCTTGTTTAGTGGATTTTTTTTATGTGCAGCTGATTTATATTCTATTTGCTTACAGCATCACTGCACAAAAAAATCATCTTTAAACTTGCATTAGGAAACCCTTCACAAGAGCTTTAGCACAAGGCTCTGGCGCAGGGTTTCTGCATTGGCCCATTTGTGTGTTTGTAAGTCACTCTGCCGGTCAAGTCAGCACATTGTGTGGGTGTATAGAAGTGAATAGCTATGGCACAGTACCACATTGATAGCATCCTTACTAGGCAGGGCATACAGCACATATATACCATAAAAAAGAATTATGATTTAGCTCATGCTTTTTCAGTAGACATACAAGAACATAAGATATGCCATACTGGGTCAGACCAGGGTCCATCAAGCCCAGTATCCTGTTTCCAACAGTTTCCAAGGTAAATTATATTCAGGTACAATAGGTATTTCTCTGTCCTTGGAGGGCTTACAGTCTAATTTTGTACGTAAGGGAACAGAGGATTAAATGAAACCCATTGCTTATCCCTAGGGGGAAGTAGCATGGAATGGCTACTTTTTGGATATGCGCTAACACCCTCAACAAACACCATTTATCTACTAATATTCCAAAGAATCTCACCAACCAATTTTTCTAGTATATAAATATTTCACAATTCAATAAGGCATATATGACCTCAGGATGGCCTTATATATGGCAAAACTAGTCACCATAGGGTTGAAAGCAGACGCTCACATCATAGGTCACTGCCCTTCTTATGATTAAATTTATATATTGCACAAATTCTACTAATATAATAAAAAACTACCAACATCCAAAAAGGTACTTTTAGGGATTCTCTAAGTTGTTATAGGAACTCTACAGTGTCTGCACTCCAACAAGTAACCGAAACCAATGGATCACACATTCACCTCCTGCAAGAATAAAGAAAATACTTTCTTCAACCAATATTGGCTATACACCGTTTAGTAAGTATTTATCCACTTATCTGAGCGATCCAGAGATTTCAGCACATGTCGGCAAACAGACATCCTTTAACTGCCTAGCCACAAACGCCCAACAGCCAAAGGTATCCACTGTTGTGGCAAAGAGTACAAATGCCCAACAAAAGCTTCTGTTTTACCTAATAGGCTTCTTCAGGGATTCCTGATAGCACAATTATTAAAGATATTGCCAGCATGAAACACAAAATGTGTCTCCGCACATCCTCGACCTCGGGCATAAAGAATGCCTCTCTGCAATTGCATCAGCAGCGTCTGACGTCAATTACTTTTAAAAGGACTTGTTACAGACGGGACGTACAAAAACGTTTAAAGTCCCTTGGCTGACCTTGCGCTATCGGGGCACCACAATTCTGCATCTGCTTATCCTCAAGTAACTGTCCGTCCTTGGACTCGCTTAAGTCCTTCACAAACTTGTCCAGCTCTTCTCCAAACAGGAGCTTCCCTCTGAACGTCCGCTTGCTAAGAGGAACCATTTGGCTGCCCAATTCATCAGCCAAGGATAAAGACGTACTGTCCAAGAAAGGTCAACGCGTCTTCAGTAGTAGGCTAGCTAATCTAATGAAGAGGGCTTTAAACTAGATTCATTGGGGATGGGTGAAGAAAGCCCCCATCCCTAACAAATCTAGTTTAAAGCCCTCTTCAGTAGATTATCCAGCTTACTACTGAAGACGCGTTGACCTTTCTTGGACAGCACCTGGGCGGCCCCAAGTAGGTGATACATTAAATACCTTTATGGAAATGGGTAACAGGGGTAACATATGGAAAGCAGTGTGTATAAATGCCCCTAGCATGGCAAATAAGATCCCTGATGTTGAAGCTTTGGTGGGAGTGGCTGACTTGGATTTAGTGGCAGTTACAGAAACATGGTTCACAGAAAACCATGATTGGGATGTAACTATATCTGGCTATACTTTATTCAGAAAGGACAGGGTAGGAAGAAGGGGAGGAGGAGTGGCACTATATGTAAAAACTACTATTAAAGATATGGAATTACAGAGCTTAAAAGGGAGAGAGGAGGCATTGTGGGTTAAACTAGAAAGGGGGAAAGAGAAATCTATTTGCATTGGTGTGATATACAGACCTCCCTCACAAGAGGAAAAGGTGGACAGAGTTAATTGAAGACATACGCAGCATTGCTAGGGAAGGGGAAGTGCTACTGATAGGAGATTTCAATATGCCAGATGTTAATTGGCACATTCCTGCTGCAGTATCATCTAGAAGTAAGGAGATCCTGGATTCCCTACAGGGAGAACTATTCAGGCAATTGGTAACAGACCCCACACGTGAAGGGGCCATAATGGACTTGGTGCTTACCAATGGTGAAAGTGTTTCTGATGTTGTAGTGGGAGATCATTTTGCATCCAGTGATCACCCGATGGTGTGGTTCAGTATTAGGATTAGGGCTGTTAGAATCCATTCAAAGGTGAGGATCTTAGACTTTAGGAAGACTAATTTTGCCAAGATGGGCCAATACCGCAGGGAGTTGTTAGTGGGATGGGAACAGCGGGGGGATGTAGAAAAACAGTGGGCAAAACTGAAAGGGGATATTTTAAGGGCAACCAACCTTTTTGTTAAAATGGTAAATAAAGGTAAAAGGAAAAGGAGACCGCTATGGCTTTCAAAAGAAGAAGCTGAAAAAGTGAAGAAAAAAAGGGAGGCCTTCATGAAATACAAGAGATCACAGAGAGAGGAAGACAGGCATCTATATTTGGAAAAACTTAGAGAAGCTAGCAAAGTAGTCAGGAAGGCAAAGATTCAAAAGGAGGAGGAAATAGTCAATGCAATAAAATGGGGGGATAAGACATTTTTCAGATATGTTAGTGAGAAGAGGAAGGGCAAAAGTGGTATTGTCAAACTCAAGGGTGAAGGGGAGAAATAAGCTGATAAGGATAAAGCGGAATTGCTTAACAAATATTTCTGTTCTGTGTTCACAGATGAAGAACCAGAAGCAGGACCTCAGAAAACACCCACAAACAGGAACAGAAGCGAGGGACATCTTGAACAATTTCAGAAGACTGTGTTTGTGAGAAACTAGCTCAACTTAAAGTAGACAAAGTGATGGGACCGGATGGGATACACCCAAGAATACTAAGGGAACTTGGGGACGTTCTAGCAGCTCCACTGACTGACCTTTTCAATGCCTCGTTGGAGTCGGGAGTGGTGCCAAAGGACTGGAGAGAGGCTCATGTGGTGTCTTTACACAAAAGCGGAAGTAAGGATGTGGTTGAAAACTACAGGCTGGTTAGTTTAACTTCGGTGGTGAGTAAATTATTGGAAACGCTTCTGAAAGAGAAAATAGTGAGGTTTCTGGAGTCCAGCGGATTACATGATCCGAGGCAGCATGGATTCATCAGAGGCAGGTCTTGTCAGACAAATCTGATTGATTTCTTTGACTGGATGACCAGGGAGTTGGACCGAGGGAGAGCCCTAGATGTGGTGTATTTAGATTTCAGTAAAGCCTTTGACACTGTTCCTCACAGGCGACTTATAAACACACTGAGCACCCTAGGGATGGGACCCTAAAGTTACTGCTTGGGTTAGAAATTGGTTGGGTGGGAAGCGACGAAGAGTACAGGTAAATGGAGCTCACTCTGAGGAGAAGGATGTTACCAGTGGTGTGCCCCAGGGATCTGTCCTTGGTCCGATTATTTTTAACATCTTTGTTAGTGATATAGCGAAAGGGCTGTCGGGTAATGTTTGCCTCTTTGCGGATGATACCAAAATCTGCAATAGAGTAGACACCCAGGAAGGCGTAGATAACATGAGGAGGGATCTAGCTAAGTTTGAAGAATGGTCTAGAATTTGGTAGCTTGGATTTAGTATTAAAAAATGTAAGGTCATGCATTTGGGCTGCAGCAATCCAAGGGAGCAATATAGTATAGGGGGTGAAGTACTTTTGTCCACTAAAGAAGAATGGGACCTAGGCGTGGTTGTGTCTGATGATCTTAAAGTAGCTAAACGGTTAGAAAAGGCAACAGCAAAAGCTAGAAGGATGCTTGGGTGCATACGAATGGCTAGCAGAAAAAAGGAGGTGATAATGCCTCTGTATAAGTCTTTGGTGTGACCTCATTTGGCGTATAGTGTGCAATTCTGGAGACCGCACCTTCAAAAGGATGTGAACAGGATGAAATCGGTGCAGAGGGTGGCTACTAAAATGGTTAGTGGTCTTCATTATAAAGCATATGAGGACAGACTTAAGGATCTTAATATGTACACCTTAGAGGAAAGGCAGGATAGAGGTGATATGATTGATTTGTTTAAATACCTCCATGGCATAAATGTTCAGGGAGAGAGCCTCTTTCAATTGAAAGTAAGTTCTGCTACGAGGGGACATGGGATGAGGGTGAAGGGAGATAGATTCAGGAGTGATATGCAGAAATATTTCTTTATGGAAAGAGTAGTGGATCCGTGGAATAGTCTCCCAGTGGAGGTGGTAGAGATGAGGACAGTAACTGAATTCAAAAAAGCATGGGACAAACACAGAGGATCTCTAAAGGTAAAAAGGGGACTGTTGTAGTTGTTGATATGGAAGGAAAGACTAGATAGGCCATGTGGTCTTTTTCTGTCATCATATTTCTATGTTTCTTACCGTGGCCATACTCTTGGATAGGCCTCTGATGAGATCGTAGCAGAAGTCAGCGAGGTACACTGCCCCTGATTCCAACTTGGCTGCTTCTCCTGCCGGGTCCCTGGCCATATTATCCAGCTCCTGAACCTGCTGCCCCCAGTGGAGGCAGGACGTAGCCATCCAGGCACCACAGATGGAAGCCTGCAACAAGAGGGCATTGATATTAAAGGTGTGCTTTAGCAAGGAGTCCAAGTTCCTATCCTTGATGTCTTTGAGCACCACGCCACCTTCCACTGGAATTGTCATCTTCTTGGTTACAGCCGACACTGCCACATACACCTTTGGACGCCGGCATATGCCAAGAGTGTGGAGAAGGGCCTACAAGAGGACACAGAGCAGAAGTGCTCCTCAGGGGAGCTGCTAGACGCAGCGGAACAAGAGCTCGGGGCTTGAGATGTGGAGGGCTTGGGCAAAAGTTTGGATATTTTCCTGCTCCGTAAGCAGATACAGGCGTGACATTGTATGCACTCCTTAAAGGCTGGCCTCTGGCAGATCCCATTCATCTTGTATCATTTGCCTGACCATGCACTATGCCTGACTATGCACTGGAAAAGCTTTCTGTGGCTTCCTCACTGCTTGAATCAGTGGATCCTCCTATGCCTCATTCTCGACCGGTAGCCCTGCCGGCATAATCAAGGCCTTTAAGGACTCCGCAGTGAGAGTCAGTAATTCCTCCCGGCAGAAGATCCACACAATCTTCGCCTGTTCCTCAGTGGGATCTCACTTTCCTCTAACTCCATGTCCAGGTCCTCCATCTCTACACCTTCCGACAACAGGGACTGCTATCCCCAGTCTTCCGATGATCTCAGTCTTTTAAAGAATCAGTAACCGGATCCTCCGCTCTTACACCTGCTGACCTTTTTCGGCTGCTCTCCTGCGCCACTCTACCACCGGCCTGCTAATGCAAACAGAAAGCCCTATGCAACAGCAGGACGAATTCCAGCAAGAATCCCCCTGGGGTTCCATCCCCCAGGGCTTGAGATATGGAGGGCCTGGGCGAAAGTTGGGATCCATTTGCTGGCTCCAGCGGTGGCAGCCTGGACCCCTCAGCCCTGGGCTCCTCTTCCGCTGTGTCTGGCAGTGCCCCTGAGGAGCACTCCTGCTCCACATCCTCTTCTAGGCCCTGCTCCACTGACCAGCTCTCTATCTTGCACCCTTGGCACACGCCAGCATCCGAGACCACCCCTCTCTGTGAGCCGCACACTAAGCACTGCGGCCTGGCAGGCATGATGTCTTTTCTTTTTTTTTTTTTAACTAGGACTAGTCTAACCCAAAAAACAAAACAAAAACAATCCCAGTAGAGGGAAAGCAAGTGCAGAAAAGGAACCGTCCCCCTTCTTCCTTTGCCACTCTTTTTTTTGCAAGCTTATCAAAAGAAAGGCAAAAGAAAGCAAAAAGAGAGCAAAATAAACTAAAGTAAATAAAACAAAACAGAAAGTTCAAACTGAACTAAAAGGCCTGATCACCCCCACACGGCAGCCAGGACTGTCCTGCTGCAAATGCCAGCAGTTTCCTGCACTTCCCAGCCTTCCTCCTAGCCACCTGCAGACTGCCACAGCCACGTGGTCTGCAGCTGCGCACACCACGCAGTCTGTGGCTACGAGCAATATGCGGTCTGTGGTCACAAACACCACACGGTTTGCAGTCGGGTGCCGAATCTCTGAAAAGATACCTGCCCACCGATGCATTCTTTCTTCCCCTCTCTTCCTCGAGGATGCAAGGCCTGTCGCCTAGGCTCAGCCACGCTTCCAGGCTTCAGTGGTGATGGAAGTGCTCTTGGATGTCTCTGCCTGGCCCGCAGCTCCTCACCCGATAACAGGTTCGGGAGTCGCTTCTCACATGTTGGCCTGCCTTATTTTGTTGCCATGTGCTCTTTTCAACCCACTGAAGCCTCCATGCTCTGCGAGTGACCTGAGGCGATTAGAGGGTGGGGATTCGCTTCTCCAGCTGGCCCAGGAGTGCCCTGGAAACTACCTACTACAGACTAATCTCCCAAAGAAAAGAAATAAAAGGTAAATCAACTCAACCCAAATTTAAAAATCTAGAAATCCCTAACTCTCCTTAGTCATTCCTCCAGTGAGTCCAGCACCCTGGCTCACTGCTTGAAGACTGAGCATCCTGGAGCTAGTGGGCAGTACCAGCTGCTTAAGTATACTGGTGTCATCAAAAAGATGACATGTTCAATCTCCAAGCTGCTGGAATGGAAGCACAACCAGAATTGCGGGACTGGACTGGAGGAATGATAAGGAACTCAGAGAAATTCAGTCAAGAATAGTTTCGTGATTTTATACGAGACTTGGCACTTTCAAAAGATAAGTGGAATTCCTTGCTTCAAGGCTGAGGGAAAAGAATTTACTTCAAAAGAATGTTCTCATTTGGCACTATAGCACACGCAATTGTAATTTAGCAATGTTCTTTAAAGTAGATGGTCTAATGTGTTATTGCAGCGACATTGGCAGACTTTTTGGAGCCTTCTCACAGGTACAAAGACTGTCAGAATGGTGCTTATTCATTGATTTTTCAACAAAAAGCCTTAAGACCGTTCTTATTTATAATGGCAATGTAAAGCCATCTATTCCAATTGCACACTCTGTCCTCCTCGAGGAGACATATGATAACCTGCAGATATTGCTCCAGTCTATCTGCTATGATAATTACCAGTGGAAGATTTGCGGGGATCTTACAGTTATTGGCATGCTGATGGGCATACAAGGTGGATTTACCAAATATTGCTGTTATATTTGCCTCTGGGACAATCATGCTATCAAAGATCATTATGCTGTTCACGACCAGCCTTTAAGAACTGCCTATAATACAGGAAGCAGCAGTGTTAATCATGTTCCATTAGTCGATCCAGCAAACATTTTGCTTCCTCCTTTGCATATAAAATTAGGGTTAATGAAAAATTTAGTGAAAAGAAAGCGTGGTTACTCACTTGTAACAGGTGTTCTCCAGGGACAGCAGGAATCAGTCCTCACATATGGGGTGATGTCGGCGCCGACAGAGTCCTCGTGCAGAGCAATTCCCCAGCTTTCAAAGAAAGCCTTTGGGATTGCATCACGCATGAGCGGTCCCCTTCCCGCCCAAGAGTCCCATCTTGCTCACTCAAATGACATAGCTAAAAAGATGGCAAAAATGAGAAAAAATTAATCAAAGGACTGCAACTCCAGGGGAGGAGGGAGGGTCGTGAGGACTGATTCCTGCTGTCCCTGGAGAACACCTGTTACAGGTGAGTAACCACTCTTTCTCCAGGAACAAGCAGGAAGTCAGTCTTCACATATGGGACTCCCTAGCTATAGGCTATCGAGAACCCATAGCTGAAAATGGCTCCCTCTAGAAGAGCCGCAGAAGCAGTGATAGGATTGTTCACAGAGAACACAACCCCCCACGGTAGCCTGACACCAAAGGGTCGGAGTTGCCTAAACCTCGAATAGGTTACGGAGTACTGCCTGACTGAAAACACTGTCCTGCCGGGACACTCTCTCCAGGCAGTAGTAGGCTGCAAAGGTCTGGCGTGAAGACGAGCGCCCTCTTACAGTCCAGGGTGTGCAGAACCGCTTCTGCCCTGCTGGTGTGTGGCCCGGGGAAGAAGGTTGGAAGAACCACCTCTTGGTTGAGGTGAAACGAGGAAACCACTTTTGGAAGGAACTTGGGGTGAGTACATAGGACCACCCTGTTTTTATAAAACCGTGTATACGGTCTATCCGATACTAAAGTTTGCAGCTCGCTCACACATCGAGCAGACATGGATGCCACCAGAAAGAGTGCTTTCCAGGAAAGGAAGCAGAGATGACAGGTGGCCATTGGTTCAAAAGGTGAGCAAGTAAGCCACTGCAAGATCACATTTAAGTCCCACTCTGTAGCCGGTGGGCGAATCGGAGGCTTCAAGAGTAGGAGGCCTCTGAAGAATCGGGATACCAAAGGGTGAGCTGAAAGAGGTTGCCTGTCCACTGGAGAGTGGTGAGCTGATAGCGCACTATGGTGGACCCTGACAGAGTTAGACTTATTTATTTTATTTTATTTATTTATTTTACAGTTTTTATATACCGCGCTCTTTGGTATCAGCGCGGTTTACAGATAACAAATTTCGCATTAGAACAGTCCTTTGCTTACATTATAACAGGGTCTTTTGCTTACATTATAACAGGGTCAGTAACTTGGAGACAACATGGTAAACTATATACAAGCTATATACAGAAAGATATATTACCTCTGGAAATTTACAGTTAAATTGGGTCGTAACTTTGGGTGTGCAGAGCGTCTAGGTCGTGTTCTGTTATGACTATGTTGTTGGAATGTCAGAGGCTGTGTGAGTGATTTGTGAGATGGGGGAAGGAGGTGTAGGGTTAGGGCCTAAAAGATGATGACAGAATAGGTAGTGTTTGAGGGCCTTTCTAAATTGAGAGAGGTCTTTTATTGATCGGATATGAGGAGGGAGATTATTCCAGCAAGTTGGAGCGAATAAGGTGAAGGCCTTGTCTCTGGTTGTTTGGTTACATTTAGTGTACTCCTTTGGTACGACAAGAGTATTGGCGGCTGCGGATCTTCTCAGTCTGTTCGTGGGGGTGTTGATAATAAGTGATGAGAGGGAAGGTGGGGCTATTTGATTAATTGCTTTAAAGGATAGCAGAAGTGCTTTGTAAGTTATCCTGGCTTGTAGGGGTAACCAGTGAAGCTCTGTTAGTATGGGGGTGATGTGGTCTCTACTGGAAGTACCGCAGAGGATGCGGGCTGCTGAGTTCATCGCCAATTGGAGTGGGTTGAGGGTGCTCTTGGGTAGACCATGTAGGATGATATTGGCATAGTCAAAATGAGGTGTTATAAGGGCTTGGAAGACTGTTCGGAAGTCATTGGGGGCGAGTAGTGGTCTTAAGGGTTTCAGCGTTCTTAATTTATAGTAAATGGATTTAACGGTCTGCTTTATGTGATCTTTGAAGGTCAGTTCTTGGTCGATGGTTACTCCCAGGTAGCGAATTGATGATTTACATGGTAGTTCCGCATCTCTCACCTTCAAAGTTGTAGGGGGGGAGAATTTCTTATTCCTGGTTACGAATAGGACTTCCGTTTTCTTGAAGTTTATTCGCAGGTTCTGGGATAGGAGCCAATCTGTAATCGCGTTGAAGCAGGCGATAATTGGGGAGAAGTCAGGGGCATTAATTTTTATTGGCGTGAATATTAGTACGTCATCTGCGTAGATCAAGCTGGAGGCGTTAAATGTTTTGATGATTTCACAGATTGGTTGGATATATATGTTAAATAGAAGAGCTGATAAAGAGGATCCCTGGGGTACACCCTGTTGTTGTTGGAAAGGATCGGAGGTTGAAGATCCTATCCGCACCTGTTGCCAGCGGTTGTTTAGGTAGGATCTACACCATTCCCAAGCTGATCCCTGGACTCCCTTTTCTTTAAGACGGTGAAGAAGTTGTACATGGTTAACCGAGTCGAACGCTGCTGAGATGTCAAGGAAGATGAGGATGAACCCATTTTCAATTTTGTCAATCCCTCTTGATAAGGTGTTGATGAGTAGTGTGAGAAGGGTCTCTATGCCATGTGATTCTCGGAATCCGTGTTGGCAGGGATCGAGGGGAGCTGAAGTATCTATATGTTGTTGCAATTGGATTTGTACCACCTTCTCGATGATTTTGGCTAGAAGGGGTATACTTGAAATTGGACGATATGAATCAGTTTTTGCTGGGTCGAGTTTATTGTTCTTTAGGAGAGGGCGTATTGAAGTTTGTTTGAGAGATGATGGGAATGATCCAGTGGTGAAGGAAAGTTGCATGATGAGGGCAAGTATGGGGCTCAGTTCAGCACGCATTGTTCTGATCCAGTAGGCAGGGCATGGATCGTTTGGGGCTGTGGTAGTATTCAAGGTGGCAATAAGGTCAGTGATGGATTTCACTGTGGGAGCGACAAAATTTTTTAGAGGCTGAGTAATTGAGGCGGGGTTAGGTATACAACTTGGTGTGGAGTTCGTGTTAATGGATTTAGATTGAAGATAGTCGGCAAAAGCCTGAGGTTGAATTGATATTGTTTGGTTGGAGGATGGTGCCTTGGTTAAGGATTTAGTGATGTTAAAGAGGTCTCGTGGTTTGTTCAGTGATCGGAGGAGGGTTTCTGTATGGTGTTCCCTCATCTTTTCAGCTATTTTCTCCCGGTGTTTCTTTAGGGCATTTTCGTAATCCATTTGGTCAATTGGAGCACGTGATCTGCGCCATTTTCTCTCTTGTTTTCTTAGATTCTGGAGGGATAGTCGTAGTTCAGTGGAGAACCATGGTTTTGGGTTTCTACTTTTTAGTGCTGTGCTGGATGCTGGTGGTCTTACTGAGGAAGGTAGATGTGAAGAGGAGTTCAGGGTGTTGTACCAATTGTTGATCAGTTCATCAAGGTCATTGGTTGGTAGACAAAGGGTTGGAAGAGTCTGGCTGATGAAGTCATCCTTGTTGAGCGTTTTGAAACGGACTGTTGGTCCTGATGAGGTTAAATTTGTATGTCTTGCTGGGATACTGTTTTGCTGATATGGGACTTGGAAGGATAATAAATCATGATCAGACCATGGGACAGGGGTATGAGATAGCTTAAAGTTGGTGTTCGCTGTAGCCTGAGGTGCAAAATGAGGTCAAGGGTGTTACCCTTGAGGTGTGTAGGGGAGCTAACTAGCTGCGAGTAGTTGAGGTCAGCCATGGCATCACGGAATGTGGTAGAATGGCTATGGTGAAGTGAGGAGAGATTAAAGTCACCCATTAACCAGTTGGATTTGCGTGGGCTTTCTGGATTGCAGGCAAGCTCTATTATATTAGATAAATCTTCTGGTGGTGAGGATGGGGCTCTATATATGAGATTTAGGATGATATGTTTGTTAGCTATAGTAACTAGGTCCATGTGTGTGGTACTCCTGGTGGAAAGTAATCTAAATTGAAGGTTAGTTCGTGAAAGAATGAGAACACCACCTCCTCTTCGGTCTGCTCTGTGGCATGTGTGTATTGAGTATTCTGGGGGAATGAGTTGGTTTATAAGGACATTGTCTGTGTCCGCTAGCCATGATTCTGTGACCAGGAGGATGTCTAGTTTCAGCTTTGTGATGAGATCTGTAATGACTGGCCACTTTTTACGTACTGAGCGGGCGTTGATGAGTGCACAGTTTAAGTTAGCATGTGAGGGAACAGGATTGGGTTTAGAACTACTAACAGTGTTAAGGGAGATATATAGTAGATGAGAGTGCCTAATATGGTGTGGTTGTGGAGCTGAGTGATGATAGGAGGAATGATATTTTCTTCCTAGTCCATGCAATATGGGGATCTTGTGTGAGGTGGTAGGGAATGCTGCTGTGTTTTGGGTGGTGTGTGTTAAGAGATAGAGGCTAACTAATGCAAATAGAGAGAGAGCCATGGTTACAGCAATGGGAGGATACAATGTAGGTAATACGGGTCTTTAGAAACAGTAAATGCAGATTAACTGGTTAGGTACAGAGCAGTGGAATAGGTAACAATTGTATCAAAGCAGGTCTATCAAGTAGGAACAATGTATTCTGTTAACTAGATACAGTAGTAAATCTTATTTTAAGGGAGGTCTGTTTGTAACAGAGTAACAAGGAGTGAACTTCTCTAGTATATTAGGTCTGCTGTTACCTTATAGATGGGGTAGAAGTGGGTTACCTAGGTGAGTTGTTAGGGTAAATCAGAGTCTCAGGTTATTGTTCTGATGTTTTCTTGGCGCAGGAGTCAGATTCTGTTGCAGGTGAGAGTTCTGGCTTCATTCGTAGGGTTGCTGACGTGCCACTGCCGAAGGGCCACGCCAAAGGGCCCTCTGGTGAGGCCCTCCGGCGCGGGCCCGACAGGCGCGGGCCTGCCTGTGAGCGGGTTGCTTTTGATGAGCTGCTGCTCCTCCTCCCACAACCCCGATTGGGTTGGAGCACTTGGAGCAAAGCAGCTGGCTGGAACGGTGCTCTACCCCGATTGAGGGGGAGTTTAAAATGGAGTGTTTCCCGCCGATCGCGGGCTGCTTCCGATGAGCTGCTGCTCCTCCTCCCACAACCCCGATTGGGTTGGAGCACTTGGAGCAAAGCAGCTGGCTGGAACGGTGCTCTACCCCGATTGAGGGGGAGTTTAAAATGGAGTGTTTCCCGCCGATCGCGGGCTGCTTCCGATGAGCTGCTGCTCCTCCTCCCACAACCCCGATTGGGTTGGAGCACTTGGAGCAAAGCAGCTGGCTGGAACGGTGCTCTACCCCGATTGAGGGGGAGTTTAAAATGGAGTGTTTCCCGCCGATCGCGGGCTGCTTCCGATGAGCTGCTGCTCCTCCTCCCACAACCCCGATTGGGTTGGAGCACTTGGAGCAAAGCAGCTGGCTGGAACGGTGCTCTACCCCGATTGAGGGGGAGTTTAAAATGGAGTGTTTCCCGCCGATCGCGGGCTGCTTCCGATGAGCTGCTGCTCCTCCTCCCACAACCCCGATTGGGTTGGAGCACTTGGAGCAAAGCAGCTGGCTGGAACGGTGCTCTACCCCGATTGAGGGGGAGTTTAAAATGGAGTGTTTCCCGCCGATCGCGGGCTGCTTCCGATGAGCTGCTGCTCCTCCTCCCACAACCCCGATTGGGTTGGAGCACTTGGAGCAAAGCAGCTGGCTGGAACGGTGCTCTACCCCGATTGAGGGGGAGTTTAAAATGGAGTGTTTCCCGCCGATCGCGGGCTGCTTCCGATGAGCTGCTGCTCCTCCTCCCACAACCCCGATTGGGTTGGAGCACTTGGAGCAAAGCAGCTGGCTGGAACGGTGCTCTACCCCGATTGAGGGGGAGTTTAAAATGGAGTGTTTCCCGCCGATCGCGGGCTGCTTCCGATGAGCTGCTGCTCCTCCTCCCACAACCCCGATTGGGTTGGAGCACTTGGAGCAAAGCAGCTGGCTGGAACGGTGCTCTACCCCGATTGAGGGGGAGTTTAAAATGGAGTGTTTCCCGCCGATCGCGGGCTGCTTCCGATGAGCTGCTGCTCCTCCTCCCACAACCCCGATTGGGTTGGAGCACTTGGAGCAAAGCAGCTGGCTGGAACGGTGCTCTACCCCGATTGAGGGGGAGTTTAAAATGGAGTGTTTCCCGCCGATCGCGGGCTGCTTCTGATGAGCTGCTGCTCCTCCTCCCACAACCCCGATTGGGTTGGAGCACTTGGAGCAAAGCAGCTGGCTGGAACTTGAGGCCTAACTCTGAGAGGTGCAGCAAGTACTGTAATACCTGAGGTACTTGGCAAGTGAACGGGTTCTCCCTATTTTGGACACACCACCCTTCAAATCTACGCCACTTAAACGCATAGGATTTCCTAGTGGATTGCCTCCTAGAGGCCAGCAACACCTCCTCAACCTCCCTGGGAAGGAGTAGAGGAGCAAGTATTACCCTCTCAGCAGCTAGGCCATTAAGTTGAGGGATCTGAGATTGGGGTGTAGCAAGGAACCCTTTTCCTGGGTCAAGAGGTCGGGCTGCACCCCCAGTGGGAGTGGAGTTTCCACCGCCAGTTGAAGGAGAAGAGGGAACCAAGGTTGTCTGGGCCACCTGGGGGCTACCAGGATGACGGAGGCCTTGTCCAGAAGAATCTTGAACAGAGTGCGTGCCACCAGGGGTGTGGGTGGGAATGCATAGAGAAGGCCCTGTGCCCACGAGATCAGGAAAGCATCTGCCACCACGCTCAGCGGATGCAGCTGACTCGAGCAGAACTGGGGCAACTGATGGTTTTGCGGACTGGCAAAGAGATCCATGGATGGGAGACCCAAGCGGTTGAAGATCTGCTGGGCTACACCCCGGTTCAGTTGCCACTCATGAGGCTGAAGAATCCTGCTCAACATGTCGGCCAGGAGGTTCTCCTGACCTGGCAGATAAACTGCCTTTAGGGACATGTGATGTTGCACTGCAAAATAGCAGAGGTCCAGAGTTTCCTGGCATAGGATGCGAGATCCTGTGCCTCCCTGTTTGTTGATGTAGAACATCACTACTTGATTGTCTGTCTGTATCAGCACCGACTGATGTGAGAGAAGATGACAGAAGGCTTGAAGAGCTAGGCGGATGGCTCAAAGCTCTAGAAGATTGATTTGAAGTGCTGCCTCTCGGGAGGACCATAGACCCTGAGTGCATGAACCCTGGCAATAGGCTCCCCAGGCCAGCAAGGAGGCATCTGTCGTCAGCACTCTGGCATGAGGGGGAGGTTGGAATGGTACTCCCTGAAGCAAGTTGGGGGGGGGGGGGTGAAGCCACCATTGCAGGGCTGTCACCAGTAGCGTAGAAATCGCTACCCTGTCTCTGAGGCGGCCGGTGGCTTGCGTCCACTAGTCTCTGAGGCTCCATTGAGCTGTGCGCATGTGGAATCAAGCATATGGAGTCACATGCACCGTGGAGGCCATGTGGCCCAGGAGGCGTAGGAAGACCCTTGCGGAGACTTGAGGCCTGTGCTGGACCTGCTGTACCAAGTCCAGCAATCACCTTGCCCTGTCCAGCGGTAGGTAAGCCTTTGCCTGAAGTGTGTCCAGTCTTGCCCCTATGAACTCCAAGTTCTGAGTGGGGAGTAAAGTGGACTTTTCGTGATTTATAACAAACCCTAGGTGCTGGAGCAGGGTGACTGTGCAAGCAGTGGCCTGCTGTACCTCCTGTGTCGATTGGCCCCTGATGAGCTAGTCGTCCAGGTATGGAAAGACGAAGACACCCTGGCTTCTGAGGAAGGCCGCCACCACTGCTAGGCATTTGGTAAATACTCTGGGAGCGGTAGCTAGGCCAAAGGGAAGCACCTTGTACTGGAAGTGGTTTCCTCCGACCACAAACCTGAGGTATTGTCTGTGTTCTGGGTGTATGAGGATGTGAGTTTAAGCATCCTTTAAATCTAAGGAGCATAGCCAGTCTCCCTGGTGGAGGTAAGGCAGTAGGATTCCAAAGGAAAGCATCTTGAACTTTTCCCTCACCAGGAACTTGTTTAGATTTCGCAATTCCAGGATGGGGCATAGGCCTCCTTTTCTTTTTGGTATGAGGAAATACCTGGAGTAGAAGCCTTGCCCCTGCAGGTGGTGGGGCACCGGTTCCACCGCATGATCCTTTAGCAGACCTGCCAACTCCTGCAGGAAGAGGTTCCTGTGAAGAGGGGGCCTGAGAGGCTCTCCTGGGGAAAAAGGAGGAGGGCATCTGGTTGAAATGAAGGAGATAGCCCTGCTGGACTACTTGCAAAACCCAGGCGTCGGTAGTAATGGCTGGCCACCTGTGACCGTACAGGGCCAGCCTCCCTCCTGTGCAGGGCCAAACCACTGGTGGGAGAGGATCTATGCACTGGGAGTCAAAAACCCCCTCCCAGCTGGGTAGGAGCCGGAGCTGGAGGCTTGGGGGTCTTCAGCTTACGTGGGCCATGCCCCTGTCCCCTGGCCTGCTGCCCCTGTTCCCTGGCCTGCTGCCCCTGTTGGGGAGCTGGGGTGGCCTGGTAAGTGGGGTAGTTGCTGTAAGCCATACCCTTCCTCTGGAAAAAGGGCCTTTTCCCCGAGGCCGTCTTCTTGTGAGAAGGTGCAGATGTCTTCTTCGACAACCTTGTCTGGGTCAAGTACTCGGACTCAATTTCTGCAGCTTTCTCAGTCATGGGTTTGCCGAAGAGGTTGTCTCCTCGGCACGGGACATCGACCAACTTCTCCTGAACCCATGGCTCTAGGTCCGACGACATGAGCCAGGCCTGATGGCATGCACCAATGCTGGCTGCGGCAACTTGGGCCGAAGCCTCGAAGCCGTCGTAAGCTGCTCGAGACATGAACTTCGAGCACTCTCCGATCCCTGTGGACAAGGCTTTGAAGCACTGCAAGGGTTCCTCGGATAGGCCAGCCGAGAACCCGGCAGTCTCCTTTGCCAGGTCCCGCAAGTACATGCCCATGTACAGCTGGTAAGTTTGGACACGGCATGACAGCATCGAGCCCTGGTAGCACTTTCTGCTGAGGATATCCAAGTTCCGGGCCTCCCGGTTGGGAGGCACCAAGGAGTGTGTTTTTTGGCTTTTCAGCCATTGCATGGCCGATTCCACAACCATGGAGTTGTGCGGCAGCTGCACTTTCTAGAACCCAGGACTCTTGCGGACTCGATAGATGGAATTGACCCACTTGCTGAGCACCGGCATCGAGGCCGTGGACTCCCACATGTGGAGCATCAGCCGTTACAACATCGGAGGCACTGGTACAGTAAGGGCCTCCTTCGGGGGAGAGTCATACTGGAGGGCATTGAGCTCCTTGGCTCGAGGCTCCTCCTCGGCATCCGCAGGGAATGGCAAAGCCTTGGCCATGTCCCTGACAAAGTCCGAGAACCGAGTGTCCTCCAGAGTGGACCTATTCCGAGGTAGGAGAAAGAAACCCGGAGAGTCCGATGGGATACACCGGGTCCGGAAGGTGTCTGGGGAGTCTTCCTCCTCTGTCTCCCACGCCAAATCCTCTGAGGAGGACTCAATGGGCTCTGGCTTTGAGGGCTTCGAGCCCAACCGCCCCGACACTGAGGGCACCAGTGTCGACGACCTTGGTCCCAAACGGGGGGTCGAGGGGGACCTTGGCCGAGGATCGACTCGAGACCTGATCGACTCGAGGATCGGCTCGGCCTCCGGTGTCAACGTCCCAGTGGTCGGGGCAGATGGACTGGCGAGACCAGCCATCAGTGCCCACTGCTGTTCCATGAAGGCAGCCATGCTGCTCTCCAGGGCCGCCAACCTGAGACTGAGCTCAGAAGGCTCCGCAGCTCCCGGCTCGGGTCCTGACGTCTGATGTCCCGGAGGAGAGTCCATGAGGACAACAGAAGTTACCTTGTCCGACGCCTCCAGCTCCCTGCGAGGTTGTTTAGCCGGCAGCTCCGACTCCGAGGACCCGGGGCGGCGGTCTGGACTCCACAGCCTGGAACCCGAAGGCCCAAGCCGATCAGAGGTGTCCAGCGATGACGCCCTCATGAGTTTCTTCTTCCTCCGGTGTTCCCTGGAGGGAGACCCCCGCTCAGAAGACCCACAACGGTGCTCAGGCTCCAATTCCCAAGATGTCGAGGCTTCTGACAAGGTCTTGGCTCAGCCGGATGTGGACTCAGAAAAAATACTGTCATGCTGCTGCTGCCTGCTCTTCAAAGACTTCGAAGACATCTTACCACACGGCCCACAGACCACCGGCTCATGGTCGGGGCCGAGGCATCGGAGGCAGCAGTCGTATGTGTCGGTGAGAGACATCAACTTCTTGCACCGATTACATTTTTTAAACCCTTTGGCAGCCATTGGGGGAAAAAGGGCCCCTGCAAGGTCAAACAACTGGGTTGCCAGTGAAAACTAAAAAGAGCCGCGAACGTTAGTCATGAAGGACAAAAACGAAAAATATGACCGGACTCGATACCGGTGTACCGAGCCGAGGGCGGGAAGGGGAAACGGTGTCAAACCGGGAAGCTGAAAAAAATAAATCAACGTTTCTACTTTTTCCACGAAGAAAACAGGACCACGTCCATTGGGCTCCGCGGAAAAAAGAAGACTGAGCAAGATGGCACCCTTGGGCGGGAAGGGGACTGCGCATGCACGATGCAATCCCAAAGGCTTTCTTTGAAAGCTGGGGAATTGCTACGCACGAGGGCTCTGTCGGCGCCGACATCACCCCATATGTGAGGACTGACTTCCTGCTTGTTCCTGGAGAATGGCGCAAACAAAATTCAAAAGGATTTCAGTATCTTGTTTCTAAATTTCCAAAAATCACTGCTGCAAAACTGAAAGAAGGCATTTCTGTGGGGCCACAAATAACACAGGTGATAGAGTATGAAGAATATGAAAATATACCTTGATGCTTTGGGACCTAAGTTGTGGCAGCCTTTAAGTGGATCTGTGAAAACTTTCTGGGTAATCACAAATTGCCAGATTTATGTTAATGGAATACAGAGGTTACTTGACGCATATCGGAAACTTGGTGCCGCATGTCATTGAAAATGCACTTCAGGCACTCACTCACATCTTCACTTTTTTTATCAAACGTGGGTGAGGTGAGAGGTTTCATCAAGACATTCAGGCCAAGGAAAAACGTTACCAAGGATTCTGGGATGAGAACATGATGGCAGATTACTGATGGATGTTGTATCATGTCAATCCTGACAAACTGCACAGCAGAGTCTTCTGTAAAACACTTGTAGTGCATTTCTTACATGCAAACATGGCAAATATAGTTATTAGCATGTGTGACATCTGACTGTTTTAATGTTTAGAATATGTAACATTTTGCAGAAACTTCTATGGATGATCTCTCTAAAACCCTACATGCTAGAGAAAAACCAATTACAGATTTAGAATCAACGCAAAACTCCACTTTAGGAAAACCTGATTTCACTTTTGATGAAGAAAACAAATATTTTGCTGTAAGCCAGTGTAATAACTCCTTGTGAGAAACCAACAACCTGACCTGCTCTAAAGTAACTTCTCCTGGTAGGTCTGAGAACGTTGGAATGTTAAACACTACAGCCGCAGGTAAAAGTGGGTAGGCTACCTCATCAGGAGCAGATTGACCTTGTAGGATCTTTCTGAATTAATACTATCAGTAGTTGGTGGGAATCAGAGTGGCTCTCCAACTTCAGAAAATTAGACAGTGTAGTGGTTTCCACAAGGGGGGGAGAGCCAAGGTATACAAAAAATGGGAGGATAAGGGCTTGGTGTGGATGGGGCAGCTGTTCACAGAGAGTGGCTAGTTGTCTACTTTCGAGCGTCTTCAGGAGCAATATGCCCTGGGGAAGGATGATTGGTTTGGTTACTGTCAATTAGCACATTTTGTGCAGTCAAGCTTGAAGGGGATGGAAAGGGGAACAGTACAAACCCCTTTTGAAAGGGTGATACTCCGAGGGGGGGAATCTCGGGGTCTCGTATCGCAGATCTATAAGGGATTAGAAAGGGGGGGTGATTATGCGGCGTACCAGGTGGCGTGGATGCGGGACCTAGGTGGGTCCTGGGATGAGGAAAGGTGGGCGTCTGTTCATGAAGAAACTAAGATTGCGAACCCAGTCAATCTGTGGATAGCAAAGGAAGGATTGTTCTTTATTGATAAATAAAAAGCCTATGGCCCGACACAGGCCGTGTTTCGTTGCCTTCTTCAGGGGCAGGCTACATAAATGATAAAAACAATAAAATTTACTACAGATATATACACAATAAAAATATTGACATAACTAAGAATGTAAGAGACATGCATATATCACAGAATGTAAATGAATATTTAAATTATATTAATAACATCCTATAAAATTATATAAAAACTATATAAAATTACTCATATGTGAATTGACAAGACCAGCACAGCAAACAGCAGATGATGACAACTATATATAAACATACCATAAATAGAACATGAATGAGGATAAAGCTAAAATGCGTATAAAATGCACATATGTGCACATAAAATGCACATATGTGCATTTTAGCTTTATCCTCATTCATGTTCTATTTATGGTATGTTTATATATAGTTGTCATCATCTGCTGTTTGCTGTTCTGGTCTTGTCAATTCACGTATGAGTAATTTTATATAGTTTTTATATAATTTTATAGGATGTTATTAATATAATTTAAATATTCATTTACATTCTGTGATATATGCATGTCTCTTACATTCTTAGTTATGTCAATATTTTTATTGTGTATATATCTGTAGTAAATTTTATTGTTTTTATCATTTATGTAGCCTACCCCTGAAGAAGGCAACGAAACACAGCCTGTGTCGGGCCATAGGCTTTTTATTTATCAATAAAGAACAATCCTTCCTTTGCTATCCACAGATTGACTGGGTTTGTATCTAGCACGTGGTCCTGTGCTTTTTTGTTGGTACCCGAAACTAAGATTGCGTCCAGTTCGGCGGCGATACAGGAACATTGTTATAAAATGCTTTATCATATGTACATCACGCCAAAACGACTGGCTGAGATTGATAAATCTAAGGAACCATATTGCTGGAAAGGGTGTGGGGCTCTAGGCACGTATTTGCATGTGTGGTGGGAGTGTCCAGTAGTGCGAGGAATATGGCAATGGATGCAGGACGTGGTAGGGAATATGCTGGGGTGGAGGGGGGAATTAAGATCTGAGCAGGTGTTGCTGGGGGAATGGGGGGAGCCAGGGCGTGAAGTGGGGTATTTGTTGAAGATGATTTCTATTGCGGTCTGGATGGAAATAGCCTATAAGTGGAAAGACACTGGAGGTAAAGAAGTGGACCGAGTGCTACAGAGGATTGTATTTATATGTCAAATGGCAGAAGTGCAGGCGCGTTTGGCCAATAGGCTGAAAGGATATTATCGTAAATGGCAGCCCTTCATTCAATGGAGGAGGGGGAAGGTGGCGTAGTGGGGGGTACATGGGGGGGTGCCATGCTCTAAGGCGGATTGGGGTAATGAATGGTTGGACTTGATAGAATTGGGATTTAGGACATGGATTAGGATTGGGTAGAGGGGTTGTTGATGGTGTCCAGTAAAGGGGGGGGGGGGCAGTGACGGGGAGGAGAGGGGCGGGAGGGGGGGAGGTAGGAAGGGGACAGGGGGCGAGGGAGGGGGCTTTATTGGTCTGGCACTGTTATTGGAGGGTCTTTCCGTTCGGTGTCATGGGACATGTTTATGTTTATGCACATATTCTGATTTATACGTTCTGGGGCTATAGGGGTAGTGGGGGAGGGGAGTGGATTAGATGTTGCTCATTTAATGATATGAGAGGGCACTTGTTTGATGTAATGTGGGAATGATGGAAATTGGTATCAAGTGCTGTTCTGATATGTTTCTATGAATGTGCATTACTAAAAATACTTTAATACAAAACATAATAAAAAGCAGGTGGGGAATGAAAAATACAGTCCTAATGCTATAGGCTTCAAGTTGGGAAAATATTTGTTTAAAGAGTATTATATTATTGTATTGTAGAATGTATATAAAGTTGGAACTGGTGGATTATGTGGAGGGGTATGCGATTGGCTATTGGATGAGGGAAGTTAATGTATGAAGTCTAATTCAATGGAAGAGAATGGAAATGTTGTTGTATACAAGAGTTGCTTAATAAAAAAGTTTAAATACAAAAAAAATACTATCAGTAGGTCCATCTACATGGTCCACCTGACACATATGCTCTCTGGATGGCATCAAAACCAACCCATTGCCTTCCCCAGGCACTTGCATGCTTCCAAACTCTTACTCTTGGTTCTCCAACACACCAACAGCACTACCACGCAGAACATGTTCTTGCTTTATAGATCTAGCATCTCTAACTATGTCATCAACCTGTGTTGGCAAAATAGCTCTGTTAGCTACATCTCATGGCTTTTGTTAGGGTGGTGAGGGGAGATATTCCTCAGTGCTCAATAAGGCATCAGAGAACACTGAAACATCCTGGGAAATCTTGAATGATTACCAAAAGGGACTTCTACTGCTGGAAATAAATCTGCACTTCTAAGTATTTGTCTTAAATCTTGGGGAAAGGGAATTTTTTTGGGTTAAGGCTGATACAGTGGATTCTAAAATACACTGATTTATTTGTTAAATCAGTCATACCACCAGAGAGCTTTCATTAAAATCAAATCAGAGCATAGTTTAGCACAGAAGGAAGAATAGGGTAAATATTCTTTGAGTAGAAAGAAAGAAATTGTTTATAGAGACCTTTACAAGGAGGCCTTCCACTTGGGAGGCAAGAGACCTGTGAAATTGGTTTAAATAGGTGTTAAAGCCAAGTGATAAATCAAAGGGGCAATTTGAAAGGCTCCCTCTATCAAACCAAGGGCTGTGTGAATCGCCCAGGAAATTGTTAAGAGATTATCTTATACGTACAGGTTAGTACACTGTACCAAGCTAGCTTTTACTAAGTGTTCTTTCCCTCCCACCCACCACAGGCATAATCTTAGCTTTATAGCCTATTAAACCTATTAAAGGTGAGGAGAGTGGGATTGGCCGGGCCTTCCAAGCATGCTGGAGTCGCTTGTTAGGCTAAGGTGATGCTAGATGTCAGCAGGGGGTGGTAAATGAGGAAACAGAGGGCACATGGGGGGCATAGAGGCAGAATGGAGGGAAAATGCTGGACAAATGATAGTGGGTAGAGGACAGACAGTAGACACTGGATAGGGGTGGGGGATAGATGCTGATCATGGAGTAAGGGGGTCAGAGGGCAGATAGTGGCCACAGAGTAGGGGAGGTGGAGGACAGATGGTAAACATGAGATGGGGTAGAGAGCAGATGCTGGACACAGGGTGGAGGGCATAGAGGAATGGGGCAGAGAAAGGGCAGGGGCTAGATATTGGGTAATGGATGGCAGATGCTAGACATGGGACAGAAATAGGGGAGAAAGGGACAGATGCTGGACAGGAGAGAATAAAGCAGCATGGAATCTTTGTACCTTTTTGGGAATCTGACAGGTACTTGTGACTTGGATTGGCAGCTTTTGGAAACAGAATACTGGGCTTGATAGACTCTTGGTCTGACCCAGTATGCACCTCTTATGCTCTTAGAGAGAGAGGAGAGACACTGGAGGGGGTGGGGGAAGAAAGATGATGGTCACAGGGGGCAGAGGGAGGAGAAATGCTGGGCACAGAAGGAGAGGGAAAGGGAGATAGTGGACACAGGGAGAGAGAGGGGAGATATGGTGGACATGGGGTGGAGAAATAGGAGGACATACTACATGAGGAGGGGTAGAGAAAGTGAAGGAGAATAAGATGTGAATTGCTCAATGTGGAGTGTGAGGAGAAGCAGGAGGGAAATGCTGGACACGGGAAGGGAGAGAAAGAAGGATATATTGGACATGGGAAGAAACATGGAGAGAGGGAGAAAGGTGGATAAAGTGGGGAAAGAAAAAGGGAGTGAGGCATTGGATGGAGGAGAGGGGAAAATGCTGGACAGAGAAAATGACAAGGGGGAGAGAGAAAGGGAGAGTTAGTTAAAGATTTCTTTCTTGGAATTCTTGCCCTCACACCGGTGTTGAATAGCCTGTTTTGAACAGTTCGATCAGTAACGGACACACCAAGATCCATAAGTTCCTGATTGATGTCCTTGGCAGATTTACGATTTTTTAAAGCCAGCCTAACAATCATTCTGTCAGTTTTTGGAGTTGTAGACTTTTTCCTTCCTCTTCCCTTCTGAGTTGCAACACTTTCAGTGACTTTGAAGCGAGCACACAACTTTTGTATACCAGATGCTGTCACTCCATGGCCCATCTTCTGAGCGATTTCACGAAAACTGTACCCCTCATTTCTCAAAGCAATGGCTGTTGCTCTCTTTTTAGGAGACCAGTCAACCCTCTTTGTTGCTGCCATCATTAATCTACAAAATACAACAACATATTCCAAATTGGAAACTTTTTATTAAGCATTTGCCTTTTTTTTAAATATTTTTGCTAATAAATAAAATAAATTTGTAAAAATAACAAAAGCACAAATATAACTTCAGCTTGTATACACCTGGCAGTATAGCACACATTATCTGAAGCGTCAGCTTATACATGCGATTCTGCATAAAACCTGCTTAAAGTGAATCGACAGTTTCATGAAAAATATCATTTTCCTGAGAAAAAGACATCAATTACCTTGTCTGACTCCAAATCAAAGTTTTTTTTTTCTGATAAATGTTGATGATATTCGTTTGTTGCCATAACATTTGGGAACATATTACAATCTGCACAGAGTGTCTAATATATAGCATACTTAATTAACATAAGACAGACAGATATTATCGCGGAGAGCTCAAATTTTACAGGTGTATCCACAATTTTTTCCGCTAGTGTACTTAGGTATCACAGTATCCCATTAGTTGTCCTCCTCCCACCAGGTCTCTGAGATGCCAGTCATATCTAACCTTTCATTTAGTGCTATATATTCTAGCTCTCCCATCTTATCTTTTAGATTTTTAGCATTTGCATACAGGTATTTTAGAGTATGTATTTTATTCATATTAATCTGGTTATCAGTTGATAGGGGTAATTTGGAATCTTTCAGCTCTGTACTTAAGGGTATCTGGGTTACTTTTAACTTTATTGGAACCTCTCTGTCGGGATGCCCTAACTTCCCTCTTTTGCTAGTATCCTTCAAAGATACATCCTTCCGACCATGCGCTCTTGGGTGACTGTCAACATTCCCCTATAATCTAGTTTAAAAGCCATTCTATCTCCTTTTTAAAGGTTAATTTCAGCAACCTGGTTCCTTGCCGGTTAAGGTGAAATCCATCCCTTCAGAAAAGCCCCCCATTCCACAAAATATTACCCAGTTCCTAACAAATCCCAAACCTTTATGGTTTATTAAAATTTTAATATACTGCTCTTCGAACATTGTATCAGGGCAGTTTACAATAATAAAAACATTAGAAAAAGAAGAGAACGCCATTAAAATTAAGAAAAGTAGTAAAGTTGGGTTAGCATAGGAGGGAAAGAGAGGAGGGGGAAATGCAGAGTATTGGGGCATTCCTAGTGTGTGGACAATGTGATGCCCGGAGTACTTAATTACTAGGTTGTAGCAGGGGGTATATTAAAAGCTTGATAGAAAAGGTGGGTTTTAAGGTGCAGTTTAAAATCTAGGAAAAGAAGATTCAAGATGTAGGAAGGCAGGGAGTGAATTCCAAAGTGGTGGCCCTAGAAAGAAAAAAGCTGAATTGTGAGTGCCTTCCAGATGGTGTTTGATGGAGATGGTATATTTATTTTTTTTATTTTATTTAGCTGTATTTATATCCCGCTTTTCACCGGGTCAAAGCGGTCAATTGGGGGATACATTTAACACGAGGGGATGAGAGACACACACATTCATACTTACAGGGAACATGGGCAATGGAGGGTTAAGTGGCTTGCCCAAGACCACAAGGAGTGCCTATAGGACTAGAAATCCCAGTCCCTCCGGCCTGAGATTGCTGTCCCCAGGTGGGACTTGAACCCCCGGCCCTCCGGCCTGAAGTACTTTGTCCTAACCACTAGACCACTCCTCACACTGTATATAAAGGCGATGCGTATTGTGGTAAGGAGAGTGCAGCTCAGCATGGAAATAAAAGAGAAAGAAGAACTTTTCCTTCTTTTCGGGGGATGGGTGCACTAGAACACATACACCACAGCAAAATCCCTGAGAGAAACCAAGAGGGTAGAGCTAGGTTTAAGCCACTCCCAGACTCCATGACAACCCCAGGTAAGAGTAGGAGGTACAAGGGGGTGGAGTCAAGAAGGGAGGTGCCCTGCTCAACGTTTAAGTTTGAGAAAACAAACAAAGTTGAGAGAAGCAGTCAAGGGAGAAGCAGCCAAGAGAAAGGCAGCCAAGCAAGAAGCAGCCAAGAGAGCAGCAGCCAAAAAGAGAGCAGCAGCAGAGACAAGAGCAGCCAGCACTGCAGCCAAGAAAGTTACAGAGAAGGTTCCAGGCAGAGGACCAAACAGACTGACAAGAGGGAGAGAGAGAAAAGGTTGGCTTTGAGAAGGCTAAGGCAAGAGTGCTTAGACTCCTCTGATGAAGGGTCTGTCTGCAGGCAGCAGAAGCCCCAGGAAGGGAAGTGGAGGTCTTACCCTGATTCCCTGTCTAGCTCAGAGGCAGAGAGAGTCACAAGCCACAGAAGCCTCAGCCAGGAAGGTGCTGCAACAAGACTCCAAGGTAGGAGAAAGAAAGCAGTAAAGCCAAAACCCTGTGTTTCTTGCTCTGACTCTGAAGAGAGGTTTAGGCCTGAGAAAACCTGGATTAGGAAGAAGGGGTTTTTCAGGAGAAACTGAACAGGAGAAGCCCGTTGAACTCCTACCTAGAGGAGAAGGGGCCATTCAGTGGAATAGGCTGTTTAACCTGTTAAAGAACATTAAGCATAAAGTGCCCGAGCGTTTTCAAACTTTGCCAAGATACAGCTCAGCAGAAAGCATGGAGGTAGAAGGTAAAGAAAGTGACCTGACTTCAGCTTGTTCTGAGATGGACTGTGATATGTGCATTGTGGCCAAGTAATGAAAGCCTGAGAGCAGTGAGAAGTTAGGAATTGTAAATACATGTGCTTTATGATTACGGAATTGAGAAGCATCATAAAGGGAAAAGAAAAGAAAGCCTGTGTAAATAATTCTACTACAACACTGGTTGTAAGCTTTGCTTTAATAGGAGAAGATTATCCTTTATTTTCTTTGACTTGAGTGTACAACTGCTTTAAAGATTTGTTACCCGCTTGCCACGGAAGCTAATAAAATTCCTGTGTGCTTTGAAACAACCACTTGGATCATTTATCTCTATACACAACTACAATCCTTGGTAAAGAGGAATTCAAGATGGCTTCCCGTCCCTACTAGGTGACCGCCTGGTAGGGGTGCGACCGCCACAGTATGTATTGAGCGGGGTGAGCGAGTGGGGCTGTAGGGAATTACTGCACCATCGTCTCATCCATGCATTGAGATTCCAGAACTCTGCCTGCCTCTTGAGTCCTGCGCGTAGAATGGGAAGCATAAGATAAGAACATAAGATATGCCATACTGGGTCAGACCAAGGTTCATCAAGCCCAGTATCCTGTTTCCAACAGTGGCCAATCTAGGTCATAAGTACCTAGTAGTTTCCTCAAAAGACACAGGTTCCTCAATGCTTGTAGTGGGTCAAGCAATGATATCAGAGAATGCCACCCTGGAAGTTTTGGATTTCAACTTCCTACCTGAAAGTCTAAATTTGGCCTCCAGAGCCTCCCTCCCACACTTTCCTATGTCACTGATACCAATATGTACCAAGACAGCAGACTCCTCCCCAGCACTATCTAAAACCTTGTTTAGGTGCCACGAGAGGTCCACTACCTTCGCACCAGGCAGGCATGCTACCAGGCAATCCTCACGTCCACTAGCCACCCAGCTATCTACATGCCTAACCATCAAACCGCAAACTATAACGGCCATCCTAACCCTTCCCTCATGGGCCCCTGGCCTTGGAAAAACCTCTTTAGTGCAAAAGGGTTTTACATCACCTGGAGGACAGGACCTAGCTACAGAATCACTTCCTGCCACACCAAGGTGATGTTCTCCTTTCATGCGACCTCTCTCCTCCATGGCAACTGAGAGGCTACTAGACTGGAGGTGGGACTTCAGTATTATGTCCCTGTAGGACTTGACGTTATACCTCTCTGTCTTCCTTATGTCCTCTAAGACTGCCACTCTAGCCTCCAGAGATTTGACTTGTTCCCTGAGGGCAAAGAACGTCTTGCATCTAGTGCACACGTAAGACCCCTCACCAACTGGGAGAAAATCGTACATGTGACACTCAATGCAAACGACTGTATAGCTCCATCTTGCTGCTGGACTGCTGTCTGCATCTTAGTTTTAAGGTTTTGTTTAGCTATATTAGTTGTCTACTTACTTAAAGTTGCTAGGGATACTTGTAATGATACAACTGTACCTAATATTTAAGGGACTTAGTTTACCTCAAGATTAATCTATGTATTCCTGGTGAGGATAACCAGCTGAACCTGAAGTGAATTTGACTACCTCTTCCCCTTTAATAGGTTTGAGAGCCTATAAAGCTAAGATTATGCCTGGGGAGGGAGGGATGGAAAGAATGGCTTGCTAAACAGAAGAACCTGTGCTTCTAAGGTAATCTCTTAACAATTTCCTGGGTGATTAACGCAGCCCATAGTTTGAAAGAGGGAGCCTTTCAAATTACTTGGCCTCAACACCTATTTCAAACCCCCTAACTGGAAGGCCTTTTCGTAAAGGTCTCTAGAAACAATTTTTTTCTTTCTACTCAAAAAATATTTACCCTCATCTTCCTTCTATGCTAAGCTATACTCTAATTTGATTTAAATGAAAAGCTCTCTGGGGCTACTGACTGAGGTCTAAAAAGCTCTCTGGGACTACTGTGCCCTGAGTGAGTTAGCAAATAAATCTGTATATTGTGGCGCCCTACTACCGCCTAGGCGGTTGCCTGGAAGTAGAGTTGTGCCTTTTGTTGTCCCTTGTTATCAAGAGAATCCAGAGCCGTGGCTTCTGGGAAATGTAGTTGTGTATAATAAACTGAGTCCGAGGGGTTGGAAGGCAAATCACAGGAATTTATTTTTACTTCCTCCAAAACAGAGCATTTAGTAGCTCAACGCATGTTAAACAAAATTAGGATGCTTCTCCAACACAAAAAGAAGTTTTATAACAACGCTTCCACAGCAACTTAAACATAGCACTGTTTCTGGCAGCTTATAACCATAGGCATGTGTTTCTTTCACAGTCTCAGTGTTCTACAATAAAGCATAAAGGTTCCTGCTCACTTTTGAGCCTGGAGTCTGCCTCATTCAAAGTGTCCAGCCTTTTAACACAGCTTCCAATATTACTGGTTTACTTTAAACACAACTGACTGTTACTCACAAACTTTTGCAGCAATTAAAGTACTTGTTGTCCAGCTAATCCGGTCCTGGTTTTCCTTCCTTTAAAAAAACAGAACTGCCCTTATACTGCCTTCTTACAAAAAGAGCAATCCATGCAAGATTCTATGGATTCTATGATCCATGCAAGATTCAAGATTCTATGGATCAGAAGGGCAAGGGTCTGTTTGCATGTCCTCAGATTCCTGTTCTCTTGTCTCCTGGCTTGGCTCGGCTTGAGCAGATGAAGGGTTAATCTCTTCTAACAATTCTAAGAGTACC
The DNA here is from genome assembly GCA_033557465.1 of Ichthyophis bannanicus. Lineage (NCBI taxonomy): Eukaryota > Metazoa > Chordata > Amphibia > Gymnophiona > Ichthyophiidae > Ichthyophis > Ichthyophis bannanicus. The sequence goes on along the minus strand of JAWIIG010000024.1, from coordinate 826,563 downwards.
TTCCAGCGTGACCTGTTTCCACCCTCAGGGATTCTAGCAGAGCTATACAGATCCTTAGCTGGTAGTACACATTTCAGAGACTCTAACAGTTTTAAATTATTCTCAGTAAAAGCTTTATGCACAGACCTTTTCAGAGCTGGTAACTTCCTGGCAGATTTATGTACTACAGCCGTTGTACCTTGTTCCTGGTCAACAGCTTTCCTTGGTAAAGCCTCCCCGTCTCCAGACCCGGCTATACTTCTTCTTTAGCACTGGCATCCACCTGGGCTGTGGCTTCCCGTATGCTGAGACATTTGGGGATCTCCTCTGAGGCTGTCCCTGGAAGATTTCCTACCTTCAGGCTTCCTGAAGGTTCTTTCTTCCTCTTCCTTGCTGGACTCACTCCCCTCAGTTTCCCTGGAGGTCTCCTTTCCTTGGAGCTCTCCCCTTTCCTGGTGCTCCTTTCTTTCTGGGTGCTCTGCTTTCCTCGAGTGCCCTGCTTCCCTCCAGTGCCCTGCTTCCCTCCAGTGCCCTGCTTCCCTCCATTGCTCTCTTCTTTCTGTTCTCTGGGGTTTAAAAGAGAGTGGTTGCACTATCCCTTCCAACTCCTCCCTCAGGCGTTTCCCATTACCTTCCCTGGTTGCCTTGGAGCTTGGGCGTGGCCTACACTCAGCAACGCTTTCAGAGCGCGAAGGGATTAGTTTCCCTTTCGCGGCTCTGTTAAGCCCGCGGGGGCTGATGGGAACTTCCCATCAGCCCCCGCGGGCTTAACAGAGCAGCGAGGGAGAAACTCTTCCCTCGCTCTCTGAAAGCCGGCGCGTGTCACTGTGAGCTGCGACGAGAGAGCGGATAGAGGGGGAGGGCAGGCTGTGCTGGGCAGGGGGGGCCCCGCGGCACACTCGTTTCTGCCGCGGCGGCCCCGGCAGCGGGAGAAGACGGGTTTTTTTTTTAAATTTTACTTGCGGACCTTCCCGCGTGCCAGCTGCAAGGCCTTCGCGTGCCACAGCTGGCACGCGTGCCATAGGTTCGCCATCGCTGCCCTAGTCTTTTTACTTTTTGAAGCAGTAAACAACCAATCTACATTTACTTGTTCCACTCCATTCATTATTTTGTAGATCTCTAGCATATCTCTCCTTAGCCATCTCTTTTTCAAGCTGAACAGCCCTAACCTTTTAAGCCTATCCTCATAGGGGTATCCTTCCATCCCTTTTATCATTTTGGTGGCTCTTCTCTATACCTTTTCGAATTCCACTATATCCTTTTTAAGATATGGTGACCAAAACAGCATACAATATTCAAGGTACAGTCGTACCATGGAGCGATACCGAGATATTATAATATCCTTGGTTTTAATCTCCATTCCTTTCCTTATTCCTAGCATTATATTTGCTTTCTTAGCTGCTGCTGCACATTGGGCAGAGGGTTTCAAAGTATTATTCACGATGACACCCATCTCCCCTTCCCTTCCCAATCCTCCCCAGTGTCCAGCATCCATCCTTCCTTTCCTTACCTTCGCCCAAGCATTCAGCATTTCCCCTTTCCTTTACCACCCCTCCCTGTCCAGCACCTCTCTGACATCGTCCCTACCCCTTGCAGGATGCCACCTGCTCCTCCCTCCTCTACTTCCACTGTCGTCTTATCTCTGTCTAGGTCACCTTGAGTTTTACTTTAAGGCTGCATGCACTGCATGAGGCCTTTGACTGCAGGCATGTGCTCAGGCTCTGCTTTGTCACATCTCCTCCAGCAGAGGTTGGTGTCAGAGGAAGATGGAACCAGCAGAGCCTGAGAGTGCACGTGTGCTCAGCAGTTGCATGCCATGCACACTGTTTCTGAGCAGCTTGGGCAGGGGTAAGGTGATAGTAGCAGAGGAGATGGAGCAGGTTCTGTCCCACCATGCCAACACTCCCTAAATTCTGACACCATAATGGACATCCAGTCCACTTAGTGGTAGCATAAGTCCCAAGTGTGAGGTGGCTACACAAAATATAGGAAAAACACCAGAGATTAGACAAAAATGTCAAGCTCATGCTATTTAAAATGAATTTTCTATACAAGTTTGTCTCATTGCAATGCAAAAGTATTTACTGCTGCACAATCTTGGATAAGACATTTTCATGGCAGCCATGTGTGTATGTGCTTTTATATGTATGTGCGCATGAGAGAGAGAAAGTTGAAAAGGGAGTAAGGGGCCTGAAACTTGTGGTCCCAGAAATAATGTTTGAGTCTTATTGCATTGTTACAAATACATACAAGTAATTTTAACATATTAGAAGAATGTTTAAATATACAATATATTAAATGGAATTGTAAGAATACTAGCATTAATTTTGCATAATTTAGATTTTTTAGCACATAATGCCTTGGGATGTAAAAGTTCTCGAAATATTTCTGTTCCAACTGCAGCAGGTGGTGCAGTGTAACAAGTCCTGTAATCTGCTCTGTGTTGCCAGATTGAGCTATTTATTGCCCATTTGGGCTACTTTTTTCCCCTGTTGGGCAGGAACAGAAGTGTGTGCGCGTGGGTTGGGCTATTTTTGGGCTACCCAGCCTAGCCTGCTGCTGTGTCACAAAGTGATTAATGACTCACTCTGCAACAGCATGGAGCCAGAGTCGGGTCAGATGGATCTTTTGCTTGAGTGGAGGCGAAGAACAATGCACATGCACCTTTATTCCTGGGTTAGGGACCTGGGTAATGTCACACAGAAACCCCATTTTAAAAATCTGCAGCAGCACCGTTCCTGCCTCTTTCACAAGTGGCTTGCCTCATTGAGAAAGAAATGGAGATGGTTCCAGATCCCACGCAACCCATGCTTGCAGTGCCTGTCTCTTTCAAGGGTGTCTTGTCTGCTAGAGATGGCTCCTGACCCTGTGTGCTCCGCACTTGCAACTTGCTGGCAGCAGGGTTTGTTTCACAAGTGACACATAGTGGCTTCCAATTACATTAACTGAATTGAAGGCACAGCTGAAGAAAGCCCAGGAGATATGAGGGGAAAAAAACTAGAGGAGTCAGCTGGGATATGGAGTACTGCTGCTGGTTAAACAGGCGGGGGGGGGGGGGGGGGGGGGGGGGGGGGGAGGGCAGAGCCAAATGAAGCAGTGTGTAAGAAGGAAAGAGAGAAGCTGGTGCTGTGTGACGAGATTAGAGTAGGAGGGGATCTAATGGGAAGAGAGAGGGTATGGGGAAAAGAAAAGACTAGTGAGGGATGTTTGGGCTGAGGGGCTGGAAGGCAATGAACTGCAAGGATGGTAAGGGATGAATAGATCGGTAAAAGAATATTGGTTTTCTGTATGGTGGAGGTGAGTTTTGGGTCTGCTAAACTCCTCCTGGGTTTTTTTGTGGGTGGGTTGTGGGAAGGGGAGGTATTAAGTTGGGGACCACTGAGCTCCTGTTGTGGATTTGGGGGGGGGGGGGCGGAATAATGTTGGAGTAGCTATGCTCCTGCTGTAGGTTAGGGAGTGGGGATGAGGTATCACGTTGGGGATCACTGAGCTGCTGTTGTAAATTTTCTGGGGGGAGGGATTCTGTTGGGGCAATAGAATACCTACTATAAGTTGTATGTGAGAGGGGTATTATGTTAGGGGCTGCCTAGCTTCTTCACATTTTTGTATATCTACCTAATATCCAAATCTGTTGCCATATTTCCAGATTTGCAATATACTACAAATTGTATGTTTTAGTCCTTCAGAAATAAAATTACCGTGAAGTACAATTTTTATCTAATCAAATATAATCTAATACATACTTCTATATCACTACACTCCCAGACCCAGTGGGTTAACAAAAAGAAACATAAAAAAAATCATTAAAAAACCCACAAATTACCGCATGCAATAAACAAAAACAATGTTTTCCATATTAGACGAATTATTAAACAACCAGGATTTTAAACTTTTAGTAAAAAAGACACAATAGATTTAAATCTCCTTAGGTAACTGTGACCATAATTCTACTGCCATATTTGGAATTGTTAGTTTAAATCTAGATTTCAATCTGATGCCTTTGCATGAAGGAAACAAAATAATACTACAAGACTGTAAACGTTTAGATTTAGATGCTAAATTCAAAATCTAAGGTGAATAAAATTGTTCAGGTACATAGTCATTGAACAATTTATAAAGAAGTATGCAAAATGTATATTTAACTGGATTCAGAACCTTGAGCCAATGTAGTTCATGAAACAAAGGAGTCTGTGGAATGTTTCTAGATATACCATATATACCATAGTATTTTGGCAGATCTGCAGGCATTTCAGCTGCCTCTGAGAACAGTTCAAAAACAAAAGGTTTCCATAGTCCAAATAAGCGAGAACGGTACTTTGAACTAAGAGCCAAAAGTGATCTGTAGAGAAACAAGGTTTCATTCTATGTTACTGGTGCAATCTGAAAAAGGACCTTGCTACAACAGAACTAATATGAGCCTCAAACAATAAATCATCATCCAGTAAAACTCAGAGAACACGGAGTACTGGATCGAAACATTAACTTAACCATTTTGATGCTTCAGCTAAGGAGTTAGGGAGCGGTTTAGCATTATTAAAACACGGGGCATTCGTTTTAGATGTTTTTAAATGTAACCGCAAAATCCTCACCCACCTCTCAGAGTATTATTCATTTTTGAGTAAAAGTCACTTGACGGTGAAGTAAATGTTAACAAAATAGAGATATCATCTGCATAAGTATATAACATAAGATTGTTTTGAGGGAGAAACCAACCTAATGTTATTATAAGAACATTAAAAATGGTAATACTAATACTTTAACCAACAATGGGATATTCACCATAGGACGAAAGTTGGTTGCAACTGCTAAAAGAGTAATTAGGCCTTACCTGCTAATTAGTGTTCCTGAAGGAACTGCAGTCCAGTCCCTCACCTCTGGGTTGTGCCCCCCCCTTCAGCAGCTTGGAGACTGAGCATGTCATCTTCTTGATGACTCCTGGCACCACCCACCAGCTCCAGTATCCTAATAACAAAGCAGACTTAACGGAGAGACAATTAAGTAAAACAAAGAACCAACTGAAAACAACCTACGGTCCTCCCCCCACCCCTGCAGGGAACATCCGCACCCCCGAAGAGGAGGAGGCTTACCCCTGATTTCACAGAACAAGGACAGACAGCCCGGCCATTCTGCCACATCACATCTGCCCCTCCAGTGCTGAACTGCTGTCCAAACTTGAATCACTGGACATTCACCTTTGGGCCAGATTCGTCAGACCAAACTTTCATACAGAGACACTGGGCGGGATCAGGGACTGGTCTGGAGTGCCTTCAGGAACGCTAATTAGCAGGTAAAGCCTAATTACTCTTTCCTTAGCATCCCTCCAGTCCAGTCCCTCACCTCTGAGATGTAGCGGAGCAGTTTGAACCATGGGCAGGCCCTGCAAGACCAGCCCAAAGAACCACCTCGCCGAAGGCTGCGACTCCCGCTACCTGTACATCCAACCGATAGTGCTTAGAAAAGGTATGCAAGGAAGTCCAAGTTGCCGCCCTACAAATATCCAGAGGTGGCACCAGACTGTACCCTGCCCATGAGGCTGCCTGGCCCCGCGTAGAATGAGACCTACCAGAACAGGCTTGCCCTTCATAATGTACATTAACGCAATGGCCTCCCTAATCCATCTAGAAATGGAGGCCTTGGCCGCCGCCTCTCCTTTGCAAGGTCCCCTAAAGAGGACAAACAGCTGATCTGATTTGCGAAACACCGGAGTTCTCTTCAGATAGCGCTTCAGCACACGACAAACGTCCAACCGATGCAGCTGCACATCCGCCCTCCCAACCTAGGGAAGGAAGGGAGACCGGTTGACTCAGATGAAACACAGACACCACTTTGGGCAGGAATAAAGGAACCGTCCGCAGGACCCCACTTTCTCCTTGGAGAAGCAAAGAAAGGGCAGTTGACAAGAGAGAGCCTGTAGCTCCGAAATCTGCCTGGCTGAGCAGATCCCCACCAGAAACGCTGCCTTAAGGGTCAAATCCTTCAAGGAAGCCTGCCCTGCTGGCTCATAGGGTTCCCCCATGAGGGCCTGCAGCACCAAGTTGAGAACCCATGGAGGAACCGCTGACCTTTGGGGAGGACGAATGCGGCCTACTGCCCTGAGGAACCGTCCCACGTCGGGGTGTTCCCCCAATGACTTCCCTTGGACTTTTCCCCGGTAACAGGAAATCGCTGCCAACTGCACTCGCAAGGAGCTGGCAGCCAGGCCCTTCTTGAAACCTGCCTGCAAGAAGTCCAGAACGTCTGGCATGGAGGCCGTCATAGGCCGCCACCCCCGGTCTGCGCACCACCCCTCAAAAATGCGCCAAACCCAAACATAGGAGAGGCAGGTCGACCTCTTCCGAGCCCTCAGCAAGGTAGCGATCTCCGGGCCGGAATACTCCCACTTCAACAACCTCGCCCTTTCAAGAGCCACGCCGTAAGCGAGAACTGATCCACCTGTGGCATCCAGACTGGTCCCCGAGTCAAGAGATCCTCTCGACCTGGGAGCCTCCACAGCCGATCTGCTAACAACCTCACCAGATCGGCATACCACGGATGCCTTGGCCAGTCTGGAGCTATCAAAATGACCAAGCCTCTATGACCCTCTATGCGTTGGATGACCCTGCCTATGAGGGCCCACGGTGGGAACACATACAGTAACCCCTCCGAGGGCCACCTATGGACCAGAGCATTCAGGCCCTCCGACATTCTTTCCCTTCTTCTGCTGAAGAAGCGACTTGCCTTGGCTGAAGACCACCGAGCCATGAGGTCCATGATAGGAAGGCCCCAACGTCTCACCACCTGCACGAACACCTCCAGACATATAGCTCCCATTCGCCATGATCCATCTGGACCTGACTCAGATAATCTGCAGTGACGTTTTCGATCCCCACCACATGTGCCGCCGACAGTGCCTGAAGGCGTACTTCCATCCATTCCAGTAATGTCTCTGCCTCCTCTTCCAGGGAGGCACTGCCTGTGCCCCCCTGGAGGTTGATATAGGCCACCGTGGTCGCATTGTCCGAGAACAACCGAACCACTCTTCCAAGCACCCAGTACTCGAACGCCTTGAGCGCCAGAGCCAAGACCCGCATCTCCAACCTGTTTATCAACCAGCGGGCTTCTTGTGCATTCCAGAGACCTTGCGCAATGTGTCCTTCACAATGGGCTCCCCAACCGGACAGGCTGGCATCCGTTGTTAGCTGGATCCACTGGGGCAACTCTAGAGACATGCCCTGCTCCAGTCTCCCTGGCCGGAGCCACCACTTGAGAGCCCTCCTGGTCACCGGCAGACAGGGAAGCCTTTCAGACAACAGCTGACGCTGGTGGGACCAGCACCATAGTAACATAGTACGTGACAGCAGATAAAGACCAGCATGGTCCATCTAGTCTGCCCAGCAAGATGGCAAGAGTAGGTGCACCTGTCGCTCTGTGCAGGCCACCCCTCCCCATGTCTTTGTTTAGGGGTGAACCCACCACTCCATGTAGGACACCCCTATTTGTTGAGACGTTAGATGGTACCGTTTATTTTGTTTTTATCCTGTTGCTGTAAAGGGATCCACTGTGTTTGTCCCATGCCGTTTTGAATTCCATCACCGTGTTTGCCCCCACCACTTCCATCGGGAGGGCATTCCAAGCATCCACCACCCTTTCAGTGAAGAAATATTTCCTGACATTGCCTTTCAATTTACCACCTTGCAGCTTCATGTTATGCCCTCTAGTTTTACAGCTTCCCCGTCTTTGGAAGAGGTTTGTTTGTTCATCATTTCTCTTTAAGTATTTAAAGGTCTGAATCATATCTCCCCTGTCCCTCCTCTCCTCCAAAGTGTACATATTTAGGTCTTCAAGTCTCTTCTCATAAGGCTTCTGACGCAGGCTCCAAATCATTTTGGTCGCCTTTCTCTGAACAGTTTCCAGTCTTTTTACATCTTTTGCAAGATACGGTCTCCAAAACTGAACACAGTATTCCAAGTGAGGCCTCACTAGTGACGTGTACAGTGGCATAAGTACCTCTTCCTTTCTGCTGGTAATCCCTCTTTGTATGCAGCCCAACATCCTCCTGGCTTTTGCCACCGCCTTGTCGCACAGTTTTGCCACCTTGAAATCATCAGAGATAATCACACCAAGGTCTTTCTCCTGAACCGTGCATACCAACCTCTCACCCCCTATCATGTACATTTCCCTTGAATTTCTGCTACCCAAGTGCATGACACTGCACTTTTTCACATTAAATCGTAGTTGCCAAGCATTAGACCAGTCTTCCAGCTTTTGTAGATCTTTCCTCATGTTAACCACTCCCTCGGGGGAGTCCACTCTGTTGCAAATTTTTGTGTCATCTGCATAAAGACAGACTTTTCCATTCAGTCCTTCAGCAATATCACTCACAAATATATTGAACAGTGCCGGGCCCAGGACCGAACCCTGGGGCACCCCGCTAATCACCTTCCTCTCATCCGAGTGAGCTCCATGTACCATCACCTTCTGTTGTCTGTCAGTCAACCAATTTCTAATCCAGTTTACTATCTTGGGACCCATCCCCAAGCTACTGAGTTTATTGACAAGCCTCCTATGAGGAACAGTATCAAAGGCTTTGCTGAAATTCAGATAGATGACATCCATTGCATGCCCCATATCTAGTTCCTTGGTCACCCAGTCAAAGAACTCAATCAGATTTGTTTGGCAAGACCGTCCTTCGGTAAAACCATGTTGCCTCGGATCTTGCAACCTGTTGGTTTTGAGAAAGTTCACTATTTGCTCTTTCAGGAGCGCCTCCATTACTTTTCCCGCCACCGAGGTAAGGCTCATGGGCCTGTAGTTTGACACTTCTTCCCTGTCACCACTTTTGTGTAGAGGTACAACAATAGCCATTCTCCAGTCCTGAGGGACCTCTCCTGTTTCCAAGGATCTGTTGAAGACATCCTTTAACGGTCCTGCAAGAACCTCTCTGAGCTCTTTCAGTATCCTGGGATGTATCCCATCCGGTCCCATGGCTTTGTCCACTTTCACTTTAGCAAGTTGTTCTAACACCAATTCTTCTGTGAATGGTATGGTATCTACTTCATTCCTATTTTTATATTTGGGAGTCACAGCTGGTCCATCTCCAGGATTTTCTTTAGTAAAAACAGAGCAGAAGTATTTGTTTAGCAATTTTGCTTTTTCAGTGTCACTTTCCACGAGTCCTTTCCCAGCACTTCTGAGTCCTGCAATTCCAACTCTGATCTTCTTTCTTTCCCGAATATACCTGAAGAAAGTTTTGTCGCTACCCTTAACATCTTTAGCCATCTTTTCCTCTGCCTTTGATTTTGCTATCCTTATTTCTCTTTTAGACTCTTTGAGCTTGATCCTGTATTCATTTCTGTGTTCTTCTGTTTGCAAGCTTTTGAATTTTGCGAAAGCTGTGTTTTTTGCCTTTATTTGAGCAGCCACCTCTTTGGAAAACCAAATAGGTTTCCTTCTCCTCTTGTTTTTATTTACTTTTCTTACATATTTATCTGTTGCCCCTTTTATTGCCGCCTTTAGTTTAGCCCATTACAATTCCACTTCCCTTATCTCCTTCCACCCCATCATCTCCTCCTTTAAGTACTCGGCCATTTTATTGAAGTCAGTGTTTTTGAAGTTTAGGACTTTGAGCTTGCTATGATTGGCCTGTACCATGGCTTTTATCTCAAACCACACCGTGTGATGGTCGCTGTTGTTCACAGGGGCACTCATGCAGACATTCGACATGCTATCACCGTTGGTGAGCACTACATCCAGCGTTGAGCTTTCCTTGGTTGGTTCCATCACAGTTTGTCTAAGTAATGCATCTTGGAGAGCATCCACAAATTTTTTGCTTCTTTCCAGATGTGCAGAAGGAGTAATCCAATCCACATCAGGTAGATTAAAGTCACCCAATATGATTGCTTCCCCCTTTGTTGCTATCTTGGCAATATCTATAATCAATCCGTTATCTCCCTCTTCAATTTGAGTTGGAGGTCTGTAGACTACAGCAATATGGATGACAGTGCCATCTCCTCTTTCCAACGCAATCCAGAGCACTTCTTCTTTTCCCCATGTCCCCTGCATTTCAGTAGCTTTAATACTGCTTTTGACATACAAGGCTACTCCTCCTCCTTTTCCATTTTCTCTGTCTCTTCTGAATAGATTATAGCCAGCTATGGCTATATCCCAATCATGCGATTCATTAAACCATGTTTCTGTAATGGCCACAATGTCCAAATCCGTTTCCACCATTAGGGCTTCCAGGTCTGGAATTTTATTGGCTAAGCTTCGAGCATTTGTGCTCATTGCTTTCCAGCATTTACCTGGCTTGTGTGTATTTTGCATTTATTGACCAAAGCAGAGACCGCTGCAATGGGCTCATGTGGGCCCTCGCCAACGGGACGAGCTCGAGAGTTGCCGCCTTGATCCCCAGCAACTGCAGATAGTGCCACACTGAGGGCTCTCTCATAGTCAGGAATCTTCGCACCAGCCACCGAAGCTCCTGAGCCTGGTGAGCCAGCAGAAACACCTGGCCCCTGCGAGTGTCGAACTTCACTCTGAGGTATTCGAGCTCCTGAGTGGGACTCAGCCTGCTCTTGACAAGGTTGATCACCCAGCCTATACGCCTCAAGAAATTCACCATGCTGGCAGTCGCCTTTATGCTCTCTTCCCTGGACTTGGCCCGGATCAACCAATCGTCGAGGTAGGGATGAACCAGAATACCTTCCTTGCGCAGAGCCGCTGCTACCACTACCATGAAGGTACAGGGAGCCATTGCCAGGCCAAATGGTAACGCCTGAAACTGGAAGTACCCCACTGGCACTGTGAAATGCAGAAATTGCTGATGGGCTGGACGGATGAGGTTGAGAGATGTCAAAAACTCTCCCCTGTGAACTGCCACTATTACCGATCTTAGCGTCATCATGCGGCAATGATGAACCCTCAGACACTTGTTGACCTGCTTGAGGTCGAGAATGGGCCGAAAGGATTCCTCCTTTTTGGATACCACGAAATAAATGGAGTATCGACTGCATGCGTACTGATCTTTGGGCACCGGCACCACCGCTCCTAGAAGCAGTAGCCGTGCCAGCGTCTCCCTCACTGCTACGGCCTTGAATGGAGCCCTGCAGGGAGACTGGACGAATGCCAGAGGAATTGGTCGTGCCAACTCAAGGGCATACCCATCTCGTATGACCTCCAAGACCCATTGGTCGGATGTGATCCGGACCCAGGCGGAGTAAAACTGTCTCAGCAGACCCCCCACAGGCAGCACCCCCACCTGGGTCCACCCCATTTCATTGTGTCTTTCTGGGTCCTGCGGAGGAGGAGGCAAATCCCTTACCTGCTCCCCAAAACCCCCGGAAGCACTGCCCTTTCAAAGGAAAATGCCTCCTCTGAAAGGATGCCAAGCGGGTTGTCCGAAACCGTAGAACTCCCTTGGCTGGGTTTGCACGGTAGTGGGGTTGCGATCTTGCTTAGGTTTATCCTCCGGGAGCCTTCCTCTCTTTGAATCCCCCAACTCCTTCACCAATTTATCCAAGTCCTCCCCAAACAGCAACTTCTCTTTAAAGGGAAGCCTGCTGAGGTAGGCCTTCGAAGAACCATCAGCCGCCCAGTTCTGCAGCCACAGGTAGCAACGGCCGCCATCAAAGAAACCATACTCTTCGCAAGGTCCCTGATAAGATCATAATGAGTGTCCATGAGGTAAGCTGCACCCGACTCTATCTTTGCCGCCTCACTCACGGAGCCCCCGCCAGTTTGCTGCATCCATGGTGACCACCAGAGGCAAGCCCTGGCCACCCAGGCCCCACACACCGAAGCCTGGAGGGCAATGGCATTAACATCAAAGGCCTGCTTCAACAACGTATCCAATCTTCTATCCTGGGCATCCTTGAGAGCTGCGCTGCCCTCAACTGGGATGGTTGTCTTCTTAGTCACTGCCGATACCGCTGCGTCCACCTTCGGGGACCACAGCAAATCTCTCTCTTCCTCTGGCAAAGGATACAACCTCGACATGGTCCGCATCCCCCGCAGGCCAGCTTCTGGCAGCTTCCACTCCTCCTGGATCATCTGCTTGACCTGGTCAGGAATCTTGCCTTCTTCTAACTCCTCATCTTCGTCTTCCATCTCCAGATCCCACGGATCACCTTCCTGCGCCTCTGACGGAGAGGGCAATAGCCCTCCATCCTCCCCGAGCTTGGGGCACTTCTCTGACTCTAACAGGAATCCCCTTTTTGGGTCAGCAGCCCACTTCAGCATCTGCTCCTGCACCGGTGCGGGCCCCTTAGCCCCCTGCTGATGCAGGCAAAACGCGTTGTGCAGCAACAACACACATTCTGGAGATAATCCCCCCCAGCCTGCCCCCTCCTCCAACCCCTGAGACGTGGAGGGACCAGGCTGTGCCAGGGGACCCGAAGACAGCTCCGGTTCTGGGGAAGCAGGACTCCCTGACCCACTTTCCCCTTGAACAGACTCCCTCTGCTCCTGAGATAGGGGCAACGAGCACTTCTGACTAACGTTCGCCTGGATGCTCTGTTCCAGCGATGCGGCCTCCAATGCGCATCCCTGCATACTCCCGTGTCCGAAACTGCTCCACGCCGGGTACTGCACACTAAACATTGCGGTCTCGCTGGCATGTTGCAGAAGGACTCAGCTTTCCCTGAGATCCCCAGGTCAAGAAAGCTTCAGAATTTCAATTTTTTTTGTTTTGGTAACTACAGAAAGAACTCCCAGAGATTCTGGACACTTTCTAGCAAAGCTGCACAGAAGGTCCCTCTAACGCGCCTGGCGCGAAGCACTCCCCGCGGACAAATAAAATGCCAGTAAACGTCTAAAAGCGCACGAAATGAGCAGGCTTAAGCTCCTTCACCTCTCTGAGCTGCTCGGGGCCTCCTGAACCATGTGGTCGGCAGCCGCGCTGTCCGCTTACCTCACCATGCGATCTGCCGACCCATGCACAATCCAGCAGCGCTCCTTGCTCCCTTCCCTTCTGAAGGGTTTCCTCTCCTCTTTCTGTCGCTGTTGGTCTGCCGTTCCGCCCCCATGCTCAGATACCCAAGGAGCTTCACCAGCGAGGGGAAGACCGAGCTGTACTGCCCTCTGTGTGGCTGGGAATTGCTCGTGGCTCCTCACCCGTTCGCGAGATTGGAAGCTGCTGAAAGGGAAGCCTGCCACCCCACGCTCTTCCCCCAAAGCCGCCTCCTCTTCTTGGCCCAACAGAGATTTGATAGGAGCCAGGGGGGGGGGGGGGGGAGAAGAACCCTCCCATACCCGAGCACTTCCAGCTACCTCTTTCATCCCAAAGAGGCCTGTTGGAAGGCAGAGAAATAGGGACTGCAGGCTAAATAATAAAAAGAAATAAAAAGGAAAATTTTTGCCCTCTCTTTGTCTCTCTAGGAAGCCTAACCCCTGGCTTACTACTCCCTCCAGCTGCTTGAAGACTGAGCATACTGGAGCTGGTGGGTGGTGCCAGCGGTATATATACTCAGGAGTCATCAAGAAGATGACGTGCTCAGTCTCCAAGCTGCTGGAGGGGGGGGGGCACAACCCGGAGGTGAGGTATTGGACTGGAGGGACACTAAGGAACTGGCATTTTCATCCTTGGGGATTGGGGTAAGAATAATATCCCTCAGTTCCCCAAGATATACACTCTAACAGTAGTTCAGTACTAACCCAGTAAAACCAGGTGTGAAAGTCAAGAGGCGCAGCCTGATAGAAATCTTCTGGTGAATAGAAAAGAGTACGTTTTAAAAAGGTTACCTACTTCTTTTGGCACTGGTAGAAAAAAGTGTGACCATGAGCAGGGGTGGCCCAAGGGTGATGCGGGGCCATGTGCAGAGACTCATTGCGTGGCCTCATTTGCATAGCCACTGGACCTCATCTGCATAAATGTAATTTATTTTATTTTAAAATGTATATGTTGCCCATCTAAAATTTTAGGCAGCTTTCAAAGGAGCCCTTCACAAGCTTCTTTTTTCTCGTAGCAAAGGACTTAGCGGCATGTTTACTAAATATTAATGTGTGTTAAGTGCCACTGCACCAATAGAAATAAATGGGTGTTCTTGCACTTAACACACATTAACTTTTAGTAAACATGCCACTTAATGAGTGTCTAAATACTATTTGCATGGGCAGTGAGGATAACTACCAGATTTCTACATTACTATATTCCAGTGCCAACTGCCAGGCACATAGGAAGTACTATACACCCTGCTCATTTAGAATCCATAGCATACCCAACGTATCATAACAGCACTGCCAGGACTCACAAAGCACCAAACCCTATCTATCAAAAGGCAACACTGCGGATATTAAGCCAGTACTTCTCAGAGAATACCAATCATTCTCCTACTGGAGAAAGAGAACAAGTGGCACTGTCACATAGAAACTACATGAACAGAATACCTCTGCTCAGTTACACATGTAGAACATAGACCGTCACCAAACATAGAACAAGGGATCACTGATGGATGCTCATTTCCTGCTCAGCTGCTGTTTCTGCACTTACTATTGGCTCCCATACCTGTATGAAAAGGCACGTTGGTGCTCACATTGCTGGAGAAGAGCTTTAAAATCAAGCTTCGCCGCGGGATAGCATGGACGCTCATTTCCTGCTCAGGTGCTATATCTGCACTTACTATTGGCTCCCAAGAGGCCCCGGTGCTTCTATGGGGAAGCAAAAGAAGCAGATATTCCCTAATTTGACTGGTAAAGCTGTCAAGGTAGTTGTTCCGATGGACTCTCATGTTAAAATTGTTCTTCCAGTGTCTGAGGCTCAGTCCTTGCCACATGACGACACTTTCTTATTCGTGAGTACTATGTCCTCTTCTCCTTCTGAACAGGGCGTTTTAACCCTGCCCAATCAGGGTGGTCAAATAGAAGGAGGGGATGTCTTCCCTAATGGGAGTGAATGTTCTCCCTTGGTGTTGCAGACAACTTCAGACCCTAGTTGTTGTATGACTTGACCTTTACCAACCCCGACTGAGCCAATTGTATCTCTTCTGGTTAAACCTGTTCCTCCTAAGGAAATTTCTTTACAAGACATATGGGAACGCAGATTGAACTTTCTCTTCAGTCCTCTTTCCTTAAAGTGTCTGATTTTTCAAAAGAGGTGGTTGTGAAGCTCGCAGAACATGACACTAAATTAGGTTTGGTGGACCAACACTTTCCACAACTTGAGTCTTTGGTGTCTGCCCCGTGGGCTTTACTAGCTGCCCCTGATAATGTTTTTTCTTTGCCACAATGTCAGATAGAAGTCCTGGAAAACATATCACGCTGTAAGAATTTACATTTTTTAAATTTCCCGCACGCACATTTCCTCTCTCTGTCAATTCTTTTTGTGAAATACTTGAAGGCGATATTATGTTATCCTGACACTTTTGAAGCTATACAGTTTTCTAAATTGTATTATGTTCCTTCTGGTTCTCAGATTTTGGGTGAGAGTGGAGATGTGTCCGCAGCTGCTTTAGATACCGTAGCTCCAGATAGTCTCGATCTTTCAAGTTTTCTTGAGTCATCTATAGACGAGATTTCGGGGTGTGCTACTTTAGTGGTATCGTTTATGATTGAAGCTGATAAAGACTCTATTTTGCGTTTATATTTTACTAAGAAGCAGGAAATGTTTTGTGGTCAGGTTCTTCAGATTTTTCTGGTTGTTTTTAGACTGACACAGAAGCAGAGAAAAGCATTTTTAGGGCTAAAAACCTTGAATCTTGGCCCTTGGTGATTCCTTCACGCTAAAATTTCCTTGTAAATGTCTTACCAATTATCAGGGTAATTCTTATGTTTTCCTTGAATTGGCTCAATTCGAGACTTTTTTCCAGGGGAAGGGGGTGATTTTCTTTTGTCTTTTTTTTCCCTGACAGACTTAGTATTTAGGGTTTATTATGCAATAAGGGGCCAATTTTTCTTTTGTATTAGTGTTTCCACCCCCCTTTTCTTAAAGGGTATTTTCTTTGAATAACATTATTGTACATCTTTTGTATATATTATTGTGAAATGCAAATAAAAATAAAATACAAAAAAAGAACAATGGATAACAATTTAGAAATATGAAGAAAATAATTAAACTGGGAACCCCAAAAGCCAAACTTGGAATGTACAACACTGGAGAAATAAAACTATAAATTAATTTCCTCTTGTAGTAAACAGAATGCAAAGACATTAGTGATGCACATTTCCCAAAGCTGACATAGTCCAGTTAATAAATTCAAAATAAAAGTTTTTTACTACCATTTGTTGTTTGGGCATTTTATTTTTCAGTTGCAATTGTCCCAGTTGCTTTCTTCTGCTTTCTTTGTGTCTTCTGCTAACTCTCCATTGTCTGCTCTCCATTTGTCCTTTCTTCTCTTTTCTAGCTTTTTCCATTCTCTCTCTACATCTGCTTTAACATACTTCCCCTTTTGCTCTTTCCTCCATTTCTTTCTTTATTCCTTTTTTCATTCACTCAAATTTCACCTTTCCATCCTCAATCCCCACTTATTCTCCCAATACCCAGCCAATTGTAGATTTTGATTTCCTCCATCACAAAATATTTTCCCCTCTTCATCCTCATCCCCTTCTAGTCCTCCCCGAACATCAGCTCCGTTCTAGTTCCAGCCCCACCCAACATCCATGCCTTTTCTATTCCTATTCTGCCATCCCCCTGCATCAGCCCGTTTACAGCTCTAGCCCCCTATCAGCCCATTTCCAGCCCTAGCCCCCATCATCCATTTCCAGTCCTATCCTAGCCCCTCCATCAGCTCATTTCCAGTCCTATCCTAGCCCCATCATCCCATTTCAAGTCCTAGCCCCCACATCAGCCCATTTCCAGTCCAACCCATCCATCAGCCATTTCCAATCCTATCCTAGTCCCCATCATCCCATTTCAAGTCCTAGCCCCCCATCAGCCCATTTCCAGTCCAGCCCCCACCCACTCATCCCTTCCAATCCTAGCCTCCCCGTCAGCCCATTTTCAGTCCTAGCCCCCCTCAGTCATTTCCAATCCTATTGTAGCCCCTCCATCAGCCCATTTGCAGTCTTAGCCCCCCATCAACCCATTTCTGTTCCTAGCCCCCATCAGTCATTTCCAATCCTATCGTAGCCCCTCCATCAGCCCATTTGCAGTCTTAGCCCCCCCCCCGTCAACCCATTTCCAGTCCTATCCTACCCCATCAGCCCATTTCCAGTCCAAGCCCCCCCCCAATCAGTCCATTTCCAGCCCTAGCACCCATCAGCCATTTCCAGTCCTATAAGAACATAAGATATGCCGTACTGGGTCAGACTAAGATCCATCAAGTCCAGTATCTTGTTTCCAACAGTAGCCAATCTAGGTCATACGTTTTTAGCAGTTTCCCAAAAGACACAGATTCCACAATGCTTGTATTGGGTCAAGCAGTGATATCCCAGGCCCCTTTTAATAATGGTTTGTGGACCTTTCCTCCAGGAACTTATCCAAACCTTTATTAAACTCAGCTACACTAATAGATTTATACTACATTCTCCGATAACAAATTCCAGAATTTGATTACAAGTTGAGTGAAAAAATATTTTCCTTTATTAGTCTTAAGTAGTTTACCCTGGAGCTTCATTGCATGTCCCCTAGTCTTTCTATATTCTGATGACTAAACAATTGATCTACGTTTACCCGTTCCACTCCATTTATTAATTTATAGACCTCTATCATATCTCCCCTCAGCCATCTCTTTTCCAGGTTGAAGAGCCCTAACCTTTTTAGCCTCTCCTCATAGGAGTAGCCTTCCATCCCCTTTACCATTTTGGTGGCTCTTCTCTATACCTTTTCTAATAACGCTATATCCTTTTTAAGAAACAGCGACCAGAATTGCACACAATACTCAAGGTGCGATCGCACCATGGAATGATACAGAGGCATTATAATTTCCTTTCTTTTATTTTCCATTCCTTTCCTTATGATACCTAGCATTCTATTTGCTCTCTTGGCCGCCGCTGCACACTGGACGGAGGGTTTTAACATGTTATCCACGATGACAACTAAATCTTTTTCCTGGGTGGTGGTTCCTAATGTGGAACCTTGCATCGTGTAACCATAGTTTGGGTTGTTCTTTTCTAGGTGCATAACTTTGCACTTGTCCACATTAAATTTTATCTGCCATATGGATGCCCAGTCTTCCAATTTATCAAGATCCTCTTGCAATTTTCCACAATCCTCATGGGTTTTAACAACTTTAAATAATTTTGTGTCATCTGCAAATTTGATAACCTCACTCATTATTCCCTTTTCCAGGTCATTTGTGAATATGTCAAAAAGCAGCAGAACCAGCACAGATCCCTGGGGTACTCCACTATTCACCTTTCTCCACTGGGAAAATTGGCCATTTAGCCCTAGCCTCTGCTTTCTATCTTTTAACCAGTTCCTGATCCACATTAGTACACTGCCTCCTATCCCATGACTTTTTAGTTTTGCCAAAAGTCTCTGATGAGGGACCTTGTCAAAGGCTTTCTGAAAGTCCAGATACACTATATCAGACTCGCCTTAAAAAAAATAACAGATTAGTAAGACAAGATCTTCCTTGTTGGCTGTCTCCCATTAAGCCAGGACTATCTACATGTTCAGTAATTTTGTTCTTTATTATTTTTTCTACCATTTTTCCCAGTACTGACGTCAGGCTCACCGGTCTGTAGTTTCCCGGATCACCCCTGGAACCCTTTTTAAAAACAGGTGTTACGTTGCCCGTCCTCCAATCTTCATGTATTTCAGATGATTTTAATGATAGTTCACAGATTACTAATAGCAGGTCTGCAAGCTCATAGTTCAGTTCTTTCAACACCCTTGGATGTATATCATCCGGTCCAGGTGATTTGCTACTCTTCAGTTTATCAAATAGTTGTAATACATCTTTATCTTTATTAAAATACTTGATATATCGCCCAGGCCGAGGCATCAGGGCGGTGTACAATCATAAAATTAACGACTGCTAATAAAGAAAGAAGGGAACGCCATAAAATAACAGGACAGAAGGAGGGATAGTAAAACCATAAAATAGTAGGATAAATAATAGTAATAAAACAGATAGCAGATAGCCGAGGTGCAGGAAGATTAAGAGGGAAGGAGGAAAGAGGAGGGGAGGGACATAAGGAGAAGGGGAATGGGAGGCGTAACTAGGGAGAGGAAACACCATCAACAGGGGGGGGCAGATCAAAAGCCTGACAGAAAAGGTGCGTCTTAAGGAGGGTCTTGAAACGGGTATAGGATGATTCAGTGCGAAGTGGAAGGGGAAGAGAGTTCCAAAGGGCAGGGACTAAGAAGAAAAAAGTAGAGTGACGAGTAGACTCAAGGTGAGCCTGAGTAGGTGACGGGAGAAAAAGACGATTACCGTGAGATGAACGAAGGAAACGGGGAGAGGGCTGGAGACGAATGGAGTCAGCTAGATACTGGGGGGTGCTAGAGTGAAGGGCTTTATGAGCGAGGATAAGCAACTTGAACATGAACCGGAACTTAACGGGGAGCCAGTGTAAAGATAAGAGACATGGTGACACATGAGCATGAATGGGGGAGGAAGTAACAAGACGGGCAGCAGCATTTTGAACAAGTTGTAGACGGCAGAGTTGGTAGAAGGGAAGACCAGCATAGATAACATTACAATAGTCGAGACGAGAAATAACCAGAGACAAGACAAGAGTGACAACGGAAGAAGAAGGAAGAATGGAACGAACAGACTTGATACAACGTAGGTGAAAAAAGGAGGAGCGTACAACAGAAGAGATATGATCGTGAAAGGAAAGAGATGAGTCTAGGGTAACACCCAGATAGCGGAGGGTTGGGGCAGAAGGAATGGGGTGAGGGCCCATGACAAGGAGCAGGGAGGGGGAAGGGAGACCGAAGGTGATCCAAAGTGCAGAGGATTTTGCAGGGTTGGCGTGCATAAAGTTAGTGTCAAACCAGGAGGCGATGGAAGAAAGACAGAGGTTCAGGGGACCCAGATCTGGGGAAGAAGTAGAAGTGTGGTGGACCAAGAGGATATCATCAGCATATATATAAAAGGAGAGGGCGGATTGCTGGATCAACAGGGCCAGGGGGGCAAGAAAAGCATTGAAGAGCAGAGGGGCTAGAATAGAACCCTGAGGGACACCACATGTAGCGGGAGTGGGGGCGGACGTTGAAGCGCCGGAGTGAACCGAAAAGGTACGACCAGAGAGGAAAGAATGAAACCACCGAAGAACGGTGCCACAGATACCAAATTCAGACAAGCGAGACAAAAGGGTGTGGTGATCGACTACATCAAACGCAGAGGACAGGTCCAGGGAAACCACAAGAGAGATATCACCACGATCGTGAGAACGGTGAAGTTCGGAGAGCAGGGCAGTGAGGATAGTTTCTGGTGTATCGATATTTATTTCAATTCTTCTGCAGTAACACCTTTAAATACCATTTCTGTCATGGGTAATATCCCTACATCTTACTCAGTAAAGACCGAAGCAAAGAATTAATTCAGTCTCTCCGCTATGGCCTTGTCCCTTCTTAGTGCCCCTTTTACCCCTCTATCATCTAACGGTCCACCTGACTCTCTCACAGGTTTTTTGCTACGAATGTACTTGAAAAAGTCTTTATTATGCTATTTTGCTTCCACAGCAAGCTTCTTCTCAAATTCTCTCTTTGCTTGCTAACTTGCCAATGGTTGTGCTGTTTCCAGTTTTCGACATTTGGCTCTTTTTTCCATTTCCTGAAAGATGCTATTTTGGCAACAGCCTCTCTGACCTCACCTTTAAACCATGCTGGCAGTTTTTTGGACTTCCTTTCACTTTTCTTAAAGCATGGAATACAGCTGGTCTAGGCTTCCATAATATTATTTTTAAACAACCCCCAAGCTTGATGTAAGTCTTTAACCTTTGCAACTGCTCCATTTAGGTTTTTTTTAAACTATTTTCCTAATTTTATCATAGTCTACCTTTTGAAAGTTAAAAGGTAGTACTATGGATTTCCTTCTCCATTAATTAAATCAAACGCGATCTCGCTATGGTCACTATTGCCAAGTGGCCCCAACACCCTTATCTCTTGTACCAGATCTGGTGTTCCACTAAGGACTAGGTCCAAAATGGCTTCCCCTCTGATCGGTTCAAGAACCAGCTGCTCCAAGAAGCAGTCATTTATTTCATCTAGAAACTTTATCTCCCTAGCATGTCCTGCCGGACACTGACCCAGTCAATACTGAGGTAATTGAAATCACCCATTATTATTACTGTGCTCTAACTTTTGTTAACTTCCCTGATTTCTTTGAGCATTTCATCATCCATTTGTTCATTCTGTCCAGACAGTCGATAGGACACCCCCACTGCCATCGCCTTCCCCTTTTTACATGGAATTTCAATCCATAGAGATTCTGCAGCAAAGTTTGTTTCCTGCAAAACTTTAATCCTTTGTGACTCAATGCCCTCTCTAACATAGACCGCAACCCCTCCACCAATTTGATCAGCTCTATCATTATGATATAGTTTGTACCCAGGTATCACAGTATCCCACTGGTTGTCCTCCTTCCACCATGTCTCTGAGATATAAATCATAACTAACCTCTCATTTAGTGCTATATATTCTAACTCCCCCATCTTATTTTTTAGACTTCTAGCATGTGCATACAAGCATTTTAGAGACTATTTTATTCTTATTAATCTGGCTATCAGTATATGCCAATGAGGTTGACCTCCTATGAGAGACTTCAACAATTTTGCAGCGACTGGTCCTGAGTAGCCTCTCAGTCTCAACCTAGCCCTTTGAAGAGCCATGCCGTAAGTGAGAATCAGTCCACTTGAGGCATACTGAATAGGCCCTGCAAGAGCAGATCCTTCCCGCTCTCCCATCTTATTTTTTAGACTTCTAGCATTTGCATACAAGTATTTTAGAGACTGTATTTTATTCATATTAATCTGGCAGACGGGTAATTTGGAATCTTTAAGCTCTGTCTGCTCCATACTCAAGGGCATTTAGGCTACTTTTGTCTTTATTGGAACCTCTCTGATGATATGCCTTAACTTCATTCTTTTGGTAGTATCCTTCAAGGATACATTGTTCCGAACCTTGCGCTCATGGGCGACTGTCGGCTTTCCCCTATTATCTAGTTTAAAAGCTGCTCTATCTCCTTTTTAAATGTTAATGCCAGCAGACTGGTTCCATCCTGGTTAAGGTGAAGCCCGACCCTTTGGAAGAGCCCTTCCTTTCCCCAGAATGTTTCCCAGTTCCTAAGAAATCCAAAACCCTCATCCTTGCACCATCATCTCATCCAAGCATTCAGACTCTGCAGCTCTGCCTGCCTTTTGGGTCCTGCATGTGGAACGGGAAGCATTTCGGAGAACGCTACCCTGGAAGTTGTGGATTTCAACTTCCTACCTAAAAGCCTAAATTTAATCTCCAGAACCTCCCTACCACATTTTCTTATGTCATTGGTACCAACATGTATCAAGACAGCAGACTCCTCCCCAGCACTATCTAAGACCTTGTCTAGGTGGTGCTTAAGGTCCGCTATCTTCATACCAGGCAGGCATGTTACCAGGCGATCCTCACATCCACCAGCCACTCAGCTATCTACTTGCCTTATGATCGAATCACCAACTATAACGGCTGTCCTAACCCTTCCCTACTGGGCACATGGCCCTGGAGAAGCTTCCTTGGTGTGAGACGGTTTTACATAACCTGGAGGACAGGTCCTAGCTACAGGATCACTTCCTGCCACACCAGGGTGATACTCTCCTGTCACGTGACCTCTCTTCTCCATGGCAACAGGGATACTGCCAGACTGGAGGTGGGAATTCAGGACTGTATCCCTGTAGGTCTTGTCTATGTACCTCTCTGTCTTCCTTATGTCCTCCAAGTCTGCTACTCTAGCCTCCAGAAATTGGACTCGTTCCCTGAGAGCAAAGAGCTCCTTGCACCTAGTGCACATGTAAGACCCCTCACCAACTGGGAGAAAATCATACATGTGACACTCAATGCAAAAGACTGGAAAGCCCCCATCTCGCTGCTGGACTGCTGTCACTTATACTAATAAAACTATATCTAATACTTTTAATGTACTTTGTTCACCTGAAGCTTAATTAATCTTAGGTCCTTAATGTATGCCTGATGAGGATAAACAGCTGCACCTGAGTGTGAATATGACACCTCATTTCCTTTAAGAGGTTTAAGCACCTATAAAGCTACGATTATCCTAGGGGTGGGTGGGGGTTCGGTTCAGGAGGGAAAGAAGACCTATACTAGCCCATTTCAAGTCTTAGCACCCCCATTTCCAGTCCAAGCCCTCCCCAATCAGTCCATTCCCAGTCCTATCCTAGCTGCCATCAGCCCTTTTCCAGTCCTAGCCCCCCATCAGCCCATGTTCAGCTCTATCTTAGCCCCCATCAGCCCATTTTCAGTCCTAGCACCCCATCAACCCATGTACAGTCCTATCCTAGCCCCCCCCCCATCAGCCAATTTCCTGCCCTATCCTAGCCCCCCCAATCAGTCCATTTCCAGTTCTATCCTAGCCCATTTCAAGTCCTAGCCCCCCTATCAACCCATTTCCATTCCTATCCTAGGCCCACCCCTCAGCCCATTTCCAGTCCAAGCACCCCACAGTCAACCCATTTCCAGTCCTAGTCCCCCCACCCCCTGAAGAGCCCCACACCTGTTGATTGGTTGGTTTAAGAGGGAGCCGGGGAGGCCTGAAGCCCCATCTCACCTCTGCACAGCTGCTGGAGTGAAGAGCAGTGTTTTCCTTCACTCTGACAGCTGTGTTGTCTTGTAGCCCATGGGTGTGTTGATTACCAAGAGGTTAAAGGGCATTTCCTGTTTCCCTGTAATCCAGCACGCCCACGGGCTGCAAAAGAACACAGCCGCCAGAGTGAGGGAAAACGCCACTTTCAGTCCGATGACTATGCAGAAGTGAGCTAGGACTTTGGGCCTCCCCGGCTCCCTCTGAAGCCGGTCAGGCAGGCGCGAGGCCATGTGAGGGCCGGCCCTACAAACAATCGAGATGCACTCAATCAGACAGCATATGCAGCATGAAGTTAACATGGAGCCATGTTGCAAACAACATTCTCGCACATGCATCGGGCCAGCCCTGACAATGAGTGATTAACAGGACAGGGACCAGCTGGAATTACCTGTGGGATAGATGTCAGAAAATCCTCAAATTACACATCACTTATGAACAAGTTAGTGTTAATTACTGATTTTCTGTGGCAAAAAAAATCAGCAAAATGTTGGGCTTTCAAAGAGGGATCAGGTTTAAGTTTGACCTTATCCCTTGACAGTGATGTAGCCATTCTAAATAGTGTTTTCAATTGTGATAATGGCAATGAAATCTCTTTCTCATAATAATGTTTCCTATCCTGGCGAAGCATTGCCTTATATAATCTATTGATCTTTGTCTTCTGAAGATTTAGCTACTTTTGAGCTACTATTTGTCTTAATTTGGACTAAAAACCCTGACTGAAATCTGACAACACTGCTTCTGCTTCAATTTGCCGTTTATGAAGGAAAACGTTTACGTGCTACATGTTGGGCAAGTGTGTAGGGAAACAAAAGTATATCAAAAAATTCTAGTGGAATGTATTGTACTAGCAAAATATTTTGTCTAAATTCCAGGTAAAGGAATAAGAAGTCTCTGGAATGTTTTCTCTGTCTCCACATCTGCTGGTAGGGGAATGCAACCCACTTTTCTGGACTGGTCTAGCAGGACTCAAGGAAAAGACATTATCTGATAAGTCAAATGTCACCTTTTTTTTTGCTATGATACTATTGGTGTACCTATCTTTATTTTATTTTTCTTTCAATAGCCTTTGTTTACATCACCATACCATTATCAGCCTGAGTCACTAGGGGCATATTCAGTATTTGTACACAAGCATATAGCAAGGAATCTCTGACCTCACACAAACTCAGCAAAATAGCAACGTTCAAAAGAACAAGAAACGTAACTATGTACAGGATCAGCTTCACAGAAGTCACCAGAAGGTTATGAGCCTGCAGGGCCAACCACTGAGAACACAGGTTCCAGGGGAGAGTCCTGGACTGGTAAGTAAAATGTCACCTTCCATATTGTCCTGTTAGACCAGTTCAAACAAGTGGGATGAACAAAGCTATACCTGCACTGGGTGGGAAGAAAACACAGCAGCTTTAAGGACCTCTGAGCCAAAGGCCATATTTGTCCGAGTATGGACATCCCAGCAGTAATGCTTGACAAAGGTGGAAAGTGATGCCCATGTTGCTGCCCAACAAACATCTGAGGGGGATACTGAGTTATACTCCTCCAACAAGAAGGTTTGCGCCCGAGTGGAGTGCCCACACAAACCCTCCAGAACCAGCCAGTTCCACAACAAAAACTGATGTTTTTTTCATCTTGATTAGATAGTAAGCTCTGACGAGCAGGAACTGTATCTCACATCTACAGTTGTGGTCAACATTACTGGCACCCTTGCATTTTAGCATGTGAACAGTATCTTGAGAAATATAATAGGAAATATTCCAATTGTATGATGTCATACAAAAAAAAGAGGTCTGTGCAACTTAGACATAGTAATTTCAGAGAAAAAAAATCAAAATATGACCTGAAAAGAATTAATGGCACCCTTCACTAATATTTGGTTGCACAATCCTTGGCAGTGATGTCAGCCTCCAAATGTTTTTTATAGCCATCTTTAGGTTTTGTACATTTGTCTGCTGGTCAACTGTAATTTGTTCCATCTTATGAATGTTTCCAGGACTCCTTTTACCAATAGTATATTTTAGCTCTAGCCAAAGGTACTATTGGATTGATATCAGGACTCATTCCTCGCCAGAATAAAAATAGAAATTACACTTACCTGGTAATTATCGTTCCTTGAGTAACTACAATTTAGTCCTCCACCACTGGGTAGTGCACCTCCTCCTGCAGCTTGGAGACTGAACAAATCAAAATCGTGACATCACTGGATGTAACCTGCTGGTAACTCCCATCAGCCCCAGTGAACTATTGACAAAGCAGACTCAAAGAAGCAACAGATAAGTAGCTTTAAATGAACTTCAACCGTATCAACAAACTTGTGTGAACACTCTCAACCCTTGAACTATCAAGAATAATGTTCCGTTATGTTTTATCTTACATTAAGAATTATTCATTGCTACGATCTCGCATCCTCTTATTCTTTACTTTCCCTGTACCTCCCACTAAATGACAGAAAAGAACAGGGAAAGAAAACAGCACTGATATCCATACTCACTACGATCCAGAGACTGAAGGAATCTCATTCACTCTTCGAAACTGATTCTCCTCCACATCTAGAAGGAAACCCTGAACTGAATACTCCCCGGGTGGGAATGAGGACTAAACTGTAGTTACTCAAGGAATGACAATTACCAGGTAAGTGTAATTTCTATCTCCTTATCGTTCCTCCAGTTTAGTCCTGTCGGGTATATTCGTAGCACAAAAATAAGTTAGACTCTCTGTGGTTGTCTAGGGGAGATAGCTACTAATATACAGCCCAAGGTTCGGAAGTTATTCTGGCAATGAGCCACAAAAGAATTCTGGTCTGCAGATATATATTAGACTTTATTATAGGCAACCAAATAGAAAAATATACACACACATATCGCTAATTAGAAAAATGAGGTAGACATTTGTTATGGTACAGATGTACACTTGGACAACGTAAGAATTACAGACTAGTGAACCAGACGTCACTGATTCGCTCTGCACTTAGGAAAAGTAAGAAATATATTGCTAACCCCTTTGCCCTTCCAGGAGAGGAGAGATAAGCCGGTACCTTAGCTCCGACGGGCAGAGACAGCTTCGTCCAAGGATGCAGCTGTTAGCTAATGCCAGCTCCAGCCCCTTCAGAGGCGAGCCGCAGTAAGTCCGAACCGGAGGGATCAGTGAAAGTCTTATCTCAGACCTGTGAAGGACGGCCTAGCCCACACGTCTGGCGAAAGGCTCAGGGCTCAGGAATCAGGTATGCAGTGCACAGCAGCAGGACCGGTGCAGAAGTCTATGTCCAGGTGGGGAGAAAAACCCCCAACTCCTTCTCTCACCGCTACTTAGAACTTCTCCAGCGCAGAATGCAGAATTCTGTGTGTGAATCCTCCGTCATAGGTCCGATGATTGGTTGGCAGCAGGCAGTCTGAGGTGTTCTCAGCGAATCAGAAGGTAGATGATGCGCAGCGTCTTGCAAACAAAGGAGCCATGGTAAAAGTCAGGCAGAAGCAACAGTATGTAACTTCTGGGCATGTACAAGTGTCCAAGGCCAGCCACGGACAATAGCCTCTGTATGCATGCACACCTAGAAACGCTGATCCAGCATTTGCTTGGAAGACAGGCTTATAGCTGAACACAGCAAAAGCGAAGTGAAGAATCCATCTTGTTTGGTGCAGTTTGGTTCAGGCCTGAGTTGCTGAGCAGGCCAGAGATTTGCATGTAGAATTGCAGGGGTACCAGCCCTACATCTCCCCCCCCTTGTAAGATGGAGGATGCTACAAGGGAGTACACTCCATCGTACAAAGCCTAACTAGCAGTACTACCGTGCAGGTCAGAACCAAATGACAAATGATTGACTAAGACATGATAAGTGGATAATACTTCAAGCACAATATGCATGAAAGCAATACTGCATGAGGAATAATACAGTGAATACACTCAAGCAATAAAAGAAGTCAAAATAAAATGACAATGATACAGGCAAGTCAAATCAATGAAGATAAGACATGTTAACTTCAAACTCAAGAGTATATATAGTATCCAAACCAAAAATGCATATCAGTAATGCAATATAATGTGTTAGTGTAACACTAAGGTGAACACTCAAAAGTAATGAGAAGCCATGTGTAACAGTTAGTAAAATAAATACATGCTATCTATAAAAAGACAACTCAATTAAGAGTAATGAATAACTTTCAAAGAAAATGGTGACACTTATTCAAAAGTGTGACGTTCCAGCAAATCCTGCAGACGCATGGCAGGCAGCAGAGGTGCAGGATGCATAGAGCGACGAAGAGTACGAATTTGTCTCTGTTGATACAAAGAGATAAGAAACTGGAGCACCAACAGAAAGAAAAGACCAGGAACAATGACATGTGACATAAAATCAGTTTGTAAAATGTCCACATCTCGTGAATCAAAGTTATAATCAGCAATGGCAAGGTCGGCCTGGTCAATGGACAGTTCAACTGTGTGAGAGTCCTTATAGTCCAAAAGATAGTTCAAGGCTGCAGTGAAGTCAATCTCATGACCGCGAAACACATCCAAAATCTGGAGCTCCGTCGAAACAGGGTCAGCATCAAGATAAAACAAGGAAACTCCACCGACATTAACAATGGAGTTCTTGGGAACATCAATCAAGCAAACATTGCAGGGTAGAAGAACTCTATTATGAATGTCATGTTTATTCATGGTGACCAGGAGTTCACTCAAAGGGGTGCTAACCAGCCAAACATTGTTGACAACAGCAACCTTCGTCTCTGAAAAGTCATCGTACTTGGTCATGGTAACTTTACATTGTTCTTTCACATTTTCAGCAGACAACCCACAAAGAGCTGTAGAAGTGTCCTTCAGGAAAGGTTTACCAGGACATAACCAATGAATGTCTTTAGAGCGTTGGCACATGCCAAGATTAGGCACCACGTATATTAGTGATGCGTGCAACAGACGATTCAAAATGTTTCTGTAAAACATGTTGGGGATCTAGGGACACAAAAACTTTCTGTGTGACAGTCTGGGACTGTGTAATCAGGAAACCAGGCGCATCCTGTAGCACGACACCAGAAAGTGGGCCAGGTTCAATCAATCTGGCAACCTCGGATCCCGCTAACATCAAAATCAGGAACAGGACCTTCAAAGTCCGGGACTCCATCTGTAAAAGAAAACAAACAGGCTATCCCGCCTCAAGGTTAGCGTCACTCACTTCAGCAAGAGGTTCTTCAGGAAGGAACTTACTGGGATGACACGGTCTAAGCTGATTAATGTGGACCCATTTAAGGGAGCCTTCCCTCTCAGTACTGGACTTCATTCGAATTTGATAAGCAACAGGGGAGGCTTTATCCACAATAGGAAATGGACCGTTCCAGCTAGGTAGAAATTTACAGTCTTTGACCTTATTCTTACCAAAATTGTAGTAGAATACCTTATCGCCAATCTGGTATTCTGTAGAGGTAGTCCTCAAATCATAGTAGGCCTTCCTACCCCTAGCAGCAGTGTCCAAATTCTTTTGGGCAAAGGCAAAGGCACTTTGCAAGTGTTGCCTTAAATGGGCAACATATTCATGAGCAGTTGTAGCAGCAGCGAGATTCACATCATTAGTCCTGTAAAGAAGATGAAGGGGTAAAACCATGTCCCTACCTGTCATCATCTCAAAAGGGGACACACCAGTAGCACGATGACGCGTGGCTCTGATAGCCATCAGGACCAAGGGCAGTTTGATGTCCCAGTCCTTCCCAGAGGAAGAAACATACTTCTTCAAGATACTGATGATAGTTTTGTTTGCTCTCTCCACTTGTCCAGAGGATTGTGGACGATAAGCAATGTGGACTTTGGCCTTCACACCTAGTACCTTCCACAGATGCTTAATGACTTGTCCTGTGAAGTGGGAACCCTGGTCGGATTCCACTCGCATGGGGAGGCCCCACCTGCTGAAAACATGGTTTAACAACAAGGTGGCCGTGGTCTCGGCGGTACAGTTGGGTGCTGGGATGCACTCGACCCACTTAGTAAATAAGCAGGTAACTGTCAGCATATATTTGTTGCCTCGAGAGGATTGGGGCACGGGGCCGATCCAATCAATCTGGAGATCAGACCAAGGCATGGTCAGACCTCTGTTTCTCAAAGGTGCTCTATGAGAAGGAGCTGCAGGTTGAAATCTGCAACAGGTCAGACAACCTTTAGTATACAATTGGACATCTTGGTACATGTGGGGCCAGTAGGCCACCTGTTTCAACGTTTCATAGGTTATTCGGTCACCTCTATGACCGGCACAAGGCTCATCATGAGCGTGCTGTAACATAACTCCACGGAAGGCCCGAGGTACCACCCATTGCACAATACCATGCTTACTTGTCCGTATCAACAGATCTTTCTGGAGTTGGAACATGTCCTTGGAGATGTAGAGGATTCTCAGTTCCTCATCGTCCTGACAATCCTCCAGAGTTAATGGGTGTTCCTGGGGGTTCTGCAGAAAAAGGTAGAAACGTCCAAGAGTAGGATCTTGTGTCTGGGCTTGCACGAGGTCGAGATCTGTGCTCTTGCCACTCCATTGAACCACAGGGGGCATGGTGGATAATTGAGCTTGTCGTCGGGTAACCGCCATCACCATTTGAAGCCCATTGGTCTCGGGAGCCTCCAACTGCCAGAGGTCTCCAGAGACAGCACCCTCCTTGGCAAGCTGATCAGCTAGATCATTTCCAATCTTGTCAGGATTATCAACACGGGAGTGACCTTTCACTTTCTTCCAGTAGATAGTCATGTCATTTTCATGAGCTACCTTGTCCAAGGCCAGAATCAATCCGGCATGTTTGACAGGTTTCCCTTTGGAATTCAGCATATTGTTAGATTTCCAAACGGGTAAGTGGGAAACAAAATTCTGTCGGACGTAGTCTGAATCAGTACAGATGGTTAGGGTGTGAACCCCTCCCTGAGCAGCAGACTGGAGAGCTGCCAGGGCTGCAGCTAGCTCTGCATACTGATTAGTCTTGGTACCCAGACGGTACCTGAAGGGTTCACAAGGGTGGTTCTGGTTCCAAACCACACCTATACCTGCTACCAGTTCATGGTCAGGCTCTCGACGGTAAGCACAACCGTCCACATACACCTTGGGGTAGCCTTTACAGAGGTTCTCATCATAAGGACGATGACGAGAAGACTCAGGCATACATGACTCCATTTCGGTGTCTAAATTACCCACTAAAGGTTCTCTGGCAGTGCAATCGTGCAATTCAGCCAGGCCCTGCGCGGCGGCATCCTTGCGGTTTTGAGCATACCTGACCTCCAGGGGCCAGCCCTGAAGTGCTAAGGTCCAGGAGACAATGCGACTGTTTGACACTTGTCCCGATTTAATCCGATCACTGCCTAGGAACTTGATGGGTTGGTGATGAGTCTCAACAACCAACCTCTCACCTTGGATATAACTGCGGAAATATTGGAGGGCCCAGACTGTGGACAACAAGGATTTCTCACAGTCAGAGTATTTCTTCTCCACTTCCGTTAAAGCTTTGCTGGCATAGGCAATAACTTTCCTATCTGTGTCATGCATCTGGTACAGAACAGCACTCATAGAGTGATCAGTGAAACCTAGTTCCACGAAGAATTCTCTGCCACTCTCTGGATAGGCAAGACAGGGAGCTCGACTCAAAGCTGCCTTCAGCTCTTCTAGAGCTGCCTCTTGGTCGGGATTCCATACCCAAGGTTCATCTCTTTTGAGGAGTTTGACCAGGGGTTGGGAAATCTCCGCATATTGATCCACAAATTGGCGTGAATAATTGCAAATGCCCAAGAATGAGCGCAGCTCACTCACGTTGGTCGGACGTTTGAGTTGTTGCAAGGCCGCAATTCTCTTCCTTTGAGGTCGCAGTCCCTCAGCAGAAACTTCGTAACCCAAATAATTGAGGGATTTCCGGCACCATTGGCCCTTTGACAAGGACAGCTTTGCTCCCGCAGCTTTCAGTTGCTGGAAGACATGCTCTATTTCTTGCAAATGGTCAGTGAAACTGGTGTTCTTCACCAGAATGTCGTCTACATAGACGAGGGTGCCTCTAGTCTCAGCATCAGGCAAAGCCTTATGCAGGAAAATATTGAAGTCTGCTGGGGCATTCAAATAACCAAACGGTGTCCGATTCCAAGTATATTGTCGCCTACCGAAGGTAAAAGCCAGCTTATGCTGATCTTCTGGATGGACAGGTATAGTCCAAAATCCTGAGGCCAGATCCAGGCTGGTAAAGTACCTTGCACCCTTGATGGTGGCTAAAGCACAGTTACTTACCTGTAACAGGTGATCTCTGGGAACAGCAGGAATTAGTCATCACATATGGGTACGTCGGTACCGACGGAGCCCGCGCGGGAAAGCTCCCCAGCTTTTCAGATTAAAAGCTTTTGGGGCCTCCCACTGCACATGCGCGCTGCCTTCCCGCCTTCCTGAGCAGCTCTCGTCAGTTCGAGTTTAAAGCTGAGACAATAGAGAGAGAGGACAGGAAGATAGATAGAGATACAACTCCAAGGGGAGGTGGGTGGGTTGTGATGACTAATTCCTGCTGTTCCCAGAGATCACCTGTTACAGGTAAGTAACTGTGCTATCTCCAGGAACAAGCAGGAATACGTCATCACATATGGGGACTCCCTAGCTAAGATGCCTGGGAGATCCCCCTCCAAGGGTAAACCATCTTCGCATGGATCTCAGGCATCCATCCAGGGAAGGTGGGCAGGAGTTGTTTAAGTATGGAACAGGTGTTTGAGGACAGCCTGACCAAACAAGGCATCCCGGCGGGAGTCCTTGTCCAAGCAGTAATGGGCTGTGAAGGTATGAACCGAGGCCCAAGTGGCTGCTCGACAGATCTGATCTATGGACACAGAGTGAAGATGAGCCATAGAAGTGGCCATGGCCCTCACATTGTGAGCTGTGACATGGCCCTCCATAGAAATGTTCTTACTCTGGTAAGCAAAAGAAATACACTGAGCGATCCAATTGGAAAGTGTACGCTTGGTGACTGGAAGTCCCAAATGAGAAGGATCAAAAGCCACGAAAAGTTGGGAAGACTTTCGATGTGGTTGAGTCCTGTTGAGGTAAAAGGCAAGAGCTCTTTTACAATCCAGAGTATGAAGGTTCCTCTCTGCACTGGATGCATGAGGAGCCGGGAAAAAGACAGGTAGATATACCTCTTGATTAAGATGAAAGGGCGAGACCACTTTGGGCATAAAGTGGGGATTCGTCCTAAGGACCACCTTATCATGATGAAACCTAGTATAAGGTGGATGAGCCACTAAAGCCTGCAGTTCACTGATGCGGCGAGCCGAAGTGACTGCAATAAGGAAAACAACCTTCCAGGAAAGAAATTTGAAGGAGGTAGAGTCCAAAGGCTCAAAAGGTGGCTTCATAAGCTGACCTAGAACTAGGTTCAAATCCCATGCTACCGGAGGAGGTCGAATGGGAGGTTTAGTTAGAGTCAGGCCTCTCATGAAACGTGAAACAAGAGGATGAGAGGAGACAGGTTGTCCATTTATAGGTTTTAAGGATGCTGCAATAGCACTCAAATGGACCCTTACTGAATTCGTCTTAAGGCCTGCATTTGAAAGATGCAGGAGATAGTCCAAGAGGGAATTCAAAGGAAGTGCTAGAGGGTCAAGACCCTGCTGAGCACACCAAATGGAAAAACGTTTCCATTTGAAAGCATAAGAACGCCTCGTGGAAGGTTTCCTAGAGGCATGAAGGATATCTGTCACAGGTTGAGAAAGATTAAAGTCTTGAAGACTTAGGCCTTCAGTAACCAAGCTCTGAGATGTAGGGATTTGGGGTTTGGGTGCCACAAAGTCCCCTCCTCCTGAGACAGAAGGTCTGGCGCAGCTCCCAGGTCCAGGGAGGATCCCTGGGAGAGATGCAGAAGTAGAGGGAACCACACCTGGCGTGGCCAGCGGGGAGCTATGAGGATCATAGTCCCGTGATCCCTCTGGAGCTTGAACAGAGTCTTGGATATTAGAGGAATGGGTGGAAAGGCATAGAGGAATTCCTGACCCCAATGCAGGAGGAAGGCATCGTGGGCCTGAGCTCCCTGACACTGAGTTCTGGAACAGAACCGGGGAAGTTTGGCATTCCACGGACTTGCAAAGAGGTCTATGTCCGGGGTCCCCCATTCCTGAAAGATTCTGCGTATCTGGTCCATATGTAGGGACCATTCGTGTGGAAGCAGAACTCGACTGAGTCTGTCTGCACGAGAGTTTTGAACTCCTGGAAGATACACTGCAAGAAGGTGAATTTCATGCTCTCTGGCGAAGGCCCATATTCTGAGAGCTTCGTTGCAAAGCGACAGAGAGCCTGTCCCTCCTTGTTTGTTTATATAGAACATGGCTATCTGATTGTCTGTCTGAACTAGGACAGTCAGATTGACAAGGAGGGTATAGAAGACCTTGAGGGCAAGGTAAATTGCTCGCAGTTCCAGGAGGTTGATATGAAGGGTGGCCTCCTGCGGAGACCAAGTGCCCTGAGTGGAGAGGTTCTGAAGATGAGCTCCCCACCCTGTCTGGGAGGCATCTGTTGTGAGGGTTGCTTGGGACAACAAAGGTTGGAAGGGGGCCCCCAACAACAGATTCTTGGTGGATGTCCACCATTGGAGGGACCAAAATAGACGGCTTGAGGTGAGTATTTGGTCGGAGAGCGCTCCAGATGCTTGAGTCCACTGGGTGGCCAAGGTCCATTGAGCTGCTCTCATATGCAGACGAGCGTAGGGCACCACATGTACCGTGGAGGCCATGTGGCCCAGAAGTCGCAGCATTTCCCGGGCTGTCAAATGACTGCTGGACTGAGCTTGGAAGGCCAAACTCAGCAGGCGTTGGGCCCTGACCTGAGGCAGGTAGGCCCTTGCAGTGATGGTGTCTAACTGGGCCCCTATGAACTCGAGAGACTGAGTAGGGATTAGTTGAGACTTGGGAAGGTTTACTACCAGTCCTAGATACTGCAGAAGACGCCTTGTGCGGTCCAGGGAAATTTGGGCCTGGGACTGAGAGGGAGCTCGGATGAGCCAGTCGTCCAGGTATGGGAATATGAAAATTCCCAGGCCTCTTAGAAAGGCAGCTACGACTGCCATGCATTTGGTGAACACTCTTGGAGCAGAGGCTAGACCGAAGGGGAGTACTCTGTACTGGAAATGTTTTCCCTGAAACAGAAATCGAAGGTATTTTCTGTGGGATGGGTGGATGAGTATGTGTGTATACGCATCCTTTAGATCTAGAGAACAAAGCCAATCCTGACTCTGAAGGTATGGAAGGAGAATGCCCAGAGAAAGCATTTTGAATTTCTCCTTGAAAAGAAATTTGTTCAATTCTCTCAGATCCAGAATTGGTCTGAAGCCCTCTGTCTTCTTTGGTATTAGAAAATAAGGGGAGTAGAATCCCGTCCCCTGTTGAAGAAGAGGGACCTCCTCTATTGCCCCCTGGGCAAGGAGGGAGGAGACTTCCTGACCCAAGAGGGCCAGGAGAGATGGGGGAAAATTGAACTGCCTCACCATAGTATAAGGAGGAAGGTCGGAAAAATGGAGTTTGTAACCCTCTCTGATGATAGAGAGGGTCCATTGCTCTGATGTAATTTGCTCCCATCTGGGAGCAAAGTGAGCTAACCTTCCGGGTATGGTGAGGGGCTCTGGTTGTTCTAGAGCCAGAAAAGTTAAGTTCTCTAGGGGCAAGTCAAAACCCCTGAGGGGGTGGAGCCTGCTGAGGCGTAGCAGACGCCGCCGGCTTTGACCTTGCCTGTTTAGGTTGCTGACGTTTAGCAGCAAAACGAGGCTGAGAGGATTGTTGGCCAGTATT
Organism: Ichthyophis bannanicus; assembly: GCA_033557465.1. NCBI lineage: Eukaryota > Metazoa > Chordata > Amphibia > Gymnophiona > Ichthyophiidae > Ichthyophis > Ichthyophis bannanicus. The sequence goes on along the minus strand of JAWIIG010000024.1, from coordinate 791,173 downwards.
TGTAGAAAATCTGGACTTCTTGTAATAAGGCCTCTTAAAAGACTTCTTCCTGGCAGGAGTGGAGGTAGACTTAGAAAGTCTATCTAAGGTGGCATTTTCTGCATCCATTTGAGTGGCCTTAATTTGCCACTCCTCACCAAATAAGTTCTCACCTGTACAGGGCAGATTTCTTAAGCCATCTAGGACCCAAGGTTCTAGATCAGAAGCCTGGAGCCAAGCAAGACGTCGGGCTGCTATAGCAATGCCCGAAGCCCTACCAGCACCCTCAAAGGAATCAAAAGCTGCCCTGTTGGAGAACTTTGAAATATCCAAAAGGAAATGAACTGCTCCCTCTTATCCTCAGGGAGAAAGGGGCCAAAATGCCGAACTTTTAGAGCGATTTCACTGAGAAACATGCCCATGTAAAGACTATAGGAATTAATCCTGGCTATAAGCATAGTAGCCTGGAAAATTTTCCTGCCAAAAGAGTCTAGAGTCTTACATTCTCGCCCTGGAGGAGTAGAAGAGTGCCTTTTGGTACTCTTTATCTTCTTCATTGCAGACTTCACCACAATAGAATGGTGAGGCAACTGGGTTTTTTGGAAACCAGGAGAAGGGGGGACACGGTACATGGTGTCCAACCTGCGAGAAGAAGGAGACAATGTTAGAGGAGCCTCCCATAAGTCCATCAAGTGTTCTTGAAGGATTTCATGGATAGGCAGGGTGACTGCCTCTTTAGGAGACTTAGAGTATCCTAAAATATCCAGTTTCTTTGATCTGGGTTCCTTTTCAGAGGATGAAGCAATAGAAAGACCTTTAGCCATTTCTATGATGAAGTCCTGAAAGGACAAATCCTCTGGTGGAGACATTCTCCTGTTAGGAGAAGAAGGCTCCTCAGGAAGATCAAGGGAGAACTCATCAGAATCATCAGAGGAGTTAAAATCCTCTGAAGAAGCAGAGTATCCTCTATGTGCTTCCAACGCACGATACGCATACCGTTCGGTATCGACATCGGGCGTACCGGGTATGGGATCGGTACCGGGCAAAAGCCCGGATCCGGCATGCGGAACCGATCTGCGTTTGGAAGACGATGGCCTCGGTTCCGGTATGGAAGCCATTACCGGAACCGGACCCGGTACCGCTGGCTGCGGTACCGAGGGCATAGCAGCATTAATAAAAGCCAGAATGGCCTGCTGCATGACTTGGACAGTATTGCCCATAGACGCCACTGCTGCCTGGATGTCGGTACCGGTATGGGCCGGTACCCCAGAGCAGTACAACAGGTGATCTGTCGAGGCCGCGCCATCGATGTCAACCTGTGACCCCATGATTGCTTTGGAGGCCGGAGCCTCCCGCCGGGGTTTTTTGGCCTGGGCAGAATCCTCGAACTCAGAATTGAGAGCCTCTCGATCTTTAGAAAGAGATTTGCTTTTAGAGGATTTGCCCACTGGAGTTTTGGTTACCTGAGATCCATCCGGAGAGGAAGACCTGGATGACTGTGATGCTTCTGAAGGAAACAGCACATGGAACTTGTTGGCCCGGTTCTGCAATCCACGTTTCGACATCTGGGAGCAGGATGGGCAGTCCGGTATGGAATGGTCAGGTCCTAAACATTTAAGACACCATTCATGGGTGTCTGTAAGAGGAATGACAGCACTGCACTTGGTACACTTTTTAAAACCAGGAACTGGCTTCTCCATGAGGAGAAATTGTGTTGGCCTGAAGGCCTAACAAAGTACCAAGCTGTGCTGAAGAAAAGATAAAAAAATATATATTTTTTTTTTAAAAGAAAGAAAGAGAGACCGGCAGTACCGGTTTCAGAATGGGGAAGGCAGGTACGCGGTCTAAAGAAAACAATAAAATTAACAATTTCTTCAGCGGTGACAGGAACACGACCTGCTGGCTCCGCGGAAAAAAAGAAACTGACGAGAGCTGCTCAGGAAGGCGGGAAGGCAGCGCGCATGTGCAGTGGGAGGCCCCAAAAGCTTTTAATCTGAAAAGCTGGGGAGCTTTCCCGCGCGGGCTCCGTCGGTACCGACGTACCCATATGTGATGACGTATTCCTGCTTGTTCCTGGAGATGTTCTGTTCCAGATGTGCGATAGGCCATCTGGATAGAGGTACCTTTTTATTAAGCTGGCGATAGTCCAAAGCTAAGCGCCAGCTAGAATCCTTCTTGATGACAGGCCACAGTGGGGCATTGTAAGTACTGTTGCATTGACGTATAATTCCCTTTTGTTCCAGGGAATTAATGATTTCCTGAACGGATTCATAGGAGGCCAATGGGATTTTATACTGCCTCACAAAGACAGGTTTACTGTTTGGATCCGTAGGAATACGGGTGACATGTAGGTCGGTGAGACCACAGTCATAGGTGTCAGTGGCAAACAGGTCCTGGTGACGGTACAGCAGTTCTTTTAATTGTGCCTTTTCTGACTCATCAGTGCAGGCGTCTGCTGCAGCAAGTTTTTCCGCAACCATTTCATCAAATCCCAGAACAGGTTTATTTGAAGGTATTTCAACCTTCTCCTCAATCTCATCTTGGAGAGAGGAGACCTGGATAGCTTGGACAGCATGGGGCTCCCCCCCCTGGTGGGTGAGGGAACTAACAGCCTCTTCGAGTTTACTTGACAAAATCAGATGGTCAGACTCGAGGTCCACCTGTGAGGTCACAGCACTATGTGGCCAGACAAACTGTAAGGTGAGGAGGCCTCGGGGTGAGGATCGAACACACGCAGGGGTCCCCCCCCCTTCACAGATGTTCCAGGAAACAGGGGCTTCCCCAATAATCTGGAGACTCAATTCCACACTTGGGAACGATTCTCCCACTAGGAATCCCAGGGGTTCGCCTTTCACAAGGTGAATGCGATCTGGATTTGGATTGGTGAGCAATAAGTGTAAGGAGGGAGCCGTGGCCTCCATGCAGGGTACGGGACCCATGGCTAGGCCCAGCTCCTCAAAACGTGAATTTGGACTGAAGAAGACCAAGTTGTCTGAGACCACTTGTCCTCGGGTCACCTGTATCGGCAGGGGACAATCCTGTACCCTCCCAGGTATGTGGGTGTCTTCTGCACAGACCACTTCACAGACTTGAGGAATAGTCTGACCAGCCCGTAGGGATGGGCGGGCACCAGAGAAATCCACCGGATCTCCTTCCATCCTACTCCAGAGGATGTTGTTCACAAAATCCACATAAGTTCCCAGTCGAACAAGGCAATCTGAGTCTAAGGAGAGGGGCACCTCAAGTCCTCTGATGATGGAGAAGGTGTGCCGAAAACCTTTGACCCCAACTTGCAAGGGGAGATTGCAGTAGCCCATTAATGTCTTGAGCCCTTCCCCAGGCACTTGGAACGAAGTCTTCGCTCCCATTACCCAATCAAGGGTAAGCTGTTGTTTGAGCCGATAGAAAAGAGTCTCACTGATGAGGGAGTGGTCACAGTGGGGTAATAGGTAGGCCCTTTCCTTTTGGGACCTGCCCACCTGCACATATATAAAGGGACCTTTCTCAGCCGAGAATATGTCCGTCAGTCTCCTAGGGTGATCTAGGCAGGGATGGGAGGGAGGAGGGGTTTTCACCTCACAACCTTCCACAGGTTCCTTCAGGAAAATCTGCAGGCAGTCAGTATCAAGGACAATGTTAGCTACTGAACCCACTGCAATGGAAACCACGTCGCTGATGCCCTGATCCTCATCTCCAGCCCTTTCATACTGGAGCTGAAGGATTTGGGGATCAGCTGACCTCTGGAAATTAATCCTGATGGACTTGTTTGTGCGTTCCACCGAACAAGGACCACTGACTCTGCTTTCATGTTTTACCCTAGCATAAGGTATGGGATGTGTGACCTGTGTCCAGATCACTTCCTGGACGTAGTCCAGAATGGGGCGTAACCGTTTCAGGAGCTCATTGCCAATCAGGAATTCTTCCCCAGGGCACTTGGTAATGATTACAGGATGCTTCACCTGTAATTTTCCAATTTGGAGGTTAAGCCAGACCTGCCCCATAGACTCTATGGGCTGATTCCCATAAGCTGCGAGTGACAAATCACTGGGTGTGACGTGTAGGGTCCTCTGACTCCCCAAGGAAGCAGTGAGTCTATCAAAGAGACTCGAGGTCATCAGGGTAGCCTCAGAGGCCGAATCTATCAGGCCCTCACAGAGAAAAGCCTGCTGAATTGTAACAGGAACAGTGTACCTCTGTCCTTTTGGCTTGAGTTTACCCAGAAAGTACTTGTGCTTCCTGATGGTGTCAAAGGCTGGACCCGCGCTGTCCAGGGCAGGACTGTCACTCTGTGTCCATGGGGTGGCTGCACCTGTGCAATAGTGACCTGTGGGACAGAAACAAAGTCGGTTAGTCATTCAGTCGCCTTAGAAGGGGAAGAGGAGTCAACCAGTTCCTCCTCCGGCTTTTGAGGTTTTGCTCGGGGCTTAGGAGGTGCGCTACTAGCAGGAGCCTCCTGTGAGGAGCTGAATGCAATGCTAGCCTTCATCATATCTGTCAGCTCGCTTATTCTCTTCTCCAGTTCCAGGTATTTGTCAAAACCGGGCTTTCTCTTCCAGTTCCGGTTCTGTGGAGTGAAGCGCTGATTCCCAGAGCGCTGCTTAGACCCAGATGACTGGTTATTCTGGGGTGGCCTGGGAGGATTCTGTGGAACAGAAGGAGAAGTGTTATTTTCTAACGAAAGAGTGGATTTTACAGCACTAACACACTGTTTTGGCTCTCTGGCTTTGCTGGGAGCCCTTACTGTGCTGCCAGTATTGGTTGCTCTCATGTTGGGAACAGCTTCCCAAATCCACTCAGCATGTTCTATCACACGTGACAGGGGTTCGTGACGCTTGTCAGACATATAAGGCTTGATAGATGGAAGGAGCAACTGACAGAAAAGATTACGAAACTCCTGATGGTGTTCTATTGTTTCCCAGGAAGGGTCACTCTGGAAGAAAGTCTGCCTAAGTCTGTAAGCAAACTCTCGGGGAGTTTCATTTTCCCTATGAGTCATACTAAATGCTGCCTGCTTTGCAGCAATATCATCAGGGTATGGCCCATAATGTTTCTTTAGTGCCTGTTCAAAAATGACAATGTCCTTCTTTTCATCATCTGCCATGGCCCGAATAAATTGCTGGCAAGGCACATCAAAAGACCATGGAAGATACAAAACCATGTCCTCCCCCCTGGTAATGTTCAGTGCCCGAAAGGCATCTTTGACAGCAGCTAAATGTTCATTTATGGTGGCATGACCAGTTTTCTCAAAAGGAGTGACCAGCTCCGCAAGGTCTTGATAATTTGTAATTGTGCGACAGATGCATCTTCATTTGTGTGTTTCCCTTGCAGGACACGGGAGCATAAGGAATTTTGCGTCCCTTCAGCTCCCTCTGGTGGTCGCTGCTGGTACAGTGTGCCATCACCAGGGAGACTTCTCACCCCCCCCTCCACCGCTCCCTGTATGGGGAGGGGTCGAGAGTAGGGTGTTTCACTCCGCCCAGTTTCTCTCCTGTGCTCATGCGCTGATGGGAGAGAACTGACTCTGTTCTGGAAAAGCTGCCGTTCTACACTGGGCAGGGTTTCCAGTGTCAACCTGTCGTCATCTACCCTCTGGTACTTCGAGAAGCCGAGAGGGCTGAAATTCTCCCTGTACTCTGTCTCATTACTTTGAGAAGTGGACATGCACGCTAATTCAAAACAGTCAGCTCTTAACTGCTGGATTTCGAGGTTAACTCTCTGTATTTCCTGCCCACATTCCTGACGTGCAGTAGCAAGCTGTCTTTGCAGATCGGCTGTTCGCCGTCTCTCAGCACTGAGAGCAGACTCTGTGGCCTCGAGCTCAGCCATCAAAGCACTCTCTCGTTGCTCAAAAAGAGAAGCGTCCGCTTTTAACCTCTTGGTTTGGGCGGCTAATTCAGTTCTACAAACTGTCAGAAACTGCAATTCCTTTTGATCCTGTTCACCCCGCTTTTTGAGAGCGGAAACCTGAGCCACTAGCTCTTGGCATCGCAGACACCACAGGCTAGAAGTACCTGGTGAAAAAAAACTATTGCTAGCCCGTCTGGTCGCCTCCGCCTGAAGTCCGTCAACTTGATGACGTAACTCAGCACTCTGCTTTTCACACTGGTTAGCTGTCTCCTTAGCACACTGTATCTGGCTGTGAGCTGTCCGTAGATCAGACTCTAGCGATTCAGATTTAGTTTGCAGGTGACATAATGCCTTCTGCAGTTTGTCAGTGAAAATATGCAGCACACAGGCATGTTCGGCTACCATATCCACCAGTACTTTAGCCTTATGAGCAAGAAGCCGGTCTAGGAACTCACTGAAAAAGCTATCAGCCCTAACAAGCTCTTGCGTATCTGTTGTAAGGCACTTAGAAATTCTTTCAATGTGGTCGGCAGTGGTATCTTTCGACCAACACAGGGAAGCTAATTTCTGGAATGCCAAATCAACCTTATCTGCGTGAGCCATCGTAAATCTATAGCTGAGACAGGCTGTAAAAACAAACACAGGGCACTGCTAGAGAATTCTCTAAGGCAGAGAGCCTGTAATCTGGGTTCTGTCGTCTGTCTCACAGACAATGCTCTCTGGCTTCAAAAACCGTAGCATAAACAGAAAGATTACACAAATTCTGAGAGGCACATTCAGAAATACTCATCCCTTGGAAGAGACCCCATATGTCGGGAATATTCGTAGCACAAAAATAAGTTAGACTCTCTGTGGTTGTCTAGGGGAGATAGCTACTAATATACAGCCCAAGGTTCGGAAGTTATTTTGGCAATGAGCCACAAAAGAATTCTGGTCTGCAGATATATATTAGACTTTATTATAGGCAACCAAATAGAAAAATATACACACACACATATCGCTAATTAGAAAAATGAGGTAGACATTTGTTATGGTACAGATGTACACTTGGACAACGTAAGAATTACAGACTAGTGAACCAGACGTCACTGATTCGCTCTGCACTTAGGAAAAGTAAGAAATATATTGCTAACCCCTTTGCCCTTCCAGGAGAGGAGAGATAAGCCGGTACCTTAGCTCCGACGGGCAGAGACAGCTTCGTCCAAGGATGCAGCTGTTAGCTAATGCCAGCTCCAGCCCCTTCAGAGGCGAGCCGCAGTAAGTCCGAACCGGAGGGATCAGTGAAAGTCTTATCTCAGACCTGTGAAGGACGGCCTAGCCCACACGTCTGGCGAAAGGCTCAGGGCTCAGGAATCAGGTACGCAGTGCACAGCAGCAGGACCGGTGCAGAAGTCTATGTCCAGGTGGGGAGAAAAACCCCCAACTCCTTCTCTCACCGCTACTTAGAACTTCTCCAGCGCAGAATGCAGAATTCTGTGTGTGAATCCTCCGTCATAGGTCCGATGATTGGTTGGCAGCAGGCAGTCTGAGGTGTTCTCAGCGAATCAGAAGGTAGATGATGCGCAGCGTCTTGCAAACAAAGGAGCCATGGTAAAAGTCAGGCAGAAGCAACAGTATGTAACTTCTGGGCATGTACAAGTGTCCAAGGCCAGCCACAGACAATAGCCTCTGTATGCATGCACACCTAGAAACGCTGATCCAGCATTTGCTTGGAAGACAGGCTTATAGCTGAACACAGCAAAAGCGAAGTGAAGAATCCATCTTGTTTGGTGCAGTTTGGTTCAGGCCTGAGTTGCTGAGCAGGCCAGAGATTTGCATGTAGAATTGCAGGGGTACCAGCCCTACAGTCCTCCACCACTGGGATGTATCAGAGCAGTAATCATTGGGAGGGACCTTTCAATCCTGATCGCAACACTGCTGACCCGAAGCAGGCATCGCCAGCTGCTAGAACGTCGAGCCGATAGTGTTTACTGCAAGTGTGCAGCGATGACCAAGTGGCTGCCCTGCAGATCTCCACCGGCAGAACCAATGTTCTGCCCAAGACGCCGCTTGTGCTCTAGTAGAGTGAGCTCGTAACCCCTCTGGTACTCAACATCCTTGTAAAATATATGCCAATGCAATAGCCTCCCGAACCCACCTGGAAATTGATGCTTTGGCCGCCGCTTCCCCTTTACAGGGATCTCCGAACAGTACGAAAAGCCATTCAGACTTGCAAAATGCCTCTGAAATCTTTAGATATTGGCGCAATGCTCTCTTTATATCTAAGTGTTTCAAACTACGGTCCAAGCCGCTGTTGTCTACCGAGTCTAAGACCGGTAATGACACCGACTGGTTCAAATGAAATGGAGAAACTATCTTGGGCAGAAAGGACGGGACCGGCCGTAACAACACTTTTTCTCTGGAAAATATCAAGAACGGCTCTCGACGGGGAGTGTCTACCTGCAGTCCGGTACCCCTTGAGGGAGAGAGGGGCAGGTTGGAAGCCTGGCGAATCGAGCGGGCAGCCCAGCTGACGTCACCTTACAGGTCCTGTTAAAAGATCTTGCTACTGCACCTTCCATGGGAGTGTCTACCTGCAGTCCGGTACCCCTTGAGGGAGAGAGGGGCCGGTTGGAAGCCTGGCGAATTGAGCGGGCAGCCCAGCTGACGTCACCTTACAGGTCCTGTTAAAAGATCTTGCTACTGCACCTTCCGTGGGAGTGTCTACCTGCAGTCCGGTACCCCTTGAGGGAGAGAGGTGCCGGTTGGAAGCCTGGCGAATCGAGCGGGCAGCCCAGCTGACGTCACCTTACAGGTCCTGTTAAAAGATCTTGCTACTGCACCTTCCGTGGGAGTGTCTACCTGCAGTGCGGTACCCCTTGAGGGAGAGAGGGGCCGGTTGGAAGCCTGGCGAATTGAGCGGGCAGCCCAGCTGACGTCACCTTACAGGTCCTGTATATTTTGGTGAACTGTACAGCGCTCAGCAGTCGGCGCGTTTCCTAAGGGGCGGTTCCAAAGGGGCATGGTCACGCCCCTTAGGAGCACATTTGGAGCCCAGGCAAATTAAAATCCAGCGATGCCGGGCGGGAAGCGTAAGAAGAAATCTTTGGCTGACGCTTCGCAAGTTGGTGCCATTGAAAAACATGTGGTTTCTACTCCACGGAATATCAGCTCAGGTACTGTGCCGCTTGATCCTTCAGCTGAGGGTGTGAGTTTAAGCTCTGTGGAGTGGACCCCTCCGCTTCCTCCAGGTTTTCTTGAGCTTTCGGCTGATATTTCCATTGGTTTCACTTATCAATGCAAGGAGCCCTTGAAGGTGGTATCTTGGCAATCCCCTTCTGCTCTCCCCATTGAACTTCCAGCCTCCGAAATTTCCTTATTGGATATATGGCGTGTAGTTACGCGTACGGAAAAAACTCTTGCTGAGACTATTCCTTCATTGTGTCAGTTTACAGGGGATGTGGCAAAAAAATTTCATTCTCTTGAATCTCAAGTTGGGGCCTTGAGCTCTGTGGTGGCAAAAATGGAACCTCAAGTTACTACCTCTGCCGAAATTTCCACTACTTATGTGAAAGATAGCCTATTTTTGCACCAGAAGCTTGAGAATCTAGAGAACGTTAATCGTTCAAGAAATTTGCGGATTTTGCACTTTCCTATATGTTCTTTGCTCTCTCCTTTGATATTATTTCAGAAATACTTGAGGGAAGCCCTTCTTTTTCCGCAGGCTGATTCCTGTGTTATTACTAAGTGTTATTATTTGTCCTCAAATATTTTACTCGGTACTGCGGAACAGGAGGAGACCCCTCTAGTGGATTCGGAGAAATTTAATTTAACGGCTTTCTTAGAAGAATCGCATGACCTTATCTCTACTCGAGCTACGCTGTTGGTGACCTTTTCTTCCAAGGAAGATAAGGTCAATATTCTAAAGGTTTACTTTAGGAAAAAAGAGATACAGTTTTGTGGGGCTAAGATATTGATGTTCCCTGATGTCTCTCGTACTACTCAATTACGTAGGAAAGCTTTTCTTTCACTTAAGCCTAGATTACTTGCATTGGGGGCGACTTTCTTTTTAAAATACCCCTGTAAATGTTGTGTTTCTTTGAATAATGATAAGTTTATATTTCTTTCGTCTTCCGATTTGGAAAAGTGGGTTCTGGATAGGGAAAAACCAAAGGTAATTAATGTTCCTGAGAAGGGAGGGTCTCATTAGTCCGGTCTTTTGTTGGCTACAGGCTCCTTGTGAGTCTGTTTTAGCCTTGTTTATCCTTTTTTTCGTTTTCTTGTTTTATTGATGGACATGTCTCCCCATTGATGTGGGCTATGTTCCTATTGTCTATTGCTTAATGACATTTATTACTTTGTATAATTTTGTTTCTCTGATTAATAATTTTGCTGTATACTGCTGTAAAATTTTCATAAATAAATAATTAAAAAAAAAACAAAAACGGCTCTCGACAAGACAACGCTCGAAGTTCCGAAACCCATCTTGCCGAACAAATAGCCACCAAAAACACTGTTTTCAAAGTCAAATCCTTCACTGAAGCTTGACGCAAGGGCTCAGAGGGTTTCCTAGTCAAAGCCCCTAGCACTAGGTTGAGGTCCCACGGCGGTACCAAAATTCTGCGCGCAGGCCAAAGCCTAGACACTGCCCTAAGGAAACTGAGAACATCGCCGTGCACGCCCAGGGCCAACCCTTGCACCTTACCTCTACAGCAAGCTAGGGCAGCTAACGGAACTGAAAAGGCTAAACTGTAAAGAACTAGCCGCGAGACCCTTTTCAAAACCGTCTTGTAGGAAGCTACAGGAACGGAGGCAGTCGCTGCGCGAACCTGATGCCGCAAACACCAGTCCTCAAAAATACGCCAGAGACAAACATAAGCTAGGGACGTGGACCTTTTCCTGGCTCGGAGTAAGGTAGCGTTGACCGCTCCTGAGTAGCCCTTTCTCCTTAACCTCGTCCTTTCAATGGCCAGACTGAAAGTGAGAATCAATCCACCTGAGGCATTCACAGTGGACCCTGACACAACAGATCCTCCGTTGGCGGTAATCTCCATGGTTCTCCTTCTAGCAGTCGAACTAGGTCCGCATACCACGGGAGTCTCGGCCAATCCGGAGCCACCAATAGTACCCTTCCTCTATGGGCCTCGATGCGCTGAACCACTCGTCCTATGAGTGCCCATGGAGGGAAAACATAGAGAAGTCCCGTCGACGGCCAATTCTGAATGAGCGCATCGATCCCTTCCGACATCCGCTCTCAGCGTCTGCTGAAGAAACGACTCACTTTTTCTGACTGAAAGGTCGCCTTGAGATCCATAATCGGGCGTCCCCATCTGTAGACTATTTGGGCAAACACTTGCGGATGCAGCTCCCATTCTCCGGCATCCACCTTGACCCTGCTGAGATAGTCCGCTGTCACATTGTCTTTCTCTGCAATGTGCACCGCCGATATTGCCTGTAGCTGGGGCTCTACCCACCGGAACAATGCTTCCGCCTCCTCTTCCATGGCTACGCTTCCTGTTCCACCTTGCTGAATGAGGTAAGCCACTGTCGCGGCATTGTCCAACAGCACTCGCACCGCGGCTTCGAACGACTGCAACGCTAGAGCTACTGCTCGAAGCTCCAGATTATTGATGGACCATGGGCTCTCTTGAGCCATCCAAGTGCCTTGCGCAAACAGATGTTCGCACTGCACTCCCTAACCTGTGAGACTCGCGTCTGTCACCAGCGGAAGCCACTGCAGCTGTTCCAAGGGCAGGCCCGCCTCCAGATGATCTGGACCAATCCACCACTGAAGGGACTTCCTGACTTGGAGGGGACAGGGAAGGCGCTTGCTTAACAAATCTCTCTGATTCGACCACCAGCGGAGGAGTGCCCTCTGCAATGGCCGCATATGACACCTGGCCCAGGGCACCACTTCTAGGGTTGCCGCCATTAGCCCCCAACACCCATAGATAACACCATGCCGACGGTGCCGGAGTGGCCAGGAACTGGCGGACTGATTGACGAAGGACTTGAGCTCGACGAACTGGTAAAAACACGGCTCCTGTTCGAGTGTCGAAGCGTACTCACAAGTATTTGAGATTCTGAGATGGCACCAAATGACTCTTGGCTGAGTTGACCACCCAGCCTAGATCCTGCAAAAACGTTACCACCCTGTTCGTCACTCGAACGCTCTCTGCTTCAGATTTCGCCTGAATCAACCAGTCATCGAGATAAGGGTGTACCAGGATGCCTTCCTTTCACAACGCCGCAGCCACCACACCATGATTTTGGTGAAAGTGCGCGGAGTTGTTGCTAAGCCGAATGGCAATGCCTGAAATTGAAAATGCCCCAAGGAAGGGCGAACCTCAAGAACCTTTGATGGGCTGCTCTGATGGGGATATGTAGATACGCTTCCGTGAGGTTGAGAGAAGTCAGAAACTCCCCTTGCTGAACCGCTACGATTACCGAATGCAATGTTTTCATCCGAAAGTGAGGTACTCGAAGGCAGCGATTTACCCCTTTGAGATCCAGAATAGGCCAGAGAGACCAGTCTTTCTTTGGCATCATGAAATATATGGAATACCGACCCACGCCGTACTCCTCTGTAGGCATTGGGGATACCGCTCTTAACTGTAGGAGGCAATCTAGCATTTTCCTTGCTGCTAACGTTTTCCATTGACCTCTGCAGGGTGAGAGTACGAAGGAGTTGAGAACTGGACGTGCCAATTCCAGTGCATATCCGTCTCAAACTATTTCTAGCACCCACTGATTGGACGTTATTTGGGTCCAGGCCGGAAGAAACTCCCGAAGACGCCCTCCTATCGGTTGGCTTCCTACCCGGACCCGCCTCGCTTCACTGTTATTTTCGTGTGGCTGCTGCTGAGGCCGTTGCGAAACCCCTACTTGCTCCACGAAAGCCCCGAAATCCCTGGGCCCTTGATGCAAATCTTCCTCTCTGAAAGACTCCCAGGCGAGAAGCCTGAAGTCTCCTGAAATCCCTAAACTAACCCCGGGAGCTAGGCATAGACTTCCCCTGCTTAGCCTTGTCTTCTGGCAGCCTCCCGCCCTTGGACTCTCCCAAATCTTTAACCAGTTTATCCAAATCTTCTCCAAACAGTAGCTTACCTTTAAAGGGAAGCTTACTGAGACGGGACTTAGATGATCCGTCGGCCGCCCAATTCCACAACCAGAGGGATCGCCTGGCGGCTACCAAGGAGGCCATGCTATTTGCCAAGGTTCTAATCAAATCATAGTATACATCTGCTAAATATGCTGACCCAGACTCCATTTGAGTCACTTGCATCAAACTGTCCTGCTCAAGATGAGTATCCTGTCGTAAATGCTGGGACCAACGAAGACATGCTCTTGCACCCAGGCCCCACAGATGGAAGCTTGTAAGGCTAAAGTGTTAGCCTCGAAGGCTTGTTTCAACAAACCATCCACCTTTCTGTTCTGCGCATCCTTCAAGGCAGCGCCGCCTTCTACCGGAATGGTCATCTTCTTAGTAACTGCTGACACTACTGCATCTATCCGTGGTGACCTGAACTTTTCCTTATCTTTATCTGCCAAAGGGTAGAGTCTGTTCATCGTTCTGACTCCCCTTAGACTCGCTTCTGGCTGTCCCATTTGTCCGTATCATCCGATCCACCACCCGATGAAAGGGAAACACCACTTGGGATTGCCTCACCGCCTGAATGAGAGGGTCCTCGACCTGCTCCTCTTCCACTGGCTGTGCTGTAGCGAGATTGAGCGTCTGAAGCGATTCTGTAATAAGGGCCACCAATTCGTCCTTACGGAAGACTCTAATAATTCTTGTCTGATCCTCAGGCTCTGGAATTTCACCTTCCTCCAGCTCTTCTGGCCCAGACTTTGGCTCAAACTCTGCCTCCTCTGGATCTGGCCAGTCCAACTCTGAGAAAGATTGGCCAGCGGACCAAGCTCTCTTGGAAGGCCTCGAGCAAAGGGGATCAACCTCCTCCCTCTTGGCTTGCTGTTTCGCAGCGGAAGGTAGCAAGGGCCCAGGAACCTTCCGCTACCGCCTCAAACAGAAGGCTTGATGCATGATTAACACAAAATCAGGGCAAAAATCTCTGAGCGGCGATTCCCTAGCCACTCCAGTTTGCGCCGAGACCTGGCCGGGGGACCGTCCGAGGCGGACCCGGAATGGGCCTCCAGCAAACACTCTCCTTCAGTTGCTGCTGCGCCCCCCATGGGACTACTGAAGCCCTTTCTCCTCCATTTGCTGCTCTACACTGGTAGACACAGTAGCGCAGCCACGACAGATACCCGTGTCGGACACGGTGCCCCTACGAGTACCACAGACTACACACTGTGGGCAAGAGGACATCAGAACTGACCCTCCCCACAGCTCTCCACTCTCTGCCAAACAAATTTAAAACTATAAGCTCCTTATATGTTCCTCTAGTGAGCCCAGCACCTAGGCTCACGTCTTCCTGCTGCATGGAGACTGGACACACTGGGGCTGATGGGAGTTACCAGGAGGTTACATCCAGTGATGTCACGATTTTGACTTGTCCAGTCTCCAAGCTGCAGGAGGAGGCGGTGGAGGACTAAACTGGAGGAATGATAAGGAACAGTCCATTTGTTCCTTTTTAACTATTCTTTGGTACTTTTGGATGTATAGTTTGGGTCATAGTCCTGCTGGAGGACTCATGACTTTCGACCCAGATCTAGCTGCCATTTTGCTCCAAAATACCTTGCTAGTCCTCTGATTTCATGATTCCTTTAATATGTTCCAGGCCTCCAGTTCCTGAGGCAGCAGAAAGCAGCCCCACAATATTCTGGAACCTCCACCATATTTAACTGTAGGAAGAGTATTGTTTTCTTTATAAACTTCATTTCTTCGCCTGTAAATGTATCGCTGGTCTCCATTGCCAAAGAGCTCAAGTTTGGCTTCCCCATCTGTCAACAGAACATTTTCCCAAAAGGATTGTGGTTTCTCGAGATGTGTTTGGGTAAAGATCGGGTGTGCCTTTTTATGTCCGTCTTTGAGCAGTGGGGTTCTCCTTGGCCTTCACCTATGAAGTCCTTTGTTTGGTGCATAGCCTATGGTGCGGATTGAAACCACCACTCCAGATTGCTCCAGGTCAGCCTTAAGCTCTGGATGTTGTATGTGGAGTTTTTCCAACAGTTCACAGTAACCTTCAAAGACTTCTTGCATTAATTTTTGTCTTCCCTTAACATCCTGGGTGGTTCTTGACAGTTCCAGGAGCAGAAAATTTCTTAATAACATTGCGAACTGTAGACACAGGAATTCTAAGGTCTTTGGAGATAGCCTTGTAACCCTTTGAAGTTTGATAATAATGACTTTTCTGATGGTCTCAGGTAGCTCTCTTGTCTTCACCATTATGAAAATGGAACAGGGTGTGAATGTGGCCATTTTAAATATTAGAGCCATCATTCAGTGATTGATTCAAGTCATACGCGAACTGACAATTGATCATAGGTGCATCAAATTTTACTGCAATGGAAATGCAGTTCTTCTGTTCAAACTGATTTGAATTGTTTATAAGGGTGCCAAAAATCATGTCCTGGGAATGTCCCAGTTTTTATACTATGTCCTACTATTTCCTTCTTTAATTGATCTTGTTTTATTTGATTCTTGTGCATCAAATATGTGTACATATATTGTCCAAAGTAATTTCACTGGCCACTTTTTTTCTAGGAGATATTGGACATTAAGGGGTTGAACTGTAAGGCAGCCAACAACATTGACCACAACTGTATATGTACAGCGCTGCATATGCCTTGTAGCACTATACAAATGATTAGTAGTAGTAGTAGACTCAGACTCCTTGTCACCTTTATGCAGACCCGTAAACAGCACAAAAAGATGGTATAACTTACGAAAAGGATTAGTAATCTTCAAGTACCAGAGAAGCCCCATCCAGATATTCACCAGGTGAAGGTCCTTGTCCTTCCCATGGCACTGCTCCTTAGAAAAGGAGGGCAGACAGGCTACTTGGTTCATGTGGAAGGAAGATACCACTTTGAGCAAAAAGGCAGAAACTGGCTGAAGGCATATGGCCTCCTCCGCGAAGGATAAGTAAAGATCCCTGCATGATAATGCCTGTAGCTTGGAAATATGTCTCGCTGAGCACATTGCGACCAGGAAGACAGTCATAACTTAAGCATAGCCTGCTTAAATGACTCAAAGGGCTCTGACTTCAAAGCCCAGAAGCACCAGGCAGAGATCTCAGGAGGGAACAACTAAACGCAGGGGAGGATGCAGATGCTAAACCCCCTGAAGGAAACTGGAAACATCTGGGTGCGAGGCTATGAACTGTGCTGCTACCTGTCCTCTGAAGCAAGATAAAGCTGACAATTTAACTTTCAGAGAACTACTGTAAGGGAAAGACCTTTGCTCAAGCAGTCCTGCAGAAAGGCAAGCAGGGATGGCAAATCTGCTGTATCAGGTCTAATCTGATGCAAACGGCACCAGTGCTCAAAAAGACACCAGAAGTGCACACAGGCCAGACTGGTAGAGCCTCTCTTTGCTTTGAGGAGCATGGAAATCACAGCAGGAGAATAGCCTTTACACTTTAAATTATGTCTCTCAAGACCAAGCCATATGTAAGAAGGACCGGCCCTTGGTGTAACAGCTTGGGGCAGTTGCAGAGGAGATTCCTGCAGGAGCTGCATCAGGTCCCCGAATCATGGCCACTCTGGAGCTACCAAGACAATCCAGCCCGAAGCTGCTCTGTGCATTAAGTACACACCCCACAAGCGACCATAGAAGAAAAACATATAGCAGGCAATGCTTTGTCCAAGAGTGAACCAGAGTGTTGATGCTCTCGGAGCCTGCTTCTATGCAGCGGCTGAAGAATTTGGGCACTTTGGCTCTAGATCATGTCACTATCAGGTCCATCTTGGGGCAGCCCCAGAGGTGCAGAATTTACTGAAACGCCACCTAAGCTCCCACCCCCCCAGGATTAAGGGAATGGCGACTGAGGAAAGTCTGCTTCTACATTGTCTATCTCGGCGATGTGTTACGCTGATAGAGCTAGGAGGTTCTTTTCCTCCCAGTAATCTCCAGGGCCACTCTGGCACTCTTCATGTCCCCCTTGCCGACTGGCATACGCCACCACATGTCATTGTCTGAATACAATGGACCATTCTGTTCTTGACTAGGGCCCATAAGTGCAAAATGACAGATGAATGGCCCTCGCCGCCTCTCAGTGGTTTCAATGGCCCTGCACTGTTTGATTTTCACAATGGGCTCCCACTCAAACCGGCTGGCGTCAGTTGACTGGAAAAGTCATAAGTGATTGTCCAGTGGCATACTCTTTCTCAGATACCATGGCTGCTGCCGCCACCACAGGCTGGAAATCACCTCTAGTTGGAGGGGAAGCCTGACCTTGAATTTATAAGAGCTTGGTGACCACTGAGTCAGCAAGGACCTCTGAAGCAGTCTCATATGGGCTTGCACCCATGGCACCATCTCGATCGCCGCTGCCATCAAACTGACAAGCTGCAGATAATTCCAAACCTTGGGAGCCTGCTCAGATCGGAAGGCTGACAGCTGGGCCAACAACTTTTCTACTCTCTTTTCAGGCAGGAAGAAAGGTGTTCCCAGGTATTCCAGCAATTGGGAAGGCTCCAAATGCCTCTTTCCTTGACTGATCACCCCTGAGACTCTCCAGGAAGTGCACTACTTGGGTCGTAACAGAGAGCCTTCAGACTGGCTAGGATGAGACAGTCATCCAGATATGGGTGAACACAAATCCCTTGGAGCTTCAGAATAGTGGCCGCTACCCCCCTGATTTTCGAGAATATCCCTGGGGCATGGTGAGGCCAAAGGGAAGAGTGGCAAACTGAAAATGAGAGCAGAGCACGGTGAAAGAGAGAAAACGCTGGCAATCCTCTCAGATCGAGATGTGTAAACAAACTTTGACTAAATTCAGAGAAGAAAGGAACTTCCCATGGTGTACTGCCTGGATCACTGATGTATTTTATATATTTATTTACATTCTCTTATATACCACGCTATTCTGCATCAGTGCAGTTTACATTGAACAAACTGAAATTACATTGAACAGGGCATTATAACTTGGAGATAACTATTTTACAGGGAACATGGGCTATGGAGGGTTAAGTGGCTTGCCCAAGACCACAAGGAGCACCTGTGGGACTAGAAACCCCAGTCCTTCCGGTCCAAGGTTGTTGTCCTCTAGTGGGATTTGAACCCCCGACCTTCCGGCCTGAAGTACCTTGCCCCAACCACTAGGCCACTCCTCCACTCCTTACTCCTATGGTCTCCATAAGGGAGCGTAGGGTGTACAGTTGAGTGTTGACTCCTTTGAGGTCGAGAATTGGTCAAAAAGGACCATCATCCTTTGGCACTGTAAAGTAGATGGAGTACCATGAAATGATGAAGGCATCCTGGATAGGCTCCCTTCATTTCAGAACACAGCAGTGTTGAATAGTTTCCAGGACCCAATGATTCCTAGTGACCCAGGTCCACTCCTGGTAGAAAAGTTGCAGCCTGCTGCCCATTGGAGGCGTCCCAGAATGGGCCTCCCATCCATTATTGTGCTGAACGGAAGGTTGGCACCTCTGGAGGAGGAGGAATCCCAGGGCCAACAAGCCCCATTAAAGGACAGGGTCCAGGATCAAAAACTGAAGAGAAAGAGAACATAAGATATGCCATACTGGGTCAGATCAAGGTTCATCAAGCCCAGTATCCTGTTTCCAACAGTGGCCAATCTAGATCACAAGTACCTAGCAGTTTCCCCAGAAGACACAAGTTCCACAATGCTTGTACTGGGACAAGCAGTAGATTTCCCAGGTCCTCTTTAATCATGGTTTATGGACCTTTCCTCCGGGAACTTGTCCAAACCTTTTTTAAACCCATCTACAATAACAGCTTTTACCACATTCTCCGCTAACAAATTCCAGAGAATGTAGTAAAAGCTGTTATTGTAGATGGGTTTAAAAAAAGGTTTGGACAAGTTCCTGGAGGTCTATACACCACGATTAAAGGGGACTTGTGAAATCCACTGCTTGTCCCGATACAAGCAGTGGATTTCCCAAGTCCCTTTTAATAATAAGGGAGGGCTTTCTGGGTTGGTATCTACAAGAGTTTTGGGGTGTCCGGGAGTTTGAGTAGTGTGAATGAGGCAAATTATTTGCCTCATTCATGCTACTCAAACTCCCGGACAATTACTGTACATTGAGGAAGAGTACACCCCTGTATGCTTTCCAGGCTCCTTGAGGCTTGGACTCACCTGTCCATAAACTTCTCCAAGTCATCCCCAAACAGAAGCTTCCCTTTAAATGCTTAACTGAGTCAGTCAGGCCTTGGAGGATAAGTCTGCTGCCCAGTGCTAAAGCTGTATCCCATCCCATGCCATGACACTATCAAGAGGGTAATATCCCTAGTTTGCAAGTGGATGAGATCATACATAGTATCCAATAGAAAGGCTGTGGCTAACTCCAAGACCGGAGTAATATCTTCTGGGCTGAGGTATTGAATTCAGTGGAGAGGGGCATGAGTCATCAGGCCCACATACACAGCCAGCTGGAGGATAGAAGCAGCAGCTGTAAAATGATTCTTCAGCAGAGTTTACCTTATGATCCTGGGTTTCTTTAAAGGCTATCCCTCCTTCCACCAGATTGGTGATCCACTTCGTGACCACCATAACCTGTGCATTCACCTCTGGTGTGCTGAATCATGCAGCTCAATTCTCCTCTGGCTGGCTATACAGCCTTTTACACACCTTCTGCCCCTTTACTAGGGTGTTAGGCAAGTCCCACTTTGAAAAGATCATGATAACCTCTGGAAAAAGAAAGACTGTCAGATTTCTAAACCCCTTGTAGGAGGGGGTGGATCTATGACCCTTGCTCCACTGCTGGAAGGTTGGCCAAACGCAGCGTACACAACACTTGGGCAATCAGAGCTGCCAGCTTGTCCTTCCTGAACACATAATACCAGCTTCAATGTGATCCTCTGAAGGGGAAGGCACTCTCCCTCTATGTCTGAATCGTCACCTGAGGCATTGGGACTGGACTCCAGGTCTTGGCTAAACAACAGTTGATCCGAATCTCCAGATTCCAACCTCTGTCAAAGACATTTAGAAGGTGGAGCCTGAGCTGGGCTCCCTGTTACTACTTGCCCTTTTTCTGAGCGAGTGGAAAGAGATCGAGGGGCCCCAGGGGTTGACCAAGCTTGCTGCAGAAAGGATAACTCTGGTGATGACAACATAAAGACTTGAAGCTCTGTGTCTGGAGTATGGCTTCCATCCTTGGGGGAAATTATAGTCCCAAACTCTTATAAGAAGGGAAGCAGCCAGAAGAGTGAGCATTGGATCTCAAAAATGGCTGTTCATCCTCTTTTGTGCTGCCATTTGCTGCCTCCTGTAACAAGGCGATTAAGGCTGGGTCACCCATATTCCCTTGTTAGGAGAGGGGAGACGGGCCCTTCAAGCGCACATCAGAGACTTCCATGTGCTCATCCTTCCTGCAATAAGCACAGACACCAGAATCCAACAATGAGGCTCTCCGCTTTCCACAGACCAGACAGTGCCTCTTTGGAGTCAGCATATGAACCTCCACCGGCTCAAAGTGCATGCCCAATTCGTGTGATGTGCTGTGTTAACGGAACCTATGTGTGCTAGAGCTGTGTGAGCAGAAGGGCATAAACTAGGGCCACATGCGCTGGAGCGTGCACACTAAGGTCGTGCCGGCAAAACACTATACACTGTGGGTGTACAATCAGTGTACACTGGGAGTTTAGCAAGGCAGGAAACACTGACACTGTGGCAGGCTAAGGCCTACAATAGCCTGTGAACATATGGGAGGCCTGTAAGCTAGGCCTGAGTCCCTACCCCCACCTGAGACTAGTAGTGCTGAGAAAGACCAAAGTCAGTGAAAGTCTGAGAATCTGCCTTAAACTGCTTTTGATAAGTTTGTATGAATCCTTTATTAAATTCTTCTATGCTGATGATAGATATGTTCCAGTATTCTGCATTCTCACATTCTCTGAGCTAGAGATGACCTTGCAGTAGAAATGTATCTATGTCTAAAAACTGTGCCTTTTGTTAGAATAGCCTGAGAAGGGGGAACAGGGTGCTAGGCCCAGAGAGAGTCCCTGATTGGACAGGTGCAGGGGGCGTTGGGACCAATAGAAAGTTTGCCTGTATCAAACTGTGAAAATTGTATATAAGGAATTTGTTTCTGTTCTCCATTGCTCAGTCACTTTTGGATGCTTTCCTGTCTGAGCCTTGTGCACAATACATTGGCTTGGAACCTGCCACTGACTCCTGTTTTTATTCATTGCGTGCACTTCGCTGCTACATATTCTTGGTGCATTGGCCGGGAATGTGCGAGTAGTGGATGGTATTCAAGTGAATATTCCACGTAATTTCGCCTCCAGGTTTGGTCCGGTTGGAACCGTGTCCGTCCGACCGCCGGGGAAACCTCAGGCGCCACCGGTCCTCTTATATCGGAGAGGGTTCCGCCTGGCCTCAGCGGACTACTGGGTCCAGCTGGCCAACACCTTCGAACCCGAGGGGAGTCCAGGATCCAACCCATGTACTGGTTTGGTATCGGGAACCAGATCCGGTGAGTAGAAGTTTTCTTTACTACTCAGATAGTCAGTTTTGGGAATATGGTATGGTAAAAAGAGAGCCTGATCACCTCTCCAGGGTGGTCCTAGTAAGCCTCGCATAAGGGTTAGCGAAGCTGAAGCCACCGACCCTATGTTATGGTTAGTCAGTAAGGCCTTGGGAAAATTTGGGAAGACGTTGCTAGCATGCTTGCGTGTGTGTGAATGAATGAGAGGTCTTGAAATATGGACCACGTGAGAGCGGACTCCTGAGTAGCGCAGTTCCTGGCTGGGCGACCGCTCCCAGGTCGTGAAAAGGAGGAAGCGTTTGGTGTTTGTCTCCTTCATTGTTCTTTGGGCTGCACGGACCCCTTACCTGCAGCCATACTACCTGCCCCTATTGTCTGTTGTCGTGTACGTCATTGTAATCATGGGAGGGACGGAGTCCACGCAAACTCCTTTGCAATGTATGATCAAGAATTTCAGCAAGGGATTTACCGGAGACTACGGGATTAAAATGTCTCCATCCCAATTAGGAATGCTCTGTGAAAGGGAGTGGCCTGTGCTAGTGACTTCATGGCCCCGTGAGGGCACCTTTGATATTAGCATAGTTTCCCGTGTCCATCAGATTGTACGAAAAATGTTCCCTGAACAGTTCCCGTATATAGATTCCTGGTTAAGTATTTGTGAAAAACAGCCCCCTTGGATAAGGCATTGCTATGGGGAACAGTGTAGAATATTAGTTGCAACCACAAGGAAGACTCGGACGCTTGAGGGAGGGAAGCTACCTGTGTATCCCGCCTCAGAGTCCCCAGATATCCCAACCCGTTTACCTCAGTATCCATATAGGCTAGTTCCTACGGCTCCGGCACTCCCGGCAGAGCCTGATGCAGAAGCCCAGTGATTACTACCGCAACGGCAAAGAGTCCCCCTCCCCCGATTGATGGCCCGAGTCTAGCCCAAGTACTTCAGGAGGGCCAGCGTCCCCTGAGGATACCGACAGCGGAGACTCTCTCGCCAGATCAGGGTCACCTGTTGAGGATACCTATACCCGGCAATCATATGATTTAAGAAGTGCCACTGGAAAGAAGAAGAAAGGAGAGGGACGCCTAATGCCATTGCGTCGGGTACCTGGTTTACCTGTCCTGAACGAGCAGGGCCAGATGGTGCCAGGACCAGCCAGTCTAATCTATGTACCTTTCTCCACCACTGATTTATTGAATTGGAAAATGCATTATGCATCTTATACTGAAAAGCCCCCAAGATTTAACTGAATTAATGTCTAGTATAATGCAGACTCATCAGCCTACCCGGTCTGATTGCCGCCAGCTCCTGTCCACTCTCTTTACTACTGAGGAGCGAGCGCGAATCGGGCAAGCGGCTATCCACTGGCTAGAAGAGAACCCTGTAGAAGGAGCAGACATGAATTGTCTTGCAAGCAGCCGCCGCCGCAGCTTTCCCAAATGAGGACCCCGGATGGGATCCGAATGATGAAAGGGGGGCGGCGGCCCTAACTCGATTTCGCCAGGCCTTGTTGCAGGGCCTGAGGAGGGGAGGCCAGAAAGCTATGAATATCGGGAAGGTGTCAGAAGTCATCCAGGGTCCGAATTAGAGCCCAGCGGCCTTTCATGAGTAGCTGTCTGACGCCTATAGATTATATACTCCATACGATCCAGCAGCCCAGGAAAATCTGCGTATGGTGAACGCAGCCTTTGTCAGTCAGTCCCAGGGAGATATAAAGCAAAAATTACAGAAAATGGATGGATTTGCGGGCATGAATACAGCACAGTTAATGGAAGTTGCTCAGAAAGTGTTTGTGAATCGTGAAAATGAGCGTTACAGAGAAAGTGAATGGAAAATGAAGAAGAAAGCAGTTCTTCTTGCTGCAGCTTTAGTTGAACGACGTGGAGGTGGTTTTCCTAATCGAAGGACCTGAGAACGTGGAAGAGGCCGTGGAAATAGCTGGCCTCCATTGGGTGCGAATCAGTACGCCCATTGTAAAGAAGAAGGACATTGGAAAAATGAATGCCCGCATCTTGGCTCCATCCCCCGGAGAGGAGGAGGGAGCACTTGGAGAGCAGAAGGTCGATTTCAGAGTCGAGGAGGAATAAACCGAGCACAGTTCCGGCAAGAGAGAGAAGCTATTGCGGGAGTGGCAGTTGCCGAGGACTATGATATGGCTGAAGACTAGGCCAGACCGGACTCCAAGTTTACCCTGGGTCCCCAGGAGCCTATGGTCAGTTTGAAAATAGGGGACCAATATATGGACTTTATGGTGGATACAGGAGCAGAACATTCAGTTGTGGCAAAGCCAGTGGCCCCTTTGTCCTCTCGATCTGTCACCATTGTTGGGGCCACTGGGGCTAGGGCCACCAAGCCTTTTCTGCAGAACCGCATGTGTGAACTAGGGGGACAGAAAATAACGCACCAGTTCCTGTATATGCCTGAATGCCCTATTCCACTTTTGGGCCGAGATATGCTTGCCAAGCTCCAGGCACAGATATCCTTTGCTGAAGGAGGGGAAATGCAAATGACTGTAAACTCAAAGCCTGCTGGATTGATGGTGCTGCCTGTCCCCCGAGAAGAAGAGTGGCGGTTCTATAGTGTATCTCTGACCAAGACAATTAGTTCCTGTATACCCACCAACCTCTCAGCTCCGCCTGAAGTATGGGCGGAGGATAATCCACCTGGCCTAGCGAAGAACATAGCCCCCATCATTGTCACCCTCAAGCCAGGAGTGGAACCAGTGCATGTGAAGCAGTATCCTCTTCCTCGACCAGCTATTGAAGCCATCTGATGAAGCTTCAGACCAGCCATCTGATGAAACTGCTGAAGTATGGACTTCTTAAAGAGTGCCAGTCACCTTGGAACACCCCCCTTCTCCCAGTTAAGAAACCAGGGACGGGAGATTACCACCCAGTACAAGATCTGAGGCGAGTGAATGATGCAGTTGTAACTATACATCCAGTGGTACCAAATCCTTATACTCTCCTGGGACTGATCCCTGCTGAAGCTACCTACTTCACCGTTTTAGATTTAAAAGATGCTTTCTTTTGCATACGCCTAGCCCCCACCAGCCAGCTTTTGTTTGCCTTTGAATGGCAAGATCCTACAACAGGAAGGCGGGGCCAACTCACCTGGACTCGATTACCCCAAGGATTCAAGAATTCACCTACCCTCTTCAGTGCTGCTCTAAATCAAGATCTCTCAAGCTACCCTGTGAACCCAGGAAAAAGGGTTCTTCTCCAGTATGTGGATGACCTACTAATAGCCACCAATTCGGAAAGTGAATGTTTACAAGCCACCAGTGATCTCTTGCATCTTCTGAATGAAGCCGGATACAAGGTCTCAAGGGCCAAGGCTCAGCTGTGCCAAACTGAAGTCAAAACTTACCTGTTCTCCCTCGCTTTTGACCTGCCCCTTCCCTAACCTCACCCCTCTCTCTCTCCCTTTGCCCCATCTGCTCCTGTCTCTGTCTCTTTCTCTTCTTTTTGCATTGTAATTTCTTTTCCAGTTTCCGGCCTTGTGCCTCACTGTTTATACTTTTATTGTAAACCGCTCTGCCTCCCAATGAAGGGCGGTCAAGCAAATAAATAAACATAAACATATCTAGGATTCCAGTTGTCTAGCGGATTCTGACGCCTGGGACCAGAACGCAAGGAGGCTGTATGCAGTATTCCTACTCCAACCACCAGGAGGCAAGTGAGAGCTTTTCTAGGGGCTGCAGGTTATTGTCGAATATGGATACCCAACTTCGCTCTGTTGGCAAAGCCATTGTATCAAGCCACCAAAGGAATGGAGAGGTCTCCATTGGAATAGGGACCTGAACAGGATGCAGCAATTCGATCTTTGAAGACCGCCTTGATGTCATCACCAGCCCTGGGTCTGCCAGATGTCCAGAAACCTTTTCGCCTCTATGTTCATGAGTCACAAGGAAATGCTTTGGGAGTGTTGACTCAGGCCACTGGTCGCTGCCAAGATCCAAGAGACTATTTATCAAAACAATTGGATATGGTTGCAAAAGGCTGGCCCCCTTGTTTGAGAGCTGTTGCAGCCACAGCTCTCTTAGTGAGCGAAGCTGACAAGCTCACTTTGGGGCAGAATCTTCGAGTTATCGTACCACACTCTGTCTTGACCCTTATGGAGCACAAAGGAAACTTCTGGCTCACAAATTCGCGAATGTTGAAGTATCAAAGTATGCTGTGTGAGAACCCTTGATTACAATTGATAGTCAGTCAGGCTCTGAATCCTGCTACATTGTTACCAGTTGGTCCTGGCCCCCCTGATCATGACTGTCTGGAAATTATGGACACTGTCTTCTCAAGTCACCTGGATTTGGCTGATGTCCCTTTGGAAAACCCTGAACAGACGTTCTTTGTGGATGGAAGTAGTCTCGTCATCAATGGACATCGTTGTGCCGGGTATGCAGTGGTGACCCTTGATCTGGTGGTTGAGTCCTCGGCTCTGGCCCCGGGGCCTTCAGCACAGAAAGCTGAACTGATAGCCCTCACTAGGGTGCTGATACTAGGAAAAGGGCTCCATTTGAATGTGTACACAGATTCTAAGTATGCCTTTACAAATTTGCACGCACATGGGGCCCTGTACAAAGAACGAGGGTTGATATCTTCAGGAGGCAAGTCCATTAAATATGGCCCAGAGATATTGACATTGTTAGATGCTGTGTGGGCCCCTAAGCAAGTTGCAGTCATGCACTGCCGAGGTCATCAGGTAGGAGAAGGAGAAATTATACAAGGGAATAGGTTTGCCGATGCCACTGCTCGAAAAGCAGCCACAATTGGACAAGTTTTGACCTAAGATACCTCAGTTCAGGCAGCCTTATTCCCTGTGCCCCTTAGCTCATGGGCCCCCCGATATACCACGAGAGAGTTAGACTATTTCTGCGAGAAGGAAGGGGATGTCCTAACAGAAAAGGGCTGGATAGTGTTGCCACCTCCAGAGGGTGGCTCACCTCCAGGGCCCACAGTGATTCCTGAAGCGTTAGGTCCAGCCTTTGTTCATGCTTTTCATCAGGCCACACATTATGGGAAGACTGCGATGGAAAGAGCTCTCAAACCTCATTTCTATATTCCATTATTAGGACCCCTGTCTGCCTCAGTGGCTCAACAATGTTTAACATGTGCTAAGAATAATGCCAAGCAAGGTCCTGGTCCACCCCCAAGAGTTCAGGCAGTGGGAGTAACTCCCATGAGTAATATCCAGGTGGATTTTACTGAAATGCCACGAGCAAATGGATATCATTACCTGTTGGTCTTAGTCTGTACCTTTTCTGGGTGGGTAGAAGCTTTCCCCACCAGAACTGAGAAAGCCAGAAGTCACTAAATGGAAATTACACTTACCTGGTAATTGAAGTACCTGGAGGGTCCAGTTTAGTCCTCCACATCCGGGTAGTGCACCTCCTCCTGCAGCAAGGAGACTGGATCAATCAACTCTTTAGAACCGTAGCCTGCATACTGCTGGAACTCCCATGAGCCCTCCAGTGAACTAGTAACAAAGCAGACTAAATAAAGAACAGATTAAAGAAAGGACAGAAAATCAGAAAGTACCCAAGGCGTTGCAGATCCCCCTCCCCAAATGAGAGGACTGAAACGCTGCACCTTGCTTCAGCTCCCGGACCCGAATACCGACAGTCAACACCGGAAGCTGAGGAAACAGAAAGAAGTCTGAGAACGAAGACGAGGAAACAAATTCTATGGAACACCAACCCAAGGGAGAATGGTGTCCTTCGTCTTTTTTTTTTTTTGTTCCCTTTTTTTTTTTTTTTATAGTAAACGCATAGGCGCAGTAAGGTAACTGAGAGCAGAGTAGAACGGTCAGAGTGCGCCGCCAAGACTGAGCAACAAATTCCGGGCGGGAAGGAGGACTAAACTGGACCCTCCAGGA
The DNA here is from genome assembly GCA_033557465.1 of Ichthyophis bannanicus. Lineage (NCBI taxonomy): Eukaryota > Metazoa > Chordata > Amphibia > Gymnophiona > Ichthyophiidae > Ichthyophis > Ichthyophis bannanicus. The sequence goes on along the minus strand of JAWIIG010000024.1, from coordinate 763,920 downwards.
ACTTCAATTACCAGGTAAGTGTAATTTCCATTTCCTGAGCGGGTGTCCAGTTTAGTCCTCCACATCCGGGATGTACCAGAGCAGTTAACAACGGGGGGGATCTTGGCACACGGCGCGCAAGACCGCAGATCCAAAACTGGTATCCCGAGCCGCTGACACATCCAAACGGTAATGTTTACTAAAAGCATGGAGGGAGGACCACGTCGCCGCTCGACAAATTTCCAGCGGAGAAACGAGACTATGCTCCGCCCAAGACGTGGCCTGCGCCCTAGTAGAATGAGCTCGCAACCCCAAGGGAACAGTCTTTCCCTGTAGAAGATAAGCCGACGCTATTGCTTCTTTAATCCACCGAGAAATGGAGGCCTTAGCCGCTGCTTCCCCTTTCCGCGGACCCCCATACAGCACGAACAAACGATCCGACTTCCGAAAGGGTGCGGACACCTTGAGATACTGACGTAGGACGCGACGTACATCAAGCTTATGAAGCACCGAGCTGGACGCGGAAGACGAACTCGGAGCGAAAACCGGCAAAACTACTGGCTGATTCACGTGAAAGGGAGACACCACTTTAGGCAAGAAAGAAGGAACCGTCCGCAGAATCACCCTATCGCTAAGAAAGGATAAAAAGGGAGCTTTACAAGAAAGCGCTTGCAGTTCAGAGATACGACGCGCCGAGCAGATGGCAACGAGAAAGACTGCCTTCAAGGTCAAATCCTTTACAGAGGCACTGCGGAGAGGTTCAAAGGGCGCCCGAGCCAAAGCTTGTAGCACCAGGTTCAAATCCCAGGGTGGCAAGACAACCCTGCGAGAAGGGTGTAACCGAAAGACAGCTCTGAGAAAACGCTGTACGTCCACATGAGAGGTAAGAGGGACGTCGTGAATCTTGCCGCGATAGCACACCAGAGCAGCAATTTGGACCTTTAAAGAGCTTGCGGCGAGACCCTTGTCAAAACCGTCCTGTAAAAAACTAAGAATGACCGCAACGGAAGAAGTGGCAGCGCGGACTGCATGCCGGGAACACCAATCCTCAAAGATCCGCCAAATCCGAACATAAGTACAGTTGATGTTAAATGTAAACCGCTCTGATCTAAAATAGAGCGGTATAGAAGAACTGTTAAATAAATAAATAAATAAATAAAATAAATAAGTGAGGGAGGTAGAAGGTTTCCGCACATGCAGTAGAGTGGAAATAACCGCTGGGAAATACCCTTTCTTCTTCAACCGAGCCCTTTCAATGGCCATACCGTAAGCGAGAACCGATCCACCTGAGGCATGCGCAGAGGTCCCTGCACGAGGAGATCCACGAGGGGCGGAAGTTGCCACGGCACGCCGTCGAGCAGCCGGACCAGATCCGCATACCATGGGCGACGGGGCCAATCTGGCGCTACTAAGAGGACCGTTCCGCGGTGGGCCTCGATGCGCTGAACCACCCTGCCAATCAGAGCCCACGGAGGAAAAACATACAGAAGTTCGAATTCGGGCCACGGCTGGAGAAGGGCGTCGATATCCTCGGACATTCGCTCCCGTCGTCTGCTGAAGAAACGACTCGTCTTGGCTGATGCGAACATCGCCATGAGATTCATGATGGACGGACCCCACCGACGAACTATCTGAGCAAAAATCTGTGGGTGCAACTCCCACTCGCCGGCGTCTATTTGCACCCGACTGAGAAAATCTGCCATGACATTGTCCTTTCCAGCGATATGCGCTGCCAAAATGGCCAGGAGACGCTTTTCCACCCAACCAAAAAGCGCGTCCGCCTCGACTTCCAGGGGCACGCTGCCGGTGCCGCCCTGCCGGTTGACGTACGCAACCGCCGTCGCGTTGTCCGACAGATCCCGAACCGCTCGACCGCGGACTGACTCCTCGAAAGCGTGAAGTGCAAGTCGTATTGCTCGAAGCTCGAGCCGGTTGATCGACCACCGAGCCTCCTGCGGAGACCAGGTCCCCTGTGCAAACCGGCCCTGACAGTGGGCTCCCCAGCCGGAGAGACTCGCATCCGTGATGACCGGCAACCAGAGAGGCTGCTCCAAGGGCGCTCCCGTTCGAAGCGAGAGCGGGGACAGCCACCATTGTAACGCCCGCCGAACCCGGAGGGGACATGACAAACGGTGGTTTAGAGAATCCGACTGATGGGACCAACGACGCAGCAGCTCACGCTGAAGCGGTCGCATATGAAATCGGGCCCACGGAACCACTTCCAGAGTCGACGCCATGGTGCCCAATAATCGGAGATACCACCAAGCCGAAGGAGCGGGGTCCGACAGAAACATCCGCAGCAGCTGATGCAAGTTCTGGACCCGGCGACCGGGGAGAGACACTACTCCCGTAACCGTATTGAAGCAAACCCCCAGATATTCGAGATGTTGAGACGGCACCAGCTGACTCTTGTGAACGTTGATCACCCAGCCGAGATTCTGCAGCAGACGAACGACCCTGTCCGTGGCTCGCAAACTCTCCTCCGCGGATTTCGCTCGGATCAGCCAATCGTCGAGGTAGGGGTGCACCAGAACCCCCTCCTTGCGTAATGCCGCCGCGACTACCACCATCACCTTGGTGAAAATGCGAGGCGCGGTGGCCAGGCCGAAAGGTAGAGCTTGGAACTGGAAGTGTCCCCAGGGAAATGCGAATCGGAGAAACTTCTGATGAGCGGGCCGAATGGGAATATGCAGATAAGCCTCGGTGAGATCTAGAGAAGTCAAGTACTCTCCCTGTCGCACGGCGACAATGACGGAACGGAGAGTCTCCATCCGGAAATGTGGTACCCGTAGACAGCGATTCACGCCCTTGAGATCGAGAATAGGGCGGACGGAGCCGTCCTTCTTTGGCACCACGAAATAAATGGAGTAGCGACCGAGACCGCACAGGTCCGCAGGGACTGGGACGACGGCCCCCAGCGCTAACAAGCGATCCAAGGTCACCCGAATGTCCCGCTCCTTTTGCGACCCCTTGCAGGGAGAGAGGACAAAGGAATCCGTTGGAGGGAAGGCAAAATCCAACGCATAGCCGTCTCTGACTATCTCGAGAACCCAACGGTCCGAAGTAATGTGGGCCCAAGAGGGAAGAAAGTTGCGAAGACGTCCGCCGATAACTTGAACCCCCTCCGGAGCCCGCCTCATCTCATTGCGATTTACGACTGAAGGAGGAGGAGGCAACGGAGGCAGCGACGGAGAAGCCCCTGCCAGCTCCCCAGAAACCTCGAAAGGACTCGGCCTCGCTGGGAATTCCAAAGGTGGGTGGACCGAAATCTTCGAAAATCCCGAAAGGAACCCCGAAGCGCTGGTAAAGTTCTAACCGACTTGGGCTTGTCCTCTGGAAGCCTACCACCTTTGGTCTCACCCAAGTCCTTCACCAACTTGTCCAAGTCTTCCCCGAACAGCAACTTACCCTTAAAGGGAAGTTTGCAAAGGCGAGACTTATAAGAACATAAGAACATAAGATATGCCATACTGGGTCAGACCAAGGTCCATCAAGCCCAGTATTCTGTTTCCAACAGTGGCCAATCTAGGTCATACGTACCTAGCAGTTTCCCCAAGGGACACAGGTTCCACAATGCTTGTATTGGTTCAAGCATTGATATCCTGGGTCCCTTCTTAATAATGGTTTATGGACCTTTCCTCCAGGAACTTGTCCAAACCTTTTTTAAACCCAGCTACACTAACAGCCTTTACTACATCCTCCGGTAACAAATTCCAGAGTTTGATTACACGTTGAGTGAAAAAATATTTTCTTTATTAGTCTTAAATAGTTTACCCTGTAGCTTCATTGCATGTCCCCTAGTCTTTCTATATTCTGATAAGGTAAACAATCGATCTACGTTTACCCGTTCCACTCCGTTCATTAATTTATAGACTTCTATCATATCTCCCCTCAGCCGTCTCTTTTCCAGGTTAAAGAGCCCCAACCTTTTTAGCCTTTCTTCATAGGAGTAGCCTTCCATCCCCTTTACCATTTTGGTGGCTCTTCTCTGAACCTTTTCTAAAATTGCTATATCCTTTTTAAGATACGGCGACCAGAATTGCACACAATATTCAAGGTGCGGTCTCACCATGGAACGATATAGAGGCATTATAATATCTTTTGTTTTATTTTCCATTCCTTTCCTTATCATACCTAGCATTCTATTTGCTCTCTTGGCCGCCGCTGCACACTGGGCCGAGGGTTTTAACATGGTATCCACAAGGACGCCTAAATCTTTTTCTTGGGTGGTGGTTCCTAATGTGGAACCTTGCATCGTGTAACCATAGTTTGGGTTGTTCTTCCCTAGGTGCATAACCTTGCACTTCTCCACATTAAATTTCATCTGCCATTTTGATGCCCAGTCTTCCAATTTATCAAGATCCTCTTGCAATTTTCTACAATCCTCCTGGGTTTTAACAACTTTAAATAGTTTTGTGTCATCAGCAAATTTGATAACCTCACTCGTTATTCCACTTTCCAGGTCATTTATGAATATGTCAAAAAGCAGCGGACCCAGCACAGATCCCTGGGGTACACCACTATTCACCTTTCTCCATTGGGAAAATTGGCCATTTAGCCCTACCCTCTGCTTTCTATCTTTTAACCAGTTCCTGATCCACAGTAGTACACTGCCTCCTATCCCATGACTCTTTAGTTTTGCCAAAAGTCTCTCATGAGGGACCTTGTCAAAGGCTTTCTGAAAGTCCAGATACACAATATCAACCGACTCACCTTTGTCCACCTGTTTATTCACTCCTTCAAAAAAACATAACAGATTAGTAAGACAAGATCTTCCTTGTCTAAAGCCATGTTGGCTGTCTCCCATTAGGTCATGACTATCTATATGCTGAGTAATTTTATTCTTTATGATGGTTTCTACCATTTTTCCCGGTACTGATGTCAGGCTCACCGGTCTGTAGTTTCCCGGATCACCCCTCGAACCCTTTTTAAAAATTGGTGTTACATTGGCGATCCTCCAATCCTCAGGTATTAGAGATGATTTTAATGATAGTTCACAGATTACTGATAGCAGGTCTGCAATCTCAAATTTCAGTTCTTTCAACACCCTTGGATGTATACCATCCGGCCCAGGTGATTTGCTACTCTTCAGTTTATCTAATAGTTGTAGGACATCTTCCCGATGTATCGATATTTCCTTCAATTCTTCCACACCTTTAAATACCACTTCAGTCGTGGGTAACATCCCTACATCTTCCTCAGTAAAGACCGAAGCAAAGAATTCATTCAGTCTCTCCGCTATCGCCTTGTCGCCTCTTAGTGCTCCTTTAACCCCTTTATCATCTAATGGACCAACTGACTCTCTCACAGGTTTTTTGCTACGAATGTACTTGAAAAGGTCTTTATTTCGCGTTTTTGCTTCCGCAGCAAGCTTCTTCTCAAATTCTCTCTTTGCCTGCCTTATCAATGCCTTGCATTTGACTTGCCAGTGCTTGTGCTGTTTCCAGGTTTCATCATTTGGCTCTTTTTTCCATTTCTTGAAAGATGCTTTTTTGGCAACAACAGCCTCTCTGACCTCAGCTTTAAACCATGCTGGCAATTTTTTGGACTTCCTTCCACTTTTCTTAAAGCGTGGAATACAGCTGGTCTGGGCTTCCAAGATAGTATTTTTCAACAACACCCAAGCTTGATGTACGTCTTTAACCTTTGCAACTGCTCCTTTTAGTTTTTTCTTAACTGTTTTCCTCATTCTATCATAGTCTCCCTTTCGAAAGTTAAGGGGTAGTACTGTGGATTTCCTTACTATCCCTCCTCCACTAATTAAATCAAAGGCGATCATGCTATGATCACTATTGCCAAGTGGCCCCAACACCCTTATCTCTTGCACTACATCTGGTGTTCCACTAAGGACTAGGTCTAATATTGCTTCCCCTCTGGTCGGTTCATGAACCAGCTGCTCCAAGAAGCAGTCATTTATTTCATCTAGGAACTTTATCTCCCTAGCATGTCCTGTTGTGACACTGACCCAGTCGATGCCGGGGTAATTGAAATCACCCATTATTATTACTGCACTGTAACGTTTGCTAGCTTCCTTGATTTCTTTGAGCATTTCATCATCCATTTGTTCATTCTGGCCAGGCGGACGATAGTACACCCCCACTGCCATCGCCTTCCCCTTTTTACATGGAATTTCAATCCATAGAGATTCTACAGCAAATTTTGTTTCTTGCAAAACTTTAATCCTTTCTGACTCAATGCCCTCTCTAACATAGAGCGCAACCCCTCCACCAATTTGATCAGCTCTATCATTTCGATATAGTTTGTACCCAGGTATCACAGTGTCCCACTGGTTGTCCTCCTTCCACCATGTCTCTGATATTCCAATCATATCTAACCTCTCGTTTAGTGCTATATATTCTAACTCTCCCATCTTGTTTTGTAGACTTCTAGCATTTGCATACAAGCATTTTAGAGACTGTATTTTATTCATATTAATTTGGCTATTGGTAGACATGGGTAATTTGGGATCTTTAAGTTCTGTCTGCTCCATACTCGAGGGCATTTGGGCTACTTTACTCTTTTTTGGAACCTCTCTGCTTTTTGTAGTATCCTTCAAGGATACATTCTTCCGAACCATGCGCTCTTGGGCGACTGTCGGCTTTCCCCTATTATCTAGTTTAAAAGCTGCTCTATCTCCTTTTTAAAGGTTAATGCCAGCAGCCTGGTTCCATCCCGGTTAAGGTGAAGCCCATCCCTTCGGAAGAGCCCCTCCTTTCCCCAGAATGTTCCCCAGTTCCTAACAAATCCGAACCCCTCATCTCTGCACCATTGTCTCATCCACGCATTGAGACTCCGGAGCTCTGCCTGCCTATTGGGTCCTGCGCGTGGAACGGGAAGCATTTCGGAGAACGCTACCCTGGAAGTTCTGGATTTCAACTTCCTACCTAAAAGCCTAAATTTAGCTTCCAGAACCTCCCTACCACATTTTCCTATGTCATTGGTACCAACATGTACCAAGACAGCAGACTCCTCCCCAGCACTATCTAAGACCTTATCTAGGTGGCGTGTGAGGTCCGCTACCTTCGCACCAGGCAGGCATGTTACCAGGCGATCCTCACGTCCACCAGCCACCCAGCTATCTACATGCCTAATGATCGAATCACCAACTATAACTGCTGTCCTAACCCTTCCCGCATGGGCACTTGGCCCTGGAGAAACCTCCTCGGTGCGAGAGGGGTTTACATCACCTTGAGGACAGGTCCTAGTTACAGGATCACTTCCTGCCACACCAGGGTGATGCTCTCCTGTCACGTGACCTCTCTCCTCCATGGCAACAGGGATGCTGCCAGACTGGAGGTGGGACTTCAGGACTATATCCCTGTAGGTCTCGTCTATGTACCTCTCTGTCTGTCTTATGTTTTCCAAGTCTGCTACTCTAGCCTCTAGAGAACGGACTTGTTCCCTGAGAGCAGAGAGCTCCTTGCACCTAGTGCACACGTAAGACCTCTCACCAGCTGGGAGAAAATCATACATGTGACACTCAATGCAAAAGACTGGAAAGCCCACATCCCGCTGCTGGACTGCTGTCTGCATCTTAGTTTTAAGTTTGTGTTTAGATCTTTAAGTTCTATATGTACTAAAGGGTGCAATGGATATTTATACCACTAAAACTGTACCTAAGAAGTTTAATATACCTTGTTCACCTGAAGCTTAATTAATCTCAGGTCCTTGGTGTATGACTGATTTGGGTGATGAGCTTCACCTGAGAGCACCTCCTGTCTTTTAAGTTGTGCAAGTACCTATAAAGCTGTGATTTTCCCAGGGGAGGGTGGGTGTGGGGAGGGAGGGAGGGATATAACACTTATTAAAAAAGGGCTGCTACACAGTACCTTGTCCTGTGCTGCTGAGGAAAACTATATTCTGATTTGATTTAAATTATAGCTCTTTGCTGCTACTAGGCTCTAACCTATTATGAAATTTAAACTACAAGCTCTCTGCTGGATTCTAAATTTAACCAGAAAGCTCTCTTCTGTGTTTTAATTTGAAACTAAAAGTACTTTGCTGATGCTAGGCCCTGAGTGACTATGAAATTTAAACTACAGCTGTCTACTGGGTATGAAAGGTAACCAGAAAGTTCTCTTCTGTGTTGTTAAATTGAATCTTAAACTGTTGCTACTAGGCCCTGACTGATTTAACAAAAAAAATAGTGGGTTCACAGATTAATTAGCTTTAAAAGAAAAACAATTCCTTTCAGAAAAATTCCCAGAAGTATATACTCACAATTTCAGATTTCTCTCCAGAAGTAACAGCCCCCCTTTCCAGTCCGTCAAGACTTGGAAGAAGGATCGTCGGCCCAGTTACGCAACCAAAGAGATCTGCGCGCCACCACCAACGAGGCCATACTATTCGCCATGGTACGGATCAAATCATAATGGACATCCGCCAGATAAGCGGAACCCGACTCCAGGCGAGTAACCTCGAGCAACGCTTGTTGGTCCAAAGAAGAATTCTGACGCAAACGCTGAGCCCATCGCAAAGAGGCCCTAGCTATCCAGGCCGCACAAATGGAAGCTTGAAGCGATAAAGCATTGGTCTCGAATGCTTGCTTCAATAAACCATCGACTTTTTTGTCCTGAATGTCCTTCAAGGCAGCACTGCCTTCCACCGGAATAGTGGTCTTTTTGGTCACCGCAGATACCGCCGCATCAACTCGTGGAGACTTGAATTTCTCTTTATCCTCGTCTTTCAACGGGTAAAGGCGATGCATCGTCCGGATGCCCTTCAAACCAGCGTCCGGATGGTCCCACTCGGTCTGAATCATCTGAGCAACCACCCGGTGAACAGGGAAGACCACCTGAGCATCCCGAACCGCCTGAATAAGGGGATCCTCCAACACATCGGCCTCCCCAGGAACCGGCGCTGAGAGATTGAGCGTCTGAAGTGCTTCTGTGATAAGAGGAACCAACTCCTCCCTACGAAACACCCGAACAATCCTAGCCTGATCCTCAGGGTCTGGAAGCTCACCCTCTTCAAGGTCATCGACACTGCCCTCAAGGTCCGCATCCAGGTCGAGGTCTTGCACCTCGAACTCTGCTTGTACCAAGCCAACAGGGTGCGATTTCTTAGCCACCTTGGCGGGCGGCTCCGGCGGGGCCGCGACAGTCGTCAGAGGGACGAGAGCTGAGGGGGAGGCCTCAGGCCATTTGCCCAATTGCCCCAATTTGAACGCTTGATGCATAATGAGCACGAAGTCTGGAGAAAAATGAGTCAGAGAAGACGAAACATCTCCGTGCTCTACAGAGACCGCGGACCCCAGCGCCTGAGAGACGGTAGCCACAGGCGGCAACAGAGGCCCCGGAGCAGTATCACCCTCAGCAGAGGGCGGAGTCACCAAGTGCTCCGCTGGAGAAGGGGAGCTCTCCTGATGTTCCACGCCCGAAGAGACTGCAGCACAGCTGGAGCAGAAACCAGCGGCAGAGACAGACCGCCTGCGCAAACCGCAGACAAAGCATTGTGGTTTGGAAGACATGGATAGAGGCAATCAGGGTCGCAGCTGAAGGAAGAAAGGAAACAGCACACCCTGAGACAGTCGGAAAGCAAGTGAGGGAACTGCTATGCCCCCCACAGAGCCCGCGGGCTGAACCCCTGTGAATGTTTTTACAGCTCTCTTGTCCCCTGCGTTTACGTTTTGTTTTTTTTTTCAAACCGAAACAAAAAAGAAACAGTTATAAGCGCCCCAAAATAGCAGAGAAGGCAAAACGCTAGGAAATTAAAAGAATTGTGAACCCTCAAAGGCAAAAAACCGCCAAAAAAGAAATCCAAAATGGCCGCCGCGAGTGAGACGCGCTGAGGAAAAAAAGAGCGCCAAAACCGAAGAAAATAATGAAAGAAAATAAAACACCGACGACAAAGAAACTGCGCCGAAAAACCCCACTTACCCTGAAATCATGCAAAGGCAAGTGTCAGGACGGACTCTCCACAGGACCGGAGCAGAGGAGAGAGCCTGTGAACTGCAGGGCAGACAGCACCGGATCGCAGCCGGAGTGCCTGGCAGCGTGCTCAGAGAGATCTTAAGGCAGAAGAGCCGCGGGTAAACTGATGCTGCCCCCGAACAGTCCTGGGGGAGCGATCAGAGCACCGGTGAAGACTGCTAGCAGGGAACCCGGAGCGAAGGGCTACAAGTACCGTTCAGCCTCTTGAACTGCGGGAAGCCCCGTGGGTCAGAGACACGCTCTGTAAAGGGGTTGTTTTTTTTTAACTCAATTAAAGCGACAGCAGCTAGAAAAAAAGAAAACTAAAGTAAACCAAAGGAAAGTAAAGTAAACCAAACTGGAGAAAACCCCAACTAGAAAAAAGAAGTGAGCCTAGCTCCAGGCTCACACCACCTCCTGCTGCAAGGAGACTGGACACACTGGAGGGCTCATGGGAGTTCCAGCAGTATGCAGGCTACGGTTCTAAAGAGTTGATTGGTCCAGTCTCCTTGCTGCAGGAGGAGGTGCACTACCCGGATGTGGAGGACTAAACTGGACACCCGCTCAGGAAAGTTCTGCTTCATGAGATCATTCCCCGATTCGGGATACTGTTGACTATAGGGTCAGATAATGGGCCCTCATTTGTATCTCAGGTGACTCAGCAGTTAGCACAAGCTCTACAGGTGCAGTGGAAGTTGCATACTGCTTACAGACCTCAGAGTTCAGGAAAAGTAGAGCGTATGAATAGAACCCTGAAATCTCAGTTATCTAAACTCTGTCAAGAAGTTCACCTGAAGTGGCCCCAGGTTCTTCCTATAGCCCTTCTTAGGATATGCTCAGCCCCTACTAAGTCATTAGGAGTTTCCCCCTTTTGAGATTCTGTATGGGCGACCCCCGCCCATTGTACAAGGAATAAAAGGAGATGTGCAACAGATTGGATCTGAAATCACTAGACAAGAACTATTGGCTTTAAGTTCTGTTTTGAAGAATCTTCATACATGGGTACAGGATCAACTACCCATCAATCTAACAGAACCACTGCATTCTTTCAAGCCTGGAGTCTCGGTGTGGATCAAAGAGTGGAGAAAGACACCGTTGGCACCGCATTGGAAGGGACCTTATGTTGTTATCTTATCAACTCCAACAGCAGTCAAAGTTGCCGAACTCGAGCCCTGGATCCATCACAGTCGAGTAAAGCCAGCAGCCACTTCTGAACTTGGTCATTGGACTTCAGTAAATGACCCTGCAACCCCATTGCGACTCACGCTACGACGTCAGCCACCACTGTGAAAGTCTTTAGAATCTGCAGACCTACTCCTGTCACATGGTGTGGAAGCTGCCAGGTCTACGTACGGCAGAAGCTTGAGGATCTACAACCCTACTCCTGTCACACGGCGCGGAAGCTGACAGGTCTACGTATGGTGGAAGCTGGGAAAAGAAGCCTTCAAGTTCTCAACGTTTCAATCCATCCATCCATCCATCCATCAGAGACTGTGATTATGATGATTTCCTATTATTGTTTCATCTTTGCGGTAGCCCTGGGGTCCCTTGGGACAACTTCTGCCCTACCCCCTTGTGCTGCATTTATAACTACTACCCGAACTGGGATAAAGGTTACCCAAACTTTACTTTATCATTTTTACTACACTTGTACTGGTATAGTTAGTGCGTGTATAATGGTACAGAGTTAAATATCTGTACAAAAGGAAAGAGCAAAACTTGTTTTAGTCCTCGTCAGAACCCTTCTTATTATGTTTTAGAGTTGCGATGGAATGATGAGGATGGGGCCCTCATAAATGCCACACGTCAACTTTCTGATCCCACAAGACCCGTACTCCTATACTTTGATGCTTGTGATCTTATAAATAGAAATGACTATTACAAATGTGGGTCTTAGGAGCAAGCCTACTATTATGATAATAAATATATGTGTCCTGAAGGAGCATACGGATGGGGAAAATGTACTAGGAAATATTCCCCATCCACCTACAGCACGCCATCTAAAGATGCATATTTCTGTCCAAAATGGGAATGTGTGTACTATGCTACTTGGTCGGGTAGCCCCACTGGACAAGATGGGGATAAGCGTAAAGCCAATTTAGAAAGACTACTCTTGCTTGAGCCTCAGAAGTGCTTGTAATCCCTTACGGCTCCTCATACTTGACCCTAGCCAGTGGAAGCAGGGGTTTAGATTTGGTTTACGTATAGCGGGGGGAGGAATCGACCCTGGAACCTTTAACACTAAGACCCATATTTCTTCACCTTATCGAATACATCGCACCTTTTATGAGGCTATGAAGGCAGAGTTTGCAATTCCCCACACCTCCCAGAATTCATTGAGCTAGCTGGAGCATCCAGTCTTCACATTTCTGATTGTTTCTTCTGTGGTGGAACTAAGATGGGAGACCAATGGCCTTGGGAGGCACAAGAATTGAACTATTCTATCCCATATAACCAAACTGATCTGCATAAAGCCACCACTGAATGGGTCTTAGCTAACCCTATTGTTGGTAACTTATGTTTTGCTCGCACAGGACCACAATTTACTATGTTAGTTGGACAGCTGGTCTGTCTAAACCAGAGGTTTTACAATGCCATCACTAAGACGACGTCCTGGTGGTCGGGTGTCAACACTCCGGAACCTTCCAACCCTCTAGTCATCTTTCCTAATCTTGCTAAGCTATGGACTAATTTGGTTTCTTATAATACTTGGCAGGCCCCACCTGGGCTATATTGGATTTGTGGAACCCGAGCATATGCTAAGCTCCCTAATAACTGGGGAGGTGCATGTGTATTGGGGACCATACGACCTTCTTTCTTTCTCTTGCCTATCTCCCACAGGGAACAATTAGGTTTTCCAGTATATAAAAGTTGACAGAAGTGAGAGGCTCTAAAAATAGGCCAATAGGATAAATGGGATGATGAGGAATGGCCACCTGAGGGAATCATTTCATACTATCGACCCGCCATTTGGACACAAGATGGGACCTGGGGATACCGCACACCTGTGTACATGATAAATCATATTATACGCTTACAAGCTGTTGTTGAAATAATAACAAATGAAACTAGTAAAGCTTTAACCCTTTTAGTTAAACAGAGTACACAAATGCGTACAGCTATTTATCAGAATCGCCTGGCACTGGATTATTTACTAGCAGCTGAAGATGGAGTGTGTGGAAAGTTGAATTTAACTAACTGTTGTTTGCAACTTGATAATGAAGGTCAAGTTGTAGAAGATATAGCTAATCAAATGAGGAAGCAAGCCTATGTACCAGTCCAGACCTGGCATGGCTTGAAACTTGATGGATGGTTTGGTTCTATGTTTTCAGGGTTGGGCGGCCTGAAAACACTTGTATTCATTGTATTATTAATATTGGCAACATGCTTGTTTCTCCCATGTTTCCTACCCCTTTGCTTACGCATGATAACCTCAATTATTGATAGCACTGTAGAATGGAAGACAGCTACAAAAGTATTAGCCATGTGGAAATATCACCCTATACCCCAAATGATGTTTTTACTTGAGTATAATATGTGATTTAATTCTCACCCTTTCTCACTTGCGGGTGAGAATAATCAAAGGGGGGGGGGGGGGAATGTGGCAGGCTAAGGCCTACAATAGCCTGTGAACATATGGGAGGCCTGTAAGCTAGGCATGAGTCCCTACCCCCACCTGAGACTAGTAGTGCTGAGAAAGACCAAAGTCTGAGAATCTGCCTTAAACTGCTTTTGATAAGTTTGTATGAATCCTTTATTAAATTCTTCTATGCTGATGATAGATATGTTCCAGTGTTCTGCATTCTCTGAGCTAGAAATGACCTTGCAGTAGAAATGTATCTATGTCTAAAAACTGTGCCTTTTGTTAGAATCGCCTGAGAAGGGGGAACAGGGTGCTAGGCCCAGAGAGGGTCCCCGATTGGACAGGTGCAGGGGGTGTTGGGACCAATAGGAAGTTTGCCTGTATCAAACTGAAAATTGTATATAAGGAATTTGTTTCTGTTCTCCATTTCTCGGTCACTTTTGGATGCTTACCTGTCTGAGCCTTGTGCACAATGCATTGGCTTGGAACCTGCCACTGACTCCTGGTTTTATTCATTGCGTGCACTTTGCTGCTACAGCACAACACCAACCGACACCCAGGCAGCTCAACCAGACTTATGCTCCAGCAACAGATGAATTTGGGAGCTCTCACAAAATCAGTCAAGGGCTGAGACTTGGTCTCGGTAATCATCACCGGGGACCCTCAAGGCAGGTTAAATAAAACATGCAGGGCTCAGTGTTACTCCCCTACCACCGGACCTGCAGTCATATACCTCAGAAGAGCCTTTGATTTTCGTCCGAGAGCAGGAGGCATTGAGGTTGTAAAGAATCCTACTCTGCTTAACCAATTTTTGGGCTGCTCAACAGGTCAAGGATGCAAAGCTAAACCAACACCCCTTGTCTTTATGGCTTCCAAAAACGTTAGAAGGCCATTTATCTTAGCCTCCCGCATTGTGCTCTAGTGAGAGATTTTTTTCCTTCTTAAAACTTCTTTTGTTTGTTCAGAAATCACCAGAGCTGAAAAACCTGTATCCATCATCTGCTGGAACCAGAGAAATACTGAATATGGCCTTAGTGGTGCCCAAAGAAGCCTTTGGTATGCTTTTGCTGTTTCCACATTTGCTGGCAGGCCAACACAACCCACTTTTATGGACGAATCTTGTAAGACCATATGGAATGAATGGTTGGAAAAAAAAAGCCTAATCAGCCTTCATGCTTTAACTTGCATTTCTAATAACTAGCAACGTTAATAAGCTCATAAGGAAAGGAACGGCAAGCCAGAAATGTTATACACTTCTTGTAGTTAAGGACTGTGGCCTGAACCGTTGGGCAATCCCTATGGCGCCCTTCTGCGCGTGCTTCTGATGTCGCGCGCCAGCTTGCTTTCGGTGCAGTCTTATTCCAGCAGTGCCTGCTCTGTAAGCTAGCGTTAAGCAGTAAGCACGCGGCAGCAGCCCGGTCACTATTTGTGGGTGGATATGCGTGCGTGCGTACGCGCGCCCGTTTTGCCCGCCTTCTCGCCGCTTCGCCCCTCCTCTTCGGGCCGCCTCTTTCGCCGGTGGGTGTCGCGGTCCTTTCCCACCCCTGAAATGGTCGTTGCTGAATAAGGGAGAGGGGACCGTGGGCACCTCGCACCAAATGGCCGAGCTAGGAATTCTATGAGAGGGAATTCAGGAAGGAGACCGATAGCACTGAGTTAAGGCGTGTGCACAGTGAGTGGCGGTTCAGGTTGGTAGTTGATGTTTGTTGTTTCCTGAGTGTGATAGGGGCGAATGGATGGGGTTATGCGCTGGGGTTTTCTTCCTTCTCCTCCTCCTCCTCCTCCTAGCCTTGTGTGTTACTTGCTTGTTTGCACTCCCTCCCAAGCAGAGCGGGGTCTGACTAGCCTGAATGGGAATGGCGGCTCCTCCTCCGTAGCCGCTATTTAACTTCGATCACTACTGGCAGGGTTTTTTTTTTCTCCTAGGGTTTCGGCCTGTGGGGTCCGACCGTCCGTAGAAGGTGTTGGAGGTGCCTTTTTTTTCCCTCAAAGCAGAACGTTGGCTTTCAGAGGATAGGTGGGAAAACTTACAAGGGGTTTGTAAGGGGAGTGTGACGGGCAAGTGTCATTTTTTTTCCTTGCGAGAGCAGAGTATCAAACTAGTTATTTATTTCATACCTTGATATCCCACTGATAATTTCAGCGGGTTTTTTAACTTTGTGTAGCTGCTAATAGGCAGAAGACGTAATGCTTTTTGAACTAGTAGAAAAAAATAGAAACTCGCTGGACTGTATGAATCCATAATACAGAAAAAAAAAGAGACGTTTGTCAGGCCTGTTAAATGTTTTTAGTAAATGGCCTTTGATGTAAAACTTAGTAAAATGCATTATTTCAATAAACAATGTTCATCGTTTTCTGAAACATGCCTCTTTTTGACACCCTTCCTTGTTTTGTGATTGACAGATTCTGGCTTGGCTTGTTGATTTTATTACTTCTGAGTCGGATTCTTTATTTTTAATTAAATAAAAAAAGGGGTGGCTGATTTGGGGTTAGAAAATAACAGTATATTGTGACAGCTACTAAAGGAAATGAGTATTTTGAGGTACATAAAATGTCCTGATAAAGGGTAGAGTATATGCAAAGGAATTCCCACTTGCCCAGAAGTTGAAAAGGGGGAGGGACCCATGAAAGGCCACCATTTGCCCTGAAATTTACAGTTGAAGATTCTTGTACTACTTTGGATATAATTGTCTGCTATGGGCTAGTGGGAGAAGAAACTGAAGCTGGCCTTTACTTAGACATAGGAATGCTTGACACGGATGCTGTTGTCCTCTTTGGATAGTAGCTGTTGCTGATGGGAGTGAGCTGTTACAGTTTAGGGATATTATGTGTTTTAACTATGATGTTTTGTTTTGACTCTTAGTAATTATGAAAGTGGCACTGATTTAAGAAAAAGACCATATACTGGCTCTCTGGTTCTAACTCCGTCCTGACAATACCCATTGCAAAGTTTAGCTTTTAACCCTTTCCAGGCCGAGCCCAAAACTCTCGGGATCCAAAATTCTGACTAAATATTCCTATCAAATGGTATATAATACATGACCATAGCAGAAGGAAAATCAGTATTAGAACATATTGAATAAGACGGGTACAATTTTCCTGAAATATGCAAAAATTAACCTGGCTGCAGAATGTGGATTAAAAATTTAAATTAGGCCTTCTATCCCTTGTGATTTTTTAGAGCTAATTATACAGAACTTCGTGAATACGTTTTTAAGAGGCTCTTTTTAACGTGCATACCTTGGTTAAACAGATATGTGAACACTTTATGATACAGAGTTTCCTTTTTTGGCATAGATGTCCCATGACCATAACCCAGCTTCTTTTCCCCCTAAACCCACTCTTCCTCTTGTGGATAACTCTCTACTCCTCCCTGTTTCCTCAGCTTGCAATCTTGGGATCATCTTCAACTCCTCCATACACATCTGACGGATTGCTAAAACTGTTGTCTCTTTCAATAGAACATCAGAAAATATCACCCTTCCTTTCTAAACAAGATACTAAGACCCTTATTCACTCTTTAGTTGCCTCCCGACTAGACTATTGCAACCACCTCCTTGCTGGTCTCCTGTTCTCTCCTCACTTCAATCTGTTAAAAACGCAACTGTACGGCTGTTCTGCCAGTGTTGCTGTGCTCATGTAACCTCTCTTCTCATGTTGCTTCACTGGCTCCCTATCCGTTCCTGCATCCTTTTAAAACTTTCTACTGACCTATAATGCATTCATTCATTCAATCCTTTACCTTTCCTTTTATCTCTCCCTAAACTCCCCAGAACTCTGCTCTTCTGGAAGATTCCCTCTCTCTGTGCCCTTCTCTTCCACTGCCAGCTCCAGACTTCAATCTTTCCATCTTGCTGCTCCTTATGTCTGGAACAACTATTTGAGTCAGTACTTCAGGCTTCACTTTTAGCCCTATTCAATCCAGGCTAAAAACCCACCTCTTCAAGGCTATTTTTGGATTGTGATGCCCCTTACACATAAGCGGGAACAAGAGTGTATCTTAACACACTTTAGTCCTCAGTTTTATGATGTTTGTCTTGAGTAGTCTGAAGCTCTGATAAACAGGGACTCTTACATATCTCTGTACAGTGCTACGCATGCCTTGTAACGCTTTACAAATGAGTAGTAATAGTAGATTCCTTCACGTCCCTCCAGTCTAGTCCCGGAAAGATAGGAGTTGTCACGCTCTTCCAGCAGCTTGGAGACTGATACACGTCATTCTTTGATGACACTGGTATAAGGACCCAGGCATCGGCTCCTCCCACTCCAGTTCTATCAGTCTCCAAGCAGCTGGAGGACGTGAACCAGGGATCCTGGCTCACTAGAGATTCAATTAAGGAGTAGTGTTAGTAGTTTTTAGATAGTGGGATTTAGTTTTTATCACAATTTTCTTTTTACATTATTTTTCTGTACTGTGGGGCAGTGTGTGCTTTGCGGAAGCTTTCCCTTTAATTTGGTGGGGGAACTTCCTTTCCACTCTTTCTCCCTTTACCGGAGAAGTAGGGAGTTAAAGTTCTTACAGCCCGGGGGGGGGGGGGGGGGGGAAAGTACCCCGGGGGTGCCCAAAGAATTTCCTCGGTCTGCTCCGGCGCAACGCAGAAGGTTTGCCTGCAGGCGCCTTGGAGTTCAGACAGCCGATGGCAGCTCAGGCACAGTTCTCTGCTGAGCTCTTTGCCGGTGCAGTTTTTCAAGCGGGGCAAGTTGTCAGTCAGCACTACCCACGAAGAGGGGCTCTTGCCTGGCTCTTGGACGGTCAGGTAAGCCAAAGGACTTGATTTTCGGTTCTCTGCTACTATAGGTGGCTTCAGGCTAGTCAGTGGGCCCTCTTGAACCAGTTTCCCGCCACGGCCGTTTTGGGTGGGAAAATGTCGGCGGCGAGCGGGGGAAACTCTCTTGGTATTTTTAAGCAACGACAGCTTCGTTTTCGAATATTTTTGGTGGAATTGGAGGCGGGGGACTGTCTGCTTTGTTTTGAGGTGCTAAGTTTAAAAAAACAAAACAAAACGCGGTTTTGGAGGGGCAGTTCCGTTTTCTTTTCAGACTCCAATTCTCCGGTTAGGTGCTTGGGGGGGCATGTTTGCAGCACAACTGTGCCAACATTTTAGATCTAAAGTTGGGAAAAGAGCTCTACGGTGTCAGGATGCCTGCAAAAGCCTTGTGTTTGTTATGTGGAGTAAAGAAGTCCACAGTGTCAGAGGCGGGTACCTGTAGGAGCTGCAGCCAGGCTCCCTCTGTGGAACAGCTCCGCTTAGAGGAATCGGAGGAGCAGGACATGGCGACGCAGGGGCCTTTGTCTCCGTTGCTTGACTCGGTGGACCCTATTCCAGGTCCTTCCACGGCACCAGAGGGGCTGCCAGCTTCGGCTCCCGTGGCTGGGGATTTTTTTCTCAGGATTTTGTGGCTCTGATTCAAAGAGCCTTTGGTGGTGCTCCTAGGGACTCTTCTGCTCCGTCAGGGGAGTTGGGGCATAAGAGGCCAGGTGCTCCTATGTCCGGGTTGCCTTCGTTCTTAGCGCCAAAGAGAACCTGGGTAGAGCTAGATAGGCGCTGTCAGTCCGAAGTTTCGGAGGATTTACACACGGAAGTAGAGGAGCGCGAGTCACAGCTGGACGAGGAGCTGGAGGAAGGTGAGATTGCTGACCAGGAGGATCAGGCTAGAGTGGTGTGCATTTTTAGGCGGGAAGAGTTGCCCGCACTGATTTCGGAGACCTTGAGAGCGCTGAATGTACCCGTATCGGAGCTGGTTGAGGAAGCTTCATTAGAGGATCCCCTCTTACAGGCCTTTCGGAAAACGCAAAATGCGTTTCCCATGCATAGAGTGGTGAAGGAGATGATCCAAGGTGAATGGGATAGGCCTGAATCCACGCTCAAGGGTTCTCGAGTGATGTCGAGGCTGTATCCGTTGGTGGAGCAGGATAAGGAGCTTTTTAAGTCTCCTACTGTGGATGCGGTGGTTTCCGCGGTGACCAAGAAAGCCACCATCCCGGTAGAAGGGAGTGCGGCTCTTAAGGATACTCAGGACAGAAAGTTGGATTCGTTGTTAAGACAGGTGTTTGAGGTTAATGCTCTTTCTATGCAAGCTTCCATTTGTGGGGCTTGGTTGGCAAGAGCGTGTCTTCGCTGGGTTCAGGGTGTGCAGGCGGAGGACACAGCTGGTGAGGCGGCGCGTTTGGAGTCGGGGGCAACCTATCTCTCTGATATCCATTATGATCTCATTAGGAGCCTTTCGAATAGTATGGCCTCGGCGGTGGCTGCAAGGAGGTATCTCTGGTTGCGTAGTTGGGCAGCAGATGCTTCGTCTAAGGCTCGGTTGAGTAAACTTCCCTTTAAGGGGCGGCTACTTTTTGGAGAGGATTTGGAAAAGATAGTCAAGGATCTGGGGGAATCCAAAGGCGGTAGGCTACCGGAGGATAAACAAAAGCAAGGGAAATTCCCATCGGTGACTCGGTTCCCTCAGAGGGACTTTCGTCATTTTCGCTCCTCTCGGGTTTCACAGAGCCAAAGAGGGCGTTTCTCCTTTTGCAGCCAGAGCTTTCGGGGCTTCCGGGGGGCCAGCAGAGGTTTTGCTGCAGCCACCTCGGGGGCCAAGAAGCCACAATGAGATCAGGGAGGCCCAGGTGGACGTGGCTGTGGGCGGTCGTCTGCAGCAATTTTACGCTGCCTGGGTCGAGATTACGTCCGATCAGTGGGTGTTGGAGGTGATTCGAGAAGCCTATGCTTTAGAATTTCAACGGCCGGTGGCCGAGGCTTTCGTTCAGTCCCCGTACAAGGCTCTTTCCAAGCGCAAAGCGGTACAGCAAACTTTTCGGAGGTTGCTGGACCTCGATGCGGTAGTGCCAGTGCCTCCGGATCAATGCGGATTAGGTCGAATTTGTGGTTCCAAAGAAAGAAGGAACGTATCGGCCAATTTTGGACCTCAAAAAGGTGAACAAGTGTCTCAGGGTTTCTCATTTTCGTATGGAGACACTGAGGTCGGTCATCATGGCAGTCAGAAAAGGAGAGTATCTGACTTCTCTGGATTTATCCGAGGCCTACCTGCACATCCCGATTCGACGCGACCACCAAAGGTTCCTCAGGTTTGCGGTGCCAGTGGGACATTTTCAGTTTCGGGCGCTGCTCTTTGGTCTGGCGATGGCGCCTCGGACCTTTACCAAAGTCATGGTGTTGGTAGCAGCAGAATTGCGAAAGCACGGGGTGCTGGTGCATCCATATCTGGACGACTGGTTGATTCGGGCAAAGTCCAGGAAGGAGAGCGAGAAGGCAACTGCCACAGTGGTCGGCTGTCTTCAGAAGCTAGGTTGGGTGGTCAATGTGGCCAAGAGCAGCCTGGTGCCTTCCCAGGATCTCGAGTATCTCGGGGCGCGTTTCGATACAGGGGCGGGCAGAGTGTTTCTGCCTCCGCATCGAGTGTTGGCCTTAACAGAGTCTGATTCGGCGGTTCCTCGAGTGTCGGCGTCCGTCAGCGTGGCATTATTTGCAGGTTCTCGGGACGATGGCGGCGACAATAGACTTGGTGCCCTGGGCGAGGGCGCATATGAGACCGTTGCAGAGGGCATTGCTCCGAAGGTGGTCGCATCAGAGAGATCCACTGTCCAAGCGGCTGGTCTGCGCCGACGCAACACGGGAAGCGTTGCAGTGGTGGTTGCGGCCGGCGTCTCTGACGGAAGGCATGCCCCTGGACATTCCGGACTGGATTCCCCTGACCACGGATGCATGTCTCCTAGGTTGGGGGGCGCATTGTCAGGGAAAGTGCACGCAAGGGCAGTGGACGGTTCAGGAACGGTCTTGGTTGATCAACAGGTTGGAACTGCGGGCGGTACGGTTAGCGTTGCTGGAGTTCCAGCGGAATCTGTGAGGAGCAGCGGTGCGAGTGTTTTCAGACAATGCGACGGCAGTGGCCTACGTCAACAGGCAAGGGGGCACCAGCAGTGCTCCCTTAGAGGCCGAGGCGGATCAGTTGTTCGGCTGGGTCGAGCACAACCTTCAAGCGCTGTCGGCAACGCATGTGGCAGGAGTGGACAATGTGGCGGCCGATTTCTTGAGTCGGGTGAGAGTGGATCCGGGAGAGTGGACGCTTCATCCGGAGGTTTACAACGCGGTAGTTTGCCGTTGGGGGCCTCCCGTTATGGACCTCATGGCGACGTTCCAGTCGGCAAAGGTAGGCTGCTTTTTCAGCAGGCGCCGAGAAAGGATGTCGGAGGGGCTGGATGCTCTCGTCCAAGAGTGGCCGAGGGATCGGCTTCTCTATGTGTTTCCTCCTTGGGTTTTAATAGGCCGGGTAGTGCGGCGGATCAAAAAGCACAGAGGGTGTGTCATCCTGATAGCACCAGATTGGCCGAGACGGCCTTGGTATGCGGATCTCCAGCGGCTGCTAGTGGGAAGGCCATGGAGACTGCCGGCCAGACAGGATCTCTTACAGCAAGGTCCGTTGGTGATGCCTCAGGTAGCTCGGTTCTTGCTTACGGCATGGCTCTTGAGAGGGCAAGGTTGAGAGCTAAAGGCTATTCAGCGGAGGTGATTTCAACCTTGTTGAGGGCGCGTAGACAATCTACTTCCTTAGCGTATGTTCGTGTGTGGTGCGTTTTTGAAGCGTGGTGTTTGGATAGGGAGTGTGAGGCCTTGCAGGTTACGATTCCGCAAGTGTTAGCTTTTTTGCAGGATGGGTTCCAGAAAGGTTTGGCGTCCTTGCTAGTCCAGTTGGCGGCGCTTTCATGTTATCGAGGAAAAATCAAGGGACAAGCGATCTGTTCACATCCAGATGTTAAACGGTTTCTGAAAGCAGTGGGGGTTTTGCGGCCACCGCGTAGGCTGTCGGTTCCGCCTTGGGATCTTCAGTTGGTCTTGGCGGCGTTAATTTCTCCGCCATTTGAACCTTTGGCGAGGGCGACTTTAAAGGATCTTACACTGAAGGTCGTGTTCTTAGTGGCCATTGCGTCGGTGCGGCGGATTTCAGAGTTGCAGGCCTTATCTTTGTAGGGAACCGTTCTTGACTTTTTATGAGTCTAAGGTGGTTTTAAGACCAGTGCCGTCGTTTTTGCCGAAGGTCCTGTCTCCATTTCATGTGAATCAGGTGGTTTCCCTGCCGGTATTTCATAAGAATTCAGAGGGTTCTAGTTCTCCGCAGTTAAAGACTTATCTCAGGCGGACAGCGGCGTTCAGAAGGTCGGATAGATTGTTTGTGGTGTTCGGCGGTCCTTGCAAGGGGGAAGCGGCATCCAAAGCGTCGATTGCTAGATGGATAAAGGAAACCATAGCGTCCGCGTATATCCTGAAGGGGAAGGCGGTTCCGGAGGGTTTACGGACGCATTCCACACGAGCCCAGGCAGCTTCCTGGGCAGAGTACAGTTTTGTACCTGCAGCGGAGATTTGTAAGGCGGCGACGTGGTCGTCCTTGAATTCCTTTGTTAAGCACTATCGTCTGGATATTCAGGTGCGAAGGGATACCTCTTTTGGTGCGGCGGTGCTTCAGGCTGGTATTCCTGGTCCTGCCCGGTGAGTACATTTACTGCTCTGTTAAATCTCCTATCTTTCCGGGACTAGACTGGAGGGACGTGAAGGAAGTGTAAATTAGACTTACCTGCTAATTGTAGTTCCTGAAGGAACTCCAGTCTAGTCCTGGATCCCGTCCCATTTTTTGATGGTAGTGGCAGCCTGACGCGAAGTGTGTACAGGTAAGAGAACAGCGAGAACTGTGCAGCTTTGGGTGTGGGGACGGGGATGAGACCCTAAAATAAAATTAAAAAAAAAAAAAAGGGGGGCGTTTTTGCTCTTCCCGATAGGATCGCAAGGCCCTGAACAGTTCAGTTAAATATCATAGTGATTAAGTTTGTTGTTTCTGGTTGGGGACTTATTTGGTTCCTCGGCACTCAGTTTTTTGAGGATGTTTTACTTAATTGTTGCTCTGGTGAGTCTGCTTTGTCAATAGGTTACTGGAGTGGGAGGAGCCGATGCCTGGGTCCTTATACCAGTGTCATCAAAGAATGACGTGTATCAGTCTCCAAGCTGCTGGAAGAGCGTGACATTTCCTATCTTTCCGGGACTAGACTGGAGTTCCTTCAGGAACTACAATTAGCAGGTAAGTCTAATTTACACTTTGAATCCCTCTGACATTTTACTGACTTTAGGCAAGTCACTTAACCCTCAGTTTCCTCAGGTACAAACGTAGGACTCTATGTGGAAACCTTGCACTGAAGGCCTAACACAGGTTTCCTAATGCAAGTTTGCAGATGTTTTTTGCTCAGCTATGCTATAAGCAAATAGCACAGCAGCTCATTTGCATGCTAAACATAGAGAGCAAACCAGGTGCACAAGGTTCTGTGTTGGCAGCACCTATATCTTCTGCATAAAGTTTGGCACTTGTGCTGGAATGCTATTTGATGCATACAGCAATAATGTTTTAGACCAGGGCTTGACAAAGCCTGGGCGCCATGGCAACTATAAATTGAACCCTGGTGCTCAAGATTTCATTGCCCCCTCTTTCTCCCTGCCATCATCCACTTTAACTTAGAATTCCTGCCATATTTGCTGCTCCAGTGTGATCAGCTCTGCATGTAGTTTGAACCACATGGTGGAGGAAGTTTGCTGATCTAGCAAGACTTGAATCTGTGAGATCAGCAGACTTCTTCCACCACTTGGCTCAAGCTACATGCAGAGCCAATAGTGGTGAAGCAGCTCTACAGGAATTCTAAGATATCAGATGATAGCAAGGAGGGGCGGGGAGCGAGGAAGAGAGAGATACGGGGTGACGTGGGGGGGGGGGGGGCGCGCTAGGGGAGGTTTTTGCTTTATGTATTACCAGGCCATGGTGGTATGTGAAACAAAAGAAGTTGGCTTGGGTTCAGCTATAAATGGTCACCAATATGCTGCTGACATCATACTCATTGGGGGTTGGTGGGAGGGTGAGGAGGAGAAGGATTGTTGCGTTTTGTAGGCACTATCTAATGGCATTTTAAGGGCTTGATTTTAAAGCTTTGTTTTCTCATCAAAAATCGGGAAAACAGTAAATTGGGCCCTTAAAGGAGCTGTGATACATCTTTTGGGGATGGGGGGCACTGTGACAGTTCTCGGCAGCTGGCTCCTAGATTCCAAGAAAATTTATCAAGGCCTGTTCTACACAGAAGTTCTGCTCAGAATAATGTTTGTTTGTTTAAACTTATTTCTAGACCTCCTTTCTACAATTCACAACTGTTCACAATTAAGAAATGTGTAACAGGGGCCTATTCAGCACACTGTTTTACATGAAACAGAAAGAAAGAGTAAACGGTACAATATAGTTTAACAGTTTACATCAGCTATTTACAGTTCCTTATCGCCTCCAGTCCCGCACCTCTGGGTAGTGCCCCTCCTCCAGCAGCTTGGAGACTGAGCATGTCCTCTTTTGATGACACTCGGCCCATATACAGTATATAGCTGGCACTGCCTACCAGCCCCAGTATGCTCAGTCTCCAAGCAGCTGGAGGAGGTAGTGAGCCAGGGTGCTGGACTCACTGAAGGAACAAATAAGGAGCTTGGTTAGTGTGAGATTTCTAGGTTTATTTTGGGTCCCTGCCCTTACAGGGGTAGTTTTTGTTTTTAAAGCTAGTTAGGAAAAAGAAAAAAAAATCGGAGGACCCCCCCCCCCGCCCCTTTCCAGGAACGTGTGCAGGGTCAGGAGGATGCAGAAAAGGTGGGATCCTCGAGCAGCTCCCGATCCTGTTGGCGGGTGAGGAGCCGCCGAATCGGGGCGACTGACCGAGTTTCTTCCACTACCCCCCCCCCCCCCCCCCCCAGTGCCGAAGCCCTCAGTGTGCAGCTGAGTGCAGGGGGAACAGAGCACTGCAGAAGGGACAGCAGTAACGGTCTGGTAAGTCCAGGGATTGTTAGGGGACGGCAGCAGAGGGCTGTCCCAGGCAGAAGAAGCGGCGGCGGTGTGGTGGGTGGGGAGACAGACGTAGCTCATGGCGGTGAGTTTAGAGGCCTGGAGTGCGTGGTGTCGGGTTCCTGCCGGAGTGCGGAGCAGCCCGCAGTCGGCCTTTCCACCCACACAGGGTGCTCAGCTTACTTGGGCCTGTGTTCACTGATTTTTTTTTTTTACTTGGCACAGCTCAGCGTTGCCATGGTTGGTGACAGGCCTGATGCCTGTTTAAAACTGCGGGGCCTTTTTTCTTGCTTTGTTTTATTTATTTTAATTTAATTTCTTTTGGTTTGTTTTTGCTGTATTCTCCTTCTGGGTTTGTTTGGCTTGTAAGGAATTAGTCGTTTTTCAAAAAATATTTTAAAACTCCAAGTGAATTGGAGAACAGTTGGGGTGGAGACCGCTGCTTCCTGTGTGCAGCAGAGCCCACCATGCCAGCAAGGCCTCAGTGCCTGGTTTGCGGGTCCCGCAGGGGTGCAGGCTTGGAGGCTAGAGTATGTGTCGGGTGCACACAGGAGGCTACCTCCCTGGAACGGGATCTAAAGGACAAGGCGAGTCTGGGGACCCCCACCCTGACGCAGGAGGGAGGGGTTTCTGCTTTTGTAGCTAACTAGGGGGGGACCATGGGCCGTCAGCTGCTCCGGGACCCTCCACATCTCTCACCTGAGAGGTAACCGGCTTCCCGGGGGTTTCTCTCACCGGAGTTTGTATTACTGTTGCATAGGGTGTTTTGCTTGCACCAGCAAGGCTTGACTGGTGGCCCCCCTTCATCGGCAGTGGGATCAAAGAGGGTGGTGATTGCAGTAGATGGTGAGACGGGAGTCCCGGCTAAGAGGGCCAGGGACCTTGAGGAGTGACACCCCTCACCAGAGAAGGCCCAGAGGGAGACGACTTGGACATGGGTCTGGACCTTCCCAAGGAGTTAGAAGATGGTGAGATTCCGGAGGTGGAAAATCAGGCCAGGCTGGTGAGTGTTCCGTCAGGAGGAGCTCCCGGCACTCATCTCAGAGTCCTTAAAGACACTGAATATGCCCACGAGTCTCCCAGCAGAGGAGGAGACTTTGGAGGATCCTCTACTCCAGGCTGTTCAGAAGTCGCAAGCAGTGTTCCTTATCGTTCCTCCAGCTTAGTCCTCTACCAACGGGTTGTATGCACATCCTCCTGCAGCTTGGAGACTGGACCGCATTCCATATCAGCTCCAGTGTGTCCAGTCTCCACGCAGCAGGAGGACTTAGTGAGTCTAGGTGCTGGACTCACTGGAAGAACAGATAAGGAGCAGTATTGTGCTAAATTTAATTTTTTTCTTTATTTGGCTGATTGGCTTGGGCTGGCTCTTTAAGGGCACTCAAAAAACCCCCAAAAAACAAAAAAACCCGAATAGCTTCCCCCCCCCCCCCCCCCGAGCTGCTACAACAGCTGTCAGCTTCGGGTCGAGGTGGAGGAGGGTTTTTGTTTTCTCCGTTGCTTTCCCCCGTCTGCCAAGCCACCGTTGGATTTCCTGCCAGCCTGTCTGTCGGTCAATCCACATAAAAGGATCTCTGTCCCAGGACTAATCGGGGCACAGCTCCTACCACGGTACCCCAGCAGTCCGGTTCTGCCTCTGGGCAGTCCGCGGCAATTTGTCTGCCCTTTTTTTCTTTAGACCTGGGTGTTTGAGCTGGGGGCCGGATCGGGCGTTTTCAGCCCTTGGCAGCTTCCTCGGGTGAGAGGGACCGATACGGGACGCGCTCTACCGCGCCGGCCTGTGCTCGGCTTGCGGGTTCCTAGCGCCCGTAGAAAAAAGCGCCAAAACTTTTTTCTGTGGAGCCGCGGCCATTTTGAGCACGCGGCTCTACGGGTCTCCGTGCCACCGCGTGTCGGCGGACAGCTCTGGAGCTTCTTTTTTTTTTTTTTGTTTGGCGCTGCTGCTGCTGTTCTGCCCAGTTTCTCTGGGGTAATATTTTATTTCGAGTTTAATTTAGTTTCTTTGTGTTTCTTTGTTTTTTTCCCGCGTTTTGCTCAGTGACTGTTTTGCAGTCCATTTTTGTTTGAAATGCAGTATTAGATAAAAAAAAAAAAAAAAAAAAAAGAACCAACGTGGGCTAATAGGGCAGTGCACCCATGCTGAGGGGTGCCTTCTTGTCTTTGGCCTAGCGCTTGCTGGAGGCAGCAGTTCCTCGGGCCCTGCCCTGGTAGAGCTTATGCCCTCTAGCTCTCAGTTTAATCTGCGGCACCCGCAGGGGGGCCTGCGGGGAAACGGGCGTCTGTCATTGCTGCGCCTCTGTTTCCCTCTCTATGGAGCAGCAATTGGAGATGTCAGGGGCCCCGGAAGCTCAGGGGGCTCTGGTGGGGGAGGAGAGCGGAGCAGTGGTGGCTGGTCCTTCTGTTCCTTCACCGTCGGTCGTGCCCGGGTTGGCCAGTGGGCCATTGGATCTCGGGGGCTCTTCTCTCATGCACGAATTCTCTCCGGATTTTGTGCTGCTGATGCATCAGGCCTTTTGTCGCAGTCGGCAGGGGCAGCTGCCTGGTACCTTGCCTGTCGCTCCCTCGGAGATGCTATCACCGGTGGGTGACCGTGCAGCTGGCGGGGCAAAGGCCCCCAAGCGCCCCCGCCCGGCTGATCTCTCCCTTGCTGACGCTGACTGGCAAGAGGCGGAAGAGATGGACTTGGATTTGGATATCGACATGGAGGAACTAGAAGAGGGGGAGATTGCGGAACCCGAGGATCAGGCTCGAATTATTCGGGTGTTCCGTAAGGAAGAATTACCGGCCCTGATTACGGAAGCCCTACAGACGCTCCGCTTGGCGCCGGAGCGACCAACAGAGGATGAGGATGCGGCAGATCCCATCATTCAGGCGGTCCGTCAGACCCAGGTAGTTTTCCCCATTCACAAGGTGATTGATCAGATGATCCAGGCGGAGTGGGATGCACCCGAGTCCGGTCTTAAGGGGGTCCGGGTCATGAACAAGCTGTATCCCCTGGCGGACAAGGACAAGGAGCGCTTCCGATCCCCCAAGGTTGATGCTACGGTGTCCGCGGTTTACTAAGAAAACCACTATACCAGTAGAAGGCAGTGCGGCCTTGAAAGAAGCACAGGACCGAAAGATGGATGGCTTGCTGAAGCAATCTTTTGAGGCGGATGCACTGGCGTTACAGGCTTCTATTTCTGGTGCTTGGATTGCGCGGGCTTGTCTTCGGTGGGTACAGCACCTACGGCAGTCGACTTCCTTGGAGGATGACGCAGTGAGGGAGCTTCAGCGCTTAGAATCGGGTTCGGCATATCTAGCGGACGTCCACTATGACCTCATCAGAGCCCTGTCGAACAGTATGGGTTCCCTGGTAGCGGCGCGTAGGGCTCTTTGGCTGAAGAATTGGGTGGCTGATGGCTCGTCAAAGGCGCGGCTCGGCAAGCTTCCCTTTTGGGGAAGGCTGCTGTTTGGTGAAGCGTTGGAACAGTTGGTTAAGGACCTGGGAGAAACTAAGGGGGGCCGGTTGCCAGAGGATAAGCCCAGACGTGGTAAGGCGGCACCGGCATTTCGTGGCCAAAGTAGAGACTTTCGGAGATTTCGTTCCCCCCGTTTTGCAGGGTCCTCGAGGGGTCGTTACGCCTCTAGGTACCAGAGCTTTCGTGGATTTCGGGGGGTCAGTAGAGGTTTTGCGGCGGGGTCCTCCGCTGTCGCCCGAAAGCCACAATGAAGGGCGGCGGGTCCCGGCAGAGATTCGGCCTCTTGGGGGTCGCCTTCGGGGGTTTCTCTCTGCCTGGGCCCACATTACGTCCGACCAGTGGGTGTTGGAGATCATCCGCGACGGCTATGCCTTAGATCTCGCCCGGCCGGTTCTAGACTCCTTCGTCCTATCTCCTTGCCGTAACCCGCAGAAGGCTTTCCAGCTGCGACAAACAGTAAACCGGCTGCTGCAGTTGGCAGCGATTGTTCCCGTCCCGCCAGCGGAATACGGTCTCGGCCGGTATTCCATTTATTTCGTGGTGCCAAAGAAGGATGGCTCCCTCTGTCCCATTCTCGATCTGAAGGGCGTCAATCGTTGTCTTTGGGTACCTCATTTTCGGATGGAGACGCTACGATCCGTTATCGTCGCAGTCAGAAAAGGGGAGTTCTTGACCTCTCTCGATCTCACCGAGGCTTATCTGCACATTCCCATCCGGGCGTCCCATCAGAAATTTCTCCGTTTCGCTCTTCCCTGGGGACATTATCAGTTTCAGGCTCTGCCCTTCGGTTTGGCTACTGCTCCTCGCGTATTCACCAAAGTTATGGTGGTGGTGGGGGCAGCCTTGCGTAGGGAGCAGATCTTGGTCCATCCGTACCTGGACGATTGGTTAATTCGAGCAAAGTCCCGAGACGAGAGCCTGGCGGTCACGGTGAAAGTGGTATCCTTCTTAAAGTCCCTCGGTTGGGTGGTCAATCCGCTCAAGAGCCGCCTCGTGCCCACACAGGTGCTCGAGTACCTGGGGGTGCGGTTCAGTACTCGGAAGGGCTCCGTGTTCCTCCCAGATCGGAGAGTTCTGGCCCTGCAGAGGCTGGTGAGGAAGTTCCGCAAGCTATCAGCACCATTGGCGTGGCATTACCTTCAAGTGCTGGGAACGATGGCGGCAACCTTGGAGGTGGTCCCTTGGGCCCGGTTTCATATGCAATCGTTACAGCGTGCCCTTCTTCGCCGCTGGTCCAATCAGTTCGACCCCTTGAGCAAACGGCTTCCGTGTGCGCCGCGGGTCCGGAAAGAGCTGCAGTGGTGGCTTCAGCCGTCTGTTTTGCGGGCAGGAATGCCCTTGGAGCAGCTCGAGTGGCTTCCGCTGTTGACAGGTGCCAGTTTGGCGGGCTGGGGAGCCCATTGCGGAGCGGAGTTTGCGCAGGGTCTCTGGTCAACGGAGGAGAGCAAGTGGTCGATCAACCGTCTGGAGCTGAGAGCGGTGTTTCGGGCACTGCAGCACTTCGAGGCTCACTTGACGGGGCGAGCGGTGCGGGTGCTGTCCGACAATGCCGCGACCGTGGCATACCTAAATCGACAGGGCGGCACCGGCAGCTCGGCCATGGAGGAAGAAGCCCAGAGTCTGTCTGTGTGGGTGGAGCCGCGATTGCAAGCAATCTCGGCAGCGCACATAGCAGGAACGGACAACGTAATGGCGGATTTTCTCAGCAGAGTGCGAGTGGACGCAGGGGAGTGGGAGCTAAATCCCACCGTCTTCGAGCAGTTAGTGCTTCGTTGGGAAATGCCCGTGATGGATCTTATGGCGACCTTCCGTTCCGCCAAGGTGAGTCGGTTCTTCAGCCGACGGCGGGAACCCATGTCGGAAGGCATCGATGCTCTCATGCGGCCGTGGCCCTCGGGTCTTCTCTACGTCTTCCCCCCGTGGGCACTCCTCGGTCGAGTGATCCAGCGTATCGAGGCGCATCGCGGACGGGTACTGTTGATTGCGCCGGATTGGCCCCGACATCCGTGGTATGCCGACCTGGTGCGTTTACTCGACGGGGTTCCGTGGTGTCTTCCGTTGTCGCCGGAGCTGCTGCTTCAGGGTCCACTCCTGATGCCGCGAGTGGAGAGATTCTCGCTTACGGCTTGGCCATTGAAAGGGCGCTGCTAAGGAAGAAAGGTTACTCCACATCGGTGGTTACAACCTTGCTTCAGGCGCGTAAACGTTCCACTTCGCTCGCGTATGTCCGCGTCTGGCGCGTCTTTGAGGACTGGTGTTCAAGGCGTCAGATCCGGGCTGCCACAGCTTCTGTCCCGGTGGTGCTTGATTTTTTGCAGGATGGCTTCGATAAAGGGTTGGCAGCTAGCTCCTTGCGGGTACAGCTGGCGGCTCTGGCCTGCTACCGGGGAAAGGTGCACGGGGTAGCTCTCGGAACACATGTTGATGTCGGGCGTTTCCTTAAAGCGGTTGCCCGGTTGCGTCCGGCTCGTCGACTTACGGTCCCTCCGTGGGATCTTAACTTGGTGCTGCGGGCGCTGAGTAGGGCGCCTTTCGAGCCTTTATCGCAGGCCTCTGTGAAGGATTTGACTTTGAAGGTTGTCTTTTTGGTGGCCATCTGTTCGGCTCGGCGTATTTCGGAGCTCCAGGCGCTTTCCTGTAGGGAACCCTTTCTCTCCTTTTCCTCTCATAAGGTGGTGCTTCGCCTGGTTCCTTCCTTCCTCCCTAAAGTGTCTTCTGCCTTTCATGTGAATCAGGTGGTTTCTCTTCCCGTCTTGCGGGTGGCGGGAGAGCAGGCTTCCGACCGGGGGCTTAGTCGCTTGGATATCCGGCGATCTTTGCGCCGTTATTTGTCAGTCACCGAATCCTTCCGCAAGTCCGATCGCTTGTTCGTCTTGTTTGGGGGGCCCAGGAAAGGTGAGGCGGCGGCGAAGGCCTCTATCTCCCGGTGGATTAAGGAGGCCATTGTCTCCGCCTATTTGTTACAGGGTCGCTCTGCTCCGATGGGTCTTCGGGCTCATTCGACTAGAGCGCAGGCGGCCTCCTGGGCGGAATACAGTTTGGTGCCTCCACTGGAGATTTGCAGGGCGGCGACTTGGTCGTCTTTGTATACCTTCAGCAAGCATTATCGGCTTGATGTTCTGGCGGAGAGGGATGCCTGTTTTGGGTCGGCGGTCTTGCGTGCCGGCTGGCAGGGTCCCTCCCGTTAGTACTGCTCTGTTACATCCCGTTGGTAGAGGACTAAGCTGGAGGAACGATAAGGAAATAGTAATTACACTTACCTGGTAATTGTAGTTTCTTGAGAGACGACAGCTTAGTCCTCAGTCCCGCCCGTGGGTATCTGCCTTGGCGCAGCACGCGTTCAACCTGGGATGCAGTTGGGGCGGGTAAGTATATCCCGCTTACTTTCATCTGCTTACTTTGTCTATTCCCTGTCTCTCGCAACCTGGCTCTGGCTCGGCAGGCGGGGGGCAGGGCATGGGGCGGTCTCCCCTTCCGGATGGCTTCCTCGGTACTTTTGGGGGGGGTTCCGTTCTACAGTTTTTTTTCAGCAGTTTATGATGCTTTCTAATTGCTAATCATTAATGATACTTTAAAAATTTATAGTGCATTTTTTTGGTATTGGCTACTTATTTGTTGCTCTGAGTCTGCTTTGTCAATAGCTCTGAGTCTGCTTTGTCAATAGTTCACTGGAGCTGATATGGAATGCCAGCACACTACTTGCAGGAATGCAGAGTTTTGATTGGTCCAGTCTCCAAGCTGCAGGAGGATGTGCATACAACCCGTTGGTAGAGGACTAAGCTGTCGTCTCTCAAGGAACTACAATTACCAGGTAAGTGTAATTACTATTTTCCAGTGCACAGAATGGTCAGACAGATGATAAAGGAGGAGTGGCATCTGCCAGAAGCTGGCCTCGGGTGGGTAGACCTTGTCGCGCCTTTACTGTTGGTACCAATGACATAGGAAAATGTGGTAGGGAAGTTCTGGAGGCTAAATTTAAGCTTTTAGGTAGGAAGTTGAAATCCAGAACTTCCAGGATAGCGTTCTCCGAAATGCTTCCTGTTCCACGTGCAGGACCCAAAAGACAGGCAGAGCTCCGGAGTCTCAATGCGTGGATGAGACAATGGTGCAAGGATGAGGGTTTTGGATTTGTTAGGAACTGGGGAACATTCTGGGGAAAGGGGGGGCTCTTCCGAAGGGATGGGCTTCACCTTAATCAGGATGGGACCAGACTGCTGGCATTAACCTTTAAAAAAGAGATAGAGGAGCTTTTAAACTAGAAAATAGGGGAAAGCCGACAGTCACCCAGGAGCGCATGGTTCGGACAAAGGTATCCTTGAAGGATACTACCAAAAACAGTGAGGTTCCAAAAGGGAGTATAGTAGCCCAAATGCCCTTGAGTAAGGAGCAGACAGAGCATAAAGATTCCCAATTACCCATGCCTACCAATAGCCAGATTAATAATAAAATTAATAAAATACAGTCACTAAAATGCTTGTATGCCAATGCTAGAAGTCTAAACAATAAGATGGGAGAATTAGAATATATAGCACTAAATGAGAGGTTAGATATGATTGCACTCTCAGAGACATGGTGGAAGGAGGATAACCAGTGGGACACTGTGATACCTGGATACAAACTATATCGTAATGATAGAGCTGAACAAATTGGTGGAGGGGTTGCGCTCTATGTTAAAGAGGGCATTGAGTCAGAAAGGATTAAAGTTTTGCAGGGAACACAATTTGCTGTAGAATCTCTATGGATTGAAATTCCATTTATGAAAGGGAAGGTGATGGCAGTGGGAGTATACTATCGACCGCCTGGCCAGAATGAACAAATGGATGATGAAATGCTCAAAGAAATCAAGGAAGCTAACAAAAGCCACAACAGAGTAGTAATAATGGGTGATTTCAATTACCCCGGTATCGACTGGGACAAGCTAAAGAGATAAAGTTTCTAGATGAAATAAATGACTGCTTCTTGGAGCAGCTGATTCATGATCCGACCAGAGGGGAAGCCATACTGGACCTAGTCCTTAGTGGAACGCCAGATCTGGTGCAAGAAATAAGGGTGTTGGGACCACTTGGCAATAGTGATCATAGTATGATCATGTTTGATTTAATCAGTGGAGGACAGATAGTAAAGGAATCCACAGTACTACCTTTTAACTTTCAAAAGGGAGACTATGATAGAATGAGGAATATAGTTCGGAAAAAACTAAAAGGAGCGGTTCCAAAGGTTAAAGACTTACAGCAAGCTTGGGTGTTATTTAAAAATACTATCCTCGAAGCTCAGACCAGCTGTATTCCACGCATTAAGAAAAGTGGAAGAAAGTCCAAAAAACTGCCAGCATGGTTTAAAGGTGAGGTCAGAGAGGCTGTTGCTGCCAAAAGAGCAACCTTCAGGACATGGAAAAAAGAGCCAAATGATGAAAACTGGAAACAACACAAGCACTGGCAAGTTAAATGCAAAGCATTGATAAGGCAGGCAAAGCGGGAATTTGAGAAGAAACTTGCTACGGAAGCAAAAACACGAAATAAAGACTTTTTCAAGTACATTCATAGCAAAAGGCCTGTGAGAGAGTCAATTGGACCATTAGATGATAGAGGGGTAAAAGGGGCAGTAAGAGGGGACAAGGCTATAGCAGAGAGACTGAATGAATTCTTTGCTTTGGTCTTTACTGAGGAAGATGTAGGGATGTTACCCAAGACTGAAGTGGTATTTAAAGGTGATACTGCAGAGGAATTGAGAGAAATATCGCTACACCGGGAAGATATATTACAACTATTTGATAAACCGAATAGTAACAAATCACCTGGACCGGATGGTATACATCCCAGAGTGTTGAAAGAACTGAAATATGAGATTGCAGACCTGCTATTGGTAATCTGTGAACTTTCATTAAAATCATCTGTAATACCTGAAGATTGGAGGGTCGCCAACGTAACACCAATTTTTAAAAAGGGTTCCAGGGGTGACCCGGGAAATTACAGACCGGTGAGCCTGACGTCAGTACCAGGGAAAATGGTAGAAACCATCATAAAGAACAAAATTACACAGCATGTAGATAGTCATGGCCTAATGGGAGACAGCCAACAGGGCTTTAGACAAGGAAGATCTTGTCTTACTAATCTGATCTGTTTTTTTGAAGGTGTGCATAAACAGGTAGACAAAGGTGAGTCGGTTGATATAGTGTATCTGGACTTTCAGAAAGCTTTTGACAAGGTCCCCCATCAGAGACTTTTGGCAAAGCTAAAAAGTCATGGGATAGGAGGCAGTGTACTATTGTGGATCGGGAACTGGTTAAAAGATAGAAAGCAGAGGGTAGGGCTAAATGGCCAATATTCCCAATGGAAAAAGGTGAATAGTGGAGTACCCCAGGGATCTGTACTAGGTCCCCTACTTTTTGACATATTCATAAATGACCTGGAAAAAGGAATAACTAGTGAGGTTATCAAATTTGCAGATGACACAAAACTGTTTAAAGTTGTTAAAACCCCAGAGGATTGTGGAAAACTGCAGGAGGATCTGGATAAATTGGAAGACTGGGCATCCAAATGGCAGATGAAATTTAATGTGGACAAGTGCAAAGTTATGCACCTAGGAAAGAACAACCCACACTATAGTTACACGATGCAAGGCTCCACATTAGAAACCACCACCCAGGAAAAAGATTTAGGAGTCATCGTGGATAACATGTTAAAACCCTCCGCCCAGTGTGCAGCGGCGGCCAAGAAAGCAAATAGAATGCTAGGTATCATAAGGAAAGGGATGGAGAATAAAACAAAGGATATTATAATGCCTCTGTATCGCTCCATGGTACGACCGCACCTTGAATATTGTGTGCAATTCTGGTCACCGTATCTTAAAAAGGACATAGAGTTATTAGAAAAAGTACAGAGAAGAGCCACCAAATTGGTGAAGGGGATGGAAGGCTACTCCTATGAAGAGAGGCTAAAAAGGTTAGGGCTCTTTAACCTGGAAAAGAGACGGCTGAGGGGAGATATGATAGAGGTCTATAAATTAATGAATGGAGTGGAACGGATAAACGTGGATCAATTGTTTACGCTATCAGAATATAGAAGGACTAGGGGACATGTAATGAAGCTACAGGGTAAACTATTTAAGACAAATAAGAGAAAATATTTCTTCACTCAACGTGTAATCAAACTCTGGAATCTGTTACCGGAGGATGTAGTAAGGGCTGTTAGTATAGCTGGGTTTAAAAAAGGTTTGGACAAGTTCCTGGAGGAAAGGTCCATAAACCACTATTAAAAAGGGACCCAGGATATCAATGCTTGACCTAGTACAAGCACTGCAGAACCTGTGTCTTTTGGGGAAACTGCTAGGTACGTATGACCTAGATTGGCCACTGTTGGAAACAGGATACTGGGCTTGATGGACCTCGGTCTGACCCAGTATGGCATTTCTTATGTTCTTATGTTCTTATGTTCTTACTTCCTGCCTGAGCATGAGCGCGAGCTCCTGCGGTCTCTGAAGGTGGACGTGGCAGTGTCTGCAGCTACTAAGAAGACCACAATACCTGTAGAAGGGAGTGCAGCTGTCAGGGATGCCCAGGATAGGAAGCTGGACACACTGTTGGAGCAGGCTTTTGATATTTCTGCCTTGTCCCTGCAGGCCTCCATCTGCGGAGCGTGGGTGGCTAGGACATAAGAACACAAGACTTGTCTCCGTTAGTCGCAAAGGCTTCAGGGTCCGGGGGACTCAGAGCCTGCCATGTCAGGAGAAGCGGAAAAGTTGGAGTCGGGGGCGGCCTATCTGGCGGACATCCATTACGTTCTCATCAGGGGCCTTTCCAAGAGCATGGCTTTGATGGTGGCCGCCGTTACTTGTGGCTTAGGAACTGGGCAGCGGACAGTTCCTTTAAGTCCCAGCTTATTAAGCTGCCCTTTAAGGGGAAGCTCCTCTTTGGAGAAGACTTGGAGAAGTTGGTTAAGGACTTGGGGGAGTCCAAAGGGGTTCAGTCACCCAAGGACAAGCTAAAGAGTGTCAGACGGCTGCCTGGCTGAGAATCTTCACAGTCTTGGCAAGTGCATACAGTATATCTATATGATTTGCAAGGGATTGTGGGCAATGTAGTTCATTCACACCAGACACAGCTGCTGACAATAATTTAGTTGTGCTCAAGTGTTAAAGCCAATAAGATATTTATTTATGGGGTTATTTCTCCCAACACAGATATGCTTGGTAGCACATAAATAAATCAGGTTACTTGCTTCCAGTGTTTAACTTGGAAAAACAAAGTCAAAATCAGGAAAACCAACCTTTAAACTTGTCAGGCAATTAGCTAATGTTTTCTTAGCATATAACTAACAAACGAAAAGCCACAAAAAAAGAAAAACAACCTGTTCTTTTCAGGTTAACTTCTGATTACTTCCCACATAGATTCAGAAGTGATTCTCTCCTAGCTCACAAGCAATTAGGTAAGGCTTAATTGCTAGCAGTTACCAGCTGAAACCCCTTAGCTGGCTTGCCTTCCACTGTGTGGGTCAAATCCTGCTTCAGGAGCTTTTCTGAGTAGATTAAAGAACAAATTTGTATTTCTTTGTGATGGTTGCTGTACTTTATAACAGAAAGTTACCAACGGAGTTTAGATAGAGAACAATCCATATAAATACATTCTTCATCTGCAATCATTTCCCCATCTCAAAGGAGTGGAAATACAAACACAATATCATTACCTAAAGACTTTAAAAAAGCTAGAAAACTAACCAATAATAGGGCCTTCTCTCACTGTGCACCGACTTTCTGGAATAATCTACCAGACAACGTTCGCCTCCTGACCGAAATTAAAGAATTTAGAAAAAAACTAAAAACACACCTATTTACCTCACATTACACACCTCTGGTTAACCAAACCAAACAAAGAGATACAGGTTAATAAACTACTAGACACACACCTATCTGATAATAAAAAATGTAAAAACTGTTAATACAATGTTGCTTTCACGTAATTCAAACTGTATAAAACTAATGTAAATATGTAAAAAGTTTTCATTACATCCTCACTATATCTCAGGATGTAAACAATGTTTGCATGCTTATTTATACTGTTATATGTAAACCTGTTCCCTGTAAATGACTAGGACATGATTACTCATGTACCTTCAATTTTCTCTGTTCATTGTAAACCGCACTTGATACTTGGGAAAGAGCGGTATATAAATGTGTGATAAATAAATAAATAAATAAATCTTCAACAAGCATAGGTTCAATATCATGGATTGGCACAGATGAATCTCTCAATGGAGCACTTTCAGGAGAATACTTGTTTCCCTGCTGTCTTTCAAGGTTATAGCTAGGGCATAGATCAGTGTTCATACCTGAGCTTCCATTGCTGCTAGAGTTCCTCTCTATATAGCCTGGCCAGTATGTAGTCCAGTTCTTATGTCCAGCCTTCCAATCCAGATCCCTGGACACTGGATCTCTCTTCACATACCTTCTGGCACGGGTCTTAGGGTCCCTTCCACGTGCAGCCGTCTCCCTCACAGGTAGCGTCTGGAGATTCCTAGCTCTGCAGCACCATTCCTCTGGCTTTCCCCAGTCCAATGGTGTATGCTGGCCCTTGGAATACCTCCCAGTATACGTACTGCTTTGGACTCTTCTAGACCTCTCAAAGGCTTTTCTCCTCTTTCTTCCAGAGGGTCTCTTTCCCTCTCTGTCCGTCTGGTTTGGCTTCTGCTTCTGATGATCCTTCAGATGAAACTGATGATCCTTCTCTGGATATCCAAGGTGATCATGAAGATCGTCATCTGTAGAATAAACTCTACTCTTATTCTGCTTAGATGAGTGCTCCTCCCTAACACAGCGCAGCTATGCTGAATCAGGCCCTGCCCTTTGAGATGAGTGCTTAGGGATTACCTCATAGCCCTCCTGATTGAACACACGTTTCCCCACTTCAGCTCCTCTAATGGCTGTTGGAAACCTGGTGCATTCTGGGACTGGTAGTCTTTTTTTTATGGGAAAATTCTGTTTTCTTATTTCTACCAGAACTGACAGGTTGCTTGTTCAGAATCACTTCACCTTTTTTATAGCTCCTTCCTGAGCTATGATAAGCTTCCTTATCACAAGCGGAGTCTTAGTACTTCCTCTGCTCAAAGTCAGCCGAGGGAGTTTAAGCGTTTTCTTACCCCTCGCTTCAACAAGGCTCAGAGAGGTAAGTTCCCTGCCAGAGGACAGGGTCTTTGTGGTTTCTGAGGAGTAGGAAGAAGCTTTGGAGCCGCTGTTACCTTGGGGCACAAAAGAGGATAATGAGGTGAGGTGGGCTCAGGCAGGGGTGTTGCCCGTAGGAGGTCGGCTGCGGGAGTTTCACTCTGCCTGGGCCCATATCACATCTGACCAATGGGTCCTGGAGGTGGTCAGAGAGGGCTACACCCTGGAATGGATCCATCCAATAAGAGAAATTTTTTTATCCAGTCCCATTGCAAGGCTCAAGACAAGTTGGTGGCGGTAAGGGAAACCCTGTCATGCCTTTTGCAGCTGCGAGCTGTTGAACCAGTGCCTTCAGACCAGTGCGGTTGAAGTCGATACTCCATTTATTTTGTGGTGCCCAAAAAGGAGGGCTCCTTTTGTCTGATTCTTGACCTCAAAGGGGTCAACTTCTGTCTGCAGGTCCCGCATTTCTACATGGAAATGCTGAGGTCAGTGATAGCGGCGGTAAGGAGCGGGGAGTTTTTGACATCACTAGATCTCATGGAAGCTCATCTACACATTCCCATAAGACCAGATCACCAGTGGCTCCTTCGCTTTGCAGTACCTATGGGTCACTTCCAGTTTCAGGCGTTGCCTTTTGGGCTGGCAACAGCATCACATACTTTTCACCAAGGTTATGGTGGCGGCAGCAGCGGCACTTAGCAAGGAAGAGATTCTTGTGCACCCATACCTCGACGATTGGCTGATTCGGGCCAAGTCCAGGGAAGAAAGCAAAAAGGTGACAGAGTAGTGGAGTTCCTCCAAAGGGTTCGTTGGGTGATCAATCTGTCCAAGAATCATTTGAGTCTGATTTAGGATCTCTAGTATCTTGGGGTGGGCAGAGTGTTCCTGCCAAGGGCATGAGTGCACGGGCTGCGAGGCTTGATACGCCGCTTCCTGGGCTTGGCAAGCCTGGCATTACTTGCAAGTTTTGGGAACCATTGCGGCCACGATCGAGTTGGTCCCATGGGCAAGGGCGCATTTGCGCCCGTTGCAGAGGGCATTGCTTCATCGGTGGTCCCACCAGAGCCAGCCTCTGACCCAGGTTCTCCCTTATCCACTGGAGGCCAGGAAATCTCTCAGGTGGTGGCTATGCCTGGGAGACTTGGAGAGGGGCATGCCCCTCGAAGCCCCAGAGTGGATCCCGGTGGTTACGGATCCCAGTCTGTCCAGCTGGGGGGCCCATTGCGAGGGAAGCTTAGTGGTCGATCAACGGGCTCGAAATGCGGGCGGTGGCTCTTGCCCTGGACAGCTTCGAAGACATCTTACATGGAAAAGCAGTATGGGTCTTCTCGGACAATGTGACCACGGTAGCGAATATGAAGCAGCAGGGGGGCATGGGCAGCCTAGCCCTGGAGGAGGAGGCCGAAAGACTGTTCGGTTGGGCGGAGGCCTGGCTGCAGGCAGTATTGGTGGCACACGTAGCGGGAGTCCAGAACGTGCAGGCGGACTATCTCAGCCAGGTTCAGGTGGATTCCGGAGAGTGGTGCCTCAACCATGAGGTGTTCGAGCAGCTGGTGCAACGCTGGGGCGAGCCGGTCATGGACTTGATGGCAACATTCGACTCGGCCAAAGCTGGATGGTTTTTCAGTAGGAGAAGAGAACGAATGTCTGAGGGCCTCGACGCCCTAGTTCAGAGGTGGCCTGAAGGGGGGCTTCTCTGTGTTTCCCCCGTGGGCGCTCATAGGCAGAGTGCTGCAGTGGATAGAGGTGTACCAGGGGTTGGTAGTTCTGGTCACCCCCCCGATTGGCCTCGGCATCCTTCGTATGTTGACCTGGTTCATCTCCTGGTGGCCCGACTGTGGCGACTCCCGCTGCGCAAGGACCTGCTAATACAGGGTCCAATATGCATGCCCCAGGTGGATCGTTTCTCGTATACGGCCTGGCACTTGAGTGGGCAAGGTTGAGGAAAAGAGAGTCTTCATGGCGGTGATAGCGACCCTTTTGCAAACCCAAAGGAAGTCCACATGTCTTGCGTATATTCGTGTTTGGCATATCTTTGAGTCTTGGTGCGAGGATAGGCAGGCATGTCCGTCCACGGCTTCAATCCCAGATGTCCTGGCCTTCCTGCAGGCACGCTTTGACAAGGGTCTGATGGCTAGCTCCTTGTGCGTTCAGCTGGCGATGATTGCCTGTTGTTGGGGAAAGATCCATGGGATGCTTTTGGGTTCGCACCCTGACGTGCTTAGATTTTTGAGGGCTGTGAGACATCTCTGACCTCCGCAGAGGGGGGCGGTGGTGCCCTCATGGGATCTAAACCTTGTACTTAATGCCTTGGTAGGGGAGCCATTTGAGTCCCTGAGGTGGACTTCCTTGAAGGACCTGACGCTGAAGACCGGTCTTCCTGGTGGCAATCTGTTCGGCCTGCAGGATTTCAGAGCTCCAGGCCTTATTTTGCCAGGAGCCATTTATTTCCTTTTCTAAGGAGAAGGTTGTTTTTAGGCCGGAACCTTCCTTTTTGCCTAATGTAGTGTTGGTTTTTCATGTGAACCAAGAAGTCTTTGCTGGCACTAGCTACGGGAAAGGATGGGCCAGCTTCGAGGCAGTTGCGCTGTTTGGATGTGAGAAGGGTCCTCAGGAAATATTTGAGGAGGACCGAACCGCTTTGAAAGACGGCTTGGCTATTTGTTCTGTTTGGAGGGCCACGCAGAGGTGAGGTGGTGGCAAAGGCCTCCATTTCAAGGTGGATCCGGGAAGCGATTGCATCGGCGCACATCCTAAGGGGCAAGCCGGTGCCATCGGGATTAAGGGCACATTCCACGAGAGCGCAAGCGGTTTCCTGGGTGGAGTATAGTTTAGTTCCACCTGTGGATATCTGCAGGGCGGAGACTTGGTCGTCGCTTCATACCTTCACTAAGCATTACCGCCTGGATCTCCAGGCGGTGGGGGATGCTCGCTTTGGATCGGCAGTGCTTCAGGCTGGTTGTGTGGGTCCCTCCTATTAATGAACTGCTCTGTTACATCCCAGGTGCGGGACTAGATTGGAGGGACGATAAGGGAAGAGAAATTAGATTTACCTGCTAATTGTGGTTCCTTGAGGAACTCCAGTCCAGTCCTGAATCCCTCCCTATTGCCGTGCTGGTTGGGTGCAGTGCCTCCCCCGTCCTGAAACTAGTTCCTTGGGGGAAGGAGTTAGCCAGGTGGAGTGGGGTCCTGGAGTGTAGTCTGTTTTGTTTGTATGTATTTATTTGTGTGTGTTTTATACTGCTATTTCAGGTAAACATAGTGGTTTACAAATAAAACAGCAGATACATTAAACAAATTAACAATATAACTGGTGCTGAAACGGAATTACAAGTTTACATAATTCAACTAAAATAACTTATTTACACTTTTTGATGACAAAACGCCATTAAACTTAGGGGTAGGTTTAGGGAGATGAGAGGGGTGAAAAAGCTCTGATGGTGAGATAATTGAATAAGAGAAGTGATTGAGTAGTATCAGTGACAGTTGGGGTTGTGTTGTGACCAGAATGTTCAGTGAATAGGTAGATTTTAAGGTGGGAACAGAAAGTGGATAGGTCTGTAATGTTCCGAAGGCTAGTTGGCAATGAGTTCCAGAGTGTTGGAGATTATATATTCGAATGATCTATTGCTAGTGCATTGTTTAGTATGGAGGGGATGGTCTCTGGAACCTGTCAGTTGCTACCCTCGGGGGTAGTAAAGATAGAGAGCAGAGGTGTGTCTCTTCTGGTGGGGAGGGGTTGGGGTACCCTTCCTGGGGAGGAGGGGCAATTGTGCAAGCATAATTTGTTTTTGTTTTGGCATTTATTTAGACTTAGTTGTTGCTCCCGTGAGTCTGCTTTGTCAGTAGGATACTGGGGCTGGTAGGTGGTGCCAGCTATATATATATGGGCCGAGTGTCATCAAAAGATGAGGTGCTCAGTCTCCAAGCTGCTGGAGGAGGGGCACTACCCAGAGGTGTGGGACTGGACTGGAGTTCCTCAAGGAACCACAATTAGTAGGTAAGTCTAATTTCTCTTTATGGTTCTGCTGGTTATATTGGTTAACTTTTATGTATTGATTAAAGGAGATTTTGTCTATTGTGTCCTTAGAATGCATTTTAAGGTGCTGGGTTTGAGTGCATATCAGTGCTATATTCATCCAGAAAGAGGTATGTTTTGAGCTTCTTTCTGAATTCCAAATAGTCTGTAATTTCTCTTAGCGCTGGTGGAAGGGAGTTCCATAATTTGGGGGCAAATAATGAAAAGGCTCGGTTGCAGGTGGACTTCTTGCTCTTGACCTTCTGGGTAGGGATCTTATAGGAGGCTAAGGGTGGAGATTCTTCTGGACTGTTCATTTTTGGATTTGGCAATGAGAGCCAGAAGGTAGTTTGCAGATTTACTGTGTAGGATTTTGAATGTTATGGTGAAGGTTTTAAATTTAATTCTGGCAGACATGGGAAGCCAGTGAAACTGTATAAGCAGTGGGTGATTTATTTTATTTTTATTTACATTTTTATACCGCAATTTCCAACAGATCAATTGCGGCTTACAAAGAACAAAATGAATTGTACAAAACAGTATGTATTAAATTACATGAAACAGTTTCAACTATGTACATTAACAAAATAACATTAAATAATTAACTATATACATAAAGTTCCTGAGTGGATATTGGGGATGCATTCTGGTGGGGGGGAGGTGCTCTTAGACTAGTTATGTATAGTGGACAGGCTCTGTGCTGGTGGTTATGTTACAGAACGAAAGTGTTGAGTAAACAGATGTGTGTGGATTTTTTTCAAAAAGAAGAGAGGTCTTTTCTCTCTCAAGTTGTATGGGAGCTTGTTCCAGAGGGTGGGTGCACAATGGAAGAATGCTCTGTTTGTGATTTTTTTTTCTTAGCTTTCATGTAGTCTGTCACTGAGTTTTTTTTTTTTTTTTATTGCAATCCCGTTGTATACAAGTGTTTTGCTTCTTTGGTGATGAGGGAGGAAAGGTGGGATGGAGCTGTGTCATTGATTATTTTAAATGTGTGGTTACAATTTATTTTGTACTGGGTGTGACTTTATATTGTGAGCCAGTGCAAGCTGAATAGGATAGGGGTGATGTGCTCTATTGGGTTGGCATTTGATGTTATCCTTGCTGCAATACGTTGTGCAATTTGAAGTGGTCTTAATTTCTGTTTAGGTAGTCCTTTTAAGTACTGAGTTGGTGTAGTCAAAGTGTGTTGTGATAATGGCATTGAATACTGATTTGAAGTCATTGGGGTGCAAGAGCTGGTGGAGCTGTTTTAGTAATCTAA
Organism: Ichthyophis bannanicus; assembly: GCA_033557465.1. Classification (NCBI taxonomy): domain Eukaryota; kingdom Metazoa; phylum Chordata; class Amphibia; order Gymnophiona; family Ichthyophiidae; genus Ichthyophis; species Ichthyophis bannanicus. The sequence continues at coordinate 719,696 of JAWIIG010000024.1, read as the reverse complement.
GTTTATAATAGATCAGAATTTTCTCATTTATAAAACAAGATTGATCTAACTAAAACAATTTCCCTTTGTGCACCATCTTTTTGTTGGAGCTGCCAACTAAAGTGAACAGAACAAAATCCGTATACCACTGTGGTTTCTCTGTTTTAATCTAGTATTTTTTAATTTGTTTTAAAACAAGCCAATAGCTTAATAGCTTGTACTTAGCTTTATGTCGAGCTTATGAAAAACTGCCGAGTAGGTCCAAAAATGACAACGTGTCACGTTTTGGGTTTGCAAGTTCTCATCCCTGCCTCGGGTCAATCCAAATGCAGTAGTTACAAAGCTTCAATGAATCCTTAATGAAGAGAAAAACGCTTAAATATCATGGAACGGCGTCTGACCTCACTCGTGACAAAAACAGCCATCAGTCAATCAAATTAGTTCTTTAGTGAAAGCCAGTCAAAAGGGGGAAACCCCACTATCAAGGGAACCCCCCTTAAAATGAGGCCTATCCATTAAAGGCCATATGATTGACATAGAGACCAACCAATGATGAAATAGTTCCAGACAAAGCATGTAAAAGTGTTCTCAAACCACAGAATGTCAAAAAGTGATCAAATGATCGTATACCAGTCAATTTGAGCATTTAAGCCCCTAGGGCAGACCGTGTCCAATGAAAAAATCCATTTCTGTTCTAATTTTTGAACCCAATCCCCTCCTCTTGGGTCAATCAGTACATGATCCAAAACTCGCTAGTAAAGGGATTCAAAGACATGTTTCTGCTGAATACAATGTTCAACTATAGGTGCTGTGAGGATTTTAGTCCAAAGACGCGACACATGTTCACTCAACTACCTTGATAGGTCTAGTGGTTCGCCCAATGTAATAAAGTGAACACGGGCAGACTATTAAAACGACAAACGTGTATAGACAGGTTGTATGCCATCTGAAACGATGGGTTTGCGAAGTGCGTTTGTCAACCCATTCAGTTCCAGATAGCGACATTTGACAGAAACGATAGGTTCCACATCAATAATGACCCCTTATATCCTGTGTGTAAGTAGGCCGATCCAGTTGAGAAGTGGTCTTCACTACAAAATCCCGGAGATTAGCCCTGTGGGTATAAGCTATTTGTAAACGTTTATCACGAAAACAAGTGTGAAGTTCCAAAATCGGCCAAAAACGATGCAAAGTTTTGATTACTTGTGCAATCCCATTAGTATAAGGGAAAATCCCTGTAATATTGTCATCCTGTTGTGTAGATGCCGACGTTGAAAACAGCCACTCGCGTTGTGTAAATTTTGCACGCTTGTACGCTATCTTCATGAGACTATATGGGTAGCCTCTATGAAGCAAGCGTTGTTGCAAGTCTGCAGCATGAGAATGAAACTCTTGCATTGTCGAGCAATTAGGTCGTAGCCGCAAAAACTGCCCATAGGGCAACCCCCATTTTAGCGACATTGGATGGTAGCTATCATAACGTAAGAGTGTTAAGTTGTGCTGATTTTCGGTATAGAGAAGTGACAAAACCTTCAGGAGTAAGTGTAATCGCAGTATCTAAAAACTTAATTTGAAGCATCTCTACTTGAGCTGTAAATTGAATGTTAGATTTATAAGCATTAAGCAACAATAGAAACGAATCCAGCTCCGCCTTAGTACCAGTCCAAAGAGAGAAAATATCATCTAAGAACCTTCACCAGAAAGGAATATGGTGAAACAATGGATTGGAATAAACATAGAGCTCTTCGAATGTAGCCATGTAAATGGTTGCAATTGAAGGGGCAACCATGGCCCCCATTGCTATGCCAAATACTTGTAAGTAATAATGTTGCTGGTAAAGAAAAAAATTATTTAAAAATAAATCCAGCAAATCCAGTAGAAACGTCCTGGGAATACGTACGGGAAGATCCAATGGGTAATCTACAAGGCAAGCAAGCACTTTCTCCTGATCAATATTTGTATAAAGGGATTGTACATCCAGAGTGACCAGGTATTTATAAGAACCATAACACAGGTACACTAAAAAATTTTTTTTTAAACTGCCTCTAATGTTTCGATTGATTTTTTACGTTTTTTGGTGCGCTGAATCCAAATCTGGTAACCAATGTGCTCCATCACGTACAGATTTTTTGCTACATTGGGTTAGCAGTTTGAGGTGAACGTTTCAGATTGAGTGCGATCGAGATAAAAGTTTCTTGGATGAATTCTTTATACTAATTGTTTAGTAGTTATTCAAATAAGAATAAAGAAAATTGTAACAAGGCAGCACATAAGAATAGAGTAATGTCAACAAAACACACTGTGATGGTAGCAAAATTGTCTGCACTTAAAACAGCCACATACATGTGCACAAACATTGAGCATATAAGAGCGAGGTTAGACACAAAGCAAAGCAAAGAAATGTGCAAAAAATGTTGTACAGGTATGTATGTAAGAATAGAAAACGCAAACCGCACCATTGCAATACATGAAGACAAACACCCGATGGTGTGAAAATAAAATTCTAATAAATGAGATCCGACACTGTGGTAATAACTAGCAAATTTTTATTTCAAAGTTTTTAGTAAAAACACGATATTTGTCAACACAGTTTAGATTTTAAAGTCATTCTTGGGTCAATCAATCTCCTGGTGGGCCCGTCTCTTCTTCCCCCGATTGCTTCTCTTGGTGCGCTGCTTGGCGTATTTCTCACCGGGTCTCAAATACTCCCGAATTGGCCAGTCTTTTTTTTCCCCCAGTGTAGGTCGCGGGCCCGGCTATCCCACAAGCAAAGGAAGCAGGGATATTTGGTGAAACCGGATTGCTGCCCTAATAGCATGGATAGAATTTTAAAGTCTCCACAAATCATCCACTTATGCTCATCATAACGAATCTTCTGAAGAATCAGGGCCAAATTCTCGTATTTTTCTTGGAGAATAACAGAGTGAGCAATAGGAACTGAAGCGAATGTGTTGCCATTATGAAGAAGAACACCTTTTATGCTGTCTTTTGACGAATCAATGAACAGCCGCCATTCAGCAGGATCATACTTGAGTTTAAACTTTTCCATCACTCCGTATATATCGTTGCAAAATACCAAATCTTCCTCTTTGCTGAAATACTTCAAAAATTGTGTCTCGCGGTTGCGGTACCAATAAAAATTGTTCCTGGTGACAATAGATTTTTCTGTTTAAGCCGAGAACCTAGCAGTTGGGCAGCATCTTTTGGGAGTCCTAAATCCCGGACTAAATCAATTCAGCTTGAGAGAAAAGTTCAGGTTTCGGATCTGGTTCAGTTTCAAACTCGGAAGTACTGGACTCATCGGGAAAAGCCATCTGATGAGTCTCATCATGATCAGAACCGTCCACACAAATATGATCCAAAGATTTTGGTGGTTCTGGCACAGGTACTTCGTTGCTATGAGGCATAGGCCTAATTGCTGAGGGAAGGTTGGGGTAACTTATTACGTTCTTATTTTTTAAGTTGTATCCCTTCACAATGCAAGAGCAAAAATAGCAGTCACTGCTGTGGTCTTTGTTCACGCCACATCGGTATTCCGAAACGAAATGCTTGTTTTTTACCTTTCATCCATAAGCGTAGATCTTCCTCACATGTCTTGCACACTTTGTGAGGAGCCCACGGTTTGTCTTGATCGCCTAACTTCAAACCGAAATAGGCGAAATATACTTTTTTAATAAATGCAGAAATGTTCCTCTGCCGCTTTTTCATGGTATATTCCCCACAAATAAAACAAAAACTGTCTGGAGAGTTGACGCAACCTCTGGCTCTGTGAGCCATCACAAATACACAGCACTGTAAACTACAACTGTAGTGAACCACTTCGGAATAAAGCTGGATTACGACTGAGCAAACAAAAGGTAATAATGAACTTGCAAGAAACTGAAATTTGACAGGAACGTTCATGTCGCAACCACCGTGTTTGAGCGAGCGAACGAGGCGAGGCGAACAGGAAAGAACATGCGCCAGCGCGAGTACTGGATTTAGCCCCCCGCCTCCCAATTGTCCTGTTAATGTATAAAATTAATACGAAACACTCTAAAATATCATGAGGGAGTGTTTCTAGTTAGTTAACCATTACAACCTCTATTTTGGGCCAAGAAAATAAACTGCAGTCGGCTAAAAAGAAATTATGTGAACATTCCTTATATGGGTAAGAAATCTAATTTTGCAAGAAAACGTGACGTGATGGAACATTTTGGCTATTTTTCCTGGATTCAGCACCCCAAAATCTACAGGAATCAGTTGCAAAACTGGAGGCAGTTTTTTGGTAGTGTACCTGTGTAATCTGTGCAATTGGATAATTGTTGTAAAAAAATCCCCAGTGTCCTTAATATAAGAAGATACTCTAGCCGCAGCAGGCTGTAAAAATAAATATCACAATACTTAGAAAGCGGTTCTAATAAGGAATCCCTACAAGAAACTATGGGGTGCCCTGGTGGATTTTGTAACGATTTATGAATTTTAGGCACTAAATAGAAAATTGGAGTTTTAGGATGTTTGATCAAAAATTCAAACTCCTTTTTAGTTATCCAATTATTCAAAAGCGCCTGAGACACCAAAGACTGAATTTATTTACATTCTCTTATATACCGCGCTATTCTGCATCAGTGCGGTTTACATTGAACAAACTGAAATTACATTGAACAGGGCATTATAACTTGGAGATAACTATTTTACAGGGAACATGGGCTATGGAGGGTTAAGTGGCTTGCCCAAGACCACAAGGAGCACCTGTGGGACTAGAAACCCCAGTCCTTCCGGCCCAAGGTTGCTGTCCTCTAGTGGGATTTGAACCCCCGACCTTGCCCAAACCACTAGGCCACTCCTCCACTCCGTTCTACAAGACCTGACGTAGGATCAGCGGTCAAAAGAGTGTAATTGGTACGATTATTCAAATGAATATTAATTTCCCATTTGATATTGATCAGGAGAGAGAACCACTACTGCTTCCCCCTTGTCAGCTCTCCGAATAACCAAATCCATAGTTGAGAACTGATTGAGGGCTTCATATTGCTCTCGAGATAAGTTAAAGTGAGAGCGTAAAGGTGTCTGTTCCATATTTGTCACTTCCTGTAATACAAGATCTTGAAAAGTAGATATTGCAGCATCAACTATGCCTGGGGGTTGCTATCTAGAAGGGTTCTTAACCAAAGATCCATCTGAAGCACAATTTGCTTGTGAAAAATAATGAAAACAACACTTAACTTTCTAAAGAACCTATGTAATGCCACCCTAGTCTCAAATCTGTCTTAGGGGCAGGCACAAATGAAATTCCCAGTTCCAGGACTTGCAGTTGGCATGAAGTTAATAACTGTCCCGATAAGTTGATGACTGTCGGTTCTTGGTCTTGGACCTGGTGCCTGGTCCCTCCCGTAAATCTTGTTGATAGGCTCTACGGGATCTGCGACCATGGTAAGAATTACCACAATGTCCATCAAAAGAACCATAACACGGTCGAGTAGAGCCTTGCTGACCCATTTCACTGGAATCCGTATCTGTAGAATCATCAGAGCTGGTCTATGGATTAAAACGGAGAAACCACAGTGGTGTACGGATTTTGTTCTGTTCACTTTGGTTGGCAGCTCCAACAAATATGGTGCACAAAGGGAAATTTGTTTCTTAGTTCAGAATTTTTTCTTAGGTATATTCATTTGATTCTGATAGGGGTTTTCAATTTTGGGGTTTTATAAATGAGGACATATTCAGTGTGCAGTCTAAGAGGATTCCAAGATATTTACTTAATTTTTGACAGATATAGGTGGTCATGACGAGAGGATCCTGTGATTATCCGTGCAGCCATTTTCTGGACCAACTGTAATCTGTAGAGGGTGTATTTGAAGAGGCCTTGATAAATGATATTGCAGTAGTCCAGAAAAGGTGTAACTAGAACTTGGCAGACTGTACGGAATAGGTCTGTAGAGAAAAGTGGGCGGAAGTTCCTCAGGGTTTTTTAGCTTTTGGTAAACAGCGGATGTTCCCTTTATATGTGCTTGGAGAGTTATGCCAAGATATTTGATTCTGATTTGTTGTCTAGTCTCAATGTTTGTGGAAGGCAAAAGGTTGGTTCGGTTGTTATATAAGGCTGCTTCTTATTGTTTAAATTTTGTTGGGTGAGCCATTCCTTTGCATCTTTGAAACAGTTTTGGAGGCTGGTGAGGTCAGGGGAGAGGAGGTTAATAGGTGTGAAGATCATTATCTTCCACATAAATTTGATATTGAATGTTGTAGTTGAAGATCTGGCAAACTGGTTTTATGAAAATATTAGAGGAGGGCTGAGAGGCTTGATCTCTGGGGAACTCCTGTTTGTTGAGTGAATGGGGTTGAAGATTTTTTCTGACTTGCTGCTTTTGAGATTCTGGGTAAGATTGGACCCAGGTGAGAGTTTGTGCCAAATAGCATTTTAGCGCATGTGTATAACATTGTTCCTGCACACTTATCCTGCCATGTCTTTGTAAGTACATGTTCCAGTAGAGTCAGAAAAAGGTTGTGCTGTACACTCAAGAAATTGTCATAAATTCCTCACCAGTAGGGCTGCAGACCACTGAACTCGCCATTGAAGTTTTCTCAGACCTTGTTAAAATCCTAGTGTTGAGCTCACTTTTCTGGTCTCCTGCACATTTCTCCTCTTCTGTGCTTTGTAGCTAACTGGTCATCATCCATTTCAATGGGTTTAAATGTGCTGTGTGCTGCTATTAACACAGCCACTTGCACTTTTAATTATGTTGGAGTTTAAATTGTTTCCTGCATTCTTTGCCCACAGTAGTGCAGAAACCTTTGTGCAGATACTGTGCATTTGTCCTTACAGTGTGTATAGGCTGAGTGATCCAAATGTGTAATGCAACCTGCAACAGAAATCTAGCTAATTGAGACGCAGGGTGTGCACAAAGCATGCATTCTCGGAGACAAGCTGCCCACAGTGTGATCCACTTGGTTCATGAGTATGTACTAATCAGGGAAGTGTTCCAAACAGTATCTCAACTAACGCTGCGCAACTCTTTGTGTTCGTGACAAAAAAAAGACAAAGCTTGGATCCAAACGAGCATGAAGCAGATGCAAATAGTGCGCACAGGGGCCAGTAGCAGACATGTCTCAACTAGACAAAAATGTAGGCTAGGTTGCATTGATAAACATGGCTTTAGATTGTAAGTCCTCTGGGATTAGGAACACGCTTACTGTACCTGAATATAATTAAAGGTCCACAGTTTTTGGACACTGTGTAGCAGAAGTTTGAATGAACATGGATAAAGGGCTCAAATGTTACTAGGAAGTCATGAACAGCCTTCCCTGTAAAGGGTCTGCTGGACTCTGAGCTGAGGAGGAACAGTTGGAATCTGTCCAATAGCTGCTAACAATTCTGTCAAGTCTGCCAACAATGAGCAACTTCAGATTTTACAGACAGGCACTTCATGCAGCATGAGATCAGCAGCAGGAAGTGCTGGCTATGAGTTCTGAAGTTGCTATCATTGCTGTCGTAGGTTGGACAGGATCTTGCTGCTTGGTTGGTTGCTCTCTGCTGTGATTCCTACCAGCTTCCTTCACCACTGCTGATCTTAGTTCTCATTATTTTCAGGCCATTCTCATTTGGCATTGAAAGGCCTAAATACAAAAGGGAAAAAATGGGCTACAAATTCCCTATTCCCTTAAAGGGCCAGCACCATTGGCTGCTACTAGTTGCTTTGCAGCAGATGCTGAGGTGGGGAAGATCAAGGCAGGGGCACGGGTAGCAGATATTGAGGAAGAAATAGGATGATATGGGGAATGGGGAGATGAGGCAGGAGAGATGTTCTGCTTACCACTGTAATTTTTTAAGTTGTGATAGACTTGTCATTTATATCTGCATTTCAGAAAATGTTTGCTAAAGTCTCTCAAGAGATGTTCCTCTGCATTTGGAGGGGCACTGTGGGATGGGAGGCGATGTCCTATTGTGGTTCAATAACTAGTTTAGTTTAAAAGGGAGAGGAAATGGCATTTTGTATTGGTTAGAACAATGGGTCAAAAAACAGGAAAGCTATGGTTCACCACTGACACCCTTTGTGACCTTGGACAAGTCATGTTCTCTCTCATTGCCTTAGTTTGCAAGCTTTTTAGAACGTGCATTATAGTATCTGAATACATATTACCATTGTACAGGGCTGTGTAGCTTCAGTAGCACTATAAATACAGTTGTGGTCAACATTATTGCACCCTTGCATTTTAGGTATGTTGTGTACAATATCTTGAGAAATAATTGGAAATATTCCAACGGTATGCTGTCGTAATATTTTCATAATATGTTCAAAGGTATACAGCAAAAAAAGGCTGTGTAGCTTAGATGTAGTAATTTCCGAGAAAAAAGCAAAATATGACCTGGACAGGATTAATGGCACCCTTCACTAATATTTGTTTGCACAATCCTTGGCAGTGATGACAGCATCCAAACGTTTCTTGTAGCCATCTATAAGTTTCTTACATCTATCTGCTGGTAGTTTCTCCCATTCTTCAACTGCAATTTGATCTCTAGGAACAAGCAGGAATGTAGTCTTCAAATATGGGTGACGTCGGTACTGACGGAGCCCGTGTGTGAACACTTCCCAGCGTCCAATAGGAAAGCTTTTGGGAGCTCCCACTGTGCCTGCATTGTTGCCTTCCCGCCTGTGCAACTCTCCCTCCTCAGTTCTTCGTTTTCCACTGAGCCAGCAGGAAGCAAAACCTGTCATCGCAGAAAATTGATTCATTCTTCTTTTGATGTTTTTTGTGGTTTGCTTTCCCGTTGACGCCAGAACAGATACCTTTTGATTCTATTTCTTTCTGTAGGAACCCCCCCCCCACACACACACACTTTAATTCTTTCAGGCACATCAACGCTATTTTAGGCTTAGGCCTTCTATCCAGTTTACTGACACAATGGAAAAAACTGTCAGTGGTTTTAAGAAATGTTCTAAGTGTGGTAGTACCATCTCTGCTGCTGATACCCATGACTGATGTCTTAAATGCCTCAGCCCAGATCACCAGCTATCTGAATGTCCCCTATGCAAAAAGATGACAGAGGCCTATAGAATCGGGCTGCAAGACTCTGCTCCCTCTTTGCCTCTGTACTCCAGCACTTCTTTCAGACTTGGGCAACTCCTACCCTCCATCCTGGAATTTGACGATACCAGATATCTATGGAGGATCCATGACCTCTTGATTCCTATTCTGAGGCAAATCTACGGTTCTGAGGTCATTTCTCTGGGAGCTAGGGAGTCACATAAGAACATAAGATATGCCATACTGGGTCAAGGTCCATTCAGCCCAGTATCCTGTTTCCAACAGTGGCCAATCTAGGTCACAAGTACCTAGCAGTTCCCCAAAAGACACAGGTTCCTCAGTACTTGTATTGGGTCAAGCAGTGATATCCCGGGTCCCTTTTAATAATGCTTTATGGACCTTTCCTCCAGGAACTTGACCAAACCTTTTTTTAAACCCAGCTATACTAACAGCTTTTACAGCATCCTCCGGTAACAAATTCCAGAGTTGGATTACACGTTGAGTGAAAAAATATTTTCTCTTATTATTCTTAAATAGGTTACCCTGTAGTTTCATTGCATGTCCCCTAGTCTTTTTATATTCTGATGACGTAAACAATTGATCTATATTTACCCATTCTACTCCATTCATTAATTTATAGACCTCTATCATATCTCCTCTCAGCCGTCTCTTTTCCAGGTTGAAGAGCCCTAACCTTTTTAGCCTCTCTTCATAGGAATATCCTTCCATCCCCTTTTTACCATTTTGGTGGCTCTTCTCTATACCTTTTCTAATAATGCTATATCCTTTTTAAGATACAGCGACCAGAATTGCACACAATATTCAAGGTGCGGTCGCACCATGGAACGATTCAGAGGCATTATAATATCCTTTGTTTTATTTTCCATTCCTTTCCTTATGATATCTAGCATTGTATTTGCTTTCTTGGCCGCCGCTGCACACTGGGCGGAGGGTTTTAACATGTTATCCACGATGACGCCTAAATCGTTTTCCTGGGTGGTGGTTCCCAATGTGGAACCTTGCATTGTGTAACCATAGTTTTGGGGGGTTCTTTCCTAGGTGTGCAACTTTGCACTTGTCCACATTAAATTTCATCTGCCATTTTGATGCCCAGTCTTCCAATTTATCAAGATCCTCTTGCAATTTTCCACAATCCTCTTGGCTTTTAACAACTTTAAATAGTTTTGTCTCATCTGCAAATTCGATAACCTCACTCATTATTCCCTTTTCCCATATGTGAAGACTACGTTCCATTGTTCCTGGATATAGCGTAGTTACTCACCTGTAACAGGTGATCTTTGGGAATAGCAGGAATTTGGTCTTCACAACCCACCCTCCTCCCCTAGGAATTGTAGGGTTTCTCTTCTCTTTTCTCTCCTTTTATTTCAGCTACAAACTCAACTGAGGGAGAGCTGCAAGAGTGGGAAGGCAGTGATGCAGGCGCAGTGGGATGCTCTCAAAAGCTTTCCCATTAGATGCTGGGGAGCATTCCTGTGCGGGCTCTGTCGGTACTGACGTCACCCATATGTGAAGACTAAATTCCTGCTGTTCCTGGAGATCACCTGCTACAGGTGAGTAACTATGCTTTCCAGCTTATGAATGTTTCCAGGATTCCTTTCGCCAGTGGCAGATTTCAGCTCTTTCCAAAGGTTCTTTTGTTTGGATTGAGATCAGGACTCATTGTTGGCCAGTTTTAAACCAGTCCATTTGTAACCTTTTTAACCATTTTCTGGTACTTTTGGATGTATGTTCAGGGTCATTGTCCTGCTGGAGGAACCATGACCTTTGACCCAGCCCCAGGTTTCTGACACTTGGTAGCACATTTCGCTCCAAAATACCTTGGTGGTAGTCTGACTTCATGTTTTCCTTTAATACATTCCTGGCCTTCAGTTCCTGAGGCAGCAAAACAGCCCCACAACATTATGGAACCTCCACCCTATTTAACTGTAGGAAGGGTGTGGGTGTGGTTTCTTTTTTTTTTCTTCTTCATTTCCTTTTTAAGCTTCATTTCTTTACCTGTAAATGCATCGCTAGTCTGTATTGCCAAAGAGCTCAAGTTTGGTTTCAGTTGTCCACAGAACGTTTTCCCAGAAGGCTGTGGTTTTTCCAGTATTCTCTTGGGTGCCTCTATGGTTTTTCTTAACTTTTTATTTATTTGGCAAGTTCTGCCCTTGCCTTTTACTGACCCATTATTTATCTTTTTATTTATTACATAGGCCCTTTGTTTTTCTTGTGTTCAGTTATGGCATAACCACCGACAGACACATACTTTTATCATATCCTTCTTACCCATATTTTATTCCACGACCTTTTTATATTTTATATTTTTTTTTCTTTGCCTTCTCTACCTCCCTCCCCCCTTTTTATATTTCATATTTTTAGTGTTCATTTTTTTGCTGTACAGTCACTGACGCTATTTTATGTTTTGTTATTATCTTTATTCCCCATTTTGTGTGTTTTTACTTACGTATTATTGTTTATGGTGTATTTTTATGGTCCATAGTTTTTATTTATTTGCCCCCCCCCCCTTTTTTGTCCATGTATATCTGCATGAGCCTCTCACTGCCCCAGAAAACAATCCTCTGGTATCCTACTCACCTGTGTTTCTATCTGTTGGGTTTCAAATTTATGGTCTACCTAATTAATGTATGTACAGTTTTAATTGGAGACACCTGCTTTCCGCAAAGTGATAGTACATGATAAGAATCATAGTTCAATCAGATATACTTATCTATTTCCTCTCCCCCCCTTTGTTTTTATTGGTATAGTGGTGGTACTGATACCACTATTTTCAACTAAAGCATCTCTCCCCATCCCTAGCCCCCCCTGTTATCAGTGTGGCACCTCTACTATGAATATATAGCTATTTACGGGAAGCAGTGCTGTGCCATCTTTTATACATCCTGCATAGCTTCGGGCACTTCTACTGTCTGTTAATGGCTTCTTAATTTACTTTTATATGTATTGGGTCCTTTTTAATGTGTGGGCTTTTTTTCAATTTTTATGGATTTTATTGTTTTAATTCACACTAGCAGTAATCGTTTATGGTTGCTATGACACCTATTGCTACAATTTTGGCAGACTTTGCTGTTTGTGGTTTTTTTTTTTTAATTTGGTGCCCAGGCACGATTCTTATATTTTTCAGTATGTTGGTGAAACACTCTGCATCTCGCTGTCCCTTTAGACTGCAATAAGTATGTGGCTTTTTCTTTTTTTGTTTTTTTGCTTAATTTACATTTCCTGTCAGCACCATGAAGGGCTCCTTTGATATACACTTTACATTTCAAAATTAAATTATTTTTTAAGTTGACTCCCCTGTTTCAAAGCAAATTATTCTTGTTTTACACACTTCTTTCATAATATTAGGGATAGTCCTGACAGTACACGCCAGGTATTCATGTTATATGCTAACGCTTGTTGTATATTCTGAATCATTGGTATTTTGCCTGAAATCTTTATAGTACCATTATGTTTACAGTTATGACTGTGCATCTGTTAGCTTATTTTGTTTGTACCCCTACCTCATGGATCTGGTGAGCTATAGCTACATACTCTGTCCATCTACCCTGCTTTTTTATGCTGGTGTCTGTAGTTATGTATTTGTAGCTGCCGTCTACTGACCTTATCAACTTAGTTTTGTTGAGTGTCAGTCATCCAAGTAAGTGGTTCACCATATTTGCTTTGACGGCCACAGGCATACTGTTTGTTTAGCAGAACGTCTGCGCTCCCCCATAAAATATTCCATATGCCTTCCCTCCTTATAAGAACATAAGAACATAAGATATGCCATACTGGGTCAGACCAAGGTCCATCAAGCCCAGTATTCTGTTTCCAACAGTGGCCAATCTAGGTCATACGTACCTAGCAGTTTCCCCAAGGGACACAGGTTCCACAATGCTTGTATTGGTTCAAGCATTGATATCCTGGGTCCCTTCTTAATAATGGTTTATGGACCTTTCCTCCAGGAACTTGTCCAAACCTTTTTTAAACCCAGCTACACTAACAGCCTTTACTACATCCTCCGGTAACAAATTCCAGAGTTTGATTACACGTTGAGTGAAAAAATATTTTCTTTTATTAGTCTTAAATAGTTTACCCTGTAGCTTCATTGCATGTCCCCTAGTCTTTCTATATTCTGATAAGGTAAACAATCGATCTACGTTTACCCGTTCCACTCCGTTCATTAATTTATAGACTTCTATCATATCTCCCCTCAGCCGTCTCTTTTCCAGGTTAAAGAGCCCCAACCTTTTTAGCCTTTCTTCATAGGAGTAGCCTTCCATCCCCTTTACCATTTTGGTGGCTCTTCTCTGAACCTTTTCTAAAATCGCTATATCCTTTTTAAGATACGGCGACCAGAATTGCACACAATATTCAAGGTGCGGTCTCACCATGGAACGATATAGAGGCATTATAATATCTTTTGTTTTATTTTCCATTCCTTTCCTTATCATACCTAGCATTCTATTTGCTCTCTTGGCCGCCGCTGCACACTGGGCCGAGGGTTTTAACATGGTATCCACAAGGACGCCTAAATCTTTTTCTTGGGTGGTGGTTCCTAATGTGGAACCTTGCATCGTGTAACCATAGTTTGGGTTGTTCTTCCCTAGGTGCATAACCTTGCACTTCTCCACATTAAATTTCATCTGCCATTTTGATGCCCAGTCTTCCAATTTATCAAGATCCTCTTGCAATTTTCCACAATCCTCCTGGGTTTTAACAACTTTAAATAGTTTTGTGTCATCAGCAAATTTGATAACCTCACTCGTTATTCCACTTTCCAGGTCATTTATGAATATGTCAAAAAGCAGCGGACCCAGCACAGATCCCTGGGGTACACCACTATTCACCTTTCTCCATTGGGAAAATTGGCCATTTAGCCCTACTCTCTGCTTTCTATCTTTTAACCAGTTCCTGATCCACAGTAGTACACTGCCTCCTATCCCATGACTCTTTAGTTTTGCCAAAAGTCTCTCATGAGGGACCTTGTCAAAGGCTTTCTGAAAGTCCAGATACACAATATCAACCGACTCACCTTTGTCCACCTGTTTATTCACTTCTTCAAAAAAACATAACAGATTAGTAAGACAAGATCTTCCTTGTCTAAAGCCATGTTGGCTGTCTCCCATTAGGTCATGACTATCTATATGCTGAGTAATTTTATTCTTTATGATGGTTTCTACCATTTTTCCCGGTACTGATGTCAGGCTCACCGGTCTGTAGTTTCCCGGATCACCCCTCGAACCCTTTTTAAAAATTGGTGTTACATTGGCGATCCTCCAATCCTCAGGTATTAGAGATGATTTTAATGATAGTTCACAGATTACTGATAGCAGGTCTGCAATCTCAAATTTCAGTTCTTTCAACACCCTTGGATGTATACCATCCGGCCCAGGTGATTTGCTACTCTTCAGTTTATCTAATAGTTGTAGGACATCCTTCCTCCTTATTAATGGGTGGGAGGGGAGTACTCATGTCCCTAGTCACTTCATGATATACTTTACCAGCAGTCTTTCTGGTGTTTTTGTCTTACCTCCTATCTCCTTATTCACTCTTCTTTAAGACTTACATTTTGTTTCTTTGACTCGTATTCATGTTTGGTTCACATTCGGTATCATGTATTTTTTTAATTGTTTGTTATTACATGGTATGTCCGTATGGTTTTTGTCATTTTATTTTTAGCCTCTTGTTGTTTTACCAGCATTCCTTTTATGCTAATAGTATGATATTTATTTTGTGTTTATATTAAACATTCTATTTTTTGTTTTTAAATAAGGTCCCAAGCCCCTGACTGATGCTGCATTCTGCCGAAACATGGTCCATCTAGGGAGGGACCCTAGGATGCTCTGAAAAAAGACTTTCATACATTTCCATGGTGTGTTTATCACCCTACTCCCTGTATCCACTGTTCCTAGTTATTCCTCCAGTCCAGTCCCACACCTCCTGGGTTGTGCTCCCCTCTCAGCAGCTTGGAGACTGAGCATGTCATCTTTTTGATGACCCTGGCATATATATACCGCTGGCACCTCCCATCAGGTCCAGTATGCTCAGTCTCCAAGCAGCTGGAGGGAACAGTAAGCCACAGTGCTAAGCTTTCTGGAGAGAAAGCTAAGGAGAGAGTAGGGTTTCTTACCTTATTTTGCCTTTAATTTTCTTAGTAAATCCTTCTGCAGCCCTTTCTTTCTGCTTGGGCTGGAGCCGGCAGGCTCTCTTTATTCTGGAGTGCTTTCTATGGAGGAGAGGTCCCCGCATCCTTCTGTCAGGCTGGATGAAGGAGGAGGCTTCAGGATAGAAGGTTGGAGGACCGTTTGGCTGGAGCATCTTCCGAACCTGTGAACAGGTGAGGAGCCACTGACCGGAGGCACCAATGCCGGTAGAGAGTGGCAGGTCAGTTCACTCCATTCTGCCTCGCTGCCGAAACACTGCATCGTGGCTGGGAGCGGATGGCAGCACAAGGACACAGAGTACTTCAGAGGAAGACACCAATGCTGCGTAGTGGGGTAAGCAAGTCTTGGGGCTGCCGACTGCATGGTTTTTGGGAGGCCTAGCAACAGGCTGGTATAATCGGGTTGTTTAGGCCTTCCTCTCTTGCCACGTGGGTTTTTTTTCAAGTCTCTCTCCTTGTTTTTCAGGCCGCGGCATTTGGGTCTCCTGCAGGGCCGGAGGGGACCATCAAAAAAAAAAAAAAAAAAAAAGGAAAACAAAGAAGCTAAACCCAGGAGGAGAGAGGAGTTAAGAGATTTTTATTCAGTTTTATTTAGTTTTACATTGTTTGTCTTTCTTTTACTAGTGTGTTTCATTTAAAAAAAAAAGTCTTTCGCCCATATCGATTTTATTTTCTTCCTTACTGTCAAGAGAAAGAGAGGAGGAAGACAGAGGGCTGTCCCATATTGTGCCATGCCGACGAGACCACACTGTTTGGTGTGCGGAACCAGGCGTGGAGCGGTCTCTGATGCGGACATTTGCTGTGGTTGCGCCATGGAAGCCACGTCATTGGAGCAGGAGATGCAAGTGAGTATGAGCCAGGAGCGCTCACTCCCAGTTTCCCAGAAGTCTAGGGATGCCACAGAAGCGGAAGTTGGGGCAGGGACCCCACATCCCCATGACTGGAGCCGCTATCTTGCTCCCAGCCGCCTCCTAGATCCTCCACATCACAGGGGGTGGAGGAAGGAGGAGGCTGGGGAGGTTTCTTGCCAGAGTTTGTCTTGCTGTTGCATAAGGTGTTCTGTCTATTCCAGCAGGAGGTGCAAGGTTCAGTGCAGGTGCAGGAGTGCGCGGTAAAGAGGACCGCTGACCTGAAGGAGGTCGGGCTTGTGGCAGATACGGTGAAGTGGGCTAGGCTTGCGGGGGGCAACTCTCCCCATGTTCCAAAGCTCAAGAATGGAAAAGCGAGATTCAGGAGCAGGTATGGATTGTTCGCGTGTTCTGCAGAGAGGAGTTGCTGGCGAATCCCTAAAGGTCCTTAATATCCCCACAGGGCTCCAGGCCAAAGAGGAGACACTGGAGGATCTGCTGATTCAAGCTGTGCGAAAGACGCACAAGGTCTTCCCGGTCCATCAGGTGGTCAAACAGATGATCCAGGACTAGTAGAACCTGCCAGAGGCTGGGGGGGAGGGGGGGAGGTTTCATACTATGTCATGCTTGTATCCAATGCCGGAACAGGAAAAAGGATTGCTCCGGTCCCCTAAGGTGGACGAGGCTGTCTCGGCAGTGACTAAGAAAACTATTCCGGTTAAGGGCAGTGCGGCCCTCAAGGATGCCCAGGCTAGGAAGCTGGACACCTTGTTAAGTAAGCCTTTGACATTAACACCCTCGTCCTCCAGGCATCGGTGTGTGGGGCCTTGATGGCCAGGGCTTGCCTCTTTGGTCTCAACGGATTCAGCAGCCAGGAGAGATGGCAAGAATAGCATCAGGGGCAGCCTACCTCTCAGACACTCGCTATGATCTTATCAGGAGGTTTTCAAAGAGTGTGGCCTTGGAGCCGCTACTTCTGGCTCTGGAATTGGGTGACGGATGGGTCCTCTAAGGCCCGACTCGGTAGGCTCCCATGCAAGGTGAGGACCTAGACAACTTGGTAAAGGAATTAAGTGACTCAAAGAGAGGAAGGCTTCTGGAGGATAATCCGAAGCAGAGTCGCAATCCCCCTCCTGCGCCAACTCGGGCACAAGAATTCAGGAGGTTTCGGACAACCCATCTGGCCCCCTCTCTATCAGAGGGGGCAATTTCCCTTGAAGGACCAGAGCTTTCGGGTGTTTTGATGATCCAGTAAGGGGTTTAGCATGCTCTCCTCCTCGGGACCTAGGAAAACACAGTGAAGCGAGGGGGGGGGGGGCCCAGGCAGGGATCCTGCCAGTGGGGGGGGGGGGGGGGGGGGAGGCGGCTGCGACAGTTTTACCCTGCCTGGGCCTAAGTCACATCCGATCAGTGGGTCCTGGAGGTTATCAGAGACTGCTATGCTCTTGAGCTAGCATGCCCGATTCTCCCATTGTTCGTCCAGTCTCCCTGCAGGACTCCAGCCAAGGCCACAGCGGTAAAGGACACCTTGGTGCATCTCATACTCTTAGGGACAGTGGCCCTGGTGCCCGAAGATCAGTATGGCTGCCGTCAATATTCCATTTATTTCGTGATGCCCAAAAAGGTTGAGCCTTTTTGGCCAATCCTCGACCTCAAGCAGGTCAACCATTTCCTGTGGGTGCCACACTTTCACATGGAGAGACTGAAGTCGGTGGTTGTAGCGGCCCGCAGGGTTGAGTTTTTTTTTAACGTCTCTTGACCTGACGGAAGCGTACCTGCATATTCGCATCCATCCAGCCCATCAGCAGTTCCTCCAGTTTGCAGTTCCAATGGGTCACTTCCAGTTTCAAGCCTTGCTGTTCGGCCTGGCGACAGCCCCCCCCCCCCCCCCGGAGCTTCACCAAGGTCATGGTCGTGGTGGCTGTGGCACTCCACAAGGAGGGAGTTCTCATTCATCCGTACCTCAACTGGTTCATCAGGGTCAAAACTAAGGAGGAGAGCATAAAGGCGACGGCCAGAGTGGTGGAACTCCTGCGGAGTCTTGGCTGGGTGATCAACCTGACCAAGAGCAGGTTGACCCCGCTCAAGAGATCGAGTACCTCGGAGCAAGGTTTGATACCTGTGATGGCAAAGTGTTCTTGCTGGGTCACCGGGTGCAGGAGCTTTGGAGATTGGTGCAATGGTGGAGCCCTCAGCTGACATTATCTCCAGGTGTTGGGAACCATGGTGGCAACTCTCAAGCTTGTCCCATCGGCAGGGGCTCACATGAGGTTATTGCAGCGGGCTCTGCTTCGTTGCTAGTCCCACCAACATCATCTGCTGTCAAGGAGGCTCCCCTGCCCTCCGGTGACCACAAGGGCACTCAGGTGGTGGCTCCATTCAGGGAATCTGGCAGAGGGCATGCCCTGAGAATTGCTGCAATGAATCCCACTGACGATGGATGCCAGCCTGACCAGCTGGGGGGCCCACTGCGAGGTGTGCATTGTCCAGGGACTTGAGTGCTCATGAGGCCCGCTGGTCAATCAACAGGCTAGAGATGCAGGCAGTGGCTCTGGCGCTCTGGTCCTTCGAGCGCTGGCTGCAGGGAAAGCCGGTCCAGGTATTCTCGGGCAATGTGACCATGGTGGCCTACGTCAACTGCCAGGGAGGCACGGGCAGCACCTCCTTGGAGGAAGAGACGGAGAGTTTGATGGGATTGGCAGAGGTCCATCTTCAGGCCTTGTCGGTGGCGCATGTGGTGGGGAGCGAGAATGTCACTGCAGACTACTTAAGCCGAGTCCAGGTGGATCATGGCAAATGGGAGCTCTGCCCAGAGGTCTAAGAGCAGGTGGTGAGCTGTTGGGGGCCCTCTAGTCATGGACCTTATGGCAAGGTGGGGTTCGACCAAGGCAAGCTGTTTTTACAGCAGAAGAAAAGAAGGATGTCGGAGGACTTGGACGCTCTGGTTCAGAGGTGGCCCACGGAGGGTCTACTGTACATGTTCCTGCCGTGGGCTCTCATAGGCAGGGGCGTTCAGTGCATAGAGGCTCATCAAGACTTGGCCATCCTGATAGCCCTGGATTGGCCAAGGTGCCCATGGTATGCCCACTTGGTGCGATTACTAACAGATCATCTTTGGAGGCTGCTGGTGCGAGAAGATCTTTTGACCCAAGGTCGTGTCAGGATGCTGCAAGTGGATTGGTTCTCGGTTATGGCATGGCTCTTAAGGGCAAGGTTTTTGAAGTGAGGGTGCTTTTGCTTCAGTAATTTCAACTTTGCTTAAGGCTCGCAAGAAATCGACCTGCCTCTCCTGTGTCAGGTTCTGGTGCATCTTTGAGGGGTGGTGTGCAGACCGGGAGAGGCGTTGTTCCGGACGTCCTGGATTTCTTGCATGTAGGCTTCAAGAAGGGCCTGGCCACTAGCTCCTTGACAGTTCAACTGGCAGCGATCTCCTGTTATAGGGGAAGGGTCCAGGAGAAGTTGTTGGGGGGAACACCCTGACGTTGTCTGGTTTCTGAAGACTGTGGGGTGCCTTCACGCACCCTGGAGAACAGCGGTCCTGTCCTGGGATTTAAATCTGGTGCTAGTCTCTCTGGCGGGGGAGCCCTACGAACTGGTGGGGCAGGCTTCCCTTAAGGACTTGACACTTAAGATGGTGTTTCTGGTGGTGATTTCTTCAGCAAGATGAATCTCGGAGCTACAGGCCTGTCATCCTCAGTTTCTTTCCTTTCTTTCCTTTTATTTTTTATTTTTTTAAGGAAAAGATGGCCCTCCAGACAGTACCCTCCTTTTTTGCCCAAGGTAATATCGGCCTTTCATGTAAGTCAGCCGGTCTCCCTACTGGCCCTGGTGAGGGTGGGACAGGAGATCGCGGATGCATGTCTGCGTCGGTTGAATGTTTGGAGAATACTGAAGAGCTACTTAGAGGACTGAAGCATTCCGCAGATTGGAAATGGCTGTTTTGTGGTGGTCGGTGAATCACGCAAAGAAGCAGCGGCCAAGGCCTCCATTTCCAGATGGATCAGGGAAGCTATTGCTTTGGTGTATATTTTGAAGGGCAAGCCTATTCCGGTGGGCTTGCGGGCTCATTCCACGCATGCCCAGGTATCCTCGTGGTCAGAGTTTAGTGTAGCCAGTGCATATATGTAGGGTGGCGACGTGGTCCTCCTTGCATACTTTTGCCAAGCATTATTGCTTGGATGATCAGGCAGCGGAGGATGCAGGTTTTGGCAGAGCGGTCTTATGGGCTGGTCTCACAGGTCCTTCCAATTGATCGAACTGCTCTGTTACATCCCAGAGGTACAGGACTGGACTGGAGGGACAACTATGAAAGTGTAATTAGACCTTACCTGGTTCTTGAAGGAACTCCAGTCCAGTCCCGGATCCTGCCCAGAGTGCTCTGTATAAGGAAATTGCTGAGGCGACCCCAGCTCGAAGAAGAAGATTCAGGGGTTTTGGGGGTCAGGAATTCGTTCTGTGTGCCTTGTAATGCGGAGGAAGTTGGGGCGAAACGGAGGAGCTGTCTGCCCTTCACTATTTGGCCTCAATGGCTAGTAGGTTCACAGGTAAGCCACCTTCTCAACGGGGGGGGGGGGAATGGATTTGTGTTTTGAAATAGTTAGTTTGTTGATCTTCTTAATTGTCTCTTGGCTGAGTCTGCTTTGTCATTAGGATACTGGACCTGATGGGAGGTACCAGCGGGGATGTGTATGTGTGCGTATATGTATAACGTGCTCAGTCTCCAAGCTGCTGGAAGAGGAGCATAACCCAGAGGTGCAGGACTGGACTGGAGTTCCTTCAGGATCACTAATTAGCAGATAAGGTTTAATTACTCTTTGTGGGTGTGGTTGCTTGTGTTCTTGGACAGGGAGTGAATGTGGCCATTTTAAACATTAGAGTCATCATTGGTTGATTCAAGTCTTGTGAGTACTGACAATTTATCACAGGTACATCTAAATCTTACTGCAATGGCAATGTGGTTTTTCTGTTCAAACTGTTTTGAATTGTTTGCCAGGATATGATTGTTTACACCTTTATAGTGTCCCAGTTTTTATACTATTTCCTGCTATTTCCTTCTTGATTTATTTTTAGTTTTTTATGGCTATAGCAACATCTCTTTGAATTTTTATTACAGGACTAATCATTCAGTTCCAAAAGCATCTCTTAATAGACACATTTTTAATGTTTTCCAAGACTTGGACGACATCATATGGGGAGTAAATAAGATAAAGGCTCCGAGATGAGTAATTTGCAGTTTACCAGTTTTCTTGATGGATGAATCAGGGTGTTATGTACGCATGCCTTAATAGGGCAGCCAGTGGAATACAGTTTAACAACATAGCTAGGGAAGTTGCTGAAAAGGCTAGCTTTATTTTGAAAATTTATCTTGCATTTGGTTACAAGTTTGAGTCACAAGTGAGATTAGTGGTAAATAAAGTGGTGTTTTAAGTTGAGGTTATTGTGATGATTATGATCCTTTTTAAGTATTGGAGATTTTGGTAAGATTTTATATTTGGTCTTACCCAGTATTGATAACTGCAATGGGTTATACTTTGGCTGACCTCAGACTGTTTGCATGTGTGGCAACTGGTACAAAATACAATTGCTAGAATGATTGATTGTGTGGTTGTGTTTTTTTTTTTTTAAATTCAAATCTAGTTAATGTAAACAACAACACTTGAAGCATGTGGGTACTCTTATACAGTGCCAGGAACTGACAACCAGAGCATCCAGTTTATACATTTTTCCCCATTTTTATCCCATTTTTTTAATGTCCTCCTCCCCTCCCTGTATTTAGGAGTCGTCATACATTTTGATTCATGATACCAGATCTCCCAGTACATCTTATCCATCACATCCATATCAAGGGCAGTTTATAACCCCAGAAACACTTAAGCAAACAAATAACACAATACCGGGTATTCTTCTGCATGCCCTAACCCTGGATGGGGAGAACCTTATACACAGATGTAGAAGTGCACAGACAATGAGTAACTGACATATCAAGCCATCCAGTGTTGCATTTTCCGATGCTCTCCCCTTATATTACAGGTATTCCTCCACCCTCAAGCTCTCCCACTCCCTCCCTATCTACCAGTTTCTCTCCTTCCATTCCACTGCACCTGCTCTCTCCTCTGGTACTATAAGGTTAGCAAATCGTTTTGGGCCCTCTGGGTAAGAGTAGGCAGGTATGGTTCCCAAATAGCAAGGAAACTTTTTCATGCTGCCTCCTCCCCCCTGCTTCCCTTGGATGCCATTTCTTCCCAGACTGCCAGTTGATGAAACATGTTGCACCACTCCCAGAACTCTGGCCCTGTCCGATCCCACCACTGCTGGAGTATACATTGTTTGGTTACTATACACCCTTTACAAGCAAGCACCTGCCCCCCCACTCTCCCCTTCTCGGATATCCCCTTTAGATCAAGTATAGCACATAGTGGAGTGAGGTTCAGGGGGCGACCCAAGAGCCCACTCAAATGTCCCTGGACTCATCTCCAAAAACTCTGGATCTTAAGAGAGCCCCACAACATTTGACCTAGGTGGGCTGAGGGGCCGCACACCATGGGCAGTTGCCTTGCTCAGCCAACCCCACCCGCCATGCCTGGTGCAGGGAAAAATAAGCCTATTCTATGATTTTTATACTGCATTTCCCTGACCAGGAGTCCTGGACCAGGTGTGGTATCCTGGCCACCATCGCTCCCCAGTTGTCATCTTCCAGTTCAACACCTAACTCTGCTTTCTACTGCCATGTTAGAGGTTCAGGGTTCACAACTTTATTAAACCTTGTAGGCACTGAAACAGCTCACCACTGAAATAGACCCCCACTCGTCAAATCAAAAGAAGTCCATGATCTTGTCTACAGTGGCTTTCTCCAGACCTCGTTCTCCCAGAGACCTCATATAGTGCCATAATTGAAGATAGGCAAAATAGTGATTACTGGGCACACACATCAGAAAACAACAGCAGAAGTTGCCCTTCCTCGTTGATAACTTGTTTAATATAGGTCAATCCCAGGGAGCCCCAAGTCCGGAAGGGCTGTGTCCCCCTGCTTGGTGAGAACGCTACGTTGTCCTGTAATGGCAAACAACCTGTCACATGGGGAACAATCCCACAGAGGCCCTTCGAAGCTCCTCTTGGCCCCTTCACTAAAATGCTACGGGTGACATGGGGCAGCAGGCTCTCTTGGTACGAATGCAATACCGACGAGAGAGAGTATGGGGCCTCTATTTCTCGAGGGGTGAACCTAGCACCCCCCAACCAGTTTCTCACAAGAGACAAGCCTTATTATAGGAGATCAAATCGGGAATGCCCCCCCCCCACCACCGCCATGTCCCTGCAGACAGTGCAGTTGGAGATGTGGCTTCTTTCCCTGCCATAAGAAGTTTGGAGTTGTCCCTCCAGTTCACAAATATCTTTGCTCAACAGTTTGAGGGATCAATTGTATCTCATATAAGAGCCATGGGAAGATCATCATTTTGTAGATACCCACCCTTCCCATCAAAGAGAGGGGCAGCTCCGTTCAATCCTGGAATTTTATTCTTTACCCACATTAGCAAAGGTGAGACATTCAGCCTGTACAACTGTTGGGGATCCCCTGGGAACCATACTCGTATACCTAAGTACTTAAACCGGTCCCTCACCCATCTCAGTGGGAATTTACCACCCCGTTTGGCGCGCAGTCCACCCAGGACATCTAACACTTCTGATTTACTCTTGTTTAAATGGAGGCCAGCTACTGCCCCATAGTTCTCTATCTCATCCAAAAGAAGGGGGAGTGAGGTCTTTGGTTTTGTCACTTTTTTGGAGTGGAGGAGTGGTCTAGTGGTTGGGGCAAGGTACTTCAGGCCGGAAGGTCGGGGGTTCAAATCCCACTAGAGGACAGCAACCTTGGGCCGGAAGGACTGGGGTTTCTAGTCCCACAGGTGCTCCTTGTGGTCTTGGGCAAGCCACTTAACCCTCCATAGCCCATGTTCCCTGTAAAATAGTTATCTCCAAGTTATAATGCCCTGTTCAATGAAATTTCAGTTTGTTCAATGTAAACCGCACTGATGCAGAATAGCGCGGTATATAAGAGAATGTAAATAAATAAATAAATAAAATGAACCAGCAAATTGCCTATTAAAAAGGCTGAAATTTTGAATTCACTGCCTCCTATTTCCATCCCCTTGATATCCACTCGCTGGTAGATCTGTGCAGAGCAACGTTTCCAGAGACAATACGAAGAGTAGTGGCAACAGGGGGCAGCTCTGTTGAGTCCCCTGCTCCTGACCAAAATGTGTCACTCAATCATTTACCACAATAGATGCCGAAGGAGCCTGATAGAGTGCCTGTACCCCTCTTATAAAGCCCTCTCCAATGCCATAGGCCTCCAAAGCCTTAAACAAATAATGCCAGTCTACCCGGTCAAACGTCTTCTCTGCATCAAAACTAATAAGCAGAAGAAGCCAAAATCTTCCATAAGTTATAAGTGGGGTACCTGGCACAATTGGCCCCATGGTTGCTGGATGTACTGCAGTCTGTCTTTTGGGACATTTGCGAAGATCGTCCTGTCAAAATTGATTAATGAAATGAGTCAGTAAGACTCTCTAAGTACGGGTCTTTCCTTGACTTCGGGAGGAACCACTATGTGGGCCACACTATCATAGTGCAATGAGTCTTTCCTCAACCAGCTATTAAACTGCTCCACTGGGGGGGGGGGGACAATTAAGTCTGGGATTAACTTGTAAAACTCAGTCTGATACCCATCCAGTCCCTGACAAGTCCCTGCCCCTTGAATCATCTTCTGCACCCCTTGGGCCATGATCTTTGCTCCTAGCCTTCCACTCTGCTCGATTTGAGAGGTGCGGCAGGCCCACACTCGCCAAATATTGTGCCACCCTAGATGGGGAAGCCGGCTCACCTTTATAAAAGGTTTGATGATAATCAACTAAGACCTCTCCAGTTTTCCACGTGGTCATTTGCAAAGTGCCATAAGAACATAAGATATGCCATACTGGGTCAGACCAAGGTCCATCAAGCCCTGTATCCTGTTTCCAACAGTGGCCAGTCTAGGTCATAAGTACCTAGCAGTCTCCCCAAAAGACATAGGTTCCTCAGTGCTTGTACTGGGTCAAGCAGTGATATCCTCGGTCCCTTTTAATAATGCTTTATGGACCTTTCCTCTAGGAACTTGTCCAAACCTTCTTTAAACCCAGCTACACTAACAGCTTTTACTACATCCTCAGGTAACAAATTCTAGAGTTTGAGTACACGTTGAGTGAAAAAATATTTCCTCTTATTAGTCTTAAATAGTTTACCCTGTAGCTTCATTGCATGTCCCCTAGTCTTTATATTCTGACGTAAACAATCGATCTACGTTTACCCGTTCCACTTCATTCATTAATTTATAGACCTCTATCATATCTCCTCTCAGCCGTCTCTTTTCAAGGTTAAAGAGCCCTAACCTTTTTAGCCTCTCTTCATAGGGGTATCCTTCCATCCCCTTTACCATTTTGGTGGCTCTTCTCTGAACCTTTTCTAATAACGCTATATCCTTTTTAAGATACGGCGACCAGAATTGCACACAATATTCAAGGTGCGGTCGCACCATGGAAGGATACAGAAGCATTATAATATCCTTTGTTTTATTTTCCATTCCTTTCCTTATGATACCTAGCATTCTATTTGTTCTCTTGGCCGCCGCTGCACACTGGGTGGAGGGTTTTAACATGCTATCCACGATGATGCCTAAATCTTTTTCCTGGGTGGCGGTTCCTTATGTGTAACCTTGCATCATGTAACCATAGTTTGAGTTGTTCTTTCCTAGGTGCATAACTTTGCACTTGTCCACATTACATTTCATCTGCCATTTGGATGCCCAATCTTCCAATTTATCAAGATCCCCTTGCAATTTTCCACAATCGTCATGAGTTTTAACAACTTTAAAAAGTTTTGTGTCATCTGCAGATTTGATAACCTCACTCATTCATAAATGACCTGGAACAGGGAATATGTCAAAAAGCAGCGGACCCAGTACAGATCCCTGGGGTACTACACTATTCACCTTTCTCCATTGGGAAAATTGGCCATTTAGCCCTACCCTCTGCTTTCTATCTTTGAACCAATTCCCGATAAACAGTAGTACACTACCTCCTGTCCCATGACTTTTTAGTTTTGCCAAAAGTCTCTGATGAGGGACCTTGTCAAAGGCTTTCTGAAAGTCCAGATACACTATATCAACCGACTCACCCTTGTCTACCTGCTTATTCACACCTTCAAAAAAACAGATTAGTAAGACAAGATCTTCCTTGTCTAAAGCCATGTTGGCTGTCTTGCATTAAGCCATGACTATCTACATGTTCAGTAATTTTGTTCTTTATGATGGTTTCTACCATTTTTCCCAGTACTGATGTCAGGCTCACCGGTCTGTAGTTTCCCGGGTCACCCCTGGAACCCTTTTTCAAAATTGGTGTTACGTTGGCCATCCTCCAATCATCAGGTATTACAGATGATTTTAATGATAGTTCACAGATATTAATAATAGCAGGTCTGCAATCTCATATTTCAATTCTTTCAACACCCTTGGATGTATACTATCCGGTCCAGATGATCTGCTACTCTTCAGTTTATCAAATTGTTGTAATACATCGTCCCGATGTATCTATTTCCTTCAATTCTTCTGCAGTATCACCTTTTAAATACCACTTAAGTCATGGGTAACATCCCTACATTTTCCTCAGTAAAGACCGAACCAAATAATTCATTCAGTCTCTCCGCTATGGCTTAGTCCCCTCTTAGTGCCCCTTTTACCCCTCTATCATCTAACGGTCCAACTGACTCTCTCACAGGTTTTTGTTACAAATGTACTTGAAAAAGTCTTTATTATGAGTTTTTGCTTCCACGGCAAGTTTCTACGCAAATTCTCTCTCTGCCTGCCTTATCAATGCCTTGCATTTAACTTGCCAGTGCTTGTGCTGTTTCCAGTTTTTGTCATTTGGCTCTTTCCATTTTCTGAAAGATGCTTTTTTGGCAGCAGCCTCTCTGACCTCACCTTTAAACCATGTGGGCAGTTTTTTGGACTGACTTCTACTTTTCTTAAAGCGTGGAATACAGCTGGTCTGGGCTGCCAAGATAGTATTTTTCAACAACACCCAAGCTTGATGTAAGTCTTGAACCTTTGCAACTGCTCCTTTTAATTTTTTCTTAACTATTTTCCTCATTTTATCATAGTCTCCCTTTTGAAAGTTAAGAGAGTACTTTGGATTTCCTTACCATCCCTCCTCCACTTATTAAATTAAACACGATCATGCTATGATCACTATTGCCAATTGGCCCCAATACCCTTATGTCTTGTACCAGATCTGGTGTTCCATTAAGGACTAGGTCCAAAATGGCTTCCCCTCTCGTCAGTTCATGAACCAGCTGCTCCAAAAAGCAGTCATTTATTTCATCTAAGACCTTTATCTCCATAGCATGTCCTGCCGTGACACTGACCCAGTCAATACCAGGGTAATTGAAATCGCTCATTATTATTACTGTGCTGTAACTTTTGTTAGCTTCCCTGATTTCTTTGAGCATTTCATCATCCATTTGCTCATTCGGGCCAGGCGGTCGATAGTACCATCGCCTTCCCCATTTTACATGGCATTTTCGTTCCATAGAGATTCTTCAGAAAATCCTTTGTGACTCAATGCCCCTTCTAACATAGACCGCAACCCCTCCACCAATTTGATCAGCTCTGACATTACGATATAGTTTGTACCCAGGTATCAGTGTCCCACTGGTTGTCCTTCTTCCACCATGTCTCTGAGATTCCAATCATATCTAACCACTCATTTAGTGCTATATATTCTAACTCTCCCATCTTATTTTTTAGACTTCTAGTATTTGCATGCAAGCATTTTAGAGTCTGTGTTTTATTCATATTAATCTGGCTATTGGTAGATATGGATAATTTGAAATCTTTAAGCTCTTCCTGCTCCATACTCAAGGGCATTTGGGCTACTTTACTCTTTTGGAACCTCTCTGCTAATGTGCCCTAACGTCATTTTTTTTGGTAGTATCCTTCAAGGATACATTGTTCCGAACCTTGTGCTCATGGGCGACTGTCTGCTTTCCCCTATCTCTTTTTATAAAGGTTAATGCTAGCAGCCTGGTTCCATCCCAGTTAAGGTGAAGCCCATCCCTTCGGAAGAACCCCTCCTTTCCCCAGAATGTTTCCCAGTTCCAAACAAATACAAAACCCTCATCCTTGCACCATCATTTCATCCATGCATTGAGACTCTGGAGCCCTGCCTGCCTTTTGGGTCCTGCGCATGGAATGGGAAGCATTTCGGAGAACGCTACCCTGGAAGTTCTGGATTTCAACTTCCTATCTAAAAGCCTAAATTTTAGCTATCAGAACCTCCCTACCACATTTTCCTATGTCATTGATACCGACATCTACCAAGACATCATATTTCTCCCCAGCACTATCTAAGACCTTATCTAGGTGGCGTGTGAGGTCCGCTACCTTCGCACCAAGCAGGCATGTTACCAGGCGTTCCTCATGTCCACCATCCACCCAACTATCTACATGCCTAATGATTGAATCACCAACTATAACGGCTGTCCTAATCCTTCCCTCATGGGCACACGACCCTAGAGAAACTTCTTCGGTGCAAGAGGGTTTTACGTCACCTGGAGGACAGGTCCAAGCTACAGGATCACTTCCTGCCACACCAGGGTGTGATGCTCTCCTGTCACGGGACCTCTCTCCTCCATGGCAACAGGGATGCTGCCAGACTGGAGATGGGACTTCAGGACTATATCCCTGTAGGTCTCGTCTGTGTACCTTTCTGTTTTCCTTATGTCTTCCGGGTTTGCTACTCTAGCCTCGCGAGAACAGACTCGTTCCCTGAGAGCAAAGAGCTCCTTGCACCTAGTGCACACGTAAGACCTCTCACCAACTGGGAGAAAATCATATATGTGACACTCAATGCGAAAGACTGGAAATTCCCCATCTCGCTTTTAAGGTTGTGTTTAGGTATTTAAGTTCTTTATTTACTAAGGGTTGCTGGGGTACTTATACTAATAAAACTATACCTAATACGTTTAATATACCTTGTTCACTTGAAGCTTAATTATTCTCAGGTCCTTAATGTATGCCTGATTTGGATAAACAGCTGCACCTGAGAGCAGCTCCTTTCCTTTAAGATGTGTACCAATAAAGCTGCGATTATCCCAGGGGTGGGTGCGTGTTGGGGAGGGAGGGAAAAAAGACTTACTAAAAGCTGACTGCTACTCAGTACCCAGTCCTGTGCTTCAATCTGTGACCAATTTCCTGGGTCATTAACAAACTTTGGCTAGAAGGAGTCTTTCATAATGGCCCTTTGAACTGCCACCTGGCTTTAACACCTACTTTAAAAAGTTTCACAGGTCTCTTGCCCCCTTTGTAGAAGGCCTCTTTGTAAAGGTCTCTAGAATAATGTATTGCTCAAAGAATACTGACCCTGTTTTGCCTTTTATGCTAAGTTATATTCTGAGTTGATTTAAATTTATTTTATTTATTTATTTACAGTCTCTTATATACCGCACTATTCAGCATCAGCGCGGTTTATATTGAACAAAAATGCTCAGTACAGTTAACATGTATGAGTTTACAGATAACGGGCCAAAAAACTTGGCTAACAGGGGTAAACTATTTACAAGAATTGCAACATAGAGTCATATTAATTGCTACATAGAGTCAAATTAAAGCTCTTCGCTGCTACTAGGCCCTGACTGAGTATGAAATGTAAACTAGAAGCTCTCTGCTGGGTTATAAAGTTAACCAGAAAGCTCTTTTCTGTGTTTTTAAATTTAAACTGAAAACTCTTTGCTGCTACTAGGCCCTGAGTGATTTAACAAATACACTGGGTTCACAGATTAATCGGCTTTAATCCAAAGAATTCCCTTCTCCCCAAGATTCAGAAAAACTCCCAGAAGTTTATACTCACGATTACAGATCTCTCTCCAGAAGTAGCAGTCCCCTTTTGTAGTCCCCTTTTGCAGCGCCATGACATAATGAACGCTCTGACTCTTCTGAAGACAGCAGGCCAGGGTCTTATCTGTTTTGTCCATATATTGATAGAGGCAATATATATAATATACCAAAGGCTTTTTAGCTTTCTGGTGTAACAATGTGTTCAGTGCCACCTTTGTTGCTATCAGCTGAGCCCTATTGGCTGCTGTGGGTTATCTAGCCAACTGTTGCTGCTCTCGACAAGTTTGGGGCTCTAAACTAAGTACTCTCGCAGTCATAGCACACCGTCATCTGGCCACATATGCCATAATGTTCCCCCTTAGGACAGTGTTGGCCACTTCCCAAAAGAGTTTAGGTGTGTCTATATGGACCTTGTTATGGTAGAGATGCTTCCCCCCCTCCCCCAATGTTCTCTGAGACGTTTGGAAGCCCTCGTCCCTGTATAGGTCCAGCGTCTCTTGCGTTTCCCACTGTAGGTCTATCCAAGGTGGTGTATGATTTGCTATCTCATAGGGGCCTATCACCACATCTTTCACCTTTTCAAACAAGGATTCAGGGACCCATAAGTAATCAATTCTCATTCTTGAACCGATGGCCCTAGAAAGATGAGTGTAATCCTTCTCATGGGGATGGAGCAGATGTCTATTAACTGATAACGCTGTCCAAAGCGGCGTAATTGCTTTGAAGTAGCCTTCCTCCCTCTCCATCCTGCCCCCGAGGCATCTAAACTAGGATCCAGGATTCTGTTCCAGTCCCCTCCCAAGAGGATCGGGTAATCCGGGAGCTGCTCGATTACAGTGACAAGTTTTTACAAAGAAATCTGGGTTAGTTACATTAGTTGCTTATACTCTTCCCAGTATTACGTTCTGCCCCTGGAGGCTTCCTCCAACCAACACATAGCAGCCCTCAGGGTTGTGATTTCCTGTACTGGTTGAAAACTCAAGCCCTAACATATGAGAAACGCCACTCCCCCCCCCCCCCCTTTTTATCCTTTGCGGGAGCCCCAAAGACTTCCCTATCAGTCCTCCCTTTCATTTTATCCAGTTCGATCTGTGACTGATGGGTTTCTTGCAGCATTATGATGTCACCACAAACCTGCTTCCAGGCCCGTTGCACCTTTTGGCGTTTGACCGGGCTACCCAATCCACAAATGTTCTATGATATGCAATAAGGGCGAGAGTTTGGTGTGCATGGACCAGGAGAAACACCTTGGAACGATTTGTTTCTGTGGATCTCAAGGTGGTGGAACAGTGTGACAAGGCAGTGGCAAAAGCCAGAAGGATGCTGGGTTACATACAGAGAGGAATTAGCAGCAGAAAGTAAGAGGTACTAATGCCACTGTACAAGTTGCTGGTGAGGCCTCACTTGGAATATTGTGTTCAGTTTTGGAGACTATATCTCGCAAAGGATATAAAAAGGCTGGAAGCCGTTCAGAGGAAGGCAACCAAAATGATTTGGAGCCTGCGTCAGAAGACTTATGAGAAGAGACTTGAAGGCCTAAATATGTATACTCTGGAGGAGAGGAGGGACAAGGGAGAGATGATTCACACCTTTAAATACTTAGTGTATTAATGAACAAACAAACGTCTTCCAAAGACGACAAAGCTGTAAAACTAGAGGGCATAACATAAAGCTGCAAGGGGATAAAATGAAAAGCAATGTCAGGAAATACTTTCACTGAAAGGGTGGTAGACGCTTGGAATACCCTCTTGATGGAAGTTGTGGGGGCAAATACAGTGACAGAATTCAAAATGGCTTGGGACAGACACAGTGGTTCCCTTTTTATAGCAACAGGGTAAAATCAAAATAAACATAACTATCTCTTGTATCTGAACAAATAGGGGTGACCTACACAGAGAGCGGTGGGTACACCCCTAAACAAAGGCATGGAGAGGGGTGACTTGCACGGAGCAGCATGTGCATCTACTCTTACTGCCTTGCTGGACAAACTAGATGGACCATACCGGTCTTTATCTGCCGTCATATACTATGTATAACCCTCAGCCCGTGTCGACATAGAACCATAGGTCTGCTAGTCCTGTCATTGGCATATTCTCCAGTAGGAGACACCCCCCCCCCCCCCTGCCTAGGGTCTCCCCTGCTTGTGATGGTGATTAGCAAGGAGACTCTACAAAAAGCTGTCTGCCTGATAGGTAGGTCCATACTCTCCCCTCCCCTCTTCTTTCCCTCTCCATAACCCAGCATCATCCTCCATTCTCTCCATCTCCTCAGAGATCCTTGATATATAGAGGGCCCCCCCCCCGCCAGATGTTGGAAGTTCTGTAGCACTATTCCCTTGTAGTCCCAACCCCATTGCAAGCACACTTACCACTCATCTCCCATTACCCCTTCACTTGAACCTCCCAAACCCTCCCCCCTTTTGGGGTTCCTCTTACTCTTGTACACATGCCCCTTTCTCCTTTTGCCAGTTTGCCCTGTCCAAGTATGTCCTCATGCACGCCCACTGTCACACACAGTCCTCCACATTGTATTCCCTATATTATCTATCCCCATGCTGGGCGAGCATACCCCCCCCCCCCTCCAACACAACAACTGAACATTCAAGAAAACATCAAAGGCAATATAGAAACATTCAGGAACTGTGGTAACATCTGGCCCACGGGCGGCATCAAGGAGGCAGTGTGTCTCTAAAGATAGAGGTGTTGCGGACTCTACCCCAGAACCAACGGTCCAGCCTCCATGGCCCACTATTTCTCCTCTGCAGGATTCCGTCTTTCCTGCAAACTTAGTCAGTTCAGGGTCCACGGGATTATATTCCACAATCATTGATCTGGGGGAGACTGTCCAGAGCTCTCATCACTGCTTGGTACATCTCCTTGATCAGCTGTGGTATTGCCATTTGTGGGCTGGGGGGAGTCTTCTGCCATTTTGCCGTCTCCAGTTCAGCCCCCCTTCTGCCGTACGGTGTTGGTTGTCATTCACCAGCTGAGGGTCCTATCTCTTCAAAGATTGCATGGGCACATTCCTGAGTTGTGGTTGTGTGTTTTTTTTTGTCACCCTTCCTCCCTTATAAGAATTGGGCAGTTTTGTGGGTCTGGGAAGGAGGGACGCCCCGGAGCCAAGGCATGCCACTTCTGTCCAGCTCACTGTATCCCATGATCTCCTTCCTTTTTTAAAATTGGTCTTGTTTTATTTGTTTCCTTTGTGTCAAATGTGTGCAAATTTAGTTCAAAGTCATTTCACTGGCCAGTTTTTTTTAGGAGATATGGGCATTATTGGCACCTTTGCTGTTCAACCCTTTAATGTTGACCACAACTATATAAACATATTTTGTGGATGAGGTCATCTGCCTCTTCTAGGAAACAGTAGGCCTACTTGGTCCATTTCCCTATTGGAGAAAGGTTGGTCATGGCATGCCCAAGAGATCTGTACTGGGATCATCTTTGTTTTTAAACTGCCCTGCTCCTTCTTTGTCACCTGATGGGGAAAAAAATAATAAATTACTCTTAAACGTTGGGGAGCTGTTTCTTTCTGTTACAGTACCAGACTCGGGCCTTGCTCGGTGTTTACTGCTTCTGTGGGGCCAACTCTCATGTTGGATTGCTCCTCTCCTCCCCACACCAGGCCAAGCACAGGCTCCGGGGGTAGGGTGGGGGAAGGGTGTCATCAAATGCAGTCTCAGCTCTGGTATTATCCTCTGGGCATGGCTGCGAGGTCTGGGGCTCCCCCTCAGCTGCTCCTGCTGTCAGATAGTACCCCTCCCCCTCCTAAACTGACTACAATTGCGCTGGCTTCCTCTTCTATTCCTCTGAAGGACATACCTGCGATGGGTCAAAAGGTTAAGCATCAGCTCCCTCCACCAGTGTAGCCAGGTAAGCACCATACAAAATGCAAACCTCTACCTTCCACTCCTGACAGCCCTCCTTGTATTCAAGAGGCCCCATAGACTTCAGTCTTCTCTCCTCTCTCTTTTCCAGAAGTTTCTTCAGGATAGTTCTGTGCTCTTGCAGGCCTCCCTCCAAGCCCTTGAAGCATGGCCCAGCGCATTCTCAGATCTTTGGTTACCCCCCACACAGGAGGTACCGGGATCCTTTCCACTCATTGAATGGCACAAGCCTTCGCCTCTCAAGGAGGACATTTGTTCGCTCCTGTCTTACTCTTGGGAGCCATGTGAGTCTTTCATGGAGGAGCCCATTCTGCATTCCTCAGAACAGGGCCTCCAGGATGATCTGCCCGAGGATCTTTCATATCTGAAGTTCCTCCAAGAACTCTTCCGCATGCTGGCTCTCAGTCCCAGTGCAACAAGCGGGATTTTTCATGCCATTTTGAAAGCATGCACTACTCCCAAGGAGATCCCATCACTCCCTATGTCTCAGGTCCTTCAGGATATACAATTTTCCATTTGGAAGACTGTCTTAAGGTCAATATGGTGGGATGCAGCACTGCCTGAAGTACAAGGTCTGCCAGCTCTGGGATTCCATCAGCCTTGCTCCTCCATCAGTCCGTTGTATCTGAGGCAGTCCTTAAAAAAAAAAATCCAAGAGCACTAAGCTGCCATTCCAGACTCCTCCATGGAAGGAACAGCGGACCTTAGATGCTATGGGACGTAAATCTTACCAGAGCAGTACTCTTGCCATGCACTTACTAGCTCATTGGCTACATATGCTGCACTACCATCATGTCCTCCTGCAGCTGAATGACCCCCTCTTTGCCTGATCCAGCTCCCTTGGCTATGGACTTGCACAAATCCCTTTACCATATTATTCGTGCCATGTATGACATCCACTACTCTGTGGCTTGGTCCACAGTTATGGCTATTTCAGCCAGACGTACTGCATAGCTTCATGTATTAGGTCTCCATGAAGACCTTCACAACCACCTGGCAGATGCCCCCTGCCTGTGTGATGGCCTCTTTGGCTCCAAGGTTCAGGAGGTCTTGAAAGTCGAGGACCATTCTACCACTGTCCAAGAACTCTCGGCTCAGCTGGTGGAGGGAGCTTCCTCTTCTCTGTTATCTTATCACCGTCCTTGCTACTAAAATTACTTTCAACAATTTTACCTGAGGTTGTGCTACCAGCCCTACTTGCAGCAGGCCCCCCTCGGACTCGAGGCCAGCCTTATCAGTCATACCACCAGTGGGGGTCGCCCACGAGAGAGGAAAACACAAGTGCTTCTGCAGGCTACCCTTCCCTGGTTTTTGAGTACCTGCTAGTGGGGGGTTGCCTCTTGCAGTACATCACCACAGACTGCTGGGTTTTGTCCATTGTTCAGTCGGGGTACAAGCTTCACTTTGACATGCCTCCTCATCCCCTGCCCCCACCAGCTGTTCCCCGAAGTAACCTGTACCCCCACTTGCAAAGAAGACAGCTCAGTTTCTCCTCAGCGATGCCATCAAGCTTGTCCCAAGAGCGGTCAGGGGTTTTACTCCCAGTTTTCTTGATCCCAAAGAACTCCAAAGGCCTTTGATCGATCCTCACCCTTCGTCCTCTCAATATTTTCATCAAGCGAGAAGTTCAAGATGCACTCTTTTTAAGCAAATGTTTCCCCTGCTCAGTCCCTGGGATTGGCTCGCCTTGCACCCATATCCCCATCCACCTTCTCCACTAGAAGTTCGTTCGGTTCACCTTCCTCATCCACCACTATCAGTACAAGGTTCTTCCTTTTGGGCTATCCTTGCCCCTCACGTTTACACCAAGTGTCTCATGGTTGTCGCATCCCACTTTCAGCAGCAGGGCTTCTGCATTTACCCCTACCTAGATTGGCTGATCTTGGGCGCCTCTCAAGACATAGCAGATTGAGCTATGTGGGACACTGCAGTCACCTTGCAGACCCTTGACTTCGACCTTTAATTCAGAGAAGTCCAAGCCCATTCCTCAACAGAGTCTGGATTTAATAGGGGTGCATCTAGACACTCTCCAAAGCTTTCCTTCCCGATTTAGAGGGTTCAAGTCTTGCAATTCCTCAGCAGCACCCTTACCACATTTTATTTATTTATTTATTTACATTCTCTTATATACCGCGCTATTCTGCATCAGTGCGGTTTACATTGAACAAACTGAAATTACATTGAACAGGGCATTATAACTTGGAGAGAACTATTTTACAGGGAACATGGGCTATGGAGGGTTAAGTGGCTTGCCCAAGACCACAAGGAGCACTTGTGGGACTAGAAACCCCAGTCCTTCCGGCCCAAGGTTGCTGTCCTCTAGTGGGATTTGAACCCCCGACCTTCCGGCCTGAAGTACCTTGCCCCAACCACTAGGCCACTCCTCCACATGCCAGTCAGTGCTGGCCTGCCTGCTCCTATGTCTCCTGGGGCACATGGTGGCATCTGTACATGTAGTGCCACTCACCTGACTGCACATGTGTCCTCTACAATGGCACCTCAGACTCAACTGGTGTCAATACACCCATCCCCTCTGGGCCAGGATTTCCCTTGAAGGTCTGAAGCGAGCAGTCTTCCTTGACAAACTTGGGGGCGGGCAACTCCGCCCAATCTTCTGGTGGGGTGCCCCTTCCAGATACCGCCGCATCACATAGTCATTGCCACCGATGAGTCCGCTTATGGCTGAGGAGCCCATCTGCTCTCTTTCCACTCAGGGCACATGGTCTCCCAGAAACAAGCCTTGCACATCAATGTGTTTGAACTCTGAGCCGGTCTACTATGCCCTCAGGGTTTTTGCCGACTCTGTGCATCACATGATTGTTCTGGTATACACTGATAACAAAGTTTTTTCAATGTTTTACACAAACAAGCAGGGCAGTACGGGCTCCCTTTGTGTCAGTTGCAAAGCCATGCAGTTTTGGACTTTTGCCCTTTTTATAGACGCTACACTGTTAGCAGCCTATCTTCCAGGGATGCACAACCAGTTAGCCAACAAGTTGAGCCGCCAGATGGACTCGCACTGATGGTCCCTTGATCCTGCCATCGTTGGAACACCAGAGGTGGACCTCTTCGCCTCTGTGAACAACACCGTCCCATCTTCTGCTCTATTCGACTGTGCCTCCAGAGACGAAGGCCCAATGCCTTTGCTGTCGATTAGTCTCATGGTCTTCTGTATGTGTTTCCTCTGTTCCCACTTATCACATGGGTCCTGCTTAAGATCAAGCAAGACAAAGCTTCGGTCATTCTGATAGCACTACGATGGCCCTGCCAGCTTTGGTTTCCTCATATGCTGGCGCTGCTGCAGGATTCTCCTATATCCCAGGGGACTTGGCCAAACCACCTGATTCAGCAGTCCTTATCCGTCACAGCATGGTGGCTTCAGGGCACCGAGCATTGATTGTCACTGCCACAGGATGTTCTTGCTGCTTCTCAAAGACCCTCTATGCAATATTTGTATCAGCTTAAGTGGGCTCGTTTTGCTCATTGGGCCGCATCAAATGGATAGGATCCAGTCCACTGCTTGATGGGCCAGTTTTTGTCTTCTTCACCTGTCCGACTCAGGCCTACAGACTAATTCAGTACATTTTCATCTTTTGGCTATTGCTGCTTCTCACGACCTTTTCAAAAGCAAACCCATTTCAGCCCATCTGTTTTTTTCCCGATTCATGAGAGGTCTCATGAACACCAATCCCACCATCCGACTGCTTACGCTGGCCTGGGACCTTTTTAATGTTTTTTTTTCTCAGCTGATGCAACCACCATTAGAGCCTCTCCTGTCCACTTTGCTCAAATATCTCACCTGGAAAACTGTCTTCCTTATCACCATTACTTCAGCCAGATGTCTAGGGGGCGATTCAAGCACTGGGGCATTATCCCACTTATATGCAATTTTTCTATGACGGGGTCATCATCCAGACCATCCCATGTTTCTCCCAAAAGTGATCTCTGACTATCACATCAGCCAGCCCATAGTGCTCCCTGTGCCAGTCGGCTCTCCGAAGGAAAAATTGCATGCCTTGGAATGCAGAAGGGTTCTTCTCTTACTATCTGCATTGTATTGAGCCTCTTCAAGTTGTCTCGGTTATTCCTGGCTTTCACTCCCAATAACCTTGGACAGCTGGCAGCGAAGCTCGCCATATCCTTGTGGATTGTGGACTGGATTGCCTTCTGCTACAAGCAAGCAGCTTGCCCTTCTCCAGGGCATGTCGCCCCTTACAAGTTCAGGGCCATGGCCATGTCCATTGCCAGTTTGGCTTCTATCTCAACACAGGATATTTGCAGGGCAGCTACCTGGTCATCCATCCACACCTTCACTAAGCAGTACAGTTTGGATTGCTCATCTGCGACAGACTTTGCCTTTGGCCAGGCTGTCCTCTGTTTGCTACCTGATTTTGCTCCTCCACACGAGCTGTGTGTTTGGGGGTGCCCTGACTACACAGATGTTTCCTGAGAGGAGAGCGAGAGAGTCACAGACAGGATCATTCAGTTTCTCCAGGGCCTGGGATTGGTCATGAACTTTGCAAAGAGTCAAGCCACGCTGTCGCAGGAACTCAAGTATCTAGGGGCACAGTTTCAGACAAGCGTAGGCAGAGTGTCTGTCTTTTCCAGGGGCTAGGGTTCAGCAGTTCCTGTGACTACAGTGGTTGACCATGTGGCACTACTTGCAGGTCCTGGGGTCTATGGCGGTGTCAATAGATCTGGTTCCACGGGCACGCATGCGCCTTTAGAGGGCTCTCCTGTGCAGATGGTTGGCACAGGTTCTTCTGCTATCCAACTATCTTCCCTGCATGATGGAAGCACGGAGGGTGCTCGACTGGTGGTTACGGGACATACGCTCCTGAAAGGGGTGCTGTTGAAGGTACCTCACTGGATACAATTCACTACTGATTCAAGCCTTGTCAACAGGGGAGCTCATTGCGAGGCTCAATTTCTACAAGGGCTGTGGTCGGATCAGGAAGCGCAGTGGCCCATAAACGGTTGGAACTGAGGGCCGTTTTTCTGGTTCTGCAAGGCTTTCCGCACAGGTTAGAGGGGAAAGCCGTGAGGGTGTTCTCGGACAACGTGGAAACCGTAGTGTACATCAATCGGCAGGGTGTAACAGGCAGTGTGTAATTGAAAGAGGAGTCTGGGGTGCTGATGGCATGGGCGGAAGAACACCTCTTAGCGCTGTTGGCGGTGCATGTAGCAGGGTGAGAGAAAGTGGAAGCAGATTACCTCATCAGAGTGAGCATCAATCCGGCAGAATGGACTCTGTCAAGCTGTATTCAACCAAGTGGTGGATCGCTGGGGGCAGCCAGTTGTGGACCTGATGGTGACCTGCAAATTGGCCAAGACGGTGAGGTTCTTCAGCAGAAGGAGAGAGCCTATGTTGTAAAGTCTCGATGAGCTGGTGCAGCCATGGCCCAGGACAGGGCTGTTATGTCTTTCCACCCTGGTTGCTAATGTGCAGAGGATCAAGAACCATCCAGGTCGGGTGTTGCTGATTTCACCAGATTGACTGAGACAGCCATGGTATGCAGACCTGAAGTGTATGCTGACCAACATGCCATGGTGTTTACCCCTGACAATGGATCTGCCGTGCCAAGGTCCTATCCAGATGCCACAGGTTCTTGCTTATGGCATGGCTCATGAGAGGGCATGCTTGAGGAAGAGGAACTACTCGCCGGCCGCAATAGCAACCCTGTTGAAAGCGTGCAGAAGGTCCACTTCTCTTGCTTATACCAGGTATGGCGAGTGTTTGAGCACTGATGCCAAATGCAGGGGATTGTGGCGCTGAAGTGTGGCGTACTGGACGTGCTAGCCTTCCTGCAGGCAGGCATGGAGAAAGACTTGGCTTGCAGCTCTTTGAGAGTACAGGTGGCAGCTCTCTCGTGTTATGGGGGGCGTGTAGGGGCAGGATCCGTATCCTCTCATTCGGACATAGCCTGTTTTCTGAGAGCAGTGAAGTAGTTGCGACCGCCACAGCAGTCGGTAGTGCCACCCTGGGATTTGAATTTGGTGATGTCGGCGCTCGGTCGCCTTTCGAACCATTAGTGGGGTGCTTCTTGAAGGACTTTACTTTGAAGACCGTCTTTTTGGTTGCCATCTGTTTGGCAAGAAGGGTATCTGAGCTCCAGGCATTCTCATGTAGAAAACCATACCTCATTATGACAAGAGAGAAGGTATTTCGTTATTTTTTTTTTTTTTAATTTAAAATTTTTATTACACACAACAGAAAACAATGCATTGCAGTACAACATATGTTATGCCCCATCACACAAGCTCCCCCCCTACCCCCACAAGCTATCCACGAAGTAGGGACATTCCCGACAATCCCAAGATAATGCCATTAACAGTAACATACAGACAGTTAGGAAATCGTACCCCCAATAGTACTACGCACATATATAGGGATGCCATAGGAACATGGATGCGTTCGTGAAGGGTGCTGATAAGGGGCAGGGGCACCCTGGCTAGCATATCTACACAATATCCAAGAAATAACAAACTCCCACCACTCAAGTGGGCCAAATTAAATCATAAGTACACACCCCGCAGCATAAACATAGAACCAGCCCCAGGTAACCACAAACCCCACACTGTCCAACTTACATACAAACAGTTTTCCCCCACCGATGCCCCCCCCCACCCTCCACCCCCCCCTTCCCCAGGACCTCAGACCTCATATCATTAACCTACGGAGCGCTCTTCCCACTCCAAGTATTTCCCCCAGGTGTTAGAAAAGCTCCGCAAACTCCCATTTTTCAGTGCAGTGAGCTTGCTCTTCAAGAAAATCTGCCCCACAAAAGCCTGAACTTCCCCCAAGCCCGGGGTACCCATCTGCTTCCACCTCCTGCCCACCAAAATGCGCACCGCCACACAACAGAGATTCAAAAAGCCACCCTCCGCCTTATTTAACCCCTCAGCGTGCAGCCCCAACAAGGCCACAGCCAGCAGAGGAGTAATCTCCTTACCTAGGATCGCACTCACCCACTCAAACACTGCTCCCCACAACATATGTAACTCCCGGCACCCCCACCAAATGTGCAAATACGTGCCACCCACTCCACATTGTCGCCAGCATTGCCCGTCAGGGAGGTGGTACATAGCCTGTAACCTCACCGGCGTCAAGTGCCATCTATACAAAATTTTATAGTTGGGACTTCCGGTTTGGCAAATGAGCTGATCGGACGGACACTGATCAGCTCCGGGTAATCTACCCCTCAAAACTGCAATATTCTCCCACTATAGGTGGAATCTCCTACCATTAACTAATAGCTGTGCTAAACTCCTCAGCGGGATTGCAGTGGTGTGTCGGCGGCGAGGCAAGTGGCTCAATGGCAACGAAAACAGCGAGAAAGGAGAAGCCCCGAGTCCCAGAGGCCAAAATGGCGGAGAGCGCGCCTTGTTGCCCTGGCTCTGGTGGTACTCAAGGGCTGGTGGCAGAGGTCTCTGCGGCGGTGGTACAAGCCCTCTCCACCCGCTTTCAAGGTTTGTCGGAGCAACTGCACACTGTCGGCCAGTGTGTCACCGACTTTACAGGATGAGTGGAGCAGGTGGAGACACGTGTGTCTGATCTGGAGGACACCCAGACCTCGCTACAAACCAGAGTGGAAACGCTCGAAAAGTTGGTCAAGCAATATGGAGAAAAGCTGGATGATCTGGAGAACCGGGGACAGCGAAAAAATTTGAGATTTGTTGGGATCCCAGAGAATGTGGTGGATGGCGCCCTATACGACTTCCTGCTGACCTGGATCGCTAAACTGATGGGCGACAAGGAAACTACCGCCATAAAGTTGGAGCGAGTGCACAGATTAGGCCCGAAGAAGGAACAAGCACAAAGACCGCGTGCAGTTATAGCACGTTTCTTAGATTACTGGCAGAAAGAAGAGGTGCTTAGGATTGCTCGGAGCCGTACCTGGCAGAGCTCTGCTGAGGAGAGAATATTGGTCTTTCAGGATTATTCGGCTTTAGTCAGCCAGTAGCGGCGGGCCTTCTCCACTGTGTGCACGCAGCTCAGGCAGAAGGGGATACGTTTCTCCCTCTTATACCCAGCTTGCCTGCTAGTGGACTTCCAGGGTTGGCCTAGATTTCTGCCTTCCCCCGAAGCGGCTACTTCTTTTTTGGACACTCTCAACATCTCTGCAGGTTCTAGCCCTTGACACTGCTAATGAAAGTCTGGCCGACCTGTTGGTATTGAAGGGGGAATCTTAGCGGTGGGGGAATGGTTTTTGAGAGACTGGGGATGCCTCATGCATCTATATGTTATTGTGTATCCCCTGCCATTCCCCCCCTCCCCCCCCTGTCATATTCTCCGATTCTTTCTTCTCTGTTGGTTCTGCATCTACATGGGAGACTGTTTTTGTGGGGTTGGGGAACTGGGTAGGTGTTAGGGGGGTTTGAATTTGAGTGCTATGTTGCTATACTTACTAGTTATAAGGTACAACAATAGTGTTACTCTATGCCCTTTATATAGCAACATTGTTTCGGTTGCATTTTCACTTTGTTTCCTATGCTGTAGAATGGTTACAGTCTCCCGGGGAGTGTGGGGGAGAGGGGGAGGGGGGTGATTGGGTTGGATTAGGTGTTAGCCACGTGGATCTGGGAGCAGGGCATTTAAGTTTGGGTGGGGGAGAGGGGTTGGATAGGCTCCAGCGGGCGCGTTGGTCCCTGCCCCAACGCCCACAGTGGTAGGTCAGGCACGTGGCTGGTTGTGCTTTGGGGAATAGTAATCGCAGGATTTAATACTCAATATTTAATATTTGATATTTTGCAACCCCTTGCTCACATAATTCCAACAGGGCGGTGGTATCCACGGAGGGGGTAATTCTATAGTGCGGGTTGGGAGGGACGGAGATGCCTGTCAGGGATAGAGGGCGGTCTGTTCAGGCCGCTGCTTATTGTTGGATAAGAGCTGTGTAGATCGGTTACCCTCCCCAGTCATGGGACTCCCCCCTGAGATGGGGCAGTCGATTGGGCTGAGGCTGAGACCCTGGGAATTTGAATTCTGACTGCAGATAAGAGGGTTGGTTAGTTGTGGACTGGGGCCTTAATAAGTTACATCTGTTGAGATTGGGGGAGATCACTGTGGGGCCCGGTGGGTTAGGCAGCTGGAGGGGGCCAGATGGCAGGAGGAGGGATACCTTGGGGTACTTGGAAACTGGGGGGGGGGCTTTCTAGGTCGGGTTGGGGAGTTGCATGGGTGAGTGGGTACTTGTCGTTTACACATTATAGAGGAGACTATGAAGACTGGTATGGGGGTAGGCCCGATTGTCAAGGAAGGCTGTCCGACCACACGGACGGACTAGCAGAGGGGGGGAGGGGAAGGGAGACTTGGGGGGCGGGGGTGGGGAGGGGGTGGATAGGGGAGGAGGGAATAGTTGTTAATTTGGGATTTCACAATTGGCAGCAGAGTCATAGTTGGGGGAATGATCCAGGAGGACCCCGGGCTGGGGGGGTCTTTCCTATGCGAATGAGAATATATCATTGTTGGAACCTTGACACTGCCCTGTCGCTCTGAAAGTCATCTCCTGGAATGTTTGTGGATTGGGGAACCCTATTAAGAGATATAAAATATTGCAAGCTCTGGCCAGACATCAGTGTGATATTGCAATGCTCCAAGAAACACACCAGACAGCGGAGGAACATGGTAAACTTTGTAGGAACTGGGTGGGGCAGGTGTGGGGATCTCCAGCTAAAGGGATTAAAGGGGGCGTAGCCATCTTGGTCCACAAGCGTATTCGTTTTGTGGCAGAAACGATTAGGTCGGATGAGGCTGGGAGGTCCCTTCTGATCTCAGGACTACTGGAGGGGAGACCGGTGATTTTGGGAAACTTATATGGTCCTACCGTGTTTGACTTTGGCTTTTATAACGGGTTGGCTTCGGTTATTGAGCAACTACCGGATTGTCCCCTGATTCTTGGGGGGGATTTCAATGGGGTACTTGATGTAGACCTTGACACATCTAGAGGAGGGGAGGTGAGGGAGAGGGTACTACTATCTCGAATGCTGCAACGTTTTTGCAAGAGACTGGGCTTGATTGATCCCTGGCGACTGTTGCACCCCTTAGAAAAGGACTATACCCATCAATCTAGGGCACATGGCACCAGCGCGCGTATTGATTATCTTTTATTGT
Organism: Ichthyophis bannanicus; assembly: GCA_033557465.1. Classification (NCBI taxonomy): domain Eukaryota; kingdom Metazoa; phylum Chordata; class Amphibia; order Gymnophiona; family Ichthyophiidae; genus Ichthyophis; species Ichthyophis bannanicus. The sequence goes on along the minus strand of JAWIIG010000024.1, from coordinate 675,776 downwards.
CGGCTGCTCTGTTTGCCTCTACAGGAGATGCCCAGATTGGCCCTTTAGAAATCTCGGACAATGCTCCGATCTGGGTAGACTTGCAGTGGGGCGAAGTAGCCCCGCGAGACCGTCTCTGGCGGTTTCCTTTGTGACTTTACCATGATTCACAGTTCCATCAATTTATTCGCCAGCGGTGGCAGGAGTTTATCAGCAATCATCAGGCTCATATGGCTGACCCCGAATTGGTGTGGGAGACGGCAAAGGTGGTTCTTAGGGGGGATATCATCGGGTTTGCGGCTAGGAAGCGTAGAATGCTGGCTGAACGCATTATTACACTTGAGCGGCGGGTGACTAAGCTCCGGCGCAGTTGTGCTCACGCGCCATCGCCTGCGCTTAGGAAACAGCTATGGGAAGCCCAGGTGGACCTCAATGAGTTATTGCACCAACGGGCCAAGAAATCGGTTCTCTATTATAGATATTGGTTGCATTGCTATGGCGATAAGCCTGGGAAGCTGCTAGCATGCTGCTTGCGGGGCCGGCGAGGTTCCTCCCTGGTGGCGGCGCTTAGGGATGATAAGGGTAGTGTGCATAAAAAGAGTGCGGATATAGCACGGGTTTTTCGTGGCTTTTTCCAATCTCTGTATAGAGCAGAGACGGGACCTGTGGAGACAATGTCTGCCTACCTCAACGGCTTGGAATTGCCACAGCTCACGGAGGAACAGAGGGGGGCGTTGGATCAGCCTATCACCGCACAGGAGATACAGTCAGCTATCTCGGTGGCCAGTTGCTATAAAGCGCCGGGGCCAGACTGGTTCGGTGCAGAGCTTTACAAACTCCTTAGTGAATCTGTGAGCCCACTGTTGCGGGCGGTCTTTAGTGCGAGGGCGGAGCATGGGGCCTTCCGCTGTGGACAGAACCATGCACACATTACATTGATTGATTCCAAAGCCGGGTAAAGACCCGATGTTGGCCGCCTCTTATCGCCCTATCTCCCTTCTCAATTTTGATTTAAAATTGCTCGCGAAGGTCCTCGCTGTCCGGCTGGCTGACGTGTTGGGACACTTAGTTCATGAAGCACAAGTAGGTTTTGTCAAAGGACGCTACGCGGTTCGGAATCTCAGGAAAATTCTGGCATCCTTAGAGTTGGGTACATACTCGACAGCAGGCTTCGCTTCTTATCAGTTTTGATGCGGAAAAGGCCTTTGATAGGGTTAACTGGCACTATCTTTGGAGCCTTTTGCCATGCTATGGTCTGGGTACTGCCTTTTGTCAACTCGTGCAGAGCCTGTATGTCTCATCGACGGCAAGTATTTTGTGCAATGGGGTACTTTCCGAGGGTTTTGAGTTAGAGAGGGGCACACGACAGGGTTGTCCTCTCTCCCCCTTGTTGTTTGTTCTCTCGTTGGACCCCCTGATTCGGGCCATTGAGGGTTCGGGGGAGATACGGGGAGTGCGGATGGGCCCGCAGGAGTTTACCATCTCAGCTTTTGCAGATGATTTGTTGGTTCACCTGACTCACCCGGTTGATTCCTTACAGTCTCTACTGGGGGAATTCACGCGATTTGGGGCCTTTGCAGGCCTTCGCATTAACAAAGACAAGTCGGAGGCCTTGGATGTTTCGGGGCTTCTCAGGGATACATGGAGGGGGGGGGGGTTCCTCTTAGATGGGCGGAGGAGGACTTCCTTTATTTGGGCATTGTGTTGCCCAGACGGCCCCAAGCGCTGTATGGTTGTAACTTGGAGCGTTTTTTAAAGCGTCTAGCCACACAATTAAAAGCATGGGAATCTTTACCACTGTCGCTCTCCGGGAGAATAGCGGCTGTACAACTGGTTATTTTACCACGACTTTTGTATTGGTTACAGACCCTACCTGTTTGGTTGTTGGGTCGAGATCTGCGACGTCTAGAGGCCTCTCTTAAAACGTTCTTATGGAAAGGGAAAAGGGCGCGTATACCTTGGGCCCGGATGGTAGGGAAGTGCCGTGACGGGGGTATGGGGTTGCCAGATTTGAAGATGTATGCCCTAGCCTGTCAGGCTCGACATTTGGGGGATTGGTTGGGGAGTACAGAAGTCTATACGCCTAGGGCGTTAGAGGAATGCCTCGTAGCCCCATACACTTTGCTGGGGGTCCTGCATGAGCTGAAATGTCAGTTACCGGGTGGTATTCTGCGGAGTGTGCTGGTAAACTCTGTCAAGCGAACCTGGCAACAGCTCAATAGGTGTTGGAATGAATCATGGAAGGTATCTAGTTGGCTGCCCTTACAAGGGAATGTTAATTTTCCCCCAGGGTCTGAGACGGGGACGTTTCGAGACTGGGGGCTGCGAGGTATACGGAATGTTGGGCACTTGGTGGATTCAGTAGGAAAATGTAAATCCTTCCGGACACTGAGTCGGGAGTATGACCTTCCTACCAGACACTGTTTTGCATATATGCAAGCCTCTCATTATATATCTTCTTTGCCACAAGGAGCGCTGAAAATTGAATGCTCCGCTCAAGTATTAGAATTTTTCAGTTTAGGAGAAGACTGTCCACCATCGATTTCTATCTTGAAGCATCGTCTGGAACGTTTTAGGACAACCCCTAATTATAGGGGGATCGAGATGGCTTGGGAAGCGGAATCAGGGAGGGAAGTTGCTTCGGGGATGGTTGAGACGGCTCTAAAACGGATAAGTCGTGTGGCGCAGGGGTCTCGCTGGCGGGAGGTTCAATTTAAATGCGTGACCAGAGCTCATTTTTCGCCGCGGAGGGCATTTCACAGTCAATTGCTGACAGATGGCAGCTGTCCGCGTTGTTCGGAATCCTTGGCCACTCTCCTGCATATGTGGTGGGGATGTCGGAGATTGCGTTCCTATTGGGCGAAGATTTGCGCCTTTTTGAGTGGGTTACTGCAGCAGCAACTGAGATGGACTGGCCTCTTTGTGGTGTTGGATCTGATGGGACCTCCCTGCCCCGCAAAGAGAGGGGAGAGGCTATTAATGCGGAAAGCTTGTCTGGTGGGGAAGGGGCCGATTCTCCGCCTATGGAGAGACCGCCAACCGCCTACCTTTGCTGAATGGCGGAATAACTTCCATCACCTGATGTTAACTGAGCGATGGCTGGCTAGGGGCAGTGTCAAACGTTGGACAGTATTTATGTCAATATGGGAACCCTATATTCAACAGCTCGGGGTTCGTAGCCGTAATGAGATCCTCCAACTGGGGACCTGAAGTGCTAATGTTACGCCCTAGGGCGGTAGGAGTGAATAGTAGTTGCTGCTGATTGATATTTATGTGAACTTATAGCATGGTCCGAGGGGTGGGTGGGTGGGGGGGGAGGGGAAGGGTAGGAGGGAGGGTGCGGGTTGGGATAACATGATATAACCCACCTGTTGTATTTCTTTATGCTGACTCCCGGTGGGGATAAGAACACACCCCCCGGGATGCTTATGTTCAATGTTTTTACTATGGTTTGTTGGTGGTAATTAAATAAAGTTTATTAAAAAAAATTTTTTATAGTTGTTCTCCAGCAGGTGCGCCGCCAGCAACCCCTTATACCGTGACTTAAAAATTTGCTCCTATTGTGCCTCTTCCCAACAGCCACCTAGGTCCTTCTCCCATTTCAGTTGAAAGCCCTCCTTCCCTCCCTCCCCGGACATGAGGTTATAAAGCTGTGTGACCACCTGTTTGGTGGGGCCTAGAAGCCCCAGCACCTCAATCCCCTTAGGGTCCCTAGCAAGCTCAGGCAGAATTTTATGCCGAACATAATGACTGAGTTGAAGATACTGATACTCCTCATAGCCCTCGAGATGATATTGGCTCACCAGGGTATGGAAAGCTATAATTTGTTTTCCTTCCAGCACTTGTCCGACCCGTACTACTCCTTTCTCCGCCCAACTGGCAAACCCCGAGCTCCCCATTCCCGGCGGAAACTCTGGATTCCCCCTAATGGGCACCAGTCTAGACCTCCCATTCCTCCCCAACCAGACCTGCTGCCACTTATTCCATAATTCCACCGTCCGCCTAGTATAGGGTTTCCGGACCGGGATTCCTCTTCGCTGCTCCCGTGGGAGCCATATCCACTCCCCCAACTTCTGCACCCCCTACTCCTCCTCTTCCATTTGCACCCACTCTTTCACCTCCTCCCCCCACCATTCTACTATGGCCCACAATTGTGAGGCTTCTAAATAGCGCGCAAGGTCAGGGACAGCCAGCCCCCCCTTCTCCCTACATTTCACCAAAGTCCGCCACGCAACGCGGCAATGCTTCCCCCCCCCCCACAAACTGCATCATGGATCTCTGCCACTGCTCCACCGATTTCTTCCCCACCCAGATAGGCAATGACCTAAAAAGGTACAGCCACTGCGGCAGCACCACCATCTTCACGGCCACAATCCTCCCCAACCAGGAAAGCCCCTTACTCTGCCAAACCTCCAATTCCCTCCTTATCTTATGTTCCAATCGACCAAAATTAGCCCCAAATAAATCCACGGCATTAGGGGTTAGATAAATTCCCAAATACTTAATCCCATCTCTTGCCCAGCTGTAGGGAAAACGTACCCGGATCCTCTCCTGGGTTGCCCTGTCCATTGAGATATTAAGAAGTTCTGACTTGGAGGCATTAACTTTAAAACCTGAACACTCCCCATACTCTCGCAAAATGGTATCTAACGCTACCAGGGATTCCAGTGGTCTGGTCAGCATAAAGAGCAGGTCATCGGCAAACAGCGAGATTTTACATGCCACTCTTAAGCCAGCAACCCCATAGACCTCCTTGCTCTCCCTAATATCCTCCATGCTTCCAGAAAACCTTCCACTAGGCATTCCTATGCTTTTAAGTGGAAAAGATTTTCCATTTGGTGTGCTCAAAAGGGTCTTGACCCTCTGGCACTTCCTGTGAATTCTCTATTGGAATATCTCCTGCATCTCTCCAATGCAGGCCTTAAAACGAATTCAGTAAGGGTCCATTTGAGTGCTATTGCAGCATCCCTTAAGCCTCTCAATGGACAGCCTATTTCCTCTCATCCTCTTATTGCAAGATTCATGAGAGGCCTAACTTTAACTAAACCTCCCATTAGGCCTCCTCCGGTGGCATGGGACTTAAATCTGGTTCTTGGTCAGCTTATGAAGCCACCTTTTGAACCCTTAGCCACCACCTCCTTGAAATTTCTTTCCTGGAAGGTTATTTTCCTCATTGCAGTCACCTCAGCTCGCCGCATCAGTGAACTGCAGGCCTTAGTGGCTAATCCACCTTATACAAGGTTCCATCATGATAAGGTAGTCCTTAGGACCAATCCACACTTTATGCCTAAAGTGGTCTCACCTTTTCATCTTAATCAAGAGGTGTATTTACCTGTCTTTTTTCCAGGTCCTCATGCATCAAGTGCAGAGAGGAATCTTCATACCCTGGATTGTAAGAGAGCTCTTGCCTTTTACTTACAAAGGACACAGCAACATAGAAAGTCTTCTCAACTCTTTGTTGCTTTTGATCCCTCTCATTTGGTACTTCCAGTCTCTAAGAGGACACTGTCCAATTGGATTGCTCAGTGTATTTCTTTCGCCTACCAGAGTAAGAACCTTTCTCTGGAGGGCCATATCACAGCTCATAATGTGAGGGCCATGGCCACCTCTATGAATCATCTAAATTCTGTGTCCATCGACCAGATCTGTCGAGCGGCCACCTGGGCCTCGGTTCATACCTTCACAGCCCATTACTGTTTGGACAAGGACTCCCGCCGGGATGCCTTGTTTGGTCAGGCTGTCCTCAAACACCTGTTCCATGCTTAATCAACTCCTGCCCTCCTTCCCTGGATGGATGCCTGAGATCCATAGGAGGAGGTAGAGCCCTTCTCAGGGTCTCATAACCTTGGGGATCTCCCAGGCATCACTAGCTAGGGAGTCCCCATATGTGAAGACTCATTCCTGCTTGTTCCTGGAGATAGCACAGTTACTTACCTGTAACAGGTGATCTCTGGGAACAGCAGGAATAAGTCTTCACAACCCACCCACCTCCCCTAGGAGTTGTATCTCTCTATCTTTCCTTTCCTCTCTCTCTTTGTCTCAGCTTTAAAACTCGAACTGGGGAGAGGCGGTTAGGAAAGGCGGGAAGGCAGCGCACAGGCGCTGTGGGATGCTCCCAAAAGCTTTTCTTTTTTGGGAAGCTGGGGAGCGTTCCCGCGCAGGCTCCGTCGGTACCGATGTACCCATATGTGAAGACTTATTCCTGCTGTTCCCAGAGATCACCTGTTACAGTTAAGTAACTGTGCTTTACCACCGATGCCAGTTTGGGGGGGGGCCTCACTGCGAGGATCATTTTGCTCAAGGAGTTTGGAATGCGCCAGATGGTCAATCAACAGACTAGAGTTGAAAGTGGCTTTTCTAGCGCTCCAGGTGTTCAAAGGTCTCCTTCGAGCTCGTCCCGTTCGGATCTTGTCGGACAACGCAACAGTGGTTGCGTATCCGAACCGCCAAGGGGGCACAAGCCGTGCGCTCCTCGAGGAGCTGTCAGTCTCTTTCTCTGGGCAGAGACTTGGCTCCAAGCGTTGTCAGCGGTGCACATAGCAGGCATAGAACAATGTAACGGCGGATTACTAAGCAGGGTTCATGTGAGTCCCCCACACCGAGGTTTATGCAGAGATAGTGCACAAGTGGGGGACCCCACTCATGGATTTGATGGCAACCTTCGCATCGGACAAGACCAGTCGATTCTTCAGCAGAAGACCGGAAAGGATGTCAGAGGGCATAGATGCGCTGTTGCAACAGTGGCGGGCGGGGGGAGTCCTTTATGTGTTTCCTCCGTGGGCTCTGATAGGCTGTGTGGTTCAAAGGATAGAGGCATATCAAGGAACGGTAATCCTAATAGCTCCAGACTGGCTGAGATGTCCTTGGTATGCAGACCTAATGCACCTACTAGTAGATCAGCCATGGTGTCTTCCAGAACGCAACGACCTTCTCTTGCAGGGTCCTCTGTTCATGCCTCAGGTGAATTGATTCTTGCTTATGGCTTGGCTCTTGAAAGGGCGCAGTTGAGCCGGTAGGGCTATTTGTAGTTGGTGGTCTCAGCTTTGCTCAGAGCTTGCAAAAGGTTTACGTCCTTAGCCTATGTCTGTGTTTGGCGAATTTTTGAAGGATGGTGCGCTGATAGACAATTGAATTCTTCTTTGATAGTGGACATTTTGTCTTTTCTTGCTGGATGGTTTTGACAAAGGATTAGCGTCCACCTTGTTGCGAGTGCAGCTGGCGGCTATTGTGTGTTTTCGGGGCAAGGCTGAGTGCTCATCCAAATGTCCTTAGGTTTCTTCGAGCGGTTAGTTGTTTTTGTCCTCCTCATCGAATACTGGTGCCCTCGTGGGATCTTAATTTGGTTTTCAGGGCGTTAACTAAGGAACCTTTCGAGCCTTTATCTAGAGCTTCCTTGAAGGATTTGACGCTGAAAATGGTCTTTTTGATAGCAATTTGTTTGGCACGAAGGATTTCAGAATTACAAGCCTTGTCTTGCCAGGAACCTTTTCTCTCGTTTTCTCTGGAAAAGGTAGTTTTGCGTCCCATTCCCTTTTTCCTTCCGAAGATAGTCTCAGCGTTTCATGTTAATCAGCCGGTATCCTTGCCAGTTTTGACCAACTCTGATAACTTGCTGCTGGGATGGGACGTGCATCACCTAGATGTTAAGAGAGCTCTCAAGGGATATCTGAAGAGCACTGAAGATTTTCGCAAATCAAATAGTTTGTCCTTTTTGGGGGTCCGCGCAAGGGCGAAGCGGCTGCCAAAGCCACCATTTTCAGATGGATTCAAGAGGCGATTGCTTCAGCGTACATATTGCAGGGCTGTGTAGTACTTCTCGGTCTCCGGGCCCATTCCACAAGAACTCAAGCAGTGTCCTTCGCCAAATATAGCCTGGTTCCACCGGTAGAAATTTGTAGGGCGGCTACCTGGTCTTCGTTGCATACTTTTAGCAAGGACTATCGCCTTGATCTTCAGGCGGCGGGTGAGGCCCGTTTTGGTTTGTCGATTTTGCAGGCCGGTTTAGCGGGTCCCTCCCAGTAGATAACTGCTCTGCTACATCCCAGAGGTTTCGGGACTGGACTGGAGGGACAATAAGGAAAGAGAAAATAGACTTACCTGCTAATTGTTCTTTGAGGTACTCCAGTCCAGTCCCGTATCCCACCCAGGGTTACTTCAAGGTCGATGAGTTTTCAGGTTGGCGGTCTGTTATAAACGGACCTTTTGTCTCAATCTCGTGATTTTTATCAAGAATATTGTGCATAGCGTTTTTCGCGCATTCAAGTAGCATACAAGGGTTTGTCAGAGGACACTAGTTATCTTTAATAGCATTCTTTCTCGCACTATTCTGTTTCCTACTCTAGGGAGTCGAAGAAATACCTCCTAGTATGGTAAAGCATGTTCTTTCTAGTTAATTAGTTTTTTGACTTGTTGAATGTATTTTTACTTATTTGTTGCTCCTGTGAGTGCTTTGTCAATAGGTTACTGGGAGTTCATGGGAGGAGCCAGTGGTATTAGTACTGCTACTCTCAAGAAAGTGACGTACTCAGTCTCCAAGCTTCTGGAAGAGGTGCACTACCCAGAGGTTTCGGGACTGGACTGGAGTTCCTCAAGGAACAACAATTAGCAGGTAAGTCTGATTTCTCTTTTGTTGCTCCTGTGAGTCTGCTTTGTAAATAGGTTACTGGAGCTGATGGGAGGTGCCAGTGGTATATATTGGGTGGAGGTCATCAAAATGATGTGCTCAGTCTCCAAGCTGCTGGAAGAGGTGGACAACCCAGAATTACGGGACTGGATTGGAGTTCCTTCAGGAACACTAATTAGCAGGTAAGCTGTAATTATACTTTTCTCGATAAGGTATGACCGGAAGTAGATTGCCAGGCCTTTTCTTCAGAGGCAATGGAGGTTAAAGTGACTTGCTCAAGGTCACAAGGCATGCCAGTTTGAAGAGCACACTGATCTCCTGGATACTAGGCTATTCTAACCACTAGGCTACTTCTACAGTCCAGAATACTTGTTTAGTCAATGTTGTTCCTAACAGAATTATGCCTTCTGGTGAGCTTTGATACTGTATAGTTGGAGAAGTTAAAAAAAAAAAAAAAATAAATAAAAATAAAAACTTTAGACAAATGCCCTATATTATACTCTGTGTAAAATCTTTGAACTGATGATAGAATATATTTTGCAAGTCGGATAATTTCTTTGACATTTCAGAACCTAAAATTCAGTCATTACATCAGAACCCAAAGCAGGATTCTGAATGTGTAAATTATTTGAACTCATTTAGAACTTCACATATACAGTGTACACCGCCTGTTTGGTTTGAAAAAAACAATATGACCATAATTGTTAGCAGTGGTTTCTTACTGTAAGGTGGACGAATTCTGCTGTTGAATTGTTTGTAGGCCAGTTGTATTTTCTTTATTTTTTTCTTTGAAGTAAGTTGTTTTTGATTCTGACTTGACTTGTATTTAGCTTTCTTTTTTTTTTTTTGGGGGGGGGGGGGCTTTCAAATGTATGGATGGTTTGAAACATGTTGGCATGAGTTTTGTTTATAGTTCCTGTCCTTGTGTGGTGTATAAACTTGCTAAACCAGCTATTGCCATACAGATTTCGTTGAAAAACCACCAGACTTGTTGAGCAGTGTTTGTTGTGCTTTTAGGTTGTGTTCTGAGAGAGACTGTATTAGTCAGTCAGATGATATGATATGTCACACAACAGAGTGCTGGCATGAGAATACTGCATGTTTGTCCTGTATCTTTGTATTACTTGGCCTTTGATACCAAGTAGCTTTGGTTGAAAAGTGTGTGTGTGTGTATATGTATGTATGTGTGTGTGTGTGTGTGTGTGTGTGTGTGTGTGTGTATATATACACACAAATACACATTGGGGACAAGCAGGATATGCAGCCCATACAAGTTGGTGACAATATCCAATGAAGTCCAAACTGAAGAAAATTTAAACAAAACTTTTGATACTGTCCTGCTAGGCCAGTCCAGACCAAGTGGGTCTTGTTACCCTATCAGCAGAAGTGGAGCCTGAGACAATGCCCAAGATTTCTGACCACCTCATACTGCACTATATCTGGAGCAGCTAGGGGCATACAACCCCATTATTTCTGTCTCCAGCAGAATATGGACACATCTCCTTTTTTTGGGCAAGCATGGTCCTGTGGGCATGGTAATTTGTACCCATGGGCCTCGAGGCCCTTATGTGCCCTCTCTTGCTGGAGGGAAGCTTCTCGTTGCAGAGTGGGTAGAACACTGCAGGGGCCCTTTTGTAGAAGCTCCTTCATAGCTTCAGGGGAATTCAGATCAGCTCTTGTGTGCCAAGGATCCTCCTATGAGCTCCGGGGCAGTGGATGGTGATTCCATGTGTAAGGAGGATGAGCCTCAGGACAATTCTTATATTTTCTAATTTTAGAAAGAGGAACTGCTGGCACTGATTGTGTTTTCATTTTGCTCTGCGACAGTTGGATGCTGCATCGGTAGAGCAGAGGTTGCAGGTAATCCCCCCCCCCCACCTTCCCCTTGCAGGGGGGTCAGAAAAACCTCCAGATGGTGTTCCCCTTTCCAGAGGTCCTGAGGATATGCTTGGAATGAGATTCACCTGCTGCCCCTTTGAAAGGGGGCTGGGTCATGAGTAGGTGCTCCCTCAGGATGACCTTGCTGCCTGGATGTGGTTGCCACAGGTGGATGCGCAGGTGATGGCTGTCACTAAGCACACCACCTTTCTGGTGGAGGGTGGTACACTCTTTAAGATCAGGACTCAAAAATGCTGGGAATGGATTTGTGGAAAGCGACATTGAAAAAGCGAAAATGCTAATCAAATACATCTGCTCTGTTTTCACTGAAGAAAATCTGGAGAAGAACCACCTGTGATTGACAAACATGCAAATGGGAACGGCGTAGATACCACACCATTCACAGAAGATGGTATGTTAGAACAGCTTGCAAAACTGAAAGTGGACAAAGCCCTGGGACCGGATGGGATACATCCCAGGATCCTGAAAGAGCTCAGCGGTTCTTGCAGGGCCATTAAAGGATGTTTTTAATAGATCCTTGGAGACGGGAGAAATTCCACAGGACTGGACAAAAGTGGTAATAGGGAAAAGTGACACAGGCCAGTAAGCCTTACCTTGGAGGAGGGAAAAGTAATGGAGGCGCTCCTGAAAGAGAATAGTGGACTCTCTCGAAACCAACAGGTTGCATGATCTGAGACAACATGCTTTTACCAAAAAACAATCATGCCAAATAAATCTGTTTGAGTTCTTTGGGTGACCAGAGAACTAGATCAAGGACATGCGATGGATGTCATATACCTGGATTTCAGCAAAGCCTTTGATACTATTCCTCATAGGAGTCTTATTAATAAACTCGACAGCATGGGATAGGTCCCAAAGTGGTGAACTAGACAGAAATTGGTTGACGGACGACAGAAGGTGATGGTGATTCGGATGAAAGGAAGGTGGCTAGCACTGTGCCCCAGGGTTCGGTCCTGGGACCAGTACTGTTCAATGTATTTGTGAGTGATATTGCTGAAGGACTGAATGGGAAAAGTCTGTTTTTGCAGATGACACGAAAATTTGCAACAGAGTGGATTCCCCTGAGGGAGTGGATAACATGAGGAAAGATCTACAAAAGCTGGAAGAATGGTCTAATTCTTAGTAGTTTAAGATTTAATGTGCAGTGTCATGCACTTGGGAAGCAGAAATCCAAGGGAACTGTATGCAAAAGGGGGCAAGAGGTTGGTGTGCACAGACCAGGAGAAGGATCTCGCAGTGATTGTTTCTGAGGATGTCAAGGTGGCAAAACAGTGCGACAAGATGGTGGCAAAACCAGAAGGATGCTGGGTTGCATACAGAGAGGAATTACCATCAGAAAAGAAGAGGTGCTAAAATGCCACTGTATAAGTCGCTGGGGAGCCTGGGTCTGAATTGGTGTTCGTGAGGGTGGGTGTGACTTGGTTCATACCTTGTGTGTTAGAGGCCATTTCCCAACGAGCGGTAACTGTAGCCATGGTGAAAATAGCTGAAGTGTTTTTATTTTCATTTGCAGCACTTCCTTTCCAGCCGTCAGACGTTTGGGGCTTGAATTTGTGTTTTATTGTTTTGGGGGCTGTGAAAGGGACTCTGAAGGCAGCGAGCAACTAATTTTTTTTTCTTTTTTTTTTAAACACCAAAACAAATGGTAACGCTGTTGATTGCTGGAGGGGGAGTTAGCATGCCAGCAAAGACACCTTGCATAACTTGTGGTTCCAGAAAAGGGCCTATCTCAGCTGCTGGCTGCTGCCACAGTTGCAGGGCCGAGTCCACTTCTGTGGAGGCGGAATTGTTAAGACAGCTGACAGCACAGTACTGCTGGAGGCGGGAGGATCCCCCCTCACAGTCCCCAGAAGAAGATTGTTCAGGGCTGCAGGGTCCTCCTGGCAGTGGGGGGCCTGAGAGCAAGGCTCCATCTGCAGCAAAAGTTGGTAAAGCGAAGGCCAAAAACAACGACAAGGCTCCTGGGGTGAAGCAGGGAGATGGCACCTCACTGCCTCAGGATATTTCCCTGGAATCTGTCCTCTTGAATAGGGCCTTTTACATGAGGTAGCATTCTGAGGACAGGTCAGAACAGGGCGCAGAATAAGGGTTTTTTTGGATCTCTCTATGCAACTGCCCTTAAAGGAGGAATCAGGACCAAGTAAACGCAGAAAGCAAGGGCATCCCATAGGCATTTGGAACAGCTGGAGGATTCTGAGGCAGATCAGGAGTCTAGGTCAGAGCTGGAAGACAGTGAGATCCCCCAAGAGGAGGATGCACGGATTATCAGACTCTTCCAGAAATAGGAGTTGACAGTGTTGATTGCGCATTCTGCAAAGGCACTTAATGTGAAGATGGAGGTTCTAGTTGAAGAGGAGCCTTTGAAGGATCTGTTCTTACAGGCAGTCTGGACCCCGCAGAGTGTTTTCTTGCTTCACAGGGTGGTCAGGCAAATGATGCAGGACAAATAGGATGTTCCAGAGGCCGCTCTTAGGGGCATGAGGACGATGTCCCGCCTTTACCCATTGCCAGAAAAGAACAGGGAGCTGTTGCGAATACCCAAGGTGGATGCTACAGTGGCAGCAGTCACGAAGAAGACTATGATTCCCATGGAAGGGGGATCGGTCCTCATGGATGTGCAGGATCGGAAATTGGAGGCACTCCTCAAGCAGGCCTTTGATATTGCCCTATTCTTGCAAGCCTCAGTATGCGGGGCATTTGTAGCACGGGCATGTCTGTGATGGATGCAGGGCATCATGGAGAATGGGGGGGGACTCTGTACCCCAACCTCCGGAAGTGGCCAAGCTTGAGTTTGGAGTGGCATACTTGGCAGACCCTTTCTATGACCTTATTCGTTGTTTATTAAAGGGTATAGCCTCTGTGGTGGCTGCCAGGCACTACCTCTGGCTCTGTAATTAGTCCGCGGATGTTTCCTCCAAGTCCTGCTTCAGTAAGCTTCCCTTCAGGGGCAAGCTCCACTTTGGGGAGGATTTAGACAAGTTAGTGAAGGAGCTAGGAGAGACTAAGGGTGGCAAGATATTGGAAGAGAGGCAGAAGTCATCCTGCTCCTTGCCTTAGGGACGAGGACAGTCTAGGAACCTCGGACGCTTTAGTCAAATCAGTTGCCCCTTATCAGAGAAGACATATTCTGGCTAGGAGTTGGACCTTTCAAGGCTTCAGGGGAACAGGTAGGGGTCCAAGAAGAGACACAGATGTGAGGCAGGCCCAGGAGAAGGTAGTTCCTGTGGGGGGGGAGGGGGGGGGCGGCTATGGGACTTCTATGACACCTGGACCCGAATCACCTCCGGCTGGTTGGTGCTACAGGTCATCAAGGACGGTTATTCCCTTGAGTTTGCAAGACTGCTCAGAGATGCATTTGTCAACTTCCCCTGCAAGGTGCCCAAGATATGCCAGGTGGTGCGGCAGATGGTGCAGCAGCTTTTAGACTTGCACACAGTGGAAGCAGTTCCATCAGACCAGTGCGGCTGTGGTTGATACTCAATCTACTTCATCGTGCCGAAGGTCAGAAGGCTTCCTCTTTCTATCTTGGACCTCAAACGAGTAAACCTGTGCCTCGGGGTGCCGCGGTTCCACATGGAGACGCTATGCTTGCTCATCGTTTCGGTTTGGGCAGGGAAGTCTTTTGACCTCTCTCAACCTCACAGAGGCCTAACTTCCAATTGTAGACGGACATCAGCAGTTGTTGTAGTTCACTGTGCCGATGGGGCACTTCCAGTTTCAGGTGCTGCCGTTTGGGTTAGCGACAGCTCCTCTAACTTTCACCAAGATCATGGTAGTCGAAGCGGCGGCACTCTGCAAGGAAGGCATCCTGGTATACCTGTATTTGGATGACTGGCTCATTTGAGCAAAGTCCAGAGAGGAAAGCGAGCGAGCCACAGCGAGAGTAATTACCTATTTGAAGGATCTCAGCTGGGTGGTAAATATGGCAAAAAGCTGCTTTCAGCCGTCACAAGACTTGGATTATCTTGGTGCTTGTTTCCAGACCGGATCTGGTCTGGTATCATTGCTGCCGGACAAGGCCCACAAGTTACAGGGGCAGGTTTGGCCGTTTTTCAACAGGAGAGCATTATCTGTAACTCTTGGATCCATGGCAGCCACTATCAAGATGGTGCTGTGGGCATGGGCAAACATACGACCATTGCAGAGAGCACCGTTAAGAAGGTGGTCAGCACAGAATCATCCACTCTCATGCAGGCTAGTATATCCAGAGGAGGTACGCGCAGCTCTCTGATGGTGGTTGCAGCCAGCAAAGCTGTTTGGGAGAATGCCATTGGAGACTCTGCAGTGGATTCCTTTCACTACGGATGGCAATCTCTCTGAATGGGGGATGCACTGCGGGTCCAACATAGCGCTAGAACTGTGGTCCTTGGTAGAGAGAGAGAGTGGGCCATCAACCACTTAGAATTGGGGGTGATATTTTTGCACGCTCAAGGAATTTCAGCTCCTCCTGGAAGGAAAGGCAGTGAGAATATTTTCCAGCAATGCCACAGCGGTGGCTTACATCAATCGCCAAGGAGGCACAAGCAGCGCTCAACTAAAAGCAGAGGTTGGACCTCTGTTAGATTGGGCAGAGGATCACTTGGTGGCATTCTCTGTGGCACATGTGGTTGGCAAGGAGAATGTAGAAGCAGACTATCTCAAAAGAGTGCGGATAGACCCCAGAGAATGGATACTCAACGAGGGCATGTTTGCTCAGTTGCATAGCTGGTCTGCTGCTGGAGACCGCCAATCATGGATCTCGTGGCATCATACGAATCGATGAAAGGGTCTCTTCTACAGCAGGAGATAAGAGCGCATGTCGGAGGGACTCGATGCGCTGGTGCAAAAGTGGCCCACGAGCTGGCTGCTCTGTGTTTCCACCCTGGGCTCTTATAGGCAGGGTGATACAGAGAATCAAGTCACATCAGGGAAGAGTGGTGTTGATTGCCCCGGATTGGCCAAGTAGGCCGTGGTATACCGATCTGGTGAGATTAACAGTTGCCCCTCCCTGGCTACTGACGAGGGAAGGATCTGTTGTTGCAGGGCCTATTCAGTATGCCTCAAGTGGACCGATTCTCACTTTACGGCATGGCTCTTCAAAGGGCTAAGTTGAGACTGAGAGGCTACTCAGGAGCGGTCATTGCAAAAGTGTTAGTCTCTCTTAGGAGGTCAACCTCATTGGCATATACTGATAGCCAGATTAATAAGAATAAAATAGTCTCTAAAATGCTTGTATGCACATGCTAGAAGTCTAAAAAATAAGATGGGGGGGGGGGGGTTAGAATATATAGCACTAAATGAGAGGTTAGATATGATTGGTATCTCAGAGACATGGTGGAAGGAGAACAACCAGTGGGACACTGATACCTGCGTACAAACTATATCGTAATGATAGAGCTGATCAAATTGGTGGAGGGGTTGCGCTCTATACTAGAGGGCATTGAGTTAGAAAGGATTAAAGTTTTTCAGGAAAAAAAATTTGTTGCAGAATCTCTATGGATTGAAATTCCGTGTAAAAAAGGGGAAGGTGATGGCAGGGGGGTGGGGGGGGGGGGGTGTCCTATTGACCGCCTGGCCAGAATGAACAAATGGATGGTGAAATGCACAAAGAAATCAGGGAAGCTAACAAAGGTTACAGCACAGTAGTAATAATAATGGGTGACTTCAATTACTCTGGTGTTGACTGGGTCAGTGTCACGGCAAGACATGTTAGGGAGATAGTTTCTAGATTAAATAGTGTCAAATAGTGCGGTATATAAGAAATGTAAATAAATAAATAAACAATTAAATAAATGACTGTTTCTTGGAGCAACTGGTTCATGAACCGATCAGAGGTTAAGCCATTTTGGGACTTTGATATGAGGCTTCCTCTCTCCCTCCTGCCCCCCCCTCCCCGATTTGAACAGTCAACCTGAAATCGGGGGAGCAGCAATCCTGATCATCTGCTCAAAGGTCTTCCCCTGTACCAGGATCTTGACAAACTCCAGGTGCCATGTTGCTGTGGTGATTAAAAAGCCCCCTTGGCATCTGCAGCTTCAGAGCACATGAGCAGAAGACCTAGAAAAGACTTGTGACTGTGGCCGGGAGTTTTGCTGTCTGCCCGTGGGATCTCATCCTCCATGGACAGAAGTGCTGAAAGACCATTATTGTGGTCAGGAACATCGATATCTGCTGAACTTGCAGAGACAGCAGGGGGTGGGGAAGGTTAGAGATTGAGCTTGCTATACAGATGGCTGAACACATTTTAAAGGGGCAGTAAGTGTTAGCCAATGGTGGGGTGGGGGTGGCGGTGTGGGGTATGGAGGGCAAGGGGGGAGGTTGAAGAGGAGGGAGTCTGGGAAGGGAATTGGAGTTGGGATGGGGGAGGGACAATAGGAGAGGGGCTGGTGTTGGGGATGGGGGGAGGGAACAGTGCAAGTGGTTGGTGCATGAAGAGAGAAATCAATGAGAAGGGAACAATGTGTGTGCAAAAGGTGCATCCTACTTCCCACACCACACACACAGGTGTAGTTTAAAGGCTCAGTGGAGGTGATGGGAGAGTGTGAAGGAGGAGTAGGGTCATCTCCTCTTGTTGGCACCATTCAGAGGCCCATTAAGAGCCTAATTTATTAAGCTTTTTCCCATACATGGTAGGAAAATGTTCTTAGTAAATCAGGTCCTAAAACCTAAAGTAAAAGATGCACCTTTTTTGGAGGGGGTGGGGCATACACTGTGACCTAAATTTCAGTGGTTGGCTCCTAGGTTCCAATAGAATTTCCATATTGTCCTTCTAGTCCCCCACCCAGCAGATAATGAACAATTTAAAAGGAAGCGCTGCTCTGGCGCGCGGCCCTTTTACCACCAGCACCCCGGCTCTCCACCAGCTCTCCTGGCGTGGATCGAGCGATCCGGGGCACCAGGACTGCCTCCGCCAGCTTCAACTGCCCAATCGGGGCAGCCGGCCGAACAATTTAAAAGGAAGCGCCGTTCCGGCGCGCCCGCGCCTGAGGGCCTCGCCAGAGGGCCCTTTGGCTCGGTCCTTAGGCACGGGCCCGACGGGACGGGCCAACGTGAGACCCTCTCCTCCGCAGCCCCATTAACCACATTTTTCCGCCTCCAAAACGACCAGCATTCCCAACTTGCCAACAGGATCGCCATCTGCCCGCTGCACCCGAAACCCGAAGATTCATCTGAACAACAACTCCACCCGTGACAAAACGCAAAGCCGTTCCTCCCCAGGATTCGTATGTCTCCCACCACGTCTGACCAGAAGAGCTGCCTTCCCTTCGCAAGTACCCTGACATTAACACTATTATTACCAATATAATGCTTTATAACCTCTACTGTTACCAATTAACTGACCTCAATGACTGCTAGCCTGACCTTCTACTATTGTCAGTAATCTGCCATAACCATTACTATTGTCCCCATTACTGTCACCAGAAGCTGCCCTCTGCTACCAGGTAATTTGCTGCCAAGTAATCGGCTGTAACCGTTGCTATTTTGACCAGCCCCACCGTTGCCAGTAATCTACTGTATCTGTTGCTATTTGACTTCTGCTACTGTTGCCAGTAATCTATTGTATCTTACAATCTTGACCCACTGCTACTGTTGCCACTAACCTACTGTAACTATTGCGTGGTCTCTATCCACCCCTACTGCACAACCTTCTGAATTGACCCAACCCAATACCCACTCAAAATGGCTCGCTCTGCTACATCCATAATTTTTAGCTACCTTCTCTTAGAATTGATCAGTAGCTCCCTAGCCCTAACTAGCACCCACAAACACATACCTATCCTATACAACTATGGGAGGAGATGGTCAAGAGACCCCACCCATAAGGTTATAAAAGACACACAACCAACCTACCAACACCTACTACACATTGCAATCCAGCACACCCTAAGGGAAAGGAAGGATAGCTTGTCTCCCCAGGATTTAAAAGCTGCCCTCATAAACGTGCGTTCAGTCCGCAACAAATGGCCTGTCATCATAGACTTACTAGCCCTCTATGATATAGACATCCTTCTTATCACAGAGACATGGTTATCGAACGATGACATTGTCCTCATCAACCAACTTCTACCCCACAACTTCACTCTACACAGTTGCCACAGAGTCAACAAGAGAGGCGGAGGAGTTCTCATACTCACAAAAACCGACCTCAAATTCCACCTCTCCAACAGCACCAACACAACCAACCTTGACATTGTAGTCATATCAAATGATATATGCTCCATCAATTTAATATATAGAGCCCCATCACCTTCCCCTGATGACCTAGCCAATATAATCGAGCTAGCCTGCAACCCCCCTAACCTACGCGCCCCAAACTGGATACTAGGAGATTTCAATCTCCCAACTCGTTATGACTCGCAAGCATCAGCGCTCCATGAGGCACTTAAGGATCTAGGTTACCTACAACTAATTGACGAACCAACTCTCACACAAAGGGAAACAAGCTGGACCTGATCTTCGCCCCACTAACCGTCCACGATGCCACCAATTTCACTCTGCCCACCTACACTGCAGTACCTTGGTCTGATCATAAACTAATTACTTTTCAAATTCCCTGAGACGATCCACTCAGGAAACACCACGGAAACAAGGCAAAGCCCACGAACCTACCCCCACGACGATTCCAACCTTTCAACAAGAATACCATCCTGCACAACGCACAACCTCTCCGCAGTATGACAACAACTTGCCCAGATAAGCTAGTCTCTATTTGGAATGACAACCTTGGTGCCATTGCACTACACACAGGACACAACAAAGCCCCAAGGAAAAAAGATCACGCACCTTGGTACTCTAACGATCTTCGGTCCTCTCTCCTCAAACTCAGAAAACTCAAAAGGAGATGGAGGCAATCACGATCTATGGAAAATCTGGAAGCCTACAACCTCCAGCTCGCAAGACATCGCGAGGCAATAACTGAGAAAATGAGACAAGCCCACACAGTCACACTAATGCGATCACTTCGAAAACCTCATGACCTATTTAACCTTGTCAGAAACCTAACGAAAGAGCCAGGTCCTGAGCAAATACCTCAGATCTCCGCCCAAGACTATGCCGACTTCCTCCAATCAAAATTATGCCAAACCGACAAGACCGACCCACCCTCCCTCATCACGGATCCATCAAACACAACGACTCTGACAATATTCACCACCCCATCTAATAAGCAAATCATCGACACCATCTCTACAATCAACACCACTACCGCTCAGACCGACCCCTGCCCAGCCTTTTGGATAAAGGAACTTCGGTCAGAATTTAGCCCATTCATAGCCAGACTCATGGACTCGTCCTTCACTTCAGGCACTTCCCCCTAAATCTCAAACACACATCAGTCAGACCCCTGCTAAAGAACAGCAAGTTGGACCCCCAGAAGGGTAGAATCATATAGACCAATTGCCAACATTCCACTATTGTTAGTTAAACACTAATTCAGGGGTCAATTTTATAGAGTGTGAAAATTACAGTTCTCAAAATGCACTCCAAATATCTCACTAATGTCGTAACAAGCACAATTCTTCATTCCTCAGTAGATGCTTAATGTAAACAAAAGTGCACCTATAACTCACAAACACGAGGTCTCAGACTTGAGAGAGTGTGGCCATTAATGACCTACTACTAGTCTCCCGTATTTGCATCAATGACCTCTTTCAAAAATAATGTGCACTCTAACCATTCTCTAATTGCTCATATAGAGGAATCTTCAAACTTGCGTATATATATTTTTTCTGCTTATTAAAAAGCTACAATAAAACAATTGGCATAAAAGCTTCCTGTTTTTTAAGATATCTGTCTTTTTAAGATATCTGTCTCCCAACGCCGTTCATGGGCATTGCCGACGCGTTTCTCCTCGCGGTTCTTCAGGGGACGTTTTAATGAATGCCAAGCTTCCTTAATAGCTATTTTTCAAATATCTAAAAGAACAAAAACAAAAATAACAAACAACACCAATCACATTACACACCACTTTGGCTGTTACAAAACTACAACTAAAAACCCTCTACAATACATAAACTATTTCAACTGTCACCGAAACCTTGGGTAATTTAAAACTCACTTGATGCTGCCCACATTTTCGCTCTACACCTTACTTGCTATCCAAGCATATCCAACTGGTGAAAAACGCCGCGCATGCGGTTTCAGATCACTCTGCAAATTTAAAGCCCTCCTCTGACAACTAGGGCTCAACTAAAAATTTCATTCAAAAACCGCCGCACTAGATGGTCCCTTGAGAGCAGGGTAAAAGCCAATTACGTTCCCCTTCAGTGATAACAAAAAAGAAGAAACCCTCAGACTGTCCTCTTTGCTCTCCCACTGTCAAACAGACAGCCTCCACAAAATTCTTATTATTTAAATAACCAACTTCAAATCGGAGTTAAAAGAAACACGACCGCCATTCGATCTTCTCATTTAGCCCCGCCGGCGCTACCGAGCCCAACTCAAAAATCCAATATTGCTCGCGTAGAGTTAACCATTGCTCCCGGGATTTACACCGTTGACCAAATCTTATGTGTTCTATAGAAAAACATCGCATATCAGCAAACGAATGGTTAAACATAAGACAATGCTGAACCATCGGAGCTTCCAACACACCATGTTTCAAACGGCTCCTATGTTCAGCCATACGGGTCTTGAGCTTCCTAATGGTTTTCCCTACATAAAGAAGTTGACAGGGACAACGCACTATGTACACTACAAAAGCGGAATCACAATCAGAATTGTGAAATAATCTGTACTCCTTACCCCTATGATGAAGGACCTGTATCTCTTCTGTCACTTCACCCACCATACATCTGCCACATTTACGATGACCTAAATATTCCTCTGCTCCAATTGTCTGGTCAACGCTATGCTGCAAACATGACGGACTAAGAACTTCCTTGAAGTTTTTACTCCTTTGCCAGACACATCGGACGGTCTTCCCGCTTAGGGCCGGAATTACTGCTAGCACAGATGCATGCTTACGTACTAATTTCTGAATTGACCTACTCAAAGGAGAATACGGAGTAATCAAATGTACATAATCATCCGTCCCTACCTTGGACTTAGAGGGCGGCTGGAGCAACAGTGCTCGATTATTATATAAGGCCCTCTGATAGGCTCTCTTAACGATCGAGGGAGGATAACCCCTATCCTTAAAATTAGAAATAAGCTGTTTAGACTGAAATTTAAAGTCAGATATTGTGGAACAATTTCTCCGATAACGGAGAAATTGAGAAAATGGTAACCCCATCTTTAGCCGGGGGGGATGGGCACTATGAAAATGAAGGAAAGTATTCCTATCAATCGGTTTACGAAAAACCGTGGTCTGCCACTCACCCGCCCGCTTGATGACTCTCACATCTAGATAAGTAATCGTTTCTGAACTGACTGTATACGTGAACTGTATGTTTGCCTCACAACCATTCAACCAGCGGTGAAAGTCCTCAAATTGTAACTGAGTACCCTCCCATAAGAGAAAAATATCATCTATGAACCTCTTCCAAAGTTTAATGTGATGTTTAAAGGGAGTTGATCCCAACCAACGTTGTTCATACCGAGCCATGTAGAGGTTGGCTATGGAGGGGGCACAAGTGGCCCCCATAGCCACCCCCGACACTTGATGGTAAACTGTTCCCTCGAACCAAAAATAATTTTGAAAAATGGCAAGGTCCGCTAACCTTAAAATAAAGCCTAGTTGGGCAATGCTCAAATCTCCCTGAGATTGCAAATAAAATTTAACTGTATCAAAAGCCGCAGTCTGGGGGATGTTAGTATATAGTGAACTTACATCAAGGGTCACTAATAAAATATCTGGGTGATGAGCCCACTGATGGTTAAGCTGGAGCTGCCCTAGAAAATCAGTCGTATCTTTCAAATAGGAGGGAATCTGAGGCAGTAATGGGCGGAGGTAGGAATCTACATATGTAGAAAGCGGCTCTAGAAGGGAGCCCCTCGTTGACACTATGGGGCGACCCGGAGGCTTTTCTAAATTCTTATGAATTTTGGGTACTGTATAAAAAATAGCTCCCTGTGAGCTAGGTTTATTAAGATATTTCCACTCTTTGGAAGAAAGCAACTGTGCTGCTAACGCCTCATCTGTAATTTCTCGAATGGTAGCTTGCAATGTAGCCGAAGGGTCAGTCGGCAAAATTCTATAAGTCAAACCATCGCTCAACTGTAATTGTGCTTCAGAAAGGTAATAATCTCTAGCAAGAATCACTATGGCTCCCCCCTTGTCAGCTCTTCGAATCACTATATCTTCACGATTTCGAAGCTCCCGTAGAACACAACGTTCATCCTTAGTTAGTACTGTTGTACTGTGCCAATTAGTTTCCTCAAGCTTCTGTAAATCTTGAAGTACTAATTCTCTATATGTTGCTACTGCTGGATGTAATGGACCGGGGGGATACCAAGTGGATCGAAACGGAAGAGGAATCTGTCGCATTGACTCCGATTGATCTTGAGTTGACACTGTCAATGACTCTATTTCTCCAGACCCTGTAGAGATAGTTTCTGCCGATTCAATGGCCGGACTATTCCCTGAGAACAAAATCTTCAACTGAAGTTTACGGATGAAATTCTCAAAATCCACTCGGAATAAAAAAGAGTCATGGCGAGTATTGGGAACAAAGGATAAGCCTTTATTTAATAGTGCTAGCTGTGCTGTAGACAATTCACGACCTGAAATATTAATCACTAGTGAAGACTCCAACGAATCAGAAGAATTCCTCAGTTCCGACGCCGTAGCGTACGATCGGACTTGGGTCCCGGTTGAATCACTTTTTTCTTCTTCGTTGACTCGTGGTCGCTGCCATTGTCCAAAAAATCACTTTCACCTGTTGTTTTGCTAGAATCACTGTCTGTTTCAAAATTAACCTTTCGTCCAAATCTCTTAGATTTAGATTTAGATTTCCTATTAATATCCATCCACGGATATACATATCCTACAGTGTAGTCCTCATTATCTCTACGAAGCTTACGAGCTTTTTGTTTCTGTACCTCTTGACGTAAAGCCAATAACTGGCGTTCTGATTCCTGTTGTGTCTTTCGGAAATTCTCCTCAGTGTCACTCTCTTTCAGAAGCAACAAAGTTGAATCAATCTCTTTTTGCATTGACTCTAGATTTTTCTTAATAGTGTCAATCAACAGAACCATGAGGTCCAGCGAGCATTTGTTAAGGATACAGTTCCATTGAGACAGAAATTCGGTGGTCATATTCTGCATACGTGGTTCTTTATACACGCGCAATCCGCGCGGAATCTGTTGTCTAGTTACATACTCAATAAGTGACAGGCGATGTAGTTCAGACCGTACTACTCTTTTCTGAATTTTAAGGAGATCTTCCCAGGTTGAGCCTGAAAGAGTGTCTTCCACTGAATTGTGGGCAAAAGGAGTTTGTTCTTTACTCAAAGCGGTGATATACTCATTTGAAAAACTCAAAGTTTCTTTCCAAATAGATTGCCCCTCCATCTTTGTTAGTTAAACACTAATTCAGGGGTCAATTTTATAGAGTGTGAAAATTACAGTTCTCAAAATGCACTCCAAATATCTCACTAATGTCGTAACAAGCACAATTCTTCATTCCTCAGTAGATGCTTAATGTAAACAAAAGTGCACCTATAACTCACAAACACGAGGTCTCAGACTTGAGAGAGTGTGGCCATTAGTGACCTACTAGTCTCCCGTATTTGCATCAATGACCTCTTTCAAAAATAATGTGCACTCTAACCATTCTCTAATTGCTCATATAGAGGAATCTTACGCAAGTTTGAAGATTCCTCTATATGAGCAATACGCAAGTTTGAAGATTCCTCTATATGAGCAATTAGAGAATGGTTAGAGTGCACATTATTTTTGAAAGAGGTCATTGATGCAAATACGGGAGACTAGTAGGTCATTAATGGCCACACTCTCTCAAGTCTGAGACCTCGTGTTTGTGAGTTATAGGTGCACTTTTGTTTACATTAAGCATCTACTGAGGAATGAAGAATTGTGCTTGTTACGACATTAGTGAGATATTTGGAGTGCATTTTGAGAACTGTAACATTCCACTATTGGCAAAGATAATCGAGAAAGAAGTCCTTTTCCAGATTCAACAACACATCAACAATACCTCACCACTAGACCACTGCCAACACGGATTCAGAGAATCCCATGGGGTGGAGACGTTACTTACCACCCTCTTTGACAATATTTTCAGCACAGTAGATAACAGACATCATGGAGTTGCCCTTATATTCCTGGACATAACGGCAGCGTTTGACTCTGTGTGTCACGAAACCATTCTGAAGCGACTCAAAAAGGGTGTCTGCGACCTAGCACTATCCTGGTGTAAATCATACCTTTCTGATAGATGGCAACATGTACAAACAGAGACCTCCTCCTCTAAACCGTTCCACCAGAAACAAGGCGTCCCGCAAGGTTCCTCCCTATCAGCCTTACTGTTCAACATTTATATGCAGCCTATCTGCGACCTCATACGATCATTCAACGTCGAATGCATGATCTATGCCGATGACATCCTACTTTACAAACCATTTCAGATTGACCTCTCATCACTAACCAACTGTTTTAGCACAGTGGAAAAATGGCTCCAAAACCAGAACCTCAGAATACAACACAAAAAGACCGAAGTGCTGTTCATCTCCAGAAACCCCAACTTTTCCCCTCCAGCCTGCCTAAAAATTGGAGAGAGAGAACTGCAATCCAAACCCTCAATTCGATACCTAGGTATTACAATGGACCAGAGGCTTGATATGAAGACACACATTAGCAACATGGTAAAATCAACATACCATAAAATCAAGTCCCTCAGACATCTACGTCCCCTCCTTCAACCAGACGACTTTAGAACAATTTTTCAAGCACTAACCATCCCTCATCTTGACTACGCAAATGCAATCCTCCAAGGACTCCCTCAATCCGCCCTGAGTCCGCTCCAACTTGCCATGAACGCTGCAGCAAGAGTTCTAAATGGGACCTCAAGATGTGACTACATAATACCCGTCCTCAAAAGGCTTCACTGGCTCCCAATTCATTACAGGATCACATTCAAGATTCTACTGCTAACATTCAAATCCATTAATGGACTCGCCCCCTCATCACTTGCTGCTCTCACGCACGTCACCCCCCCAAATAGAATCAGACGATCCACTGCAATAAACACCCTGGTAGTCCCCAAAGCAATGACCCATTGTACACAAGCAACTATAAACAGGGCCTTCAGTCTCTGCGCACCCAGATGCTGGAATGCTCTCCCACCACATATACGAGCAATCCCGGACCTAACCAAATTCAGGAAAGCACTGAAACACTACCTCTTCCTCAAGTGCTACCCGGAAGATGGTAAAACAACCCCCCCCCACTCACAACAACGTGTCACGGCCACATGTAACCACCCTCAATGTGTTGTATATACGTGTAAATACTTTTTCTGTTAGCCATTCAGATGTGAATAGTTAATACTGTTATCCAAGTTATGTTACCTGTTCTATGTAATCACGGTGTAACCCCCCGCTGTAAACTCTCCTTTGTTCCATGTAAACCGCACTGATATCGAAGAGCGCGGTATATAAGAAAAATAAATAAATATTGGTGGAGACAAAGAACCAATGAAAAGCCCAAGTTTCAATATCATCACTCCTATGCCTCTATTCACCTCAGCCACCAGAGGTGGTCTCATTATTTTTGTCTGAGGATTGAGAGGAAAAGATTGATTAAATGCTTGTGAATGACCACCTTGAGGGTAACTCTCTCTATCACTTGAACTGGGGTCGCCCCGAAATGGATCTGATGGTGACCCGCTCCATTGCTACAGTTTGCCACTTCATTAGTCACAACAAGGCCAAGGCCAAGGCTGGGTCAGGGTGACGCTGCCCCTCTGATCCTGTCTACAAGTCAATACTTGCTGAACATGTTTCCTCTGTGGCCCCTGGTGGGGCTTATGATTTGGCATATGGACTGCTACCCAAGTAGGATTGTTCTGATAGTGCTGGATTGGCCGAGGAGAGCATGGTTTTGGAGACTTGATGCTGCCTCTGCAGGCGCCTTCTCTTCAGTTGCCTCCATCTTGGGGCCTGTTTCAGCAGGGATTATCCTGGAGGGACCCTATTCCCTTTTTGTTTGTGGCTTGGCTCTTGGAAGGAGACTGTTTTAGCACACAAGGGCTACTCTCCAGCAGAGGTCTCTACTCTGCTCGGAGCCTGGAGGAGCTCTACCAAGCTGGCATATGTACAGTCTGGTGCCTCTTTGAGCAATGGTGCGGTGCTCTGCATTTGTTTCCTGAGGCGGCCAAGGTGCCATCTCTGGCCTGTCTGCAGAATGGCCTGGAAAAGGGCCTTTCCCTTAGCTCACTGAAAGTTCAGGTGGCAGTTTTGGCCTGTTCCTTTCTAGCCTTGCTCCCAGATGTCTCGTGCTTCTCTAGGGAGTGCAGTGTCTGCGTCCTCCCCTCTGGTCAGTGATCCCTTCCTGGGATCTGTCTGGTGCTCAGGGCCCTGGTGGCGGTACTCTTTGAGCTGTTGAAGTGTGCTACTTGGAAGGATTTGACTCTCAAGACTGTCTTTGGTCGTGATTTGTTCCACAATGTGGATTTGCAAGCTGCAGGTGTCTCTTGCTGAGATCCTTATCTGCCTTTTCAAAGAAGGCTGTTTCCATTAGGCCTGTTCTTCCTTCTTGCTTAATGTGCCTTCTCCCTTTCACGTGTGAACCAGGTGGTCTGCCTGCCCTCCTTCTCGAAAGTGCAGGGTTTGGGGAAGGATAAGTATCTCTGCCTTGTGGATGTCTGGAGGGTGCTTCTCTGGTACTTGGAGATTATGAACTTCTTTTGTAAGTCCAACCATTTTGAGCTGTTTGCCGGCCCACACAAGGGTGACATGGCGGCTATGTTGCTTTTGGGGCACAGATTGAGGAAGCCATTGTCTCGGCATATCTGTTGCAGGCTACAAGATCACCTTCCATGAAGAAATGTAACAAAATCCTTTTGATGTTCACGGAAAATGGAAACCCTAACATCACTTGATGGGCTCCAAACTGCAGCAGTGGAATCTCCTAACAGTTCTACCTTACTCGTAGGTAATTCCAAATCCCCAGACAGTCATTCAGTTTAACTTGTGTTATGAGAGGAGGAGGATGGGAGAAAATCTGGGTCCTGTGACACTGATGGTTCGAGACCAGAAGTTTCACCCCCCTTCCTCTTCCTTGTCTTACTCAAGTGAGAAGAATTCTGGAGCATCAGGAACCTTCAGTCCTTCTAAGTGGGGTACTGGGCATATAGCTGTTCCTTATCGTTCCTCCAGTTCAGTCCTCTACTTCTGGGTTGTCAACCTCCTCCTGCAGCTCGGAGACTGGTCTGACAGAATGATGTCATCACTGGATATAGCCTGCTGCAGACACTCCTCCATCCCAGTGTGACCAGTCTCCATGCAGCAAGAGGACGTGGTGAGCCCTGGGATAGGGTTCTCTGGAGGAACTAATAAGGCGCTAGGTGTTAGGCTAGTTGTGCTTATTCTCTAATTTTTGTCTGATTGGCCTTTAATTCGGGGTTCTGGAGATCTAAATACAAAAAAAAAAAAAAAAAATTCAGAAAGAAAGTGACAAACCGGCATTCTTGCTCTTGATCTCTGCACTTTCCCTTCTGGGGCTCTGTCAGAGAGGCGCATTTGGTGATCGGCTGGTGCTAAGAGGTTCTCTCCCCCTGGACTATACGGGGGAGAGCCCCTCTTCCTGGGCCTGTGCCTTCAGTGCTGCCGCGACAGCGTTTGCCGGCTTCGGAGGCTTCAGCGTGTGGCTGTGCTCAGGGGCAGCGGTTTCTCGTGCGGCCACGTTTTTCCCACACCGGAGAGCCCGTACTGCTGTTTTTGGCACCGGAGCAGCAGACCTGACCGGTAGGCATTTCACCGGTGTCAGGCTGCTTGTCTCGGCGGCATAACTCTTTCTGCCCGGTTTGGGACGGCGCGGCTTGTTTTTCGCGCCTTTTCCTGGGTCCGGTTTGCTTTCCGGCGGCCATTTTTAGTGCCGCGGAGCAGCCGCGTTTTGCTCTGAGGAGTTTCTTCTCTCGGGACCTTTCTCCTTAGCGGGGTCCCTTTGCCTGTTGGGCTTGTTTCTTGGTTTTCACTTGTTTTACTTTTGTTTTCATTTGTTTTCTTTGATTTTGGTTTTTTCTCTTTCGGGCCTTTCTTCTGTCTCTTCCACGTAGAGAAAGGGAGGGCTGTGGGAGGCTCGTTTTTCTTGAAGGCTAGGCGTCTGCCATTGCCTTTAGCCTTGTTAGGTTGCTTGCTCTGCTGGCTCAGCTGCTGTGCTTCCCCACGTAAAAAAAAACAAAAACAAAAACAAAAAAAAAAACGAAATAAAGGGTAGCGCATTTTTCCTCGGGGCTATGCTGTCTGATGGTGGCTAGGCCTCAGTGTCTTGTTTGTGGCACCAGGAGGGGCACAGTAGCTGATACAGGGGTGTGCCGGGGCTGTGCCTCCCTCTCCTCTGCGGTAGAGCAGCAGATGGGGTTTCAGGGATCTCCAGAAGCGCAGGGAGCGCCTGCGGAGACAGGGCCTTCTTCCCCGAGGCCTTTGGCGCACGAGACTGCGTTGGAGGACTTAGCAGGTCCCTCCAGCGCATTGATGGCACCCCAGGCGTCAGGTATGGCGGAATTCAGTCCTGAGTTTATTTTACTTATGCATCAGGCCTTTTGTTTGCGGCGCCGGGGCGGAGGGTCTGCCGCTGGGCCTCTCGTATCTCCGGATCCGCAGCTAGAGGCGACCGCTGCGGTGGGCGAGGGGCAGCCAGCGCCCAAACGGGCTCGCTCCTCGGATCAGGCATGGGCAGAAGACGAGTGGCCCGCAGCCTCCGAACCGGCATGGGAGCCAGACCAGGGCATGCCGGACCTGGAGGAAGGCGAGCTTCCTGAGCCCGAGGATCAGGCTAAAATAATTCGGGTCTTCCGTAGGGAGGAGTTGCCTGCCTTGATCACTGAATCTTTGCAGATGTTGAATTTGGCTTCGCAACCCGCGGTGGAAGAGGAGGTCGAGGACCCCGTCATTCAAGCGGTACGTCAGACGCAGGTGGTGTTTCCAGTTCACAGAGTGGTTGATAAAATGATTCAGGACGAGTGGGATAAGCCTGAGGCAGGTCTCCGGGGTATTCGGATGCTGAATAGGCTGTATCCGCTGGCCGATAAGGACAAGGAACACTTCCGGGCCCCGCGAGTGGACACGGTGGTGTCTGCGGTTACTAAGAAGACCACCATCCCGGTTGAAGGTAGTGCGGCCTTGAAAGATGCCCAGGACCGTAAGGTGGATGGTTTGCTGAAGCAGACCTTTGAAGCGGATTCCCTTTCGCTGCAGGCCTCCATCTGTGGAGCTTGGGTGGCTAGGGCTTGTCTGCGATGGGCTCAGCGCCTGCGCCAGTCTTCGCGCTTAGATCCGGAGGAGTTGCTGGAGCTGGACCAGCTTGAGTCCGGAACGGCCTATTTGGTGGATGTCCATTATGACTTGATCAGGGCGCTGGCCAATAGCACGGCGTCGGTGGTGGCCGCACGGCGTTCGCTGTGGTTGTGGAACTGGGCGGCGGATGGTCCTTCTAAATCTCGCCTTAGCAAGTTACCCTTTAAAGGGGGTTTACTGTTTGGAGAGGATTTGGATAAGCTGGTGAAGGACCTTGGCGAGTCCAAGGCGGGGCGGCTCCCAGAGGATAAGCCCAGACCCGGGAAGTCTGGCCAAGGCTTTCGGGGCCAGTTTCGCGATTTCCGGCGACTTCGTTGGTCGTGGTTTTCAGAGGGGCCGCTATCGGTCTCGAGCCCAGCCCTTTTGGGGGTTTCGAGGGGCGAATAGAGGATTCTCTTCCGGCCCTACGTCCGCTTCTCGTAAGCCACAATGAAACGAGGCGGGTCCAGGCGGAGGGTCCTCCGGTTGGTGGGCGGCTTCGGGGGTTCCTCTCCGCTTGGACCCACATCACCTCCGATCAGTGGGTGTTAGAGATCATCCAATATGGTTACGCGCTGGAGTTCGCACGGCCTGTGCGGGATTCCTTTGTCATGTCTCCTTGCAGAGGGCCCAGAAAGACGGCGGACCTTCACACGACCTTAGACAGGCTGCTTCATTTGGGAGCGGTGGTGAAGGTGCCCGAAGCTGAATGCGGCTTGGGTCGATACTCAATTTATTTCGTGGTGCCCAAAAAGGGCGGCTCTTTGTGGCCCATTCTCGACCTCAAGTCCGTGAACCGTTGCTTGCGGGTCCCACATTTCCGAATGGAAACCTTGAGATCGGTTATCGTGGCTGTCCGTCGGGGCGAATTCCTAACGTCGCTGGATCTTACAGAGGCGTATTTGCACATTCCCATCAGGGAGGCTCATCAGCGATTTTTGCGGTTCGCTTTTCCGTGGGGTCATTATCAATTCCAAGCCTTGCCTTTCGGTCTGGCGACGGTGCCACGAACCTTCACCAAGATCATGGTGGTGGTGATGGCGGCGGCATTGCGCAAACAGGGGATTCTGGTTCACCCTTACCTCGACGACTGGTTGATTCGGGCCAAGTCGGAGGCGGAGAGTGTCCGAATGACAGACAAAGTGGTGAGCTTTTTGCAGGGGTTGGGTGGTCAACCCGACAAAGAGTCATCTGACACCCACCCAGGACCTCGAATATCTCGGGGTGCGGTTCGACACGTTGACGGGTCAGGTGTTCCTGCCGCACAAGCGGGCTGTGGCCTTGCGGGTCCTGGTTCGTAAGGTTTTGGCAGTGCCGGCGCCGTCAGCGTGGGACTATCTCCGGGTGCTGGGCACTATGGCGGCGACATTGGAAGTGGTGCCTTGGGCCAAGGTTCACATGCGGCCGCTGCAACGGGCGCTGCTTCGCCGTTGGTCCCATCAGTCCGATTCGCTGAGCAAGCGTCTCCCCTGTCCGTTCAAAGTCCGGCAGTCTCTTCGTTGGTGGCTTCGCCGGTCATCCCTGGCGGCCGGCGTGCCGCTGGAACAGCCGGAGTGGATTCCGTTGTTGACGGATGCTAGCCTAGTGGGCTGGGGGGCTCACTGCGGAAGTTAGTTTGCGCAGGGGCTTTGGTCTCCCCTGGAGTCCGCGTGGTCGATTAAATCGGCTGGAACTTCGAGCAGTATTCCGGGCCCTTCAGGCATTCGAGAACGCGGTAAGAGGACGGTCCGTGAGGGTGCTCTCCGACAGTTCGGCGACAGTCGCCTACATCAACCGGCAGGGCGGCACGGGGAGTGCCGCGATGGAGGAGGAAGCAGACGCCTTGTTCGCTTGGGTGGAACTTCGGTTGACTGCAATCTCGGCAGCGCATATTGCAGGGAAGGACAACGTCACGGCAGACTTTTTCAGCAGAGTTCAGGTGGATGCGGGAGAATGGGAGTTGCATCCCGCGGTTTTCGAGCAGATCGTGACGCGCTGGGGAACACCCGTGATGGATCTAATGGCGACCTTCCAGTCGGCGAAGGTCAGCGGTTGTTCAGCAGAAGAAGAGAGAGAATGTCAGAGGGCATAGACGCACTGCTACGTCAGTGGCCGACGGAGGGTCTTCTGTATGTTTTCCCGCCCTGGGCTCTGATAGGCCGGTTTGTTCAGAAGATCGGAGCCCACTCGGGGAGAGTCCTATTGGTGGCGCCCGACTGGCCGAGGCGTCCTTGGTATGCGGACCTGGTGCGTCTGCTGGATGGCGAACCCTGGCGGATCCCGGTGAGGGCAGATCTGTTGCTTCAAGGCCCGCTGTTCATGCCCCAGGTGGATCGGTTCTCGCTTACGGTTTGGCCATTGAGAGGGCTAAGCTGAACAAGAAAGGCTATTCATCGGCTATGGTGGCGACCTTGCTTAGGGCGCGGAAGCCGTCTACTTCTTTAGCATATGTGCGGGTCTGGCGTATTTTCGAGGATTGGTGTTCGCAGCGTCAGGTTCGTGCGGCCACGGTTTCCATCCCGTTAGTCTTGGAGTTTCTACAATGTGGCCTTGACAAAGGTCTTGCGGCCAGTTCCTTGCGCGTTCAGTTGGCAGCTCTTTCTTGTTACCGAGGCTGGGTCAATGGAGTAAGTTTGGCGGCTTACCCGGATGTGGCTCGCTTTCTTAAGGCGGCTTCTAGAGTGCGGCCAGCGCCTAGGGTGTGCGTTCCGCCGTGGGATCTCAATCTCATCTTGACGGGGTTATCTGGGTCCCCCTTTGAGCTCTTGCGGCATGCTTCTCTGAAGGATTTGACATTGAAGACGGTGTTTCTGGTGGCGATTTGTTCGGCTAGGAGAATTTCGGAATTGCAAGCGTTATCGTGTCGAGAGCCATTCTTGTCTTTTTCCCGGGAGAAGGTGGTTTTGCACCCGGTGCCATCCTTTTTGCCTAAAATTGTGTCTCCCTTTCACTTGAATCAGCCAGTGTGTTTACCCGTGCTGGGTGCCGTGGTGAGTGAGTCAGAGAGACGCCTCCGTCGTCTTGACGTGAAGCACGCGTTGCGGCTATATTTGCAGGTGACGGAGTCCTTCCGTAAGTCTGATCGCTTGTTCGTCTTGTTCGGTGGTGTGCGCAAGGGTGAGGCGGTGGCTAAAGCTTCCATCGCCAGGTGGATTCGCGAGGCGATTGCGTCTGCTTATTTGCTTCACGGTCGGGTGGTGCCCGCTGGTTTGTGGGCGCATTCCACCCGGGCGCAGGCGTGTTCCTGGGCGGAGCACTGCTTAGTTCCGCCGGAAGAGATATGTCTGGCAGCAACTTGGTCGTCGCTTCATACTTTCAGCAAGCATTACTGGCTGGATGTAGCAGCGGCTAGCGATGCTCGTTTCGGGTCGGCGGTACTATCTGCTGGCTGGAAAGGTCCCTCCCGATGATTACTGCTCTGGTACATCCCAGAGGTAGAGGACTGAACTGGAGGAACGATAAGGAAATGATAATTACACTTACCTGGTAATTGTAGTTCCTTGAGTGACGACAGTTCAGTCCTCCTTCCCACCCTTTTGGTTTTCGCGAGTTACAGGATGGCGAGCCAGCAGTGGAGTATTTCAGGTAGGTCTCTATTTGGTCTATGTTTAGGGGGTTCACTTTCTCTGCGGCAGCTGACGGGGTAAGAATGCCTTGCCGGAGGGAGTGGACAGTTTATCTTTAGTATACGCAATGTTTCGTGTTGAAGTTTGGCTACTTATTTGTTTCTCCTTCGAGTCTGCTTTGTTGTTAGTTCACACTGGGATGGAGGAGTGTCTGCAGCAGGCTATATCCAGTGATGACATCATTCTGTCAGACCAGTCTCCGAGCTGCAGGAGGAGGTTGACAACCCAGAAGTAGAGGACTGAACTGTCGTCACTCAAGGAACTGCAATTACCAGGTAAGTGTAATTATATGGAATGTTTGGATACTGCAGAGTCCACTTTTTCTTCCACAAACCTTTCCCAACAGGAGGCACCATGCAGAAGTAACAATTGCTAATATGATCTGTCGGCTCTCTCCAAATCATTGGCACTGCAAAAGGCATAGATTTCCTTTTTCTATTCAACCACTGGCAAAGATTTGTTGCACAAATGTTGCAGCATATATTTGGTCCCATCTCTTGTCCTGATCTCCCAATTTTGCAGCCAATATAAAGGTGGTAGGCGTTCTTAATCAAAGCAATTGATACTTGTATCACAATAATGCAGTGCACTTCACCACAAATGTTGCAGAAGTGATCTGCATTGTTCAAACAATTATGAGGCATCTCTTTGGCTAAATGGGAAAAATCGAGCACTGAAGACTGGTCTAAAGCCGAAATACTACTGACATTTCATGTCCATTAAAAAAATTGTTGCGCAATTTGTTCTGCAGAGTGATGTAATTAAGCTGAGTTATGAACTGCATCATGTTGTTCTTAGAAGTCATAGATGATACAATCCTATCACGTATGATGCAATAGCACCTTCAGATTGCATCATTCATTAATTGTTTTGCTTAAAGAGCAAGCAATGTCCAAACAAAAATATTGATCTATCATAAATCTAGTCAAAGATGTGCATGTATTTTAATAATATATGGTTTAAAGAGATCCCATTATAACTCGCATATCCTTTGTCCTTCTGATGTCAAGGTTTTATGTCCTGACCCATTAGTGTAAATGGAAAGCAAGAGCCAATAAACAATTTTAAGCATCGTTTTCGTTTTCAGCAGCCCAGATCTAGTGAAGTGTGACTGAATTTATTACAGAAGCGTTTTGGCTGTAGAACAGTGACATTTGTCGGGTAACAACATAGGCATCACTTTTCACTTTGTCAAACATTACCGCTTGGATGTCCTTGCGCAGGTGGAGATGGCCTTGGCTCAAGGGTTTTGCGAGCTGTTGTTTTTCCTTCCCGCTCGGTGGAATTGTAGCTTTGGTACATCCCACTTGTCTGGACTGGTCTAGCAGGGTGATATAGAAGGTGACATTTTACTTACCAGTTAATGTGTCTTTTCTAGATTCCTGCCAGACCAGTCCAGGGCCCGCCCCTAAAACTGTATTTGCTCTGTTTCTGCTGCAGTACCCATGGGTTCGCTATGCTATTTTTTTATCATTTGGCTTTACAGGTTCAATTTCTACTGACAGCCTTCTGTTTGTGCTTTCCTGTACGTACTTTTCTACCGTTGGCTGAGGCGAATAGAGGCATAGGAATGATCGATGTTGAAACCTGGGTTTTTCATTGGCTCTTTGTCTACACCAGTCTGCTGGTAGGGGAACACAACCCATTTGTCCGGACTGGTCTAGCAGAACTCAAGGAAAGGACATTAACTAACTGGTAAGTTAAAATGCCACCTTGTCAAGGCTTGTCCTGAATGATCTCCAGTGGCTTCTGCAGCTGACAGATGCCAGCCTGTTCAGCTGGGGAGCTCATTGCCAGGGACAGACTCTCCAGGAATGTAGGAACAATTGGGAGACCGCTTGGCCCATCGGCTGGAGGCAAGGGCCATTTGCCTGGTTCTTGCATCTCTGGGACACAATCCGAGGCAAAGCAGTTCAGATTTTATCAGACAATGCCACAATGGTAGCCTGTCAGTTGGCAAGGGTGCACAAAGAGTTCAGAGGTCTTCCAGGAAATGGCCCTCTTGTTCTCTTGGGATGAGTGGCATCTTCTGACCCTCTTTGCATAGCATATTGCAGGAGTGGACTACATGGAAGCAGACTTTCTCTGTTACTATTCTGCCAATCCTGGAGAGTGGGAGTTGAGCTAATTAGCATTCCAGAGGATCCTGGACAAGTGGGGTTGCTCCGAGATGGACCAATGCCAAGATTCACAGATTCATCATCTGTCGGAGAGGGGCAGGTTCTAGGGGCATGGATGCTCTAATTCAGTTTTGGCTAAAGCAAGTTCTGTTGTATGCATGTCGTCTGTGACATTTTGTAGAACGAGTGCTTAGTTATGGTAAAAGGGGATGGAAGGATACCCCTATGAACGGCTAAAAAGGCTAGGGCTCTTTAAACTAGTAAAGAGACGGCTGAAAGGAGATATGATAGAAGTCTATAAATTAATGAATGGAGTGGAACGGGTAAACGTAGATCGATTGTTTGTTATCAGAATATAGAAAGACTAGGGGACATGCAATGAAGCTACAGGGTAAACTATTTAATACTAATAAAAAAAAATATTTTTTCACTCAGTGTGTAATCAAACTCTGGAATTTGTTACCGGAGGATGTAGTAAAGGCTGTTAGTGTAGCTGGGTTTAAAAAAGGTTTGGACAAGTTCCTGGAGGAAAGGTCCATAAACCATTATTAAGAAGGGACCCAGGATATCATTGTTTGACCCAATACAAACATTGTGGAACCTGTGTCTTTTGTGGAAACAGCTAGGTACATATGACCTAGATTGGCCACTGTTGGAAACAGGATGCTGGGCTTGATGGACCTTGGTCTGACCCAGTATGGCATATCTTATGTTCTTATGCTCTTATGTAGAGCCCCATTAGGGTCCAGTGGTTCTGGTGACACCAGATTAGCTGAGGAGGCTTGTTTATATGTGTATCTGGTGTGACTCTGGCAGGGGGCCCCCTCTTTGGCTCTTATTGGCACAGGTGCTTGAGGCAGGTGCTGGACTTGCTGAACAGTTTGGCTCGTTTATGACTTGACTGTTGAGAAGTGATGCTTAGCACATAAGGGACGACTACTTCTGCTGTGGTTTCCATGCTGCTTAAAGTGAGAAGAGGCTCCATCTGTCTCATCTATGTGCACATTGGGGTGTCTTCGAGCACTGGTGCCAGGAGCGCCAGGTCAGTCCTAGCACTGTGGATTTGCTAGCTCTGCTCTTATATTATTGCTAGAGTTCACCTGTCCTTGGAAAGATACTCTTTTGAAAATGGCCCCCAATGAAGCACTTTGGCGAAACAGATCTTTGTAGGGCTTATTGGGTCTCAAGAGATGCTGATAACTTCTGAAAGGTTGGTTGCTTATTATTTTGTTACTATTGTCGCAGAATTGGCTCTAGCATTTTCTTTTGTGCTTTGTTTATAGAAACATTACAAAGAAAACCTGCAGGCATCGGTGGTTCAGAAAGGGCTATGATTTAATTCATGTTGCTGTATTTTATATGATAGAGAGTGAATGTCTTTATGGACAATTACTTTTAAGCGAGTTTATACTATAGGAATTTTGTGATAGAAATATGGAGTAAAAATTGTAAATTCAAAAATTAATTAATAAAGAAAAGACATTTATAGGAGTTTTGTTAGACCCATGATGGTTACTGATGTCAACTCCCTTTTGGGCAAAATTCTTTATTGCCATGTAGTGGGATATCGAATTATACTGAGGTCTTTTTCTCCTCTATTTTAATGTTTGATTTATAACACTGTATAGAGTTTTTCTAGTTTAGTTTCTTATGTAATGTGAATAGGAGTTTCAGCGTTCCCTCGAGAGAAATTTATAATATAATTTGATGTAAGAAAAAGAATTTATTTAATAGACATTTGATATAATTCTTTAAATGGCTGTTTCTATATATGCGATCAAGGTTTTTTTTTTCTTTTGATCTGCTCTTGTTCCTCGAGGATAGGTTTGACAAGGGCTTTTTCTTCAGTTCGCAAAGGGTTCAGGTGGCAGCCTTGGCCTGTTTTAGAGGGACAGTGGTGGGGTGTTCCCTGGCCTCGCACCCAGACTGGCCTGTTACCTGCAGGAAATTAAACACTCGCGTCCTCCCTTACTCTCGGTGGTTCCTTCTGGGGTTGGCGTTTGGTTCTTTGGGCCTTGATGGCTGAGCTGATTGAGCCCTTAAGGAGGGCTATGCTCAAGGATTTGTTCCTTTTTAAAGACCACTGTTTTGTTTGCAGTCAACTCGGTGAGATGTATCAGAGGCGCAGACTCTTTCATTGCAAGATCTCTGTCCTTTTCAGAGGAGGCTGTGTTTTTATGGCCTGTTCCTTCTTTCTTACCTAAATTAGTGACAGCTTGACATGTCAATCAGGTGATCTGCCTTCATTCCCTAAGGAACAATGCCAGGGGAAAGGGAAGGACCGCCTTGTGCTGCTTCAATAGCTGGAGGTAACTAATGCTTTCTGAAAGTTGGACAGATGTTTTTTTTTTAATCCATTTTGCAAGCCTGTGGAAGGGTGAAGTGGCCATGAAGTCTTCGTTGGGCCACTGGATCAACGGGATAATATCCTCTGCCTGCCTTTTGCAAAACTGGCTTATCTTGGAGGGTTTGCAAGCACATTCCGCTTGCACTGGGGCTTTCTCCTGGGCAGGGGTGTAGTTCATTTGCTCCCATAGACATCTGGCAGGCAGGAACATGGTCATGACTTTCCACCTTTTGCCAAGCATTATTACTTTGATGTTCATACTTGGGCAGACACGGACTTCAATGCAGTGGTCATGCAGCCTCTGTGTCTTTCCACCCAGTGGAGGTGTAGCTCTGGTACGTCCCACTGATTGACTCAGCAGAACAATACGGAAGATGACACTTTACTTACCAGATAATGGGGCCGATGCAAAAAGAGCTAGACTTCAGCGTCGGTTATGTATGCCTCTATGTAGCGTGCTGATAGCGCTCGACTTCAGCACTGTCATGCAAAAAAGGGGCGCCTGTGCATATTTGCAACAAGTTAAACTGTGGCACAGATATCAGCATTAAACTGGGAGAGCAAACCAAACGCATGCGCACAGACGTTGGTGCAAACCAAACGCATGCGCACAGACGTTGGTGCAAGTTTGGCATGCTCTCCCAGGGAAACAGGGTCATCTGAGGGGAAGTTTGACACTTTGACACTTACCTCAGATGATCCAGGCATTGTGGAAAGCCCCCGATACCATCAAAATACTGTTGGGGGGCATTCGCAAGATGTTTACACCTGGTCTGAGGTGGCTTAAAGAGATTGGTGTTCAGCTGATTCCTCTGCATTTCTCTGCATCGGGCACAGACAATATTAGCATGCCATTTTAATACATGCAGCTTATTTGCATATAATTTAAATATGCATGGCGTTACTGTGCATGCTTGCTTTTGCTTTGCTGTATATGTGTGTTGATCTCTTTTCTGCATTTGGTGTGTTGGAACTTATTTATTTTATTTCTTTTTTATACCGCGCTCTTTAGAATCAGTGCGGTTTTGTGTGTATAAGTTGCGTTATCTGCATGCAAAGAGCATGTTAGTCGTTCTGCATTGGCCCCAATGTCCTTTGAATCCTGCTAGGCCAGTCCTGGACCTGACCCATGGAATATGTTATGATCTTCTACCATCTGGTGTTCTGTTTTTTCTGAGGATTGGCCCTGCAGGTTACCATGCTCTTGGGAGACCTTCTGTAAGAAGGGTGTTCACTATACAGTTATGTTCCTGGGACTGTCCTTTTGCTTTTGTTGAGGCTGGTGTGGCCAGGGGTTGTTAACCATGGCTTGGATATGAATACTTGGGTTTCATGCCTCTAGCGCTACAGATATAGTGCAGGATGAGGTCATTAGAAACCTGGGTTTTTCTCTTCTACACCTCTGCTGGTAGGAGAACGCAATCCACTTGTGTAGATTGGCCTAGCAGGACTCAAGGAAAGGACATTATCCAGTAAGTAAAATGTTGCTTTCCTTATCCGTCCAGTCCAGTCCAGACGAGTGGGTTATCTCCCTCCACCAGCAGCTGGAGACTGAACATGTCCAAGTTTGTGATGTCTGCATAGAAGAGCTCCCTCCTGTGCCCTCATAAGCCAGTATCTCAGTCTTCAGCAGCTGGGGAGGAGTACCTACTTCGTCTGGAGGCCACATAACAGATATCGGTGTCAACATTCTACATTTAGATAGAGATTTGAAGGAGCCTGCACAATCGGTTTTGCTGAGACTGGGCTGGGAATTAGTGTGGTGGTTGTACACATCTGAGGGAGCAGTGGGCAGAATCTGCTCTGATTTCTCTTAGGCCAATTTGGTTGGTCAGAGAGGGTGTTGAGGTAAAAGACTTGGTAGTCCAGGCCCCCCCCCCCCCCCGTCATAAATCCCAGTATCCCTTGAATGGGATATTCTGGGCTTTTCCGTAAAGGACCATTATGCCCATGTTGGGCTCTAACTTTTTTAAGTGCAGTGTGGGCACCGGATATCTTGAAAGCAGGTGCTCTTGTAGTGCTCTTTTATTTTCTGTTAGGGAACATCGGAGTGGAGGAGTGGCCTGATGGTTAGAGCACTGGTTTAGGAACCAAGAGACCAGGGTTCTATCCCTATTAGCATTCCTTGTGACCTTGGGCAAGCCATTTAGCCCTCCATTGCCTCAGAAAAATCCAAGTTATCAATATCCCTGTTTAATGTATATTACCAAGTTGAAGTTACAATGTAAACCACTTTGACCGAAATGATAAAGTGGTTTAAAAAACCTGTTAAATAATCAGTGCTACTGTTTGAGTGACTGTTTCCTACCTGTCTTCCGTCATGGCCTCCCCCAGTTCTTTTTGTTTTCGGCAGGAATACATGCAGGCACTTAAGGCTCCCTGCCTGGCCTAAGGCAGTAAACACAGTTCCTTGTCAGATGCATGTTTATGCCACTCCTGTGTCAGAGGGGGCAAGTTGGCAGAGGCTTGTTTTGCGGTGGAGGAGATGGAATAGATGTCAGGGGCAGCTAAGACCTCTTCTCAATGCCAGCAGTTCCCATGGTTTTGGCGGGAACCGTGGCCATTTTAACTACAGCAGCCATGTCCCAAGGAAACATGCCGATCCAGCTAAAGCTTGCTACAATAAGACCAATGCCGAAGAAATCACCACCACTCGACAAGAACAACCCAGCCGCTTACAGACCGATCTCAAGCATACCACTACTGGCAAAAATTATTGAAAAGGCAGTACAGCATCAGCTACAAGACCACATTGACAACCATGCACCACTAGACATCAACCAACACGGTTTCCGCCCCAACCACGGAGTCAAAACACTCCTGTTATACCTCTTTTTAACATACTCCACCTCATAGACAATTGCAAGAACGGAATACTGATGATCTTCATCGACATTTCATCAGCGTTCAACACAGTGGATCACAGAACTCTACTGGAAAGACTACAGAACATCGGGCTACACGGTTCCACTCATACCTAACGGACAAACAGATACAGGTCAAGGTCGGCCCCAACACATCCCGACCCATAAAGGTCATGCAAGGTGTACCTCAAGGATCTGCCCTATCGGCGCTATTATTTAACCTCTACATTCAGCCAATATGCGACGACATGAAAGAACACAAAATACAACACACAGTTTATGCCAATGACATCATGATATACACACCAATCACACTTGACAACCCAGACTACACCAAAATAACAGACTGTCTCATGCACATGACCAGCTGGCTTCAAGACAATAACCTGACCATAAACTACAGCAAGACCGAGGCACTAATCATCACCCAAAACACAGACTTCATCCTTCCACTCAACATCAAGATATACACAACCATACCTTTAAAACCGGAAGTAAAATACCTCGGAGTGACTCTAGACAAGGAACTGAATCTACAATCACACATAAGCAGAACCACCAAAAACACAAAACACAACATGAGACAAATCCGACGCCTCAAACCCCTCCTCTCCCCAGAGCACTTCTGCATGGTCTGTCAGGCACTAATAACTCCAATACTAGACTTCTGCAACTCAGTCTATCTCGGTCTCACAAAGCAGACACTCAGGTCACTGCAACTGGCGCAAAGCACAGCAGCACGCATAATATCTGGCACAGCAAGACAAGAACACATCACACCCATTCTAAAAGATCTCCACTGGCTACCAATCGGCTCACACATCAAATATAAGACAGTCATAAACATATTCAAAATCAAACAGACATCAGCTCTCAGCTTACAACCACTCATACAGTCTGACAGAAGCACACAACCGAGGAGGGGCATTTCCAACCGTGTTAACACACCAAACGTCTTCACCAAGGTCCGCAAGGACACTGTAGACCGAGCCCTTTCATTGGCTGCACCAGCAATTTGGAACGCCCTCCCAGATGACCTACGAATAACAACTGACATCAAGGACTTTCGGAAGCAGCTCAAAACAACCCTCTTCATTGAACACTACGGGGGCATCACGTAAATTGCTCGCCAGTCAGGACCACAAACCAACCCCTCTTCCATTCCCCCATGTACATAGTATTGTATAATAGCTCACGCTGTAAATAGCTTGACAAGAATTTACATCACCCTACTACACATGCACTTACTGTTTCACTACATGCACACACAAAAAACATTACTTGTTGATTGTTTGCTGGGTAGACCGCCTTAATTGAAGGAGAAGGCGGTACAGAAATCCTTTTAAATAAATAAAATGTCAGCCTCAGTTCGGGGGACATCAGGCTAAGCCAAAAAAGCATGATTTGACATTGGGAGACTTAAATTCAAAAGGGAGGAATATTTTAGAGGGGTTGTTCAATCCAGATTTTATCTTATGCATAAAGCCTATTGCTTCAGACAGAGCTAGGGCATGCCATCAAACAGGAAAAACCGCAGTGAGGAGATTGAGCCAGCATCTGATACTCCGCCAGAGGAGGAAGTTGTTCTGGAGGTCCCTCCTTGCAAGAAACGGTTCACTGAGGAAGACCTGTGGGGAGCACAGGGATCTCCTCAGTCCGGGGGTTCAAAAGACTCCTTAGAGGGGACTCTCTGGGGGGAGATGGCGGCCGTTGAGTTGGATGGTGAGATTCTGCCTGGAGAGGACCTCACAGTAGTTGGGATCTTTTGATGGGAGGAGAGCAGCATTGAAGGATGTGCAAGACCGTAAGCCAGAAAATTTCATGCAGCAAGCCTTTGATACTTGCGTCTTGTCCTCTCAATTTCTGGGTCATTCGTCACAAGAGCGTGCATACGTTGGTCCCAGGGGTTGCCAAATGGGGAGGAGGAGCTCACTCTTCCCCTTCCAGAGGCGGCCAAGCTGGAGTCTACTTCGGCCTATCTGGCGGATGCCTTCTATGACCTTATTTGGGCCTCTGCCAATGGTATGGCTTCCATCATTGCTGCCAGACATTTTTTGTGGTTATGAAACTGGTCAGCGGTTATTTCTTCCAAGACACGTCTGAGTAAGCTCCCTTTTAAAGGCAAGTTCTTGTTTGGGGAGACGTTGAATAAGATTGTCAAGGACCTTGGGGAGACCTTGGGGTTCTTGACTTCCCGAGGATCGTCCTTAAGGCACCAAAATCTGGATCAGCATTTAGAGACTAGCCTTGAGACTTTTATATTTGTTCTGGGCCTCTTGATACCCCTCCTTTCAGCAGGGCCAGTTCACCTCCCCTCCCCACCCCCACCGAAGGGCAGCCCTTTCAGGATTACAGATCTGGTAGAGGTTACTATTCTGGGTCCTCTGGGCAATCCAAAAAGACCCAAAGAAGTGAGACCAGTCCAGATGGAGTCCGAACCAGTGGATGGTCAACTATGTCGTTATTACTCAGTCTGGACCGCGATAAACTCTGAACAATGGGTACTAGAAGTGATTAGTGAGGGATATGCTCTAGAGTTTCTGAACCTCTCGCCGATGCCTTTCTCCTGTCTCCCTGCAAGGCTCCATCCAAGCTATGGGCAGTGCAGGATACGTTGCAACGCCTATTGCATCTGGAAGCGGTAGTTCACTTCCCACTGATCAGTTGGAATCTGGTTGATACTGCATTTGTTTTGTGGTACCCAAGAAAGAGGGCTCCTTTCGGCCTATTCTGGATCTTAAGCATGTCATCAGGTCGTTGAGTACCACATTTTTGCATGGAAATGTTGTTCGGTTATTCTGGCGGTCTGGCAGGCTGAATTTCTCACAGCCCTGAACCTTGCAGAGGCATATTTGCATATGGCTGGGGCACTAGCGCTTTCTGTTTGCGGTGCTCATGGGTCATTTTTCAGTTTGGGCTCTACCCTTTAGCCTTGCTATTACGCCCCAAATGTTCACCAAGGTGATGGTGATGATTGCAGCTGCTTTGTGAAAGGAAGGGATTCTGGTTCATCCCTACCTGGACAACTGGTTAATTCAGGCAAAGTTATAAACTGAGAGTGTGGTGGCCACTTGTTGGATGGTGGCCTTTTTGCATTACCTCGGTTGGGTCGTTAACATACCCAAAAGCAAGCTAGAGCCTTCTCGGGATCTGGTCTACCTCCTGCAAACAGTTCAAAACCAAGGACGAAGTAGTATTGTTGCCACCCCTCCCCCTCCCCCCCACGAGCAAGCTCAGAACATCCGAGCACTAGTACAGAACCTTTTGGCCATGAAGGCTCTGTCCATGTGGTATTACCTCCATTTGCTCCAGTCTATGGCGGCGACTCTGGACCTGGTACCATGGTCTCGAGCGCATATGTGGCCATTGTAATGAGCGCTTCTGTCTCGGTAGTCCCTGCAGATCCATCTTCAGTCAATGAAGCTGGTTTGTCCCCTGGACATGCGATTGAGCGTGTAGTAGTGACTGCAGCCAACCAAGTTGGCAATGGGCATTCCTCTGAAACAGTCTGA
Organism: Ichthyophis bannanicus; assembly: GCA_033557465.1. Lineage (NCBI taxonomy): Eukaryota > Metazoa > Chordata > Amphibia > Gymnophiona > Ichthyophiidae > Ichthyophis > Ichthyophis bannanicus. Next base: position 631,454 of record JAWIIG010000024.1, on the reverse strand, counting down.
CTGGATTTTGGTGATGACAGATGCCAGCCTTAGGGGGTGGGGCGTGCATTGCCAGACACGGTGAGACAGGGATGCTGGACTCCAATGGAGGCTGGGTGATCGATCATTCGGCTGGAAATGAGTGGGGTTTCTGGCTCTACAGGCCTTTCGCCCACTGATTTGTCAACAGAGCGGTGAGAATTTGCTCGGACAATGTGACCACGGTGGTCTACATAAATCAGCAGAATAGTACAGGCAGCAGGCCCTGGTGGAGATGTAGTCCCTGCTACTCTGGGCAGATTGCTAGCCTTATCCAGGCTCATGTGGCAGGGAAGGAAAACGTGCAGGCTGATTTTCTCAGTCTACACGGGCTAGACGCAGGGGAGTGAGAATTAAACCACATTATTTCAGCAGATCATGCATTGGTGGGGCAAGCCCATCATGTATTTGATGGCATCCACCTCAAACACCAAGGTCAACAGGCTCTTCAGCAGATGCAGAGAAGGATGTCAGAAGGGTTCAATGCTCTGGTTCTGTGATGGCTGACGGAGAGGTTCTTGTACTTGTTCCTTCCATAGCTGCTTATCAGACGCCTACATCAACGGATTGAGGCACACCAGAGATCAATGATCCTCATAGCCCCAGACTGGCTGCGGCATCCATGGTATACCGATCTGCTTAGTATGTTGACGATACGTCTGTGGAGATTGCCTGTTCGGATCGACTTCATAGCACAGGGCCTGATTCTTTTGCCTCCGGTGGAGTGCTTTTTGTTTACGGCCTGACTTTTGAAAGGGTGTGGTTGAGACGAAATGGCTATTTAGTGCCAGTGATGAACACCCTGTTGAAAGCGAGGAAGCATTCTACATCCTTGTCCTGTATTAGTGTCTGAGTTTTGAGGGCTGGTGCATGGACAAGTGGCTTGGTGCACTCTACCTAGGCACCAGACATTTTGGCCTTTCTGCAAGCAGGTTTAGAAAAAGAACTGACCTTAAATTCTCTGAAAGTTTAGGTCACAGCTTTCGTCTGTTGTTGGGGTCGCCTACATATCGTATTATTGGCAATGCACCTGAATGTTATTCGCTTTCTCAAAGTAGTGAAATAGGTTCAACCCCTGGTGCATCCTTTGATCCGCCATGGGATCTGAATTTTGTACTCTCTGCGTTCGGTCAAAGGTCTTTTTGAACTCTTACGCTGGGGTATGTTGAAAGACCTCATGCCCAAAGCGGTGTTTTTGGTGGCTGGCTGTTTGGTGCACCACATTTCGGAGCTACAAGCCCTGTCATGCCCTGTTGCCTTTCCTCTTCTCTTCTCTTCCTTTCCAAGAAGAAAGTGGTTCTTGGGCCAGTTTCTTTTTTTTTTTTTTTTCCAGGGTGCACTTGGAATTTCATCTTAACCAGATGGTGACCTTGCCGGTATTTTCCTCTTTGGCAGAGGAGCAGAGGGACTGCTGTTTATGCTTCCTGGATGTAGGTTGGGTCCTGAGACATTACTTCTAGTGGACTGAGTCATTCCGCTAGTCAGACCATCTTTTTGTCCTGTTAGGGGGGTCTGCGCAAGGGAGAGGTGGTGTCCAAGGCATCAGTCACGCCATGACTTAAGGAGACAGTTTTTCCGGCATACCTTCTCAAGCACAGGCCTCTGCTGGACGGTTTACAGGCTCATTCGACCAGGGCTCAAGCTACATCTTGGGCAGAGCATAGTCCAGTGCCACTGATGGACATCTGCAGGGCAGCCATGTGGTCTTCGCTGCATACGTTTGCATATCATTGCCACTTAAATGTTCAGACCCATCAGAATGCGGGTTTCAGTTCTAGCGTACTTCAGGCTGGGCTTGCAGGTCCCTCCAGAGATTGAGTACTGCTCTAGTACATCCCACCTATTTGGACTGGAGGGATAAGGAAGGTGAAATTAGATCGGTGTTGCTAATTCTTTCCTTGAATCCCTCCAGTCCCGTCCAGAACCTTCCACATTGTGGTTCTGACTTTCTTTTGGCTTTGAGAGTCAGGAGTGAGCCTGGACACTTGTGGTTGTCTTCTAGAAGGTCCTGTAGGTGTTACAGTCCAACAAGGGTAAGAAGTTCACAAGTTCCTTCCAGGCGTCGTTCTATTGGAGGCAATTCTGCTTCCTATTTCTGGATGTCTCAGCTCTGTGTATTGTTCTTTGTACTTGTCCTTTGATAATTTAAAAGCAAAAAACAAAACCCCGAAAACAAAAAATTGCATACACCTTAAGTGTCCATAGGATAGCCTGGTTTATAAGGCTTGATGCTGTTTGTGTACTGTCCTTGTCTGCTTTGTCAGCAGGATACTGGCTTGTGAGGGCACCTGAGGGAATTCTTCTATGCTGACATCACAAACTTGGACATGCTCAGTCTCCAGCTGCTCGTGAAGGGAGATAACCTAGTTGTCTGGACTAGACTGGAGGGATTCAAGGAAAGACAATTAGCAGGCAAGGCCTAATTTCAACTTAAAGGGCATGTTTACTAAGATACGCTAGGTCTGGGTTTGCCTCATGCTAATGGCACTGCACTAACAGCACAGGGCTGTGCACTAAAAATCCCATGAAAAGCGGCCAGCATGTATTTGGGCAGGGACCAAGTATAATATGGATGTTGTTGGTGCAATGTACTTAGTGTGGGTATTTTTGGGGACACACAAACCACGCCTGTTGCTGTTAGCACAGGTGCATTTAATGCCACCTCAATGGGTGGCATTAAACGCACCCGCTTGCCAGTTAGTGCAGTGCTGCATGTTAACATCACACTGTCAGCAGGGGTATAGTGGCATATGCCCTTACAATATTAGTGTGGGCATATGCACTAATTTGGTGGTATAATATGCGCTACAGGCATGCACCTTAGTAAAAATGACCATAAGAGTTTCTAGAGTGATGGATGGCTCATATGTGGAACTTACATGTTGTCTTTGTTACATGGGATCACCTTGGTTCTCTTCTTTCTATGCAGTCGAATAGTTAGCAGGTTTTCATGGGTTGCTACTACTGCTGCTGCTTACCTCTGTAGTGCTATTGTTACTACTGCTGATCATTTGTATAGTGCTACAAGGCATATGTGATGTTTTACACAAACGTGTACAAGATGGTCCCTTCTCCACAGAGCTTACAAACGACACTGATACTTGATATATATAGATATATATATCTATATATCTATCATGGTCTACAGTTAAGAGGCAATCCTAACTTGGCAGGGCATTAGAATCTAATCAAGGCGAACATACAGGACATGAGAGAGTAGAACCATTTAATTAAAAAAAAAAGGTGGAAAACAGCAGGACTGAGTGGCTACAAATTAAATGAGTGGCTGAAAACTGCCTCAAAGGTGGGCTTTGTCTGGATTTTATTAGAGAAGTTAAAGAAGGAGCATAATGCACAAATCTGAAATCCATTCCAAGCATGTTGTGCAGCAAGGTGGAAAGCATGGTACTGGGAGTTGGCAGTGGAGGAAAATGACAGAGTAAGTGACTTGCCCAATGAGGTGAGTTCATAAGGAGGAATGTGAAGAGGGGGAGAGATAGGGAAGAGCTACACAATAAGTGCATCCATAGGTGAAGAAGAGAAGCTTGATTGAATGCAGAAGTGGATAGGGAGTCAATGGAGGGACTTGAGAAAAGAAGGGTATTATGGATGTAGTATAGGGGTTCACAAATCCAGCCTTCAGGGGCCTCAAACTGGCTAGATCTCCTTTATCACAGGTCTTTGTTTTTGTGTGTGGTTTTTTTTGCTATGAATATTTTTTACAATTATTTATTGTGTATGTTTACTTCCATGGCAAGCTTCTTTTCAAATTCTCTTTTTTGCCTGTCTTGTCCATGCCTTGCATCTAACTTGCCAGTGCTTATGTTTGCTGATTTGAACCCTGGCTTCCCTGGTTCTCAGCCTGATGCTCTAGAAACATATGAACATAGAAACATGATGACAGAAAAAGACCACATGGCCTATCTAGTCTGTCCTTCCATAACAATTACTACAACAGTTCACTTTTTACCTTTAGAGATCCTCTGTGTTGGTCCCATGCTTTTTTGAATTCAGTTACTGTCCTCATCTCTACCACCTCCACTGGGAGACTATTCCATGGATCCACTACTCTTTCTGTAAAGAAATATTTCCGCATATCACTCCTGAATCTATCTCCCGTCACCCTCATCCCATGTCCCCTCGTAGCAGAACTTGCTTTCAATTGAAAGAGGCTCTCTCCCTGAACATTTATGCCACGGAGGTATTTAAACATCTCAATCATATCACCTCTATCCCGCCTTTCCTCTAAGGTGCACATATTAAGATCCTTAAGTCTGTCCTCATATGCTTTATAATGAAGCCCACTAATCATTTTAGTAGCCACCCTCTGCACCGACTCCATCCTGTTCACATCCTTTTGAAGGTGCGGTCTCCAGAATTGCACACCATACTCCAAATGAGGTCGCACCAAAGACTTATACAGAGGCATTATCACCTCCTTTTTTCTACTAGCCATTCCTCTCCGTATGCACCCAAGCATCCTTTTAGCTTTTGCCGTCGCCTTTTCTATCTGTTTAGCTACTTTAAGATCATCAGACACAATCACACCTAGGTCCCGCTCTTCTTTAGTGGACAAAAGTACTTCACCTCCTATACTGTATTGCTCCCTTGGATTGTTGGAGCCCAAATGCATGACCTTACATTTTTTAACATTAAATCCCAGCTGCCAAATTCTAGACCATTCTTCAAGCTTAGCTAGATCCCTCCTCATGTTATCTACACCTTCCTGGGTGTCTACTCTATTGTAGATTTTGGTATCATCTGCAAAGAGGCAAACCTTACCTGACAGCCCTTCCGCTATATCACTAACAAAGATGTTAAAAAGAATCGGACCGAGGACAGATCCCTGGGGCACACCACTGGTAACATCCTTCTCCTCAGAGTGAGCTCCATTTACTTGTACTCTTTGTCGCCTCCCACCCAAACAGTTTCTAACCCAAGCAGTAACTTTAGGGTCCATCCCTAGGGTGCTCAGTTTATAAGTCGCCTGTGAGGAACAGTGTCAAAGGCTTTACTGAAATCTAAATACACCACATCTAGAGCTCTCCCTCGGTCCAACTCCCTGGTCACCCAGTCAAAGAAATCAATCAGATTTGTCTGACAAGACCTGCCTCTGGTGAATCCATGCTGCCTCGGATCCTGTAATCCGCTGGACTCCAGAAACGTCACTATTTTCTCTTTCAGCAGCATTTCCAATAATTTACTCACCACCGAAGTTAAATTGGCCTGTAGTTTTCAACCACATCCTTACTTCCGCTTTTGTGTAAAGGCACCACATGAGCCTCTCTCCAGTCCTTTGGCACCACTCCCGACTCCAACGAGGCATTGAAAAGGTCAGTCAGTGGAGTTGCTAGAACGTCCCCAAGTTCCCTCAGTATTCTAGGGTGTATCCCATCCGGTCCCATCGCTTTGTCTACTTTAAGTTGAGCTAGTTTCTCACGAACACAGTCTTCTGAAAATTGTTCAAGATGTCCCTCGCTTCTGTTCTTATTTGTGGGTGTTTTCTGAGGTCCTGCTCCTGGTTCTTCATCTGTAAACACAGAACAAAAATATTTGTTAAGCAATTCCGCTTTATCCTTATCAGCTTCTGCATATTCCCCCCCCTGCACCCTTGAGTCTGACAATACCACTTTTGCCCTTCCTCTTCTCACTAATATATCTGAAAAATGTCTTATCCCCCCATTTTATTGCATTGGCTATTTCCTCCTCCTTTTGAATCTTTGCCTTCTTGACTACTTTGCTAGCTTAGAAACATAGAAACATAGAAACATGATGACAGAAAAAGACCACAAGGCCCATCTAGTTTGTCCTTCCATAACAACAACTACAACAGTCCACTTTTTACCTTTAGAGATCCTCTGTGTTGGTCCCATGCTTTTTTGAATTCAGTTACTGTCCTCATCTCTACCACCTCCACTGGGAGACTATTCCACGGATCCACTACTCTTTCCGTAAAGAAATATTTCCGCATATCACTCCTGAATCTATCTCCATTCACCCTCATCCCATGTCCCCTCGTCGCAGAACTTGCTTTCAATTGAAAGAGGCTCTCTCCCTGAACATTTATGCCACGGAGGTATTTAAACATCTCAATCATATCACCTCTATCCCGCCTTTCCTCTAAGGTGTACATATTAAGATCCTTAAGTCTGTCCTCATATGCTTTATAATGAAGACTACTAATCATCTTAGTAGCAACCCTCTGCACCGACTCCATCCTGTTCACATCCTTTTGAAGGTGCGGTCTCCAGAATTGCACACCATACTCCAAATGAGGTCGCACCAAAGACTTATACAGAGGCATTATCACCTCCTTTTTTCTGCTAGCCATTCCTCTCCGTATGCACCCAAGTATCCTTCTAGCTTTTGCCGTCGCCTTTTCTACCTGTTTAGCTACTTTAAGATCATCGGACACAACTACGCCTAGGTCCCGCTCTTCTTTAGTGGACAAAAGTACTTCACCTCCTATGCTGTATTGCTCCCTTGGATTGCTGCAGCCCAAATGCATGACCTTACATTTTTTAACATTAAATCCCAGCTACCAAATTCTAGACCATTCTTCAAGCTTAGCTAGATCCCTCCTCATGTTATCTACACCTTCCTGGGTGTCTACTTTATTGCAGATTTTGGTATCATCCGCAAAGAGGCAAACCTTACCCGACAGCCCTTCCGCTATATCACTAACAAAGATGTTAAAAAGAATCGGACCAAGGACAGATCCCTGGGGCACACCACTGGTAACATCCTTCTCCTCAGAGTGAGCTCCATTTACTTGTACTCTTTGTCGCCTCCCACCCAACCAATTTCTAACCCAAGCAGTAACTTTAGGGTCCATCCCTAGGGTGCTCAGTTTGTTTATAAGTCGCCTGTGAGGAACAGTGTCAAAGGCTTTACTGAAATCTAAATACACCACATCTAGAGCTCTCCCTCGGTCCAACTCCCTGGTCACCCAGTCAAAGAAATCAATCAGATTTGTCTGACAAGACCTGCCTCTGGTGAATCCATGCTGCCTCGGATCCTGTAATCCGCTGGACTCCAGAAACCTCACTATTTTCTCTTTCAACAGCGTTTCCATTAATTTACTCACCACTGAAGTTAAACTAACCGGCCTGTAGTTTTCAACCACATCCTTACTTCCGCTTTTGTGTAAAGGCACCACATGAGCCTCTCTCCAGTCCTTTGGCACCACTCCCGACTCCAACGAGGCATTGAAAAGGTCAGTCAGTGGAGCTGCTAGAACGTCCCCAAGTTCCCTCAGTATTCTAGGGTGTATCCCATCCGGTCCCATCGCTTTGTCTACTTTAAGTTGAGCTAGTTTCTCACGAACACAGTCTTCTGAAAATTGTTCAAGATGTCCCTCGCTTCTGTTCTTATTTGTGGGTGTTTTCTGAGGTCCTGCTCCTGGTTCTTCATCTGTGAACACAGAACAAAAATATTTGTTAAGCAATTCCGCTTTATCCTTATCAGCTTCTACATATTCCCCCCCCTGTACCCTTGAGTCTGACAATACCACTTTTGCCCTTCCTCTTCTCACTAATATATCTGAAAAATGTCTTATCTCCCCATTTTATTGCATTGGCTATTTCCTCCTCCTTTTGAATCTTTGCTTCTCTAAGTTTTTCCAAATACAGATGCCTGTCTTCCTCTCTCTGTGATCTCTTGTATTTCATGAAGGCCTCCCTCTTTTTCTTCACTTTTTCAGCTACTTCCTTCGAAAACCACAAATAAGAACAGAAGCGAGGGACATCTTGAACAATTTTCAGAAGACTGTGTTCGTGAGAAACTAGCTCAACTTAAAGTAGACAAAGCGATGGGACCGGATGGGATACACCCTAGAATACTGAGGGAACTTGGGGACGTTCTAGCAACTCCACTGACTGACCTTTTCAATGCCTCGTTGGAGTCAGGAGTGGTGCCAAAGGACTGGAGAGAGGCTCATGTGGTGCCTTTACACAAAAGCGGAAGTAAGGATGTGGTTGAAAACTACAGGCCAGTTTAACTTCGGTGGTGAGTAAATTATTGGAAATGCTGCTGAAAGAGAAAATAGTGACGTTTCTGGAGTCCAGCGGATTACAGGATCCGAGGCAGCATGGATTCACCAGAGGCAGGTCTTGTCAGACAAATCTGATTGATTTCTTTGACTGGGTGACCAGGGAGTTGGACCGAGGGAGAGCTCTAGATGTGGTGTATTTAGATTTCAGTAAAGCCTTTGACACTATTCCTCACAGGCGACTTATAAACTGAGCACCCTAGGGATGGACCATAAAGTTACTGCTTGGGTTAGAAATTGGTTGGCTGGGAGGCGACAGAGTACAAGTAAATGGAGCTCACTCTGAGGAGAAGGATGTTACCAGTGGTGTACCCCAGGGATCTGTCCTCGGTCCGATTCTTTTTAACATCTTTGTTAGTGATATAGCGGAAGGGCTGTCGGGTAAGGTTTGCCTCTTTGCAGATGATACCAAAATCTGCAATAGAGTAGACACCCAGGAAGGTGTAGATAACATGAGGAAGGGATCTAGCTAAGCTTGAAGTATGGTCTAGAATTTGGCAGCTGGGATTTAATGTTAAAAAATGTAAGGTCATGCATTTGGACTGCAGCAATCCAAGGGAGCAATACAGTATAGGAGGTGAAGTACTTTTGTCCACTAAAGAAGAGCGGGACCTAGGCGTGGTTGTGTCTGATCTTAAAGTAGCTAAACAGGTAGAAAAGGCGACGGCAAAAGGTAGAAGGATGCCTGGGTGCATACGGAGAGGAATGGCTAGCAGAAAAAAGGAGGTGATAATGCCTCTGTATAAGTCTTTGGTGTGATCTCATTTGGAGTATGGTGTGCAATTCTGGAGACCGCACCTTCAAAAGGATGTGAACAGGATGGAGTCGGTGCAGAGGGTGGCTACTAACATGATTAATGGGCTTCATTATAAAGCATATGAGGACAGACTTAAGGATCTTAATATGTACATCTTAGAGGAAAGGCAGGATAGAGGTGATATGATTGAGATGTTTAAATACCTCCGTGGCATAAATGTTCAGGGAGAGAGCCTCTTTCAATTGAAAGCAAGTTCTGCTACGAGGGGACATGGGATGAGGGTGACGGGAGATAGATTCAGGAGTGATATGCGGAAATATTTCTTTACAGAACGAGTAGTGGATCCTTGGAATAGTCTCCCAGTGGAGGTGGTAGAGATGAGGACAGTAACTGAATTCAAAAAAGCATGGGACTAACACAGAGGATCTCTAAAGGTAAAAAGTGGACTGTTGTAGTTGTTATGGAAGGACAGACTAGATAGGCCATGTGGTCTTTTTCTGTCGTCATGTTTCTATGGTCTCCTTTTCCTTTTGCCTTTATTTACCATTTTAACAAAAAGGTTGGTTGCCCTTAAAATACCCCCTTTCAGTTTTGCCCACTGTTTTTCTACATCCCCCAGCTGTTCCCATCCCACTAACGACTCCCTGAGGTATTGGCCCATCTTTGCAAAGTTAATCTTCCTAAAGTCTAAGATCCTCACCTTGGAATGGATTCTAACAGCCCTAGTCCTAATACTGTACCACACCATCTGGTGATCACTGGATGCAAAATGATCTCCCACTACAACATCAGAAACACTTTCACCATTGGTAAGCACCAAGTCCAGTATGGCCCCTTCACGTGTGGGGTCTGTTACCAATTGCCTGAATAGTTCTCCCTGTAGAGAATCCAGGATCTCCTTACTTCTAGATGATACTGCAGCAGGAATGTGCCAATCAACATCTGGCATATTGAAATCTCCTATCAGTAGCACTTCCCCTTTCCTAGCAATGCTGCGTATGTCTTCAATTAACTCTGTCCACCTCTTCCTCTTGTGAGGGAGGTCTGTATATCACACCAATGCAAATAGATTTCTCTTTCCCTCTTTCTAGTTTAACCCACAATGCCTCCTCTCTCCCTTTTAAGCTCTGTAATTCCAAAGCTTTAATAGTAGTTTTTACATATAGTGCCACTTCTCCTTCCCTTCTTCCTACCTTGTCTTTTCTGAATAAAGTATAGCCAGGTATAGTTACATCCCAGTCATGGTTTTCTGTGAACCATGTTTCTGTAACTGCCACTAAACCAGTGGTTCTCAACACAGTCCTGTGGGACCCCCCAGGCCAGTCAGTTTTTCAGGATATCCACAATGAATATGAGGAGATTGAGCCAGCTGCTGATCTCTGTCATGCATATTTATTGTGGATATCCTGAAAACATGACTGTCTTGGGGGTCCCAGAGGAATGGGTTGAGAGCTTCTACACAACTTGGTAGTTACTCCGCAAATAAAGATCATATGGTTGCTCCTCTTGCAGAGTAAGCATCTTTAACACTGAAGGTTGTGTTCTGCTTTTGCTGGGGAGAGGGGTGGGGGAGTGGGGCAGAAATGATTTGTGCCAACCAGTGGTTCTTCATTTACACAAGGGGAAGCTAAAACTGATATAACACTAAGCAGAAAAAAATGCATATGAAAAAAGCCCACATGAAAATTGCGCACAGAAAAAAAACCCCACTGTCATAAATGTGCGCAAGAAAATTGCTCTCAAGGAAAATTGCTTATATTGAAGAATACATGCATATAATAATTTTTCACGTAAAGGTGAAGATGTATGTGCATTTTCAAGTATCATAGATATTTACAATTGTAGATTACCATTCATCTCCCATTTATGAGAATGAATAGGTATTACCTACATTTTATATGCTTATTGATATCTTATGATAAAAATCTTATTCATATGCAATAATATATTGTACATTAAACAGAAAAGGCAATAAAAATTGCTTCAATTAAAAGGAAAGATACTCATTGAAACGTTTTAGCTGGTTGTAGCTAACCACCTAGTTTGGAAAAGTACCCAGCTGCCAGTCATCTGTGCACACGTGCAAGTGCACAATAGTGTCGTGTGCTAATATAAAGATTCCTGTTCGTGTACCCAGCCTAGTCCCGGAACCTCTGGGTTCCCAATCTTATCCAGCAGCTTGAAGACTGAGAAACTCCTCTTTTTATGTGACATCACCAGTATATCTCCTCGGTGTCCGCCCCCTGTCACCAGTTACCTCAGTCTTCAAGCAGCTAGATAGATGGGAGCCCAGGGGGTCTGGGCTCATGTGAGAAACTATTAAGGATACCAGGATTAGTGTACTTTTCATTTTGGGATAGTGTTTTGCTGATCAGTGTCCTGTGCCTTTAAGCCTCTTCAGACTGTCAGATTCTGCTAGACCGGTTTTGTTTTTCCTCTCTCCCTTACCTTTTGCTCAACTTCCCTTCCTCTCCCCCTCCTCTCTGCTGTTTTCGTCTTTTGGGGATTTTTTCCTGGCAGTAAGGGGCATTTGGGGGACTGTGGGGACTGGCTCCGGCGTCCCTTTCCAGCTCCAAGGCTGCCGGTGCCACGCAGATGCGTTGCCTGCAAGCGCTCCTGGCTCTGCCTTCGCCGCGACGGCTCTGGTTATTTCCCTGGTCCTGTTAAGAAGGCCGTTATAGGAGCCGCTCCTGCTCTCCTGGCCTGCGGCGTGACCGGGCACTGCGGACATACAGACAGCGTGTTTCACAGCCGGAGGTAAGGCAGTTGTGCGGCCTCTCATTTTTCCTAGCCGCGAGGCATTTTGGCGCGCTTTTCTCCGGCGGCCCGGCCGCGTGGTGGCCTTGTTGCGCGGGGGCCGCGTGTGCTTCAGTTTGTTGTTTTTTCTTTTTTTCTGCCTTCTGCTTTGCCTCTGGCTCCTCCTTTCGCTGCATTGTTTGACCTAATTTAAGCATTACAAGGCAGCAGTGATTAGGGGATAACTAGGCCGCCTTTTCCCGCCCGATTTTTGCAGGAGTGGATAAGGTGATTTTGCCTGCTTTGCAGTACAGCCAAGCAGGGCCTGGGGGGTCTGGTCTGCGTTCTTGGTTTTCCGATAGCGGGCGTCAGTTTTGTTAGGAACTCGCCATGCCCTCCAAACCACAATGTGTGGTTTGCGGTTCGAAGAAATTTTCCAGCGCAGGGGTTTGCAAAGCCTGTGCTGGGGAGACTGGCGGTTCACGTCTTGAGGCAGGACACCTTCCGGGTGCCGCAGAGGGCGCGCCCGACCCTGCTCTCTCTACGGCTCCGGAGTTGCCCCAAGGGGATCCGACTCCGGGTCCTTCTGCGGTGGAACCTTCTACCCCTGCGCCTGCGGCGTTCCCGGCGGACCTCTCCGCCATTTTTTCCCCGCAGTTTGTGGCCCTCCTGCAGCAGGCGGTGTTGGGTGGCCCTGCGCAGCCGGGTACCTCTCAGGAGGACAGTGGCGCTAGGAAGCGTACTGCCCCTCCCTTTCGGCTACTGCGTTCGGAGCAGATAAGAGGCCTCGCCTGGAGGGTGCCTTGCAGGACCCTTCGGAGGTCTCGGAAGCGCCTCTTTCCGATGAGGAGGAGCGCAGTATGCTCCTGGAGGAAGACCTGGAAGAGGGGGAGATATCGGAGCGGGAGGAACAGGCTAGGGTCGTTCGGGTATTCCGGAGGGAAGAACTTCCGGCCCTTATTGCCGAAACGCTCAAGGCGCTCAACATGCCTGTGCCGGGGGCGACCATGGATGAGCCCCTGGAAGATCCCCTCTTACAGGTGTTCCGTAAGACACAAACGGCGTTTCCCGTGCACAGGGTTTTTCAAGAGATGATTCAGGAAGAATGGAACCTCCCGGAAGCTCCCTTGAAGGGGGCTCGGATAATGGGTCGGCTGTACCCGTTGTTGGACAAGGATAAGGAGGTCTTTAAGTCCCCTAGGGTGGACGCTGCGGTTTCGGCCGTGACTAAGAAGACGACTATCCCTGTTGAGGGCAGTACGGCCCTCAGAGATGTCCAGGATCGGAAACTGGATGTTTTACTGCGACAAGTCTTCGACATCAATGCCATTTCGCTTCAAGCGGCCGTTTGTGGAGCGTGGGTTGCTAGGGCCTGTCTTCGTTGGGCGCAGCAGGTTCAGCAGGATCAGCCGAGTACGCTGGCAGGGGAGGCTGCCCGCTTGGAGTCAGGGTCAGCCTACCTGGCGGATATTCACTATGATCTTATGCGGGGCCTTTCCAAGAGTATGGCTTCGGCGGTCGCTGCTCGGCGCTACCTGTGGCTTCGCAACTGGTCGGCGGATAGTTCCTCCAAAGCTAGACTGAGTAAGCTCCCCTTTAAGGGGCGTCTACTCTTTGGAGAGGATCTGGAGAAGCTTGTGAAGGACCTCGGGGAGACCAAGGGGGGTCGCCTGCCCGAGGATAAGCCTAAACCGGCCCGGGGCGCGCCTGGGGGGCGCGGGCAGACCCGTGATTTTCGGCGTTTCCGCTCTCAGCGCTTCGGGTCCTCGGCGCGGGGGCGCCTCTCGTACCGCGCACCGCCGTTTCGCGGCTTCCGGGGAGCAGGCAGGGGTTTTGGCCCCTCCTCCGCCGCCTCCTCTAGTTTCAAGAAGCAACAATGAGATGAGGGGGGCCCAGGCGCCTCCTCTACCTGTAGGGGGGCGACTACGGGAGTTTTTTCCTGCCTGGGCCCGCATCACCACCGATCAGTGGGTTCTGGAGATTATCCGAGAGGGCTACGCTGTGGAGTTCGCGAGACCTGTGCGGGACTCGTTTGTGCTGTCTCCGGGCAAGTCTGTCGCGAAGCGTGCGGCTCTGCAGATGACGGTGCAACGGCTCCTGGACCTACGGGCCATCGTGCCCATTCCCAAAGACCAAATCGGCTGCGGTCGGTACTCCATTTACTTCGTCGTCCCAAAAAAGGGCGGCGGGGTCCGTCCGATTCTCGATCTCAAGGGCGTCAACCGTTGTCTGAAGATCTCGCATTTTCACATGGAAACTCTTCGGTCAGTTATCGTGGCGGTGCAGAAGGGCGAGTTTCTCTCGGCCCTAGACCTGTCAGAGGCATATCTGCATATCCTGGTCAGGGCGGAGCACCACAGGTTCCTGAGGTTCGCCGTTCCGTGCGGGCATTTTCAGTTCCAAGCCCTCCCGTTCGGGCTGGCGACTGCGCCGCGGGTTTTCACCAAGGTGATGGTGGTAGTCGCGGCGGCTCTGCGCAAAGAAGGGATACTGGTTCATCCTTATTTGGACGATTGGCTGATTCGGGCAAAGTCCAGGATCGAGAGCGAGCGAGTTACGGCTCGGGTGATAGCCTTCTTAGAGAGCCTCGGATGGGTTGTCAACCTGAGCAAGAGCCACCTGGTCCCTTCCCAAAGTCTCGAGTACTTGGGAGCGCGCTTCGACACTCAGGAGGGGAGGGTGTTCCTGACCACCCAAAGGGCGCAAACCCTTCGCAGGCTTGTTCGGAGTTTTCTGGAACTCAAGGCCCCCTCTGCGTGGCGGTACCTTCAGTTGCTGGGAACCATGGCGGCTGCGATCGAGACGGTGCCGTGGGCCAGAGCGCATATGCGTCCACTGCAAAGGGCGTTACTCCGGCGCTGGTCGCATCAGCGGGATCCTTTGTCCCGTCGGCTGGTTTGCCCCGAGGAAACCAGAGATGCTCTGCGTTGGTGGCTCCTCCCCGCTTTCCTGGAGCGGGGGAGGTCGCTGGAACCTCCGGAGTGGCTGGCGGTGATGACGGACGCCAGTCTGTTGGGCTGGGGCGCTCACTGCCAGGGCACGTTTGTGCAGGGGCGCTGGAGTCTGCTGGAGCAGTCCTGGCCCATCAACAGGTTGGAGCTTCGGGCGGTGACCCTGGCCTTGCAGGAGCTGGGGCCGCTCCTCGAGGGAAAGGCGATCCGGGTGTTGTCCGACAACGCGACAGCGGTCGCCTACATCAACAAGCAGGGGGGCACGAGCAGCGTGGCGCTCGAGGCCGAAGCCGAATTCCTGTGCGCTTGGGCGGAAGCTCATCTCTCGGATCTCTCGGCTGCGCATGTGGCCGGGGTGGACAATACTCAGGCCGATTTTCTCAGCAGGGTGCTGGTGGATCCGGGCGAGTGGGTCTTGAACCTCGAGGTGTTCGAGATGGTGACTCGCAGGTGGGGCTGCCCGATCATGGACCTTATGGCGACCTTTGCCTCCGCAAAGGCAAGCCGTTTTTTCAGCAGGCGGCGGGAACGGATGTCGGAAGGTCTCGATGCCCTGATACAAGTCTGGCCAGCGGGTCAGCTGTTGTACGTGTTTCCTCCCTGGGTTCTGATCGGGAGGGTGCTACAGCGCATAGCGCGGTTCTCCGGCTGCGTGATTCTCATAGCGCCGGACTGGCCGCGTGATTCTCATAGCGCCGGACTGGCCGCGGCGTCCCTGGTACGGGGATCTGGTGCGCTTGCTGGTGGCAAAACCTTGGCGTCTCCCCTGCCGGCCGGATCTTCTGACGCAGGGTCCCCTCGTGATGCCGCACGTGGACAGGTTCTCGCTTACGGCCTGGCTCTTGAGCGGGCGCGACTGAGAGCTAGGGGTTATTCGTCGTCGGTGATTGCAACGATGTTGAAGTCTCGGAAGCGGTCCACCTCCTTGGCGTACGTGCGCGTGTGGCGCATTTTTGAAGCTTGGTGTGGGACCCGGAAGTGTGCAGCTTTGTCTGCTTCTTTTTCACAAATCTTGGATTTCCTTCAGGACGGCTTCGACAAAGGCCTCGCTGCGGCGTCGTTATGCGTTCAGGTGGCGGCGCTGGCCTGTTATCGGGGCCGAGTTTCCGGACAGTCTTTAGGATCATTGCGGGATGTCAAGCGTTTTCTCAGAGCGGTGTCTCTTCTTCGACCGCCTTCCCGCCAGATTGTCCCCAAGTGGCATCTTCCTTCGGTCTTGGATGCTTTGCGGCTGCCTCCCTTTGAGCCGCTGTCTCAGGTGACTCTCAAGGACCTTGCCCTGAAGGTGGTTTTTCTAGTGGCGATCGGTTCGGCGAGGCACGTGTCTGAGCTTCAGGCCCTTTCCTGCAGGGAACCTTATCTTTCCTTTTTTCCGTCTAAGGTGGTTTTGCGGACTGTTCCGGCTTTTCTATCTAAGGTGGTCTCGGCTTTCCACGTGAGCCAGGAAATCTCTCTTCCGGTGTTCTCAGAGGATAGAGGGGCGGCATCCGGGGGTTTATACCTGTTAGATGTCCGTCGAGCTTTGAAAAGGTACTTACGCAGGACTGAGTCGTTTCGGAAATCGGATCGGCTCTTTGTTCTTTTTGCAGGGTCGCGCCGCGGAGAGGCGGCGTCGAAGGCGTCCATTGCGCGCTGGATCAAGGAAGCTATCTCGTCGGCCTATGTGCTTGCCGGTAAGACGGTCCCGGAGGGGTTGCGAGCCCATTCTACCAGGGCTCAGGCTGCTTCCTGGGCAGAATTCCGGTCGGTCTCGCCGGAAGAGATATGCAAGGCGGCGACATGGTCGACGTTGCATTCATTTGTGCGGCACTATCGGTTGGATGTGCAGAGGACACAGGAGTCCTCTTTTGGATCGGCAGTACTTCAGGCTGTTCTGCCAGGTCCGCCCGTGTATAGGTGTTTCTTCACTGCTCTGGTACTGACCCAGAGGTTCCGGGACTAGGCTGGGTACACGAACAGGAAGGTGAAATTAGTCTTACCTGCTAATTGTAGTTCCTGGAGTGGAACCAGCCTAGTCCCGTATCCCTCCCGCTGTGGGGCTGGCGATAGCCTGAAGTGTCCATGTCCTAACAGGTGAGTCGGCTTTACATTTTGGGCTGTGCTCGTTCTTTTGCAAAGGGAAGCGGTCTAGTGCCGCGCTATCTTTCTTTGTTCTTTGGGGGTCTTTTCCTCTTTTCCCTTCTGTGTTTCTGGGGGGTGGAGGAATGGCTACAAGTCTTACAGTCTCGGAATTGCCATGGGGGGGTTCTCCAGGGTTCTTTTCCTTTCAGCATAGATAAGTGACTTGGTGTTTCTTTGATATGCTTAATTGTTTCTCCGGGGAGTCTGCTTTGTCAATAGGTCACTGGTGACAGGGGGCGGACACCGAGGAGATATATACTGGTGATGTCACATAAAAAGAGGAGTTTCTCAGTCTTCAAGCTGCTGGATAAGATTGGGAACCCAGAGGTTCCGGGACTAGGCTGGTTCCACTCCAGGAACTACAATTAGCAGGTAAGACTAATTTCACCGTATGGTTGCGCCCTGGAAGAGACTCATTCCGACCGCATTAAGGAAAAGATGTTACTATGCTCCAACGCATGGGTTCAATATTTATAATTTGTTGGTTAAACAAATATGCTGCTTGCTTCCAAACAGAAAACAAAACAGTTCACATCATTTACACAGACGAACTAAGGCTGAAGTGGCCTTTATGGTCCATTATAAGCTACTTTTGTATCTATTTTGCACTTCAGGCAAAACATGATGTTTGCATTATTCTTTAACTCTTTTCAGTCTGAATCTTACAGATAATATTGCATTAACCATGCTAACACTCATTCAAATATGTAAATTTTAAACATATTTCAAAATTTCACATTTATACTTTTAAAAGCTGAATTTACCAAACTTTCAATTTATTATAGTTTATTTTAAAAACATACAATTCCTTCACGTCCCTCCATTCTAGTCCCGGAAACTCTGGAGTTGTCATCCTCTTCCCGCAGCTTGGAGACTGATACACGTCATTCTTTGATGACATCGCTATAAGGACTCAGGCACCTGCTCCTCCCACTCCAGTTTTATCAGTCTCCAAGCAGCTGGAGGATGTGAGCCAGGGTTTCTGGCTCACTAGAGATACAATTAAGGGCTGTAGTTTTTAGTGAGTTAGTTTAGTGGGGTTAAAGTTTGTTTTTTTCCCAAATTGGGGCGGTTAATTTTGGATTTGGTTTGTTTCAGTGCCTTTGGGGCAGTATTGCTTTACATTTTTTTTTTTTTTGAAGGGCCTCTTTTCCATCTTCCTCCCTCTTACCGCAGAGACAGGGGGCAGAAGGATTTTCAGACCGGGGGTGAGCCCGGGAGTGTCTCATTTGGTCTCACACCTTCTCCAGCGCAACGCAGAGGGTTTGCCTGCAAGCGCTGAGGAGATCGGGCAGCCGGGAACAGCTCAGCTACAGTTCGCTGCTGTGCTAGATTCCTGTGCGGGCTGCAAGCCAGGACAGGGGCACGTTGTGGAGGTAATAACTGTGGAGCAGAACGGTTCTCTGGCTCGTGGGCGGTAAGGTAAGCCCCGATTTAGTTTTCAGTTTTGCTTGTGTCCTCGGCGTTGTAAGTGGGGACCGGAGGCCTGCATAGACAGCACTTTTCCCGCCGCTGCCCGTTTTGGGCGGGAAAAGCCGGTAGCGCTTTGGGGGAAACAAGCTGAGGTTTGAATCGAAGGAAGCTTCGTTTTGCCCTTTTTTTTTGGTGCGATTCAGGTCGGGGGACCTCTTGCTTTGTTTTGCTTTGATTTGTACTACTGATTAAAAAAAAAAAAAAAAGACGGCTCTGAGTTGATAGAGCAGGGGTCAGTTTAGTCTCCCATTGTCAGGTGTGGGGCTTTGGGGGAAAGAGTTCGAGTTGAAAGGTTTTTAGGTCTGTTCAGTTCTGTCCAGTCTGAGTTGGGCATAGAGGGGTCAGGATGCCAGTATCGACTTTATGCTTACTCTGTGGGGTAAAAAGGTCCACAGTGTCAGAGGCAGGCATCTGTAAGAACTGTAGTCGGGTCCCCTCAGGAGAACAGGCTTTGGAGGCGACAGGACCGGGAGGCAGTGACGCAGAGGCCTCTGTCCCCTTTGTTAGGATCTATAGAACCTATCCTGGGTCCTTCCTCGGCACTGGATGGCCCGAGGGCTTCGGCACCTGGGGCTGGTGATTTGCTATCAATTTTTCCCCCAGATTTTGTAGCGCTTATTCACAGAGCATTTGGTAGTGCTCCTAGGGAAGCGTCTTCCTCGGCTCACTTGGCGGTGGATTTAGGGCAAAAAAGGCCAGGCCACCCCTCTGTCAGTGTCATCTTTGACCTTGGGGCCAAAGAGAGCCCGGGTGGAACCCGATAGGAGGTGTCAGTCCGAGTTTTCAGAGGATGTGCACACAGAAGGTGAGGAGCAGGATCCGCAGATGGATGAGGGGCTGGAAGAAGGTGAGATTCCTGAACAGGAGGATCAGGCTAGAGTGGTGCAGATTTTTCAGCGGGAAGAGTTAGCCGCATTGATCTCAGACACTTTGAAGGTGCTGAATGTGCCGGTGGTGGAGCCGATTGAGGAGGCTACCTTGGAGGATCCCCTCTTACAAGCCTTTTGGAAGACGCAGAGGGCGTTTCCCATGCATAGCGTTATTAAAGAGATGATACAAGGTGAGTGGGATATGCCTGAATCCACACTCAGAGGCTGTCAGGTGATGTCTCGGCTTTACCCGCTGGTGGAGCAGGATAAGGAGCTTTTTAAGTCGCCAAAGGTGGATGCAGCGGTTTCGGCGGTGACCAAAACGACGACCATTCCGGTAGAAGGGAGTGCAGCTCTTAAGGATACTCGGGACAAAAAGCTGGATACCTTATTGAGGCAGATTTTTGAGTTAATGCACTGTCTATGCAAGCTTCCATTTGTGGAGCTTGGGTGGCAAGAGCATGTCTTTGTTGGGCTTAACACGTCCAGGGAGAGCAGATGGAGAACGCAGTTGGGGAAGCAGCGCATTTGGAGTCAGGAGCGGTGTATCTAGCGGATATTCATTACAATCTTATTAGGGGCCTATCGAACAGTATGGCTTCGGCGGTGGCTGCAAGAAGGTATCTCTGGCTGCGTAATTGGGCAGCGGACGCTTCTTCTAAGGCCAGGTTGAGTAAGCTTCCCTTTAAGGGGCGACTTTTATTTGGAGAGGATTTGGAGAAGATAGTCAAGGATCTGGGAGAATCCAAAGGTGGAAGGCTGCTGGAGGATAAACAGAAGCAAGGGAAATTTCTGCCTATGGCTAGGTTTCCGCAGAGAGTTTTGTCGTTTTCGCTCCCCTAGGTTTCCGCAGAGCCAGAGGGGGCGAGTCCCCTTTAGAAACCAGAATTTTCGAGGATTCCGGGGGGGCCCGCAGAGGTTTTGCTGCAGCCACTTCGGGTACCAAAAAGCCCCAATGAAGTCAGGGGGGCCCAGGTGGTCATAGCGGTGGGCGGACGCTTACAGCAGTTTTACGCTGCCTGGGTCAGGATTACGTTGGAGGTAATTCGAGAAGGTTATGCGTTAGAGTTTCAAAGACCGGTGGCTGAGGCTTTTGTTCTCTCCCCTTGCAAGGCGCTGGCCAAGCACAAGGCAGTCCGGCAAACTTTGCAGAGGTTGCTAGACCTCAAGGCGGTAGTGCCGGTGCCTCGAGATCAATGCGGGTTAGGTCGATACTCCATTTATTTTGTGGTGTCAAAGAAAGAAGGAACGTATCGTCCAATTTTGGACCTCAAAAAGGTGATCAAGTGTCTCAGGGTTTCTCATTTTCATATGGAGACGCTGAGATCAGTCATCATGGCAGTCAGAAAAGGGGAGTATCTGACCTCTCTCGATTTATCAGAGGCATATCTGCATATTCCGATTTGCCGCGAGCATCAAAAGTTCCTCAGGTTTGTGGTCCCAATGGGATATTTTCAGTTTCGGGCGCTACCTTTTGGGTTAGTAACGGCGCCAAGGACCTTTACCAAAGTCATGGTAGTCGTAGCAGTGGAGCTGCGGAAGAACGGGGTTCTGGTGCACCCGTATATGGACGACTGGTTGATTCGTGCAAAATCCAGGAGAGAAAGCAAGGAGGCTACGGCCAAGGTGGTCGCCTGCCTACAGCAACTAGGATGGGTAGTGAACATAGCCAAGAGCAGTCTGGTGCCTTCTCAGGACCTCGAATATCTCGGGGCGCGTTTCCACAAGGGGCAGGCAAGGTTTTTCTCCCTCCTCATCGAGTGTTGTCTTTGCAAAGGCTGATTCGCCGGTTTCTCGACCGGTCGCATCCGACAGCGTGGCATTAGTTGCAGGTCCTAGGGACGATGGCGGCAACGATCGATTTGGTGCCCTGGGCGAGAGCGCATATGAGACCGTTGCAGAGAGTGTTGCTCAGGAGGTGGTCGCATCAGAGCGATCCGCTGTCCAAAAGGCTTATTTGTCCGGACGCAACGCGGGAAGCGTTGAGGTGGTGGTTACAACCGAAGTCTCTGGAGAGGGGCATGCCCTTGGACATGCCGGACTGGATTCCACTAACGACGGATGCAAGTCTCCTAGGCTGGGGGGCGCATTGTAAGGGAAGGTGTGTGCAAGGACAGTGGACGGTTCAGGAATGATCTTGGTCAATCAACAGGTTGGAACTTCGAGTGGTGAGGTTAGCGTTGCTGGAGTTTCAATGGCAGCTGCGGGGAGCGGCGGTACGAGTGTTTTCAGACAACGCGACGGCAGTGGCCTACGTCAACAGGCAAGGGCACCAGCAGTGCTCCCTTAGAGGCCGAGGCAGAGCAATTATTCGAATGGGCCGAGCCAAACCTTCAGGCGCTGTCGGCGGCGCATGTTGCGGGAGTGGACAATGTGGCAGCCGATTTCTTAAGTTGGGTGAGGGTAGATCCGGGAGAGTGGATGCTTCATCTGGAAGTTTACGACGAGGTAGTTTGGCGTTGGAACGCCGGTTATGGATCTCATGGTGACGTTCAAGTCCGCAAAGGTGGGTCGGTTTTTCAGCAGGCGCAGAGAAAGAATGTCGGAGGGCCTGGATGCTCTCGTCCAAGAGTGGCCGATGGATCAGCTTTTATATGTGTTCCCGCCCTGGGTGTTGATAGGTTGGGTAGTGCGGCGGATGGAGGTTCACAGGGGGTGCATGATTTTGATAGCACCGGATTGGCCGAGGCGGCCCTGGTATGTGGATCTCAGGAGGCTGGTAATGGGAAAGTCCTGGAAGCTGCCGGCCAGACACGATCTCTTGCAACAAGGTCCGTTGGTAATGCCTCAGGTGGCTTGGTTCTTGCTTATGGCATGGCTCTTGAAAGGGCGAGGTTAAGAGCTAAAGGATATTCGGCGGATGTGATTGCGACCTTGTTGAGGGCGCGTAGGAGATCTACTTCCTTAGCGTATGTTTGCGTGTGGCGCATTTTTGAGGCTTGATGTGTAGTTAGAAATTGTGAAGCCTTGCGAGCGTCGCTTCCGGTGGTGTTAGCATTTTTATAAGATGGGTTCCAGAAAGGATTGGCAGCCGCATCCTTGAAGGTCCAGTTGGCAGCGCTTTCCTGCTATAGAGGTAAGATCAAAGGGCAAGCGATCTGTACACATCCAGATATTAAAAGATTTTTGAAGGCGGTGGCTGAATTGAGGCTACCGTGCAGGCAGTCAGTTCCGACTTGGGATTTACAGTTGGTGTTGGCGACATTGATTTCGCAGCCGTTTGAGCCTCTGGCGAAAGCTACATTAAAGGATCTTACTCTGAAGGTTGTCGTCTTAGTGACCATTGTATCGGCAAGGCGCATTTCAGAGTTGCAGGTATTATCTTGTAGGGAACCGTTCTTGGCCTTCCATGAGGCTAAGGTGGTTTTAAGGCCGGTCCCGCCCTTTTTGCCAAAGGTCCTATCTCCCTTTCATGTGAATCAAGTGGTTTCCTTACCGGTGTTGCGTAAGGCTTCAGAGGGGTCGGCTACACCACAATTGCATCTGTTGGATGTGCGAAGGGCGTTGAAGACGTATCTCAAGAGGACGGCGGCGTTCAGAAGGTCTGATTGATTGTATTGTTCGGTGGTCCTCGCAAAGGGGGAAGCTGCATCCAAAGCGTCGATTGCTAGATGGATTAAAGAAACAATAGTGTCCGCGTACCTCCTGAAGGGGAAGTCTGTGCCGGAGGGGTTAAGGGCGCATTCTACGAGAGCGCAAGCGGCTTCCTGGGCGGAGCGCAGTTTTGTGCCTGCAGTGGAAATTTGTAGGGCAGCGATGTGGTCGTCTTGGAATTCCTTTAAGCACTATCGTCTGGATATTCAGGCGCGTAGGGATACCTGTTTTGGCGCAGCGGTGCTTCAGACTGGGCTGACAGGTCCCGCCCATTGAGTCAGTTACTGCTCTGTTACATCTCCAGAATTTCCGGGACTAGACTAGAGGGATGTGAAGGAAGTTTAAATTAGGCTTACCTGCTAATTGTAGTTCCTGAAGGAACTCCAGTCTAGTCCCGGATCCCGTCCCAATTCGTTGTAATAGTGGCAGCCTGAAGCACAGTTCTACAGGTAAGAGAATTAAGGGAACACTGGAGCTTGGGGGTTCACGGAGCGGTGTTGGATCCCTAAGGGGTTGTAGATAGTACGGGCACTTTGCTTTTTCTGGAGGGGGGAAGCAAGGCCCTTAGCAGTTCAGTTGAATAGCGTAGTGGATAGTTTGATACTTGATAGTTAGACAGTTAGGGAGCACTCGACTTCGGGGTGTGATTAACTTAATTGTTGCTCTGGTGAGTCTGCTTTGTCAGTAGGTTACTGGAGTGGGAGGAGCCAGTGCCTGAGTCCTTATAACGGTGTCATCAAAGAATGACGTGTATCAGTCTCCAAGCTGCTGGAAGAGGATGACAACTCCAGAGTTTCTGGGACTAGACTGGAGTTCCTTCAGGAACTACAATTAGCAGGTAAGCCTAATTTAAACTTTAAGTCAATAAGAAGACTGCATCTTTGAACTTCACTTCTAGCATGTACATAATTTAGAGATTATAATATTGTGAATATGAGAATTTTTCGGTGTGGGCAATTTTCCGTGTGTGCATATATGACAGTGTGGTTCTTTTTTGTGCACAGTATTTGTTTTGTTTTTTCATAGAACCGTTATAATCTTTATTATACACTTCAGCAAGTACTATGAACTGTGCTACAAGAAGCAATGATTAACTAGCTCTGCTCTTTTTGTTAATATTTTATAGTCCGCCTAGAAAAAAAGGTTTGTGGAGAAGCCAGAACTGATTTACAATGCTGATTGTATTCTGCTTCCTAGGGTTGTGGAAAAAGATGCTGGAACGTAATTCTTTTGGTTCTGTAAGAAATTAAGCTTTGAGTAATTAATAAAAAAAAAAGAGGGTTAAATAGGCACAAAATTAAACTTGTGAGCATAAATCCCAGTCAAGGTCAAATCTGAAGATTGGTACTGCTTCGTACAAGTTTGTTATACTAATTTCATCCTCTCTTATGTTCGTTCTTTGCTCTGCAGTATTTGCTTCAGGATCATCCATTCTTGATCTCTGCATGCTGCCTGGAAGGGTGGGGCTGGAGCAGAGGACTCCTGCTTCCCTGGCTCTGGAGTCTGAAAAGATGTGGCACAGCTGTGTTCCAGGCAGTTCCCCCAGAAATTAAGCCTGGTATGTATAACTATGTGGATAAATATGTATTATAAATACAATGGGAGACTGTTCCATGGATCCAGTACTTTGGAGAAGTTTCTTCAACTTAACCCAGTCTTCCACCTTGCACCCTCATCCCATGGCTCTTTATTACCAAGCATCCTTTTATTTGAAAAAGATCTTTCATGTGTTCCCCTTCTTTTCCATCTTCATCAAAGTTGTTTACCACTTCCTTTGGAGGTGGGACAGTGCTGCACGGAGCCCGTCGAGAGACAGGAAGGCTCCGCAACGGTTTTACAGGCATAGCCACGGTTCCCTAAGAGACAGGGAGCCGCGTCTGTAGAAGAACAGCAGGGCATCAGCAGGCAGACAGGGAGAGGGGAGGAGGGGGCAGGGAACCTGCAACGGGGCTGACATGAGGGAAGGAGAGAGGGAGGTTATTTATTTATTTATTTATTTGCATTTCTTATATACCGCGCTATTACAATCAGTGCGGTTTACATTTGAACAAAATATACAGCAATGTAACATGTTACATTGAGTTTACAATAAACAAGGGACACAAACTTGGATGAACAGGGAGAAAAACTATGTACAGTGTTATGTAAAAAAGATTAAAACATCATATTAGGCATTGTAATGTGAAAAATGGATAGGTAACAGGAGGAGTGTCAGGCTAACAAATTTTCTAGTTGGGGTTGTGTTAAGCGTGAATCTTGGTGAAGACGTGTATTATGTTGGGATTGGCTGGGGGGATGAGATTGGAATAGTATTTTAGGAACAGATGATGTTTGATAGCCTTTCTGAAGGAAATGATATTAGTGATGGAACGAATTTCTGGGGGGAGAGAGTTCCATGCTCCTGGTACAAATAGTGAGAAGGCTCTATTGGATGTCGTCTTTGAACATTTCGTGATTGTTTTAGGCACTTCTAGTTTGTTCAAACATGACGAGCGTCTGCTTCTGTTGGGTGGCATAGGTTGGATGAACTCGGTGAGTGGGGTGGGGGGGCTGATTTTTTGAGGCCTTGAAAGTTAGAACGAGGGCTTTGTATATGATTCTAGCTTGTAAAGGCAGCCAGTGTAGGCTCATCAGTACTGGCGTTTATGTGATCCGATTTAGATGTTCCGGTAAGTATTCTAGCCGCAGAGTTCATGGCTAGCCTAAGCGCGTTCAATGTTACTTGTGGGAGCCCAAGGAGGATAATGTTGGCAAAGTCAAGGTGGGGGGTTACCAGTGCTTGGAAAATGGAGCGGAAATCTGAAGGGTCAAGAAGTGGTCGAAGGTGGCGTAATGACCGTATCTTGTGGTAAATAGATTTAGTGATATTCTTGATATGCGGTGACATGTCCAGCTTTTGGTCAAGGGTGATGCCCAATTACCGGATGGTAGGTTTGACTGTGAGGTCGTAGTTGTTGACTCGAAGGGATGGCGGTGGTATGAACTTCTGATTTCGAGTGACAAAAAGGACATCGGTCTTGCTGTGATTAATGCGTAAGTTTTGGGAGAGGAGCCATTCGGAAACTGCATCGAAGCATTTTGTTATTGCTGAGAAGTCCGGTTGGTCAAGCTTAAAGGATGAGTACATCAGGATATCGTCTGCATATGCTAAGCACTGAATGTTGAAAGAGCAGATCAGTTCGCAGATTGGTTGCATATATATATTGAACATGAGAGATGAAAGAGATGAACCTTGGGGGACTCCTTGTTTGAGTATGACTGGGTCAGATGTAGTGGATCCTACCCTGACTTGTGACCTGTCGCTCAAATATGATCTGCACCATGCTAATGCCAGACCTTGTATACCTTTGTCTTTGAGGCGGTGTAATAGTGTCTCGTGGTTCACAGAATCAAATGCGGCCGCAATATCCATAAAAATAAGGATGAAGCCTTGGTGTAGATCATCAATTCCCATGACTAGGTTGTTGAATAAGGTAGTAAGGATGGTTTCTATACCATGTGCTTCTCTGAATCCATGTTGTGAATGGTCCAGTGGTGCTTCAGTGTCTGTGTTGTTGAATTTGAATTTGTAGTTGAACTACCTTCTCTATACTTTTTGCCAGCAGAGGGATGCTTGAGATGGGTCTGAATGACTCGACTTTGGATGGGTCGAGTTTGCAGTTTTTTAGCAGTGGGCGGATTGATGTGAATTTCAGGCTTTGCGGGAAGGAACCTTTTATAAAAGATTGGTTGAGGATCCTACTGATGGATGGGCTGAGGGTAGATCGCAACTCTTTTATCCAGCTGGAGGGACAGGGGTCATTAGGTGCTGTGGTAAGGTTTGATAGAAGAGATGATTTATTCTATTTGTTTGGTGGAGACCTCGTGGAACTGTGACAGCACAGATGGTTGCGGGATGAAGTCTGAAGGGATGGGGGTGTGGGGGAGGCGTTAATGTTGGTTGACATGGACAGGGGGGCTGACATGGAGGGAGAGGAGGGCTGACATGGAGGGAGTGAGGGAGGGGGCTGACATGGATGGATGGAGGGAGGGAGGGCTGACATGGACAGAGGGGGGATGACATAGGGGGGAGGGCTGACATTGATGGATGGAGGGGGCTGACTTAGACTGGGGGGGCTGACTTAGACTGGGGGGGCTGACATGGACGGAGGGAGGGAGGGGGGCTGAATGGACAAAGTGAAGAGACTGGGACAGACGGGGGATAAATGCTGGACAGAGGGGAGTGACAGTGTGGGTTAGGATTATAATGGGCAGATGGGGGGTGGGCTAGGACTGGTAATGGGTTGATTAGGGAAGGCTAGGACTGGGAATGGACTGATCAAGGGGGGGTTGGGACAGGTAATGTGCTGATAGGGGGGTAGGACTAGTAATGGACTGATGGGGGGCTAGCATTGGAAATGAGCTGATTGGGGAGGTTAGGACTGGAAATGAGCTGATGGGGGGGGGGTAGGACTGGTATTGGGCTGATTAGGGGAGGCTAACATTGGTAATGGGGTTGAGGGGGGATTAGCACTGGAAGCGAGCTGATTTGGGGGGCTTCGACTGGGAATGGGCTGATTGTGGGGAGGGGAGGATAGAGCTGCTGTCCCTGGAAGAAAACTGGGGGCTAAGGCTACAAATGTGCTGATACGAGGGGATGGGAGAATGGAACTGGAAGGGAGTGGATCTGAGAGGGGCTGCCATGGTATTTGTACTAGAAGGGACTGGTTGGTGGGGAAGGAGGGGGACTGGAAGGGAATGGACACCAGTGGCAGTCATGGGAATGCAAATTGACATTGGAAGATACTGAGAGTGAGGACTGGAAAGGAGCTGATACTGGGGAGGGTTACTGGGACTGAAAATAGGCTGATGGAAAGACGTGAAGAAAACGAAAGAAGAGATAAGAAATGGCAGATGGACCATAGACCACAGAAAGAGAGCTAAGAGAAGACAGGAAAACAGAAGCCTCAGATCGGGACCAGCATGATCAGAGAATAAATTGGTCAGACAACAAAGGTAGAAAAAATAATTTTATTTCATTTTAGTGATTTGACTACAAAATCATCATTTTGAAAGCAAATATTGTTACTTGTTATGATTAATTATTGTGGTTTAAATAAGTAAATTTTATAAATAAAAGCATATTGCAAAGGCCTATAATATATTAATAATTCAACAAATGATTACAGCGACAATGCGTTAACGGTAAAGGAAGAGAGACGCATTTGATTTTATCATTGGGGGTCACCACAAGTTGACCAATGGTAAAAGGGGTCACGGTACAAAAAAGGTTGAGAACCACTGCCAGAGCCTAGAAATTGCACAGTGAGAACCTTGGATTTTATGTCTCTAAAGGTTTAGCTTTTGTGCTGTCCTGGAATTAAAACACTGTGCTGAACTTTCTCCATTGTGGGAGTTTGAACTGTTTGCAGAGAGCTCAATGCGATGGAGAGGACAGTGCAGCATGTTCCCTTCATCTAAAAGATTGCACTGGAATGGTGAGTGAAAGACTAGGTCAAGGCTTGGGAGAGGGGCTCAGGGAGAAAGATACATACAGTGGGTGAAGGGGTGGGGTTTCTGAGAGAGAGAGAGAGTGTCTGCCCGAGTGGAATTATGGCTACATATCGTGGATGGGGTATGTGTATGGATTAGAGGCTGGGTGATGGCTGACTGCCTCCCTGCAATGTGAAGGTTAGCTGGGGGGAGATGTAGTTGGTTCTATGGAAAAGAGGGCTTGCAAGGGTGATTAGTTTCTGAGAGTTAACTAGGAGGATGGCTAACTGGCTTCTGGGTTGGGCAGGTTAGCTGGGGAGAATGTGGTTGACTGGGGGAGGAAGGTCATGCTAGGGATAAGAGAGACTGCTCGATGCAAGGGTGGGGGGGAAGAGAGACTGTGGGAAGGGGGCTGCTGACTGTGTATTTCTGCTATTGGTCTGGTTTACTAATCTTTCTTTTCTCTTACAATTGGAAAATGTCCTTAATACATCGTGCTGTAAAGGAACTACAGTAGACCTCTGAGGGGATCTCTTCCTTATCATTCTTCCAGTCCTGTCCCACACCTCTGGGTAGTGTACCTCTTCCAGCAGCTTGGAGGCTGAGCATACGGGACTGGACTGGAGTTCCTCAAGGAACAACAATTAGCAGGTAAGTCTAATTTCTCTTTTCCTCTCCTCTTCCTCCTTCCACAACCCTCTTACTCTTCAACTTTTGAGATAACAGGGTGAATGGAAGTCTCAGCCTCAGACTCCTGAATTTAAAAAAAAATTGTCAAGGCCTGCACTAGACTACACATCTTAAATACAGAAAGGACAATTTCCACGTTGTCATCGTCATCCTAGACCAGTCCAGACAAGTGGATTGAATTCCCCTACCAGCAGATTGGTGGAGACAAAGAATTGATGAAAAGCCCAGGTTTCAGTGACATCACTCCAATGCCTCTATTCACCTCAGCCATCGGAGGTCCCTTCAGTATTTCTTTGGTGAATGGATTTTTTCATCTCTGAAGAAAGCCTGATGGTTAAGAGGAAAAGTTGGGTTATAACACTTGTGAATGACCACCTTGAGAGTGACTCCCTCACTTGAGCATGATTTGGGAGGCTCCACTAGACTGGTCTTTTTGGTAGCCATGGGAGGAGGTAGAATTGGTTCAGCTTCACATTCTTATGATAAGTCTGAGCAGCAACAAAATTGGAAGGATTTGTTAGAGTTCAGCAGCTTCATACAACCTCAGTCGATTGCAGAAGACTCTGAGGGATCTGCCTGCCAACTACCTTAAATGCAGTGCTGCAAAAACAAGTGAAATAGTATCATGGGTGTAGAACTGACCCCCTGCATGGATCCTCTGCCTGGGGCTCTCAGGGGGTGAGTACCAAGGTTTGTCCTTGTCATTGTCCTTATTGGGGGCTCCAGATTCTATCTGTGTGGAACACCATTTGGGGTAGACTGTTGATGGCTGTTGGTGCAGTGTGGGGTTTCCTACCATTTTCTGCATGCGTTAGTAGTGTTTTCTCCTCTTCTGTACCTGGTGGTTGCACAGTCTGTACGCATCTTCTGCCAAAGCATCTCCAATGCACGTTTCTACCCTAGTGCCTTTAACACGCATTGCAGTAAAAGGGCAGTCAATGTGTGCCGCAGTGAAAACAGTTAGCGTGTGCCTTTGGGTTGCTACAGCCTTAGCGTGCATGGTTGTGATACTTGCCTTAACTCTGTCATCCGGGAAACGTTGTTTGACCTGTGGCAAGTGAAGTGCCTCATCTCTGGATTCTTGACTCTGCTCTTCTTGCATGGCAGTTTGTCATCCCTGGAGGGCCTGCTCTCCCTCTTTCAGCCGGGATATGTAATAAGTCTGGCCTTGCCTACCTCAGGGCAGGAGGTGACTGATGGCGCTATGGGTAAGGATATCTATCCAGCTGGAGGATCTGATGACTGTGCTGTGAGCTGCTCATCATTCTCTAGGGGGTCTTTGGAGACTGTACCCCCTGGTGTTGGTGGGTCATTTCCGAAGAGAGAGCTTCCAGACTCCAGATTGTCCTCCCAGGAGTTATTTATTTTTGCAGCAACCTGGTCCTTCTGACATGGAAATTCAGACCCTGCGGCCCCTGGGTGCCCCCGAGTGCAGTCTTGTGTGGGGCTGGCGGAGAGTGGAAGCCCTGTTCGATTGCCTTTGACTAAGTGTCCCCAGCATGGTGCGCCCCCTGGAGATGGGCAACACCTGGGAGCTGTCCAAGAGTTTGACTGTGAGTTCAGATGGCTTGGTATTGGGCTTTGTGGATGTTGAAGTACATTCACCTTCAGAAGATTGTGAGGAATCTGGTGTGATCTGTCTATCCTTAAGGAGGAGTTGATGGCGTTGATTGCCAGGGTTTCATCCACCTTGAACTTAATGGCTGCTTCTGGCACAGAGCAGGAGCCTAAGGTACACACACTCCTTCTTAGAAAGCCTTGGCTGGGTAATCAATTGGGGAAGAGCCAGCTGTGGTCTTACCCAGTCCCTGCAATTTCTGGGAGTACATTTTGACTCTTAGAGTGGCTAGAGTTTTCTTGCCAGAGGAGAAAGTCAGTCTGTTGGATTGCCTGGTGCTGTTCTGTGTACAGCAGGCTCCCAGTCTGGGATTCTCTTCAGCTCCTCGGATTGATAGTAATGATCATAGAGATGGTGTCATGGGTGCATACTTGCATGCGACCACTCCAGCGATCCTTGACTTTTGTTGGTCCCCGATTTCTCAGGAGTTTGAGTGCAGGCTCCCGCTCCCATTGATAGTGAAGTCCAGCCTGCAGTGGTGGCATCAGCCCTGTCATCTGAGGAAGGGCATGCCACTGGACGATTTCTCCTGGATCGGCCTGGCAGATGCCAATCTTTCGGGCTGGGGAGCCTGTTTCCAAAACTGTATAGCCTAGGGCTGTTGGAACCACAGGGAAACGGTGTGGTCAATAAACCCCCTTGAAGCGAGGGTCATCAGGTTGGCTCTTCTGCGTTTCTGGCCTCTGAGTGCTGGGCAGTTAAAGTGCTTTCAGACACTACCATGGTGATGGCTTATGTCAGTTGGCAAGGCGGCATGAGGAGTGCCAGGGTAGCTCTGGAGGTGGCTCTCTTCCTGCTCTCCTGGGTGGAGAAGAACCTCCTAGCCTTGTTAGCTCAGCACAGCTAGCACTCTGGATCCTGGAGAATGAGAGTTGAATCAGGAGGTGTTTCAGTTGATTCTGTGTCTGATGTGGCTCTTGCCGGGACCAATCGTCCTGGAGGACCTGGTTCCCTTCTCTCTTACGGCTTGGCTCTTGAAAGGAGATGACTAGCATGTAAGGGTTACTCCCCAGCAGTGGTCTCCACTCTGCTTGGAGCCCGGAGGAAGTCTACTATGATAGCATAAGTGTGGATCTGGTGTCTCTTTGAGCAATGGTGCGGTGCTCGACAGTTGGCTCCTGAGGTGGCCAAGCTGCTATCTGTTGGCCTTTCTATAGAATGGCCTGGAGAAGGGCCTTTCCCTTAGCTCGCTGAAAGTTTAGGTAGCAGCTTTGACCTATTTCTGAGGTCCGGTGGCTGGTAAGTCTCTCTAGCCTTGCACCCAGACATCTCATGCTTTCTCCAGGGGGGTGGGGTCAGTATCTGCATCTTCCCCTTCAGGTCTGGGATCCCTTCCTGCGATCTGTGTCTGGTGCTGAAGGCCCCGATTGTGGTGCTCTTTGAGCCATTGAAGTGAACCATTTATATAATTACCCCATTTCACACTTCCTCCCCTCACTACTCTTGTCTTAATGAATGCTTCAAGGAAATTGTCCTATGGCTACACCATCACAAGCTTGCTGTCAACTTCAACTTCACGTCATCAAAGACCTCAATTTCACACCATCTCCATGTATCAAACTCGGGGAAATAAAGTATACAAGTCAAATCCCAGACAAAATACCTGTGCATCAACTTGGACCAGCATTTAAGCTTCCAACATCACATCAAGAATGTCACAAAAAACATCTATTTCAAACTCTGAATCCTCTGCAACCTTCGACCCCCCTCCTATTACTTGACAGCTTCCGTACGATCTGCCAAGCCTCCATCGCTCCACTTCTCGACTATTGCAACTCTGTCCTCCATGAGCTCCCCAAGGCCACCATTGCTCCTCTCCAGCTTGCTCAAAATATTCCAACTCACATTATAGCCGGTGTTCCAAGACATTCTCATATCACTCCCACCTTAAAATCCCTTCCTTGCCTCCCTGTAGCATCCCGAATTAAATTTAAGATACTCACCGTCATTCATAGAGCTTTTTTCATTACCTCGGCTGGACAACTCCAAACTCTTATCAAGCAACCTAATAACAGACTCGCCCAACAGATTGCATCCAATCTTCTCCTATCAACGCAAATCTGTAAGAAACCTCAATGCATCTTTCTCCAGACCATTTGAATTTTATGCCTCTACTATATGGAACCAACTCCCCTCCACCTTACACTGCATATCATCCCACGTCACTTTCAAGAAACACCTCAAAACATTCCTCTTTGAAGAATATTATGGGACATCCATCTCAACCAACCCCCCAGCAAGAACATCCCCCACTTTCTCACACCATCCCCCTCTCTCCTCCATCATAACCCCTCTTCAATTTTTTTTTTCTACACACAATACAGATAATTCAGGCCTCCCCTTAGAACTTGCAAGCATTTCCCCACTCACCCCCTCCCACCCCACCCCCCACAATTTAACTCGCTATTATCTTGATTCCATTCCGAATATACTCTATACTACCTACATTCTCTTCATTAACTCTGCCAACCAACTACCAGCTATTTCTTTATAGCTGTCTGTATATAGTTGCCCGAAGTGGAGTTTGTGTATAGTTATCTGCTTTGTTTTATAATTTACCTGTACTGTTATCAACTGGTTCCATGTAAACCGTTTTGCCTTGTAGAAAAACGGTATATTAAATTCAGTTAAATACTTTAAAGTGTGTGATGCTCAAGACACCCTTCTTGGTCATGATTTGTTCCATAAGGCAGATTTCTGAACTGCAAGCTCTATCTTGCCGAGATCTTTAACTGTCTTTTTCAAAGGAGGCCATTTCCATTCGGCCTGTGCCTTCTTTTTTGCCTGAGGTGCTTCTCCCTTTCAAGTGAATCAGCTCATATGCCTGCTCTCCTCCTCAGAGTAGTGTCGTGGGAAGGATAAGGCTATTTGGCTTGTGGTTGTCCGGAGGATGCTTCTCCAGTACTTGAAGGTTACAAATTCCTTTTGTAAGTTTGGCCACCTTTGTGCTGTTGTGCAACACTTCACCCTTGCACCAGCCAGCAAAGTCGACTTTGAGGTGCTGGACTAAGAAGGCCTTTGCCTTGGTGTATCTGTTATGGAACTGGCTGGTTCTGAAGGGTTTGTGCACTATTCTGTCCATGTGCATGCATCATCATAGGTGGAATTCAGTAGTCCCTGCAGACATTTGTTGGGCAGCAACATGGGAACTGATTTCTACTTTCGTTGAGCATTACTGCTTGGATATCCACGCAAATGCAGACACCACCTTTGTTCTAGGGTTTTGCGAATTACTGTCTTCTTTCTGCCCAGTGGAGTTGTAGATTTGGTACATTCCACTTGTCTGGTCTGGTCTAGCAGGATGATATGGAAGGTGACATTTTACTTACCAGTTAATGTCTCCACCCCTGGAACTGTATTGCACTGTTCTTCTGCAGTATCCTTGGGACCACTCTGTTGTTTTTTTTTTAATATATTTTTTTTATGTTAATATTTATGAATTTACAATACATTCCAAGAATATACACTTGTAACTGAAATGGTAAGAGTGTTAATTTTTTTGTTTCTCTGCAATTGAGATAAACAAAAAATAGGAAAATAATTAAACCACCCATAACCCTCTAGCCCTTCATTTAAAGGAGATCATTAAGAAAAGAAAACTTCTAATCTTAAATCTCTGAAACACAAAGGAATAAGACAAAACCAGTAAACATTTATCATTTATGCTAAGTATCCTAATCGATATCCTGGGAAATAACAGAGGTGCAAGCACTTCAAAAATCCACCAGTTGGGCAGGTTCCATGAAAATATAGCTCATAGACTGAACTTTAATCATGCAGTTGCAAGGAAATGTTAAGAAAAATACCCCTCCCCCCCAATGTAGTACCCTAGAAAACAGTAGTTTTTGCCTCCCACATGTGGCAAGGTGTGTGGATTGGTACAGCAGTGCAGATAGGCCAAACTCTTTCCCGACCCACTCTGTGGTGCACTGGTCATTGGGATTTAATTTGGAAGGGCCCAACTTGGCTTGGAGTGAAGTTTTGCCCGTATCTTCTGGAATAGACAGTTACCTTGTGTCGAAGGCTGTTTCTATGGGTTATCAGCACTTGGTGGGCCTGAAGAGGAGCAGGAGAACCCCATGGGGCTCCTGAGAGGAATTGATAAGTTGGGTGCCTCTTGCCATTCTTATATACATGCCCTGTATTTTTCAGTCTCTATTCTGATTTTTCTCCCCATTGGTTTCAATGCTTTTAATAAAACAGCTTAAAATTAAAAAAAAAAAAAAAAAAGCGGCTAATAAAATACTAAGAGAGCAGATAGTACATGCCAACGTGGGGAAGGAAGAATATAGGGAAGAATGTCCTCTTAATCACCAGGAAATCACTCTTTCACCCCTCCCACATCAATAAGAGTAAGACGCTGAGCTCCTGAGCAAGCCCACCATCCGCTACTTGGGTATCACACTAGACCAGCAGCTCGACATGAAAGCACACATAAGCAACACCATCAGGGCAATCTATCACAAGATACGAACAATTCGCCACCTACGACCCCTACTGGAACCAGACTATTTCCGGACAATTTTTCAAGCATTGGTAACCCCCCACTTCGACTACGCCAATGCTATTCTGCATGGAGTCCCCAAGAACACTCTGAGCCCCCTGCAACTAGCAATGAACGCCGCCGCCCACATCCTGCAGTTCAAATGGCACCCTCCCTGCTAGGCTTCACTTGCTGCTACCTCCTCGCCAACCTATTCTACAGTACCCTTGCCCTCACCACCATCCACAACTGCATCCCAGTCCTTCCCAGCCTAGGTAAGAGATGTTCTTGGGGCCCCTGCCGACCATCCATAGAAACCAAGCACAACCTACATCCACACTTACTATACATATCCCTTCAACATGCCACGAAAGCCCAGGCAGAGAAGCACCGAAATCCCTGCAACCTTAAGATGTGCCTTCATAAATGCTAACGCTTGGTCCGCAGGAAATGACCAGCCATATCTGACCTCATAATCAACCACGATCTAGACATGCTACTAGTCACAGAATCATGGCTGTCTGACTCACTCAGTCCTCCTCAACCAGCTCATCCCTCCTGACTTCTCAATCCACACATGCCACAGAACTAACTGCAGAGGCGGAGCTCCAATTTCAGCTGCTCTCCTCCCAATTTCAGCTGCTCTCCTCCCAATAGCACAACCGACCTGGAGTCAATTACCATAACCAACAAACGCTCCACCATCAGTCTAATCTACAGATCCCCCGTCTTCCTCCCCAGATGACCTATCGACCGTAATCGACCTCGCCTGCAACCCCAAGAACCTATGCATACCAAACTGGGTAATGGGTGACTTTAACCTACCAGCTCTCCAAAGCACCCATTCCAAAGCCTTCCTCGAAGCACTCAACGAGTTGGGTTACAAACAGGTAATCGACGCCCCTACCCACACAAAAGGAAACATACTGGACCTGGTCTTCACTCCAATACCTGCCATAAGCCCAAGCTACAACCTCGATATATCCATCACTCCAGTACCATGGTCTGACCACAGCCTAATTAAATTTCAGATGCCCATACGTCAAGATTATAACTCCTCTTGCAAGACAGACGAGGCTCCCTCAGCATCCACAAGATGATTCCGGCTCTTAGACAAAGAAGAGATCAGCAAAAAAGTCCTACCAAACCTCAGCCTGGCATCACCCAGCCTCGATGAAATGATATCCACATGGAACAACAGCCTAGGCTCCGTCTCATATCTGCCTGCCTCAAACAGCTCTAAAACAAACGTCCATTCGGCCCCTTCTCAAAAACAACAAACTAGACCCCAAAAAGGCGGAATCCTATTGACCAATCTCCAGTATCCCCCTACTGGCCAAGATAATACAGAAGGTCATAAAACGCCAAATCGGTGACTAAGAAGATGACGATACCCGTAGAGGGGAGTGCAGCTCTTAAGGATGCCCAGGATAGGAATCTAGACACACTGTTGAAGCAGGCGTTTGATATTTCTGCCTCATCTTTCCAGGCCTCAATCTGCGGGGCATGGGTGGCTAGGGCTTGCCTCCGGTAGTCTCAAAGGATTCAGGGCCTGAGGGAATCGGAGCCTGCCAGGAGAGGCATCAAAGTTGGAGTCCGGGGCGGGCTATCTGGCAGGCACCTATTATGATCTTATCGGGGGTCTCTCCAAGAGTATGGCTTCCATGGTGGTGGCAGTGGCCTAGTGGTTGGGGCAAGGTACTTCAGGCTGGAAGGTCGGGGGTTCACATCCCACTAGAGGACAGCAACCTTGGGCCGGAAGGACTGGGGTTTCTAGTCCCACAGGTGCTCCTTGTGGTCTTGGGCAAGCCACTTAACCCTCCATTGCCCATGTTCCCTGTAAAATAGTTATCTCCAAGTTATAATGCCCTGTTCAATGTAATTTCAGTTTGTTCAATGTATACTGCCTTGATATCATGAAAGGCGGTATATAAGAAATGTTAAATAAATAAAACTTGTGGCTTAGGAACTGGGCAACGGACAGTTCCTCTAAGGCACGGCTTAGCAAACTGCCGTTTACCAACTTCTCCGAGACTTCCCCAAAGAGAAGCTTTCCTTTAAAGGATTTGGGAGAGTCCAAGGGAGGCTGCCTTCCCGAGGACAAGCACAGGCAGAGCTGGAGGCCTTCCTCGACTCGGAGTCAACCGATGGGGTTTAAGCGTTTTCGTACCCCTCGCTTCAACCAGGCTCAGAGGGGTAGGTTCCCTGCCAGAGGACAGGGCTTTCGTGGTTTCTAAGGAGCAGGTAGAGTCTTTGCTGCCACTTGTACCTCGGGACATAAAAGAGGACAATGAAGTGAGGGTGGGTTGAGGCAGAAGTAGAGCCCGTGGGAGGTCAGCTTTGGGATTTTTACTCTGCCTGGGCCCAGATCACATCCGACCAGTGGGTCCTGGAGGTTGTCAGAGAAGGCTATGCCCTGGAATGGATTCATCCAATAAAGGAATCTTTTATCCAGTTCCCCTGCAAAGGCCCAGGGCAAGTTGGAGGCGGTAAGGGAAACCCTATCCCGCCTGTTGAAGCTTCAAGCTGTTGAGCCGGTGCCGGTGGAGCAGTACAGGTGCGGTCGATACTCGATTTATTTTGTGGTGCCCAAAAAGGAGGGCTTGTTTTGCCCGATTCTCGACCTCAAAGGGGTCAACTGCTGCCTGCGGGTTCCTTACTTTCATATGGAGACGTTGTGATCAGTGATTGTGGCGGTAAGGAGCGTGGAATTTTTGATGTCTTTAGATCTCACGGAGGTGTACCTACACATTCCCATAAGACCAGATCACCACCGTTTCCTTCGATTTGCAATACCCATGGGTCACTTCCAGTTTCGGGCATTGCCTTTTGGCCTGGCAGCGGTGCGTATCAAAAGTGACTTCATGGCTCTGGGACAGAGGGTGAAGCAGGTAGGTGCACAGGTGGTGTTCTCTTCAATCCTCCCTGTTGAGGGTAAAGGCCAAGGCAGAGAGGCTCGCATCCTGGAGATTAATGCATGGCTGCGTGGATGGTGTCTTCGAGAGCGTTTTGGTTTCCTAGACCATGGGATGCTGTTCCAAGGGTTGCAGAGCAGAGATGGCATCCATCTGTCTAAGAAAGGTCAACGCATCTTTGGTAGTAGACTGGCTAATCTACTGAAGAGGGCTTTAAACTAGATTCGTTGGGGATGGGTGAAGAAAGCCCCCAGGTAAGTGAAAGCCCCCAGGTAAGTGATACATTAAATACCTTTATGGAAATGGGTAACAGGGGTAACATATGGAAAGCAGTGTGTATTAATGCCCGTAGCATGGGAAATAAGATCTCTGAAGTTGAAGCTTTGGTGGGAGTGGCTGACTTGGATTTAGTGGCAGTTACAGAAACATGGTTCACAGAAAACCATGACTGGGATGTAACTATACCTGGCTATACTTTATTCAGAAAGGACAGGGTAGGAAAAAGGAGAGGAGGAGTGGCACTATATGTAAAAACTACTATTAAAGCTTTGGAATTACAGAGCTTAAAAGGGAGAGGAGGCATTGTGGGTTAAACTAGAAAGAGGGAAAGAGAAATCTATTTGCATTGGTGTGCTATACAGACCTCCCTCACAAGAGGAAGAGGTGGACAGAGAGTTAATTGAAGACATACGCAGCATTGCTAGGAAAGGGGAAGTGCTACTGCTAGGAGATTTCAATATGCCAGATGTTGATTGGCACATTCCTGCTGCAGTATCATCTAGGAGTAAGGAGATCCTGGATTCTCTACAGGGAGAACTATTCAGGCAATTGGTAACAGACCCCACACGTGAAGGGGCCATACTGGACTTGGTGTTTACCAATGGAGAAAGTGTTTCTGATGTTGTAGTGGGAGATCATTTTGCATCCAGTGATCACCAGATGGTGTGGTTCAGTATTAGGACTAGGGCTGTTAGAATCCATTCCAAGGTGAAGATCTTAGACTTTAGGAAGACTAACTTTGCAAAGATGGGCCAATACCTCAGGGAGTCGTTAGTGGGATGGGAACAGCTGGGGGATGTAGAAAAACAGTGGGCAAAACTGAAAGGGGGTATTTTAAAGGCAACCAACCTTTTTGTTAAAAAGGTAAATAAAGGCAAAAGGAACAGGAGACCGCTATGGTTTTCGAAGGAAGTAGCTGAAAAAGTGAAGAAAAAGAGGGAGGCCTTCATGAAATACAAGAGATCACAGAGAGAGGAAGACAGGCATCTGTATTTGGAAAAACTTAGAGAAGCTAGCAAAGTAGTCAAGAAGGCAAAGATTCAAAAGGAGGAGGAAATAGCCAATGCAATAAAATGGGGGGATAAGACATTTTTCAGATATATTAGTGAGAAGAGGAAGGGCAAAAGTGGTATTGTCAGACTCAAGGGTGCAGGGGGGGAATATGTAGAAGCTGATAAGGATAAAGCGGAATTGCTTAACAAATATTTTTGTTCTGTGTTCACAGATGAAGAACCAGGAGCAGGACCTCAGAAAACACCCACAAATAAGAACAGAAGCGAGGGACATCTTGAACAATTTTCAGAAGACTGTTCGTGAGAAACTAGCTCAACTTAAAGTAGACAAAGCGATGGGACCGGATGGGATACACCCTAGAATACTGAGGGAACTTGGGGACGTTCTAGCAACTCCACTGACTGACCTTTTCAATGCCTCGTTGGAGTCGGGAGTGGTGCCAAAGGACTGGAGAGAGGCTCATGTGGTGCCTTTACACAAAAGCGGTAGTAAGGATGTGGTTGAAAACTACAGGCCGGTTAGTTTAACTTCGGTGGTGAGTAAATTAATGGAAACGCTGTTGAAAGAGAAAATAGTGATGTTTCTGGAGTCCAGCGGATTACAGGATCCGAGGCAGCATGGATTCACCAGAGGCAGGTCTTGTCAGACAAATCTGATTGATTTCTTTGACTGGGTGACCAGGGAGTTGGACCGAGGGAGAGCTCTAGATGTGGTGTATTTAGATTTCAGTAAAGCCTTTGACACTGTTCCTCACAGGCGACTTATAAACAAACTGAGCACCCTAGGGATGGACCCTAAAGTTACTGCTTGGGTTAGAAATTGGCTGGGTGGGAGGCGACAAAGAGTACAAGTAAATGGAGCTCACTCTGAGGAGAAGGATGTTACCAGTGGTGTGCCCCAGGGATCTGTCCTTGGTCCGATTCTTTTTAACATCTTTGTTAGTGATATAGCGGAAGGGCTGTCGGGTAAGGTTTGCCTCTTTGCGGATGATACCAAAATCTGCAATAGAGTAGACACCCAGGAAGGTGTAGATAACATGAGGAGGGATCTAGCTAAGCTTGAAGAATGGTCTAGAATTTGGCAACTGGGATTTAATGTTAAAAAATGTAAGGTCATGCATTTGGGCTGCAGCAATCCAAGGGAGCAATACAGTATAGGAGGTGAAGTACTTTTGTCCACTAAAGAAGAGCGGGACCTAGGCGTAGTTGTGTCCGATGATCTTAAAGTAGCTAAACAGGTAGAAAAGGCGACGGCAAAAGCTAGAAGGATGCTTGGGTGCATACGGAGAGGAATGGCTAGCAGAAAAAAGGAGGTGATAATGCCTCTGTATAAGTCTTTGGTGCGACCTCATTTGGAGTATGGTGTGCAATTCTGGAGACCGCACCTTCAAAAGGATGTGAACAGGATGGAGTCAGTGCAGAGGGTTGCTACTAAGATGATTAGTGGTCTTCATTATAAAGCATATGAGGACAGACTTAAGGATCTTAATATGTACACCTTAGAGGAAAGGCGGGATAGAGGTGATATGATTGAGATGTTTAAATACCTCCGTGGCATAAATGTTCAGGGAGAGAGCCTCTTTCAATTGAAAGCAAGTTCTGCGACGAGGGGACATGGGATGAGGGTGAAGGGAGATAGATTCAGGAGTGATACGCGGAAATATTTCTTTACAGAAAGAGTAGTGGATCCGTGGAATAGTCTCCCAGTGGAGGTGGTAGAGATGAGGACAGTAACTGAATTCAAAAAAGCATGGGACCAACACAGAGGATCTCTAAAGGTAAAAAGTGGACTGTTGTAGTTGTTGTTATGGAAGGACAGACTAGATTGGCCTTGTGGTCTTTTTCTGTCATCATGTTTCTATGTTTCTTTGGTGGTGGTGGCAGCAGCACTGCGCAAGGAAGGAATTCTAGTGCATCCGTACCGCGACGATTGGCTAATTTGGGACAAATCCAGGGAGGAGAGCGCAAAGGCGATGAGGAAAGTAGTGGAGTTTCTCCAAGGCCTCGGATGGGTAGTCAGCCTATCCCAAGAATCTTTTGGAGCTGACTCAGGATCTCGAATATCTTGGGGGCACGCTTTGACACCCGGACGGGAAGCGTATTCCTGCCAAGGGCGCGGGTGGATGGACTGTGAGGCTTGATACGGAGGTTCCTGGGACTGTTGTCGGCCTGGGATTACTTGCAAGTTCTGGGGACCATGACTGCCATGATCAAATTGGTTCCATGGGCAAGGGCACACATGCGTCCGTTGCAGAGGGCCCTGCTCCGTCGGTGGTCCCACCAGAGACAGCCACTGACCCAGGTGCTCCCTTGTTCACAGGAAGCCAGGAAATCTCTCAAGTGGTGGCTGAGTCCAGGATACTTGGAGAGGGGCATGCCTCTCGAGATCCTGGGGTGGATCCCAGTGGTTACGGATGCCAGCTTATCCGGCTGGGGGGCCCATTGCGAGGGTCACTTTGCCCAAGGTCAGTCGGGGCCTCTGGAGGCTCAATGGTCAATCAACAGACTCGAAATGAGGGCAGTGGCTCTGGTCCTGGTCAGTTTCGAGGAAATCCTGCAAGGAAAAGCAGTGAGGGTCTTCTCGGACAATGCATCAACAGTGGCATATGTGAACTGGCAGGGTGGCACGGGCAGTC
Source organism: Ichthyophis bannanicus (assembly GCA_033557465.1). Lineage (NCBI taxonomy): Eukaryota > Metazoa > Chordata > Amphibia > Gymnophiona > Ichthyophiidae > Ichthyophis > Ichthyophis bannanicus. The sequence continues at coordinate 589,779 of JAWIIG010000024.1, read as the reverse complement.
CATCCCTCGAGAAGGAAGCCGAAGGGTTGTTAGGCTGGGCAGAGGTCCAGTTGCAAGCACTGTCAGCAGCACACGTAGCAGTAGTCCAGAACATGCAGGTGGACTATCTCAGCCGGGTTCGGGTGGATCCGGGGGGGGGGGGGGGTGGTGCCTCAACCAGGATGTGTCCGAGGGCCTGGTACAACGCTGGGGCGAGCCTGTCATGGATCTGATGGCAATGTTTGGCCAAGGTCGGAAGGTTTTTCAGCAGGAGAAGGGAGTGAATATCGGAGGGCTTTGATGCTCTGGTTCGGAGATGGCCCCAAAGGGGGCTTCTCTACGTGTTTCCCCCGTGGGTGCTTATCGGAAGAGTGTTGCAGCGCATAGAGGCGCATTGGGGTTTGGTGGTTCTGATTGCTCCCGATTGGCCTCGCCGACCTTGGTATGCAGATCTGAGTGGAGGAGTGGCCTAGTGGTTGGGGCAAGGTACTTCAGGCCGGAATTTCTGGGTTTCAAATCCCACTAGAGGACAGCAACCTTGGCCCGGCTCTTGAGCGGGCAAGGTTGAGGAAAAGAGGGTATTCAGGAGCAGTCATAGCGACCCTACTACATGCCCGAAGGAGGTCCTCATGTCTCGCGTATATTCGCGTTTGGCGTATATTTGAGTCCTGGAGTAAGGATGGACAGGCATGTCCGGCCACGGCTTCAGTTCTGGACGTTCTGGCTTTTCTGCAGGCAGGTTTTGACAAAGGACTGGCGGCTAGTTATTTTTATTTATTTTTATTTATTTAACAGTATTTCTAAACCGCCTTATCTTAATAATCAAGGTGGTATCACAGCAAACAATCGGGTAAGGTGAGTGTGTTATACATGCAGTGAGGGTGAAATTTAGTTGGGTGAGTGTTGTATTGTGTGCTAGATTAGTATGCGCTATGTACAACGTGGGCTATATACAGTGGTTCTAAATACATTTTCTATACATACATTGTTTAGGCGGGGTTATGTGCTGTTATACATTCTCTGGGGTTATGTGATGTGTCCATAGTGTTCTATGAACAGCATGGTTTTCAACTGTTTTCTAAAGTCCTTGAGGTCTGTGGTTGCCCTCAAATCGTCTGGTAGTTTGTTCCATATTGTTGGAGCAGCCATGGAGAGTGCTCTGTCCGTTGTGTCTTTGCGTGTGTTTTTGTATTCACTTGGGGTGCTGACTCGGTTGTGTGTTTGTTTCCTTCTAGGACGAGTGCTGGTGTCTGGTTGTATGAGGGTGTGCAGGCTGTTGGCTGATGTGTGCTGTTTTATCTTAAATAGGTTTATGATGGTTTTGTATCTGATTCGTGCACCGATTGGGAGCCAGTGTAAGTCCTTTAAGGTGGGTGTGATGTGCTCCTGTCTTGCGGTTCCGGATATGATTCGTGCTGCGGTGTTTTGTGCCAGTTGGAGTGGTTTGAGGGCTTGTTTCGGTAGTCCGAGGTATATTGGATTGCAGAAGTCCAGTAGTGGTGTTATCAGGGCTTGACAAACGGTTCGGAAGTGATCTGGGGCGAGGAGTGGTTTCAGTCTCCTGATGATTCGCATCTTGTAGTAGGCCTTCTGGATTGTTTTGTCTATGTGTGGCTTGAGATTGAGTTGATTGTCCAGAGTAACTCCGAGGTATCTCACCTCTGACCTTATTGGTATTGTGGTGCTTTGTATCTTTATATTTGGTGGGTGTATGAAGCTTTGGTTCCGGGTGATGATTAAAGCTTCGGTCTTGTTGTAGTTTATTGCGAGGTTGTTGTTTTGACACCAACTCGTCATCTGGGTGAGGCAGTCTGTTATCTTAGAGAAGTCCGGGTTGTCGATTGATATCGGGGTGTATATCATGATGTCGTCTGCATATATTGTGTATTGGATGTTGTTCTCTTTCATGATGTTGCATATTGGTTGGATGTATATGTTAAATAGGAGTGCTGAGAGTGCGGATCCTTGAGGTACTCCTTGTCGGACATTTATGGGTCGGGAGGTGTTGTGTCCCACCTTGACCTGCAGTTGTCTTTCCGTTAGGTACGAGTGGAACCATTTCAGTGTGATGCTGTGTATACCGGTGATCTTTAGTCTTTCCAGGAGTGTGTTGTGGTCCACTGTGTCGAAAGCAGAGGAGATGTCGATGAAGATCATTATGATTCCATTCCTGGTGTTGTCAATTATTCTCAGGATGCTGTCGAAGAGGTATATCAGTAGTGTTTCGACTCCATGGTTGGGGCGAAATCCGTGTTGGTTGTCGTCAAGTGTTTCGTGTTTGTCGATGTGTTCCTGAAGTTGAAGTTGAACCGTCTTTTCGATGATTTTTGCGAGGAAGGGTATGCTGGAGATTGGTCGGTATGCTGCTGGATCTTTTTTGTCGAGTGTTGTTTTCTTTGCGATTGGTCTTACTGAGGCAAGTTTTAGCTGCTTTGGCATGAGTCCTTGAGTGAGTGAGTTGTGTACTACTTTATGTATGGTGGGGATGAAGCTTGATTTGGTGGCTTTGACCCATGACACTGGGCATGGGTCTGTAGGAGCAGTGCTTGTGTTGATTGTAGAGATGATGTGGGATATCTGTTCTGCTGAGGGTGAGTAGAATGTGCCCCAGGTTCTGGGGTGTACGTCCGTCAGGGTGGTCCCACTAGGTGTTGTTCGCTCTGTGGAGTGAAATTTTTCTTTGATGTGGTTGGCGAATTCCTGTGGATCAACTTGTACTTCCCCTTCTGTTGTTTGCTCTTTTGTGAGGATCTTTACTATTTCGAACAGCTCTCTGGGTTTGTTGATGGAAGTATTTATCATGTTTGTGTGGTATTCCCTCTTTGATTGGTTGATGTGGTCATTGTATTGTTTTTGCTTTGTTAGGTAAAGATGCTGGTCGGCGGTTGCTTTGTTTTTTCTCCATCTCCGTTCGATCTTCCTGAGCTCCCTCTTTTCCTGTCGTATTTTTGCTGAGTACCATGGTTTGTTTTGTCTCTTGTTGTGATGCTGTTTCTCGGTCCTGTCATCAGGTGTTTTGGCGGCGTTCGCTAAAATGCTGTTCCAGCTGGAAACTTGTTCCTCCAGGTCATCTGTAGTAATGTTCAGGTGTGGTATTGTGTCCTGTATGAATTCGTCCCTGTCGAAGTGCTTGAATCGTCTTTGTGTGTATGAGAGATTTGCTCTTTCGCTTGTCTGATCCTCTTGTGATCGCAGCTTTGTCTCGATTAAGTAATGGTCAGACCATGGCACTGGGGTGATGGTGGGGGGAGAAATTAGGTCTCTTGATGTTAGGTAATTAGATGCGAAGATGAGGTCTGGGGATGATCCATGTCTGTGCGTTGGTGCATTGATTATCTGTGTGAATTGAAGTGAGGTCATTGCTTGCAGGAAGGCCTCTGCGTCTTTGGCATTGGTGGACTTGAGGTTGAAGTCTCCAATCAGTAGTGCTGGTTTGTTGTTTGTCGTTATGGCACAGGCTTCTTCGAGTGCGAAGGCTAGTTCGTCGGGTGGAGCTCTGGGTGCTCTGTAGGTTAGGCAGATTGCAATGTTCTTGTTCTTGATGCTGATTGTGTTACATTTCTGTGTATCGGTGAGGTTCTGTGTCTTGAACTTTAGTTTTGTTTTTGCTATTATCAGGACTCCTCCTCCACGCTTGTGGGTGCGTGGGCAGTTGTACGCTGAGTAGTTGTCCGGTACGAGTTGGTTGAGTAGAACATTGTCGGTAGGGTTGAGCCATGTCTCTGTGATGCATATTATGTCGGGCTGTCGCTCTTCTATGTGGTCTACAAGAGTGTGTATCTTGTTGCGGACGGATCTGGCGTTTATGAGCTCAATCGTTGTTGTCTTTGTTGAGGAGGTTGCTGATACCTGTGCTTCCTTTGTGCAGGTGTGGGGGTTTGATTTGTGTTTGATTGGTCGCTTTGTCTGGGATGTTCTGAGTGTCTCTTTGTGTGTGTTGTGGTACTAAATATTGTAACGCAGTTGGGGGGTGCCATGTTGTGTTTGCTTGTGGGAAGTGTAGGTGTGTGGTTGGTGGGGTGAGTTGTGTGACAAGTAGGTAGAGGGGGAGAAAGTATGTGGTGTGCATGTTGGTTTTTTGTGATGTTCTGTTAGGGTGAGGTCTGTTTTCTTAGGTCTTCGTCTGTCGTCTGTTGTCTGTTTGAGGAGAGCTGAACTTGGTGCGGGAGCCTGTCCCGTGGAGGGAGCCTGTCCCTTGGAGTGAGAGCCGGATCTGCGGAGGGTGCCTTGGCGCGGGAGCCTGTCCCGTGGAGGGAGCCTGTCCCGTGGAGTGAGAGCCGGATCTGCGGAGGGTGCCTTGGTGCGGGAGCCTGTCCCGTGGAGGGAGCCTGTCCCTTGGAGTGAGAGCCGGATCTGCGGAGGGTGCCTTGGTGCGGGAGCCTGTCCCGTGGAGGGAGCCTGTCCCGTGGAGTGAGAGCCGGATCTGCGGAAGGTACCTTGGTGCGGGAGCCTGTCCCGTGGAGGGAGCCTGTCCCGTGAAGTGAGAGCCGGATCTGCGGAGGGTGCCTTGGAGCGGGAGCCTGTCCCGTGGAGGGAGCCTGTCCCGTGGAGGGAGGGCGTGTGTAGTGGAGGTGAGAGTTTGGTGGTGGTAGATGTGTGATGTTCTGTGAGAATTCTACTTGCGGTTCTGTCGTTCTTCGTCTCGGTCTGCTCCTTGTTGGGTTCTGCTGTGATGCTGTCGACGTTGCTGTTTCACTTGGTTGTTTCCTTCTGCTCTGCTCGCCTTCGTGCCGTACCTGTGTTCTTGGGGTGGTGAGGTCTTGTTCTCTGCGGGGTTGGTGGTGGTGTTTTTGGTAGTGGTTGAGGTGTTTTCGCTGTTGGATGTAATGTGGGTCCTTTTGGCGTTGGGCTTGTCGTTTCCCGTTTTTTGTTGGGGGTTTTTTGCGCCTTTGTGCCGCGCCTAAGGGCCACGCCAAAGGGCCCTCTGGCGAGGCCCTCGGGCGCGGGCCCGCCAGGCGCGGGCGCGCCCGCGAGGGACGCTGCTTAAATGGAGCCCGGTGTTCTGCTCCCACTGCCCTGATAGGGCAGGAGCGCCGAAGGGGGAGGAGAGCTCTCTCGGCGGTCGCGGCTCCCTCCGGAGGCGAGGGACGCTGCTTAAATGGAGCCCGGTGTTCTGCTCCCACTGCCCTGATAGGGCAGGAGCGCCGAAGGGGGAGGAGAGCTCTCTCGGCGGTCGCGGCTCCCTCCGGAGGCGAGGGACGCCGCTTAAATGGAGCCCGGTGTTCTGCTCCCACTGCCCTGATAGGGCAGGAGCGCCGAAGGGGGAGGAGAGCTCTCTCGGCGGTCGCGGCTCCCTCCGGAGGCGAGGGACGCCGCTTAAATGGAGCCCGGTGTTCTGCTCCCACTGCCCTGATAGGGCAGGAGCGCCGAAGGGGGAGGAGAGCTCTCTCGGCGGTCGCGGCTCCCTCCGGAGGCGAGGGACGCCGCTTAAATGGAGCCCGGTGTTCTGCTCCCACTGCCCTGATAGGGCAGGAGCGCCGAAGGGGGAGGAGAGCTCTCTCGGCGGTCGCGGCTCCCTCCGGAGTTCTTTGCGCATTCAGCTGGCGTCAATTGCCTGTTATAGGGGGAAGATCCATGGAGTGCCTTTGGGGTCGCATCCTGATGTGCTTCGGTTTTTGAGGGCAGTTTCACATCTCCATCCTCCATGGAGGGGGGTGGTGCTCTCATGGGATCTGAACCTAGTACTGAATGCCTTAGTAGAGGAACCTTTTGAGCCTCTGGGCAAGCTTCCTTAAAGGACCTGACTTTGAATGCCACCAGGAAAACGGCCATCTGTTCGGTGCAAAGGGTTTTGGAGCTCCAGGCCTTGTTTTGCCGGGAGCCATTTATTTCTTTTTCTAAGGAGAAGGTCGTTTTGCAGCCTGTGCCTTCCTTTTTGCCTATTAAGAAGGCACCCAGGATATCAATGCGTGACCCAGTACAAGCATTGTGGAACCTGTCTTTTGGGGAAACTGCTAGGTACGTATGACCTAGATTGGCCACTGTTGGAAAGAGGATACTGGGCTTGATGGACCTTGGTCTGACCCAGTATGGCATATCTTATGTTGTGACGATGTTTCATATGAATCAAGAGGTCTCTTTGCCGGTGTTGGTAATAGGTAAGGATGACCTGGCTTCGAAGCAGTTACACTGTCTGGATGTGAAGAGGGTCCTCAAAGTACTTGAAGAGGACTGAGCTGTTTCGTAAGTAGATAGGCCTTTTGTTTTGTTTTGTTTGGAGGACTGTGCAGAGGTGAGGTGGTGGCGAAGGCCTCCATTTCAAGGTGGATCCGGGAAGTGATTGCTTCGGTGTCTATTCTGAAGGGCAGGCTGGTGCCTGTCGGCTTGAGGGTGCATTCCACGAGAGTGCAAGTGGCTCCCTGGGCGGAATATAGTTTAGTTCCGCCTGTGAATATTTGCAGGGCGATGACTTAGTTGTCGTTTCATACCTTCACTAAGCATTACCACTTGGATCTCCAGGCGGAGGGGATGCTTGTTTTGGATCGGCAGTGCTTCAGGCTGGTTGTATGGGTCCCTCCCATTGATGTACTGCTGTTACATCCCAGAGGTGCAGAACTGGTCTGGAGGGACGATAAGGAAATGTAAATTAGACTTACCTGCTAATTGTTGTTCCTTGAGGAACTCCAGTCCAATCCCGATTCTCTCCCTTTTGATGGGTTGGTTGGCCGCGGGGCATCTCGGTCCTGAAGCAGGCGTCTGGCAGTAGTCTGTGTTGACAGGGGGAATTATCTCTGGGTCCTGTCAGTTGCTGCTCCCAAGGGTGGGGGGTGTCTTAGACAGCTTTGTCTTGCTTCCTGGAAGGGATGGGTCCAGGTGTCCTTCCTAGGGAGCTGGGGCGAGTGTGCAGGCTTAGTAGGTGATATTCTTGGTTTGGTTTGGTTCGGTTGTTTTTAGTTTCACCTAGTTGTTGCTCTTGTGAGTCTGCTTTGTCAGGACAATACTGGGGCTGGTAGGACGTGCCAGCTATATACAGGGTGGCCCAAAAAAAGTGAGAACATTTCGTAGCATATAAGTTATTTAAAAATTCAAAAAGACTGATGTAAATGATTGAAAAATTAAAAAAAAAAGGCGACCAGAAATTGTCAAGATAAAGATGTTATATAGCTAAAAAAGGTAAATAAGTAAACTATTTAAGCTTTTAATTTACGAGATGTTCTCACTTTTTTGGGGCCACCTTGTATATACTAAAAACAAAAAATTGGCTCCACCCACAAACTCACCGTAGTAATACAATTTCTTACAATGCAGTAAATAGTAAAAAATGGTGGAAAAGTGAACCTCAGAACCCTCCAACACCTCCCAAAGTTCACACAAAGTGAGCGTAGGTGTAAAAAGGAGGCAAAATACATCAACGGTTCACTGAAACCACCAAACCACTGGAATCACAGAGATGCTCCCCAGCCCAGAATTACCTAAGATATTCAAGATACACATGCAAAGGTTACAATGTAACAAATAAAATAATCATCATCAAACATGTATCATCAATGTCAATGAAGGCACAATGTGACCCAAATCCAATACTCAACACCCGACACCTGCCGAAACGTTCCTCTTGCGTTTCGCAATCGCTGCTTCAGGGGAAAACATTCTAAAAACAAAAAATACCGCATAGAAATTGTATTACTACGGTGAGTTTGTGGGTGGAGCTGATTTTTTGTTTTTAGTATATTAGATTACAGCTCTGGTAGTGACCATAGTTTTTATTGTTTGACCACCCTGTATATAGTCAGGTGTCATCAAAACATAGGCTAATTGATCCAACTGATATCCCAGTACATAAGTAGCTGGGAAAGTTAAGTATGTAAAACCTAAAGAATGTAGAAACAAGAGATTCTTGCACATGCACATCAGAAGAATCTTTTAAATGTAAATTTGTCCTCCAATAACAGACAAGTCTTGGCTATAGGTACCCACAAGGCTAATATTTCAAAGTACATATCTTACATCCTAGACCACAGTCCAGGCGGTCTATAAACCAGTATAATATTACATTTCTCCCCCCTTTCCCCAAGGATACCTCACAGAAAAATGCCTCTAATTCTGGTGGTGAATAGGTATCTAATAATTTGACCTAATAAAATGATTTATATCAGTGTTTTTCAACCTTTTTTGTGCAAAGGCACACTTTTTTCATGAAAAAAATCACGAGGCACACCACCATTAGAAAATGTTAAAAAAATTTACCTCTGTGCCTATATTGACTATATATAAAGTAATTCTCTTGAATAGGAATCAAACACTCACACCAACCCCCCTCCCCTGCTGGTTCACACCAACCCCCCTCCCCTGCTGGTTCACTCACACCACCCCCTCCCCTCCACTGCTGGTTCACTCACCCACCCCCCTGTCACTTACCCCTCCTGCTGGGTCACTCACTCACTTACCCCCCCCTCCCCTGCTGGTTCACTCACACCATCGCCGCCCCCCCCCCCTTTCTGGTTCACTCACACCACCCCCCCCTCCACTGCTGGTTCACTCACACTCCCCCCCCCTTGCTGGTTCACTCACACCCCCCCCTCTGCCCAAGCCACTGCTTCTGCTTTGTACAGAGCAGCGGCTGCACTACACTTACATTGAAAAGTAAAGAGAAACTGTGTCAGGAGCCCTCCAGTCATCGCAGAGCCCGAGGAAGTGATGTCATGGGGGCGGGCTCCTCACAGGCTGTCTTTCCTTTTCAAATTAACTTTATTGCAGCGGCTGCACTGCTATAGGGAATCGCGTTCGTGCCGCGGACTTCGGCACAAAAGCCGGTTTTTTGCTCTGGCCGCTCCCGATCTTGCGGCCAGAGCAAAAAACCGGCTTTTCAATGGCCGGTTTTACAACTGTGCCGGCAGCCGGCCTGGCCATGGAAAAACCGGCCAGGCCGGCTGAAAACCAGCCGGTTGGCAACCCTAATTTGTGAGCCGAGGCCACATGTTACGGATGAAATTGGAATTTTTCCCACGGCACACCAGACAATATCTCACGGCACAGTGGTTGAAAAACGCTGATTTATATATTAGTAGTAACTCTCCTCCCATCTGACCAATCCTTGATACATTCAAAAACTTGTATCCCAAAGGGCATGCTTCAAACACTGCAGGGTCATTTTCAGCATGTAACGATGTTCCTCCAGTCCCGATACCTATGGGTATTCATGCCCCATTAGCAGCTTGGAGACTGAGCATGTCATGCTCTTGATGACATTAGCATAGATAGAGAGCTAGCACCTCCCACCAGTCCTCAGTATTTGTCTCCAAGCAACTGGAGAGACATGAATCCCATGATCAGGACTCACTGAAGGAATGATTAGTTAAATTTTGAGACTGACAGAAGGATCAGAAAATTGAAGTGACATTGTTGGCAAGTTTACAAGCTCCCATTATTAAGGTCTTGGAGGTAAAAAGAGGTATTTTTTCCTTCACCTCAGCTCTGCAAGTTGAAGCCCTTAAGATTTGTGGGGGAGAGAAACCTGTAAAATAAAAGATCACATGGCAGAGTTCGTTGAGCGTGGCTATCCTGGGGAGGTAAGGGGGCATTGCTTGCTGCGGGGAAAGTGTGCTCATTGGATTTGAGGCACAAGGAGTCCCAGCATTGCAGGCCTGTCAGTCACGTGCCTGATGCCAAAGCTTAGGGGTGGCTTAGCATCAATGACTTCATTGCACAGCTAGGGACATTGTTTCCCTGCTAAAGGGAGAAACGGGAATGTACGGAAACCACAGGCATACCGGTGCAGAAAGTTCGGACCTGAGCAAGTAGAGGATAGTACAACTTGCTGGCACGGAAAGGCTAAAAAGGGACTGCGTGGTCAGCGTGGCCGTTTTTGGCGCAGGAGAGTGGAACCACTGGCATTTGGTTTGCTGCAGGAAATGCTAGTTTCTTTTTCTAGGCCAGCCAGAAGCCTCCTAAATATCCTTATAGGGGGGAATTCTCAGGGGAGGTCAGTGGGACTCTGCCCTTGCATTTTTTCTTTTTTTTGGGGGGGTGGGGTGGCTGATGTACAAAAATAACAAAAGGAACAGTGAACAAAGCCAAACGCTGTCTGGGAAGTGTGTGGCAATGCGGGGGAAGTCAACCCGCATGGCTTGTGGTGCACACAGAGGTGCAGTGTCCATGCCAGATTTTGCAGGGGATATAAGACAGAATCCAGGTTGGTAGAAGCTGGGCACAGAGAAGAAAGGTTAGTGAGTGGCCTGGGGGGGTGGAGCAATGATGGACTGCTCAGTGCTGGCCGCAAGGGCTCAGGAGGCGCTGCTGACAGCCACAGAAGATATGCTTGTTCCGCAGGGGAATAGGGCAGAAGCTCTTCCCTCTAAGAGCCAGAGGTGTAAGGGAAAAAAGGCTGTTAAGGCTCCTGACACAAAGAAGGGCATGGAGGACAACTACCCAGGGTTTTTTTTCCCTCCAGAATTTGTACTATTGCAGCATAATGCATTCTGTAGGATGCAGCAGCCCCCATGGGGGCTGCCGGCAGCACATTGCACAGGCCAAAAGCATCCTTTCCCTTCACCTTTGGGGGAGCGGTCGGAGGGGGAACTTGGTCTGAACTAGATACAGCTGGGGAGAGATGGCCTTGATGTTGGAGGAGGCAGAAGACCCAGAGGGGTTGCAGGATCAAGACTCTGATCTGGAAGAAGGAGAGATTCTGCAGACAGAGGACTTGTGCATTATCAATGTTTTCCAAAGGGAAGATTAGCGGCCTTGATAGCTCATTCTTCCGAGGTGCTAAATGTGAATACGAAGACACACCTGGAAAATGAGGAGCCCCTGGAAGATCCTATTTTCAAGGCAGTTAAATCATCCCAGCGGGTGTTCCCCTTACATCGGGACATCAAGCGGATGATTCAGGATGAATGGGATGCCCTTGAGGGGGCACTCAGGGGGACTTGTACCATGTTAAAGCTCTGCCCCCTGCCAAACAAGGAAAGAACTTTTCTGTGCTCCTAAAGTCGGCACAGCGGTGTCCACGGTAACTAAGAAGACCATGATTCCAGTGGAGGGCAGTTCGGCCCTAAAGGATGTACAGGGTAGAAAGTTGGAGACCCTCCTGAAGCAAGCCTTCGACATTGATGCATTGTCCGTGCAGGCTTCGATATGTGGTGCTTTTGTGGCCTGAGCATGTTTGCACTGGGCACAAGGATTCTGGGAGGGTGATGTCCTGGAGATGCCTCGGCCACCAGACGCGGTGAAGCTGGAATCTGGAGCAGCTTATTTAGCGGATGATTTTTATGATCTCATTTGCTGTTTGTTAAAGGATATGGCTGCAGTGATAGCGGCGAGATGCTATTTGTGGCTCTGCAGTTGGTCAGCTGATGTTTTCTCCGAATCACGGTTGAGCAGGCTCCCGTTTGGAGGCAGACTCCCTTTTGGAGAGGATCTGGAGAAGCTAGTCTAAGATCTTGGAGAGTCTAAAGGAGGTAGATTGCCGGAGGACAAGCAGAAACCATTTATATCCTCAACTCCTGGAAGGGGGTAGCTGAGGGATTTTCGATGCTTTCAGGCAACTCTGTGCCTTTTCAAAGGGGTAGATTTCCTTCAAGAGGGCAAGCATTTAAAGTATTTTGGGGTGCAGGCAGAGGGATTTTACTCTCCTGCCTCCACAGTCCTCAAGAAATCGCAATGAAATGAGGGCAGGCCAGGTGGAATTGATTTCCGTAGGGAGTCTGCTATAGGAGTTTTACAATGCCTGGTCGCACATCACGACTGATCAATGGGTACTGGAGGTGATCAGAACTGGATACACTTTGGCATTTGCACGCCATTCAGGGATGCCTTCATTGCTTCTCCGTGTAGGACAGTGCAAAAGCGCAAAGCAGTACGGCAAACCCTTCAGTGACTACAGGCCATAACAGAGGTGCCGAAAGACCTATACAAATGTGGTTGCTACTCCATCTATTTTGTGGTTCTGAAGAAAGAAGAGACTTTTCACCCCATTTTGGACCTTAAATATGTGAATCGTCTGCGAGTGCCAAGCTTTCATATGGAGGCGCTAAGATCAGTGATTGTAATGGTGCGAAAAGGGGGGTTCTTGACATCCTTACATCTTACCAAGGCATATCTGAATATTCCAGTGTGGCCCAAACACCAACAGTATCCCAGGTTCTCTGTGCCAGTAGGACACTTCCAGACTCAGGCGCTTCCGTTAGGACTCGCTACCACGCCCCGTACATTCATAAAGGTCATGGTGGTGGTTTCAGCGGTGCTCCGGCAGGAGGGCATTTTGGTTCATCCCTACTTAGACTATTGGCTCATCAAGGCGGAGGAGAGCGAGAGGGCGCTAGCCAGAGTACGAGTTTCTTCAGAAGCTAGGATGGGTGATCAATTTTGCCAAAAGTCAATTGCAGTCGTCCCAGGACCTGGAATACCTCCTTGCGAAGTTTCAGACCAGCGTTGACTGAGTCTCCTTGCCCATGGGCCGCGTCCACAAGCTACAGTTGCAAGTACATCAGTTTTTGTGGATGTCAAGAGCAGTGGTATGGCACAAGGGTGCTTACAACCGATGCTTCCTTAAAAGGCTGGGGTACGCATTGCCAGGGCACCTGCACTCAAGGCCTCTGGTCCCCTCGGGATGCCAAGCAGCAGATCAATCTTTTGGAGCTGCGAGCAATCCGCTTAGCTCTACAGACTTTTTCTCATGCCCTCTCTCACCAGTCTGTTTTGTTTCAGACGGACAATCGGGTGGCAGTGTTCTGTGTGAACAAACAAGGGGGCATGGGGTCCAAGCTCCTATGTCAAGAGGCGCTGACCCTTTTCCTCCTTTGCAGTCAAACAAAGCATAGTGGAGGAGTGGCCTGGTGGTTGGGGCAAAGTACTTCAGGCTGGAAGGTCAGAGGTTCAAATCCCACTAGAGGACAGCAACTTTGGGCCGGAAGGACTGGGGTTTCTAGTCCCACAGGTGCTCCTTTTGGTCTTGGGCAAGCCACTTAACCCTCCATTGCCCATGTTCCCTGTAGGTATTAGTGTATGTGTCTCATATCCCCTCGTGTTAAATATATCCCCCAATTGTGTTGTGACCACTTTGATTGAAGGATAAGGTGGTATACAAAACTGTTTAAATAAATAAATAAATAAATAAATAAATGAATGTTTCTCAAAGCAGTTTATCTACCTAGTCAGGAGAATTTCTTAGCAGACAAACTAAGCAGGATTCTCCAGCCTCACGAATGGCAGTTGAATCCAGTGGTGGTCCAGCAGATCTTCCTCCGCTGGGGACTTCCATCCATCGATCTCTTTGCAAGCCCAAAGAACCGTCAGCTGCCCAGATTTTGCTCCAGACAGCTGAGGATGGCAGCAGATGCTTTTCTGATCTCTTGGTCTACGGGCCTCCTGTATACGTTTCCTCCCACGCCTCTGGTGTTCCGAATTCTGTTCAAGATTCTCCGAGACAAGGCCTCGGTGATTCTGGTAGCCCTCAGATGGCCCAGACAGCCGTGGTTTCCACTTCTGCTGCAGTTGGCGGTGGAAACTCCATTCCCTCTGGGGTTGCAATCCGATCTCCTGTCTCAGGATCAGGGTTCCCCTTCTGCACCCCAATCTCAGATCCCTCAATCTGATGGCCTGGCTGCTGAAAGGATAGTGCTAGCTCCGTGCTTCTACCTAAGGAAGTTGAGGAGGTGGTTTTGGCCTCTAGGAGGCAGTCCACCAGAAAGTCCTATGCCCTCAAGTGACGTAGGTTTGCGGTATGGTGTGCCCAGCGCAATGAAGATCCTTTCTCTTGCCTTGTACCAGTAGTACTGCAGTATCTACTTCACCTGTCAGACCTAGGACTTAAATCTAACAATGTTCGGGTGCAGCACTCCCGGGTGGAGGGGCAGTCTCTGTCGGTTCATCCCTTGGTATCCCATTTTCTCAGAGGTCTGCTCCTTCTCAAGCCTCCGGTTCGTCCACCGGCGACTGAGTGGGATTTGAACGTGGTCTTGCAGCAACTTACTCGCCCACCGTTTGAGCCAATGCCTACTTGCCATTTGCGCTTCCTCTCTTTGAAAGCGCTCTTCCTGGTGGCTCTTACCTCGGCCAGCCATGTGAGTGAACTACAAGCTCTAGTTTGATAGGCCGTACACACAGTTCTATAGGAACAGGGTGGTCCTACAGACCCATCCCAAGTTCCTTCCAAAAGTGGTCTCCTCTTTCCACCTCAGCCAGGAGGAGGTTCTTCCGACCTTTTTTCCCAGCCCGCATGCCAGCCGGGCTGAAACAGTCCTGCATACCCTGGACAGTAAGAGGGCGTTGTCCTTTTTACATAGAACGTACGCGGGGGCATCGAAGGGCTACTCAGCTCTTCGTCTCCTTTGACCCTAATAAGATGGTTACCTGTCTCCAAACGTACGTTGTCCACTTGGGTAGAAGATTGTATCGCCTGGGCGTATAAGGCAGCCTACCTCCCCTTGCAGGGTCAACTCATGGCCCACCGTGTCAGGGCGAAAGCCGCGTCAGTAGCTCATCTCCGCTCTGTTAGATCGGCAGACATCTGCCGGCCGCTACTTGGTCTTCAAGCCAGACTTTTATAGCTCATAACTGCCTCGAGAGAGAGTCCCGGAGGGACAGTGCTTTCGGAGAGGCGGTACTCCGTAATCTCTTTGAGGTTTAGGCAACTCCTACCCTCCGGCCCTTGTGTTGGGCTACCGTACGGGGGCGTTCTCAGAGGATATTCTTTTTTTTTTATAACTTTCATTTTATTAGGTTTTAACTGCTCACAATACACACAGCAGAAAAACAGTAAGAAAAACAGTAAGTAAAACAGTGAGTAAAACCGTAAGTAACCCCCCCCCAATCGCAGAGCACAACCCCCCTAACAGATTAAACTAACCCCCCCAATCCTCCCCCCCATCAGGACCCTCCCGCAAATTCAAGCTTCACAGCAATAACCGTGGTGACTACTTTGAGCCCACAGCCATTCTATGCAGTCCCACTCCTCTTCTGCAACCCCTCCCCTCCTCCCCCACCCCCCCTCTCCCCCCTGGGGCAGGATACCCTTCCCCCCCCCCTACCCCCCTCCCCGCCAGTTCATTAGCCACCCATCGTAGCCCTGCCACCTCAACCGAAAGTTCTGTAGCTTCTGCCTACCATAGGCCGCAATCTCACACATGCCCTGCAACCCATTTAATTGCCCAACAATATCCCTCCTAGTGGGTACAGCCCGACACTTCCATCGTGCCAGAAGCTCCCCCCTCGCAGCAGCAATACAGTAGCCAATCATCTGCTGTAGGTCCCTCTCCCCCTCCTCAGCCATCTCATTCAGCAGGACCATGGCAGGGGTTAAAACAACGGGGAGCCCCGTCACCTCCCTAATAACCTTTTCCCAGTCAACCCACATACCCTGCACCACCGGGCAATCCCACAACAGATGATACAAATCCCCCTTACCCTTACACCCCCTCCAGCACTCTCCCGATTCCCCCGTACCTAAGGCCCGCAGTTTCCATGGGGTCCAATAGGTTTGATACCTAATCTTTAAGCTACTCTCCAAGTATACCGTCCCCGGTGCCAATCGCTTAGACCAGCCATAAATACCCCGCCACCTCTCTCTAGTCCACTCCCCTCCTATAACCTTCTCCCACGCCATCTCTCCCCGAATATTCCCCCCCACACCTCCCAGTTGAAGCAGCTCACCATAGAATTGGATAATAACTCCCCTCCGCCCCCCACCCACCAACACTTTCTCCACCGTTGTGGCTGCACAGGCCAAGTCCTCCTTAACGTCCCTTCTACCCATAAATGACGCCACCTGTAGATAGGCAAAAACCCCCCCCTACCCTTCAGCCCAAATTCACTTTGCAACTCTCCCCAACTCTTAAGCTCCCCCCTTGAGTGAATCAACTGCCCCATACACCTCAACCCCTTCCGCTCCCACTCCCCAAATACCCCTCCCTCCCTCCCTCCCTGGGACAAACTCCCTCACCCCCGTAATGTACGTACTCTGAGTATAGCGCTTTCCCCCTAACAGCTGACGCTTCAATCAAAACCAAAGCTCCTTCGTCAAAGATCTAAAAGGGTTACCCTCCCGTCCCCCCTCCGCTACGGCCCCGGGATCCCTCAACCACTTCGCCAGGCTCGCCTTTCGGTCCTGCTCCTGCTCCAAATACACCCACCGGGGAGTCTCATCCCCCCCCTTGCCAGCTCTGGAGTACCCTCAGCTGAGAGGCTAAGTAGTACTTTTCCAACCAGGGTACCCCCCTCCCCCCCCTCCTTACTATGCCTAAACATTGTAAGCCGCGCTACCCGCGGGCGTTTCCCTTCCCAGACAAACTCCATCAGAACCTTCTGGGCCTGCTTCAAATAGTTCCGAGACACCTTACACGGCAGAGAACTAAACAAAAACAAGAACCGGGGTAAGACATTCATTTTTAAGACTGCTATCCGACCCAGCCACGTAAGATACAGACCCTTCCATTTTTGCAAATCACGGCGCACATCTTGCAATAACCTTCCATAATTAGCCATCCCCACCCCTGCCATATTCCTCCCCATCTGAATTCCCAAATAGCGATATTGCTCGCCCACCCACTTAAACGCAAACGCCCCTCTCAACCCAGCCACCCACTCACCACTTAAATTAAACCCCAATATCTCCGATTTACTATCATTAATCTTATATCCCGCCACCTTACTATATGCCTCAATCTCCTTCATTAAGTTCGGTAACGTCAGCAAGGGCTCCCGAAGCGTAAATATGACATCATCCGCAAACAGGGTGATTTTAACTTCCTGGGAGTTCATGAGGACCCCTTTAATGTCCAAGGACCCCCTGACCCTCGCCGCCAGCGGCTCTATTACCAAGGCAAAGAGCAGCGGGGAAAAGGGGCAGCCCTGCCTGGTTCCCCTCCCCAGACCAAACAACCCTGAATAGCTACCATTGACCCGCACCCTAGCCTGTGGACCCGCATACATTGCCTGGATCCACCGAACAAATTGAGGCCCCAGTCCCACTTTTTCCAGCACACTTATCATGAAAGGCCACTCCACCCGATCAAATGCTTTTTCAGCATCCACCGATAGAAAAACGGCCCTCTGACCCGACCGCTGCACCTCCCAAGTAAGGTTACAAATCTTTCGGATATTATCCCCTCCTTGCCGCCCACTTATAAAACCGGTTTGATCAGGGTGTACCAAAGCAGGCATCACCCCGGCCAATCTAGTGGCCAGAACCTTCGCCAACAATTTTGCGTCTACATTCAACAGTGATATAGGCCGGTAAGAACCACACACCGTGGAATCTTTACCCGGCTTTGGGATAAGAGTTATTCCAGTCTCCCTCATTGAGCGAGGGATCTCCCCCCCTGTCAACACACCATTAAACACTTCCACCATTAAAGGCCCCAGCAGGGATCGGAACACCTGGTAAAACCGCCCCGACAACCCATCCAACCCCGGAGCTTTACCCCGTTTTAACGTGCCGATCGCCACATTGACTTCTTTCTCCGTTATTGGCCTATCCAGCCACTCCGATTCCGCCTGAGACAACGACGGCAAGTCGCACTCCTTTAAATACTCTTCACATTGGGCTTTCCCTCCTTCCACCTCACTAGTATATAATTTTGTATAATAATCTACAAACAGCTCCCTAATTTCATTGTTCCCATGCACCAACTTTCCTCCCACACCCTGGATACTCCCAATGTTCTTTTTCTGGGCCCTGCTCCTCAACCGCTGTGCCAACCGTCTCCCCACCTTATTACCCCCCTCAAACTATCCTTGCTTCAATACCCTCAGCTCATAGGCTATTTCACTCGCCCGCAGTTGTGCTAATTCCCCCCGCAACTCTTTCAACTTCCTCGCCACCTCCCCCCCTCCCATCCCCAGCCCCGTCCGCTCTAGGCAACTAATATCCTGCATTAAGCGCTGTTCCCGCTCCCCCTGCCGCCGTCGCGCCTGCGCCGCTTCCTGTACTAAGTGCCCCCGAACCACCGCCTTAAGGCCATCCCACACCACCCCTAGCTCCACTTCCCCATTCAAGTTGAATTCTTGATATTCCTGAACCACTTTCCCCAACCGAGCAATCACCTCTGGTTCTTCCAGCAGGGCCTCGTTAAGCCTCCAGAATTTAACTCCCTCATCCACATACCCCAAACTAAACCTAACCCAAACAGGCGCATGGTCAGACCACGTGATGGAGCCATGCTCAGCCTCTACTACCCTGTTCAGCCAACCTCCCCCCGCCCACACCATGTCAATCCGACTATACGTGCCATGAGGCGTGGAGTAGTAAGTGTATTGTTTACATCCAGGATTCTGAGTCCGCCACACATCCTCCACCCCCAAACCCTCCTTCAAGTTTCTTAACTTAACCCTATCTACCCTTTTACCTAAACCACTCCCCCCTCCATTATCCAGGCGGGGGTTGACAGTCAGATTGAAATCTCCCCCAAGAATGATAGGGGCCTCGCTCAAGCCTCCCAATTCAATTCGCATTCTTTCAAAGAACTCCCCTTGTTTCTCATTAGGTCCATACAGACTCACTATCCAAACCTGTTCCCTCCCAATTTGAACCTTGAGTCCCACCGCTCTGCCCTTCTTATCGCGATACTCCCCCACCACCCTATCCACCCATTCCGCCCCCACCAAGATGCCCACCCCCCCCTCCGAGCCTCCGCCCGCTGTCCAGCCAACAACACCCTAAGGTATCGCTTCGACTGCACCATCCGCTCCTGCCCCACCTTCAAGTGAGTTTCCTGCATGCAGATAAAATCCGCTCGCAACCTACCTCCTTCCCTCTCCACCATTTTTCGCTTCCTCCAGGTGCCCAAACCCCGCACATTCATTGTAGCCACTACCAGCTGCTGTGATCCCACTCGTTTCCCCCCCCCTTCCCCCTCCTCCCTCCTTTGTCCACAGCCCCCCGCCCCTCCCCTCCCCCCCCCCCCCCCCGACCAAGTCCCCCCTCCGTCCTCCGGAGGTCTCCATCGGAGTAGTGCCCATCAGCCAGAGACAACTTCCCCCCCCCCTCACCCCTCCCCACCCCAGCTCTCTTCCCCACATTCGAACCCAGTTCCCCCCTCCTCCCCCTCCCAGCCCATACCAGCTTCCTTCCCCCAACCCCATAGTTCTCCGCTGCAGCCTCCACCTCCCCACCCCCCCTTCCCCTCCTCCCCCTCACTCATTCCCTCCCCCTCGCCCCCCTCTCACAGTCCCCCTTCCCCTTCCCCTTCCCCTCCCCCCCATATGCTGCCCGTACCTCACATAACACACTCATATAAATATTCTCATATAAACAAGCAACGAACCAAATCTAGCACATGAAGGTGCACAGCCAAACAAATAATACAAAACCAAGAATAGTCCCCGGTTCATCTAGTGTCCACATCCCCGTCAGCGCGGGCAAGACGCTCCTCTGATATCTCCTCCGAGTTGCGACGTCTCCTCTCACCGCTCCTGCAAACGACCTGTTCGGCCTCTCCAGATCCGTCCTCTGGCACCTCCCTTGATAGTCCACTCCCCAGCCCGGCCTTTTTTAGGGCTGCCATTGCCTCTGGTACCGATTGGGCCTTCCAGTTCTTAAGCCCCACAGTAAAAAGGAGGCCAAAAGGATATAGCCATTTATACCGGACATTCTCTTTCCGCAGGATGGACGTGACCGGTTGCATTTCCCGGCGCCGCTGCAGAGTCCCTGCCGCTAGGTCCGGGTAAATTTGTAAATTGTACCCTTGCCAAATAAAGTCTTTGCGGGTGCGCGTAAGGTTTATTATCCTTTCCTTACGTTTGTAATCCTCCATACATAGGACCAAATCACGTGGTCGATTAGGCCTACTAGGGCCGAGTGCACGATGGGCTCTTACTAACTTCAGTTCCACCTGCTCAGTCTCGTGCCCCAGGTCCATTAATATAGTCCGGATCACTGCTTTGGCCACCTTCTCACTTTCCACAAACTCCTTTTCCTCCGGCACCCCTCGGATGTGCAAATTATTCCGGCGGGACCTGTTTTCTAAATCCTCTACTTTCAACATCAGCAAGTCCTTCCAGGCCTCCAGGTCTTTAAACGAGCGTTCCATGCCATCCTGCCGGGTACCCAGCCATTCCATCTGCTGCTCGTGCATCTCCATTCTATTTCCCAACTCCCCCATCTCCTCTCTCAGTGCGTTGCACATTTCGCCGACTTCAGCCTTTACTGCCTGTAAGTCAGTTTTAAGGTCGCTGAACCAACCACGCAGCTCTTCCCTCGTCACATTCTGCACGACCATCTCCGCCGTCGCCAGGACCTCGCTCCGCCGTCCCTTACTCACTGGAGTTTCACCATTTCCCGCGCTCTGGCCCGCCATTTTCTTCTCCCCAGCCGTGGGCTTCGCACCTCCATATGCAAACTCCTTCAGGTCCGCTGCCTTTTTTCGCGTCGCCATAATGATCTGCAGGCTGCCCTTTACCACCACCTACTTAGGGCTCCCGAAAACACCAGCTGAAATAGGGGAAAAACTTCCAAATCGTAAGCTGCCCTCCGGAGCTCACCACCTATGCTGCCATTCTAGCTGATGACGTCACTTCCTCTCCTCAGAGGATATTCTTATCAGGATGCTGAGGCTCTTCAGAGGGAGCCATTTTTTCAGCTTAGGGTTCCCGGTAGCCTAGAGCTGGGGAGTCCCATATGTGAGGACTGACTTCCTGCTTGGTCCTGGAGAAAGAGTAGTTACTCACCTGTAACAGGTGTTCTCCAGGAGCAGCAGGAATCAGTCCTCGCAACCCACCCTTTTCCCCTGGAGTTGCAGTCATATACTTCATTTTGTTTTTTGCTGTTTTTTAGCTATGTTATCAGACTGAGCAAGATGGCACCCTTGGGCGGGAAGGGGACCGCGCATGCGCGCTGCATTCCCAAAGGCTTTCCTTGAAAGCTGGGGAAATGCTCTGCACAAAGACTCCGTTGGCGCCGACGTCACCCATATGTGAGTACCGATTCCTGCTGCTTCTGGAGAACAGCTGTTACAGGTGAGTAACTACTCTTTAGCACAGAGCTACTCAAATCCAGTCCTGGAGGTCTGCAACCCTGCAGGTTTTCGGGATATCCCTAATGAATATGCATGAAATATATGTGCATTAGAGAGAGCCTGCCAGCCTGACTGGTTTGTGGCCCTCCAGGGCTGGATTTGGAGACCCCTGCCTTACACCTGTTATTTAAGATTGTGAGTGGACAAAGTACAGATGTCCTAGACCTCAAAAGGGTAGATAGAATGTGTCACATTCCTCCTCGATTCTCACCACCACCAAAATGTTGTCTAATAGACAACTTGTCTAATAGACAATATTTTGGTGGTGGTGAGAAGTGAGGAGGGATAGGCTTCACCTTAACCTGGACGGAACCAGGCTGCTGACATTAACCTTTAAAAAGGAGAGAGAGCAGCTTTAAAACTAGATGATAGGGGAAAGCCGACAGTCGCCCAAGAGCGGATGGTTCGGAAGAATGTATCCTTGAAGGATACTATCAAAAGCAGAGATATTCCAAAAAAGAGTAAAGTAGCCCAAATGTTCTCGAGTATGGAGCAGACAGAGTTTAAAGATCCCAAATTACCCATGTCTACCAATAGCCAAATTAATATGAATAAACTACAGTCTTGTATGCAAATGCTAGAAGTCTAAAAAATAAGATGGGAGAGTTAGAATATCTAGCACTAAATGAGAGGTTAGATATGATTGGAATATCAGAGACATGGTGGAAGCAGGACAACCAGTGGGACGCTATGATACCTGGGTACAAACTATAACGTAATGATAGAACTGATCAAATTGGTGGAGGGGTTACACTCGGTTAGAGAGGGCATTGAGTCAGAAAAGACTAAAGTTTTGCAGGAAACAGAATTTGCTGTAGAATCTCTATGGATTGAAATTCCATGTAAAAAGGGGAAGGCGATGGCAGTGGGGGGTGTACTATCGACTGCCTGGCCAGAATGAACAAATGGATGATGAAATGCTCAAAGAAATCAAGGAAGCTAACAAAAGTTGCAGCGCAGTAATAACAATGGGTGATTTCAATTACCCCGGTATTGATTGGGTCAGTGTCAAGGCAGGATATGCTAGGGAGATAAAGTTCCTAGTTGAAATAAATGACTGCTTCTTGTAGTAGCTGGTTCGTGAACCGACCAGAGGAGAAGCCATATTGGACCTAGTCCTTAGTGGAACACCAGATCTAGTGCAAGAGATAAGGGTGTTGGGGCCACTTGGCAATAGTGATCATAGCATGATCGCATTTGATTTAATTAGTGGAGGAGGCATAGTAAGGAAATCCACAGTACTACCTTTTAACTTTCGAAAGGGAGACTATGATAAAATGAGGAAAATAGTTAAGAAAAAACTAAAAGGAGCAGTTGCAAAGGTTAAAGACTTACATCAAGCTTGGGTGTTGTTGAAAAATACTATCTTGGAAGCCCAGACCAGCTGTATTCCACACTTTATAAGAAAAGTGGAAGGAAGGCCAAAAAACTGCCAGCATGGTTTAAAGGTGAGGTCAGAGAGGCGGCTGTTGCCAAAAAAGCATCTTTCAGGAAATGGAAAAAAGAGCCAAACGGCGAAACCTGGAAACAGCACAAGCACTGGCAAGTCAAATGCAAGGCATTGACAAGGCAGACAAAGGGAGAATTTGAGAAGAAGTTTGCTGCGGAAGCAAAAATGCAAAATAAAGACTTTTTCAAGTATATTTGTAGCAAAAAACTTGTGAGAGTCAGTTGGTCCATTAGATGTTAAAGGGGCACTAAGGCGACAAGGCGATAGCGGAGAGACTGAACGAATTCTTTGCTTCGGTCTTTACTGAGGAAGATGTAGGGATGTTACCTATGACTGAAGTGGTATTTAAAGGTGCGGAAGAAATGAAGGAAATATCGATACATCGGAAAGGTGTTTTACAACTATTAGATAAACTGAAGAGTAGCAAATCACCTGGGCCGGATGGTATACACCCAAGGGTTTTGAAAGAACTGAAATATGAGATTGCAGACCTGCTATTAGTAATCTGTGAATTTTCATTAAAATCATCTGTAATACCTGAAGATTGGAGGATCGCCAATGTTACGCCAATTTTTAAAAAGGGTTCCAGGGGTGATCCAGGAAACTACAGACCGCTGATCCTGACGTCAGTACCGGGAAAAATGGTAGAAACCATCATAAAGAATAAAATTGCTCAGCATGTAGATAGCCATAGCCTAATGGGAGACAGCCAACATGGCTTTAGACAAGGAAGATCGTGTCTTACTAATCTGTTATGTTTTTTTGAAGGTGTGAATAAACAGGTGGACAAAGGTGAGTCGGTTGATATAGTGTATCTGGACTTTCAGGAAGCCTTTGACAAGGTCCCTCATCAGAGACTTTTGGCAAAACTAAAGAGTCATGGGATAGGAGGCAGTTTACTATTGTGGATGAGGAACTGGTTAAAAGATAGAAAGCAGAGGGTAGGGCTATATGGCCAATTTTCCCAATGGAGAAAGTTGAATAGTGGTGTACCCCAGGGATCTGTGCTGCGTCCGCTGCTTTTTGACATATTCATAAATGACCTGGAAAGGGGAATAACGAGTGAGGTTATCAAATTTGCAGATGACGCAAAACTATTTAAAGTTGTTAAAACCCAAGAGGATCTTGATAAATTGGAAGACTGGGCATCAAAATGGCAGATGAAATTTAATGTGGACAAGTGCAAAGTTATGCACCTAGGGAAGAACCAACCCAAACTATGGTTACACGATGCAAGGTTCCACATTAGGAACCACCACACAGGAAAAATATTTAGGCGTCATTGTGGATAATATGTTAAAACCCTTGGCCCAGTGTGCAGCGGCAGCTAAGAGAGCAAATAGAATGCTAGATATCATAAGGAAAGGAATGGAAGATAAAACAAAACATATTATAATGCCTCTCTATCGTTCCATGGTGAGACCGCACCTTGAATATTGTGTGCAATTGTGGTTGCTGTATCTTAAAAAGGAGATAGAGTAGTTAGAAAAGATTCAGAGAAGAGCCACCAAAATGGTAAAGGGGATGGAAGGATACTCCTATGAAGAAAGGCTAAAAAGGTTAAGGCTCTTAAACCTGGAAAAGAGACGGCTGAGGGGAGATATGATAGAAGTCTATAAATTAATGACTGAAGTGGAACGGGTAAACGTAGATCGATTGTTTACGTTATTAGAATATAGAAAGGCTAGGGGACATACAATGAAGCTACAGGGTAAACTATTTAAGACTAATAAAAGATAATATTTCTTCATTCAACGTGTAATCAAACTCTGGAATTTGTTACCAGAGGATGTCGTAAAGGCTGTTAGTGTAGCTGGGTTTAAAAAAGGTTTGGACAAGTTTCTGGAGGAAAGGTCCATAAACCGTTTTTAAGAAGGGACCCAGGATATCAATGCTTGACCCAGTACAAACATTGTGGAACTTGTGTCTTTTGGGGAAACTGCTAGGTATGTATGACCTAGATTGGCCACTGTTGGAAACAGGATACTGGGCTTGATGGACCTTGGTCTGACCCAGTATGGCATATCTTATGTTCTTATGTTAATGTGACAAATTCTATCTAACCTTTTTGATGTCTTGGACATCTGCACCTTGCCCACTCACAATCTTAAATGACAGAGGTGTAAGGCAGGGGTCTCCAAATCCAACCCTGGAGGGCCACAAACCAGTCAGGTTGGCAGGCTATCTCTAATGCATATATATCTCATGCATATTCATTAGGGATATCCCAAAAACCTGCAAGGTTGCGGACTTCCAGGACCGGATTTGAGTAGCTCTGCTTTAGCACTTCTATCGGGGAAACTGAAGCAAGGCCCAAAAGCCTACCAAGTTCTACTGTATTACTAGTATATACAGTGCATTGCAAAAGTATTCATCTCCTCTGTGTTTGTCCTGTGTTGTCGCATTAAATTGGTGATATGCAAGGAGCAAAAAGAAACCTGAAAGCAGGAGTGTGCATATGTATTCACCCCCCAAATTCAATATTCTGTAGAGCCACCTTTTGCTACAATTATAGCTGCATGTCTCTTGGTGTATGTCTGTTAGCTTAGCACATCTAGCCACTGGGATTTTCACCCATTCCTTAAAGCAAAACTGCTCCAACTCTTTCATGTTAGGTTGCGTTGGTGTACAGCAGTCTTTAAGTAATGCCACAGATTCTCAATTGGATTGAGGTCTGGGCTTTGACTAGGCAGACATTCAAAGGTTTCCCTTATAAACCAGCTTCAGCAGTATGTTTAGGGTTATTGTCCTGCTGAAAGGTGAACCTTTTGTCCCAGTCTCAAATCTCTGGCAGAGTGAAACAGGTTTACCTCAAGAATTGCCCTGTATTTAGTGCCATCCATCGGTCTGACCAGTTTTCCTGTCCCTGCTGATGAAAAACATCCCCGCCACGTGCTGTTTAAACTCTAAATGTGTGTTATTTCCTTCTTTAAGCAATGGCTTTTTTCTGGCCACTCTTCCATAAAGCCCCGCTCTGTGGGGTATACGGCTTAAAGTGGTCCTATGGACAGATATTCCCATTTCCGCTTTGGATCTTTGTAACTCCTTCATGTTACCCTTGATGTCTTTGTGGCATCTCTGATTAATGCCCTCCTTGCCGAGTCTGTGAGTTTTGGTGGGTGGCCTTCTCTTGTCAGGTTTGTAGTGGTGCCATATTCTTTGTTTATTATAATTGATTTAATGGTGCTTCATGGGGTATTCAGAATTTGGGATATTTTTTATTATAATGCAACCCTGATCTGTACTTCTCCACAACTTTGTCTTTGACCTGTTTGGAGTGCTCCTTGGTTTTCATGTTTCTTGTTTAGTGGTGTTGCAGAGT
This sequence comes from Ichthyophis bannanicus, assembly GCA_033557465.1. Lineage (NCBI taxonomy): Eukaryota > Metazoa > Chordata > Amphibia > Gymnophiona > Ichthyophiidae > Ichthyophis > Ichthyophis bannanicus. Next base: position 564,077 of record JAWIIG010000024.1, on the reverse strand, counting down.
CAGGGGACATTTCAGAACAGGTATATTTATACAGGCATCGTGTGATAAATCATGTGACACTGATTGCACACAGGTGGACCCTAATCAACTAATTATGTGACTGAGGTGACAGATCTTTTTTAGGGGTTTCATAGCAAAAGGAATGAATACATATGCACTCACAACTTTTCAGTTTTACTTTTTTTTTTTTTTTTTAAATATATATACAAGGAATTTTGTTGTCATTTCACCAGCAATTTGGATTATATTGTTAGGTCCAATCTCCAGGAACAAGCAGGAATAAGTCCTCACATATGGGTATGTCGGTACTGACGGAGCCTGAGCGGGAAAGCTCCCCAGCTTCCCAGAAGGAAAGCTTTTGGGGCCTCCCATTGCGCATGCGCGTTGCCTTCCCGCCTTCCTGACCAACTCTCCTCAGTTCTTCTTTTTCCGCGGAGCCAGCAGGTCGTGTTCCTGTCACCGCTGAAGAAGTTGTTATTTTAATTTATTTCTTTGGCCGCGTGTCTGCCTTCCCCGATTCCAGACCGGTACCGCCGGTCTTTTTTCCTTTATTTAAAAATAAATAAATAAATAAATAAAAATCTTCTTTATTTCCCTCACTTGGTGTGTTAGTTCTGTGAGGCCTTTAGGCCTTCACTAATTCTCCTCATGGAGAAACAAGCCTCTGGGTTTAAAAAATGCACCAAGTGCAGCGGTACTATTTCAGTCACAGACACCCATGAATGGTGTCTTAAATGTTTGGGGCCTGACCATTCCATTCCGGATTGCCCATCCTGTTCTTTGATGTCTAAACGTGGCTTACTGAACCGGGCAGCCATGTTTCACATGCTGTTTTCTACAGATACTCCAGCATCGACATCTTCCAGGTCTTCCTCTCCTGATGGATCTCAGGTAACCAAACATTCCTCTGGCAGGTCCTCAAAGGGCAAATCTCCCTCTAAGTATCGAGATACCCCTGGGCTTGACCCTGAGGACCCTGCCCCAGCCAAACAACCCTGGCGGGAAGCTCCGGCTTCCAAAGCTCCTCCTATGGGGTTACAGGTTGACATCGATGGCACGGCCTCGACCGATCACCTTTTAGACTGTTCTGGGGTACTGGCTCAATCATCCGGTACCGACATCCAGACAGTCGTGGCGTCCATGGATCATACAGTTCAATCCATGCAGCAGGCCATTTTGGCTTTTATTAAGGCTGTGACGCCCTCGGTACCGCACCCTGCGGTACAGACTCCGGTTCCGGTACCACAACCGATACCGGTACCCATGCCTTCCACATCGACCAGGATACCGATTCCGGTTCCCGGTTCCGGGGTTTTTCCCGATACCGATCCGGTTCCGGGTACCCCCGATGTCGATACCGGTCGATACGCTTATCGATCCCTGGAAGCAAACAGACGATACTTTGAGTCTTCTGATGATTCTGATTCATCAGATGACTCTGCTGAAGTATGCCTTACTCTACCTGAGGAGCCCTCTTCTCCAAAGAGGAGAATGTCTCCTCCAGAGGATTTATCCTTTCAAGACTTCATCATTGAAGTAGCTAAAGGTCTTTCTATTTCTGTATCCTCTGAAAAAGAACCTAGAGCAAAAAAGTTAGACATTTTAGGATACTCTAAGGTTCCCAAAGAGGCAGTCACCTTGCCCATCCATGAAATTCTTCAAGAACACATGATGGACTTATGGGAGACTCCTCTCACCCTATCTCCACATTCTCGTCGTCTGGACACCATGTATCGTGTCCCCCCTTCTCCTGGGTTTCAAAAAACTCAGCTCCCGCACCACTCCATCGTGGTGCAGTCAGCTATGAAAAGGGTCAAGAGTACTAAAAGACATTCTTCTATTCCCCCAGGAAGAGAATGTAGGACTCTGGATGCTTTTGGAAGGAAAATCTTCCAAGCAAGTATGCTTATTGCCAGAATCAACTCATACAGCCTCTATATGGGCATGTTTCTGAAGGAAATTGCATTAAAAATACGCAATTTTCTCCCCTTTATCCCAGAGGATAGAAAGGAGGAGTTCATTCTTCTGCTGAAGCATACCCAAGATATTTCAAAGTTCTCCAACAGAGCAGCCTTTGACTCCTTTGAGGATGCTAGCAGAGCCTCAGGTATTGCCATAGCGGCTCGCAGAATTGCTTGGCTCCAGGCCTCTAACCTTGAACCCTGGGTCCAGGATGGGTTGGGAAATTTGCCCTGTACAGGTGAGAATCTGGTAAGGAGTGGCAAATCAAAGCCACTCAAATGGATGCAGAAAATTCTGCTTTAGATAGACTTTCTAAGTCTACCTCTACCCCTGTCAAGAAGAAATCTTTCAAAAAGCCTTTCTACAAGAAGGCGAGATTTGCCACAAATACTGGCCAACAATCTTCTGCAGCTCGTTTTGCTCCTAAGCGTCAGCAGCCTAAACAGGCCAGGGCAAAACCTGCAGGGGCTGCTACAGCCCAACAGTCCCAACCCCCTCAGGGTTTTTGACTTAAAACTAGAGAACTTAACCTTTCTGGCTCTAAATCATCCAGAACCTCTCACCATTCCAGGAAGGTTAACTCATTTTGCTCCCAGATGGGAGCAAATCACATCAGAGCAATGGACCCTCTCTATCATCAGAGAGGGCTACAAACTACATTTATCCAACCTTCCTCCCCATACCATGGTGAGAAGTTTCAATTCTCCCCCATCTCTCCTAGACCTGTTGGGTCAGGAGGTGACCACTTTTCTCGCCCAAAAGGCAATAGAAGAGGTTCCTCTTCCTCAACAAGGGTCAGGTTTTTACTCCCCTTATTTTCTCATTCCCAAGAAAACAGGGGGGGTACAGACCCATTCTGGATCTCAGAGAATTGAACAAATTTCTATACAGGGAGAAATTCAAGATGCTTTCTCTAGGCACTCTCTTTCCATATCTACAGTCAGGACTGGCTTTGTTCTCTAGATCTCAAGGATGCGTACACACATATACTCATCCATCCATCGCACAGAAAATTCCTACGGTTTCTGTTCCAGGGAAAACATTTCCAATACAGAGTACTTCCCTTCGGTCTAGCCTCTGCTCCAAGGGTATTTACCAAATGCATGGCAATAGTAGCTGCATTTCTACGCGCCCTGGGAATTTTTGTCTTCCCATACCTGGACGACTGGCTCATCCGAGCTCCGTCTCAGTCCGAGGCTCAGACTTCCCTGGATCGCACCAGGTGAATTCTACAGTATTTGGGACTTGTGATCAATCTGCCAAAGTCCCAACTCACCCCTACTCAATCCCTAGAATTCATAGGTGCCTGGTTGGATACCACCACCGCAAGGGCCTATCTACCTCAGGCCCGTTGCCAACGTCTAGTGCACTTAGCCTCTCAGACTCAGTCCAGAAGCCACTTGACTGCCAGAGAGATGCTACAACTATTAGGCCACATGGCCTCCACAGTGCATGTGGTGCCTTATGCTCGCCTACATATGAGAGCAGCTCAATGGACTTTATCCACCCAGTGGACTCAAGCATCAGGAGCTCTCTCAGACCAAATAGCAAACTCCAATCGTCTCTTTTGGTTTCTCCAATGGTGGATATCCACTCAAAATCTGTTGTTGGGAGCCCCCTTTCAACCATTGTTGCCCCAAGCAACCCTCACAACAGATGCCTCCCAAACAGGTTGGGGGGCTCATCTCCAAGATCTCTCCACTCAGGGCACTTGGTCTCCACAGGAGACCACCCTTCATATCAACCACTTAGAGCTAGAAAGATTGCTCGAAGTTCCAAGTTTTTCATACCCTCCTCAGCAACATGACAGTCCTTATTCACACGGACAATCAACTAGCCATGTTTTACATAAACAAACAAGGAGGGACTGGCTCTCTGTCGCTTTGCAACGAAGCTCTAAGATTATGGGCCTTCGCCAGAGAGCATCAAATCCATCTCCTGGCAGTATATCTTCCAGGAATCCAAAACTCTTGGGCAGACAGACTCAGTCAAGTTCTGCTTCCACACGAATGGTCCCTGCACATGGATCAGGTACTCAGAATCTTCCAGAAATGGGGAACCCCGGACATAGACATCTTTGCAAGTCCGTGGAATGCCAAACTTCCCCGGTTCTGTTCCAGAATTCCATGTCAGGGAGTTCAGACTAAGGATGCCTTCCTCCTGCATTGGGGTCAGGGTTTCCTGTATGCCTTTCCACCCATTCCTTTGATTCCCAAGACTCTGTTCAAACTTCAAAGGGATCAAGGGTCCATGATCCTCATAGCTCCACGCTGGCCACGCCAAGTGTGGTACCCTCTACTTCTGCGTCTCTCCCAAGCCCCCTCCTTGGACTTGGGAGCGGCTCCAGACCACCTGTCTCAGAAGGAGGGGACTTTGTGGCACCCAAACCCCAAGTCCCTTCACCTCAGAGCTTGGTTACTGAAGGCCTAGACCTTCAACACTTCAATCTTTCGCAGCAAGTGAAGGATATCCTACATGCCTCTAGGAAACCTTCCACTAGGCGTTCTTACGCTTTTAAATGGAAAAGATTTTCCATTTGGTGTGCTCAAAAGGGTCTTAACCCTTTGGCACTCCCATTGAATTCTCTTTTGGAATATCTCCTGCATCTTTCCAATGCAGGACTCAAAACGAATTCAGTAAGAGTCCATTTGAGTGCTATTGCGGCATCACTTAAGCCCATCAATGGACAACCTGTTTCCTCTCATCCTCTTATTGCAAGATTCATGAGAGGCTTAACTTTAACTAAACCTCCCATTCGACCTCCTCCGGTGGCATGGGACTTAAACTTGGTTCTTGGTCAGCTTATGAAGCCACCTTTTGAACCCTTAGCCACTACCTCCTTGAAATTTCTTTCCTGGAAGGTTATTTTCCTCATTGCAGTCACTTCAGCTCGCCGCATCATTGAACTGCAGGCCTTAGTGGCTAATCCACCTTACACAAGGTTCCATCATGATAAGGTAGTCCTTAAGACAAATCCTCACTTTATGCCTAAAGTGGTCTCATCTTAATCAAGAGGTTTATTTACCTGTCTTTTTTCCAGCTCCTCATGCATCCAATGCAGAGAGGAACCTTCATACTCTAGACCAGGGGTCTCAAACTCAAATTGCTTTGAGGGCCAAATGAGGACTTGTAGAGTAACCCGGGGGCCGCACAAGACGCAGGCCTCATTTGCATAAGGGCATCATTTGCATAAGGGCATCATTTGCATAAATATTTGCATAATGTTACCATACACTAACTTTTAGTAAACATGCCTCTTAATGAGTGTATGGATAAAGAAAGACTAAAAGATTTCTACATTACTATAAACCAGTGCCAACCGCCAGGCACATTAGGAACTACTAGAAACACTGCCCATTTAGAACCCATAGCAAACCTGCCGTGTCCTAACAGCACTACCAGGACTCACAAAGCACCATACCCTAACTATCAAAAGGCAACACTGCAAATATTAAATCAACACATTTCAGAGAATAACAATACATGACCTACTCGGGAAAGAGAACAAGTGGCAATGTCAAATAGGAATTACATAAACAGAATACCTCAGCTCAGTTACACATGCAGAACATACACCATCACCAAACAAGGAATCACAATTTAGAAACAGGAAGACAATTAAACTGGGAACCCCAAAAGCCAAACTTAGAATGTACAACACTGTAGAAATAAAACTATACATTGATTTCCTCTTGTATTAAATAAAGTGCAGACGTTAAAGATGCACATTTCCAAGAGCTGACATATTTCAGTTAATAAATTCAAAATAAAGAGATATTTTTCTACCTTTTGTGCATTTTTTTTAGTTGCAATTGTTCCAGTCACTTTCTTCTGGTTTCTTTGTGTCTTCTGCTAACTCTCCATCGTCTGCTGTCCATTTCTCCTTTCTTCTTTCCTAGTTTTTTTCCATTCTCTCTACATCTGCTTTAACATACTAATCATTCTCCTTTTGCTCTTTCCTCATTCCTATTTCATCCACTCAAATTTTACCCCTCCATCCTCAATCCCCACTTACTCTCCCAATACCCGGCCAATTGTAGATTTTTCTTCCCTCCCACACAAAATATATTTCCCCTCTCCATTTCACTCTCCCAGCCCCATCCCATTCTAATCGTCCCCCAACATCAACTCCCTTCTAGCTCCTGCCCAACCCAGCATCCGCTCCCTTCTAGTCCCCGCATCATCAGCCCATTTCCAGTCCTAGCTCCCTCCCCTCACAGCCCATTTCCTTTCCAAGCCCCCCTCCCCATCAGCCCATTTCCATTCCAAGCCCCCTTCCACTCAGCCCATTACCATTCCAAGACCCTGTCCCCATCAGCTATTTGCAGTTCAAGCTCCCCCTTCTACTCGGCCCATTTCCAGTCATAGCACCCCCCCCCCAGTCCATTACCAGTTCTAGCCCCCCCCCCCTAGCCCATTATCGGTCCTAAGCCCCCCAACAGCCCACTTCCAGGCCTAACCCTTCCATCGCCCCATCTACATTCTTAGCCCCCCCATAACCCCATTTTCAGTTTTAGGCCCCCAGTCAGACCACCTTCAGTCCTAACCCCCATCTGTCCATTACCAGTCCTAACCCCCATCACCCCATTTTCAGTACTACCCCCCCCCCAGCCCACATCAAGTCCTGCTCCCCCCCTACATCAAGTCCTGCTCCCCCCCTACATCAAGTCCTGCTCCCCCCCCACATCAAGTCCTGCTCCCCCCCATCAAGTCCTGCTCCCCCCCCACATCAAGTCCTGCTCCCCCCCCCAGCCACACATCAAGTCCTGCTCCCCCCCCCCATCAAGTCCTGCTCCCTCCCACCCCCCCCGGGAAAATTAAACTTTAAAAAAAACCCGGCTTCTGCTGCTGCTGCCGCCGCTGCCGTGGCCGGCAATAGCAGCAATATCGCAAGTCCCGCGGGCTCCCCCCCACCCGGCAGATCCCTTCCTGCTTGCCTGCCAGTTCTCCGCTTCGGCTTTCAGAGCCGCGAAGGGAGAGCTTCTCCCTCGTGACTCTGTTAAGCCCGCTGGGGCAGATGGGAAATTTCCCATCTGCCCCGGCGAGCTTAACAGAGTCGCGAGGGAGAAGTTCTCCCTTCGCGGCTCTGAAAGCCGAAGCGGAGAACTGGCAGCATTGGCAGGCAAGCAGGAAGGGATCTGCCGGGTGGGGGGGAGCCCGCGGGACTTGCGATATTGCTGCTATTGCCGGCCACGGCAGCGGCGGCAGCAGCAGCAGAAGCCGGGTTTTTTTTTTCCCCCCAATGCTTCGCGGGCCGCACAAGGGTCTCTCGTGGGCCGCATGCGGCCCGCGGGCCGCGTGTTTGAGACCCCTGCTCTAGACTGTAAAAGAGCTCTTGCCTTTTACCTCCACAGGACACAGCAACATCGAAAGTCTTCTCAGCTTTTTGTTGCTTTTGATCCTTCTCATTTAGGACTTCCAGTCTCCAAAAGAACACTCTCCAATTGGATTGCTCAGTGTATCTCTTTTGCTTACCTTTCTCTGGAGGGCCATGTCACCGCTCACAACGTGAGGGCCATGGCCACCTCTATGGCTCATCTAAACTCTTCAGGGGATCTCCCGGGCATCTTAGCTAGGGAATCCCCATATGTGAGGGCTTATTCCTGCTTGTTCCTGGAGATAGCACAGTTACTTACCTGTAACAGGTGATCTCTGGGAACAGCAGGAATTAGTCCTCACGACCCGCCCACCTCCCTTAGGAGTTGTATCTCTCTCTCTCTCTTCCTTTCCTCTCTCTATTGTCTCAGCTATAAACTCGAACTGAGGAGAGTTGGTCAGGAAGGCGTGAAGGCAGCGCGCATGCGCTGTGGGAGGCCCCAAAAGCTTTCCTTCTGGGAAGCTGGGGAGCTTTCCCGCTCAGGCTCCGTCGGTACCGACGTACCCATATGTGAGGACTAATTCCCGCTGTTCCCAGAGATCACCTGTTACAGGTAAGTAACTGTGCTTTATCAAAGGACGGTGTATTAATTATAATAAATGATAATAACGATAACAAGTAAAATGCACTGCCTTTTTGATCCTTTATGTTGGAGGGGAGGGTGTGGTTGTGCAAGAACTTTCTACCAGATGTGGTGGAAATGTCAGGAGGCGTGAAAGTTTTGGAATAGTGCCGAGGACATATTTCGGGAAATGACTATATCAGGCTTTTTGCGGGAGCCCAAATTTTACGTGCTAAACTTGCTATTGGTACTCATAGAGGATGGATGACTAAGTTTGGATACATGTGTATTGTTGCAGCCAGAAGGGAACTAGCTTGGGCTTGGAAATTTCCTTGTTTGCCAGAGATAGAGTACTTTTGAGATTGGACTTCATTTATCGAATGTGTGAAATTACTGCTTAGCACTGTATTTAGTCTTCTAAAAGGATTTGGTGTCCTTATAAGTAATGGAGGAAGACATTGGGGCAGATGTGATCAAAGGATGTAATCTATTGATTTTTTCCTATTCTTGCTATTTCATCATTAGACTGCATCAGTAATGCAGGAAGTTAGTTCTCCAGAAACAAGCAGGAAGTCAGTCCTCACATATGGGTGATGTCGGTGCCGAGCATTTCCCCAACTTTCAAAGAAAGCCTTTGGGAATGCTGCCATGCATGCATGGTCCCCTTCCTGACCAGGGGTGCCATCATGCTCAGTCTCCTCTTTTTCTGCGGAGACCAATGGACGCATGTCCTGTTCCCAGGAAAAATTCCTTAAAAATTATCCTCTTAGTTGAGTTTTTCCCTGTTTGCGTACCGGTTCCTCTTCCTACCTTGAGCCGGCACTGTTCCCGTCCCTGGCGCTGTTCTCGGCTCCCTTTATCTTTTTTTTTCATCGAGGTTTGCCTCGATTAGCGTTCGTGCCCTTTTTCACCTGGGGGTCGTCCACCTCGTCTGGGTGTGATCCACCATGTCTTCTGGTGGCTTCAAAAAGTGTGATCGTCGCAGTCAATTTATGTCTGTCAGTCTGTCAGAGACATCCACGACTGCTGCTTGCATTGCCTCGGCCCGGATCACGACAGTACCTCCGACCTGTGTCAGGCCATGACCCCTCACACCAAAAAGAAAAGGTCGGAGTTGCAGGAGATGATGTTCCCATGGTCACGCTCGTCCCCAGCTTCCCCAACACTGAGCCCAAAACGGAGTATCTCCTGTGAGGTCTGGGCGTCTTCGGAGTCCCGCAGCGGCTGCTCCTCCAGTAAGACACTGGACCCTGGCAAGAAAAAAGAAAAAATCCTCAACCCGTCAAGGTTCCACTGGGGAAATCCGACAAGGTCCCACAGAGGGGCGACTCTGAGTAGCGCCCTCCTAAGGTCTCTAGGAAGGAGTCCTTGGCTGATGGTGACTGCGCAAGGCTCCCCAAGACCACAGTCTTCGTTGAGAATGTGCCCACCAGAGCACCGGTGCTGGGCCCGAAACACACTGTATCCATGCCAAAAGCTGCATAGTCTTTTGGCATCGAGGCCTGAATGGCAGTCCTGGAGCAGAGTATCTCTGCCATCCTGACCATGCAGCAGGCAATGATGTCAGGTTCGTCCGCATCATGAGCCCCAACAACCAGACCCTCAACGGCAGTGGTGTCCCTTGCATCGAGCAGGGCTTCGAGCACTATCGGCTTCTAGCTAGCCCTTGGCACCGATCGAGGTCCCGGTCCTGATCCTCGGGTGTCTGGTCCTCCCTGGCTAGTTTCCGAAAGTCTGACCTGAGACCGGTCAGGAGATCCCGGTTCCCTGACGCAGGCCTCGTGTTGCGGGAGTTCCGATCCTTGGCCACCTCGTTGCCCTCTGAGTCTGACTGGGAGACCAATATCGAGGCCTCTTCTGAGAATTCTCTACACCGAGATATCCCCTTGGAGCTGTCTCCCCTGGAACTCCGGCGCCATTATCCCCCCCCTGAGGACGTGGCATTCCACGACTTTGTCTGGGTCATAACCTGAGTCCTCTCGGTCCTGACAGAGTCCGATGAGGACCCGTGCACCGAAGAACTGGAGATCCTCCAGTATGAGTCTCTGCCAAAGGAGGTTCTGTTGCCAGTGCAACCCATTCTCTAGCGGATGCTCCTATGGATGTGGGAGACCCTGGCCTCTGTGCTGGTGGTCAGCACACACTTCGATGCCATCTACAGCTCCAAGAGGAGTCCTGGCTTCCAGAAGGCCCAACTACCCCATAATTCCATGGTGGTGGAGTCTTCGATGCAGAAACTCAAGAGTCAGGAGACTTATTTGTCTGTACCCTTGGGCAGGGAGGCCAGAGCCTGGACGCCCTGGAGCGCAAGCGCTTTCAGAGATCTATGCTGAGCTGCTGGATAGAAACCTATGAGCTCTACATAGGCATGTATCTTAAGAGCCTCATTCAGGAGCTCGTGGGTGTCTCAGCAGGGCTCACCAGGGAACCCCCTGAAATGGTTCCAGACTTTGGTGGCCACCATCCATGACTGCTCTAAGTTCCTATCCCGAGCCGCCTATAATGGGTTTGAGGCTGTAGCGCATACGGCAGCTGCAGGCATCTGTGTCTGCGCCAGGTCTGGCTGCAGACCTTGGACCTCGAGTAATGGGTGCAGGAAAAGCTACTGGATGTCTCCTGCACCGTGGAGAACCTGTTTGGGAAACCTATAGCCGACAAGGTGGCCGACATTGAGGCCGAGGTGGTGACCAGACAGAGGCTCTCAAAGAAGACCCTCTACTCTTCCCCGTAAAAGAACTTCTGGGAAAAGGCCTACTTTATCAAGGAAGAAGAACCCTTTCCATCGAGTCACCACTTCCAAGTCTTCCCATGCCAGCAGCAGCAGGGATCCCAGCCTAAGGGCCAAGGACACAGACCCAGGAAGCCAAAGGACCCCAAGCCACAGACATCAGCTTCGGCTTCATCTGATGGGAGCTTTTGACTCGGAGTGCGTGGCCCCCCTCCCCCTGGGAGACTTCTAGCAGCCCACAAGGGGCCACCTGGCATTCAGCCCACAAATGGCTTGAGGTCACCTCGGACCGGTGGGTGTTCCTGATAGTGAAGGAGTGTTACCACCTCCACTTTCAACTGCCACCTCCAGGGCATTTTCCAGGAGAACCAGTGTGACCTCTACTTCACTAGGTCCTCTTGCTCTCAGAGCCAGCAGGTCTACTAAGGGACAAGGCAGTAGAGCCTGTTCCCCAGAACCTCTGGGGCAAGGGCTTCTATTCAAGGTACTTTTAAGAACCGGGGTTCTTGGACTTATCCTGGACCTCCGAGACCTGAACAAGTTCCTGGTGAGGGAGAAGTTCCAAATGTTCTCCTAGGACAAGCAGGATGAGTCAGCCACAATTGGTGACGTCATCCGACGGCGCCGAGACAGAAGTACTCTCCATAGCTCAGAAGGGCTTTCGCCCTTCTGAGCATGGGCCAACTGGCCCCACCCCCCTTCCCGCCCCTAGCTGACCAGTTTCAGTTCTTCCGCCTTGCCAGCAAGACGGACTTTTCTACTCTCCACCACTTTTAATTCTATCCTGCTAATCGTATGTATATAACAGTTTCGCTTGACTAAACGTTCTGAAGCTTCCTCTCAGGTCTGGCCCAGCCGAACTTGTTTCCTGCGGCCCTTGTAGATTCTGCTTCTTATGAAATATTCTGTTACTGTTGATCAGTTCAACTTGTGCTTTTCTTTTCTCTACCAGTATATATTGCAGTTTTTACCTTGCGTTAATACTTTGTCCAGCTTCTCTCAAACTCTCAGAGCTGCACTTAATCACCTTACCAGTCAGGTGCCATTGCTCTTGGACCTTCGTCGGACCTCGCAGATTCCCTGCCAGCTCTGCCGCCGCTCTGGGTGTGCCTAAGGGCCTCCACCCCAGCCGCAGGCTTGAGCCCCCAGCTCTAATGCTGCTCAGGTTGCGCCTAAAGGCCTCCAACCGCAGCAGCAAGCCTATATCCAACGCGGCTCAAACTTGAGGATCCTCCGGGTGTAAGAGCCCTCGCGGCAGCCGTTTCCTTCCTCCCTCGTGGCTTTCATGGGGGCGGCCATTTTCCGGCGACTGGGTTCTGGTCTCAGCTTGTATCACAGGCGCAGCATCTCAACGTCATTCCGCCCTCAGCTCCTGGCAGGCGATCCCTGTAGCATGAGGATCCCCACGTTGCTGCTCCACATCGCTTCGTCTGGTTGAAGGGGAGCGAGGAACTTGTCGAGAGAATTCCCTGGACGGCAGCTCCCCGCCCTTGTGTCGGCGGCGGCTCCGGATATGCCTCTTAGGCCTCCATTCCCAGCTGCGGGCCTCCGGTGGACATCCCGGTACTTCAACGTCTGTCTCTCTCCTGTTTGCTCTCCGGTGCCCTGGAGTCTCCAAATGCCCCTATCAAGCTCTGCTCCGGCCCTGCTTGTCCTGGGGAAAAATTGCGATCCGGCGGACTCAAGGTCCTCATGGCTGCGGCCATCTGCCCTATTACACCACGGGCCAGGCTCCTCCCCCTACGGCGCCATTGGTCGGCGCCGATCCTCTCATGGGAGCAGGAGCCACTCTTAAAGGGCATCCTCATCTGCGCCGCTGCTGGTGCCGCTTGAGGTGAGCTTTCTGCGCCGGTGCCCCGAGCATCGGCGCCGTCCTTCTGGCCGGATACAGCCTCTCCGAACGGGACCAACGGCAAGGGAGTTTTCCTGCGCCAGCGCCCAGAGCATCGGCGCTGAAGATGCCTCTGCGCTGAAAGTGACACTCGGTAAGGGACTTTCCTGCGCCAGCATCGGCGCTGCCGATGCCTCCACTGAAAGCGTCACTCGGAAAGGGAGTCTTCCCGCGCCAGCAGGCGCTGCCGACGCCTCTGCACTGCAAATGACACTCGGTAATGGCGAAAAGGACACTCGGCAACATATAGGCTGTTCTGCCTGCTGCTTGGCTAAACTAATGCCCGTGTCTCAGGGAGTAGTAACCTCCCGCTTTCCAGGCTTGGCTGCCAGGTTTCCACTGGGCCTCAGAACCCTTGTCGCCATGCCCTGTAACTAGCAGGCGTAGCAAGACCTTACGATTCTGGCGCCGGCAGTAGCCTCGGTGCCGCTGCTCCTGGATTCACCGGTCCCCTGGTCGTGCACAAGGAGGATAGCAGACTCGACCCCGCGCCATGACAACGTGACGCCGATCTGCGAATCCCCGGCAGCGCAGTGAAGGGGAGCTTCTCAGTGCCGATGCCAGCCCCCTTGGGAGGTACCATTACACGTGGCGCCGATCTGCGAATGCAGGCCTAACTCTGCAGCAGCCGCCGTACCTGTGCTATCTCACCCCACCGAGCTGTCACGCGCACTCAATTCCTGCCCTCTCTCTGTGTCACACAGAGCATACAGATGTAATCGCACTCTCACTAACCACAAAAGAAGTCGCAGCAGGCAGAGGAACCTTAAAGGCAAGTGGCCACCGGGTGGTGCAGTACGCACAGCCGGTGTCCAGGTGCAGAAGGTCACAGGTTCAAGTCCCAGCAGTGGCTCCTCATTTCAGTTAGAATGCACTGGGCCTGGTATAGGGCTAGGCACAAAACAGAACCTACACCTTCCTGTCAGCCAGGAAAACGACAGTGGCTCCCGCCTGGCCTGACTGATGGTACAGGGGTCATGAGTTCGATCCCCAGTGTGCCTAATGCATAAGGTTGGCTGAGGCATCACCCTTTACGTTTAAGTCCTGGGTCCACTCAATACCTTCAGTGGCACATTGCAGATCAGATGACTCCGGGCATCGCCCTCTACTGCTCAACGAGTACGGCAAACGCAATCGACCCATGGCAAAGGTCCTCAAATGCTGGCCCACCAGGCCCCCTCAATGAGAAGAATCTCTCTCTCTTACCACTCTAACTATATGGGCGCTCTCGCCCCCTCCTTGAGGCTGAAACGATACACAAGACCCTTCGCCAACAGCCTTTACCTTCACGGCCAAAGGCTATCTGCATTAGGAAAGGCTCAGGAGCACGAAGGACAATCTGGTTTGTGCATCCACACTCCTGGGCAACCACAGAGGCCTGAGCCCAGTACGGCTTGTGCATCCACACCCTTGGGCAACCACAGAGACCTAACCCCCACTCCCCATTATCGGAGCTCTCATAGTCGTAACCCTAACAGCAGTGTAGCATAATGGTTAAGACTCTGACTGATGGTGCAAGGTTCCTGGGTTCTATTCCCCACTGCGCCCACTGATTTGGGCTCCCTTTTTGCTCTTGAATAACAAGCTGAATGCGGCGGGTACCCCTTGGGGTTAGCCCTGGTTCCACCATGCGGAGTCTCTAAACATTCCAGACATGGAGGGTTATTTCATGGCTCAGGAACTCATCTGCAGCATATGGACCTTGCATCAAGGGGTGAACCCTGAAAAACCCCTAGTGTAAGCCAGTGGCCGACTCGAGCCCTTCTCCAGCCTCCCATCCTCCGTGAGCAATGGCAACACGGTGGTACTGTGCACACAGACAGTGTGTGAAAGAACAGAAGGTCACAGATTCAAAGCCCAGCTGGGGCTACTGCCAATCCAGTCCACATATTTAATACTAGGGTGTCCATAGGTCTATATGGGGCCCCTGGGAAGACGCTTGAAGTCACATGAAAGACCTTGCCGCGAAGGCTCGCCCATTTGTATCTGCCCTATCCTGGCAGCTCCAAGACTAGCTTCCACCTCAACATACTCTGCAGCCCCGACCCCCTTGAGCCTGCCCTCTTCTACGTGCAGTGAAGAGACCTGCACCTGTGCCATGTGACCGAGCAATTAACTAACCTTCAGGACCAGTAACTGCCTCGCCAAGGAGGGATAAGAGCATATGTAATGCTTTACCGGTCAGTAATCGCTCACTAGTACTGCGCAGGTCTCTAGAGGTAACACTGTCTCCACATGGAACACAGGTTCAAACATCACCCTACCACAAACCTTCCAGCTATGCCCTACTTCAGTTCCCCACTCTAAGGTGATGTGCTACACTCAATTGGTGTGTATAGGGGCGGAAGGTCACACAGGTACGGGTCCCAGCTGTGTATCATGCAGTCCATGTTCCCAACGACCTTGGGAGCTAGAGTACTAGATCTCATCTCCAAAGGAGACCTGTGGTCGGCATCCTGGTTTTTAAACCCAGAAACCCAGGGAAAAGCAGTGCCCGATAGGAAGTGGAGATGCACCAGTCACACAGCCCATGCGGCAGGTCACACAGCCTATGTCTACCATCCAAGGCTCTCCCGAGACGAAAGATGGGTGCAGGACACACACACGGCTAATAAGCCACTCCGCGGGCCACTTCAGTGCCTCCGAACCTTGCCCATTGGTGCATAGGTGCAGGGTGCAAGGTGTAGCAGTAGTCATCCCTTTCCAGCAGGAAGTCAGATGGCGAGGGCCTCCAACAAGGTTAGACGGCCAGGGCCTACCTCGAAAGGCCATGGTGGCTGATATGAAATGGGAAAAGGATTTTGTTTCCACAAGAACCAGCATGAAATTGGTAACAGCCCTCCATGCAAAATGACACTACAACCGGGCAGGAGGCTGCATAAGAAGGCCAAAGGCATTTACTTAATATGCCTTAGATACGCAATTCCGAAGATTAACATGGTCTTGGATAACTCTTAACTTACCACACTGCAAAACTCCTCCTCACTTGACTGATGCCTAAGGGCCCCTTATCGCCAAGTGACACCAGGCACTCACTGTTGAAGAGGACAGGCCTTGTCATCTCCAGTCACGGAGGACTTACATCTTGATCAACCTTGCTCCCTCCACTCACGATGGCAGGATATTCCTACCCCATCTGAAGGACCAAGGTAACTTATAGAAAGTTAACCCAGTCGTGTCCAAGTCCCGCACCTCTGTATTGTAAATGCTATGCATCCCGCTGCATTATATAATGCCCCTTGGAACCTACACTGAATAGTGTGGTATAGAAGAAGCAATAAATGAATAAACAAAACCTCCACGGGAAGTCCACTTGGTTGATGGACCGTGCCATCGTTCAGTTGATCTGGTTCAATCCCCGTGAGATAATAGACCAATTGCTTGATTCTAAAAAAAAAAAAAGAAAAAAAAAGAAAAAAGAAAAAATAAGACAAGAATTCAAAGCAATACCAACAAGGCATCCATCCAATACCTGCGCTTATAAGTACCCCTTATGAGGCTCTTGCCCTTGATGGCCCACTGATGGCCGATGACATTACGACCTGGAATAGGTCTCCAAGAAAGATATTTAGCATATATGGTCTGACGGCCCTACTCAGCTGTATGCCCAGGACATGCACGGAGCAGTGCGCTAGCCGGGCTGCCCAGTCACAGCGGACTCCTCCTGCATCTCCTTCTAGAAGTTAGGGCTGCAGTCTACTACTCGAGTCCATTGGTATATTCTACCCGGATGCAGACAGGGGCTCATGCCAGGCCAGCGTGCGTTACTGCACCCTTCGCATATACGCCCCTCGCGTCTGCATACCACTACGGGCCTACGTGCTCGGGTAGCAACATGCTCACCACAGGCTACCTGCTAGCCTAGCCGGTAGTCTAACCACTAAAGGCCTACATGCTCTGGTGGCCACAGGCTGCCTGCTAACCTTGCCTATAGTCTAGCCCTAAGTAGCGCCTCGGCCGTCCCCCTTCTACCACAGCTCATGACAGCTTGGGAGGCACCAATTGTGGCTGACTCATCCTGCTTGTCCTAGGAGAAAACGGAGTTACTTACCTGTAACTGGAGTTCTCCGGGGACAGCAGGATAAGTCAGCCACACATACCCGCCCACCTCCCCTGGAAAGGGGTCGACCTCCGTCCTGGTGCCCGCCTCCTAGCGGCAAAAGGCTCAGCTAGGGAAATACTGGTCAGCTAGGGGCGGGCAGGAGGGTGGGGCCAGTTGACCCATGCTCAGAAGGGCGAAAGCCCTTCTGAGCTATGGAGAGTACTTCCGTCTCGGCGCCGTCGGATGACGTCACCAATTGTGGCTGACTTATCCTGCTGTCCCCGGAGAACTCCAGTTACAGGTAAGTAACTCCGTTTTCTCCCTTGGGACACTGCTGCCCTACTTCCACCAGGGAGACTGGCTTTGCTCCTTGTACCTGAAGGATGCCTACACTCACATCCTGGTCCACCCATCTCACCGGCAATGCCTGATATTCATGGTAGGGGGAGGCCAATACCAATACAGGGTACTTCCCTTCAGCCTGGCCTCCTCGCCAAGAGTGTTCACAAAGTGCCTAGCAGTGGTAGCTGCTCACCTGCGCCTATAAGGGGTGTTCTAGTCTTCCCCCTACATGGGCAACTGGCTCATCAGAGCCGCATAAGCCAGTCAGAGCACAGAACATACCATCCTTCTGCAGCACCTGAGGTTTGTCATCAACTACCCCAAATCACAGAACTTTCCGGTGCAAGACCTATAGTTCCTTGGTGCCCAGCTGGACACAGTGCGGGCCAGAGCCCTCCTCCCTCAGGACAGGGCAGAATGGTGCCAGCTTGTCGTCTTCTTCGTCTTTTGGGACACATGGCCTCCACAGTCTGTCACACCCCTAGCCCACCTGCACATGCGGTCAGCCCAGTAGTGGACTCGAGCCACGGACCATCTCAGGAACAGGGTCAGGGTCTGGCACTAGCCCTTCCAGGTACCTCCACCACAGTGTATCCTGATCAGATGCCTCTCTCCAGGGCTAGGGAGCTCACTGCGGAGTTCACCGCACTCAGGGGTGACCAGGGTTGCTGGTCCAGGAAGGAGTCCCTGTTACAGATCAACCTCCTGAACTCCGGGCAGTATTCTCGCCCTATGTGTGTTCCACTTCCTCTTGCAGAACACACCTGTGCTGATCCAGATGGATAACCAGGTCACAATGTTCTTCTATATAAGCAAGCATGGGGAACAGGCTCATACACTCTCTGCCATGATGCTGTTGCCCACCTCTGCTCGCAAAAGCATGCCATTGCGCACTGCAAAGCAGTCTGCTTTTCGGGCCCGGACCAACTACATGACGGACAGACTCGGCAGAGTTCTGGCCCTCATGAGTGGTGTTTCGAACCTACAATGGCGAAGAAGCTCATCTGCTTTGGGGCTGGCCCAAGATAGATCTCTTCGCCTCTCCCATCAACACATAGCTGGCTAGCTTCTGCTTCAAGCAGCCGCACCCAGAGGGTAGTGGCAGACGTGTTCCTGATCTCATGGTCCAAGTGACTACTGTATGCATTCCCACTGACTCCCCTGGTCGCCAAGACTCTGTTCAAAATTCAGAATTGAGAGGGCATCAGTGATGCTGATCGCCCCTAGGTGCCCCAGGCAACCCTGGTTCCCATTACTTCTCTCACTGGTGGCGACATGCCCAGTATCCCTGGGTCGAGCCCTGAACCTCCTTTCTCAGGAGGGAGGGGGCTCCTTTCTGCACCCTGATATGGGGTGGTTTACTCTAATGGCCTGGCTGCTGAGAGGGTAGCCTTGGCCCTGCTCAAATTTTCTAGCCTCCAGGAAGCCCTCCACGAGGAGGACATGCCTTTAAGTGGCTCAGGTTCACTCTGTGGTGAGCAGATAGGAAGGAGAACCTGCTCTGCTGCTATGTTCAGCTGGTACTCCAGTACCTGGTAAACCTTTCATGCACAGGACTAAAATCTAACGCAGTCCAGGTGCATCTGAGTGCCATAGCCACTCACCAACACTCAGTGGGAGGAAAGCGCTTATCTCCAGGAACAAGCAGGAATAAGTCTTCACATATGGGTACGTCGGTACCGACGGAGCCTGTGCGGGAACGCTCCCCAGCGTCCAATCAGAAAGCTTTTGGGAGCATCCCTCAGCGCCTGCGTGCTGCCTTCCCGCCTTTCCAACTGTCTCTCCTCAGTTTTCGTTTTTCCGCGGAGCCGGCAGGACGTCTTCCTGTCACCGCAGAAAATTTTTTCTTTAAATCTTTTACTTTTTGTTTTCTTGTACCGGTACCGCCGGTGGTTTTTTCTTTTCTTTTTTCTAAAACTCAGGGAGTTTTATCCCTCGGTTTCTGTCTTGAATTTTTGGGCCTGTAAGGCCTCTCCATTATGGAGCCGCCTTCTCCTAAGAAGTGCCTTAACTGTGGAAATACAGTTTTCTTTTTAGACTCCAATAACTGGTGTCTAACCTGTTTGGGTCCTGACCCTTTTCCTCCAGAGCCATCAGGCTACAATTTTATGAGAAGAAATTCTCCATTTCGAGTTTCCCTCGATGCAGTTTTCCCTTCTAGTGTAAGGGCACCGACCATTTCTTCTCTACAGGATCAGGTAACGCACAAACAGTCTGTTAAGACTAGCCAATCCTTGGGTGGTAGGTCTTATGCCAAGCATGATGACTGCTCCAGCCTTGCCCTCAAGACCCCATTGGCTTCAAAACCCCAGCGGGAGTCTTCGGTCTCCAAAGCCTTTCAGGGGTTTCAGGTTGTTCCTGGGGCTCACCCCTCACAGGACATACCTGAGCCAAGCTCGGGGGTGGCATCCGCTTCGAGCGGTACCGATAACCCGGCATTGGCACTGGTGTTGAGCGATCCACTCCTCACCAGGGATCGTCATCTGGTGTACTCGGTGCCTTCGGGACCGATCGATACCCAGATTGACTTTCCAGTATCGGCAGCTCCGTCGATACGACCCCTGACGTCGGTACCATCTAGACATGCATCGATAGATTTGCTTCCTTCGATGCCGAGTCTAGAATCGATATCTAGTCTGGAAGACTGGGTACCGATGCATCTCAGAACCAACACGCACCGATTCCGGATGCCCGGTACCGAGGATATTCACCGAGACTTTCGAGTTTCCTCGGTACCGTTTGAGCAGTCTCCGATGACTGTTTCGATGTCGGTATCGCCTTCGATTCCGGCTCAGCTACCGGTATCGGTGTCGATGCTGGTACCTGCAGTAACATCGAGACCAGCTCCATCCATGCTTTTTTCACCAGGATCGCTCCTTTCTATACCTAGTTTGGAGTCGATACCTAGCATGGACGATACCGTACTGATGGTTTCAGGTCATACCCGCCAGTCCATTCATTAGAGATCCTGTTTTGCACCGCACAAGTACTGGTGCCCAGCCTAGTTCTTCGAGCTTAGCCTGTCCAGGGATTGTTCCCATTGGAGATCCTTCTTTTCAGAAATTTCTCCTTGACATGGCAACATTCCTGGCTATTCCTATCCCTGGCTATGATCCTACACAAGGCTTTTCTGGGAGAAAGGAAAATATAATGCTTCCTTTACATCATTCTTTACAGGATCTTCTTCTGAAAATATGGGAAACACCTTTAAGGGCTTCCTCACCTTCTACAGCAACTACTCTTCTGTATCAGGTGCCCCCCTCTCCAGGGTTTCAAAAGACTCAACTTCCCCATCATTCCATTGTTGTGGAATCAGCAATGAGGAAGGTAAAAAGCAAGAAGAAGCATTCTTCTTTCCCGCCAGGTCGTGCATCTAGAACACTAGATGCCTTTGGACGTCAAACCTTCCAAACATCTATGCTGGCAACAAGGATTCTCTCATATATTTTTTTTATGAGTCTATCTCTTCAGGAGGTCACAGAGAAATTATCTCTTTTGACTCCTTTTCTTTCAGAGCCCAAGGCTGCAGAATATTCCTTGCTTCTTAGTCATAGCCAGAATATCTCTAGGTTTCTTTCTCGTGCTTCCCTAGACTCCTTTGAGTCTGTTAGCAGAACCTCTGCTATAGCCATAGGAGCACGATGTAGAGCCTGGCTCCAAGCTTCAGACTTTAGCAGATGGGCACAACAAAGACTGGGTAACACTCCTTGTACTGGAGAAAATCTCTTCAACAAGGAGTCTTTATGTCAGGTTGCTCATTGCTCCACTGACTTCCCTGCTTCTGAGGGCCATCCTAAACCTTCTCCTTCCCCAGCAGGTAAGAAATGCCCTACCAAACCTCCTTTTCCTAAAAGAAGGTTTTATTCTTCTCCTGCCCATCATGCCGATGTTCCCAAACAGGGGAAACCTTGCCCTGGTCTGAAGAATCCAAACTCAAGCCAGGAAAATTAACCCTCAATGGGGTTCTAATTGATCTCTTATAACATACAGTTCACTTCTTCTCAGCAGAAGTTTTTTCACTGTTTTTTCCTTTAAAACTCTACGCTTGGATTCCTGTTTCCAGGACATCCACTTGCTCTCAATTAAGCTGAGCTGTCAGGAGATTCATGTCTGTGGGTCACAAGGTTTTCCTCCTCTTCCTTCCATGAAGAGAGGTTTACCAACTATCTCATGATAGTTTCCCTGTACCACCATGAATTTTTCCTTCTACAGACTTACCATATAGCAAGTCTCCCTTCAGCTCCTATTTTTTCTTTACCCTCTTTTTCAGGGACTCCCCTGTAAGAGTGCTACCATACCACTGGAAGGCTTTCTTAGCCTTTCTAGTCTTCCTTTCCTTTCCAGTGTAGAGTTTTTCTCTGGAGTTACCTCCCTACTTTCATTGGGCAGCTCATCAGACATGATCAGGATTTCTCCTCTTGTTCTGTCTGTTCTCTCTGTTACAAACAGAGGAAGTCTCTCTGCTGTTCTATTCAGCAGCTGCCCATGCAGGAGTTCCAGTGCTTTGACTACTGGTACTTTCTACGAGTTCCAGTCTTGTCTTACACTACTTTCTCTAATCTTAGTAGTGCTTCCAAGATAGTGCTCATCTATCTTGGAAAATCCTTATCGCTTCTTTTCTGTCATCTCCAAATCCCTGGAGTTGGCAGCATAACTGAGGTGGCAGCTGGTTTCCTCCAACAGCCACTTTTATTCCCCAATTCTCCTGCATAGTGCTCTCTGCAATCCTACTGAGAAGCTTTCCACTATGGGCCCTTGCTAGAGAGCATGAGGATTTTTTCTCTAATTTCTATCCTATATGGTTGAAAAAGGCTTCCTCAGTCATTCCTCATGACTGTAGGGGTTCTTTATACCCTTCTGTTTCCTTTTAATAAAGGACTTAAGCCTTCTCTATGTGACAGTCTAAAGAGTCACCCAGTTTCTACAGGAAATATGCTCTTTTTCCTTGCAGCTTGTCCTCATGGTATCCTAATCCTTCTTGGACAGCACATATTTAATTAAACAACGCATGATACCCCCCCTTGTTCCTCAAGTGGGTCAACCTGGTATCTCATCCTATGCGTTTTCTGTCCATTTACCATGCGAGAGTTCTATAGGACTCAGAACTTGATGTTTACAGACTGATATTATCCTCTGTTTTTCACACAACCATCCTGGTTATTCCACTGGATGGCATTCCTGCACCATTTTAGCCAGGGAGAATAGATTCTCTATATAGCTCCTCAAGTAGGTTCCACCTTGTTAGATGAATCTTTCTCCTTCATATCTCCCATGTGAATGTTCTTATGAACATATCTGTATCTGCTTAGTTGCAGACATTTATCTTTAGACATCTATATACATGTATGTATATATTTCTATATACTTCTCTATAGATACATATGTCTGTAAGCTGTGTGTGCATATCTATGCCCTTCCAGTTCTCACTATATATATATATATATATATATATATATATATATAGATATATATATATATATAGATATAGATAGATATAGATATATATATAGATATAGATAGATATAGATATAGATATAGATATAGATATAGATAGATATATAGATATATATAATGTCCCTATGTGTATCTGTCGAGATGCTTCCTTATAGGTAGATATGTATTACCATACTTATCTCTCTAACTGTCTATGCTTATAAAGGGTTTTTACCTTTCTATAGGTTCCAGACAGTGGGCTTGCATATCTTCATACTGTCCCTCCGTATGTCTGGGTATTATGCACACAACCACTTCTTTGGTACTGACAGCTCCTACTTTAACCCTAGGTCTAGATATCCCTGAAGCTCCATGCTTCACTATCTTTCCTATCTCTCAACAGATAGGAAAGACAGGCTGGATCTTCAGTAGATCTGAAGTTTCCACCCTTCAGACATCTATCCTCCTTGGGAATATGGGCTTTTTTCCATACCCCTTCTTCCCTCCAGGACTGGGCTAGTTGTCCAAATCAGTCGGTCTTCCTCTTTTGCTCCTAAATGTTACTAACTCTGTATCCAAAGGAGTTCCCAGCTTTTTCCATAAAGCTTCCACTAAAGACCTGACATTTGGGTACTACCCCAGGTGACACCTGGGTCACCTGTCAATTCCAGATTTGGACCTTCGCCGTCACTTTAGTGAGATCACCTTGAACATTCCTCTGCTGGATCTCCAGTAGACTCCATCAGCCTCTCTACTTCCTGCAATCCAGTAGGTGAGGTCCATATTGTGTTTGTTCATGTCAATATTTTCATGGTAATTGTCATACATACAAGGACTCCTTACCTGTAGTCCTTAGGTTAGCTGTTTTCCTACAGCTCTTCTTTTTTCAACTCCTACCCTCCATCCTCAAGATGCCTGCCCATATGAGGTGTAGCATGTTCCAATCCTCACCATGCTGGGGCTCCGGGCATCTTAGCTTGGGAGTCCCCATATGTGAAGACTCATTCCTGCTTGTTCCTGGAGATAGCACAGTTACTTACCTGTAACAGGTGATCTCTGGGAACAGCAGAAATAAGTCTTCACAACCCACCCACCTCACCTAGGAGTTGTATCTCTCTATCTATCTTCCTTTCCTCTTTCTCTCTTTTGTCTCAGCTATAAAACTCAACTGAGGAGAGACAGTTGGAAAGGCGGGAAGGCAGCACGCAGGCGCTGAGAGATGCTCCCAAAAGCTTTCTGATTGGACGCTGGGGAGCTTTCCCGCACAGGCTCTGTCGGTACCGACGTACCCGTATGTGAAGACTTATTCCTGCTGTTCCCAGAGATCACCTGTTACAGATAAGTAACTGTGCTATCTAGCCAGCCCCTGGTTTCCTGTTTCCTACGGGACCTTCTGCTTTCCAAGCCCCCCTGTCCGCCTTCTGGCAGCAGAATGGGACCTTAACGTGGTGCTCTCCCAGTTGATTAGGTCACCGTTTTGAGCCATTGGCCACCTGCCACCTCAGATACCTATCCTGGAAGGTGGCCTTCCTGGTGGTCCTGACTTCAGCTTGCAGAGTTAACTAGCTTCAAGCACTGGTGGAAGACCACCCCCCCCCACCCCGTACACCAGGTTCTTCAAGAAACAGGGTAGTGCTCCACACCCTTCCTAAGTTTCTCCTAAAGGTGGTATCCCTGTTTCACCTCAACCTGGAGGTGTTACTCCCCACCTTCTACCTGCGGTCTCAAGCTGGCAAGGAGAAGCTCATACTCCACACACTGGACTGTAAAATGGCCCTGTCCTTCTATGTGCAGCGAACCTAGGGCCACTGTAAAGCACTTCAGCTTTTCATGTCCTATGACCCCAGCAGACTGGGGCTCCCTGAAACCAAACACCCTATTCTCTTGGGTGGCGGACTGCATCGCCCTTGCTTATGAGTGGCTGGGCCTCTCCCTGGAGCACCGGATTTCAGTGCATCACATGAGGGTGATGGCTATGTCATTGGGCCACCTTCATTCTGTGCCAGTGACAGAAATTTTCAGAGCTGCCACTTGGTCATCCTTTCACACATTCAGAACACACTACTACCTGGAAAGTGAATCCCGCTGGGACAGTGCCTTTGGTCAGGCAGTACTGCGTAATATTCTGTGAGTGTAGGGCAACACCTGCCCTCTGACCCTCTGTGTTCAGGCTATTGGAGTAATAGTGTTGCTGGACTCGAGGGTCTTGCAGAATCTCTCAGCAGGGACTTGCCTTCTGCAACTCATGACCACCCTACCAGGTGCTATTGGTACTGCCGTGGTTTGATCCTCAGAAGCCTGGAGCTAGGGAGTCCCATATGTGAGGACTGACTTCCTGCTTGTTCCTGGAGAAAGCGTAGTTACTCACCTGTAACAGGTGTTCTCCAGGAACAGCAGGAATCGGTCCTCACCACCCTCCTTTCTCCCCTTGGAGTTGCCGTCTTTGTTTTTGCCTGACTGCCATCTTAGCTATGTCATCTGACGGAGCAAGATGGCACCCTTGGATGGGAAGGGGACGACACATCCATGGTAACATTCCTAAAGGCTTTCTTTGAAAGCTGGGTTAATGTTCCACGTGGGCTCTGGCACCGTTGTCACCCATACGTGAGGACTGATTCCTGCTGTCCCCAGAAAACACCTGTTACAGGTGATTAATTACGCTTTATAGTATACTGTTGTGCACTGTAAGAAGGCATGAATTATCCCATTTGGGGAGGGTTTTGGAGGGCAGGGATGTTTGGCACATTGTAATTAGCAGTGTTAGTGGCTGCCTAAGAAACTGCTGGCATGCAAAGATAGCATGACGCCAAATGTTTACTTTCAATACATTTTTTTTTTCACTTCCAAAAAGGACACACATCTACATCAGTCCTCTAACTCTATCACAGATTTACAATATATAACCCCTTTCCACACACCAACACAGACCAATAAGGCAACCAGTGCTAAAGTTGTATACTTTCTCCAGGACCAAGCAGGAAGTCAGTCCTCACTTATGGGTGTCATCGATGCCGATGAAGCCCCAGCGGAGCATTTCCCCAGCTTTCCATGAAAGCCTTTGGGAATGCTGGTACGCATGCGCGGTTCTCTTCCCGCCTAAAGGTGCCATCTTACCTCAGTCTCTTTTTTTTCCCTTATAGCCCATCGGACGTGTGTCCTGTTTTCCCGCTTAAAAGTAGATTTTTTTTTCTAGCATTGTTTCGCTTCTTTTCTTCGGATTTGACGTCGGTTCCCCTCCTGCCGGGATCGGTACACCGGTATCGAACACCCTTTTTATTTTTCGGTTTTTGCCCTTAGTGGCTAGGAGTTCGCGCCTAAACATTTTCTTTTTCCCTGGAAGGCCGGTCTTTTGACCATGCGGGGACCCTTTTTTCCCCCATGTCTTCCAGTGGTTTTAAAGTGTGATCGATGTAAAAAGATTGTCTCTCACCGACACACACTACTGCTGCCTTCTGTGCCTGGGACCGGACCACGATTCTAAAACGTGCGGGCCATGTGGAAAAATGTCTTCCAAGGCCCTCCGAAGTCGTCAGCAGCAAAGTGAAAGGTTTATCTCCAGGAACAAGCAGGAATAAGTCCTCACATATGGGTACGTCGGTACTGACGGAGCCTGCGCGGGAATGCTCCCCAGCTTCCCAGAATGAAAGCTTTTGGGGCATCCCACAGCGCATGCGCGCTGCCTTCCCGCCTTTCCTACCAACTCTCCTCAGTTCTTCTTTTCCGCGGAGCCAGCACGTCGTGTTCCTGTCACCGCTAAAGAAGTTCTTTATTTTAATTTATTTCTTTGGTCGCGTGTCTGCCGACGCCGGACCGGTACCGCTGGTCCTTTCTTTAAAAAAAAAAAAAAAAAAACTATCTTTTTTCCTCACTTGGTGTATTTTCTTCTTAGGCCTCCAGGCCCACAAGAAACTTTCCCTCATGGAAAAACCAGCCTCCGGCTTCAAAAAATGCACTAAGTGTAGCGGTACAATTTCTGTTACAGATACCCATGAATGGTGTCTTAAATGTTTGGGGCCTGAACACTCCATCCCGGATTGCCAGTCCTGTTCTCTAATGTCTTAAACGAGGGTTACAGAACCGGGCAGCCAAGCTCCATGTGCTGTTTCCCACGGATGCACCGCCGGTAGCATCGACATCTTCCAGGTCTTCCTCTCCTGATGGATCTCAGGTAACCAAACATACTTTTAGCAGGTCCTCGAAGGGCAAATCTCCCTCTAAGCATCGAGATGCCTCCGGGCTTGCCCTTGAGGATCCTGCCCCAGCCAAACAACCCTAGCGGGAAGCTCCGGCTGCCAAAGCTCCTCCTATGGGGTTACAGGTTGACATCGATGGCACGGCCTCGACCGATCACCTGTTAGACTGCTCTGGGGTACCGGCACAATCTCCCGGTACTGACATCCAGGCAGTCGTGGCGTCCATGGATCACACTGTGCAATCCATGCAGCAGGCTATACTGGCTTTCATCAAGGCTGCGACGCCGTCTGTACCACAACAAGCTCTGTTGTCGGTGCCGGTACCGGTACCAACTTCGATACCGGTACCGGCTGTATCGACATCGGCCAGGATACCGATTCCGGGTCCCTGTACGCCTATCAATCTTTAGAATCGAGCAGACGATACTTCGATTCTTCTGATGATTGAGTCATCGGATGAGTCCCCTGAAGTATCTGTCACCCTTCCTGAGGAGCCACCTTCTCCAAAAAGGAGAATGTCTCCTCCAGAGGATTTGTCCTTTCAAGACTTCATAATAGAAGTAGCTAAAGGACTCTCTATTTCAGTAACCTCTGAAAAAGAACATAGAGCAAAAAAATTAGATATTTTGGGATACTCTAAGGTTCCCAGAGAGGCAGTCACCTTGCCAATTCATGAAATTCTTCAAGAACATTTGATTGAATTGTGGGAGACTCCTCTCACCCTTTCTCCTCATTCTCGTAGATTGGACACTATGTACCGTGTCCCTCCCTCCTCCTGGATTTCAAAAAACTCAGCTTCCTCACCACTCCATTGTGGTGCAGTCAGCTATGAAGAGGATAAAGAGTACCAAAAGACACACTTCTACTCCCCCAGGAAGAGAATGCAGGACCTTGGATGCTTTTGGTAGGAAACTCTTCCAAGCTAGCATGCTTATTGCCAGAATCAATTCATACAGCTTTCATATGGGTATGTTTCTGAAGGAGGTTGCAGAAAAACTGCACAACTTTCTCCCTTTTATTCCAGAGGATAAAAGGGATGAGTTCCTTCTTTGGCTTAAGCATACTCAAGACATTTCAAAGTTTTCCAACAGGGCAGCCTTTGATTCTTTTGAAGGTGCCAGCAGAGCCTCAGGCATTGCTATAGCTGCTCGTAGAATTGCTTGGCTCCAGGCTTCCGATCTAGAACCCTGGGTTCAAGATGGTTTAGGAAATCTGCCCTGTACAGGTGAAAATCTATTTGGCAAAGAGTGGCAAATTAAAGCCACTCAAATGGACGCAGAAAATGCTGCTCTGGATAGACTTTCTAAGTCTACCTCCACTCCGGCCAAGAAGAAATCTTTTAAAAAGTCTTTTTACAAGAAGGGCAGATTTCCTTCCACTTCTGGTCAACAATCTTCTACAGGTCGCTTTGCTACTAAGCGTCAGCAACCTAAACAGGCCAGGCCTAAAACTGCAGGGGCTGCTGCAACCCAGCAGTCCCAAGCCCCTCAGGGTTTTTGACTTGATACTAGAGAACTTAACCTTTCTGGCTCTACAACAGCCAGAACCTCTCACCATTCTAGAAAAGTTGGCTCATTTTGCTCCCAGATGGGAGCAAATCACATCAGAGCAGTGGACCCTCTCCATCATCAGAGAGCGCTACAAACTTCATTTCTCAGACCTTCCTCCCTTCACCATGGTGAGACATTTCAATTCTCCCACATCTCTCCTCGACCTTCTGCATCAGGAGGTAACCATCCTTCTGGCCCAGAGGGCCATAGAAGAAGTTCCTCCTCTTCAACAGGGGTCAGGATTTTACTCCCCCTACTTTCTCATTCCAAAGAAAATAGGGGGATACAGACCCATTCTAGATCTCAGAGAAATGAACAAATTTCTATGCAAGGAGAAGTTCAAGATGCTTTCTCTAGGCACTCTCCTTCCATACCTACAGAGTCAGGATTGGCTTTGTTCTCTAGATCTCAAGGATGCGTACACTCCTGTCCTCATCCATCCATCTCACAGAAAATTCCTACGTTTTCTGTTCCAGGGAAAACATTATCAATACAGAGTGCTTCCTTTCGGTCTAGCCTCTGCTCCAAGAGTGTTCACCAAATGCATGGTAATAGTTGCTGCATTTCTCCGCACTCTGGGAATATTTGTCTTCCCATACCTGGGCGACTGGCTCATCCGAGCTCCAACCCAGTCAGAGGCTCAGATCTCCCTGGACCGCACCAGGCGCATTCTGCAATACCTGGGACTTGTGGTAAACCTCCCAAAGTCTCAGCTCACCCCTACTCAGTCCCTAGAATTCATAGGGGCCTGGTTGGACACTACTACTGCAAGAGCCTATCTTCCCCAGGCTCGTTGCCAACGTCTAGTGCAATTAGCCTCCCAGATTCAGTCAAAGAGCCACTTAACTGCCCGAGAGATGCTACAACTACTAGGCCACATGGCTTCCACAGTACATGTGGTGCCCTATGCTCGCCTGCACATGAGAGCAGCTCAATGGACTTTGTCCACACAGTGGACTCAAGCTTCAGGAGCTCTCTCAGACCAAATAGCAAACTCCAAACGTCTCTTTTGGTTTCTCCAATGGTGGATGTCCACTCAAAATCTGTTGCTGGGGTCCCCCTTCCAACCTTTGTTGCCCCAAGCAATCCTCACAACAGATGCCTCCCAAACAGGTTGGGGAGCTCATCTACAGGACCTCTCCACCCAAGGCACTTGGTCCCCACAAGAGACCTCTCTTCATATCAACCTCTTGGAACTTCGAGCAGTGTTCCTAGCTCTCAAGGTCTTTCATACCCTCTTCAGCTACCAGACAGTCCTCATTCAAACGGACAATCAGGTAGCCATGTTTTACATAAACAAGCAAGGAAGAACTGGCTCTCTGTCGCTTTGCAACGAAGCTCTAAGATTATGGGCCTTCGCCAGAGAGCATCAAATCCATCTCCTGGCAGTATACCTCCCAGGAATTCAAAACTCTTGGGCAGACAGACTCAGTCGAGTTCTGCTTCCACACGAATGGTCCCTGCACATGGATCAGGTACTCAGAATCTTCCAGCAATGGGGAACCCCGGACATAGTCCTATTTGCAAGTCCGTGGAATGCCAAACTTCCCCGGTTCTGTTCCAATATTCCGTGTCAGGGAGTTCAAGCCAAGGATGCCTTCCTCCTTCATTGGGGTCAGGACTTCCTGTATGCCTTTCCACCCATTCCTTTGCTTCCCAAGACTGTTCAAACTTCAGAGGGATCAAGGATCTATGATCCTCATAGCTCCACACTGGCCACATAGCTCCACACTGGCCACTTCTGCATCTCTCCCAAGCCCCCTCTCTGGACTTGGGAGCTGCTCCAGACCTTCTGTCTCAGGAGGAGGGGACTTTGTGGCATCCAAACCGCAAGTCCCTTCACCTCAGAGCTTGTTTACTGAAGGCCTAGACCTTCAAGACTTCAATCTTTCGCAGCAAGTGAGAGATATCCTCCATGCTTCCAGGAAACCTTCCACTAGGCGTTCCTATGCTTTTAAATGGAAAAGATTTTCCATTTGGTGTGCTCAACAGGGTTTTGACCCTCTGGCACTTCCTGTGAATTCTCTATTAGAATATCTCCTGCATCTTTCCAATGCAGGCCTTAAGACAAATTCAGTAAGGGTCCATTTAAGTGCTATTGCAGCATCCCTTAAGCCTGTCAATGGACAACCTGTTTCCTCTCATCCTCTTATTGCAAGATTTATGAGAGGCCTAACTTTAACTAAACCTCCCATTCGACCTCCTCCGGTGGCATGGGACTTAAATTTGGTTCTTGGTCAGCTTATGAAGTCACCTTTTGAACCCTTAGCCACTACCTCCTTGAAATTTCTTTCCTGGAAGGTTATTTTCCTTATTGCAATCACTTCTGCTCGCCGCATCAGTGAACTGCAGGCCTTAGTGGCTAATCCACCTTATACAAGGTTCCATCATGATAAGGTAGTCCTTAGGACAAATCCTCACTTTATGCCTAAAGTGGTCTCACCTTTTCATCTTAATCAAGAGGTATATTTACCTGTCTTTTTTCCAGCTCCTCATGCATCCACTGCAGAGAGGAACCTTCATACACTAGATTGTAAAAGAGCTCTTGCCTTTTACTTACACAGGACACAGCAACATAGAAAGTCTTCCCAACTTTTTGTTGCTTTTGATCCTTCTCATTTAGGACTTCCAGTCTCTAAAAGAACACTGTCCAATTGGTTTGCTCAGTGTATTTCTTTTGCTTACCAGAGTAAGAACCTTTCTCTGGAGGGCCATGTCACAGCTCACAATGTGAGGGCCATGGCCACCTCTATGGCTCATCTTCATTCTGTGTCCATCGACCAGATCTATCGAGCAGCTACCTGAGCCTCGGTTCTTACCTTCACAGCCCATTACTGTTTGGACAACGACTCCCGCCGGGATGCCTTGTTTGGTCAGGCTGTCCTCAAACACCTGTTTCATTCTTGAACAACTCCTGCCCTCCTTCCCTGAATGGATGCCTGAGATCCATAGGAAGACGAGGAACCCTTCAGGGTCTCATACCCTTGGGGATCTCCCAGGCATCTTAGCTAGGGAGTCCCCATATGTGAGGACTTATTCCTGCTTGTTCCTGGAGATAGCACAGTTACTTACTTGTAACAGGTGATCTCTGGGAACAGCAGGAATTAGTCCTCACAACCCACCCACCTCCCCTAGGAGTTGTATCTCTGTCTTTCCTTTCCTCTCTCTCTCTATTGTCTCAGCTTTAAACTTGAACTGAGGAGAGTTGGTAGGAAAGGCGGGAAGGCAGCGCGCATGCGCTGTGGGATGCCCCAAAAGCTTTCATTCTGGGAAGCTGGGGAGCATTCCCAAGCAGGCTCCGTCGGTACCGACGTACCCATATGTGAGGACTAATTCCTGCTGTTCCCAGAGATCACCTGTTACAGGTAAGTAACTGTGCTTTCTCCGACTTGGCCTCTGCTCGTGCCCGGACCTCGTCTGAGGCTTCGACACCTCGGGATTCCGATCCCGAGAGGCGTCGGAGCTCCTCGGACAGGGGGTCCCCCAAGAGGGAACATAATAGGAAGAAGCGGCTCGCGAGGGCGGCGTCGATGGAGGTCCCTGGACCCTCGAGGTCCAGGTCTAAGACCCCCGACCGTCGTCCCGGGCCCGTGGACCAGGAGAAGCCGACCAAAGTTCCTCGTATAGAACCGGAGTCTGCTGGACACGTAAGTCCTGTTGTCCTCGAGGGCTCGCCTCCCCGAGTACCAACGTCGGGCCCGGTGCCCCCGGGGCCCGAGTTGGGGGCTGCTGCGTCACCCAAGCTGAGTCTCAGGTTGACAGCCTTGGAGAGCAGAATATCTGCCTTCATGGATCAGCAGCGGGCATTGATGGCCAGCCTGTCTGGCGCATCTGCTCCGACCACCGGGACATCGACTTCCAAGTCGACCCCGGAGACCGAGCCGATACTCGAGTCCCTTGCTGCTCGAGGTCGTCCTCGGTCGAGGTTTCCCTCGACCTCCCGTTCGGGACCGAGGGTCTCGACGCTGGTGCCTCTGGCGTCGGGGCGGGTGCCCAGGGGCCCCACGGCGTAGGACCCCGACTCGACTTTGGACGAGTCTGCATGGGAAACCGAAGATGAGGAGTCTCCTGACACCTTTAAGATTCGGTGTGTCCCTTCGGACTCACCTGAGTCTGAACCCCGGAGTAGATCCCCCTCCGGAGGATACTAGGTTCTCGGAGTTTATCCGGGATATGGTTGCTGCTCTGGCTATCCCGACTGACCCCGAGGAAGAGCCTCGAGCCAAGGAGCTCGATGCTCTGCAGTACGACTCTCCTCCGAAGGAGGCCTTTACTGTCCCGGTTCCTCCGATGCTGGAGCGGCTCCTCTTCCGGATGTGGGAGGCACCGGCCTCGGCGCCAGTTTTGAGCAAGCGAGTCGATTCCATTTATCGACTCCGCAAGAGTCCTGGCTTCCAGAAAGCACAGCTGCCGCACCATTCTATGGTTGTGGAATCGGCCATGCATCGTCTGAAATGTCAGAAGATGCACTCTGCGGTGCCTCCCGGTAGGGAAGCCCGCAGCCTTGATGGAGTCGGCAGAAAGTGTTTTCAGTGCTCCATGCTTGCTTGCCGTGTCCAGACTTACCAGCTGTACATGGGCATGTATTTACGAGACCTGGCCAAGGAGTTGGCCGGGTTCTCTGCTGGTGTCTCCGGGGAACCCTTGCAGAGTTTTAAGTCCTTGTCTTCGAGGATACGGGAATGCTCTAAGTTCATGTCCCACGCCGCCTACGATGGCTTCGAGGCTTTGGCCCCAGTAGCGGCTGCCGGCATCGCGGCTCGACGCCAGGCGTGGCTGCAGTCATCGGACCTCGAGCCATGGGTTCAGGACAAGTTGGTCGATGTCCCTTGCCGAGGTGAAAACCTTTTTGGCAAGCCTGTGGCCGAGAAGGCCACACAGCTCGAGACTGAGCACCTCTTCAGGACAAGGCTGTCCAGGAAGACCTCTGCCCCTTCACATAAAAAGAAGGGCCCGGGTAAAAAGCCATTTTACCCGAGGAAGGGCACTGCCTACAAACAGTACCAACATTATCAGGCTGCCCAACCTGCCCCACAGGGTCAGCAAGCCAAGGGCCAGGGTAATGGGCCCCGTAGGCAGACTGCCCCCAAGCCTCCGGCCCCTGCTCCCACTCAGTAGGGTGTGGGTTTTTGACTCCTTGAGTACAGCCAAACCTCCCTTGCAGACCCAGTTCTGCACAGGAGGCCGCCTAGCCTTGTTCGCCCACCAGTGGCCCCTGATAACTCAGGACAGTTGGGTGCTGGACATAGTCCATCGAGGCTATGCCCTGCATTTTCACCAACTACCTCCGCCACACTTTCCAGGGGAGCCTTCCAGGCTTTCCCTGCATACAGCCCTTCTCCTCCAGGAGCTCAGGGGTCTGTTGCTGGACAAGGCGGTGGAGCCTGTGCGTCCCCACTTCCAAGGTCACGGTTTTTACTCCAGGTATTTCCTGGTGCCAAAGAGAACCGGTGGTCTTCGACCCATTTTGGATCTCAGAAACCTAAACAAGTTTCTTGTAAAAGAAAAGTTCAAGATGGTTACTCTTGGAACTCTTCTGCCCTACCTCCAGCAGGGAGATTGGCTATGCTCTTTAGATCTAAAAGGTGCTTTCACTCACATCCTCATTCATCCAGAACACAGAAAGTACCTCAGGTTCATTGTGGGAGGAAACCACTATCAGTACAGGTACTGCCTTTTGGGCTGACTTCCTCTCACAGAGTCTTCACCAAGTGCCTGGCAGTGGTAGCGGCCTACCTGAGAAATCAGGGCATCTTTGTTTTTCCCTACCTGGACGACTGGCTCATCAGAGGCCAGACGTCTCTCGAGGTCCAGCAGGCCACCAACAGAACCATAGACCTGCTCCAAAAGGTGGGCTTTGTCATCAACTTCGCAAAGTCCCCTTTGCTCCCCTCCCAGAACTTGGAATTCATAGGGGCGAGGTTGGATTCTCAGCTGGCAAGAGCATTCTTACCAGTGGACCGGGCACAAAGGCTCATGGACCTTGCAAGCAAGTTTCTGCACAGGTCCCTGGTCTCCGCCAGACTCTTGTCTCAGGCTTCTAGGCCACATGGCGTCCACAATTCAGGTGACCCCCAATGCCAGGCTCAATATGAGACCTGCCCAATGGTGCCTTCGGACTCAGTGGTCACAGGCCTCAGGCAGCCTCAGAGACAGGATCAGAGTGTCCCACCGTTTCCTGGCCTCCCTCAACTGGTGGTTACACCCCCCCCAATCTGCTGGTGGGGGTGCCCTTTCAGATACCTCCTCATATAGTGGTGCTGACCACCGATGCCTCTCTGTTGGGTTGGGGAGCACACTGCTTAGACAAGTGCACCCAGGGTCTGTGGTCTCCTTGGGAGGCGTCCCAGCATATGAATCTCCTAGAGCTCAGAGCTATCCGCTTGGCCCTCAAGGACTTTACTGCTTCCCTGGCCCATCAGTCTGTCTTGATCCAAACAGACAACCAGGTAGCCATGTTCTATGTGAACAAGCAAGGAGGGACTGGTTCCCAACCCCTTTGTTAGGAAGCACAAGTCCTCTGTTCCTTTGCCCTGAAACACAACATTCTTCTCAGGGCAGTCTACCTTCCAGGCCAGGAGAATTTCCTGGCCGACAAATTGAGCAGGATTCTGCAACCACACGAGTGGCAGCTACATCCTTTAGTGGTTCAAAAGATTTTCTTGGAGTGGGGTCTTCCCTCCATAGACCTGTTTGCCAGCCCTCTAAACAACCAGCTGCCACGGTTCTGCTCCAGGCAACGGCATCCTCTGAGGGTAGCAGCAGATGCTTTTCTGATTCCCTGGACTCGGGGCCTTCTCTGTGTTTCCTCCCACCCCCCTGGTGGACCGGACACTGTTCAAAATTCTCCAAGACAGGGCCTCAGTCCTCCTGGTGGCTCCCAGGTGGCCCAGGCAGCCTTGGTTCCCCCTCCTGCTTCAACTGGCAGTGGATCTCCCTCTACCTCTGGGATTGCAGCCCGACCTTATCTCTCAGAATCAGGGCTCTCTACTGCATCCCAATCTCAAATCCCTCCATCTGATGGCATGGAGGCTGCAAGGGTAGTGTTGGCTCCCTGGGGCCTGTGAAAGAAGTTGAGGTTCTCCTAGCTTCTAGGAAACAGTCCACAAGGAAAACCTATGCTCTCAAGTGGAAGAGGTTTTCTGTGTGGTGTCAGTTACGTGCAGAGGATCCTTTCTCCTGTGTTGTGTCTGTAGTGCTTCAGTACCTGCTGCACTTGTCCAATCAAGGTCTCAAGTCCAACTCTGTTCGGGTCCACCTCTCTGCTTTGGCAGCTCACCACTCCTTAGTAGAGGGCCATTCCTTGTCTGTGCACCCTTTGGTGTCCAGGTTTCTCAGAGGTTTGTTACTGCTCAAACCTCCCATACGTCGTCCTGCTCCTGAGTGGGAGCTGAAGGTGGTCTTGCAGCAGCTGACTCGACCTCCTTTTGAGCCTATGGCTACTTGCCCTCTACGCTTCCTCTCATGGAAGACTCTCTTTCTGATAGCCCTTACTTCGGCTAGGAGAGTGAGTGAGCTTCAGGCCTTGGTCTGTGATAGACCTTACACCAGGTTCTATAAAAACAGGGTAGTCCTCAGGACTCACCCTAAGTTCCTTCCTAAGGTTGTCTCCTCTTTCCATCTCAACCAGGAGGTGGTTCTTCCTACTTTCTTCCCTAGGCCTCATGCAAGTCAGGCTGAAACAGTTCTCCATACCTTGGACTGTAGGAGGGCCTTATCCTTCTACCTTGAACATACGCAAGGTCACAGGAGGGCTTCTCAACTCTTCCTTTCTTTTGACCCCAATAACTTGGGAAGGCCTGTGTCCAAGCGTACCTTGTCCATCTGGGTGGCTGACTGTATCACCTGGGCTTACAAGGCGGCTGACCTTCCTTTGCAGGGTAGGGTCACGGCCCACCGTGTGAGGGAAATGGCTGCATCAGTGGCTCATCTCCGCTCTGTTCCATTGCAAGACATCTGCAGGGCCTACTTGGTCTTCAAGCCAGACTTTTGCAGCCCACTACTGCCTGGAGAGGGAGTCCCGTAGGGACAGTGCTTTTGGCCAAGCAGTAGTCAGGAATCTCTTTGAGGTCTAGGCAACTCCTGCCCTCTGGTTGGGCTACCTGTGGAGGTTGTGTTCTTGAAAAGCCTTTTCTGTGTTGCTGAGACTAGAGGGAGTTCTCTTGTTCAGCCTGGGTTCCTGGTAGCCCAGAGCTGGGGAGTCACCCATAAGTGAGGACTGACTTCCTGCTTGGTCCTGGAGAAAGAGTGGTTACTCACCTGTAACAGGTGTTCTCCAGGAGCAGCAGGAATCAGTCCTCACTACCCTCCCTCCTCTCCTTGGGGTTGCAGTTGTACATAGTTCATTTTTCAATTTTTGTGTGCTGTTCTTAGCTTTGTCATTTGACTGAGGTAAGATGGCATCTTTAGGCGGGAAGGGAACCGCGCATGCGTACCAGCATTCCCAAAGGCTTTCATGGAAAGCTGGGGAAATGCTCCGCTGGGGCTTCATCGGCGTCGATGACACCCATAATTGAGGACTGATTCCTGCTGCTCCTGAAGAACACCTGTTATAGGTGAGTAACCACTCTACACACAAGGGCCCCACCTTCTGCAATACAGCTGTCATACACATGACATTCGACAGCAGATAAAAGAGCAGAAATACTAGAGTAGAGAAAAAACAAACTTTTATTATGCCCGACATGGCTGTGTTTCTGCAAACAATGACAGCGTTGGGTCAGATATGTCTCAGCATACTAGAATATGTGATTCCTGTGTTCCACTGAGAATACAGGCGTCACATGTAACCTCTTCCAATCACATTACAAATTAACCTCGTGAAATGCACTCAGGCATGTGTAAATATGTATATTGATCCTGTGTGAGGTCCTAAAGTCAGTCATGTGTAAATATGTATATAAGTACCCTGTGTGACGTCTTAACATCAATCAACTGTAAATCTGTAACCCTATCTTTGCTGTGCACTACCTCCCCCTCCCTAATCGCAATGTATATATCCCTAATTACTGGCCTGTACAGCCAACCTTACCATGTATAGCAACCGCTGCTGATCACTGGAAGCAGCGGGATACAAATGTACGCTAAATAAATAAAATAAAATAAATGTAACCAACTAACATCTGTATATAGCCCTGGTTATGGGTAAAAAATTAATCTGCTAAAAGCCCAAATCATATAAACAATGTAAAAAACAATCAGATTATTCCCCATGCATATTGCAGTCTTCTAAAATCAATAATAAAAAGATCAAATATAATTCAACAAATGATCAAATATTGTAAACCATAAGTTGTGATGAAGTATTGCATTTTACTACACTTAAATTTATTATTCTGGCTACTAACCTGCAGTACTGTGCCTAACTTTTGCCATTGAGGGATAACCGGCCAGTGGCTGAATATTGCCGCTGCCCGGTTATCCCCAGGTTCTGTCAACGGAATGCCCCCCCCCCCCAACATACTCTGATACTAAGCAGTTAGCATCGGGGCATATAGCGGCATTACTTGGGGATATTCAGTGGCACGTACCATGTAAATGCCACTAAGCGGAATATCCCGCTTGGGGGCATTTACACGGTTTACAGTAATGTAAACTTAGTAAATACCTTGCAGTATCGGGTCCTCTGTTTTCTTCCAGGAAACATATTTGATATGTGGCAAGTGAGGTGCCTTATCACTGGATTCTGGACGTTGCTGTTCTTACATGGCAGCTTCTGAATTGTCCCTGGAGGGCATGTTCCCCTCTCCTAGCTGGGAGTTGCAGTTAGTCTGGCCTAACCTGCCTTAAGGCATGAGGGTAACAGATGGCGCTATGGGTTAAAATATCCATCTGGCTGGAGGATCTGGAGACTGCTGTGAGCCGCTCCTCATTTTCTAGGGGGTCTGTGGCGGCTGTGCCCCCTGGTGTTTGGGGGGTCATTTCTGAGAGGAGAACTTCCAGACTCATGATTGTCCTCCCTGGAATATTTTTCTTTTTTGCAGCTGGCCTGGTCCTTCTGGAGTGCAAATTCAGACCCTGTGGCCTCTGGGTGCCCCTTGGTGCTAACTCATGTGAGGCAGGCTGAAGCCCTGTTCGATTATCCTTGACTAAGCATTTCTGATGAGGGGCGCTTGCTAGAGATGGGGAACAGCTGGGAGTTGTCTGAGTGTTTGACTGATTAAGATGGCTCTGATTCAGATGGCTCTGTACTGGGCTCTGACGTGGTTGAAGTACTCTCACCTTCTGAAGATTGTGAAGAGGCTGGAGTGATCTGCCTATTCCAGAAGGAGGAACTGGCAGTATTGATGGCCAGGGTCTTATCTGCTTTTGAACTTAATGGATGCTTCCTGCACGGAGCAGGAGCTGAAAGTATACCCGCTCCTTTAAGAGGTGTTGAAATCCACTACTGTCCTCCCATTCCCAGATGTGATCAAGGATATGAACTGGTCTGAATAGGACTCTTCCATCTCCCGACCTAAGGATGCGTAGGTCATGGCGGTTACCAGATGGACCACCATACTTTTGGAAGGTGGATTGGCCTCAAAGGATTTTCTGGACTGCAAGATGAATTTGTTGTTGTGGAGCCAGTTTGCTGTGGCAGTGGCTATTCTGCAGCTGACAGTATGTACCAGCCTGACGTCTCAACCCCTGTTCCACCAGACGATGCTTATCCTCTGTTGGAGTCAAATGTGGCCTTCCTTTTTGATGCCATGTGTGACATAGTACATTTGGTGGCCAGGGATGGTGCCCTGGCAACTGTGAAACTACAGTGGTTTTGGCCCTTGCGCTGGGATGCGGACTCACCTTCCAAAGCTGGTTGGCCCTACTGGCTTTTAAGGGAAAGCTTCTGTTTGGAGCCGAATTGAAGAAGTTGCTGAACGACCTCGGCGAGATGAAATCTTACTGCTTTCCAGAAGACAGGTCCAAGGGGCCTGTGAAGTGGGCTGGTGCTCCTTTCTTGTCGGCCTCTGCTTAACCATCAAGGGACATGCTGGCCAGATTCTTGGGGGTCTCGAGCCTTTTATCATTGCTGACCTGGAAAACTTTTCTTCCCTTCTGCTTCCGAGCCTCAGGCCCATTCTCAGCCCTTTCGTGGGGTGCTTGGGCCCAGGGACTCGGTCCCCTCCAGAGGAGGACTTTCCCGAGCTGCACAATGAAGGTTTGAGGGACTATGCCCTTGTTCCTTCACTTGGAAAGAGGCTTCGCCATTTCTTTCAGTAATGAGTATGGGTTACCAAGAATTGCTGGGTGCTAGACACCATTCAGTTAGGCCATATCGTGGCGTGAAGATTCTGGATGCCTTCCTCACCTCCCCTTATGAGTCTGCAATTAAAATGCCTTTGTGCGGGCTGCACTTAAGGGCAGTCGTGCCTGTCCCACCAGATGAGCGGGGCAAGGACAGATACTCCATCTATTTCGTGGTGCCCAAAAAAAGTTGGTTCCTCCTGGCCCATCTGGACCCGCAATGAGCATGTGTGCATCCTGTGCTTCCGAATGGAAACGTGCTCCATGATTCAAACAGTGCACCGATGGGATTTCTTGGCTTCTCTGGATCTGGCTAAGGTGTATTTTTTTTTTTTAATCTCCAGGTACAAGCAGGAATGTAGTCTTCACATATGGGTACGTCGGTACCGACGGAGCCTGCGCGGGAACACTCCCCAGCGTCCAACCAGGAAGCTTTTGGGAGCATCCCACAGCGCCTGCGTGCTGCCTTCCCGCCTTTCCCAACTGCCTCTCCAGCTCTTCATTTTCTGCGGAGCCAGCAGGTCGTGTTCCTGTCACTGCAGAAAATTTTCCTCCTTTTTTGTGGTCGCGTCTGCCTTCCCCGACACTTTACCAGTACCACCGGTTCTTTTCTTTATTCTGTGTTTCTTTTCTTAAAAAAAAAAAAAAAAAAAAAAACCCTTAGTTTTTTCCAAATTTTTTTTCTAGGTGCACGCACCTTTTTGGGCCCAAGATATTTTTCCACAATGGAAAAACCATACTCCGGTTTTAAAAAGTGCACCAAGTGTGGCGGTACCATTTCCGTCACCGACACCCATGAGTGTTGTCTGAAATGTTTAGGTCCTGACCATTCCATCTCGGAGTGTATGGCCTGTGCCATGATGTCCAAGAGAGGTCGACAGAACCGAGCCGCCAAGCTCAGTACCCTGTTTCCCTCTGATGCAGCTTCGGTGGCATCGAAGTCTTCCAGGGCTTCATCTTCCTCCCGTGGATCTCAGGTAACTAAACATAAGTTTAGCCGGTCCTCAAAGGGTAGATCTCCTTCTAAGCATCAAGATGCCTCTGGCGTTGCCCTTGAGGATTCCACATCAGCAAATTTGCCCCGCGGGAGGCTTCGGCTTCCAAAGCATTATCGGGGCTCCAGGATGTTCTCGAGGCCTCGACCTCGGCAGAACTACTGGTGCCATGCTCTGGGGTACCGGTGGTCTTCTCCGGTACTGATATCCAGGCATCGGCAGCGTCGATAGACCAGAGAGTCCTGGCTATTGAGCGCAGTCTGGCGGCTCTCCTTGCGGCGTCGACGCCCTCGGAACCGCGTCAGACTTTTCAACCGGTACTGGCACCGACCCCAGCACCGGTATCGGTACCAGTACCGATAGCATAGACTTCGGTGGCCACATTGCCGGCACCCAGTCATCTGATGCCTTCCGGTACCGATTACTCCCGGTACCGACTTCGGTCGGTACGGGTATCGGGCTTTTCAAGAACATCCTGACAGAAGATACTTCGAGTCCTCAGAGTCTGAAGATTCTGACAGTTCTGTTGATGCAGGAATTCTTCTCCCAGAGGAGCCTTCCTCCCCTAAACGTCGGATGTCCTTTCAGGATTTCATCAGGGAGGTGGCTCGAGGTCTGTCCATTACTGTGGCACCTGAAACAGAGCCCAGAGCAAAGGAGTTGGAAATTTTACAGTATCCAAAAACTCCTAAGGAGGCAGCTACCTTGCCCATCCATGAGATCTTGTATGATCTCATGTTGAGAATGTGGGAAACACCTCTTACTACCTCTCCTCATTCTCGTAGACTGGATACTCTGTATCGAGTCCCTCCTTGTCCTGGATTCCAAAAAGCTCAGCTTCCTCACCACTCTATTGTAGTGGAATCAGCTATGAGAAAGATCAAGAGTGCAAAGAGGCATGCCTCTAATCCTCCAGGACGTGAGTGCAGAACTCTGGATGCTTTTGGATGTCATGTCTTCCAAGCTTCCATTCTTTCTGCCAGGATCAGTTCCTATAGTCTATACATGAGAATGTTCCTGAAGGAGGTTACAGGTGATTTAGAGGCTTTGAGTCCTATTCTTCTTGAGGATAGAAGACAGGATTTTCTCACATTGGTCAAACATGCCCAAGATGTTTCGAAATTTGTCAACCGTGCAGCTTTTGACTGTTTTGAGTGCATAAGCATTACCTCTACCATTGCCATAGGTGCACGTAGAATTGCTTGGCTCCAGGCATCTGATCTGGAGCTCTGGGTACAAGACAAACTGGGAAATATTCCTTGTACTGGTGAAAACCTGTTTGGTAGAGATTGGCTAGAGAGAGCCAATGAGATGGATGCTGAAAACTCCACCTTGGACAAACTGTCCAAGTCTACAGCTGATCCTGCAAGAAAAATCTTTTAAGAAACCATTGTTTTCTAAAAAGAAAAAATTTTATCTTGCTTATTCTCAGCAGGCACGTTCTGCAGGTCAACCTGTCCGAAAAACCCGGCAACCACCCAAACAAAGGAAGGCAAAGACTGTTAAGCCTCAACCGTCTCAGCAGTCTCAGCCTCCATAAGGTCTTTGACTTTCATCTAGAGAACTTAGCCTTCCTGGCCCTCAATGGACCAGAGCCTTCCACCATTCCAGGAAGGTTATGCCATTTTGCCCCCAGGTGGGAGCAGATAACAGCAGAACATTGGACACACTCCATTATCAGCGAGGGGTACAGACTGCACTTTCTGTGCATGCCCCCTCCCACAATGGTAAGACAGTTCAATTCTCAGACCTCTCTCATCAACCTGTTAGATCAAGAGGTCTCTACACGTCTTGCCCAAGGGGCAATAGAAGAAGTACCCTTTCATC
The DNA here is from genome assembly GCA_033557465.1 of Ichthyophis bannanicus. Taxonomy (NCBI): domain Eukaryota; kingdom Metazoa; phylum Chordata; class Amphibia; order Gymnophiona; family Ichthyophiidae; genus Ichthyophis; species Ichthyophis bannanicus. The sequence continues at coordinate 521,949 of JAWIIG010000024.1, read as the reverse complement.
AGTAGGGTACAGGGTTTTACTCCCCCTTTTTTGTTATCCCAAAGAAAACAGGGGGATAGAGACCTATCTTGGACCTCAGAGAATTGAACAAATTCCTGTTCAAAGAGAAATTCAAAATGATTTTTCTAGGAACTCTGCTGCCATTCCTTCAGAGTCAGGATTGGCTTTGTTCTCTAGATCTCAAGGATGCGTACACCCATGTTCTCATCCATCCAACTCACAGAAAGTTCCTTCGGTTCCTTTTCCAGGAAAAGCACTACCAATACAGGGTGCTTCCTTTTGGTCTGGCTTCAGCTCCAAGAGTGTTCACGAAATGCATGGCTGTGGTAGCAGCATTTCTCCACACTCTAGGCATATTCGTCTTCCCCTACTTAGACGACTGGCTTATTCGAGCCCCATCAGAGTCAGAGGCCTATCTTGCACAATGCGTATCCTTCAGTATTTGGGTCTAGTCATAAACATCCCAAAATCCAGTCTAACTCCCACTCAGTCCCTAGAGTTCATAGGAGCTTTGCTGGATATCAAAAGGGCAAGGGCCTATCTCCCCCAGGCCTGTTGCCTTTGCATGGTGCAGTTAGCTTCTCAAGCAGTGCTAAAACCTCATCTCACTGCCCGAGAAATGCTACAACTACTAGGCCACATGGCATCTAATGTGCATGTGGTTCCCTATGCTCGCCTCCATATGAGAGCAGCCCAGTGGACTTTATCCACCCAATGGACTCAGGCATCAGGGTGCCTGTCAGACAAAATAGCAAACACAAGTCATCTTATTTTGTCCCTCCAATGGTGGCAGTCCACTCAAAACCTGTTGCTGGGGTCCCCTTTTCAACAATCCTTACCCCAGGAAACTCTCACAACAGATGCTTCACCAATGGGTTGGGGAGCTCATCTACAAGACCTCTCCACCCAAGGCACCTGGACTCCACAGGAAACTCATCTGCATATCAATCTCTTAGAGCTCAGAGCAATCTTCCTTGCTCTTCGAGTGTTCCATACCCTGCTCAGCTACAAGACAGTCCTCTTTCATACGGACAATCAGGTAGCCATGTTCTATGTGAACAAGCAGGAGGGAACAGGCTCTCTGTCGATTTGCAACAAAGCTTTGCGACTATGGGCCCTTGCCAGAGAGCAGCAGATTCATCTCCTGGCAGTGTACCTCCCAGGCATACAAAACTTTTGGGCAGACAGATTCAGTCGAGTTCTGCTTCCACACAAATGGTCTCTCCATGCAGACCAGGTGGCCAAGATTTTTCAGATTTGGGGAACTCTGGACATAGACCTCTTTGCAAGTCCGTTGAATGCCAAACTTCCCCGGTTCTGTTCCAGAATTCCGGCTCAGGGCTCTCAGGCCAGGGATGCCTTCCTCCTTCACTGGGGTCAGGACTTCCTTTATGCCTTTCCACCCATTCCCCTAATTCCCAAAACCCTATTCAAGCTTCAGAGAGACAGAGGCCATATGATTCTCATAGCACCACATTGACCACAGCAAGTGTGGTACCCTCTGCTTCTACATCTCTCTCAAGCTCCCTCCCTAGAATTAGGGTCTGCTCCAGATCTCCTGTCTCAGGAGGACGAAATGTTATGGCATCCCAATTCCCAATCCCTGCATCTCAGGGCTTGGTTGCTGAAGACCTAGATCTTCATGATCTTAGCCTCCCTCAGCAAGTAAAGGATATCCTTTATGCTTCCAGGAAGCCTTCCACAAGACGCTCTTATGCTTTCAAGTGGAAAAGGTTTACCATATGGTGTTTGCAAAAGGGTCTTAACCCCCGTGCGATACCTCTGGAATCATTACTGGAGTATCTCCTTCATTTATCCAATGCAGGACTTAAGACTAACTCAGTAAGAGTCCATTTGAGTGCCATTGCAGCTTCTTTCAAGCCTCTGAATGGACAACCCATTTCCTCCCATCCTCTTGTAGCAAGATTTATGAGAGGCTTTCTTCTAACCAAGCCTCCCATTAGGCCACCTCCAGTGGCATGGGACTTAAACCTAGTTCTTGGTCAGCTCATGAAGCCGCCTTTCGAACCTTTGGCTACTACAAAAGTTAACTTTCTCATTGCAATCACATCAGCACGCCGCATCAGGGAGTTGCAAGCACTAGTAGCTGATCCACCTTACACAAGGTTCCATCATGACAAGGTAGTCCTTAGGACTCATCCACACTTCATGCCGAAGGTGGTCTCGCCTTTCCATTTAAACCAAGCGGTTTACCTGCCTGTCTTTTTTCCAAGGCCTCATGCATCTAATGCAGAAAGGAATCTTCATACCTTGGACTGTAAAAGAGCTTGCCTTTTACTTGCAAAGAACACAGCAGCATAGAAAGTCCTCTCAACTCTTTGTTGCTTTTGATCCTTCTCATTTGGGACTTCCAGTCTCCAAGAGAACACTGTCCAACTGGATTGCACAGTGCATTTCCTTTGCCTGTCAGAGTAAGAACCTTCCTCTGGAGGGCCATGTCACAGCTCACAATGTGAGAGCCATGGCAGCCTCAATGGCTCATCTACACTCTGTGTCTATCGACGACATCTGTCGAGCAGCTACTTGGGCCTCAGTTCATACCTTCACAGCCCATTACTGCTTGGACAAGGACTCCTGCCGGGATGCCTTGTTTGGTCAGGCTGTTCTTCAACACCTGTTCCATACCTAATCAACTCCTACCCGTCATCCCTGGTTGGATGCCAGAGATCCATGGGGGGAAGTGGAGCCCTTCACAGGGGCACACAACTTCTGGGGTCTTTCCCTGGCATCTAAAGCTAGGGAGTCCCCATATGTGAAGACTACATTCCTGGAGATAGCAGAGTTACTCACCTGTAACAGGTGATCTCTGGGAACAGCAGGTATTTAGTCTTCACAACCCACCCACCTCCTCTAGGAGTTGTATCTCTCTCTCTGTCTCTTTCTCTTTCCCTCTCTCTCTCTTTGTCTCAGCTTTAAACTCAACTGGAGAGAGGCAGTTGGGAAAGGCAGGAAGGTAGCACACAGGCACTGTGGGGGATGCTCCCAAAAGCTTTCTGGTTGGACGCTGGGGAGCATTCCTGCGCAGGCTGCATTGGTACTGACGTACCAATATGTGAAGATTAAATTCATACTGTTCCCAGAGATCACCTATTACAGGTGAGTAACTATGCTATATCCCAATTCAGGCAGATCAGTAGCAGTATCTGCATTTTGCTGTGCTTGGCTCTCACTTACAGTTCTATCGCTCTCCCTTTTGGGCTATCCACCACCACAAGAACATTCTCCAAGGTCATGGTGGTAGCGGGAGTGGTGCCAATGGATCTGTGTTCATGCATATCTGGATGACTGATTCATCTGGGCCCATTCCTTCAGAGGTATCTCGGGTGGCATCAGAGTAGTGTCAGTTTTGGAGAGCCTCGGCTGGATGTTCAATCGGGTCAATAGCCAGCTGTTATCTTTCCAGTCTCCAGAGTTTCTGGTGTACATTTTGACACTCAAGTGGGCAGAATATTCCTGCCAGAGGAGAAAGCCAAAAGATTGTTGGATTGTCTGTTGCTGTTCTGTGTGCAGCAGGCTCCCAGAATTTGGGATTATCTTCAGCTCCTTGGATTGATGGCTGACATAGAGATGGTGCTGTGGGTATGTACTCTCATGCAACCATTCCATTGGTCTCTTACTCTGGTCCTTGAGTTCTCAGGAGTTGGAATGCAGGCTCTCATTCCTGTTGATGGTTGGGTCCAGTCTGTAGTGGTGGCAGCAGCTTGGTTATCTGAGGAAGGTTTGCAGTGGACCATCTTAAGTGGCTATTGCTAGTTAAGGCTGGTTCAGAGTCTCACCCAGCTCAGTGGCAGTGGTATTAGCCGGTTGGCAGGGCTATGACTACCTTAGGGCAATGGATACTGGCTCTTATTTATGATGGAGCAGTTTCTCTTAAGGATCACTTTCTTTCTGGGAGGAGAAGGTGGTCATCTACAGAAGCTAGAATGATCAAGGGACCTTCTGAGGCCATGCCTAGAGTTTAGAGATGCTCTCAAACTGATGAGCCCTTTTTGGACCTCAATTGTAGTAGGGGCAGTCCTGTCGGAGACTTCGGTGTCTATGAGTTGCCTACATGGCTCCTTTTGGGAGCCCATAATACCTCTCAATGATCTGGTGGTCCTGAGGTGCAACCAGTTGGTCCCACATCATATTAGACCAGTGGGCCTTCATGGTCCTTAGGCAAGGTCAGTGATAACTTCTACAAGCCACCTGTCTTCTGTCCCTGAAATCTGTAATTAGGCCAGTCTAGGAACTCTGATAAGCAATGTTTGATTTATGGTAGTGCTTCTAAGGGGTATCCCCTGTGGCTCTCTTCTCATATGGGTGGTTTGCCAGGCAGGATGTGCTGTAGTTTTCTCAGTTTATTTTCCCATGCCCTCTGCGGCAGGGCTGGGAACATTATCCCACGATACATAAGTATCTAGAAAAGGAGGTTCCGTCTGGCATGTCTTGTTCTAGAGCCAGCTATTTCAGATTCCAAGAGTCTCATTTTTGTGTGAGGTCTTTCAAAGCTGTCATGGCATCAGTTATATAAGGGATGCTCTTCACCTCTTAAGACCTTGTCATTTTCCCATTATGGGCAGCATTAGCTGTTTCTCAGCTTCTGTATTCTTGGCACCAGATATGGCTCTAAGTACATTTTCCAAGGTGGTAGTAGTAGTGGCATTCTTTTATACATGCGATGGGCAATCCAGGCTCACACCTAAAAGGATGGGTTCAGTCTTCTGTTCTAATAACAGCCTCTCTTCTCTCCTGGAATGTTGAGTACCTGGAGTTCAGTTCCATATTCTCCTGAGCCAAGCTACCTCACAGTAGAGAGTTCATTTAAGCCTCAGCCAACTCAGAGCATGCAATTCCCAGTCGTCTTTATTGATATGATCCTCTTTAGGCTTTTGGGCCTGTGATTTTGACCTTGGAACTGGTTCCTTCAACCAGCGTGCATATGCTCTTGTTGCAAAGGTGCCTACTGATTTGCTGGTCTCCATATTCCTTGTCCAACCAAGCCCTTCCTCTCCCCTGGAAGATCAAGGAGTATTTGGCTTAGTGGTTGCAGTTTCACTGCTGCCCTGGTGGTGATGTGTGGCCACTACTGAAGCAGATCTTGTGGGACTGGAGTGGTTTCTTTGGCCCTGGAACTGAGTGAGTGGTCAAAGGAGCTTCTGATTCCCTGTCTGCTGCGGGCAGGTTCATCCTTCTGTGTCTGATCTCCTTGTCTGGGTGAAATGAGAGCTCAGCTCTGTTGCATGCTTCCTCATAATGAGAAGACAGGGCATTTCAGTGTTCCACTTGATGGTCACTCGGAGATGCCCATGTGAGCAGCCATTTCACATGAAAAGGTTCAGCGAATGGTGGACTTAGTGGCCCTACTTCAGCAGTTGCATCAGGGAGGGATGATGTATGTTTCCCTCCCTAGCCCATGGTGAGAGCAGTCTTTTGCACAAGTTTTGGGCCCATCCAGCCCTGGTGATTCTAGGAACCCAGACTTTTTCCAGGAACAAGCAGGAAGTCAGTCCTCACTTATGGGTGATGTCAGCTCTGACGGAGCCCGCGTGGAGCAATTCCCCAGCTTTCAAAGAAAGCTTTTGGGATTGCTGCTACACATGCGTGGTCCTCTTCCTACCCAAAAGTGCCATCTTGCTCAGTCTCCCTTTTTCTGCGGAGCCCTTCGGATGCATGTCCTCGTCACTTGGAAAAAGTGTTCGTTTTTCAGCCTCTGGCCTGTGTTTGTTTTTTCTGGCTACACCAGTCCTCTACCCGTCCTTCCCCTGCTCTTCTTTTCCCTTGAGCGAGGGGACGTCTTTTCATGTGAAATTTTCCTTTTTGTGGGTTTCGCGCTGTTTTTTCCCTCAACCTCTGGCCGCAAAGGTCTTCGACCTAGCGGGGGTTCTTTTTGCCCCAGTGGCCACCAGTTTTAAAAAAATGTGACAGATGCTCCAAAAACATCTCTCACGGACACCCATGACTGCTGTCATCGGTGTCGTGGGGCCGACCATGACCCGGAGCTCTGCTCTCTTTGCAAGAAAATGTCTTCCAAAGCTCTGCTAAGTCGTAAGCAGAAGTCCGATGACCTTTTCCAGAAGGTAGCCCCGGAATCCCCGGCAGCACCCTCTGTCGTCCCTCCATTGGTGGGATCCTCCACTTCAGCCCCACGTTCAAGGCGGCACTCCGATCAGGGGTCCCTGAAGTGGAGAGGCGTAAGAAGAAGACCACCTCAAAGTCTGTCGGGGGCTCCAGACAAGTGTGAGCACATTCCCAAGAGTTGGACAAGGAGCAGCCTCGAAAGATACCTCGTACAGACACGGAGGCCCCTGGCGATGGGGCTCGGTCTCCTGAGGGTCATCCTGGTGAGGACTCCCTCTCCTCCATGCCTGACCTGATAACCCCGGTGATGCTGTCACAGGGACCCACGGCACTAGAGCACAGCGTTTCTGCCGCCTTAGCTGCCCACCAGGCGCTCATGCCCAGCACGGTTGGCCCGTGCCTTGAGACAGAGGTTCCCTCAAGAGGTATACCCAAACCCACCCTGGAAACCCCTGAGAGCTGTGGGCCTCGTGAAGGTCGTCGGTGTCAGTCTCTCTCGCCTTCCCGTTCCTTGGGAGCGAGATCCTCCAAAGCCTCTGGCTCCAAACGTGCTTCAGCATCTGGACAGGGTGACCAGCCCGAGTCGGACTCCTTCTCGGACCTCTCGGGCTGGGAGTCAGACGGGGATACCTCCCCAGAGACCTGTGCCCATAGGGACCTCCATTTGGACCTGTCCCCACCTGCCTTTGAGGCATTCGCCACCCGAAGACAAATCCTTTCTGGTGTTCGTGCAGGATATGGCATGGGCTCTCAACCTGGCTACACAGGCTGAAGAGGAGCCGCGAGCTGAGGAGCTCAACATCTTATAGTATGAGTCCCTGCCTTGAGAGTCTCTTACTGTCCCAGTTCCTCCCATTTTGTCCAGGTTTCTCCTCCACATGTGGGAGATGCCTGCTTTGGTCCCCATTGTGAGCAAATGCCTCGACGCCATGTACAAGGACCAACGCAGCTTGGGCTTACGGAAGACCCTGCTCCCACACACCTCCATGGTAGTGGAATCAGCGATGCGGAAGCAAAAGAGCCCCAAGTCACACTCTTCGGTCCCCCTGGGCAGGGAGTCTAGAGCTCTTGACGCCCTTGGGCACAATGCCTATCAGGGGTCCATGCTCACATGCTGCTGCCAGTTATATACCAATCGTATATGGGCATGTTCCTGCGTGACCTTGCCAAGGAGCTCTGCGGGTCTCTACAGTCTTGGGGGTGAACCCCTTCTCAGGTTACAAACCATCCTGAGGTCCGTCGCGGAGTGCTCGAAGTACCTCTCCTGTGCTGCGTATGGTGGATTTGAGTCCTCCGCCCGAGTGGTGGCAGCAGGTATCGGGGCCCGACGCCAGGCGTGGCTTCAGTCCTCTGACCTGGAGCAGTGGGTCCAGATGAAGCTCCTGGACATCCCCTGCCTCGGAGAACAACTGTTTGGTAAGCCCATGGAAGATTAGGCCGCTGAGATAGAAATGGAATTCGTGACTCAGACCTGCCTCTAGTGTTAGACCTCTTCTCTCCCTCAGAAGAAGCAGCCAGCCAAGAAGCCGTTCTTCCAAAGAAAGGGGCTCCCCTACTGGGAATACCTGCCCTTCTTGTCCACCCCTGCGCCAGCTTCCGGCACGCAGGGGAAGGGAGGAGCATGTGGCCACCGCAAGCCTAAAGGGCCAAAAGCCCAACCACTGGTGCCACTCCAACCCGCTCGGCTTTTGACGCTGACGACATAGCCCCTTGCCCCCTGACAGCACTTCCACCGATGGGAGGATGCCTGCCCCTTTTCACCGCACAGTGGGCGTCTATCACATCGGACACCTGGGTCCTCTGGGTGGTCTGAGACGGATATTATCTTCACTTGGAAAGGCTCCCTCCTCCCTTTTCCCCAGCAGAGCCTATTTGGCTTCCCTTGTACCAGACTTATTTGCAGTCGGAGCTATTCAACCTCCTCGCCCAGTGGGCTGTCGAGAAAGTACCTCTGCACCTTCAAGGCCATGGGTTCTACTCCCGCTACTTCCTCGTTCCGAAAATGACACGGGTCCTACTCCCCGTCCTCGACCTCTGGAACCTAAACAGATTTCTGGTGCGGAACAAGTTCAAAATGTTGTTGCTTGGCATCCTGCTGCCCTTCCTTCGGCAGGGTGATTGGCTATGCTCCTTGAATCTCAGGGACGCTTACGCCCACATCCTAGTCCACCCCCAACACAGCAATACCTGCGCTTCAGGGTACAGGGTTAGCACTGCCAATACAGGGTGCTCCCCTTTGGGCTTGTGTCTGCACCACGGGTTTTCACAAAGTGTCTCGTCGCAGCCGCCACCGCCTCCTTCAGGCGGCAGGGCATACCTGTCTTCCCCTATCTCGATGACTGGCTTGTCACGGGGACCTTTGCCAGCAAAGCCCGCCTGGTGGCGTCTCGCACAATCCTTCTCCTCGAATGCCTCGGCTTCTTGGTCAACTACCCCAAATCTCACCTCCAACTGGTGCAGACCTTGGGAGTTCATCAGCGCACGCTTTGACACGGAGCAAGCGATCGCCTTCCTGCCTGCAGACCGGGCAGACTGCCTCCGGGCCATGGCGACCCAGGTCCAGAACAGGGCCTGGATTACGGCACGTGGCATGCTGTGCCTCCTAGGACACATGGCCTCCACCATCCATGTTGTCCCCCACATCTGAATGCACATACGCACAGCCCAGTGGTGCCTCAGGGCGTAATGGAGCCAAGCCTCCGACCCCCTCAGAGACCCTATCCGGTTCTCCCGCAGTCTCCACAACTCCCTGGATTGGTGGTAGGACTCCTGAAGCCTCCTTCAGTGAATGCCCTTCCAGACCCCACAGCATGAGCTCGTCCTGACGGTGCTTCCCTGCTGGGTTGGGGAGCCCACTGTGGTGCATTGTGCACCCAGGGACAGTGGTCACCCGAGGAGTGTCTGCATCAGAGCAGCCTGCTCGAGCTTTGGGCAGTCTGATGGGCCCTGAGGGCCTTTGAGGACTTCCTGAGGGGAGAAGTCGATGCTCGTGCAGACCGACAACCGGGTAGGCATGTTTTACATAAACAAGGAGGTGGGAACAGGATCCCGCCTCCTCTGCCAGGAGGCGATCCTTCTTTGCTCCTTTACGTTTTTTCGGGGGATGACCCTCGAGCGGTGTATCTCCCAGGCCAGGAGAATGTCCTTGCAGACAAACTCAGCAAAATCCACACAAGTGGCTCCTGGATCCGGAGGTCACTGACCTCTTGTTCCATCAGTGGGGGACCCCATCCATGGACCTGTTCGCTAGCCCAGTAAACGCGCAGCTTCCCTGCTTCTGCGGCCCGGTTCTGCACCTGAGCAGGGTGACCCTGGATGCGTTCCTCTTAAGCTGGACCTCCGGACTTCTTTACGCTTTCCCTTCCACTCCTCTCATTGCGAGGGCCCCTCCACAAGGTTCAGTGAGTCCGAGCTTCAGTGATCCTTCATGGCATCGACAGCCTTGGTTCCCGCTTCGGCTCCAGCTCTCGTCCGAGCCTCCAGTCCTCCTGGGCTGTTCCCCGGACCTGTTAATGCAGGAGGAGGGTCAGGTGCTCCACCCGAACTTGGCCTCGCTGTCCCTTACAGCCTGGTGGCTGAATGGGTCTCCTTAGCTCCGCTGCATCTTCCGGAGGAGGTCGAGGAAGGACTCAACGAGACAAACCTATGCCTTTTAAGTGGTGACGCGTCTCGGTCTGGTGCTCCAAGCACCAGATTGACCCGGTGGGTTCTTCAGTATCTCCTCCACCTCTCGAAAGCAGGGTTGAAATCCAATTCCGTCAGGGTACACCTGAGCACCATTTCGGCAAAACCCCTCTCAGGGCAGCCCTTGGTCTCCCTGATTCATGCGAGGCCTCTTACTTTCCAAGCCTCCCATCTGGCCTCCCTCGGCGGAGTGGGACCTCAACGTGGTGTTCATGCAGCTTATATGATCACCTTTCGAGCCGATGGCAACGCGCTCATTTTGGCACCTCTCCTGGAAGGTGGTCTTCCTGGTGGCTTTGACTTTGGCTCACCAAGTCAGTGAACTTCAGGCCCTCATGGCTGAGACCCCCTACACCAGGTTCTAAGGGAACAGGGTGGCCCTCTGCACCCACCCCAAGTTCCTGCTGAAGATTGTCTCAGATTTCCATCTAAATCAGGAAATAGTCACCAACCTTCTTCCCGAGACCTCATACCAACCAGACCTCGGAAGTGTTATATACACTTGACTGCAAGAGGGCTCTTGTCGTCTTACCGTAAGTCTGGTCGGCTCTTTGTTGCTTACGATCCCAATTGCTTGGCGCAGGCAGTCACATAATGCACCCTCTCTATCTGGGTAGCGGACTGCATCGCCTTCACCCAGGCGAAGGCGGGCGCCCTGTTGTATTGGAGAGTCACCGCACACGGCGTTTGAGCCTCTGTCGGACATCTGCCGGGCTGCGACCTGGTCTTCAGCGAACACTTTTGTTGTGCACTACTGCCTGGAGAGGGAGTCCTGCCAGGACAGCGCCTTTGGTCAGGCTGTACTCTGTAATCTGGTCAGGGTATAAGCAACTCTTGTCCTCCAACCTTTTTTGACGGCTACCTAGAGATTTGCCCCGGGGACCCGAAGACGTGGGCTCCTTCGGGTATCGACTTCTGCTCAAGGCCTCGCGGAGGCGTTTTTGGGTTACAGGTTCGGTAGCCTGTAGCTGGGGAGTCCCATAAGTGAGGTCTGACTTCCTTCTTGTTCCTGGAGAAAGCATAGTTACTCACCTGTAACAGGTGTTCTCCAGGGACAGCAGGCATCAGTCCTCACTACCCTCCTACCTCCCCTGAAGAGTTGCTATTTTTGTCCTTCCCTTGCCATCTGCTTAGTAGAGCTCTAGCTAGGGGACCTGACTGAGCAAGTTGGCACCTTTGGACAGGAAGAGGACCACACATGCGTGGCGGCAATCCCAAAGGCTTTCTTTGAAAGCTGGGGAATTGCTCCACGCGGGCTCCGTCAGTGCCGACATCACCCATAAGTGAGGACTGATTCCTGCTGTCCCTGGAGAACACCTGTTACAAGTGAGTACGCTGTCCTCGCAGACCGTGGTTCACATGCTCTTGATCCAAGGGGTGTGGCCTTCCTTTCTTTTTCTCTACCTCGGACCTGCAGTTAGTCACAGCCAGGGGCTCCTGGTAATAGAGGATCCTTCTCCCTTATGACCTGGCCCTTGTGGGCATAAGCTTTCTATTAAGGCTTGCTTGGTGCCCTTCCTGCCTGACTGTTGAACTTCTGTCTTGGCTTAGTTTACAGCTCTTTAGCAGTCTGTCCTGGACTGGGGCTTGGTGCTGAATTCTCTCGTTTTAGGCACTGGTTCTGTTGTGTTGCAGGAATCTCCTCCAGAGGATTCTTTAGCATTGACTGCTCCTTAAGGAGTTGAAGCACTTCATTCCACCTGCTTATTCTGTTTGGCTTCAGTTGGGTTTGCTGCAAAAAATGAGAGCACCGAAAAGACTCCTCTTTGGGCCAAAGCATAAGGCCTCCCATGAGGGTAGGTTCCTTACAGTGCTTTCCTGGAGGCTCTAGCATCCATCAGATGATATCCATGCTGTGGCCCTTGTTTTGTATAAAACCATTCTGGTCTTTTCAACGGTTCCTTTTGCCTTAAGTTCTATGCTGGCTTTATTTTGAAGGTGCAGCCTTGCTTTTTTTTCTTCTGGAGCAGACTCTTATTCTGCTTCCCTTCTGAGAGAAGGAGCTTTTAAAAGAACCTTTTGCTGCATTTAGTGGCTGTGCAGAGGTTGATTCATGAAAATTGCTCTTTCCTCCTGCTGGTTGGACCACCTTCCATCCTCCTAGTGATTCAAGGGATGTACTAGCAGATGTCAAACCCTCTGTCTGCTGACTTATGGAGGCTATCAAGGCAGTGTATATTCCGCCTGGTAAGCATATGCAGAAGTGAGTCTGAGCTCATTCTGTGGAGCACAAGTTGCCTGGGTGGAGTCCACGCTAGTGTACCCAGAGGACATTTGTCAGTCTTCCTGGCCTTCATTGAATGCCTTTAAGTTCGACAGGATGCTCATAGGGGTTGTACAGATGGCACTTGGGGCCATCTTGCCCACTTGTGCTAAACTGCGCGACTACTGCCCCCTCTGATTCCGGCAGCGAGGTTGGCTCGGCGCAATAGCAGAACATGTGCTTCGGCACACATGGCCTGTTGCTTCCGACACCCTGAAGTTGTGTCGGAGAAAACAGAAGAGGCAGGCAATGTGTGCCAGAGCACATGGTCTGCTGCTGCTGCCAAGGCGCCCTGACCCTGCTGCCAGAATCAGTGGCAGCGTGGCTCAGCAAAGGGGGGAGGGCAGTGCGGCTCGGCATGCTGGGGGGGAGATCAGCATGCCAGGGCTTCTGCCTAGGGCAGCAGAAACCCTTGGGCTAGCATTGATGGCATCTTTAGCAGGTTAGTCTATTCCAGGGGTCTCAAACTCCAGTCCTGGAGGGCCGCAAACCAGTTAGGTTTTCAGGGTATCCCTTAATGAATATGCATGAGAGATATTTGGATGCACTGCCCCATTGTATGCAAATATATCTAATGCATATTCATTAGGGATACCCTGAAATCCTGACTGGTTTACGGCCCTCCAGGACTGGAGTTTGAGACCCCTGGCTCTATTCTGAGTGTTGTCTATCTCCCATCCTGAGCCCTGACTGCTTGGCTACATCCCACGAGTCTGGATTGGTCTGGCAGGATAAGGAAGGATAAATTTTACATTTCTGATAATCGTCTTTCCTTGAATCCTTGCTTAACCAATCCAGGACCTGCCCCTGAAGACTTTAACTGCTTCCTTCTGTTTACATTGTCAATATTAGTTCCTGGAAGTTTATCTGCAGGTTTCAGGGTCTGACTGCTGTTAAAGCCTGGTCAGTCCAGTGGTCTGACACCAGTTTCATTGTAAGAGATAATACTTGCTCACACTCTTAGGAAAAGCTGTATTTAATGTTTGAGTTTTTCAGTCTTGCTTTTTGCTTGGGACGTGCCATATTGGCTTCTCTCGGTGCTGTACCATACGATATTCCAGTTGATGACCTCGCTGTAAGTTGCTCAAGTCTGCCTCCACCTAATGGCAGGGGAGCATAGCTCGCTCACTCTGGACTTGATCTAGCAGGATTCTTGGAAAGTAAATTATCACGTATGTAAAATTTATCCATTTGATTGCACTGAAAAAAGTACCTAGTAGTAGAGTAACTATGTTGTAAAAACACCAATAACCACTGAATATTTTTTTGTGCCCTTTAAAAAAAAAAAAAAAAATAGATATAGATATATTAAAGAAAAGTGATTAGCTGGACAATAAATACACAAACTTACAATTTATAAACAATTAGGAATAGAAGTCCTAAATATACAATTGTATATTAAATATATTGATATTTGGCAAATACTTGAATGTAACTTTGGAAAGATATTCTGATTATTTTCATATGGACTGAAGCGATTGACAAATATAGTTAGCATTTGTGTACTCCTAAACACTAGAGGGTAGTCTTGTTCTATGTATGAACATTTGTGTGCCTGTATCTTGGAACATCATACAAATATTCTTTACCACTTGATGAAACAGAAATCCCAAGTAGAAATTCTGCCTGGTAAGTGCGTGCAGAAGCGAGTCAGTCAGTGCGAAGTAATGCATTTAGATAAACATCTTTCCTCTTGATAAGAATAACGTTGTCAGAATATTAATCATATATGATGAAACCTTGTGCTGCTGGAGAGGTTATAATTCAAGCTAATGCAAGATTTGTATTCCATAGATTGCTCCTTATCGTCCCTCCAGTCCAGTCCCCGGAACCTCTGGGGTTTAGTACCTCCTCCAGAAGCTTTGGAGACTGATCATGTCATCTTTTTGATGACTCTGGTATAAAAAGCCGAGGACCACCTCCTCTCACCAGTAGTCTTGGTCTCCAAGCAGTTGGAGAGGTAGTGAGCCTGTAGCCCAGGACTCACTGGAGGACAGCTAAGGAGCTGTAGTGTAGGGATTAGGTGATCTTTTAACAAGCAAATAATAACAAGATAAGGGATTGAGGAGTTGCAGGGATCTGGTCTGTTTTCTCTCTCTTCACCAGACTTCTTTCTCTCTCTCTCTGCGGTATTCCTCCCTCCCCCCCCCCCGGCACTGCTCGACAGAGGGGCTTCGAGGAGGGGGACGCCGAAGCGGATAGCTTCCCAGTTCCCAAACCCACGCTAATGGGCGAGGAAGCGTTGGACGGCTAAGGACTCTTGGGAAGAATTCTGTGGATGGCAATTTGCAGAAGTGCCGGAAGCAGCGGTTGTTCCTTATCGTTCCTACAGTTCAGTCCTCCGCCTCTGGGTTGTGCACCTCCTCCTGAAGCTTGGAGACTGGGCATGTCAAAACAGTGACATCACTGGATGTAGTCTGCTGGTCTCTCCCATCAGCCCCAGTGTGTCCAGTCTCCATGCAGCAGGAGGACGTAGTGAGCCTAGGTGCTGGGCTCACTTGAGGAACACACAAGGAGCAGTAGGATAAGTTAGCATAGGGTCTTAGATCTTTACCCTCAAATTTGGTTGGTTGGCCCTTTAAATTTACTTTAAATTCACTTTACTTTACTTTTTAAGTTTAATTCTTACTGTCCCTTTAAGTAAAAAACAAACAACCCCCCCAAAAAAAAACAAGGAACAAACTTAATTCTTGTGCTGGTACCTGCCTGCCTCTTCTGTGGGGGGCTGTGGGCTCATTTTCTCAGATCTCTCCCCCTGGACAGGACGGGGGAGAACTCTGTGCCAGGACCGAAGGAGCATCTGCTGTCTGTGTAAGCAGCCACGATTCTACCTGGGATTGCAGCACGCTGACGGGAGGCTCGCCGGCGGTTTCTGCTCTGCCTGCAGCAGAACCACGGGCTGGAGCCCCGTTGAAGAGCCGTAAGTTCTTCGTTGGGAGAGACTAAAAGACAAGCGTTGGTTCGGGGCTTAGTTTCTCTCCGGCGGCTGGGAACAGGGCCGAGACAGGGCTGGTGTTCCCACGGCGCGTTTGGCGTCTTTTTCTACTCGCGCTGGTTGCGGCGGCCATTTTAAGTGCATGGGCGCCGCATGGCAAGAGCTCCAGGCAGTAATTTTATTAAGGAGCTGATTGCATGGGGACCCTGCGCTGTTTCTGCGCAGGGAAGTGTTCCCCTCAGTTTGTAAGGCCACGATTTTACCATCGGAGCCTCTGCAGGCCCTAGGGTAGCCTGAACTGTTTGTTATACTAGGGAGTTACTGTTTAAAAAAAAAAAAAGTAGGGGCATATTACCTGTGGTTTTATTTTCCTAGTCTGGGCTAGCTCGGATTTTTTATTAAAATACAACCCCCCCCCCCAAAACCCCCCCAAACAAGGACAGATAAAAGAGAACAAAGACTCCCTAGAGGGTGAGGGTGCCTAGCGGATGGCATCCTGCCCCCAGTGCGTGCTCTGGGGCACTCGCAGGGGTACAGTCGTGGATTCTGGAATCTGCAGAGGTTGTGCTATGGTGTCCATGAGCGTAGAGCGCCAGATGGAGGCTTAGGCTGACCAGGAGCCACAGCTGGCAGCGGCAGGACCTGAAGAAGAGGTATCTTTGGCCTCTACCTCGGGGATTTCTCAGGAGCTTACACCAGGACTGCCAATGGCCATGCCGGTCCTAGAGTTCAGTGCTCAGTTCGGGGACTTTTGTCCCGACTTTGTGGTGTTAATGCATCAGGCATTCTGCAGGCGGCGTCAGGGGATATTACCAGACACCTTGTCCCGGCCTGCGGCTACTCAGCAGCCGAAGCTGACCGGCAGGAGCTGCATTTCTCCAAGACCTTCGAAGAGGCCACGGCCTCGCATTCGGTCCCCCTCAGACATGGGAGTTAATGACATAGATGAGGCTGAGCTAGAGTTGGAGGCAGAAATGGAAGACTTTGAAGAGGATGAAATTCAGGAACCGGAGGATCAGGCAAAGATCATCCGAGTGTTCCGAAAGGAGGAGCTGGCAGCTGTTATTACGGAATCCCTCTAGATGTTGAACCTGGCGGCAGCACCATCGACTGAGGAAGAGAGTGTGGAGGACCTTATCATCCTAGCGGTGAGGCAAGCGCAAGTGGTGTTCCCCGTCCCCCGGGTGGTGGACAAAATGATACAGGATGAGTGGGACCAGCCGGAGTCAGGTCTCAGAGACATTAGAACGATGAACAGGCTTTATCCTTTAGCAGATAAGGACAAAGAGCGCTTCAGGTCTCCACGAATTGATGCAGCAGTGTCGGCGATCACCAAGAAGACCACGATTCCGGTGGAAGGTAGCGCGGCATTAAAGGATGCGCAGGATAGGAAGGTGGATGGCCTGTTGAAGCAGTCCTTTGAGGCGGATGCCTTGTCGTTGCAGGCTTCTATTTGTGGAGCTTGGGTGGCAAGAGCTTGCCTCAGATGGTCTCAGCACTTGCGGCATTCTTCCCAGCTGGATCAGGAGGCTGCGGGTGAATTAGACCGGTTGGAGTCAGGAACCGCATATTTGGCAGATGTGCATTATGACTTGATCAGAGCGCTAGCTAATAGCATGGTTTCTTTGGTGGCCGCACGCCGATCCCTGTGGCTAAGGAATTGGGTGGCCGATGGATCCTCTAAATCGCGTCTCAGTAAGCTTCCGTTTAAGGGTAAGTTACTGTTTGGGGGTGATCTGGACAAGCTGGTTAAGGATTTAGGGGAGTCAAAGGGTGGTCGGCTTCCGGAGGATAAGCCTAAGCCAGGAAAGTCCGCTCCAGCCTATCGGGGTCAGTATCGGGATTTTAGAATATTCTGCACTTCTCTTCTAGGCGGTTCCCAGAGAGGAAGATTTGCTTCAAGAGCCCAAAGGTTTCGTGGCTTTCGAGGAGCAAGTAGAGGTTTTGCAGGGTCGTCATCCTTGACACCCCCCCCTCCCCCCTGCCCCGGAAACCACAATGAAAACTGGCGGGTCCCAGTAGGAAGTCACCTGATCGGCGGGAGGCTTCGGGAGTTTCTTCCTGCCTGGACACAAATTACGACAGATCAGTGGGTTTTGGAAATAATTCGCGAGGGGTACGCGCTGGAATTGGCAAGACCGGTCCGGGATTCCTTTGTGATGTCTCCCTGCAGAGGTCCGCAAAAAGCTCTGGTGATTTGTAAAACCCTCGATCGTCTTTTACACATGAGGGCCATCATACCGGTCCCGTTGGCAGATTATGGTATGGGTTAGTACTCAATTTATTTCGTAGTGCCCAAAAAGGATGGATCGCTACGCCCTATTTTAGATCTAAAGGGTGTGAATCGGTGCTTGCGGGTACCACATTTCAGGATGGAAACCTTGCAATCCGTCATTGTGGCGGTACGCAAGGGGGAGTATTTGACCTCCCTGAATCCCAGGCCAGCAGATCCATGTAAAGGGCTTTCACCCAATCAAGAAAAGCCCCTTCAAATCCAAATCTAGCTAACACCTCCAGCATATAAGGCCAAGAGACCAGATCGAAGGCTGCCTTGGCGTCTAGGCTTACCAAAATCAGGGGTGTATCTTGCAGCAGGCACTTCTCCATTCCCAAGAGTACTCTACTAATATTCGCAAAGGCATCTCGTCCCCTCACAAACCCCGACTGGTGGCTGCCTACCACTCGTGGGACTACCTTCTGCAGCCTGGCTGCTAGGATCGACACCACTATCTTCATATCGTAGTTTATTAACGATATCGGCCGATACGAAGCAGGGTCTTCCAGATCCCTACCCTGCTTAGGTATTATAGTAATCGCCGCCGTGCGCATATCCCTCGGAAAAAATCCCTTCTCCAGCACATCCTGATACAAGACCATCAGTGTAGGTGTGATCTGGGTCATCAGTATTTTGTAAAACTCGGTCCCATATCCATCGGGTCCCGGGGCTTTGTGTGGCTTACCTGCTTTAATTATTTATTTATTTAGCTGTATTTATATCCCGCTTTTCACCGGGTCAAAGCGGTCAATTGGGAGATACATTTAACACGAGGGGATATGACACACATACGCTAATACTTACAGGGAACATGGGCATTTACTCTCTGAATCTCATCCCCTGCAATGGATTTGTTGAGCTCCTGCAATTCTGCAACCGTCAGCTGCGGAAGCCGGATCGCATCTAGGAATTTTCGCTCTTTCGCCCTGTCCTCCACCTCTGGCGTATACAAGTCTTGATAATATTGCCTGAAAACCTGCACTATCTTTTCCAACTCCTTCTGCTTCATTTTATTTTTATCCCTAATGCTGGTTACCCCCTGAATGCCGCCTCTCTCCTTTACCAGACACGCTAGAAGCCTCCCCGTACGGTCACCAAATCTGAAGAGCTGGTGCCGATAGTAATGCATCGAATGGATCGCCCTCTCATGTAAGGCGTCATTTAAAGCTCTCCGCACTCCCAAATAAGCCTGGAGTCGGTGGGGTTCCTCCAGGGCTCCCTTCTTCGCATCCTGAAGCTGCTGAGCCAGCTCCATTATTGTTGCATTAACTCGTTTCCTTTCCTTTGCTACATAGGCTATTATGTGGCCACATAGGACTGCCTTCCCCGCCTCCCAAAGGGTCGCCACACTCACCTCAGAAGTGTCATTATAGCGCAGATAGTCCTCCCAATGCTGGACCAGGTATTGTCGGAACGTTGCATTTTGCCATAAGTGCCTGGGAAAGGACCATCTCGACCCATTGGATGATCTGCCTCTAAGATCTATAGTAACTCTCGCATGATCCGATACCACAATCGGCTCAATCTCTACCTTAACCACTTTCCCAAAACTCTCTTTAGAGATGAGGATATAATCGATCCTGGACCATGTCTGGTGTGCTCTTGACAGATGGGTATAATCCCTTTCCTCTTTGTGTAACATTCTCCATGTATCAATCAAATCTCCCATTTTACATAAGTATCCCACGCCTTTAGTGGCCCACTCAGTTCTCCCACTCCCCCTACCCCCCAATGACTTATCTAGTACAGGATCATGCGGGCAATTAGTCTCCTGCCAGTATCAGCGGTATCTTTGGTGCCCCGCTATCTTTTCCAGCAACGTTTTAAAGAACTGATGATCATAGCTGTTCGGTGCATAGATATTTCCTAAGAACAATTCTTCCCCTTGAATTTTGGCATGTAGGAACACGAATCTCCCTTGTGGGTCTGATTCCTCGCTAATAACCTCCACCTTGAGTCCTTTCTTGATCAAAATCGCCACTCCTCGCTTCCTACCCCCTAAGGAAGCCGAGTATATCTGACCCACCCAATCTTTTTTTAATTTCTCATGCTCCTTTTCCCCTAAATGAGTTTCCTGCAGCATTGCTATTTGTGTTTTCCCTCTTTTTAGGGCCTGTAATATTTTTGTCCTTTTTACGGGTGTGATCAACCCCCCCCCCCCCCCTCCCACATTCCAGGTGGTTATCCACAGATCATGTCTCATACTCATCCAATTTGAGTATATGCATCATGGCCCCACCTCCCCATCGATCTCCAGCCCCGGGTTTCCCAGCCTCAACCCTGAGCTGCCAAGCACTAAGAGCACATTCACACTTGCCCCTCGTTGCCCTAAAGTCTCATCCCCCATGGCATGGCTCTCGTCCTTACTGCCCCCTGCCCGTGCACCCCTCAAATTCTCTACCCGGATAAACCTAACACACTTTCCCCATACACACCTCCAAGCACACTCCCACTCCCCCTGCTCTCCCCCCCCTTCCCACAACCCATCAAAAAGAACAGTTATACCCTCAGCCTAATCGCTGAGGTCCGATCCCAAAAAGATGCCGCAGGGCTGCCCCGGGCTTCTCAATGACTTTACCCATATTGCTATGATATAATCTGCCGGAAAAAGATTTTATACATCTGCACCGCTTCTCATCCCCCTCCTCTCTCGGGGGCATCCCACCCGCACCTCAGCCCAAAGTTAGTACAATGTCCATTTTTCTGCTCGGCATGCTCCATGCTGCATCCAAATCGATCTGCGTGCAGAAATCCAGTTAGGTCTCCGCTCCCTCCTCAGTTTCGCCATTGCCTGCAGCCGGTAGACTTGCCAAAAACTGCGTTGCCGCATTTACCATGGCAAACATATAGTTCTGACCATGATCTGTGACAGAGAGTCACCGGGAACGCCAAAGTGAAGCGTAGTTTCCTCACATATAGAGCTGCACAAACATGGCCAAACTCCTTCCGTTTCTGCGTGACTATCGCGGAATAGTCCTGGAAGATTAACAGTCTATGATTCTCGAACTTGAGGTCTCCCTTCTGCCGATAAGCCTGTAGTAATTGGATTTTATGCTGAAAATTAAACAATTTCATAATTACCACCCTCGGCTTCGGCTGATCTGTCCTCTGTGGCTCCAGACGGTGCGCACGCTCAATGTCCAGTTTCCCGACTAATGAAGAGAGGCCCAACTCTTTAGGCAGCCATTCTCCCAACAGCGGTAGCAGCATGCTCTCCGTCTGCCCTTCTGGTATCCCCACCACTCTCAAATTGTTTCTCCGCGATCGGTTTTCCAGGTCGTCTACTTTAGCTTGTAGGAGGTTAATCTGTTTCTGCTGTTCTCTTCGCTCCCGGTCATGCTGTGCATTGGATAACTTATCAGCACAGACAAACTATTCTTGACTTAAAAGAAGTGACTGGAACCAATGAAGAACACAGCCATCCATGCTCAACTTGCGCATTGTATAAAACACGATCTCATAACTAATGGGATCTAAAGCCACCAATTATATCCAACAATAACAAAATAACATTCTTGAGGAACAAGCAGGAAGTCGGTCCTCACTTATGGGTGACGTCGGCACCGACTGAGCCCCAAGCAAAGCAATTCCCCAGCTTTCAAAGAACACCTCTGGGATTGCTGCCACACATGCGTGGTCCTCTTCGTGCCCAAGGTGCCATATTGCTTAGTCTATCTTTTTGCGCGGAGCCCTTTGGACACACATCTTCGTCCCTTGGAAAAAGTGTCCTGTTTTTCAACCACTGGCATGCTATTTTTCCAGTTGCACCGGTCCTCTACCCATCCTTCCCCTGCTCTTTCTTTTATTTGAGCAAGGGGACGTGTTTTTGTAGCATTTTTCCCTTTTGCAGGCTTTGCGCCCTTTTTTCTCCCAACTGCTGGCTGTGTGGGTCTTCAACCTCGCAGAGGCCCTTTTTGCCCCGATGGCCACCGGTTTCAAAAAATGCGACAGGTGCTCCACGAACATGTTGCTTACAGGCACCCATGACTGCTGTCTGCGGTGTCTTGGGGCCGACCATGATGTGGAGCTCTGCTCATTTTGTAAGAGAATGCCCTCCAAGGTCCTGCTGAGTCATAAGTAGAAGTCCAACAACATTTTCCATAAGGCTGCGGTGGAATCCCAGGTGGGGTCCCCCCCCGGTTGTCTCTCTCTGGGTGGAATCCCCTACCTTAGCCCCACGCTGACCAGGGATCCCCTGAGGGGGAGTGGCGTAAGAAGACGACGACCTCAAAGTCGCTGTTGGGGGCCCCAGACAAGCGTGAGCACTCTCATGCTTGGTTGCTCAGCCCTCGTGCCGTTCCCGAGAGTCGGACAAGGAGTGGCCTCGAAAGGTACCTCGAACAGTTAGAGGCCTCTGAAGATGGCGCTCGGTCTCCTGAGGGCTGTCCTAGCGAGGACCCCCCTCTCCTCCTCAACGCCCGACCTGGTGACTCCAGTGTCTGCATCAAAGGGCCCCACGCCTGCGAGGGAATCCCATATGCTGGCACTAGAGCGCAGCGTTTCTGCGTTCTTGGCTGCTCAGCAGGCACTCACACCCAGCTCAGCTGGTTCGCACCGAGAGACCGTGACTTCCTCAAAGGGGATTTCAAAACCCACCATGGAAACCCCCGAGAGCCGTGGGCCTCGTGAAGGTTCTCTGCATATGTCTCGCTCGCCTTCCTGTTCCTCGGGGGCGAGATCCTCCAGGGCCTCCGGCTCAAAATGGGCCTTGGCCTCTGGACAGGGCGACCTACCCGAATCAGATTCCTCCTCGGATCTCTCGGGCTGGGAGTCAGATGGGGATACTTTCCTGGAGACCTGCGTCTACTGGGACTTCCCTTTGGACTCGCCTTTCAGTGGCGTTCGCTGCCCGAAGACAACTCCTTCTTGGTGTTCATGAGGGATATGGCACGGGCCCTTAACCTGGCTACCCAGGCCGAAGAGGAGCCTTGAGCTGAAGAGCTCGATATCCTGCAGTACGAGTCCCCACCTCGGGAGTCTCTCACTGTCCCAGTGCCTCCTATCCTATCCAGGCTGCTTCTCCGCATGTGGGAAACACCTGCCTCGGTTCCCATTGCGAGTAAGCGCCTCGACACGATGTACAGGGTCCAACACGGCACTGGGTTTAGGAAGATCCAGCTTCCCCATATCTTCATGGGGTAGAATCAGCGATGCAGAAGCAAAAGAACCCGAAGTCTCATTCTTTGGTTCCGACAGGCAGAGAGTTGAGAGCCCTCGACGCCTTGGGACGCAAGGCCTACCAAGGATCCATGCTTGCATGCCGTGTTCAAGCTTACCAATTGTACATGGGCATGTTCTTAAGCGACCTCGTCAAGGAGCTTGGGTGCTTCTCCGCAGGTCTCGTGGGCGAACCCCTTCTGAGGTTCCAGACCCTCCTGAGGTAGGCTGCAGAGTGCTCCAATTACATCTCCCACGCCACATACGATGGATTTGAATCCTCGGCCCGGGTGGCAGCTGCTGGCATTGGGGCTGGGCATCAGGTATTGCTCCAATCCTTGGACTTGGAGCAGTGGGTCCAAGAGAAGCTCCTTGGATGTCCCCTGCCTTGGCTAGCAACTTTTTTGGTAAGCTCATGGAGGACAAGGCTGCCGAGATAAACTGAGTTCGTAACCCGAACCCATCTCTCGTGTAAGATCTCCTCCCTTCCTCTGATGAAACCTCAAACTAAGAAGCCGTTCTTCCCGAGGAAAGGCCTACCCTACTGGGTTTACCCACCCTACCCACCCACTCCTGCTACAGCCACAGCGTAGCAGGGGAAGGCACCCCATGCCCACCATAAGCTGAAAGGGCCTAAGGCACAAACCCCAGCGCCATATCAACCCACTCAGGGTTTTTGACGCCAGCAGCATAGCCTTTTGCCCCCCAGCAGCTTTTCAGCCGATGGAGGGACGCCTGTTCCTCTTCGCCCCGCAGTGGGACGTCCAGCACGTTGGACACCTGGGTCTCTGGGTGGTCCAAGACAGGTACTGTCTTCACTTGGACAGGCTTCCCCCTCCCTTCTCCCCAGCGGAGCCTTCTAGACTCCCTGCGCACCAGACATTTCAACAGCACGAGCTGGACAACCTCCTCGCCCAGCTGGCGGTCAAGAAGGTACCAATGCACCTTCGGGGTCAGGACTTTTATTACCGGTACTTTCTTGTCCCGAAAAAGACAGGAGGACTGCTGCCTATCCTCAACCTCAGAAAGTTAAACAAGTTCTCGGTGCGGGAGAAGTTCAAAATGCTATCGCTTGGCATCCTGCTGCCCTTCCTTCAGCAGGGCAATTGGCTATGCTCCTTGGATCTCAGGGACCCTTATGCCGACATCTTGATTCATCCCCAGCACAGGCAATATCTGTGCTTCAGGGTGCAAGGGGAGCATTACCAATACAGGGTGCTCCCCCTTGGACTTGTGTCCGCCCCGCGGGTCTTCACAAAGTGCTTCTCCGCGGCCGCCGCTTCCGTCAGGCAGCAGTTCGTCCCAGTCTTCCCTTATCTCGACAACTGGCTCGTCATGGGGTCCTAGGCCTGAGAAGCTCGATCGGCAGCATCCCGCACGATTCTCCTCAAGGGCCTGGGGTTCCTGGTCAACTACCCCAAATTCCACCTCAAACCGGTACAGGCCTTGGAGTTAGGCGCACACCTTTGACACCCAGCGGACTGAGCCGCCCGCCTCTGAGCCCTGGTGGCTCAGGTCCAGAGCAGCACTCTGATCATGGCGCGTACTATGCTGCGCCTTTTGGGGCACATGGCCTCTACCGTCCACGTCACCCCCCATGTCTGCATGCACATGCGGATGTCTCAGTGGTGCCTCAGTGCTCAGTGGAGCCCGGCCTCAGGTCACCTCAGAGACCACATTCGGGTCTCCCACAGCCTTCGCAGGTCTCTGGACTGGTGGCAGGATGTCCGCAACCTCCACCAGGATCTACCCTTCCAAGCCTCGCAGCACGAGCTCATCCTACTAATGGACGCTTCCCTGTTGGGGTGGGGAGCCCAGTGTGGTGCGCTGTGCACTCAGGAGCACTGGTCACCCGAAGAGTCCCAGCAGCAAATAAACTTGCTCGAGCTTCAGGCGGTCTGATGGACCCTGAAGGCCTTCGAGGACCATCTGAAAGGGAAGTCGGTACTCATGCAGACCGACAACTGAGTAACGATGTTTTACATGTCAGCAATGGATCTAATGCAGATCATACAAGAACCCACTCATGACAAAGGCAATACTCTAGACCTCATATTCCTAAACTCCATAACCGCCACCTCAGGAAAAAACCCACAAATTACGCCGGTACCCTGGTCTGACCACTACCTCATCACCATTTCCTACACCTACCAACATAAGACCAACAAAGAAGAGGGACACCACATAAGACGATTTCAAACCTTCAACAAGGAGGACTTCCTAGCCCAAACTCTACCCCATCTCCAAACAAACTCCAGCAACATCAATGACCTAATACAGAACTGGAACACCACGATCTCTACAGCATCTGAAGCACCAACGAACAAAGCCATCACCAGACCTCCTTCCACAAAGGCCAGATGGTATACTCCCAACCTCCGGAAACTAAAAACAATACTTAGAAGAACTGAAAGAAAATGGAGAAAAACCAAAGATGAAAACGACAAAACAAAATACCTGCATGAACTCAAAGCATATCACCACGAGACCAACAAAGCAAAGAAAATCTACCACATGAAAATCATAAATACCTCCATAAACAAGCCTCGTGAATTCTTTCAGATCGTCAAAAAACTGATAGACACCCCAGAACTCTGACCAACTTCCGAAAATCCCACCAGAACTATTAGCCAGTCAATACAAACAACTACAATGACCGCAGAACTCACAGCTAAACGCAGAGGCCACCACAGTAGACCTCCACCCTAACCTACACAGCGATTGGACCACATTCAAAGAAACCTCACCAGAAGAAACATCAACCACCATCTCCTGCCTCAACACCACCACCTCCCCGCTAGACCCCCCTGCCCCACAGACTGGATAAAGAAATCCAAAAATGAACTGAGCACACCACTAGCCCATATCATCAATGAATCCTTCTCCCAAGGACACATGCCAGATACCCTCAAAACTACAATCATCCGACCATCCTTAAAAAAGCAAAACCTGGATCCCCTTGATCCCAGCATCCTACAGACCCATCGCAAGCTTACCTTTCACTGCTAAGATAATCGAGATCGTCCAACAGCAACTACAAGAACATCTGGATACCAACATCATACTGGACCCGCAACAACACGGCTTCCGCCCTCTGCATGGGGTTGAGACCCTCATGACCACACTGATGAACACTCTTCTCCTGGGAGCACAAGAAAAACACTCTGGATATGCTATGATCTTCCTCGATATCTCTGCAGCTTTTGACACCATCTCACACAACATCCTCATACACAGACTACGCACAATTGGGATCAAAGACACCGTACTGAAATGGTTCCAGTCCTACCTTACTAACAGGAAACAACTAATCCGCACCAGCACCATGACATCCCCCCCCATTCCAGCAACACCAAGGGGTGCCCCAAGGATCTACACTATCAGCCATGCTCTTCAACATCTACCTTCAACCACTCTGCTCAGTCATACGCACCCACAACATCAGCTTCCACATATATGCTGATGATATCATGCTTTACGCCCCCATTACAACCACGGACCCAACAAACACCCATCTATCAGCATGCTTCGCCGAGGTGTCCGACTGATTACGAGCAAACAACCTATCCATCAACATGAAGAAAACAGAAGCCCTCATAGTCACTAGAGACCCAGATTTCACCCCACCTACACACCTCACTATAGGACCCACAAGCATTCAGATACAACCACAAATACGATACTTGGGCATAATTATTGACCAAGCCCTCACCTTAAAGCAGCAAATCACCAAGACCTCCGGAATTATATTCCACAAAGCAAGAATGGTGCAACGTCTTAGACCCCTGCTTGACCATCAACATTTCCGAACTGTAATGCAAGCCTTGACGCTCCCACATCTGGACTACTGCAACATAATCTACCACGGCCTTCCAGCCACACAGACAAACCCCCTGCGAACAGCACTAAACACCACGGCAAGAATCATCCAGACTGCAAAGAAAACCGACCACATCACCCCAATTCTGAAAGACCTACACATACTTCCCTTCGAAGCAAGGTCTAAATACAAAGCCATCCTACTCACCCACAAAGCCATCCATCAAGCACAGAACTCCCAGCTTCGCACCCTACTGTCTCGTCCAGCCCACGGCAGAACTACCAGACAAACCTCCAGCAATTCACTCACCATCCCCCACAAAAGAACTAAATGCTTGCAACGGACCTGCAACCGAGCCTTTGAACTTTACGCTCCATCCCTATGGAACTCTTTACCGAGTTATCTCAGAAACAACGCCGATCTACCATCTTTCAGGAAACAGCTGAAAACCACCCTGTTTCAGGAATACCTCAACACGACCCCCACCAAAAAGCAAAAGAACCTCTGATTCAAACTACAGTAACCTGCCCATGTCCAATGTCTGTCCCATGTCTAAAGTCTGTACCATGTCAAAATCATTAATGTTGCCTCCCTGGTGATGGCCCTGCCCTATCAACTTAATTCCCCCACCCTTCTATGTAACACCGCTTTGACCCGGCGAAAAGTGGGATATAAATACAGCTAAATAAACAATGAGGGGGTTACAGGCTCCCACCTCCTCTGCCGGGAGGCGGGCCTCCTCTGCTCCTTTGTCTTCCATTGGGGGATGACCCTACGGGCGGTCTACTTTCCGGGCCACGAGAACATCCTCATGGACAGGCTCAGCAGGATCCTCCAACCTCAAGAGTAGCGGCTGGACCCAGAAGTGGCCGGCCTCTTGTTCCGTCTGTGGGGGACCCCAACTGTGGACTTGTTCGCCAGCCCGATGAACGCAGTTTCCCCGCTTCCACGGCCCGACAATCCTGCACCCGAACAGGGAGGCCCCGGATGCGTTCCTCTTGAGTTGGACCTCCAGTCGTCTTTACACATTCCTTCCCACTCCTCTCATTACAAGGACCCTCCACAAGGTTCAGTGGGATTAGGCGTCAGTGATCCTCTTCGCTCCTTCGTGGCCCCAGCAGTCGTAGTTTCCACTCCTGCTGCGGCTCTCGTCCGAGGCCCCAGTTCCCCTGGGTTGTACCCTGGTCCTGCTAACGCAGGAGGAGGGTTGAGTGCTCCACCCAAACCTGGTCTCATTGTCCCTCACAGTCTGGTGGCTGAACAGGTATCCCTAGCCCTGCTGGATCTTCTGGAGGAGGTCAAGGAGGTGATCCTCGCGTCAAAGGACTCGACGAGGCGGGCGTATGCCTTCAAGTGGCGGCGCTTCTCGTCCTGGTGCTCATGATCGACCCATTTTCTTGTCCTACCCGATGGGTCCTCCAGTACCTCCTTAACCTCTCAAAGGAAGGGCTGAAGTTGAACTCCGGTCAGGGTGCATCTGAGTGCCATCTCTGCAACTCACCTCCCCATTGAGGGTAAACCCCTCTCGGAGCAGCCCTTGGTCTCCTGCTTTATGCGGGGACTCTTGCTCTCTAGACCTCCCATCCGGCCTCACCCGGCAGAGTGGGATCTGAATGTAGTGCTCATGCAGCTCACACGTGCTCTCCTTTCGAACTGATGGCAACGTGCTCACTTCAGCACCTATCCTGGAAGGTGGTCTTCCTGGTGGCTTTGACCTTAGCCCATCGGGTCAGTGAGCTCCTGGCCCTCATGGCTGATGCCCCTTACACCAGGTTCTATAGGAACAGGGTGCTCCTCCGTACCCACCCCAAGTTTCTGCCAAAGATGGTATCTGATTTCCATATCAGTCAGGAGGTAGTCTTGCCGACCTTCTTCCCGAGACCCCATGCCGACCGGGCATTGGCGGTCTTGCATACACTCAACTGCAAGAGGGCTCTTAGCTTCTACCTGCAGTGCACCCAGCCTCATCGCAAGTCTGGCCAGCTCTTCGTGTCCTTCAATCCCAGTTGCTTGGGGCAGGCAGTCATGAAATGTGTGCTCTCCATCTGAGTGGCGGACTGCATTGCCTTCACTTGCGCGAAGGTGGGCGCCCCACAGGATCGGAGGGTCACCACCCATGGCATCCAAGGCAAGGTGGGCTCGGAAGCTTTGCTACGCTCAGTGCCTCTGATGGTCATCTGCTGGGCTGCGACCTGGGCTTCAGTGAATACCTTCGCTTCCCATTACTGCCTGGAGAGGGAGTCCCTCCATGACATTGCCTTCGGTCAGGCTGTACTCCGTAATCTGTTTGGGGTATAAGCAACTCCTGCCCTCCTACCCTTCCCGATGGCTACCGAGGGTTTTGTCCTGGGGACCCAAGGACTTGGGCTCCTGGCATCGGCTTCTGCTTACGACCTCACGGAGGCGTTTTTGGTTACAGGTTCGGTAGCCTGTAACTGGGGAGTCCCATAAGCGAGGACCGACTTCCTGCTTGTTCTTGAGAAAGCGTGGTTAATCACCTGTAGCAGGTGTTCTCCAGGGACAGCAGGAATCAGTCCTCACTTCCCTCCCACCTCCCCTGATGAGTTGCTGGATTTTTATCCTTCCCTTGCCATCTGCTTGATAGGGCTCGAGCTAAGGGACCTGACCGAGCAAGATGGCACCCTTGGGTTGGAAGAGGACCACTCATGTGTGGCAGCAATGCCAAAGACTTTCTTTGAAAGCTGGGGAATTGCTCCACGCGGGCTCCATCGGTGCCAACGTCACCCATAAGTGAGGACTGATTCCTGCTGTCCTTGGAGAACACCTGTTAAAGGTGAGTAGCTACACTTTTTGGCCTTTTATCAATACATCCCATGAATATCATCAAGAAGAGAAACTAACAGTTCTTATCCTATCTCCATTCCAGTCCCGACATGTGGATAGTCACACCTCACCAGAAGCTTGGAGACTGAGTAGTCAACTGTTGATGACATAATCATACATAACAAGCCGGCATCACCTACCAGCCTCAATATCTGTCTGCAAGCAGCTGGAGAGACATAATTATTTTAGCCCGGTTTCACTGAGGAAAATCTAAGAAGATTGTTTTAAGGGCTACATTAGATTTTTTTCTTTGCCACAAGGTTATTAAATTATGCTTCCTTAGGAGTTTTGGTTTGGTTGGGGCAGAGTTTTGCTGGGGGTGACTCTGGCCCTGTAAGAGTTGCTGATTATTGACATCGGCATTAAACTTATTTTTTTAAAAAATTGAACCTGAGGGAAGCAGTGTGTTAACAAGGGGAAGCTGAAAGCAGCCTTAGCGTTCCAGTGGCTTGGAATTTGCCGGTACAGCTAAAAGGAAACAGCGGCTCCCGATCTCTTCAGTGGGTGAGGAGCCACTAGCAGCCACAGAGAGAGAGAGTCAGTCTGGACCCTCAGAGAACTTTTGCCACGGTGGGAGAAGTCAGAGGGGTGCTGAGGCAGCATGCAGAGAGATAGTTTAAGTTCACCTTCAGCAGCTAAGCAGTGGTGAGTCCTGCGCTTGATTTTACTCTCGGCGGGGTTTTTTGTTTGGTCTGTGTGGTGGTCATCTCTGTCACATGCCTGACTGCTAGGCTGCAGTGCAGAGTGCGGGAGTGGTGCCATTTTTAAGGACCACCTTGGATGGCTTAGTAAGGGGCAGAAGGTTCTGGAGGGTGTTTCAGATGCTGTGGGGGATCTCTGCCCACACATTTCTTTATTTTTTAGAACAGTTGCTTTTTCTTCACAAGGAGCAGAACAAAGTTAAGAAAAAAAGAAAAGAGCTGATTCCTGTGTGGCCATAGTTAAAGGTGAGTTCTTATGCCCGTAAAGTCCACTTGTTTGGCCTGTGGGTCACGTGGGGCTCTGT
This sequence comes from Ichthyophis bannanicus, assembly GCA_033557465.1. Taxonomy (NCBI): domain Eukaryota; kingdom Metazoa; phylum Chordata; class Amphibia; order Gymnophiona; family Ichthyophiidae; genus Ichthyophis; species Ichthyophis bannanicus. Next base: position 491,884 of record JAWIIG010000024.1, on the reverse strand, counting down.
CTCCGCAGCTGGTTTTTGTTGCAACTGTGAGGCAGACTCCCACTCAGTGGAGGAGGGTCTGCTGGGAGAGTCCCCAGAAGGGTCAAAGGCAACTTCCCAGGGGTCTGGTGGGTGCTATTTTCCCGGGTTTCCGGCAGTGGAGTCTGCCATAATGGGACCTGATGGAGCTGCTGCAATGCAGGTGACTGGTACACAGGGCAAATCTGCCAAGCCCTCTCTGACCTCCACCTTGAGTGAAGTGGCTGGAGAAGATCTGGGTGTGTTTTTGCCAGTTTGTCGTCCTCTGGGAACAAGCAGGAAGTCAGTCCTCACATATGGGTGACATCTGCACCGACACATGCTTGGTCCCCTTCCCGCCCAAGGGTGCCATCTTGCTCAGTCTCCTTTTTTCCATGAGCCCCCGGAAAAAGTTGTCCCCGGAAAAAGTTGATTTTTCTCTTTCATACTCGCCTCCGGTATTGCACCAGTGCTCTTCCCGCCTCTGACCTCGTTGTCTCGGTGTTGAATTCAGTCTCTTTTTGTAGTTTTTGTTCTTTTCTTTTCCTGGTGTCTTCGTGCCTTTTTTCTCCCACTGGCAGCCCAGAGAATCTTCGACCTCGCAGGAATACTTTTTTCCCCCTGTGGCTACCAGTGGCTTTAAGAAGTGTGATTAGTGCTCTAAAATGATGTCTTTGACCAACACACACGACTGCTGTCTCCGTTGCCTTGGGCCAGACCACGACCCGGTGGCCTGCATTCTCTGCAAAAGGATGTCCAGTAAGGCCCTCAAGAGCCGCCAGCAGCAGCACAATAAGTTTTTCCCCGAGTCCCCAGTGCCTCCGAAGGTGAGGCCCCGACGTCTCAGGTAGAGCCTCCCCAACCCAAGCCTCGTCATGGGTCCTCAGAAAGGAGGTCTCCCTTGAGGGAATCCAGGAAGAAGAAAACCTTGAAGGTGACATCCATGAATGGTTCCAACCAGCCGGGTGCTCCCTGGCCCTGGTCCCGCGGTCCAAGACGTTCGTCCGAGGTGTTAGAGAGGGAGCAGTCTGCAAAGGTCCCCCAAAAGGATCCGACCGCAGACCGGCCTCAGTCCCCAGACACCATCCTTGTCAAGGATTCTCCTTCGGAGCAGCCGGTGTCTGGGTCTGAGTCCATCGGTGCCCGCGCCGAAGGCTGCGGAACCTTCTGGTCTGGAGTCTAGAATGGCGGCCCTGGAGTGCAGTTTGTCTGCCTTCATGGACCAGCAGTGAGTGCTGTTGTCTGGCATGACCGGTTCATCCACCCCAACCACCAGGCCCTAGACGTCCCCGGAGGCCGAGCCGATCCTTGAGGTCCTTCGGCTTTCTCCATCCTCTGCCGAGGTTGCGATATGAGTCCCGCTTGATGGGTCCATGGTCCCTGGCAAGTATGCTGGGCACTGGCCGCAGGGCATTGAGAGCCCCTGAGTCCTCGACAGACTACTCCGAGTGGGAGATGGAGGACGAGGAGTCCCCGAATACCCATCGCCACTGTGACATCCCTTCTGACTCTCCCATCTGGGAGCCCCGACGGTGGTCCCTGCCAGAGGATATAGGCTTCCTTGACTTAGTCAAGGATATGTCAAAGGCCCTGGCATTCCCAATTGAGTTGGAGGAGGACCCTCAGACGGATGAGTTGGGAATCCTCCAGTGCGAGGCTCTTCCGTGAGAATCCCCCTCATCCTGGAACAGCTGATGCTCCGAATGTGGGAGATACCAGCTTTGGTACAGGTGGTGAGCAAACTGCTCAACTCGATGTATCGAGTCCGTTGGAGCCCAGGCTTCCAAAAGTCATAGCTGCCACAACTCCATGATGGTGGAGTCGACTGAAAAGACAAAAGACGAACTTCTCAGTGCCTCCTGGCAGGGAGGTTTGCACTCTAGACACCCTCTGCAGAAAGTGCTACCAGGGCTCAGTGCTCATCATACCAGCTGTACATGGGCATGTACCTGAGAGACCTGGCGAAGGAACTCGCTGGGTTCTCAGCTGGTCTCTCCGAGGAACCCTTGCAGCGGTTCAAGAACCTGGCCAAGGCAGTCTGTGAATGCTACAAATTCGTGTCTCGAGTAGCCTATGACTGGTTCGAGTTGGCAGATCGAGTAGTGGCGGCTGGCATAGGTGCACGCTGCCAAGCTTGGCTACAGTGTCAGACCTCTAGCAGTAGGTTCAGGACAAATTGGTTGATATCCCCTGCCAAGGAGAGAACCTCTTTGGCAAACCCATGACCGACAAGGCTGCCAAGCTGGAGATTGAGTTCATGATGAGGACAAGGCTCTCCAAAAAGACCGCTGCCCCTCCCCGACGGAAGGGTTTGGGTAAAAAGTCATTTAACCCGAGGAAGGGAGGTGCTTGCAGAAACTACCCATCTTTTCAGGCCTCCCCAGCTCCCCAACAATGTCAGCAGGCGAAGGGACATGGGCATGGCCCACGTATGCAGAAGGGTCCAAAACCCCAGGCACCGGCTCTGGCCCAGCCAGGGGGGCGTTTTTAACTCCTTGAGCATAGCCTCTTTACCCCAAGGAGATCAGCAGCCCATAGGGGAACGTCTGGCTCTCTATGCCCAGAGGTGGTTGACCATCACCACTGACTCCTGGGCACTTGGGGTAGTCAGGGAGGGTTAGCTTCTCCACCTGACTTGGACATCTCTCCCTTATTTCCCTGGAGAGCCCTTCAGATCTCCCCTCCACCGGGACCACCTTCAGAAGGAGTTGACAGGTCTTAAGGACAAAGTGTTGGAACCGGTGCCTCACCATCTCAAGGGCAAGGGGTTCTTCTCCAGGTACTTTCTCATGCCAAAAAGGACTTCTCAAACAGGCATTTGAAATTAATGCCCTGTCCCTGCAGGTATCAGTCTTTGGTGCCTTTGTTGCCAGAGCGTGTTTGCGTTGGGCTCAAGCAATCTTGGAAAATGCGGGAGACTCTCAGGCTCTGCCTCTGGAGGCAGCACAGGCCTGCGGAGGTGGTACTTTGTGGCTGCAGAATTGGTCAGCAGACGTGTCCTCTTAGGCTCTCCTGAGTAAGCTCCCATTCAAAAGGAAACTCTCATTCGGGAATGCTCTGGATAAGTTGGTTAAGGACTTGGGGGAAACCGAAGGAGGCAGATTCCCCGACAATAAGCAGAAATTGGTTATAGCTACAGCACCGGCTCGTGGCCAGCTCTGGGATTTTTGACATTTTCGTGCTATTTGCTTTGCGCCATACAGGAGGGGCTGTTTTCTCTCTGAGTCTGGCCTTTCGGGGATTTTTGAAGCAGGCAGGGTTTTCTATGCCCCCCAGCCTCCATAGCAAAGAAAGTGCAATAATGTGAGGGAAAACCAGGTCGGAATGGTTCCCTTGGGGGGGGGGGGGTGTCAGCTTTGGAATTTTACCCTGTCTGGGTTAAAATTATATCCGATCAGGGTTGCTAGGGATCATTCGTGAGGGGTGCGCATTCGAATTTGGCATCCGCTCACCAATGCATTCGTTAGCTCCCCCTGTAGGGTGCCGGGTAAGCTCCAGGCCATCAGACACCCTGTGGCGCCTTCTGAACTTAGACAATAGTGGAAGTTGGGATGTGGTCTGATACTCCATCTACTTCATGATTCCCAAGTAGGAAGGTTCCTACAGACCCATTCTCTATCTCAAGCACGTAAATTGATGCCTCAGAGTTCCCATTTTTCGCATGGAGATATTTCATTCGGTGATTGATGCTGTCGAGCAAGGAGAATTTCTGATGTGTTTTGATTTCACAAAGGTTTACTTGCACATACCATTCAGACTGAACATCAGCAGTATCTGTTTTGCGGTGCCCATGGAACATTTTCAGTTTTGGGCATTGGCATTTGGTCTCATGACTGCTCCTCACACCTTCACCAAGATCATGGTGGTGGTCGCAGCCGCCCTTCACCAGGAGGGAATGTTGGTGTACCACTATCTTTGAAGATTGGCTCATACAGGCAAAGTCCAAGGATGAGAGCAAGCAGACAATGGAGAACGTGATCACCTGTCTGCAGTGACTTGGCTGAGTTGTCAATTTTTCCAAGCCGTCTTCAGCCATCATAAGATTTGGTGTACCTGGGTGCCTGGTTCCAAACGGATTGCGGCTTAGTCTCTCTGCCCGTCAACAGAATGCATTTTTATGCAGAGACAAATACTTCAGTTTCTCAAGATGAATCCCACGGCATGGCTTTATCTTCTGGTGTTGGGATCCATGGCAGCATTGATAGAGTTGGTGCCTTGGGCTTGGCTCCACATGAGGCTATTGCAAAAGGTGCTGTTGCGGAGATGGTCGGCTCTACATCACCGGCTCTCTTGGCCGTTGCCCTGCCTGAGATCCACTAGGCTAGCCCTATGGTGGCGGCTCAGGCTGGACAACCTGTTGCCCGGGATGCCCTTGGGGGCACCACCGTAGATCCCATTGACAATGGATGCCAGTCTCATAGGCTGTGGAGCACATTTCAAGACTCTGCACAGGGTTGCTGGTCCGAGAACGAGAGGGCATGACCTATCAAGTGATTGGAAATGCAAGCGGTGTGTTTGACCCTGCAGGAGTTTCAAGGGTTCCTTCAAGGAAAGGTGTTTTTTAGACAATGCCACCACGGTAGCTTACATCAAGCATCAAGGGGGCATAAGTGGCGTACAACTAGAAAGCGAAGTAGGGTTGCTATTAACCTGGGCAGAGGTCAATTTGCAGGCACTGTCAGCGGCTCATGTGGTTGGAAAAGAAAATGTATTGGCCAATTATCTGTCTATTTCACCTGGACCTGGATGGAGGTCTTTGCGCAATTTGTACAACATTGGGGGCAACCAATCATGGACATCATGACCATTTTACAGTCCGTGAAAGCAGCATGTTTCTACAGTCGAAGAAAAGGGTGCATGTCTGAGGGGTTTGACGCGTTGGTGCAGAGCTAGCCCACGAAAGGACTGCTTTACATGTTTCCACCATGTGTCTAATCGGATACATGGTGCAAGGAATTGAAGCGCATTGAGGACTAGTTGTCCCAGTGGCACCGTATCGGCCATGGAACGCAGATCTAGTCTGGCTAGTGATGATCAGTCTGTGGCGCCTTCCAACCAGAGTCAATATGCTCTTGCATGGACAAGTTCTCATGCCTTAGGTGGATCAATTCTTGCTTACAGCCTAGCTCTTGAAAGGGCTCAGTTGAGAAAGCATGGATATTGGGCAGTGGTAATTGCAATGTTGGTGTGTAAGTGTTCTTCCTCTTCCAGAGTATGTGCAAGTTTGGCGTGTCTTTGAAGTTTGGTGTGTGGATCATGACTGTAGGCCTTTTGTTGCATCCATTCTGGATGTTCTGGCATTTCTGCAAGCAGGTTTGGATAAGGGCCTGGTGTGTAGCTCCTTGTGGGTACAGGTGGCAGCCCTTAGTTGCTCTCACAGTAGGGTTCAAGGGGTTTCCCTAGCAGCTCATCCAGATGTCATTTGTTTTTTGCAGGTGGTGAAGCAGGTTCATCCACCTGTGAGATTGGTTGTTCCCCTGTGGGACCTCCAATCTTGTGTTGACAGAAGCTTCTTTTGAGCTGTTGAACACTTCCACCTTGAAGGATTTGACTTTAAAAGTGATTTTCTTGGCCATTTGTTTGGTTAGAAGAATATTGGAGTTGCAGATGCTATTATGTCAGGAACCTTTCTTCTCCATCTCCAGGGAAAAGTTAGTGTTTAGACCTGTACCTTCCTTCCTGGAGTGGTCTTGGCCTTTCATCTGTATCAGCTGGTGTTTTTGGGAGTGGGAGGAGCGGCAGTGGATTCGCAGTTATGCCTCCTAGATATATGCTGGGTGCTTAGACGCTATTTAAAGTGGACAGAACCTTTTCATATGTCAGACTGTGTGTTTACCCTGTTTGGGGGACCACGCAGAGGCGAGGCGGCTTCCAAGGCATTAATCTCCAGATGGGTGAGAAAAACCATCTTCTCAGTCTACCTCTTAAAACAAAGAAGTGTGCCGGAAGGATTGCGGGCCCATTTGACAAGGGCATAGATGGTGTCCTGGGCAGAGGCTAGCCTGGTGTCGCCATTAAACATCTGTCGGGCAGCGACTTGGTCCTCTCTGCATACCTTTGTGAAACATTATCATCTGGATGCGTAGGTGGTGGGGGACGCTCTGTTTGGGTCTCGGGTGCTTCAGGCCAGGCTTGTGGGTCCCTCCCAAGGTTATTGTTCTGGTACACCCCACATGCTGGGACTTGACTTGGAGGTATAATAAGGAAGGTGAAATTAGGTCTTAACTGCTAATTGGCTTTCCTTGAGTACCTCCAGTCCAGTCCAGTCTCAGACCCTCCCTGGTACATTAGTATTCTGGTCCTAAAGAAGGTCATCTAATTTTTTTCGGGGGCTGGGTTTGTGGTCGGAAGAGCCATTGCTGTGGCGGGACTCCTTTGGGGCTCTGTAGTTTTCTTTAGAGGAACACATCTTCTGAATGTCCTTTCCCTCAGTAACTAAGAGTCACTGATACTCTGAGGGAAGCAGGCAGGTGATAGGTAAGGTTGTTTTCTTCTTGGGGGGGACGGACGGTGGTATTTGGTACTTAACTATTGGGGGATGTAAGGTTTTTATGTAAATAGTTATATTTTCTTAAATTTGTTCTGGTGAGTCTGCTTTTGTCAATAGTATACTGGTAGGTGGTGCCAGCTAGCTATGTATGATGTCATTAATAGTTGGCTACTCAGTTTCCAAGCTGCTGGTGAGGCATGACTAACCACATGTCAGGACTAGACTGGTTGTACCCAAGGAAAGCCAGTTAGCAGGTAAGACCTAATTTCACCTTTTTTGTACTTTTATATTATCTGAAACATACTTGACAATTATCCAAAATATGATGATCTTCCAAAAGGTGACCCAAATGTGAATCCACTACCTTCTGAAATGACCTTATCCAAAAAAGGAAAGGTAGATTCAGGTCTATTGTGCTGAACTTTTCCAGTATCCAGAGAGTCACTTTTTAACAGAGGTGTGATCATGGCTTTCTTTAAATGTGTGGAAAAATTACCACTTTGCAAAGAGGCATTCACGATATCACAAATATGAGACTAAAATATCTCACTGGACAAGGGTCTAGCTATTCAACTCCTTGGAGTCTTCTGCGTTGGATCTGCTATTAATGTTGGGATTGACCCTCTTGAAACAGTCTGCCGAGGCTTCGGCTTTGCACGGTGACCATGCTCATTCGGAGCTGAGGGGTCGCAGAGCATTGGACCCAGTGGCTCTCCTTCGATAAGGAGCGCTCCCAGAAAGACCAGTCTCTTTCCCAGTCTGCATCGAAGGGTGATGCTGAGCTCTGGGCAAAGGCCCACTTGCATTGTCATTAGAGCCCTCAATGCATCTCGAAGGGTGAGGGCCGAGAGTGGCCTCCCAAGCTACCCCTGCAGAAGGAGAGGCCTCCAGATGCCCAGGAGGGCTGGCAGGTGACTCCCAAACTCATCATAATCGTGGAATCCCTTGCAAAGGAGCCAGCATCCATACTGGTAGTTCTGGTGCCAGCTCTGACATATTTGGAGACCATACTCCTGTCTCAGCACATGGAGGCACCTGTGCACAGCCGCTTTGCATTCTTCACCCAGCAGGCCTCCATGGACCTGATTACCTTTGTCCTGGCGGCATCCTCATCTGAGGAGGTGCAGGCCATCCTCAAGGTACATGGCCTCCCTTGGCTGGACAGTGCCTTTGAGGGGCATTCAGTTTCTCTCAGCACTCTGAATTTTGAGCCGAGTGCCTCTGGGTCGGATCATAGATGCCCTTGGATTCCCTCCACTTCACTGGACCACCAACAGCACAGAGAGGAATTGCACTGCTACTTCGAGTTCCTCTCAGAGGCAGAGTCCGATGATTGGGAAATGTAGGAGGAATTGCCCAAGATCGTGAGGCATTGGGGCATTCTTTTGGATCTCTCACCACTGCATGAGCATTGGAAGTCCTCTCTAGAGGACCTGTCCTTTCTTGACTTTGTGAAGGACATGGAGGAAGCTCCTCCCTTTACTAGTAAGGCTGAAGAGGCGTCTCGAGTGGAGGATCTGGAAATCCTCTAGTACCCTTCGCCTCCAAAAGAAGTCATAACAGTACCGGTGCACCATATTCTGGAGAGATTTTTCTTCCACATCTGGGAGGCTCCCCTCTCCGTTCCCATTGTGAGCCGGCGCTTGGATCCAAAGTATCAGGTTAGCAAGGGCCCTGGTTTTGAGAAACCACAGCTCCCACATTCTGTGGTGGTATAGTCGGATGTGCGCTGTATCAAGAGTCAGAAGAATCATTGCTCAGTGCCTCCAGGCCAGGAGGCCTGTACTATGGATGCCTTTGGCCACAAATAATATCAGGGCTCCGTGTTTGCACGTATTCAGACATACCAACTTTACATGGGCATGTTCTTCCGGGATTTGGCTGGAGACCTTGCCGGGTTCTCCTCAGAGCTGTTTGAGGAACAAAAGCAGAAGTATCGCTCCCTTGTCTCCAAGGTCAAGGAGTGCTTAAAGTATGTCACCAGAACTGCCTATAATGGCTTTGAGTCTGTTGCTCAAGTCTCTGCGGTGGGCATAGGGGGCATGCCGCCTGGCCTGGCTTCAGGTGTCTGACCTGGAACAATGGGTCCAGGATAAGTTGGCGTACGTTCCCTGCAAGGGTGAGAATCTTTTTGGTGCACCTATGAGGGAGATGGCTGGTGAACTGGAGCAAGAATAGCTCACCATGAATCTCTTCTCTCGGAAGACTTCTGATCCCCTCTAAAAGGAAATCTGCTAGGAGTAAACCTATGGTACATATACCTGTACCATTCGTATCGGTCCCCTCAGCAGGCTGCACAACAAAAGGATAAAGGTCAGTGCCAAAAGCACTGCCCCAAGCAACAGAAACCCCAACCAGCCCCACAACCTCAGCCTGGTGGGGGATTTTGACATTTTCTTCAAGGACATGGCCTTTCTTCTTCTGGATGCTGTTCCTCTGCAAGTGGGAGGACGGCTTGTCCACGTTTCCCACTAATGGCCCACCATCACATCGGTTTCCTGGGCTCTTAAGATAGTCCAAGAGGACTGTCTCCTCCACTTCAATCATCTTCCTTCCACTTTCTGCCCTGGGGAGAACCCCTTCAACTCTCACCATTGCTCTTTCCTCCAGCTCGAGATCCAAAATCTCTTGTTGGACCAAGCGGTGGAGTTGGTCCCACTGTTTCAGACTGAGCAGGAGTTCTACTCCCGGTACTTCCTGGTCCCCCAAAAGACAGGGGTTTCCATCCCACCCTGGACCTCCGGAACCTGAACCATTACCTTCTGAGAAAAATTTAGAATGGTGTCGCTGTGTATCCTCTTACCCTACCTCCAGCAGGAGAATTGGCTATGGTTTTGGATATGAAGGATGCCTGCACACGCATTCTTAGTTTAATTTTATCTTTATGCATTTTTATATATAATTTCTCAACAAAGATAAAAAGGAAATCAATAGGGTGTTAAAATAACAAACAATTCTAAGTAATACGATATAACTTCAAATACCCATCCTAATATTGCTATTTGACCATCAAATTGGAGGCAAGAATAGGAAAAATAAATTTATACAAGAAAAAAACCCAGTATCTTTAAGCGACACGGCCAGCTTTTTCAGGGAGAGTTCTAACCAACAGCTAATCCCTCACGACCTGCCAAAAAAAAACAATTGTTTAAGGCCAAAAATCAAGAAGGAAGTTATCCTCTAGGAAAACAAAACACCTACACAGGAACTTTAACAAGAAAGTGGCCCCAAGGGCAAGGACTCTAGGCCAGAAGGCGGCAGCATGTTGTGCCTGTTCCAGGGACAGTACTTGCAGCAACTCCTTCACCATGTTTCCCACCGATGGCTCATCATCACATAGGACTCTTGGGCTCTCAAGTTAGTCTGAGAGGACTGCCGGTCGTCCTGCTGTAGTGCCACTCCAGACACCCAAGCTCAGACTACACTCAATAGGTGCCCTCTTGTGTCCCCAACGTGGACAATCCAGGACTGGAGGGTAAGTGTTTGGGCTTTCGCTTTTTTCCCCCCATAAAGGCCAACAAATGCTGGGACCGGGTGCTCACAGATGTGGTAGGAGCCGTGATTTCACTCAGATGCCATATTGCCCAAGGAGAATTAAGAAAATTACTCCAATCAAATTGACTTTAACAGAAATCTTCAGAGGGTAATATATTTTTTGTATATAATTAACGTTGTTGCACGGATGTTGTCTCAGACTATTCGGCTGTGAATTACTGGATTAGAAGAACTCGTCATTAACACCAGCTCAGCCTTAGTACATCAATGACCACTTCCGGCAATTATGAAAACTTTCCTTTCACCCTCTCCTTTCCTTGTGTCAAATTTCTAATTTCAACAATTGTTTGTACTTGCACTTAACTTTATATTTCTTCTAAATTTTCCAATATGCATTATAACTTGTGACTAGCACTTAGCTTCATAAGTCTTCAAACGAATCTGGTACAGATGAATCTTCCTTGTCCGACGCCTCACATACAACGTTGTGAACAGCGTTTCACTCAATGAATGAGGTTCTTCAGGGAATTTTTAGTGGTGCATATAGTCCAAACATTAACTGAAGATAGAAAATCACATTTAAAAACTTATTAGCTGTCTTAAGTCTAATATAAATTCATATTAAAAACGTTTGTGAGCTACTACATACCCGGTAGGGACTGTGATTCCACTCAACTTTCTCTAGCAGACTTTTTTATAGTATTTATCGGCGGCCATCAGCTGTTATCTGCTCTTTTCAGCCTAGAGAAACATTGCGCATGTGCTCTCTCTCTCTCTCTCGATACCGTATTTTATAGTCTCCACCCCATTCTCTTAGTAATTTATTATTCTAAAACATGACCCAAACTGCTTGTGAATCGACAAATATGGAGGGTCAATCGACATGGAGAGATATTTTTAGCTACACATCTTCCCAAGTAGCGGAAATTTGTAAAGAAAAGACTCCATTCTCGAAAGATGCAGAGATGGACGGGAGTCTGGATTCATTGTGGGATACATGGCTGAAGAAGCAGAAACAAATTATTAAGTCGGATCTCCATAGACTCTCTATGGTGGAATACGTCAACCGGCAGCAAATACCGAGAGGCCTTCGGGTCTACAAGGAACCTCGGATGTTTATGACGAATCCCGAGTTTGTGGCGAATTGGAACCGCATATTAAACAAGTGCTCTCTTGATTTGATGTTGCTGATTATAACCACTTCAAAATCGACATTGACCGGGTTTCATCAAGAAGAAGTCAAATTATTATCAGAGCTGAAAGAAAGGGAGAAAGCAGATCAATTTACGTTAAAATTGGCTGACTTTCAGAAACAACTGGACACGTTAAGAACAGAGGTTCAATCCGCAAAAATTAAAAAACTAAAACGGGATAATGATGATTATACCGTCGGGTATGTCTACCCCTGGATGGACTCTAAAAGAAAGAATGTACGGAGACAACAACGGAAACAAGTTTCGTTCGACACCACCCCGGAGGAATTAAGTTCAGTAGAGTCCAATACATCAAAAGAGGATTTTCGCAACGAAGGGGACGACACCCGCAAAAAGAAAAAACAGACCGGATTGCCGATTCGCCAATCCGAACGAAAACGAGACATCAAGAGATGATTGTCAGCCCAAGAGGATTTAGTCATCAACATTTCAGGTAAACCACTTACATCAGATCAATTAAGAGTATTAAATCGAGGACTGTCATATGTCCCTGAAACTAGATATGATCCATTCCAGTTTAGAATAGATCTAGAGAGTCTAATTAGGAAATTAAATCTGAAGTTATTTTTTGCAAATAATAGTGCTCCCGATACAACGTTGACAACGGACAACGAGGCAGATTTCTCATCACCACCGACTCACAGAATACCTCTCCCTTTTAAATCCACATGGAACCCTCCGGGTCCACTTCATCCAACACTATCAGTTTTTCGTACTTTGATACTGCAAGATGTAGAAGAGTTAGAAAAAACCCGACGGAAGTCCTTTAACACCTTACCTCAGTACGACAACCAGGCTCTACGAGAGCTAATGCAAAGAACGGATATTGTGATTAAGAGGGCAGACAAAGGGGGAGCGGTGGTCATTCTCAGCAGGGACCAATATATTGATGAGGCTAGACGTCAGCTTTCAGATCAGTCAACTTACTATCTGTTGAGGGAAGATCCTACTACAGAGCTTCAACAAAAAATCTATTCTATTACTACCACTGCTTTGAAAGATAAATTGATTTCCACAAAAGAATTTAGCTTTTTAAATGTAGCTCATCCCACGTTCGCGTGTTTCTACATTGTTCCCAAGATACATAAGAATCTCGATCAACCACCAGGTCGCCCGATAGTGTCAACCAAAGGATCCCTGCTCGAGCCCCTTTCTATATTCCTCGATTCTTTTCTCCGCCCACTTCTTAAAGACATCCCGTCCTTCATTAGGGATACTTCTCATTTTTTACAAATTTTAGAGCAGAGTCCCCAATGGGCGACAGATCCACATATTCTTCTAGCCACATTAGATGTTGTATCACTATACACCAGTATCCCTCAGCGACAAGCGCAAGATACAGTTGAGCGAGCATTGCGAGACAGAGGTGATCTGTCTGAAACATATGTTCAGTTTCTATCGCTCTTAACAGGTTTAACAGTGGGTCGAAATTATTTTAAGTTTGAAGATGATCTGTTCCAACAAATATCTGGAGTAGCTATGGGGGCAACGTTTGCCCCGTCAGTAGCTAACCTTTTTATGGGTTATTATGAACAAAAGATATGGCAATGTTCCCCGTTCCAGGCAAATGTTAAACTGTGGTCTAGGTTCATTGATGACGTGTTCCTGCTCTGGAGGGGCCCCGAAGAAGAACTTTTTCAATTTATCAACTGGCTCAATGATCAAGATACCCATATTCAGTTTACGTATAGCGTTCATACCACTGAAATGATTTTTCTAGATCTACTGATCAAAAAGTCTCCACAGGGTTGGCAGACCTCACTTTATCGTAAAATTACAGCTCGGAATACACTGCTTCATTATCGCAGTGCCCATCCCCTTCGATTAAAGGAAGGACTGCCATTCTCCCAGTTCCTGAGATACCGAAGGAACTGTTCAGAGCTAGCTGATTTTAAATATAAAGCCAAGGGTTTGGCTCAAAATTTTCAAGCACGAGGATACCCATCCGGCGTGGTGTCGCGAGCTTACCATCGGGCACTTTTCAATGACCGATCGGCATTGTTGGAAACCAAGCAAACAAGGAAGGAAACCGATATTGACACAATTAATTTTATTACTCAATATACCCCTTTCAGTTTTAAAATAAAGAAAATCATGGCTCGTCATGTTAAAGTTTTACATACATTACCTTGCCTGGCTCAGAAGACAGTCCGATGTGTGTGGCGTCGGAATGGCAATTTGAAAGAGAAAGTGAGTCCAACGATTTTACGTTCCATACCGGTTGATACTGAGATAATTTTGGGACATTACAGATGTGGAAACTGTTCTATTTGCAGTATAACAATAGAACTACAGCATTTTACTTATCATAAAAAATATGCTTTACGGCAGCATACCAATTGCAATTCACAGAATGTAGTTTATGCCATAGTATGCCCGTGTGACCTATATTACATAGGTCAAACCAGTAGGATTTTTAAGATTCGCATGGCAGAACACAAGAGCCGATTAAAACATGATATACAACAAGCTCCGATGGTTTCTCACTGCCAAGCATTGAAACATAGTTTCGAGCAGTTACGATGTTTTTGCATAGAACAAGTCTCAGTTCCCAAATATGGAAAGTCATTAGCAAAAACTCTACTTATCCATGAACAACGCTGGATTTTCCAACTACAGACATTAATTCCTAATGGGTTAAATTTAGAGATAGAATGGGGAAACTGCAGCTAAATAACTGATCATCGATCCATTGATTTAATAGAGGAAGGAGTGTGTGAATTAAGTCAGCCTATTAGCTAACAGGGGGTGGAGACTATAAAATACGGTATCGAGAGAGAGAGAGAGAGAGCACATGCGCAATGTTTCTCTAGGCTGAAAAGAGCAGATAACAGCTGATGGCCGCCGATAAATACTATAAAAAAGTCTGCTAGAGAAAGTTGAGTGGAATCACAGTCCCTACCGGGTATGTAGTAGCTCACAAACGTTTTTAATATAAATTTATATTAGACTTAAGACAGCTAATAAGTTTTTAAATGTGATTTTCTATCTTCAGTTAATGTTTGGACTATATGCACCACTAAAAATTCCCTGAAGAACCTCATTCATTGAGTGAAACGCTGTTCACAACGTTGTATGTGAGGCGTCGGACAAGGAAGATTCATCTGTACCAGATTCGTTTGAAGACTTATGAAGCTAAGTGCTAGTCACAAGTTATAATGCATATTGGAAAATTTAGAAGAAATATAAAGTTAAGTGCAAGTACAAACAATTGTTGAAATTAGAAATTTGACACAAGGAAAGGAGAGGGTGAAAGGAAAGTTTTCATAATTGCCGGAAGTGGTCATTGATGTACTAAGGCTGAGCTGGTGTTAATGACGAGTTCTTCTAATCCAGTAATTCACAGCCGAATAGTCTGAGACAACATCTGTGCAACAACGTTAATTATATACAAAAAATATATTACCCTCTGAAGATTTCTGTTAAAGTCAATTTGATTGGAGTAATTTTCTTAATTCTCTTAGTAATTTATTACTCTAAAACATGACCCAAGCTGCTTGTGATATTGCCCAAGGAGGCATTTTTTTTTCTATGCACACACTCTAATCCACCCCCTTCTTTGGCAATACCTCTGCTTCATGCTCAGCGGTTGGCACTACCAGTACAGGGTGCTACCTTTCAGCCTTGCCTCCACTCCCAGAGTCTTCACAAAATGTCTTGCAGTAGTGGCTGTTTTTCTTTGAACCAGGGGGAATATTTGTCTTTACTTATAGACGACTGGCTGAACAGGGGCATGATCCCAAAAGACGTCGGAGTTCGACCAGCTTAACCATTTGGATTCTCTGTCTTCAAGCAGGGGGATGCAGGTACACTCCATGGTGATGTCTGCTGACAGCACTTGTGCTGGCTCAACCCCTAGCTCAGAAGTCCTATGAATTTCTCTGAGCATGCGTGCCCCTTCCCACCCAGCATCCAGACGTACAGCAAGGCAGTTTTTTCTCTTACCACTTAGTGAATGGCCGCTGCTCTCCCTTCTCACCGCAGTTCCTGCGTTTCTAGTGCCAATTTTCTTTTTCTTTTTTCTTCAGTTCCTTTGTTTTCTCTGTGGTTACAAAAGTGAAAGTAAAGCCATGGCTCTGTAATTTTGTCCCTGCTGCCTGGCAGCGCTTCGTTGCAGCAGCGTAGTCATTGTTCTCTTTTCTGAGGAAATGGAGCTGCCTCTTGAGAAAACAGAGTTGTGGTGTTTCTATTTAAAAAAACAAAACAAAACATACAAGACTTGAGGCTACAGGCAAGAACGTTGGATCTTCGCAACTGCTTCTTCACTACTCAACAATCAAAGGCATAGTGCTGTTCTGCACTCCCTGCTCTTCCTCTTTCCCTCATGCTTACTTCCACTTTAACCAATACCCCAGTCCCATGGGGCCCAGACAAGTGACCGGAGGCAGACATCCTACCGGTGCCGGCGATTAAGAAAGCGGTCCAAAACCTGAACAATCAAGGGAGAGGCCCTATTCCTCATCCACCCAACCTAGTAACTGCAGGGTGCTTGCTGAGGTCGGAAAATCCAGTAAGTTCTAAACACAGGACTAAGTCGAGCACAGTTGCAAGGGTTACCCTGAAGCCTTTCGGGACACCCATGACTCCCGGGCTCACAAAAGAAAATCTGAGGGTGAATCCTCTTAAGCCTCTTCCCACAGGTCAAAGAGACCACACCATCACTAAGACCCAGTGCCGGCCCTGTCTGTTATAGTTCCTCCAAAGGACAGGCCAATCCTCATCAATCAGTAGTATCTGAGGCAGTACTAAAGATAGTTAAATCTTCCAAATCTCCTTCTCAGACTCCAACCGGAAAACAACAGTGTACATTGGATGTAGTTAGAAAAACATTTCAGAGCGGACTGCTAGCCTTGAAAATTCTAGCCCATCAGCTTCAGCTACCCCAGTCTCACCATGAACTCCTATCACAGACTGCCCAATTTGGAGGCCATTCCAGTGTTAGATGCACACGCTCTAGAAAACAATCTACAGGAGTCCCTTTACCACATCATTCAAACCACGTATGATGCTTTTGACTCTGTTGCCAGAGCTACGGTGACTTCTATTTTTGCCTGTCAAACAGCTTAGTTACAGGTCTCTAGTCTGCAAGAAGACCTCCACAACCTCTTAGCAGATGCTCCCTGTCAAGGGAATAGCCTGTTTGGACCCATGGCACAAAGAAACTGTGTCAAAGGTCAAGGATCAATCTTCTACTGTATGGGAACTCTCCGCTCAACCACAGGATGGAGCCCAGCAGTCTTGCCACCCACAATACCACAGGGCATACCATTACTATTATTTTCAGCAGTTTTACCCCCGTTGACATTTCCAGTCTTATAATAGGCCTCTGTTGCAACGTCAGCCTGCACCTGCGTATAAGCAATGCCCCAGGCAGAGGGGTAGAAAACAATTGGTAGCAGTCTCAGCTCAGCCGCCCAAGGCGACAACCAGTTTTTGACTATGTTTATTTATTTAATGCTTTTACTGCACTCTTTAAAATCAGTGCGGTTTACAAATAACACTTTGTGCAGAGTGGAAGAGCCTGCTTTGCACTTACATCAAACTGGTAATACAACTTGGATTGATAACAGGGAAAACTATATACAGACTATATACACTGTGGGCAGGAAGTCGCTATGCAGTTGTAGCAGCATGGCTTGCCCTGAGAGCTATGTACAGGGATGTAAAGCACAGTTACTTACCTGTAACAGGTGATCTCTGGGAACAGCAGGAATAAGTCTTCACATATGGGTATGTCGATACCGACGGAGTCTGCGTGGGAACGCTTCCCAGCGTCTAATCAAAGAGCTTTTGGAAGCATCCCACCACGCCTGCGTGCTGCCTTCCCGCCTTTCCCAACTGCCTCTCCTCAGTTAAGTTTTAAAGCTGAGACAAAGAGAGAGAGAGGAAAGGAAAGATAGATAGAGATACAACTCCTGGGGAGGTGGGTGGGTTATGAAGACTTATTCCTGCTGTTCCCAGAGATCACCTGTTACAGGTAAGTAACTGTGCTATCTCCAGGAACAAGCAGGAATGAGTCTTTACATATGGGGACTCCCAAGCTGAGATGCCTGGAGTCCCAGCATGTCATAGGTTGGAACATGCTATCTCCCAGAACACCAGGCATCCTGAGGATGGAGGGTAGGAGTTGAAGAAAGAAAGGTGCTGTGGAACAGCTGACCTAGCATAGGCTTGCAGACAAGGAGTCCATGTGTGGATGATAATTGTCATCAATGATATTGCAAAGAAAAAATATTGCAATAGCGACCTTCCCTAACAGGACTTTAGAGAAGTATGGAGGTTCATGGGATCTACTGGGGAACCCAGTAGAGGAACCTCGAGAAGGACCTCACTGTAAGTGGAGGTAGTAAAACCTGTAGGAAAAGTAATGGAGGTCAGAATCCTGAAAGGTAACAGGGAACCCCAGTAGGAGAAAACTGGGGTAGTACAAAAACGGTGGGCCTTCAGCAGAAGGCTTTATGATAAAAGCCCAACTCTTTTGGCAGCAGAGTGGCTCACTCTTAGGAACAAAAAGAGAAAGGCTAACCGATTTGGACAGACAGGCCTAGTCCTTGTGGGGAGAAAGGGTATGGGAACCCCTTGTATCACAAAAGAAATGACAACGCCGGAGGCGTTAGAGCCTTGAGTAGCTGAAGATCCGCAACGTCTCTCCTAACTGAAGTCAGCTGGGAGAGATATTGGAACATGGAGAGCTTCAGAGGTACCTAAACCGTAGGGTTATGGGAGGTGTTAACTACCACCAAGTGGTTGTGGTTGTGAGTGTAAGACCCCAAAACATGCTGGATAGCATAAGTATGGGTAAAGCCCATCTGTCAGATTCATATGGCTATATGAGCTTGGACAGTCAGATAAAGCAGAAACATATCTACCGATAGTAAAATATCTCGACAGATAACTGTGCTTATTGGGTTGACTGTTCTTTAAGGTTAGGTAGTAGGGCTGTGTCAGATGAGGATGTCTCGTTGGCCTGGGCATAGTGTAGGAGAAAAAGGTGGTGCTTTAGTGCCTTTCTAAATTGGGCAAGGTCAGTGTATACCAATGTGTATACCAGTGTATACCAATGTGAGGCAGTCTCCAGAATGTCCAGGAAGCCTGGTGGCCATCACCACAGATTGTTGGGTCCTCGGCATAATTTCATCAGATTACAAACTCAATTACATGGTTATTCCTCCTCAAAGACCACCCCGCCCAGCAATGTGTACCTCTTTTGCATCTTCCTCTTCTGGCAGAAGAGATTGTGTCTCTCCAACAACCGTGAAATCGAGCCTGTGAAACAGCAGGAGCATGACCAGGGCTTCTACTCCCGCTTCTTCCTCAGTCCAAAAAAAGACACGAGGACTCCAACTGATCCTG
The DNA here is from genome assembly GCA_033557465.1 of Ichthyophis bannanicus. NCBI lineage: Eukaryota > Metazoa > Chordata > Amphibia > Gymnophiona > Ichthyophiidae > Ichthyophis > Ichthyophis bannanicus. Next base: position 473,335 of record JAWIIG010000024.1, on the reverse strand, counting down.
GACCTTCGAATGCTCAACCTATATTTCAAGAAAGAGAAGTTCAAGATGACTTATCTAGCCACCATCCTGTCTCTTATGATTCAGGCCGACTGACGCGCCACTTTGGACCTCTACACCCATATTCCTATCCATCCTCATCATTGGTGATGCCTTCATTTGTGCTTCAAGACCGAACACTACCAGTACAAGGTTCTACTCTTCGGCCTTTTTTCTGCCCAGAGGATGTTCAGAAAGTGCCTGGCACTGGACGCAGCACACTTGCACAGACAAGGACTATGTGTTTATCCTTTTCTCAATGATTGGCTCATCTCGGGACCCAAAAAGCCTCAACCCAGGTGTCAGTCCAAATGACACCCTCTCTTCTGGAACAGCTCAACTTCATCTTCAACTTCCAAAAGTCAGAATGCGATCCTCGCCAGGTGCTGGACTTCACAGGGGCTTGCTTAGACAAAAGAATAGCTATTCTGTCTCTGGGAACAAGCAGGACATCAGTACTCACAAATGGGTGATGTTTGCGCCTTTGGGAGATGCACGATGCATGCATGGTCCCCTTCCCGTCCAAGGGAACCATCTTGCCTTGGTCTCCTTTTTTTCTGCAGAGCCCTCTGGGCATATCTCTTGTTTCTCCTGGAAAAAGTGTGAGATTTTGATACATTTCTGTCCGGTTTGCATACCGATTCCTTCCTGCCCCAAGCCAGCTTGAGTTGGTATTGCTCCTCAGGTTCATTCCTTGCTTTTCCCTTTTCATCTCGAGGTGTCCCTTGACCGGCATTCACGTCCTTTTTTGGCCTAAGGCCTCAGACTCCTGCTGGGTGGCAAGGATCCCTTTTCTCCAATGGCCTCCAGCGGCTTCAAGAATTGCAATTGTTGCAGCAAAATGATGTCCCTCACCTATCTGCATGACTGCTGCCTCTGGTGCCTCTGCCTGGAACACAAGGACTCGGACTGCGAAATTTGCAGAACCATGACATCAAAGGCCCTAAAGAGCTGTCACCGGCAGCAGGAGAAATTCTTCCAAAAGTCTGAATCCGCAGTGGAGTCTCTGACACAGCGCTTCAGGGCCCTCTCTGGTACCTTTGTGCCCCACGAAGCCCAAACCTCCTCGGAGTTCCACGGCTGCCTTTCTTCCAAGAGCAAATCTCTGGAAGTGAAACACAAGAAGTCAAAACCCTTGAAGACCGCCTCGGACTGGTCCAGGAAGAAGGGGAAATCCCACTCCAGGCCCCGCAATCCTCAACGTGAGTCTGAGGAGTCTGAGTGAGAGCAGCCTCACAAGCTGCCCTGCAAGGAGTCATCAGCACCCACCAACCAGCCTCTGATTCCCTAGACTATCCTTGTCAAGGACTCCCCCTTAACAGTACTGACACCGGGCTGAAATCTCGGTGCCCACGTCGAAGGCTGAGGAGCCAACTGGCATGGAGACCAGGATGGTGGCCTTAGAGAACAGTATCTCTGCCCTTGTGGCCATGCAGTGGACGTTTATGTCCAGTCATCAGCCCTGACTACAGGCCCCTTCCCCAGATGTTGACCCAGTCCTCGAGCGCCATCCGCCTCGAGAGACAACTGCTCCAGACGAGGTCCTGGTCCCATTCCTCGGAACACTGGTGGTCCTCTGGCGAGCGCCCGTGGCTCAGACCACAGATCATCCAGAGGTCACAGACTGCCTTGCGCGGACCTCAACCGTGGTGATCACGGAGCCTCGGATTCATACTTGGACTTAGTCTGAATGTGAGATATAAGAATATAAGATAAGCCATACTGGGTCAGACCAAGGTCGATCAAGCCCAGAATCTTGTTTCCAACAGTGGCCAGTTTAGGTCACAAGTACCTAGCAGTTTTCCCAAGAGACACACAGGTTCCACAGTGCTTGTATTGGGGCAAGCAGTGGATTTCCCGGGTTCTCTTAAAAAATGGTTTATAGACCTTTCCTCTAGGAACTTGTCCACACCTTTTTTGTTAAACCCAGCTACACCAACAGCTTTTACTACATCCTCCGGTAACTAATTCCAGAGTTTACGCATTGGGTGAAAACATATTTTCCCTTAGTCTTAAATGGGTTACACTGATTGTTTATGCCATCAAACTATAGAAAGACTAGGGGACATGCAATGAAGCTACAATCTATATTTACCCGTTCCACTCCATTCATTAATTTATAAAGCTCTATCGTACCTCCCCTCAGCTGTCTCTTTTTCAATTTGAAGAGACTTGAGCTATTTAGCCTCTCCTCATAGGGGTATCTTCCCATCCCCTTTACCATTTTGGTGGCTCTTCTCTGTACCTTTTCTAATTTTGCTATATCCTTTTCAAAATACAGCGACCAGAATTGCATACAATGTTCAAGGTGCGGTTGCACAATGGAACGATACAGAGACATAATATCCTTTTTTTATTCTCCATTCCTTTCCTTATCATTCCTAGCATTCTATTTGCTTTCTTGGCCGCCACTGCACACTTGGCGGAGGGTTTCATTGTATTATTCACAATGACGTCTGTCTTTTTTTTTTCCTGGGTAAGTGGTTCCTAATGTGGACCCTTACATCATATAACCATAGTTTGGGTTGTTCTTTCCTAGGTGCATAACTTTGCACTTTTCCACATTAAATTTCATCTGCCATTTGAACGTCCAGTTTTCCAATTTATCAAGGTCCTCTTGCAATTTTTCACAGTCCTCTTGGGGTTTTAACAACTTTGAATAATTTTGTCATCTGCAAATTTGAATACCTGACTTGTTGTTCCTTGTTGTTGTTAAGTGCCGTCGAGTCGGAGTCGACTCATGGCGACCCTCTGGATAGCTATCCTAAATTGTGTTCGGTCTTGAGTCAGGCGGCTCATTGTTGACAGGTACCAGGTAATTTATGAATATGTGAAAAACAGCGGCGTGAGAGTGTCAGAAGAAATCCTCGAGGGCTTTGCCCTGGGAAGCAGACAAGCATGGTAAGTCCCTTGTGCGGTCCCTCACCCCTGGCAGACATTGGTGAAGTCAGAGTGGCCGGCAAAGGTACCCATGACAGACATCGAGGCCTCTAGATCTTGGACCCCTGAGGACCCATCCCATTGAGGATGTCCTCGCTTCCCCAACACCTGACCTGGTCACGCCGGCATTGGTATCGAAGGCTGCAACCCACAAATGGGAAGCCAGGATGCTGACGTTGGAACGCAGCATTTTGTGTTCCTTGCCTCGCAGCAAGCGTCTGTCCTGCCCATCGGTGCACGTGCCAGACCGCAGGGACCTCAATGTCAGACTCCCTGGGCCGCCAAAGTGAACCTCGAGAGCCTCGAGCAGATCCTCAACGAGGATCTCAATCCCGATTTTGGTCCTTGGGAGCGAGGTCTCTTCCAGTGAGCGCCTCTGGGCTTCGGCCAAGCCTGTGCCGTGATTCATCAAAGACTGGATCCAATGACTACCTTAGAGCCGTCGGGCCTCGAATCTTTGATGGACTACTCAGACTGGGAGTCTGACGTCAGGACTTTCCCAGAGACACAGATACATTGTTACTTCCCTTTGGACCTGTTTCTGCCAGCGTCGAGGCGTCTGTCCCCAGCTGAGGAGACCTCATTCCTCAAGTTTGTCTGAAACATGGCAAAGGCACTTTCTCTCGCCATGGAGTTGGAGGAGAACCCTCTTATGGAGGAACTTGAAATCCTCCAATACGAGTCCCCACCAAAGGAGGCCCTCCCGGTCCTGGTCCGCTTCATCCTCAGTCGATTCCTTCTCAGGATGTGGGAGGCACCGGCATCGGTGCAGATTGTTAGTCGACTCCTGGATGCCATGTACCGGGTCCAGCGAGCACCTGGCTTCAGGAAGGTGCAACTTCCTCACACCTCTGTGGTAGTCGAGTCGGCCATGTGTTGACACAAAAGCCCAAAGATGCACTCATCGGTGCCCCCAGGCAGAGTGTCCTATGCCCTCGACGCCCTCAGGCATAAATGTTACCAGAAACAAAAATAGAGCAAAAACAAGCTGAGTACTGTAAATTATGTTTAATTGTTGGAAGATCGATCTTGAGGGACAATCCCCTTTTGTGATTTCTCGTCCATTTTACTCAGTGAAAGGTTTTTAAATTTTTATATATAAACCCTTGTTGTAATCATGTGAAAAGAAGCACATATCAAAGCGCCTCATACAATTAGAACGCAAAAAAATCCAGTGAAAGACTAAAAGTGACTGTGTATATATGCAGCTCAGGAAATCCTCACTTTAAACTGCAGTACTTTACTATGTAACCACAGCGATTCCCCACAATACTATCCCACAGTCATAAATTCAAGTGTTGAAGCAGGGTGTGCATAACTGACACCGTCCTAAATGCTGTGCTGTGTTCATTGTTGACACCGCAAACTTTTCATAATCAAGATCTTCTGTTTATGAAATGTGGAAAAGGAGTTTATTTTTCCAGATAAGTGCAGGAGTGTTTTTTTGCTTCTTGAATATGACTGTGGGGAATCGCTGTGGTTACATAGTAAACTACTGCAGCCGATGAAGGACAAGGCAGCCGAGATCCAGACAGAACATCTCACCAGGACTCAACTCTTGATGAAGACCTCTACTCTTCCCAGGAAGGGCCAGTTCTATTGAGGCTATCTCCCATACCTGGCCACCCAGACCCCATGCAGGGTCACCAGGGCAAGGGAGCAGATGAGGGCCCATGTAAGCCTAAGGGGCCCCAAGTCCCAGACACCAGCTCCAGCCCAGACTGAGCCGAGGTTTTGACTCTCGGAGCATAGCTTCTCCACCCACGGAGGATCAGCCACCGATGGGCTGCGATCACCATGGACTTCTGGGCAGGTGGTCAGGGAAGGTTACCTCCTTGATCTGGACTAGTTGCCTCCACTTTCTTTCCAGGTGAACCCATTTGGACTTCCCTGCACCAGGCCCTGCTACTGCAGGAACTTGCAGGCCTTCTCAGGGACAGGGCTGTGGAGCTCGTACCACACCACCTTAAACTCCTCCCGGAGCCTGCCCATGGCCTGGGTCCACTGTGAGCAGAGGCATCACTGAGCTGCCCACATGTGGAGGTAGGCGTTGGGGACCACATGGACTGTGGAAGCCATGTGGCCGAGCAGGTGAAGCATGGGCTTCACCGACACTGTGCGACAGCCCTGCACCTCAGTCGCCAGGGCGCTAAGACTGTTCGCCCTGTACTGGGGGAGGCTGTCACCAAGCGGACCCTGTCCACCTGGGTGGTGGACTGTATCACCTTCGCCCACGATCAGGATGGGCTATCGCTAGAGCTCCGGACCACAGCACACAATGTCAGGGCTATGGCAATCTCGTTTGCGAGCCTACGTTCTGTCCCTATGGCGGACAACTGCCGGGCTGCTACCTGGTCTTCATTCCACACCTTTGCCGGTCACTACTGTCTGAAGAGGGAGTCCCGTCAGGACACTGCCTTTAGCTAGACCATGCTCCATAATATTTTCGGGGGTTAGGAAAATCCTGCCCTCCGACCCTTCTTGTTCAGGCTACTGAAGCCATGGTTCTCCCTGGACATTGGTGTCCTCAGATTCGCTTGCGGTTGCTCATGGCTGGGCTGTGATTTTTTTTTCTACAGGTTCCTGGTTGCCAATAGCTAGGGAGTCCATATTGCAATACAGTTTGTACCCAGGTATTAGTGATTGTCCTCCTTCCACCATGTCTCTGAGATACCAATCTTATATAACCTCTCGTTTAGTGCTATATGTTCTAATTCTCCCATCTTATTTTTTAGGCTTCTAGCATTTGCATACAATCATTTTAGAGACTGTATTTTATTCATACTAATCTGGTTATCAGTAGGCTGTGGTAATTTGGGATCTTTAAGCTCTATCTGCTCTGTACTTAAGGGCATTAGGGTTACTTTTGTCTTTATTGGAACCTCTCTGTCTATATGTCCTAATTTCAATCTTTTGCTAGTATCCTTCCGAACCATTCGCTCTTGGGCGACTCTCGGCTTTCCCCTATTATCTAGTTTAAAAACTGCTCTATCTCCTTTTTTTTTTTTTTTTTTTAAACTTTATTTAAATATAAGCCAGCATATACATAACTTTCGGTATAGGCAAACAATATATACAACACGCCACTGCGGAGTGGAATCTTATCTCCGCGCGGCACAAATCACAGACAGTCATGTATGCCAAACAGAACTCAGAGCGCCCGTGATTTTCATTCATTTTGGCCTTAAGTTAGTCTAGGGTGCCCTCCTGAACCTCCCCAGCTACCCCCCCCCTAACCTCCCCCCCCCCTATTTTGTCGTCGCACCTCCGAACCCCGCCTAGTTTAATAGCCTATATTTACTATTTCGTTCCGGCAGCGGGAGCTTAAGCTCTGGATGTAGGGTCCCCATATCAACATAAAGGTGGACCATCGTTTTACGGAACCCCTGGCCAGCCAACGCTCTATAAGCATCAGTTGATGGAAACTATTGCGCCATTCCAAGAACGTGGGTGGGTGCTGATCTCGCCATCTATGGAGAATGGGACCCTTCCCCACCAGACAGGCTTTACGCACCAATAACCGCTCCCATCGCCCCCCAGGTAGGGTTGGGTGTAGTTGGTCGAGTGTGACCAGAGTACTAGTCCACGGGAACCTTTGCTGTAACAACCCCGTAAGGTATCTGCGAATACGGAACCAGTAGGGAAGGATGCGCCTGCACTGCCACCACATATGAGTTAGGGTGGCTAAGGGTGTAGAACATCTAGGACATGACCCGTCTTGCGTAATGTGGCTCAAAATGCACGCGCGTCAGGGCCTTGTATTGCACCTCCCTCCACCGCGCTCCCCCCACCAATGCTGTTATCCGCCCCACCGCCGCACAGATAGTACCGGGCTGCACCACCCGCCCCAGTTCCTCTGCCCATGCTGTCTCCACTCTCTCATAGTCCGGTCTTACCCCAAAGCACTCCAGCCGAGATTTCAGTCCCCTGATTGTTGGTGGTGCCTCGCCTCCAATATCAAAAAATTCCAGAAGCTGCGCCGATCTATCCACCCCAGTTCCTCTTTAGGCAACTTTGCCACGTAGTGAGAGAGTTGGAGATACGCAAAATATTGAGTGGTGGGTAAGCTAAACTCCTCTTGAAGCTCGGAAAATGACTTACATTTACCAGTAAGGTCCACTACATGTCCTATATACCGTAAGCCCTGTCGATACCATAACTGAAACGCTTTGGAATCAGATCCCGGCAGGAAATGTGCGTTTCCATGAATAGGAAGCCAGCTAGTCACCTGCCAATTCCTTCGCCAAAAGCTATTTAGTTGTCGCCAAGTACGACGCAGCGCATTGATCATAGAATTTCGCGTTAACCGCGTTGGTAGTTGCACACTGTCCGCATGCAGGACTCCCACCAGTGAGAGGGGGGCCACAAAAGCCGCTTCTAACGCCCGTGGCGTATAGACGTTAGTGTCGCCCAGCCAATCCCCGAGGTGACGGGCTTGACACGCCAAAGCATAAAGCCATATATCTGGGATTCCTAAGCCTCCTCTGCTCCATTTGCCTTTCATACGGGTTATTGGGATCCGGGCTCTAGCCCCCTTCCACAGGAACCGTTGAATTTCCTTTTCCAGTCTAAGCAGATCCCGCCGCAATAGCCACACGGGTAGAGTTTGCAGCCAGTACAGTATACGAGGCAGCACCACCATTTTAAATGCTGCGATTCTCCCCAGCAGTGATAAAGGTAGCGGATTCCACGCCCTTAATTGATTCCGTACCCCAGACAAAATTCTCTCGAAGTTCATCTGATAGAGGTCTTGCGGCACCCTCGTTAGAACCACCCCTAGGTATTTGAACGTCCGCTCTGCCCATTTCAAAGGGAACCTCTCTGCCCCCCAGAGCCCCCGTAACTGCCCCGAGACGTCCAAGGCCTCTGATTTTTCTTCATTGATCCGAAGACCCGCAAAACTGCCAAATAATCGAAATTCCGCTAACAATCTAGGCAAAGAGGCCTGTGGAGCTAGGAGGTGTACCAGCATGTCATCGGCAAAGGCCGCCATCTTAAACCCTTGCTGTCCGATCTCAATACCACGAATTTGTGGGTCAAGTTCTATGCGCCGTATTAGGGGATCTAGGGATAGGACAAACAAGAGAGGGGATAATGGACAGCCCTGCCTAGTACCCCTATACAGGGGAAAGGGATCCGATAAAACCCCGTTACAGAGTATTCTAGCCGTCGGTGTATCATAAAGGCTCTTAACCATGTCGCAAAAAGCCGGTCCCAAGCCATACAGTGGTAACAGGTGCTGCAAATACGTCCAATTGACCCGATCAAATGCTTTTTCAGCATCAAAACTCACCAGCAGAGATTGAATCCGATGAGCGTGTACCCATTCTAACGAAGTTAAGATTCTGCGAATATTGCGGACTGCATAACGACCTCGCACAAAGCCCACCTGGGAGGCATGGACAATATCCTCCAATAGTCCCACTAGTCTTTCTGCCAAAACCTTGGCCATCAGCTTCATGTCAAAATTAAGCAGGGATATCGGCCTGTAAGAAGCCGCCTGCAGCGGGTCTTTGCCCGGCTTAGGTATCAGCGTGATATATGCCTGATTTTCACCCCATCGTCTACCCCTACCTTCTATTCTTTGCCGGTAAGTATCCACTAACAGAGGACTGACCCAGTTCGATAATAATTTATAAAATTCTGCCCCATAGCCATCTGGTCCGGGGGTCTTATAGCAGTTAGCTTTCATAATCACCTGTTGCACCTCCTCTAGGGTTATCGGACGCCCCAACATGGCCCGTTGCTCGTCGGTTGCCTTAGGGAGCCGCAACCCCTGAAGGTAATTTTCCATGGTAGTGGGGTCAGCCCCTCCTCTGAATACAATTTCTGGAAGAAACCCCTAAAGATTTCACTTATTACGTCTCTCTTCTGCTGTAGTTTTCCTCTCTCATCCCGAAGTGCCGCTACCCCCCGCCCACCTCTCTGACCCTTTAAACAACGTCCCAGCAATTTCCCCGCTTTATTGCCAAAGCATTGTAAGCGATATTTGTAATACATTATCAATTTCTTGGCTCTCTGATGGAGTAATTCATTTAAGGCAACCTGTAACTCCCATAATCGCTTTCTATTAGACACGGAAGGGGCGCGACCACTCAGTACCCGCATCTGTGATACCTGCTGTTCTAGCCGGATGATTTGTTCTGCCCGCAATCTCCGCTTCTGAGCCGCAAATCCGATAATATCCCCACGCAGCACCACTTTGGCAGTCTCCCAGACCAGCTCCGGATCATCCCTATGGGCCTGGTGGTTTGATTCCAAATCACTCCAGCGCTGACTCAGAAACTGCCAAAAGTGGTTATCGTGATACAGCTCGATGGGGAACCGCCATATGCGAGATGTTCCGGGCCCGCTCCCCCATTGCATCTCCAACCAAACCATAGCATGGTCAGAGATTTCTAAAGGTCCTATTTGCGCCTCTTCCACTTGTGCAAAGGTATTAGTGGAAATCAAAAGGTAATCTAGTCTCGCGCTAGTCCCCATGTGCTCTCGAGATATGTGTAAACTCTTTTTCAGAAGGGTGCGTCAGTCTCCAGGGATCTACCAAGTTTAAACACGCTCGAAAACGTTGCAGTAGTTGAGATCCCAGCACCCTATCTCTCGTCTCCTTAGCTGCAGAGGTATCTACACTTACGTCCAAAACACCATTAAAATCCCCCCCTATAAGCATGGGCACGTCCGGCAATTGTTCAATGTTGGCTGCAATGCGGTTAAGAAAGTCTCGGTCTAATACATTAGGGCCATAAACATCCCCCAATATGATATCCCGGTCTTCCAGTAGTCCATGCAATAGTAAAAATTTCCCGTTTGGGTCGGCCCATTGACGATGTAGTGTAAAGCGGACACGTTTATGAATAAGTATAACCACCTCTCCTTTCTTTCCCAGTGCAGGCGCACCCCATGTCTGACCCACCCAGTCCCGACACAGTTTTGCATGTTCTTCAGCCGTCTGATTGGTCTCTTGCAATAGCGCGATATCACATTGCTGTCGAGCCAATGCCTTAAGCACTTTATAGCGCTTAATTGGGTTCCCCAGCCCGCATACATTCCAGGTAATTACTCTCAGAGGGTTCTTATCTGTTGATGCCCCCGCTGCCAGCACTTCGTGTGCAAGGAGACCCTCCCAGCCTGGGGTCTCCTCCAATGTCTACTGAAATGAATGATGTTAACTCCTTGCAGAGATTGTAAGGTGCGACGACTTCCCCCCCTTTCCCCCCCCCCCGGCTAACCCCCTACCCCATATCCCAGTGGCCTTCCCCCTAACCTCCCCCCCCAACCAAGAACGTCCCCCCGCTATCCCTACTCACTGCCTCCTATCTACAGGGCTCTCTACTCCCACCCCCTCCTAGAAAGCCCTCCTGAGACCCCTCTGAGCCCATCCCCCGTTCCCCTCAGACCCGCCGGCCCCGTCCTACCGCCCTCCTTCCCACCTTGATACCCTTTAAGTATAGGTGTGGGGCCCTTCCTGCCTTCTCTTGGCGCCCCCCTCCTTTACCAGCCAAAGTTCCGCTCCGGGGGGAAGCCGCCGCCAAGGCTGGCCCACAGGAGGTGTTCCTGGCCATACCATGAAGGCAGATTCCCTTCCCCTCAGGGGTCTTCCGCCCCCATTCCCCCATCGCGGCTGCCCGCTAGAGGATGCAGCCAGAGGAAGGGCCCTCCCCCCCTCCCCACTATTCTATAGCCCATAAACAAAGGACATATTTAACTAAAAATAGCATAGTTCTGTTTGTAACGTTATAAACAACATGCACTCAGACAAATCCCATTAACAACAACAAAGAAAAAACGTGTTCACATTTACCCACTATTTAAAGTACCAGATCACCTTACGTACAGTAAAAGTCACAATGAAAGACAGTTGACAATAACTCCCAGGGGGGATATAACGAGGTGGGCACCTTAGCATCATAGTGATTGATCCAAAAAAAAAAAAATGCCAAGTAAAGGGTTAAGATGGCAGTAGCATGTGTCTGCTTCTCAGGAGCGACAAACAGGGTAGCCTAATCGGTACACAAGTCTCCTTAAACTTAAAAATAAAGTAAGATGGCTGCTAGTAATGCCCATCATGGGTGTGGCTTCAAAAGGAGGGAGTGAATATAACAAAATAAGTGGGTCAGGATATATATGGGAGGGGGCAGACTGATATGCAGAAGCGCCTAAGGCTTTGTAGAGATTATTGGCCAGGTTTAACTAATGTATTAGCGGCCAACTAGTCCCACCCGTTGGTGAAGCAAAACTAGAACCTCATGACAAAGTTTTGAAATAGATTCTGCTCCATACACTTTTCCTTCCCCCCCATCTCCGGGAGCAAACATTATGAGAAATAGCCCCAGCAGAGAATGAGCTCTTACCAGGTTGTGCAGCGTATATCAGTGGGAGTCTTACAGGCACAATTTTAGCTACTTTAAGCTATTCTAGTGAAAGTGGAGAGTTTCAGGGGAAGCATAGTTCTTCCTCCGGACTGCCATCATCTCCCTGGCCCCCTCCCATCACCAACTGGGCCGTATCTACCTGGCTGTGATGCCTTTGCAACTTCCCCAAGCCCGGGTGGAGGAGCCTCCTCCCTCTCAAGTAAAAAAAACATTCTCCCAACCTCTCCCAAAGGCCATGTCTTCTTTCCCTCCAATGGCAACAGCTGGCATATCTGGGGGGAGACCCACCCCTTCCGGAACAGGCCATCTCATCCCCCAGAAATATTCAACCCGTCGCCATGTTAGATCTGCCATGCCATTCAAAATACTAGCCAAAAGGATCCCCCAGGACTCAAGTTCGCTATTACAGACTGATCATGGGGAGATCAAAGAAAAGGTTCTTAGTGACTGAATATTGTGTTGCCATAAAAAAAAAAAGAAACAATTTGCTACAGTTACTATAGAAAAAGGACACAGAGTTACTAGGCAACCGCAAAACATTCCATGGCCGATGTTACATTGTATTTCCCTTCGGTTACTTTCCAATAAAAGAGTTGAGCACAGTAGCGTGCTAGAGCAGAGTAGATCATGTTGTATGAGTCACTGCCACTGCTGTTTTTTGAAGATAGAGCCGGTTCACGTATTCTTCTGCTGCAGAGGCTGAATCGAAAGTACGGTGAGCTCCTTCACTAAGCACGTGGAGTCTAGCAGGGTACTGCACGGAGAACCGAATGCCTGCATCAATCAGCTTTTCACAAAGGGGGGCATATTCCTTCCTTTTTCGGCTCAAGGCCACTGAATAATCTTGAGCTATACGAATTTTTGTATTATTAAACACCACCTCCCCTTTCTGCCGTGCTGCTTTGAGGATCAACTCTTTCTGTGGGTAGTGGAGGAATTTGGCCAGCACTATTCTGGGGCGGGAGTCGCGAGGTTGTTTGACGCCGACCCGGTGTACTCTTTCAATGTAAAGGTTACCTCCCAATGTACTTTCCTCCACTATCTGCCAGACTAAGGCCTCTAGGTATCCTCGCAGGTCCTTATCCAATGTAGTTTCAGGGATCCCCAGGAAGCGCAGGTTATTGCGCCGAGACCTGTTCTCCAGGTCGTCAAGTTTTGCTTCGTGCTGAGATAATTGTGCCCGCATGCCCTCCACCTCCGCCGTCAGCGTCTCTACCTTTTCCTCTGCTCGCCCCACACGTTCTTCGGCTTCTTGCTGTCTCTGACTCAGCGTGTCAAATGCCGATTTCAGCCCGTCTATTTTCTCGTGGAGGGCTTCAAATTGAGGCATTAAGGCTGTCTTTATAGCCGCTGACATCTCGTCAATTGAGGCCGGGGACTTCGGCGACTGTGGCGATACCGGCCCCTGGGCTAACTCCGCCATCTTAGTTGAGCCAGTCCCCCGCTCCCGATCTCTCCGCAACGATTTTACCGCCGTGGCCATGCGATCAGGCTTCCGACTGGCGTTGTTAGAATCTGCCGGCGATCTGGTGCAGATCTTTGTGTTTTCGGCGAATACTGGCAATATTAAACGGCTCTAAATCGCCGGTAACGTCTGAGGGTTCAGGAGCTAGCTCAGGATGCGACCTCTATGGTGTGCGCATCATGTGGTCTCCCCCGCTCTATCTCCTTTTTAAAGGTTAATGCCTGCATCCTGGTTCCGTCCCAGTTAAGGTGGAGCCCATCCCTTCAGAAAAGCTGCTCGTTTCCCCAGAATGTTGCCCAGTTCCTAACAAATCCCAAACCTTCCTTGCACTAGTGTTTCATCCACACATTGAAATTCCAAAGCTCTGCTTGCCTTTCGGTCCTGCGTGTGTAATGGGAAGCATTTGAATGAATGCTACTCTGGCCGTTCTGGTTTTCAACTTCCTACCTAAAAGCATAAATTTGGCCTCCAGAACCTCCCTACCACACTTGCGTATGGTATTGGCGCCAATATGTACCAAGACATCAGACTCCTCCCCAGCACTGTCTGAGATCTTGTTTAGGTGGTGCGTGAGGTCTGCTATCTTCGCACCACACAGGCATGTTACCAGGTGATCCTCATGTCCACCTGCCGTCCAGCTATCTACATGCGTAATAATCGAATCACCAACTATAATGGCTATCCTAACCCTTCCCTCGTGAGCACATAGCCCTGGAGAAACCTCCTTGGTGCGAGAGGGTTTTACAGCATCTGGAGGACAGGTCCTAGCTACAGAAATACTAATTGCCACACCAGGGTGATGCTGTCCTGTCATGTGACCTCTCTCCTCAATGCAGATTTTAGGTGGTACTATGTCCCTGTCGGTCTTGTCTATGAATCTGTCTGTCTTCCTTATTTCCTCCAAGTCTGCTAGTCTAGCCTACAGATGACAGACTTGTTCCCTGAGAGCAAAGAGCTCCTTACACCTAGTGCACACAAAAGACCCCTCACGAACTGGCAGAAAATCATGTGACACACAATGCTAAAGACTGGAAAGCCCCCATCTTACATATAACATAGTATATGATGGCAGATAAAGACCAGTATGATCCATCTAGTCTGCCCAGCAAGGCAGCCAGAGCAGGTGCACCTGCCGCTCCATGCAGGTCATCCCTCTGCATGCCTTTGTTTAGGGGTGTACCACCTGCTCCGTGTATGTCACCGTTATTTGTTAACTTCTGCATCTTAGTTTTAAGGTTGTGTTTAGGAATTTAATTTGTTACCTACCTGTTATAGCAGTTCCTTTTGGTAGTCCTTAAAGAACGGAGTCCCTGGATACTCGGTGACAGAGACATGCCTTTGGACCCGTCGTCTTTGGTGTCCAGGTGCCGTTGCCCACCTGAGGATGTTGCCTTCCTCGACTTTGTGCGGGATATGGCTTAGGCTCTCACTATCGAGACTGAGGCTGAGTAAGCCCTGGGTTCCAGAAGACCCAACTTCCAACAACTCGATGGTCGTTGAGTCAGCCATGCGCAGACTGAAGAGCCAAAAGACTCATTCCTCAGTGCCACCCTGCAGGGAGGCCCAAACCTTGCCATCCTTGGCCGGAAGGCCTTTCAACTGTCATTGCTGAATTGCTGGATCCAGTCGTACCAGCTCTATATAGGCATGTACCTCAAGGAGCTGTTGAGGGAGCTTGGTTGGTTTTCAATAGGCCTCGACGGGGAACTCCTGTAGAGATTTAGGTCTCTGGCTTCAGCGGTCAGAGTGCTCTAAGTTTTTGTCTCGAGCCGCCTAGGATGTCTTAGAGTTTTCAGCCAGGGTGGCCGCCGCAGGCATTGGGGCACGATGCCAAGCATGGCTGCAGTTGTCTGACTTGGAACAATGGGTTCAGGACAAACTTATTGATGTCCCCTGCATCATAAAGAACCTCTTCAGGAAGCCCATGCAGACAAAGCTGCAGAGATAGAGACAGAGTTCCTAATGAGAATCAAACTCTCGAAGAAGACCTCTGTGCAGCCCCATAGCAAAGCCCCGGGGTAGAAGCCCTTCTTCCTGAGGAAGAAGGGGGGTGGGGGTTGGCAATACTTCACAATTTAAGGCCTTCTCTGCCTCTCAGCAAGGCCAACAGTACAAAGGATATGGGTATGGCCCCCATAAGCAAAATACCCACAAGTCCCAGGCGCCGTCTCTGGCCCAGCCTGGGGGTAGCTTTTGACTTTCCTGGGTGTGACCTACTCTCCCCCAGGAGGTCCCCTGCATTCCACAGGGGAGCATCTGGCCATCACCACCGACACCTGTGTGCTACAAGTGATCAGGGATGGCTACCTCCTCCACGTACAGCAGGCATCACTCTCGTACTTCCCAGGAGAGCCCATTGGACCTCTCCTTCACCAGACCCTGCTCCTCACCGAGCTCGCAGGCCTACTACAGGACAAAGCGGTGGAGCCAGTGCTGAAACATCTGTGGGGCAACAGCTTCTATTCCAGGTATTCCCTTTTCCCTAAAAGGACAGGGGGCCTCAGGCCCATCCTGGATCTGCAGGAGCTGAACAGCTTTCTGGTAAGGGAGAAGTTCAAGATGCTCTCCCTTGGAACACTGCTGCCATTCCTCCAGCAGGGAGATTGGCTATGCTCCTTAGACCTAAAGAATGCCTGTGTACACATCCTGATCCACCCCAGCCACAGAAAAGAGCTCTGGTTCGTGGTGGGAGGAGATAACTACCAATACAGGATGTTGCCCTTCAGGCTGGCCTTATCGCCAGGGGTCTTCACTAAGTGCCTCACAGTGGTCACAGCCTACCTTTGTTTTCCCTTACCTGAACGACTGGCTCGTAAGAGGAGGCATAGCTGCAGAGGCACAATGTGCCACTGGGCACACTATCAACGCCCTGCAGCATCTACACATGCAGGGACAGCCCAGTGGCGCCTGCACTCGGTGGATACAAGCCATGGGCCGACTCCAAGACAGGGTCAGAGTCTTCCGCCAGTTGACAAGATCCCTCGACTGGTGGCAGAACCAGGGCTTCCTTTGGACAGGTATGCCCTTCCAGGCATCCCCACCACAGTGTATCCTGACCTTGGATGCCTCTCTCCAGGGCTGGGGAGCTCATTGCAGAGTTCACTGCACTCGGTGCTGCTGATCCAGGGAGGAGTCTCTACTACAGATCAACCTTCTGGAATTCCGGGTAGTATTCCTCATCCTATGCACATTCTGCACCCTCTTGCGGAACAGACCTGTGCTGGTCCAGAAGGACAACTAGGTTGCAGTGTTTTATATAAATGAGCAGGGGGGCATGGGTTCGTACTCCCTCTGCCAGGAGGCTGTAGCCCTCCTCGACTTTGCTGTGCGCAATGGCATGCTCCTGCGAGTGGCCTACCTCCTGGGCCAGAACAACTACCTGCAGACAGACTCGGCAGAGTCCTCCGCCCTCAGCAGTGGCGTCTCGATCCTGCAGCGGTGAAGAAGCTCTTCCACTTTTGGGGCTGGCCCAAGAATGGACCTCTTCACCTTTCCAGACAACATGCAGCTGGCTCGCTTCTGCTCCAGGCAGCCGTACCCACAGAGGGTAGCAGCAGACACATTCCTGATCTCATGGTGTGAAGGACTGCTGTATGCATTCCCACTAACTCACCTGGTCGCCAAGACTCTGTTCAAAATTCAGAACAAGAAGGCATCTGTGATACTGATTGCCCCCAGGTGGCCTAGGCAACCCTGGTTCCCACTACTGCTCTCGCTGGCAACAATGCTCCCAGTATACCTGGGCCAAGCCCTGCACCACCTGACACAGGAGGAGGGCTCTCTTCTGCACCCCATTGTGGGGTCATTGACTCTAATGGCCTGGCTGCTGAGAGGGTAGCCTTGGCCCCGCTCAACCTACCACAAGAGGTTGAGGGAATCCTGCCTCCAGGAAGCCCTCCATGAGGAGAGCTTATGCCTTTAAATGGCGCAGGTTCGCTCTGTGGTGCACGGATAGGAAGGGAAACACGTTCTCCTGCCATGTCTAGCTGGTACTACAATACGTAGTGCATCTGTCACGCACAGGGCTGAAATCTAACTCAGTCTGGGTGCATCTGGGCGCCATAGCCGCTCACCACCACCCAGTGGGGGGGGGGGGAGGAGAAGCATTATTTATCCAGCTCCTGGTTTCCCAATTCCTATGGGGCCTTCTGCTTTCCACGCCCCCCATCCGCTGCCCAGGAGCAGAATGGGACCTCAACGTGGTGCTCTCCCAGCTCACTAGGCCACCGTTCAAGCCCCTAGCCACCTGCCACCTCAGATACCTATCCTGGAAGATGGCCTTCCTGGTGACCTTGACCAACTCGCAGTCAATGAGCTTCAAGCGCTGGTGGCAGACCCCCCCTGTAGACCAGGTTCTTCAAGAACAGGGTAATGTTCCGCACTCTCCCTAAGTTCCTCCTGAAGGTGGTGCTTCCTACCTTCTACCTGTGGCCTCATGCCGTTAGGGAGGAGTTCATACTCCACACACTGGACTGTAAACTGGCCCTGTCCTATCTGCAGTGGACCCAGGGCCACCGCAAAGCACCTCAGCTTTTTGTGTCCTATGACCCCAGCAGACTGGGGCTCCCTGCAACCAAGCATGCCCTATCCTCTTGGGTAGCGGACTGCATGGTCTCTCCCTGGAACACTGAATCACAGTGCATCCGTGAGGGTGACGGCCATGTCTGTGGCCCACCTCCATTCTGTGCCGGTGATAGAAATTTGCAGAGCTGCCATTTGGTCATCCATTCACATGTTCGCAGCACATAACTGCCTGGAAAGTGAATCCCATAGGGACGGTGCCTTTGGCCAGGCAGTGCTAGGTGGTAATCTGGAGTGTTGGCAACTCCTGCCTTCCTACCCTCTGTGTTCAGGCTACTGGAGTGATAGTGTTGCTGGACGCTAGGGTCTTGCTGAATCTCTCAATGGGGACTCACCTTCTGCAGCTTGCTGCCACCCAGCTAGTCGTCACTGTCGTGGTTCGGTCCTTGGCAGCCTGGAGCTAGGGAGTCCCATATGTGAAGACTGACTTCCTGTTTGTTCCTGGAGAAAGCGTAGTTACTCACCTGTAACAGGTGTTCTCTGGAAACAGCACGAATCGGTCCTCACAACCCTCTCCTGGGAGTTGCCTCTACATTTTTTTTAGTTTTATTGCTGTCTTAGCTATGCCATCTGACTGAGCAAGATGGCACCCTTGGGCAGGAAAGGAACCACGCATGCATGGTAGCATTCCTAAAGACTTTCTTTGAAAGCTGGTGAAAGGCTCCGCATGGGCTCAGTCGGTGCTGACATCACCCTAATGTGAGGACTGATTCCTGCTGTTTCTGGACAACACCTGTTACGGGTGAGTAACAATGCTATTCTGTGAGTCAAGATCTGAAAGCAGCAGCGTATAATGCAGTTAATTTGCTTGCAATTCTAGACCCTCTTTGATCTCTTCAGTAGATGATTGGTTCTTGGAAAGTGGTTTCATAAGCTCCCTAACAGTGCCTTCATGCAAGGTTACCGTAGGCTGACTCACCCCGATGACCATCTTTGAGTGCTTGAGGTGGCATACCCTAGTCCTGGGAATTGTAAATCCCTGTTTCCAGGTAAAATAGTGCCAAGACTGTCACTAACACTTCAGATAATGATTAACTCCCTTAACTCCTGACTAGGCTTTAGCAGGGTGCTCAAGGAGTTAGAGGGCTGCAAACCGGCTATGATTTCAGGATATGCCCAATAAATATGCATTAGATCTACTCGCATACTACTTCCATTGTATGGAAATCATGCATAGTCATTAGGGATATTCTAAAAATGTGGCCTGCTTACAGTCCTTGAAGACTGAATTTGTGAACAACTGATTTAGATACACTGTAGCTCCTATAGCTCTCCTGAAATCTGCTTCACTAGAGAGTACAGTCAAACCTCGGTTTTCATGATTAATCCGTTCAAAAAAGTTTGACTAAAACCGAAACGGACTAAAACCGAAGCAAGATTTCCCATAAGAAATAATGTAAATTCAATTAATCCGTTCCAGACACCCAAAAATATTGACAAAAAATACATTTTATAGAGAGTCAATCCCACTTCTGGCCACAAGATGGTGCTCCAGAGGTATTTTTGGCAGACAAATTGTTTAAACTGCTGAGAAGGGAGAAAGATTAACAGCACAGTCAAGATGCAAATCTTCAGCAAAAAACATCCAGAAATTTTTAAAGAAAACAGAAAAAAAAAAGAAGGATCCACAAAAAAAAAAAGGCACCAGCCACAGCCACCGGAAACACCACTCTCCCGCTCAGCACAGCAAACACACAGATAACCTAGGACACTAATCTGATCGCTGACTCCGTCTCAACAGCGTACCCCGCAAGAGAAAGAACTGCCTGCCACATTCATTCAACATCTCCTGCTTACCCATTCAATATCTCCTGCTACCCTGCTACCTCCGAGCCTGAGGGGGCGCTCCAGAGAACAGGCAGGCGGTGGAGAGATCGGGGCCTTCCTCTCTGCAATCCTTGCATCTCTGGCTCGAGGATGTTGCTCCATTTCAACACGCGATCGGTGAGTCGGGGGGGGGGGGGGGGGTGGTGCGGCCGGGACTGGGCAGGCAAGCGTGTACTGTATTGCAGTACGAAAACCGAGGCGATGGACGAAAACCGAGACAAGATCGCCGTCTGAAAACACGTCGAAAACCGAAACAGACGAAAACCGGGGCAACCGAAAACCGAGGTTTGACTGTATATGGAAAAGCAGCTATTTTGTCTTGATATCATCTCTCTCGTTTACTATTTGAAACAGTCTTCAGTGTGTATTCAGTCAAACTGTGCCAACCAGCTAGTCTTAGTAAAATCAACAATTCTTGTGCCTTTAGCCATAGCCAGGCTGCTTCAGCACAGAGCATGTATAAATGGAGTGGTCCTGAGCCTGGGGAGAGTCCATTTTTGTGGTGGTTCAATCCTACTGTGTTACTGTGTACAGAAAATACCTATGGGGGGGGGGGGGCGCGCTGATACAATGCTCTCCGATCTCATAAATGGTCATTGAATGCAACAGTATCTTAATCTGTCTTTCAAGAGTCATGAACCTCTCAATTTTTTTTTTTTTTAAATGGTTTTTATTCAATACACACATAATACAGAAATAGAAAATCACAGCCCGGCATAACATACACCCCCACACCACTACATCAAGCTGATATACATGTCAAGCTAACAACACCAAACTAGTTCTAAGCCAAAGCCAAACACCCAACAGTAAACACAGCACCCCCCCTATGGTATAATCCAAAGTATTGAAAAGTTTTCAATAACCTAAGAATTACCCACTTGTCCCATCCCCCCCCCGCCCCGCCCCAGGCCCCCTCCTCTCCTACCCTACCCACCGGAACCCAAGGCCAGGAAAGAGACAGATACTCCCAGAGGATTGGCCTAGATCCCTCCCCCCACCCTACCCCAACCCCAATACCCGACACAGCCCACCCCAAGTTTCCTCAAAGCGCCTCCCCCGCTTTCTCCTAATAGCTGTCAGCTTTTCCATCAGGGTCATATTCCGGAGTCGTTTCACAAATCCCTCTAATGGTGGCATCTCGCTCTTTTTCCATGCCGCCGCCACTTCGCACCTGGCTGCGCAGACACATGCCAATACCATCAATCCCCCTTGCCTCCCCCGCCCCTCCCCCCACCAAGATAAGAGAGCAATGTGTGGAGTTATAACCACCACAACCCCCAGATTTACTTGAATCCAATTCTGTACCATCCCCCAGTACCCCTGTACCTTGGGGCACCCCCACCATATATGCCAGAAGGATCCCACCTCCCCACACCCTCTCCAACACAACTGGGAGATCTCTGGGAAAAACCTGTGCAGCTTCTCTGGCTTATAATACCACCGTAGTAGCACTTTATAACTATTTTCGCGAATCTGGCTAGCACAAGGCCCCTTCTTTATCAAATCCCATATACATTTCCAATCCTGACAGCTAATAGTGTGGTCTAGGTCTCGCTCCCAGTCAACCTTATAGTTAAATTTGCCTTCCCGCTGCTCATGCACCGCTGCATAAAGAGCCGTAATCATACCCTTTGAGCCTCCCCTCCCATACCAAATGGCCTCCACTGCCGAAACCTCCCTCACCATCCCCTCCCTACCTAAAGTGCGAAGCAAAAATGAGCGAGCCTGAGCATAAGCAAATCTATCCACCACCTCCAACCCATACTCCCTCTTCACCTCCTCAAACCCCCGCAGTTCCCCCTCCTCCAGCAGCTGAAACCCACAGTTGAGGCCCCTCTCCCTCCAAATTTCAAATCGGCCCCCCTCCCAACCCGGTTTAAAAGCCCGCCATCCCCTCCAAGGTGTCATCACTGAAAACCAAGACCCCCTCTTTTTTGCTATGGGTCCCCTAACCACATCCCAGATCTTTGCCACATGCCGCATTGCAGGAGATCCCCCCACCCCCCTAGCAGCCCTCTGTCCCTCCCCGGAGCCCATATCCAAGCATCCAACCTCCCCCCATGAACCCTATAGCTGTCCAAACTAACCCATGGAACTCCATCCTTTCCAGCTCTCCAATCCATAATATGCTTTAACTGCGCTGCCCGATAATAATCTCTAAGATCAGGAACCCCTAGCCCCCCCTCCAATTTACTAGTGCACATAACCCTTCTAGAAATACGAGGTGGTCTCCTCTTCCAGATATAGCTAAATATACGACTTTGTAACCCACGCAGGGTGCCCTCCGGGATCTCAATCGGCAAGGCATGGAACAAATACAGTAACCGGGGTAAAATATTCATTTTAATGGCTGCTATCCTACCCAACCATGACGTCTCCAATCTCATGCAGCCCTCTAAGTCAGTATAGATGGTCCCCAACAGTTTTGGATAATTGGCACTATACAGCTCCTCATACCGTCCTGTCAGCTGAACCCCATAATACCCCAGGGATTTACGTACCCATCTCAAAGGAAAGGCCGACCGCAAGTGCCGCTCAGATTCCTCCCCCAATTGCACCTTCATCACCTCAGTCTTGTCGATGTTCATTTTAAACCCAGATACAGCCCCAAAGCCTTCTACCTCCCTAAGAACTTCCGGCAACGTCTGCAGCGGCTGACCCATATACAAAAGAATATCATCAGCATATAAGGAAATCTTATGGGAAAGCCCCCCCCTCCAAACCCACTATCCCCGTGTTCCTCCGAATCCGTTCAGCCAGGGGTTCTACCACCAAAGCGAACAAAAGCGGGGACAGGGGGGCATCCCTGTCTTGTCCCACGCCCCACTGCAAAGTCGCTCGAATACCGTCCATTCACCTTTACTCGCGCCCGCGGCTCCCGATAGAGGCCCTGAATCCATTTCAGAAGATTCGGCCCACATCCCACCCTTTCGAGCACCGCCATCAAAACCCCCCAATGGACTCTATCGAAGGCTTTTTCTGCGTCAATAGACATCAAAATGAGCTCCTCCCCCCCATGTCCTGCCTCCCATGTCACCCCTATAGCCCGCTTTACATTATCGGCAGCCTGCCTCCCCTTAATAAAACCCGTTTGATCCCCGTGGACCACCTTTGGCATCCATCCCGCCAATCTATCCGCCAACACTTTAGCTAAAATTTTTACATCCACGTTCAACAGGGAGATAGGCCGGTATGATCCACACTTCAGGGGATCCTTTCCTGGCTTCAACAAGACAGTTATCCCCGCCATCAACATATCCCGTGGTAATTCCCCCCCCTGTTCCAACACTCCATGGAATACTCTCCCTAATATCCCCCTAATCTCCCCCCAAAAGACCTTATAAAAACAGCCCGGCAGCCCATCTAATCCTGGCGCCTTCCCCCCCCCCGGCAACCCCTTCACCACCCTTCCAATTTCTTCCTCAGTGATAGAAGTCTCCAACTCCGTCCTCGCCTCTTCCGAAAGCCCCTTAAGCGGTATCTCAGCTAAATACTCCTGAATGGCCTCTCCTTCCACCCCCTTCTCCCCCATATAGAGCGCCCCATAAAAATCCCTAAAACAGTCCCTAATCTTTCCCTCATCCCTATAGGTCACCCCATCCTCCCCTCTAATCTGGAAGATTGTGGATGCCCCCACCCGCTGTCTCAGCCGCCGTGCTAATAAGCGGCCCGCTTTATCTCCAAATTCATAATGGACCTGCTTCACCTTTTGTAATGCAAAGGCCACTTGCTCCAATTGCAGCGCTTGTAAGTCCGCCCGTACCTGCTCTTCTATCTGGAGGTCTCTCATCTCCCCACTCACCCTATAAATACCTTCTACCATCTGCAGCCGCTTCCGCAACTCCTCTTCTTTTTCCCTCCTCAACTTCTTCCTCCGAGCCCCCCACATGATAAACCTGCCCCTGACAACCGCCTTCAACCCTTCCCAAACAACCACGTCTCGCACTTCCCCCGTATCGTTTAAAGCTAAGTAATCTTTCATCGTGGCCCGTACATCCTCCACCACTTCTCCACACTCCAATAAACTTTCATTTAGTCTCCAAAAGGCCACCCCTCCCCGTGCAGTGCTCCGTATGACCACTTCCACCGCACTATGATCCGTCCACACCCCACTGGGACAACCCCCCCACTCTCTACCTCCAACATCCATTGCTTCTCCAAGAGAATCATGTCAATCCTACTCCAACTATGATGGGGCACCGAAAAGAAGGTATACTCCCGCTGGTTAGGATGAAGCGACCTCCACGCATCTACTAAGTGCCATTGCTGCATCAACCCTCTTAAACCCCGTCTATTCCTACCCCCTCCATCCCCCCTTTCGAGTCTCGATCCACCCGCGGATCCAGCACTACATTACAATCCCCCCCACCAGCAACCGCCCCCCTCCCTCAACTTCCAACAACCGCCCCAAATCTGCCCAAAATGTCCCTTGGTTTCCGTTAGGGCCATACACCGAGACCATCACTATATCTATCAAGCCAAACCTCCCCTTTATCCCCACCACCCGCCCCTCCGTATCCTTAAAGGACCCCCCAATTTGAATACCACACCCTCCCCGTACCAAAATTGCTACCCCCCCTTCTTCACCCCCCCTGCATGGCAAGAGAAGAATTGCTCAGGAAAAAGTTGATTCCTCAATCTCCCCACCTCCCCCCTCCTCAAGTTGGGTCTCTTGTACGAGCACCACATCCCAATGATTACGTTGTGCTTCTCGAAATAACAGACTACGCTTAGCTGGAGTATTCAACCCCTTCACATTAACAGTCCCTGTCCGCAACATTTCACTTCCGGCCACCCCCCTACTCCCCCATGTGCTGTGCCCTTAACCCCCTCCCCTCTCCCCCTCTCCCCTCCTCTCCCCCTTCCCCCTACTCTCCCTCCTCCCCCCCTTCCCTCCGTCCCTTCCGAGTCCATCATGTCCTACCCCTACAATCATCACAACCCCCCACCAGCAATTCAAAAATCAGTGCATACCACACATAATCCCCTCCAATCCACCTGCCCTCCAACCCCCTCATACCCGCACCCACCCCCCTCAAAGCCCTATGAGTCCAGTGTCCACATTACCAGGAGGAAAGGACTCTACCGTCCATATCCCCCCATCGATCCAGCTCATATCCGTGGCAAGCGTGTCTTCAGTCAGCTCCATCCGCCGTTGCCTTCTCCTGCTCCTGGGCCATCCTTTTCAGGCGCTTCCCCTTCTCTCCCACTCTCTGCCATTGCGATCGCGTACGCTGTTTTCCCGGTACTGCCGCTTGGTGTTCTCGTTGCACTAGCCCTTGAGCCTGAGGTAGGTTCGCACATCCCAATTCTTTCAAAACTGCCCAGGCTTCCCCCGGAGTCTTAACTTTCTTAGACACCCCGTTTACGGATAGAAGGAGGCCAAAAGGGAACATCCATCGGTATCGCAGGTTTTCCCCTCGTAGATATGCTGTGACCTCTCTCAGACTTCTCCTCCGTTCCAGAGTACCTTTGGATAGGTCATTAAATACTTCGACCTCCTGCCCTTCCCAGGCGATCCGGCCAAACCTCCGTGCCAAGGAGAGTATCTGTTCTTTAACAGGGAATCTGCTTAGGCAAGCAATAATGTCCCTACCCTGTTTCTCTCGCCCGGGGGCCAAGGCTTCGGTGTGCTCTCTCCACCCCGACAACTTCAGCTGGGGCCTCTCCCTCCCTTCCCAGCCGAAGGATATGGTGGCACAAACGTTGCACCACAGACTCACAGTCCTTAAACAGCTCAGTTTCTGGCACTCCTCTGATCCGGAGGTTAGTGCGTCTGGCCCGATCCTCAATCTCTTCCAGCTTTTCTTGCATCTCCTCCTGCAATTTTTTAGCTTTGTCTTGTTCAGCCACCATTTCCCGCATCTCCTCCTCTTGTTGGTCCACGTGCGCCTCGAGGTCTTCCATGCGCTGTCCCATATAGCTCACTTCCTTCTGTATCGCCGCCAGCGCCTCTTTCAGATCTTTCCTTATCTCCTTCATCGCACCTTTCATTTCCACTTTAAACACCGTCAGCCAGGATTTCAGCGGCATTCCCTCCGTCTCGGCCTGGTTCTCCTCCACCTCTAGATTCTCCGTCTCATCCGGCTCCTCGGAGTCCGACGAGGTCTCCTGCTGCTCCCGCCGAGCATAGGCGGATTGGAAGGTCACTAACTTCTTCCGTGCAGCCATCGCAGACTCCTCTGCACGCTTCCCTTCCACCTTAGAACCGTAGGGGTATCTTAAATTTTGCAAAATTTCGGGGTTTGGACAGGAGCTAGGCACCTAAGCTGCCATCAGCTCTGTGACGTCACCGGAAGTCGCTCAAATTTTTTTACCACCAATGAGAACACAAAGCTTCTCTTATGCTGCTTGAGAAGGCATATATGCATAGACTGGCACAGGATTCTCTCACAGCAGAACAGACCTGGTCCCACCTCTATACGTATCTTCCTACATATCTAAGCCAAAACTATGCCCTTATTTCATTGACAGCCATGTGATATCATTCACATGATGCTGCAGTGCCCTTCATTTAAGAAGCATTTAGAGAGGGTTTCTAGCCTTGATCACACAATGAAGGTTTCCTGATTGTGTATCCAGTCTAGTCCCGAACCTCTGGGTTGCCCATTTCATCTAGCAGCTTGGAGACTGAGAAACTCCTCCTTTTGTGATGTCACTGGTATATCCTCTCGGGAGCCGCCTCCTGTCATCAGTTACCTCAGTCTCCAAGCAGCTGGATGGATGGTGAGCCCGGAGGTCCGGGCTCACTGGAGGAGCAATTGAGAATAGGTTAAATTAATTGCTAAAAGAATTTTGTTAAAATAAAACGGTAGGGCAAGAGCCTTTATATTAAAGGACTGTGCCTTTAAGTTTGCAGGAGGCCTTCCTTCATCCTTTGCCCTCCCTATTCCCCCCTCTTCTTCCGTTGGTGACTGCTGTGAGCACGGGACGATCAGCAGGTACGTTGAGGGGGGCAGCTCCGGTTCTCAGGCAACAGACGGTGTGAGAAACTGGAGCAGAGCTTAGCCAGTGCTTTGTCAGTGCACTCTGGCGGATCTTCGCGAGTGTACGGCGGCGGGGGTTCAAGCTGGACGACGATCGCAGGCTGCTCCTGCTCAACGGCTTTGCTCCGGGGCCGGCGACAAGCCCAGCACAATTGAGATTTGCTGCTGCTTTGCTCTGAAGCTGGCGGAGGTAAGAGGGCCCATTCGGGAGCACGTCTGTTAGCAGCGTGTTTGGGCACGAAGCAATCAGTAGGCCCAGCTGCATGGCGCCGGCATGGGAAGCGCCACGTCGGCGAAGAGACTTTTTCGGGGGGGGGGGGGGTGTTCTTTTTCAATGGGGAAGCCTTCCTTGGGAGTCCTAGCTATCGTGTTTGGGCAGTAAGCCTCTAGCGGTTTAGGTTAGTAAATTTAAAAAAAAAAAAAAAAAAAGTACTTTTTGTCAAGTTCTGCCGCGTGGTTGCAGGGCCGGTTCCTGGCTGGGTAGGGAACAGTCTAGGCATGCAGGCGACGTGTCTGCTGTTCCCTGAGCTGGGATGCCTTCTAAGCCACTGTGTGTGGGGCTAGAAAGGGCACAGGCTCAGGAGTGTGTAAGGCCTGTGTGAAAGAAGCTTCTATTATGGAGCATATTCTGGAAGATAAGGAGGGGGTCCCGGGGGCCGAAGCGGGGGGGTTCGGCCCCGCAGTTATCGGAGGGGTCTCTGGTGGAGCCGGTGGCAGGGCCGTCTTCCGCTCTGGACACTCTCCTCTCAGGCGTCTTTGCCCAAGGGGCTGGCGTCCATTTTTTCGCAGGGGTTTGTAACTCTCCTGCAGCAGGCGGTGTTTAGCAATGCTCAACAGCAGAAAGGTACCACGGACACTGGCGGAGTGAAGAGGCTCGCGACTCCCCTGCAGGTTGAGGCACTCCCGTGCGGGGTTAAGAGGCCACGAGTCGAGGGGGAGCCTAGAGAGAAATCAGTGCCTTCGGAGGGTCCGCTATTGGATGAGGAAGGCTGCAGCATGGACTTAGAAGAGGAGTTAGAGGAAGGTGAACTCTGAGAAAGAGGACCAGGCAAGAGTGGTACGGGTCTTCAGAAGAGAGGAGCTGCTGGTGCTAATCGTAGAGACGCTAAAGGTGCTGAATATGCCGGTTCCGGGGTCAGTGGAGGATGAGACACTAGAGGATCCGTTATTGCAGGTCTTGCGAAAGAATCAGTGTTCCCGGTGCATAGGGTGTTTCAGGAAATGATTCAGGAGGAGTGGAACATTCCAGAGGTGCCTCTGAAGGGATCCAGAGTTATGAGCCGTCTGTATCCGTTGGTGGACCAGGATAAGGAGGTGTTTAAGTCGCCTAAGGTGGACACAGCTGTCTCAGCGGTGACGAAAAGACCACCATACCCGTAGAGGGTAGTGCGGCCCTCAAGGATACCCAGGACAGGAAGTTGGACGCTTTGTTGAAACAGGTCTTTGAAGTGAATGGCTCTGTCGCTCCAGGCGGCTATTTGCAGAGCATGGGTGGCTAGAGCCTGCCTTCGGTCGCAGCGGGTGCAAGGTGGGCAGGAGAGTGAGATGAACGGAGAGGCGTCCAGGTTAGAATCATGTGCAGCCTATCTGGCGGATATTCATTATGACCTTATGCGTGGATTGTCGAAGAGCATGGCATCGGCCATAGCAGCGCGGCGTTACCTGTGACTGCACAATTGGGCGGCAGATAGCTCCTCTAAGGCTAGGTTAAGTAAACTTCCCTTTAAAGGGCGTCTCTTGTTTGGGGAAGATTTAGAGAAGTTGGTCAAGGATCTAGGGGAGTCTAAAGGAGGTAGATTGCAAGAAGACAAGCCTAAGCCAGGCCGGGCGTCTCCTGCAGCAGGGGGCAACAGCGGGATTTTCACCGGTTCCGTTTCCAGAGATTTGATTCAGGTCAAAGAGGATGGTTCTCCAATAGGAATCAGGGGTTACGGGGGTTTCAAGGAGCAGGAAGGGGCTTTGGGCCTTCCTCCTCATCTTCCCCCAACTCTAGAAAGCCACAATGAGATCAGGGGGACTCAGATGCCCTTACTTTCCCGTAGGGGGGCGGTTGCAGGAGTTTTATTCTGCCTGGGTCCGAGTCACGTCAGATCAGTGGGTGCTGGAAGTCATCCGAGAGGGCTATGCGCTGGAATTGCTAAGTCCAGTGCGAGATGCCTTTGTGAGATCCCCCGGCAAAATTCGGCCTCCAAGTGCGAGGCCATGCGGGGGACGGTATGAAGGCTGCTAGACCTCAAGGCGATAGTGCCAGTGCCGCCAGACCAATATGGCTACGGTCGATACTCCATTTATTTTGTGGTACCAAAGAAGGATGGAGGTTTTCGCCTGATTCTAGATCTCAAGGGAGTGAATCGTTGCCTTTGAGTGACGCATTTTCACATGGAAACGCTGCGATCAGTAATAGTGGTGGTACAAAAAGAATTCCTTACGTCTCTGGATTTGTCAGAGGCGTATCTTCACATTCCCATAAGACTGGATCATCATAGGTTTCTCAGATTTGCAGTTCCTTTCGGGCATTTTCAGTTCTGAGCATTGCCCTTTGGCCTAGCGACTGCACCGCAAACCTTCACCAAGGTCCTGGTGGTGGTTGCGACTGCGGCAGCCTTGAGGAAGGAAGGATTTCTCGTACACCCTTATCTAGATGATTGGTTGATCCGGGCAGAGTCGATGACCAAGAGCAAGAGTGCAACGGCCAGGGTGGTGTCCTTTATGGAAAAACTCGGTTGGGTAGTCAATATGTCAAAAAGTCAGTTGATCCCCTCTGAGTCTGGAATACCTGGGGGCTCAGTTCGACACACTAGTTGGAAAGGTTTTTCTAACACAACAGCGAGCGCAGGGCTTGCGGAAGTTAGTCGAGAGATTCTTGCGTTACAAGGCGCCCTCGGCTTGGCATTACCTCCAACTATTGGGCACAATGGCGGCGACAATAGAGACGGTGTCCTGGGCAAGGGCTCACATGAGGCCTTTGCAGAGGGCGTTGCTTCGGCGCTGGTCGCATCAGCAGGAGCCACTGTCCCGGAAGCTGTCTTGTCTGGCAGAGATTTATTTATTTATTTATTTACATTCTCTTATATACCGCGCTATTCTGCATCAGTGCGGTTTACATTGAACAAACTGAAATTACATTGAACAGGGCATTATAACTTGGAGATAACTATTTTAAAGGGAACATGGGCTATGGAGGGTTAAGTGGCTTGCCCAAGACCACAAGGAGCACCTGTGGGACTAGAAACCCCAGTCCTTCCAGCCCAAGGTTGCTGTCCTCTAGTGGGATTTGAACCCCCGACCTTCCGGCCTGAAGTACCTTGCCCCAACCACTAGGCCACTCCTCCACTCCACTCCAGATGCGTCAGGCCCTGCGATGGTGGTTGCTTCCCGAATCACTGGAGAGCGGAAAGTCATTGGAGTCACTGGACTGGGTGCCCTTGACGACAGACGCCAGCCTTCTGGGCTGGGAGCGCACTGTCAAGGCAAGTTCACACAGGGACAGTGGAATTCTCAAGAAAAAACATGGGTAATCAACAGGTTGGAATTAAGGGCAGTGGCTCTGGCTTTACAGAAGTTTCGAAACAGCACACAGGAGAGCAGGGCTCCTGCAGAAACCAGTCAGTACACAGGGAGCAGAAGCAATGGACGACCCAGTTGCTTAATGTAATCTCAAACGGCTTTATTGTAGATCCCCGACGCGTTTCGGCTTACGCCTTTCTCAAGGGGAGAGTTGCTTACAGAAAACAAATAAAAACAATTAAATGCATACATAAACATCACTTTGAAAAGGACACCGGATAACATTAATATGATAATTAATTTAAAATAAAGAAATCTCATGTAAAATCAAGGGTTTAAAACGTTAAACAATTTTAAAAAAATATGTATACATATATGTAGAAAACATATATAAATCCATGTACAATAAATTAATCACGTTTAGTATAGTAAAACCATGTAATAAAAGAAAAAACACAATAAATATTCATAATATAACATAATTAAAAACGGTAATAAACATGATTAAACATAAGCCAAAAGAACATAATTAAAAAATATATACTTAAATGATTAGAAAATAAAAAATTAAGGACAAAACAGACGCAAGGCAGAGGAGACAAGAGGTTACTCACTGAGTGATGCACCAAAATGCCGTTGAAATTCAAAGGACACTAAATTCCTTATTGTGCCACTATATAAAGTGCAAAAAAGGGGGGGAGGAAGAGGATAAATTGTTAAAACTTAACACTTGGAAACATATGGCTGAAAAGGTCATGCATTGTAAACCTTTCTCAAGATATAGATGAAACACTGCTCTTAGAGAAAAAAATTTTTTTTTAGCAATTGAATAAGGATAACATTACTTGGCATACATTCTACTGTATAAACAGTGTGTGCTAAGGGATTTTTATCGCGATCAACTGATATTTGTGTGAATGAAAAATATGTGGGTAAAAAATAAGGAGAACCTACTCACTGAGACAGGCACCTAAGTGCTAAGACACTGCTGTACGGTGAAATCTATAGTGGCTCTGTATGATAAATATGAAACACGTTAGTTTACAAGTCAGTGGAGCTGAACTTAGTAGATTGAGAAAACCGATCGTGAGAGTTACCTGATGGGAGATGCACAAACTGTTCCACAAAACAGATAGTGAATACTAGAAAATCTTAGAAAATCTTAACACAGCAGGACACTGTTGCGTTCTCCAGATTCGAATCAGAACGCCGTTTCGGGACCCTGTTTTTAGAACGCCGAGTTTCGCGCTGAAAGAGGCGTGGCTAACTACCTCCAATCACTGAGTGATCTGAAAAAGACTGACAGAAGAAACCATTGATGTGTGATTTGGTATTAGAGAGTAAGATCCTATGAGCAACAATGGTGTAACAAACGAATGGAGCACTT
Source organism: Ichthyophis bannanicus (assembly GCA_033557465.1). NCBI lineage: Eukaryota > Metazoa > Chordata > Amphibia > Gymnophiona > Ichthyophiidae > Ichthyophis > Ichthyophis bannanicus. Next base: position 442,231 of record JAWIIG010000024.1, on the reverse strand, counting down.
TTATTAAAAGTAGTGTTAAGAACCATGTGTCATATTCTAAATAGGAAAGCAGTTTAACAAACCTGACAGCTACTCAACGGAGGTCTAAAAAAAGGGGGGAATATGGATCTATTTTTAAAAAACACATGGATTAATGTTAAAGGCTGATCCAGCCTATGTATCAAAGGGGGTTGAAATGATATGTCTTGCGAAAGTGTTTTGTAAATATAACTTGATTCAAAAGGTTAAAACACGATTAAAAACCTGCTGTTATTAAACGGACATGCCGCGTGCTATAGAAAACGATTGAGAACTTCTATGCCTTCTTTAAAACAGACGGTATAAAATGAATATAATAAAATAGTGTCATACGGAACCTTGTAAAAGAGGCCATTCGTTATGTGTAACATATGGTATTTGTTTATAAAAACAAACTACAGGGAGATATAAATGAACTTGAATAAAAAAGTAGTGGATTATTGCACTTTCAAAACACGAAATGTAAATATAGATCATTCTTCAAAATTGATATTATCAAACTTTAAGTGGCTATAAGATATGAGGTGATAAATTTAATAAATAGTAATAATAATAATAATAAAAAAAAATTGTGTATTGTACATACACTAATATAGATAAATACATTAAAAGTATAAATAAAATTAAAATTAAGTTAAAATATAAGTATATGACCAATGGGTATGATAATATCTCTATGTGTAGTGTATTATAAGCGTGTAGTTCTTGAAAGATCAGGGTACAAAAAATGGAGAACCTGCTTATAAAAACAAAAAGTGTAAATATAAATATAAACTGGAAGATCAAAGAAACACTGACAAATCAACCTCCTGATTGAGACCATTAGGTTCTAAACTCTTAAATTCATATATGAATCTCTGCTCTAATTTAAGGAGTGATTTGTCTACATCTCCACCTCTCCAGTGTGGAATGACCACTTTCAAAACTACATATTTAAGGTCCTGTATAGAATGGTTCATTTTGGTCCAATGAGCGACTAAGGGGCGATCAGGAACACTTCGTTGAAGGCAACCTCTGTGCTCTATAATGCGAGTACGAACCTGTCGTTTGGTTTTACCAATGTAAACTAGATTACAGGGACATAGGATCAAATAGACAACATTTTCTGTTTTACAGTTAGAGAAAGTGTGGAGGTAAACCTTATGATGGGTGGTAGGATGCTCAAAACTGTTTTTTGCTAAGATGGTGTGTGCGCACACAGAACAATTTCCACATTTATAATGACCTTTTGTGCTTAATGAGGGCTTTTTTTGTGTTAAGGCTGATGGGACCAAAATGTTAGCCAGATTTGGATTACGTTTATAGGCAATCATAACTCTTTTGGTTGCAAAGGTGGGCAAAGATGTCAATAATTGCCACTCTTGTTTTATAATCTTGGTAATTTCACTAGAGTAATTGGAAAAGGTGAGAGGGCATACAATTCGATCTGTCATTTTTTTACGATCTTTTTTAATAAGAAGCGAACTGCGGTCCACACTACAGGCCTTAAAGTAGGCCTTCTTGATGCTCTTCTTAGGATAGCCACGTTCTGTAAATCTATGGTGCATTTCTGTTGCATGTTTGTCAAAATCCGTTTCATTAGTGCATAATCTTCTGATTCTCAAGAACTGACTGGAAGGAAGGTTGTATTTCAAGGATGTATTGTGGAAACTATTGTAATGTAACAGGTTGTTACGGTCGGTGGGTTTACGATATAAATCTGTAATAAATCGGTCTTTGCCTTTTTTTATTAAAATGTCTAAATAGGCTATCTCTTTTATGCTGTATTGTCCCTCAAATTGTAAATTGGAGTCCAAACTATTCAGCCACTGGAAAAAAAGTTGTAAAGTATTTTCAGTGCCGTCCCAAATTATGAGGACATCGTCAATGTATCTCTTCCAGAGCCTTATCTGAGCTTTAAAAGGATTAAAAGGTAAAAATTGTTTCTCAAATTCAGCAACATACAGGTTGGCAACATCGGGTGCCATCGAGGACCCCATGGCGACCCCCTTGATTTGTTTGTAAAAGACTCCTCTGAACGAAAAATAATTTTCAGTCATGGCTAGACTAGCAAGCTGCGTGAGATAAAAAGTAGGAATACGAACGGGTTTTTCTCTTTGTATTAACGTATTGGCTAATACTTCCAGAGCAGCTGCTTGGGGAATATTGGTGTATAGTGATTTTATGTCTAAAGTGACCAATAGTAACTTTTCTTCGTATCCTGAAAAATCCTGTAATATGTTGATGATGTGAGTTGAATCTCGCACGTATGAATCTGCTAATATAACGAATGGTCGAAGGAAGATGTCTAAAAATTTAGAGATGGGTTCTAGAAGAGAACCGATTGCTGAGACTATTGGTCGTCCTGGTGGGTTCTCTAGGGATTTGTGTATTTTTGGAATGATATAGATGGTGGGAATGGTTGGAGATGAGACTTTGAGAAATGACAGCTCTTTAGGAGTTAAATAACCCGCTTCTTTACCAATATATAAAAGAGTGTCAACCTTTTGTTGTAGGCTCTCCGTCGGGTCATCGTAAATCTTTTCATAAAATTCTTTGTCTGATAGTTGACGCATGAGTTCATTTATATATGTAGCTCGATCTTGTAAAACTAACGCTCCTCCTTTATCGGCAGGCTTTATTATGATTTCATTGTTGTTACGTAGGTCATATAGTGCCGTTTTCTCTGCCTTGGAAAAGTTATAGTATGTCTTTCTTTTCTTTTTATATAATAAGTGAACTTTGGATAGCACGACCTGCTCATACGCTGTAATGAGTGGGTCAACGTGTCTTGGAGGCATCCAAGTGGACGGTTTTTTGATAACCGATTTGTCATCATAGGGGGTGTCAGAGTTATGAAAATAATTCATAATTTTAAGTTTTCGTCTGTTTTGTCCTTAATTTTTTATTTTCTAATCATTTAAGTATATATTTTTTAATTATGTTCTTTTGGCTTATGTTTAATCATGTTTATTACCGTTTTTAATTATGTTATATTATGAATATTTATTGTGTTTTTTCTTTTATTACATGGTTTTACTATACTAAACGTGATTAATTTATTGTACATGGATTTATATATGTTTTCTACATATATGTATACATATTTTTTTAAAATTGTTTAACGTTTTAAACCCTTGATTTTACATGAGATTTCTTTATTTTAAATTAATTATCATATTAATGTTATCCGGTGTCCTTTTCAAAGTGATGTTTATGTATGCATTTAATTGTTTTTATTTGTTTTCTGTAAGCAACTCTCCCCTTGAGAAAGGCGTAAGCCGAAACGCGTCGGGGATCTACAATAAAGCCGTTTGAGATTACATTAAGCAACTGGGTCGTCCATTGCTTCTGCTCCCTGTGTACTTTACAGAAGTTTCGGGCATCTCTCGGAGGGAGGGCAGTCCGAGTGTTTTCCGACAACGCGACTGCGGTGGCCTATGTCAACAGGCAAGGGGGAACCAGCAGCGTCACGCTAGAGTCCGAGGCCGAAGCCCTGTGTGAATGGGCCGAAGCGAACCTTCTGGATCTATCGGCAGTGCATGTAGTAGGGGTGGACAATGTGGAGGCCGATTTTCCTCAGTCGAGTAAGAGTGGATCCAGGGGAATGGGTTCTGCATCCAGAGGTGTTCGAGATGCTGGTACGCCGGTGGGGATCCACCAGTCATGGATCTCATGGCGACTTTCGACTCGGCAAAGGTCATTCACTTATACAGCAGATGAAGAGAAAGGATGTCAGAGGGGCCTGGATGCTCTCATTCAAGACTGGTCGGGGGGGGGGGGGGGAGAGAAGCTACTGTATGTCTTCCCGCCGTGGGTCTTGATAGGCAGAGTGGTACAATGGGTAGAGCGGTACAGAGGTCAAGTAATTCTGATTGCTCCAGATTGGCCACGCCGGCCCTGGTACGGGGACCTGATGAGGTTGTTAGTTGCAAAGCCCTGGCGTCTTCCCCCTCAAGCAGATCTGTTGTTGCAGGGTCCCCTGCTTATGCCTCACGTGGCTCGGTTCTTGCTTACGGCTTGGCTATTGAGAGGGCTCGGTTGAAGTCTCGGGGGCACTCAGCGGCGGTCATTACTACTTTGAAGGCCAGAAAGAGATCAACATTGCTAGCTTATGTTTGAATCTGGAGGGTATTCGAAGCGTGGTGCATAGATAAGAAGTGTGAGGCGTTAAGGTCCACCATCCCTCAGATCTTAGCGTTCCTGCAGGATGGGTTCAACAAAGGGCTAGCTGCCGTGTCGCTACGGGTGCAGGTAGCAGCGTTGTCATGTTAGAGTAAGATACGGGATCAGACGCTTGGGAGTCAGTGGGATGTTAAACGGTTTTTAAGGGCGGTGTCTCTACTGAGGCAGCTGTGTAGACAGATATTTCCTAAATGGCATCTGCTGTTCGTGCTAGACGCGCTGGAATGGGAGCCCTTTGAACCGTTGTCTCGGGCGTCGTTCAAGGACCTCATGCTAAAAGTGTTTTTTCTGGTAGCCATCTCTTTGACGAGAAGAGTCTCGGAACTGCAAGCACTATCCTGTAAGGAACCCTATCTTTCGTTATTTGAGGCAAAGGTAGTTTTGAGGCCTGTGCCGGCCTTTCTGCCAAAGGTGGTCTCGGCGTTTCATGTGAAACAGGAAATTTCCTTACTGGTGTTCAGAGAGGACGCAGGAAGTTCGGCGGCGAGGAAGTTGCATCTCTTGGATGTCCGTCGGGCGTTAAAGAAGTATCTTCGTTGGACTGCGAGTTTCCGCAGGTCGGACAGACTTTTTGTGCTCTTTGCAGGGCCAAGAAAGGGAGAAGCGGTGTCAAAGGCTTCCATTGCGAGGTGGATTAAGGAGGCCATTGCGTCGGCGTATGTGCTGAAAGGTAGACCGGTGCCGGAGGGGCTTAGGGCCCATTCCACTAGAGCATAAGCGGCATCCTGGGCAGAAGCTCAGTTGGTGTCGCCGGTGGAGATTTGTAAGGCAGCGACTTGGTCGTCTTTGAATTTGTTTAAGCACTACCGGCTGGATGTTCAAATGCGGAGGAGACCTATTTTGGATCAGCAGTACTTCAGGCTGGCCTGCCGGGTCCCTCCCGTGGAGGATGATTTCACTGCTCTGGTACAGACCCAGAGGTTCGGGACTAGGCTGGATACACAATCAGGAAGGTGAAATTAGTCTTAACTGCTAATTGTTGTTCCTGGAGTGTAGCCATTCTAGTCCCGTATCCCTCTCCAGTATTCTTGTGCGAATAGAAGCCTGAAGTGTCTATATGGTTCACAGATAAGAGGTGTCTACAATTACGGGGCTTCGTTGTCCTGGGGTGGGGGTTTACCTGCAGAATGGCATATATTTTGGGGACACTTTCCTTCCTTTCGGGTCAGGGAGTGGCCTCGTCAAGTTTAAAGTCTATGTACAAAAAGGGAGTGTTTCCCTCTGTTAAGCTTTAGTGGTTCAGTTATTTGTTCATTGTTAGGCAATACTTACAGTTGATTCTTACTTGTTGCTCCGGTGAGTCTGCTTTGTCAATAGGATACTGGTGACAGGAGGCGGCTCCCGAGAGGATATACCAGTGACATCACAAAAGGAGGAGTTTCTCAGTCTCCAAGCTGCTGGATGAGATGGGCAACCCAGAGATTCGGGACTAGACTGGCTACACTCCAGGAACAACAATTAGCAGGTAAGACTAATTTCACCATACACTTGCATCCAAACTTTAAGTCTGTAAGAGCCAGTGCTTAGTTGCATCCTTAGGGCTACTACTTCCAATTCTGGACATTTGGTGGCAGTAAGAAGCCAGCTATAAAAAGATCCTTTGCCTTCAAGGAAGAAAGTAATTTTTTTCCACCCGCCATGTGATCATCTATACAGGTCTATGATCCCTTTTGAAGTCCATAGAGCATAATACTGGAATACCTCTATTGTGTCTGTCAGGTCTTCAAACATTCACGGTCAAGAGTTAAATTTTGGTACACCAGCTATCAAGTCTTGATAGACAATATTTACTTTCAGTGCCCTATTTAATTTAAAATCATGAGGTTTCCTTCTACTACTGCTACTACTGAACATTTGTATAGTGCTACAAGATGTATGCAGCATGTCACAGATCTCCACTTCAGGAGCCACTGGTTCCATGGGACTTGATTGTTCCTTCTTGCTTTCAGATTGCCCTTTTAGCCAATGAAATCTTAGTCCCTAAAGTATCTGACCCGGAAGGTTCCTTTCCTGGTAGCAGTCACCTCAGCCAGAAGCACTAAAGAACCTCAAGCCTATAAATCATACAAACAGCTTCATCAAGGTAAGGCAGTCTTAAGACAGTCTGAATTCATATGAAGGGCAGTTCATACTTTTTTTTTATAAGTAAGGAGAGAATTATGCACACCTTCTATACTAAAACTCTTATATCTGTGCAGGAAGTCTCTGGATTGTCTGTGAACTCTTCCTTTCTTCGTCCAGGGGAACAAAGACCTTTACACAGTCTTTGCCCTTCTGTTGTAAAATTTCTGCTTGCAAATTTTCTAGCTTCCTGAATTCAGTTCTGTTACAGTTGAGTTGGTATCCCACGGAGTTAATTCTAATCAGATCAGATCAGAGCTGCTGTTGCTATAATAGCGCTCTTGAAATTGGTTTCTCTGGAGAACATCTGTAAAGCAGCTACTTGTTCCTTGTTTCACATATTTACTTAATTACTGTTTAAAGCAGTTCTCAATTAGACAGGGCCTTTGGTCAAGCACTCCTAAAGAATCTGTCCATCTCCAGGAACAAGCAGGAATGTAGTCTTCACATATGGGTATCGTCGGTACCGACGGAACCTGCACGGGAACGCTCCCCAGCGTCCAATTAGAAAGCTTTTGGGAGCATCCCACAGCGCCTGCGTGCTGCCTTCCTGCCTTTCCCAACTGCCTCTCTCCAGTTCTTCGTTTTCCGCGGAGCCAGCAGGTCATCGTTCCTGTCACCGCAGAAATTTTTCCATTCTCCTTCTTTTTTGTGGTCGTGTCTGCCTTCCTTGACGCTATACCGGTACTGCCGGTTCTTTTTTCTTTAAAAAAAAAAATAAATAAATAAAATAAAATATATATATTTGTTTGTTTGTTTATTTCCTCCTCAGGTGCACGTGCCATTTTGGGCCTTAGGCCCAAAATTTCCTAAGCATGGAAAAACCCGCTTTGGGTTTCAAAAAGTGCACCAAGTGTGGCGGTACCATCTCCATCACTGACACCCATGAGTGGTGTCTTAAATGTTTAGGTCCTGACCACTCCATTTCAGAGTGTATGGCCTGTGCCATGATGTCCAAGAGGGGTCGACAAAACCGAGCTGCTAAGCTCAGCACCCTTTTTCCCTCCGATGCAGCCTCTGTGGCATCGACGTCTTCCAGGGCTTTGTCTTCCTCCCATGGATCTCAGGTAACTAAACATAAGTCTGGCCGGTCCTCAAAGGGTAGATCTCCTTCCAAGCATCGAGATGCCTCTGCGTTGCCCTTGAGGGTTCTGTACCGGCAAAATTGCCCCGGTGGGAGGCTTCGGCTTCCAAATTATTATCGGGGCTGCAGGATGTTCTCGAGGCCTCGACCTTGGCAGAACTACTGGTGCCATGCTCTGGGGTACCGGCTGCTTTCTCTGGTACCGATACCCAGGCATCGGCAGCGTTGATAGACGACCAGAGGTTCCTGGCTATTGAGCGCAGTCTGGTGGCTGTCCTTGCGGCTTCGACACCCTGGGAACAGTGTCAGACGGTTCAACCGGTACCGATACCAGCACCGGTATTGGTACCGACAGCATTGGCATCGACATCGGTGTCTGCATTGCTGGCACCCATCATGCTATGCCTTCCGGTACCGATACACCGGTACCGATTCCCCCCGGCACCGACTTCGGTTGGTACGGGTATCGGGCTCTACAAGAGCATCCGGACAGAAGGTACTTTGAATCCTTGGAGGAATATGAGGATTCTGACAGTTCCGTCGGTACCTGAAATACTTCTCCCAGAGGAGCCTTCCTCTCCTAAACGCAGGATGTCTCCTCCAGAAGATATCTCCTTTCAGGACTTTATCAGGGAGGTGGCTCGAGGTCTGTCCATTACTGTAGATCCTGAAACAGAGCCCAGGGCAAAGGAGTTGGAGATTTTACAATATCCCAAGGCTCCTAAGGAGGCAGCTACTTTGTCTGTCCATGAGATCTTACATGAACTCATATTAAGAATGTGGGAGACAACTCTTACCACCTCTCCCTCACTCTTGTAGCCTGGATACCATGTATCGAGTACCTCCGTGTCCTGGTTTCCAGAAAACTCAGCTTCCTCACCACTCTATTGTAGTGGAATCAGCTATGAGAAGGATCAGAAGTGCAAAGAGGCGTGCCTCTTATCCTCCAGGACGTGAGTGTCGAAATTTGGATGCCTTTGGAAGTCGTACTTTCCAGGCTTCCATGCTTTCTGCCAGGATCAGTTCCTATATTTTGTATATGGGAATGTTCCTTAAAGAAGTCACAGACTTAGAGGTTTTAAGTCCTCTTCTCCCTGATGAGGCAGGATTTTCTCACACTGGTTAAACATGCCCAGAATGTTTCTAAGCTTGTCAACCGTGCAGCTTTTGACTGTTTTGAGTGCATAAGCAGAACCTCTGCCATTGCCATAGGTGCACGTAGATTTGCCTGGCTTCAGGCATCTGATTTGGAGCTTTGGGTGCAGGACAAACTGGGCAATATCCCTTGTATAGGTGAGAATTTATTTGGCAAGAGAAAGCCAATGAATTGGATGCTGACAATTCCACCTTGGATAGATTATCCAAGGCCACTGCTGATCCTGCAAGGAAGAAATCTTTCAAGAAACCATTCTTCTCCAAAAAGAAGAGGTTTTATCCCTCTTATTCCCAGCAGGGACGTTCTGCAGGTCAACCTGCCCGAAAGAGCAACCACCTAAACAAAGGACAGCAAAGACTGCTAAGCCTCAACCGTCTCAGCAGTCTCAGCCTCCACAAGGCCTTTGACTTCCATCTAGAGAACTTAGCCTTCCTGGCTCTCAACGGACCAGAGCCTTCCACCATTCCAGGAAGGTTGTGTCACTTTGCCCCCAGATGGGGGCAGATAACAGCAGAACATTGGACTCTCTCCATTATAAAAGAGGGGTACAAGCTTCACTTTCTCTGCATGCCCCCTCCCACAATGGTAAGACAGTTCAATTCTCAGACCTCTCTCATCATCCTGTTAGGTCAAGAGGTCACTATGCTTCTTGCCCAAGGGGCAATAGAAGAGGTACCCATTCCTCAATAGGGTACAGGGTTTTACTCCCCCTATTTCCTTATCTCAAAGAAAACAGGGGAACACAGACCTATTTTAGACCTCAGAGAATTGAACAAATTCCTGTTCAAAGAGAAGTTCAGAATGATTTCTCTAGGAACTTTGCTGCCATACCTTCAGAGTCAGGATTGGCTTTGTTCCCTAGATCTCAAGGATGCGTACACTCATGTTCTCATCCATCCAACTCACAGAAAGTTCCTTCGGTTCCTTTTTCAAGGAAGCACTTCCAATACAGGATGCTTCCTTTTGGCCTGGCCTCAGCACCAAGAGTGTTTACGAAATGCATGGCTGTGGTAGCAGCATTTCTTCGCACTCTAGGAATATTCGTCTTCCCCTACTTAGACAACTGGCTCATTCGAGCCCCATCAGAGTTAAAGGCCAGGACTTCTCTATCTTGCACAATGCGTATCCTTTAGTATTTGGGTCTGGTCATAAACATCCCAAAATCCAGCCTAACTCCCACTCAGTCTCTAGAGTTCATAGGAGCTTTGTTGGATACCAGAAAAGCAAGGGCCTATCTTCCTCAGACCCGTTGCCTTCACATGGTGCAGTTAGCTTCTGAAGCAGTGCTAAAGCCTCATCTCACTGCTCAAGAAATGTTACAACTACTAGGCCACATGGCATCTACCATGCATGTGGTTCCTTATGCTCGCCTCCATATGAGAGCAGCCCAGTGGATTTTATCCACTCAATGGACCCAGGCATCAGGGTGCCTGTCAGACAAAATGGCAAACACAAATCGCCTTATTTTGTCCCTTCAATGGTGGCAGTCCACTCAAAACCTGTTGGTGGGGTCCCCATTTCAACAACCTTTACCCCAGGCAACTCTCACAACAGATGCTTCACCAATGGGTTGGGGAGCTCATCTGCAAGACCTCTCCACCCAAGGCACTTGGTCTCCACAGGAGACTGATCTACACATCAATCTCTTAGAGCTCAGAGCAATTTTCCTTGCTCTTCGAGTGTTCCACGCCCTGCTCAGCTACAAGACAGTCCTCATTCATACGGACAATCAAGTAGCCATGTTCTACGTGAACAAGCAGAGAGGAACAGGCTCTGTCGCTTTGCAATGAAGCTTTGTGACTGTGGGCCCTCGCCAGAGAGCATCAGATTCATCTCCTGGCAGTGTATCTTCCAGGCATCCAAAACTGTTGGGCAGACAGACTCAGTCGAATTCTGCTTCCACACGAATGGTCTCTACATGCAGACCAGGTAGCCAAGATTTTTCAAATTTGGAGAACCCCGGACATAGACCTCTTTGCTAGTCCATTGAATGCCAAACTTCCCCGGTTCTGTTCCAGAATTCCGGCTCAGGGCTCTTAGGCCAAGGATGCTTTCCTCCTTCATTGGGGTCAAGACTTCCTTTATGCCTTTCCACCCATTCCCCTAATTCCCAAAACCCTGTTCAAGCTTCATAGAGACAGGGGCCGTATGATTCTCATAGCTCCACATTGGCCACGGCAAGTGTGGTGCCCTCTGCTTCTACATCTCTCTCAAGCTCCCTCTCTGGAGTTAGGATCTGCTCCAGATCTCCTGTCTCAGGAGAATGGAATGTTATGGCATCCCAATCCCCAGTCTCTGCATCTCAGGGCTTGGTTGCTGAAGGCCTAGATCTTCATGATTTTAACCTTTCTCAGCAAGTAAAGGATATCCTTTTTGCTTCCAGGAAACCTTCCACAAGACGCTCTTATGCTTTTAAGGGGAAAAGGTTTACCATATGGTGCTCGCAGAAGGGTCTTAGCCCCCTTGCGATACCTCTGGAATCATTACTGGAGTATCTCCTTTATATATCCATTGTAGGACTTAAGACTAACTCAGTAAGAGTCAATTTGAGTGCCATTGCAGCTTCTTTCAAGCCTTTAAATGGACAACCTATTTCCTCCCATCCTCTTATAGCAAGATTTATGAGAGGCCTTCTTCTAACTAAGCCTTCCATTAGGCCACCACCGGTGGCATGGGACTTAAACCTGGTTCTTGGCCAGCTCATGAAGCCACCTTTCGAACCCTTAGCTACTACCTCATTGAAATTCCTTTCCTGGAAGGTTATCTTTCTCATTGCAATCACATCAGCACGTCGCATCAGTGAGTTGCAGGCACTAGTGACTGATCCTCCTTATACTAGGTTCCATCATGACAAGGTAGTCCTTAAGACTCATCCACACGTTATGCCAAAGGTGGTCTCGCCTTTTCATCTAAACCAAGCGGTCTACCTGCCTGTGTTTTTTCCAAGGCCTCATGCATCAAATGCAGAAAGGAATCTTCATACTTTGTAAGTAAAAGGCTAAAGCTCTTTTACAGTCCAAAGAACACAGCAACATAAAAAGTCCTCTCAAGTCTTTGTTGCTTTTGATCCTTCTCATTTGGGACTTCCGTTCTCCAAGAGAACACTGTCCAGCTGGATTGCACAGTGTATTTCCTTTGCCTTTCAGGGTAAGAATCTTCCTCTGGAAGGCCATGTCACAGCTCACAATGTGAGAGCCATGGCAGCTTCAATGGCTCATCTGCACTCTGTGTCTATCGACGACATCAGTTCATACCTTCACAGCCCATTACTGCTTGGACAAGGACTCCCGCTGGGATGCCTTGTTTGGTCAGGCTGTTCTCCAACACCTGTTCCATACTTAATCAACTCCTACCCACCATTCCCGGTAGGATGCCAGAGATCCATGAGGGGAAGTGGAGCCCTTTCACAGGGGCACACAACTTCTGGGGTCTCTCCCTGGCATCTGTAGCTAGGGAGTCCCCATATGTGAAGACTACATTCCTGCTTGTTCCTGGAGATAGCATAGTTACTCACCTGTAACAGGTGATCTCCGGGAACAGCAGGAATTTAGTCTTCACAACCCAACCACCTCCCCTAGGAGTTGTATCTCTCTATCTCTTTCTCTTTCCCTCTCTCTCTCTCTTTGTCTCAGCTTTAAACTCAACTGGAGAGAGGCAGTTGGGAAAGGCGGGAAGGCAGCACGCAGGTGCTGTGGGATGCTCCCAAAAGCTTTCTAATTAGACGCTGGGGAGCGTTCCTGCGCAGGCTCCGTCGGTACAGACGATACCCATATGTGAAGACTAAATTCCTGCTGTTCCCGGAGATCACCTGTTACAGGTGAGTAACTATGCTATATAGGCTACGCATGTCTTGCAAAACATTAACAACAGATTGCTCTAAACTATTGGGACATAGCTGATGCAAGAGCAACCCTCAGCTTAGGAGTCACCTGTTTGTGTGGTTGATTACATCCTGTAGTTATCAGGATTAATTCAGGACTCCAGTTTTCCTACCTCCAAAGAGTTAACTTTAAGCTTTTAAATTAACTGAGGAGACCGTGGGGACTGCTATGCTCAAGAAGAGACATGCATGGTCATTACTTTATACTAGTATCTAGTTCTAAGTGAGCTGTTCTATCTTGGTGCTTTCTGATGATTTCAATCACTTGTGTCTGATTTAATCCTGCTATCTGCAGAGTGCACCTGTTATAGCTGAGCAACTTAGTTTCACATAAACTGCATTTAACTCTGTTTTATTGAAATGAGTTACAAAGTTGATGCGCCTGACATAGCCCTGTTTTGTATTAAAATGTTGCTTATACAATCTTGAATAAAGGTTCTTAAACTTGTACTGGGGGACCCTTGGCTATTCAGGTTATCAGAATGTCCATAATGAGAGAGATGGTTTACAGTGAGCTTTGAAAAAACTGGCAAAATGGACATTTCTTGATTATGTTAGAAAGAGCTGGGATTGGTGACTTGCCTCCTAGCTAGCTGTGAAGTTGTAATGGCAGAAATTGTCTATATAGAAAGCCACAATAAGGTGGCACTCCTCATTCATTGGAAACGTTCTGTAAACTCTGCATCATCACTGTGCCTGAAAAGCAGTGGGATCATGCCTCAAAGAATTATGGAGAATAAAGACGTTATGATTGCCTGGAATAATCACATTCTGACAGATTAAAAGCTGGATGCAAGGAAGCGGACATAGTGGTAAAGGAGAACACCAGAAGAGCATTGATTATAGAGGTGTCAGTCCCAAGCGACTATTCTGTGAATCACGTTGAGAGAAGATTTTCAAGTACCAAGAAATGCAGTCAGGAGATCAAGAAATATGGCAGAAAGATACCAAGTTAGTTCCCATCATTTTGGGTGCCTCAGGCTTGTTTAAGAAGAATTTCCAAGTACACCTTGATAAATTGCTGATACTTTTTACATTTTACAAACTCCAGAAGGAGGCTCTCATTAGCACAATGCAAGTACTATGCCGAACCTTAGCAGTATATTTTAGAGACTGAGATCATACTCCACGTACCCTGACTTTAGAGTGAGGTTCATGACGGTCATGGTATACACAAAATAACCCATTTGGAGAAATCGTCCCAAAAGAAATTTTCATGCAGTAGAGGCTGTACATGCAAATTTATCTCATAAATAATCATCATGGACATTCCGAAACCCTGACTGGCTAGGTTCCCATAGGAGAAGTTTGGAAACCTCTGGTCTAGAGTATTCTCCAGGAACAAGAAGGAAGTCAGCCCTCACTTATGGGTGACGTCAACGCAGATGGAGTTCTCGCGGAAGCATCTCCTCAGCTTTCAAAGAAAGTCTTTGGGAGATACCACTATGCATGGGTGGTTCCCTTCATGCCCAAGGGTGCCATCTTGCTCAGTCTCCCTTTTTCCTTGGAGTCCTACAGACATTCATCCTGTTCCTCTGGAAAAAGATTTTTCGTGCAGTTTTATATGCTTTCCGGCTAGCGCTAGTTCCTTTCCTGCCTCTCAAGCCCTGCTGCCCCAGCATTGGGTCTTGAGCCTTTATTTTTAGGCTGTTTTCCATCTTAGCACTTCACACCTTTTTCAACTGCTGGCTGCTTCGAAGGTCTTCAACCTCACTGGGGTCCTTTTCGCCCCAGTGGCCACCGGTTTCAAAAAATGTAATCAGTGCTTTAAAAACATGCCCCTCAATGACAAACACGACTGTTGCCTCCATACCATGACCTGGAAGAATGCTCCCTGTTTAAAAAGATGTCTGCCAAGGCCATACAGAGCCACTGGCAGAAGTAGGATGACATCTTCCACAGGGCAGAGTTGACCCCGGTAGCCTTGCGCCCAAAGGCCTCACAACCCTCGGAGATGTGTGAAGCCTCCGCGATTCTGGAATGGGCTTGCGGACACTTTGAACAAGGGTCTCCGGAGCATGGGCATAAGACGACCTAACAAACCTTGTCCTAGGAGGCGGACAAGCATAGCAAATCCCGTGTACAGTCCCTCAGCCCCCAATGAGCATCTGAGGAGTCTGAGCGGGAGCAGCCCCGAAAGGTACCCAGGACTGATACCGTGGCCTCTGGCGGTGGAGCCCGGTCTCCCAAGGGCCTTCCCGGCGAGGACCCCATCTCCTCAACACCTGATCCTTTGACCCCGGTGTCGGTGTCACAGGCTTCCACTCCCGAGTAGGAAACCCTAATGCTGACACTAGAATGCAGCATTTCTGCGTTAATCACCTCCCAACAGATGTTGATGCCTGGCCCCACCGGAGCTTAGGTCAAGACTGCAGGGACCTTGATGCCAAGGACTCCCCGGGCCATTGAAGCGATCCCCAAGAGCCAGATGCCTTGTGACGATCCTCAGTGAGTGTGTCTATCTTGCTCCCGATCCTCGGGGGTGTGGTCTTTTCAGGCGAGTGCCTCTGGCTCTAGTCATGCTCTGACCTCGAGACACTGAAGACTGGAACAAATGACTCCCCTGGAGCTGACGAGCCTGACGTTTACCTCGGACTACTCAGACTGGGAGTCCAATGTCGAGACATCTCCGGAGACCTGGGTCCACCGGGATCTCCCCTCAGACCCGTCTCCACTGACCTAGATGTGCCGGTCCCCACCAGAGGATACTTTTTCCTCAAGTTCGTCCGGGACATGGTGAGGGCTCTCTTCCTCACCACGGAGTCGGAGGAGAACCCTCGTATGGAGAAACTTGACATCCTCCAGTACGTTGCACCACTGTTCCCTCTAAGCTTGCTGAGCGAGCGCACCTACTTTACAACAGAGCGCACAAAAATTACGATTCTGATAGAAAACAGAAATCTTAAAATTTAAAAATTGTTGTGTATTTACGGTTTTCACAAGTTCTACAATATTTTCTAGTCAATCTTACAGACCTTCAGGATATAAGATCTTTGTTCTTAAACTTTAATTGGTGCATTGAGAAACTTCCGCTTCCGTACTTTGGCTTGCGAAATGCGTGAGTAGTCCAATTGTAATCTGTAATTCGAATTGCATTATTACATTTTTTTATTACATTGAAAACTGAAAGAAGTTAGTTTTTAAAATGTCGAAACCGATAGCGATGAGAGGGACAAAACGTAAGAGAACTGCCGGAGCTTTTAAGCCTGCATGGCTTGAAGAAATTGTTGAAACAGAGACACCGAAATCTCGGGATAAAACGTGCAATCAGCTGTGTGAAATATTCACTTACAAAGAGGATGACGGAGTAGTCTGTTTATACTGCCGAGAAGCAAAAACCATCGGAGAGTTTTCGAGTGGCAAATTTTGGGATGTGTGGAAACTGGACTTTTAGAAACATCTGTCTAGTAAGTCTCGTACTGAAAGTGTTAAGAAACTTAGAACTAAAAATCCAATTTTAAGAGGAGGAGTATTTAACTTGTTGCTTGAGAGCACCGCTGAAAAAGAGAAAAGGCAAATTAGTAATGAACGGAAGCGTTCTACACCAGAAGAAATTGAAATTCTAATTGATAGTGTTTTGCTGGCTGTTCGGATGAATATTTCCATGCTCTCTGTTCAAGATATTAATGAACACTGTTCAAGTACATAACCATACCTGAAAGCTAGTTTCTTGAAATTATAAACATCAATGTCCAAGATAAGCTCATAGCAGATGTTGCATCAGCAGCGTATCATACATTAACTATTGATGAAAGCACAGACTTTTCTGTCAACAAATACTTCAAATATCGGCCAGTAAATTCATGTCTGTATAAAACTTAATTTGGTGGGATGTTACAGTTGGTAGCATGTGATGCTGCATCAACAGTCAGTGCACTCTGGAAATTCTATGGGAAATACAAGCTTGACCTTAACAAAATGGTCATGTTTACTTCGGATGGTGCCTCTGTCATGTCAGGCAGAATAAATGGTGTTACTGTGCAGGTAAATAAAAAAAAAAGTTTCGCATTTAGTGCAGCAGCATTGTGTTGCCCATCGTGAAGATTTGGGAATCTCTGAATCATGGAAGGAAGTAAAGTTGATGAAAGAAGTTGAAACTTTCATGAGAACTTTTTACACAACCTTTTGTCTATTTTTTACTAAAAGGTCACAATTTAAAGAATTAGCAGATGCTTCTGAATGTGAGTCAATTGCTTTTAGACCTCTGAACAAAGTGCGGTGGTTATCTAGACATTTTGCTCTTCAAGCAATTATTCAAAATTATGATCCATTATTAAAATACTTTGAAGAAGAGAAGGATAATGATCCCATTGGAAAGTACTATTATATGGAATTGATGGCTGTTTAGCTTTTTATAACGCTGCATATTTTGAATGATGTTATCTCCAGGAACAAGCAGGAATGAGTCTTCACATATGGGTACGTCGGTACCGACGGAGCCTGCGCGGGAACGCTCCCCAGCGTCCAATCAGAAAGCTTTTGGGAGCATCCCTCAGCGCCTGCGTGCTGCCTTCCCGCCTTTCCGCCTTTCCAACTGTCTCTCCTCAGTTTTCCTTTTTCCGCGGAGCCGGCAGGACGTCTTTCTGTCACCGCAGAAAATGTTTTCTTTAAATCTTTAAATTTTTGTTTTCTTGTGGTCGCGGCTGTTTCCCCGACTCCACCGGTACCGCCGGTGGTTTTTTCTTTTCTTTTCTTTTTTTCCTAAAACTCAGGGAGTTTTTTTCCCTCTGTTTCTGTCTTGAATTTTTGGGCCTGTAAGGCCTCTCCATTATGGAGTCGCCTTCTCCTAAGAAGTGCCTTAACTGTGGAAATACAGTTTTCTTTTTAGACTCCAATAACTGGTGTCTAACCTGTTTGGGTCCTGACCCCTTTCCTCCGGAGCCATCAGGCTACAATTTTATGAGAAGAAATTCTCCATTTCGAGTTTCCCTCGATGCAGTTTTTCCTTCCAGTGTAAGGGCACCGACCATTTCTTCTCTACAGGATCAGGTAACCCACAAACAGTCTGTTAAGACTAGCCAATCCTTGGGTGGTAGGTCTCATGCCAAGCATGATGATGGCTCCGGCCTTGCCCTCAAGACCTCATTGGCTTCAAAACCCCGGCGGGAGTCTTTGGTCTCCAAAGCTTTTCAGGGGTTTGAGGTTGTTCCTGGGGCTCACCCCTCACAGAACATACCTGAGCCATGCTCGGGGGTGGCATCCGCTTCGAGCGGTACCGATACCCCGGCATCGGCACTGGTGTTGAGTGATCCACTCCTCACCAGGGATCGTCATCTGGTATACTCGGTGCCTTCGGGACCGATCGATACCCAGATTGACTTTCCAGTATCGACAGCTCCGTCGATATGACCCCTAACGTCGGTACCATCTAGACATGCATCGATAGATTCGCTTCCTTCGATGCCGAGTCTAGAATCGATATCTAGTCTGGAAGACTGGGTACCGATGCGTCTCAGAGCCGACATGCACCGATTCCGGATGCGCGGTACCGAGGATATTCACCGAGACTTTCGAGTTTCCTCGGTACCGTTTGAGCAGCCTCCGCTGACTGTTTCGATGTCGGTATCGCCTTCGATTCCGGCTCAGCTACCGGTATCGGTGTCGATGCTGGTACCTGCAGTAACATCGGGACCAGCTCCATCCATGCTTTTTTCACCAGGATCGCTCCTTTCTATACCTAGTTTGGAGTCGATACCTAGCATGGACGATACAGTACTGACGGTTTCAGGTCATACCCGCCAGTCCCATTATCCATTCATTAGAGATCCTGTTTTGCACCGGACAAGTACTGGTACCCAGCCTAGTTCTTCGAGTTTAGCTTGTCCAGGGATTGTTCCCATTGGAGATCCTTCTTTTCAGAAATTTCTCCTTGACATGGCAACATTCCTGGCTATTCCTATCCCTGGCTATGATCCTACACAAGGCTTTTCTGGGAAAAAGGATAATATAATGCTTCCTTTACATCATTTTTTACAGGATCTTCTTCTGAAAATATGGGAAACACCTTTAAGGGCTTCCTCACCTTCTACAGCAACTGCTCTTCTGTATCAGGTGCCCCCCTCTCCAGGGTTTCAAAAGACTCAACTTCCCCATCATTCCATTGTAGTGGAATCAGCAATGAGGAAGGTAAAAAGCAAGAAGAAGCATTCTTCTTTCCCGCCAGGTCGTGCATCTAGAACACTAGATGCCTTTGGACGTCAAACCTTCCAAACATCTATGCTGGCAACAAGGATTCTCTCATATATTTTTTATATGAGTCTATCCCTTCAGGAGGTCACAGAGAAATGATCTCTTTTGACTCCTTTTCTTTCAGAGCCCAAGGCTGCAGACTATTCCTTGCTTCTTAGTCATAGCCAGAATATCTCTAGGTTTCTTTCTTGTGCTTCCCTAGACTCCTTTGAGTCTGTTAGCAGAACCTCTGCTATAGCCATAGGAGCACGACGTAGAGCCTGGCTCCAAGCTTCAGACTTGAGCAGATGGGCACAACAAAGACTGGGTAACACTCCTTGTACTGGAGAAAATCTTTTCAACAAGGAGTCTTTGCGTCAGGTTGCTCATTGCTCCACTGACTTCCCTGTTTCTAAGGGCTCTCCTAAGCCTTCTCCTTCCGCAGTAGGTAGGAAATGCCCTACCAAACCTTCTTTCCCTAAAAGAAGAAGGTTTTATTCTTCTCCTTCCCATCATACAGATGTTCCCAAACAAGGGAAACCTCGCCCTGGTCTGAAGAATCCAAACTCAAGCCAGGAAAATTAACCCTCAATGGGGTTCTAATTGATATCTTATAACATACAGTTCACTTCTTTTCAGCAGAAGTTTTTTCACTGTTTTTTCATTTGAAACTCTACGCATGGATTCCTGTTTCCAGGACATCCACTTGCTCTCACGTAGGCTGAGCTGTCAGGAGATTCATGTCTGTGGGTCACAGGGTTTTCCTCCTCTTCCTACCATGAAGAGAGGTTTCCCAACTATCTCATGATAGTTTCCCTGTGCCACCATGAATTTTTTCCTCTACAGACTTATCATATAGCAAGTCTCCCTTCAGCTACTATTTTTCTTTACCCTCGTTCCCAGGGCTTCCCCGGTACGAGTGGTACCATATGACTGGAAGGCTTTCTTAGCCTTTCTAGTCTTCCTTTCCTTTCCAGTGTAGAGTTTTTCTCTGGAGTAACCTCCCTGCTTTCATTGGGCAGCTCATCAGACATAATCAGGATTTTCTCCTCTTGTTCTGTCTGTTCTCTCCGTTACAAGCAGAAGGTTTCTCTCTGCTATTCTATTCAACAGCTGCCCATGCAGGAGTTCCAGTGATTGGACTACTGGTACTTCCTACGAGTTCCAGTCTGTCTTCCACTACTTTATCTCCAGGAACAAGCAGGAATAAGTCCTCACATATGGGTACGTCGGAACCGACGGAGTCCGCGCGGGAAAGCTCCCCAGCTTCCCAGAAAGGAAGCCTTTGGGGCCTCCCACTGCACATGCGCGCTGCCTTCCCGCCTTCCTGACCAGCTCTCCTCAGTTTCTCTTTTTCCGCGGAGCCAGCAGGTCGTGTTCCTGTCACCGCTGAAGAAATTCTTGTTTTAGTTTGTTTCTTTAGACCGCATACCTGCCTTCCCCATACTGAAACCGGTACCGCCGGTGTCTCTCTTTCTTTTTTCAAAAAAAAAAAAAAAAATCTTTATTTTTGCACAACTTGGTGACTTCGGTTAGGCCTTAGGCCTACACAAATTCTCCTCATGGAGAAACCAGCCCCTGGTTTCAAGAAGTGTACCAAGTGTAGTGCTGTTATTTCTGTCACAGACACCCATGACTGGTGTCTTAAATGTTTGGGACCTGACCACTCCATTCCGGACTGCCCATCCTGCTCCCAGATGTCTAAACGTGGTTTGCAGAACCGGGCCAACAAATTCCATGTGCTGTTTGCTTCAGATAATCCAGCATCACAGTCATCCAGGTCTTCCTCTCCGGATGGATCTCAGGTAACCAAACCTTCTTCGGGCAGGTCCTCAAAGAGCAAATCTCCTTCAAAGCATCGAGAGGCTCTCACTTTTGAATCTGAGGATCCTGCCTCAGCCAAACAACACCGGCGGGAAGCTCTGGCTTCCAAAGCTCCATCTATGGGGTTACAGGTTGACATCGATGGCACGGCCTCGACCGATCACCTGTTAGACTGCTCTGGGGTACCGGCCCATACCGGTACCGACATCCAGGCAGCAGTGGCGTCTATGAGCAATACTGTTCAGACCATGCAGCAGGCCATGCTGGCTTTCATTAAAGCTGCGACGCCCTCGGTACCGCA
Source organism: Ichthyophis bannanicus (assembly GCA_033557465.1). Lineage (NCBI taxonomy): Eukaryota > Metazoa > Chordata > Amphibia > Gymnophiona > Ichthyophiidae > Ichthyophis > Ichthyophis bannanicus. The sequence goes on along the minus strand of JAWIIG010000024.1, from coordinate 421,515 downwards.
TCCAGCGGTTCCGGGTCTGGTTCCGGTATCGTTTCCCATATCGGAACCGAGACCATCGTCTTCCAAACGCAGATCGGTTCCGCATGCCGGATCCGGGTTTTCACCCGATACCGATCCCATACCCGGTACGCCCGATGTCGATACCGAACGGTATGCGTATCGTGCGTTGGAAGCAAATAGAGGATACTCTGATTCTTCTGAGGATTTTGACTCCTCTGAGGACTCTGATGAGCTGTCTCTAGTTCTTCCTGAAGACCCTTCTTCCCCAAAGAGGAGAATGTCTCCACCAGAGGATTTGTCCTTTCAAGACTTCATTATAGAACTAGCTAAAGGACTTTCTATTACCACATCCTCTGAAAAAGAACCTAGATCAAAGAAACTGGATATTTTAGGATACCCTAAGGTTCCTAAAGAGGCAGTCACCCTGCCTATCCATGAAATCCTTCAAGAACACTTGATGGACTTATGGGAGGCTCCTCTAACGTTGTCTCCTTATTCTCGTAGGTTGGACACCATGTACCGGGTCCCTCCCTCCTCCTGGTTTTCAAAAGACTCAGCTGCCTCACCATTCCATTGTGGTGAAGTCTGCACTGAAAAAGATTAAGAGCACCAAAAGGCACTCTTCTACCCCTCCAGGGCGAGAATGTAAGACCCTAGACTCTTTTGGTAGGAAAATCTTCCAGGCCTAGTATGCTTATAGCCAGGATTAATTCATACAGTCTGTATATGGGCATGTTTCTCAGGGAACTTGCCCTAAAGATACGGCATTTTGCCCCCTTTATCCCTGAGGATAAAAAGGAGGAGTTCATTTCTATAGTGAAACAGCTTCTAGATGTTTCTAAATTCTCCAACAGAGCAGCCTTTGATTCCTTTGAAGGTGCCGGTAGAGCTTCGGGCATTGCCATTGCAGCCCGACGACTTGCTTGGCTCCAGGCCTCTGACCTAGAACCCTGGGTCCTGGATGGCTTACGGAATCTGCCCTGTACAGGTGAGAACTTATTTGGTAAAGACTGGCAAATTAAAGCCACTCAAATGGACGCAGAAAATGCTACCTTAGATAGACTTTCTAAGTCTACCTCTACTCCTGCCAAGAAAAATTCTTTCAAGAGGCCTTACTACAAGAAGGCCAGATTTTCCACAAATACTGGCCAACAATCTTCTCAGCCTCGCTTTGCTGCTAAACGTCAGCAGCCTAAACAGGCAAGGTCAAAGCCTGCAGTGTCTGCCACTCCTCAGCAGGCTCAACCCCCTCAGGGGTTTTGACTTGCCCCTAGAGAACTTAACCTTTCTGGCTCTAGAACAACCAGAGCCCCTCACCATTCCCGGAAGGTTAGCTCACTTTGCTCCCAGATGGGGGCAAATTACATCAGAGCAATGGACCCTCTCTATCATCAGAGAGGGCTACAAACTTCATTTTTCCAACCTTCCTCCAGATACCATGGTGAGGCACTTCAATTCTCCCCCATCTCTCCTGGGCCTGTTGGGTCAGGAAGTCTCTTCTCTCCTTGCCCAAGGGGCAATAGAAGAGGTTCCTCTTCTTCAACAAGGGATAGGATTCTACTCCCCTTATTTTCTCATACCAAAGAAGACAGGGGGATTCAGACCTATCCTAGATCTGAGAGAATTGAACAAATTTCTGTACAAGGAGAAATTTAAAATGCTTTCTCTAGGCATTCTCCTTCCATACCTTCAGAGTCAGGATTGGCTTTGTTCTCTAGATCTCAAGGATGCGTACACACATATACTCATCCACCCATCCCACAGAAAATATCTAAGATTTCTGTTTCAGTGAAAACATTTCCAATACAGAGTACTTCCCTTCGGTCTAGCCTCTGCTCCAAGAGTGTTCACCAAATGCATGGCAGTTGTTGCCGCATTTCTAAGAGGTCTGGGAATTTTTGTATTCCCATATCTGGACGACTGGCTCATCCGAGCTCCATCTCAGTCAGAGGCCCAGATTTCCCTGGACCGCACAAGGCACATTCTGCAGTATCTGGGACTGGTGATAAACCTTCCCAAGTCTCAACTTATCCCTACTCAGTCTCTGGAATTCATAGGGGCCCAGTTGGACACCACCACTGCAAGGGCCTACCTACCTCAAGTCCGGGGCCAACGTCTGGTGTGCTTGGCATCCCAAGCTCAGTCCAGCAGTCACTTGACAGCCAGAGAAATGCTGCGACTTCTGGGCCACATGGCCTCCACGGTACACGTGGTGCCCTACGCTCGTCTTCATATGAGAGCAGCTCAATGGACCTTGGCCACCCAGTGGACTCAAGCATCAGGAGCGCTCTCCGACCAAATACTCACCTCAAAGCGTCTGTTTTGGTCCCTCCAATGGTGGATGTCCACCAAGAATCTGTTGTTGGGGGCCCACTTCCAACCTTTGTTGCCCCAAGCAACCCTCACAACAGATGCCTCCCAAACAGGGTGGGGAGCCCATCTTCAACACCTCTCCACTCAGGGTGCTTGGTCTCCACAAGAGACCACCCTTCACATCAACCTCCTGGAACTGCGAGCAATCTTCTTTGCCCTCAAAGTCTTCCATACCCTCCTAGTCAACCTGACCGTCCTAGTCCATACAGACAATCAGGTGGCCATGTTCTACATAAACAAACAAGGAGGGACAAGCTCTCTGTCGCTTTGCAACGAAGCTCTCAGATTATGGGCCTTCGCCAGAGAGCATCAAATTCATCTTCTGGCAGTGTATCTTCCAGGGGTTCAAAACTCTCGGGCAGACAGACTCAGTCGAGTTCTGCTTCCACACGAATGGTCCTTGCATATGGACCAGATACGCAGAATCTTTCAGGAATGGGGAACCCCGGACATAGACCTCTTTGCAAGTCCGTGGAATGCCAAACTTCCCCGGTTCTGTTCCAGGACTCCGTGTCAGAGAGCTCAGGCCAACGACGCCTTTCTCCTACATTGGGGTCAGGAATTCCTATATGCCTTTCCACCCATTCTTTTGATTCCCAAGACTCTGTTCAAACTCCAGAGGGATCACGGATCGATGATCCTCAGCTCCACGCTGGCCACGCCAAGTGTGGTTCCCTCTACTTCTGCATCTCTCCCAGGGACCCTCCCTGGACCTGGGAGCGGCGCCAGACCTTCTGTCTCAGGAGGAGGGGACTTGGTGGCACCCAAACCCCAAGTCCCTACACCTCAGAGCTTGGTTACTGAAGGCCTAAGCCTTCATGACTTCAATCTTTCTCAACCAGTGAAAGATATCCTTCATGCCTCTAGGAAACCCTCCACGAGGCGTTCCTATGCTTTCAAATGGAAACGCTTTTCCATTTGGTGTGCTCAACAGGGTCTTGACCCTCTAGCACTTCCTTTGAATTCTCTATTAGACTATCTCCTGCATCTTTCTAATGCAGGCCTTAAGACGAATTCAGTACGAGTCCATTTGAGTGCTATTGCAGCATCTTTAAAACCTATAAATGGACAATCTGTCTCCTCTCATCCTCTTATTGCAAGGTTCATGAGAGGCCTGACTCTAACTAAACCTCCCATCCGGCCTCCTCCGGTAGCATGGGATTTGAACCTCGTTCTAGGTCAGCTTATGAAGCCACCTTTTGAACCGTTGGTTTCTACCTCCTTGAAATTTCTTTCCTGGAAGGTCCTTTTCCTTATTGCAGTCACTTCGGCTCGCCGCATCAGTGAACTACAGGCCTTAGTGGCTCATCCACCTTATACCAGGTTTCATCATGATAAGGTGGTCCTTAGGACGAATCCCCACTTTATGCCCAAAGTGGTCTCGCCTTTTCATCTTAATCAAGAGGTATATCTACCTGTCTTTTTATCAGCTCCTCATGCATCCAGTGCAGAGAGGAACCTTCATACTCTAGATTGTAAAAGAGCTCTTGCCTTTTACCTCAACAGGACTCAGCCACATCGAAAGTCTTCCCAGCTTTTCGTGGCTTTTGATCCTTCTCATTTGGGACTTCCAGTCTCTAAACGTACACTTTCCAATTGGATTGCTCAGTGTATTTCCTTTGCTTACCAGAGTAAAAACATTTCTCTGGAAGGCCATGTCACAGCTCACAATGTGAGAGCCATGGCCACTTCTATGGCTCATCTTCACTCTGTATCCATAGATCAGATCTGTCGAGCCGCCACCTGGGCCTCGATTCATACCTTCACAGCCCATTACTGTTTGGACAAGGACTCCCGCCGGGATGCCTTGTTTGGTCAGGCTGTCCTCAAACACCCGTTCCATACTTGAACAACTCCTGCCCACCTTCCCAGGATGGATGCCTGAGATCCATACGAAGATGGCGAACCCTTGGAAGGGGATCTCCCAGGCATCTTAGCTAGGGAGTCCCCATATGTGAGGACTTATTCCTGCTTGTTCCTGGAGATAGCACAGTTACTTACCTGTAACAGGTGATCTCTGGGAACAGCAGGAATTAGTCCTCACAACCCACCCACCTCCCCTAGGAGTTGTATCTTCTATCTATCTTCCTTTCCTCTCTCTATTGTCTCAGCTATAAACTCGAACTGAGGAGAGCTGGTCAGGAAGGCGGGAAGGCAGCGCGCATGTGCAGTGGGAGGCCCCAAAGGCTTCCTTTCTGGGAAGCTGGGGAGCTTTCCCGCGCGGGCTCCGTCGGTTCCGACGTACCCATATGTGAGGACTAATTCCTGCTGTTCCCAGAGATCACCTGTTACAGGTAAGTAACTGTGCTTTCCCCACTTGGTGTGTTTGTTCTGTGAGGCCTCTAGGCCTTCACAGAATTCTCCCTCATGGAGAAACAAGCCTCTGGTTTTAAAAAATGCACCAAGTGTAGCGGTACTATATCAGTCACAGACACCCATGAATGGTGTCTTAAATGTTTGGGGCCTGACCACGCCATTCCGGATTGCCCATCCTGTTCTTTGATGTCTAAACGTGGCTTACAAAACCGGGCAGCCAAGTTTCACATGCTGTTTTCTACAGATACTCCAGCATCGACATCTTCCAGGTCTTCCTCTCCTGATGGATCTCAGGTAACCAAACATTCCTCTGGCAGGTCCTCAAAGGGCAAATCTCCCTCTAAGTATCGAGATGCCCCCGGGCTTGACCCTGAGGACCCTGCCCCAGCCAAACAACCCCGGCGGGAAGCTCCGGCTTCCAAAGCTCCTCCTATGGGGTTACAGGTTGACATCGATGGCACGGCCTCGACCGATCATCTGTTAGACTGCTCTGGGGTACCGGCTCAATCTTCCGGTACCGACATCCAGACAGTCGTGGCGTCTATGGATCATACAGTTCAATCCATGCAGCAGGCCATTATGGCTTTTATTAGAGCTGCGACGCCCTCGGTACCGCAGCCAGCGGTACCGACTCCAGTTCCGGTACCACAACCGATATCGGTACTCAGGGCATCCACATCGACCAGGATACCGATTCCGGTTCCCGGTTCTGGGGTTTTCCCTGATACTGATCCGGTTCCGGGTACCCCCGATGTCGATACTGGTCGATATGCTTATCGATCCCTGGAAGCAAACATACGATACTTCGAGTCTTCTGATGATTCCGATTCATCAGATGACTCTGCTGAAGTATCCCTAACTCTACCTGAAGAGCCCTCTTCTCCAAAGAGGAGAATGTCTCCTCCAGAGGATTTGTCCTTTCAAGACTTCATCATTGAAGTAGCTAAAGGTCTCTCTATTTCAGTAACCTCTGAAAAAGAACCTAGAGCAAAAAAATTAGATATTTTAGGATACTCTAAGGTTCCCAAAGAGGCAGTCACCTTGCCCATTCATGAAATTCTTCAAGAACACATGATGGACTTATGGGAGACTCCTCTCACCCTATCTCCACATTCTCGTCGTTTGGACACCATGTATCGTGTTCCTCCTCCTCCTGGTTTTCAAAAAACTCAGTTCCCTCACCACTCTATTGTGGTGCAGTCAGCTATGAAAAGGATAAAGAGTACCAAAAGACACTCTTCTACTCCTCCAGGGAGAGAATGTAGGACTTTGGATGCTTTTGGTAGAAAAATCTTCCAAGCAAGTATGCTTATTGCCAGAATCAATTCATACAGCCTCTTTATGGGCATGTTTCTGAAGGAGATTGCATTGAAAATACGCCATTTTCTCCCCTTTATCCCTGAGGATAGAAAGGAGGAGTTCCTTCTTTTGCTAAAGCATACCCAAGATATTTCAAAGTTCTCCAACAGAGCAACCTTTGACTCCTTTGAGGGTGCTAGCAGAGCCTCAGGTATTGCCATAGCGGCTCGCAGAATTGCTTGGCTCCAGGCCTCTGACCTAGAACCCTGGGTCCAGGATGGGTTGGGAAATCTGCCCTGTACAGGTGAGAATCTGTTTGGTAAGGAGTGGCAAATCAAAGCCACCCAAATGGATGCAGAAAATGCTGCTTTAGATAGACTTTCTAAGTCTACCTCTGCCCCTGTCAAGAAGAAATCTTTCAAGAAGCCTTTCTATAAGAAGGCCAGATTTGCTACAAATACTGGCCAACAATCTTCTGCAGCTCGCTTTGCTCCTAAGTGTCAGCAGCCTAAACAGGCCAGGGCAAAACCTGCAGGGGCTGCTACAGCCCAGCAGTCCCAACCCCCTCAGGGTTTTTGACTTAACTCTAGAGAACTTAACCTTTCTGGCTCTAAAACATCGAGAGCCTCTCACCATTCCAGGAAGGTTAACTCATTTTGCTCCCAGATGGGAACAAATCACATCAGAACAATGAACCCTCTCTATCATCAGAGAGGGCTACAAACTACATTTCTCCAGCCTTCCTCCCCATACCATGGTGAGATGTTTCAATTCTCCCCCATCTCTCCTGAACCTGTTAGGTCTGGAGATGACCATCCTTCTCGCCCAAAGGGCAATAGAAGAGGTTCCTCTTCTTCAACAGGGGTCAGGGTTTTACTCCCCTTATTTTCTCATTCCCTAGAAAACAGGGGGGTACAGACCTATTCTAGATCTCAGAGAATTGAACAAATTCCTATGCAAGGAGAAATTCAAGATGCTTTCTCTAGGTACTCTCCTTCCATACCTACAGAGTCAGGATTGGCTTTGTTCTCTGGATCTCAAGGATGTGTACACACATATACTCATCCATCCATCCCACAGAAAATTCCTACGGTTTCTGTTCCAGGGAAAACATTTCCAATACAGAGTACTTCCCTTCGGTCTAGCCTCTGCTCCAAGGGTATTTACCAAATGCATGGCAATAGTGGCTGCATTTCTACGCGCCCTGGGAATTTTTGTCTTCCCATACCTGGACGACTGGCTCATCCGAGCTCCATCTCAGTCCGAGGCTCAGACTTCCCTGGATCGCACCAGACGCATTCTGCAGTATCTGGGACTTGTGATCAATCTGCCAAAGTCTCAACTCACCCCTACTCAGTCCCTGGAATTCATAGGGGCCTGGTTGGATACCACCACTGCAAGGGCCTATCTTTCTCAGGCCCGTTGCCAACATCTAGTGCACTTAGCCTCCCACACTCAGTCCAGAACCCACTTGACTGCCAGGGTGATGCTACAACTATTAGGCCACATGGCCTCCACAGTACATGTGGTGCCCTATGCTCGCCTACATATGAGAGCAGCTCAATGGACTTTGTCCACCCAGTGGACTCAAGCATCAGGAGTTCTCTCAGACCAAATAGCAAACTCCAAACGTCTCTTTTGGTCTCTTCAATGGTGGATGTCCACTCAAAATCTGTTTTTGGGGGCCCCCTTTCAACCATTGTTGCCCCAAACAACCCTCACAACAGATGCCTCCCAAACAGGTTGGGGAGCTCATCTTCAAGATCTCTCCACTCAGAGCACTTGGTCTCCACAGGAGACCACCCTTCATATCAACCACTTGGAACTTCGAGCAATCTTTCTAGCTCTCAGAGTTTTTCATACCCTCCTCAGCAACATGACCGTCCTTATTCATACGGACAATCAAGTAGCCATGTTTTACATAAACAAACAAGGAGGGACTGGCTCTCTGTTGCTTTGCAATGAAGCTCTAAGATTATGGGCCTTCGCCAGAGAGCATCAAATCCATCTCCTGGCAGTATATTTTCCAGGAATCCAAAACTCTTGGGCAGACAGACTAAGTCGAGTTCTGCTTCCACACGAATGGTTCCTACACATGGATCAGGTACTCAGAATCTTCCAGAAATGGGGGACCCCGGACATAGACCTCTTTGCAAGTCCGTGGAATGCCAAACTTCCCCGGTTCTGTTCCAGGATTCCGTGTCAGGGAGTTCAGGCCAAGGATGCCTTCCTCTTTCATTGGGGTCAGGGCTTCCTATATGCCTTTCCACCCATTCCTTTGATTCCCAAGACTCTGTTCAAACTTCAAAGGGATCAAGGGTCCATGATCCTCATAGCTCCACGCTGGCCACGCCAAGTGTGGTACCCTCTACTTCTGCATCTCTCCCAAGCCCCCTCCCTGGACTTGGGAGCGGCTCCAGACCTTCTGTCTCAGGAGGAGGGGACTTTGTGGCACCCAAACCCCAAGTCCCTTCACCTCAGAGCTTGGTTACTGAAGGCCTAGACCTTCAACACTTCAATCTTTCGCAGCAAGTGAAGGATATCCTCCATGCCTCTAGGAAACCTTCCACTAGGCGTTCCTGATCGTGTAGCCAGTCTAGTCCCGGACTTCAGGGTTGTCCATCTCATACAGCAGCTTGGAGACTGAGAAACTCCTCCTTTTCTGATGTCACTGGTATATCCATCCGGGAGCCTCCTCCTGCCATCAGTTCTTCAGTCTCCAAGCAGCTGGATGGATGGGTGGGTGAGCCTGGAAGTCCGGGCTCACTGGAGAAACAATTAGGAGTTTGGTGTTAAAGTTGTTAGGCAGAGAGTAACATTAAAGTTTTCAGCAGAGCCCTTCTGCTTTTGGAGAGGACTGTGCCTTTAAGCTTACAGAGCCGTCCTTTCCATCTTTCCCCACCGTCCTCTGCCCCTAACTAGGTCGGGTCCTCTGTTAGTGGGTCAGGGTGACTTGCGAGAGGCAGCTCGAGTTCTCTGATTCAGATCAGTAGAGACCGGGGCTGCGCGGGACTTTGCTGGCGTTTTCAGAGGTATTGCCTGTAACGCGCTGAGCATTTTCCCTGCGGGCCCCCTGTGCCGGAGATCCTCAGCCAGCCCGAATCACCCCGGTCTGGGATCCTTGCCTCATTATATTCAGCCGGAGAGGGGGATTTTCAAAGGGCCTCTCCTGTGGATGTTGCCCCCCTTCTAGGTTTGCCAGCAAAGGTAAGGGGGCCGGTGTCGGGCGCTGCTTGTATCCAGGGGGGTTTTGGCGCGCACAGGCTGTTTTTGGCCTCTGCCTCGGCCTCATGCCGGCGGCGCGCGTTGAGCAGCGTCGGAGAGCGTTTGTTCTGGCGAGGTTTGTTTCTTGCAACAGCCCCTGGGTGCCGCGGTTTTTCGCGGTCCAAATTTTCCCTTCTTTCTTTCTTTCTTTACGGTTTATTTTATAGTTTATTTTTTAGTTTATTTTCTAGTTTATTTTAAACCCCGCCCCCTTTTTGTTTCAGCCGGGCGGTTTCCTTTGACTGTTTCTTTTGGCGCCCGTTTTAGGGGTAAGTGTTTTGCCATGCCTTCCAAGCAGCACTGCATGGTTTGTGGGGTTAAGAAGTGCACGGACTCTGGCTTATGCCATTCCTGTGTTAGGGATGCCTCGGGGCTACAGGCGCAGGATGACCAGTCTGAGTTTCAGAGTCCTGAGACTGGGGCCTTAGCAGAGTCCGTACAAGAGGGGCCCGTGGAGGAGCCGGTGGCAGGGCCCTCCTCGCGGCTAGACTCTGTCCCCTCTCAGGGTCTCGGGTCTTTGGGGCTAGATTCCATTTTCTCCAAGGAATTTGTCAGTTTGCTCCAGCAAGTTCTTCTAAGGGACAGTCAGCATGCTACTGTCACCGCTAGTCCGTTGTCAGGGAAGTGGCGGGCTGCGCCTTTGCAGGGAGATCAGACTCCTCCAGAGCCGAAGAGGGCCCGGGAAGAGGTGGATCCCGGGGACCGGTCGGTGGTTTCGGAGGGGCCACGCTCGGAGGAGGAGGATTTGTCATTGGAGGAAGAATTGGAAGAGGGGGAGCTGTCTGAAAAGGAAGATCAGGCCAGAGTGGTCCGGGTGTTCCGGAGGGAGGAGCTGCCGGCACTCTTGGTGGAGACGCTAAAGGTGCTGAATATGCCGGTGTCTGATTCAGCGGCAGACGCTTCCCTCGAGGACCCCTTACTACAGGTGTTTCGGAAGGAGCAGAGGGCTTTCCCGGTGCACCGGGTGTTTCACGAGATGATTCAGGAAGAGTGGAGCCTTCCCGAAGCTCCTCTGAAGGGGGCTAGAGTGATGTCTCGGCTGTATCCCTTAACTGACCAGGACAGGGAAATGTTCAAGTCGCCTAAGGTGGACGCTGCGGTCTCGGCGGTTACGAAAAAGACCACCATTCCCGTGGAGGGGAGTGCGGCCCTCAAGGACGGTCAAGATAGGAAATTGGATGGTTTATTGAGACAGGTTTTTGATGTGAATGCTCTTTCACTGCAGGCGGCCATCTGCGGGGCTTGGGTGGCTAGAGCATGTCTGCGATGGTCTCAGCGGCTGCCCGGCAACGCGGTCGAGCGGTCGGAGGACGCGGCCCGGCTGGAGTCGGGTGCGGCCTATTTGGCGGACATACACTATGATCTTATGCGTGGGCTCTCAAAGAGCATGGCATCGGCAGTCGCAGCGCGCCGTTACCTGTGGTTGCGAAATTGGGCGGCCGACTCCTCTTCGAAGGCTCGACTTAGTAAGCTTCCTTTCAAGGGTCGTCTCTTGTTTGGGGAGGATCTCGAGAAGTTAGTTAAGGATTTGGGAGAGTCCAAAGGGGGTAGGTTACCCGAGGACAAACCTAAACCGACTCGAACGCCCGCTACGGGTAGGGGGCAACAACGAGATTTTCGATGTTATCGGTTCCAGAGATTTCCCACAGGACAGAGGGGTCGTTTTCCCTCTAGGACTCGGGGGTTTCATGGGTTTTGAGGAGCAGGGAGGGGGTTTGGTTCTTCCTCGACCTCGAGCCTTAGCAATCGGAAGCCACAATGAGATCAGGGGGACCCAGGCGCCTCTATCCGCCATAGGGGGGCGTTTGCAGGATTTTTATTCTGCCTGGGTCCAAATTACTTCAGATCAGTGGGTGCTAGAGGTCATTCGAGAGGGCTATGCACTGGAGATGCTTCGTCCAGTGCGCGACGCCTTCGTGCTGTCTCCCGGCAGGTCCGAGACAAAATGCCGGGCTCTAAAGGAGACAGTGCAAAGGTTGTTAGATCTAAAGGCCATAGTGCCGGTGCCCCCAAGCCAGTGCGGTTCCAGTCGATACTCCATATACTTCGTCGTGCCGAAAAAGGATGGAGGGGTTCGGCCTATCCTGGATCTCAAGAGAGTGAATCGGTGTCTGAGAGTGTCGTCGTTCCACATGGAGACGCTACGATCGGTGATAGTAGCGGTGCAAAAGGGAGAGTTCCTTACGTCCCTCGACCTGTCCGAGGCTTACTTGCACATCCCCATAAGGGAGGATCATCATAGGTTTCTCAGGTTTGCGGTTCCTTTCGGATATTTTCAGTTTCGAGCGCTGCCTTTCGGGCTAGCCACGGCTCCGCGCGTTTTCACAAAGGTGATGGTAGTAGTTGCGGCGGCTTTGCGGAAGGAAGGTATACTCGTCCATCCTTATCTGGACGACTGGCTGATTCGGGCAAAGTCGAGGTCGGAGAGCGAGATAGCGACAGCCAGGGTGGTGTCCTTTCTGGAAAGTCTCGGCTGGATAATAAACCCGGCGAAGAGTCGGTTGGTACCCACTCAATGTTTGGAGTACCTCGGAGCGCGCTTCGATACCGTCAAGGGAAAAGTCTTCCTGACAGAGCAGCGGGCTCGGGGCCTGTGTCTCCTCTTGCGGAGATTTTTGCGCTACGAGAGGCCGTCGGCCTGGCACTACCTTCAACGTTTGGGCACCATGGTGGCGACGATAGAGACGGTGCCCTAGGCGAGGGCGCATATGCGGCCCTTGCAAAGGGTGTTGCTCCGCCGTTGGTCTCATCAGAACAATCCCTTGTCTCGGAGGCTGCCGTGCTCGAGGAGACGCGTCGAGCGCTGCGGTGGTGGTTGATTCCGCGCTCCCTGCAGAACGGAAAAGGGCTGGAGACGCCGGAGTGGATCCCTTCCTACTCCTCTTCATAGACATCTCTGCCGCCTTTGACAACATCAACCACCTTACTTTGATCAATAGACTAGAAAATCTAGGAATAGGTGGGACAGTACTCAATTGGTTTAAATCTTACATCACAAACAGACTAATACGTGTTCAAATAGACCAGGAAGTGTCAGAAACCTTCCCCCAAGGACAAGGAATACCCCAGGGATCCGCCCTTTCTGCCCTCCTTTTCAACCTGTACCTCCAACCCATTACAAAAATATTCAGAAAACACAAAATTAGTCACTTTATCTATGCTGATGACATCATGCTTGCTCTCCCCATATCCACCAAAAAAAATCCTACCTACGATGCCCTATCAAAATGCATGGTGGAGACCACCTCCTGGATGGAATCTAACTACCTTAGCATCAACCTCAAAAAAACTGAGGCAATGTTCGTAACAAGATCACCCGTGACTGAGGACACCTATCCAACATCAATCTCAATCATAAATACAACTATACCCGTCAAAAAAGAGGTAAAATACCTAGGGGTAATAATAGACCATACACTCACCATGCTACCACATATAAAACAGACGGTAAAAACCATATTCTACAAACTCAAAACCATACAACACCTAAGACCCCTTCTTGACACCCATGACTTTAGATCAGTTGTCAACACACTCATCACCCCACACTTCGACTATTGTAATAGTCTCTTAATTGGCCTACCACAAAAAAGTACATACCTACTCCAAAGAGCCCAGAACATCTGTGCCAAAGTAGTCACAAAAGCCCGCCTAGTAGATCATGTAACCCCAATAATGCTGGAACTGCATTGGCTCCCTATAAACAGCAGAATCAGATATAAAATCCTCCTAATCACATTCAAGCTCCTGAACAACATCGCCCCATCATATCTATCCATGCTATTACATGCCCCATCAGAATCAAGAACTCGCAGACTAAACGCAACACACTCACTTGAAATACCAAATTCATTCAAAAAAACTAAAAAATCCACCAGCACCAGAGCCTTCTCATTCACTGCCCCCATGCTCTGGAATAATCTCCCAATAAACCTTCGGATCATAAAAGACCTCACCCAATTTAGAAAGGAACTCAAGACATACCTTTTCTCCGAACACTATAAAATCCCATATCCCCAAGTCCAACCACACACCATCCCCAAACACTCAAACACAAAGCCCTAAAACCACACTCAACTACCCACACACATACACCCACCACATACTCCCACCACATACACCCAAAATACTCCCAAGAGATGAAAAAAGGAAATAAATTCCTCCACACACACACATATGAAAGGTAGAAAACTCTGACTACCTATAAAAAGGTAGAAAAACTCTGATCAACACTACGCTACAGAAACTTATTAATGTATATAAAATGTAAATAGTTTTGACAATTAATGCACAGTTATTTGTATAAAGTTACAATGTTATAAATCTCTGTTAATAACTATTATCTGTATAAAGTTAAAAAAAATCTCTGTTCCATGTAATGTATACATTAGTATACAAATTTGTTTACTTGTTCCATGTAAACCGCCCCTGATCTCTGGAAGGGGCGGTATAGAAGAAATAGATAAATAAATAAAATAAAAATAAATAAAATAAAAATTGATGACAGACGCCAGCCTACTGGGCTGGGGAGCGCATTGTCAGGGGGTCTTTGCGCAGGGGGTGTGGTCGGATCAAGAGCGCGCGTGGCCGATCAATCGGTTAGAGTTGCGGGCGATCGCCTTGGCGCTAAAGGAGTTTCGCAGCCTTCTGGGGGGAAAGGCGGTCCGAGTGTTTTCCGACAATGCGACGGCAGTGGCCTATGTCAACAAACAAGGAGGGACCACGAGCGCCGCGCTCGAATACGAGGCCGAGATGCTCTGCGAGTGGGCTGAGGCGACTCTGCTGGACCTCTCGGCAGCACACGTGGCAGGAGTGGACAACGTGGAAGCCGATTTACTCAGCAGGGTAAAGGTGGATCCGGGCGAATGGGTCTTGCATCCCCAGGTGTTCGAGATGCTGGTGCGCCGCTGGGGCGTTCCGGTCATAGACCTCATGGCAACGTTCAACTCGGCGAAGGTAGCTCGGTTCTTCAGCAGATGCAGAGAACGAATGTCCGAGGGCTTGGATGCCCTCATTCAAACCTGGCCAGTAGGTCAGCTTCTATACGTCTTCCCGCCATGGGCGTTGATTGGCCGAGTGATTCAAAGGATAGAGCGCTACAGGGGACAGGTGATTCTGATAGCGCCGGACTGGCCTCGGCGTCCTTGGTACGGCGATCTCATGCGTCTGCTGGTGGCAAAACCCTGGCGTCTTCCGATGCGGGCGGATCTGTTGTCGCAGGGTCCGCTACTGATGCCCCACGTGGATCGGTTCTCGCTTACGGCTTGGCTCTTGAAAGGGCTCGCTTGAAGGCCCGAGGATATTCCGGGACGGTGATTTCCACTTTATTGAAGGCGCGCAGGAGGTCTACGTCCCTGGCCTATGTTCGCATCTGGAGGATATTCGAAGTCTGGTGTGGGGAACGGCGTTGTGAGCCGTTAAGATCTACCATCCCTCAAATCCTGCAGTTCTTGCAGGATGAGTTTGACAAGGGTTTGGCGGCCGGGTCGTTACGCGTGCAGGTCGCTGCTCTAGCGTGTTATAGGGGTAAGGTTGGAGGTCAGGCACTCGGGGGTCAGGCGGATGTTAGACGTTTTTTGCGCACTGTGTCGCTGCTGCGGCCCCCTTTTCGTCGGATCGTGCCTAGCTGGAATCTTCCGTTTGTTTTGGACGCGTTGACGCGGGAACCCTTTGAACCCTTATCGCGGGCATCTCTTAAGGATATCACCCTGAAGGTTGTTTTTCTGGTCGCGATCTGCTCGGCCCGCAGAGTTTCGGAGCTGCAGGCACTATGTTGTCGGGAGCACTATCTCCAGTTTAGTTCGACGAAGGTGGTCTTGCGGCCAGTACCAGCGTTCCTGCCGAAGGTTCTTTCGGCGTTTCATCTGAATCAGGAGATTTCTTTACCGGTCTTCGGAGGGTCCGCCGGTGGCCCGGCGGAGAGGAACTTGCATCTTCTCGATGTGCGTCGGGCGTTAAAAAGGTACCTCCGGCGGATGGCCGACTTCAGCAAGTCGGATAGACTTTTTGTGCTTTTTGCGGGGCCGCGAAAGGGGGAAGCGGCGTCGAAGGCCTCTATTTCTCGGTGGCTTAAGGAAGCTATTGCGTCAGCTTACATTTCCGGAGGTAAGTCGGTGCCGGAGGGGCTTAGGGCTCACTCCACTAGAGCGCAGGCGGCTTCTTGGGCGGAGTTCCGGCTCGTGCCTCCAGTGGATATCTGCAAGGCGGCGACGTGGTCGTCTTTGAATTCCTTTGTCAAGCACTATCGGCTGGATGTTCAGGCCACGGAGGACACCTCCTTTGGGTCAGCGGTTGTGCAAGCTGGCCTGCTGGGTCCCTCCCGTGGTTAAGTTCCTTCACTGCTCTGGTACTAACCCTGAAGTCCGGGACTAGACTGGCTACACGATCAGGAAGAGGAAATTAGACTTACCTGCTAATTGTAGTTCCTGGAGTGGAGACAGTCTAGTCCCGTATCCCTCCCTAGTGGAGTTTCTGCTGCGACTGGAAGGTCAGCGTTCCAGGTTATTACAGGTAAGAGCTGGTTTTATTGGAGGGGATGGCACCCTGGTGGCTGGGGTGCCCCGATACACAAAAAAAAAAAAAAAAAGGCCCTGGCTTCCCTTCGTTCTTTCGGACTTAGCAGGGGGGAAGGCTCTGTATGCGGAAAGTCTAAGTCAGTGTTTGTTAATGTTCTTTTTAGCGTTATATTCTTACTTGTTGCTCCGGTGAGTGCTTTGTCAATAGGGAACTGATGGCAGGAGGAGGCTCCCGGATGGATATACCAGTGACATCAGAAAAGGAGGAGTTTCTCAGTCTCCAAGCTGCTGTATGAGATGGACAACCCTGAAGTCCGGGACTAGACTGTCTCCACTCCAGGAACTACAATTAGCAGGTAAGTCTAATTTCCTCTTCTTACGCTTTTAAATGGAAAAGATTTTCCATTTGGTGTGCTCAAAAGGGTCTTAACTCTCTAGCACTTCCTTTGAATTCTCTTTTGGAATATCTCCTGCATCTCTCCAATGCAGGACTCAAAACGAATTCAGTAAGAGTCCATTTGAGTGCTATTGCAGCATCCCTTAAGCCCATCAATGGACAACCTGTTTCCTCTCATCCTCTTATTGCAAGATTCATGAGAGGCCTAACCTTAACTAAATCTCCCATTCGACCTCCTCCGGTGGCATGGGACTTAAACTTGGTTCTTGGTCAGCTTATGAAGCCACCCTTTGAACCCTTAGCCACTACCTCCTTGAAATTTCTTTCTTGGAAGGTTATTTTTCATCTCCAGGAACAAGCAGGAATAAGTCCTCACTTATGGGTACGTCGGAACCGACGGAGCCTGCGCGGGAAAGCTCCCCAGCTTCCCAGAAAGGAAGCTTTTGGGGCCTCCCACTGCACATGCACAGTGGACTCAAACATCAGGAGCTCTCTCAGACCAAATAGCAACCTCCAAACGTCTCTTTTGGTCTCTCCAATGGTGGATGTCCACTCAAAATCTGTTGCTGGGGTCCCCCTTCCAACCTTTGTTGCCCCAAGCAACCCTCACAACAGATGCCTCCCAAACAGGTTGGGGAGGTCATCTACAAGACCTCTCCACCCAAGGCAATTGGTCCCCACAGGAGACCTCTCTTCATATCAACCACTTGGAACTGCGAGCAGTGTTCCTAGCTCTCAAGGTCTTTCATACCCTCCTCAGCTACAAGACAGTCCTCATTCATACGGACAACCAAGTAGCCATGTTTTACATAAACAAGCAAGGAGGAACTGGCTCTCTGTCGCTTTGCAACGAAGCTCTAAGATTATGGGCCTTCGCCAGAGAGCATCAAATCCATCTCCTGGCAGTATACCTCCCAGGAATCCAAAACTCTTGGGCAGACAGACTCTGTCAAGTTCTGCTTCCACACAAATGGTCCCTGCACATGGATCAGGTTCTCAGAATCTTCCAGGAATGGGGTACCCCGGACATAGACCTCTTTGCAAGTCCGTGGAATGCCAAACTTCCCCGGTTCTGTTCCAGAATTCCGTGTCAGGGAGCTCTGGCCAAGGATGCCTTCTCCTTCATTGGGGTCAGTGCTTCCTGTACGCCTTTCCACCCATTCCTTTGATTCCCAAGACTCTGTTCAAACTTCAGAGGGATCAAGGATCAATGATCCTCATAGCTCCACGTTGGCCACGCCAAGTGTGGTACCCTCTACTTCTGCATCTCTCCCAAGTCCCCTCCCTGGACTTGGGAGCTGCTCCAGACCTTCTGTCTCAGGAGGAGGGGACTTTGTGGCAACCAAAGCCCAAGTCCCTTCACCTCAGAGCTTGGTAAATGAAGGCCTAGACCTTCAAGACTTCAAT
Source organism: Ichthyophis bannanicus (assembly GCA_033557465.1). Lineage (NCBI taxonomy): Eukaryota > Metazoa > Chordata > Amphibia > Gymnophiona > Ichthyophiidae > Ichthyophis > Ichthyophis bannanicus. Next base: position 403,944 of record JAWIIG010000024.1, on the reverse strand, counting down.
CTTTCTCAGCAAGGCATCTCAGCTAGGGAGTCCCCATATGTGAGGACTCATTCCTGCTTGTTCCTGGAGATAGCACAGTTACTTACCTGTAACAGGTGATCTCTGGGAACAGCAGGAATTAGTCCTCACAACCCACCCACCTCCCCTAGGAGTTGTATCTCTCTCTGTCTTTCCTTTCCTCTCTCTCTCTATTGTCTCAGCTTTAAACTTTAACTGAGGAGAGTTGGTTAGGAAAGGCGGGAAGGCAGCGCACATGCGCTGTGGGATGCCCCAAAAGCTTTCATCCTGGAAGCTGGGGAGCATTCCCGCGCAGGCTCCGTCGGTACCGACGTACCCATATGTGAGGACTAATTCCTGCTGTTCCCAGAGATCACCTGTTACAGGTAAGTAACTGTGCTATCTGCTTAGTTGCAGACATTTATCTTTAGACATCTATATACATGTATGTATATATTTCTATATACTTCTCTATAAATACATATGTCTGTAAGCTGCATGTGCATATCTTATGCCCTTCCAGATCTCACTATATATATATATCCTTATATATATGTGTATCTGTCGAGATACTTCCTTATAGGTAGCTATGTATTTACATACTTATCTGTCTAACTGTCTATGCTTATAAAAGGTTTTTACCTTCCTATAGGTTCCAGACAGTGGGCTTGCATATCTTCATACTGTCTCTCAGTATGTCTGGGGTATTATGCACACCACCACTACTGTGGTACTGACAGCTCCTACTTTAACCCTAGGTCTAGGTATCCCTGAAGCTCCATCCTTCACTATCTTTCCTATCTCTCAGCATAGGAAAGACAGGGTGGATCTTCAGTAGATCTGAAGTTTCAGCCCTTCAGACATCTGTCCTCCTTGGGAATATGGGCTTTTTTCCATACCCCTTCTTCCCTCCAGGACTGGGCTAGTTGTCCAAATCAGTCGGTCTTCCTCTTTTGCTCCTAAATGTTACTAACTCTGTATCCAAAAGAGTTCCCAGCTTTTTTCATAAAGCTTCCACTAAAGACCTGACGTTTTGGTACTACAGTTGACACCTGGGTCACCTGTCAATTCCAGATTTGGACCTTCGCCTTCACTTCAGTGAGATCACGTTGAACATTCCTCTGCTGGATCTCCAGTAGACTCCATCAGCCTCTCTACTTCCTGCAATCCAGTAGGTGAGGTCCATATTGTGTGTGTTCATGTCAATATTTTTCATGGTAATTATCATACATACAAACGACTCCTTACCTGTAGTCCTTAGGTTAGCTGTTTTTCCTACAGCTCCTCTTTTCAACTCCTACCCTCCATCCTCAGGATGCCTGGCCATATGAGGTGTAGCATGTTCCAATCCTCACCATGCTGGGGCTCCGGGCATCTTAGCTTGGGAGTCCCCATATGTGAAGACTCATTCCTGCTTGTTCCTGGAGATAGCACAGTTACTTACCTATAACAGGTGATCTCTGGGAACAGCAGGAATAAGTCTTCACAACCCACCCACCTACCCTAGGAGTTGTATCTCTCTATCTGTCTTCCTTTCCTCTTTCTCTCTTTTGTCTCAGCTATAAAACTCAACTGAGGAGAGACAGTTGGAAAGGCGGGAAGGCAGCACGCAGGCGCTGAGGGATCCTCCCAAAAGCTTTCTGATTGGACGCTGGGGAGCTTTCCCGCGCAGGCTCCGTTGGTACCGATGTACCCATATGTGAAGACTTATTCCTGCTGTTCCCAGAGATCACCTGTTACAGGTAAGTAACTGTGCTTTATCTGAACTAGCTTCATTAACAATGGCATTTCAAAAACATGGGCTAACTCCACTGGAAGCATATCATCTTGCGCAGGTTAACTGAACAAAATCCGAATGCAATACTTGGGTGACACAGTAAAATGGAGTGATGATAAAAATCTTCTCGACAAGATACCTGGAGATGTTTCAGTGGATACTGGTTCCACACTTATTTTCATTAATATGCTGTGTCTGCATTTAGGGGAAAGATTTCCTGAAAATTGAGGAATGGTCTGCTTTTGACTTGACAGCAATAGCACAGTGTGATTATGAATTTGGAATTGAAAACGTCTGATCACTCTGCTTAAAGTACAAACAATTTCTTATTGAGGAACATATTGTTATTCAGCACTACAATGACTTCCAGTTCTTAGTCACAGAAAAAATCAAAAGCAAACTGTTAAACAGTTTTCCGGATATGGTGACTTTGGCATTTCAGAATGCTCACTTTGCAGATTTAGTGAAATTGATGGATATTGGTGGAACATTTTTGGCTTCTAGTGCAGATTGTGAGCATGGTTTCAGCATGATGAACAGTTTAAAGACCAAAATAAGGAATCGCTTACAGTTAGAACATTTGGAAATGCTGATGCGTGTTAAGAGTAATCTTCAAGATGGCGAATCAGTAGACCTTGATAAAATTTATTCAGACTGTTTAAATTTGAAAGATCGAAGAGAAAAATTTTGAGAATGAACTGTTAATAGTTAGCTCATTCTCTTCTTCCATACATAAATTATTTACATGAAATAACAATGACTTTCAATAAAAATTAACTGAAATAATACCGCATTTGTGATTGTAATTACTAGAAATTTTCCGCTTCATTTAGTAATCGTCTATTTTCATGTAATTTGATTAAAATCAATGTGGTGTACATACTGTATTCTGACGTGTAGTCAAATTTTAAGTATATAATTCTGAATGTCGTTATGTGGCGCACAAAAATTTAACCTTCCTTCAAAAGCTGCACAGCTGATATTTTATGCGCACACAGCCTACAGAAAACACAGGTACACTACCAAAAAACTGCCTCCAGTTTTGCAACTGATTCCTATAGATTTTGGGGTGCTGAATCCAGGAAAAATAGCCAAAATGTTCCATCACGTCACGTTTTCTTGCAAAATTAGATTTCTTACCCATATAAGGAATGTTCACATAATTTCTTTTTAGCCGACTGCAGTTTATTTTTTTGGCCCAAAATAGAGGTTGTAATGGTTAACTAACTAGAAACACTCCCTCATGATATTTTAGAGTGTTTTGTATTCATTTTATACATTAACAGGACAATTGGGAGGCGGGGGGCTAAATCCAGTACTCGCGCTGGCGCATGTTCTTTCCTGTTCGCCTCGCCTCGCATCGTTCGCTAGCTCAAACACGGTGGTTGCGACATGAACATTCCTGTCAAATTTCAGTTTCTTGCAAGTTCATTATTACCTTTTGTTTGCTCAGTCGTAATCCAGCTTTATTCCGAAGTGGTTCACTACAGTTGTAGTTTGCAGTGCTGTGTATTTGTGATGGCTCACAGAGCCAGAGGTTGCGTCAACTCTCCGGGCAGTTTTTGTTTTATTTGTGGGGAATATACTGTGAAAAAGCGGCAGAGGAACATTTCTGCATTTATTAAAAAAGTATATTTCGCCTATTTCGGTTTGAAGTTAGGCGATCAAGACAAACCGTGGGCTCCTCACAAAGTGTGCAAGACATGTGAGGAAGATCTACGCTTATGGATGAAAGGTAAAAAACAAGCATTTCGTTTCGGAATACCTATGATGTGGCGTGAACAAAGAGACCACAGCAGTGACTGCTATTTTTGCTCTTGCATTGTGAAGGGATACAACTTAAAAAATAAGAACGTAATAAGTTACCCCAACCTTCCCTCAGCAATTAGGCCTATGCCTCATAGCAACGAAGTACCTGTGCCACCAAAATCTTTGGATCATATTTGTGTGGACGGTTCTGATCATGATGAGACTCATCAGATGGCTTTTCCCGATGAGTCCAGTACTTCCGAGTTTGAAACTGAACCAGATCCGAAACCTGAACTTTTCTCTCAAGCTGAATTGAATGATTTAGTCTGGGATTTAGGACTCCCAAAAGATGCTGCCAAACTGCTAGGTTCTCGGCTTAAACAGAACAACTTTTTATTGGTACCGCAACCGCGAGACACAATTTTTGAAGTATTTCAGCAAAGAGGAAGATTTGGTATTTTGCAAAGATATATACGGAGTGATGGAAAAGTTTAAACTCAAGTATGATCCTGCTGAATGGCGGCTGTTCATTGATTCGTCAAAAGACAGCATAAAAGGTGTTCTTCTTCATAATGGCAACACATTCGCTTCAGTTCCTATTGCTCACTCTGTTATTCTCCAAGAAAAATACGAGAATTTGGCCCTGATTCTTCAGAAGATTTGTTATGATGAGCATAAGTGGATGATTTGTGGAGACTTTAAAATTCTATCCATGCTATTAGGGCAGCAATCCGGTTTCACCAAATATCCCTGCTTCCTTTGCTTGTGGGATAGCCGGGCCCGCGACCTACACTGGGGGAAAAAAGACTGGCCAATTCGGGAGTATTTGAGACCCGTTGAGAAAAATGTTCTTCATGAGAGCTTGGTACCTCGTGATAAAATTCTATTACCACCTCTCCACATTAAGTTGGGTCTCATTAAGCAATTCATCAAGTCCCTTCCAAAAGATGGTGAGTGCTTTCGGTACCTTTGCTCATAGTTCCCCCGACTTTCTGAAGCAAAGCTAAAGGAAGGAGTGTTTGTTGGCCCTGATATAAGGAAACTCATTTCAGATGGAGCATTCGCTGAAACGATGTCTGAGAAGGAAAAAGAAGCCTGGGATTCCTTCAGGGATGATGTTCTCAAATTCTTGGGGAACAGGCGGGATGAGAACTATAAGGATATTGTTGCCAGGATGCTCAATGCCTTCAAAGAACAAGGCTGTAACATGAGCCTGAAAGTCCATTTCTTGCACTCCCATGTGAACTACTTTCCCGAAAACTTGGGGGCGTACAGTGAAGAACAAGGTGAAAGGTTTCACCAGGACATCAAGGACGCAGAGAGAAGGTACCAAGGAAGATGGAACACCACTATGATGGCTGATTTCTGCTGGTTGCTGCTGCGGGAAACCCCAGATGAAAAATACGCCAAGCAGCGCACCAAGAGAAGCATTTGGGGGAAGAAGAAACGGGCCCACCAGGAGATTGATTGACCCAAGAATGACTTTAAAATCTAAACTGTGTTGACAAATATCGTGTTTTTACTAAACTTTGAAATAAAAATTTGCTAGTTATTACCACAGTGTCGGATCTCATTTATTAGAATTTTATTTTCACACCATCGGGTGTTTGTCTTCATGTATTGCAATGGTGCGGTTTGCGTTTTCTATTCTTACATACATACCTGTACAACATTTTTTGCACATTTCTTTGCTTTGCTTTGTGTCTAACCTCGCTCTTATATGCTCAATGTTTGTGCACATGTATGTGGCTGTTTTAAGTGGCAGACAATTTTGCTACCATCACAGTGTGTTTTGTTGACATTACTCTATTCTTATGTGCTGCCTTGTTGCAATTTTCTTTATTCTTATTTGAATAACTACTAAACAATTAGTATAAAGAATTCATCCAAGAAACGTTTATCTCGATCGCACTCAATCTGAAACGTTCACCTCAAACTGCTAACCCAATGTAGCAAAAAATCTGTACGTGATGGAGCAAATTGGTTACCAGATTTGGATTCAGCGCACCAAAAAACGTAAAAATCAATCGAAACATTAGAGGCAGTTTAAAAAAAAATTTTTTTAGTGTACCTGTGAAATTAGAGGGAACATTGTGTGGCAACATCCAAGACCCTTACGGTCCCCATCTCCTCCATCCTCAGCCGGCTCCTCCGGATGTAGGAAAGACTGCATTGGTGCCGATTGTCAGCAGACACCTGGACACCATGTACCGGGTTCAGGAAGGTGCAACTCCCTCACACCTCCTTAGAGGTCGAGTCGGCCATGCGGTGACAGAAAAGCCCCGAGATGCACTCATCGGTGCCTTCGAGCAGAGAGTCGGATGCCCTCAGGCAAAAATGCTACCAAGGCTTGATGCTAGCATGCTGCATACAGACTTAGCAAATATACATTGGCATGTTCCTCTGAGACCTCACCAAGGAACTCTGAGGTTTCGTGGCTGGCCTCGATGGAAACCACTTCCGACGTTTTCAGACACTTACAAAGTCGGTTGGGGAGTGCTCTAAATATCTGTCTCAAGCCACCTACAATGGCTTAGAGTCCAGGGCAAGGGTGATACCTACCGGCATCGGTGCCAGATACCAAGCCTGGCTCCAGGCCTTTGATCTGGAGCAATGGATCCAAGAGAAACTCCTCGATGTCCCTTGCCTCGGGGAGCATCTTGGCAAGCCGATGGAAGACAAAGTGGCTGAGATCGAGACATAGTATGTTACTAGGACACGGCTCTCGAAGACTTCTACTCTCCCATGGAAGAAGCCACTGGGAAAGAAGTCTCCCTTCCACAGAAAGGGCCTGCCTCATCGGTGCTATCCCCCATGTCCGGCTCTCCAGACTCCTCAACAGGGGCACCAGCGTAAGGGCACATGCCAGTCCCACGCAAGCCATGGGCCCCAGGCACCAGCCCCTGCCCAACCTGGATCAGGGTTTTGATGCCTTCAGCATAGCCTCTCTTCCACAGGAAGGTCAGCTGCCAACAGGGGGTGCCTAGTCCATTTTGCCAACAGGTGGATTTCCATCACCACCAATTCATGGGTACTTCAAGTGGTCAGGGAGGGTTACCTCCTCCATGTGAACCAGCTGCCCCACCCTTATTTCCTGGGGACCCCCCTCGGTTTCCCTTACACCAGACTCTGCTAAAGCAAGAACTTGCAGGCCTTCTCAGGGACAGGGCTGTAAAGCCTGTACCACACCACCTGAAAGGAAAAGGGTTCTACTCCAGGTACTTTCTGGTCCCAAAAAGAACAGGAGGACTAAGGTCCATCCTGGACCTAAGAAACCTGAACAAATTCCTGGTGCGGGAGAAATTCAAGATGCTCTCCCTTGGAACATTGCTGCCTTTCCTCCAGCAGGGACCTTGGCTATGCTCCTTGCATCTCAAGGATGCGTACGCTCACATCCTTATCCATCCCCGTCACAAACAGTACCTAAGATTCGTGGTCGGGGGCAACCACTATCAGTACAGGGTACTTCCCTCTTGCCTAGCCTTTGCACCAAGGGTCTTCATCAAATGCCTAGCAGTGGTGGCCATTTATCTTAGTCTCCAAAGAGCCTTCATCTTTCCTTACGTTGACAACTGGCTGGTAAGAGGGGACACTGCCTTAGAGACCCTTCAGGCCACAGGCTGCATTATCAAGGTCTTTCAACATCTTAAATTTGTGATCAATCACCCAAAATCCCACCTTACTCCATAAGTCCTGGAGTTCATAGGGGCTTGCTTTGACACCCTCCAGGCAAGGGCTCTCCCCCCTAGACAGGGCGGATCGCCTCACAGCTCTAGCAGCTGAGGTACAAAACTGCCGGCTTGGCCAGTGCTTTGCCTCCTGGGCCACATGGTCCATGTGGTTCCCAATACCCACCTCCACATGTGGACAGCTCAGTAGTGCCTCTGTTCCCAGTGGGCCCAGACATGTGCCGGCTCTGGGACAGAGTCTCATTGTCCGGTCAGTTGGAGAGTCGTTCACTTGGTGGCAGGATATGCAACAATTGCAGATGGACATGCTCTTCCAATCTCCGAACCCCCAGAGGGTCCTCACAACAGATGCCTCACTGCTGGGCTGGGGCACCCATTGCGAGGAACTGCGCACCCAAGAGACCTGGTCCCCTGAGGAGAGCCAGCAGCAGACCTGGAACTCAGGGCTGTCTTCCTCGCGCTGAAGGTTTTCTGGCACTGCCTGCAACATCAGTCAGTGTTGTCTAGATGGACAACCAGGTCACGATGTTCTACCTGAACAAGCAGGGTGGAACAGGCTCCTATTGTCTATGCCAGGAGGCAGTAGCCCTCTGCTCCTACGTGACCAGCTATGGGATGGTCCTCAAGACTGTCTACCTCCTGGGCCAGGATAGGCTGAGCAGGGTCCTCTGGCTGCACAAATAGTGCCTGGACCCCAAGGTGGCCCAGAATCTGTTCTGGTTATGGGGCTCTTTGCCAGCCTGACCAATGCTCAGCTGCCCTGCTTCTGCGGCCCCCAGCTGAACCCCTCCTCATGGTCTGTGAGTCTGTTGCATGCCTTTCTTCCCACACCACTGGTGGCACGGACCTTCTTCAAGTTCTGGTGGGACAAGGCTTTGGTGATCCTAGTAGCCCCAAGGTGGCCCTGGCAGCCTTGGTTTCCCCCTGCTGCTGTGCCTTTCAATGGCGTCCCCAGTCCATCTCAGGGGCTCCCTGGGACTTTTGGCCTAGGAGGAGGGCTCGATCCTCCACCCCATCCTGGGATTCTTGTCTTTCACGCCATGGCTGCGGAACGGGTTGCTTTAGCACCCTTCAACCTTTCCAGGGAGGTGGATGAGATCCTGCTGGCCTCTCATAAGGACGCCACGAGATGGGCCTATGTCTTCAAGTGGCACAGATTCTATGTATGGTGCACTTAGCAATGTGTGGATCCATTCTCCTGTCCAGTGCACGCAGTATTGCAGTACCTGCTCCACCTGTCACGGTCCGGACTTAAGTCCATCTCTGTCAAGGTACACCTGAGCGCACTCTCTGCGAATCGTCATCCTGTAGAGGGCAAACCTCTTTATGTGCAGCACCTCATTACCCTATTCATGCGGGGCCTGCTGCTCACCAAACCTCCCATCCGGCTGCCTCCAGCAGAATGGGATCTCAACGTTGTCCTGGTGCATCTTACCCAGCCACCCTTTGAGCCTTTGGCTACCTCCCCTTTGTATTACCTGTCCTGGAAGGTGGCTTTCCTGTTGGTGCTCACCTCTGCCCACAGAGTCAGTGAGCTACAAGCTTTTGTGGCCGAGCCACCCTATACCAGGTTCTACAAAAACAAGGTTGTGCTGCTCACTCACCCAAAGTTCCTCCCGAAGGTGGTCTCTGATTTCCACCTCAACCAGGAGGTGGTGCTTCCTACCTTCTTTCCACGGCCCCACACCACCTTCTTTCCATGTTCCCACTCTGGATTGCAAAAGGGCCCTGTCTTTCTACCTGTAGTGAACTCAAGGCCACCGCAGAGCCTTGTAGCTATTTGTTTCTTATGACCCCAGCCTTCTGGGAGAGGCTGTCAACAAGCAGACCCTATCCACCTAGGTGGCGGACTGCATTGTCTTTGTCCACGATTGGTCTGGGCCAAAGTTGGAGCACTGGGTCACGGCGCACAACGTCAGGGCTATGGCAACCTCAGTTGCGAACCTTTGCTCATTGCCGATGGTAGACATCTGCCGGGCTGCCACCTGGTCCTCCGTTCACACTTTTGCAACTCACTACTGCCTGGAGTGGGAGTCCTGCCAGGGAAGTACCTTCAGTCAGGCTGTATTCCAGAATTTGTTCGGGGTCTAGGCAACTCCTGCCCTCTGCCCCTCTTGTCCAGACTACCGGAGCCATGGTCCTCCCTGGACACTGGGTCCTCTGAGTCTGTCCTCAGGTTCGCTTGTAGCTGCTCACAGCTGGGCCACGCTTTTGTCTACAGTTTATCAGTAGCCTGTAGCTAGGGAGTCCTGTATGAGGACTGACGTCCTGCTTGTTCCTGGAGAAAGTGTAGTTACTCACATGTAACAGGTGTTTTCCAGGGACAGCAGGAATCAGTCCTACCAACCCTCCCTCCTCCCTATGGAGTTGCTGTACTATTTTGCCGTCTTCTTTTGTTTGCTCTAGCTATGTCATCTGACTGAGCAAGATGGCACCCTTGGGCGGGAAGGGGATCACGCATGCGTGGTGACATTTCCCAAAGACTTTCTTAGAAAGCTGGGGAGATGCTTTCACAATGGCTTTGTCGGCATCGACATCACCCATATGTGAAAGCTGATTGCTACTGTTCCTGGAGAACATCTGTTACAGGTGAGTAACTACGCTATTTGAACTGAATTCTCCATTCAGAATCTGGAGATAGCAGCAGGAGAATGTTTACAGTGGATCAGGAATTGAGGTACACTGCCTTTGCAGAAGTATGCAGTACAAATATGACTTCTGAGTACTATATCTTATTTTCATCAATGATAAATTTACTTAAATCTGTAGAGCAAAAAATCCAGTACGTTACAGTATTCCTCTTTGTTAAAGGTGGACAAAAATATTTAATTCCAGTGAATTTCTTGTGTTTCCTGCAGGCAGAGACAACTATCCAAGTCTGAATGTGGTTTGGCCTTAATCTTTTGCAGCAGGAATTATGACTATGCTTCCATGGAGATGAAGTGATTGTATCGCTCATGCTACTTTTGTATGTTCAGACTGTCTAATGGTGTAGGAACTATGGACCTTTTGAATGGACAGTCAAGTAGTACTATCCAAGCTCCATCAGAGGTAAGGATTAAAAGTATACAAATTTGGATGGCTAGTCTAGGGAAGTGGTATTAATTTTATTAAATTTAGTGATAAGCTAGTAACTATGTTGTGTATGTAAATATAAGTGCTGCAGTAAGTGTTGCAGACTTCTCACAATGAGAACAGCACACTGTAAATCTTGATTTAAAAATATTTGGTTGCAGCACCCAACTTCTTTTTGTTCTTCAATAGAGTTCAGTATAGAGACAGATATCTACTCGTGCATCTTTTTCTCACCAAAAGTTGATAAAGAGAATAACTGAATATTTCTGTTTTTTAAAAAACCCAATAGAGTATGTTGCATATTATCATTTACATTCTTAGAATTAGTGGGGAAACTAACTTTAGGAATTATATTTGAGGCTTCAATTTAAATAGGACTACTGGAGGTTTCTCAGATTTTTCTAGTTTGTGTCTTTTGGGGGATGGAGCGGCACTGTATACCTAAAGGATGGTATACAGTCAAAGAGGATATGTCCTTCAGGAAATAAACTGCAGTGAAATCTTTATGGATGGAAATTCCATGTGTGATAAAGTATATGGAGACAGAGTGAAATTCTGAAAGAAACTAGGCAGATTAATAAATGTGTTAAAACATAATTAGAAATTTCAGTCCCACTTTGGTGGCATTCCCCAAAGACTTCCTTTGGAGTCGGGAGTGGTGCCAGATGACTGTATTTTTGACTTGTTGTTCCTGAGCGGGTGTCCAGTTTAGTCCTCCACATCCGGGTAGTGCACCTCCTCCTGCAGCAAGGAGACTGGACCAATCAACTCTTTAGTATTGTAGCCTGCTTACTGCTGGAACTCCCATCAGCCCTCCAGTGTGTCCAGTCTCCTTGCAGCAGGAGGTGGTGTGAGCCTGGAGCTAGGCTCACTTCTAGTTTTTTCCTAGTTGTTTGGTTTGTTTTTTCTCTCCAGTTTAGTTTAGTTTCTTTTTCCTGACTACTGTCTTTTTAATTGATTTGGGCTTTAAAAAAAAAAAAAAAACAACCGTTTTAAAGGAAGTGTCAGTGACACACGGGGAATCCCGCGGTGGAGAGGCTGAACGGCACTGCTCTTCTCCCCCGGTTCCCTGCCTGCGGTCTCTACCGGCTGCTCTGATCGCTCCCCCAGGACTATTCGGGGGCAGGATCTGTATGCTCGCGGCTCTCCTTACTGCATATTGCCCTGAGCACGCTGCCAAGCACACCGGCTGCGGTCCGGCGCTTGCCTGCCCTTCAGCACACCGGCTCTCTGCTCTGCTCCGGTCCTGCTGAGCGGCTGTACGAATGGTTTGCTTTTGCCGTTTTTTCAGGGTAAGTGTTTCTTTCAGGGGGGCTTTCGTCTCGTCGGTGCTTTCTTTGCCTTTCATTTTTTCTTTTGTTTTGGCGCTCTTTTTTGCTTCGGCACGCTTCGATCGCGGCGGCCATTTTGAATTTTATTTTTTGGCGGTAATTGCCTTTGCTGGCTCTCCATTCTTTTAATTTCGTAGCGTTTTGATTTCCCTTCCATTTTGGACACTTGCTGAGTGTTTCTTTTTTTGTTATCAGTTTAAAAAAAAAAAAAAAGAAAACAAAGGATGTTTAAGCCCACGGGTTCAGTGTGGAGCTGGGCAGTGTAGTGCTCCCTGACTTGATCCTCGGCTGTCTCAGGGTACGCTGTTTCTTTTCTGTACTTTCTTTTCTTCAGCCGCGCCCTGATTGACTGTACTTCATGTCCTCCAAGCCGCAATGTCTGGTCTGCGGTTCGTGTAGGCGGTCCGTCTCTGCCGCTGGTTTCTGCTCCAGCTGTGCTGCAGTCTCCACTGGCATGGAACATCAGGGGGACTCCCCTTCTCCAGCAGAGCACTTGGTGTCTGCGCTGTCTGCTGAGGGTGATCTTTCTCCGGGGCCTCTGTTGCCGCCTGTGGCTACTGGCTCTCATGGTCCGGGGTCCGGAGTCTCGGTAGAGCAAGGTGACGCTTCTTCTGCTCTGACGCATTTTTCTCCGGATTTCATGCTGATTATGCATCAAGCGTTCAAGTTGGGGCAGTTGGGCAAATGGCCTGAGTCCTCCCCCTCAGCTCTCGTCCCTCTGCCGCCTGTCTCGGTCCAGCCGGAACCGCCCTCCAAGGTGGCTAGGAAGTCGCGCTCTGGTGGCTTGGTGCAAGAAGATTTCGAGGTGCACGACCTAGAGCTGGATGCTGACCTTGAGGGCAGTGTCGATGACCTTGAGGAGGGTGAAATTCCAGACCCTGAAGATCAGGCTAGGATTGTTGGGGTGTTTCGTAGAGAGGAGTTGATTCCTCTTATCACGGAAGCACTCCAGACACTCAATCTCTCGGCGCCGGCTCCAGGGGCGGCCGATGTGTTGGAGGATCCCCTTATTCAGGCGGTTTGAGACTCTCAGGTGGTCTTCCCTGTACACCGGGTGGTAGCTCAGATGATACAGACCGAGTGGGACCATCCGGACGCTGGTTTGAAGGGCATCCGGACGATGCATCGTCTCTACCCGTTGAAGGACGTGGATAAAGAGAAATTCAAGTCCCCTCGAGTTGACGCAGCAATATCTGCGGTGACAAAAAAGACCACTATTCCGGTGGAAGGCAGTGCTGCCTTGAAGGACATTCAGGACAAGAAAGTGGATGGTTTATTGAAGCAAGCATTCGAGACCAATGCCTTATCGCTACAGGCTTCGATTTGTGCGGCCTGGATTGCTAGAGCCTCTTTGTGATGGGCTCAGCGCTTGCGTCAGAGTTCTTCCTTAGACCAGCAAGCGTTGCTCGAGGTTACTCGCCTGGAGTCGGGTTCCGCTTATCTGGTGGATGTCCATTATGATTTGATCCGTACCATGGCAAATAGTATGGCTTCGTTGGTGGTTGCGCGCAGATCCCTTTGGTTGCGTAACTGGGCCGCCGATCCTTCCTCCAAGTCTCGTCTTAGCAGGCTTCCCTTTAAGGGTAAGTTGCTATTCGGAGAGGACTTGGATAAGTTGGTGAAAGACTTGGGTGAGTCCAAAGGTGGAAGGCTTCCGGAGGACAAGCCCAAGTCGGTTAGAGGTTTTCCAGCGCTTCGGGGTTCGTTTCGGGATTTTCGGAGATTTCGGTCGACCCGCCTTTGGAATTCCCAGCGAGGCAGGTTTGCGTCCCGGTCTCAGTCCTTTCGGGGTTTCCGGGGTGCTGGCAGGGGATTCTCCATCGCTTCCTCAGGTGCGTCCTCCTCCTTTAGTCGCAAACCGCAATGAAATGAGGCGGGCTCCGGAGGGGGTTCAGATTATCGGCGGACGTCTTCGGAACTTTCTCCCCTCTTGGGCCCACATTACTTCGGACCGTTGGGTCCTCGAGATAGTCAGAGACGGTTATGCGTTGGACTTTGCCATCCCTCCAAGAGATTCCTTTGTCCTGTCTCCCTGCAGAGGGCCGCAAAAGGATCTAGACATTCGGATAACCTTGGAACGCCTGTTGGCGCTGGGTGCCGTCGTCCCTGTTCCAGCGAACGAGTGCGGACTCGGTCGTTACTCCATTTATTTCGTGGTGCCAAAGGAGGACGGCTCCGTACGTCCTATTCTCGATCTCAAGGGCGTGAACCGCTATCTATGGGTGCCTCATTTCAGGATGGAGACTCTCCGTTCCGTCATCGTCGCCGTGCGGCAGGGAGAGTATTTGACTTCTCTAGATCTCACCGAGGCTTATCTGCATATTCCCATCCGGCCCGCACATCAGAAATTTCTCCGATTCGCGTTTCTCTAGGGTCACTTCCAGTTCCAAGCACTACCTTTCGGCCTGGCCACCGCGCCTCGCATTTTCACCAAGGTGATGGTTGTAGTCGCGGCGGCCTTGCGCAAGGAGGGAGTTCTGGTGCACCCCTACCTCGACGATTGGCTGATAAGAGCAAAGTCCGCAGAGGAGAGCTTGCAGGCCACAGACAAAGTCGTTTGTCTTCTGCAGAGTCTCGGCTGGGTGATCAATGTGCCCAAGAGTCAGCTGGTGCCGACTCAACATCTCGAATATCTGGGTGTTTGTTTCGATACTTCCACGGGGATAGTATCTCTCCCGGATCGCCGTGCACAGAGTTTGCGTCAGCTTCTGCGTGTGTTCCTAGCGAACCCCGCTCCGTCGGCCTGGTGGTATCTCCGATTATTGGGAACCATGGCGTCGACTCTGGAAGTGGTTCCGTGGGCCCGATTTCATATGCGGCCTCTCCAGCGTGCTCTGTTACGACGTTGGTCCCATCAGTCGGATTCTCTCAATCGCCGGTTGTTGTGTCCCTGCCGGGTTCGCCTGGCGTTACAATGGTGGCTGTCCCCGCTATCGCTTCGGGCGGGAGCTCCCTTGGAACAGCCCATCTGGTTGCCGGTCATCACGGACGCGAGTCTCTCCGGCTGGGGAGCCCACTGTCAGGGACGTTATGCACAGGGGACGTGGTCTCCGCAGGAGGCTCTGTGGTCGATCAATCGGCTCGAGCTCCGAGCAATTCGGTTGGTGCTATGAGCTTTCGAGGAGTCAGTACGGAGTCACGCGGTTCGTGTTCTGTTGGACAACGCGACGGCGGTGGCATACGTCAACCGGCAGGGCAGCACAGGAAGCGTGGCCCTGGAAGTCGAGGCGGATGCGCTGTTCGTTTGGGTGGAAAAGCGTCTCCTGGCCATTTCGGCAGCGCATATCGCTGGAAAGGACAATGTCATGGCGGATTTTCTGAGTCGTGTGCGCATAGACGCCGGAGAGTGGGAGTTGCACCCACAGATTTTTGCTCAAATAGTTCGCCGGTGGGGTCCGCCCATCATGGATCTCATGGCGACTTTCGAATCGGCCAAGACGGGTCGTTTCTTCAGCAGGCGAAGGGAACGCATGTCCGAGGGCATCGACGCGCTTCTACAACCGTGGCCCGAGTTCGAACTTCTGTATGTCTTCCTGCCGTGGGCTCTGATCGGCAGAATAGTTCAACGCATCGAAGCCCACCGCGGAAAGGTCTTGTTGGTGGCGCCGGATTGGCCCCGTCGCCCTTGGTACGCGGATCTGGTGCGGTTGCTCGACGGCGTGCCTTGGCGGCTTCCTCCCCTAGTGGATCTCCTGGTGCAGGGCCCTCTGCACATGCCTCAGGTGGATCGGTTCTCGCTTACGGTATGGCCATTGAAAGGGCTCGGTTGAAGAGGAAAGGGTACTCCCCAGCGGTTATTTCCACCCTGCTGCGGGTGCGGAAGCCTTCTACATCCCTTACTTATGTTCGGGTTTGGCAAATCTTTGAGGATTAGTGTTCCCGGCATGCCTTCCGGGCCGCAACTTCTTCAGTTGTGGTCATTCTTAGTTTTTTACAGGACGGGTTTGACAAGGGTCTGGCCGCAAGCTCTTTGAAGGTTCAGATTGCCGCTCTGGCATGCTATCGCGGCAAGATTGGCTACCTCTACATGCCAGACTCCAATACAAATCATTGGTCCTCACCTTCAAAGCCCTAAATAACTGCCCCCCAACGCCAATCAGCAAACTAGTCCATGGCACCCTGGAAAATAGAAGCAGAAGGTCCACTGCACTGAACACATTAGCAGTGCCCAAGCTAATGACCACATGCACAAAGGCTACCTCCAACAGAGCCTTCTCCTTATTCGCCCCTTTAAACTGGAATGCACTCCCCCATGACATCCGTGGAATAAAAAGCCTCATCATGTTCAGAAAAGCCTTAAAATTCCACCTGTTCACAAAATGTTACCCAGGAACTTCAAGCGATAATAGCACAACCACCAACCAGCAAAGTTCCACCAGACACCAGTCACCCCTGCACGTCAAGACCTCAGACAATAGGTAGCCCCCACTACCATTTTATATTAGAGTACTGTACATAGTTTTGAGTATAATATGTATATAGTTTCCCCGGTTTTTCTTCCATGTTCAATTCCCTGTTCTCTGTAAAACTCGATGTTGTTTGTATACATTGTAGTATCTTTGTTCGATGTACACCGCGCTGATTTTAATAGCGCGGTATAGAAGAATTGTTAAATAAATAAATAAATAAATAAATAAATAAGATTCACGACGTTCCTCTTACTTCGCATGTGGACGTTCGGCGGTTTCTCAAGGCTGTGTTTCGGTTACGTCCTTCTCGCAGGGTTGCCTTACCGCCCTGGGATTTGAACCTGGTGCTGCAGGCTTTGTCTCGGGAGCCCTTTGAGCCTCTCCGCCGTGCCTCCGTCAAGGATTTGACGTTGAAGGCGGTCTTTCTCGTTGCCATCTGCTCGGCGCGTCGTATCTCTGAACTTCAGGCGCTTTCTTGTCGAGCTCCCTTTTTATCCTTTCTTAGCGATAGGGTAATTTTGCGGACGGTTCCTTCCTTCTTGCCTAAAGTGGTGTCTCCTTTTCACGTGAATCAGCCAGTGGTTTTGCCGGTTATGTCTCCAGAGTCGTCTACAGAGTCCGGCTCCGTCCTTCATAAGCTTGATGTGCGACGGACTCTCCGTCAGTATCTCAAGGTGTCTGCGCCTTTTCGGAAGTTGGATCGTTTGTTCGTGCTGTTTGGGGGGCCGTGGAAAGGGGAAGCGGCGGCTAAGGCCTCCATTTCTCGGTGGATTAAAGAGGCAATCGCGTCGGCTTATCTTCTGCAGGGGAAGGCTGTTCCCTTGGGGTTGCGAGCTCATTCCACTAGAGCGCAAGCCACGTCTTGGGCGGAGTATGGTCTCGTTCCGCCGCTGGAAATTTGCAGGGCGGCGACGTGGTCATCTCTCCATGCCTTTAGTAAACATTACCGTTTGGATGTGGCGGCGGCTCGGGCTACAAGTTTTGGGTCGGCGGTCTTGCGCGCCGCGTGCCAAGATCCCCCCCGTTCTTAACTGCTCTGGTACATCCTGGATGTGGAGGACTAAACTGGACACCCGCTCAGGAAATGGAAATTACACTTACCTGGTAATTGAAGTTCCTGGAGGGTCCAGTTTAGTCCTCCTTCCCACCCGGAGTTGTTATTTTACTGAGTCTGGGCGGCGCGCTTTGCCTGTTCTACTCTGCTATCAGTTACCTTGAAGAGTCCTACACACAGAAAAAAAAAAAAAAAAAGGGAACGGAGAGGACCATCACCCTTGGGATAGCGTCCCATAGATTTTCGTTCCTTCCAGTTTGTTCTCGGTCCTTTCTTTTTGTTTCCTCAGCTTCCTGTGCTGACGGGCGGTGTTCGGAACCGGGAACTGAAGCAAGGTGCAGAGTTTCAGCCTTCTCGTTTGGGGAGGGGGTTCTGCTACTCCTTTATGGGTACTTTTATGGTTCTCTATCCTTTCTTTAATCTGTTCTTTCTTCAGTCTGCTTTGTTACTAGTTCACTGGAGGGCTGATGGGAGTTCCAGCAGTAAGCAGGCTACAGTACTAAAGAGTTGATTGGTCCAGTCTCCTTGCTGCAGGAGAAGGTGCACTACCCGGATGTGGAGGACTAAACTGGACCCTCCAGGAACTTCAATTACCAGGTAAGTGTAATTTCCATTTCCTGAGCGGTCCTCCAGTTTAGTCCTCCACAATCGGGTAGTGCACCTCCTCCTGCAGCCTGGAGACTGGACCAATCAAATCTTCTGTAGGATGTATGCAGACGGAGCTCCCATAAGCCCCCAGTGTGTCCAGTCTCCTTGCAGCTTGAGGACGTGTGTGCCTGTGCTGGGCACACTTAGTGACACTTGGGGGAGCAACACTAGTTAGTCTTTTTGGGGTTTACTTTATTCCCTTTACTTCTTTACCTTTTCTTTGCCTAGGTAGCTGTTTCTTTAATTTCTTACAAAAAAAAAAAAAAAAAAAGACACAGACACAGGGGGCCTCCCGGTGTGAGAAGCCAGTCCTGCATTGGGCTCCTGACTTCCTCCCGGAGTAATTGGACAGCCGGTGTTGAGCTCTCCCCTAGACTGCACGGGGAAGAGCTCTACCTGTTACAGGATCCCTTTTCATCTGAGCTGCTGGCTGCCTCCGTTGGTGTTTTTCTGCTGCGGTAGGAACTTTACTTTACTTCCCTTCCTCGGGTGATGCAGCGCGCTCCCGTTGCTGTTTTCAGCGGGTCTGTCAGCTGCCCCGACGTCCCGCCGCGGTGGTGAATGCTCAGACTAGGTTTTTGTATTTTTCCCTTCATTTGGACCCCGTTTCCTTTATTCTCAGTTTAATCGCGTTTATTTTGTTTTTTCGCGCCGTTTTTCAGCGCGGGTGCTCGAGTGCGGCGGCCATTTTGAAGCACTGAAGGGAACTTTTACTTGCCAATTTTTAACACTTGTGCACGGGTCCCCCTGGCATTTTTGGCATTTTTTAGGGTGGCGATTTTGATAGGGGCATTCCCAAGCTTTTAGGGAGTGTTTTATTTAAAAAAAAAAAAAAAAAAAGCGTTCATTTTCATCGGGTTAGCCCTTTTAGCGTTGGCTTTCCCTGTTTCTGCCTCCCTTCTCTTCCGCTTGGCGGGGGGGTTTTCAGCACATGGCTGCCAGACCGCAGTGTGTGATTTGTGGGTCACGCAGGGTTGCGGTGACTGACTCTGGCATCTGCAGAGGCTGTGCCTCAGCTTCTTCAGACCTGGAGCATTCAATTGAGCTGAAAGAGCTGCCCGTCCCGGATGGCGCTCCTCTGGCTGTGGAGAGTGTCCCCTCGTCGGGCTCTCGTCCGTCTGGTTCGGTACCCCCGCCCAACGGGGCTGTCCCTGAGTTACAGCATACGGCTTTGGCAGCTCCCCCTGTAGATTTTTCCCCGGATTTCATTCTCCTCATGCATCAGGCCTTCCGCCTGAGCCGTTCCGGTCAGCTGCCGGAGGCTTGGCCCACGCCCTTCCCCTCTTGTTCCTCGGGGGAGGTTCAGCGCTCTTCTCAGCCTGCCGCCAAGCGGCTCAGGTCTGTGGACCCGGAACAGGACACCATTTGTTTCCCGGTTGGAGAGGCGGATGGTGATCCTGAGACTGAGGCTGACGAGTTGGAGGACGGGGAGATCCCAGAGCCGGAAGATCAGGCTAGGATTATTCGCGTGTTTCGTAGGGAGGAGCTAGTCCCTTTGATCACGGAGTCTCTTCAGACCCTTAACCTGGCTGTGGCTCAGCCTCTGGAGGAGGATGGCTTAGAAGACCCTCTCATTCAGGCGGTGCGGGACTCCCAGGTGGTGTTTCCTGTGCACCGGGTAGTAGAGCAAATGATCCAATCTGAGTGGGATCAACCAGAATCCGGTTTGAAGGGCATTCGGACCATGAATCGTCTTTACCCTTTGGCCGACAAAGACAAGGACTTGTTCAAGTCACCGCATGTGGATGCTGCGGTGTCGGCGGTGACTAAGAAAACCACCATCCCGGTTGAGGGCGGTGCGGCCTTAAAGGATGCACAGGATAAGAAGGTTGATAATTTGTTGAAACAAGCCTTCGATACCAACGCCTTGTCCCTTCAAGCCTCCATTTGTGGGGCGTGGGTTGCTCGGGCTTGCTTACGCTGGTCTCAGCGTCTGCGCTCGGTCTCTGGCCTGGATCAGCAGGGGTTGCTGGAAGTTACCCGCATGGAGTCCGGGTCGGCGTACCTGGCGGATGTGCATTATGATTTGATCCGTTCCTTGGCTAATAGTATGGCTTCCGTGGTGGCGGCACGTCGGTCCATCTGGTTGCGCAACTGGGCGGCCGACGGATCTTCCAAGTCTCGCCTCAGTAAGCTGCCCTTCAAGAGCAGGTTGTTGTTTGGTGAGGCTCTGGACAAGTTGGTCAAAGACCTTGGTGAATCTAAGGGTGGTAGGCTACCGGAAGATAAGCCTAAACTCAATAGAACGTCGCCCTCTACACGCGGTCAATTTCGGGATTTTCGCAGGTTTCGCTTTTCCCGCCTGTGGACCTCCCAGCGCGGTCGCTTTGGGGCCCGTTCTCAGGGGTTTCGTGGTTTCCGAGGAGCAGGACGAGGCTTCTCCGGAGCCTCATCCTCTTCGTCCTCTTCCTTTAATCGCAAGCCACAATGAAGCGAGGCGGGCTCTGGAAGGAAGCCCGGTCATAGGGGGTCGCTTACGCGATTTTCTTCCTTCTTGGGCCCAAATTACTTCAGATCAGTGGGTGTTGCAGATTATCGAAAAAGGTTATGCGCTGGAGTTTGCCTGCCCGCTCCGAGATTCCTTTGTTCTGTCTCCCAGCAAGGGCGATCAAAAGACGCGGGACATCCGCGTGACCCTACATCGGCTCCTATCCCTGGGGGCGGTACTTCCCGTTCCTCCTTCCGAGAGAGGCGCCGGTCACTACTCCATCTATTTTGTGGTTCCCAAAAAGGACGGCTCCCTTCGTCCAATCTTAGATCTCAAGAGCGTGAATTGTGCTCTCAAGGTACCGCACTTCTGGATGGAGACCCTGCGGTCGGTCATCGTGGCGGTGCGTCAAGGAGAGTTTCTCACGTCCCTCGATCTCTCCGAGGCTTATCTACACATCCCCATCCGGGCGTCGCACCAAAGGTTTCTCCGCTTCGCCTTTCCATGGGGCCACTTCCAATTTCGGGCCATGCCGTTTGGTCTCGCCACGGCTCCCCGCACCTTCACAAAGGTGATGGTGGTGGTCGCGGCGGCCTTGCTCAAAGAGGGTATCCTCGTCCACCCGTATCTAGACGATTGGTTGATTCGAGCAAAGTCCAACCACGAGTGTGCGCAAGTCACGAACAGGGTGGTTGCCCTGCTGAGATCTCTCGGCTGGGTGGTGAACGAACGCAAGAGCCGCCTGTGCCCGACTCAGGACCTCGAATACCTGGGAGTACGTTTTGACACGGCGCGGGGCTTGGTGTGTTTACCGGAGCGCCGTGTTCTGGCTTTGCGGAGTCTCGTCCGCCTCTTCCTGGGGATGCCCGCTCCATCCGCGTGGTGGTACCTTCGGCTCCTCGGCACGATGGCGGCGACCCTGGAGGTGGTGCCTTGGGCGCGGTTCCATATGTGTCCGCTCCAGAGTGCTCTACTACGTCGTTGGTCCAACCAGTTTGACTCGTTGAACATGAGATTGCCTTGCCCGAAGCCGGTTCGCCGGTCGCTCCAGTGGTGGCTATCCTCCGAGAACCTGAAGCGGGGGATTCCCTTGGAGCCTCCTCTTTGGGTTCTGTTCACAACGGATGCCAGCTTATCGGACTGGGGCGCTCACTGCGAAGCCCGCTTCACGCAGGGGGAGTGGTCTCCCCTGGAGGCCTCTTGGTCGATCAACCGGCTCGAGCTGCGGGCGGTGCGGCTCGCCCTATTAGCCCTCGAAGCCCTGGTCCTCGGGCGGCCTGTGCGAGTTCTCTCGGACAATGCGACCACAGTAGCTTACATCAACCGCCAAGGGGGCACCGGCAGTGTGGCCCTGGAATCGGAGGCGAGAGCTTTGTTCACTTGGGTGCAGACTCGTCTTCCGGCGATCTCGTCAGCGCATATTGCAGGCACGGACAATGTTCAGGCTGATTTTCTCAGCAGAGTGCGGGTAGACCCCGGAGAGTGGGAGCTAAACCCGCAATTTACGCGCAAATAGTTCGTCGGTGGGGTCCGCCCGTCATGGATCTCATGGCGACGTTTCAGTCGGCCAAGACGGGGCGCTTCTTCAGCAGGCGGCGAGAACGCATGTCCGAGGGGCTCGACGCTCTCATTCAGCCGTGGCCAACCTCCGGTCTTCTTTATGTCTTTCCTCCGTGGGCTCTGATCGGCCGGGTCGTTCAGCGCATCGAGGGCCACCGGGGTCGAGTGTTACTGGTAGCCCCGGATTGGCCCAGGAGACCCTGGTATGTCGACCTGGTCAGGCTGCGCGATGGCGTTCCTTGGCTCCTGCCTGCGTTGCCGGATCTTCTTCTTCAGGGGCCCTTGTGGATGCCCCAAGTGGGTCGATTCTCGCTTACGGTTTGGCCATTGAGAGGGCTCGTTTAAAAAAGAAGGGTTATTCCCCCACGGTGATTGCCACCCTCCTTCGGGCGCGGAAAACGTCCATCTCTCTTACTTATGTACACATGTGGAGAATCTTTGAAGACTGGTGCTCCCAGCGCGGTGTCCGTGCAGCGATGGTTTCCGTGTCCGTCGTTTTAAGTTTTCTTCAGGATGGGTTTGATAAGGGCCTTGCTGCTAGCTCCCTGAATGTGCAGTTGGCGGCTCTCTCCTGTTACCGAGGCAAAGTGTTGGGGCTTCCCCTCAGGTCTCATCCTGACGTCCGTTGTTTTCTTACGGCGGTTTTTCATTTGCGGCCTTCGCGCAGGATCTTCGTTCCTCCGTGGGACTTGAACTTCATGCTGCGGGCCCTGGTTCGCGAACCTTTTGAGCCCCTGCGTAGGGCGTCTCTGAAAGATCTCACTCTGAAGACGGTTTTTCTAGTGGCCATCTGCTCGGCGAGGCGTATTTCCGATCTCCAAGCGCTGTCGTGCATGGAGCCCTTTTTGTCGTTTTCCCAGGATCGGGTGGTTCTTCGACCGGTTCCTTCCTTTTTGCCTAAGGTGGTTTCTCCTTTTCACGTCAATCAGGCAGTGTTCCTCCCGGTACTGCCTTCAGGCTCCGTCGGGGCTGCGGACGACGGGCTTCACTGTCTAGATGTGGGATGCGTGCTTCGGCGTTACTTGAAGATTACCGAATCTTTTTGAAAAACCGACCACTTGTTCGTGCTCTTCGGTGGCGCACGGAAGGGGGAGGCGGCGGCTAAAGCCTCCATTGCGAGATGGCTCAAAGAGGCGATCGCGTCAGCGTATCTGTTGCAGCAGCGGCCGCTTCCGGAGGGGATACGAGCCCACTCCACAAGAGCTCAGGCGACTTCTTGGGCGGAGCATAGTTTAGTTCCGCCAGCGGACATCTGTAAGGCGGCCACTTGGTCGTCGTTACATGCCTTCAGTAAACACTATCGGTTGGATATGTTGGCTGCTCGGGATTCCTGTTTTGGTTCGGCGGTTCTGCGCGCCGGATGGCAAGGTCCCGCCCAGTGTTGACTGCTCTGCTACATCCCGATTGTGGAGGACTAAACTGGAGGGACCGCTCAGGAAATGAAAATTACACTTACCTGATAATTGTAGTTCCTGGAAGGTCCAGTTTAGTCCTCCTTCCCTCCCGAGTATCAGGTTGTTTAGTGCGGCGCGCCTTTCCGAACGATTTGGGCTTACGGCGGCTTCTTCTTCTCCGTTCTACTTCTTTTCGGCCGCGCTTCCTATCAGTGCTGTTCTTTCTATTTAGCTTCCCGCCAGCTCTCTTGGGATCTTGGTTGTGGACTGTCTTTTTGCTACCGGGGTGTCGCTAGCGGCGCGGTGCAATGTTCTGGCTTCCTCGTTTGGGGAGGGGGCTGATATCTTATTGAGGGGAAAGGTTTTATTCTTTATTTTCCATGTTTTATAATAGTCTCATGTGTTGCTTCGTTAAGTTTGCTTTGTTACTAGTTCACTGGGGGCTTATGGGAGCTCCGTCTGCATACATCCTACAGAAGATTTGATTGGTCCAGTCTCCAGGCTGCAGGAGGAGGTGCACTACCCGATTGTGGAGGACTAAACTGGACCCTCCAGGAACTACAATTACCAGGTAAGTGTAATTTTCATTTTTTCAGGCTTTTTACAAAGTGGTTTACATTGTTAATTATATGTGGTAATGTACATTTAAACAAGGACATTGGTAACTTTGGTTTTTCTGAGGCAATGGAGGGTTAAGTGACTTGCCCAAGGCTACAAGGAGCGCTAGTGGGAACTGAACCCTGGTCTCTTGGTTCCCAAGCCAGTGCTTTAAACATTATGCTGCTCTTCCACCCTTTGTACAAAAGTGGAAGTAAGGATGTGGTTTAAAACTGCAGGCCGGTTAGTTTAACCTCAGTAGTGAGTAAATTTTTGAAAGTACCACTGAAAGAAAAAATAGTGCGGTTCCTGGAGTCCAAATGGCTTACCGGATCAGAGGCAGCATGGATTCCTCAAAGGCAGAAATTGTCAGACAAATTTTGATTGATTTTCTTTGACTGGTTGACCCAGGGAGTTGGACCGAGGGAGAGCCCTAGATGTGGTGTATTTAAATTTCAGTAAAACCTTTGACAGTGTTTCGCACAAGCAACTTATAAACAGAGATGGGATCCTAAAGTTACTGCTTGGTTAGAAATTGGTTGATTGGAAGATGACAATGGGTACAGGTAAATGGTGCTCACTCTGAAGAGGAGGTGGTTACCAGTGGTGTGCCCCAGGAATCTGTTCTTGGTCCGATTCTTTTTAACATCTTTGTTAATATTGCGGAAGGGCTACCGGTAAGATTTGTCTTTGTGGATGATGCCAAAATCTTCAATAGAGTAGACACTCAGGAAGGTGTAGATAACATGAGGAGGGATCTAGCTAAGCTTGAAGAATGGTCTAGAATTTGACAGCTGAGATTTAATGTTAAAAAAAAAATGCAAGGTCATGCATTTGGTCTGTAGCAATTCCAGGGAGCGATACAGTATAGGGGGTGAAGTACTATTGTCCACAAAAAAAGAGCGGGACCTGCGAGTGAGTATTTTTGAATGATCTTAAAGTAGCTAAACAGGTAGAAAAGGCGACTGCAAAAGCTAGAAGGATGCTTGGGTGCATAGGGAAAGGAATGGCCAGCAGAAGAAAGGAGGTGATAGTGCCTCTCTGTAAGTCTTTGGGCGACCCCATTTGGAGTATTGTGTGCAATTCTGGAGACCGCACCTTTCAAAGGATATAAACAGGATGGAGTCTGTGCAGAGGGTGGCTATTGAAATGGTTAGTGGTCTTCATTATAAAGCATATGAGGACGGATTTAAGGATCTTACTATGTATATTTTAGAGAAAAGGCAGGATAGAGGTGATATGATTGAGACATTTCAATACCTCTGTGGCATAAATGCACAAGAGGAGAGCCTCTTTTGATTGAAAGCAAGCTCTGTTATGAGGGGGCATAGGATGAGGGTTAAGGGGGGATAGACTCAGGAGTAATATGTGGAAATATTTCTTTACGGAAAGAGTGGCAGATGCGTGGAAGAGATGAGGACAGTATCTGAATTCAAAAAAGCATGGGACAAACACAGGATCTCTAAAGGGAAAAAGGGGACTGTTGTATTGGTTGATATGGAAGGGCAGACTTGATAGGCCATGTAATCTTTTTCTGCTGTCATATTTCTATGTTTCTATTGAATGAGTAAATGTCTTATTGAGACATGCTAATGAGGTAAAGTTACTAGGTGCTTCATTTTACTATTTTGATACTGGAGCTGACTAGAGGGGAAGCTCTTTTAGATCTAGTCCTTATTGGAATGTAGGACCTGGTGCATCAGGGATAACTGTCAAAGCCGCTTGGCAGTAGTGATGATAATGCATTCAAATTTGTCATTACCGGAACGCGGGCACCAAAGAAAAACGGCATCTGGAGCAAGAACTACCTGAAGTGCAAGCAGTGTTTAGGAAAAGTGGAGAAACAAAATACATCATTGCAGATGTGAGATGTATCCTAGAAAAGACAAAATGGATACCTACATGCTTTCTCTTAAGTACAGCAAGATCTTTGATTGTGTAAGTCATGAAAAGCTCTGGGCACATTAAGGGGTGTAAATATACCAGAACAGAGACAGTTCTCACGTACAACCTTAACATTCATCAAGAAGTAATAGTTTGAACGGAGCAAAGAGAAACAGAGTGATTTGGAATCAGCAAAGGTGTACAACAAGGCTGCATACTTCCCCAAACCTTTTCAGCCTATATGCAGAACAAATCTGAAGTAGGATTATATGATTATTGCAAAACTCAACAACTTTCACTATGTGATACACCATGTTGGCTGAAAGTGAAGGTGATCTGAAAGCTTGCCTATCAAGATCAAAGTATATAGTATATAGTATATACTTTGATATACCTTACAAAGTTAAATTTTATTGTTCAATGTAAATAGTTGAATTCTACTGTTCAATGTAAATGTATACAGATGTGTACAATACTGTTAAACTGTTACATGTAAACCGCCCTTGATCTCTGGAAGGGGCGGTATAGAAGAAAATAGTTAAATAAATAAATATAGTAAAAAAATAAAAAAAAGCCTGCATCTTAACATGAAGACAAGAAAAATCCTGATAACTGGAAAAATCAATAATTTCATCCTTGGTGGAGAATAAATAGAAATGATAGACAGACTTAACTAATTTGGATCAATAATGAATAACAAGCAGTCGAGAAATCCAACAACTCATTGTTCTTGGCAGAACTGCTATGAAGGACCTAGGCAAGATTTTCAAGATTCAAATTGTTCAAGGCATGATGTTTTCAATAATATCATGTGGCTGTGAAGGTTAGACTGTGAAAAAGATGGGGAGAAAATTGATGCCTTTTGAATTAAGATGCTGGCGAAGAATGCCTTGTATACCATGGACTGCCCAAAGAAGAATAAATCAATTGTTACTGAAAGATTAAACCTAAGCTTTCTTTGGAAGCTCAACAGATAAAATGTTGACTTTCATGCTTCAGACTCATCTTGTGAAGAGGGAGATTAGAGAGAGACATCATATTTGGTCAGAGCAAACAAAGACCAGCTATGTAATGGATCGATACAATAACAGCAGCTGTGGATGCCACTCTCTTAACAGTTAGCTGCCTTATTGAAGACCAGACAAAGTTTAGAACAAGTATCGACAGGGTCGCCATGAGTCGACATTTGACAGCATTTAATATGCTAAAATAAGGACTCTAAAAAAAAAAATATATATATAAGGAGTGGTTACTAGGTTTAAAAGTTGACTTGCAGTGTGACCATTATTTAAAAATACCATTGTAGAAGGTCAGATAAAATATGTGCACACTTTTTAAAAAAAAAAAAAAAAAAGGTCAAAAGACGTGATGGACCTGCCTGGTGAGGTGGAAAAGGCAGTGAAAGCCAAAAGGCTATTCAGAAAATGGATAGGAGATCTAATGAAGGAAATAGGAATGAGCACAAACACTGGCAATTCAGACACAAAAGTAAAAAGGCAGGCCAAGAGGAACTTAGAAAAGCCATTTTATTTCATTTCAGTTATTACTTGCCTATCAATACTCTTCTAGATGGTAAATTTTTAGCATCCGTGGTTCCTCTTTACGCCCTGGCCAGGGCATTGTGATCGCTCCACGGTTTTAGTCTTCATATTCCATCACCATCTAGTTTGAGATGACTAGAAAGTCTGCTTTCTTTACTGTAGCCCCAGACATATGGAATTTGCTTTCTGGGGATGTTCGCTCGGAATAAAACATTCAAAGGTTTAACACTAGAAGCCCCAAAGTGTATCAATTGATGCAAATGCATCTTCGAAGTTGTATACCAGCGCCACTGCTAGAACCATGTCAGTCATGTTCCATGACTTTGTTAGCAAGGTCAAGATGTTCAAATATGTGCATCGAAAATTAATGACAGATGCACCACCTAGCGGGAAAATGAATTTATACCTAGAAGCCCCAAAGATGTGAAAGCTGGACGGTGAAAAAGATAGGAAGAAAATTGATGCCTTTGAATTATGGTGCTGGCGGCGAATACTGTGTATACCATGGACTGCCCGAAGAACAAACCAGTCGGTACTAGAGGAGATCAAACCTAAGCTTTCTTTAGAAGCTCAGATGACAAGACTTCGACTTTCATACTTTGTACACATCATGCGAAGAGAGAGATCATTAGAGAAAGACGACATGCTTGGCAAGATAGAAAGTCAATGCAAAAGAGGAAGGCCAGCAATGAGCTGGATCGATACAGTAACAGCAGCTATGGGTACCAGTCTGTCAACAATGAGCTGCCTGACTGAAGACCGAACACAATTTAGGATAGCTATCCAGAGGGTTGTCATGAGTCGACTCCGACTCGACGGCACTTAACAACAGCCCCAAAGTGCTTCAATTGACGCATTCAATTGGATGCGTCAATTGACGTACTTTGGGTCTTCTAGGTATAAATTCATGTTCCCACTAGGTGGCGCATCTCAATCACTGTTTACAATTTTACTCCGACATTACAGACAATAAACACACGATGACGTCACATACTGCACGTATTTAACAAATAAGTAACTTCACATTAATTCACATCTGCATTTCATGCTAAACGCAGTCGTCGTGATAATGCGTCAATTGACGCACTTTGGGGTTTCTAGGTAAAATTCCTTTTGGGGCTTCTAGTGTTGAAAAGGCACTGAAGACACACTTTTTATGAAGTAGCATTTGGAATTACTATGTCTCCTGGGTAATAGGTGGTGGTAGGATTAGTGCTGGCAGTCCTTGGATCTGCAGTCCCTCCATAAAGGTGATTCTTATTTTCCCCTGTGTGTCTCCATAGTTCGTTTGAGTGTTTTTATTCATTTCTTTCCTGTCAATATAATGTCGTTACCCCTTTGTTCTTATTTTCTTATGTTTCTAATTTTAATTTTATGTGTCAAAATTTATTTAATGTATTTTTATCCTATTGTAAAATAGTTTGTATACAGATCTGCGGTATATCAAATAAAATATAACCATAACCACAGATAGGCTAAATACATTCATAACAATAAATAAAAAAATACATATTCATAGAGACATTAATTACAACAAATAATGGTTCATAATAAATAATTTCTGACCAAAGCCTTGTGAAAGGAGCAATTCCTCTGTGGAAGGCCAGCAAATCGTGTACATCACGCAAAACAGGTAAAGTGGTCCAGAGTACTGGACCTTTCACTGGAAGAATATGGGAACCTGTAGACTCCTTGTGGAATTCAGATGTGGAAGGAACATATAACAGACATTATGAAATGGATCTAAGCATACAAGGTGGAATATATGGTTTCTGAGAGGTGGTAATTCATTGACTGCAAGTGAAAAAAGCACTTTGAGGCAAAAACTAATACTGGAAACATTTTCAAGTGCATTCAAAACAGTCTGTCAGGAGCTTGATTGACCAAGGAATGATTGGCGTATTCAGGAAAGACAAGGTGATAGCCTAAAAATTGAATTAATTTTTTGCCTTAGAAACCTTTGATAGTGATTCAGAACAACTAAATCAAATAATTGTAGAAGATCTTGATAGAAAAAACTGACAAATTGAAGAGTAACATCACCGGAACCAAATGGTATTCACCCCAGTGTTTTAAAATTATTTAAATATGAAATTGCTAATCTATCATTTTAATTTGGCCATAATATCTGAGAGTTCGAGCATGGTCAGTGTACTGCCAGTGTTTCAGAAAGGGCTCCAGGAGTAATATAGGAAATGGTAGATTAGTGAGCCTGGCGTCTACAGGGCTGACCTAGGCATGTTTGGGATGTTATGACATGTTTGTGCACAGCCCTACAATGCACATGGTCCTGTTCCCTCAAAGCATTAGCTGGATGATCCACAAGCTCTGCCAGCTGAAGCAATCTGTACAGCACTGCCATCCTGCAGCCTCTCTCCCATGGCCTCCTATCTTCCCTGTGCTCCCTCCAGCCATTGTTGCTGCTGCCGCCACATCTCCCTGTCTCCACAGCAGGCATGGCCTCATAGGCAGACATGAGTAGGTGAGGCCCTGCACTTACAAATTATGAGTCTTAGGCTAAGGCCTCGCTTTTACCACTATTACTACTGTGACTGCTGCAGGGTTAAAAAGGGTAGCACCAGTGCCTTTACCCTGACAGTTGGTTGGCCACTGATTCAGTTGAGTGGAGGATGGTATAAGAGTTAAAAGGAAAAGTTCTGCATTGGAGGAGTGTTAGGTTGGAGTTGGAGGGAAATTGCAGGAATACATGGCAAAGGAAGGGACAAGATGAGCCACTGTACATCAAAATGGGACTAGAGAGAAAGAAGTCATATATTAGACATAAGGGACAGAGGAGATAGGAAGATGATGGGATCTGCTGGATATAGGTGGCCATAAGGAGATTGAGTGGGTATACTGGAGACAGAGGAAGGGCATACAGAGTTGGAGGAAATCTGCTGACACAAGGGGTCACAAGGAGACAGTAGGGACATAAGAACATAAGATATTCCATACTGGGTCAGACCAAGATCCATCAAGCCCAGTGTTCTGTTTCCAACAGTGGCCAATCTAGGTCATACGTACCTAGCAGTTTCCCCAAGGGACACAGGTTCCACAATGCTTGTATTGGTTCAAGCATTGATATCCTGGGTCCCTTCTTAATAATGGTTTATGGACCTTTCCTCCAGGAACTTGTCCAAACCTTTTTTAAACCCAGCTACACTAACAGCCTTTACTACATCCTCCGGTAACAAATTCCAGAGTTTGATTACACGTTGAGTGAAAAAATATTTTCTTTTATTAGTCTTAAATAGTTTACCCTGTAGCTTCATTGCATGTCCCCTAGTCTTTCTATATTCTGATAAGGTAAACAATCGATCTACGTTTACCCGTTCCACTCCGTTCATTAATTTATAGACTTCTATCATATCTCCCCTCAGCCGTCTCTTTTCCAGGTTAAAGAGCCCCAACCTTTTTAGCCTTTCTTCATAGGAGTATCCTTCCATCCCCTTTACCATTTTGGTGGCTCTTCTCTGAACCTTTTCTAAAATCGCTATATCCTTTTTAAGATACGGCGACCAGAATTGCACACAATATTCAAGGTGCGGTCTCACCATGGAACGATATAGAGGCATTATAATATCTTTTGTTTTATTTTCCATTCCTTTCCTTATCATACCTAGCATTCTTTCTCCAGGACCAAGGAGGAAGTCAGTCCTCACTTACGGGTGACGTCGGCGCCGACGGAGCCCTCGCGGAGCAATTTTCCCCAGCTTTCAAAGAAAGCCTTTGGGAATTGCAGCGCGCATGCGCGGTCGTCTTCCCGCCCGAGGGTGCCATCTTAGCCAGTCTTCTTTTTTCCGCGGAGCCCTACAGACGTCCCCGTCTTGTCCCCGCGAAAAAGTTGATTTTCTTCTTTGTTTTATCCTTTTTTCTTTCGGTTCGACGCCGATCGTTTTCCCGCCCGGACTCGCGACGCCGGTCTCGAGTCCGCTTACTTTTTTCGGTTTTTCTGACTTAGTCAGCTTTCGTTTTCGGTTTCCCTGGCAGCCCGGTCCTTTGACCTCGCAGGGGCCCTTTTTCCCCCGATGGCTGCCAGTGGGTTTAAGCGGTGTGGTCGGTGTGACCGAAATATGTCACTAACCGACACACACGACTTTTGCCTCCGCTGCCTGGGCCCGGATCATGAGGAACTGATCTGTGGGCCCTGCAGCAAAACTGTCCTCAAAGGCGTTGAGGAGTCGGCGGCATCAGCGTGAGAGAATCTTCGCTGACCCCAGCCGTACCCGGACCTCGTCAGAGGCATCCGCGTCGAAAGGCTCCAGCTCGGACCGTCGCCGGAGCTCCTCCGACCGGGGTTCTCCCTCCGGGGACCATCGTCGGAAGGAAAAACCCGCGAGGGCGGCGTCGGTGGACGCTCCTGGTTCCGCGAGGGCCAGGTCGCATAGCCCCGACAGCCGCCCCGGGTCCTTGGAGAAGGAACACATCCCGAAGCGACCTCGCCTGGAGTCGGAGATGCCTGCCCGGGTAAGTCCTGTGGTCCTTCTGGACTCGCCTCCGCGACAGCCGACGTCGGGCCCGACGCCGTCGGGGCCCGAGTCGGGGGCTGCTGGGTCACCTGAGCTCGGACTCAGGTTGACGGCCTTGGAGAGCAGACTGTCTGCCTTCATGGACCAGCAGCGGGCACTGCTCGCTGGCCTCGCTGGCGCCGCTGCCCCGACCGCCGGGACGTCGACGTCCAAGTCGACCCCGGAGACCGAGCCGATCCTCGAGTCGATGAGAACTCGAGTCGATCCTCGGTCGAGGTCACCCTCGGCCTCCCGTTCGGGACCGAGGTCGCCGACGCCGACTCCCTCGACGTCGGGACGGCTGGCGCCGCACCCTGCCCGGGCCGACCCCACCGAGTCCTCGTCGGAGTCGGTCTGGGAGTCTGAGGAGGAAGAGTCACCTGATTCTTTCCGGACTCGGTGTGTCCCATCGGACTCACCGGGGTCCGAGCCTCGGAAGCAGTCCCCCCCGGAGGATGCCCGGTTCTCGGACTTCGTTAGGGATATGGCCAAGGCTTTGGCCTTCCCTGCGGATCCCGAGGAGGAGCCTCGAGCCGAAGAGCTCGACGCCCTCCAGTATGACTCTCCCGCGAGGGAGCACTTTACTGTGCCGGTTCCTCCTATGCTGGAACGACTACTCTTCCGCATGTGGGAGAGTCCGGCCTCCTCGCCGGTCCTGAGCAAGCGGGTCGATTCTATCTATCGGGTCCGCAAGAGCCCTGGCTTTCAGAAGGCACAGCTGCCACACCATTCCATGGTAGTGGAATCGGCCATGCATCGTCTTAAGAGCCAGAAGATGCACTCCTCGGTGCCTCCTGGAAGGGAGGCCCGTAACCTGGATGGCCTTGGCAAGAAGTGCTTCCAGGGCTCTATGCTCGCATGTCGTGTCCAGACTTACCAGCTCTACATGGGCATGTATCTCCGGGATCTGGCTAAAGAGCTAGCCGGATTCTCCGCTGGTCTCTCCGAGGAGCCCTTGCGGAGGTTCCTAGCCTTGTCCACGGGCATTCGGGAATGCTCAAAGTTCATGTCCCGAGCAGCCTATGATGGCTTTGAGGCCTCGGCTAGAGTGGCCGCAGCCGGCATCGGTGCCCGCCGACAGGCTTGGCTTCAGTCGTCGGACCTTGAGCCCTGGGTACAGGACAAGTTGGTCGATGTCCCCTGCCGAGGCGAAAACCTCTTTGGCAAGCCCATGGCGGAAAAGGCTGCACAAATTGAGACTGAGACTCTCACCAGGACCAGGCTTTCTAGGAAGACCTCCGCCCCTTCCCAGAAAAAGAAGGGCTCGGGAAAAAAGTCCTTTTACCCGAGGAAGGCGGCTGCCTACAAACAGTACCCCCATTATCAGGCCCCTGCAGCTCCCCAACAGGGCCAGCAGGCCAAGGGACGGGGTAACGGGTCCCGTAGGCAGCAAGCCCCCAAGCCTGCACCACCAGCCCCTGCTCAGCAGGGTGGGGGTTTTTGACTCGCTCAGCATAGCCTCTCCCCCCCCGCTGGTTCCTCCCAGCACCGGAGGCCGGCTGGTTCACTTCGCCCACAGGTGGTCCAGCATCACCGCAGATGCCTGGGTACTTCAGGTCGTGCGAGAAGGCTACCTTCTCCACTTCCATCAGGTCCCTCCCTCCTATTTTCCGGGAGAACCTTCGCGCCCCCCTCTGCACAGGGAGTTGCTCCTTCAGGAGTTAGCAGGTCTTCTGCAGGAACAGGCGGTGGAACCGGTGCCCCACCACCTGAGAGGTCAAGGCTTTTATTCAAGGTATTTTCTGATACCAAAGAGAACAGGGGGCCTCAGACCCATCCTGGACTTGCGCAACCTCAACAAGTTCCTTGTGCGGGAGAAGTTCAAAATGCTTACCCTTGGAATCCTTCTGCCCTACCTCCAGCAGGGAGATTGGCTATGCTCCTTGGATCTAAAGGATGCCTACACGCACATCCTCATCCACCCAAGCCACCGCCAATACCTAAGGTTTGTGGTGGCAGGAAATCATTACCAGTACAGAGTACTGCCCTTTGGCCTATCCTCCGCACCGCGAGTCTTCACAAAATGTCTCGCGGTCGTGGCGGCCCATCTCCGGCTTCACGGCCTCTATGTCTTTCCGTACCTCGACGACTGGCTCATCAGAGCAGCGTCCGCTCAGGAGGTCACCAACGCCACGTGCCGCACGGTGACTCTGCTGCAGCACTTGGGCTTTGTTATAAACTTCGCAAAGTCCACTTTGCTCCCCTCACAGGATCTCGAGTTCATCGGCGCAAGGCTGCACACTCCTCGGGCACGAGCGTACCTACCGCTCGACAGGGCTCAACGGCTCATGGACCTAGCCGACCGCTTTCGCAGCCAGCCCCTGGTCTCCGCCAGGCGCTTCCTGAGACTGCTCGGCCATATGGCTTCCACCGTCCATGTGACCCCCAATGCCCGCCTGAATATGCGGTCTGCTCAATGGTGTCTCCGCCAGCAGTGGCGACAAGCCACAGGCGGCCTGGCAGACCTAGTGCGCGTCTCCGCGCCGCTGCTCTCGTCTCTCCGGTGGTGGCTCCGGCAGCCGAACCTGATATTCGGAATGCCTTTCCAGTCACCTCAGCCGACCCGGGTGCTGACCACCGATGCATCCCTCCTGGGCTGGGGAGCACATTGCCAAGAGGCACGTACTCAGGGCCTCTGGACCACGTGGGAGTCTGCTCAGCAGATCAACTTCCTGGAGCTCAGGGCGATCCGCCTAGCTCTCAAGGCCTTCTCCCACCTGACTTCCCAACAGTCCGTCCTTGTCCAGACGGACAATCAAGTTGCCATGTTCTACGTGAACAAGCAGGGGGGCACGGGCTCCTTCCTCCTCTGCCGGGAGGCACAGAAGCTCTGCTCTTGGGCCGTCAGTCACGGCATTCTCCTCAAGGCAGTTTATCTCCCGGGCCAAGAAAATTGCCTTGCAGACAAACTCAGCAGGGTCCTCCAGCCGCACGAGTGGCGTCTGGATCCCTTGGTAGTTCAGAAGCTCTTCCTCAAGTGGGGTCTCCCCACGGTGGATCTCTTTGCCAGTCCTCACAACCGGCAGCTTCCTCGCTTCTGCTCTCGTCAGCCACACCCCCTTCGGGTTGCGGCGGACGCCTTTCTGATCTCGTGGTCGGGGAGCCTTCTGTACGCTTTCCCTCCCATCCCGCTGGTCTCTCGGACTCTTTTCAAGGTTCTCCGAGACAAAGCCTTCATGATCCTGGTGGCCCCTCGCTGGCCCAGGCAGCCGTGGTTTCCGCTCCTGCTGCAACTGGCGGTGGAGGATCCAATCCCTCTGGGGGTACAACCGGATCTCCTCACTCAGGATCAGGGGTCCCTTCTGCACCCCAACCTCAGGTCTCTCAACCTCATGGCCTGGCTGCTGAGAGGGTAGTCCTTGCTCCCCTTCTCCTGCCGGCGGAGGTGGAGGAGGTCGTCTTGGCTTCGCGACGGCCTTCTACCCGCATATGCTACGCCCTTAAATGGCGTCGCTTTGCAGTCTGGTGTACCCAACAGTCTCAGGATCCCTTCTCCTGCCCGGTGTCGGTGATCTTGCAGTACTTGCTGCACCTCTCTAATCTGGGACTTAAGTCCAACTCCGTCAAAGTTCACCTC
This sequence comes from Ichthyophis bannanicus, assembly GCA_033557465.1. Classification (NCBI taxonomy): domain Eukaryota; kingdom Metazoa; phylum Chordata; class Amphibia; order Gymnophiona; family Ichthyophiidae; genus Ichthyophis; species Ichthyophis bannanicus. Next base: position 368,726 of record JAWIIG010000024.1, on the reverse strand, counting down.
AGTGCTCTTTCAGCACATCATGTGCCAGTGGACGGCAGACCTCTCTCCAATGACCCTCTCGTAGCGAGGTTTCTCCGAGGTCTCCTTCTACTTAAACCACCTCTGCGCCCGCCAGCGCCTGACTGGGACCTGAATGTGGTTTTGCAGCGGATCACCTGTCCGCCTTTTGAACCTATGGCTACCTGTTCTCTCCGTTTTCTGTCTTGGAAAACACTGTTCTTGATAGCCCTCACTTCCGCTAGACGCGTAAGTGAATTGCAGGCCCTCGTGTCTGATCCCCCTTACACTAGGTTCTACAAGAATAGGGTAGTCCTACGGACTCACCCAAAATTTCTGCCTAAAGTGGTCTCCCCTTTTCACATCAATCAGGAGGTGGTACTTCCAACCTTCTTTCCCAGACCACACTCCAGCCGAGCTGAAACGGTCCTCCATACCCTGGACTGTAGAAGGGCATTGAACTTCTACCTTGACCGTACGCGGGAGCACCGTAAAGCTGCTCAGCTTTTTGTGTCTTTTGACCCCAATAGATTGGGGCTCCCGGTCTCCAAGCGTACTCTGTCCATCTGGGTTGCGGACTGTATCTCTTGGGCTTATGGGGCAGCCGGACTCTCCTTAGAAAGTCGAGTCACGGCTCATTGCGTTCGGGCAAAGGCCACGTCAGTGGCTTACCTCCGCTCTGTTCCGCTGGCAGACATCTGCCGGGCCGCTACTTGGTCTTCAAGCCAGACTTTTGCGGTCCATTACTGTCTCGAGAGGGAGTCCCGTAGGGACAGTGCTTTCGGACAGGCAGTCCTCCGTAATCTCTTTGAGGTCTGAGCAACTCCTACCCTCCATCCCGGATGTGGGCTACCGGTGGGTGATAATTCAGCGAAGATTCTATCCTTCTGTGCTGCTGAGCTAGAGGGAGCTCATTTTTGTGCTTAGGGTCTCCGGTAGCCTTGAGCTTGGGAGTCCCATAAGTGAGGACTGACTTCCTGCTTGGTCCTGGAGAAAGCGTAGTTACTCACCTGTAACAGGTGTTCTCCAGGAGCAGCAGGAATCAGTCCTCACTACCCTCCCTCCTCCCCTTGGAGTTGCAATCGTCTGCTTATGTTCTTTTTTGCAAATTTTTATGCTGTCTTTTTTAGCTATGTCATCTGACTGGCTAAGATGGCACCCTCGGGCGGGAAGACGACCGCGCATGCGCGCTGCAATTCCCAAAGGCTTTCTTTGAAAGCTGGGGAAAATTGCTCCGCGAGGGCTCCGTCGGCGCCGACGTCACCCGTAAGTGAGGACTGATTCCTGCTGCTCCTGGAGAACACCTGTTACAGGTGAGTAACTACGCTATTTGCTCTCTTGGCTGCTGCTGCACACTGGGCCGAGGGTTTTAACATAGTATCCACAATGACGCCTAAATTTTTTTCCTGGGTGGTGGTTCCTAATGTGGAACCTTGCATCGTGTAACCATAGTTTGGGTTGTTCTTCCCTAGGTGCATAACCTTGCACTTGTCCACATTAAATTTCATCTGCCATTTTGATGCCCAGTCTTCCATTTTATCAAGATCCTCTTGCAATTTTCCACAATCCTCTTGGGTTTTAACAACTTTAAATAGTTTTGTGTCATCTGCAAATTTGATAAGCTCACTCGTTATTCCACTTTCCAGGTCATTTATGAATATGTCAAAAAGCAGCGGAGCCAGCACAGATCCCTGGGGTACACCACTATTCACCTTTCTCCATTGGGAAAATTGGCCATTTAGCCCTACCCTCTGCTTTCTATCTTTTAACCAGTTCCTGATCCACAATAGTACACTGCCTCCTATCCCATGACTTTAGTTTTGCCAAAAGTCTCTGATGAGGGACCTTGTCAAAGGCTTTCTGAAAGTCCAGATACACAATATCAACCGACTCACCTTTGTCCACCTGATTATTCACTCCTTCAAAAAAACATAACAGATTAGTAAGACAAGATCTTCCTTGTCTAAAGCCATGTTATCTGTCTCCCATTAGGTCATGACTATCTACATGCTGAGTAATTTTATTCTTTATGATGGTTTCTACCATTTTTCCCGGTACTGATGTCAGGCTCACCGGTCTTTAGTTTCCCAGATCACCCCTGCAACCCTTTTTAAAAATTGGTGTTTCCTTAGCGTCCCTCTAGTCCAGTCCCGGAACCATAGAGTTGTGAACCTCCACCAGCAGCTTTGGAGACTGAACATCTTCATCTCTTTGATCATCCAGCTATATGCAGCCCCAAGGACCGCCCACACATCATTATCTCAGTCTCCAAGCAGCTTGGAAGTCAGAGCCCAGAACTGGGCTCCTTAGGAACAAATAAGCAGAGCTTTAGTGTTTTATTATTTTCTAGATTTAGGTGCTGGGCTGCTGCTGTGGAGGAAATCTTTGACTGTGTCCCTTCTGTCTTTGTCTAATCTGTTTTTTTTTTCTGTCTCTCTCTGTCAGTCTCCCCATAGGTCAAACAAGCAGGGGAGCTGCACAGGACACAGGTCTCCTTTCTACCGAACCCCCTTGGTGGGTGAGGAAAAGGTTGAAGACAATTAGAGGCAGCAATTGAATACAGCAGTAGGCTCTGAGGGTCCCCTGACTGATTTAGGGGTTCCCCGAGCTGCCCTGAGCGGTTATTACTCTGTTATTGACTCTGATAACTGCTGCTCAGAGCTTGTGACAGGCACGCTGGACAGCACTCTGTGTTTTGACCCCCCCTCCACTCCTGTGTGTGGGTGAGTAGAGTTTGAAGCTTTTTCTTTCTAAAGGCAGTGGTGGAGGCCTTGGGGTGGCCTGGAATCAGCTCTGGGGAGTGTTTTAGACCTTTTGGATATTTTTTCTGGTCCTTTTTTTGGCGGGATCGGGTCCGGCGGCCATTTTGGATTTTTTTCAAAGTTGTTTTTCTTTGTGTTTTTTTTAGGGATAGGAGCTTCGTTTTTGCATTTCTTGGTCAGATATCAGCTAATTGACTCCAGCTCTATCTAATCCTGCAATTTGGAGCGTTTTTGAGCACTTTTAAAATCGCGATTTTTTTTTCTGCTCTGTTTGCTTAAGCAAGGTGTTCCTGCTTTGCTGGCAAAGGGCTGTGTGCATAGCCATGCCTCCTAGTCCTCGGTGTCTGGTCTGTGGCATTCGTAGAAGGGTTTTTAAAGTTATGATCCAGGAGGAGTGGAACAGTCCAGAGTCCGCTTTGCGCGGGGCTAGACTGTTGCCTAAGTTGTATCCTGTGTCGGAGGCTGATAGAGAGCTCTTTCGTTCGCCGAAGGTGGACGTGGCAGTTTCCGTGGTTACTAAACGGACTACTATCCCGGTGGAAGGTGCTGCGGCGTTGAAGGACCCGCAGGATCGGAAAGTTGATAGCTTGTTGAGACAGGCGTTTGATGTTGCTGCCCTGTCAATGCAGGCGGCGGTGGCCGGGGCCTGGGTGGTGCGCGGCTGCCTCCGCTGGTCTCAACAGTTCCAGGGGCCCGAGTCGGCGGAACAAGAGGCCGCGGCGTCCAGATTGGAGTCGGGTACCGCTTATTTGGCGGATATCCACTATGACCTCATTAGGGGGTTAGCTAATGGCATGGCGTCGGTGGTAGCAGCGCGTCGTTCTCTTTGGTTACGGAATTGGGCGGCTGATGGCTCTTCTAAAGCTCGCCTTAGTAAGCTGCCGTTTAAGGGCAGGCAGTTATTTGGAGAGGACTTAGATAGGTTGGTAAAAGATCTCGGGGATTCTAAGGGGGGTCGGCTTCCGGAGGATAAGCCCAAGCAGGGGAAGCCGACCTTCACCTTCTGGGGGTCTCAGCAGTTCTTTCGGAGGTTTCGTTCCTCCCGCTTTGGTCAGTCCCAGCGTTCCAGATATCTGGGGCGCGGACAGAGTTTCTGCGGATTTCGGGGGGCAGGTAGAGGTTTTGGCTCCTTCCAGGCGCAGGTCCCCAAAAAGTCGCAATGAAGTGAGGCCGGCTCCGGTGGCGGTGATTCCCGTAGCGGGCAGACTGCGGGATTTCTACCCTGCTTGGGCCGCTATCACATCTGATCGGTGGGTGTTAGAAGTGATACGAGAGGGATATGCGCTCGAGCTACATCGACCGGTGCTCGATTCCTTCGTTATGTCCCCGTGCAGCGCTCCCTGGAAACGACGAATCATATCCGATACTTTCCCGGCTGCTTCGGCTCCGGGCGGTCGCCCCCGTGCCGGAGGGGCAGTTAGGGTCCGGTCGATACTCCATCTACTTCGTCGTGCCGAAAAAGGAGGGCACCTTTCGACCAATCCTGGATTTAAAGAGAGTGAATCGGTGCCTCCGGGTGTCACATTTTCTCATGGAAACGCTACGCTCGGTCATAGCGGCTGTCCGCGAGGGGGAATTCCTAACGTCCCTAGTCCTTACGGAGGCCTATTTGCACATTCCCATTCGCCAGGAACATCAAAGATTTCTGCGGTTTGCGCTGCCGATGGGCCATTTTCAGTTTCAAGCCATGCCCTTCGGCCTAGCGACGGCGCCACGGGTCTTCACGAAGGTCATGGTGGTGGTAGCGGCGTTCCTGCGGAAGGAGGGTGTCCTCGTGCATCCCTATCTCGACAACTGGTTGATCCGGGCGAAGTCGAGGGAGGAGAGTCTCCGGGCGACGGCGCGGGTCGTACAGGTTTTGCAGTCGTTAGGTTGGGTGGTCAATCGGGCGAAGAGCAGCCTTCTTCCCTCGCAGACCTTGGAGTATTTGGGGGCGCGTTTCGAGACCGGCAACGGGAAGGTTTTCCTCCCAGTGCACAGAGCGCGGGCCCTAAGGCGGCTGGTGGAGCAGTTTCTAGCGAGACGGGCGTCCTCGGCTTGGCAATACCTTCAGCTTCTTGGCACGATGGCGTCGACCATCGAGGTAGTTCTGTGGGCAAGGGCGCACATGTGGCCTCTGCAGCGAGCGCTGCTGCGTCGATGGTGTCATCAGTCCGACTCGCTAGCTCGTCAGTTAGTTTGCCCCTTGGAGGTTCGGCGCAGCCTTCGCTGGTGGTTGCGTCGGCGCTCTCTGCGAACAGTATGCCCTTGGAGTCTCCCGTCTGGCGTCTGCTGATGACAGATGCCAGTTTGAGCGGCTGGGGGGCTCATTGCGAGGGCCAGATTGCTCAGGGCCAGTGGTCCTCGCGGGAGAGCCTGTGGTCCATCAACCGACTGGAAATGAGAGCCGTGTGGTTGGCTCTGACAGCGTTTCAGCCTTGGCTGCAGGGAACGGCGGTCAGGGTGCTATCCGACAATGCCTCCACGGTAGCCTACATAAATCGCCAGGGAGGCATAGGCAGCGCGGCGTTGGAAGCGGAGGCGGATCTGCTTCTGGATTGGGCAGAGCGACCTCTTCAGTGTCTGTCGGCCCAGCATATCGCGGGGGTTCACAATGTGGAGGCGGACTTTCTGAGTCGTCGCAGGGTAGACCCCGGAGAGTGGTCTCTACATCCCGAGGTATTTGCGTTGCTGGTCCGTCGTTGGGGTCTGCCGATAATGGACCTCATGGCGACCTTCGAGTCCGCGCAGGTCGAAAGGTTCTTCAGCAGGCGTCGGGAACGCATGTCGGAAGGCCTCGATGCATTGGCACAAAGGTGGCCAAGGTACGGGCTGCTCTATGTCTTTCCTCCGTGGGCTCTGCTGGGTCGCCTGGTACAGCGGATCGAGCGGCATCCGGGTCCCGTGGTTCTGATTGCCCCGGACTGGCCTCGTCGGCCTTGGTATGCGGATCTGGTGTGGTTGAGTGTGGCCGATCCATGGCTCCTTCTTCCTCGGCCGGATCTCCTTCGGCAGGGGCCGCTGCAGATGCCTCAGGTGGCTCGATTCTCGCTTACGGCATGGCTATTGAGAGGTCGCGAATGAGAACCAAAGGTTATTCTCCGGAGGTCATTGCTACCTTGTTGCGGGCGCTGCGTCGGTGTACGTCGCTAGCGTATTTCCGGGTCTGGCGTATTTTTGAGAGCTGGTGTGCGGCTCGCGAGTTGCGGCCTTTGCGGACCTCCGTTCCTCAGATCCTCTCCTTCTTGCAAGCAGGGGTGGACAAGGGCCTGGCGGCCAGTTCGTTGAGGGTACAACTTGCAACTCTTGCGTGTTTTCGAGGCAAGGTTCAGGGTCAGTTATTGGGGTCCCATGCGGACGTGCAGCGCTTCTTGCGAGCGGTGTTGCTTATGCGTCCTCCGTGCAGGGCTTTAGTGCCCTCGTGGGACTTGAATTTGGTGTTGAGGTCTCTGGTGGCTTTGCCGTTTGAACCCTTGGAGCAAGCTTCGTTGAAGGACTTGACGTTGAAAACGGTGTTTCTGGTAGCGATCTCGTCAGCTCGCAGGATCTCGGAGTTGCAGGCTCTTTCGTGTAGGGAACCCTATCTGTCTTTCTCTGCCGACAAGGTGGTATTGCGACCGGTTCCCGCGTTTTTGCCTAAGGTAGTTTCGGCGTTTCACATGAATCAGGTGGTGTCTCTCCCGGTGTTTGCCAAGGAACAGGGCAAGCACGCGGATAACTCCTTGCACGCTTTGGATGTCCGTCGAGCTCTTTGTCGGTATTTGAGGGAAACGGCGGCCTTCCATAAGTCCGATCGCCTATTTGTCGCATTTGGCGGTCCGCGCAAGGGGGAAGCGGCGTCTAAGTCTTCCATTTCCCGCTGGTTGAAAGAGGCGATTTCGTCGGCATACCTTTTACGCGGCAGGATGGTTCCTGCCGGGCTTCGGGCTCACTCGACTAGGGCGCAGGCGGCGTCTTGGGCAGAAGTTAGCTTGGTACCGGCGGTGGATATTTGTCGGGCGGCGACGTGGTCGTCCTTGCACACCTTTGCTAAGCACTATCGTCTGGATGTGCAGGCAGTGTCGGATGCGCGGTTTGGGTCTCGGGTGCTTCAGGCTAGACTAGCGAGGCCCTCCCGTTGAGATTTACTGCTCTGTTACATCCTCTATGGTTCCGGGACTGGACTAGAGGGGCGCTAAGGAAGAGTAAATTAGACTTACCTGCTAATTGTTGTTCCTTGTGGAACTCTAGTCCAGTCCCGGATCCCTCCCTGTCTATCTGTTCTCGCTGCCAGCCAAGAAGGTACATTCATTATAGGAGTCTGCCAGGGTTTTTGTTCTCTATACTTTCGGTCAGAGCTCCTCTGCTTGCAGCACGCCTTTGTTTCCTTTCGGGGTCAAATCTTGGGGGTGAGCGGTGGCGTCTCTTGTTGCATGCGTTTTGCACAAGGGTCGCCACGGCCGTTCTGGTCCGCCTTCCCGTAGGCGGGAGGTTGTTCTTACGCAATTGGAAAAAAAAAAAAAATTTTTGCTAGTAGTGGGAACTTTAGGGTCAGGATCCTTTTTTCCACTGTGTTATATCTACTTATTTGTTGCTCTGCTTAGTATGCTTTGTCAATAGGTACTGATGTGTGGGCGGTCCTTGGGGCTGCATATAGCTGGATGATCAAAGAGATGATGTTCAGTCTCCAAAGCTGCTGGTGGAGGTTCACAACTCTATGGTTCTGGGACTGGACTAGAGTTCCGCAAGGAACAACAATTAGCAGGTAAGTCTAATTTACTCTACATTGGTGATACTCCAATCTTCAGGTATTAGAGATGATTTTAATGATAGTTCACAGATTACTAATAGCAGGTCTGCAATCTCGTATTTCAGTTCTTTCAACACCCTTGGATGTATACCATCCGGCCCAGGTGATTTGCTACTCTTCAGTTTATCTAATAGTTGTAATACATCTTCTCGATGTATCGATATTTCCTTCAATTCTTCCGCACCTTTAAATACCACTTCAGTCATGGGTAACATCCCTACATCTTCCTCAGTAAAGACTGAAGCAAAGAATTCATTCAATCTCTCCGCTATCGCCTTGTCGCCTGTTAGTGCTCATTTAACCCCTTTATCATCTAATGGACCAACTGACTCTCTCACAGGTTTTTTGCTACGATTGTACTTGAAAAGGTCTTTACTTTGCGTTTTTGCTTCCGCAGCAAGCTTCTTCTCAAATTCTCCCTTTGCCTGCCTTATCAATGCCTTGCATTTGACTTGCCAGTGCTTGTGCTGTTTCCAGGTTTCGTCATTTGGCTCTTTTTTTCCATTTCCTGAAAGATGCTTTGTGGCAACAGCCTCTCTGACCTCACCTTTAAACCATGCTGGCAGTTTTTTGGACTTCCTTCCACTTAAAGCGTGGAATACAGCTGGTCTGGGCTTCCAAGATAGTATTTTTCAACAACAGCCAAGCCTGATGTACGTCTTTAACCTTTGCAACTGCTCCTTTTAGTTTTTTCTTAACTGTTTTCCTCATTTTATCATAGTTTCCCTTTCGAAAGTTAAAAGGTAGTACTGTGGATTTCCTTATTATCCCATCCTCCACTAATTAAATCAAAGGCGATCATGCTATGATCACTATTGCCAAGTGGCCCCAACAACCTTATCTCTTGCACTAGACCTGGTGTTCCACTAAGGACTAGGTCTAATATGGCTTCCCCTCTGGTCGGTTCATGAACCAGCTGTTCCAAGAAGCAGTCATTTATTTCATCTAGGAACTTTATCTCCCTAGCATGTCCTGACATGACACGGACCCAGTTGATACCGGGGTAGTTGAAATCACCCATTATTATTACTGCACTGTAACTTTTGTTAGCTTCCTTGATTTCTTTGAGCATTTCATCATCCATTTGATTCTGGCAAGGCGCTCGATAGTACACCCCCACTACCATTGCCTTCCCCCTTTTACATGGAATTTCAATCCATATAGATTCTACAGCAGATTTTGTTTCCTGCAAAACTTTAGTCCTTTCTGACTCAATGCCCTCTCTAACATAGAGAGCAACCCCTCCACCAATTTGATCAGTTCTATCATTACGATATAGTTTGTACCCAGGTATCACAGTGTCCCACTGGTTGTCCTCCTTCCACCATGTGTCTGATATTCCAATCATATCTAACCTTTTATTTAGTGCTATATATTCTAACTCTCCCATCTTATTTTTTAGACTTCTAGCATTTGCATACAAGCATTTTAGAGAATGTATTTTACTCATTTTAATTTGGCTATTGTTAGACATGGGTAATTTGGGATCTTTAAGCTCAGTCTGCTCCATACTTGAGGGCTTTTGGGCTACTTTACTCTTTTGTGGAACCTCTCTGCTTTTGGTAGTATCCTTCAAAGATACATTCTTCCGAACCATCCGCTCTTGGGCGACTGTCGGCTTTCCCCTAATATCTAGTTTAAAAGCTGCTCTATCTCCTTTTTAAAGGTTAATGCCAGCAGCCTGGTTCCATCCTGGTTAAGGTGAAGCCCATCCCTTCGGAAGAGCCCCTCCTTTCCCCAGAATGTTCCCCAGTTCCTAACAAATCCAAAACCCTCATCTCTGCACCATTGTCTCATTCACGCATTGAGACTCCGGAGCTCTGCCTGCCTTTTGGGTCCTGCGCGTGGAACAGGAAGCATTTCGGAGAATGCTACCCTGGAAGTTCTGGATTTCAACTTCCTACCTAAAAGCCTAAATTTTGCCTCCAGAACCTCCCTACCACATTTTCCTATGTCATTGGTACCGACATGTACCAAGACAGCAGACTCCTCCCCAGCACTATCTAAGACCTTATCTAGGTGGCGTGGGGGGGGGGGGGGTCAGGGAGCTAGTAGGCGGCAGGGTAGATGCTGGACACAGCAGAAGGGGACACAGGGTGACAGGAGGTGGAGCAGAGATAGTGGATATGAGTGGAAATAGAGAGGAGAGATGCTGGATATAATGGGAGGATACTGGAGATGGGACGAGATGGGTCATATTCTGGATTTGTGTGATGCTGGAAAGCAGGGGAGAGAGGAGAATGCTAGACATAGCAAGGAAGAGAGATAGAGTTAATGAAAAGACTGCTGGGGAAAAAAGACTGGGCAAGGAGAGAGAGATGGGGAATGTCAGATTGATGTAGGGAAGAAAGTGAAGAAGATAGGAGGGTAAGAAGTGGCAGGTGGACTTCAGAGAAAATGGAAGAAGGAAAAAAGCAGAGACTAAACCGACACAATTAGAAAAATAGCCAAAGGTAGAGAATTTTAATTTTCGATTTCCAGTTTATCCCTCCAGTCCAGGTGAGGCGCATGGTCTATGCTCATCAACCAGCAGAGGGAGATTCTGAACAGCAAACTCAAAACTTTCACTTAAGTAGCTTGTGCTAACTTGCAGAGTCAGTATTTCTCAGTTCTCCGGGAACAAGCAGGAGGTTGGTCCTCACATATAGGTGATGTCGGCACCGACTGAGCCCTCGCGGGAGCATCTCCCCAGCTTTCAAAGAAAGCCTTTGGGAGATGCCACCACGCATGCATGTTCCCCCTTCCTGCCCAAGGGTGCCATCTTGCTCAGTCTCCTTTTTTCCGTGGAAACCTTCAGACGTTGTCTGTGTTTGCTCTGAAAAAAATTGATTTTTTTTCTACTCGAGTTATTAACTCGTATCATGTATCGCACCAGTACTCTTCCCGCCTACCGATCTTGGTGCCTCGGCGGCGAGTTTGGTTCCTTTTTGTGTTTTTGTTCTTTTTTGGTGCTTTCATGCCTTTTTTGCCCGCTGGCAGCTCGGAGGGCCTTCGACCTCACAGGGATTCCTTTTTCCTCTATGGCTACCAGTGGTTTCAAAAAATGTGATTGGTGTACTAAGCTCATGTCCTTAACTGACACACATGACTGCTGTCTCCATTGCCTTGGGCCAGACCATGACCCGGCGGCCTACAGCTTATGCAAAAGGATGTCTACAAAGGCCCTAAAGAGCCACCAGCAGCTGCATGATTGATTCCCCCCCCCCCCCCGTCTCCCCAATGCCTCTGAAGGCCAGGGCCTTGTCTGAGGCGCCGACATCTCGGGAGGAGTTCTCCAAATCCGAGCACCATCGTAGGTCCTCAGAGAGGGGGGTCCCCCTCAAGGGAGCACAGGAGGAAGAAGAAACCCTCGAAGATGGCATCTTTGGATGGCTCCGACAGACAGGGTTCCTCCTGGGCCTGTTCCCGCAGCCCCAGGCGCCTTCCTGAAGCTTCGGAGAAGGAGCGGCCGGTAAAGGTCCCCCGAAAGGATCCGGCGGTGGACTGGCCTTGATCCTTGGAGTCTATCCTTGTTGAGGATGTCCTCCCTTGTCGAGGATTCCCCTTCGTGGGAGCCGTCGTCAGACCAGAGTCCCTCTGTGCCTGTGCCGAAGGCTGTGGAGCCTTCTGACCTGGAGTCCAGAAGGGCGGCTTTGGAGCGCAGCTTGTCCGTCGCCTTGGACTAGCATTGGATGCTGTTGTCAGGCATGTCTGGTTCCTCTGCCCCGACCACCAGGCATTCGACGTCAAAGACATCCCCTGAGGCTGAGCCGATCCTCAAGATCCTGTGACGTCGAGTTGATCCTTGGCCGAGGTCTCATTCGGTGTCCCGCTCGACGGGGCCGCGCTTGTCTCCTTTGGGGGCAGACCGTGCGGCCTCGGGCCCTTCGAGGCCCACGGAGCAGCCTACCCTCGAGTCTTCCTTGGACTACTCTGAGTGGGAGACGGAGGATGACGAGTCCCCGGATACCCATTGACACCGCAGTGTCCCCTCAGACTCCCCAGTCTCGGAACCTCGGAGAAGGACCCCGCCTGAGGACATGGGATTCTTAGACTTAGGAATGCCAGGGCTTTAGATATGTCTTTTACAAACAGTCAGAGGAGGACCCTCGGGCTGATGAGCTTGAGATCCTCTAGTATGAGACTCCCCCTCGGGAATCGCTCACGGTGCCCATTCCATCCATCCTGGAACGACTCATGTTAGTTCCGCATGTGGGAAATGCTGGCGTCTGTGCTGGTAGTGAGCAAGTGGCTCGACTCGATGAATCAAGTCCGCCGGAGCCCTGGCTTCCAGAAGTCGCAACTGCCGCACAACTCCATGGTGGTGGAGTCGGCCATGCGTCGGCTGAAAAGCCAGAAGATGCACTCCTCGGTGCCCCCCAGGAGGGAGGCCCGCACTTTGGACGCCCTCGGCAGGAAGTGCTACCAGGGCTTGATGCTCATTTGCCATGTCCAGGCCTACCAACAGTACATGGGCGTGTACCTGAGGGATCTGGCGAAGGAACTCACCCATTTCTCAGCTGGTCTCTCCGAGGAACCCTTGCAGCGCTTCAGGAGCCTGTCCAAGGCCGTCTGTGAATCCTCCAAATTTGTCTCAGGCAGCCTATGACAGGTTAGAGTCGGCAGCCCGGGTAGCTGTGGTAGGTATCGATGTGTGCTGCCAGGCTTGGCTCCAGTCATCCGACCTCGAGCAATGGGTCCAGGACAAGTTGGTCGATATCCCCTGCCTGGGAGAAAAGCTCTTTGGCAAGCCCATGACCAACAAGGCCGCCAAGTTGGAGACCGAGTTCATGACGAGGACCAGACTAAGAAGACCACTGCCCCTCCCTGAAGGAAGACCTTAGGTAAAAAGCCCTTTTACCCGAAGAAGGGAGCTTCTTACCGTAACTACCCACATTTTCAGACCTCCCCGGCTCCCCAACAGTAGGCCAAAGGACAAGGGCATGGCCCGCGTAAGCAGAAAGCTCCAAAGCCCCAGGCACTGACTGAGGCTCAGCCAGGGGGGAGTTTTTGACTACTGCAGCATAGCCATTCTACCCCAAAGAGGTCACCAGCCTACAGGAGGACGGCTGACCCTCTTTGCCCCGAGGTGGGTAAACATCACCACTGATGCCTGGTAACTGAGAGTGGTCAGGGAGGGTTACCTCTTCCGCTTGACCCAGATGCCGCCTCCTTATTTTCCGGGAGAGCCCTCCAGGTCTCTCCTCCACCGGGATCACCTTCTGAAGGAACTGGCAGGTCTTCTTGAGGACAGTGCAGTGGAACTGGTTTCCCACCACCTCCAGGGCAAGGGGTTCTATTCCAGATACTTCCTCGTTCCAAAGAGGACAGGGGGCCTAAGGCCCATCCTCGATGTGCGCAACCTCAACGCATTCTTGGTGAGGGAGAAGTTCAGGAGGATCTCCCTTGGAACATTGTTGCCCTATCTCCAGCAGGGAAACTGGCTATGCTCCTTAGACCTCAATGCTTATACTTGCATCCTAATCCACTCACACCACAGGCAGTACCTGCGGTTCGTAGTAGGGGGCAGGCACTTTCAGTACAGGGTGCTCCCATTCTGTCTCGCCTCTGCCCCAAGGGTGTTCTCGAAATGCTTGGCAGTCGTGGCCGCTTTTCTTAAGCTTCAAGGAGTCTTCGTGTTAACCTACCTGGACGACTGGCTCATAAAAGGGGACACAGCTTCCGATGTGCAGGAGGCCACTGCACACACCATCCAGGTTCTACAGTACTTGGGCTTCATCATAAACTACCCCAAGTCCCACCTTCTTCAGACATTTATTTTTATTTTATTTATTTTTATTTATTTAACATTTTTTATATACCGCACTATTCATCATCAGTGCGGTTTACATTGAACAACAACATACCTGTCAATACATGACTGATCTAGGTTTACAGATAACAGGGAGGATAAACTGGGTGTAAACTGGGGCTAACTATCTACATAATTATACATAATTATATATACATTAGATAGGTTACATCAAAATTTGAGTTTGACAAGAATACAGTGTTATTATGTTTTGATTTTCTGTTCTGGGTTGTTATGTGTAGGAGTTATCTGAGTGAGGTGGGGGCCGGTTCTATTGGGTGTATGGTAGCCTGAAGTGCAGAGTGAATAAGTAGTGCTTGATGGACTTTCTAAATTGGGTGATATCCCTGATTGATCTGATATTTGGAGGTAGTTTGTTCCAGCATTTGGGAGCATAGGACACAAAAGCTCTGTTAGTAGTTTGTTGTGTCCATTTTGTGGAGATGCTAGGAATAACTAGTGTGTTTTCTGCTACTAGTCTCCTGGGTCTGTTGTTTGGTGTGAGGGTGATGAGGTTTGAGATCGATGCAGGAGATAATTTATTAATAGCTTTGAATGTGATGATGAGGGTTTTGTATGTTATTCTGCAGTTTATCGGGAGCCAGTGCAGATCGATCAGAATTGGTGTTATATGATCCCTTATAGAAGCTCCAGATAAGATGCGGGCTGCCGCGTTCATCGCCAGTTGAAGTGGATTTAGAGTATTCTTGGGGAGGCCATGAAGGATGATATTCGCATAGTCAAAATGTGGTGTGACTATTGCTTGGAAGACTGTACGGAAGTCCTTGGTCTCCATCATTGGTTTCAGGTGGCGCAGTGTTTTTAGTTTGTAGTAAATTGACCTTACTGTTTTCTTTGTGTTCTTTAAGATTGAGTTGTTGATCGAGTATCACACCGAGGTACTTTATGGAGGTCTTGATTGGGAGTTCTGCATCTCTTACTGTGAGGGTGGTTGGCGGAGCAAATTGCTTGTTTCTTGTGGCTATGAGTACTTCGGTTTTCTTGAAATTTATTCTCATGTTCTGATTGAGAAGCCAGTCGGTTATTGTGTTGAAACAGTTGATTAGTGGAGAGTAGTCAGGATTTGAGATATTGATCTGTGTGAATATTAGTACGTCATCCGCGTATAATAGGCAGGATATATCGAAGTCTTTGGTGATTTGGCAGATTGGCTGCATGTATATATTAAAAAGCAACGCAGATAGAGATGAGCTTGAGGGACTCCCTGTTTCTGTTTGAAGGGTTCGGATGTAATGTTGCCTGTACGGACCTGTTGCCAGCGCTCATCTAGGTAAGATTTGCACCAGTTCCAGGCTTGGTTACGGATACCTTTTTCGTGAAGTCTGGCTAGCATAATCTTATGGTCGACTGAGTCGAACGCCGCTGATATGTCCAGAAAAATCATTGCAATCGCCATTTGAATGTTGTCAATCCCGCAAATGAGTTTATTAAGTAGTGAAGTCATGAGTGTTTCTGTTCCATGAGCTTCTCGGAATCCATGTTGGCATGGGTCCAACGGGGCTGCTGTGTCAATGTGGTGTTGGATCTGCCTCTGAGTTTCCTTTTCAAGTATCTTGGCTAGATAGGGAATGCTGGAGATTGGGCGGTAGGACTCTTCCTTCGTTGGACACAGTGCCTGGAATTCATCAGAGCAAAGCTTGACACCCGCCAGTCAAAGGTTTTCTTGCCTTCTGACCGGGCAGACCGCCTCAAATCTCTGGCCCAGGACATGCAGCACTTTCCCTCAGTGTCTGCCAACCATCTTCTGCACCTCCTCAGACACATGGCCTCTATGGTCCACATCACTCCAGATGCCAGTCTGCACATGAGAATAGTGCAGTAGTGTCTCTGGGACCAGTGGTCCCAGGCCACAGGCTGCCTCAGGGACAGGATTCGGGTGACCTGCCAGTTGGTGGACTCCCTTGTTTGGTGGCAGTTTTCTCAGCACCTGGAAACGGTCATGCCTTTCCAAGGCCCAAGGCAATCTATTGTCCTCACCACGGATCCCTCCCTACTCCCACTGCGAGAGTCTCCGCATCCAGGGCAGCTGGTCGCCAGATGAGAGCACCCAGCAAATCAGTCTCCTGGAGCTTCGTGCCATTTACCTTGCTCTGAGAGTTTTTGGCCTCTGCCATCGGCTGGTCCTGGTCCAGACAGACAACCAAGTGGCCATGTTCTATGTGAAAAAGCAGGGGGGCACGGTGTCACGTGTCCTCTATCAGGAGATGCTGGCCCTCTGCTTTTACGCAGCCCAGCAGGGGATCTTCCTCAAAGTGGTGTACCTGCCAGGACAGTACACCCTTCTAGCTGATAGGCTCAGCAGGGTTATCCGACCGGACGAGTGGTAGCTGGACCCCATGGTAATGAACCGGCTTTTCCGTCTATGGGGGGAAAAGCCTGTTTGCCAGTCGAGACAACTTTGCGTTGCCCCGCTTTTGCTCTCGGCAGGCTCACCCCTCCAGGGTGGCGGTAGACACGTTTCTAGTCCCATGGTCGGGGGGCCTTATGTACGCCTTCCCCCCCCCCCCCCCGATGCTGCTGATTGCGAAGATCTTGTTCAAGACCCTCTGCAACAGGGCCACGCTCATCTTGATAGCCTCCATTGCCCCAGGCAGCCATGGTTCCAGATGCTGCTGCAGTTGGCAGTGGAAGCCCCCATCCCATTGGGGACTGCCCCGGGCCTTCTATCTCAGGAGGGGGACTCTTTCCTACACCCCAACCTGGGGTCTCTTTCGCTCATGGCTTGGCTGCTGAGAGGGTAGCCTTGGCCCATCTCCACCTTCCCACTGAGGTGGAGAATGTTCTGCTGGCCTCAAGTAAGGCCTCTACGAGGAAGGCATATGCCTTCAAATGGCGTATATTCTCAGCTTGGTGTGCTGAGCGAGGGGCTGACCCTTTCTCCTGCCCGGTGGCCATGGTGTTGCAGTACCTTCTTCACCTATATTACTCTGGGCTCAGGTCTAATTCCGTTAGGGTGCGCCTCAGTGCCCTGGCGGCTCACTACCACATGGTGAATGGTAAACCCCTTTCGACCCACCCTTTGGTGGGCCGCTTGCTACAGGGTTTGCTCTTATCTAAGCCCCCGGTTTGCCCTCCAGCGACTGAATGGGAACTCAGTGTGGTTTTGGGGCAGCTCACCTGTCCACCATTTGAGCCCTTGTCTACCTGCCACCTTAGTTACCTTTTGTGGAAGGTGGTTTTCCTGGTTGCGCTCGCTTTCGCTCGCAGGGTTAGCTCTCCACGCTACCACCCATGCCGGCCCTGGAATCAGCGTCCGGCACAGAGAGTCCGGTACCGAGGCATTCCGATGCTGATTTTGATCGGTACCATTATTGGGCCGGGGGGGAGCACTTGGCCTGTCGATACTAAGAGTTGTCTGATTCTGATTCTTCCGATGAATCCATTGGTACTGGAGAGGCTCTTCCGGAAGATCCTGCTCCTTCCCCATAATGCCAAATGTCTCCAACGGAAGACATATCTTTTCAAGACTTCATACGGGATGTGGCTCGGGGCCTCTCAATTATGGTGACTTCCGAGAGCTGAAGAACTTGAAATTCTTCAGTATCCAGCAGCCCCTAAGGAGGCCGCGACCTTACTCATTCATCGGATATTGCATGACCTCATGCTTAGGATATGGGAAACACCTTTAATGGTGTCTCCACATTCTCGAAGACTTGATACCATGTACCGGATACCGCAGTGTCCTGGTTTCCAGAAGACGCAGTTACCACACCATTCTATGGTTGTGGAATTGACAGTGCATCAGATTAAAAGTGCTAAGACACATTCATCTAATCCCCCAGGCTGCGAGGCAAGAACTCTTGATACCTTTGGCCCTCCATGCTTTCAGGCTTCCATGCTTTCAGGCCTCCATGTTGTCGGCCAGACTAAGTTATTACATACTGTACATGGGTATGTTTCTAAGGGAGGTGACCAAAGATTTGGAACTAATGGCTCCTCTTCTCCCAGACGTCAAGAGGGCTGATTTCCTGACTCTGGTTAAACATTCCCAGAATGTTTCCAAGTTCATGAAAAGAGCAACTTTTGATTGTTTTGAGTGTATTAGCAGGACTTTTGCTATTTCCATCGGTGCACGTCGGATTGCCCGGATCTCCAGGAACAAGCAGGAATGAGTCTTCATATATGGGTATCGTCGGTACTGACGGAGCCTGCGTGGGAACGCTCCCCAGCGTCCAATCAGAACGCTTTTGGGAGCATCCCACCACGCCTGCGTGCTGCCTTCCTGCCTTTCCCAACTGCCTCTCCTCAGTTTTCCGTTTTCCGCGGAGTCGGCAGGATGTATTCCTGTCACCGCAGAAAATTCTTCTTTTTATTTTTTTACTTTTTTGTGGTGGCGTCTGCTTTCCCTCGACGCTACTGGTACCGCCGGTTCTTTTTCTTCTTTTTCCTGAAGAATTTCTTCTTTCCTTAGAAATTTTTTCCTGTTTAGTGCCTGACGGTTTCTAGGCCACTAGGCCTCTACCCTTCCGTTATGGAAAAGCCAGCTACTATCCTTAAGAAATGCTCAAAGTGTGGCGGTACAGATATTTTTTCAGACACTCATACTTGGTGTCTAAAATGTTTAGGTCCTGACCATTGTCCTCTGGACTGTCTCTCCTGCTGGAGCTCAAACAGAAGTCTTCAGAATCGAGCAGAACTCGATACCCGGTCCCCTTTCATGTTACCAGCTGAAATATCTTCTTTTTTACAGGATCAGGTATCCAAACAACAGTCTGTAAAGACTAGCCAGTCCTCGAGTGGTAGATCTCCTTTCCAGTATCGAGATGGCTTCAGTCTTGCCCTCGAGGACATCTTGGCATCAAAGCCCCGGCGGGAGTCTTCGGGGCTCCGGGTTGTTCCCGATGTTCTTACCTCGATGAACATACCTGGGCCATGCTCAGTGGTTGTGGCCGCTTCGGACGGTACCGACACCCCGGCATCGGCTATGGTGATGGATGAAACACTCCTCACCGATGAACGTAGTCTAGCACTCTCGGCTACTTCGGTACCGTTAGACTTGCTGCAGACCGTTCCTTGAGTATCGGTATCGCTTTCGGTACCAGTATCGACATCGGCATCGGCATCGGTGTCGGTACCGTCCATGCTTGCTTCGACAATTGCTTCCCTCGATGCCGAGCCTGGAATCGATCTCTAGCATGGAAGATTCGGTACCGACTCGTCTCGGTACCGACCTCGGGCGGTACCAAAGACACCGCTTTAAAGAAAATCCGATGCTTCATCCTTTTCAGTCTTCTGATCCTGATGGCTGGGATGAATCCATCTGTACCAAGGCTGATTTTTCCACAAGTCTAGCCTTTACCCCTCATTTCAAAGAGTCCTCTTCGGGGGAGGTTTCTTTTCAAGCTTTTCTGCTTGATATGGCAAAGTTACTTGCCATTTCTATACCTGGTAAAGAATCCTTACCGGGGATTCAGAGACACTGCATTTTCCCTGGATTCCAAATGAGGTGATCATGCTTCCAGTGCATCAGATCTTACTAGTTCTACTTTTTAAAATGTGGGAAACTCCTTTAACGGTATCCCCACATTCCAAGACACTTGACACTATGTACAAGGTGCCACCTTCTCCAGGTTTTCAGAACACTCAACTTCCTCATCATTCTATTGTTGTAGAATCAGCAATGAGGCGTATTAAGAGTGCAAAGAAGCACTCTTCTTATCCGCCAG
Source organism: Ichthyophis bannanicus (assembly GCA_033557465.1). Classification (NCBI taxonomy): domain Eukaryota; kingdom Metazoa; phylum Chordata; class Amphibia; order Gymnophiona; family Ichthyophiidae; genus Ichthyophis; species Ichthyophis bannanicus. The sequence goes on along the minus strand of JAWIIG010000024.1, from coordinate 349,721 downwards.
GTCGTGAGTCTAGGACTTTAGATGCCTTTGGACGTCGATACTTCCAGGCATCCATGCTTTCAGCAAAAATTACCTCATATATTTTCTATATGGGATTATCTCTTGAAGTCACAAAGAACTTGAAGTTTTTGAACCCTTTTCTTCCAGAGCATAAAAGAGCAGACTATTCCTTATTAGTCAGTCATGCTCAAAATATCTCTTAAGTTTCTTAATCGTGCTTCCCTGGACTGTTTTGAGTCTATTAGCAGAACTTCTGCTATAGCCATAGGAGCACGACGCTTAGCCTGGCTCCAAGTTTCTGACTTGGATAGATGGGTTCAGGAAAGGCTGGGAAATACTCCTTGTACTGGTGAAAATCTCTTCAACAAGGAGGCTTCATTTCAAGCTAATCAGTTGAGCACTGATGCTCTTTCTTTCAGAGGATTGTTCAAACTCTCCTCTATCCCAGCTAATAAAAAATCTCATAAAAAGCTTTATTCCCCCAAGGGGAAAAGGTTTTATCCATCTTCTACCCATTCTACGGATGTTTCCAAAGATGGGCAACACCACACCAGACTAAGAAAGTCAAAATCTCAACAGGCTCAGCAAACCCAGCAATCGCAGGGTTTCTGATGTTTTATTCACTTTTTCTGTATGAGGTTTAGAACTTGAACCTCTTTCTTTTCAACAGAAGCATCTAAAGGTCATCTCATTCATGCTGAGATATCGGTCATACACTGATTCAATCCTCGTCTCTGGGTATAGATCTCTTGCTACAAGAGAATCTGTCCTTCTAGCTAAAAGCTATCAGGGACTATCATACCCCAGAGATAACAGGTTTCTCTTTTTAAAACAAAAAAGAGAACTAACATTAGGGTAAACTATAACTTTCACCTTGTCAGTTTTCCTGTACGAGGATATCTCATACTTTTAACTACAGGGGTACCCTATCCTTTCAAAGACTTACTAAATTGTAGGTCTTTTCAACTCTGTATTAATTTCTATCCCTCTTAGTCCAGACATTTAGTCTCTAAGAGTATTACTAATCAAGTGGAGGGCTTATCCTCTAAGCCATAGGTTTTCTTCAGAACCTACTCCAGTAACTAGTTTTCATACAGAGTTTTTCCCCCTTTTTTGCAGTTCATCTCCTTCTCACATATCTTTTTAAGGCAGCTGTTCGCACAGAAAGTGGGTATTTCTACTCCAAATTATGTCTGTCGGTCCTCTCCAACTCCATGGGACCTAACTTTTATGCTGCCTTAACAGATAAGTCCAAAGGAGATCCAGAACTCATTTGGACTATATATTGTTGCAGGCATCAGGCCTGTTGACTATTCTTAGCCACATTCAATTCTTTGGGTTCCAATAGAATAGATACGGTTGCACACTGGCAGTTTAATAGCCAGATCTAAGCAACCTACAACATGCTCTCTGCAATTCTACAACAAAGCTCTGCAACTGTGGGCCTTTGCCAGAGAGTTTCAGAGCTACTCCTATAGGTAGCTGGCCAGATACTCAATAAGGCCTTCAACGGGTAGTCTGCACCAGTCATGGTTCCTACATGACTGTTTTTTTCCTACTTTTACTATATTCCTTAAAATTTATTTTTAAGGAAGGGTAACCAGGGTTTAGACCACGTGAAAGTGTAAAAATTGCACAATTCCCTGGTTGTTCCACATCTCATTGGAACTTCCTCAACAGGGATGCATTTTTTTCACTACAGTTGGTCCTTATTCACTACTCTCCTTCTAATTTCCTATACTTCATGGTTGCTTATCTTACATAGGAGAACGCATGATACTCATATTGCCCTCATAAAGGGTCAAACATGGTATCCCCTTATATTGTGTCTTTTTCTTCAGCTACTAATTGAAATTGTAGAAGGATCCAGACTTGCTGTCTTAAGACTAAGGAGCTCCCCTGCACTCATTCACTTACGTCTCGAGACCTGATTATTTAGGGGATAGATCTTTTCCAGAAGTCTAATCCTATCCCTGTAAGTGAAGAACATATTATCAGTTTCCATGAAACTTTTCTATATTTCTTCCATATTTAACCAGACATATTCTCAAGTAGGTCTTAATCCTTCTTGTTGTGTCAATTTCTCTGCATCATCTGACTTGAAAGATTTGTCTACTGTCCATATTAATGCTGCACCAGCATACCATAAACTCAGTAGACAATTTCTATGATTTTTTACCAAATACCTTCTTTACCGTTACCTTTTAGGTTACGTCACACCTGAAGCTCCACATGTAAAGTCTTCATAATAAGTGACATCACTTACAAGGACTTTAATGATCTTCAAAAAATTGGAGGCTCAACGCCTAGTATAAATATCTTCTCTTTCATTGGATTAAAGGGGGTCTTAAAGACCTATTCCCTTTTTTCTGCAAAGGGTATTTTTAGCTTTTCATCCAAACCAGTCAGATTATCTCCACTCTTCCTAGGACCTTATTCTGCTCCAAGGACAAGAAGTTCAATTTCTTGGACTTTACAGAACTTACTTATTCTCAAAAGTCCAACCTCATTGAACTCCCCCAGTATTTATTCTAGGGTTAGTTCTAGCCATGAGGACTTCACATCTCTTCCTGTATTGCAAATTATTTTTTCCCTCTACTTCACATTGAGGGAATTTCTCTGAGGATAATGATCTGGCTCTCAACCACAGACCCTTATTACCCTCAACAAATATTTTGCAATATTTCGGAGTGAGATCCACATTAGATAATTAGGACTCAACTTTTTTTCTAATATTATCATTTACACAAGGGCCCCCCCTTGGATACCTTGTTACTTAAGCTGTTAACAGCATCTCTTTTACTTTTCTAGTTCAACTCCTACCCTCCATCCCCCGGATGCCTGAGGGTTTTCAGGGATAAGCATGGCCCATCTTTAGATTGCAACATGCTGGGGCCTCCTTCAGGCATCTTAGCTTGGGAGTCCCCATATGTGAAGACTCATTGCTGCTTGTTCCTCGAGATAGCACAGTTACTTACCTGTAACAGGTGATCTCTGGGAACAGCAGGAATAAGTCTTCACAACCCACCCACCTCCCCTAGGAGTTGTTCTCTCTATCTATCTTTCCCTTCTCTCTCTCTCTCTCTCTCTCTCTCTCTCTCTCCCCCCCTCTCCCCCTTTGTCTCAGCTTTAAAACTCAACTGAGGAGAGGCAGTTGGGAAAGGTGGGAAGGCAGCACGCAGGCGTGGTGGGATGCTCCCAAAAGCGTTCTGATTGGACGCTGGGGAGCGTTCCCGCACAGGCTCCGTCGGTACCGACGATACCCATATGTGAAGACTTATTCCTGCTGTTCCCAGAGATCACCTGTTACAGGTAAGTAACTGTGCTTTACAAGCATCTGACTTAGAGCAGTGGGTGCAAGATAAGCTGGGAAATATTCCTTGCATGGGAGAAAACCTCTTTGGCAAGAAAGCTTCTCGGCTTGAGTCCGAGAATACCACCTTACACAGGCTTTCTAGGACCACTGCCAACCCAGCTAAGAAAAAGACAAGAAGCCCTTTTTCAACAAGAAGTTGTTTTATCCTTCTTACATCATTGCAGTCCACTGTCCGGTCCATGCTTCCCAGAAGGTACAGCAACAACCGAAACAACAAAGGAAGGCTCCAGCCCCCAGAGCTCAACGAGCTCAGCAGACCCAGCCTCCACAAGGTCTTTGACTTCCTGTTAGAGAACTTAGCTATCCTGCCCTTGGAAATTCCAGAGCCAGTCAAGATCCCAGGCAGACTGTTACTTTGCCAAAAGATGGTACCAGATAACATAAGAACATTGGGGACTCTCCATAGTAACAGAGGGGTACAAACTTCACTTCCAAAGTATGCCCCCTCCCTCCACTCCGAGAGTTCAGCTCCCGGCCCCCTCTTACCACACTCTTGTGCTAGGAGATCACCACCCTTCTCGCTCAGGTTGTGATAGAGGAAGTGCCACTTTCCCAACAAGGTCTGGGCTTCTACTCCCCCTACTTCCTTATACCAAAGACGATGGGAGGATACAGGCCCATTCTGGACCTCCGAGAATTAAACAAGTATCTGTTCCGAGAGAAATTCAAAATGATCTCTCTCGGAACACTTCTCCCATACATCCAGTCAGGATTGTTTGTTCTCTAGACCTAAAGGATGCATATACATATGTCCTTATCCATGAGGATCACAGGAGGTTCCTTCGGTTCCTCTTTCAAGGAAGACATTACCAGTACAGGGTTCTACTCTTTGGCCTGGCTTCTGCCCCAAGAGTCTTCACAAAATGCATGGAAGTAGTAGCAGCATTTCTAAGAACTCTAGGGATATTTGTCTTCCCTTACTTAGACTGGCTCATCCGAGCATCGTCAGCTCCAGAGGCCAGCTCTGCTCTCTCCTGCACAATGCAGGTTCTTCAACATTTGGGATTTGTAATAAATCTTCCAAAATCCCAACTTACCTCTTCTCAAAGCTTAGAGTTCATAGGGGCTCTTCTAGACAAGCAGCAGTCAAGGGCTTTTCTGCCACAGGTACACTTGCTTGAATAGTTCAACTGGCTGCTTAAGTGGTTATGAAAACCGCCCTGACTGTTTGAGAAATGCTTCAGTTGCTTGGTCATATGGCTTCCACTGTACATGTGGTTCCCTATGCTCATCTACACATGCGTGCAGCTCAGTGGACCCTAGCTTCGCAGTGGACTTGGGCATCATGGCATCTGGGGGACAAAATCAGGAACTCTGCACACCTCATTTCGTCCCTCCTATGGTGGCAATCACCAGGAAACCTACTCGTAGGGTCACCTTTTCAAAAGCCACCATACCAGTCCACCCTGACGACGGATGCGTCCAAATTGGGTTGGGGTACCCATCTGGACAATCTCTCCACTCAGGGTCTTTGGACTCAGCAGGAGGCTCAGCTTCACATAAACCTGGTAGAACTTGGAGCCATCTTCAATGCTCTCAGAATGTTCCAGGACTACCTCTGCTCCAAAACAGTTCTAGTCCAGATGGACAATCAGGTTGCCATGTTTTATGTGAACATGTTCCCAGGCGCTGTGCAACAAAGCCCTGCATCTGTGGTCCTTTGCCATATGCCTATACATAGATCTGTTTGCAAGTCCTCAGAATGCCAAACTTCCCCACTTCTGTTCCAGAATTCCTGCTCAGAACAGTCAGGCAATGGATGCTTTCCACCTCCACTGGGGTCAGGACTTTCTATATGCCTACCCACCCATTCTCCTCATTCCCAAGACTCTGTTAAAGCTTCAGAGAGACAGGGGCCATATGATCCTCATAGCCCCACGCTGGCCACGACAGATGTGGTACCCTCTGCTTCTACGTTTCTCTCAAGCCAAACCTCGAGTTGGGATGTGCTCCAGATCTTCTTTCCCAGGAGAACATGATGCTTCTGCACCAGAATCCTCAGTCTTTGCACCTGATGGCGTGGCTGCTGAGAGCTTAGACCTCCAGGATATCAACTTCTCTCAACAGGTTAAAGATATCCTTCTGGCCTCAAGGAAACCATCCACAAGGCGTGCTTATGCTTTTAAATGGAGAAGGTTCTTGATTTAGTGTTCAAAAAAGGATCTTAATCCTTTTTCCATTCCAGTAGAGGCATTACTTGAGTATCTCCTCCACCTTTCATCCTCTGGACTTAAAACTAATTCAGTAAGAGTTCACCTTAGTGCCATCGCAGCTTTTCACATGCCCTTTGATGGACAACCTATCTCCTCTCAACCGCTTGTAGCGTGTTTTATGAGAGGTCTACTCTTAACTAAGCCTCCCATTAGGCCACCACCTGTGGCATGGGATCTTAATCTTGTCCTTGGACAACTCATGGAGCCGCCCTTCGAACCCCTAGCCACTACATCCCTGAAGTTTCTTTCTTGGAAAGTCATCTTCCTAATTGCCCTCACTTCTGCCAGATACATCAGTGAGCTCCAGGCTTTAGTGGCTGACCCACCTTATACACAGTTTCCCCATGATAAGGTAGTCCTTAGGACTCATCCCCACTTTATGCCAAAGGTGGTTTTGCCTTTTCATTTGAACCAATCGGTTTACCTACCTGTTTTCTTTCCTAGGCCTCATGCCTCTAGTGCAGAAAAGAATCTACATACTCTGGATTGCAAGCGTGCTTTGGCCTTTTATGTTCAGAGAACTAGGCAGCACAGAAAGGTTTCACAGCTTTTTGTTGCTTTTGATTCCAGTCACCTGGGTCTACTAGTTTCCAAGAGAACACTCTCCAAGTGGATTGTAGACCATATCTCTTTTACCTGTGAGAGTAAAGGACTTTCACTTGAAGGTCATGTCACAGCACACAATGTGTGCGAGCAATGGCTGCCTCTATGGCAAACCTATGCTCGGTGACGATTGATGAAATATGCAAAGTAGCAACCTGGTCCTCTGTCCACACCTTTGCGGCCCATTATTGCTTGGACAAGGACTCCCGTCGGGATGCCTCGTTTGACCAGGCTGTTCTCCAGCATCTTTCAGACTTGAAACCCGGGAAGGGAAGTAGGAGTTGTTCTAATACCAGAGATCCTTGGGAGGAAACATGACCCAAGTCAGCCTGTGTTTCACTGCTCTCTCTGGGGTCATCTCCCTGGCATCTCCAAGCTAGCGAGTCCCATATGTGAAGACTACTTTCCTGCTTGTTCTTGGAAATAGTGTAGTTACTCACCTGTAACAGTTGATCTCCGGGAACAGCAGGAATTGAGTCTTCACAACCCACACTCCTCCCCTAGGAGTTGTTGAAAACTCTGTGTATTAAAGTCCACAGAGTACAGATCATGCAAAAGAATATACAGTCCAGAATCCTCGGCAGATCAATTGTACAAATACAGCATTCACAATTTTCCCCCCTCCTCCCCCCACCAATCCCCTAACCCCCCGCAGCCTCTCCCTTTGGCATCCGACCCCCCTCAGTGAACATACATAATGATTACAACACCCTTCTTATTCCAAAAGTATCCCACTCCTCCTATCCCTTTCTCCATCCTAACCCAAATGAAGCACTTCATTCTGGACACGGGGCCTCAACAACTGAATATATGGCTCCCATATCAGCAGGAATACGGCCCAGCGTTGAGTACTTCCTCTAGCCCCCCTCCCTCCATGAGCATCAGCTGGTGAAAGCTGTTACACCATTCCCAAAAGGTGGAACCAGTCGTTTCCCTCCATCTATGAAGTATCGGTCCCTTACTTACCAGACATGCCTTCCTGACTAAAAGGCGTTCCCATTTCCCTTTCAGGTGGAGTGGTCCAAGCTGATCTAATACCACAAGCGCTGCAGTCCAACATATCTGTTGCAGTATAACCATACTCATAAAATCAGCTATCCTCTTCCAGTACAAGCGAACTGACGGACATCCCCTCCACATATGTCCTAAATCTGCCAAGGGACAGGGGCATTTTGTGCATTTGCCCATCTCCGTAAGATGGGATCGTAATGCCCGTCTCGGAGAAAAGTGTTCCCGTAGGAGGCATTTAAACTGTATCTCCCGCCAACGGGCTCCCCCCACCAGACCTGCAATCCTACACAAGGTCCGAAGGAGTGAACCCGGAGGCACCACCATGTTCAACTCTCGGGCCCACAAAGCCTCCTCCACTCCATAATCAGGCAATCTACTATAGCCATCCAACCATCTTTTCAGCTGTGTGATTGTGGGCGCTAACTCCTCACCCAATGCAAAAAAACTTTAATATCTGTGCCGACCTTTCCATTCGCATTGCATTCTGTGGGAGGGAAGCCATGTAATGAGAAAGCTGAATGTAAGCGTAATAATGCCGACTATTTAACCCATACTCCTTACGCAAAACCTCCCAAGACTTGCACTGCCCCATTTGATCTACAGCATGTCCAATATTACTTATGCCCTATCCTCCTCCATTGTGCAAACGCCGGCGTTTCTGAACCTGGAGTAAACCGATCATTCCCCTGTATTGGTAGCCAGCTCGAAACCCCTGATTCCCCCCAGAGCCTATTCAAATGTTGCCACGTCCGCTGTGCCGGGCCAATAAGTCCACTACTAAGCACTCTACTAGGCAAGAGCCTACCTTCCTGGTGCAGCACTGTCAAAAGGGACAGCGAAGCCACAAGGGCCACCTCCAGCGCTCTCTGGGTATACACATCCACATTCCCTAACCAGTCTCCAATATGCCGCGCTTGGCATGCCAGGGCATAAGTCTTTAGGTCTGGGATTCCAATCCCCCCATTCTTCCAACTCCTCCTCAATCTATGCTGCGGAATGCGAGCTCTTGCCCCTCTCCAAAGGAAACTCCTAATCTCGCGGTCTAAAGCATTTAAGTCACGCTTCAATAACCACACTGGGAGAGTGCAGCCAGTAAAGCACCCGAGGTAGAATCACCATTCCCAACGCCACTGCCCTGCCCAAAAGGGACAGGGGCAGTGGAGTCCACATCTGGAGTTGTGATCTAATTTTTGCAAGGATTCGTTCCATGTTTTTTCTATACAACTCCTGCGGCTCTCTAGTCAAGAGAATCCCCAAATACACAAATGAATCACCTGCCCACTTAAGCGGAAAACTCCCTCCCCAATGTCCTCTTATTGTGCCCGCCACATCCATGGCCTCTGACTTATCCATATTAATACGAAGGCCAGCAGTGTTACCATAATAAGAGAATTCCTTTAATAAGCTTGGCAACGACGTCCGAGGAGATAGTAGGTGAACCAGTATATCGTCTGTGAACGCTGCCAGTTTTTACTTTTGTCGCCCTATACTTATACCCTGTATTTCATTAGAAGCCTCTATTCATCGTATCAGGGGGTCTAGAGACAACACAAAAAGCAACGGTGAGAGCGGGCATCCCTGTCTCTTTCCTCTTTTGAGTTGTTTCTCTCTTTCCTTCTCTCTTTTTATCTCAGCTACAAACCCAACTGAGGAGGGAGAGTTGGAAAGGCAGGAAGGCAGCAGCACAGGTGCAGTGGGATGCTCCCAAAAGCTTTCCTATAGGACGCTGGGGAGCGTTCCTGTGCGGGCTCCGTCGGTGCCGATGTCACCCATATGTGAAGACTGAATTCCTGCTGTTTATGGATATCACCTGTTAAGGTGAGTAGCTACGCTGTGTCTGCTAGGCAGTTCTTGTGGCTATGGAACTGTTTGGCTGATTTGGTCTCCAAGATGAGGTTGAACAAGCTCCCCTTCTCAGGGAGGCTCCTGTTTTTAGGGGGGATTTGGAGAAGCTGGTAAAAGACCTGGGAGATAGTGAAGTTGTGAGGCTCCTGGAGGACAAGCCAAAGGTGGTGGGCTGGGGATCCTTTTCTAGCAGCTGGGGGCATGAGGTATGGAAGTTCCACCTGGCTGATGTGGTGAATCCCCAGAGGTCCCGGTTTCTCCTGAAATGCTCCTCCTTTCGTGGAGGCAGTCATAGTGGCCGAGGAGGGGTTGCAGGTGGCTCCAATGTCACCAAGTTCTCCTAATGAAGGTTCGTGGGCCTCAGTGGAGGAGCAGTCAATAGGTAGCTGCCTAACCTGATTTTTACCCCTCCTGGGCCCAGCTTAAAACAGACACTTGGATCCTGGAGATCACTGTTGAATAAGTTGTTCTTTTCCTATGCCTGTTCTGGTGTTATGATACCATTCCATTTGTGATTACATCATTTTGATTGGAGGAATGGTGGTGAGATAATCACTTATACTTTTCATCTTTCATATATTCACTTTTTTCCCAATTTTCACTTTTAAAGTTGTGTCTCTCCTTTGAATTAATGTTTATTTATTTTACTTATCTGTTGGCTTATTATGATTTTAATCTTTTTTTATGTTATGACATGTTTTTTTAATTGTATTTCTTAATATGGTATTCTTTATTTATTAATTTTTATCAGTTTATATGTTCTTTCATATGAAAGTGATTTTGATGTATTATGTTCTGAGGTTTACCGCCTGACAAAGGCTTATGCCGAAATGCGGCCATGTTGGGGTTGCTGGATTCCAATAAAGGACTTTTGTTTACGTCTCGCTCTGTTTTTTGTTGGCTTCTGCGAGTACGGTGTGTTCCCTGAGGACCATTACACCATTTATTTCATGGTGCCCAAGAAGGAAGGTTTCTGGTGCCCTATTCTGGATCTGAAAGGGGTGAATGGGGCCCTCCTGGGTTCTGCGTTGTCGCATGGAGACCCTGTGTTCTTGCTGTCTGGCAAGGGGGTTTTGGATGTCCCTGGATCTCTCCGAGGCATATCTACATACAGTATTCCCATTCAGCTGGAGCATCAGTGTGTTTTGCAGTTCCGCAGGGGCATTTTCAGTTTCAGGACCATCCCTTTGGATTTACCACCGCTTCTCAGGTTTTCACCAAGTTGATGGTGGTGGTGGTCGCCCTGCAGAAGCAAGGACATTCTGGTGCATCCGTTTCTGGACGATTGGTTAATTGGAGTGAAATCCTTGCAAGAGAGTTGGGAGGCAGCAGCCTGCGTGATTCGCTGGTTGCAGGAACTCGATTGGGTCGTGAATTTCACCAAGAATCAGCTGTCCCCTGCGCAGTACCTGGGTGCCCACTTTGACATGTAGCAGGGGATGGTATTTATGCCGAAGGGCAGGATAGTGAAGCTGCAGGGGCAGTTAGAGGTTTCCAGTGATTCCCCACCCAAGGGCCTGGGACTACCTGCAGGTACTCTGCTCGGTAACGGCCTACTGGCGTTAGTGCCCTGGGCTGAATGCCACATGCGACCACTCTAGGTGGTGCTCTTGGTGCGATGGTCCCTGCAGGTGCAGTCGATGGAGGTTTGACTTGCCACAGTTTGGGAGTGGGCTGTGAGGGTGCTGACATGCCACAACTGTGGCTTACATCCACCAGCAGGGGGACACTCTGAGCTCGCTGGTGGCGGCAGAAGCATTTCCGCTCCTGCAGTGGATGGAGGCCCATCTGCTTTGGCAGTTGGCAGCACATGTGGCTGGGACAGACAATGTCCAGGCAGGTTAACTGAGTTGTCATCTCTTAGACTCGGGAGAGTGGTCCCTGTCTGAGACTACATTCCAGCTGTTAGTGGAGCACTGGGGTGTTCCCATGGACTTGATGGCAGTGTTAGCAAATGCCAAGGCCTCCAGCTTCTTCAGCAGATGCAGGGAGCGCTCGGCGGAGGTACTTGATGCACTGGCCCAGCTCTGGCTCACAGGTGGGCTTCTCTGTGTTTCCTCTGTGGCCACTTATAGGGCGTGCTTTGCAGAGAGTCGAGGCCCATGCAGGTCGCGTGGTATTGTTGGTCCTGGATTGGCCCCTGCAGCCGTGATATGCAGACCTGGTGCAGCTCCAGGTGGCAGAACCTCTCCCCCGTCTTCGGGACATGGACCTTTTGATGCAGAGCCCTGTCTGGATGCTGGATGTGGATTGGTTCTTGCTTACAGCTTGGCTCTTGAAAGGGCACGCTTGAGGCGTACAGATTATGCCCTCAAGGTGGTAGATAGTTTGCTGCAGACGCGAAAGCCTTCTACTTCCCTGGCCTATATGCAGGTCTGGTGTGTTTTTGGGGCTTAGTGCCAAGAGATGTGTGGCCCCTAGGGACTGCTGTCCTGGATATTTTCACACTCCAGTATTCTCATCAAACTTCATAGCACAAAAAATCTGCTTGGAGGATAAATATCATCTTAAACAAAAAAGCTGCTTCTCTTTAAAAAGGAGAAACAGACCTCAGAATAAACAAGGAGTAAGTGGCTTCAGCATTACACTTGTGCGCATGTCACCATACCTCCCATAACATCAACGGTCTGTAAAAAAACAAAAAAAACCCCCACAACTCCTCCTCCTCCTCCACAAATTTAAACAAAAATCAGTACATATTATAATTATTCTTTCCCATTCACAAAAAAGGATTGCTAGCAGGAGGTGGAAAAGGAAGCGTCACTTAGCTGCAGTAGCACATGCTTATTCAAAATGATGATCAGCCCACTTCACTTCACACACAAAAACACTCCTCCTGTGTCGTAGTGCTTCTGTCCCAACACACTACATGACATCACCAAAGCGTTCTGCTGATTGTTTTATCAGGAGAATAAATATAGACACAACACCACTACAGGGAAAAATTAAATAAAACGCATAAGCCCTCCACATAAAACCTAAGCTATAAAGATTACAATAACATAGGATTAGACCACCAAATAACCCACAGGGTACTTATGTATAACCTTAATGCCTATATCCACCCTGCAGGAGATCAATGACATCCCAATCAACAAGTCACCAAAACAGGTAGCTCAAAAATGCCGCACAGGCGGACAGTTTAAACCTCTAACCCTATCAGATTTTAAAGGGAACACCTGACACTCGCCCACAGGCATACAAATCAGAACCACACACCTCAAACACATAAACCCCAGTCAATTTGAAAATTCAAACCCCTGGGACTGTCCGTGTTCAATTGAAAAATCCATCGCTGCTCACGCATAAGGGTCTGCTCCCTACTCATACCATTCCTCCCTTTCTCCACCCTACTTATACAAAACCAGCGCAAATTCGCAAATGTGACCATGCTCTACACAATGCTGCACCAGCGGAGCCTGCCTCTGCTGACAAGGCAATCTATTCTGATGCTTCCTCACTCTAATCTTAAAGGGGCGTATCGTTTTGCCTATATATAACAAACTACATGGGCAGCATATACCGTATACAACAAAATCAGAATTATATGTTGCATATCTCCTAAGATAATAGTCCCTTCCTCCATAGGTCATAACCAACAGCTCCACAGACACAGCACAGATCGAGCAACCCCCACAGAGCCAATGTCCAGGCTGCAACAATTCGGCTGAGGGCACTGGAGAAAGAACAGCCGGGCTAAGTATTTTCTTCAAATTCCGATTTGTCTGCTAAACACAACAAAAACGTTTACCCATTAGTCCAGGTATTGCCTGCAAAACATTAACATGCCTATTCAAAATTGACTGAATCCGGGGACTCATGGGAGAAGAAAATAGAGATATAAAATTAACAAAAACATCATCCTCAACCCCCACATAATCTCTACGTGGTTGAAGAGCCAATCCCCATCATTATATAGAGCCTGTCGATAAGCCCTGTCAATAACTTTACTAGGATATCCTCTGGCTAAAAAAGCTGATTTTAACTCCTGTGATTTGACTTTAAAATCACCCACAGAAGAACAATTCGTCTGAAATAATCTAAACTGAGAAAAGGGCAACCCTTCTCTTAACCTCACCGGATGGGCACTAGAAAAATGAAGGAAAGTATTCCTATCAGTTTTTTTCTTTAACACAGTAGTACCCCATCCACAATCCTGTCTAACAACCTGAACATCTAAAAAAGCAATCTCATTGACATGATAGGTCATAGTGAACTGTATATGGGAATCTAATTGATTTAACCAGGTATGGAACTGAATTAAGGAGGTCACAGTCCCTCCCTAAATCAAAAAAGTAGTCTATATAACGGCGCCAGATCTTAATCATAAATGAAAAGGGGGAATCCCTCAACCACTTCTGTTCACACTTCCCCCATAAAAAGATTTGTAATAGAAGGGGCAAAATTGGCCCCGATTAGCCATCCCAGAAATCTGTTGATAGATAACATTCTCAAAAACAAAGTAACTGTTTCTCAAAGCAACCTCTGCCAGCTGTACAAAAAAAAGTACCTATCAGTGAAATCCCCTCGACATAACAGCGCCATTCTAACCACCTACAAAGCTTCTGATTGTGTATGCTGGTATAAAGCACTGTAATAGAGATTTGTCAGCTTTAACCCAAAGAATTCCCTTTTTCCCCAAGATTTAAAGAATTTCCTAAAAGGAATAAATACAAGTGCAATGTTTTTCCAGCAGTAGCTGTCTCTTTTGGTAGTCCTTCAAGACAATTTTCTTTCTCCAGCAGAAGGTGGATGTAGTTTTTCGGCTCTCTGAAAATGTGAGAGAATACAAGGAAGATTTGAGAGGAAAGATCAGTTTCACTTGTGTGCAACCATCCTCCTTGTTGACTTTCTCACTAGAGCACAATCCTGGAGGCTCTACTAGGGTCACCTTTAAAAAGGTGCTGTTTTGGGATTCTATAGGAGGAGGGAAATTGTTTCTGCTCCCTGCCCTTATCTTGTTAAGGAAACTTTGAGCAGCCTTGAAGATTGGAAAAGGAGTTTTGGTAGATTCTTGAAGCCTCACAAACCTCTGTGCTCCCTTCCTCCCTTCTTCCCCCCCCCCTTCCTTCCCCCACCCCGCACTCTCCCCCAAAATTTGAAGAAGGCTTTTCAGAGGCATGTGACTGCACATCTAGTTACAGGGGAGTAGCACTGAGCTTGGCATGGTTTTTGCTTGCCCGGGCTCCCTGAGGGTGAGTATCATGGATAAACTGGTCTATCACTCTTGTCCGTGGGGACTACAGATTTTGTTTGTTGCTGGGATACTAAGTTGGACTTGGGGCCATTCGGTGCATCCATGAGTTTGGCCCTGGTGTTTCCCGCCTTGCCTAACTGCCTGGGTACTGTGACAAGGAAGCCTGTTTTGAGCCTATGAGTATAGAAAAGGCCAATGACTTTAACTTAGAGAAAGGAGAAATCCCTGCAGGGCATGGATTTCAGGCCCCTCATAGAGAGAGAAACCTGAGGGAGAGAAAGTTCAGGCAGCCACACCCTAACTCCTATGATGTAACTGCAGGCTTGAGAGGTGATTAGAATCACCTGGGAGGAGTGGAGGAAGGGCTGGAGCCCTGGAGAGGGAAATATAAACCCTTGCTAAAGCAGAGGAAAGGGGAAGCTCAGAGGAAAGGGGAAGCTAAGAGGAAAGGAGAAGCTCAGGAGGTTCGGAAGACTCAGAGGATTCAGGGGAATCAGGAGTGGAACCAGGAGCACCTGCAGATCTCCAGGAGAGAACCCAGAGAGGAATACAGAGAGCTATTCCAGAGAGGCTGGAAGGAGACAAGGAACCGTAGCGAGCACAACCAGGGAGAACTGCCCAGTGCTTCAGGTACTGACTGTCTTTATCGGGGAGAGTGGAGCTCAGGAGAGACATTAGAATCCCCAGGGAGGCTGTATTCCGAGCACTGTGTCCACAGCTCAGAACAGAACACTGCCCTAACAACACCAGAGGATATGCAGATTGAGTTGGCAGGGGAGGAATTGCAAGATCTAGATATCCCCATGGACTGTACCCTGTGTCAAGCTACAAGCATGGAATCATTATGTTAAAGGCTAGCATTGAATGAGAAAGTCTCCTAGAAGCAGGTAACTGGAATTGAGCCAGGAATTGGGTTTGAAGAAAACTCCACGTGTTTGCATTTCTCAGGCAAAGTGCTGAGTCACGCTGAAGAGAAAGCTTGTGAATGTTACTTGTTTTTTTATTTTGAGTTTAAAAACCTATCCTGAAAGGAAGGAGGGAAAGAAGTGGTTGTTCCAGAGGAACTGAGTTATTCTTTTGCTGTTAAGTGCTTCACAAACACAAGGTTAAAAAGAAGTATTTTTACCTTGCTGAGCAGAACTGTTTCTCTAAGACTGAGCAACGTTGTTAACCAGCTGCATATGTTTAAAAGACTGTGAAGCAGTTATACTGATCTAAAATGCTCTGTTGCAAACAATCCTGAATGGACAAAATTCCTGTGTACAGTTTACTTGAACCTTTACTTTAAAATAAATTCTGTCATTTGCCTTAACATCGGACCATGGCTACACTTCTTCTTAAGAGCCAAACTACATGTCCCAGAATCCACCTGAGGAAAAGCTAGTTTATTTGAGCTCACCAAGAGAAGCTCTCCGTTACCTCGCCCCTCTAAGCCAGGGGCAAGGGCGTGACAGTACATTGTTTGTGCTTCCTGTGCATGCGTTCCCCAGTACATGCCATTGACACATGTCAACATTTTTGCGCACACCTTTTTACTGTTGATGGAAGTTCTTATGCCACTTTAGAAAAAATGTTGCCTAATCTGCGGAAAGTCTCATCTCTGGATTTTGCTATCTGCTCAACTTGAATGGATGCTTCGGTTGCACTGTTAGAAGGCTCATCTCTCCCGTCACAAGAGGGAGAAGCTAGTGTTCTGGCCTTATCTTTGCTGCCATCAGCAGCGGATGTTGCTCTGAAGGAGGATGATCATCAGGCTTACCATCTCGGCGCGCTCTCCTCTGGACGCCCCCCTTTTTTTGAAGGAGTAGTTGTCTGATGCTCCCTCTGGTGGTGTGGGCCATCTGGCTATTGGGGAGCCATTGGGTTCCCGGTTGTCCTCATGGGAGTTTTTCTTTCTGCCGCTAGCTTGGTCTTTCTGGCATGGCATTGTGGACCCTGGAGCTTCAGGGTCCTCTCGATCTTTCTTCTTGCTCGGTGGAGGGACAGCGGGTGAGTTGAGCCTGGCTCGGTCTCTGCCTTCTAAGTGCTCTCTGCAATGACTGGAGTCTAGAGATTTGGATCAGCTGTCCTTTGGCTGAGACCCAGAGTTTAGTCCTGATGCATCGGTTGCTGATTCTGACCTGCAGGAGAAGTTGTCCTTACACTCTGAAGATCATGACGAGTCTGATGCTTGCCTGTTCAGGAAGGACGAATTGACGACCCTTTTTGCTCAGGTGTCATCTGCCCTAAATTTGGCCAATCCTGAAATATGGCTGAATAAGGGCTGCAGATTCACCCCCCTCTTGCAAGGAGTTTGGAAGTCTGACTGCCTTTCCTTTTCCGGAGGTTATCAAGAACATGATATGCTTAGAGTGGGATTTATCTGACTCCCCCGGGAAGAGGTTGAAGGTTTTCAGGAAGCTTTATGCCTTGCTGCAGGATGAACACATTGAATGGTTCCACATGCAGAGTGTGGATGCATACAGGTTATAGCAATTAGAAAGTGGACCACGATTCCAGTGGAGGGCGGAATGGCCCTGAAGGGATCCCCTGCATTGTAAGGTGGACACTATCTTGAAGAATCTGTTTACAGTCTCCACTGTTATCCTTCAGTTGGTGGTGTGTGGATCTGTCGACTTGAGCTGTACACCAGAGGATTCAGTCGAACCAGAGGATGATATGACCCTCTTAGAATTAACTACAACCTTTCTGTCTGATGCTTTTATATCATCCGCTTGGTGGCTAAAGTCATTGCTCTGTCTACTGTGGTGTGTTGGATATGGTTCTGTCATTGGGCAGCACATTTGTCCTCCAAATCCCCATTGACTCAGTTCACCCTCAAACGGAGGCTCTTATTTGAGGCAGACTTGGATAAGCTGGTTAAGTGCTTGGTTGAGTCCAAAACTCATTATTTCATGGAGGATAGGCCAAAAGGGCCTGGAGGCATATAGGTGCATCTTCCTTTTTTGCATATGCCATTGTTCCTTATGTTCACTATTCAGACTCTTGTGGTTCCTGGGATTTCCACAGATACCACTCAGAAGGTCTCCTTTTCTGGGTTCCATTCTTACTCCACCCTTTATGTGGACCACAATGATCCTGGGACTTCAACATCTACAGAGGTGCTTCCTCCCGTCAGACACAATGATTGCTTGGGGGGCCCATTTTAGGATGCCCCCAGTGGGTGGCAGGCTCTGTCTTTTCTTCCAGGTATGAGCCTGGATCACTGTGCTAGATGCTATTCTTCATGGCTATGTGTTGGCATGCAGAGCACCTATTCCAGATGCCTTTCTGTCCTTGCGGCTCCACAGCAAAGAGAACTTCTCCATCTGCGGGCGGTGGTCCATCTATTTTGTGGTGTCAGACACTGTTCCTTTGAACCAGTTCTAGACCTCAAGGGAGTCTACGCTCACTTGCACACCCTTCAATTCCATATGGTGATCCCGCTGTCAGATTTAAGCAGTACTCTGTGGAGAGTTCATGTCTCCGGACTTAGCTGAGACTTACTTTCACATCCCTGTCCAAGAGGATCAACAGCAGTTTCTTTGTTTTGTCATTCTTGGTTCATATTTTCAGGTTGCTGTTCTCCCCTTCCCCCTCTCCACTGCCCCAAAGATGTTATCGAAAGTGATGGTGGCCACTGTGCTGAGGCGTCAGGGGATCTGTGTACACCCACATCTGGACATCTGGCTCATTTGGGCCGAGTTGCAGTCCAAAATGGCTCTGGTTTTGGCCCGGGTGCTGCAGTTCCTAGGTTCTTTATTGGGTGATAAATCGAGCAGAGAGCCACTTGGCACCTTCCCAATCACTGGAATACCTGGTGCTTATTTAGACACTCAGGTAGGAGGAGTCTTTCCTTCTGAAGAGAGTAAACCAACTGTCTGCCCAATTGGTAGCTTTCTAATCTCAGCTAGTTCCAGAATTTGGGAGTATCTACAGCTTCTCAGCATGATGGTGCAGTGATAAACATGGTGCCTTGGGTTCAAGCTCACATATAACTGCTTCAGAGGTCCTTCCTTTCTTGGTGGTCTCCCAGCTCTCAAGAGTTTTGAAGTCAGGCTGCCACACTAGCTGGAAGTGGTCTGCAGCCTGCAGTGGTGGTGGTAGCTGCAGCCCCTGAGGGAAGATTATGCCACTTGATGATCATTCATGGCTTCTGTTGATGGATGCCAGCCTGTTTTGCTGGGGGCTGATTGTGACACCGAAACAGCTTTGGGCTGTTGGAACAGCCTTGAGACAGTATGGTTCATTAACCGCCTCGAGGCGAGGGCCATTTGGGTGGTCCTTTTGCATTTCCGAACCCTGATTATTTAGTTATTTAACCGTTTTTCTGTACTGCCTTATCAGGGATCAAGGCGGTTTACAAGCAACAAGAATTCAACAGGTTTACATCAAACTTTTAGTTAATTAACAGTGGAAACATATTGACAGATGAACTTATGTACAACAAACTATGTACAGAAGAAGGGGTTGGGAGCCTGGTGAGGGGGCGAGAGGATTGTGGGGGAGGACATGTGAGAATATCCAATGGGCTGTTGTAGGGAGAGTAATGTTCAGAGGAGAGCAGTGCTCAGGTGTTTCTTAAAAAGAAAATAAAAAAAAAAGTGTTTTGAGGTCTTTGTGAAAGTTGTTTAGATCCTGCGTTTCCCTGAGGCTGCTGGGGAGTTCATTCCAAAGGTCTGGTTCGTAAGTGGAGAAGGCTCATTGAAAGTGTGTTGGTTTATGCAAGTTATTTCTGCTGGTAGGTCAAGCAGGTTAGAGTTATACTTCCGCCTTGTTCTGTTAGGTGTTGATGTGCTGTTCAGGGATTCTAGGTATGTTGAGGATTCTCCATGTAATGCTTTGAAGATGTTTATGGCGGACTTATATTTGACTCTGCTGTGTACAGGTAGTAAATGTAGGTTTTTCAAAATTGGTGTGATGTGGTCACACCTTCTTGCATTTGTAAGGTTGCGTGCTGAGGTGTTTTGAGCCAACTGTAGCTTGTAGGGAGTGTGCTGGGGGAGTACTTGGTTATATGCTGTTGCAGAGGTCCAGTATGGGGAATATGAGTGCTTGGAGTACAGAGCCGGAGGTCTGAGGTTGCGTAGTGTCTTTATTCTGTGGTTAATTGATTGTGCTGTTGATGTGGGGTGGTGAAGGTGAAATATTGGTCAATTGTTACGCCCAGGTATTTTATTTCATGTTTGGTTTCTATTTCAGTGTTAGATTTTGATAGTTTTGGGGTGTGTGTGTGCACGGTTTCTGGAGATATGTAGGACATCTGTTTCTTGTGATTGATCTGTAGTCCATGTTCGAGCAGCCATTGTGATATTTCTTGGAAGCATAAGGAAATTTTGTGTAAGTTTGGGTTGCTGATTTTGCAGGGTGTGACTATCATAATGCTTGTGTAAATTCTGTATTGAATGTTGTGCTTGTGAAAAGATGCATATTTGTTGGATGAAAATGTTGGAGAAGTGAGGATAGAGCAGAGCCTTGTGGGACTCCCTTGTAGTGTTTGTATGGGTTTGATATGCTTGAACCCATGCATGCTTGTTCCCATACGTGCTGCTTGTATTTGGTCTGAGAGGTATGATTGCATCCATTTGAGGGGGGTGCTTCCAACTTCTATGGACTCTAGTCTGGCATGTAAGAGGTTGTGAGGAATGGAGTGGTTACGTGCAAGAAAATCAGGATGATCATGGTTGATCTTGTCGATGCTTCTTGTTGTGTCAATTAGGAATGTGAAGAGTTTCAACCCCGTGGTGTGGTTGGAATCCGTGCTGGTGTTTGATCTGGTGGGGCATTTTTGTCTATATTGTATTGGAGATGCTGGAGTACTATTTTTTAAGGTGAAGAGCAAAGCGGTCTGAGTCTACTCAGGCAATGCTATGGCACTGACGTATGTCCAACGGCATAGAGGCATGAAGATTGCCGAAGTTGCCCTGGAGATGACTCATCTGTTTTGGATGGTAAGGAACCTGCTTGCTCCATTGGTGCAGAACATTGCTGGAGTTGACAACATGGAGGTGTACTTCCTCAGTCACTCAGGGAGTAGGAATTGAGTCGAATGGCCTATCGGCAGATTCTGCACCATTGGGGTCATCCTGAGATGAATTTGATGGTGACTTGGTCCAATACCAAAGCAGAATGCTGCTTCAGTTGCTGCAGAGAAACAGGCTCAGAGGGCATTGATGTCCTAGTTCAGCCCTGGCCAAAGTGCGATCTGCTGTATGTGTTCCCGCCATGGCTGCAAGTGGGTTGTACACTTCAACACATAGAACAGCATCCAGGCTAGGTAATCCTGGAGCCACCAGATTGTCCATGGAGCCCGTGGTTTGGGGACCTGACGAGGCTTCTGCAAGATCCTCTTGTGACTGCCCAGCCTGGGGGCTATTATGTTGAGGACTGGTTCTGGACAACCCGGCTTGCTGCTCACTTATGGCTTGACTCTTGAGGCGCCACTTAACATGTAAGGGCTACTCTCCCATTGTGAGTTTCACACTCAAGGCTAAGAGAGGATCTACAAGCCAGGTTTGGGTGTGTCTGGTGTCTTTGAGCTTTGGTGCTGTCAACATCAGGTTAGACCTGATACAGTCGACTTTACCATCCTTGCTTGCCTTTCTTCAGGAGGGTCTGATCAAAGGTTTTTCTTAGTTCCTTGAAGGATCGGATGGTAGCCCTTTCTCTAGGAACAAGCAGGAAGTCAGTCCTCACATATGGGTGACATCGGCGCTGACGGAGCCCTTGTGTGGAGCAATTCCCCAGCTTTCAAAGAGCCTTTGGGATTGCATTGCGCATGTGTGGTCCCCTTCCTGCCCAAGGGTGCCATCTTGCTCAGTCATCTTTTTATCTCCAGGAACAAGCAGGAATGAGTCTTAACATATGGGTACTTCGGTACCAACGGAGCCTGCACGGGAATGCTCCCCAGCATCCAATCAGAAAGCTTTTGGGAGCATCCCTCGCACCTGCGCACTGACTTCCTGCCCTTTCCACTGTCTCTCCTCAGTTTTCGTTTTTCCGCGGAGCCGGCAGGACATCGTCCTGTCACCGCAGAAACTTTTTTCTTTAAAAACGTCTTTTCTTGTTTTCTTGTGGTCGCGGCTGTTTTTCCCGCCGACACCGGTACCGCCGGTGGTTTTTTCTTTTCTTTTTTCTTAAACTCAGAGATTTTTCCCTCTGTTTCTGTCTTAACTTTTTTGGGCCTACAAGGCCTCTCCATCATGGAGCCTTCTTGTCCTAAGAAGTGCCTTCACTGTGGCAACAGTTTTCTTTTTAGACTCCAATCTTTGGTGTCTAACCTGTTTGGGTCCTGACCCTTTTTCCCCTGAACTATCAGGCTGCAATACTGAGAGAAGACCTTCCCTCTTTCGAGTTTCTCTCGATACCGTTTTCCCTCCTGCAGTGAGGGCACCGGGATTTTGTTCTCTACAGGATCAGGTAACCCACAGTCAGTCTGTTAAGACTTGCCAATCCTTGAGTGGTAGGTCTCATGCCACGCATGATGACGGCTTCGGCCTTGCCCTCAAGACCCCATTGGCATTAAAACCCCGGCGGGAGTCTTCGGGCTCCAAAGCATTTCAGGGGTTTCAGGTTGTTCCTGGGGCTCACCCCTCACAGAACATACCTGAGCCGTGCTCGGGGGTGGTATCCGCTTCGAGCGGTACCGATAACCCGGCACCGGTGTCGAGTGTTCAACTCTTCACCAGGGATCGTCATCTGGCATCCTCGGTACCTTCGGGACCGATCGATACGTTCCAGATTGACTTTCCTGTATCTAAGCCATGCTCGGGGGTGGTATCCGCTTCGTGCGGTACCGATATCCCGGCATTGGCACCGCTGTCGAGTGTTCCACTCTTCACCAGAGATCGTCATCTGGCGTCCTCGGTATCTTCGGGACCGATCGATACGACCCAGAGTGACTTCCCTGTATCAGCATCGCTGGTACTACCACCGACGCCGGTGCACTCTAGACATGCATCGATAGACTCGCTCCCTCCGATGCCGAGTCTGGAATCGATATCTAGTCTAGAGGACTGTGTACCGAAGCGCCTTGGAACCGACCCTTTTCGGTTCCGGATACGCAGTACTGAGGATACTCACCAAGACTCTCTGGTTACCTCGGTACCGCTTGAGCAGCCTCCGATGATGGTCTCGATGCCATTACCGGTATCGGTATCGATGTCGATTCCTGCAGTAACATCGGTGCCATCGATCCTTTCTATGCCTAGTTTGGAATCGATACCTGGCATAGACGATGCAGTACTCACTGCCTCAAATCGTGACTGCCGGTATCATTATCCATCTAATAAGGTTCTTTTTCTGCACTCTGGTGCTCAGGCTGTATCTTCAACCTTAGCCTTCCCAGGGATGGTTCCCATTGGAGATCCTTCTTTTCAGAAGTTTCTCCTTGACATGGCAACCTTTCTTGCTATTCCTATCCCTGGTTGTAATCTTAACCAAGGCTCTCCTGCAGAAAAGGGAAATATAATGCTTCCTTTACATAATTCTTTGCAGGATCTTCTCTGAGAATATGGGAATCTCCTTTAAGGGTTCCCTCACCTTCTACAGCAACTAATGTTCTGTATCAGGTGCCCCCCTCTCCAGGGTTTCAAAAGAATCAACTTCCCCATCATTCCATTGTAGTGGAATCAGCAACGAGGAAGGTAAAAAGCAAGAAGAAGCATTCTTCTTATCCGCCAGGTCGTGCTTCTAGAGCACTTGATGCCTTTGGACGTCAAACCTTCCAAACACCTATGCTGGCATCAAGAATTATTTCTTATATATTTTATGAGTCTAACACTCCAGGAGGTCACAAAGAAATTATCTCTCTTGACTCCTTTTTTGTCAGAGCCTAAGGCTGCTGACTTTTCCTTGCTTCTTAATCATAGCCGGAATATCTCTTGGTTTCTTTCTCGTGCTTCTCTAGACTCTTGTGAGTTTGTTAGCAGATCCTCTGCTATTGCCATTGGAGCACGTCGTAGATCCTGGCTCCAAGCTTCTGACTTGAGCAGATGGGCACAACATACACTGGGTAATTCTCCTTGTACTGGAGAAAATCTCTTCAATAAGGAGGCTTTACGTCAGGTTGCTCATTGCTCCACAAACTTCCCTGGTTTTGGAGACCATTCTAAGCCACCTTCTTCCCCAGGAGGTAGGAAATGTCCTACCAAGCCTTCTTTCCCTAAGAAAAGAAGGTTTCACTCTTCTCCTGCCCATCATCCAGAGGTGCCCAAACAAGGGACACCTCGTCCTAGTCTGAAGTTTCCAAATTCTAGCCAGTCTCAACATACCCAGCAACCAAAGGTTCTGAGGGTTACAATTTACAGTTAACCTCTTCTTAACAGAAGTTTGTTCACTGTTTTTTCTTAAAGCTCTACACTGGGGTGTTCCTTTTTCAGTATGCTAAGCTGTCAGGATATTCTTGTCCATGGGTTTACAGAATTCTCCTCTTCTTTCTACCAAGAAGGGAGGTTACCACTATCTCATGATAGTTTCTGTCCCAACATGAACATTTTTTCCTTCAGCTGACTCGCCATATAGGTAAGTCACCCTCCCCCTCTCATCCAGGGTTTCCCCTGACTGAGTGGTACCATACTGAAAAGCTTCTCTAGCTTTCATTCCAGTGTAGACTTTTTGTTTCCTTGAGTACATTCTCAAGATAACTCATCAGACAGGGACAGGAATATCTCCTCTCCCTTTGTCTGTTTCTCTTTGTTTTGCACAGTAAGATTCTCTCTGCTGTTATTTCAGCTGCTGTGCATGCAGGAGTTCCAGTGATTGAACTACTGGTACTTTTCCTCAAGTTCCAGTCTATCTTCCAAAAATTTTTCTCTAGCCTCAGTAGTGATTCCAAGCTAGTCCTCATCTATCTTGGATAATCCTACCCACTTTAGGCTTCTCACATTATCTTCTTTCTAGCCATCTCCTTTCCTAGGATGTGGCAAGACACCTGACTTCAGTCAGTTTTATCTCATAATTCTCCTGCACAATGCTCTCTGCAATCTTCAGAGAAGCTTTCTACTATGGGCCCTTGCTACAGAGCATTGATCTTTGTCTCTGAGGGCTATTCTATATAGTAGAAAAAAGCTTATAAATCGTTTTCATGACTGTGAGGATTCTCCACACCCTCTTGTCTCCTGTTATAAGCTTTTTCTGCGTGAATATCCAAGGCTATTAGTAACGCATGATACCCCTATGTCCCTCCAGTGGGTCCTCCTGGTATCTTCTCTATGCGTTTCTACTCATCTATCATGTCAGAGTTCTAAAAGACTCCCGACTTGCTCTTTACAGACTGATATTATCCTCTGTTTTTCACGCAACCATCCTGGCTATTTTCCTGGATTGCATTCCTGCATCCTCTTAGCCCACGGAAATAGATTCTCTATATATCTGTCAAGTGGGTTTCACCCTCTTGTTATTGGATGAATCTTTCCCCTTCACATTCCCCATGTGAATGTTCTTAAGGGGCTTAGTGTATCTTCAGACTTATTGTCTACATATATATGTCTGTAAGCTGTGGGTGCATAATTTATTCCCCTATATGTATGTGTGTGTGTGTGTGTGTGTGTATATATATATATATATAGATAGATATATAGATAGATATAGATATAGATATGTGTGTGTGTATATGTATGTATATATATATATCCACTTATATATATATATGTTGATACATATTTCTGCATATCTAGATATGCATATATATATATAGGTATATATATCTCCCTATATATATATCTGTTGGGAGACTTTTTATAAATCGATATGTATTACATACTATCTCCTCACTGTCTATGCTATAGCAATTTGTACCTGTCTTAGAGGTTACAGTCAGTGAGCTCCCTTTTTCATACTGTTCCTTAGTATGAAGGGACTGTTATGTTCATAACCACTACTGTGGTGATAACAGCTTCCATTTTACTCTAGGTCTCCCTATCCTTGAAGATTCAAACTTCAATATCTTTCCTATCTCTCAACAGCTAGGAAAGATAGTGTACATCTTCATTGTTTTGAGTACACATTGTTCTCCTTGGGATTTTGGGCTTTTTTCCATACCCCTTCTTCCCTCCAAGACTGGGCTAGTTGTCAAAATCGGTCAGTCGTCGTCTTTTAGTCCTCAATGTTTTGACTCTGTACCTAAAAGAGTTTTCAGCTTTTTCTCATAAAGCTTTCCATTGAAGACCTGCCGTTCTAATCCTACCCCAGTTGACACCTGGATCACCTGCTTTTCCAGGTCTGGACCTTCACCCTCACTGCTGTGAGGTCACCTTGACGATTCCGCTACTGCATATCCAGTAGACTCCATCACGCTTTCTACTTCCTACAATCCAGTAGGTAAGCTCCATATTATAACTGTTCATTAAATAATTTTAATGGTACTTATCATACATGCCATGGACTCCTCTTCTGTAGTCCTTGGGTTTGCTGTTTTCCTTACAGCTCTTCTATTCTCAACTCCTACCCTCCATTCCCTCATGGGATGCCAGGGATTCCTGTGTGGGAAATGCACTCCTGTTCCAGGAACACGCATTTTATGGGATCTCCCCCTGGCATCTCTAGCTAGGGAGTCCCCATATGTGAAGACTTATTCCTGCTTGTTCCTGGAGATAGCACAGTTACTTACCTGTAACAGGTGATCTCTGGGAACAGCAGGAATAAGTCTTCACAACCCACCCACCTCCCCTAGGAGTTGTATCTATCTATCTCCTTTCCTCGTTCTCTCCCTTTGTCTCAGCTAGGAAACTCAACTGAGGAGAGACGGTGGAAAGGGCAGGAAGTCAGTGCACAGGCGTGAGGGATGCTCCCAAAAGCTTTCTGATTGGATGCTGGGGAGCATTCCCGTGCAGGCTCTGTCGGTACCGACGTACCCATATGTGAAGACTTATTCCTGCTGTTCCCAGAGATCACCTGTTACAGGTAAGTAACTGTGCTTTCTGTGGAGCCCAACGGACGTGGTCCTGTTTTCACCGTGGAAAAAGTAGAAAAGTTGATTGATTTTTTTTTCAGCTTCCCGGTTTGACACCGGTTCCCCTTCCCACCCTCGACTCGGTACACCGGCATCGAGCACAGTCATATTTTTGTTTTTGTCCTTCGTGACTAACGTTCGCGCTCTTTTTAGTTTTCACTGGCAGCCCGGTTGTTTGACCTCACAGGGGGCCTTTTTTCCCCGATGGCTGCCAGCAGGTTTAAAAAAATGTCATCAGTGTAAAAAGTTGATGTTTCTCACCGACACACACGACTGCTGCCTCCGATGTCTCAGCCCCGACCATGACCCGGTGGTCTGTGGGCCGTGTGGTAAGATGTCTTTGCAGTCTTAGAAGAGCAGACAGCAGCAGCGTGACAGGATTTTTTCTGAGTCCGCATCTGGCTGGGTCCGGACCTTGTCAGGAAGGCTCCCCAGACACCTTCCGGACTCGGTGTATCCCATCGGACTCTCCGGGTTTGGAGCCTCGGAATAGGTCCCTTCCTGAGGACACCCGGTTCTTGGATTTCATCAGGGACATGGCCAAGGCTTTGGCATTCCCTGCGGATGCCGAGGAGCTCGATGCCCTCCAGTATGACTTTCCCCCTAAGGAAGCCCTTACTGTACCAGTGCCTCCGATGTTGGAACTTCTGATGCTCGGCATGTGGGAGTCCCCGGCCTCGATGCCGGTGCTCAGCAAGCGGGTCGATTCCATCTATCGAGTCTGCAAGAGTCCTGGGTTCCAGAAAGCGCAGCTGCCGCAGAACTCCATTTTTGAGGAATTGGCCATGCAACGGCTGAAAAGCCAAAAAATGCACTCCTCAGTGCCGCCCAGCCGGGAAGCCCGGAACCTGGACGCCCTCAGCAGAAAGTGCTACCAGGGCTCGATGCTGTCATGTCGTGTCCATACTTACCAGTTGTACATGGGCATGTACTTGCAGGACCTGGCAAAGAGATTGCCGGGTTCTCAGCTGGCCTATCCGAGGAACCCTTGCAGCGCGTCAAACCTTGTCCACAGGGATCAGAGAGTGCTCAAAGTTCATGTCTCGAGCAGCTTACGACGGCTTCGAGGCCGCGGCCGGCATCGGTGCATGCCGTCAGGCCTGGCTCATGTCATCGGACCTAGAGCCGTGGGTTCAGGACAAGTTGGTCGATGTCCCGTGCCAAAGAGACAAACTCGTCGGCAAACCCATGACTGAGAAAGCTGCAAAAATCGAGTCTGAGTACTTGACCCGGACAAGGGTGTCGAAGAAGACATCTGCACCTTCTCACAAGAAGAAGGCCTCGGGGAAAAAGCCCTTTTTCCCGAGGAAGGGTATGGCTTACAGAAACTACCCCACTTACCAGGCCGCTCCAACTCCCCCAACAGGGACAGGCCAGAGGACAGGGGCATGGCCCACGTAAGCTGAAGACCCCCAAGCCTCCAGCTCCTGCTCCTACCCAGCCGGGAGGGGTTTTTGACTCCCAGTGCATAGCTCCTCTCCCACCAGTGGTTTGGCCCTGCACAGGAGGGAGGCTGGCCCTGTACAGTCACAGGTGGCCAGCCATTACTACCGACGCCTGGGTTTTGCAAGTAGTCCAGCAGGGCTATCTCCTTCATTTCAACAAGGTGCCCTCCTCCTTTTTCCCAGGAGAGCCTCTCAGGCCCCCTCTTCACAGGAACCTCCTCCTGCAGGAGTTGACAGGTCTGCTGAAGGATCAGGCGGTGGAACCGGTGCCCCACCACCTGCAGGGGCAAGGCTTCTACTCCAGGTATTTCCTCACACCAAAAAGAAAAGGAGGCCTATGCCCCATCCTGGACGTGCGAAATCTAAACAAGTTCCTGGTGAGGGAAAAGTTCAAGATGCTTTCCCTTGGGATCCTACTGCCTTACCTCCACCAGGGAGAGTGGCTATGCTCCTTAGATTTAAAGGATGCTTATACTCACATCCTCATACACCCAGACCACAGACAATACCTCAGGTTTGTGGTCGGAGGACACCACTTCCAGTACAAGGTGCTTCCCTTTGGCCTAGCTACCGCTCCCAGAGTATTTGCCAAATGCCTAGCAGTGGTGGCAGCCTTCCTCAGAAGCCAGGGTGTCTTCATCTTTCCATACCTGGACGACTGACTCATCAGGGGCCTATTGGCACAGGAGGCACAGCAGGCCACTGCTCGCACAGTCACTCTGCTCCAGCACCTAGGGTTTCTTATAAATCACGAAAAGTCCACTTTACTCCCCACTCAAAACTTGGAGTTCATAGGGGCAAGACTGGGCACACTTCAGGCAAAGGTTTACCTACCGCTGGACAGGGCAAGGCGGTTGCTGGACTTGGTACAGCAGGTCCAGCACAGGCCTTAAGTCTCCGCAAGGGTCTTCCTACGCCTCTTGGGCCACATGGCCTCCACGGTGCATGTGACTCCATATGCTCGATTCCACATGTGCACAGCTAAGTGGAGCCTCAGAGACCAGTGGACGCAAGCCAGTGGCCGCCTCAGAAACAGAGTAGCAATTTCCAAGCTACTGGTGACAGCCTTGCAATGGTGGCTTCATCCCCCCAATTTTCTTCAGGGAGTACCATTCCAACCTCCCTCTCACACCAAAGTGCTAATGACAGATGCCTCCTTGCTGGGCTGGGGAGCCCATTGCCAGGGTTCATGCACTCAGGGTCTGTGGTCCTCGTGAGAGGCTGTGCTTCAGATCAATCTTCTAGAGCTTCGAGCCATCCGCCTAGCTCTTCAAGCCTTCTGTCATCTTCTAGCACATCAATCTGTGCTGATACAGACAATCAGGTGACAATGTTCTACATCAACATACAGGGGGGCACAGGATCTTGCATCCTATGCCAGGAAACTCTGGACCTCTGCTCTTTTGCAGTGAGACATCACATGTCCCTAAAGGCAGTTTATCTGCCAGGTCAGGAGAACCTCCTGGCCAACAAGTTGAGCAGGATTCTTCAGCCTCCCAAATGGCAACTGAACCGGTATGTAGTCCAGTGGATCTTCAACCGTTGGGGTCTCCCATCTATGTATCTCTTTGCCAGCCCGCAAAACCATCAGTTGCCCCGGTTCTGCTCGAGGTAGTCGCATCCACTGAGCGTGGCGGCGGATGCTTTCCTGATCTCATGGACACATGACCTTCTCTATATATTCCCACCCACGCCCCTGGTGGCACGCACTCTGTTCAAGATTCTTTGG
Organism: Ichthyophis bannanicus; assembly: GCA_033557465.1. Taxonomy (NCBI): domain Eukaryota; kingdom Metazoa; phylum Chordata; class Amphibia; order Gymnophiona; family Ichthyophiidae; genus Ichthyophis; species Ichthyophis bannanicus. The sequence goes on along the minus strand of JAWIIG010000024.1, from coordinate 320,373 downwards.
GACAAAGCCTCGGTCATCCTGGTAGCCCCCAGGTGGCCCAGACAACCTTGGTTCCCTCTTCTCCTTCAATTGGGGGTCAAAACTCCACTCCCACTGGGGGTGCAGCCCGACCTCTTGACCCAGGAACAGGGTTCCTTGCTACACCCCAATCTCAGATCCCTCAATTTAATGGCCTGGCTGCTGAGAGGGTAGTACTTGCTCTTCTACTCCTTCCCAAAGAGGTTGAGGTGGTGTTGCAGGCCTCTAGGAGGCAATCCAGTAGAAAATCCTATGCGTTCAAGTGGTGTAGGTTTGAAGGGTGGTGTGCCCAGAATAAGGAGGACCCGTTCACTTGTCTAGTACCTCAGGTATTGCAGTACTTGCTCCACCTCTCAGAGTTAGGCCTCAAGTCTAACTCTGTCAGGGTCCACCTGAGTGCACTATCAGCTCACCACTCTCCAGTGGACGGGCAACCTCTTTCAGCTTACCCTTTTGATATCCCGATTCCTCAGAGGCCTCCTACTCTTGAAGCTCCCAGTTCGCCCACCGGCTACAGAGTGGGACTTAAATGTGGTCTTGCAGCGGCTTACTTGCCCACCTTTTGAACCAATGGCCACCTGTCATCTCTGTTTCCTTTCCTGGAAAGCACTCTTTCTGGTGGCACTCACGTCTGCTCGATGTGTGAGTGAGCTGAAAGCTTTGGTATCGGATAGGCCGTATACTCTGTTTTATAAAAACAGGGTGGTCCTACGTACTCACCCCAAGTTCTTCCCAAAAGTGGTTTCTTCGTTTCACCTTAACCAAGAGATGGTTCTTCCAACCTTCTTCCCCAGGCCACAGTCCAGCAAGGCAGAAGCGGTTCTGCATACCCTGGACTGTAAGAGGGTGCTTGCCTTTTATCTGGAGCATACGCGGGGACATCGGAGGGCTTCCCAGCTCTTCGTCTCTTATGACCCTAGTAAACTGGGTCTACCTGTCTCCAAGCGCACGTTATCCACCTGGGTGGCAAACTGCATTACCTGGGCTACAGGGCAGCGGACCTCCAGTTGCAGGGCCGAATCATGGCCCACTCTGTTAGGGCTAATGCCGCATCAGTGGCTAACCACCGCTCTGTTCCTTTGGCAGACATCTGCCGGGCCGCAACTTGGTCTTCAAGTCAGACTTTTGCAGTCCACTATTGCCTGTTGAGAGTCCCTGCGGGACAGGGTTTTCGGTCAGGCGGTACTCCGTAACCTATTCGAGGTTTAGGCAACTCCTACCCTCCGACCCTTTGGCGTCAGGCTACCGTGGAGGTTGCATTCTCGGAGAAAAATACTATCACTGCTGCTGCGGCTCTTCTAGAAGGAGCCATTTTCAACTATAGGTTCTTGGTACCTATAGCTAGGGAGGTCCCATATGTGAGGACTGACTTCCTGCTTGTTCCTGGAGAAAGCGTAGTTACTCACCTGTAACAGGTGTTCTCCAGGGACAGCAGGAATCAGTCCTCACGACCCTCCCTCCTCCCCTGGAGTTGCAGTCCTTTAATTAATTTTTTCTCATTTTTGTCATCTTTTTAGCTATGTCATCTGACTGAGCAAGATGGCACCCTTGGGCAGGAAGGGGTCCGCGCATGCGCGATGGAATCCCAAAGGCTTTCTTTAAAAGCTGTGGAATTGCTCCGCATGAGGGCTCCGTTGGCGCCGACGTCACCCATATGTGAGGACTGATTCCTGCTGTCCCTGGAGAACACCTGTTAAAGGTGAGTAACTATGCTTTCCTGCTTAAGGGGGCCAGTGGTAGGGTGATTTATTGCCTTACATCCTGTTTCATGTTTTCTCCAAGGAGTACATCTGATTCCATCCTCCCCCTTCCCCCCCAACCCCCAGTGTTCAATTATTCCTCTGTGGGATCTCTGCCGCTTCAGGCCTTGATGTTGAAGTGGGCTGCACTTAAAGATCTGACCCTCAACTGTCTGCCTTTCTGGTTGCAGTCTGTTTGGTGAGATATATCTTCAAGCCTGATCATGCAGGGATCCTTACGTATTCTCTCAGGAGGCCGTGTGCATTTGGCCTATTCCTTTTTTCTTGCCCAAGGTGGTATCTGTCTTCCATGTGAATCAAGTATACTGTTTTACCCTCTCTTGCTAAGGAGCAGTGCCAGATGAAGAACAAGGACTTTTGCCTGGAGGATGTTTGGGGAGTGCTTCTCTGGTACTGAAAGGTTATTAACGTTCCATAAATCAAACAATTTGTTCTGTTTGCAGGACTGCATAGAGATGATACAGCCATCTAGTCTACTTTAGTGCGATGAATCAAGGAGGGAATTGCTTCCACGTATGTAGTATATACCCAGCCATTTCCAGAGAGTTTTGCCTATGTATTCCACTCTGGCACAAGCGTCCTCATGGGTGGCGCATTGCTCAGTAGTCCCCTTAGACATTTGTGGGGCGGTAACATAGTTATCACTTTCCACTTTTGTGAAGCACTTACACTTGGATATCCATGCTCTGACAAACATGGTTCCTTATCGTTCCTCCAGTTTAGTCCTCCACCTCTGGGTAGTGCACTTCCTCCTGCAGCTTGGAGACTGGACCAATCCAAAATCTTGCCATCACCGGATGTGGCGTGCTGGAATTCCCCATCAGCCCCTGTGTGTCCAGTCTCCAGGAACAAGCAGGAATGAGTCTTCACATATGGGTACGTCGGAACCTACGGAGTCTGCGCAGGAACGCTTTCCAGCTTCCAATCAGAAAGCTTTTGGAAGCATCCCACCATGCCTGCGTGCTGCCTTCCCTCCTTTCCCAACTGTCTCTCCTCAGTTTTCGTTTTTCCGCGGAGCCGGCAGGACGTCCTCCTGTCACCGCAGAAAATTCTTCTTTTAATTCTTAGTTTTCTTGTGGTCGTGGCTGTCTTCCCCGACGCCACCGGTACCGCCGGTGTTTCTTTTTTCTTTCTTGTAAAATTTTTCCCTTTAAGGGATATATTTTTTCTTCTGAGTGTCTTACGGTTTTTCAGGCCTTCTAGGCCTCTCCATGTCTTCCATGGAACCGCCAGCCACTTTCTCCAAGAAATGCTCAAGCTGCGGCGGTACTACTTTATTTTTAGACTCCCTTAATTGGTGTCTAACTTGTTTGGGTCCTGACCTTTTACCTCCGGAGCCCTCGGGCAACAGTATTGTGAGAAGAGGTTTTCAACATCGAGTTTCCCTCGATATGAGGTTCCCTTCCAACTTCAGGGCACCGACCAGTTCTTCTACACAGGATCAGGTAACCCACAAACAGTCTGTTAAGACTAGCCAACCCTCGAGTGGTAGGTCTCATGCACAGCATGTAGACGGCTTCGGCCTTGCCCTCGAGGGCCCATTGGCTTCAAAACCCCGGCGGGCGTCTCCGGCCTCCAAAGCCTATGCGGGGTTTCAGGTTGTTCCTGGGGTTCACCCCTCCAGAACATACCTGAGCCATGCCCGGTGGTGGCATCCGCTTTGAGCGGTACCGATACCCCGGCATCGGCACTGGTGTGGGACGAAACACTCCTCACCAGGGATCATCGGCTGGCGTCCTCGGTACCTACGGGACCGGTGGATACGTTCCAGACTGACTTTCCAGTATCGGTACCGGCACCGCCCGATGTCGGTACCCTCCAGACGTACATCGATAGACTCGCTTCCTTCGATGCCGAGTCTGGAATCGATCTCTAGTCTGGAAGACTGGGTACCGACACGTCTTGGTACCGACACCTATCGGTACCGGACGCTCGGTACCGAGGGTTACTGCCGAAGGCTTTCGGTTACCTCGGTACCGATTGGGCTGTCACCGCTTGCTGCTCCGATGTCTGTGTCGGCTTCGGTTCTGACAACGGTATCGGTATCGGTACCGGTATCCACAGTAACATCATGGCCAGCTCCTTCCATGCTTCTTTCAACAGGATCGCTCCCTTCTATACCAAGTTTGGAGTCGATACCTGGCATGGACGATGGGGTACTGACTGTCGCTGGTCCTGACCTCCAGTACCAGCGTCCATCCGTTAAGGATCCCATACTGCACCGTGCAGGATCTTATATTCCTATATACTCAGATAGATCCTTCGGTGCCCAGGCTAGTTCTTCAGATCTAACCTGTCCAAGGGAGGTTCTCTTTGGAGATCCTTCTTTTCAGAGTTTCCTCCTGGATATGGCAAGATCACTTGCCATTCCTATCCCTGGACATGATCCTACACAAGGCTCTGTTTCTACCGAAGCAAAGGAAAACATAATGCTTCCTTTGCATCATTCCTTGCAGGATCTTCTTCTAGGAATGTGGGAAGCACCTTTAAAGGTACCCCCACCTTTCAGAGCAACTGATCTCCTATATCAGGTGCCCCCCTCTCCAGGGTTTCAAAAGACTCAACTTCCTCCTCATTCCATTGTAGTGGAATCAGCAATGAGGCGGGTAAAGAGTAAGAAAAAGCACTCTTCTTATCTGCCAGGTCATGAGTCTAAGACACTAGATGCCTTTGGACGTCAAACCTTCCAGACATCCATGCTTTCAGCAAGAATTCTCTCATATATTTTTTATATGAGTCTATCTCTTGAGGAGGTCACAAAGAAATTACATCTTTTGACTCCTTTTCTTTCAGAGCCCAAGAGTGCAGACTATTCCTCACTGCTTAGTCATATTCAAAATATTTCTTGGTTTCTTACTCGTGCTTCCCTAGACTCATTTGAGTCTGTTAGCAGGACTTCTGCTATAGCTATAGGGGCATGACGTAGAGCCTGGCTCCAAGCTTCAGACTTAGACAAATGGGCACAACAAAGACTGGGTAATACTCCTTGCACTGGAGAAAATCTCTTCAATAAGGAGTCTTTGTCAGGTTACTCAGTGGTCCACTGACTTACCTGTTTCTAAGGGCTGTTCTACGCCTTCTTCTTTCCCAGTAGGTAGGAAATGTCCTACCAAACTTTCTTCCCCTAGGGGGAGAAGGTTTTATCCATCTTCTGCCCATCATACAGATGTTCCCAAACAGGAGAAACATCGCCCTGGTCTGAAGAATCCAAACTCTCACTAGGCTCAGCAAACCCAGCAACCGCAGGGTTTCTGATTAATCATCATCATATTTCTTATGCCTCTTGGGGTTTAGAACCTGCAGTTTGCTTCTTCTCAGTAGAAGCCTCCCACTGCTTTCATTCTAAACTCTAGGCATGGATCTCTTTTCACAAGACATCCACTTTTTTCTCTGTTATACGAGCTCTTAGGATGTTCATGCCTATAGGTCACAGGTTTCTCCTCTTCTTCCTGCCAGGGAAAGAGGTTTAACAACTATCAAACGATAGCTTTTCTGTACCAGCATGAATTTTTCCTTTCTACAGACTTACCACATTGTAAGTCTCCATTCAGCTCTATCTTCTCTACCCTCGTACCAAGCATTTCCTCTGTAAGAGTGGTACTACTACACTGGAGGGCTTCTTCATCCCCTCTAGTTTTGTCACTCTTCCAGTGTGGAGTTTTTCCTCTGAGTTAACTCCCTTCTTCACTTTTGCTTTAGGGCAGCTTATCAGACAGGTCCAGAGCTTTCTTACTCCTGCTCTGTCTGTTCTTTCTGTTTTTAAACAGAAAAATTCTTCTGCTGTCTTACTAGCAGCTGCCCATGCAGGAGCTCTAGTGATGGGACCACTGGTTCTTTTCCACAAGCATCCAGGGTTGTCCTCCATGGACATTCTTTCTGGCCTTAGTAGTGACTCCAAGACAGTGGATTCATCTTTCTTGGAAAATCTAATCACTACAGGTTTCTTGAATTGTCTTCTATTCTTGCCATCTCCAATTCCCTTGGGTTTGGCAGCATAGTTGACGTAGGTACTGGCTTTTCCAACAGCCAGTTCTATCCCCTAATTCTCCTGCATCATGCTCTCTGCAACTCTACAGAGAAGCTTTCCACTATGGGCCCTTGCTAGAGAGCATTAGGATTTTCTCTAACAGCTGTCTTAGATGGTTGGAAAAGGCTCCCTCAGTCATGCCCTCATGACTGGAAGGGTTCTTCCTACCCTATCTCCTTTTTAAAACAAAGGACATGGGCCTTCTCTTACGTGAAAGATTAAAGAGTTGTTCAATTCCCTGGTTTGGTCCTCTGGATCCCCACCGGGAATATGCTCTTTTTTTCCCCTGCAGCTCGTCCTCATGGTATCCTAATCCTTCATGGACAGCGCATATTCAGCTAAAGAATGCATGATACCCTTTTTGCCCCTCAAGTAGGTCAACATGGTATCTCATTCCTATGCGTCTTCTGTCCATTTACCATGCTAGAATTCTGGAGACTGATATTATCCTCTGCTCTTCACGTAACTATCCTGGTTATTTCACTGGCTAGCATTCTTGCAGCAATCTAGTCTGTTCCTTGTCAGGGAGGTTTTTCCCCTGACTCCCTCCATCTTAACCAGGGGGAATAGATTCTCTATATATCTTAAGTAGTTTCCACCTTCTTGTTAGATGAATCTTTCCTCTCCACATATCCTATGTGAATATACTTCTATAGGCATATCTCTGTCTGCTTAACTGCAGACACCTATATATAGGCCTATATATTCATATCTATATATATATATCTGTATACATCTCTATAGATATATATATCTGTCATTTGTGTGTATATATGTTATACCCTTCTATATCTCACTATAGATATATTCTTATATGTCTATCTATATATCTATATGTGTATATATCTATCTATCTATCTATATATATATATATATATATATATGTGTGTGTGTCTGTCGAGATATTTTATTATAGGTAAATATGTATTCACATACTTATCTGACTGTCTATGCTCATATAGCTATACATATCTCTATATGATTCTGTCAATTGGGCTCTACCCATACCATGCTGTCCAGCATGTTTGGGGTTCTACACACACAACCACTTCCTGTGGTAGTTAACAACTTCTACCATAACCTTAAGGTTTAGGTACCCCTGAAGCGCTCCATCTCCAGTATCTTTCCTAGCTACACCAGTTAGGAAAGACATTGCGGATCTTCAGTTAATCAGCAGATCTAATGCCTCAGAGATCTGTCCTTATTTTTGGGATGCAGGGTTTTTTTTCTGAGACCCTTACTGCTCGGTTTGTGTTGAATGGTTTTACTTTGTTTTAAATTGGTTAATTTTCATCGGGCTGGCTGTTGGCTGTGGGGCTCTCCCAGTGGGGTCTGTTCCAGTGGAAGTCTGAGCAGGCAGAGTGCCTGCATAAACATAAAAAAAAAAATTAAAAAAATAACTACAGCTCTGTGAAAAGAGGTCACGAAGGAAGCTGTGGGACTGGGCATTGTACGGTTGCCAGGGCCCTCTTATTGCCAGAGTCAAGGGGTCCTAGGATCCTCCCGGGTCATTAGGCTCATGTCAGCGGGCTCTCAGTGTGTGATTTGTGGCACTCGGAGGGGCACGAGCGCAGGGACAGGTATCTGTCAACACTATGTTACAGTATCAGTTAGTATGGAAGAGCAGTTGGAGAGTGCCATAGCATCTGGTTCCCAGGAGGCGATCCTGGGAGCGGCAGGTGAAGCAGAGATAGCGGGAACTTCCGCGGCACCTCCAGAAACAGTATCTGGTACCTCTATTGCGCATTTGGTCCCTGATTTGGCTGCGCAAATGGATGATTTTAGTCCGGACTTTGTGTTGCTTATGCATCAGGTGTTTTGCCGCAGAAGGCAGGGTCAGCAGTTAGCGTCCTTCCCTATTCCTTCCTCTGGTGCGCGGGCTGGCCTAGCGGAGAGTGGAAGTTTAGTATTGAAGGCGGCCAAGAGACCGCGGCTGCCGGATCCTGTCCTCTCCGAGACAGACTAGCAGGACGGAGAGGAAGCAGAGTGTAATGTAGATACAGACATGGATGAGTTAGAAGAAGGGGAGATGCCGGAGCCTGAGGACCAGGCGAGGATCATTAGAGTGTTTTGGAGGGAAGAATTGCCGGCTCTTGTTACGGAGGCTCTTCAGACTCTTCGACTAGCTGCGCAGCAGCTGGCTGAGGAGGAGGATGGTGCAGATCCCATTATTCAGGCGGTACGTCAAACGCAGGTGGTCTTTCCTATCCATAAGGTGATAGATCAGATGATTCAGAACGAGTGGGATCATCCTGAAGCAGGGCTCAGGGGGATGAGAATCATGAATAAGCAATATCCCTTGGCGGATAAAGACAAGGAGAGGTTCCGTTCCCCGAAAGTGGATGCAGTGGTGTCAGCAGTAACGAAAAAGACCACAATTCCGGTAGAAGGCAGTGCGGCTTTAAAGGAAGCGCCAGATAGAAAAATGGATGGTTTATTGAAACAGTCTTTTGAGGCAGATGACGTGGCTTTGCAGGCCCCCATCTGTGGGGCTTGGGTGGCGAGAGCCTGTCTTTGCTGGGTCCAGCACCTAGCACAGTCGGCGTCTTTAGAGCACGACGACGTGCGTGCTCTACAACGCTTAGAATCCGGATCGGCCTATTTGGCTGATGTGCACTTTGACCTCATTCGAGCCGTATCGAATAGTATGGCTTCCTTGGTAGCGGTTCGGAGATCCCTTTGGCTAAAGAATTGGGCAGCTGATGGCTCTTCTAAATTGCGGCTCGGCAAGCTCCCGTTCAAGGGGAAGTTGTTTGAAGATCTGTATAAGTTGGTCAAGGATTTGGGTGAGTCCAAGGGAGGCCGTCTGCCGGAGGATAAGCCCAGGCAGGGAAAGTCTGCTTCGGCCTTTCGAGGTCAGTTTAGAGATTTTCGGAGATTTTATCGCCTCGTTTCGCGGGATCCCAAAGAGGCAGATTTGCGACTCGTGCCCAGGGGTTCCATGGGTTTTGCGGTGCCAGTAGAGGTTTTACAGCGGCGGCCGCTGCAACCTCCCGGAAGCCACAATGAAGGGCAGCAAGTCCCGGCAGAGTGTCAACCAATTGGAGGGCGTTTTCGGGGGTTTCTTTCTGCCTGGGCCCGCATTATGTCCGATCAGTGGGTCTTGGAGATCATCTGCGACGGGTATGCCTTAGATCTCGCAAGGCCGGTATTGGACTCGTTCGTGTCTTCCCCCTGCAGGGAAGTCGCTTCAAGTGCGACAGACTTTAGACCGCCTCTTGCAGTTAGGAGCGGTTGTTCCAGTCCTGCCAGCGGAGTACGGCAGGGGTCGTTACTCTATTTATTTTGTGGTGCCAAAGGAGGATTGCGCTCTTGGGCCAATTCTGGACCTCAAAGGGGTCAATCGCTGTCTCCGGGTAAACCATTTTCATATTGGAACACTGCGGTCAGTTATTGTCGCAGTTCGGCAGGGAGAGTTCTTGACGTCCCTCGATCTCACGGCGGCCTATCTCCATGTCCCGATTCGAGCGTCCCATCAAAAGTTTCTCCGTTTTGCGCTTCCTTTGGGGCACTACCAATTCCAGGCACTGCCCTTCGGGTTGGCGACAGCTCCACGCGTGTTCACCAAGGTAATGGTGGTCGTAGCGGCAGTGCTGCGGAAGGAGGGAATATTGGTCCATCCGTACCTAGACGATTGGTTGATTCGAGCGAAGTCCCAAGCCGAGAGTGAGAAAGCCACGGACAGAGTCGTGGGGTTTCTCCAGAGTCTGGGCTGGGTGGTCAACCCGGTCAAGAGTCACCTGGCCCCGACTCAGGTTCTCGAGTATTTGGGTGTGCTATTCGATACCCGTAAAGGATCGGTGTTCCTGACGGAAAAGAGAGCGGTGGCGCTCTGATGCCTGGTACGGGCCTTCCGAAAGCTAGTAGCACGTGGAAGTATCTTCAGGTGCTAGGAATGATGGTGGCGACATTGGAGGTGGTACTTTGGGCCAGGTTTCATATGAGATCATTGCAGCGAGCCTTGCTGCGCCGCTGGTCCAATCAGTCCGATCCGTTGAGCAAACGGTTTCCCTGTCCTCCACGAGTCCGCCGGGATCTGCGGTGGTGGATGCGACCTACAGCCTTGCGAGTGGGAATGCCCTTAGAACAGTCGGTATGGGTTCTGCTATTAACGGATGCCAGCCTCGCAGGCTGGGGAGCGCATTGCGGGGTAGACTATGCGCAGGGGCTGTGGTCCCTGGAGGAAAGTGGCTGGTCGATAAACCATTTGGAGCTCAGAGCGGTGTTTCTGGCTCTGAAATGCTTCAAAGCGCAAGTGACACGGCAAGCGGTTCGGGTACTTTCGGACAATGCCGCGACCGTGGCGTACATAAATCGGCAGGGCAGTACCGGGAGCGTGGCCTTGGAGGCAGAGGCCGAGGGACTGTTCTCCTGGATAGTCGCGCTTGCTAGCGATATCGGCGGCACACATCGCCGGAAAGGACAACGTGACGGCGTATTTTCTCAGCAGGGTCCAAGTGGATGCGGGAGAATGGGAGTTGCATCCGGAGGTGTTTGCGCAGTTGGTGCTCCGATGGGAGGTGCCAGTCATGGATCTGATGGCCACCTTCCAGTCCGCAAAAGTAAATCGGTTTTTCAGCAGGCGACGGGAACCCATGTCCGAGGGGTTAGACGCCCTGATGCGGCCGTGGCCCTCCACAGGTCTTCTCTACGTATTTCCCCCGTGGGCGCTCGTCGGGCGAGTGATTCAGCGCATCGGGGGAGGGTGCTATTGATAGCACCGATTTGGCCTAGGCATCCGTGGTATGCCAACCTGATAAGGTTGTTGGACGGAGTCCCATGGCGCCTTCCTTTGTCATCGGAGCTTCTGATCCAGGGGCCGCTGCTGATGCCACGGGTTAAGAGATTCTTGCTTACGGCTTGGCCATTGAGAGGGCGTGACTGAAAAAGAGAGGCTACTCCAGTTCGGTGGTGGCGACTTTGCTTCAAGTTCGGAAGCGTTCAACTTCGCTGACATATGTTCACGTTTGGTGGATATTTGAGGACTGGTGTTCGAGACGTCGGATCCACGCTGCCACGGCGTCAGTACCGGTGGTGTTGGATTTTTTGCAAGATTGCTTTGATAAGGGGCTGGCCGCCAGTTCCTTGCGGGTGCAGCTAGCAGACTTGGCCTGTTACAGGGGTAAGGTGCAAGGGGTAGTTCTCAGGGTGCACAGTCATGTCGTACGGTTTCTTAAAACAGTTTCCTGCTTACGTCCAGTGCGACGCATTGCAGTCCCACCATGGGATCTCAACTTGGTGTTACGGGCGCCGGGGAAAGTTCCGTTTGAGCCCTTGGGCCAAGTCTCGGTCAAAGATTTGACTCTTAAAACTGTGTTTTTGGTTGCTATTTGTTCAGCTAGGCGCATTTCGGAGCTGCAGGTTCTTTCGTGTAGGGAGCCTTTCCTATGCTTTTCTTCTCAGAAATTAGATCTCCAGGAACAAGCAGGAATGAGTCTTCACATATGGGTACGTCGGTACCGACGGAGCCTGCACGGGAATGCTCCCCAGCATCCAATCAGAAAGCTTTTGGGAGCATCCCTCGCACCTGCGCGGGACTTCCCGCCTTTCCCACTGCCTCTCCTCAGTTTTCGTTTTTCCGCGGAGCCAACAGGACGTCCTCCTGTCACCGCAGAAACTTTTTTCTTTAAAATCCTTATTTTCTTGTTTTCTTGTGGTCGCGGCTGTCTTTCCCGCCAATACCGGTACCGCCGGTGCTTTATTCTTTTCTTTTCAAACTTAGAGAAATATTTTCTCCTCAGTTTTTTGTTTTAACTTTTTGGGGCCTACCAGGCCTTTTCCAACATGGAGCCTTCTTCCCCTAAGAAGTGCCTTCACTGTGGAAACTTAGTTTTCTTTTTAGACTCCAATGCTTGGTGTCTAACCTGTTTGGGTCCTGACCCTTTTTCCCCTGATACCTCAGGCTATTTTATTGGGAGAAGACCTTCCGTTTTTTGAGTTTCCCTCGATACCGTTTTTCCTTCTGAAGTGAGGACACCGGTTTATTCTTCTCTCCAGGATCAGGTAACCCACAAACAGTCTGTTAAGACTAGCCAATTCTTGAAGGGTAAGTCTCATGCCCACCATGATGACGGCTCCGGCCTTGCCCTCAAGATCCCATTGGCAATACAACCCCGGCGGGAGTCTTCGGGCTCCAAAGCATTTCCGGGGTTTCAGGTTGTTCCTGGGGCTCAACCCTCACAGAACATACCTGAGCCATGCTCGGGGGTGGTATCCGCTTCGAGCGGTACCGATCCCCCGGCATCGGCACCGGTGTCGAGTGTTCCACTCTTCACCAGGGATCGTCATCTGGTGTCCTCGGTACCTTTGGAGCCGATCGATATCACCCAGATTGGCTTTCCTGTGGCCCAGCCATGCTCGGGGTTGGTACTGGCTTTGAGCGGTACCGATGCATTGGCATCGGTGTCGAGTGTTCCACTCTTCACCAGGGATCGTCATCTGGTGTCCTCGGTACCTTCGGGGCCGATCGATACGACCCAGATTGACTTTCCTATATCTTCGCCATGTTCGGGGTTGGCATCGGCTTCGAGCGGTACCGATACCCCGACATCGGCGCGGGTGTCGAGTGTTCCACTCTTCACCAAGCATCGTCGTCGGACGTCCTCGGTACCTTCGGAACCGATCGATACGACTCCGATTGACTTTCTTGTATCGGCATCGCCGATACCACCATCAACGTCGGTACCTTCTAGACATGCATCGATAGACTCGCTCCTTTCGATGCCGAGTCTAGAATCGATATCCAGTCTCGATGACTTGGTACCGACGCGTTTCGGAACCAATCCATTTCGTTGCCGACTACGCAGTACCGAGGATATTTACCAAGGCTCTCTGGTTACCTCGGCACCGCTTCAGCAGCCCCCGATTATTGCTTCGATGACATTATCGTCTTCGATACCGGTACCGGTATCAATGTCGATTCCTGCAGTTCCATCGGTGCCATCGATCCTTTCTATTCCTAGTTTGGAATCGATACCAGGCACTGACAATGCAGTACTAACTGCCTCAAATCAGAACTGTCAGTATCACGGTCCATCTAGCAGGATTCTTTTTCTGCACCAGTCCAGTATGTCTTCTGGTGCTCAAGCTGCTCCTTCAACCTCAGCTTACCCAGGAATAGTTCCTATTGGAGATCCTTCTTTTCAGAAATTTCTCCTTGATATGGCAACCTTTCTTGCCATTCCTATTCCTGGCTTTACTCTTGACCAAGATCCTGCAGATAAGGAAAATATAATGCTTCCTTTACATCATTCTTTGCAGGATCTTCTTCTGAGGATTTGGGAATCACCCTTAAAGGTTCCTTCGCCTTCTACAGCCATGAATGTTCTGTATCAGGTGCCTCCCTCTCCGGGGTTTCAAAAGAACCAACTTCCACATCATTCCATTGTAGTGGAATCAGCAATGAGGAAGGTAAGAAGCAAGAAGAAGCATTCTTCTTATCCGCCAGGTCGTGCATCTAAAGCACTTGATACCTTTGGACGTCAAACCTTCCAAACTTCTATGCTGGCTTCAAGAATTATCTCATATATTTTTTATGAGTCTGACACTTCAGGAGGTCACAGAGAAATTATCTCTTCTGTCCCCTTTTTTGTCAGATCCTAAGGCCACTGACTATTCCTTGCTTCTTAATCATAGCAGGAATATCTCTTGGTTTCTTTCTCGTGCTTCTCTAGACTCTCTTGAGTCTGTTAGCAGATCCTCTGCTATTGCCATTGGAGCACGTCGTAAAGCCTGGCTGCAAGCTTCAGACTTGAGCAGATGGGCACAACATACACTGGGTAATTCTCCTTGCACTGGAGAAAATCTCTTCAATAAAGAGGCTTTACGTCAGGTTGCTCATTGCTCCACTGACTTCCCTGGTTCTGGAAACCATCCTTAGCCTTCTTTTTCCCCAGGACGTAGGAAATGTCCTACCAAACCTTCTTTCCCTAAGAAAAGAAGGTTTCACCCTTCTCCTGCCCATCCTCCAGATGTACCCAAGCAAGGGACATCTCATCCTAGTCTGAAGTCTCCAGACTCTAATCAGTCTAACCATAACCAGCAACCATAGGTTCCTGTATGTTGCAATCTACAGTTAACTTCTTCTTAGCAGAAGTTTATTCTTCAAACTTTACACTGTTTTGTTTCTTTTTCAGTATGCTAAGCTCTTAGGATTCTTTTGTCCATGGGTTACAGAATTCTCCCCTTCTTACTACTACGAAGGGAGGTTACAACTATCCCATGATAGTTTCTGTCCCCACATGGACATCTTTTCCTTCAGCTGACTTACCATATGGTAAGTCACTTTCCAACCCACTCTCTTCCAGGGTTTCCCCTGCTTGGGTTGGTACCATACTGAAACACTTCTCTTTCTTCCAGTGTAGACCTTTTGTTATCCTTCAATACATGCTCTGAACAACTCATCAGACAGGGACGGGAATATCTCTGCTCCCTTTGTCTGTTTTCTCTCTGTTTTATACAGGAGAATCCCCTCTGCTGTTTGTTTAGTTGCTGTGTATGCAGGAGTTCCCGTGATTACTTCAATACTCATTGCAAGCTACTTTCAACTATCTTGCATAATACCACTCGCTGCAGGTTATCTTCTTCTAGCCATACCCTTTCCTAGGATGTGGCAACATGCCTGACTTCTGTCAGTTTTATCTTATAATTCTCCTACGCAATGCTCTCTGCAATCTTCAGAGAAGCTTTCTACTATGGGCCTTTGCTACAGAGCATTGAACTTTGTCTCTGAGGGGTTTTCCCATATAGTAGAAAAAGTTTATATAATCATTCCATGGCGTGAATGTCCAAGGAGTTCCCAGTCTTGCAGGAATCTACCCCTTTTTTCCTTGCAGCTTGGCATTATGCTTTTCTGCTCCACTTGGACAACGCATACTCTTTTAGTATACATGATACCCCTGTGTCCCTTGGCTGGGTCATCCTGGTATCTTAGTCTATGCGTTTTTTTGTCCTTTGGACATGTCAGAGTCCTAAAGTACTCCTGACGTGCTCTTGCCAGACTGCTATTATCCTCTGTTTTTTCACGCAATCATACTGGTTATTCCACTGAACTACATTCCTGCACTGCAGAAATAGATTCTCTATATATCTTCAGGTGGTTTTTACCCCCTCATTATTAGATGAATCTTTTCCCATCACATTCCCCATGTGCATGTTTTTGTGGGGCTCAGTTGCACACATGTATCCTCAGACTTATATTCATGTATGTATATGTCCTATACATACATATTTCTGTAGTCTGTGTGGGCATAAGTCATGCCCATATATATATATATATTTATCACACATATCTAAACATATATGCACATATATATATATATGTATGTATTTCCATATATATATATATATATATATATATGTGCCCATTGGGAGATGTCCATAGGACGCTATGTATTACCTACTATCTCCCTAACTGTGCTATAAAGCTTTTACCTTCTTAAGGGGACCAGACAGTCAACTTGCCTATTCTCATACGGCTCAGTAAGTGGGAGCGGTTATACACTCAATTACTGCTGTGATGTCAACAGCTTCTATTTTTGTTATAGATCTCCCTGTCTATGAAGTATCAAACTTCAATGTCTTCCTATCTCTTACCAGCTAGGAAAGACAGTGTACATCTTCATTATTTCTGAGTACATTTCTGTTCTCCCTGGGAATAGGGGCTTTTTTCCATACCCCCTCTTCCCTTCAGGACTGGGCTAATTCTCCAGATCGGTCAGTCTTCTTCTTTTAGTCCTCAATGTTAATAACTCTGTACCTAAAAGAGTTTTTAGCTTTTTCCCATAAAGCTTTCCATTGAAGACCTGCCGTTCTTCTTCTACCCAGTTGACACCTGGGTCACTTGCCCATTCCAGGTTTGGAACTTCATCCTCACTGCTGTGAAGTTACCTTGAGGATTCCGCTACTGCATCTACAGTACACTCCATCACAGTTCTACTTCCTACAATCCAGTAGGTAAGCTCTATATTGTACTAGTTCATTAAATATTTTAATGATACTTGACATACATTCTAAAGACTTTTTCTCTGTAGTCTTTAGATTTGCTGTTCCTCTACAGCTCTTCTCTATTCAACTCCTACCCCCCATCCCTCAGGGGATGCCGGGGATCCAGGTTTGGGAAATGCCGTCCTGTTCCAGGGATACGCATTTTATGGGATCTCCCCTGGCACCCACAGCTAGGGAGTCCCTATATGTGAAGACTCATTCCTGCTTGTTCCTGGAGATAGCACAGTTACTTACCTGTAACAGTTGATCTCTGGGAACAGCAGGAATTAGTCTTCACAACCCACCCACCTCCCCTAGGAGTTGTATCTGTCTATCTCCTTTCCTCTTTCTCTCCTTCTGTCTCAGCTATGAAACTCAACTGAGGAGAGGCAGTGGGAAAGGCGGGAAGTCACCGCGCAGGCGCGAGGGATGCTCCCAAAAGCTTTCTGATTGGATGCTGGGGAGCATTCCCGTGCAGGCTCCGTCGGTACCGACGTACCCATATGTGAAGACTAATTCCTGCTGTTCCCAGGGATCACCTGTTACAGGTAAGTAACTGTGCTTTCTCCGGACGGTGCCTTCTTTTTTGCCTAAGGTGGCTTCTCCCTTTCATATGAATCAGACCGTGTCTCTTCGGTCTTGCGGGCAGAAGGAGAATCGGTTGCGGAACGGGGCTTGAGCCGCTTGGACATAAAGACACTTGTGGCATTATTTGGCAGTCACCGAGCCCTTCCGTAAGTCAGATCGGTTGTTTGTGCTGTTCGGCGGGCCCAGGAAAGGGGAGGCTGCGGCAAAGGCATCCATTTCCAGATGAATTCGGGAGGCAATTGTCTGCTTACCTGTTGCAGGGGCGTTCGGCTCCTGTGGGTTTGAGAGCTCGTTCTACCAGAGCACAAGCAGCTTCCTGGGTGGAGCATAGTCTTGTTCCGCCGGTAGAAATCTGTAAAGCAGCGACTTGGTCGTTGCTACATACTTCAGCAAACAGTGACGACAGTTTAGTCCTCATTCCTGCCCTCAGGTTAATAGGTTGGCACGGCACGCGGTCAGTCCTGAGCAGCGACGATGCAGGTGAGTGTCTTGGCACGATAGCCACTTCTCATGCTCATTATAGATATGCTGATTTTTTGCTCTTGTTTTCGTGAGCTGTGTAGGGTCGGCAGGTAGGGGAGCGTTTCATAGGGAAACTTTCCTCCTTTCCCTCTTCACAGAGGGGTTCAGTCTTGTTAAGAGTTTACATTGTTTATTTTGGGCTTTAAGCTACTTATTTGTTGCTCTGTTGAGTCTGCTTTGTCAATAGTTCACTGGGGCTGATGGGGAATTCCAGCACGCCACATCCGGTGATGGCAAGATTTTGATTGGTCCAGTCTCCAAGCTGCAGGAGGAGGTGCACTACCCAGAGGTGGAGGACTAAACTGTCGTCACTCAAGGAACTACAATTACCAGGTAAGTGTAACTTCTATCTTTTGGCTCTTTGGTATTGAAAGCTGCAGTGTCTTCTTCCCACCCAGTGGAGTCATAGCTTTGGTATGTCCCACTTCTCTGGGCTGGTCTATCAGGATGATATGGAAGGTAACATGTTACTTCACAGATAATGTCCTTTCCTTGAGTCCTCCTTGACCAGTCTAGTACCCACCCTGGATAACTGTTTGGTCTGATATTCTCTGTGGTTGCCCTTCGGGCTCATACCCTTCTGACAAATCTTCTGTTGAAGCTTATCCTGTACATAGTTACTGTTATTGTTCTGCTGAACCTGGTTACCTTCACTGATGTGTGATTTCTGAGGTTCCTCACCATATGGTTTGATATGAATACTGAAGGCTCCCTCTAGAGGTTCTGACTGATATAGCATGATGTCAAAAGAAACTTCTGGACATTTCCTCTGTCGCCACATCTGCAGGTAGTGGGACACTACTACTAATTATTTGTAAAGGGCTACAAGGTACATGCAGTGCTGTACAGAGACATGTAAGAGACTGTCCCTTCTCATCAGAGCTTACAATCTAGTCAAACCAACCCATTTGTCTGGACTGATCTAGCAGGACTCAAGGGAAGGACATGTATCTGGTAAGTAAAATGCCACTACAGTTGCTTTAACTTGTCAGAGAGTACTGAATCAAGAGGACATGAAGCTGAAGCAAATCGTAGAAAGATTGTTTTTTTTTTTTTGGGGGGGGGGGGTTGTTGTAAATCAATCTAGGGCATAATTAAGCAGTAGAATCTGTGGCTGGGGGGATGTAGTCGAGACAACTAGCAGGGTTCAGAAGAGGTTTGTACAGCTTCTGGAAGAAAAGTCTATAAAACTTTAGCCAGGTAGACTTAAGAAAGGCCACTGCTATTCTTAAAAATGAGCTGTGAGAAATTTTGATCTACTTTTTTAGAATCTGCTGGGTACTTGTGGCAAGGTCTGGTTATTGTCTAACAGAAGGTGGGGCTCATTTGACCTTGGTCTGACATTCTTGTGTTCTAGAAATGTGACTTTCTACCAAATAAAACTTAAGATGTTTAAGCTGCCCCAAGCCTTAGAAAAGAAAAACATTTTAAAATTCAGAATGAAAGAAATTATGTGAAAAAATTATAGAAATTTGTTTTTAGGACATGAGGGACTGGGATGAAATGAAGGACAAAAACATGTTTAGTAATGTTTTACAGTATGTTTGTAGGAAATCCTGCAGTTACAACTGCCCTAGAAGTTTCATAATGTGCTCTTACATCCCTAAAGGTCTCGTGCTCACAAGAAAAATCTTACTTTGAATATTTTGTTGTCCATCAAATGTTGATAAATTACTGTAACTAATGATCTTTGCTGCATTGTAGAAATTTTGCTGAAAATGTAAATTTATTGCTAGAACATAAATTTTATCAGCTCCTCATGATTTTGTTTCTGAAAGAGAAAGTTAAATCTAATCTCCAGGAACAAGCAGGAATGAGTCTTCACATATGGGTATGTCGGTACCGACGGAGCCTGCGCGGGAACGCTCCCCAGCTTCCCAAAAAAGAAAAGCTTTTGGGAGCATCCCACAGCGTCTGCGCGCTGCCTTTCCCGCCTTTCCTAACCGCCTCTCCCCAGTTCTTCTTTTCCACGGAGCCAGCAGGTCGTGTTCCTGTCACCGCTGAAGAAGTTCTTTGTTTTATTTTATTTCTTTGGTCGCGCGTCTGCCTTCTCCGACGTCGGACCGGTACCGCCGGTCTTTCTTTCTTTTCTTCAAAAACAAAAAACAAAACAAAACATATTTTTCCCTCACTTAGTGTGTTTTTCCTCTTTTGGGCCTTAAGCCTCACGAAAAATTTTCTTTATGGAAAAACCAGCCTCCAGGTTTAAAAAATGCACTAAGTGCAGCGGTACTATTTCTGTTACCGACACCCATGAATGGTGTCTCAAATGTTTGGGTCCTGACCACTCCATTTTGGATTGTCCGTCCTGCTCCTTGATGTCCAAACGAGGTTTACAGAACCGAGCAGCCAAGCTCTATGTTCTGTTTCCCTCTGATGCAGCTTCAGTGGCATCGACGTCTTCCAGGGCTGCTTCTTCCTCCCATGGATCTCAGGTAACCAAACATAAATCCAGCCGGTCCTCGAAGGGTAGATCTCCTTCCAAGCATCGAGATGCCTCCGGGCTTGCCCTCGAGGATCCTGCACCGGCAAAACTACCGCGGCGGGAAGCTCCGGCTTCCAAAGCTCCACCTATGGGGTTACAGGTTGACATCGATGGCACGGCCTCAACCGATCACCTGTTAGAATGCTCTGGGGTACTGGCACAACCTTCCGGTACCGAATTCCAGGCATTCATGGCGTCGATGGATTAGAATGTTCTATCCATGCAGCAGGCTATCACGACCATCATTCAAGCTGCGACGCCGCTGATGATGCAACAAACTCCGTTGTCGGTATCGGCCCAGGTACCGGCACCAATGCCAGTACCGGTACCGACTGCATCGACATCGGCCATGGTGTCGTCTGCAGCGGTTCCCTGTCTAGGGATGCCCATTGTTACCGAACCGGTACCGATAACGCCCGATGTCGATACGGTTCGGTACGCGTATCGAGCTTTGAAAGAGCACCCTGATAGTCGATACTTTGATTCCTCCGAAGATTCTGATGCATCGGAGGCATCTGCTGAAGTATCCATAGCCCTTCCTGAAGAGACTTCTTCTCCAAAAAGAAGAATGTCTCCTCCAGAAGACTTGTCCTTTCAAGACTTCATAAAAGAAGTGGCTAAAGGGCTCTCTATTTCAGTAACCTCTGAATCAGAGCCTAGAGCTAAAAAATTGGATATTTAGGTTATTCTAAGGCTCCTAAGGAGGCAGTCACCTTGCCAATTCATGAGATTCTCTATGATCACATGATTGACTTATGGGAGACTCCTCTCACTATCTCTCCTCATTCTCGTAGGTTGGACACTATGTACCGTGTCCCTCCTTGTCCTGGTTTTCATAAAACACAGCTTCCTCACCATTCTATTGTGGTGGAGTCAGCTATGAAAAAGATAGAGTGCAAAAAGACACTCCTCTGCTCCTCCAGGAAGAGAATGCAGGACCTTGGATGCTTTTGGTAGTAAAATCTTCCAAGCCAGTATGCTCATTGCCAGAATCAACTCCTATAGTCTTTATATGGGTATGTTTCTGAAAGAAGTTGCAGATAAGCTGCACACTTTCCTCCCTTTTCTTCCAGAAGATAAAAGGGAAGAATTTCTTATTTGGCTTAAGCATACTCAAGATATTTCAAAGTTTTCCAACCGTGCAGCTTTTGACTCCTTTGAGGGTGCCAGCAGAGCTTCAGCCATTGCCATAGCTGCACGCAGAATTGCTTTGCTCCAAGCTTCTGATCTAGAATCTTGGGTCCAGGATGGCTTGGGAAATCTTCCCTGTACAGGTGAAAACCTGTTTGGCAAAGATTGGCAAATAAAAGCCACTCAAATGGATGCAGAAAATTCTGCTTTGGATAGACTTTCAAAGTCAACCTCCATTCCTGCCAAAAAAAAACCTTTCAAGAAGTCTTTTTTCAAGAAAGGCAGATTCCATCCTGCTTCTGGCCAACAATCATCTATAGGTCGTTTTGCTGCTAAGCGTCAGCAACCTAAACAGGCCAGGCCTAAGCCTACAGGGGCTGCTGCAACTCAGAAGACCCAGCCTCCTCAGGGCTTTTGACTTGATGCTAGAGAACTTAGCCTTTCTGGCTCTGAAACAGCCAGAGCCTCTCACCATTCCAGGAAGGTTAGCTCATTTTGCTCCCAGATGGGAGCAAATTACAGCAGAGCAGTGGACCCTCTCCATCATAAGGGAGGGCTACAAACTTCATTTCTCAAACCTTCCTCCTCACACCATGGTGAGACATTTCAATTCTCCAACATCTCTCCTCGACCTTCTAGGTCAGGAGGTGGCTGCCCTTCTTGCCCAAGGGGCAATAGAAGAAGTACCTCTTCTTCAACAAGGGTCAGGGTTTTACTCCCCCTACTTTCTGATCCCAAAGAAAACAGGGGGCTACAGACCCATATTAGATCTCAGAGAATTGAACAAATTTCTATGCAAGGAGAAATTCAAGATGCTTTCTCTCGGCACTCTCCTTCCATACCTTCAGAGTCAGGATTGGCTTTGTTCTCTAGACCTCAAGGATGCATACACACATGTTCTCATCCATCCATCTCACAGAAGGTTCCTCTGTTTTCTTTTCCAAGGAAAGCATTACCAATACAGGGTGCTTCCTTTCGGTCTGGCCTCTGCTCCAAGAGTGCTCACCAAATGCATGGCAGTAGTAGCTGCATTTCTACGCACTCTGGGAATATTTGTATTCCCATGCCTGGACGACTGGCTCATCTGAGCTCCATCTCAGTCAGAGGCCCAGACTTCCCTGGACTGCACGAGGCGCATTTTGCAGTATCTGGGACTTGTGGTAGACCTCCCAAAGTCCCAGCTCACCCCTACTCAGTCCCTAGAGTTCATAGGGGCCTGGCTAGATACTACCACTGCAAGGGCCTATCTTCCTCAGGCCCGTTGCCTATGCCTAGTGCAGTTAGCCTCCCAGATTCAGTCAAAGAGCCATTTAACTCCCGGGAGATGCTACAACTGCTAGGCCACATGGCATCCACAGTGCATGTGGTCCCCTATGCTCGCCTTCACATGAGAGCAGCTCAATGGACTTTGTCCACCCAGTGGACTCAAGCATCAGGGGCTCTGTCAGACAAAATAGCAACCTCCAGGCGCCTCTTTTGATCTCTCCAATGGTGGAAGTCCACCCAAAATCTGTTGCTGGGGTCCCCCTTCCAACAGTTGTTGCCCCAGGCAACCCTCACAACAGATGCCTCCCAAACAGGTTGGGGAGCTCATCTACAAGACCTCTCCATTCAGGGCACTTGGTCTCCACAGGAGACCTCTCTACATATCAACCACTTGGAGCTCCGAGCAGTTTTTCTAGCTCTCAAGGTCTTCCATACCTTGCTCATAAACAAGCAAGGAGGAATTGGCTCTCTGTCGCTTTGCAACGAAGCTTTAAGATTGTGGGCCTTTGCCAGAGAGCATCAAATCCATCTCCTGGCCGTATACCTTCCAGGAATCCAAAACTCTTGGGCAGACAGACTCAGTCGAGTTCTGCTTCCACACGAATGGTCCCTGCACATGGACCAGGTACTCAGAATCTTTCAAGAGTGGGGAACCCCGGACATAGACCTCTTTGCAAGTCTGTGGAATGCCAAACTTCCCCGGTTCTGTTCCAGAATTCCGTGTCAGGGAGTTCAGGCCAAGGAGGCCTTCCTCCTTCACTGGGGTCAAGACTTCCTGTATGCCTTTCCACCCATTCCTTAATTCCCAAGACTCTGTTCAAGCTCCAGAGGGATCAAGGATCTATGATCTTCATAGCTCCACGCTGCCTACGCCAAGTGTGGTACCCTCTACTTCTGCATCTCTCTCAAGCTCCCTCCCTAGACTTGGGAGCTGCTCCAGACTTTCTGTCCCAGGAGGAGGGGACTTTGTGGCACCCAAACCCCAAGTCCCTTCACCTCAGGGCTTGTTTGCTGAAGGCTTAGACCTTCAAGGTTGGAATCTTTCTCAGCAGGTGAAGGATATCCTCCATGCTTCCAGAAAACCACCTACTAGACGTTCCTATGCTTTTAAATGGAAAAGGTTTTCCTTTTGGTGTACTGAGAAGGGTCTTGACCTTCTAGCACTACCTTTGAATTCTCTATTGGAATATCTCCTGCATCTCTCCAATGCAGGCCTTAAGACGAATTCAGTAAGGGTCCATTTGAGTGCTATTGCAGCATCCCTTAAGCCTCTCAATGGACAGCCTATTTCCTCTCATCCTCTTATTGCAAGATTCATGAGAGGCCTACCTTTAACTAAACCTCCCATTAGGCCTCCTCCGGTGACATGGGACTTACATCTGGTTCTTGGTCAGCTTATGAAGCCACCTTTTGAACCCTTAGCCACCACCTCCTTGAAATTTCTTTCCTGGAAGTTATTTTCCTCATTGCAGTCACCTCAGCTCGCTGCATCAGTGAACTGCAGGCCTTAGTGGCTAATCCACCTTATACAAGGTTCCATCATGATAAGGTAGTCCTTAGGACCAATCCACACTTTATGCCTAAAGTGGTCTCACCTTTTCATCTTAATCAGGAGGTGTATTTACCTGTCTTTTTTCCAGGTCCTCATGCATCAAGTGCAGAGAGGAATTTTCATACCCTGGATTGTAAGAGAGCTCTTGCCTTTTACTTACAAAGGACACAGCAACATATAAAGTCTTCTCAACTCTTTGTTGCTTTTGATCCCTCTCATTTGGTACTTCCAGTCTCTAAGAGGACACTGTCCAATTGGATTGCTCAGTGTATTTCTTTCGCCTACCAGAGTAAGAACCTTTCTCTGGAGGGCCATATCACAGCTCATAATGTGAGGGCCATGGCCACCTCTATGGCTCATCTAAATTCTGTGTCCATCGACCAGATCTGTCGAGCGGCCACCTGGGCCTCGGTTCATACCTTCACAGCCCATTACTGTTTGGACAAGGACTCCCGCCGGGATGCCTTGTTTGGTCAGGCTGTTCTCAAACACCTGTTCCATGCTTAATCAACTCCTGCCCTCCTTCCCTGGATGGATGCCTGAGATCCATAGGAGGAGGTAGAGCCCTTCTCAGGGTCTCATAACCTTGGGGATCTCCCAGGCATCTCTAGCTAGGGAGTCCCCATATGTGAAGACTCATTCCTGCTTGTTCCTGGAGATAGCACAGTTACTTACCTGTAATAGGTGATCTCTGGGAACAGCAGGAATAAGTCTTCACAACCCACCCACCTCCCCTAGGAGTTGTATCTCTCTATCTTCCTTTCCTCTCTCTCTTTGTCTCAGCTTTAAAACTCGAACTGGGGAGAGGCGGTTAGGAAAGGCGGGAAGGCAGCGCGCAGGTGCTGTGGGATGCTCCCAAAAGCTTTTCTTTTTTGGGAAGCTGGGGAGCGTTCCTGCGCAGGCTCTGTCGGTACCGACGATACCCATATGTGAAGACTTATTTCTGCTGTTCCCAGAGATCACCTGTTACAGGTAAGTAACTGTGCTATCTCTGGGAACAACAGGAATTTAGTCTTCACAACCCACCCACCTCCCCTAGGAGTTGTATCTCTCTATCTTTCCTCTCTCTCTCTCTCTCTTTGTCTCAGCTTTAAAACTCAACTGGAGAAAGGCAGTTGGGAAAGGCGGCAAGGCAGCACGCAGGCACTGTGGGATGCTCCCAAAAGCTTTCTAATTGGATGCTGGGGAGCGTTCCCGCGCAGGCCGACGATACCCATATGTGAAGACTAAATTCCTGCTGTTCCCAGAGATCACCTGTTACAGGTGAGTAACTATGCTTTTTGTTTCTTTACAGAAGAGTAGCAGCTCAGAGTCCTTGAGTGATAAGGGTTCGTCTGAATTGAAGAAGAGCTTTGATGCTGTGGTTTTCGATGTTCTTAAAGTTACACCAGAAGAGTATGCTGTAAGCAACCTTTGTATTTAAGGGAATCTGTGAATCCTATTTTTCTTTCTAGGGTTTTGGAGCCTATTTCACATATATAGATTTCCATATCATACTGCTAGACCAGTCCAGGCAAGCGGGTTATATCCCCCCGCCAGCAGATGTTAGAGACAGAGAAAAAAACACTCCAGAGCTGTGATTGGTTGGGCTCTGGGTGACTTAGGAGTGCCGCTAGAGGATCTAGCCAGTATTTCTCTGTCTCTAGCAGATGAAGGACTTAGACAAGTTTGTCTATTAGATTCTTTTTTTATATTTAACTCCTGGATGCACCCAGACCACACAAGAGGGGTTTTCTCTGGGTTTCCCAGGCTTCCCTTCTTAATAGCTGTATTTCTGTAATCAGCAATACAGTAGGGTTGAGCTCTTGATTTCCTGTCAGTGCAGCTCCCCTTTTCTCTATTCCTCCTCAGAAACACTTTCCAGCCCCTGCCTAGAGGGTCTAAGCGGCTGGAGGAGGGATCCAACTGTCATTCCTGTCCCTTTGTCTCTGTAATTGTCCTTACACTGACTTGAAAGTTTTTTTTTCCTCTGTGGGACCTCAGCTCCTCTGATTCCAGCACAGTGAGTAACTGACAGTTTCCTTTTCAGTGCCATTTTCAGCGATTCAGGGCTAGATGGGGTTTCAAGTTTTAAGGTGCTGGCAGCACTCCTGGCCTCTACCCCACCAATTTCGCTGCTTTTTTTTATGTTGTTGGAGCAAATGGTTGCTTTATTTTTGCTTTTAAAGTTGCCAGCGGCCTTTTTGAAAACTCGGGATACCTTTTTTTCTTCATTCTTTTTGCCGTAGCAGCTCTGGGCAGGCCTTTTATGTCTAATTCTCACCAGAGAAACACATTACTCTTCTAGGAAAGTTTCCAAGGAAGAGTTTTAAGTGGACCTTTGTTCCCTTCTCAAAATAAATAAATATAAATAAATAAATAAATAAATATATATATATAAATAATAGAATAGAAGATTTACACTTAACATGCCTGCTTCTCTGCACAAATGTATCGGATGTAATAAGAAACAGAAAGACTTAGTTAATCACATGTGCTCTGTGTACAATGCATCCAGGGGGGGAGTCTTCCACTGTGCTACCGTCTGTGGATATCAGCACTGTCACCGCCTTCATTAGAAGGGCTGCAATCCAGTCAGTCTGCAGAAGGATCCCAATCTGCTCCAAATTTGCCTCCACAGACTGCTGAACTCTCTTCGGTCTCGGCCGACGGACAGTTCCTGGCACTATTTCACCAGGCATGAAGCCTATGGTGTTCTGAATCCTCTGGAATACCTGCCTTACCTGCTTCCGCTCCAAGCAGGGATATTGTGGGGTCTCGCAAGCGCTCACGTAAGTCCGCAGACCTTAAGCCTACTTGTTCCTCCAGGGACATTTTGTGGGGCTTCCGGGATGTTCCTGATGCCCATGAAGAGCATAAATCTTCAGAGGGCAGTCTTGATTCGTCTGAACGAGAAGATGGTGAATATTCCCCCTCAGATTCTTCACTCACACTTCAGGAGGACTCTCAAGATATCCGACTCTTTCGGAAAAAGGCATTACCGGCCTTAATTGCTCAGGTGATAGAGACGCTATGCCTGGCCGACATGCTTGATCCACAAACTTCCCAGGCTCCTTTACAGCCTGATCCTATTTTGCAAGGTATTCGTAAACCTTCCAAAGCTTTTTCCTTTCCAGTGGAGTTGCAGCAAATGGTATCTCGGGAATGGGACTCTCCAGAATCGTCTCTCCGCACCGCACGCCGTATTGGGCAGTTGTATCCTTGGGCAGCGGCGGCCAAGAGAGCAAATAGAATGCTAGGTATGATAAGGAAAGGAATGGAAAATAAAACAAAAGATATTATAATGCCTCTATATCGTTCCATGGTGAGACCGCACCTTGAATATTGTGTGCAATTCTGGTCGCCGTATCTTAAAAAGGATATAGCGATTTTAGAAAAGGTTCAGAGAAGAGCCACCAAAATGGTAAAGGGGATGGAAGGCTACTCCTATGAAGAAAGGCTAAAAAGGTTGGGGCTCTTTAGCCTGGAGAAGACGGCTGAGGGGAGATATGATAGAAGTCTATAAATTAATGAACGGAGTGGAACGGGTAAACGTAGATCGATTGTTTACCTTATCAGAATATGAAAGACTAGGGGACATGCAATGAAGCTACAGGGTAAACTATTTAAGACTAATAAAAGAAAATATTTTTTCACTCAACGTGTAATCAAACTCTGGAATTTGTTGCCGGAGGATGTAGTGAAGGCTGTTAGTGTAGCTGGGTTTAAAAAAGGTTTGGACAAGTTCCTGGAGGAAAGGTCCATAAACCATTATTAAGAAGGGACCCAGGATATCAATGCTTGAACCAGTACAAGCATTGTGGAACCTGTGTCCCTTGGGGAAACTGCTAGGTACGTATGACCTAGATTGGCCACTGTTGGAAACAGAATGCTGGGCTTGATGGACCTTGGTCTGACCCAGTATGGCATATCTTATGTTCTTATGTTCTTATGTCTCCTACTGACCTCGAATGTTGGCTGTCATACCCAAAGGTGGGTACTTTGGTGACTGGGGTCAGTAAGCATACAACTATTCCAGTTGAGGACGGAGCGGCACTCTAACAAGACCGTAAGGTCGAAAGCCTTCTGAAAACAGCCTTTTCATCCTCCACTCTTTCTCTACATGCTGCGGTTTGTGGAGGTTTGGCGGCTCGGGCCTCCCTCCAATGGAGTCAGCAACTTTCTGATGAGCCAGAGTTGGAGTGCCTTGAATCTGTCGCTGCATTCCTGGCAGATGCCTTTTATGATCTTCTACGACTGTCAGCTCGCTCCGTGGTGGCGGTTACAGTGGCTAGAAGAAGACTATAGTTGCGTCAATGGGCAGCAGATGTTGCTTCTAAGACTCGCCTGTCTAAGTTGCCTTTTAAAGGGAGACTCCTTTTCGGCAAAGATCTTGATAAATTGGTGAAAGATCTCGGAGAGGTGAAGCCGCAACGTTTACCTGAGGACAGACCAAAGGCATCTTCTCGTCGTGGCTCTCGGTCCCACTGTTTTCGCCGATTTTCTGAATCTCAGGATTCACAACGATACCGTTCTTTTAAGCCAGGTGTTTCTTCCGCTTCTGCCCATCGCTATGGTCAGAGAGCGCAATCCTTTCAAGGAGCCCGCAGAGGGACAGACACCTACTCTGGCACAGGGAAATTCACTGGAACCTCCTGTCCTTCCCGCTGACAGGATGCTCCGCCCACTCGAGATCCTTCTTCCCATAGGAGGACGGGTATCCCTTTGTTCTCGACAGTGGGCACTCATAACTTCAGATCGCTGGGTCCTCGATATAGTTACTCACGGCTATTCTCTCGAATATTACCGACCCATTCACGATGTCTTCCTGGTCTCTCCAGGATGCTAATCGGGAAAACGAGTGGCCATTCAAACTACTGTTCAGAGACTTCTCTCCTTAAAGGCCATTTGTCCAGTCCCTCCGTTAGAAAGAGGGCTAGGTCACTATTCCATCTATTTCGTGGTGCGCAAGAAAGATGGATCCTTTCATCCAATTTTGGACCTCAAAGGCGTAAATCGCAGCCTTCGAGTACCACACTTCCGGATGGAAACCCTACAATCAGTCATTCATTCGGTACGCCGGGGAGAGTTTCTAGCTTCCTTAGATCTCACAGAAGCGTATTTTCATATTCCCATTTGAGAAGACCACCAGCGCTTCCTGCGTTTTTCAGTTCTAGGCCAACATTTTCAGTTTCGAGCTATGCCCTTTGGCCTAGCCTCGGTGCCTCAAACCTTCTCAAAAGTGATGGTGGTTGTGGCCGCAGCCGTACACAAGCAGGGCATCAAAGTTCACCTGTACTTGGACGATTGGCTCATTCGTGCGGATTCTCTTCCAGAGGCTATCAAAACTGTTTCCACAATAGTGGCCTTTCTTCAGCAGCTTGGGTGATCAACTGCACCAAAGGTTCCCTCCATCCGTCTCAAGAGATCAAATTTCTTGGAGCACGCTTCGATACCGGTCAAGGGCGTGTATTCCTGACTCAAGCCCGTTTTGTAAAGCTGAACTCTCAACTCCGCAGTTTCGTGGTGAAAACAGCCCCCCGGACATGGGATTACCTATAAGTTCTGGAATCCATGGTAGCCACCATCGAACTCGTACGTTGGGCAAAAGCTCACATGCGCTGTCTTCAGGCCGCTCTGCTTTCCAGATGGTCCCCAGTGACAGAAGACTATCAGATTCGTCTGCCGTTACAGCGGCAGGTCGGGTGCAGTCTTCAGTGGTGGTTGGCATCTCACAATCTCCTCATGGGAGTACTGTTGGAAAACCCGCGTTGGATCTTGCTGACAACCAACGCCAGTCTGTCCGTATTGGGAGCACATTGTCGCACTCACTCAGCACAAGGAACGTGGATGAAATGCGAAGCACGATGGACCATCAACAGGCTTGAGGCGAGAGCAGCTCGATTCGCCTTACTGAAGTTTCAGTGGTTCCTACAGGGACAAGCGGTTCGGATTCTCTGCGACAATGCCACGGCAGTATCCTACCTCAACCGCCAGGGCGGCACCAAGTGCACAGGGGTATCAAAAGAGATGTCCCTTCTCTTCCCTTGGGTGGAAAAGAACCTTCAAGCACTCTCGGCACAGCATATTGCGGGAACCAGCAACGTGAAAGCGGATTTTCTATGCAGACATACTCTCGATCCTGGCGAATGGGAACTGGCCCCACAAGTGTTCCAAACCATAGTTCAGAAGTGGGGTCAACCGAAAGTAGATCTCATGGTGTCAGCCACGAATGCGAAAGTTCCGCTCTTCTTCAGTGGTTGGAGGGACCACAGCTCTCAGGGCATAGATGCCTTGGCGCAGCCATGGCTGAAGCGCCAGTTGCTTTATGTATTCCCACTTGCAATGATCGGAAGGGTTTTGCAGTCAATCAGGGAGCACCAGGCTCCAGTAATATTAGTGGCCCCAGACTGGCCACGAAGACCTTGGTATGCCGATCTCATAAGACTGTCTCGAGTCCCTCCTCTGCGACTACAAGCTCCGTTCGGACTTCTCAGGCAAGGTCCTATTTCAATGGAAGATCCAACTCCCTACTTGCATACGGCTTGGCTCTTGAACGCCATAGATTAACTCTTAAGGGTTACTCTTTCAAGGTAGTGTCGACTCTCCTCAAGGCTCGCCGTTTATCTACTTCATTGGCATATGCTAGGGTATGGAGAGTCTTTGAGTCCTGTTGTACCCAACATCATCTTTCTCCTTGGAGAACAGAAATTCCAGACATTTTTGCCTTTCTTCAAGAGGGCTTTGACAAGGGCTTAGCTCTTGGCACTATACGGGTACAGATTTCAGCGTTGACGTGTTATTGGGGGCCGATTCGCGGTTGTTCTCTTGCATCCCACTCTGATGTGTCGCGTTTTCTTAAAGGAGTTAAGTTTCTACGCCCTCCGGTCCGTCCACTTGTTCCTTCTTGGGACCTTGTCTTGGTTCTTCTGGCTCTGATGTCTCCGCCCTTCGAGCCTCTGAAGGAAGTTTCCGTATCAGATTTGGCACTTAAGGCAGTTTTCTTAGTGGGAATAACTTCGGCTCGTTGCATTTCGGAGCTGCAGGCCCTCTCTTGCAGGGATCCGTATTTGACTTTCTCTGCAGAAGGAGTGTCCCTTCGCACGGTTCCCTCTTTCTTGCCTAAGGTGATTACTCCTTTTCATATCAATCATCCTCTTTTGTTGCTGGCTTTTTCAAAGAAACAATCTTCCGAAAGTTCCAAGAATCTCCGAGCAGTTGATCTCAAAAGGATTCTAATTCTCTATCTCAAGGTCACCAATTCTTTTCGCAAGACCGACCATCTTTTTGTGCTTTTTGCTGGGCCGTGCTTCCAAGTCTACTGTCGCCTGATGGATACGCCGTACTATTGAATCGGCCTATATTCTCCAAGGCAAGCCAGTGCCTCCTGCTCTTCGTGCACATTCGACTTGGGCTCAGGCCACGTCTTGGGCTGAGCAATCGCACGTAGTCCCTCTTGATATTTGTCGAGCGGCAACTTGGTCTTCCTTGTCTACCTTTGTCCAGAATTATCGCCTGGACGTTCAGGCACGTGAGGACAGTCGTTTTGGGGCTAGTGTGCTGTCAGCGGCTCTCTGCCCACCCTGGGGTTCATTAGCTTGGGTACTTCCCGCTTGTCTGGACTGGTCTAGCAGTATGATCTGGAAGGAGAAATTTCACTTACCGTTAATTTCCTTTCCTGGAATACTGCTAGACCAGTCCAGAACCTGCCCCATTATCAGTGTCACGACTGCTGGTGCAGAGGAGCCGACGTTCGATTTACTTCAGAGCTCCAGATCGACCCCTTCTCATGCCCTGTTCAGTGGGTTCTCCAGTACCTTTTCCACCTCTCGAGGGAAGGGCTGAAGTCGAACTCTGGGTTCATTTGAGCACCATATCGGCTAATCATCTCCCTGTTAAGGGAAAGCCTCTCTCGGGGCAGCCACTAGTCGCCTGCTTTATGCGGGGCCTTCTGTTATCCAAGCCGCCCATTCGTCCCCCTCCGGCGGAATGGGTCGAACGTGGTGCTCACGTGGCTCACTCGTCCACCCTTCGAGCCAATGACGACGTGTTCGCTACCGCATTTGTCCTGGTAGGTGGCCTTCCTGGTGGCGCTGACCTCGGCCCGCCAAGTCAGTGAGCTACAGGCGCTCATGGCTGGTTTCCCTTATGCCAGTTTTTATCGGAACAGGGTGGTCCTCCGGATGCATCCTAAGTTCTTACCCAAGGTCATGTTGGCCTTTCATCTCAACCAAGAGAGAGTGCTCCCGACCTTCTTCCTGAGGCCCCACGCCGATAAGGCGTTGGCGGCTCTCCACACCCTCAACTGCAAGCGGGCCCTCGCCTTCTAACTTGCAGCAGACTCATCGTACGTCTGACCGGCTCTTCGTGACCTATGATCCCAATAGGCAGGGGCAAGCAGTCACCAAGCGCACCCTCTTGGTTTGGGTGGCAGACTGCATCGCGTTCGCCCATGCGAAGGGGGCGTCCCTCTGGATCGTCGAGTCACTGCACATGGTGTCTGAGCCAAAGCAGCCTCGCTGGTCTCGCTGCGCTCTGTGCTCATGATGGACATCTGCCGAGCGGCAACCTGGTCTTCTGCGATTACCTTCGCTGCCCACTACTGCCTGGAGAGGGAGTCCTGCCTGGACATCGCCTTCAGTCAGGCTGTACTCCGTAATCTGTTCGGGGTATAAGCAACTCCTGCGCTCTGACCCTTCTTCACGGCTACCAAGGGCTTTACCCCGAGGGCCGGGTCTCCTTCAGGCTTCGGCTTCTGCTTACAGCCTCGTGGAGGCGTATTTTTTTCTTTTGGTTACAGGTTCGGTAGCCTGTAGCTGGGGAGTCCCATAAGTGAGGACTGACTTCCTGCTTGTTCCTGGAGAAAGCATAGTTACTCATCTGTAACAGGTGTTCTCCAGGGACAACAGCAATCAGTCCTTACTACCCTCCCGCCTCCCCTGATGAGTTGCTGATTTTTTTTGTCCTTCCCTTGCCATCTGCATGGTAGGGCTTGAGCTAAGGGACCTGACTGAGCAAGATGGCACCCTTGGGCGGGAAGAGGACTATGCATGCATGGTAGCAATCCCAAAGGCTTTCTTTGAAAGCTGGGGAATTGCTCCGCACAGGCTCAGTCGGTGCCGACATCACCCATAAGTGAGGACTGATTCCTGCTGTCTCTGGAAAACACCTATTACAGGTGAGTAACTATGCTTTCTTCTGCTGGCCATTCTTCTCCCTATGCACCCAATCATCCTTCTAGCTTGCGCCATCGCCTTTTCTATTTGTTTAGCTACTTAAAGATCATCAGACACAATCACGTCTAGGTTCCGTTTTTCTTTTATTGATAGAATTGCTTCACCCCCTGTACTGCTCTCTTAGATTGCTGCAGCCCAAATGCATGACCTTGCATTTTTTAACATTAAATCTCGGCTGCCAAATTCTAGACCATTCTTCAAGCTTAGCTAGATCCTTCCTCATGTTATCTACACCTTCCTGGGTGTCTACTGCAGATTTTGATATCATTCACAAAGAGGCAAAGCTTACCCGACAGCCCTTCCGCAGTATCACTAACGAAGAAGTTAAAAAGAATGAGACCAAGGACAGATCCCTGTGGTATACCACTGGTAACTTCTCAGAGTGAGCTCCATTTACCTGTACCCTTTGTCGCCTTCCACGCAACTAGTTTCTAACCCAAGCAGTAACTTTAGGGTACATCCCTACGATGCTCAGTTTGTTTATAAGCTGCCTGTGTGAAACGATGTCAAAGGCTTTGCTAAAATCTAAATACACCACACTAGGGCTCTCCCTCGGTCCAACTCCCTGGTCACCTTGTCAAAGAAATAGATTATATTTGTCTGACAAAACCTGCCTTTGGTGAATCCATGCTGCCTTGGATCCAGAAATCTGCTGGACTGCAGAAACCCCACTATTTTCTCTTTCAGTAGCACTTCCAATAATTTACTCACCACAGAGGTTAAACTAACCGGCCTGTAGTTTTCAACTACATCCTTCCTTCCACTTTTGTGTAAAGGGACCACATGTGCCTCTCTCCAGTTTTCAAATTACAGAAACTCCAGTGGGGACTGGAACCTGTAACCCTCTGTACACATACACACCAGAGACCCATTAATATTTAAAAAAAATGTACCAAATGTGCCGATACAGTATCAGTCACAGATGAACATGACTGGGGTCCCAAATGTTTGGGCCCTGACCATTTAGCAACATCTTGTCCTTTGTGCCAACAAATGACAGAGAGGCCTACAGAACAGAGCCAGACAGTATGGATCTCTGTTCATCCTGGACTCATTTACGGTTGCAGCCACCACATCGAGAACATCGACCTCCTCTCATGGTTCTTAAGTCTCTTCCAAGACCAATCATAAGAGTAAATCTACCAAGGCTTCAACATTGAAGTCCAATCCTGAAACTAGAGGAAAGTCCCAGGATTGACCGACACTCAACGAAAGCTGCTTCAGATGCAGACCGACCAGCCAAGCAGCCCCGGTGGGAGGACATATCCTCCGGAGCATAAGAAGGGCTCTGGGTTGCTATTGAGGAATCAACATCTGGAGAGCTACCGGTTCCATGTTCGGGGATGGTGGCTCAAAGCCCCATAGAAAACTGCACCCAGACATCAGCCAACTCTCTCGACCAGTGCATACTGGCTATCGAGAGGATTTTGGCTGCACTTCTGGCAGCTTGGGTACCGACAGGTTCGACAGCTCCAGCAGTTGAAGGCTTAGACACCCTGCCTACAGCAGATTGTATTAGCTCTGATGCCAGCCCATGAACCCGTATTGGGCAGTTTCTCGAGACCACTGCCTCCATTGGAATTGATTGTTAACATCAGTACCCAACAGGCTAATGCTGCTAAACCTCCTGATGACGATGTCTCTGAGCATCGATATCGACATTGACCCTTGGCATCTGCAAAGTATCGAGGTCAACCACAATACCGTCGATACTTGGATTTCTTCTCAGAATCTGATTCCACTTCTGATTCTGACAATGACTCTCTTTATTCCCAGGAACTTCCAGACATTTCTTCAGACCCATCTCCTCCTCAGGAATGGTGCAGGTCACCACCATTAGACATGTATTTCCAGGATATGGCAGCAGCACTGGACATCACAGTTGCCCCGTAGAAGGAACCACTTTACCGGTGCATTGGATCTTACAGGATCTCATAATCTGCATGTGGGAGGTTTCTCTCATGGTTCCGTCCATCAGCAAAAGACTGGATACTACGTACCGAGTATCTGAGTGCCCAGGCTTCCAGAAGCCTCAACTCCCATACCACTCAATGATGGTGGAATCGGTGATGTGCCGAATAGAGTTTGAAGAATCATTCTTATTTGCCTCCGGGCAGAGAATCGAGGACACTGTATGCTTTTGGGCGTCAGTTTTCAGGTATCCATGCATACCTCTAGGATTACTATACATGGGCATGTTTTCAAGGATGTTACCAGGGCAATGAGATGGATCGATACAATGACAGCAGCTACGGGTACCAGTCTGTCAACAATGAGCCGCCTGACTGAAGACCGAACACAATTTAGGATAGCTATCCAGAGGGTCGCCATGAGTCGACTCCGACTCGACGGCACTTAACAACCATCAGGGACCTGGATACATTTGCCCCCATGCTTCCTGAGGATAAGCAGAGTGCATTCCAAGCGTTCATCAAGCAGGGTCAAAATACCTCAGTTTCTTATCAGGGCATCTTTTGATGCTTTTGAGTCAACCAGCAGAGCTTCAGCAATCTGCATAGGCACTTGTAGGATAGCCTGGTTACAGCCATCAGATCTTGAACAGTGGGTCCAAAATAAGTTGGCCAATATCCCATGTGCAGGAGAGAAATGGCCATTGAGATCGAGACAGATAATCTCACCCTCAAATGTCTTTCAAGAAAAACTACGTACCCCTCCAAAAAGAAAGGTATATCAAAGAAACCTTTCTGTACTTAGAAGAGGAGATATTATTCTTCCTTCCCATCTACAACTGCTTATCTGCCTCAGCAGCAACGGCAACAGGACCCTTTCCAACCCAAAAAGACTAAGACTCCTAAACCTCAAACACCAGCTCAGGCTCAACCTGTGCCTAGTTTCTGACTCCTTAGAGAGCATCATCACTTTGCCTCTGGAGGGTCCCCAACTCCTCCACATAGCCGACAGACTCTGTTCCTATGCGTATAGGTGGCACCTCATAACCTCAGACCGTGGACTCAGCATCGTCCAAAGGGGGCATCTGCTTCACTTTGAAACCTTATCCCCCCATCAGCTTCACAGGGGACTAACCCACCCATCCCCTTCAAAACACTCACTTAAGAGAAGAGGTTCCACTCTATTGTTCCAGGGTGCCATAGAGAGAGTTCCACCCCATCAAGAAGGGATTGACTTCTACTCTCCATATTTTCTCATTCCAAACAGACCCATCTTGGATCTCAGAAACGTAAACAAGTTCCTGGTCTGAGGAAAAAGTCAAGATGACTTCCTTGGGAACTGTTCTGCCATTTCTCCAGAGACACAATTGGCTATGTTCTCTAGACCTCAAGGAGGCATACACACACTTATTGATCCATCCTCAGCACAGACAGTCTCTGGGCATCATGTTCCAAGAAAACAATTACCATACAGAGTGCTGCCCTTTGGTTTAGCTTCTGCACCCAGAGTATTCACAAAAGGCCTGGCAGTAGTTGCGGCCTATCTTTGCACTTTGGGGTTCTTTATCTTCCCTTACTTAGACGACTTGCTAATCATGGGAGGCTCCCCTCAGGAGGTAAGGCTTTCCCTTCATCACATTATCACTGTGCTCCAACATCTGGGATTTATCCTAAACTTCCCAAAGTCTCACCTTGTTGCAATCCAAGGGCTAGAGTTCATAGGAGCATTGTTAGCTACTCAACATGCCCAATGTTTTCTTCCTCAGGATTGCTGTGCTCGCCTTATTGAGCTGGCAAAACAAATACAACAGCAAAGCTGGGTAACAGCTTAAGAAATGCTCTGTCTGTTGGGATACATTGCATCCACGGTCCATGTCTTTTCCAGTGCTCAACTACATGTGCATCAAGCTCAATGGGCTCTGTTTTCTCAGTGGATGCAAGCAAAGGGTCATCTCAGAGACTAGATACACATCACCCCTCAACTGAGCAGGCCTCTTCAGTGGTTGTGGTTTCCACAAAACCTATTCGGGGAGTCACCTTTTCAGATGCCTCCGCTTCAGTGCACCTTAATGACTGATGCCTCAAAGCTGGGTTGGGGAGTGCATCTGAACGACCTCATGTTACACAGGGCCTGTGGACACAGCAAGAATCTTCTCTGCAGATCAACCCTCTAGAACTACTGGCACTAACCAATGCCCTTCTGTTTTTTCAACCCCAACTTTCGGGACAACAGATCTTAGTCATGTTGCTATGGTCTATGTGAACAAACATGGAGGGGACAGGATCCTATCCCCTCTGCAAGGAAGTGCTTCACCTTTGTTTTTTTGCCATCACCCATAGTATCCACCTCAGGGCAGTGTACCTACTGGGCAAGCTCAATGTATTTGCAGACCAACTCAGCCAAGCCCTTCATCCACACTAGTGGGTGCCACATCAGGAGATAACTGCTTGGATGTTACAACCGTGGGGAACCTTGTTTGCCACTCCACAGAACACATGGCTTCCGCTCTTCTGCTCCAGGTGTCCCCCTCTGCACTGACTTGCCTTAGATGCCTTCCTTCTCCAATGGGGATGGACTGCTCTATACATTTCCTCCATCCCCTTGGTAACCAAAATGCTCTTTAAGCTACAGGCCTACAAGGGCTCCATGATTCTCATAGCTCCTTTCTGGCCCCATCAACCATGGTTTCCTCTGCTGTTTCACCTAGCACACACTCAACTTCTCAGACTCGGGTGCACACTCTTGATTCCTCTCTAAGGACATGGGGATACTCCTCCTTCCTAATCTTCTAGCCCTTCACCTCATGGGCATGTCTGTTGAAGGGATAGTTCTCGCTGACCTAGACCTACCATAGGAGGTCAAGGACATCCTGCTTGCATCACGCAAACAGTCAACCAGGCGGTCTTATGCTCAAATGGCAAAGGTTTGCCATTTGGTGTTCCCCAAAGGACATTAACCCCTTTGCCTGCCCTGTGCAATCCCTTCTATAATATCTCCTCCACTTGTCACAGGCAGGTCTCAAGACTAACTCAGAGTTCATCTTGGCGCAATTGCGGCCTATTGCAAACCACTGGAGAGACAGCCTATCTCCTCACACCCCTTGGTAGCACGCTTCATGGGGGGCACTCTTTCAAGCCACCTATTAAGCCATCTCCAGTAGTTTGGGACCTCAACGTGGTTCTTGATCAACTTCTAAAGCCTCTCTTCGAGTCTCTAGCCACAATTTCACTTAAGATTTTGTCTTGGAGGGTCATTTTCCTCATCTCCATCACGTCAGCTTTCTGCATCAGTGAACTGCAGGCTCTGGTGGCGGATCTGCCCTATACCGTTCCACCATGAGCAGGTGGTCCTCCTCACCCACCCACGCTTCCTTCTGAAGGTGGTCGTCTCCTTCCAACTAAATCTGTCATCCTACCCATTTTCTTCCCAAGACCACGTGTTCTGGGCTGAAGTAGCGCTTACACACCTTAGATTGTAAGCAGGCACTGGCTTGCTACTTGGATAGGACTAAGGTTCATCGAAAATCCTCAGAATTATTTTTTCTTTAATCCCAGTCATCTCAGCCTTCCGGTGACAAAATGAATGCTTATCTGGTGGTTAGGAGATTGCATTTCTTTTGCGTATGCAGGACTCTCCTTGGAGGGTCACGTAACTGCCCATAATGTGCGGCTTGTGGCAACCTCCATAGCCAATCTCCGCTCAGTATCCATTGAGGAGCTTTGTCGGGCAGCTACCTTGTCCTCCATTCATACTTTTGCTGCCCACTATTGTCTAGACAAGGACTCCTATCGGGACACTATCTTTGGCCAAGCTGCACTCTAGCACTCTTTGGGACTTAGATTCAACCAACTTCTACCCTCCATCCCGGACTTCTACAAGATACAGGACTATCATAAGGGTTGGTATAACCCTCTGGAATGGAACCAAATGGGCAACATTATGTCCACACTCTTCAGATCTAAGCTTTAGCTTCGGGGATCAAACTGCTCTCCCACCTCATACCTGCATAGTATCTGGGAGCTAGTGAGTCCCATATGTGAAGACTGCATTCCTGCTTGTTCCTGGATATAATGCAGTTATCTGTAACAGGTGATCTCTGGGAACAGCACGAATCAGTCTTCACAATCTGTCCTCATCTCCTAGGGTTTGTAGGGCTTCTTTATTTTTCCTCTAACTCTCAGCTACAACTCAACCGAGGAGAGGAGTTGGGAAGGCAGACGTGCAGGTGCAGTGGAGTGCTCCCAAAGGCTTTCTTATTGGACGCTATGGAGCATTCCAGCATGGGCTGCGTCTGCTGACTTCATCCGTATGTGAAGATTGATTCATGCTGTTCCCGGAGATCACCTGTTATAGGTGAGTAACTATGCTTTATGGGGGGGGGGGGAGCAGGAGAGACAGAGCAGAATTGCTCTGGGCAGTGAATTTCTCTCTTTTTCTCTGAGGTTCCTTTTCAGCATTGCCCCAGACAGAAAAAGATAACACCGGGATCTTCAGTAGGATACTGTTGCTTTTGTCATTCTCTAGGGCATGGCCGTGACTCTGCAGTGTTATGCTCCAGTCCCAGATGAGGCACAATCGGGGACAAACAGAGCAGCCACATGACCAGAGACTGACTTCCTCCTATCGCCGGTTTCATGTTCCACTACCCAGAGCCTGCAGATTATATTCCCTCCCCCCCTGGATCCAGCGACTCAGCTGCACAGACTTTTACAAACGGAGTCACTGGCAGCAACTGGAAAAGTGATAGTAAAAAACACTCCAAACAGCTCAGCATGCAGGCTGCTCCTAGAGGAAACACCTGAACCTCAGCTAGACAGATGAGCCTGTTGTGCCCTTTTAGGGGCAGGCCCTCCTACCTGGATTCTTAGGCTTACCTGGCCCTTATAACAGGAAGGAAAAAAACAACACACATACACAGAAAATCAGTTATATTAATTCCAGAACTCTAGAAGGAAGATCGTCAGGGGGTGCAAATCAGGGCTGTTCCTCCAACTACATTCGAAAATCTTCCACCAGAGATCTGCCTTTTATTAAGAAGTGTCAGCTGACACAGTTAATTTTTAATTAACATCAGATGATGATCTTGTTTTTTTTTTTTTTTTTTTTTTTTTTTGAAAGCTTTATTTAGTCCACCATAAAATCCAAACAACATATCAACAGACGGCCCCACGGGGAGGGTTAACTCTTCACCCCCCCGGGTGCCAACAGAAAGATAATACAATAGGTGGGCATTTTACATTATATCCCAACCCCCCTTCTCCCGTCCCCCTCCCCTCACCCACCCACCCACCCTCCCTCACTCCATTACCGACTGCATAAGCCAATTATCATCAAAGCTGTAAAGCAGCTATCGCCTACCCACTACTCAAGACCTCCATCATTCAGCTCCCCCCTTGGAGGGTTGCATTACGACTGTGGGGTCCCAACTGCTGAATATATGGCTCCCACACTGACAGAAAAACTGTCCAGCGCCTGGCACTGCCCCGCGCCAACCAACGCTCCGTTAGCATTAATTGATGAAAGTTATTCCGCCATTCACTAAAAGTAGGCAATTGGCGTTCCCGCCATAGCCGGAGAATCGGCCCTTTACCCACCAGACAGGCCTTCCGCACCAGCAAGCTCTCACCAGCCTTCACTGGTCCAGGGGTCGGCAGTTGGTCAAGTGCCACAAATAGGCCGGTCCAATGTAGCCTTCGCTGCAGCAGCGTGCAAAGGAATCTGCATATCCGTGCCCAGTATGCCCGTATTCCCCGACAACCCCACCACATGTGTAGGAGAGTAGCTAAGGACTCCGAACAACGTGGGCAGGAGCCATCCGTGTCCAGCCGACTGCGCAATGCCCGCCGCGGCGAAAAATGAGCCCTAGTCACACACTTAAATTGAATCTCACGCCAACGCACTCCTTGAACTAGTCGGCTAATCCGTTTCAATGCCGTCAATACCAATCCCGGCTGTACGTCCACTCCCAATTCGGTCGCCCAAGCTCTTTCGACTCCACTATAGTCAGGGAGGGGGCGGTGGTAGCACTCCAAATTATGTTTCAAATTGGAAATCGACGCCGGGCGCTCCTCTCCCAGCCGAAAAAATTCCAAAATACGAGCTGAGCGCTCAGCCTGTAGCGCTGCGCGCGGCAGTGCAGCCACATAGTGGGAGGCTTGTATGTATGCAAAACAATGCGTGTCGGGGAGATCGTATTCCCGACCGAGCGTTCGGAATGATTTACAGTTTCCCGTTTGGTCTACCAAGTGCCCTATCCACCGGAGGCCACGTAGCCACCAGTCCCGAAACACCGCAGTCTCGGACCCTGGAGTGAATTGAGCATTGCCCTGCAGTGGCAACCAACAAGACACCTTCCACGTTTCCCGCCAATATTTGTTAAGTTGTTGCCATGTGCGTCGGGCCGAGTCCACTAATGGACTCCGTCGGCTAGTACCTGTGAAAACCGTGGATGTGCCATGCAAAGACGCCAGGAGAGTCGCAGGGGCCACCAAACACTCCTCTAAGGACCTAGGCGTATATACTTCCGTCTCCCCCAGCCAATCACCCAGGTGTCTCGCTTGACAGGCCAATGCATAGGTCTTCAAGTCTGGAAGGCCCATACCGCCCTCTCGCCATTTTCCAAGCATGCGATTCCATGAGACCCGCGCCCGCCGCCCTCGCCAAAGAAAGCGCTTAAGCAGAGCCTCCATTCTACACAAGTCCCGTCGAAGCAACCAAACTGGCAGGGTCTGCAGCCAGTACAAGATTCTAGGTAGAACTATCATTTGCACTGCCGCTATCCTCCCTGCCAGTGACAGCGGGAGGGGTCCCCACGCACTTAACTGCACCGCCAACTGCCGCAGTATCCGATCTAGGTTACGCCGGTATAAGTCCTGGGGGTTTCCAGTCAATGTTATACCCAAATAGATAAATTCTTTGTCTGCCCACCGCAAAGGGAAGGATCCCCTCCAAGAAGTTCGGAAATGCCCCAAGACATCTACTACTTCCGACTTATCTTTATTAATGCGCAAGCCTGCAATTGCTCCGAACCGCTGGAACTCGTCTAAAAGCGATTGTAAGGAGGTGGCCGGAGACGTCAAATGGACTAGTAGGTCATCAGCGAAGGCTGAGATAAGGAAGGTTTGCGACCGTAGCCCCACTCCCTGTATCTCTCCCGAAGTTACTATGGTACGAATCAACGGGTCTAGGGAAAGAACAAAGAGCAAGGGCGATAGAGGACAGCCCTGCCGTGTACCCCTTCCCAACGTGAAGTCGTCCGAGATGAGGCCGTTGCACAGTATGCCCGCCGTCGGTGAGATGTACAAACTTTGCACCATTTTACAAAAATCCTCCCCAATGCCGTAGCGCGGTAGCAGCCTCCATAGATAACACCAGTCCACCCTATCAAAGGCCTTCTCTGCATCGAAGCTAATCAACAACGACGGAATATTGTGAGCATGCACCCACTCCAAGGAGGCCAAAATCTTCCGGAGGTTTCGTACGGCGTGGCGGCCTTTCACAAAGCCCACCTGTGCTTCGTGTATTAGATCGCCTAAGACCCCCGCCAGGCGGTCAGCCAGAACTTTCGCCAAAAGTTTAAGATCTTAATTGAGTAGGGATATGGGTCGATATGAAGCTGCCTGCATCGGATCTTTACCCGGCTTCGGGATCAAGGTAATATATGCGTGATTACGCCCCCAGCAGAATGCCCCTTGCTCTGCCCTGGTGGCATAGACCTCTCGCAGGAGTGTGCTTACCCCGTCTCCTAAGATCTTGTAGACTTCGGCCCCGAATCCGTCCGGCCCTGGTGATTTATAACACTGGGCCGCAGATATTGCGGATTGTATTTCCTGTATGGTAATGGGTAAGTCTAGAACCTCCCTCTGGGCTGAAGTAAGTTGAGGCAGTTCCAAGTCCGCAAAGTAGTCCCGCATCCCCTCAGGGGAACCAGCCGTGGTTTTATATAAGTTTTGAAAAAAGGTGCGAAAAATCTCCGCGATTCCTTTGTTCTCTTTATGCATATGTCCCTGGCCGTCCTTTAGCGCCGCTACATGGGCAGGACGCCGTCGGGCCCGCAAACATCGTGCCAGCAACTTGCCTGGTTTGTCACCATAGCAGTGCAGACGGAACCGATAAAACAGAACCGATTTCTTTGCTCGCTGATGCAAGAGCTCGTTAAGCTCGGTCTGGGTTTCCCATAGCGCCTTCTTATTAGACAGCGTATACGTGTGGGCACATCGCCGCCGTAGTATGGTGACTCGACGCTCAAGTTGTACTATACGTTCTGCCATCAGCCGGCGCCGTCTCGCGGCATAACCTATGATGTCCCTGCGAAGAACCACCTTTGCCGTTTCCCAGACCAGTTCGGGGTCGTCTACATGAACCTGGTGATTGCCAAGAAAGTCTGCCCATCTCTGACGGATAAACTGGCGAAACTGCCCATCCGAGTAAAGCTCTAGGGGGAATCTCCACATGCGTGACCGATTAGTGTCCCGCCCCCAATGTAAGTCAAGCCACACCATCGCGTGGTCTGATATTTCGGAAGGACCAATCTGTGCATCCTCTGTGTGTGTGAACAAAGTCCCCGAGAGCATTACATAGTCAATACGGGCACTGGAACCATGCGCTCGAGATTGATGGGTATAGTCTCTTTCGGAGGGGTGCAGGACCCGCCAAGGATCAATTAAACCTAGTCTCCGACAAAACCGCAACAGCGTCTGGGAAGGTGCTATCCTCTCCCGCCCGCCTCCTCTCCTAGAAGTGTCCAGATCCACATTCAGGACTCCATTAAAATCCCCACCCAAAATCACCGGGCACTCCGGAAGCTGCTCCACCCTTGATGCTAGACCATTGTAGAAACCCGGGTCAACCACATTGGGACCATAGAGATTTCCCAGAATCACCGGTTTACCGTCTAAGTGACCATATATCACCAGGGAGCGACCATTATTATCAGCAAGGACCGTCTCCTCTACGAATCGTATGCGTTTATGAATCAGAATCGCTACGCCTCCCTTATGCCCCTGGGCGGGGGACCCCCATACTCGGCCCACCCAGTTCCGACAAAGCTTGCTATGTTCAGCGGCCGTCTGGTGGGTTTCTTGAAGAAGTGCAATGTCACACTTATGTCGAGCCAGTGCTTGCAATACCTTATGCCTCTTAATAGGGTTTCCCAGTCCACAGACATTCCAGGTGATTATTCTCAAAGCGCCGGGGCAGTGCCAAGGCGCCACCACAGAATCACTTCCAGGTACTGCAGAGGGACACCCCCAGCCTGGCATCCCCCCCCATCTGTAGGTAGGCAAGTATCCCCTCTAGTAGCATTCAATGGAGTGTACCCCCTCCCCTCCCCTTGTCCCTCCCTCCTCCCTCCCCCCCCCGGTCCCTCGCCCCCCCATATCCCCACCCCTCCACGCTCTCCCGTCCAGTCATAGCCTGGACTACTTCCTATGGCAGACGGGTTCGCCCCTCTAACACTTCCCCCTCTCTAACAAGTAGGATAAAGAGAGAAAGGAGACACAGAGTCTCCGCTACAAGCCCCGGTGCTGGGGCTCCCACATTCGGTGCTAGCACCCCCCACTCACCTGCTCCCACGTTGTCCCCGCCCACCCCCACCCAGATGACCTCCCAACTCCTCCGCCCTCCCCCCCCATCAATACATGCATCCCTGCTTTATCGAGGCCAATCCTCTCTACTCTCCCGGCTGCCCCCCTTGCCTCAAATCGAACCCCACCTGTAAGGGGAAGAAAAAGGTGGGGGGGAGAGGAGGGCGGGTCAAGCAGGAATACAAGGGCAGAGACAATGCAAGGAGGGAAATAACCAGGGAGCCAGCAATGCAGCAACAATTATAACAAAGTAATCCTTGCAACAAAATAACATGGATACAATGTCTCTCCTGGCATGAACAATGTTACCAAGGCAGTGAGACGTTGCATCCCAGCGTAGTACACTATATAAAAGGCAAACCCCGGAGTTCTCCCATGACAATGGAAGCTGCCAGGAAGCCGCCAGGAGCCCATCGGCCCCTGGGGGCTCCAAACCCCCCCACTACACAAGGGGAGGCGTAACTCACTTCCAGTCCATCATGTAGCAGCTAGGGAGCCGATTGATCAGGCAGAGAGTCCAGATAAGTAGTCGCCTCTTCCAGGGTCGCTAGAATGCGAGTGTGGCCTTGGTGATCAATCCTCAGCCGGGCCGGGTAGAGGAGTGAAAAGCGAATGCCGCGGTTGAACAG
The DNA here is from genome assembly GCA_033557465.1 of Ichthyophis bannanicus. NCBI lineage: Eukaryota > Metazoa > Chordata > Amphibia > Gymnophiona > Ichthyophiidae > Ichthyophis > Ichthyophis bannanicus. The sequence goes on along the minus strand of JAWIIG010000024.1, from coordinate 275,701 downwards.
CTGGGTGCAGATCCCCGAAAACGCCCTTCGCTGTTGACTGACGAGGACCGAGTAGTCTTGGAATACTAAGATCGGCTCGATATCCTGTTGATTCCGCCGTCGGCCCCTTGCCGCCTTTAACACCTCCTCTTTCTGTCTGTAGTCGAGAAAGCGGGCGATTACTGCACGAGGTTTCCTGGCCTGCTCTCGTCTTTGGCCTAGCCGATGTGCCCGCTCCAGCTTGAGAGATTCACCTCTCAGATTTGGCAGGAGGCTTCCAATCCAGGATTGTAAATAGTCAAGCAGGGCACTATCAGCGACACTTTCAGGAACACCGATGAATCTCAAGTTTTTTCGCCTACCTCGGTTCTCCAGTTCATCGAGTTTATCCCCTTGCTGCTTCACCAAAGTCTCTAGGGCGGCCACTTTGGCCACCACCGAGTTTTGCGTGTCTTCCACATCTGACACCCTTGTCTCAACTTGCTCCAGTCGCTCCTCCACCGCCGTGAAACGTTGTCCAAGCGACTGGATCTGCTCTACCAAGTCCTGGAAACGTGTGCTGAGCGCCTGCACTACTGCCGCACTGACCTCAGCCACTAAGTCTGGCGGGGTGTCTGGTTTCGGGCTGGATGGTTGGTCTTCTGCCGTTTTTCCCCCCGTAAGGCGGGGTCTCTCTTTTCGCGGAGCTTTAGATGCCATTGGGTTAGCAGTGGTATATGCACCCCGTCCCATGCAGGGCCCCGCTCTCGCAGAACAGCAAAGATAGAGCTGTGCAGTGCAAACCCACAGCTGCAAGAATTTGAGGACGCTGATGAAGGGTTATCTGCCCAAACCAGGCAGGGACGGCCGTGAGCCCATAGACCCAATCCCCCAGGAGGATACTGATGGATGGGGCAGTAGAAGGAGTATCCTACCACACTCAGGCGTGCTTTCTCTCTCTTAGACTCCAATGTCCGCTGTTGTCAGGCAGGGGGGGGCCGCCGATCTCCTCGCTGCCCGAGGTCTTTCAACTAGTGTGGGGAAGCGCTGTGCCCCGGCGAGAGAAGTGTTTAATTTCCGTAGCTTTTGGCGGCAGCTACTCTCCTCGTGCTGGCAAAAATGATCCCAGGCCTCCGCTCCGCTGAATACCCAGCGCCCCCAGAAGGAACAACTAGTCGTGGAGGCGGGAGAGGGGACGGGAGCGCTGAAACGCGCCTCGGATCTCCTCCCCCCTGGTCCGATCCGGTTGAGTCAGGCACTGGTCTCTCCTCGGCTGCGAGTTCAGCCCTCCGTGATCGTAGCGCTGCTACTGGCGGCGGGGGACTGTCCGGGCGCACCTCGTCCCGCTTCTTGGCAAAAGAAGTAGCCTGCCCGGATCGCGCGAGCTAGGCCACCACGTGCTGATCCGAGACGGAGGTGAGCAGTGGCAAGGATGCCCAAGCGTACCCCCGGCTTACTTGCAGGATAGCCCGCGATCTTCTCCGCTCGGGTAGGAGTGGCTGCAGGTCCTTCCGTGCCTTCAAACCCCGGATCCTGCACAAGGAGAACCGAGGATGGCGGTGGGGGAAGTGCCCGAGTGGCCTCCACACGCTCCCCTCTCCGCTGACCTTTCCTCCCCCGGATGGCCGCGAATCGCTTCAGCGGCAGCGGATCAGAGCCCCGGCAGGGAAGAATCAGCACCGGTAGGAGAGAGGGAGTTTTCTTTAGTTTTTGCAAGATTTGTAGCGGTTTTGTAGGGGCGGTTGCCCGGAGCTGATCGGAAGCCGTCCGATCAGCTCATTGCCCAGACCGGAACTCCCCAGATGATGATCTTGTTACAAAATTACAGATCTGGAATAAAATCTGCTTACAGGATCATTTTTCTGCTGATGCTGTGCATTTTTCTGCTGATGCTGTGCTGCTGATGCTGTGCTGTGCATTTTTCTGCTGATGCTGTGCAGCAGGGGTCGCTACAATTCTTTCATCAAACAAGAGTTGATTAGTTATACTTATTTCTTTCTAAATTCTGCTGATTTCTCAAACTTTTATTTGATTTCCAGTTACATGTTGACCTAAGGTCTCTGATTCTCGGAATGTTCATGCAATAGTGCTGACATTAGTTGTTATCTAAAATTTGACCCATCATTTACCACACGAAGGGCGGAGGGATGGTTGTAACACACAGAAAGTCCTCAAAATTTGCAGAAGCTAACCTTTGGTAATAGTAGCTGTGTACACAATTTGTTAATCTCTTTTGCAATAACTGTCAGCCGTTTTTACAAAGACAGAAGCTTCTCTCTAAAAATGTATGTTTCACAGTTCAGCCTTGCATTTCAATAAGCATATATTTTTACCTGGTTAGAGGTATAAGGCTATAGCCACCTTCACAGCCCTGTTTCTCCGTCATTATCTGTACCTTCATTACTGTCTGTATCTATAGCAAGAGTACCATAAATAGGGTCAAAACTATCCATATCAAGATTGCCATAGACATGATGATTTATATTAGTGTAAGTTACCTTATCACACAAAAGCTCAAAAGTCTCTGCTGTAGTCTCTAACTTTGTTCGGGGGCCTTGGCCAATCCTTCCTTTCTCACAGAGCCCAGCAGCAGCTTCAAGTGCTACATGTTGGAAAGATCCCCTCCTAGCAGTGAGGCCCCCTCCCAAGTAAGGGGCACAAGCTTCAAGAGCTGCTCATGCCTCCTCTCTTGCCTGAGGCTCTCCTGCTACTGGCTAATGGTCTGCCTAGCCCCATTATCAGCCCCATCTCCTTACTTGAGAGATTTGTGCAGCCAGTCTACAAGCCAAAAGAGGGCCAGCCGTCCACCTTGTGCAAATCCCTCCACCCACACATTACACATGAGATGCTCATGGACCCTCAAGAGGCTTTCCCCTCAAGATTCCTCCCCTCCATCTGATGTGCTCCCTATTCCCACCATTGGTAGACAGATCTCTCCCTAGCTAGTGAGAACGTGTGTTGTTCATTACCAGACCAATGGGCCCCCTTGAACCCATAAAGGATAATTACTATCACACATTTCTGCAAAAGGTCTTCCCGGCACTTGCTCTCAGCAACTCCCAGACCCCAGCCAGCAAGAGAGACTTTCAGTCCATCTTTAGGGCTTGTAGCGGCCCTAAGGAAATAGCCTTACCAGTCTACTAAATTTTTCAAGATCTTTAAGCATCTATCTGGAAAACCCCTGTGTCAGTTCATGCCACCTCCTGCAATCTGTATCTTAAATATAATGTCCCCTCTGCTCTAGGGTTCAAACAGCAAAAGCTGTTGCAGTCTATGATTTCGGAGGCTGTCCTAAAGAAATCTAAGAGTTCAAGATCACTAGCTGAAACACCTCCAGATAAAGAACAGAAGACATTGGATGTGATTGGCAGGAAATCCTACCAGTACGCTCTTAGCCATGAGGATCTTGACGCACCAACTCCAGATTTTCCACTATCTCCATGACTTTCACTTAGCTAGATGATCCTTGTACCCTGTTGCTGAGGACCATGCACAACTGCATGTCAACCTTCGAGTCTTTAGGTCTCATAGATGACCTGATACAGAGTTCTGGTCAACATTGTCACCTTTGCATTTTAGGTATGTTGCATCCAGTATCTAGAGAAATAGTTGGAAATATCCGACTGTATGATATCATAATACAGTCAAACCTCGGTTTTCATTTGCCCCGGTTTTCATACGCTTCGGTTTTCAACGTCTTTTTTGACTGAGATTTTGTCCCGGTTCTCATACATCGCTTCGGTTTTCAACGTCTTTTTTGACTGAGATTTTATCCCGGTTCTCGTACATCGCCTCGGTTTTCGTAAAGTACAGTACTGTAAATACATACACCCTCGCGCTGCACACCGGTCTGTATACACTGCCAGAACGCCCGCCCGGTCCCGGCAGCACTGCCCCCTGGACTCACTGATCACCAGCGTGATGAGAAGCGAAAGCCAGCTGAGCACGTAAATGAAACACATCCTCGAGCCTAGTCAGAGTTAGAGAGGCAAGGATTGCGCAGAGAGGAAGGCCCCGATCTCGTCCACCGCCTGCCCGTTCTCTGGAGCGCCCCCTCAGGCTCGGAGGTAGCAGGGAAGAAAAGCTGTCAACGTAAGCAGGAGATGTTGCATGAATGTGGGAGGCAGTTCTCTCTCTTGCAGGGTACGTCTGAAGCTATATCATTAAGATTTTCTGCCATTCTGAAGCATTGAGCAGATAATGTAAAGGTATTTTAATGGGCTGAATCCAATGTGATTCCAAAGAGAGCTGGGCAAAGCAGCTTGTCAGGGGTGGCTAAGGCCAGATGCTAACATACTGTACAGTACTGTACTTAGCTTGCTTTCAGTGATGTTAAATGTTCATTTATCCATTTCATTAGTCATTTATATTTATTTCTCATTGTTTTCTGTATGTAAAAATATAGTTATTCTCTATAAAATGTATTTTTTGTGAATATTTTTGGGTGTCTGGAACGGATTAATTGGATTTACATTATTTCTTATGGTAAATATTGCTTCAGTTTTCATACGTTTCGGTTTTAGTCAGACTTTTTCGAATGGATTAATCATGAAAACCGAGGTTTGACTGTATTTTAATAGTATGTTCAAAGATGTGCAACACAAACAGATGGCTGTGCAACATAGAGACAGCAATTTTTGAGAGAAAACAACCACAAAATATGACCCGGACAGGATTAATGGCACCCTTCACTAATATTTGGTTGCACAACCCTTGGCAGTGATGACAGCCTTCAAACATTTCTTGTAGCCATCTGTAAGTTTTGTACAATTGTCTGCTGGTAGTTTCTCCCACTCTTCATGTGCGATTTGTTCTAGCTCATGAATATTTCCAGGATTCTTTTAACCAATGGTAGATTTTGGTTCTTTTCAAAGGTTCTTGATTGGATTGAGATCAAGACTCATTGCTGGCCAGTTTTAAAACAGTCCATTTGTTCCTTTTTAACCATTCATTTGTACTTTTGGCTGTATGTTTTGGGTCATTGTTCTACTGGAGAACCCATGACCTTCAACCCAGACCTAGCTTTCTGACACTCTGTACTACATTTTGTTCCAAGATACCTTGGTAAACCTCTGACTTCATGATTCCTTTAGTAAATTCCAGGCCTCCAGTTCCTGAGGCAGGAAAACAGCCCCACAACATTCTGGAACCTCCACCATATTTAGCTATAGGAAGGGTGTTTGTTTTCTTACAAGAGTCATTTATTTGCCTGTAAATGTATCTCTGGTCTGCATTGCCAAAGAGGTCAAGCTTGGTTTCATCTGTCCACAGAACATTTTCCCAGAAGGGCTCTGGTTTCTCATGGTGGAGTTGGGCAAAAAGAGCAGGTGTGCCTTTTTGTCTGTTTTTGAGCAGTGGCGTCCTTCTTGGGCTTCGCTCATAAAGTCCTCCTTTGTTTAGTGCGTGGTTTATGGTGCAGGTTGAAACCACCACTCCAGATTGCTCCAGGTCATCCTTGAGCGCTTTGGATGTTGTATATGGTGGTTTTCCGACAGTTCACACTAACCTTTGAAGACTTCTTGGATTAATTTTCTTGTTCCCTTCACTTCCTGGGAGGTTCTTGACAGTTCTCCAGGACCAAGCAGGAAGTCAGTCCTCACATATGGGTGACGTCGGCGCCGACGGAGCCCTCGCGGAGCAATTTTCCCCAGCTTTCAAAGAAAGCCTTTGGGAATTGCAGCGCGCATGCGCGGTCCCCTTCCCGCCCAAGGGTGCCATCTTGCTCAGTCTTCTTTTTTTCCGCGGAGCCCTACAGACGTTGTTTGTACTTCACCGCTAGAAAAGTTGATTTTATTTGTCTTTTTTTTCTTTTTCACTGGCAGCCCTGTCTTTTGAGCTCGCAGGGGCCCTTTTTCCCCCTTTGGCTGCCAGCGGGTTTAAGAAGTGTGATCGGTGTAAGAAGCTCATGTCTCTTACCGACACACACGACTGCTGCCTCCGCTGCCTCGGACCCGATCATGACCCGATGATCTGTGGTCCGTGTGGCAAGATGTCCTCAAAAGCGTTGAGTCGGCAGCATCAGCGGGAACGTATCTTCTCTGACTCCGGCCGGGCCCGGACCTCGTCAGAGGCTTCAACGTCTCGGGACTCTGGTCCTGGGCATCGTTGAAGTTCCTCTGAGCGGGGGGTCTCCTACCCGGGAACATCATCGGAAGAAGAAACCCGCGAGGGCGGCGTCGGTGGACGCTCCTGGTTCCTCGAGGGCCAGGTCGCATAGCCCCGATAGCCGTCCCGGGTCCTCGGAGATGGAGAGACCTTCCAGACATCCTCGTCTCGAGAAGGACTCGCCTGCTCACGTAAGTGCTGTAGTCCTCGTGGACTCGCCTCCGAGGTAGCCAACGTTGGGCCCGACACCGTCGGGGCCCAAGTCGGGGGCTGCTGGGTCTCCTGAGCTCGGACTCAGGTTGACGGCTTTGGAGAGCAGTCTGACTGCCTTCATGGACCAGCAGCGGGCATTGATCTCTGGCCTCGCCGGTGCTTCTGCCCTGACCACCGGGACGTCGACGTCCAAGTCGACCCCGGAGACCGAGCCGATCCTCGAGTCCATGAGGGCTCGAGTCGATCCACGGTCATGATCTCCCTCGGCCTCCCTCGGCGTCGGGGCGGACGGCATCGATGCCCGCCCGACCGGAGCCGATCGACTCCTCCTCCGAGGAGTCGGCCTGGGAATCCGAGGACGAAGAGTCACCTGGTTCTTTTCGGACTCGGTGTGTCCCATCGGACTCCCCCGAGTCCGAACCTCGGAGACGGTCCCCCCCGGAGGATACCCGGTTCTCGGACTTCGTGTGGGATATGGCCAAGGCCTTGGCCTTCCCCGCGGATCCCGAGGAGGAGCCTCGAGCCGAAGAGCTCGATGCCCTCCAGTATGACTCTCCCCCAAAGGAGGCCTTTACTGTACCGGTTCCTCCGATGCTGGAACGACTTCTCTTCCGCATGTGGGAGAGCCCGGCGTCGTCGCCGGTGTTAAGCAAGCGGGTCGATTCCATTTATCGAGTCCGCAAGAGCCCCGGGTTCCAAAAGGCACAACTACCGCACCATTCCATGGTGGTGGAATCGGCCATGCATAGACTTAAGAGTCAGAAGATGCACTCCTCGGTGCCTCCCGGTCGGGAGGCTCGAAGCCTGGATGCCCTCGGTAGGAAGTGTTTCCAGGGCTCTGTGCTTGCTTGTTGAGTCCAGACCTACCAGCTCTATATGGGCATGTATCTCCGAGACCTGGCTAAAGAAATAGCCGGGTTCTCTGCTGGTCTCTCCGAAGAACCTTTGCAGAGGTTCCAAGCCTTGTCAACTGGTATTCGGGAGTGCTCAAAGTTTATCTCTCGAGCAGCCTACGATGGCTTTGAAGCATCGGCTCGAGTAGCCGCGGCTGGCATCGGTGCCCGCCGACAGGCTTGGCTTCATTCATCCGACCTCGAGCCATGGGTGCAGGACAAGTTGGTCGATGTCCCCTGCAGAGGTGAAAACCTCTTTGGCAAACCCATGGATGAGAAGGCTGCACAGATCGAGACCGAGACTCTCACCAGGACTCGTCTCTCAAGGAAGACCTCTGCCCCTTCTCAGAAGAAGAAGGGCTCGGGGAAAAAGCCCTTTTACCCGAGGAAGGCGGCTGCCTATAAACACTACCCTCATTATCAGGCCTCAGCAGCTCCCCAACAGGCTCAGCAGGCCAAGGGACTGGGTAATGGGTCCCGTAGGCAGCAAGCCCCCAAGCCTGCACCACCGTCCCCTGCTCAGCAGGGTGGGGGGTTTTTGACTTCATCAGCATAGCCTCTCCCCCTCAGCTGGTTTCTCTCAGCACAGGAGGCCGGCTGGTCCACTTTGCCCACAGGTGGTCCAACATCACTACAGATACCTGGGTGCTTCACATAGTCCAAGAAGGCTATCTTCTGCACTTCCACCAGGTACCTCCCTCCTACTTTCCAGGGGAGCCTCTCAGACTCCCTCTGCACAGGGACTTACTCCTTCAGGAGTTAGCAAGTCTTCTTCAGGAACAGGCTGTGGAACCGGTGCCCCACTACCTGAGAGGTCAAGTTTTTTACTCCAGGTACTTTCTGATAACAAAAAGAACAGGAGGCCTCAGACCCATCCTGGACTTGCGGAACCTCAACAAGTTCCTCGCAAAGGAAAAGTTCAAGATGCTTACCCTTGGAATCCTGCTGCCCTACCTCCAGCAGGGAGACTGGGTATGCTCCTTGGATCTAAAGGATGCCTACACTCACATCCTCATCCACCCCAGCCACAGACAATATCTCAGGTTTGTTGTGGGGGGCAATCATTACCAGTACAGAGTACTACCCTTTGGCCTATCCTCCGCACCAAGGGTGTTCACCAAATGTCTAGCAGTGGTGGCGGCTTATCTAAGACTTCAAGGCCTCTTTGTATTTCCATACCTAGACGACTGGCTCATCACAGCACAGTCTTCCCAAGAGGCCACTCACGCCACGCACCGCACTGTGGCTCTGCTCGAGCACTTGGGCTTTGTCATAAACTTCGCAAAGTCCACTTTGCTCCCCTCTCAGGATCTCGAGTTCATCGGCGCAAGATTAAACACGCTTCAGGCGCAAGCCTTTCTGCCTCTCGACAGAGCAAACAGGCTCATGGATCTTCCCAGCCACTTTCACAGCAATTCCCTGGTCTCTGCCAGGCAATTTCTGAGACTGCTCGGCCATATGGCTTCCAAAGTCCATGTGACCCCCAATGCCCGCCTGAACATGCGGCCTGCTCAATGGTGCCTTCGCACACAATGGCATCAGGCCACTGGGAGCCTAGCGGACTCCGTACAGATCTCCGACCCGCTGGTCTCTTCTCTACAATGGTGGCTTCATTTGCCAAACCTAGTGCTAGGAATGGCTTTTCAGTCTCCTCTGCCTTCTCGGGTCCTGACGACCGATGCTTCTCTCCTGGGTTGGGGAGCACATTGCCAAGGGACATGTACTCAAGGCCTCTGGACTCCTTGGGTGTCTGCCCAGCAGATCAACTTCCTGGAGCTCAGAGCTATCCGCCTGGCTCTGAGGGCCTTCTCCCACCTCACTTCTCACCAGTCTGTGCTGGTCCAGACGGACAATCAAGTTGCGATGTTCTACGTGAACAAACAAGGGGGCACAGGCTCCTTCCTTCTCTGTCGGGAAGCACAAAAGCTGTGCTCTTGGGCCGTCAACCGCGGCATCCTCCTCAAAGCTGTTTATCTCCCGGGTCAAGAAAATTGCCTGGCAGACAAACTGAGCAGAATCCTCCAGCCACACGAGTGGAGATTGGATCCGTTAGTGCTTCAGCGGATCTTTCTCAAATGGGGCCTGCCCACCATGGATCTCTTTGCCAGTCCTCTCAACCGGCAACTTTCCCGATCCTGCTCTCGACAACCGCATCCTCTCAGAGTAGCGGCGGATGCTTTTCTTCTCTCCTGGTCCACAGGCCTTCTGTATGCCTTTCCTCCCATGCCACTGGTGTCTCGGACGCTCTTCAAGGTTCTCCGGGACAAAGCCTCAATGATCCTCGTGGCTCCCCGGTGGCCGAGACAGCCCTGGTTCCCGCTTCTGATGCAGCTGGCGGTGGACACTCCTCTCCCTCTGGGGTTTCAGCCCGATCTCCTGACCCAGGATCACGGGACTCTCCTACACCCCAACCTCCGGTCCCTTCATCTGATGGCCTGGCTGCTGAAAGGGTAGTCCTTGCTCCCCTCCTGCTGCCTCCAGATGTGGAGGAAGTCGTCTTGGCCTCCAGACGACCATCCACCCGGAAGTTCTACGCTCTTAAGTGGCGTCTGTTCTCCGTCTGGTGTGCTCAGCAGTCTCAAGATCCCTTCTCCTGTTCGGTATCAGTGGTCTTGCAGTACTTGCTTTGCCTCTCCAATCTTGGACTTAAGTCCAACTCGGTCAGGGTCCACCTCAGTGCTCTTTCTGTGCATCACATGCCGGTGGATGGCAGACCTCTATCTCTAGGAACAAGCAGGAATAAGTCATCACATATGGGTACGTCGGCACCGACGGAGCCTGCGCGGGAAAGCTCCCCAGCTTTTCAAATGAAAAGCTTTTGGGGCCTCCCACTGCACATGTGCGCTGCCTTCCCGCCTTCCTGACCAGCTCTCCTCAGTTCTTCTTTTTCCGCGGAGCCAGCAGGTCGTGTTCCTGTCACCGCTGAAGAATTTGTTACTTTTGTTTGTTTCTTTAGACCGCGTACCTGCCTTCCCCATACCGAAACCGGTATCGCCGGTCTTTCTTTCTTTCTTTCTATAAAAAAAAAAAAAGACTTTTTTATTTTTCTTCAGCACTGCTTGGTACCCGGTGTTAGGCCTTAAGGCCTACACAATTTCTCCTCATGGAGAAGCCAGTCCCTGGTTTCAAAAAATGTACCAAATGCAGTGCTGTCATTTCTGTCACAGACACCCATGAATGGTGTCTCAAATGTTTGAGACCTGAGCACTCCATACCGGACTGCCCATCCTGCACCCAGATGTCTAAACGCGGTTTGCAGAACCGGGCTAACAAGCTCCATGTGCTGTTTCCTTCAGAAGCATCACAGTCATCCAGGTCTTCCTCTCCGGATGGATCTCAGGTAACCAAAACTTCTGTGGGCAAATCCTCTAAAAGCAAATCTCTTTCTAAAGATCGAGAGGCTCTCAGTTCTGAGTTCGAGGATTCTGCCCAGGCCAAAAAACCCCGGCGGGAGGTTCCGGCCTCCAAAGCAATCATGGGGTCACAGGTTGACATCGATGGCACGGCCTCGACAGATCACCTGTTGGACTGCTCTGGGGTACCGGCCCATACTGGTACCGACATCCAGGCAGTAGTGGCATCTATGGGCAGTACTGTCCAGACCATGCAGCAGGCCGTACTGGCCTTCATTAAGGCTGCGACGCCCTCGGTACCGACCCCGGTTCCGGTATCTACACCGGAACCGAGACCATCGACTTCTAAACGTCGATCGGTTCCGCATGTCGGATTCCGGCTTTCGCCCGGTACCGATCCCATGCCCGATACGCCCGATGTCGATACCGATCGATATGCGTATCGTACATTGGAAGCACAGAAGGAATACTCAGATTCTTCTGATGAATTCAATTCCTCTGATGACTCTACTGAGCTTACTCTTCCTGAGGAGCCCTCTTCTCCCAAGAGGAGGATGTCTCCTCCAGAGGATTTATCCTTTCAAGATTTCATTGTTGATGTAGCTAAAGCACTTTCTATTACTACATCTTCTGAAAGAGAACCCAGATCAAAAAAATTGGACATTTTGGGATACTCAAAAGCTCCTAAAGAGGCAGTCACTCTGCCTGTCCATGAAATCCTTCAAGAACACTTGATGAATTTGTGGGAGACTCCTTTAACACTGTCTCCCCATTCCCGCAGGTTGGACACCATGTATCGGGTCCCTCCTTCGCCTGGGTTCCAGAAAACTCAGCTGCCTCACCACTCCATTGTGGTGAAGTCTGCCATGAAGAAAATAGAGTCCTAAGAGGCATTCTTCTACCCCTCCAGGGCGAGAATGTAAGAACCTAGACTCTTTTGGAAGAAAGATGTTCCAGGCTAGTATGCTTATAGCCAGGATCAACTCTTATAGCCTTTATATGGGCATGTATCTTGGGCAACGTGCCCTAAAAATACAGAATTTTGCCCCCTTTATCCCTGATGATCAAAGGGCGGACTTCTTTTCTATGGTGACACAACTTTCCGAGGTCTCCAAGTTCTCCAACAGGGCAGCCTTTGATTCCTTTGAAGTTGCAGGCAGAGCTTCAGGAATTGCTATTGCAGCCCGACGTCTCGCTTGGCTCCAGGCTTCTAACCTAGAACCCTGGGTTGTAGAAGGCCTCAGGAATCTGCCCTGTACCGGTGAGAACTTATTTGGGGAAGACTGGCAGATTAAAGCTGCTCAAATGGATGCAGAAAATGCCACTCTAGATAGACTTTCCAAGTCTACTTCTACCCCTACCAAAAAGAAGCCTTTTAAAAGGCCTTACTATAAAAAGACCAGATTTCCCACAAATACTGGCCAGCAATCTGCTCAGCCTCGCCTTGCGGCTAAGCGTCAACAATCTAAGCAGGTAAAGTCAAAGCCTGCAGTGTCTGCTACATCCTAGCAGGCTCAACCCCCTCAGGGGTTTTGACTTCCCTCTAGAGAACTTGCCGTTTCTGGCTCTAGCACAACCAGAGCCCCTCACCATTCCTGGAAGGCTAGCTCACTTTGCTCCCAGATGGGAGCAAATAACATCAGAGCAATGGACCCTCTCTATTATCCGAGAAGGCTACAAACTTCATTTCTCCAACCTTCCTCCCCATACCATGGTGAGGCAATTCAGTTCTCCCCCATCTCTTCTGACCCTGTTGGGTCAGGAAGTCTCTTCTCTTCTTGCCCAAGGGACAATAGAGGAGGTTCCTCCTCCACAACAGGGGTTAGGTTTCTACTCCCCTTACTTTCTCATAACAAAGAAGACAGGGGGCTTCAGACCTATCCTAGATCTGAGAGAATTGAACAGTTTTCTATTCAAGGAGAAATTCAAAATGCTCTCTCTGGGCCTTCTCCTTCCATACCTTCAGAGTCCGGATTGGCTTTGTTCTCTAGATCTCAAGGATGCGTACACTCATATACTCATCCATCCATCCCACAGAAAGTATCTAAGATTTCTGTTCCAGGGAAAACATTTCCAGTACAGAGTACTACCCTTCGGTCTGGCCTCTGCTCCAAGAGTATTCACAAAATGCATGGCAGTCGTTGCCGCATTTCTCAGAGGCATGGGAATCTTTGTCTTCCCATATCTGGACGACTGGCTCATCCGAGCTCCATCTCAATCAGAAGCCCAGATTTCTCTGGACCGCACAAGGCGTATTCTTCAATATCTGGGACTTGTGGTAAACATTCCCAAGTCCCAACTCATCCCTACTCAGTCCCTGGAATTCATAGGGGCCCAATTGGACTCCACCACTGCAAGGGCCTACCTCCCTCTGGTCCGAGGCCAAAGACTAATAAGCTTGGCCTCCCAGGCTCAGTCCAGAAGTCACTTGTCAGCCAGAGAAATGTTGCAACTTCTGGGCCACATGGCCTCCACGGTTCATGTGGTACCCTATGCTCGTCTCCATATGAGAGCAGCTCAATGGACATTGGCCACCCAGTGGTCTCAAGCATCGGGACTGCTGTCAGACCAGGTACTCACCTCAAAACGTCTGTTTTGGTCTCTCCAGTGGTGGACATCCTCCAAAAATCTGTTGTTGGGGACCCCCTTCCAACCTTCGTTGCCCTAAGCAACCCTCACAACAGATGCCTCCCAAACAGGGTGGGGAGCTCATCTTCAACATCTCTCCACTCAGGGAATCTGGTCTCCCCAAGAGACCACCCTTCATATCAATCTTCTGGAACTGCGAGCAATCTTCCTTGCCCTCACAGTCTTCCATACCCTCCTTGCCAACCTGACTGTCCTAGTTCAGACAGACAATCAGGTGGCCATGTTTTATATCAACAAACAAGGAGGGACGGGCTCTCTGTTGCTTTGCAACGAAGCTCTCAGATTATGGGCCTTCGCCAGAGAGCACCAAATTCATCTTCTGGCAGTATATCTTCCAGGAGTTCAAAACTCTCGGGCAGACAGACTCAGTCGAGTTCTGCTCCCACACGAATGGTCCCTACATATGGACCAGATACGCAGAATCTTTCAGGAATGGGGGACCCCGGACATAGACCTCTTTGCAAGTCCGTGGAATGCCAAACTTCCCCGGTTCTGTTCCAGGACTCCGTGTCAGGGAGCTCAGGCCAACGATGCCTTTCTCCTGCATTGGGGTCAGGAATTCCTGTACGCTTTTCCACCCATTCCTTTGATTCCCAAGACTCTGTTCAAACTTCAGAGGGATCACGGATCCATGATCCTCATTGCTCCACGCTGGCCACGCCAAGTGTGGTTCCCTCTCCTTCTACAGCTCTCCCAGGGCTCCTCCCTGGACCTGGGAGCTGCACCAGACCTTCTGTCTCAGGAGCAGGGGACTTTGTGGCATCCAAACCCCAAGTCCCTACAGCTCCGAGCTTGGTTACTGAAGGCTTAAGCCTTCAAGAGTTTAATCTTTCTCAACCAGTGAAAGATATCCTTTATGCCTCTAGGAAACCCTCTACCAGGCGTTCCTATGCTTTCAAATGGAAACGTTTTTCCATTTGGTGTGCTCAACAGGGTCTTGACCCTCTGGCACTTCCTTTGAATTCTCTACTAGACTATCTCCTGCATCTTTCCAATGCAAGCCTCAAGACGAATTCAGTACGAGTCCATTTAAGTGCTATTACAGCATCCTTAAAACCTATAAATGGACAGTCTGTTTCCTCTCATCCTCTTATTGCAAGATTCATGAGAGGCCTAACCCTCACTAAGCCTCCCATCCGGCCTCCTCCGGTAGCATGGGACTTGAATTTAGTTCTGGGTCAACTTATGAAGCCACCTTTTGAACCATTGGTATCTACCTCCCTGAAATTTCTTTCTTGGAAGGTCCTTTTCCTTATTGCAGTCACTTCGGCTCGCCGTATCAGTGAACTGCAAGCTTTGGTGGCAAATCCACCTTATACCAGATTTCATCATGATAAGGTGGTCCTTAGGACGAATCCCCACTTTATGCCTAAAGTGGTCTCGCCTTTTCATCTTAATCAAGAGGTATATCTACCTGTCTTTTTTCCGGCTCCTCATGCATCCAGTGCAGAGAGGAACCTTCATACTCTTGACTGTAAAAGAGCTCTCGCCTTTTACCTCAATAGAACTCAGCCACATCGAAAGTCTTCTCAGCTTTTCGTGGCTTTTGATCCTTCTCATTTGGGACTTCCAGTCGCCAAACGCACACTTTCCAACTGGATTGCTCAGTGTATTTCCTTTGCTTACCAGAGTAAGAACATTTCTCTGGAAGGCCATGTCACAGCTCACAATGTGAGAGCCATGGCCACTTCTATGGCTCATCTTCACTCTGTATCCATAGATCAGATCTGTCGAGCAGCCACTTGGGCCTCGGTGCATACCTTCACAGCCCATTACTGCTTGGACAAGGACTCCCGCCGGTATGCCTTGTTTGGTCAGGCTGTCCTCAAACACCTGTTCCATACTTAAACAACTCCTGCCCACCTTCCCAGAATGGATGCCTGAGATCCATCCGAAGATGGTTACCCTTGGAGGGGGATCTCCCAGGCATCTCAGCTAGGGAGTCCCCATATGTGATGACTTATTCCTGCTTGTTCCTAGAGATAGCACAGTTACTTACCTGTAACAGGTGATCTCTGGGAACAGCAGGAATTAGTCATCACAACCCACCCACCTCCCCTAGGAGTTGTCTCTCTATTGTCTCAGCTTTAAACTCGAACTGAGGAGAGCTGGTCAGGAAGGCGGGAAGGCAGCGCGCATGTGCAGTGGGAGGCCCCAAAAGCTTTTCATTTGAAAAGCTGGGGAGCTTTCCCGCGCGGGCTCCGTCGGTACCGACGTACCCATATGTGATGACTAATTCCTGCTGTTCCCAGAGATCACCTGTTACAGGTAAGTAACTGTGCTTTCCAGCCACCCTCTAGTGGCTCGTTTTCTCAGAGGCCTCCTTCTCCTTAAACCACCTTTGCGCCCACCAGCCCCTTACTGGGATCTGAATGTGGTTTTACAGCGGATTACCTGTCCACCTTTTGAACCTATGGCTACCTGTCTTCTTCGTTTTCTTTCTTGGAAAACCTTATTCTTGGTAGCCCTCACTTCTGCTAGACGCTTTAGTGAGCTACAGGCCGTAGTATCTGATCCTCCTTACACTAGGTTCTTCAAGAATAGGGTAGTCCTACGGACTCGCCCTAAGTTTCTTCCTAAAGTGGTTTCCCCCTTTTCACATCAACCAGGAGGTGGTACTTCCGACCTTCTTTCCCAGGCCACACTCCAGCTGAGCTGAAATGGTCCTGCATACCCTGGACTGTAGGAGGGCGTTAACCTTCTACCTTGACCGTACGCGGGAGCACCGAAGGGCTGTTCAGCTCTTCGTGTCTTATGACCCCAATACGTTGGGGCTCCCTGTCTCCA
Organism: Ichthyophis bannanicus; assembly: GCA_033557465.1. Taxonomy (NCBI): domain Eukaryota; kingdom Metazoa; phylum Chordata; class Amphibia; order Gymnophiona; family Ichthyophiidae; genus Ichthyophis; species Ichthyophis bannanicus. Next base: position 259,743 of record JAWIIG010000024.1, on the reverse strand, counting down.
AGTGTACTCTGTCCATCTGGATTGCTGACTGTATCGCTTGGGCTTATGAGGCAGCCGGCCTCTCGTTGGAAAGTCGAGTCACGGCTCATCGTGTTAGGGCGAAGGCTGCGTCAGTGGCTTACCTCCGCTCTGTTCCATTGGCAGACATCTGCCGGGCCGCTACTTGGTCTTCAAGCCAGACTTTTGCACCCTATTATTGCCTGGAGAGGGAGTCCCGCAGGGACAGTGCTTTCGGACAGGCAGTCCTCCGTAATCTCTTTGAGGTATAGGCAACTCCTGCCCTCCGTCCCGGATGTTGGGCTACCGGTTGGAGGCATACTCAGAGAAGATTCCTTCCTTCTGTGCTACTGAGCTTGAGGGAGCTCCTTTTTTGTGCTTAGGGTCTCCGGTAGCCTTAAGCTTGGGAGTCCCATATGTGAGGACTGACTTCCTGCTTGGTCCTGGAGAAAGAGTAGTTACTCACGTGTAACAGGTGTTCTCCAGGAGCAGCAGGAATCAGTCCTCACAACCCTCCCTCCTCCCCTTGGAGTTGCAGTCCTATGATTTCGTTTTTGCTAATTTTTTGCTGTCTTTTAGCTATGTCATCAGACTGAGCAAGATGGCACCCTTGGGTGGGAAGGGGACCGCGCATGCGCGCTGCAATTCCCAAAGGCTTTCTTTGAAAGCTGGGGAAAATTGCTCCGCGAGGGCTCCGTCGGCGCCGACGTCACCCATATGTGAGGACTGATTCCTGCTGCTCCTGGAGAAGACCTGTTACAGGTGAGTAACTACTCTTTCCCTGAGGAGAAAACTTCATGTTATTGCGAACTGTGGACATAGGAATCCCAACATCTTTGGAGATGGCCTTTATACCCCTTTGAAGTTTGATGTTTGATAATAGCTTTTCTGATGGTTTCTGAGAGCTCTCGTCTTCACCATTGTTAAAATGGAACAGAGTGAATGTGGCCATTTTAAATATTAGAGCTATCATTCCTTGGTTGATTCAAGTTGTGAGTAGTGACAGTTGATCATAGTTTCTAATTTTTGTGCACTTGGAATGTGGTGGTTCTGTTCAAACTGATTGAATTGTTTATAAGGGTGCCACTAATCATGTCCTGGCAATGTCCCAGTTTTTATACTATATCCTTTTTTTAATTGGTCTTGTTTTATTTGATTATTTTATTTGTCAAATATGTGTGCATGTATAGGCCGAAGCCATTTCACTTGCCACTTTTTTTTAAAGGAGAGGTTGGATATTAAGGGATTTAACTGTAAAGGTGCCAATGTTGACCATAACTGTATAGCACCTATGAATGTCGCTCTTTCTACAGCCACTTCCCTCTCTGCTAGATATACTGCATGTCTCAGGGTGATCAGACTTCGCGAAGACCTGCATAACCACCTAGCAGACGCACTTTGCTGAGGTGACAGTTTATTTGGGTCTCTGAAGTCAAGGACCACTCTTCCACAGTCAGATCTTACAATGTAGCCAACGGAGTCCGTGTCATAACCTCGCTGGCCTCAACTCCCTCAATGCCGAAGGGCATAACACTATAAATCTTATAACAATTTTTACCCTGTCAAATTCCGGCCATATTCCAGATAACCAGCACAGTGCCTCTTCGGCTCTGCCTATTACTACTATTCAGCCTATACTGTCAACGAAGGGAGAAGAAGCAGCAAACTGCTGCTCTGGCTCCTGCTATGAAGCCCACCCCCAGTTTTTGATTACTTGGCAGTAGGGGGCAGAATCCTACACTTCAGGGAGGCTTGGTAAGCAATAACCATGGATTGCTGGGTTTTCAACATTGTCAGAATAAGAGATAAGATCAACTTCGCAGTGCTCTTCTGAATCATTCCTCCCACCCCCAGCATCAGCACAATTCCAGCGGCACACATTTTGTTACAGGAGTTTGACGTTCTACATGATAGGGCTACTGAGCCTGTTCCCATTAATGAAATGTCAAGATTTTTATTCAAAATTCTTCCTTAAGAAATCAGGCGGACTTCATCCTATCCTCAATCTCTGCAATTGCAACCTTTACATAAAGCGGAAAAAGGTCAAAAATGAATTCCCTCATTCTCCAGGACCAAGCAGGAAGTCAGTCCTCGCATATGGGTGACATTGGCGCCGACGGAGCCCCCGTGTGGAGCATTTCCCCAGCTTTCAAAGAAAGCCTTTGGGAATGCAGCGCGCATGCGCTGTCCCCTTCCCGCCCAAGGGTGCCATCTTGCTCAGTCCTGCTTTTTTCCGAGGAGCCCGACGGATGTGTTTCGTTTTCACCCAATGAAAAAGTAGATTTTGTTCTGTGTTTAACCCGTTTCTTCGGTTCGACGCTGGTTTCTCTTTCCCGCCTGGGCCCGATACGCCGGTATCGAGCCCGGTCTTCTTTCGGTTTTTGTCCTTAGTGACTAGCGTTCGCGCCATTTTTCTTTTTTCACTGGCAGCCCTGTCTTTTGACCTCGCAGGGGCCCTTTTTCCCCCGATGGCTGCCAGCGGGTTTAAAAAGTGTGATCGGTGCAAGAAGCTTATGTCTCTCACCGACACCCATGACTGCTGCCTCCGCTGCCTCGGACCCGATCATGACCCGATCTGTGGTCCATGTGGAAAAATATCCTCGAAGTCGTTAAGGAGTCGGCACCAAAAGGAAAGAATCTTCTCTGACTCCGTGTCCGGACGGGCCCGGACTTCGTCAGAGGCCTCGACGTCTCGGGACTCCAGCCCCGAGCAGGGTCGGGTGTCCTCTGAGAAGGGGGTCTCCCTCGTGGGAACATCGCAGGAAGAAGAAACCCGCGAGGGCGGCGTCGGTGGACACACTTGGCTCCTCGAGGGCCAAGTCGCATAGCCCCGAGCGCCGTCCTGGGTCTTTGGAGTCGGAGAGGCCTGCAAAACAACCTCGTGTGGAGATGGAGTCCCCGGGTCACGTGAGTACTGTAGTCCTCATGGACTCTCCTCCAGGGGAACCGATGTCGGGCCCCGAGTCGGGGTCTGCTGAGTCTCCTGAGCTTGGACTCAGGTTGAAGGCCTTGGAGAGCAGTTTGGCTGCCTTCATGGAACAGTAGCGGGCACTGATCACCGGTCTCACAGGTGCATCTGCCCCGACCACAGGGACATCGACGTCCAAGTCGAACCCGGAGGACGAGCCGATCCTAGAGTCCATGCGCGCTCAAGTCGATCCTCGGCCAAGGTCCCCGTCGGCCACCCGTTTGGGACAGAGGTCGTCGACGCCGGTACCCTCAGCGTCGGGGCGGATGGCATCGGTGCCTGCCTAACCGGAGCCGCTTGATTCCTCTTTGGAGGAGTCCGGCTGGGAAATGGAGAATGAGGAGTCGCCCGACACATTTCGGACTCGGTGTGTCCCATTGGACTCACCGGAGTCCGAGCCTCGGAGAAGGTCCCCACTGGAGGATACCCGGTTCTCGGATTTCATGCGGGATATGGCCAAGGCCTTGGCATTCCCCGCGGATCCCTAGGAGGAGCCTCGAGCCGAGGAGCTCGAGGCCCTGCAGTATGACTCTCCCCCAAAGGAGGCCTTTACTGTACCGGTTCCTCCGATGCTGGAACGGCTGCTCTTCCGCATGTGGGAGGCACCGTCCTTGACACCGGTTTTGAGCAAACAGGTAGATTCCATCTATCACGTCCGCAAGAGCCCCGGGTTTCAAAAGGCACACTTACCGCACCACTCCATGGTTCTGGAATCGGCCATGCATCGTCTGAAGAGTCAGAAGATGCACTCCTTGGTGCCTATCGGCCGGGAGGCCCGGAACCTGGATGCCCTCAGTAAGCAGTGCTTCCAGGGCTCTATGCGTGCTTGCCGTGTCCAGACCTACCAGCTGTACATGGGCATGTACCTTCGAGACTTGGCAAAGGAGATTGCCGGGTTCTCTGCTGGCCTCTCCGAGGAACCTTTGCAGGTGTTCACTGTTCTGTCCTCGGGTATTCGTGAGTGTTCGAAGTTTATCTCTCGAGCAGCCTATGATGGCTTCGAGGCTTCGGCCCGAGTAGCCGCAGCCAGCATCGGTGCATGCCATCAGGCCTGGCTACAGTCATCAGACCTCGAGCCATGGGTGCAGGACAAGTTGGTCGATGTCCCCTGCCGAGGTGAAAACCTCTTGGGCAAGCCCTTGGCTGACAAGGCTGCAGAACCGAAACCGAGACTTACCCGGACAAGGCTGTCCAGGAAAACCAATGCCCCTTCTCAGAAAAAGAAGGGCTCGGGGAAATAGACCTTTTACCCGAGGAAGTCATCTGCCTATAAACAATACCCTCATTTTCAGGCCTCTGTAGCTCCCCAACAGGGTCAGCAGGCGAAGGGGCAGGGACATGGGCCGCGTAGGCAGAAAGCCCCCAAGCCACCACCTCCGGCTCCTGCACAGCAGGGAGCGGGGTTTTGACTCCAGTGGCATAGACTCTCCTCCTCAGCTGGGCCCTATCAACACTGGAGGCCAGCTGGCCCTGTACACCCACAGGTGGTCAGCCGTCACAAAGGATACCTGGATACTAAGTATAGTCCAGAAGGGCTATCTTCTCCACTTCCACCAGGTACCCCCCTCCTATTTTCCAGTGGAGCCTCCAAGACTTCCTCTGCACAGGGACTTACTCCTGCAGGAGTTAGCAAGTCTTGTAAAGGAACATGCAGTGGAACCGGTGCCCCATCACCTGAGAGGTCAAGGCTTCTATTCCAGGTACTTCCTGGTACCAAAAAGAACAGGAGGCCTCGGGCACATCCTAGACTTGCGGAATCTGAACAAGTTCCTGGAGAGGGAAAAGTTCAAGATGCTTACCCTTGGAATCCTGCTGCCCTACCTCCAGCAGGGAGATTGGCTATGCTCCTTAGATCTAAAGGATGCTTATACTCACATCCTCATTCATCCAGACCACAGACAATATCTCAGATTTGTAGTGGGAGGAAACCACTATCAGTACAGAGTACTGCCTTTTGGCCTTGCATCCGCCCCCAGGGTATTCACCAAATGCCTGGCGGTGGTAGCGGCCTACTTCAGGGTTCAAGGCCTCTTTATCTTTCCATACCTGGGCGATTAGCTCATCAGTGGCCAATCAAGCCACCCTTCGCACTGTTGCTCTGCTTCAGCACCTGGGGTTTGTTATAAACTTCGCAGTGTCCACTTTGCACCCCTCCCAGAACATGGAGTTCATAGGAGCTCGACTGGACACCTTTCAGTCGAAGGTCTTTCTACCAGTGGACAGGGCCCACAGATTGATGGATCTAGCCAGGCAGTTCCACAGCAATTCTCTGGTCTCCGCCAGACAATTCCTGAAGCTCCTAGGCCACATGGCATCCACGGTCCATGTAACTCCAAATGCCTGTCTACACATGAGGCCTGCTCAATGGGGCCTCAGGACTCAGTGGCACCAAGCCACAGGACGTCTCACAGACAAAGTGAGGGTGTCCAACCTTCTGGCATCTGCTCTGCAGTGGTGGCTTCATCTCCCGAATCTGGTGCAAGGGGTGCCTTTTCAAGCACCTCCACACTCTCAAGTGCTGACAACCGATGCTTCTCTTCAGGGTTGGGGTGCACATTGTCAAGGAGCGTGTACTCAAGGCCTGTGGTCTCCTTGGGAGGCCGCATAGCAAATCAATCTCTTAGAACTGAGAGCTATTTGCTTAGCCCTGAGAACTTTCTCCCATCTCATCTCTCACCAGTCCGTCTTGGTTCAGACGGACAATCAAGTTGCTGTGTTCTATGTGAACAAACAAGGGGGCACAGGGTCCCGTCTTCTATGTCAGGAGGCGCAGAGACTGTGCTCCTGGGCAGTCAGTCAAGGTATTCTTCTCAAAGTGGTTTGTCTCCCAGGTCAGGAGAATTACCTGGTGGACAGATTGAGCAGGATCCTGCAGCTGCACGAATGGCAGTTGAATCCACTAGTGATTCAACAGATCTTCCTGAGATGGGGTCTTCCAACCATAGATCTCTTTGCCAGTCCTCTGAACCGTCAACTTCCCAGGTTCTGCTCCAGACAATCGCATCCTCTCAGAGTGGCAGGGGATGTTTTTCTCATTCCATGGTCTACGGGCCTTCTATATGCGTTTCCTCCCACGCCTCTAGTGTCCAAGACACTGTTAAAAGTGATCCAGGACAAGGCCTCGGTGATACTGGTGGCCCCCAGGTGGCCGAGGCAACCCTGGTTCCCACTTCTTCAACTAGCGGTGGACACTCCTCTTCCTCTTCCTCTGGGGATGCAACCCGATCTCCTGTCTCAGAAGCAGGGATCTCTCTTACACCCCAATCTCCAGTCCCTCCATTTGATGGCCTGGCTGCTGAAAGGGTAGTCCTAGTGCCCTTCCTACTGCCTAGTGAGGTAGAGGACATGGTCTTGGCCTCTAGGAGGCAGTCCACCCGAAAGTCTTATGCCCTTAAGTGGCGTAAATTCTCTTCCTGGTGTACTCAACACAACGAGAATCCTTTCTCATGCCTAGTACCAGTGGTGCTGCAATATTTGCATCACCTGTCCAGCCTAGGCCTTAAGTCCAATTCTGTGAGAGTTCATCTTAGTGCTCTTTCAGCACACCACTCCCCAGTGGACGGTCAGTCCCTATCAAGCCATCCTTTGGTGGCTCGCTTCCTTAGAGGCCTGCTTTTGCTTAAGCCTCCAGTGCATCCACCGGCCCCTGACTGGGATTTAAATGTGGTCTTGCAACGATTTACTTGCCCACCATTTGAACCTATGGCTACTTGCCCTCTGCATTTTCCCTCCTGGAAAGCGTTGTTTCTGGTAGCCCTTACCTCAGCAAGGCGCGTGAGTGAGCTTCAGGCCCTAATATCAGATGCGCCTTACACTAGGTTCTATAGGAACAGAGTGGTCTTACGGACTCACCCTAAGTTCCTTCCTAAGGTTGTCTCCTCCTTCCACCTCAATCAGGAGGTGGTTCTTCCGACTTTCTTTCCCAGGCCGCATGCCAGCCGGGCTGAGATGGTCCTGCATTCTCTGGGCTGTAGGAGGGCGTTGTCCTTCTACCTTGACCGTACGCGGGAGCACCGGAGGGCTGTTCAGCTCTTCGTCTCTTTTGACCCCAATAAGTTGGGGTTGCCTGTCTCCAAGCGTAGTTTGTCCTTGTGGGTAGCTGACTGTATTGCCTGGGCTTACAGAAACCAATCTAAGGCGTGAGAGAGGTGGAAAGACAACGCCTTTATTCCTTGACAACCCGACACAGGCCGTGTTTTGTTACCCTTCGTCAGGGGTATGTCAGGTATAAGCTAAAAACTAAACATATAAATACTTAAAATCATAAAAACAGACTACAACAAATGCTATCTATAAAAACAATAAATAGATAAAAACAGTTGAAACAATAATTAAATAAACACAGTAAAACATTTTATATACAAGTAATGGAGAACCAACTGAAAACATGTGCTCAAAGAATAAAAACACAAATACCTTTGTTGAAGACCATAAAAAACAGACGGTCCAATATCGTATTGTACTAAGGTATTAATGAGAAAACAGTTGCACTAGCAAAATATAAATAAATAGGTTAAAAAACAAATGAAATAGAAGACAAGTAAAATATACATTATAATGGTGAATATGCCAACTATAAATGTGGTTAAGTACTGATGGAAGACGTACAAGACATATCCTAGTCAAATTGAGAACCAGTGGTACCTTGTTATATCAAAAAAAGGGGTGTCCTTCATAGAGTAAAGAGATGATACCTGTCTATATCTAAAGAACGGCAGGAGTGAGTCAGCGAGAGTAGGGGACAACAGAAGGAAAAACTAACTATGAACAATCATATCTGAGAACCAGGACTTAAAGCTAAAAAATAGGTAAAAAATGGATAAACTTCGTACTGAATGTCCAAAATGGTAACCATACGGACAACCCACGTGTCTGAACTGCACTTGCAAAGGATATCGTTGATGAGCAGTGATATTAACAAGGATGTTTAAAGCCAGAGCCCTCCACCATTCCAGGAAAATTGTCATTTTGCCCCCAGATGGGAGCAAATAACAGCAGAAGAATGGACTCTCTCCATTGTAAAGGAGGGGTACAAGCTTCATTTCCTCAACATGCCCCCTCCTACAGTTGTAAGACGGTTCACTTCTCAGACTTCACTCGAAAATCAGTTAGGTCAAGAGGTCAATTTACTTCTTGCCCACGGGGCAATAGAAGACGTATCCATTTCCCAACAGGGTTTTACTCCCCCTATTTCCTTATTCTAAAGAAAACAGGGGGACACAGACCCATTTTAGACCTCAGAGAATTGAACAAATTCCTGTTCAAGGAGAAGTTCAAGATTTATTTATTTTATTTAGACAGTTTTGTATACCAACTTATCCTTCAATCAAAGTGGTCACAACACAATTGGGGGATACATTTAACATGAGGGGTTATGAGACATATACACTAACACTTACAGGGAACATGGGCAATGGAGGGTTAAGTGGCTTGCCCAAGACCGCAAGGAGCACCTGTGGGACTAGAAACCCCAGTCCTTCCAGCCCAAGGTTGCTGTCCTCTAGAGGGATTTGAACCCCTGACCTTCCGGCCTGAGGTAACTTGCCCCAACCACTAGGCCACTCCTCCCTAGGAACTCTTCTGCCATACCTTCAGAGTCAGGATTGGCTTTGTTCTCTAGATATCAAGGATGCGTACACCCATGTTCTCATCCATCCAACTCGCCGAACATTCCTTCGGTTTCTATTTCAGGGGAAGCACTACCAGTACAGGGTTCTTCCTTTTGGCCTGGCCTCAGCACCAAGGGTGTTTACGAAATGCATGGCTGTAGTGGCAGCCTTTCTTCGCACTCTAGGAATATTCGTCTTCCCCTACTTAGACAACTGGCTCATTCGAGCACCATCAGAATCGGAGGCCAGAATTTCCCTGTCTTGCACAATGCATATACTTCAGTATTTAGGCCTGGTCATAAACATCCCAAAATCCAACCTAACTCCCACTCAGTCTCTGGAGTTTATAGGAGCTCTGCTGGATACCAGGAAAGCAAGGGCCTATCTTCCACAGCCCCGCTGTCTTCACATTGTGCAGTTAGCTTCCCAAGCAGTGTTAAAAACTCATCTCACTGCTCGGGAAATGTTAAAATTGCTAGGCCACATGGCATCTACCGTGCATGTGGTTCCCTATGCTCGCCTCCATATGAGAGCAGCCCAATGGACTCTATCCACTCAGTGGACCCAAGCATCAGGCTGCCTATCAGACAAAATAGCAAACTCAAGTCGCCTTATTTTGTCCCTACAATGGTGGCAATCAACCCAAAACCTGTTGGTGGGGTCCCCTTTCCAACAGCCCCCACCCCAGGTCACTCTAACAACAGACGCCTCACAGGTGGGTTGGGGAGCTCACCTGCAAGATCTCTCTACCCAAGGCACCTGGACTCCACAGGAGACCCATCTACACATCAATCTCTTGTAACTCAGAGCAATCTTCCTTGCTCTTCGAGTGTTCCACACCCAGCTGAGCTACAAGACACACCTAATTCAGACGGACAATCAAGTAGCCATGTTCTACGTGAACAAGCAGGGAGGAACAGGCTTTCTGTCGCTTTGCAACGAAGCTTTGCGACTATGGGCCCTCTCCAGAGAGCATCGGATTCATCTCCTTGCAGTGTATCTGCCAGGCATTCAAAACTCCTGGGCAGACAGACTCAGTCGAGTTCTGCTTCTACACGAGTGGTCTCTTCGTGCAGACCAGGTAGCAAAACCTTTTCAAATTTGGGGAACTCCGGACATAGACCTCTTTGCAAGTCCGTTGAATGCCAAACTTCCCCAATTCTGTTCCAGAATTCCGGCTCAGGGGGCTCAGGCCAGGGATGCTTTCCTCCCCCATTGGCGTCAGGACTTCCTATATGCCTTTCCGCCCATTCCCCTACTTTCGAAAACCCTATTCAGGCTTCAGAAAGACAGAGGCCATACGATTCTCATAGCTTCACATTGGCCACGGCAGTTGTGGTACCCTCTGCTCCTACATCTCTCTCAAGCTCCATCTCTGGAGTTAGGATCTGCTCCAGATCTCCTGTCTCAGGAGGACGGGATGTTGTGGCATTCCGAACCCCACTCTCTGCATCTCAGGGCCTGGTTACTGAGGGCCTAGACGTTCATGGTCTTAACCTGTCTCAACAAGTAAGGGATATCCATTATGCTTCTAGAAAGCCTTCCACAAGATGCTCTTATGCTTTCAAGTGGAAAAGGTTTTCCATATGGTGGTCACAGAAGGGTCTTGACCCCCTGGCGATACCTTTAGAATCATTATTGGAGTATCTCCTTCATTTATCTAATGCAGGGCTTAAGACTAACTCAGTACGAGTCCATTTAAGTGCTATTTCAGCTTCTTTCAAGCCTTTAGATGGACAACCTCTTTACTCTGATCCTCTCATAGCGAGATTTATGAGGGGCCTCCTTGTAACTAAGCCTCCCATTGGGCCTCCACCGGTAGCATGGGGACCTAAATCTGGTTCTTGGACAGCTCATGAAGTCGCCTTTTGAACCTCTAGCTACTACTTCCTTGAAATTCCTTTCCTGGAAGGTTGTCTTTCTCATTGCAATCACAGCACGTCGCATTAGTGAGTTGCATTAGTGGCTGATCCTCCTTATACGAGGTTCCATCATGATAAGGTAGTCCTTAGGACTCATCCACACTTTATGCCAAAGGTGATCTCACTTTTTCATTTAAACCAAGCAGTTTACCTGCCTGTATTTTTTCCAAGGCATCATGCTTCAAATGCAGAAAGGAGTCTTCATACTTTGGACTGTAAAAGAGCATTTGCTTTTTACTTAGGACACAGCAACATAGAAAATCCTCTCAACTCTTTGTTGCTTTTGATCCTTCTCATTTGGGACTTCCAGTCTCCAAGAGAACATTGTCCAATTGGATTGCACAGTGTATTTCTTTTACCTATCAGAGTAAAAACCTTTCTCTGGAAGGCCATGTCACAGCTTACAATGTGAGAGCCATGGCAGCCTCAATGTCTCATCTACACTCTGTGTCTATTGACGACATCTGTCGAGCAGCTACTTGGGCCTCAGTTCATACTTCACAGCCGATTACTGCTTGGACAAGGATTCCTACCGGGATGCCTTGTTTGGTCAGGCTGTTCTATGACACGTATTCCATACTTAATCAACTCCTACCCACCATCCCTGGTAGGATGCTAGAGATCCATGGGGGGAAGTGGAGCCCTTTCACAGTGGCACACAACTTCTGGGGTCTCTCCCTGGCATCTGTAGCTAGGGAGTCCCCTTATGTGAAGACTACATTCCTGCTTGTTCCTGGCGATAGCATAGTTACTCACCTGTAACAGGTGATCTCCGGGAACAGCAGGAATTTAGTCTTCACAACCCACCCACCTTCCCTAGGAGTTGTATCTCTTTTCTTTTCTTTCCCTCTCTCTCTCTCTTTGTCTCAGCTTTAAAACTCAACTGGAGAGAGGCAGTTGGGAAAGGCGGGAAGGCAGCACGCAGGCGCTGTGGGATGCTCCCAAAAGCTTTCTGGACGCTGGGGAGCGTTCCCGCGCAGTCTCCGTCGGTACCGACAATACCCATATGTGACGACTAAATTCCTGCTTTTCCCGGAGATCACCTGTTACAGGTGAGTAACTATGCTTTTGGTCCCATCAACTGTGTGGTTTCCTCTACTTCTTTGCCTTGCTCAGGCTTAACCTCTCAGCTCTGGGATTTGTGCATGAACTCCTCTCTCAGGACCACTGGATGCTCCTCCATTTCAGTCTTCCCTTCCTACAGCTGAAGAGATAGTTCTGCCCTCAACTTGCTACAGGCAGAGATTCTACTAGGCAATCATATGCCTTCAAGTGACGTAGGTTTGCCCTCTGGTGTTCCCCAAAGGACTTTTACCCCTTTTCTTGCCCCGTGGAGTCCCTTCTACAATATGTCCTCCACTTGTCCTTAACAGGTCTTAGGTGAACTCTTACTGAGTTGGTCTTTAGTGCCATTGCGGCCTCTCACAAACTACTGGATGGACAGCCTATCTCCTTGCACCCCTTAATAGCACGCTTCATGCAAGGGTCTCCTGCTGTTTGTCTCCCGTTAAGCAGCCTCCAGTGGCCTGGGATCTCAATGTGGTTCTCATTCAACTACTAAAGCCTCCTTTTGAGCTTTAAGCTACCATTTCATAAAAGTTTCTATATTGGAAGATAATCTTCCTCATTGCCCTCATGTCAGCTTGCCGTATCTGTTAACTGCAGACTCTGGTGCTGGACCCACATTATACCAGCTTTCACTCATCTGCATTTCCTTCCAAAGGTAGTTTCCTCCTTCCATCTAGAACAGTTGATCAACTTACCGATTTTCTTCCCGAGACCACATGCTTCTCAGGCAGAAGCAGCGCTACACATCTTAAAATGCAAGGCCTTAGAGGACATTTTCTTGCAGAGTGAACAGAGTTCTGAATCATGGTCGGCTCCGAGGCACTGCAGACAACAGTCATGAGTGTCCCTAAGCGGCATGTTCCTGGAGCATCTATCACATTTTTTGAGTCCGGTGGCCATGGGGGCAAAAAATGGTCCCTGTGAGGGCGAAGCCCCATGCGGCCAGTGGTTGGAGAAGAAAAGGGCGCTAAGTCCGTAAGAAAGAAAAGGAGTATCCCTGATAGCTCTAAAAATAGAGCGGGTGAAGGATGGGTAGAGGACCGGAAAATAGAGCCTGTTAAAGCGAAATAACTAATCTTTTTCCGAGGGACGAGGATGTGCGTCCGAAGGGCTCTGCGGAAAAAGGGATACTGAGCAAGATGGCACCCTTGGGCGGGAAGAGGATCACGCATGCGTGGCAGCAGTCCCAAAGGCTTTCTTTGAAAGCTGGGGGAATTGCTCCGCGTGGGCTCCATCGGTGTCGACATCACCCATAAGTGAGGACTGATGTCCCTTGAGAACACCTGTTACAGGTGGGTAACTACGCTTTACTAATGATCACAGAAGATCCTCTCAATTATTCATTGCCTTTGATCCTAGTTACTTAGGTCTACCGGGGACAAAAACATACTCTATCCAACTGGATAGCAGATTGCATTTCTTTTCCTTATGCACAGGCATGACTCTTTGAAAGGTCATGTCACTGCCCATAATGTGCAGGCTATGACAACCTCCTTAGCCAATCTCCGTTCAATATTCATTGAGGAGATCTATCAGGCACCTACCTGGTCCTGTATTCATACTTTTGCTGCACACTATATTGTCTGGACAGAGACTCCCATCGGGATGCTGTCTTTGGCCAGGCTGTACTCCAGCACCTCTTTCGGACTTAAACTCAACTCCTACCCTCCATCTCGGATTTCTGCAGGAGACTATCATTGGGGAGAGTATCGAGTCCAATGGCCCACAACTCTTCCAGACTCTTCGGCTACAAGATTTTGGTCTCAGGGATCACTGCTCTCCCCCCATGCCAGTCTGAAACCTGGGAGCTAGTGTATCCCATATGTGAAGACTGCATTCCTGCTTGTTCCTGGAGATAGCATAGTAACGCGTTTGTAACATGTGATCTCCGGGAACAGCAGGAATCAGTCTTCATAACCTGCCCTCCTCCACTAGGACTTGTAGGGTTTGTTTATTTTTCCTCTTCCTGCCAGCTGCAAACTCAACTGAGGAGAGGAGTTGCGAAGGCAGGAACGCAGACGCAGTGGAGTGCTCGCGAAGGCTTTCCTATTGGACGCCTGGGAGTGTTCCCACTCGGGCTCTGTCGGTGCTGATGTCACCCATATTTGAAGACTGATTTCTGATTTCTTGGAGATCACCTGTTACAGGTGAATAACTATGCTTTCCTTTCAATCCTGCATTACTTAACTCCCATATAGATTTTATATTGGTAGATAAAACAATAGTCTTCTATTGACAAACACAATTAAGTCAGCCAAACAAGTGGGTGACATCCAACAATGCTGATGACAGAGCTGTTCTCCCATAGTTCAAAACTTTAGTGTAAAGTTCTGAGTGTGCATGGCTGTTCCCACACACAGTGATCCCCTCAACTCTTCAGTTTTGTTATCTGCTCTGCCAAATTGATGTGAAACAAAGCTTTTCTGTTTTTATTATTTTTCTTGTCCATGTTTTTTGTTCTCTTCAGAATTTGCAGTTATATCACTTAAAACGGGTTTTCACTTATATCCCAAATTTGGTTGATAAGTTCAAAATTTTTGGTATGCATTCAAAATACTTTCTCTATTTAGGTCCAGACTGTGGCCAGATGGACTACAAACATTGTGTATGAACAATCTCTTATCGCTCATGGAGATACCAAATTTTGAAGCAGAAAGAAAGCTTCAAGGAAATGTCCTGGAAAAGTAATCTGTACAGAACAGATTGCAGACCAGTCGAGAATCTTTTATAGAGAAGCCATATATGTTGACGTGCATTGACTCCACATGCCAGTTGTTCAAGGAGATTGCTGCTCTGCACACAGGCCAAACAGTCTTCCCCAGAGACTTCAGGTGCTTTATGCCTGAAAGCCTATTAAGCTCCTTAGAAGTATCCAACAAAAGCACTGATGAAATCTAAACAGTCCAGTGCAGAAAGCATGCTTAAATTCTGAGTGCAACTTCAAGCCTGAGCTGTATCTTTCAAAGTGCAAGACTGCCAACTCTGCAGCATGGCCTCTGCTGCCTCTGCACCAGACGCCTGTGCAGAAGCCACTCTCCAATATGTATATGTGCCAGAAGGACACTTAAAGCACCTGAGCAGCCACAATCTTTCTTGTATAGAATGTTTTGAAGACTCTTTCAAGGGATTTTTTCAGAATGTCTGTTTACCTGCAGCTGCAGACTCTGCAGTCTTCTCATTCTACTGACCTCATGCCAGCACAGACGCATTCAGCTTGTTTTGGTTGTCTCTCTTTAGTTTACATCTGACTTTGAGTAGAAGCATGTCCATTCACTTCCTCCATCTCCATTCTAGCCGTTCCAATCTGGAAGACTCCCTCAGTGGAGCAGGGGCAAATCTTTTTGAGGACATCTCTTATCCAGAATTTGTCCACAAGATGTCAAAGGAAGTTCTTTCCTGTTGCAACAAGAATTGGAAACCCATCCTGATGATTTTGGATTATTATAAGCTATAACTTGCACAGTTGTCTGGAGGCTTCCCCCCTCTTTGGTAATGAGCTTGATAGTCACCTTGTACATTGAGTCTGATAACGCCTTAGTTCTTAAAGCATAATTGTATACTGCTACCAATACTGGCACTATTTCATCTTTCAGAACATTATAGAGCTCACTTGGGGTATCAATAGCCTTCCCTTTCGCTAGATCTGCAGTAGCCTTCACAGTTGGCCTATCCACCAATTTACCATTTGCCTCCAATATTTGAGGCCTGTTTGACCCATGGTATTTCCAGCTCTCCCTCCAGCCCCCCACATTTTGAACTAAACCCTTAAAAGCCTCACATATCTCATTACTTATTTTGAAGATGTCTTTGCTGATCATAGATCTTGCGTATTGTCCTCTGTTCTCTTTTCTTTTTGAGTTGCAGGCCAAGAACTTTCTGGCTTTTTCATGTTGTCATATAATCCCTTGTCAACTGAATCTGTATATCTATATACAGTCTATTTAACTCTTTACTTTGATTAGCTTTTGGACCTTAATACTTCTAAATGGTTAGAGCACTGGCTTGGTAAACAAGAGACCAGGGATTGAGTCCCACTAGCATTCTTTATGGCCTTAAGCAAGTCACTTAACCCTCCATTGCCTCGGAAGAAAGGCCTGGCAATCTACTTCTGGTTACACTGCCAAGAAAACCCAGGAGCTGCTGGGTCACCGGGCATCAGCTTTGGCTCAGAGGCACACATTGCATTGCATTGCTTCCAAATTGCTTGTGCCTCATTTGCAAGGCCTCCAACTTTGTGTAGTTCCTTTAGTTCTTGAACCCTTTCTTTCTTAACCCTGAATGTTATTTCCATAAGCTTCCTGATCATTATTGCTTTCCTAGACTACTGCAGAAACCCAGGGGTACATTCCTCTTCCTCATTTTCTACAACATATATTGCTCAGGCTTCCTTAATTTCTTGCAATACTTTCCATCTCTTCAGGAGCCAGAGTTTTTGGATCAGGATTCTGTTTGCACAGCCTCGGTGCCCCCTTTCCTCTCCTCCTTCCCCAGCTCTCCTCCAAAGATGACATGAAGATTTAAGAGGTATGTGGCTGCAGGCTTGGCAGCAGGGGATATTTATTTATTTAGCTGTGCTTTTATACTACTTTTCACTGGATCAAAGTGGTTTACAAAGAACTCAAGTTACAATAAAACATGGAGTGTATACATTGACTATGTACAAATAACTATTTACAGTGATTTGTATTTGTTGGGGTGTGTGGGTGAGTGAGATTGTTACAGGACCATAGTGCTTGATGAAAAGATGAGTCTTCAGATGCTTTCTGAATGAGGCAGGGTCTTTGATGCTCCTGATGGTGACTGAGAGAGAGTTCCATAGAGTTTGGTGCATATAGCTCAAAAGTCCTTGAGCAAGCCTGCTGGGTGCTTAGTTTTTGAGTGGGGGACAATCAGGGTGTTGCTGTTGAATTGGCAGCTGTCTCTGTTTGGTTGAAAAGGATGGATAAAGCTGAGAAGTTGGGAGCAGGAGAGACCATATAGTGCTTTGTGGGCTGTCAGTGTTTTGTATTTGCAACTGTTAAGGGAAAACCGGTGGAGTTGATTAAGGGTAGGGGTTATGTGTTCTTGTTTGGGGGCTGCCAGAAGGGTACATGCAGCAGTATGGGGGGCCATATGTAATGGGAGGAGGGTTGATTGTGGGAGTCCTTGTTGAATGGAGTTGCAGTAGTCGAGGATTGGAAGGATTTCTAATTGGAGTATTCTGAAGTTGGGAGGAGGGGGTCCAAGATTGGGCGGAGGTGTTGGAGAATGTGGCTCTTTAGAAGATTGAGTGTGCCGTTTTCTTCACTTGTTTGAAGGTGAGGTTGTGGTCTATTAATACTGAGGTATTTTATTTCTTGCTGTATCTTGATATAAGTGTTTATAATTATGGTTGCAGGGGGAGTAGTGTAGATCAGGATGTCATCGGTGTAGAGGTGGGACTTGATTATCAAGCAGGGCAGAGAGGGTAGAGCCTTGTGGGACGCCTTGAGTTTGGGTGAAATGGGTGGAGAGGATGTCTCCGATCTTGATTTGCTGCTGACGATTAGACAAAGGACTGGAACCCATTTAATACTGTATTCTGATAGATTGGAATAGCATTGAGCCTAGCACAGTTGTGGTTTGGGCTCCCCAGGGATGAGTATCCAATTTACATTCCTGTTTCTGTGCCAAATTTCTCTTCTGTGCTGCTTCAATATTGTCTGTGGCGGCTCCTGACTTCTGCTGTTGAGTGGGGTGATAATTGGGTCAGGGATTGTAACTGTTGGTAATTGCGGTCTTTTTCCTGCCGGTTTCTGCCTCTTACTGGCGCTGTGTGTGCATGTTACCAGCGCTTGACTGTGCTGTAACTTGCGGTCCTCTGTGTGCATTAGTACATGTGGTATATGTGCACTTCACATGCCATGAGTGCGTATTTTTGTCATGCACTGTGAGTGTATGCTTTGGAGTGCTATCTCTGCAATGCGTGATAGCACACTACACCCATTGTATGCACTTTAAGCATATCATACTTCAGCCTTGTTTGGATGGAAAAATTTGCTTCAGGAAGCTGCTCCGTTTGACATAAGCGTTTGTCTTCTGGGAGGAGAAACTGTCTTTCTGCCCTCCCTCTGCACCTTGACACGGAGTCTTCTGCTTGCCTCTTGGAGGTATCATCTTTACAGTTGATGGACATGGACTTGCCACCTGCAGAACTGAAGAGGCAGAAGACAATAGGGTCAGATGAAGGAAAGGGACCACACTCCAGCTCAGGATTCCTCCTCCCATTCTTTGGAGTTTTGCTTCCAGCTTGGCTCTTGAGAAGTGATGCTTAATGCGTAAGGTTATTCTGCTACTGTTTCCATGCTTCTCAATGCGAGAGGAGATTTGCCTGTCTTGCCTATGTTGCGCCTGGTGTCCTTTTGAGCACCGGTGTCATTAGCATTGTGTTGGCCGTAATATGGCAGACTCGCCAGCTTAGCTTTCCTTACCCCTGGATGGATTTGAGAAGGGCCTTTCCTTTAGTAGTAGTAATAGTGGTGGTGGTGGTGGTAGTAGTAGTAATCCAGAAAAAGGAACTCTAAGTACCTAAACAAAAGTAAGAGTAAACAAGCTCTCCATTAACTAATAACATAAAAAATCATGGTATCACTCCGTCCCCACCCAGGACAGTCTTGGGGAAAAGCTAAGAGAAATGTTTTGAGAAGAACCTTAAACTACTTCAGGAAAGACTCCGTGTGATGTGAGCTGGCAAGGCATTTCATAATGAAGGAGCCAAAAACTTAGAATGCTGTGTGGCAAGAGGCCTCCCACCTCACCTTTGAAACAGGAAGTGGCGGTGTTTGATCAAAGAGTCTGACCAGGGGAATAAGGTACCAGCAAAGTGGAAAGATAAATAGGCAACCTTGTAAAGAAAGCCTTATGAGTTAGAACAAAGCTTTTAAAATGACAATGAAAATTTAGCAGGAGCCAATGGTGCTTCAGTAGAAGAGGAGAAACCCTATCAAACCTGGATGCATTGGATAAATGAATTGTGTTCTGTATGATCTGTAATTTGAGATAAGTGGATTGCAAACGGCAGTGAGCAATAGTATAATGATCTTAAGTGTTTACTCATGCATTAGTAAGTGAATGCACAATTTCAACTGACACGAATGGCTTACGTAAGGAGAATAGAGAGTGAACCACAGCTGCAGCTTGCTGGTTAAATCAACATCTAAAAACATGAACAAAAATAAAATGAAAAGGTTTCTTTTTTGTCAGAGCAGCCGTGACAAAAGTAGATGGAAGAGAAAACAGTCTCCTCACTGCGGATGCTCCTTTTAATACTTTTAAAGTGAGCACAAACGTAACACTTAGCTTTTGTTTTCCAAACTCGTGAAATAGAAGGAATTCACTTGTAACAACGTGTCACGTTTCGGGTCCCTGCCTTGACGACCCTGCTTCAGGTTAAGGAACTCCCGTTATCATCCAACTTCAGTTGAACAGAGAAACCATTTAACACTTTTTAAGAGATGGCGTCTGACGTAAATGCTGACAGGGATTCTTATCAGCCTATCAAATGTTCGCAGGCAGTCACCAGTAAGAGAGGGGAAACCCTACAGAAAAGGGAACTCTCTAATATGATTGGAACAAATTGCTGTCAGTCATGTCCCAAAAGATGTAATAGGACGATCACGGTCATAGAATGCTATGCCATTCCAGCATCGCATTAAGACCAGACGGAGAGACTGTGTCAAATTTATAAATCCAGCGGCGTTCTAACTTTTGCAGCCTAAACGTCCGATTACCTCCTCTTGGGTCCAAAGGTGCATGTTTAATATGCGCCAATGCAAATGATCAAAATCATGAGTATGCTGAAGACAGTGCTCTACTAATGGAGCAGTGAGTGTTTTCGTATTTAAACGGGAACGATGTTCAGCCAAACGTATCTCTATGGTGCAAGTTGTACATCCCACATAATAAAGAAGACAAGGGCAGATGATCATATAAACCACGTGATCCAACTGACATGTGGTGTGCCATTTAGAGTAATACATTCGAGAAGTATGCATGTCCTGCCATGATGAACCTTCAAGGGAGCTATCACAAAAACAGGCACCACAGCAAAAATGACCTGGGTTATTTATTTATTTTATTTGTAAACTTTTATATACCGCCCCTTCCAAAGATCAGGGGCGGTTCACAATGAACAACAGGAAACATACATTGAACTTACATTGAACAGGAAACAGGAAAGGCCAAATTTACAATCTTCCAAGCTACTGTTACTGCTACAAGCTACTGTTGCTCCCATTGCTATTCCAAAAATTTGCCTGAAAAATTGTTGGTACAGAAAATAATTATGATTTAAAACCAAATCCAAAAGCTCCAACACAAGAGCGGGGAATAAGAGATGGAAGATCCAGAGGATAGGTCGATAAACTCCTTAATACCTCCTTCTGATCAATATTAGTGTAGAGAGATTGGACATCTAAAGTGACCATAAAATTCTAAGATGAAAAATTGGTGTATGTAGATAATTTTGTGAGAAAATCACCAGTATCTTTTATGTAAGACACAACCTTTATTGCTGCCGGTTGTGAAATGCATCACGGAATTTAGAAAGTGGTTCCAATATAGAATCACGGCAAGAAACTATAGGCTGTCCAGGAGGGTTTATTAAAGATTTGTGTATTGTTGGCACTAAATAAAAGACGGGAATGTTTGGATTTTTATTTAGCAAAAAATTAAATTCACGTTTTGTGGGAGGGGGGAGTTTCAAGATGGCGGTTCGAGTCGTCTCTGAGTGAGCACGCTGTTTCTTTCTCATGGGGAAGAAGCGTAAGGGGAAGGCTGGGCAGGGGCTCTCGCAGCCCGCTCTTACCTCGACGCCTCTTGCTTCAGTATCTGGCCCTTTGGATTCTTATTTGGTGCGTGCTCCTCGGGATCCGGGTCCTGCTGGTGGAGAATACCGATTGGCAGTGTCATCGGAGTCGGAGTGCTCGGTGGTTGCCTCGGCGATATCTTCCTCTCCAGTTGTGAGCCCTGCGCCTAAGATCCTCCGTGGTGGTTCGCTGCCGGAAGGCTTCCTGGAGGTTTCCTCTCCTGCTGTGACGGGAGGGGTCCTCTACCTCGCGAGAGCCGGGAAAAGGTGGACCGGAGGAGTTTGAGTGGGGGCGGGTTGTGCCTCTCACTCCCCTTTGTCATCGGCGCTTGTTGGAGTTGAGCACACACGAAAGGTTTCTTCTCCTGTGCGTCGAAGTTTCATTGCAGCCTGGGGAGATGGCAAGTGCAACGGCGTCCCCTCCGGACAGAGTTTTCTTTCTTCAACGTCCTATAAACTTTACATTAGAAGCAATTTGGGACGCTATTGTTTCCCTTGGAGAAGTTTTACTCCCGCAAATTACATCTTTATCTTCTAAAGTGAAGACTGCGATGGAAACTGTAGCAGATTTAGAGAAGAAAGTATCTGGGATTTCCAGGGAACTTGAAGTTGAACGGACGAGAATTACAAATTTAGAAGATCAAGCAGATGCCTTTAAAAAGAACTTTTCATCGGTACAGGTCAAACTAGAACAGATAATTTTTCACGTCTGAATAATTTAAGAGGAGTTAATTTTCCTAAAGTGTTTTCTGTTTCCGCCAGAGATATGTTTAAAGAATATTTAACAGAGATACTGGGGGTCTCTCCTGACCTAATTCCACCTTTGGTAAAAATCTATTATCTTCCTAAAGCCAAACGTGTTCCTCTCACGGGGAATTCTGGGGGTGGGTTGGTGCAAGGAGAGGCTCTCAATGTTACTGATTTATTGGAAAATTCGGGTCTTGATTCTCAGTAGTCTTCAACTTTATTAATAACTTTTGCCCTGTTGTCTGACAAAGAGTGGATGTTAAAATTGTTTTTTCAGAAAAGGAAGCTCCTGTTTCGGGGTTTAGCTGTTCGTAAGAATCCCTGTCAGCATTTACGTCAGACGTCATCTCTTAAAAAGTGTTGAATGGTTTCTCTATTCAACTGAAGTTGGATGATAACGGGAGTTCCTTAACCTGAAGCAGGGTCGTCATGGCAGGGACCCGAAACGTGACGAGTGAATTCCTTCTACTTCACGAGTTTGGAAATCGAAAGCTAAGCGTTAAGTTTGTGCTCACTTTAAAAGTATTAAAAGGAGCAGCCACAGCGAGGAGACGGTTTTCTCTTCCATCTACTTTTGTCACGGCTGCTCCGACAAAAAAACTTTTTCATTTTATTTTTGTTCAGGTTCTTAGATGTTGGTTGATTTATTCCTGACAAGAAGATCAATTGGCCATACAGTTCCTCACACCTTCCCAAGAGTTATTTCTGAGCTTTAAGGAGAGTCCTTGCATATGCTCCTTGTGGTCTTGGGCAAGCCACTTAACCCTCCATTGAATATGTTCCCTGTAAGTATTAGTGTATGTGTCTCATATCCCCTCGTGTTAAATGTATCCCTCCAATTGTGTTGTGACCACTTTGATTGAAGGATAAGGTGGTATACAAAACTGTCTAAATAAATAAATATGGAAAGGAACACACATGTTCAGAACACATGCTATTTCTGAATTGAATTTTTCTTTCTGGGCACCATCAAATGCTATTGGCCATTTGTATGCTTGATTTGATTCTTCTTTCTATGGAGAATATTAATTATAGGTAGACAACTTTGCTTTTCATTGTTTTTTTATGTGTGATTAAGCTGTATTATAAAAAATACTGAATTCTGTATTTTTCTTTGGGATCAAGCAGGAAGTCATCCCTCACATATGGGTGAAGTCATGTGTGCCGGTCTTCCCGCCTGAAGAAGCCATCTTTATCTCAGTCTTCCTTTTTTCCATGGAGCCTGACGGACATTAGTCTGATCCTTGGAAAATGTTTGATCCCTTTGGTATAGTTGTTCGGAATCTTTATCCCATTTTTTGATCATTACCTTTTTGCCCGTGCCTTGGAGTATCGGTGCTTTGGGTGTTGCAATTTTTCTTTGAGTTTTTTTCTTTTGTAAGGCATGCAGGTCTTTTCTCTTGTGTCCCCTGGTCAGCTGGAGTCTTTTGACTTGGCAGAAGCAGTCTTCCCCGAACATCTCCAAGCCTTCCGATAGTTTTAAAAAATGTACCCAGTGTGGCCGGACCATCTCTGATGGATTACCACAACTGGTTTCTTAAGTGCCTTGAGCCCCATACCATGAGCCCTCTAATTGCACTCTGTCTTCAGATGACATGCAGAGAGCTTCGGAATTGGGAGAAACAGCGGGAACCACAGTTTAGAGCTTTGGAGTCATTGGCATCGATGCCCTTGAAGGTTCACCCTGAGGCATCGGTTTTGCGTAGAGGTTGGGCTCACTCAGAGCTGCAGTGTTGCGGGGCATTGGATTGGAGGCTCTCCTTTAAGGAGGACGGCCCCCAGAAGGACCGGCCTCCAGCCCCATCGGCATCAAAGGAGGATGCTGAGGCCCAAGCAATGGCTCACGGGCATCGTAGCCCTTCGGAGAGTGAGGGCCAGGAGTGGCTTCCCAAGCTGCCCTGGCTGGAGAAGTTGCCTCCCGAAGCCCCTGAAGGCCGGCGGCCGACTCCTGAAGCAGTTATCATCATGGTGTCCCCGCTGAGGGAACCAGCGTCCGTGCCAGTGGCTACTCCTTGCTGTCTGCATTCCTTGCTCAGCAGGGTAGCCAGGACCCGATTACCTCGGGGTCCTCTGTGCTGGTGACGGCCCTGTCCACTGCAGCGGCTCTATCGGAGGTGTAACCAGTCGGGGGTGCTTGCTCTCACCCGAGATAAGTGGTTCCAGGGGCTGCTTAAGGTCACTCTTGATGGCCTGCTTCTCTCTATAGAGCATTTTGGGGTCAGACCGCTAAGAGCCTAAGATGCCTTGCACCCCTTCTTGCCAACACTGATGCCAGGAGGAATCATGTCGGTACTTAGAGTTCCTCTGAGTCTGACACTAATGCTTGGGAGACTGAGGAGGAGGAATCGCCCAAGACTGTACGGCATATGGACATCCCCTCCAATCCTTTTCCATCCTATGAAAGGTGAAAGTCCCCGCTGGAGAACTTGTTCTTCCAGGTGAAGCAGAAGAGGAGCTGAGGGCTGAGGAACTCAACATCTTCCATTTTTCTCCCCCGAAGGAAGCCACCATAGTTCTGGTGCACTGGATCCTTGAGAGACTCCTTTTTTGGATGTGGGAAACACCTTATAGTGCCCACTGTGATTTGTTGTCTCTATTTCCTCTACAGGGTGAGCAAAAGCCTTGGTTTTGAGAAACCACAGCTCCCCATAACTCTACGGTGGTGGAATCGGCCGCATCAAAAGCTCCAAGACACACTCCTTGGTTCCCCTGGGCTGAGAGCACTGTTCCCTCTAAGCTGTGCGCGTGTGCGCGCGCACACCTCGCCGAGCGAGTGCACATACTTTACAACAGAGCGCACAAAAATTACGGCTCTGATTCTGATAGAAAACAACACAGGCGTCTTAAAATTTAAAAGTTATGATTGTAATTACTAGAAATTTCCCGCTTCATTTAGTAATCATCTATTTTCATTTCATTTGATTGAAATCAGTGTGGTGTACATACTGTATTCTGACGTGTAGTCAAATTTTAAAGTATATAACTCCGAGTGTCGTTATGTGGCGCACAAAAATTTAACCTTCCTTAAAAAGCTGCACACAGCTGATATTTTATGCGCACACAGCCTACAGAAAATTAGAGGGAACGTTGGCTGAGAGGTGTGCACCTTGGATGGCTTTGTAGAAAATGCTACCAGGGATCGATGCTGGTGGCCTATATTCAGGCCTACCAGCTGTACATGGGGATGTACTTCAGGGATCTGGCTGGTACCGAACCGTTGTTGCAAAAACCAAAGACTGCTCCAAATTCATGACTTGAGCAGCTTATAACTGTTTAGAATTGTCTCAGGTGGCTGCGGTGGACATAGAGGCCCAATGCCTTGCGAGGGTCCAGGTCAAATTAGCCGATGTCTTCTGCAGAGCTGAAAACCTCTTTGGGAAGCTGATGGAGGAAAACACTGGTGAGCTGGGGAAAGAGCAGCTCACCATGACTTGGCTCTCCAGAAAGACCTTAGACCTTCCCCAGCGAAAATAATTTGAAGTCCTACTTCCCTAAGAAGAATTAGTCTTATGGCTCCTTTAACCTGGACCAGTCCTATCAGCAGCCGCAGCACAGCCAACAGCAGAAAGATCAGGGGCAGCGTCCACCACACCATCCTAAGATCCCGAAGCCCCAGCTGGCACCACAACTGCAGTTGGGGGGCAGGTTTTGACTCTTTCTTCAGGGACATGGCCCTTCTTCCCCTCCTGGAGACTGTTTCCTTCCAGATTGGGCAAAGACTGATCCACTTTGCAAACAGGTGGCCAGAAATAACGGACTCCTGGGCCCTCAGGATGGGTACCTACTGCACTTTGATCAGCTTCCTCCTCCGTTCTTCCCAGGGAAGTACCCTCTCTACCCTCACCATTGCCTATTGATACAGCAGGAGATCCACTCCCTCCTAGTTGACCAGGCAATGGAACCAGTTCCACCGTCACAGATGGGGTCAGGTTTCTACTCCCCCTACTTTCTAGCTCCCAAGAAGACAGGAGGGTTCCAGCCCATTCTGGACCACCAAAACCTCAATCAGTTTCTAGTGAGGGGAACGTTCAAGATGGTGTCTCTACGAATGTTATTACCCTACCTCCAACCTCAAGATTGGTTATGTTCCCTGCATCTCAAGGATGCATATGCTCACATCTTCATTCACCTCCTCCACAGGCAATATCTCCACTTCATGCTCAGCAGGCATTACTACCAGTACTGAGTACTGCCCTTTGGCCTTAACTCTGTCCCCAGGGTCTTTACCAAGTGTCTGGCAATGGTAGCTGCTTTCCTTCGCATCCAGGGGTTCCTTTGTCCTCCCTTATCTGGATGACTGGTTGATCATGGCCAGAACACCAACAGAGGTCCAGCATTCGGCCCAGCTGACCATCCAGGTCCTAGAGAACTTTGGTTTCATGATCAACTACCCCAAATCTCATCTACAGCCTGCCCAATGGCTAGAGTTCATTGGGTCGCTACTCAATACCACTCAGGCAGGCTTATTTGCTTGGTAGCCCTGTCGCACGAGATTCAGCAATCCTCCTTTGTCACAGCTCATCAGATGCTGTGACGACTCTGCCATATGGCCTCCACTGTCCATGATACCCCACTGGTCTGGTTCCAAATGCAACAGGCACAATGGATGCCCTGCATTCAATGGTGCCAGGTGACTGGCCACCTTGGGGACAGGATCAGGGTAACTCCCATGCTCAGGGAGTCCCTCTCCTGGTGGCAACAACCCTCCAACCTTCTTGCGGGGCTTCCCTTCCATCCTCCGTCACATCATGTTTCCTAACTATGGATGCTTTCAAATGGGCTAGGGAGCCCATCTCACTGGCCTTTGTATGCAAGCACTTTGGATGGCCCAGGAGAGCCTCCACCAGATCAACTTCTTGGAACTATGAGCCATCTCCAGTGCCCTGTGGACTTTTCAGCAGCAGCTCATCCAGACGGATAACCAGGCAGCCATGTTCTACATCAACAAGCAGGGTGGGATGAGGTCATACCTCCTTTGTTGGGAGGCTCTCCACCTGTGGAACTTTGCTGTGTCAAACAGCATGACCCTCAGGGCCATATATCTGCCAGGGGAGCAGAGCGTCCTCACAAATTGTTTCAGCAGAATCCGGAAACTCTTCGCTGCCCCTCACAATGCCCAGCTCCTGCAGTTCTGATCCAGGGTACCCTGCAGGAACTGGATTGCACCCGATGCATTCCTCCTGGACTGGAGCGAGGGACCCCTATGTGTTCCAACAGACTCCCTTGGTGGCCAAATCCCTCTGCATTTGCAACATGCCACAATGATGCTCATTGCTCCGCACTAGCCCAGGCAACCATGGTTCCCCTTGTTACTCCGCCTATCTTATCAGCAACCCCCTCAGGCATGTTTGGGCCCCGGACCTCATCTTTCAGGATGGAGGGACTCTACTGCATTCCAACGTGGCATCTCTGGTGCACACGGCATAGATGCTGAACAGATAGCACTCGCAGGCCTGCCGGACAACATGCAGAACGTGCTCCTAGCCTTCCATAAAGACTCTACATGCTGCACCTATGCCTTCAAGTGGCACATATTCTCCATTTGGTGTAAGGGTCAGGCCTTCGACCCCTTCTCCTGCTCAACTTCTTCTGTTCTGCTACATTTCTCTAACTTTGGCCTTCAGTTCAACTTGATCAGTGTGCACCTCAGTGCCATGACCGCTTATCACCGTCTGACAACAGATAAGCCGATTTCGGCTCATCCATTAGTGAGTTGCTTCATAAAGGGGGCTCCTTCTCTCTCTCAACCCCCTCCCCCCCATAAAGCCACCGCCAGTAGCGTAGGATCTCGGCGTCATTCTGGCACAACTTCAGTCTCCTCTGTTTGAGCCGCTTGACTCCTGTCTGCACAGATTTCTCACATGGAAAGTAGTCTCTCATAATGCTCACTTCTGCCCGCAGAGTAAGCAAATTGGAAGCACTAGTGGTGCATCCACCTTATACCAGATTCCATAAGAACAGGGTCGTCCTCTGGACTCACCCTAAATTTCACCTTAATCAGTCTGTGGTACTGTCCACTTAATGCCCAAAGCCTCATGCAAACAGAGCTGAGGCTTCACTACACACCCTGGATTGCAAGAGAGTGCTGGCTTTTTAACTTGAGGACAAAAGCCCACCACCATTGCTCCTAGCTATTTGTCTCGTTTGACCCCAACAAGCTGGGCATGGCTGTCTCCAAGCACACTCTTGGGTGGCAGATTGCTTCTCCTTCATTTAGGCTCAGGCTGATCTCTTATTGAAATGCCATGTAGTAGTGCATAGTGTTAGGGCCATGGTTGCTTCTGTGGCCAACCTATGCTTAGTCTTCATGGTGGAGATCTGTAGGGCTGCTATGTGGTTCTCTGTCCACATCTTTAGAGCCCATTACTGTCTGAATACGGATTCCCAGCATTACAGCAACTTTGGCCAAGCCATGCTCCGGTATCTCGTTGGGAATTGAAGCAACTCCTTCTCACAGGCCCTTCCGTCTGTCCAGGCTACCATAGAGTCAAACTGATATTGATGTCCCTGTGGACGATGACTCTCCAAACCTTTCAGCGCTTTTCATGCTATTTTTCTTGGCTTGTTTTTTCTGGTTGCCCTGTTGGACTTTTTACATTTTTTTCTGATAGCTTGAAGCTTGGGAATTCCATATGTGAGAACTGACTTCCTGCTTGGTCTCAGAGAAAGCGTAGTTACTCACCTGTAACAGATGTTCTCCAGGAACAGTAGGAATCAATCCTCACTACCCTCCCACCTCCCTGTGGAGTTTGCCTTTTTAGCTTGATTAAGTGATGTCATAATACTGAGGTAAAGATGGCTCCTTCAGGCAGGAAAACTGACACACATGTGTGATACACCTTCCAAATGCTCCCTTTTGAAGCTGGGAAGAGTTCCCACGCAGGCTTTGTCGGTGACATCACCTATATGTGAGGACTGATTCCTGCTGTTCCTGTAGTACACCTGCTACAGGTGAATAACTACACTTTGTCCTAGAACTGTTTGCTGATTTAATAGCAGGAAGAAAAGAGACTTTAGAATCATCCAATATTTCTCACCTTGAAAATGTGACAAGTAATGAATTTTAGTATCCTTGTAACTAATGTTCTCGAAATGAATATAAAATAGCTTTTTAAATATTACCTTTTTTAGGGTCAGATAACACTAATGGATGGCCCAGTTTTTAAAGCTATTCAGCCAGAGGTAAGTATCTAATGAGATTTGCTTTTAATTTACCTAAGCAAGGATCAGCTTTTACTTTGCCTTGTGTGTTATTTCCGTTAGTCATAAGACTTGCAACTTGTTCAAGCAAATTTGTGTTTGTGTCTTCTTTAAAGTACGGCGGGTCTATGGAAAACATAAAAAATGAATTTGGAAAACTTTTTTGGATAATGCCTTACCCTTAAAATATTTATGAACATGTATGCTAAAATACAGCACATATTTTGCTATGCTCATTTTACTATTCATACAGGCTTCATTCTGAAAAAATGCATTCTAACAATGTACTTTAAATTTACTGCACATTTCATGCAAATATATGGAAACTACCTGCATATAGAATTGCTTTCAATGCAGGAAAGTGTGCCAAGCTTAAGCGCTTTAAATACATCTGTTAGTACTTAACCCTTTCTACTCAACTGCCCAACACCATGGGACATTTAAATTTTCCCATTCTGATTGTTTGTCCCGCTCTGGATGTATAAATTTTATAGCTCATAAGTCCTGGCCTGTGGTGCATTACTAGTTACAATCAATTTGACATACACATTATACAGTAATTTGGGCAGTTTCTTAAAATTTATTCCGATCTAGCATGAGCGACATAGAAAATTTATCGGAATGGAAAGGGTTAAGCATGGCATACTTGGCTTAAGCTTGACATACACCAACCCTAGAAGTGGAAAACGTTTCTAACATCTGTATACTACAGTGGAAATAAGTGGTGAAAAAATACTTAGACTTGGATTCTTCCAATTGGGGACCCTCTAGAGATCTCAGGAAACAAACCTAGGGATCCTTAAGATAAGGAGCTTCTGGCAAAGGACCCCAGGTGGGCCTCTATGCCTTGGTGGACTAGTGGCCCAAAGCCCATTCCCTCCTTAAGATTTCGGTGGCCTCTGAGGCCTGCCTTCTTCCTGCCCTCCGGCAGCCATCTTGAAATATGAGCACCATAAAGTTAGGGATCAGGTGATACTGTTTTTTAAGATAGCCAATATGGGTCAGAAGTGACTAGGGATCTCTGCTGCCCTTCTGTGGAGGTGGAGTGCTCCTGGAGGCTACCAGTGATGATGATTATTTTTTAAACTGGGCAGTCTTAAGGATCAGGGGACCACCAGGGACTTGAGGGGCCCTCAGAGGCAACCATGTCACAGAATTTCTGGCTTTGCAATTCCAGATCAGTCTCTCTCGGGCTTAGTGCATATTTTTTACCCAGGTTGTTGTATGGAGTTTCTTGTAATATATTAAATAAGAACATAAGATATGCCATACTGGGTTAGACAAAAGGTCATTCAAGCTAATTGTCCTGTATGCAACAGTGACCAAACCAGGTCACAAGTACCTGTCAGGTTCCCAAAGATAGACAGGTTCCATGCTGCTTATCCTAAGGTTAAGCAGTGGATGTCCCAGTCTACCATGAGTAGCCCAATCTCAGTTTATGTAGCCTTTCCTCTTCTGTCCTTTCCTCTTGTGCTTTGCTAGGGCTCAGATCCTCCTCCTCCTCTCTGCCAGGAAAGTGACAACCACAGACATAAAGCGAGAGATTCGCCATACCAGAGTTGGACCATGAGTCCATCAAGCCCAGTATCCTGTATGCATCAATGGCCAATTCAGGTCACAAGTACCTGGCAGGATCCCAAAAGGTAAAACAGATTCCATGGTGCTTATTCTAGGGATAAGCATTGGATTTTCTGAAGTCCTACTTAATAAAGGTTTATTGACATTTCCTCCAGGAACTTGTCCAACTTCTTTCAAACCCAGTTACACTAGCAACTTTTAACGCATCCCCAGCAACAAATTCCAGAGTTTAATTATGCATTGTGCAAAAGGTTTTCTTCTCTAATTTGTCTTAAATATGCTGCTTTGTAACTTCATTGCATGGCCCCCTTAGTATTTTTCAAACCACAGCTGTTATCATGAGACTTCAGCCCAGCAGTGGAAGGTGCTGGCTGTTGTGTCAGAACATGTTTTAGACGAGAGCAGCAGGAGCGAGAGGCAGCATAGCAAACATTTTGAAATAAGTTTGGGGAGAGGAGAGCGCTCCCCTCCCAGACCATGGGGTAACTCTCAGCAAATTTTACTACTGTATGTTACTCCCTTAACAATTTTAAATAACTAAACAACTCAGCAATACTAAGATGCAGACAAGAAGTCCAGAAGCAAGATGGGGGTTTTCCAGTTCTTTGCGTTTGAATGCCACATGTATGATTATCTCCCTGTTAGTGAGAGTTGTATGTGTGCAGTCTGTGCAAATAGCTTCTGACTTTCAGCGTGAGTCTAGGGCGAAGTGTGAAACACAAGAGCAGCAGAACACTAGTCTAGGGCAAAGTGGGAAACAAACCACAATTTATTTATTCAGCCCTAGATGGGAAATGCAAGTAGCCACCTGACACAGCTGTGTTTTGGCACAGCCTTTGTCAGGGGTATGGCCAAAGTGAGTTATCTTTGATGGTGCAGTGCTGCCTTTGAGATACAGTATAAAGTGAAACTGATGCGCACAAACCAGATAGCATGCCCATTTTGGCCATACCCTTGACGAAGGCAGTGCCGAAACATGACCGTGTCAGCTGGCTACTTGCATTTTCCCTCTAGGGCTGAATAAATAAATTGTGGTTTGTTTCCCACTTTGCCCTAGACCAGGGGTTCTCAACCCTGTCCTCGGGACCCACCTAGCCAGTTGTGTTTTCAGGGTAACCAAAATGAATATGCATGGGAGAGATCTGCATATAATGGAGGCAGTGTATGCAAATCTCTTTCATACATATTCATTGTGGTTATCCTGAAAACCCGACTGGCTAGGTGGGTCCCGAGGACAGGGTCGAGAACCCCTGCCCTAGACTAGTGTTCTGCTTTTCTTGTGTTCTGCTGTTTTTGGTTGAACTTTCAGAATGAATCTGACATAAGATTTCTATACTATGTCCCTATATCCCGTGTGGCTGTCTTAGAGGAGAGAGGTCACCTGGAAGGAGAAAATCACCTTGGTGTGGCAGGAAGCGAACCTATAGCCAGGACTTGTCCTCTAGGACAGTGGTTCTGAGCCCAGTCCTCTGGTACCCCCAGGCCAGTCAGGTTTTTAGGGTATCTACAATAAATATTCATGAGATAGATCTGCATGCACTGCTTCCATTGTATGCAGATCTCTCTTATGCATATTCATTGTAGATATCCTGAAAAGCCAACTGGTTTGGGAACCACTGCTCTAGGACATGCAAGATTCTCTTGCACAGAGTGAGTTTTTCCAAGAGCTTCTGCCTGTCCCCCCTCCCTCCCCCCAAAGGACACAAGTTGCAGGCGGAGCTCTGCAAATTTGTTGTGTGGATGAGACAATATTGCAGGAAAGAAGATTTAGATTCCTTAGTAACTGAGCAACATTCTGAGGAAGGGGAAGCCTATTTCAAAAATATGGACTTCCCATTAATCAGGGTGGAACAGGGCTGCTGGTATTAATAATTTTGGTTTCTCTGGAGAAGCCAGGATTAAGTCCCTCATGTATGGGTGACATCACTGACAGAGCCCTCATGTGGGAGCTTTTCCAGCTGCTCCTAGAGACTTTTGGAGAGCTTCATCACGCATGTGTGTCTCTGCCTGCCTGTCTGGCACCACAGCGCCATTTCTTCATAGTCCATTTTATTTTCCTCTGAGCCTGTTGGATGCACATTAGAGTTCTGCCTCATGCTACCTTTGTCAGTGTTCCTGTTTGCGATTTATCACATGCTTTTTATTTCCTGCTTGCTGTCGCAATTATTCTTACTGTTTTAGAGATACTTAGATTTTTAATTGGTTTTCAAATTTCCTTTATTTTAGCATGCTGTCACAGCCACCTTAGGCATTTGGCTGTTCGACACTGAAACCTTTTCATAATCAAGCCTTTTGATTTCACATTGGTTGTTTTGCAGCCTCGATGTCCCCAAAACTTGTCAGTGGGTTTAAAAGTGTTCCAGGTGCTCTATGACCATGTCCATCATGAATACTGTGGTAAGGAGAGCTGTATAGAAGGGATGGAATGGGAAGAAAGTGAGACCTGTGCCTTTAAAAGCAGAGGTCAACAGAGTTCCCATAGTAACCACAAGCCTCCGAGGCAGACTACAGCTAGTACTAAGCCCCGCCCACTTAATGACGTTAGAGCTAGGTTGAGCCCTAACAGCTCTCACGTGTGCAGGGAGAAAGGCGTGATGCCTAAGAAGCACCAGTTTAAAGCTGCTTCAGTGTTTGAGAAAGGGGGAGAAGAGGAAGGCGAGAAGCAAAGCAGGCAGCAGCAGGCACGGCAGAACTTGAAGGAAAGCACGCAGCAAGAGAGTCTGAAACAGCTGGGAGCTGAGCAGCAGAGAGCCCTGGAATCAAGGCAGAAACGTGTCTCAAGGTACCTCAGAGAAAGGAAGCTGGAGGAGTCCATTCCCAGGTGGGTAAACAGCTCGGGGAGCCAGTTGAGCCCTGGAGGTAGAGAGAATAAGTTGCCTAAAGTTCCTAGCAAAGCTCTTTCTGAAGAAGTGGTTAGAGAGCTAAGAAAAAGTGCCAAACGCTGTGTTAGCCAGAGGGCTGTAAAGCAAACTTCAGACAGAAATAAGAAGTGTGCCAGTGACTGCCGTGACTCAGCAGTGAGAGATATTGAAAGGCTGATAAGGGAGAGAGAAACTCAGTCTTTAGAGCCTGTTGCTACAGAGCACAGAGAACACTTAATGCTAAAGCTGGATGAGCTGCTACGGGTGTAAATCATAAATCCTATGATACCCGTCCACAGGAAGATAGCTCTAGTGAGTCTACTCATGAAATGGAAATAGAATTGTGTGAAAGCCCATCTGAAAGTGATACTGAAGAAATGCAATGTTCTTATTGCAAGGCAAACGAACTGAACATGTGCTAAGCTCAAGCCCATGTGAAGGAAGGGTTTGTCTAAAGCAATTATAAGCTAGTTTCTATGAACTGAGAAGGGAAAGAAACTTGCTGGAAGTTTAAAAACAGTTATAACCTCTTTTCTATGGAAGCTGTGAAAGAAAAGAAACTTGTTGAAAGTTTGTTACTTTGATATGGTCAACAGCCTTAGCTTTAGAAGGTAGTTACCAGAAGGAAGCTAAGAGTTGACACTGTGAAGAAGAAATTCCTGTCTGAGTTAAGCCTGTTGGGAGTTTTATTTATCCTTTGCCTTTGGGAGAAATTATCCTTACCTGTGTTTAGTGCAACGAATTTGATGCGAGGGGGAAACCCTGAAAAATAAATTTCTCTGTTTTTGCCAAACAAACCGTGTGGTCACACTGCTTGCTCAAAAGAATAGCTGAAACTACATATCCCAGCAGTCCATGCTGGCAGCCATATTGGGGACAGTATTCAGAAGGGCAATTAAGGCGAGCCCTCTTGCTCATCGGCCACCGGCCAGGGTGGGAGGACGCGACAATACTCATAATTGGTGCCCACAATGCTTGGGACTTAACCATAAATTCCACTACTTTGTAAATTGTCTATAGATGACAACAAGGGTCATTCAAAATTGTGAGAAATGACACAAGTATTGTTGGTGCTAATAAGTCCGGTCCATCATCCTCAGCATTGGTGGCATCATTCTTGATGGTGCCTACGGCTGCAGCAGATGCTGGTGATGCATTGGAGTCATCGAACTCACGCAGAACCAAATATCTATAGTTCTCCAGGACCAAGCAGGAAGTCAGTCCTCACTTATGGGTGACGTCGGCGCCGACGGAGCCCTCGCGGAGCAATTTTCCCCAGCTTTCAAAGAAAGCCTTTGGGAATTGCAGCGCGCATGCGCGGTCCTCTTCCCGCCCAAGGGTGCCATCTTAGCCAGTCTTCTTTTTTCCGCGGAGCCCTACAGACGTACCCGTCGTGTCCCCGCGAAAAAGTTGATATTTCTTCATAATTTATTCTTTTTTCCTTCGGTTCGACGCCGGTCTTTTTCCCGCCCGGACTCGCGACGCCGGTCACGAGTCCTCTTCTTCTGTTCGGTTTTTTCTGACTTAGTCAGCTTTCGTTTTCAGTTTTTCCCTGGCAGCCCGGTCCTTTGACCTCGCCGGGGCCCTTTTTCCCCCGATGGCTGCCAGTGGTTTCAAGCGGTGTGGTCAGTGTGACCGAAATATGTCACTAACTGACACACACGACTTTTGCCTCCGCTGCCTGGGCCCGGATCATGAAGAAATGATCTGTGGGCCCTGCGGCAAAATGTCCTCCAAAGCGTTGAGAAGTCGGCGGCATCAGCGGGATAGAATCTTCGCTGACCCCAGCCGTACCCGGACCTCGTCGGAGGCCTCCGCGTCCAAAGGTTCCAGCTCGGACCGTCGCCGGAGTTCCTCCGACAGGGGTTCTCCCTCCGGGGACCATCGACGTAAGGTGAAACCCGCGAGGGCGGCGTCGGTGGATGCTCCTGGCTCCGCGAGGGCCAGGTCGCATAGCCCCGATAGCCGTCCCGGGTCCTTGGAGAAGGAGCACCTCACGAAGCGACCTCGCCTGGAGTCGGAGCTGCCTGCTCGGGTAAGTCCTGTGGTCCTCCTGGACTCGCCTCCGCGACAGCCGACGTCGGGCCCGACGCCGTCGGGGCCCGAGTCGGGGGCTGCTGGGTCACCTGAGCTCGGACTCAGGTTGACGGCCTTGGAGAGCAGACTGTCTGCCTTCATGGACCAGCAGCGGGCACTGCTCGCTGGCTTCGCTGGCGCCGCTGCCCCGACCGCCGGGATGTCGACGTCCAAGTCGACCCCGGAGACCGAGCCGATCCTCGAGTCGATGCGAACTCGAGTCGATCCTCGGTCGAGGTCACCCTCGGCCTCCCGTTCGGGACCGAGGTCGCCGACGCCGACTCCCTCGGCGTCGGGGAGGCAGGCGCCGCGCCCTGCCCGGGCCGACCCCACCGAGTCCTCGTCGGAGTCGGTCTGGGAGTCTGAAGAGGAAGAGTCGCCTGATTCTTTCCGGACTCGGTGTGTCCCCTCGGACTCACCGGAGTCCGAACCTCGGAAGCAGTCCCCCCCGGAGCATGCCCGGTTCTCGGACTTCGTCAGGCATATGGCCAAGGCTTTGGCCTTCCCTGCGGACCCCGAGGAG
Source organism: Ichthyophis bannanicus (assembly GCA_033557465.1). NCBI lineage: Eukaryota > Metazoa > Chordata > Amphibia > Gymnophiona > Ichthyophiidae > Ichthyophis > Ichthyophis bannanicus. The sequence continues at coordinate 224,370 of JAWIIG010000024.1, read as the reverse complement.
GAGCCTCGAGCCGAAGAGCTCGACGCCCTCCAGTATGACAATCCCGCAAGGGAACACTTTACTGTACCGGTTCCTCCCATGCTGGAACGACTACTCTTCCGCATGTGGGAGAGCCCGGCCACCTCGCCGGTCCTAAGCAAGCGGGTCGATTCTATCTATCCAGTCCGCAAGAGCCCTGGCTTCCAAAAAGCACAGCTACCACACCATTCCATGGTAGTGGAATCGGCCATGCATCGTCTTAAGAGCCAGAAGATGCACTCCTCGGTGCCTCCTGGCAGGGAGGCCCGTAACCTGGATGGCCTTGGTAAGAAGTGTTTCCAGGGCTCTATGCTTGCGTGTCGTGTCCAGACCTACCAGCTATACATGGGCATGTATCTCCGAGACCTGGCTAAAGAGCTAGCCGGATTCTCCGCTGGTTTGTCCGAGGAACCCTTGCAGAGGTTCCTGGCCTTGTCCACTGGCATTCGGGAATGCTCAAAATTCATATCCCGAGCAGCCTATGATGGCTTTGAAGCATCGGCTCGAGTGGCCGCAGCCGGCATCGGTGCCCGCCGACAGGCTTGGCTTCAGTCGTCTGACCTTGAGCCCTGGGTGCAGGACAAGTTGGTTGATGTCCCCTGCCGAGGTGACAACCTCTTTGGCAAGCCCATGGCTGAAAAGGCTGCACAAATTGAGACGGAGACTCTCACCAGGACTAGGCTTTCTAGGAAGACCTCCGCCCCTTCCCAGAAAAAGAAGGGCTCGGGAAAAAAGTCCTTTTACCCGAGGAAGGCGGCTGCCTACAAACAATACCCCCATTATCAGGCCCCTGCAGCTCCCCAACAGGGCCAGCAGGCCAAGGGACGGGGTAACGGGTCCCGTAGGCAGCAAGCCCCCAAGCCTGCACCACCAGCCCCTGCTCAGCAGGGTGGGGGTTTTTGACTCCTTAAGCATAGCCTCTCCCCCCCCGCTGGTTCCTCCCAGCACCGGAGGCCGGCTGGTTCACTTCGCCCACAGGTGGTCCGGCGTCACCTCAGATGCCTGGGTGCTTCAGGTCGTGAGAGAAGGATATCTTCTCCACTTCCACCAGATCCCTCCCTCCTACTTTCCGGGAGAACCTCCACGACCCCCTTTGCACAGGGAACTACTCCTTCAGGAGTTAGCGGGTCTTCTGCAGGAGCAGGCGGTGGAACCGGTGCCCCACCACCTGAGAGGTCTATGCTTTTATTCCAGGTACTTTCTCGTACCAAAGCGAACAGGCGGCCTCAGACCCATCCTGGACTTGCGCAACCTCAACAAGTTCCTTGTGCGGGAGAAGTTCAAGATGCTTACCCTTGGAATCCTTCTGCCCTACCTCCAGCAGGGAGATTGGCTATGCTCCTTGGATCTAAAGGATGCCTATACGCACATCCTCATCCACCCAAGCCACCGCCAATACCTAAGGTTTGTGGTGGCAGGAAATCATTACCAGTACAGAGTACTGCCCTTTGGCCTGTCCTCCGCACCGCGGTTCTTCACAAAATGCCTCGCGGTGGTGGCGGCCCATCTCCGGCTTCACGGCCTCTATGTCTTTCCGTACCTCGACGACTGGCTCATCAAAGCAGCGTCCGCCCCGGAGGTCACCAACGCCACACGTCGCACGGTGACTCTTCTGCAGCACTTGGGCTTTGTTATAAACTTCGCAAAGTCCACTTTGCTCCCCTCACAGGATCTCGAGTTCATCGGCGCAAGGCTGCACACTCCTCAGGCACGAGCGTTCCTACCGCTCGACAGGGCTCAACGGCTCATGGACCTAGCCGACCGTTTTCGCAGCCAGCCCCTGGTCTCCGCCAGGCGCTTCCTGAGACTACTCGGCCATATGGCTTCCACCGTCCATGTGACCCCCAATGCCCGCCTGAATATGCGGCCTGCTCAATGGTGTCTCCGCAAGCAGTGGCAACAGGCCGCAGGCGGCCTAGCGGACCTAGTGCGCGTCTCCGAGCCGCTGGCCTCGTCTCTTCAGTGGTGGCTTCATCGGCCGAACCTAGTGCTCGGCATGCCTTTTCAGCCGCCTCAGCCGGGCCGGGTGCTGACGACAGATGCATCCCTCCTGGGCTGGGGAGCACATTGCCAAGGGGCGTGTACTCAGGGTCTCTGGAACGCGTGGGAGTCTGCTCAGCAGATCAACTTCCTGGAGCTCAGAGCGATCCGCTTGGCTCTCAAGGCCTTCTCCCACCTGACCTCTCGCCAGTCCGTCCTTGTCCAGACGGACAATCAAGTTGCCATGTTCTACGTGAACAAGCAGGGGGGCACGGGCTCCTTCCTTCTCTGTCAGGAAGCAAGGAAGCTCTGCTCTTGGGCCGTCAGTCACGGCATTCTTCTCAAGGCCGTTTATCTCCCAGGCCAGGAAAATTGCCTGGCGGACAAACTCAGCAGGATCCTCCAGCCGCACGAGTGGCGCCTGGATCCCTTGGTGGTTCAGAAGCTCTTTCTAAAGTGGGGCCTCCCCACGATGGATCTCTTTGCCAGTCCTCACAACCGGCAACTTCCTCGCTTCTGCTCTCGTCAGCCACACCCCCTTCGGGTTGCGGCGGACGCTTTCCTGCTCTCATGGTCGGGGAGCCTTCTGTACGCTTTCCCTCCCATCCCGCTAGTCTCCCGGACTCTCTTCAAGGTTCTCCGAGACAAAGCCTTCATGATCCTGGTGGCCCCTCGCTGGCCCAGACAGCCGTGGTTTCCACTCCTGCTGCAATTAGCGGTGGAGGATCCATTCCCTCTAGGGTTTCAACCGGATCTCCTCACTCAGGATCAGGGGTCTCTGCTACACCCCAACCTCAGGTCTCTCAACCTAATGGCCTGGCTGCTGAGAGGGTAGTTCTTGCTCCCCTTCTCCTGCCGACAGAGGTGGAGGAGGTCGTCCTAGCTTCGCGACGACCTTCTACCCGAAAATGCTACGCCCTTAAATGGCGTCGTTTCTCCGTTTGGTGTACCCAACAGTCTCAGGATCCCTTCTCATGCCCGGTGTCGGTGATCTTGCAGTACTTGCTCTACCTCTCTAATCTGGGACTTAAGTCCAACTCCGTCAAAGTTCACCTCAGTGCTCTTTCAGCACATCATGTGCCGGTGGACGGCAGACCTCTTTCCAGCGACCCTCTCGTAGCGAGGTTTCTCCGAGGTCTCCTCCTACTTAAACCACCTCTGCGCCCGCCAGCGCCTGACTGGGACCTGAATGTGGTTTTACAGCGGATCACCTGTCCGCCTTTTGAACCTATGGCTACCTGTTCTCTACGTTTTCTTTCTTGGAAAACATTGTTCTTGATAGCCCTCACTTCCGCTAGACGCGTCAGTGAATTGCAGGCCCTCGTGTCTGATCCCCCTTACACTCGGTTCTACAAAAATAGGGTAGTCCTACGGACTCACCCAAAATTTCTTCCAAAAGTGGTCTCCCCTTTTCATATCAATCAGGAGGTGGTACTTCCAACCTTCTTTCCCAGACCACACTCCAGCCGAGCTGAAACGGTCCTCCATACCCTGGACTGTAGAAGAGCATTGAACTTCTACCTTGACCGTACGCGGGAGCACCGTAAAGCTGCTCAGCTTTTTGTGTCTTTTGACCCCAATAAATTGGGGCTCCCGGTCTCCAAGCGTACTCTGTCCATCTGGGTTGCGGACTGTATCTCTTGGGCTTATGGGGCAGCCGGACTCTCCTTGGAAGGTCGAGTCACGGCTCATTGCGTTCGGGCAAAGGCTACGTCAGTGGCTTACCTCCGCTCTGTTCCGCTGGCAGACATCTGCCGGGCCGCTACTTGGTCTTCGAGCCAGACTTTTGCGGTCCATTACTGTCTTGAGAGGGAGTCCCGCAGGGACAGTGCTTTCGGACAGGCAGTCCTCCGTAATCTCTTTGAGGTCTGAGCAACTCCTACCCTCCATCCCGGATGTGGGCTACCGGTGGGTAATAATTCAGCGAAGATTCTTTCCTTCTGTGCTGCTGAGCTAGAGGGAGCTCATTTTTGTGCTTGGGTTCTCCGGTAGCCTTAAGCTTGGGAGTCCCATAAGTGAGGACTGACTTCCTGCTTGGTCCTGGAGAAAGCGTAGTTACTCACTTGTAACAGGTGTTCTCCAGGAGCAGCAGGAATCAGTCCTCACAACCCTCCCTCCTCCCCTTGGAGTTGCAATCGTCTGCTTTAGTTTTTTTTTTTTTTTGAAAATTTTTATGCTGTCTTTTTTAGCTATGTCATCTGACTGGCTAAGATGGCACCCTTGGGCGGGAAGAGGACCGCGCATGTGCGCTGCAATTCCCAAAGGCTTTCTTTGAAAGCTGGGGAAAATTGCTCCGCGAGGGCTCCGTCGGCGCCGACGTCACCCATAAGTGAGGACTGATTCCTGCTGCTCCTGGAGAACACCTGTTACAGGTGAGTAACTACGCTTTCTCTAGAGCAGTGGTCCTCAACCCAGTCCTCTGGGGCCCACAGGCCAGTCAGGTTTTCAGGATACCCACAATGAATATGCATGAGATAGATCTGCATGTACTGCTTCCATTGTATGCAGATCTATCTCATGCATATTCATTGTGGGTATCCTGAAAACCTGACTGGCCTGTGGGCCCCAGAGGACTGGGTTGAGGACCACTGCTCTAGAGCATCAGTTATCTTCCAATGTTTACTTGAAGATGAAGGATTTGTCCACATCCTCATTGGGTATCGAGAGTCAAGGATGTCAAGGAGGCTCAAGTGCATAGACTCCAAGGCTTGCCAGAGCACTATACTGAGAGCATAGAGAGCTCATTGGAGTGATTCTCAAAGCTGTCCTGATGTGAGGAAGGGGGAGCAGCCTTCTGATACTCCGAATTTTGGGAATATTGTTTAATTTTGCTGATCCCTGTCTGCCTTTGGAGATGGTAGCCACAATACTGTTCACTATGTGCAAGACTAGCACCCTTAAAGCCCCAAGCATAGTGCATCAAGACATTGAGCACATCCTTGAGTCTCATTGTCCGCCTGTAGTAAAGGCATTGATATCAAGGCATCAAAGGGTGTTGACACGGAAGCTTGATAGGCCAGTATCCCCCTAAGTGCATCAAGGTTGATGCCTCTTGAAGCTTGGAAAGTTGGGTGTATTGGTGTTGCTGAAGGAGCTCCAGATCGAGAAAGGGGGAGAGCCATCAAGGCTCAGATGGTGGCCTCCATAAAATACATGAGATCCTAGAAAGAGGAAGACAAGCATCAATATTTGAAAAAGAGAAGCTAGGAAAGTAGTCAGGAAAGCAAAGATACAAAAAGAAGAAGAAATAGCCAATGTAATAAATTGGGGGGGACAAGGCATATTTTTCAGATAGACTGGTGAGAGGAGGACGTGCAAAAATGGCACTGTCAAACTCAAGGGTGAAGGGGAGGAATATGTAGAAGCTGATGAGGATAAAACAGAATTGCTTAACAAATATTTTTGTTCTGTATTCACAAATGAAGGGCCTGGGGCAGGACCTCAGGAAATACCCACAAATAGGAACAGAAGTGAAGGGAATCTTGGAACGATTTTCAGAAGACTTCATGAGGAACTAGCTAAACTAAAAGTAGACAAAGTGATGAGGCCTGATGAGATACAGCAAAGAGTATTAAAGGAACTTGGGGAAGTTCTATCAGCTCCATTGTCTGAACTTTTTTTCAATGTTACTTTAGAGTCAGGAGTGGTCCCAAAGGACTGGAGACAGGCACATTTGATCCCTTTACACAAAAGTGGAAGGAAGAATGAAGTTGAAAACTACAGACCAGTTAATTTACTCACCACAGAGGTCAGACTAACGGAAACACTGCTAAAACAGAGGTTTCTGGAGTCTAGTGGATTAGAGGATCTGAGGCAGCTTGGGTTTACTAGAGGCAGGTCTTGTCAGACAATTCTCATTGATTTTTGACTGGATGACCAGAGATTTGGACTGAGGGAGAGCCCTAGATGTGGTGTACTTAGATTTCAGTAAAGCCTTTGAAAACCCGTTCCACACAGATGACTTATAAATAAATTGAGCACCCTAGGGATTTACCCTAAAGTAAGTGTCTTGGTTAGAAATTGGTTGAGTGGGAGACGACAAAGGATACATGTAAATGGAGCTCACTCTGAGAAGGATGTTACCAGTGGTGTGCCGCAAGAATCTGTCTTTGATCTGACTCTTTATAACCTTTTTGTTAGTAATATTGCAGAAGAGCTGTCTGGTAAGTTTTGCCTCTTTGCAGTGATACCAAAATCTGCAATAGAGTAGACACCCAGGAAGGAGCAGCTACCATTTTTGGTGCTAATAAGTCTGGCTCATCATCCTCAGCATTGGTGGCAGCTGAGATTTAAAATGCAGGGTCATGAATTTAGTGGCTAAACAGGTAGAAAAGCTGACGGCAAAAGCCAAAAGGATGCTTGGGTGCATAGACAGAAGAATGGCCAGCAAAAAAAAGAAGTGATAGTGCTTCTGTGTAAGTCTTTGGTGACACCTCATTTGGAGTATTGTGTACAATTCTGGAGACCATACTTTTGACAGGAAATAAACAGGATGGAGTCTGTGCAGAGGGTGGCTGCCAAAATGGTCAGTGTTTTTTGTTATAAAGCATATGGGGACAGACTTAAAGATCTGAATATGTATACTTTAGAGGAAAGGCAGGATAACTGAGATATGATGGAGACATACCCCCATGGCATAAATGCAGAGGAAGAGAGGCTTTCAATTGAACATAAGCTCTACAACGAGGGGATCTAATATGATATATATATATATATATATATATAATATTTTATTTTTGTTTTGCAAAAAAAGTAGTAGGGGCATGGGATAGTCTCCCCAATAGAGGTAGTAGAGATGAGGAAGGTATCTGAATTCAAGAAAGCATGGAACAAACACAGAAGATCTCTAAAGAAAAAAGGGGACTATAGTCGTTATGGAAGGGTAGACTAGATTATCTATATGGTCTTTTTTCTCCAGGAACAAGCAGGAAGTGGGTCCTCACTTATGGGTGACGTGGGTGACTTCAGCACTGATGGAGCCTGCACAGAGCAATTTCCCAGCTTTCAAAGAAAGCCTTTGGGAATGCTGCAGTGCATGCGTGGTCCTCTTTCTGCCCAAAGGTGCCATCTTGCTCAGTCTTTTGATAAGGAAGCTTATCATAGCTCAGGAAGGAGCTATAGAAAAGGTGAAGTGACTCTGAACAAGCAACCTGTCAGTTCTGGTAGAAATAAGAAAACAGAATTTTCCCATAAAAAACTACCAGTCCCAGAATGCACCAGGTTTCCAGCAGCCATTAGAGGAGCTGAAATGGGGAAACGTGTGTTCAATCAGGAGGGCTATGAGGTAATCCCTAAGCACTCATCTCAAAGGGCAGGGCCTGATTCAGCACAGCTGCGCTGTGTTAAGGAGGATCACTCATCTAAGCAGAATAGGAGTAGAGTTTATTCTACAGATGACCATCTTCATGATCACCTTGGATATCCAGAGAATTGTCCTCAGTATCCTGAGAATCAGCTTGAGTTTGATCATCAGTTTCATCTGAAGGATCATCAGAAGCAGACCGGACAGACAGAGAGGGAAAGAGACCCTTTGGAAGAAGGAAGAGAAAAGCCTTGGAGAGGTCTAGAAGAGTCCAAAGCAGTACGTATACTGGGAGGTATTCCAAGGGCCAGCATACACCATTGGACTGGGGAAAGCCAGAGGAATGGTGCTGCAGAGCTAGGAATCACCAGAGGCTACCTGTGAGGGAGACGGCTTCACGTGGAAGGGACCCTAAGACCCGTGCCAGAAGGTATGTGAAGAGAGATCCAGTGTCCAGGGATCTGGATTGGAAGGCTGGACATAAGAACTGGACTACATACTGGCCAGGCTATATAGAGAGGAACTCTAGCAGCAATGGAAGCTCAGGTATGAACACTGATCTATGCCCTAGCTATAACCTTGAAAGACAGCAGGGAAACAAGTATTCTCCTGAAAATGCTCCATTGAGAGATTCATCTGTGCCAATCCATGATATTGAACCCATGCTTGTTGAACAAGGGGGAATAATAGCAGATGAGGATCCTGTTTATATGGACTGCTCTCTATCTAAACTCCGTTGGTAACTTTCTGTTATAAAGTACAGCAACCATCACAAAGAAATACAAATTTGTTCTTTAATCTATTCAAAAAAAGCTCCTGAAGCAGGTTTTGACCCACACAGTAGAAAGCAAGCCAGCTAAGGGGTTTCAGCTGGATAACTGCTAGCAATTAAGCCTTACCTAATTGCTTGTGAGCTAGGAGAGAATCTAGTCTGAATCTGTATGGGAAGTAATCAGAAGTTAATCTGAAAAGAACAGTTTGTTTCTTGCTTTGTGGCTTTTCATTTGTTGTTCTCCTGATTTTGACTTTGTTTTTCCAAGTTAACACTGAAAGCAAGTAACCTAATTTATGTGCTACCAAGCATATCTGTGTTGGGAGAAATAACCCCATAAATAAATATCTTATTGGCTTTACCCAAGAGCACAACTAAATTATTGTCAGCAGCTGTGTCTGGTGTGAATGAACTACATTGCCCACAATACCTTGCAAATCATATAGAAATATGCACTTGCCAAGAGTGTGAAGATTCTCACCCAGGCAGCCGTCTGACAGTCTCCCTTTTTCCGTGGAGCCCTTCAGATGCACGTCCTTGTCCCTTGGAAAAAGGGTTTTGTTTTCAGCCTCTGGCCTGTGGTTTTTCCGGTAACACCGGTCCTCTACCCGTCCTCCCCTGCTCTGTTTTTAAACTTGAGCGAGGGGATGTCTTTTTCTGTAATTTTTTTTTTCCACGGGCTTTGCACCCTTTTTTCCCCAACTGCTGGCTGCAAAGGTCTTCGACCTAGCTGGGGCTCTTTTTGCCCCAGTGGCCACCGGATTTAAGAAATGTGACAGATGCTCCAAAAACATGTAGCTCATGGACACCCACGACTGCTGTCTTCGGTGTCTTGGGGCCAACCATGACCTGGAGCTCTGCTCTCTTTGCAAGAAAATGTCCTCCAAGGCCCTGCTAAGTCATAAGCAGAAGTCCGATGACATTTTCCAGAAGGTAGCCTCGTAATCCCCCGTGGCACCCACGGTCGTCCCTCTGCTGGTGGGAACCCCCACACCGGTCCTGTGCTCTTGGTGGCACTCCGACCAGGGGTCCCCTGAAGTGGAGAGGCGTAAGAAGAAGATGACCTGGAAGTCTCTGTTGGGTGCCCCAGACAAGCATGAGCGCTCCCGTGCTCTGTCGCTCAGCCCCCCTCAGCGTTCCCGAGAGTCGGACAAGGAGCAGCCTCGTAAGGTACCTCCGGCAATGGCGCCCAGTCTCCTGAGGGCCGTCCCAGTGAGGACCTCCTCTTCTGCTCCATGCCAGACCTGTTAACCCCGGTGTCAATGTCACAGGGACCCACGTCCAACTGGGAGTCCTGTATGCTGGCACTAGAGCGCAGCAGCGTTTGTGCCTTAGCTGCCCAGCAGGCACTCATGTCCAGCACGGCTGACCCACGCCTCGAGACCGAGGTTCCCTCGAGGGGGACACCGAAACCCGCCCTGGAAACCCCCAAGAGCCGTGGGCTCGTTATTGTCCTCGGCGTTGGTCTTACTCGCCTTCCCGGTCCTTGGAAGTGAGATCCTCCAAGGCTGGCTCCAAGCGGGCCTCGACCTCTGGACGGGGCGACCAGCTTGAGTCGGACTCCTCCTTGGACCTTTCAGACTGGGAGTCGGATGGGGATACCTCCCCAGAGACCCGTGCCCACAGGGACCTTCCTTTGGACCCATCCCCTCCTGCCTCTCGGAGGCATTCGCCGCTCATGGACACATTATTCCTAGTGTTTTATGTCACGGGCCCTCAGCCTGGCTATGCAGGCTGAAGAGGAGCCGCGAGCTGAAGAGCTTGATATTATGCAGTATGAGTCCCCCGCCCCTGGAGTCTGTTCCAGATCCTCCCATTTTGTCAAGGCTGCTCCTCTGCATGTGGGAGACACCTGCTTCAGTCCCCATAGTGAGCAAGCGCCTCAAAGCCATGTACAGGTTCCAATGTGGCCCGGGGTTCCGGAAGAACCAGCTTCCACACATTTCCATGGTAGTGGAGTTGGTGATGCGGGAGCAAAAGTGCCCAAAGTCGCACTCTTTGGTCCCCCCGGGCAAGGAGTTGAGAGCTCTCGATGCCCTTGGGCGCAAGGTCTATCCAGGGGTCCATGCTCACATGCCGCATCCAGGCATACCAATTGTATATGGGCATTTTCCTGCATGACCTCGCCAAAGAGCTAAGTGGGTTCTCCGCAGGCCTTGGGGCGAACCCCTTATCAGATAACAAACCCTCCTGAAATCCGTCACGGAGTGCTCAAAGTATGATGGATTTAAGTCCTCCGCCTGATTGGCAGCAGCCGGCATTGGGGCCTGACGGCAGGCAGGGCTCCAATCCTCGGACTTTGGAGCAGTGGGTCCAGGAGAAGCTCCTGGATGTTCTCTGCCTCAACAAGCAGCTGTTTGGTAAACCTATGGAGGATAAGGCCGCTGAGATAGAAACTGAGTTCATGACTCAAACCCGTCTCTCGCGTAAGACCTCCTTCCTCCCTCAGAAGAAACAGCAAACAAAGAAGCCGTTCTTCCAAAGGAAAGAACTCCCTTTCCGGGATTACCCTCCTTTCATGCCCACCCCTGCGCTGGCCTCAGAGAAGGGAGGTATGCATAGCCACTGCAAGCCTAAAGGGCCTAAGGCCCAGCAACCAGTGCCATCCCAACCCATGCAGGTTTTTTGATGCCACCTGCATAGCCTCTTGCCCCCTCCCCCCAGCAGCACTTCCGCCGGTGGGGGGACACCTGTCCCTCTAAGCTTAACAGTGGGCATCGATCACGTCGTATGCCTGGGTCCTCTGAGTGACCTGGGACGGATATCATCCCGCCTGGACAGGCATCGTCCTGCTTTCTCGCCAGCGGAGCCAACTCTGCTCCTTTCGCACCAGGCCTTATTTCAGCGGGAGCTGTCCAACCTCCTCACCCAATGGTTGGTTGAGGAGGTACCGCTGCACCTTCGAGGCTGTGGGTTCTACTCCCACTACTCTCTCGTTTCAAAAAAGACGGGGGACCTACGCCCCATCCTCGACCTCCGGAACCTAAAGTTCCTGGTGTGGGAGAAGTTCAAAATGTTATCGCTTGATGTCCTGCTGCCCTCCCTTTAGCAGGGCGATTGGCTATGCCCCTTGGACCTCAGGGACGCTTATGCCCACATTCTAATCCACCCTCAACACAGGCAATACCTGCGCTTCAAGGTGCAGGAGGAACACTGCCAGTACAGGGTACTCCCCTTCGGGCTTGCGTCTGCACCATGGGTTTTCACAAAATCCTCCCCCCGACCGCCGCCTCCCTCAGGCGGCAGGGCATATCCATCTTCCCCTATCTTGACGACTGGCTCATCACGGCGACCTCGATCGATGAAGCCCGCCTGGTGGCGTTGCTAACGATCCTCCTGCTCGAATGCCACGGCTTCTAGGTCAACTACTCCAAGTCCCATCTCGAGCCGGTGCGGACCCTGGAGTTCGACGCCTGCCTCAACACAGAGTGAGCAACTGCCTTCTTGCCCGCAAACCTGATCAGAGAAAGGCTGAACTTTTACAGAGCTCTGCTAGTGAGTGGATTTTTGCCTCCTGGGACATCTTACTGTGAGTTCTAGCTGTTTATTTAATTATTTACTGTTTGTCTAACTGTTGTTTGTTTAATTATTTAGTGTTTGTCTTAGTGGTGTGCAAGTTCAGCCTTCTCAGCTGTACTTACCTTGCCTCTCTCAACTAACTGGGCTTTGTGTGGTACCCCCATCCCCCTGCTGAGGGTTCAGGACAGGGTACCTTGTAACTGCCCTCTTTAATAGGACTTATCTCCCCCCCTCCCTCCCCAGCACCCACCCACCCCTGGGGAAATTGTAGTTTTATAGGTACTTGGACATCTTAGAGGAAAGGGGCTGCTCTCAGGTGCAGCTCTTAATCCAAATCAGTCATACACAGAGGACCTGTGATTAATTAGCTTCAGGTACACAGGGTGTATTAGGGGGGTATTAGATACACTTTTATTAGTATAAGCATCTACACCAATCCTTATTATATACCGATTTAAAAGACCTAAACACAAGCTTTAAACTAAGATGCAGTCAGAGGTCCAGCAACGAGATGGGGGTTCTCCAGTCTTTTGCATCGAGTGTCACATGTATGATTATCTCCCAGTTGGTGAGAGGTCCTACATATGCACTAAGTGCAGGGAGCTCTTTGCTCTCAGGGAACGAGTCCGTTCTCTAGAGGCTAGAGTAGCAGACCTGGAAGACATAAGAAAGACAGAGAAGTACATGGACGAGACCTACAGGGATATAGTCCTGAAGTCCCACCTCCAGTCTGGCAGCATCCCTGTTGCCATGGAGGAGAGAGGTCACGTGACAGGAGAGCATCACCCTGGTGTGGCAGGAAGTGATCCTGTAACTAGGATCTGTCCTCCAGGTGATGTAAAACCCTCTCGCACCGAGGACGTTTCTCCAGGGCCATGTCCCCATGAGGGGAGGGTCAGGACAGCTGTTATAGTTGGTGATTCAATCATTAGGAATGTAGATAGCTGGGTGGCTGGTGGACGTGAGGATCGCCTGGTAACATGCCTGCCTGGTGCGAAGGTAGCAGATCTCACGCGCCGCCTAGATAGGATCATAGATAGTGCTGGGGGGGAGTCTGCTGTCTTGGTACATGTTGGTACCAATGACATAGGAAAATGTGGTAGGGAAGTTCTGGAGGCTAAATTTAAGCTTTTAGGTAGGAAGTTGAAATCCAGAACTTCCAGGATAGCGTTCTCCGAAATGCTTCCTGTTCCATGTGCAGGACCCAAAAGACAGGCAGAGCTCCGGAGTCTCAATGCGTGGATGAGACAATGGTGCAAGGATGAGGGTTTTGGATTTGTTAGGAACTGGGGAACATTCTGGGGAAAGGGGGGGCTCTTCCGAAGGGATGGGCTTCACCTTAATCAGGATGGGACCAGACTGCTGGCATTAACCTTTAAAAAAGAGATAGAGAAGCTTTTAAACTAGAAAATAGGGGAAAGCCGACAGTCACCCAGGAGCGCACGGTTCGGACAAAGGTATCCTTGAAGGATACTACCAAAAGCAGTGAGGTTCCAAAAGGGAGTATAGTAGCCCAAATGCCCTTGAGTAAGGAGCAGACAGAGCATAAAGATTCCCAATTACCCATGCCTACCAATAGCCAGATTAATATTAATAAAATACAGTCTCTAAAATGCTTGTATGCCAATGCTAGAAGTCTAAACAATAAGATGGGAGAATTAGAATATATAGCATTAAATGAGAGGTTAGATATGATTGCACTCTCAGAGACATGGTGGAAGGAGGATAACCAGTGGGACACTGTGATACCTGGATACAAACTATATCGTAATGATAGAGCTGAACAAATTGGTGGAGGGGTTGCGCTCTATGTTAGAGAGGGCATTGAGTCAGAAAGGATTAAAGTTTTGCAGGGAACAAAATATGCTGTAGAATCTCTATGGATTGAAATTCCATTTATGAAGGGGAAGGTGATGGCAGTGGGAGTATACTATCGACCACCTGGCCAGAATGAACAAATGGATGATGAAATGCTCAAAGAAATCAAGGAAGCTAACAAAAGCCACAACAGAGTAGTAATAATGGGTGATTTCAATTACCCCGGTATCGACTGGGACAGTGTCACAGCAGGACAAGCTAAAGAGATAAAGTTTCTAGATGAAATAAATGACTGCTTCTTGGAGCAGCTGGTTCATGAACCAACCAGAGGGGAAGCCATACTGGACCTAGTCCTTAGTGGAACGCCAGATCTGGTGCAAGAAATAAGGGTGTTGGGACCACTTGGCAATAGTGATCATAGTATGATCATGTTTGATTTAATCAGTGGAGGACAGATAGTAAAGGAATCCACAGTACTACCTTTTAACTTTCAAAAGGGTGACTATGATAGAATGAGGAATATAGTTCGGAAAAAACTAAAAGGAGCGGTTCCAAAGGTTAAAGACTTACAGCAAGCTTGGGTGTTATTTAAAAATACTATCCTCGAAGCCCAGACCAGCTGTATTCCACGCATTAAGAAAAGTGGAAGAAAGTCCAAAAAACTGCCAGCATGGTTTAAAGGTGAGGTCAGAGAGGCTGTTGCTGCCAAAAGAGCAACCTTCAGAAAATGGAAAAAAGAGCCAAATGATGAAAACTGGAAACAGCACAAGCACTGGCAAGTTAAATGCAAAGCATTGATAAGGCAGGCAAAGCGGGAATTTGAGAAGAAACTTGCTACGGAAGCAAAAACACGAAATAAAGACTTTTTCAAGTACATTCGTAGCAAAAGGCCTGTGAGAGAGTCAATTGGACCATTAGATGATAGAGGGGTAAAAGGGGCAGTAAGAGGAGACAAGGCTATAGCAGAGAGACTGAATGAATTCTTTGCTTCGGTCTTTACTGAGGAAGATGTAGGGGTGTTACCCAAGACTGAAGTGGTATTTAAAGGTGATACTGCAGAGGAATTGAGAGAAATATCGCTACACCGGGAAGATATATTACAACTATTTGATAAACTGAATAGTAGCAAATCACCTGGACCGGATGGTATACATCCCAGAGTGTTGAAAGAACTGAAATATGAGATTGCAGACCTGTTATTGGTAATCTGTGAACTTTCATTAAAATCATCTGTAATACCTGAAGATTGGAGGGTCGCCAACGTAACACCAATTTTTAAAAAGGGTTCCAGGGGTGACCCGGGAAATTACAGACCGGTGAGCCTGACGTCAGTACCAGGGAAAATGGTAGAAGCCATCATAAAGAACAAAATTACACAGCATGTAGATAGTCATGGCCTAATGGGAGACAGCCAACATGGCTTTAGACAAGGAAGATCTTGTCTTACTAATCTGATCTGTTTTTTTGAAGGTGTGCATAAACAGGTAGACAAAGGTGAGTCGGTTGATATAGTGTATCTGGACTTTCAGAAAGCTTTTGACAAGGTCCCCCATCAGAGACTTTTGGCGAAGCTAAAAAGTCATGGGATAGGAGGCAGTGTACTATTGTGGATCGGGAACTGGTTAAAAGATAGAAAGCAGAGGGTAGGGCTAAATGGCCAATATTCCCAATGGAAAAAGGTGAATAGTGGAGTACCCCAGGGATCTGTACTGGGTCCGCTACTTTTTGACATATTCATAAATGACCTGGAAAAGGGAATAACTAGTGAGGTAATCAAATTTGCAGATGACACAAAACTGTTTAAAGTTGTTAAAACCCAAGAGGATTGTGGAAAACTGCAGGAGGATCTGGATAAATTGGAAGACTGGGCATCCAAATGGCAGATGAAATTTAATGTGGACAAGTGCAAAGTTATGCACCTAGGAAAGAACAACCCACACTATAGTTACAAGATGCAAGGCTCCACATTAGAAACCACCACCCAGGAAAAAGATTTAGGAGTCATCGTGGATAACATGTTAAAACCCTCCGCCCAGTGTGCAGCGGCGGCCAAGAAAGCAAATAGAATGCTAGGTATCATAAGGAAAGGGATGGAGAATAAAACAAAGGATATTATAATGCCTCTGTATCGCTCCATGGTACGACCGCACCTTGAATATTGTGTGCAATTCTGGTCACCGTATCTTAAAAAGGACATAGAGTTATTAGAAAAAGTACAGAGAAGAGCCACCAAATTGGTGAAGGGGATGGAAGGCTACTCCTATGAAGAGAGGCTAAAAAGGTTAGGGCTCTTTAACCTAGAAAAGAGGCGGCTGAGGGGAGATATGATAGAGGTGTATAAATTAATGAATGGAGTGGAACGGATAAACGTGGATAAATTGTTTACGCTATCAAAATATAGAAGGACTAGGGGGCATGTAATGAAGCTACAGGGTAAACTATTTAAGACAAATAGGAGAAAATATTTCTTCTCTCAACGTGTAATCAAACTCTGGAATCTGTTACCGGAGGATGTAGTAAGGGCTGTTAGTATAGCTGGGTTTAAAAAAGGTTTGGACAAGTTCCTGGAGGAAAGGTCCATAAACCACTATTAAAAAGGGACCCAGGATATCAATGCTTGGCCTAGTACAAGCACTGCAGAACCTGTGTCTTTTGGGGAAACTGCTAGGTACGTATGACCTAGATTGGCCACTGTTGGAAACAGGATACTGGGCTTGATGGACCTCGGTCTGACCCAGTATGGCATTTCTTATGTTCTTATGTTCTTAAACCTCCTCTAGGCCATGACGGCCTAGGTCCAGAGCAGGGCTTGGGTTATGGTATGGGTCATGCTGCGTCTCCTAGGACACATGACCTCCACCGTCCATGTGGTCTCCCATGCCCGCATACACATGCGGACAGCCCAGTGGTGCCTCAGGGCACAATGGAGCCAGGCCATTGGCTACCTCAGGGGACCCTATCTGGGTCTCCTGCAGTCTCCATGAGTCCCTGGGTTTGTGGCCAGACCCCCAAAGTCTTCTTTGGGGGAGTGCTCTTCCAGATCCCACAGCACAAGCTCATCCTAATGATGAATGTCTCCCTGCTGGGGTGGGGAGCCCACTGCGGCGCATTGTTCACCCAGGGGCAGTGGTCGCCCGAGGAGTCTCAGCAGCAGATCAACCTACTCAAGCTTTGGGCATTCCGATGGGCCCCGAAGGCTTTCAAGAGCTATCTGAGGGGGAAGTCGGTGCTCGTGCAGACCGACAACAGCGTAGCCATGTTTTACATAAACTAGGAGGGGGGGGGGGGGGAGACAGGATCACGCCTCCTCTGCCAAGAGGCGATCCTACTTTGAGTCTCGCTGGGGGATGACCCTGTGAGCAGTCTACCTCCCAGGCCAGGAGAATGTCCTCGCGAACAAACTCAGCAGAATTCTCTGTCCACACGAATGGCGCCTGGATCCGGAGGTCAACGGCGTCTTGTTCCATCGATGGGGGACCCCATCCATGGACCTGTTTGCCAGTCTGGTGAATGCGCAGCTTCCCCGCTTCTGTGACCCGGTTCCGCACCCAAGCAGGGTGCCCCGGATGCATTCCCTCCCACTTCTCTCATTGTGAGAATCCTCCACAAGGTTCAGCGGGACTGAGCTTCAGTGATCCACGTGGCCTCGACAGCCTTGGTTCCTGCTTCTACTTCGGCTCTCGTCCAAGCCCCCAGTCCCCCTGGGTTGTGCCCCAAGCCTTTTGACACAGGGAGGGTTGGGTGTTCCACCCGAACCTGGCCTTGCTGTCCCTTACAGCCTGGCGGCTGAACTGGTTGTCTTAGCTCAGCTGCACCTCCCAGAGAATGTCCAGGAGATTCTCCTCACATTGAAGGAGGACTCAACAAGATGGGCATATGCCTTTAACTGGCGATGCTTCTCAACCTGGTGCCCCAACCTCCAGATCGACCTGTTCTCCTGCTTTACCTGGTGGATCCTCCAGTATCTCCTCCACCTCTCAAAGGCAGGGTTGAAATTCAGTACGGTCAGGGTACACCTGAGTGCCATTTCGGTGAACCACCTCCCCATCGAGGGGAAAGCCCTCTCGGGGCATCCCTTGGTGTCCCGCTTCATGCGAGGTCTCTTGCTTTCCAAGCCTCCCATCTGGCTTCTGCTGGTGGAGTGGGACCTCAACATGGTGCTGATGCAGCTCACGCGAGCACCCTTTGAGCTGATGGCAACATGCTCTATTTGGCATCTCTCCTAGAAGGTGGTCTTCGTGGTGGCTTTGACTTCAGCTCGCCGAGTCACCGAACTTCAGGGCCTCATGGCTGAGGCACCATACACCAGGTTCTACGGGAACAGGGTGGTCCTCCGCACCCATCCCACGTTCCTACCAAAGGTGGTTTCGGAAATTCATTTCAATCAGGAGATACTCCTACCGACCACCTTCCCGACAACGCATGCTGACCAGGTATCGGCGGTATTGCATACACTGAACTGCAAGAGGACTCTTGCCTTCTACCTGCGGGTACCCAGGTTCATTGCAAGTCTGACTGGCTTTTTGTCGCCTACGACCCCAATTGCCTGGGGCAGGCAGTCACCAAACGAACCATCTCCGTCTGGGCGGCGGACTGCATCGCCTTCGCTCAAGCAAAGGTGGGTGCCCCACTGGATCGGCGGGTCACCGCACACGGTGTCCGAACCAAGGCGGCTTCGCTGCACTCAGTGCCTCTAATGGACATCTGCCGGGCTGCAACCTGGTCTTCAGCTAACTCTCTTGATGTCCACTGTTGCCTGGAGAGGGAGTCCCACTGGGACAGCGCCTTTGGCCAGGCTGTACTCTGTAATCTGTTCAGGGTATAAACAACTCCTGCCCTCCAACCCTTCTAAGACGGCTACCGAGAGCTTCTCCTCAGGGACTCGAGGACTCTGGCTCCTTCGGGCATCGACTTCTGCTCACGGCCTCGCAGAGGTGTTTTGGGTTACAGGCTCAATAGTCTGTAGCTGGGGAGTCCTGTAATTGAGGAATGACTTCCTGCTTGTTCCTGGAGAAAGCTTACTTAATCACCTGTAATGGGTGTTCTCCAGGGACAGCAGGAATCAGTCCTCACTACCCTCCCACCTTCCCTGAAGAGTTGCTATTTTTGTCCTTCCCTTGCCATCTGCTTAGTAGGGCTCTAGATATGGGACCTGACTGAGCAAGATGGCACCTTTGGGCAGGAAGAGGACCTTTGTGCGGGAAAGCTGGGGAATTGCTCCACGCGGGCTCTATAGGTGCCGACATCACCCATAAGTGAGGACTGATTACTGCTGTCCCTGGAGAACACCTGTTATGGGTGAGTAACTGCGCTTTCTCCAGGAACAAGCAGGAAGTCAGTCCTCACATATGGGTGACGTCGGCACCGATGGAGCCCTCGTGTGGAGCAAATCCCGAGCTTTCAGAGAGAGCCTTTGGGAGTTGTCATCACGCATTCGCGGTCCCCTTCCTGCCCAAGGGTGCCATCTTTCTCAGTCTCCTTTTTTCTTCCCGTGGAGCCCTTCGGATGTAGTCCTCCTGTCCCTGAAAAAAGTTGATTTTTCTCTTGTTTTTTCGACCGGTCGACACCGGTACCTCTTCCTGCCTTTGGCTCGGAACGCTGGTATCAAGTCCGTCTCTGTTTTCGTTTTTTTGTCCTTCATGACTGGCGTTCACGCCTTTTTTTCTTTTTCACTGGCAGCCCGGGTCTTTGACCTTGCAGGGGCCCTTTTTACCTCGATGACTGCCAGCGGGTTTAAGAAATGTGATCGGTGTGTGAAAGTTATGTCCCTCACCGATACACACGACTGCTGTCTCCGGTGCCTCAGGCCCAACCATGACCCGTCGGTCTGTGGCCCATGTAGGAAAATGTCCTCCAAGGCCCTGAAGAGCCGCCAGCAGCAGCAGCATGATAGGATTTTTCTTAGTCCCTGTCTCCGAGAGTCCGGACCTTGTCCGAGGCCTCCACGTCTCGGTGGGAGCGTTCCAAGCTCGAGCAGCGTCGAGGTTCCTCAGAAAGGGGGTCTCCCTCAAGAGCACAAGAGGAAGAAGAAATCCTCGAAGGCGGTGTCTCTGGATGGCTCCGAGCGACCCGGGTCCTGTTGCGGAGCCCTGAGCGCCGGCTGGGATCTTCGGAGAAGGAGCGCCTGGCATAGATGCCTCGTTGGGAGACGGATCAGCTGAGGCAAATACCAACTGTCCTTGTTGAGGACTCTCCCCCGGTTGAACCGGTGTCGGGCCCGACCCTGTCCGGACTCGAGTCAAGAATGGTGGCCTTGGAGCGCAGTTTCACTGCTTTCATGAAGCAGCAGTGGACGCTGATAACCGTCCTGTCCGGTTCCTCCACCCCGACCACTGGGCCCTCGACGTCAACACGAGTCCAAGCTGATCCTCTAAGCCTTTCAGGCTTGAGTCGATCCTCGGCCAAGGTCTCTCAGCCTCCCGTTCGGGACCAAGGTTGTCGCCGAGTCTGCCAGTGTCGGGGCGGTCAACGCTGGAGCCTTCGATGTCGGACAAGCCCCTTGATTCCTCCTCGGAGGTATCGGTGTGGGAAACCAAAGACGAGTCGTCCCTGGATACCTGCTAGCATAGGTATGTCCCTTCCAATTCCCTGATATCCGAGCCTCGGAGAATGTCCCCTCCGGAGGACATGAGGTTCTTGGACTTCATGTGGGATATGTCCAAGGCTTTGGCGTTCCCCACGGAGTCCGAGGAGGATCCTCGAGCCGACGAGCTCGACATCCTCCAGTATGAGGGCCCCCCTTAGGAGGCCCTTACTGTACCTGTGCCTCCGATCCTGGAACGACTGATCTTCCACATGTGGGAGACAGAGGCGTCGGTGCCAGTGATCAGCAAACGGCTCGACTCGATCTATCGAGTCTGCCTGAGCTCTGGGTTTTAAAAGTTGCAGCTGCCGCACAACTCCATGGTTGTGGAATCGGCCATGCACAGGCTGAATAGCCAGAAGACACACTGTGGATGCCCTTGGCAGGAAGTGCTTCCAGGTTTCAATGCTGACTTGTCTAATCCAGGCATACCAGCTGTACATGGGCATGTACCTGAGAGACCTGGCGAAAGAACTCTCCGGGTTTTCGGCTGGTCTCTCCGAGGAACCTTTGCAGCGCTTCAGGGGCCTGTCCAAAGCTGTCCGTGAGTACTCAAAGTTTGTCTCGGGTGGCCTATGATGGGTTTGAGTTGGCGGCCCGAGTAGCTGCGGCTGGCATCGGTGCATGCTGCCAGGCATGGCTGCGGTCCTCGGACCTCGAACAATGGGTTCAGGAGAAGTTGTTCGATGTTCCATGCCAAGGGGAGAATCTCTTTGGCAAACCCATGGCCAACAAGGCCACAGAGTTGGAGACAGAGTACATGACGAGGACATGGCTCTCCAATAAGACTTCTGCCCCTTCTCACAAGAAGGTCTCGGGTAAAAAGCTCTTATCTCCAGGAACAAGTAGGAATGAGTCTTCACATATGGGTATCGTCGGTACCGACGGAGCCTGCGCGGGAACGCTCCCCAGCGTCCAAAAGGAAAGCTTTTGGGAGCATCCCACAGCGCCTGCGCGCTGCCTTCCCGCCTTTCCCAACCGCCTCTCTCCAGTTCTTCTTTTCCGCGGAGCCAGCAGGTCGTGTTACTGTCACCGCTGAAGAATTTCTTTATTTTATTTTATTTCTTTGGTCGCGCGTCTGCCTTCTCGACGCTGGACCGGTACCGCCGGTCTTTTCTTTCTTTATTCTAAAAAAAAAAAAAAAGCTGTTTTTCTCACTTCAGTGCATTTTCTTCTTTGGCCTTAGGCCTAGGAAATTTTTCCTCATGGAAAAGCTCGCATCTGGGTTTAAAAAATGCACGAAGTGCAGTGGCACTATTTCTGTCACCGACACCCATGAATGGTGTCTAAAATGTTTAGGTCCTGACCACTCCATTGCGGATTGTGAGTCTTGCTCCATGATGTCTAAAAGAGGTCTACAGAATCGAGCAGCTAAGCTCAGTACCCTGTTTCCCTCGGATGCAGCTTCGGTTGCATCGACGTCTTCCAGGGCTGCTTCTTCCTCACATGGATCTCAGGTAAGCAGACTTAAATCCAGCCGGTCCTCGAAGGGTAAATCTCCCTCTAAGTATCGAGATGCCTCCGGGCTTGCCCTCGAGGAATCCGCACCGGCAAAATTACCCCGGCGGGAGGCTCCGGCTTCCAAAGCTTTATCTATGGGGTCACAGGTTGACATCGATGGCTCGGCCTCGACCGATCACCTGTTGCCATGTTCTGGGGTACCGGTGGTTCCCACTGGTACTGACATCCAGACATTGGTTGCGTCGATGGATCAGAATATCCTGACCATGCAGTGTGCCATCACGGCATTCATACAAGCTGCGACGCCTTCGGTACCGCAACAAACTCCGTTGCTGGTACTGACTCCGGCACCAGTACCGACATCGGTTCCGGTGCCGGTACCGATTGCATCGACATCCGCTTCGGTGTCGACTGCAGCGGTACACTGTTCTGTGATGCCCATCGGTACCGAATCGGTACCGATCACTCCCGATGTCGATACCACCCGGTACGCGTATCAGGCTCTGCAGGAGCATCAGGACAGGCGATACTTCGATTCCTCTGAAGACTCTGATGAATCTGAGGTCTCTGTCGAAGCATCGGTGATCCATCCTCAGGAGCCCTCTTCTCCAAAAAGGAGAATGTCTCCTCCAGAAGACTTGTCTTTTCAAGACTTCATTAGGGAAATGGCCAGGGGCCTTTCCATCTCAGTGGCCCTTGAGACAGAGCCTAGAGTCAAAAAATTAGAGATTTTACAATATCCTAAGGCTCCTAAAGAGGCAGTCACTTTACCAATACATGAGATTCTCCAGGACCAAGCAGGAAGTCGGTCCTCACATATGGGTGACGTCGGCGCCGACGGAGCCCTCGCGGAGCAATTTTCCCCAGCTTTCAAAGAAAGCCTTTGGGAATTGCAGCGCGCATGCGTGGTCCTCTTCCCGCCCAAGGGTGCCATCTTGCTCAGTCTTCTTTTTTCCGCGGAGCCCTACAGACGTTGTTTGTAAATCCCCGCAGAAAAGTTGATTTTATTTCTCTTTTTTCTTTTCGACGCCGGTTCTTTTCCCGCCCGGACCCGCGACGCCGGTTGCGAGTCCGTTCTTCATTTTTCGTTTTTTTTGTCCTTCGTGACAGATAGAAACATAGAAACATAGAAATATGACGACAGAAAAAGACCACATGGCCTATCTAGTCTGTCCTTCCATAACAACTACAACAGTCCACTTTTTGCCTTTAGAGATCCTCTGTGTTGGTCCCATGCTTTCTTGAATTCAGTTACTGTCCTCATCTCTACCACCTCCACTGGGAGACTATTCCACGGATCCACTACTCTTTCCGTAAAGAAATATTTCCGCATATCACTCCTGAATCTATCTCCCTTCACCCTCATCCCATGTCCCCTCGTAGCAGAACTTGCTTTCAATTGAAAGAGGCTCTCTCCCTGAACATTTATGCCACGGAGGTATTTAAACATCTCAATCATATCACCTCTATCCCGCCTTTCCTCTAAGGTGTACATATTAAGATCCTTAAGTCTGTCCTCATATGCTTTATAATGAAGCCCATTAATCATTTTGGTAGCAACCCTCTGCACCGACTCCATCCTGTTCACATCCTTTTGAAGGTGCGGTCTCCAGAATTGCACACCATACTCCAAATGAGTTCGCACCAAAGACTTATACAGAGGCATTATCACCTCCTTTTTTCTGCTAGCCATTCCTCTCCGTATGCACCCAAGCATCCTTCTAGCTTTTGCTGTCGCCTTTTCCACCTGTTTAGCTACTTTAAGATCATCAGACACAACCACGCCTAGGTCCCGCTCTTCTTTAGTGGACAAAAGTACTTCACCTCCTATACTGTATTGCTCCCTTGGATTGCTGCAGCCCAAATGCATGACCTTACATTTTTTAACATTAAATCCCAGCTGCCAAATTCTAGACCATTCTTCAAGCTTAGCTAGATCCCTCCTCATGTTATCTACCCCTTCCTGGGTGTCTACTCTATTGCAGATTTTGGTATCATCCGCAAAGAGGCAAACCTTACCCGACAGCCCTTCCGCTATATCACTAACAAAGATGTTAAAAAGAATCGGACCAAGGACAGATCCCTGGGGCACACCACTGGCAACATCCTTCTCCTCAGAGTGAGCTCCATTTACCTGTACTCTTTGTCGCCTCCCACCCAACCAACTTCTAACCCAAGCAGTAACTTTAGGGTCCATCCCTAGGGTGCTCAGTTTGTTTATAAGTCGCCTGTGAGGAACAGTGTCAAAGGCTTTACGGAAATCTAAATACACCACATCTAGAGCTCTCCCTTGGTCCAACTCCCTGGTCACCCAGTCAAAAAAATCAATCAGATTTGTCTGACAAGACCTGCCTCTGGTGAATCCATGCTGCCTCGGATCCTGTAATCCGCTGGACTCCAGAAACCTCAGTATTTTCTCTTTCAGCAGCGTTTCCAATAATTTACTCACCACCGAAGTTAAACTAACCGGCCTGTAGTTTTCAACCACATCTTTACTTCCGCTTTTGTGTAAAGGCACCACATGAGCCTCTCTCCAGTCCTTTGGCACCACTCCCGACTCCAACGAGGCATTGAAAAGGTCAGTCAGTGGAGCTGCTAGAACGTCCCCAAGTTCCCTCAGTATTCTAGGGTGTATCCCATCCGGTCCCATCGCTTTGTCTACTTTAAGTTGAGCTAGTTTCTCACGAACACAGTCTTCTGAAAATAGTTCAAGATGTCCCTCGCTTCTGTTCTTATTTGTGGGTGTTTTCTGATTTCGCGCCTTTTTACTTTTTCACTGGCAGCCCGGTCTTTTGACCTCGCAGGGGCCCTTTTTCCCCCGATGGCTGCCAGCGGGTTTAAGAAGTGTGACCTGTGTAAGAAACTCATGTCTCTTACCGACACACACGACTTCTGCCTCCGCTGCCTCGGACCCGATCATGACCCGATGATCTGTGGTCCGTGTGGCAAAATGTCCTCAAAAGTGTTGAGTCGGCAGCATCAGCGGGAACGTATCTTCTCTGACTCCGGCCGGGCTCGGACCTCGTCAGAGGCTTCGACGTCTCGGGACTCTGGTCCTGAGCATCGTCGAAGTTCCTCTGAAAGGGGGTCTCCTACCCGGGAACATCATCGGAAGAAGAAACCCGCGAGGGCGGGATCGGTGGACGCTCCTGGTTCCTCGAGGGCAACCTGCATAGCCCCGATTCCCGTCCCGGGTCCTTGGAGGTGGAGAGGCCTTCCAAACATCCTCGTCTCGAGATGGACTTGCCTGCTCACGTGAGTACTGTTGTCCTCGTGGACTCGCCTCCAAAGGAGCCGACGTCGGGCCCGACGCCGTCGGGGCCCGAGTCGGGGGCTGCTGGGTCTCCTGAGCTCGGACTCAGGTTGACGGCCTTGGAGAGCAGTCTGACTGCCTTCATGGACCAGCAGCGGGCATTGATCGCTGGCCTCGCCGGTGCTTCTGCCCTGACCGCCGGGACGTCGACCTCCAAGTCGACCCCGGAGACCGAGCCGATCCTCGAGTCCATGAGGGCTCGAGTCGATTCTCGGTCGCGGTCTCCTTCGGCCTCCCGTTCGGGACCGAGGTCGTCGACGCCGACTCCCTCGGCGTCGGGGCGGATGGCATCGATGCCCGCCCGACCGGAGCCGCTCGACTCCTCCTCCGAGGAGTCGGCCTGGGAATCCGAGGACGAAGAGTCACCTGGTTCCTTTCGGACTCGGTGTGTCCCATCGGACTCCCCCGAGTCCAAACCTCGGAGACGGTCCCCCCCGGAGGATACCCCGTTCTCGGACTTCGTGCGGGATTTGGCCAAGGCCTTGGCCTTCCCCGCGGATCCCGAGGAGGAGCCTCGAGTCGAAGAGCTCGATGCCCTCCAATATGACTCACCCCGAAAGAGGCCTTTATTGTACCGGTTCCTCCGATGCTGGAACGACTTCTCTTCCGCATGTGGGAGAGCCCGGCGTCGTCGCCGGTGTTAAGCAAGCGGGTCGATTCTATTTATCGAGTCCGCAAGAGCCCCGTGTTCCAAAAGGCACAACTACCGCACCATTCCATGGTGGTGGAATCGGCCATGCATAGACTGAAGAGTCAGAAAATGCACTCCTCGGTGCCTCCCGGTCGGGAGGCCCGAAGCCTGGATGCCCTCGGTAGGAAGTGTTTCCAGGGCTCTATGCTTGATTGTCGAGTCCAGACCTACCAGCTCTACATGGGCATGTATCTCCGTGACCTGGCTAAAGAAATAGCCGGGTTCTCTGCTGGTCTCTCCGACGAACCTTTGCAGAGGTTCCAAACCTTGTCAACTGGTATTCAGGAGTGCTCAAAGTTTATCTCTCGAGCAGCCTACGATGGTTTTGAGGCATCGGCTCAAGTAGCCGCAGCCGGCATCGGTGGCCGCCGCCAGGCTTGGCTTCAGACATCCGACCTCGAGCCATGGGTGCAGGACAAATTGGTCGATGTCCCCTGCAGAGGTGAAAACCTCTTTGGCAAGCCCATGGATGAGAAGGCTGCACAGATCGAGACCGAGACTCTCACCAGGACTCGTCTCTCAAGGAAGACCTCTGCCCCTTCTCAGAAGAAGAAGGGCTCGGGGAAAAAGCCCTTTTACCCGAGGAAGGCGACTGCCTATCAACACTACCCTCATTATCAGGTCTCAGCAGCTCCCCCACAGGGTAAGCAGGCCAAGGGATGGGGTAATGGGTCCCGTAGGCAGCAAGCCCCCAAGCCTGCACCACCGGCCCCTGCTCAGCAGGGTGGGGGTTTTTGACTTCATCAGCATAGTCTCTCCCCCTCAGCTGGTTTCTCTCAGCACAGGAGGCCGGCTGGTCCACTTTGCCCACAGGTGGTCCAGCATCACCACAGATACCTGGGTGCTTCACATAGTTCAAAAGGGCTATCTTCTTCATTTTCACCAGGTACCTCCCTCCTATTTTCCAGGGGAGCCTCTTCGACTCCCTCTGCACAAGGACTTACTCCTTCAGGAGTTAGCAAGTCTCCTTCAGGAACAGGCTGTGGAACTGGTGCCCCACCACCTGAAGGGTCAAGGGTTTTACTCCAGGTACTTTCTGATACCAAAAAGAACAGGAGGCCTCAGACCCATCCTGGACTTGCGCAACCTCAACAAGTTCCTTGCAAAGGAAAAGTTCAAGATGCTTACCCTTGGAATCCTGCTGCCCTACCTCCAGCAGGGAGACTGACTATGCTCCTTGGATCTAAAGGATGCGTATACTCATATCCTTATTCATCCAGACCACAGACAATATCTCAGGTTTGTTGTGGGAGGAAATCATTACCAGTACAGAGTACTGCCCTTTGGCCTATCCTCCGCCCCCAGGGTGTTCACCAAATGCCTAGCAGTGGTGGCGGCCTATCTAAGACTTCAAGGCCTTTTTGTGTTTACATACCTGGACGACTGGCTCATCAGAGCCCAGTCTTCCCAAGAGGCCACTCAGGCCACTCATCGCACTGTGACTCTACTCCAGCACTTGGGATTTGTCATAAACTTCGCAAAATCCACTTTGCTCCCCTCTCAAAATCTCGAATTCATTGGCGCCAGGTTGGACGCTCTTCAGGCGCGGGCCTTCCTCCCTCTGGACAGGGCCCAGCGGCTCATGGATCTCGCCAGCCACTTTCACAGCAATTCCCTGGTCTCGGCCAGGCAATTTCTGAGACTGCTCGGCCATATGGCTTCCACAGTCCATGTGACCCCCAATGCCCGCCTGAACATGCGACCTGCTCAATGGTGCCTTCGCACACAATGGCATCAGGCCACTGGGAGCCTAGCGGACTCCGTAAAGATCTCCGACCCGCTGGTCTCTTCTCTACAATGGTGGCTTCATCTGCCAAACCTAGTACTAGGAGTGACTTTTCAGCCCCCTCCGCCTTCTCAGGTCCTGACGACCGATGCTTCTCTCCTGGGTTGGGGAGCACATTGCCAAGGGACATGTACTCAAGGTCTCTGGACTCCTTGGGAGTCTGCTCAGCAGATAAACCTCCTGGAGCTCAGAGCCATCCGCCTAGCGCTCAAAGCATTCTCTCAACTGATTTCTCACCAGTCGGTGCTGGTCCAGACAGACAATCAGGTTGCAATGTTCTACGTGAACAAACAAGGCGGAACAAGCTCCTTCCTTCTCTGTCAGGAGGCACAGAAACTATGCTCTTGGGCCGTCCACCACGGCATCATCCTCAAAGCTGTCTACCTCCCAGGTCAAGAAAATTACCTGGCAGACAAGCTAAGCAGGATCCTCCAGCCACACGAGTGGAGGTTGGATCCGATGGTGGTTCAGCTGATCTTTCTCAAGTGGGGCCTCCCCACCATGGATCTGTTTGCCAGTCCTCTGAACCGGCAACTTCCCAGATTCTGCTCTCGACAACCGCATCCTCTCAGAGTAGCGGCGGATGCTTTTCTGATTCCATGGTCCACAGGCCTCTTATATGCCTTTCCTCCCATGCCGCTGGCGTCTCGGACACTCTTCAAAGTTCTCAGAGACAAAGCCTCGATGATCCTAGTGGCTCCCCGGTGGTCGAGACAACCTTGGTTCCCGCTTCTAATGCAGCTAGCGGTGGACACTCCTCTTCCTCTGGGGTTTCAGCCCGACCTCCTGTCACAGGATCAGGGGACTCTCCTGCACCCCAACCTCCGGTCCCTTCATCTGATGGCCTGGCTGCTGAAAGGGTAGTCCTTGCTCCCCTCCGCCTGCCTCCAGATGTGGAGGAGGTCGTCTTGGCCTCCAGGCGGCCCTCCACCCGGAAGTCCTACGCTCTTAAGTGGCGTCGGTTCTCCGTCTGGTGTGCTCAGCAGTCTCAAGATCCCTTCTCCTGTTCAGCATCAGTGGTCTTGCAGTACTTGCTTTCCCTCTCCAATCTTGGACATAAGTCCAACTCGGTCAAGGTCCACCTCAGTGCTGTTTCTGCGCATCACATGCCGGTGGATGGCAGACCTCTTTCCAGCCACCCTCTAGTGGCTCGTTTTCTCAGAGGCCTCCTTCTACTTAAGCCACCTTTGCGCCCACCAGCCCCGGACTGGGATCTCAATGTGGTGTTACAGTGGATTACCTGTCTGCCTTTTGAACCTATGGCTACCTGTCATCTTCGTTTTCTTTCTTGGAAAACCTTGTTCTTGGTGGCCCTCACTTCTGCTAGACGCGTTAGTGAGCTGCAGGCCCTAGTATCTGATCCTCCTTACACTAGATTCTACAAGAACCGGGTAGTCCTATGGACTCACCCTAAGTTTCTTCCCAAGGTGATTTCCCCTTTTCACATCAACCAAGAGGTGGTACTTCCGACCTACTTTCCCAGGCCACACTCCAGCCGAGCTGAAATGGTCCTGCATACCCTGGACCTGTAGAAGGGCGTTAACCTTCTACGTTGACTGTCCACGGGAGCAGAGAAGGGCTGTTCAGCTCTTCGTCTCTTATGACCCCAATAAGTTGGGGCTCCCTGTCTCCAAGCGTACTCTGTCCATCTGGATTGCTGACTGTATCGCTTGGGCTTATGAGTCAGCTGGCCTCTCGTTGGAAAGTCGAGTCACGGCTCATCGTGTTAGGGCGAAGGCTACGTCAGTGGCTTACCTCCGCTCTGTTCCATTGGCAGACATCTGCCGGGCCGCTACTTGGTCTTCAAGCCAGACTTTTGCAACCCATTACTGCCTGGAGAGGGAGTTCCACAGGGGCAGTGCTTTCGGACAGGCAGTTCTCCGTAACCTCTTTGAGGTATAGGCAACTCCTACCCTCCATCCCGGATGTTGGGCTACCGGTTGGAGACGTATTCAGAGAAGATTCCTTCCTTCTGTGCTACTGAGCTTGAGGGAGCTCCTTTTTGTGCTTAGGGTCTCCGGTAGCCTTAAGCTTGGGAGTCCCATATGTGAGGACTGACTTCCTGCTTGGTCCTGGAGAAAAAGTAGTTACTCACCTGTAACAGGTGTTCTCCAGGAGCAGCAGGAATCAGTCCTCACAACCCTCCCTCCTCCCCTTGGAGTTGCAGTTCTATTCTTTCGTTTTTTTGCTAATTTTTTGCTGTCTTTTAGCTATGTCATCAGACTGAGCAAGATGGCACCCTTGGGCAGGAAGAGGACCACGCATGCGCGCTGCAATTCCCAAAGGCTTTCTTTGAAAGCTGGGGAAAATTGCTCCGCGAGGGCTCAGTCGGCGCCGACGTCACCCATATGTGAGGACTGATTCCTGCTGCTCCTGGAGAACACCTGTTATAGGTGAGTAACTACTTTTTCTTTATGATCACATGTTGGGCATATGGGAGACTCCTCTCACCACTTCCCCTCATTTTCGCAGGTTGGACACCATGTATCGTGTTCCTCCTTGTCCTGGCTTCCATAAGACTCTGCTTCCTCACCACTCCATTGTGGTGGAGTCTGCTATGAAGAAGATAGAGTACAAAAAGGCACTCTTTTGCTCCTCCAGGAAGAGAATGCAGAACCTTAGATGCCTTTGGCAGGAGAATTTTCCAGGCCAGTATGCTTGTTGCCAGAATCAACTCCTATAGTCTCTATATGGGGATGTTTCTAAAAGAAGTTACAGATCACCTGCAAACTTTATCTCCTTTTATTTCAGAAGATAAAACGGAAGAGTTCTTCACCTGGCTCAAACATGCCCAGGATATTTCCAAGTTTTCTAACCGTGCATCCTTTGACTCTTTTGAAGGTGCCAGCAGAGCCTCAGCCATTGCCATAGGTGCACGCAGAGTTGCTTGGTTACAAGCTTCTGATTTGGAACCCTGGGTTCAAGATGGACTAGGAAACCTTCCTTGTACAGGTGAAAACCTTTTTGGCAAAGATTGGCAAGCAACTGCCACCCAAATGGATGCTGAAAATTCTGCTTTAGATAGACTTTCAAAGTCTACTTCTGCTCCTTTTAAGAAAAGGTTGTTCAAAAAGGGGTCTTTTCCCAAAAAAGGGAAATATTATTCTGCTTATGGTCAGCAGTCATCTTCTGCAGGTCGTTTTGCTTCAAAGAGACAGCAACAACCGAAACAGTCCAATCCTAAGGCTGCTAGGACTGCTACGGCCCAATAGCCTCAGCCTCCTCTGGGCCTTTTACTTACAACTAGAGAGCTTAGCCTTTCTGGCTGTAGAACATCCAGAGCCTCTCACCATTTCAGGAAGGTTGGCTTACTTTGCTCCCAGGTGGGAACAAATCACAGCAGAGCAATGGACCCTCTCCATCATAAGGGAGCGGTACAAGCTTCATTTCTTAAACCTTCCTCCTCACACCATGGTGAGACAGTTCAATTCTCAGACATCTCTCCTCTACCTTCTGGGTCAGGAGATTGCTATCCTTCTTGCCCAAGGGGCAATGGAAGAAGTACCCCTTCTTCAACAGGGCTCAGGGTTCTACTACCCCTACTTTCTTATCCCAAAGAAAACGGGGGGCTACAGACCCATATTAGATCTCAGAGAATTGAACAAGTTTCTATGCAAGGAGAAATTCAAGATGATTTCTCTCGGTACTCTCCTTCCATACCTTCAGAGTCAGGATTGGCTTTGCTCTCTAGACCTCAAGGATGCGTACACCCATGTCCTCATCCTTCCAACACACAGAAGGTTCCTTCGGTTCCTTTATCAAGGGAAGCACTACGAATACAGAGTGCTTCCTTTCGGTCTGGCCTCTGCACCAAGGGTGATCACAAAATGCATGGCAGTAGTAGCTGCATTTCTACGCACTCTAGGGATATTCGTATTCCCATATCTGGACGACTGGCTCATCCGAGCTCCATCCCAGGCAGAGGCCCAGACTTCTCTAACCTGCACAAGGCGTATCCTTCAGTATCTGGGACTTGTAATAAACTTTCCAAAATCCCATCTCACCCCTACTCAGTCTCTGGAGTTCATAGGGGCCTTGCTGGATACCACAACTGCAAGAGCCTATCTTCCCCAGGCCCGTTGCCTATGCTTGGTGCAGTTAGCCTCACAAATTCAGTTAAAATCCCATTTAACTGCACGAGAGATGTTACAACTGTTAGGCCACATGGCATCCACTGTGCATGTGGTTCCTTACGCTCGCCTTCACATGAGGGCAGCTCAGTGGACTCTGTCCACCCAATGGACCCAGGCATCAAGTTGCCTGTCAGACAAAATAGCAACCTCCAGTCGCCTCTTTTGGTCCCTCCAGTGGTGGAAGTCCACTCAAAATCTGTTGCTGGGGTCCCCCTTTCAACAGGTGTTACACCATGCAACCCTTACAACAGATGCCTCTTCAAGATCTCTCCACTCAAGGCATCTGGTCTTTACAGGAGACATCTCTACATATCAACTCTTAGAGCTCAGAGCAATTTTTCTAGCTCTGAGTCTTCCACACCCTGCTCAGCTACAAGACAGTCCTCATCCACACGGACAACCAAGTAGCCATGTTCTACGTGAACAAGCAGGGCGGGACTGGCTCTCCGTCGCTTTGCAACGAAGCTCTGAGATTGTGGGCCTTCGCCAGAGAGCATCAAATTCAAAGAGCATCAAATTCATCTCATGGCAGTGTACCTTCCAGGGGTTCAAAACTCTTGGGCGGGCAGACAGACTCAGTCGAGTTCTGCTTCCACACGAATGGTCCCTCCATGGGGACCAGATAGCCAGGATCTTCCGAATTTGGGGAACCCCAGACATTGACCTGTTTGCAAGTCCGTGGAATGCCAAACTTCCCCGGTTCTGTTCCAGGATTCCGTGTCAGGGAGTTCAGGCCAGGGATGCCTTCCTCCTTCATTGGGGGCAAGACTTCCTCTATGCCTTTCCACCCATTCCGCTAATTCCCAAGACCCTCTTCAAACTTCAGAGAGACAAGGGGTCTATGATCCTCATAGCACCACATTGGCCAAGCCAAGTGTGGTACCCTCTACTTCTGCATCTCTCTCAAGCTCCCTCCCTGGACTTGGGATCTGCTCCAGACCTCCTGTCCCAGGAGGAAGGAACGTTGTGGCACCCAAATCCCCAGTCTCTTCACCTCAGAGCCTGGTTGCTGAAGGCCTAGACCTTCAAGATTTGCATCTTTCTCAGCAAGTGAAGGATATCCTTCATGCTTCCAGAAAGCCTTCCACTAGACATTCCTATGCTTTTAAATGGAAAAGATTTACCATTTGGTGTGCAGAGAAGGGTCTTAACCCTCTTGCAATACCTCTGAATTCTTTACTAGAGTATTTGCTGCATTTATCCCATTCAGGCCTTAAAACAAATTCAGTAAGTCCATTTGAGTGCAATTGCAGCATCCCTTAAGCCTCTCAATGGACAGCCTATTTCCTCTCATCCTCTTATTGCAAGATTCATGAGAGGCCTTCTTTTTTTTTTTTTTTTAATTGAAATTTAACAAAACTTACAGAAGCAAGCATAAAGAAACTTTCGATGACATAGTGGAAATCAATACATACAGTATAAGATATAAACTTTCCATCAATCCTAGCCCACAATACGAGGAGATATTTAAGGAAACAAAATACAGGCAATCCAAGAGCAAACTCTACTTTCAGACAGCTTTTTAAACTAACCACCCACCCTAGTCAATTAGTGCCAGACCCCTCTTTATCAGAAAGAAATACCTCAAGCTGAGTAGGATCAAGAAATATAAACTTTGATCCCTGAAAGGGATTCATGAGAGGCCTTCTTTTAACTAAACCTCCCATTAGACCACCTCCAGTGGCATGGGATTTGAATTTGGTTCTTGGCCAGCTTATAAAGCCACCCTTTGAACCCTTAGCCACTACCTCCTTGAAATTCCTTTCCTGGAAGGTTATTTTTCTCATTGCAGTCACCTCAGCTCGCCGTATCAGTGAGCTGCAAGCCTTGGTGGCTAATCCTCCTTATACAAAGTTCCATCATGACAAGGTAGTCCTCAGGATTAATCCACACTTTATGCCTAAAGTGCTCTCACCTTTTCATCTGAACTAGGAGGTGTATTTACCTGTCTTTTTTCCAGGACCTCATGCATCAACTGCAGAGAGGAATCTTCATACCCTGGATTGTAAGAGAGCACTTGCTTTTTACTTACAAAGGACACAGCAACATAGAAAGTCCTCTCAACTATTTGTTGCTTTTGATCCCTCTCATTTAGGACTTCCAGTCTCTAAGAGAACTATTTCCAGTTGGATTGCTCAGTGTATTTCCTTCGCCTACCAGAGTAAGAACCTTTCTCTGGAAGGCCATGTCACAGCTCACAATGTGAGGGCCATGGCAGCCTCTATGGCTCATCTAAACTCTGTGTCCATCGACCAAATCTGTCGAGCGGACACCTGGGCCTCGGTTCATACCTTTACAGCCCATTACTGCTTGGAGAAGGACTCCCGCCGGGATGCCTTTTTTGGTCAGGCTGTTCTCAAACACCTGTTCCATACCTAATGAACTCCTACCCCCCATCCCTGTTTGGATGCCCGAGATCCATGGGGGTGAGGTGGAGCCCTTATCAGGGACTCACAACCTTTGGGATCTCCCTGGCATCTCTAGCTGGGGAGTCCCCATATGTGAAGACTCATTCCTGCTTGTTCCTGGAGATAGCACAGTTACTTACCTGTAACAGGTGATCTCTGGGAACAGCAGGAATAAGTCTTCACAACCCACCCACCTCCCCTAGGAGTTGTATCTCTCTATCTATCTTTCCTTTCCTTTCTCTCTCTCTCTTTGTCTCAGCTTAAAACTCGAACTGGAGAGAGGCGGTTGGGAAAGGCGGGAAGGCAGCGCGTAGGTGCTGTGGGATGCTCCCAAAAGCTTTCCTTTTGGACGCTGGGGAGCGTTCCCGCGCAGGCTCTGTCGGTACCGACGATACCCATATGTGAAGACTTTTTCCTGCTGTTCCCAGAGATCACCTGTGACAGGTAAGTAACTGTGCTTTACCCAGGGAATGGTGCTGCTTATTGAAGCTACCCCCATTTTCAGGCCTCCACAACAGGGACAGCAGGCCAAGGGACAGGGGCAGTAGCCCAAGGGACAGGGGCATGGCCTGTGTAAGCAGAAAGCCCCCCAAACTCCAGACACTGGCTCCAGTCCAGCCCGACAGTGACTTTTGACTCCTACAACATGGCCCCTCTTCCCACGGGAGACAGGCATATAGCAGGAGTCCGGCTTGCTCTGTATGCCCATAGGTGGACAGCCATTACCACCAATGCCTGGGCTTTGCAGGTAGTCTTGGAGGGCTATCTTCTTCACCTGGCTCCGCTGCCGCTTCATTATTTCCCGGGAGAGCCCTTCAGGTCTCCCCTTCACTGGGACCACCTTCTAAAGGATTTGGCGGGTCTTCTCGAGGATCAGGCGGTAGAATCGGTGCCCCCCGACCCCCCCCCACCTGCAGGCCAGGGGCTTCTACTCCAGGTACTTTCTGGTGCCAAAGATGACAGGAGGGCTCAGACCCATCCTCAACCTGGGCAACCTCAACAAATTCCTTGTGAGGGAGAAGTTCAAGATGCTCTCCCTTGGAATATTGCTGCCTTACCTCCGCCAGGGAGACTGGCTATGCTCCTTAGAACTAAAGGATGCATATACACACATCCTAATACACCCCCGTCACAGGCAGTATCTGCGCTTCGTGGTGGGAGGCAATCACTACCAGTACAGGGTACTCCCCTTTGGCTTGGCCTCGGCCCCCAAGGTGTTCACAATGTGCTTGGCAGTGGTTGCCACCTTTCTCAGGCACTTCAGCCAGCGAGGTCCATCAGGCCACAACCCGCACCATCCAGGTGCTGCAACACCTAGGGTTTGTAATCAACTACTCCAAGTCCAGCCTCACTCTGACTCAAAAGCTGGAGTTCATTGGGGCCAGAATCGACACCCTCAAGCAAAAGCCTAGCTTCCTGCAGACAGAGCAAGCAGGCTTCTGGTTCTGGCAGGACAAGTGAGTCGCAGGTTTGCAGTGTCCGCAAGGCACTCCCTATGCCTCCTCGGCCACATGACTTCCACAGCCCATGTGACCCCAGATGCCCGCCTCCACATGCGGACCACTCAGTGTTGTCTCAGAGACCAGTGGTCTCAGGCCACAGAGCGCCTTCAGGACAGGGTCAAAGTGTCCAGGTGTCTGGTATGGTCCCTGGCCTGGTGGCTCCAACCACAGCACTTAAAGGCGTGAATGCCTTTCCAGGCTCTTCTGCACACGAGGATCCTTATCACAGATGCATTCCTGCTGGGCTGTGGGGCCCATTGCTTGGGTTTCTGTACCCAGGGGGTATGGTCTCTGAACGAGAGGACCCAACAAATCAATTTTTTGTAACTCCATGCTATCCGCATAGCCCTGGAAGTTTTCAGGCAGTTCCTGGCCAACAAACCTGGCTTAGTGCAGACAGTCAACCAGGTGGCCATGTTCTATTTGAACAAACAGGGTGGTATGGGATCCCATCCCCTATGTCAGAAAACTCTTGACCTATGCTCCTTTGCAACCCGTTATGGAATTCGTCTCCGAGCAGTCTACCTGCTGGACCAGGACAACTGGCTAGCCGACAGGCTCAGTAGGATTCTTCAACCCCACAAATGGCAGCTGGACCGCGGGGTAGCCAATTGGCTCTTCCAGACCTGGGGGCGGCCGGTGATGGACCTGTTTGCAAGTCTGGATAATCACCAGTTGCCCCATTTCTGTTCCAGGTGACCCCACCCGCAATGGGTGGCCGCTGATGCGTTTCTGATATCATGGTCCGGGATCCTTCTGTATGCGTTCCCCCCGACACCTCTGGTGGCTAAGACGCTTTTCAAGATTCTCCAGGACAGAGCCTTGTTCATCCTTATCGCCCCACGGTGGCCCAGGCAACCCTGGTTCCTGCTTCTTCTGCAGCTAGCGGTGGAAGCTCCCATTCTCTTGGGGTCCTCCCCACGCCTTCTATCTCAGGAGGGGGACTCTCTTCTGCACCCCAATCTCAGCTCCCTCAACTTGGTGTGGCTGCTGAAAGGGTAATTCTCGCTCCACTCCTTCTTTCAAAGAATATTGAAAAGGTCTTGCTGGACTCGCGGAGGCCGTAGACTAGATGTGCGTATGCATTGAAGTGGTGCAGGTTTGCGTTGTGGTGCAAGGAGCGGGAGGTAGATCTTTTCTCTTGCCCGGTAGGGGAGGTTCTGCAATACCTTCTCCACCTCTCTGATTTGGGCCT
Source organism: Ichthyophis bannanicus (assembly GCA_033557465.1). Taxonomy (NCBI): domain Eukaryota; kingdom Metazoa; phylum Chordata; class Amphibia; order Gymnophiona; family Ichthyophiidae; genus Ichthyophis; species Ichthyophis bannanicus. The sequence continues at coordinate 187,889 of JAWIIG010000024.1, read as the reverse complement.
CAAGTCCAACTCTGCCAGGGTGCACCTCAGTGCCCTTGCGGCACACCACTTTTCTGTGAATGAGAAGCCTCTCTCCGCCCACTCCTTGGTCTCTCTGTTTCTGAGAGGCTTACTTCTCTTGAAACCCCCAGTCTGCCCCCTGGCGACCAAGTAGGATCTGAATGTGGTGTTGCAACTTACTAGGCCACCCTTTGAACTGATGGCTACCTGCCATCTATGCTCTCTCTCTTGGAAGGTGGTTTTCCTGGTGGCACTCGCATCCGCTTGGCGGGTGAGTGAGCTCCAGGCCCTAGTGTCAGTAAGACCCTATACCAGGTCCTATAGGAACCGGGTGGTGCTTCGCACGCACCCTATGTTCCTTCCGAAAGTGGTCGCCTCGTTCCACTTCAACCAGGAGGTGGTTCTGCCTATCTTTTTTTCCCAGGCTGCAGGCCAGTCGGACAGAGTCTGTCCTGCATACCCTGGACTGTAAGAGAGTATTGGCCTTCTATATCCATTGTACGCAACCACATTGAAAGACTTCTCAGCTTTTCGTATTTTACGACACCAGTAAGCTGGGGGTAGCGGTATCAAAGTGTACGCTGTCCATCTGGGTGGCAGATTGCATTGCCCGGGCATACAAGGCAGCCGAGCTTCCGATGCAGGGTCGTGTTATGGCCCATAGGGTGAGGGCCATGGTGGCATCAGTAGCTTATGTGTGCTCTGTTCCTTTGGCAGACATCTGCCGGGCCGCCACCTGGTCTTCAAGTTAGACTTTCGCAACCCATCATTGCCTGTACAGGGATTACCGACTGGACAGTACCTTCGGCCAGGCTGTACTCCGTAAGCTTTTTGAGATCTAGGCAACTCCTGCCCTCCGACCCTTCTGTGTTCAGGCTACTGGAGTGCTATTCCTTTAGTTTGGATTTGTATTGCGGCTGCTTGCGGCTCTTGTAGAGGGAGCTTTTTTTATCTATGGGTTCTCGGTAGCTTATAGCTGGGGAGTCCCATATGTGAGGACTGACTTCCTGCTTGTTCCTGGAGAAAGGGTAGGTACTCACCTGTAATAGGTGTTCTCCGGGGACAGCAGGAATCGGTCCTCACTACCCTCCCTCCTCCCCTTGGAGTTGCAGTCCTATTATATTTTGTTCTTTTTCTGTCTTTTTGGCTTTGTCATTTGAGCAAGATGGCAGCCTTGGGCGAGAAGGGGATCGCGCATGCATGATGGCATCTCCCAAAGGCTTTCTCTGAAGGCTGGGTTTTTGCTCCACACGAGGGCTCCGTCGGCGCCGATGTCACCCATAGGTGAGGACTGATTCCTGCTGTCCCCGGAGAACACCTGTTACAGGTGAGTAACTACACTTTATGCTGTCATGTTTGTTTTATTTGATTCTACTGATTCAGAAGCTGGGCTTCCTGTTAGAGGATAGGTCTCCAGAGCTCACATCATAACCACCTCATGAGAGATGCAGATCTCCTTCTGAGGAACTTACTGTTCATGATTTTGTGAGGGATATGGCTAAAGCCATATCATTTTCTTTGGAAACACTCTGGTTAGAAAGATTGGAAATCCTCCAATTTTCGACTGCTACCAAGGAAGCGTTGATACTGCCCATTAACTGTATCCTCCTGAGGTTACAGATGAGAATGTGGGAGATGCCTCTCTTATGCTTCTAGTTAATAAGAAGGTCAGTTCCATGTACAAAAAGGCTCCTGGATTTGAAAAGCTCTAACTACTGAACTACTCTGTGGTTGTGTGTGTATATGTATGCTTCAAATTTGGGTAAAGAGAAATATTTGGAGGAAGTGGGATCCAGGATAAAGTGGTTTGTGGGAGGATTGAGAATAATAGGGGGGAGATTAGAATTATCCTGCCAAGGATTTACAGTTAAATTACAAGGGGGGGGGGGGTGATAGAGAGAACAAAACAAGAGAGAGTGAAACTGAAAGGGATAATGAAAAGGTTGGGTACAGCATATGGAGTAGGGAGGCTGCTGCAAGAGAACTAGAGACAATGTACTACTATTTTTTTTCTTGCCTTCATAGGAGATATAGTAAGATAGACATGATTTAAGTTGATGCAGGGTCGGGGAGTCAAATTCTGGAGGTGAAAATTGATCAGCTGATATGATCATACCATGCTCTAGTGTTTTTCACATTACAATGGGGAAGGGAAGAAAAGGGGCTGAAATTTTGCAGATTAAATTTGGAGAAGGGGGCATTTTGTGAGGCTGAAACAAATCCAGGCCTTCTGAGAAAGACATAAGAGTGGGGGCGCGGCCATACAGCAAGGTGAATGGGCTGGATTAAAGGCAGTGCTTAGGGTATTAATGATTTCACAAGCAGCCTTTTTTTTAATAAGTGGGAGATGTAAAAAGGAGTGCCTTCGAAGGCGGCTGGAAGTGGCCCAGGAGAAACATATTAATACCCAAGGTTCTATGGGAAGTGGGGAGGTTAAAGGATGAGTTTGATAGACTACAAATGCAGGCCCTTGATGTGCCTACTGGATAAAGTCAAGCAGCAATATTTTGAGTGGAATAATATATATATTTTTTTAAAGTTAAAACTTAATCTATTCTATTAAGGCGAAACAGGTACTTAAGATATGGGATATTTAAGGGTGACTTGGTATATGCATCGAAGGAAATAAGGGAGGTATTCAGGGGATTTTGAGACAACATATACTAGGGAAAGGGAGGGGGAGGGAAGGCAAGGAGAATAATATTTGGAGCACTGACATGGGAAGGTTTGGGTGGGAAGAGACAGATTGGTTAGGGATTTAATAAGGCAGGAAGTTCTCAGGGCTGTTAGGAACCTCAGGGAAGGAAAAGCTCCACGTTTAAAGGGGCTAACAGCTAGGCTTTATAAAAGATTCCAAGAGGAGATATGTTTCATGGGGTGGGCACTGGTGAGAAGCTGCCAGATTCAATGGCAACTGCAGGTATAATTGTCTTGCCTAAATGGGAAGGATACTACAGTGTGTGGTTCCTACAGACTCATATCCTCAAATTTGGATATCAAGATTTTGGTGTAAATACTAGTCAATAAGCTACAGATGCACCTGCCTTTAATAAATCTTTACCAATACTTCATCCTACCTAATATCACACTGTCAGAAACATTACATTCAAACATCAATCACTAATTAGGGGAGAAAAAGGATCTCAGCACCATTGGGTCAATTGATCCTGGCTACTAAATCTTGGTCATGGATCTACACTATAACATCAATGATCCAAAAGACTCCCACTGATACAAATATCACATCTATATAATATTCCTTTTAATCCACATATTGCTGTGAACCTGGTATTTTTTCAATTTATTAAAACATTTACTATCCCAACTTTATATCAATACCAATTTACTGTTTAACAGAGCACTGATCCTCCCATCTTTTATTAAACACACTGCATGTCTTAAACACATATCTTATCTACATGTTGAACCCTCGAGTACATTGCTTAACTGAATGCTGAGTCCCCAAGCATAGCACGTGGATAAGTTCTAAGCCCTCTAGAACACATAGCATATCTGAATGTTGAGCCTGACGCCCAATGTGTTTCACTTAAGTTTCTTCAGAGGACCAACTACTATACAATCTCAGCATGCTCATTCAGCAGATCTCAAGGTACTCATATCCACTGATTAGGCTCACCTGCATGATATAAGAAACAAAACACTAAACATCTTAGCAAACCAAAACCCTATGCAATCTCTCCCCCAAAAAACCCCACAAGACACATACAGGTCCTGACTCTTGATCTAACAAATCCCAAACATAACTTTTAAGATATACTACTTACCAAACCAACAGAGCTTCACACAAACACTTCACTGGCCAGTAACAAACAAAACCAGCCACACCTCAACACACACACACTTAAATCTAATACACAACCAATCACCAATCAGCCCCACGAACCAATCACAATGATCTGAGCATCCAAGCCATAGTACCAAATTCCTCCCACCTCACTACTACATACCCCATAGTAAGGGGACAGTAAAAAAAAAAAAAAAATTCCAATCAAAAGGCACCCAAAACCAAGACCAAAACGGCTGGAGCCTAACCATATCTACAGGCAGGTAGTCCATTATATCTGAGCATTTAACCCCTCAGGCGAAATAGAACGGAGCCTATAAATCCATCTTTGCTCACATACTGTAATACCAAATGCTTGTCTCAAACCATACAATCCTCTCCTACGCGATCAATACCAAAAAAGTCCAAATCCACAAATCTATTTTCTCCGCTATACAATGCACAACCATCAGAGCTTCCAAACAAGCCCTTCCTAACCTGCTCTTGTGCTTCCCCATCTGAGTTTTAAAAGCACGAATGATCTTCCCTATATAATACTGCTGACATGGGCAGCAAATGGCATACACCACATACACTGACGTGAGGTCATATAACCATGCAAACCAAATTTCCTCCCCTTACACACAACTGCTCTATAGGGCCATTTGTTTTCCTTTATTTTCCTTTTTTTATTTTCATTGCGGGAGCCTGTTTCTTCTTTGTTTTTCTTTTGTTTTTCCTTCTTCGGGTTCTTGGGACCCAGGGAGGGGGGGCAGTGGGCGGTATTTCCTGGGTTCTGCCTAAAGGTTTTCATGACAGGGTCCCTTCCAGTTCCAGAGGGGGGTATTCCTGGCAGTTGACCTAGTGGCCATGCCGTCTAGGTCTCGGTGTCTTGTTTGTGGGGCCAGGTGGAGCACAGTCTCTAACGAGGGTGTTTGTCAGGGATGTTCTTAGAAGACTGCTACATCGGAGAAGGACCTGCAGGATGGCCAGGACAGGTCTTATTTCCTGGTTGGAGAGGTCCAGGGTACTGGAGGCCCTATTGAGGTTTTGGAGTCGGCCTCCTGTCTGCTGCCCAACCCTGGACCCTTTACTTCTTGGAGCGAGTTAGGGCTCACTGGAGATTTTTTTCCCAAATTTGTGCTGCTGCTCTAGAAGGCCTTTTGTCTGCGCCAGCAGGGGTCGCCTAGCATCCCGTTGACGCGGTACTGTGGTGCTAAGAGCGACAGACAAAGCCAAGTGAAGAAATAGTGTGTGCAAAGAAGGCGTGACCCTCAGAGGAGGGGCCAGTGCACTCCCCTTTGTCTGAAGGGCCGGACATGGAGGACCTGAATACGGAACTCGACTTCCAGGTGGAAGAGTTGGAGGAAGGAGAGATCCCAGAGCAGGAGGACCAGTCGCGAGTGGTGCTAGTGCTCCGCAAGGAAGAGTTGGCGGCACTCATAGGAGAATCCTTAAAGTCGCTGAATATGCCAGCGGGCATGCTGGTGGAAGATGAGGCTCTGAAGGACCCACTACTCCAGGTGGTGTGGAATCCACAGAAGGTCTTAATGGTACACAGAGTGGTCAAGCAGATGTTCCAGGAGGAGTGGAATCTGCTGGAGGCAGGCCTCAGGGGGGGTACAGGCTATGACACTGCTATACCCATTACTGGGGCAGGACTGCGAGCTGTTTCAGTCCCCTAAGGTGGATGCCGCTGTGTCTGCAGTTACCAAAATGTTGACTGTACCAGTCGAGGTTAGCGCAGCCCTCAAGGATGCCCAGGACAGGAAAGTGGACGCCTTGCTGAAACAGACCTTTGAAATCAATGCCCTTGCCTTATAGGCCTGTATTTGTGGGGCCTGGGTGGTTAGAGCATGCCTCCATTGGTCTCAATGCGTGCAACAGCTGAGGGAGCTAGCGGCACTCACTTAGCGAAGGGGCCAAATTGGAGTCAGGGGCTGCATATCTAGCGGACGCCCATTATGATCTCATTAGGAGTCTCTCGAAAAGCATGGCATCCCTGATGGAGGCTTGCCGATATCTGTGGCCAAGGAACTGGGCTGCAGAATGTTCCTCCAAGTACCACCTTAGTAAACTCCCCTTCAAGGGCAAGTTGCTCTTTGGGGAGAGTCTGGATAAACTGATCAAGGATTTGGGTGAATCCAAGAGTGGCTGTCTGCCCGAGGATAAGCAGAAGCAGAGCCACCTACCCTCGGCATCGAGGGGTCGGTCATGAGACTTCAAGTGTTTTCGCATCTCCTGGTTTGACCCCTACCAGAAAGGCAGATCTGCCTCCTGGGGGTCAGAGGTTTTGGGGTTTCCAGGGAGCAGGAAAGGGGTTTGGGACCCCCTTTTCCTTGGGACCGAAGAAAAGCCAATAGTGAGGGGGGCCCAGGTGGGGTTGATTTCTGTAGGGGGCCGGCTAAGAGACTTCTACCCGCTTGGGCCCAAATCACTTCAGACTTGATGGGTCCTGGAAGTCATCTAAGAAGGCTGTGCTCTCGAGTGGGTGCACCCAATCAACCATTTGTTTGTCCAGTCTCCCTGCAGGGTGCAGGGCAAAGCTGCTGAGGTAAGGGAGACCTTAGCAAGGTTATTACAGCTAAGGGCAGTGGTGCCAGTAGCCAGAGACCAACTCGGGTGCAGTCGGTACTCCATTTATTTTGTGGTGTCTAAAAAGGAAGGTTCCTTTTGGCGGATTCTCAATCTCAAGGGTGTAAGTCGCTGTCTGAGGGTATTGCATTTTTGCTTGGAAACCCTGTGGTCCGTCACAGTGGCTGTGCGACTGGGGAGTTTCTAATGTCACTTGATCTTTCCAAAGCGTATCTGCACATTCCCATCCGGCCAGAACACCAACAGTTTCCCCACTTCGTGGTGTCGATGGGGCGTTTCCAGTTTCTGGCATTGCTGTTTGAACTGGCGACAGCTCCGCACACCTTCACCAAAGTTATGGTGGTAGTAGCAGCAGCACTCCAAGGATGGGATTCAGGTGCATCTCTACCTAGACAGTTGGCTCATCCAGGCAAAGTCCAGGAGTAAGAGCGAGGCGGCCATGACAAGGGTGGTGCAGTTACTAGAAAGTCTGGGGTGGGTGGGTGGTCCACTTGGACAAGAGCCATTTGGTGCCCTCCCAGGAGCCTGAAGTATGTGGTGGCACGCTTTGACACAAAGACAAGAAAGGTCTTTCTGCCAAGAAAGCGAGCTTGGGGGCTGTGGCGCCTGGTGCACCAGTTTGTGCAGGTACCACGACCATCGGCCTGTCACTATTTGCAAGTTCTCGGGACCATAATGGCCACACTTGACTTGTCTTTTGCATCTGTGGTCCCACCAGAGTCAGTCTCTGTCCCATCGGCTCCCGTGCCCAAGGCAGACGAAGAGAACACTTAGGTGGTGGTTACGCCAGGAGAGTCTAGAGAGGGGCATGCCCCTGAGGATGCCAATGTGGGTCCCATTGATGACAGATGCCAGCCTAGCTGGTGTGGGGGCCCATTGCGAGAAGTGCATCGTTCAGGGGCAGTGGAGCGTGCAGGAGGCCCACTGGTCCATCAGCAGACTGGAGATGCGTGCAGAATAGTCTCTCAGTGGAGGTGGTATAGATGAGGACAGTATCTGCATCTCTTTCATCAGCGTTTCCAATAATTTACTCACCACCAAAGTTAAACTAACCGGTCTGTAGTTTTCAACCACATCCTTACTTCTGCTTTTGTGTAAAGACACCACATGAGCCTCTCTCCAGTCCTTTGGCACCACTCCCGACTCCGAGGCATTGAAAAGGTCAGTCATTGGAGCTGCTAGAACGTCCCCAAGTTCCCTCGGTATTCTAGGGTGTATCCCATCTGGTCCCATTGCTTTGTCTACCTTAAGTTCAGCTAGTTTCTCACGAACACAGTCTTCTGAAAATTGTTCAAGATGTCCCTTGCTTCTGTTCCTGTTTGTGGGTGTTTTCTGAGGTCCTGCTCCTGGTTCTTCATCTGTGAACACAGAACAGAAATATTTAAGCAATTCCGCTTTATCCTCATCAGTTTCTACATATTCCTCCCCTTCACCCTTGAGTCTGACAATACCAATTTTGCCCTGCCTTTTCTCACTAACATATCTGAAAAATATCTTATCCCCCCATTTTATTGCATTGGCTATTTCCTCCTCTTTTTGAATCTTTGCTTTCCTGACTACTTTGCTAGTTTCTCTAAGTTTTTCCAAATATAGATGCTTGTCTTCCTCTCTCTGTGATCTCTTGTATTTCATGAAGGCATCCTTCTTTTTCTTCTGCTTTTCAGCAGCTACTTTCAAAAGCCATAGCGGTCTCCTTTTCCTTTTACCTTTATTTACCATTTTAACAAAGAGGTTGGTTGCCCTTAAAAGATTCCCTTTCAGTTTTGCCCACTGTTTTTCTACATCCCCCAGCTGTTTCCATCCTGCTAATGACTCCCTGAGGTATTGACCCATCTTGGCAAAGTTAGTCTTCCTGAAGTCTGACCCTCACCTTTGAATGGATTCTAACAGCCCTAGCCCTAGTCCTAATACTGAACCACACCATCTGGTGATCACTGGATGCAAAATGATCTCCCACTATAACATCAGAAACACTTTCACCATTGGTAAGCACCAAGTCCAGTATGGCCCCTTCACGTGTGGGGTCTGTTACCAATTGCCTGAATAGTTCTCCCTGTAGAGAATCCAGGATCTCTTTACTTCTAGATGATACTGCAGGAGGAATGTGCCAATCAACATCTGGCATAATGAAATCCCCTATCAGTAGTACTTCCCCTTTCCTAGCAATGCTGTGTGTATGTCTTCAAGTAACTCTCTTTTCACCTCTTCCTCTTGTGAGGGAGGTCTGTATATCATGCCAATGCAAATAGATTTCTCTTTCCCTCGTTTTAGTTTAACCCACAATGCCTCCTCTCTCCCTTTTAAGCTCTGTAATTCCAAAGCTTTAATAGCATTTTTACATATAGTGCCACTCCTCCTCCCCTTCTTCCTATCCTGTCCTTTCTGAATAAAGTATAGCCAGGATTCATAACTCGCTACTTGGAGATTTTAAAAGCTTTTGACGTTGGCGGTCGAGTTTACCTTTATCAGCATTCTTCTGCTTCTGAATCCGCTTTTCCACATGCAAGGCCACTTCCAAGATCTCCTGTGCAGACTTAGTAGACCATCCAAGCAAAGCATTTTCAAGAATAGTTTTTTTCTGGTTGCAATCCATTCACAAAATTTGAGGCAAATCCTTCCATTTCACCATTCTGAGGAGAAAAATCTCAGAGTGCTAGGCAACACCTAGTATGAAACTGAGCAACAGATTCATCCCTACCCTGCCTCATGTCTAATAGCTTGGACAAATCTTTTACAGGAGTACATTTCTTTTCAATAGCTTTTAACAAATTATTCCGGTCTTCCCTGAAGGCAGTCATTTGATTATCATCAGAGGCATTAATAACAGGATCTGCATGGGGCCACTCCCATGCTGCATTATCTCGCAGTTGGGGGTGGGTGACTGCCCTCAATTCTATAGGATTTTATAAAACTGACTTCAATAAATTTTGCAAATCTACCCAAGAGGGGTCATAAGTAGTTATTAGCTGACGCCAATAATCCACAAACTGACCAGGTTTTTTTCGGGAATCAGTGCAAGATCTAGCCAAATTAAAAACTTCAGCTGGAGACCAATGAGATGCTAAAGTAACTAAACCACCATCCCCCCTAGGGAAAGCTCTGAATGGAGCCAACAGATCTATTTTCTTACTTTGTTCTTTTTTCTCTCTAATTTCCTTATTTAAGGTTAAAAGTTCCCCTAACTCCAAAGTCAGCCGCTGCAGGTGTTTCCAGTTAGGGATCAAAGGAGCTTTTGTCCAATGGCCAGTTCCTTTGGCAACTGCAGCCATGACTTCTGCTACCAACTCTTTATTTGGACTATGCGGCAACAGCTCTAGTGTATGCTGTTGTATTTATACATCTAGGGCCTCAAGTATAGCTACAATGACTTCAGTCAGTGTACGGGCTTTTTCTGCTAAGCGGGCAAGATATTCAGCCAGCTACTCTTTAGTGGTTTTAAACTCAAGTTGACTAGCTTCCACTCCTATTAATGCCTCAGGTTCCAAAATTTCCTTTTTTAACTGTTGAGATCTAGTGGTGCGAGGGATAACCACAGGATTTTCAGGGATAGCAGAAAAAGGATCACCTGGCTCAATCAAAAGTGGCACCTGCCACAGGTACAGGGATTGGAGAACCAGGAGAAGGACCTAAACTAGGGTCTAAAGGGTGGGTATCAGATTTAATAGGGGTATCAGCACTAGACATACCACTCAACTGAATGAGCGGTTTCCCCTGTTCTTGGTGGGATGCTGCAGCACTATTCCTAGTTAGTGATACAGCCAATGCAGTGAACTCCTCCTCATAAGCTGGAGGAGCTGTAGCAACAATACTAGGATCACAGCTTTTTAATTTTTCACTGTCAGAACTACCAGTCTTACTGTCAGCTTCTGTCTGTTTAGTCAAAACACATATTTGTTCCTCTATTCTAAATACTTGATCTTTAAATTTTTCAAACGCAGAAGTGGTGGCTTTTTGGGCTTTCTCTGCAGCCTTGGCTTGCCACCACCCATACACGACTCATTCATGACTGGTATGAGGTCGCCCTAAATCCTCAAAGGCCATCTCATACTGTAACCACCTCAATTTGTCCTCCTGGAACGTTCCACCAAGCGGGAACTGCAAATTAAGGTTACTGGCAGTCATGGAATGCCATCGGGCCACATAATCTAAGGCGCTATCACCAAACCTGTGCCTGATTTCATAATTTGGGCTTCCTTTTTTCAGCCCAATCTCACGAGCTTTCTCGCCCCACTCATCTAACTGAGTTTTCTGTTTAATTTTACTGGCCTTATTGCCCATTGTAATTACAACACACGACAGATACCCGTCAATCAATACTCATGACAAACAAAATGCCCGTGTCCTTTCTGCTTTTTCATTCCTGCTTGAAGGACAGATAATCCGGAGTCTACGGCACCAACTGTTGAAACCCTTTTATCTCAGGGCCTGCCCTCCTTCAAATGAACCTGGATTCTTTAGTTAATTATCTGAAACCTTCTAACAGGAAGGAAAAGAACAAGAGATACAATTATTTAATTATTCCAGAGCTCTGTAGGAGGGAGCCAGCGTGCCAAAACAGGCCTTCTGTCCTGAACTCCATCAAAGATTTCTCAGCCAGAGTTCCAGCTTTTATTGAGGATTATCAGCTGACACAGTTAATTTTTAATTAACATCTGGTGATATTCGTGTTACAAAAGTACAGGTCTGAAATAGAATCTGCTGATGTCTTTGTCAAGCAACATGTGAAAGCAGAAGTTACAAGATTGACTATATTCACTAGACACAGCAGGTGTCGCTATATTTCTTCCATGAAGCACAAGCTGATTAGTTACTCTTATAATATTTGCTGAATTTCTGTTTATTAAAGATTTAATTTCCAGTTATATGTTGACCTAAGGTCTGATTCTCTAAAGTTCATGCTGACTTAGTTACTAACTGTCAACCAATCATCTTGCAGAGATAAAGGGGGAAGCAAGGTCTATAACCATTGATTTTTTAGAGAAGCTGGCCTGTGACCCAATAACTATGTACACAGGCCTGTTAGCTAATTCTCTGTTGCAATTCTATCTACAGAACAATCTAGCAGAGAAAAACTCTTTAATAGTGCAGTTTAGCTTGTGAATTCCAATAAGCATATGTTTCACCTATAGCTAGCTAACTTTACAGTCCTGTTTCGTGATCACTGTCAGTACCTACGTTCAGTATTCCATATGTAGATTCACTGTCACTGGTTACCTCTAGATCCAAATTGCCATAGACAGGATGATCCATAGTTGTATAACTTTATTACAGGATAATTCATCCATTTCCCTTATAGTCTCCAATTTAGTTTTGAGGCCTGGGTTAAGTTGCCCTTTTCACATATAGTTACATCCCAGTCATGGTTTTCTGTGAACCATGTTTCTGTAACTGCCACTAAATCCAAGTCGACCACGCCCACCAAAGCTTCAACATCAGGGATCTTATTTCGCATGCTACGGGCATTTATACATACTGCTTTCCATATGTTCTCCCTGTTACCCATTTCCATAAAGGTATTTAATGTATCACTTACCTGGGGGCTTTCTTCACCCATCCCCAACGAATCTAGTTTAAAGCCCTCTTCAGTAGATTAGCCAGTCTACTACTGAAGACGTGTCAACCTTTCTTGAACAGATGGACGCCATCTCTGCTCTGCAACCCTTGGAACAGCATCCCATGGTCTAGGAAACCAAAATGCTCTCGAGGACACCATCCACGCAGCCATGCATTTATCTCCAGGATGTGAGCCTCTCTGCCTTGGCCTTAACCCTCAACAGGGAGGATTGAAGAGAACACTACCTGTGAACCTAACTGCTTCACTCTCTGTCCCAGAGCTATGAAGTCACTTTTGATACGCTCAGAGGGATACCTGGCAGTATCATTTGTTCCGACATCGGGTAATAGTCAGTGGGCTTGAAGAGTCTTGGCAAACTCTCTGTAACATCTTGCATTTTGGCACCAGGCAGACAGTATACCTCTCTGGACATCATCTGGTTGGCAGATGGACGCCTCAGTACCCCTCAGAAGAGAGTGACCAATCACCACTACCCTTTGCTTCCTTGTGGTCACTGATTCTGCAACTTTTGGGGTACTTGAGCTCTGGTTCTTTTATTTCCAAGGATGCTTTCACCACCTCCAATTCCAGGGCTGCATAATGGTTCTTCAATTCAAGGGCTGGAGAAGTTGGATTGGTGATTCTGCAGGCCCTGGTGACTTGTGTCCAACCGTCGTCATTCTGTCGGCACCCATCTTCTCCTCTGCTGGAGAGCTTGGTTGCTGCAAGAAGCATCTCTTCAATGTACTTCTCACTGTCTTGAATACTCCTCAGCCTCGCCACCTCCTCTCTGAGTTCCTCCACTTGTTTCCTAAGAGCTTCAGCATACAGGCACCCTGCAGATGGAACCGGTCTTTCAGCTGGCATTGGGACCTCTGTCTGGACAGAGGCAGTAACTGTAACAGTGGCAACAGCTTTAGCGATTCGATTTTTCCCTGCCATTGTTCTGTTCGTGGAGCTTAGGTATCTGTTAAAGCAAAAGAGAGAGATCTCCCAAAGTACCAGCCAGTTTCCCAGCTGTCCTTTCAGCGAAAAGCAGTTAAATCTCTTTAATTGTATTCAAAATGTGCTGTTCCAAGTTCCTGTGTGTTGTTAAATGGGGAGGTGCCCTATAAAGCAAGACTGCTCACTAGAGGGGTGGGTGGGAGTTAGCTAATTTGGTGTCAGCAGTTCCCAAGAGCTGAGAAAGTTACCAAAGCAGACTTTTAAACCTATCCCACTAAAGAAAATATTTCTACTAAAGCACCAAAACGAATGTAACTTTGTTTTAAAAATATACCAAAACCCTTTTAAGAGCTCCCAGTCAGAGAGCTAGCAATTTAAAAAAAAAAAAAAGAAACCCTCAAATTCTTACCGTTGTTTGAACTGTATAGCCCCTGTTAGGAATGCCATCCGTGAGTGCTCCAAATTCATGACTCGAGCAGCCTGCGACGGCTTCGAGTCTGACTAGAGAGTAGCTGCGGCTGGCATCATTGCCCGACACCAGCCTTGGCTGCAGTCTTCCATCTCGAACAATGGGTTCAGGACAAATTGGTCGATGTCCCATGCCAAGGGGAGAAGCTCTTTGGCAAATCCATGACTGAAAAGGCTGCCCAGTTGGAGACCGAATTCGTGACGAGGACCAGGCTCCCCAAAATTACCGCTGGCCCTCCCCGACGGAAGGGCTTGGGTAAAAAACCCTTTTACCCGAGGAAAGGGGCTGCTTACAATAACTACCCACATTTTCAGGCCTCCCCAGCGCAGGATCAGCAGGCTAAGGGACAGGGGTATGGCTCTTGTATTCAGAAGACTCCTAAGTGTCTGCTCCGGCCAGGCTTGGGGGGAGCTTTTGATTCCTTGGGCATGGTGTCTCTACCCCAAGGAGGACAGCACCCCACAGAGGGACTTCTGATCCACTATGGCCACAGGTGGCCAGCCATCATCACAGATTCCTGGGCACTTTAGGTGGTCAAGGAGGGCTACCTTCTCCACCTGGCACAGACACCTACCCCTTGCTTTCCAGGAGTGTTCCCAGGTCCCCCCTTCACTAGGACCTTCCTTATCGTGTCTCCGGGCCAGTCCAGACCAGATGGGTAGTCAAATCTCCCTCCTCTAGCAGCTGAGGACTGAATACTGATTCTTGTTGCCAGGTTACCCAGCCCCCCCCCGTGGAGGCAGCAAGGCAGTCTTATTGTCCTCAGCAGCTGAGCTGGATGTGTGGAGATTTGGCTCCCCACATAGGTCCTGTGTGTATTTCTTCTTTTCTTAATTTTTTGTTATTTTATAAGGAAAAGTTTCACATTAGGCTTAGTGCTTGCCCTAGCTGGGTATGTTAGCACTGCTTTGTACTTCAGACTGGCTATAGTTTTTGGCGCTACTTACCAGTGTACTCGTTTCAGAGTATGAGGCAGAGCCTGTCTCCTCTACTCTGTTAGTGGCGATTGTGGGAACCAGACCTGGGGGCCCCAGATACTGGTGTCCTTCTCCGCTGTCTCTCCTGCCCTTCTTCCCACTAGCAGCGGTTGTCGGGGTCTCCGGAGCTGTTTCACTCAGCCGGCAGTTTGCAGGTATTTGTTACTGAACGCCGCACTGTTTCCTTTGATCTTCCTTCTGTCTTCCTTCCCGCGGGCGGTTTTTGACGGGAGCTGTGCTTCGCGGTTTTGGTTCGGGGTTTTCCGTGTCTCACTACTGCGGTTTCGAGCTGGCCATGCAGGATCAGGTAGGGGAACAAATGGACCGCATTTCCTCAGTACAGCCCTCAGAGAAATGCGCGGGAACGGCGGCCATCTTAGCTGCTTCTGCCGTTTCTTCAGCCCCTCTGGCTAAGCCAGCAAAGCGCAAATCCAAGTCAAAGCATACCGTGGTGGAACCGGCTAAGCCTGTGGTGACAGCCATGCTTCAGATACCTGATCCCTTTCTTTCTCCGGAATTTATTCTCGCATTTCACAAGGCTTATCTACTTCAGAGGGCTCAGTCTCCTGTGCCAGTGGTGGCAGATTCTGTCCTAGCGCCTCAGGCTGAGGTTTCTTGCAGGGCAGAACCTAGAGAAGGGGTCTCTTCTTTGCCTCTTAGTGATTCTAAGCTGGATAACATTTCTCTGGCCGCAGAGCTTCTGGGGCCAGAAGAGGGAGAGCTCCTCGCAGACCCGGATTGCGATTCCTGGCCCACAGAATTAGAAGGAGAGTTGGGGCCAGGGGAGGACCCTAATGTTTTTAGGGTTTTTAGAAGGGATGAATTGTCGGCCTTGATAGCGCAGTCTCTCTCTGCTCTCAGTCTTCTTCCTCCGGTGGCGCAACAGGAACCTTTGGAGGATCCCTTGTTACAGGGTTTCCGGTCTGAGCAAAAATGTTTTCCCTTCCACAGAGTCATAAAGCAGATGATAGACTCAGAATGGGAATTTCCGGAGGCTTCCTTGCGGGGAGCTCGGACGATGGCTCGTTTGTATCCTGTGCCTCCGGAGGAACGGGAGCTCCTGCGTATGCCTAAGGTTGATGCTCTGGTGTCTGCGGTCACCAAGAAAACCACCATTCCCGTGGAAGGTGCTACGGCCCTTAAAGATATGCAAGATCGTCGGCTAGAGGCGCTTTTGAAGCAAGCCTTTGAGGCCAGCGCCTTGGCGCTGCAGGCGTCCGTGTGCGGAGCCTACGTCTCTAGAGCTTCTATTAGGTGGAGTCAGCAGACTTCGGCTCCCGAGGGAGATTCTTCTCCTCCTATGCAAGGTGCTCAACTAGAGTCAGCGGCGGCTTATCTCCCGGATGCCTTTTATGATTTGATTCGTATTTCCGCAAAAGCTATGGCTTCCACGGTGGCCGCCCGCCGTTTTCTTTGGTTGTGCAATTGGGCGGCGGATGCTTCTTCCAAAGCCCGTCTCAGTAAGTTGCCTTATAAGGGTAAGTTTCTCTGTGGTGAAGCGTTGGAGAAGATTGTTAAGGATTTAGGTGACTCCAAGGGAGGACGCCTTCCCGAAGACCGTCCTCGAGCAGTTAAGCAGTCCTCTTTTTCGCGAGGTCAGGGTCGTGACTTTCGCCGTTTTCGGGGTGCTCGCTTTGCTCCTTATCAGCGGGGTCGTTTTCAGTCTCGGGGGCAGTCCTTTCGAGGCGCTCGAGTTCCGGGAGGGGCTACTTCGGAACCGCTTTCCCTGCTCTTAACAAGCCACAATGAAGCGAGGCCGGTCCATGCGGAGCTTCCAGTAGGGGGTCGTTTGCAGGCGTTTGTCTCCGCTTGGGCCGCCATTACCACCGACATGTGGGTGCTTCAGATTGTCCGAGAGGGATATTCCCTCGAGTTCGCTTGTCCTCTGGCAGACGCGTTCGTTTTCTCTCCTTGCGGTCCGCTGCACAAACGGAGAGCGGTACACGACACGTTGCAGCGCTTATTGCAGCTCCAGGCCGTGGTGCCCGTCCCTCCGGACCAGTGCGGCTTCGGTCGATACTCGATTTATTTCGTGGTTCCCAAAAAGGAGGGCTCCTTTCGGCCCATCTTGGATCCTGAAGCATGTCAATCGGTGTCTGCGGGTCTCTCATTTCCGGATGGAAACTTTGAGGTCAGTGATTCGCTCCGTGCGGCCGGGGGAGTTTCTCTCTTCCATCGATTTGACAGAGGCCTACCTTCACATTCCTATCAAGCCGGAGCATCAACGCTTTCTTCGTTTTGCGGTCCCCATGGGCCATTTCCAGTTTCGGGCTTTGCCTTTCGGTCTAGCAACGGCACCCCACATCTTCACCAAGGTGATGGTGGTCGTGGCGGCGGCTCTTCGCAGGGACGGTATCCAGGTTCATCCTTATTTGGACGACTGGTTAATTCGGGCGTCGTCGAGAGCAGAGTCGCTGACGGCAACAGCTCGGGTGGTTTCTTGTCTCGAGAATCTCGGCTGGATTATAAACCAGGCCAAAAGTCGCCTGCAGCCAGTTCAGCGGCTTCCTTATCTGGGAGCCTTTTTCGCCACAGACAGGGGGCTCGTCCTCTTGCCTCCGGAGCGTGTTCGGAAGCTTCTCGCTCACGTGTCGGGCTTTTTGCGTCTTCTCGCGCCAACTGCTTGGAAGTACTTGCAGTTGCTAGGTCTGATGGCGGCCGCCTTGGATTTGGTGCCTTGGGCACGAGCGCACATGCGGCCGCTCCAGCATGCGCTGCTGTCACGGTGGTCTCCGCAGCGTCATCCCCTCTCCCGGCGTTTGAGCTGTCCCGATCCAGTCAGGCTCAGTCTTCGGTGGTGGTCGAATCCGGACCATCTTCTGGCGGGCGTGCCGCTATCCCTGCCGGAGTGGATTTTAGTCACTACCAATGCCAGTCTGACAGGTTGGGGAGCACATTGTTTGGCTCACATAGCGCAGGGAGTCTGGTCGCCGGAGGAGACGCTGTGGTCCATCAATCGTCTGGAACTCCGAACGGTCTATCTGGCACTGCTAGCTTTTGCCGAGCTTCTGGAGGGGAAGCCGGTTCGCGTCTTCTCCGACAATCTAGTGACAGTCTCCTACATCAATCGCCAGGGCGGAACAGGGAGTCTCCCTCTCCTGGAAGAGAGTCAACGCTTGTTTCAGTGGGCGGAGTTGCACCTGACGGCGCTGTCCGCGTCTCATGTGGCAGGAAAGAGCAATGTCCAAGCCGACTATCTCAGTCGGCATCTGTTGGATCCGGGAGAGTGGGAGCTCCATGCGGAAGTCTTTCACGAGATCACCTTGCGTTGGGGTCACCCCCATCATGGACTTGATGGCAACTCTTTGCAATGCAAAGACAGGTCGTTTTTACAGCCGGCGCAGGGAACATATGTCAGAGGGGCTCGACGGTCTCGTTCAACCCTGGCCGTCGGGGCAGCTTCTCTATGTGTTTCCGCCGTGGCCGTTAGTCGGTCCGGTTGTTCACAGGGCAGCCTCTCACGACGGGCAAGTGATCCTGATTGCTCCGGATTGGCCCAGGCGTCCTTGGTATGCGGATCTGATGCGCCTTCTGGTGGAGCCGCCGTGGCGCTTGCCCGCTCGAACGGACTTACTGCATCAGGGTCCCGTGCCGATGCCTCAGGCGGATCAATTTTCGCTTACGGCATGGCTCTTGAGCGGGATAGGTTGCGCCGCAAGGGTTATTCGTCCACCGTGATCGCTACCTTGTTGCAGTCGCATAAGCGATCCACGTCCTTGGCTTATATCCGCGTGTGGCGCGTGTTTGAAGCCTGGTGTGCAGATCGCAACCTGCGGGCCCGTGGGTCTTCTATTCCGGATATTCTCGCCTTTCTGCAGAGCGGTCTGGAGAAGGGTCTTGCTCTGAGCACCCTTAAGGTGCAGTTGGCGGCGCTAACGGTTTTTCGCGGTCCGATTCGCGGATCACGTCTCTCCTCGCATCCGGATGTTCTTCGATTTCTTAGAGCGGCTCGGCATATTCGTCCGCTTGTTCGGCACGTGATTCCTCCTTGGGATTTGAATCTCGTTCTCGAGGCCCTCACTGGCTCTCCTTTTGAGCCGCGTTCCTCCAGTTCTATCCGGGAGGTCTCCTGGAAAACGGCTTTTTTGGTCGCCTTGTGTTCGGCTCGTCGCATTTCCGATTTGCAGGCCCTTTCGTGTCGCCCGCCCTTTCTGCAGTTTTCGGTGGAGAAAGTGGTTCTGCGTCCGGTTCCATCTTTTCTGCCTAAGGTAGTGTCTGCCTTCCATGTCAACCAGACCGTTACTCTGCCCACCTTTCTAGCAACGGGGGCCGAGGCTTCCTTGGATCGTTCTCTGAAGAGATTGGATTTGGGGCGTGTGCTCCGTCGGTATCTTAAGGAGACGGCCTCGTTTCGACAGTCTGATCGGTTGTTCGTGCTCTATGGGGGGCCGTCTAAGGGGAAAGCGGCCTCCAAAGCTTCCATCGCGCGTTGGGTGAAGCAGGCCATTACAGTCGCGTATGAATCCAGAGGTAAACCCGTGCCTGTCGGTCTTAGAGCTCATTCTACCAGGGGTCAAGCGACTTCGTGGGCGGAGTCGGCGTTGGTTCCTCCTGTAGACATTTGTCGGGCGGCGGCCTGGTCTTCTCTGCATGCCTTTTCGCGTCATTATCGTTTGGATGTGCTTGCGCATCAGGATGCATCTGTGGGGGCTTCTGCCGTCATCGTGGGGCTCACAGGTCCCTCCCAGGGTTAGTTACTGCTTTGGTACTACCCATCTGGTCTGGACTGGCCCGGAGACACGATAAGGAAGGAGAAATTAGACCTTACCTGCTAATTGTCTTTCCTTGAGTTGTCTCCGGGCCAGTCCAGACCCCGCCCTAAGGGGGTCTGTGATATTTTTCACAGTGATGTGCATTTCGCGTTTTTCTCTGTATTTGGGGTTCGTTTTAGATGACTAAGAAAATAAAAAAAACAAAACAAAAAAAACCCCACAGCACAGGTGTTTATTTGATAGCGCTATCCGTGGCATGACAGCTCCCTCGGGAGTCTTTTCTTCTGTTTAGATGCAGCCAGTACTTGCTTTCACTCCTGCTGCCGTGCTCGTTAACGGTTACAGTGCATGGTCAGTAGCCTTCTGTGTACCTCTTCCATAGTTTTCGTGAGTTATTCGCCATGTTTGTTTTCTACTTGCTTGATACATTAAGACTGCCTTGCTGCCTCCACGGGGGGGGGGGGGGGGGGCTGGGTAACCTGGCAACAAGAATCCGTATTCAGTCCTCAGCTGCTAGAGGAGGGAGATTTGACTACCCATCTGGTCTGGACTGGCCCGGAGACAACTCAAGGAAAGACAATTAGCAGGTAAGGTCTAATTTCTCCTTCTAATGCAGGAACTTGGCCTTCTCGAGGACAAGGCGGGGGAACCAGTACCCCAACATCTCAGGGGCAAAGGGATCTACTCCAGCTAATTCCTTGTGGCAGAAAGTACAGGGGGCCTAAGGCTAATCCTGGACCTGCAGAACCTGAACAAGTTCCTGATGCCTTACCTCCAGCAGGGAGATTGGCTATGTTCCTTGGATCTGAAGGATGCTTATACCTACATCTTCATTCAGCCCAGCCAAAGGCAGTACCTCCGCTTCATGGTGGGGGGAGGCTACTGCCAGTACAGGGTACTACCCTTTGGCCTGGCGTCCGCCCCCAGGGTCTTCACCAAATGTCTGGCAGTAGTGGCCACCCACCTCTGCCTCCAAGGGGTATTCGTCTTCCCCTACCTGGAAGACATGCTCATAAAAGGAGGCAGGGCTACAGAGGAACAGCAAGCTACGGCATGCACCATCCATGTCTTAGAACATCTGGGGTTCATGATAAACCACACCAAGTCCCATTTCCTCATGAGACAATGTCTGGAGTTCATAGGGGCAAAGCTGGATACCGTTCAAGTAAAGGCTTTCCTCCCCCTGGACTGGGCCAGCCGTCTCAGGACACTAGCTGCAGATGTACAACACCGTCCCCCTGTGCTGTGAAGTGGCCAATCTAGGTCATACATACCTAGCAGTTTCCCCAAAAGTCACAGGTTCCACAATCTTGTACTGGGTCAAGCATTGATATCCTGGGTCCCTTCTTAATAATGGTTTATGGACCTTTCCTCCAGGAACTTGTCCAAACCTTTTTTAAACCCAGCTACATTAACAGCCTTTACTACGTCCTCCATTAACAAATTACAGAGTTTGATTACACGTTGAGTGAAAAAATATTTTCTTTTATTAGTTTTAATTAGTTTACCCTGTAGCTTCATTGCATGTCCCCTAGTCTTTCTATATTCTGATAATGTAAACAATCTACGTTTACCCGTTCCACTCCATTCATTAGTTTATAGACTTCTATCATATCTCCTCTCAGCCATCTCTTTTCCAGGTTAAAGAGCCCTAACCTTTTTAGCCTTTCTTCATAGGAGTATCCTTCCATCCCCTTTACCATTTTGGTGGCTCTTCTCTGAACCTTTTCTAATATCGCGATATCCTTTTTAAGATACGGTGACCAGAATTGCACACAATATTCAAGGTGCGGTCTGTGATAAGGAAGCTTATCATAGCTCAGGAAGGGGCTATAGAAAAGGTGAAGTGTCTCTGAATAAGCAACCTGTCAATGCTGGTAGAAATGAGAAAACAGAATTTTGCCATAAAAGACTACCAGTCCCAGAATGCACCAGGTTTCCAACAGCCATTAGAGGAGCTGAAGTGGGGAAACGTGTGTTCAATCAGGAGGGCTATGAGGTAATCCCTAATCACTCATCTCAAAGGGCAGGGCCTGATTCAGCACAGCTGCGCTGTTAGGGAGGAGCACTCATCAAGGCAGAATAAGAGTAGAGTTTATTCTACAGATGACCATCTTCATGATCACCTTGGATATCCAGAGAATTGTCCTCAGTATCCGGAGAATCAGCTTGAGTTTGATCATTAGTTTCATCTGAAGGATCATCAGAAGCAGAAGCCAAACCAGACGGACAGAGAGGGAAAGAGACCCTTTGGAAGAAGGAAGAGAAAAGCCTTTGAGAGGTCTAGAAGAGTCCAAAGCAGTACGTATACTGGGAGGTATTCCAAGGGCCAGCATACACCATTGGACTGGGGAAAGCCAGAGGAATGGTGCTGCAGAGCTAGGAATCACCAGAGGCTACCTGTGAGGGAGACGGCTGCACGTGGAAGGGACTCTAAGACCCGTGCCAGAAGGTATGTGAAGAGAGATCCAGTGTCCAGGGATCTGGATTGGAAGGCTGGACATAAGAACTGGACTACATACTGGCCTGGCTATATAGAGAGGAACTCTAGCAGCAATGGAAGCTCAGGTATGAACACTGATCTATGCCCTAGCTATAACCTTGAAAGACAGCAGGGAAACAAGTATTCTCCTGAAAATGCTCCATTGAGAGATTCATCTGTGCCAATCCATGATATTAAACCCATGCTTGTTGAACAAGGGGGAATAATAGCAGATGAGGATCCTGTTTATATGGACTGCTCTCTATCTAAACTCCGTTGGTAACTTTCTGTTATAAAGTACAGCAACCATCACAAAGAAATACAAATTTGTTCTTTAATCTACTCAGAAAAGCTCCTGAAGCAGGATTTGACCCACACAGTGGAAGGCAAGCCAGCTAAGGGGTTTCAGCTGGTGACTGCTAGCAATTAAGCCTTACCTAATTGCTTGTGAGCTAGGAGAGAATCATTTCTGAATTTATGTGGGAAGTAATCAGAAATTAACCTGAAAAGAAAAGTTTGTTTCTTGCTTTGTAGCTTTTCATTTGTTGTTTTCCTGATTTTGACTTTGTTTTTCCAAGTTAACACTGAAAGCAAGTTACCTAATTTATGTGCTACCAAGCATATCTGTGTTGGGAGAAATAACCCCATAAATAAATATCTTATTGGCTTTACCCAAGAGCACAACTAAATTATTGTCAGCAGCTGTGTTTGGTGTGAATGAACTACATTGCCCACAATACCTTGCAAATCATATAGAAATATGCACTTGCCAAGAGTGTGAAGATTCTCACCCAGGCAGCCGTCTGACAGGTCTCACCATGGAACGATATAGAGGCATTATAATATCTTGTTTTATTTTCCATTCCTTTCCTTATGATACCTAGCATTCTATTTGCTCTCTTGGCCGCCGCTGCACACTGGGCGAGGGTTTTAACATGGTATCCACATTGACGCCTAAATCTTTTTCCTGGGTGGTGGTTCCTAATGTGGAACCTTGCATCGTGTAACCATAGTTTGGGTTGTTCTTCCCTAGGTGCATAACTTTGCACTTGTCTACATTAAATTTCATCTGCCATTTTGATGCCTAGTCTTCCAGTTTATCAAGATCCTCTTGCAATTTTCCACAATCCTCTTGGGTTTTAACAACTTTAAATAGTTTTGTGTCATCTGCAAATTTGATAACCTCACTCGTTATTCCACTTTCCAGGTCATTTATGAATATGTCAAAAAGCAGCGGACCCAGCACAGATCCCTGGGGTACACCACTATTCACCTTTCTCCATTGGGAAAATTGGCCATTTAGCCCTACCCTCTGCTATCTTTTAACCAGTTCCTGATAGCAGGTCTGCAATCTCATATTTAAGTTCTTTCAACACCCTTGGATGTATACCTTCCGGCCCAGGTGATTTGCTACTCTTCAGGTTATCTAATAGTTGTAATACATCTTCCCGATGTATCGCTATTTCCTTCAATTCTTCCGCACCTTGAAATACCACTTCAGTCATGGGTAACATCCCTACATCTTCCTCAGTAAAGACCGAAGCAAAGAATTCATTCAGTCTCTCTGCTATCGCCTTGTCGCCTCTTAGTGCCCCTTTAACCCCTCTATCATCTAATGGACCAACTGACTCTCTCACAGGTCTTTTGCTACGAATGTACTTGAAAAAGTCTTTATTTCGCGTTTTTGCTTCCGCAGCAAGCGTCTTCTCAAATTCTCCCTTTGCCTGCCTTATCAATGCCTTGCATTTGACTTGCCAGTGCTTGTGCTGTTTCCAGGTTTCGTCGTTTGGCTCTTTTTTCCATATCCTGAAAGATGCTTTTTTGGCAACTGCCTCTCTAATCTCACCTTTAAACCATGCTGGCAGTTTTTTGGACTTCCTTCCACTTTTCTTAAAGCGTGGAATATAGTTGGTCTGAGCTTCCAAGATAGTATTTTTCAACAACACCCAGGCTTGATGTAAGTCTTTAACGTTTGCAACTGCTCCTTTTAGTTTTTTCTTAACTATTTTCCTCATTTTATCATAGTCTCCCTTTCGAAAGTTAAAAGGTAGTACCGTGGATTTCTTTACTATCCCTCCTCCACTAATTAAATCAAAGGCGATCATGCTATGATCACTATTGCCAAGTGGCCCCAACACCCTTATCTCTTCCACTAGATATGGTGTTCCACTAAGGACTAGGTCTAATATGGCTTCCCCTCTGGTCGGTTCATGAACCAGCTGCTCCAAGAAGCAGCCATTTATTTCATCTAGGAACTTTATCTCCCTAGCATGTCCTGCCGTGACACTGACCCAGTCGATAGCGGGGTAATTGAAATCACCCATTACTGAGATGTAACTTTTGTTAGCTTCCTTGATTTCTTTGAGCAATTCTTCCGCAGTACCACCTTTAAATACCACTTCGGTCATGGGTAACATCCCTACATCTTCCTCAGTAAAGACTGAAGCAAAGAATTTATTCAGTTTCTCCGCTATAGCCTTGTTCCCTCTTACTGCCTCTTTTACCCCTCTACCATCTAATGGTCCAACTGACTCTCTCACAGGCTTTTTGCTACGAATGTACTTTAAAAAGTCTTTATTATGCATTTTTCCTTCCACAGCAAGCTTCTTCTCAAATTCCCTCTTTGCTCTTCACCGGGTGGTCGTGTGCTGCTAGGGTACTGAGTTATATTCTGACGGAGTTTGATTTGAACCCAGATTGTGAGAGATGACTAAGGTACTGCAGCACCATCTTCACCGGGCAGAACGTGTTTACCCGTTGCTCTGTGCACCACACCAAGAATCTGTGCTATTTGAAGGCATAAGCCCTCCTGGTGGAGGTCTTGCGGGAAGCCAGCAGGATCTCTTCCACTTCTCCCAAGAGGCTGAAAGGGGATAAGGTTACCCTTTCAGCAGTCATGCTGTCAGTGACAGGGCCCCAGGTTGGGGTGCAAGAGAAAGTCCACTTCCTGAGACAAGAGCCCTGGGGAACTCCTCAAGGGGAATGGCTCCTCCACTGACAAGCAGAGGAGCAGCGAGAAACATGGCTGCTTGGGCCACCATTGGGCCACCAGGATCATTAACGCTTTGTTGCAAAAAGCCTTGAAGAGTGTCTTGGCAATCGACAATGTGGGTGGGAAAGGTGTACATGAGGACTTCCAACAACGGAATGAGAAATGCACCTGCCACCACCTGGGACAGGTGGGGCCGACGGAAGCAGAGGTGGGGCAACTAGTGGTTGTCCAGGCTGGTGAACAGGTCCACCAATAGGGGTCCCCCAGAGTCAGGAGAGCTGAGTGGCTACTCTAGGGTCCAGCTGTCACTCATGCGTTTGGAGGACCCTGCTCAGTTTGTCTGCCGGGGGGGTGTTCTGGCCTGGTAGGTAGGTATACAGTCCGTAGGAGTATTCCCTGATGAATTGCATAGGAGCAGAAGGTCATCACTTCACAGCACAGGGGGCGAAATCCTGTGCCCCCCCTGCTTGTTCAAGTAGAATATTGCCACCTGATTGTCCGTTTTTGGATCAGCACCGACTGGTGCATCAGGTGGTGGCAGAAAGCTCAGAGGGCTATATATATATATTGCCTGAAGCTCCAGGAGGTTGATCTGCTGGTTGTCCTCGGCTTGTGACCAGCTGACCTGGGTGGAAAGTTCCTAGCAGTGGACTCCTCAACCCAGAAAGGAAGCATCTATTGTGAGGACCCTTGGAGTTTGGAAGGGCATCTCTGCTTGAAGGTGTTGCCGATTTTGCCACAAAGTCAGAGATTCTGCTAACTTATGGGTCATTGAGACTGTCTTGGAGTCGGCCTGTGGCCTGTGTCCACTGGTCTTGAAGGCACCACTGAGTGACCCCCATGTGCAGACGGACGTCTGGAGTGACATGGACCATGCAGGTAGGCGCAGCAGGAGCCGAGCAGACACAGAGGGACAGTGTTGTACATCTGCAGCTAGTGTCCTGAGACGGCTGGCCCAGTCCAGGGGGAGGAAAGCCTTTGCTTGAACGGTATCCAGCTTTGCCCCTATGAACTCCAGACATTGTCTCATGAGGAAATGGGACTTGGGGTGGTTTATCATGAACCCCAGATGTTGTAAGACATGGATGGTGCATGCCGTAGCTTGCTGTTCCTCTGTAGCCCTGCTTCCTTTTATGAGCCTGTCTTCCAGGTAGGGGAAGACTAATACCCCCTGGAGGCAGAGGTGGGTGGCCACTACTGCCAGACATTTGGTGAAGACCCTGGGGGCGGACGCCAGGCCAAAGGGTAGTACCCTGTACTGGCAGTAGCCTCGCCCCACCATGAAGCGGAGGTACTGCCTTTGGCTGGGCTGAATGAAGATGTAGGTATAAGCATCCTTCAGATCCAAGGAACATAGCCAATCTCCCTGCTGGAGGTAAGGCATCAGGAACTTGTTCAGGTTCTGCAGGTCCAGGATTAGCCTTAGGCCCCCTGTACTTTCTGGCACAAGGAATCAGCTGGAATAGATCCCTTTGCCCCTGAGATGTTGGGGTACTGGTTCCCCCGCCTTGTCCTCGAGAAGGCCAAGTTCCTGCATTAGAAGGTCCTAGTGAAGGGGAGACCTGGGGAGCACTCCTGGAAAGCAAGGGGTAGGTGTTTGTGCCAGGTGGAGAAGGTAGCCCTCCTTGACCACCTAAAGTGCCCAGGAATCTGTGATGATGGCTGGCCACCTGTGGCCATAGTGGATCAGATGTCCCTCTGTGGGCTGCTGTCCTCCTTGGGGTAGAGATACCATGCCCAAGGAATCAAAAGCACCCCCCAAGCCTGGCCGGAGCAGACACTTAGGAGTCTTCTGAATACAAGAGCCATACCCCTGTCTCTTAGCCTGCTGATCCTGCGCTGGGGAGGCCTGAAAATGTGGGTAGTTATTGTAAGCAGCCCCTTTCCTCAGGTAAAAGGGTTTTTTACCCAAGCCCTTCCGTCGGGGAGGGCCAGCGGTAATTTTGGGGAGCCTGGTCCTCGTCATGAATTCGGTCTCCAACTGGGCAGCCTTTTCAGTCATGGATTTGCCAAAGAGCTTCTCCCCTTGGCATGGGACATCGACCAATTTGTCCTGAACCCATTGTTCGAGATTGGAAGACTGCAGCCATCATAAGGAAAGGAATGGAAAATAAAACAAAGGATATTATAATGCCTCTGTATCATTCCATAGTGCGACTGAACTTTGAATATTGTCTGCAGTTCTGGTTGCCGTATCTTAAAAAGGATATAGTGGTGGTAGAAAAGATAGAGACCTCCAACTCTTTTCCACTGCCCCCTCCCACCAGCACGGCCGCTGCCTTGACCTGATACTCTTTTTTTAATTCCTCCGCCTCAAACATCCGTAACTCAATCCTTCCCTTATCTGGCCATCACCTTTTAAGCTTTAATCTTCAGCTCCCGCTGTCTCAACCACACCCTCTCTCCTCCAACCTATTTAGAAACCTTCATAATATTGATCCCTTGACTCTCCTCCACCATTTGTCCATCCCTCTCCTCCATTATGTCCTCCAAGTCCGTCGACGAGGCAGTAACCTCCTATAATGCTGCACTCTCCTCTGCTCTGGATGCTCTTGCCCCACGCACCCCACGTCCTGAGAGATTTTCAGCACCCCAGCCCTGGCTTTCATCCAATACCTGTTATTTATGTAACTGTGCCTGTTCTGCTGAACGTGCTTGGATTAAATCCTGTTCCCCGGAAGACTTTCTACATTTCAAATTCATGCTTGGCTCCTTCCAGTCAGCCATAGCACTTGCCAAACAAGAATACTACATCCATCTGACTAACTCTCTTGCCTCTGATCCTCGCCATCTCTTCAACACCCTCAGTTCTCTCCTCAAGGTGCCCCCGCCCCTGGTCCCGCCCTCCCTTTCTGCCCAAACCCTGGCCAACTACTTCCATGACAATATCCACAAGATTAACTTCCATTTCCCCACTTCCTCTTCTGCCTCCCCTCCTCTCCAATTCTCCCCCCACCTCCCTACTACCTCTGCTACCCTCTCCTCCTTCCTTGCAATCTTTGAAGAGGAAACCACATGTCTTTCTTCCTCCAAACCCACCGCCTGTTACTCTGAACCTATCCCCACCCATCTCCTAATCCCCATCTCCCCCACTGTTGTCCCTTCCATCTCTCTTATTCTCAAACCTCTCACTCTCCGCTACAACTGTCCCCGCTGACTTCAAGCATGCTGTGGTCACACCTCTCCTCAAGAAACCCTCACTCGATCCCACCTGTCCTTCTAACTGTCGACCCATCTCCCTCCTTCCCTTCATATCTAAGCTACTTGAACAGGCAGTCCACAACCGTTTCCTCAACTTCCTCTCCTCTCAGGCCCTCCTGTACTCTCTAGAGTCCGGCTTCCGCCCCTTACACTCCACTAAAATGGCTCTTACCAAAGTCTCCAGTGACTTGTTCCTGGCTAAATCTAAGGGCCTATACTCTGTCCTCATCCTTCTCGACCTCTCTGCTGCTTTTGACTCTGTCGACTACAAAAGTCTCCTCGATACCCTCTCCTCACTTGGTTTTAAGGGATCTCCAGGAACAAGCAGGAATGAGTCTTCACATATGGGTACGTCGGTACCGACGGAGCCTGCACGGGAACGCTCCCCAGCGTCCAATCTGAAAGCTTTTGGGAGCATCCCACAGCGCCTGCGTGCTGCCTTCCCGCCTTTCCAACTGTCTCTCCTCAGTTCTTTTTCCGCGGAGCCAGCAGGTCGTGTTCCTATCACCGCAGAAGAATTTCTTATTTTTTCTTTATTTCTTTTCTGTCGCGTCTGCCTTCCTCGACGCTATACCGGTACCGCCGGTTCTTATTCTTTTCTTTAAAAAAAAAAAAAAAAAAAAGTCCTTTTTTCCATTTATTTTACTTCTGGTGTACTTCAGTGTTGGGCCTTAGGCCCAAAACCCTTTTCCTTAAATATGGAAAAGCCTGCCTCAGGATTTAAGAAGTGCACAAAATGTGGCGGTACTATCTCTGTCACCGACACCCATGACTGGTGTATAAAGTGTTTAGGCCCTGACCATTCCATTAAAGATTGTGTGTCCTGTTCCATGATGTCTAAGAGAGGTCGACAGAACCAAGCTGCCAAGCTCAGTACCCTGTTTCCCTCTGATGCAGCTTCGGTGGCATCGACGTCTTCCAGGGCTGCTTCTTCCTCACATGGATCTCAGGTAACTAAACATAAATCCAGCCGGTCCTCAAAGGGCAAATCTCCTAAGCATCGAGATGCCCCTGGCCTTGCCCTCGAGGATTCTGCACCGGCAGAATTACCCCGGCGGGAGGCTTCGGCCTCTAAAGCATCGTCATCGGGGTTCCAGGATGATCTAGATGGCGTGGCCTCAACAGATCTCCTGGTGCCATGCTCTGGGGTACCGGTGGCTTCCACCAGTACCGACTTCCAGGCATTGGCGGTGTCGATGGATCAGAGGATTCTGTCCATCGAACGCAGTCTAGCGGCTTTCCTTGTGGCATCGACGCCCGTGGTACCGCAACAGACTACTCCGCCGGTAACGGCTCCGGTACCGCCATCGGCACCGATTCCGGTACCGGTGGCATCGACATCGGCATCGGTGTCCGCTATGCCGGTACTCTGCCCTCTGCAGCCCTCCGGTACTTATACCCTGGTACCGGTGATTCCCGATACCGATCCCAGTTGGTACGGGTATCGGGCTTTGCAAGAGCATCCCGACAGACGATACTTCGATTCCTCTGACTCTGAGGATTCTGAAGAGTCTGTCGATGCAGCGATGCTTCTTCCACAGGAGGAGTCCTCTCCTAAACGAAGGATGTCTCCTTCAGAGGACTTGTCTTTTCAAGACTTTATCAGAGAGGTGACTCTGGGTCTCTCTATTAAAGTAGCCCCAGAGTCAGAGCCTAGAGCTAAGGAGTTAGATATTCTACAATATCCTAAAACTCCTAAGGAGGCAGCTACCTTGCCTATTCATGAGATTCTGTATGATCTCATGTTAGGGATGTGGGAAGCACCTCTAACCACCTCTCCTCATTCTCACAGGTTGGACACCATGTATCATGTCCCTTCTTGTCCTGGTTTCCATAAAACTCAGCTTCCTCACCACTCTATTGTGGTTGAGTCTGCAATGAGAAAGATTAGAAGTGCCAAGAGACATGCCTCTAATCCTCCAGGACGTGAATGTAGAACCCTGGATGCTTTTGGTAGAAGAGTCTTCCAAGCTTCCATGCTTGCTGCGAGAATTAATTCTTATAGTCTCTACATGGGAATGTTCTTAAAAGAAGTCACTGACCATTTGCAGACTTTAAGTCCTTTTATGTCTGACAGTAAAAGGCAAGAATTTCTCACTGGGCTCAAACATGCCCAGGATATCTCCAAATTCTCCAACCGTGCAGCTTTCGACTCCTTTGAATGTGTAAGCAGAGCTTCAGCTATAGCTATAGGTGCACGTAGGATTGCTTGGCTTCAAGCATTTGATTTGGAGATCTGGGTACAAGATGAATTGGGAAATGTCCCTTGTACAGGTGAGAATCTGTTTGGTAAAGATTGGCAAGCAAAAGCCAATCAAATGGATGCTGAAAATTCTGCTTTGGATAGATTATCCAAATCTACTGCTGCTCCTGCTAAGAAAAGGTTGTTCAAGAAAACACCTTTTTCTAAAAGGAAGATCCTATCCTGCTTATGGTCAGTGGGCATCTTCTGCAGCTCAGTTCCCTTCCAAACGTCAGCAATCCTTCAAACAGAGCAAAGCAAAGGCTGCGAGGCCTGCTCCAGCCCAGCAACCTCAGCCCCCTCAGGGCCTTTGACTTTCTGCTAGAGAACTTAGCCTTCCTGGCTCTAGAAGGACCAGAGCCCTCCACCATTCCAGGAAGGTTATGTCACTTCGCTCCCAGATGGGAGCAAATCACAGCAGAGCATTGGACACTCTCCATCATAAGGGAGGGGTACAAACTTTATTTTTCAAGCTTGCCCCCTCTCACAAGAGTGCACCAGTTCAATTCTCCAACCTCCCTCCTCAGCCTGTTGGAGCAGGAGGTTGCCACTCTTTTCGCCCAAGGGGCAATAGAGGAAGTGCCTCTTCAACATCAGTGCACAGGGTTCTACTCCCCCTGTTTTCTTATCCCAAAGAAAACATGGGGCTTCAGACCCATTTTAGATCGCAGAGAGTTGAACAGATTCCTAGTCAAAGAGAAATTCAAAATGGTTTCTCT
The DNA here is from genome assembly GCA_033557465.1 of Ichthyophis bannanicus. NCBI lineage: Eukaryota > Metazoa > Chordata > Amphibia > Gymnophiona > Ichthyophiidae > Ichthyophis > Ichthyophis bannanicus. The sequence continues at coordinate 157,217 of JAWIIG010000024.1, read as the reverse complement.
AGGAACTCTGCTGCCATACCTTCAGAGTCAGGATTGGCTTTGTTCTCTAGATCTCAAGGATGCGTACACCCATGTTCTCATCCACCCAACTCACAGAAGGTTCCTTTGGTTCCTTTTCCAGGAGAAGCACTATCAATACAGAGTGCTCCCCTTTGGCCTGGCCTCTGCACCAAGGGTGTTCACAAAATGCATGGCAGTGGTTGCTGCCTTTCTGTGCACCCTGGGAATATTTGTCTTCCCTTATCTGGACGACTGGCTCATTCGAGCTCCCACTCAATCTGAGGCCAAGACTGCTCTAACCTGCACAATGCATATCCTTCAATATTTAGGGCTGGTAATAAACATTCCAAAATCCAATTTGATCCCTACTCAGTCCCTGGAGTTTATAGGGGCGTTGCTGGATACCACAAGGGCAAGGGCCTATCTTCCCCAGTCCCGTTGCCTTCGCTTGATGCAGTTAGCTTCTCAAGCAGAGTCGAAACCCCTACTAACTGCTCGAGAGATGTTACAGTTGCTAGGCCACATGGCATCCACCGTCCATGTGGTACCATACGCTCGCCTTCACCTGAGAGCAGCTCAGTGGACTTTATCCACCCAATGGACCCAGGCATTAGGCTGCCTGTCAGACAAAATAGCAAACACAAGCCGCCTCATTTTGTCCCTCCTGTGGTGGAAGTCCCCTCAAAACCTGTTGCTGGGGTCTCCCTTTCAACAGCCTCCACCCCAGGCAACTCTTAAAACAGTTGCTTCTCCAATGGGCTGGGGAGCTCATCTTCAGGACCTCTCCACCCAGGGCATCTGGTCCCCACAGGAGACTTCTCTACATATCAGTCACTTGGAACTCAGAGCAATCTTCCTTGCTCTGCGAGTTTTCCACACCCTGCTCATCCACAAGACAGTCCTTGTCCACACGGACAATCAGGTAGCCATGTTCTATATAAACAAGCAGGGAGGAACTGGCTCTGTCGCTTTGCAACAAAGCTCTGCGACTGTGGGCCTTCGCCAGAGAGCATCACATTCATCTTTTGGCAGTCTATCTTCCAGGGGTTCAAAACTCTTGGGCAGACAGACTCAGTCGAGTTCTGCTTCCACACGAATGGTCCCTACATATGGACCAGGTATCCAAGATTTTTCAACTTTGGGGAACCTCGGACATAGACCTCTTTGCAAGTCCGTGGAATGCCAAACTTCCCCAGTTCTGTTCCAGAACTCTGGCTCAGGGGGCTCAGACAAGGGATGCTTTCCTCCTTCATTGGGGTCAAGACTTCCTGTATGCCTTTCCACCCATTCCCCTATTTCCCAAAACCCTGTAAAAGCTTCAGAGAGACAGAGGACACATGATTCTCATAACTCCACATTGGCCACGGCAAGTGTGGTACCCTCTGCTTCTACATCTCTCTCAAGCTCCCTCCCTAAAGTTAGGGTCTGCTCCAGACCTCCTCTCTCAGGAGGACGGAAAGTTGTGGCATCCCAATCCCCAGTCTCTGCATCTCAGGGCTTGGTTGCTGAAGGCCTAGATCTCCAGGATCTTCCTCTTTCTCAACAGGTGAAAGATGTTCTTTATGCTTCCAGAAAACCTTCCACTAGACGCTCTTACGCCATCAAGTGGAAAAGGTTTACCATCTGCTGTTCTGGAAAGGGTCTTAACCCGCGTGCCATGCCTCTGGAATCGTTGCTGGAGTATCTCCTGCATCTGTCTAATGCAGGTCTTAAGACAAATTCAGTAAGAGTCCATCTGAGTACTATTGCAGCTTCTCTCAAGCCTCTAAATGGGCAACCTGTTTCCTCTCATCCCCTTGTAGCAAGGTTCATGAGAGGCCTCCTTTTGAGAAAGTTTCCCATTATACCACCACCGGTGGCATGGGACTTGAACGTGGTTCTTGGTCAGCTTATGCAGCCGCCTTTTGGACCTTTAGCTACTACCTCCTTGAAATACCTTTCTTGGAAGGTTATCTTTCTCATCACAATCACATCAGCACGCCGCATCAGTGAATTGCAAACACTAGTAGCTAATCCACCTTACACAAGATTCCATCATGACAAGGTGGTCCTTAGGAGTAATCCACATTTTATGTCTAAGGTGGTCTCGCCTTTTCACCTCAACCAAATGGTCTACCTACCTGTTTTTTTTCCAGGACCTCATGCCTCAAGTGCAGAGAGGAATCTTCATACCTTGGACTGTAAAAGAGCTCTAGCTTTTTATTTACGGAGGACACAGCAACATAGAAAGTCCTCTCAACTCTTTGTTGCTTTTGATCCTTCTCATTTGGGACAGCCAGTCTCCAAGAGAACTCTTTCCAACTGGATTGCCCAATGTATTTCTTTTGCCTATCAGAGCAAGAACATTTCTCTGGAGGGCCATGTCACAGTTCACAATGTGAGAGCCATGGCAGCCTCAATGGCTCATCTTAACTCTGTGTCTATCAACGACATCTGTCGAGCAGCCACTTGGGCCTTGGTTCATACCTTCACAGCCCATTACTGTTTGGACAAGGACTCCCGCAGGGATGCGTTGTTTGGTCAGGCTGTTCTCAGACACGTGTTCCATACTTAATCAACTTCTTCCCATCATCCCTCATGGGATGCCAGAGATCTAGGTGGGGAAGTGCAGCCCTGCCCCAGGGACACACAACTTATGGGCTCTCTCCCTGGCATCAAAAGCTAGGGAGTCCCCATATGTGAAGACTCATTCCTGCTTGTTCCTGGAGATAGCACAGTACTCCAGGACCAAGCAGGAAGTCAGTCCTCACTTATGGGTGACGTCGGCGCCGACGAAGCTCTCGCGGAGCAATTTTCCCCAGCTTTCGAAGAAAGCCTTTGGGAATTGCAGCGCGCATGCGCGGTCCTCTTCCCGCCCAAGGGTGCCATCTTGCTCAGTCTTCTTTTTTCCGCGGAGCCCTACAGACGTAGTTTGTTATCGCCGCTGAAAAAGTTGATTTCTTATTTTGTTCTTGTTGTTTTTCTCGGTTCGTGTGTCCTCTTCCCCGCTCGGCCTCGATATCCCTATCGAGTCCGTTCACTTAATTTTTTTCTCTCCAACTGGTGTTCCCGCCACTTTTTCCTTCTTCCCTGGCAGCACGGTCTTTCGATCTTGCAGGGGCCCTTTTTCCCCCGATGGCTGCCAGTGGGTTTAAAAAGTGTGATCGTTGTGTCAAACTTATGTCTCTTATCGACACGCATGACTGCTGCCTCCGTTGCCTCGGACCTGAACATGACTCAAAGAGTTGCGGTCCGTGCAACAAGATGTCCTCGAAGGCGTTGAGGAGTCGGCAGTCACAAAAGGAACGAATCTTCTCTGACCCCGCATCTGGTCGGGCCCGGTCCTCGTCAGAGGCCTCGACGTCTCGTGGCTCCGGCTCCGAGCACCGTCGGAGTTCCTCTGAACGGGGGTCCCCTGGCCGGGAACACCGTCGGAAGAAGAAGCCCGCGAGGGTGGCGTCGGAGGACGCTCCTGGTCCCTCGAGGGCCAGGTCGCATAGCCCCGTCGGCCGTCCCGGGTCCTCGGAGGCGGAGAGGCCTTCGAAGCTTCCTCGTCTCGAAGTGGAGTCGCCTGGACACATGAGTACTGTAGTCCTCCTGGACTCTCCTCCGGGAGAGCCGACGTCGGGCCTGACGCCGTCGGGGCCCGAGTCGGAGGCTGCTGGGTCTTCTGAGTTTGGTCTCAGATTGATGACCTTGGAGCGCAGTATCGCTGCCTTCATGGACCAGCAGCGGGCATTGATCACCGGCCTCGCCAATGCATCTGCCCCGACCAACGGGACATCGACGCCCAAGTCGACCCCGGAAGCCGAGTCGATCCTCGAGTCCATACGAGCTCGAGTCGATCCTCGACCTAGGTCTCCCTCGGCCTCCCGTTCGGGACCGAGGTCCTCGACGCCGGCCTCGGCGTCAGGGCGGAGATCCCCGGCTCCCGCCCACACGGAGCCACTCGATTCCTCCTCGGAGGAGTCGGGCTGGGACACGGAGGAGGACGAGTCACCCGGTTCTTTTCAGACTCTGTGCGTCCCCTCCGACTCGCCTGAGTCGGAGCCTCGGAGGCGGTCCCCCCCGGAGGATACCCGGTTCTCCGATTTCGTGAGGGATATGGCCAAGGCTTTGGCCTTCCCCGCGGATCCGGAGGAGGAGCCTTGAGCCGAAGAGCTCGAGGCCCTCCAATACGACTCTCCCCCGAAGGAGGCCTTTACTGTACCGGTTCCCCCGATGCTGGAGCGGCTACTCTTCCGCATGTGGGAGAGCCCGGCCTCGACGCCGGTGCTGAGCAAGTGGGTCGATTCCATGTATCGAGTCCGCAAGAGCCCCGGGTTCCAGAAGGCACAACTGCCCCACCATTCCATGGTGGTGGAATCGGCCATGCATCGACTTAAGAGTCAAAAGATGCACTCTTCGGTGCCTCCGGGTAAGGAGGCACGGAATCTGGATGCCCTCGGTAGAAAGTGCTTCCAGGGCTCTATGCTTGCTTGTCGAGTTCAGACATACCAACGATATTTGGGCATGTATCTTCGAGACCTGGCAAAAGAAATTGCGGGGTTCTCTGCTGGCCTCTCCGAGGAACCATTGCAGTGGTTCCAGGCCTTGTCCACAGGGATTCGAGAGTGTTCGAAGTTCATTTCTCGAGCAGCCTACAATGGCTTCGAAGCATCGGCTCGAGTAGCCGGAGCCGGCATCGGGGTTCGCCGTCAAGCTTGGCTTCAGTCATCCGACCTCGAGCCATGGGTGCAGGACAAGTTGGTCGATGTCCCTTGCAGAGGTGATAACCTCTTTGGCAAGCCCATGGCTGAAAAGGCGGCGGAGCTAGAGTCCGAGATTCTCACCAGGACTCGCCTATCCATAAAGACCTCTGCTCCTTCACAGAAGAGGAAGGGCTCGGGGAAGAAGCCTTTTTACCCGAGGAAGGTGTTTGCTTATAAACAACACCACCCACAATATCAGGCCTCGGCTGCCCCCCATCAGGGACAGCAGCCTAAGGAGCAGGGTAGGATCACGTAGGCAGAAGGCTCCCAAGCCCACCACGCAGGCCCCGGCCCAGCAGGTTGGGAGTTTTTGACTATGCCAGCATAGCCTCTCCCCCTCAGGGGCCTTCGCTCACCACGGGGGGGCCGGCTGACCCACTTTGCCCACCGGTGGTTTGCCATAACATCCGATTCCTGGGTGCTGCAGGTGGTTCAGAAAGGCTACCTCTTGCATTTTCACCAGGTACCCCCCCCCTTCTTTCCAGGGGAGCCTCTAAGACCCCTTCTACACAGGGACTTACTCCTTCGGGAGCTGCAAAGTCTGCTTCACGAACAGGCTGTGGAGCCAGTGCCCCAACACCTGTGGGTTCACGGGTTTTTCTCATGGTACTTCCTGGTTCCAAAGAGAACAGGAGGTCTCAGACCCATTCTGGACTTACGCAACCTCAACAAGTTCCTGCAGCAGGAAAAGTTCAAGATGCTTACCCTTGGAATCCTACTGCCCTACCTCCAGCAGGGAGATTGGCTATGCTCCTTGGATCTAAAGGATGCTTATACCCACATCCTTATCCATCCGGACCACCGGCAATATCTAAGATTTGTGGTGGCAGGGAATCATTATCAGTACCGCGTACTGCCCTTTGGCCTATCCTCCGCTCCCAGGGGGTTCACGAAATGCCTGGCAGTGGTGGCAGCCTTCCTGAGGCTTCAAGGCCTCTTCGTCTTCCCCTACCTGGACGACTGGCTCATCCGGGCACGGTCTTCCCTAGAGGTCACTCAGGCCACTCAACGCACAGTGGCTCTGCTTCAGCACTTGGGCTTCATCATAAACTTTGAAAAGTCCACTTTGCGCCCCTCTCAGGATCTCGAATTCATAGGAGCACGGCTGGACACTCTGCAGGCTCGGGCCTTCTTGCCTCTGGAACGGGCCAACAGACTCAGCTCTGGCCAGCAGGTTCCACAGCGCCTCACCGGCCTCTGCCAAACAATTCCTGCAACTGCTCGGTCACATGGCCTCCACGGTCCATGTCACTCCGAATGCCCGTCTGCATATACGACCCGCTCAGTGGAGCCTTCGCACTCAATGGCATCAGGCCACAGGGAGGCTGACGGACTTAATACAGATTTCCGACCGCCTGGTCTCCTCTCTGCAATGGTGGCTTCACCTGCCCAATCTGGTACTCGGCATGACTTTTCAGTCTCCTCCACCGTCCCAGGTGCTCACGACAGATGCCTCTCTCCTGGGATGGGAAGCGCATTGTCAAGGGACGTGCACTCAAGGCCTTTGGACACTTTGGGAAGCCGCCCAGCAGATAAACTTCCTGGAGCTGCGGACGGTCCGCCTAGCTCTGCGGGCCTTCTCTCACCTCACGTCTTGTCAGTCTGTGCTGGTGCAGACGGACAATCAGGTGGCCATGTTCTACGTGAACAAACAGGGGGGCACGGGCTCCCTCCTTCTATGTCGGGAGGTTTGGAGGCTGTGCTCTTGGGCAGTCGGTCACAACATCCTCCTCAAGGCTGTTTACCTGCCCGGGCAGGACAATGGCCTGGCGGACAAACTGAGCCGGATTCTGCAGCCGCACGAATGGAGGCTGAACCCTGCAGTTGTCCGGCAGATTTTCCGCCGGTGGGGCTCCCCTACCATGGATCTCTTTGCCAGTCCCCTGAACCGGCAGCTTCCCAGGTTCTGCTCACGGCACCCGCATCCTCTCAGAGTAGCGCCGGATGCTTTCCTCATATCATGGTCCACGGGCCTACTGTATGCCTTCCCTCCCACGCCACTGGTGTCCCGGACATTGTTCAAAGTGGTCCAGGACAGGGCCTCCGTGATCCTGGTAGCGCCCCGGTGGCCGAGGCAACCGTGGTTCCCTCTACTTCTACAGCTAGCGGTGGACACCCCTCTTCCTCTGGGGTTTCAGCCCGATCTCCTGACCCAGGATCAGGGTACTCTCCTGCACCCCAACCTCCGGGTCCTGCACCTGATGGCCTGGCTGCTGAGAGGGTAGTCCTAGCTCCGCTTCTGCTACCTCCGGAAGTGGAAGCCGTCGTCCTAGCGTCTCGGCGTCCTTCTACTCGAAAATCTTACGCCCTTAAATGGCGTCGCTTCTCGGTCTGGTGTTCTCAGCGCTCTGAGGACCCCTTCGCCTGTTTAGTATTGGTGGTACTGCAATACTTGCTTCACCTCTCCGATCTGGGCCTCAAATCCAACTCTGTCAGAGTTCACCTCAGTGCCCTCTCCGCACATCATTCGCCAGTGGAAGGCCGGCCTCTTTCCTCGCACCCCTTGGGGGCGCGTCTTCTCAGAGGCCTCCTTCTGCTCAAGCCTCCGTTGCGCCCTCCAGCTCCTGACTGGGACCTCAACGTGGTTCTGCGAAGGCTTACCAGTCCGCCTTTTGAACCCATGGCTACCTGTCCTCTTCGTTTCCTCTCCTGGAAAACTCTCTTCTTGGTAGCCCTTACCTCCGCTAGGCGCGTCAGTGAACTACAGGCCCTAGTGTCAGAGCCCCCCATACACCAGGTTCTACAAGAATAGGGTTGTCCTGCGGACTCACCCTAAGTTTCTTCCAAAGGTGGTCTCCCATTTTCATATCAACCAAGAGGCGGTCCTTCCGACCTTCTTTCCCAGGCCGCATACCAGCCGAGCTGAAACTGTGCTGCACACCCTGGACTGTAGAAGAGCCTTATCCTTCTACCTTGACCGTACGCGAGAGCATAGAAAAGCTGTCCAGCTTTTTGTATCTTTTGACCCCAATCGGTTGGGGGTACCCGTCTCTAAGCGTACTTTGTCCGTCTGGGTAGCTGACTGTATCGCCTGGGCTTATGGGGCTGCCGGCCTCTCCTTAGAGAATCGAGTCACGGCTCACCGTGTCAGGGCTAAGGCTGCGTCAGTGGCTCATCTCTGCTCTGTTCCGTTGGCGGACATCTGCCGGGCCGCTACTTGGTCTTCCAGCCAGACTTTTGCGGCTCATTACTGCCTGGAGAGAGAGTCCCGTAGGGACAGTGCTTTCGGACAGGCAGTCCTCCACAATCTCTTTGAGGTCTAAGCAACTCCTACCCTCCGGCCCTGGTGTTGGGCTACCGGCCGGATTCGTATTCAGAGAAAATTCCTTCCTTCTGTACTGTCGAGCTTGAGGGAGCTCTTTTAGGCTTGAGGTCTCCGTTAGCCTTAAGCTTGGGAGTCCCATAAGTGAGGACTGACTTCCTGCTTGGTTTTGGAGAAAGAGTAGTTACTCACCTGTAACAGGTGTTCTCCAGGAGCAGCAGGAATCAGTCCTCACAACCCTCCCTCCTCCCCTTGGAGTTGCAGTCATTCTTAGTATATGGTTTTGCTAACTTTTTTGCTGTCTTTTCGCTATGTCATCAGACTGAGCAAGATGGCACCCTTGGGCGGGAAGGGGACCGCGCATGCGTGCTGCAATTCCCAAAGGCTTTCTTCGAAAGCTGGGGAAAATTGCTCTGCGAGGGCTCCGTCGGCGCCGACGTCACCCATAATTGAGGACTGATTCCTGCTGCTCCTGGAGAACACCTGTTACAGGTGAGTAACTACTCTTTACTTACCTGTAACCAGGTGATCTCTGGGAACAGCAGGAATAAGTCTTCACAACCCACCCACCTCCCCTAGGAGTTGTCTCTCTCTCTCTCTCTCTCTCTCTCTCTCTCTCTCTCTCTCTCTCTCTCTCTCTCTCTCTCTTCCTTTCCCTCTCTCTCCCTCTTTGTCTCAGCTATAAAATTCAACAGTGGAGAGACAGTTGGAAAGGTGGGAAGGCAGCACGCAGGCGCTGTGGGATGCTCCCAAAAGCTTTCTGATTGGACGCTGGGGAGCGTTCCAGCGCAGGCTCCGTCGGTTCCGATGTACCCATATGTGAAGACGTATTCCTGCTGTTCCCAGAGATCACCTGTTACAGTTAAGTAACTGTGCTCTCTCTACTATTCTGGTTTTCCTCCTACCTCTCCCATCGCTCCTTCAGTGTATGCTCTGGTGGCTCCTCCTCCTCTCCTACCCCACTCCCAGTTGGAGTACCCCAGGGATCCGTCCTGGCTCTGCTCCTTTTTTTTCTATACCCAATCCCTTGGTGCGCTTATCTCCTCCCATGGCTTTCAGTACCGTCTCTATGCCGATGACTCCCAAATCTACCTCTCTACGCCTAACATCTCTCCAGCAATCCAGACCAAGATCTCTGCCTGCCTCTCTGACATCGCTGCCTGGATGTCTCACCGCCGCTTGGAATTGGACATGTCCAAGACTGAACTCCTTGTCTTTCCCCCCCAAAACTCCCCTCCTCTCCCTCCTTTCTCAGTCTCCGTGGATGGCTCTACGATCTTGCCTGTTCCCTTGGCCCGCAATCTGGGGATTATCTTTGATACCTCGCTCGCCTTCTCCCCACACATCCAGCTCATAGCTAAGACCTGCCGTTTCTTTCTCTACAACATTAGCAAAATCTGCCCCTTCCTTTCTGAACACACTACTATAACCCTTGTCCACTCCTTAATCTCCTCTTGCCTCGACTACTGCAACCTACTCCTTGCTGGTCTCCCTATGAGCCATCTCCTTCCCCTTCAATCTATTCAAAATTCTGCTACTCAACTAATCTTCCGCCAGCCTCGCCATGCCCGCATTACTCCTCTCCTCAGGTCACTTTACTGGCTCCCTATCCATTTCCGCATCCAGTTCAAACTTCTCCTCCTGACCTATAAATGCATTCACTCTACTGCCTCTCAATACCTTTCATCTCTATTCTCTCCTTACAACTCCTCTCGGAAACTTTGCTCTTCTAACAAACTACTCCTATCTAGGCCCTTCACTTGCACCTCTTACTCCAGAGTTTGCTCCTTCCACTTTGCTGCACCTTATGCTTGGAACAACCTACCTATATCTATACACCAGGCACCCTCCCTAGCCCTCTTCAAATGCAAGGTTGAAGACCCACCTCTTCACTGTCGCTTTCAGATCCTGACTTCTGTCCTTTTTCTTCCCCCGACTTCCTTCCTTCCTTTTGTCTTGACTAAATTATAAATGCCATATTTGTTTTGCCCTGAATAAACTTTTGCTGCATGTTTTGTCTTGAATAGATTGTAAGCTCTGACAAGCAGGGACTGTCTCTTGCTTGTATCTGTACAGCGCTGCGTGCGACTGGTAGCGCTATATAAATGCTCAATAGTAGTAGTACTAGAAGAGCCACCAAAGTGGTAAAGGGGATGGAAGGATACCCCTATGAAGAGAGGCTAAAAAGGTTAGGGCTCTTCAACCTGGAAAAGGGACGGCTGAGGGGAGATATGATAGAGTTCTATAATTTAATGGAGTGGAATGGGTAAACGTAGATCGATTGATTGTCATCAGAATATAAAAAGACTAGGGGACATGCAATGAAGCTACAGGGTAACCTATTTAAGAGTAATTTATTTATTTATGGTAAATAATTTATTTATTTATTATCTCTGTATATAGTTCAACCCTGTTTGCCAAGTTGTTACTCCTGTTCCTTGTAAAACCAAACAGAATGTTGTATTGGTCGTTTTGTTATATTGTAAACCGCGCTGATGCCGAATAGTGTGGTATATAAGCAAATGTAATAAATAAATAAATAATAAGAGAAAATATTTTTTCACTCAATGTGTAATCAAACTCTGGAATTTGTTACTGGAGGATGTAGTAAAAGCTGTTAGTGTAGCTAGGTTTAAAAAAGGTTTGGACAAGTTCCTGTAGGAAAGGTCCATAAACCATTATTAAAAGGGACCTAGGATATCACTGCTTGACCCAATACAAGCATTGTGGAACCTGTGTCTTTTGGGGAGACTGCTAGGTACTTATGACCTAGATTGGCCACTGTTGGAAACAGGATACTGGGCTTGATGGCTCTTGGTCTGACCCAGTATGGCATATCTTATGTGAGGACTGATTCCTGCTGTGACCAGAAAACACCTGTTACAGGTGAGTAGCTATGCTTTATCAGAGCTCAAAGGAGCAATATGAGAACTGTATTCTTTTGAGAGTACTATCTTACAGATGGTCATGCTGGTAGCTTAGCTTTAAATAAATCCATCTGGACAGGAATAATAAGTAAGACTGATGGGCAGTTTATCTTTTTCTGCTCTTCTGTTTTATAGATTTTTAATTTTTCATGGGGCCGGTGTTCAGCTGTGGTGGCCAGCGCTTTTATAGCTGCTGGCCTTTGCAACTTTAACTTAGACCCGAATGTTCAATGCTGTGGTCACATACAACACCAGCATTGAATTTCCAAAATGGCTGGATAGTGCTGAAGCTAACCAGCCAGCGGCCATATTCAGCTGTTGCCCAATTAGCTAGAGCAGCTAAAGTTAAGACAGCCTATATTCTGCCTAACTTTAGCTACTTTAAGATAACCGAGTAGTTGTTAAATATCACTGCTGCCCAGTTATCTTCAGTGCTGCCTCTGGAATGCCTTCATACTAAGTAGTTGGCATCGGGGCATCTAGCGGCGTTAGACATGGCTATTCAGCAGCATAAGCACCATAAACTGGCTATGTGCTGCTCAACATAATTTATGTGGTTAGCAGGTCAACCTGCTAGTTGAATCGTTTCAGATATGTTTAGTCACTATGAGATTTTAAAAAGAAAAAGATGTCCCTAAAAGTCAGGTACCCTTCAAAACAACCAAGTCAAACACCCAGGTCTTAAGGATGGCAGCCCAATTCCCTATTTAAATGGGACAATCAAAATCAACTCCTGCAGCTGAAATTAAGGATTAATGATTTTGTCCATCAGTTCTGATATTATAAAAGTTTTTATATGACATATTAAAACATTAAACGTTAAACTACATATATTTCTACAAAACATTCCTGTGAAAGCACAAAATTGATTGAACATGTGTTGCTAATTTTAAAAAATTGTATGCAAGTAACAATAAAAAATGAAAATGATGAAAAAAATAACGGGAAAAAATACTGTAGGAGAATCATAATGGTATTCTATTTCACATAGTCTTTCATACCATAGAGCTTCACAGACTCATTTTCAAAAATCCAGTATTGTTCCCCCCACATTAATTGTCTATTTGATCATCACCCTATTTTAAAAATTGGATTATATGATCATCATCATTTTTTCATAATCATTATTTTTTTCAGTTTTTGTTTGTGTATAGTTTTGGTCATATTTTTATTTTTTTGGGGGGCTATTTCTCCAATTTGGATTGGTTTTGCACATTCCATGACAGTCATGAACTTCTCTTATAAATCAAAATATGTGGAATATGATCTCGGTCTCTGAAATTTACTAATGCTTGCCTTAGTCCTTGCATTGTTCCAAAGTAAGCTTCTTTCTGGAGCTCATAAGATGGTAACACGTAAGGGAAATTTGTCAAGATGTGATTGGAAATTCTTCTTAATCAGACCTGTGGCAAATCAGACCTGTGGCTTTCAGCAAGATAAGAACTATTTCTCCAGGACCAAGCAGGAAGTCAGTCCTCACATATGGGCGACATCAACGTCGATGGAGCCCCTTGCGGAGCATTTCCCCAGCTTTCTATGAAAGCCTTTGGGAATGCTGCACGCATGCGCCGTCCCCTTCCCGCCTAAAGGTGCCATCTTGCTCAGTCTTTCTTTTTCCGAGGAGCCCAACGGACGTCTGTCCTAGTCACCCGGAGAAAAGTTAGATTTTTCTTGCGATTTTATCACGGTTCTTGTCCGGTTTGATGCCGGTTCTCCTTTCCGCCGGGTTCAGTACACCGGTATCGAGCCCGTCTTCTGTTTTTTTTTGTTTTTGCCCTTAGTGGCTGGCGTTCGCGCCCTTTTTTTCTTTTCCCTGGAAGGCCGTCCTTAGACCTCGCGGGGGCCCTTTTTTCCTCGATGGCTTCCAGTGGTTTCAGAAAGTGTGATCGGTGCAAGAAACTGATGTCTCTCACCGACACACATGACTGCTGCCTTCGGTGCCTCGATCATGATCCTAAGATCTGTGGCCCGTGTGGCAAAATGTCCACTAAGGCACTGCGAAGTCGACAGCATCAAAAGGAAAGGCTTTTTTCTGATTCGGCCTCCAGCTGGGCCCGGGCCTCGACGTCTCGGAAATCTGACCCCGAGCATCGCCGGGGTTCCTCGGACAGGGTGTCTCCCGATTGGGAACGAAAGACCAAGAAGCGGCTCGCGAGGGCGGCGTCGGAGGAGGTCCCTGGCTCCTTGAGGGCCAGGTCTCGGACCCCCGACCGCCATCCCGGGCCCTTGGAACAGGAGAAGCCATCCAAAATGCCTCGTGTGGAGCCGGAGTCTGCTGGACACTTAAGTCCTGTTGTCCTCGAGGACTCTCCTCCCAGGGAGCCGACGTCGGGCCCGGCTCTGCCGGGTCCCAAGTCGGTAGCTGCTGAGTCTCCTGAGCTTGGACTCAGGCTTGACAGCCTTGGAGTGCAGATTGTCTGCCTTCATGGATCAGCAGCGGGTGCTGATGGCCAGCCTTGCTGGCGCATCTGCCCCGACCACCGGGACATTGACGTCGAAGTTGACCCCGGAGACTGAGCCGATACTCGAGACCATGAAGGCTCGAGGTCGTCCACGGTCGCGGACACCCTTGACCTCCTGCTTGGGACCGAGGGCGTCGACGCCGGTGCCTTCGGCGTCGGGGCGGGTTGTAACACGCTAGAACCTGTCAGACGGCTGCCTAGGGTGAGAACTTACACAATCTTGACGATGCATATATTCATATGATTCTTGCAAGGTATTGTGGGTATTGTAGTTCATTCACTCCCAAACACAGCTGATGACAATAATTTGAGTTGTGAAACCAAGTGGTAAGATCAATAAAATACTTCTTTTATTGATGGGGTTTAATTCACCCAGCACATGTATGCTTGATAGCACTATAAATGAGGTTACTTGCTTGCAGTGTTTAAATGGATAACAAAAAGTCACAAAGTAAACTAGAAAACAACCTTCAGCTTGTCAGGCAATTAGCTAATGTTTTCTTAGCAAATAATTACCAAATACAAAGGCACAAAGAAAAGAATAAACTTTGCTGGTTAGGTTAACTTCTGCTTATTTTCCATGCAGATCTAGCAGTGATTTTTCCTTTGCTCACACACACAATCAGGTGCAGCCCTAATTACTATCAATGGACCAGCTGAAAGCCTTTAGCTGGCTGGCTGCTACTGTGTGAGCCCAAATCCTGCTTTAAGAGCTGTTTGCAGTGGAAATAAAGAACAAAGTTAGGTTTCTTTGTGATGGCTGATGTGTTTGCTCATAAAAAACTAGCAATAGCATTTAGATAAAGAACAGTCCATGTAAATAGTTTCATCTGCTGTATTTCCCCCCTGCATCAACAATCATAGGGTCAATATCATACATTGGCACAGATGAGTCTTTCATTAAGGCACTATCATGAGAATGCTTATTCCCTTGCTGCCATTCTCTATTATAGATAGGGTCTGGATCAGTGTTCATACCTGAGCCTCTCCTGCTATCATTATTCCTCTCTGTATAGCCTGGCCAATATGTAATCCAATTCTGATGTCCAGCCTTCCAATCTTGATCCCTGGACGCTGGATCTTCTCTCACATACCTTCTGGCCTTGGTCTGAAAGTCCCTTCCACATGCAGTCTTCTCTCTTCCAGGTAGCCACTGGTGATTCCTATCTCTGCCACTCCATTCTTCTAGCTGAATCCAGTCCAATGGACTCTGCTGGCTTTTGGAATACCTCCCAGTATGAGTACTGCCTTGGAATCTCCCAGACCTTCCAATGGCCTTTCTTTTCTTCCTTCCAGAGAGTTTCCTTCTCTCTCTCTCTGCTTGGCTTGGCTTCTGTTTCTCCAGGTGATACTGGTGCTTGTAGCCGTTGCTGTCTCTGTATCTCTTCCTCCCTCTGTAGCTTTTGCTGAAGCTCTCCCTGAAGCTGGGCTGGAGCTTGTAGTAACTGTTATCTGAAGAATAAGCTCTATTCTTATTCTGTCCTAATGTGTGCTGCTCCCTAACACAGCGCAGCTGTGTTGAATCAGGCCCTGCCCTTTGAGATGAGTGCTTAGGGATTACCTCATAGCTCTCTTGATTGCATACACATTCTCTCACTTCAGCCCCTCTCATGGCTGCTGGAAACCTGGTGCATTCTGGGACTGGTAGTCTTTTATGTGAAAACTCTGTTTTCTTGCTTCTACCAGAACTGACAGGTTGCTTGTTCAGAGTCACATCATCTTTTCTATAGCTCCTACCTGAGCTATGATAAGCTTCCTTATCACAAACCCCACAGCCTGGGCATGCAGAGTTTAAGCGGCCTGATATCCTTTTTCAGATAGTATAGCAGAGTTTGAGGAGGCAATGCCTCATGAGAGTTGTAGTACTTTTACTATCTAAATAAAGAGTAGTTGAGCACGAATGGTTTCAGGCAAAAATAACAGGATTTTTTAATTCCCCTCTGGGTGGATTCAAACAAAGAAAACAAACGACATTTTGCCATACATCTCTGGCAGGAAAACACCATAAGAACTCAACAAAACAGCTTCTTATATCAGCATGAACGTTTGCCTTGGAGCAATCAAACTTTAACAAAACACTTCTCAGCTCAAAACGTTTGTGCTTCCTTCCTGCTGACTCATGTAGCTCTCTGGACAGCCTGGCATTAGCACAAAGATATTATGTTATCTGAAATAGACAATGTACAGTCCATTTGTTCTTCTGGCATATACTCTACAACCGGTTCTGTCTCCATTGCTTCATAATGGCTATCAGCTGGTAATGTTTGAAACTTGCTACACGGCGTTTTTAAACCCACACCCAGTGTCTCTGCTCGAGGCTTCTCTTTGTACACTCTATCAGACACGGTTGAGAATTACCATATATATTGTATTTACTGTGAGGAGAGTCCCACCCTTCTGGGTCAGCACAAGACCAATTCTTAAAAACAGTTTTGTCTTTGAGCCAATCTTTCAGCGTACCTTTTGACTTTCTTACAGGAGGATTGCTTTGTACTTCAGGGTCAGCTAAAGATCCAAACCTTGGAGTTTGTGAGTGCTCCCAAGTTAGCCTTCCTGGTATTCTTTTGGTTGCCTCTCAGACACGGCACCAAACCTGGGCTGTTTCTACCTGGCTTCTTGGCACTGGTTCTCCAATTGTTTCTCTTGCTGGTTTCCCTCTCAGAATTAAACCTCAGAGTCCGCTCTCAACGTCAGCTCCTCTGAGTTCTCACTCCCAAGCAGTTCTTCCTCTGCTTCTGAACTTGACTCCTGTTATGGCTCTGGTCTTCCTTTCCGTTCCAATCTTTGTTCTGCTCCTTCTCCTTCCTTCTCTCCTTTCTCTCCTCCCTTTCTCTCTAATGAGCATTTTTTATACCCCTGCCTTCTAGAGTTTAACTTAACCCCTCCTCCCAGCAGGTGTTCTGCCTCAACTCCTGATTGTGGAGATAAACTGCAGCAGGGGCGTGTTTTCCTCTCCCGTGACTCATTCTGCTTGTGGTTTCCCTGGAAACCATGAGCCATGTGCTTTTGTTGTCTGTCAGCTACTGAAGCCAACTCTTCCGTTTCAGCTATCTCTAAGGGGTCAGAGGGACTTTCTACACCACAGGGTGCTGCCAGGACCCACGCGGTGGGAGCCCCCCGACTCCTCTTCGGACGAGTCCGCATGGGAGAAGGAGGACGAGGAGTCCCCTGATACCTTCGGACTCGGTGCGTCCCTTCGCACTCACCGCAGTCCGAACCCCGGATTAGATCCCCTCCGGAGGATACCCGGATCTTGGATTTCGTTAGGGATATGGCCACAGCTTTGGCGATTCCCGTGGACCCCGAGGAGGAGCCTCAAACCGAAGAGCTCGAGGCCCTCCATTATGACACTCCTTCGAAGGGGGCCTTTACTATACCGGTTCCTCCGATGCTGGAACGGCTCCTCTTCCGGATGTGGGAGGCACCGGCCGCGGCGCCGGTTCTGAGCAAGCGGGTCGATTCCATTTATCGACTCCGTAAGAGCCCTGGCTTCCAAAAGGCGCAGCTACCACACCATTCCTTGGTGGTGGAATCAGCCATGCATCATCTGAAAAGCCAGAAAATGCACTCCGTGGTGCCCCTGGCAGGGAGGCCCGGAACCTGGATGCATTTGGTAGAAAGTGCTTCCAGGGCTCGATGCTTGCTTGCCGTGTCCAGTCCTACCAGCTGTACATGGGCATGTACTTGTGGAACCTGGCGAAGGAGCTTGCCGGCTTCGCTGCTGGTCTCTCCGGGGGATCCTTTGCAGAGGTTCAAGTCCTTGTCCTCGGGAGTTCGGGAATGCTCTAATTTCATGTCCCGAGCAGCCTACGATGGCTTCGAGGACTCAGCCCGTGTTGCGGCGGCCGGCATCGCGGCTCGACACCAGGCATGGCTGCAGTCATCAGACCTCGAGCCATGGGTACAGGACAAGTTGGTCGATGTCCCTTGCCGAGGTGAAAACCTTTTTTGGCAAGCCCATGACCGAGAAGGCTGCTGAGCTCGAAACCAAGCACCTCACTAGGACAAGGCTGTCCATGAAAACTTCTGCCCCTTCTCAGAAAAAGAAGGGCTCGGGTAAGAAGTCCTTTTATCCGAGGAAGGCGACTGCCTACAAACAGTTGCCACATTACCAGGCCTCCCCCAGCAGGGTCAGCAGACCAAGGGGCAGGGACATGGGCCCCGTAGGCAGAAGACCCCCAAGCCTCCGGCTCCTGCTCCCCACTCAGCAGGGTGGGGTTTTTTGACTCCCAAAGCAAAGCCTCTCCGTCTCTGCTGTCCCATCCCTGCACAGGAGGTCGACTAGCCTTGTTTGCCCACAAGTGGCCACCCATTACAGGAGACAGTTGGGTCTTAAGCATAGTCCACAAGGGCTATATGCTTCATTTCCAACAGTTGCCGCCTCCTTACTTCCCAGGAGAGGCTCCAAGGCCTCCTCTGCACACAGACCTCCTCCTTCGAGAGCTTCAGGGTCTGCTGCGAGAAAAGGCGCTGGAGCCTGTGCCTCACCACCTACAAGGTCACGGTTTCTACTCCAGGTACTTCCTAGTACCAAAGAGAACCGGGGGCCTCAGGCCTATTCTCGACCTCAGAAATCTCAAGTTCTTGGAGAAAGAAAAGTTCAAGATGCTTTCTCTTGGAACATTACTGCCCTACCTCCAGCAGGGAGATTGGCTATGCTCCTTGGATCTAAAGGATGCATATACTCACATCCTCATTCATCCAGACCGCAGAAAGTACCTCAGTTTCATTGTGGGAGGAAACCATTATCAGTACAGAGTACTGCCTTTCGGCCTCACCTCCGCCCCCAGAGTCTTTACAAAGTGCCTGGCAGTGGTGGCGGCCTACTTGAGTTATCAGGGTATCTTTGTCTTCCCCTACCTGGACGACTGGCTCATCAGGGGTCAGACGTGCCAGGAGGCCAGGCAAGCCACCCTCCGAACTATCTCTCTCCTTCAACACCTGGGTTTTGTCATAAACTTCGAAAAGTCCTCTTTGCTCCCCTCCCAGAACCTAGAGTTCATAGGGGCAAGGCTAGACTCTCTGCAAGCAAAGACTTACTTGCCAGAAGACAGAGCCCAAAGACTGATGGACTTGGCAAACCAGTTTCTCAGCATGCCATTGGTTTCCGCCAGACTCTGAGGCTCCTCGGCCGCATGGCATCGACAGTGCATGTGACTCCAAATGCCCAGCTCCACATGAGGCCTGCCCAGTGGTGCCTCAGAACTCAGTGGACTCAGGCCACAGGAAGCCTCAGAGACAGAGTACTGGTGTCCAAACCATTCCTGAACTCCCTACGCTGGTGGCTGCACCCCCCCAACTTATTACAAGGGGTGCCTTTTCAGATACCTGTGTTCACAGTAGTGTTAACCACCGATGCCTCCTTGCAAGGCTGGGGGGCACATTGTCTGGACAAGTGCACCCAGGGCCTGTGGTCTCTCTGGGAGGCCACGCAACAGATCAACCTACTGGAATTTCGGGCTATTCGTTTAGCCCTCAAGACTTTCTCTCAAACCCTGGCTCACCAATCTGTCTTAGTGCAGACAGACAACCAAGTAGCCATGTTCTATGTGAACAAGCAGGGCGACACTGGATCAAGGCTCTTTTGTCAGGAGGCACAGGTCCTTTGCTTGTTTGCGCTCAGGCACAATATGTTTCTCAAGGCTGTTTATCTCCCTGGCCAGGAGAACTTCCTGGCAGACAGGTTGAGCAGAGTTCTACAGCCCCACGAATGGCAACTGCACCCATTAGTGGTTCAGAAGATTTTCCTAAAATTGGGATTTCCATCCATAGATCTCTTTGCCAGTCCCCTGAACCGGCAGCTGCCCAGGTTCTGCTCCAGGCAACTGCATCCCATGAGGTGGGCAGCGGATGCCTTCCTGATTTCCTGGTCCAAGGGCCTCCTGTATGCTTTTCCTCCCACGCCTCTGGTGGCCCGAATCTTGTTCAAGATTCTCAGGGACAAGGCCTCGGTACTTCTGGTAGCCCCCAGGTGGCCGAGGCAGCCTTGGTTTCCCCTTCTCCTTCAACTGGCAGTGGACACCTCACTACCTCTGGGGTTGCAGCCCGACCTTCTCTCTCAGGATCAGGGTTCTCTTCTGCACCCCAACATCAAATCTCTCAATTTGATGGCCTGGAGGCTGCAAGGGTAGTGTTGGCTCCCTGGGGCCTGCCTCAGGAAGTTGAAGAGGTGGTCTTGGTCTCTAGGAAGCAGTCCACCAGAAAAACCTATGCCCTGAAATGGAGAAGGTTCTCTTTGTGGTGTCAGCTACGCACAGAAGATTCTTTCTCCTGCTCTGTGCCAGTGGTGCTTCAGTACCTGCTGCACTTATCTAATCAGGGCCTCAAGTCCAATTCTGTTTGGGTCCACCTCTCAGCTCTAGCAGCTCACCACTCACTAGTGGAAGGACACTCTTTGTCGGTTCACCCCTTGGTGTCCTGGTTCCTCAGAGGTTTGCTCTTGCTCAAGCCTCCTATCCGTCCTCCAGTCCCTGAGTGGGAGTTGAATGTGGTCTTGCAACAACTGACTCGCCCACCCTTTGAGCCAATGGCTACTTGTCTTCTCCGCTTCCTTTCCTGAAAGAAGCTCTTCCTGGTAGCCCTCACCTCGGCCAGACCAATGAGTGAGCTTCAGTCCTTGGTCTGTGACAGGCCTTACACTCGCTTCTTTAGGAACAGGGCAGTCCTTAGGACTCATCCTAAATTCCTCCCAAAGGTTGTCTCCACTTTCCACCTCAACCAGGAGGTGGTTCTTCTGACATTCTTCCCTAGACCTCATGCAAGCCAGGCTGAGGCAGTCCTGCATACCCTGGACTGTAGAAGGGCCTTATCCTTCTACCTTGACCGTACGCAGGGGCATAGAAGGGCTACTCAGCTCTTTGTATCTTTTGACCCTAATAATTTGGGGTTATCTGTGTCCAATCGTACCTTGTCCATCTGGGTGGCTGACTGTATCACCTGGGCTTACAGGGCAGCTGACTTTCCCTTGCAGGGACGGGTCACGGCCCACCGTGTCAGGGCTATGGCTGCCTCAGTAGCTCATCTCCGCTCTGTACCGTTGGCAGACATCTGCAGGGCTGCAACTTGGTCCTCAAGCCAGACTTTTGCAGCTCATTACTGCCTGGAGAGGGAATCCCGTAGGGACAGTGCTTTTGGCCAGGCAGTACTCCGGAATCTCTTTGAGGTTTAGGCAACTCCTGCCTTCCAGCTCTCTGTTAGGCTACCGGTGGAGGTTCTCTTTCAGTGAAAGCCTTTCTCTGATGCTGGGACTAGAGGGAGTTCTCTTGTTCAGCCTGGGTTCCTGGTAGCCCTGAGCTAGGGAGTCACCCATATGTGAGGACTGACTTCCTGCTTGGTCCTGGAGAAAGAGTAGTTACTCACCTGTAACAGGTGTTCTCCAGGAGCAGCAGGAATCAGTCCTCACAACCCTCCCTCCTCCCCTGGGAGTTGCAGTTGTACTTAGTTCATTTTTGCATTTTTTTGTTCTGTCTTTTAGCTATGTCATCAGACTGAGCAAGATGGCACCTTTAGGCGGGAAGGGGACCGCGCATGCGTGCAGTATTCCCAAAGGCTTTCATAGAAAGCTGAGGAAATGCTCCGCAAGGGGCTCCGTCGATGTCACCCATATGTGAGGACTGATTCCTGCTGCTCCTGGAGAACACCTGTTACAGGTGAGTAACTGCTCTTTCTGAATCTTTCAGACACATTTTCTTGGTCTCTGACTGCTTTTCTTGGTACTTCAGGATCTTCTCCCCCTCGCGTTTCACAGAATAATTGCTTGGAACAGACACCTTTATTATCAATGCCGTGTTTTTTTCTCCTTTACCACACTTTGGTTTCCTCGCATCTAGTTTCTTATCAGTTGAAATGGGAATGTTCTAGGTTATCAAGAGTTCTGCATTCTCCCTAATTTTTGTGAGTCCTGATCCCAGTGCTTTTCAGGTACAGCAATATAGTGATTACAAATTTTCCAAGAGGTAAGATGTGCCACCTTGTTGTGCTTTTCTGTCTAGAAATTTTCTGCCATTAGAACTTCACAACCAGCTTCAAAATGAGTAACCGTTTCCAGTTCTTTCTTTACAGAATCTGCATATGTCTGTTTTACCAGTCTTCTCTATGCTTGCTGTGAATCATTTCGTCCATTTTTTTTTCTGTAGGGAGTAACACATGTTCATGTATGTTTGTTTTTGTTGAGTTGATGTATTTTTCAATATATTTGTCTAAGGACTCTGTTTTTTCTTTCTTATGTATATCTCATGTTGCATGATTAAAGGAAAGTTTAATAAAGTTTGTTGACTTCAGTGATGTCATTCTCGGCATTAACGAACTGCTTTGATGCCGTCACCGACTGGCTCCACATGCAGAGCCTCAGAATGAACTTCAACAAAACAGATGTCCTATTCATTACTAGAAATCAAGCCTTTACCCCCCCTCCCACCGCATCAATAAAGGTGAGAGACCCCGAGCTCCCAAGCAAGCCCACCATCCGCTACCTCGGTATCCCACTGGACCAACAGCTTCACATGAAAGCGCACATAACACCATAAAAACAATCTATTACAAGATACGAACAGTGTGCCACTTACACCCTCAGCTAGAGCTAGATGACTTCCGGACAATATTTCAGGCTCATGTAACCCCCCACTTTGACTACGCCACCTCTATTCTGCACGGACTCCCGAAGAACCCACTGAACCCACTACAGCTAGCAATGAACGTTGCTGCCCGTATTCTACACGCAGTCTCCAGAAGAGACCACATAACCCTAATCTTGAAACGGCTCCACTGATTGCCGATCCACTGCAGGCTCAACTTCAGTGTTACTGCTGACTTTCAAAGCCATCAAGAAATGTTCCGCCACCTCCCTCACGGAGCTCGTCCATCCCACTCTGCCAAACAGACCCAGAAGGACATTCACAGCCAACACACTTGTAATCCCCAACGCAATAATGAAATGCTCTCAGGCAACAAAGAACAGAGCCTTCGTGTTCTACACACCTACATGCTGGAATGCCCTCCCAGCCACCATCCGAGCCATTGCTGACCTTGCCCAATTTAGGAAGACACTAAAGCACCATCTCTTCCTTTTACACTACTCCCACACCAGTGATACATCTCAACCAAACATACCCACACACCCACCATGACAACACCTCCAGCACGCCCATATCATGCTGACACAACCTCACCACTACTCCAACTACCCAACCTGTACACAGTAATCAAATTTGTAAATAGTCCCCTAAGCATGCATTGTCGTTGCAACATTCCGCAACACTAATGCTCAAGTTGTATATAGTGTATATAGTTACCCCCTTGTTGAAATCCAAGTTACTATACCCGTTTTATGTAAGTACAATGCAGGTCCTTCCTGATTGCACAAACTAATATTATGGGTAAACCGCACTGATTCTAAAGAGCGCGGTTTAGAAAAGATGTTAAATAAATTGTAGCAGTCTTAAAATATATGCTAGGAGAGTGAACAAGATGGTATCTTGTCTGAATTGTGCAACATATGAGTTACAGTTTCAGCAGTGTTGTATACAAAGCGCAATGGGTATTGTACATGATCATGGATTTTGCAATTACAAGTGGCAAAGCTACAGAGGTGATCCCCTATTGCAGGAGTGAAACTGGATGTCTAGTCAGGTTTTCAGTGAGTAATTGCTGTTGCACAAGTCAATGTTTGTGGTATGAGCAGAGCAAGTTAATGTCTTTGTGGATGAGTAGTGTTTTTATGAAGATAAATATCTTTGATGTTTATGAGCACTTTGTCTGTGTTTGGAATTGTCTTTACTGCTCCTACTAATCGTTTTTATAGCGCTTCAAGGTGTACGCAGTGCTGTACATATAGATCTAGGACAACATTCCCTGCTATCAGTGCTTACAGTCAAATCAAGACAAAGAACATCAGAAAACTGGGGACTAGAGTATGGTAAGATACACATGTGGTGAACAAGAGAGTGAGGGGAATCGGGATCCAAAAGCAGCACTTCTGAGTTATGGAACTAGCTTATGTTCTCCAGGACCAAGCAGGAAGTCAGTCCTCATATATGGGTGACATCGACATCGATGGAGCCCTTGCGGAGCATTTCCCCAGCTTTCCAAGAAGGCCTTTGAGAATGCAGGCACGCATGCGTGGTTCCCTTCCCGCCTAAAGGTGCCATCTTGCTCAGTCTCTCTTTTTCCGTGAAGCCCACCGGACGTGTGTCCTAGTCCTCCCGGAAAATAGTTAGATTTTTTCACGATTCCTTCGACGCCGGTTCCCCTTCTGCCGGGTTCGGTACACCGGTATCGAGTCCGATCTTCTTTTTTCGGTTTTTGCCCTTCGTGGCTGGCGTTTGCGCCCTTTTTTTCTTTTTCCCTGGAAGGCCGGTCCTTTGACCTCGCGGGGACTCTTTTTTCCCCGATGGCTTCCAGTGGGTTCAAAAAGTGTGATCGGTGCAAGTAACTAATGTCTCTCACTGACACACACGACTGCTGCCTTCGGTGCCTCGGTCCTGACCACGATCCTAAGATCTGTGGACCGTGGAAAAATGTCTTCCAAGGCGTTTCGAAGTCGTCAGCACCAAAAGGAAAGGCTTTTTTCTGACTCAGCCTCTGGCCGGGCCCGGACCTCGTCTGAGGCCTTGACATCTCGGGAATCAGATCCCGAACACCGTCGGGGCTCCTCGGACAGGGGGTCCCCCGACCGGAAACGAAAGAGGAAGAAGCGGCTCGCGAGGGCGTCGTCGGAAGAGGTCCCTGGCTCCTCGAGAGCTAGGTCTCAGACCCCCGACCGTTGCTCCGGGCCCGTGGAACAGGAGAAGCCTCTTAAAGTACCTTGAGTGGAGCCGAAGTCTGCTGGACACATAAGTCCTGTAGTCCTCGTGGACTCTCCTTCCAGAGAGCCGACGTCGGGGCCCGAGTCGGGGGGCTGCTGAGTCTCCTGAGCTGGGTCTCAGGCTGACAGCCTTGGGGAGCAGACTGTCTGCCTTCATGGAACAGCAGCGGGCACTGATGGCCAGCCTGTCTGGCGCATCTGCCCCGACCACTGGGACATCGACATCGAAGTCGACCCCAGAGACCGAGCCGATACTCGAGACCATAAAGGCTCGAGGTCGACCTCGGTCGCAGTCTCCCTCGACCTCCCTTCGGGACCGAGGGCGTCGACACCGGTGCCTTCGGCATCGGGGCGGGTGCTCACAGGCCCTGCGAGGTCGGACCCCGATTCCTCATCGGACGAGTCCGCCTGGGAGACGGAGGACAAGGAGTCCCCCGACACCTTCAGGACTCATGCGTCCCATTGGACTCACCGCAGTCGGAACCCCGGAGTAGATCCCCTCCGGAGGATACCCGGTTCTCGGAGTTCGTCTGGGATATGGCCACTGCTTTGGCTTTCCCTGCGGATCCCGAGGAGGAGCCTCGAGCCGAGGAGCTCGAGGCCCTATACTATGACTCTCTTCCGAAGGAGGCCTTTACTGTTCTGGTTCCTCTGATGCTGGAACGGCTCCTCTTCCAGATGTGGGAGGCACCAGCCTCGGCGCCGGTCCTAAGGAAGCGGGTCGATTCTATCTATCGACTCCGGAAGAGCCCTGGCTTTCAAAAGGCGCAGCTACCACACCATTCCATGTTGGTGGGATCGACCATGCATCGCCTGAAAAGTCAGAAGATGCACTCCGCAGTGCCCCCTGGCATGGAAGGCTGGAACCTCGATGGTTTTGGTAGAAGGTGCTTCCAGGGCTCGATGCTTGCTTGCCGTGTCCAGTCTTACCAGCTGTACATGGGCATGTACTTCCGAGACCTGGCCAAGGAACTGGCCGGGTTCTCTGCTGGTCTCTCCGGGGAACCCTTGCAGAGGTTCAAGTCCTTGTCCTCGGGGATCCGGGAATGCTCCAAGTTTGTCCTGTGCTGCCTATGATGGCTTTGAGGCTTTGGCACATGTTGCGGCAGCTGGCATCGCGGCTCGACGCCAGGCATGGCTGCAGTCATCGGACCTCGAGCCATGGGTTCAAGACAAGTTGGTCGATGTCGCTTGCTGAGGTGAGAACCTTTTTGGCAAGCCCATGACCGAGAAGGCCGCACAGCTCGAATCCGAGCACCTCACGAGGACAAGGCTGTCTAGAAAGACTTCTGCTCCTTCTCACAAAAAGAGGGGCTCAGGTAAAAAGCCCTTTTACCCGAGGAAGGGCACTGCCTACAAACAGTACCCACAGTACCAGGCCGCCCAAGCTGCCCCTCAGGGTCAATGGGCACCGTAGGCAGAGGACTCCGAAGCCTCCGGCCCCTGCTCCCACTCAGCAGGGTGGGGGTTTTTGACTCCTTAGGCATAGCCTCTCCATCCCTGCTCTCCCAACCCGGCACAGGAGGTCACCTCGCCCTGTTTGCCCACAAGTGGCCACTCATCACTGGAGACAGTTGGGTGTTAAGCATAGTCCACAAGGGCTATCTGCTACACTTCCAACAGCTGCCTCCTCCATATTTTCCAGGGGAACCTCCAAGGCCTCCCCTGCACACAGATCTTCTCCTTCAGGAGCTCCAAGGTCTGTTGGTGGACAGGGCAGTGGAGCCTGTGCCTCCACACTTACAAGGTCAAGGGTTTTACTCCAGGTATTTCCTGGTGCCCAAAAGAACTGGTGGCCTTTGGCCTATTCTAGACCTCAGAAATCTCAACAAATTCCTAGAGAAGGAAAAGTTCAAGATGCTTACTCTTGGAACACTTCTGCCCTACCTCCAGCAGGGAGATTGGCTATGCTCCTTAGATCTAAAGGATGCGTACACTCACATCCTCATTCATCCAGACCACAGAAAGTACCTCAGGTTCATTGTGGGAGGAAACCATTATCAGTACAGAGTACTGCCTTTCGGCCTCACCTCTGCTCCCAGGGTCTTCACCAAATGCCTGGCAGTGGTGGCGGCCTACCTAAGAAATCAGGGAATCTTCGTCTTCACTTATCTGGACGACTGGCTCATCAGGGGTCAGACATGCCAGGAGGCCAGACAAGCCACCCTCAGAACTATTGCTCTTCTTTAAAGCCTGGGATTTGTAATAAACTTCGCAAAGTCCACTTTGCTCCCCTCCCAGAACTTGGAGTTCATAGAGGCAAGGTTGGACTCTCTGCTGGCAAAGGCTTGCCAGAAGACAGAGCCCAAAGACTGATAAACTTGGCAAGCCAGTTTCTCAGCAGGTCCCTGGTCTCCGCCAGACTCTGCCTGAGGCTTCTTGGCCACATGGCTTTGACGGTACATGTGACCCCCAATGCCGTGCTCCATATGAGGCCTGCACAGTGGTGCCTTCGGACTCAGTGGTCACAGGCCACAGGCAGCCTCAGAGACAGGATAAGGGTGTCCAGACACTTTCTGAACTCTCTCAGCTGGTGGCTGCCCCACCCAATCTGCTGCAGGGGGTGCCTTTTCAGATTCCTTGTTCACAGTGGTGTTGACCACGGACGCCTCCCTGCAGGGCTGGGGAGCTCATTGTCTAGGCAAGTGCACCCAGGGCCTATGGTCTCCCTGGGAAGCCGCACAGCAAATCAATCTATTGGAACTCAGGGCTATTCGGTTAGCCCTCAAATCTTTCTCTCCAACCCTGGCTCATCAGTCTGTCCTAATTCAAACAGACAACTAGGTAGCCATGTTCTATGTGAACAAGCAGGGCAGAACTGGGTCCAGGCTCCTTTGTCGGGAGGCACAGGACCTTTGCTTGTTTGCTGTCAGGCACAACATGCTCCTCAAGGCTGTGTATCTACCTGGCCAGGAAAACTGCCTGGCCGACAGGTTGAGCAGGATTCTACAGCCCCACGAGTGGCAGCTCCATCCTTTGGTGGTTCAGAAGATTTTCCTGAAATGGGGACTTCCATCTATAGATTTGTTTGCCAGTTTATTTATTTATTTATATTCTCTTATATACCGCGGTATTCTGCATCAGTGCGGTTTACATTGAACAAACTGAAATTACATTGAACAGGGCATTATAATTTGGAGATAACTATTTACAGGGAACATGGGCTATGGAAGGTTAAGTGGCTTGCCCAAGACCACAAGGAGCACCTGTGGGACTAGAAAACCCAGTCCTTCCGGCCCAAGGTTGCTGTCCTCTAGTGGGATTTGAACCCCCGACCTTCCGGCCTGAAGTACCTTGCCCCAACCACTAGGCCACTCCTCCCACTGAACAAACAGCTGCCAAAGTTCTGCTCCAGGCAACCGCATCCTCTGCGGATAGCAGCAGATGCTTTTCTGATAACATGGTCTCAGGGCCTCCTGTATGCATTTCATCCCACGCCCTTGGTGGCCCGGACCCTGTTCAAGATTCTTTAGGACAAGGCCTCGGTCCTGCTGGTAGCTCCCAGGTGGCTGAGACAGCCTTGGTTCCCTCTTCTGCTTCAGCTGGCGGTGGATCCTCCACTGCCTCTGGGGTTGCAACCCGACCTTCTCTCTCAGGATCAGGGTTCCCTTCTGCACCCCAATCTCAAAGCTCTCAATTTGATGGCCTGGAGGCTGCAAGGGTAGTTTTGGCTCCCTGGGGCCTCCCTCAGGAAGTTGAGGAGGTTGTCCTAGCCTCTAGGAAACAGTCCACTAGAAAAAACTATGCTCTCAAATGGAAAAGGTTTTCTGTGTGGTGTCAGCTATGTACAGAGGATCCTTTCTCCTGTACTGTACCAGTAGTGCTTCAGTACTTACTGCACTTACCAAATCAGGGACTGAAGTCCAATTCTGTTCGGGTGCACCTCTCAGCTCTAGCAGCTCACCACTCACTGGTGGAGGGACATTCTCTGTCAGGTCACCCCTTGGTGTCCTGCTTTCTCAGATGCTTGCTTTTGCTCAAGCCTCCAATCCGTCGTCCTGCTCCTGAGTGGGAGTTGAATGTGGTCTTGCAGCAACTGACTCGCCCACCTTTTGAGCCGATGGCTACTTGCCTTCTACGCTTCCTGTCCTGAAAGACACTCTTCTTGATAGCCCTAACCTCGGCCAGGTGAGTGAGTGAGCTTCAGGCCCCGGTCTGTGACAGGCCTTACACCCGCTTCTATAGGAACAGGGTATTCTCCAGGACCAAGCAGGAAGTCAGTCCTCACTTATGGGTGACGTCGGCGCCGACGGAGCCCTCGCGGAGCAATTTTCCCCAGCTTTCAAAGAAAGCCTTTGGGAATTGCAGCGCGCATGCGCGGTCGTCTTCCCGCCCGAGGGTGCCATCTTAGCCAGTCTTCTTTTTTCCGCGGAGCCCTACAGACGTCCCCGTCTTGTCCCCGCGAAAAAGTTGATTTTCTTTCGGTTCGACGCCGATCGTTTTCCCGCCCGGACTCGCGACGCCGGTCTCGAGTCCTCTTACTTTTTTCGGTTTTTCTGACTTAGCTTTCGTTTTCGGTTTCCCTGGCAGCCCGGTCCTTTGACCTCGCAGGGGCCCTTTTTCCCCCGATGGCTGCCAGTGGGTTTAAGCGGTGTGGTCGGTGTGACCGAAATATGTCACTAACCGACACACATGACTTTTGCCTCCGCTGCCTGGGCCCGGATCATGAGGAACTGATCTGTGGGCCCTGCAGCAAACTGTCCTCAAAGGCGTTGAGAAGTCGGCGGCATCAGCGTGAGAGAATCTTCGCTGACCCCAGCCGTACCCGGACCTCGTCCGAGGCCTCCGTGTCGAAAGGCTCCAGCTCGGACCGTCGCCGGAGCTCCTCCGACCGGGGTTCTCCCTCCGGGGACCATCGTCGGAAGGAAAAACCCGCGAGGGCGGCGTCGGTGGACGCTCCTGGTTCCGCGAGGGCCAGGTCGCATAGCCCCGACAGCCGCCCCGGGTCCTTGGAGAAGGAACACATCCCGAAGCGACCTCGCCTGGAGTCGGAGATGCCTGCCCGGGTAAGTCCTGTGGTCCTTCTGGACTCGCCTCCGCGACAGCCGACGTCGGGCCCGACGCCGTCGGGGCCCGAGTCGGGGGCTGCTGGGTCACCTGAGCTCGGACTCAGGTTGACGGCCTTGGAGAGCAGACTGTCTGCCTTCATGGACCAGCAGAGGGCACTGCTCGCTGGCTTCGCTGGCGCCGCTGCCCAGACCGCCGGGACGTCGACATCCAAGTCGACCCCGGAGACCGAGCCGATCCTCGAGTCGATGAGAACTCGAGTCGATCCTCGGTCGAGGTCACCCTCGGCCTCCCGTTCGGGACCGAGGTCGCCGACGCCGACTCCCTCGGCGTCGGGGCGGCTGGCGCCGCACCCTGCCCGGGCCGACCCCACCGAGTCTTCGTCGGAGTCGGTCTGGGAGTCTGAGGAGGAAGAGTCACCTGATTCTTTCCGGACTCGGTGTGTCCCATCGGACTCACCGGAGTCCGAGCCTCGGAAGCAGTCCCCCCCGGAGGATGCCTGGTTCTCGGACTTCGTTAGGGATATGGCCAAGGCTTTGGCCTTCCCTGCGGATACCGAGGAGGAGCCTCGAGCCGAAGAGCTCGACGCCCTCCAGTATGACTCTCCCGCGAGGGAACACTTTACTGTGCCGGTTCCTCCTATGCTGGAACGACTACTCTTCCGCATGTGGGAGAGTCCGGCCTCCTCGCCGGTCCTGAGCAAGCGGGTCGATTCTATCTATCGGGTCCGCAAGAGCCCTGGCTTTCAAAAGGCACAGCTGCCACACCATTCCATGGTAGTGGAATCGGCCATGCATCGTCTTAAGAGCCAGAAGATGCACTCCTCGGTGCCTCCTGGAAGGGAGGCCCGTAACCTGGATGGCCTTGGCAAGAAGTGCTTCCAGGGCTCTATGCTCGCATGTCGTGTCCAGACTTACCAGCTATACATGGGCATGTATCTCCGGGATCTGGCTAAAGAGCTAGCCGGATTCTCCGCTGGTCTCTCCGAGGAGCCCTTGCGGAGGTTCCTAGCCTTGTCCACGGGCATTCGGGAATGCTCAAAGTTCATGTCCCGAGCAGCCTATGATGGCTTTGAAGCCTCGGCTCGAGTGGCCGCAGCCGGCATCGGTGCCCGCCGACAGGCTTGGCTTCAGTCGTCAGACCTTGAGCCCTGGGTACAGGACAAGTTGGTCGATGTCCCCTGCCGAGGCGAAAACCTCTTTGGCAAGCCCATGGCGGAAAAGGCTGCACAAATTGAGACTGAGACTCTCACCAGGACCAGGCTTTCTAGGAAGACCTCCGCCCCTTCCCAGAAAAAGAAGGGCTCGGGAAAAAAGTCCTTTTACCCGAGGAAGGCGGCTGCCTACAAACAATACCCCCATTATCAGGCCCCTGCAGCTCCCCAACAGGGCCAGCAGGCCAAGGGACGGGGTAACGGGTCCCGTAGGCAGCAAGCCCCCAAGCCTGCACCACCAGCCCCTGCTCAGCAGGGTGGGGGTTTTTGACTCGCTCAGCATAGCCTCTCCCCCCCCGCTGGTTCCTCCCAGCACCGGAGGCCGGCTGGTTCACTTCGCCCACAGGTGGTCCAGCATCACCGCAGATGCCTGGGTGCTTCAGGTCGTGCGAGAAGGCTACCTTCTCCACTTCCATCAGGTCCCTCCCTCCTATTTTCCGGGAGAGCCTCCGCGCCCCCCTCTGCACAGGGAGTTGCTCCTTCAGGAGTTAGCAGGTCTTCTGCAGGAACAGGCGGTGGAACCGGTGCCACACCACCTGAGAGGTCAAGGCTTTTATTCAAGGTATTTTCTGATACCAAAGAGAACAGGAGGCCTCAGACCCATCCTGGACCTGCGCAACCTCAACAAGTTCCTCGTGCGAGAGAAGTTCAAGATGCTTACCCTTGGAATCCTTCTGCCCTACCTCCAGCAGGGAGATTGGCTATGCTCCTTGGATCTAAAGGATGCCTACACGCACATCCTCATCCACCCAAGCCACCGACAATACCTACGGTTTGTGGTGGCAGGAAATCATTACCAGTACAGAGTACTGCCCTTTGGCCTGTCCTCCGCACCGCGAGTCTTCACAAAATGTCTCGCGGTCGTGGCGGCCCATCTCCGGCTTCACGGCCTCTATGTCTTTCCGTACCTCGACGACTGGCTCATCAGAGCAGCGTCCGCTCAGGAGGTCACCAACGCCACGTGCCGCACGGTGACTCTGCTGCAGCACTTGGGCTTTGTTATAAACTTCGCAAAGTCCACTTTGCTCCCCTCACAGGATCTCGAGTTCATCGGCGCAAGGCTGCACACTCCTCAGGCGCGAGCGTACCTACCGCTCGACAGGGCTCAACGGCTCATGGACCTAGCCGACCGCTTTCGCAGCCAGCCCCTGGTCTCCGCCAGGCGCTTCCTGAGACTGCTCGGCCATATGGCTTCCACCGTCCATGTGACCCCCAATGCCCGCCTGAATATGCGGTCTGCTCAATGGTGTCTCCGCCAGCAGTGGCGACAAGCCACGGGCGGCCTAGCAGACCTAGTGCGCGTTTCCGAGCCGCTGGTCTCGTCTCTCCGGTGGTGGCTCCGGCAGCCGAACCTGATATTCGGAATGCCTTTCCAGTCACCTCAGCCGACCCAGGTGCTGACCACCGATGCATCCATCCTGGGCTGGGGAGCACATTGCCAAGAGGCACGTACTCAGGGCCTCTGGACCACGTGGGAGTCGGCTCAGCAGATCAACTTCCTGGAGCTCAGGGCGATCCGCCTAGCTCTCAAGGCCTTCTCCCACCTGACTTCCCAACAGTCCGTCCTTGTCCAGACGGACAATCAAGTTGCCATGTTCTACGTGAACAAGCAGGGGGGCACGGGCTCCTTCCTCCTCTGCCGGGAGGCACAGAAGCTCTGCTCTTGGGCCGTCAGTCACGGCATTCTCCTCAAGGCAGTTTATCTCCCGGGCCAAGAAAATTGCCTTGCAGACAAACTCAGCAGGGTCCTCCAGCCGCACGAGTGGCGTCTGGATCCCTTGGTAGTTCAGAAGCTCTTCCTCAAGTGGGGTCTCCCCACGGTGGATCTCTTTGCCAGTCCTCACAACCGGCAGCTTCCTCGCTTCTGCTCTCGTCAGCCACACCCCCTTCGGGTTGCGGCGGACGCCTTTCTGATCTCGTGGTCGGGGAGCCTTCTGTACGCTTTCCCTCCCATCCCGCTAGTCTCTCGGACTCTTCAAGGTTCTCCGAGACAAAGCCTTCATGATCCTGGTGGCCCCTCGCTGGCCCAGGCAGCCGTGGTTTACGCTCCTGCTGCAACTGGCGGTGGAGGATCCAATCCCTCTGGGGGTACAACCGGATCTCCTCACTCAGGATCAGGGGTCCCTCCTGCACCCCAACCTCAGGTCTCTCAACCTCATGGCCTGGCTGCTGAGAGGGTAGTCCTTGCTCCCCTTCTCCTGCCGGCGGAGGTGGAGGAGGTCGTCTTGGCTTCGCGACGGCCTTCTACCCGCAAATGCTGCGCCCTTAAATGGCGTCGCTTTGCAGTCTGGTGTACCCAACAGTCTCAGGATCCCTTCTCCTGCCCGGTGTCGGTGATCTTGCAGTACTTGCTGCACCTCTCTAATCTGGGACGTAAGTCCAACTCCGTCAAAGTTCACCTCAGTGCTCTTTCAGCACATCATGTGCCGGTGGACGGCAGACCTCTCTCCAATGACCCTCTCGTAGCGAGGTTTCTCCGAGGTCTCCTCCTACTTAAACCACCTCTGCGCCCGCCAGCGCCTGACTGGGACCTGAATGTGGTTTTGCAGCGGATCACCTGTCCGCCTTTTGAACCTATGGCTACCTGTTCTCTCCGTTTTCTGTCTTGGAAAACACTGTTCTTGATAGCCCTCACTTCCGCTAGACGCGTAAGTGAATTGCAGGCCCTCGTGTCTGATCCCCCTTACACTAGGTTCTACAAGAATAGGGTGGTCCTACGGACTCATCCGAAATTTCTGCCTAAAGTGGTCTCCCCTTTTCACATCAATCAGGAGGTGGTACTTCCAACCTTCTTTCCCAGACCACACTCCAGCCGAGCTGAGACGGTCCTCCATACCCTGGACTGTAGAAGGGCTCTGAACTTCTACCTTGACCGTACGCGGGAGCACCGTAAAGCTGCTCAGCTTTTTGTGTCTTTTGACCCCAATAGATTGGGGCTCCCGGTCTCCAAGCGTACTCTGTCCATCTGGGTTGCGGACTGTATCTCTTGGGCTTATGGGGCAGCCGGACTCTCCTTAGAAAGTAGAGTCACGGCTCATTGCGTTCGGGCAAAGGCCACGTCAGTGGCTTACCTCCGCTCTGTTCCGCTGGCAGACATCTGCCGGGCCGCTACTTGGTCTTCGAGCCAGACTTTTGCGGTCCATTACTGTCTCGAGAGGGAGTCCCGTAGGGACAGTGCTTTCGGACAGGCAGTCCTCCGTAATCTCTTTGAGGTCTGAGCAACTCCTACCCTCCATCCCGGATGTGGGCTACCGGTGGGTGATAATTCAGCGAAGATTCTATCCTTCTGTGCTGCTGAGCTAGAGGGAGCTCATTTTTGTGCTTAGGGTCTCCGGTAGCCTTGAGCTTGGGAGTCCCATAAGTGAGGACTGACTTCCTGCTTGGTCCTGGAGAAAGCGTAGTTACTCACCTGTAACAGGTGTTCTCCAGGAGCAGCAGGAATCAGTCCTCACTACCCTCCCTCCTCCCCTTGGAGTTGCAATCGTCTGCTTATGTTCTTTTTGCAAATTTTTATGCTGTCTTTTTTAGCTATGTCATCCGACTGGCTAAGATGGCACCCTCGGGCGGGAAGACGACCGCGCATGCGCGCTGCAATTCCCAAAGGCTTTCTTTGAAAGCTGGGGAAAATTGCTCCGCGAGGGCTCCGTCGGCGCCGACGTCACCCATAAGTGAGGACTGATTCCTGCTGCTCCTGGAGAACACCTGTTACAGGTGAGTAACTACGCTGTCCTTAAGACTCATCCAAAGTTCCTCCCAAAAGTTGTCTTCTCCTTCCACCTTAACCAAGAGGTGGTTCTTCCAACATTCTTCCCTAGGCCTCATGCAAGCCAGCTGAAGCAGTTCTGCATACCCTGGACTGTAGGGAGGGCCTTATCCTTCTACCTTGATCGTACGCAGGGGCATAGAAGGGCTACTCAGCTCTTCATATCTTTTGACCCTAATAATTTGGGGTTATCTGTGTCCAAGCGTACCTTGTTTACCTGGGTAGCTGACTGTATCACCTGGGCTTACAGGGCGGCTGACCTTCCTTTGCAGGGTCGGGTCACGGCCCATCGTGTCAGGGCAATGGCTGCCTCAGTGGCTTATCTCCGCTCTGTACCGTTGGTGGACATCTGCAGGGCTGCAACTTGGTCCTCAAGCCAGACTTTTGCGGCCCATTACTGTCTGGAAAGGGAGTCCCGTAAGGACAGTGCTTTTGGCCAGGCAGTACTCCGGAATCTCTTTGAGGTTTAGGCAACTCCTGCCCTCCAGCCCTCCGTTGGGCTACCGATGGAGGTTCTGTCAGTGAAAAGCCTTTCTTTGATGCTGGGACTAGAGGGAGTTCTCTTGTTCAGCCTGGATTCCTGGTAGCCCAGAGCTAGGGAGTCACCCATATTTGAAGACTGACGTCCTGCTTGGTCCTGGAGAAAGAGTAGTTACTCACCTGTAACAGGTGTTCTCCAGGAGCAGCAGGATCAGTCCTCACAACCCTCCCTCCTCCCCTGGGAGTTGCAGTTGTACATAGTTTATTTTTACATTTTTGTGTGCTATTTTTTAGCTGTGTCATTTGACTGAGGAAGATGGCACCTTTAGGCGGGTAGGGAACCGCGCATGCGTGCCTGCATTCCCAAAGGCTTTCTTGGAAAGCTGGGGAAATGCTCTGCAAGGACTCCATTGATGTCGATGTCACCCATATGTGAGGACTGATTCCTGCTGCTCCTGGAGAACACCTGTTACAGGTGAGTAACTACTCTAATTTTAACAGTAAGGTTCCTGTGGCATTTTCTGTTGCATGAACTAGTATTTTTTAAAATTAAATGAGAGATTTTTTTCAGGTACAGCACATACTAGTTTTATAATTTCGTTGGAATGTTTAATGGAAATATGTTGAATTATATATCAAAATAGTAAACTTATCTAAGGGCTTTATAAAACGTTGGAGTTGCTGAAGAAAATAGTTACCCCTTAATGTCTTGCGCATAATCTGCTATGGCAGGTAATCTGTTTCTTATGACCCTATTTAAATATGGAATTGAGCCACCATCATTTGGACCAGAGTGATTGAATTTGTCATAGTCTCTATGAGAGGGCTTTTAATTTAAACAGTAGTTTCTGATGTTTTTCTCAGAATTATGCTTTTAATTGCTTTAGCAATCTAGTATAATCTGAGTAAGGAAAAGAACTGGGATTGTTTTAAGTTACTTTGAACACGACAAGTACATTTATTTTTAACTAAAGAGTTTAACAAGATCCTTTTTTTTCCATCTTTCATGCCTTGTGGAGCATCTGTATTAGATATGTTTGTGGTATTTTCATCATTGTGTTGCTTTACTCTGATCATTTTTTGAATCTTTCTTGGCTTCATGTTAAAGGTCCTGTTGGTCCTTCAGGGTACAACTGGTAATTGAGTGTATTATGCAGAAGGAAATACTTTTGAGCATGCAAATGTTTTCATACTGCTTACTAGTAGCAGTGTAGACGAATCTTGCACAATCCTGTATTTCTCTGAAGACTAGTGAAACTGTCAACACCAGCCACTGTGGGATCTCAAATTCCAATGGAATCAAAATACCCAGCTTTTTTATCAGCTTTGATTTGTTCTGTAGTTCAAATCCAACCTCACTAGATGTGTCCTATTTGCATCACTAAAATGTCACTTCCTTATCATTCCTCCAGTTTAGTCCTCCACCTCTGGGTTGTGCACCTCCTCCTGCAGCTTGGAGACTGGGCATGTCAAAGTCGTGACATCACTGGATATAGCCTGCTGGTATCTCCCATCAGCCTCCAGTGTGTCCCGTCTCCATGCAGCAGGAGGACATAGTGAGCCTAGCATCTCCAGGAACAAGCAGGAATGAGTCTTCACATATGGGTATCGTCGGTACTGACGGAGCCTGCGCGGGAACACTCCCCAGCGTCCAATCAGAAAGCCTTTGTGAGCATCCCACAGCACCTGCATGCTGCCTTCCTGCCTTTCCCAACTGTCTCTCCTCAGTTCTTCTTTTTCCGCGGAACCAGCAGGTCGTGTTCCTGTCACCACAGAAGAATTTCTTTGTTTTTCTTTATTTCTTTTGTGTCGCGTCTGCCTTCTTCGATGCTCTACCGGTACCGCCGGTCTTTCTTTTCTTCCTTAAAAAAAAAAAAAAAAAAAGATTTTTCTTCAGTTTTTTCTTCAGGTGCACTTGCGTTTTGGGCCTTAGGCCCAAAACATATTTTCCTTAACATGGAAAAGCCTGCCTCAGGGTTTAATAAGTGCACAAAGTGTGGCGGTACCATTTCCGTCACCGACACCCACGACTGGTGTCTAAAATGTTTAGATCCTGACCATTCCATCACGGATTGTATGTCCTGTTCTATGATGTCTAAAAGAGGTCGGCAGAACTGAGCTGCCAAGCTCAGTACCCTGTTTCCCTCTGATGCGGCTTCAGTGGCATCAACGTCGTCCAGGGCTGCTTCTTCCTCACATGGATCTCAGGTAACTAAGCATAAATCCAGCCGGTCCTCGAAGGGTAGATCTCCTTCTAAGCATCGAGATGCCTCTGACATTGCCCTCGAGGATTCTGCACCGGCAAAATTACCCCGGCTTTAGGCTTTGGCCTCTAAAGCATCATCATCGGGGTTCCAGGATGATCTCGATGGCGTGGCCTCGACAGATCACCTGGTGCCATGCTCTGGGGTACCGGTGGCTTCACCCGGTACCGACTTCCAGGCATTGGCGGCGTCGATGGATCAGAGGATTCTGTCCATAGAACGTAGTCTGGTGGCTTTCCTTGTGGCATCGACGCCCCTGGTACCGCAACAGACTACTTCACTGGTACCGGCTCTAGCACCGCCATCGGTACTGATCCCGGGTCCGGTGGCATCGACATCGGCTTTGGTGTCCACTATGCCAGTACTCTGTCCTCTGAAGCCCTCTTGTACCGATACCCCGGTACCGGTTATTCCTGATACCGATCGGTACAGGTATCGGGCTTTGCAAGAGCATCCGGACAGACGATACTTTGATTCCTCTGAAGACTCTGAGGATTCTGAAGAGTCTGTCGATGCAATGATGCTTCTTCCACAGGAGGAGTCCTCTCCTAAACGAAGGATGTCTCCTTCAGAGGACTTGTCGTTTCAAGACTTCATCAGGGAGGTGGCTTGGGGCCTATCCATCACGGTGGCCCCTGAGACAGAACCCAGAGCCAAGGAGTTAGATATTTTACAATATCCTAAAACTCCTAAGGAGGCAGCTACCTTGCCTGTTCATGAGATTTTGTATTATCTCATGTTGAGGATGTGGGAAGCACCTCTTACCACCTCTCCTCATTCTCGCAGGTTAGATACCATGTATCGTGTCCCTCCTTGTCCTGGTTTCCATAAAACTCAGCTTCCTCACCGCTCTATTGTGGTTGAGTCTGCTATGAAAAAGATTAGAAGTGCCAAAAGACATGCCTCTAATCCTCCAGGACGTGAATGTAGAACTCTGGATGCTTTTGAACGTAGAGTTTTTCAAGTTTCCATGCTTGCTGCGAGAATTAATTCCTATAGTCTTTACATGGGAATGTTCCTAAAAGAAGTCACTGATCATTTGCAGACTTTAAGTCCTTTCATTTCTGAAGATAAGACAGGACTTTCTCACTTGGCTCAAACATGCCCAAGATATCTCCAAATTCTCCAACTGTGCAGCTTTCGACTCCTTTGAATGTGTAAGGAGAGCCTCAGCTATTGCCATAGGTGCACATAGAATTGCTTAGCTTCAAGCATCTGATTTGGAGATCTGGGTACAAGATGAATTGGGAAATATCCCTTGTACAGGTGAAAACCTGTTTGGTAAAGATTGGCAAGCAAAGGCCAACCAGATGGATGCTGAAAATTCTGCCTTGGATAGACTATCCAAGTCTACAGCTGCTCCTGTTAAGAAAAGGTTGTTCAAGAAAGCACCTTTTTCTAAAAAGGTAAGATTTTATCCTGCTTATGGTCAGCGGGCATCTTCGGCAGCTCAGTTCCCTACCAAACGTCAGCAATCATCCAAACAGAACAAAGCAAAGGCTGCTAGGCCTCCTCCAGCCCAGCAACCTCAGCCCCCTCAGGGCCTTTGACTTTCCGCTAGAGAACTTAGCCTTTCTGGTTCTGGAAGGACCAGAGCCCTCCACCATTCCAGGAAGGTTATGTCATTTTGCTCCCAGGTGGGGACAAATTACAGCAGAGCATTGGACACACTCCATCATAAAAGAGGGGTACAAACTTCATTTTTCAAGCTTGCCCCCTCACACAAGAGTTCACGAGTTCAATTCTCCAACCTCCCTCCTCAACCTGTTGGGGCAGGAGATTGCCACCTTTCTCGCCCAGGGGGCAATAGAGGAAGTGCCTCTTCAACAACAGGGCACAGGTTTCTACTCCCCCTATTTTCTTATTCCAAAGAAAACAGGGGGCTGCAGACCCATCTTAGATATCAGAGAATTGAACAGATTCCTAGTCAAGGAAAAATTCAAAATGATTTCTCTGGGAACTCTGCTGCCATACCTTCAGAGTCAGGATTGACTTTGTTCTCTAGATCTCAAGGATGCGTACACCCATGTTCTCATCCATCCAAATCACAGAAGGTTCCTTCGGTCCCTTTTTCAAGAGAAGCACTATCAATACAGAGTGCTCCCTTTTGGTCTGGCCTCTGCACCAAGGGTGTTCACAAAATGCATGGCAGTGGTAGCTGCATTCGTATTCCCTTATTTGGACGACTGGCTCATTCGAGCTCCCACTCAGAGGCCAAGAGTTCTCTAGCCTGCACAATGCATATCCTTCAGTATTTAGGGCTGATAATAAACATTCCAAAATCCAGTTTAACCCCTACTCAGTCCCTGGAGTTTATAGGGGCTATCCTGGATACCACAAGGGCAAGGGCCTATCTCCCCCAGGCCCGTTGCCTTCGCTTGGTGCAGTTATCTTCTCAAGCAGTGTTGAAGCCCCACTTAACTGCTCGAGAGATGTTACTGTTACTAGGCCACATGGCATCCACCGTGCATGTGGTACCATATGCTCGCCTTCACATGAGGGCAGCTCAGTGGACTTTATCCACCCAATGGACCCAGGCATTAGACTGCCTGTCAGACAAAATAGCAAACACAAGTCGCCTCATTTTGTCCCTCCAGTGGTGGAGGTCCCCTCAAAACCTGTTGCTGTGGTCCCCCTTTCAGCAGTCTCTTCCCCAAGCAACTCTCACAACAGATGCTTCTCCAATGGAGTGGGGAGCTCATCTGCAAGACCTCTCCACCCAGGGCATCTGGTCCCCACAGGAGAGTTGTCTACATATCAATCTCTTGGAACTCAGAGCTATTTTCCTTGCTCTGTGGGTGTTCCACACCCTGCTCAGCTGCAAGACAGTTCTTATCCACACGGACAATCAGGTAGCCATGTTCTATGTGAACAAGCAGGGAGGAATTGGCTCTCTGTCACTTTGCAACGAAGCTTTGCGACTGTGGGCCCTCGCCAGAGAGCATCAGATTCATCTTCTGGCAGTTTATCTTCCAGGCGTTCAAAACTCTTGGGCAGACAGGCTCAGTCAAGTTCTGCTTCCACATGAGTGGTCCCTACATGTGGACCAGGTGGCCAGGATTTTTCAGATTTTATTTTATTTATTTAATTCTCTTATATACTGTGCTATTCTGCATCAGTGCGGTTTACATTGAACAAACTGAAATTACATTGAACAGGGTATTATAACTTGGAGATAACTATTTTACAGGGAACATGGGCTATGGAGGGTTAAGTGGCTTGCCCAAGACCACAAGGAGCACCTGTGGGACTAGAAACCCCAGTCCTTCCGGCCCAAGGTTGCTGTCCTCTAGTGGGATTTGAACCCCCGACCTTCCGGTCTGAAGTACCTTGCCCCAACCACTAGGCTACTCCTCCACTCCTCCTTTTGAACCTTTGGCTACCACCTCCTTAAGATGTGGGGAACCCTGGACATAGACCTCTTTGCAAGTCCGTGGAATGCCAAACTTCCCTGGTTCTGTTTCAGAACTCCAGCTCAGGGAGCTCAGGCAAGGGATGCTTTCCTCCTTCACTGGGGTCAAGACTTCCTGTATGCCTTTCCACCCATTCCCCTAATTCCCAAAACCCTGTTCAAGCTTCAGAGAGACAGAGGCCACATGATTCTCATAGCTCCACATTGGCCACGGCAAGTGTGGTACCCTCTGCTTCTACATCTCTCTCAAGCTCCCTCCCTCGAGTTAGGGTCTGCTCCAGATCTCCTATTTCAAGAGGACGGAAAGTTATGGCATCCCAATCCCCAGTCTCTGCATCTCAGGGCTTGGTTGCTGAAGGCCTAGATCTCCAAGATCTTCATCTTTCTCAACAGGTGAAAGATGTTCTTTATGCTTCCAGAAAACCTTCCACTAGACGTTCTTATGCTTTCAAGTGGAAGAGGTTTACTTTCTGATGCTCTGAGAAGGGTCTTAACCTCCTTGCCATACCCCTGGAATCTTTGCTGGAGTATCTCCTCCATCTGTCTAATGCAGGCCTTAAGACAAATTCAGTAAGAGTCCATCTGAGTGCTATTGCAGCTTCCCTTAAACCTCTAAATGGACAACCTATTTCCTCTCATCCTCTTGTAGCAAGGTTCATGAGAGGCCTCCTTTTAACAAAGCCTCCCATTAGATCACCTTCGGTGGCATGGGACTTGAACCTGGTTCTTGATCAGCTTATGAAGCCACCTTTTGAACCTTTGGCTACCACCTCCTTGAAATAACTTTCTTGGAAAGTTATGTTTCTCATTGCAATCACATCAGCATGTCGTATTAGTGAATTGCAAGCACTTGTAGCTAGTCCACCTTATACAAGGTTCCATCATGACAAGGTAGTCCTTAGAACTCATCCACACTTTATGCCTAAGGTGGTTTCGCCCTTTCACCTCAACCAGGAGGTCTACCTACCTGTCTTTTTTCCAGGACCTCATGCATCAAGTGCAGAGAGGAATCTTCATACCCTGGACTGTAAAAGAGCTCTGGCTTTTTACTTACAAAGGACACAGCAACATAGAAAGTCCTCTCAGCTCTTTGTTGCCTTTGATCCTTCTCATTTGGGACTACCAGTCTCGAAGAGAGCACTATCCAACTGGATTGCCCAGTGTATTTCTTTCGCCTTTCAGAGTAAGAACCTTTCTCTGGAGGGCCATGTCACAGCTCACAATGTGAGAGCCATGGCAGTCTCAATGGCTCATCTGAACTCTGTCTATTGACGACATCTGTCGAGCAGCCACTTGGGCCTCGGTTCATACCTTCACAGCCCATTACTGCTTGGACAAGGACTCCCGCTGGGATGCCTTGTTTGGTCAGGCTGTACTCAAACTCCTGTTCCATACTTAATCAACTCCTACCCACCATCCCTGATGGGATGCCAGAGATCCATGGGGGGAAGTGGAGCCCTGTCCCAGGGATACACAACTTCTAAGGTCTCTCCCTGGCATCTAAAGCTAGGGAGTCCCCATATGTGAAGACTCATTCCTGCTTGTTCCTGGAGATAGCACAATTACTTACCTGTAACAGGTGATCTCTGGGAACAACAGGAATGTCTTCAGAACCCACCCACCTCCCCTAGGAGTTGCATCTCTCTATCTTTCCTTTCCTTCTCTCTCTCTCTCTTTGTCTCAGCTTTAAAACTCAACTGAGGAGAGACAGTTGGGAAAGGCGGGAAAGCAGCACGCAGGCGCTGTGGGATGCTCCCAAAGGCTTTCTGATTGGACGCTGGGGAGCATTCCCGCGCAGGCTCCGTCGGTACCGACGATATCCATATGTGAAGACTTATTCCTGCTGTTCCCAGAGATCACCTGTTACAGGTAAGTAACTGTGCTTTCTGGGCTCTCTTGGGGGGAACAGATAAGGAGCATTTAGTGTGACAAATTCTATTCTGATTTTACTTTTGATTTTACTTTTAATTCAGTTAAATGGCAATCAGGAATTAGTTTCCTTTAGTTATTAGGAACAAATTTCCTTATATTTACAGTAATTTTAACTTTGATCCTGGCTCTTTAAATTAGTAGCAGCTCTCGCCTTCCCTCCTTGTCAGTTATTTTCACTTGCTGCACGCATTCGCCGGTGCGGATCTCTCTCCCTGGACAGTACGGGAGAGAGCTCCGGGACCCGTAAAGCCACTCTGAAGCTGTGTGAGGCTGAGCCTCTCCGTTGCTGCGGGATTTTAATTTTACTCTGTGGATTTAATTTTACTCTGTGGAACCGGCTGAGCGGTCCTCGCCACAGCTGCCAGGCGCATCAGCGCGGCTTGAGGATCGGAAGAATTCAAGGCGGTAGGAGCAGGCTGCGTGGCTTTTGGCCTTGCAGGTAAGGCCTTCGGGCTCGGTCGGTCTGCTGAGGCCGCCTTTTTGCAGCGGCTGTTGTTCTTGGCGCCAAAATTCATTGGCGAAGGGACGGCCATTTTCTCTCTAGGTATTTGGACTGCATGGCGAGAGCTGCAGGGAGCTGCCTGTGTGAGGAAGACAACAGGCAGAATAGCTAGATTTTTGGGCCTAGTGTTTTTCTTTCTTTTGTTTGTAGGTTTTTTGAGGCTCGGGGGGTTCCTCAGCCTTAAGGGGGCTGTTGTCAGTCCTCTTTATTTTTAAGTTTATTCTTAGTTTTATAGGACAGCAGTTTTGGCATTGATCTCTGATACCACATGTTCTTTCCCTCCTAAAAATGTCTGAGGAGCATCTGTTAAGTACCGGGATATTAGGCATATTGCCAGCTTTTAGGTTCAAGAGCAGAGCCCTAACTTGTAGTTGGAAGGAGGGACAGCCTGGAAGTGTGTCTTTGTGTATTCTATAGTGAAAGTTGCCCAAATGCCTGTGGTTTCACAGGGACAGGTTTAGGAAACCTTAGGATATAAAAAAGTATATAACAGTTAACTGTCAACCAAGAAGTGCCTGTGCTACGGTCTATGGCCACCAGAGGGCAGCTGGTACACTCAATAGTGCCTTTCTGTGACCGTGTGTATGCAGCCATATCAGATTGATCTTTCTTTGCAAGTCAGGGAAGAAATAACCACAGGGCCACCTCATGGGCTCTCAGGGGTTAGTGACTAAACAAGCAACTGACTAAATATTCCTATCAAATGGTATATAATACATGACCATAGCAGAAGGAAAATCACTATTAGAACATATTGAATAAGACAGGTACAATTTTCCTGAAATATGCAAAAATTAACCCGGCTGCAGAATGTGTATTAAAAATTTAAAGTAGGCCTTCAAAGGGTTAATTAAAGCTCTTAACTTCTGTATCGTTGGGCTCTGGTGCCCTAAAGGCCACCGGATGGCAGCGCTGCTTATGAATCACATATAGTATTCAGTGCCCCCATCCCGGGGGGGGGGGGGGGGGAGGTGGTAAAAAAACAAAATCGTATTACTCTTCAGGTTCACACAGGCAGCAACCTCTAAGACCTCCATTTCCAAGGTTGTCGGTGTATCCCACTGCTATTTCTCTGACTGCAGGAGGAGCAGTTCGGGTAATTTTAGCTGATCTGCTTTGATTTCATTGGAGTTGGCGGAAACTTGGTTTTTGGAGTCCTATACTTTAAAAAAAAAAAAAAAAAAAAAAAAGGGCATAGCTGTGTTGATTTACAAGAATCTCCTTCCGCTATCCATAGAAGGTCCTATAAAGCGTTAAAGTCGGTTTATATGGCAGGGTAATATTTTGGCTTAGCTGCTGTGATATAGCGCTATGATCCGCTGTAAACATATTCACGTCAAAAGGAATTATGGTGATAACTCTCTTGGACAGTTGTAACAGGTGCTTGGGTGAGCGCCATGGCCAGTCCACAGATGAATGCTCTGCCATAAGCATTATGTCATGAGAGGGGTTTTATAGTTGTGTGGTTTCTTAATGGAAAATATTCCCGTTTAGTTTGGCTTTGCCCAAATTATAAGATTTTACGGTAGATTTGTAATGTCTTAATTTTGGCTATATGTGGTTTAATTTTACATATGCAAAAGGCAGCTCAGCGGAGAGAGGTTGCAAAATAGAACTCTGGCCTTTGAAGCTAT
The DNA here is from genome assembly GCA_033557465.1 of Ichthyophis bannanicus. NCBI lineage: Eukaryota > Metazoa > Chordata > Amphibia > Gymnophiona > Ichthyophiidae > Ichthyophis > Ichthyophis bannanicus. Next base: position 112,828 of record JAWIIG010000024.1, on the reverse strand, counting down.
CTATGCTCCCATTCCATTTATCAGAGGTTCTTCAGTACGGAGAGTATCTGCTAGTGTTCAGCGAATGCCTTAATGGGGGCCAGAAGCACGCAGCCAGGCTAGTATTCTAGCAGCAATAGCAGCAGCTCAGATTCTAGTAGGCATACATCATATGCTGGGCTTACAAGATGGCTTCCATGCTGATCGGCTTCAGCCAAGATGGCTGCCGGTTTAGACTGTGAATGTGGAGGCAGCCTGGATGATTGACCTTGCGTTCTCTGGAAAATGCCCTGCATACACTGAATCATTTAAATTCGATCAGCTACTGGCAGGACACAATGCACTCTCACATGCTTTTTTGCTTCAGTGGTCTAAAAGTGGAGTCTTTATCAGGTGGTATAATGGGAACTTGTCTGCAGTTTCTCGGCTTCTTCATTGCTGACTCAATTGCCACTGCGGAATGAGAAAGCTGTATTTCTTAACACCAGGTGCTAGTTGAACTTAAAATATAAAGTCCATCTTTGTGCAGTCAGACGGAAAGGTGTGTTACTCTAGCAGGAAGACCGTGGATTAGTATGCCTGTGTTTAGGAGTTCTTTCTACTTCATATTGGCACGGAAAGAGCGTCTCTTAACATATACTGAAGGAATTTTTGGTTAAGAGATGTCTTTGTGGGGGGGGGGGGGGGAAGTATTCAGCTGTCTTGAATTTGCCTGTTATTGTTTGACATTTTGAGGCAAAGCAGGGGCAGGCAGGGGTACAACGTGGGTGGGTGCACCCCTTGCACAACCAGGGGGTGTGGACTCACTGTATGGAAGAGAGCCCTAGCAATCTTCTTTAGCGCAAGATAGTAAAGTAGATGGTTCACTGAAGCGATCGTTGGGGGCAATGCTCTGCCCTTACAAGCTCCCATTTGTGGAGCCTGGGGAGGCGAGAGCATGCTTCAAGTGGTTGCAGTGTTTACGGCAGTCTACTCGCCTGGAACAGGAAAGGATCAGGGAGTTGAATCGACTAGAGCCTGATTTGCTTTATGTGGCAAATGTGCATTATGGCTTAATTTGAGCGCTAGCTAATATTATTGGCTTCCTTGGGGTTCACCCGGAGATCTCTCTGGTGGAGGAATGGGGCGGCTGATGGTTCGTCCAAGTTGAGGCTCAGTAAGCTCCCATTTAAGTCTTTGTCTTGTCCTTTCCCCGTGGGCTCTCATAAGGCAACTATTTGGCGTATCGAGGCTTTCGGGGAAAGGTACTCTTGGTAGCTCCTGGTTGGACGAGACGGCCGTACTAGGCTGCTCTCATTCGCCTACTCGACAGGCTTTTCCTAGAAGTTGCCGGTAGCGGACGTTCTGCTGCGGCTAGGTCCGCGACGAATGTCTCAGGTGGATCGGTGCCCGCCTACGGTTTGGCCTTTGAGTGGGCGGGGCTGAAGAAGAAGGGTTATTCTGCGGCAGTCTTCGCCACCTTGTTGAGAGCAGGGAGGCAGGCTGCTTCTGGTACATAGGTCCGTGCTTAGCGCCTTTTTGAAGGCTGCTGTTCACGGTGGCAAGTCCGGGTGACAAAGGTGTTGGTATCCTTGGTCTGAGTTCTCTGCAGGACAGTGTCTGAAGGCACTAGCAGCCAGTTCCTTAGAGGGTCCAGCGGGTGACTGTTTCCAGCTGTAGAGGTTCTGTGGAGGGAATAGCGCTAGGTGTTCGGATCGATGTGTAGTGTTTCCTTAAGTTGGGACCCGACTGCGCTCCTCAAGGAGAGTTCGGGTGCTGCCGGGGGATCCCGATTGGGCCTTAGAGGCGTTAACTAAAGAGCCCTTTGATTCTTTACTCCAGGTGTCGGTAAAGGATTTGTTGTTATAGACAGTGGCTTTGATAGCTCTTTGTTCGGCGCGACAAGTTTCGGAGTTTCAGGCATTGTCATGTAATGAGCCGTTTTCACCCTTTCTGGATAGAGGGTGGTGTTTGCGACCAGTCCCATCGTCCTTCCAAAAGGTGGTATCTGATTTTTCTCCTGAGCCTATTGGTTTCTTTTGCAGTGATCGGTTTTCTGGAAGGGGAGGTTTGTATTCGTAGCTTACGCCGATAGGAAACATAAAATGCAGGGTGCGGCGTTCGTTTCTTTGTTTTTGTGTGTTGGTTGGAGGTCCCTGCAAAGGGGAAGCAGCAGCGAAGGCGGCCATTTCGCACTGGGTTAAGGTTGTGGTTGCCTCAGCTTTCTGGTGGCAAGGTTGTATGATTCTGGGGGGCTTTCTGACTCCTGCTGCCAGGGCGCAAGCAGATTCATGGGTGAATCACTGTGTCATTACACCAGGGGGGATTGGTAGAGCAGCTTCCAGGTCGTCTCTTCATTTCCTCAGTAACCTCTACTGCCTAAATGTTTTGGCAGTAAAGGATGCCTGTTCCGGGTCGACGGTGTGGTGAGTTGGCTGGATAGGTCCCTCCCAATGATTACTGCTCTGTTACATCCCAGAGGTGGAGGACTAAACTGGAGGAACGATAAGGAAATAGAAATTACACTTACCTGGTAATTGTCGTTCCTTGAGTGACGACAGTTTAGTCCTCATTCCCGCCCAGGGGTGTGATTTCTTCAAAGTTTATTTTCAGGTGGAGTGGAGCATCAGAGGTAAGGTACAAGGCTTGGCTCTGGGGGAGCACACCTATGTCATGCGTTTTTTGAAAGCGGTTTCCAGATTGTGTCCGGCACGTCGAATTTCTGTTCCACCGTGGGATCTCAACTTGGTGTTACGGGCGCTCGGCAGAGCTCCGTTTGAGCCTTTCTCCCAAGTTTCGGTGAAGGATTTGACCCTTAAAACTGTGTTTCTGGTGGCGATTTGTTCAGCAAGGCGTATTTCGGAGCTTCAGGCACTTTCCTGTAGGGAGCCCTTCCTATGTTTTTCGTATCAGAAAGTGGTTCTCAGGCCGGTGCCTTCCTTTCTGCCTAAGGTATCTTCTCCCTTTCATATGAATCAGGCGGTATCTCTTCCTGTCTTGCAAGCGGCGGGAGAGCAGGCTTCTGATCGAGGCCTTAGTCGCTTAGACATTAAGAAAGTGTTGCGTCGTTATTTGAAGGTCACCGAGTCCTTCCGCAAGTCAGATCGGTTGTTTGTGCTGTTTGGGGGTCCCAGGAAAGGGGAAGCTGCGGCGAAAGCATCCATTTCCAGATGGATTAAAGAGGCGATTGTCTCGGCTTACATGTTACAGGGGCGCCCGGCTCCGGTGGGTCTAAGGGCTCATTCTACTAGAGCGCAGGCAGCGTCCTGGGCGGAGCACAGTCTGGTCCCGCCAGTAGAAATTTATAAGGCGGCAACGTGGTCATCGCTGCATACTTTCAGTAAGCACTATTGGCTCGATGTGCTGGCGGCAAGGTATGCCTGTTTTGGATCAGCTGTCTTGCGTGCCTGCTGGCAGGGTCCCTCCCTTTAATATTGCTCTGCCACATCCCATAGGTGGAGGACTAAGCTGGAGAAACGCTAAGGAAATAGTAATTACACTTACCTGGTAATTGTAGTTCCTTGAGTGACAACAGCTTAGTCCTCCTTCCCGCCCTCGGGGTAATGATTTGGCACGGCACACGTTCAGTCCTGACAGCTGTCTACCCAGGTGAGTGTTTCAGATTGAACATGTTCTCGGGTTTGCTCTTTGTCGTCTGCTCTTTTCTCTCGCTAGCTGGTTATGGCTCGGCAGGCGGGGGAACCTTTTCTTTTGAGGGTAATTTCATCCTTTCCATTTTTTAGGGAAGGATCAAGTTTTCTTACCATTGTAAAAATATTATATAAGGTTAGCTAACTGTTGTTGCTTTTTTTGAGTCTGCTTTGTCAATAGTTCACTGGGGCTATAGAGAGATTCCAGTACGCTACCTCCAGTGATGCTGAAATTTGATTGGTCCAGTCTTCAAGCTGCAGGAGGAGGTGCATTATCCATATGTGGAGGACTAAACTGTTGTCACTCAAGGAACTACAATTACCAGGTAAGTGTAATTACTATATTAAAATCATTATTGAAAAGTGCTTTAACTTCACGGAATAAAATACAAGCCATCAATCAACAGGCCATTCCTGTCCTTTCATACAGCTTTGGGGTTGTGGACTGGTCTTTTAAAGATCTTGAAAAACTGGATGTGTGAACATGAAAACTCCTCCATGCCCATAAAGTGATTTACAAGAATCTATATATGCCAAGACTGTATGTCCCTAGAACTGAAGGAGGGCTAGGACTCGTAGAGATTGATTACACATACAGAGCTACTATCATAGGCCTCCAGAGCTACTTACCTGAATCCTCGGATCCAAATAGGCAAAAAGTGCTGAAATATTGGAGTAAACATCCAGATTCTGTCTCCATCATCAAACCTGGGCAAGCATTCCAATGACTAGAAGTAATGAGTGAAAATTCACAAGCATGCACAAGGAAGGCAGTAACAATTTGCAAAGCAAGAGAAGAAACTTTTCAAGGAATTAGATCAGCAAACAAGGAAAAACAAGTGGCAAATGCACAAATACAATGGGAAATAGTGTTATTCCAGGAACCCTTTATCAATGAAGAACGGACACATGAATGGTTAAGGAGGGGTGAACTGAAACCGAAGGAAGAGAGGTTGATAGTTGCAGCCCAGGGCAGCAGCTTACGGATGAGATGGTTTACAGCGAGCATTGAAAAAACTGGCAACACACACGTATATCGATTCTGTAAGAGAGACCTGGAAACGGTAACTCACCTCTCTGAAGTTCTGATGGCAGAAAATTTCTATACAGAAAGACATAATAAAGTAGCGTGCCTCATCCATTGGAAACATTGTAAGGACTACAACATCTCTGTGCCTGAAAAGCACTGGGATCATGACCCTTAGAGAATTAGGAGGTTATGATCACCTGGGATATTCCCATTCTGACCGATTGAAAAGCTGGATACAAGGAAGCTGGATATAGTGGTTAAGGAGAAAAACGCCAGAATGGTATTGATAAAAAAGGTGCCAGTTCTAAGGGACTACTCTGTGAATCTCATGGAGAGGCAGACATTCCTGAAAATACCAGGAAATGTAGTCAGAGACCAAGAAAATGTGGCAGAAAGATACAGAAATATTTCCCATTGTGTTGGGTGCTATAGGCTTGCTGAAGAAAAATTTCCAAACATATCTTGACAAACTATCCATACATGTTACATCTTATGAATTCTAGCAGGAAGGCTCTCTTTGGCACGATGCAAGTCCTATGCCAAGCCTTAGCAGTAAATTTGAGATACTGAGATCATACTCCCCATGCCCTGTCTTAAAAGTGAGGTTCACGACTGTCATGGTATGCGCAAAACTAACCTATTTGGAGAAACTGCCCCAAAGACAGACAGAGAGAGATGGGTACTGCAGGTACAGATGGATGTACATATTCATAGTCAGTCGAAAAGAATACCATGAGTCTTATTCTGCATGCTTTCCTCACTTTGTTAAATAATTACCCAGCTCACATTGTATAACTTCTAGGGGCCCTTTTACCAATGGGCGTTAGGGTGTTGCACCTAACTTGCCAAAAAGCACCATAAATGTTGCTTTAGGTACAACCCCACCACGTTAACTTGGGAGTGTGGCAGGCATTTCTCTAGCAGTTAATATGGATCACTTCCTCTAATGCACTCTGCCATAGCATTGGGCACGCTTAACTCAACCTATTGAGGTGGCATTAGATGAATATGTGGAATCATGCGGGGGACAGATCGTGTGCATTGTGAACCTAGCGCTAACTGTGCTGAGCTCACCACTCCAGCTTTCTGTCCCTAACCCCCACCCACTCATGGCCCTAACAGGGGTTGCACAGTTAAGTGTGGGAATCATCCCATGCTGTCATTGTCCCGTGCTACCTGGCATTGCATAGTACTAAGAATCTGCCGCATTAGGGAGAAGAAAATTAAAATTCTTAAAGGGCATGGCCAGTTTTATGCTTTCTTTCCTTTTCCTTTTTCATGAGAGACAAAAGAGGGACAAATAAACAGTATAGGTATACTTTAATAATGCCTAGAAGAGAAGGATCATCTCTGGTTGCTTTACTGAAAAGATTCAAGTCCTGAGATTTTCTTTATGGATTAGTCTTGGACATTAAAGGACAAAATATAGTACATTCAGATACAGTAAGTCTTCTTTACCAGAAAGGAGTTTGAACATAAGAACATAAGATATGTCATACTGGGTCAGACCAAGGTCCATCAAGCCCAGTATTCTGTTTCCAACAGTGGCCAATCTAGGTCATATGTACCTAGCAGTTTCCCCAAGGGACACAGGTTCCACAATGCTTGTATTGGTTCAAGCATTGATATCCTGGGTCCCTTCTTAATAATGTTTTATGGACCTTTCCTCCAGGAACTTGTCCAAACCTTTTTTAAACCCAGCTACACTTACAGCCTTTACTACATCCTCCGGTAACAAATTCCAGAGTTTGATTACACGTTGAGTGAAAAAATATTTTCTTTTATTCGTCTTAAATAGTTTACCCTGTAGCTTCATTGCATGTCCCCTAGTCTTTCTATATTCCGATAAGGTAAACAATCTATCTACGTTTACCCGTTCCACTCCGTTCATTTAATTTATAGACTTCTATCATATCTCCCCTCAGCCGTCTCTTTTCCAGGTTAAAGAACCCTAACCTTTTTAGCCTTTCTTCATAGGAGTATCCTTCCATCCCCTTTACCATTTTGGTGGCTCTTCTCTGAACCTTTTCTAAAATCGCTATATCCTTTTTAAGATACGGCGACCAGAATTGCACACGATATTCAAGGTGCGGTCTCACCATGGAACGATATAGAGGCATTATAATATCTTTTGTTTTATTTTCCATTCCTTTCTTTATCATACCTAGCATTCTATTTGCTCTCTTGGCCGCTGCTGCACACTGGGCCGAGGGTTTTAACATGGTATCCACAATGACGCCTAAATCTTTTTCCTGGGTGGTAGTTCCTAATGTGGAACCTTGCATCGTGTTACCATAGTTTGGGGGGTTCTTCCCTAGGTGCATAACCTTGCACTTGTCCACATTAAATTTCATCTGCCATTTTGATGCCCAGTCTTCCAATTTATCAAGATCCTCTTGCAATTTTTTAAGATAGTTGTTTTGCTGCAGGATAACATTTGTTTTTTGGTTCTTACAGTATCCTTCAAGTTTAGTTCTCCAGGAACAAACAAGAAGTTAGTCCTCACATATGGATGATGACGGTACGAATGGAGCCCACGCGGATCTACTCCCCAGCTTTCAAAGAAAGCTTTTGGAGGATACCCTGTGCATGCATGGTCACCTTCCCGCTCAAAGCTGCCATCTTGCCTCAGTCTGTCTTTTTTCCACTCCCCCGTAAAAGCTGATTTTTTTTCAACTCTACTTGTGCGATTCGATCACCACCTGTGCCTGAGTCTTGCCTCGGCGTCCTTGTTTTTTGCTCGGGTGTCCTTTAATATTTGCTTTTTTGGCGTATGGGATTTTTTCTCGTGGTCTACCTGGTCAAGACATTAGTTTGTCCTTACAAGTGTCATTTTCCCCACTATGTCCTTGACCAGCGGTTTTAAGCAGTGTGGGAAGTGCAATCGCAATGTTCCCACACGGACTGCCATTCCACCTGCATCAAGTGCCCTGGAGCAGCCCATGATGGGTCCTCCTGCCCGCTTTGCCGCCTCATGTTGGCTAAAACCCGGAGGGACCGTGAAAAGTGGCAGGGGGAGCCGTTTGGCAAGTTCTCTGGCTTGGCATCGGGAGCAGAATCCCTTCCCCTAGCAATGGGCATTATGGCATCCCAAGCCTGGGCTTGGGCGACGCCCAGGGGGGCAGGGTGTCTGACGACCTCCTGTGGATGTCGACAGCTCCATAGGAGTCGATCTGGTGTCGGGGTAAGTCCTCTTCAACTCGGTCTCAGAGCCCTCGGCACGACTTGGGACATTGGATGGGAGTGCATGTCGAAGCAGTCCTGCAGGGGTGAGACATCGGCATCAAAGGAGAAACGGGTAACCCCCAACTCTATCACCATCCGGGACTCCCTGGCCAGGGAGTCAACTCCGGCCCTGACACTGTCAGGGTCTAGAGCAGCTGCAGAGCCCTCGGGCATCGAGACACGCATGGCTGCCCTCGAGTGTAGCTTTACAGTTTACCTCGAGGCACAGCAGGGCCTGACTCCTCGTCTCTCTGGGTCGTTTGTGCCCCACATGGGAACCTCCTCACTGAGGATGTCCCCGGAGGAGGCACATCCAATCCTGGGGCACCTTGGTCGGTGTCAAAGCACTTGATGACCAACACGAAGCCATCGGACCACCATCATCGGGAGTCCTCGGTGCCTAGTCGTTCTGGAAACTGTGGTGCACCGATTGACGATTCAGGGTCGGTAGTGGACTGGGAGATGGATGAGGAGTCACCCGACACTGTGCTCCTTCGTGACATCTCATCCGACCTTTCCCCGCTGCACCACCGGTGGTGATATGCCCTGGAAGATTTAGCCTTCCTTGAGTTCATATGGAAGATGTCCCAGGCCCTTGCCTTCGTGGCAGTGCTGGAGGACGAACCTCGTGCTGAGGACCCTAGAGATCCTGCAGTATGAGGCTCTTCCTAGGGAGGCACTGACGGTGCCTGTGCCCCCTATCCTTGAAACTTCCTGTTGAGGATTTGTGAGAACCTGGTGATCGTGAACCGTTGACTCGATTCCCAGTATAGAGTCGGCAAGAGCCCAGGGTTCCAGAAAGTGCAACTCCCATACAATTCCATGGTGGTGGAGTCGGCTATGTGTCGAACCAAAAGCCAGAAGATGCATTCCTTGGTGCTCCGGTAGGGAGGCTCGCATCATGGACGCATTTGAGAGAAAGTGCTTCCAAGGCTTGATGCTCACGGCCCAGATCCAGGCTTACCAGCTATACATAGGCATGTACTTGAGAGATCTGATGAAGGAGTTTGCTGGGTTCTCAGATGGTTTGTCAGGTGAGTCCCTTAAATGCTTTCGGACTCTGGTTTCTTCGGTCAAGGAATGCTGCATATTTCAAACTCGAGCAGCGTTCAATGGCTTAGACTAGTCTGGCTTGTGTGGCCGCGGTGGGCATTAGTGCCCACTGCCTTGCCTGGCTGCAGTCCTCCGACTTGGAACAATGGGTCAGGACAATTTAGCCAATGTTCCTTGCCAGGGAGATAATCTCTTCGGCAAGCCCATGATCGACGAGGCCATTGAGCTGGAGAAAGAGTTCATGACCAGGATCAGGCTGTCCAAGAAGGTGTCAGACCCTTTCCACAGGAAGGCTTCGGGGAAAAAAACCTTCCACCCAAAGACAGAAGGCTTACGGAAACTATCCCAAGTTCTAGGCCTACCCCGCTGCTCCTCAGGGGCAGCAGCCATGGTCCCAGGGTATGACCCTCGTAAGCCCAAGGCTCCCAAGCCCCAAACAGCAGCTCAGTCACAGCCTGGGGGGAGCTTTTGATTCCTTGGGCATAGCCTCCCTAACTCACGAGGTACCAGTCCCATGGATCATGGGGGGGTCAGCTTGTCCATTTCACGGGAATTACCAATGGATCCCTTGCACAGGGAGCTACACGAGACAGAGCTCAAGTTGTTGCTCGAGTACTGGGTGGTTGAGTCCATCCCACCCCATCTGCAGGGACGGGGGTTCTACTCCGGCTACTTTCTGGTCCCCAAGAAAACAGGGGGCTTCAGGCCCATCTTGGATCAGGGCCTCAATGGCTTCCTGGTCAAGGGGAGGTTCAAAATGGTCTCCCTTGGAACCTTGCTGCCTTACCTCCTCCAGGAAGATTGACAATGCTCCTTGGATTTCAAAGATGCATACCCCCACCATACACACAGCACCATCAGTACCTCCAGTTTATGCAGGGAGGCCATCAATACCAGTATAGAGTGCTTCCCCTTGGCCTCGCCTCTGCGCTGTGGGTGTTCACAAAGTGCCTGGCTGTTGTGGCTGCTCGCCTCTGGTTCCTCAGTCTTCATGCTCCCTTACTTGGATGACTGACTCGTGCCGACTGGCACACTGGGGGAAGTGCGCAATGCAGCCCAGTACACATTGGAGTTGCTGCAGTACCTAGGGTTCGTTGTGAACTTTCCAAAGTCCAATCTCATCCCGACGCAATCCATGGAGTTCATCGGAGCATTGCTTGACTCAGACAAGGGCTTTCCTGCCCCTGAGCCGGGCTCAGTGTCTCGTCACTCTGGCGCAGCTGGTGCAGGCCGGCATTGCCATGACTGCCCGGCAAATGCTTCGCCACCTCATGCACATGCCATCCACCATCCATGTGACCCCCTTTGCCCGCCTGTGGATGCAGCAGGCCCAATGGATGCTCAGTGTCCAATGGGCACAGGCGACAGGCCACCTGGGGGGACCGTATCTGGATCCATGCCCACCTTGACAACTTCCCTGGCCTGGTAGTAGGACTTCTAAAATCTGAGAGCTGGGCTGCCATTCCAGGCCCAACTAGTTCAGCACATCCTCACCATGGATACCTCCAAGATGGGCTGGGAACCCACTGCGTCCACCTCCAGTCACAGGGATCTTGGTCCCCAGAGGAGAGTGCCTCGCAGATCAACTTGCTCAAACTCTGAGCAGTCTATTATGCATTGAGAGACTTCTGGGAACATCTGAAGGGGCAGGTTGTCTTGGTCCAGAGGGACAAGCAGATAGCGATGTTCTATATCAACAAGCAAGGAGGCACAGGTTCATGCCTCCTATGCTGGGAGGCGATCCGCCTCTGGAACTTTGCAGCGGCTAAGGGCATCAGCCTTTGGGCGGTGTACTTACTGGGCAAGGGCAATATACTGGCTGACCGCCTGAGCCGTGTTCTCAAACCACACGAGTGGCGGCTGAATCCATCAGTTCTGGCGAAGATCTTCCAGCGGTGGGGCACCCCAGAGATTGATCTCTTTGCCAGCCCGGAGAATGCACAGCTCCCGAGATTTTGCTCCAGGAGACCAGGCTGGGAGGCGGAGGATGCCTTCCTACTTCCATGGTCAGGAGGCTTCCAGTATGCTTGCCCACTGATACCGCGGGCCCTCTTGAAGATTGGGGCGGAGGTGGCCCCGTGCTCTTCATTGTTCCCCCCTGGCTGCACCAGCCCTGGTTTCCCCCTACTGCTGCTGTTGTGGCGGGTGAAACCTTCACCACTGGGCCTATCACAGGAGGGGGTCGTGCTATGTCACCCCATCCTCCGGTCGCTGGCCCTGATGGCCTGGCTGCTTAAAGGGTAGCTATTGCACACTTCCACCTCCCGCGGACGGTGGAGGATGTCCTGCTAGCCTCGCGGAAGGACTCTATGCGATGGGCTTATGCCTTTAAATGGCGTAGATTCTCAGTTTGGTGTGTGCAGCGCGACATTGATCCTTTCTCTTGCGCTATTGCGGAGGTATTGCAGTACCTGCTGCACCTATCAGGCACAGGCCTGAAATCCAGTTCAGTTAGAGTGCACCTCTATGCCATCTTGGAAAATCACCATGCTGTGGAAGACCAAGCTGTGTCTGTCCACCCATTGGTGGGCTGTTGCATGTGGGGGCTTCTCCTTTCCCAACCCCTGATTCGCCTACTGCCAGTGGAGTGGGTCCTCGATGTCATCCTGGGGAAGCTCATGCAGGCTCTTTTCGAGCCCATGGCAACATAAGAACATAAGATATGCCATACTGGGTCAGACCAAGGTCCATCAAGCCCAGTATCCTGTTTCCAACAGTGACCAATCTAGGTCATAAGTACCTAGCAGTCTCTCCACAAGACACAGGTTCCTCAATGCTTGTATTGGGTCAAACAGTGATATCCTGGGTCCCTTTTAATAATGGTTTATGGACCTTTACTCCAGGAACTTGTCCAAACCTTTTTTAAACCCAGCTGCACTAACAGCTTTTACTACATCCTCCGGTAACAAATTCCAGAGTTTGATTACACGTTGAGTGAAAAAATATTTTCTCTTATTAGTCTTAAATAGGTTACCTTATAGCTTCATTGCATGTCCCCTAGTCTTTTTATATTCTGATGATGTAAACAATCGAGCTATGTTTACCCGTTCCATTCCATTCATTAATTTGTAGACCTCTATCTTCTCCAGGAACAAGCAGGAAGTTAGTCCTCAAATATGGGTGACGTCGGCACCGACGGAGCCCTTGTGCGAAGTAATTCCCCAGCTTTCAAAGAAAGCCTTTGCGATTGCATCGCGCATGCGCGGTCCCCTTCCCGCCCAAGGATAATATCTTGCTCAATCTCTTTTTCCGCGGAGCCCAACGGACGTAGTCCAACTCCCCTCGCGGAAAAAGTGCGTCAGAACTCCTGAATATTCTCTTATTCGGCCCAGTTTGACGCCGGTTCCCCTTCCCGCCTCGATTCGGTACACCGGTATCGAGTACAGTCTTTTATTTTTCGTTTTTGTCCTTCGTGACTAGCGTTCGCGCTTTTTTTTCTTTTTCACTGGCAGCCTGGTTGTTTCACCTCGCAGGGGCCCTTTTCCCCCCAATGGATGCCAGCGGGTTTAAAAAGTGTGATCGGTGTAAAAAATTAATGTCCCTCACCGACACACATGACTGCTGTCTCCGCTGTCTCGGGCCCAGCCATGACCCGAAGGTCTGTGGCCCGTGTAGCAAAATGTCCTCTAAGGCACTTAGAAGTAGGCAGCAGCAGCGTGAAAGGATTTTCTCCGAGACTGAATCTACCTGGGTCCGGACCTCTTCAGAAGCCTCGACGTCTTGGTAGCTATCTGACTCTGTGCATTGTTGGGGGTCTTCTGAGCGGGGGTCTCCCTTGCGGGAACACTAGAGGAAGAAGAAACCTTTGAGGGCGGCGTCATTGGATGCCTCTGATCGGCCTTGGCCCTCACGGACCAGGTCGTGGAGTCCTGACCGCTGCCCCGGGTCCTCGGAGCCGGAGCGGCCTGTAAAAGTACCTTGCACGGAGTCGGAGACGCCAAGAAAGGTAACTGCTGTTATCCTCGTTGACTCTTCTCTGAGAGAACCGGCATCGGGCCTGACGGCGTCAGGACCCAAGCCGGAGGCTGCGGAGTCTTCTGATCTCGGTCTCAGAATGACAGCCTTGGAGCGCAGCATGTCTGCCGTCATGGAGCAGCAGCGGGCGCTAATGGCCCGTCTCACCGGTCCATCCGCCCTGAACACCGGAACCTCGACGTCCAAGTCGACCCTGGAGGCCGATCTGATCCTCGAGACTCTTCGAGCTCGAGTCGATCCTTGGCCAAGGTCTCCCTCAACCTCCCGTTCGGGACCGAGGTCGTCGACGCCGGTGCCCTCGGCGTCGGGACGGTCGAGATCGAAGCCCTCATGGCCAGAGCCCATTGATTCCTCCTTGGCATGGGAAACGGAAGATGAAGAGTCCCCGGACATCCACCAGACCCGGTGTGTCCCATCGGACTCGCTGGGGTCCGAGCCTCGAGGAAGGTTCCCCCCGGAGGATACCCAGTTCTTGGAATTCATCATGGACACGTCCAAGGCTTTGGCATTCCCAGCGGACACCGAGGAGGAGCCGAGGAGCTCGAAGCCCTTCAGTATGACTTTCCCTCTCGGGAAGCCCTTATGGTACCAGTCCCTCCGATGTTGGAACAGCTGATGCTCTGCATGTGGGAGTCACCGGCCTCGATGCTGGTTCTCAGCAACCGGCCTCGATTCCATCTATCAAGTCCGCAAGAACCCTGGGTTCCCAAAGGCACAGCTGCCGCACAACTCCATGGTTGTGGAATCGGCCATGCACAGGCTTAAGAGCCAAAAACGCACTCCTCTGTGCCCCCTGGCAGGGAGGCCCGGAACCTGGATGCCCTTGGAAGAAAGTGTTACCAGGGCTGAATGCTATCATGCCATGTCCAAACATACCAGCTATACATGGGCATGTACTTTCGGGACCTGGTAAAGGAGATTGCCGGGTTCTCAGCTGGCCTCTCTGAGGAACACTTTCAGCTCTTCAAGAACTTGTCCACTGGGATTCAGGAGTGCTCGAAGTTTGTCTCGAGCAGCCTACGACGGCTTTGAGGCTCCGGCCTGGGTAGCCGCAGCCAGCATCGGTGCCCAATGCCAGGCATGGCTAATGTCGTCAGACCTGGAGCCATGGGTTCAGGACAAGTTGGTCGATGTCCCTTGCCGAGGTGACAACCGTTTTGGCAAACCCATGACTGAGAAGGCTGCTGAAATTGAGACAGAGTACTTGACCCGGACAGGACTCTCCAATTAGACTTCTGCCCCTTTTAAAAAGAAGGGCTCGGGTAAAAAGCCCTTTTTCCCGAGGAAGGGTGCTGCTTACTGCAACTACTCCACTCACTAGTCCTCCCCGGCTCCGCAATAGGGGCAGCAGGCCAAGGGACAGGGGCATGGCCCACGTAAGCAGAAGACCCCCAAGCCCCAGGCACCGGCTACTTCCCAGCCGGTAGGGGTTTTTTGACTGCCACAGCATAGTCTGTCTCCAACCAGGGGTGAGGCTTTGAACAGGAGGAAGGCTGACTCTGTATGTCCACAGGTGGCCTGCAATCACCACAGATGCTTGGGTCTTACAAATAGTCTAAAAGGGCTATTTGCTCCACTTCAACCAGGTACCTCCCTCCTACTTTCCAGGAGAGCCTCTCAGACCCCCTCTACACAGGAACCTCCTCTTACAGGAGTTGGCTGGTCTTCTAGTGGTTCAGGGGGTGGTGCCGGTGCCCCCCCCCCCCCCCCCCGCCTGCTAGGACAAGGTTTTTACTCCAGGTATTTTCTGATACCAAACAGAACAGGAGGCCTCAGGCCCATCCTCGACCTGTGAAACTTAAACAAGTGCCTGGTGAGGGAAACGTTCAAGATGCTTTCCCTTGGAATATTGCTGCCTTATCTCCAGCAGGAAGACTGGCTGTGCTCTTTAGACCTGAAGGATGCTTATACGCACATCCTCATACGTCCAGACCACAGACAATATCTCAGGTTTGTAGTGGGAGGAAACCACTTTCAGTACAGAGTACTTCCATTCAGCCTTGCCTCTGCCCCCAGAGTGTTTACCAAATGTCTGGCGGTAGTGGCGGCCTTCCTCAGGAACCAGGGAATTTTTGTCCTCCCGTACCTGGGCGACTGGCTCATCAGGGCCCCATCACCTCAAGAAGCCCAACAGGCCACAGTTAGCACTATCAACATACTGCAGCATCTAGGCTTTGTCATAAATCAAGCAAAGTCCACTTTATGTTTAATGTTTATGTTTAATAAAATTTGATTGACCGCCCTTCACAATAAAATCAGAGCGGTTTACAATACATAAAAACCAATAAAAACAGTAGGGCGCAAGGCCAGTAAAATAAAAGGAAGTTACACTTTAAAAAAGAGAAAGAAAGGGGGTAAGAGAAGGTAGGAGGAGAAGAGTAGAATCATAGAGGGGGGGGGGGAGGTGGGGAGGTTAAAGGCTAGGGAGAAGAGGTGGGTTTTTAGCTGCTGTTTAAATGCTGAGTGGGAGGGTTCTAATCGGATAGAAGAGGGCAGGGAATTCCACAGTGCGGGACCAATGAAGAAAAAAGCTGAAGATCGGGTGGATTGCAAGTGGGCGGCAGAAGGGGGGGGGGAAGGATGAGCCGGGTTAGGTGAAATGAACGGGGGGTATATCTGGGAGTGTGGAAATGAATTAGATCAGCTAGATATTGTGGGGAATTGGTGTGGAGGGCCTTGTGAACCAGAGTAAGTAATTTGTATTGGGAGCGGAAGGGAACAGGTAACCAGTGTAAGTGGATAAGAAGAGGGGTTATATGGTGAGAATGAGATGAATGAGAGAGAAGACGGGCTGCGGTATTTTGGATTCTTTGAAGACGGTGTAAATGAGAGGAGGCCAAACCAATAAGGATAGAATTAGCAAAATCAACCCTGGACATAACAAGAGAGAGAAGTAGAGTAGAAAGGGCAGAAGGAGAAAGAAAAGGGCGGATAGCACGGATTTGACGCAGAAAATAAAAGGAAGTTTTAGTAATGTGTGAGATATGGGCGTGAAAGGAAAGATCTGAATCAAAGAGAACACCAAGATAGCGGAAAGTAGTGACTAGGGATATAGGAGTGTTGGAAAGGGATGGAGCTAGCGAGGGGGGGGGGGGGGCGACCGTAGGGGAACCAGATAGCAGTGGTTTTGGCCAGATTAAGGTGAAGGCAGTTTTGGGTTAACCAGTGGGTGACAGCAGTAAGGCAGTCGTTGAGAGGAGTAAGGTCGGGAGAAAGTGGAGAGGTGTGATGGAGGAGAAGAATGTCATCCGCATAGTAAAAAGCAGAAATCCCGAATTGTTGGATGACAAGTGTGAGGGGTACCAGGAAAAGATTAAAGAGAAGGGGGGCCAAGACAGAACCCTGGGGAACCCCACATGGTAAAGGGAAGGGGGCAGAGGGGGTGGGGAAGAGGGTGACATGGCTAGTACAGAAGCAGACTGGGCGTGAAGAAAAGAGTGGAACCAGTTGAAAACAGTGCCGTGAACACCAGCTTCACGGAGACGGGCTAAGAGAAGGGAGTGATGAACCAGATCAAAAGCCGCAGAAAGATCAAGTGCTACCGCAACCGAGATATCACCCCAGTCGTGCGCTACATGCAAAGAGTTAGTGAAGGCGAGAAGGATAGTTTCAACGCTGTGACCGGGCCGGAAACCTGATTGGCGGGGGTGAAGATAGTTGGTGGAGTCTAGATGGTGCGAAAGTTGTGCGAATACGATTTTTTCCAGAAGCTTGGAGAGAAATGGAAGGTGTGAGACAGGACGGTAGTTTACTGGATCGAGAGGGTCAAGGGAAGATTTCTTGAGAATTGGGCGGATTAGGGCATGCTTCCAGGGGTTGGGAAAGATACCCGAGGATAGACTATTGTTTAAGATGGAAAGAATAGGGGGAAGAGACGAGAGAGAGGGTGTGAGAAGCCAGGAGGAGGGGATGGGGTCAAGGGAGCAGAAAGTCTTATTAGAAGTGGAGATGAGTTTATGGAGTTCGGCTGAGGAGGTAAGGGCAAATGTAGACCAGGTATGAGAGTGAAGGGATGAAGGAGGGGGGGAAACTGTAGGGGGTGGGGAGGAGATGGGTGGGGGGCAGAAAGGCAAGGAAGCTCTAAGAGAGCTGACTTTGGAGCTGAAGGTAGAAGCTAACATAGAGGGGGGTGGAGCGGAAAGAACAGGCGCGGAGGTGGGGTTAGGGTGAAGGGAAGTGAGAGACCGGAGTGTGGAGTAGAGGTGCCGGGTTTGATTTGGGGCGTTGGCAATAGCATTGGAGATAAATGTACGCTTAGCTAGAAGGGTTTGGGAACGGTAAAAGGCGTGATAAGTTCTGAAGGAAGACAAGGTAACTGGGGATGGGTTTTTGCGCCAGGAACGTTCAGCTTTACGGAGTTGGGATCGAAGGAGGCGGAGGCCGGAATGAAACCAGGGTTGTGAGAAACGCTGCTTTACTGGACGGGGACGAAGGGGGGCGACAGAGTCAAGGGCAGAAGAGAGGGAAGAGAACCAAGTGGATGCTTGAGCATTAGGGGATAAGGAGAGGAAATCAGAGGGAAGAAGGGTGGTAACTGGGGGAAAGTTATGAACTGTGTCAGGAGTGAGTAGTCTGGAAAGTTGGGGGGGCAGGGAATTCGAGGAGGTAGAAAAGGAATACGGAGGGGGGTGGAAGGGAACAAGAGACTGTGAGACAGAGATGGTCTGTCCAAGGAAGAGGAGAGGCTACTAGATTAGAGAAGGAGAGCTGGAATGCAGCAGGAGTGATGAGAAGATCAAGGGTGTGACCAGCCGAGTGTGTAGGGATGGGAATATGTTGAGTAAGGGAAAGATCTTGAAGAAGAGCAAGAAAAGCTTGGTCTCTTGAAGAGGAGGGAGAGTCAAGGTGGAGATTGAAATCTCCAGCGATGAGAAGGTGTGGGAAGGCCAAGGAAAGATCGGAGAGAGTTTTGAGAAGATTCCCAGAGGTCATGACGGAGGGCGGGGGGGGGGGGGGAGTAGATGAGAAGAATATATAGAGGGGGTGAAGTGTGAAGGTGGAGCAGAAGGGATTCCGGATAATAGAGCAGGGGGGAGGAGACTCGGGAGGCGGGGAGAGCAGGGGAGAAGATGGCTGCTACTCTACCGCCAGAGCGTCCTAGACGGGGGACTGAGAATGCAGAGCAGCCCGGAGGGAGACATCGGGCAAGGAGGGCGTCCTCACCGTCCTTCAACCAGGTTTCGGTGAGGAGGGCAACATCAAGAGCGGATCGGAGAAGGAGGTCCTGGACGAGAAGAGTCTTGGATCGCAAGGAGCAGCAGTTCAAAAGACCTAGTTGGAAAGAGGAGAGGGAGGGGGGTAGAGTGAGTGGGGATGGGAGAGAGAGCTAAGCAGGAACGAAACTTTGCTACACAGCGAGAGCGTTTAAAAAGGGCTTTAGGCGGGCGGCGACCC
The DNA here is from genome assembly GCA_033557465.1 of Ichthyophis bannanicus. Taxonomy (NCBI): domain Eukaryota; kingdom Metazoa; phylum Chordata; class Amphibia; order Gymnophiona; family Ichthyophiidae; genus Ichthyophis; species Ichthyophis bannanicus. The sequence continues at coordinate 94,543 of JAWIIG010000024.1, read as the reverse complement.
CATTGAGTGGGTATGGAAGCCATAGTATCGTGAGGTGAGAGAAAAGAATGGGGGAGGTTAAAAGCAGCAGACTGTACCTGAGGCGGCTGAGGATAAACACAAGTAGTAAATCCCAAAGTGGAGCCCGGGGAGGAAATGAAACCGTCCAGTCGAATCGAGTAGTACAGAGAGAAAGCTAGAGTGGAGACAGAGTAAGGTAAAGTTAACGACGTGGCTTCCGCTGCTGGAGCGGCCCCAAGGAGCGCACCTAAGGAGCACGCCGTGCTCCTTAGGTGCGCTCCTTCGGCGCGCGCCTATGTCGCGCGCTGCGGCGGCGCTCGTCTTTTGTAGGCTGGAATCAGAGTACCTCGTTTCAGGGGGAGGAGCTTGTGAGAATCAGCTGGCTTTGACTTTGCTTCCTACTCAGAACTTAGAGTTCATAGGGGCAAAGCTAGACACTGTTCAAGCGAAGGCTTACCTGCCAGGGGGCAGAGCACAGAGGCTTCTGGAGCTAGTACACGAAATCAGCCACAAGTCTCAGATATCAGCGAGGCACTTCATACGCCTTCTAGGACACATGGTGTCCATGGTTTGTGTTCCCAAATGCCCCAAACGCCCGTCTCCATATGAGGACAGCTCAGTGGTGTCTCAGAGATCAGTGGACACAAGCCACAGGAAGATTCCGAGACAGGATCATTGTGTCCAAACGACTACTGAAGTCGTTGATCTGGTGGCTTCAGCCATTCAACCTGCTCGAGGAAGTGCCCTTCTAGCCTCCCTCGTACACAAGAGTGCTGACGATAGATGCATCTCTGCTGGGCTGGGGAGCCCATTGCCAGGACTTATGCACTCTCAAGGGTTGTGGTCTCCTCAAGAGAAGACGCAACAAATCAACCTCTTAGAGCTCCGGGAGATACGCCTAGCTCTTCAAACCTTCTCTCATGTTCTCTCACATCAGTCTGTCTTAGTACAAACAGACAACCAGGTGGCTATGTTCTACGTCAACGAGCAGGGAGGGAGGGTGTCCTGCATCCTGTGTCAGGAGACACTGGACCCCTCTGTTCCTTTGCAATCTGACAGGGTATGTCTCTCAAAGCAGTTTACCTGCCAGGTCAGGAGAACTGTCTAGCAGACAAGCTAAGCAGAATTCTCCAACCTCTCATGAGTGGCAACTGAATCCAGAAGTAGCCCAGCTGGGGACATCCAGCCATAGATCTCTTTGCGAGTCTGCAGACTCATCAGTTGCCCAACTTTTGCTCCAGACAGCCACACCCCCAAAGGATGGCTGCAGATGCTTTTCTAATCTCCTGGTCTGTGGACCTCCTGTATGCGTTACCTCCCACGCCTCTGGTGGCCCGAACTCTATTCAAAATCCTTCGAGAAAGGACTCTGTCATCCTGGTAGCCCCCAGATGGCCAAGACAACCTTGGTTTCCGATTCTCCTCCAGCTGGCAGTGGAAACCCCACTCCCTCTGGGGACGAAGCCCGACCTCCTGTCTCAGGAGCAGGGCTCTATCTTACACCCCAACCTCAGGTCCCTCAACCTGTTGACATGGCTGCTGAAAGGGTAGTGCTGGCTTCTCTCCTCCTGCTTAAGAATGTGGAAGAAGTGCTACTGGACTCATGGAGGCAGTCCACTAGGAAAACCTATGCCTTCAAGTGGTGTAGGTTTGAGGTGTGATGTAACCAGTACAATGAAAACCCTTTCTCTTGTCTGGTACCAGTGGTGTTGCAGTACCTGCTTCACCTCTCAGAATTAGGCCACAAGTCTAACTCTGTCGGGGTCCACCTGAGTGCTTTGTCAGTGCACCACTCTCCAGTGGAAGGACACCCTCTTTCGGTTCACCCCTTGGTGTTCAGATTCCTCACAGGTCTACTTATACTAAAACCCGCGGTTCGTCCTCCGGCAACCCAGTGGGATTTGAATGTGGTCTTGCAGCAGCTTACTTGCCCACCTTTTGAGCCGATGTCCACTTGCCATCTGCGCTTCCTCTCCTGGAAGGTGCTCTTCCTGGTGGCACTCACATCTGCCAGACGAGTGAGTGAACTACAAGCTCTTGTGTCAAAAAGACCTTACACACGGTTTTAAAGGAACAGAGTAGTCCTGCGCACCCATCCCAAGTTCCTTCCGAAAGTGGTCTCTCCATTCCACCTCAAACAAGAGGTACTTCTTCCGACATTCTTTTTCAGACCGCATGCTAGCCCGGCAGAGTCGGTTCTGCATACCCTTGATTGTAAAAGGGCTTTAGCCTTCTACCTGGAGCGTAAGTGGGGACATCAAAGGGCTACTCAGCTCTTCATCTCTTATGACCCCAGTGGGGCTACCTGCCTCCAAGCGCACATTGTCCACCTGGGTGGCAGACTGCATTGCCTGGGTGTACAGGGCAGCCGACCTCCCGCTGCAGGGTCGAGTCACGGCCCACCGTGTCAGGGCTAAGACCCCCATCAGTGGATCGCTTCTGCTCTGTTCCGCTGGCTGACATCTGCTGGGCCGCAACCTGATCTTCAAGCCAGACTTTTGCAGCCCATTACTGGTTGGATAGAGAGTCCCGACGGGACAGTGCTTTTGGCCAGGCGGTACTCTGTAACGTATTTGGGGTTTAGGCAACTCCTACCCTCCGGCCCTCTGGTGTCAGGCTACCGGGGGTGTTGCGTCTCCGCTGAATTCCTATCACAGCTGCTGTGGCTCTTCTAGAGGGAGCCATTTTTCAGCTAGGGGTTCTTGGTAGCCTATAGCTAGGGAGTCCCATATGTGAGGACTGACTTCCTGATTGTTCCTGGAGAAAGCATAGTTACTCACCTGTAACAGGTGTTCTCCAGGGACAGCAGGAATCAGTCCTCAAGACCTTCACTCCTCCCCTGGAGTTGCAGTCCTATTATTGATTTTTATTCATTTTGCCGTCTTTTTAGCTATGTCATTTGACTGAGCAAGATGGCACCCTTGAACGGGAAGGGGATTGCGCATGTGCGATGCAATCTCAAAGGCTTTCTTTGAAAGCTGTGGAATTGCTCCGCACGAGGGCTCCGTCAGTGCCGACGTCACGTGGCTCTTCTCTGTACCTTTTCTAATAACACTATATCCTTTTTAAGATATGGCGACCAGAATTGCACACAATATTCAAGGTGCGGTCTCACGATGGAACGATATAGAGGCATTATAATATCTTTTGTTTTATTTTCCATTCCTTTCCTTATGATACCTAGCATTTTGTTTGCTCTCTTGGCCGCCGCTTCACACTGGGCCGAGGGTTTTAGCATGTTATCCACAATGACACCTAAATCTTTTTCCTGGGTGGTGGTTCCTAAAGTGGAACCTTGCATCGTGTAACCATAGTTTGGGTGGTTCTTCCCTAGGTGCATAACTTTGCACTTGTCCACATTAAATTTCATCTGCCATTTTGATGCCCAGTCTTCCAATTATCAAGATGCTCTTGCAATTTTCCACAATCCTCTTGGGTTTTAACAACTTTAAATAGTTTTGTGTCATCTGCAAATTTGATAACCTCACTCGTTATTCCACTTTCCAGGTCATTTATGAATATGTCAAAAAGTAGAGGACCCAGCACAGATCCCTGGAGTACACCACTATTCACCTTTCTCCATTGGGAAAATTGGCCATTTAGCCCAATCCTCTGCTTTCAATCTTTTAACCAGTTCCTGATCCACAGTAGTACACTGCCTCCTATCTCATGACTCTTTAGTTTTGCCAAAAGTCTCTGATGGGGGAGCTTGTCAAAGGCTTTCTGAAAGTCCAGATATACTATATCAACCGACTCACCTTTGTCCACCTGTTTATTCACACCTTCAAAAAAACATAACAGATTAGTAAGACAAGATCTTCCTTGTCTAAAGCCATGCTGGCTGTCTCCCATTAGGCCATGACTATCTAAATGCTGAATAATTTTATTCTTTATGATTGGTTCTAACATTTTTCCCGGTACTGACATCAGGCTCCACCGGTCTGTAGTTTCCTGGATCACCCCTGGAACCCTTTTTAAAAATTGGTGTTACATTGGTGAGCCTCCAATCTTCAGGTATTAGAGATGATTTTAATGATAGTTCACAGCTTACTAATAGCAGGTCTGCAATCTCATGTTTCAGTTCTTTGAACACCCTTGGATGTATACCATCCGGCCCAGGTGATTTGCTACTCTTCAGTTTATCTAATAGTTGTAATACATCGTCCCGATGTATCGATATTTCCTTCAATTCTTCCGCACCTTTAAATACCACTTCAGTCATGGGTAACAGCCCTATATCTTCCTCAGTAAAGACCGAAGCAAAGAATTCATTCAGTCTCTCCGCTATCGCCTTGTCGCCTCTTAATGCCCCTTTAACTCCTCTATCATCTAATGGACCAACTGACTCTCTAACAGGTTTTTTGCTGCGAATGTACTTGAAAAAATCTTTTTCGTGTTTTTGCTTCCGCAGCAAGCCACTTCTCAAATTCTCCCTTTGCCTGCTTTATCAATGCCTTGCATTGACTTGCCAGTGCTTGTGCTGTTTCCAGGTTTCGTCGTTTGGCTCTTTTTTCCATTTTCTGAAAGATGCTTTTTTGGCAACAGCCTCTCTGACCTCACCTTTAAACCATGCTGGCAGATATTTTTGATTTCCTTCCACTTTTCTTAAAGCGTGGAATAAAGCTGGCTTGGGCTTCGAAGATAGTATTTTTCAACAACACCCAAGCTTGATGTAAGTCTTTAACCTTTGCAACTGCTCCATTTAGTTTTTTCTTAACTGTTTTTCTCATTTTATCATAGTCTCCTTTTCAAAAGTTAAAAGGTAGTACTGTGGATTTCCTTACTATCCGTCCTCCACTAATTAAATCAAAGGCGATCATGCTATGATCACTATTGCCAAGTGGCCCCAACACCCTTATCTCTTGCACTACATCTGGTATTCCACTAAGGACTAGGTCTAATATGGCTTCCCCTCTGGTCGGTTCATGAACCAGCTGCTCCAAGAAGCAGTCATTTATTTTATCTAGGAACTTTATCTCCCTAGCATTTCCTGCCGTGACACTGACCCAGTCGATACCGTGGTAATTGAAATCACCCATTATTATTACTGTGCTGTAACTTTTGTTAGCTTCCTTGATTTCTTCGAGCATTTCATCATCCATTTGTTCATTCTGGCCAGGCAGTCGATAGTACACCCCCACTGCCATCGCCTTCCCCTTTTTACATGGAATTTCAATCCATAGAGATTCTACAGCAAATTTTGTTTCCTGCAAAACTTTAATCCTTTCTGACTCAATGCCCTCTCTAACATAGAGCGCAACCCCTCCACCAATTTGATCCGCTCTATCATTACGATATAGTTTGTACCCAGGTATCACAGTGTCCCACTGGTTGTCCTCCTTCCACCATGTCTCTGATATTCCAATCATATCTAACCTCTTGTTTAGTGCTATATATTCTAACTCTCCCATCTTGTTTTTTAGCATTCTAACATTTGCATACAAGCATTTTAGAGACTGTATTTTATTCATATAAATTTGGCTATTGGTAAATATGGGTAATTTGGGATCTTTAAGCTCTGTCTGCTTCATACTCGAGGGCATTTGGGCTACTTTACTCTTTTTTGGAACCTCTTTGCTTTTGGTAGTATCCTTCAAGGATACATTCTTCCGAACCATCTGCTCTTGGGCGACTGTCGGCTTTCCCCTATTATCTAGTTTAAAAGCTGCTCTATCTCCTTTTTAAAGGTTAATGCCAGCAGCCTAATTCCATCCCGGTTAAGGTGAAGCCCATCCCTTCGGAGAGCCCCTCCTTTCCCCAGAATGTTCCCCAGTTCCTAACAAATCCAAAACCCTCATCTCTGCACCATTGTCTCATCCACGCATTGAGATTCCGGAGCTCTGCCTGCCTTTTGGGTCCTGCGTGTGGAACAGGAAGCATTTCGGAGAACGCGACCCTGGAAGTTCTGGATTTCAACTTCCTGCCTAAAAGCCTAAATTTAGCCTCCAGAATCTCCCTACCACATTTTCCTATGTCATTGGTACCGACATGTACCAAGACAGCAGACTCCTCCCCAGCACTATCTAAGACCTTATCTAGGTAGCGCGTGAGGTCCGCTACCTTCGCACCAGGCAGGCATGTTACCAGGCGATCCTCACGTCCACCAGCCACCCAGCTATCTACATGCCTAATGATCGAATCACCAACTATAACGGCTGTCCTAACCCTTCCCTCATGGGCACATGGCCCTGGAGAAACGTCCTCGGTGCGAGAGGGCTTTACATCACCTGGAGGTCAGGTCCTAGTTACAGGATCGCTTCCTGCGACACCAGGGTGATGCTCTCCTGTCACGTGACCTCTCTCCTCCATGGCAACCATGTGTAGCAGCCCTCTTTTAACACTTATTAAAAGAGGGCTGCTACACATTACCCTGTCCTGTGCTGCGGAGGTAAGCTATATTCTGATTTGATTTAAATTATAGTTCTTTGCTGCTGCTAGGCTCTAACCTATTATGAAATTTAAACTACAAGCTCTCTGCTGGGTTCTAAATTTAACCAGAAGGCTCTCTTCTGTGTATTAAATTTAAACTAAAAGTACTTTGCTGATGCTAGACCCTGAGTGACTATTAAATTTAAACTACAGCTTTCTGCTGGGTATGAAATGTAACCAGAAAGTTCTCTTCTGTGTTTTAAATTTAAACTTAAACTGCTGCTAGTAGGCCCTGACTGATTTAACAAAAAATAGTGGGTTCACAGATTAATTAGCTTTAATAGAAAAAATTCCATTCAGAAAATTCCCAGAAGTATATACTCACAATTGCAGATCTCTCTCCAGAAGTAACAGTCCCCTTTTCTAGTCCTTCAAGACCCAGCATAGATCCCTGCGGTACTCCACTTTTCATCTTTTTCCATTCGGAAAATTGGCCATTTAGCCCTACCTTCTGCTTTTTTATCTTTTAACCAGTTCCTGATCGACAATGGTACACTACCTCCTATCCCATGACTTTTTAGTTTTGCCAAAAGTCTCTGATGAGGGATCTTGTCACTGGCTTTCTGATAGTCCAGATACACTATATCAACCGACTCACCTTTGTCTACCTGTTTGTTCACACCTTCAAAAAAACCCATAACGGATTAGTAAGATAAGATCTTCCTTGTCTAAAGCCATGTTGGCTGTCTCACATTAAGCCATGACTATCTACATGCTGAGTAATTTTATTCTTTATGATGGTTTCTACCATTTTTCCTGATACTGATGTCAGGCTCACCGGTCTGTAGTTTATTGTATCACCCCTGGAACCCTTTTTAAAAATTGGCATTACATTGGCGACCCTCCAATCTTCAGGTATTACAGATGATTGTAATGAAAGTTCACAGATTACTAATAGCAGGTCTGCAATCTCAAATTTCAGTTCTTTCAACACCTTTGGATGTATACCATCCTGTCCAGGTGATTTGCTACTCTTCAGTTTATCAAATAGTTGTAATATATCTTCCCGGTGTATCGATATTTCTTTCAATTTTTCCGCAGTATAACCTTTAAATATCACTTCAGTCATGGGTAACATCCCTACATCTTCCTCAGTAAAGAACGAAGCAAAGAATTCATTCTGTCGCTCCGCTATAGCCTTGTCCCCTCGTACTGCCCCTTTTACCCCTCTATCATCTAATGGTCCAACTGACCCTCACAGTTTTTTTGCTACGAATGTACTTGGAAAAAGTCTTTTCTCCGGGAACAAGCAGAGAAAGTCAGTCCTCACATATGGGCGACGTCTGCGCTGACGGAGCCCTCGTGCGGAGAAAATCCCCATCTTTCAGAGAAAGCCTTTGGGAGTTGCCATTACGCATGCGCGGTTCCCCTTCCTGCCAAAGGGTGCCATCTTGCTCAGTCTCCTTTTTTCAGCAGAGCCCTTTGGACATCGTCCACAGTGTCCCCAAAAAAAGTTGAAATTTTTTTTATTTCATTTGACCGGTTGACCATGGTACCTCTTCCTGCCTTCGGCTCAGTACGCCGTTAACAAGTCCGACTCTCTTTTTCAGTTTTTGTCAGCTTTGACTTGCAGCATTCGCACCTTTTTTCTTTTCATTGGCAGCACGGGTCTTCGACCTTGCAGGGGCTCTTTTTCCCCAGATGGCTACTAGCGGGTTGAAGAAATGCGATTGGTGCGTGAAACTTGTCTCTCACCAATATGCACAATTGCTGCATCTGGTGATTCGGGCCCGACCAAGACCCGACGGACTGTGGCCCGTCTATGAAAATATTCTCCAAGCTCTGAAGAGCCGCCAGCAGCAGCATGATAGGATTTTTTCTGAGTCCCCTGTGCTTCCGAAAGCCCAGATCTCGTCCGAGGCCTCCACGTCTCGGAGGGAACATTCTGAGCCCGAGCAGCGTCGAGGTTCCTCGGAAAGGGGGTCTCCCTCGAGGGAACACAAGAGAGAAGAAATCCTCGAAGGCGGCGTCTCGGGATGGCTCCGAGCGTCACGGCTCTGCCCTGAGCGCCGGCCCACATCTTCGGACAAGGAGCCCCTGGAAAAGGTTCTTCGGGAGACGGATCAGCCGAAGCAAGTACCAACTGTCCTCGTCAAGGACTCTCCTCAAGGGGAACCGGCGTTGGGCCCGACCGTATCGGGGCCCGAACCGGCAGCTGTGGAGTCTTAAAGACTCGAGTTCAGAATAGTGGCCCTGGAGCCCAGTTTCACTGCCTTCATGGAGCAGCAGTGGGCGCTTGATAGCTGGCCTGTATGGTTCCTCTGCCCTCACCACCGGGCCCTCGACGTCCAAGTCGACCTCAGAGGCCGAGCTGATCCTAGAAGCCTTGGACGTCGAGGGCCTGGTGGTGAGGGCAGAGGAACCAAACAGGCCAGCTATCAGCGCCCGCTGCTGCTCCATTAAGGCAGTGAAACTGCGCTCCCGGGCCACCATTCTGAACTCGAGTCTTTAAGGCTCCACAGCTGCCGGCTCGGGCCCCGATACGGTCGGGCCCGACGCCGGTTCCCCTGGAGGAGAGTCCTTGACGAGGACAGTCGATACTTGCTTTGGCTGATCCGTCTCCTGATGAAGAACCTTTTCCGGGGGCTCCTTGTCCGAAGATCTGGGCCAGCGCTCAGGGTGGAGCCGTGACGCTCGGAGCCATCCAAAGACGCCGCCTTCGAGGATTTCTTTTTTCTCTTCCTAGAAGCCTCACTTGTCCTCCCTTTCGGGACCGAGGTTGTTGCCACCGAGCCTACCGGCGTCGGGGTGGTCGGTGCCGGGGCCCTCGATGTCTGTCTGACAAGCCCCTCGATTCCTCCTTGGAGGCTTTGGCATGGGAAACCAAAGACAAGGAGTCCATGGATACCCGCCGGCATAGGGATGTCCCTTCCAATTCTCCAATATCCGTGCCTCAGAGAATGTCCCCTCCGGAGGAAATGAGGGTCTTGGACTTTGTGCGGGACATGTCCAAGGATTTGGCATTCCCCGTGGAGACCGAGGGGAGGATCCTAAAGCCAACGAGCTTGAGATCCTACAGTATGAGGCCCCCATTTGGGAGGCTCTTACTTTACCAGTGCCTCCGATCCTTGGAACGATTATTGCTCTGTATGTGGGAGACACTGGCATCGGTGCCGGTGATCATTAAGCGGCTTGACTCAATGTACCGAGTCTGACGGAGCCCTGGGTTTCAAATGTCATAACTGCTGCATAACTCTTTTACCTGAGGAAGGGTGCTGCTTAACGAAGCTACCCCCATTATTAGGCCTCCTCAGCTCCCCAACAGGGGCAGCAGGTCAAGGGACAGGGGCATGGCCCGCGTAAGCAGAAAGCCCCCAAACCCCAGGCACTGATTCCGGCCCAGCCTGGGAGTGGCTTTTGACCTGCAGCATGGCCTTTCTTCCAAAAGGAGCCAGGTAGACCACAGGAGGCCCGGCTGGCTCTGTATGCCCACAGGTGGACAGCCATTACCACTGATGCCTGGGCCTTGCAGGTAGTCTGGGAGGGCTATCTTCGTCACCTAGCCCAGGTGCCTCCTCATTATTTCCCAGGAGAGCCTCTCAGGTCTCCTCTTCACTGGGACCACCTTCTGAAGGAGTTAGCAGGTCTTTTCGAGGATCAGGTGGTAGAACCGGTGCCCCACCACCTGTAGGGATGGGGCTTCCACTCCAGGTACTTTCTTGTGCCAAAAAGGACAGGAGGCTGCAGACCCATCCTTGACCTGCACAACCTCAACAAATTCCTGGTATTGGAGAAGTTGAAGTTGCTCTCCCTTGGAATATTGCTGCCTTACATCCGCCAGGGAGACTGGCTATGCTCCTTAGACCTAAAAGATGCATATACACACATCCTAATACACCCAATCCACAGACAATATCTGCCAGGGGTGGTGGGGGGCAATCACTACCAGTACAGGGTACTTCCCTTTGGCCTTGCCTCGGCCCTTAGGGTGTTCACAAAGTGCCTGACTGTGGTTGCTGCCTTTCTTAGGCTCCAAGGGGTCTTTGTCTTCCCCTACCTTGACGACTGGCTCATCAGAGGCACCTCAGCCATCGAGGTCCACCAGGTCACAACTCGAGCCATCCAGGTGCTGCATAACCTAGGTTTCGTAATCAACTATCCCAAGTCCAGCCTCACTCCAACTCAACAGCTGGAGTTCATTGGGGCCAGAATCAACACCCTTCAGGTGAAGGCCTATCTACCTGCAGACAGGGCAGACAGGCTTATGGCTCTGGCATGACAAGTGAGTCGCAGGTCTGCAATGTCAGCAAGACATTTACTGCGCCTCCTTGGGCATATGGCTTCTACAGTCCATGTGACCTTGGATGCCTGCCTCCACATGCAGACCGCTCAGTGGTGTCTGAGACCAGTGGTCTCAGGCCGCAGGGTGCCTCCGGGACAGGGTCAAAGTGTCCAGGCGTATGGTACGGTCCCTGTCCTGGTGGCTCCAATCGCATCACTTGGAGGTGGGAATGCCTTTCCAGGCCCCTCTGCACACAAGGATCCTGACCATTGATGCATCCCTGCTGGGCTAGAGGGCCCATTGCAAGGGTTTCCGTACTCAGGGAGTGTGATCCCTGAGTGAGAGGACACAACAAATCAATTTCTTGAAACTCCATGCCATCCGCCTAGCCCTAGACGTTTTCAGGCAGCTCCTGGCCCACGAACCTGTCTTGGCGCAGACAGACAACCAAGTGGTCATATTCCATGTGAACAAACAGTGTGGTACGGGATCCCGTCCCCTATGTCTGGAAACCCTGGATCTCTGCTCGTTCGCAGCCCGGCATGGCATTCGTCTCCAAGCAGTTTACCTGCCAGGCCAGGACAATTGGCTGACAGGCTCAGCAGGATTCTCCAGCCGCACGAATGGCAGCTGGACTGCGATGTAGCCAGTTGGCTCTTCCGGACCTGGGGGCGTCTAGTGATGGACCTATTTGCGAGTCTGAACAATCGCCAGTTGCCCCGTTTCTGCTTCAGGCAGCTGCACCCGCACAGGGTGGCTGCTGATGCTTTTCTGATGATATGGTCTGTAGGCTGCCTGTATGTGTTTGCCCCGACTCCTCTGGTGGCCAAGACTCTGTTCAAGATGCTCCAAGACAGAGCCTCTGTCATCCTTATCGTCCCACAGTGGCCTAGGTAACCCTGGTTCCCACTTCTGCTGCAGATAGTGTTGGAGGCTCCCATTCCCTTGGGGTTCTCCCTGCACCTCCTATCTCAGGAGGGGGGGGGGGGCTCTCACCTGCACCCCAACCTTAGCTCCCTCACCTTGATGACGTGGCTCTGCTGCTCCTAAGGAATATTGAAGAGGTCTTGCTGGCTCGCGGAGGCCCTCCAATAGAAGGGCTTATGCCTTGAAGTGGCGCAGGTTTGCGTTGTGGTGCGAGGAGCAGGAGGCGGATCCTTTCTCTTGCCTGGTGGGGATGGTTTTGCAATACCTTCTCCACTTCTCTTATTTGGGCCTCAAGTCCAACTCTGTCAGAGTGCACCTCAGTGCCCTTGCGGTGGACCACTTTCTGGTGGATGAGAAGCCTCTCTCTGCCCACCCCTTTGTGTCTCGGTTTCTGAGAAGCTTGCTTCTCTTGAAACCCCTGGTCCACCCCCCCGGCGACTGAGTGGGATCTGAATGTGGTGTTAGAGCAGCTTACTGTGCTGCCTTTTGAACCGATGGCTACATGCCATCTACGATATCTCTTGGAAAGTGGTTTTCTTGGTGGCACTCACTTCAGCCTGGAGGGTGAGTGATCTCCAGGCCCTAGTGTCAGAAAGGCCTTACACCAGGTTTATAGGAACCGGGTGGTGCTTTGCATGCACTCCAAGTTCCTTCCGAAAGTGGTCTCCTCGATCAACCTCAACCAGGAGGTGGTTCTGCCTACCTTTTTTCCCAGGCGCATGCCATTCGGGCAGAGATGGTCCTGCACACCCTGGACTGTAAGAGGGCTTTGGCCTTCTGTATCCAGCGTACGCAACCACATCGGTAGTCTTCTCAGCTTTTCGTATCCTATGACCCCAGTAAGCTGGGGGTAGCGGTATCAAAGCATACGCTGTCCATTTGGGTAGCAGACTGTATTGCCTGGGCATACAAGGCAGCTGAGCTTCCGAAGGAAGGTCGTGTTGCGGCCCATACGGTCAGGGCCATGGTGACATCAGTGGCTCATTTACACTATGTTCCTCTGGCAGACATCTGACGGGCCACCACCTGGTCTTAGAGTCAGACCTTCGCAACCCATTATTGCATGGATAGGGAGTCCCGATGGGACAGTGCTTTCGGCTTGGCTGTACTCTGTAACCTTTTCGAGGAATAGGCAACTCCTGCCCTGCAACCCTTCTGTGTTCAGGCTACCGGGGTGCTATTCCCTTAGTTTGCATTGCTATTGTGGCTTCTTGCAGCTCTCGTAGAGGGAGCCTGTTTTTCAGGTGTGGGTTCTCGGTAGCCTATAGCTGGGGAGTCCTATATGTGAGGACTGACTTCCTGCTTGTTCCCAGAGAAAGCGTAATTACTCACATGTAACGGGTGTTCTCCAGGGACAGCAGGAATCAGTTCTCATGACCCTCCCTCCTCCCCTTGGAGTTGCAGTCCTATTATTATATTTTGTTCTTTTTGTCGTCTTTTTAGCTATGTCATTTGACTGAGCAGGATGGCACCCTTGGGCGGTAAGGGGACTGCGCATGCGTGATGGCAACTCCCAAAGGCTTTCTCTGAAAGATGGGGATTTGCTCCGCATGAGGGCTGATTCCTGCTGTCCCCGGAGAACACCTGTTACATGTGAGTAACTACGCTTATTACGTGTTTTTGCTTCTACAGCAAGTTTCTTCTCAAATTCTCTTTGCCTGCCTTATCCAGTGCCTTGCATTTAACTTGCCAGTGCTTGTGCTTTTTCCAGTTTTCGTCATTTGGTTCTTTTTTTCCATTTCCTGAAAGATGCTTTTTTGGCAACAGCCTCTCTAATCTCACCTTTAAACCATGCTGGCAGTTTTTTGGACTTCCTTCCACTTTTCTTAAAGTATGGAATACAGCTGGTCTGGGCTTCCAAGATAGTATTTTTAAACACCCAAGCTTGATGTAGGTCTTTAACCTTTGCCACTGCTCCTTTTAGTTTTTTCTTAACTATTTTCCTCATTTTATCATGGTGTCTCCCTTTTGAAAGTTAGAAGGTAGTACTGTGGATTTTCTTACCATCCCTCCCTCCATTAATTAAATCAAACGCGATCATGCTATTATCACTATTGCCAAGGGTCCCAACACCCTTATCTCTTGCACCAGATCTGGTGTTCCACTAAGGACTAAGTCCAAAATGGCTTCCCTTCTGGTCGGTTCATGAACCAGCTGCTCCAAGAAGCAGTCATTTATTTCATCTAGAAACTTTATCTCCCTAGCATGTCCTGCCATGACAGTGACCCAGTCAATACTGAGGTAATTGAAATCACCCATTATTACTGTGCTGCAACTTTTGTTAGCTTCCCTGATTTCTTTGAGCATTTCATCATCCATTTGTTCATTCTGGCTAGACAGTTGATAGTACAACCCCACTGCCACCGCCTTCCCCTTTTTACATGGAATTTCAATCCATAGAGATTCTACAGCAAATTTTGCTTCCTGCAAAACTTTAATCCTTTGTGACTCAATGCCCTCTCTGACATAGAGAGCAACCCCTCCACCAATTTGATCAGCTCTATCATTACGATATAATTTGTACCCAGGTATCAGTGTCCCACTGGTTGTCCTCCTTCCACCATGTCTCTGAGATATGAATCATATCTAACTTCTCATTTAGTGCTATATATTCTAACTCTCCCATCTTATTTTTTAGACTTCTAGCATTTGCATACAAGCATTTTAGAGACTATTTTATTCATATTAATCTGGTTATCGGTAAGCAGGGGTAATTTGGCATCTTTAAGCTCTGTCTGCTCTGTACTCAAGGTCATTTGGGCTCCCTTTATCTTTAATGGAACCTCTCTGCTGATGTGCCCAAACTTCATTTTTTTGGTAGTATCCTTCAAGGATGCATTGTTCTGAACGATGCACTCTTAGGTGAATGTCGGCTCTCCCCTATTATCTAGTTTAAAAGCTGATCTATCTCCTTTTTAAAGGTTAATGCCAGCAGCCTGGTTCCATCTCTGTTAAGGTGAAACCCATCTCTTTGGAAGAGCTCCTCCTTTCCCCAGAATGTTTCCCAATGCCTAACAAATCGAAAACCCTCATTCTTGCACAATTGTCTCATCCACGAATTGAGACTCTGGAGCTCTGCCTGCCTTTTGGGTCCTGCGCGTCGAACCGGAAGCATTTCAGAGAACGCTACCTTGGAAATTCTGGATTTCAACTTCCTACCTAAAAGCCTAAATTTAGCCTCCAGAACCTCCCTACCACATTTTCCTATGTCATTGATACCGACATGTACCAAGACAGCAGACTCCTCCCCAGCACTATCTAAGACCTTGTCTAGGTGGCACTTGAGGTCCGCTACCTTCGCACCAGGCAGGCATGTTACCAGGCGATTCTCATGTCCACCGACCACCCAGCTATCTGCATGCCTAATGATTGATTCACCAACTATAACAGCTGTCCTAACCCTTCCCTCATGGGCACATGGCCCTGGAGAAGCTTCCTCGGTGCGAGAGGGTTTTACATCACCTGGAGGACAGGTCCTAGCTATAGGATCACTTCCTGCCTCAACAGGGTGATGCTGTCCTGTCACGTGTCATCTCTCCTCCATGGCAACTGGGATGCTGCCAGACTGGAGATGGGACTTCAGTACTATACCCCTGTAGGTCTCGTCTATGTACCTCTCTGTCTGTCTTCTGTCTTCCAAGTCTGCTACTCTTGCCTCCGGAGATCGGACTTGTTCTCTGAGAGCAAAGAGCTCCTTGCATCTTGTGCACATGTAAGACCCCTCACCAACTAGGAGAAAATCATACATGTGACTCTCAATGCAAAAGACTGGAAAGCCCCTATCTCACTGCTGGATTGCTGTTTGCGTCTTCGTTTTAAGGTTGTGTTGAGATGTTTAAGTTCTTTACCTACTAAGGGTTGCTGGAGATACTTATACTAATAAAACTATACCTAATATGTTTAATGTACTTTGTTCACCTGAAGTTTAATTAATCTCAGGTCCTTAATGTATGCTGATGAGAATAAACAGCTGCACCTGAGGGTGAATATGGCACCTCTTTTCCTTTAAGAGGTTTAAGCACCTATAAATCTATGATTATCCCAGAGGTGGGTGGGTGTTGGGGAGGGAGGAAGGGAAAGAAGACTTATTAAAAGCTGGCTGTTACACAATACCCTGTCCTGTGCTTCTAAGGTAATCTTTGACCAATCTCCAATTGGAGTCCTACAGCCCTTGCTTGGATAGAGGGAGTCTTGGGTTCTACGTTTAACCAGAAAGCTATCTTTTGTGTTTTAAATTTAAACTGGAAGCTCTCTGCCTGGTTCTGAATTCAACCAGAAAGCTCTCTTCTGTTTTTTTAAATTTAACTTGAAAGCGCCTTGCTGCTACTAGGCCCTGACTGATTTAACAAATACACTGGGTTCACAGATTAATCAGCTGTAATCTAAAGAATTCCTTTTTCCCCAAGATTTAGAAAAATTCCCAGAAGTAAATACTTAGAATTTCTGATCTCTCTCCAGAAGTAGCGGTCCCTTTTTGTAGTCCTCCAAGACCTGCCTCTTGAAGTACCTCTGGCTAGACAAACGAATTGCAGGTGCTCGTGGCCCATGAGCCCTACATCAGGTTTTATAGCAACAGGGTGTTTCTTTAGACGCACCCGAAGTTCTTACCCAAGGTGGTCTCAGCGTTTCATCTGAACCAGGAGTTGGTGGTGCCCACCTTTTCCTCGGCCTCTTGTCTCGAGTGCGGAGGCTTCATTGCACACTACGGACTGCAAGTGGGCCTTGACTTTATACATCCAGAGGACGCATCCCGACAGCCAGTCGACTCAGCTCTTTGTGTCGTTTGATCCCAGCTGCTTAGGGGTGGCAGTCTCCAAGTATACTGTCTCATGGTGGGTGGCTGACTGCATTACTTTTGCCTACCAGTAGGCAGGGCTCTCCCTGTAACGGCATGTAGCAGTGCACATAGTACAGGCCATGGCAGCCTCCGTAGCTAGCCTGCTGTTGGTGCCCTTATTGGATATCTGCCAGGCGGCTACCTGGTCCTCTGCACACTTTTGCGGCGCACTACTGTCTGGAGGAGACCTCCCGGAGGGATAGTGCCTTTGGCCAGGCTGTTCTCTGTCAGCTCTTTGTGAAATAATGCAACTCCTTCCCTCCAGCCGTCTGTCTCTTGGCTACCGAGAGTGGGATTGCATCTTCGATGCTGCTGCTGAAGTTTGACTACCAGCCAACCAGCACCCCCTGCTGCCCTTTACGGTCCACCTTTTTGGGTTGCCCATGGCTTTTACAGGTTTTTTTTGGTAGCCTGTGGCTTGGGAGTCCCATATGTGAGGACTGACTTCCTGCTTGTTCCCGGAGAAAGTGTAGTTACTCACCTGTAACAGGTGTTCTCCAGGGATAGCAGTAATCAGTCCTCACAACCCTCTCTCCTCCCCTAGGTGCTATGGTATTATACTGAGGTAAGATGGCAGCTTTGAGCAGGAAGGTGACCGCGTGTGTATGGTGTAACTCACAAAAGCTTTCTTTGAAAGCTGGGGAATGGATCCATGTGGGCTCCATCAACTCCGATGTCACCCATATGTGAGGACTGATTCCTACTGTCCCTGGAGAACACCTGTTATAGGTGAGTAACTACACTAAATTCTCATAACATTGTCTTTCTTGAGTTTTGTTAATTTGATGTCATGCTGATATATTTAGCTTGGTTAAATGTTTCTTTGCATTAACCCTATTGTGTTTTTTTGCACATTGAAATCTTCCACTGTTAAAATAACAGTATTTTAGCTTATGTCTTTTTCAACAAGAGAGTCATTCTATTCTCCTAACTTTGCAGGAGTTGTCAAGCTGTGGTTGGAACAAAAAGGAGAAGTACAGTTCTGCTCCAAATGCAGTTGCATTCACCAGAAGATTTAACCAAGTGGGTTTATTTTGTTAACTATAGTGTTATACTTATGTATGAACAGCTAGACATTATTTTATCAGTAGTTTATACTCAAGTGTTGATGGTAGAAAAAATGTGCACATCTAGCTTACCCGGTAGCTGCTTTCCCACTTATAGTAGGTGAGGATATAAATTCCTATATTCAGCCTGTGAGACTAAACATAACGAAAAAGGCAATTTATTGTAGGTTCAACTGTGACATTTTATTATAGATAATTGCCATTAATTATAAGGGAATTGACAAAGTATGTAGTTTATGGGTTTATTTAGACTTGATATACTGCTGTTATGACCTCAGAACAAATTGTAAGCTCTCCTAAAAAAAATACAGTAACAGAGGTCCATTGTTTATACCTAAAAAGAGCAAGTCATGCTGACTGGAAAATACAAAAGCAGAAACAGAAACTTTGTTTAAGGTAAGATGAGCAAAGTTCTAACCATATCAGACAGATGTTCCAATATTCATCTGCAGATTTTGAGCAAGAGTCGGAAGAGTTGTGCAATGAAGCAGGAATCAATCTATGGCCAGAAGTCCTTTGTTTCTGCCCCAGCATAGAGTGTAGAATTGCTGCCCTTGGGGGCTGTGTCCGATGTCTCACGCGACCGAGCTCGTTCTGAGCCATGGGGTTATAGAGCCTCAGATTGGAGAACATCCTCCAAGGATTTCCTCCATAAGGTATAGAAGCCTCCCAAGTCGGTGTCTAGGTCCAATGCTGGAGTCAAGGGTAAGAATTTCGACCAATGCCACCAAAGCACTTGGCGTGAAGCCAAAAGCGATGGCCGGGAGGGGCCCACAAAGTTGCCTCAGCAGGAAGACGAACCCATCACCATTGGTGATTCTCCCTCAGTTGAGCTGGCTCCGGGCCCAATTCTATCAGTGCTGCAATGCCACTTGGCCTCATGGCTAGGAATGGCGGCCCTGGAGCGCAGCTTGGCTGCCTTCCTGGACTTTCAGCATGGTCCGATGCCCGGTGTGTCTGGGTTGTTTGTACCGACATCGAGACCCTCCTCCTTGAGGGCTTCTGCAGAGGATATCCAACTGGTGCTGGAGAAGCATGCATTCCAAGCCAAGCCATGGCGCTCCTCTTCACCCGTGAGGCCTCGCATCTCACCCCCAAGTGCCTCAATGTCGGGCTTCTCTATCTCCGTCGATGCCTTTGGAGGGGTATCTGGCCAATGCCTGTCGAGCCCTCAAGACGCTCTTCGACTCAGACTAAGAGTGGGAGACTGAAAATGAGTTACCAGATACCCAGCTGCATAGGGACTTCCTGTCAGATCCCTCCCCGCCACAAGAGTGGAGGCGGTCCCCGCACAAAGACCTTGGATTCCTTGACTTTGTGCGGGAGATATCAAAGACCTTGTCCTTTGTGACTGAGCTGGAGGACGAGCCTCATGCTGAGGACCTTGAAATTCTCCAATATGACGCCCCTCCAATGGAGGCACTGATTGTGTGTGTCTGTCTCATCCATTCTAGAGCATTTGCTCTTCAGGATGGGGGAAGCCCTGGTGATGCTGCCTGTTGTGAGCAAGTGAATTGATTCCCAGTATTGAGTCTGCAAGGGCCCTGTGTTTGAAAACCCACAGCTGTCATGGTGATGGAGTCAGCCATGCATCTGATCAAAAGCCAAAAGACTCTCTACTCGGTGCCCTTAGGCAGGGAGGCCCACACCATAGATGGGTTTGATAGAAAATGCTACCAGGGCTCGATGCTCATGGCCTGTATCCAGGATTACCAGTTGTACATGGCATGTATCTGAGGGACCTGGCAAAGGAGCTTGCTGGGTTCTCAGATGGCTTGACTGATGAACTTCTGGCGTGATTCCAGACCTTGGTTTCCTAGGTCAAGAACTGTTCCAAGTTTGACTTGGGCGGCCTATGATGGCTTGGAGTCCATGACTTGGGTAGCTGCTGTTGGGTATTGGTGCCTACCACCTGGCCTGGCTACAGTCTTCAGACCTAGAGCAATGGATTCAGGACAAGTTTATCGATGTCCAATGTTGAGGGGACAATCTCTTTGGCAAGCCCATGACAGACAACGCCGCAGAGCTGCAGCCTGAATATGACCAGAACCAGACTCTCCCGGAAAACCGCTGACCCTTCCCAATGAAGACTTTGGGGGAAAGTCTTCCTACCTGAAGAAAAAACTTAGGGAACTTACCCGCAGTTTCTTGCCTAACAAGCTCCCTGACAGGGTCAGCAAGCCAATAGCCAGGGTCATGGCCCTCGTAAGTCTAAGGTCCCCAAGCCCCAGACAGCACAACCTGGGGGGGGGGGGGACTTTGGACTTCCTGGGCATAGCCCCCCTCCCTCCCTAGGGTCAAGACCTAGTTCGCTTCACCCAACTCTGGCCTGGCATCACCACCGACGCCTGAGTTCTGCAGGTGGTGCGGGAGGGTTACCTCCTCCACTTCGAGCTGACACCCCCTCCATTCTTTTCAGGGGAAGCCTCCATGACTACTTTACACAGAGAGCTATTGCTGAGGGAGCTCGGGACTCTCCTCGTGGACCAGATGGTGGAGCCTGTCCCCCAACATCTCTGGGGCAAGGGATTCTACTCCCACTACTTCCTTGTTCCCAGAAAGACAGGTGTGTTCCATCCCATCCTCGATCTGCTGGACCTCATACACTCTGGTCAGAAGTTCAAAATGGTATCCCTTGGAATGTTGTTGCCCTACCTCCAGCAGAGAGGTTGGCTATGCTGCTTGGATCTAAAAGGTGCCTTATACCCACATGCTGATTCATCCCAAGCCCCCTCAGTTCCTCCGCTTCATTGTAGGCAAGTGCCACTATCAGTACAAGGTTCTGCCCATTGGCCTCTTGCCGCCCCAAGGGTGTTCACCAAGTGCCTGGCGGTGGTAGCTATCCCCAGCTACAAGCATATTCATATTCTTCTATCGGGATGATTGGCTCATAAGGGGAGGCTCACCCAAGGAGGTTCATCAGGCAGACTTTCACATCCTCTCGCTGCCGCAAGGTCTGGAGTTTGTCGTCAAATACCCCAAGTCCCATCTGCAGCCCATGCAATGCCTGGAGTTCATAGTAGCCCTTCTCAATACTACTCGGGCCAGGGCCTGCCTTCCTCCCTCTAGACAGAACTCAACAGCTTGCATGCCTGGTGACAGAAATGCAGGGTCATGTGACAGCTTCAGCCTCTTGGGGCACATGGCCTCACCGTTTCATGTGACCCCAGACACCTGCCTGCAAATGCGGTAGGCACATTGGCCCCTCAGCTCTCAATGGTCTCAGGCTGCAGGTTACCCAGATGATCACATGTGGGTTACTATGTCCCTCTTGAATTCCCTCCCCTGGTGGCAGCATCTGCCAAACCTCTTGGTAGTTGTCTTTCCAGGCCCCGCCAGTCCATAGCATCCTCACCATGGATGCCTTCAAGCTCAAGTGGGGAGCCCACTACGACAATCTCCAAACCCAGGGTGTTTGTACACAGGAGGAATGCCTGCATCAAATCAACTTCTTTGAGCTCTGGGCGGTGGCAAATGTCCTTCGAGTTTTCCAGAAGCAACTGTCGAACCAGGAGGTCCTCATCAAAATGGACAACCAGGTAGCAGTGTTCTCGTACCTTCTATGTTGGGAGGCAGTCCGCATCTGGACTTTTGCTGTAAGGAGGGGCATGCTCCTTTGGGTGACCTACCTCCCGAGGCACGAGAATATTCTGGTGGACAGACTCAGCAGGGTCCTTCAGCCGCACAAGTGGCATCTGTACCCGTCTGTGGTCTGCTCTCTCTTCTGGCATTGGGGAACTCAGATGATGGACCTCTTTGCCAGCCCCCGCAATACTCTGTTGCCTCGTTTTTCTTCCTGGATACAGACCTGGGACAGAGTGGCAGCCGATGCCTTTCTCTTCTCATGGACAGGGAGTCTGCTGTATGCATCCTCCCGCTCTGCTGGTTCCATGAACACTGCTCAAGATTGAGTCGGACAGGGCCACGGTGATCCTCATTGCTCCCTGCTGGCCCCAGCAACCATGGTTCCCACTTATGCAGGAGCTTTCTCGTGTGGCCCCGGTTCCACTGGGCTATGCTTCGGACTTGATTATCGCAGGAGGACAGATATTTCTCCAGGACCAAGCAGGAAGTCAGTCCTCACATATGGGTGACGTCGGCGCCGACGGAGCCCTCGTGCGGAGCATTTCCCCAGCTTTCAAAGAAAGCCTTTGGGAATTGCAGCGCGCATGCGCGGTCCCCTTCCCGCCCAAGGGTGCCATCTTGCTCAGTCTTCTTTTTTCCGCGGAGCCCGACGGACGTAGTTCATTTTTCCCCGAGGAAGAAGTTGATTTTCCCTATTTTTTTCTTTTTTTCTTCGGTTCGACGCCGGATCCTTTTCCCGCTTTGGACCGATACGCCGGTATCGAGTCCTCTCTCTTTTTCGATTTTTGTCCTTTGTGACTAGCGTTTGCGCCGTTTTTCTTTTTTTCCCTGCAGCCCGGTCTTTTGACCTCGCAGGGGCCCTTTTTCCCCCGATGGCTACCAGCGGGTTTAAAAAGTGTGATCGGTGTAAGAAACTTATCTCTCTTACCGACACACATGACTGCTGCCTCCGCTGCCTCAGACCCGATCAAGACCCGATGATCTGTGGTCCGTGTGGCAAAATGTCCTCGAAGGCGTTGAGGAGTCGGCAGCACCAAAAGGATAGGATCTTTTCTGACTCCGCGTCTAAAGGGGCCCGGACCTCGTCAGAGGCCTCGACGTCTCGGGACTCCGGCCCCGAGCAGCGTCGGGGTTCCTCTGAGTGGGGGTCTCCTTCACGGGAACATCGCAGGAAGAAGAAACCTGCGAGGGCGTCGTCGGTGGACGCTGCTGGTTCCTCGAGGGCCAGGTCGCATAGCCCCGATAGCCGTCCTGGGTCTTCGGAGTCAGAGAGGCCTGCCAAGTATCCTCGTATCGAGATGGAGTCTCCAGGACACGTAAGTGCTGTAGTCCTCGAGGACTCTCCTCCAGGGGAGCCGACGTCGGGCCCGACGCCGTCGGGGCCCGAGTCGGGGGCTGCTGGGTCTCCTGAGCTCGGACTCAGGTTGACGGCCTTGGAGAGCAGCTTCGCTGCCTTCATGGAACAGCAGCGGGCATTGATCGCCGGTCTCACCGGTGCATCTGCCCCGACCACCGGGACCTCGACGTCCAAGTCGACCCCGGAGGCCGAGCCAATCCTCGAGTCCATGCGGGCTCGAGTCGATCCTCGGCCACGGTCTCCCTTGGCCTCCCGTTCGGGACCGAGGTCGTCGACGCCGGTACCCTCGGCGTCGGGGCGGATGGCATCGGTGCCCGCCCGACCGGAGCCGTTCGATTCCTCCTCCGAGGAGTCGGGCTGGGAGACGGAGGACGAAGAGTCACCCGATACTTTTCGGACTCGGTGTGTCCCATCGGACTCACCGGAGTCCGAACCTCGGAGACGATCCCCACCGGAGGATACCCGGTTCTCGGACTTCATGCGGGATATGGCCAAGGCCTTGGCCTTCCCCACGGATCCCGAGGAGGAGCCTCGAGCCGAGGAGCTCGAGGCCCTCCAGTATGACTCTCCCCCGAAAGAGGCCTTTACTCTTCCGATTCCTCCGATGCTGGAGCGGCTGCTCTTCCGCATGTGGGAGACGCCGGCCTCGACGCCGGTGTTAAGCAAGTGGGTCGATTCAATCTATCGAGTCCGCAAGAGCCCCGGGTTCCAAAAGGCGCAATTACCGCACCACTCCATGGTTGTGGAATTGGCCATTCATCGACTGAAAAGTCAGAAGATGTACTCCTTGGTGCCTCCCGGCCGGGAGGCCCGGAACCTGGATGCCCTCGGTAAGAAGTGCTTCCAGGGCTCTCTGCTTGCTTGCCGTGTCCAGACATACCAGTTCTACATGGGCATGTACCTCCGGGACCTGGCAAAGGAGCTTGCCAGGTTCTCTGCTGGTCTCTCTGAGGAACCTTTGCAGAGGTTCCAGGCCTGTTCCAATGGTATTCGGGAGTGCTCGAAGTTTATCTCTCGAGCAGCCTACAATGGCTTCGAGGCTTCGGCCCGAGTAGCCAGGGCCGGCATCGGTGCCCGCCGACAGGCTTGGCTACAGTCATCCGACCTCGAGCCAGGGGTACAGGACAAGTTGGTCGATGTCCCCTGCCGGGGTGAAAACCTTTTTGGCAAACCCATCGCTGAAAAGGCTGCTGAACTCGAGACTGAGACTCTCACCAGGACTCGGCTGTCCAGAAAAACATCTGCCCCTTCTCAGAAGAAGAAGGGCTCGGGGAAAAATACCTTTTACCCGAGGAAGTCATCTGCCTATAAACAAATACCCTCATTATTTATTTTATTTATTTATTTATTTAAGGTATTTCTATACCGCACTATTCGGCATCAGCACGGTTTACAATAAACAAGTTTGTACAATGAGGAACAGCCATACATTGAACTTACATAGAACAGGGAGTTTAAACATGGATAACAGGTGAACTTTATACATAGCAAACAAAGGGAGATTTAAACAAGGGTAACAGGTGAACTTTATACATTATATACACAGGGATTGCATCACATCTAAGTTTATGATACAGGCCCTAAGGGGGATAGATGGGGGAGGTGAAGAGTTTTCATCGGAAATTGGTTAGACAGCGTTGGCTTGTTAGACTATAAGATCATGTGGTACTGTCTAGGTGATGCTGTCGGAGTTACCAAAGTGTTGTATAAATAATTGCAGTTTGAGGGCTTTTCTGAACTGGGGGAGGTTATTTATGCTGCGGATTTCTGTTGGGAGGGAGTTCCAGCAAGAAGGGGCGAATAAGGCAAAGGCACGCTTTCTAGTGGATTTGTTGCATTTTGTGATGGCTTTTGGAAGGAGGATGGTATTGCAGGATGTGGTTCTTCTTAAACTGTTGTTTGGAGTAAGTTGGATCAGATCTGACAATATATTTGCGGTGATACAGTTGACTGCTTTGAAGGTCAAGGTGAGGATCTTAAATGTGATCCTGTACTGGACGGGGAGCCAGTGCAAGCTCTTCAGGATAGGGGTGATATGTTCTCTGCGAGATGCGCCATAGAGGGTTCTTGCTGCGGTATTCATCGCAAGCTGTAAGGGGTTTATCGAGCTCTTTGGGAGTCCGAGTAGGATGGGGTTGGCGTAATCGAAGTGGGGCATGATTATGGCCTGGAAGACTGTTCTGAAGTCGTTTGGTTCAAGGGTGTTCTTTATGAGGCGTAGTGTCCGTGATTTGTGGTATATTGTTCTGATTGTATTGTCTATATGAGCATGCATGTCCAGGTGCTGGTCCAGTGTTACGCCTAAGTATTTGATCGTTGTCTTGGAGAGGAGTTCTGCGTTGTTCACCTTGATTGAAGATGGGGGAGTGAATGACTGGTTTCTTCCGATGAATAGAACTTCTGTCTTTTTCAGATTTATTCTGAGCATTTGGTTGTGTAGCCAATCTGTGACGGCATTGAAGCAAGAGGAGAGCTGGTCGAGGTTTGGATGATCTGTGTCTATTGGGGTGAACATTAGGACATCATCAGCATATACTAGGCAGTTGATGTTAAAGGACCGGATAAGATTGCAGATGGGCTGCATATAGATATTGAATAAAAGTGCTGAGAGGGATGAGCTCTGGGGAACGCCTTTTTCTAGTGGGAAAGGGTCCGATAAAGAGGATCCGGAGCGGACATGTTGCCATCTGTTATTCAGATATGAGGCGCACCAAGCTAGAGCGTTGCCACGAAGACCCTTCTCAGTGAGGCGTGATAGGAGTATCTTGTGGTCCACTGAGTCAAAGGCGGCTGCGATGTCCAGAAAGATAAGGGCAAA
This sequence comes from Ichthyophis bannanicus, assembly GCA_033557465.1. NCBI lineage: Eukaryota > Metazoa > Chordata > Amphibia > Gymnophiona > Ichthyophiidae > Ichthyophis > Ichthyophis bannanicus. The sequence goes on along the minus strand of JAWIIG010000024.1, from coordinate 69,302 downwards.
ACCCTTCCTGATGTTATCGAGCCCAATGGTAAGGGAGTTGAATAATGTAGTCAGAAGGGTATCGACTCCATGGGACTCTCTGAATCCATGCTGGCAGTAATCAAGAGGCGCGTTGTTTTCAATGTGATGGGTTAGTTGCTGTTGGACTGTTTTTTCGATGATTTTAGCTAGAAGCGGGATGCTCGATATGGGCCTGTAAGAGTCCATCTTTGTGGGGTCGAGCTTTTTGTTCTTCAGTAGGGGTCTTATTGAAGTTTGCTTCAGGTTCTGTGGGAAAATCCCCGAAGTGAAGGATGATCCTATTAGTTTGGCGAGGAAAGGGCTGAGGTCTGATTTTAGCGCTTTTATCCATTGTGCCGGGCATGGGTCGCTCGGAGCTGTGGTGGTATTGATGCATGTGATGGTATCTTGGATCTCCCTTGCTGTTGGGGGGGAGAAGGAGTTAAGAATGTGGTGGTTATCTGCTGTCTCATTTAGAGGGAGGGAGTCGGGAGGTAGCGGGCTTGTATGTTTCAGAGGGTGGTGATTTGCAGGAGCAATGTGTTGGCTTGTCTTTGAGCGAAGGTAGTCCGCATATTCCTGAGCGTCAGGTAGATTTGTTTGGTTGGAGGTGGGCTCCTTAGCCAGATTTTTGACCAGATTGAATAGCTCACGTGGTTTGTTTATGGCTCTCAGTAGGACGTCTGAATGGTATTGTTTCATTCTTGATGATACTGCTGTTCTATGGTCGTCAAGGTGGGTGTTATAGGCTTCATGGCTCTCGGTTGTCCTTGATCTGCGCCATCGTTTTTCGAGTTGACGTAACCGCCGGAGGGATGCTGTTAGTTCAGGTGAATACCAAGGTGCTTTTTTCTTACCTCTGAGGTTTTTCTTGGTAGTTGGGGCGTCTATTACTGCGTTGAGGGACTTGTTCCATAATGTTAACATGTCGTCAAAGTTGAGTTCAGGTGTTTCCAGGAGAGGGTGTATTCTCCCAATGATCTCCTGCTCATTGAATGGGAGATAACGTTTCCGAGTAGTGATGGTATTGTCAATTGTGGTGGGGAGGTAGTTAGATCCGCGAAGGGAAGGCAGTGAGAATCTCACAAGACTGTGGTCAGACCATGGTACTGGGCTCAGTGAGAGATTGAATTTGTGAAAGGGGTAGTTGTCTATTTGAGGTGCAAATACCAAGTCGAGGGTGTTTCCCTTAATATGAGTGGGGGAGTTAACTAGTTGGGTGTATCCTAATGCTTTGAGGGCATCAAGGAAGGCATTAGCTTGTGTGTCTTGCAGTACAGGGAGGTTAAAGTCTCCTAACACCCAGTTTGCTGTACGGGGATTGCTGGGGTTGCATGCAAGGTCAACAGTCACTGAAAGGTCATCAGCTATTGGGGAGGGTGCTCTATATATCAGGTTGATGGTGTGGTTCTTATTTGCTATGGATAAATAATCAAGGTGGGTGGAACTGTTAGAGGAGATAGGCTGGAATTGTAGGCTTTCCTTAGAGAGGATGATTACTCCACCTCCAGTTCGGTCTGTCCTATGACAGGAGTGTATGGCAAAATAGGGAGGGACATGTTGGTGGAGGAGGACAGAGTCTGAGGTAGACATCCACGTCTCTGTGATGCATAGGATGTCGAGATCGTGGTCTGCTAGCATGGTGGTAATGGCAGGCCATTTCTTGCGGATGGAGCGGGCGTTAATGAGTGCGCACTTCAGGTTATGGGGGGGGGGACTCAGATTTGGGTGGGAGGGACTGTTGGATGGATATGTAGAGAAGGTGGGAGTGTAGGGGTTGCCCATGTCTTTGAGGTTGTATGTTTGGAGGTGTGTGATGTCTCTTCCATGCATTATGTAGAACAGGGATAGAGTTATAGGTGAGGGCTTGAGAGTGGTGAATGAGGGTGAAAATCATGCAGTAAGCTGCAAGGATATGTAGTGAAGTTAATGCTATGGGTGAAATCATGGTGTGAGTGTGAAAACAGATACAGCTAGATAGAACAGAAACAAGTTGCAATGTAATTGTAATTAATGCCCTTAGTAAAGGTTACTGGTAACAGTATAGTAATTAAGTAGCAGTCTGGCAAGTGGCGATAATAAAATAACAATTAATAAAAATAAAAATTATCAGGCCTCTGCAGCTCCCCAACAGGGTCAGCAGGCCAAGGGGCAGGGTCATGGGCTCCGTAGGCAGAAGACCCCCAAGCCACCAACACCGGCCCCTGCTCAGCAGGGTGGGGGTTTATGACTCAGAAGGCATAGCCTCTTCTCCTCAGCTGGATCACATCAGCACAGGAGGCCGGCTGACCCACTTTGCCCACAGGTGGTCAGCCGTCACATCAGATACCTGGGTACTCCATATAAGGGCTATCTTCTCCATTTTCACCAGGTACCTCCCTCCTACTTTCCAGGGGAGCCTCCAAGACTCACTCTGCACAGGGACCTACTCCTTCAGGAGTTAGCAAGTCTACTAAAGGAACAGGCTGTGGAACTGGTGCCCCACCACCTGAGAGGTCACTGCTTTTATTCCAGGTACTTTCTGGTACCAAAAAGAACAGGAGGCCTCAGACCCATCCTAGACTTGCAACCTCAACAAGTTCCCCGAGAGGGAAAAGTTCAAGATGCTTACCCTTGGAATCCTGCTGCCCTACCTCCAGCAGGGAGATTGGCTATGCTCCTTAGATCTAAAGGATGCTTATACTCACATCCTTATTCATCCAGACCACAGACAATATCTCAGATTTGTTGTGGGAAGAAACCACTATCAGTACAGAGTACTGCCCTTTGGCCTGTCCTCCGCTCCCAGGGTGTTCACCAAGTGCCTGGCAGTGGTGGTGGCCTACCTGAGGCTTCAAGGTCTTTTTGTGTTTCCATACCTGGACGACTGGCTCATAAGGGGCCAGTCTTCCCAGGAGGCCAATCACGCCACCCTTCGCACTGTGGCTCTGCTTTAGCACTTGGGGTTTGTCATAAACTTCGCAAAGTCCACTTTGCTCCCATCCCAGACCTTAGAATTCATAGGAGCAAGGCTAGACACTTTTCAGGCGAAGGCTTTTCTGCCAATGGACAGAGCCCACAGGCTGATGGATCTGGCCAGGCAGTTTCACAGCAATTCCCTGGTCTTTGCCAGGCAATTCCTGAGACTACTCGGCCATATGACTTCCACAGTTCATGTCACCCCCAGTGCCCGCCTGCACATGCGGCCTGCTCAGTGGAGCCTTCGCACTCAGTGGCATCAGGCCATGGGGAGCCTAGCAGACTCAGTAAAAATATCCGACCTGCTAGTCTCCTCTCTGCAATGGTGGCTTCATCTTCCGAATCTGGTACTCGGAGTGGTTTTTCAATCCCCTCCGCATTCTCAAGTGCTGACGACAGATGCTTCTCTTCTAGGTTGGGGAGCACATTCCCAAGGGACATGTACTCAGGGTCTCTGGACCCCTTGGGAGGCTGCTCAACAGATAAACTTCCTGGATCTACAGGCGATACGCCTAGCTCTGAGAGCCTTCTCCCACCTCGCCTCTCACCAGTCTGTACTGGTCCAAACGGACAATCAAGTTGCCATGTTCTACGTGAACAAACAAGGAGGCACAGGCTCCTTCCTTCTATGTCAGGAGGCACGACGGCTGTGCTCTTGGGCTGTCAATCACGGAATCCTCCTCAAGGCTGTCTACCTCCCAGGTCAAGAAAATTACCTGGCGGACAGACTGAGCAGGATCCTGCAACCACACGAATGGAGGTTGAACCCGTTGGTGGTTCAGCAGGTCTTTCTCCAGGACCAAGCACATATGGGTGAAGTTGGCGCCGACGGAGCCCTCGCGGAGCAATTTTCCCCAGCTTTTAAAGAAAGCCTTTGGGAATTGCAGCGCGCATGCGCGGTCCTCTTCCCGCCCAAGGGTGCCATCTTGCTCAGTCTTCTTTTTTCCACGGAGCCCTACAGAGGTTGCCTGTGAATCCCCGCAGAAAAGTTGATTTTTTTCTCTATTTTCCTCTTTTTTTCTTCGGTTCGACGCCGGTTCTTTTCCCGCCCGGACTCGCGACGTCGGTTGTGAGTCCGTTCCTTATTTTTCGTTTTTTTGTCGTTCGTGATAGATTTCGCGCCTTTTTCCCTGGCAGCCCGGTCATTCGACCTCGCAGGGGCCCTTTTTCCCCCGATGGCTTCCAGCGGCTTTAAAAAGTGTGATCTCTGTAAGAAAGTCATGTCTCTTACAGACACTCATGACTTCTGCCTCCGCTGCCTCGGCCCAGATCATGACTCCCTGATCTGTGCGCCATGCGGCAAAATGTCCTCAAAAGCTTTGAGGAGACGGCAGCACCAGCCGGAGCGTATCTTCTCTGACTCCGGCTGGGCTCGGACCTCGTCGGAGGCTTCGACGTCTCGGGACTCTGGTCCTGAGCATCGTCGAAGTTCCTCTGAAAGGGGGTCTCCTACCCGGGAACATCATCGGAAGAAGAAACCTGCGAGTGCGGGATCGGTGGACGCTCCTGGTTCCTCGAGGGCCAGGTCGCATAGCCCCGATTCCCGTCCCGGGTCCTCGGAGACGGAGAGGCCGTCAAAACATCCTCGACTCGAGGTGGACTTGCCCGCTCACGTGAGTACTGTTGTCCTCGTTGACTCGCCGTCGGGGGCCCGAGTCGGGGGCTGCTGGGTCTCCTGAGCTCGGACTCAGGTTGATGGCCTTGGAGAGCAGTCTGACTGCCTTCTTGGACCAGCAGCGGGTATTGATCGCTGGCCTCGCCGGTGCTTCTGCCCTGACCGCCGGGACGTCGAGGTCTCCTTCGGCCTCCCATTCGGGACCGAGGTAGTCAACGCCGACTCCCTCAGCGTTGGAGCGGATAGCATCGGTGCCCGCCCGACCGGAGCCGATCGACGACTCCTCCGAGGAGTCGGCCTGGGAATCTGAGGACGAAGAGTCACCTGGTTCCTTTCGGACTCGGTGTGTCCCTTCGGACTCCCCCGAGTCCGAACCTCGGAGACGGTCCCCCCCGGAGGATACCCGGTTCTCGGACTTCGTGAGGGATATGGCCAAGGCCTTGGCCTTCCCGGCGGATCCCGAGGAGGAGCCTCGAGTCGAAGAACTCGATGCCCTCCAATATGACTCTCCCCCGAAGGAGGCCTTTATTGTACCGGTTCCTCCGATGCTGGAACGACTTCTCTTCCGCATGTGGGAGAGCCCGGCGTCGTCGCCGGTGTTAAGCAAGCGGCTTCCAGAAGGCACAACTACCGCACCATTCCATGGTGGTGGAATCGGCCATGCATAGACTAAAGAGTCAAAAAATGCACTCCTCGGTGCCCCCTGGTAGGGAAACCCGAAGCCTGGATGCCCTCGGTAGGAAGTGCTTCCAGGGCTCTATGCTTGCTTGTCGAGTCCAGACCTATCAGCTCTACATGGGCATGTATCTCCGAGACCTGGCTAAGGAAATAGCCGGGTTCTCTGCTGGTCTCTCCGAACCGTTGCAGAGGTTCCAATCCTTGTCTACTGGTATTCGAGAGTGCTCCAAATTTATCTCTCGAGCAGCCTACGATGATTTTGAGGCGTCGGCTCGAGTAGCTGCAGCCGGCATCGGTGGACGCCGCCAGGCTTGGCTTCAGACGTCCGACCTCGAGCCCTGGGTACAGGACAAGTTGGTCGATGTCCCCTGCCGAGGTGATAACCTCTTTGGCAAGCCCATGGATGAGAAGGCTGCACAAATCGAGACGGAGACTCTCACCAGGACTCGTCTCTCGAAGACTTCTGCCCCTTCTCAAAAGAAGAAGGCCTCAGGGAAAAAGCCCTTTTACCCGAGGAAGGGTGCTGCCTATAAATACTACCCTCAATATCCGGCCTCAGTGGCTCCTTCACAGGGAAAGCCGGCCAAGGGACGGGGTACTGGGTCCCGTAGGCAGCAAGCCCCCAAGCCTGCACCACCGGCCCCTGCTCAGCAGGGTGGGGGTTTTTGACTTCCTCAGCATAGCCTCTCCCCCTCAGCTGGTTTCTCTCAGCACAGGAGGCCGGCTGGTCCACTTTGCCCACAGGTGGTCCACCATCACCACAGATACCTGGGTACTTCACATAGTTCAAAAGGGTTATCTTCACTTTTACCAGGTACCTCCCTCCTACTTTCCAGGGGAGCCTCCCAGACTGCCTTTGCACAGGGACTTACTACTTCAGGAGTTAGCAAGTCTTGTTCAGGAACAAGCCGTGGAACCAGTGCCCCACCACCTGAAGGGCCAGGGGTTTTACTCCAGGTACTTCCTGATTCCCAAAAGAACAGGAGGCCTCAGGCCCATCCTGGACTTGCGAAACCTCAACAAGTTCCTTGCAAAGGAAAAGTGCAAGATGCTTACCCTTGGAATTCTGCTGCCCTACCTCCAGCAGGGAGACTGGCTATGCTCCTTGGATCTGAATGATGCATATACTCATATCCTCATTTATCCGGACCACAGGCAATATCTCAGATTTGTTGTAGGAGGAAATCATTACCAGTACAGGGTACTGCCCTTTGGCCTATCCTCCGCACCCATGGTGTTCACCAAGTGCCTCGCTGTGGTGGCGGCTTATCTGAGACTTCAAGGTCTGTTTGTGTTCCCATCCCTGGACGACTGGCTCATCAGGGCCCAGTCTTCCCAAGAGGCCACTCACGCCACTCAGCGCACTGTGGCCCTGCTCCAACACTTGGGTTTTGTCATAAACTTCGCAAAGTCCACTTTGCTCCCCTCTCAAAATCTCAAGTTCATCGGCGCCCGGTTGGACACACTTCAAGCGTGGGCTTTCCTCTCTCTGGACAGGGCCAGGCGGCTCATGGACCTCGCCGGCCACTTTCACAGCAATGCGCTGGTCCCAGCCAGACATTTTCTGCGACTGCTCGGCCATATGGCTTCCACGGTCCATGTGACACCCAATGCCCGACTGAACATGCGTCCTGCTCAGTGGTGCCTTTGCAATCAATGGCATCAGGCCACGGGGAGCCTTGCGGACTCCGTGCAGATCTCCGACCAGCTGGTCTCTTCTCTACAATGGTGGCTTCATCTGCCCAACCTAGTACTAGGAGTGACTTTTCAGCCCCCTACGCATTCTCATGTCCTGACGACTGATGCTTCTCTCCTAGGTTGGGGTGCACATTGCCAGGAGACCTGTACTCAAGGCCTCTGGACTCCTTGGGAGTCTGCTTAACAGATAAACTTCCTAGAGCTCAGAGCCATCCGCCTAGCGCTCAAAGCATTCTCTCACCTGGTTTCTCACCAGTCGGTGATGATACAGACGGACAATCAGGTTGCAATGTTCTACGTGAACAAACAAGGCGGAACAGGCTCCTTCCTTCTCTGTCAGGAGGCACAAAAACTGTGCTCTTGGGCTGTCCACCACGGCATCATCCTCAAGGCTGTCTATCTCCCAGGTCAAGAAAATTACCTGGCCGACAAGCTCAGCAGGATCCTCCAGCCACACGAGTGGAGGTTGGACCCGCTGGTGGTTCAGCGGATCTTTCTCAAGTGGGGCCTCCCCACCATGGATCTGTTTGCCAGTCCTCTGAACCGGCAGCTGCCCAGATTCTGCTCTCGTCAGCCACATCCTCTCTGGGTAGCGGCGGATGCTTTTCTAATTCCATGGTCCACCGGCCTCTTGTATGCCTTTCCTCCCATGCCACTGGTGTGTCGGACGCTCTTCAAGGTTCTCCGAGACAAAGCATCGCTGATCCTCGTGGCTCCCCGGTGGCCGAGACAACCTTGGTTCCCGCTTCTGATGCAGCTAGTGGTAGACACTCCTCTTCCACTGGGATTTCAGCCCGACCTCCTGTCGCAGGATCAGGGGACTCTCCTACACCCCAATCTCCGGTCCCTTCATCTGATGGCCTGGCTGCTGAAAGGGTAGTCCTTGCTCCTCTGCAGCTACCTCCAGATGTGGAGGAGGTCGTCTTGGCCTCCAGGTGGCCCTCCATCCGGAAGTCCTACACTCTCAAGTGGCGTCGGTTCTCCGTCTGGTGTACTCAGCAGTCTCAAGATCCTTTCTCCTGTTCAGCATCAGTGGTCTTGCAGTACTTGCTCGCTCTCTCCAACCTTGGACTAAAGTCCAACTCGGTAAAGGTCCACCTCAGTGCTCTTTCTGCGCATCACATGCCGGTGGATGGTAGACCTCTTTCCAGCCACCCTCTGGTGGCTCGTTTCTCAGAGGCCTCCTTCTCCTTAAGCCACCTTTGCGCCCGCCAGCCCCGGACTGGGACCTTAATGTGGTGTTGCAGCGGATTACCTGTCCGCCTTTTGAGCCTATGGCTACCTGTCCACTACGTTTTCTTTCCTGGAAAACCTTATTCTTGGTAGCCCTCACTTCTGCTAGACGCGTTAGTGAGCTGCAGGCCCTGGTTTCTGATCCTCCTTTCACTAGGTTCTACAAGAACCGGGTAGTCCTACGGACTCACCCCAAATTTCTTCCCAAAGTGGTTTCCCCTTTTCACATCAACCAGGAGGTGGTACTTCCGACCTACTTTCCCAGGCCGCACTCCAGCCGAGCTGAAATGGTCCTGCATACCCTGGACAGTAGAAGGGCGTTAACCTACCTTGACCGTACGCGGGAGCACCGAAAGGCTATTCAGCTCTTCGTGTCTTATGACCCCAACAAGATGGGGCTCCCTGTCTCCAAGCGTATTCTGTCCATCTGGATTGCGGACTGCATCGCTTGGGCTTACGAGGCTGCGGGCCTCGTGCTGGAAGGTAGAGTCACAGCTCATCGTGTTCGGGCGAAGGCTACGTCAGTAGCTTACCTCCGCTCTGTTCCATTGGCAGACATCTGCCGGGCCGCTACTTGGTCTTCAAGCCAGACTTTTGCAGCCCATTACTGCCTGGAGAGGGAGTCCCGCAGGGACAGTGCTTTCGGACAGGCAGTCCTCCGTAACCTCTTCGAGGTATAGGCAACTCCTACCCTCCGTCCCGGATGCTGGGCTACCGGTTGGAGACATATTCAGAGAAGATTCCTTCCTTCTGTGCTACTGACCTTGAGGGAGCTCATTTTTGTGCTTAGGGTCTCCGGTAGCCTTAAGCTTGGGAGTCCCATATGTGAGGACTGACTTCCTGCTTGGTCCTGGAGAAAGAGTAGTTACTCACCTGTAACAGGTGTTCTCCAGGAGCAGCAGGAATCAGTCCTCACAACCCTCCCTCCTCCCCTTGGAGTTGCAGTTATATGCTTTCGTTTTTGTTAATTTTTGCTGTCTTTTAGCTATGTCATCTGACTGAGCAAGATGGCACCCTTGGGCGGGAAGAGGACCGCGCATGCGCGCTGCAATTCCCAAAGGCTTTTTTTGAAAGCTGGGGAAAATTGCTCCGCGAGGGCTCCGTCGGCGCCGACGTCACCCATATGTGAGGACTGATTCCTGCTGCTCCTGGAGAACACCTGTTACAGGTGAGTAACTACGCTTTCTCAGGTGGGGCCTCCCCACCATGGATCTTTTCGCCAGTCCTCTGAACCGGCAACTCCCGAGATTCTGCTCCAGACAACCGCATCCTCTCAGAGTAGCAGCGGATGCGTTTCTGATCTCGTGGTCCACAGGACTACTGTATGCGTTTCCTCCCACGCCACTAGTGTCCAGAACACTGTTCAAAGTCCTCAAGGATGGGGCTTCATTAATCCTGATAGCCCCCAGGTGGCCGAGGCAACCGTGGTTCCCGCTTCTGCTGCAACTGGCGGTGGACGCCCCTCTTCCTCTGGGGTTTCAGCACGATCTCCTGTCTCAGGATCAGGGGACTCTCTTGCACCCCAACCTCCAGTCCCTTCATCTGATGGCCTGGCTGCTGAAAGGGTAGTCCTGGCTCCCCTACTACTGCCTCGAGAGGTGGAAGATGTAGTCTTAGCCTCTAGACGGCAATCCACCAGGAAATCCTACGCTCTTAAGTGGCGTAGATCCTCCGCATGGTGTGCTCAGCACAGCGAGAATCCCTTCTCGTGCTTGGTAGCGGTAGTCTTGCAATATTTGCTTTACCTCTCCAATCTAGGCCTTAAGTCCAACTCTGTTAGGGTTCACCTCAGTGCTCTCTCAGCGCACCACTCACCGTTGGACGGAAGGCCTCTTTCCAACCACCCTTTGGTGGCTCGTTTTTTCAGAGGCCTCCTTCTGCTTATTCCTCCTTTGCGTCCACCAGCCCCTGAATGGGATCTGAATGTGGTCTTACAGCGGATTACTTGTTTGACCTTTGAACCTATGGCTACCTGCCCTCTCCGTTTTCTCTCCTGGAAAACCTTGTTTTTGGTAGCTCTTACCCCTGCTAGGTGAGTGAGTGAACTGCAGGCACTAGTGTCTGATCCCCCTTACACTAGGTTCTACAGGAATAGGGTAGTCTTATGGACTCGCCCTAAGTTTCTTCCTAAGGTTGTCTCCCCTTTTTACCTCAATCAGGAGGTGGTTCTTCCGACCTCCTTTCCCAGGCCGCATGCCAACCAGGCTGAGATGGTCCTGCATACCCTGAACTGTAGGAGGGCGTTGTCCTTCTACCTTGAACGTACGCGGGAGCATCGGAGGGCTGTTCAGCTCTTCGTCTCTTTTGACCCCAATAAGTTGGGGCTACCTGTCTCCAAGCATACTTTGTCCATATGGGTCGCTTACTGTATCGCCTGGGCTTATGGGGCAGCCGGCCTCTCGTTGGAGGGTCGAGTCACGGCTCATCGTGTCGGGGCGAAGGCTGCGTCAGTGGCTCATCTCCGCTCTGTTCCGTTGGCAGACATCTGCCGGGCTGCTACTTGGTCTTCAAGCCAGACTTTTGCGGCCCATTACTGCCTTGAGAGGGAGTCCCGCAGGGACAGTGCTTTCGGACAGGCAGTACTCCATAATCTCTTTGGGGTTTAGGCAACTCCTAACCTCCGGCCCTGGGGTTGGGCTACCGGTCGGGGGCGTTCTCAGAGAAGATTCCTTCCTTACGTATTGACGAGCTAGAGGGAGCTCATTTTTTCGGCTTGAGGTCTCCGGTAGCCTTAAGCTGGGGAGTCCCATATGTGAGGACTGACTTCCTGCTTGGTCCTGGAGAAAGAGTAGTTACTCACCTGTAACAGGTGTTCTCCAGGAGCAGCAGGAATCAGTCCTCACAACCCTCCCTCCTCCCCTTGGAGTTGCAGTCATATGATTTATTTTGCTAATTTTTTTGCTGTCTTTTAGCTATGTCATCAGACTGAGCAAGATGGCACCCTTGGGCAGGAAGGGGACCGCGCATGCGTGCTGCAATTCCCAAAGGCTTTCTTTGAAAGCTGGGGAAATGCTCCGCACGAGGGCTCCGTCGACGCCGACGTCACCCATATGTGAGGACTGATTCCTGCTGCTCCTGGAGAACACCTGTTACAGATGAGTAACTACTCTTTCCTGCATCCCAACATCTGCTCTCTGGTGCTGACAGCCTGGCTGCTGAAATGGTAGCTCTGGCCCCCTTCCATCTTTTCACGGATGTCAAGGATGTTCTGTTGGCCTCTCTCAAGGGTTCCACCAGGTCATACTGCATATAAAATCATTTTTGTCTTAAATGACAGAGGGACCCCCACGAAATGCATCCCTAGATGCACTGCATGTGGTAAGTGCCGCTGTTTTTCAAAATAATAATGGAGTGTATGAATATCTTGCCTGTCCGCCCCTCCCCCTCCCCCTCCCCTCAACATTCAAGGTACCAAGGAAGGGGAAGAATGGAATGCAGGAAGGTTCTTTGGAGGTTCAGGGAGGGTTGAGGGGATTCTGAGCCACCATTGAGATATTGGTGGTGTCAGGGTTGGGGGGGGGGGGGGAATCACAATTGGATGGTCTGCCTTCATCATCTGAGGTGAAGCGTTGAATGTCACCATAATGACCTTGTTTAGCAAGTCAGTACATGTGCATAGGTGCCAGATTATTAATGCAGACTCTTGTGTGCATGTGCTAGTTTGCACACTCTTTTCACATAGCTTATTGCAACCTCCTCCTTGCTGTCTGTCTCTGTCATCTTTCTCCTCTTCAGTCTGTTCAAAACTTTGCTACGCAGCTAATCTTCCACCAGTCCCATTGTACTCATATAACCTTTCTTCTTATATCACTTCGACTTCCCTTTTCTGTCCGTATCCAATACAAACTTCTCCTTCTAACCTATAACTGCATTCATTCTGTTGCTCCTCACTACCTTTCCTCTCTCCCTCTCTCTACACTCCTCCTCGTGAACTCCACTCTAACTCTGGCTTTCTTTTCTCTATGCCCTTCTCTTCCTTTGCCAAGTCCAGACTTTGATTCTTTCACCTTGCTGCTCCTTATGCCTGGAACAAAATACCTATATCTTTACATCAGTTTTCATCTCTGTCCCTTTTCAAATTCATGCTAAAAGCTCGCCTCAGGCCGCTTTTGGATTTTAATCCTTTATCCTTCTGTCTCCTTACCTTTTCCTATTGTGCCTTTATTCTCATCTATTGTTCTGTCTGTCTTGATTAGATTGTAAGCTCTGATGAGCAGGTACTGTCTTATATATGTCTGTAAAGCGTTGCGTATGCCTTGTAGTGCTATATAAGCGGTTAGAACTTAAGACCATAAGATATGCCATACTATGTCAGACCAAGATCCATTAAGCCCAGTATCCTATTTCTAACAGTGGCCTGTCCAAGTCAGAAGTACCTGGCAGGTTCCCAAAAAGGCACACAGGTTCCACAGTGCTTGTTCTGAGGCAAGCAGTGGATTTCCTAGGTCCTCTTTAATAATGGTTGATGGACCTTTCCACTAGGAACTTGTCTAAACCTTTTTTAAATCCAGCTACACTACAGCTTTTACTACATCCTCCTGTAACAAATTCCGGAGTTTGATTACACATTGAGTGGAAAAACTATTTTCTCTTATCAGTCTTATATGGTTATACTATAGCCTCATTGTATGTCCCTTAGACGTTCTACATTTTGATGGCGTAAACTATCGATCTTCGTTTACCCATTCCACTTCATTCATTAATTTATAGACCTCTATCGTATTTCCCCTCAGCCGTTTCTTTTCCAGGTTGAAAAGCCCCCTAACCTTGTAAGCCTCTCCTCATAGGGGTATCCTTTCATCCCCTTTACCATTTTGGTGGTTCTTCTCTGTACCTAATTCTGCTATATCCTTTTTAAGATATGGCGACCAGAATTGTACACAATGGAACGATACAAAGGCATTATAATATCATTTGTTTTATTCTCCTTTCCTTTCTTTATGATTCCTAGCATTCTATTTGCTTTCTTGGGTCACCACAGCACACTGGGCAGAGGGTTTCAACGTGTTATCCAGAATAACTCCTAAATATTTCCTTGGTGGTGTTTCCTAATGTTGAACCTTGCATCGTGTAGCCATAGTTTGGGTTGTTCTTTCTTAGGTGCATAACTTTGCACTTGTCCACATTAAATTTCATCTGCCCACATTAAATTTCATCTGCCATTTGAATATCCATCTTCCAATTAAGGTCCTCTTGCAATTTTTCACAGTCCTCTTGGATTTTAACAACTTTGAAAAATTTTGTGTCTGCATATTTGATTACGTCAGTTGTTCCCATTTCCAGGTCATTTATGAATATGTTAAAAAGCAGCGGATGCAGCACAGATTCTTGTGGTACTCTACTATTCACCTTTCTCCATTGGGAAAATTGGCTATTTAGCCCTACCCTCTGCTTTCTATAACTGGTTCCTGATCCACAATAGTACACTACCTCTTATCCCCTGACTTCTTAATTTCGCCAAGAGTCTGTCATGAGGGACCTTGTCATAGGCTTTCTGAAAATCCAGATACACTATATTGACTGACCCACCTTTGTCTACCTGTTTATTTACACGTTCAAAAAAATATAACAGATCAGTAAGACGAGACTTTCCCTGGCTAAAGCAATTGACTGTCTCCCATTAAACCATGACTAACTTCATGTTCAGAAATGTTGTTCTTAATAATGGTTTCTACCATTTTTCCCAGTACTGACGTTAGGCTCACGTGTCTGTAGTATCTCCAGGAACAAGCAGGAATGTAGTCTTCATATATTGGTGACGTTGGTACTGATGGAGCCCGCATGGGATCATTCCACAGAGTCCAGTAGGAAAGCTTTTGGGAGCATCCTACTGCGCTTGCATGGCTGCCTTCCCAACTCTCCTCCTTCAGTTCTTCATTTTCTACAGAGCCAAGAGTAAGCAAATTCTGTCACCTCAGAAAATTCTTTAATTCCTTTTTTTGTGGTCAGCGTCTGCCTTCCCGTCATCGCCAGAACCATCCCTTGTTGGTTCCCTGATTTTTCTTTCTTTCTTTTCCCTTTCTTTAAAAAAAAAAACAAAAAAACTTTTCTCAGGCACATCGATGCCATTTTAGGCCTTAAGCCTACCATGTTGTCTACTGACACAATGGAGAAACCAACTAGTGGTTTTAGGAAATTGTCTAAATTTGGCAGTACCATTTTGGCTACTGACACTCTTCACTGGTGTCTAAAATGCCTCGGACTCTGTCACCAGCCATTAGAATGTCCCCTTTGTAAAAAGATGACAGAGGCCTGCAGAACCGGGCCTTGAAGTTTGGGACTCTTTGCTTTGGTTGCGGCATCGACGTCATCGAGAGCATCTTCCTCTCATGGATCTCAAGTATTTAAGCGTAGGTCTTCATCGAAGACTGATCACCCCTTCAGAAGTAGATCTTGTTTCAAGCATCAAGATGCCTCAGGAGTTGCACTGGAGGTAGATTGGCCAGCCAAACAACCCCCTTGGGAGGACCATTCCTCCAAAGCCATCAAGGGGCTCCAGGATGTTCCCGAGGCCTCGACCTCAGGAGAGCTCCTGGTGCCCTGCTCTGGGACGGTGGCACAAGCTCCCTTTACCGATACCCAGGCATCCACAATCTTCATAGACCAGTCTATCCTGGCCATCGAGCGGAGCTTGGCAGCTCTATTGGCAGCTTTGGTTCTGATCAAACCAATGCTGACAGTAATGCCGATACTGGCACAGTCAGCAACACCGATGCACGCTGTTAAGGGATACATGCCACTGGCTTCACTGCCACCCATGCCTGCCCTTGAGTCCATTCCGAATACCGAGGCCCTACCCAAGCAGATTCCCCAGCCCGATACTGACATAAACCGGTATCGGCACCTGGCAGAGCAGGAACACTGTTCCCGCCGATACTTCAAGTCCTCTGAGTCTGAGGAATTACTCGATTCCCAAGGGCTGCAAGGCTTGCCTTTGGAGCCCTCCTCCATCGGAACGGCACATGTCCCCATCCTGAGGATGTGTCTTTCCAGTAGTTTATTCGAGACCTGGCTAGGGGTCTCTCCATAATAGTAGCATCTGAAAAAGAACCCAGAGCAGATGAATTGAAGATCCTCCAATACCCAGCAGCTCCTAAGGAGGTAGCCACACTTACGGTGCACCACATTCTCCATGATCTCATGCTCCGGATGTTGGAGACTCTCCTCAAAATCTCACCCCATACTCAATGCCTAGATACTATGTACCAAGTACCGGAATGTTCCGGCTTCCAAAAGAGACAACTTCCTCATCATTCAGTGGTGGTGGAATCAGCGATTTGTCGAATTAAGAGTTCCTTATCGTTTCTCCGGGCCAGTCCAGGGAACGGTAGTTCAGTCCAGGGAACGGTAGGGTTGTCAATCCCCTTCAGCAGCTGAGGACTGAAAACTGTAAGTTTTTCTGCTGACAGGCTAAGCCACTCCCCCTGTTGTCAGTGCTCCAGTCTTTCAGTCCTCAGCAGCTGAATAGGACGTTGATGCTGACATTCTCCCTGAGCTAAACTGATGAGACTTTCTTTCTTTCTTTCATTTCTTTTGCTAAGCAGTTTAGCCCTAGCGGGGCTGTTCATTCTGCTTTACTTCCTGGCACAGGTGCTTATTAAGATAATTGGAGCTTAGGATCCCGGGCTATAGTATGACAGCGGCAAAGAAAGGCAGAGCCTGCTTTTCAAGGGATCCAAATTACTTGTAAGGGACTTGGTTCTGGGAGCCCCAGGAACCTTTCTCTTTCTGTAGGGCCGCGATTCCATCCCCCGCTAGCAGCGGGGTAACCGGAATGCGGTACAATAGCGCTTCACTCCGGTGAGTGTTGGGTGAGTCAGAGACCTTATTTAGTCCCCAGCCATGCGCGCGACATCGCACGCTGCTCTGGAGCCCGGAGCGGTGCGATCAGGGTGATTTTGTGTGTGCGGTCGCACTTTCGGCATCTTGGCAAGGGCCAGATTAGGAACGGAGTTTTTTTTGTCGCTACAGGGCGACAGACAGCAGAATGGAAAGCAAAGCTCCGGCTGATTTAGAAAGGCGGGAACGGCGGCCATTTTGGTAGAGCCTACCGTTTCTCCCACGGGTCCTCATAAGCAGGGGAAGAGAGAGGCTAAAACTCATAAGGATTCTGTTTCTGTAAGTAAAACCCCTAAGATATTGCCTGAGACTCAGGAGGGTCTTTCTTTATTTTCTCCAGATTTCATCTTAGCCCTGCATAAAGCCTATTTGTTGAAGGCATCTCAGGGGGTCAGTTACTGCTCTTCTCCCTCTCTTCTGAATAACAGGTCTCCTGACTTTACTAGGGTGGATCCTGCTGAGGGTCCTTCACAGAAAGGTGTTAAGACAGGATCTGGCTTGGGAGACTTCGAGCCGCAGATCTCCGAGCCTCGGGGGATAGAGGATGGAGAGGTCCTATCCGAGGCTTTTGAGTTTTGCCCTGGGGAGTTGGAAGAGGGGGAGATTGTGCCGGGCGAGGACCCTAATGTGTTTAGAGTTTTTCGTAAGGAGGAACTAGGAGCGCTTATCACACACTCTTTGGCAGCTCTGAATATTCCTCTACCCACAGTGGCCCAGGAGCCGCTGGAGGATCCGTTGTTGCAAGGTTTCAGAACGGAGCACCGTTGTTTTCCGGTGCACCGGGTGATAAAGCAGATGATTGAGTCTGAATGGGAGTTCCCAGAAGCTACTCTGCGAGGTAGTCGCGCCCTAGGGCGTCTCTATCCGGTTCTGCAAGAAGAGAAGGATTTCTTGAAAATGCCTAAGGTGGACGCCTTAGTGTCAGCGGTGACCAAGAAGACCACTATCCCTGTGGAAGGGGGAGCGGCACTTAAGGACTTGCAGGATCGCAAGCTGGAGGTGCTCCTGAAGCAGGCTTTTGATTCAAGTGCGCTTTCTCTGCAGGCGTCCGTCTGTGGGGCGTATGTGTCTCGAGCTTCCATCCGGTGGCTCCAAGGGGAGGCCTCTGCGGATGGGGGTGAAGGCTCTTCCTTGGAGGGAGCTAAGTTGGAATCAGCGGCGGCGTATCTGGCGGGTGCTTTCTATGATTTGGTTAGGATTTCGGCGAAGTCTATGGCTTCGCTCATCGCTGCCAGATGCTACCTTTGGCTATGGAATTGGGCGGCCGACACCTCTTGAAAGGCTAGGCTCAGTAAACTTCCCTATAATGGCAAGCTGCTCTTTGGGGGGAAGCCTTAGAAAAAATTGTGAAGGATCTGGGAGACTCCAAGGAGGGTCATTTGCTGGAAGATCGGCCAAAAACTCCCAGAGGGGGAACGGTTCAATGGGGGCAAAATAGAGATTCTCGGAGGTTCCGGGGGACTCGCTTTGCTCCCTATCCCAGAGGTCGTTTCGGGCTTCGGGGGCAGTCCTTTCGCGGAGCACGAGGGTTCAGCAGACAGTATTTCAATGCCCAGCAAAGCTCCGCAAAATAGTCACAATGAAGGTCAGCTGGTCCAGGCGGAGGTCCCTGTAGGAGGACGCTTACAGGGGTTTCTCTCCGCTTGGACCGCGATAACCACGGACCAGTGGGTGCTAGAGATCATTCGAGAAGGTTATACCCTGGAGTTTGCTCATCCGTTGCTGGAAGCTTTTATGGTTTCTCCCTGTGGTCATGGTCCCAAAAGGCAAGTGATAGTCGACACGCTATTGCGGTTGTTGCGCCTTCAGGCGGTAGTTCCAGTTCCTCCTGACCAATGCAGATTAGGTCGATACTCGATTTATTTTGTGGTTCCCAAGAAAGAAGGTTCTTTTCTTCCGATTCTCGATCTCAAGTTCGTAAATCACTCGTTGCGAGTGCCTCATTTTTGGATGGAAACTCTCTAAAATCGGTTATTCGAGCGGTGCGTCCCGGGGAACTCCTCTCGTCTATAGATCTCACAGAAGCTTATCTGCACATTCCAATCAGAGCAGATCATCAGCGGTTTTTGAGGTTTGCCGTGCCCAGGGGACATTTTCAGTTTCGGGCCTTGCCCTTCGGTCTAGCAACAGCCCCTCGAACTTTCACAGTGGTCATGGTAGTAATTGCAGCAGCATTACGGAGAGAATGCATCCGGGTGCATCCTTATCTGGATGATTGGCTGGTCAGGGCCGGTTCCTTTCCAGAGGCTGTTGCGACAACCTCTCGGGTAGTACAAGTCCTAGAAGAGCTCGGTTGGGTTCTCAACCGAGCAGAGTCAGTTGCAGCCGGTGAAACAGCTTAATTACCTCGGGGCCTCCTTCGACACGGAAATAGGGGCTGTGTTTCTGCCCGAGAGCAGAGTGTTGAAGATTGTCAGTCAGGTGCAAGCATTCTTGAGACTTGTCAGCTCCTTTGGCGTGGAGGTACTTGTAGCTCTTGGGCTCTATGGCAGCTGCCTTGGATTTAGTGCCGTGGGCCAGGGCGCATATGCGTCCTCTTCAGCAGACGTTGCTCTCCCGATGGTCCCTGCAGCTTCAACCGCTCACGCAGAGATAATTTTGCCCGGAGGGGGTACGCAACAGTCTGAACTGGTGGCTGGATGCGACTCATCTTTGAGCAGGGGTTCCCCTACAGGACCCGGAATGGGTGCTAGTGACCACGGATGCAAGTTTATCCGGCTGGGGAGCTCATTGTCTGTCTCGTATGACGTAGGGTATATGGTCTGCGGAGGAGAGTACGTGGTTGATCAATCGCTTGGAGCTCAGAGCGGTTCGTCTTGCTCTGCATCAGTTCGAAGAGTTGATTCAAGGGAGAGCAGTGCGTTTTTTCTCGGACAATTTAGTAACGCTCGTATATCAATCATCAGGGGGGTACAGGCAGTGTGCCCTTGCTGGAGGAGAGCCAAGAGTTGCTACTTTGGGCAGAGGCTCTTCTCGTAGCCTTGTCAGCGGCGCATGTAGCGGGAAAGGACAATGTGCAAGCCAACTATCTCAGTCGGCATATCCTTGATCCCGGAGAATGGGAACTGAACGCGGCGGTGTTTCACGACATTACCAACCGCTGGGGGACGCCGGTGATGGATCTGATGGCTACCTTCCTCAACGCCAAAGCGTCTCGCTTTTCCAGCAGGCGCAGAGAACGCATGTCGGAAGGGCTGGATGGTTTAGTGCAGCCATGGCCGTTAGACTGCTGTATGTCTTCCCTCCTTGGCCGATGATCGGCAGAGTCATTCACCGGATAGCAAGGCACAGAGGAACGGTAATTCTCATTGCTCTGGATTGGCCCAGACGGCCTTGGTATGCAGATCTCATGCGGCTCTTGATAGAACCGCCCTGGTGTCTACCAGTTCGGCTCAATCTATTGGCTCAGGGGCCGGTGCTGATGCCGCAGGTGGATCGCTTCTTGCTTACGGCTTGGCTCTTGAAGGGGATCGGTTGAGACACCGAGGTTACTCGGCGTCAGTGGTGTCCACGATGCTTCAGTCGAAGAGATCGTCCACTTCTCTCGCGTATGTTCGGGTCTGGCGAGTTTTTGAGTCTTGGTGTGCGCAGCGTGACATTCGTCCTTTGTCGGCGTCTCTACCCAGTCCTCTTATCTTTTCTGCAGGATGGGCTGGAGAATGGTTTAGCTCTCAGTACTCTCAAAGTTCAGTTGGCGGCCTTGTCCTGCTATAGAGGCTCAGTGCAGGGTGGTCGTTCGACAACTCATGGGGACGTACAACGGTTTTTTCGGGCGGCCAAGCTTATCAGACCGCCAGTACGGCGAGTAGTTCCTCCGTGGGATTTGAACATAGTGCTCGAGGCTTTAACACGTGCTCAGTTTGATTCATCTAACAGTTTGAAGGAACTGTCTTGGAAAACAGCGTTCTTGATAGCGTGTTCGGCTAGAAGAATTTCGGATCTCCAAGCACTGTCTTGTCGAGAACCATACCTTCAATTTTTGGCGGAAAAGGTAGTGGTGCGGCTGGTTCCTTCTTTTCTGCCTAAAGTGGTGTCATTTCATGTAAATCAATCGGTGAAGTTGCCAGTTTTCTCCGATCTGACGGGGGTCGCGAATGGATCGGTCCCTTAGGAAGTTGGATCTTGGTAGAGTATTGCGGAGGTACCTTAAGGCCACTAAGTCTTTCCGCACGTCAGATAGGTTGTTCGTGCTTTTCGCGGGCCCACGCAAAGGTAAGGTGTCGTCGAAGGCTTTGATTGCCAGGTGGGTAAAACACGCGATCATGGCAGCTTACGAGGCCGCGGGAAAGTCGCCTCCGGAGGGGCTTAAGGCTCATTCCACCCGTGGTCAGGCGACTTCCTGGGCGGAGTATGCGTTGGTTCCTCCGGTGGATATCTGTCAGGCTGCTAGGTGGTCCTCCCTGCATATGTTTACTAGACACTATAGATTGGATGTTCTGGCCAGAAGCGATGCAAATGTCGGTGCTTCTGCCATTGTAACGGGGCTTGCGGGTCTCTCCCGTTTTTAGGTACTGCTTTGGTACTGCCCTACCGTTCCCTGGACTGGCCTGGTGAAACGATAAGGAAGAAGAAATTAAGTCTTACCTGCTAATTGTCTTTCCTTGAGTTCTCTCCGGGCCAGTCCAGGGCCCACCCAGTGTTTTTGTTTTTGACCTGATAATGGTCTCAGTATATACAATAGTGTAAGTCTACCTGAGCAGCAGAGCAGTTAGAGGAAAGTTCCTGGGTTATCGGGTAGATGGATTTTCTTGGGGCTCCCTCGGTTAAGTGCAGGGGGATGTATTTCGATTTCTAATTTCCGAAGATATGGAAAAAACGAATTAAAAAAAAAAAAAAGGCGCCAGAAGAGAGCCACGTTGCTGTTTGGCGGGTGAGCTTTCTGCTGGGGAAGTATGCAGTGTTCTTTTTGGTTCGTTGCTTTCCTTTTTCTAGTTATAGGTGTTAAGCTGCTTGGCCAAGAGGAGACTGGAGCACTGACAACAGGGGGAGTGGCTTAGCCTGTCAGCAGAAAAACTTAGTTTTCAGTCCTCAGCTGCTGAAGGAGATTGACAACCCTACCGTTCCCTGGACTGGCCCAGAGAGAACTCAAGGAAAGACAATTAGCAGGTAAGACCTAATTTCTTCTAAAACAGTCTTCTAACCCCCCCAGGTAGAGAATAGAGAACTCTCCATGCTTTTAGGCATTGCTGTTTCCAGGCTTCCATGCTATCAGCCAGGATAAACTCCTATGTACTCTATATGGGCCTGTTCCTCAAGGAGGTTACTAGGGATCTTGCCATGTCCCCCTCCTCTTCTAGATGATAAGAGATGTAACCATCTTACTTTTGTCAAACATGCCCAGAATGTCTCGAAGTTTGTCAATAGAGCAGCTTTTGATGCATTTGAGTGCACCAGCAGAGCCACAGCAATCTGTATTGGTGCATGCAGAATTGCATGGCTACAGGCCTCAGATCTTGTGCAGTAGGTTCAAGATAAACTGGGCAACATACCCTGCAGAGGCGAGAACCTTTTTGGCAAAGATTGGCAGGATAAGGCTTCTCAGTCAGAGTCGGAGAATACAATTCACAAATCAGCTCAACACACAAACCCACACTACTTCTAGGAGACTTCAACCTCAAATCGCCTAACACCAAAGACGCAGAAGCTTTCCTCCAAGCAATGAGCTACCTACAATACATACAAATAACACCCCAACACACAGACTCAGATCTTCACCTGACCTCATCTTCACACCCAACCACCTAATCAACAGAGGACTCATCTCAACCCCCTCCATCACACCTGTACCGTGGTCAGACCACCACATGATCAAAATTAATATAACGACACAAGGACAAAAACAAGATGGAAACCCGGACAGCCCACCCACACAGAGAAGATTCAAGAGTTTTGACAGGGATCAATTCCTTCAGGACACTATACCACACCTACACCCAGAAGCAGATGATCTAGAAACTCAAATCACAATCTGGAACATCATCAATAACGCCACCAAAGCCACTGAATATAGACAGAAGAAAACTCGCTGCAACAAATTACATCACAAGCCATGGTACTCAAAAAGCATACGGTCTGAAAAGAGGCAACTCAGAAAATTAGAACGGCAATGGAGACACACCA
Organism: Ichthyophis bannanicus; assembly: GCA_033557465.1. Lineage (NCBI taxonomy): Eukaryota > Metazoa > Chordata > Amphibia > Gymnophiona > Ichthyophiidae > Ichthyophis > Ichthyophis bannanicus. The sequence continues at coordinate 47,161 of JAWIIG010000024.1, read as the reverse complement.
AGTCGACTAATACACAGGAACTATACCTAACAAAGCAAAAGCAATACAATGAGCTCATCAACCAAACAAAGAGCGAATACCACACAAACATTATACTCAAATCCTCCAACAAGCCGAGAGAGCTCTTCGAAATAGTGAAAACCCTCACCAAGGAACAGAGAACTGAAAACGAAATACAAATAGACCCACAAACGTTTGCAGACCACATCCAAGAAAAATTTCACTCTTCATTACAGCCAAAACTCAACACACCCACAAAGATAACCACCCCCCGCCCCCCGAAAACATGGGGCACATTCAACACCCCATCCACAGAGCAGCTCTCGCACATCATCACCACACTCAATACAAGCACAGCTCCAACAGATCCATGCCCAGTGAAATGGATCAAAGCCACCAAGTCAAACTTCATCCACACCATACACAACATGGTGCAAAGATCTCTGACCCAAGGAGTCATGCCGAATCAATTAAAGCTCGCTACAATAAGACCTATCCCAAAGAAATCCCGAGAAGAGCAATCCAGCAGCATACAGGCCGATCTCAAGCATACCCCTACTGGCAAAAATAATCGAGAAGGCAGTACAGCATCAGCTACAGGATCATATTGACAACCATGCACCGCTAGACATCAACCAAAACGGTTTCTGCCCCAACCACGGAGTCAAAACCCTCCTGCTATACCTCTTTAACAACATACTCCGGCTCATAGACAACTGCAAGGACGGAATACTAATGATATTCATCGACATTTCATCTGCATTTGACACAGTGGACCACAGAACTGTACTGGAAAGACTACAAAACATTGGACTTCACGGATCCACGCTGAAATGGTTCCAATCATAGCTAACAGACAGAAAGATACAGGTCAAGATAGGCCCCAACACATCTCAACCCATAAAAGTACTGCAAGGAGTACCACAAGGATCCGCCTTATCAGCACTATTATTTAACAGCTACATTCAGCCAATATGCAACATTATGAGAGAACACAACGTACAGTATACAATCTACGCCGATGACATGATATACACACCCATCACTATCGACAAACCTGACTACTCCAAAATAACAAACTGTCTCATACAAATGAACGACTGGTTCCAAAGCAACAACCTAACCATAAACTACAGCAAGACCGAGGCACTAATCATCACTCGAAACACCGACTTCGTCCCTCCATCCAACATCAAGATAAAAAACACAAACATACCCATAAAAACAGAAGTAAAATACCTTGGAGTAACCCTGGACAACGAACTGAATCTACAATCTCACATAAGCAAAACCACCAAGAATGCATACCATAGGATGAGCCTAATCCGACGCCTAAAACCCCTCCTCGCCCGGAACACTTCTGCACTGTCTGCCAGGCTCTAATAACCCCACTACTAGACTTCTGCAACCCAATCTATCTCGGCCTCCCAGAACAAACCCTCAGACCACTGCAACTGGCACAAAACACGGCAGCACGCATAATAGCCGGCACATCAAGACAGGACCACATCACACCAATCTTGAAAGACCTACACTGGCTTCCAGTCACCTCACGCATCAAATATAAAACAATCATAAACATATTCAAAATCAAACAACAATCATCGGCCCTCAGCTTACAGACACTCATACAACCTGACAACAGTGCACGACCAAGGAGAAGGGGCACTTCCAACCGTGTCAACACACCAAAAGAGATCACCAAGGTCCGAAAGGACACCTCTGAACAAGCCCTTTCCCTGGCTGCACCAACAATTTAGAACAACCTACCAGATGAAGTTCGACTAACTACAGACATCAAAGACTTCCGGAAGCAACTAAAGACAACACTGTTCATTGAACACTATGGGGATGTCACATGATCCACCCACCAATTAGATCAAGACCGAAGACCAAACCCCCTCACACACCACATGTATATAGGAAAGTATAATAGCACACATTGTAACCAGATCACCGGAACCAAAACCCCTCCCCCCCCCACATAGTCATTGGAATGTATAATAGCGCACAATATTAAATAGGGTATATTAGATTCATGTTGAACTATCTCACACACCCACACTCCGGACCACTGCATGACCACCCCTAAAACACTATTGTGATTGTTTATTGTGAAAACCGCCTTGATTCAAGGAAAAGGCGGTATAGAAATCCTTTTAAATAAATAAATAACTCGCAATAAACTATCTAGGGCTACAGCCAACCCTGCTAGGAAATAGTCAGCTACAAAGAAGTCCTTCTTTAATAAGAAAATGAAGTTCTACTATTCATCTCCAGGAACAAGCAGGAATGAGTCCTCACATACGGGTACGTCGGTACCGACGGAGCCTGCGCGGGAACGCTCCCCAGCTTCCCAGAAGGAAAGCTTTTGGGAGCATTCCACAGCGCCTGCGCGCTGCCTTCCCGCCTTTCCTAACCAACTCTCCTCAGTTCTTCTTTTCCGCGGAGTCAGCAGGTCGTGTTCCTGTCACCGCTGAAGAAGTTCTTTATTTTAATTTATTTCTTTGGTCGCGTGTCTGCCTTCCCCGACGCCGGACCGGTACCGCCGGTCTTTTCTTTCTAAAAAAAAAAAAAATATATATATTTTTTTTCCTCACTTGGTGTATTTTTCTTCTTAGGCCTCCAGGCCCACAAGAAAAATTTCCCTCATGGAAAAACCAGCCTCCGGGTTCAAAAAATGCACTAAGTGTAGCGGTACAATTTCTGTTACAGATACCCATGAATGGTGTCTTAAATGTTTGGGTCCTGAACACTCCATTCCGGATTGCCAGTCCTGCTCTCTAATGTCTAAACGAGGGTTACAGAACCGAGCAGCCAAGCTCCATGTGCTGTTTCCCACGGATGCAGCGGCGGTGGCATCGACATCTTCCAGGTCTTCCTCTCCTGATGGGTCTCAGGTAACCAAACATAAACCTAGCAGGTCCTTGAAGGGCAAATCTCCCTCTAAGCATCGAGATGCCTCCGGGCTTGCCCTCGAGGATCCTGCCCCAGCCAAACAACCCCGGCGGGAAACTCCGGCTTCCAAAGCTCCTCCTATGGGGTTACAGGTTGACATCGATGGCACGGCCTCGACCGATCACCTGTTAGACTGCTCTGGGGGTACCGGCACTTTCTCCCGGTACCGACATCCAGGCAGTCGTGGCGTCCATGGATGATCACACTGTTCAATCCATGCAGCAGGCTATAATGGCTTTTATTAAAGCTGCGACGCCGACGGTACCGCAACGAGTTCCGTTGTCGGTACCGGTACCGGTACCAGCGCCGATACCGGTACCGACTGCATCAACACCGGCCAGGATACTGACTCTGGTTCCTTGTCCAGGGCTATTTCTCGGTACCGATCCGGTACCGGGGACGCCCGTTGTCGGTACCGATTGATACGCGTATCGATCGTTGGAAGCGGACAGACGATACTTCGATTCCTCTGATGATTCTGATTCATCAGATGAGTCTCCTGAAGTATCCATTACCCTTCCTGAGGAGCCTACTTCTCCAAAAAGGAGAATGTCTCCTCCAGAGGATTTGTCCTTTCAAGACTTCATAATAGAAGTGGCTAAAGGACTCTCTATTTCAGTAACCTTTGAAGCAGAGCCTAGAGCAAAAAAAATTAGATATTTTAGGATACTCTAAGGCTCCCAGAGAGGCAGTCACCTTGCCAATTCATGAAATTCTTCATGAACATATGATTGACTTATGGGAGACTCCTCTCACCCTTTCTCCTCATTCTCGCAGATTGGACACTATGTACCGTATCCCTCCTTGTCCTGGATTTCAGAAAACTCAGCTTCCTCACCACTCCATTGTGGTGCAGTCAGCTATGAAAAGGATAAAGAGTACCAAAAGACACTCTTCTGCTCCTCCAGGAAGAGAATGCAGGACCTTGGATGCTTTTGGTAGGAAAATCTTCCAAGCCAGCATGCTTATTGCCAGAATCAACTCATATAGCCTTTATATGGGTATGTTTCTAAAGGAAGTTGCACAAAAGCTGCACAACTTTCTCCCTTTTCTTCCAGAGGATAAAAGGGATGAGTTCCTCCTTTGGCTTAAGCATACTCAGGACATTTCAAAGTTTTCCAACAGGGCAGCCTTTGACTCCTTTGAAGGTGCCAGCAGAGCCTCAGGCATTGCCATAGCTGCTCGCAGAATTGCTTGGCTCCAGGCTTCTAATCTAGAGCCCTGGGTTCAGGATGGCTTAGGAAATCTGCCCTGTACGGGTGAAAATCTCTTTGGCAAAGAGTGGCAAATAAAAGCCACTCAAATGGATGCAGAGAATTCTGCTCTGGATAGACTTTCTAAGTCAACCTCCATTCCAGCCAAGAAAAACCTTTCAAAAAGCCTTTTTACAAAAGGAGCAGATTTCCTTCCACTTCTGGCCAACAATCTTCTACAGGTCGCTTTGCTACTAAGCGTCAGCAACCTAAACAGGCCAGGCCTAAACCTGCAGGGACTGCTACAACCCAGCAGTCCCAACCCCCTCAGGGTTTTTGACTTGATACTAGAGAACTTAACCTTTCTGGCTCTACAACAGCCAGAACCTCTCACCATTCCAGGAAGGTTAGTTCATTTTGCTCCCAGATGGGAGCAAATCACATCAGAGCAGTGGACCCTCTCCATCATAATAGAGGGCTACAAACTTCATTTCTCAGACCTTCCTCTCTACACCATGGTGAGACACTTCAATTCTCCCACATCTCTCCTCGACCTTCTGGATCAGGAGGTGACTACCCTTCTGGCCCAGGGGGCCATAGAAGAAGTTCCTCTTCTTCAACAGGGGTCAGGGTTTTACTCCCCCTATTTTCTCATTCCAAAGAAAACAGGGGGATACAGACCCATTCTAGATCTCAGAGAATTGAACAAATTCCTATGCAAGGAGAAGTTCAAGATGCTTTCTCTAGGCACTCTCCTTCCATACCTGCAGAGTCAGGATTGGCTTTGTTCTCTAGATCTCAAGGATGCGTACACTCATGTCCTCATCCATCCATCTCACAGAAAATTCCTACGTTTTCTGTTCCAGGGAAAACATTACCAATACAGAGTGCTTCCTTTCGGTCTAGCCTCTGCTCCAAGAGTGTTCACCAAATGCATGGCAATAGTTGCTGCATTTCTACGCACTCTGGGAATATTTGTCTTCCCATACCTGGACGACTGGCTCATCCGAGCTCCAACCCAGTCGGAGGCTCAGATCTCCCTGAACCGCACCAGGCGCATTCTGCAATACCTGGGACTTGTGGTAAACCTCCCAAAGTCCCAGCTCACCCCTACTCAGTCCCTGGAATTCATAGGGGCCTGGTTGGACACCACTTCTGCAAGGGCCTACCTTCCTCAGGCCCGCTGTCAACGTCTAGTGCAGTTAGCCTCCCAGATTCAGTCAAAGAGCCACTTAACTTCCAGGGAGATGCTACAGCTGCTAGGCCATATGGCTTCCACAGTACATGTGGTACCCTATGCTCGCCTACACATGAGAGCAGCTCAATGGACTTTGTCCACCCAGTGGACTCAAGCTTCAGGAGCTCTCTCAGACCAAATAGCAACCTCCAAACGTCTCTTTTGGTCTCTCCAATGGTGGATGTCCACTCAAAATCTGTTGCTGGGGTCCCCCTTCCAACCTTTGTTACCCCAAGCAACCCTCACAACAGATGCCTCCCAAACAGGTTGGGGAGCTAATCTACAAGACCTCTCCACCCAAGGCACTTGGTCCCCACAGGAGACCTCTCTTCATATCAACCACTTGGAACTTAGAGCAGTGTTCCTAGCTCTCAAGGTCTTTCATACCCTTCTCAGCTACAAGACAGTCCTCATTCATACGGACAATCAAGTAGCCATGTTTTTTTTTTTTTTTTTTAATTTAAATTTTTATTAACATTTGTAACAGTTACATTAGCATATACTCAACAACTCCAAGGCATCAAGGGTTCAGCAAACAGCATAAGAGACAACTCTTCAACTAACACACAGTCTAATCATTTCTCCTCCTATTTGCCATCCCCCCACCCCCTCCCTACTTCCACCCCTCTTCCCGCAACCACCTCCAAACCCCTGCCCACCGCTTCTCCATTTGCTCCCCTCTCCCTCCCCGCTCCCCAGTCAATTTATACATGGCATAAAGATGCGACACCCTGCGTGCATAGCTCGCCATGGAGGGTAGAGCTGGTCTATTCCAGTACCATGCAATTTCGCAGCGGGCCGCTGTGACACAATACCAAATAATTTTCCAATCCCCCTCCCATTTCCCATCTGGTCTATGCAGGAGACACATCTCAGGGCCAAGTTCAAGGTTCGCCCCCATCATTTTGTTGATGTTTGCCCCTATGCGGTGCCAGTACTCTCCCACTACCGGACACGTCCACCACATATGCAGCCAGGAGCCACGCTCCCCACACTTTCGCCAACATTCATCCGTTTGCAACACCCCTGCCTTACACAACCGCTCCGGTGTGAGATACCAGCGACTCAGCACCTTAAACCCATTCTCTCGCAATGTCGTGGCAATGGAGAATCGTGCTATACCTAATGCCATTGTCTCCCACTCCTCCACCCCCCAGCTTACCCCTAAATCCTTCTCCCACGCTTCCATGTATTTCAACTTGTCTTCCCCCCTCGCTGTCAACCCTCTGTAAATCCTGGAGAGCATCCCCTGGCTTCCCAGGGATCCCAGGCAGGCACCCTCAAACCATTCACCTCCCCCCCATCCCCCTTGCTCCCTTCCCTTTGTACTCACTACCGAACATAGCTGCCTATACGGGAATCTATCTACCTCCCCCAAACTATAGAGGTCCCGGACCCCCTCAAATCCTCTACAATGTCCTCCTACCACAATCTGAGACACCTGGGACAATCCTAACGCCGCCCAGTTACGGAGCACTGTGGCTCCCGGTCCCCCCGCTCTCCGCACAGCAGGCTTGTAATGACATGGTGGCCGACCATCGTTTGTCACCCACCAGCCGCTTTCTATACTGCTGCCACACTTTCAAAGTATGCCCCACAATGGGATTCCTCCCCTTCTCTCCCCTCCCCTCCCATACTAACCGTTCAAGTGCACCCGGCCTGTATTCGGCCAGTTCCAGCTGAACCCACTGCTTCTGGGGTTCCCGCAACCACGCGTAGACTGCTCGCAATTGTGCTGCCGCATAATATAGTCGGAAATTGGGAACCCCCATCCCTCCTTCCCGTACCGAGACTTGTAGCGTCCTTGCCGCCACCCGTGGACGCCTCGACCCCCAGATAAACCGCTCGACCTGTTGTTGGATCTTCTTTAGCACTTTCGGGGGGATTGGGACTGGCAAAGCCTGAAACAGAAAGAGGAACTGGGGGAGAAGCATCATCTTAACCGTCGCTATTCGTCCAAACCACGAGTAATACCCCCTGCTCCAGCCTTGTAGCTTCGCCTCCACCTGCCCCACCAACTTCTTGTAATTTAAATCATACAACTCCTCCAAGGTTCTACCGAGATGAACCCCGAGGTACCGGATCGATGTCTTTGCCCATTTGAAGGGGAAATTCTGCTGCCAGTCACGCTGCCCCTCCCCCTCCCCCCCTACACTCAAGATCTCCGATTTCCCCCAATTAATCCGGAAGCCCGCCCTTTCACCATAATCTTGAATCTCTCTCATCACTGCCCTCAGAGATTCGCTGGGATTCGTGAGTGTCAGCAGTATATCGTCTGCAAAGAGGGACGTTCTGCATTCCTGCCGTCCCACCCTAACCTCCGTGATATCAGGGCTGCCGCGCAACTTCGCTGCCAATGGCTCTAAGGATAGCACAAAAAGTAGGGGGGACAGTGGACATCCCTGCCGCGTCCCTCTTTCTAGGGGGAAGAAACCAGAGTACCCCCCATTCACGCGAACACATGCCTTCGGCCTAGCATAGAGAGCCCTTATCCACTGTGTGAACCCCGGTCCAAACCCCTGGGCCTCCAACACCGCGTAGAGGAAATCCCAGGACACCTGATCAAAGGCCTTCTCTGCATCCAGTGATACCAACAAGGCCCCCGTCCTCTGCCGCTGTGTCGACCACATCACATTTAACACTTTGCGGATATGATCCGCCACTTGCCGGCCTGGTACAAATCCAGCCTGGTCCTCATGCACCAATTTACCTAACACTCCATTGAGGCGCACCGCTAGTACTTTCGCCAGCAGTTTCGCATCTAGGTTCAGCAGCGAGATCGGACGGTAAGACGCACACTCCTGCGGGTCTTTCCCCTCTTTGTGGATAAGCGTAATACCTGCCCAGCCCATTGATTCAGGCAGTGCCTCCCCCCTTCCCGGTCCATTAAATACCCTGGTCAACGGGTTCAGCAAGAGGCTCCCAAAGCGCTTGTAAAACTTTGCCGTCAGTCCATCGAGCCCTGGGGCCTTTCCATTTTTTAAGCCCTTGATAGCCTGGCTGACTTCGTCAGCTTGTATTTCCCTATCGAGCCCCTCTTGTTCGTCTCCCGTTAGAGTCGGGAGCCCTGCTTCCCTCACATATTCCCGAATGTCCTCTCCCGACCTTGCAGCTCGGGCTGCATACAAGTTGCTATAGAAGGACACAAATTCCTCCCTTATTCGTGGAGCCTCTCGCACTACCCCCCCTGTACTCCTAATCTGTGTAATCCTATTCCACTCCCTCCGCTTCTTCAATTGTCTCGCGAGAAGTTTCCCCGCTTTATTCCCCCCTTCAAAGAACCTCTGTTTTAACAGCTGCAGGCGGAATTGTATCTTCTCCGCTTCAAGAGCATTCACCTGGGCTCGTAGTGCCAGCACCTCACCCCGTACCTGTCCAGTTCTGTCCTGACCGTCTCTTTCCTCCATCTCCCGCAATTGCCGGCGTAACCGGTCCTCCCTCTCCGCCCTCTCTCGCTTTAGGCGGGCTCCCCACTTTATGAGAACCCCCCTAATTACAGCCTTGAAGGCGTCCCAGACTGTTCCATCCAGCACTTCCCCACCGCCATTTTGGTCAAAGTACTCCGGGATGAGCCTTTCAATCTCCCGCACCACCCTCTCGTCCTCAAGGAGCCCCTCATTCAACTTCCAGAACTGGCGGCCTCTATCTTCCCCTTCCACCCGCACCCGCACCACCACCGGAGCATGATCGGACCAGGTAATGGGTTCCATCTCGCCCCCTAGGAGCCGCCCTGTTAACTCCTTCCCTACCCATATGGCATCCAACCGGGAGTAAGTGCCATGTGCTGCAGAATAAAAAGAAAATTGCCTCCGCCCCGGGTTTAGTGTCCGCCATACATCTATCAGGCCGTTCTCCCGCACAAAATTGTGGTAATGTTTCCTATCTGTGCCTCTCCCCTCCCTGCGCCCAGTCGTATCTCTCCCTACCTCCCATGCCACATTGAAATCCCCACCACAGATTAGGACCCCATCCCCCATTGCCGCCACTTGCGCACTCAAAGCATCCCAGAATTCAGTTTGCGGGCCCGTAGGGGCATACACATTTACCACGCAAAACCACTCCTCACCTATCTTTACCCTCAGCAGGAGATACCGCCCCCCCCTATCCCGGGACACTACCTGGACCTCCATGGGGCCTGTCTCTCTGATGAAGACCCCCACCCCGCCTTTCTTCTTCTCTTTAAGATTAGAAGCGAACATACGGTGCTTGTACCCCCGGGGTTGCACCAATGTCTCATGTTGTCTCAATAGATGTGTCTCCTGCAACAGCACTATGTCTGCATTGTGTCTTGTTAACTCCTTATATAATTTCTGTCTTTTCATTGGTGAATTTAGACCTTTCACATTTAACGTGAGAATTTTTAACTCCTTTCCTACCCCCAGATCCCTGCCTCGTCCCCCTAAGTCCCTCCGCCCCCACCTCCCACTCTGGCCCCCTCTTCCCCCCCCTACCCACCCCCTCCTCCCCCCACCCCCCACTCCCCCTCCCGCTGTTCCCTCCCGTCCTCCCTCTCCCCCCCTCGCTACTCCCTCCCCTCCTCCCTCTCCCCCCCTCGTAACTCTCCTCTGCGGAGATACGACTTCCAATTCGGTGACCTTCTCTCCCTCCCCACCTACCCACCTCAACTGTTCCCCAGCCCCCCCCCACTCCCCTGCCTAAGCCCCCCTCGCTGCCAACTCTCCCCCCTCTCATCCCCCTCCTCTCTCCACCCAGCCTGGGCTCTCTCCCTCTCAGCCTAGTCCCCGCCTCCTCCCCTCTCCCTCTCCCCTTAGCCCACTGCCCATCTCTCCTTCCCCCCCCCCCCCGCCCACAGCCCAACTTATTCAAGAATACCAGTCCATTATAAAGATGCTTCAGCTCAGCCAGTCTCTTGTTCTGTGGTCCGGTTCTGGTGCACGTCCTTGATGGTTCTTGCCAGTCTACGTCCACTTGCCCTCTGCCATTTCATCTGTGCTGCTCCTCCGGTCCTGGATCCCGTTCTCGGCGGAGTGAAAGAGCCCTCGGCTTGCTCTGGTAGATTCTCAGCACCGAGCTCTCTCAGTGCTCTCCACGCCTCCACACTGGATCTCACCGTCCTCGATCGTCCTTTCACCGTAATAAAGAGGCCGAAGGGGAAGAGCCACTTGTAGCGCAGGTCAGCATATCTGAGATATGCGGTGACCTCTCTTATCTCCCTCCGTCTTTGTAGCGTGCCTTGGGACAGGTCTTGGTACTGCTCCACCGTATGCCCCTCCCAACGGAAATTTTTCAGCTTGCGGCTGGCACCCAGCAGGAGTTCCTTACTCTTAAAGGAGTGCAGGCAGACCACAATGTCTCTTGGCCTATTGTCTCGGATGGGCCCCATACCCCTGTGCGCCCTCTCTATTTCGAGGCGGGTCTCCTCTGCAGGTCTCCCTGGGCCAGCTGCTGCGAGTAGGTCCCGGAAGATCCGCTGGACCACCTCCTCACAGTTCTTATATTGTGGTTCCTCCGGCACCCCTCTCACTCGGAGGTTGCATCTGCGCGAGCGGTCCTCCAGGTCCTCTGTTTTGGCTTTCAGGGTCTGCTGCGTCCTCTGAAGCTCTTCCCAGCTGCTCTGGACCTGCGTCAGGGTCTCCTCTTGACTCTCCAACTTGGTCTCCACCTCTTCCATACGTCCCCCCAGCTCCAGCAGGTCTTGGCGCATAGTCTGCACTGCTTCTTTAATTTCATTTTTAACCCCACACATCTCCATCTTCAGTTCCTCCTTTAACTCTAGGAGCCATTGTTTAATCTGTTCTGCTGTCGACCGGCCCTCCTCTCCTCCTTCACTCCCCTCCGGGCTCTGTGGGGTTTCTGTCACAGGTTTCCCTGCTTTTTTTTCCGCCTCCTTCCCTCCGTTGGTGGTTGCATATGGGGAGCGGAACTCGGCCAGCTTTTTTTTTGCCAGAGTCTCTTTTTTATTATTTTTTTCCATTTTGGGCTGATTAGCCCCTCTCTCCCCGGCCTATAGAGCTGGTAGGGCGTCCACTCACCACACTATAGCTTCTGCTGGGAACAATTCTGGTGTTTGGTAGTTCTCTGCCTCTGCTCCCTTTCTTAGTGCAGTTGGGGGGGCATGAGACTCACCACTGCTGGCTGCTTCTGCACTCTGCTTCTTGTGGGCTGCAGCTTAGCATAGGTCCCTGCTTCCTGCTTCTCCCAGCCACGTGCTAGGCCTTCTCGGCCCCCTCTGTCTCCGGATTCACCTCTCTGTTGGCCACCCTCTTCTGCCACCACGTGGTCTGTGGGGGTCGGCGGCGTGGCGTCCTCCGCGGAGAAGCACACTGCCTCTGCTCACCGGCAAGCCTCTTTTGGCCCTGCTGACTCTCTCCCAACAAGTCCGGCTCAGCGTGGCCACCGGCCCAGAAGCCCCCTGAAAGTCAGGCTGCCTCGTCCGGTCCGCTCCCACCAGCTTCTCTGCACCTCCGCACCCGCTTGTTTCGCCGCCGCCGCGGCTCGCCGGCACTCCCCGCTCTCTCCGTCGCCCCTCGGCTCACCGCTCCATTGCCCGTGGGGGCTAAAATGCTTCAATTATTGCGGGTTGGTGGCGGAGCTCCTCCGCTACGCCGCCATTCAGTAGGTGACGTCACCGGAAGTCCAAGTAGCCATGTTTTACATAAACAAACAAGGAGGAATTGGCTCTCTGTCGCTTTGCAACGAAGCTCTAAGATTATGGGCCTTCGCCAGAGAGCATCAAATCCATCTCCTGGCAGTATACCTCCCAGGAATCCAAAACTCTTGGGCAGACAGACTCAGTCGAGTTCTGCTTCCACACGAATGGTCCCTGCACATGGATCAGGTACTCAGAATCTTCCAAGAATGGGGAACCCCGTACATAGACCTCTTTGCAAGTCCGTGGAATGCCAAACTTCCCCGGTTCTGTTCCAGAATTCCGTGTCAGGGAGTTCAGGCCAAGGATGCCTTCCTCCCTCATTGGGGTCAGGGCTTCCTGTATGCCTTTTCACCCATTCCTTTGATTCCCAAGACTCTGTTCAAACTCCAGAGGGATCAAGGATCTATGATCCTCATAGCTCCACGCTAGCCACGCCAAGTGTGGTACCCTCTATTTCTGCATCTCTCCCAAGCCCCCTCCCTGGACTTGGGAGCTGCGCCAGACCTTCTGTCCCAGGAGGAAGGGACTTTGTGGCATCCAAACCCCAAGTCCCTTCACCTCAGAGCTTGGTTACTGAAGGCCTAGACCTTCAAGACTTCAGTCTTTCTCAGCAAGTGAAGGATATCCTCCATGCTTCCAGAAAACCTTCCACTAGGCGTTTCTATGCTTTTAAGTGGAAAAGATTTTCCATTTGGTGTGCTCAAAAGGGTCTTGACCCTCTGGCACTTCCTGTGAATTCTCTATTGGAATATCTCCTGCATCTCTCCAATGCAGGCCTTAAAACAAATTCAGTAAGGGTCCATTAAGCCTCTCAATGAACAACCTATTTCCTCTCATCCTCTTATTGCAAGATTCATGAGAGGCCTAACTTTAACTAAACCTCCCATTCAATCTCCTCTGGTGGCATGGGATTTAAACTTGGTTCTTGGTAGGCTTATGAAGCCACCTTTTGAACCCTTAGCCACTACCTCCTTGAAATTTCTTTCCTGGAAGGTTATTTTCCTTATTGCAATCACTTCTGCTCGCCGCATCAGTGAACTGCAGGCCTTAGTGGCTAATCCACCTTATACAAGGTTCCATCATGATAAGGTAGTCCTTAGGACAAATCCTCACTTTATGCCTAAAGTGGTCTCACCTTTTCATCTTAATTAAGAGGTATATTTACCTGTCTTTTTTCCAGCTCCTCATGCATCCAGTGCAGAGAGGAACCTTCATACTCTAGATTGTAAAAGAGCTCTTGCTTTTTGCTTACACAGGACACAGCAACATAGAAAGTCTTCCCAGCTTTTTGTTGCTTTTGATTCTTCTCATTTAGGACTTCCAGTCTCTAAAAGAACACTGTCCAATTGGTTTGCTCAGTGTATTTCTTTTGCTTACCAGAGTAAGAACCTTTCTCTGGAGGGCCATGTCACAGCTCACAGTGTGAGGGCCATGGCCACCTCTATGGCTCATCTTCATTCTGTGTCCATCGACCAGATCTGTCGAGCAGCCACCTGGGCCCTCCTGCACCCCGGTTCAGCAACAGCTCTCCCGGCCGGGATCGAGCCGCCGGGGATACAGGGCCCGCCTCCAACTTCAGCTGCCCAGTCGGGGCAGCCAACGCTCTCCAGTTAAACGTAAATGCCGTCGGGCGTGAAGGCCTCTGCCCTCCTGCACCCCGGCTCATCAACAGCTCTCCCGGCCGGGATCGAGCTGCCGGGGATACAGGGCCCGCCTCCAACTTCAGCTGCCCAATCGGGGCAGCCAACGCTCTCCAGTTAAAAGTAAACGCCGTCGGGCGCGCCCGCGCCTTGCGGGCCTCGCCAGAGGGCCCTTTGGCGTGGCCCTTAGGCAGCTGGCCCATACACCTCAGCGGCCACAGATCCTTCACACGACTGTCCTGCAGCTTGAGCTCCCATGAGATTGAGTTCGCTTACCGACGACTCAGCCTACAGTACTGCACGTCCTTGCACAGCTCATTGCCAGCAATACAGACAGCATGCTACAAGATTTGGATTAACCTCTAGCCTAGACATTCATCTCTCATGTTCTCTATCGCAAGTATAGCCTCGCTATATAGCATCTACATATCATGACTATTTAAATTTATGTACCTACTCACCATACTGTCGTCAGTATCTCTAATAGTACCAGTCACCACTATTCCATGTATCTATCATACTGTTGTCAGTAACCTTTCATAGCACCAGTCTCTAATGTTCCTTTACTAGTATCCACTGCACTGTTACCAGTAATCCTTCATTGCCAGTCAACATTCATACTGTTGTCAGTAGCCAATCAACCTCTGTACTGTTGTCAGTATACTTCTACTAGTTATCTAACTCCAACCAATGCCTGTGACTATATTGCCTGTTGTGACCAAGCATATTGCTCTAAATATCAAAGTTTGTTAATAATTTCCTAGTAGTTTTAACCTGATTGACCCGCTCCCAATTACATAGGGCTCTTCCAAGATTTGCTCCCCGATTACCACCATAATAGGATGCTATATCATCATTTCAAGTTGGTTCTCCAACGCTCTTGCCCTAACCCCAGCATCCAACCAGATTCCTATTTTACGGAGCCATGGGAGAAGGTGGACCAGTGCATCCCATGACAACATAACTTGGGACACCTGCCCACGCCACCCCCATCTTTTACACATTGCACTTCAACACAATACGAAACCCAAACAATTCGAAAACTCCTACCCTCAAAGCCTAAAATGTGCCCTCATCAACGCCCGTTCTATCCGGAAGAAGTGGCCAGCCGTCACCGACATCATTGCAAGCCATAGCCTTGATATACTCATGATCACCGAGACGTGGTTATCCGCCAAAGACAATGTTATACTCAACCAGCTCCTCCCCCAGAATTTCACTGCACACTCAAGTCATAGACAAGAAAAAAGAGGAGGCGGCGTGCTCATCCTCACAAGGACAGACCTCCACTTTCGAACGGTAAACTCCACCAGTACAAACTACCTGGAGACGGTTACCATCTCCAATAAACACTGCTCAATCAACCTGCTTTACAGAGCACCTTCAGCCTCCCCAGATGATCTCTCGGCTATCATCGATCTGGCATCTAACACTCATAACCCAAACATCCCAAATTGGATCCTAGGTGACTTTAACCTGCCTACACTACAAGATAATCAAGCATCAGCCTTCCTTGATGCCCTCAAAAATCTTGGCTTCAAGCAATTAGTTAATGATCCTACTCACATTAAGGGAAATATCCTGGATCTAGTATTCGCCCCGCAAACCTCTCTTAATCCAGACCAAGATCCTATAACCTCCATAACGCCTGTTCCTTGGTCAGATCACAAACTGATCATCATCCAGATTCCTTCGTACAAAGCCTATACAAAAATCAACAAAATACAAAGCAACACTACAAGACCGCCCTCTCGATGTTTCAAGCCTTACAACAGAGATCTTATCCTTGATGAAACGCAACAACTCTTCTCTGAAACCACTCAGAACCTTGACCACCTAATTTCCCTTTGGAACAATTGCCTCTTCTCAGTTGCCCAACGTACGCCAATCAACAGGCCCCCAGGTAAAAGGGCAAGTGCCCCATGGTACTCAGCTGATCTTAAAGCATCACTTAACCAGTTACGGAAACTAGAAAAACGCTGGCGACGATCTCATTCTTTAAATGACCTGACAACATACAACTGTCATCTGGCCGAGCATCGCAACGCAATCTCCAAGACGATGAAGCAATACTACTCGGACACCTTAAAGAGATCACTTAATAAACCACATGACCTTTTCGACCTGGTTAAGACCTTATCAAAAGAACCATTCTCCGGACCTTCACTTGAGAAACACCCACAAGATTTCGCAACCTATCTTCAATCCAAGACATGCCAGACCAACAAAACTACTACTACAACTTCCACAATAGAGCAGGAATGCCAAACAACACTAACCATGTTTTCTACCCCTACCAAGAGAGGACTTGAGGACATCATTGCTGCCCTTAATACCACTACTGCCCAGTCTGATCCATGCCCAGCCTTCTGGATCAAGGAGCTTCGCAATCATTTCAGCCCAGTACTGTCCAAAATAATTAACCTCTCCTTTTCAACGGGCTCCTTCCCTTCAGCCCTTAAACACACCTCCATTAGACCTTTGCTTAAAAAACTGTAAGCTCGATCCCCAACAGGTGGAATCTTACAGACCCATATCCAGCATTCCACTACTTGCGAAGATTATTGAAAGGGAAGCTCAACGTCAATTGCAGGATCACATCGACTCCGCTGCACCATTAGACCCATGCCAAAATGGTTTTAGGGAATTCCATGGCGTGGAAACTCTCCTTTCCACCCTATTCTGCAAGATAATCACAGGCATTGATGACCTCTGTCAAGGATTTGCTCTCATCTTTCTGGACATCGCTGCAGCTTTTGATTCAGTGAATCATGAGCTACTTTTAGGACGACTGACTGACAAAGGCATTAATGGACGAGCGCTCGAGTGGTGCAGATCCTACTTGTCCGAAAGATGGCAACACGTTCGTTCTGGAGGGATAAATTCTGAACCTTTCCACCAAAGTCAAGGAGTCCCACAAGGATCTTCCCTTTCGGTACTCTTGTTCAATATTTACATGCAACCAATTTGTAATATCATCCAGTCCTTCAATGTTGATTGCATGTTATACGCAGATGATGTCCTGCTCTACTTACCCTTCTCTACTGAGAATCTGGGCCTATCCCCATTGACGAACTGTTTCAATGCAATATCTGATTGGCTTCTTTCCCAAAACCTCAGAATACAACATAAGAAAACGGAAGTACTCTTCATTACGAGGAACCCCAACTTTACCCCACCGCAATATCTTAAAGTAAAAGAAGCTGAGCTGAACTCTAAATCCTCAATACGATACCTGGGAGTCACCTTAGATCAACGCCTGGATATGAAGGCCCACATAGGAAACATAGTCAGATCAGTCTACTTCAAGATCTGCTCACTTAGGCACCTACGTTCCATACTTGAACCAACTGATTTTCGGACAATCTTCCAGGCTTTGGTCATACCCCATTTTGATTATGCCAATGCCATATTACAAGGTCTTCCCCAATCTACATTAAACCCTCTTCAGCTAGCCATGAATGCGGCAGCAGGAGTCCTCCACGGAGCCTCCAGGAGCAACCACGTGACGCCTCTGCTGATACAGCTACATTGGCTACCCATTCAGGCAAGAATAATTTTCAAGATCTTGACAATCACCTTTAAAGCTGTTCACAATCTCTCAGCTGCATCCTTAACCTCCCTCATCCATTCCACATCCACAAATAGAGCAAGAAGATCCACGGCTATAAACTCCCTAAAAGTCCCGAAGGCACTTACTGTTTGAACCAAATCAACAGCCAACAGGGCCTTCAATCTCAGTGCCCCAAGATACTGGAACGCATTACCCCATGAGATCCGAGCTATTAAGAACCTACCACAGTTTAGGAAAGCCCTCAAAGGCCACCTCTTTAACAAGTACCTTATAGAGCATAACCGTACCCCCTAGAGCTCTAAGATACTCCGATACCATTCCCAGACAAATGTACAGTATATCATGCAACCTCTTTGATTATGACCTCATATAGTAAGTATTGTACATAGTTTTCCCCGGTTATCCAAGTTTTTGTTCCCTGTTATCTGTAAACTCATACATGTTAACTGTACTGAGCATTTTGTTCCATGTAAACCGCGCTGATGCTGAATAGTGCGGTATATAAGAGATTGTAAATAAATAAATAAATAAAATACCTTCACAGCCCATTACTGTTTGGACAAGAACTCCCGCCGGGATGCCTTGTTTGGTCAGGCTGTCCTCAGACACCTGTTCCATTCTTGAACAACTCTTGCCCTCCTTCCCTGAATGGATGCCTGAGATCCATAGGAAGACGAGGAACCCTTCAGGGTCTCATACCCTTGGGGATCTCCCAGGCATCTTAGCTAGGGAGTCCCCATATGTGAGGACTCATTCCTGCTTGTTCCTGGAGATAGCACAGTTACTTACCTGTAACAGGTGATCTCTGGGAACAGCAGGAATTAGTCCTCACAACCCTCCCACCTCCCCTAGGAGTTGTATCTCTCTCTATCTTTCCTTTCCTCTCTCTCTCTCTATTGTCTCAGCTTTAAACTTGAACTGAGGAGAGTTGGTTAGGAAAGGCGGGAAGGCAGCGCGCAGGCGCTGTGGGATGCTCCCAAAAGCTTTCCTTCTGGGAAGCTGGGGAGCGTTCCCGCGCAGGCTCCGTCGGTATCGACGTACCCATATGTGAGGACTAATTTCTGCTGTTCCCAGAGATCACCTGTTACAGGTAAGTAACTGTGCTTTATCCTCCTGCTTTTCAGTACCAGGATCAGGGTCCTCAAGAGGCAGCACCCTCCCAAGCAGCAGAAGAAGCCACAGGTACCTAAGACTCAGACAGCTCTGCAGCCACAGTCCTCACCTGGTATTAGACTTTCTAGAGTAGCCGCCCTGCTTCTGAAGGACCCCCATTCCCTCCACATAGCAGGCAGCTGTCATTATGCCCACATCTCATCACCTCATAGCAGTGGACACTAACCATAGTGAGGAAGGGGTACAGACTTCATCTTCAAAAACTGCCCCCTTCTACCGTAGTAGGGGAGTATCATACACAGCCCCTTCTTGCTTCACTTCTCCAACAGGAGGTGTCTTCTCTTATATCACAGGTTGCCATAAAAGAGGTCCCTATACCCTCAGCAGGGAAGGGGTTTCTATTCTCTGTACTTTCTCATACCAAAGTCAGCGACACAGATGCACGCTGAGAGACTCCAAGGGTACAGGCCTATTCTGGACCTCAGAAACCTCAGCAAGTTTCTGGCCCACGAGAAGTTCAAGATAGTCTCTCTTGGAACCCTGCTTCCCTACCTGCAGAGTCAGGACTGGCTCTGTTCTCTAAATCTAAAAGAAGCATATACACATCCAGAACACAGGAAATAGATATGCTTCATTTTTCAAGGAAAACATTTAGTACAAAGTCCTGCCCTTCGGACTCGCCTCAGCCTCAAGGGTCTTTACAAAGTGCATGGCGGTCGAAGCCGCTTTCCTGAGGTTTCTCGGGATATTTGTCTTCTCTTACTTGGACGATTGGCTCATAAAGGCAGACACCTCCCAAAAGGTTCCGCTATCTTTGCTTCACACCATGCAGGTGCTGCAACACTTGGGATTTGTCATAAATCTTCCAAAATCCCACCTCGCTCCAACTCAAAGACTAGAATTCATTGGAGCTCTCCTAGACACAGCGATCAAGGGCTTTTTGCCAATAACCTGTTGTCCTCATCTCATAGAACTAGCATCCCAAGCGCAGCTCAGACCATCTGACTATCTGGCTTCTAGGCCATATGGTCTCATCAGTGCATGTGGTACTATATGCGTGCAGCCCAGTGGACTCTTGCCTCCCAATGGAAGTAGGCCTCGGGCCGTCTCGGGGACAAGATCCAAGTCACTGCTTTTCTCACCACATCCCTACAATGGTGGTGCTCCCCAGAAAATCTCCTTGTCAGGTCACCTTTTCAGATGCCTCCACATTAATGCATGTTGATGATGGATGCCCCCAAACTGGGGAGGAGGGCTCACTTGGGCACACTCTTCACACAGGGCAAGAGTCACAATTCCAGTTCAATCTACTGGAGCTTTATGCTATCTCCAGCGACTTCAGAGTTTTTCACGTTCACCTAAGGACCAAAGGGTACTGGTCAAGACAGACAATCAAGTAGCCATGTTCTATTTGAACAAGCAGGGTGTAACAGGCTCTTGGTCCCTCTGCAAGGAGGCTCTCCATCTTTGATCCTTTGCCATTACTCACCAGATACACCTCCGGGCTGTGTATCTCCCAGGGGAGCTCAATGTCTTGGCAGAAAAGTTGAGTCGGATCCTTCCCCACGAATGATGTCTCCATCTGGACACAATGTCCTACATCTTTCAGACTTGGGGAACTCCAGACATAGATCTGTTTGGCACTCTGCAGAATGCCATTCTTCCATGCTTCTGCTCCAGAACTTCCATTCCCAGCAATCAGCTGGTGGATGTTTTTCATCTCCACTGGGGTCTAGGACTCCTTTATGCTTTCCCTCCTATTCCCCTCATTCCCAAGATGCTCTTCAAGCTTCAAGCAGACAGAGGCTATACGATTCTCATAGCTCCACACTGGTCATGTCGGCCAGGGTTCCCTCTGCTGCTGCATTTTGACTCAGACTCAGCCTCTACAACTGGGATCCACACCCAATCTCCTCTCCCAGGAAGAAGGAACACTGCTCCATCCCAATCTGCAGTCTCTCCATCTCACAGCTTGGCTGCTTGAAGGCATATCATTACAGGATCTTAACCTTCCACAGGAGGTAAAGGAGATCCTCTTAGCTTCTAGGAAGCCATCTACTAGACGTTCATATGCTTTCAGGTGGCGTAGATTCTCTACCTGGTGTTCTCAGAAGGATCTCAATCCCTTCTCTGCTCCCTTAGAGGCACTCCTCCATTATCTCTTCCACCTCTCCTCAACTGGTCTCAAGACCAACTCTGTGAGAGTTCATCTTAGTGCCATTGCGGCCTCTCATCATCTCTTAGATGGACAGCCCATCTCCTCACAACTGCTTGTAGTGTGTTTTATGAGAGGTCTTTTGTTAATCAAGCCTCCCATCAAATCACCCTGGTGGCTTGATGTTATTGTCGTTCTAGTGCAGCTTCTCAAGCCACTCTTTCAACACACTCTTTCAACCCTTGGCTACAACCCCACTAAAGTTTTTCATGGAAGGTCATCAACCTTGTTGCCCCCACTTCAGTCAGATGCATCGGTGAGCTTCAGGTTTGGTGGTGGGCCCATCTTACACCTAGTTCCACCATGACAAGGTAGTCCTTAGGACTTACCTGCATTTCATGCCAAAAGTGGTGTCTCCTTTCCATCTGAATCAGTCAGTTTTCCTTCTTGTATTCTTTCCTAGACCACATGTGTCTAGGGCAGAGGCAATGCTCCATACTCTTGACTGCAAGTGTGCCTTGGCTTTTTATCTCCAAAGGACTAGAGATCACCGTAAAGCCTTGCAGTTGTTCATTTCCTTTGACCCTAGTCACCTGGGTCTACCAGTATCTTCTAAACGGATACTGGTAGACCCAGGTCTCCAAATGGATAGCAGACTGTATTTCATTGCTTATGATAAGGCAGGACTACCGCTAGAAGGTACGTCACTGCTTATGATGATTGTGTCATGGCTACCTCAATGGAAAACCTATTCTCTGTAGCCATTGACGAAATTTGCAAGGGAGCAACTTGGTCTTTTGTCCATACCTTTGTTGCTCATTATTGTCAAATAAGGACTCCCACCGGGATGCCATGTTTGGTCAAGCTGTTCTCCAGCACCTCTTTCAGACTTAAGGGCAACTCCCACCCTCTGCCCCGGACCTTAATGATGAGAGACATCAATGAAGGGTTCATGACCTCTTGAAACCTATCCTGAGGCAAACCTTCACATATTCTGAGGTCACTTATCTGGCAACTGGGAGCTAGGGCATCCCATATGTGAAGACTACATTCCTGCTTGTTCCTGGAGATAGCATAGTTACCTGTAACAGGTGATCTCTTGGAACAGCAGGAATTTCGTGTTCACAACCCACCTTCCTCCCCTAGGAGTTGTAGGTTTTCTTTTTACTCTCCTTTTCTCTCAGCTACAAACTCGGCTGAGGAGGGAGAGGAAGGAAGGCAGCTACGCAGGCGCAGTGGGGGATGCTCTCAAAACTTCCCTATTGGACAGTGGGGAGCGTTCCCAGAGATCAGCTGTTATAGGTGAGTAACTACGCTTTCTTGGATCACCCCTGGAACTTTTTAAAAAATTGATGTTATATTGACCATCCTCTGAGCTTCAGGTAGTACAGATGATTTTAATGATAGTTCACAGATTAGTAATAGTAGGTCTCTAATTATTTATTTATTTTATTTAGCTGTATTTATATCCCGCTTTTCACCAGATCAAAGCGGACCAGAGACAAGCACCCACCACTGACTCCCTCCCAACCACCATATTTCGTCCCCCTGATCATGTCATATGTAACCATAACACAATGTCTATGTCTGCGTCCCAATTAATTGTTAACAATCATTATTGTTGACCACGACATTGTGTTATGGTTACATATGACATGATCAGGGGGACGAAATATGGTGGTTGGGAGGGAGTCGGTGGTGGGTGCTTGTCTCTGGTCCGAGGAATCTCATATTTCAGTTTTTTCATTACCCTTGGATGTATACCATCCCATCCAGGTGGTTTGCTACTCTTCAGTTTATTAAATAGTTGTACTACATCTTCCTGGTTTATCGATATTTTTCAGTTCTGCTGCATCAGCTTTAAATACCATTTCAGTCATGGGTAACATCCCTACATCTTCCTCAGTAAAGACCAAAGCAAAGAATTCATTCAGTCTCTCCGCTAAGGACTTGTCCACTCTTAGTGCCCCTTTTACCCTTCTATCATCCAATGGTCTAGAGGCTCTTCACAAGGTTTTTGCTACAAATGTATTTGAAAAATTTTTATTATGCGGGTTTTTTTTTCAAATTCTCTTTGCCTACCTTATCAATGCGTTGCATCTAACTTGCCAGTGCTTATGTTTCCAGTTGTCGTCATTTGGCTCCTTTTTCCATTTCCTGATCTTACCTTTAAACCTTGCTGGCAGTTTTTTGGACTTCCTTTCACTTTCCCTAAAGCGTGGAATACATCTGATCTGGGCTTTCAAGATAGTATTTTTAAACACTCATGCTTGATATAAATCTTTAACCTTTGCAGCTGCTTCTTTTAATTTTGTCTTTTCCTCATTTTTATAGTAGTCTCCCTTTTGAAAGTTGAAAGGTAGTACTGTGGATTTCCTTGCCGTCCTTTCTCCGTTTATTAAATCAAATGCAATCATATTGTGAGCACTAGTAATAGTATAGCTTATTTGCATGCTATTTGATTACAGCAGGGGTTCTCAACCTGGTCCTTGGGACACTCCTAGCCAGTCAGATTTTCAGGATAGCCACAATGAATGTGCATGAGAGAGATTTGCATACAATAGAGGCAGTGCATGCAAATCTCTCATATGTATATTCATTGTGGTTTTCCTGAAAACCTAACTGGCTAGGTGTGTCCCAAGGACTAGATTGAGAACCCTTGGCTTAGAGAATCACTGCACAAAATGTTTGTGTTAGGAAACCCCTGCACTAGAGCTTTAGCACTGGGCTCTGGTGCAGGGTTTCTGCATCAAGCCCTCTGCATGTCATTTAAATGTCTAGTGGCCATGAACTGCACTGAGAGCATAAACATTGAAGATGTCAAAAGAATTTATGAAACTCAGATAGGAAAGAGGATTGAGATTGGGCACCCAACATGGACATCCAAATGGCAGATGCATAACTTTGCACTTGTCCACATTAAATTTCACTTGTGGAAGAACAACCCAAACTACAGTTACATGATGCAAGGTTCCACATAAGGAACCACCACCCACAAAAAGGATTTAGGCATCATTGTGGATAATAGGTTGAAACCCTCTGCCCAGTGTACAGCGGCGGCCAAGAAAGCAATAGAACGCTAGTTATTATAAAGGAAGGAATGGAGAATAAAACAAAGAATATGACAGTTCTGGTCAGTATTATTGGCACCCTTGCATTCTAGATATGTTGTATTCAATATCTTGAGAAATAATTGGAACTATTCAATCTCTGTCACAATATTTTAATAGTGTGTTCAAAGGTATACAACAAACAAAAAGATGTCTGTGCAACATAGACGTAGTAATTTGTGAGAGAAAAACAAAATATGATCTGGACAGGATTAATGGCACCCTTCACTAATATTTGGTTGTACCACTCTTAGCAGTGATGAAAGCCATCTATAAGTTTTGTACATCTGTCTGCTGATAGTTTCTCCCACTCCTCAACTGCGATTTGTTCCAGCTCATGAATGTTTCCAGGATTCTTTTTACCAATAGCAGATTTTGTCTCTTTCCAAAGGTTCTCGATTGGATTGAGATCAGGACTCATTGCTAGCCAGTTTAAAACAGTTGATATGATCCTTTTTAACCATTCTTTTGTACTTTTGGATGTATGTTTTGGGTCATTGTCCTGCTGGAGGAACCATGATCTTCAATGCAGACCTAGCTTTCTGACACTAGGTAGCACATTTCACTCCAAAATACCATGGTAGTCCTCTGACTTCATGATTCCTTTAATAAATTCCAGGCCTCCAGTTACTGAGGCAGCAAAACATCCCCACAACATCATTCTACATATGTAAGTTCCTTAGAGAAGTGACTAGAGATCTGGCTTCTCTTCTCCCGGATGACAAGAGGGCGGACTACCTTACATTAATCAAACATGACCAAAATGTTTCCATGTTTGTCAGTAGGGCGGACAACCTTTGACTGTTTTGAATGCATTAGTAGAATTTCTATCTGCATAGGTGGCTGTAGGATTGCCTGGAAAACCCCCTACCCCTCCACATAGCAGGCAGGCTTTGCCATTATGCCCACAGCTGGTATCTCGTAACATCAGAGCAGTGAACACTAACCATAGTGCGAGAGGGGTGCAAGCTTCACCGACAAAGCTTACCCCCACCACTCTAGTGGGGGAATATCATTCTCAGTCCCCACTAACTGCTCACCTACAGCAAGAAATCATCTCTTCTGTCATAATGTGCCATAGAAGAGGTTCCAACATCTCAGAGGGGAATGAGGTTCTATGCTCCGTATTTTCTCATTCCAAAAAAAGAACGGAGGATACAGACCCATCTTAGATCTCAGAAACCTCAACAAGTTTCTAGTTCGAGTGAAATTTAAGATGATTTCACTAGGAACCCTTCCTTATCTCCAGAGTCAAGACCAGCTCTGTTTTCTAGATCTCAAAGAAGCATATACCCATATCCTCATTCATCCAGAAAACAGGAGGTATCTACGCTTCATCTTCCATGGAAATCACTGTCAATACAGAGTTCTTCCATTTGGGCTTGCCTCTGCCCCAAGACTCTTCACAAAATGTATGGCAGTCATAGCTGCATATCTAAGGACTCTAGGAATATTCGTCTTCCCTTGCTTAGACGATTTGCTAATAAGGGCAGTCACTTCTCAAGCAGTTCACCTATCCCTCCTTCGTACAATTCAAGTACTACAGGATCTAGAATTTGTGATAAATCTTCCAAAATCTCAGCTAGTTCCTACTCAAACACTGGCATTCATAGGGGTTGTTCTAGATACTAAACGATCAAGGGCATTTCTACCCCAGGACCATTGTACCTGCCTAGTACAGATAACATCTCAAGGTTCAAAAACAATCTTTCAGCCAGAGAGATGCTACAGCTGTTAGGCCATATGGCCTCTACGATTTATGTAGTGCCATATGCTTGTCTGCACATGTGGACAACTCTATGGACTCTTGCCTCCCAGTGGAAACAGGCCTCTGGGACTCACAGACAAGATCAAAGTCACAGACATTCTAATGAACTTCCTGCTCTGGTGGTCTACCCTGGGAAATCTCGTAGGGTCACCTTTTCAGATGCTGCCACATCAATGCATCCTGGCAACAGATGCCTCCAAACTGGGTTGGGGAGCCCACTTAGACTCTCTCTCCACTCAGGGCCTCTGGACAGAGCAGGAGTCACAGCTCAAGATAAATTTGTTAGAGGTTCATGCAATCTTCAATGCCCTCAGTGTTTCAACAACAACTTCAGGGCCACAATCAGGTAGCTATGTTTTACCTGAACAAGCAGGGGGGAACGAACTCTTGGGCCCTCTGTAAGGAGGTTCCTCATCTTTGGTCCTTTGCAGTTGCTCACCAGATGCATCTCCAAGCAGTATATCTGCCAGGACACCAAAATGTCTTAGCGGACAGATAGATTCAGATCCTCCTGCTGCACGGGTGGTCTCCATCAGGAGACAATCTCCTACATATTTCAGACTTGGGGAACTCCAGAGATGTACCTTTTTGCCACTCCACAGAATGCCAAACTAGCTCGTTTTTGCACCAGAACCTCGATGCCCAATCGTCAGCAGGTCAATGCTTTCCACCTTCACTGGGGTCAGGATTTCCTGTATGCCTTTCCTTGCATACCCCCGATTCCCAAAACACTTTTCAAGCTTCAAGTGGACAGGGGCCACATGATCCTCAAAGCCCCACACTGACCACGTCAACCATGGTTTCCTCTCCTGCTACGTCTGCAACAGACTCGCCCTCTCAGTCTCGGGTCAGCTCCTGGCCTTTTCTCACAGGAGGAGAGGACGCTGCTCCATCCCAACCCGCAGTCTCTCCATCTCATGGCTAGGACATCCTACTGGCCTCCAGGAAATCATCTGCCAGATATTCCTATGACTTTGCGGCGTAGGTACGCCACTTAATGTACCAAAGGGATCCTAACCCCTTCTCGGCTCTAGTGGAGGCTCTCCTTCAGTATCTCCTCCATCTTTTGTCCTCTGGTCTGAAGGTGAAGTCGGTGAGGGTTCACGTCAGTGCAGTTGCTGCTTCTCACCATCCCATGGATGGGCAGCCTATTTCTTTACAACCACTTGTAACACGTTTCATGAGAGGGCTATTATTAACCAAGCCCTCCATCAGGCCACCACCGGTGGCATGGGATCTTAATATTAGGTCAGCTCCTTAAGCCACCCTTTGAACCTTTAGCCACAACATCACTAAAGTTTCTCTCTTGGAAAGCCATCTTCCTTCCACTTCAGCTAGATGCATCATTGAGCTTCAAACCTTGGTGGCTGACCCGCCTTATACATTTTTCCATCATGATAAAGTGGTCCTTAGGACTCATTCTCATTTCATGCCCAAAGTGGTGTCTCCTTTCCATTTGAATCAGTCAGTCTAGCTGCCTGTCGTCTTCCCTAGACCTCATTCCTCTAGGGCAGAGGCAACCCTCCATACTCTTGATTGCGGGCATGCCTTGGCATTCTATCTTCAAAGGACAGCTAAGCACTGTAAGAGCTCTGTTATTCATCTCCTTTGATCCCAGTCACTTGGGGTTGCCAGTATCCAAACATACTCTATCTAAATGGATAGCAGATTGCATCTCATTTGCTTATCCCAAAGCAGGACTTTCCCTTGAAGGTCATGTCACTGCCCATAATGTTCGTGCTATGGCTGCCTCCACGGTAAACCTACGTTCTGTAGCCATTGATGAAATCTGCAAAACAGCCACCTGGTCTTCAGTGCATACCTTTGCTGCACATTACTGTTTGGACAAGGACTCCTGCCGGGATGTTGTCTTCGGTCAAGCTATACTCCAACACCTCTTTCAGACTTAGGTCAACTACTACCCTTCGTCCCAGAATTTTCGATGCCATATATCTATGGGAGTGGAGGAGTAGCCTAGTAGTTAGAACACTGGCTTGGTAACCAAGCAACCAGGATCCGATTCCCACTAGCACTCCTTGTGGCATTGGGCAAGTCACTTAACCCTCCATTGCCTCAGAAGAAAGGCCTGGTAATCTACTTCCGGTGACACTGCCAAGAAAATGCAGGAGCTTCTGGGTCGCCAGGAGTCAGGACTGACTCGAAGGCACACATTGCATTGCATGTCCATTAAAGATCCATGCTCTCTTGAGGAGTGCTCTGAGGCAAATCTACCGATTCTGGGGACCTTCCTCTGGCATTTGGGAGCTAGGGAGTCCCATATGTGAAGACTACATTCCTGCTTGTTCTTTGAGATAGCGTAGTTACTCACCTGTAACAGGTGATCTCCGGTAACAGCAGGCATTTAGTCTTCACAACCCACCCTCCTCCCCTAGGGGAGTTGTAGAGGTTTCTTTTATCTCTTTCTCTATTCTCTCCTTTTATCTCAACTACAAACTCAACTGAGGAGGGAGAGTCACATAGACAGGAAGGCAGCAACGCAGGTGCAGTGGGATGCTCCCAAAAGCTTTCCTATTGGATGCTGGGGAGCGTTGCCACATGGACTCCGTAGATACCGACGTCACCCATATGTGAAGACTAAATGACTGCTATTCCCAGACATCACCTTGTGAGTAACTACACTTTCTGCAGATGAAGGCTCTGCAGGAGGTGCTTTGCTTGAGATTTTGCTTCAGCGACTGGACCAGATAATCTTAGAATCAATATGGTCTGCAATCAAACATCTGGATAAGGCTTTGCTATCTTAGGTACACTCTTTTTGAACTCCCAGGTTCAGGTTGCTAAGCGAGATTGAGGAATTCTGAAGAGATTTCCAATTTACAAATATCTGTGACTGACTTGGAAACTCGAACTGAGCAAGTGGAGAACTATGTGGAAGCTTTTGTCAAGGATTCAACTAATTTGAAAGTGTAAATTGAACATTTGGAGAATGTATCCAGTCAGGGCAACCTGCGCTTTATTAATTTTTCAAAGGCTGTCTCTCTGCTAAAGAAATGTTTAAGAACTATATGGTTGAGGCTTTAGGGCTTCCTTACTGAAAAGCATCCACTGATGACAAAATGTATTATTTACCCATTGGGAAAAAAGGTTTTGCTGATTCTCCAGGACCAAGCAGGAAGTCAGTCCTCACATATGGGTGACGTCGGCGCCAACGGAGCCCCCGTGTGGAGCATTTCCCCATCTTTCAAAGAAAGCCTTTGGGAATGCAGCGCGCATGCGTGGTCCCCTTCCCGCCCAAGGGTGCCATCTTGCTCAGTCTTCTTTTTTCCGCAGAGCCCGACGGACGTGGTTAGTTTTCACCCGAGGAAAAAGTAGCTTTTGTTCTGTTTGACCTGTTTGTTCGGTTCGATGCTGGTTTCCCTTTCCCGCCTGGGCCCGATATGCCGGTATCGAGCCTGGTCTTCTTTTTTTGGTTTTTGTCCTTAGTGACTAGCGTTCGCGCCAATTTTCTTTTTTCACTGGCAGCCCTGTCTTTTGACCTCGCAGGGGCCCTTTTTCTCCCGATGGCTGCCAGCGGGTTTAAAAAGTGTGATCGGTGCAAGAAGCTTGTCTCTCACCGACACCCATGACTGCTGCCTCCGCTGCCTCGGACCTGATCATGACCCGATGATCTGTAGTCCATGTGGGAAATTGTCCTCGAAGGCGTTGAGGAGTCGGCAGCACCAAAAGGAAAGAATCTTCTCTGACTCCGTGTCCAGACGGGCCCGGACTTCATCAGAGGCCTCGAAGTCTCGGGACTCCGGCCCCGAGCAGCGTCGGACGTCCTCTGAGAGGTGGTCTCCCTCACGGGAGCATCGCAGGAAGAAGAAACCCGCAAGGGCAGTGTCAGTGGACGCACTTGGCTCCTCGAGGGCCAAGTCGCATAGCCCCGAGCGCCGTCCCGGGTCTTAGGAGTCGGAGAGGCCTGCAAAACAACCTCGTGTGGAGATGGAGTCCCCGGGTCACGTGAGTACTGTAGTCCTCGTGGACTCTCCTCCAGGGGAGCCAACATCAGGCCCGACGCTGTCGGTGCCCGAGTCGGGGGCTGCTGAGTCTCCTGAGCTCAGACTCAGGTTGACGGCCTTGGAGAGCAGCTTGGCTGCCTTCATGGAACAGCAGCGGGCACTGATCGCCAGTCTCACCGGTGCATCTTCCCCGACCACCGGAACATCGACGTCCCAGTCGACCCCGGAGGCCGAGCCGATCCTCGAGTCCATGCACGCTCGAGTCTATTCTCGGCCAAGGTCCCCCTCGGCCTCCTGTTCGGGACCGAGGTCATCGACGCCGGTACCCTCGGCGTCGGAGCGGATAGCATCAGTGCCTGCCCGACCGGAGCCGCTTGATTCCTCTTCCGAGGAGTCTGTCTGGGAAACGGAGGATGAGGAGTTGCCCGACACCTTTTGGACTCGGTGTGTCCTACTGGACTCACCGGAGTCCGAGCCTTGGAGAAGGTCCCCACCGGAGGATACCCGGTTCTCGGATTTCATGCGGGATATGGCCAAGGCCTTGGCATTCCCCGCGGATCCCGAGGAGGAGCCTCGAGCCGAGGAGCTCAAGGCCCTGCAGTATGACTCTCCCCCAAAGGAGGCCTTTACTGTACCAGTTTCTCCGATGCTGGAACGGCTGCTCTTCCGCATGTGGGAGGCGCCGGCCTCGATGCCGGTTTTGAGCAAGCGGGTCGATTCCATCTATCGAGTCCGCAAGGGCCCCGGGTTCCAAAAGGCACAATTACCGCATCATGGTTGTGGAATCGGCCATGCATCGTCTGAAGAGTCAGAAGATGCACTCCTTGGTGCTTCCTGACCGGGAGGCCCAGAACCTGGATGTCCTCGGTAAGAAGTGCTTCCAGGGCTCTATGCTTGCTTGCCGTGTCCAGACCTACCAGCTGTACATGGGCATGTACCTTCGAGACCTGGCAAAGGAGATTGCCGGGTTCTCTGCTGGCCTCTCCGAGGAACCTTTGCAGAGGTTCACTGCTCTGTTCTCGGGTATTCGTGAGTGCTCGAAGTTTATCTCTCGAGCAGCCTATGATGGCTTCGAGGCTTCGGCCAGAGTAGCCACAGCTGGCATCGGTGCATGCCGTCAGGCCTGGCTACAGTCATCGGACCTCAAGCCATGGGTGCAGGAAAAGTTGGTCGATGTCCCCTGCCGAGGTGAAAACCTCTTTGGCAAGCCCATGGCTGACAAGGCTGCAGAACTCGAGACCGAGACTCTTACCCAGACAAGACTGTTCAGGAAAACCTTTGCCCCTTCTCAGAAAAAGAAGGGCTCGGGGAAAAAGACCTTTTACCCGAAGAAGTCATCTGCCTATAAACAATACCCTTATTTTCAGGCCTCTGTAACTCCCCAACAGGGTCAGCAGGCCAAGGGGCAGGGACATGGGCCCTGTAGGCAGAAAGCCCCCAAGCCACCACCTCCGGCTCCTGCACAGCAGGGAGTGGGGTTTTGACTCCAGTGGCATACACTCTCCTCAGCTGGGCCCTATCAGCACTGGATGCCGGCTGGCCCTGTACGCCCACAGGTGGTCAGCCGTCACAAGGGATACCTGGGTACTAAGTATAGTCCAGAAGGGCTATCTTCTCCACTTCCACCAGGTACCCCCCTCCTATTTTCCAGTGGAGCCTCCAAGACTTCCTCTGCACAGGGACTTACTCCTGCAGGAGTTAGCAAGTCTTGTAAAGGAACAGGCAGTGGAACCGGTGCCCCATCACCTGAGAGGTCAAGGCTTCTATTCCAGGTACTTCCTGGTACCAAAAGACAGGAGGCCTCAGGCCCATCCTAGACTTGCGGAATCTGAACAAGTTCTTGGAGAGGGAAAAGTTCAAGATGCTTACCCTTGGAATCCTGCTGCCCTACCTCCAGCAGGGAGATTGGCTATGCTCCTTAGATCTAAAGGATGCTTATACTCACATCCTCATTCATCCATACCACAGACAGTATCTCAGATTTGTAGTGGGAGAAAACCACTATCAGTACAGAGTACTGCCTTTTGGCCTTACATCCGCCCCCAGGGTGTTCACCAAATGCCTGGCGGTGGTAGCGGCCTACCTCAGGGTTCAAGGCCTCCTTGTCTTAACATACCTGGACGATTGGCTCATCAGAGGCTCAACAGGGATCGGGAGAGCCGAGTTATCAGCTAAGTGTGTTGTTTTAATACCCCGTTCGTGTCAAACAGCTGACAAGCACTTTACAGCACAACGGCATTTAAACTGCCGATTCAGAGGCTCAACAGGGATCGGGAGAGCCGAGTTATCAGCTAAGTGTGTTGTTTTAATTCCCCCTTCGTGTCAAACAGCTGACAAGCACTTTACAGCACAACGGCATTTAAACTGCCGATTCAGAGGCGCGCCCGCGCCTTGCGGGCCTGCGCCTGAGGGCCTCGCAAGAGGGCCCTTTGGCGTGGCCCTTAGGAGTGGCACGAAGTGAGAAATTTTATATGAGTTAAAAATTTTGTCTAATGAGGTATACATTCGGCCTTTGGAATAAGCAGAAACAAGTAACCAAATCACATTCCCGGCTCTGTGTGCGAGTTCAAACAATCGGTGTCGCCACCTCTCATCCAAAGCAAGAAGAAAGCAGTAAGTAAAAGATTACGGGGTAGAAGACTACCGTGTAGATGAATTAGTGCCTTGTGCAAGTGAAAAAGCTGAGTGAAGTTACTACTTTATACTTATTATCTAAACAGTAAGAACGAATTCTGGAGGTTTAGCAGTGACATTCATCAGTTGTTAAAGCCTGAATCCTTACTTCTAGGGAAGATCAACAGTTAACTATTATGGCTACTCTTGCCTACCATCCTGAGTCTCTCTTCTTTACCCAACCATACCCTTTTCAAATAGGTACTCGATACTCACACCCCCTTTATATTTGGTTACCAACAATTATGCCAGCATACTATATGCTTCTAAACTCCTCACTGAGCTCACAAATAATATTCAGATATAGACTCAACGATTTTAAACACTTCAATCATACAAATTCAATGACACACCTCAAGAAGCCTTACTCTCCAAATACAGCCTCCATAGAACTCATGAAAACAAGATCAATAAGAAACAAAATTCACACAATCAGAGACCACATCAACAACCAACACCCAGATATCTTATGCATCACAGAATCTTGGCTAATTCCCACTGACAACGTCCTCCTCAACCAACTGGTCCCTCCCACGTACTCCGCCTTTAACAACCCGCGCACTCAGAAAAGAGGAGGTGGAGTTCTAATCATTGCAAGAGACTCTCTGCAGCTAGAAACTATCACTTTTAACATCTCTGACCAATGCAGCTCTATTACAGTGGGAAACAAACACTTAGCCATCTGCCTTATCTACAGAGCCCCCCACGCCCCAGCAGAAGAACTAACCACCATTCTAGAAACCGTATGCGCATTTAACACGAACCATAAACCTCTAAGTCTACTAGGTGACTTTAACCTCAACTCCTCCAGCAATATAGATAAGGAAACCTTCCTGCAAGCAATGGACTCTTTACTATACACCCCATTAATAAACACTCCTACGCACAGATACGGATCCATGCCAGATCTCATCTTTGCCCCAAACCACATTATAGACAAGGGCAACATCTCTTTACCTGTAGTCACACCGGTTCCTTGGTCAGACTACCACAGAATCAAAGTGGTTTTCACTAACAAAATGGACAAGCTTGATAAGACAAAAACCGCTCCGTTTGGTCCAAGAAGGTTCAAAGCTTTCAATAAAGATCAATTCCTACAAGACACACTACCTCACCTTAACACAGATGATCTCGATCTGAACGAACAAGTGGACAATTGACACCATCAGCACAGCAGCCAAAACTAAAACAGGCTCAAAGGCGATCAACAAGAGACATCATGCACCATGGTACTCCAAAAGCATACGCAACGCTAAGAGGGAGTTAAGGAAACTAGAACGCCACTGGAGACGATTTCAAATCTCAGACCTCACAGGACTTATACTTAACACAGCAAAAGAATTACAACGATCTTATCAATAAAACAAAAAGAGAGCACCACACAAACACTATCCAGAAAGCCTATAACAAACCTAGGGAACTTTTTGAAATAGTAAAAAATCTAACCAATGAACCAAGCTCTGATAAAGACATACAGGTCAACCCACAAACATATGCAGATTATCTTCAAGAGAAAATAGGCCAAACTCCGCCACTAAAGCACTCAGTAAGCAGCAGCCATATCTTACCTGGTACAACTTGGGACAAGTTCCACACTCCTTCAACTATGCAACTATCAGACATCATCGCCGCACTCAATACAAGCACTGCACCCACGGATCCTTGCCCTGTCCCTTGGATCAAAGCAACCAAGCAAAACTTCCTCAGTTATATACACCACCTCGTAACCAACTCCCTAACTCAAGGAATCATGCCAAAACAGCTAAAACTAGCCACAATAAGGCCTATCCCCAAGAAAACCAACCTAGAAAAGAGCAATCCAGCAGCATATAGGCCAATCTCCAGCATACCACTCCTAGCCAAAATCATAGAAAAGGCAGTACAACTACAACTCCAGGACCACATTGATGAGCATGCTCCACTTGATATACATCAACATGGCTTCCGCCCCAACCATGGAGTTGAAACACTGCTGCTATATCTATTCAATGACATCATCCAGACCATAGACAATTACAATCGAGGAACCCTAATGATCTTCATAGATATTTCAGCGGCCTTCGATACAGTGGACCACAGAATCCTCCTAACCAGATTACAGAGCATTGGATTAACTGGCACCGTCCTAAGCTGGTTCAAATCATACCTGACTGACAGGCAGTTCCAGGTTAAAATAGGAACCAACACATCACATCCCACGATGATCAAACAAGGTGTACCGCAAGGATCTGCACTCTCCTCACTGCTATTTAACTTATTTATACAACCGATCTGTCACATCATGGCAACTCATCAAGTAGATTACACAATTTATGCGGATGACATCATGATTTACACTCCAATCGACATTAACAGCCCTGACTACAACAGAATTACGAACTGCCTTACCAGCATGTCCACATGGCTAACGAACAACAACCTTGCCATAAACCAGGGGTCTCAAACATGCGGCCCGCGAGAGACCTTTGTGCGGCCCGCGATGCATAGGAGGGAAAAAAAACACCCCGGCTTCTGCTGCTGCTGCCGCCGCTGCCGTGGCCGGCAATAGCAGCAATATCGCAAGTACCGCGGGCTCCGCTCCCCCCCTCCTCCCTTCCTTCCTGCTTGCCTGCCAGTTCTCCGCTTCCGCTTCCGCTTCGGCTTCGCCTTTCAGAGCCGCGAAGGGAGAGCTTCTCCCTCGCGACTCTGTTCAGCCCGCTGGGGCAGATGGGAAATTTCCCATCTGCCCCAGCGGGCTGAACAGAGTCACGAGGGAGAAGCTCTCCCTTCGCGGCTCTGAAAGGCGAAGCCGAAGCGGAGAACTGGCAGGCAAGCAGGAAGGAAGGAAGGAAGGAGGGGGGGGGGGAGCGGAGCCCGCGGGACTTGCGATATTGCTGCAATTGCCGGCCACGGCAGCGGCGGCAGCAGCAGCAGCAGAAGCTGGGTTTTTTTAAAAGTTTAATTTTCCCGGGGGGGGGGGGGGAGGGAGGGAGGGAGGGGGCAGGACTGGATGGGGGGGGAGAGCAGAACTTGATGGGGGGGAGCAGGACTTGATGGGGGGGGGGAGAGCAGGACTTGATGGGGGGGGGAGAGCAGGACTTGATGGGGGGGAGAGCAGGACTGGGGGGGGAGCAGGACTTGAGGGGGGGGAGTGCAGTACTGGTGGGGAGCAGGACTTGATGGGGGGGAGCAGGACTTGATGGGGGGGGGAGCAGGACAGGGGGGGGAGCATGACGGGGGGAGCAGGGGGGGGGCAGGACTTGATGTGTGGCTGGGGGGGGTAGTACTGAAAATGGGGTGATGGGGGTTAGGACTGGTAATGGACAGATGGGGGTTAGGACTGGAGGTGGTCTGATTGGAGGGCTAAGACTGAAATGGGGTTATGGGGGGGCTAAGAATGAAGATAGGGCGATGGAAGGGTTAGGCCTGGAAGTGGGCTGTTGGGGGGCTTAGGACCGATAATGGGCTAGGGGGGGGCTAGAACTGGTAATGGACTGGGGGGGGGGGGGGTGCTATGACTGGAAATGGGCCGAGTAGAAGGGGGAGCTTGAACTGCAAATAGCTGATGGGGACAGGGTCTTGGAATGGTAATGGGCTGAGTGGAAGGGGGCTTGGAATGGAAATGGGCTGATGGGGAGGGGGGCTTGGAAAGGAAATGGGCTGTGAGGGGAGGGAGCTAGGACTGGAAATGGGCTGATGATGCGGGGACTAGAAGGGAGCGGATGCTGGGTGGGGCAGGAGCTAGAAGGGAGTTGATGTTGGGGGACGATTAGAATGGGATGGGGCTGGGAGAGTGAAATGGAGAGGGGAAATATATTTTGTGTGGGAGGGAAGAAAAATCTACAATTGGCCGGGTATTGGGAGAGTAAGTGGGGATTGAGGATGGAGGGGTAAAATTTGAGTGGATGAAATAGGAATGAGGAAAGAGCAAAAGGAGAATGATTAGTATGTTAAAGCAGATGTAGAGAGAATGGAAAAAAACTAGGAAAGAAGAAAGGACAAATGGACAGCAGACGATGGAGAGTTAGCAGAAGACACAAAGAAACCAGAAGAAAGTGAATGGAACAATTGCAACTGAAAAAAAAATGCACAAAAGGTAGAAAAATATCTCTTTATTTTGAATTTATTAACTGAAATATGTCAGCTCTTGGAAATGTGCATCTTTAACGTCTGCACTTTATTTAATACAAGAGGAAATCAATGTATAGTTTTATTTCTACAGTGTTGTACATTCTAAGTTTGGCTTTTGGGGTTCCCAGTTTAATTGTCTTCCTGTTTCTAAATTGTGATTCCTTGTTTGGTGATGGTGTATGTTCTGCATGTGTAACTGAGCTGAGGTATTCTGTTTATGTAATTCCTATTTGACATTGCCACTTGTTCTCTTTCCCGAGTAGGTCATGTATTGTTATTCTCTGAAATGTGTTGATTTAATATTTGCAGTGTTGCCTTTTGATAGTTAGGGTATGGTGCTTTGTGAGTCCTGGTAGTGCTGTTAGGACACGGCAGGTTTGCTATGGGTTCTAAATGAGCAGTGTTTCTAGTAGTTCCTAATGTGCCTGGCGGTTGGCACTGGTTTATAGTAATGTAGAAATCTTTTAGTCTTTCTTTATCCATACACTCATTAAGAGGCATGTTTACTAAAAGTTAGTGTATGGTAACATTATGCAAATATTTATGCAAATGATGCCCTTATGCAAATGATGCCCTTATGCAAATGAGGCCTGCGTCTTGTGCGGCCCCCGGGTTACTCTACAAGTCCTCATTTGGCCCTCAAAGCAATTTGAGTTTGAGACCCCTGCCATAAACATTAACAAGACTGAAGCACTTATTGTCACCAGAAACACTGGCTTTAGTCCCCCACCATACATTACATGCAATAACACAACGATTCCAATTAAGGATGAAGTTAAATACCTCGGAGTAACCCTGGATAAAGGACTCAACCTACGGTCTCACACAAGAAAAACGGTTAAAAATGCATATTACAGAATGAAAATAATCAGACGCCTCAAGCCTCTTCTCTCATATGAACACTTCCGCACAGTCTGCCAAGCGCTGATTACTCCCATACTAGATTTTTGTAACCCAATCTACAACGGTCTATCAAAACATTCTCTCAAACCGCTGCAAATGGCTCAGAACACAGCAGCCAGAATAATCAACGGCTCCGCAAATCATGACCACATTACCCCCATCCTCAAAGAACTCCACTGGCTCCCAATAACCCACCGCATCAAATATAAGATGATCATAAATATTTTTAAAATGAGACACAAGAGATCTGCAATCAGCCTCCACGCCCTCTTACTACCTAATACCAGCAACAGACCAAGGAGGCAATCCACTTCAAACACCCTCAGCACCCCAAGAAACTATGCAAAATCATGTAATTGTACTACACAGAGCAATTTCATTAGATGCCCCTTTAATATGGAACTCTCTCCCTCCTGACTTACGATCAATTGACGATTTAAAGGACTTTCGTAAACAATTAAAGACTGTACTCTTCTTTGAACACTATGGATCAAACAATTAACTAGATTATATCTTTTGTAGCTGTTATATAAAATGATTCTCTATATTAGTTAACCCATGTTATTTATCCTACCTTACTACTTTGATGTTTTGTCTATACAGTGTATGTTTCCTTTACTTTTTAGCCTTTGTATCTCTTGTAACCGCTTTGATTGAAGGAAAAGGCGGTATAAAAAACTTGTTAAATAAATTAATTAAATAAATAAATAAATCCCCACAAGAGGCCAATCAAGCCACCCTTCGCACTGTCGCTGTGCTTCAGCACCTGGGGTTTGTTATAAACTTCGCAAAGTCCACTTTGCACCCCTCCCAGAACATGGAGTTCATAGGAGCTCGACTGGACACCTTTCAGGCAAAGACCTTTCTACCAGTGGACAGGGCCCACAGATTGATGGATCTAGCCAGGCAGTTCCACAGCAATTCTCTGGTCTCCACCAGACAATTCCTGAGTCTCTTAGGCCACATGGCGTCCACGGTCCATGTAACTCCAAATGCCCGTCTATACATGAGGCCTGCTCAATGGGGCCTCAGGACTCGGTGGCACCAAGCCACAGGAAGCCTCAGACAGAGTGAGGGTGTCCAGCCTACTAGCCATTGCTCTGCAGTGGTGGCTTCATCTTCCGAATCTGGTGCAAGGGGTGCCTTTTCAAGCACCTCCATACTCTCAAGTACTGACAACCGATGCTTCTCTTCAGGGTTGGGGTGCAGATTGCCAAGGAGTATGTACTCAAGGCCTGTGGTCTCCTTGGGAGGCCGCACAGCAGATCAATCTCTTAGAACTGAGAGCTATTCGCTTAGCCCTGAGAACTTTCTCCCATCTCATCTCTCACCAGTCTCTTGGTTCAGACAGACAATCAAGTTGCTATGTTCTATTTGAACAAACAAGGTGGCACAGGGTCCCGCCTTCTATGTCAGGAAGCGCAGAAACTGTGCTCCTGGGCAGTCAGTTATGGCATTTTTCTCAAAGCGGTCTATCTCCCAGGTCAGGGCAATTACCTGGCGGACAGATTGAGCAGGATCCTGCAGCCGCACGAATGGCAGTTGAATCAGTTATTGGTTCAACAGATCTTCCTGAGATGGGGTCTTCCAACCATAGATCTCTTTGCCAGTCCTCTGAACCGTCAACTTCCCAGGTTCTGCTCCAGACAACCGTATCCTCTCAGAGTAGCAGGGGATGCGTTTCTCATTCCATGGTCTACGGGCCTCCTATATGCATTTCCTCCCACGCCTCTAGTGTCCAAGACACTGTTCAAAGTGCTCCGGGACAAGGCCTCGGTGATACTGGTGGCCCCCAGGTGGCCGAGGCAACCCTGGTTCCCACTTCTTCTACAACTAGCAGTGGAGACACCTCTTCCTCTGGGGATGCAACCCGATCTCCTGTCTCAGGAGCAGGGATCTCTCTTACACCCCATTCTCCAGTCCCTCCATTTGATGGCCTGGCTGCTGAAAGGGTAGTTCTAGCACCCTTACTACTGCCTAGGGAAGTGGAGGACGTGGTCTTGGCCTCTAGGAGGCAGTCCACCCAAAAGTCTTATGCCCTTAAGTGGTGTAGATTCTCTTCCTGGTGTAATCAACACAACGAGAATCCTTTCTCATGCCTAGTACCAGTGGTGCTGCTGCAATATTTGCTTCACCTGTCCAACCTAGGCCTTAAGTCCAATTCTGTTAGAGTTCATCTTAGTGCTCTTTTAGCACACCACTCCCCAGTGGACGGTCAGTATCTCTCAAGCCATCCTTTGGTGGCTCACTTCCTTAGAGGCCTGCTTTTGCTTAAGCCTCCAGTGCGTCCACCGGCTCCTGACTGGGATTTAAATGTGGTCTTGCAACGACTTACTTGCCCACCATTTGAGCCTATGGCTACTTGCCCTCTGCGTTTTCTCTCCTGGAAAGCGTTGTTGCTGGTAGCCCTTACCTCAGCAAGGCGAGTGAGTGAGCTTCAGGCCCTAGTATCAAATGCACCTTATTCTAGGTTCTATGGGAACCGAGTAGTCTGTGATAAGGAAGCTTATCATAGCTCAGGTAGGAGCTATAGAAAAGATGATGTGACTCTGAACAAGCAACCTGTCAGTTCTGGTAGAAGCAAGAAAACAGAGTTTTCACATAAAAGACTACCAGTCCCAGAATGCACCAGGTTTCCAGCAGCCATGAGAGGGGCTGAAGTGAGAGAATGTGTGTGCAATCAAGAGAGCTATGAGGTAATCCCTAAGCACTCATCTCAAAGGGCAGGGCCTGATTCAACACAGCTGCGCTGTGTTAGGGAGCAGCACACATTAGAACAGGATAAGAGTAGAGCTTTTTCTTCAGATAACAGTTTCAGCAACAGTTGGAAGAACAGCTTCAGCAAAAGCCACGCAGATAGAGAGAGAAGGAAACTCTCTGGAAGGAAGAGAAGAAAGGCCATTGGAAGGTCTGGGAGATTCCAAGGCAGTACTCATACTGGGAGGTATTCCAAAAGCCAGCAGAGTCCATTGGACTGGATTCAGCCAGAGGAATGGAGTGGCAGAGATAGGAATCACCAGTGGCTACCTGGAAGAGAGAAGACTGCACGTGGAAGGGGCTTTCAGACCAAGGCCAGAAGGTATGTGAGAGGAGATCCAGTGTCCAGGGATCAAGATTGGAAGGCTGGACATCAGAATTGGATTACATATTGGCCAGGCTTTACAGAGAGGAATTATGATGGCAGGAGAGGCTCAGGTATGAACACTGATCCAGACCCTATCTATAATAGAGAATGGCAGCAAGGGAATAAGCATTCTCATGATAGTGCCTTAATGAAAGACTCATCTGTGCCAATGTATGATATTGACCCTATGATTGTTGATGAAGAGAGAGATACAGCAGATGAAACTATTTATATGGACTGTTCTCTATCTAAATGCTATTGCTAGTTTTCCGTGAGCAAACACATCAGCCATCACAAAGAAACCTAACTTTGTTCTTTATTTCCACTGCAAACAGCTCTTAAAGCAGGATTTGGGCTCACACAGTAGCAGCCAGCCAGCTAAAGGCTTTCAGCTGGTCCATTGATAGTAATTAGGGCTGCACCTGATTGTGTGTGTGAGCAAGGGAGAATCACTGCTGAGATCGGCGTGGAAAATAAGCAGAAGTTAACCTAACCAGCAAAGTTTATTCTTTACTTTGTGCCTTTGTATTTGGTAATTATTTGCTAAGAAAACATTAGCTAATTGCCTGACAAGCTGAAGGTTGTTTTCTCCAGGACCAAGCAGGAAGTCAGTCCTCACTTATGGGTGACGTCGGCGCCGACGGAGCCCTCGCGGAGCAATTTTCCCCAGCTTTCAAAGAAAGCCTTTGGGAATTGCAGCGCGCATGCGCGGTCGTCTTCCCGCCCGAGGGTGCCATCTTAGCCAGTCTTCTTTTTTCCGCGGAGCCCTACAGACGTCCCCGTCTTGTCCCCGCGAAAAAGTTGATTTTCTTCTTTATTTTATCCTTTTTTCTTTCGGTTCGACGCCGATCGTTTTCCCGCCCGGACTCGCGACGCCGGTCTCGAGTCCTCTTACTTTTTTCGGGTTTTCTGACTTAGTCAGCTTTCGTTTTTCGGTTTTTCCCTGGCAGCCCGGTCCTTTGACCTCGCAGGGGCCCTTTTTCCCCCGATGGCTGCCAGTGGGTTTAAGCGGTGTGGTCGGTGTGACCGAAATATGTCACTAACCGACACACCCGACTTTTGCCTCCGCTGCCTGGGCCCCGATCATGAGGAACTGATCTGTGGGCCCTGCAGCAAACTGTCCTCAACGGCGTTGAGAAGTCGGCGGCATCAGCGTGAGAGAATCTTCGCTGACCCCAGCCGTACCCGGACCTCGTCGGAGGCCTCCGCGTCGAAAGGCTCCAGCTCGGACTGTCGCCGGAGCTCCTCCGACCGGGGTTCTCCCTCCGGGGACCATCGTCGGAAGGAAAAACCCGCGAGGGCGGCGTCGGTGGACGCTCCTGGTTCCGCGAGGGCCAGGTCGCATAGCCCCGACAGCCGCCCCGGGTCCTTGGAGAAGGAACACATCCCGAAGCGACCTCGCCTGGAGTCGGAGATGCCTGCCCGGGTAAGTCCTGTGGTCCTTCTGGACTCGCCTCCGCGACAGCCGACGTCGGGCCCTAACGCCGTCGGGGCCCGAGTCGGGGGCTGCTGGGTCACCTGAGCTCGGACTCAGGTTGACGGCCTTGGAGAGCAGACTGTCTGCCTTCATGGACCAGCAGAGGGCACTGCTCGCTGGCTTCGCTGGCGCCGCTGCCCCGACTGCCGGGACGTCGACATCCAAGTCGACCCCGGAGACCGAGCCGATCCTCGAGTCGATGAGAACTCGAGTCGATCCTCGGTCGAGGTCACCCTCGGCCTCCCGTTCGGGACCGAGGTCGCCGACGCCGACTCCCTCGGCGTCGGGGCGGCTGGCACCGCGCCCTGCCCGGGCCGACCCCAACGAGTACTCGTCGGAGTCGGTATGGGAGTCTGAGGAGGAAGAGTCACCTGATTATTTCCGGACTCGGTGTGTCCCATAGGACTCACCGGAGTCCGAGCCTCGGAAGCAGTCCCCCCCGGAGGATGCCCGGTTCTCGGACTTCGTTAGGGATATGGCCAAGGCTTTGGCCTTCCCTGCGGATCCCGAGGAGGAGCCTCGAGCCGAAGAGCTCGACGCCCTCCAGTATGACTCTCCCGCGAGGGAGCACTTTACTGTGCCGGTTCCTCCTATGCTGGAACGACTACTCTTCCGCATGTGGGAGAGTCCGGCCTCCTCGCCGGTCCTGAGCAAGCGGGTCGATTCTATCTATCGGGTCCGCAAGAGCCCTGGCTTTCAAAAGGCACAGCTGCCACACCATTCCATGGTAGTGGAATCGGCCATGCATCGTCTTAAGAGCCAGAAGATGCACTCCTCGGTGCCTCCTGGAAGGGAGGCCCGTAACCTGGATGGCCTTGGCAAGAAGTGCTTCCAGGGCTCTATGCTCGCTGTCGTGTCCAGACTTACCAGCTATACATGGGCATGTATCTCCGGGATCTGGCTAAAGAGCTAGCCGGATTCTCCGCTGGTCTCTCCGAGGAGCCCTTGCGGAGGTTCCTAGCCTTGTCCAAGGGCATTCGGGAATGCTCAAAGTTCATGTCCCGAGCAGCCTATGATGGCTTTGAAGCATCGGCTCGTGTGGCCGCAGCCAGCATCGGTGCCCGCCGACAGACTTGGCTTCAGTCGTCAGACCTTGAGCCCTGGGTACAGGACAAGTTGGTCGATGTCCCCTGCCGAGGCGAAAACCTCTTTGGCAAGCCCATGGCGGAGAAGGCTGCACAAATTGAGACTGAGACTCTCACCAGGACCAGGCTTTCTAGGAAGACCTCCGCCCCTTCCCAGAAAAAGAAGTGCTCGGGAAAAAGTCCTTTTTACCCGAGGAAGGCGGCTGCCTACAAACAATACCCCCATTATCAGGCCCCTGCAGCTCCCCAAGGCCAGCAGGCCAAGGGACGGGGTAACGGGTCCCGTAGGCAGCAAGCCCCCAAGCCTGC
The DNA here is from genome assembly GCA_033557465.1 of Ichthyophis bannanicus. Taxonomy (NCBI): domain Eukaryota; kingdom Metazoa; phylum Chordata; class Amphibia; order Gymnophiona; family Ichthyophiidae; genus Ichthyophis; species Ichthyophis bannanicus. The sequence goes on along the minus strand of JAWIIG010000024.1, from coordinate 4,157 downwards.
ACCACCAGCCCCTGCTCAGCAGGGTGGGGGCTTTTGACTCGCTCAGCATAGCCTCTCCCCCCCCGCTGGTTCCTCCCAGCACCGGGGGCCGGCTGGTTCGCTTCGCCCACAGGTGGTCCAGCATCACCGCAGATGCCTGGGTGCTTCAGGTCGTGCGAGAAGGCTACCTTCTCCACTTCCATCAGGTCCCTCCCTCCTATTTCCCGGGAGAACCTCCGCGCCCCCCTCTGCACAGGGAGTTGCTCCTTCAGGAGTTAGCAGGTCTTCTGCAGGAACAGGCGGTGGAACCGGTGCCACACCACCTGAGAGGTCACGGCTTTTATTCAAGGTATTTTCTGATACCAACGAGAACAGGGGCCTCAGACCCATCCTGGACTTGCGCAACCTCAACAAGTTACTTGTGCGGGAGAAGTTCAAAATGCTTTACCTTTGAATCCTTCTGCCCTACCTCCAGCAGGGAGATTGGCTATGCTCCTTGGATCTAAAGGATGCCTACACGCACATCCTCATCCACCCAAGCCACCGACAATACCTAAGGTTTGTGGTGGCAGGAAATCATTACCAGTACAGAGTACTGCCCTTTGGCCTGTCCTCCGCACCGCGAGTCTTCACAAAATGTCTCGCGGTCGTGGCGGCCCATCTCCGGCTTCACGGCCTCTATGTCTTTCCATACCTCGACGACTGGCTCATCAGAGCAGCGTCCGCTCAGGCGGTCACCAACGCCACGTGCCGCATGGTGACACTGCTGCAGCACTTGGGCTTTGTTATAAACTTCGCAAAGTCCACTTTGCTCCCCTCACAGGATCTCGAGTTCATCGGCGCAAGGCTGCACACTCCGCAGGCGAGAGCGTACCTACCGCTCGACAGGGCTCAACGCTCATGGACCTAGCCGACCGCTTTCGCAGCCAGCCCTGGTCTCCGCCAGGCGCTTCCTGAGACTGCTCGGCCATATGGCTTCCACCGTCCATGTGACCCCCAATGCCCGCCTGAATATGCGGTCTGCTCAATGGTGTCTCCGCCAGCAGTGGCGACAAGCCACGGGCGGCCTAGCAGACCTAGTGCGCGTTTCCGAGCCGCTGGTCTCGTCTCTCCGGCCTCAGCCGACCCGGGTGCTGACCACCGATGCATCCCTCCTGGGCTGGGGAGCACATTGCCAAGAGGCACGTACTCAGGGCCTCTGGACTACATGGGAGTCGGCTCAGCAGATCAACTTCCTGGAGCTCAGGGCGATCCGCCTAGCTCTCCAGGTCTTCTCCCACCTGACTTCCCAACAGTCCGTCCTTGTCCAGACGGACAATCAAGTTGCCATGTTCTACGTGAACAAGCAGGGGGGCACGGGCTCCTTCCTCCTCTGCCGGGAGGCACAGAAGCTCTGCTCTTGGGCCGTCAGTCACGGCATTCTCCTCAAGGCAGTTTATCTCCCGGGCCAAGAAAATTGCCTTGCAGACAAACTCAGCAGGGTCCTCCAGCCGCACGAGTGGCGTCTGGATCCCTTGGTAGTTCAGAAGCTCTTCCTCAAGTGGGGTCTCCCCACGGTGGATCTCTTGCCAGTCCTCACAACCGGCAGCTTCCTCGCTTCTGCTCTCGTCAGCCACACCCCCTTCGGGTTGCGGCGGACGCCTTTCTGATCTCGTGGTCGGGGAGCCTTCTGTACGCTTTCCCTCCCATCCCGCTAGTCTCTCGGACTCTTTTCAAGGTTCTCCGAGACAAAGCCTTCATGATCCTGGTGGCCCCTCGCTGGCCCAGGCAGCCATGGTTTCCGCTCCTGCTGCAACTGGCGGTGGAGGATCCAATCCCTCTGGGGTACAACCTGATCTCCTCACTCATGATCAGGGGTCCCTCCTGCACCCCAACCTCAGGTCTCTCAACCTCATGGCCTGGCTGCTGAGAGGGTAGTCCTTGCTCCCCTTCTCCTGCCGGCGGAGGTGGAGGAGGTCGTCTTGGCTTCGCGACGGCCTTCTACCCGCAAATGCTACGCCCTTAAATGGCGTCGCGTTGCAGTCTGGTGTACCCAACAGTCTCAGGATCCCTTCTCCTGCCCGGTGTCGGTGATCTTGCAGTACTTGCTGCACCTCTCTAATCTGGGACGTAAGTCCAACTCCGTGAAAGTTCACCTCAGTGCTCTTTCAGCACATCATGTGCCGGTGGACGGCAGACCTCTCTCCAATGACCCTCTCGTAGCGAGGTTTCTCCGAGGTCTCCTTCTCCTTAAACCACCTCTGCGCCCGCCAGCGCCTGACTGGGACCTGAATGTGGTTTTGCAGCGGATCACCTGTCCGCCTTTTTGAACCTATGGCTACCTGTTCTCTCCGTTTCTGTCTTGGAAAACTCTGTTCTTGATAGCCCTCACTTCCGCTAGACGCGTAAGTGAATTGCAGGCCCTCGTGTCTGATCCCCCTTACACTAGGTTCTACAAGAATAGGGTGGTCCTACGGACTCATCCGAAATTTCTGCCTAAAGTGGGTCTCCCCTTTTCACATCAATCAGGAGGTGGTACTTCCAACCTTTTTTCCCAGACCACACTCCAGCCGAGCTGAGACGGTCCTCCATACCCTGGACTGTAGAAGGGCTCTGAACTTCTACCTTGACCGTACGCGGGAGCACCGTAAAGCTGCTCAGCTTTTTGTGTCTTTTGACCCCAATAAATTGGGGCTCCCGGTCTCCAAGCGTACTCTGTCCATCTGGGTGGCGGACTGTATCTCTTGGGCTTATGGCAGCCGGACTCTCCTTAGAAAGTAGAGTCACGGCTCATTGCGTTCGGGCTAAGGCCACGTCAGTGGCTTACCTCCTCTCTGTTCCGCTGGCAGACATCTGCCGGGCCGCGCTACTTGGTCTTCGAGCCAGACTTTTTGCGGTCCATTACTGGTCTCGAGAGGGAGTCCCGTAGGGACCAGTGCTTTCGGACAGGCAGTCCTCCGTAATCTCTTTGAGGTCTAAGCAACTCCCTACCCTCCATCCCGGATGTGTGCTACCGGTGGGTGATAATTCAGCGAAGATTCTATCCTTCTGTGCCGCTGATCTAGAGGGAGCTCATTTTTGTGCTTAGGGTCTCCGGTAGCCTGAGCTTGGGAGTCCCATAAGTGAGGACTGACTTCCTGCTTGGTCCTGGAGAAAGCGTAGTTACTCACCTGTAACAGGTGTTCTCCAGGAGCCGCAGGAATCAGTCCTCACTACCCTCCCTCCTCCCCTTGGAGTTGCAATCGTCTGCTTATGTTCTTTTTGCAAATTTTTATGCTGTCTTTTTAGCTATGTCATCTGACTGGCTAAGATGGCACCCTCGGGCGGGAAGACGACCGCGCATGCGCGCTGCAATTCCCAAAGGCTTTCTTTGAAAGCTGGGGAAAATTGCTCAGCGAGGGCTCCGTCGGCGCCGACGTCACCCATAAGTGAGGACTGATTCCTGCTGCTCCTGGAGAACACCTGTTACAGGTGAGTAACTACGCTTTCTGGTTTACTTTGTGACTTTTTGTTATCCATTTTAAACACTGCAAGCAAGTAACCTCATTTATAGTGCTATCAAGCATACATGTGCTGGGTGAATTAAACCCCATCAATAAAAGAAGTATTTTATTGATCTTACCACTTGGTTCACAACTCAAATTATTGTCATCAGCTGTGTTTGGGAGTGAATGAACTACAATACCCACAATACCTTGCAAGAATCATATGAATATATGCATCGTCAAGATTGTGTAAGTTCTCACCCTAGGCAGCCGTCTGACAAGTCTTACGGACTCACCCTAAGTTCCTTCCTAAGGTTGTCTCCTCCTTCCACCTCAATCAAGAGGTGGTTCTTCCGACTTTGTTTCCCAGGCCGCATGCCAGCCGGGCTGAGATGGTCCTGCATACCCTGGACTGTAGGAGGGCGTTGTCCTTCTACCTTGACCGTACGTGGGAGCACCGGAGGGCTGTTCAGCTCTTCGTCTCTTTTGACCCCAATAAGTTGGGGTTGGCTGTCTCCAAGCGTACTTTGTCCTTATGGGTAGCCGACTGTATCACCTGGGCTTACAGGGTAGCTGGCCTCTCGTTGTAGGGCCGAGTTACAGCTCATCATGTCAGGGCGAAGGCTGCGTCAGTGGCTCATCTCTGCTCTGTTCTATTGGCAGACATCTGCCGGGCCGCTACTTGGTCTTCAAGCCAGACTTTTGCGGCCCATA